>CM056735.1:16254091-21254091 GCA_029844215.1 Przewalskia tangutica | reverse complement strand
CCACGCACCCTAGCCAGCTCCTCTTTCCATAACCAAACAAATCTTTTCAAATCGTTGCCTTATCATACACAAAAATCGCCCAAATCAGCACAAATTTCGTCAAGAATCGGTACGAAATCTCGTCCAATCTCAGCCCTAATTTCTTACCAACATTAGAATCCCAACCAAGGCTATATAAGCACATGCAATAGAGACATAGGGGGGGGACCCTTGGCAGCGGTGTCGAACATAGGAGACCCATAGCATCGAAACAGAGCTGAGTCGGGGGGACGACATAGCAATTTAGGTCAGAAATTAAGAGCAGAGAAGGGGAGAGCAACAGCACAGACAGTAGGCGTATACGGGCGAGCAGGGCAGAGCTCAGAGGAGCCCAATAGCAACATTCAGAGACGGACACCTGGCGCAGCCAAGACTGCACCACTAAGCGTAGCACGAATAGGTAGTTCGGATCCCTTTCTTTCAATTCCAGCCAAAAATTCGAACAAATCTTGCCCCTTTATTCGCATCGCAAAACCCAAACAACTCTCCGAGTGGCACCGACGACTTGATACGCTGCCTCGGTTCGCTGCCCGGAGAAGGTAAACTCACTTCCTGTCGAATTTCGTTTCTTTATGCGAAGTTATGTGCTTTCTGTTATATATTCCCTGATAAAGTTATCAACATCGTTATATAAGTGTTCGACATACCTTGAGTTTGCATATTTGATCTCTGTCTAAGTGGTTCTGTATGGCTGAAATGCCATCTCCTTGTGATTGCTTGCCCATTTTCTTGCCCTTATGTCCACTGAATTGATTTCACCTTGTCTCAGCATGTCTGAATACCAATCTGAGACAATTTTGAATATTCCAGAGGACTAATATGCCCTTCAGTGTCAACTATTTATATACATTCTTTGTTTGGCCTTGTTAGCTCATGCACAGCCTTTTCTCTACCTCTCATCTATTTCGATAAATGAAATCACCATGTGTGGAATTTGCCTAGTGTCATGTTGTCTCCTAAAGCATAAATTCCAAAAAAACAAAAAAAAGGATCACGTTGGCTAACATGGAGTGTTATTAACCTTCCTTGCTGGATTTCTCTGTCTTCTTGATTATCTTGTCTCTAATCTATGTGACTGAATGTGTCCTAATTAGCCTTGAATAGGAAAAGAAGTAGGGTATTTTCATCTGTGAAGGTCACTGTCCTTAGGTATAATTTGCGGCTCATAAAGCTCAAGTCTGAAACTCGTGAGATGCCATAAAAGTTATTATCTTTTCTGTACATATGTGATTACTGTCCGTACTGTATGTATCAAACCTGAACCTTGAAATGTAGAATGGGGATTGTTCTTTGATATGTCTAAGTGTTGAAATACACCCCTGATGATATGCAATACCTCCTTAGTCATTTGGCTTGCCATATCAGTCCATTGAATGGTCTGGACATATATATATATATACTTGACTTGTCCTAAATCGATTGTGTGCCTCTCTATCTCTGCCCCACTGCTATCCAGTTTATGTGTGTCTTGCCAAACCAATTATTTGTCAAGAGCTGTTGGCTCCAGTACTTTGCTTATCATGGTTTGTCATACATGTGTACCCCTGCCCATTTCCTTTGTGTGACTGTTAGCATGCCTATATTGACTGTAAAATGCACACGCTTTCTCTGATGTACCCAGCTACACCTGCGTGTTTTATTTTACTTTGTGCCTTGATAAGCTTCAGAATACATCCTGTTCCGACTGATTGTACTCATTGTTAAGATGTAGAAATTATTGTATATCGGGATCCCTGACTAAATGGATTGTCCACTGTTTGCGGCTATGAGATTAATCGCTTAATATGTCAATCAAGAATGGAGTCATGCTTGTCCTTTACTGATTTGGGTGTAATATAAAAGCATGTGCCAATGAGGCCAGTTATTGAAATCTGCTGGGGGTAGGTTGTTATCACTAGGTCCTTCATGTTTAGTTTGTTCAAGATCAGATTTTTGTTTGTTTAAATGGGGTCTCGTTTTATTGTTGTGAATAGATCGCTTCATAGAAGCCTAAAACGTATTAAATTTGTACTAAATTGTTTTGGGGACGTTAAAAGTGGGCTCAGATTAAGATTGTTGGGAAGATTTACTTTTAAAAGGCTTGAAAAGAGGAACTGTGTTGGATTTGGTTATTTACCTCTTTTCCTATGTATATATTGTCAAAGTTTGGTTGCTAATCCTTATCTTTTATTTGTTTACATGAAACGCACCGGAGCCAAATGAAGAGTTTCATCGCGAGACTCGTCGCGCTTTGATCAACTGAAGATCTGCATTCACCCGCATCTATGTGCATTCTCTATCCGCATCGGAAATTCCAAGCCATCGGCGAATGACTTCGCCATTTCTTCGAGTCCTTATCAATCCATATCCTCCCCTATTATTTGTTGTAATTATTTGTCTAAACATCACACCACTAGTAGTACATTTAGAATAATTGAATTTTGGGCGGTCATTAGAAAATAGTGACGCTAGAAATTCACTCCTCTTAAATTAGTTATTTTCTGATTAGTTATGCATTGCCTAAACCATACCAAAATGACACGTAGCTAAAGCGTCACTCGCTACTAAATTCTTAGTATAATAAATTAATTCCTTCACAAACACTTACTAACATTTATAATAAAAAATTATTTTGTTAATCTTTGGCATAATAGATATTCTACATTTATTTTATAAAGTACATATTTTGTCATAATAAGATTTTGCAATACATGCATCTTATCTAATACGTTATGAATACAAGTTTTATCCAAAGCTAATTTTATTTTCTAAACAAATTTTACAATTTTATCCTTTTATTTAAACATTTTTCAAACATGCATTTTTAATAATTCCCTAGGTTTGAACGGACAACCGCAAGTTAGCGGATCCTTTAGGGTGCCTAACCCCTTCCCTTTAGGATAATAAAGAACTCTTAACCAGAATCCCACTAAGTTTAGCAGACCATTAAAATGGAGTTAATGTTTTACTTCAAACTAGTTAAACATTTAGGTGTCCTAATTCACCCAAATTAATTAGGTGGCGACTCCGCGAACCCTTAGCATTCTAGCAATCCGTTAGCATTATTAAAACCCTTTTAAACCTTTTTATTATTCATTCTCTAACATTTGCATTTTTTAAAGCAGGGCTCGCTTATTTAAAAATGCCGCGGCCGAAAAAGGGCGCGACAAGTGGTGTCTGAGATGGTGGGTAAAGTCGGATAAGGAGAAGGTGGGGGTGAAGCCGTCGGAGGAGCCGCGGCTCCTGGATCGAGCACCGCGGAGCTAGAAGGTTGACATGCTTCTTTGAAGTTTGGGCCGCGCACCTCATGTGGCCACGCGGTCCAGTATTCACGAAGATTGCTCACCGAAATCAGCGCCGCAGTTGCCTCCTCGGCGCGGCTCACGGCGAAGAGCAGATGACTGGTGTTCGAGGATGAGGGGAGAGATGGCAGGCTCGTCAAGAAATGAGTAGTCCGATTTTTGGAATTTTGGAAGATTCGAAAACGGGAATGTGGTCTCGTCTAATGTGACGTGACGAGATATGTGGATTTGACGAGTCGACAAGTCATAGCATAGATAGCCCCTATGGTTTGGCGGGAATCCTAGGAAGAGTAGACCTAGGAGCAAGCTTGTGAGGGGCGGTAGAACTGAGGTTGGGATATCACAGACAATCGAAAATCCGTAGATGATCATAGGAGGGGACTCTATGGTAGAGGATTTCGGTAGGGGTCATATTTTGAAGAGTGCTAGTAGGAAGAATATTTAGAATGTATTCTGACATTTTAACAGCTTATACCCAAAAGGAAGGAGGGAGGGTGATGCGCGTAATATGCACACACTTTTAAACGCAAGTGCACGTTATCGTATCAAGTAGTATAGTCTTAGATAAGACCGAATATCGTCCTCTGGGATTAGGGTTCAAGTACCAATTGTCTATTTTCTAGTATCTAATTGGTGAATTAATGAGTGATTGGTTGTTTATGACTAAGAATTATAAAAGCTAATTAAATATAAAGATTTAATTCAGATGTGATGAGAATAGGGCTTCTATGTATCCTTACTATCCGCATGCTTACTAATGCATTACTTATGGTGTTCTTCTTTGGAGAAAGCGGGTTTCTGAAATCGTTTATACTCCGTTAGGGTTATATAAACACTCAACCCCAGTATTGTTCCTTACCTAACTTTTGCTGATAAGGGTAACGCTATAGGAGGATTAAGCACAAAAACCTAGTTGACCGTCACGCACAATGCGCAAAATTAGGGTTGTTAAGCCTCTCATCAACGCTACAAATCTAATTGAGGTATTTTCATCCCCAATTCAAGACCGTCTATCCAACTTACAGCATATTCACAATCCCCCCTTTTCAGAATCTGATTAGAAATCATATAGTGATAACTAGTTGTCAATTAGCTACCAAGAATTCAACTCAATTATTGGATAGATCTCTCAATAAGAATAATAACCATAAGCATGCATTACTTTATAACATAAGGTTCAAGAATTCAACATAGAAAGCCCTATAAGAGAATTAGTTCCTAGCCATGAATATGACAAGAACTAATTCAAAGTTCATCATGCAAAAACTGAATTAAAGAAGAGTATAAGAAAAGAAATTACTAATGTTTAGGTCTCCAATCTCTAGGCAAGAAAACCTTGTGTTTGGCAAGAAAGGAACCTTGAAAGCGCCTAGGGTTCTCCTTTTATAGGTTTAAAACGTCTCCCTTCTTTTCCTGCGGGCTGGCCCAAAAATCCGTCAAAGACCTAATTTTCCGCGTCGGCGCGCGCCTGCGAGATGGGCGCGCGGCGCTAAAGTTCTGCAATGCCGGGTGTTTTGGCGCGCGCCGATATCTGGCTGCGAGGCGCGCGGCAACTGCTCGTGGCTTTCGGATGTTTAGGCGCGCGGCCATTTCAGTCTCTGAAGCGCGCGTACTGGATCTTCTGCAGCTTCTCACGAATAATAGCGCGCGCCTCGCTTCGATTGCGAGGCGCAGCGCAGTCTGATTTCAGCCTCGTTTGCCACTTTCTCCGTTTTCAGCTCTAGTACCTCCTCTTTTTCCCTCTTTTCGCTCCTTTTCCGCCATTTGGCCACTTTAGCCACTTTGACTCAAAAGAAAGAAAATCTATCCTAATACGACACTTTGTATGTACAAAACGGGACAAAAGACTAACTAGACTGACTCAAAAGGTGTATATAAAATACACCGATCAGAGGGAGGCACGAATCAATAGGGTGTGAATCATATTGTTAATGGTATGTATGATTCTTTCAGTTTTACCGTTTTGTGGTGAGGTGTGAGGGCAGGAGAAGCGAAAAAACATGTCATTATTTGTACAAAACCGGTGAAACATAGATTTATTGAATTCATGACCATTATCGCACTGAAATAATTTTATGCTTTTTCTAAATTGGCAAACACTTCCGATTTAAATTTAAGAGGATATAACCAAACATAGTGTGAAAAATCATCAAGCAACACAAGATAATATTTATGACCGAGAGAACTAGAGATAGGAGATGTCCATAAATCGACATGTATGATATCAAAAGGAGAAAGTGTAACACTAGTAGATGATTTAAACGGAAGACGGATATGTTTGTCTAAAGAGCAAGAAACACAATTTTGGGCAAGTTTTCCTTTACAAGCAATGAAATTGTTGTCTTTAAGAAAATTAAAAATTGGGACTCCTGGATGACCAAGCCTATTATGCCAAGTTGAAGAAGAAACAACCGCTAGAGTGACGGGAGAGTAAGATCTGGCAGCGGAAGTAGAAGTGAATGGATAGAGATCCCTCATGCTATTGCATCTCGTAAGAGGTGCCCCCGTATGAAGATCTTTCACAGTAAAAACCAAAAGGGTCAAAATCCACGGAGACAGAATTATTACGAGTAAATTGGCGGACAGATATGAGGTTCTTAATCATGTGTGGGGCATATAGGGTGTTTTTGAGGGAGAAGGGTGGATGAGAAGGTTGTGTGTATGAGGTATCATACCCTTTAACTGGAATGCGTTGTCCACTACCAACTGTAACATATTGAGGATGCTTTAAACTAAACAGATTAGGGATAATACCTGCAGATTGAGTGACGTGAGATGTGGCGCCTGAGTCCATGTACCAAGTATTGTCGGTATTGCATGGAGAGAGTCTTTGAATGCTGTCCCAACTCGATGAGTGTAAATGCCGGATGAGGTTGCAAAACGACCTTGCGTAAGTGGACTCTGCGGTGGAGCGGGGCCCAACAAACCGAGGTAAGAATACTGGTGTATGGGCTGCTGCATTGGAATGGACTCGGTGTCGCGGCTCTGAACTAGGGCGTCGCGGCTCAGTCTTGAAGCCGCATGGCCGCTGTGTGCAGTGCGAGAGTCGCGGCCCAGTTGTTCTGCGATCCCTATTGTTGTTGCTACTGCTGGTTCTGTTGACCGCGACCCTTGCCACGACTACGGCCTCCCTGCCGCGGCCCCTGCCACCCTTTCCACCGCGTCCCTGCTGCGGTTGAGAGTTTTCTGGCGGCGTTGGATCTTGAGGGCGCGTTTCGACCGCTAATGCCTTACGAATGTGCGTCACCTTAGCGTCGATTCTCTTCGAGCAACAACTGCGAGCAAGCTTTGTTAAAGCTGGGTAACGGATCTGCCTGTTGAATCATGGTGGCCAAAGTATCATATTCGCCTTTAAGAAGGCCAACAATCAATTGTAACATCAGTTTGGTGTCGATGCGAGGCTCGTCGGCAAAGAAGTTGATCCGTCAAGAGCTTTAATCGTTTGCGATTTCGCACATTGGAAAAGTTTTCAAGACGTGTATTGTTAAATTGTTCCTCTAAATACACAGCACGGGTGTGCTTATTGTCCTGAAAAATTTCCTCCAAACGATTCCATAACTCAAGGGCTGTGGCGCCAGATTTCATGATAGTAAGAAGAAGGTCCTGAGAAATACTACCATAAATTCACTGTTTGACGTCGGCGTCTAGATGACGCCAAGTATACTCATCAACCTGCGGAGGGTGCGGAATGGTGTCATCGATGTGATCAAGCACGTTATAGACACATGCATGATTACGAAACAGTTCAACCCAGGGAGAATACTGACTGTTTTCTTGATCAAGAAGAATGAGAATAGAGTTCTTGATGTTTGTATGATTGAAATTTGGATGAAAAGAGGATGACAACGTGGTGGTGGGATTTGTGGAGGTAGAAGATTCAGAAAGTGTGGAAGATTCAGGGATAGCCATTTAGAGAACAGGGGAAAGAAAAGGAAAAACCTAGAAATTTTGGAGGGAGGAGGGGGAGGCGCCGCGACAACCGAGGAAGGGGGGCCGGCGGTAGCTCAACAAAAAAAGCTAGGGTTTTTGTTTTAGGCTCTTGATACCATGTAAGATGATATTAATCTCCCTTGGGGGGTCTTTCATTAATATCAATGTATATATAGAGTATAATATTCATCTCTTATACAATAAGAATTCTAAACCTATACAAAAGAGAAATCCTAGTCTTATCATAATTTTATTTACACAATATATAAAAATATTCTAGAATATATTGTTTCTTATATCTATACGTTTTCAGAATATCTAATTAGTGTATGAATTTGCTTATCTGTGAGTTGTCATTTATTTAGAGAATGCTTACTGGGACGTGAGTGCCTAACTGCCTATAGTCCTAGGATCTAAATTTAAAGAGGACATGACAACTTGACTTTTCGAGCAAAAAGAAAAAAGAAAAATTGGCTACGGAACAGTATTAATTTGTTGGGGGCAATCTATCACCTGAAATCAACTGAGTTACGCCCACGCGGACTAACAGTATCAATTCCTTAATATACAGAAAGATTTTCTTTTTAAAGAAAGATAGGAAATTAATAAAGTTGGGGGCTTACCATCATCCATTACTCAGACCAACTAATAAAGAATAGGTTAACAGCATCGTATCTGCTGATAAGAAAGGAAATCCGGACTTCATTTGTTTATAATGTTTTTTTTTCAATTTTAAAATGATTTTAATGTTGCTATGAGTGTTAGTTGAGGTATTTGGTATATTGGCAGTTTGACACCTAATCAGAGTACAAGCCCCCAAACCCTATGATTTATATACCATCCAAAGGGTGTGCTGTTCCTTTATGTAAAAGGGTTCAACTGTGGAGAGTATGGAGACCTCATAATCTTATAACCCTTTTCTTCTTTTTCCCTTTTAGTTACAAAAAGATTTAGATAAATTAAATTACTAATGAGCGTAGAATTAAACATTTCTAGCTAAAATGTTCTATTGTATAAAACTAAAACACTGTTATTATTCATAATGGTTATAAAATTAAGTCATCTAAGACCTATGAAGCACGGACACCTCATTTAGGGTGAGGTGTCCGTGTCGGACACCTGGGGGGACACGAAACGCGGCGGACACGTGTCCGGGACGTGTCCGAGTGGGCCCAGCCCAAAAAAAAAAATGCTCGGACACGGCTCGGACACGTACGGGACACGGCAATTACAAAAAAGTGTAAAAAGCCTAAAAAAAAGAACCTAGAAATTCACAAAATCGACTGTTGGTCTTTGCATCAGTGCACTGCGAGCTTGCGGCATTTGGTGCCTTCAGCGACTCCTTCCGTCGAGCTGTCTTCCGCGACTCCCCACGTGCGATCTTGTATTTTCTTTTTTGCTTTTGATTTTAGGTTTTAGGTTTTAGGTTTGTTTTGTTAGGGGGAAATCTGATTGGGCTAGAGAAATTATTTGGGCTTGGGAAGGTTGGAAGAATTAAAAGGGAAGTTGGGCCTTTGGGTTTTGGGCTAGGGAATTAAATGGTTTGGGTAGAGTTTTAGCCTTTTAGTTGATTAATAAATGATAGTTGTGGTGTAAAAAAAAAATTACTAAACTATAAATTACTTATGCACTTTTTTATTTTAATTTGAGATTGATAAATTCTAATACTTAGCAAAATTATTATTTATTTTTGAATTTGATATTTTGGTTATTTGGTATATAACAAATTTGAATTAAATTTATAATTTATTTATGAATGTGAAGCTTTAATAATATTAATTTTAGTATTATATATTATATATTATATATTATATATTATATATTATATATTATATATTATATATTATATATTATATAATTTATTTTTACAGCCGTGTCCCTGCCGTGTCGTGTCCCCTATTTTTCAAAATTGCCGTTTCCGCGTGTCCGTGTCCGTGTCCGTGTCCGTGTCCGTGCGGACACCTCTCCCGTGTCCGTGCTACATAGTCTAAGACTATTAGCATGTTTGACCAAGCTTTTAGAAAATCAAAAATATATATATTTTAAAAAAGAAATGTTTAGTTTAGGTAGTTGTTGACCTAACTTAAGAAGTATAAGTTACTTTTCAGAAGCTAAAAAGTAGTTTTTTTTTATAAACACACTTATGGAAACTTAATCAATCACAATTTGTTGTCTAATATTGATAAAATGCTTTTGAAATTAAGCTAAATACAAACTACTGCTCTCAAAATTTAGCTAATATTTGTTCCTTTTGGTTGTAGAAATTAATCTTATGGAAGAGTCTGAAGCAGTATTCACTATGAAACTTTGAACCTGTGTCTTGCTTTGAGGGTGCAATTCATACTAATTTATTATGCAACTTTATTTTAAGATTTAATGTAATAGACAAATATTGCTAGACCTAAAAATTTATTACGATACTGTTCTTTTTTAGGAAGATAAGTATTACTACAAGGATATGAAACATATAAAAAATTATATTTAAAGAAAAAACACAGAAACAGTGAACTAATCATATGATTAGTGATCATTTAACAAAAGGACCTGCTGCCCAACACATTTACTGAACATGTTTAAAAAATGGTTCTTATTAAAATATTTACTAGCGCATCACAGCTATCATATAGAAAATTGATATATGGTTCCCTAAATGTTGACCTTATGTCAATTTCTTGCTTCTATTATTCTCTGTGATTTTCAAAACATAGAGCTAAAAAGTCAAACGGAAAAGTTCCCACTGTTTTTTTCTAGTCGGCATTTGTGATTTACCTCGCTGTAATGGCTCATCGTCTTTGACTAACTGACGGTAGAAAGTACTGTGATCAAACTTTTTTATAACAGTTATCTTCTATAATAACTATTATAGTTTATAATATCATTTCAATATAACGAATGATTTATTTCAAACATTTTTCAAATTATGTTACACTATATATTTCTATAATAGCATTCTGCTATAGTCCAAAAAAGATCTAAAAAACCAATCTGAGGTTTAACTGTGAATTCACGAGGCTTTCCATAAACCTAAAGAAACTAGACTATCATCTTAATTAGCTTTAAACTTTAAGCAAAAAAGTATATAAAAACACCAAAATTATTGGAGATGTGAACGTTCCTTGTCTTTTTCCGACCACGTTACTAATCAAACTGGTCTGCTTTTTGTTTCTTTTACTCTTTTTTTTTGCCAAAATTTACTGGCCTTTCATTCATTGACGAGGAATCAAAGACTATGATCCAGGTTAGTGCTTGAAGGCAGTATGATCCTCATTAGATGGTGTGAGACCCAATACAAGTCGAAACTCGCAGAACACTACCGACTTCAAGTGTGGTTAACTAGTTGACGAGTTTGCGGTATTACGCTACCGCTAGTTTCTAACGCGACCTACGGATAGCGTCTGCGAGTTTCACGTTAAACAAAGGAATCAAAGACTATGGCCAGTTTTTCTTTATTTCACAATCAAAGCGGTGAACTGCATCTTTCATGAAACAGTACTCACTAGAAAGATCAATAATAGATTGTACGTCGTTTGTACTTTAATTGTACGTACACCCCTATACTAGTACAATGTTATACTGGCAGTCCGTTTAGAATCTTGGTCGGTTTTCCCCTTTATTTGTTTGATGAATTAGCCATGGAATGAGATGATCTTCGTTGATTGCTTTCATTCAGTGCAATTGAATATAATTATGTAATTTTGATCAATTTGTGAGCCCTTCTTTCTTGCACAGGTACACCATTGCTTGAGAGACTACTAATTAACGGGACATGAGTTTATGTATACCGTACTCATTTTCTTTGTAATATTGTAGATAATTAAGTAAATAAAACTATGTTTTTTTAAATAATTTAAATTTTTAAATGAGATGGTCACATAATTCAATAGTACTCATAGAAGAGTAGATAGTTGTCTTAGATTCAATTATCAATCCCGTTCATTATTGATAGAAACCCACCGTGTATGCACCTAAATTGTATATATTTAGATTTTGTAGAATTCTTGTACAAGTATAATTAAGATATTAGTATTATAGTATGAATATGATTTTTCATATTTAGAGATTGTGTATTGTATATATATAGACTTCTTCATTAATGAATATAGTCAAGGGATTATTCTCCTTCATGGTATCAGAAGTCTAGGGCAAAAATACGTTCTCCCAAAACCCTTCCACGCCCTTCCTCCTGCAATGAGACAGGCCGACGACTAAATAATTTTTTTCTTTTCGCTTTCTCTTCCAAATTCCTCATTCTCCTCTTGTTCTTTCATCATGTCTACCTCAAAGAACACGTTTCATTCTGCTCTTGCAGTCTCCAACATCAAGAATCATATCCTTATAGTTCTTAAGATGGAAAACGTCCAATACGCGAGTGGACCGAATTATTTAAAGTTCACACACGCTCGCATCAAGTCCTTCATCACATCATCCCCTCGGTAACAGACAAGGAGAATGTGCCTACCCCGAGGATGACCCTATGTTATGAATGACTCTTGATGTCACGGTTTGTCAGTAGATTTATTTCACTCTCTCTACGGACCTATTACAGACGATTACTGAACCCGACGCTACGACAATGGAAACTTGGAAGAGGGTGCGTGATATCTTTCAAGATAACAAAAATTCTCGTGCCGTCACTTTTGAACATGAATTTTCCCATGTCAATATGGAGAATTTTCTGAATTTTTCAGCCTATTGTAAAAGACTGAAGGAATTGGCGGATCAATTCAGGAACGTTGGTGTGCCCATCACAAATGATCGTCTTGTTCTTCAGATGGTTGTAGTCCTATCCGAGGATTATAATGGCGTTGGGACACTTCTTCGTCAAAAGAATTCACTTCCGTCGTTCTACCATGCCCGTTCTATGCTCACGTTGGAAGAGGCCGGTTTGGCAAAAGAAAATGAATACGGAGCTAAATCCGTCATGATGATGGCCACATCCGATGACCCTCACTCGTTCTCGAATAATTCTAGTCAAAATTGTAACACTGGTGGCGACAAAAAAGGTCAAATTAGAAGAAATAATGGCAAGATTTGCGGCGGCGGCAGTGGCTGGACCAGTGGCGGCAATAGCGAACGTGGTGGCAGTGGGCCGACTTGGCCACAACACCACTGATCGCAGCCATGGCTCAATGCTTACTGGCCGTGGGGCTGCTGGGCCAGTGGCCCAACACAGCCTATTCCACATTCCCAGCGTATCCAGTGTATCTATCGAATTGGGCTGGCCAAAGGCCCAATTTCCAATTCTCGTCATCCCAAAGATACGCAGCAGTAAGTTCGCTGGCCTCAACTCGTGAGGCCTCGCCGCTACGCCCAATTTCCGTCCAACACCTACGGATATTGAGGCTGCGATGCACACACTTGGGTTAAATCCTCCGGATGCAAATTGGTATATGGACACCGGACCACTTCTCATATGACGTCTGCACAAGGTAACCTCTCGTCTTATTTCAATTTGAGCAATAATTGTGGCATAATGGTTGGTAATGGTAATTAAATTCCAATTCACGGTTATGTTCACACAAATTTGTCCCCCCCCCCCCCCCCACATCCACCTCTAGTCATAAAAAATGACATTCATGCCCCTTACTTAATTAATTTTTTTGTGTCGGTTCGAAAATTCACCACTGATAATTGAGTTTCTGTGACTTTGAACCCTTTGGTTTTTTGTGGAGAATTTCATGATGGGAATACCTCTAATGAGATGTAATAGTCGGGTGGAGTTGTATCCAATCACCACCACCATTTCCACAAGTCAATTCACTTCGTCAACGTTTGCCGCCCTTGCTCCTTCTTTGTGGCATGTATGTTTGGGTCATCCGGTGTCGTCTATTATTTCTTCTCTTCAAAATATGAATTTTATTGATTGTAAGAGTACGCGTAGTACTCAAATTTGTCTGTCTTTACCATTAGGAAAACATGTTAGCTTATCTTTTGTAGCCTCTGTTTCTCGTACATTGATGCCTTTTGACATTATTCATAGTGATTTATGGACATCTCTCATTTTAAGTTCTTTGGGCCATCACTATTATGTGTTATTCTTGGATGATTATGGACCTTTCCTTTGTCGAAAAAGTTTCAAGTTTTTTTAACTTTCTTAAAACTTAGATCTTTCATCCGTACCCAATTTGAACGGAAAATTAAAAATATTCAATGTGATAATGGGAGGGAATATGATAATGGGCCGTTTTGAGAGTTTTGTGACACTAATGGTATATCTTTTCGGTTTTCTTGTCCTTGTACATCCTCACAAAATGGAAGGCCGAAAGAAAAATTTGTTCTATCAATAATATTGTTCGAACATTATTGGCTCATGCTTCTGTACCCCCTTCTTTTTGGCATCATGCGTTACAAATGACTACTTACCTCCTTAACATTCTCCCTAACAAAGGTTTAGCTTATCAATCCCCACCTAAAATTCTTTAGAATAAAGATCTCTCGTTTTCTCATTTTAGGGTGTTTGGGTGCTTGTGTTATCCACTTTTTCCGTCCACCGCAATTAATAAACTTCAAGTTTGGTCTACCGCTTGTGTATTTTTTGGTTTTCCATATTACATCATGGTTACAAATATTTTGATTTACTTAAATTATATATATTTAGGTTTTGTAGAATTCTTGTACAAGCATAATTAGGATATTAGTATTATAGTAGGAATATGATTTTTTATATTTAAAGATTGTGTATTGTATATATAGACTTCTTCATTAATGAAAATAATGAATGGACTATTCTCTTTCAATTATTATAAGTAATTTTCATATACTTAGCTCATAGAAAAGAATCAGATTCAGCTCGAACGTGAAGGAGCATACTCGAATTTTTCCCATCTCATTGAAGTGATGAATAGTCCCTTCCAACACAATCTAAACCTTCTTGTCAAAATACAGGATTCTTTTTCTTTATTATTTTTTAAAAAAAGTTATTACTTGAGAGGGACTTATAAAGTAGGGAATAGAACTCACATTAAGGTGAAAGTTCAGATAGTCAACCAATTGAACAAGACGGGACAAAAGACTAACTAAAACTGACTCAAAAGGTGTATATAAAATACACCGATCAAATACCCCCAAACTTAACCTTTGCTCGCCCTCGAGCAAAGATAGAAAGAAATAAAATAAAAGACTCAAAGAAACGGAAATAAAAGACTCACTGTCATTGATTACTTTTACTGCATTAGTGTTAACTAGAAAAACATGAAAGTTAGCAAAATAATATGCAGGAACATATAGCATGACATTTCAGCACATTAAGCTAGATATTTCACAAACTCTTATTCATCATGCTTTAATGGAAGTCAACCAATTGAACAAGACGTCTTAACCACTAGGCCATTGACTTAGGCCCCCATAATTTGGGGGCCCATTTATTTCTTTTTTGTGTATATATTTATTATGTATATAATTTCCTATTTTGAATATTTTTTTAAAAAAATTGACTATTTTTGGGGCCCGCTTTTTACTATATTTTCAAAAATATAGTGGTACTAAAAGAGGTATGACAACTTTCATTGATGATTCAATCCCTTGTTGTGCATAGATTATGGTAGAGAATTCTTTTTATTAAATGCAATAAGTAGTAATTACTATATAAAAAAATATTACTCTTATCAGTGCAATTTAGTCTTACTTTCTCTTTTCTCTTGGACTCTCACGGATAAAGGAACAACTCCGAATGCTTTGTGTTTTTTTCTTCTTCAAAAATTCATCTTTAAATTTCAAGATCAAGTAATCAAGTTTTTAGCATTACATCAACTATATTGGACTTTGATATCACGTGATCTACCTCTTGATCGGGTTCTATTGTTCTCTTTTATCATTTTTTTCATTTGAAATTTGTGATTTTTAATATTGTTATTTCATACATATATAGTGAACTTTTAATGATTTATTAGAATTTAATTAGGTCAAATAGAAATTTAAATCCTGCTCCTCAAAGCTTAAAAAAAAGAGAAACTTTAATACACTCCCAAAAAGGAGCTCTTGATAAATATTTAGTGAATAATAAAATCTTAACTATGAAAATGAAGAGGTCTACTGCAGTTAGAAGTCTGTTTCAATAATGTCATGATCTTCAGGATAGTCCTAGTCTTTAGGTTATTTACTTGCTTTGAATTAGTCTAGGTTTCTGTTAGCACTTAGCTATATTTTTGCTAAGTGGACTACTATTTGTTATGTACTGAAGGCTATTTAAGCCAGCTCTATTCCTAATAAAATCAAGTTATTCAATACAGTTTTATTGTTTGAGTTCATTGTGTCTCTTGTTCCTAACAATCTGGTATCAGAGCCAGGAAGTAAAGAGCGAGAGTGAATGATTTCCAAAAAAGTGAGGAAGTGAAGAGATGGCAGCAGAGACAAGCAACTTCGCACTACCTTGTATACCAAAATTTGATGGGGATTACGAGTATTGAAGCATGTTGATGGAAAATTTTCTCCATTCAAAGGAGTTTTGGAGTGTTGTTGAGACGGGATATACAGAGTCTGCACTTGGAGAAGTAGTTAAGTAGTGCACAGAGAAAGATCTTAGATGAGACAAAGTTGAAGGATTTGAAAGTCAAAAATTACCTTTTTTAATCCATTGACAAGTCAATCCTGAAGACAATTGCGCAAAAGGAGACAACAAAACAGCTGTGGGATTCAATGAAGGTCAAGTACCAAGAAAATGCTAGGGTGCAGCGTGCTCAACTTCAAATCCTTCGCATGAATTTTGAAGTCTTAGAGATGAAACTTAGAGAATCTGTAACAGATTACTTTGCAAGGGTGATGTTGGTGGCAAACAATATGAGGAATCTTGGAGTAGATATGCCCGATGTGAAGATCTTGTGCACACTTACTGAGAGGTTTAATTATATTGTTTGTTCAATTGAGGAATCGAAAGACATCAATCATCTTTCAGCAGATGAGCTGCAGAGTTTATTACTTGTTCATGAACAAAAGTTCCGAAAGAATGAAGGAGATGACCAAGCACTAAGGGTCTATGATGAGAGAGTGAGAGGAAGAGGCCGAGGCAGAAGCAATTACAAAGGAACAGGGCAAGTGCTCAATAGAGACACAATAGAATGCTTCAAGTGTCACAAGCTTGGGAATTTCCAATATGAATGTCCAACTTTGAACAAGGAAGCAAATTATACAGAGTTGAATGATGAGAATGAGATGTTGTTGATGTCGTATGTTGAATTGCACGGGGTGAAACAAAATGATGCATGGTTTCTTGACTCAGGGTGCAACAATCATATGTGCGGGTATCGAGGTATGTTTTCATATTTAGATGAAAATTTTCAGCATTCATTAAAGTTGGAAAACAATAGTAAAATGAGTGTGGCTGGAAAAGGAAGTGTAAAGTTCTTGTTGAATGAAGTCAATTATAATGTCAATGAAGTTTACTATGTTCCAGAACTCAAAAATAATCTCTTGAGCATAGGACAACTTCAAGAGAGAGGATTAACATTTTTAATTACGGTAGGAATCTGTAAAATTTATCATCCAAAGAGGGGTTTGATCATTCAAACTCTAATGAGCGCCAACAGAGTGTCCATCCTTCTAGCACAGACTCCAGCTGAAGTACCTGCATCAGCTCAACCAGATAGATGTCTTCACACAAGTTCTCAAGAGAGTTCTGCACTTTGGCATCGACGATATGGCCATTTAAATTATAAAGGTCTAAGCACCTTGCAATCGAAGAATATGGTACACGGCCTCCCTCCATTCACTGGCGCAAGTCTGCCATGCACATATTGTATCAATGGCAAGCAACATAGAGATGACATGCCGCAGAAAAGCACTTGGAGAGCAAGTCAGAAATTGGAGTTAATTCATGTCGATATTTGTGGTCCTATCACTCCTGCGTCTAACAGTGGAAAGCGGTACATATTGTGTTTTATTGATGATTTTAGTCGCAAATCATGGGTGTTTTTATTGGTTGAAAAGTCGGAGGCACTGAATTATTTTAAAAGGTTCAAAATAATGGTGGAAAAAGACACAGGGATGTTTATGAAGTGTTCAAGTGTTGTTTCATGGTATTCAAAAAAGCAACTTATTGTGACTTTATCAACCACAGAAGCTGAGTTTGTGGCCGCCGCAGTTTGTGCTTGTCAAGAAATCTGGATAAAGAGAATTTTAAAGGAGCTAGGTGAGTCTGATGAAGGTCGTACTACTGTGATGTGTGACAATAGTTCAACCATCAAGTTGTCCAAAAATCCAGTTATGCATGGTCGTAGCAAACACATTGATGTGAGATACTATTTCTTAAGGAATCTTACCAAGGAAGGTACAATTGAATTAGTTCATTGCCGGAGTCAAGATCAGGTGGCAGACATAATGACGAAACCATTTAAGCTGAAAATTTTTCAGAAGCTTTGCAAGCTACTGGGAGTATGTGAGGTCTCTGATATAAACTAATTGCTTAAAAACATTTAGTTTAAGGGAGGAAATGAAGAGGTCTACTGCAGTTAGAAGTCTGTTTCAATTATGTCCTGATCTTCAGGATAGTCCTAGTCTTTTGGTTATTTACTTGCTTTGAATTAGTCTAGGTTTCTGTTAGCACTTAGCTATATTTTTGCTAAGTGGACAACTACTTGTTATGTACTGAAGGCTATTTAAGCCAGCTCTATTCCTAATAAAATCAAGTCATTCAATACAGTTTTACTGTTTGAGTTCATTGTGTCTCTTGTTCCCAACAGAAAATAGGGAAGCACGTTCTTTCGAAATAATACATGTAGAAGATAATACTCTAATCGATATATGTTATCATATTAAACGACTTGATTCTTTTCCAAATGTCTATATTGCTTATAGAATAATGTTAATAGTTCGTCTAATCGTTGCCTCGGTGCAAAGAAGATTTTTAAAATTAAAATTCATAAAATCAACGTCTGAATAGAGACTAGACATTTATATATGCTTTAGTTAAGTTAAGGCCTCGCATTAGAGTTTCGCCTTAGGCCATCAATATCGTTAGACGTCCCTGTTTATAGGTTCACTTTTTTCATTTAACCTAATGAACTTAAACATCATCGATCATTTCGCAGAAACAAAAACATAAGATACTATATCTCCGAGACAAAATTTGACTTGTTGCCACAACAATAATTGGATCATATGTGTACATTACAAATAATAACGTTTGAGAAGAAAACAAGTGACTTCTTTGAGTATAATGGATTAATTAGCTCTGCATGTATAAACTATAAAGTGTGATGGGCAAACTTGGGAGGGAGAAAAAACAACAGGAAAATGTAGTGAAGAATTTGACTAAATTTGACAGGTTAAACTTTCAACTCCTCAGACATTCGAGAAAATAAGTCAATCTACTCGTGATTTCATTCAATAATACAAAACAAAATGAGGAGGTGAAATACTTCAATATTGATGGTGGATACAATATCGAGATTTCACCTTCTCCTCCTATTCCTTTAACCAAACATGATGAGCAATTCACATCCTATCACACCCAAAAGAAAATGGAAAAAAGAAAACAAAAAAAAAAAACATGCAACGTTTAGGATCACTACACTAGTCTAAAATATGCAATTGCAAAGATTCATTTCTCATCCTATATTTCCCACCATGATCATCAACTTTATTATGCTCAGACGGAGCTACAATGTTAAATGGGGTTCAGGCGAACCCAGTAACTTTTGCATATATAGACCCTATATGTATACTAGAAAACTTCAGTAAATATAGATATCATTTACTTGCAGACCCACATACAAAAATAAGTGAACGGTTCAGTGGTAATGCAGAGGCTAGCAAAGCTCTCTCCCACATGAGTTGTGTGTTTGAACCCCCATAATGGTAGTTGCGTTAGTTGACCTAAGCCGCACCATTACCGCTGGGGTGGGGCTCGGCCGTACGTGGGATGAGTTCATAACAACTATATATCTTCATCATTGATTTCTTGCAAGGTCGAACCGTACGTGGGATGAGTTCATAACAACTATATATCTTCATCATTGATTTCTTGCAAGTCAAATATAGTATGCTTGAAACCGCTATTTTTATTAGCTCAATTATCATGCATTACAAGTACAAACACTAAAATCTAGTTTCCTCGCCCCTTTTATTGAATAGTAACTAAAATCACATATTGTTCGAGAGAGAGAGGGAAAGAAGCTCTTGATGATTACTTGGCAGTCTTCGCAACTATGCATACTTGGTCATGATTTCCACTTAAGTACTACAAATCAATGTTGATCACATCAATCACCTTTCTTTGCAGTGCATGAAGATTGATACATTTCATATCACATACCTGCAGTAGGATGATTCATTAAGGAAGGTGATCCAATGTTCAAACATCAAATGGAAACAAAACTGAAACTGCTGAGACATAAGGTGTGTTTAGTATGGAGGAAAATATTTTCCCATTTTTTTTATGTTTGGTTGATAGAAGTTTTTGGAAAATATTTTTTTTAAGAAAATAAGTTTCTCATAGGAAAATTACTTACTTGATAGAAGGAGAAAAATAAGTATCATTCCACAGTAATTGTCTCCTTCCTACCCTCCAACACAAGTACCCCAATTCCACCCCACACCCCTGGCTAGCTATCCGAATCTCGCCCACATAATATTTGTTTAGATTATATACATACAAATGCTTTTGAGATAATATGTTTTGCTTTCTTACCAAACACAAAAAAAACTAAATAATAACAAAATCACTTATTTTCCAAGATTCATACCAAACACATCCATGATCCATAATTATGTGTTCTCTAGTAACATTAGCTTTTTTATGAGATGCGCATATAGTAAAATATGGTATTAATTAGAGCAAATATAGAATCTGAGTTCAAATCTCACTATCACCCAACAAGAAAAAAACAAAACACAGGAGTATCTATTTTTATGTGCTTTGCCTCGGGAAAAAATCACAACCAATTTTTTTATTGGAAATGTAGAACACTGCCTGAATAAAACCCTAATCTTTGAGTTCATGATGATCACAATAAATTGGTGTATGTACAGTACCTCGGATTGAATTCTATAAAGTGAGTTTTGATTCACATTAGCAGAAACACAGCTAACAACATCAAGCCCTTCTTTCTGAAGCTCTTGTATCACTCTCGAGAGGGGTATATATTCCTTTGTATATCTCCCATTGATTAAAATCTCTACACCACCATGGCATGGACTCACTGTAACACAATCTTGGGATACAATGGAACTATCTGAACTACCATTTTCCCTTCCACAAGAACTTGAGTTAGAAAGCATTTTTAGATTGTCTCTCTTTATTTCTAACTCATTCATGTTCGCCTGCAATTGTTTGATATAATTCACTGCTTCATGCATGTGATCCGATACTGATTTTTTCCCCTAAAAACCATCCAAAACAATAAAACCTTGTAAGTGCAATTTCCCATATCAAATACTTTCAAAAATCATTATGTGTTTAACACCTCTTTACTTTTTTTTTCCTAGAATTCTTTTCATAGGAGGAATAAATCATTACTTGCCATATTCCGGTTAAGGTTTAGGCAAGATACGTCGATCTAAGGAGGATTCTAGAGTTCATTAATTATTTCGGCTTTGAATTATGTATACATACGAGGGCGGATCTACCGAATTTGAAGTGGTTGTTCGGAAAAAAAATCACAGCGTTGTATAAGGGAATGAGAATGTTGTGCTTGTTCAAAAGTGAAAAATAACACTGCAAAAAAAAATCTGCTTGTTCGTGTGCACAAGTGTGCACACTATACATCCGTGCCTGTATACATATGTACTCCCTCCGTTACGTTCTATTATGTATACGTGGTGTTTTTAGCTTATGCACACACCTTAAGAAATTGTTTTCTCCTAAAAAATTATGAGTATTTTTACTAACTTACCCCTAATTAATGACTAGAAAAAAAAGTAATTAATGATTCTTGATTATTTAAGTAAGTAATTTTGAAAGAATAAGGTCAATTTCTTCTTGAAAATCCTAAAACACTACTTATTTTAAAACAAAATGAAAAGCCTATAACACCATTTATTTAGGAACGGAGGGAGTAATTATAATAAGGTCGACTTAGGCTAACTTTTTTGTTAGAGTAAAGAATGGATTTTGTGCCTAACTCAACCCCAAAAGCTAGCTTGTAGAGTGAGGATTGTTCAAGTACATATAAGGAGTTCGTGTTCTCATTTCATATTCGATGTGGAACTCTTAACACTCATCGCACGCTCATACCTTGTTAACTGGAGCGTGAATAATATAATTTGGGGGCCAACATCGGTGAACAAAGAATTAGAATGATTCTGGCTCTGATACCATGTAAATAATAGATTTTTTGTCTAACTCAACCTCAAAAATTAGTTTATAGGGTGAGAATTGTTCATATAAGTAGTCTGTGTTTTCATTCCATATCTGATGTGAGACTTTTAACGGTTAGTTAAGTGTCTTATACAGATCGGACTTGGTGTATAGCATGTCAGTCATCTCCTTATTTTTACAAGGATGAACCTTCATCTTTCTTTTGTATTTGAGGTAAGGCCTAGTCCCCCTCCTTTTGCTGTTATGATATAATGCACACCCAAGCTCAAATGGGTAATTCCATAAATAAATAACAATGGTTCACTTACTTTGAACTTAATGACTCTGAATTCTGGATGAAAAATTAATTGACTTAACGTTACGATGATTACCTTGACATACTGAAGAGGAAGGAGAGATCGGAGAGAAGAGTAAAGGGCAGTCATTCCTTGCCTCCTCTGACGTTCCATATCTCTATGCATAATTTTCTTAAGCTTGAACTCATCAGCATCAATAGCAGTAATTTCATGGTTTTTATCTGGAATATTATTTATACCTAATACCCTTCTTGGTTGCCTCTTTTTCGTTGGATTTTTAACATGTACCGGATGATGATGACTGGTCCCCAAGGAAGCATAATCCATACACAGATCTTGGGAGATCTTGCCTTGTTGGCAAGGATTTGAGAGAATCTGAAATAACAACTCATTATCATTATTTATTTGTTGTAAAGGAAACATCACAAAAGCTTCCAACAAACACAAAATAAATAAAATTCAAAAACCCCCTTAATTCTTCATCAACTAAGGAAGGTTTCTCTAATATATAGTTGTAAGGGAGATGGCTATATAATTAAAAGGTGGAAGATACGGTTGTTAGGATTGTGGATATCTTCAATGGCTCTCTGAATGCCTGCAATATCTTCATAAACAAGGACTGACCTCACTGGCACCCCAATAATGTTAATCTTTTAGGGATGTACTCAATTATTTATTTAAGTATAGTACTCCCTCTTATTTGTGTTTATCTTCTCTAGTTTGATTGAACACGAAATTTAAGAAATAAAAGAAAATTTTTAAATTTTGTTATCTAAAACAAATTAAAAATATTTATCTGATTTATAAATCATTTCATTAACAGTAAAAAATAAAATTTAAAATTAAATATTACCAAATAAAAAATGTATATTTCTTTTAGATAAAATAAAAAGGGGAGACGGGGGGGGGGGGCTTGTGTACGGACACTGACAGTTCACATATATAATTATAACCCCACCATATTGTGATCAGTATCCCTAGGCAGTGGCTCTTAAATTGACAAGAAATCTTGGGCTACCAGAAGGTTGTCAGTAAGTTTAATTAGCGACCACACCCTCTATAGACTAAAATGGCCTCTTACTTTCTTAATTTTAATTTGTTTGTCTGAGCAGAAAATTCAATAAAAAAATGTACTTTTAAATTTTCTTATCCTAAACTAAAAATATGGATAATGTATCAAATGGATAATTCCAGCTTCTCATGTTAAAAATAGGTACTACTTTGACAAGTACCATTTAAGTAGTGTTTTTCTTCTGTTTCTCTTATTTAGCATTTTACGCTTATTTTTATAACTGATGCCAGAAGGAACAAAAACTACACTATATAGGAGACAGGAAACAAAGGGAGCCATTATTTGAAGTGTTTACTTTTTGGTAGTCAACCTCCAACATCATCTATTTCAGGAGAATGACCGTTCCTTTGATAATACCAAGTTAGTAACTTAACCAAAATTTCAAATTTTCTTAAAAAAATATTTGCTTGTTTGGTCAATTTTTGAAGCATGAGCATGCTCCCTCTCTTGAGCAAATGAATATACTATGCCCTCCGTATGCAACTAGCTGTTAACTTCAATTGAAATATGGATTTATTGGCTATGAAATGAAATGTTGAAGTGCTAATTATAGCAATTAAATAAAAATGCTTGTGTACTTGCTGATTATAGTACTTGTCTAACATTCTAGTTGCGATTTTTGGAGCTTTTGTGATTGTCCAAATTTTATTTTTAATGGAAATGTACTGCTGAAATTGTATGCTGGCTGGATTCTTATTTAGCTAGCAACTGTGCAATGTAAATTTTTAAAATTTTGTTAGTTCTCTTGTTCTTTAGCTGGAAGACTTAGACATTGTATTGATGCAAACAATGTTCTCTCAGATTTTGTTTTCTTTTGTGTAAACGTGTATTTAGTAGTACTAATTGTATCCCTACCCATAAATAGAATATCTTTATATATTGTGTAAATATAATTATGGTAAGACTAAGATTCCTCTTGTGATTAGGTTTAGGATTCCTATTGTAAAAGGGATGAATATTGTACACTATATATATTTTGATATTAATGAGAAGACTCCCCAAGGGAGATTAATATCATTTTACATGGTATCAACAACCTAACACTAAACACTAGAATTTTCTTAGGAGCCGCCGCAACCCAAACCGGCCTCTCGGGCAGTTCCGCCGCAGGCCCCTCCCCCTCTCCTCCCAAAAATTCTTGGTTTTTCTTCTTCATTCATCTCTTCTCTAAATGGATACTCAGGATTCTTCCAATACTTCTAACGCTTCTACCTCCACAAATCCCACCACCATGTTGTCATCCTCTTTTCATCCCGCCCTAACTGTTACCAACATCAAGAATTATATTCTCATCTTTCTTGATCAAGAAAACAGTCAGTATTCTCCTTGCGTTGAACTGTTTTGTAATCATGCATGTCTCTATAACGTGTTTGATCACATCGATGACACTATTCCGCGTCCTCCGGAGGTTGATGAGTCTACTTGACGTCGTCTAGACGCCAGCGTCAAACAGTGGATTTATGGTAGTATTTATCAGGGTCTTCTTCTTACTATCATGAAATTTGGCGCCACATCCCTTGATTTATGGAACCGCTTGGAGGAAATATTGCAAGATAACAAGCACACTCGTGTGGTGTATTTGGAGGAACAATTTAACAATACACGTCTTGAAAACTTCTCCAACATGACTGAGTACTGCAGACAGTTGAAAATCTTGGCGGATCAACTCTTCAACGTCGACACGCCTGTCTCGGACACTAAAATGGTGTTGCAATTGATTGCAGGCCTTCCCAAAGGCGACTATGATACGTTAGCCACCATGATTCAACAGGCAGATCCGTTTTCCAATTTTAACAAAGCTCGCTCGCAATTGTTACTCGAAGAGACACGACGTGCTAAGCAGAATGAGCACAATCAGAAGGCGTTAGCTGTCGAAACGCGCCCTCAAGATCCAACGCCGCCATAAAACTCTCAACTGCAGCAGGGACGCGGTGGCAAGGGTGGCAATGGTCGCGGCAGGGGAGGTCGTGGTCGTGGCAAAGGTCGCGAACAATGTAACCAAGATCGCAATAACGGGGCGCGAGACCGATTCGGCCGCTACCCAATAATATCCCTACAGAGTCGTGCGCTGCGGTTCGATGCAAGACCCTTCAACCAGTTCTCCTACCACAGATTGTTGGGTCCTGCTCCAGCCTATCGGCAAGTCCAGTACTCGCAGCAATTCCACTTCATGCACGACCAGTTCCAGCAGCTCTCACCCAACATGACACCCACTGAGTTGGGTCAGGCCTTCAGTAGTATCAATATGCAACAGCCTGACAACAACTGGTACATGGACTCCGGAGCCACTTCTTACCTCACCCGGTCTGCAGGTAATATTCTCAAACTGTTTGGTTTAAGGCATCCTCTATTTGTGACAGTTGGTAGTGGCGACTGCATTTCAGTAAAGGGTTATGGTACATCCTACACACCACCTCCTAATCCATTCCCCCTTAAAAATATCCTATATGTCCCACATGCAATTAAGAATTTCATCTCTATCCGCAAATTTACTCGTAATAATTATGTCTCTGTTGATTTTGACTCTTTTGGTTTCACTGTGAAAGATCTTCATACGGGGACACCTCTTACGAGATGCAATAGCACGGGGGATCTATATCCATTCACTCCCACCTCCACTGCCAGAGCTAGCTCTCCCGTCTCTCTAGCGGCCATTTCTTCTTCCGCATGACATAATAGACTTGGTCATCCAGGAGCCCTAGTTTTTAATTTTCTTAGAGACAATAATTTCATTACTTGTAATGAGAAACTTGCCCAAAACTGTGTTTCTTGTTCTTTAGGCAAACATACTCGTCTTTCGTTTAAATCATCTACTAGTGTCAGTTTTGCACCTTTTGATATTATACATGCTGATTTATGGACATTACTTGTTGCTAGTTCTCTCATTCATAAATATTATCTTATCTTACTAGATGATTTTCTCACTTTGTTTGGTTGTATCCTCTCAAATTTAAATTGAAAGTGTTTGCCAAATATCTTGAGTTTCGAACTTTCATTCAAACACAGTTTGAAAAAGGTATAAAATATTTTCAGTGCGATAATGGTCGTGAATTCAATAACTCTATGTTTCATCGTTTTTGTATTAATAATGGCATGGTCTTTCGCTTCTCCTGCCCCCACACCTCCTCTCAAAACGGTAAAGCTGAAAGAATCATCTGCACCATTAACAATATGATTCGCACTCTATTGATTCATGCCTCCCTACCTCCGTCCTTCTGGGTTTATGCTGCTAAAATGTCAGAATACGTTCTCAATATTCCCCCAACTAGCACCCTTCACAATATGATCCCTACCGAAATCCTCTATCATAGAGTCCCATCTTATGAACATATTCGGTTGTCTATGCTATCTAACATTGCCTCTACTGCCCCTCACAAACTAGCTCCTCGGTCAACTCCATGTGTCTACCAAAGGACTTCCAGACAGTTATTTCTTGACTTCAGATCCAGTCTAAGCGTCCGGCCTCCTCCCGCAACTACCGAGGGGGTGTGTAAACATGTATATAGTAGTACCAATTGTATCCCTACCCATAATTAGATTATTTTCATATATTGTGTAAATATAATTATGGTAAGACTAGGATTTCTCTTGTGATTATGTTTAGGATTCCTATTGTAAAAGGGATGAATATTGTACACTATATATATTTTGATATTAATGATAAGACTCTTGTTAAAGATTGAACCATTGTGTAATAAGTCCATATTAATGATATTGGGTCAGATATGCAATATGGGCCAAGTTATGTAATAGGTCCATTATTATTACTTAAGGGGCCAGCCCATACTAAGAGGCCAGCCCCATTTCGTTTGTTCAGAAGTCCATCTTATTACCTAAGTATTAACGCCTTGTATAAATAGAACATCATAGAAAGTTCTAGGTTAAGAATAAAAAAGGAGAGGAGAGGCGATCTGACTCTCTGTACTCTCTCTGTACTTCGTCTTCCTCATTGTTGTTCTCTTCTGTATCTGTTCTTCCTCTCAAAGATAATATACAGTGTGATGTATTCTTCCTTGCTACGCTGACTCTCTGTCCTTCATAAAGATCTATGGTTGTTGCATGCAAATAGTAAAACCTAGGTCAAGTTGTATTCTTTGTAAGAGTGAGCAGACTAGACTACTTCATAAATGGCGATGTTTAAATCTTCAACATGGTATCAGAGCCATACATCGACATCAGATGTTGCATGAAAGCTGCACAAGATCTGGGTAAACCATCGCTCCTTGCTTTATATCTCAAATCTGATATCTCTACTTCTGTGAAGTCGAGTCTGTTAATATTGTATATTGGTTCTATATTCGAAGAAACACCCATATATTGATAAAGATCTGTTGAGATTCTGATAGAAATCTGTTGATATTGTACATATTGTACATTCTCACAAGAAACTGCTCAGATCTGGATAAAGATCTGTTGATCTGTTGAAATCGTGATAGAAATTTGTTGATACTGTATATTCCCAAAAGAAACCACTTAGATCTGGATAAAGATCTGTTGAGATCTTGATAAAAATTGTCACTTCTATTTTTTCTTCTGGTTGTTGACCTTTATCAAATAAAATGGGGTCAGATCCACCCACCGACTTACTTGACGAAACACCTGGCTCCACTACAGATCTTCCTCAATCCTCTAAAACCTCACCCACCACTGTATTTGATCATAACCATCCCCTATTCTTACAAGCCTCTGATGTCAGTGGCGTCTCCTTAATATCCTTCCAACTAGTGGGCTCTGAAAACTACACTGTTTGGAACAAATCTATGAAAATAGCTCTATTAGGAAGGAACAAACTAGGGTTTGTGAATGGAAATTGTACAAAGAATCAATTTGGAATAGAATGGTGGGATCAGTGGGACAGGGTTAATGCAGTGGTGCAGGCATGGCTAATGAATGTTGTTTCTAGTAACTTGCTGTGTGGGGTTTTATATGCTGAAACAGCATATGAGGTATGGGAAGATCTAAAGGAAAGGTTTGAAAAGGTGGATGAATCAAGAACTTACAATTTACATAGAGAAATTGCAACCTTATCACAAGGAAATGCTAGTATTGCAGAATACTACACCAAACTAAAGAACTTGTGGGTGGAATACCAAGCCATTGTGCCACCACCAAGTTGTGCTTGTCCTACATCCAAAGAATTTACTGATTTTCTGCAAAGGCAGAAGCTATACCAGTTTCTCATGGGTCTGAATGAGAGTTACATGCAGGCCAGAAGCCAAATTCTGCTTATGTCACCTCTTCCTACAGTCAATAAAGCCTACTCCATGATTGTAAGTGATGAAAACCAGAAAGGGATCAGTGCTAAGTCTGTAGGACTTCTAGGTGCTGGTCCCTCTACTGCTATGTACTCTAAGAATGAATTCCATTCTAAAAATGGAACAACAGGAAATCAAAGACCAAGAAGGAATTCCAATCTAGTCTGTGAAGAATGCAAGATGAGGGGTCACACAAAGGAATTTTGCTACAGACTAGTAGGATACCCTCCTGGTTTTAAATCAAAAAGAAAGGAATTTGCTACTGCTCATAATGCTCACAACAAAGATCCAGAGCCCTCCTCTGAAAATACTAAAACCAATTGGCAAGTTGAAGGAGCACCAACATTCTCTCAAAAACAGTACGAGCAGATTGTAAAAATGTTGAATGTGAAGGAGCACCATTTACACAAAGGAGCATCTGTGGACACACAAGGTATTCAGTCATCTGCAAACTTAGCAGGTATATCAGAACTCAAGGCCTTACATGTCTTTAATATAATGAAAAGGTGGATAATAGATACAGGTGCTACAAATCACATGGTTAATGACCTAAATATGTTAGATAAAATTACTGGAAAAAGTGATTCAGTTATACCAAAGAAGGTTTTTTTACCAAATGGACAATCAGCCCAGGTCACACATACTGGTATCAGTACTCTATCTAGTAGAAGTACACTTGAAAATGTGCTCTTTCTACCTCAATTTAAATATAATTTACTGTATGTTTCCCAACTAACAAGAGAGCTGAACTGTTCAGCTATCTTCTATCATGATTTTTGTCTATTCCATGATCTCTCCAGTGGGAAGGTGAAGGAGATTGGTAGGCTTCAGGATGGACTTTATATGCTAGTTAATCATACTAGTGACATACAGGACTCAGGAATAACAGTTCTACATGCACAAGCTCAGCAGAAGAAACCAGTGACTGGTGAAGATATTAATCTGTGGCATAGAAGACTTGGCCACACCTCTAGTAAGGTACTTAGTAAATTGATAAGTGCTAATAATGATGAGATAGTTGAGGCAATAAAGACATGCAATGTGTGTCCTTGTGCAAAACAATGTAGAATTCCTTTCCCTAATAGTACTACTTACAGTAATAAAGCTTTTAATATTGTTCACATGGATGTATGGGGTCCATACAAAGTTGAAACTCATAATGGGAAGAGATTTTTCCTCACTATTGTAGATGATCACACTAGAATGACTTGGATATACCTACTTAGACTTAAATCTGAAGTGTGTGTGGTAATCAATCAGTTTCTTAAGTACATATCAACCCAGTTTAATCAAACAGTAAAGATAATCAGAACTGACAATGGAACAGAGTTTGTAAATGATTTCTGCACCACTCTCTTTCAGAATTTAGGAATTATCCATCAAAGAAGCTGTGTATATACACCACAGCAGAATGGGATTGCTGAAAGAAAACACAGACATATATTAGAAGTTACTAGAGCCATAAGAATGCAAGCTAATATTCCTCTAAAATTTTGGGGTCTATGTGTTCAGGCTGCAGTATACTTAATCAATAGACTACCCTCTTCCATTACTCACTCTTCACATTTTGGGTGTCTCTACCACAAAAAACCATCCTTAAAACACATAAGAACCATTGGTTGTCTCTGTTTTGCTAGTGACCTAACTGTCTCAGATAAACTTCAGTCCAAGGTTAAAAAATGTGTTCTGATGGGTTACTCTGAAACTCAAAAGGGTTATATTCTTTATGATCTGCAGTCTAAGGCCCTCATTGTCAGTAGAGATGTTACTTTTAGAGAAACTATCTACCCTTTTAAAGAATATGTGACTGAGGTTCCTATCTTCCAAAATTCACTTCAAGGAAACAGTAATTGTCAACCTTTATCTCAAGAAATCCTTCATGGCAGTACTGAAAAATCAAAAAAGGAAGGTATAGATATCATTAATAAAGAATCTATTGAGGACAGTAATCCCACTGATAATAATTTAGAAGAAGGAAACTCTGATAATATGCAGACTGGTAGTAATCCTGCCACAAAACCAGATGACAAAACAATCAGTAGGAGATCTAGCAGACTCAAACAACCTCCTATATAGCTTAAAGACTTTGTTACAACAAATGCCAACAATGTACCTTACCCTATTGCTAACTATATATCTTATGATAACTTAAAACCCAGATATCAAGCCTTTTAAGCTCTTTCTCAGAACTAACTGAACCAAGAAGCTATATGGAAGCCTCAAAAGATTCTAGGTGGGTAGATGCTATGAAAACAGAAATAGATGCCTTACAAGACAATCACACCTGGAAAATAGTTACTTTACCAGATGGAAAGCAACCTATAGGCTGTAAGTGGATCTACAGAATCAAGTATAAAGACACTGGAGAAATAGAAAGACTGAAAGCCAGACTAGTTGCTAAAGGTTATAGTCAACAAGAAGGAATAGATTATCAAGAAACCTTCTCCCCTGTTGTAAAAATGGTTACTATAAGAACTGCTTCTATCACGCTTACAGAGGATGGTACATTCATCAAATGGATGTGTATAATGCCTTTCTTCAAGGGGATTTATTTGATGAAATTTATATGACTCTTCCACAAGGTTTCAATAGCAAAGGAGGAAGTAAACAAGTGTGTAAATTAACTAAATCTCTTTATGGGCTCAAGCAAGCTCCAAGACAATGGAACTGTAAGCTTACAGAGGCTTTAACTCAGATGCAGTTTAGGCAATCTGAGTTTGATCACTCTCTGTTTCTAAAACATACTAATCAAGGTATAGTAGTTATTCTAATTTATGTGGATGACATGTTAGTCACAGGTGATAACATAAGGCTCATAAAGGAAACTAAACAGTCCCTGCATAATACCTTTAAAATGAAAGACCTGGGAGAGTTAAGGTATTTCCTAGAAATAGAATTTGCTAGGTCCAGCAAAGGAATCATTATGCATCAAAGAAAGTATGCACTTGAACTCATTTCTGAATTGGGATTAGCTGCTGCTAAACCTATCAATACTCCCTCTGACTCCAATATAAAACTAACTACAAAAGAATATGATGAGTATAAGGTGAAGCAGGGGACAGATAAAGGGAAAACAGTCACTGGTGATGAACCAGTTGATGATATCAGCTCATTTCAAAGAATAATTGGTAAGTTGTTGTATCTTACTCTTACTAGACCAGATATTGCTTATAGTGTACAAACACTGAGTCAGTTCTTACAAAACCCAAAGAAGTCTCATTTGGATGCTGCCGTGAGAGTAATAAGGTATGTAAAAGGTAAGCCAGGACAAGGAATACTGTTATCTAGTATTAAACAAGACACATTAACTAGTTATTGTGATGCAGATTGGGCATCATGTCCACATACAAGAAAATCCATTACAGGTTATTTAGTCAAGTTTGGATATTCTCTCATATCCTGGAAATCTAAGAAGCAAAGCACAATCTCAAGAAGCTCATTGCTGCAATATAAGCTTAGCCAAAGATCATCTTTGAGATCACTTGGCTGATAGGCTTACTCAAGGATATTGGCATTGACATTCATCAACCAGTAACTGTGTATACAGACAGTAAATCTGCGATACAAATGGCAGCCAATCCTGTGTTCCATGAACGGACCAAACACATCGAAATAGACCTCCATTTCATCAGGGAGAAGATTAAGAAAGGAATGGTACAAACAGAATACATCAACACTGCGGAACAGCCAGCAGACATACTTACAAAAGGTCTTACCAGATTACAACATTTCCACTGCTCCAAGCTCGCTTGCTGGACATTTTGAGCACCCACTGGCGGAGGTCATTAAAGATTGAACCATTGTGTAATAAGTCCATATTAATGATATTGGGTCAGATATGCAATATGGGCCAAGTTATGTAATAGGTCCATTATTATTACTTAAGGGGTCAGCCCATACTAAGAGGCCAGCCCCATTTCGTTTGTTCAGAAGTCCATCTTATTACCTAAGTATTAACGCCTTGTATAAATAGAACATCATAGAAAGTTCTAGGTTAAGAATAAAAAAGGAGAGGAGAGGCGATCTGACTCTCTGTACTTCGTCTTCCTCATTGTTGTTCTCTTCTGTATCTGTTCTTCCTCTCAAAGATAATATACAGTGTGATGTATTCTTCCTTGCTACGCTGACTCTCTATCCTTCATAAAGATCTATGGTTGTTGCATGCAAATAGTAAAACCTAGGTCAAGTTGTATTCTTTGTAAGAGTGAGCAGACTAGACTGCTTCATAAATGGCGATGTTTACATCTTCAACAACTCTCCAAGGAAGATTAATATTATCTTACGTTCCGTAAATTATCTGTCTGTAAATATGCATCTACATGATGCTTTTAATGAATTTCTTTACTTCATAAAAAAAAACTTCTAACTTTTATTTGACCGCAGGAGCAGTCACAAGGTTTTCATAATCAATTGTATTGGCATTAGAACCTTCTGCTCTTCAATCTTTATATAAATCACTCTTTTATTGTTAAACCTGAAACTTAAAAGCCTCTGAAATCAGTCTCGAAACTTGGTTGCAACTGAAACATAACAATATTGATATCAATTAAAGGCCATAAATCTAGTCCCTAAAGAACTATATGGACCAGGATAGGGTTGGTCGCTAAAGGATTAAGGACAGTGTTAACATCTTCAGTTAGGCACCAGAAATATGATCCCTAAAGAGTTTTAAGAACTAGTTTTAATCTGGTCGCGAAAGCATTTTAACGACCATCTACTCAATCTTGTCCTTAATGATCTTTAGTGGCGGAGACTATAAGGACCAGATTATTTGGTCGCTAGTGACCTTTAAGGACCAGAATCTCACTTTTAGGGACCAGTTTTTCCTTTGCTATTGAACACTTTTCTTGTAATGAAACTTATAACATGAATATCTATTCATATTTTATATTTATTATGACCACGCGTAGCGCGATCAAGTACACTAGTTAATAAGTATATTCTTGAAGTTATTACTAGCAATGGTGGAATTGAAAAGAAACAATTTAAGAAGAATACGTTCTAGTAACTTCTCACTTTATTCAATCAACTGCCTATCATGCAATGCCTTTCCGGAAAAAAAACGAACTACTAGTGGAATATCCTGACTATACCCTAATCTCCACCCATCCTTTGCCTTGCCACCGCTTCCTCAAAGACCAAGATCAAGTATTACCAATTCCCATCGAGAAAGAAAGCAATCTCCACTGGAGCGGGAATAGCACTCAAAGTCACCGTCAACAGGCTCTCCAACTCGTTCGTAACCTCGTTGGCTTGGATTCGTCTCCGTCCCAACTCTCTTCCCTTCGCGTACTCGTATGTCCTTTTCCCACTCCCCTCGCTCTACTAATTGGTATGATGACCAGTAAGAGGAAGCAACATAGTCATATTAGCCAGAGCACCCTAAACCGGCAAATGAAGACCACCCAAAGCAATAGGAATAGAGAACGGACTCGATTGAACGTATCAATATACATTTCCTTTCCACAACTAAAGTCTGCTTCGCTTCCTCCGTAAAAATGAAATGGCAATAATCGATCTCGCAAGAACCCTTGGGCCAAAATGAGTTTCGTCGATCAAGAAATTCAACATCGAGTCTGCTGCAGGCTTCCTCTTTCGGAAGCCCCAATGAACTGGCCAACTAAGAGTGAGCAATTAGAATTGACTAAAGAAGCTAAAGGAGAACAGTCTTATCTTAAGAATAGGTCGAATGAACGTGAACGAGTTAGTCGACTTGCTAATCGGCTTGATCGAGTAGGTCCTATCGGCTTGACATCTTTTCGCTTTTCGTCGGTAAATCAAATCACTCTTTGTCGTCTGTCAAATAATCTATATACTTATCGGAGGACCAAGTGCTTCAAACAAGCACGAGGAACGGTCAGAAATAACTCAGTCGGAGAGGAGTAGGAGACACCCCGTATGAGCTTTTGTGGGAGCAAGCAGACCGAGTTTCAGACCTAGAATAGGAGTCCTTATTTATTGACCTTGAAGTTTCGGCATACAAGTAAGCACAGACATAAATAGGAGCAGGCAATGAATGAGATTTACTTTTGATATTCGGGGGGAGGAGAAGGAAAAGCCCATTTATCAAGATGGCATCAAAGGCGATTAGGTGTGACTTTTTAAAATTTCTAAAGTACTATTTAAATATTTTAGATATTAAAATGACAGGTATTATTTATATAAATTAATAGGATGGACCATCCTATAAATTTTTCATGGAAAGTTAGGTATCATTTTGATGTTGGAATTTAATGATTGCTGAATGAAACTGTTGCGCGGTGAGGTCAAGACCATATGCATTGAAGCACGTTTTCACCCTAATAATAATTGATCATCTTTATGATACTATAGTTCATTAATTTCTCTGGAATGTATCAGTGACAGCTTGCTACTACTTGATAGTGTCCGAGTGATACTTCAATAATTAATGTATGAATTTCCCCAATCAGAAAATAATACTACTCTTTTCTTGTTTGCTAAATGGAGAAAATGGGACTGCTACAAATACGTATGAGAAAATAATAAGACCAAGTGAATGTTAACTGTAAACTAGTTGTGATTATTGTATCTTTATCATAATTAGAATATATTCCATATATTGTGTAAATATAATTATGGTAAGATTAGAATTCCTCTTGTGATTAGGTTTAGAATTCCTATTGTATAAGGGATGAATATTGTACATGTTGACACCCAATTTTGACCCTCCCGTCCAGTCATTAACTATAAAATTACACTAATTTTCAATAATTCTTAATAATAAAATACAACAATAAAACATTAATACAGACATAAATAAACAATAAATACGTAAAATAATAATCTAACACACGCGTTTTAATAATAACATTCATAAAAGAATTAAGAAGTCCTAATTTTATTTAATAAGTCTTAATAATGACCTCACTTTATAAACATTAAACACTAATTAAATAACACACCCGCACTCATTATTTAGACTAATAAAGCACCTAAAATAATTTAAGCACAATTTATTGATTTAATTCACTACTAATTAACAATTAAATACCTAAAACTAATACCTATTTAAATAATTTACCTCTAATTAAATACCTAATTAAACCTAACAAACCCAAACCTTTATTTCGCCCCAGGCCCAACCTTTAATTCACTAACCCGCGTGGCCCAAACCCGTGACCCGCAGCCCAACCCGCAAGCCCACGCCCAACTCACCCCTTTAAACTAATTCACCAGCCCTTTACCCTCACTCATCTCTCCCTCGTCCCAACAGCCCACCTTTAGAATTCTTTTCAAGAACCCTAAAACACAAAAGCCTCGATCACGCACCAAAGACCAAGACTCTCAACCGGATTTCTCGAGAATCAGGCTTTCCCATTACCCACGCACCCTAGCCAGCTCTTCTTACCATAACCAAACGAATCTTTCCAAATCGTTTACCTTATCATATTAAGTACGAATCGTGTGAAATCAGAATAAGAATAGCATAGAAATCTCAACCTTAATTGCTACCAACATTAACCCAACGAGGCTATATAAGCACATGCAAGGAGGATACAGGCACCGATTGAGGGTGAGAAGAGTCAAATAGCAACAACAGAGCGGATAAGGGAGGCGAAGACAAGACGACAAGTAGGCTCGGAGGAGTCCAACAAAGAACAGAGGACAAATCTCAGTCGGGGAGAATCGACAGGCATCGGGAATTAGGGGACTCAGTACCTAGGCCACTAGCATCGCAAGAATAGGTAATTCGAATCCCCCTTATTTCAATTCCAACCAAAAACCAGCGAACAAAACCTTGCCCTTTCATTCGCATCGCAAACCCAAAACCCGTCGATTGGACCGACGACTTGATACGCCTTGCTCACGAGAAGGTAAAAACCAATTCCTCTCCCTTTTCGCTTTATTCTATCGTGGATTTTGCTGAATTGACTGCTGTCTTCGTGAGTTTATTTTATCCGGGTGTTGCTGTAGCATATTTGTGTTGGATTTTGGTTGTAAATGGCTGTTTAGTTTGGCTACAATGTGTTCCCATTTTGCGTCGCCAAATACGTGACTTTGTTTGCAAGATATCACCGCCCAAACTTGTTTTTGTATTTGAATGCAGAGGATGACTTAATATAGACTATAGATTATTAGCATTACTCGATGTAGGCTTAATGTTGTGTGTCCACACATGTTTGATTTGTTGCTATAATGGATCTGTATAACATATATTTCTACCAGTGTATTGAAGTTATTTGCTTGGTCTACATCTATTGAACAATATATGGTTAGGCAAAATATAAGAGGAACTCAATTTTTGCATCCATGATCCATACATTAATTCAGTAATAAAACGAAACCAGACATAGCAGGCTATTTGGAGTAAGGAAATAAGACTATTACATGTTTACAAAAAAAATACTTGTCTGTTGTATCCCTGCAAAGCAAATGTACTAACGCAGCATGAAGGACCGTGATCTGAGGGTTCAAAGCTGCGAATTGTTTGCTATGTAGGGGGGGTTCCAGTTGTCCTTAAAACACATTGATATGCTTGCTTAGCTTTTGGTAATACTGAACGTATATTTAAGTATGCCACTATGGCATGTACGCCTATTAGGGCTCTGCCCATTTTCGCATTTCCTTTATGTGATCCTTATAGTACGTCCCGCCCTCGGATTGGCCCTTTGTTTATTTCTTACTTGCTAATCTTGAAATTAATTGCTTCTCTCCTGCATATTGCCCGCACCGTCTCATACGTATATACATCCGTTCGGCTCTTATTGCTCCTTGCCTATTTCGCTATCCCGCAATTCAATCATGCATACCTGTTTCAAATCATATGTGCTAATTCTTATACCTAGTGCTTGTTTATTATTATTTGGGGCTCGTACTAATCTTTATCTTCTCTTATTTTTGCATGAAAACGCATCGGAGCAACAAAGAGTCTCATGGCGAGACTCATTGTAGTAAACGTGAAAACCTGCATCTGTGTGTAACCTCATCTTCGCCCTGAAAATCCAAGCCGCGAAAAGACATCGCTTTCTTTCGAGTCATCTTTACTTATTATTTATTCGCCTCATTTATTTATTGTAATTAATTGTCTAACGCTACTAATTAATTAGCATTTATAATAGTTAAACCTTGAATCAATAGCTAGAAATCGCTTTGATTTACTTACTTTAGGCTTGCCTCGTCTTGTTTAATAGTTATAATAAATCATTTAGCACTCTACACTTACATAATAAGCTGAAATATTATTTAACTAGATATCCTTAAAACCGTGGTATATTTCCTATTAATACAGAATAAGAAATACTGCTTTGCATAATAGACCGTCCTCCCTCTTATCACAAAATATTATATCCTCATGCTAAGCAATATATACCCCTTAGGTAAAGGAACACTTGCATGCATTTTACTTCTATCATATTTATAACTAAGATAGTATTTAGGCATCCTAATTGCACGGTTTTAAAAAAACTAACCTTGACTTTCTTACATAAACCTCGCAACATATTTTTTAGAAAGTATACTCTTCCGCTTAAACGTTTTTAAATACACCTTTTGCCCTTTTATACTTTAAGCACCTTTTAAACATTCTAACATTTTAGCATTTTTATTAAGCAGGAGGAGCTTTTATTTTGCATAATAATTACCCTAGGTTTGGCAGGATAACCGCAAGTTAGCGGATCTTAGAGGGTGCCTAACCCCTTCCCTCTAGATTAATAAAGAACTCTTACCCAGAACCTCATTAAGTTTAGCAGACCATAAAAATGGAGTTAATGTTTTACTTTAAACCAGTTAAACATTTAGGTGTCCTAATTCACCCAAACTAATTAGGTGGCGACTCCGCGAACCCTTAGCATTCTAGCAACCCTTTTTTATATTTTTAACATCCCTTTTAAAATTTAGCATTTTATTTATTTTCTAACACCTTTTATTCAAGCAGGGCTCGCTAGAATCCCGTTTTCGACTCCGGTTTAAAATGGGGTGTTACAGATGGCGACTCCACTGGGGAGTTTAGGTTCTTGACCATAACAAACCTAGGTTTATTATTGCTTAACTTTATTTGTTTGTTTTAAATGCCTTAAAATTGCTCGCTTAATTTTGTATGTTTAACTGTTTTAATTGCTATTTGTTTTACTGCTTTCCTTAAACTGACATTCCGCTCATATTTCTTCCACTCTGGAAAATTCACACTATCACACACAACACGCGGGTGTGCTTCGCGCACCTGCAAATTTCTTTCAAACACCCACATTTAAGAGAGTTGGTATTTTGCGGAGAATCCTGGCCCAACGGTGGTCGCGTAGCCTTCACTCGAGTTGTCCGCCGAACCTTGCGTCCGTAAAAGCCAAATCTTAGAAACTTAAGATAGAGCTATACCACCTTCATTTTAGGGCACGATGCATTTACCTTAGGTGGTCGGTCCTGGCATCGACACCACAATTAGGAAGACACCAAACTTGTCGACGGGTTTCTCAACCCAACGACCAACCAGCATACTATGTGTAGCGTGACAGTGATAGACAAATCCAAACCTAATCATGTCATGCTGAAATTGGAAAAAGTGCACCGTCATTTGGTCGCCATTTCTAACGAAAGCATTACAGTTGGGCGGCTTGAACAAATCTATCATGGCCTCGCATATGTGACGTTTAGGCCTACCGCGAAAGAGGTCCCCGCATGTTAGAAACGTTTGAATGTGCTATGCAATATATCTGCTACATACCCGCAAATCATGTGCTTTATGCTAACACCGTTTGTTGCATTTTTAGAAAGATTTATCATCTTCCCCCAAAGGTCGATTTGTATTTGACTAAGCAATGGCAGAGCATCAATACTTCACAAGATCAAAGGCACGGTCCAGCGACACGACCGATTCAAGGGCATCTGAGCGGAACGAGTCGGAACCTGTCTTGGTTCCTATAGACAAAGCAGGGGTCTCAGAAAAGAAGAGCAGCATGACACCTTTTTCAAAACTGGGACAATGTAGGAAACTGCACAGGATTGCAAGTCCAAATGCACTGTACGCATGTCAAGGACAAGGCAAGAAAGTCAAATACGAATCGACCCCCCCCAAAACTCACAAATTTTCTTTGAGCGTAGGTCCTTCATATTAAGCAGAAGGTACAACAAGTTCTGCATACTAGCAGAAGGAGAAAATACAACAAAATTCTTCAGAAGCAGCAGAAGCAGACAAACATCAACAATCAGAGTTCAAATCCCGCAACAAATTATAGCGCATCAGCTCGGGCCTAGAGTCAAATTGCAACTCATGCAGTGCACAAACGCACGACAAAGACATCATGACAATCCACATGGTTCACAAATGCATCACAACAAAGGCATCACGGCAATTCGTCAGTTACAAGGAAACATCTCAGGGACGACATCTCTACCCACATAATTGTCTTTCTCAAATATTTATCGAGCGGTTTTTAACAGTTATACACTAACTTTTCTCAAGCTTAGCTTGCAGGAACATTTATTCTACAGGAACAGCAGCAACACGTCCAGACAACGACGTTATCAGCATTATGTCCAGGCGACGACATATATCCGACTCAGTTTCGTCAGTCAAAACTGGGACAATTTTTAAGGACTTCGCCACGAAAGGACATTGACAGATATGATTCCATATGCTCGAAATATCAACATAACCGACAATTTTAAAGCGTCAGACTACAAATGACATCAATAATTTACGCTGGTGGTTCCATGTCCCAAAATCGACAAAATTTTAAAAGAAAGCTCGACTGAATGAGCACCGAGAGTATGAGAGAATATACCGCCGATTTCAGATAAGGATGCTCGCTCTGTTTCATAACATGTCGCTATTCAAAAATCGACATAATTTCCTACTAGTATTTTCTCAAGATAGAATATTTTCAACAAATGTTTTCGACCGAGACTCGAAATCAGACAGGGGTTACATGGTCCAGACAAGACAACGCGTGCAAATATCAAGAGCCAACACAAATCGCCACCCTCCCCGAACTCACAATTTTTCTTTGAGTGAATGTTGCAGTCAACAGAGGCGAGGACAATAAATACAACATCTACATTTCGTCCATACAACGCGAACATCTACATCTCGTCCATACAACGATTTAACATCTACATGTCGTCCATACAACGGCATTTAACATCTACATTTCGTCCATACAACGTAACATCTACATTTCGTCCATACAACGACGAGCATCTCGATTTCGTCCATACAACGATTTAACATCTACATTTCGTCCATACAACGATTTAACATCCGCATTTCGCCCATACAACGCATTTAACATCTACATTTCGTCCCATACAACGATTTAACATCTACATTTCGTCCATACAACGATTTAACATCTACATTTCGGCCCATACAACGATTTAACATCTACATTTCGCCCATACAACGATTTAACATCTACATTTCGTCCATACAACGATTTAACATCTGCATTTCGTCCATACAACGACGTAACATCTGCATTTCGTCCAAAACGACGCCAAGTCCAAAACGACACCAAGTCCAAAACGAAACCACGCCCAAAAACGACGCCGAGTCCAAATGACTCAGTCCAAACGACTCGCTCAAAACGACGCCACGTCAAAAAACGACGCCTAGTCCTAAAACGACTCCGCGTCCGAAAACGACGCCACGTCCGAAAACGACACCACGTCCAAAAACGACGTCGAGTCCGAAAACGACTCTACGTCCGAAAACGACGCCACGTCCGAAAACGACGCTAAGTCCGAAAACGACACCACGTCCAAAAACGACGGCGGTCAAAACGACGCCGAGTCCAAATGACTCGAAGTCCGAACGACTCGGCCCAAACCGACACCAAGTCCGAAAACGACACCACGTCCAAAAAACGACGTCGAGTCCGAAAACGACTCCGCGTCCGAAAACGACGCCACGTCCGAAAACGACGCTAAGTCCGAAAACGACACCACGTCCAAAAACGACGTCGAGTCCGAAAACGACGCCGAGTCCGAAAACGACTCCGCGTCCGAAAACGACGCCACGTCCGAAAACGACGCTAAGTCCGAAAACGACACCACGTCCAAAAACGACGTCGAGTCCGAAAATGACTCCGAGTCCGAAAACGACGCCACGTCCGAAAACGACGCCAAGTCCAAAACGACGCCAAGTTTGAAAACGACGCCAAGTCCGAAAACGACGCCATCATCAACATATCACATCTACGCAGGGACGATTTTTTCTGTTCTCAAAACTGCATTTTTCTCATTTCATGCTTTATTATTATTCTGTCTTAGCAGTTATGCACTAACTCCTTCTTGAGCTTTAGTCTACTGGCAAAGCAGCAACACAACGACGTCATCAACACAACAAGTTCAAAAACGACGACAAGTCCAAAACGACGCCAAGTCCGAAAACGACGCCAATAGCAACATTACAATACAACAGATTCGCTCACAAAGTCAAACTGCAACAAGTCTACATCAAATACATCTTGCAAAAACCACAGGCTACATCATTTACACTTTAATTATTTCATCTGGTTTTGATTACGCATGAATTGCGACACAACTCCACACATAGAATAATTTTTATCTAAACCTTAGGAGACATCATTTGCATTTCGTCCATACAAGCGAACGCCCATACTGGCGTCATACGATCTCGCCCATAGCACGCAGAACGCCCATACAAGGCGTTTTATGCATAACGTCCATACAAGACGATAACGCCCATACAAGGCGTCATTTGCATTTCGTCCATACAAGGCGACATGTGCATTTCGTCCATACAAGACGATAACGCCCACACAAGGCGTCATCTGCATCTCATCTATACAAGACGGCGTATCATCACATCATTTCATATACGATTTGACTACAACCACAACACAAAATTTACATTCTTACATTATTTTGTTTTATGATTATGCACTAACCGTTTGTTCAAGTCTTAGTACGCAGAGCAGGAGCACAACGTGGATTTTCTCTACAACAACCGGCAATTTGTTGGGGCCAACCTTCCCAATGAATGGCGGCGGCCTCAGCGTCGGTCCACTCGCTCACATCACCATAAAACCCAAAGACCATAAGCCATAGCGGACACCCTGAGTTCAAGCGATTACTTTTATTTTTATTTTACACCATAGCCCGGTCGCCATAACTCGACATCGACAAATTTTGAGTCCGTTATCCCGCTCTGGTATTTTGACCATGGTAGCCCAAAGGTCGCCATAACTCGACATCGGGACAATTTTAAATTTTGCATCGCCTTGTCTTTTCCCAAACCTTTCAATCGAGGATCGAGACAAAATTACATGAGTCAACGTCTTTGTCAGAAGATTCTTACATCATCTCCATACAAAGAGGGACAAATATTTGTTGACACACAATTTTAACCCTCCGTCGACCATTAACTATAAAATTACACTAATTTTCAATAATTCTTAATAATAAAATACAACAATAAAACATTAATACAGACATAAATAAACAATAAATACGTAAAATAATAATCTAACACTCGCGTTTTAATAATAACATTCATAAAAGAATTAAGAAGTCCTAATTTTATTTAATAAGTCTTAATAATGACCTCACTTTATAAACATTAAACACTAATTAAATAACACACCCGCACTCATTATTTAGACTAATAAAGCACCTAAAATAATTTAAGCACAATTTATTGATTTAATTCACTACTAATTAACAATTAAATACCTAAAACTAATACCTATTTAAATAATTTACCTCTAATTAAATACCTAATTAAACCTAACAAACCCAAACCTTTATTTCGCCCCAGGCCCAACCTTTAATTCCCTAACCCGCGTGGCCCAAACCCGTGACCCGCAGCCCAACCCGCAAGCCCACGCCCAACTCACCCCTTTAAACTAATTCACCAGCCCTTTACCCTCACTCATCTCTCCCTCGTCCCAACAGCCCACCTTTAGAATTCTTTTCAAGAACCCTAAAACACAAAAGCCTCGATCACGCATCAAAGACCAAAGACTCAACCCGGATTTCTCGCCTGAGAATCCGGGGCTTTCCCCTTACCCACGCACCCTAGCCAGCTCTTCTTACCATAACCAAACGAATCTTTCCAAATCGTTTACCTTATCATATTAAGTATGAATCGTGTGAAATCAGAATAAGAATAGGCATAGAAATCTCAACCTTAATTGCTTACCAACATTAGAACCCAACGAGGGCTATATAAGCACATGCAAGGGGAGGATACAGGGCACCGATTGAGGGCTGAGAAGAGTCAAATAGCAACAACAGAGCAGATAAGGGGAGACGGCACAAGACGACAGTAGGGCTCAGAGGAGTCCAACAGCAACAGAGGACAAATCTCAGTCGGGGAGAATCGACAGGCATCGGGAATTAGGGGACTCAGTACCTAGGCCACTAGCATCGCAAGAATAGGTAATTCGAATCCCCCTTATTTCAATTCCAACCAAAAAACCAGCGAACAAAACCTTGCCCTTTCATTCGCATCGCAAACCCAAAACCTGTCGATTGGACCGACGACTTGATACGCTGCCTCGGTTCGCCGCCGGAGAAGGTAAAAACCAATTCCTCTCCCTTTTCGCTTTATTCTATCGTGGATTTTGCTGAATTGACTGTTGTCTTCGTGAGTTTATTTTATCCGTGTTCTTTGAGCATATTTGTGTTGGATTTTGGTTGTAAATGGATGTTTAGTTCGCCACAATGTGTTCCCATTTGCGTCTCGCCAAATACGCGTGACCACTTTGTTTGCAAGATATCACCGCCCAAACTTTTTTTTGTATTTGAATGCAGGGGATGACTTAATATAGACTATAGATTATTAGCATTACTCGCGATGCAGGCTTAATGTTGTGTGTCCACACATGTTTGATTTGTTGCTATAATGGATCTCAGATAACATATATTTCTACCAGGTATTGAAGTTATTTGCTTGGTCTACATCTATTGAACAATATATGGTTAGGCAAAATATAAGAGGAACTCAATTTTTGCATCCATGATCCATACATTAATTCAAGAATAAAACGAAACCGACATATCGGGCTATTTGAGTAAGGAAATAAGACTATTACATGTTTACAAAAAATACTTATTCTGTTGTATCCTGCAAAGCAAATGTACTAACGCAGCATGAAGGACCGTGATACGAGGGGTTCAAAGCTGCGAATTGTTTGCTATGTAGGGGGGGTTCCAGTTGTCCTTAAAACACATTGATATGCTTGCTTAGCTTTTGGTAATACTGAACGTATATTTAAGTATGCCACTATGGCATGTACGCTATTGTGGCTCTGCCATTTTCGCATTTCCTTTATGTGATACTTATAGTACGTCCCGCCCACCGATTGGCCCTTTGTTTATTTCTTACTTGCTAATCTTGAAATTAATTGCTTCTCTCCTGCATATTGCCTGGCACCCTGTCTCATACGTATATACATCTGGTTCGGCTCCCCTTATTGCTCCTTGCCTATTTCGCTATCCCGCAATTCAATCATGCATACCTGTTTCAAATCATATGTGCTAATTCTTATACCTAGTGCTTGTTTATTATTATTTGGGGCTCGTACTAATCTTTATCTTCTCTTATTTTTGCATGAAAACGCATCGGAGCAACAAAGAGTCTCATGGCGAGACTCATTGTAGTAAACGTGAAAACCTGCATCTGTGTGTAACCTCATCTTCGCCACGAAATCCAAGTCACGCGAAAAGACATCGCTTTCTTTCGAGTCATCTTTACTTATTATTTATTCGCCTCATTTATTTATTGTAATTAATTGTCTAACGCTACTAATTAATTAGCATTTATAATAGTTAAACCTTGAATCAATAGCTAGAAATCAGTTTGATTTACTTACTTTAGGCTTGCCTCGCCTTGTTTAATAGTTATAATAAATCATTTAGCACTCTACACTTACATAATAAGCTGAAATATTATTTAACTAGATATCCTTAAAACCGTGGTATATTTCCTATTAATACAGAATAAGAAATACTGCTTTGCATAATAGACCGTCCTCCCTCTTATCACAAAATATTATATCCTCATGCTAAGCAATATATACCCTTAGGTAAAGGAACACTTGCATGCATTTTACTTCTATCATATTTATAACTAAGATAGTATTTAGGCATCCTAATTGCACGGTTTTAAAAACTAACCTTGACTTTCTTACATAAACCTCGCAACATATTTTTAGAAAGTATACTCTTCCGCTAAACGTTTTTAAATACACCTTTGCCCTTTTATACTTTAAGCACCTTTTAAACATTCTAACATTTTAGCATTTTTATTAAGCAGGAGGAGCTTTTATTTTGCATAATAATTACCCTAGGTTTGGCAGGATAACCGCAAGTTAGCGGATCTTAGAGGGTGCCTAACCCCTTCCCTCTAGATTAATAAAGAACTCTTACCCAGAACCTCATTAAGTTTAGCAGACCATAAAAATGGAGTTAATGTTTTACTTTAAACCAGTTAAACATTTAGGTGTCCTAATTCACCCAAACTAATTAGGTGGCGACTCCGCGAACCCTTAGCATTCTAGCAACCCTTTTTTATATTTTTAACATCCCTTTTAAAATTTAGCATTTTATTTATTTTCTAACACCTTTTATTCAAGCAGGGCTCGCTAGAATCCCGTTTTCGACTCCGGTTTAAAATGGGGTGTTACAGTACATTATAATGTACATTATATATATTTGATATTAATGAGAAGACTTCTCAATAGAGATTAATATCATTAACAAAAACCCTAGAATTTTTGTTTTTGCAGCCCCCCCCCCCCCTCGGGCATCTCAGTCGCGGCGCATCCCCTCTCCTCCCTAAATTCTTGGTTTTTCTCTCCATTCCTCTCTTCTCTAAATGGATACTCAGGATTCTTCCAATACTTCTAACGCTTCCACCTCCACAAATCCCACTATTCCGCGCCCTCCAGAGGTTGATTATTCTACTTGCCGGCGTTAAACAGTGGATTTATGGTAGTATTTCTGAGGATCTTCTTCTTACTATCATGAAATCTGGCGCCACATCCCTTGATTTATGGAACCGCTTGGAGGAAATCTTTCAAGATAACAAGCACACTCGTGCGGTGTATTTGGAGGAACAATTTAACAATACACGTCTTCAAAATTTCTCCAACATGATTGAGTACTGCAGACAGTTGAAACTACTAGCGGATCAACTCTCCAACGTCGACACGCATGTCTCAGACACTAAAATGGTGTTGCACTTGATTGCAGGCCTTCCCAAAGGTGACTATGATCCGTTAGCCACTATGATTCAACAGTCAGATCCGTTACCCAGTTTTAACAAAGCTCACTCACAGTTTTTGTTCGAAGAAACTCGACGTGCTAAGCAGGATGAGCACCATCAGAAGGCGTTAGCTGTCGAAACGCGCCCACAAGATCCAACGCCGCTAGAAAATTCACAACCGCAACAGGGATGCGGTGGCAAGGTACGCGGCGGCAGAGGAGGTCGTGGTCGTGGCAAGGGTCGCGGACAACAGAATCAGCAACAACAACAACAACAGGGCCCGCAGAATCAGTTCAGCACCGTGGTGCCTCCGCAGTTCCAGTACCAGCAACCCTTCAACCAGTACTCTCACCACGGGTTGTTAGGCCCTGCTCCAGCCCCTCGGCACGTTCAGTACCCGCAGCAAGCCCACTTCATGCATGGCGATTCAGCGACCCTCGTCGAGAATGACACTCGCCCGAGTTGGTTCAGCCTTGGATCTCGATATGCAACCTAAAAACAACTGGTACATGGACTCCGGAGCCACTTTTCACCTCACCCGGTCTGCAGGTAATATTCCCAAACTGTTCAATTTAAAGCATCTTCAATTTGTTACAGTTGGTAGTTGCCACCGCACTCTAATAAAGAGTTATGGTACATCATTCACACCACCTCCTCATCCATTCCCCCTTAAAATACTCTATATGTCTCACATGTAATTAAGAATCTAATCTTTATCCTCAAATTTACTCGTAATAATTCTCTCTATGTTGATTTTGACCCTTTTGGCTTCACTGTGAAGGATCTTCATACGGGGACACCTCTTACGATATGCAATCCTTCGAAAGTAGTTGCTTCAGCTTTAGCCACTCGAATTTTCGATATTCCTTTTTATTTCTCATCAAACGACGGGGGATCTCTATCCATTCACTCCCACCTCTGCTTCCAGATCTTGCTCTCCCGTCTCTCTAGCGGCCATTTCTTCTTCAATGTGGCATAATAGACTTGGTCATCCAGGAGCCCCAGTCTTTAATTTTCTTAGAGGCAATAATTTCATTACTTGTAATGGGAAGCTTGCCCAAAACTGTGTTTCTTGTTCTTTAGGTAAACATACTCGTCTTCCGTTTAAATCATCTACTAGTATTACCTTTGCACTATTTGATATTATACATGCCGAATTATGGACATCACATGTTGATAGTTCTCTCAATCATAAATACTATCTTATCTTACTAGATTTTTCTCACTTTGTTTAGTTGTATCCCCTCAAGTTTAAATCGGAAGTGTTTGCCAAATTTCTTGAGTTTCGAACATTCATTCAAACACAGTTTGAAAAAGGTATAAAATCTTTTCGGTGCGATAATGGTCGTGAATTCAACAACACTATATTTCATCGTTTTTGTACTAATAATGGCATGATCTTTCGCTTCTCCTGCCCCCACACCTTCCCATAAAACGGTAAAGCTGAAAGAATCATTCGTACCATCAACAATATGATTCGCACTATATTGATTCATGTGTCCCTACCTCCGTCCTTCTGGGTCTATGCTGCTAAAATGTCAGAATACATTCTCATTATTCTCCCAACTAGCACCCTTGACAATATGACCCCTACCGAAATCTTCTATCATAGAGTCCCATCTTATGATCATCTACGGATATTCAGTTGTCTGTGCTATCCTAACCTTGCCTCTACTGCCCCTCACAAACTAGCTCCTCGGCCCACTCCATGTGTCTACCTAGGCTTTCCGCTGAACCATAGGGGCTATCTATGCTATGACTTGTCCACTCGTCAGATCCAAATCTCTCGTCACGTTACATTCGACGATACCACATTCCCGTTTTCGAATCTTAAAAAGTTCCAAAAATTGGATTAGTGTTTTCTTAACGATTCTGCCATCTCTCCCATCATTCTCAGTCAACTAGATCATAGCACTGTCATAGAATCACCCTCTCTGCACATGGGTTCTTCTTCAGCGGCGCGACGCCAAAACTCTTGCGAGCAAAGTCCTGATTTACTGTCGACAGCGCCGCGACCCAATGATGAGGCATCGCGGCGCCAAAACTTCAGAGAGGACGGTCAGTCCTCCAGCGCCGCGGCGCCTCTGACGGCGTCAACCCCTCATTCTCATTATCCAACCAATTCCTCAGTCTCGGCTCTTCCAACTCGGTAAACCACGACCTCCCATTGTCGACCCAATGCGACGGGCGCGGTGGTGCCCTACCTGGGCACCCTTATACCCACACATCACATATAACCAGCAGAAGCTTATGAAAACTCATAGTCTTAAAACAAAGGGATCATGTCCCCTGAACTGTAATAGTAAACTCATTTTATAAAAATAGGCAAGCCGACAAGACTGCCACTATATACAGAATGTGTCCAAAATGAACTACAACATATACCTATCCAAATACACATTTACCACTCACACCTATCTACAGACCTCTAAGAGTATGATAAAGAAATGTGACGGGACAAGCCCCCGCCGTACCCCTGAATATACATAAGCATATAATGGAAGACCTGTACCAAAATGACAAGCTCCGAAACAATGGAGCTATCCCAAAAGCTGAGCAATAATCATAAGCTCGTGGATCACCAAACTGAGTACATATACATGCGGGCATGAACGCAGCCTCCCCGAAGGGGGTCAGTACAACACGTACTAAGTATGTAAACATAAAGTACAGTAAATGAGATCATAACTGGCCAAACGATGACAGGGACAAGTATGAAAATCAAATACCAGGTCCAACCGTGCCATATAAAATAGAGTCAATTGTACCTTTTAAAAGTGAGAGAGTCCTCTTAAAATCCTAGATGTCTGTCTATATAACTGTTTACACATAACCTATCCCGATCCATTCTGGGACTCGATCCATGTAACCATCATGACTGTATGTATAACGTGTCTCGGCCCTCTGGTGAGGGACTCTGTGGAATAATCATCCTCCTATATATACATATATACTCGCATGGATATCTCGTACCTGCATCACGGAGGTCGGTCCATGGAATCATAAGACATATATAACGCATGAGTATCTCGTACCCGCATCACGGAGGTCGGTCCATGGAATCATAATACATATGTTGACACCCAATTTTGACCCTCCCGTCCAGTCATTAGCTATAAAATCACACTAATTTTGCAAAAATAATTCTTATGATTTTTTATAATAAAATGCAGCGATAAAACATTAATACAGGCATAAATAAGCAATTTAATAATAACACCGCATTTTACGTAGAATATTAAGCACTTAGAGTCCCGCGCCGCATTGATTAATTTTAAGTCCTGTCATAGTTCTTAAATGATAATAAAATAAATAAATACATAAAATAAATAATTTAGCAATGACGTCGTGTCAAGTAGCGTAGTCGCATTTATTAATACGCAAAGCAATTTCATAACTTATTTTTAATAATGATAAATAATGCACAATAAATAAGATTTTAAATAATAGCGCCGCATTCTAAAATATTAAGCACTAATTAAATAGCACGCCCGCATTTATTATTATAACAATTAGATTAATAAAGCACCTAGATAATTTAATCACAATTTATTAATTTACCACTAATTAACTAATTAAGCACCTAAAACTAATACCTAATTGAAACTAACTACCCAGCCCAATTCCCCAACCTTTAATTAAAACCTGGCCCAAACCCACTACCCGCATTGAACCCATTAGCCACTTTCCCAGTCTTTATCTTCTTTCCCTCGACCAGCTTACCTTATCTTCCCCATCATCCCTGTCGCCCACACCCATAAAGAGAACCCTAAACGAAACCTAGCAAATTTAGGAAACCCATTGCTGACCAAAGCGCTGACCGAGATTCTCACGGAGAATCCGGGTTTTCCTTACCCACGCACACTAACCCTAGTCGTCTCCTCCCCCTTCTCCAACGATTTCTTACCATAATCAGCACCTAAATCTTTTACCTGAATAAAACCACTACCAATCGAAGCATAGTTGGCCATAAGAATAGCTTACCTTAAAATCGTTCTAAAATCAGTACTAAATCGCCAAGATTCGTGCAAATCGTACTAAATCAGTCCTAATAGTTTACCAAATTTGGAACACAAACCATGGCCATATAAAGAACATGCAAAGCGGCGGAGGAGAACATCGAGAGCGAGAGCTCGAGGAGAACATCGAGCGAAGAGCTCGATTGGGAGAAACGATCAATAGCAATAATCGCGAGCATAGGAAGTTAGAAAGCGATCACCTGGACCATTAGCACCGCAAGAATAGGAAGTTCGAAACCCTTCCTTTCAATTCCAGCCAAGAAATCAGCAAACAAACCTTGCCCTTTTATTCGCATCGCAAAGCCAAAACTCGAGTGGACCGACGACTTGATACGCTGCCCCAGTTCGCTGTCCGGAGAAGGTAAACCCGTTCCTTTTCAGTTTTATTATGCAATTTACACTTTGCAATCTGTTTGAGTAATTTGCTCTGTGGATAATGCTAACGCTTTTAATCGCTGTTGTGTGTGGTCGAAATTGCTGGTTTAATGTCGACACTGTTTTACTTGACTGTTAGCTTTTCCACTCATCTGTTTCGTCTCTGATTTGCGATAGTTGAAGGATTGTCGTGTTAACCTATTCAAATGCCTCCCTGATCAAATGAATATTATAAAGATTTGGCTGCCAATATTCCCATAAATCTGTTCAGAACAGTCAAGTTGTGTATGAGGAATTATGGGAGTATTGTGCTATTGTGTTTGCCTCTGTGGAGAGTGTCTATACCCGCTTCGTGTTTGGTTAGAGAGGAACCTACCTTTTAGCTTCTGTCTGTTTTGTCTATTGTCTCTTGCTTAGTGTTCCTTATTTTTTGCTTAAATTGGATCTTCATGTCTAAATTGCCTATTATGATGTGTGTGCTTGCTTGCCGGGTTCTCTGAATATTGTTTATAAATATCATATCATGACTATATATTTAGTCCAGAACAAATGGGTCACTGACTATCTGAATATGTTGCCTCCTGCTTGTCCATTCCTGTATCCTTTCTGCCCTTGCATACTTGTTAGTTGATCAATGTTGTGCATGTTACATCTTGAGGCCAACGGTTGAAACATGACATAACTGGCCATATATTGTTTCTTTCCTATGTTAGTATATGAGTCTATATCTATAGCTGGTAATCTGACCTTAAAGGACATCAAGCAAGCCTATAATTGACTCGTAAATGAATTGAATATATGGCATCTAGAATAAAAATTCATTGGTCCCATCTTTGTAAATGGTTAGCAAGTCGCAATAGATGTTGCTGCCAGGTCAATTAATCCAGGGAATGTCTACACATGTTGAACTGATTTATGCTAAAAAACTGCCTAACAAAAATGAAGCCTTGTTTCCCTTTCTGTTTGCCAAGAGTGACCATTTGACTATGAGCATTTGCCGAAATCCTGAATCTAGACGTATCATGTACTGTAGGAGGCTAATCTGTCTTCTTGTAAATGTGAAATCTGCTTTTGGGACGGGGGCTGTTTTAGAATCTGAACTTTGTCATTTAGAATTTCTGAATTGTGTTCTGCACTGCATTCCATGACTGTTGCACAGGCGGCAGTCTTATGCTTGAAATTGTGACCCTTCTAGAATAATATAACTAAATAATAACTGAATCGTGTTTCCTGAATTGGCCTTCCAGTTCTATGAACAAAATGGACTGACTTGTGTATGATATTAGAAGCTGACTTGTGTTGCCTGCATACCTGCCCATCCTCATTTCTTTTACCACTGCTGTTGCTTATTCCCATCTCATATTGACATCTGCTGGTCTTTATGTATGTGTGTGCTTAAATACAAACTATGTGTCAAAGTGCTTGTTTTGGTTAAATAAATTTGGGCATATACTAATCCTTATCTCTCTTTATTTTTTATATGGCACGCACCGGATCAACAAAGAGTCTCATAGTGAAACTCATCGTGGCAAACGTAAAGGCATGCATATACATCCATCGAGTTCCCTCTTCGGCAATTCCTAGAAAAACAAATGGGGCCAGAGTCATCCGCTTCAATCCTTACTCTTATCTCATTTTATTTGTTATTGTAATTTATAACTTTGTAATTAATAGGAAACGAAGCGATTAGCATTTGAGCATAAGGGAAGGTAATTTATAATTAGAAATGCATTTCTACTTTACGTGTCTTTTAGGATGTTATGCATGTCTAAATTTTACCAAAGTAATCTAAATGATTTAGCTTGCATCATAAAACCAACAATTTGTTTCTTATTAAACTCATAACAAATTTCCTCCTAAACTCTCAAAAAATCATCTTAAGCATTTTTCATATAATATTATACGCAGGTTAAGCAAGATTAATTTAGCTAGCAGTATACATAATTAGTCCATAAATAACCTTTGCATGCACGCATAATTAGTCCATAAATAACCTTTGCATGCACGCATAATTAGTCCATAAATAATCTTTGCATCACTTACATTTTTTGGGCCTTAGTCTTATAAATTTTTATCAACATGCATTTTTATAAAATATTTTGAAGCATCTTTTATATTTTCAAAACAAGCATTTTTAAACATAATAATTACCCTAGGTTTGGCAGAATAACCGCAAGTTAGCGGATCTTAGAGGGTGTCTAACCCCTTCCCTCTAGATTAATAAAGAACCCTTGCCCGGAATCTCATTAAGTTTGGCAGACCATTAAAATGGAGTTAATGTTTACTTTAAACTAGTTAACATTTAGGTGTCCTAATTCACCCAATTAATTAGGTGGCGACTCCGCGAACCCCTAGCATTTAGCACCTTTTAAGCACCATTTAACATTTTAGCATTCTTTTGCACTTTAGCATTTATTATTTATTTCCTAACACTGTTTCTAAGCAGGAGGTTCGGTAAAAAATAATGTCGCGGTCGAAAATGGGCGTGACAGAAATGGCGACTCTGCTGGGGAATTTAGGTTCTTAACCACAACAGACCTAGGGTTATTATTTGGCATTACTTTTTGCATTTAATTTTGTGTGCTGTATTTTATTTTATTTATTTTAATTGCTACCTGTTTTACTGCTTTCCTTAAACTGGCATTCCGCTCATATTTCTTCCACTCTGGAAAATTCACACAATCACACACTGCATGCGAGGTGCGCTTGGTGCATCAGCAAAATTCTTTCTTCAAGACCCAAATTTAGGAGAAGTGGGTAATATACGTGGAGTGTCCGGTCTAACCGGTGGCCGCGTAGCCTTCTCACTCGAGTTGTCCGCTCGGGAACCTTGCGTCTAGTAAAGCCAAATCTTAGCAACTCAGGATAGAGCTATACCACCCTTTATTTTAAGGCATGCATGCATTTACCTTAGGTGGGTCGATCCTTGGCATTGACGCCACAATTAGGAAAAACACCAAACTTGTCGACGGGTTTCTCAACCCAACGACCAACCAGCATATTATGTGTAGCGTGACAATGACAGACAAATCCAAACCTAATCATGACATGCTGAAATTGGAAAAAGTGCACCGTCATTTGGTCGCCATTTCCAACAAAGGCATTATAGTTGGACGACTTGGACAAATTCATCATGACCTCGCATATGTGACGTTTAGGCCTACCTCTGACATAAAAGGGTCTCCATGCATGTTAGGACTCGTTTGCAATGTGACAATTTATATGCAACATGTACTTGCTAAATGTTTTACACTTTTGCAAAATCACGTGCTTTACACTAACGCAGTTTGCTACATGTTGTCTAAAGGATTTATCATCTCCTCCAAAGGTCGATTTGTATTTGACTAAGCAATGACAGAGCATCGATATTTCACAAGATCAAAACGCGGTCGGACATGGCCGATTCAGGGCATTTGAGCGAGCAGTCGAACTGTCTTGGTTCCTATAGGCAAAACAGTCTCGAAAGAAAAGCGGCATAGATCCGTCGGCGGCTCGCGATTACAGACAAATGGAAACCTGCGGTGAAATTAAAGACTCGAAACCTCACGAGCACTCGTCGCTGCAAATAACCAAAGCAGTCAAAACCTCCAAATTATTACGATGCACTTACATATCCCGTGCGACGATATCTGGCCTTTCGTATATCGCACAAACCGAGATGCCTAACATACTCGGTAAACACAAACCAAAGGCCACCAAACCTATTTTCGCGATGCGTATGACAACCGCTTGCGATACCCGCGTGTATCGCCACGGCCAAAAGCCCGTCCACTAAACATCTTCACACCGCCTAAATTCCACGAAAGGCGGCCAAAGTATACACCCGTTTAGCCGAGCCTTTATCGCGGTTATGCGAGAGGTTGAGGTTTGCGAGGATACTCAGCCAATTCAAGAATGTGCCCAATCCCAGTCAAGCTCGTGATGGGAACAAAAGTTGTGCATACCATTACGGAGCCATCGGACACGACATGGGAAGATGTTATACACTCGGAGACAAAGTAAGGAGGCGATCAAAGAGAGTCATTCGGTGGAGGATGCCTACCCCGATGAGTACAATGAACCCCAAAGGAAGAGAGGTGTTCCTGGCGAGAACCAGCTCACTGAATCAATCATTTATCCAAGCATGCACCACGCGAAGCCAAAGAAGGAGATACCGATAGCGAGCATGAAGACCCGGCCAGCCGTGATGCGAGCGAAGGCGTATTGGTTGGACTTGCACCGCTTACAGTCGCCTAAATCCGGATAAGAAAGAGCAATTTAGCTTAGCAGTTAATAAAAAGAAGAACTTCGTATTTAAGCTTTAATAATGTTTTCTTTTCTTTTGCTTGCATTGGAACTACGTTCGACTGATTCCGCGGCGGATCGTGGCGGACCGCATCGACTTGGTCCGCGTTTAGAAATTTTAGCTTTACCAGTTTTTCTTGTAATGAACTACGTCTTGACCTGATTCCCTCATGGGGATACGTAGGCGGCCTAAATCGGTTTCGGTCACACCATTAGGAAGCTTTCCCTCCGCCTGAAAATAACGATAATACACAAGCAACTCCATCGAAACCCACTTTAGGCCAAACACCGCTCTGGCATTCAAAGCGGGACAAGGTAGGAAGCAGACGGGGTTGCGAGTCAGCGAGCGAACACGCGGATGTCGAGAACAAGCGGCGAAGTCAAATGCGAATCGACCCCACGAACTTCACAAATTTTCTTTGGCGCGGTATTTTCATATTAACGAAGCAAAAAGTGCAATAGCGAAGCAAAAAATCGGCAAAAGTTTCTTAAAGCGAGAAAAAGCGTGAGAGGATACGACAACAATCCAAAATTCAAAGTCCGCATCAGAAGCAGCAGAAGCAGAAAAAGGCATCGACAATCAACAGTCAGAATTCTGAATTCCGCAACAAGGGCTAGCGCATCAGCTCGGGCATAAAGTCAAATTTGCAACCAACGCATCGCACCCAACAAAGGCATCATGGCAATTCGTCAGTTGCAGCATTTAGCATGTCCGCGCAAGGACAACATCTCAGCATTCATCTGGCGTATCAGGGACGACATCCAAAACCCACAAAATTACATTTCTCAAATATTTATCACTTTGTTTAACAGGTATACACTAATTTTTCTCAAACTTAGCTTGCAGGAGCATCTATTCTGAGGCGTGGCTCACGTCGAACAGCGGCGTTATCGGCCGCAGCAAGTCGAAAGCGGCGCCCGGCAATACGTCCGGACAACGGCGTCGTCGGCGTTGCGTCCGCGCAGCGGCGCGCGTGTACGTCGGACAGCGGCGTCGGCAGCAGCGTCCAGCAGCGGCGCCCGGCGGCAATCGTCTGCAGCGGCGGCGCCCGGCAATGCGTCGCGCAGCGGCGCCCGGCGGCGTCGTCTGCGATGGCGCCCGGCGCAATCGTCCGGACAGCGACATCGCCGGCGCCGGCGTCCATACAACGGCGCGCGCGGCAATCGTCGGAACAGCGGCGTCGGCAATGCGTCCACGCAGCGGCGCCCGGCGGCAATCGTCATGCGGCGGCGCCCGGCGTCAATACGTCATGCAGCGGCGCCCGGCGGCAATACGTCCGGATAACGGCGTCATCGGCATTGCGTCCACAGCGCGCCCGGCGATGTCGTCCGCAGCGGCGCCCGGCCGCGTCGTCTGCGGCGATGCGGCGGCAATCGTCCGCAAGCGGCGCCCGGCGATGTCGTCCACCAGCGGCGTCGTGGCGTGCGTCCGCAGCGGCGCCCGGCGGCAATACGTCAGCGCGGCGACTCCGGCGTACGTCTGCGCAGCGGCGCCCGGCAACAATGCGTCCGCGCAGCGGCGCCCGGCGGCAATCGTCCGCGCAGCGGCGCCCGGCGGCAATGCGTCTGCGCAGCGGCGTCGGCAACAATCGTCCGCAGCGGCGCCCGGCAATCGCCCGCGCAGCGGCGCCCGGCGGCAATGTCGTCTACGGCGGCGTCGGCAATAATGCGTTCACCTGGCAGCGCCGGCGATGTCGTCTGCAGCGGCGCCCGGCAATACGTCCGAACAGCGGCGTCATCGGCGTGCGTCCGCTACGGCGCCCGGCAACAATACGTCTGAACAGCGGCGTCGTCGGCGTTCGCAGCGGCGCCAGCGGCAACCGTCGAAAGCAGCGTTATCGGCGCAACAAGCCCAAAGCAGCGTCATCGTGACATATCACATCGCGCGGGGCGATTTCTCTACTCCGAAATTGCATTTATTATTCGTGTTTCATTATTACGTCTTGCGATTATGCGCTAACTCTTTCTTAAGCTTTTGTCTACGAGGCGGTGCGGCAAGGACAACATATCGCGTTCACAATCGCAACACGTCGTGCAAGCGAAATCACAACATTTGCGGCATCGCATCAACCTGCGAGCATCACGTTTTTGCGGGGTAACATTTTCTACTCGCGATTACATTGCTTTTAAAATTATGCATCATCATTTGCCTTATGATTATGCACTAACCGTTTGTTTAAGTCTTAGCATGCGGGAAGCGGGAGCCTGGCGTGGATTTTATCTTCTGACAGGGGGCAATTTATTGGGGCGACGCTTCCCGATGAATGGCGAAAGCGGCCTCAGCGTTAGTCCGCTCGTTCGCGTCACCGTAAAACCAGCACCGTAAGCCATGCGGTACACGAGTTCAAGCGATTACTTCTTGTCGCGACCCGACCGGATCCGTGGCCGGTGCCTACCGGGCACCGCGCGATACAACGTCGAGAGAAAATCGTGAAATAAACTCACGAGCAAGAGCCACGTAAGAATATAAAGCAGGCTAACCCAAGTGGCTACCTGCAAATATAATAAAGCGAGCGATTACATCCTTAAACAAACCAAGTTATGACAAGACTACGAGCCTACAGAAGGAGTAACACTATGACGGGACGGGGCCGTCGTGCCTGAATGTACAAAACATCAACACTTGGGGAGAACCGTACCAAAGTCGAGCCTCAGAAGAAATGGAGCTCACGACACTGAGTAAAAGATCCACAGGAATGAGGATCTACCACCTTTCCACCTGCGGCATGAGCGCGGCCCAGGAAGAAGTCGATCTGACGTGCCAAGTATGTAAAGCGGAAAATCACGTAGTAATATCATAAGTCAAAAATAATTTGGAGGCATAGATAAAAATCAATTTCCTTGCTTGTGCCTTACTAACAATGAGAGTAACAAGTATAAAACTTATAGCGTAAAAATAGGAGGCTCGCGATCAAAGCGGGGTACCTCGCGTAGTATCATTAAGCGATCATACTCGCGGGACTATTTCACGCGTGGGTCTGTGGACCAGCGTGAGGTCATCCGCCGTCGTGGGACTATTTCACCCGCGTGAGACTATTTCACGCATGGATCTGTGGACCCGCGTGAGTACCATCGCGCACTCGCGTCGTGGGTAGCAAATCCATGGCGTAAGTAGTAAACCATCTATTGGAGCATGCAGTGGGCCACCCGTCGTGTCGGTATATCAAAGGAAAAATAACAAGAATAACGGGTTTACAGTAATAATATTTATATAACATAGCTCATCCGCTATCATATATAACATAAACACTCTGACTATCATCATACATAACATAAGCACTCTGACTATCATATCATAACATAAGCAAGTTAAGAAATCCCAACTAACATTAACATTATTAATATATCATCGTTTTAGTATACCCAAGGCACTAACATGTCTTTTAATAGAAAATCGAATTCAACCCAGTACCATGTACTTAACCCTTTAAGAAATAACTCTTTTATACAAAAATTCCAAGATACTAATCACCATAGCATCAAGTTAAGATTTCCTTTCAAAACAAGTCACATTTCCTTTTAGAAATATAGTAGGCTTCTAAATCAATTGACTTCATTTCCTTTAAAACCTTAGGCAATTAATGCCTCAAAATCGGTTACCACTTTTCGACTCAAAACATTTTTCCGTGCTTACTTTACTTAGAGTAAATCTCCTTTCGTTAACCTTCCATAAAGCTAATATAATCAACTTCCCATAAAGTCATTATATTCGCTTTATACATTAGTCAAATACATTTTTCCCTAAATCCAAGGGTTTTATACTTTTAAGATGAAACAAGTATCACATACTTAAAACAAGTGAAAGATATCAAATCTTGTACGTCTACCGTACTACATAGATACAACTACTCATGCTCAAGAGATAGGAAAGCTCAACATACCTCTTCGGTCAATCAACTTGCTAAGCTCAACTACCGTAAGTAATATTTCAACCTATAATAATCATGATACGTTTGTGATCGGTGTATTTTATATACACCTTTTGAGTCTGTTTTAGTTAGTATTTTGTCCCATTTTGCACATATAAGTGTCGTATTAGGATAGTTTTTCTTTCTATTGAGTCAAAGTGGTTGAAATGGCCAAATGGCGGAAAAGGAGCAAAAAGAGGGCAAAAGAGGAGATGCGGTGAAAGCAGGCGGCGACGAGGCTAAAATCCGGACGGTAGCCGCGGCCTCCTGCGACAGCGAGGGCGCGGCGCCATGTCGAAGGCAGAAGACTGTGGCCGGCTACCGAACAGCGAATCACGGCGCGGCGCGCTAAACATCAGGAGCTACAGAAGATCTGGCCATGGCTACCGAACGGCAGATATCGGCGCGGCGCCAAAACACCCGACGGATCGCGAGAACTTCGGCCGCGCTTGTCTGCGAACGCATGGCGGCCAGTAAAAATTAGGTCTTTTGGCGGATTTTTGGGCGAACTGCGAGGAAAAGAAGGAGGCGTTTTAAACCTATAAAAGGAGAACCCTAGCGGTTTTGAGGTTCCCTTTCTTGCCTGACTCAAGATTTTCTTGCTAGGAGATTGGAGACCTAAACATTAGTAATTTCTTTCCTTTTCTTTTCTTTAATTCGGTTTTGCATGATGAACTTTGAATTAGTTCTTGTCATATTCATGGCTAGGAACTAATTCTCTTATAGGGCTTTCTATGTTGAACTTCTTGAAACTTATGTTATAAATTAATGCATGCTTATGGTAATTATTCTTATTGAGAGATCTATCGATAATTGAGTTGAATTCTTGGTAGCTAATTGACAACTAGTTATCACTATATGATTTCTAATCAGTTACGAAAAGGGGATTGTGAATATGTTGTAAGTTGGGTGAGAGATCTTGAATTGGGGATGAAAATACCTCAATTAGATTTGTAAGCGTTGATGAGAGGCTTAACAACCTAATTTTGCGCATTGTGCGTGGCGGTCGACTAGGTTTTGTGCTTAATCCTCCTATGGCGTTACCCTTATCATCGAAAGTTAGGTAAGGAACAATCTTGGGGTTGAGTGTTTATATAACCTAACGGGAGTATAAAGCGATTTAGTAAACCTGCTTTCTCCAAAGAAGAACACCATAAGTTAATGTATTAGTAAGTAGCATAGCGGATAGTGAGGATACATAGAAGCCTATTCTCATCACATGAATTAAATCTTTATATTTAATTAGCTTTCATAACTCTTAGTTACAAACCAAACAATCAATCATTAATTCACCAAATAGATACTAGAAAATAGATAGTTGGTACTTGAACCTAATCTGAGGGCGATATTCGGTCTTATCTAAGACTATACTACTTGATACGATAACGTGCACTTGCGTTTAAAAGTGTGTGCATCTAAACGCGCTTCAAGTTTTTGGCGCCGTTGCCGGGGATTAGGCATTAGTTCAATATCAAATTATCTATTTTTAATTTCTAATTTGGTCTTTAATTTTTTTTTTTTTTTTAATTTTTACGTTTTTCGCTATTTTTCGGAAAATCGAGTGCAGTGATTTGTTTTATTTTGATCTATTTGGGCAATCGGTTTATGCGAAGGAGAAGAGGAGGCGACACTCGTTCCCTTGATCGAGAGATTGAAAACACGCAAGCGAGCGAGAAAGAATCAGCGAATTGCAACTTTGATAGAGATGGGCCAATCTAAACAATAACAGGATGAGAGAAGGTTTAGGTGAAAATCAATTTAACCGGAGATCCTCGGCCAAGTGCGATAGATGTGGAGGATAGAGTGCGAATCGGCCGGAAAGAAGTTTGGGAGATTATGTGCTACGAGTGAATGGAGCCGCAGACTTGCATTAGGCTCCTGCATAGGAGCCAACAATTTTGAGATAAAGCCGGCAATTACGAGCATGGTACGGCCGCGTGCAATTCGGAGACTGCCGTGGAGGATCCACACACATGCGTAGCTAATTTCTTGGAGCTATGTGCCACTTTCGAATATAACGATTATTCGATGATGCGTCGAGTTGAGGCTCTTTCCTTTCTCACTCGGGGATAGAGCAAAGTATGGTTGAATTCCCCGCCGATTCGATATTCACATGGCACGGTGCGCGAAATTTCTAGCTAAGTTCTTTCCGCGCGTAAGCGGCAAAATTGAGAGGGAGTTGAATAACTTCTACCAAGTGATGGAAGTCATTATATGAAGCATGGGAAAGGTTCAAGGATCTCTGGAGGAAGTGTCCACACCATTGCATTGAGTTGTGGAACTTGGTCCACATCTTCTAAAAGCGAGTGGCGGTACAGAACCATCATAGATCACGTGAGTGGAGCATTCATGAGGAAAACAGCCACGGCGCTCATGAGTTATTAGAAGATATGGCCACTAACAACCATGTATCGAGGAGAGGCGACTAGTGGAAGAAGAAGCGTGAGTCGCGAAGTAGATCTTATTCTGCCTTGAATGCCCAGTAGCTCTTCTAGCGAAAGCGATTCGCGGCATCTGATGTCGATGAATGCTATCTGGATGCCCAAAAGGCATGAGATATGTGGCGGCCACATACATTTGATAGGTGTCCTTCACGGATCCCAACAACGTATCAATGGAAGCGGCGAGTGTCGAGCGATGAGGTAATTATCGGAGAGGCAGAACAACCCTACTCAACACTTATAATCGGTGGAGAATCACCCAAATTTCTCATGGAGAGATCGGGGCAGCGAGAACGATGCAGGCCAGCAGAACCAATATCGAAGCGTGAGAATCGGTATAGGGGCGATGTCAAAACCAGATGCAGAATCATGACCCTTCACTCAAGCCCCGGCCTCAGCGGCAATACGTCGATTCAGCGAAACGACGAGCGATCGAAAGTAGTATGCGGCATTGGCACGCCTTGACGCGATTTTGCGAAGCTAGAGCCTCGTTGAAATTTGGAAACACAAGTAGGGCGGCTAGCAGACAAACATCGAGCCACGGGGACATTGCCAAGCAATACAGGTAAATCAGGAGCGGTGTAAAGCGATGCGGTTGAGAAGTGGAAAGCGATTGGAAGCGGCGGCCACTTGGCCCGATAGTTGAGAGAAAGCGAGAATTAGGAAAGAGAAGGTGGTGCCCTAGCCCGGTGATAGAAAACTCGGAGAAGGAGTATCTGAGAAAGATTCCTTTTCCCGGAGGTTCTGAGAGGAAGGTGGTGGATAAACAATTCTCCAAATTTTTGGAAGTATTTAAGAATTTGCACATCAACATACCGCTTCATAGAAACATTAGAGCGGATGCCATCCTATTTCAAGTTTATGAAAGAGATATTGGGAAAAAGAAGAAGGTGGCGGAATATGAGGTAGTAGCACTAACGGAGGAGTGTAGTGCTATTCGCAAGAAGTTGCCACCAAAGCTTAAGGACTGGAAGCTTCACACTACCTTGCACGGTGGCGGGGTGACTTGCAATGAGCTCATGCGATTTGGGGCGAGTATAAATCGATGCCCTATCGGTTTTAAAGGTTGGAGTTGGAGAGGCCAACCAACCAGCTGTGAGTCTGACTAGCCGATGGGACGGTGGTTCACCGCGAGGCAAGATTGAGGACATGATTGTGAAAGTAGGAAAGTTCTTCTTCCTGATTTCCTCATCCTTGATATGGAAGAAGATCACGGAAATCCCTATCATATTGGGAGGCCCGTTCCTAGCAGCGGGTAGAGCCTTGATTGACATTGAAAGAGAGAGTTAACGCTAAGGGTGGAGAATGAAGAAATGGTGTTTAAAGTGTTTAAACATGTCATCGAACCACCACTACGAGTGGGTGTTTTGCAATCAACACCATCAAACCCCCATGCGAGCCCTTACAGTGCAACCAAAGAGTGATGAGCCCAAGAAAGCAGGCATGGTTTGCTGAAATGACACTAAATGAGGTAAATGTTCCGGAACTCCCTACTACTGATAATGCTAAAAAGAAAAGAAGAAAAAGGAAACGCCAAATGTGGCGGAAATGGATTGGTTGGGGACTTAATCCACCCCAGGGCTATTAAGTCTAAGGAACTTGCGTCCGGCTAAAAGACGTTAAAGACAGCGCTACTTGGGAGGCAACCCAATGTTTCAATTATGTTATTTTAATTTCTGTCATCAGTTTAATTTTATTTTGTCTAAGAACAGTCTCACGGTATTGGATCTTGTTGTTTGTGTGATTGACAGGTACAGGAAATTAAACCGGGGGACGAAAAGCCGAATGAAAGCCAGGATTTCCAGAAAAGCGGGTAAGCGCCGCGGCGCCCAGGAGCAGGGCCGCGGCGCCAAAAGATCTGAACAGGCTCGGAAGTTTAAGAGCCGCGGCGCCCAGGAGCAGGGCCGCGGCGCAGAAAATCCCGAAGGAGCGCAGATGATTAGGCGCCGCGGCGCCAAAAGCAGGGCCGCGGCGCCGAAGCGGGAAATCCAGAACTTAAAACGCCCAAAAATCAGATCTTTCCCAATTCCAACTTCAAAAACCTAACCTTCCCTCTCCAAAAACCCACGAAATTTCAGAAATTCTCCCACAAATCCTCCACAAATCCAACCCAACCACAACCTAAACTCTTAAATTCCCAAAAACCCCCAACTATCTCAAACAACAAAGCTCCATTCCATAGCCTCAACCCACCAATTGAAACAAGAACAAGCTTGAATCTTCTCATCAAAAGGTAATCCCTATCCTTGTTCTTGAATCCTTTTACTAAAGTCATAGGAGGTAGTAGTTTGGAGAAGTATTGTAGTTGGAGTAGTTCGGAGGCTGAAAAGTGAATGTGAAGTTGGAGAAAGGAGTAGAAAAGAAGGTTGTGGGTATTGAGTAGAAAGATTGAAGTTTGGGGGTGTTGTTTTTCGCTGCTAGTTATTGAGTGTGTAGGAGACGTTGTGCCACTAAGTTAAAAGCTCCAGAAACTGTTTTAACCATGGCCACCAGGATACAAAAGACTTGATACTAGACCCGTAATTCCAGAAAGGGGAATGGATTACCAAAGGGGATCCTATGGGGAGGAAGACGTTTATGAGCCCATCCGGGCGATGATTGAGCTAAGGGGGTGGAAGAGATTTGTCAATCCGGAGAGGATAACACCAGTGAATACAACAATGGTGCGGGAATTTTATGCAAACTTTCCGGAGAAGACAGAAAGGGGGTGCTTTGTAAGGGGAAATTATATGCCTGTGACTGCAGAAGCAATAAATACAACGCTAAAAATAGTTGATGTTGAAGAAAGTAGTGATTGGAACCATTTTAGAACATGGTTCAGAGCAAAGAACAACATCGATGGAATAACATGCATACCACGTGAGCTACCGGAAATTGCTTTTGAGATTGGAAGAAATGGATCTAGAAACCTTTGGCGGTGCGATTCAACAAAGCGCAAGGCGTGGCTATACTTCATCACCGCGTGATCCCATCCACGCACTTCACCAGAGTGCGGAAGACATAATTAAGCTAGTATATGGAATCATGACGGAAAAGCAATTGATGTGGGAAAGAGATAGTGCGAGCATAGAAGAAATCGGCAGTTGGTGACAATGCGGTGGATTGGGACACGGTTCACTTATTACCGCCTATGCCACACGAGTGCGGTCCCACAACTACCGAGATACTCATGAAAGAAACCAACGGCGGTGTCCCATGGGATAGTGCACTCTTTCCTGCACCTCACCCCAAAGTGACGGAGAGCACCACCGGCAGCAGCGAAGCAACCATGGATGAAGATGAGCACGAAATAGGGCTCGATATGAGGCAGACCCACCACCGCCAACCACAAGCGAGAACCTTCAGAGCCCACAATGGGCAATTATACCAACACGAAGGAGATGATGCAGACCTTGCAAGCGAGTACAAGGACGGAAGAAACAAGGCAACAAATCGACGAGTGAGTGCCTTGTTCAACCAATGGTCAATGATTATCCGCCGCCACCACCACCATTTTAGCCAAAGTCCGTAAGTGTCCTTTTTTCTTTTCTGTCTTTGAGTCTTGCACACATTGAGGACAATGTATGATTTAAGTTTGGGGGTGTTCTATTTGTGTGTCATGTTATGTTTTATTTAAGTCTTTTTTATGTGTTTTATGTTTATTTTGAGTCACCAAATTTTTTCTTTTTGAGTCATAATTGCCTGTCAAAGATCATGTATGCTGTAGTTGCTAGAAACACCTAGTGAAGTAAGGTGGAATAATGTAAAGGAATGGAAGCAGCTATCTAAACACTTAGGTTAGAGATGCCAAAACTCATGTAATCTGTCTATTTGAGTCTCTTGCTTGAGTTATGTATGCTAAATGATAAATGCTTATGTGTTATGACTGCTTGCTATTTGAGGCGAAATAGTTAGGATATGCATGATAGGGAAATGACTCAGGCATTTCTTTGATAGCCAATTCTTACCATTCTTTTCTATCCCGTACTTTAAAAATATCACTAGTTAGCCCCATTGAGCCTAAAAATTGAAACTTTTTCTTTGACACCCTACTTCCCCACAAATTGTGCCATAAGTGAAAATATGAAAAAGTGGAATACATTGTGTTAAAAGAAAAAGAGACAAAAAGAGTGAATAAGCCCGTTGTACCCCAATAAAAAAGTAATAAGAAAGAGGCAAAAGCCTAAGTTTGGGGGTGTTTATTAGTATAATACACTTCACTCTCCCAAAACAAAAGAGGGGAAGGATAGAATTGAAGTGAAGGAAAGAATCAAAAGAAAAAGGGGAAAATTGAAAAGCCAAAGAGCTTATGGTACAGAAAAATGAGCCTAAATGCCTATCTTTACCAACCCCTACCTAAGCCAACATTACAACCCTCAAAGTCCTGAAGATCTCTTTTATGCATATCCAGAATTAGTGGAGAATAGCAAGTAAGCATGCCATAGGAATTCTTGAATTTATATGCATGATTTAGTATATGGACTTCCATTTAAGCATGATAAGTATGAGTTTGCGAAATATCTAGCTCAATGTGTTGAAATTCCATGCTATATGTTCCTGCATATTATTCTGCTAAACCTTCATGTTTTTCTAGTTAACATCTATGCAAAGAAAAGTGATTAATGACAGGAGTCCTTTATTTTTCATTCTTTTGAGTCTTTTATTGTATTTCTTTCTATCTTTGCTCGAGGCGAGCAAAGGTTAAGTTTGGGGTATTTGATCGGTGTATTTTATATACACCTTTGAGTCGTTTTAGTTAGTATTTTGTCCCATTTTGCACATATAAGTGTCGTATTAGGATAGTTTTTCTTTCTATTGAGTCAAAGTGGTTGAAATGGCCAAATGGCGGAAAAGGAGCAAAAGAGGCAAAAGAGAGATGCCAGAGAAAGCAGAAAGTGGCGAACGAGGCTAAAATCCAGACCAGCACGGCGCCTCGCAGCCTAAAAGCAGGGCGCGCGCCCATTATTCGAAGACAGAGACTGCGGCGCGCCTCCGACAAACAGATGCGCGCGCCTAAACATCCGGCGAGCTACAGAAGATACAGTGGCGCCTCGCATGCCAGATATCGGCCTGGCGCAAAACACCCGACGGATCGCGACTTCCCGGCCGCATGGCGCTGCTCGCAGCGGCGCCAACGCAGAAAATTAGGTCTTTTGATGGATTTTTGGGCCAACTGCGAGGAAAAGAAGGAGGCGTTTTAAACCTATAAAAGGAGAACCCTAGGCGTTTGAGGTTCCTTTCGCACAACTCAAGATTTTCTTGCTAGAGATCGAGACCTAAACATTAGTAATTTCTTTCCTTTTTCTTTTCTTTAATTCAGTTTTGCATGATGAACTTTGAATTAGTTCACATATTCATGGCTAGAACTAATTCTCTTATAGGCTTTCTATGTTGAACTTCTTGAAACTTATGTTATAAATTAATGCATGCTTATGGTAATTATTCTTATTGAGAGATCTATCCAATAATTGAGTTGAATTCTTGGTAGCTAATTGACAACTAGTTATCACTATATGATTTCTAATCGATTACGAAAAGGGGATTGTGAATACGTAAGTTGGGTAGATCTTGAATTGGGGATGAAAATACCTCAATTAGATTTGTAGCGTTGATGAGGCTTAACAACCCTAATTTTGCGCATTGTGCGTGACGGCCAACTAGGTTTTGTGCTTAATCCTCCTATAGCGTTACCCTTTATCAAAGTTAGGTAAGGAACAATACTGGGGTTGAGTGTTTATATAACCCTAACGGGAGTATAAAACGATTTCGTAAACCTGCTTTCTCCAAAAGAAGAACACCATAAGTTAATGTATTAGTAAGTAGCATAAGCGGATAGTGAGGATACATAGAAGCCCTATTCTCATCACATCTGAATTAAATCTTTATATTTAATTAGCTTTCATAACTCTTAGTTACAAACCAAACAATCAATCATTAATTCACCAAATAGATACTAGAAAATAGATAGTTGGTACTTGAACCCTAATCCTAGAGGACGATATTCGGTCTTATCTAAGACTATACTACTTGATACGATAACGTGCACTTGCGTTTAAAAGTGTGTGCATCTAATCGCGCATCAGTTTGTTAACCTTTAATCTCAAAGTAGAACAATCCAAGTTCAAAGTCACTAAATTCTATGGAAAATTGGGCATCATTTCCTTTGTTTCTACTCACTTTGCCACCTTTCCCAAGGCCGAATTTATCATCCAAACGCCACATTTAAGGCTCAACAATCCAACATTTCAAAGGGGATTACACACCTAAACTTGGGTGTGTAAAATTCTGCCCCATAAGGTACAACAATTCTCTTAACAATTCTAAGGTAGTTTTTTTTAGGCTACAACATGCTCATAATATTTTCTTAACCAATTCTTTCATATCCAACCCACATTTCTTGCATGCAATGACTCTAAGAGCATTATTTACTACCACAAGTTCTTTCTTCTTAACATGCAACATTAGAAACTAATTCTAAAGGAAGAAATGTTACCTTAAAGTTTTAGCCAAATTTATCCCAAATGTTTTGCTAGCTTTCTTGCCAAGAATACCACCACAACAACACCAACAAGCTAGCCACAAACTTCCTTCTTGTTCTTAACTTTTCAGATTTTTCTTAGGCTTTGAATTTTCTTTGGAAATGTAGAGAGAAGGAGGAGCTAATTTAGAGAGAGAGAGAGGTTTGAAAGATGACCAAGTCTTCAAGACTTGGTCAATATAAGGCATGCAAGAAAAATCAGATGGGGGGGACACTTGTCACCCTCCCATGGCCTTTTTAAAAGAGAAATCAGACTTTCCTAAGTTTTTCCGCCCAAAAATCCCGCCTCGGCGCCGCGGCGCTAAAACCTCCGACCTCTCGAACTTCCGGCGCGACCGCATCATCCTGGCGCGCGGCTGCAACTTCAGCGACCCCTCGGTACTTCGCGCGCGACCTGCATCCGGCGCCGCGACCTGCATCCGGCGCGGCCTCGCCGCCTTGTCCGAAACACATTTATGTCCGACTGCGCACTGAACTTGTAACTCTCATAACTTTCTACTCCGACGTCCTATCGACGAATGGTTGGTTGCGTTGGAATCTAGACTCAACGAACTACGCCCTAGGCCTTTGAAATACTTAGGAACTTTCAATCTACTGGGTCATAACCCGCCTCAAAGTTGACTAAAACCCGTCCGAAACAATCCGTCAACCTATTCTTTCGAAAAAATTTAAATCTTACTCCATTTCGTATGCTCTCATACGCATGACCTGAAATACGGGGTGTAACACTTCTATTTTTTATTTTTAGCACCACAGCCCAGTGTCGTCATAACTCTACACTGGGACAAGCTTTGAGTCCGCGTTAGCCCGCCTTGGTGTTTTGACCACGGTAGCCCAGTGTCATCATAACTCGACACTGGGACAAGCTTTGAGTCCGCGTTAGCCCGCCTTGGTGTTTTGACCATGGTAGCCCAGTGTCGTCATAACTCGACACTGGGACAAGCTTTGAGTCCGCTTTAGCCCGCCTTGGTGTCTTGACCATGGTAGCCCAGTGTCGTCATAACTCGACACTGGGGCAGATTTTGAGTCCGCATTTTTCCGCCTTGGTGTTTGGACATGGTAGCCCAGTGTCGTCATAACTCGACACTGGGACAGTTTTGAGTCCGCGTCAGCCTTGTCTTAATTGCCCAACATTTTTACAATTCTTTGGATCGAGACAAAATTGGCTATAAGTCAACGTCTTTGTCCGAAGATTCTTCCATTCATCTCCATACAAAGAGGGACAAGTTGTTGACACCCAATTTTGACCCTCCCGTCCAGTCATTAGCTATAAAATCACACTAATTTTGCAAAAACAATTCTTATGATTTTTTATAATAAAATGAAGCGATAAAACATTAATACAGACATAAATAAGCAATTTAATAATAACACCGCATTTTACGTAGAATATTAAGCACTTAGAGTCCCGCGCCGCATTGATTAATTTTAAGTCCTGTCATAGTTTTTAAATGATAATAAAATAAATAAATACATAAAATAAATAATTTAGCAATGACGTCGTGTCAAGTAGCGTAGTCGCATTTATTAATACGCAAAGCAATTTCATAACTTATTTTTAATAATGATAAATAATGCACAATAAATAAGATTTTAAATAATAGCGCTGCTTTCTAAAATATTAAGCACTAATTAAATAGCACGCCCGCATTTATTATTATAACAATTAGATTAATAAAGCACCTAGATAATTTAATCACAATTTATTAATTTACCACTAATTAAGCACCTAAAACTAATACCTAATTGAAACTAACTACCCAGCCCAATTCCCCAACCTTTAATTAAAACCTGGCCCAAACCCACTACCCGCAGCCCAACCCGCTAGCCCACTTTCCCCCAGGTCTTTATCTTCTTTCCCTCAGCCCACTTCAGCCCTTATCTTCCCCATCATCCCTGTCGCCCACACCCATAAAGAGAACCCTAAACGAAACCTAGCAAATTTAGGAAACCCGCTGCACCAGCACCAGCACCCCAGCCCGAGATTCTCACCGGAGAATTCGGGTTTTCCTTACCCACGCACACTAACCCTAGCCGTCTCCTCCCCCTTCTCTAACGATTTCTTACCATAATCAGCACCTAAATCTTTTACCTGAATAAAACCACTACCAATCGAAGCATAGTTGGCCATAAGAATAGCTTACCTTAAAATCGTTCTAAAATCAGTACTAAATCGCCAAGATTCGTGCAAATCGTACTAAATCAGCCCTAAGAGTTTACCAAATTTGGAACCCAAACCATGGCCATATAAAGAACATGCAAAGGCAGAACTGGAGGGGAGAACATCGAGAGCAGAGAGCTCAGGGGAGAACATCGAGAGCAGAGAGCTCAGTTGGGAGAGCAGTCCAATAGCAATAATCGACAGGCATAGGAAGTTAGGGAAACAGTCACCCAGACCATTAGCACCGCAAGAATAGGAAGTTCGAAACCCTTCCTTTCAATTCCAGCCAAGAAATCAGCAAACAAACCTTGCCCTTTTATTCGCATCGCAAAGCCAAAACTCGAGTGGACCGACGACTTGATACGCTGCCCCGGTTCGCTGTCCGGAGAAGGTAAACTCGTTCCTTTTCAGTTTTATTATGCAATTTACACTTTGCAATCTGTTTGAGTAATATGCTCTGTGGATAATGCTAACGCTTTTAATCGCTGCTGTGTGTGGTCGAAATTGCTGGTTTAATGTCGACACTATTTTACTTGACTGTTAGCTTGTCTACTCATCTGTTTCGTCTCTGATTTGCGATAGTTGAAGGCTTGTCGTGTTAACCTATTCAAATGCCTCCCTGATCAAATGAATATTATAAATATTTGGCTGCCAATATTCCCATAAATCTGTTCAGAACAGTCAAGTTGTGTATGAGGAATTATGGGAGTATTGTGTTATTGTGTTTGCCTCTGTGGAGAGTGTCTATACCCGCTTCGTGTTTGGTTAGAGAGGAACCTACCTTTTAGCTTCTGTATGTTTTGTCTATTGTCTCTTGCTTAGTGTTCCTTATTTTTTGCTTAAATTGGATCTTCATGTCTAAATTGCCTATTATGATGTGTGTGCTTGCTTGCCGGGTTCTCTGAATATTGTTTATAAATATCATATCATGACTGTATATTTAGTCCAGAACAAATGGGTCACTGACTATCTGAATATGTTGCCTTCTGCTTGTCCATTCCTGTATCCTTTCTGCCCTTGCATACTTGTTAGTTGATCAATGTTGTGCCTGTTACATCTTGAGGCCAACGGTTGAAACATGACATAACTGGCCATATATTGTTTCTTTCCTATGTTAGTATACGAGTCTATATCTATAGCTGGTAATCTGACCTTAAAGGACATCAAGCAAGCCTATAATTGACTCGTAAATGAATTGAATATATGGCATCTAGAATAAAAATTCATTGGTCCCATCTTTGTAAATGTTTAGCAAGTCGCAATAGATGTTGCTGCCAGGTCAATTAATCCAGGGAATGTCTACACATGTTGAACTGATTTATGCTAAAAAACTGCCTAACAAAAATGAAGCCTTGTTTCCCTTTCTGTTTGCCAAGAGTGACCATTTGACTATGAGCATTTGCCGAAATCCTGAATCTAGACGTATCATGTACTGTAGGAGGCTAATCTGTCTTCTTGTAAATGTGAAATCTGCTTTTGGGACCAGGGGCCTGTTTTAGAATCTGAACTTTGTCATTTAGGACTGCTGAATTGTGTTTCTGCTGCCTGCATTCACAGCCTGTTGCCTGGGCCGACAGTGCTTATGCTTGAAATTGTCACCCTTCTAGAATAATATAACTAAATAATAACTGAATCGTGTTTCCTGAATTGGCCTTCCAGTTCTATGAACAAAATGGACTGACTTGTGTATGATATTAGAAGCTGACTTGTGCTGCCTGCATACCTGCCCATCCTCATTTCTTTTTACCACCTGCTGGCTGCCTATTCCCATCTTATATTGACATCTGCTGGTCTTTATGTATGTGTGTGCTTAAATACAAACTATGTGTCAAAGTGCTTGTTTTGGTTAAATAAATTTGGGCATATACTAATCCTTATCTCTCTTTATTTTTTACATGGCACGCACCGGAGCAACAAAGAGTCTCATAGTGAAACTCATCGTGGCAAACGTAAAGGCATGCATATACATCCATCGAGTTCCCTCTTCGGCAATTCCTAGAAAAACAAATAGGACGGAGTCATCCGCTTCAATCCCTTACTCTCTTATCTCATTTTATTTGTTATTGTAATTTATAACTTTGTAATTAATAGGAAACCAAGAGCGATTAGCATTTGAACGCATAAGGGGAAGGTAATTTATAATTAGAAATGCATTTCTACTTTACGTGTCTTTTAGGATGTTATGCATGTCTAAATTTTACCAAAGTAATCTAAATGATTTAGCTTGCATCATAAAACCAACAGTTTGTTTCTTATTAAACCCATAACAAATTTCCTCCTAAACTCTCAAAAAATCATCTTAAGCATTTTTCATATAATATTATATGCAGGTTAAGCAAGATTAATTTAGCTAGCAGTATACATAATTAGTCCATAAATAACATTTGCATGCACGCATAATTAGTCCATAAATAACCTTTGCATGCACGCATAATTAGTCCATAAATAACCTTTGCATCACTTACATTTTTTGGGCCTTAGTCTTATAATTTTTTATCAACATGCATTTTTATAAAATATTTTGAAGCATCTTTTATATTTTCAAAACAAGCATTTTTAAACATAATAATTACCCTAGGTTTGGCAGAATAACCGCAAGTTAGCGGATCTTTGAGGGTGCCTAACCCCTTCCCTCTAGATTAATAAAGAACCCTTGCCCGGAATCTCATTAAGTTTGGCAGACCATTAAAATGGAGTTAATGTTTACTTTAAACTAGTTAACATTTAGGTGTCCTAATTCACCCAATTAATTAGGTGGCGACTCCGCGAACCCCTAGCATTTAGCATTTTAGCACTACTTTTTAGCACTTTAGCATTTAGCACCTTTTAAGCACCATTTAACATTTTAGCATTCTTTTGCACTTTAGCATTTATTATTTATTTCCTAACACTGTTTCTAAGCAGGAGGTTCGCTAAAAAATAATGTCGCGGTCGAAAATGGGCGTGACAACATATATAACGCATGGGTATCTCGTACCCGCATCACGGAGGTCGATCTATGGAATCATATAATCGTATGAGTATCTATACTCGCATCACGAATATTGTCCATGGAATCATATACATATACTGTCCGGCCCTCAAGTTAAGGGCGCGGTGAACTTATAAGGTATATTGCCCGGCCCTATCTGGGATGCGGTAGAATTGTCGCACCCGTTTTTTACCTCGGGGTCTGAACGGTATCCGCAATGTTGCTCTTTGACGCGGTTCCCTGGATAGAGCAATAATACTGATTTTGAGGAGTCGTCACCTAATTAGTTAAGTGAATTAGGACACTTGATTTATTGCAATAAAAATACTGCAATTAATCTCCATTTAATGGTCTGCGAAATTAATGAGGTTCTGAATCAGGGTTCGTTATTATCCTAAAGGGAAGGGATTGGGCATCCTTTAAGATCCGCTAACTTGCGGTTATTCGTTCAAAACCTAGGTTAATTATTTATTGCCCTTTTTTTTATTCTACCTATTCTAAGCATTTTTTCATAATTTATAATTAAAATAAAGTGCAATACAGAATAATAAAACTAAAATTAAATGCGACATAAAATAAAATTTCGGGACATCTTTTAGCCCTTTTTAGGTCTTCTGCACAAGATGATCTCCGGGTACCTGCATAAACACTTAGTAAAAGTGTTAATAGTAGAATAAATAATTTTAAAGCAATGACAAGAATTAATAAGTAAAGCCAAAAAATAAATCCGTCTTTTGCACAGAGGAGACCTTGGAAATCAGACGGAGATTCCTTCATCGGCCATAGTGTAGTATCATATTCAAAATCAATAAATACCAAGTGTAATATCTTGTTCAAAATCAGTAAAATACCAAGTGTAGTATCTGTTCTTTAAAAATCAGTTTAATAAAAATAATTTAGAAGGCAAAATTGTAAAATCAGTCCAGAGAACAGGATAGTAGAAACAACCAACAACAACAGCAGCCAACAATATCATCGAAAATAGTAGAAACATGTCATTTGAACAAAGGGAAACGATCGTGAAACAAATCGCGGAATTTTCAAAACGTCGCCGGAGTCTTAAAACTTCGACAGATGCCCCAAAAACATAAAATCAGCCCATTAACCAAGATAACAACCGATGCCCAAAAATGCAGTCAAGAACAAGGTCGCCGGAGTTTTTAGAACTCCGGCCAGATACCAAAATATTAAAAATATCAGTCCATTAACACCCAACAAAACAGCAATCGGGTCCAAAAGATGAGCCGAACTAGGGGTCGCCGGAATTATAAATTCCGGCGACACAACAAAAATCAGAAAATCAGATGTCGAAATAAAGCCAACAAGATTCGCCAGAGTTTTTAAACTCCGACAAGTTACCAAAAGTCAAAATCAGTCCAACAACCATAGCAGATCCAAAAATATTCATTGTCACACAGATTTAACAGGGTGGCGTTACTTCCACGGCTATCGCCGGAGCGACGCCACCGTAGTGGTGTACAGCGACGGGCAGAGGTTCGACGGGAATGGAGTTCGTCGACATAACAGTGGTAGCGACGGGCAGAGGCGAGGGGGATGAGATAGACAGGTCTGGGGCGTGGTGGTGTTCGTTGGGTGTTCACCGGAGCTGCGAGCTCCGGCGAAGGGCGAGGGTGTCGGCGACGACGGGAGACGAGGTGTGGGGGTGAGGAAAATAAAATCTGAAAGGGGGTTCCTTATGAGTGTTGCGGCTGAAGTTGGCTCGCCGGAGCTTGGAGCTCCGGCGTTGGAGCGGCGACGGGAGAGGCAGGGAGAGAGGGTGAGGGAGAGGGCACGGGTGAGTTTATAGTATAGGGGTGTGGGCTGTGAGGGTGGGCTGATTTTTTGTTGGGGGGAAAAGTGGGGAGTGTAATGTTTTATTTATAGGGTAGATATTTTAGGTTTAGGTTTAGGTTTTGGGGGGAAATGAAAAGTGTGGTATTATTTTGGGGGGAAAATAAAAGAGTGTTGGATTAAAATAAAAAATAAAAAGGGTGTTGGATTGGACTGATCCGAATTAAGCCTCGAATTGGGATTGATTTGATGAAATGCAAAACGGGTTAATTATTTAAAAGAAAATTATTTAAAAAGATGCAAGATTATTAAAATGCAAATGCCGATGCAATAATAATAAAAAACAATATTTAAGAAATGTTTAATGTCTAATTAAAAGTAAAAATGGGATGTCAATTAATTATTTAAAGAGATGCAAACATAATAATAATAAAAACATAATATTAACAAAGACATAATGCTTAAATTAAATTAAAAAGATGCAATGCCATTTTGTGAAGAAATAAACATAGAATATTATGTAAAAATGCAAAAATGATGATTAAAATGTGGTGTCCTAAAACACATAAAATTGCAACAAATATACGAAAAACGGGTCAAAATTGACTGTCAACAAGGATCATATACTCATATATTGTCCAGCTCTTTCTAGGACGCGGTAAAATGGAATAATAACACTAGCATGAATAGCTATCATGAGCAACCATGTGTAATTTAAATCATCTTTTGACTCTCAATAAAATCATTAAAATGAACTTTCATTTTAGAAAACCCAAGGCAATATCATGTCATGTATCATTTCGAAACCATAATTTGGAAAATCAAGGCACTATACATCATGTATCATTTAGGATTAGAATCCAATAGAACTATGTACGTCCGTCGTACACTCACTTCATATAAATCATGCCAAAAGAAAGAAAGGTTCGTTTCACATACCGTTTGTCGTCTGTACCAACTCGATAATCTAAATTCGTCTCGCCCCTCTGGCTAGCATTATGGAAATATCTGAATGGCGATAACAGATCCGAATTTGCCTAATTAATTCTTATATGAGCCGTGAGTAATTTATCTTTTTTATAAAGATCTTATCTAATCAACTGTAAACTAGCAAATGTAAAATAAATTGGTTATATCTTAGTTTCTATGCAGATGACATTCTAATCATTTTAATATGATGATTGTTTGTCGATACCTTTTCACTTAACGCTGCAATGCCTTGTTTTAACACGTCTACTAATAACATACTTACTTATTTATTAAACCAGTTTCATCACTTAATACTTAACAACTCCTTTAAGTAAGCAGAGTCAACTCGGCTCCCATGTTTACTAAAAACTCTTATCAACATTTGTCTCATATGCCTTAATAAGGACTCAGGGACAATTAGACATGTTTTTAGCATAGAATCAATAACATGAATATTTCTTAACCTCTAAGAGTAGAGTAAACTATGGAGCAACACCACAGTTATAGTTCATACGTAGAACATGCCAAAAGAATAAAGGATAGTTCACATACCTTATTGGCTATACCAACACGATAAGTAGAATACGTTTAGTACTTCAACCTATAACAACAATAACACGTCTATCAATTTCATGAATACTAGTATATGCTATACCACATAATGACTATCCTTTCATATAAAAATTTGGGCGACACTTCCCCTATTTATACATACATCCACAACTTCCAAACGAGGCCAATAACATCAATAACCAAGTACAAATTCAGGTTATAACCAAACAACAACCAAGGTGATCGACACACCTACTTCACATGTTAATCCGGCCTCTTAATCCATATAAAAACAATCCATAAAACAGCACAACAATATCCAACAGTTTCATGATAGACTCGGCCAACAACCACAATACCAAAACCCTTTCCATAACTCCTTAAAAACTGATACATGTTTCAACACTTTTATATAAACCATTTCAACTTTCAATAACAAGATTTCCTTCAATCTAACATGCACTTAGTGACGATAATGACAATAACAACCAACGAACCCAATATAATAAAACAGTCCATAAATTGGCTAACTTGCCAAAACGGTTACATGCACTTCTTATTCTCCATTTTACTTAACACAAGTTCATCCATTTACTAAAACATCATTTAACTTCCATAAATCTTAAAGAGGAAGAATAAATCTTACCTTATTTTTAGCCCAAAATAGTCCACAAGTTTCGGCTCACAGTTTTCTCTTTGCTCCACTTCTTCAAGTTACAACAACACACACGTATCCTCTACAAGCTTGTAACCATCTTCCTCTCATGTCTTTCTTCCAAAGAGTTCATAAACAAGCTTAGGGTTTCAAGACAGTTTTCTTGGTCAAAATTGTGACCCGCTGTTTTGGAGTATAACTTTGGCTTAGAACTTAGTTAAGGAACTTAATCTTAGAAGATAACTTAATCTTTTTCTTCACTTGGCCAAGGATTTTCGAAACTTGTTGTCACGACCCGGCCCCGGGCCCGCGACTGGCGCCCTACCTGGGCACCCCTTTCAGGTATACATCAGAGAATAGCAGCGGAACATACACAACACATATACATATTTAGACAATAAACATCACAGGCTAGCCGATAAGGCCACCTTCCATAAAATATACATAAACCAAAAGTAAAACAGTAAATCTCTGTTCTTAAAACCCAATCCACAAGTATGACTACATACCTCTAAGAATAACAACTGTGACGGGACAGAGCCCCGCCATACCCCTGAATGTACATAGATCTACAACATCAGGGAAACCGTACCAAAAGACAAGCCTCCGGAGAAATGGAGCTTCTGACCCCTGATCAGTGATCCTAAGAATGAGGATCCACCACCTGCTTACCCCTACCTGCGGCATGAACGCAGCCCCCCGAGAAAAGGGGGTCAGTACACAATATGTACCAAGTATGTCAAACTAGAAAATACTGCAATTTACATCATAAGTCTAAAATAAAGCTGGAGACATGTATGATAATCAAATTACAGTACACTATGCCTTACTAATAATGAGAGTAAACAAGTGTATACTTTACTGCATAAAAATAGGAGGCTCATGATCAAAGTAGGGTCACCCGCCCATAGTATCATTAAGCGATCCTACTCCTGGGACTATTTCACCCGCAGCGTAGTATGGACCCGCGTGAGGTAACTTCCGCATGATGTATCAGATCCGCGCATAGTCGTGTGGACCCGCATGAGGTAATCTCCTCGCATAGGACTGGTCTGCCCCGCATAGGACTATTTCACCGCATAAGCCGTACGGACTCGCATGAGGTATTCCTCGCATCATGGGTAGCTAATCCACGGAATATGCAAATGCCACAAACCCGGGAAATGACCCCGTAATGAATAATATATATATCTCTAGCACAACCGACTATCATACATAACATAAGCACTACCGGCTTATCATACATAACACAAGCAAGTTAAGAAATCCCCTAACTTCTTATTAGCTTTGTTCATAAACACTCTCATTTTAGTTTACTTAAGGCACTAGCATGTCATTATAAAAATCCGGGAATTTAACCCAAAGTACTACGTACTTCTACTCTTTTAAAATGACTTTTTTTCATATAAAACTTCCAAGATACTAATAACCGTAGTATCAAGTCATATCTACTTTTTAAGACAAGTCACAATACTTTTTAGAAAATACATTTATAGGCCTCTAAATCAAGTGACTTCTTTCTTTTAAAACCTTAAGCAATTGATGCCTTCAAATCAATTTGCCTTTCATTATTTCAAGTCATTTATTATTACTTACATTACTTAGAGTAAACTACTCTTTTAACTTTCCATAAAGCTATTATAACCGACTCCCCATAAAGTCGTTATACTAGCTTTATACCTTAGATACTTACATTCTTCTTTATGACCAAGAGACTTAAACTTTCCAAACAAAACAAGTATCATATACTTTCAAAATACTTTAAGTCTCTTAACTTTTAGAAACTAAGATATTCTTAATATTTTTAAACAAGTGAGTTAATTTCCTAACTCAACTAACTTGGACATTCTTAAAATAAGCCAAGGATATCAAATGGACTAGATTCATCAAAATCTCGTACGTCTACCGTACTATATATTTACACTATTCATGCTCAAGAGATAGGAAAGTTCCACATACCTCTTCGGTTCAATACACTTGCTAAGTCCAATATGCCTCACGTAGTATGTCAACCTATAATGACCATAATACGTCTATTAGCTTCTAGTTTCGAACGTAGAATATTCTAAGTGCAAAGTCACTAAATTCTACGGAAAATCGGACAGCACTTCCTTTGTTTCTACATACTTTTCCACCTTTTTCAAGGCCCGAATTCAATAACCAAACACAACACTTTTAAGGCTCAACAATGTAGTTAACAATAGGGGATTACAAGCCTAACAAGACGTGTAAAATTCCGCCCCACAATTGATATCAAACTAGTCCAACATACAATATCATTTTCGGCAATTTGAGGGACAACAATACAAAGTCTTTTCCAATTCCTTTTCAATCCAGGTTGTTTAGTATAACATGTTATCAAGCCGCAATCTATTATAACTACTACAATCTTCAAGTAGGTAACATGCGACGATTCTAATTATCGACCAAATTGTATTTCAATTTCAAATGGCTAGTCATGTCAATTCGGATTCTAGGCTTCCACTATCCATACCACTTATCAATCTACTATACATATACTTCATGCTAGTTAAAAAAGTAAGGCTACAACAATATGTAATCTTATAACACTTAAGAGAACAAGATTGTTACCTTAACGAGCCTTAATCCAACTTCAAGATCCGAAGTCGCTTCCTAGCAACTTAGAGCCTCTCCTTGACACTCCAATCCGCCACTTGAAGCCTTTAGAAGATCACAAACAACTTTCCTTCAATTCCAATCCAAACCTAGGAAAGTGACTAGGTTTTCACCTTTCGACTAATACAAAAACGATATTTCTCCGGGATCTTTCTATTGAGATACCCTTACAATAACCTTAGGAACCTTGGTTTAAAGTGTGCAGCTTATTGAACAACAAACGATTTTTTTTTCTTTTGAAACCCTAGGAACCCGAGAGCTCTTCAATGTCAAGAACAAGTTTCTTGAAAAATTTGCTAAGTGTGGGAGCTTGTCTTGCTAGTAGTGTTACTATATAACAACATGGAGGGTCAAGATTAATACATATGGATGGCTTGGATCCAATTCGCTAAAGATCAAGCCAAGTGGCTCTTTGACTAAGTCAATTATATCAAGCTCTAAGACTTAGCAAGACTTGGTCATCTTAAATTGTGGTCAAATGACCATTTAGTCCATGTCCAAATTGTCCATGACCAACTAAGGGGTGACACATGTCGCCCTCCCATTCGTCGCTATAATTTGTTTTCCGACATTTCCATAATTCCGATAAATTTTTACTAGTCTCAATTCTTAACATTTGAGTTCTTACGTACGTTCTTATTAACATGTCATGGAATTACGGGGTGTAACACTTGTAGAGAAGGAAGAGATAAGGGTTTGGATGAAGATATTTGTGGACAAAGTCTTGCAAGACTTGTATCTATATGGTGGTTGTAACACAAGTGAAGGGGGACCCATGAACCCCACTTGTCCACTTGTCTTTCTCTTCACAAAATATCTGATTTTGGAAATTCTCGCATAGGCACCGCGGTACTGCATAATGGCACCGCGGTTCCGAAATTCCTGCAGGCCTCTGAAGTTTCAGCACCGCGGTCCTGTTCTTTGTCACCTCGGTGTTGTGCCTGAAATTTACAGCACGCATTTCTCACTTATTCTCTTCTTCTACAAGTTCAACATTTAAATCTTGTATCTTAACTTACGTTCTCATTTCATTGCCCTGGAATTACGAGGTGTAACACCCACTGTCCCCACTCACCAAATGGAAACTCGTGCCAAGCATGGAATCTTCAAACCCAAAGTTCAATTTAACTTGTCTGCCCAAACCATTTCTCCAATTCTCAAGAACCCTAAATTAGCTAAACAAGACCCTAATTGGAATGTGGTTATGTATGAGGAATTTAATGCTTTAACTAAATAAAACACATGGGATCTAGTACCTAGACCTGAGGGGTGAATGTGATCCTTTGCATGTGGCTATTTCGTCACAAATTCAGAGACAGTGGAGATCTTGAGAGATATAAGACACGACTTGTGGCCAATGGAACAAATCAGCATGAGGGAATTGATTATGGTAAGACCTTCAGCCCGATTGTCAAACCGGCTACCATTCGCACAGTTTTGAGCATTGTCATTGGCAAACACTGGTGATGCGCGATTTATGCACACACTAAACGCAAGTGCATGTGTCGTGACAAGTAATATAGTCTAGAAGACCGAGTTATCGTCCTCAAGGATTAGTGTCCAATTACTAACCTCTATTCTGTAGTATCTATTTGGTAACCGATAATTTGCTGAATTGTTTATAGATATGATTATAGATGCTAACTAAATTACTTTATTTTACTTCAGATATGGTGGAAATAGGACTTCCAAATCTCCTCGACTATCCGCTCGCTTTACTCGTTAATACAAATAATTATGGTTCTTCTTCTATTTTGAGATAGCATGTTAACTAAGCCGTTTTATACTCCTGTTAAGGTAATATAAACACTCAACCCCAATGTAGAACCCTTCTATCTTTCGATGACAAGATTGACTACAAAGGAGGATTAAGAACAATAACCTATCAAACTACACAAGTATTGGGGTACTTTCGTCCACGATTTAAACCTATGTTTATTCAACTATAGCATATTCAAAATCTCCCCTTTCGGATTTCGATTAGAAATCATATAAGTTATGATAATTAGTGATCAATTAATTACCAAGCAATCAAAACAAATATTGAATAAATCTCAACAATAATAAGAAGAAATCAAAACATGCATTAATTCATAAGAACGGGGTTCAAACGATTCGACATGGAAAACCCTAAATTAAGTTAGTTCCTAGCCATAGACATGTCAAGAACTAAACTAATATCCAACATAAACTAAAAAGAAATAAAATAAAGAACAAGAAATTACACAAAAGTAAGTCTCCAATCTTGATCTCCAAGTTGTGATGAATTGTCAAGTGTGTCCTCCAAATCTGACCTAAAAAGGTCCTTTTTATAGCCTAAAAAGCGTACAACAACTTTTCCTTGTTGGCCTTGGCACATTCCTATTCGGATTTGGCTGATTTCCCGTCGCCCTCGCAGAATCGGCGCCGCGCGCTAAACTTCTACTCTCATATTTGGCGTCGTGGCGCTCTGATGCTGCTGATTGGTGGCGCCGCGGAGCCGCCATGTTTCTCGCCCGGGTTGCCAACTTTTTAGCTTTTTGAGCTCTGGAACCTCTGTTTCTGCCCTCTTTTCGCTCATGTTCGCCAATGTGCCACTTTAAACCATTATGACTCAAAAGAAAGAAAATATATCCTAAGACGACATATATTTGTACAAAAATGGGTAAAAGACTAACAAAAACTGACTCAAAAGGTGTATATAAAATACACCGATCAAATACCCTCAAACTTAACCTTTCCCGCCCTCGACTAAAGATCAAAAGAATAAATAAAGACACGAAGGAAACAGAAAATAAAATAACTCACAGACATTGATCACTTTGATGCATCATTGTTACTTAGAAAGGCATAAATGTTAGTAGAATAATATGCAGGAACATATAGCATGGATTTTTAGTATTCTAAACACATCAAGTCAGATATTTCGCAAATTCAACTTAATCATGCTCAATGGAAGTAAGAATACCTAACTATGCATGTCAATTTCAAAATTCTATGGCCTGTTCACTTGTTATTCTCCACTAATCATGGATACACATATAAGAGATCTTCAGGGCTTTTCAGGGTTGTAATGTAGTCTTAGGCAGGGGTAGGTAAAAATAGGCTTTTAGGCTCAACTTACGTACCATAAGCTCTTTTGCTTTCGATTCTTCCCTTTTCTTTTGATTTTCTTTTTCACCTCATACCTATCTTTCCCCTCTTTTGTTTTGAGAGAATGAGATGTATTATGAATATCAGGCACCCCCAAACTTAGGCTTTTGCCTATTTATTATTACTTTTTCATTGGGGAGCATCAAAATTGTTCAATCTCTTTTTGTCTCTTTTCAACACTTTATATTCCAAACAACTCAATTTTTTACTTATGGCACAAGTATGGAATTATAGGGTGTCAAAGAAAGGTCTTATTTTTAGGCTCAAAGGGGCTGACTAGGGATACAATTTTTATGTCAGGAATAGGTAAAAATGGTAAGAAAGGGCTAACAAAGAAATGTCCGAGTCATCTCCCTAACATGCATATCCTAACTATTGCGTCTCAAATAGCAAGCAAGCATACACATAGGTTTTAATTACTAACAATGCATAAATCAAGCAAGATACCTAAATAGTTTGATTTCATAAATTTTTGGCATATCTAACCTAAGTGTTCAGATGGTTGCTTCTAATTCCATTACACTATTCAACTTTACTTCACTAGGCGTTTCCAGTAACTACAGCATGCATGATCTTAAAAAAAAATTATGACTCAAAAATACTCAAAAACACACAAAACAAATCACAAAGACTTAAAACAATAAAACAACCCCCCAAACTTAAATCACACATTGTCCCTAATGTGTGCAAGACTCAAACATAAAAGAAAAACGGGACAACTTACAAACTTGGTTTAAAATGATGGTGGTGGCGGCGGATAATGCATGGCAGATAACGCCGTAAATCCGTCGAATGGAAGAGGGAAATCGCTTTGTGGCTCTTTTAAATTTCGCTTTCCGTCGCGCGCCACGCCCTGAAATCGGCGTCGCGCGCCCAAACATCTGCGACTTCCGAACTTCCGGCCAAGGCGCTCTAATTTGGCGTCGCGCGCCAAACTTCGTGAGAATTTCTGGCTTTTGCCCGCTGCCTGAATCGGCGCCTTGGCGCCAACCTCTGCGCTTTCGCATTTCCGCCGCCATGGCCCTCTGCTGGGCGCCGTGGTCCTGAGCCGATTTTATCTTCTCTTCACATTTTCGTCCTCCAATTTTTGGCCCTGTACCTGTCATCACAACATGCAAACAATACCTCCTGTGAGACTGTTCTAACTAAAACTAAATTGCATAAAATAAAATAACCTTGGGTCGCCTCCCAAGTAGCGCTGTCTTTAACGTCTTTTAGTTGGACGCAGGTTCCCTACTCATTTTGGAGTGAGATGGGTCACTAGGCTCATGTATTCCGTTTTATTGATCATATATGGTTTCAACCTCTGTATGTTTACCTTGAAAGGGGCTCCCCCTCTCCCTTTCACTTCAACTGCACCATAGGGGAATGCTCTTACAACGGTGTACGGTCCTGACCAACGCGATTTGAGCTTGCCTGGGAACAGCCTCAACCTTGAGTTGAATAAAAGCACTTGTTTTCCTGCTTGGAAGTCTTTTGGGATCAACATCTTATCATGTCATACTTTAGTTCGTTCCTTGTAGATCTTTGCATTCTCATAGGCATTGTGTCTGAATTCATCCAACTCGCTCAGCTGTAGCAACCTCTTCTGCCCTGCTGCCTTGGCATCCATGTTCAGCTTCCTCATTGCCCAATAAGCCATGTGTTCCAACTCTACTGGCAGATGACATGCTTTACCAAAAACTAACTTATACGGTGACATTCCAATGGGGGTTTTGAATGTTGTTCTGTATGCCCATAGTGCGTCATCCAATTTGATAGACCAATCCTTCTTTGAGCCATCCACCGTCTTTTCCAATATGCTCTCCACTTCCCTATTTGAAACTTCTGCTTGCCCATTCGCTTGAGGGTGATACGGAAGTGTGGTGCGATGGTAGACTCCATATCGGGAAAGAAATGTATCAAGCTGCTTGTTGAAAAAGTGGCTTCCTTCATCACTGATGATGGCCCTAGGAGTACTAAACCTTGTGAATATATTCTTTTGGAGGAACCTTTGGACGCCATCATCATTTTCTTTAGTGGCTACCACTTCTACCCATTTGCACACATAATCTACTGCCAGAAGAATGTACTGATTTCCAAAGGACGACGGGAATGGACCCATGAAGTCGATCCCTCATACATCAAATAGTTCCACCTCCAAGATCACATTCGAAGGCATTTCATTTCGTCTTGATATGTTCCCTATTCTTTGACAACGATCACAATTCTTCACAAAGGTGTGGGCATCCTTGAAGAGGGTTGGCCAATAGAACCCACTTTGCAATACATTCGCAGCTGTTCTTGATGCCTCAAAGTGTCCACCACATTATAAGGTGTGACAATGAGTGAGAATCTGGTGCATCTCATCCTTTGGTATACATCGCCTGATGACTTGGTCGGCGCAGTGTTTTTATAACATTGGATCCTCCCAATAGTAGTGTTTTACTTCGGAGTAAAACCTCTTCACTTGCTGTCTTGTCAATCCTGGGGGTACTACCTTAGCTGCAAGAAAATTAACAAGATCAGCGTACCAAGGTAACTTAAAGACAGTACTTACTTGAAACAATTGCTCATCTGGGAAGTGATCATTTATCTGCACATCCTTGGTGTTCTGGATCTCTATATTTTCAAGTCTCGACAAGTGGTCCGCAACTGAGTTCTCTGTCCCCTTCTTGTCACGAATCTCCATGTCAAATTCTTGTAATAGCAGAACCCATCGGATGAGGCGAGGTTTTTCATCCTTCTTTGTCATCAAATACTTTATGGCAGAGTGGTCAGTGTATACTATCACCTTATTCCCAATTAAGTATGGCCTGAATTTTTCGAATGCATATACTATTGCTAGCAATTCTTTTTCTGTAGTAGCATAATTCAACTGTGTGTCATTAAGAGTTTTACTAGCATAGTAAATGGATCTGAATGCCTTATCGACCCTCTGCCCAAGCACTGCTCCCACTGCATAATCACTTGCATCACACATTAGTTCAAATGGGAGCTCCTAATTTGGTGCAATGACTATGGGTGCTGAGATAAGCTTCTCCTTGAGTGTCTGAAAAGCGGTCATGCATTCCTTATTGAATTCAAAGGCAACCCCCGTCATTAGCAAGGTGGAAAGAGGTTTTGAAACTTTTGAGAAGTCCTTGATGAATCTTCTATAAAAAACAGCATGCCCAAGGAAACTTCGGACCCCTTTTGTAGATACTGGAGGTGGTAGATTTTCGATTACTGAAATCTTTGCTTTGTCCACCTCAATACCTTGGTTGGATATTTTGTGTCCAATGACAATCCCCTCTTTTACCATGAAGTGACACTTCTCACAATTCAGCACAAGGTTGGATTCTTCACACCGTTTCAACACTGCTACCAAGTGCCTCAAACACTCGTCGAATGAGGATCCAAAGACCGAGAAATCATCCATGAAAATCTCTATAGTCCTCTCTACCATATCCGGGAAAATTGCCATCATACACCTCTGAAAGGTCACAGGTGCATTGCAAAGCCCAAATGGCATCCTTCTGAATGCAAATGTACCAAAGCGGCAGGTGAATGTTGTTTTTTCCTGATCTTCTGGTGCTATGGCAATCTGATGATACCCTGAGTACCCATCCTAAAAGCAGTAGTAATTGTGACATGCAAGTCTATCCAACATCTGATCTAGAAATGACAACGGGAAGTGATCTTTTCTGGTTGCCTTGTTCAACTTGCGATAGTCAATGCAAATTCTCCACCCATTAACTGTTCTAGATGGAATGAGCTCGTTCTTTTCATTGGTCACTACTGTCATACCACCCTTTTTGGGCACCACTTGCACCGGACTCACCCATGCACTGTCAGAGATAGGATAAATTACCCCAGCATCAAGCCATTTCATGATTTCTTTTCTGACTACCTCCTTCATGTTTGGATTCAGTCTCCTCTGTGCCTCAATGGAGGGTCTGCTCTCTTCGTCTAGACGGATATTATACATCACTGTTGACGGACTTATCCCCCTTATGTCTGCTAATGTACACCCAATGGCACGCTTGTGAGCCCTCAGTACTCTCAGCAGCTTTTCACTCTCTAATGTGGATAGATGACATGAGATGATCACTGGTAGGGATTGATTCTCACCTAGATATCGGTACTGCAAATGATCTGGTAGAGTCTTCAACTCTAACTCTGGGACTTTTTCTGTGGATGGTACTGATCTCTATGGCATCTGCCCAAGCTCTTCATATCTCTTCTTATCACACCGCTCATAAGAATTCATCCAGTTTGCATATTCCATCAGATTCGGGTCATTGCTACTATCCTCATCCCATCGTGTCATCACTTCTTCAAGCGCATCAGCATTTCTGAACCCATTTTCCAACACTGCTTCTTCGATCACATCAATGGCGAAGTAGTTGTCCCTTGCCTCTGGGAAGGTTGCTGCTCGAAAAACATTGAAAATCACCTCTTTTTCTTCCACACGAAGTCTCAACTCACCTTTTCTAACATCAATGAGTGTCTGTCCTGTGGCTAGGAAGGGTCTGCCAAGGATAATAGGGATCATGTCATTATCTCTCATGTCTAAGATGATGAAATCAGCGGGAAAGATGAACTTGTCCACCTTAACCAACACATCCTCGATGACTCCTCTAGGGTGGACGATGGAGAGGTCAGCTAGCTGCAAAGTGATGTTTGTAGGTCTGTCTTCTCCCATTCCAAGTTTTCAAAACACCAGATAGGGCATCAAATTTATACATGCCCCCAGATCACATAACACATTCTGACACTCAAACTTTCCTATAGTGCATGAGATGGTGAAACTTCCCGGATCTTTCAACTTCTGAGGTAGCTTTCTATGTAGGATGGCACTGCATTATTCAGTCAACACCACTGTTTCGTAGTCATCTATCATCCTATTTTTGCTGAGAATCTCTTTCATGAACTTTACATAACTCGGCATCTGCTCTAGTGCCTCAGCAAACGGGATGTTGAGTTGCAATTGTTTGAGAACTTCCAGGAATTTAGAGAACTGTTTGTCAAGAGGACTTGTTTTTAGCTTCTGAGGGTACGGTATCTTCACCTGGGGTGCGTCCACAACAGCTTCCAAACTCATTGTACCCTCTGAGCCCTGGGCGCCGCGGCCCAGAGATTCGGCGCCGTGGCGCCGAAAATTCTGCAATGTTTCAAGATTATCGGCGTCGTGGCGCTGCTCAGTGGCGCCGTGGCGCTGCAACTACTGTGAGAAATCTGGGGCCTTCTTTTCTGTACACGGTGGTGGTGAGTTTGCTTCCACCGGTTCGCCATTTTTCAGGTCAATCGCCTGGCATTGCTCTTTTATATTCCCTCCAATATGTTCAGGGTGATTCCCTTGTATTATGTTGCTTAGCATGCCCGCGAGTTGTCCTATTTGCGTTTCCAAATTCTTCAGAGACACTCTTGTTTCGTCAATGAACTGAGTTTGGTGCCTAGTTAGTCTGAGTATGGCTGCTCGTAGCCCATCTTGCTCTTCCTGTGGGGCCCAGGGATTACATTGTTGATAGTGGTAATCCATGTTTGCAGGATCCCTGAGATGAATCAAAACCAACAAACAGATCACGGCGCACGGTTCCACCAATAAATAAAAACTTAATAAAAATAAAAAATAAAAACCAAATTAGAAATTAAGAATAAAAATAATGATATCGAATTACGCCAATCCCCGGTAACGGCGCCAAAAACTTGATGCGCGATTTATGCACACACTAAACGCAAGTGCACGTGTCGTGACAAGTAATATAGTCTAGAAGACCGAGTTATCGTCCTCAGGGATTAGTGTCCAATTATCAACCTCTATTCTGTAGTATCTATTTGGTAACCGATAATTTGATGAATTGTTTATAGCTATGATTATAGATGCTAACTAAATTACTTTATTTTACTTCAGATATGATGGAAATAGGGCTTCCAAATCTCCTCGACTATCCGCTCGCTTTACTCGTTAATACAAATAATTATGGTTCTTCTTCTATTTTGAGATAGCAGGTTAACTAAGTCGTTTTATACTCCTGTTAAGGTAATATAAACACTCAACCCCAATGTAGAACTCTTCTATCTTTCGATGACAAGATTGACTACAAATAAGGATTAAGAACAATAACCTATCAAACTACACAAGTATCGGGGTACTTTCATCCACGATTTAAACCTATGTTTATTCAACTATAGCATATTCACAATCTCCCCTTTCGGATTTCGATTAGAAATCATATAAGTTATGATAATTAGTGATCAATTAATTACCAAGCAATCAAAACAAATATTGAATAAATCTCAACAATAATAAGAAGAAACCAAAACATGCATTAATTCATAAGAATGAGGTTCAAGCGATTCGACATGAAAATCCCTAAATTAAGTTAGTTCCTAGTCATAGACATGCCAAGAACTAAACTAATATCTAACATAAACTAAAAAGAAATAAAATAAAGAACAAGAAATTACACAAAAGTAAGTCTCCAATCTTGATCTCCAAGTTGTGATGAATTGTCAAGTGTGTCCTCCAAATCTGACCTAAAAATGTCCTTTTTATAGCCTCAAAAACGTCCAACAACTTTTCCTTGTTGGCCTTGGCCCATTCCTATTCGGATTTGGTTGATTTTCCAGCGGCCTACAATCGGCGCTCTGGCAATAAACTTCTACTCTGCGTTCTTGGGCGCCGTGGCACTCTGATGGTGCTGGTTGGTGGCGCGCCGCTCGCTTTCGCCCGGGTTGCCAACTTTTTAGCTTTTTGAGCTCTGGAACCTCTGTTTCTGCCCTCTTTTCGCTCCTTTTCGCCAATGTGTCACTTTAAACCATTATGACTCAAAAGAAAGAAAATATATCCTAAGACGACACATATTTGTACAAAAATGGGCAAAAGACTAACAAAAAATAACTCAAAAGGTGTATATAAAATACACCGATCAACTGGCCGATCCATCAGCTTGATGTGAAGAATGCATTTTTACATGGGGATCAGAGAGAAACGGTCTACATGCATCAGCCGTCTGGGTTCACTCATCCAGTAGTTCATCACTATGTGTGTCGTCTCCGTAAGTCACTATATGGCTTGAAACAGGTCCCTCGTGCGTGGTATTATCGTTTTGCCAGATATATCTTGCAGATTGGGTTTGTATGCAGTAAGAGTGATACATAACTCTTCATTTTTCATCGAGGTAGTAGCACTGCTTACTTATTAATTTACGTGGATGATACTGTTCTTACTGCTTCTCCGACGGGTTGAAAAATGAGATTATTGCCTTGCTTAAATTCGAATTTGCAATAACTGGTTTGGGAAAGCTGAGTTATTTCTTGGGGATATCAGTGACCAGGTCTGCCGACCACATGTTCTTGTGTCAGTGTAAGTATGCAGAGGAGATTGTGTACAGGGATAAGATGGTGAATTATAAAGTTTCACCTACTCCAGTTGATTCAAAATCTAAGCTCGGTGCTATGGATGGTTCTCCAGTCTCCGATCCTACTCTGTATAGGAGCCTTGCATGTGCACTTCAGTATCTCACATTTACAAGGTCAGACATTACTTATGTTGTTCAGCAGGTATGTCTATTTATGCATGCCCCCAGAGAGTCTCATTTCACTGCCCTTAAGTGTATCATCTGATACATTAAGGGCACACTTAATTATGGTTTGCACTTATACCCCTCTGCACTAAATAAGTTGCTCTCATATACGGATGCAGATTGGGCAGGGTGTCCGGACACGCGACGCTCCACCTCCGAGTTTTGTGTATTTTTAGGGGATAATCTAATTTCTTGGTCTGTCAAGCGACAGGCTACCCTATCTCGTTCCAGTTCCGAGGCAGAGTACAGAGGCATTGCAAATGTGGTAGCTGCGATTTGTTGGCTCAGAAATTTACTGTTAGAACTTCAGTGTCCTTTGCGTCAGGCATCTATTGTGTACTGTGACAACATCTCTGTCATCTATCTATCTCACAATCTGGTTCAACATCAGCGGACCAAACACATTGAGATAGACTTGCACTTCATTCGTGAAAAAGTTGTGTTAGGCCATGTCAGAGTGTTACATGTTCCATCATTCTATCGGTATGCCGATATTTTTACCAAAGGACTTCCCAGACAGTTATTCCTTAACTTCAGATCCAGTCTCAGCGTCCGGCCTCCTCCCGCTCCGACTGAGGGGGTGTGTAAATGTGTATAGTTGTCATTATTGTATCCCTACCCATAATTAGAATATATTCCATATATTGTGTAAATATAATTATGATAAGACTAGAATTCCTCTTGTGATTAGGTTTAGGATTCATATTGTATAAGGGATGAATATGGTACACTATATATATTTGATATTAATGAGAAGACTTTTCAAGGGAGATTAATATCATCTTACACTAACCAAAGCGTGTGATCTTGAAAAAAATATCTTTTTTTTAATTAGGAAGGAATGGAAGAAAGCAATTTATGTCCTAGTCTATGCCTCAAGTTCAAATTAATTTCAGTTTCAGGAAAAGATAAGTGAACTTTTCCATAAAGGTTCGTCTTATGCCATATGTTTCCACTTCAAAATATTAGGCAAGTACTGTTTTTGGTGCGTGATAAAAACAAACATTTTGTCTCTTCAGTGAAGCAACGCTTAGATTATCAGATCATGTACATAATCTTCCTAGAGATGGAGGAGCCCCTTTTTAACGAGTCAAGTGGCTGGAACGCCCCTTGCTTCGCCTTTTTGCACCTATCCTTCTTGCTTGCTTACATATAGCTCTCTTGTCTTAGTGACTCTTCCTCTTTTCTAATTTTTTTTCTAGGTGTTAAAACGATATTTTTTTCATTCAACAAAGCCTACTTTCATAGATAATCAGTAGTATTCTTCTTGCTAGCTATTCTGAGTAAAAAGGGAGGACTTGATGTGACCTCCAACCCCGAAATACTCTACAATCATTATGAGCGAATAACCTTTTCCCTTCCCTTTTATAAAGGAAGAAAAATTCTGGACCGACCCCATTATCTCCATCCCGTAGGAAATACGAGATCACCACAAGGACGTTGAGTCAAAACCCTCTAGTATCTGCTGCCCAAACCAATTATGTATTTGCTTCAATGATCTATCTTTTGAAAAAAAAAAGTAAGTACAAGAACGTCGACCTTCTATTTTGCACAGTGCTATTTGTTTAACAAACAGCGCCTATGTCCGTTCTACCATTTAATTGACTGTTAAGCAGTGAAGCAATGGGCCTCGGGTGCAGCAGCCCACAGCCCAGTACGTGTAAATATTCCAGCAGATATATTGTGAATAATATAATTGTATATTACTTAGTCTTGTAGTCTTACTGTTAGTGTTAGGTTCTGTGTCCTAACATTTTCCGTAACATGTCTCTTTTTGGTGATAAGTAAAAACAGGAAAATGTCATCCCAAATGTCGTGACATCTGGGAGGACATTTCTGGCAAGAGTTTTGCCTATCTTCACGGGCAGATTTCTGAAGCTGAGAAGATTTTATCACGTGAATGTTTGGCTTGGTTAGGAGCTAAGGAAAACACGATAATACTTAACAAGACCAAGTCCAAGGAGAGTGCATAACGGAAGGAGCATTCTCAGGAAGACAAAGTCAAATCTGTTGAGAATTTTAAGGCTGAAGAACAGCTCCAGCCAACCCTATTCTGCTCAACCTCCACCGAGAATCAAGGAGCCTCTCGGGTGAACTCTCCACTATAAATAGAGGGTTCACTCCAAGGCTTTTATATCCAGTTTTTGCAGAAGAAAATTCAGATCTGAGACGTCTCAAATATTGCCTCAAACACAGCTGGATCGAGCAGCCTGGTTTTGTGATTACACTTGTTCAAAATTGCGAATTGCTTTCTTAGATCTATACTTGTTCTTTCAATTCAAGCAATTGTAATAGGGTGTTTTTCACTTCTATTTTAGATAGATTTTTCAGGCTTAGAAGTTAGGATTTAACTTCTTTTTAATCTCTTTCTTGTTTTACGGACATCGTTCATTCTCGAGGATTTGTAAGATTGTATAATTTTTATACAATAAATTTTTGGTCATGAGACCACTATAAGTTATATACAATTATATAACTTATGAAAAACAATCTTGGGTGTCATTGATTTATTTCCGCTGCATCTTAACTCGTTTTTTAGTTCTGCGTTTTTGTTAATGTTCCAGTTCATGTCACAGAACATTTTTGGGAACATTCCTTACTGTCTTTAAGTTTACCTCTGTTCTTCTTTGCTGAAATTATTTATTCCATAGTTTAAGTTCGACAATCCCTTTCACTTACCATAATTGTATTATTAATCTCCTTATAGAATATGGATTTAGAAGTAGAATAGGAAAAGAAAAAGGATCTTCCTATTATAACGTGTAAATATATGTCTTTCATTAATAAAAATAATCAAGAGATTAATTATTTCATGGTATCAAGAGTCTAGGTTATTTTTACCTTGTTTCGCTCCTCTCTTTTCTCTCAAATTTCCATGAACATCCCTTCAAATCTGAGACACTTCTCAGTTTTTCTTGTCTTTCTCAATCTCTTCTCTGAATCTTGTTGTTCTATTCACTATGACTAATAAGAACATGTTTCATCCTTCCATCACTGTTTCCAACATCAAAAGTGTTCTTCATATTGTTCTTGACTTAGAAAACATCCAATATGGGACGTGGGCGGAGTTACTCAAGATTCATGCCACAGCAGATTAAGTTCTCCACCACATCATCCATCCGGCTACTACTACGGAGGGGGCTACGAAGACTGCATTGGAGGGTACTACAGAGGCGGTGCCCACCAAAGCAGACGATCCAAAATCATGGTTCACGCTTGATGCAAAAGTTCTTCAGTGGATTTATGTCACTATCTTCTTTGACCTCTTACAGACGATTATGGAACCCAACTCCACAGCTATGAAGGCTTGGAATCGATTGCGTGACATATTCCAAGATAACAGTCATTCCCGAATTTTTATCTCAAGTCAAGATGGAGAATTTTCCAAACGTTTTGTCTTATTGAAAACGTCTCAAGAACTTGGCGGAGCAACTTCGCAATGTGGGTGCTCCTGTGAGCAATAGTCGTCTCGTCCTAGAAATGGTCGCAGGCCTGTCTGAGGCCTGTAATGGCGTTGCATCAATTCTTCGTCAAAGTAACCCCCTGCCGGAATTCTACCAAGCACGCTTCATGCTTACATTGGAAGAAGCCGAATTGGCTAAAAGGGTGGCAATTGGGGATAGTCTTGTCGTCATGATGACTAATCCAATTTTTCTCCTTCTGGTTCCATCAACTCGAGCCAAAATCGCAACAACGTTGGTGGTAAAAAGGGTGAAAATAAGAAAAATAATGGCAAGAATCGCGGTGGCAACACCCATCGGAACAGTGGCGGCAGTCCCCGCCCGATCTCGGTCCTTGACCCACTGGGCCTGGTTTCGACCGTCGATTTGGGCCCGATTACTGGGTCGAACTCGGGTGTCAGACCATTTTATGGGCCGACCCAGCAGTCCAACATACTTAGGCCTCGCCCCCCTCAGGCCCATCATGCAATGGGACCCACGCAGACCGACATTGAAGCTGCAATGCACACGTTTGGAATGACTCAACCAGACCCGAATTGGTAAATGGACACCGACGCCACCACCCACATGACAGCTGACCAAGGTACTCTCTCGTCTTATTCTAATTTGAGCAGTAATGGTAGTATAATTGTTAGTAATGGTAATTCAATTCCAATTCAAAGTTATGGTCATAAAATGTTGGCCCTTCCTCATCCACCACTTGTCTTAAAGAATACCCTTCATGCCCCGAAGTTAATTGAAAATTTGGTGTCTGTCCGTAAATTCACCGCTGATAATTGGGTTTCTATTGATTTCGATCCGTTTGGGTTTTCTGTAAAGGATTTCAAGATGGAGAGTCTTCTTATGAGGTGTGACAGTAGGGAGAATCTTTATCTAATCACACCAAGTCTCAGTTTCTCACGCCAAGCCATGCCATCCACTTTTGTAGCTCTTGCTTCTTCCTTGTGGCATGCTCGGCTAGGTCATCCGGGGTCGTCTATTTTATCTACTTTAGATAAGAATAAGTTTATTTCATGTAAGGGTACATGTAGTACTTCAAATTGTCAATCTTGTTCTTTGGAAAAAATTATTAAGTTGTCATTTGTAGCATCGAATTCTCATACTTCAATGACATTTGATATTATTCATAGCGATTTATGGACATCTCCCGTTCTTAATTCTATGGGTCATCGTTATTATGTTTTATCTTGGATGATTATTCTAATTTTTTATGGACGTTTTCAATAGCGAAAAAAATTCAAGTTTTTTCCATCTTCGTAAAATTTAGAGCTTTCATTAGAACTCAATTCGAACGGGAAATAAAGAATATTCAATATGATAATGGCACAGAGTATGACAATGGGGAGTTTCGGGAGATTTGTGCTCAAAATGGGATAAATTTCCATTTTTCTTATCCTCATACGTCTTCACAAAATGGGTAAGTTGAACGTAAAATTCGTACCATTAATAACATTATCCGCACCTTATTAGTTTATTCTTCCGTCCCTCTGTTGTTTTGGCATCATGCTCTACAAATAGTCACATATCTACTTAATATTCTTTCTTCTAAAGGTTTGAAATATTTGTCCCCTCTTCAAATCTTATATAATAAGACTCTTTCATATTCCCATCTTAGGGTCTTTGGGTGTTTGTGTTATTCTCTCTTCCCATCCACCACAATTAACAAACTTCAGGCACGTTCTACCATTTGTGTGTTTTTGGATTTTCCATCAAATCACTGTGGTTATAAATGCTTTGATTTGTCCTCTAAAAGAATCATTATTTGTCGTCATGTTATCTGTGATGAGTCCCAATTTCCATTTTCTAAAGTGGAAAATCTCATGCCTAGTTCGTATGATTTTTGGATGATGATATATCACCCTATCTTATCCATCATTTTTCGGATACTGGTCTCAACCTGTCACCAGCACAGCAGCCCTTAGGGGAGGCGTCGCGGCTCCAACCATCCAATAGCCAAAAAAAATTACATTAGTCGTCAGCGTCGCGGCCCTTCGGGGAGGCGCCGCGACTCCTGCCATCCAGTAGCCAAAATATTTTAGTCTCGTCGTCAGAGCCGCGGCCCTGGATCACGGCGTCGCGGCGCCTCCGACAGTCCAGCAACCACTGCCTGCTGAAAATTCTCAAAATTCACCCAATTCATCCCCGAGTCATGGTCCAGTCACTCGCAGTCAACGGGGTATTTTTAAATCAAAAAGATATTTAAATTCTAATGTTCTTAAATCACCCTTGCCCCGTAATCTTGTGTCTGCCTTAAATGACCCTAATTGGAAAATTGTCATAACCGGTGAATATAATACACTTATTGATAATAAGACGCGGGAGTTGGTACCCCGTCCATCTGGTGTTAATATTATTCGGTGTATGTGGATTTTTTCTCAAAAGGATAATTCTGACGGTTCTTTTGCAAGACATAAGGTTAGACTTGTAGGTGATAGTAAGAGTCAGCAGGTTGGTGTAGATTGTGGTGAGACGTTCAGCCCGGTGGTCAAACCGACTACCATTCGCACTGTGCTCATCTTGGATCTGTCAAAATCATGGCTCATTCATCAGCTAGACGTGAAGAATGCATTCATATATGGTGATCTCAAGGAGACAGTCTATATGCATCAGCCCTTGGGGTTTCGAGATACTAGATATCCTCATCATGTCTGTTTATTGAAGAAGTCCTTGTATGGGCTTAAGCAGTCTCCACGGGCTTGGTATAAGAGGTTTGCTGACTATGTTTCAACCACAGCAGGTCTGATAATTCATTATTTATATATCGTCGAGGTTCTTCCATGGCTTATATACTATTATATGTGGATGATATTATCTTGACGGCCTCTTCTGATGCTTTACGAAAGTCTATTATGACAATGCTCAGTTCTGAGTTTGACATGAAAGACGTGGGCCCATTGAGTTATTTTTTGGGGATTGTTGTCACTCGTCATGCATGTGGATTGTTCTTATCACAGAGGAAGTATGCAGCAGAGATCATTGAGAGGGCTGGAATGTCATCATGTAAGTCCACTTCTACTCCAGTTGATACTAAACCCAAGTTGGGTGCTGCAGCTGGCTCTCTCTATGAGGATCCGACCCGCTATCATAGTCTTGCAGGCGCCCTTCAGTATCTTACGTTCACGCGTCCTGATATTACATATGTCGTACAATAGGTGTGTTTGTTTATGCATGATCCCAGGATTGAACATATGAATGCGCTCAAACGCATTCTTAGGTACATTCAGGGAACACTTGACTATGGCTTGCATTTGTATCCTTCGTCGACGTCTACACTGGTCTCCTATACAGATGTTTATTGGGATGGTTGTCCTGACACCAGACATTCTACGTCTGGCTATTGTATGTTTTAGGTAGGGCTGGTCAGTGCCCCGGGATGGGCCCACCGAGATCGGGACCGGCGGGATCGGGACGGAGAGGAGGGGCGGGGTCGGGCTGGGGCGGGCCCACCGGGATCGGGACAGGCGGGACGATACCGTGTCCCGTCCCGGTACCGTTCAAGGTGGGCAGGGGGTCGGGCCAGTCGGAGACGGGAAGAGGCGGGGTTTTTTAATTTTTCCACTAAATTAAAAATACTAAATTACTAACAAAGTAACATTAACATATAGCCATATAGTGATAGTCATAGACTCATATACTCATATTATACTATTATAGTATTATAGTATTATACTCATATATATAATATATTAATAAAGTATAAACTAAATAATTAAACAAAGACAAGAAGAGTGTAAAAAAAACATCTCAAAGATGTTTTTGTGCCTCTTATATTATTAATTATTTAATTGAAATATACAAGATTCAGAATTACAACATTGTAGTGTAATGTTGTTGAAAAAAATTACAAAAGACATAGAAAAATTAAAAAATTAAAAAATTGCAATGAAATAAATTACCAATTTGAAAATACTTTTTCTAGTTTCTTTATAATTTCGTGTGGTTCTTCGGCTGAAATTGGTATATCTTGGTCAAATTGTTCCACGTCGCTACTCATGTCTTCAGATAAGATGTCGTTGTAGTTTTCGTCTTCTTATTCGTTAATCTCTGGTTGACCGCACCTCCTTCGCTCCGCTCGTATCCAATCTCTGAATAGTACTGCCATTTCTAAGCTGTCTCCGGCTAATGAGTGTCTGTGCTCTCCTATTTGAAATATGTCTGCAGAAAAAGCGCTTTCAGAAGCGATTGATGACGCTTGAATGTTCAAAATATCTCGGGTCATCATTGAAAGTGTCGGAAATGTCTTCTCATTCTACATCCAATATTTCAGAAAGTCTTCCTTTCCGTCTTCATTGACAACTGCTTGGTAAGGTAAAGTACCCTGCAAAACAAAAACATCGAACTCGCTAATTTGGTTAGCAGTGTTACCACCGCACATTCTATTTCTGAGGCTTTCAATACTAGCCGCAGAAACAGCATGTCTTTTTTTAGGCTGTGTTGAAGTAGAAGAAGATGGTACGAAAGTCGGTTGGTTACTAGCACTTTCTTGCTGGTAATGCCGATATACTTTTTTGCATTCATCTTTTACGTTATTCAACACTTCTTCTAGCGTTTGTTCAATAGGTGACTCAACATTTAAATTTTTGGGAGATGGAGGTGGTAGTACGTCCATACAGTTATAAATATTTTCAATAAGACTTTTACAACCCTCTACTTTAATAGTCGAGTTTAATACAACACCAATAAAATAAATAGGGGGAATATGAATAAAATATTTCTTTAATTTCATAAACATTTTTTTAATAGCTGTCTTATAAGTAGGTTTTTCCATATATTCTTTAAGAAGTAAAAATATTATAGCTATATAAAACAACATAGTTGAAATAGTAGGATAATATAAAGTAAAAAATTATTTTGTTGCTCGTTGAAAATTCTCTAGAAATACAATAAGTTCTTTAATTTTGTCCCAATCATTATCCACAATCATATCATTTGGATTTTGATTATGGGCGTTAAAAAATAAAGTGATAGGTTTTCTATAGTCATAAGCAACAACTAGTTGGTCATATAAAGAATTTCACCTAGTTGGTACTTCTTCGAGAATTTTTCTGTAAGATAGTCCACAATCGTGACAAGTTTTTTTATATTCTTCTCTGTTGAATTCTATTATTTTTAAAAATAAAGTTTATAGCAAATTGTATTTTTTCAAGAATATCTTGAAAAAGTGAAAGACTATCTTTTACAACTAAGTTATAAATATGGCACGCACATTTGATATGAAAATGTTTTGGAAAAGACGGAGTTAAAATTTCTTTTAAAATATAAATAGCAGCATTGTTAGAAGATGCATTATCTAATGTAATACTCATAACTTTATCAGTTATTCCGTAATAATCGCAGACTGAATAAATATTTTCTGAAATAAACTCACCAGTGTGCCTACTATCTATATATCTATATGCTAAAATACATTTTTGCATAGACCATTTATAATCTATCCAATGACAGGTTACCGTTAAATAATCATGGCCGTTAGTACTACGACCTATATCAGAAGTTAGAGAGACTTTGCAATTTAAATGATATAATGAATACCGCAAATATTGTTGATATTCGTGTGCAAATTTAAACACGCCTCTCTTAACCGTTGATCTAGGAAAACTTTTATAAGCAGGATTATACATATATCTAATATAATGAATAAAACCAGGCGATTCAGAAAATGAAAAAGACAAACCCTCCACAGCAACTAATTTTGCTAGTGCATCCCTATCTTTATGTTTATCGTATTTAGGGCCTACAACTCCCCCCGTCATAGGGTTAATTTGACCTTGTACTTTGTCCGGGACAGTATGTGAACTTTGTCCCGATTGAGAGGACGCTTGCTCACCATCTTTTTCAATAATGTATTGGGCATACAAGGCTTTGTGTTTTTGCAATAGGTGTCTTCCTAAACCCCGTCCCACCATGACCTTGTCCATTTTTAAAAGAATAAACAGATTTACAAGTTTTACATATAGCTACTTGATTCGGTACGTCCCTGTCAAAATATTTCCATACAACTTATTTTAATGGTCGTTTTGCCGGACCTCGTCTTATACTAGGGGGGATAGGAGGCATTTCACTAGTGGGTGTATCATCATCTACATTAGTAGGTGTATCATAGAGTGTCATCTAAATTAAAATCTTCTTCATTTTGAGGATAAACATTTGTATCAAGATCATATGATATTTCAGAAAACAGTTCAGGATCTATAAAATCATCTTGTCTAGGAATACTAGAAGAAGTACTCTTGCCCTTGTTACTCGCCCTACTAGAAGAAGTACCATTGCCGAAATTTTTTTTTGTTCTTTTCATTTTAATTATGATAATAAATAGTTAAAGACTTAAAGATAATGAAATTAAATGTGCTAAATGAAATAAAAACAAAATAATAATTTAATGAGAGAACGAATGTACCAAACGCCGACGTAGAGTCGATGTGTAATCGAGAGAGGTTGAAAATTGAAACTTTGCTCGATAGATTAATCCTCAAGCTAGTTGCCAACTTCACTCCCAATTCTCAAATTAATAAATGGAGTGAATATGTAGTAGACAATGTTGTATAGAAATTAGAGAAAATGTAGGAAGATTTGTGAGAAATAAAAAGAGAAAATGAGGTATTTATAGTTGAAAAATTGGGTTAAAGTGTAAATATAATAACTTAGGGGTTAAAAATAAATTTAAAGGGGGTGGGGGAAGCCAAAAATGGTCGTTGTCTAACGGCCAAAATGTAAAATGGCCGTTAGACAACAGCTATTTTTGACAAATGGCGTGAATGGGCGATCGGGCGGATCGCCGACGGTCGGGTCCTGGCGGACCGGTCGGGCGACCATACCATGTCCCGCCCCGCCGAGCCCCGCCCTTTTTTTACGGTGTCGGACCGGACGGTCGGTCGGCGACCCATCGCCACCTAGTTTTAGGTAATAAATTGGTCTCATGGTCTGCCAAGCGTCAATCCACGCTTTCACGCTCAAGTGCAGAGGCCGAGTATCGAGGGGTAGCCAATGTGGTTTCTGAGTCATGTTGGTTACGTAATATACTGTTAGAGCTCCATTGTCCTATTGAGAAGGCTACCTTGGTGTATTGTACCATCGGTCCTTTTGAAGATTTTAGAGACAGTGTCAGCGTACGAAGACCGTCCGCTATGACTGCGGGGGTGTGTTAAGCAGTGAAGCAGTGGGCCTCGGGTGCAGCAGCCCACCGCCCAGTCCGTGTAAATATTCCAACAGTTATCATATATTGTGAATAGTAGAATTATATATTACTTAGTCTTATAGTCTTACCATAATTGTATTATTAATCTCCTTATATAATAGAGATTTAGAAGTAAAATAGAAAAATGATCTTTTTTCTATTATAACTTATATATATATATATATATATGTCTTTTATTAATAAGAATAATTAAGAGATTAATTCTTTCATTGACCTCTTTCATTCGCTCTTACCTCTATTACTATAAGTAGTAGTTTAGAACTTCAGTTTAATATGCACACCAAAGAAAATAAGTTATGCACTTCTAGGCAAATAGTGCATAAGAGACTTACTTCCCAAATTCAGGTCAAATTTGGTTTCTATACCTCATGATAATTGGCCACATCATAGTAGAATAGGGAAGGAGTGACATGATAAAGATTTTGGTTTGTTTTACTCTTCAATTTTTAAATCCACAAATGAATAATAACATATTTTCATTTATTTTTTCCTTTGTTCTCCTCCAAAATTCACCTATAGTTGAGGTAAGGTATAAGGTAATGCCTGCAAGTTCGTTTCTTGAAGTATTTTCCTCTTAGTTTAAGCTCTTGGATGATATAATCTATCCAATCGGCCGACTCTTTAACAATTAGCTAAAGTTTGGGCACTTTTATTTTATGAGATTCTTGTGGTCCGACCCTTTTCTAAATTCCGTGCATAGCGAGAGTTTAGTGCACCGGATTACCATGTCTAGTGGTTGAGATGTTGTATCTCATTCTTTAGCCTAGTGAGATGATATCGTTCTATGCATGTGTTAGTATGCGCGCATGTATTAATTATACAGAATTGGTTTAGTTGTGTTTTTTGGATGTTGGTTTGTTATATAAAAGTTAATAAATATTAGTATATACTTTCAAAAATAAAAATATTTATTTTTTATAAAATATTAAAAAGTTATATAAAAATATTTGTTTAGAAAATGAAAGTATTTAAGTGGGAAGTGATAAGGGTAATATTGTCATTTTAACTTTTTATTCATGTATTAGTTATTCCATCTTTTACTCCACATAAAATAATACCTAGATTCTCTCATAACTTGTACATGTATTAGTTATGCAGATTTCTAAATTGCAAACCAAACGTCGTACTAATTTTAAATATGAATAACTTACTTCCTAACCAGCTACCAAACGCGGTATAAGTATGCAGAAATTAATACATGAATAATATGTCTCTTTAATAGAAATCGAATGTGGTATAAGTTATGCAGAAATTAGTATTCCCTTCGCTCCACAATAAGTGGTTATTTAGGTCTTTCAATTTTTTTCAAAATAAGTGGTTCTTTAGAATTTCAAGAATACTCTGTGCATGTTCTTCCAAAATTGCCCTTGTTTAAATAATCAACATTCATTAACTACATTTTCTTTTTCTAGGCATTGATTAGGAGTAAATTAGTAAAAGCACTCTTAATTTTTTTAGAAATTAGCACTTTCTTAAGGGGTATGCACAAACTAAAAAAATCACTTATTATGAAATTGATGAAGTACATGAATAACGTGTCTCTTTCTCAACAGCCTAGAGGATTACCGGAAAAAGTCTCTTTACTAGCTACCAAATTAACCCTTATTAGAGTTTGTGTTCCATGTATGTGGGAACTAAAGTGTCTCATAGTATGGCCCTTCATGTGCCAATTGATGTGATAATGGATGCTAAAAGTCCACTAATTAAAGGGAAAGAGCACTAACAGCGTTGGATTAAAAATAAAGGCAACGCACAGATAAATGAACAATAGGAATAGTAAGAAAGCAGTAAAAATGTTATTCAGTGGAGCATCCTCCAAGTCTCCGGTAAGCACAGTGATTTGTCATAGTAAAAGAAAAAAAAGATAGTAAAATAAAATACATAAATTACACTCTAAACTATATTTGAAATGTCGAGTTAACACTCAAACTAATTGGGTAATGTATTACCCCTTCTACGTGTTTAAGAAGTAAAATTGAAACCACCGGTGATGTGGGAGTAAAAGTGTAAGCACTTTTTCTGTAGAGCATAAAAGGCAAGAAAAATGCTAAAAACTGAATAAATTATCCATGTGTCATCTTTCAATTGCTTATTATACAATAAATTATATTTAATTGAAAAAACTTTTTTTAACTTTAATTAGACTTATTTTTCCTTTTTGTTTTTTTCTCTTTCTTTCTTATCACTACTCATCTGAAACCGTCATTGTTGCTGAAACCACACCATTGTTGCGGTAAAGAATGGGTCTTGGGTTGAGTTAGGTCCAATATCTATTTTTTTACATGGTATCAGAGTCAGACTCATTCTAATTCTTTGTTCGTCAATATTGGGCTCTCAAATTATATTGTTCACGCTCCAGTTAATGAGGTCTGCCGTGCGGAAGAGTGTTAATAGTCTCACATTGAAAATGAAATGGGAACATAGACTCCTTATATGGAATGATAAGTAAATATAAAAATTTACATGGGTCATATACGACCGATATACAAGACTATCGTGTATAGTCTTTCACACCCGCAATCATAGTGGGCGGTTGTCGTACGCGGAGATTGTTCCTAAAATCTTCAAATAGAACTAAGGGAAGACCCTTAGTAAAGATGTCATCAATTTGGTACCGTGAATAGAGATGGCAATGGATCTCGGACCCGATCCGGATTCGGTGGATCCAGATCCGTTTTATAGGATATGAATATTCAAAGTTTGGACCCGACGGATCCGGATCGGACCCGGATCCGTTTATGATGGATCTGGATCTGGATCTTGTTTTTGAGATCCGTATCTGGTCCAGATCCGACCCGTGAATCCGTTTTTAAATTAATTATACATTTATTATGTATGCATTATGACACCGAATCCTTTGTAATCTTAATTTTATTTTATATTCAAAGGGCCGAAGGCCATTATTTTTTTAATTGAGACACGTTTTGCGTGTTATTCTTTAATCATTATATTAATCATTTATGTGGTACTTATGTAGTAGCTTAGGTATTGAGAGGATTGTTTATCACTACAGCAATAGCCAATAGGCATAACAATTATCAACAATGTCATTTAGTCCTAATTTACGGATGCATTCCCATGATTCCGTTAAATTAAATTGACTCTTTTTCTAGAAAATTTGGACTGATTAGAAGGTATAACTTAATAATCAGTCACTTTGATTTGGATCCAGATCCGATCCGTGGATCCGATGGATCTGAATTTGGATATGATTGTATGGACCCTATGGATCTGGATCTAGATATGGATACATGTATGTAAAACGGATCTGGATCTGGATCTAGTAGGATCCGGTCCAGATCCTACTCATTGCCATCCCTAACCGTGAAGGGACATGCAATACACATATTTGTCCACGAGCTAACTTTTCGCGAACAAAGTGAATATTAATCTCGATATGTTTAGAGCGCTGATGTTGGACCGGATTTTCAGAGATATAGACCACACTAACATTATCGTAGTAGACCAAGGTAGCTTTCTGAATAGGAAAGTGAAGTTCTAATAGGAGATTAAGCAGCCAACAGGACTCAGACACTACATTGGCTACCCCTCGATACTCGATCTTGGGCCTAACTCAATCCCAAAACCCCTCGATACTCGATCTTGGACATAACTCAACCCCAAAAGCAGGCCCAAAGTTCATTTATTTAGATGGTATCAGAGTTAGGCTCATTCCAATTCTTTGTTCGTCGATGTTAGGCTCCAAATTATATTGTCCACGCTCCAGTTAACGAGGTTTGGACGTGCGGAAAAATATTAAGAGTCACACATCGAAAATGGAATAGAAATATGAACTCCTTATATGAATTAACAATCTTCACTCTACAAGCTATCTTTTGAGGTTGAATTAGGCACAAGACACATTTCTTTACAGTTGCTACAACCACACCTCCCCATTCATGGCCATTTCCTTCTCCTACATCCCCATTACATTCTTTTCTACCACTTGATATAAGATTGTAATTATTTTTTGTCTATTAGTCTTTCATCTTTCTGAAGTCATCCAAAATGATTAGTAAAAAATCAATGATCTGAAAAGACCATAAGAATACACAAACAGAACGATCCGGTCAGCGATAAACTGCGGCCAAAACACCTGAAAATAAAAATAAAATACAACACTATTAACAATTTCATCGCTAGAGGGGGAAGATGAGAGAGCAACGGCGGCATGCAAGTGTTAATGGCGTATTTCGACAACGAAACGCCAGAGAATACCAACTTCGGCACATCTGAACATTTCAAAAAAAATTGGTAGCCGAGTCCGCAACATTCATTGAAGAGAAAGTGGGATAATTTGAATCCCTATAATGCGGAGAGAAAATTGGAAAAAAGTAACTGAATTTCATGAATTTCCCGATGAAACCTAGGAAGAAGAAGAGTATTTTGATAAAAAAGAAAATACTAAGGAAAAAACGTATAAAAACAAAAAATGGTAATACACGTGTCAAGCGCATGTATAACATGTTGGAAATTTACTAATGTGGAATTATGTTTATCCTATTATTTATGACTCGGACAATTGGGACTTCGCACGTCGAAAACATCGTTTCCACACACGTGCACTCGTAGTGCCAAGTATCGTAAATTTCATTAGTGAAAGAGATATTGGTGCGTAATTAAAGTGTTTGAGACATAAAATGATTGACGGTTATTTGACAAATAAAAAGTATTCCATGTTGGTAAATGAAGAAAGAAGTGTATGAAGTGTAAAATAAAATGAACCGGAAAGGGCCGCGGCACCAACCCGTCGGAGTCGCGGCGCTAATTGGTCAGTTGCTTACTAGAGTCGCGATTCTAATTCTGCAGCGCCGCGGTACTTCCGAGGCAGTGACTGTGCGACGAAAGACCAAAAGTTTGGCTGATTGGGGAGACGTTTTGGGGCATTAAGATGTCAGTTTTCCCCCCCATAAATCAGTCATTATTTGGTTGTATTACTTGGTGGATTAAGTGGTCATTACATGACATTTAAATGGTCACTACATGGGCACTTGAAGAGTCCCCTCTTACACTACTATGGTTTTTGGCTCAATTGAAAATATACTTGAAAGACTTGCAACACTCAGAAATTTCTGAACTTCTTCCTGTCTAGCATACTTCAAACACTCAAAGTTCTTCTCTAGAAACACTTGAGTTTCTTTTGCTCATTTGTTTGTTGTTGTTTTATCTTGGAAGACTATTGTTCATTAACGTAAAACGATATATACGGGGCAATCTTATCTTAAGGATAGAGTGTTAACACTCGACTCAGTTTTTCCTAGAGGTGAAAGGGGAAGGGGCATTGGTATTTATGCAGGGTCTCCAAGGCGTATTTAAGGAAGTAGCAGGGAACAAATTTCCAGAAGTATCTTATATTTGTTCTTGTTTCCTGTTTGTAAATTTTTGTAATAGTTACTTACTTCCCGTTCCTCGCAATTGTTGTAATCACAATCTTAAGACAAGATTGGTTGCAAGTGCTAAGAAAGATGACTGGAACAGAATAATTTGTTTCTGAATCTACTGCTGCCACTTAAGGCAACCCATTTGTCGCTCCCACTGCTGCTCAAGGCATACCCAACACCTTTTATGCTGCTCAAGGGAACGCTACCGTTCCTCCACCCTCTGTGTTCCACCATGAATGTCCAAAAAAGTTCATGGGCTCCAACATCAAGAGATGACAATAGAAGATGATATGTTATCTGACTGTTATGGGTATGGCTCGTTTCCTAACAGAAAATCCTCCACAAGTTGGAGATGAAATGGACCCTCATCCAAGTGATATGGTTGGACGGGGGCACGGTATCCATATCGTTAATGAAATGAAGATGGTTCTTGATGCATGGAGTCACAGTGATTTTATGTGTAAGAATTATATTATGAATTGTCTGTCAGACCCACCCTACACGGTGTATTGCACCGTAGGCACCGCCAAAGAGTTGTGGGAAAGACTGTAGAACAAGTGCAACGCACAAGTTGCTGGTACGAAGAAATAATCATTAGGAAATTCCTGAAATTTCAAATGGTGGATAGCTCCCAAGGAATGAAGCCTAAAAAGTACCACGAAGAATAGAACAAATAAGGCGGAATTGAGCCATGAAATCAGGGAGGCACCGCGGTGCCTGGCCAAGCAGTACCGCGGTGCTATAGAACCGCGGTCAAGATAATTAGCACCGAGGCGTAAAAATTCCAGAGAGTCGAAAATATTTCCATCGTCGAAGGCACCGCGGTTCCTGGAGGTAGAACCGCGGTGCAGCCAATCCAGTAGCCAGTAGGGATTTTTTAAGCAATTAGCACCGTGGTGCTAGGCAGAGGCACCGCGGTGCCGACGCGTATTTTCAGAAAAGTTGGATCGAAATTGAACAAGGGTAAAAGAGTCTGAAGCAAGGTTTTTCTCAGATATAAATACCCTAAACCCTGTCATTATTAGGATACACTACTTTGGAGAGGAGAACGACGGCTACAATTGGAGACATCTTATTGTTCAAGTTATTTTCTTTCCCTTACTTTATTTCAGTTTATGTTGGATTGTAATTTAGTTTTTGACATGACAATGTTTAGGAGCTAATTACTTTAGTAGGGTTTCCATCGAATCTTCTTGAGACTCTTTCATATAGTTAATGCATTGATTATTGATTTCTTCTTCATCATATTAAGATTTATTCAATATTGTTATGATTTCTTGATAATTAACTAGCTATTAATTGTCATCACTTATATGATTTCAAATCAAAAGTCTGAAGGGTGAGATTTGAATATGATGTAATTGTCTAGACATAGGTTAAAATCGTGGATGAAAGTACCCTGATACTTGTGTAGTATTTAAGGTTATTGTTCTTAATTCTCCTGTGTGGTAAAACTTATCTTAGAAATATAGAAGGTTTCTGCACAAGGTTGAGCGCTTGTATGTCCTAACCGGAATATAATGACAGATTAGTTAACCTGTTATCTTAATAAGAAGAAGAATCATTAGCATTGCATTAACACGTGAAAGAGTGGATAGTTGAGGAGATTGGAATGCCCTATTTCCTTCATAACTGTTATAAACCCAAAGTATTATAATCTTTAGTTTATTTTCTGCACTTAGTCATAATTCTTATTTATAATTCACAAACATAAAGAACGTCAACCAAATAGATATCATATGATAGATAATCGGTACTTAATAAATCAGTCTCTGTGGACGATAAAATCGGTCTTACAAATCTTATTACTTGAACGATATCTACACTTGCGTAAGCATCTAGAAATATCGCAACAAGTTTTTGGCGTCGTTGTCGGGGACTGGCGTACTGTTAATATCGATTTATCTATTCTTATTTCTAATTTGGTCTTTATTTTCAGTTTTTTAATTTTATTTTTATTTTGCTTTAGTGTTGTTTGTCGTGATATGTTTGCTATTTTTTATTAGTCTCAGGAACTTAGTTTATGCGAAGTATGGGAGGAGCTGACATTTCTATCCTTCTGAACCCTGAGATTGAGAGATTGTGCAGACAGAACAGAAAAGAGAAAAGAGCAGCTGATTTGTTAGCAATGAGAGATCAGTGAAACAATAATTTGGTGGATGATGAGTTACCGCCTGTCATAAGACAAGTCCCTGCAGAAAGAAGCTTGGGATACTATGTGATGCCAACTATTACAGGGGTGCAGACTTGCATCAGGCTTCCAGCTGTTGAAGCCAATAATTTTGAGATCAAACCAACAATATTGCACATGGTTCAAAGCTCAGTTCAGTTTGGGGGATTACCGTCTAAGGATCCTCATTTGCATCTAGCAAATTTTCTGAAGCTGTGTGCAACTTTTAAATATAATGGTGTTACTGATGAGGTCATTCGGTTGAGACTCTTTCCATTCTCACTCAGGGATAGAGCAAAGTGCTGGCTGAACTCATTACAGGCGAACTCCATCACTACGTGGCAATACTTAGCCCAGAAGTTTCTTGCCAAGTTCTTCCCCTCAGCTAAGGCAGCAAAGCTCAGAGGTGAGTTGAATAATTTCTATCAGCTGGAAGGAGAGCCACTATATGATGCATGAGAGAGGTTCAAAGACTTGCAGAGAAAGTGCCCACATCATGGGATCGAGAAGTGGATGCTAGTCCATATATTTTACAATAGGCTGTGTGATACAACTCGTACTATCATTGATGTTGCAGCAGGGGGTACGTTCATGAAAAAGAGTGTCAATGAGGCACATGACTTGCTAGAGGATATGGCCACAAACAAACATCAGGGGGCCGATGAGAGAGCAATGAACAGTTGAAAAATGGCTGGGATTCATGAACTAGATGCTATCACTGCATTGACGGCGCAGGTAGCCACCTTGATAAAACAGATGCAGCCTAGCACAATGGCAGTTAAAGCGGTTCAGACACCTGTGAGTTGCGAAATTTGTGGGGGTCACCATACTTTTGATAGATGCACAGCAGTGGACCCGAATAATGTGCTCATGGAGCAAGTTCAAGCAGTGGGGAATTTTCAGAGATCCTACAACAACCCTTACTCCAATACGTACAATCAGGAGTGGAGAAATCACCCAAACTTTTCTTGGAGGAATGAACAAGGCCAGCAAGCACAATTTCAGGGCCAACACCAGAACCAGCAGCCACAAGAGAAGCCTGATGAGCTAAAAGCAGCACTGCTAACACTCACAAATTTGCAGACCCAGTTCATGACAGAAACTAGGCCATCTATCCGAAATTTGGAGGCACAGGTTGAACAACTGGCGAGCATGCTGAATAATAGAGAACAAGGAAACCTTTCCAGCGATACTGTGGTGAATCCAAGGGAGCAGTGTCAGGCAATAAGCCTGAGGAGCGGAAAACAATTAGAACAGGTTGCACCTAAATCAGTGGCTGAAAAATAGAGAGAGTTGGAGAAAGCTACTGAGGCAGAGAAGGAGAGGGTTACTGATGACCGCTCTATTTTAGAGAAGGATCCACCCACAGTGATGAGGGAGTATACTGACAAAATTCTTTACCCTCAAAGACTGCAAAAGAAGTCCTTAGACAAGCAATTTTCCAAATTTTTAGAGGTCTTCAAAAAGTTTCATATCAATCTCCTATTCATTGAAGTTTTGGAGCAGATGACAGCTTATGTGAAATTCATGAAAGACATCCTGTTTAAGAAGAGAAAGCTGGCAGACTATGAGACAATAGTGCTGACAGAGGAGTGCAGTGCTATCTTGCAGAAGAGACTTCCCCCTAAGTTGAAAGATCCAGGGAGTTTCACCCTACCTTGCACCATAGGGAATATGACATGCAAGCAAGCCCTGTGTGACTTGGGGGCAAGTTTCAACCTAATGCCCCTCTATGTGTTCAAAAGGCTTGGTTTGGGGGAAGCAAGGTCAACCACAATCACCCTGCAGCTATCTGATCGTTCAGTTGTGCATCCTCAGGGAATTATTGAAGATGTATTGGTACAAGTGGGTAAATTCATCCTTCCTGTTGATTTCCTCATTTTAGACATGGATGACGATGAAAATATGTACATAATCCTTGGGAGACCATTCCTAGCCACAGGGAGAGCTCTCATTGATGTTGAAAATGGGGAGTTAAAGCTCAGAGTCCAAGGTGAAGAAATGGTATTCAAAGTTTTCAAGCAGCCCACTGAACCTCAAGTCGATTCTAGATGCTTTGTTGTTGGTGTAGTTGATAAAAAGGCTCATCATGAAAGTTTCAAGGGTACTGATGCCCTTGATGGTAAGAATTTTGTACCCGTAAATGACGTGGTGGATAAGAACAAGGGAATGAACCCTCATGAAATAAGCCCTGTGAAAAAGAAAATGAGGAGGAAAATGGTGTTAAAGTGGATATGTGGAGGGGACACTCTACCCACTTGATTTGTAAGTAACCTGCATCTGGCTAAAAGACGTTAAAGACAACCCTACTTGAGAGGCAACCCAATATTTTTATTTCAATTTTTGTTTTAGATTATTTTATTTTGTCTTGAACAGTCTCACGATCTGGTATGTTAGTGTTTTTGTCACGCCCCAAATTTTCCTAAGTCTTTACTTAGGGCGTGATGGCACCTGGACAATTATTTTCCACCAGGAGCACCATTTAATTCTCTTTATTTAGAAATTTAAACTTATATTCAAATACGGAGCTATTAATAAAATAACAATAAAGAAATTTGTTTATAACTTTATTGAAAATATAACGCGAGCCCATGCTCGTGCAAATATTGTTTCTACATAGACATACTGGCAAATATTATTCTAAGTTGGAAGGGAAACCATTCCACACGGGCATTTCCCGAGACATTGGAACTGACATTCTGAACCTGACGAGTACCAAGCCCGAAACAATGGACTTGGTATGACAAGAGGCTGCGGGACGATCGCTAGCCTTGGCGTGGAGCCTTTCCACTATCACGCTTTCCTGAAACATGATAAATAAAGAGTCAGCCCTACCATCTGGGGCTGAGTGAAAACCTTACCCTGCAATTCAAAGTAACACCACAATATTCCAAGCGCAGTCACATTATAACGTAATAAGCATATTGCAAAAACATATCAGGCTACAACATCTTTAAATATGCAACAACTCCTCATAGGAAATTCTCGGTTTAACTAACACTTCATTTTATCTCGTATTATACGTTAAGACATTCCCCTGCATTTTCACATGTTTATTACATTTATATATTTGTGAACGCGTATTCACTTTTCATATTTATATATAGGTGAACATGTATTCATCTTTCATATTTGTTGCGGCGTGCAACCCGATCCATTATATTTACGTATTTGTGAACGCGTATTCACTTTACGTTTTGTTGCGGCGTGCAACCCGATCCATTATATTTACGTAGTTGTGAACGTGTATTCACTTGACGTTTTGTTGCGGCGCAACCCGATCCATTATATTTACGTATTTGTGAACGCGTATTCACTTTACGCTTTTGTTGCGGCGTCGCAACCCGATCCATTATATTTACGTATTTGTGAACGCGTATTCACTTTACGCTTTGTTGCGCGTGCAACCCGGTCCATTATATTTACGTATTTGTGAACGCGTATTCACTTTACGCTTTGTTGCGTGCAACCCGGTCCATTATATTTACGTATTTGTGAACGCGTATTCACTTTACGTTTTGTTGCGGCGTGCAACCCGATCCATTATATTTACGTATTTGTGAACACGTATTCACTTTACATTTTGTTGCGGCATGCAACCCGATCCATTATGTTTATATTTATATATTTATGTGAACACGTATTCACTTTTCATATTTTTCAGAAGATCGAATAAATAATATTCTCTTTCCCAACATTCTGTCATTCATACTTGTAACGATTATAACTTTTTAACCATAACTCCAACTAAGGTGTTTCTCAAGCGGAAACTAAGGTAAGACGGGGATATTTCACTGTACCAAATTTTATTTAAAACTACTTTGGGTAACTAACACAAATTTATCCTCAAAACAGCCCCATAAAATTTGTTTCGGCAGAATTTTTATTAAACAGCACCCAATCTTAGAATAGTCATAACTCCTAATCTGTAAACCCGTTCAAGCCCCATAAATTCTCAAAACGACGAGAACAGTGAGCTACACGTCTCTATGTGAACCATTCTTTCATATTCTGTACCATTTGGTACAGTTTTACACTTTTATTCGCTGCCCTTCCTGGATCTCGATAGATCCGAGGCAGAAACTTTAAACAGCGATAACTCTCAATCCGTAAGTCGGATAGACCCCCTTAAGATCTCAAAATGTGCACAACAAAGAGATCTAGAACTTTAATTTAGCAACAATTTTCATATTCCCCACAGATTAGTACAGTTTTACGTTTCAACGTCCTGCCCTTCTGGATTCCGACGAATCCGAGGCAGCAACTTCAAACTACAATAACTCTCAACTCGTAAGTCCGTTTTAATAAATATTTATATATATCTGTCCGTAACAGAGAGATTTACAACCATGTAAATTTTCATATAATTCTAATAAGTAAAACTCAATAAAAACAGTCTGTAATTATGCCTTTCCGAATTTCGACCAAATCTAAGGCAGGAACTTTGAACTATGATAACTTTCAAACCGTACGTCCATTTTACCTCATTTGTGGTTCTATATGATCATATTAGAGAGGTGTACAATTCTTCCGAATTTCATCAAATTCTAACAATTATAACTCAGTGAGAACAGTTCGTAAAGTTCATGACGCAACTAGTTGTCTAAACAATCAAAAGTTCAATATTTCTTTTCAACACTCAATTCTTATTCCAACATGTATTGAACTAAAAATAAAGGATGTTACCAAGAATTTCTGAGTGAGAAAACTCACCTTGTAAGTGTGAAAAAGATTGTGGTTCGGTTGCTACAACCACCCTTGCTCCTTAGTGTTCCCTAATTTTCTTGTTCTCCTTCCTCCCTTGATATTTTCTTGATTTTTTTCCTTCTTGTTCACTTGTTTTTTTTTTCTGATTTTCTAACCTTTATGTTATGTACTTTGTTTGTGTGTAAATACAATGTATAAGTGGAGAGTTTTCTATAACCTATGGGAGGTGAAAAACCAAAAGATCGAAGGAAAATGAAAAGGGGGGGGGAAGGGTAAGGGAAGGGTACGTGCATGTTGGGCATGCTGCAATTCTTTTCTTTTTTTGTTTTTTTTTTTTGTTTTTCTTTTGTTTTTCTTTTTGTTTTCTTATTTTCATTTCATCTATCTATTTATCCAACTTTAACACTAACTCTATCCCATGCAATTTATTCATTGGTTTCTTATATATATATATATATTTTTATTAACTCAACCACAACTATATATTATTATTATTATTTTCCGGATTTTACATTCTCTCCTCCTTAAGCAACATTCGTCCTCGAATGTGAATAAGGTCGTAACATAATCACATAGATACAATAATGTTTATTGTTATTGTAACAAATTTGGGGCTTCACATTCTCCTTCCTAAGAAGCATTCGCCCTCGAATGAGAGTAAGGTTGTAACACATGCATAAAGACACGCAAATGACACACATATGAAGTACTATGTAATGCATTTTTATTACCTTAGTCAAATAGAACGGATATTTGACTTTCATCGCCTCCTCCGCTTCCCGGTGGCTTCCTCGGTGGAGTGGTTCCTCCATAGACCTTCACTAAGCAATATCTTTATTCCTAAGGCGCTTAACCTTCCTATCAAGTATTTCCACCTAACTTCTTCATATCAAGCTCCTCATTAAGAATTATCTCTGGGAAGGATGACGTGACTTGGATCGTGCAAGTATTTTCGTAACATTGACACATGAAATACCGGATGACCGCTTACTTCTTGTGGAAGTGCTAATTCGTAAGCCACATTCCCCACTCTTTGCAAGATCTCATATGGCCCAATAAACCTTGGGCTCAATTTCCCTTTCTTACCAAAACGCATCACTCCCTTCATTGGGGACACTTTTAAAAATACTTTCTCCCCCTCTTGGAATTCAAGATCTCTTTTCCGATGATCCGCATAGGACTTATGACGGCTATGAGCTGTTTTGATCCGCTCCCGAATCATTTGTACCTTATCATTTGTTTCCTGAATGACTTCAGGTACGAACAGTTGTGTCTCACCCACCTCGAACCATCCAAGTGGAGACCTACATTTCGTCCATATAATGCTTCAAACGGGGCCATTTGTATGCTAGAGTGAAAACTAATGTTGTAGGCGAACTCAATTAGACATAGATGGTCCAACCACTTCCCGAAAATCTAACACACAAGATCGCAACATGCCCTCAAGTGTTTGAATTGTTCGCTCACCGCCCATCTGCTTTTGCGGGTGGAAAGCCGTGCTTAACTTAACTTTTGTCCCGAGACCTGCTGAAATTTTTCCAAAAGTGTGAGGTGAATCGGGAACCCTATCTCAAATAATTTGTAAGGGAATCCTGTAACCGCACAATCTCCTTCAAATAAATCGTGTATCTTGTGGTGCGCGTACGTAGTCTTGACCAGAAGAGATGGGCTGACTTTGTAAGCCGATCAACAACCACCCAAATAGAATCATACCCTTCTCGAGTTTTGGTAGACCGCCATACAAAATCCATATGAATCGCCTCCCATTTCCACTGGGACCCCAATGTCTGAAGTAATCCGCCAGTTTTGATGTTCACTTTCACCGCTAACATATAAGACACCTCCGACAAACTCCGCAACGCCCTTCTTCATCCCGTCCCACCGCAATTTGCCTTGAGGTCTGATACATTTTTATTGACTCTGGATGAATGGAATATCTTGTGTTGTGACCTCATCTAAGATCTTCCTCCTTAGATCCCTTACCTTAGGAACACATAACCTACCCTTATACCGGCGGTTCCGTCATTATCTCCCAATGTAAATCAGGAAGGTTTTCCTGTTGGATCCTCTCCAAATCCAACAAACTCCGTATCCTCAAACCGACTTTCTTTTATTTACGAAGCTAAGGCATCATGCGAGGTATCATGTACCACCACCCTACCTTCACCGATCTCGCTTAAGCTCACCCGAGGTTTCCCAATCTTTGTACCTCCCGAACAATACCTCTTTTGTATTGCCAAATGAGCAGCTGCCCATTGATCTCCCATCGAGTGCGTCACCACCACGTTGGCTTTCCTGTGATGGTAAAGAATACTAAGGTCATAATCCTAAGCAACTCTAACCATCTTCTTTGTCTGAGATTCAAATCCTTCGCGTGGTTATGTAATCGCAAACTCTTATGATCTCAGAATATGTCCACATGCACACCATACAAATAATGTCTCCATATTCGTAAGGCAAACACCACCGCAGCCTAATTCCAAGTCATGAGTTGGGTAATTCTTCTCATGTATCTTCAATCGCCTAGATGCATACGCATAACCTTTCCAAATTGCATCAAGACACATCCTAACCCAACTCTGTGAGGCATCGCAATAGATCGTGAACCCTTCTTGTCCCGATGGTAAGGTTAGGATCGCGTGCAGAGTCAACAATTCCTTTAGTTTCAAACGGCTTCACATGCTTCCGACCATCGGTACTTAACCGTTTTTAGTCAACCGGTCAAGGAGCAGCAAGACTAGAAAAACCTTTACGAATCTTCTATAATACCCACCAAACCCAAGAAACTTCTAACCTCTCTGAGTGGTCGATTTTGGGACGCTTTTTCACTACTTCTATCTTCCGGGTCTACCATAATTCCATCCTTGACACAACACGCCCAAAAAGGCTACCTTTTCCAACCAAAATTCACACTTTGAAAATTTAGCATATAGTTTCTCTGTTTCAAGACTTGAAGCACTACCCTCGACGCTCTTCATGTTCTTCAACACTCTTCAGAGATTAGGATATCATCTATGAACACAATCACGAACAACTCTAGGAATGGTTTGAAGATTCTGTTCATTAAATCCATAAAAGTTGTTGGGGCATTGGTTAACCCAAAAGACATGACCAAGAACTCATAATGGCCGTATCGGGTTCTAAAGGTTGTTTTGGATATATCATTTGGATTTATTTTCAGCTGATGATATCCCGAATGGAGATCAATCTTGGAAAAATAGCTAGCTCCCTGAAGTTGGTCAAAAAATCATCGATTCTTGATAATGGGTATCGGTTCTTGATCGTGACCTTATTGATCTGCCGATAATCGATGCACATTCGGAGCGATCCGTCTTTCTTTTTCACAAACAGGACTGGTGCACCCCAAGGGGAAACACTAGGCCTTATAAAGCCTTTATCCAGAAGATCTTTAAATTGTTCTTTTAACTCCCTCAATTCAGCTGGGGCCATTCGATATGGAGGAATAGAAATGGGTCTTGTACCCGGAATTAACTCTATAGCAAATTCCACTTCTCTATCCGGAGGAAGGCCTGGAAGATCTTCAGGAAAAATCTCCGGAAAATTTCGAACAATAGGAACATCATTCACTGCTGGGGATTCCTTTTGGGTATCCACTATATTAGCCAGATATGCATACTCCACTCTGTGACTTCTCAATAACTTTTGAGCCCCAAGGTAGGAAATAAACTGACCTGAGGATATTCCAATCCTACCACTTATAACAACTTCTGGTTCTCCGGGAAAAGTTAATCTCACTATCTTCCGCCGACAATCTAACATGGCATAACATGCCGACAACCAATCCATACCCAAAATGACGTTGAAGTCTACCATATCAAGTAGTACTAGGTTCACCATTGTTCCCCTGCCATTCACTTCTAATGAGAAATTATTTACCACCCGAGAGGCCCAAATTGAGGCCCCTACTGGTGTCATAACCTCAAAAGGTTCACTTAAATAAGAAGGTTCTACGTGTAAATTCTTAGCAAAGCCCATTGACACATATGAAAATTTAGAGCCGGGATCGTACAATACAAATGCAGGAATACTCGAGACTAGCAAAATACATGTGACCACCGCATTAGATGCTTCTGCCTCATTCCTCTGGGGCAAAGCGTGGCGATTAGAATTGTTGGGTTGTTGACCTCCCGACTCGCGGGGTTGGTTTCCGATTTCCACAGTAAGCGGTGTTGCTTCCCTCCCGAATAGTTTGAGTTTGGGTCCTCTTCTTGCAATCCCCGGCATAGTGGCCCGACTCTCCACGCTTATAACATGTCTTCAAGAGCCGACATTCTCCATTGTGTTTCCTTTGACAAATCTTACAAATCGGTTTGTCACCTCCCGTGTTAGGGTTGGTGGCCTTGTCCTTGCTACCTTGGTAATTAGACCAAGTGCCCTTAGGCTTGAAATAAGATCGCCCACGATTGGTTCGGTCTGAAGATCCCTTTACTAAACTCCCCGCTCGATTTTGACTCGTTAAATGATCCCGACGTCCAAATCTCTTCTGCGAATATTCTCTTTTTGCTTTAGCGAAACCTTCTACCCTCAAAGCCATATCGACAATCTGAAGATAAGTTCGATCGTTGGCTAACGCCACCACCTTCTCTGCTATGTTCGGGTTTAAACCCTCTACAAATCGCTTGACTCTATCCATTTCTGTAGGGACGACATATGTGTTGTATGCCGATAACCTCACGAATTGTGTATCATATTCTTGTACACTGCGGTCACCTTGATTTAATTGTTCAAACTCCCGTCTGAGCGCATCCTTGCGCGTATTAGGCATAAATTTCTCAATGAATGTCGCTCTGAATCCTCCCCAAGTCATTGGTGGTGACATCGGGGGACGATTTCTTCTAAAATTTCTCCACCACACCCGTGTGTCGTCCACTAACCGTGCGATCACCAAACTGACGTCATGCGTCTCCACACATCCTCGTGTAAACAGTAGGTTTTCTACCTCATCGAGAAATACTATTGGGTTAGACTTGTAGTACTTCCCTGTATAGATATGTTCTCTTCTTCTCACAAAATTTGCCCCATAGTCTATCTGGTACCTCTCCTACATTTTCGATCGGGTGCGCAAATACATCCGTTATTTTATCGTTGTACACTCCCTTCCACAATCCTTTGAAGGAGGTAGTACGAGAACCAAGTCTTTGAAAAGACTCAAGATAGGCACGAGAAAAGTATGAAAGAAGTGAAACTTTAGGATGTTATTCCGTTTACTTATTACTAAGGTGGCGCGCACACCGTCGCAATAAGTAACCGTTCAAACACTCAACTCGAAGAAACTTACTAGAATCTCCTAACCTGGTTTAGCTTTGATACCAACTTGTCACGCCCCAAATTTTCCTAAGTCTTTACTTAGGGCGTGATGGCACCTGGACAATTATTTTCCACCAGGAGCACAATTTAATTCTCTTTATTTAGAAATTTAAACTTATATTCAAATACGGAGCTATTAATAAAATAACAATAAAGAAATTTGTTTATAACTTTATTGAAAATATAACGCGAGCCCATGCTCGTGCAAATATTGTTTCTACATAGACATACTGGCAAATATTATTCTAAGTTGGAAGGGAAACCATTCCACACGGGCATTTCCCGAGACATTGGAACTGACATTCTGAACCTGACGAGTACCAAGCCCGAAACAATGGACTTGGTATGACAAGAGGCTGCGGGACGATCGCTAGCCTTGGCGTAGAGTCTTTCCTCTATCACGCTTTCCTGAAACATGATAAATAAAGAGTCAGCCCTACCATCTGGGGCTGAGTGAGAACCTTACCCTGCAATTCAAAGTAACACCACAATATTCCAAGCGCAATCACATTATAACGTAATAAGCATATTGCAAAAACATATCAGGCTACAACATTTTTAAATATGCAACAACTCCTCATAGGAAATTCTCGGTTTAACTAACACTTCATTTTATCTCGTATTATACGTTAAGACATTCCCCTGCATTTCCACATGTTTATTACATTTATATATTTGTGAACGCGTATTCACTTTTCATATTTATATATAGGTGAACATGTATTCATCTTTCATATTTGTTGCGGCGTGCAACCCGATCCATTATATTTACGTATTTGTGAACGCGTATTCACTTTACGTTTTGTTGCGGCGTGCAACCCGATCCATTATATTTACGTAGTTGTGAACGTGTATTCACTTTACGTTTTGTTGCGGCATGCAACCCGATCCATTATATTTACGTATTTGTGAACGCGTATTCACTTTACGTTTTGTTGCGGCGTGCAACCCGATCCATTATATTTACGTATTTGTGAACGCGTATTCACTTTACATTTTGTTGCGGCGTGCAACCCGGTCCATTATATTTACGTATTTGTGAACGCGTATTCACTTTACGTTTTGTTGCGGCGTGCAACCCGATCCATTATATTTACGTATTTGTGAACGCGTATTCACTTTACGTTTTGTTGCGGCGTGCAACCCGATCCATTATATTTACGTATTTGTGAACACGTATTCACTTTACGTTTTAATTGCGGCGTGCAACCCGATCTATTATGTTTATATTTATATATTTATGTGAACACGTATTCACTTTTCATATTTTTCAGAAGATCGAATAAATAATATTCTCTTTCCCAACATTCTGTCATTCATACTTGTAACGATTATAACTTTTTAACCATAACTCCAACTAAGGTGTTTCTCAAGCGAAAACTAAGGTAAGACGGGGATCTTTCACTGTACCAAATTTCATTTAAAACTACTTTGGGTAAATAACACAAATTTATCCTCAAAACAGCCCCATAAAATTTGTTTCGGCAGAATTTTTATTAAACAGCACCCAATCTTAGAATAGTCATAACTCCTAATCTGTAAACCCGTTCAAGCCCCATAAATTCTCAAAACGACGAGAACATAGAGCTACACGTCTCCATGTGAACCATTCTTTCATATTCTGTACCATTTGGTACAGTTTTACACTTTTATTCGCTGCCCTTCCTGGATCTCGATAGATCCGAGGCAGAAACTTTAAACAGCGATAACTCTCAATCCGTAAGTCGGATAGACCCCCTTAAGGTCTCAAAATGTGCACAACAAAGAGATCTAGAACTTTTATTTAGCAACAATTTTCATATTCCCCACATATTAGTACAGTTTTACGTTTCAACGTCCTGCCCTTCTGGATTCCGACGAATCCGAGGCAGCAACTTCAAACTACAATAACTCTCAACTCGTAAGTCCGTTTTAATAAATCTTTATATATATCTGTCCGTAACAGAGAGATTTACAACCATGTAAATTTTCATATAATTCTAATAAGTAAAACTCAATAAAAACAGTCTGCAATTATGCCTTTCCGAATTTCGACCAAATCTATGGCATAAACTTTGAACTATGATAACTTTCAAACCGTACGTCCATTTTACCTCATTTTTTGTTCTATATGATCATATTAGAGAGGTGTACAATTCTTCCGAATTTCATCAAATTCTAACAATTATAATTCAGTGAGAACAGTTCGTAAAGTTCATGACGCAACTAGTTGTCTAAACAATCAAAAGTTCAATATTTCTTTTCAACACTCAATTCTTATTCCAACATGTATTGAACTAAAAATAAAGGATGTTACCAAGAATTTCTGAGTGAGAAAACTCACCTTGTAAGTGTGAAAAAGATTGTGGTTCGGTTGCTACAACCACCCTTGCTCCTTAGTGTTCCCTAATTTTCTTGTTCTCCTTCCTCCCTTGATATTTTCTTGATTTTTTTCCTTCTTGTTCACTTGTTTTTTTTTTTGTTTTTCTTTTTGTTTTCTTATTTTCATTTCATCTATCTATTTATCCAACTTTAACACTAACTCTATCCCATGCAATTTATTCATTGTTTTCTTATATATATATATATATATATATTTTTATTAACTCAACCACAACTATATATTATTATTATTTTTTTCCGGATTTTACATTCTCTCCTCCTTAAGCAACATTCGTCCTCGAATGTGAATAAGGTCGTAACATAATCACATAGACACAATAATGTTTATTGTTATTGTAACAAATTTGGGGCTTCACAGTTTTTGGATGACAGATAAAGACAGAGACTCACTCCGAAGGACGAAGGCTTCATAATGCAGAAAACTGGAGGACACTGGAATTTTTTTGGAATTAACACCGCGGTGCAGGTTCAAGGGACCGCGGTGCAGGTTCAAGGGATCGTGGTCCCTCCTTCGGCAATGTGCACAGTAATTTGTCATTCATCCCAAACCTCTGTTATGGCCGTTGTGTTGTGTCAGTAAGTTGTCCCTTTATTTTATTTTTAATATTCACACATTAGGGGCAATGTGTCGATTAAGTTTGGGGGGTGTCTTATTTTGTCTTATTGTTTTTGAGTCTTTTTTATTTGTCTTTGTATTGTTTTATGTGTTTTTGAGTCATAATTTTTTTTTATGGATCATGCATGTTGTAGTTGCTAACGATATTGAGTGGATAATGTAATGGAATTGAAAGCAAAAATTTGTGTGCTTAAGTTAGATATGCCAAAGATTCATGACATCTAATTATTTGGGATATATGTGCTTAGTCTATGTGTGTCAGTTATGGAAAGAAAGATTGAGAAATGTCTAGAAAATCTGTTTGCTTGTTATTTGAGGCGAAATAGTTAAGATGTACATGTTTAGGGAGATTATTCAGGCATTTCTTTGATAGCCCTTCTGACCATTCATTACCTATCCTGACATAAATTGTATCACTAGTCAGCCCCTTTTGAGCGTAAAATAAGATCTTCCTTGACACCCTATGATTCCCGATTTGTGTCATAAGTAATAATTAAAAGTTAGTGGGATGAAAGTGTTGAAAAAGAAATAAGAACGAGAGTGATAATTTGATGCACCCCAATGTAAAATATGCAAAAGCCTAAGTTTGGGGGTGCTTGTTATTTATAATGTACATCATTCTCTCTAAAGAAAAGAGAGGAAAAATAGGTATGAGATTAAAAAGAAAGTCAAAAAGAAGGAAAAGAGTTGAATAAAAAATGCTTATGGTACGTAATTGAGCCTAAATGCCTACTTTTACCTAACCCAGCCTAAGCCTAAGCCTACATTACAACCCTTGAAAGTCCCGATGATCTCTAAATAAGTATGTCTATGATTAGTGGAGAATAGCAAGTAACCATATCTATATCATTTCGGAAAAGATGGAATAAAATTGACATGCAAAGGTTAGGTGTTTGTATTTCCATTGATCATGATGCAATTGAATTTGCGAAATATTTAACTTGAAATTCTAGATTGCTAAATATTCGTGCTATGTATGTTCTAACATATTATCTCAACTTTCATCCATGATTTTGAAGAAGCGTTGCTATAACTACTTGATCTATTTCATTGAGTCTTTTATTTTATTTTGTTTTTGTTAAGTGCTTTACTCGAGGGCGAGTAAAGTGTAAGTTTGGGGTTGTTTGTTGAGTGTATTTTATACACTTTTTTTAGTCCTTTCTAGTTACGTATTTTACTCTTTTCGTTTGTGTTAGTATAGTGTTAGGGTGGTTTTCTTTCATTTTATGTCACAGCGGTTATGAAGGAGAGAATGCAACTTTTGAGGACGAAATGAGCTAAATTGAGATGTAAATTGCACAAGCACAGCCCAAGGAATGAAGCCTAAAAAGTACCACGAAGAATAGAATAAATAAGGCGAAATTGGGCCATGAAATCAGAGAGGCACCGCGGTGCCTGGCCAAGCAGCACCGCGTGCTATAGAACCGCGGTCAAGATAATTAGCACCGAGGCGTAAAAATTCCAGAGAGTCGAAAATATTTCCGTCGTCGAAGGCACCGCGGTTCCTGGAGGCAGAACCACGGTGCAGCCAATCCAGTAGCCAGCAGGGATTTTCGAAGTAATTAGCATCGCGGTGCTAGGCAGAGGCACCACGGTGCCGACGCGTATTTTCAAAAAAGTTGGGTCGAAATTGGACAAGGGTAAAAGGGTCCGAAGCAAGGTTTTCTCAGATATAAATACCCTAAACCCTATCATTATTAGGATACACTACTTTGGAGAGGAGAACGACGGCTACAATTGGAGACATCTTATTGTTCAAGTTATTTTCTTTCCCTTACTTTATTTCAGTTTATGTTGGATTGTAATTTAGTTTTTGACATGACAATGTTTAGGAGCTAATTACTTTAGTAGGGTTTCCATCGAATCTTCTTGAAACTCTTTCATATAGTTAATGCATTGATTATTGATTTCTTCTTCATCATATTAAGATTTATTAAATATTGTTATGATTTCTTGATAATTAACTAGCTATTAATTGTCATCACTTATATGATTTCGAATCAGAAGTCTGAAGGGTGAGATTTGAATATGCTGTAATTGTCTAGACATAGGTTAAAATCGTGGACGAAAGTACTCCGATACTTGTGTAGTATTTAAGGTTATTGTTCTTAATTCTCCTGTGTGTAAAACTTATCTTAGAAATATAGAAGGTTTCTGCACAAGGTTGAGCGTTTGTATGTCCTAACCAGAATATAATGACAGATTAGTTAACCTGATATCTTAATAAGAAGAAGAATCATTAGCATTGCATTAACACGTAAAAGAGTGGATAGTTGAGGAGATTGGAATGCCCTATTTCCTTCATAACTGTTATAAACTCAAAGTATTATAATCTTTAGTTTATTTTCTGCACTTAGTCATAATTCTTAGTTATAATTCTCAAACATAAAGAACGGCAACCAAATAGATACCATATGATAGATAATCGGTACTTAATAAACCAGTCTCTGTGGACGATAAACTCGGTCTTACATATCTTATTACTTGAACGATATGTACACTTGCGTAAGCATCTAGAAATATCGCAATAAATAGCAAAATTAAGATGTCCCAAGTTTAGGAATTCCAAATAATTCTACATCACCTGGATTTGGAAGGTATGAAACCAAATGAGCAGTTTTTTGTTGCATCACTACTTGAGAAGTTACTTCCCTCGTGGAATGAGTTCATGAGTTACTTAAAACTCAAGACAAAGGAAATGACATTTGAGGAACTTATTATCAAACTTCAGATTTAGGAAGATAATAAGAAGGTTTTGCCTAAGAGAAAGCAACTCGCTGGGGAAAAGGCAAATCTGGATGAGGCCAAAGGGAACACAAGCAAGAATCGCAAGTTCTAAAAAGATGGCAAGACCCATACGACGGAGAAGCTCAAGGGGAACTGCCACCACTGTGGGAAACCTTGTCACATGATCAAGGACTGCCGCAAGCTCACAAATGAGTAGAAAGAGAAGGCCAAAGGCAAGGCGCAGGCTAACGTCGTCAAAGACACGCTTCTTGACGACATGATTGAGGAGTTCTCGGCGGTGGTGCTTGAAGTAAACCTTGTTAAGAATCTCATGCAATGGTGGATAGACACAGGTGCTACCCATCACATCTATTCCAATAGAGATGTATTCTCCACGTATACACCAGTTACGGATAAGAAGTTGTTCATGGGTAACAACATTTCCTCTTATGTGCTGGGGGTAGGAAAGGTGGTCCTGAAGATGACTTCTAACAATGATCACACTCTAAAGAAGGTGATGCATGTCCCTGATATTATAAGGAATTTAATTTCAAGTCCTTTATTGGTTAATGCTGGTTTTAGGCTAGTGTTTGAGTCCAATAAATTTGTAATCCTTCGTCTGTGAAGGCCTCTTCAAGGTTAACGTCATGTTTGTAATGCGTTCTATCAATAAAATTGCAGCTTCTTCTTATTTCCTTGATTCCTCTAATTTATGATATCATAGATAAAGACATGTAAATTACCAATCCATTCAAAGGTTGGTAAGGTTAGAGTTGTTGTCGTCTATCGACGTAAACCCTCAACGTAAGTGTGAGGTCTGCGTAGAGGAAAAACTCACAAAGACTCCCTTTAGATCCATCAAAAGGGATACCGCTCTTCTAAAACTTACTCACAAAGATATATGTGATTTGAAGTTTGCACAAACTAGAAGGGGAAACAAGCACTTTGTGACATTTATAGATGATAGCACAAGGTATTGTTACATTTACTTGTTGAAAAGTAAAGATGAAGTCTTTGAAACGTTCAGGCGCTACAAAGCAAAAGTTGAAAACCAACTAAGTGTACGGTTAAGTCAATTCGTAGCGATAGAGGGGGAGAATACGTAGAGCCATTTAAAGAACATTGTGCCCAATAGGGCATTATTCATCAAACAACGGCTCCATACTCACCTCAGTCGAACGGTGTGGCTGAACGCAAGAACCGTACATTGAAGGAAATGATGAATGCCTTGCTCATCAATTCTGGTCTTCCCCAAAACATGTGGGGAGAAGTTGTCCTTACCGCTAATATGATTCTTAAAAGAGTCTCACATAAGGGTAAGGACAAAACTCCATATGAGTTATGGAAGGGAAAGAAACCCACCTAAAAATACTTGAAGGTGTGGGGTTGTTTGACAAAGGTTGAAGTACCTAAGCCAAAGCAGGTCAAGATTGGGCCTAAGGCTGTAGATTGCATTTTCATAGGATATGAAAATAACAGTAGTGCTTATCGTTTCTTAGTGCATAAGTCAGATATACTAGATATCCACGGGGGTACAATTATGAAATCAAGGAATGCTCGATTCTTTGAGTATGTGTTTCCTAGAAAGGAAAGAGACATAACCTCTCACAAATGAAGTTATGAACAAAGCTCACATGATCCAGGAGTCGTTGACTGCCCGGATCTAGGTGGTTCAGATCTAGTGGACTCTGAAGTAGATGAATATCCGGAATCAAGTGTTCCAGATTTTTAGAACTTGGAGACTCCAGAGATGGAACCAAGACGAAGTAAAAGGGTCATGAAGGATAAGTCATTCAGTCTTAACTTTGTAACTTATATAGTTCATGATGAATCACGAAAAATTACTGAAGTGTTGTCAACTCCAGAAGCACCGTTCTGGAAAGAAGCTGTTGAGAGTGAAATAGACTCCATTCTGCACAACCATACTTGGGAGTTGGTTGATCCTCCCGAAAACAAACCGTTGGGTTGTAAATGGATACTCAAGCGGAAGTATAAAGCAAATGGGTCTATAGATAAGTACAAGGTCAGGTTGGTAGTCAAGGGTTACCGATAGAAGGAAGGTCTTGACTATTTTGACACGTACTCCCCGGTGTCTGGAATGACGTCCATACGAGTATTCATTGTGATCGCCGCATTGCAGGACCTTGAGATACATCAAATGGATGTCAAGACAATCTTCTTAAATGGTGATTTGAAAGAAGAAATTTATAAGGACCAACCCGAGGGGTATGTGGTTCCAGGGCAAGAGAAGAAAGTTTGTCGACTTTTCAAATCTCTGTATGGGCTGAAACAGGCCCCGAGGCAATGACACGAAATATTTGATAGTAGTCTACTATCGAAGGGTTTCGCCATTAATGAGTGTGACAAATGTGTCTACATGAAAGGTAATGCAGACTCGTTTGTCATTATATGCATTTACGTAGACGACATGTTGATCACAAGGTGCAGTCCTAGTTTGATCCTAGAGACTAAGAACATGTTGAAACAATGTTTCGACATGAATGATATGGGTATTGCAGAGGTCATTTTAGGGATCAAGATCTCTAAGACGTCTGACGGACTGATCTTATCTCAGTCTCACTACATCGAGGATGTGTTGAGAAAGTTTGATGTTCGACAATTCACCAATAATGTCACCACTGGATATGAATCAGAAGATTGATAAAAATCGTGGTGCGCCCGTATGCCAGGAGTGATATGCACAGGTGATTAGTAGTTTGATTTACATAACAAACCGACATGATATCACATATGCAGTCAACAAGTTGGCAAGGTTTACCCGTAATCCAAGTGAAGATCATTGTAAAGCGTTGAATCTGGTACTACGGTACCTAAAATACACGATAGCTTACGGGTTGCATTATTCAAGATATCCAGCTGCACCAAAAGGGTACAGTGATGCCAACTGGATATCTTATATGGAGAACACCAAGACCACTAGTTGGTATATATTTACAATTGATGGTGGGGTTGTGTCTTGGAAATCCTCTAAGCAAACTTGCATCGCCCGATCCACGATGGAATCAGAGTTTATTGTTTTAGACAAAGCAGGAGAAGAAGATGAGTGGCTTCATGACTTCTTAGAGGATGTCCCGTGTTGGAACAAATCCGTACCTTCTGTAATGATCCACGACAGTCAGTCGGCTCTAGGAAGGGCATGGAGTTCTATGTATAACAGCAAGTCTCATCATATTCGACGGAGACATAAGATTGTTAGGCAGCTAATCACCACGGGTAATATTTCCATTGATTATGTAAAATCAAATGAGAACATAGCAGACCCTTTGACTAAGGACATACCCAGAGATCAAACTGTCTATCTGTCTAGGGGAGTGGACTTAAAACCTAAACAATAAGGATTGATAGGGTGGTAACCCAACCTTACTGATTGGAGATTCCGGGAATTAGGTTCAATGGGAAAACTGAGTTGTAAAGGTTTAGTTGAGCGCTTCAGTGGAAGCAAAAGCACTTCGGGTTATGATTTCCGTAATAAATGTAAACCCAAAGTCGTTCCCATGATAGACATTAAGTGCTATCTGCAGTGTGGGTAGAGGTTAAGTTTCCAAAACCTTTAATGATCCTCAACGGTTGAGGTTAGGTTTGGAAAAACTTTTAATGGTTTCTAACACTTGTGAAGTGGGGTATAGCAGAATACCTTATAGGAGACCACCTATTTAAGTGCGAGGAGAGGCCGCCTCAAATGAACGCACTTAATAATTCAAGAAGTGTCCACGCCACAACGGACAAAATATTAAAGAAGAACAAAGTAAGAAAAGTTGTTGTGTTGGTATTGTTGACTTGGCTTACACTAAACACTGACGGTTCAAGACATCACGTTCACCGCGCAGTAAGTAAGTCCGATGGTATTCAACTATGGAAGGTTCAAAGCTGAAGCTAACTCTTCAGATGCAACATCGGTCCGCCGAAAGATTATTGGAAAGACACATTGTGAGTGCGCCAAAATCTCTTTCAAGAGGGGATTGTTGGAAATTTACTAATGTAGAATTAAGTTTATCCCATTTTTATGACTCGGATAATTGGGACCCTGCACGTCGGAAACGGCATTTTCACACACGTGCACTAGTAGTGTCAAGTATCGTAAATTTCATTACTGAAAGAGATATTGGTGTGTAATTAAAGTGTTTGAGAAATAAAATGATGGAAGGTTATTGGCCAAAATGACAAGTATTCCATGTTGGTAAATGAAGGAAGAAGTGTACGAAGTGTAAGATGAAACGAATCGGAAAGGGCCGCGAAGGGTCGCAGCCGCCAACCCGTCGGAGTCGCGGCGCCGGAGGGTCGTGGCGCCTCCAAGCCAGTGTCGCGGCGCTAATTGGTTAGTTGCTTACTGGAGCTGCGGCGCTTCCGAGGCAGTGACTGTGCGACGGAAGTCTAAAAGTTTGGTTGATTATGGAGATGTTTTGGGGCATTAAGATGTCAGTTTTCCCTCTATAATTCATTCATTATTTGACTGTATTGCTTGGTGGATTAAGTGGTCATTACATGACATTTAAATGGCCACTACATGGGCACTTGAAAGGGCCCTCTTACACTATTATAAATTGAGGCCTTTGGCTTAATTGGAAATATACTTGAAAGACTAGCAACACTCAGAAATTTCTGAACTTCTTCCTCTCTAACATACTTCAAAACACTAGTTCTTCTCTTTAAACACTTGAATTTATTTTGCTCATTTGTTACTTGTTGTTTTATCTTGGGAGACTATTTCCCATTAACGTAAAAGTATATATACTGGGCAATCTTGTCTTAAGGACAGAGTGCTAGCACTCGACTCAGCAAATTTTGCAAAAGTAGCTTATATTTGTTCTTGTTTCCTGTTTGTAAATCTTTGTAATAGTTACTTATTTCCCGTTTCTCGCAATTGATGTAATCACATAACATCATTCCACAAAAAAACTGAGATTGTCTTAGGAAGGGATAAATAACTTCACTTTTTAAATGTGTAAAGGGTAAGAGGTCACAAAATTAGTTTGAGTGTGAACTCGACATTTCAGATATGTTCAATGGGCAATCTATGTACTTTGCCTAATGTTTATGCTGGATTATCATCTTCCTGTGGCATAGGTGGTCTCTCTTGGACCCTAGCATGTTTAATATCTAGGAACGTGGCTTTACCCACTTCACTCCATTTAAGTTGGGCAGTTAAGACTTAAGACACATATCCACTATAAATAGATGTGACAATAATCAATAACAGTAAATTAGAAAATTCAACATCTTAATTGTTATCAACTTCGCCAACGTCAAGGCTGAAAGACTGACTCTACTACTGAGAATAATTTTAAATTCTCCCAAACTGTGTTCATTCTTTTTCATCAAACATATTGTTTCCATTAAAGAAGATTCTTAGTGCTTTCTCTCTATATTGTGTCTATTATCTCCTTTATTTATCTTGCGTTATCTCTGCCTTAATATCATTTCACTGCAAATAGGGGCATTCATCTGACGGGTGGATTTTAGCATCAACTCCAATATTAAACGATTTCTTAAGTTGAAAAAGAAATCATCTAAGATAAAAGAATTCAATTTCTCATATGGAGTTTCAACTAATAGTTATTATCTCATAAAGTCGTTTTCTTTGTTGATGGAAATTGTAATCAAGAAAAAAGACTACTTTCTAGATAATAAATATTAGTTTAATACCATCTGAAAAATCAATCCAAGATGAAAATAACTACGACGAAACAGAGAACATCATAAAGGAAGGAAAACAGACTAAACAAATTAATGGCAGTGAAACAAGGTAATGGCTGTGGCAGAGGAACAGATAAGAAAGGGGAAGAGTAGTTGCTGGTGCATGTAGGCAGGAAGAGTAAACAAGATCAATTTTGAGTTGCAAACAGAGAACATCATAAAGGAAGGAAAACAGACTAAACAAATTAATGGCAGTGATACAAGGTAATGGCTGTGGCAGAGGAAGAGGTAAGAAAGGGGAAGAGTAGTTGCTGGTGCATGTAGGCAGGAAGAGTAAACAAGATCAATTTTGAGTTGCAAACAGAGAACATCATAAAGAACAGACTAAACAAATTAATGGCAGTGATACAAGGTAATGGCTGTGGCAGAGGAAGAGGTAAGAAAGGGGAAGAGTAGTTGCTGGTGCATGTAGGCAGGAAGAGTAAACATGATCCAATTTTGAGTTACAAACCTATGTTGAAATTTCTTTCAACTAATAAGTTGGACCATGGTTTAAAACCATTTTAGTTAATTCTCATGCCTCACAGTTATGTGAGCGTGGGCTTACATATATTTAGGCAGATTTTGTGAACATCTATTATTCACAATCTTATTCTACCAAGTTGGTCCACGTCTATTCTCAGGTTGGTGGTAGAACCAAACACCCTAATTTCTTACCGTCCACCTGATTTCCTTCAGTTTGGACATACAAAAACAAATCTAAATTCTGCTTATAATAAACAAACTTCTCATCTAAAACACCTTGAATTGCATCTGATTTCTGCAGGCAACAAAACCAAATACCTGAACATTTATACAAGTAAAATCTTAATGGTCATCCAATAACTTGAATGTCTAACCAATCATATTGTAAAATGGGAATACTACAATTCTGTTCCCTACAAGAAAGGCCAACTAGCGAAAAGCTGAATGAAGCAGGGTACAGGGAGGAGAACCTATAATAAATACTGAAATCTGATACATTTTCTTTGCAATACCAAAATTTTGAAGGCAGCTGAACAAACTCTTGTATTGTCAGCTGTCGAAAAAATAGTGTGAGCATTCATTCCTTACCATCTGCGACCACCAAAGTTGCCATTACCTCTTCCTCTTCCTCCAGAAAAGCCACCTCCGCCTCGTCTGAAGCCACCGCCGCGGCCACCACCTCCAAATCTTCCTCTTGGATTCTCTCTCTCCTGCAAAGGAGGCAGCGCTTCCACTACCTCTAAATTTACCCCATGTGCACTTTTATGGCCTAAAAACCCCACAAGAAAAGAAATGGCAAAGATAAGAGATTAGGAAAGCTACGAACAGTTATGATCCCCCATGGCATAAAACAGAAACATGAACAGAAAAAGAAAATGGTGAATATAAAGTAAAAAACTCTCATGAATAAAACTAATGCAAGGAAAAAATATATAACTGTTGGGTGATAAAAATGTGATATGTCCATTGAATCATGTGTAGAAATATACCTGCGAGAAATTCATCCAAGTGCTCAGCAGATACATCAAAAACTGCCCCCTTTCCATCGGCTGTCAAAGTAAGACCATTGATTGACTCAACCTTCTCCTCAGGCAGGAACCTCCTCAAGACACTGTAGACAAAGCTGCCAATGATATCACAGTAAAAAAGATCAACATCATGTCTCGAGAAAAAAGAAAGAAAATTTAGCTCCATAAGGTAAATCCACTTGACATAATTTAGGTTGAATGTAAATGAAGAGCACTGCTAGGCACAATAAAAACTCTGATGCAAGATGCAACATCATGTCTCGTGAAAAAAGAAAGAAAATTTAGCTCCATAAGGTAAATCCACTTGACAGAATTTAGGTTCGATGTAAATGAAGAGCACTGCTAGGCACAATAAAATCTCTGATGCAAGATGCAGTAAACCTGTAACGTAATTCTCACTAATTTCAATAGCGGGCAATGAGAAATTTCCTCGTTCGTGAATCCATTTAGTGAGAATCCTTTATAACTTCATTTTGTAGCTACTTTCATATAAATGGGTAGAAACGCTGATGTGGAAGTATGAACATTCACAGTTCCCCTGCTGCCTACATCCTTGCTTGCATATTAAAAAATGTGTTTTGAGTTTTCTTGTGAATATGCTTGGATATGCTTAGACTAAAATGATCAAGTCACAATCAGCAACAAATCACAATTTGAGGCATTGAAGTGCAGAATTCAACAATATATTTCAAATTTGAAATACTCACGAAGGTGAGAACATGGGTCTCCCACACTCAAGAAGCAGAGTAACACAGTTCTCCATAGAAGTAAGAAGCGACCGAGTCTTGATCTCAGAATAGCCCTGGAAAGGAAGAAACAAGTTAGTCAACAGTAAGATGAGGTAGAGAGAATGAATAAATAAATAAATAAATAAATAAATAAATAAATAAATAAAGACGAGAAACATACAGCAGCCTTAGCAAGAGCTTTCGCAAGCAACTCTGCTGGTGATAGGTCAGATGTATTCAGAAGCTCCTCCGCAGCAGCCTTAAATGCAGGTATGACACTATCGGAAATATCTGCAATTATATCAGCAGCTTCTTTCCCAGCCGCTTTAGCAACATCAGCTGGCTGAGGAGCAGATAAATGCTCAAACTTGACACCAGATTCTCTTTCAATTCTAGAAATGTTGGACTTCCTTGGATCATACAGCATTACAGCAACACCAGTCTTTCCTGGAATTTGACATGACAGAAAAATAAAGCTAGTCCCTAATTTATGTAAGAAAGCAATTCCAACATCAGAAACTCACCTGCCCGTCCTGTCCTTCCAGATCGGTGAATGTATGCTTCAACATCACTAGTAGCTTCGCACTGAACAGGAAAATATCACATTCAGTACTCAAATACCAATAAAGTTTAAGAATCAAGCATGGGCAGTAAGAAACCTGGATAATTAACTGAACATCGTCAATATCCAGTCCACGGGCTGCCACATTTGTGGCCACTAATGTCATGAATTTGCCTGATCTGAATCCTTTAAGTGTAGCCTGAGAATCAGATAAAGGTTACTATGAGAGACGCACCAAAATTATCAATTTGTAACGAGTCTAGAAGGTTGATGAAAAATTCTGCATATTTCATCAACAGTGTAAGGTGGTTAATTCTAAGGACTTGATGTCCATAGGGGAAGATGGAGAGAGCACACTAAAATGAAGCATGTAAATTCTACCTCACGCTGGTTCTGTTGTATCTCCCCATGCAAAGCACTTGCCCCAGGCAATATGCCAGCTAGCTCTGAAGCTAGGGCCCTTGTCTCGGTAAAAATGATAGTGCGGCCTCCACTGATTTTTCATGGAACAAAAGATTTATGAGGTTCATTGTCATGTTTTAAATGGAAGACACTGGAAATGAGAAGCAACCAACCTGCTGTAGCACCGAATGATATCAGGAATCAGTTGAGGTCTTGCACCACTAGAGCATGGAATAATAATATGCCTCACATTTTTACTCGCCTTCATTTTCTCATTACCAACAAGGTCAACCGTTTTCTTATCAGGTTTCAGAAACTTAGATGCAATCTGCCACAAGAAAAATGTTTCAGCAAGAGACAGCAAGGTTTATCAAGCCTTGGGGAAGAGAAAAATTGAACTGATATTAAACTAAATTGCATGAAATATTCATACTGTATTCTGAAGTCAAAAACAAAAGATACAACAGACGTACATGCTTCACCCAGACTGGCAAAGTGGCACTGAAAAGAACTGTTTGAACTTGGCTTGCATCTTCGACCTTGCCTTTGAATAACAAAGGAACAAAACATACATAAAAGCATAACAGTGTAACCATAAAATAGAATATCCCTCAACAGAATAAACAGTAGCAAGAAACTTCTGACTCATCGCATACCTAAAATAAGTTCGACATCATCTACAAAACCAATTTTTAACATTTCATCGACTTCATCAAGAACACGGAACTTTAAAGACCTGAAATCAATATTTCCCCTTTCAATGTGGTCCTGCAGCCAAATTTAGAAGCAGTTAATTTTCACTCCATAAAGGTGAATGAAATTCAACTTGGAAATCAGTAAACCCTACCTTAACTCTTCCCGGAGTACCCACTACAATATCAACTCCTCTTTTTAGTTGAGCCGTTTGTGCTCCCATGGGAGAATTTCCATACAAACAGCATGAGGTGAGCCCAACAGCCCGGCCATAAACTTCAAAGTCAGCAAACACCTGCAAATAAACAAAATAACGAGAAAATGAGAACCCATTGGCTTACTGAAGCGAGAAGGCTGATAATATATACCTGAAGTGCCAATTCCCTAGTAGGTAAAAGCACCAGAACACTAGGAGCCTTCCCATATCCTGTTTTTCGTAAATCTTTAGTAGGACCATTTGTTAGGGACTCCAATATGGGCAAAACAAAAGCCAACGTTTTACCCTGCAAGTACGGAAGCACGTATTAAAGTCAAGTCACGCTTTACAATCTAGTCACAACCAAAATAGTCAGAAGCATTATCATGAAATTTCTGGTACCCTTAACATTCATAACATGAGGACTAAAAGTCACTCTTTCTATTTAGTTTAAATTCTTGATGAATGAATAATTTATAATAGGAAACAGGAAGCTAATAATTCATACATAAACTTCTTTTCAAAAAGGTAACCTCTATACAGACAATAAAGAATCCTTATCACAATCCAAAAAGTAAGCTTCTAATTAAAGGGAAACATGCGCATATCTTGCAGCAAATAGACCAAACAACTCTTATAAGCAATTTAGGGACAACATGGTAAGATATATGTGTATCTGTTGGTTGAAAATATATGTGGGAAACAAAACCTTATAAAAATGGCAAGTAATGGTGATAGGTCATTAACTAAGCTCAGTTTACTAGTTCTTACATAATTATAGGATCAAAATAACGGGGCGGGGGACAGCAGCTACTCCCAATCTGCAAGCTGGATAGTTATAAAGATCCCATTTTCTCAAAAATGTATAAACATTTGGATATCCTCTAAATTCAATATGCCTACATACCAAAAACTAAACCAACCATAACAACAACAACAACTATGTCTTGGTGGGTTAGTCCTGCTGGCCAAAATATGCAAAACCTATACACTAATTATGTATATTATATGTATATTTATACTTGATACAAACATATAACTAATTATGTATATTTATACTTAATACACACAACATATACATTTACCGGAAACTAAACAAACCAAAACAACTACAACTATGCCTTAGTGGGTTAGTCATCCAAAATATGCAAAACCTATACACTAATTATGTATATTGTATGTATATTTATACTTAATACACAAAACATATACATTTACCGGAAACTAAACAAATCATAACAACCACAACTATGCCTTAGTGGGTTAGTCATCCAAAATATGCAAAACCTATACACTAATTATGTATATTATATGTATATTTAAACTTAATACACAACATATACTTTTACCGGAAACTAAACAAACCATAACAACAAGTACAACTATGCCTTAGTGGGTTAGTCAACCAAAATATGCAAAACCTATACACTAATTATGTATTAAAAAAAGGGCAGCCCGGTGCACTAAGCTCCTTCCCGGACCACAAGGGTCTATCACACACACTTACCCTGCATTTATACACTGATTATGTTTATTACATGTATATTGTATGTATATTTATACTTAATACACAACATATACATTTGCCGGAAACCAAACAGACCATAACAACAACAAACAACAAAAACTAAATAGGTATGATACAATGAAGAGGTGAATTGATATACCTGACCAGTACGAGCACGACCAACCAAATCAGAACCATCAAGAATATCATTAAAAGTCATAGCTTGAATAGGAAAAAGTGATTGTATTCCTTTAGCATTCAAAGCATCTCTTAATGGCTTAGATATCCTAAAATTAGACAACACATTAGGATCCTCCTCCACTTTCTTCTCCTCAACAACAACCACTTCTTCCTCCATTAATTTAGCCTTTTTATTCTTCTTCTTTGTATCTATAGGCTCACATATCTCTGAGGAGCTAGTGGTGTCACTCTTCTCTTCATCATCATCACCCAAGTTCAAAGCTTTTCTCTTTTTTTCCTTCTTTTTGCTCTTTTTAATGTCCTCTGAATCAGACCCACAATCAATCTTGGACTTCTTTTCTTTCTTGATTTTCTTTTTGAGGTCTTTGGATACATCAGTGGTGGTCATTGTTTCATCAGATACAACAAGTGAAGGCATGATATGCTCTTTCTGCTAACAAGGGAGAGGAAAGAGGAGGAGTAAGGATTTAGGGTTTCAGATTTTATAGGGGAATATGTCACATTGATTCATTCAAATCAATGCTGAACGTCCGATTTAATGGAGGGTAAGATACATGTTTGGGAGGAGGTCACTTTCCACATTCGTAAAGTGTTTAAAATATAGCCATTTTTTGTTTGACACATACTTTCGCTTCTTCTCCAATGAATTTCAAGATGTATTACAGGGTCGTTTATTACAGCTTATTAAAAAGAGCTTTTAGAAATAGAGTTTTTAGGAGTAGAGTTTTTTATTAAAAAATTGTTAGGTGTTTGATTATCAATAAAAAAGTGTTTTTAATTTAAAAATAGGCAAAAGCAACCTCTACTTCTAAAAGCTCAAATAGAGGCCAGAAGTGTTTTTGAAAGCCAAAAGCACTTTTTCGATTTTCAACCAAACACTTCAATTTTTTGCCAAAAGCAAAAGCCCAACCAAACGGACACTAAATGTGATATGTAACCATTCTCTGTTGCAAGACAACCAATTTATAAGAAGAGGAGGAAGAAAAAGCAAATCTAAAGTTTGTGGCTAAAATTTAAATACAATACAAATATTGGATATATTTTAAAGAGAAGCTCTAAAAATGGTTATTGGTGCACTTTGTCAGATATTTTTTCTTCATAAAACGTTGGAGCAAAAAAAGGGTCACAGAAATATTCCTTTTGATATTGTGGCATGCCTCATGTTTAGGAATCATTGAACAAGTAAATTCTCATGTCACTATTTATTTAATGAATAATGTCTTGAAATTTAGGAAATTGTGTTTTTTAAGATGTGTTTTTTAATACTTGCAATTACTTACTTTTGACTTTTATAAATGATTGTGATGAAATAAATGGTATGAAAGTCCATATATCTTCCACTCATTTTATTAACATATTCAATTCATGTACATGTTAAAGTTACGAGTAATATATATAACTCTCACTCAAGATATATATGGATTGGGTTGGTTTGGATTTTTCAAATACCAAATCAAATCAATTATATCAGATTTTAGATTTATAAATCAAACCAAATCAATAAGCTAGTGTTTGGGCACAACTTAGCTCGTCCACTTTACAGAATTGTGGAAACATGATAGATACGATTTTAATGGAGGAACATGATAGATAGAATTAGTTGGGTCATAAATAGATGGGCTTTTTTATAAAATACAAAAGTTTGTGGTAATTTTTAAAAGTTTTGAAAAGGTCAAAATATAGGTCTTGGCCAGAAAACAAGTTTGAGCCGAAATTTGGGATTTGAAGATTTGTTTTCAAAATATGTCGAAATTTTATAGCCAAATAAAGATTTGAAAATAAATCTTCAAAATATGCTCCCAAAATCTATGACCAAACGGAAAGTCGGTTTTATCAATCTCGCTTCTTCAAATTTTGAGTTGTCTACTTTACAAATTGAGCCAAGTTTAAAGAGCTATCTAAGTATTTACTATTTAGCCTATGTTTTGATATTAATTTACTTCAAATTTTACCTTCCTTGAGTATTTTTATAGTTAATTGACGCGCACAGATCATTCATGTATTTGAGAGTGCGAAGAGATTACGCAGATGAGCTCCTGTTTCTAAGAAGCGAAATATATAGCAATATATAATTTCTCATTTGATGCGTAGGAGAGCTTCTGATAGTGAGTCTTAATGATATAGTAAAAGTGTTTCGTAGTAACTTGGAGACCAACATCTTAATTTTGGTTTTAGCTTTTTTTAATTTGCTTTTTTATAGATAATATGGGCTAAAAAATATAAGTCCAAACGTGATGTTAAAATATTATGAAACTAAAATTTTGATAACGCAATAAAAATATTTAAAAATTATATATGTATAAAATAATTTAAAAATTATATATATGTAAGGTTGCGTACAATAGACTCTTGTGGTCCAGTCTTTCTCCGGACCCCGCGCATAGTGGGAACTTAGTGCACCGGGCTGACATTTTTTATGTAATCGGGTTGGTTTGGTCGAGGGTTTAACTTTTTTTAATTAAGACCAAACAAAACCTATTATGATCGGGTTCTTTTTCAATATCAAACCAAATTACTTATCGGGTTTTTTCTTAGTTTAGTTCGATTTGGCAGTTTTATTTGTACGGTCCTAACTCTCACGGTGATCTTACATACTATAAATTGAGTGTTTTCACATTACAAATAACATGTGCATTTCAAGAAATAGAAAAGTTTTCTCTTCTCTTGACATTTTTTATCTTGCTCTTTCAATATTGCTATAATCTTAGTATAATTATATAACACGCTATTAGAATGAGTCTCATTTTGTTAGTCAGGTATTTGTTTCAATTTCTTAGAGATGTTCGGATTCCAAACATTTCAACATGTTACTGCTGCTTTTGAAATATCAGTTCATGAAGCAGCCGCACACCTATTTAGGTTCACGGTTGTTCACGCGAACAACCGGTTTTTTTTTTTTTTGCAGTGCTATTTTTCACTTTTGAACAATCATAGTATCATCATTCTCTTATACAACCATGAAAAAGGGTGACTACAGTGACACCCTACTTATTAAAAGTCCATTATATTCTTTTTCATTTTGTATTTACGTTCACACTAATGATATATTATGTTGTCCAGGATTTGGACAGTGTCATGCTAAGAACCATCCGGATAGTTGTTGGCTTAACCACCAGACTAAATATTTCTCCATAATCTACTCTAACCTGTTGAGACTCGCCATCACCAACAAGACGAGCTTTGTATCTTGCAAAAGAGCCATCAGAATTCATTTTGTGACAGAAAAGTGAAAACCCACATAGACCTAATAATGTTCATAGTAGATGGACGGGACACTAATTCCCACGTCTTATTATCAATTAAGAACATTAATTTCGTCTAACATGGCAGCTTTCCAATTCGGGGTCTGATAAGACTACTTTGAGATTTTTTGGTATGGGTGATGGTTGAACCGAAGATACTAAGTTAAACTGACGTTTGGGCCAAAAATCTCATGCATGGCACGAGTTTCAATGGTCCGAGTATGTACTATCATCGATTGGGTGGTAGGGATCCCAGGGGGTGGAGTAGAGTCCAAGTTTGAAGGTGTGGAGGAGTGAATTATCGAGTGGTTATTGGGTCGGGATAATGGGTTGTCTTAATTTATTAGCGAGGGAGCAGTGGGCTCCCCCACATGGGCCTGGTTGTTACGGGGACTCAATTGGGTCTAGACCATTGGTCCAGTCCCGTGAAGTGGTGGGGCGGGGTTATTTAGGTTATTAGGTTGTGGTGGGTTAATTGATGGTTGATTATTGAGATTGTTATGTAAAATGGGATGTATTCCGTTGTCCAAAATATATAAAGGTGAGGATGCACATGAGACCTAGCAAACGGGAATTTAGACTCATAAAAAAATTACGTGACGAGAGATAATAACTTTCCTCATCGTCACATCATAACATTTATATCCCCTATGATTTAATGGATATCGCAAAAACACGCAAAGAGTCGACATAGCCTACAACTTGTGAATGGAAGTAGAAGGAAACAAAGGATAACACAAACACCGGCAAATGTGTAAAAGATGGAATACGATGATCAATATTTGTGTACGGGATACATTGGAGAGTAGTTTACTGGGAAGAATATTTAAAAGATATGTTGTCATTTGAAGTGCATGGTGCCAAAAAATCGATGGTGTGGAAGAATGCACAAGGATGGTGCGAATCATATTATTAATTGTTCGAATTTTCCTTTCGTCTTTCCCATTTCGTGGTGATGTATGTGGACACGACAAATGCAAAAACATCTCATTCTGATGACAAAAATCTTTAAATTGGGTGTTTATAAATTCGCTCATTGTCACATTGAAAACATTTAATGAATTTGCCAAATTGAGTTTTGATAAAAACACTAAATTGTTTTAAAATGGTATAGGTTTGTGATTTATGTTCTAAGGGAAAAGTCCACAAAAATTTTGAATAATCATCTAGAATTAGCAGATAGTACTTATGACCTGCAGAACTCAAAACAGGTGGTCCACAAATCACAATGCAAAATATCAAAATGGCATATAAGTATGAGAAGTAGAGGACGCAAAAGGGAGCTTAAAATGTTTACCAACCACACAATATTGACAAACAGAAGAGTCCAAAGTTCGGTTACAAGCAAACACATTATTCTTCCTAAGAGAATTAAAAACGGGTGCTCCTGGGTGACCCAACCGGTTGTGCCATACAATAGGAGAAATGGCAGCAAAGGTGGATGGTTTGGTTATGCGATTGTTGGAAACAGAGGTGATGAGATACACGTCCCCCGTGCTATTACATCTCATGAGTGGCACTTCCCGAATATCCTTCACAGAAAAGCCAAACGAATCAAAATTTACAGAAACATTGTTGTCAATTGTAAACTGTCTAACAGATATCAAGTTCTTAATTAATTTTGGTGCATGAAGAACGTTTTTCAAGTATAATGGAGGGTGTGGAGAGGATAGTGTTACCTGACCAATACCACGAATTGGAATTTCCTGACCACTATTGACAACAATATTTTTATTATTGCTCATATTGAAATAAGACTAGAGATTACCTTGAGATTCCATCATATATGACGTATCCCCTGTATCCATGTACCATGACTCGTCTGGAACACTTAGATTCATGTGGTTCATGGCTTGTTCGATGTCAGTGGGCGGCGGCGCATAGCCCACCGAAGATGGTGCCTGAGCCGCAAATACATGTTGGGGACGAGACCCAAGAATTCGTCGACGGTCAAGGTAGGATCGACCCAAGAAGTAGGCAGATACGGGACGACCCACGCTGGTACCGCCCATTGATTATCGCCACGCTCGAATTGCTCGTCTGCCGTTTGAGTTGGCCACCTCCACAGCCTCGTCCCTTTCCACCATTAGTTTTCCATTTGTTATTGTTACGGTTTGAACCCAATTTTTGTCATTATTTTGACGATTTTATTGCCCCCCGAACCAGAATTTTTGGGCTCTGAATCCATGGAAAATGAGTTGGTGGTGACGAGAGCTGTGTCGGCGGTGGAAGCTTCAGAAGATGCCTATTTTTCCTTCCGTATTTTTTCGAGAATTAATCTCGAACGGGCCTCATAGAACGGAGGCAAAAAATTATTTTGATGAATGGACGTAGCAATCCCATCATACTGTTCATTCAATCCTGCAATCAACTGAAGGACCAACCGTTGATTTGTCACGGGCGAACCAATGTTGGATAATTGGGCCGCAAGCATCTTTAATTCTTGACAATAAGAAGAGATATTAGAAAAATGATACACGGCCCTAGAAACTTTGTTATCCTGAAATATATTTTGTAGACGTTCGCACGCCTGTTGAACCGTAGAATTTGGCTCCAAAATAGTATGTAAAAGGTCGCTGGATATAGTGCCATAAATTCAGGACAATAGCATCCAACCAGGACTATAACTTTTTGTTCACCAAACCGGCGTATGAGGATGACTCATAAGGTATAATGTGGTCGATGACCTTATAGGCACGACAATAGATTTTGAACAATTCTGCTCAGGATGTATATTGCCCTTTTTCCATTTCAAGGTTATATAGATGAAGTTCTTGACGTTATTAACGTCAAGAGCGGAATGAAAAATTTGTTTTTCGGCCATTGATTCCATAACAAATCAATACCTAGACAAAAGAAGTAGAGGTTGATGTTTTAGGTAGTGAAAAACCCTAGGTTTTCGGGTAGGGGCGACAAAATTAGCCAAAATCCAAATTATCCGCCCAAGATTTCATGGATTTGGGCAAGAGTGATTTTGAGGATGAGTTAGTTTAAGTTAGCCCTAGTTGACCCATCATAAATCAACAACCCAAATGAACCCACGATGATGCCCAAACTTGACCCACGAAAATGCTAAATTTTAACGATTAGAGCTCCACTCTATATTAAGATTTTTATTTATAAATAATTATTTAAAAAAATCTTTATTATTTCGGAACAATAAAAATACACCAATGCACCCCAACACCGCTATCCATCCACCCTACCCCATACACCAACTCCCACTCAAACACTGAACCACCCTCACATCTCTGCCCCCTACCTTGCCTACTCCACTCCACCCCCTACCCACTTCTACCCCTACCTCTCGCCCTACCCCTCACCCCAGACCTACCCCCTTCCACCCCCACCACATTGTCATACCCTATTCTCAAATTTCTTTTTCATATTTTTTTAATTTTATAAAAAATATGAATTTTTTTCTTACCTCCCCCCTAACCCCACCTACCCCCTCCACCCCTACCCTATCCTCAAATTTATATTTCATATTTTTTGTTACTTTAATCTGGCTCGGCTCCGATAACGCAATTCCGGGAGGAGTCGGTAGTTGGGCACTGGATCCCTTCGGACCTGGAGAATGTGTGACGCTGGGTCGGGGCGGACATTTATTTTGAATTCGATAATTTTTGAAAAAACATTTCGACATATTTATTTATTTTATCCTCGAGCCTACTCTCGTCTTTCGAATGTTGCTTCCGATTTAGTTGTGCGCAGACGTCAAGGATCACCGATGTCGGGCGACCAAGGAACTTGACTTATCCGAACCGAACGATAGCGGCTTAAAGCGTTGCCTATCACGAGCAGGCCGATTCCCGAAATTACTTTCTGGATATTCCTCAATGTCCCGGCTATTCACGGAACGTGAGAAGACTTTCCACGGATCGAAGGAAAAAAGACAGTTCGATCGAATATTTATTTTTAGATTCTTTTATCTGTTAGAAAAAGTAGTTCCGCAACTACTACCGTGGTTGTTGCTAACGGAGAGAGCAAGAGCACTCCCCAAGCCAAGGAAACATTATTAAAAATATAATTTTTTCCTACCTACCCTATCCCCCCCTACCCCATTTTCAAATTTCTATTTTATATTTTTTTTATTTATAAAAAATAGAATTTTTTCTTACCCGCCCTACTCCATTTTCAAATTTCTATTTTATATTTTTTTTTTACTTTTAAATCAATCTATAAAAAATATGAATTGTTTCTTACCTCGCCCTATCCACATCTACCCCCATCCACCCCCACCGCATTGCGCTACCTCATCCTCAAATTTCTATTTCATATTGTTTTACTTTTATAAAAAATATGAATTTTTTCTTACATCCTCCCCTACCGCCCTAACCCCACCTACCCCTCCACTCCCACCCCATCCTCAAATTTCTATTTCATATTTTTTGTTACTTTTATAAAAAAAAAAATATTAAAAATATGAAAGTTTTTCTTACCTCCCCCTACCCACCCCCCTCGCCCTACCCACATCTACCCCCCTCATTTCTCTACCCATTCCTCAAATTTTTATTTAATAATTTTTGTTACTTTTATAAAAAAAATGATATTTTTTCTTAACTCCCCCTAACCCCCCCCCCCCCCTACCACATTCTCAAATTTCTATTTTATAAATAATTTTTAAAAAATATGATATTTTTCTTATACCCCGCCCTACGCACACCTGCCCTCTTTCACCCCCACTCCATTGCCCTACTCCATCCTCAAATTTGTATTTCATATTTTTGTTACTTTTATAAAAACATTATTAAAAATATAATATTTTTTCTTACCTCCCCTACCCCAACCCCCACCCACCCTTCCTCATTCTCAAATTTCTATATTATATTTTTTTACTTTTATAAATAATTTATAAAAAATATGAATTTTTTTCCTACGTCCCCACTGCCCCCGACCCATCCCCACCCCATCCTCAAATTTTTATATCATGTTTTTTTTGCTTTTATAAAAAATGAAAAAATTCTTTAAAATATTATTCTTATTTTAAAAATAAAGATATGAAAAAAATCAAATATCATACAAAATAAAATAACATCATAGAAGTTAAGTTTGAAATTTGTAAAAGTAATGAGTCAAGTTGGGTTATGACCCATCATTTAGCTCATCTTGACTCGCCCATCTTAACCCATGTAAGTTTTGGGCGGGTTGGACATTGGTCCATCTACTGATTCAGCTCATTTTGACCCGCCCAACTTCAACCCAAACGGACCATCCCCTAATTTCGGGTATGTATTAGCCGAGGCCCGAGAGGAGGGGGGTTGTTATCAGCTAGGGTTTAGGAAGTAGTTTTAGGGTTTTTGAGGAGGGGTGGCCGAAATACGTAGGGTTTAGGAGAAAGAAAAAAATCAATAGGGCAAAGGATATTTGACTCTTGATATCATGTAGGAAGAAATATTTCTTGAGTATTTCATTCCAATGATAGCAAATATATATAATATTACAATGTAGTACTAATCTAAGTTTACATAAAATATAAGATGCTAATCTACCTAATTGATTTACAATGATAATTACAATATTACATCTTAATTAATAGTGATTGGAAATAATTATGGAATTGTCCCATAAGTATTCTTACACTTTTTTCTGATTCATGGAACTCAAGAAACAGGTTCCTTTCATGCTGGACTGCTATTCCAATCCATGGTGTGCCTCTTCTTTCCCACGCTGATTTGGCTTCCGAATACATCTCTGAACAGATAGCATCATGTACAAGAATAGACTCCTCTTTAAAATTCTTCAAACGAGCCTTTCAAGATGCATTGTTTTTTGGCTGATTAGATACTACACTAGTTTCTCTTTTCAGATCTAAGGGACAGCTGGGATAAGAAGAAAACGATGATTGGAATTAGTTGGATGGAAGACACATACAGTATGTTGATGAACATAAAAATATATAATGCATTCAATCCATGGCCTAGATTATATACCGACACTCAAAAGCAATCATATATGAGACTGTATTTTCATATTGAATTAGTCCATACCTTATTAAACAATTCTACTGGTGGATGCACTGGAAGCCTCTTATCATCTGTAGATTTAGAATTCTGCAGAAGGATAGGACACAAAGGACAAATGAGGATAAGAAATACTTGATGAAAGATCTATAAAAGTAAGCAAAGTGATAGTGAATTACCATCGAGGGTGTACTTCTTTCTCCAATCTTTTCACATATTCTAGTATCTTCACTACTTGGGAAAATCTGTATAATTACATGATATGGTTTAACTATTAGCATATACCATAAACTCTACAAGAAAACAAAAGATGGTTCACACGGTTAGATTAATGGTGTACCTTATTACATCTTAAAGCTTTTGATTTGAGTAATGTTACAGAATTCCCCTGTTTCACAGCATTTTGACTGTTTGATCTGAGATACAATGCAAACCATGTAAGGACAAAGAACTGCAATATAAGGAATGGATACTTTGTGATGCTTGAAATTTAAGTTCCTCTTTTTTCTCTCCTGAAAAGGTAATGTTTTGCTTGATGTAAAAGAGAAAATTCAGAATCTCAAGCAAAAATATTTCTCTAAAAGTACAACAATAATTTATTATAATCAAAATCTCATAGGTGTGCTTGTGACTGAAATTCCATCTGGCGAACCATAGAAGTAAAATAGAACGATGTACATAATTAATTCTGTATTCAACCAGGAGATTACAAATGTTTCCTGGAGAAAAACTTTTGATCAGATGATGTAGCCTTTAAAATAGTTAGTTCGGTTTAATCGGGAAAAAAAACCAGTACAACTTATAAGCTAAATTCTTCTCATTCAATTACTGGATAAGGTCAGAAACCTATCAATCCAACCTTTTAAAGTCGACAGAAGTGCTATGTGTAGCAGACTTAGCATTTTGGCTATTTGACAACTGCAATAACCCAACATAGAGAGATTAGCTTCTATCAGTTTATATACTTTCAGATTTCATCATTCCGTTGCATATTTTTTAAAATCTTCCCTTAAAACCCTCTATGTATAAAAGCAATTCCGTGTGAAACTGAATGAGACTAAATAATTGTTGTAGAGTCAAATTTTTGTATCGCATTTAAATTCTGTCTCAAAATTTGCTGTACTCTATAAGAATGTTTTCAGAGACAAACACCATTAGCATGAAGCACCACTGGTTTCAAAAATTACTTTTGAATGACGAAGTACCAAATACACCAAGCAATAGTGACCTACATTAGCAGACGAATTTCTTGAGGCCCTCTCCATAGTCTGCAACTTAAAAACCTAAAAACATTAAGAAGCAGACTGAGATTGAGAAGTAACGCAACACAACTTTCGAAGTCTAGGTTCATTGATTTAGCAGTAATGAGGAAATAGGGGCAGTGGATAAAGCTATAGATCTAATTACATGAAACTCTGGCAATCTCAATGTAGTCTTCGGATGAGGAGATAATACAAGAGCTTTGAGAATCTACAGAAAGCACAAAGATTACGTCTCAGTGTATGTTAATGTTGTTTAAATGATTTTATAGAGTTCAGGAAGAGAACAATATCTCAAACTACCAACTTTTGTGTTCAAGGGCTGTGCTTTTGAAGGTTGGCCTTTAGCTTTTGCATGGTCACTTGACTCTGAATCATTCTTGGACCTGAAACTTTTAGTTATAAACCAAAAGTTGATCACTTAACTGTTAATATTTTCGAACCAAGACAAAGGGATAAAAGAATCAAGAAATCCACCGAACTGAAAATGTGAAAGAATCTGAGCATCTAACCCAAAATCTTAAAATAGTGAGTACAGTAGCCCAGACCTTTATAAACCTCTTTGGATGCCCTTTTATACCCTTGTGGGACACTACACAACTCAATTCAACCCTTTTGGGGTTCACATGTGGACCTTAGTGCAACTTACAAGTGTGAGAACAGACTCGCCATATATTGACTTTAATACCATGAGAAATAAGATAATCGGCTGAGTGACTCAAGAGTCAAGACCTTTATAAATCTTTTTGGATACCTTTTTATACCTGATGTGACACTATACAACTCAACAATAACGTACCTTCGTCTTTGTGCCCTCTGCATCGTTTCCAGTTGAGGATCTTTAGGAACAGTGACCTTAATTTAGAACACATCAAGTCAGAGAAATTTGCAACCAGAATAAATATTCTATAAACTGCAAAGGAAGATTCAACAAGTGTTAATTCAACATCTTCCAATAACGACTTTAATCATTCACCTTAGACTTTTCTGGATATCTTGTGAATAGCAAAGTTTGAGCAACATGGTTGGAAAGATAAAATGATGACACAAAATTATATCCGGAGCTGACATCTATTAGAAATGAATAATGATAAGAATTTTTACTGTTGGCGAAAGCAGACTAACACAAACGGCTGAATTTTGTCACAAGAATAAATCTGAAGGGAATAAACATACAGCTCCTCACTCTGACTGCCTGACACCTTCACCAGGCTTGACTTTTTACACCAGATTAAACTAACTCGGTCAAACTACCATCAGATACTGAAATGAAACGACAAGTTCTTACATTAAAATTGTATATATGACTTCATGTTTTGTCTTGCTATCCAATTGCTACTCCTGATCCATTAATGTGAAAAAAGGGGTTCAAGGAATAACCTTCATTTGAGGATATGTATCTACAATTATCTACAGAAAGCAGCTCTCTACCAATCACTCAAGTTTCAACCAGTCAAGAATTTATTGCCAAAAGGAAAGTCCATGCTGCAGCTCGACAAATTTTTTCATGAGACTTGAAAACAATAGTTATAGGCTTATAGCCCAAGGAATTGTGTGTCTCCGTTTTTTTCCTCATAAATATCTCACAGAACCTTACTGTGGTCAGTTAAGAAAAAAAGTGAAGATATTGTGTATATCCAGAGAATTTCAAGATTTTAGCTTCATTGGGGGATCTGACCATAACATCTGACTGCCACTTTCCTCAAGTAGACCAAGTTAAAAGTGAACAAACTAATGTAGTCCTTTGGAAATACCTTTTCAAGTCATCAAATCAGAACTCATAAGGCATTGCCACAAAGATCTAGCTAACAAAGGAAGTACAATGTAAAAGCTTCCAATCTATACTTGGAGTAGAAAAGGGAAAAAATATTAATCATATGGACAGAGTTAAGGCAGACGGAACATTAAATTGAAAGTGCACAGAGAACTCAGTACAGAAACTAAATCAGAATTCTATCCCTTCTGTTTTAGGATAGCGTTAGAATCCATACATCAGTTTCAAGCACACCATAGCAGAAATAGTATCAAGAAACAGTAACTCACACACCTTGCACAGATAACCACTCTCTAGCTTTTGTCTTTTTGTAGCTGCATTATAAGATACTGAAGAGTTCCACGAGCTTCTCTCATCGATCTTGCTAGGTGGTTTCTGGGACCTAACAATTGAACAATGAGAAACATAGCAAGAACTAAATACTACTTTGTAAGTTAAGTCAAGCAAAATATGGTTTAAGAAATAACCTACAAGTGAATAGGACAAAACGAATTGAACAAACTGGAACTGCAGAAACATACATAAGCCTGAACAGGAAATTTACAGTAATTTTCCGCTTGATGCTTTTGATTGAAGTAGTTCGACAGAAATAATTTGGCAAGAATGATAGGAAAAGAAAAAATTTAAAAGTCTCTTAAGTAACATATCACCTTGAAATGAATAAAACCTTTCAGAAGAAGCTAGAATATTTTTGAACATACCTTAGTTTAGCCAAATGACTAGCAGTGGGCTTCATTAAAGTTGAACCTCTGGGCTCTGACTTTAACTTAGCTTTAGGACTTTCCTTAGCCACTCGACCAACGGATAATGTTTCTGAAGGTGTAGAAATAATACAAGTTAGACTTTGTTAAAATTAAGTACAACCTGAAAAAGCTTAGCAAAACATATAACTAGAGAGTCATTACCGAAAGGTGCTGCTAGTAACCTAACCTTCAGTTTTCGGTTTATAGGGTGAAACGGAGGAACCACCAATGTGAATATTTGAGGCGTTGCTGCTTGATTTTGTGGTCTGCATTTCTTGTAACCTAGAGGGACCACGTGAACATTCTGCTGCGGCTTCTTTCACCAGATTTAGCTTTACAATGAGAGCTATGAAGTTCCAAAAGCAACAGGGGAGGAGAAAGAAAAAGTGAGGACATTTATAAACCAATACCACCGTACAAAATTAAGAATACTGAAACAACAATAAGTTAAACAATGAAAGAAGCTTATCGCTGATTTTTAAAAAGAAATCATGTATTCATCTTTAATATTTGGCGGGTATAAGGGAAGCGAAGGTAGTGAGTTTAAGTCTACCACCACTCATATATAAAAACTGATTGTTTACACAATTCAATAGAGCTGTAACTGATTGGGTTTTACTTATAAGGTCATTTTCGAAAACATCATATTAAGAAAAGTTCCGTATAACCAATCCTCTTTTCTCTATTTCACAATCACAGCAATTAATTACTTCTATGACATGTCCACTCTATATATCAACATTCTCATGTAAATGCCCGATCAATCCAGTAACCAGGAATTTTTAAAAGAACAAGCATTTTGATTTCGCACAACACGAGATCTTAATGAATTGGCCTTTCTTCAACTTAAATGACCATAAAGTATTGAAGAGTGTAAAGAATGGATCTTGAGCCTCAACCCCAAAAGCTAGTTTGTAGGGTGGGGATTGTCCAAATTCATATAAAGAGTTCATGTTTCCATTCCATATCCGATTTGGGAATCTTAACAAAGAGTCATATGTATCTTCTTTTTTTTCAAATTAAAATCTACAACAACAACATACCCAGTGTAATCCCACAAGTGGGGTCTGGGGAGAATGATGTGTGTGCAGAGGCGTATCTAGCCTTGTAGGACGGGGTTCAATTGAACCCCTAACTTCCGGCGCGAAGCATAAATTTATGCGTAAGAAATATTAAATTTGTAAGAGATAGGAGTAGTAGATGTGAACCCATAACTTTAAAAATATAACAGATTCAATGCTAAAAATATTAAGATTGAACCCACAGAGTTTAAATCTTGAATCCGCCTCTGTATGTATGTCTCTACCTTGTGAAGGTAGAGAGCATGTTTCCGATAGACCATTGGCTCAAGTAAAGTATATCAAATCAGATATGAAAAGGAAATATAAAAATGGAGGAAAGAATAGCATCAACAACAAATAATACTATAGCCAAAACAAAGGAAACACAACAGGTAATAATAGAATCGAAGAATAAGATAGTAGGAGAGTAAACTGATCAAAGGAAAATATAACATGATGACTCAAACTATACATTATTTTTTCTTTTTTCCCTTGGATGAAGTGCTCCTACTAGTGCAAGAATATAGAGGAAGAGCGGCACGTATACTTCAACTTTCTAATTATTAGGGGGCCACATATGCATTAAGCCAAAAAAAAAAGAGAATAGAGACTTTATGTATGGCTTACGAGAAGGCGGATAGTTGCCAGCAGTTTCGAACCAGCGTTCGGCTTCTGCAGCCTGGGAAAATGTCTCGGGGCGACAGAAATCATAGAACCAAGCGGTGTCAAACTCGTATTCCAAGTCAATTTCTTCCAATTCATCCAAACAATCAACACTGAAATCCTCCAATTCTCCATCCATTTCAATCCTCTGTTTTCTCAAACTGCAATGTTTCTGGCGAAAAATTCCTAGGAAATCATAGAAAAAATCCTAGGAAATCCTGCAATTTTGTCCCTAAAAGAATGTACATATTTGAAAATGTCTTTGAGGGTTTTGAAAGTGACCTATCACGTAGGAAGGTGAAACATAGAAAGGCGTCAATTGAATGGACGTGTTTTTTCATATGTACCGCGAAAGCTTAGGAAAATACCGGTAATTTCAATTGTTGGAGGTACGCTTAATTACCAAAATGCCCAAACCGTTAGATTTTATTTTTGTTTTGTTACGATAATTTTAATTTAAAAAGATTTGACCTTCGCAAAAGAGGGAGTTTTTTTTTTTGATTTGCCATTTGGTGTTTGTACTCGCATTGTAACTCGACTAATTCAGATTCACGTCGTGTAGGATTCATTTGAGGGAAACGCTCTCTATCAAAGATTTTTTCATTTAAGAAAGGATCAGTCGCATCTACGGTACATCATTTGGTGGCGCAAAAGAAGGGATTGATCTTGAATATATATATTTCTTATACAGTTTATTAATTATTTCTTACTATACATTGTAATTTTCTTTGTATTAAAATATGAAAGAATATATCTTATAATGTTAGTCGAAATAGTTCACTTCCTCCGAGCATTTGTGATTTAAAAATCATTTTCATGATCAGTAGAAGTATTTGTGATTTATATTCTGCAAGATAAAAAAACCTAACATGACTTTCATTACTACGTGTTACCAACTCATCAATATATTTATTGTTATTTACTTAAAGCTATATTAAAAAAAGCAATTTATGCAATAGTTACATATGGAATTTAGATGAGATGTTGGACTTGATAAACGCAACAGAAGCAATGGATGGAAAATAGTCAGACTAGGATTTGCTTAATATTTTTGTCTTTGGGGATCGGAAATAGGCACAACAATTCCACATTTTTTTATTACCATCCTTGGAAAAACAAAGTTTAATTGTGCATGTAAACGTGTGTATATCAGTACCAATTGTATCCCTATCCATAATTAGATTTTCATATATTATGTAAATATAATTATGGTAAGACTATGATTTCTTTGGTGATTAAGTTTAGGATTCCTATTGTATAAGGGATGAATATTGTACACTATATATACTTTGATATTAATGAGAAGATTCCTCAAGGGAGATTAATATCATCTTACATGGTATCAAGAGACTAACACAAAACCTTAGAATTTTTTAGGAGCTGCCGCCGCCCAACCCCCTCTCAACCACAGCAGGGAAGCGGTGGAAAGGGTGGCAAGGGTTGCGACAGAGGAGGTCGTGGTCGTGGCAAGGATCGCGACAAAGACCGGGTCGTGGCCGCGCGCCCAACGTAATCCAAGATAACGCCAGCTTCTAAGATCCTCAACTCTTCAACCAAGATTCTACCACGGTTGTTGGCCCCGCCCAAATTTCTAAGTCCAAAGACCAGCAGACCCACTTTATGCACGACTGCCCAGCGGCTCGCCAAAGATGATACCCATCGAGTCGGTCGCCTTCAGAGCCTCAATATGCAACAGCCAGACAACAACTGGTACATGGACTCCGGAGCCACCTCTCACCTCACCCGGTCTGCAAGTAATATTCCCAAACTGTTTGGTTTAAGACATCCTCAATTTGTGACAGTTGGTAGTGGCCACCACATTCCAATAAAGGGTTATGATACATCCTACACACCACCTCCTAATTCATTCCCACTTAAAAATACCCTATATGCCCCCACATGAAATTAAGAATCTAATCTCTATCCGCAAATTTACTCGTAATGATTCTGTCTCTGTTGATTTTGACCCTTTTGGTTTCACTGTGATGGATCTTCATATGGGGACACCTCTTACGAGATGCAATAGCACAGGGGATCGATATCCATTCACTCACATCTCCGCTGTCAGATCTAGCTCTCCCGTCTCTCTAGCGGTCATTTCTTCTTCAACATAGCATAATAGGGCTTGGTCATCCAGGAGCCCCGATGTTTAATTTTCGTAGAGGCAATAATTTTATTACTTCTATTGGGAAGCTTGCCCAAAATTGTGTCTCTTGTTCTTTAGGCAAATATACCCGTCTTCCGTTTCAATCATCTACTAGTGTTACGTTTGCACCTTTTGCATATTTATGGACATCACATGTTGCTAGTTCTCTCGGTCATAAATATTATCTTATCTTACTAGATGATTTTTCTCACTTTGTTTGGTTATATCCTCTCAAGTTTAAATCGGAAGTGTTTGCCAAATTTCTTGAGTTTCGAACATTCATTCAAACACAGTTTAAAAAAGGTATAAAATTTTTTCAGTGCGATAATGGTCGTGAATTCAACCACTCTATGTTTCATCAGTTTTGTACTAATAATGACATGGTTTTTCGCTTCTTCTACCCCCATACCTCCCCACAAAACGGTAAAGCTGAAAGAATCATTCGCACCATTAACAATATGATTCACCATCTATTGGTTCATGTATCCCTTTCTCCGTCCTTCTGGATATATATTGTTAAAATGTCAAAATATATTCTAAATATTCTCCCTAATAGCACCATTCATAATATGACCCTACCGAAATTCTATATCATAGAATCCCCTCTTATGACCATCTTCAGACATTTGGTTGTCTATGTTATCCTAACCTTGCCTTTACTGCGCCTCACAAGCTAGCTCCCCGATCCACTTCTTGTGTCTACCTTGGCTTCCCGCCAAACCATAGGGGTTATCTATGCTACAACTTGTCAACTCGTCAAATCCACATCTCTCGTCACGTCACATTCGACGAGACTACATTCCCGTTTTTGAATCTTCAGAAATTTCATAAATCGGACTACGCGTTTCTTGACGAGCCTGCCATCTCTCCCATTATCCTTAATCAATTCACTCAATCATCCCAGACGTCAGCGTCGTGGCTCATCGAGCAAGCGCCGCGGCGCCTCCCTTCCAGTGAGCAAACTATTTCTTCTAGGGAATTAGCGCTGCAGCCCCTAGGGGATGAGCCGCGGTGCCTCTCTTCCAGTGAGCACCCAGTTCTCAAAGTACATTTAGAGCTGCGGCCCCACGATAGTGGCGCCGGGATGCCTTCGACGGACTTTCCGCCTCCATCCCCTTACCCCGACAATGCCTTATGCTCCCACCACTCAGACTCCACAACAACTAAATGTCCCCACTCACCAAATGGAAACTCATGCCAAACATGGAATCTTCAAACCCAAATTCCAATTTAACTTGTCTGTCCAAATCATTTCTCCAATTCTCAAGAACCCTATATTGGCTAAACAAGACCCTAATTGGAATGCAGCTATGTCTAAGGAATTTAATGCTTTAACTAAACAGCACACATGAGATCTAGTACCTAGACTTGAGGGGGTGAATGTGATTCGTTGTCTGTGGCTATTTCATCATAAATTCAGAGACAATGATGATCTTGAGAGATATAAGGCACGACTTGTGGCTAATGACACAAATCAGCAGGAGAGCATTGATTGTGGTGAGACATTCGGAACAGTTGTCAAACCGGCTACCATTCGCACAGTTTTGAGCATTGTCATGGGCAAACATTGGCTGATCCATCAGCTTTATGTGAAGAATGCATTTATACATGGGGATCTGAGAGAAACAGTCTACATGCATCAGTGGTCTGGGTTCACTCATACAACAATTCCTCACTATGTGTGTCGTCCGTAAGTCACTATATGGCCTGAAACAGGCCCTCCGTGATCATTTTGCCAGGTATATCTTGCAGCTTTGGTTTGTATGCAACAAGAGTGATACATCACTCTTCATTTTTCATCGAGGTAGTAACACTGCTTACTTATTACTTTACGTGGATGATATTGTTCTTACTGCTTCCTCCGACGGGTTGAAAAATGAGATTATTGTCTTGCTTAAGTTCGAATTTGCAATGACTGATTTGGGAAAACTGAGTTACTTTTTTGGGATATCAGTGACCAGGTCTGCCGACCGCATATTCTTATGTCAGTGTAAGTATGCAGAGGAGATTGTGTACAAGTGTAAGATGACGAATTGCAAAATTTCACCTACTCCAGTTGATTCAAAATCTAAGCTCCGATCCTACTTTGTATAGGAGCCTTGCAGGTGCACTTCAATATTTCACATGTACAAGGTCAGCCATTGCTTATGTTGTTCAGAAGGTATGCCTATTCATGCATGCCCCTAGGGAGTCTCATTTCAATGCTCTTAAGCGTATCATCCGATACATTAAGGGCACTCGTGATTATGGTTTGCACTTATACCCCTCATCACCAAACAGATTGATCTCTTATACGGATGCAAATTGGGCTGGGTGTTCGGACACGCGACGCTCCACCTCCGACTTTTGTGTATTTTTAGGGGATAATCTGATTTCTTGTCCGCTGCTTACGCACTACCTATCTCGCTCCAGCGTTTGGCCGAGTACAGAGGCGTTGCAAATGTGGTAGCTGAGATTTGTTGGCTAAAAAATTTACTGTTAGAACTTCAGTGTCCTTTGCGTCAGTCATCTATTGTGTATTGTGATAACATCTCTTCCATCTGTCTTTCTCATAATCCGGTTCAACATCAGCTAACCAAGCACATTGAGATAGACCTGCACTTCGTTCGTGAGAAAGTTGTGTTGGGCCATGTCAGAGTGTTACATGTTCTATCATCCTATTAGTATGCTAGATATATTTACCAAAAGACTTCTCAGACAACTATTTTTTGACTTCAGATCCAGTATCAGCGTCCGGTCTCCTCCCGCTCCGACTGAGGGTGTGTGTAAACGTGTGTATAGTAGTACCAATTGTTTCCCTACCCATAATTAGAATATTTTCATATATTGTGTAAATATAATTATGGTAAGACTATGATTCCTCTTGTGATTAGGTTTGAAATTCCTATTGTATAAGAGATGAATATTGTACACTATATATACTTTGATATTAATAAAAAGACTCGCAAGATTTGCTAATTATTCTAATTTTATTCTCACGTCCAAAGCCAAGGCCACGAACAAGTAATAAGAATATTATAAAGGGGAGAAAGAAGAATAGAAAAACGTGTTTACAAATCATATTAGAGTCCACGTTAACTCATTCTCTTCTAAAATTAGTGTAGATTTTAATGATGATAATGTTTGTGTGCATGAAAATCAATAAAGTCAATGTCCAAAAAGAAGAAAAGCCCAAAGGCCCAATACCCAGCTGAAAAAGCAATGAATTAGCCCACCTCAAAACTTCATTAACCATATATGGAAGGTCGACTTACTCACTTACTGAATAAGTCGTTGCAAGCTCCAAAAGAAAGGAAGCATTCTGAAAGATTTAAGTCAAGGCCAACATCGAATACTAGTACCAAGGTTTATGGAAATAAATCCTTGCGCGCAGATTAAGGCGTTATTTTGGTAAAGAATATCATGCCAATTGATGTGAAGAACCGTTGAAGATGGAAGGAAAATAATCAATTAAAATCGCGGAAAAGAAAATCAAAAAGCTCATCCTTATTCTTGAAAAACATGATCCCTAATTCTTTTTTCAAGGATCGAGACTTTTGGGTTGTGTTCCTTCCGAGCCAAGACAACAACTAGTTAAAGGCTCACCTAGAGACAAAGTAAAACATACTTTGGTTTTATTCTAGAGTTGACCGGTTGTCGTAGTGGAACATTAAAGAAGGTGCGTGCTTGTTCCAACACGGGATGTCCTCTAAGAAGTCATGAAGTCACTTAGCTTCTTCTCCTGCTTTGTCTAAAGCATAAACTCTTACTCCATTATGGATCAGGCGATGCAAGTTTTCTTAGAGGATTTTCAAGACACAACCCCACCACCAATTATAAATATATACCCACCGGTGAATTTGGTGTTCTTTATATCAGATATCCAGTTTGCATCATTGTACCCCTCTAGTACAACTGGATATCTCGAATAATGCAACCCGTAAGTTAGCGTGTATTTCAGATATTATGGTACCTGATTCAACGCTTTCCAATGATCATTACTCAAATTACGGGTAAACCTAGACAACTTATTGACTGCATAAATGATATCAGGTCGGGTGCAGTTTGTTATGTACATCAAACTCCCAATCACCGGCGCATATCACTCATGGCATACGGGCGCACCACGATTTTTATCAATTTTCTGATTCATATCCAGTGGTGACTTCATCGGCGAACTATCGAACATCTAAAACATTCTCGATGTAGTGAGACTGAGATAAGACCAGTCCGTCAGACATCTTAGAGACCTTGGTCCCTAAGATGACATCTGCAATACTCCTTTCCTTCATGTCGAAACATTGTTTCAACATATTCTTAGTCTCTAGGATCAAGTTAGGACTACTCTCTGTGATCAACATGTCATTTACGTGAAGACATATCATGACGAACGAGTCAAAATTACCTTTCATGTAGATATATTTGACACACTCATTAATGGAGACACCCTTCGATAGTATAGTACTATCAATTTTTTCGTGCCATTGCCTCGGGGCCTGTTTCACCCCATACAGAGATTTGACAAGTCGGAAGACTTTCTTCTCTTGCTCTGGAATCACATACCTCTCGGGTTGTTCCATATAAATTTCTTCTTTCAAATCACCATTTAGGAAGGTTGTTTTGACATTCATTTGATGTATCTCAAGGTCATGCAATGCTGCGATCGCAATGAATACTCGTATGGACGTCATTCTAGATATCGGGGAGTACGTGTCAAAATAGTCAAGGCATTCCTTCAGTCGATAGCCCTTGACTACCACTCTGGCCTTGTACTTGTCTATAGACTCATTTGCTTGATACTTCCGTTTGAGTATCCACTTATAACCCAACGATATGTTTCCCGGAGGAAGATCAACCAACTTTCAAGTATGGTTTTGCAAGATGGAGTCTATTTCACTCTCAATAGCTTCTTTCCAGAGTGGTGCCTCTGGAGTTGACAATGCTTCAGTAATTGTCCTTGGTTCGTTATCAACCATATAAGCTACAAAGTCAGGACCGAAGGTTTTATCCTTTCTGGACCTTTTACTTCGTCTTGGTTCCATCTCTGGAGTCTCCAAATTCTAAGAATCTTGAACACTAGATTCCGGATATTCAGCCACTTTGGAGTCCACTAGATCTGAACCATCTAGATCCAGGCAGTCAACGACTCCTAGTTCCTGAGAGTTTTGTTTATAACTTCGTTTGCGAGAGGTTATGTCTCTTTCCTTTCTAGGAAAAGTATCCTCAAAGAATTGGACATTCCTTGATTCCATGATCGTACCCCCGTGTATCTCTGATACATCTGACTTGTGCACTAAGAAGTGATAAGCACTACTGTTATTTACATATCTGATGAAAATGCAATCTACAGTCTTAGATCCAATCTTGACCTGCTTTGGCTTAAGTACTCCAACCTTTGCCAAGCAACCCCACATCTTCAGGTATTTGTAGGTGAGTTTATTTTCCTTCCATAACTCTTATGGAGTTTTGTCCTTACCATTATGTGAGACTCTATTAAGAATCTTATTAGCGGTAAGGAAAATTTATCCCCACATGTTTTGGGGAGATCAGAATTGATGAGCAATGTATTCATCATTTCCTTCAATATACGGTTCTTGCGTTCAACGACACTGTTCAACTGAGGTAAGTATGGAGCCGTCGTTTGATGAACAATGCCCGATTGAGCACAATATTCCTCAAATGGCGCTACATATTTTCCCCATCTATCGCTACGAATTGATTTAATATGCATGCTTAATTGGTTTTCAACTTCAGCTTTGTAGCGTCTGAATGCTTCAAAGACTTCATCCTTACTTTTCAACAAGTAAAGGTAATAATACCTTGTGTTGTCATCTATAAATGTCACAAAGTACTTGTTCCCCCTCTCTACTTTGTACAAACTTCAAATCACATATATGTGTGTAAATAAGTTCTAGAGAAGCGGTATCTCTTTCGACGGATCTAAATGGAGTCTTAGTGAGTTTTTTCTCTACGCACACCTCATACTTACGTTGAAGGTTTACATCGATAGACGACAACAACTCTAACTTTACCAACCTTTGGATGAATTTGTAGTTCACGTGTCCTAATCTATGATGCCATAAATTAGAAGACTCAAGAAAGTAAGAAGAATCTTCACTTTTATTGCTTGAACGCATGACTGACATGGTGTTAACCTTGAAGAGGCCTTCACAGACGAAGCCCTTTCCCACAAAGGTTCCACTTTTGGTGATTACAAACTTATTGGACTCAAATAAACAAATACTAGCCTAAAACCATCATTAACTAATACAGGACCTGAAATTAAATTCTTCCTAATCTCAGGGACATTCATCACCTCATTCAGAGTGAGACCCTTGCTAGAAGTCATCTTAAGGACCACATTTTCTACCCCCAACACGTTAGAATAGGCGTTGTTACCCATGAACAACTTCTTGACTGTAACTGGTGTATATGTGGAGAAAACATCTCTATCGGAATAGATGTGACGGGTAGCACACATGTCTATCCACTATTGCTTGAGATTCTCTACAAGGTTTGCTTCTAGCACCATCACAGAAAACTCATCAATCATGTCATCAAGAAGCGTGTCCTCGACGACGTTGGCCTTTGCCTTGCCTTTGCGCTCTATTTTGAGCTTGCGGCAGTCCTTGATTATGTGACCAGCTTTGCCACAGTGATGACAATTTCCCTTAAACTTCACAGTTGTTTGAGTCTTGCCATCTTTCTGGAACTTGCGTTTCTTGCTTGTGTTTCCTTTGGCATCAACCAGATTTGCATTGGCCTTAGCGGGTTGATTTCCCTTAGACAATGACTTCTTATTATCTTCCTGAATTTTAAGTTTGATAATAAGCTTTTCAAAGGTCATTTCCTTTGTTTTGAGTTTTAAGTAACTCATAATCTCACTCCACGAAGGAGGAAATTTTTCAATGAGTGATGCCACAAAAAAACTTCTCATTTGGTTTTATACCCTCCAAATCCAGGCGATGTATAATCATTTGGAATTTCTGGACTTGAGACATCACCATCTTGCTATCCACTATTTAAAATTTCAAGAATTTCTCAACGATGAACTTCTTTGTACCTGCATTCTGTGCGTTGTACTTCTTCTGAAGCTTCTCCCATAACTCTTTGGAGGTGACTACGGTGCAATACACAGTGTAGAGAGGGTCTGACAATAAGTTCAGGATATAATTCTTACACATGAAATCATTATGATTCCATGCATCAAGAGTCATTTTCAAAGTAACTCGAAATTCGCCCCATCACCGTATCAATGATCGAGGTCCGCACCATCTCTTGTTTTAGGAGGGTCTTTAGTGACACATCGTGCCACTCCCATTACAGTTAGAAAAAATAACATTTTCTGTTTTCATCTTTTGAAATCAATACCCATGAACTTTTCAGGGCGTTCATGGTGAAACCCGATAGGTGGAGGAATTCTGACATTCCCTTGAGCAACAGGACATCCATTGGTTGTCCCTTAGGTAGCAGCGGGGAAAACAAAAGTATTTCCTTGAGGATCAACAACAAAGGGAAAGACAAAAGTATTACCTTGATGAGCAACAACAGAGGGAGAGCAAAAAATATTGCCTTGAGTAGCAGCAACAAATTCAGAACCAAATTGTTCTTGTCCAGTCATTTTCACTAAATACTAATACAATAGGAAAAATAAAAGCAACAAACAGGAAATAGCAAACGCCTATTACAAGAACTAGAAAATATGAAGAACAAACGATTACAACAAAAGAAATAATTTTAACATACAACTGGAAACTAGAACCAACACTTGATCTGAATACTTGCTGAGTCGAGTGATGACACTCTGTCTTTAAGACAAAATTGCCCCGTATATATCCTTTTACGTTGCTAGGCAATAGTCTCCCAAGATAAAACAACTACTAACACACTTGAGCAAAGGAAAATTAAGTGTTTCTCTTGAACAACTTTGAGTATTGAAAGAATGTTAGAGATGAAGAAGATTTTATGAAAATACAAGTGTTTAACAATTGAGTCAAATGTCTCAATTTATAGTGTAAGAATTGTCTCTTCAAGTGTCAAGTAATGACATTGAATTACCCATGTAATGACAATAAATTTCCCAAGTAATGACACCTATTTATCAACCAAATAATGGTTGAATAATGATGAAATGAATGCCATTGAGGGTAGCCCAAACGTCTCCAAAAGTCAGATTTTCTGCCTGGGTAGCGCCGCGTCTCCAGTAACTTGGGCCGGAATTTGCGCCGCGACTGAGCCACTGAGGCGTCGCGGCCCTTCTCGGCTCTGTGACCCTTTCCGACCCGTTCCATCTTTACACTATGCACACTTCTTCCTTCATTTACCAACGTGGAATACTCGTCATTTGGCCAGTGACCATCCATCATTCTATGTCTCAAACATTTTACTTACGTACCAATATCTCTTTCACTAATGAAATTTATGATCCTTGGTACAACATGTGCACGTGTATGAAAATGACGTTTCCGACGTGTGACACCCCAATTGTTTGAGTCATAAATAATGGGATAAATTTTATTCCACATTAATAAATTTCCAACGGATTCACATATAAAAGTTTTGTACTCTAGTACAGTTGCCGAAGTATTTACCGAGGGGTATTTTTTTTCCCGAATGGTATTATAGTGGAGTATTAAAAAGCAGCTTTGAATAGATTTCAAATATTGGCTAAATATTGATTAGTGATCTTAAAAGTGACTTTATTGTTGGTGCTTTATTGTGTTGTATTTTTGTAAAGATCGTATTTTTTACTGTGGTCAAAATGAATTATCTTGCTGTTCTTAAGTTTCGGTTCTTGCAAAGTTGATCTTTTGTAGTGGGGATTTAAGTTCTTAATAGTTTTCAAGGTTTACGGGTTTTGGCTTTTTACTTGTCTGTTTATGTATTTGGTAAAAATTGTATTTTTACTGTGATTTCTTGCTCAAAAGTAAATTTTCTGAAGTGTCAGCACTTGAAAGATTTGTTGTTTTTCAAGATTAAGTTAATAGTTTTCAGGGTTTAGGGGTTTAGGCCTTTTTACTTTTCTGTCTATTTATTTGGTAAAGATTGAATTTTTACAGTGTTTTCTTGCTCAAAAGATTAAGTTAATAGTTTTCAGGGTTTAGGGGCTTGAGCATTCCTTTTGGGTGAGTTAGGCCCAATACCTAATTTGACAATATTTATCTGTGACTATATACAAAATGCTGAATTTGCTGCTGTAGAAAGATTTGTTTGAATTCTGTTTGGTTCTGCATTCTTTCCTACAGTAAAATAATAATAAAAAGTTACTGCAAGTGTTCAGTGGCAGTATATTATAGTCTATGCTCTCAGAATGATAACAAGAGAATCATCAGTATGCAACAGTTAAAATGATATTTCATCACTATATGCAAAAGTTAGAATTTTCAGTTGACAGAGCATATGCTAAATCTGCATTTGGAAACTAGAATTCCAGTGGATGTGGAAACTGGTTAAATAATAAAGGAAAACAGATCGACTTCTTTGGATATCCAGCTTCTGAAGTAATCTATCTAGATATCTTGCTCATTTTATTTATAGGAAGCTTGATATTATTCACTTAAATGTTCAGTTTTGCATTATGTTTGAAGGTTTGGGTTTGGTTGAGCTATTATTGAACTTGTATTTTGCTTCCTTAGTGGAAAAGGTGGCGTACTCTGCTGGTGCAGACATATCACCGCATGTGGCATACTCTGTTGGTGCAAACTTTACATCGCATGTGATTACTGAAAAGCTGAGTGTTCTCTATCGAATATTCAATTGAGGAATAAATCCTATTCTTGGCTCAACTAACACCTTTGTTTACATCGCAATATACCCAACTCAAGTCATGTCTTATCCTATAAAGAATTTAAGCAGGACAAGTCAAAGACATTACTCAGAAATTGTGCCAGATTGACCTCAAGTCAAATGACCTCTATATCCACATGCTGATAATACTCTAGACATGTATAACAAATAGTTTATCAGCAGGGTATACTAATATCCTCTAAGAGTATTCATCACTAGTCACACTAGTAGTAAGTGAGATATACTACATTCTCTAAGAATTTGATGCAGATCACATATTGACTTATAATATATCATTGATATCTCATTCTCAAAGATCATCAGTCAAGACTATTTTGAGAGTTTTCTCAATCATTAATATCTCACTTTATCAATGACAATGTACGCTCAAGGGATGCATATTAATGAATCACAAGCAATTAAAATCATAATTAAATAATTACAAATGCCAAATTATATTAATTTCATTAATAATATGAATGTGTTCAAGTACATTTGTCCCTAAAATGTTTATTTCTAGGACATACATACTTTCACTAAATTCATTATACTTTTAAAAGTTATAAGTCTATAATTTTGATATTTATTGAAATTTGTGATTTTTCATGTATATATATCAAAACTTTTTCTTTTTGAAATATTGACTTTGCTGAACTCACACATAGGGATGTCAATGGGGAGGGGAAAGGTACCCCATATCCGTATCCGCCACCTAAAACCCACCTCCATCCCCGCCTCACCACCCATCACGGGTAGTAAATTTTCCACCCGCCCCGTCCCACTTACCCGGAGGGTACGATAGTAAAAAAAAATTATATAATAAAAAATGAGATCAAGAAAATGGAAAAAATGAACTTTTTTCGCTATGGTTTATCAAATATCAAAGTCTGAAACTTTACCAAAATATTAGGAATATTAAAAGGTTAAAATAAAGCGTGAAATTTATATAGAAGAAGACAAGAAATTTTCTAGTCATTTCAAATAATCACAATTGTAAAAAAAAGAAAAAGAGAAACTACAATGTCATTATCAAAGTTGTCACATATGCACCGATAGAGTTGTTGCATTCTACCATACATTTTCACACAAAAACATTAAAAAAATTGAAGGGTACCACACACTTTATTTTAAATGAATAATAATAATAATAATATGTTGATGACTTGACAAAAATAAGAGAGTCTTGACAAGAATAAGATATTTCAAGTCTTTGTCTAGTTAAGAATAATAGAAAAACAGCATAATTAAAGAATTCAACACAAACATGTACGAGGCGGTAGCGAGGCGGGGGCGGAGCGAGTCTTATATGAAATCCACCCCGCCCCACTACCCATAGCAGATAACACTTTTAATGCTCATACCCGTCCCACCACCCATCAAATCATCATCCATACCCCCTCCAACTGGAACGAGTGTGGAGCAGTACCCGTATTTACCCTCCCCACTAACCTTCCTACTCACACACTATATATGTGTATGTTGATAACTGATACTTAGACTAGCTTGTACGAACTTAGATGGACAGTCATGTACTACTACATTCACGTAATAATTCTGTTCACTAAAACTTAGTTAGAAACAGGAAATTCACTAAAGCTTGTAACTACACTTGAACCATCCATGGAGACAAGCCTCTGATAAGTAACTCCAACCAAATTTTCATCTTCTTCTTTTTTGTTTTCAGCACCAGTTAAAGTAGAAATACATATCTTTTATGCCTCTCCATATCCAACATATTCAAAGAGGTTTAAGGATGTTGGTAATCCATGTGGAAACAATCAGAGTCTTCCAATTATGAAGTACCACAAAGACAATGACGCTAACATGCGAATACAACTTTCTGACAGTTGACTAACCATAAGTTTGCACACAGACACAGACTCCTGGATTCTTGGAATAGTATCTTGCAATTAGCAGTGTAACTGTATGCTTCAAACTATATTTTCCACAGTGGTATTGTCAGTAAAAATTCTGAAATTAAAGGTGTCTTTTTTCTATAATATTTGACAGTCAACTGACCAAATAACATGTCAGAAGGTTAGAAAATTTACTTTACAGCTTTAAATAAGCATTTTCCTTTTTTTTTTAATTCAGAAATAAAAGGAAATTTATTTTCCCCCAAAATTTCCAATTCTTTTAATCTTTGCAATAATTAAAGGCTCATTAATCATTCTTTTATTAATTACTTTAATTTCCAAGACGGACGTGAAACGATTTACTTAAACGAAGTTAATACTTTGAATTTTGCAATTTTAATTAAATAATACAGCTGTTAGTAAATTTTGCATATTTTAAATTAAATTACAAATTTATTATTTTTGTCCTTCAACTTTTTCTAACCAAAACCCTAATTTCACAACAACTCAAGAAATTGTGAAAAGCAAGAAAAAAATACACTTTTTTTTCTTTCATTTCTTAAATTAGTTTTCTTCTTTGAGAGAGTTAGCCATAGTTCAGATGATCTTCAGATTTACTGACTTTGTTTAGTTGGTGCTTTATTGTGTTGTATTTTTGTAAAGATTGTATTTTTACTGTGGTCAAAATGAATTATCTTGCTGTTCTTAAGTTTCAGTTCTTGCAAAGTTGATCTTTTGTAGTGGGATTTAAGTTCTTAATAGTTTTCAAGGTTTAGGGGTTTTGGCTTTTTACTTGTCTGTTTATGTATTTGGTAAAGATTGTATTTTTACTGTGATTTCTTGCTCAAAAGTAAATTTTCTGAAGTGTCAGCACTTGAAAGATTTGTTGTTTTTCAAGATTAAGTTAATAGTTTTCAGGGTTTAGGCCTTTTTACTTATCTGTCTATTTATTTGGTAAAGATTGTATTTTTACAGTGTTTTCTTGCTCAAAAGGATTTTTTATTGATTTTCTGAAGTTTCAGCACTTGAAAGATTTGATCTTTTTCAGTTTTGGGGTTTTAGTTCTTAATAGTTTTGAGGCTTTAAGGGGTTTTGGGTTTTACTTGTTTGTCTATGAATGGAGGACAAAGAAGGGTTTAACAGTTCTGGGGTTACAGTTAAAGGTGATGGAAGTTCTGAAAATTATAGAATGGCCCCAAGGGTTAATGAAACTATGAATGGGTTTACCGGAGCAACGGCTGCAGTTACACCTGCCATGCCTATGAGCGTGGCAGCACCGTCTTCGGAAGTGAAGAAGAATAGGGGAAGGCCTAAGAAATATAGACCAGATGGATCTTTAAACACTGCATTATCACCAATGCCAATATCAGCTTCAATCCCACTTTCAGGAGATTTTTCAGGTTGGAAAAACAGTGGAAGCCGCCCCGTTGAATCCTTTAAGAAGAGGCAGAAGTTTGAGATTGCAAGTCCAGGTAAATTTTTTGCCTCTTCTGTTGGTTTATTTTAGAAGCTTGAACCGAGGTTATGATTTTTGTCGTGTTTCCTTTATCTGATTTAAGTAGTCTAAACACTGCCTCTGACTCTTGAATATTTGAAGAGAAATGTACCAAATCCGTGTGGTATGCCCTGGGCTCCTTATAAGGCTTGAGCATTCCTCCTCCCTTTGCGCTAGCTTTTGGGGTGTGAGTTAGGCCCAATACCTAATTTGACAATATTATCTGTGACTAAATACAAAATACTGAATTTGCTGCTATAGAAAGATTTGTTTGAATTCTGTTGGTTCTGCATTATTTCCTACAGTAAAATAATAATAAAAAGTTACTGCAAGTGTTCAACTTGGGTCCCATATAGTAAGATGCTGAATGAGGGGTATATTGTTCTGCGTCTATAGTTTGGTAGTTTTCCGGAGGAGAAGCAGTATGATACGGATAAAAAATAGAGTACATCACTTGGTATGAATGCTAATAAGCTTATGTGGTCACACTCCGTGTCTTTACCCATTTTTTGTAGGAAACATAGTGATGAAACAGAATAAAGAACTAAGTGAACCCAATTTTTGTAGGAAACATAGTGATGAAACAGAATAAAGAACTAAGTGAATTTTAATGAAGACACTCATTACCTTTTCAAAAGTATAAGAAAGGCATGTGATTATATAGGTTACCTGACGCATGAGATGCACATGCTTGGTTCGAGTGTTTGTAGGCAATGTTTTGTCATCTACTACCCTAGAAGAAATTCTGATGCTGATGTCGTAGTATATTATTTGAACTAGCAAACTAGTTACAATGAAAAGATTCTGCTCCTCATTGATGAACAACTATATCAAAGATATTTACTTCGCCTGATAAAAGTAATATCCTTTTACTACCTGATTTTCCTCGAGAGGATTTCTTTCAAATTTTAGTGATGTCAACAGTTGCCTTCAGTGGCAGTATATTATAGTCTATGATTTCAGAATGATAACAAGAGAATCGTCAGTATGCAACACTTAAAATGATATTTCATCATTAAAGTATGCAAAAGTTAGAATTTTCAGTTGACAGAGCATATGCTAAATCTGCATTTGGAAACTAGAATTCCAGTGGATGTGGAAACTGGTTAAATAATAAAGGAAAACAGACCGACTTCTTTGGATATCCAGCTTCTGAAGTAATCTATCTAGATATCTTGTTCATTTTATTTATAGGAAGCTTGATATTATTCACTGAAATGTTCAGTTTTGCATTATGTTTGAAGGTTGGGTTTGGTTGAGCTATTATTGAACTTGTATTTTGCTTCCTTAGTGGAAAGGGTGGCGTACTCTGCTGGTGCAGAAATATCACCGCATGTGGCATACTCTGTTGGTGCAAACTTTACACCGCATGTGATTACTGTTAATGCTGGCGAGGTATGCATTTGCTATCAGTGTTTCATATAATCTTACTGCAATGCTACTACTTTCGAAACCCTGTTTTATTTTCTGGTAGCTTTATTGATAGGTATAAACTTAATTCACTATGTCAGAGATGAAATTGCTTTGTTCTCCCACCATTAAATTACCGGTTGAACATCAAAAAACTTTTGGATATAATTAGTTTCTTGTAACAGTGTCCGCACTTGTGTTATCCATGGCCTCATCAAATGTAACGTGGACAAAAATGTAAAGTAGCAGACTAGAGAAAGAGGCATTGGTGACACCTATGTATGTCTATGTAAACATATATAGGTGAAAGATTAAATCAAAGTAGGTAGGCCACTTCCTCCTTTCGTCTTTCTTTTTCGATACATTGAGAGGGGATGGGAGGGTTCTGAAGAGAAGTTGGGTCAACCATGCTTTGTTAACGTGTAACTGATCTAGAGCTGGCTCTTTAATGTTTGTTTTCTCGTGTAAAGATACGCATTGAGGAGACATTATATTCATAATAAGTTGATTGATTACAACAACATACCCATTGAAAATCTCACAAAGTGGGGTTTGGGGAGGGTAGAGTGTACCCAGACCTTACCTCTACCCTGGTGGGCAGAAAAGTTATTTTCGAAAGACCCTCGGTTCAAATAAAGCATAAGCACAAGCAAAGCAAGTGAAACGGTCAGATCCAGACAAGAAATCTAACGAAGTATGAAAATGACGGTACCAAAAGCGAATAAGTCATGATAATGCATTCTGAAAAAGAAGCATTAACTAACGCAGATAAATAAGATAAACAAAGTACATAAAAGAACATACAACAGCAAAAATCAAACGATAAGAGATTATAAAATAATACTACGCCTACTAGTATAATAGGCTAAGCAGGGCTACAATAATAGCACTACAACTACCAATATATAAGCGTAAGTAGAACTACGCTCAACTATCCTTCTACCCTAATCCGTGTCCTCCACAACCCCTATCTAAGGTCATGTCCTCAGTAAATTGCACCTGTGTCATATCCCGTCTAATCACCTCTCCCCAATACCTCTTCGGCCTACCTCTACCCTCATGAACCCGTCCATAGCCAACGTCTCACACCTCCGTACTGAGTCATTTGTGTCTCTCCTCTGCACATGCTCGAACCATCCCAACCTCGCTTCCCTCATCTTATCCTCCACTGAGGCCACTCATAAGCTGATTGATTAAGAAAGAATAAAACAAAAACAGTAGTTGTATTTAAAAAATTGAATTAAAAATGATAGTGAATCATATGGGCTTGTAGTTTAAACTAGAACTAGATTAAATAATCCCAAGGTAGGGGTAAGGTCTGCGTACGCACTACCCGCCCTAGACCCCACTTGTGGGATTACACTAAGTATTTTGTTGTTGTTGTTGTAGTATTTGTATAGGACATAAACTTAAGGAAGAAAGGGCGATTTGACGGTAAAGGTAGTGGCAGGGAGAGAGAAAGGAGGAATAAAAATTGATCCTTAATTGTGGGAGATGTGGCATCACCGGGTGCTAAGCTTCCTCCATTTGAAATTAAGGCCAAAATAACCCATTTTAGTGACGGCGAGGGCATATTTGACTCCAAGTTTCCAACTATTAACGGAGGGAAAATCTGTTCCATTTCGCATAGTTTAGGGACAAATTTGACCCTTTGCACTAATGTAAATATCCCTATTCTATTGAGGCGTAAGTTGAACTCAGATAAATGTGTTGGATTTGCCTTGTTGCAATGCCAGCTTTGGGCCATGCAGATGAATTTTTATGGTGATTTTACACTGCTGAACTGGAATGAAGTATATATTGGTACCGTTCATTTTAATCATAATAGAGCGGGAAAGCCTAGACTCCTTGAGAAAACAATTGTCAGAATGCCAACTTTTGGGATAAGGGAATTCAAAGAGGACAATTAGTTAAGAGAGGCAGTTTTAACTTCTGTATCAAAATAGTAGCATATCATAAAATTGATAACTGAATAACCAACATGTGCTCAACTCTACCTGCTATCATCAGAGAGCAGGTTTTCTACTTATCTCAACTATGCATCTGCAGATGTTATAGGAATACTCTTGTACTCCCTCCGGATAAAAATGAGTGTCCACTTAGTCATTTGTCCACTCCTTAAGAAAATACTACCACTTAGTCATTTGCCCACTCCTTAAGAAAATACTAACTCCTAGGAAAAATAGGTAATTTGACTAAACTGCCCCTTATTAAATAAGTATTAAAATTTGATCACATAGCATTTAATAGGGGCAAATCTGAAAAAATAAGGTTAATTCTTTCTTGATTTGATAAGTGGACACTCTTTTTGACTTAAGAAAAAAAGACTAACTGGACACTTTTTAATCCGGAGGGAGTATTATGATACCGAGTTGTTTGGTGTGCAACTACTTCCACAGATTGAGATATAGTTCTGTAACTATCTAGAAATTTGTGATCACGGTCTATAAATCTGTAACCATATGGTGAAAGCAGATATCTCATCTTCTTTACATTTGTTGACTTTGATAGTTCTGTAACTATCTAGAAATTTGTGATCACGGTCTACTTTCACCATATGGTCTTTGTTAAACTGGTATTTTAGGTTGATAATTGTCAGAAAATTCGGAGACTTCTGTCCTTTCCTCTTTTGATGTTTGGGGCTTACGTATGCGGGTGGTATGATCCAAGCTTAACTGTGTGTTTGACGAAAACATGGTTAAAGAAACATGCCCTATATACTAGAAAAGTGCCAGCTCGCTGTTGGCAAACAGTTGTGGCAGACTGGCTGCTCAATACTCTTGCATGTAGACGTGTTTATTTATAGACATTTGATTTCTGTTCTTTCTTGGCTTTTGCACTTCAATGAGTTTTCATTCTTGAATGTTATGTATTAGGATGTCGCAATGAAAATTATTTCATTTGCTCAACAAGGGTCTAGAGCTATTTGTGTGCTGGCTGCTAATGGTGCAATTTCAAATGTTACACTTGGTCAGCCTAATTCTTCTGGTGGAACTTTGACTTATGAGGTACAGAGCCCTTTAGATGTATGGATATGGTTCATTTATAGTCAATTCTTTGCATATACTGTAAATGGAATAGAGCTATTTCTTTCTGCCTGATCTCCTCCTTGTTTTCAAAAAGGGTCGTAAATACTCTAGGTGTTTGCATATCTGGGAATTCTTAGATACATATATGCTGTATTGTCCTTTTATCCCACGTAAAACCTATCATGAAATAGTTGTTGGTAATTTTTCTTCCTTAGATAATGCGTTGTAATCTAACTTATGGTTCATGATTAAATTTTTTCTGCAGGGCCGTTTTGAAATTCTTTCTCTGACAGGATCGTATATGTCTAGTGATAACGGAGTAACAAAAAGCAGATCTGGTGGGATGAGTGTGTCTCTGTCAGGCCCTGATGGTCGAGTTATTGGAGGTGGACTTGCAGGCATGTTGATGGCAGCTGGTCCTGTTCAGGTTAGAATCGAAGTACTCGATGAATTTAACTCAACTTTACTTGAAATACAATCTGAACTAGGGGTGTCAAATGGGCGGGTTGGGCTGAATATGGGCGGATCAAAATGGGCCGAGTCAATAACCCGCCCAAAAGTTACTTGGGCTAAAATGGGCTGAAAAGCGGGTCAAAACCCAACTCTTCAATTCTTACTAAGTTTTTATTTCTTTGTTTGTAACTTTTATAATTTTTTAATACCTAATAAAATTACTTTTCTCTTTATCATGGCTGTTTATAACATATTCCGTTACATATTAGCCTAATTTTTGATGGGCTGAGCTAATAGGGTCAATAACCAGCCCAAATTTGGGCGGGTTGGCGGGTCATGTTTTCATCGGCTGATTTTGCCACCTGTAATCTGAACATCTTGAATTAATCAGGTTGTTATTGGAAGCTTTATTCCTGATCACCAGCAAGAGCAGAATCCCAAGAGGCAGACGTTCAAGCATGCAGCTACTTTCGCTGCTATTCCCGCAACTCAAATTTATGAAGAACGAACTGATGGAGCTCACACTGGGCCAAGTCCCAATTTTACTTCTCCGACTCTCCTTCCTGGGGATAACACGGTATCACTGAACTCATACATAGCTCAAGAATCTCCGCAGTAAAAAACAATATTTCTATGCCTGGAGACGAATCTAATGAGCAAAGTCCATCATCCTAATTTAATCTGATGTTGTATTATCAGTGTATTCCTGTACCTTGTTGGCATATCTTTTAGCCTACTTCGAACTTTAGGTTCACCATCCCTTTGTGCGACGAATATTGAAGTAAGACTTACTATCATAGGATGTACTAGGGCATAATTTGTGTCAATTTAACCTAGAAGTTATAAACTTTTTGTAGGTTGTTATTGGACTTTCGGCTAGTAGAAGTTGTTATATTATTGTTTTCTGTCTGCTGTGATGTGATGTGTAAGTTTTTTTTTTTTGCATGAAATTAGAGAATATCATAACATTTGGTGATGTTTTATTCCAAACAACGAGAGAAATAGGTGAATTTTCAGAAGAAAAACATCATATCATGAAAATAGTGGGAAAGTGAACTCCTTTAGTTAATGTATAACATTTGAGTCCATCTACATTGAGGGGTCATTTTAGGAACTGTACATGCATATAGCATCGTATGAACATATGAGTGGTTAAAGGGCCACTTACGCTTGTGTCTGATTATCTACTCGTAACACTAGACTATTTTTCACAGAGCAGTGAGCAGTGAGCACAATGCGGTTACTTTACACTGACACTCGGGTGGTGATTGTCATATAATTTCCATAATAAAGGATATATGTCATCGGTTATGATGTTTATGAAGGGTCAATCCCTCAGATTTTTTAGTTATTGACCTCTATTCACTTAAACATCATATGCATGAGTGGATAGCTACTGAAAGGGTGAATGGCACGACGAAGCTTTGTGACTATGCCAAGGGAAAAAATAGTGATGTCTCCTATGTTATCCATAATATGTAAAAGTATCAATCTAATTTCATAGTCATTCGGTTTGAATGCTACATGAAGAATATAAGTTAGACGACGAAACTGGAAGACCCAGGATGTAGAAGATCATAACATGAGTAATTCGTTATTGGACTCATTTAATCAAAATATTGAAGGGCTCAAACTAGTAGAAAAAAATCCAAAATGTGCTGTTTGATCATTCTATAGTCCATTTAGATTTTGCTTATATTTTAGTGATTTTGTTTTTATACATCTATCTACGATCCGTGTAGAAAATGTTGGATTAACCAAAAAAGTTAATTGGTTCATGCTGAATTAACTGTAAAAATAAATAAATATACTTTGCGTTATTATATAAGGATTAGTATCTTACTGATACAAGAGTTATCAGTAGGTAAAGTATCATTGCATCTATTACCATTTCTGTTATTTGTGACAACGTATGTAGACTGGTATAAGCATATACCCCTTCTCAGTTTATGACATAATTACTATTTGAAGAATAGAAGAGCTTTTCTTTGACGGTGATTATTTTGTCTTTTAAATATTTTTAATGTAGTTTCTAAATATGTAAATTTTATTTTTAAAATTTTAAATTTTTTATGTACGAACTCATACAAAAAATAGGTAATTCAACTCTTTATACTCTGAAATCTGAATCGTCTCACCTAAAGTAGGACGGAGGGAGTAGTACTTCATACTAGTAACATTTTTCAACTATATATGTGATATAGCTCATTGTCATAGTCTCATGGATCAACTGCCTCTGCACGACTGCACCTACTACCAAGGTTTACATTTAATTACAATATCATAAGTTTCGTTATTATTTGAGGATGAAAAATGCAATTAGCCACAAGACATAGACTCTAATATTTAAATAGCGCGACATCTGATATCTGAATGTCTAAGATATGTTCTCTCTCCTTTTTCAACAAGTCAGGAGAACTGGACAAGAAAATATATTATTGCAGAATAACCACCCAAGGTTGTGATCTTAAATTTTAAATTGATGCAAAAGCAAATCAGATAAATTTGTGACGGGCGCAAGATTTCATTTGCCCAAAACTTGACTAAGAATAAAAACTGGACGTTTTTATAGACGGGTGCAAGATATAATCATGTGTTTTAAAACTATAGATGGAAAAGAAAGGGATGAAGACAATCTATCCTTATATACAGGACGACCGTGAAATATACTAATAGTTATTCTAACAGTCCCCCACAGTCTTAGCGGGAGGTTCACGTATGTCTCTGAAATCATCAAAAAGTACGCGCGGAAGACCTTTCGTGAAGATATCTGCAATTTGATAGCGGGACGGTACATGGAGAACACAGACTTATCCACAGGAAACCTTTTCGCGGACAAATAATATATTCATTTCAATGTGTTTTGTGCGCTGATGCTGAACATGATTATCGGATAAGTATATCGCACTCACATTGTCACAATAGATCATTGTTGCCTTTTCAATCAGACACTGTAGCTCCAACAGTAGATTGCAGAGCCAACATGATTCAGCAACCACATTGGCTACCCCTCGATATTCTGCCTTAGTACTTGACCGAGACAGTGTGGATTGTCATTTGGACCACCATGAAACGAGATTGTCCCCTAAGAACACACAATAATCGGAAGTGGAACGACGTATGTCCGGACAGCCACCCCAATCTGCATCTGTGTAGGCTGAAAGACTCGAGATGGAAGACTTATACAGATGTAGGCCAAAGTGTAGAGTACCCTTAACATAACACAAAATCCTTTTGAGACCCTCCATATGTTCTTCCTTCGAATCATGCATATGTAAACAAACTTGTTGAACCACATAGGAAAGATCTGGTAAAAATCAGATACTTTAAGGCCCCTGCTAAGCTGCGGTAATGAGTAGGATCGCTGCATGGAGTTCCAACATCGCTACTCAATTTCTCCTTTGTGTCAACCGAAATATGCGAGGGTTTGCAGAAATACATCCCTGCTTTGTTAATTATTTCTTCGACATATTTCTTTTGACTAAGAAACAAACCACCTGCATATTGGGTGACATTAATGCCAAGAAAATAATTCAACGGACCCAAGTCTTTCATTGCAAATTTTACTGCAAGAAGGGACATAATAGACTAGCGAAGTGAAGTGGATGATGATGTGAGAATAATATCATCGGCATACAACAATATATATGACATGTTAGCGCCCTTCCGATAAATGAACAATGACTGATCGGACTTGTGTGAGAGAATCCCAATTTGGAAACAAAGCCTATAAACCCGTTATACCATACCCGAGGAGCTTGTTGAAAATCATATAAGGATTTCTTCTACAGACAAACATGATCTGGACGGGTATAATCTCGAAAACCCAACGACTGATGCATGTACACCATCTCCTATAAGTGGCTATGTAAGAATGCATTTTTAACATCCAACTGATGAATGAACCAAGATTTGAAAAGAGCCAGGCTGAGAACAATCCTGATAGTTGCTGGCTTAACTACCAGACTAACTGTTTCACCACAATCTAGTCCAACCTGATGAGACCTGCCATCACTAACAAGATGAGTTTGTATCTCGCAAAAAAAGAACCCTCAGAACTCTTTTTATGACAAAAAAACCCACATAGACTTAATGGCGTTCACATTAGACGGACGTTGTACTAATTCCCACGTCTTATTTTTTAATAAGAGCATTAAATTAGTCTAGCATGACAACTTTCCAATTTGGGTCGGACAAGACAACTTTGAGATTTTTTGGTAGAGGTGATGGTTGAACTGAGGATATGAGGTTAAAATGACATTTGAGCCGAAAAATCCTGTGCATGGCACGAGTTTCAATGATCCGAGGCTGTTCCGTCATTGATTGGGTAGAAGGATTCTCGGGTATGGTATTGGGCCGATGGGGTGTAGTGTGGCCCAATGGAGCATGGGTAGCCGATCCGATATTAGGCTGGCTTAAGGGTGTGTTAACGTAGCATTGGGCCTCCCTACTTGGGCATGCCTATCACAGAAACAACCCGAGACCGTTGGCAACAGGGTTGTGGTCTCCGGTCCAGTCCCATTTTATGGTTGGGCCGGAAAATGCTGGGTATTTTGTTGGGTTGGTTCCACTTGTGTTTGGATATTAAGGCGGTGGTGTAAAATGTTATGTATTCCGTTGTCTAAAAAATCATATGAAGGTGAGGATGTCACATGAGACTGACCACTGCCGCCGGCAGGTTGGCCACCGCCCCGACCCCGTCTCTTTCCACCATTATTTTTTCCTTTATTGTTACGGTTTGAATTCCATTTTTTGCCATTATTTTGACGATCATTATTACCCCGAACCAGAATTTTGGGGCTCCAAATCAGTGGAAAATGAGTTGGTGGATACGAGAGCAGTTCTGGCGGTGACTGCTCCAGAAGATCCTTGTTTTGCTTTCCGCGTTTCCTCGAGAATCAACCTCGAACGAGCATCATAGAAAGGAGACAATATATTACTTTGCTGAATGAACGTAGCCACTCCATCATATTGTTCATTCAACCCTATAATCAACTAAAGGACCAACTTTTGATTTGTGACGGGCGAACCAACGTTGGATAGTTGGTCCGCGAGCATCTTCATTCCTGACAATAGTGGAGATGTTGAAAAAATCATCCAATTTAATATTAGTAAATTGATGTTCAAGATAAACGACGCGAGAAAGTTTGTTATCTTGAAATATATTTTGTAAACGTTCCTACGCCTGTTGAGCCGTAGAATTCGGTTCCAATATGGTATGTAAAAGGTCGTTGGATATATTGCCATAAATCCATTAAAAGATAATAGCATCCACACGGGACCATAATTTTTGTCCACCAAAATGGCGTCCGATGACGACTCGAAAGGTTATGATATGATCGATCTGCACTGCAATAAATTTTGAACAATTCTGCCCCAGAGATATATTGCCCTTTCTCCATTTCAAGGGTTATGGAGATAAAGTTCTTGACGTTATTAACGGTAAGAGCGGGATGAAACATTTGTTTTTCGGCCATAGGTTCCACAATAAATCAAAACTAGAGAAGAAAAGAGGTATTTTTGATGTTGTGGATCTGGAAAACCCTTGTGTTTTGGATAGAAGATAGCCAAGAAGGGGGGGGGGGGGGTAGACATCGGCTAGGGTTTAGTATAATATAAGAAGTTGTTTAGGGTTTATGGGAGGTGGCCGAAAATTGTAGGAAAAGGAGAAGAAAATCGGTAGAAGGAGGGAGAGATATTAGGGCAAATGATCTTTGGCTCTTGATATCATGTAAGAATTAATTTCTTGATCATTTCATTCCAATGTTAGATAATATATACAATCATAGGTTCTAGTACTAATCTAACTTTACCTAAAATATAAGATGATAATTACTTACAATCCTCTTAATTGATGACTCTACTACTTACAATATCTTGATTAAAGGAGAATAAATATAATTATGGGATTTGCCCATAATTATTCTAACAATATTATGCAGGAAATTAATTAGTTAGGTTAATCATAGAATGCTCATGGTCCATATTTAATAGTTGCAATTTGTTTTTATCCCTAGTCATTCTTGTAATATCCAGGATAATGTTGCTATGTAACTAATATAAATTGTCACCGAGGAAGATGCAATAACCAGAGGTGGAACGTCTGGTGTCCGGAAAGCTTGCCCAATCTGCGTCTGTATAAGTAACAAGTCTGGAGATGGAAGACGGGTAAAGATGTAATCCATATTCCTGAGTGCCCTGAATGTAGCGCAGAATGCGTTTGAGTGCATTCATATGTTCTTTCATCGGATTATGCATGAATAAACACACTTGTTGTACTGCATATGTTATGTCCGGCCTGGTGAATGTGAGATACTGCAAAGCGCCTGCTAGGCTGCGGTACAATGTTGGATCAGCAAAGGGTTTGCTAGAGATGACACTTAATTTGGACTTCGTGTCCACCGGTGTCGCTGAAGGTTTGCAAGCAGACATTCCAGCTCATTCCACAATCTCAGGTGCATACTTCTTCTGGGAAAGAAATAGCCCACATGCATGTCGTGTCACAGCAATTCCTTGAAAGTAGTGTAGAGGACCAAGATATTTCATAGCAAATTCTGAACCAAGCTGAGACATGATACTCTTGCGAAGTGAGTCTAAAGACCCATTAGAAATCCACCAAACTTGTCGACGGATTTCACAACCCAACGACCCATTAGCATATTATGTGTAGCGTGATGATGATAGACGGATCCAAGCCTGGTTATGACACACCGAAATTGGAAAAAGTGCACCGTCATTTGGTCGCCATTTCCAACGAAACATTGCAGTTTAACGGCTTGGACCTATTTATCATAATCCCGCATATTTGGCGTTTAGGCTCACCTCTGGCATAAGGGAGGTCCCAAGCATATTAAGGCACGCGTTTGATTTGCATGTTTTTTTGTTTATTATTGTTTGTCGCTAGCAACTCTGTACATATTATTTAATTCAATAATTGCTCTTTTGTGATTCCGGCCTCGAGCATTTGCGTTTTTGCACTTTTTGTTGTCGCATTGCAATCAAGACTTCTACTGCGTAAATCACTCTTGAATAGTGCGACTTGGACTTTGTGAAGCATCAACCACCAGTCCGGTCGAACCAATCAGGGGAGTCTTTGACTATATTGTCACACTTTTGCATTTTTATTATTTTGGTCATTTTCCTACTCACCTATTTCTCATATTTTTTGCATGAAGGTTGTCCTCGCAATCAACCTAGGACGGTCCGAAAAAAAAAATTATCACAAAAATCATCGGTAGTTATGTTGACCAAAAGAAGTCAGTTTATACCAGATTCAACGAGACATTGCTCTCAATTCTTTACTTTATATTTTATTTATATTTGCAAACTCAATTAATATGTTTAGCGTTGATTACATAGTTCTTTCATATCATGCATTTTACCATAATCATTCCGAACTACGCGTGTCTGATTATCACCACACGGTGTGATACGTAGGCAACCCATCTAGGGTTCGACACCACCACATAAAAAATAAAAATAAAATAAAAAAAAAAGGACATATTTGGTTTACTCATTCATTGCATTTATTCAATCACGCACATTCATTCATTTGTTTTATTGCATTCTTTTACTTTGCATTAGTCTTATAGTGAATAATCATTTGTTTTGCACAACTTTTATTTTTGCATTTCTTTCATGAATAAATTCTTTTTAAATCATACGTTTTACAACATACTTATTTCGAACTACGCGTGTCTGATTCTCACCACACGGTGTGATACGTAGGCAACTCATTTTGAGTTCGACACCACCACAAAAATAAAAACCAAAAAAAAAATGCATTTCTCACTCATGCATCCCATTCATCATGTTTTCGGGCATTCATTTTACTTTGAATTCGTCCACAATTGACAATCATTTCTTTTGCACAGCTTTATATTGCTATCCTTTCATTGATAAATTTTTTCCAAGCATACATTTTATAACATATTTGTAATGAACTACGCGCACCTGATTCCCTCGGCGGGATACGTAGGCAGCCCTATTCGGGTTCGGTACCATTTATTCTAAAAAATACAAAAAAAAAAACAATTATTCAAAAAATATAAAAAAAAAATTATTCAAAAATACAAAAAAAGTTATTCAAAATACAAAAACATTTTTTTTTAGTATTATTGTTTGACTTTGTTGATACCAACACAGTTAGAAGTGTGCATAAAAAAAAAAAAAAAACAGTATGGGTTGACTTTGTGGTAAACCATAAATTCTTTCGGTACCTCTTATTCACACCCGTAAATGACATTGTCTTGCGTGTTTTCAAGATAAGAACGAAACCGACCTCATCGTTTCATATGCATGGTGTAGTGAGTGTTTGAATAAGTTCAATTGCATTGCATTGTGATCTAGAACTTGGCCTGATTGTTTGTTGAGGCGAAATCCTGAGCAACACTCGGTGTGAGAAATGATCGTAGGCTTTCTTTGACCCGTTTGAGCCTTTTCAGCCTACCAAATAACATTATCCCTAGTACACCCCTTTGAGCCTAAAACCTATTTTTTGACAACCGCATATTACACCTATAACCTTTCTGAGTGCGTACGCACTATCCCTCTCTTGGCCCGACCTCCTCGAGTGCTTTAGAAATGTGCAAGTGGCTGACAAAATTCTAGCTGAAGTTTGCAAAGACAAAAATTGTCAAAGTCTCAAAAAAAAAAAAAAAAAAGCAGAGACGACTTCGCACAAAGAGGAAATCAAAAGCCCCGATAAAAAAAAAAGGGGGGAATACATAACCCCGAAAAAAAAAGGGGCTCGAAATGAAGGATTCAAAAGAAGTCAGTACAGAAAAACTGGGACAAACAGAAGCAAGTCAGCATTAAAGCGCACAAATATCAAGAACGGATGTAGTCCAACTCTCGAGGAAGGATTAGTCACTTTTTACCCAAATGATATCCATCCCTTCCCCAAACCTACATTACAAGCCCGTTACAAGCCCTACATGATCTTATACTGAGGGTTCTCACATTAGTGGATACTTACATGACGGCCAAGCCTATGGTATCACGATTGCATGCATTGAACATCTTTTTGAGTGTGAGCGTAATTTTCTCAACGTCCCAAAATTCAAAATACTGGAATATATGTGAGAACGGGACTTTCTTTCTGTGAGACATTTGAAACGTGAGATTACGTGTAGTTCGAAACCTTGGATGCAAGCAAGTGTGTCGACACTCAGGTATGTTTGAGGTACTATCTGAAACTGTGTGAATTACACCAGAGTCAATCTCGGTTAGATTGAAAACAATAAAAGAACATCCTTATGCACAATACTAATTGTTGGTATCAACTGGAGTCAGAACGTGATGTCGTCTTCCATTTTTTCAAAAAAAAAAAAAAAAACAAAATGCATATTACATAAAAAATCATTTTGCATCACGAACTACGTCTTGACCTGATTTCCTCGGCGGGATACGTAGGCGGCCACAACGGATTCGGTCCCGCATCATTTTAAAATCATAAAAATTCTTATTTTTGCAGCATGAACTACGTCTTGACCTGACTTCTACGGATACGAGGCGTACCACATCGGCTTCGGTCACACCATTAGAAATATTTCTTCCTTGTTTCTGCACATGACTCGATTTTGTCCATTGGAGAGTTTAGCATCCTCACATATTTTGCATCCATTACTGCCTACATATTTTCGGGGGGTTGCATTCTCATCTACTCAATTGTACATTGCCCATATTCTCGCATTAGCTTTTCATTCATTATAAAAAACAAATGCTTACCTGATCTCCTTGATAGCGTCAAGATGCAACCTTACCCAGTTCAACATCTTCATTACCAGAAACTGGGACATTTTAAGGAATTCAGTGCAAGAAAATGGCACAGATGTAAAAGCGCACTAACTAGGTCTTCAGTGCAAACCAAAAATGCAAGCGTCAAGAGCCAAAGCTACAGAGTCGACGCTAATCAACCACTCATTTCCTAAAAAACTCACAAGTTTTCTTTGAGTGCAGGATCTTCATATCAGCAAAGGCAGAAACACAACAATAAACCCATGCGGGTCACAAATGTACAACGTCTATGCAATGACGCTATCTCAACCTGCACGGTCACAAAAGGTACGCCTAAACCCATGCATTTCATTTTAAGCCTATGCAACGGTTTCATTCATGTTTCACAATGCAACGACGAGCATCCGCCGCGCCCATGCAACGACGCTTTTCATTTTAAGCCTATGCAACGGCTTCATTCATGTTTCGTCAATGCAACGACGAGCATCAGCAACCCGACCATGGAACGACTCCATTTCATTTTAAGCCTATGCAACGGCTTCATTCATGTTTCGTCTATGCAACGACGAGCATCTGCATCGCGTCCATGCAACGACGCCTTTTCATTTTAAGCCTATGCAACGCTTCATTCATCTTTCGTCTACGCAACGACGAGCATCCGTGATCGCGTCCATGCAACAACGCCATTTCATTTTTAGCCTATGCAACGCTTTATTCATGTTTCGTTCATGCAACGACGAGCATCTCAGACAAGGCCCATGCAACGACGCCTTTTCATTTTAAGCCTATGCAACGGCTTTCATTCATGTTTCGTCTATGCAACGACGAGCATCTGATCGCGCCCATGCAACGACGCTTTTCATTTTAAGCCTATGAACGGCTTCATTCATGTTTCGTCTATGCAACGACGAGCATCTGCATCGGCCCATGCAACGACGCTTTTCATTTTAAGCCTATGCAACGGCTTCATTCATGTTTCGTTTATGCAACGACGCATCCGCATCGACGCGCCCATGCAACGACGCCATTTCATTTTAAGCCTATGCAACGTTTCATTCGTGTTTCGTTTACGCAACGACGAGCATCTGCATCGCGCCCATGCAACGACGCATTTTCATTTTAAGCCTATGCAACGGCCATTCATGTTTCGTTTATGCAACGACGAAGCGTGATCGCGCCCATGCAACGACGCTTTTCATTTCAAGCCTATGCAACGGCCATTCATGTTTCGTTCTACGCAACGACGAGCACCGTGATCGCGTCCAAAACGACGTCATTTCATTTAAGTCTATGCAACGGCTTATTCATGTTTCGTTTATGCAACGATTTAACATTCGCGTTGCGTCCAAAACGACGTCATTTCATATTAGCCTATGCAACGCTTATTCGTGTTTCGTTTACGCAACGACGAAAGACCGCATTGCGTCCGAAAACGACGTCATTTTATTTAAGCCTATGCAACGGCTTCATCCATGTTTCGTCTATGTAACGACGAGCATCTGCATCGCGTCCATGCAACGACGCCTTTTCATTTTAAGCCTATGCAACGACTTCATTTATGTTTCGTCCCACGCAACGACGAAAGATCGTGACGCGTCCAAAACGACGCCATTTCTTTTAAGCCTATGCAACGACTTCATTTATGTTTCGTCCACGCAACGAAGCATCTGCATCGCGCCTACGCAACGACGCCATTTCTTTTAAGCCTATGCAACGGCTTCATCCATGTTTCGTCTATGCAACGATTTAACATTTGCATGCGTCCAAAACGACGCCATTTCATCTACAATAACCTTATCTTTTCAACCACATCACCGCTGACCGGTGTCAATCATACCGACATCGGGACATTTTTATCGTCGACTTTGCTTTTTATTTTTGCATCACGCGACCCGGTGTCATCATGATTTGACATCGACAATGTTGGGTCTGCACCATCCCTATTTTTGAGTTTATAGTTTATAAAACAGGACAAAATTGGCTACAAGTCAACATCTTTGTCCGAAGACTCTTCCATCATCTCCGTACAAAGAGGGACATGCTGTTGACAGTCAATTTTGACCCGTTTTTGTATATTTCGTGCAATTTTAAGTATTTTAGCACACCACATTTTAATCAGCATTTTTTGCATTTTTACATAATATTCTATGTTTATTTTTTCACAAAACGCATTTCATCTTTTTATTTAAAAATTAAGCATTATGTCTTTGTTAATATTATGTTTTTATTTTAATAATATTTGCATCTCTTTAAATAATTAATCTAAGCGTTTTTACTTTTAATCAGGCATTAGACATTTCTTAAATATTGCATTTTAGTATTATTGCATCGACATTTGCATTTTAATAATTTTGCATCTTTTTAAATAATTTTTCTTTAAATAATTAACCAGCCTTGCATTTTTGTCGAACCAGTCCAGTCCATGACACGATTTGAATCAGTCCAATCCAACACCATTTTTTAATTTCACCCAAACTTTCATCTTTTCATTTTCCCCCCAAAACAATACCCCACTTTTCATTTTTTTCCCCCAAATACCAAACCCTAATCTACCCCCTATAAAAACAAAACATCCTCCCATTTTAAACTACCCCAGCCGCATACAGCCCACTTCAACTTCAGCTCTCTCAAACCCTAGCTCTCATTTTCGTCGCCGCCGCCGCTCTTCACCGGAGTTGAACTCCGGCGACCTTCCCACATCACCAGCAACCCTCGCCCTCTCTCCCTGCTGCTCCTGTCGACCACCGACGAACCTCCACTATCCGGTGAACCACACCACTGAAACTCCCATCGCCGGCGAACCTCACCACCACCCCCACCGCCCCGTCGCCTCTATCCTCGAACCACCGACTACCGACGAACCGCCATCGCTTCCTGGGCGAACCTCCCTAGCGCACCTCACCGCCAACACCCCAACACTTCAACACTCACGCCACCGTCCCGCACTCAAACCACGGCAGTGGCGTCGCTCCGGCGACTTCACCGTGGAAGTGACGCCGCCGCGCCTCTCTGTTGGTAACGTTGAGCTGGCCGGATTTAAACTCCGGCGACGCTATGGTTTATTTCTTCGTTCTTGTAGCTATTATTGCTGTTGTTTGTTGCTGGACTGTTTCCTTTTTGCGTTTCATATTATATCGCCGGAGTTTAAATCGGAGTTGTAACTCCGACGATTCGTTGGCCACTGTTCCTATGGTTTTTGACAGTTGTTCTACTGATTTTTGACTAAGTTGGCTACTGATTTTTTCGGCCATGTTTATTCTGGTTCTGGCCATTTGTGGGCTGATTTTTAGCCATGCTCTTGATTAATTTTTGCTATGTTTTGTTGGCTGATTTTTAGCCACATTACGGGTGATTTGGGTCTTCTTTGGGTGATTTTTGCTATTTTTCGGGCTAATTTTCTCTGTATTCTGGACTGATTTTGGACATTTTTTGCTGGTTTATTGATTTAGAACAAATACTACACTGAAAGTATTAAACTGATTCTGAACAAGATACTACACTTTTGGCCAATGAAAAAGTTATCCGTCGATTTTTGAGGCCTCCACAGTTGCAAAGACGGAAAATAAAATAAATGAAGCTTTCTGGGCAAGGATGATTTCTTCCACTTACACGGATAACCAACATGCTTGTGGCGAATTCTCGCACCGCACTTGTTTAGCCATCCCACTTTACATTTTTATATCCGAGCCCTCCGTGTTTAAAACTATTCCGCTTTTGTGGATCTGAAAAGTTTTATTTATTTTATAGCAATATTGGCGATGAAGGAATCTCCGTCGATTTTCGGGCCTCCTCTGTGCAAAAGACGGATTTATTTATTTTTTGCTTTACTTATTAAATTCCTGTCATTACTTTAAAATTATTTATTCTGATACTAACACTTTTACTAAGTGTTTATGCAGGTAGCCGGAGATCATCTTGTGCAGAAAGCCTAAAAAGGGCTAAAAGATGTCCCGGAATGTTATTTTATATCGCATTTAATTTAGTTTTATTATTGTGTAGTACACTTTATTTTAATTATAAATGCTTAGAATAGGTAGAATAAAAAGAGCAATAAATAATTAACCTAGGTTTGAACGAACAACCGCAAGTTAGCGGATCTTGAAGGATGTCTAACCCTTCCCTTTAGGATAATAAAGAACCCTGATCCAGAATCTCACTAATTTCGCAGACCATTAAATGGAAGTCAATTGCAGTATTTTATTGCAATAAACTAAGTGTCATAATTCACTATAATAATTAGGTGGCGACTCCTTAAAATACATTTAGGAATCAACCATACGTGGTACTCCCGTTTCGACTCCGGTTAAAATGGGGTGTTACAATATCATCCATATACAGGAGAAGATAAACAATATGATTACCCTGACGATAAATAAACAATGAATTATCGGAACGACTGTGAGAAAAACCCATTTGTGACACAAAATTCGCAAAATGTTGATACCAAGCCCTGGGTGTCTGTTTGAGGTCATACAAAGATTTGTTTAGCAGACATACATGATTGGGATATTTTGGATCTCTATATCTCAATGGTTGGTGCATGTAAACAATCTCATTTAGGTGACCATGGAGAAATGCATTTTTGACATCCAACTGATGAAGTGACCATCCTCTGGAGAGAGACATGCTGAGAACTGTTCTGATAGTAGCTGGTTTGACCACTGGACTGAACGTCTCCCCACAATCGATTCCAACCTGCTGTGTCTTTCCATCACCTACAAGACGAGCCTTATGCCACTCAAAAGATCCATCAGATTTTTCGTTATGGCTAAAAATCCACATAGACTGAATTATATTAGCATTAGATGGACGAGGTACTAAATCTCATGTCCTATTTTTAATAAGAGCATGATATTCATCATCCATGACCATTTTCCAATTTGAGTCTTTTAGAGCAGACACTGGGTTACGTGGTAAAGGTGATTTGAGACTTGGATGTGAAGGTTGTATTTAGTATTGGGTTTGACAATACCATGTTGACTACGGGTGACCGGACGTGTTGTAGGGCCAGTCATGGTTTGGGCCAAACCAGTGGGCTGGTCGCCACTGGTTGGTGACAAGGCTAATGGGCTTGAAGATGGTGGCCCACTCGGTAATGAAGAGATCCCGTGAGTAAATTTGGACCGAATTGGTGAAGACGCCGCTGGGCACGAGGCGGCGTTCTGGACAAGCCAGTGGGCTGGTCGACACATGCTGAAGGCACGGGTAATGGAACCTGGAGAATTTGGCCCATTAGGGAGTGTGGATGTCCCGTTATTAGCTGTGCCCGTGACCGAATTATGGGACAATACTGGGGTAAAATATGGGTGTATCCCGATATTCAGAAACTCATATGTGGGAGATTGTGACTCATGGATTTTCTAAATGGGAATTGAGATTCATCAAAGAGAACATGACGGCTAATAAACATCCTATTGAAGGATAGATCATATCATTTGTATCCCCGATGATGGGATGGGTATCCCAAAAAAACACATGGAGTATATCTCGGTTGTAATTTATGGATGGTGGTGGATGGAAATAATAGATAACACAACCAACCAAAAACCCGAAGATGAGAATATGTCGGTTCTCGGAGGTAAATTAATTGAAGGGGTGTTTGGTTTGGTGTATTTTTGTTTGGTAATATATTCAACAAATAAGTAGCCATCTGAAGTGCATGATGCCAAAAGTTAGGAGGAAGAGAATCATGAGAAAGAGATGTCCTGACAATGTTATTTATGGTTCGTATTTTTCGTTCCGCCTGTCTATTTTGGGAAGAGGTGTGAGGACATGAGAAACGAAAATTCAAACCAATTGTTTTGAAAAAATCTCAAAATTGTCTATTATCAAACTCCCGCCCGTTATCACATTGTATGTTTTTGATATCTCTTTCAATCTGTTTTTGGATGAACGCTCTAAAAGTAAGGAATGTGAAAAACACTTGAGATTTTTTCGATAGGGGAAATGTCCACAAGAATTTAGAGTAGTCATCTAAAACAAGCAAGTAATATCTATGCCCTGAGGAGCTCAAAACAAGGGATGTCCAAATACCACAATGTATAGTGTCAAATGACATAAATGTGCAGTTATAAGATGAATCAAATGGTAATTGATTATGCTTACCCAAAGGACGATTGACACTTATTAAAAGTTCGTGTACATGAAATAGAATTATTGCATTTGAGAGAGTTTAAAACAGACTCTCCCGGATGTCCCAAACGTTCATGCCACAAATTGGAATTTAAAACAACAAAATTAAAATATTTCTTGTCCGGGTGTAGTAGTGAAGTAACTGGATAAAATTCTCTCTGGCTATCACATCTCATTAGCCGCGCCCCTGTCTGAAAATCATACATGAAAAAATCAAAAGCTACAGTAACCCAATTATCTGATGTAAACTTTCGAACGAAGATTAGGTTTTTGATTAATTGTGGAGCATGAATAACATTTTTCAAGGCTAATGGTGGATTTGGTTTGGACAATTTAGTAGAACCATAACCTTTAATTGGAATAGAATGGTCATTTCCGACAGTTATACCATTTGATTTGCTCAAATTAAAATAGGACGTAAGATTACCTTGGGAGGACGTCATATGTGACGTTGCACCTGAGTTCATATACCAATTCGTGTCCGGTGGATTAAGCCCGAGTGTGTGCATGATATTTTCAATGTCCGTAGGTTGGCCCACTGTCGAGTGGGCCTCCTGCCACACCTGCTGAGGCCCAAACTGTTGGATGTTGCCTGGAAAATGCCGAGGCCCAAACTGTTGGCTGCTGCCTGGAAATGAATACCCAGCCTCACTGTTGGGCTTGTTGAAATTAACCCAACAGTGGGCTGGGCATAGCCTGCAAATCCATTAGACTGAATATGTGTTATGGGCTGATAATTCTGATAATTTGGTGGGGCATTAAAATGAGAGTTGGGCCTGGCCCATTTGGCAGTAGGGTATGGACATGGATATCGGCCCATTACATCGTGGCGAGCCGCTGCGATCTGGCTGGCCGCCGCTCGTGATGTCCTCATTCGCCGCCCTCATTCTTTGCTCCGCCTCCGCGTCTGTCGGAACCGCGCCTCATTCCGCTCGCCTCCGCATCTATCGGAACCACCGCCTCCGCCGGAATTCCGGTGGCCACCATTTTTGTTGCGATTTCCATTTTTTTATTTCCGTTTCGTCCTTTTTGTCCACGATTATTTTGCGATGATGCAAAATTATTATCATTATTGGTGGCCATGAACGCCGAGTCATTTGTGTTAGCCACCTTTTTAGAGAAGCCTTGTTCTTCAAGGATCAACATGGACCTTGCTTGGTAGAATAAGGGAAACATGTTACTTTGACGGATAACTGTTGCAACTCCGCTATATGCCTCTGTCAATCCGGCAACAAGTTGTAGAACCAAACGATTGTTGGTGACGGGAGAACCAACATTTTTCAATTGATCAACCAATACTTTGAGGCGTTGACAATAGGCGGATGCATTTGGAAAATCCTCCATATCAACACTGGAGAATTCTTGTTCTAAAGCAACCGCACGGGAGTTTTGATTATCATAAAAAACGTCCCGTAATCGATTCCAAGCATCAATTACTTTAGAATCCGGTTCCATGACCGTGTGCAACAAATCGATTGAAATTGTTGCATATATCCAACCAAGAACAGTGGCGTCGAGGGTATCCCACAATTCTTTGTCTTCATCCGTTGTCAAAACTTTTTCTTTGCCTTTTTCCGGGGGAATGATGTGGTTAAGAACCCGGTGAGAACGACAACATATCTTGAAAAGTTCCGCCCAAGAAGCATAATGCACATTCTCCATTTGTAATGTTACGGGAACATAATTTTTGATATTAGATACTGTGAGAGCGGGATGATAAAATGATTTGGATTCAGACATGTTGATAGTAGTTGGATAATCGAGCAATGGAGAAACAATAAAAGCAAACAATCAAAATTCGGGAATGGATGAATTTTGATGGAGATGGTGAAAATAAATAAATTCGGCTAGGGTAATTGGAGGAGGGGGGGCGAAAATTTGAAAAACTTGGTAAGAAAAATTGGATCTTTTCCTTATGCTCTTGATACCATGATATAAGATTTTTCTTATCAATTCTATTCATCTAGTATGGTAAGAATATATACATGTAATACAATTAATAAGAAGAGTGATATCCTCCTATTCTATCCCTTAATATCTTCCTATTTAATTCTAATAATATCTCTACTTAATTATTTTACAACATACCATATTATCTTTACATTAATAATATTATTAATAGTCATTAATAATATTCTAACAGTCACATTTGTAATAAAGTCAATACATGAAAAAATCCTATGTTGATGTCCATACTTTATAAATGACTCAACATGAGAGAAAAGAACTTGGATCCTTCATAGAAAATGGAACCTCAAGTAAGCTCAAAAATGAAGAAAGTTCTTCTAGTCATCAACTGTATAATTCTAGCTATAGGAACCTGTGGTGCCCCTTTGGTTATGCGCCTTTACTTCATCAAAGGAGGCAAAAGAATTTGGCTATCATGCTGGCTACAAACTGTTGCTTGGCCAATCAACTTCATCCCTTTAGCCATCTCCTACTTATATCGTCGCAAAAGCAATAATAACGACGATGACAATAACAACAATAATAATACTAAAGTCATTCTAATGACTCCACGGATTTTCATGGCAACTATTGGGATCGGAATCCTACAAGGATTTACGAACTATTTCTATGCTTATGGCATAGAAAAATTACCCGTCTCCACTAGCGGACTTCTCTTTGCTACGCAACTTGCTTTCACCGCCTTCTTTGCTTTCCTTATAGTGAAGTTGAAGTTCACTTCTTACTCCGTCAACTCCGTGTTTTTGTTGACGATTGGTGCGGTGGTTTTGGCCCTACGCTCAGGTGGTGATAAACCGGAGGGAGAGCCGACCAAGGAGTATATATTAGGGTTTATCATGACCTTGGCATCTGCTGCTTTGACTGGGCTTATTTTTCCTTTGGTGGAGTTGATATACAAAAAGGCACAATAAGCTATCACTTACACACTTGTGTTGGAGTTTCAAACAGTGTATTGGTTTGTTGCTACTGTGCTTTCAACAATTGGCATGATCATAAACAACGATTTTCAGGTCTTTCTCTTTCTCCTCCCTGAATTTGAATCGTCTGTTCATTTACTTCTCTTTATTATTAGCACACATGTTTGACTTCAACAAAATTTAGAATGAGTTTAAATTTCATGCATTAATGTATAAAAGATTATTGTAATAGGTTAATTACTTTAAAGGAAATTATTATATTATGTAAATCTATATGACAATTATTAATTGGTAACTTGACAAAAATCCTAATTAATCTTCTGCTCTCCGTTCTATTTTAAGTGTCTTAGTTTAATTTAATAAAAAAATAGAAAAAGACTTTCAAATCTTTTAATATTAAATTAGTGTGCTACTAAATGACACAACTCTGTTAGGCACAACTTGGCACAATACGTGTACAAAGTTCATTTTAGCCTTAATGAAAAATGACTCAATAATTAATATTTCTGTCCAAATCTTTTCCCTCCAAGACAAAACAACTATTACACTTCTGACCGGAGTGTGGAGCTCCTGAGGTGGGAGATCCACCTTTTGCTTAATTTTTTTATTCTTTCAACACCTAGAGATCATAAATTGATCTTTTATATTTTTATTTTATTTTTCCCTCTAATTTTTTTATACATTTAGACATACACCTAATTTAACTATACGGTCTACAATACAAACTATATGTTAATGTAAACTATAAATATCTTATAAACAATAGAAAAAAACTAAATTACATACAAAACCCTACTTCTTGACGAAATTTCATTTATTTTATAAAAAGATATGAATGAATTGAATCAAAACTTAGTAAAAACTTTTACTCAATCCGCTATAATGTTTGTCTAAGTTGAAGTAATTCAATATTTAGTTAAAGTCAATCATAATATTTACTACTTTCATCTATTGTTTGTCATTTTTAAAAAAAATAATAGAATTAAATAAAAACTTGCTAATTGTTCCTCAATCATATATAATACTGTATTTGAATTTTTTCTAAATTAAATTTTCATTCAAAGTCAAACATAATGTTGACTACTTGTTACATTCACTATTTTTTTTAAAAGACAGATGATTGAAGTAAATCCGAACTTGTTAATTGTTACTCAATTATATCTAATATTTAGCGAATTGAGATAATTATATTCAATATTTAATTTAATGTCAACCATAGTATTGACTACTTGTTACATTTTTTTAAAAGATTGAATTAAATTAAAATTTAGCACACATTTTACTCTATTCTGTATAAATACTTAGGTAAATTGAAAGCAATTCAATTTAGTTAAAATCAACAATAGTATTGACTACTTGATACATCCACTATATTTTTTAGATTGATTGAATTAGATTTGAACATGATTATTGTTACTCAATCGTATCTATTACTTATTAAATTGAGATAATTCAATGTTACAATTAAAATCAATCATACCGTTGACTACTTTTTATATACATTTTATCTTGAATTGAATCAAAACTTAACAAACATTTTACTCAATCTTATATAATACTTAGCTAAATTTAAGGAATTTAATGTTTCAACTAAAGGCAATCATAGTGTTGATTGTTTGTCACATCAACTATTTTTTGTTTAAATTGATTGAATTAGATATAAACTTGATAATTGTTACTCAATTCTATCTAATACCAAGCTAATTAAGATAATTCAATATTTAAATTAAAGTCAACCATGCTATTGACTACTTGTTACGTCTACTTTTATTTTAAATTGATTGAATTAAATAAAATTTATTATTGTCCAATCCTATATAATAATTAGCTAAACTGAAGCAATTCAATGTTTCAACTAAATTAACATAGTGTTGACTATTGTTATGTCACCTATATTTTTTAAATTGATTGAATTAGATTTAAACATGCTTATTGTTACTCAATATCTAATACTTCGCTAAATTGAGACAATTCAATATTACAACTAAAATCAATCATAGCGTTGACTACTTTTTACATATATTGTATTTTGAATTGATTGGATTGAATCAAAATTTAGCAAACGTTTTACTCAATAATATATAATACTTAGTTAAATTTAAGGAATTTAATGTTGAATTAAAGTGAGCAACCGTGTTGGCTACTTGTTACGTCCACTATTTTTATTTAAATTGATTTAATTAGATCTAAACTTGCTAATTGTTACTCAATTATATATATTACTTAGCTAGTTGAGATAATTCGACATTTCAATTAAAGTCAGCCATGGTATTGACTACTTGTTACGTCTACTTTTATTTTAAATTGATTGAATTAACTCTAAACTTGCTAATTGTTACTCGATTGTATCTAATACATAGCTAATTGAGATAATTCAATATTTAAATTAAAGTCAATCATGGTATTGACTACTTGTTACGTTGACTTTTATTTTAAATTGATTGAATTAAATTAAAAGGTTCTAATTATTGCTAAATCTTATATAATACTTAGCTAAATTGAAGCAATTCAATATTTCAATTAAAATCAACCATATTGTTGCTTATTGCCTATTGTTACATAATCTATATTTTTTAAATTGATTGAATTATATCTAAACATGCTCATTGTCACTCAATCGTATCTAATACTTATCTAAATTGAGATATATAATTCAAAAATTTTAAATAATATGTATATATATATATATATATATATATATATATATATATTGTTGACAGTCAATTTTGACCCGTTTTTTATATATTTCGTGCAATTTTAAGTATTTTAGCACACCGCATTTTAATAGTTATTTTGCATATTTTTACATAATATTCTATGTTTATTTCTTCAAAAAAATGACATCGCATCGTTTATTTTTAAATTAAGTATTATGTCGTTGTTAATATTATGTTTTTATTATTGTTACACCGTCGTTTTATTCTAATAATATTTGCATCTCTTTAAATAATTAATTGGCATCCCGCATTTTTACTTTTAATCAGGCATTAAACTTGTCTTAAATATTGCATTTTTAGTATTACTGCGTCGACATTTGAATTTTAATAATCTTGCATCTTTTTTAATAATTTTCTTTAAATAATTAACCAGCCTTGCATTTTTGTCAAACCATCGATCCAAATTCAAGACACAATTTGAATCAGTCCAACCCAACACCATTTTTGTTTTTAATTCCATCCAAACACCCTCTTTCATTGTCCCTCCTAAAATCAAAACCCACTGTTCCTTTCCCAAAACTAAACCCAAACCCTAAAACCTACCCTATAAATAAAACATTATACTCCACTTTCCCCCCAACACAAAAATCAGCCCCCCCTATTACTACCCTAGCCGCCCACAACATCAGCCCATTTTAACAACAGCCGCAGCCTCCATTACCCTATTTACCCTCTCATTTGTTTCTAAAAAAACTAACCTGCCCTGTTCCCCTTTCCCGTCGCCGCCTCACCCTCTCCCTGAACCACCGACGAATCACCCCCCACTGCCGACCGCCACTAGCTCCGGCGAACCACCACCATAACCCCACTGTCGCCCCAACCTATCGGCGAATCCCGCTGCTCCTGCCACCAGTGAACCACCACTGTCTCTTTTACACCATGGCGGCGTCGCCCAGATTCTTACCGCCGTTGACGCCGTCCTCATTTGCTGCTATTGAAACTAGTCGGAAGTTTGAAACTCCGGCGACCTATGTGGGTTTGCATTCTTTATGGTTTTATGTGGGACTGATTTTTTCGTTTGGTATCTTGTTGTGTTTTGTTTTATCTTTTGGGAAACTAGTGTTGGATTCAGTTAATGTTTGATTTTGCACGATTTTGGCTACTTGCCAGAGTTTGAAAACTCCGGCAGTGTTCTGAATTTTCGGACGATATTCTAAAATGTCCGATGTGTTCGATATGCCGCTTTCATCGCATCGTTGGGTGATTTTTGACTACGGTAACTAACCGGAGTTTTAAAAAAAAAACTTCGATGACCTCTGGGCTACTTATTTTTGATCTGTTTGGTGCTTTAATTGTTGGGAAGATTTGGCATGATTTCCGTTATTTTGTCGGAGTTCTTAAACTCCGGCGGATATCTACTGTTCCGACGAATATATACTGTTATTCTGAATCGCTTCCATCGCTGGCTATTCTCGACGGATTTTCGACATTTTTGGGCCTCTAAAACATTACAGCGAAGTTGGTTAATTCATGGTGTTATTTTTACTAATTCTTTGGATGATTTTGGATTGTTTTTCAGCCTTTGTTGTCACTGTTTTAGCCATTTTGGCGGACTGGTTTTAGGCTATTTTTGCTACATTGTTTTGCTGGTTTACTGATTTAGAACAAATACTACACTGTTGGTATTGACTGATTTGAACATGATACTACACTTTTGGCCGATGAAAAAGTTATCCGTCGATTTTTTAGGCCTCCACAGTTGCAAAGACGGAAAATAAAATAAATGAAGCTTCAGGCAATGATGATTTCTTCCACTTACACTGGATAACCAACATGTGCTTGCAAGGCGAATTTTCGCACCACTTTGTTTAGCCGCCCTACTTTATATTTTTACATATCTGAGCCCTCCGTGTTTAAAACTATTACTGTTTTGGCGCGGATCCGAAGGTTTTATTTATTTTATTATTTTTTTAGCAATATTGGCCAATGAAGGAATCCCCGTCTGATTTCCAAGGCCTCCCCTGTACAAAAGACGGATTTATTTGCTTTGTTTGTTAATTTTTGCTATTATTTTAAAATTTATGTATTATATTACTAATACTTTTACTAAGTGTTTATGCAGGTATCCGGAGATGCATTTCAAAAAGAATGCCCCGGAGTTTATTTTATGTCGTATTTAATTTCATGTTTTATTATTTTGCATTGTATTTTATTTTAATTGTAAATTATGTAAAATGCTTAGAATAGGTAGAATAAAAAGAGCAATAAATAATTAACCTAGGTTTGAACGAACAACCGCAAGTTAGCGGATCTTAAAGGATGCCTAACCCCTTCCCTTTAGGATAATAAAGAACCACGATCCGTAATCTCACTAATTTCGCACCATTAAATGGAAGTCAATTGCGATTTTTATTGCAATAAACTAAGTGTCCTAATTCACTATAATAATTAGGTGGCGACTCCTTAAAACACAATTCAGGAATCAACCATACGTGGTAATCCCGTTTCGACTCCGGTTAAAATGGGGTGTTACATATATATATTATTTAAAATTGAATCAAAATTTAGCAAACATTTTACTCAATCCTATGTAATACTTAGTTAATTTTAAGAAATTTTATGTTGAATTAAAGTCAACCATAATGTTGACTACCTGTTACATCCACTATTTTTGTTTAAATTGATTGAAGTAGATCTAAACTTGCTAGTTGTTACTCAAATATATCTAATACTTAGCTAATTGAGTTAATTCAACATTTCAATCCACCATTGGAGCAACGATATAATTGTCTTCATGTGACCTATAGGTCACATGTTCGATCGTGGAAACGGTCAATGCTTGCATTGGTGTTGAATGTATACATCACATCCTTTGCAGTGTCTCTTCTCGGATCCTGCTAACTTTCACTAGTTGATTGATGGCTAAAACAACTTTTGCAGGCAATTTCAAGGGAAGCAAAAACATTTGAACTTGGAGAAAGCAGATATTATGTTGTGATAGTATGGAGTGCAATAATTTTACAATTCTACTTCTTAGGCACTATTGGAGTCATCTATTCTGCTTCTTCTTTGGTATCTGGTATTTTGATATCAGGTTTGCTTCCTGTCACTGAAGTTTTAGCTGTTTTTCTTTACGGTGAAAATTTCAGTGCAGAAAAAGGAGTTTCTCTTGCCCTTTCACTATGGGGATTTGCTTCATACTTTTATGGTGATTGTAAAGAGAACAAGAAGAGAGAAAATATTCAATCTCTCGAAACTGAGACAATTGATAAAACTTTTACCTTGTGATTGAAAAGACTGAATATTACTCTTAGTAAGTTTTTGTATATATGTGATTGTATTAATCTCCCTCGGAGAGTCTTTCTCATTAATAAAAATATATATAGTGTGTACAATGTCAAATCCTAATACAATAAGGATCTTATATCTACCATAATTATACAACACTAAATATTACAAAATATATGGAGTATATGTAATAATATACGTTAATACACCCCTCAGTCGGAGCGAGAGAAGACCGAATGCTAAGACTGGATCTGAAGTCGAGGAATAACTGTCTAGGAAGACCTTTCGTGAAGATATCCGCATACTGATATGAAGAAGGCACGTGCAACACCTTAACAAGACCGATAATAACCTTCTCACAAACAAAATATATATCCATCTTAATGTGCTTGGTTCGCTGATGCTGAATCAGATTGTGAGATAAATATATGGCGGATATGTTATCAAAGTACACAAAGAAGCCTTACGCAAGGGAAAATGAAGCTCCAAAAGAAGGTTTTGGAGCCAACAGATCTCATAATATCTACTGTAATGACCCATTTGATCGTTTTGAGCTTTTGCCTTATTTTACCCAAAATACCCTCTTCGTAGTCCATTTTTTATGTTTATGACTAGCGGGGATGGGTGGCATGGTTCCCGAGACAATCAGATAAGTTTTGTAATCATTTCGGTAAGTTCTAAGGTTTGAAAGTTAAAAGAAAAGAATATGTTTGACTAAGAGTTGACTTTTGGGTAAACGTGTCCGTTTTCGAGTTCTCCGCTAGATCCAAAACATCATTTATGATTTAGTTGAGTCTTTGATTAAGTTTCCAAGGAATCAAGTGCGTTTTGGATAGCTAGTTGTCTAGTGTGAGATTTGATAAAGTTAGTTTTGAGGGGGGAGGCCTCTTAATAGTGTCAGACTAGTGTTTTGAGTACACGAGTAAGTTCATAGCGTGTTTTATAATAAGTTTGCATATTTAGTTTGTATTCGGGAGATCTCAGATGAATTTCGGGTGTCAGGATCGAAATTTAGAAGTGGCATGTTATCTGCTTTCACGATGTGGCGTATTGTGGGTTTAATCACATTTTGGACCGTGATTTGTGGCGATGGTTACATTTATAGACTGGGCTTGGGTGTTCTGGGTCCCATTTGAGAGGGCCTTCCCGCTTTTGCGTGGCCGCATCTGCAGGCAAAGTCCCGCATTTGCGAGTGGGCCGGGTCTGGCAAGGGTCCACATATGCGAGCTTGGCTTCGATGACCTCTGGGCTACTTATTTTTGATCTGTTTGGTGCTTTAATTGTTGGGAAGATTTGGCATGATTTCCGTTATTTTGTCGGAGTTCTTAAACTCCGGCGGATATCTACTGTTCCGACGAATATATACTGTTCCGGCGAACTGCTCCTACTGCTTTGGCTATTCCTGGACGGATTTTCGACATTTTTTGGGCCCTCTAAAACATTCTGGCGAAGTTGGTTAATTCACTGGTGTTATTTTTACTAATTGCTGGACTGATTTTGGATTGTTTTTCAGCCTTTTTGTTGTCACTGTTTTAGCCATTTTGGCGGACTGGTTTTAGGTTATTTTTGCTACATTGTTTTGCTGGTTTACTGATTTAGAACAAATACTACACTGTTGGTATTGACTGATTTGAACATGATACTACACTTTTGGCCGATGAAAAAGTTATCCGTCGATTTTTTAGGCCTCCACAGTTGCAAAGACGGAAAATAAAATAAATGAAGCTTTCTGGGTAATGATGATTTCTTCCACTTACACCGGATAACCAACATGTGCTTGGCAAGGCGAATTTTCGCAGCCGCCCTTGTTTAGGCTGTCCTACTTTATATTTTTACATATCTGAGCCCTCCGTGTTTAAAACTATTACTGTTTTGGCGCGGATCCGAAGATTTATTTTTTTTTTTTTTTTTTTTTTTTAGCAATATTGGCCAATGAAGGAATCTCCGTCTGATTTCCAAGGCCTCCCCTGTACAAAAGACGGATTTATTTGCTTTGTTTGTTAATTTTTGCTATTATTTTAAAATTTATGTATTCTATTACTAATACTTTTACTAAGTGTTTATGCAGGTATCCGGAGATGCATTTCAAAAAGAATGCCCCGGAGTTTATTTTATGTCGTATTTAATTTCATGTTTTATTATTTTGCATTGTATTTTATTTTAATTGTAAATTATGTAAAATGCTTAGAATAGGTAGAATAAAAAGAGCAATAAATAATTAACCTAGGTTTGAACGAACAACCGCAAGTTAGCGGATCTTAAAGGATGCCTAACCCCTTCCCTTTAGGATAATAAAGAACCCTGATCCAGAATCTCACTAATTTCGCAGACCATTAAATGGAAGTCAATTGCAGTATTTTTATTGCAATAAACTAAGTGTCCTAATTCACTATAATAATTAGGTGGCGACTCCTTAAAACACAATTCAGGAATCAACCATACGTGGTAATCCCGTTTCGACTCCGGTTAAAATGGGGTGTTACAGCATGGCGACTCCACTGGGGATATCAGGTTCTTGATCATAACATACTCAGGTTAATTAAATATTGCACTTTATTTGGCTTTTATATCTGTTGTAAATATTTTATATTGTTTGCTTTTATTTTGTAATTAACTACTTTAATTGCTACATTCTTTTATTGCTTTCCTTAAATTGTCATTCCGTTCATATTTCCTCCATTCTGGGAAATTAACACTATCACACACTACACGCGAGGTGCGCTTGGTGCATCAGCAAAATTCTTTCTTCAAAACCAAAATTTAGGAGAGTTGGTAATAGACGCGGAGAATCCGGTCCAACCGGTGGCCGCGTAGCCTTCTCACTCGAGTAGTCCGCTCGGGAACCATTGTGTCTAGTAAGCCAAATCTTAGAAAACTTAAGATAGAGCTATACCACTTTTTATTAAGTCATGCATGCATAAACCTTTGGTGGGTTAATCATTGGTATTAACGCCACAATTAGAAATCCACCAAACTTGTCGACGGGTTTCACAACCCAACGACCCATTAGCATACTATGTGTAGCGTGATGATGATAGACGGATCCAAGCCTGGTCATGACACGTCAAAATTGGAAAAAGTGCACCGTCATTTGGTCGCCATTTCCAACAAAATATTGCAGTTTAACGGCTTGGACATATTTATCATAATCTCGCATATTTGCCGTTTAGGCTCACCTCTGGCATAAGAGAGGTCCCAAGCATATTAGGGTACGCGCTTGATTTGCATGTTTTTTGTTTATTATTGTTTGTCGCTAGCAACTCTGTACATATTATTTAATTCAATAATTGCTCTTTTGTGATTCCGGGCTCGAGCATTTGTATTTTTGCACTTTTTGCTCTCACATTGCAATCGGGACTTCTACTGTGTAAATCACTCTTGAATAGCGCGACTTGGACTTTGTGAAGCATCAGCCACCAGTCCGGTCGAACCAATCAGGGGAGTCTCTGACTATATGGTCACACCCCTTCATTTTGTTATTTTGTCATTTTCCTACTCTCACCTATTTCTCATATTTTTGCAGGAAAACAGTCCTCGCAAATAGTCGAGGGCGTTCGAAAAAGAAAACAAAAAAAAGTCATCACAAGGAGCGAGAATTATGTTGACTAATAGAAGTCAGTTTATACCAGATTCAACGAGACATCGCTCTCAATTCTTTTATACTTTGTATTTTTATTCATATTTGCAAATTAAATTAATATGTTTAGCGTTAATTACATAGTTTTCGCATATCATGCATTTTACAGCATAATTATTCCGAACTACGCGTGTCTGATTCTCACCACACGGTGTGATACGTAGGCAACTCATTTTGGGTTCGACACCACAAAAATAAAATAAAAATTAAAAAATAATAATAAAAAAAACCACTAAAAAGGAAAAAAGAAGCATATTTTTCTCACACATGCATCCCATTCATCATGTTCTCGGGCATTCATTTTACTTTGCATTCGTCCACAGTGGACAATCATTTTTCTTTTGCATAGCTTTACATTGCCATCCTTTCATTGATAAATATTTTTTTAGCATGCGTTTTTAAACATATTTGAATGAACTACGCGCACCTGATTCCCTCGACGGGATACGTAGGCAGCCCTATTCGGGTTCGGTACCATTTATTCAAAAAATACAAAAAAAAACAATTATTCGAAAAATACAAAAAAAGAAGAAATATTTTATTCAAAAAAAAAATACAAAAAAAAATGTTATTAAAAAAAAAAAACATTTTTTTAGTATTATTGTTTGACTTTGTTGATACCAATACAGTAAGAGTTGTGCATAAAAAAAATAAAATAAAAATAAAAAAATTGATAATCAGTATGGGTTGACTTTGTGGTAAACCATAGATTCTTTTGGTACCTCTTATTCATATCCGCAGATAACATTGTCTTGCATGCTTCCAAGATAAGAATGAAGCCGACCTCATCGTTTCATATGCATTGTGTGGTGAGTTATTTGAATAAGTTCAATTGCATTGCATTGTGATCTAGAACTTGGCCTGAATGTTTGTTGAGGCGAAATCCTGAGTAACACTCGGTGTAGGAAATGATCGTAGGCTTTCTTTGACCCGTTTGAGCCTTTTCAGCCTACCAAATAACATTATCCCTAGTACACCCCTTTGAGCCTAAAACCTATTTTTTGACAACCGCATATTACACCTATACTTTCTTCGAGTGCACGCACTATCCCTCTCTTGGCCCGACCTCCTCGAGCGCTTTAGAAATGTGCAAATGACTGACAAAATACTGCGTTGAAGTTTGCAAAGACAAAATTGTCAAAGTCTCAAAAATGAAAGCAGAGGCGACTTCACACAAAAAAAAAAAAAAAAAAAGAAATCAAAAGCCCCGATATAAAATATATATATAACCCGGAAAAAAAAAATAGAGGGGCTTCAAATGAAAGATTCAAAAGAAGTCAATACAGAAAACTGGGACAAAAAGAAAGTAAGTCAGCATTAAAACGCACAAATATCAATCATGGACGTAGTCCAACTCTCGAGGAATGATTAGTCACTTTTATCCAAATGATATCCATTCTCTTCCCCCAAGCATACATTACAAGCCCGTGACAAGCCCTACATGATCTTATACTGAGGGTTCTCACATTAGTGGATACTTACATGACGGCCAAGCCTATGGTATCACAATTGCATGCATTGAACATCTTTCTGAGTGTGAGCGTACTTCTCTAAACGTCCCAAAATTCAAAATACTGAAATATATGTGTGAAATAGGACTTTCTTTCAGTGAGGGCATTTGAAACGTGAGATTACGTGTAGTTCGAAACCTTGGATGCAAGCAAGTGTGTCGACACTCAGGTATGTTTGAGGTACTATCTGAAACTGTGTGAATTAAACCAGAGTCAATCTCGGTTAGACTGAAAACAATAAAAGAACATCCTTATGCACAATACTAATTGTTGGTATCAACTGGAGTCAGAACGTAATGTCGTCTTCCATTTTTCAGAAAAACAACAAAATGCATATTACATAAAAATCATTTTGCATCACGAACTACGTCTTGACCTGATTCCCTCAGCGGGATACGTAGGCGGCCACATCGGCTTCGGTCCCACATCATTTTAAAATCATAAAAATTCTTATTTTTGCAAAGACGAACTACGTCTTGACTGATTCCCTCGGCGGATACGTAGCGCCGATCGCTTCGGCCCCACATCATTTTAAAATCATAAAATTCTTATTTTTACAAAGACGAACTACGTCTTGACTGATTCCTCACGGGATACGAGGCGCCACATCGCTTCGGTCCCGCATCATTTTAAAATCATAAAAATCCTTATTTTGCATCACGAACTACGTCTTGACTGATTCCTCAAGGATACGAGGCGCCGTGACGCTTCGGCCCCGCATCATTTTAAAATCATAAAAATCCTTATTTTGCATCACGAACTACGTCTTGACTGATTCCTCGGCGGGATACGAGGCGCGTGATCGGCCGGTCCGCATCATTTTAAAATCATAAAATTCTTATTTTCACATCACGAACTACTTTCGACTGATTCCTCGGCGGGATACGAGCGCCACATCGCCGGTTCCACATCATTTTAAAATCATAAAAATTCTTATTTTTGCAGCATGAACTACGTCTCGACCGACTTCTGCGGATACGTGGCGACCACATCGCTTGGCCACACCGTTAGAAATATTTCTTCCTTGTTTCTCGCATTACGACTCGATTTTGTCCATCGAGAGTTTAGCGTCCTCATATATTTGGCATCCATTACTACCTACATATTTTCTGGGGTTGCATTCTCATCTACTCAATTGTACATTGTCCATATTCTCGCATTAACTTTTCATTCATTATAAAAATAAAAATAAAAAAATGCTTACGACGCTTCGATAGGCCAAGATGCAACCTTACCAGATTCAACATCTTCATTACCAGAAACTGGGACATTTTAAGGAATTCAGTGCAAGAAAATGGCAATAGATAGGAAAAAGCAGGCCAACTAGGTCTTCAGTGCAAACCAAGAATGCAAGCGTCAAGAGCCAAAGCTACAGAGTCGACGCTAATCAACCACTCATTTCCTAAAAAACTCACAAGTTTTCTTTGAGTGCAGGATCTTCATATCAGCAAAGGCAGAAACACAACAATAAACCCATGCGGGTCACAAATGCACAACGTCTATGCAATGACGCTATCTCAACCCAGACGGGTCACAAAGCAGGTACGCCCCTAAACCAACGCCATTTCATTTTAAGCCTATGCAACGGCTTCATTCATGTTTCGTCTATGCAACGACGAGCATCTGCATCGCGTCCATGCAACGACGCCTTTTCATTTTTTTAGCCTATGCAACGGCTTCATTCATGTTTCGTCCATGCAACGACGATCATCTGCATCGCGTCCATGCAACGACGCCTTTTCATTTTAAAAGCCCATGCAACGGCTTCATTCATGTTTCGTTTACGCAACGACGAAAGACCGTGATCGCGCCCACGCAACGACGCTTTTCATTTTTAGCCTATGCAACGGCCATTCATGTTTCGTCCATGCAACGACGAGCATCCGTGATCGCGGCCCATGCAACGGCGCCTTTTCATTTTAAAAGCCCATGCAACGGCTTCATTCATGTTTCGTCTATGCAACGACGAGCATCTGCATCGCGTCCATGCAACGACGCCTTTTCATTTTAAAAGCCCATGCAACGACTTCATTCACGTTTCGTCTATGCAACGACGAGCATCTGCGATCGTCCATGCAACGACGCTTTTCATTTTAAAAGCCCATGCAACGCTTATTCATGTTTCGTTTACGCAACGACGAGCATCTGATCGCGTCCACGCAACGACGCTTTTCATTTTAAAAGCCCATGCAACGGCCATTCATGTTTCGTCTATGCAACGACGAGCATCTGATCGCGCCCACGCAACGACGCTTTTCATTTTAAAAGCCCATGCAACGGCTTATTCATGTTTCGTCTATGCAACGACGAGCATCCGTGATCGCGTCCACGCAACGACGCTTTTCATTTTAAAACCCATGCAACGGCTTATTCATGTTTCGTTTACGCAACGACGAGCATCTGCGATCGCGTCCATGCAACGACGCTTTTCATTTTAAAAGCCCATGCAACGGCCGTCCATGTTTCGTCCATGCAACGACGAGCATTCGTGATGCTCAAAACGACGTCATTTCATTTTAAGCCTATGCAACGGCTTCATTCATGTTTCGTCTATGCAACGACGAGCATCTGCATCGCGTCTATGCAACGACGCCTTTTCATTTTAAAAGCCCATGCAACGGCTTCATCTATGTTTCGTCTATGCAACGACGAACATTTGCATTGCGTCCATGCAACGACGCCTTTTCATTTTAAAAGTCCATGCAACGGCTTCGTCCATGTTTCGTCCATGCAACGACGAGCATCTGCATTGCGTTCGAAAACGACGTCATTTCATTTTAAGCCTATGCAACGGCTTCATTCATGTTTCGTCTATGCAACGACGAGCATCTGCATCGCGTCTATGCAACGACGCCATTTCTTTTAAGACCATGCAACGGCTTCATATATGTTTCGGCCCATGCAACGACGAGCATCCGTGATCGTCTATGCAATGACGCCATCATCATCTACAATAACCATGTCTTTTCAAAGACCACATCACTGCAACCCAAAGGTCAATCATACCCGACATCGGGACAAATTTTAAATCGCATCGGCATTGTCTTTTAATTTTAGCATCGCAGCAACCCAGTGTCCTCATACTTCGACACTGGGACATTTTTAAATCGCCACTTTGTTTCTTTATTTTTGCATTAACGACCCAGTGTCATCATGATTTGACACTGGGACATTTTTTGGATTTGCATCATAGCTATTTTTGAGTTTTTAATTTATAAAACAGGACAAAATTGGCTACAAGTCAACATCTTTGTCCGAAGACTCTTCCATCATCTCCGTACAAAGAGGGACATGCTGTTGACAGTCAATGTTGACCCGTTTTTTGTATATTTCGTGCAATTTTAAGTATTTTAGCACACCGCATTTTAATAGTTATTTTGCATATTTTTACATAATATTCTATTTTTATTTCTTCAAAAAAATGACATCGCATCGTTTATTTTTAAATTAAGTATTATGTCGTTGTTAATATTATGTTTTTATTATTGTTACACCGTCGTTTTATTCTAATAATATTTGCATCTCTTTAAATAATTAATTGGCATCCCGCATTTTTACTTTTAATCAGGCATTAAACTTGTCTTAAATATTGCATTTTTAGTATTACTGCGTCGACATTTGAATTTTAATAATCTTGCATCTTTTTTAATAATTTTCTTTAAATAATTAACCAGCCTTGCATTTTTGTCAAACCAGTCCAGTCCAGTCCAAGACACAATTTGAATCAGTCCAACCCAACACCATTTTTGTTTTTAATTCCATCCAAACACCCTCTTTCATTGTCCCTCCTAAAATCAAAACCCACTTTTCATTTCCCCCCCCCCCCCCAAAACTAAACCCAAACCCTAAAAACCTACCCTATAAATAAAACATTATACTCCACTTTCCCCCCAACACAAAAATCAGCCCCCCCTATTACTACCCTAGCCGCCCACAACATCAGCCCATTTTAACAACAGCCGCAGCCTCCATTACCCTATTTACCCTCTCATTTGTTTCTAAAAAAACTAACCTGCCCTGTTCCCCTTTCCCGTCGCCGCCTCACCCTCTCCCTGAACCACCGTCGACCACCGACGAATCACCACCCACTGCCGACCGCCACTAGCTCCGGCGAACCACCACCATAACCCCACTGTCGCCCCAACCTATCGGCGAATCCCGCTGCTCCTGCCACCAGTGAACCACCACTGTCTCTTTTACACCATGGCGTGGCCGCTCCAGATTCTTACCGCCGTTGACGCCGCCGTCCTCATTTGCTGCTATTGAAACTAGTCGGAAGTTTGAAACTCCGGTGACCTATGTGGGTTTGCATTCTTTATGGTTTTATGTGGGACTGATTTTTTCGTTTGGTATCTTGTTGTGTTTTGTTTTATCTTTTGGGAAACTAGTGTTGGATTCAGTTAATGTTTGATTTTGCACGATTTTGGCTACTTGCCAGAGTTTGAAAACTCCGGCAGTGTTCTGAATTTTCGGACGATATTCTAAAATGTCCGACGTGTTCGATATGCCGCTTCATCATGCATCGTTGACTGATTTTTGGACTACGGGGTAACTAACCGGAGTTTTAAAAAAAAAACTTCGATGACCTCTGGGCTACTTATTTTTGATCTGTTTGGTGCTTTAATTGTTGGGAAGATTTGGCATGATTTCCGTTATTTTGTCGGAGTTCTTAAACTCCGTGGATATCTTGTTCGACGAATATATACCGTTCCGCGAATCGCTTCCTACTGCTTTGGCTATTCCTGGACGGATTTTCGACATTTTTTGGGCCCTCTAAAACATTCTGGCGAAGTTGGTTAATTCACTGGTGTTATTTTTACTAATTGCTGGACTGATTTTGGATTGTTTTTCAGCCTTTGTTGTCACTGTTTTAGCCATTTTGGCGGACTGGTTTTAGGCTATTTTTGCTACATTGTTTTGCTGGTTTACTGATTTAGAACAAATACTACACTGTTGGTATTGACTGATTTGAACATGATACTACACTTTTGGCCGATGAAAAAGTTATCCGTCGATTTTTTAGGCCTCCACAGTTGCAAAGACGGAAAATAAAATAAATGAAGCTTTCTGGGCAATGATGATTTCTTCCACTTACACCGGATAACCAACATGTGCTTGGCAAGGCGAATTTTCGCACTCACTTGTTTAGCCGCCCTACTTTATATTTTTACATATCTGAGCCCTCCGTGTTTAAAACTATTACTGTTTTGGCGCGGATCCGAAGATTTTATTTATTTTATTATTTTTTTTAGCAATATTGGCCAATGAAGGAATCCCCGTCTGATTTCCAAGGCCTCCCCTGTACAAAAGACGGATTTATTTGCTTTGTTTGTTAATTTTTGCTATTATTTTAAAATTTATGTATTCTATTACTAATACTTTTACTAAGTGTTTATGCAGGTATCCGGAGATGCATTTCAAAAAGAATGCCCCGGAGTTTATTTTATGTCGTATTTAATTTCATGTTTTATTATTTTGCATTGTATTTTATTTTAATTGTAAATTATGTAAAATGCTTAGAATAGGTAGAATAAAAAGAGCAATAAATAATTAACCTAGGTTTGAACGAACAACCGCAAGTTAGCGGATCTTAAAGGATGCCTAACCCCTTCCCTTTAGGATAATAAAGAACCCTGATCCAGAATCTCACTAATTTCGCAGACCATTAAATGGAAGTCAATTGCAGTATTTTTATTGCAATAAACTAAGTGTCCTAATTCACTATAATAATTAGGTGGCGACTCCTTAAAACACAATTCAGGAATCAACCATACGTGGTAATCCCGTTTCGACTCCGGTTAAAATGGGGTGTTACATATATATATATATATATATATATATATATATATATATTATTTAAAATTGAATCAAAATTTAGCAAACATTTTACTCAATCCTATGTAATACTTAGTTAATTTTAAGAAATTTTATGTTGAATTAAAGTCAACCATAATGTTGACTACCTGTTACATCCACTATTTTTGTTTAAATTGATTGAAGTAGATCTAAACTTGCTAGTTGTTACTCAAATATATCTAATACTTAGCTAATTGAGTTAATTCAACATTTCAATCCACCATTGGAGCAACGATATAATTGTCTTCATGTGACCTATAGGTCACATGTTCGATCGTGGAAACGGTCAATGCTTGCATTGGTGTTGAATGTATACATCACATCCTTTGCAGTTGTCTCTTCCTGATCCTCGCTAACTTTCACTAGTTGATTGATGGCTAAAACAACTTTTGCAGGCAATTTCAAGGGAAGCAAAAACATTTGAACTTGGAGAAAGCAGATATTATGTTGTGATAGTATGGAGTGCAATAATTTTACAATTCTACTTCTTAGGCACTATTGGAGTCATCTATTCTGCTTCTTCTTTGGTATCTGGTATTTTGATATCAGGTTTGCTTCACATCAAGTTTTAATGCTTTTTCTTTACGGTGAAAATTTCAGTGCAGAAAAAGAGTTTCTCTTGCCCTTTCACTATGGGGATTTGCTTCATACTTTTATGGTGATTGTAAAGAGAACAAGAAGAGAGAAAATATTCAATCTCTCGAAACTGAGACAATTGATAAAACTTTTACCTTGTGATTGAAAAGACTGAATATTACTCTTAGTAAGTTTTTGTATATATGTGATTGTATTAATCTCCCTCGGAGAGTCTTTCTCATTAATAAAAATATATATAGTGTGTACAATGTCAAATCCTAATACAATAAGGATCTTATATCTACCATAATTATACAACACTAAATATTACAAAATATATGGAGTATATGTAATAATATACGTTAATACACCCTCAATGAGCGAGAAGACCAATGCTAAGACTGGATCTCAAGTCGAGGAATAATCGTCAGAAGACCTTTCGTGAAGATATCCGCATACCGATATGAAGCATGCACGCAACACCTTAACAAGACCGATAATAACCTTCTCACAAACAAAATATATATCCATCTTAATGTGCTTGGTTCGCTGATGCTGAATCAGATTGTGAGATAAATATATGGCGGATATGTTATCAAAGTACACAAAGAAGCCTTACGCAAGGGAAAATGAAGCTCCAAAAGAAGGTTTTGGAGCCAACAGATCTCATAATATCTACTGTAATGACCCATTTGATCGTTTTGAGCTTTTGCCTTATTTTACCCAAAATACCCTCTTCGTAGTCCATTTTTTATGTTTATGACTAGCGGGGATGGGTGGCATGGTTCCCGAGACAATCAGATAAGTTTTGTAATCATTTCGGTAAGTTCTAAGGTTTGAAAGTTAAAAGAAAAGAATATGTTTGACTAAGAGTTGACTTTTGGGTAAACGTGTCCGTTTTCGAGTTCTCCGCTAGATCCAAAACATCATTTATGATTTAGTTGAGTCTTTGATTCAGTTTCCAAGGAATCAAGTGCGTTTTGGATAGCTAGTTGTCTAGTGTGAGATTTGATAAAGTTAGTTTTGAGGGGGGAGGCCTCTTAATAGTGTCAGACTAGTGTTTTGAGTACACGAGTAAGTTCATAGCGTGTTTTATAATAAGTTTGCATATTTAGTTTGTATTCGGGAGATCTCAGATGAATTTCGGGTGTCAGGATCGAAATTTAGAAGTGGCATGTTATCCTGTTTTCTGATGTGGCCGTATTTGTGGGGTTTAATCACATTTTGGACCCTGCATTTGTGAGCAGTGGGTTACATTTATAGACTGGGCTTGGGTGTTCTGGGTCCCATTTGAGAGGGCCTTCCCACTTTTGCGTGGCCGCATCTGCAGGCAAAGTCCCGCATTTGCGAGTGGGCCAGGTCTGGCAAGGGTCCACATATGCGAGCTTGGCTTCGATTTTGCGAAAATCGCTGGCAGTCCACTTAAAACCCCAATTTCAACTTAGACATTTCATTTCACCATTTTAGGGGTTTGAGAGCTCGGTATAGTGCGATTTTGAATAGTTTTTAAAGAATATTTTGTTGGGTAAGTTCCTTGTCATCCTTTTATGATTATATTTTTTATTATTAAAATATTTCATGCTTTAAATCATGTTTTAGGTTGGGGATTCTATGGGTTATGAACCCTAAGGTCGAAAATGGAGTTTTTTCAATTAATCTTGGTATATTTGAGTAAATTTCATAGTTTTAGCTCGTTTTAACTTTGGGTAAACCATTTATAACATGAATTTCAATTCAATTCAGATTTTCAAATGATTTAAATTATGAGTTATAACACAAATGAGTTTTGTTGGATATTCATAAAATTAGAGGCTCGATTGGGTTAGAATTTCATGAAACTTAAGATTATGACAGTCTATACTATGGGTAGCATCTTCCTAAACTAAATTTCTGATTTTGCCCTTGTTGCCTGGGGTCACTTTTGAGTTGCAATTTTGGATTTCTTTTGAACATATAGCTTTATGGGTGTCTTTGAATTCATATTTTAACGTAGAATCTATAATATCTAGACTTCGATCATGCGGAAGCACTCAAGAAGGGTAAAATATTGGTGTGAGAGTTTGTGGTACCTGCTTGACATTGAGATAGACTATGGCTTATTTTCTTGACTCTGATAGAGAATATGTATAACTTGTGATTATTAAGGGGTATTGATCATGATGGGGGTCCCACCCCGCGATGAGCACTTGGGTGGGTATCGATATATACTGTTGGGCACTTAGGTTGGTATTGACAACTGTTTATGCGGGCTATGATAGCCATGATTAATCTTGTACTTGTTGTGTGAATTATCTTACCTCATCGCTCTATGTCTCATAAGTTTGGAAAGGTTAACTTTAAATCATAGTGAAAACTTTGGTACTAAGGCACTTGATTATTCATATCATATGTACATGATTACTCATCTCATACTTCCATGATAATTGTTTTACTTGTTGCATGCATTCATTCATTTATACCTATTATGACTGAGATGGATTTTGATATGATTTGCGGGTTTGGCCCGATGAGGCCCAAAAAAGAGATAAGAATGATGTTTGGCAACATGATGGAAAATAATTTCGGGTGTCCGATATGATCTGATATGAGATGACTTGATACGATATGATCTGTTACGAGATGAGTTGATATGATATGATGCTCTACCAGTCCGAGGGATCATGCTGGATGATTGTGAGTGGTATATGGACCTCGCGAGTCCTCCATGGGCCATAAATACTGGGTAACGTACCGTAGCATATGTGTACCGCATTTGGAAATGACCATTTTCATTGCACCACATTGTATTGCATAACATGCATTCATTCTCATTCTTATTCGATTTTGTAATTTCATTCCACATATTTCATTGATTAATGGATAGACTCAATTTTTGTGCTCGTATTTAAGAAAAGGTTAAGTATTTACACATTAATTTGATAAAGAAATGAGCTGTAAGGTGATTTTGAGTCAGATGTACTTAGGGTGAACTTATGGGGAACAATTTAAGCTTGATTCTGTGCAGAATTCAAACGTGATTAAACTGTCATGTAAGTGATCTTTCTTCACTTATATGCTTTGTCAATTATCCATGTTCAGGAATGATTGAGTGTTAGACAAATAAGTAAGCTGATTTGATATATAGTTGTGAAGTAGACTCATTCTTTATATGTTGTACGTGTTTTTCTGTCGTTGTAGGGTTATGATGCCCATGTGGATACGTTGTGTACTTATACTACACTTGTTGCATCTTTTATGTGGATGCAGATACAATTCCTTGTTTCAATTCCCGGCCTCCGTGGTTGACTTCATATTTCATGTCTTTTACTTTCTCTCCAAACGGATGCATTGCTACTTTCTCTCCAATCGCAGAAAAACTGCTTCTGCTTCTACGTAAAAACAGTTTTACTAATTAGCCAAACACCTTAAATAACTAATATTTTTTCTAAAAAAACACTTTTGACGTCAAAATCGCTTGGCCAAACAGGATCCAAGTAGCTTTGGCTCAAATTCTTTACTCGTATTAAATTGTTTACTAACTAAATATAAATAATAGATTTTAAACTCAATAAATCAAATGGATTGGTAAGACCCCAAACTTGAACGCATAAAATTTAAATCATGAATCCCCTTTTGCGTACAACTAGTGGTTATAATGGAATGATAAATAGCCATCTTCCTTTGATAAGAGATCTCAAGTTTGAACGGTGAGAATTAGTTTTATTTGATTGGGAGCGCCAAAGCCTCCCATAATGGGCTACCTATGACACAAATTAGGATTAGTTGAACTAGTGACTAGACATGACCAAATTAGCCCATAAAAATATTATCTATGCAATTCATTCAAATATTAACCCAATCCATGTCGGCTCACCCAAATTTAACTCATTTAAAAACTGAGTTAAATTGAGCTCAATATGTAGTCAATATTAACCCACAATACCTTGTAAAGATATATAAATAAAAATCTACTTTTGTTTGAATTATATAAAAAAACATTATTTATTTGGTAATTAATTAAATAAATCATAAGAAAAACAAAGCAGGAAATTGAAAGTTGGTGACGTTGAACGTGTTGGGTTCGATTCATCTTGATCTAATCCATCTTAGGCCTCATTTGTCTCTGAATCTGAACGGTTCATATCTTAAGTCATTAAGTGTATTTTTTTTACATTAAGATCTAAATACTTATTTCATCTAAATAAGTCTTAATCGTTAAGATCTTGAATAAATTTTTAATATCATTAAGATATATTTTTATATGAAAAATTATTACCTTCACTGTGTCCACAACCATCAGCTCCCTCCCTTATCCCACCCTTCTAATCCCAACTCTCACCCGCCCCTGCCCACTAGTACCAATTATCACCACCACTACCACACAAAACATCTCCACTATTACTAGCGAACATAAATATTTTATTTTTATGAAAAAATACATAGATTGCACCCTTAACTATAGCCGAAAAATCAACTTCACATTTCAACTAATCAGGACCATCTTAAAAGTGAATTTATTACCACCCTACCATCTTAAAAGTGAATTTATTACCACCTTACAAGTTGATCCGGCACAAATTATAAAAAAAGACGCATTTTGATTAAAATTTATTTATTATTTTCTTTTTCTAATTACAAAATACATATTTTTATAATCTCCCACCCCCATACTCCATTCTTCTTCATTGCAAACCCTCAACCACACCCTCCTTACCGGTTTTCCTCCTCTTCTTCTTCAGACAAACCCCATGTTACAAAAACTGAAAAACTTCAGCCAATTAATCCTTTTCGCTATCCATATTTAAATTCTTTCACACACCCACCATGCATTTCACCACCCCTTTAAACCACACACCATCAAAAATCACAACGCATCAAAGCACCTCGAACAAGAACAATGAATCAACCTAACGATTTCACTCAAAATATTTTTTTTCCAATTGTTTCGAAGAACGACTTGCAATGGTGGGACTGATAAAAGTAACGAAAAAGAGAGGGAGGAGTGGGTCAAAGGACGGTGGTTCACGGCGGTATCGATGCTGAATTTTGGTAGAGCTACGACATTGACATCATGAGAATTGAGAAGACAACGCTGATGGTTGTGTGATTCCGATGGTTGATTTGGTCGTGGGTGGTGAAGTTTATGGTGGTTTTTTTTTGATTTTTTTTGTGGTGGAGGTGTGGGTTTGGTGATGGTGGTGGTTTAATGGTGGATTTGATGGTGTATAATGAAGAAGAAGCAATTGGGATGATATGAAAATTTTAAATCTGATATTGTATTTGATGTGGCAGTGACATGTCGTTGACATGACAATGATGTGGCGCAAGTGTAAAACACCTCTAAGCACGTGACTCGTTATATGTGCGTTATTGTGGTATTAAATTCACTTTTTAATGGCGTAGAGGGGTAGTAGCTCACTCAATTAGTTGTAGTGTAAGGTTGACATTTCAAATATAATTCAAGGTGCAATCTATATATTTTACCCTTTTTTATCAAATAGTATTTTATTTTATTAAATTTTATTTTATTTTTCTAATATTTAGTTCTTTATTTGAATTGCATATTTGTTATGTTTAATGAAATATATTATGCACATTCAGATGTCAAAAAGTAAACAGTCATAATCATTCAGTTTTCAGATCTAGAAACAACGTCTTAATCATTTCATTTAGATTCAGACGTCGTAATCTTAATGAAACACATGAGGCCTTAACTTATATAACTATTGACTGCCTCTTTATCAACTTAATCCATTTTGATTCGTTCAAATTCAGTCTTGCCGGCCTATTATGCACCCCTGTTAGTGACTTTCAAATAAAGAATACTGAAAAAGAGTAACTTACATAAGCTATAGTTTTAGACTTCTAATCAATCATAACTATTATTTTCTTAATTACAATTCATAGCTATGTTTTAGTTATTTTGCGTGTATTTATGTATATTCAAATACACAATTTTAAAATACAGTCAACCAAATATAATTATAGTTTACATGTTTTGTGTGTATTCGAGTGTATTTAACTACACAATTTTCTCTTTCGAAAATACGTGAAAATATAAAATACATTCAAATACAATTATTTTCAGATCTGGTCATGTTCCCTCTCTCTTGTTCCGGCAAAATTTCGTCCTCTCCGGCGAATCCATTCTTCCACAACACTCAAATAAAATACATAAAAAATATAGATCTGAGGAATAGAGGAGTCTTGATAGTGTCGTAAAGAAGAAAGAGGAAGAGAGTCGTCGTGGGTCAGCGGGGGTCGGCAGAGGGTCCGACGGGGTCATGGATCCGCCTTTGCCGGCGGCCAGAGATGATAGAGTGGAGAGGAAGACGTACGAGGGTCTTCGTGCCTTTTGAAATATGAGTTTTTTGATGCGCGATACAATATAGCTAAGAGGGGTAATTGAAATACACAATATAGCTACATATTATAATTTATTTACATTATAGTTATTATACTTAAATACCTCTTGTAGTTTGCTATAACATGTAAAAAATTCTTAAAATAAGGGGATATCAAAGAGCAAAAAAACAGTAAAAAAGAACAAAACAGCCCCTTAATGGTCGTAACATATCGCCAGGTCAACATGGATGGTAATGGCGAATTGAGCAGTGGGTGGAGGTTAATTTTGGTGCAGTTGATCCAGTTCCAAGTTTCCGTTGGAAATTTACTAATGTGGAATTAAGTTTAACTCATTATTTATGACTCAAACAATTGGGATTCCGCACATCGAAAATACAGTTTCCAAACACGTGCACACGTAGTGCCAAGTATCGTAATTTTCATTAGTGAAAGAGATATTGGCACGTGAGTAAACGTTTGAGAAATAGAATGATGGATGGTCACTGGTTAATTGACATGTGTTCCACGTTGGTAAATGAAGGAAGCAATTTACGAAGTGTAAGATCGAACCGGGTCAGAAAAGGGCCGCGGAGTCACCGCTGAGCCGGGGCACCGCGGAGCCGCGGTGCTAATTCGAATTTTGATCACTGGAGCCGAGGCGCTAACGAGGCAGAATGATCGACGGAAGCTAAAAGATTTCTGACTCTTGGGCTAGTTTTGGAGCATTGATTCTCCATTATTTGGCACATGAATTCAGCCATTATTTGGCTGAATTGTAACCTCTAATTAAGTGTCATTACATGGCCTTGATTGCCATTAGTTGGCTATATGAGAAGACATCTTACACACACTATAAATTGAGGACTTTGACTCAATTCAAAAGACACTCCATACTTGTATGATTTCAGATTTTCTGAAAACTCTTCATCTCTAGCATACTTTCATACACTCGAAAGGTTCTTCTTGAGAAACACTTGAGTTTCCTTTGCTCATTTGTTAGTTGTTGTTTTATCTTGGGAGACAGTTGCCCATCACCGTAAAAAGATATATACGGGACAATAATATCTTAAGGATCAGGTGAACATCACTGAACTCAGCAACGAAACTATAACACTACCAGATTTAGTGTCTATTGGTTTCAGAATATCAAGATCTAGAAGCTTTCTGCAATTGGAACGAAGACTCAAAGGAGACTCAAGAACGCATATCTCAAGATGAATCAAGAACTCATAAGTTTTCTGTAGCCACAGCTCTTGTTGGCCACAAGATTGTTATTGTAATCTTTCTAGTTTATCCTTTCAAAGCACTAGTAGTAATAGTAGTTGTTGTATACTATTTCCATACATTCATTGTGTACTCACAGTTTCAACCCATGTTGATTGTCTCTTTCAAGGCTGCAAACAAATTTTCAGACCCATAACTTGTCCATTCATTCATCACTTTAAACTTCTCAACTTCTTCCGGTCTATGATTCCAACATTTATGAAATATATACGTGGGTAATTGAAAGGTCACCACAATGCCATGATATAGTTGTTTTGCATCATTCCTCCGCCACATTACTGTAAGAACAAATAGTTTTGTGTCAGTGCAGCTGAGCAGAGCAGGGCAGACCGCAAGACATCATATTGGCACATGCCTAAGGTATTTCATCATTTATACATCATAAATGTAAAATATGTTGGGAAGATAAAGTACCAAAGTAACGCAAGAAAATGTTGCAACGAAATATATACCAGTTATTGCGAGTACGAGTTAGATATCTGGTTGTCCTATATATTGTACCTGACTTGATAGCTCATTTTTTTAAGTAACGAAGAAGAGGACCCAAACGTGCCATTAAAAGACTTACTGAAACAAAAATGGGCTTCTCAAGAATGTAAAAAAGGTAAAATAGGCCGTTAGTCAGATCCAATATGCATCGTATATGTGGTGAGCCGCGGCGACTCTAAAGTTCTCCTAATTTATTTGAATTAAGAGTGTTGGGTCCCGGGGGTTATACTATAGAATAAAAAAAATAAACAGTAAGTAAAATCGACATGTATAAAAGCCAGAATCGTTTAGCACAATGTCGTCCACGTAATCGATTTACACTTAGATAAAAACAGAAAAACCTTTGAAGAGTAAATTGCAGCGGAAATAATAAAGACACAAATGCTTAAATTTACATAGGTTATATATTAATATAACCTATGATGGTCAATGACCAAAAATATTATATATATATATTTTTACATAGGTTAATGGCACGTTTGGGTCCTCTTCTTCATTACTTTAAAAAATGAGCTATCGAGTCAGGCATATATCTACTTGTATATATATATATATATATATATATACACACACAATTGAATATATTCATTTTTTTACAATCTTACAAAATAATACAAAAGGAATAAAAATGTTTAAGTCGCATATGACTTGTGTCAGAAAAATCTAACTAAGTAGATATAGACAACATCTCATTATAATTGCTTAAATAAAGAACTAATCTAGAATCTAGGCAGCAACTATAATGTTGGACAGAATGTCGTCGAAAAGCTCAGACAACACAGTGATCCAGTTTTCTGATCGAGATTTCTGGAAAGCTCTCTTAATCTTTTTCTCTTGTATTTTCTGGATATCGATTCCTTGATGTAGCCTCTCTATTTATAGTAGAGAGTCTTCCTTGAAATGCTCAATGAATCGTTGTGAAAGTTGAGCAAAAGGTGGACAGCTTGATAAGGTTTGTTGGAGATGAATGTGGAGCAAAATCCTCCAACATCTTGGACTTGTTCCCCAAGTTTAGCAACGCCTTGGACTTGGTCTTCCCACATGTATAATCAGCTCAACTCCTTTCCAGATCACTTTACCATCGTGGTAAAAATTCCACGAGATAAGCTTCAATCCGTGAAGAAGGCGCAAAACTGTTATCATAATGTTGGTTCGAATGTCATGGCATTTGTTCCAACATTTTCTGACTTTAACTTAGTTCTGAAAATGTTATGTTAGGTAAAATGTCATAACATAAAACTCATTATTAACATTCTCCCCCTTTTTGTCTTTCTTCACAAAACAAACCTTTTTAGTACGAGTGACCTATGACAATTATAAATGCTCCCCCTTAACCAGTGATGACACACAAACAACATATACAAAATAATATATATGCTATTCATACATAGGATTAGACGAACCCAAAAATATATGTAAATACTTACATCCCAAAAATAAAATAAAAACACTTGTTAGATCACAACATCCAAATAGTAACCAATCAGTAAACACCATTGTTTAAGTACATGCCCAAAAAAAATATCCAGCCAGTATCCCTTATTTTATATCAGCATTCATATCAGCACACTCTCTTGTATATCATGGATTTGTAGTAGCTTCCACCTGCTTTCTACTTATCTATGATTTATGCATGTTCCATCCTCAATTTGGCAGTTTTAGCTCTTTGTCTTGCAGCTTCAGTTTCTACATGAAGCTTTAGTCTTATCAGCAAGACTTTTCTTCCAACTGCTTCTTCTTTCTGCATGGCAACATTGACAGCTTCTCTGCATTAACAGCAACATCTCCACGACTTGTGCCTTCACCAACCATCCTCTGCTCCCCCTCAGCATCAGCTGCTTCTTCTCCCCTTTTTGTGAAGAAAGCAAAAGTAGAAAATGGTCTCTTGCTTGCACTAGTGCTTCTCTGGCATTATCAACTCCATCAATTTGTAAGTTGATTTTAGTAATCTGTTCCACTAGCCAATGCGTAGACAATTCATACTGTCTTGGACTAGTGTTGCCTTGAATGTTAGGAACATTTCTGAAAACATTTTGCCTATCTGCCTCTTTTGATCAGGGGAGGTCAATCACTCTCTCTTTGCTCTTTAGTATAGCTTTGTTGACAGTGTACAGTTCTGCAGCTTTTCCCAAAATATCTTCTCTCAAAGGTTCTAGGCATTGGCTAGTTAATATTTTGAATATTTTGAAAATTATGGAAGGAAAAGGTAGGATTGAAGTTGATATTTTTTTCTGCTAGATTGGCAACCTGATAGAAGACTATCTTTCATATATCAACTTTGAATCATTTTCCTATTTTGAAAAGAAGGGAGGCTTATTCCCTTGTGACAATAGATTCATTTAGGGAGGGGAGCCAATTATGAATGGCTAGTTTGTGGAGTATTGAAAACAGAGCAGTGAGTCTTGACGCTGGGCATCGAGAAGTCCATTTCTTGAGTATACCTCCTGTGAGATATTCTATCATTGTATCCTTATCAGCAACTCCTCTTTCTGTTTCTCTCACATGCTCTTCACTAAATCTCATGCATTCATTTATGATTGAAGGGGTGAAACAGTAAACTTTATTATAGAGATAAACTTTTCCATATTTCTTAGAAGACGTATTCTATATATCAGAGTCCAAATTGTCATAAAATAGTCTTACAACCTCATCAACATAAGGTTCTTTGTCAGTGACAGATCCTAACAATCGTCTGTCCTTCAGAAACTCAATAATACCATACCCACTTCAAGCATCAACATCTAACTCTTTTTCTGGCCTAATCACCTTATTTCTAAAAAAAATCCAGTTATCATGCTTTTCTTTAGTATAGAATCTGTTAGAAAAAACAGTTACCTCACTATCTGACTCAGATAAGTCAGGACTCGCAGAATCTGGACTTTTGGGGGAAATAGGGGAACATGCTTCTGCAGAAATTGAATGGAATGTTGTCGTAGATGTTGTGACATCTGGAACAACATCTTCATCAGCATGATGTCTGGTTCTGTGAGTCATTCCCTTTTGAAAGAATCTCTTCAGTGGTGTAGACTCTGTAATCTCTGAATCGGCACTGATGGGTGAATGTCGGCTGAAATATCTCTAACATTTTGGATGACATTTGCCTCTGTAATATCAGAATCTGATTGTGTTTACTATTTTTTATGGTTTTAATTTTGTATTCACTCATGTATGATTCTAAAATAAGAAATATTTTCAAAAAGTGATATCGTTCTCTGCAATGACATTAGATATCATAAAAAATGAGTATCAAAATAAGGCAAAGCCTTTTGTGAATTGTTTGGCAACTGTGCGAATGAGCAAAGCTCTTTGAAAATGATACCGTTCATATACTATAGGAGTATCAAGTGCTTAAACAAAAAATTATGAGGATGCTAAATAAGTATTCTTATTTTTTTTACACAAAAAATAAATTTTGTATGTGGTTTATGATTAGATCAAAGACAATGGGAAAATATTACATTGATCTGGAGGTTAAACTCATAAAATCACATATAAAATGTGTCTTGATTTGTTGTCAAAAACAAAAAAGTTCTTGTAGGATCATAATACATGTGTTATCCAAAATGTTGTCAATATGACGGTTGACATTCTCAGATAATGATATTTGTTGGGATACTGTTTGTAACTGATTTTTCAAAATTCAGTTATTTTCACTTTTTTTTGTCGTTGTTTTCTATTTTGTTGATAAAATCAAATGTTGATGTCTATCTTTTTCATAAATTTTGGTGTAAGAATTTTATTACAACTCAAATACCTAAAACCAATATTTTATTTGCCAAAGTATAAAATCTTCCTCTTTAGTTCTTCTTTTTGTCTTCTGTTGTTTGTTTCCGGAAAAAAAAAATTAAAAAAAAAGATGCAAACCATCACATCAATCTCGATTTACTTCAAGCCGATGGACTCTTCCACTTTCTCTTCATCTTCCAAAAACCCTAAAACCCTATGAATCATCTCCTCGCTACTCTCCCATGGATACTAGCCCAATGACACCATTCATGACCTCCAACATCCACGACAACACACCAATGAGCACAAGTCCTCATTTATGCACAACAATTGTGCTAAGTGAATTTCAAGAACCTCTTGAAATCGCATATCCAGGAGACACCAACAATCCCATTGATGTGTATGAAAACCCTGATGTCTCTGTCTTAGGAAAGAGAGAAAGAACGTCTCAGTTTCCTACTAGAAGGTCGAATAGAGTGTTTGAGAGAACTTTTGATTCTCAACCAGCAGTCAAGAAATTTAGGTTTGAAGCTCAAGTTCCTGCTTGTTCAAGCAGTAATACAGGTGATACAAACTACAACCTATTTTTTGAAACTACGGAGGAAGAAAAGACCCCTTATGTTGAAAAAGAAACTGAAACCCCAGCTTCTCCATCTCATTCTGAGCCCTCTGCTTCTGTTTCTCAAAAGTCGTCTGAAGAAGAAGACACTCCTGATAGAGTCCAGGAGAGTTTTTCAAACTTGAAAATATCTCATGATCCAAAGCTTTTGTAAAAATATCAGCTAGTTGATGAATAGTGTTAACATATTCAATTTGAACTAGCTGTTTTTCAACCAAATCTCTTAAAAAATGATGTCTAATATCTATATGTTTTGTACGAGAGTGTTGAACATGATTTTTGGAAATATTTATTGCACTCAAGTTATCACAATACAAAACTATGATATTATTTGAAAAATCATAGTCGTCTAACATGTGTCTTAACCATATCAATTGAGAACAATAACTTTAAACTGCTACATATTCAGATTCAGCAGTTGAAAGTGAGACACAATTTTGTTTGCGACTATACCACGATACTAGATTGTTGTCAAGGTAAAAACATCTTCCACTCATACTCTTTCTGTCATCCACATCACCAGCCCAATCCGAATCATTATATTATATTAAATTAGAATTAGTGTCTTTGAAATACCAAATTTCCAACTCACATGTGCCGGCAACATATCAGATAACACGTTTTAAGGCATTTAAGTGGTAGATTTTGGGATAGGCTTGGAATCGAGCAGAAACACAAACATAAACATTAGATCACGACGACTAGCAGTGAGATACAAGAGACTACCTATCATAGATCTATACAATGTTGGGTCAATATTTTCGCCAACATCGTCTTTGCATATCTTATGTGTTGATCTCGTTGGAGTCCTCATCTGTTTAACATTCTCCAATCCAAACTTCTTAACCAAATTCTTGGCGTACTTACTCTGGGAGATAAATATTCCATCTTCATTTTAATTTATCTGCAAGCCTAAGAAAAAGGTTAATTCTCCTATCATGCTCATCTCAAATGTGGAGGACATAGCTTCGACAAATGTCTCAAGATGGGACTGTGAAGTCAAACCAAAGACTATGTCATCTACATAGATATTTGAGCAATGACCATATCTACTCCGTGATGTTTTATAAATAAAGTACAATCAGCTTCACCACGTTTAAAACCAAATTCAAGAAGAAACTAAGTTAAACGACCATATCATGCTCGAGGTGCTTGTTTCAATCCATACAAAGTCTTTTTGAGCTTGTATACAAACTGAGGATGGTGAATATCTTCAAATCCTTTGAGTTGTTCAACATGGACTTCTTTGTCAAGATAGGCATTCAATAAGACACCTTTAACATTCATCTGATGGAGAGTGATCTTCAGACAACAAGCTACAGCAAGTAACAATCTAATTGACTTAATTCTGACAACAACAGTAAATGTTTCATCGTAGTCAATTCCTTCGACCTGAGTGTATCCTTGAGCAACTAGTCTCGCCTTGTTTCTTACAACAGTTCCAGATTCATTTGTCTTGGTTTTAAAGATCCATTTATTTTTAATAACATTAGTATCATTTGGACGTGAAACTAAATCCCAGACTTCATTTCTAGTGAACTGTTCAAGTTCTTCTTGCATAGCTTGTGTCACGCCCTTTTTCGACCGCGACACTTTCACTCCTGCTTAGAAAGTTGTTAGAAAATAAAAAATGCTAAAATGTGCTAAAAATGCTAAAAGGGTGCTAAAGGTGCTAGAAAAATGCTAAAAATGCTAAAGGCTGCTAAAGGATTTGCGGAGTCGCCACCTAATTATCTTGGGTGAATTAGGACTCCTAAATTTCAACTAGGTTAAGGTCAACACTAACTCCATTTAAATGGTCTGCAAAACAAATTCGAGATTCTGAGCAAAAGTTCTTTATTATCCTAAAGGGAAGGGGCTAGGCACCCTAAAGGATCCGCTAACTTACGGTTGTCCATTCAGACCTAGGGTTAATTATTATGCTAAGAGAAATGCATATCTAGAAAATTATTTGAGTAAAAGATATATGCAAGTATTTAAAGATGTATTTTTTTTCGTACAAGGCTTGTTTATAAAAGATAGAGTTAGTTTTTTGAAAAATATGCATTCGTAGGGTGCTTAAATAAGGCCTATATTAGATAACCTAATATAATACAAGAAATTGAATTGTGGCAAAATATGCATTTATAAGATAGGCCTAGCGTGTAAAAAGTGTCCAAATGATCATATGAATGTTAATGAAAGTTTATGATAAAATGGCTTAAGGATCTAGTAACAAATGAAATGCTAGCTACATGAACAATTATGCAAGTGAGGATTAAGTGATTTAGCATGGTTTAAGTGATGTATGACACTAAAAATAATTAACCTAGAAGGGAGCAACTTTCTAATATCAAACTAGCTTCTAATTCATTGAATTGAGGTTTAACTATTCTAAGTATAATGTTAGTAGTGCAATGTTAGACAAATCAATTTACAATAAATGAATGGGGGGCGGGATATGAAATTAATAAAGGGGACTCGAACAAAAGGCGATGTAAATTCGCCTACGGCTTGAAATTTCTGATGCGGAGAGGATGAATCAAGTAAGATGCAGGTCGTCATTTGATAAGAGGCTTGATGAGTCTCGCAATGAGACTCTTCATTTTTGCTCCGATGTGTTTCATGTAAAAAAATGATAAGGATTAGCTTAGGCGCAAACCATATTCAATAATGCAAATAAATATGCATGTAAACTTAAACACATACACATCTTATTACCCACAGATCTAAGCAAAGTAAAAGGGGCAAAAAAAAAATCAGTAGCAAAAGGGCTTAAAATCAATCCGAAAAATGGCCTAAAAACTGTCCGAACAGGGGCTAAAATCAGTCCAAGAAATGGCCCAAGTATTTGCAATTTCTATGAATAGGTCCTTTATTATTTAAACAAGTTCAGTTTCTATGAAGAGAGGTGCAATAAATATGAAAAAGGGGTTCAAGGAAGCACAGGAGTCGCCTACATCTTAAGAGACGTTTTACATCCATACACCTTATTTTTACCTATTTTTAACTAAAGATGGGCAGAAGACCATTTCTTTTAATAAAAGAAGAACAAATGCAATTTATACACCAATATTTTAAGTTCAAACTCACCTACTTAATACTGGACTGAAATACAACATTTAGACCTATTTAACCTTAAATATAACCTAAAAATGGTCATTCAAATACCAACCGTTTTCATGTTTAAGTCTAGAAACATATTTTGACTAACTGACGTTTATCACTTGATTCTTATTCATCAATATTATACAGCAAACTATCTCAGCAAATGATTTAAAAATGAATGAACTAACCAACTTAACAGGTTCCAACATTAAACGCCACAATATAAATAGACTAACCTTATTATCAAATCAACGATAAAACACACAACAAAATCCATAATTACAGAAAGTAAAACAAATTGAGAGGAGTTTTAGTTTACCTTCTCCGGACAGCGAACCGAGGCAGCGTATCAAGTCGTCGATTCACTCGAGATGTTTGGTTGCTATGTGATTTGAAAGATAAACAAAGCTTGGGAAGATCTTACTCGTATAATGTTAAAGAATGAAGCGTTTTAGAGTTTTCCTTTCTAATCTTGCTTGGATTGTTACTAGAATTATTTTGCTATGTAGAAAGGTGCTCCTCGAATGCTCCCCCATTTGTATGTTAACATTGCTTGATTTATATAACCCTATTATGGGTTTTAAATTTGGTAAAATTGTATCAATGTTGGACTGATTTTGTAGTTACTGGTTTGGAGATATTTTTGGTGCGATTTGGATGTGTTAATCTTGGTACTAATTGGTGCGCTTTTACTCAATTTTGTCATGCTGATTTTGGTTTGTTTATCATTTGGGGATTCGTTTGTAATTGATTCTTGTTTATGGTAAGATTTCCGGTAATTTGGGAAAATTTAGTGTAGTATTTGTATTTGGTAAGAGATGATTGTATATTTGGAAGGGGGATTTGGGAGAGAAAATCGGCTAAGGGTGTGTTTTAGGGTTCTTGTTGGGTTTTGTTTAAATGTTGAAGAGGAATGAGAAATGGGCTTGTGGGATATTGGGCCTCGGTTAAGTGTCTTATTTTAGTGGGCTACGGGTTTTAAAATAAAAGAGGGGGGTTGGGCCTCTTGATTTGAATTGGTTTGGGTAGAGTTTTAAGTGTATTAGTGTTAGTTTTATTTTAATTAGTGGGAAATAAATGAGGTTTGGATTATTTTAAATGATTTTAGGTGTTTTGCTAGTTTTAGCTTGAGTTTAAATTATAAAATCAAATTGCTTTGAGTTTTTGATAAATGCGGGTATGATTTTAATGAATGTCTGATGCGACACCATTATTAAATTATTTGTTATCATTATTAAAATACTAAATGCGGACATAATAATTATGGAGTGCTTAATGCTTGCGACTTATTTGTGTATTTATGTATTTATGTGTGTGCATTATTATTTGGGGAAACATCTGAACCTTCAACATTCTGCTCATTCTCCACTGTATTTACAACATTATTTTCAGACATTTTTCCTGTAAGATCAGAACAATCATCGAAAACAACGTTAACAGATTCTTGTATAGTTTTGGTTCTATGATTATACACACGGTAAGCATGACTATTTTGAGAATAGCCGACAAAAATTCCTTTTGTCACTTTTAGAGTCAAACTTGACTAGTTGTTCTCTATAATTTAAGATGTAACACACACCCAAATACATGAAAGTAACGCAGATTTGGTTTCTTTTCATTTGACAGCTCATAGGTGTCATTTTAGTTTCAGGCCTAAGATATACTTTATTTGTTATGTGACTTGCAATATTCAAGGCTTCGGCCCAAAAACGTTTTGACAATTTCTTAGAACTCAGCATGACTCTAGCCATCTCTTGTAAAGTTCTATTCTTCCTTTCTGCTACACCATTCTGCTGAGGAGTCTTGGGAGCAGAAAATTCATGAAAAATACTCTTTTTCTCACAAATGTTGAGAACAGATTATTCTCAAATTCTTTTCCATGATCTGACCTAATTCAAAAAATGGAAGAATGATACAGATTCATTATCCTAGAGTGCAATACTTTGAACATGCCAAAAGTTTGAGATTTTTCTTTCAAAAAAAAATATCCACGATTACCTGGAAAAGTCATCTATAATCACATAAGAATACCTCATGCCTCCTAGGCTATCTACCTCGATTGGACCCATAAGATCCATGTGTTAAAGCTGAAAACAGTGAGACGTACCTGAATGTTGTCCATCACTCTGGGCAACATTGTGTGAGACACGAGTTTGCTTACCTTTTAGACAATCTTCATAAACCACTGTTTTATCTTTAGGACTTAGTTTAGTGATGCCTCTTACTACCTCATAAGAAATTAATCTTTCCAGGTTACGGTAGTTGACATGTCCTAATTTTTTATGCCACAAGGTAACAATTGTCGCCTGTCCTTGTACCTGACACTACACATTAGTTAGCTTCATTTATAACTATACAAGCATACTTATTAAACTTTACCTCTAGATTGTCATCACACAATTGACTTATACTGACTAGATTAGCCATTAATCCGTCAACATGTAAGACATTTTCCAAAGCTGGAACACTAGGAACACTTAAGGTTCCTCTCCCTATGATCTTACTTTTGTTTCCACCTCCATAAGTTATATTTCCTCCATTGAGTGCCTCGTAGTTCTTTAGGCATTCCTTTGTCCCTGTCATGTGATGAGAGCACCCACTGTCAAATTACCAAGATCCTGAAATGTTAGTCCTCAAAGCAATTATGGCAACATTACATCTCACATTCAGTTTGGGCAACCAAACTTTCTTACAACATTTCCATTTTCTACCATCAGGAATGTTGCTACGAGTGTTGTCTGAAATATTGGAAAGTCGTTTTGACAACACTCTGCTCCTGGAATTCTGAAGTTTGCAACAATATGATCTTATGTGCCCAGAGGAGTTACAATAATGACACACAAACTTCATGTCATTTGACGCGACTGGGGGCTTGTCTTTAGATTCTTTCTCTTTTATAAAACCTATTCTCCCAGATTTGTCAAATAAATTAGAGCATACTCATTAAGTGAGTTCTTGTACCTAATACCTGCGTGTAACAGACTAACACCTAGAATCTCATCTAGTTTGGAGGTACATATATTGAGCTTCTGGAAGGTTGCTTCAGCTAGATCCAACTTTGCACTAATCTATCAAATTCAAGATCCTTTTTGGTAAGTGTAACCTCTAAGCGTGTTATAGTGCCTTTTAAACCTGCATTCTCAAGAGTTAAAGATCTTAACTTGAGTCAAGTTGCTTGGATTCTAGAATTAAGTCTTTACAAAAAAATTATAAATCCTTAATCATGTCGTCCTTGGGATCAACTTGATCGTCAAAACTTGCCGCCAGAAGCAGAACCCCGTATTTCTTCTAGAGAATCTCCTAATTGTTCCAGAGCAACTAGAAAGAGATTCTTTAACCAGTCTCACTACAAGAAATAACATTAGTAAAACAATTAACATCAGGATAATTAAAATATTCTTACCTTTCAGATGTTTCTGGACCTGCAGATGTCGTTGTAGATATTGAAGCAAATGTGGTGACATTTGGGACAACACTGTCGATGACATTTTCATTTTCTGAGAGAGACTGTTCGTAAACAGTGACCATCATTACTTGTGACTCTATTTCTTAATCTCCTTCCTCTTCTTCTTCATCGTCACTAAGACAAACCCACAGATTTTTATCAAATTTTCTTATGGTATTGCACATTCATTTGCTTAATGATCTCATCCTAAACAAGCATGACATTGCATAGAATCACGTTATTTGGGATCAAATTTGGTTCGGTCTGAGTTTGTTCTCTTTAGTTGATTTCCTCTTTGTACTAAAGAAAGAGGGTTAGTGAACTTTTGATTGAAGACTTGATTTTGGTGCTCTTTGGAATTAAATTTATTATTGTTGTTGTTGAACTTCCTTACCATCGAATTGAATTTTCGAGTAAGGAGGACAACATTTGCACCATCACCAATTTCTTCAAGTTTTTCATCCTCATCATCGACGTGAATCTCTAAGGATTTTGCATGAAGTGCTATATCTTTGCTTTTATACAATGTCCTTTGATTCTCCATATTCATCTCATAAGTTTTGAGAATACTCATTAAAGTATGAAGGTCCATTGTAGCAAGATTGTGAGCTTCTTCAATAGCACATATCTTTATATTGAACTTTTCAGGAAGAGAACGAAGTGTTTTTTCCACAAGTTGATTGTTGGTTAATGGAGAACCATGAACTTGACATTCATTAGAGATGTCAATCAACTTTTCAAAATATGTTTTAATATCCTCCGTCTCTCCATCCTTAAACGTTCATATTTACTCATGAGCATACGAAGCTTCGTTCGACAAACACTAGAGCTACCTTCACAATGGGTTTGCAAAGTATCCCAAACATCCTTGCCTGTGGAGCAATTTTGAATGAGCTTGAACATGTAGAGATCAACCCATGCAAAAATAACATTTAAGACTTTTTCATTGAAGCTTGCATTATTGGTTTCTTCCACACTCTATTCAAATTCAGACTTAGCAAGAATGTCGCATTCATCATCCGGTGGTAACATTGGAACAATATATCCATTGATAATAGATCTTCATGCTCTAATATCAATGGATTTGATATGAGAGCGTAGGCGAATTTTTCAATAAGTATAATTTGATCCATCTAAAATAAGAAGTCTACCAATTGTTGGATTAGTCGGATCCATAATTTATTTAACAGGACCAAACACTTATTATGTCAAGTGTAGGCTCTGATATCACTTGTTGGGTCCCGGAGGTTATACTATGGAATAATAAAAAACAAACAGTAAGTAAAATCGCTTGTACGCTGAAACAGTTTGCAAATGTCGTTAACAATGTCGTCCGACAGAACTGACGACACTTAGATAAAAACAGAAAAACTTTTGAAGAGTAAATTGCAGCGGAAATAATAAAGATACAAATGTTTAAATTTACATAGGTTATATTAATATATAACCTATGATGGTCATTGACCAAAAGTATTATATATATATACAATTGAAATATATTCCTTTTTTTACAATCTTACAAAATAATACAAAAGGAATAAAAAGGTTTAAGTCGCAGATGACTTATGCTTGAAAAATCTAACGAAGTAGATATAGACAACATCTCATTATAATTGCTTCAATAAAAAACTAATCTAGAATCTAGGCAGCAACTATAATGTTGGACAAAATGTCGTCGAAAAGCTCAAGCAACACAGTGATCTAGTTTTCTGATCGAGATTTTTGGAGAGCTCTCTTAATCTTTTTCTCTTGTATTTTCTGGATATCGATTCTTTGATGTAGCCTCTCTATTTATAGTAGAGAGTCTTCCTTGAAATGCTCAATGAATCGTTGTGGAAGTTGAGCAAAAGGTGGGCAGCTTGATAAGGTTTGTTGTAGACGAATGTGGAGCAAAATCCTCCAACCGCTTGGACTTGTTCCCCAAGTTTAGTAACGCCTTGGACTTGGTCTTCCCACGTGTATAATCAGTTCAACAAGTTTCTTGCCAGGTTACTTTACCGTCGTGGTAAAAATTCCACGAGATAAGCTTCAGTCCGTGAAGAAGGGGCAAAACTGTTATCAGAATGTTGGTCTGAATGTCATGACATTTGTTCCAACATTTTCTGACTTTAACTTAGTTATGAAAATGTTATGTTAGGTAAAATGTCATAACATAAAACCCAACATCAACAAACAGTACTAAACAAACTCAAGTAATTGCAGAGAACGTAGTACTATACTCGCTCTAGTTCAAAATAATTGAGGTTTTGACCTCTAAAAGTTTATTCAAAATAATTGATGTTTTATAAAATCAAAATCACTTGATACATTTTCATATTTTCATAATAATTATGTCAACCTAAAAAGAAAGAAAAAATCACAATTAAGAATATTTTAGTAAAAATCCTTCTTAAATTTTAGAAGCTAATGAATTTCTTAATTCATATGCCCGGGTTTAAACCTCAATTATTTCGGACCAAAGGAAGTAACATATTAGACAGACACTTAATTAAAACAAACAATCCAACCTAAGATTATAAGTGCTCCGTAGTTGGGGTACATTTATTACTTTGTTTTGAATATGTAAACGTGTAATTTACCATAATTATATATCGCTAAATATTTACATAATATATGAAATATATTCTAATTATGGGTAGAGATTGTTTTGTTGGACACTACACGTTTACAGAATCCACCGATTGTTTTGAAGACAATCAAAGCCAAATGAGCCCCTTATCCAACCTCAAACATATATAAGCTAGCATCCAAATCAAATCCATATGCAGTTTCATTCTTTTTATAAGTTTGATTTATATACACTGACTAGCTAAAAGAAATTTTAACTATCAAGTCATTTGAAAAAAAAACTTGTGTACAAATCGTCTACAATTAGTGAAATTAAAAACAAGATGGGTAAGGTAACCTGCCCCAAGTCCCAACAAGTACATTTAATAAAATATAATTACATTATCATTAGAGTACATTATAAGTTAAATCTGTACCGTACACCACAGGAATAAGAAGGGACAATCAGTAACGTCCAATTGGATGATCTGCTTAATTCAAGCTGTACAAAACTCGAATCTTGATAGATACAACAAGTTTGTTGGATGGACAGGAGGACTAACATGGTTCTGATCAGTGTTGTCTCTAAGTAATCCTAGCTAGTTGTAGTTGATATTTCCAAGTTGCTTCAAATAATCCTAGTTGAAGGATTAAATTTTTCATTTGTCTCTCTGATGCACAACAGTACAGCGAAGAGTCAAATATTTTGGTAACATTTAATTTAAATTTGTTGATGTTGGATAGAATATTGTGACAACATCTGTGAAAGTACAGGACAACATCTTCAGAATGTTGCTTGCGATGTTGAGACAATATTTCTGCCAACATCTCTGTAATTGTTTTGTCTATTCTTCCGGCCTAAACAGTTAAAGTTACTGCGAGTAAAAATGACCTAGGCAAGCTTACTAGATTGCTGTGTTTAAAACGTGGTGAAAGACGAAGTTAAAGCGTGAAAAGAAAGCAGCGAACGACCAAGTCCAGATCGTTGAGGATTTCCAAGAGGAAGACTCAGTCCAAGCTGCTGCCATGTTTTGCTCAACCTCCGCAACCATCAGTGAAGATTTCAAGAGAAACTCAACACTATAAATAGAGGGGAGCTTCACAAGTATCGATATTCAGATTTAGAGAAGAAGAACTTCCAAGAGAGCTCTCGGATTTTACCTTAGAAATTTGGATCAATATTTTAGCCTAAAGTTGTTTTAACAACATCTTGTGTCACATTGCAATTGCTATCTATATTCTAGATTAAGCTTATTGTTCAAGTGATTGTAATGAAGATGCTGTCTTTTATCTTTTAGATTTTGTAACTTTAGGCGAAGTCATTTGCGACTTCATTTTGTTTGTAATTTCTTTTTCGTTTATAACGCTCAATTTATAAAAAGAAATTCTTTGTAATTGTATATAATTTATACAATTCTTTTGGTCATCGACCATCAAGGGATATATTTATATATACCCTTGAAAATATAAACCTTGTATCTCTTTACTTTTTCCGCTGCACATACTCTACAAAATTTATTCTGTTTTATTACAATGTTGCCTCAGATGTTGACCCAACATTGAAGACAACATCCAGAGACTGTTTTTGTTGTTCTTGTTTGGGATTTTAACCTTACGTTTTACGAATTTGTAGCCCATGGGACCCAACAAGTGGTATCAGAGCCTTCACTTGATACAATAAGTGTTTGATTCTGAATATTACGGCTATGGACGCAGCGTCACAGAATGTTGGTAGACTTCCAATGTTTGACGGATCTAACTACGCCTACTGGAAAATTCGACTACGTTCGCACATCAAATCCATTGATGTTTGAGCTTGGAGATCAGTATCTGAAGGCTATGTTATCCCCAAGTACCCAGCAGACGGGGATGGTGATATTCTCACTAAACCCGAGTTTGAATGGACCCAGGAAGAAATCAACTCGGCAAGCTTTAAGGAAAATGCCCTAAACACAATATTTGGATGGGTAGATCTCTATATGTTCAAGCTTATCCAGAATTGTACAACGGACAAGGATAATTGGGAAACCTTACAAACCCATTGTGAGGGAACCTCAAGTGTTCGACGTACAAAGTTTCGCATGATCTTGAGTCAATACGAGTGCTTAAGGATGGAGGAGTCTGACGACATAAAGTCCTATTATGAAAAGTTGATTGACATTGCTAATCAGTGTCAAGTTCTTGGGTCTTCATTAACCAACACACAACTTGTGGATAAAGCTCTCAGATTTCTTCCTGAAAGATTTAATACAAAGATTTGTGCTATTGAAAAGTCCAATAATCTTGCTACTATGGATCTTCACGCTTTAATGAGCATCTTTCAAACATATGAGATGAACATGAAGAACCAAAGAGATCTATATAAAGACAAGACTTTGGCACTCCAAGGACAAACCTGCGAATCTGAAATGGAAAACGAGGAAGAAAACCTGAAGGAACTGGGCAGTGATGCAACTGTTGCATTACTCACTAAATTCAATTCTATGGTGAGAAAGATCAACACTGACCGTAACAAAGCAAACTATAATAAGCATCAGAACCCCCTCTTCAATAACCAGCCAGTTAGATCGCCTTCCGAGCAGAGAAATCGCAACCCACAGAGGAAATCCAACTCCGACGGAACCAATTACAATCCCAAATAACTCGAGGGAGTGCAGTGTTGTCACGACCCGAACCGGGGCCCGTGACTGGTGCCTTACCCCGGGCACCCTAGTGATACAACATCAGAGAAAATCAGCGGAAATAAAAACATGAACATGAAACAAGAGATATGATAAAATAAACAGGCCAACCAAAACAGTTGCCTTCTGTATATATACATAAAATCCGAACAGTTATCCTTTTTACAAACTCGCCACAACAAGATTACTGCACTTCTAAGAAGTGATAACAACTATGACGGACAGTGGCGCCGCCATACCTCGAATGTACAAGAACCTGCTGCACTGTGGTAACATACCACAAGATAAGCCTCCAAGAAACGGGGCTTCCTAACACGCCGAATCGTGATCTCATGAGCGAGGATCCACAACCGATGTATTTCTTACCGCGGCATGTAACGCAGCTTCGAATGAGGTCGATAACAGTACCAAGTATGTGAAATCAATATCAGAAATGAAATCATGACAGTCTATATAAAACAGGAGACATGTATGATAACCAAACTACAATTTACAACATAAAAGTAGTCATGTCAAGTCAGGGACTCACGCCCTCAAAGTCATCCCTCATGCCCGTGGAACTCCTTCCTCACTGCCGGCAATCTAGGTATAAATCATGTGGAATACGTGTCTCGGCCCATCCCATGGGACTCGATAAGAATTGGATGAAATACGTGTCCCGGCCCATCTCATGGGACTCGGTAAAGAATCAGATGAAATACGTGTCCCGGCCCATCTCATGGGACTCGGTAAAGAATCAGATGAAATACGTGTCCCGGCCCACCCCGTGGGACTCGGTGAAGATGGAATACGTGTCCCGGCCCACCCCGTGGGACTCGGTGAAGATGGAATACGTGTCCCGGCCCACCCCGTGAGACTCGGTGAAGATGGAATACGTGTCCCGGCCCACCTCGTGGGACTCGGTGAAGATCATTCATAACAAATCAGCCGACCCTCCATCGAGAGACGCGGTGATATAGAAATACAGTACTTGCACAACAAGGCTATCCCACGTAAACACAGGCAAGTTACACACAACTCAAGGTACTTTCATTTTATGACAAAGTCCGGGTTTTAACCCCAAAGTACTACATACGTTAAATTCCTTTTAAAAAGATCCATTTCTTTTATAAAGGTCACCCGATACCGGTAGTATTAAAATCGAGTGACTCACATTTTTAGGTAAACCAGAACACTTTCTTTTTAAAATCAAGTAACAACATTATTTTCCAAACGTTCAAGTTTGCCTAATTTCAAATGCTCAAGTCTCTTATTTTAGAAAGGTTTCATAACTCATAGTCTTAATCTCTTTTAAAACAATTGAGTAACATAAGTCCGATGCGGAGCCGCTTATTCTTGTTTATAACAATCTTGTTACAAAGACCATGATCTAGGAAATGTAATACAATTTTGTCTTATCTTAGCTTCTATGCAGATGGAGGTTTCTACTGGTTTTAATAACAATCCATTAGTCAATACATTTCCTTTATTAACGCTGCAATGGTTTGTTCGATACTTATTCTCATTTTCGAAATCAGTAAAACATTATTCTTTAAAAGCCAAGTACTCATTACTCACGAATGAGGTTTCACAACTTTTTAACAAAAATCATAGTCCTTAATCATTTCACAAAATGTCATTTATAAGTTAAGTCTCTTATCTTTTAAGATCAAGTCTCTTAACTTCTAAAATCAATAAATCATTCTTTTACCTATATAAAGTCGTTATAACTAACTTCCCATAAATCTATTATAACTGTTACACCCCGTAAGTCCAGGACATGTAAAGGAGAATGTACGAAAGGAAACAAGACTTGGAAATCGGTACGAAAGGAAGAATTGTTTTTCCGACGGAAAATCTTCCGAACGTCGGTAAGGAAAAATGTTCGTTGTTGAGAATTGGATTCTCAAAAGGCATTATTTGTAAAGTATGGAACTTATTAACACTATGGAAATTTATTTTTACGGATTTGGTCACGTGGGGCCCACCCGAGGAATTTTACATTTTTGTGGGGCCCACGAGGGTTACGGAATTTTATGGACGAATGAGAGGGCGACACGTGACACCCCAACTAGTGGTCTTGGACGAAAATGTTAAGGGTAAAATGATCATTTGACCTATGTAGATGATAAGTCTTGCAAGCTTGACATAATTGACTAGTCAACTTGCCACATAAGCTTGATCCTTGTGATAATCATCCTAGCCTCACATTTGTTAATATCTAAGCCTTCCAATATGTGTTATATACTAACTAGTATCAAGACTAGCTCATTTTAACACTTAGAAAAATTAGAAACATTGTTGTTCTAGCAACATTGCTTCCTCGGTTCAAGCCTCTCCCACACAAAATTTTTGTGATTTTGATCCATTAGCCACAAGACTTTAACCCAATGTCCCCAAGGGTATTATAAGGTTATCTCAATAGAAAGATTTCGGAAAACGAGTTTTCACGTTAGTCGCATGGCGGAAACTATCGGAGTTCTTCAACTTTGAAGTTGGAACTTGAAGACGGGTTCTTCAGGCCTCTGGAGTGCTTGAGCGGATTGGAACCTAAGGAAAGGAGCTAAGAATTGCTAAGGCGCGACTTTGGATCTTGGAAATTTTAAGGGCTTCGAAAGGTATAAATTTTGTCGTTTTAGCAATTAAGCTTACTTATTGATCAGAGCTATGGTTATTAGCAAGCATGAGTTATATATTACGAAGTTTGATTATTATGTTGCTATTGGAACCCTAATCCAAAACTAGCATTTTATCCTTAAGAGTAAAAATCAAGTTGATTATTCGTTTAAGTCGACACATTTAGTATAAAGAAGGAAATTGTAGTTCTATAAGTAGTTTACGACAAAATAACAAGTTGACCTTAGAACTAGGAATTAGGGAAGAATTGGAAAAGACCTTAGTATTGTTGGTTATAAGATCGCCGAGAATGGCTTGGATTTTGTACTACTGTATGAATTGTGGGGCGGAATTTTACTCGTATTGTAAGGCGTGTAATCCCCTTTGTTTGGTTGTTGTTTGGAGCCTTAAATGTGGCTTGTTGGTTATTGTATCCGGCCTTGAATAAGGTGGCAAAGTGAGTAGAACCAAAGGAAGTCTCGCCCGATTTTTCGTAGAATTGAGGTCGATACTTAGTATTATTCTACGTTAGAGACTAGAAGTTGATAGTCTTGTTGTGACCATTATAGGTTGACACTTCTACGCACGCGATTCGGCTTAGCTTGTGGATTTAGCGAAAAGGTATGTGAACTATCTCCTCTTCTAGCATAATTCCTTAAGATTAAGAAAGTATGTTCTACTCCTTAAATGATCCATTCCTCGTTGTATTTGGATTGCCTAGAATAGAATTTGTTCTATGTACTTCCTTGATTGTACTTTGATGTTTAAATTGTAAGTTGTAAAATCCATTTTCTTATTGAAGTTTGGATTCTTAAAAGTGAAAGTATTTTACTTAAAGTACATGTAGTCTTGAAAAGTAATTAGTTTACAAATCTTTTGGCTAGTGCCTTAGTTACAAAAACTAAAGGTAATTATAAAGACTATACGTGAGTAAAAGTAGTGATTTAATTATTTGATTTAAAAGAGGAGAAAGTACATGGTTTAAGAGAAGTAACTTGTCTTAAAGGTGTGAGTTACTTGAAGTTTAAAAGTAGAAGAAACTCGTTTTCTTTATATTAAGAGACTTGAAGTAATTTGAAAGTTAAGAACTTGTTTTGCAAGTATGTGATACTTGGTTTTTAAAGTATAAGTCTCTTGGTTATAAAAGGAATGGATATGTCTAAACCATAAAGGGTTATAACGGCTTTATGGGAAGTTGGTTATAACGACTTTATGGAAGGTTAAGAAAGTTGTCTATTTTGATTAATGGGCATAAGTTGCCTAGATTGTAAAAATTTGATGTTACTTGATTTCAAGCTTTGAAATGAGTTTTCTAAAAGTGTAGTAACTTACTTTGAAAAATAGACATGCCTTGATACTACGGGTGTTAGTATCTTGGGGTTTTACATAAAAAGGAGTCTTTTATAAAAGAATGTACGTACGTAGTACTTTGGCTTGATAAATTGAGAATTTGTCTAAGTGTGCCTTGATAAGTACTTTGACTTGTTAAAAGAGAATTATTCTATGTATGCCTTGATTAGTACTTTGGCTTGATAAATTGAGAATTATTCTATTTGTGCCCTGATAAGTACTTTGGCTTGTTAAATGAGAATTTATTCTAATTGTGCCCTGATAAGTACTTTGGCTTGATAAATTGAGAATTATTCTATTTGTGCCCTGATAAGTACTTTGGCTTGTTAAATGAGAATTTATTCTAATTGTGCCCTGCTAAGTACTTTGGCTTGTTAAATGAGAATTTATCCTATGTGTGCCTTGATAAGTACTTTGGCTTGGTTAATTGAGAACTTGCCTATATGTGCGGGTAATAGCCTTTGAGTGCAAGTATTATGTTTTATTAAGTTGCCGCGACTCTCGGTTGAAGGGTCGGCTGTCTTGTTGTAAGTTCTCGACGCACTGAAGCGTGATGTGGGATTCCACGGGTATGCTTCCGTTACTTGTAGTACTTGGGTTAAATTCCCGGATTTTTATAGAAGACATGGTAGTGCTTATGTCTTGTTTGATGGTCGGTCGAGATAGGGTAAGAGTATAAGTGAGGGGTAAACCCCCAAGACGCTGTACCACCTTCTCCAGGGTAAGAGTATAAGTGAGGGGTAAACCCCCAAGACGCTGTACCACCTGCTTTATGTGTTGTTTGACGGCCGGTTGAGATAGGGTAAGAGTATAAATGAGGGGCAAGCCCCAAGACGTTATACCACCTTCTCCAGGGTAAGAGTATAAATGAGGGGCAAGCCCCAAGACGTTATACCGCTTTACCACCTCTTTCGTGGTCGAGTATAAATGAGGTAAACCCCAAGACGTTATACCACTGCTCGCTTGCCTACTTGGCGTCTGAGCTTTTAGAACACAGGTGGGACTTGGTGTTCATGTACGCCTATTGGTGCTATGTTATATCATGGACTGCCGGCAGTGAGGAAGGATTCCACGGGCATGATTGATATTATGGGCGTGAGACCCATAGTTATAATTGAATAGTGACTTTGAGGGCCTGCGTCCCTGACTTGATATGACTGCTCATGTATTGTGTACTGTAGGTTGGCTATCATACATGTCTCCTGCTTTGTTTAGACTGTTATGATTTCATTACAAGCATTTCATCGCTCACATACTTGGTACATTCTTCGACCTCGACTTCGGCCGCGTTCACGCCGCAGTTTAGGTACGCTTGTTTGGTGATCGGCAGTGTAGGACCGCCAGAGTTTTGGATAGCTCCTTCGTCGGGAGTTATCTTTTGGTATAAGTTCTTTCAAGATGTGCTTTGTACAAGCTTATGGGTAATGCGGCCTTGTCGTCCATAGTTCAAGATATAACTCTTGAGGTCCGTATTCATATGTGGATTGGACTCGTATGCGGTGTAGTGTCTTTTGTTATGTATTGTATATGGCAGCCTTGTCGGCTTTGCCTTGCACGCACGATTGGTTTTCAAGAAAAAAAAGGTGTTATTTAAATTCCAGCTTTTACTTAGTTGTTAAGGTAGAAGGTGCCTGTGTAGGCACCGCCACGCCTGTGGTTCGGGGCGTGACAATAACACTATATGTTTTAAACCAACCAAAACTCATTTAGCACACGTACGTCTACCGTACTACATAGTTCACAACAATCATGCTAGAAAAGATAGGAAGAGGTTCACATACCTCGCGACGATTTATCGACAAATAGCAAAACGCTCCAAGTACTTCAACCCGTCGGCTACTCCTTAAGCCAAATAGATCACGCCACACGTAGTACTCCACTCCTAAAATGGTCATAGTACTTCTATCAAACCTTTCTTACCATTGAAGACTTATACCAATAAAAAGTCCTCTAATTCTACGGAAAATCAAAGACTTCCGCTTATACTCACTTTTCCATCTTTCTCCAAGGCCCGAATAACCGTAATATATATACCATATATAAGGCGTAATAATTAAACAACATAAAGAAGGGGATTACACGCCCAAACGGTAACGCGGTTTACTACCACGCCTCCATAACAACAATAAGTAAAAGAAGGGGATTACGCGCCCAACCGGTAACGCGGTTTACCATCACGCCTTCATAACAACAATAAGTAAAAGAAGGGGGTTACGCGCCCAACCGGTAACGCGGTTTACCATCACGCCTTCATAACAATACAATAATTAAAAAGGGGATCACACGCCCAAACGGAACGCGATTGAAAAATCTTCCCCTTAACAGAAATGTAAATACAGTCCAAAGTAAATACAGTCCTTAAGTTGGGGTCCTTGGCCAACTTTGTCCATTTTACTTATCCAAATTACTCATTAGTCATCCAACTTATATTTCCATTCTTAATATAAGTTATAGTTACTTTGTTAATTACTTCTTCACAAGTAAGATACGTTTTTACCATTTTGTGGCTTTCTTGCCAAATTCCATTTTAATGGCTAACGGCCAGTCCTTTCTTTTAACAAGTTAACAAGATCCAACTCCTCCAAACTTTACTCCATATATAATATAATCCATAATATACTTATAATATATGTATAATGACCAAATCACAAAGAGGTTTAAGATTCACTACCTCAAATAGCCCAAAATTATCCAAGAACTTAATGTCGCTTCAAGAAAGTCTTAGCTCCAAATCTTTAGGTTACAAACCACCACAACTCACCCTAAGAAGCTCCTAACCATCATCTCTTCAAGAACCAACTCAAACAAGTGAAGAACACTTAGGTTTTCTTCCAAGAGCTCTCGGCCAAGGCATGAAAAAAGGCTAGGGGTGTGAAATCTTTTCCAACTTTTGGTACACAATCTTCCTAACACCTTAGGGAAGAACACTTAGGAGTTTAGGAATTATTGGACAATGTTAGGTTAGAGAGGTGGGGTGGTCGACGAGAGCTAGGGGAGAGGGAGGGAGATGAAAATATTTCTCAAGTCTTCAAGTAACTAAATGTGCAAGATTTCATCAACTAAGGGTGCATATATAGGACAATCAAGGACTAGGATGAAGGCAAGTGTGTGGTTAAGATTGGGGACAAGTGTGTGTGGGTCCCACAAGCCACTTGTCCACACAAAATATCTAGCAAGACTTGGTGATGCGCGTAATATGCACACACTTTAAACGCAAGTGCACGTTATCGTATCAAGTAGTATAGTCTTAGATAAGACCGAATATCGTCCTCTAGGATTAGGGTTCAAGTACCAATTATCTATTTTCTAGTATCTATTTGGTGGATTAATGATTGATTTGTTGTTTATAACTAAGAATTATGAAAGCTATTTTAACTATAAAGATTTACTTCAGTGATGATGAGAATAGGGTTTCTATGTATCCTTACTATCCGCTTATGTTACTTGTTAATGCATTACTTATGGTGTTCTTCTTTTGGAGAAAGCAGGTTTACGAAATCGTTTTATACTCCCGTTAGGGTTATATAAACACTCAACCCCAGTATTGTTCCTTACCTAACTTTACGATAAGGGTAACTCTATAGGAGGATTAAGCACAAAAACCTAGTTGGCCGTCACGCACAATGCGCAAAATTAGGGTTGTTAAGCCTCTCATCAACGCTTACAAATCTAATTGAGGTATTTTCATCCCCAATTCAAGACCGTCACCCAACTTACAAGATATTCACAATCCTCCTTTCGTAACTGATTAGAAATCATATAGTGATAACTAGTTGTCAATTAGCTACCAAGAATTCAACTCAATTATTGGATAGATCTCTCAATAAGAATAATAACCATAAGCATGCATTACTTTATAACATAAGGTTCAAGAATTCAACATAGAAAGTCTATAAGAGAATTAGTTCCTAGCCATGAATATGACAAGAACTAATTCAAAGTTCATCATGCAAAATCAAATAAATAAAGGAAAGGAAAAGAAATTACTAAGCTAATGGTATCCAAACTCCAAGTCAAGAATCTTGAGTTGTGCAAGAAAGGGGCACCCCAAAACCGCCTAGGTTCTCCTTATATAGTTTTAAACGCCTCCTTCTTTTCCTTCCGTGCTGGCCCAAAAATCCGTCAAAAGACCTAATTTTTCCGCGGCCGCGCCATGCTGTCGAGCGCCACGGCACCTAAAGTTCTGCAATACGGTTGTTTTGGCGCCGCCCTCGATATTCGCTGCGCGAGCACTGCAACTCCCGTGGCTTCTGATGTTTAGGCGCGCCGCTGCTTCTCGTCTTCGAGCGCCAACTGGATCTTCTCAGACTTCTTCAATAATAGCGCGCGCCCCGCTTCGATCGCAGGAGGCGCCAAGCAGTCCGGATTTCACTGCTCGTTTGCCACTTTCTCCGCTCAAGTACTCCTCTTTTTCCCTCTTTTCGCTCCTTTTCCGCCATTTGGCCACTTTAGCCACTTTGACTCAAAAGAAAGAAAATCTATCCTAATACGACACTTTGTATGTACAAAACGGGACAAAAGACTAACTAGACTGACTCAAAAGGTGTATATAAAATACACCGATCACTTGGCCACTTGTCTTGCCACTTGTCAAGGGATTTCGGCCAACCTAGCCCACCTAGGGGTGACACGTGTCGCCCTACTATTGGTCCAAAACATTTCATCTTCCGAAAATATCCATAAAGGCCAAAATCTCAAAAACAAAACGGGCCCCACAAAACCGTAAATTTCTCCCGTGGCCCCACGTGACCATTTCTGAAAATAAAATCTCATAATTCTAATATAATTCAAGAAGCCCAAATACCAAATCTGGGAATCCAATTCCCATCAACGAACCTTTTTCCTTCACAAAACCCTGAAACTTTTCCGTCGAAAAATCACATCTTTCTTTCTTTCCAATATTTCTGTCGTATTCTCGTACGTACGTCCTCACATACATACCCTGGAACTGCGGGGTATAACATTCTTCCCCCCTTAGAAACATTCGTCCCGAATGTTCCTTCTAAGTCTCCAAACGTACTTGCGTCGGTATAGTCTCCACTACTATACTTACAAAACCGATCATGCCACCAATGGCCAGAATATAACATGTGTGCAAAACTCAAATCCAAGCCAACGAGAAATCATTTCTAATCTCACAACAGCTCCCACTAGCTTCCATTTACCCTAAGGCCATTCCCGGCCTTCGCAATCCGACTCAGGTCGAACGTATCCACGAACCCGTACGATGGTTACCTAAACCTGGGCCTAGCGCCCTCGTGACCCTACCACCTGGCGGGACCACCACGAACTGACCCCACCTCATTCTGGGCTACGGGTTGACCCGCAAATGGCCCTCAACCCGACCCCTAAACGCGCCAAACTCTTGTCTCCCGATCCGGAACAATCCTACTAATTTACGTCATGAAAGCTACCACTTCCATCTCACACCCCTCATGCAATTATCTCACAATATTTTTCACGCATTTCAAGTATTTCGACAAATACTAACCGTAAAATCACCCACTCAAGACGGCCTTGCATCCAAGGTCCTAACTGTTATAAATTCTAAGGCTCACAACTTGTCTCGTCCCCAGACTTACCCTTTTTCTAACCAGGCTTCTAAATCGCATTTTTTTTTCCACAATCCAACCAAACATAATACTAAGCACATCATCATAACATCAAAACAAACTAGTCTCTAGAGGGGTAAGAATATACCTGTATCAACTGCTTCATTTTCCCTCCGTGGCTCTAATCATAATCGACTGCCGCGCATACCGTAGGCGCGATGAACTCGCCATCGACCGGGAGGCTGAGTCATGCTGTCTGCATCCTTCCTATTAGGACAGTTCCTCATCACATGGCCCTGACGGCCGCAGGTAAAACAAGCACCAGTAAAAAGACGACATTCCCCGGGATGACTCCTGCCGCATCGTGCACACTGAGGAAAACCTGAACCCGACTGGCTAGAACCCATGTATATCTGTGAACTGAAGCCCCGAGCTCGACCAGCTCGAATACCGAACGCCTCAAGATCGCGGAGGACCACTGCATCGGCGGAGGTGCATAACTAACTCGCTAGGCGCCCGCCTCGAAAGTTACCAAAGGACCTCGCTGCTCGCCTCTTCGCCGATCTCGGCCATTCCGTCGACCTCTCCGTGCCTCACATCCCAGCATAAGATCGCATGCGGCAATGTCCATGCCCTACCAAGAGCTACACCCGAACAAGCCTCGCCAAGTAGTCGCCGAGCCCGGTGGACGTAGCGGTGCACTCGCCTCCATATCGCCTACTAACGCAGGACATACCGAGCTAAGGAGTCGAACTCCACGTTGTACTCCCAACCGCACGCCTCTCTGCCTCAAAGATCGTAAATCGTCGGCCCGCCCTCCTCATCTGCGGAGGCAAGTGGGCGAAATGCCTCGAGAACTCGCCCCAAATAGGGAGCGCATGCTCCCGGATAGCTCATGAATCAAACCACCGATCGCAGATCACGCAGCCGACGCGAACCTAAGACCACCGACTCGGTCTCCAAGCCTTGATCACTCTACGATCCGTCAGAATCGCTTGATGAACTCTGCGGATCATCCTCGTGCCTTGACCCATAAAACTCGGGCGGTGCATTGAAAGTCCCGCGACCTCAAACTATCTCGATCTCGTGAACTACGGTACTACCGGCATCGGAATTGCCGTGATCCAAATTTATCCGTGCCTTGCCACTATCCCGCCAATAATCGGGCCATCTCGCGTAACCCATCTCCTCTGTTCCTTGCCGTGGTCCGATGTCTCAGCATCGTGGCCTCGGTAGACCGCCGCAGCCTCCTCTCGCCGCTTGCCTCCTGGGCCCCGATTGCCTTACGTGGAGGCATAACTGGCACATAAGAATACGTCAGAGGGAGTCCAACTTACAACACAGCTCTAAGGCACGATCTCGGAATGAGAAGAATGAAAACCAATCCTAAATATCCTGTAGTCTCCTGATTATAGATGTGGTGCAAAACACACCGATAATCAAGACTCTACTAGATACGGTCTGTAGACACCTTCCGAGGATTAACTGCTCTGATACCACTTTTGTCACGACCAACCGGGCGTGGATCGTGCCTTACCCGCACCTAGTGATACAACATCGAGAAAATCAGCGGAAATAAAAACATGAACATGAAACAAGAGATATGATAAAATAAACAAAGCAACCAAAATTGCTTCAGATATATACATAAAATCCGAACAGCTTATCCTTTTACAAACTCGCCACAACAAGATTCATGCACTTAAGAAGTGATAACAACTATGACGGACAGGCCCGCCATACCCTCGAATGTACAAGAACCTACTGCACTCAGTGGTAACATACCACAAGATAAGCCTCAAGAAACGAGGCTTCCCAACACGCCGAATCTGATCGTATGGCGAGGATCCACAATCGATGTACTTACTCGCGGTGACGTAACGCATCCCCGGGCGAGGTCGACAACAGTACCAAGTATGTGAAATCTGAATATCAGAAATGAAATCATGACAGTCTATATAAAACAGGAGACATGTATGATAACCAAACTACAGTTTACAACATAAAAGTAGTCATGTCAAGTCAGGGACTCACGCCCTCAAAGTCATCCCTCATGCCCGTGGAACTCCTTCCTCACTGCCGGCAGTCTAGGTATAAATCATGTGGAATACGTGTCTCGGCCCATCCCATGGGACTCGATAAGAATTGGATGAAATACGTGTCCCGGCCCATCTCATGGGACTCGGTAAAGAATCAGATGAAATACGTGTACTGGCCCATCTCATGGGACTCGGTAAAGAATCAAATGAAATACGTGTCCCGGCCCACCCCGTGGGACTCGGTGAAGATGGAATATGTGTCCCGGCCCACCCCGTAGGACTTGGTGAAGATGGAATACGTGTCCCGGCCCACCCCGTGGGACTCGGTGAAGATGGAATACGTGTCCCGGCCCACCCCGTGGGACTCGGTGAAGATCATTCATAACAAATCAGCCGGCCCTCCATCGAGAGACGCGGTGGTATAGAAATACAGTACTTGCACAACAAGGCTATCCCACGTAAACACAGGCAAGTTACACACAACTCAAGGTACTTTCATTTTATGACAAAGTCCGGGTTTTAACCCCAAAGTACTACATACGTTAAATTCCTTTTAAAAAGATCCATTTCTTTTATAAAGGTCACCCGATACCCGTAGTATTAAAATCGAGTGACTCACATTTTTAGGTAAACCAGAACACTTTCTTTTTAAAATCAAGTAACAACATTATTTTCCAAACGTTCAAGTTTGCCTAATTTCAAATGCTCAAGTCTCTTATTTTAGAAAGGTTTCATAACTCATAGTCTTAATCTCTTTTAAAACAATTGAGTAACATAAGTCTGATGTGTGAGCCGTTTATTCTTGTTTATAACAATCTTGTTACTGACCGTGATCTAGGAAATGTAATACAATTTTGTCTTATCTTAGCTTCTATGCAGATGGAGGTTTCTACTGGTTTTAATAACAATCCATTAGTCAATACATTTCCTTTATTAACGCTGCAATGGTTTGTTCGATACTTATTCTCATTTCCGAAATCAGTAAAACATTATTCTTTAAAAGCCAAGTACTCATTACTCACGAATGAGGTTTCACAACTTTTTAACAAAAATCATAGTCCTTAATCATTTCACAAAACGTCATTTATAAGTTAAGTCTCTTATCTTTTAAGATCAAGTCTCTTAACTTCTAAAATCAATAAACCATTCTTTTACCTACATAAAGTCGTTATAACTAACTTCCCATAAAGCTATTATAACACTATATGTTTTAAACCAACCAAAACTCATTTAGCACACGTACGTCTACCGTACTACATAGTTCACAACATTCATGCTAGAAAAGATAGGAAGAGGTTCACATACCTCGCGACGATTTATCGACAAATAGCAAAACGCTCCAAGTACTTCAACCCGTCGGCTACTCCTTAAGCCAAATAGATCACGCCACACGTAGTACTCCACTCCTAAAATGGTCATAGTACTTCTATCAAACCTTTCTTACCATTGAAGACTTATACCAATAAAAAGTCCTCTAATTCTACGGAAAATTGGGCAGCACTTCCCCCGTTTATACTCACTTTTCCATCTTTCTCCAAGGCCCGAATAACCGTAATATATATACCATATATAAGGCGTAATAATTAAACAACATAAAGAAGGAGATTACACGCCCAAACGGTAACGCGGTTTACTATCACGCCTCCATAACAACAATAAGTAAAAGAAGGGGATTACGCGCCCAACCGGTAACGCGGTTTACCATCACGCCTTCATAACAACAATAAGTAAAAGAAGGGGATTACGCGCCCAACCGGTAACGCGGTTTACCATCACGTCTTCATAACAATACAATAATTAAAAAGGGGATCACACGCCCAAACGGAACGCGATTGAAAAATCTTCCCCTTAATGTAAATGTAAATACCAAAGTAAATACACCAAAGTAAATACTGATCCTTAAGTTGGGGTCCTTGGCCAACTTTGTCCATTTTACTTATCCAAATTACTCATTAGTCATCCAACTTATATTTCCATTCTTAATATAAGTTATAGTTACTTTGTTAATTACTTCTTCACAAGTAAGATACGTTTTTACCATTTTGTGGCTTTCTTGCCAAATTCCATTTTAATGGCTAACGGTCAATCCTTTCTTTTAACAAGTTAACAAGATCCAACTCCTCCAAACTTTACTCCATATATAATATAATCCATAATATACTTATAATATATGTATAATGACCAAATCACAAAGAGGTTTAAGATTCACTACCTCAAATAGCCCAAAATTATCCAAGAACTTAATGTCGCTCCAAGCAAGTCTTAGCTCCAAATATTTAGGTTACAAACCACCACAACTCACCCTAAGAAGCTCCTAACCATCATCTCTTCAAGAACCAACTCAAACAAGTGAAGAACACTTAGGTTTTCTTCCAAGAGCTCTCGGCCAAGGCATGAAAAAAGGCTAGGGGTGTGAAATCTTTTCCAACTTTTGGTACACAATCTTCCTAACACCTTAGGAAAGAACACTTAGGAGTTTAGGAATTATTGGACAAGGTTAGGTTAGAGAGGGGGGGTGGTCGACGAGAGCTAGGGGAGAGGGAGAGAGATGGAAATATTTCTCAAGTCTTCAAGTAACTAAGTGTGCAAGATTTCATCAACTAAGGGTGCATATATAGGACAACCAAGGACTAGGATGAAGGCAAGTGTGTGGTTGAGATTGGGGACAAGTGTGTGTGGGTCCCACAAGCCACTTGTCCACACAAAATATCTAGCAAGACTTGGCCACTTGTCTTGCCACTTGTCAAGGGATTTCGGCCAACCTAGCCCACCTAGGGGTGACACGTGTCGCCCTCCTATTGGTCCAAAACATTTCATCTTCCGAAAATATCCATAAAGGCCAAAATCTCAAAAACAAAGCGGGCCCCACAAAACCGTAAATTTCTCCCGTGGGCCCCACGTGACCATTTCTGAAAATAAAATCTCATAATTCTAATATAATTCAAGAAGCCCAAATACCAAATCTGGGAATCCAATTCCCATCAACGAACCTTTTTCCTTCACAAAACCCGGAAACTTTTCCGTCGAAAAATCACATCTTTCTTTCTTTCCAATATTTATGTCGTATTCTCGTACGTACGTCCTCACATACATACCCTGGAACTGCGGGGTATAACAAGTGTCATGTATGCTCGGGTTGGGAACACTACGCTAATGAGTGTGAAAACACCCTTAGGAAAATTGGTAAGGTCATGTGGCTAACCCTCAGTGATGATGAGAATGAAGAGAAAGTAGAAAATCAAGAAGAAAAACAACCACAGGAAATGCTTGCAGCCATGTTTGAACACTCACTGTCCGGCGATGAAGATGTTGTTGACAATGTTGACCCAACATCTGAAACAACATCGGAGGCCACATCTGAAATGTCTGCATCATTAGAGAGGTATGTATACTTTGATTATTCTGATGAAAATTGTTTTAGTGGATTTATTTCTTCAACTAAGGCTGCTAATTTGGATCTAGTTGACTCGAAAGACGAAACGATAAAGGAATTATAAAATCTTTGTAAAGACTTAATCACTACATCTGAGCAACTAGACTCAAAAGTAAAATCATTGGCTCTTGAGAATTGCAATTTGAAAGGCACAATCAACCGATTAGAGGTGACATTTACTAAGAAGGATCTTGAGCTTGGTAAGATTCGTGCACAATTGTACACAACTGATACCACGTTTCAAAGGCTAAACATGGAAACCTCCAAACTGGATGAAATTTTGAACTTCAGCGATCCCACAAGGACTGGGCTTGGTTATCATTCTCCCAGAAAAACTGATAATTCCAGGATCCATAGTCCAACTGATAGGATAAAATTTGTCAAAGAAAATTCTTGTAACCCTCAGAGAACTATGATTGGATCGAAGTTTGTATGTAGCTTCTGTAAAAAGTTAGGACATCTTATGGCCTACTGCTACAAGCTTCAAAACTCTGCACTCAGTCTATTGCCTAAAGTGTTGCCACCAATATTGCCCAACATCACTGACAACATTCAAAGAAACAAGCCTGAAAGCAGAATGAAGAAAAGGTTTGAAAAGAAGTGGGTACCCAAACTTAATCTAAAATGTAATATGTTCATAACTGCCTTGCATACTAACATTACAGGTTCTTGGTACTTCAATAGTGGTTGCTCACGTCATATGATAGGTACTAAAAGTCTCTTGAAGGATTATGGAGCATTCAATGGAGGGTACGTGACCTTTGGAGGAGGAAGTAAGAGTAAGATTATTGGTAGAAGAACTCTTAATGTTCCGAATGTACCAGCCTTGAAGAATGTGCTTCATGTAGAAGGTTTAGTTGCTAATCTCCTTAGCATAAGCCAATTATGTGATGACGATATAGAGGTGAAATTCAACAAACTTGGATGCAAAGTTACAGATTCTGCAAACAAGTGTGTCATGTTAGGAACCCAAATCGGAGATAACTGATATCTAGTAGGTAGAGAAGAAGTTTGCAAATCCGCAAAGATAGGTGACTTGACACTTTGGCACCAGAAGTTGGGACATGTCAACTACAACACCTTGGAGAAACTGATCTCGTTTGAAGCTGTTAAAGGCATTCTCAGACTGGATACAAAAGATAAAACACTGTGTGGAGATTGTTTGAAGGGAAAGCATACCCGAGTCTCTCACAATGTTGTCCAACATGACGGACAACATTCAGGTACATCTCATTGTTTCCAATTATTGCATATGGATCTTATGGGTCCAATTGAGGTAGATAGCCTAGGAGGAATGAGATACTCTTATGTGATTGTTGATGATTTTTCCAGATTTACTTGGATATATTTTTTAAAGGAAAAACCACAAACCTTTGAGATGTTTAAAACACTTTACTCTAGAATAAGAAACCTGTTTTGTTCTTTAATTTTCAGAATAAGAACTGATCATGAAAAGAAATTTGAAAATCAAACCTTTGCAAAATTCTGTGAAAAGAAAGGCATATTCTATGAATTTTCGGCACCAAAAACACCTAAACAGAATGGGGTTGCCGAGAGAAATAACAGAACCTTACAGGAAATGGCAAGAGTAATGTTGAGCTCTAAACAATTATCAAAATGATTTTGGGCAGAAGCCTTGAACACAACATGTCACATAAGTAATAGAGTCTATCTTAGGCCAGGGACTAAGATGACACCCTATGAACTGTTAAACGAAAAGAAACCCAGAGTGAGGTATTTCTATGTCTTTGGATGTGTATGCTATATTCTTAATGACAGAGATAAACTGGCCAAGTTCGACTCCAAGAGCGACAAGGGGATATTTGCCGGCTACTCTCAGAATAGTCATGCTTACCGGATATACAACCTTCGGACAAAAACCATTTAGGAGTCTGTCAATGTGATTTTTGATGATCTACTGGATATGTCTGGAAGACCTTCAAAAACAACATTGTAGTTGCAGTCGAAGAGGAGCAACTCACTGATGCAACAGGTGTTGTCCCAGATGTTGACCCAACATCAGAGGATACATCTGAACTTCAAAGAGAGAACACCGATGAAGATGTCGAGGAGGAGTCTACTACTGAGCGGAATGATCATATGAGAAGAGACCCTCCATCAAGGATTAGGAGGAACCATCCACCCGACCTAGTGATAGGAGAGTTTTTGAGCAGAGGCGAACGAGGGAGAAAGAACTAGTCAATTACTGAGAGATGGTAAGGTATGTGTACATGTACACTGTATACCAACATGTTAGTCTTTCTTGTTTTACATCTACATTTGAACCTAAGAATATTGGGGAAGCATTGAAAGATAATTTTTGGATACAAGATATGCAAGATGAGTTGGAGCAGTTTACCCGAAATGAGGTTTGGGATTTGGTACCACGACGCAACAATACTAATGTTATTGGGACTAAGTGGATATTCAAAAACAAATCAGATGAGTTAGGGCAGATTGTGAGGAACAAAACTCGACTTGTTGCTCAAAGATATACACAAGTTGAAGGTATCGACTATGACGAGACCTTTGTGCCTGTGACTAGACTTGAATCAATGAAATTACTTCTTGCTATTGCTTGTTATCTAAAAATTACCTTGCACCAAATGGACTTTAAAGGTGTCTTTCTCAATGGATACTTGTACAAGGAAGTATACGTGGAACAACCAAAAGGATTCGAAGATCCTCACCATTCACAACATGTATACAAGCTCAAGAAAGATTTGTATGGTCTAAAACAGGCACCACGTGCATGCTATAGTCGTTTAACTAACTTTCTTATTGATTTTGGTTTTATCCGTGGAGAAGCTGACAGAACTCTATTCAATAAGAGACACGGAGTAGATGTAATCATAGCTCAAATATATGTTGATGATTTCGTCTTTGGCTCGACTAATGAATCCCTCTTAAAGTCATTTATCGAAGCGATGTCTACAACATTTGAAATGAGCATGATTGGAGAACTAACATTTTTCTTAGGCCTGCAGATTAAACATGTGGAGGTGGAAGAATGGATTTTTGTATCCCAGAGCAAGTATGCCAAGAATCTTGTTAGGAAGTTTGGTCTGTAAAACGCTAAACACATGAAGACTCCAATGGGCTCTATTCAGCAAGTAAGTAAAGACGATGTTGGACAAGATGTTGACCTAATATTGTACCGATCTATGATAGGTAGCCTCTTATATCTTACTGCCAGTCACCCGGATATCATGTTTAGTGTGTGTGTTTGCGCCAGGTTCCAAGCCAGTCCCAAGGTATCTCATCTTAATGCTGTGAAATGTATCATACAATATATTGCTGGTACAAGTGACTTGGAAATTTGATACTCTAGAGACACTAATCCTAATCTAATAGGGTATAGTGACTCAGATTGGGCCGGTGATGTCGACGATAGGAAAAGCACTAGTGGTGGTTGTTTTTATCTTGACAACAATCTAGTCTCATGGTACAGTCGTAAACAAAATTGTGTGTCACTATCGACTGCCGAATCCGAATATGTGGCAGCCGGAAGCTGTTGTGCTCAACTGATTTGGTTACGACACATGCTTGATGACTATGACATTTCTAATAACTCTATGATTTTATACTGTGATAACCTGAGTGCTATTAATATTTCCAAAAATCCTGTTCAACATTCACGTACAAAACACATTGACATAAAGCATCATTTTTTAAGAGACTTAGTGGAAAAATAGCTAGTTCAAATCGAACATGTTGATACTCTTTCTCAACTAGCTGACATTTTTACCAAACCTTAGATTATGAGAGATTTTCTAGCTTGAAAAATCTCTTGGTCTCTGTTGTCTCTGAAAATAAGACAGACAAGGTAGATGTTGTCCTAAATGTTGACCTAACATTCTGGGTAACATTTACCGTTTGGATCAGTGTACAAAATATAGGTTGTAAGTAATGTTGCACAATTTTTTCAAAGGAATCAAGCTTGACTTCACAAGGACAAAGTTTGAATGTGATACCGTTCTCTGCGATGATGCATATCATAAAAAGGGAGTATCATAAGAAGGCAAAGTCTCAACTAAAGATTTGGTTTTATATAAAAAGAGCAAAACTCTAAGTTTGGTATCGTTCCTATTCTATAAGAGTACCATGTGCTTCAAGAAAGTTGAAAATTCCTTAATATTTATTTTTTATCCATATGTGGTCAACTAAGTTGATTAAGAACAATGGTAAAATGTCACATTCGTCCTGCGATCAGTCTCATATGGAACATATACGGAAAATCATTTGCCAAATAAGAAAATCCTTGAAGTCTCAAAATGCTAGTTGATCTTTGAAATGTTGCCAACATCACTCGCAACATCGTGTTCCAGTACATTGGTCGAACTTGTTTATCTTAGTTTTTTCGGGGTTCTAATATATAACAAGTCTCTGTAAATAACGAAAATCCAAAAAATAAGGAGGATTGTTTCTTTTTTTTTAAGATGTCTTGTGTCATGTAAAAATCTTTGTTTTGGGTATGTGAAGAGTTCAAATATTTTTCGCTACCTAAATTTAAGGAAAAGAGTTTGAGTGTAAATTGAAGATTGTCATGATTAAAATCCCCATTATTGTGTCTGTCATGTCACATCAGTCAGCCACCAAATCAAACCATCAAATGGCAACCCAAACATCACCGCCAGTTTTTCAAAACTTTTCAAATACGTCCAACTCTTACCCTATCCCATGTCCATATCCCCAAATCTTTCCAATATTCCAAATCAAAAGAGTATTCTCATATGTTAACAAGTCCACCAAACAACCACAAAATATGCAAGCATTATAAAGCCATCAATGAACAAAAACCTTCTGAGGAAGACTCATGTTTAGCTTTGATCTTTTTTGGGTTCTGATGAGCCATTAAATGTGTGTTACCCTGGAGATTCGGAGAACCCAATAGCTGTTGATACAACATCTGATTTTACAAACTTTGCATCAAGAGGATCACAGTCAACAATGCCGACGAGAAGGTCGAAAAGGGTTTTTGAAAGCAGATTCGGTGAAGAGCAAACTGCCAAAAGGACCAGGGCAGATTCAACTTCCCCTGTTAAAGAGTCAACTTTCCCTGTTGAGTCCACCACCAGCACTGATTCCGACTTCAATCTACCCAAAAGTCCGACAGCTTCAGCCACCACTCCAACCGAAGCCGAGAAGGAAGGAGAAGAGGAAATGTCTGACGACACTCCTCTAAGGAACTTCATGCCCAAGAGAGTGCGAAGAACATACTGGAACCTAGGTTCAAATATTGCCTCAACATCGAAGGCAACAGAGGAAAAAGAAGCTAATCCAGACTATGTTACCCCAACATCCGAGGAAACACCAGAACTCACCTCATCAGGACATAAGCACACAGAATCTAAAACAGATTCTGAGGTAATGTCTTACTCTCCTTTGTTCCACAATCAAACATGCTCAAAAAGATGGAACTGGTTTAAGAATAGAGGTATTAGAGGAGAAAAAGTAATTGATCTGTCGTCATTTTCAGAATATGGTTTAACTGACTTTCTAAGTAGTCGTATGGTTCTGAGCTCTGTAACTGGAAAGAATTCTTACTGTGAAAAAGTTGTTAGGGTATTATATGCTAATCTGACACACCTTGTAAGGGACACGACCTCAAAGAAATATGGGAGAGTGTACCTTTACAACAAGGTGTATGAATTTAACCCTGACATCATAAATGCCACACTAGGGATCTCTCATGTTGTTAGAACCCCAGAAGCTACTCCCACTGCTGAAGAACTGAATAAGATGATCAAATATCTCACTGGAAATTTGATCACCAGTTGGGCTCCTCGCAGTCCAGTGTCGAGGCTCACAACACTGTTTGCAACCCTACATAGAATTGCCATATATAACTGGTTGTCTTCTTTAAATGAAAATGTTGTTACCCTTGACCAAGCGACCCTACTGTATAAGCTAGGAAGAAATCACAAAGTTGATCTTGGAATGCTTATTTTCAACCATGTCACAAACCTGGCTGAAAGACAATCTAACTCTGCTCTTCCATACATCTCTCTCATTTTTCAAATACTGCTGAACCAAAGCTTCAAGACTCCGAAAGGAAAAAAAAATGAGTAAACCCCTAGATGTTTATCCAGTACAAAGAGCAGTAGTAAATAGCAGGGACAGAGTTATAGACTTGCCCTGCAAGAAAGAAAAGTGGGACACCGAAACATCGCAGCATGTTGCCACTAAAGCAACACAGGATGTTACCAACATTCCTGACAACATCGAGAGTACTGTCCCTGTGTCCAAGGATTGGCTAAGGAAGCACATTGCTGAGCTTGATCTACAAATTCTGGAGCTTGTGCGTGCAAAGAGCTACTATGACGACATGCCTTTTTCACAAAAAAAGGAGAGAGTACTGCTAATGGAAGGAGCGAATAGAAAGGGGAAGATGGTGCAGAGTCAAGCAAGCCGGGGGAGAAGAGATGAGGATGATGATGATGGTGTTGATACAATGTGATGTATATTGATGATGCCTGCTCGTTACTATTTAAACAATTATTTTGTTAATGGTTTGGTTTCACAGACATTTAGATACTATTTTTTTCGGTTTGTAATATTTTTTTGGGGATTTTTTTTTTTGGTTTAATGCTAATCTGAATACATGTTATGGTATGTTATGAAGATTACTACACATCTGTTGTAAGTAAGGAGTAACAGAACGTAACACCTGTCTAATCCAAAACATTAATATCACATTGCTTGAAATTTGTAACTACAGGTTAAGGGGGATCACAACTTTGATCTTACTGTGTCTTAGATTATCGAGGACTACATCAAGACTCACTATACTAGTCATTTTTTGGATTGCATAGAGTTTTGTGAAGAAAGACAAAAAGGGGGAGATTGTTGATGTTGGATAGGATGTTGTGACAACATCTGCGAAAGCACATGACAACATCTTCAGGATGTTGCCTGCGATTTTGAGACAACATTTCTGCCAACATCTTTGTAATTGTTTGTCTATTCTTCCGGCCTAAGCAGTTGAAGTTACTGCGAGTAAAAATGACATAGGCAAGCTTACTAGATTACTGTGTTTAAAACGTGGTGAAAGACGAAGTCAAAGCGTGAAGAGAAAGCAGCGAATGACCAAGTCTAGATCGTTGAGGATTTCCAAGAGGAAGACTCGGTCCAAGATGATGTCATCTTTTGCTCAACCTCCGCAACCATTAGTGAGGATTTCAAGGGAAGATCAACACTATAAATAGAGGGGAGCTTCACAAGTATCGATATCCAGATTTAGAGAAGAAGAACTTCCAAGAGAGCTCTCGAATTTTACCTTAGAAAACTGGATCAATATTTTAGCCTAAAGTTGTTTTAACAACATCTTGTCTCACATTGAAATCGCTATCTATATTCTAGATTAAGTTTATTGTTCAAGTGATTGTAATGAAGATGCTGTCTTTTATATTTTAGATTTTGTAACTTTAGGCGAAGTCATCTGCGACTTCATTTTGTTTGTAATTTCTTTTTCGTTTGTAACGTTCAATTTGTAAAGAGAAATTATTTGTAATTGTATATAATTTATACAATTCTTTTGGTCATCGACCATCAAGGGATATATTTATATATACCCTTGAAAATATAATCCTTGTGTCTCTTTACTTTTTCCGCTGCACATACTCTACAAGATTTATTCTGTTTTATTACAATGTTGTCTCAGATGTTGACCCAACATTGAAGGCAATATCCGGGGACTGTTTTTGTTGTTCTTGTTTGCGATTTTAACCTTACGTTTTACGAATTCGTAGCCCACGGGACCCAACAAAACTAAATTATCCACTTAATTAGTACACATAAATCGAGTGAAAATTACCTTCATAACGGTTTTAAAATTTCTTTTAATTGATTTTTTCCCAGCTGGATAAGATAGCATATATTGCTCAAGTACCGCCCTTCCAATGCTATATATTGTTGGCCTACAAATATACAAGGCCCTCATAACCTTCAAAAGCTTCAACTTCACCAAAGAATCAATCCAATTTCAAAGAAATTAAAGAAAAAGTATAGACAGAAAAATGGCCTGCTGGTCAGCTGAAAGTGCAACCAAAGCCTATCTCAGAGCAATAAAAATGGTTAGTATGAATTCACTGCCTGCATTATTGGATTAGTCACTACAAAAATTGGAATTAGCTGCGAATTTCGTCGTTATTGCTTGTAGCTAAAATAAGATTATCAACGAATTTTGTTGTTTAGTTATAGAGTATATCCGTCACTAATTCTTATTTTTTTAGTAGTGAATTCGATCGACAATTTCAATCAACAAATTTCCAAGATTTTCTGTTTCTGATGTTGAATTAATTTTGTATTTCAGGGAAAGAGTGCTAAAGAGCCAGATGTATCAGAATTCATCTCAGCACTTGCTGCAGGAAACAATGCACAACTAATGGTCGTTGCATGTGCTGGTGCAGCTGATTCCACCACACTAGCCCTTGTGGCTGCAGCTCAGCAAACAGGTGGTAGAGTGATTTGTATCCTTCACGAATTTGACAAACTAAATCCATCAATAGAATTTCTACGCAATTACGCGAGGCACGTTGAGTTTGTCGTCGGAGATGCCAAAACGCTACTAGTAAACGACTACAGAAGAGCAGATTGTATTGTAATTGACTGCAATCTCAACAACTGCGAAGACATTCTTAAAACAGCGCGAAGAATCGGGGGAAATAATGCAATTGTTTTGGGGTACAACGCGTTGCGAATGGGATCATGGAGATGTGAAAGCTTTAATGCTCATTTGTTACCCATAGGAGAAGGATTATTGGTGACTAGAATGACAGGAAAAGGCAGTGATTTTGGCGTTTCGGGTAAAAAGAGCCGATGGATTGTCAAAGTAGATAAAGGCACAGGGGAAGAACATGTGTTCAGGGTCAGATCTTTACATTGAAAACTTCTTGAAGCCTAGGTTTTGATTTAGTTTTATTTGATAGATTGTAGAATATCCAACATCTGAAATGATAAATTAGAGAATTTGATTCTTTGTATCCTTAGCAGGCTATGCATTTTGAATTGTAAATACAAGAGTATGTAGTTGATTTATGGAGTAGTATATGTAGTTGGCCTACTGATATTGTTGATTTCGTTGATGATTGTCAGTCAAAATTCTAAGTTTCTTCGATACATCATAGTTTAAAGTAGATATTAGTAGTATGAAATTTTCAAGCTTAATGATCAGATTTACCAAGAAACTCAATATCATCATCATGTTGTCCCGTTAAATGCTGCAAAGCCCCCAGTGTAAGCAATTTAGCTTTACTAATCTATGGAAACATTGGCATAGGATCATGAAATGAAACCTTAATAAGCAATCTAATCTCATCTTTAAATCAAGAACCCAAACCATCCATGTCTATAGAATTTTGTTATGTTTCTCTGGAAATAATCAATAATTGGATATATAATTAGTCGGCAGCCAGGTACACAAAGCATCCCGCGTTAGCAGGGTCTCGGAAAGAGCCGCACCCCAAGGGATGGATAATTAGTCACTGCGCGCCAAAATTAAACTTTCCTCAGGCTAAATTATAAGGAGAGTGAGCAAAATGTGGGCTCAATTTCCATCCTAACCCGTTGATGAACCACTTCAGCTGACATTGGCGAGTTTTCATCTGAGTTGTCTATGGAACTAATACAACAACTACGCCTCAATTCCAAAGATTTTGAAGTTATCTATATGAATTCTCACAGTTTTTGGCCCTCCATTTAAACTCGTCATAGTCCAATTACACATTGTAATATACTTTTCTCAACCGGATTGTTACTTTTTTGAATTTTTAGTCCTAGCTAAACATAGGTCAACGAGCAATATGCTTATCTGTAACTCATCCATATGAATAACAGCGTGTGCAAACGCGTGCTTATATCAGGATAACAATAATTAATTAGAGCAAAACAACTAGAACTTCTTAATATTAAGCACACTTTTAAGTTGACCTATTCATATAGAGCGCAGACATGTTCACCATTTAGCTAACACTGCCAGTTCAACATCCTATTAGTTGGCAAATTTGTTAATCATGCAGTATTATGCATTTTCCTTAGCCAAATCTTTCTCCTCCCATGGCAACTTTCATTGTTTTAGTTTCTTGTCCCACGTAATCTATGCAGAAAATTAACAATAAATAAAAGAAAATTCCAAGAAGTGTCAGCTAAGATCTATATTAGGTTAGAGAACGTGCGGAAGAATAGTTTAATTACATATATATATATATATATATATATATAACAACAACATGATCTTTTCTGCAGAATCAGAAGGCCTCAATGATAATGCAAGAAAAAGGAGAGACAGAATATATATGCACGTTGTTGCTCTATTATAAGTCAATAAGCTTGCAGATCAGGGAACATGTTGATCTGATCTAGATCCTTGCTTGTCCGTCCTTGAGGCAAAGCAACAATGTCTTGTTATGCTTCTGAAAAGCCAGTTACTTATAAGTATTAGTTTAGTGTAAGTTAACATGTTGAAGCAGCTGTTTTAATTTATAACCCCGTGTAACTAGTTTCAGTTGTAATTGGGGGATACCTATAGTTAAGGTAACTTGTTATGCTAGAGGTTCATATCAAAGTTCTGAATTTCAACACTTTTTTTTAATAACCCCACACACACCTTTTTTTTAATAACATATCACCTATGAAATTACCTCATTATGAAACTTCAGAACACTGTTATACATATAAAGTTCTATAACAGTGTCCTAAATGGTGATTCGTCTCAATTTATTGTTGGCCATATATATTATTCACTTTTTTCAGATTTGTTTTCTATTTTTTTCCAGAAATTAGTATCTGTCCATGAAAAATTTAAATACAACTTTAAATTATATTTGAAATTTGAAAAACAACCAAAACCTTATTTTTGCTGTAAATATTAATGTATATCCATTAATCGGAGAAAGTAAGTGTGTTAACTTGGCCACCAAGTTGGCTAACTTGGTCACCAAGGTATTTTCCTCTTATAAATAGGAGGTTCATTTACTCATTGTATATTAGTTTGAAGTTGAATAATATATCAGTCTTTCATTAGATACTTGTCTTCGATGTATTACTTTATAATCTTTATTTTATAACACGAGACTCTAATCAATTAAGGAATTGGCCGCCAAATATACACATCCACTACTTAGTCGGTCCAAAGGTATGGTTTTGTGGTATTAATTTCTGTGAGTACAATGGTGATTACAAGGAAACGAGAAGTAAGCAATTGTTACAAAGATTACAAGCTAAAACAAGAACAAAAGGTAAACTACAACAAGGAATTTGCTGAGTCGAGTATTAACACTTTGTCCTTAAGACAATATTGCCCAGTATATATCCTTTTACGGTAATTGGCAGCTTGTATCCCAAGATAAAACATCAACTAATAAATGAACAAAGGAAACTCAAGTGTTTACTAAAAGAAGAACCTTTGAATGTGTGAGAGATTGCTTAGAGATGAAGAATATCATAAAATCTAAGTTTTGTATGTTCTTCCAATTGAGCCAAACGCCTCAATTTATACTGTAAGAAAGATGACCTATCAACTAGCCAACTAATGGCCTACAATAGCCATGTAATGACACTTATTGAGAGGTTACAATCAACCAAATAATGGTTGAATTCATGTGCCAAGTAATGGAGATTCAATGCTCCAAAACCAGCCCAAGAGTCAGAAATTCTTCATTTACCGTCGCCTTCGCTGTCTGGGAAGCACCGCGGCGCTGCCTGGGTGGCGTTGTGGCGCCTGAGCTCCAGTAGTTGACCTCCCAATTAGCGCTGCGGCTCCGCGGTGATTTCCGACTCGTTTCATCTTACACGTCGCACACTTCTTCCTTCATTTACCAAAGTGGAATACTTGTCATTTGGCCAATAATCGTCCATCATTTCATGTCTCGAACATTTTAATTATGTACCAATATCTCTTTCACTAATGAAATTTACGATACTTGGCACTATGAATGCACGTGTATGGAAACGACGTTTCCGACGTGCGGGACCGCAATTGTCCGAGTCATAAATAACGTGATAAACTTAATTCTATTTTAGTAAATTTCCAACAATCCCCTCTTGAAAGATATTTTGGCGCACTCACAAGGTGTCTTTCTAACAATCTTTCGGCTAATCGATGTTGCATCTGGATAGGTAGTCGTGGCTTTGAACCTTCCATAGTTGAATACCATCGGACTTACTTACTGCGCGGTGAATGTGATGTCTTGAACCGTCAGTGTTTAATGTAAGCCAAGAAACAGTATCAACACAACAACTTTCCTTACTCTATTGTTATTTAATGTTTTGTCTGTTGTGGTCGTGGACACGTCTTGGATTCTTAAGTGCGTTCATTTGAGGCGGCTTATGCTCACACTTAAATAGGTGGTATCCTACAAGGTATCCTGCTATACCCCACTTCACAAGTGTTAGGAATCATTAAAAGTTTTCCCAAACCTAACCTCAACCGTTGAAGATCATTAAAGGTTTTGGAAACTTAATCTCTATACACACTACAGATAGCATTAATGTCTATCACGGGAACGAACTTGGATTCATATTTCTTTACAGAAATCAGTATCTGAAGTGCTCTTGCTTCCACCGAAGCGCTCAACTGAACTTTTACGTCTTAGTTTTCTCATTGAACATAATTCCTAAGATTTCCAGTCAGTAAGGTTGGGTATCCACCGTATTAGTCCTTATTTTTTGGGTTTTAAGCTCATTCCCCTAGACAGACAGACTGTCTGATCTCTAGGTATGCCCTTAGTCAAAGGGTATGTGTTATGTTCTTCTTTGATTTTACATAATCAATGGAAATAATACCCGTGGTGATCATCTGTCTAACGGTCTTATGTCTCCGTCAAATATGACGAGATTTGTCATTATACATAGAACTTTGTGCCCTTTCTAGAGCCGATTGGCTGTCACGGTAGATAATTACAAAAGGTAAGAGTTTATCCCAACACGGGACATCCTCTAAGAAGTCATGAAGCCACTCAGATTCTTCTCATGCTTTGTCTAAAGCGATAAACACGGATTCCATCGTGGATCGGGCGATGCAAGTTTGCTTAGAGGATTTTCAAGACACAGCCCCACCTCTAATTGTAAATATATACTCACTGGTGGACTTGGTGTTCTCTATATCAGATATCCAGTTTGCATCACTGTACCCCTATAGTACAGTTGGATATCTCGATTAATGCAATCCGTAAGCTAACGTGTATTTTAGGTACCGTAGTACCTGATTTAACGTTTTCCAATGGTCATTACGGGTAAACCTAGCCAACTTGTTGACTGCATAGACGATATCAGGTCTGGTGCAATTTGTTATGTACATCAAATTGCCAATCACCAGAGCATATCACTCCTGACATACGGGCGCACCATGATTTTTATCAATCTTTTGATTTATATCGAGTGGTGAAATTAACGACGAACTGTCGAACATCTCAAACTTTCTCAACACATCCTCGATGTAGTGAGACTAAGATAAGACCAGTCCGTCAGACGTCTTAGAGATTTTGATCCCTAAGATGATATCTGCAATACCCATATCCTTCATGTCAAAACATTGTTTCAACGTGTTCTTAGTCTTTAGGATCAACATAGGATTGCTCCCTGTGATCAACATGTCATCTACGTAAATGCATATCATGACGAACGAGTCGATATTTCCTTTCGTGTAGACTATCAAATTTATCGTGTCATTGCTTCGAGGCCTGTTTCAGTCCGTACAGAGATTTGACAAGCCGACAGACTCTATTCTCTTGTCCTAGAACCACATACCCCTCGGGTTGGTCCATATAGATTTCTTCTTCCAAATCACCATTTAGGAAGGTTGTCTTGACATCCATTTGATGTATCTCAATATCCTGCAATGCGGAGATCGCAATGAATACTCATATGGACGTCATTCTAGACACCGGGGAGTATGTATCAAAGTAGTAAAGGCCTTTTTTTGTCGATAGCCCTTGACTACCAACCTGACATTGTACTGTCTATAGATTCATCTGTTTTATACTTCCGTTTGAGTATCCATTTACAACCGAACGGTTTATTTCCCAGAGGAAGATCAACCAACTCCCAAGTATGGTTGTGCAGAATGAAGTCTATCTCACTCTCTATAGCTTATTTCCAGAGTGATGCTTCTGGAGTTGACAACGCTTCAGCAATTGTCTGTGGTTTGTCATGAACCATATAAGCCACAAAGTCAGGACCGAATCCTTCCTGGCCCTTTTACTTCGCCTTGGTTCCATCTCTGGAGTCTCTAAGTTCTGAAAATCTGGAACACTAAATTCTGGATAATCAGCCACTTCGGAGTCCACTAGATCTGAACCACCTAGATCCGGGCAGTCAACGACTCCTGGATCCTGAGAGCTTTGTTCATAACTTCGTTTGCGAGAGGTTATGTCCCTTTCCTTTCTAGGAAATGTGTCCTCAAAGAAATTGACATTCCTTGATTCCGTGATTGTACCCACATGGATGTCTGGTACATATAACTTATGCACTAAGAAGTGATAAACACTAGTCTTATTTGCATATCCGATAAAAATACAATCTACAGTCTTAGACTCAATCTTGACCTACTTCGGCTTAGATACGTCAACCTTTGTCAAATAACACCTTCAAGTATTTGTGGGTGAGTTTCTTTCCCTTTCATAGCTCGTACAGAGTCTTGTCCTTACCCTTATGTGAGACTATATTAAGAATCTTATTAGCGGTAAGGACAAATTCTCCCCATATGTTTTGGGGAAGGCCGGAATTGATGAGCAATGCATTCATCATTTCCTTCAAAGTACTATTCTTACGTTTAGCGACATCGTTTGATTGAGGTGAGTATGGAGCAGTCATTTGATGAACAATGCCCTATTGAGCACAATATTCTTCAAATGGAGCTACGTATTCTCCCCCTCTATCGTTACGAATTGACTTAATATGTACTGTTACACCCCGTAAATTCAAGGAGTTAAGATAAGAACATACCAAGGAAAATAAGTTTTGAGAGACGATAGATAAGTTGACAAACATGTGTTGGACGGATTTTGAGTTTACCTTGGAGTGTTGTACCCCAGTTGTTAAGAGTTTCGAGGTGTTTAAAAGCCTAATATGTAGTTCGTTAAATCTAGATCCCAACGCAACAAACCGTTCGTCGATAGGACATCGGAGTCAAAAGTTATGGAAGTTTCAAGTTTGCGCGCAGTGCAGCAGCAGCTGGTTCAGTGGTACAGCGCGCGCCGGACGCGGCTGCGCGCGGTTGTACTGGGGTCCGCGGTTGCAGCGCCGCGCCGAATGCTGGAACATTTTCTGAAGTGGAGCGCGCTGGCGCGGCGGGCAGCGCCAAGGCGGATTTTTCGCAATAAAAGGTCAAATCAGAGATATTTTGTTAAAACCCCATGGGAGGGTGACAAGTGTCCTCCCATCCTTTTTGACCAGATTAGGGCCTATTTTAGGGCCAAGTCTTGGAAGACTTGGCCATTTCATTCAAAACCCTTCCATGGAAAACCCTCTCCTTCTCTCAGTTTTGGAAGAAAACCTAGCTTTATGAGATTGTTGAGCGGCAAGAAGAAAAAGTGTGGGTAAACTTGTGGGTAACTGGTGGCGATTTTTGACGAAAGAGGTGGAAGAAAAAGGGGCTTTTGTGGGCTATTCCTTAAGGTAAAAGTTTCCTTTCTTCGTTATGAGCCTAAGGTCGTTTTATTTTAGTAGTATAGATGTGAGCCCGAGGTGTTTTATTTTAGTAGTTTAGAGTTGAGCCTAAGGCTGTTATATTGTAGTAGTATAGAGTTGAGCCCGAGGTCGCTTTTATATTGTATAGATTTGGATCTTGTTGTCTTGTTAAAATCGAAATGGGCGTGTTAGCCTTAAGATCAGAACTTCAATTGGTTTTCTAATTGGGACGTCGCATGTTGTAAAGGGAGATTGTAATTGTTAAAGATGTCTAGGGCTAGATATCATGTTAGGCCTAAGAACTTGGATTGGAAAGAATCGAAAGGGAGTAAGAATTGGTTTATGGTTGGCCAAGTATGGCATGGAAAGTATTGGGTTATTTTGTATTATTGTGGGGCGTTTGTTATTGAATTCGACCTTGAAAGAGGTGGCAAGTTAGTAGAAACAAAGGAAGTGCCGTCCAAATTGTCGTAGGATTTAGGGACTTTGCACTTAGTTTATTCTACGTTCGAAGCTAGAGTTTGATAGACGTTTTATGACCCTTATAGGGTTGGAGTACTACGGTAGCATATTCCTCTTGGGAGATAAGATCGTGGAGCATTTTGCTTATTGTCGACAAATGTCGCGAGGTATGTGATTCTTCCTATCCTCTTCAAAGATGACTATTTGTAAAATATATAGTGCAGACGCGTGTGTTAAAGGAATTTGATTTCCCTTTTGTGTCTTGACTTGATATGAAGTGTTAAGGGCTTCATTGTGTGGAAATAGTAGTAAAGTCTTATCCGTTAGTAACGGGTACTCGGTGGTTAAAGAATGAGCCCTATTGGTCTCATAAATGTTCATAGTGGTAATTGGGTGGTTTAAAACATAAAGTGTTATAACGGCTTTATGGGAAGTTTGTTATAACCACTTTATGTAGCTAAAAGAATGGTTTGTTGATTTCAAAAGATAAGCGACGTGACTTGTAATTGACCTAAATGGTGTTGAAAAGTATAAAACCTAATTCGTGAGAAATGAATACTTGGTTTTTAAAAAGAATAACGTTACAAATTTCGGAAATGGGAATAAGGATCGAACAAGCCAATGCAGCGTCGATAAAGGAAAGAAGTAATGACATTAATCATATTAAAACCAGTAGAAACCTCCATCCGCATGTAAGCTAAGATAATACAAAATGACATTACATTTCTAGATCATGGTCATTTAATGAGAATTATTGAAATCAAGTTCTGATTTTCCTAAAAGTTTCAAAGTAAGGAACTCGTCTTCTAATAGAAAAGAGACTTAAGAATTTGAAGTATTTTGGTTTAAAAGAAAGGCATGATTTTGTCTTGACTTGTTTTATTAATCGTAAAGTGTCAGAATAGCTTATTGGGAAGTTAGTTATAACGACTTTATGGAAAATAAAGAAATGGACTCATTATTGGATTTTAGAATGGTAACTTGATTTTGGAAAAGGAAGTAACTCGTTTTCAAATATTGAACTCCTTGTGATGGAAAAACATAAGTGACTTGTTTATAAAAGGTAGAGTACCTTGATCCTAAAGGGGTTAAGTACTTGGGTTTTAAATGGTATACTTGATGTTGTGTTAAGAAGTATTTATAGTACCTTGAGTTGTGTGTACTAGCCTATGCTTGTTGTGGTAGCCTTTGTTGTGCAAGTGTTTGGTTGTGTGCTACCGAGTCTCTCGATGGAGGCCATTATCCGGTTGATTGATGGACATACCGACGCGTTGGGTAGCCACGGGTATGCTTCCACCAGACGATCCTCTCGGACACGCCGACACGTTGGGTAGCCCACGCATGCTTCCATCAGATCGATCCTCTCGACACGCCGACACGCTGGGTAGCCCACGGGTATGCTTCCATTGGAGTGTTATCCGGTTAGTTGTTTGGACATACCGACACGCTGGGTAGCCCACGCATGCTTCCACAATGAGTATCATCTTGTTATTTCCTTTGGGCATACCGACACGTTGGATGGTCCACGGTACGGGCCCACTAGGACGGTTCCATGGCCACGCTTATACCGAGTGAGACGCCGGGCACGCGCCATTGTGCGTTAAATTCGGGTTGTATTTGAGTGATGATTTCACGCACGAGTCCCCGACTTGACATGATCGCTTATATGTTGTAGATCGTAGTTTGGTTATCATACATGTCTCCCGCTTTATATAGACTATTATGATTTCATTTACGATTTTACGCTTCACATACTGCACTACAGATCGACCTCCTTCGGCCGCGTCACGCCGCAGTTGAGGTACATAACTTGGTCGATCCACTCTCTTAGGATCGTGTTCGTTCTCGAAAGCTCCATATCTCCTAAGCTTGTCCCGTGGTACGGTTCCTCAAGTAGTAGACTTTTGTTTATTCTGGATGGCGGCCCCGTCCCGCCATTATGGTTTCAAAATTTTAGAGGTCCAGAGTAATCAAGGCGTGTTCAGGCGGATGAATCGCTCAAGTTTTAATTTATGTACAAAAAGGTAACCGTTGGGTTAGCCTGCTTTCTTATTTCACTGTTTTATGTGTTTAAGTTTTTATTTCCGCTGGTTTTCTCTGATGTTGTATCACTAGGGTGCCCGGGGTAAGGCACCAGTCACGGGCCCGGGTTCGGGTCGTGACATGTACGCTTAGTTGGTTCTCAACTTCTGCTTTATAGCGTTTGAATGCTTCAAAGGCTTCATCTTTACTTTTTAATAAGTAAAGGTAACAATACCTTGTGCTATCATCTATGAATATCACAAAGTACTTCCAAATGCAATAATTTTTTTAAAAATGAGAGGAGAAAATGATCACAATAATCATAATAAAGAGGCAATATGCTCTTGTAGAGCCTACGACATAGCACTTCATAAAACCTCATGGGAGGTTCAAGTACCTGAAAATAATGAAGTGATGAGATCTAGGTAAGTTATGTCAAATTGCAAACCGATACGAAGTGATATCTCATCGACGATATATTTGATACAATATGACGCGCAATATTGTATAAGATTGTGAGGATCTGAATTCTACACCTCTTAAAGAATGTTGACGTAGAAATAATTACCAAATGAAATGATGCATCTTGATAAGCGTAAAATTTATTGGACCTGCAGTCCAGACATCAGAACATGTCACAATTTATACTGATGGATATTGTCACAACCTACATGGCTTACTTGACAAATTTTCTATGAAATTTTCTGAAGGATTCAAATGCTTGAAGCATATATAAGTTATTGAAAAACTTGCATATAATCCTTAAACAGATTAAATGAACTAAGGCTGAAATAATGAAATCGCTCTAATAAATATGTATTGATGAATGATACAAATATGACTTTGCTTACCTTTATATCTTTATGATATTCAAAATCTTTTGTAGTGTTGTGCAAGTTGCTGACTTGAATATTATTAAAGCTCTTGAAGAGTTTTCAAAAAGCATTAAACTACCTGCTAAAAGAAGTTGAATTAAGAATGTTAAATTGGTCATGAAGTACAACTTATTGTATTGTGCAATTGATGCATTTATTTATCTTACTATAACTATGAACATGGTATAATTTCTCTCATACATAGAGATATTGAAATAAGACAAAATGCATATTGCAAATGAATGTGTTTATCCTTGTCGCACACGTTTTTTACCTTACAGCGGGCTCGCGACGTGTGCAGCTTGGTCTAATCCTGAATTAAAATAAATGCTAAGGGTTCGAGGAGTCGCCACCTAATTATTATAGTGAATTATGATACTTTAAATGCTGCAAAATAACTCTACTTAATGGTCTACGAAAATGTGAGATTCTGGGTAAGCGTTCTCTATTATCTTAAACGAAAGGGGTTAGACATTCTTAAGATCCACTAACTTGAGGTTATCCAATCAAACATAGGTTAATTTTTTTTTTTAAATGCATGTTTTAAAAATATGAACTTAAGTAAAAGGATGTACAAAAATAATTATTCAAAAGATGTATTTTTGATAATTTTTGCATGATATTGCTTGTAAAAATGCATATAAGAATTGGTGTCAGAAAGTATATGATGTATGTAAAATTAATTTTTGATAAAAATATACATTTCGTATGGCATGATTTATAAGATGATTATCTTTTGTAATCAATAATAAGACAAAAAATATATAAATTATTTATGCGATGTCAGTAAAAGAAATCATTGTTTATTATGAATTCGATAAGAAAACAGAACCTTAATTGCATGATAAAAGTAGAGATGAAGAATGATTAGATCATTTTGCGAGGTTTTTAATATGTGACAAAAAAAAAATAGGAATTACTCATCCAATTCGTCAGTTCTAATCTTTATTATCCTAAGTATTTAAGGATCGTGCAAGGTTAAGTGATTAAATTACAATAAATAAATAGGGCGGAATTAGAGAATCAAGAAAACAACTAGGTAGGATGACAACGTCATTTCGCCTATGGGTTTAGAAATTCTGAGATGAACATGATGATGAATGAGGATGTAGATCTTCATTTGTCGTAGTCATAATGAGTCTCGTGACGAGACTCTTCATTTGCTCCGATGCATTTTAAGGAAGGAAAAGAATTAGTAAGTGCCCAAACTTTATCGACAATACAAGTAGATAAAATGCTCATGTAATCTTAAACATGTATATAATTTGATCCTTAAATTAATTATAACAGCCCACACTGAACTGATAAGTCCAAAATAAAAGCCCCAAACATTTCTCAACGCAGGCGTTGGGCTTTGGCGACCTAATGCAGAAACAGAGGGGAACAACCACATGACCAAAGCGAGAAGGGCATAAATACGCCAAGAGTGATAGAACGGAAAGGGGAGAGGACAAAAGGGATGGTTATGCATTCATTTATGAGAGCAAACTACTAGGTATGCAAAAAATAGTTTTCTACATTGTATACTATACATGCTGACACATACAAATGAGTCATAATCATGAATGTCCTGATAGAAATAGTAAGCTCTTAAAGGTCAGATGAATGAAATCACCTAATACTTTCAAATAAACAAACTCAATGTCCCAAGTTATAAGCATATGATCAGGCTCAGATTACCTATTGAGTAGGAGAAGTTTCCTAAAACAACCATGATAGGCACATATGCACATAATTAGTTATCCCAAGGAGTAGCGGATCTACAGTGATTGTTCGAAATATATAGAATTCACAGCGTTGTATAAGAAATGAGGAGGAAGGAACGAGGATAATGTGTTTGTTCAAAAGTGGAAAATAGCTTTACAAAAAAAAGATCCGCCCCTAATCCCAAGAGGACATCTTCATAGATACAAGGCAGTCCTAACTAGGTCAACATACATATTCTATTAAGATAAAAAAAACATACATTGATCATGTGACTATATGGATTTTCATGCTAGTACTAGAGCAAGATTACACTAAAGTAGGCAGGAAGATGCACAATACACTTACGATGGACAGAGAAAATAAAGAGAGGAGACTTTTATGGTTCATTTGGAGATAATATCTCAAATATGCAAGATCATAGACATTGAGAACATGCGCAATTAAATATGCAAGATCACATGCACAATTCATTTGGGGTTGATTTGGAGAGATTTGTGACGGTTATGGTAAGGGGTGATTTTGGAGTTATTCGGGACGATTTTGGTTACGATTTTCGGAGGTAAGATGACGGGGATGGAGTGTAATGACCATGCGGGATTTTCCGTCCGATTTGGTGGCCGGAAAATCCGGCGGGGGATCGCAGGGGTATGGGGCATCGGCGGCGTGGATAAGAGGATTTTAGGTTTTAATTTTTTTTTTAGGTTTTGGGGATATTGGGGAAGAAGGGGTTATGGGCTAACGTTTGGGCCAGGGAAAAGGGAAAGGGGGCCGGATGGGCCTGGGTTTTGGGCCCGAGCATTTTCTTATTTAAAGAATGGGTTTGGGTAGTTTTTAGCATATTTTATTTTAAAAGAGAAAATGGCTGGTGGGGTTAGAAGGATTAAAAATATAAATTATGTGATAAAAATATCAATGTGATAAAAATATAATATTTAAGAAATGTTTGATCTTAATATAAAAATGCAACGCTATTTTATAAATAAAATAATATAGAATGTTAGGGTAAAATCATGATTGTGATAAAACGCACGATAGTAGAATTACGAATAGAATAATAATAGTAATAATGATATTTGAGAATAGATGATGATATTAAATCTCATATTTACACACATGTATATATATATATATATATATATATATATATATATATATATGTGTGTGTGTGTGTGTGTATGTGTGTGTGCATTAAAAAAAATCGTGCTGTAAAAAATGCTTTAATTTTACGATAAATAATCGGAGGAGAGGATTGAGTGTCAACAATCCTAACACATATTGTCGAGTATTTTGGATATATATGACATTCATCTGATCGACATAAGAATTTGATCTAGACATGTTAATGAAGGATTACTATCATACAATGTTGTTTTACATGACATCAAATCATAGAAAGATAACAATAATTTTTAAAATAAGCCAATAATGTACTTGGCGTGATTCCAACAATATTATATGGCGATGATGAAATCTATCTAAGGAATGAGATGCTGATGATCAACCAGTTCGAAAGATGATTATTTGACAGATTTGATTACAAATGCACTGTCAATCTTAAGATATGATAAGTTGGTATGCAAGATCTACATCATCTTGAAGAATTATGTGATGCTCCAATCAATGGGAGTAAAATATGTGTTGTACTTTTTTTTTCTTAACCAAAATTTTGTCCTGTTTGGGTTCCCTGATAAGATTTTTAATGAGGCAGTTTGTAATGCGTATTATTAGATGTGTACTATTTTTCTTTCACTTGAATTTTTCCTACTGAATTTTTCTTAGTAAGGTTTTAACGAGACATATTATCTGAACATTCAATGAGGAGTGTTGTAAATATTAATGTATATCCATTAATCGGAGAAAGTAAGTGTGTTAACTTGGTCACCAAGCTAACTTGGTCACCAACTTACTTGGCCTCCAATGTATTTTCCTCCTATAAATAGGAGGTTCATTTACTCATTTGTACATTAGTTTGAAGTTGAATAATATATCAATTTTTCACTATATACTTATCTTCGGTGTATTTACTTTATAATCTTTATTTTATAACAGTTTTCACTTTATTACTTTTTGTTTTTGGTTGTTGCTTTTGTCTTTCAATTTTCAATTTTACCCTATACTTTTATTTTTATAAATTTGACCCCATTAAATTTAGTTGATCAGAAAATGCATGCTCAACGGAAACATATTGTTCACTTAATGTGAGAAAATTATATTAAAGAATAGCTATGACTAGTATTGTTGATTTTTAGTACTAGTGAATCGTTGTAATAATATTTGGAATTGACGAAATATAATAACATATAGTAACTCGTAGGCGAAAAGAAATGCACTGAGTCATTTTAGTTCTGTAGCTCGTATGTAACAGTGAACAAGTCAATGCCCATGATTAATGATGATACTTGTTGATGCAAATATTTGTGAATTTGATTATATCATCGTATAAAGAAAGTCTATGTAAATCATGCTTAATGTAATATGAAATGATTAATATCCAGTGTTTACACACTGGTTATGTTTATTAACCGCTTAACTTGAATAAAAAAGCGGTATTTGTCCAACTTAACTTGAATAAAAAAAATTGAATGCAATTTTCATCAAACAAAATCCAGTAACTTTCAAGTGACCACAGAGAAAATAAGGAGAGACGGAGTAGAGAATGGGAAAAGATGTGAGCAACGATCAAGTGTCCTCCATGAAGGAGGCCTTAAATTTCAACCCAAGCCCAACTTAAATCCATAATCGCCGAGCAAAACCCCAATGCTCCACTCTATTTCAACCGATTCTTTGATGTTATTCTGTACACCAAATTGTCTTAACGTACGCAATATCTGATTTTTGCCTATAGGATAGACCACATTACCCTACTTGTTCTATGGATAGCATCTGCGGAATAACTAAAGAACAATAAAATAAGGACACAATATTTTTACGTGGAAACCATCCGACTCACAAGGGTAGAAAAAATCACGACCTACACCTCTGTAAGATTTAACCCCAACTCCACTATAAAGTGAGCATCTGCATATTCAAGTTACGAACTCTATAACCTAGGAACTATAAACTCTAATTTCTATCTCAACAATCTCCCAAGACTGTTGATCCCACTCCAAATTGATTCCCAATTTGAAGTTGAATTTGACTAACTATGTTTACCTATTACAATTGCTTCTAAGAAAGTGGATAAAGGTGCAACTCGATGAATAACCTAATACAAGAATCTAGACTTAAGAGCTGGAAAACATTATTCAGTAGAACAACTCCTTCAATATTCTTCGTAATATTAGGGTCACACTAATAAAATCAAAAGTCTCTCAATTATTCTTGACATGGTTTGCTCAAGTTTCTGACTTTCTTTCTTTGTGAATGCGTAAGTTTCTTCATGTCAATACTTGATATTTATAGCAATTGTCTTCATCAACACGCTTGACCTAAACCCTACATGATATGACCCATCAGGGAAGAATATGGTTTGAGTTGGTTTAGAATTCTTACGCTTTCACGCATTATTAATTTTCTTGTAGGACTCTAAAGAATCTTGATAAGTACGAGAAGAGATCTGACAGTCTTGTACACCTTTATCATAAAAACACAAATCCTAATCGTAGTTGGACTCTGAGTAGGAACACGTTCTTGGACTTGTCTTGCATTTGTTCCAGTCAACTCTTGTCTCACTATTGTGTCTGAGAAGGAACATCTTCTTAGACATGATTCATTCATCTTCTACTCTGAGCCTGATTCGATCAACTATGTACTGTATCTGTCCTTTGATAGACCATATCCACATACCTGATTCAATCACCTTGTGCATTTACTTTGTCAATCATCAAAACTAACACGTGTACTTATTCCTAATGCCAACAAATTCCTCTTTTTTATGATAACAAACCCCATTCTTGTGATGCCACTATATACCCCTATTCCAAATATCTCAAAGCTAAAAATATTCAACATAATACAACTAGGATGAACCATGTTAGCATACATGAGTTATAAATATCACATTCAACAGAACACCACTAGGATGAACCAGGTTGGCATACATGGTTATAAACATCACACAATATTTCTTTCTCCTTTTGACAACATTAAAAAATTACTTCAGTACAGATAAAATCTGAATCTGATAATATTAAACTCATGGCCACGGGGGTTATGTCACATACAACATTATAGAAAAAATAACTTTGATTCATATCTTCTTGAATATGTTATGCACAGAAATTGTTCACACAGGTGTAAGAAATAGCAAAAAATTATTATTATTCTGATATTGTAAAATCATCTCATGGTTAAGAACAAATAGACCGATCAGTCAACAACACAAAACAAAAGAAGATCTTAATTTCAAAGTCCTAAGACAAGTAAAAAATTATTAGGATGAAGGCTTGAAAGTTTGAGGATGGCCTTTAGTGAAGGTGCTAACAAAGTTTTTGATAGTTTTGGTATTGTCAACTCTTTCCTTATCAAGTTCAGCTTGCAGACCTATTATTTGAGCTTACAGCTCTATTTGCTTGTGCCAATACTCCACATGTATATGATCCAATTCGTGCTGATGCATTTCCTTTAGCTCTGAAATTTCATCATCCTTAGTTGCTAACTGAATCCTCAGATTCTCCAGCTCGATCTCATCTCATTCACCTATTGCATGTCCAACATCCTATTCCACAATGCCTATGACATTCTTGGAGGTTTGATACTTTCAGACTTTAACAGGCACTTGAAAATGTTCAAATATATCTGCTAACCAGAACCCATAAGCAAGGGCATAATCTCTATTTTCTTATTAAGATATCCTCGTCATGTATTGAAGCATGATACTAGATAAGTTTATCTGAAAGCCCGTGTCTATAAGCTCCATTAGAGACATGTCCAGAAAACTGGCATCACTCCTGCCTTTCTTTCTTGGAAGAATCATCATATGTACTAACTGAAAGTATAATTTATGAAATCGAATCATATCCTTCTTCTTCACCCTCTTGTACATATTAGTTGCAGAGTTATTTGATAACTTTCTAGTAATCTCCAAGGCAGTACTAGACTATCCAATGGTGGCCATTCATTTTTCACATAGGCATGCTTAATATCTCCCCCAACACTTGAATAGTTAGTGTGAATTGTACACCTAAGACATTGTTGGTTAATGAATTTTTAGTGCAAGTGGCATTGATATAGAACTCTGTTACCTGCTCCTTTTCCATCTTTTGCTTCTTTTCTCTAAGAAGAAACAGATTGCTCTGACCTTGAAAGCCAATCTTCTCTAGTAAGGTGAGCACATTGCCAGTAATTACTCTTTCCCTTAACATAGACAATGCTCGAACATGAGCAACCCTTTCTGCTGCATGAGTTGTTATCTCAGTCATATTCTCATGGACTTCAAGGTCCTGGTAATTTTTAGAGACATAGAAATAGACATGAAGATCAATACAAGTGAAGATATAAATTTCAATTATTGAGCTAATTTCAAAAGAATCGATGTTCAAATGATATTCATTCGCAATACTCTTAATTAGTAATTATGTAATAGGCTCTTACTTTGAGTTACTATCAATCTTCATATTTTTATATATGAATTAAACTTTTACCCTTACCATAAATTTATATTATTTGTAAGTTCAAGGGGCCAAATACCTCCGATCTCTCCTATAGGTGTCAAAGAAGAATGAGAAAAAACCCGAAAAAGAGCAAAAAAGAACATAATAACCTTCGATGCCATATTGAGGTCCTAATTGTATGACATTAGTAATATGTCTCTTGAATATGGATTCAAGTAGAAAAATCCACCAATAAGACAAACCTAGATCATTCACAAAGTTTAAAGGTAAACTATTTTGCTTCTCTCCTAACTATGATCAAATAATATTTTGTTATTATTTTAACTATAAGATTTCCTACAATTTGATATTGCAATTAATTCCAAATTTGGTTTGGATAAATCAAATAATGTACATAGAAAAATAATTAAAATCACAATTAAGTTAGGAATATTATGCAAAACAATTAGTTAACACGTTTAATTTATTAAATTGATGTACTCTTAACATGTATTTGGCCTCTTTGAAAGGTTATTCGCAATTAGTGATTTTTTTAATTTTTACCTTCTATTGGACTTAAATAAATTGTTTAGGGTGTAGGGTTTAAATGAATTTGTCTTTGAACTTTGCGAATGATCCGTAGTGGTCCTTGGAACTTTATGAATGGCCAAAATTCCCCTTTATATATGTTGTTGCGTTAGCCCATAAGGGCATACTTACGTCATTTTGATAACGACGAGGGTAAAAATGAAATATCTTTTAACAAAAGATAAATTTGCACTAAATCATATTATGGGGTGTGGGGGTGGGGAGGGGAGGTTGCAAATTTGGATATTAGTGTAAATGTAGGTAATTACCAACTAATAATATGACATTTGAAACAATTGTCACAATGTATTCGATATTTATATCAAAAGTCATTGTTTTAACGACATTTTTGCCAAAAGTCGTTAAAATCAATGACATATTGCGACAAATGTCATAATATATTCACATTTATATCAAATGTCATTGTTTTAACAATATTTTTACTAAATGTCATTAAAACAACGATATTTTTCAACAAATGTGGTATTTTAGCGACATTTGGTACCAAATATCAACGTTTTTGCGACATATTGTACCAAATGTATCTTTTTATGACATTTGCCATCAAATGTCATTGTTTTACAATATTTTGGCATCAAATATCAAGAAATTCTTTATTTTCCGGTATTTATTTTAAATATCAGCAAATAAATGTCGATGTATCTCTACTTTCTTGTAGTGAAGGTCAAAGTTATCTTGTATTGAATTTCTATACCATCCAAATAAGATAAACACAATGTTATGTATATATATAAATTTTGAATTACATTCATATAAAACAACTTCTTGTGTAGCACTAGTAAAAGTGGTTCAAGTTTTTATTTTAAGGTCATAGATTTGAATTCGAAATTTAACATTCTATTTTTTAATCTCCTTATTAAAAATTCTGAATATGTCACTGAATACAATACCATACGGGCTCGTTTGGTACGTCGCACTGGACTGTATAATTTTGCATGGACTGTATTGTATTGTAATGGACTAGACTGTATTAATATATAATGGACGGTATTAGAGTATTAATATATAATGGACAGTATTTTTTTATTATTATTATTTTTAGTACAGTCCAGGGGAGACTTATCTACTATATGAGTCTAAAAAATGGCAATTGGAGTGTACTATCTTTAGAAATAATCCAGTCCGACTGAAAATGCTCACCAAACGTTGTATTATTTTTTTGTTCAGTGCAGTTCAACGTAATACATAGCACCAAACGTGCCCTACCATCTATGTGCCAATTGGCGAGTTTCTTGCGTTGTGTCACAGTAAACAAAAAGAGGAAATAATTAATGGAAATACGTTGCCTTCAGTCTTAAATGAAAATAAGGTTTATCTGACTTCTTCAACTGTACTGTTTCTAATTTGGTACTGTGTTACCCTATGGTCCAATTCAAGCGCTAATTAAGCAATTAAGATTCCACATTACTATGTTGAGCTATGTATGTATGTGTGGATTGTTAGTTATTTAAATGAAGTTAGTTTGTTAGCCAAGTAGTTAGTGATATGATTAGATATTCGTGTTCAGTCGGTTATAAGGTAGATATATAGATATACATGTGTATGTTTCTGTTAGAATATATATTATTAATTACTATTAATAATAGAATTATGTAGAATCATATGTATATGGTAAATAGTACTATGTATTAATATAGAAATATATTATGGGATAGTATAGGAGGATTTTAGGGAAGATTTAATCTTCCTATTAATTGTTACTTGGTGTGTATATTATTATCATTTGTGATGATAAGATTAAGGAAAACATTTCAAAACTCTTTCATGGTATCAAGAGCATAAGGAAGAAAAAGATCCTCATATATTTTTCTGGTTTCCTTCCAAAATTCGGTCATCTTCCTCCTTGGTTATTACCTTGACCGAAAATTATCATTATTTTTTTTTTCTCCATTATTGTTCTTACTCACAACCATGTCTGAATCAAAATCTTCGTTTCACTCAGCCCTTACTATCTCCAACATCAAAACACATATTTCTGTCAAACTAGAGATGAAAATTGTTCACTATGCAACATGGGCAGAGTTGTTCAAAATATGTCGTAGAGCTTGTAACACCCCATTTCAACCGTAGTCGGAACGGGATTACTGCGTATGGTTGATTCCTAAATTTGCATTTTAAGGAATCGCCACCTAATTATTATAGTGAATTAGGACACTAAAAATGTAGCATAAAATACTACAAATGATCTCCATTTTTACGGTCTGTGAAACTATGTGAGATTCTAGGTAAGGCTTCTTTATTATCCTAAAGGGAAGGGGTTAGGCACCCTCTAAGATCCGCTAACTTGCGGTTATCCGTTCAAACTTAGGCTTAATATTATTGTGCTAACATGCAATCTACAATTCTAAAGGTGTTCTAATTATTAAACTAACAAAAAGATATTTAAACTAGGCATGCAAATATTTAAAATAGATATATATTTAAAGAGATAGTAATGAAAGCAAATAATCATAAAAAGAGGGAATGAAGAAAACTTAGCGATATTTCGCTTTTATTTTATTTTATGTGAATGTTTAACTTTGGGGTGCGCCTCCGGGTACCTGCAAAGACACTTAATAGAAGAGTTAGTAAATGACAAATAAATTACCAAACAAACACAATGTATGTATATATATATATATATAGACATATATGTAGAAGATATTTTTATTATATAGTGTGGGCTCAGCTAGTGTTATGCTAAAGATACTAAGACATGAGAAACCAATATCGTTTCGGCTGCGGTCGACTCACCTCCCGGTGAACGATACTATGCGTTCTCGTCTAATCTTTTCACTTTCCTCCTCGCCCACATATTCCGTCTCGCTTACCACGGGGCCTCGGATCGACGGATAAATCCTTCGTAGGCCAGTATAGTATCAAGTTCAAATCAGCATAATAAATAGATAAAGGGGGGCAAAGTCGCCAAACATCAGTCCGACAACAACTGAAAACGGTAGAAATAGTAACAGCGACACAACCCAAACTCGCTGGAAACATCCCTTAAAGTGCAATAAAAACAGCCCTCAAAACGCAGCCAAAACAACCCATAAACTGATGCCCCGCTTGGGGTGACGACTCCACTTGCGTTGACTCTTTTTGGTGAGCCTATCCAATCACGTTATTGAACTTCCCGCAAAAATACCACTCGAACGCTCTCTGAACCCCAAACCCTTAGGTTCTGTGGGAGCAATTCCTCGGAAAAGAAACAAAAACGTTAGTAGAAATATACGCCACCTTACAGGTGTGGCGTGGTGACAGTTGTTAAACACATAAATCATACATAGGTAAGTTGTCATAATTCATTTTTTATTCAACATAGTCTAGAGCAGCAGTGAGAGGATACATCAGATTGAAATTCAAAGCCTTTTTACTGTTAATCATACTACAAGCTTAAAAATAAAAATAAAAGAACCAATACATCCATCCACACAAATTTTTAGTGCATGGCATTATCCTCCAAATGTAATCCCATTAATGCCTTACTTTGTAAGTTAGTCTTAACAGAATTTATTCCCATGAAAGTTGTGAGATAAAATATATTATGTCATTCACATTAATTAAATCAAATGGAAGAGAAATAAAGTAGTATCTTATAGGTTACTCAAATAGTATGTGCATCACTAAAAATATGTATTCTAAAGCAAATTTCCAAATAAATTTAACGAACACCAAATAATTCAGAAACTTAGGTAGAACACATATTTTAGCACTAAACAAACGCTCAAATGGTAGCAACAACTATTTTTTTTAACTTGGAGAAGCGATCTTTATAGCGTTCGAATCAATTCTCGATTAAAATAACATGCATCATTCAACCTGATAACTGCTCAAAAATTCTATGAAACATATAGTGTACTTTAACAATATCAGAAATAAAATAAAGGAACTAATGACTTATGTGATCTATTTTTTTTTAGTTTAGAACACAAGAGATGTAGAAACTATGAGAAGTTGGGGCAAACGGCTGACCTTTTGCAGATCCGAACTGAGCGAAGACGTCGGCGCTCGGAGCTCCGTTAGGTGGCGGCGGCGGTCTGGAGAAAAGGTCCGGCGTGAAGGCGTTGCAAAGGGTTGATGGTGTTATGGCCATGACATTTTTTGTGGGTAAAGAGGGCGATTTTTGTGAAGAGCCGCCGGTGAATGATTTGGGAAAAGGGGGTGTCCGTGACGGGAAAGTGTGAGAGGGTGAGGGAGATAGGGTGCAATGCGGGCTGGTTCAGGGGTTCACGGAGCTTGGAGCTCCGGCGAAGGGCGGCGGCGGCGACGAGAAGGAGAGGCTTTTCTTTTTGTTTCCAACGGAAAATGGGCTGATGCCCTTCTTTTTGTGCTGAGTGTTGTGGGCTGCCCCTCCTCTTTTAATAAAGGGGGGTAAGGTATTTAGGGGGAAATGAAAAGTGGGGTTTGAAATTTAAAAATAGGGGGGGAATAAAAGGAGGTGTTTGGATGAAATAAAAATGGTGTTGGATTGGAATGATTCGGATTGAGTCTCGTACTGGACTGATTTGACAAAATGCAAAGCGGGTTAATTATTTAAAAGAAAAATTATTTAACAAGATGCAAATTATAAAAATGTAAATGTCGATGCAGTAATAATAAAAATACGATATTTAACAAATGTTTAATGTCTAATTAAAATTAAAGCCGGATGTCAATTAATTATTTAAAGAAACGCAAATATTATTAAAATAAACGACGGTGTAGTAATAATAGAAACATAACATAACGCTTAATTTTAAAATATAAAGATAAAAAATGCAAAAAATGATGATTAGAATGCGATGTCCTAAAAATACATAAAATTGCAATAAATATACTAAAAACGGGTCAAAATTGACTGTCAACAGCATGTCCCTCTTTGTACGGAGATGATGGAAGAGTCTTCGGACAAAGATGTTGACTTATAGCCAATTTTGTCATGTTTTAAAAACTAGAACTTAAAAGTGGGGATGATGCAGACCCAAAATTGTCCCAGTGTCAAATTATGATGACACTGGGTCGTTGTGATGCGAAAAATAAAAAGCAAAACTGACGCTGATTTAAAAAATGTCCCAGTGTCGAATCATGATGACACTGGGCTGTTGCGATGCTACAGTAAAAGTAAAGCTGACGCAGATTTAAAAATGTCCCAGTGTCGAATTACGATGACACTGGATTGTTGCGATGCTAAAGTAAAAAGTAAAGCTGATGCAGATTTAAAATGTGTCCCAGTGTCGAATTACGATGACACTGGATTGTTGCGATGCTAAAGTAAAAGGTAAAGCTGACGCAGATTTAAAAATGTCCCAGTGTCGAATTATGATAACACTGGGTTGTTGTGATGCTGGAAAATTAAAGACAGGGCGTTTGTAGATGTTGATTGCGTCATTACATGGATGCGATGCAGATGCTCGTCGTTGCATAGACGAAACATAGATGTGATGCAGATGTTCGTCGTTGCATAGACGAAACATAGATGAAGTCGTTGCATAGGCTTTGATGAGATGACGTCGTTGCATAGACGTGATGCAGATGTTCGTCGTTGCATGAACGAAATGCAAATGAAGCCGTTGCATAGGCTTTGATGAGATGACGCTGTTGCATAGACGTGATGCAGATGTTCGTCGTTGCATGGACGAAATGCAGATGAAGCCGTTGCATAGGCTTTGATGAGATAAGCGGCTGCATGGACGCGTCACAGATGTTAAATCGTTGCATAGACGAAATGCTGATGAAGCCGTTGCATAGGCTTTGATGAGATGACGTCATTGCATAGACGTGATGCAGATGTTCGTCGTTGCATGGACGAAATGCAGATGAAGTTGTTGCATAGGCTTTGATGAAATTGCGTCGTTGCATGGACGAAATGCAAATGAAGTCGTTGCATAGGCTTTGATGAGATGACGTCGTTGCATAGACGTGATGCAGATGTTCGTCGTTGCATGGACGAAATGCAGATGAAGCCGTTGCATAGGCTTTGATGAGATGGCGTCGTTGCATGGACGCGATGCAGATGCTCGTCGTTGCATAGACGAAATATAGATGAAGCAGTTGCATAGGCTTTGATGAGATGACGTCGTTGCATAGACGTGATGCAGATGTTCGTCGTTGCATGGACGAAATGCAGATGAAGCCGTTGCATAGGCTTTGATGAGATGGCGCCGTTGCATGGATGCGATGCAGATGCTCGTCGTTGCATAGACGAAATGCAGATGAAGCCGTTGCATAGGCTTTGATGAAATGACGTCGTTGCATAGACGCGATGCAGATGTTCATCGTTGCATGGACGAAATGCAGAGGTCATCGTTGCATAGATGAACTGTTGATGAAGTCGTTGCATAGGCATAATGAAATGGCGTCGTGATGCAAATGTTCGTCGTTGCATGGACGAAATGCAGATGAAGCTGTTGCATAGGCTTTTATGAAATAACGTCGTTTCTGGACGTAATGCAGATAGCATCGTTTTATGGTTGTATTGTGATGAAGATGACACCGGTGCTCAGGCGTGATGTAGATGATGCCGGTGCTCAGGCATTGATGCAGATGACGCCGGTGCTCAGGCATTGATGCAGATGATGTCGGTGCTCAGGCATTGATGCAGATGACGCCGGTATTCAAGCGTAATAAGATGATTTCGATCCGGTGGGCTAGGCCACTATAATGAAATTACCTGCAGAATATAAACCGAATAAAAATAATTAGAGTCGTAAAGTGATTTAGAAATGAGGATGAGAGTGGCCCTGTGAGCCAAATGACGCCTTGATAGACGCGTGCAATTGTGGCTTTACGGGCTGAGCTGCTATGTGAAACTTCCTACAAAATCAAAGATAGATGCAGTAATTAGTGAAGGGATATATAGATATGCAAAAACGAATGAATGAGGATAAGAATGTGGTCATGTGAGCCGAGCTGCTATGCGAAAATCCTCTTCAACGTTGCCAACTTCCAGCCCCTGTTATCTGTACTCAAAAGAAAATTTGTGAGATTTGAAAAGGGCTGCTGATTTGTGCGGACTTTGTAGCTTTAACTCTGACCACTCGCATGCCCGATCTGTTCGGACTTGTAACCGTTGCCTGGCTTTAAGTATTTGGCTACAAGAGCGTATTCGATAATATGATATTCGGTACTGACTGCCTCTTCTTACAATGAAGCTTTTTTAAAGCAGCCCCAGTTTTGGTATAAGCGGATGTCGAATGGGCGAGACCGAATTTGATATGGAAAACCTTTACTATCCTATCGCAGAGATTGGATAGAGTGTGCTTATTAACCGGTAGAGTAAAGACAAAAGATTTTAGAAAGAGTTGGACTGTGTCCGACGTGGCCACCTACGTATCTCGCCATAGAGATCAAGTAGATATATAGTCCAGGAGTATAGCCCTGTTGAAGTTGGGTTCGTCGATTAGACTTCAAGTATTATTTTATTTTTATTTAAAAAAAAAATGGGACCAAAGCTGATATGGCCGCCTATGCATTTTGCCAAAGGAATCGGTTTAAATCATAGTTTGCCGTTGACGGAGAATAAAGCGATCCTTAAGAGACAAAAAATAAGGATTTTTCTTTTAAAAGGTGGGACCGAGGCCGAAATGGCCGCCTACGTATCCCGCCGCGGGAATCAGATCACACGTAGTTCCGATTACAAAAAATGGAATGACAGAATTTCCTGAGAGTGTGACCGAAGCCGATATGGCCGCCTACGTATCCCGCCGAGGGAATCAGGTCATAACGTAGTTCCAAAGTGACAAAATTTGAGAAAATCGTTGTTTGAGATATGGGCTTTCCGAGTATCGCGCTGATAATGCAAGGAATAACACAGCCCCAGAAAACAAAGCTAGTATAGCTCGTAATTAATGCTTAGTGAATGCACAAAGTTGAAGTAGCAAAATACTGTAGTAAAGTGCACATAACTGAAAGCAACAAACATTACAATAGCAAGCAGACTATATAGATATCAAATGCGCGTCCTAGCATGTTTGGGACCTCTTTTATGCCAGAGGTGGGCCTAAACGTCAAATATGCGAGATTATGATAAATAGGTCCATGTCGTTAAACTGCAATGTTTTGTTGGAAATGGCGACCAAATGACGGTGCACTTTTTCCAATTCGGCATGTCATATTTAGGCTTGAATTTGTCTATCATTGTCACGCTACACACAGTATGCTAATGGGTCGTTGGGTTGTGAAACCTACAATAACAATAAACATTATTGTGTCTATGTGATTATGTTACGACCTTATTCACATTCGAGGACGAATGTTGCTTAAGGAGGAGAGAATGTGAAATCCGGAAAAAAATAAAATAATATATAGTTGTGGTTGGGTTAATAAAAATAAACATTATTGTGTCTATGTGATTATGTTACGACCTTATTCACATTCGAGGACGAATGTTGCTTAAGGAGGAGAGAATGTGAAATCCGAAAAAAAAATATATATATATAGTTGTGGTTGAGTTAATAAAAATATATATATAAGAAAACAAAGAATAAATTGCATGGGATAGAGTTAATGTTAAAGTTGGATAAATAGATAGATGAAATGAAAATAAGAAAACAAAAGAAAAAAAAAAGAAAAAAAAAAAGGGGTGCAACATGCACGTACATGTTTTCTTTCCCCCCCTTCCCCCCTTTTCATTTCCCCTCCAACTCTTGTCATTTCACCTCCCATAGGTTATAGAAAACTCTTCACTTATACATTGTATTTACACACAAACAAAGTACATAACATAAAGGTTAGAAAAATCAGAAAAAAACAAGTGAAAAGAAGAGGAAAAAATACCAAGAGGGCAAGAAGAACAAGAAGTAAAATACTAGAGAAGTAAGGATAATTTTAGCAACCACACAACAATAATCTTCACACTTACAAGGTGAGTTTTCTCACTCAGAAATTCTTGGTAACATCCTTTATTTTTAGTTCAATACATGTTGGAATAAGAATTGAGTGTTGAAAAGAAATATTGAACTTTTGATTGTTTAGACAACTAGTTGCGTCATGAACTTTACGAACTGTTCTCATTGAGTTATAATTGTTAGAATTTGATGAAATTCGTAAGAATTGTACACTTCTCTAATATGATCATATAGAACCAAAAATGAGGTAAAATGGACATACGGTTTGAAAGTTATCATAGTTCAAAGTTCCTGCCTTAGATTTGGTCGAAATTCGGAAAGGCATAATTACGGACTGTTTTTATTGAGTTTTACTTATTAGAATTATATGAAAATTTACATGGTTGTAAATCTCTCTGTTACGGACATATAAATATAAAGATTTATCAAAACAGACTTACGAGTTGAGAGTTATTGTAGTTTGAAGTTGCTGCCTCGGATTCGTCGGAATCCAGAAGGGCAGGACGTTGAAACGTAAAACTGTACTAATCTGTGGGGAATATGAAAATTGTTGCTAAATGAAAGTTCTATATCTCTTTGTTGTGGACATTTTTAGACCTTACGGGGGTCTATCCAACTTACGGATTGAGAGTTATCGCTGTTTAAAGTTTCTGTCTCGGATCTATCGATATCCAGGAAGGGTAGCGAATAAAAGTGTAAAACTGTACCAAATGGTACAGAATATGAAAGAATGGTTCACATGGAGACGTGTATCTCTATGTTCTCGTCGTTTTGAGAATTTATGGGGATTGAACGGGTTTACAGATTAGGAGTTATGACTATTATAAGATTGGGTGTTGTTTAATAAAAATTCTGCCGAAATAAATTTCATGTGGCTGTTTTGAGGATAAATTTGTGTTAGTTACCCAAAGTAGTTTTAAATGAAATTTGGTACAGTGAAAGATCCCCGTCTTACCTTAGTTTCCGCTTGAGAAACACCTTAGTTGGAGTTATGGTTAAAAGTTATAATCGTTACAAGTATGAATGATGAATGTTAGAAAAGAGAATAGTATTTATTTGATCTTCAAAAATATGAAAAGTGAATACGTGTTCACATAAATATATAAATATATAATGGATCGGGTTGCACGCGCAACAAAACGTAAAGTGAATACGCGTTCACAAATACGTAAACATAATGGATCGGGTTGCACGCCGCAACAAAACGTAAAGTGAATATATGTTCACAAATACGTAAATATAATGGATCGGGTTGCACGCCGCAACAAAACGTAAAGTGAATACGCGTTCACAAATACGTAAACATAATGGATCGGGTTGCGCGCAACAAAACGTAAAGTGAATATATGTTCACAAATACGTAAATATAATGGATCGGGTTGCACGCCGCAACAAAACGTAAAGTGAATACGCGTTCACAAATACGTAAACATAATGGATCGGGTTGCACGCCGCAACAAAACGTAAAGTGACTACACATTCACAAATACGTAAACATAATGGATCGGGTTGCACACCGCAATAAAACGTAAAGTGAATACGTGTTCACAAATACGTAAATATAATGGATTGGGTTGCACGCCGCAACAAATATGAAAGATGAATACATGTTCACCTATATATAAATATGAAAAGTGAATACGCGTTCACAAATATATAAATGTAATAAACATGTGGAAATGCAGGGAATGTCTTAACGATAATACGAGATAAAATGAAGTGTTAGTTAAACGAGAATTTCCTATGAGGAGTTGTTGCATATTTAAAGATGTTGTAACTTTGATATGTTTTGCAATATGCTTATTACATTATAATGTGATTGCACTTGGAATATTGTGGTGTTACTTTGAATTGCAGTGTAAGGTTCTCACTCAGCCCCAGATGGTAGGGCTGACTCTTTATTTAACATTTTTCAGGAAATCGTGATAGAGGAAAGGCTCCACGCCAAGGCTAGCGATCGTCCATGACCTCTTGTCATACCAAGTCCATTGCTTCGGGCTTGGTACTCGTCAGGTTCAGAATGTCAGTTCCAGTGTCTCGGGAAATGCCCGTGTGGAATGGGCTCCCTTCCAACTTAGAATAATATTTGTCAGTACGTCTATGTAGAAACAATGTTTGCACGAGCATGGGTTCGCGTTATATTTTCAATAAAGTCATGAACAAATTTCTTTATTGTTGTGTTTATTAATAGTTCCGTATCTGAATATAAGTTTAAATTTCTAAATAAAGAGAATTAAATGGTGCTCCTGGTGGAAAATAATTGTCCAGGTGCCATCACGCCTTAAGTAAAGACTTAGGAAAAGTCGGGGCGTGACAAGTTGGTATCAAAGCTAAACCAGGTTAGGAGATTCTAGGAAGTTTCTTCGAGTTGGTGTTTGAACGGTTACTTATTGCGACGGTGTGCGCACCACCCTAGTAATAAGTAAACGGAATAACATCCTAAAGTTTCACTTCTTTCATACTCTTCTCGTGCCTATCTTAAGTCTTTTCAAAGACTTGGTTCTCGTACTACCTCCTTCATAGGATTGTGGAAGGGAGTGTACAACGATAAAATAACCAGATGTGACTCACCACCGACCGAAAAGGTAGGAGGGGTACCAGATAGACTATGGGGCAAATTTTGTGAGAAGAAGGGAACATATCTATACAGGGAAGGACTACAAGTCTAATCCAATAGTATTTCTCGATGAGGTAGAAAACCTACTGTTTACACGAGGATGTGTGGAGACGCATGACGTCAATTTGGTAATCGCACGGTTAGTGGACGACACATGGGTGTGGTGGAGAAATTTTAGGAAAAATCGTCCCCCGATGTCACCACCAATGACTTGGGGAGGGTTCAGAGCGGCATTCATTGAGAAATTTATGCCTAATACGCGCAAGGATGCGCTCAGACGGGAGTTTGAACAATTGAAGCAAGGTTACCGTAGTGTAAAAGAATATGATACACAGTTCGTGAGGTTATCGGCATACAACACACATGTCGTCCCTACAGAAATGGATAGAGTCAAGCGAGTTGTAGAGGGTTTAAACCCGAACATAGCAGAGAAGGTGGTGGCGTTAGCCAACGATCGAACTTATCTTCAGATTGTCGATATGGCTTTGAGGGTAGAAGGTTTCGCTAAAGCAAAAAGAGAATATTCGCAGAAGAGATTTCGGACGTCAGGATCATTTAACCAGAGTCAAAATCAGAAGCATGAGTTTAGTAAGGGATCTTCAGGACCGAACCAATCTGTGGGCCAGTCTTATTTCAAGCCTAAGGGGCACATTTGGTCTAATTACCAAGGTAGCAAGGACAAGGCCACCAACCCTAACACAGGAGGTGACAAACCGATTTGTAAGATTTGTCAAATGAAACACAATGGAGAACGTCGGCTCTTAACGAAGACATGTTATAACTGTGGAGAGTCAGGCCACTATGCCAGAGATTTCAAGAAGAGGACCCAAACTCAATCTATTCAGGAGAGGTCAGAAGCAACCACAACTGCCTACAGGGGAAATCAGGGAAACCAACCCCGCCAGAGTCAGGGAGATCAACAACCCAACAATTCTAATCGGCTCTACGCTTTGCCCCAGAGGAATGAGGCAGAAGCATCTAATGCGGTGGTCACATGTATTTTGCTAGTCTCGAGTATTTCTGCATTTGTATCATACGATCCCGGCTCTACATTTTCATATGTGTCAATGGGCTTTGCTAAGAATTTACACGTAGAACCTTCTTATTTAAGTGAACCTTTTGAGGTTATGACACCAGTAGGGACCTCAATTTGGGCCTCTCGGGTGGTAAATAATTTCCCATTAGAAGTGAATGGCAGGGGAACAATGGTGAACCTAGTACTACTTGATATGGTAGACTTCGACGTCATTTTGGGTATGGATTGGTTGTCGGCATGTTATGCCATGTTAGATTGTCGGCGAAAGATAGTGAGATTAACTTTTCCTGAGAACCGAAGTTGTTATAAGGGTAGGATTGGAATATCCTCGTCGGTTTATTTCCTACCTTGGGGCTCAAAAGTTATTGAGAAGTCACAGAGTGGAGTACGCATATCTGGCTAATATAGTGGATACCCAAAAAGAATCCCCAGCAGTGAATGATGTCCCTATTGTTCGAAATTTTCCGAAGGTTTTCCCTGAAGATCTTCCAGGTCTTCCTCCGGATCGAGAAGTGGAGTTTGCTATAGAGTTAATTCCGGGTACAAGACCCATTTCTATTCCTCCATATCGAATGGCCCCAGCTGAATTGAGGGAGTTAAAAGGACAATTGAAGGATCTTCTGGATAAAGACTTTATAAGGCCTAGTGTTTCCCCTTGGGGTGCACCAGTCCTGTTTGTGAAAAAGAAAGACGGATCGCTCCGAATATGCATCGATTATCGGCAGCTCAACAAGGTCACGATCAAGAACCGATACCCATTACCAAGAATCGATGATCTTTTTGACCAACTTCAGGGAGCTAGCTATTTTTTCCAAGATTGATCTCTGTTCGGGATATCACCAGCTGAAAATAAATCCAGATGATATATCCAAAACAACCTTTAGAACCCGATACGGCCATTATGAGTTCTTGGTCATGTCTTTTGGGTTAACCAATGCCCCAGCGGCTTTTATGGATTTAATGAACAGAATCTTCAAACCATTCCTAGATTTGTTCGTGATTGTGTTCATAGATGATATCCTAATTTCTGATAAGAGTGTTGAAGAACATGAAGAGCATCTGAGTGTAGTGCTTCAAGTCTTGAAACAGGAGAAACTATATGCTAAATTTTCAAAGTGTGAATTTCGGTTGGAAAAGGTAGTCTTTTTGGGTCATGTTGTGTCAAGGGATGGAATTATGGTAGACCCCAGAAGATAGAAGCAATGAAGAAGCGCCAAACCGAATACTCCGAGAGGTTAGAAGTTTCTTGGGTTTGGTAGGTATTATAGAAGATTCGTAAAGGTTTTCTAGTCTTGCTGCTCCTTTGACCCGGTTGACTCAAAAGCGGTTAAGTACGGTGGTCGAAGCATGTGAAACAAGTTTTGAAACTAAAGAAATTGTTGACCATCTGCACATTCTAACCTTACCATCGGGACAAGAAGGGTTCACGATCTATTGCGATGCCTCAGAGTTGGGTTAGGATGTGTCTTGATGCGTTTGGAAAGGTTATTGCATATGCATCTAGGCAGTTGAAGATACATGAGAAGAATTACCCAACTCATGACTTGGAATTAGTTTGCGGTGGTGTTTGCCTTACGAATATGGAGACATTATTTGTATGGTGTACATGTGGACATATTTACAGATCATAAGAGTTTGCGACATAACCACGCAGAAGGATTTGAATCTCGACAAAGAAGATGGTTAGAGTTGCTTAAGGATTATGACCTTAGTATTCTTTACCATCCAGGAAAGCTAACGTGGTGGTACGACTCGATGGGAGATCAATGGGCAGCAGGCCCGTTTGGCAATATAAAGAGGGTATTGTTCGTGAGGTACAAAGATCGGGAAACCTGGGGCTAGCTTAAGCGAGATCGGTGAAGGTAGGGTGGTGGTACATGATACCTCGCGATCACTTAGCTTCGAAATAAAAGAAAGTCGGTTTGAGGATACGGAGTTTGTTGGATTTCGGAGAGGATCCAACAGGAAAACCTTCACGATTTACATTGGGAGATAATGACGGAACCGCCGGTATAAGGGTAGGTTATGTGTTCCTAAGGTAAAGGATCTAAGGAGGAAGATCTTAGATGAGGTCACAACACAAGATATTCCATTCATCCAGTCAACAAAAATGTATCAGGACCTCAAGACAAATTGCGGTGGGGCGGGATGAAGAAAGACGTTGCGGAGTTTGTCGAGATGTCTTATATGTCACAGGTGAAACGAACATCAAAACTGGCGGATTACTTCAGACATCGGAGTCCCGTGCGGAAATGGGAGGCGATTCATATGGATTTTGTAATGGCGGTCTACCAAAACTCGAGAAGGGTATGATTCTATTTGGGTGATTGTTGATCGGCTTACAAAGTCAGCCCATTTCTTACTGCGGTCAAGACTACGTATCGCGCAACACGATGCGCACGCAGATTTATTTGAAGGAGATTGTGCGGTTACACGGATTCCTTTACAAATTATTTGAGATAGGGATTCCTGATTCACCTCACACTTTTGGCAAAGTTTCCAGCAGGTCTCGGGACAAAAGTTAAGTTAAGCACGACTTTCCACCCATGAAGCGGATGGGCAAGGCGAACAATTCAAACAACGAGGACATGTTGCGATCTTGTGTGTTAGATTTTCGGGAAGTGGTTGGACCATCTATGTCTAATTGAGTTCGCCACAACAATAGTTTTCACTCTAGCATACAAATGGCCCCTTTTGAAGCATTATTTGGATGAAAATGTAGGTCTACACTTGGATGGTTCGAGGTGGGTGGGACGCAACTGTTCGGACCTGAAGTCATTCAAGAAACAAATGATAAGGTCTGAGATGATTGGAGCGGATCAAAACAGCTCATAGCGTCATAAGTCCTATGCGGATCATCGGAAAAGAGATCTTGAATTCCAAGAGGAGAAAGTATTTTTAAAAGTGTCCCCGATGAAGGAGTGATGCGCTTTGGTAAGAAAGGGAAATTGAGCCCAAGGTTTATTGGGCCATATGAGATCTTGCGAAGAGTAGAGAATGTGGCTTGCGAATTAGCACTTCCACAAGAGCTGGAAGCAGTGCATCCGGTATTTCATGTGTCAATGTTACGAAAATACTTGCACGATCCAAGTCACGTCATCCTTCCCCAGGAGATAGTTCTTAATGAGGAGCTTGATATGAAGAAGTTAGGTGGAAATACTTGATAGAAAGGTCCAACGCCTTAGAAATAAAGATATTGCTTAGTGAAGGTCCTATGGAGGAATCACTCACGAGAAAGCCACCAGGAAGTCGAAGATGCGATGAAAGTCAAATATTCATTCCTATTTGACTAAGGTAAAAAAAAAATGCATTACATAGTACTTCATATGTGTGTCATTTGCGTGTCTATGCATGTGTTACAACCTTATTCTCATTCGAGGACGAATGCTTCTTAAGGAAGGGAGAATGTGAAGCCCCAAATTAGTGTTACAATAACAATAAACATTATTGTGTCTATGTGATTATGTTACGACCTTATTCACATTCGAGGACGAATGTTGCTTAAGGAGGAGAGAATGTGAAATCCGGAAAAAAATAAAATAATATATAGTTGTGGTTGGGTTAATAAAAATAAACATTATTGTGTCTATGTGATTATGTTACGACCTTATTCACATTCGAGGACGAATGTTGCTTAAGGAGGAGAGAATGTGAAATCCGAAAAAAAAAAATATATATATAGTTGTGGTTGGGTTAATAAAAATATATATATAAGAAAACAAAGAATAAATTGCATGGGATAGAGTTAATGTTAAAGTTGGATAAATAGATAGATGAAATGAAAATAAGAAAACAAAAGAAAAACAAAAGAAAAAAAAAGGGTGCAACATGCACGTTTTCTTTCTTTCCCCTTTTCATTTCCCCTCCAACTCTTGTCATTTCACCTCCCATAGGTTATAGAAAACTCTTCACTTATACATTGTATTTACACACAAACAAAGTACATAACATAAAGGTTAGAAAAATCAGAAAAAACAAGTGAAAAGAAGAGGAAAAAATACCAAGAGGGCAAGAAGAACAAGAAGTAAAATACTAGAGAAGTAAGGATAATTTTAGCAACCACACAACAATAATCTTCACACTTACAAGGTGAGTTTTCTCACTCAGAAATTCTTGGTAACATCCTTTATTTTTAGTTCAATACATGTTGGAATAAGAATTGAGTGTTGAAAAGAAATATTGAACTTTTGATTGTTTAGACAACTAGTTGCGTCATGAACTTTACGAACTGTTCTCATTGAGTTATAATTGTTAGAATTTGATGAAATTCGGAAGAATTGTACACCTCTCTAATATGATCATATAGAACCAAAAATGAGGTAAAATGGACATACGGTTTGAAAGTTATCATAGTTCAAAGTTCCTGCCTTAGATTTGGTCGAAATTCGGAAAGGCATAATTACGGACTGTTTTTATTGAGTTTTACTTATTAGAATTATATGAAAATTTACATGGTTGTAAATCTCTCTGTTACGGACATATAAATATAAAGATTTATTAAAACAGACTTACGAGTTGAGAGTTATTGTAGTTTGAAGTTGCTGCCTCGGATTCGTCGGAATCCAGAAGGGCAGGACGTTGAAACGTAAAACTGTACTAATCTGTGGGGAATATGAAAATTGTTGCTAAATGAAAGTTCTATATCTCTTTGTTGTGGACATTTTGAGACCTTACGGGGGTCTATCCAACTTACGGATTGAGAGTTATCGCTGTTTAAAGTTTCTGTCTCGGATCTATCGATATCCAGGAAGGGTAGCGAATAAAAGTGTAAAACTGTACCAAATGGTACAGAATATGAAAGAATGGTTCACATGGAGACGTGTATCTCTATGTTCTCGTCGTTTTGAGAATTTATGGGGATTGAACGGGTTTACAGATTAGGAGTTATGACTATTATAAGATTGGGTGTTGTTTAATAAAAATTCTGCCGAAATAAATTTCATGTGGCTGTTTTGAGGATAAATTTGTGTTAGTTACCCAAAGTAGTTTTAAATGAAATTTGGTACAGTGAAAGATCCCCGTCTTACCTTAGTTTCCGCTTGAGAAACACCTTAGTTGGAGTTATGGTTAAAAAGTTATAATCGTTACAAGTATGAATGATAGAATGTTAGAAAAGAGAATAGTATTTATTTGATCTTCTGAAAAATATGAAAAGTGAATACGTGTTCACATAAATATATAAATATATAATGGATCGGGTTGCACGCCGCAACAAAACGTAAAGTGAATACGCGTTCACAAATACGTAAACATAATGGATCGGGTTGCACGCCGCAACAAAACGTAAAGTGAATATATGTTCACAAATACGTAAATATAATGGATCGGGTTGCACGCCGCAACAAAACGTAAAGTGAATACGCGTTCACAAATACGTAAACATAATGGATCGGGTTGCACGCCGCAACAAAACGTAAAGTGAATATATGTTCACAAATACGTAAATATAATGGATCGGGTTGCACGCCGCAACAAAACGTAAAGTGAATACGCGTTCACAAATACGTAAACATAATGGATCGGGTTGCACGCCGCAACAAAACGTAAAGTGACTACACATTCACAAATACGTAAACATAATGGATCGGGTTGCACACCGCAATAAAACGTAAAGTGAATACGTGTTCACAAATACGTAAATATAATGGATTGGGTTGCACGCCGCAACAAATATGAAAGATGAATACATGTTCACCTATATATAAATATGAAAAGTGAATACGCGTTCACAAATATATAAATGTAATAAACATGTGGAAATGCAGGGGAATGTCTTAACGTATAATACGAGATAAAATGAAGTGTTAGTTAAACCGAGAATTTCCTATGAGGAGTTGTTGCATATTTAAAGATGTTGTAACCTGATATGTTTTTGCAATATGCTTATTACATTATAATGTGATTGCACTTGGAATATTGTGGTGTTACTTTGAATTGCAGGGTAAGGTTCTCACCACCTGGATGGTAGATGACTTTATTTAACATGTTTCAGGAAAGCGTGATAGAGGAAAGGCTCCACGCCAAGGCTAGCGATCGTCCCGCAGCCTCTTGTCATACCAAGTCCATTGCTTCGGGCTTGGTACTCGTCAGGTTCAGAATGTCAGTTCCAGTGTCTCGGGAAATGCCCGTGTGGAATGGGCTCCCTTCCAACTTAGAATAATATTTGTCAGTACGTCTATGTAGAAACAATGTTTGCACGAGCATGGGCTCGCGTTATATTTTCAATAAAGTCATGAACAAATTTCTTTATTGTTGTGTTTATTAATAGTTCTGTATCTGAATATAAGTTTAAATTTCTAAATAAAGAGAATTAAATGGTGCTCCTGGTGGAAAATAATTGTCCAGGTGCCATCACGCCTTAAGTAAAGACTTAGGAAAAGTCGGGGCGTGACAACCCGTCGACAAGTTTTGGTGTTTTCCTAATTGTGGCGTCGATACCAGGGATCAACCCACCTAAGATAAATGCATGCATGACTTAAAAATAAAGGGTGGTATAGCTCTATCTTAAGTTTCTAATATTTGGCTTCACTAGACACAAGGTTCCCGAGCGGACACTCGAGTGAGAAGACTACGCGGCCACCGGTTGGACCGAATTCTCCGCGTAAAATGCCAACTCTCCTAAATTTGGGTATTTGAAAGAAATTTGCGGGTGTGCAAAGCGCACCTCGCGTGTAGTGTGTGATAGTGTTAATTTTCCGTAAGGGAGGAAATATGAGCGAAATGTCAATTTAAGGAAAGCGGTAACAAATAGCAGTTAAGACAATATGCAAAATATTTATATGTAAAGCAAAATAATTTAGGCAAAACAATAAAAGCAAATAAGTGTAAAACATAAAGGAAGCAATTTAAGCAAAATAAGGAAAATAAAGCACAATAAATTAACCTATGTTTGTTGTGGTTAAGAACCTAAAATCCCCAGCAGAGTCGCCATGCTGTAACACCCCATTTCAACCGTAGTCGGAACGGGATTACTGCGTATGGTTGATTCCTAAATTTGCATTTTAAGGAGTCGCCACCTAATTATTATAGTGAATTAGGACACTAAAAATGTAGCATAAAATACTACAAATGATCTCCATTTTTACGGTCTGTGAAACTATGTGAGATTCTAGGTAAGGGTTCTTTATTATCCTAAAAGGAAGGGGTTAGGCACTCTCTAAGATCCGCTAACTTGCGGTTATCCGTTCAAACTTAGGCTTAATATTATTGTGCTAACATGCAATCTACAATTCTAAAGGTGTTCTAATTATTAAACTAACAAAAAGATATTTAAACTAGGCATGCAAATATTTAAAATAGATATATATTTAAAGAGATAGTAATGAAAGCAAATAATCATAAAAAGAGGGAATGAAGAAAACTTAGCGATATTTCGCTTTTATTTTATTTTATGTGAATGTTTAACTTTGGGGTGCGCCTCCGGGTACCTGCAAAGACACTTAGTAGAAGAGTTAGTAAATGACAAATAAATTACCAAACAAACACAATGTATGTATATATATATAGACATATATGTAGAAGATATTGTTATTATATAGTGTGGGCTCAGCTAGTGTTATGCTAAAGATACTAAGACATGAGAAACCAATATCGTTTCGGCTGCGGTCGACTCACCTCCCGGTGAACGATACTATGCGTTCTCGTCTAATCTTTTCACTTTCCTCCTCGCCCACATATTCCGTCTCGCTTACCACGGGGGCCTCCAGATCGACGGATAAATCCTTCGTAGGCCAGTATAGTATCAAGTTCAAATCAGCATAATAAATAGATAAAGGGGGGCAAAGTCGCCAAACATCAGTCCGACAACAACTGAAAACGGTAGAAATAGTAACAGCGACACAACCCAAACTCGCTGGAAACATCCCTTAAAGTGCAATAAAAACAGCCCTCAAAACGCAGCCAAAACAGCCCATAAACTGATGCCCCGCTTGGGGTGACGACTCCACTTGCGTTGACTCTGTTTGGTGAGCCTATCCAATCACGTTATTGAACTTCCCGCAAAAATACCACTCGAACGCTCTCTGAACCCCAAACCCTTAGGTTCCGTGGGAGCAATTCCTCGGAAAAGAAACAAAAACGTTAGTAGAAATATACGCCACCTTACAGGTGTGGCGTGGTGACAGTTGTTAAACACATAAATCATACATAGGTAAGTTGTCATAATTCATTTTTTATTCAACATAGTCTAGAGCAGCAGTGAGAGGATACATCAGATTGAAATTCAAAGCCTTTTTACAGTTAATCATACTACAAGCTTAAAAATAAAAATAAAAGAACCAATACATCCATCCACACAAATTTTTAGTGCATGGCATTATCCTCCAAATGTAATCCCATTAATGCCTTACTTCGTAAGTTAGTCTTAACAGAATTTATTCCCATGAAAGTTGTGAGATAAAATATATTATGTCATTCACATTAATTAAATCAAATGGAAGAGAAATAAAGTAGTATCTTATAGGTTACTCAAATAGTATGCAGATCACTAAAAATATGTATTCTAAAGCAAATTTCCAAATAAATTTAACGAACACCAAATAATTCAGAAACTTAGGTAGAACACATATTTTAGCACTAAACAATCGCTCAAATGGTAGCAACAACTATTTTTTTTAACTTGGAGAAGCAGTGCTATAGCGTTCGAATCAATTCTCGATTAAAATAACATGCATCATTCAACCTGATAACTGCTCAAAAATTTTATGAAACATATAGTGTACTTTAACAATATCAGAAATAAAATAAAGGAACTAATGACTTATGTGATCTATTTTTTTTTAGTTTAGAACACAAGAGATGTAGAAACTATGAGAAGTTGGGGCAAACGGCTGACCTTTTGCAGATCTGAACTGAGCGAAGACGTCGACGCTCGGAGCTCCGTTAGGTGGCGGCGGCGGTCTGGAGAAAAGGTCCGGCGTGAAGGCGTTGCAAAGGGTTGATGGTGTTATGGCCATGACATTTTTTGTGGGTAAAGAGGGCGATTTTTGTGAAGAGCCGCCGGTGAATGATTTGGGGAAAGGGGGTGTCCGTGACGGGAAGGTGTGAGAGGGTGAGGGAGATAGGGTCTGTGCGGCTGCTGGTTCAAAGGGGGGTTCGCCGGAGCTTGGAGCTCCGGCGAAGGGCGGCGGCGGCGACGAGAAGGAGAGGAAGGAGAGGCTTTTGTTTTTGTTTCCAACGGAAAATGGGCTGATGCCCTTCTTTTTGTGCTGAGTGTTGTGGGCTGCCCCTCCTCTTTTAATAAAGGGGGGGTAAGGTATTTAGGGGGAAATGAAAAGTGGGGTTTGAAATTTAAAAATGGGGGGGGGGGGAATAAAATGGGGTGTTTGGATGAAATAAAAATGGTGTTGGATTGGAATGATTCGGATTGAGTCTCGTACTGGACTGGTTTGACAAAATGCAAAGCGGGTTAATTATTTAAAAGAAAAATTATTTAACAAGATGCAAAATTATAAAAATGTAAATGTCGATGCAATAATAATAAAAATACGATATTTAACAAATGTTTAATGTCTAATTAAAATTAAAGCCGGATGTCAATTAATTATTTAAAGAAACGCAAATATTATTAAAATAAACGACGGTGTAGTAATAATAGAAACATAACATAACGCTTAATTTTAAAATATAAAGATAAAAAATGCAAAAAATGATGATTAGAATGCGGTGTCCTAAAAATACATAAAATACAATAAATATACTAAAAACGGGTCAAAATTGACTGTCAACAGGGCTCACAAAGTTCTTCATCATATAATTCCACCGAAAAATGGTACAACAACGGAACAATCATCTGACGCAGACAAAGAATTGTGGGATACCCTTGATACAACGGTTCTTGATAGGATTTATGCAACCATATCCACAGATTTGTTGCATACAATAATGGAACCAGATTCTACTGTCATGGCGGCATGGGAACGCTTGAGAGACATTTTTCAAGACAACCAGAATTCTCGTGTCGTTGCGTTGGAACAAGAATTTACAACCATTGTCATGGCAGACTTCCCTAACGTTTCAACCTACTGTCAACGTCTCAAAGTGTTGGCAGATCAATTGAGAAACGTAGGTTCACCGGTTACTGACAACCGGTTAGTTTTACAACTAGTTTCCGGTCTCACGGATGCTTATAGTGGAGTGGGGACACTAATCCGTCAAAGTAATCCCTTACCAAAGTTCTATCAAGCAAGATCCATGCTTGTTCTTGAAGAGTCGGGCTTGATTAAGAAGGTTTCAACGACTACCAATTCCGCCATGGTTGCCACGTCTTCAAATGAAGGTAATTGTTTTGACTATTCTTCACAAAATAAGAGTAAAAAATGATGTGGTAATAATAATAAGAATGGTGGAAATCGCAAAAATAATAAAGGTGGGGGTCACCGGAATTCCGGTGGCGGCGAAAATGGCGGCAACACCAATTCCGACGGTGGCTACTGACAAAGAACCACCGACACCGAAAGAAGCGGAAGGCCCAAAGACACTCGCAAAATTTCAACAATCACCGGCAGAATTTGAATAGCACAGGACAACCCAAATGCGATCACAGTAAGCCAACAGTGCCCAATGGCGATGGCACCAACCGAAATCTCTAGCATTTTGGGCAACAAGGCATGTGACCCAAAGAGCCCAATTACTGGTCGGCCTCAAGAAGAGAACGGTTTTGGGCCTCCTCCGGCCCAATGACAGGAGACCCATTCAACAACGACCCATCCTACGGATATTGAGCAGGATATGCACACTCTTGGACTCAATCCACCGCATTCTAATTGGTATATGGACTCCGGGGCAACGTCCCATATGACGGCATCCCAAGGTACACTCTCACCCTATTTTAATTTGAGCAAAGAAAATAGTATTATTGTCGGAAATGGCCATTCAATTCCAATAAAAGGTTATGGGTCAAACACACTGTCACCACCACATCCGCCACTGGTTTTAAATAATGTCCTGCATGCTCCCAAATTAATAAAAAAATTGGTATTCGTTAGAAAGTTTACTATTGATAATTGGGTTTCTGTTAGATTTGACCCGTTTGGTTTTTCCGTACATGACTTTCAGACGGGGAAGCTTCTCATGAGATGTGATAGCAAAGGGGGCTCTATCCAGTAAGTTTACCAAATCCACAGTCTAAAGTTCCTTCCACTTTTGCAGTCTTGACACCATCACTATGACATGAACGTTTGGGACATCCGGGAGAGTCCGTTTTGGTCTCTCTTAAACAAAACAATTTTATTTCATGTACTCAAACTCGTTTTTTGAATAAGTGGTATGCTTGTGCTCTTGGTAAACATGTTAGATTGTCATTTACTTCTTCTACTTCATGCACTACTATGCCATTTGATATTTTACATTGTGATATTTGGACATCACCTGTTTTGAGTTCCTCAGGTCATAGATATTATTTATTGTTTCTTGATGACTACTCTAATTATTTGTGGACATTCCCTTTGTCGAAAAAATCACAAGTGTTTTTCACTTTTCTAAATTTTAGAGCATTCATCCGAACTCAGTTTGAACGGGAGATTAAAAGTATTCAATGTGACAATGGGAGGAAATTTGACAATAATCAGTTTTGGGATTTTTACAAAACAAATGGTTTACTATCCTGTCCTCACACCTCTTCACAGAATGGGAAGGCGGAACGCAAAATTAGAACCATAAACAATATTGTGAGAACATCCTCGCCACGCTTCAGACTTCCATCTTTTGGCATCATGCGCTTCAAATGGCAACCTACATGTTGAATATCATTCCCCATAAAAACATGTCTTACCAAGCTCCACTAAAAATACTTTACTTACGAGAGCCCTCATATCATCATTTGAGAGTATTTGGTTGTCTTTGCTACCCTCTATTTCCATCCACCACAATCACAAAACTTCAACCCCGGTCTACTTCATGTGTCTTCTTGGGATATCCTACGAATCACCATGGTTACATGTGTTATGACATTTCTTCCAAACGTATGATTATATGTCGTCATGTAATTTTTGATGAATCACAATTTCCTTTGCCAAGATACATGACACCGGGACTAATACTTATGATTTTTTGGATGATGATAGACTCCCGTATCTAACTCATTTTTTCCACAGCTCGGGACCCACAAAAAATGTTGGATCAACGCAGTTGGGCCCACTGGACCAAGGACCAATGGTCCAGCCACTGGAAAATACAATCCAACGAACTAGGCCATCAGTTCCACGGCCCAGTGCAACGAATCCTTCTGCTTCAGACCAACTGCCCCTTCAGTTGGGCCACTCTGCAAATTCAGGCTCAATTCCACACCAACAGACTGCTCACCCATCGCAAGCCTCGAGAAAATAGCTTAGCGATGGCGTTCAGCCCATCGCCTCACTCGGCCATGGCCCACCCATCGCCCACTAAACCGGCCAGTCACCCGTAGTCAACATGAATTAAAAAATCCAATGCCAAATACAATATACACACTCAAGTCTCGAAATCACATTTGCCTTGTAACCCCGTGTCTGCTCTAAAAGATCCTAATTGGAAAATGGTCATGGATGATGAATATCATGCTCTAATTAAAAATAGGACATGGGAGTTAGTACCTCGTCCATCTAATGCTAATATAATTCGTTCTATGTGGATTAGCCATAAAGAAAAATCTGATGGTTCTTTTGAGCGGCATAAGGCCCGACTTGTAGGTGATGACAAGACTCAATAGGTGGGATTAGATTGCGGCGAGACATTCAGTCCAGTGGTTAAACCAAAGAACCATCGTAATTGTTCTCGCCTAGCCCTCTCAAAAGGATGGTCACTTCATCAATCGGATGTCAAGAATATCTTCATACGGACACTGAGCGAGATCAGATACACGCACCAACCATCGGGGTACAGAGATTCTCAATATCTCAATCATGTGTTTACTTAAAAATCATTATATGGTCTCAAACAGTTCCCGTGACTCGTACAAGCGGTTTGCAGATTTTGTGTTCAACATGGGTTTCTCAAACAGCCGTTCGGATAATTCACTATTTATTTATCACCAGGGTAATCATACTGCTTATATTCTCTTATATGTAGATGATATTATCCTGACAGCCTCTTCATACTCTCTTCGCAAGAATATCATGTCCCAGCTGAGTTCCGAATTTGCTATGAAGGATCTTGGTCCGCTTCACTACTTTCTAGAAATTGTTGTGACACGCCATGCAGGTGGTTTATTTCTTTCACAAAAGAAGTATGTCTCAGAGATCGTAGAATGGGCTGGAATGTCATCTTGCAAACCATCCGCAACTCCAGTAGATACCAAGTCAAAATTGAGTGTCATATCTAGCAACTCATTTGCCAACCCGACATTGTATCGCAGCTTGGCAGAAGCTTTGCAATATCTCACATTCACCGCACAGATATTACATGCGCAAAGACAACAAGTGTGTCGCTCACGCACAATCCAACGGAAGAACATACGTGCACTCAAACACGTTATGCGATATATTCGTGGCACTCAATTATGGATTGCATCTGCATTCTCTTCCATGTCCAAGCTTGTCACTTGCATGTACGCAGATCGGGCAGGATGTCAGACACTGCACGCCCACCTACTGCTATCGCGCCTTCCCGGTGATAATTTAATATCATGGTCCTCCAAAAGGCAACTCACGAGATCACGCCCAGTTGGTCGAATACCGATGCGGTAACCAATGTTGTGTCGACCTACGCCGGATTCGTAATTTTACTGAGCTTCATCATTCTATTCGACAATACTATGGTATACTGCGATAACATTAGTGCAATTTATCTCTCCGGGAATCCAATCCATCATCAACGCACTAAGCATATTGAGTTAGATATTCATTTTGTCTGTGAAAAGGTGGCTCGCGGACAAGTGCGAGTGTTACATGTCCCGACGCGACATCAGATCGCAGATATTTTCACAAAAGGGCTTCCGCTGATCTTATTTGAAGAATTTCGGGACAGTCTCAGCATTCACCCTCCTCCGGCTTCGATTGCGGGGGAGTGTTAGAATATATATTATTAATTACTATTAATAATAGAATTATGTAGAATCATATGTATATGGTAAATAGTACTATGTATTAATGTAGGGGATAGAATAATATTAATATAGAAATATATTATGGGATAGTATAGGAGGATTTTAGGGAAGAATTAATTTTTCTATTAATTGTTACTTGGTGTATATATTATTATCAATGAATAAGATTAAGAAAAACATTCCAAAACTCAATCGGTTTCTAATTCATTCAGTCAATGAGAAGATATTTTCATTCTCTACATTTTTTCCCTCTCTAACATTTCATCTGCATATCTCCATTGTTGCTATATTCTCGAGCTGCATGATCTGGAATTCATTATACTATTTCGTGTATGAGTACTATTTAGTTTTGGGGAGTAAACTGGAAACTCGGATGTGGTAGTTGATCTTGGAGTACATTAAGATTAAAAAGATTCACGACAACCACTAAATCAAACGTAAAGTCTTCAATTAATTAGTAATTTTTTACTAAGTATCTGTTCTTGACTAGTGACTTTTGAAAAATTAAATAAATACCCGTTAATTTGGTAGTAATACAAGTTATTTTTCAAGATTTATTGGGTCTAAGTCTTTGTCTAACTAAAATATTTTTAACTATTTGTCAAGGACTTATATAATGAATATTAGCTTCATCTTCCAATGGCAAGATTTTATTGTCGCTAGGCAGTGGATTCTGGACCCGGTGAATCCAGATCCGTTTTATAAGATATGGATCTTTAAAATTTGAACCCGACGGATCCGGATCGGACCCGGATCCGTTTCTGACGAATTGGATCTGGATCTTGTATTTGAGATCCGTATCCGATCCAGATACGACACGTAGATCCGTTTTTTATTAAATATAAATAACCTAGAGCTTGGACCTAATTGTAATCTTGGAATATGTTCAATACCATTTCTTCTCATTTAAAATTGGCTTAGATTAAAATCCTGTCTTCTACTGATTGACAAAACCTAACAGGGATACGACCGTCCAAAATCATGAACAGAGACTACTCGAGATTAACACAATTGAATGGGATGAGCTGTTGGCACCTGGTGATCCTAACAAGATAATTGCTACTCTTTGTGCTATTCTTATTAGTGCTTGAACCTTATACACATTATTTATTATTTTACATTCATAAAAAAGTTATTTAGTAAGTATTTACCTAAATTATGCAGCTGGAGGTAGAACTGCTTATGTGCAGCTCATGCCGTATGAGCAACACAATCCATGTGAATTAAATGGTTACAACCTCAATGTGCGTAGATCTTTGCACAACTTGCTTCACTGGTGTAATTCTCCTCCAACTCACATTTTTCTCTCATCATTTTCATCTTCTCTATGTTCCTGCTATGAATCCGGATTTGAATATAATTTTTATGAACCAGATGAATCCGAATCTGGATTCAAATATAAAAAAACGGATCTGAATCTAATAGGATTCGATTCAGATCCGATCCGTCGTCATCCTAGTTTTTGTTATGAACGAAATAGTAAGGAAGAAAATTGATCTCCACATCACATGTGAAGTGACCTTTATTATTGCTCTTACTTTTAAGGGAAAAGCATGCCACCGTAATATATGAGTATTTCATTCCCACCGCTTTTGACGAAAGCAAAGTCTTTTCACACTAACAAAAATCCGTAGTTAATCAAATATTTTTTTTTACTAGGGAACCCGCGTCCGCAATTCTTTCGAGTGCGCACAGGATAAATTCCGAACTGACGCAATAGCCTGCAAACCACGTCAGCCGATTAACCACACACGCTATTCTTTCGAGTGCGCACAAGTAAACCTCGAACTGACGCAATAGTCTGCAAACCACGTCAGCCGATTAACCACACTCGATGCTACGCGCGATGCACTCAACCAAAAAGTTATATAGAGGATAAACTCGCGACTCATGGCCCCGCTGCTTCATCAAGCTACACCAACTTGGCTACCCGAAAGGTGTCAAATACTTGTTTAACAACATTAAACAAAGCCTAAAAGAATTTCGGAAGTATATATTCATCTCCGGAGACTAATAAAAAAGTATAGTATAGTACTACAGTATATTCCACCAACAACCGTTCAACTACCGCACGGGGATTAGTGTATATTTCTTATGTCTCATGGTTTTCTTTTTAATTTATTGAAAATTTTACTTTTTTATATTTAGAAATAATTTGAGATGCTTTATAGTTACACAAATATCTGAGATTTATATTTTATCATTAATTTGAAGTATTCATTTCTTTCTTAAATTTCGTGTCTAGTCATTAATGTTATCATTAGTGTTAGAGAACATAATGTAATTCTAGTTCTAAACATGGTATAGTACATTAGAACAGGGAGTTGAGAAGAGTACTTAGACATACGTACAGTTTGCTTGGATACTGATAAATAGTGGTGTAATTATTAGTAACAGGATAGACATACACCAATGCAATTTGAATCACGCAGTTCTACTTTTTATTCTACTATTACTACGTGTAACATCAAAGATTATGCCTAATATTTTATTCCGACCAAAATTATTACTCCCTATAGTATTTATTGAAAATTTACTAACGTAAAATAAAGTTAATTCTATTATTTATGACTCGAACAATTGGGGTTCCGTACATCGGAAACGTCGTTTCCACACACGTGCACACATAGTACCAAGGATCGTAAATTTCCTTAGTGAAAGAGAAATTGGTACGTATACAAAATGTTTGAGAAAAGTTCTGACTTTTGGGCTGGTTTTGGAGCATTGAACCTTCATTACTTTGCACTTGAATTCAGCAAATTATTTGGCTGAATTGTAACCCCATATTTAGTGTCATTACATGGCCATTGAAGGCCATTACTTAGCTAGTTAGGAAGTCATCTTCATCACACTATAAATTGAGATATTTGTCTCGATTGAAGAACACACCAAACTTCAAAAATTATCTAAATTCTTCTTCCTCTCTAGCATTCTTCCACACACTCAAAACTCTTCTTTTTAATAAACACTTGAGTTATCCTTTACTCAATTGTTTGTTGTTGTTTTATCTTGGGAGATAAGTTGTCAATAGCCGTTAAAGGATTTATACAGGACAATATTATCTTAAGAATATATTAAATATAAATCGACCTAACAAACCATTTTCTTTCTTCTTATTTTCAGATTTGTTATCCAAATTATTGTTCTTTATTTTCTCATTTTCTTGTAACCACAATTGTAACTCAGAATATTATCACTATTTTAGTCTACTATGCTCAAATCTATGAATATTGGCCAGTATTCACATGTATCCTTGGCTTAAAGTAATGCTTGATAAGTGCATTTCACTGTTATCTCTTTTGTAATACCAATCACTCAATGAGAACACGCTTACCCACCGACGTCTACGCGGCGCATCTTTCTTTTATTATAATCAATCACCACCCTTTGGTCTTTAAATAATAAAAAATAAAGTACTACCAATCCTGGGTCCTGTTTCTCAATCCCGTCTTTATAAATCAAAGGCCATTACCACTAGTTTACTCATATCCCCAAACACCTATCTCAACAACAAGAAAAAAATGGCAGCACTCAAATTTATACTTCTAATAGCTCTGCTCTCTCTCTTGTATTTTTTCGGCACTGCGGATTCTTCCCCAGTCGCCACCAGCTTTATCAAGAGTTCATGTAAAATGACGACATACCCCGAGGTATGTGTCACTTCCCTAGCGGGCTACGCACCAACCATCAAGCGTAGCCCGCAACAGCTGGCACAAACTGCCTTGTCCATCAGCCTTGACAGGGTACAATCCGCCCAATCATTCGTCAACAAACTGTGTAAGTTCAAAGGGTTAAAACCAAGAGAATATGCAGCTTTGAAAGATTGTTTGGAGGAAATGAGTGATACAATTGACAGGATAAGTAAATCTGTTAAGGAACTCAAGAGTATGGGAAGGACACATGACAAGGATTTTCAGTGGCATATGAGTAATATTGAGACATGGATTAGTGCGGCTCTTACTGATGAGAATACTTGCGGAGATGGGTTTGCTGGAAAGGGTTTGAATGGTAGGATTAAGGCTTCTATTAGAGCAAGGGTTACTCATGTTGCTCAGGTTACTAGCAATGCCTTGGCATTAATCAACCAATTTGCTGCAAAGCATTAGTAAAAGCTTAGTTTAATGTTTTCACACTTCGAGGTTTTGTAGTTTGGCCTTTTCTTTTTCTTTTTTGTGTAAAAGTTTTGGTTTGATGTCCTATATATGTGTAAGTGTGAATGAAATTTTACTAGTATAAAATGGAGAATGGATCACGTGGGTGCTTTCTTTGACCCCTTTAAAGTCTTTTGTGCAGATAGTGCAATTTTGAGCAAATTTGTCGTACCATCAATTTAAGTTAAAACTATTCGGAAATATAGTTCAAGTATTACTTATTTTTTTTAGTTTTTGAATTATAATGTGTGGAATTTTTCTATTTAAATTATCACCAACTAAGTAGCAAATATGCATTAACTATCAATTGTTCATTTTTCTGCTACCGAGCAATTCAATCATCTTATGAATTAGGAGTAATTCAATCCACAAGTTTGACTATCTGCTGATTTTAAGATTTCATGTTGAATCTTTATGGGTTCAACCTTTAATATTTTTAATATTAAATTTAATATATTTATAAAATGATGGTTCAAATTTAAGTTTATTAAAAATTTGTGAGTTTTCAAATAAATAAAAAAATTATATTCGGTATATTAAATATATTGGGTTTGGATTACTGATCAACATGAACCGGTGTCGAAATGAACTGGTTGGAGGCGCCGCGACCCTTCACGGCTCCGCAGCGATTTTCGACTTGTTTCTTCTTATACTTCGCACACTCCTTCCTTCATTTACCAACGTAAAACACTCGTCATTTGACCAACAACCGTCTATCATTTCATGTTTCAAACATTTTGTTTACGTAACAATATCTCTTTCACTAAGGAAATTTACGATCTTTGGTACAACGTGTGCACATGTGTGTGAAAACGACGTTTCCGACGTGTGGGGCCCCAATTGTTCGAGTCATAAATAATAGGATAAACTTTATTTCACATTAATAAATTTTCAGCATTAATATCGTCCGACGGATAAAAAATGAAAAAAATCCATTAAATGAATGTTATTTTGGAAAACAAGTGATTAATTAAAGAAGTTGTGTTCTGTTAGAGAAATAGTTAACGTAGTCTAAAAACACGTATTAGTTGGACAAAGTAAGGTTACGACTCATGGGAATATATTGATGTAGAAGCAATACAATAATGTTGAAATTATTGATGTCCCAGATCATTATTACTTTGATCAGTGTGGTTTCTTTGAATGAGGATCCTTCACTTAGAAGTAGGACAAAACTTGACATGAAATATCAATGATATCAAACATTTATTGCATAGAATAACATTTCTTACACCGACCTTATAAGGTGATGAAGTGACAACATTGCAAAATAGGTCTTATATTAACGTCAATGTTTTACTTAATTAAAGGAAGTGGTCCTTTAAGTGAAAATTCAGATGACCATGCATGGCTGAAATTTAATTTTTTTATTCCTCTTGGGTATTTGCTAAATGTAACTCTCATTATCGACAAAAGAAATTTCTTTCTGTAATTAATTGGAAAAAGATTATGAGCACACTATAGCTATTCAGATTGGTTCCTTTAAAGAAATTACCGTATGAAACAAGGGAGTAATAATTTGAAAATATACCGTGGTATACACGGTATACACGACATATACATTGCCTTGTGTATACCGTGTATATCACGGGAACACAAATCTATTTTAGCATTATATACTTACCATAATTATAGGATTCTTGTACAAATAGAATAGAGTTTTAGAAGTAGAGTAGCAATAGGATTTTCCATATTATGAAAATTGTAAATTGTATATATACTCATTCATTAATGAAAATAATCAAGGGATTATTTCTTTCACGGTATCAGCAATCTAGGTTTTACTACCACCTACACTGTTTCTCCACTGCATCTCGTCTCGACTTCTGAGATTTCTATCCTCGGTGTCCTAGCCATGTCTCTTCCTCCGCTCTTCCCAAATTTCTTCTACTTCCCTAATTCACATATTGTTCTTTCGCTATGTCTACATCAAAAAACACGTTTCATCCAGCCCTCACAGTTTCCAACATCATGAACCACATTCCTATTGTTCTTGATGCAAAACGTCCAATTTGCTACGTGGGATGAGTTATTCAAGATTCACGCACGCTCGCATCAAGTTCTTTATCATATCATCCTCACCGCAGTACGAGCTCCGCCAGTTGACCCGGTGTTATGGACAACTCTTGATGCTACCGTTTTGTAGTGGATTTATTCCACTATCTCTACGGACCTCTTGCCAGCAATTCTTGAATCTGATGCTACATCAATGAAAACTTGGAATAGGGTGCGCGACATATTCCAAGATAAAAAAAACTCTCGTGATGTTACTCTTGAGCGGGAATTTTCTCATGTTAACATGGACGATTTTTTGAACATCTCATCCTATTGTAAAAGGCTGAAGAAATTGGCGGACCAACTCTGCAATGTTGGTGTGTCTGTCACCAATGATCGTCTTGTTCTTTAGATGGTTGAAGGGCTCTTCAAGGCCTATAGTGTCGTTGGAACTCTCTCTCGTCAAAGTGATCCTCTATCAAGCTCGTTTCATGCTTACGTTAGAAGAAATCGACTTAGCTAAGAAGGCGACTACTGGTGCAAGTTATGTCGTCATGATGACCACGTCAGACACTTCTCACTCATTCTTTGAGAATTTGAGCCAAAACCACAACAATAGTGGAGGAAAAAAAGGGTCAAAATTAGAAAAATCATGGTAAGAATCGTGGCGGAAACCAAAGTGGCAATAACGGGGTGTCAACCAGACCTGTGACTATCGTCCTCGGGGAAATGGGCCGCAAGCCAACTGGCCGCAGCCCTAGGGTCCATGGTCGTGGAACTGGGCCAGTGGCTTTTGGCCCAACGACCCCTATTGTCCACCGAATGCATACCCGGGAAAATGGGCCTAATTTCCCAACACAACTAGGCCCAATTTTTCGGTCCAGCATGGGTATCCGAGACCCAGTTCTAGGTCGGGGAAACAAGCGGGTGTGCTTGGGCCTCGGCCTCCTCAGGCCCATCATGTTGCGGGCCTCACTCCAACAGATATTGAAGCCGCGATGCACACATTTGGATTAAATCCCCCGGATGTAAATTATTACATGGACATCAGAGACACTTCTCATATGACATCCGACTCAAGTACTCTCTCGTCTTATTTTAATTTGAGCAAACATCGTGACATTATTGTTGGTAATGGTCATTCACTTCTAATTCGTGGTTACGGTAGTGCAACTTTGTCTCACTACTACATATTTCAGCTTGCGTAACGCTAAGCGATATCTAAGTAACAGCTTGCATAGCGTTTTTTCAAATTAAAAAAAAAAACTAACAAAATATACAGTCATAGCGCTTTGTGGAAATTTTAATCGAAGCGCTATGCAAGTTACTCCTTGCATATCGCTTATTTAAAGCGCTATTATAATTTGCGTTACCTAAGTAATTTATTAATATAATAATATAAATATTTTCACTTAGATAGCGCTTGTGGAAGCGCTATTGAAGTAAATATTACAAAATAATGAAGGACTTAGCCGAACTTGTACGTGAGCAAGTATGAAATTCTCTCTAGAATGGCGATTTCCGTCGGTGAACAGTGATTCTGGGGACGAATCGTTGATTCCGGCCACCACAGGACTCCATTGGAGATGAGACTTATATCATTAGTTTCGTCTCTTCAAGATCGTCATTTCCATACCAACCACAATCGTCGATTCTACCTACATCGTCGGCAATCTCAGATCGAAAAATCCTCATGTTTTCCGATCGTCATTCTTAATTTCCGGTCATCTTCGGTCGATTCGAGGGTCAAGTGTGGTGCCAAAAGGTTCGTCTTCATCTGACCTACAATTTGCACTTAACAACACCCTTCGATTCAACCCCTACATCTACACCTCCCAAATCGAAATTCTCAAAAAATTTAGGCGCAACTTTCGATTTTTCGGCCATCTCCGGTAACGTCGAGCATCAAGAGAGGTCTCATTCTGTTCATATAGTTGTTCTCTACATTCTATACCCACCACCGTCTCTCAATTCATCACCCATCGGAAAACACCATTGTTGATCGAAGGTTTTACTCGTATTTATTTATTTTACTAACTCTTTTACTAAGTGTCTTTTTCAGGTACCCGGAGGCGCATCCTAAAGTTAAAGCCCGCGCAGAAAAGGAAATAAAAGTGAAATACCGCTAAGTAAACTTTGTGCTGGCTGGGAAGAATACCTAGCATGTTGTTAAGGCTGCCCGCCTCGAGACTCACCAGTATACCCAGCTGACCTAGCCTCTTATGATGGCCTCTATCGTTGTCACACCCTTTTTCGATCGCAACATTAATTCTTAGCGAATCCTGCTATAGAAAATAAAATAAAAGTGCAAAAAGAATGTTGTTAGGCATATTTTATATACACCTTTTGAGTTATTTTTAGTTAGTCTTTGGCCCATTTTTGTACAAATACGTGTCATGTTAGTATATATTTTCTTTCTTTTGAGTCACAGTGGTTTAAAATGACACATTGGTGAAAAGAAGCAAAAAGATGGCAGAAACAGAGGTTCCAGAGTCAAAAGAGACAAAAAGTCCGCACCCCGGACGAAGGGCAGGACGGCGCCGTAGCGTCACTCTATCAACGAAAGCGTGGCGCCCAAAGATCTGACGAGTTGCAGGAGTTTCGGCGCCACGACGCAAGTCTCAGGGCCGTGGCGCCGACACGGGTTTTCAGCCAAATCCGAATGGGAATGGGCCAAGACCAAGAGGGAAAAGTTGGGAACATTTTTGGAGGATATAAAAAGGCCTTAGGGCAGATTTTTGAAGGGTTCAACAATCCCTAACTCTACACAACACATAGTTCTTGAAAGCTTCAAGATTGGAGGCTTGTTCTTGAGTAATTCTTTTTCTTACTTTATTTATTTTTCAGTTTATGTTGGATAATCTTTTAGTTCTTAGCATGTCTATGTCTAGGAGCTAAACTTTAATTAGGGCTTTCCATTCTAATCACTTGAACATCGTTTTATGATTTAATGCATGGTTTTGGTTTCTTCTTAATATAGTTGAAATTTATTCAATAATTGTTTTGATTGCTTGGTAATTAATTGATCACTAATTATCATCACATATATGATTTCTAATCGAGATCCGAAAGGGGAGATTGTGAATATGCTATAGTTGAATAAACATAGGTTAAAATCCTGGACGAAAGTACCCCGATACTTGTGTAGTTTAATAGCTTATTGTTCTTAATCCTCCTTTGTGATAAATCTTATCATCGAAAGATAGAAGGGTTCTGCAGCGGGGTTGAATGTTTATATATCCTAACCGAAATATAAAACGGCTTAGTTAACCTGCTATCTCAATATAGAAGAAGAACATTTATTATTGCATTAAAGATTAAAGCGAGTGGATATTTGAGGAGATTGGAAGCCCTATTTCCACCATATCTGATTTAAGTAAAGTAATTTAGTTAACTTTTATAATTATTTAGTAGTCATAGATATAAACAACCATCAAAATATCGATCACAAAATAGATACCATAGGATAGAAATTGGTAATTGAACAAGGACGATATTCAGTCTTACCCAGACTATATTATTTGTCACGATACGTGCACTTGCGTTAAGCGTGTGGATAAATCGCTAACAAATGCCAAAATGCTAAAAGGTGCTAAAGAGGTGCTAAAATGCTAAAGGGTTCGCGGAGTCGCCACCTAATTAGTTTGGGTGAATTAGGACACCTAAATATCAACTAAATCAAAGTCAACATTAACTCCATTTTAATGGTCTGCAAAACTAGTATGAGATTCTGAATAAGAGTTTTTTATTAATCTAGAGGGAAGGGATTAGGCACCCTCTAAGATCCGCTAACTTGCGGTTGTCCTGTCAAACCTAGGGTTAATTATTATGCTACGAACAATGCATGTTTAAAAGCTTTCAAGTAAGTAAATTTGTAATTTCTAAAAAATATATTTTGGCAAACGTATATGTATAGCATGTAAAAACTTATTTATAAAAGATGAAGCTAGTTTAAGAATATTCATTCATAAAGTGCTTTAAAGAACATATAAGATCACTATATTATTTGAATTATATATGTAGCATAATATGCAAATTGATTATGACAAATACGCATTTAAACAGGCCTAGCATCTATTTTGGCAGATAATATCCGATGCGAATGTTAATAGGAAAAGCTTATGGACCCATGTTAGGACAAATGATGCCTTGGCAATCTAAATAATTATGCTAATGGAACAAAAACTAATAAATGGTTTAATATAGCTTAAACGATGTAGGTAAAAAATAATCAACTTAGTGGGGATGAGTTTCTAGCATAAAACGGGCTTCTAGTTCACTAACTTAAGGCTCAACTATTATAAGTAGAATGTTAATAGTGCAATGTTAGATAATTAGTTTACCATAAATGAATGCGCAAGATAAAGAAAATAATAAAGTGACTCGAGGAAACGAAGATAGCATTTGCCGGTGGCTCGGAATTTCCGAAGAGGAGATGAGTATGCACATGGATATATGTTCATTCGTTGTGGCTCGTGAGGAGTCTTGCCCTGAGACTCTTCGTCGCTCCAATGCGTTTCATGTAGGAAAAAATAAGATAAGGATTAGTACATGTTCAAATTTCATCACAATAACGAACAAGCATTTGATCCAAATTTTAACACATATGACTTGCGACTAAGTATTCCTGCTCTGATAAATCGTGGGGATCAACAATTGAAAACGGTAAGCAGTGCACACATAGGCTGATTCTAGATTGCACATAGACTGAACGACACTACAGAGATGAGGAGATAAAATGGGCGAGTCCAAGGCACACATAACATGATTCTAGCTTCACTTCGACTGATATTAAATGGAACTACTATAATTAACATAACACATACGCAGGACCAGTTGCAAACATTTTCCTTGGAACATGATAAGGCAAATAGGCTGTGGATTCAAGGCCGAATGTACTCTATGCCGATCATTCAGCCACCGACAGTGTACAAGCAGGTTAACACACAAATTTCCTTGACATAAGCCTGGATTACCTCCAATTACGAGAATTCAGAAATAAGTAAATGACAGTATAGACACATCTTAAACATAGGCCGAGACTTCCATAGCTAGAGTAATGTTTTATAATGCCAGTACCCAGTTAGTTTTGGTTCATTCAACGGATGCTAGAATCCCTTCGTCCTTAATTTTAACATGGTCTTAATACAACATTCAAGCATTGGTCAAGAAGATTTAACTAAGTGTTGTCTATATCATGCCATTTGAGATTAACACACTCAATACACTAGACCAAGAGTAACTTTAAACAACAACTACTAACGCCATATATTATCCGAGCCACATTGGCGATTGCAGTCGCGAACATCAGTAGCGATTGCCATTAACTAACAAGTTCAAGTAGTCAATTCAGCACACATAACAAACATTAATGTCGCTTAACACATGCTTAATCAGTCGTACCAGACACACAAATAGCAAATGAAATCTAAGACAGAAAGGATGATGGATTTACCTTCTCCGGACAGCGAACCGAGGTAGCGTATCAAGTCGTTGTTTCACTCGGGGTTTATTGCGATGCGATTTGGAAAGGCAGAGCCTAGACTTCTAATTCTCGAATTTTATTACCTGTCGAACTACTGATTTTCGACGCCTTTTCTCTAATGTTTGCTTCTGTGGGAATCGATACCTCCTTCCCTGCTGCTGCTTTACTTCGTTGATTTGCCTTAGGTAAATTTTCTGAGTTCTCCTCCCCAGAAAAAACCGACCCCTCCTTGTGAAAATTAACTTGGATTATATAGCCTCATTTGTGTTCGAATTAAGTAAACCTTTAAATGCAGATTCGAGGTTGATTTTTGGTATGATTTTGAGGTGTAAGATTTGTTATGGTAAGCTTATATTTTGGCTAATTTAAAACTGATTCGCGAGGATTTGGACGCGGTTTTTGGTGCGATATTGTTATGGTAAGTGTGTATTTTCGATTCTTGAAAGATCTTGTGCTTATTTTGGTAAGATTTGATTAATATGGAAGGGATTTAGAGTAAGAAAAAAGAGGGGAGAAGGGCGGCGGTGGCTTCTCTTTTGTTCGGTTTAGGGTTCTCTTTTTATTTATTTATTGTATATGAGGAAGTTGATGGAAAATAATAGGGTTGGGCCGCGGGTCATATTATATTTGGGCCTAGGGGCTATCCGAAAATGGGATAAGGGATTGGGCTAGTTATTAGATTTAATTAGTGGAAAATAAGTGAGGTTTATGTTAGTATTAAATGACTTAGGTGCTTTATTAGTTTTAGCTTGTGTTTTTATTATTACAATAATAAATGTGGGCGTGCTATGTAATTAGTGCTTAATATTTTGTAATGCGATGCCGTTATTAAAATCTTATTTAATATGCATGCTTTGCGATGTTAAATTAAAATTGAATTAATGCGGGTTTCAATTTCTTATGACATTAATTTGGATATTAATAAATGTGGATATAATTTTAAGGAATGCTTGATGCGACGCCAATATTAAATTATTTATTTACGTATTTATTATTATTAAAATTATTAAGAATTGATGGAAATAGAACAGAGCTTAAATTATGAATAATATTTATGCAAATAACGAATGCGGACGTGAGACTCAAAAAATATTTAATACTCTACGTAAAATGCAGTGCCATTATTAAATCGCTTATTTATGCATATATTAATGTTTTATTGCTGCATTTTATTATTATAAAATTGTTAATATTATTTTGGCAAATTAGTGTAATTTTATAGTTAATGATTGGACGAGAGGGTCAAAATTGGGTGTCAACAATCGTGATCTCTATCTGGTTGATGCCCTCTGTGTCGATCCTCTACCCCCTGTGCATAGGCCTGTACTCTGCAATATCCATACCTGGCTGAAGAGCCACTGCCATACAACCATCGATCAAATAGCGGTCCAGTCCCATCACATAACGATGCACTTTATCCGTCATATCAGTTACGATAGTAGGTGCATATCTGGCCAACGAATCAAACTCCAAACTATACTCCTGAACGCTCTTACCACCCTGCCTTAACTGTAAGAATCTCTCGACTCTGGAGGCAGAAAGTGGCCAAGAAATGTCTCTGTAAACTCATCTCATACAGCTGGAGGAGCACCATCGCCTCTAGATAACTACCAAGACTCATACCAATTTACAGCTACATCAATTCAACTGACTCAGTCTCCGAAGCCTTGATCACCCTTAATGTGCGCTGCATCTGTCGGATAAACTCCTACGGGTCATCCTCGGGCTTTGACCCGAAAAACTCTAAAGGATTACAACTCAAAAAGTCACGAACCCTCAAACTGTCAGATCTATTGTCAACCCTAATTTCGCTCGCAGTTCGCTCGCCACTAATCGATCAAGTGAATCGCATCTCTCATGGCCCTATCCTCCGCCCATGGCTGAGGAGCTGGAGGCTCAGGTACTGGGTCCTCAGGAGCTAGTGATGATGTTGCCCCCTAAACTGGAGCCTCTGGAGGTGGCGATGTATCAGAGCTCGTCGACTGGGGTACTGTCTCAGACATAGACTGGGTCTGGGCCCTAGTAACTCTCCGGGTCTGACTAGTAGCTTCTGCTACTGATTTGCCCTTCTGGGCAGCTGTCGCTTTATTCAGAGGCATAGCTGTAAACACAATAATTCATCAGAGAGGGATCATCCTAATAACATAGCTCTATTGCACGATCTACGAGATGAAAGAATATAAACTAATCCTAAATTTCGGCAGCCTCCTTCGTATAAGTATGGTGCACAACATACTCATATGTAAGACTCTACTAGACACGGTGTTATACCCCGTAGTTCTGACCTTACGTGTGAGAGCGTACGAAAGCATGTAAGACTTAAAATTTTCGAAAGATAGGTTGACGGATTGTTTCGGACGGGTGTTAGTCAACTTTAAGGCGGGTTATGACCCGGTACATTGAGAGTTCCTAAGTATTTCAAAGGCCTAGTGCGTAGTTCGTTGAGTCTAGTTTCCAACGCAACCAACCGTTCGTCGATAGGACATCAGAGTAGAAGGTTATGGGAGTTACAAGTTCGGCGCAGACGACGTAAATGCGTTTGACAAAGCGGCTGGCCGCGCGCCGATGCATGGCGCGGATATTCTGAGGGGTCACGAAGTTGCAGCGCCACGGCCGGAAGCGCGCGCCGGAAAGGCTCGAGAGGCGGCATGAGTTTCAGCGCCGCGCGCCGCTGTGGCGCCGGCGGGAATTCGCGAAAAAGCGAGAAAATCGATTTCTCTTTTAAAAGACCATGGGAGGTGACAAGTGTCCCCCATCTGATTTCTTGCATGCCTTATATTGACCAAGTCTTGAAGACTTGGTCATCTTTCAAATCTCTCCCTCTCTCTAAACTAAAGCTCTCACTTCTCTCTAAAATTCCAAGAGGAATTCAAAGCCTAAGGAAAATCTGAAAAGTTAAGGACAAAAAGGAAGCTTGTGGCTAGCTTGTAGGAGTTATTATGGTAGTGTTCTTGGAAAAGAGGCTAGCAAAATTGTTGGAATAGTTTTGGCTAAAGCTCTAAAGGTAACATTTCTTCTCTTGTGGTTAGTTATTCATGTTGCATGTGAAGAAGAAGGAACTTGTAGTAGTAAATAATGCTCTTAGAGTCATTGCATGTAAGAAATGTGGTTTGGATATGAAAAGATTGGTTAAGAAGATATTATGAGCATGTTGTAGCCTACAAACTACTTTAGAATTGTTAAATGAATTGTTGTATCTTATGGGGCAGAATTTTACACACCCAAGTTTAGGTGTGTAATCCCCTTTGAAACGTTTGGATTGTTGGGCTTAAGATGTGGCATTTGGATGTTGATTTCGGCCTTGAAAAAGGTGGCAAAGTATGTAGAAACAAAGGAAATGCTGCCCAATTTTCCATAGAAATTAGTAACTTTGAACTTGGATTATTCTACATTGAAATTAGAGGTTAATAAACGTATCATGGTTATTTTAGGTTGACATATTACTTGCGGTAGTTTGGACTTGGCAAGTGGATTGACCAAAGAGGTATGTGGAGCTTTCCTATCTCTTGAGCATGAGTAGTTGTATCTATGTAGTACGGTAGACGTACAAGATTTGGTATTCTTACTTGTTTTAAGTACATAAAGACTTGTTCGTTTTAGAAAGTATAAGTCCCTTGGTTAGGGAAAAAGTATATTTTTTACTAAAGTGTAGGGTTAACATAACAGCTTTATGGGAAGTTGGTTTGTTAGCCTTATGAAAGGTTAATGAGAAGAGATTTACTCTAAGTAAGATAAGTAAGGACAAATGACTTGATTTACGAAAGGCAAATTGATTTTAAGGCATCAATTGCCCAAAGGTTTTATATGAAAATGAGTCACTTTTAAAAGAGTAGAAGTATGTAGTAGTTTGGGTTAAATTCCCGGTTTGCTTTTATTAAAGATATGATTAAGTGTCTTAAGTAAACTAAAATGAGAGGGTATATGAACAAGACTAATAATAAGCTATAAGCTTTCTTAACTTATTTATGATTATGATATGATGACCGATTGAGCTAGGGTAAGAGTATATCTGAGGGGCAATCCCCAAGATCGTTATACCACCTTCTCCAGGGTAAGAGTATGAATGAGGGGCAAGCCCCAAGATCGTCATACCACCTTATCCAGTGTAAGAGTATATCTGAGGGGTAAATCCCTAAGATCGTTATACCATCTGCTCCAGTGTAAGAGTATATCTGAGGGGTAAATCCCCAAGATCGTTATACCATCTGCTTCAGGGTAAGAGTATATCTGAGGGGTAAATCCCCAAGATCGTTATACCACCTGTTCCGTGGATTTGCTACCCACGATGCGAGGAATACCTCATGCGAGTCCTATGGGCTTATGCGGGTGAAATAGTCCCATGCGGGCGGGTACAACCTATGCGAGGAATACCTCATGCGGGTCCACCAAACCCATGCGGGTGAAATAGTCCCAGAAGTAGGATTGCTTATTGATACTACGGGCGAGGGACCCTGTTTTGATCGCAAGCCTCCCATTTTTATGCAGTAAAGTATATACTTGTTACTCTCATTGTTAGTAAGGCACATTGTACTGTATTTTGATTTTCTTCCATGACTCCAGCTTATTTTTCAGACTTATTATATCATTATTACAGTATTTTCCAGTTTTACATACTTGGTACATATTGTGTAATCGACTTCCTCGGGCCGCTCACGCCGCAGGCAGGTAAGCGGTGGTGGATCCTCGTTCTGGATCACCGCTTCGGTCGAAGCTCCATTCCTCCGGAAGCTTGTTTTGTTGATGCAGTTTTTCCACGTTATAGACATTGTGTATATTCAGGGGTACGGCGGGGCCCTGTCCTGCCACAGTTGTTATCCTTAGAGGTCTGTGGTCACGTATGTGTTTGGGCTGTAAGGATAAGTTGTACTGCTGTACTTTTGATTAAGTATGTTTTATGGAAGGCACTTATCTACCGGTGGCGATGTTTACCTTTTATAAGTTATGTGTTATGTATGTTCTACGCTATTCTCGATGATATACGACGAAGTACCTAGGTACTACGCCGCGCCCGGGTCGGGTCGTGACACACGGTCTGTAGATATTCCGATGATGAAATGCTCTGATACCACTAAATGTCACGACCTGACCCGACGGACCGCGACCCGGTGCCCTACCTTATACCCACCTGTCACATATAATCACACGGATACCAAGGATAATGTAAACATCGATAATAAACATGTATCCCGATGAGTCACAGCTAATTCATATAACAAAATAGGCAAGCCGACGAGGCCACCTCTGTATATAGAGATATCCAAAATGGCTCACAACCGTACACATATAAAAAAAACACATCTACCACCCTCAACTGTCTACAGACCTCTAAGAATACGATAATGAAATATGGCGGGACAGGTCCCCGTTGTGCCCCTAAATATGCATAAGTCAAAATAAGGCTCTGTACCAAAACGACTAAGCTCCGGATCAATGGAGCTCTCCAAACAGCTGAACAGGAAATCCTAGACTAGAGGATCATCAAACTGAGTACATGTACCTGCGGGCATGAAACGCAGCCCCCGGAAAAGGGGGTCAATACGAAATAATGTACTGAGTATGTAAAACATGAAGTACTGTAAAGAAGATCATAACTGGCCAGAACATAACATGAGACAAGTATAATAATCAAGTTATCAATGCACCTGTGCCTTATGAAATGATAGTCAAGACATGTCCGTTGATTGTTGTATTTTATATACATCTTTTGAGTCATTTTTAGTTAGTCTTTTGCCCATTTTTATACAAATATGTGTCGTGTTAGGATAGTTTTTCTTTATTTTGAGTCACAGTGGTTTAAAATGGCACATTGGTGAAAAGAAGCAAAAAGAGGGCAGAAACAGAGGTTCCAGAGCCAAAAGAGACAAAAAGTTGGCACTCCGAACGAAGTACAGGGTGGCGCCGTGGCGCCACTCTATCAGGAACAATAGGGCCATGGCGCCCAGGACGATCAGCAGCTGCAGGAGTTAAATCGCCACGGCGCCAGACTGCAGGGCCGTGGCGCCGACGCGGGTTTTATGCCAAATCCGAGAAGGAAAGGGCCAAGGGCAAGAGGGAAAAGTTGGAAACGGTTTTGAAGGATATAAAAGGGCCTTAGGGAAGATTTTTGAAGAGTTCCACAATCCCTAACTCATCACAACACTTAGAGTCTTGGAGGCTTCAAGATTAGAGGCTTGTTCTTGAGTAATTCTTTTTCTTTACTTTATTTATTTTCAGTTTATGTTGGATAATATTTTAATTTTTGGCATGTCTATGGCTAGAAGCTAAATTTTATTTAGGGTTTTCCATTCGAATCACTTGAACCTCGTTTTATGATTTAATGCATCTTTTTGGTTACTTCTTTATATAGTTGAGATTTATTCAATAATCGCTTTGATTGCTTGGTAATTAATTGATCAATAGTTATCATCACATATATGATTTCGAATCGAAATTCGAAAAGGGAGATTCTGAATATGCTGTAGTTGAATAAACATAGGTTAAAATCGTGGACGAAAGTACCCCGATACTTGTGTAGTTTAATATGTTATTGTTCTTAATCCTCCTTTGTGGTAAGTCCTATCATCGAAAGATAGAAGGGTTCTGCATCGGGGTTGAGTGTTTATATATCCTAACCAGAATATAAAAAAATCTAGTTAACCTGCTATCTCAACATAGAAGAAGAACCTTGATTGTTGCATTAATGAATAAAGCGAGTGGATAGTTGAGGAGATTGGAAGCTCTATTTCCACCATATCTGATTTAAGTAAAGTAATCTAGTTAGTTTTTACAATTATTCAGTAGTTCTTAGATAAAAACCACAACAACAATATCGATAACCAAATAGATACCATAGATAAATGTTTGGTAATTGAACACTAATCCTAAGGACGATATTCGGTCTTACCCATACTATATTACTTGTACGATACGTGCACTTGCGTTAAGCGTATGGATAAATTGCGATCATCCGTATAAAATAAGTCATATATACACTGTCCGACCCTCTAGTGAAGGACACGGTGAACACATAGTCATATCCGTGGATGCCTGTCCACATATCATATATACACTGCCCAACCGTCTAGTGAAGGACGCGGTGAACATATAAGAAATTACGCACGAAACTTTTCGGCCCATTCTGGGACGCGATAAAATCATATACTGCCCGACCCATTCTGGGATGCGGTAAAATAATAAATTGCGCGTCCTATTCTGGGAAGCGGTAAAATCATATACTGCCCGGCCCATTCTGGGACGCGGTAAAAGCATATAATCATATCAGCACGAATAGAATATCATGAGTAACTTTATACAAATTAAATCATCATTTGACTCCCAATGGAATAAAAAGAATAACTATTACTTTGAAAATCAAGGCACTATCATATCATGTATCATTAAGAATTAGGATTCAATAGAAGTATGTACGTCCGTCGTACACTCATTTTAAATAAATCATTCCAAAAGAAGAAAATATAATTTCACATATCTTATTGTCGAACTAACCAACTTTATAATTGATATTCATCTCGATTAGCACCTCGACCTATAATAATAGTAATTCGTTCTTCAACTCTATGATTCTTAGTATAAGTTATATCGAATGATGACTCTCTTTTCTATAAAAATTTGGACAACACTTCTCCTATTTATATGCACATTCACAACTTACAAACAATGACTTTCATTAAGCATGATAAAAATGAGTTTGCGAAATATCTAGCTTAATGTGTTTAGAGTGCTAATGTCACGACCCGACCCCGGGGCCGCGACTAGTACCCTACCGGGGTACCCTGTCAGGTATACATCAGAGAATAGCAGCGGATCATACATAACACATAACTTATAAAAGGGTAAACATCACTGGTCAGCCGATAAGGCTGCCTTCCATAAAACATACTTAATCAAAGTATAGTAGTACAACTTGTTCTTATAGCCCAAAACACATAAATGACCACAAAACTCTAAAGATAACCACTGTGGCGGGACAGGGCCCCGCCATACCCCTGAATGTACAAAATACCTATAGCATCAGGGAATATCCGTACCAATAAACAAGCTTCCGGAGGAATGGAGCTTCGACACCTAATAGTGATCCTAAGAACGAGGATCCACACCGCTTACCCTTACTGCGCATTTAACGCAGCCCCCGAGGAAGGGGGTCAGTACACAATATGTACCAAGTATGTAAAGCTGGAAAGAAATACTGTAATAATGATATCATAAGTCTAAAAGTAAGCTGGAGTCATGGAAGTCAAACAAAATACCTTTTACTATGCCTTACTAACAATGAGAGTGACAAGTATATATAATACTGCATAAAATAGGGGCCTCATGATCAAAACAGGGTACCTCGCCCGTAGTATCAATAAGCACCCCTACTCCTGGGACTATTTCACCCGCATAGGTCTTGTGGACCCGCATGAGGTATTCCTCGCATAGGCTGCACCTGCATGCATGAGACTATTTCACCCGCATAAGCCCATAAGGACTCGTATGAGGTATTCCTCGCATCGTGGGTAGCAAATCCACGGAACAGGTGGTATAACGATCTTGAGGCTTACCCCTCAGATATACTTTTACCCTGAAGCAGATGGTATAACGATCTTGGGGACTTACCCCTCAGATATACTCTTACACTGAAGCAGATGGTATAACGATCTTGGGGCTTGCCCCTCAGATATACTCTTACACTGAAGAAGGTGGTATGACGATCTTGGGGCTTGCCTCGGACATACTTACCCGGAGAAGGTGGTATAACGATCTTGGGGCTTGCCCCTCAGATATACTCTTACCCTAGCTCAAACTGTCATCATATCATAATCATAAATAAGTTAAGAAAACTCATAACTTCTTATTAGTCTTGTTCATATACCCTCTCATTTTAGTTTACTTAAGGCACTTAATCATATCTTTAATAAAAGAAAACCGGGAATTTAACCCAAGTACTACATACTTCAACTCTTCTAAAAGTGACTCTTTTTCATACATAAAACCTTTGGGCAATTGATGCCTTAAAATCAATTTGCCTTTCATAAATCAAATCATTTGTCCTTACTTGTCTTACCTAGAGTAACCCTTTTCTCATTAATCTTTTATAAAGCTAATAAACCAACTTCCCATAAAGTTGTTATATTAACCCTACACTTTAGCAAAATCATACTTTTCCCCTAACCAAGGGACTTATACATTCTTAAAACGAAACAAGTCATTATATACTTAAAACAAGTAAGAATACCAAATCTCAGACGTCACCGCATACTACATAGTTTCATCTATTCATGCTCAAGAGATAGGGAAGCTCCACATACCTCTTTGATCAATCCACTTGCTAAGTTCAACTACCGCAAGTAATATTTCAACCTATAATAATCATGATACGTTTATTAACCTCTAATTTCAATGTAGAATAATCCAAGTTCAGAGTCACTAAATTCTATGGAAAATTGGGCAACATTTCCTTTGTTTCTACATACTTGCCACCTTTCTCAAGGCCGAATTTATCATCCAAACGCCACATTTAAGGCTCAACAATCCAACATTTCAAAGGGGATTACACACCTAAACTTGGGTGTGTAAAATTCTGCCCCATAAGGTACAACAATTCACTTAACAATTCTAAGGTAGTTTTTAGGCTACAACACGCTCATAATATCTTCTTAACCAATTCTTTCATATCCAAACCACATTTCTTGCATGCAATGACTCTAAGAGCATTATTTACTACCACAAGTTCTTTCTTCTTAACATGCAACACTAAAAACTAATTCTAAAGGAAGAATCATTACCTTAGAGCTTTAGCCAAATTTTTCCAACAACTTGCTAGCTTCCTTTTCAAGAACACCACCACAACAACCTTCACAAGCTAGCCACAAGCTTCCTTCTTGCCTTTATTTTTTTCAGATTTTTCCTAAGGCTAGAATATCTCTTGGGATTTTAAAGAGAAGGAGAAGCTTGAAGTTTTAAGAGAGAAGGAGGAACTTTTGTCTAAGAGAGAGATGAAATTTGACCAAGTCTTCAAGACTTGGTCAATATAATGCATGCAAAATCAGATGGGGGGGGGGGGGGCACACTTGACACCCCCCCAAGGTCTTTTAAAACTAAAATCTTATTTTTCCTAAGTTTTCGCCAGAATCCGCTTGGCGCCATGCCTCGACGCGGCGCGCGCTGAAACCTCTGCGGACTCGTAACTTCCGCCGCGACCGCTGTCTGGCGCCATGGTCGCGATTTCACGACCCTCGATTTCCGGCCAGCCCCGCCGCTTTGTCCAAACATATTTCTATCCGTCACAGACCGAACTTGTAACTCTCATAACTTTCTACTCCGACGTCCTATCGACGAACGGTTGGTTGCGTTGGAATCTATACTCAACGAACTACGCCCTAGGCCTTTGAAACACTTAGGAACTCTCAATGTACCGGGTCATAACCCGCCTCAAAGTTGACTAAAACTCCTTTGAAAATTTTAAGTCTTACATGCTTTCGTACACTCTCATACGTAGGGTCAGAACTACGGGGTATAACATTCTCCCCCCCTTAGAAACATTCGTCCCGAATGTTCCTTCTAGGCTTACTCAAATCACAATATCGACATAGACCCTCTTAACTATTCTTTTGCAAATAAAGAAGCTCCACGAGCCACAACATACTTAAGCGTAAATGCTAAATCAAAACTAACAAGCAGGAAAGTGGGTTACCTGGAGGTATAGGAAATAGGTGAGGGTACTTCTTCAACATGTCATCCTCTGCTTCCCACGTCATTTCCTCCTGCTCGCTCGCCATAGGACCTTGACGGAAGCCACGTCTTTCGTCCGGAGTCGCCTAACCTGACGATCGAGTATCGCTATGGGACTCTCCTCATACGATAACTCCTCTATCACCTGGACAACATGAATCGGGTGCACTCTAGATGGATCTCCAATACATTTCCGCAACATGGACACATGAAAAACTGGATGCACCGCCTCCAGATCGGACGGAAGATCTAACTCATAGGCAACCTTGCCTACCCTACGGACAATCTGATAAGGCCCAATGTACCTTGGGCTAAGTTTTCCTTTCTTACCAAACCTCATCACGCCCTTCATGGGCGATACCTTTAGAAAAACCCAATCATCTATCTCAAATTCCAAGTGTCGACGCCGATGATCTGCATATGACTTCTGCCGACTCTGAGCTGCCAACAACCACTCCTGGATAAGCTTCACCTTATCCACTGCCTGTTGAACTAAGTCTGTCCCGACTAACTGAACTTCTCCCACCTCGAACCAGCCTATCGGTGACCTGCACTTCCTCCCGTATAAGGCCTCATAAGGCGCCATCTGAATACTGGAATGGTAGTTGTTGTTGTAAGCAAACTCCACAAGAGGAAAATGATCCTCCCAGCTACCCCTGAAATCAATAACACAAGCCCGCAACATATCCTCAAGTGTCTGGATAGTGCGATCGGCTTGTCCGTCGGTCTGAGGATGAAACGCCGTACTGAGACTCACTTGTGTCCCTAATCCCTTCTGAAAAGACCTCCAGAAGTTAGCCGTAAACTGGGCTCCTCTGTCTGAAATAATCGATACAGGCACTCCGTGCAGTCTCACAATCTCCCTGATATACAGTCTCGCGTAATCCTCGGCCGAAAAAGTCGTCCTGACTGGAAGAAAATGGGCTGATTTCGTCAGCCTGTCGACGATAACCCAAATGGAATCATGCTTCCTCTGAGTGGAAGGTAATCCTGTAATAAAATCCATATTTACCACCTCCCACTTCCAAGTCGGAATATCAATAGCCTGCAACAGCCCACCGGGCTTCTGGTGCTCAACCTTAACTCGCCGACACCGTGCCACGAACTCCGCAACGTCCCTCTTTAGGCCATCCCACCAATACACGCATCTGAGGTCATGATACATCTTAGTCCACCCCGGATGAATAGAATAACGAGCACCGCAGTGCTCCCAGACTGCTGATGAAGTCCCGCCACATCGGAACACATAATCGCCTCGAATCTTAGCACCCCATCGCGCTACTCAAATAGACTCTTCTCCTTCGAGAGCCGATCTTCGTACCGCACCAAAATCGGATCCTCATCGTCGCCTCTTCACCTCCTCGACGATAGAAGACTCGCAACCTCTCGAACCCGAACTCCATCACTATCGGAATCAACCAAACGAACCCCAAGGCTCGCTAGTTGATGTAACTCTGACCATATCCCTTTTCCCCGGCCGCATACAATGCATGCACTACCATCGATCCGCGACTGGCGGCATCCGCAACTACATTGGGCTTCCCGGGTGGTATAGAATATCAACATCGTAATCCTTAAGTAGCTCCAACCACCGCCTCGCCGCAAGTTCACTCCTCCGCCGAAGATATACCGAGACTCTTGTGGTCCGTGTAAATGTCCACATGAACTCCATATAAATAATGTCTCCGCATCTTCAAGGCATGAATCATCCGCCAACTCCAAGTCATGTGGGATAGTTCTTCTCATGCTTCCTAAGCGCCGAGATACATAAGATATAACTTTGCCATGCCGCATCAAGACGCACTCCAAGCCCGACACTGACGCGTCCACAATAAACCACATATCCATCTAAACCCTCCGAGAGTAAGAATCGAGGCGGTCGCCAACTTCTCCTTTAGCAACCGGAAACTTTCTCACAAGTATCCGTCCATCTGAACATACCGCTTTCCGAGTCACTTTAGTCAAAGGTGCCAAATAGAAGCAAACTTCTACAAACCTCAGATAATAACTCGCAAGGCCCAAAGCCGCAAGACTCTCCGCTTGTAGTGGTGCGCCAAGTCTTCGATCGCTCAATCTTAGTCAGACAACTCAATACCGCTACCGATAACATGCCCTAAGAAAGCCACCGGCTAACTAACTCGCACTTCGAGAACTTGGCATACAATCGCGGCCTCGAGGACTCCCAATACCGCCTCAAATGACCGAATGCTCCGCCTGTGCTCGAATACACCAAGATATCATCAATGAAAACTATAACGAACATATCCAAGAATGGCCTGAACACCCTATTCATCAAATCCATGAATATTGTTGGGGCGTTGGTCAAACCGAAAGACATCACCCTGAACTCATAGTGCCCATACCGGTCCCGAATGCGATCTTGGGATATCCGCTTCTAACTCGTACTGATGGTAACTGCATCGCAGTCTATCTTGAAAACACCTTGCTTCCTCGCAATCGGTCAAACAAATCATCAATCCCGGGAGGGATATCTGCTTTTGATAGTTACCTTGTTCAACCGTCGTAATCAATACACATACGCTGGCCCCATCCATCTTCTTTACAAATAACACCGGGCGCTCCCTGGGAGAAACGATTGGCACGATAAAGCCTTTCTCCAGCAAGTCTTTCAGCTGGTCCTTCAATTCCTTCAACTCGGCAGGTGCCATCCTATATGGCGGAATAGATATCGGTCAAGTGTCTGGCGCCAAATCAATGCAAAACTCAATCTCCCTTTCAGGAGGGATACCCGGAAGCTCGTCTGGGAATACATCTGGAAACTCTCTAACGACCGGAACTGACTGAAGGTCCGGTATCTTAGCCTCAGTGTCGAATACTCGAACCATATGGTAGATATACCCTTTCCGCACCATCTTCCTAGTCTTGAGGTAAGAAATAAACCTACCCCTCGGCGACGCAGTATTCCCCTTCCACTCGATAACCGGCTCGCCGGGAAAACGGAACCGAACTAATCTCTCTCTACAGTCTACATTGGCATAGCAAAACGCTAGCCAATCAATACCCATAATCACATCAAAGTCTGTCATATCCAACTCTATCAAGTCGGCTAGAGTTTGACGACTGTCTATAGTCACTGGGCAAGCCTTGTATACCCGCTCGACTACCACTGAATCACCCACTGGCGTAGCCACCTCAAAAGGTCTTATGGACTCGGGCTCTATCCCTATTCTACTAGCAATATGAGGAGATATGTAGGACAAGGTAGAACCTGGATCTATCAAAGCATATACATCACAGCAAGAAACCGATAATGTACCTGTGACGACATCTGATGACGCCTCCTGGTCCCGCTTACCGGATATATCATAGATGCGCTCGAGGACCGCTAGAATCGAACCCCTACCACGACCTTCGCCGCGCTCGCCGCCCATAAGTACTCGCCTGGGGCGTCTAACCATCGAAGATGAATATCCAAAGCCCGACCGTCGGCTGAACCGCGTGACGCCCCGCCGGGGCGACGGCAATCTCTTCGGGATGGCCCCGCCGCCACAAGAGTAACACGCCTCAACCCATACGGACTTCGCCGGATGAGGCCTACCGATCGAACGCACCGAGAGGTGGTCTCGATTGGTGATGGTCTCTGCCTCCTTGAAAACCTGAAGTCCTGAAGCCTCGACCGCTCACGAATAACCCGGCCGATCGGACCTCCCGCCGAAATCGAGAAGCGAGCACTCAGGCCGGGCCGGAATGTGGGCCTAGTTCGCCGCCGAGGCCGCCACTAAAATCGCTTCGAACTCGCTGCCTCGCCTCTTGGGCCGCCCAAATCTAGCCGTTTCGCTCGCCTCAATCTCACAGACGCACGCATCCGGCAATATCCATCCTCGCCAAGAGCCACCCCCAAGCATGCAGTAATCATATGACGGTCTAACCCCATCACATATCGATGAACCCTGTCGGCCATGTCCGCTACAATGGCGCGATATCCGCCAAGCGAGTCAAACTCCAGTCAGACTTCGATAGTCCTCCCGTCCTGTCTCAATGTCAAGAACCTATCTACGCGGGCCCTCCTCATCTCAGGAGGTAAGAAGTGGTCTAGGAACGCCTCTGTGAATTCCTCCCAAACAGCTGGAAGAGCATCATCACCCCTCGATAACACCCATGACTCAAACCAGTTCAACGCAATATCGTGTAACCGGTAAGAAGCTAGTATAACAGACTCAGTCTCTGATGCCCTAAGCACCTGCATGGTCCGCTGTAACTGCCGGACAAACTCCTGCGGATCCTCCTCAAATCTCGAACCATAGAACTCGGGTGGGTGATAACCCAGGAATCGAATCAGAAATCGCTCGGCCCTGGTTGGCCGCTCGCCGCCACGCCGCCACTACGCTGTCAAGAATCGAATATGTTCCCGTAATTCTATACTCGGACCGATCGTGGATCGAGGCTCGTGATCGCGTCTCGTGAGCCGTTCACGCCTCGAAATCTGCTGAGGCTGGCGACGACGAGGAACTCGCCGCTCTAAACATCATCTCTGGTAAGGATCGGGCTCGTGCTCGTGACTCTCCGCCCCACTAGCGCCTCCGCCGCTTTGCCCTTCTCGCCGCGTTGCCTTGCGCGAGGCATAATCGATACATAAAGGAAAACATTAGAGAGGTTCAACCTATAACTCACTTCTATTGCACGATCTTAGAGTGAAAGAATGGAAACCAATCCTAAATATCCTGCAGCCTCACGATTATAGATGTGGTGCACGACACACCGATAATCAAGACTTACTAGCACGGCCTGCGGACACTTTCCGAGGACTAATCGCTGCGATACCACTTTTGTCAAGACAGACCTCGGCCGCGACTAGTACCTACTGGGTACCGCCGTATATACATCGAGAATAGCAATGGATCATACATAACACATAACTTATAAAAGGGTAACATCACCGTCACCGATAAGGTCGCTTCCATAAAACATACTTAATCAAAGTATAGTAGTACAACTTGTTCTTATAGCCCAAAACACATATATGACCACAGACCTCTAAAGATACCCACTGTGGCGGGACAGGGCCCCGTCATACCCCTGAATGTACAAAATACCTATAGCATCAGGGAATATCCGTACCAATAAACAAGCTTCCGGAGGAATGGAGCTTCTGACACCGGAATAGTGATCCTAAGAACGAGGATCCACAATTTGCTTACCCTTACCTGCGGCATGAACGCAGCCCCCGAGGAAGGGGGTCAGTACACAATATGTACCAAGTATGTAAAGCTGGAAACAAATACTGTAATAATGATATCATAAGTCTAAAAGTAAGCTGGAGTCATGGAAGTCAAACAAAATATCTTTTACTGTGCCTTACTAACAATGAGAGTGACAAGTATATATAATACTGCATAAAATAGGGGCCTCATGATCAAAACAGGGTACCTCGCCCGTAGTATCAATAAGCACCCCTACTCCTGGGACTATTTCACCCGCATAGGTCATGTGGACCCGCATGAGGTATTCTTCGCATAGTGCGCACTGCCGCACGGGACTATTTCACCCGCATAAGCCCATAAGGACTCGCGTGAGGTATTCCTCGATCGTGGGTAGCAAATCCACTAACAGGTGGTATAACGATCTTGGGGCTTACCCTCGATATACTCTTACCCAGGCGGATGGTATAACGATCTTGGGACTTACCCTCGATATACTCTTACACCGGCAGATGGTATAACGATCTTGGGGCTTGCCCGCGATATACTCTTACACCGAAGAAGGTGGTATGACGATCTTGGGGCTTGCCTCGACATACTCTTACCCCGAGAAGGTGGTATAACGATCTTGGGGCTTGCCCCTCAGATATACTCTTACCCTAGCTCAAACTGTCATCATATCATAATCATAAATAAGTTAAGAAAACTCATAACTTCTTATTAGTCTTGTTCATATACCCTCTCATTTTAGTTTACTTAAGGCACTTAATCATATCTTTAATAAAAGAAAACCGGGAATTTAACCCAAGTACTACATACTTCAACTCTTTTAAAAGTGACTCTTTTTCATACATAAAACCTTTGGGCAATTGATGCCTTAAAATCAATTTGCCTTTCATAAATCAAATCATTTGTCCTTACTTGTCTTACTTAGAGTAACCCTTTTCTCATTAATCTTTTATAAAGCTAATAAACCAACTTTCCATAAAGTTGTTATATTAACCCTACACTTTAGCAAAATCATACTTTTCCCCTAACCAAGGGACTTATACATTCTTAAAACGAAACAAGTCATTATATACTTAAAACAAGTAAGAATACCAAATCTTGACGCTCACCGTACTACATAGTTTCATCTATTCATGCTCAAGAGATAGGGAAGCTCCACATACCTCTTTGGTCAATCCACTTGCTAAGTTCAACTACCGCAAGTAATATTTCAACCTATAATAATCATGATACGTTTATTAACCTCTAATTTCAATGTAGAATAATTCAAGTTCAAAGTCACTAAATTCTATGGAAAATTGGGCAGCATTTCCTTTGTTTCTACATACTTGCCACCTTTCTCAAGGCCGAATTTATCATCCAAACGACACATTTAAGGCTCAACAATCCAACATTTCAAAGGGGATTACACACCTAAACTTGGGTGTGTAAAATTCTGCCCCATAAGGTACAGCAATTCACTTAACAATTCTAAGGTAGTTTTTAGGCTACAACACGCTCATAATATCTTCTTAACCATTTTTTTCATATCCAAACCACATTTCTTGCATGCAATGACTCTAAGAGCATTATTTACTACCACAAGTTCTTTCTTCTTAACATGCAACACTAAAAACTAATTCTAAAGGAAGAATCATTACCTTAGAGCTTTAGCCAAAATTTTCCAACAACTTGCTAGCTTCCTTTTCAAGAACACCACCACAACAACCTTCACAAGCTAGCCACAAGCTTCCTTCTTGCCTTTATTTTTTTCAGATTTTTCCTAAGGCTAGAATATCTCTTGGGATTTTAGAGAGAAGGAGGAGCTTGAACTTTTAAGAGAGAAGGAGGAGCTTTTGTCTAAGAGAGAGATGAAATATGACAAGACTTGGTCAATATAATGCATGCAAAATCAGATGGGGGGGGGGGGACACTTGTCACCCTCCCAAGGTCTTTTAAAAGAAAAATCTGATTTTTCCTAAGTTTTTCCGCCAGGAATCCCGCCTTGGCGCCGCGGCCCTGACGCCGGCTGAAACCTCTGCGGACTCTCAGAACTTCCGCGTCGCGCGCTGTCTGGCGCCACGGCGCTGCAACTCAGCGACCAAGATTTCCGGCGCTGCCTCGCATCCGCGCCGCGTCACGCTTTGTCCGAAACATATTTCTATCCGTCTGCGCACTGAACTTGTAACTCTCATAACTTTCTACTCCGACGTCTTATCGACGAACGGTTGGTTGCGTTGGAATCTATACTCAACGAACTACGCCATAGGCCTTTGAAACACTTAGGAACTCTCAATGTACCGTGTCATAACCCACCTCAAAGTTGACTAAAACCCGTCCGGAATAATCCGTCAACCTATCCTTTGAAAATTTTAAGTCTTACATGCTTTCGTACGCTCTCATACGTAGGTCAGAACTACGGGGTATAACAGCTAAAATTTCATGTTATATGTTCCTGCATATTATTCTGCTAACCTTCATGTTTTTCTAAGTAACACCAATGCAGCAAAGTGATCAATGTCATTGAGTCTTTTATTTCTCTTCTCCTTTGAGTTTTTATTTCTTTCTTTTTATCTTTGCTCGAGGGCGAGCAAAGGTTAAGTTTGGGGGTATTTGATCGGTGTATTTTATATACACTTTTTGAGTCATTTTTAGTTAGTCTTTTGTCCCTTTTTGTACAAATACGTGTCATCTTAGGATATATTTTCTTTCTTTTGAGTCAAATTGGTTAAAATGACACTTTGGCGGAAAAGGAGCGAAAAGAGGGCAAAAGTGGAGGTTCCAGAGCTTAAAACGCGAGAAAGTGGTGAACCAGGCAAAGGCACCGTTGCAGCGCCGCGGCGCCTCCAGCCAACAGGGCCAGGCGCCCCGGCGCCCAATATCCAGAGACCTGCAGAAGTTGCAGCGCCGCGGCGCCTCTAGACAAAGAGCGTGGCGCGCGCTAATCACCGTAACAACTCGGTTCCGGCCGCGCTGAGCAGCGTGGCCGCGCGCCAACGCGGGAAAACTCAGGTTTTAGACGATTTTATGGGTCAGGCCTGAAGGAAAACCTTAAGGGCGGTTTTGAGGCTATAAAAAGAGAACCCTAGGCAGTTTTCAAGGGTTCCCTTTCTGGCACAAACACAAGACTTCTTGGAGTTGAAGATTGGAGACCTTTACTTAGTAATTTTTTTTTCTTTTCTTTACTTTACTTTTAGTTTATGTTGGATATTGAATTAGTTCTTGTCATGTCAATGGCTAGGAACTAATTCCATTATAGGGCTTTCCATGTCAATTCACTTGAACCTAATTTTATGAGTTAATGCATGTTTATGGTTGTTCTTCTTATTGTTGAGATTTACTCTATAATTGCTTTGAATGCTTGGTAATTAATTGATCACTAATTATCATTATTTATATGATTTCTAATCAAACTTCGAAAGGAGGAGGTTGTGACTATGCTGTAAGTTGGGTAGACATAGGTCGGATTGGGGATGAAAATACTTCAATTACTTGTGTAGCGTTAATAGGGGTTTAAATACCTAATTTCACGCAAGGTGCGTGACAATTAACAAGGTTTTTGTTCTTAATCCTCCTATAGAGTCATCCTTATCACCGAAAGGTAGAAAGGAGCGCTACTGGGGTTGAGTGTTTATATAGCCTTAACGGGAGTATAAAACGGATTAGTAAACCTGCTAGCTCCAAAAGAAGAAGAACCATAATTTATTGCATTAATAAGTAATATACGCGGATAGTTGAAGTGACTTGGAAGCCCTATTTCCATCACTACTGAAGTAAACACATAGTTAATTAGTATTTATAATTGTTAGTTATAATCAACAAACTCAAATATCGGTTACCAAATAGATAACAAAGAATAGATAATTGGTACTTGAACACTAATCCTTGAGGACGATATTCGGTCTTACCTAGACTATATTACTTGTCACGATAACGTGCACTTGCGTTAAAGTGTGTGCATTAAATCGCGCATCAAAGACAAGATAATGAAAGAGATGATAATGATTATGTCCAACAAAATGATAATGCCAATGATGCGGGACATGATCATGAAGTTTTGGAATCAGCGGCTGAAGACGAAAATGAAGGTACACATTACTATTTATTAATCATTTAGCTTATTAGCATACTAAATTAATATATGAATTAATAGTTGAATCTAAAACAGATGCCAATAAGAAGAAGCATCGAGGGCCAACAAAGCTTACAAAGGTTCATGCGCGTACAAAAGAGGAGCGTAAACTTATTATTTTGAACTCATTGCCAGTTGGACCTACGAAGGAAATAGTTTATGAATTCAAATTTTTCTTGGGAACTTTGGGGAAGGATTCCGAGCTTGCGCCACTGAATTATACTTGTTTTCCAAGTCTTCTCACACATGACAAAATATGGGATTATATTTTGGTATGTTGCAATATTGTTCTTTGAAATATTATGAGTATATTCTTGGTTCTAGACCTTTATCTATTACTAATATGTCGCTTTAATGATTGATATAGGAAAAGTATATGATTGCTGAGACTGATGGAAATATGTAATGGAGGCAGTTAATGCAAGTTGGCGAAGTTATAAATGCAGAATTAAGAAAAATCACTTCTATAAATATGATAGTGATGATATAAGATGGTTTCACAAACCTGAGACTATTTCAGTACCTCTTAAATTATTGGAATTGTGAAAAGATTGAGGTATTCAATTAAATTTGTTTAAGTTTTCGTGTAATAATGAGGTAATATTATTCTAACTTATTATTTTTATCACAGGAAGAATGTAAGAGAAATAGAGACAACCGTCTATTGATGGATGATATGCACACGATGGGTCGTAAGTCGTTTGCAATGTTACGTCATGAATTGGTATACACTTTTCTTTTTCAATAATTGAATTATCTCTTTGCTTCCATTAGTTCTCACTAATTTTAATTTGTAAAAATTTAAGGCTTAGGTATTTGTGTGATTTGTGTGCTAAATTTCATTTTATTTTTTTACAGCAACAAAAGGATCCGAATAAGGAAGAACCTTCTCAAGCAAAGGTCTACAAAGAATCAAGGAAAAGAGTTCCAGGGAAAACATATCATACCATCAACGAGAAAACTGAACATAATATTGTGAGTTAACAAATTGTATTATCATATATTTGCGTACTATTGATAATTTAGTAAGACAATGACTTAACAATCTATAAATAGGCAAAGATAGATGCTATGGAGTCCACCAAACACGGAGAAGGTAGAAACTCTAATGATCTAGTTCTTTGCTCTGAAGTGCTTCAAGGTCCCAAAAGCAAAAATGGCTTACGACTTGTCGGAAAAGGTGTGACAAAGACTGATTTGAAGAAAAAAGAGAAAAAATCAGGTTTCATAATTTCGGAGGAATTCTTGCAGAGTATGAAAGCTGAGTTAGTGCAACAACTTGCACCGACCGTTGCATCAGTGATTATATGACAACTTCAAGAAGCTAATTCCGGAATAAATCTTGTGATTCCTTCTTTTGTGAGTCCATCAATTCCAAATGATTCTTCTAGTGCACCGCATGTCAGTGAACCAAATGGACAGTCTCCTGGGACAGCTAATCAGATAATTTTTGTGTTTTCCTTCTTTCCAACATATAGTAATATTCTGGAGCTTGAAATTTTATATATTATTATACGAGTAAACTACACAGAAGTTATTATTTATGATATTTTGGCTAGTCTACCATTTTTTTACTTATGAATATTCTTTATGTTAACTTGTAGTAGTCTGGTGAACTAAATGGAGAAGAAATCTAGCAATCTAACAAATGGACGTGTGGATGGAGGCTTATGTGTAGATACTTTTGTGAACAATTATTTTGTAATATGTCCTAAGGGGTCTAATATTGTAATATTGTACATTTGTGAACAATTAGTAATACAATCATTTTTTATTATTATTTTGCAATATTGTGAGCTAATCCTTTTGTAATAGTATACATTTTGTAATTTGTGAACAATCTAGCAATCAAGCAGGTGCACATCTAATGTGACGGCTGTACCTGACCGTCGCATTAGGTGGTAAAATAACCATAAAAACTGTCGACTATCTAATGCGACGGCTCTGCCTAGTCGTCGCATTAGGAGGGTTGGAGCGTCGCATTAGGGACGGCGGGGGCCGTCGCATTAGGGGTGAGAGTCGTTGCATTAGATATGAAGCTAATGCGAACACAACCGTCGCATTAGCTTCATATCTAATGCAATGGCTGTAAAGGCGTCGCATTAGGCCCTTCTGGCCGTTGCATTAGACCTAATGCAACGCCAGGAGATACCACGTCTCCTAGCCGTTGCATTAGGTCTAATGCAACGGCCAGAAGGGCCTAATGCGACGGGGTGGGAGCGTCGCATTAACCTAGAAATGTAGTAGTGGTGGAACCCTAATACAATAAGAATTCTAGGTTTATTATAATTATACATCATTAAATATTTACACAATATATGAAATATATTCTAATTATGGTGCAGAGATTATGTGAGATATTGTACACGTTAATAGTATTGTTTGTAAATCATCAAAACATGCATTCAATTCAGCTCAACAGTTCTTTCCCTAGTGTTTAATGGGTGAAGTTTTGACTAGGCTTTGAACACCATCTCTGAGTTAATTAGGTCCACTTGACCGGACGAGTTTGATCAAGATTCCACCAGGCCTGGAATGTGTTATAACATATTGGGTCAATTAAACATTGTCATATGATCATTTTCACTTAGGACTAAAATTTATTGGGGCTCTTATGGGTGTAGGAGAGGTGGGAATTGATTAGAGATCAAATCAAGAAAACAGGTACTACTCCAACAAAGAATACTAGCTACATAAAATTAATATAGTATTCGTATACATACTTTCATATAATGTCATTACACACATGTACAAAATAATGAATAGAAATAATAATTACTAGACATGAATTATACAAATAAATAGACGAAATTCAGAGCCCTGAAGTGAATGGCACACCAGTAGAAGGCAGCCATGACCGACCACCTACGAGGTTCGCAACAGTAAACTTTGCAGCCTCATTAGCATTTGTTATAACATGGTAACCAGGCCATTTCACCCTATACCTAGTCGAGGACCCCGGTCCAAAGTTTCGATACTCTCCATAATACAGAGTCTTGAACGCGAAATTCGAATTTTGCCACGATAACCATCCGGATGGATTAATCAAACCATCAATATACGACCTCAATATTACTGTCCTTGAAAATTCCTGCCACGGTCGTCCCAAATATGTCTTAAATGCGCGAACAACTGGTGCAAGGCTTGGCGCTGCTGTTATCCTCGAATTGTGAATCGATATTCCGGTGTTCTGAAAAGGGTCACCCCTGCCTTGTGCTGTGATCACGTTGACTTGCCCTGTTAAGGGTCTTCGGACGTAGATGACACAATTTTGGAAAACAACTGCGGCGTTACCGAATATAAAGTCTATGGTGCCATAAATATGACATGTTTTATAAAATTGTCGTTGTGATTGGACAAACAAGGTGTCTTGATAGCCTTCGAAACCACAGGCATAGAATACCGAAAGATCGGATGCTGATCGGAGTGCTACTGCTTGACCGTTTTTTGGCCCTGCTGTGTTACGGAATGTGATGCCACGTGCAATGAATCCGCTTCCATCAACCCCTGAAATTTAATAAATAAAGGAATAATTACATTGTTGTACCACTCAAAATAATAATAGCCAATAAAAATATAGATTTAAATAATTAAATATAAATGTACATATAATTTACATATTATATACATAAAATACATATAATATGCATAAATATACACATAATCAGTGTATAGGTTTAGTATATTCTACCTAGCACTCGCATAATTAATATCGGCCGACGGGCCAAAAATGAAAAAAAACCATTAAATGAATGTTATTTTGGAAAACAAGTGATTAATTAAAGAAGTTGTGTTCTGTTAGAGAAATAGTTAACGTAGTCTAAAAACACGTATTAGTTGAACAAAGTAAGGTTACGACTCATGGGAATTATATTGATGTAGAAGCAATACAATAATGTTGAAATTATTGATGTCCCATATCATTATTACTTTGATCAGTGTGGTTTCTTTGAATGAGGATCCTTCACTTAGAAGTAGGACAAAACTTGACATGAAATATCAATGATATCAAACATTTATTGCATAGAATAACATTTCTTACACCGACCTTATAAGGTGATGAAGTGACAACATTGCAAAATAGGTCTTATATTAACGTCAATGTTTTACTTAATTAAAGGAAGTGGTCCTTTAAGTGAAAATTCAGATGACCATGCATGGCTGAAATTTAATTTTTTTATTCCTCTTGGGTATTTGCTAAATGTAACTGATATTATCGGACAAAAGAAATTTCTTTCTGTAATTAATTGGAAAAAGATTATGAGCACACTATAGCTATTCACATTACCGTTTTTGGGCTCATGCGAGCCGTGCTACCGCACAGGTCCCCCGAAAAATGAATTTTTTTAGGGGTCTCTTTTTTCATTTTTTATTAAGTAGTATTAGCCAAAATTTACTGTAAAGACTCATAATTCGTAGGTCTTAGTTCAATCAAAGTAGGGTTGATTAACTTGAAGTTGTATTAGGTTGTTATTTACAATTTAAAATTATATATTTAATTATATTAAGGGTCCACTTTTACGAATTAGAACATGATCCTCAAAATTTTTGAGACGCCTCTGACTATTCAGATCGGTTCCTTTAAAGAAATTACCGTATGAAACAAGGGAGTAATAATTCAATAGTACCTGTTTTTTGTTTATAAAATATCAAAGTAGAATAACATTTACCTATTCCAATCAAACTATCTTACTATATAAAACATTTCGATAACTTTAAAATAATTGCCTTCGCGAAGAAGCCTAAGAATGGTATAGCATGTGAAAACATACAAATATTGCAGCAAAGTGGCCCGCGCCAAAGTAGCATATCTTTAACTTTACTTCATGAACTTGAAATATATTAGAGCTTTCTTAATTACTTGCAACTTCTCTAACAAGGTCCTTGCATGACACTACTCAATTCTTCATTAGTCTATTTCCATGCTGAAATCTTAAAATAAAAGTGAAAAAATAAGTATAGGTTCAAGCTTCTTTTCATTATTAGTGTATTTTAATATATTGTACTCATCCCGTCCCAATTTATGTGTGGTGTTCAGATTTGTAGAGTCAAACAAGTATTTTTATCATGATTTTTTCATATGCTTTTAGATATTTTGAATTGTTAATTATTGTGTCTTATAATCTACATAATTTCAAATATGTAAATTTTATTTTAAAAAAGATTAATTAATGTCTGAATTCACAATAAAAAATAATTAGAAATTTGACTCTCGAAATCCCAACTATGACACATAATATGAGAAAAAGGACTAACATATTGGAGGTATTAGTTTCTTTGTTATTTTTTTTTTTACCTATTATGGAGTTGTATTATAAGTAACCTGATAGGGAAATAAAATTTGTATATATGTCGTGAGCCGGGCGACTCATGTATTATTTTTTTGGTGCTCGAACACTCATTAACCGTGGCGAATACTTTACGTAGATATAGAAAATATTAAAACTTTGGTATAAAATAATAAATAGCACATATGAAACAATAAAAGATTTAGCTCATTTGGTTAAGAGGTGAAAGGCTTTAGCTGCTAAGCCATGGACGAGTCGAGTTCAAGACCCACTCAAAATGCTAGGTACGCCTCTGGGAGTGAGTGTATAGAAGTTAAACTAGTAGAATATCCATGAAGGGAGAGAAACGGGAGCTTACCAACAGTTGCAGTACTGTAAGTAGTGAAACCTCCTGATGCACTTCGACTGCCTGTAATTATCGTATATCTCAAGCCAGCACCAACTAACATTATGTTACTCATGCTAGGCCCTATCGCAACATTTTCTCTATAAACACCTTTTTTAATATATATGATTGTCCTCTGATCTGAAACCTTATTTGCGGCCGCATTGATTGCGGCCTGAATGGATCGGAATTTCCCCGATCCATCTTGTGCCACCACGAAAATCGCATTGGAAGCTAAACTCCTCGTCGAAGATTGTAACAACTTTCTTTCCCTAGCCGTAACCCAACTTGGAAATCCACCAATTTCTGTTGAATTTTGTGAATCCACAAGCTCCCCATTTACAGCCAAAGAATTGCTAATCAGTTGAGATACATTAGTGGATAAATTCGGATGTAGGATATTTGAAACGTTGAGCTGATTTGAACCCGATAGACATGTCTCGATATTTGTTAATGAGGCGCTAAGCCAAGTTTGAGCATCAAAATCGGTACAAGAAGTGGAGTTAGATCCGATGCCATGAAGAGTACGGTTTAATTGGAGGATGGTGTTGTCGATAAGCTTGTCACAATCCATCCAAACTAGTTTCTTACGTTTCCCTCGGCAGTGAGGGCCAATGCTTTTCGCGTGGTTTTGTACTAGAAGAGCTTGTTCCAAGGCCACTTGTGCGGTCATGGTTCGAAATTCGGCTTTGCATGTCGGCTTGAACGTACGCTGGAGAGCGGCGTCGGCCATGAAGTATTTGCATGGTTCAGGATGAGGAGTGGTGCTACACCACCAGTTAATATCATCACTTGTTTCTTCTTCACTGGAATAGGACTGGTTTAAGAACAAAGAGAAGGAAAAGAACATAAAGAGTACTAAGGAATTGAGCTTATAGGTTGTCATAGTATATGTTGTTTTGTGTTGTTATGTATAGTTTTGTTAGAAGTATTTTGCAACCGATAACGAATAGGAATGAAGGAAGGATCATTTAATGATGGAGTTGGTGTCGTTTTATACTAGTGGAAACAAATCTGATGAATGGAAAGGAAAAGGAATGTCTAATGTCAATTGGCTTATTGAAATGCGAAGCAAATATATAATAACAATAAGAAATGCAATCACAAGATATCAAATCATAAAGTCAAGGTTGATATTTCAAAACATCAGTGTCTTTACTTCATTTTGAGATCCTTGTTTCTGTCGATCACGCGTACGGTATATTTGTATTAATAAGAAAGGTCCTCAAGGGAGATTAATACAAATCTATATGGTATCAAGAGTCAATAACCTATCAAAAATAACATGACGACTGATTATGATTTTATTAGATGATAAATTAAAACACTTGTATTCACAATGATTTGACGGATAACTCCAAAAACACACAAGCGGTAGAACGAGCTTGAAGCTTGTTTATTGTAGTTGACGGAAGAGTGGATATTATAAATACCAAAGACTCTAAGATGAGTATACGAGAGATCTTTATGATTTAGGATTTGGAGGGGAGATTTAAATGCCAACCCTTTGTTAGGAAGTATGTTAAGTAGATAAGTAGTCATTTGTAGAACATGGTGCCAAAAAGAAGAAGGTACGGAAGCATTAGCTAATAAAGTACGGACAATGTTATTAATAGTATGAATTTTTCGTTTGACTTTTCCATTTTGTTAGGACGTATGAGGGCAAGAGAAATGAAAAACTATGCCATTAACATCACAAAATTCCCGAAACAACCCATTATCAAATTATTTGCCATTATCATATTGAATATTTTTTATTTTCCGTTCAAATTGGGTACGGATGAATGCTTAAAATTTAAGAAAGTGGAAAAAACTTGAGATTTTTTCGCTAACGTAAAAGTCCATAAAAATTAGAATAATCATAAAAAAAACATAATAACGATGGCCCAAAGAATTGAGATCTGGGGATGTCCATAAATTAGTATGAATAATATCAAAAGACATCAAAGTGCGAGAAGTAGAGGCTACAAATGGTAATCTAACATATTTCCCCAACGAACAAGAATGACAAATTGGAGTACTACGCGTACCCTTACAATCAATAAAATTGTTTTTATTTAAAGAAGACATAATTGACGACCCAAGATGACCCAAACGACAATGCCACACAGAAGGAGTTATAGCAACAAATGTTGATGGCATGACTGGACTCACGAAAGTGGTGGTGGTGATTGGATAAAGATCGCCCCTACTGTTGCATCTCATGAGAGGTATCCCCGTTTTAAAATCCTTCATAGAAAACTCAAATAGATCAAAATTAACAGAAACCCAATTATCAGTGATGAATTTGACAAACACCAAATTTTTAATAAAGTTATAAGCATGAAGGGTATTTTTCAAGATAAGAGGTGGATGAGGGGGAGACACTACTACAGAATTGCGCTTGCATAGCGCTTTTAAGCTCTATCGAAGCTACCGCTATGGTAGCTTAGATAGCGCTTAAAAAAACGTTATGCAAGCAGACTACTACCAAAACGCTTTTCTTAGTTAGCGCAAAAAAGCTCTATGCAAGTTATACTTCTATTTTGAAGATACTAGCATGCATAACGCTTAATAAAGCGCCATCCAATTGTTTTTATATGTTTTTTTTATTTATTTATTATTTTGATACCTATTCCCTCCCTCCCCCCTGTTTTTTCACCTAATAAATAAAATATCAAAAAGATAACAAAAATAATACTCATTCAAAATATAATATAATATAATATAAGCATTCGCATAAAACATAATAATATATTTAAAATAGTATCTCAATCATTAGTAGCTTACAATCATTAACTAATAACAATACGACATAGACAACAATTACATCAAAATACTAACTAATAGCTTCAACCTTCCATTTTTTCTTTGAGGAATCGATTGTACAAGTAGCATGCCCAATTAATTCAAAAATTCTTCATTTTGCTTGTAGGATAAACTTTGATTTGGTGAACTATGAACAAACTGCAAAACATAGATGTTACAAAAATATAATTAGAATAGAAACGTCCAACAAATAAATATACTTACAAGTGCAGGAACATTCGTAAAAGAAACATAACATCCAACTATAGCAGCCAACAGTAGCCATAACAAATAGCAATAAAGCAGCAACACAAAAGAGTTGTTACACCTTGTAGTTTAAGACGATAATTAGAGAACATAATTAAGAGAATAAGATTCGAATTGGATATAAATTATGTTTATTTATGCTAATCCGAAAACTAGTATACAAAGGATGTAATCCCGGAATAATTTTTGAATACTAAGAGTGTGACAATGAAAATTTATAATGATAGTTGTATATTTCCCAACGGAGTTATGGATTAGTGTTGTATTATAAAATCTTGACATTGAGAATATGAGGCCATTCGAAATTTTCAGATTTTTAACTAAGTGTGGGATTAAAATTTAAGTGGACAATTATGGGGACTTGGACCAAGCATGCAAATAAATTTTCAGCACTTATATACATATAACCCTTTATCTTTTTACTCTTAATTCAAAAACCCTTCCACTCTCATCCTCTCTCCCTCTCAGCCGAACCCTCCTCATTTCCATAGCAAATTGAAGATTAACTTCACTCCTTCTTCCTAGATTAAATTTCTCATCTAAATTCTAAGCCATGAAAACTCCAAAACAGTGAGCATCACAGGTTGCTGGATCGATTTTTAGCCCTGAAATGATGGCTTGAAACATGAACATTTTGGAAGAGAAACATGTAAGAATGATGGATTGAACTTGTAGAATACATGCATGTCATTTTGGATTGAAGAAATGGTGCAACATGGATGGGCAGTGACCGATTTTTAGGGACTGTTTTGGGTAAAAATTAAGGTAAAATTTCTTCTTATTAATTGAGTATTGGAGTTACATGATGTTGTAGTTTAAGAAATGAACTCGTGTTAAGAGATGAACTTAGATTAAGAGAAAATGGAAGTAAGAATGCATGTGATTGTTGTTGAAGTTGTTGATCGATTGGAATATGTGGTGCCGAATTGGGGACTGATTTGTATACATTGGCTTTGATTGTTGTTATTGTTATTATTATCACTAATTGATATATGAAAGTATTGAAATGTGAAATTGGATTTTAAGGAGTTATGAGAAGAGTTAGGGAATTATGGTTGTGGCTGAGAACTTCATCAAATTGTTGGACATTGTTGTGATGTATTAGGGGCTGTTTCTGGTTAAGTTATAATGCTTAAAATATAAGTTATGAACATGTATATACGTTGTAGTAATTACTAATACATGTCTTAAAGAAATTAAAGTGTAGAAAGGTGTTACTTGTATTCTCGTTAATGTTGGTATATGGACTGTTTTAGGGGCTGATTTTATATGGATTAAGATGATGGATTAACATGAGAAATAGGTGTATAAATCATCTTGGTTGGTGTAGTTGTTGTCTTCCATGAACGTAAAGAGAAGGAATGTATTATGATGGAGTATATGAAGTATTTGGGATTGTTTTGGTTATATCTTTAAGTAGCATCTTGTTATTGGTATTGTTGGCTTTGTTTGTAAGTTGTGGATGTGCATATAAATAGGGGAAGTGCTGCCCAAATTTTTATAGAAAAGAGAGTCATCATTCGACATAACTTATACTAAGAATCGTAGAGTTGACGAACAAATTACTATTATTATAGGTCGAGGTGCTAATCGAGACGAATATCAATTATAGAGTTGGTTAGTTCGACAATAAGGTATGTGAAACTATCCTTTCTTCTTTTGACATGATTTATATAAAATGAGTGTATGACGGACGTACATAATTCTATTGAATCATAATTCTTAATGATACATGATATGATAGTGCCGGGATTTTCAAAGTAATAGTTATTCTTTTTATTCCATTGAGAGTCAAATGATGATTTAATTTGTATAAAGTTACTCATGATATTCTATTCATGATGATATGATTATATGTTTTTACCGCGTCTCAGAATGGGTCGGGAAGTATATGATTTTACCGCATCCCAGAATTGGTCGGGAAGTATATGATTTTACCGCGTCCCAGAATGGCAGGAAGTTTCGTGCGTAATTCCTTATATGTTCACCGTGTCCTTCACTAGAGGGTCGGGCAGTATATATATGATATGTGGACAGGCATCCACGGATATGACTATGTGTTCACCGCGTCCTTCACTAGAAGGCTGGGCAGTGTATATATGATTTATTTTATACGGATATGTCTTGACTTTCATTTCATAAGGCGCAGGTGCATTGATAACTTGATTATTATACTTGTCTCATGTTATGTTCTGGCCAGTTATGATCTTTTTTACAGTACTTCATGTTTTACTTACTCAGTATATTATTTCGTACTGACCCCTTTTTTCCGGGGGGCTGCGTTTCATGCCCGTAGGTACAGGTACTCATTTTGGTGATCCTCTAGTCTAGAATTTCCTGTTCAACTGTTTGGAGAGCTCCATTGATCCGTAGCTTAGTCGTTTTGGTACAGAGCCTTATTTTGACTTATGCATATTTAGGGGCACGACGGGGCCTTATCCCGTCATATTTTATTATCGTATTCTTAGAGGTCTGTAGACAGTTGTGGGTGGTAGATGTGTTTTTGTATATGTGTACGGTTGTGAGCTATTTTGGATATCTCTATGTACAGATACGACCTCATCGGCTTGCCTATTTTGTTATATGAATTAGTTGTGACTCCTCGGGAGACAGGTATTACCGATGTTTACATTATCCTTGGTATCTGTGTGATTATATGTGACAGGTGGGTATAAGGTAGGGCATCGGGTCGCGGCCCGTCGAGTCGGGTCGTGACATTTAGTGGTATCAGAACAGTTCATCCTCGGAATGTCTACAGACCGTGTCTAGTAGAGTCTTACATATGGATATGTTGTGCACCATACTTATACGCAAGAGGCTGTCGGACATTTAGGATTAGTTTCTATTCTTTCATCTCGTAGATCGTGCAATAGAGCTATGTTATTAGGATGATCCCTCTCTGATGAATTATTGTGTTTACAGCTATGCCTCCGAAGAAAGCGACAGCCGCCCAGAAGGGCAAATCAGTAGCAGAAGCTACTAGTCAGAACCGAAGAGTTACTAGGGCCCAGACCCAGTCTATGCCTGAGACAGTACCCCATTCGATGAGCTCTGCTACATCGCCACCTCTAGAGACTCCAGTTCATGGGGCAACATCATCACTAGCTCATGAGGCCCCAGTACCTGAGCCTCCAGCTCCTCAGCCATGGGCGGAGGATAGGGCCATGAGAGATGCGATTCACCCGGCAGATTAGTGGCGGCACTGCATGCGAGGACTTAGGGTTGATAGTAGATCTGACAGTTTGAGGGTTCGTGACTTTTTGAGTTGTAATCCTCCAGAGTTTTTTGAGTCAAAGCCCGAGGATGACCCGCAGGAGTTTATCCGACAGATGCAGCGCACATTGAGGGTGATCAAGGCTTCAGAGACTAAGTCAGTTGAATTGGCTTCGTATCGGATGCGGGATGTAGCTGTAAATTGGTATGAGTCTTGGGAGTTATCTAGAGGTGAGGGTGCTCCTCCAGGTGTATGAGATGAGTTTACAGAGGCATTCCTTGGCCACTTTCTGCCTCCAGAGATGAGACGAGCCAGAGTCGATAGATTATTACAGTTGATGCAGGGTGGCAGAAGCGTTTGGGAGTATAGTCTGGAGTTTGATTCGTTGGCTAGATATGCACCTACTATCGTAGCTGATATGGCGGATAAAGTGTATCATTATGTGATGGGACTGGACCGCTATTTGATCGATGGTTGTATGGCAGTGGCTCTTCAGCCAGGTATGGATATTGACTGAGTACAGGCCTATGCACAGGGGGTAGAGGATCGACACAGAGGGCGTCATCCAGATAGAGATCACGATAGAGGCCAGCATAAGAGGGCTAGGTCAACTGGGTATACTGGTGAGTCTCGAGGCGGGCAGCCTCATCAACATGTTAGGTATTCTTCCCAGCCAGCACAGAGTGCACCTCCACAATGCAGGTAGACGATTTGATCGCACGAGGTATTCAGGAGTTGGTCAGAGCTCCAGGGCTTCGGGTTCACAGGTGAACAGAAGTTCTAGTCAGTCGAGGCCACCTTTGCCTCAGTGTACTCGGTGTGGTAGGTCCCATTCTGGGATATGTCGTTCTGGTACAGGTGCTTGTTTTTCTTGCGGTCGTCAAGACCATATGATGAGATATTGTCCTTATAGAGATGGTCCAGGTGGTATGACTCAGCCTACGGGATCGGTTGTTGGTTCATCATCTTCTATAGCTATGCGCCCCGCAGGGCAGGGTGTTTATATGCCAGCAGGTCGTGGTAGAGGTCGTGGTGGAGTTTCCAGTTCTTGCATTCCCTCGCACCGCATATATGTTTTGGATAGTAGGCATGATCAGGAGGCGTCGCCAGATGTGGTTACATGTATATTATCGATCTTTTTCCGAGACGTATATGCATTGATAGATCCAGGTTCCACCCAGTCATATATATCTCTCTTTATTGCTAGTAGAATCGGAGTAGAATCTGAGTCGATAGAACCATTTGAGGTAGCTACACCGGTAGGAGATTCTGTCATAGCTAGGCGAGTATATAGAAATTGTTCGGTGGTTATACATAGTCGTCGTACCATAGCAGATTTGATAGATATACATGACTGAATTTAATATTATTATGGGTATGGATTGGTTAGATTCTTATTATGCTAACGTTGATTGTAAAGATAAGATGGTTCAATTTCAGTTTTCAGGCGAACCAGTTATAGAATGGAGAGGAAATACAACATCGCTGAGGGGTAAGTTTATCTCATACCTCAAGGCAAGAAAGATGGTTAGAAAGGGTTGTATTTACCATCTGGTTCGAGTGCATGATGTGGAGGCGAAGGTACCATCTCTTCAGTAACTCCCGGTAGTTAATAATTTCCCAGATGTATTCCCAGATGATTTTCCCGATCTTCCTCCAGAACAGGAGATATAGTTCAGTATAGATGTACTACCAGATACCCGACCCATATCTATTCCTCCTTATAGAATGACACCTGCAGAGTTGAAGGAATTGAAGGAGCAGCTGAGAGACTTGTTGGAGAAAGACTTCATCAGGCATAGTACATCACCTTGGGGAGCACCGGTGCTATTTTTAAGAAAGAAAGATGGATCGCTGCGGATGTGTATTGATTATAGGCAGCTGAATAAGGTAACCATAAAAAATAGGTATCCCTCTCCAGGATTGATGATTTTTTTTACCAGTTGCAGGGTGTTAAGTGTTTTTCGAAGATAGACTTGCGGTCAGGTTATCATCAGGTGCGGGTAAGGGAGACAGATATTTCGAAGACATCATTAAGGACCCGATACGGATATTATGAGTTTAGAGTGATGTCCTTTATGCTGACCAATGCTCCAACAGTGTTTATGGATTTGATGAACCGAGTGTTCAAGCCATTCCTGAAATATATTTGTTATTGTATTCATTGATGATATCTTGGTTTATTCGCGTTCAGAAGAGGAGCATGCAGACCATTTAAGGACGGTACTTAGGGTACTTCAGCATCAGAGGTTGTATGCCAAGTTTTCTAAGTGTGAATTCTGGTTGACTTCAGTGGCATTCTTGGGGCATATCATTGGAGCTGATGATATTCGGGTTGATACGCAGAAGATTAAGACGGATAAGACTTGGCCCAGACCTACGACACCTACGGAGGAACGCAGTTTTCTGAGGCTAGCAGGGTATTACAGGAGGTTTGTAGAAAAGTTTACCTCAATTTCAGCGCCTTTAACAAGGCTAACTCAGAAGGCAGCTATGTTCCAATTGACGGATGCTTGTGAGCAAAACTTTCAGTTGTTGAAAGACAAGTTGACTACAGCTCCAGTTCTGACTCTTCCTGATGGACCAGATGATTATGTTATTTATTGTGATGCTTCAGGTGTTGGACTAGGTTGTGTGTTGATGCATCATGGTAGGGTTATAGCTTATGCCTCCCAACAGCTCAGAAAGCACGAAAAGAATTACCCTACTCATGATTTGGAGTTGACAACAGTGATTCATGTTTTGAAGATATGGAGACATTATTTATATGGAGTTCATGTTGATATTTATATGGATCACAAGAGTCTCCAATATATATTTAAACAGAAGGAGCTGAATTTACGACAGAGACGGTGGCTAGAGTTACTAAAGGATTATGATGTTGATATTTTATACCATCCCAGGAAAGCAAATGTTGTGGCAGATGATCTTAGTTGTAGATCTATGGGTAGCTTGACGGATGTGCAGCCAGACAGAAAGGATATGGTTCGTGAGATACACCAGCTAGCCAGCCTTGGAGTCTGTTTGGCTAATTCTGGAGATAGTGGCGTTGTTTTTCAAGGAGTTGCCGAGTCCTCTATCATAGAAAAGGTAAAGAGACATCAGTATGAGGATCCTGTTCTGGCACAGTATAGAGATGCAACTCTTCGAAAGGAGAAAACTTTATTTGAGGTTGCACCTGATGGGGTGCTAAGGTATGAAGGTAGGCTATGTGTACCAGATGTTGCCGGGCTACGACGACAGGTTATGGGAGAGGCACACAATGCCCGTTATTCTATTCATCCAGGGTAAACGAAGATGTATCATGACCTCATATGCTTGTATTGGTGGGATGACATGAAAAGGGACATAGCAGAGTTTGTTGCTCAGTGCCCGAATTGTCAACAGGTTAAGGTCGAGGATCAGAATCCTGGTGGATTGCTACAGGAGATAGATATCCCAACTTGGAAATGAAAAGTGATTAATATGGACTTTATTACAGGCTTACCTCGCACTCAGCGGAAGTGTGACTCTATATGGGTGATTGTGGATAGGCTGACGAAATCAGCCCATTTTCTACCAGTCAGGACTACGTATTCACCGGAAGATTATGCGAGACTATACATCAGGGAGATAGTGAGACTTCATGGGGTCCCCACATCTATTATATCGAACAGAGGAGCTCAGTTTATAGCTAATTTTTGGAGGTCGTTCTAGAAGGGATTGGGGACACAGGTGAGTCTCAACATTTCATTCTCAAACTGATGGGCAGGCTGAGCGTACTATTCAGACTCTAGAGGATATGTTGAGAGTCTGTATTATTGACTTCAGAGGTAGCTGAGATGATCATTTACCATTTGTTGAGTTTGCCTATAATAATAGCTATCATTCTAGTATTCAGATGGCCCCGTACGAGGCCTTATATGGGAGGAAATGCAGGTCACCTATTGGTTGGTTCAATGTTGGTGAGACTAAGTTCATCGGTCCAGATATGGTTCAACAAGCTGTGGATAAGGTGAAGCTTATTCAGGAGAGATTATTAGAAGCCCAGAGTCGACAGAAGTCATATGCAGATAATCGACGTCGACACTTAGAGTTTCAGGTTGGCGATTAGGTTTTTTTCTGAAGGTGTCACCCATGAAGGGTGTGATGAGATTCGGCAAGAAGGGGAAGCTCAGCCCGAGGTACATTGGACCTTATCAGATTATTCGCAGTCTAGGCAAGGTTGCCTATGAGTTGGACCTTCCATCTAATTTGGAAGCAGTACATCCAGTCTTTCATCTATCGATGCTGCATAAATGTATTGGTGAGCCTTCTAGAGTAGTGGATGATGTCCAGGTAACCGAGGAGTTGTCTTATGAGGAGAGCCCTATAGCGACACTTGATCGCCAGGTCAGAAGGTTGCGTACCAAGGATGTGTCTTCTGTCAAAGTATTCTGGCGGAATAATAATTGGGAAGCAGAAGATGAGATGAAAAAGAAGTATCCTCACTTGTTCCTGATGCCTGCAGGTAATTCAGTTCCCTACTTGACTATTTTTGGACTTGTGTGGATTGTATATGTGTTGTATTGTGGCCCTATGAGACATCTTTGGGTTTGCTGAATATAGGTTGGTAGGTGGAGTTATAGAGGAGACTCTGCCGAAATTTTTATAGCATAAGACCTCTTATGAACATTCGAGGACGAATGTTTCTAAGGGGGAAGGATGTTACACCTCGTCGTTTAAGGCGATAATTAGAGAACGTAATTAAGAGAATAAGATTCAAATACTGGATATAAATTATGTTTATTTATGCTAATCCGGAAACTAGTATACAAAGGATGTAATCCCGGAATAATTTTTGAATACTAAGAGTGTGACAATGGAAATTTATAATGATAGTTGTATATTTTCCAACTGAGTTATGGATTAGTGTTGTATTATAAAATCTTGACATTGAGAATATGAGGCCATTCGAAATTTTTAGATTTTTAACTAAGTGTGGGATTAAAATTTAAGTGGACAACTATGGGTACTTGGACCAAGCATGCAAATAAATTTTCAGCACTTATATACATATAACCCTTTATTTTTTTACTCTTAATTCAAAAACCCTTCCACTCTCATCCTCTCTCCCTCTCAGCCGAACCCTCCCCCATTTCCATAGCGAATTGAAGATTAACTCCACTCCTTCTTCCTAGATAAATTCCTCATCTAAATTCTAAGCTATGGCAACTCCAAAACAGTGAGCATCACGGGTTGCTGGACCGATTTTCAGCCCTGGAATTGTGGCTTGAAACATGAACATTTTTTAAGAGAAACATGTAAGAATGATGGATTGAACTTGTAGAATACATGCATATCATTTTGGGTTGAAATAATGGTGAAAAATGGATGGGGCAGTGACTGATTTTTAGGGACTGTTTTGGACAAAAATTAAGGTAAGATTTCTTCTTATTAATTGAGTATTGGAGTTACGTGATGTTGTAGTTTAAGAAATGAACTTGTGTTAAGAGATGAACTTAGATTAAGAGGAAATGGAAGTAAGAGTGCATGTGATTGTTGTTGAAGTTGTTGAAGTTGTTGAGCCGATTGGAATAGGTGGTGCCGAATTGGGGACTGTTTTTGGTATACATTGGCTTTGATTATTGTTATTGTTATTATTATCACTAATTAAATGTTGAAATTAAAGGAAACCTTGTTTTTTAAGTTGTATTTGGTTATATGAAAGTATTGAAATATGAAATTGGATTTTAATGAGTTATGAGAAGAGTTAGGGAATTATGGTTGTGGGCGAGAACTTCATCAAATTGTTAGACATTGTTGTGATGTATTAGGGGCTGTTTTTTGTTAAGTTATAATGCTGAAAATATAAGTTATGAACATGTATATACGTTGTAGTAATTACTAATACACGTCTTAAAGAAATTAAAGTGTAGAAAGGTGTTACTTTGTATTCTCGTTAATGTTGGTATATGGACTGTTTTAGGGGCTGATTTTATATGGATTAAGAGGATGGATTAACATGGTAAATAGGTGTATAAATCACCTTGGTTGTTGTAGTTATTGTCTTCCATGAACGTAAAGAGAAGGAATGTATTATGATGGCGTATATGAAGTATTTAGGATTGTTTTGGTTATATCTTTAAGTTGCATCTTGTTATTGGTAATACTGAATCATGCATGTTAATTTCAAAAATCCTATGGCATTTTTACTTGCTATTCTCCACTAATCATGGATATGCATCTAAGAGATCTTCGGGACTTTTAAGGGTTGTAATGTAGGCTTAGGCATGGGTAGGTAAAAATAGGCATTTAGGCTCATTTTTGTGTACCATAAGCTCTTTAGCTTTTCAGTGTTTCCCTTTTCTTTTGATTATTTCCTTCACTTCAAATCTATCTTTCCCCTCTTTTGTTATGAGAGCGTGAAGTGTATCATAATAACAAGCACCCCCAAACTTAGGCTTTTGCCTATTTCTTATTACTTTTTTATTGGGGTGCATCAATCTTGTTTGCTTTTTTTGTCTCTTTTTTAATACATTTTATTCCAACTATTTCACATTCTTACTTATGGCACAAGTGTGGGAATATAGGGTGTCAAAGAAAAAGTTCAATTTTTAGGCTCAATGGGGCTGACTAGAGATATTTTTAATGTTAGGAATAGAAAAGAGTGGTAAGAATTGGCTAACAAAGAAACGCCTGAGTCATCTCCCTAACATGCATATCCTAACTATTTCGCCTCAAATAGCAAGCAATCATAACACATAGGTTTTAATCATTTATCATGCACAATTCAAGCAAGAAACTCCAAATAGACAGATTTCATGAGTTTTTGGCATATTTAACCTAAGTGTTTAGATAGTTGTTTTAATTCCATTACATTATTTCACCTTACTTCACTAGGTGTTTCTAGTAACTACAACATGCATGATCTTTGACGGACAATTATGACTCGAAAGAAAGGGGGAAAAAAATTATGACTCAAAAAAAAAAATACACAAAAACAATCAAAAAGACTCAAACATACTATAACAATAAGACACAAATAAGACACCCCCCCAAACTTAAATCACACATTGTCCCCAATGTGTGTAGACTCAAAGACAATAAAAGAAAAGACACTTACAAACTTGGTTTAAAATTGTGGCGGCGGCGGTGGATAATGCTTTGGATTCCGTGAGGGGAGGAGAGCTCTGGATTTTTTATTTGGAGACAGGGCCTTCGGATTAGGGCGTCTTTCAAAATTCAGATTTTTCCGTTGTGGCGTCGCGGCCTGAAATGGCGCGCGGGCGCTTGGCGATTTTCTCGACATCCTCGCTTCTCTTCGCCGCTTCCAAGTTCTTGGCCTTGCACTCCATCACAACACATAGCACTACTCAGTGAGATCGTTTCTAAATAAAGACTAATTGCATTAAAATAAATAAACTGAAATACCTTGGGTTGCCTCCCAAGTAGCGCTGTCTTTAACGTCTTTTAGCCGGACGCAAGTTCCTTATTATTCTAGGGTGAGAGAGGTTACTAAGTTCATGTATTCCATTTCATTGATCAGATAAGGTTTTAACCTCTGTCCGTTTACCTTGAATGAGGCTCCCTCTCTCCCTTTTATTTCAACTGCACCATATGGGAATACTCTTACCACCGTGTATGTTCCTGTCCAACGTGATTTTAACTTGCCTGGAAATAATTCCAACCTTGAGTTGAATAAAAGCACTTGTTGTCCTTCTTGGAAGTCTTTCGGTATCAATCTCTTGTCGTGCCATACCTTTGTTCGTTCCTTGTAGATCTTTGCATTCTCATAGGCATTGTGCTTGAATTTATCCAACTCGCTCAGCTGTAGTAGCCTCCTCTGTCCTGCTGCCTTGGCGTCCATGTTTAACTTCTTCATTGCCCAATACGCTCTGTGTTCCAACTCTACTGGCAAATGACATGCTTTACCAAAAACTAACTTATATGGTGACATACCAATTGGTGTTTTGAATGTTGTTCGGTATGCCCACAATGCGTCATCCAGTTTGATAGACCAGTCCTTCCTTGAGCCGTTCACCGTCTTTTCTAATATGCTCTTCACTTCCCTATTTGACACTTCTGCTTGCCCATTCGCTTGAGGGTGGTAGGCAACAGGGCTGATGGTAGACTTCATATCGGGAAAGCAATGAATTCAGCTGCTTGTTGCAAAAGTGACTTCCTTCGTCACTGATGATGGCTCTCGGAGTGCCGAACCTTGTGAAAATATTCTTTTGAAGGAATTTTTGAATGCTTCCATCGTTTTCTTTCGTGGCTACTGCTTCTACCCATTTGGACACATAGTCCACTGCCAGAAGGATATATTGATTTCCAAAGGATGGCGGGAATGGTCCCATGAAATCGATTCCTCACACATCAAATAGTTCCACTTCCAATATACATTGCGAAGGCATTTCGTTTCGTCTTGAAATGTTCCATGTTCTCTGACAACTATCACATCTCTTCACAAAGGCATGGGCATCCTTAAAAAGTGTTGGCCAATAGAACCCGCTTTGCAGTACCTTTGCCGCTGTTCTTGATGCCCCAAAGTGCCCACCACATGATAGGGTGTGGCAATGAGTGAGAACCTGGTGCTTTTCCTCCTCTGGTATACATCGCCTATTGACTTGATCGGCACAGTGTTTGTATAACATAGACTCCTCCCAATAGTAGTGCTTTACTTCGGAGTAAAACCTCTTCACTTGCTGTCTTGTCAATTCTGGGGGTATTACCTTAGCTGCAAGAAAATTAACAAAATCAGCGTACCAAGGTAAATTAAGATTCGCACTTACTTGAAACAGTTGTTCGTCTGGAAAGTGATCATTTATCTGCACATCCTTGGTGTTCTGGATCTCTGTGTTCTCCAGTCTTGACAAGTGGTCTGCAACTGAATTCTCTGTTCCTTTCTTGTCACGAATTTCCACGTCGAATTCTTGTAGTAGCAAGACCCATCGAATGAGGCGAGGTTTTGCATCCTTCTTTGTCATCAAGTACTTTATGGCAGAATGGTCAGTGTATACTATCACCTTATTTCCAATCAAGTATGGCCTGAATTTCTCAAATGCATACACTATTGCTAGTAATTCCTTTTATGTAGTCGCATAATTTAACTGTGCGTCATTTAGAATTTTACTAGCATAGTAAATGAATCTAAATACCTTGTAGATTCTCTGTCCAAGCACTGCTCCTACTGCATAATCGCTTGCATCGCACATTAGTTCAAATGGGAGCTCCCAGTTTGGTGCAATGACTATGGGTGCTGAAATAAGCATTCCTTATTGAAGTCAAAGGCAACCCCCGTCATTAGCAATGTGGAAAGAGGTTTTGAAACCTTTGAAAAATCCTTGATGAATTTTCTATAGAAACCTGCATGCCCAAGGAAACTTCTGGCCCCTTTTGTTGATACTGGAGGTGGGAGATTTTCGATTATTGAAATCTTTGCTTTGTCTACCTCAATACCTTGGTTTGATATTTTGTGTCCCAGGACAATCCCTTCTGTTACCATGAAATGACACTTCTCCCAGTTTAGCACAATGTTAGATTCTTCACATCGGCTTAACACTGCTTCTAAGTGCCTCAAACATTCATCGAACGATGCTCCAAAGACCAAAAAATCATTCATAAAGATCTCTATAGTCCTATCCACCATGTCTGAGAAAATTATCATCATACACCTCTGAAAGGTTGCAGGTGCATTGCAAAGTTCGAATGACATCCTTCTGAATGCGAATGTACCAAAAGAACAAGTGAATATCGTCTTTTCCTGATCTTCCGCGCTTATTGCACCGTGATACCCGAGTACCCATCCAAAAATAAAGAGTAGTGCCCTCGTAAGTCTATCCAACATTTGATCTAGAAATGGCAACGGAAGTGGTCTTGTCGGTTGCCTTGTTCAACTCGCGATAGTCAACGCAGATTCTCCATCCGAATTGTTCTGAAGGAATGAGTTCGTTCCTTTCGTTGGTCACCACCGTTATTCCACCCTTTGGGCACCACTTGACCGACCTACCCATACGTCGCCGATATAGGGTAAATTACTCATGCATCGAGTCATTTCAGGATTTCCTTTCTGACTACCTCTTTCATGTTTGGGTTTAGTCGCCTTTGTGCCTCGATGGATGGTCTGCTCTCCTCATCTAGACGGATTTTATGCATTACCGTTGACGGACTTATCCCTTTATGTCTGCTAATGTCCATCCAATGGCACGCTTGTGATCCCTAAGCACTCTTAGCAGTTTATCAATCTCTTCGGTGGATAAGTGGCGTGAAATGATCACTGGTAAGGTTTTATCTTCACCTAGGTATTGGTATTGTAAATGATTGGGTAGGATTTTTAACTCTAACTCTGGAGCCTTCTCTGTGGATGGTATTGATCTTTCTGGCATCTGCCCAAGCTCTTCATACCTCCTCTTATCCCATTTCTCATAAACATTCATCCAATTTGCATACTCCATCAGCCCTGGGTCGTTTCTACTATTATCATCCCATTTGGTCAGTACTTCTTCAAGCGTATCATCATGTCTGAACCCTTTGGCTGACACTGCATCTTCGATAAGATCAATGGCTGAGCAGTTATCATTGACATCTGGAAAAGTTGCTGCCCGAAAAACATTGAAAATCACTTCTTCTTCATCCACCCGAAGCTTCAACTCCCTTTTGTGAACATCAATGAGAGCCTGTCCTGTGGCTAAGAAGGGTTTGGCAAGTATGATGGGGATTCCGTCGTTATCTTTTATGTCTAAGATGACGAAGTCAGCAGGAAAGATGAACTTGTCCACCTTCACTAATACATCTTCGATGACTCTCAGGTGAAATATGGAGCGCCACTAACCGCAGTGATGTTTGTAGGTTTGACTTCTCCCATTCCCGGTTGCGTAAAACTAGATAAGGCATCGATTTATGCCGCCTCAAATCGCACAATGTTTTCTGACATTCAAACTTTCCAATGGTGCATGGGATGGTGAAGCTCCCTGGATATTGTAATTTCTGAGGTAGTTTTCTCTGTAGGATGGCACTGCATTCCTCAGTCAACACCACTGTTTCGTAGTCCTCTATCCTCCTCTTTTTGCTAAGAATATCCTTCATGAACTTTACGTAGCTTGGCATCTGCTCTAATGCTTCAGCAAACGGAATATTGAGTTGCAATTGTTTGAGAATTTCCACAAATTTAGAGAATTTCTTGTCAAGAGCACATGTTTTTAACCTCTGGGGATACGGTATCTTCACCTGGGGTGCGTTCGCTACAGCTTCTACCAACTTTTCATTGGCTGCTGGCGCCGCGCTCGCTGGCGGCCGCGGCCAAACTTCGGCCCTGTCCCAGAATCTTCGCGCCCGCTGTCATCGGCGCGCTACGGCGATGCGAATTTTCCATCTCCACAGATTCGGCATTCTTCAGGTCAATCGCCTGACATTGTGCTTCCATATTTCCTCTCACATGTGCAGATTGATTTTCTTGTGTGTCGATGTTCAACATGACCGCAAGTTCTCCTATTTGCGTTTCCAACTTCTTCATGACCATTCTCGTTTCGTTCATGAATTGAGTTTGATACCTAGTAAAATTGAGTATGGCTTCTCGTAACTCCTCCCTCTCTTCCTGTATGGTTGGAGTTTTATCATATTGACAGTAGTAATCCATGTCTTCAGGATCCCTGAGATGAATCAAAACCAACAACGGATCACGGCACACTTGTTTTCACAAAAAATAAAAACAAATAAAAATAAAAACAGAAATAAAAACCAAATTAGAAATTAAAAATAGATAAAATTGATATTGAACTATGCCTAATCCCCGGCAACGGCGCCAAAAACTTGATGCGCGATTTAATGCACACACTTTAACGCAAGTGCACGTTATCGTGACAAGTAATATAGTCTAGGTAAGACCGAATATCGTCCTCAAGGATTAGTGTTCAAGTACCAATTATCTATTCTTTGTTATCTATTTGGTAACCGATATTTGAGTTTGTTGATTATAACTAACAATTATAAATACTAATTAACTATGTGTTTACTTCAGTAGTGATGGAAATAGGGCTTCCAAGTCGCTTCAACTATCCGCGTATATTACTTATTAATGCAATAAATTATGGTTCTTCTTCTTTTGGAGCTAGCAGGTTTACTAATCCGTTTTATACTCCCGTTAAGGCTATATAAACACTCAACCTCAATAGCGCTCCTTTCTACCTTTCGGAGATAAGGATGACTCTATAGGAGGATTAAAAACAAAAACCTTGTTAATTGTCACGCACCTTGCGTGAAATTAGGTATTTAAACCCCTATTAACGCTACACAAGTAATTGAGGTATTTTCATCCTCAATCCGACCTATGTCTACCCAACTTACAGCATAGTCACAACCTCCTCCTTTCGAAGTTTGATTAGAAATCATATAAATAATGATAATTAGTGATCAATTAATTACCAAGCATTCAAAGAAATTATTGGGTAAATCTCAACAATAAGAAGAACAACCATAAACATGCATTAACTCATAAAATAAGGTTCAAGTGAATTGACATGGAAAACCCTATAATGGAATTAGTTCCTAGCCATTGACATGACAAGAACTAATTCAATATCCAACATAAACTAAAAGTAAAGTAAAGAAAATTACTAAGTAAAGGTCTCCAATCTTCAACTCCAAGAAGTCTTGTGTTTGTGCCAGAAAGGGAACTCTTGAAAACTGTCTAGGGTTCTCTTTTTATAGCCTCAAAACCGCCCTTAAGGTTTTCCTTCAGGCCTGGCCCATAAAATCGTCTAAAACCTGATTTTTCCCGCGTCGGCGCCGCGACCCTGCTATCGGCGCCGCGGCGCCGGAACTTCTGCGCTGTTCTGGTGATTAGGCGCCGCGGCCCTGCACTCTGCTGCTTTGTAGGCGCGCGCGCTGCAACTGCAGTCTCGATATTGGCGCCGGGCGCTCGCCTCGCTGGCTGGAGGCGTCGCGGCGCTGCAATGGTGCCTTTGCCTGGTTCACCACTTTCTCGCGTTTTAAGCTCTGGAACCTCCACTTTTGCCCTATTTTCGCTCCTTTCCCGCCAAAGTGTCATTTTAACCAATTTGACTCAAAAGAAAGAAAATATATCCTAAGATGACACGTATTTGTACAAAAAGGGGACAAAAGACTAACTAAAAACGACTCAAAAAGTGTATATAAAATACATCGATCAGTCTTTCTGCTGATGCATTAGTATGAGTGACAATCTCATTCCTTGTTGCAACCATTTCTATGTTTTCTACTTGTTTTTTACGCAATTCAAGATATGCTGACAAAGAACCTGGAGAACAAAATGACTTCTTTTTCTGTTGTTTTTGCGGTACAAAAGATTGTTGATTCTTCTCAACTTGATGATGCTTCTGTTTTGGATTATTCTTTTTCATAAAATCATCCATAGTTTGTGGCCGAGCTAAAACCTGTAATGGACGAAATTAGAGTATGGACGAAATTATGCAGCAACAACTGCTCATCGAGGCAGCAATGCAGCAGCAGTAGCTGCTCGTCGAGGCAGCAGCAGAAGCTCGTCGAGGCAGTAGCAGCAGCAGTTGCTCATCGAGGCAGTAGCAGCAGCAGTTGCTCATCGAGGCAGCAGCTGCTCGTCGAGGCAGCATCAGCTGCTCGTCGAGGCAGCACCAATACCAACATCAATAATGCAGCAGGTTCAAAAGTTCAAACGTTTACCTTCCTTTTTGCATCCATATTGCTAGTGGTTTCCTCCTCGTTACCGTCTCCATCATATGTAGATGTGGCCTCATCATCTCTTTCTTCCAACTGGTCATTGTGATGTCCACCGCTACTTGGACGATCCAAACCAACAATCTTTTTACGTATTATTTGATTAGCCAAATCTCCAGTACCTTGAGCATCCATAAATTCTGCATTCATTTTCAAATTCTCGATCCGTTGTCGCTCCTACTCTGGAATCTGACTTTGCGGAGCAGAAAATTTAGACTTACTAGCTTTCATCTGCACATATCAACAATTATAAAAACAAGTACATAAGTCAAAATGTGATACAAAATTAACTAGAAAGTAAAAATAAGTTAAAACACGAGTAAATAATTCGATATTTTAATACCATCAGAAATTTCCCTAGGAGGGATTTCAACAGCATACTGCCAACCCTTTTTGTTTAAATTTTCAATAAAAAAAACTTGATGTGCCTGAGATTCCAAGATAAATCATTCTTCTACATAAATTGTCGTATTCATGTTAACCATGATAAACTCATCATCATCTTTTTCCGAGTGAAATCACAAACACTTGAACAAGACAACACTAAAATGCCCATGATAAGATATCTCAATGATGTCTTGTATTGAACCATAATAATTGACATCTCCCAGTATATGATTTTGATCTTTGGAACTCGCAAAGCTATGTGTTACGGCTGTGAGTGTGACTCCATTGTTTTGAGTTACGCACTTCGCATCACGCTTCATGGTATGAAACTTATATTTGTTAGCAGAGTACCCTGTGTACTTTTTAACAACATAAGAAGGTCTTTTCGATAACCATAAGATATGATTCGGAATAATGTCTTGACCTTCTTGAAGTTTCACTTCAATTTTCTCCCTAAATCAATCAATGAAATCCTTATTGTGATTTTGTGCACTATCCCATTTTTTTTTCCATTTGATGCTTACACACGTTTTGTGTTCACTGTGATAAAAAAATAAAAAAACAAATATCTTAATAACATAATACAATTGAATAATATATATAAAAAATAAGGTAAAAAATTATCATCATGGTTTGTCATCTTACTTTATGTATCTCTCAACTTCCTCACAATTGCAATTGAATAAGACATAGCGATGTGCTTGTGTCCATATAGTTTGATCAATCATGTGTCTACAATGCTTTTTCTTTGAGGTCCTTCCTTTCCTCGATAGACGCCCAATCTTAGGTAAAAATGATTTTGCGACACTATCCTTATTAACATTAATTGTGGACGAGTTTGATCGTTTGGATGTCTAGCAACGGCGTAATACATTCTTTAGCTTGGTATCCTTCTGCCATTGAGCCTTCTGGATGACTCTTGTTTCGAACATCCAACTTTAACTCTCGAAGATACCTCTCAATCTCATACATACACCTTTAATTAACTGGTCCACCCAACTTAATTTGGTCCACTAGATGTACAGGTAAATGCAGCATTACGTCGAAAAATGCGGCTGGAAAAATCTGTTCAAACAGGCAAAGTGTTTCAACTACATCTGACTTGAGTTTTTCAAGATGTCGAGGATCAATAGCTTTATTCCATATGCCTCTGAAAAAAGCACAAAGTCTTATCAATGGAGTAGCAACATCTTTGGGTAATGTTATTTTCACGGCAGTAGGGAGCAAGTAATTCATCATAAAATGAGCATCATGACTTTTGTAGCCTATGATTTTCCTTTTTCAACATGCACACATCGAGCAATATTAGAAGCATAACCTTGTGGTAACTTAGCATTTTTATGACTTGACAGAACTTGCGCTTTTCTTCAAGAAACATCCAGAAGCGAGAGCATGAAATTTCTTCGCTATCATCTTCTAATTCTATTGGTTGAAGCTCTGGCATAATTTTAAGTTCTATCAAATCTCGACGAGCACTTACATGATCTCTAATCTTCTCTGGTGTGTCTAACAATAACAATGTTCCAATGACATTATCAAACATATTTTTCTCGATATGCATTGGGTCGAGATTATGATGATTAGAACAATGTTTCCAGTATGACAACTGAAAAAGTATGGATATCTTTCTCCATGGATTTGGATCATCATTATCATTACTCCTCTTTTCCTTTCGCTTCTTTCAAATTTATTTGGAAAATCACGCAACATATTCTCAATATCAATTCCTGTCAAAGGAATAGGTTTACTTATTTCCTCGATTTTTTCATCGAAATTTCTCTTATTTTGACGCCAAGGGTGAGTTGGATCAAGAAATCTACGAGTGGTCCTGTAGCAATTCTTATTACTATAATGCAACCTCTCAGAATCTGTTTTATAATGACATGAAGGACATGTCAAATATCCTTTTTGTGCTCCACCCGGACAACATTACATAAGCTGGAAAATCACTAACAACAGTTATCAAAGCTACACGCATGTCAAATCTTTGATTACTTGAAGAATCGTAAGTTTTCAACCCAGACACCCACAAATTCTTCAAATTCTTGATTAGTGGCTGCAAATAGATGTCAATTTCATTACCCGGGGAAGAAGGACCAGGGATAAGTAAAGTCAATATCAAAAACTCTGACTTCATAATCATTCATGGAGGCAAGTTATAATTGATCAATATAACAGACCATGTACTATGAACAATGTCCATCGAGTTGAATGGGCTAAATCCATCTGTGGATAACCCCAACCTCACATTGCGCGGATCTTCTGCAAACTTTGAGTATACAGAATCAAACTCTTTCCAAACTTGGCCATCCACTGGATGTTGTAAAATCCGATTTTTTTCACGCCTATCAGCATGCCATGTCATGTACTTCGCCGTCTCTTCGCACATAAATAACCTTTGCAATCTTTTCTTATTGAAAAGTACTTAAGGATCTTATTAGGAATCCTATGGATCTTTCCATTTTCATGTCGTGTGTCATTCTCTTTATCATTCGACTTCCATCTTGGCATCTCACAAACATGGCAGCTTGTAGTATTTGCATGTTCTTCCCAATACAACATGCAATCATTGGGGCATGCATCTATCTTAGTATAATCCAACACTAGTACTTTTAAAACACTATTCGTTTCATTAAAAGACTTAGGCAATTTTAAGATAGATGCATGCCCCAATGTTGCATCTATCTTAGTATAATCCAACACTAGTACTTTTAAAACACTATTCGCTTCATTAAAAGACTGACAATTTTGCATCGGGTAACACCTCCCTTACAAGCTCTAATATATCAGCAAATGCAACATTGGTAAGCCTGTGATCACACTTCAAAATAAATAGTAGAATCATAAAGGAAAGCTTTGAATGTTTCTTGCATCCGGATATAGTTCCTCCTGACCTTCTTCAATTAACTTGAAAAACTTTTTTGCCTCGTCATTCGGCCCCTCTATAAAAACATCACGAGCATCATTCAACAACCCTGCTATGTCATCATTTCAATCATCCATATTTGATTGTTCATCATGATCCAGATTAGTTCTTTCTCTTTCAATTTCGATCCCTAATTCAGATAACTTATATGTTCTTGGCACAAAACCATTACATATTACGTGATCTCTCACAACATTCTCATGCTTTCAATAACGATAGTGACAACTATCACATGGACAACAAATTTGGTTTCCTTGAGACTTTGTAGCAAAAACCTTTTTAATATACTCGTCTACTCCTCGTTCATATTCATCACTCCATTTGACAGTCATCCACCACTCCTTAGTTCCACAATTCATTTCCTCAATGTAATATTTAAGAGAGTTACCTCAATTAAAGGTACAACATCAAAATAAGTATAAATAACATTACAGTAACTATCAAATCAAATTCAATTTATTCAAAATTCTCAAGAAAGCTCTCTATTTAAAATTTCATCACAATAAAACCAAATTGTCAAATTCACTTAATCAGATTCACAATAAAACCAAATTGACAGCTAGAACTGAAAAGCTTACAAAAATGATTCACTTAATCAAATACCCAATGAGTACTCAGAATTGAAAAAAAAATAAAAAGTTCTTGATTTTGGATTCTTAAAACTCCAATGAGAATGAACTATAGACTAACTTATTAGAAAAGGCTGATTTTAAGACCTATAAACATAATAACGTAAGGGGAAGATAAAACTACGGTAAAACGTAATCTAACCTCGAGAAGACGATTTAATCGACGCGACAAGTGAAAAGGCGACGACGAGCGGTGGGAAGAGGTGCGATAATGGGGAAGAGTGCGATGGCTAGCGGTGGGAAGTGCGTGGCTAGCAGTGGGGGAAGGGGGGTGCGACGTTACAGCAGTGGAGGGAGATGCAAAATTTCGCAGGTTTTTTTTAGGAACTGAGGCGCGGCTATGAAATATAAAACTGCAGGTAATTTAATTTGATATACAGATTGTCGCATTAGCCTTTTAAGGACGTTGCATTAGAAGGGCTAATGCAACGGTCTGTCCCAGCCGTTGCATTAGAACCTCAAACCCGTCGCATTATACCAGCTAATGCAACGGTCCTTCATTGCCGTTGCATTAGCCTAACTTTTGGTTTTGTTACACACTAAGTCGTCGCATTAGCCTGATCTAATGCAACGGTAATACATTAGGCATTGCATTAGACTTTTAGAGCCGTCGCATTAGGCCAGAAATGAAGTAGTGACGGCAAATGTACTCTAATATTATATCTTATAGGGGTATGGAGGGGGGTAATTCCCTTTCTGGTCTTACGCTGCATCCATGAATTGGGAAGAATAGTTCAAAATTTAAATTTTACGGGTTTAATCTTTAAAGCTCTTTAACACTAAACTTGTGACTATATTTATGATATTATGAGTTCAGAATAAAATATTGTACTTTTAATAATGTTATAGTGATATTTTACCTACATATCCATGTCCCAATAGCATATCGCTAGGTTACATCCGCCTATATATGTCGTCTGTGATGATCCATGAGAAGATGCACTTTCAAATTATTAACAATTCAAAATATTTAGAAGGTTATTTGAAAAATAATGGTAAAAGAAATATTCTTTGACCGGCCAAATAGTAACTAGAAAAACAAATTGAAATTAAGGGAGTACTAGATTGTTGTAATTCATAATGTTAAAGAATCTAATTATAATATCTAATTATGATAGCAGTCTTACAATGTAAATATGAATATTATCCTTGTGCACCGTGTATATGACCTTAGCGTTCTATGCGCTACCCCTAATTTAAAGAATAAAGAATGGTTGAATTACATGAATAAGCATATACACTTATTTTAATTTCCCTCTCTAATATGATCAATCTGGCGGCTACCTGCTTGTTTACGTCAAGCCTAATAATTGACAGAAGGAACCATTTAAATGTGTTGTGTGTTTTCCGTACATCTCTCATGATTTAACTTGATGCTAAAGTAGTATACAAAGTAAACTAGTGTACACTTGAAGGTAGACGTTGATATTATGCGAATTCAGAATTCAAAGTTTATAGATTATGACTATCATTTGTTTTGATATCGAACTCACAATACATTTATTCTATCAAATTTGCAATATTTAGTAGTTTTTCAATACATATAGTATAAAAAATATGGGGGAACGCTATTCAATTATGTCGAATATGTAACATATATTGTATATTTGCGACTGTAAAGAATGGATCTTGGGTCTAACTCAACCAGAAAAGCTAGCTTGTATGGTGAGGATTGTCCAAGTCCATATAAGGAGTTTATGTTCTCATTCCATTACCGATGTGGGACTCTTAACACTCCCCCGCACGCCCAGACTTCGTTAACTGGAGCGTGAACAATATAATTTGGGGGCCCAACATCGGTGAACAAATAATTGGAATGAGTCTGGCTCTGATACCATGTAAAGAATGGATCTTGGGTCTAACTCAACCAGAAAAGCTAGCTTATATGGTGAGGATTGTCCAAATCCATATAAGGAGTTCATGTTCTCATTCCATTACCGACGTGAGACTCTTAAAAGCGACTACAACTATATTAATTGGTCAATCATTTCCACTTAAGTGGAAACTTCATATGTCTAATATGTCATTTATTATTTATGGGATTCCCCATGTGCTTGTACGTTCTTGCTACGCAATCCTCTAATATTTTTTCTTGGGTCACTAAGTAAGATCAGGAAAATCTTCGACTTCAAGAATTGTTTGCTAAACCTGTATTTAATGTGTATGCAGTTAATCTTCTTAATTAGAAAATGCTACACTTTTACAGTCAAAGCCGCCTTCATAAATATTTTTTTAGATTATCAAATTCCTATTATACGCCCTTAATCAAGTTAAGTGAATCAAAAGTTAGTAAGGGAATAGAAAGTTGAATTTTGCGTTTGGCACGTTTTAAAGAAAGCTCCTTCGAGTTTTCTAGGAACGGATGACCTAATTATAGTTAAATTCTTTAATCAAATTGTGACTTAGAACCTGTTTGGTCAATCTACCGAAATCAGCATATATTTGAGAAATACTTCTTATCAAAATTGTTTTGGAAGAGTAGGTGTTTGGCTCAATCATTTCATCAGTAATTTTGTTAGTTGGGAGACTGAGCCAGATAAGCATAGTAGATATCTACATTAATGGTTTGACCGCTCGCGTGTAATCTAAACTCATGAAGAATCTAACTGAAAGAAATAATCTCTTAATTATTCTTATTAATGAATGATGTATATATATAATACATATAAAAAAATTCTTATTTTATTATACATCTAAAATTCAATTCTAATTTGAAGACTAACTATACAATTATGATAATAGTACAAGTCTAATTATACTACATTATACCTTCCTAATATACATAATATTTCACTATCCAGCCATTGCCCCGTGATGGGTTGTTGCCACTGCCCGTGATGGGCTATGTTGATATAAGGACCAGTGACTAAATATAACGTCCAACATACATAAGTATACATGTGTATATAATGTGTATACTTATGTATATTTAACACACCCCTGCAGTAGTAGCGGATGATCTTCGTACGCTGAGACTGTTTCTGAAATCTTGAAAAAGGACCGAGGGAAGACCCTTTGTAAAGATGTCTGCAATTTGATATCTGGAAGGGACATGACAGCCGAGTACTTTTCCACGAGCTACCTTTTCTCGAACAAAATGATGTCCATCTTAATATGTTTAGTGCGTTGGTGCTGAACCGGATTTCCAGAAAGGTAGATGGCACTAACATTATCACAATAAACTAAGGTACCTTTCCCAATATGACAATGAAGTTTTAATAGAAGATTACGTAACCAACATTGGCTACCCCTCGATACTCGACCTCTGCACTAGAACGGGACAATGTCGGCTGACGTTTGGCTGAAACCAAGTTATTACCAAGAAACATACAATAGCTAGTCGTAGACCGTCTGGTGTCTGGACAGTCACCCTAATCAGAATCTGTATATGATACAAGTGTAGACGTTGACGAAGGTTATAAATGCAAGCCACAATCAATTGTCCCATTAATGTATCTAATAATGCGTTTGAGCGCATTCATGTGCTCAATCCTGGGATCATGCATAAACAAGCACACCTGTTGTACGACATATGTAATCTCTGGTCGTGTGAACGTAAGATATTGAAGGGCCCCTGCAAGACTGTGATAGATGGTCGGATCCTCATATGGGGAGTCAGCCGCAACACCCAACTTGGGTTTAGTATCAACTGAAGTGGAAGTGGACTTACAATATGACATCCCAGCCCCCTCAATGATCTCTGCTGCATATTTCCTCTGTGATAAGAACAATCCACCTGCAGGACGAGTGACAACAATTCCTAAAAAGTAACTCAAAGGTCCCAAGTCCTTCATAGCAAACTCAGAACTGAGCATTGTCATGATAGACTGGCGTAATGCATCAGATGAAGCAGTCAAGATAACATCATCCACATATAAGAGTATATAATCCAAGGACGAACCACAACGATAGATGAATTACGAATTATCAGACCTGCTGTGAGAGAACCCAATAGTCGATACAAAATCTACAAACCTTTTATACCAAGACCTCGGGGACTGCTTAAGCCCATATAAGGACTTCTTCAATAAACAGACATGATGAGGATACTTGGGATTCCTTAACCCCAAAGGTTGATGCATATATACTGTCTCCTTAAGATCACCATGTAAGAAATAATTTTTCACTTCTAGCTGATGAATGGGTCATGCTTTCGAAAGAACCAAGCTGAGCACATTGTGAATGGTAGCTAGCTTGACCACCGGGTTAAACGTCTCATCACAATCTACACCAACCTGCTGAGTCTTGCCATCACCTACAAGACAAGTCTTATGCCTTGCAAAGGAACCGTCATAATTGTCCTTATGAGCAAAAATTTACATAGACCGAATAATATTAACACCAGAAGAACGAGGCTCACGTCTTATTATCAATAAGAGCTTTATATTCATCAGTCATAGCAATTTTCCTATTCGGGTCATTTAAAGCAGACAATGGTTTACGGGGTAATGGTGATTTAAGAGCATTAGAATTTAAATTAAAATGTTTTTTTGGTTTAAAAATACTCGCTGATCATGCGTGACCGGACCATGACTCGATGACTGATGAATTTTGGTAATTTCGATACATGACGGCCGCTAGCAGCGATGGGCCCGCTGGCCCGTAATCGACACGGATTTGCCGGATTTGGGCGCACACGCCGGAAGCCGAGGTATGAATCGGGCCGAGCAGGTTAGGAAGACGGCCCGCCATCGACCAATGACGACGCTTACAGAGGACCACCGCAACGGGCTCTGGGTAGATCGAGCGGGACATTTTCGAAAAATGTGAATAATATACGGGTATATGTCATCATCTAAAAGATTATACGAACTAGGCACGAGACTATTTTCCTTAGCAAACGGAATTGAGATTTATAAAAAAATCACATGGTGACTAATGATGATTTTATTAGATGATAAATAAAAAATTTGTAACCACGATGATTTGACGGATAACCCAAAAATACACAAGGGGTAGAACAAGCCTGAAGTTTGTTAATTGTGGTTGATGAAAAATGTGGATAACACAAGCACCCAAAGATTCTAAGATGTGTATACGAGGGAGTCTTATTATATAAAATTTAAAGAGGGGACGAATATGTCAAACCTTTGGAAGGAAGAATGTTAAGAATATTGATAACCATTTGTAGAGCATGATGCCAAAAAAAGGGGGGTACGGAAGCATGAACCAAGAAAGTTTGGATAATGTTAATAATGGTACGAATTTTACGTTCGGCTTTCCCATTTTGTGAAGACGTATGAGGACAAGAAAAACGAAAATTAATTCCCTTTTAGCACAAAATTTTTGAAACTCCCCATTGTCATATTCTTTGCCATTATCACATTGGATATTTTTTATTTCTCGTTCGAATTGAGTTTTAATGAAAGCTCTAAATTTTTGGAGGATGGAAAAAACTTGCTATTTTTTCGCAATCGGAAACGTCCATAAAATTTTAGAATAATCACCTAAAAATAGAACATAATAACGATGACCTAATGTACTAAGAACATGAGATGCCCATAAATCGTTTTTAATAATATCAAATGGCATTGAAGTAGTAGAATTAGAGTCCACAAATGACAACTTAATAATTTTCCCTAAAGAATATGATTGACAATTCGGAGTACTACGCGTACCCTTACAAGAAATAAGATTGTTTTTATCTAAGACATACAAAATAGACGATCTCGGATGACCTAGACGAGCATGCCACAAGGAAGGAGCAAGAGTTGCAAAGGTTGAAGGCATGACTTGACTCGAGAAATCGAGACTTGGTGTGATTTGATAAAGATCACTCATGCTATCACACCTCATGAGAGGGTTCCCCGTCTTGAAATCTTTCACAGAAAATTCAAAAGGATCAAAATTAAGAAACACCCAATTATCAGTTGTGAATTTACGGACATACACTAAAATTTTAATCAATTTTGGGCATAAATGGTATTTTTCAAGACAAGTGATGGGTGGGGGGAGATAAAGGTTTATGACCATAAACTCGAATAGGAATTGAATTACTATTCCCAATAATTATACCACGATTACTGCTCAAATTGGAATAAGACAAGATAGTACCTTGGTCGGATGTCATGTGGGTAGTGGCCTCTATGTTCATGTACCAATTCAAGTCCGGTTGAGTTAATCAAGTGTGTGCATCGTGGCTTCAATGTCGATTTGTGTGGGTCCTACTACCGAGAATGCTTGTGTGGGACGGGGCCCAAGAATTCCACCACGCCGCCGCTACCAGATTGCATCGCGATCGCCGACCGAGGTCGACCATCGGGCTCGATGATATTGTCCACCACTGTGAGTCGCTCACGGGCTTGGGAAAAAAGGGTTGGTGGGCCACGGCCCACTGCCCCATCCCCACTGCCATGGGGCCCACTGTTTGGGCCAGTGTGTCGGGTTCCCGCTATTTTGGCTACCATTCTCGTTGCCGCCGCGTTTGCCACTGTGATTTTTCCCGTTGTTTTTACGATTATTTTTGCTGCCACCTTGGGTACGATTTTGGCTTGAATGATCATAAAAAAATGGAGAATTTGTGGAGGACGTCATCATGACGACGGGGCTAATACTGGTAGCTGCCTTCTTAGCCAAATCGATTTCTTCCAACGTAAGCATTGAGCGGGACTGTTAGAATTCCGGTAGAGTGTTACTTTGACGAAGAATCGAACCAACGCCGTTATAAGTCTTAGACATGCCTACAACCATTTATAGAACGAGATGACTATTGCTCACCCACGTTGCGAAGTTGATCTGCCAAGTCCTTGAATCGTTTACAATAAGATGAAACGTTGGGAAAATTCTCCATAACAACTTGAGAAAATTCCTGTTCAAGGGTGACAATGTATGAATGACTGTTATCCTGGAAGATATCACACAATCGATTCCAAACCTCCATAGCTGTGGACTTGGGTTCTGTAATCGTCTGTAAGAGGTCAAGGGAGATAGTGGCATCAATCCATTGGAGAACTTTTGCATCAATCGTGACCCATAATTTTGGATCGTCCGCTTTGGTGGGCACATCCTCCGTATTACCCTCCGTATTAGTAGCCGGAGGGATGATGTGGTGGAGAACTTGATGTGTCATTGCATGAATTTTGAACAATTCTGCCCACGTCACATATTGAACGTTTTCTAGGTCAAGAAAAATAGAAAGAACGCTCTTGATGTTAGAAACTGTTTGGACATGATGAAATGTGTTTTTATCCGTTATAGTGAAGCGAACACAATTTTGACAAGAAATATTTTAGGGGGGGAGGTCTCGGGTTTGTAGAAACCGTGAGGGGAGAAATTTTTAGGGGGGAGGTCTCGATTATTAAGAAACCGATAGGGGGTAGGGATTTGCACGGAAATCAAGAAGAACAGAAAATTTTACGGAAACAAGGAGAAGAACCTAGACTTTTGATAATAGTACAAGTCTAATTATACTACATTATACCTTCCTAATATATATAATATTCCACTGTCCAGCCACTGCCCCGTGATGGGCTATGTTGATATAAGGCCCAACGACTAAATATAACGTCCAATATACATGTATATATGTGTATATCATATGTATACTTATGTATATTTAACAAACTCAAACTCTCGTTTGAGTTTTAGCACACTTTCTTGATTTGAGAGTTCCCATATGTTCAGACGATGTTTTGGGACTAATTAGTATGGCTCGGTTCGAGACCCGATGTAAAGTTCAATGTGCATAGAATAAAAGTTATCAAATTTAGAGTGCCGGATCTATTTTGCCATGTTATGGATCACACCAGACTCGATAGCTCAAATCACATATCAATGTAAAGAACATAATCGCTAACACCTAAGTGATGGATCACATTAAACTCATCAACCCAACAACTTATACAGTCACATCTGAAAATAAACAAACATATTTATTGTGTATGACCAAGTAGTTTAACCATGTAATTCGACATGCATGCATGAAATTCCATAATGTTAAACTAGAACGTATAAGATGTCTATTACATGATAAAATGTTGAAAGTGTACATAACACGAAAAAGAACATAGCGAACATGTATATCGACATCAACCTATACTACAAATAGAATTTATAACCTTGGTATCCACATATATACTCATTGTTGACACCCAATTTTGTTCAATCTTTACTGAACACTTTATTCATATTGTCCTTTTATCTTTAATTAATTTCACTACGCTTCTTAGTCTTAAAATTCTAAAAAAATGCTAAGTTTTAATATTTTCACTAATTATCGCATAATTTTAAAATATCGGGTATTAAATTTTATAAAATAAAAACAAAATAATTTTAATACTTCGGCATCGACATTGATTTTCTCTTAATATTTTCACCAATTACCAAATTAATCATTTTTACGAATATTATATTCTACTCAAAATTAAATACATATATTAAATACTTTATACCGTTATTTATATATGTGTGCACTTTTGGAATTAAGTAGGACAAAGAAGCATATTTTTATTAATTAAGAAAATTGAATTTGTTACTAGTTAATACAATTTTTCTAGTTAGTTTCCTCAATATTCCCACCCAACTTCAACAACCCTTCTTTTAATTCATTTGTCTAGCCCAACTCCCCTAGCCCAATTCCCGTCCGACCCGACCCAAACATTTCTTTTTTTCCCTCCAACTAAATCGTCCACTTCAACACCCCAACTAAATTATCTAAACTAAACCAGCAACCTTAAAACAAACGGTCAAAAATCCCATCACCAGCAATATTCCCCAAAACCCGCGTCTGCAACAGCAAAAAGTCTCCACACCTCGTCCTTTACTGCAAGCTCGAGACATGCATTGGTGCTATCAACAGTACCACGCATGTCTCACATCAAGATCCCCTTTATTTTGAATTTCGAATTGGGGGTTCAGATTTGAGGGTATAAAAGCAACCCATTTGGGTTGTGTTCAGGATCGGTTTTTTTGAGAGCTTTGGCTGAAGTTTAAGAACAGAAATTCATATTCTAGAGCTTAAACTCAGAAACACACGCACTCTCCTTATTGTAAAACCTTACAACCGCTCCTGATTTCTAGTAATTGGTTCAAAAGAAATCCATAAACACATAAGCTTTACTTCTCTTCAATTGCACACACACATACTCTCCGGAATCGTCGAGACTACGCTTCGGTTCGTTACCCGGAGAAGGTAAACCGGTCTTCCTCGCGGTTCATTTTATATTGATGTATGTTTGTGTGTTATACATGGGTTAGTTAGTTCATTCGTATTATTATGTTCATTGATGCATAAATGTGATGTCGGCTATTGTTTAATTGCTTGTTGGCCTATCCATTTGACTGTTAATACTTAAACCTGATGTGTTAGGTTTACGCTTGGTATTGTGTGATTAGTTTTCCATTTTAGTACTTATTTGGCAAAAATCATGATCTAGATGGTTAGTTCAACGTCTGGTTATTCCTGTTTCTTTGAGAATAGTTGGATTTTGATTTGCGATTGTGGTTTGTTCCTTTTTCGTGTCTCAGATTCTTTGTTAAGCAGAGACTAAATTGTGTCCTCTTTATGGACTTAAATGTGCATTTGCAATCTGTTTTCTCTGTAATCTGATTAATAGTGCCTTTTTATATCCCTGCCTTAATATATGAAAATCTGGGCCTGTATCTGTCTGTCCTATCTGCTCATGAGTCACAAATGCACATTCTTTGCCCTGAATTATGAGTGATAACATATTGAAACCCATTTAAATTGTCTATGTTCTGTTAAAGAACTGTAACTGGCCACTGCCCACTAGTCCAGGCCAACGGGCAGGTGGCCCAAAGGCTGGGACCAGTTGGGTGGTGGCCCACTTCTGTTGGGGCGGGACCCACTATCGCCGTGACCACCGCGTTTGCTGTCATGATTTTTTTCATTATTTTTTCGATTATATTTGCCGCCATCGTGAGCATGGTTTTGGTCTGAATTATCAATAAAAACTGGAGAATTTGTCGAGAACGTCATCATGACTATGGGGCTAGTACCGGTAGCCGGCTTTTTAGCCAAACCGACTTCTTCAAACGTAAGCATGGAGCGGGCTTGATAGAATTCCGGTAGAGGGTTACTTTGACGAAGGATCGAAGCAACACCGTTATAGGCCTCAGACAGGCCCGCAACCATCTGTAAAACGAGACGACTATTGGTAATAAGAGCACCCACATTGCGAAGTTGATCCACCAAGTCCTTGAGTCATTTGCAATAAGATGAAACGTTCGAAAAATTCTCCATAGCGACTTGAGAAAATTCCTGTTCAAGGGTGACATTACGGGAATGATTGTTATCCTGGAATATATCACGCAATATATTTCAAGCCTCCGTAGTGGAAGAGTTAGGTTTCATAATCGTCTGTGAGAGGTCTAGGGAGATAGTTGCATAGATCCACTGGAGAACTTTTACGTCAAGAGTGACCCATAATTTTAGATCGTCCTCTTTGGTGGGCACACCCTCCGTAGTAGGACCCATAAATTATGTGGTGCAGAACTTGAGTGCCATCACATGAATTTTAAACAACTCTGCACACGTCCCATATTGGACGTTTTCTAGGTCAAGAACAATAGGAAAAACGCTCTTAATGTTAGAAACTGTGATGGCAGGATGAAACGTATTCTTATCAGTCATAGTGAAGAGAACAAAATTTGGAGAAGAAACTTTTTAGGGGGAGGGGGGGTCTTGGGTTATGAAGAAACCGAGAGGGGGGTAGGGATTTGCACGGAAATCAAGAAAAAGAGATTTTTTTTGCGGAAGCAAGGAGAAGAAGAATCTAGACTTTTGATACCATGAAAGATTATATAGGCATGAAAGAATCTAAGCCCCTATTATGACTAATTTAATCTTGTTCATAATGCATATCAGTCCTAAAGTGTCATTTTAATTATTAGAAATCTTCTGAGGGACAGTCATAGGTATATCATAAAGTGAACAAAGTTTAAGTTAAACGTAGTGGACATATATAGAGTTATATAGGCATGCTTTGAAGTGTGTCACAACTCACAACATATCTAACGGAGAAGGCCAATATGAAAGGTACGAATGAACTCCCACTATCCCCTGCACAAAGTGTTAGTTTCTGGTTATGGAAACAGGTTTTCAAAAAAAAAACTTTTAAAAACTCGTATTACTCTTTACATTACGGAAGACAAACAAGCAACCCATGTAACACATGTAATTAAGCACATTTAAACCTACTTAAATCCAAATAGGTTATGCAAAACACTCAGAACTTATATGCACAGATAAGAAAAAAAATAAACTAAGAATCAGCTTACTAATTATTCATTTCACAAATCAAGCTTAGCGGCAACTTAATAGACCAACAAATGTCTCGACATATTAATATTCGGATTAATCAATATAACCAACATACATAATAACCAATCTAATAAACACTTTAACAACTCAACATTCACTACATATTAAAATCGACTAACAGTCGAACATGATGAATAATAATAGTAAACAAACAGTAACCAAACAATATCAGATTACGCAGACCACACAATACATATTAAATAGCAAGAATTCTGAAAGGGTGAGTTTACGCAGACCACACAATACATATTTTCGAAATGGGTCAACAAAGAAAACGTTCAAAAATCTGACCTTCGGACAGTTTTCAGTGATGCATGTGATTTATCACGAAAATAGGGTGGCAAAAACTTGGCCTTCCTTGACAAAGCTTTGTTCTTCGTATAGAAAAGAAAAAGGGGTAAAACGAGTTCTGATTTTGGGTAAAGGATCAGAACGTTACTTTCCCTTTTGTGTTAAGGATTCTGGGTTGGCGAAATTGGGTTTTTTGGTTTGCTGGAAATGGAAGGGGTGAGAAAGGGAGATGACAGCTGCTCCTTTTTTTTTTGGCTTTGGAGCTTCTTCTTTTTTCTTCCAGATTTTAGGGGTATTTTGGGGAAAGGAAAAAGAGATTTAGGTCTTGGGAATTAAGGGAGTGGGCTGGGCGAAATTTAAAAGGGATTTTGGGTTGGACGAATTTCGTTTGGGCTGGGTAGTTTAAGGAATAAATGGGTAGAGATTTTTGGTATTTAATAAAATGGATTGTAGTATAAAAGACTTATAAAATTATAAATTATAAGGGATAAAGTACCGATGTGATAATAAATAATATAATAATATATTTGAAAAGTGTTTTAGTGTTTAATGCAAAAATGTAATGCCATTTTATGGATAATATAGAATATTATGATTCCTATTTTTTTTTTTATTATTATTATTATTATTATCTTCATTCGCATTGCTATCGCAACACTAATAATATAATAATATATTTGAAAAATGTTTTAGTGCTTAATGCAAAAATGTGATGCCATTTTATGGATAATATAGAATATTATGATAAAAAATATGATTGTGATAAAAGTGTTGCGATAGCAATGCGAATGAAGATAATAATAATAATAAATAGGAATTATTTTGTGAATATTAAAATTCTTATTTATGTATGCATGTGTAATATGTACGTATATATATAAAAAATCATTTTGAGGTGTTAAAATAGTTTAATTTTATGATAAATAATGGGAAGAGATGGACAAAATCGAGTGTCAACAGGTCATTTAAGGCAGACACATGATTACGGAGTAAAGGTGATTTAAGAATATTATAATTTAAATTAAAATATTTTTTGGTTTAAAAATACCCCGTTGATCTCAGGTGACTGGTCCATGACTCGGGGCTGAATTGAGTGAATTTTAGGAATTTTCGGGATATGTGACGGGCTGGCCAGTAGTCAGTGGGACCGATGGAGAACTTTAGGTGCGGGACATGTCCGAAAAATGGTGAATAATATATGGGTATATACCATCGTCTAAAAAATTATACGAACTAGGCACGTGACTATTTACCTTAGCAAACGGAAATTGGGACTCATCAAATATTACATGACGACAAATAATGATTCGATTAGACGATAAAGCCAAACATTTATAACCACGATGATTTGACGGATAACCCAAAAATACACAAGGGGTAGAACAAGCCTGATGTTTTGTTAACTGTGGTGGACGAAAATAGTGGATAACACAAGCACCCAAAGACCCGTGAATACGAAGGAGTCTTATTATATAAAATTTGAAGAGGAGACAAATATGTCAAACCTTTAGAAGGAAGAATGTTAAGAATATTTGTAGCCATTTGGAGAGCATGATGCCAAAAAGACGGGGGTACTGAAGCATGAATTAATAAAGCTCGGACAATATTATTAATGGTACGAATTTTGCGTTCGACTTTCCCATTTTGTGAAGATGTATGAGGACAAGAAAAATAAAAATTGATCCATTATTAGCAAAAAAATTCCGAAACACCCCATTGTAATATTCTTTTCCATTATCACATTGAATATTTTTATCTCTCGTTCGAATTGAGTCCTAATGAATGCTCTAAATTTTAAGATAGGAAAAAATTTGAGATTTTTTTCTCTATTGGAAACGTCAATAAAAATTAAATATATAGTGTAAAACTTGATGTTATTGATACGTTTCTCCATATATAGTTGATTATCTACATTACAAATTAAATATTCTGGTGGCAAATTGTATGTGGTCTATGCTCATTGTCGCGCCCGATTTCGACCGCGACTTTCTAAAAGGCGAGCCCTGCTCAAGTAAAATGTTAGAAAATAAATAATAAAATGCTAAAAGAAAGTTAAAGTGTTAAAGAAGTGTTTTAAAATATTAAAAATGCTAAAGGGTTGCTAGGGATTCGCCACCTAATTAGTTTGGGTGAATTAGGACACCTAAATGTTTAACTAGTTTAAAGTAAAACATTAACTCCATTTTTATGGTCTGCTAAACTTAATGAGATTCTGGGTAAGGGTTCTTTATTAATCTAGAGGGAAGGGGTTAGACATCCTCCAAGATCCGCTAACTTGTGGTTGTCCTGCCAAACCTAGGGTTAATTATTATGTTAGAGAAATGCATGTTTTGAAAATATTCTAAGTAAAAGATATTTGCAGATATATAAAGTGTATTTTTTGATAACATAAAGGACTTATAGGATTTATTCTATAAGAATAGATATAAGTTAATTCTTGGGTAGAAGTAGACATTATTTAAAATACATATTCACTGCCATAAAAGCATAGTATGAAAGAAAAGGAATAATGCGAGAATTGATTTTCATGAAAGACACATTCAAATAACATAAAGTAGCATGGCATGGTTTATAAAATATAAGATTGATTTATTAGGAAAAGTACACACGTATTTGCAAAATTTAATTTTTTGCTAATATATATGTGACATGATATATAAAATGCTTAAATAAGAAAACGATAAATTATTTATATAATATTAGTAAAAGAGTTTATGAGAAAAATTAATTTCTTTGGGTTAGGAATTAGGTAGGAAATAATGTCTTAGTTACATGACTTAACGTACGCAAGCAAATGATTTAATTATAACTTAAGCTAATAATGATTTACTTAGAGGGCGACCCAAACTCAAACTATTCTAAATATATATTAATGTTAAGGGTAAATGTTAGGCAAATAATTACAACAAATAAATGAAAGAGGATATAAATAGAAAGGGGATGACTCGAAGAATGACGATGTCCCTTTCGTCGCGGTTTGGAATTTTCTATACGAGATGAATGCACATAAACGCAGGCCTTCTTTTGAAGTAGCTCAAGATGAGTCTCGCCGCGAGACTCTTTATTTTGCTCCGGTGCGTTTCATGTAAAAAGAAAAGATAAGGATTAGTATATATCCCAGAGAATAGACAAATAACCATGTAACTCAAGCATGTATATGGTTTCATTTTAAATATTAGTCAAAATATGAACTAACAAGTCCAAACCAACAAAGGTCCAAAGGGAATTGTCAGATATCATTTAGGAGAATCATAACAGAAACAGTAAACAGTTTTAGCCTTCGGAACGCGAATAAGAAACATGTAAAATGCATTTATAGGCGTACAACAATTTATCTAACAGAGGCAGCATCCTGTATGGAACATGTTTTAGCTCTGACGCACAAGTAACACATACTCGGATGAGGGGTGAAACATGGGAAGAAAACTAAGATGGAATAGTGTATCATATATATAGCAGCAAAACCAAAGAGAACAAACTATCAATATGTAGAATATGAACATGCTCAGGTGAGAAAAGCAACTAGCCCAGTATGACATGTCTGGGTTTTCCCTATAAAAGACTTATGACAAACACACAAGCGAGTTTACTAGTTCATCAACAATATGCTTGATGTGAAGTACTAAGCCGGTTTACAGATTCATGAAATTCTGAACATGAGAATCCTTATTCAAACAATTTCAAAGCCAAACAGTTCAGATGTATCCTACTACGTGAAACATTATTGTCATCTTAACTGTATAAGGCAACAAGGATTGCAACTTCAGAAAAATGGCTCAAGTGATGTAATCGGGTAAAGATACTAATGCAATATTATTTAAACAAACTTACAAATAGGGGGGTGGCATGCAGTAAAACAGAGGTGTATTTATGAGCACGCTAATGATGGATGCTTGTAAACAGGGCATAATATGGTCGGAATGGTTATCAAACATGTGACTGAACTAGCTGACTGGCTTATCTTATCCAGAACAACAGATAATGCTTATTAAGAATGATCTAATTACAAGTTTAATAACACAAGTCATGCTTCAGCATTTGAGTCTTTAGATGATAAACATGAGTCCAAATTTATACGCCTACACACACACGCTACTTCCTATCACCTTCCACATTTTGCTACCCCCTGATTCATACCCATGAGTTTGTAGACATGTTAATAAAGATTTAAAACCAAACCTATCTTACACTGCATATAAACAGATTATCGACATGTTTCCAGATTGTCCGACCAGTTTGCGATTTGTTAGTCACTTTCAGATTCAATTTGGGGGGCAGATTTCAGTGGTATCAAAACAGACATAGAACATCAATTTACAAAAAAAAAAGACACATATGAATTGTATACTTCAGTGAACATATCGTGGTTATGAGTACTAGCAGTAAATTCATCAACATGATTTAAAGCGACTTCACATATATAAATGGTAGTTAAACTATACTGGACACATTTGACAAGCACATTATCAATCAAACAGATCAAAAATATAAATCGAATGGAAAATCAAGGGGCGATGAATTTACCTTCTCCGCATAAATAACCGAGATAGCAGATCAAGTCGTCGACTTGCTCGGATTTTGGTTTTGCGATGCGAATAAAAAAAAAGCTTGGGTCTTTCGACTGTTCGAGGGTGTTCTTGGTTGGTGTTTTACTGCAAAAATGCCATTTTTTAGGGCAGAGATTTCAGAATATGTAAAGGTTTTTGCATGCCCCCGATCCCCTGCCTACTGTGCTCTACTGATCCCCCTGAGCCTTGTTGTGTTCTCCCCGTCTCTGCTCTGTGTTCCACTCTGAACTCTCTCGCCTTCCCCCGACTCCCTCTAAGTTGTTGACTGTTGCTAAGGGTTCTTAACTGTGCTCGACCGATGATTGTTGTTGTCTCTACTCCCTGCTTGATGTATGTTTGACTGTTGCTAGGGGAGTGTCAAATTGATGCCTGCTGACTGCTACCCCGACTAAGCCCTGTGTTCGACTGGTGCCTTGAATCGATGCTATGCGTCTGTTGTTGCTATTTGACTCTTCTCAGCCCTCCATCGATACCCCGGGTTTTCTCCCCTTGCATGTGCTTATATAGCCCTCGTTTGAGTTCTAATATTGGTAAGTAAATAAAGGCGGATTTTGGACGATATTGGTGTTGATTCGTGAGTGATTCAGCGATTCTAACAGGCGGAAAATAAGATAAACGATTTGAATGATTTGGTTTAGTTATGGTAAGATATCGTTGAAGAAGGTAAGGGGAAACCGACTGGGGTGCGTGGATAAAGGAAAGCCCGGATTCTCCGGCGAGAAATCTGGGCATGGCGGCGACGATTGAGGTTCTTCTTGAAGGTTCTATTGTGGACGAAGGGTAAGTGAAAGGCTGAGGTTCACGGCTTCGGGTGGGCCAGGCGGATTAAAACATAAAGGGGCTCATGGGTCGCGTATTGGGTCAAGCGGTAGTGGGCTGGAGCATTAGTTAGGGTAGTTAGTTTAATTAGGTTAGTTATTTTAATTAGGTAGAGTTTTAAGTGTTTAATTAGCTAATTAGTAGTAAATTAGATTAATAAATTGTGCTTAAATTATCTAGGTGCTTTATTAATCTAAGCTTGAGTTTTAAAATTATTGCAAAAAATAAATACGGGCGTGCTATTTAATTAATGCTTAATATTTTGGAATGCGGCGCTATTATTAAATCGTTTATTTATGCATGTGTTAATGTATTATTGTTGCATTTTATTATTTTAAAATTATTGTTGAAAATTAGTGTAATTCTATAGTTAATGACTGGACGGGAGGGTCAAAATTGGGTGTCAACAGTTGTCCCTCTTTGTATGGAGATGATGGAAGAATCTTCGGACAAAGACGTTGACTCATAGACAATTTTGTCTCGATCCTCAGAATTGAAAGGTTTGGGCAATTAAGCAAGGCTGACGCAAAAAAATTTTAAAAAATTGTCCCAGTGTCGAGTTTTGACGACACTGGGCTACCATGGTCAAACACCAAGGCGGGCTAACGCGGACTCAAAAGTTGTCCCAGTGTCGAGTTATGATGACACTGGGCTATGGTGCTAAAAATAAAAAATAGAAGTAACTGGCTTGAACCTGGGGTGTACCGCTATGGCTTATGGTGCTGGGTTTTATGGTGATGTGGAACGAGTGGACCGACGCTTGAGGTCGCTTCTGCCATTTGTTGGGAAGGTTGGCCCCCCAACAAATTGCCCCGGTTCGCTGTAAGAGAAAATCCACGTTGTGCTCCATCTTTTGCAGTTCCTGTAGATTGAAGCTAAGATAGAAGCATTAGTGCATAACTCAAAACCAAATAATGTAAGAATGTGAATTTTGTGTTGTGGTTGTAGTCAGATTGTATATACTATATAATGAAATGATGTGATGATGCTACCGCCTTGCATGACGACGCAGATGACGCCAGATGCGCCGTCGTCGAAATGCAAATGTTCGTCGTTGTATAGACGAGACGCAGATGTTCGTCGTTGTATGGGCGTTGTCGTCGTTGTATAGACGAAATGCAAATGTTCGTCGTTGTATAGACGAAATGCAAATGACGGCCTTGTATGGGCGTTGTCGTCGCCAGATAGACGAATGCAAACGCTCGTCGTCAGATAGACGAGATGCAAATGACGCCTCCTAGGGCATAGATAAAAATTGTTTTATATATGGAGTTGTGTAGTAATTCATGCGTAATCAAAACTAGATGAAATAATTAAAGTGTAAATGATGTAGCCTGTGGTTTTTTGCAAGATGTATTTGATGTAGACTTGTTGCAGTTTGACTTTGTGAGCGAACTTGTGTTGAAATGTTGCTATTGGCGCCGCTTTCGACTTGTCGCCGTTTTGGACTTGTTGTGTTGATGACGCCGCTGTTCGACGCTTGCCGCTGTAGACTAAAACTCAAGAAAGAGTTAGTGCATAACTGCTAAGACAGAATAATAATAAAGCATGAAATGAGAAAAATGCAATTTTGAGAACAGAGAAAATCGTCCCTGCGTAGATGTGATATGTTGATGATGGCGTCGTTTTCGGACTTGGCGTCGTTTTCGGACTTGGCGTCGTTTTCGGACTTGTCGTCGTTTTCGGACGTGGAGTCGGTTGACGGCGTCGTTGCCGGACCGAGTCGTTTTCGACGCGGCGTTGCCGGACGCGGCGTCGCTTTTGACGCGCGGCGTCGTTTTGACGGCGTCGTTTTGGACGCGTCGTTCGACGCGCGTCGTTTCGGACGCGGCGTCGCTTTGACGCGAGTCGCTTTCGACTCGAGTCGCCGACTCGACGTCGTTTGACACGCGTCGTTTTGGACGCGAGTCGCTTTCGAACTCGAGTCGTTTCGACTCGACGTCGTTTTGACGTGGCGTCGTTTCGGACGTGGCGTCGCTTTTGACGTGGGTCGCTTTCGACTTGGCGTCCGCTTTCGGACGTGGAGTCGCTTTCGACCGAGTCGCCGACTCGACGTCGTTTTGACGTGGCGTGCTTTCGACTTGACGCCGTCGTTTCGGACGTGATGTCGTTTCCGACGCGCCGCTTTTGGACGCGGCGTCGTTTTGACGCGAGTCGCCGGACTCGACGTCGTTTTGACCGGGCGCGTCGTTTTTGGATCGCATCGCCGACGCGAGTCGCTTTCGGACTGAGTCGTTTTGGACGCGGGCGCCGTTTTGACGTGTTGTTGATGCTCCCGTATAATAAATGCTCCCGCAAGCTAAGCTTGAGAAAATTAGTGTATAATCGGTAAAACAAAATGATAAATATATGAGAAATGCAATTATGTGAATAAGGATGTCTTCCCGTATGATATGTGGGTGTTGTGAACTTTGAGATGTTGTCCTCGGCGACACGCTAGATACGCCATCGATTTAATGCCATGATGCCTTTGTTGTGATGCGTTTGTGAACCATGTGGATTGTCATGATGTCTTTGTTGTGCGCGTTTGCATCGCATGAGTTGCAATTTGACTCGTGCCCGAGCCGACGCGCTATAATTTGTCATGGATTTGAACTCGATTGTTGATGTTTGTCTGCTTCTGCTGCTTCTGAAGAATTTTGTTGTATTTTCTGCTTCTGCTAGTATGCAGAAACTTTGTTGTACCTTCTGCTAATATGAAGGACCTGTGCTCAACTGGGACAATGTAGGAAACCAGGCAGGGGTTATGAGTCCCAAACAAGGCAGACGTCCGACATCAAGAGTCAAAACTACAATTGTCATGATGTATTTGTTGTGCGTTTGTGCACTGCATGAGTTGCAATTTGACTCCAGGCCCGAGCTGATGCGCTATAATTTGTTGCGGGATTTGAACTCTGATTGTTGATGTTGTCCGTCACGCTTCAAGAATTTTGTTGTATTTTCTGCTTCTGCTAGTATGCAGAAACTTTGTTGTACCTTCTGCTAATATGAAGGACCTGTGCTCAAAGAAACATTTGTGAGTTTGAGGGGGGGCGGTTGATTCGCGTTGACTTTGTAGTTTTGACTCTTGATGTCGGACGTCTGCCTTGTTTGGGACTCATAACCCCTGCCTGGTTTCCTACATTGTCCCAGTTTTGAAAAAGGTGTCATGCTGCTCTTCTTTTCTGAGACCCCTGCTTTGCCTATAGGAACCAAGACAGGTTCCGACTCGTTCCGCTCAGATGCCCTTGAATCGGTCATGTCGCTGGACCGTGCCTTTGATCTTGTGAAGTATTGATGCTCTGCCATTGCTTAGTCAAATACAAATCGACCTTTGGGGGAAGATGATAAATCTTTCTAAAAATGCAACAAACGGTGTTAGCATAAAGCACATAATTTGCGGGTATGTAGCAGATATATTGCACATAGCACATTCAAACGTTTCCTAACATGTAGGGGGACCTCTTTATGCCAGAGGTAAGCCTAAACGTCACTTATGCGAGATTATGACGGATTTGTCCAAGTCGTCCAACTATAATACCTTTGTTGGAAATGGCGACCAAATGACGGTGCACTTTTTCCAATTTCAGCATGTCGTGATTGGGCTTGGATTTGTCTGTCATTGCCACGCTACACATAATATGCTGGTTGGTCGTTGGGTTGAGAAACCCGTCGACAAGTTTGGTGTCTTCCTAATTGTGGTGTCGATGCCAGGGACCGACCCACCTAAGGTAAATGCATGCATGCCCTAAAATAAAGGGTGGTATAACTCTATCTTAAGTTTCTAAGATTTGGCTTTTCTGTACGCAAGGTTCCCGAGCGGACAACTCGAGTGAGAAGGCTACGCGGCCACCGGTTAGACCGGACACTCCACGTATGTTACCAACTCTCCTAAATTTGGGTTTTGAAGAAAAAAATTTGCTGATGCACCCAACGCACCTCGCATGTAGTGTGTGATTGTGTGAATTTTCCAGAGTGGAAGAAATATGAGCGGAATGGCAGTTTAGGGAAAGCAGTAAAACAGGTAGCAATTAAAATAAACAAAGTATAGCACACAAGATTAAGTGCAAAAAAAAAAAATGCCAAATAATAACCCTAGGTTTGTTATGGTTAAGAACCTTAAATCCCCAGTGGAGTCGCCATTTCTGTCACGCCCTTTTTCGGCCGCGACATTTACTAAACTCCTGCTTAAATAAAAGGTTAGAAAATAAAAATAAAGGGAATCATATTAAAAGGTGCTTAAAGGTGCTAAAAGATTAATTTTAAAGCTAAAGGGTGCTAAAATGCTAAGGGTTCGCGGGAGTCGTCACCTAATTAGTTTGGGTGAATTAGGACACCTAAATGTTTAACTAGTTTAAAGTAAAACATTAACTCCATTTTTATGGTCTGCTAAACTTAATGAGATTCTGGGTAAGGGTTCTTTATTAATCTAGAGGGAAGGGGTTAGGCATCCTCCAAGATCCGCTAACTTGCGGTTGTCCTGCCAAACCTAGGGTTAATTATTATGTTAGAGAAATGCATGTTTTGAAAATATTCTAAGTAAAAGATATTTGCAGATATATAAAGTGTATTTTTTGATAGCATAAAGGACTTATAGGATTTATTCTATAAGAATAGATATAAGTTAATTCTTGGGTAGAAGTAGACATTATTTAAAATACATATTCACTGCCATAAAAGCATAGTATGAAAGAAAAGGAATAATGCGAGAATTGATTTTCATGAAAGACACATTCAAATAACATAAAGTAGCATGGCATGGTTTATAAAATATAAGATTGATTTATTAGGAAAAGTACACACGTATTTGCAAAATTTAATTTTTTGCTAATATATATGTGACATGATATATAAAGTGCTTAAATAAGAAAACGATAAATTATTTATATAATATTAGTAAAAGAGTTTATGAGAAAAATTAATTTCTTTGGGTTAGGAATTAGGTAGGAAATAATGTCTTAGTTACATGACTTAACGTACGCAAGCAAATGATTTAATTATAACTTAAGCTAATAATGGTTTACTTAGAGGGCGACCCAAGCTCAAACTATTCTAAATATATATTAATGTTAAGGGTAAATGTTAGGCAAATAATTACAACAAATAAATGAAAGAGGATATAAATAGAAAGGGGATGACTCGAAGAATGACGATGTCCCTTTCGTCGCGGTTTGGAATTTTCTATACGAGATGAATGCACATAAACGCAGCCTTCTTTTGAAGTAGCTTCAAGATGAGTCTCACGCGAGACTCTTTATTTTGCTCGGTATGCTTTCATGTAAAAAGAAAAGATAAGGAATAGTAGAGATCCCAGAGAATAGACAAATAACCATGTAACTCAAGCATGTATATGGTTTCATTTTAAATATTAGTCAAAATATGAACTAACAAGTCCAAACCAACAAAGGCCCAAAGGGAATTGTCAGATATCATTTAGGAGAATCATAACAGAAACAGTAAACAGTTTTAGCCTTCTAACGAATAAGAAACATGTAAAGCAGATTTAGGCGCATAACAATTTATCTAACAGAGGCTGGATCCTGTATGGAACATGTTTTAGCTCTGACGCACAAGTAACACATACTCGGATGAGGGGTGAAACATGGGAAGAAAACTAAGATGGATTAGTGTATCATATATATAGCAAGAAACCAAAGAGAACAAACTATCAATATGTAGAATATGAACATGCTCGGTGAGAAAAGCAACTAGCCCAAGATGACATATGCAGGTTTTCCTATAAAAGACTTATGACAAACACACAAGCGAGTTTACTAGTTCATCAACAATATGCTTGATGTGAAGTACTAAGCCGGTTTACAGATTCATGAAATTTTGAACATGAGAATCCTTATTCAAACAATTTCAAAGCCAAACAGTTCCTTGTATGTATCCTACTACGTGAAACATTATTGTCATCTTAACTGTATAAGGCAACAGGGATTGCAACTTCAGAAAAATGGCTCAAGTGATGTAATCGGGTAAAGATACTAATGCAATATTATTTAAACAAACTTACAAATAGGGGGGGTGGCAGCATGCAGTAAAACAGAGGTGTATTTATGAGCACGCTAATGATGGATACTTCAGAAACAGGGCATAATATGGTCGGAATGGTTATCAAACATGGATGAACTAAATGATCGCTTATCTTATCCGTAACAACGATAATGCTTATTAAGAATGATCTAATTACAAGTTTAATAACACAAGTCATGCTTCAGCATTTGAGTCTTTAGATGATAAACATGAGTCCAAATTTATACGCCTACACACACACGCTACTTCCTATCACCTTCCACATTTTGCTACCCCCTGATTCATACCCATGAGTTTGTAGACATGTTAATAAAGATTTAAAACCAAACCTATCTTACACTGCATATAAACAGATTATCGACATGTTTCCAGATTGTCCGACCAGTTTGCGATTTGTTAGTCACTTTCAGATTCAATTTGTGGGCAGATTTCAGTGGTATCAAAACAGACATAGAACATCAATTTACAAAAAAAGACACATATGAATTGTATACTTCAGTGAACATATCGTGGTTATGAGTACTAGCAGTAAATTCATCAACATGATTTAAAGCGACTTCACATATATAAATGGTAGTTAAACTATACTGGACACATTTGACAAGCACATTATCAATCAAACAGATCAAAAATATAAATCGAATGGAAAATCAAGGGGCGATGAATTTACCTTCTCCGGACAGCGAACCGAGACAGCGTATCAAGTCGTCGACTCGCTCGGGTTTTGGTTTTGCGATGCGAATAAAAAAAAGCTTGGGTGTTTCGACTGTTCGAGGGTGTTCTTAGTTGGTGTTTTACTGCAAAAATGCCATTTTTGAGGGCAGAGATTTCAGAATATGTAAAGGTTTTTGCATGCCCCCGATCCCCTGCCTACTGTGCTCTACTGATCCCCCTGAGCCTTGCTGTGTTCTCCCCGTCTCTGCTCTGTGTTCCACTCTGAACTCTCTCGCCTTCCCCCGACTCCCTCTAAGTTGTTGACTGTTGCTAAGGGTTCTTAACTGTGCTCGACCGATGATTGCTGCTGTCTCTACTCCCTGCTTGATGTCTGTTTGATTGTTGCTAGGGGAGTGTCAAATTGATGCCTGCTGACTGCTACCCCGACTAAACCCTGTGTTCGACTGGTGCCTTGAATCGATGCTATGCGTCTGTTGTTGCTATTTGACTCTTCTCAGCCCTCCATCGATACCCCGGGTTTTCTCCCCTTGCATGTGCTTATATAGCCCTCGTTTGAGTTCTAATATTGGTAAGTAAATAAAGGCGGATTTTGGACGATATTGATGTTGATTCGTGAGTGATTCAGCGATTCTAACAGGCGGAAAATAAGGTAAACGATTTGAATGATTTGGTTTAGTTATGGTAAGATATCGTTGGAGAAGGTAATGGGAAACCGACTGGGGTGCGTGGATAAAGGAAAGCCCGGATTCTCCGGCGAGAAATCCGGGCATGGCGGCGACGATTGAGGTTCTTCTTGAAGGTTCTATTGTGGGCGAAGGGTAAGTGAAAGGCTGAGGATCTTGCCGGGTCGGGCGTTAGGGGATTAAAACATAAAGGGCCTCATGTCGTATCGGGTCAAGCAGAGCTGGAGCATTAGTTAGGGTAGTTAGTTTAATTAGGTTAGTTATTTTAATTAGGTAGAGTTTTAAGTGTTTAATTAGCTAATTAGTAGTAAATTAGATTAATAAATTGTGCTTAAATTATCTAGGTGCTTTATTAATCTAAGCTTGAGTTTTAAAATTATTACAAAAAATAAAGACGGGCGTGCTATTTAATTAATGCTTAATATTTTGGAATGCGGCGCTATTATTAAATCGTTTATTTATGCATGTGTTAATGTATTATTGTTGCATTTTATTATTTTAAAATTATTGTTGAAAATTAGTGTAATTCTATAGTTAATGACTGGACGGGAGGGTCAAAATTGAGTGTCAACACTCATGTCCTTAAATATTCTGGTGGCAGGTATAAGACAAAATTTTATGATCATAACCCCGACTTGGAATTGAATTGTCATTACCAACAAGTATACCATGATTACTGCTCAAATTGGAATAAGACGAGAGAGTACCTAGATCGAACGTCATATGGATAGTCGCACCGGTGTCCATGTACCAATTTGAGTCCGAGGAATTTGTTCCAAATGTGTGCATAGCCGCGTCAATATCGGTTGGAGTAGGGGCCGCTGCATGATGGGCCCGAGGAGGCCGGGGCCCAAGCACACCGTCTTGCTGCACCGGCCCAGAAGACTATCGGCAAGTTACTGGACCGTAAGTCGTTGTACCTGCACTGCTGGGCCAAGGCGAATTGGGCCTGGAATACTGTTGGGCACCCCAATTGCCTGGCTTCGCCGAAGACCAGTGGTTGTTAGGCCACTGACCACTAGTCCAGGCCCACGGGCAGGTGGCCCAAAGGTTGGGACCAGTTGGGTGGTGGCCCACTTCTGTTGGGGCGGGACCCACTATCGTCGTGACCACCGCGTTTGATGTCATGATTTTTTCCATTATTTTCCGATTATATTTGCCGCCATCGTGAGCATGGTTTTGGTCTGAATTATCAATAAAAACTAGAGAATTTGTCGAGAACGTCATCATGACTATAGGGCTAGTACCGGTAACCGTCTTTTTAGCCAAACCGGCTTCTTCAAACGTAAGCATGGAGCGGGCTTGATAGAATTCCGATAGAGGGTTACTTTGACGAATGATCGAAGCAACACCGTTATAGGCCTCAGACAGGCCTGCAACCATCTGTAAAACGAGACGACTATTGGTAATAAGAGCATCCACATTGCGAAGTTGATCCGCCAAGTCCTTGAGTCAATAAGATGAAACGTTCGAAAAACTCTCCATAGCGACTTGAGAAAATTCCTGTTCAAGGGTGACATTACGGGAATGATTGTTATCCTGGAATATATCACGCAATATATTTCAAGCCTCCGTAGCGGAAGAGTTATGTTTCAAAATCGTCTGTAAGAGGTCTAGGGAGATAACTGCATAGATCCACTTCTGTTGGGGCGGGACCCACTATCGTCGTGACCACCGCGTTTGATGTCATGATTTTTTCCATTATTTTCCGATTATATTTGCCGCCATCGTGAGCATGGTTTTGGTCTGAATTATCAATAAAAACTAGAGAATTTGTCGAGAACGTCATCATGACTATGGGGCTAGTACCGGTAACCGTCTTTTTAGCCAAACCGGCTTCTTCAAACGTAAGCATGGAGCGGGCTTGATAGAATTCCGATAGAGGGTTACTTTGACGAATGATCGAAGCAACACCGTTATAGGCCTCAGACAGGTCTGCAACCATCTGTAAAACGAGACGACTATTGGTAATAAGAGCATCCACATTGTGAAGTTGATCCGCCAAGTCCTTGAGTCAATAAGATGAAACGTTCGAAAAATTCTCCATAGGGACTTGAGAAAATTCCTGTTCAAGGGTGACATTACGGGAATGATTGTTATCCTGGAATATATCACGCAATATATTCCAAGCCTCCGTAGCGGAAGAGTTATGTTTCAAAATCGTCTGTAAGAGGTCTAGGGAGATAACTGCATAGATCCACTGGAGAACTTTTGCGTCAAGAGTGACCCATAATTTTAGATCGTCCTTTTTAGTGGGAACACCCTCCGTAGTAGGACCCATAAGTTATGTGGTGCAGAACTTGAGTGCCATCATATAGATTTTAAACAACTCTGCCCACGTCCCATATTAGACGTTTTTTAGGTCAAGAACAATAGGAAAAACACTCTTAATGTTAGAAACTGTGATGACGGGATGAAACGTATTCTTATCAGTCATAGTGAAGAGAACAAAATTTGGAGAAGAAACTTTTTAGGGGGAGGGGGGTCTCGGGTTATGAAGAAACTGAGAGGGAGGGGGTATCGGGTTATGAAGAAACCGAGAGGGGGGTAGGGATTTGCACGGAAATCAAGCAGAAGAGAAAAAAAAATCGGAAGCAAGGAGAAGAACCTAGACTTTTGATATCATGAAAGAAATAATCCCTTGATTATTTTTATTAATGAAAGGGGTATATTTAGATGTAGAATAGGAAAATCCATTTCCTATTCTACATCTAAAGTCATATTCTATTTGAAGACTAATTATACAATTATGGTAATATTATAAGACTAATTAATATACAAAAATAATATACAAAATATATCATAAATAATTCGTCCACTGCCCGAGATGGGATGGGCTCTTCAGTCCGTGTATCTTCAATATACATCCTATATATTGTGTATATATTATGTATATTTAACACGCAGGATGAGCATATAAATCATAATTTGCAATAATGAGTGGAAGGAAAATCAAGATCAGCACAGCCAGAACTATGACAAACAAAGAATGGCAGTAATCTGCCTCTTACACCAGAGAATGAAGTGTTCCTGCAGATAAAAGCTAATACAAAATCTGTCCAATTTTTTCCGTACTATCAAAAATTTGTATAATTCCCATACAGTTGTCAGTTGATCTAATATTTACCTTCAAACTGATATATTAGTTGATTCACTTTGAAATGTATTATCGAGGTTGGTCAACTAGGATCTTTAGATATGTGGTTGTGGTACATATAGTTTAAATTCTATGAATATGTTGGAGGTAAGGTTATATGTCTCCCTAATTGTATTTTAACATGTTAATGAAATTTGCATCAGGGTCTCTAATGTTGGAACCTTGATGTTATTGATACGTTTCTCCATATATAGTTGAATATCTACATTACAAATGTTGGGTTTTGATATTGGTGAATAGGAAATGATGGGATAAAAATTAAAGAGGGTAAAAGGCTCTTTTATCCCACATCGATAAAAGGTTCGGCTTCGGCTTCGGATTCGGATTCGGATTCGGATTCGGAAAAAGATTCGGATTCGGATTCGGATTCGGATTCGGATTCGGAAAAAGATTGATTGATAATCTTTTTGGACAAACGTTTCTTTAATTAATTAATTATTTAATTAAAAAACAAATCCAAACGGATCGACCCGCGACCCGATCCGACCCATCCGGCTCTCCCTCTCTTTTTCGAATTTCCCTCCAAAATGAGGTGACTATTCTGAATGGTTGCAACCATTCAGAACAACCATTCAGAATCAGTACCTCTAACCCTATAAATTCTTGATCATTTCAAGAATTTATTAACGAAATTCATTCTAATCAATTCTGAAATTCTGAAGTTGCTCTTCAACTCGAAAATTTCATTCTGTGTGATATACTGTCGTTGAGTGGTTCGTTGCTACCGGAATTTGGAGTACTACTATTCTGGTAAGATAATCGTTCTATCCTGGGAGGCGATATTCCGTTAACCTCGAGTAATCGCGAGGAATAATTTCAAGGACACACTTTGAACTAAGTGGGCTCGATTACATTCAAATTATTTTTCCAAAACATTCTGTTTTCGTTTATTGTTTCATTTATGTTATATGTTTCACTAAGTGATTAACATATTGTTTTGAATCATTATTTAGCCAAGTACAGATTATTATACCAACAATCTTAAGGAAATTATATTTATTGTATTTTAATCAGATCTGGTTTGGAGATTAAAACCTGTGGTTTTCTACTCAGATGAAATTTCATATTCTAACTTGAAGATATAAAAACTTTGGAATATTAAAATCCAGAAAAAGTGTTTTCCAAAAGGAAAAAAGTGTTTTTTCAGAAGGAAAAAAAAGTGTTTTTCTTGTATGTTGTTTGGAGACTAAAATCTTGGATTTTCTACTCAGTTGAGATTAAAGTTTTCATAACTTTCTACTCATTTGGATACTTGATTTGAAGACATCAAAACTTCATCAAGTATACAACATACACCCATCAGACTGCTTCTATCAATTTTGATTCGGTTTGAAGAAATAAAATCTTCACCGTTGTGTATTATATTTGTTTCTATCAAAATTGATTCGGTTTGAAGAAATAAAATCTTCATTGTGTATGATATTTGTCATGACGATTTGAAGAACATAAAACTTCATCGCTCGCTTAAGGAGATTAAAACTTGTGTAGTTTTCTACTCCATATGAATATTAGTATTCTGACTCGAAGATATAAAAACTTCGTTGGAATACTAAAGTTTCATAATTACACAACGATTTGAAGAACATAAAATCTTCATCGCTCACATTTAAGAGATTAAAACTTGTGTAGTTTTCTACTCCATATGAATATTAGTATTCGACTCAAGATATAAAAGCCGTTGGAATACTAAAGTTTCATAACTATACCGTGATTTGAAGAAATAAAATCTTCATCGCTCAAATTACGATTTGAAGAAATAAAATCTTCATCGCTTTAAGTTTCACAATTATACTCCGATTTGAAGAAATAAAATCTTCATCGTTGAGTCGTGATTTAATTGCTATTATGGTTTTATTAAGTAAAACAGTTTGTCGATTTGACAGTGACAAACAAATAATGGCAATTGATCTGAGTGATCTGTGTGCAATGCTGGAAGAGTGCAATTTGGTTGGAAACCCAAAAGAGTGGTGGCTGGATTCTGGTGCCACTCGACATGTTCATACCGCAGAAGCATTTGCAACATATGCTCCCGCTGGACCCGAAGAGGTACTGTTTATGGGAAATACTGCAACAGCCAAGGTTGAAGGATATGGGAAGATACTTCTGAGGATGACTTCCGGCAAGGTCCTGACTCTCAACAATGTTCTGCACGTTCCAACAATTCGGAAGAATTTAGTTTCAAAGGACTACTCGTCAAAAACGTTTAAGTGTGTGTTGGTTAGTTAGAAAATTGTTATAAGTAAGAATGATATGTTCATAGGAATTGGCTACTTTACCTAGTGCCTTTTCATACTCTATGTAATGGTTGTTGATGATTAATGAAAATTCACTGCCTTACTTATCGAGTCAAATGATTTATGGCATGTTCGTTTAGGATATGTCAATTACAAAACCTTGCGAAAATTGATCAATTTAGAAGTATTGCCTAAATTCGAGTGCAACAAATCAAAATGTGAAATTTGTGTTGAATCTAAGTTTGTTAAACATCCATATAAGTCTATTAATAGAATTCAAATCCTTTAGACTTAATTCACACGTATATATGTGATATGAAGTCAATACCATCTCGTGGTGGGAAAAAGTATTTTATAACTTTCATCGACGATCGCACGCGATATCAAGTATGTGTATTTGCTTAATAGTAAGGATGAAGCAATTAATGCATTTAAGCAATACAAGAACGAAGTGGAAAATCAATTGAATAAAAAGATCAAAATGATTAGAAGTGATAGGGGTGGAGAGTACGAATCTCCTTTTGCAGAGACATGTTTGGAATATGGAATTATTCATCAAACTACTGCCCCTTACACACCACAATCAAATGGAATTGCAGAAAGGAAAAACCGAACATTAAAGGAAATGATGAATGCCTTACTAATTAGTTCCGGTTTACCGCAGAGCTTGTGGAGGGAAACTATCCTTACAGCTAATCGAATACTCAACAGAGTACCCCACAGCAAAACACAATCTATTCCATATGATCTATGGAAAGGAAGAAAACCCAACTTGAAATATTTCAAAGTGTGTGGGTGTTTAGCAAAGGTCCAAGTTCCTTTGCCCAAAAGGGTAAAAATCGGACCAAAAACTGTGGATTGTGTTTTTATTGGCTATGCTACAAACAACAAAGCTTGTCGGTTTTTGGTTAACAAATCGGACAATCCTGAAATTCATGTTAATACGGTAATCAATCGGATAATGCTGAATTCGTGGAAAACATCTATCCGTATAAAACCGAATGTGAGTCGTCAAGTGAAAGATCTAAACGACCGGGAAGAACCAAAGGAAAGTACACCAAGCAAAGAGGATCTAAGGCGTAAACGCCAAAAGACATCTACTTCCTTCGGACTAGACTTTGTAACATTCTTGCTTGAAAATAAGCCTCAAACATTTAAAGCAAAGAATGTCATCTTCGATTCAACATTTTGGAAAGAAGCGATCAATAGTGAGATTGAATCGATTTTAAACAACCATACATGGAGTTAGTTGATCTTCCTCCCGAAATAAACCTTTAGGATCAAAATGGATCTTTAAAAGGAAAATGAAACGATGGCACTATTGACAAATACAAGGCAAGACTTGTGGTCAAAGGTTATAGACAAAAAGAAGGTCTTGATTACTTTGACACATACTCGCCGGTGACAAGAATAACATCTATTCGGGTGTTAGTGGCATCAAGTACAGATACGGTCTTGAAATCCATCAAATGGATGTCAAGACGACTTTCTTAAATGGAGAATCGAGGAGGAAATTTACATGGAACAACCTGAGGGTTTTGTGGTTCCTGGTAAAGAAAGGAAAGTGTGCAGACTTGTGAAGTCACTTTATGGACTTAAACAAGCACCCAAACAATGGCATGCAAAATTTGACTAAACAATGTTGGCAAATGGATTTAAGATTAATGAGTGTGATAAATGTGTTTACATTAAAAATACTCCAAATCATGAAGTCATTGTTTGTTTGTATGTTGATGACATGCTGATAATGAGTAAAAATATTGTCGATATAAATGCTACGAAGCGTATGCTCGCTAGCAAATTTGACATGAAAGACTTGTGGTTGCCGATTTGATCTTAGGAATTAAGATCCATAAAACTCCACAAGGTCTAGCATTATCACGATACATTATATTGAAAAAGTACTTGACAAGTTCAAGTATTTAAATTTCAATGTTGCAAAGACTCCAATTGATGTAAGTTTTGCACTTCAAAAGAACGGTGAAAGTGACTCACAATCGACTATGCACGAAGTTTTGGGAAGTTTGATGTATATTATGAATTGTACACACCAGATATAGCATGTGCTTATAAGCAAGTCGAGTCGATTCACGAGTAATCTCAATCAAACTGATTGGATGGCAATGAAACGAGTCTTGGGATATTTACAACACACCCAAAACTATGTTTTGCATTATAATAAATATCCCGCAAGATCGGAGGATATAGTGATGCAAATCGATCACCGGATCGTTTGAAGTTAAATCCACGTGGATATGTTTTCACCGTCATGAGGAGCGTGTCTTGGAAATCATCAAAGCATACGCATCGCCCGCTCTACAATGGAATCAGAATTTATAGCTTTAGACAAGCGGTGAAGAAGGTTCGAATGGCTCCTAATTTCTTAGAAGATATTCCATTCGCCCAAAACCTTTGGCTCCTATATGTATACACCGTGATCAAAGAATAGGTAGAGTGAGGGCGTAATGTATAACGGAAAATCTCGCCACATACGACGGAGACACAATACCGTTAGACAACTCCTTCTAGTGGCGTTATCACAATTGATTATGTAAAGTCAAGAGATAACGTGGCGGATCCGCTTACAAAAGGCTTATCTAGAGAGGAGTTGGTAGATCATCAACGGAATGGGGTTAAGGCGAAGGACAAGTCATCATGGCGGTAACTCTACCTAGCAGACGAGATCCCAAGAGCTAGGTTCGCGAGATCAAACAAAGTCAGGATCGACGGTTCAACATTGTCAAATAACTCAACTCATTCTCGGATGAAGACAATGTTCGTAAATAAGGATAAGACTTTACGGCTTGTTAATGAGTTAATAAAGCATTAAGGTTTTTTAACGGTTATCTAAATCGCGATGTATGACCAGATAATGTGGCTATAGGACCACATGTTTAGAAATCACCTATGTGAGTGTTAAGTGTAAGCCGCTTTAAAGGAATGACAAGAAAGGCCCATTCTCTATGCACTCACGAGACCAAAGTGTTCATGGTCAAACGAACACAACCGTGAGAACCATAAACGGTTGAGGTTGATTGTGTCTTATGTTGTCTAGGTATACAACAAAGTTCGACGGTTCAAAGATATCAAATCTACCGATTGATCGAGTATATCCGATATAAGTTCACTACGGAAAGTTCAAAGGAAACCTACTTATCCAGACGCGATCAATTCTCGCCAGATATCACACTCGTCCGCATACATTCTTCTATCTTATAATCATTCCCATTCATGTGGGATTGTTGGGTTTTGATATTGGTGAATAGGAAATGATGGGATAAAAATTAAAGAGGGTAAAAGGCTCTTTATCCCACATCGAAAAATGGAAGGAAAGAGAGTGTATATATTACATTACACCTTCTCGAGCCGCTAAAAGGGTTGAGAGGCAGACTCGCGCTGCCGCTGCCGCCGCCGCCGCCGGCCGGCCGCTTCGCCGGCCGGCCGGCCGATTCGATTCGATTCGATTCGATTCGATTCTGATTCGATTTGGATTTGGATTTGTCAAAAGATCGATTGATTGATAATCTTTTGACAAACGTTTCTTTAATTAATTAATTATTTAATTAAAAACAAATCCAAACGGATACGCGACCGATCCGACCCATCCGCTTCTCCTCTCTTTTTCGAATTTCTCCAAATGAGGTGACTATTCGAATGGTTGCAACCATTCGTAATCGCACTTAACCCTATAAATTCTTGATCATTTCAAGAATTTATTAACAAATTCATTCTAATCAAATTCAAGTTGCTCTTCAACTCAAAATTTCATTCGTGTGATATCTCGTCGTTGAGTGGTTCGTTGCTACCGAATTTGGAGTACTACTATTACGGTAAGATAATCGCTCTATCCCGGGAGGCGATATTAGTTAACCTCGAAGATCGTGAGGAATAATTTCCTTGGGCGACACACTTTGAACTAAGTGCCGATTACATTCTGAAATTATTTTTCCAAAACAGATTCTGTTTTCGTTTATTGTTTCATTTATGTTATATGTTTCACTAAGTGATTAACATATTGTTTTGAATCATTATTTAGCCAAGTACAGATTATTATACCAACAACAAATTAAATATTCTGGTGGCAAATTGTATGTGACCAGCTATGCTCATGTTCTTTACGGACCAGCTAACATTAAAATTGGTCGTATATTTATAAGCATAAAAATATGATTGTTTTGATCTAAAGTATATTCAGGGAACATATTTTTTTTTCGATCGCCATAGGTCTTTAAGGACCAGTCAAAAATCTGATTGTTATTGACTTTTAGCGGCGAAGGCTATAGCGACGGGAAGCGACCATAATTTTCTGGTCGCTATTTACTTTTAGGGATCAGAATAAGACTTAGGGACCATTTTTCTGGTCATTAATAACCATTTTTCTTATAGCTAAAACTTCTCCGCATGTAGAACTCTGGACAAAATCTTAATTATCGAAAAATCGGTTGCTATTTGAACCGATCGTCTTGAACATGTCTTCAATCCACCTTTGACTGAACCATTGACTTTGATACCACTTGTTGAAATCAAGACATGAACGAGAATTTAAAAAGACAAGAATAATGAGAATTAATGACCTTCTTTCTTATATAGAGATAAAATTCTCTTTTTTCTAGTCTAATAATATTCTAATAGAACTTACACATCATATATTATCATAATTACCAAATCATAAATATACCTAGCTTATTCTAATAATATAAACAACTAGAATTTGTACAGAATAGAATCAGTGACCTCCTCCAAAAGTCTTATACTAGACTAGTGACTTTGTGAAGGAAATTTGTAATATTGTGTTTGACTTGTGTTTTATAATGAGATATAATGATTTAACACTAAATTTAAAAAATAAATAAAAACTTAAAATATGTGATTCGAAATAAATTTTAGATATTTGTATGTCTATAAATCATCCCATAAACTTAAGTAAATATACTCTCCTATAACTTAAATACTTTCTTCTTCTATTTTCCTATCTTCTCCTCCGCCGTGTACGTAGGAAAGTAGGGCGTAATGATGGAAACAGTAGTTGGGCCCATTTCTTAAGTATTATACCATTGGTTGCCGTTCAATTCAGCCATCTCCAACGGGTCCATGTCATCAATAACGGAGTTCTCACCAAACTAATAACGGAGACAATGATTTCACTACGCGTCATCTGGGCCCTACCTGCCTTCAATCTCAGCCCCACATCAGACACTTCTGAAGTACACATACTTCTCTTATATTATCATTAAGTATGTGTTTGGCCTAAGAAGATACTTTTTAGAAGTAGAAATACTTTTTAAAAAAGTCAAAAAATATTTTTATATATGAAAAGAAGTAGAAATATCAATTTGATGTTTCTAGAAAAGTTCGTTTTGTCCTTAAATAAAAAAATTTTGGATCCATTTACTATTTTTTTCTACAAAATTCCTTTTAATCTCATATAATATCCTCATATAAAATATAAATTTGAGAATTGGGTAGGGTGGGGGTAAGAAAAAATTATATTTTAATAATTATTATTATTTATAAAAGTAACAAAAAATATGAAATATAATTTGAGAATGTGGTAGGAGGACGGGGAGGGGTAGGGGGAGGTAAGAAATTTTTTCATATTTTCAATCATTTTTTTTTTATAAAAGTAACAAAAAAATATGAAATAGAAATTTGAAGATGGGGTAGGGCAATGGGGGTGGGGTTGGGGGGAGGGGGAAGAAAAAAATCATATTTTTTATAAAAGTAAAAAAAAAATATGACATAGAAATTTGAGGATGGGGTGGGGTAGGTGTGGGTAGGGCGGGGGTAGATTTGGACATATTTGAGTCATTAACTATCATATTGTCGTTACATTTTTATATACAATATAATATTATTTTTTGATTAAATATTGCAGTTAAATAAAAAAAATTATTAAATTGTAAAAATATACTAATTTTTAGAAATATAGGATAGAAAAGAATATTTTAAATAGTTTTAAATCTATTAAAAAGAATATTCTAGTAAATTTGCATAAATGTGGGTCAAACAGAAAACTGTTTCTGTTTCTTAGAAGTACTTCTATAATTATAGGCCAAACACCCTAACAGATTCTCTAGAAACAGTTTCTGCGGAACTATTTTTAAGAATCAGAAACACTTTTTCAGAAGCATGACCAAACAGACCCTAAATCTTTCCACGCTACATATAATATAAACTAAATTCGGTAGACAATTTGTTGAGTCGAGTTCAAGTGAGATCTAAATGCAGGAAGAATTATTTTTTAAAAACCTTAATTAGGCCGTATTTTTTTTTTAAAGAAAAAGAACAATTATTTTCTTTAAAACGTATTTGATATATGAAGCAAAACAGTTGTTATATATTAACGAAGGAAATGTTGAAAATATTTATTAAACGTGAAATAAAATAAATCCTATTAATTATGAATCGAATAATTGGGGTCCCGCACATAGGAAATCTTGTTTTCACACACGTGCACACGTAGTGTCAAGGATCAAAAATTTCTTAATGGAAGAGATATTGGTACGTATACGAATTGTTTGAGACGTAAGGTAATAGACGGTTATTGGCCAAATGACGAATGATTTCACGTTAGTAAGTGAAGGAAGAAGTGTATAACGTGTAAAGATGAAATAAATCAGAAATTACCACGAAACCGAGAAGGGCCGCGGCTCCTCCAAGTAAGGGCCGCGACGCTTGAAGGGCCGCAACTCCTCCTCACTTCGGCCGCGACTCTAATTGACGTTTCAATTCCAGTAACTCACTGGAGAAGGGCCGCGACGCCTCCCCGAAGGGTCACGACTCTAATTGACGTTCCGGTGAGTTATCAAACCGGGCGGTCGCGGCTCGATCGCTTTCAACTGGTTGGAGGTGAATTAAAAACTGATTTTTGGGCTGACTTTGGAGTATTTACTCTCCATTATTTTGCTCATGAATTCAGTCATTACTTGGCTGAGTTGTAACTCCAAATTCAAGGCTATTACATGGCATTCATGGCCATTACTTAGCCATTTGGAGGGTCATCATCTACACACTATAAAATGAGACACAATGCTCATTTGGAAACACACTTGACATCGTACACTCAACAATTCTCTGAAATTGTTTTCCTCTCTTGTAATCACAAAACACTCAAGATCTTTCTTCCAAAGCAAACACTTGAGTTCTCTTTGTTCATTTGTTTGATTGTTGTTTTATCTTGGGAGATAAGTTGTCATTACAACCGTTGAAAGGCCTCATACTTGATCATTTTCATATTTCTAACAAATAGTTGTTGTTGTTATATTTTCGTTCTACACATTACTACTCACAGGAAAATATTCAAATATATTTTAATATTTGAGATTTGTTTTACACATGTGCTTTATTTGTGAGAACAAAGTGTAGTAACACGGAAATGGAAATGTTACAACAACAACAAATATGTTAGAATTCTGGGAATCAACAAAGTAATTGACTTGCTGAGTCAATTGAATTTTCAATCTATCCTTAAGATAATATTGCCTTGTATATTCCTATCAAGTATACAAGGCGGGGAAGAAAAAATCATTTTTTTTAAAAGTAAAAAAAATATGACATAGAAATTTGAGAATGGGGTGGGGTAGGTGTGGGTAGGGCGGGGGTAGGTTTGGACATATTTGAGTCATTGACTATCATATTGTCGTTACATTTTTATGTACAATATAATATTATTTTTTGATTAAATATTGCAGTTAAATAAAAAAAAAATTGTAAAGATATTAATTTTTAGAAATATAGGATAGAAAAGAATATTTTAAATAGTTTTAAATCTATTAAAAAGAATATTCTAGTAAATTTGCATAAATGTGAGTCAAACATGAAACTGTTTCTGTTTCTCAGAAGTACTTCTATAATTATAGGCCAAACACCCTAATAGATTCTCTAGAAACAGTTTCTGCGGAACTATTTTTAAGAATCAGAAACACTTTTTCAGAAGTATGACCAAACAGACCCTAAATCTTTCCACGCTACATATAATATAAACTAAATTCGGTAGACAATTTGTTGAGTCCAGTTCAAGTGAGATCTAAATGCAGGAAGAATTATTTTTTAAAAACCTTAATTAGGCCGTATTTTTTTTTAAAAGAAAAAGAACAATTATTTTCTTGAGAACGTATTTGATATATGAAGCAAAACAGTTGTTATATATTAACGAAGGAAATGTTGAAAATATTTATTAAACGTGAAATAAAGTAAATCCTATTAATTATGAATCGAATAATTGGGGTCCCGCACATAGGAAACCTTGTTTTCACACACGTGCACACGTAGTGTCAAGGATCAAATTTTCTTAATGAAAGAGATATTGGTACGTATATGAATTGTTTGAGACGTAAGGTAATAGACTGTTATTGGCCAAATGACGAATGATTTCACGTTAGTAAGTGAAGGAAGAAGTGTATAACGTGTAAAGATGAAATGAATCAGAAATTACCACGAAACCGAGAAGGGCCGCGACTCCTCCAAGTAAGGGTCGCGGCTCCTCCTCTGAAGGGTCGCGACTCTAATTGACGTTTCAATTCCAGTAACTCACTGGAGAAGGGCCGCGACGCCTCCCCGAAGGGCCACGACTCTAATTGACGTTCTAGTTCCAGTGAGTTATCAACCGGCGGTCGCGACTCGACTGTTTCAATCCGTTGGAGGTGAATTAAAAACTGATTCTTGGGCTGACTTTGGAGTATTTACTCTCCATTATTTTGCTCATGAATTCAACCATTACTTGGCTGAATTGTAACTCCAAATTCAAGGCAATAACATGACATTCATGACCATTACTTAGCTATTTGGAGGGTCATCATCTACACACTATAAAATGAGACACAAGACTCATTTGAAAACACACTTGACATCGTACACTCAACAATTCTCTGAAATTGTCTTCCTCTCTTGCAATCACAAAACACGCAAAGATCTTTCTTCCAAAGCAAACACTTGAGTTCTCTTTGTTCATTTATTTGATTGTTGTTTTATCTTGGGAGATAAGTTGTCATTACAACCGTTGAAAGGCCTTATATTTGATCATTTCCATATTTCTAACAAATAGTTGTTGTTGTTATATTTCCGTTCTACACATTACTACTCACAGGAAAATATTCAAATATATTTTAATATTTGAGATTTGTTTTACATATGTGCTTTATTTGTGAGAACAAAGTGTAGTAACAAGGAAATGAGAATGTTACAACAACAACAAATATGTTAGAATTATGGAAATCAACAAAGTAATTGACATGCTGAGTCGATTGAATTTTCAATCTATCCTTAAGATAATATTGACTTGTATATTCCTTTTGACGGTGTAATGACAACTTATCTCTCAAGATAAAACATCAATCAAACAAAAGAGCAAAGGAGACTCAAGTGTTCACTTTAGGAAGAAAGATCTTAGAGTGTTTGAAGATTGCAAGAGAGGAAGAATGTATTATGAAAATATGTGTTTTCCAATGGTGCCAATGACATCAATTTATAGGTTGATGAACATGTCCTCTCAATTCACCAAATAAATGGCCATCAATGTCAAGTAATGACTATTGATTTTGAGGTTAATTCAGCCTAGTTATGACTGAATTCAAGAGCCAAATAATGGAGAGTTATTGCTCCAAAGTCAGTCCAAGAATCAGTTTCAATTCGCCTCCAACGGACTGAAAAAACAGTCGAAGTGCCGTGGCCCTTCAGGAGGGCGCCGCGGCGATAATTACCCCGTAACTCAATGGAGTTGAGGGTCGCGCCTTCGAAGCGCGCGCGCCTAAGTTCCAAAGAACTTCCAAATTTTATCACATTAACGCCGCTCCAGAGAGGCGTCGCGCTACCGCAAAGACCGCACTCGACTGGTCGTGTCGTGACCCTTCTTGGCTCCGCTACGATTTCTGATTCGTTTCATCTTTTACACATTGTACTCTTATTCCTTTCATTTACCAACATGAAATCATTGTCATTTGACCAATAACCGTCTATTATTTTACGTCTCAACAATTTGTATACGTACCAATATCTCTTTCATTAAGGAAATTACGATCCTTGACACTTAACTAAGGTTGTCCAACGGGGCGGGGTTTACCGACCCCGACCTGACCCCGCCCCGCCCCGACCCCACCCCGACCCAGCCTCAACCTCAGATCAGTATCGCAGATATCCAGATATCAGACGCAGACCCAGATCGGTGATTTCAGATTTCAGATATCGCAGATTTCAGATCGGTATACCGCAGATTTCAGACGTGATATCCAGATGCAGATCGGTATCGAGACGGACCGATGAAAAAACCCGACCCCAACCCAGCCCCGACCCCGCCCCGACCCCGCCCCGACCCATCCGACCCCTAACTAGTCGTTGCACAACGACTTTGTACCAATTTGATTGTTGTGCAACGGCCAAATACCCCTCCCCCAACCCCCCTACCCCATAATATTTATTTTTAACCCTTATGTTATTATATTTACACTTTAACTCAATTTTTTCAACTATAAATACTTCATTTTTCTTCATTCTTTCCCACTAATCTTCCTACGGTTACAATCTCTCTAATAATCTCTCATTCTCTTTACATTGTCTTCTAATTATTCAATTTAATTTGTTCATTTGGGAATTGGCAACTAGCTTGAGGATCATCCGTTGAACAAAGTTTCAATTTTCAACATCTCTCGATTACACGTCGACGTTACGTCGGCGTTTGGTATATTCGTTCTTTTATTAAATTATTATTGTTTTTTTATTTTAATTAGCGCACTTAATTTCATTATCTTTATCTATTTATTAGCATAAATTATAATGAAATGATTAAGAGATATGTTGGGTATGTCTGGTTCTAGTAGGGGTGACAAGGGCAAGGGTCATTCTTCTAGTCATCCTACTCCTCCTATACAGGATGATTTTATTGATACTCAAAAAATTTCTGAAGTACCGGTAGATTTAGACGATGAGCTATTTTCTGAAAATCAACAAGAGTTTAATTTAGAACATCTAGATGACATACCAACTAATCTAGATGACACACCAACTAATCTAGATGACACGCCAACTAATGCACCTCAAACTGGAACGCCTCCTATTCCCCTTAGTATGAGACAAGACCCACTAGAACGAAAATTAACATCACTTGTATGGGCATATTTTGATAGAGACGTACAAAATGAAGCTATTAGATGCACAATTTGTAAAAATATTTATAAATTCAAAATAGGAAGAGGTCATGGTGGGACAAGGAGGTTTAACAACGCATTTGAATACCAAACACAAAGTTAGGTGGGAAGAATATAAGGCTCAAGTGAAGGGTGAGTCAACAATGGTCTCTGAGTCGGGACAAGCTTAACATATTGTCCCGCACCAGGTACATGGTCAAATTTACCCTATGACGGGGCAGTTGTAGGCCCTAAATACGATAAAATGAAAATTAGGGAAGAATTATCAAAATTAGTTGCAGTGGAGGGTTTGCCTTTTTCATTTCCTGATTCTCCTGGTTTTATTCATTATATAAGATCAATGTACAATCCTGCTTATGACGGGTTTCCTAGATCAACTGTTAGGAGAGATGTTTTTAAATTTGCACACGAATATCAATAATATTTATGTTATTATTTATATCATTACACTGGAATGTATCTATCACATCTGATATAGGCCGTAGTACTAACAATCATGATTATTTAACTGTAACATGTCATTGGTTAGACTATAAATGATCTATGCAAAAACGTATTTTAGCATATAGATATATTGATGAAAGACACACTGGTGTTTTTATTCAAGAAAATTGTCAAATCCGGATTTTTTTTGTTTCTGATGGGTTTAAAAATATAATATATATATATATATATAAGAAAATAAAAATGAGTTGCATGTGTTGAAGTTAGTATTGAAGTTAAAAAGATAAAATAAATTGCATGTGTTAGAAGTTAGTATTGAAGTTGAAAAGAAAACAAATAATAAATGACATGTGTTGAATTTAAAAAGAAAGTGTAGTAACTGAAGTTAAGAACAAAATGCAGTAATGGTATTAAGAGGAGATTCATGCACGTACAAAATGTAAAAGAAAACAAATAATAAATGACATGTGTTGAATTCCAAAAGAAAGTGTAGTAACTGAAGTTAAAAAATAAAATGCAGTGATGGTATTAAGAGGAGATTCATGCACGTACACCCCCAAATCCCCTTTCACCTCCCTCCATCCTTTCTCCTTCCACCTCCTTTATGTTACACACAAATATATCAAGTTATATATGGTACTTATACACAAACAAAGTATCTAGCACAAATGATAGAAAATCAGGAAAAAAACCCAAGTGAATAAGAAGGAAACAAATCTGGAAAAAATACCAAGAGGGCAAGAAGAACAAGAATCAAAATACTAGGGAGCAAGGATCATTTTAGCAACCGAACAACAATCATTTTCACACTTACAAGGTGAATTTTCTCACTCAAAAATTCTTGGTAACATCCTTTATTTTAAGTTCAATACATGTTAGAATAAGAGTTGGGTGTTGAAAAGAAATATTGAACTTTTGATTGTTTAGATAACTAGTTGCGTCATGAACTTTACGAACTGTTCTCACTGAGTTATAATTGTTAGAATTTGATGAAATTCGGAAGAATTGTACACCTCTCCGTTATTATCATATAGAACCAAAAATTAGGTAAAATGGACTTACGGTTTAGGAGTTATCATCGTTTAAATATTCTGCCTCGGATTTATCGGACTTAGGGAGGGCAGAACACTAAAACGTAAACCTGTACAAATCCGTGAGAAATCTGAAAATTTGTATTAAATGAAAGTTCTAGATCTCTCTGTTGTGGACATTTTGAGACCTTAAGAAGGTATATCCAACTTACAGATTGAGAGTTATCGCTGTTTAAAGTTTCTGCCTCGGATTTATCGGATTCTGGAAGGGCAGAACACTAAAACGTAAAAATGTACAAATACGTGAGAAATATGAAAATTTGTGTTAAATAAAAGTTCTATATCTCTATTTTGTGGACATTTTGACACCTTACGGAGGTCTATCCGACTTACGGATTGAGAGTTATCGCTGTTTAAAGTTTCTGCCTCGGATCTAACTGGATCCAGGAAGGGCAGTGAATAAAAGTGAAAAAATGTACCAAATGGTACCGAATATGAAAGGATGGTTCACATGGAGATGTGTAGATCTCTGTTCTCGTCGTTTTGAGATTTTATGGGGCTTGAACGGGTTTACGGATTAGGAGTTATGACTAATTTAAGATTTGGTCCTGTTTATTAAAAATTTTGCCGAAACAAATTTCATGTGGCTATTTTGAGGATGAGTTTGTGCTAGTTACCCAAAGTAGTTTTAAATGAAATTTGATACAGTGAAATATCCCCGTCTTACCTTAGTTTCAGATTGAGAAACACTTTAGTTGGAGTTATGGTTGAAAAGTTATAATCGTTACAAGTATGAATGACAGAATGTTGGGAAAGAGAATATTATTTATTTGATCTTCTGAAAAATATGAAAAGTGAATACGTGTTCACATAAATATATAAATATATAGTGGATCGGGTTGCACGCCGCAACAAAACGTAAAGTGAATTCGCGTTCACAAATACGTAAACATAATGGATCGGGTTGCACGCCGCAACAAAACGTAAAGTGAATACGTGTTCACAAATACGTAAATATAATGGATCGGGTTGCACGCCGCAACAAAACGTAAAGTGAATTCGCATTCACAAATACGTAAACATAATGGATCGGGTTGCACGCCGCAACAAAACGTAAAGTGAATACGTGTTCACAAATACGTAAATATAATGGATCGGGTTGCACGCCGCAACAAAACGTAAAGTGAATATGCGTTCACAAATACGTAAACATAATGGACCGGGTTGCACACCGCAACAAAACGTAAAGTGAATATGCGTTCACAAATACGTAAAAATAATGGATCGGGTTGCACGCCGCAACAAAACGTAAAGTGAATACGTGTTCACAAATACGTAAATAGAATGGATCGGGTTGCACACCGCAACAAATATGAAAGATGAATACATGTTCACCTATATATAAATACTTTGGATCGGGTTCCACGCCGCGACAAATATGAAAAGTGAATACGCGTTCACAAATATATAAATGCAACAAATATATGGAAATGCAGGGGAATGTCTTAACGTATAATACGAGATAAAATAAAGTGTTAGTTAAACTGAGAATTTCCTATGAGGAGTTGCTGTATATTTAAAAGTGTTGTAACCTAATATGTTTTTGCAATATGCTTATTACGTTATAATGTGATTGCACTTGAAATATTGTGGTGTTACTTTGAATTGCAGGGTAAGTGTCACGACCAACCTCGCCCAGAATCGTGCCTTACCCCGGCACCCTAGTGATACAACATCGAGAAAACCAATGGAAATAAGAACTTAAACATACAATTAGATATGGATCAAGATAAAGAAAATAGGCCAACCAAAACGGTTGCCTTTCAAAGATATATATATATATCGACCTTTGAACAAGCATAATCTTTACAACCCCGCCACAACAAAGCATGCACTCTAAGATTTTTACAACAACTATGACGGACAGGCCCCGCCATACCACGAATGTACAAGAACCTGCTGCACTGTGGTAACAAACCAAAAGAAAACCCTCCGAAGGAACTGAGCTTACCAATACCCTCAAATTTGATCATATAAGCGGGATCGATACCGATGTACTTACTGCGGATGAACGCAGCTCGAAGGAGGTCAAGATACAACAGTACCAAGTATGTGAAATCAAAATATCAGAAATGAAATCATAATAGTCTATATAAAGCAGAAACATGTATGATAACCAAACTACAAGATACACATATAATGCTTATATCAAGTCGTGACTCACGCCTCCAAGTCATTACTCAAATATAATTATGGGTCTCACGCCACAACATCAATCATGCCCGTGGAATACCTTCCTCACCGGCAGCCATGATATGATAACCCCAAGAAGTACACCAACACCAAGTCCTACCGATGCCAAAGTCGTACTAACAATACTATACAACCAAACCACGGCGACACGGGCAAGTACGAAAGCCGACTACCAGATACCAAGGCGCGGCCACGAGTCGACGACAAGTACGTAAAGCCACCACCGATACCAAGGCCGAACAGTACAACCTCACGGAGAGAGCTAGTCCATGGAATAACACTATCAGCGTGAGCGCACTGCGGAATTCTCCGCACCGCCGACACGCCCAAGTAAGTTCTCAACAAGTCAACCGCCTCCATCGAGACGCCAGTAGTATAAAACACAATTCTTGCACAACAAAGGCTATCACAATAAGCATAGGCAAGTTTCACAACAACAATCATAGGCAAGTTATACACAACTCAAGGTACTTTCATTTTATGTCAAAGTCCGGGTTTTAACCCTAAGGTACTACGTACGTTAAATTCCTTTTAAAGATCCATTTCTTTTACAAAGGTCACCCGATACCCGTAGTATAAAAATAGAGTGACTAACATTGTTAAGTAAACAAAAACACTTCCCTTTGTAAAATCAAGTAACAACATTATTTTCCAAACGTTCAAGTTTGTCTAATTTCAAATGCTCAAGTTTCTCATTTTCGAAAAGGTTTCGTAGTTCATAGTTTTAATCCTTTAAAACAATTTGAGAAACATATGCCTTATGTGTGAGTAGGTTATTCTTGTTCATAACAATCTTATTAAAGCAGTCATGATCTAGAAAATGTAATATCATTTTGTCTCATCTTAGCTTCTATGCAGATGGAGGTTTCTACTGGTTTTAATAACACTTCATTATTCAATACATTTCCCTTTATTAGCGCTGCAGTGGTTTGTTCGATATTTATTCTGATTTCCGAAATCAGTAAAACATTATACCTTTTTAAAAACCAAGTACCCATTACTCACGAATGAGGTTTCACACTTTTAACAAAATTCATATCAATTCAATTAAGTCAAGTCTCTTATCTTTTAAGATCAAGCCTCTTAACTTCTAAAATCAGTAAACCATTCTCTTTACCTCTCTTAAGACGTTATACCTAACTTCCCATAAAGCTAGTATAACTCTTATGTTTTCAAAACCAAGTATTACTCTTCTTTCAAAAAGGTTTCTTAATTCTTTTGAAATACTTCAAGATTCTTTATTATTCAGGCTTAAGTCGAAAGACATTGCCGTAACTATTATTCAGGCTTAAGTCAAAAGACATTGCCGTAATTATTATTCAGTTAACACACGTACGTCTACCGTACTATATATATATATACTTCAAAATATCATGCTCAAGAGTATAGGAAGAATCACATACCTCGCGACGATTATCGACTATTAGCAAAACGCTCCACGGCTATAATCCGGCTAGCCTTGTCCACCTTCCAAGTAGTACATGCTACTTGCAGAACATTCAACCAAGAAAGGTTATAAGTCTCATCGTAAATACGGTCCCATGTAAGTACTTTAATCTTCTACTTATATTCTTACGATGTGATCTATTCGATCTTTTACGTAATATCCTCTCTTACAGTTCAATTCTCTTATATGAATATTATATTCATTTTTATACTACTCCAGTATGTAATTCCCAATTACAATAGAGGGATAGTATTTACCTCGATGAGCCCACAATTATCCAAGTTTAATGTCGATCCCGAGCAACGCGTTTAGCTCCGATTCGACGCTCCAATTCGCTCCAAGAAACCCTTAGAAGTTCTACACAACTTCTACTTAGTACTCCAACCAATTATGGAGATTTTCCTTAGGGTTTCGTTTAGTGGCTAAAGGAAAGTATAGTAGTATTTTCCGAGCTTTTCGTATAGAGGGTACTTGGAAATACTACAAAGGTTTTGGGCTAGAGTATTTTGGTATTATAACAATACTTGGAGAAGTATTTCTATACCACAAAGGGGGGGGGGTGTATTTCTCGAAACCAACTAGGCAAGGGGGAGGGGTTCTCGGCCGAGGGCCTCTCTGGGGAGGAGAGGGCTTGGGCGAGCTCTTTCTAAGAGGGGAGGAATTTAACACTTGAAAACATTTTGTGGATGAAGAAGTTCATCAACTAAGGGGGGTATTTATAGGTCAAGCAATGGCCAACCAATGACCAAGATGAAGCCAAGTGCAAGGCAAGTGTAGGGGGAGGATTCATCCATGTGTCCTTATCCATCTACCACACAAAATATCCTACCTAACCCTTGACCAAGAAAGAGCACAAAAAACGTGCCAAAGAATGTCCTTGCCGTCCACTTTTTGAGGGTGACACATGTCACCCTCCCGTTGGTCCAAAATATTTCGTCTCTCGGAAAAATCCGCAAAAAATATAAATGACATAGCCGGAATTTTCCCTTCGCAAAGTTTGTAAAATGTTTCGTCGGAAAACGACTCTTTTCGGGGGTTGTGCACAAATTTCGAACCTTGCCTACCTTAAGACTTAAACTTTCGTACGTACGTCTTCACATACATACTCTGGAAATACGGGGTATAACATTCTCCCCTCCTTTCCTTCTCAAGACAAATAACGATCAAGTTCCTCATAGCTTAACCAGTTTGCAAATGCCGCACATGGTCACAGAATAACACGCGCGCAAATACTTAAATCCAAGCCAACGAGGAATCACCTCGACGATGCAAAACAGTACCAACTCTCGCTTCTGATCCAAAGGATACTCCTTCGCACATTCATTTCACAAAAATGATTACTTCCATCTTTCAGCACAAGTTCACTTCTTTCTTTTCTCGTCGTACCCTTCTCGAACACTCGAACTCTTCCTAGTACACGTACCACACTTCACCAACGTTGCCAAAACTTTGGAGTCACAACCTCCAAACTTGGTCATCTTACTAGCTTCACTTTCTTCTAAGGCCATTCCCGGCCTTCACGAACCGATTCAGGTCGAACGCATCCACGAATTCATACGATGGTCATCTAAACTTGGGCCTGGCGCCCTCGTGACCCTACCACCTGGCGGGACCACCTCGAACTTACCCAACCCCAAACCGGGCTACGGGTTGACCCGCAACATGGCCCCAACCCGACCCACTTAACGCGTCAAGCTCTTGTTCCCCGATCCGGAATAATCTTACCTATACAGGTCATGAAAGCTACCACTTCCATTTTACACCACCCAAGGAATTTTCCCATAATTACTCCACGTATACTTATACATTCTGACAAAGATCACCCGCAAAATCTTGTACTCAAGACGGCCTTACATCTAAGGTCTCAACTGTAATATTCTAAGGTTCATCATTTTCTCACCCCCAGGCTTACCCTTTTCACTAACCAGGCTTCTAAATCACATTTTAGCACAAAGCCATCCGAACATAACACTAAACACATCATCATAACATCAATACATACAAATCTCTAGAGGGTTTAAGGATATACCTGAAAAAATAGGCGGTTCAAAGGACCGCTAAAACTGGGAACTTCCACCGCGACCTCTACCGTGGCCTGCCGGTGTATGAACATCCTGCCTAGCTATGGAAGGTGAAGAACCATGAATCGATCTAGTAGTCGTGCTATCCCACCGCTACCCACAGTCGGACGATCTCGTCAAATGGCCCTGTCGGCCGCAAGTATAGCAATCTCCCAAACCAGTACGACATTCTCCCTTATGAAGTTTTCCACAACGGCCACACTGAGACAAGGGCGACCTCATCCGGCGAGCACTCCTACTCCCCTGAAAATCTGAAACACAGGAGCCCGACCGCTCCGAATATCCCGAAGGTCCCGGGCGTGGAGGACCACTGCATCTTGGCGGAGGTACATAACTAGTCTGCCGAGGCGATCCGCCTCGAAAGTTATCAAAGGACCTGCTGTTCGGTCGCGCCTGCGACCTTCGTCATTCCGTCGACCTCTCGCTCCTCACATCCAAGTGCATAAGCTGCGTGCGGGCAATGTCCATGCGGTGAAGAGCTACACGAACAACTCTCTGCTAGGTAATCATCGAGCCAGTAACATATCGGTGCACTCGATCCTCCATACTAGCTACTAACGCGGGACGTCGCCAATGAGTCGAACTCACATTGTACTCCCGAACCGCACGCCGTCGCGCAACACCAAAAATCGTCGGCCGAGCCCTCCTCATCCGTGAGGCAAGAAATATGCAAGAAATGCCCCGAGAACTCGTCCCATATAGTGGAAGTGCATTCTCTCCCGGGACGCTCCACGAATCAAACCCGATCATGCGGTATCACGCGGCGATGCGAACCTAGGACCACCGACTCGGTCTCCGATGCCTTGATCACTCTCATGATCCACAGAATCGCTTCGGATGAACTCATGCGGATCATCCTCGTGCCTCGACCGTAGAACTCGGCGGGCTACAACTCGGGAAGTCCGTAGCCTCAAACTATCCGATCTAGGGTGAACCATCGGTGCTCTCGAACCGCGTCGGCCCACTTATCCTCAAGTCTGGCAACAACCCTGGCCAAAAACTGGGCCAACTCCTTGTAACCCATCTCCTCTGCTCCAGACTGTGGGACTGGAGGCTCATGTATTGTGGTCTCTGTAGAGGCCGCCACGCTCTACTCGCACTCCTCTCGCTTTGCCTTGCCGCCCGGGCGGGTTGCCTTGCGCGGAGGCATAATCGGTAAAAACGAACGCGTCGGAGGGTCCAACTTATCACACAGCTCTAAGGAACGATCTCAGAATGAGAAGAATGGAAACCAATCCTAAATGTCCTGCAGCCTCCTGATTATAGATGTGGTGCACAACACATCGATAATCAAGACTATACTAGACACGGTCTGTAGACACTTTCCGAGGACAAACTGCTCTGATACAACTTTTGTCACGACCCGAACCCGGGCCCGTGACTGGTGCCTTACCCCGGGCACCCTAGTGATACAACATCAGATAAAAACCAGCGGAAATAAGAACTTAAACATACAATTAGATATGGATCAAGATAAAAGAAAATAGGCCAACCAAAACGGTTGCCTTTCAGCATATATATATATATATCGACCTTTGAACACTTACAATCCTTACAACCCTGCCCACAACAGTGCTACAGACCTCTAAGATTTTTACAACAACTATGACGGGACAGGGCCCCGCCATACCCCTGAATGTACAAGAACCTACAGACTCAGGGTAACATACCAAAGATAAGCCTCCGAAGGAACGGAACTTCCCAATACGCTGAAATGTGATCCTATAAGCGGGGATCGACAGTCCATGTACCTCTACCTGCGGCATGAACGCAGCCCCCTGAAGGAGGTCAGTACAACATGTACCAAGTATGTGAAACTGAAAATACTGTAAATGAAATCATAATAGTCTATATAAAGCAGGAAACATGTATGATAACCAAACTACAGTACACACCTATAACAGTTATATCAAGTCAGGGACTCACGCCCTCCAAGTCATTACTCAAATATAATTATGGGTCTCACGCCCACAACATCAATCATGCGTGGAATACCTTCCTCACCGCTTCGGCTCATGATATGATAACCCCAAGAAGTACACCGAACACCAAGTCATACACGATGCCAAAGCCGTACTAACAATACTATACAACCAAACCACGGTGACACACGGCAAGTACGAAAGCCGACTACCAGATACGAGGCCGGCCACGTGTCGGCCGACAATCACGAAGCCACCACCGTGATACCAAGGCCGAACAAGAAACCTCGTGAGAGCTAGTCCATGGAATAACACTATCAGCGAGGCGTGCGTGGAATTCTCCGTCACCGCCAGACGCGTCAAGTAAGTTCTCACAAGTCAACCGGCCTCCATCGAGACGCGGTAGTATAGAAACACAATTCTTGCACAACAAAGGCTATCACAATAAGCATAGGCAAGTTTCACAACAACAAGCATAGGCAAGTTATACACAACTCAAGGTACTTTCATTTTATGTCAAAGTCCGGGTTTTAACCCTAAGGTACTACGTACGTTAAATTCCTTTTAAAGATCCATTTCTTTTACAAAGGTCACCCGATACCCGTAGTATAAAAATAGAGTGACTAACATTGTTAAGTAAACAAAAACACTTCCCTTTGTAAAATCAAGTAACAACATTATTTTCCAAACGTTCAAGTTTGCCTAATTTCAAATGCTCAAGTTTCTCATTTTCGAAAAGGTTTCGTAGTTCATAGTTTTAATCCTTTAAAACAATTTGAGAAACATATGCCTTATGTGTGAGTAGGTTATTCTTGTTCATAACAATCTTATTAAAGCATCCATGATCTAGAAAATGTAATATCATTTTGTCTCATCTTAGCTTCTATGCAGATGGAGGTTTCTACTGGTTTTAATAACACTTCATTATTCAATACATTTCCCTTTATTAGCGTTGCAGTGGTTTGTTCGATATTTATTCTGATTTCCGAAATCAGTAAAACATTATACCTTTTTAAAAACCAAGTACTCATTACTCATGAATGAGGTTTCACACTTTTAACAAAATTCATATCAATTCAATTAAGTCAAGTCTCTTATATTTTAAGATCAAGCCTCTTAACTTCTAAAATCAGTAAACCATTCTCTTTACCTCTCTTAAGACGTTATACCTAACTTCCCATAAAGCTAGTATAACTCTTATGTTTTCAAAACCAAGAATTACTCTTCTTTCAAAAAGGTTTCTTAATTCTTTTGAAATACTTCAAGATTCTTTATTATTCAGGCTTAAGTCGAAAGACATTGCCGTAACTATTATTCAGGCTTAAGTCAAAAGACATTGTCGTAATTATTATTCAGTTAACACACGTACGTCTACCGTACTATATATATATACTTCAAAATATCATGCTCAAGTGTATAGGAAGAATCACATACCTCGCGACGATTATCGACTATTAGCAAAACGCTCCACGGCTATAATCCGGCTAGCCTTGTCCACCTTCCAAGTAGTACATGCTACTTGCAGAACATTCAACCAAGAAAGGTTATAAGTTCATCAGAATACTACGGTCCTATGTAAGTACAGTTTAATCTTCTACTTATATTCCTCTGACGTGATCTATTCCAGTCTTTTCTGTAATATCCCTCTATTACAGTTCAATTCTCTTCTATGAATCTTATATTCATTTTTATACTACTACAGTATGTAATTCCCAATTACAATAGAAGGACAGTAGTATTTACCTCGATGAGCCCACAATTATCCAAGTTTAATGTCGATCCTGAGCAACGTTTAGCTCCGATTCTGAACGCTCCAATTCGCTCCAAGAAACCCTTAGAAGTTCTACACAACTTCTACTTAGTACTCCAACCAATTATGGAGATTTTCCTTAGGGTTTCGTTTAGTGGCTAAAGGAAAGTATAGTAGTATTTTCCGGCTTTAGATGTAGGTACTGGAAATACTACAAAGGTTTTGGGCTAGAGTATTTTGGTATTATAACAATACTTGAGAAGTATTTCTATACCACAAGGGGGTGTATTTCGAAACCAACTAGGCAAGGGGAGGGTTCTCACGGCGGCCTCTGAGGGGGAGAGGCTTGACGAGCTCTTTCTAAGAGGGGGAGGATTTTAACACTTAGAAAATATTTTGTGGATGAAGAAGTTCATCAACTAAGGGGGGTATTTATAGGTCAAGCAATGACCAAGATGAAGCCAAGTGCAAGGCAAGTGTAGGGGGAGGATTCATCCATGTGTCCTTATCCATCTACCACACAAAATATCCTACCTAACCCTTGACCAAGAAAGAACACAAAAAACGTGCCAAAGAATGCCCTTGCCGTCCACTTTTTAGGTGACACACGCCACCCTCCCGTGGTCCAAAATATTTCGCCTCTGAAAAATCCGCAAAAATATAAATGACATAGCCGGAATTTTCCCTTCGCAAAGTTTGTAAACGCTTCGCTGAAACGACTCTTTCGGGGTTGTGCACAAATTTGAACCTTGCCTACCTTAAGGCTTAAACTTTCGTGACGCACGTCTTCACATACATACCGGAAATACGGTATAATAAAGAGTTTCACCACTCGACCGGATGGTCGACTCTTTATTTAACATATTTCAGGAAAGCGTGATAGAGGAAAGACTCCACGTCAAGGCTAGCGATCGTCCCGCAGCCTTTTGTCGTACCAAATTCATTGCTTCAGACTTGGTACTCGTCAGGTTCAGAATGTCAGTTTCAGTGTCTCGAGAAATGCCCGTGTGGGATGGTCTCCTTTCCAACTTAGAATAATCTTTGTCAGTATGTTTATGTGGAAACAATATCTGTACGAGCATGAGCTCGCGTTATGTTTTCAATAAAGTCATAAACAGATGTCTTTATTGTTATTGTTATTAATAGCTCCGTATTTAAATATAAGTTTAAATTTCTAAATAAAAAGAATTAAATGGTGCTCCTGGTGGAAACTAATTGTCCAGGTGTCATCACGCCCTAAGTAAAGGCTTAGAAAAAGTTCGGGCGTGACAAAAATATTTTTTCTGTTTGTGTTTATTATGGCATAAGTGATAAAGTGATGACTATTACATTAGATAACGCTTCTTCTAATATTTCTGCTGTTAGAATATTAAAAATTGTCTTAACTCCATCTTTTCCAGATCATTTTCATATAAAATGTGCATGTCATATTTATAACTTAGTTGTAAAGGATGATATAAAACTTTTTGAAGACATTCTTGCAAAAATTCAATTTGCTATAAACTATATTTTTAAAAATAATAAAATACAACGACTAAAAGAATATAAAAAACTTGTCACGATTGTGGTCTAGCTTACAGAAAAGTTCCCGAAGAAGTGTGCACTAGATGGAATTATTTATACAACCAACTAGGTGTTGCTTATGAGTATAGATAACTTATAACCCAATTTTTTAACGCTCATAATCGAAATCCTAGTGATATGCTTATAGATTGCGATTGAGATACAATTTTAGAACTTAATATATTTTTAGAGAAATTTTATCTAGCTACTAAAGAATTTTCCGGGATTTATTATCCTTCTATTTCATCAATGTTATTTTATATAGCTCTAATATTTATATTACTTAGTGAATATATGGCAAAATCAACTTATAAGGAACCTATTAAAAAAATGTTTAAAAAATGATTTTTTTTATTCCTATTCCCCCAATATTTTTTATTAGTGTTGTATTAAATCCGTCTATTAAACTAGACGGTTGTAAAAAAATTGTTGAAACTATTTACGATTGCATAGCTACACTTCCACCTCCAACTCCTAAAAATCCAAATGACCCACCACATGTTGAAATAAGTAGAGAAGAAGTGTTGTCTAGCATTCAAGATGAATGTAAAAAATATATACGCATTACCAACAAGAAAGTGCTAGAAACCAATCGACTTCCATGCCATCTTCTTCTTCTTCAACACAACCCCAAAAATGACATGTTGTTTATGTGACTAGTATTAAAAGCCTCAGATAGAGAATGAATATTGGTATCGTTTCTAACCAAATTAGCGAATTAGATGTTTTTGTTTTGTCGGGTGTTGTACTGTACGAAACAATTGAAAATGAAGAGGGACGAGAAGACTTGCTAAAATACTGGAAGCAGAATGAGAAGAATTTTCCAACACTAGAAAATATGGCCCGAGATGTGTTGAACATTCAAGCGTCATCAGCAGCGTCCGAAAGTGCATTTTCTGCGGGAAGATTTCAAATAGGGGAACACAGACATTCATTGACACGAGACTCATTAGAGATTGCAGTTCTATTCAGAGACTGGATTCGTACGGAGCGTAGGAGGTGCGGCCAACCGGAGATCAACGAAGAAGAAGACTACAACTACAACGAAATCTTATCAAGCGATTTAACGTGCGTCGTCCAATTTGACCAAGATATACCAATTCCAACCGAAGAACTACAAGGCATTATAAAGAAACTAGAAAATGTGTTTCTTAAAATGTAATTATTTTAATTGTAATTTTACTATGCTATTTATTTGCAACTTTCAATATCACGAAGTTGCAATTTTGAAATTGTATTACAAAAAAAAAAAAATCATACTTCTAGTCGAATAATATAATAGACACAAAAACAGTCTTGAGATGTTTTTATTAAACTATCTTGTTGTGTATGTGTGTTATTTATTTATTTATTTATTTAATTTAAAGACAAATAAAAATGACCCCCCGCTTCGATCCGGATCGGGCGGAGGCACACCCGCCACCCGACCCAAACCCAACAGACTCGACCGACCTCCCCCAGCTCCGCCAGATCCCGACCCGCCCACCCCGCCCCGACCCGCCCCGCCCCGTTGGACAGCCCTTAAATATGTTTTGACATTTTTAATTGTTCAAGGTATGATTTGACCTTTTGAATGTTTTCTAAACTCGCAAATCCTTTTTAGGAAAGGAATACATCCACTTCTGATTCCATGCTAATTATAGGGTCTTTTCAATAGGTGTTGATGTGTGTCTACACTTCTTCTTTTTTGAGTTTTTGTGAAAATAAAACCAGAATAAGAATGTGAAACGAAATGCCTATATAAACTTGTCTCTTTGCTTGTGGTATATGAAGTTGTCAACTCGGGAAAGGGGAAAAGCACTCTGGTACTAAGGTGCACAGATGTACAATATCTACTTGATGTTTGCAAAAATTAATAATGTATAGACATTAGCTAATAAATTTATGTTTGGAAATTTAGTAATCCCATTATTTATGACTCGAACAATCGGAATCCCGCATGTCGGAAACGTCATTTCCACACATGTAGTGTCAAGTATCGTAAATTTCATTAGTGAAAGAGATATTGATACGTAAGTAAATGTTTGAGACATAGAATGATGGACGGTTGTTGGTTAAACGACAAGTGTTTCACGTTGGTAAATGAAGGAAAAAGTGTACGATGTGTAAAAGATGAAACTAGTCGAAAATCGCCGCAGCGCAGCACCGTCGGAGCAAAATTATTTGGTAATTTCTATAAAAGTTTAAATTTGAAGGAAGAGATTTACATGGAGCAACCACTCGGATTTGTTTCTCGGGGTACTTTGGCAAGGTATGTAAACTCTACAAAGCTTTGTATGGCCTTAAACAGTCTCCTCGATCATGATTTAGTCATTTCAGCTATATTGTTATTAACTTTGGTCTCATAAAGAGTCAATCAGATCATTCAATGTTCCATAGATACTATAATGGAAAATATATCCTTCTAGTCGTATATGTTGACGATATTATCATCACATGAGATGATGTTGTTGGTATTATTCGATTGAAAGCCTATTTGAATTCCCATTTTCAGACCAAGATTTGGGTTCCTTAAAATACTTTCTCGGAATCGAGGTTGCTCAGTCTGAAAGTGGTATTTATATATCTCAAAGGAAATATGTACTGGACATCTTAGAGGAAACTAGGGTTGGCCAGTGGACCGGGACGTTCCGATTCCGTCGGGTAAATTACGAAATAGGGATTGACTCTAGTCGGGTTCGAAATAAGGATGGGACTAGGGCTGGTCCCGCCTGTCCCGATCCCGCTCCGTCCCGCTCCCAATCCGGTCTGTCCCGTCTCGATCCCGTCCCATTTCCAGAATGTAGCCGTTGCATAAACGACCATTTGCAATTATAGTCGCTGGCAACGGCTACAAACAACCATTTTGGTCCCCCAACACCCCATAAACCCCCTTAATATTTATTTTTAACCCCTAAGTTAGTATATTTACACATTAATCCTATTTCTCAACTATAAATACCTTATTTTTCTCTTCATTTTTCTCACAAATCTTCCTACCATCTCTTTATTTCTCTATAAATTGTACACTAAATATTATATTTTATTTGGTAATTTCTATCAAAGTTTAAATTTTGGGAGTGAAGTTGGCAACTAGCTTGAGGATCATCAAACAAAGTTTCAATTTTCAACCTTGATTACACGTCGGCATTTGATACACTCGTTCCTTTTATTTAAATTATTATATTTAATTTTAATTATCGCACTTCATTTTCTTAATTTTAATTCTTTATTTGCATAATTATAATGGAACGAGTTGAACGTTTTTCTGGTAGAGGTAGTAGGAGTAACAAGGGTAAGAGTGCATCTTCTAGTAATCCTAATTATGATAATTTCACTCATGTAGATGAAACTAAACTTTTTAATGTTGATATTAATGCAAATGTGCAATCTTTAGATCATGAGGTATATTCTGCATCTCAAACTACTGAATCAGACTATGATTTAGAAAATAATTTAGATAGCACACCCACTAGTGCAACTCCACCTCAGGCTCAGGCTGAACTGAAACTGGAATCCCTCATATTCCCCTAGTATTTGAAGAGGCAAAAAAAAAATTAAAATCACCTGCATGAGATTTTTTTGAAAGGGACATTCCTAATCAACTAGTTATTTATAAAATTTGTCGCAAAGTTTATAAATTTAAAACTGGAAAAGGTCAAGGTGAGACATGAGGTTTAAAGAGACATGTGGAAAATGATCTCAAAGCAAAGTATAACCAATGCTGAAAAAACAGGTGGGCAAATGTCTTCTGAGTCGGGACAAGATTCACATAGTGTCCCCGACCTTGTACGTGGTCGAATTAACCCGATGACGGGAGGGATTTATAGCTCCAAAATATGATAAATACAAAGATCGGGAAAATTTAACAAAATTACTTGTTGTGGAGGGTTTGCATTTTTCATTTCCTTCATCTCCTGGTTTTATCATTACATTCGAGAAACATGTAATCATAATTTTAACGATTTTTTTAGATCAACTATTAGAAGAGATGATTTTAAATTTGCGCATGAATATCAACAATTTTTACGTTATGCATTATATCATTTTAATGGTGGATATCCAACTAGCTTATAACACCCCTTCTTTGCATGACCCTGTTTCTTATAATAAGAACAAAAATTATTATCCTTTCATATTTATGTTAGCCTATTGATTAAAAGACCGATTATTTTCTATGTTTTCATTGTTCCCCCTATTATTATCTTATCTCTGTTGACTAGCATTAAAAGTAATAGAATCAGTGTTACCATTAACCTGATTTTCAGAATGAATTTCTCGTTGTGTCTCTTCATGTAATATGATTGAGTAAGTTTGTGCTATGGTTGGAAGTAATTTCATCATGGAGATATTTCCCTTTATCCCATAATAGTTTTCATTGAGTCTCATAAGGAACTGAATCAATTGTTGATCTTCATTCATCTTCACATTGTGTATTTTTACACCACAATTACAATCACAACTGCATATCATAAAAGTGTTAAATACCTTTATTTGGTCCCAGTTTTTCTTCAATTTGTTCAAGTAGCTAGCAACATCATTAGTTTATTGTGAGATGTTGTTCAACTCTCTCTGCAATTGGAACATCTTGATACTATCTGTATGCTCATACATTTACTTCAGTTCATTCCAAAGATCTTCAGTTGTTTGAGAGTAGATTACTGATTCTGCAATCTCTTTGCTAAGAGAGTTCAAAAGTCAGGCAAGTACCATATCATTACACCTCCTTCATTTTTCAACAAAGGTGTGTCCTCTCTTGACCTTTTACATATTTCATTAATAAATTCTAACTTATTTTGGGAGAAAGTGAGATGAGTACACATCTTCTCCAGTTTTCATAATTTATTCCATCAAAATTGATTTTATCAGATTTATTTCAGGTGAATCTGAAGAGGTAAGGAAGTATGGATGGCTTGCTTCAACTATTTTGGAAGAAGTTTGTTCAGATTTTTTAGAACCGGTGCTTTCAATTGGTGTTTCAACCATGATGATGAATGTTTGATTTTAAAAAATAAGTGTGAGGTATTGATAGTCAGAATTTAACTCTTGATACCATGAAAGAAGAGAAGAAATTTGAGAAATTTTCTTGTATTGCTTAGCTTAAAATTGCGTGTCACAACTTGTACAATATAGCTGTATTTATACAACATCAAAACAGACTTGTGTAGACATCTACAACTATTTACAAGTCCTATTTAGGATTGCATAAAAGTATAAGCTATACATAAAAGGATAAACTATACATAACTTAGTATAATAAAAACACAACTCTCCTAACAAGTAGTACTAAAAGGATTAGCACAAAAGAAACAACTGTAGGTTTATTTCTCAGTTTGGGTTGGAAAATAACTTGGGCTGATCTGAGTTATTTTAAGTGGCTCAAGATGTGCATTAATACACACTAACCCAAATAAGATTTCAGACCACAACTAAAATCATTTATGTCTTGATTGCTCCGTCTTCTTCTTCTACGAGCTCAAAGTGTCAATAATGTCAACACATAATCAGGCCAATTGTGATGCACTTACAGGAAAATCTTTATGGGAAACATTAATTCTTCGTAACCTAATGATAGTGTAAAAAGTTGTTATATTACCAGCGTATAAAAAACATAATCCACTAATTAATGTATATAATAGAGATTACCTTAATTACCTGATAAGTGAAACGATTACCTTAATTACCAAATAAGCCCCCACCGAAATTTTAACTACACACTATACCTTTGTGGGAGTCATATTAATCCTGGACTAATTCAAAATGAAATATAATGCTCCCTAAATGCTGAAGTGGCATGAGGTGGCAAAGAGAGTGCATTTCAGTCTAGAGAGTGCATTTTAGTCTCTTTGAGAGAGTGAAAGGAGAAAATAAATTATTAAAGCTTTATTTTTGTAAATACTTTTTACATTTTCACACTTATTAAGAACAAAATCATAAAGGTTGTCGGCGTTTATGGAGTTCAACAAAAAATTGTGAAGGGAGAGGGACAGTGGCGGCGTCGATTCAACCGGAGCAATGCCAGAATATTACAAATCAACCATTAACCGTTAAAGTATGAGTCTAAACTCCTTTTGATGTACGAAAAATAATAGACTACTATTACAAGTGCTAAGAAAGGATGATCAATTATGTGTTACAATAGAGTTGATGCCAACAAGAGTTGATGCCAACAAGAGTTGATGCAACAATTATGTTTGGTGGTCTTAATTTTTATATTTGAATTCGTCTTGAATCTTCCGTCTTGTATCTTCGTTCCAGTTTCAGCAAACTCATTGAATCTTGTTAACCTGCAACCAATAGACACTAAACCTAGGTTGCTGAGTCGATTGATTTATCAACCTTCCCTTAAGACAATATTGCCCGTATACATGCTTTGCACGGATGAATTGTAATTGGTCTCCCAAGGTAAAACAACGGAGAAATATCGATTGTGCAAAGCAAACAGAAGTGATCCTGGCGAAGAAAAAATATACGAAACGATTGCTAAAGAATGGAAAGGAAGAACTTGTTCTTTGTATTTTCTGTAGTGGTTTTCCCCACTATTTTTTGTTATATCTCTTGTGTCATCTCAATTCTGAAAATAAGACATGTTATATATAGTTTAAAGGATGAGGGGAGGTGTTAATGGGTTTTAACAGGGCTGTTAATGGACACCATAATGGCCAAAACATTGTGGCATAAGTGTCAAACGTTTCAACAAGTAATGACCATCAATTCCCTGATTTTCCCGTTACAGGAAGCTCTCTGGACTTTTAGCATCGTGGCGCTGGTCATGCGGCGCCGTGGCTCCTGCAGAAATCGCCTTCCAGAAACTTCAGGGACCAAACTGTAAATATAATAAAGTCTGGGATCCAAAAAGATATTATCAGAAGAAGCCCAACAGTCCGTAGCCCGTGACCCGACCCGGTGGTGGTGGTGCGCTTGTGGGCCTAGTCTCGAACCAAAGCACACCTAGGTCATCCCTCCTTCAAACACATGAGTTACCCCTTGGAGTCTCAATCCCTTATTCAGTTTTGAGGCTTATATTATGAACAATTCATCATTTTCCTACCGATGTGGTTAGGGCTGCACAAAGGGTCAAAACCGGACCGGACCGGACCGAACCGGACCGGACCGAGGACCGAGAATTCGGATTCTCCGGACCGAAGACCGGACCGAATTTCTCGGTCCGGTCCGGTCCGGTCCGAGTCATTTTCGGTCCGGTCCGGTCTACTGGACCGAATGGACCGATCCTCCTCAGCCCTCAATGGCCCACCCACTCAGCCTCCCACCACCCCTACCCCGGCCCCAAATTTCACCCCAAAGCCCGACTCCTAATCCCCAAATTTCTTCACCCACCCCCCGGCCACTCAGACGTATTGACATATCAAATATAAGTCGTAAATTAGTGAAACTTTAAATGGTCATAACTTTGCGCTCGGACGTCCGTTTGATCTAATTTTTTTTTTGATTTCGCGTATTTTTTTGAGACGAATAATCCAAACTCTGTTTGCTTCACCGGATTTCTCCAAAAACGTCCATCTTGCCCCTCAATTTCTCTTTCCCCCCAAATCGTTACGTTTTTCCCATTTTCAAATCTAAATATCTCGCGATGTACAATAGATTTCAACGTAAAAATTTTGTGGCACCGCGTCCGAGAATGTCAATTTCAGTATTGGTAATTCAATTTTTAAAAACGCCCTTAACCCGAATTCTAATTATATATATATTATATATTAGGAATTTAGAAAATTAGGAATTATATATATTATATATATTAGGAATTATATATATTAGGAATTATATATATTATATATATTAGAAATTATATATATTATATATATTATAAAAAATAAAAAAATAAAAATAAAAAATTCGGTCCGGACCGGACCGGACCGAAAACCGATTTATGAAAATACAGGGACCGAAGACCGGACCGAATTTCTCGGTCCGATTTTTCGGTCCGGACCGAATTTTGTGCAGCCCTAGATGTGGTAGATTTGTCTCACACCACTCATCCATGTCTCAAACACCTTACTTTGCAGACCAATATCTCTTCCATTTCTCAATGGAATTTGACGATCCTTGGCCCTACGGTCATCTACTCACTTAGTAGATTAAGCACGTGTGAAGAACCAGGGTCTCCAACATGTGGAACCATGATATTTAAGTCATTGAAGATGGACGTACCCAACCTCCACCAAAGGCAAATTTCCAACAATCCCTCTTGGAAGAGATTTTGGTGCACACACATGGTGCTTTCTTTCAGCGGAAAGATATTGCATCTGGAGAGGTAGCCGAAGCTTTGAACCTTCCATAGTAGAATACCATCGGACATATTTACTGCGCGGTGAACGTGATGTCCTGAACCGTCAGTGTTTAGTATATGCCAAGACAATAATACTAACACAATAGCTCCCCTTATTTGTTTTCCTTCTTATAGTTCTGTCTGTTACTGGCCGTGGACACACTTGGATTCTTAAGTGCGTTCATTTAAGGCGGCATGTCCTCGAACTTTAATAGGTGGTCTCCTACAATGTATCTTGTTATACCCCACTTCACAAGTGTTAGGCATCATTAAAAGTTTGCCCAAACCTAACCTCAACCATTGAGGATCATTAAAGGTTTTGGAATCTTATCCTTTACCCCTCTACAGGTTGCACTTTATGTCTATCACGGGAACGACCTTGGATTCATGTTTCTAAGTAGAAATCATTATTTGAAATGCTATTGCTTCCAACGAAGCGCTCAACTGAACCTTTACAGTTTAATTTTCCCATTGAACCTTATTCCTGGGATCTCCAGTCTGTAAGGTTGGGTATCCACTATATCGGTTCGTATAGTTTTTGGGTTTTAAGCCAATTCCACTAGACAGACAGTACTCTTGATCTGTGGGTATCCCTTTTGTCAAAGGGTATGCTATATTCACCTTTGATTAGTAATCAAGGAAGTGTTACCCGTGAAGATCAACTGCCATTCAGTCTTATATCTGCGACAAATATGTCCAGATGTCGTCATTCGTGCTCTCACAATGTCAAACTAGAGCAGGCACGAGTTACCCCCAAGAAGGGACATCCTCTAAGAGGTCGTGAAGTTACCAAACTTCTTACCATGGTTTGTGAAAAGAAATGAACTTCGATTCGTCATGAATCGTCCGATGCAAGGTTTGCTTAGAGGATTTTTCTAAGACACACCATGCACATTGGTGTTCTTCAGATCTTATGTCCAGTTTGCATCATTTTGTTCTCCCAGAACCACTGGACATCCAGACTACCATAATTCATAGACAAGCGAATAATTCAGATGTCATCACATCCGATTTAACGCCTTCTGTTGATCATTTCCAGAATCACGAGTGAACCTTAGTTCAACTGATCTTCTGTTATGAACCGATATCAGGTCAATTATAGTGTGACCTGAGCATATACCTCATAGCATATGGGTGCACCATGATTCTAATCAACTCTATGATTTAAATCCATTGGTGACGTCAACGAGACTGTCAAGCTCCTCATAGAAGAGTTTGGAATTAGACCAGTCCGTTAGATATCTTAGGGATTCCAACTCCTAAGATGTCATCTGTAGTATCCATATCATTTCATGTTGAAACATACATTTGAGGAGACACCATTCGATAGTAGAGTACGATCAAATGTTTAGTGCCAATACTTTGAGTTTGTTTCAGCCCGCACAGAGATTTGACAAGCCGACAGACTTGCTTATCTTTCCTGGAACCTCAAACCCCTTCGGACTTTTGGTTTTCCAACCGTTGGCTTTCTAACTTCAGAGTCAATGTTTCTGTAGTCAGATTCATTATTACTGTTTTATCTGAAACTTTCAAGACCAAAATGTAGACATTTCCGGGACCATAAGGAATTTCAGGAAGAAGCCCAACAGTCCTCAAAACCAACTCTCCGGTTAGGAAGGATGTATCGACATCCATGTCACGCAAGACTGCGATGACCCTGGATATTTAAGCTATTCACATAGGAACACATGTCCTGGTAGCCGGGGCCTTATACCCATTAATATATCCATCCACTTTTATAACCCAAAGGTTCTTTTTTCCGGAGGAAGATCAACCATAACACGAGTGTGGTTCTATCTGATGGAGTCTATTTTTTTTTTTTAAAACTTATTTCCAAAGCAGCGCTTCTGGAGATGACTATTCTCAATTTGTCTATGGTTTATTCTTAACCATATAAGCTAGAAGACCTAGAACAAGTCTTTTTCCCCTCTTTTGCTCTGGTTTGGTTCAACATCTAGAATCCCTGAGTTCTGTAGATCTGGAACATTAAGTTCTGAATAGTCAGCAACTTTTGAGTCCTGTAGATTTGGAACGTCTAGTTCCGTACAATCAGGCCCTCACAAGTTCTTGTTAACCTCGAGCAAACACTTCTTTTTCCTTCTTAAGGAAAGATCACTTCAAAGAATTCAGCATTCTTAGACACCAAGATACGACACGCACTACTGTGATTTACAGATCCAATGGATATGCACTCTACAGTCTTAGGTCCAACTCGACCTATTTTGGTTTAGGTGTTTCAGCCCTTTGCCACACTATCCCATATCACAACATATGTATATGAGATTGTTTCCATGTTTCACATGGAGGGTTATCCCTATCCTTATGCGGAGTTCTATTAAGAATCGCATAAGCGGTAAGGATCACATTGCACCACATGTCTTGGGCGTACGAATCTGCGCTTGGGTAACACCGTTAGTCTGAGGTGAGTAAGGAACAATCATTTGATAAATGCTGTTTCACATCCTCCCCCTCTATCCCTATGAATTTCTCAATTAGTAGATTTTTATACTTCGCTCAAGCGCTACGCCGCTCGGAGGCGCCGCAGCTCTCGACTTGGCCTTCAGCCGCGTCTGCAGAGGCGCGCGCCAAACTTCGTGAGAGTTTCGCGCGGCCGCGTGGCCCTGCAGGGAGGCGCCGTGGCGCATAAACTTCAGAGAGTTTCTGACGTCGTCGGCGACGTGGCGCTGGCTGGAGGCGTCGGGCCCTTCACGGCTCCACTGTCACAACCCGATGGGCTTTGACCCGGTGCCCTAATTGGACACCCTTATCCTGAACCTGTCACATATAATCTGACTGATACCGAACAATATAAAAATCTCGTGAAAATAAGCTACTGACTCATAACATCATTTATACATCAAAATAAACCTGTCTCCTGAGGAGTCACAACCAATCAACGTAACAAGGTAGGCAAGCCGATAAGACCGTCTTTATACATGGGATTATATAAGGTAAACAACAATCGACACATGTCTTACGTAATGCATACACAACCCACAACTATCTACACACCTCTAAGAGTATGATAATGAAATATGACGGGACGTAGCCCCGTCGTGCCCCTAAATATGAAGTCAACAATAAGGTTCTGTGCCAAAATGACTAAACTCCGGATCAATGGAGCTCTCCAAACAGCGGAACAGGAATCCTAAGCTGGAGGATCACCAAATTGAATATTTGTACCTGCGCATTTAAACGCAATTTCTCGAAAGCAGCGGGTCGCGACGAAATAATGTACTGAGTATGTAAAACATGAAGTACTGTAAATAATATCATAACTGGCCAAGAGATGTCAGGAGACAAATATAATAATCTAAATATCAATACAACTGTGCCTTATGAAATGAGAGTCAACTGTGCCTTAAAAAATGAGTCATATATACACTGCTCGACCCTCTAGTGAAGGACGCGGTGAAATCATATACTGCCCACCTCAGTGAAGCGACGGTGAAATCATATCTCGCTCGCCCATTCGGGACTCGGTAAAATCATATACTGCCCGACCCTCTAGTGAGGACGCGGTGAACATATAAGGTACTGTGCACAAAACTGCCCGGCCTGGGACGTGGTGAAATGATACTATCATATCAGCACGAATAGAATATCAGTAGTAACTTTATACATATTAAATCATCACTTGACTCTCAATGGAATAAATGAAAGACACTATTATATCATATATCATTTTAAATCATCATTTGGAAAATCAAGACACTTATCATATCATGCATCATTTTAAATCATCATTTGGAAAATCAAGACACTTATTATATCATGTATCATTAGGAGTTAGGATTCAATAGAATTATGTACGTCTGTCGTACACTCATTTGTATAAATCATGCCAAAAGAAGGAAAAGATAGTTTCACATAGCTTTTAGTCGAACTAACCAACTCAATATTAGCATACGTCTCGTCTAGTACTTCAACCTATAATAATGGTAATACGTCCGTCAATTCTATGATTACTAGCATACTTTATATCGAATGACGACTCTCCTTTCTATAAAAATTCGGGCAGCACTTTCCCTATTTATATGCACATCCACAACTTACAAACAAAGCCAAAAATACCAATAACAAGATGCAACTTAAAGATATAACCAAAACAATCCCAAATACTCCATATACGCCATCATAATATATTCATTTTCTTTGCGTTCATGGAAGACAACAACTAAAACAATCAAGAGGATTTATACACTTATTTCTCATGTTAATCCATCATCTTAATCCATATCAAATCAGCCCCTAAAACAATCCATATACCAACAATAACAAGAATATAAAGTAACACATTCCTACACTTTAATTTCCTTAAGACATGTATTAGTAATTACCACAATGTATATACATGTTCATAACTTAATTTCCAGCATTATAATCTTAACAAAACAGCCCCTAAAATACGACACAACATGACCAATGATTTCATGCAAGTTTCGACCAACACCCACAATACCAAACTGATATGCGATTTATACACACGCTAAACGCAAGTGCACGTATCATTGCAAGTAATATAGTCTAGGTAAGACCGAATATCGTCCTCAGAGACTGGTTTTCAAGTACCGATTATCTATGCTTTAGTTTCTATTTGGTTAACGTTAATTGGTTTGGAATTATAGACTAATAATACAGGAAATAAAGAAATTAACTAAAATACTTTGAATTAAATCAGTTATGATGGAGAATTAGGGCTTCCAAGATCATCAATTATCCACTCTATTCAATCCTTAATACAACTAGACTGACTTCTTCTTCTACGTTAAGATAGCAGGTTAACTAAGCCATTTTATACTCCTATTAAGGTAATATAAACACTCAACCCCAATGGAGAACCCTTCTATCTTTCGATGACAAGATTGACTACAAAGGAGGATTAAGAGCAATAACCTATTAAGCTACACAAGTATCGGGGTACTTTCGTCCACCATTTAAACCTATGTTTATTCAACTATAGCATATTCACAATCTCCCCTTTCGGATTTCGATTAGAACTCATATAAGTGATGATAACTAGTGATCAGTTAATTATCAAGCAATCAAAACAACTATTGAATAAATCTTAGATAAGTGAAGAAGAAACCAAACTAATATATTAATTCATGAATAGAGTTTCAAGTGAATCACAAGGAAATCCCTAATAAAGTAATTAGCTCCTAGCCATAGTCACGTTAAGAACTAATATAATTTCCATACATGAACTGAAATAAACAAAACAAAAGAAAGAAAAGAAAATACTTGAAAAGCCTCCAATCTTAGCCTCCTAAGTTGTGTTGTATGTGCAATTGATGGATCTCTCTTCTCTAGAGAATGATGTAGAGAATATATATAGCCCAAGAATCCTTTAGGTCAATGGTTAGAGATTATGTAGGTAGGAAAAGTTATCCCTTTTGGACCCTGAAAACGTGTCAAATTCGGCCCAAAACGTCAAAAATACCGCGTCGGCGCCGTGGCCCTGAGATTGGGCACCACGGCGCCGAAAAACCTGCAACGAAATCAACTTTCGGAACATTCAGCGCCGCGGCGCCTGAGGCGTTTTTCTGGCGGATTTTCGTTTTATCGTCCTTTTTTCGTCCGGACTTCGTCTGATCTCCTCTATACTTCCCGGAACTTTTTAGACTTTATTTCTTGGCCCTTTTGTGTGCAATTCCATCTCATTTATGCTCATTTCATCTCCTTTTTGTCATTTCTCCATTTCTGGCCGCTGTGACACAAAAGAAAGGAAAACGACCCTAATACTATACTAAACATAAACAAAATGAGTAAAATACTAACTAAAAATGACTCAAAAAGTGTGTATAAAATACACCGATCACAAAGCTCTTTCCTTAACTCCTTAAAATCCAATTCATGTTTCAACACTTTCATATGATTAATTATAACTTAAACATCAAGGTTTTCTTCAATTTCATCATGCAATTAGTGACAATGATAACAATAACAACAATCAAATCCAAGGTACACAAAATAGTCCAAAATCGGTCCAACAACAACATTACAACAACCACATGCATTTTCTTACTTTCATTTCCTCTTAATCTAAGTTCATCTCTTAACACAGGTTCATTTCTTAAACTACAACAACATGCAACTTCAATTACACCATAAGAAGAAGAATTTATTACCTTAATCTTGCCAAAACAGTCCCTAAAGTTCTCGGTCCAACTGCTCCAATTTGTTTGCACCATTTTCACCATCTCTTCAACTTAAATAACATGCATGCATTCTACAAGTTTACATCATCTTTCTTACATGATTTTCTTCCAAATGTTCATCCTTAACCCACAATTTCTTGGACAGAAATCGATCCAGCTCACTGCCGAAACCCACTGTTTTGGAGTGTTGCCTTGGCTTAGAACTTGTAGAAGGATTTAATCTTGGAAGAGGGAGTAAAAATCTTCAGTTTTGTTGCTATGGAAATGAGAAAATCGATTGAGAGAAGAGAGGGAATGACGGAGAGTGAAGAGAAGTTTGAATTAAAGTGTATTGGAAAATGATGGGAATGAGTATAAGGCAATATTTCTTTTGCACAAGTGCTGAAAATTAATGCTTGCTGGCCACGTTTTTCAAGGGTGCAAGTTCCCATAATTTGTTCACTTATTATTAATCCCGCAATTAATTAATCTTCCACATACTCATCCTTATTTAAAATCTGAAAATTTCATGTCCTTATATAATATATACCCAACACTAAGTCCATATTACATGTGTTGCATCCAAAATTATTCCGGGATCACACCCTTTGTATGTTAATTTCTGGTTTAGCATATATATAAAAATAATTTATATCAAATATTCTAATCTTATTTTCTTAATTACATTCTCTAATTATCGTCCTAGAATTACGGGGTGTAACATCCGCGGCGTTTCTGACTCGTTTCTTCTTTGTTCTTCAACAAAGGATACAATATGTTGTATAATCATCAATTAAGATCACAACGTACTTGTCTCCCCCCTCTATTTGTACAAACTTTAAATCACCCAAGTATGTGTTACTAAGTTATAGAGGAGCGGTGCTTCTTTCGCTATTCCTTCGACGGAACGGAAAGGTGATTTTGCCTCTTCGCCTACCTCACATTCATTTGAGGGTTTATGTCGACAGACGACAACAATCTCAACTTCATTAGCTTTTGAATGACTTTCTATTTAACGTGTCTTAATCTATGATGGCATAGATGCACGGATTACAAAATATATCATCCACTTGGCTATAGTTTTACTGTACCACTTTTGGATATTGTCGACCTGTAGGTCATTAGGCAAAAAACTCAAGCCATATTGTCCAACAGCGTCCTTGACACCAAGTTTAGTACATGTATCACCTCTTTTAAGAGTGATCTCATTCCTTAAGTCCTCTTTTGGACAACCTCTTCAACTTCTTCTATTCTGAAGGTAGTGTTGCTTCACATGAACAACATCTTGCCCGTGGTTAGGGCGTAACTGGATTATATGTGATCTAGATTCTCTGGCCCCCTCGAGTTGCCTTGGCAGACTGAGTGTCCAATTTCTTTTCTGTCTTTCTTTTGGCTTCAGATCTGTTGAGATCTGGTAACTCTGAACCACTCCAGTCGTCCGTAGGCTTTGTATGACTGAGTGTCCAATATCTTTTTTGCCTTTCTTTTGGCCTTCAGATCTATTAAGATCTGGTAACTCTGAACCACTCCAGTCGCCCATAGGCTTTGTATGACTGAGTGTCTAATATCATCATGTCATGTGACGGTTCTGGCTCACTCCAGTCGCCCGTAGGCTTTGTATGACTGAGTGTCCGCTACTATCCTGTCGAAAGACGGATCTTCTGTCGGAAAACGGCGACAGGATTGTCTCTAGTCCTCTAGTCTTCTAGTCCTCTAGTCCTTGTCTTTAGTCGTCTAGTCCTCTTCCCTTGCTTAGGATTGTCCATAAATTTAATTTATTACAATCTAAGTCCATATCTTTTAGACTGTTGTTTATAACAGTCCAATATTTAAACGGGAAGGTAAGTGAGATTAAACATTCTGATTTTAAGGCGTAAGGATTATAAAGAAATACTTTCATATTTATAGCCTTATTCAGTTCATTTTAATCAGACATTTTTTAATCTCATTTTTGACAAGGAATAAATAAGTAACTCATACCTTTGGGATTTTTCCCACGTTCGTCACGTGTCCAAATCCTCCTTACCATAAGATTAAGGCTTCTTCTTAGAAGATGGAACATCACTTTTAGCCTTCTCCTCATGTCCCAGTTGATATCTTCAACCTCTTGTGGACACTTGTTTACACCACTCTCGGGAGCGGTGACAACAACTCTTCCTTGATCTTTAGCCTTGCCAACATGACTATCAGCAGTATCTTCAAGTTTAGGATCACCAACAGAGATCTCCCTTTTGACTGAAACAGGTTTGTATCTATCGTCAAAGAGAGATCCAAAACTAGGACCAGATCTGTTGACAGAGACAGTGTTTGAACTGTTTATAGAACTGTCAACGGAACTGGTTTCAACAAGAAAGCCACAACCAAATTTGGGAGTATATCTGGTGGCAAACATCTTTCCAGCACTATTACAAATATTATCTTAAGATTGTGAGTCTAAACTCCTTTTAATGTACGGGAAATAATAGACTACTATTACAACTGCTAGGAAATGATGATCAATTATGTGTTACAATAGAGTTGATGCCAACAAGATTGAGGCAACAATTATGTTTGGTGGTCTTGATCTTTATACTTGAATTCATCTTGAATCTTCCACCTTGGATCTTCATTCCAGTTTCAGCAAGGTCCTTGAATCTTGTTAAACTGCAACCAATAGACACTAAATCTAGGTTGCTGAGTCGATTAATTTATCAACCTTCCCTTAAGACAATATTGCCCGTATACATGCTTTGTACGGATGAATTGTAACTTGTCTTCCAAGGTAAAATAATGGAGAAATATCACTTATGCAAAGCAAACAGAAGTGATCCTGGCAAAGAAAACACATACGAAACGATTGCTAAAGAATGGAAAGGAAGAACTTGTTCTTTGTATTTTCTGTAGTGGGTTTCCCCACTATTTTTTGTTATATCTCTTGTGTCATCTCAATTCTGAAAATAAGACATGTTATATATAGTTTAAAGGATGAGGGGAGGTGTTAATGGGTGTTAATATGACTGTTAATGGACACCATAATGGCCAAAAATGTTGTGGCATAAGTGCCAAACGTTTCAGCAAGTAATGGCCATCAATTCCCTGATTTTCCCGTTACTGGAAGCTCTCTAGACTTTTAGCGCCGTGGCGCTGGTCATGCGGCGTCGTGGCGCCTGCAGAAATCGTCTTCCAGAAACTTCAGAGACCAAACTATAAATATAATAAAGTCTGGGGTCCAAAAAGATAATATCAGAAAAAGTCCAACGCCCAACAGCCCGCGACCCGACCCGGTGGTGGTGGCGGCGCGCGTGTGTGCCTAGTCTCGAACCCAAGCACATCTAGGTCATCCCTCCTTCAAATACATGAGTTACCCCTTAGAGTCTCAATCCCTTATTCAGTTTTGAGGCTTATATTATGAACAATTCCTCATTTTCCTACCCATGTGGTAGATTTGTCTCACACCACTCTTCCATGTCTCAAACACATTACTTTGCGGATCAATATCTCTTCCATTTCTCAATGGAATTTGACGATCCTTGACCCTACGGTTATCTACTCACTTAGTAGATTAAACACGTGTGAAGAACCAGAGTCTCCAACATGTGAAACCATGATATTTAAGTCATTGAAGATGGACGAACCCAACCTCCACCAAAGGCAAATTTCCAACTTAAAGAAGCAAAAATTCAACCAAATCTAATCGCTTCTCACTAGTTCAATCGGTCATGGCTATTTTTCGGTGAGCACAGTGGCGAATGAGGTGGAAGAACAATAAAAGTTCAAAATTGAAAAAGAATGAGGACAAAATGTATTGTGGCAAAGATTTAAATTTCCATTTCTTAAGATCTGAATAAAAAATATGAAGGAACTCAAACCCCTTAATTCAGTTTCATTTACAAAGCCACCATGAGGTCTAGATCTCTTCCCCACACTAAATCCACTAGAAAAAACCTTAACTTCCCACAAATTTTGGTCCTTCTCCTAGATATTACAGCATATGCAACTTTTCATGCTATTGTGTGCTATGATTTATGAAGAAAGAAGAGAAAGGAAAGAAAAAGAAATGAAAAATAGAATAATAAATCAGAAAAGGGGAAAGTATTAAGAAAAACTGAAGAAAAAAACTATTGAAATTCACACGTGTCAAAGTGTGTGCACTTCACTATTCATTTTTTTTTATTTAACGTGCAGTGAAATCCGCAGCCGCTATCCGAAGGTGCGCACTGGGTAAATCACGGACTGACGTAATAGCCTGCAAACTCCGTCAGCCAGTTAAACCACACTTGATAAGCGAGATGTGACAGGCTCCCCCAAGAGGCGAAGGCAGGTCAGGTGTTATCTTGGGGTTTCGAACTTGTGACCAAGCTCTTTCACACCATCCAATAAGGATACCCTCTGCCTTCAAGACCAACTGGTCTAGGGCTTCGGATTGCACTTCACTATCCAATATATATGAGGGTGTGGTTTTTCAAGTGTGTATATATTACACTTTAAAATAGCCCAGGGTAATAGGACTCACGCAAAGAATATGTGTGTAGTTGATAATCTTTTTTTTTGTTTTTTTATGACGGGAGAACCTGCAGCCGCTATTTTATTTTTACAAGTGCGCACTGGATAAACCTTCGGACTGACGCAATAGCCTGCAAACCACGTCAGTAAGAAAAACCACACTTGACAAGCCATGTGTGACAGGCTTAACCAAGAAGGTGTTGGCAGGGGGAATCGAACTCGTGACTAGGGATAGCAATTGGGCGGGGCGGGTGCGGGTACCCCCTCCCCCGCACCCGCCAGAAAATTTTATACCCGTCACCTACCCGCCACCCGTGGCGGGTACAATTTCATCATCCATACCCTCCTAGGCGGGTATATTCTTAAATCCACACATGCTCCACCACCCAAGTGAATATCCACCACCCGCCAATACCCGCCTGTACCCATGAGCGTGAAAAGCCAAAATAATATTGTTTTTCTCCTTCCACCTCTCTCTCCTTTTCACCTAACTCCAACAATTTTCACCACCGGTACAGAGCTCAATTGAACTATTTTCTCTGCATAATAAGCACTTTATAGTTTCTTCTTCATCTAAAAACATCAATAAAGTACCACAAAAGTTTCAAAAATTACCTCCATCCTTTCCCTTCCAACAAAAGCAACAATACAGAAGAATAAGGAATGGTAATCAAGGTCCCTCCCCCATTCTTCTTCATCAATGTAATTAATCGCTAACTAATATACAAGAGCACAAGCATAAACGAATTAGAATAGTTATTGTATGAATAACCCACTAATTTATTCTTGTATAGAAATGATAATCCAGAAATATACTCTTACAAAAGTTTGAGTTATGGTAAAAGCACACCACTAATTTCGTCACCCAATTAATTATTCGCTACAAAATATTTATTCACTGCTATTTGGATATAAAATTAATTTGTGATTGGAGAAGACGATGGAATGGAGTAACTGGAAACACGCTGAATCGCGGGTGGAGTGGATAAATACAATAGAATAGATGAGAAGTGAGATGTGAAGGCATAAGTGTGAGAGTGTTGAAGTGAGAGGGAGGCGTAAGTGAAGGGTTAAGAAAAAAAAGAAGAGTGAGTTGTGATTTGTGAAGGCGTAAAAGTGAGAGTTGGGTAAACCCTACTCACTTATTAATTATTGATATTGGGCTTATGGGCTTACGGACAGCTACAAGACTACAAATATTATTGAGCTTATGGGGCGGGTAAGCGGGCGGGTATAACTGTAAATCCACCACCTGCCCGTCACCCGTTGCGGGTATATTTTTAATACCCATACCCGTCTACTACCCGCCAAAGTTATACCCATACCCGCCCCAACTGGGGCGGGTGCGGTGCGGAATCCGCAAAATTATATCACCTGTCATCCTTACTCGTGACCTTTCGGTCCCGCGCTCTCCTACTCTACCAACTTAGCTACCCTTGCGGGTGTGTAGTTGATAATCTTTTTTTTTTAACGAAGGAACCCGCAGCCGCTACTCTTTCGAGTGCGCACAGGGTAATCTGATTATACGTTGAGGGGGCTTTTGGTTATTTTCTCAAAATAAAATATTGATTTTTTTATGTTACACTCTTAGACATGCTTAAAGAAAAAGCTATTGAATTTCCATTTTCTGAAAATTTGGATAAAATTATTCATCAATTCAAGTGTAATATTATTACTAATAGACAAAAATTTATGAAACAACCTACAATTATAGAATTTTTACGTCAAATTTGAAATACTTAAATTCTCAATTAATTTTAAATGCATATCATGTTCCATAGATTTTAATTCTTTATCGATATGATATAACCAGTTATGCTTTTATTAATAATTTATTAATTTTTTAAATTTTTAATTAATGAGTTATGAAAAATAATTGAAATTTTAAAATTAACAAGTATATTATTTTCGTTATAACATAAGAAATACAAAAAAATAATTATTTGCGTACTTTTATTTATAATAGTTAAATGAAATCTAAATATCAAATGTCAGTTACATATATATAAAATCACCTCAATCATGAAAATTTGGGACAAAACGATGAAGCTATAGAGATATTTGAATGTATAATATAAGCTGATTGATCTGTGCCGTTACTGTTTTTGACGCCCCCGTTTAATTTACCCTCCCATCTTTATCATCTTTTTCTTTTGTAAGACTTGACTTAATAATTGAAAGAAAACATTCTGTTCATTAGTCATGTCTATAGGCTTTTAACTAAAAACAAAAAGAGACTTAAAAATAAGTAACAGAGAGAATTTAAGAAGGGTCTTTATCAATGGCGGGTGAGTGGAGGTCGCAGTTGCCCACACAATGCTTCTGTCTCTCTCTATATTTCTGTTTGTACCAATTTTGCGCCACCTTTTATCGCGCCCCTTAAGCTTTGCCAGCAATTTAGCTCATATTATGATAGTGAAAGAGAAAGAGACAATGAAAGCATATGATAAATAAATAAAATTTTAAAAAGTGTAGCTTGTTACTACTAAACATATCTTTCATCATTAGGGTTTATTTGTTTGGTAGGGGGTGGCTTTATATTTATATATATAACCCTATTTCTTCATCCTTCTTCCATTCTCTCTGCTCCCTTTTTTCCTTTCTTGAGTTCATTTCTCAGTTTATTCTTTCCTCGGGATTTGGTCCAAGCGACAGCAAAGACAACCAAGCTCGAAATCCCAGATTTGCTTTTGTGGGAGTTATAAGGATTCCAAATCCCGAGGATATTAAAAAGTTTGATCTTTCTGTTTTTTTGTCTTTTTGTTGTCTCTCCTCTTTGTATTTTTCTAAGTTTCTTGTTGACCCTTTTCTTCTTCTTGGATCATATTTCAAATTCCTCTTGACTAGTCTCCCCAGCTGCCACTTTGAATCTATGTTGGCAAATACTGACTCTCCTCAGATCTGTGCATTTGGAAATTAAGGTTTGTTTCATTTGGAAAGGTTTTGCTCATTGTCTTTAATTATTTATTCTCTCTATAACATACGATGAATTTAAATTTAATGGATTCAATTTTTGTGTTGATTTTATTATACTATTAAGATTATGAGTTCAAATCTAATATTTATTGAACTTTTAATAAGGTTTTATGTATATATTTATGCTCCATATCATATATTTTGAATTCAGATGATCCCATAACCAAAGGGATTATATCATATTACATATGAAGATATTTCTAGTGAAATTTGTTCCCAAAAAGTCTCTTTCTCTTGTATGTTGTGGGTTAATGTCTTGTTGTTTTAATTTTATTCATAATATGTACGGGGACTGGAACGAAGGGAACATAGGAATTGAATCTACACATATGTTGTGGTAAACTCACATCAATACTCTTACACACTATGTCTTAATTTTGTGTTTATTTAAAAAAAGAACTGGCTTACGAATTAACAAGTAATTACTTCCGTTAATGAGCTCATAAGTTCTACTAATATATGTGCTCTAGGAAATGTGGTTTTTGTTATTCTTCAAATTGTTACTTGTAATCTTGAAATGGAAGCTAGTCACTCGTTCTTGGTTTTATTTTTTAATTCTTTTCCATAAGACCATAAGCTGTTAACTTAATTAAACCAAACAAATAGTTAAATGGAACACTGAAAATCTTATTAATTTGTTCTTTTTTTTGTTGCTAAAAAAGAATATTGATCGTACTATTTTCCTTCAGGAATCGCACAATCCCTCCTTATAGTAGTTAATCTTTTCCATCACCGGCTAACTTAATTAACCAAACAAATAGTTGAAGAATATGAAGGTTAACTAAGCATGTGAAACGCAATGACTATATGAAGTGGTAAACCGCAACCTAAAATTTCATGAATGGAGATATTCCACAAAAGTAAAAGCATCAATTAGAGTATGCTTATCGTATAAGCCAAGAGTGGACTCAATTTCAATTATAAAAAAGGATTTCTCTATCAGTATAATTTTGGCAATAAATATAAAAACAAAAAGTAGACATGTCAATCTCATCTCCAAGCTTTGATCTAAGTGAAATGCTGACATATGTTTCATTGAATATGCAGGTTATACATTTGACTGAGAGATCAAGATCATGAATGCCTTCTCACATGTTCCACCAGGTTTTCGGTTTCACCCAACTGATGAAGAACTTGTGGATTATTATCTCAGGAAGAAAATCACCTCCAGAAGGATTGACCTTGATGTTATTAAAGACATCGATCTCTACAAAATTGAGCCATGGGATCTTCAAGGTACTTATTTAACCGTCAGTAATAATGTCCAATAGAGAATCATTACACTATCAAGATAACACGTTATCTGTCTTATTTTTTAGATTATTACTCGCTTCATTCCAATTTATGTGACATAGTTAAAAGAGTAAGGAGTTTATGAAAAAAATAAAGACTTTTGAACTGTGTCCTTAAATATATCATAATATTTGTGTGGTTATAAAAACTTCTTATTAAGGTTTAAACCGAAAAGTGTAAATTTAATTGTTTGCAAAGGTAGAAAGTGTCACATAAATTGAGGAATAATGTCAACGGATGAAGTACTATATAATTTCATTTATTGTGAACTATCACCTGTAATTATCTTTTAGTAGACCAGATAGTGTTCATTTACATTGTCTTGTATAGAAATTAAGCACAAATGTGTTTGATAATCATAACCAAAATATACTCTCATGAGGATGAAATTGTGAATAGAATTATGCAGAATGGGGACAGAAGAACAGAGTGACTGGTACTTTTTCAGTCACAAAGACAAGAAATATCCAACAGGAACAAGAACAAATAGAGCAACAGCAGCAGGATTCTGGAAAGCAACAGGAAGGGACAAGGCAATTTATTCTAAGCACGACTTGATAGGCATGAGGAAGACATTGGTGTATTATAAAGGGAGGGCTCCAAATGGACAAAAATCTGACTTTATTATGCATGAATACCGACTTGAGACTGATCCAAATGGTGCTCCTCAGGCAAGTTTTCCTCAAATGCAATTTCATGGAACCAAGTGAAATATTTTATTGTTTCATTATGGTTCAGCACATTTCTTTATCTAAATGCCTAGCTAGATTTTTGCGGAACAATTAAACTTCTTCATCACATTAATATAGTAGAGAATTAACATGCTCTTTAATTTATTTTTTTCATTTCCTTATAATAATGCTGATACTTTTGCTGAATTTATTGCTTTTTCATTAAATACAGATTTTAATTAATTAATCATCTTATATTTTGTGTTATTAAAATCATACGAAAATTCACTCATTAATATTTTTGAACTAATACAGGAAGAAGGATGGGTTATATGTAGAGTGTTCAAGAAGAAAATAGCAGCTGGTATGAGGATGGATACTAGTGAACATGGTTCACCAATTTGGTACGATGATCAACTTTCCTTCATGCAAGACATGGACTCCCCCAAGCCAAATTACAACCATTATCCTAATAATTACCCTAATTTCAAGAAGAAACTTGATAATTTGCACTACCAAATCCCACCTCATAATAATCCTCATCATCAAAATCAGCAATTTCTTCATCAACTTCCTCGTTTAGAAACTAATTCCAAACTTGTAGCTGCACCGCCTGGTATAACAACTTACAGCTCAATGCCAATATTTGGCAATATTAACGTTAATCGACCCGCAATGCTTACACAAGAACATGTCCATCCTACGTTTGTGAATCATGAACAAGTTGGAGATCAAGTGACTGATTGGCGAGTACTCGATAAATTTGTAGCATCCCAACTTAGCCAAGAAGATGAAAATAATAACTATTCATCAAATGCACCAAACAAATTTCAAGCTACGGGAGATATTGATGTGAATTTAAACAAGCAAGAAATGGCTCCGGAAAATACCTCTACTGCATCTTCAAGTTCTCAAATTGATTTGTGGAAGTGAAGTGAAATCCACCTAATAATAAGTTACGTCTCAACAATATCATAGGAATTAAGTACAGTACCTTATTATTGATTGAAAAATATCTGAAAATATGTGTACATTATAAAATGTATAGAAATTGTACAACATTTCTAATTGTATTAACTTAAGATCGATGATGATTAACTGATAATGATGAAGCTATAAAGGTCTATTAATATAAATGCAGCTGGATGATGCTGCATGGATTTGTAATTTGCAGCATTGACATTGTGTACGGCATATGTCTTTTATGGTCATAGCCATTATGTAGTATAACCAGCCGATTATTTCCGGATGTTTAAATGTTATTAAGTGATATTCGAGTAATAATAATATCTACTCTCCTCTTCAATTTATAGCAATTAACTTATATACTGAGATGTAAAAACATTATACCAGGTTGCATGCCTTATCTTTCAGTATATTGCAGTGGCGAAGCAACATGTATGAAATCTTTTATTATACTTCTAATGAAGAAAGTCCAAAATGATAGATGTGCAAATTTTACATAATTTTTACACTACTTGTCATATTCTGGCTCAGCCATTGATATACGGGGCATAATTACGTATGCCGAAAAAATGGTCAGTTATATAGGTAGAATATTTCTCACTTAATGAATTTTCTGATTTCGCCACGGTTGGTTTTGGTGTATAGAATTTAAGTTCCTATCTACACCCAACAAGAGGCTGCTAAAATAAAGAAAGATCTATCATCCTTGCTTCACTTTAGGTGCAACTTTGTCACCATGCATAACTCAGGGACGAAGAGCGGACACTTAAACTCTAGTCCTAAAATTATTTTAATTGGAAAGGACTAATAATATTGCTGGACAATTATGAGCATGAACTTAAGAATCTTAGCTTCAGATAGGCCACCTAAGTTATTTTAAGAGTAAAGCCAGCCTAACTAAATACATAACTGTATGGAACTTTGATAATACGTAAAATTGAAGAATCATCACCAATGAGTGTAGTAGGATGATTGAGATCCTTTCACCTTTAAGGCTTTAACTGGAGGTTTTAAATTCAATCCCTGTGAATGAAAAACCTCTTGGTAGAGAGTATTTTACCACTTAGTTTGTATGTCTAGCTACTTGATTGGAATTAAGAGTAGTCGGTCCAGTAAAATCTGAATACGGATGTGTTGGAGTCCATAGATGTGGTGTTACGCAGAAACAGTGGGTAGAAAAGAAACAGAGAGATGTAACAAGGAGAAGAGAGTTGGTGTTCAATGTGGAGCTTCAGAGAGATATATTTTCTATGTAGTGATATTTACAATATGATGATACTTATATACACACACACCACGTGTTTGCTATATAAAATATCTATCACTAACTATCAATTTAACAAATTTGTTAGGCTAGCTTCTAACCGACTAACAACATATTAATAACTGACTCAACTAATAATATTCCCCTGCAACTCTTCCTCATGATAGTCCTGTACACCCTCCTCAACTATTTTCACATCCTTCCTTGAGCTAGGAGATATGAAGATGTTCTTCATTCCTAGCTTGGATACAAGATAAGTATGATGTGTACTGCTGAGGGCCTTAGTGAATATATCTGTTGGCTGTTCATGAGAAGGAAGATAAGTAGTTTGAATGACCCCTGTTTGAATCCATTCTCTGATGAAGTGACAATCTATATCTATATTTTTGGTGTACTCATGGAAAACAGGATTAGCTGCAATATGGAATGTTGATTTGCTATCAGTGAGAACTGATACTGGAAGTGAAATCTGAATTCCAAGCTCTGCATACAAACCAGTAAGCCAAATAACCTCAAAGAAGGGCGACATGGCCTATACTCGGCTCTGTTGAACTCCCGAGACGAGAACTTGCTTGGACTTCCATGAGGCAGGTGACTGGCCAAAAATAACCAAATACCCTATAACAGACCTCCTACTATTTATACAGGACCCCCAATCTGCACCACAAAACACTTGAAGGTGGTCTGTGCTGGAACTGGACATAAGGATCTCAGAACCTGGTGCCTACTTGATGTATCTTACAAGTCTCATCCCAGCCTCCAAATGTGAAGTTTTAGGCTCCTGCATAAACTGACTCAAACATTGCACAGTAAATGCTATATCAGGTCTAATGTTAGTTAGATATAATAGCCTCCCAATTAATCTTCTATAGATATTGGGATCCTGCAGTGGCATATCTGATGCATGTGAATGTGATACACTATCTGTGATGAGTTGTGAAGCTGCATGATCATCATAAGTGACAGTGGTGAGTTTAACATTCATCTCCATAGGTGAGATGACACCCTTACTGCCTGCTAAATCCATGTCTGATATAAGCTCTAGGACATACTTTCTTTGATGCATGAGAATACCTTGAGAATATCTTGCAAACTCTATGCCAAGAAAGTATCTAAGTTCACCCAAATCTTTGATTTTGAATGCTGATTGAAGTGTCTGCTTGGTGGCCTGAATAAGATTTGGATCATTCCCAGTAGTGAGCATATCATTTACATATACAAGTACCACAACCAATTTATCCTCCTGATGTTTAATGAATAATGAATAATCTCTGTGACTTTGGACAAAATCTGAAGAAGTAAGAGCTGAGGTGAGCTTGATATTCCATTGTCCAGAAGCTTGTTTCAACCCATACAGGGATTTTAACAATCTGCAATGCTGATGTCCCCCTGGATTGTTAAATCCCTCTGGCAAAGACATATACACTTCCTCATAAAGATCTCCCTGGAGGAATGCATTGTAGACATCCATTTGGTGAATTTCTCTACTGTCTGGTTGCTGCAATAGAGATAACTAATCTCACAGTGGTCATTTTCACCATTGGTGAGAATGTTTCTTGATAGTCAATGCATGTTTTCTGGTTGTATCCCTTGGCTACTAATCGAGCCTTGAATCTCTCAACTTCCCCTGTGGCCTTGTACTTGATCTTGTACACCCACCTACATCCAATGGCCTTCTTCTCTTCTGGAAGTTCAACTAGCTCTCATGTCTTGTTGTCCTCCAATGCTTGGATCTCAGCTTTCATGGCTTCAACCCATCTGTGGTCTACTGCTGCTTCTGAATAGCTATAGGGTTCTGTATCTGTAGAAACCTGTGCAATAAAGTTTTGATATGAGGATGATAAACTTGTATAGCCTAAGCCTTCAGATATGGGATATAAAAAGTTGCTAGAACCATGCGTAGTAACATAATCCTTATGCCATATATGGGGCATATTAGCCCTTGTAGACCTTCTGACATCAATGCTAGAGGGTATTGATGTTGCACATGGGATGTCTGTTGTTAGGCATATTTTATATATACTTTTTGAGTCATTTTTAGTTAGTATTTTCTCATTCTCTTTGATATTAGTGTCGTGTTATAGTCGTTTTCCTTTCTTTTGAGTCACAGCTGTCCTAAATGAAGAAATGACAAAAAGATGATGAAATGAGCTTAATTGAGATGGAATTGCACACTAAAAAAGCCAAGAAATGAAGCCTAAGAAATCCCGGGAAGCATAGAAGAGATCTGACGAAGTCCGGACAAAAAAAGGACACGAAATCGAAAAACTGGCCAAAGAACGTCACAGGCGCCGCGGCGCTAATTATCCTGCGGCGTCTGATTTTGCTTCAGTATTTTCGGCGCCGTGGCGCCAGCCTGCAGGGCCACGGCGCCGTCGCGGAAAATCTGATTTTTTAGCCGAATTTCAGAGGGTTAAAAGGGTCCGAAGCGCAAGTTTTCTAAACTATAAATCCCTAAAACCCTGACCTTATGGGGGCATCTTGTACATATTCTTGATTCTACTTTGGGGAGGCTAGGAAGGAAGGCAAGGCATAAGATTGGAGACAACTTTGTTAAAGTTCTTTTCCTTTCCCTTATTTTATTTCAGTTTATGTTGGATTGTAATTTAGTTCTTGACATGACAATGTTTAGGAGCTAATTACTTTATTAGGATTTTTCATTCGAATCTTCTTGAAACTCTTTCATATGGTTAATGTATAGTTATTGCTTTCTTCTTCACTCGTATCAAGATCTATTCAATATTATTATGATTGCTTGATAATTAACTGGTCATTAATTGTCATCACTTATATGATTTCGAATCATGATTCGAGAGGGGAGATTTGAATATGCTGGAGTTGACTAGACATAAGTTAAAATCGCGGACGAAAGTACCCCGATACTTGTATAGTATTTAAGGTTATATTCTTAATCCTCCTGTGTGGTAAAATCTATTATAGAAATATAGAAGGTTTCTGCACAAGGTTGAGCTCTCGTATATCCTAACCGGAATATGATGACAGACTAGTTAACCTGTTATCTTAATAAGAAGAAGATCATTAGCATTGCATTAACCCGTGAAAGAGTGGATAGTTGAGGAGATTGGATGCCATATTTCCATCATAATTGTTTTAAACCCTTAGTATCATCACTTTAGTTTATTTTCTGCAATTTACTTTAGTTTAGTTATTAGATAAAAATACAAACAAATTAACGATCACCAAATAAAAATTAAAGCTTAGATAATCGGTACTTGATAACCAGTCTCTGTGGACGATATTCGGTCTTATAGACTATATTACTTGGAGCGATACGTACACTTCCGTGAGCATAAGTAAAATCGCTAACAAGTTTTTGATGCCGTTGTCGGGGACTGACGTACTTTCAATGTCGAATTATCTATTCTTATTTCTAATTTGGTTTGTATATATTTGGTTATGTTATTTTATTTCTAATTTGGTTGCTCCAGGAATAAGTTTCTAACTTGTTCTGCGAGCATCTTTTTATCACTTTTTGTTGTTTTTCTTATTTTGTAGGTACATTGTCAGGCGATTTACAAATGCTCACGCAAGTGCACGTATCGTTCACAAGTAATATAGTCTGATAAGACTGAATATCATCCTCAGAGACTGGTTATCAAGTACCGATTATCTAAGTTTTAGTTTCTATTTGGCGAACGTTAATTTGTTTGTATTTTTTATCTAATAACTAAGACTAAGTAATTGCAGAAAATAAAATAATTATGATAATACTTTGGTTTAAATCAGTTATGAAGGAATTATGGCTTTCAATATCCTCAACTATCCATTTTTTTCAATCCTTAATGCAACTAGAATGACTTCTTCTTCTACGTTAAGATAGCGGTTAACTAGACTGTCTTATATTCCGGTTAGGATATATAATTACTCAACCCCAGTGCATACCCCTTCTATATTTCTATGATAGGATTACCACATAGAAGGATTAAGAACAATAACTTATAATGCTACACAAGTATCAGGGTACTTTCGTTCGCGATTTTAACCTATGTCTATTCAATTACAGCATATCCAAATCTATCCTCTCGGTTCTTGATTCGAAATCATATAGATTATGATAATTAGTGATCAATTAACTATCAAACATTCATACCAATTATTGAATAAATCTTAATCAAGTGAAGAAAAAAATCAACTAATGTATTAAGTCATGAAATAGAATTTCAAGCGATTCAAAAGGAAAGCCCTAATTAAGTGTTTAGCTCCTTGCTATAGTCACGCTAAGAACTAATACAGAATTCAACATGAACCAATTTAAAGACAAAGAAAAAGAAAAGAAATTTAACTGAAAAGCCTCCAAAGTTGTCTTGCCTCCTTCCCTAGCCTCCAAAGTAGAATGGTGGAATATGTACAAGGATGATGGAAGAAGGAGCAGGGTTTTAGGGTTTTATACTTGAGAAAACTTGCGCTTGGACCGCGCAACCCTCCGAAATTGGCCCGAAACTAGAAAAATCACGCGTCGGCCGCTGATCCTGCGAGAATGGCACGCGGTCACGAAAGTCTGCGATTCTCGATAAATATGGCATCGTGGTCTGCGATCGTGCGGGTTCCACAGGAAGATCAAAATGCAGTAAATATGACACCGCGGTCCTGCAGTCCTGCAGCTTTTCAGTAAATATGGCACCACGGTCACTTATATGATTTCGAATCGAGATCCGAGAGGGGAGATTTGAATATGTTGGAGTTGGCTAGACATAGGTTAAAATCACGGACGAAAGTACCCCGATACTTGTGTAGTATTTAAGGTTATTGTTCTTAATCCTCATGTGTAGTAAAATCTATCATAGAAATATAGAAGATTTATGCACAAGGTTGAGCTTTCGTATATCCTAACCGAAATATGATGACAGACTAGTTAACCTGCTATCTTAATAAGAAGAAGAAACATCACCATTTCATTAACACATGAAAGAGTGGATAGTTGAGGAGATTGTGTCACGCCCCGAACCCCGGACCCGCGACTGGTGCCCTACGTGAGCACCATTCTACCCATACATGACATGTAACAAGCGGAAGCTAAAGAAAACTCATCATTTTTTTTAAAACAAGTAAAGGCAAAGCCGCCTTTATATATAACAACCAAAACGGAACTACAACTGTACAATAATATATACATCCCTAGCCAGTCCAGCCCACATATGAATACAAACCTCTAAGAGTTTAGACAATAACCTCTGATGGGAGAAGGCCACACCGTATCCATGAATGTACATAAGACTCCGTACCAAAATGACACGTTCCGGAATAGTGGAGCTATCTCAATAAAAGCTGAGTGGAGATCCTAAGCTCGCGAATCACCCAACTGAGTACCTATCCCTGCGGACATAAACGCAGCCCCCCGAAGGGGGTCAGTACAACAAGGTACCAAGTATGTAAACATAAAGTACAGTAATTAAGATCATAACTGTACAAAAGAATGACAGGGACAAGTATAATAATCAAAATACCAGATCCGACCGTGCCATATCAAATAGAGTCAACTGTACCTTGTATCATTGTATCTTTTCAAATATACCTTTTTAAAAGTGAGACCAATCGTGTTCTTTCAAATTATGAAATCAATACCATTTCAAGATATGAAAGCCATGTCAAAATCAGGGCCATCCGCCCTCAGAATCATTATGTATATCTTTTTCATGCGAATCGAACCCGCATAGGTAATTATACTCGCATGAGTATCTCTACTTGCATCACGGATCTTGTCCGTGGATATTATGCATGGGAATCGAACCCGCATAGGAATCGAACCTGCATAGGTATTTATACCCGCATGAGTATCTCTACTCGCATCATGGAAGCACATCCATGGAGCAAATATACACCAATACTGTCATGGAATAAAACCAAGGTACCAACACATCATATACGAAATATTAAAATAAACTTTCCTTTTAGAAATGTCAAGGTACCAACACCTCATGTACCAAACGCATATAATGATCTTTCATTTTAAAGATAATCAAGGCATTATCACATCTTACATTATTAGGGAATTGAACCCAAAGTACTATGTACATCCATTCTTATAAAAAGAATCACATCATGCAATATTAGGGAATTGAACTCAAAGGTACTATGTACATTCACCGCACATATCATGTAATATTAAGGAATTGAACCCAAAAGTACTATGTACATTCACCACACATATCATGTAATATTAGGGAATTGAACCCAAAAGTACTATGTACAACTTCCATTTTAGCAAACCCAAAGTACTATCAAGAGAATATATCTAACAACCTCCATTTTAGAACACCCAAAGTACTATCAAGGGAACATGTATATCAACTTCCATTTTAGAACACCCAAAGTACTATCAAGGGAATATATCTAACAATTTCCATTTTAGAACACCCAAAGTACTATCAAGGGAACATGTATATCAACTTCCATTTTAGAACACTCAAAGTACTATCAAGGGAATATACCTAACAACTTCCACTTTAGAACACCCAAAGTACTATCAAGGGAATATATATATCAACTTCCATTTTAGCACACCCAAAGTACTATCAAGAGAATATATCTAACAACTTTCATTTTAGAATACCCAAAGTACTATCAAGGGAACATGTATATCAACTTCCATTTTAGAACACCCAAAGTACTATCAAGGGAACATGTATATCAACTTCCATTTTAGAACACCCAAAGTACTATCAAGGGAATATATTTAACAACTTCCATTTTAGAACACCCAAAGTACTATCAAGGGAATATATATATCAACTTCTATTTTAGCACACCCAAAGTACTATCAAGGGAATATATCTAACAACTTTCATTTTAGAACACTCAAAGTACTATCAAGGGAACATGTATATCAACTTCCATTTTAGAACACCCAAAGTACTATCAAGGTAATATATCTAACAACTTCCATTTTAGAACACCCAAAGTACTATCAAGGGAATATATATATCAACTTCCATTTTAGGACACCCAAAATACTATCAAGGGAATATATCTAACAACTTCCATTTTATAAAACCCAAGGTACTATCAAGAGGATGGATATAACACTATGGATTAGGTTCCAATAGAACTCTATAAAGATCAAGTCAAGTACCGTTTAAGGATTAGGATCCACTCATTTTCTAAAATCAAATCAAGTATCAATAAGGATTAAATCCACTCACTTGATAAAATCAAATCATGCCAAAAAAAGAAGGGATAGATCAGATACCTTATCTTCTTATTCCAACTTGACAACTAGTATACGTCTCAATGTACTTCAACTTTATCGATTATTACACAAGCCAGTAGAATACGCCACAAGTAGTACTTCAACCTATAATGACAACAACACTTCTATCAACTTCATGCTCACTTAGTATAAGACATATACCAAGTAATTGTCCTCTTATTCTATGAAAATTTGGGCAGCACTTCCCCCGTTTATACGTACTTTTCCACCTTTTCCAAGGCCCAATTTCATCAACAAACAAGCCACAATTAAGGACACAACCAACAGTTAACCAAAGGGGAGTACACGCCTACTTGACGTGTAAAATTCAGCCCCTTAATCTACCAAAACAGTCCATAAAAATCAGTCCACAAAACAGTCCACAATCCAACAATAACGAGGGTAAAATGTGAAGTCCTTTAACACCTTTCTACACCCTTAATCTCTTAGGACTTTCATTAGCAATTTACCACATTAAAACATGCATAATGAAAACTGAAATTCCAGTATTAAAACGCCACAAAATAGTCCCTAAAACTGCACCACAACGTCTCACAGTTTCATGCAGTTTTTCGGCCAACTACTACAACCAAAGCCCTTTTTCATAACTCTTTATAATCCAATTCGTTACAACACTTAATATAAATAGTTTATACTTTTAATAAAAAGATTTTATTCATCTAATAACATGCAATAGGTGAAGATAACAACAACCATAACCAACGAATCCAATCAACCCCAAAACTATCCAATTCGGCCACTTCCTCTAAAATTGTTCAAACACTTTTTATTCTTCATTCTTCTTAATACAAGTTCATCTATACATTATAACAACATATATTATCCAATTACTTCAAGAGGAAGAAGAATTTTACCTTTTATTTTGCCCAAAATCGTCCAAAACAGTCCGCACTTTATTGGCCCACAGTTTTCGTTTTGCTCCACTTCTTCAAGTTCCAATCATACACATGTATCCATTACAAGCTTATAACCAACTTCCCTTATTGTTTCACTTCCAAAAAGTTGAAGAACAAGCCTAGGGTTTCAATACCCTTTCTCGACCCAAAATGGTTTTTGGAGATTCTTAGAGAGTTAACTTGGCTTAAGACTTGATTAGTGTTCTTAATCTTGGATAATAATCAACTCTTGTTCTTGAAATTTTTCCCTTGTATTTTGAAATTTAGGGTTAAGGGAGAGAGAAGAGAGAGTTTGGTTGATGAAATAAAATATGAGAAATGAATTGTGGCTAAGTCTTTAATCACCTCCTCTATATAGATATTTTCCTAAGCAAGACAAGTGGAGGGTGTTACACCCCAAAATTTCAGGACATGTTTATAAGAACGTACGTAAGAACTAAAAATGTTAAGATTTGAGACTAGTAAAAATTTATCGGAATTATGGAAATGTCGGAAAACGAAATATTGCGACGAATGGGAGGTCGACACGTGTCACCCCCCTTGGATGGTCATGGTCTAATGGACCATGGGTTAAATGGTCATTTGACCAATATAAAGATGAGCAAGTCTTGCTAGGCTTGAGCTTGATAATATTGACCAAGTCAAAAGGCCACTTGGCTTGATCGTTTAATGAAGCACATCCAAGCCACCCATTTGTTCTAATCTTGACCCTCCATGTTGTTATATAATAACACTAGTAGCAAGACAAGACTTTCTACACTTAGAAAAATTTGAAAAAAAAACTTTGAAGACTTCAATGTTGCTCTCGGGTTAGGGTTCAAGGGAGCATGAAAAATATTCATTTGTTGTTCAATAATCTCCATACTTTAAACCAAGGTTTCTAAGGGCATTGTAAGGGTATCTCAATAGAAAGATCCCGGAAAAGTATCGTTTTTGCATTAGTCGTGAAAACCTAAGTCGCTTTCATAGGTTTGGATTGGAAATTGAAGGAAAGTTGTTTGTGATCTTCTAAGGGCTTCAAGTGGCGGATTGGAGTGTCAAGGAGAGGCGCTAAGTTGCTAGGGAGCGACTTCGGATCTTGAAGTTGGATTAAGGCTCGTCAAGGTAACAATCTTGTTCTCTTAAGTGTTATAAGATTACATATTGTTGTAGCCTTACATTTTAACTAGCATGAAGTATATGTATTGAAGATTGATAAGTGTTATGGATATTGGAAGCCTAAATCCGAAAATGACCTTGTTAGCCATTTGAAATTGAAATACAATTTGGTCGATAATTAGAATCGTTACATGTTATCTACTTGAAGATTGTAGTTGTTATAATCGATTGCGGCTTTATAACATGTTATACTAGACAACTTGGATTGAAAAGGAATTGAAAAGGATGATATGTTGTAGCACCTATTGGCCGTGAATGGCATTGCCTTTTTGATTAGTTTGATATCAATTGTGGGGCAGAATTTTACACGTCCTATTAAGGCGTGTAATCCCCTATTGTTAACTACATTGTTGAGTCTTAAATGTGGCATGTTTGGTTATTGAATTCGGGCCTTGAAAAAGGTGGAAAAGTACGTAGAAACAAAGGAGTTGTCCGATTTTCCATAGAATTTAGTGACTTTACACTTAGAATATTCTACATTGAAGTTAGAAGTTAATAGACGTATTATGGTCATTATAGGTTGACATACTACGTACGACATATTGGACTTAGCAAGTGGATTGAACCGAAGAGGTATGTGGAACTTTCTTATCTCTTGAGCATGAGTAGTTGTAAATGTATAGTACGGTAGACGTACGAGATTTAAATGAATTTAGTTTCATTTGATATCCTTGACTTGTTTTAAGAATGTCTAAGATGGTTGAGTTAGAGACTTAACTCACTTGTTTTGAAAGGTTAAAGATATCCTAGTTTCTAAAGTTAAGAAACTTGATTTCCAAAGTTAAGAGACTTGGAGTATTTTGAAAGTATACGATACTTGGTTTTCGAAAGTATAAGTCTCTTGGTTATAAAAGAATGTAAGTGTCTAAAGCATAAAGTTAGTATAACGACTTTATGGGAAGTTGGTTATAATAGCTTTATGGAAAGTTAAAAAAATGGTTTACTCTAGTGATGTAAATAAAGATAAAGGACTTGAAATGAAGAAAGGCAAATTGATTTAAAGGCATCAATTGCGCAAAGTTTTAAAGTAAGAAAAGTCACTTGGTTTAGAAGCCTATTAATGTCGTTCTAAAAAGGTATTGTGACTTGTCTTGAAAAGTAGATAGGACTTGATACTACGGTTATTAGTATCTTGGAGTTTTATATGAAAAAGAGTCATTTTAAAAGAATAGAAGTACGTAGTACTTTGGGTTAAATTCCCGGATTTTATAATGACATGTTAGTGCCTTAAGTAAACTAAAATGTGAGTGTGTATAAATAAAGCTAATAAGAAGTTAGGGGATTTCTTAACTTGTTTATGTTATGATAAGCCAGTGGTGCTTATGTTATGTATGATAAGCCAGTAGTGTTTATGTTATGTATGATAGCCGGTTGTGCTAGGTTATGTTATTCTTACGAGGTAAAGCCCCGGGCTACTACGTATTCCATGGATTTGCTACCCATGATGTGAGTGCGGCGTTTGTACTCATTGCGGGCCCATCGGGCCTAAGCGGGTGAAATAGTCCTGTGCGGGTGAAATAGTCCCATGCGGAGCAAATCGCTCCATTGCGGGTCCGCAGGACCTATGTGGGTGAAATAATCCCAGGAGTAGGATTGCTTAATGATACTACGGGCGGGTGGCCCTATTTTGATCATGAGCCTCCTATTTTTATGCAGTAAAGTATACTCTTGTTTACTTTCATTGTTAGTAAGGCACAGTGTACTGTATTTGAGTTATTATACATGTCTCCAGTTTTATTTTCACTTTATGATTTCATTTCAGTACTTTCAGCTTTACATACTTGGTACATCTGTTATCGACCACTTTTCCTCGAAGTGCGTTAAATGCCGCGGTAGGGGTAAGTAGGTGGTGGATCCTCATTCTTAGGATCACCGATCGATTGTCGTAAGCTCCATTTCTCGGAGGCTTGTCTTTTGATGCACGGTTTTCCACGATGGTGTAGATATTATGTACATTCGGGGTATGGCGAGCCCCGTAAAATCGCGATTGTTATTCTTAAGTGCAGTAGTCATATACTGTGGATTGGGTTGTAAGAACAAGGTTGTAACTGTTTTTATTTTGGGTTATGTATATTTCCCGGAAGGCAGCCTTATCGGCCAGCCTGTTGATATTTGTTGTTAAGTATTTTATGAGTTTTGTATGTTCATTGCTATTCTCGATGTATACACAGGGGTGCCTGGTAGGGCACCATCGCGAGCTGAGTCGGAGTCGTGAGAGAGGACACGTATGCGCCTCTCATTGGTCATAATTACTCTTCACAAAAATAATATACTACATTTGGCCAAAATATCTAAAAATCGAAGGGCCCTGCGAAATTGTGAAATTCTCGGCGGACCCCATATTATCAATTCCAATTCTTCATAATCCAATACTAAGTCCATAAATCCAATTAGAAGTATTAAACTCCAAGTTAATAAATTTTTGTCTTCACATTTTTCTGAAATTATTCCTTAAGAAAAAGAAATTTTCTTTCGTTCCAAAATTCAAATCTTAATTCCTTAAGTACGTTCTCACATCATTTCCTTGGAAATACGGGGTATAACATCCTCCTCCCCCCCCCCCCCCCCTTAGAAACATTCGTCCTCGAATGTCATCTAAGGTCTCAACGATTATCCAATACTCTAAGATCCTCAAATATTTCATGTCCCAAGCTTACATTATCTCTCCCCGTATACGGGCAAGATAGCTTCTCAATATCTCAAAATCCCGTTGTCTTTATCACAACAACTCTAGTTACTCCATACCAATATTATTCGTGCATCTCACTTAAGCATACAACATAGCTTAATCTAACCACATGGTATGTCATTAAGTCAATTAAACATGATCCTTTAAGTGTTCATCACTCTCTCAGGCAGCTCATCACCTCCTAAATATTCCAAATTAGCACATATATAACCTTGATGTGGATTTATTAAACTGTTTCATACCTTCCAAACAATTTATAAAGCTTAACCATCACATGATAACCCACAATTGCTTCAAACAACACACACATGGCCCTAATAATATGTCCGCATAGATGTACATCATCATACCAACTATACAATAATTTTACCAACCTGGATACCAAGTCCAAATATTCCTTTCTGGGCCGCTGTCGCTTTCTCATAGCTGCAATCACAATACTATGTAGGGAGGGACTACCCTAACCACACAGCTCTATCGCACGATCTTGGAGTAAGAAGAATAGAAACCAATCTTAAATATAATATAGTCTCTTGTTTATAGGTGTGGTGCACAAGACACCGATAACCAAGACTCTACTGCACACGGTCTGTAGACATTTCGAGGACTAACTGCTCTGATACCACTCTGTCACGCCCCGAACCCCGAGCCCGTGACAAGTGCCCTACTTGGGCACCCTTCTACCCATACATGTCATGTAACAAGCGGAAGCTAAAGAAAACTCAACATTTTTTTAAAACAAGCAAAGGCAAAGCCGTCTTTATATATAACAACCAAAACGGAACTCTGGTATGCGATAATATATACATCCTGTGATCCGGCCAGCATATGAATACAAACCTCTAAGATTTTGGACATGACCTCGACGGACAATGCCGCCGTATCCGTGATATACATAAGACTCGTGCAAAATGACACGCTCCGGAATAGTGGAGCTATCTCAATAAAAGCTGAGTGGAGATCCTAAGCTCGCGGATCACCCAACTGAGTACCTATCCCTGCGGACATAAACACAGCCCCGAAGAAATCGGTCTAACAAGGTACCAAGTATGTAAACATAAAATCTGATAATTAAGATCATAAGCGTACAAAGAATAGCGAGGACAAGTATAATAATCAAAATACCAGATCCGACCGTGCCATATCAAATAGAGTCAACTGTATTACTGTATCATGTATCACTGTATCTTTTAAAATATACCTTTTTAAAAGTGATACCAACCGTGTTGTTTCAAATTATGAAATCAATACCATTTCAAGATATGAAAGCCATGTCAAAATCAGGGTCATCCGCCCTCAGAATCATTATGTATATCTATTTTATGGGAATCCAATCCGAATGGGAATCGAACCCGCATAGGTAATTATATATGCATGAGTATCTCTACTCGCATCACAAATCTTGTCTGTGGATATTATTCATGGGAATCGAACCTGCATATGTATTTATACCCGCATGAGTATCTCTACTCGCATCATGGAAGCACATTCATGGAGCAAATATACACCAATACTGTCATGAAATAAAACCAAGGTACCAACACATCATATACGAAATATTAAAATAAACTTTCCTTTTAGAAATGTCAAGGTACCAACACCTCATGTACCAAACGCATATAATGATCTTTCATTTTAAAGATAATCAAGGCATTATCACATCTTACATTATTAGGGAATTGAACTCAAAGGTACTATGTACATTCACCGCACATATCATGTAATATTAGGGAATTGAACCCAAAAGTACTATGTACATTCACCGCACATATCATGTAATATTAGGGAATTGAACCCAAAAGTACTATGTACAACTTCCATTTTAGCAAACCCAAAGTACTATCAAGAGAATATATCTAACAACCTCCATTTTAGAACACCCAAAGTACTATCAAGGGAACATGTATATCAACTTCCATTTTAGAACACCCAAAGTACTATCAAGGGAATATATCTAACAACTTCCATTTTAGAACACCCAAAGTACTATCAAGGGAACATGTATATCAACTTCCATTTTAGAACACTCAAAGTACTATCAAGGGAATATACCTAACAACTTCCACTTTAGAACACCCAAAGTACTATCAAGGGAATATATATATCAACTTCCATTTTAGCACACCCAAAGTACTATCAAGAGAATATATCTAACAACTTTCATTTTAGAATACCCAAAGTACTATCAAGGGAACATGTATATCAACTTCCATTTTAGAACACCCAAAGTACTATCAAGGGAACATGTATATCAACTTCCATTTTAGAACACCCAAAGTACTATCAAGGGAATATATATATCAACTTCCATTTTAGCACACCCAAAGTACTATCAAGGGAATATATCTAACAACTTTCATTTTAGAACACCCAAAGTACTATCAAGGGAACATGTATATCAACTTCCATTTTAGAACACCCAAAGTACTATCAAGGGAATATATCTAACAACTTCCATTTTAGAACACCCAAAGTACTATCAAGGGAATATATATATCAACTTCCATTTTAGCACACCCAAAGTACTATCAAGGGAATATATCTAACAACTTCCATTTTATAAAACTCAAGGTACTATCAAGAGGATGGATATAACACTAAGGATTAGGTTCCAATAGAACTCTATAAAAATCAAGTCAAGTATCGTTTAAGGATTAGGATCCACTCATTTTCTAAAATCAAATCAAGTATCAATAAGGATTAAATCCACTCACTTGATAAAATCAAATCATGCCAAAAAAGAAGGTATAGTTCATATACCTTATCCTCTTATTCCAACTTGACAACTAGTATACGTCTCAATGTACTTCAACCTTATCGGCTATTCCACAAGCTCAGTAGAATACGCCACAAGTAGTACTTCAACCTATAATGACAACAACACTTCTATCAACTTCATGCTCACTTAGTATAAGCCATATACCAAGTAATTGTCCTCTTATTCTATGAAAAAATGGGCAGCACTTCCCCCGTTTATACGTACTTTTTCACCTTTTCCAAGGCCCAATTTCATCATCAAACAAGCCACAATTAAGGGCACAACCAAAAGTTAACCAAAGGGGATTACACACCTACTTGACGTGTAAAATTCAGCCCCTTAATCCACCAAAATAGTCCATAAAAATCAGTCCACAAAACAGTCCACAATCCAACAATAACTAGGGTAAAATGTGAAGCCTTTTAACACTTTTCTACACCATTAATCTCTTGGGACTTTCATTAGCAATTTACCACATTAAAACATGCATAATGACAACTGAAATTCCAGTATTAAAACGCCACAAAACAGTCCCTAAAACTGCACATTTTTCCGAAATTATTCCTTGAGGAAAAGAAATTTTCTTTCGTTCCAAAATTCAAATCTTAATTCCTTAAGTACGTTCTCACATCATTTCCTTGGAAATACGAGGTGTAACAGATTGGATGCCCTATTTCCATCATAACTGTTTTAAACCCTTAGTATCATGACTTTAGTTTATTTTCTACAATTTACTTTAGTTTAGTTTTTAGATAAAAAATACAAACAAATTAACGATCACCAAATAGAAACTAAAGCTTAGATAATCGATACTTGATAACCAGTATATGTGGACGATGTCTTACAGACTATATTACTTGAAGAGATACGTACACTTGCGTGAGCATAAGTAAAATCGCTAACATCTGCAGACTGCTGAGTTGCACTATCATCTCCATCAGGAACATTCTCCCCTCATGTTTCTTCATGTGAATTCTGTATATCTGGAATACTGCATACAACTTCCAAATTTGGAGAGTTAATCAGATCATCAAAACTGAAATGTTCATGTGATTTCATACCTCCAAATTCATCATCCGCATCATTCTTGTAAGGAAATATTGTATACATGAACACTACATCCCTGCTCATGAAGAATGTTATATTTTCCATATCATACAGCTTGTACCCTTTCTGTGCAAAACCATATCCAAGAAGAATGGTTCTCACAGCTCTAGGACCAAACTTATCTTGTCTAACCAGAGTGGTAGCAAAACATAAGCACCATATTACTCTAAGATGAGATAGTGATGGTTGTTTGTCATACAGTACTTCATATGGAGTCTTGTTTCTCATAATAGAAGAGGGTATTCTATTCATAACATACACAACACCCTCCACACAGAATTCCCAAAACTTGTCTGGCAAACTAGCTTGAAGTTTAATTGCTCTAGCTGTCTCAAGTATGTGTTTGTGTTTCCTTTCCACAACACCATTTTGTTGTGGTGTGTGTGGACAGGAACTCTCATGCAATACACCATACATCTGAAACAGTTCTTTATAATTATGATTAAAGAATTATGTTCCATTATCTGATCTTACCTTTTTAATCTTCATATCAAACTGTGTATGTACTTCATTAAAGACATTTTTAAGCAGTGTAACCACATCTGATTTCAGTCTCATTAGAAAGTCCCAAGTCCATCTAGAATATTCATCTACAATAGTGAGAAAATACCTCATGTCATTATATGTCTCAACCTTGTAAGGACCCCATACATCCATATGTAGCAATTGAAATGGTTCTGTCCTTCTACTGACACTAATGGGAAAAGGTTTTCTAGTTTGTATAGCTAAAGGACATACTTCACAATTATTCAAAGTAAAGGAATCAACATTCTTAAAGAGAGGGATTCTTTTCAGAACATGCACAGGTACATGACACAACCTATGATGCCATATAACTGGATCAATGTGTTGAGTTGATGGCAAACACTTTACCATCTCCCCAGTCTTATTCAATATGTCTAGACACAGTATATACAATCCCTCTTCTTCACTACCAATCGCTACCATCTTCCCAGATAAGATATCCTGAAATACACAGCATTTTAGAAAGAATGTGACACTACAGTTCAATTCTTTTGTCACTTTAGAGACTGACATTAGATTGAACTTGAATGTTGGCATACATAAGATATTTTTAAGTACATCACCTCCTCCCATATGGTAATCACCAATGTGAGTAATTTTGGCTGATTCTCCAGTAGGCATCTGCACATTTCCCTTTCCTGCATCCTCTACTGCATTTTTGTTTTGTAAGTGTTTTGAGTTACTAATCATGTGATTGGTAGCTCCTGTATCCACAATCCATTTCAATATTTCTTTTGCAGTAAGGTTAGATATACCTGTCATGTTTGCCTTTGCACTGGTCTCTCAATTTGTGTTCTTGCTGTCAAGCATATTGAGAAGTTGTTTGTGTTGGCTGGGAGTAAACTGTCCACTAAACTGTTCAGAATACATATTGTGTCCATATCCATAATATGATCCTTGTGGATGAGGCATCTACATTGCTCTATAATCCTGGTGTCCTCCTTGACCAGTCATTGCTCAATAAGTCTGCTGTCCTCCTTGGCTAGTTCCTTCAGCCTGCAAATCTCTTCCTGCCACCATGTTAGCCTTCTTAGAACCATTAGTTTTCCCTTTAAAATTTTCAGGATAACCAATAAGTCCATAGCAATCATCTTGTATGTGTCCAGTTTTGTGACAGAAGTCACATTTCATTAGCTTGAAACAGTCTATCTTCCAGTGTCCTTTTCCTAGACAGAAGTCATATGTTGCATTCGGATTATATGGTTTTCTTTGTCTAGGCCTTCCATTTCCTCCACTTCCCTGTTTAGTTGTAAACATGACTGATGGCACCATTATGTCTTGAATCATCTGCTGGCTCTCCTCCTGATTTATCATTGCATAAACCTGATTAAGATTGGGCACCTGTTGCATCATTATTACTTGGCTTCTAGCTTGACCATAGCTATCATTAAGCCCCATTAAAACTGCAGCATCCTCTGATATTGTAGATGATCTACAAACTCCTTAGACTTAGGACAGCAAGAAGGTGGTGGTATGATCGAGTCATACTCATCCCACAAATCTTTTAGTTTAGAGTAATATATTGATACTGATGAGCTTCCTTGTCGCAGTGTAACTATCTCCTTACGCAGCTGGAATGTCCTGGAACTGTTAATTGTGTCAAACCTATCCTTCAAATCCTCTCATATCAGATGTGAGTCAGAATTGAATTGCATCCCAGTGAGCAAATTTTTGCTCACATTCCCATCAACCACGACACCACGATAGCATTGCACCTATCCCAAAGACTTGCCAATTCTCCATTGAATGTTTCTCTCCTTACTGTCCTATCTATAAAGCCAATTTTATTCTTTCCTAGCAAAACTAGTTTCATTGCTCTGCTCCATATAGTATAGTTTCCATGCCTGTCACCTCGATCGACAGTGATCCTGGAGAATCAGATGGAAATAGGTATAGTGGATGGTTATGATTGATGTTCACTGTTGTTGATGCACTTGCATCGCTCATATCTTCACCAACTGTTCCCATCATTTATCAGATCTATAAATCCTTAAACATCAACTACTTTATACATCGACTCTTAGATCTATAAATTCTCAAACATCAATTGTCTTATACATCAATTGCATGTTCGATTTCCAGATCTATTGCATGTTCGATTTACAGATGGCATATTCGAATTCCAGATCTATAAATTCTCAAACATCAATTGCATGTTCGATTTCCAGATTTATTGCATGTTCTCAAACATCAATCGCATCCACAATTTTCATTAATCGTCTCGATCTCTTCTTCCTTTGATCTTCACTGTATATTGTTCACTACATCATTACGCTGACTCTGATACCATGTTGGAGTCCATAGATGTGGTGTTACGCAGAAACAGTGGGTAGAGAAGAAACATAGAGATGTAACAAGGAGAAGAGAGTTGGTGCTCAAAGTGGAGCTTTAGAGAGATATATTTTCCATGTAGTGATATTTACAATATGATGATACTTATATACACACATCACGTGTTTGCTATATAAAATATCTATCACTAACTATCAATTTAACAACTCTGTTAGGCTAGCTTCTAACCGACTAACAACATATTAATAACTGACTCAACTAATAATATTTCCCTGCAACTCTTCTTCATGATAGTCATGTACACCCTCCTCTATTTTCACAGGATGCTTAAGGCAATAAAAATGAGAAGTCAAAGCAACAAAAAGTTTTATCCTTTAACGGTCCTATCTGACGCAAATTCAAATTAATTGGGCCAATAAATATTAAATACGGATGCTTAAAGCAAAACATTAAGGAATCAGATTAATAACAAATAGTTTATATTTGTTTTTGGTTGATATATATATGCATCATTAGGAAATAAAGTGCCAATTGGAGTACTAATAATACTACAAACCGAAATTAATCTAACAAAAGGAGTTTCTGTTTTGTCAGCTCAAAAGATTTCGAATCAAACAAAGGAGGAACCGGGCGGAGCCACGTGCATTCATTCGCTGAAAAATTATATTATTTAATAGGTAAATATGTTATGTATATATATACTATGTCTTTATTCCTTTTAACTTTTTTTTTATATGTTTACTTTTTCATACTTCAACCCCCCCCCCCTAGATAAAATATCTAGTTCCACTAGCTAGCTACTGCCAGAGTGCCAGTAGGCATGATGTTAAACTAAGTAGTTACCAGTTCGCTAATAAAGCTAATCCAACGAGCATTGTATTTATGGACAACACATTTATTAAAGCAAACACACATATCTTATGGAACAAAATTGCTTTTCGTGGCTTTTAGGTCCATCAGCAAAAGTACACACTAGTAGTATTACGTTCCTTTGGAGTTAAGACTTGTCCCATTGCTGGTCTGAGCACAGTGGCTAAAATAGCTTTGCGTAAAAACTTTTTCATTCTTAAGAGAAAAGAAAAAAAAAACTAAGAAGCAATCTAACCCTAGTCAGAGTTATATACCCCAATCGCCCCTAGACCACTTAGTGGGTGGGGCTCTACCAAGCAGAGGCGGAGATAGAAAGTGTCACGATCCAAACCGGAAAGTCGTGACGGGTATCCGGACCCTAATCGTCGGGCACCACTAACCCCGCACTTCACGCTTAATCATAATTATACCGAGGCTGACAAGGCCATACCTGACAACTATCCACAGGACACCTATCTACAAGCCTCTAAAGAGTATAACATACCATGATCAGACTGCAACTCTGAAATAAATAAAGTGTTCCCACACCAACTGAACCAGCAACCTCCTAGTACGACCCGTCACCCTCTTAATATGAACCTGCGGGCATAAAACGCAGCGTCCCCCAGCAAAAGAGATGTCAGTACGACTGATGTACTGAGTATGTCAGACATAAGAAATAATATAAGAGAGATATATTATAATCTGAAACAAAAACAGCTGATCAACAGTAATTGCCTCTGAGGGCCCTAATGGATATGCCTAAATGTTATGCACAATGCAGTATACACATACCTCGGCCTCACCAGGCAATCTTTCTTACCACAACAACCTCTGTGGGCATCATACCATATGATGGTTAATGAATGCATGCATGATGCAAATGCGGTATACATATACATTGGCCACACATGCATCCTCCTTTCCATAATCGCATTTGTGGGCATCACATTATATTGGCCTCTTTTGTGATAATCTGTATCAGCTACAAGTGGTGTGCGTATATAACATCTTTCTCTTTTTCTCATTTCCCATACATAGATATAATGCATACATATAGTAGAGTATATAACTCATTGGAGGTCCAGGGTAATATATGAATGAAATGCAAATGAAAATGCATGAATGCCAATACAATATCCCAATCTATACGAATGACATATTATCTTTGTACCTTTGACAACACTTATGAATATCAACATCTATTTCGTATGCCTCAATAATGACTTAGAAACATATTCGGACACACTTTTAGCATAGGAGTCAATAACATAACTACTAATATTAGAGTAATTTATGGAACAATATTCCAGTTATGTTTTCTCAATAAAATATGGCAAAAGAAAGAAAAAGTCTTGCATACCTTGTTGTCGAAATTATCTAAGTTCCCACGGGTCCTTGTAAGTTTTATGAATGATTATCTACACCCTATGAATGATTTAAATCACAATCAAATCAAATATACTAATAACAAATTTCATTGAGACATTCTAGCGAACACCTTATATGCATAGAATATATATTTCCTCTTTGTAGAAACCTATGTAAGTAGCAAAACACCAAACCCTTCTAATCCTTTTTTTTACTGCTACAATATTCAAAACAATTCAACAATTCCACATGCAACCCCAATTCCATACATTTACAGGCAGCCCCGACAATCCGCAACCCAAACTGAACATTTTCGGTATTCCCTTTAGAACCTAGTGGCATGAATTATGTTCTATAATTTATATAAACTCAGGAACAAGAAGCATATCATTTAGGTTTCGACGAGCATCATCAGATAACCTTTCACTGATACCAAATTCCGACAAGCAGACATACAAGCCCAAAAATCAGCTTGAGCTTGAACTTCTCATAAATTCAGGGCCTTGTTTGATTTTTGAGTATTCAATCTTGTTAAAAGGACTCGATTTGCTGGAATTTAGGTCCAAAACGCCATGAATTTTCTCTTTCTGGGTGAGCAACGATTTTCGGAAACACCCTCAACTTGATCGAGAATTTAAGAGAGCTTACCAATTGAAAATTTACTCCCTCTTCTTGAAGCGTAGCAATTACCTCTCTCAAGTAGGATTTCTACAAAAGCTTGGGAGATGAAGGTGTTTAATAGTAGAGAGGGGTGAGTTTCTGGAGACTTGGGACTCTCTCTAGTGGTGCCACCGATCAATTAGGAGACTAGTCATTCAGATAGTAGGTTTATAACGCTCCACATAATATCCCACTAAGTTTTGTCCCCTACTATAATTAATTAATTGTACACACAACTAAATTCTCGATCCCAACTTACTTAAATCCCGATGACTTATTAAATCTTCTTATACTTAATGTCATAATTCTCGTAATATGACACTAGTCTATAACCTCTTTGGGATATAAAATTATTATTATTAATCCCCTTCGTCGCACTTGTTAAATCCAAAATTATTTCGGAATCACATCATTTCATATATTAATATTTTTATTAGCATACATATGTACAACATAAACTTTCTGAAGTTCGGGTCTACTTGCCTACGTTTATGTGCTCAAACCATTATCCGAAAATACGAGGTATTACATCCTCTCCCCCTTAGAAACATTCGTCCTCAAATGTTGGGGGTGTTATATCTAATCTTGTCATGTAATGTAATAAATACAATTCCATATTCACGCTAACTTAAGTAATATAAGATTCACTCTAGTTTCAGTAAATTGGAAAGAAACATTCCATATTATGGCAAGATGTGATTGATATACCAAATATACATGCATTTATACACTCGATATACTAAATATATCAAATATACAAATTATATATGATGTGTATACCAAACATTTCTTTTAAACATGGCAGAGGCAATATCAAAATTGTCCTAATGGTGATATTTTCAGTTACCCGAACCTACTTATAGCATTAACCCTATGAAGCACGGACACCTCATTTAGGGTGAGGTGTCCGTGTCGGACACTGGGGGGGACACGAAACGCGGCAGACACGCCTCGGACACGGTGGGGACACGGGATGGACACGTACGGGACACGGTATGGACACGTACGGGATACGGCAATTACAAAAAAGTGTAAAAAGACTAAAAATTAAAAAAACCCTAGCACTTTCATTTTCAGAAATCGCGACTGCCCTGCGATTTCGACTCCGGCTACTACGACTTGTCGGCGACTCCGACGACTTCCCCTTCCCGCGATTTCCCCTTCCAGGTCCGGCGACTTCCCGTGATTTCCCGCGACTCCGGCGACTCTGCGAAGTCCATCCAGGTCCGGCGACTTCTCCCGCGACTCCGGCGACTCAGTTCGACTTTCCCTTCCCAAATCCCAGGTATGTCTTGACTCTTGCCCAGATTAGCAACATCAGCATTGCGGACTACCTCTTGGAAAGATGGACTTTAACAATTAATATTTTAAAAAATTTAATTTTATAAGTAAACTTGTATATTATGTATTTTGCAGGTTCTTATTATGGCTTCTAATATTTACCAAAGTGGTAGCGGTAGTGGTAGTGCTAGTGTGCCATCGATATCTTCATCTTCATGTGATGACATCGAGGATCGTCCTTTATGAAAATATGTAACTAGCCTTGAAAAACGTAGTAGAGGAGGAGGTAATTACTCGTTTACATGTGATTTTTGTGGATTACAAAAACAAGGAACATATACTAGGGTAAAAGCGCACTTGATGAACATTACTGGAAAAGGCATCGCTTGTTGTAAAAAAGTGTCAAGTCAGGATAGGGAAAAAATGAAAAAAGAGGAGGAAGAATTTGATAGACAAAAAGCTTTAGCGGCGATAAAAAAAGTTTCACTTCCTACGGATCGGTCCCACGATCGATAGTATTTCTGAATTTGCTAACCTTTTTAAAAAAGAAAGGGTAATGCAAACACTGTAGATAAAGCTTTTGGCATGCAAGCTAGGGCTCAACTAGATTGTGAAATTGCAAGGATGTTTTTTACGGGTGGATTACCTTTTAATCTCGCAAGAAATCTCTACTTCATTAGTGCATTTACCTTTGCAGCAAATCATAATTTGAGTGGTTATGTAGCTCCAGGATATAATAAATTGAGAACTACCCTTCTTCAACAAGAAAAAAATTATGTTGATACGTTGTTGCAGCCAATTAGAAAATCTTGGGCGAGGAATGGAGTTAGTATTGTGGTGATGGGTGGAGTGATCCCCAGGAGACCTTTGATCAATTTTATGGTTGTTTTTAACAAGGTCTATGTTTATTAAATCTGAATTGTGAGGATGAGAAGAAGGATAAATTTTTATCTAGGTTGATGAAAGAGGTAATTGATGAAGTGGGCCATCGAAATGTGGTCCAAGTTATATGAGATAATGCTAAAAATTGCAAGTGCGGGAGAACTAATTGAAGGTATGTACCCACATATTTATTGGACTCCATGTGTTGTGCACACTCTTAATCTTGCTTTAAAAATATTTGTGAACCAAAGAATGTGGAAAACAATCAACAAACATATGTTGAGTGCTCTTGGATCATGGATGTCCATGAAGATGCTTTGCAAATAAAGAATTTTATCATGAATCATTCAATGAGGTTGGCAATTTACAATCGTTTTAGTGCTCTTAAGTTGCTTTATTTGCCAACACTCGTTTTGCTTCTATGATTATTATGCTTGGAGAATGAAGCTTATTAGACGTGCTTTGGTGGCAATGGTCACAAGTGAACAATGGACTTCATCTGAGAAGATGACCAAACCAAAGCAAGGTATGTAAGAGAATTGGTGTTAAATGAAGATTAGTGGGACACGAAGGTGGCTTATATTCTTGAGTTTACTCCCATTCATGATATGATTAGATATTGTGACACGGATAAACCTTGTCTCCACTTGGTGTATGAGATGTGGGACACCATGATTGAAAAGGTTAAGATTGCAATTTATAAACATGAAGGTAATAATGTAGATGAGCAATCAAGATTCTTTGATGTGGTCAACCAAATTCTCCTCGTTAGGGTGAGAACAACACCCCTCTTCATTGTTTATCTCACTCCCTAAATCCAAGGTATTATATTTCTTTATTATTTTACTTATGCACTTTTTATTTTAATTTGAGTTTGAGAATTGAGATTGATAAATTCTAATACTTGGCAAAATTATTATTTATTTTTGAAGGTTCTATAGTGATGAATGGCTTGAAGACCAATGAAATCCTCCTCATAGGGATAATGAACTCTCTACGGAAAGAAAGAATTGTTTTCGTCGGTTATTTCCAAATCATGATTACTGAGAAAGGTTCTGAGATGAGTTTGGTAAATTTTCTCTTAAAATTGGCCCTTTTGATGATATTGAGTCTGCCTCAATGAGTAGTACACTGGATCCTTGCAATTGGTGGGCTAATTATGGTGTCGCTTGTCCCCTACTTCAAGGGTTGGCTTTTAAAGTGCTTGGACCGCCTCTTTCTTCTTGTTTGTAGCGAAATTGGAGTACTTATTCTTTTATTCACTCGGTGAAAAGGAATAAGTTAACTCCAAAGCGTCTTTGAAGATCTAGTCTTTGTCCACAACAATCTCCGTTTGTTATCTAGGAGTTCCTCCCAATATAGAGAGGGTAAAACTAAATTTTGGGATGTTGGTGGGGATACTTTTGGATCTTTGGAGGATACAGGTGTTCTTGAGTTTGCTGAATTGTCTCTTAACGAGCCTGAGTTAGAAGAAAGACTATTGCATTCAGAAGACCCGGACAAAGAGAGAGACGATGTACCAGAGCCAAACTCATGTATGGATATTTGTTAGAGAAAATCATGTTTTATATTTATTTGAATTTGGGTCTTGGGACATACTTATGTATTAGTTTATGGACTATGGTCTTATGAATTATGTATTGAATATTTTGATTGATTGTTAATTTGTTATGAATGTTTCTTTTTAATTTGGTACATATTTAATTTGGTATTTTGGTTATTTGGTATATAACAAATTTGAATTAAATTTTATAATTTATTTATGAATGTGAAGCTTTAAAAATATTAATTTTAGTATTTTATATATTATATCATATATATATATAAAAATATTTTTTAATTTATTTTTACAGCCGTGTCCCTGCCGTGTCGTGTCCCCTATTTTTCAAAATTGTTATTTCCGCGTGTCCTATCGGACACCTCTCACGTGTCCGTGCTACATAGCATTAACCCCATATGGTCCCCAAGTAAAATGTAAACATGATAATCTGCTTCTAATTCCAAAAGCAACTTCTACAAGTACCAGCCATAACCAAGAAGAAAAAAGCCTAGAGATTTGGACAAGCAAGACCTCAGAATTTCACCTTAACAATAGGTTCATGCTATCATTTTGTAACTTAACTTAATAATACATCAACTCTGAGGATTGTTCTAGGTTCAGAGTGTGCCAATTCAATCTAGACCAGGCATGACAGAACAATTACACCCTATCTATACTTTATTAAAGCAAACCAACAAACAAATAAAAGGCATAAGAAGGCCAAACATTAGATGGGATATCATTCAAGTGCTTCCATCATTTCTACCAGTGGATTAGACACATAAGGTATGGAATAAAGTTCTATTGATCCTATACACATTTCCAGATTCATACAAGAGATGGTAAAACAAGCATGTTGCATGTGTAGTCCTAATAATACTAGTTTCAAATGTTTCAGGAAGACATGTAGACAAATCTCAGTCCATACAAGGCTATCAACTAAGTGTCAAGTCTTCAGATCATATCATTCTATGTGAATGCATCAACACATGTGATAACAATCTATTTTAACTGCCCTAGATACTCTGATGCTCTAGTTAACCTATGTGGAAGCAGACATGATGCAAAGGTAGATAAGAATGACACTTTGAATCAACTAGCACACATACAATAGAGTTATGTGAATAACCTCATAGAATTAGCATGTTAACTTTATTTAATTATCACATTTATTTAATAGTTCATGACAACTAAGGTAGGCATACTATGATATTTCATTTCTCACATAATCATACATTGAACAGGATGAATAAGGTTACCAGTAGGTAGATACAATCATGATATGGAGATAAATGCAAATAGTTTTCTACATGAGTATTCATGAAAAGATATGTTGGACAATTAGAAACTATGGAGATGCAATAGACTTGAGCTCAGGTATAGTATGGATTTCATGATTCAAAGTGAAAAGTTGAACATACAAAATTGGTTAAAGTAACTCCTAATATGCAAAACATGTATCCTAAACATGATTATTTCAACTAATATACATAAGTTTGCCTAACACATCATCAAGATCTACTGACCTAATTACATTATCGATTTAAACGAACAGGAACCAAACAATAACTCATGGGGAAGATCTTTGAGGCTATTCCTCACTTCAGACAAAACTTAAAAATAAAACCAGCAAAGAATGCAAGCTATCATGTGGTAGAAATGGTCACACACATAGATGGTAGGTCATCAAATACTAAATCACATACCCCCATATCCTCACAGTAACATCAAGGAAATGTAAAATAGTTTGAAAGAGGCATCAAGGGCCAACAAGATCTCATATTCAGCATACACCCTGTGTTTTAGCTAAGAGTAGCAGAAAGGATAATGCATTAAACAGATGGTTAAGTATCATTATAGAGACCAAAATCTACAAGTTTAGACATCATGATCTCACATACACATCATTTAACCATATTCTAACTTGAAACCATCTTAATAAACTCTAGATGATCTTTCAGAAATTCACAGATAGTCTAGTGATTATTATATCCCTATTAAACTCTATCCAAAACTCAAATTATATACTTATTAAATAATTTAACCAAATATCCTTCCAAATCATTGACGCATGCTTCTAGATAACTATTAAGACTTAACAATCCACACACAACTAAAACAGACCATAAACATATAAACTGATCCTCATATGATTTCCAATAGGCCATACATAACTAAAGCCAGATCTTAACCAAGCATGTTAGGAATATTTTAACTTGAAAACTTACATATGACTGGAACAAACCTTAAATCAACATATTAACCAACATAAATTAAATTATCTAGCCAAACCAGTTTCATGCTTAGACAATAGTCATTTTAAACTAGTGTACATAACCAAACAAGTTTCAATTTATCATTCTAGACACCATACTATCTTAATCAATCTACAATCACATATGCTTGAACAAACCTTAAGTTAGCAATATTTAGCCATGCAATTAACTGATAATGTCTATGTACAAGTCTGAAATTAACACACTATGCTTTGTTTTAACTACACATATCAGTTTTAACTATCACAACATCTCAATCAACATATATCAACTTAGGTCAGTTTTATCTAATTAAAGAAGCTTCCAAACTATCATATTAACACTATTTCAAGCACAAATAGTCTGCATGCTAACTAATACATATTCCAAATAAGAACCAATCAAGCAAATATGACTCAACTCACTTGCTTCTTAAACAGGGCAACATAACATAACTTTAAGCATGGCAACTCAAAACTTTCAATTTTAACTAAGTAGAAATTAACTAAGGTGATTTAAATATTAGGTTTCCGCATAATCAGATGTTGAATAATGTAATTAAGCTTCCAACTAATAGTTTTGACATGTATACCAAAGCATTAAATAAGGCAAGATCATGTTAAGACATACAAAGGGTCATACTATTAATGATAGGAATGGAGTTCTAAAACAGACATCTACAAGTCACACTCATATCGAACATGTTATCATTACTTAAATTGATCACAATCAGGCCAAACCTAACAGGATTCCAACTCATTTAATCTCAACAGATATACAAAACAAATATCATATATTTCTTCGATTAATCCAAACATATAACCATATACCGGTTAAACATAATACATGATTTACTTAAAGATAAATAATTAAAAAACCTTATGAACTATTAGGATAGGTGCTAGGACAGTGTTATACTCTTGTTGGTGTCTCTGTACCATCCTATCTTGGTCCTACATATGAGCCTCGATCCGACACACTTTGAAGTAGAATCCTCTTATCCTTACTAACCACTTGCCCTCTCCTGGCAGCGCATATCCCAAAACATAGATCGACGAGCCCTGATTAACAAACCCCCAAGATTGTGGACTATCCGGAATCTCAGAAAAGCCTAGGTCAGTGAGCGAAATGCATATTCAGTCACGACATTGTATCTGAGGAAAATCCAATTGTACTCATCCTTGTGCTATTCCACGTACATCGTGGTCTATGAGGCCTGATACTGACACTGAAGTCCTTGGTGAAGCCGGAACTCCCCTCACCCCACCTTCCGCTGGAAGAACCGAGGGTGTTCGAGCGGGTGACTTGTAGGGATCTTCAGATGGATCCTCTTCAATAGACTTCAAATTTTTTGATGGGTCATAGTCCATGGCGTAAATCACCTCTCTTATTCCAACTTCTGTAACCCTCCAACCCGTGCCAGCGGGTGGTATCTGTCTAACATCTTATCTCGCAATAGTACCAACACCCTTATTACCCGAGGTGTTTCTCATTGTAGACATTACTGCAGTTTCAAATGAGAAAATTGGAATAGGAACAAATACTCTTACGACTCTTCTCTATCGAACGATCTAGATTATGAAAGAATAGAAATCATCCCTAAATGCCTTACAACCTCTTGTTTATAAGTCTGGTGCGCTATACACCCATAAATAAGACTCTATTAGACACGGATTGTAGACATCCATAAGACAGACATGCTCCGATACCAAGTTTGTCAAGACCCAAACCGGAGGGCCGCAACGGGTACCCGGACACTACCCACCGGGCACCACTAACCCCGCACTTCACACTTAATCATAATTATATCTAGGCCGACAAGGTCATACCTGACAACTATCGACAAAACACCTATCTACAAGCCTCTAAAGAGTATAACATACCATGATCAGACTGCAACTCTGAAATAAATAAAGTGTTCCCACTTGTTGAACCGAACCTCTAAGACGACCGTCGCCTCTTAATATGAACCTACGGGCATAAAACGCAGCGTCCCCCAGCAAAAGGGATGTCAGTACGACTGATGTACTGAGTATGTCAGACATAAGAAATAACATAAGAGAGATATATTATAATATGAAACAGAAATAGCTGACCAACAGTAATTGCCTCTGAGGACCCTAATGGATATGCCTAAATGTTATGCACAATGCAGTATACACATACCTCGGCCTCAATGGGCAATCTTTCTTACTACAACAGCCTCTGTGGGCATCATACCATATGATGGTGAATGAATGTATGCATGATGCAAATATGGTATACATATAAATTGGCCACACATGCATCATCCTTCCCATAATCGCATCTGTGGGCATCACATCATATTGACCTTTTCGGGCTCTTTTGTGATAATCTATATCAGCTGCAGGTGGTGTGCGTATATAACGCCTTTCTTTTTTTCTCATTCCCCATACATAGATATAATGCATACATATATCAGCTGCATGTGGTGTGTGTATATATCACATTTCCCTTTTTACTGCTACAATATTCAAAACAATTCAACAATTCCACATGCAACCCCAATTCCATACATTTACAGGCAGCCCCAACAATCCCCAACCCAAACTGAGCATTTTATGTATTCCCTTTAGAACTTAGTGGCATGAATTATGTTCTATAATTTGTATAAACTCGGGAACTAGAAGCATTACCTTGTTTAGGTTGCGACGAGCATCACTGGATAACCTTTCACAGATACCCAATTCCGACAAGAAGACACAGAAGCCCAAAAATTGGCTTGAGCTTGAACTTCTCCTAAATTGAGGGCCTTACTTGAATTATGAGTATTCAAGCTTGTTAAAAGGACTCGATTTGTTGGAATTTAGGTCCAAAACGCCATGAATTTTCCCTTTCTGGGTGAACAATGATTTTCGGAAACACCCTCAACTTCTACGAGAATTTTTATGAAAGCCTTTCATTTGCTTCTCTTCGATGGAAGTTTTATTTGTCCTCACCAACGATCCGAGGTTGAAGCATGGTTGACGTTGAATCTAAAGGATCTACTGCTGGATAAATTCCTTTGGCAGCCAATCCTCTTGATAGTACGGTAGAAAGCTTACATGGAGTTCCATTTCTCCCTACCTGCGAGCGAGTTCGACTTATAGGGGTTAGAATCCCTAAGTAGCAAGCAAGTTAAGTTATCAAAGCAATGCTGTAAGTCAACCATTGGGAGTTTCCATAGGTTGGATCGAGAATTTTAGAGAGCTTACCAATTGAGGCCCTCTGCTTGAAGCGTAGCAATTACCTCTCTCAAGTAGGATTTCTACAAAAGCTTGGGAGATGAAGTTGTTTAATAGTAGAGAAGGGTGAGTTTTTGGACACTTGGGACTCTCTCTAGTGGTGCCACCGATCAATTAGGAGACTAGTCATTCAGATAGTGGGTTTATAACGCTCCACATAATATCCCCCTATGTTTTGTCCCCTACTATAATTAATTAATTATAGACACAATTAAATTCTCGATCTCAATTCACTTAAATTCCGACGACTTATAAAATCTTCTTATACTTAATGTCATAATTTTCATAATATGACACTAGTCTATAACCTCTTTGGGGATATAAAATTATTATTATTAATCCCCGTCGTCGCACTTGTTAAATTCAAAATTATTTCGGGATCGCATCCTTTCATATACTAATTTCCTTATTAGCATACATAAGTACAACATAAATTTTGCGGAGTCCGGGTCTACTTGTTTACGTTTATGTGCTCAAACCATTACCCAGAAATACGAGGTGTTACAGAAAGTCGAAGGCGAATTCAGGATTTAGATTCTATGAGTTCATCTTTTAAGGTTTTTAGCATTGAATCCATTGTATTCTTAAAGATTAGAGTTCATATCCGCGTCGAAAGTACTGGATTCTGATGAACCCAATACTACTATGCTGCATCCGCCCTTGTAGAATGTTACAGGTTCATCCAAAAGTACTAGCGTTGACTCAAATGTTGTATATGTTACAATATTTACTAAATAAGTAAAAAATGATTGATATCGAACTCAATAAATTAAATGAGTTATGCTAGAATCTTGAACTCGAACCCCTGCCTCTACTGCCAATATAAGAACGTCCAGATGTCTGCAAAATGATATTACTAACTGCTGATACTAAGAATAAGGCATGCTAAATTTTATACTATACTTAAGCTTAAAGCTTTGACTAAGTAAGTAATTTCAGTTGCATGCAAGTCTTCCGAACGCGAGCAGATTAAGTGACAAAGACATTATCAGAATTTAAACTTAATATGGGTGGTTGAGTAGTTTGATTTCTTTGAAATATGTTCAAAATGTAATACTCCGTATCTAATACATTAAGGGTCTTACGAGTATCCGAGTTACTTAAAGGCGGAGCTCAAAATTTGAAGCTTATGAATTCGGAAGTTTCTTTAACCCATACTCTAGCTCCGCCCGGGTGCTACTTGCCTACTTAGAGTGCATGCAAAAAACATGCTCCTTAGAATTCATGGAAGAAGATGAAAGAGATAAAAGGGAAAACAGTACTTACAGAAACATATCTTCTCATACTAATTCTGCAAAATTGCTGAAGAACTTGAAAGTAACCAAGAGACTAAAATGAAATTAAGAGAGAGTTGAGTTGTCACAATATTTTTTTAATAAATACAGTGAAAACATATGTAGTATCCAAGTTATATGGATATGGCTTAGTGTGATAGAGATAATGGTCTATTTCAAGAAAAGGGAATTTTATTTTCCAGAAACATACTCATTTACTATGTTTTCCTTACTCATTGACCACAATCCTTGCAACTTTAGAAAGCCAGGAGTACAGAAATAATTTAACAGAATGGTATCCTACGGACAAAAAATATATTGTCAAAGTCAATGAGTTTGAAAAGGGGTCAATTAAGGCAAATACAAAAATAGGTATACGCATGGCATGAAGATGATGACTGATGAGCACCTGAGAATTATGATTGAGGTTTCCGAGTAATGTTTTGAGTGTGAAAGAAGTTAACATCATTAAAGAACGAACTCCCATGTGACTGCTATTATGCTCTTCTTTCCGCTCGCTAAAATGAAAAACCAAAGAAGTTTTTCTTCCATTATATTGCATATAAAAAATTAAATTATGTGTATTACTGTTTTTTTTAGTTTGTTTAAAAAAAATGTCACATTTAGTAAATTTTATTAAAAAATATTATGAATGTACGGGAATAATATATAACTAGTACTAGTGTTTAGAAATGATAACAATTACAATACAACAGGCTTGAAGCCTAACATGAATTGTTATAACAACAATGAGTGTTGAAGATGTAGATCTTCAGTCTTAAATCCGTCTTGGTGTCTTGGATCTTGAGGTTGGAACTGCAGCAAGCCCCTTGATCTTTATAACCTGAAATCAAGAGAAACTAAATCTGGTAGTGTTATGGTTGTGTTGCTGAGTTCAGTGATATTCACTTGGTCCTTAAGACAATATTGCCCCGTATGAATCCTTTAGCGGCTATTGACAACTTATCTCCAAGATAAAACAGAAACTAAACAAATGAGCAAAAGAAACTCTAAGTGTTTCTCAAGAAGAACCTTTGAGTGTGTGAAAGATATGCTAGAGAGGAAGAATTTTTAGAAAATCTGAAATCATACAAGTATGAAGTGTTTTACAATTGAGCCAAGGGCCTCAATTTATAGTGTGCGTAAGATGTATTCCCAACTAGCCAAGTAATGACCTTCAATGCCATGTAATGACACTTAATTTGGGGTTACAATTCATCCAAATAATGTCTGAATTCATGAGCCAAATAATGGAGAATTAATGCTCCAAAGTCAGCCCAAGAGTCAGTTATTTTTCGTCTCCAATGGTCATACTGCCACCGAAGCGCCGCGGCGCCTGAGCTCCAGTGACCACACAAAGAATTAGCGCCGCGGCGCCCCGGCTCTCCGGCGGCGTCGCGGCCCTTTTCCAACTCATTTCGGTCTTACACTTCGGACACTTCTTCCTTCATTTACCAACGTGGAACACGTGTCATTTAACCAACGACCATCCATCATTTCATGTCTCAAACGTTTACTCACGTACCAATATTTCTTTCACTAATGAAATTTACGATAATTGGCACTACGTGTGCACTTGTGTGGAAACAACGTTTTCTACGTGCGAGGCCTCAATTATTTGAGTCATAAATAATGGGTTAAACTTAATTCCACATTAGTAAATTTTCAACAAAACCCTCTTGAAAGAGATTTTGGCGCACCCACAATGTGACTTTCTAGCAATCTTTCGGCGGATCGATGTTGCATCTGGATAGGTAGCCGTGGCTTTGAACCTTCCATAGTAGAATACCATCGTACATACTTACTGAGCGGTGAACGTGATGTCTTGAACCGTCAGTATTTAGTGTATGTCAAGATAATGGTACCAACACAACAACTTTTCTTACTCTGTTCTTCTTAATGTTTTGTCCGTTGTGGCCGTGGACACTTGGATTCTTAAGTACGTTCATTTGAGGAGGCCAGTCCTCGCACTTAAATAGGTGGCTCCTACAATGTATTCTGTAATACCCCACTTTACAAGTGTTAGACACAGTTAAAAGTTTCCTCAAACCTAACCTCAATCATTGAGGATCATTAAAAGTTTTGGAAACTTAACCTTTACCCACTCTGCAGGTAGTACTTAATGTCTATCACGGGAATGACCTTGGATTCATGTTTCTATGTAGAAAATCATTATTCGAAGTGCTCTTGCTTCCACCGAAGTGCTCCACTGAACTTTTACGACTTAATTTTTCCATTGAACCAAACTCCTGGGATCTCCAGTCAGTAACGTTGGGTGTCTGCGGTATCAGTTCTTAGTGACTTGGGTTTTAGGCTCATTCCCCTAAACCGACAGAACTCTTGATCTTCGGATAGTCCCTTAAGTTAAAGGATTTGTTATATCCTTTGATTTAGTAATCAAGGATGTGTCACCCGATCAACTGTCATACGGTCTTATGTATGCGACAGATATGTCCAGACGTCGTCATCCGTGCTTCTACAGTGTACAACTGACGAAGGCACGGGTTACTCCCAATAAGGGACATCCTCTAAGAGGTCATGAAGTTACTAAACTTCTCATCATGCTTTGTATAAAGCGATAAACTCTGATACTATCACGAATCAGCCGATGCAAGTTTGCTTAGAGGATTTTGCAAAGACACACCATGCACATCCACTTGTGGCTTTGCTGTTCTTCATATCTGATGTCCAGTTTGCATCACTGTGTTCTCCCAAAACTGCTGGACATCCATAATATCATAATCTATATATAAGCGAATTAATTCAGATGTCATCATATCCCATTTAACGCCTTCTATTGGTCATTTCCAGAATCACGAGTGAACCTTAGTTCAACTGATCTTTGAGCCGATACCAGGTTAGTTGTAGTGTGTAAAATATATTAAACTACATGTAACCTGCGCATATCTCTCCTGATACATGGGTGCACTATGATTCCAATCAATTCTATGATTCATATCCATCGGTGACTTCAACGAGAATGTCAAAAACACCTCACAAGTGAGTTTGGTTTAGACCAGTCTGTTAGATGTCTTAAAATTCCCAATTCCTAAGATGTCATCTGTAATACCCATATCATCCATGTCGAAATATTATTTCAACTTACTCTTAGTCTCTAGGATCGACCTAGGACCTCTCCCTATGATCAACCTGTGGTCTACGTAAAGGCACATCATGACGAACGAGTCAGAATTACCTTTCATGTAGACACATTTGTCACACTTACATATGGAGAAACCCTTCGATAGTGAAGTACTATCAAATGTTTCGTGCCAATTCTTCGGGGCTTGTTTCAGCCCGCACAGATATTTGACAAGTCGACAGACTTTCTTTCCTTTTCTGGAACCACATACCCTTCGGGTTGTTCCGTATTACATTCTTCCACTTTCGGACTTTTGGTTTTCCAACTGTTGGCTTTCTAGCTTCAGAGTCAATGTCTCTGTAGTCGGATTCATTGTTTCTATTTTATCTGAAACTTCTAGGACCAAAATGGAAGTTTGTTGACACTCAATTTTGTCCTGTCTTTACCGCATTTTACTCAGATCATCCTCTATCTTTAATTAATTTCATTATGCTTCTTAGTCTTGAAAATTCCCAAAAAATAAATACTTTTAATATTTTTCACTAATTACCGCATAATTTTGAAATACCATGTACTATATTTTATGATTAAAATATAAGCAAAATGATTTTAATATTTCGGCATCGGCGTTGGGGATTGATTTTCTCTTAATATTTTTCTCTAATTACTAAATTAATCATTTTTCATATGAATATTATATTAAACACATATATTAAATCTTTTGTATTGTATTTTATATGTGTGTGCATTTTTTAAGTTAATTAAGAAGAAAGAAGCATATTTTAATTAATTGGGGAATTAGACTAATTCCCTATTAAATTCTCCACATTTTTAAACCCCTATTTATTTACCTCCCTTTAAAACTCCCAACCAGCCCAGTCCCTCAGCCCAAAACGGACGACCCGGCCCATACGCCCATTAATCCCCAACTAAATATCTTCCCAACCAAATCGTTTTCCTTTTTAACCAAACCAAACTACCCTAAAAACCACCGGATGCCCCCATCGCTGCACCTTCCATTACCCGCCGGATGACCCATCACCTTACCACCTGACACCATTATACTCAAGACCTGTCATCTCGTCCTTGCACATCCCCGAAAACCCGTTTATTTACCCCCCAAAACCTGCGAGTCACAGACCCCATCAATATTACCATACCCATCGTCCTTTTCTGCACAGTCTACAACTCGAGCCATGCACCTAGGACTGACCCTCAACGGTAACACCCCTGTCTCCCATCAAGCCTCTTTATTTCGAAATTCAAATTCCTGGAGAGGGGAAGGGGAGATTTCGAATTTTACTATAAATACAGCCTCTGGGGTTGTGTTTTAGGGGTCCCTTTTGGAACGCAAAAATCAAAATTTTGTTTTCTTAAAGCTTGAACAAAACTCTAATTTTTACTACTTTAAAATCGTTGCAAGAAATCAGAAAGAAACTTTTCTCATTCACAAAGTTTCTTACTTTCATTCTCAGTTCCAGCTAACATAGCCATAAAAACATTCATCTCTTAATCGCATAAATAACAACACTCTTCGAGCGAATTCGACGAGTTGAGACGACGCTTCGGTTCGCTGTCCGGAGAAGGTAAACTCAATTTTCTCTCACATTTCACATTCGCTTATATGTTAAGTGTATTTGCTGCTAATTACCTTAGCATGTTTAAATTATGTTAGAAGAATTAGATTCGGATTTGAAGTACATAGATTAAGTCTCAGCCTATAAAAAAAATAGGATTTTGTGATTGATTAACTGAGTATCATATCTATTTGTTTAAACTATCTATTATGCCTGAGTATGTTGTGTTGAAGCCCTATCCAGTCTGATGTGATATAAGAGAGCAGTCCAGTACTTATTCCGACCTAATATGAATCTTATAATGTTGCCTTATTGAGCCTATTTGTTTGTATTCCTGATTTGTTGTATTAATAATTCATATTTTTCGTTCTACCTAGCCGAAAGTGTCATCCTGAGATTATTTATCCACTCCCTGTCAAGTATGTTTGTTGGATTGATCATGATATGCTTCCCTTTGTATGAGTATATTTAGTGCATGAATAGGGAAATAACTCTGTATGCTCAAGGTGTTGTCATTAGTTGTCCCCGTGATAATTTTTTTTATCTTTCATATTCTGTTTGTGCTACATGTCTTAAGGTAAAAGTTGTCCTGAGGTTATCATGAGGGGTCCCTAAGGCATAGGACGTCGTATTTAATATCCCAGATTAATCATACATCTCCCCTTTCGTTTCTACCATAATATGTCCTCATAGCAGCCTGCAGTACCCCCCATGTATGAGTATGCACACTTAGTTCAGTTTAGTTTAAATAATCTTGTATGTTCAAAAAATGCCCTCTTTGTGATTATTCGTTATCTTCGGCCCTCATATTTGATAAATTGACTGCATATTTATCTCTGCTCTTCTCAATGTAATACTATTTTTATGCTAGCATAAAATCTTCCTAACCCATAATCATCATATATTGCCTACTTAATAGTAATTATGGGTGTTTGGTTTTAGCTTAGATAATTCTATACCTGCAAATTTTATCTCTGTTTGGTCAATCGTATACCCATACGTCTGTCAGCCTGATTGTATGTTCGTCTTACATATTTTGGCATTATGATGCATAGTTGTGCAGCAAGAATACATGTGGTCCTCTTCCTTATGTTCGTATAAAGCCTACATAGTAAAAAACTGGATATGGAAAACTGCCAGGATTGAAAATGATCAGGTTCTCAGTTTGGATAAAATATCCATGTCTTGTGGTATCATTTAACCATGCATGTGGCTTATTATTTGTTTAGTATGTCTGGTTCCCTATATCTACCGCTTTAACATATACACGAAAAGAAACCTCATAACTGTGTGCACTAATAAAAAGTATGATTATTTTCTACTTTAATGTCTAGATGTAAGCAGGTATATTGTATCTATTGGAGTCTGATGCTAAAAATCCTCGTGCATTTTTATTTTATGCCATCTGTTCTATCAATTATGTATGCAAAGGGTGTAGTGTGTGTGTTTTCAAATATAGAAAGTGTGCAGTGTAATGTCTTTCTCTAGTTAAAATTGAATGTGCTTGTGTGTGCTTCTGCGAGATTCTTATTTAAAGAACAAACTCCTTTTTTTTTTCTTCTATTGGTTCGAGAAAGCATATACATGTTGGGCTCATACATTTGGACCGATTTCCTTTAAATCTGAAAGTAACTGTTTGGGTTTACATGAATGTTTCACTTGCTTGCATTATTAACATTGTTTGGGTGTATACTAATCCTATTCTTTTCTTCTATTTTACATGAAACGCATTGGGAGCGACAAAGAGTCTTATATGAGACTCATCGCATTTCTCATCAAATGAAGACCCGCATCTACCTTCATTGCATCCTCCGGCCTCGGGACTTCGAAACAAATATGGCGGTATAATGTCTTCACCCGCCCTAGTCATGTTATCTTCTTTCTTTAACTCTGTCACTTTACTTTATTTGTATTCTTATTACGTAACCTTATACTAAATATTGAAATACTTAGAATAAGCTTAAAATTAATAAGGGAGGGTAGTAAATAGTAAAGTGTGTCGCTAAATTAATTTATCTTTATGCATTAAACCTCATGAAATGATAAATCTATTTTCTTATAGCAAAAAATATTTTCTTATCATCCCTCGCAAAACAAATGTTTTATAATTCATACTCTACAAATACTTACTTCCATAAAAACTACGCTTTACATATAACCACCTATTCTTCAATTGAACCCATTTCGTGCATTTTTCTAAACATAACTTCATGCAATTTTTATGGAAAATATATATATGTATTTCAAGTAATTATTTGCAACATCTTTTCTTTATGTTGTCAAAACATGTATTTTAATATAATAATTAAGCCTAAGTTTGACCGGACAACCGTTAGTTAGCGGATCCTGAAGGATGCCTAATCCCTTCCCTTTAGGATAATAAAGAACTCTTACCTAGAATCTCACATAGTTTCGCAGACCTTTAAAAATGGAGATCATATGTAAGATCATATGTAGCATTGTATGTTATTTAAAAATGTCCTACTTCACTATAATAATTAGGTGGCGACTTCAAAGTTCATGAAGAGGCCCAATAGTCCATCAACCAACTCTCCGATTAGGAAGGTTGTCTCAACATCCATGTCACACAAGACTGCAGTGACCTTGGAGGTTAAGCTATTCACATAGGAGCACAAGTCCAAATAGTTGAGGCCTTATACTTGTTAGTAGATCCATCTACTTGTACTCAATTTGAGTATCCACTTTTACAACCAAGAGGTTATTTTTCCGGAGGAAGCTCAACCATCACACAAGTGTGGTTCTATCTTATGGAGTCTATTTTAGCTTCTTTCCAAAGAAGCGCTTCTGGAGATGACAATTCTTTCTTAATTGTCCATGGTTTACTTTCAACCATTCAAGCTAGAAGACCTGAAACAAGTCTTTGTCCCATCTTTTTGCTCGATCTCGGTTTAACATCTAGAATCCCTGAGTTCGGTAGATCTGGAGCATTAGGCTCCGGATAGTCAGAAACTTTTGAGTCCTATAGATCTGGAATGTCTAGTTCCGTACAATCAGGCACTCGCGGGTTCTTGTTAACCTTGAGCAATTATCACTTTTTCCTTCTTTAAGGAAAGTTATTTTCAAATAATTCAGCATTCTTTCAGGATGCGATAAGCACTACTGTTCTATGCAGATCCAACGGATATGCAATCTACAGTCATAGGTCCATTACTGATTGAGGAATTCGTAGGGATAGAGGGGGAGAATGTGAAACATCGTTCATCAAAAGACTGCTCTTTACTCACCTCAGTCTAACGGTATTAGCCAAGCGCAGATCCGTACGCCTAAGCTATTTGGGGCAAGGCGATCCTTACCGCTAATGCGATTCTGAACAGAACTCTGCAAAAGGATAATCCTCTATGTGAAACATGGAAAGAATCCCATATACAAATGTTGTGATATGGAGTAGTGTGACAAGTATTGAAATACCAAAGCCAAAACTGGTCAAGTTCATGACAAAGGCACCAAGCAAACCTAAAGAAACAAGGGAGTTAAGTCAGAAGAATTATTCTCTGTCTGTTATTTGACTACTTCGATAACCTAATGAAGTCAACTATATGAATCCTCCATATTCATTACGTTATATATGACATAAATTAAAAATTAGGTTATCATCCTAAAAATTATCATACTCCATTGAATCGAAGGACTTCCTGAAATGTAGTAAGCCTGAGGTTAAAAAAGTACTGGTCAAGGTTGAACTTCAAATTGAAATGTGCTTCAAAACACATCACTACCATCGCAGAAATGGTACACATGTGAGGATTTAGAAATGTGATATTCATGGAAAATTTCGACAATTTATAGATTTACAAAGCATCATGATGCATTGTCAATATATTATTGAAAGAATTGAAGGGTTACACATGTACATTATTGCTCAGATAGTAAATCTCTCTATTTTCACCTAGGGGTGTACACCGATCCAGAAGCAGAATGGACCGGAACCGGAATTCGGGATTTTTCTGGATCGAGCACCGGACCGGAATGTCCGGGTTTTGGACCGGTTGGACCTGTTTTTTTTAAATGTAATTTTTAATTATAATTTTTTAACAATGTGTTCGTTTATCAATCTCATTAAATATGTTTTTTTTCATATCCTTCAATATATTTTATTTCATTAAATATGACTAACTTAAAGAAAACCAACGAATGTACTTGGTTCGTATACGAACTATTGAACTACTCATTAATTAAAGTTACACACCACATAACACATTTATATTTTCTATTTGGATATTTCTGAAGCATTGGCATAAAATATAGGTAGGGTGAGAAGAAAGTAAACTAGTTGTAAATTGGTAAAACTTTAAATGGTCATAACTCTGCGCTCGGACATCCGTCACATATTATTGCATTTCTAAGCCTAGAAACTCAAATTCGTGATTTTTTGCACTTTTGGTGGATATATTAGCACATAAATTTTCTAGAATCCGATCGACGGTCTCTGATTGACCTAAAATTCACCCAGTCCATCAAAAATTAGCTGGTGATCGACACCCATAACTTAGTCATGGTCAACATCACATATTATTGCATTTCTAAGCCTAGAAACTCAAATTCGTGATTGTTTGCACTTTTGATGGATATTAGAACATAAATTTTTTAGAATCTGATCGACGGTCTCTGATTGGCCTAAAATTCACATGGTGCATCACAAACAGTCTTGTGATCGACACCCATAACTTCGTCATGGCCGATGTCAAATTTTATTAAATTTCTAAGCCAGGAAACTCAAATTTATGATTTTTTGCACTTTCGGTGGGTATTAGCACACATATTTTCTAAAATTCGGTTGACGGTCTCTGATTGGCCTAAAATTCACCACTCCATAAAAAATAGGCTGGTGATCGATTTGCTTATTTGATTTTTGTTTCTTCTTTCTTTTTGCACTCCTGCTGATATGCATTGTATTTTCCACTACTCGGCCCCCCTGTATTCCCTTTTTATATATATAAAATTACTCGGGCCGCGATTCCGAGAATTGCTTAAAAAAACTTAGTTATGACCAACGTCATATATTATTGCATTTCTATGCCTAGAAATTCAAATTCGAGATTTTTTAGTCTTTGATTGGTCTAAAATTCACCCACTCCATCAAAAATAGGTTGTGATCGATACCCATAACTTAGTCATGGCCAACGTCACATATTATTGCATTTCTATGCCTAAAAACTCAAATTCGTGATTTTTTGAACTTTTGATGGATATTAGCACCTAATTTTTTTAGAATCCGATCGACAGTCTCTGATTGGCCTAAAATTCACCCACTCCATAAAAAATAGGCTGGTGATCGATACCCATAACTTAGTCATGGTCAACGTCACATATTATTGCATCTCTATGCCTAGAAACTCAAATTCGTGATTTTTTGCACTTTTGGTGGGTATTAGCACACATATTTTCTAAAATTCGGTTGACGGTCTTTGATTGGTCTAAAATTCACCCACTCCATCAACGTCCATCTTGCCAATCAATTTCACTTTCCCCCCAAATCGTTACGTTTTTCTCCTTTTCAAAGCTAAATATCTCGCGATATACAATAGATTTCAACGTTCAAATTTCGTAGTAATGTGTCCGAGAATGTCAATTTCAGTATTGGTAATTCAATTTTTTTAAAAATAAAAATACCGATCCATTCCGGTTTTTACCCTACCCGGACCGGAAAACCGGAATCCCACATTTTGAAGGACCGGGGACCGGACTGGAATCCACCGATCAAAAAATGTACACCCCTATTTGCACCTATTAGGTGTTCCTTCCCATGTGCGCCTTTTCCCTCCCACACTGTTACAATGAAACAGGGAAGAAGCCATCAAATTGCACAATTTATTATAAAGATATACATAAATGTATATTCCAAGCAGATTCAGAAATAAATGGACCCGCAAAGTATCTTACTTGTCGAGCTGAAACCTTTGAAATCCAAGAAGGAAGCAAACGAGGAGTATTATTAAGTGCATCATATGACGTCTCTTTTGACTTGCCACAGTCAATAACATAAACTACATCATCGATCGTGATACTGGTTTCAGCAATATTTATAGCCAAAACAATCTTCCTAACTTCATTTTCAAGCTTGTCAAATATTAACCTCTACATGTAAGCAAAACAAATAATGAGTAAGCAGTACATAAAGAGCTGAGATAATAACCTGGACAATTAAGATCTTGAACTCATTTTTATTTTCTGATAAGTAGAAATTATAATTATAGAACCACTCAATCTAACAAGTCAAATGGTAAGAAAAGCAATCATTTTGATAGCTTTGAGAATCAACAAGTGCAAGTCATCAGTTAATGGGCAAAACAGCTATACTAATGATCAAACGTACAAGCATAACAAAGTGTGTAGTGCCACTGTAAAGAAGGGGCCTGTGCTTACAATAGATCAACTGAGAGGTGTTGGACGCCATCTCCAGGCGTCTGCACCGTTGCCGTCGCCGCCGCCATCAACACCGTCGCTGACCCACCGGAAAAAGTCCAAAATTCAAATCTGTAACAATTGTCGATCGGGATTGGGTGTATGTTGTAATGGAAGTTGAGACGAACTCATTGGTACTAGCCACAGTCCTTGACACTACCGTAGCTGATCGGAATTTGCCAAAAACCCGTTGGAAATTTGGTTTGGTCGACCGGACGATTGGCTAGGAATTGGAGGTGGTGAGTTGGTGTAGGACGTCAACCAGAGGATGGAGAGTCTTGTAGTACCAATCACGACCGTCAATTTCTCACAGGTCGCCGGAAAATGGCCGACAACGCTTAGGGTTTCGGTATCAATCGATCTGGTCGTCGTGGCTTTTGGAGCAATGTCGAGGCACGGGGATGGTATAGAAATGATGGGAGATGATGGTGGTCACATTGGTATTACCCACTCCCGTCGACACCACCTCGCATCACGGAAAAAGCAAAACACCGAACGCGTTTGGCGAGTTTTGATCGTAAGATCGACTACGATAATGGCAGAATCGAGTGTCGAAATTTGTATAGATTGGAAGAGGAGGGCGAGACGAGTCTGTTGGTATATGGATGTTCGCCGGAAGTTGCCTGAGTCGACCAGAAAATTGAATTTTCCGGCGACGTTACTGTAGCGTCGCGATTTCGCCCAAAATTCAGATGGGGTTTAGGGTTTTTTTGGGAGTTGGGTTTGGGCTAAGGGATTTAGGTGGGTTTTTGAAGTCTTGGGTAGTTTTAGTATTTTATTTTATTCATGGGTTGTGGTTTAAAATAATTTATTATTAAAAGATGTTATGCACAACTATAAATTATAAAGATAAAAATACTCATGTGATAATATAATATTTAAGAAATGTTTAGTGTTTAATGTAAAATGTGATGTTATTTTATAAATACAATAATATAGAATGCTAGGACGAAATCATGATTGTGATAAAAAAAAGCACTATTATATATATTAAAATTATTTTGTGGTGTCGAAAAAATAGTTTAATTGCCGATAAATAATCGGAAGAGATGGTCAAAATTGGGTGTCAACAAGCATGAAGACACTTAGTATTTTTACAGAGCTTTTTATCTTTTACTTTTTAAAATATTAAAAAGACAACGTTTAGTTTGTTTTTATTAAAAACAATTTTAAAAAAGAAATAAAAATTGTGTAGGTCTTAATTTGATTTAAAAAAGTGTTAAATAAATAATAAAAATGGTATCGTTTTAATCAGTCAAACGCGTTATTTTTTGCTTAATTTAAAACACAAATCATTTATTTATGTGACATTTTTCAAACCCGTCACACAAATGTCATAAACAAATGACACTTAAAAATTCCGTCACACAAATGTCATAATTTTATGACACTTAAAAAAATCGTCACACAAATGTCATAATTTTATGACACTTAAAAAAACTGTCACATGAATGTCACGAAAAAGGGTAAATTTAGTAAAAAGATGTGATACTTGCATTTCTGTCACACGTGAACTGTCACCGTAGTCTATTTTTCTTGTAGTGATAAATAATGAGTTAAACTTAAATCTACATTATTAGTAAATTTCCAATAAATTTTTAATTCTAATATCTCACATGTCATGTTTAAAGTCATAAATTACAAAATATTTACTGTTGAAACACACTCGCCTCTTACTTTTGGCTCTCTAGTTTCATCATATACATGCGTTTAAACCGTGGAGACGACGGCCAAACAATTGTTCCGGCGCATTTCGATCGTCCGCCTGATCAGTCAGCTGGGGTGACTACTTCCCTGAAGAAATTTCACAACAAACCACCTACTCATCTGCCTTAGCTGGATCGAAAGCTTCAATCTCTGGACATTTGCCAGAATCGGTGAAAGCTCGCACAACAACATACAATGGAATGTCGGCGATAATCTTTTTTTTTTAAATTTCAAGTCACGATTTTATTACCACTTTGAATTTGCAAAATACAAAGAAAGAAGGAGATAGCCTAACCTTCTTATATAAGGTGATCATTTGACATGTGAATCCATACAACTGAAACATTGGATGAACACCTTCACAAAATAAAAGTTGGTAATAAAACTGAGAATTCATGGTAAACCATAAACCATGTTACTAGGTTTTCTCATGACTTAGAATGTAGGTAGTTTTCATCGTGTAGGCCCTAAGCTTTTCTAGGCATGGTGTCAAAATAGTAAAGATGTAAACTTCCTCTAGTGAGTTGTAAGGGCTTTCAAGACTGGGTAGAGTGTTGAAAGAATTAGCTATAATTAGAGAGTATTGTAGAGGGGGAAAGATACTAAGTTGTTAGTCCCTTGATTATCGAGTTGTAATTTAAACCTCTTGACTTAGTGAAGTTGTTAGGAAAATTCTATTAAGATAGGTCGTGATTTTTGTCTCCCTTGAACAAGGAGCTTTCCACATTAAAATTCCTTGTGATTTATTATTCCGCACTCCTCTGGGAAGTAACGAGGGATCCATTGAGATCGATTCAAATTGGACATTGCCTCAGCTAAAATGGATGAGCCGATCATTGAATTGATTAACCTGAGATGAGAAATCTATCATGTCTGAGTTATTTGTTGTTACTGCTGAAGATCCTGATTCTTGAGGCAGCTAAAATAACACACTACAAGCATTACTGCACAAATATGACTTTGTCACCTGCCAGGCCGATGGACCACTCAATTCCTTTAAAGTTGGGAACACTACGAGTCAGTTTAAGACTTATAGGTACAATCACTACCAAAAGGAGGTAATAGAAAAATAGGTCAAGGAGATGCTAAGCACTGGAATTATCCCACACAGTTACTTTCTTTTTTTCACCTTCCCTTTAGGTGAAGAAGAAGGATGATACTTAGAGATTTTGTATGAACTACAGTGTTTGCAGTCTTTTCAAAAATTGACTTGAAATCAGGCTATCATCTTTATAGCCTGAGGATGTGTACAAAACAACTTTCAGAACTCATGTTGGACATCATGAATTCAGAATCATGCTCTTTGGGATCACTAATGCTCTAGCTACATCCCAGGCCTTGATGAATTAGATCTTACACTCATTCCTCAAGAGGGTTGCCTTAGTATTTTTGAATGATATGCTAATCTATAGTTAGTGAGCATTTGTAGAACCTGAAAAAAAATCTTTAGCACACTCAGAGACAATGCTCTGTTGGCTGAGAAAACTGAATCTTCATTTGGCCAGCCTAGGATAGAATACCTTGGACATGTGATTACTATAGATGGAATTTCCACAGATTCTGACAAGGTGCAAGTGTGCAACCCATCCTAGATTGACCTACTGTCAGGGCCCTCAGAGATTCTTTGGGCCTTACAAGTTACTACAAAAAGTATGTTGCTAACTATGGACAAATATGCAAACCCTTGACTAACATACTTAGGACGGATGCATTTCAATGGGATTCATCAACAGTTGAAGCATTTCTGAAGCTCAAACAGACCATGACCACCACACATGTCCTTGCCTTGCCAAAAGTTATGTGGAAGGACAAGCTCATTACCTATTTTAGTAAGGTGTTAGCTTTCACGCATTGGGACAAGTCAGTTTATGAGAGAGTATTTGACTTTACTAAATGTCATTAATAATTGGAAGCATTACTTATAATATAAATATTTTATGGTTACAATTGATCACCACAGTCTTAAGTATACGCTTGAACAGAAATTGACCGCATCCATTCTATAGAAGGGCCTGATGGCTATGAAGTGCAGTTCAAAAGGGGAATTGAGAACAGTGCCTTTTCTAGAGAGTATGAGGACATTACTACTAGCAACACAAACTTACAACTAAAGTACTTTTCATCAACAAAACTATTCCTAGTTGGATGCAAAATATACACAACAGTTATGAAGGGGATTATGAGATAAGTAAGTTAATTGTTTAACTACTCTTCAGGAGTGCTCAAGAGGAAGGGTAAAGCCATGATTGAACCTATAATAAACTTAAACAACTACTCAGCACCCGCCATGAACTCTTTAGTGGGTGGCCATTCTGGATAACAGGGCACATTGAAGAGGCTATCACAAATTTTCAATTGTCCCAAGATGATGAGTATGTGGCTAGTTGTAAAGTGTGTCAGAGAATGAGAGAAGTAAAGATGAAAAGTTGCACTGCCCTAGGTTGTTGCAACTTTTATTAATCGCAGACCAAGCTTGGAGGCACAAAAGCATGGATTTTATTAAGGGTGTGTTTGGTATGGAGGAAAATATTTTTTAATTTTTCCATGTTTGGTTGGTCAAAATGTTTTGCAAAATATTTTCTTTAGAAAAACAAGTTCCTTGAAAATGAGGAAGATGACAATCCTGATGGAAGTATGGAAAACAAGTTTAATAAGTGACATTCCAAGTTCATTGTCTCCATCCCAACCACCCAATGCCTCCAATCCCCACCCCTTGACCATCACACCCCCCACCACTCCCGAACTCTCACTCCTCATCCCATAGTGTTTTGCTAGATTACATATAAAGGCTCTCTTGGAATAATATTATTTTGTCTACTTACTAAACACTAGAAAATAAGTAAGAAAGCCACTTATTTTCAAGGAAAACATTTTCCTTCATACCAAACACACCCTAAAAGTCTTTCAAGTCTAAAGGCAAGGAAATCATACTGGTAATGGTGGACAAAATTACTCAATTTTCTTACTTTATGGCATTGTCCCACCCATTTTTAGTAAAGGTGGCTCAAAAAGAGGGTACATGCACTCCATGGCTTTCTTGAGTCAATTGTATCAAGATAGAGATGGATATTCTTGAGCAATTTTTCGCATGAGCTTTTTACGCTGGTTGGAATACAGTTGAAGTGTAGCGCTGCCTATTATCCACAGACAACAGATGGCCAAACTGAAAGGGGTGAATAAATGCATTGAATCCTATTTATAGTGCATGAATCTAGCAGCCCATACATTGAAAGCAATGGATACCACTAGCTAAGTGGTGGTATAATACAAACTATCAATGTAGCTTACAATGCACTGGCCCTCTATGAGTACAATCATTCTTACATTTCTATGCTTAAGTCTATTGTTCTTGCTGCTGAAAATCTAATTATGCAAAGGCATACTATTTCAACAACTGTTTAAGGACAATCTCCTCCAAGCTCAGAATCGAATGAAAATGTCTACAAGCAAAAATAAAACTGAGAGGGTATTTGCAATATGGGTAAACTTCCCTGGCCTTGAGAAAAAACCTGAAACCATGTTCTAAATTCTATGCCCCTTGTAGGGTGCTGGAAAAGAATGGCCCAATGGCCTACAAACTCGAATTACCATCATCCTCACGCATCCATCCTATACTTAAAATGAATTGGTTCTCACTTCATGGCTCAGAAGGAATTACCAGTAACCAACTCTTAGGGCCATCTCTTGGTCAAGCCTATAGCTATATTACAACGATAAATGGTCAAGCATGGCAATGTTGCAGCTGTCAAGGTACTCCTCCAATAGTCCAATCTCCTCCCTGAAGATGCCACATGGGAAAATTATGTTGATCTAAAGTCCATCTCTGGGATTGGATGCTCATTCTTGAGGTCAAGGTTGTTTGATGCAAGCAGAAATGTATTCAGCTTAAGCGCGAGAAAGAAAATAAAGGATTAACCTCATAAAATTATTACATGTTGACAGGCGAATTAACCTTGAGATGGGCATATACAAACTAACCAAAGGAGCTACAGGGTTGACGAATGTTTGGTACTCCCTCTGTCTCATATTAGTTGGCCACATTATTAAATATATTCGTCTCAGTCACTTTTTAAAAACAAGATAGAATTAATTAATTTTTTCTCTTAACATTAGTTGTTTTTAAAAGTAGTCAATATTGATTAGAGCACAATTAATTGGAGAGAAAAAAATACTCTTATTATCTATAATTTCAGAAAGGACGTGTAAAAAGAAAAATGGCAAAGTAATATGGAACGGAGGAAGTATTTTCCTTGTCACCATTCTGTTTCCTCGTCATTCTCTCTCCATATTGTCACCATTCTGTTTCCTCGTCATTCTCTCTCCATATTGTCACTTGTCCTCTTCATCTCACAACTATTTTTTGCGTGGATTGACCTTCAAAGGCATAGACTCCGAGGTTCCGAGTTCGAACCCGCACTCAATCAACAATAACAACATATATACCCAGTGAAATCCCACAATGTGGTCTGGAGAGGGTAGAATGTACACAGACCTCACCTCCACCTTGGTAGGTAGAGCGGTTGTTTCCGGAAGACCCTCGGCTCAACACAAAGCATAATCAGGTAAAGCAAAACAAAGTATGAGAAACGATCAGACTCATATGAGAAATTAAAGCAATGTGGACATGCAGATAGTAAAAATCAAATACGCAATGGTAGCGCATTCTAACAACAGGAAGCAGGAAGCAACATGAAACAGTAGCTAACAGGAAGCAGTAGCTAACACAACTAAATAAGATAAATAAATTACACTAAAGAACACATAACAACATGAATCAAACTACAGAGTACTAAAGAGCAATAATGCGCCTATAAGTGTGACAGGCTAATCGAACCTACAATAATAACACTACACTATCATTTTGTAAGCGTAAAGAGGACTACGCTCAATTACCTACTACCCTAATTCGTGTCCTCCACAACCTCCTATTCTAAGGTCATGTCCTAAGTAAGTTGCATCTGCGTCATATCTCGTCTAATCACTTCTCCCCAATATTTCTTTGGTCTATCTCTACCCCTTATGAACCCATCCATAGTCAACCTCTCACACCTCCGCACTGGGGCATTTGTGTCTCTCCTCTGCACATGCCCGAACCATCTCAATCTCGCTTCCCGCATCTTATCCTCCACCGAGGCCTCCCACTTTATCCCGGATATCATCATTTCTAATCTTATCTCTTCTTGTATACCCACACATCCATCTCAGCATCCTCATCTCCGCAACTCTCATTTTTTGTATGTGTGAAGTCTTGACTGGCCAACACTCTGCCCCATACAACATAGTTGGTCTAACCACCACCCTATAGAACTTGCCTTTAAGTTTAGTTGACACTTTTTTGTCGCACAAGACTCCAGATGCGAGCCTCCATTTCATCCACCCTGCCCCAATACGATGTGTGACATCGTCATCAATTTCTCCATTCCCCTGGATAATAGACCCTAGGTATTTGAAGCTTCCTTTCTTCGAAATGACCTGAGTACCAAGCCTCACATCCACGCCTGTCTCGGGATCGCTCCCGTTGCTGAACTTGCACTCTAAATATTCTGTCTTGGTCCTACTCAACTTGAACCCTTTAGACTTCAGAATCTGTCTCCAAACCTCCATCTCAGTGTTCACTCCGCTGCGAGTCTCATCAATCAGGACTATGTCGTCTGTGAATAACATACACCATGGTACCTGTCCTTGAATTTGTCGCGTCAGTCCGTCCATGACTAAGGCAAATAGGAATGGGCAAAGAGTTGATCCCTGGTGCAGCCCCATCGTCACTGGGAAGTGCTCTGAGTCTCCTCCTACTGATCGTACCCTAGTCTTGACTCCATCATACATATCCTTGATAGCCCTAATGTACACCACCGGTACACCTCTAACCTCCAAACATCTCCATAGAACCTTCCTAGGAACTTTGTCATATGCCTTCTCGAGGTTGATGAAAATCATATGTAAATCTTTTTTCCTCTCCCTCTACTGCTCCACCAACCTCCTAATAAGATGAATGACTTTGGTAGTCGAACGTCCCGACATGTATTCGAACTGGTTATCGGAAATAGACACATATTTCCTCACCCTCATCTCTACGACCCTTTTCTAAATTTTCATAGTGTGGTTCAGCAGCTTGATACCCCTATAGTTGTTGCAACTCTGGATATCACATTTGTTTTTGTACAAGGGAATCATGTACTCCACCTCCATTCTTCAGGCATTCTTGTCGTCTTAAAAATGACGTTAAACAACTCAGTCAGCCACTTTAAACCTGCACTGTCTGCGCTCTTCCAAAATTCAACTGGGATCTCATCAGGCCCGGTCGCTCGTCCCCTGCGCATCCTGCGAATAGCACCTTTAACCTCCTCAACCTTAATATTCCTACAATACCCAAAATCCTGGTACCTACCCGAATGCTCGAGATCTCCCAACACAATGTCTCCATCTTTTTTTTCGTTCAAGAGTTTATGAAAGTAAGACTACCACCTCCTCCTAATATGCACTTCCTCCACCAGTACTTTGTCGTCCTTGATGCACCTAACTTGATCCAAGTCATGAGCCCTTCTTTCTCTTATCTTGGCTAGTTTGTACAACTTCTTATCCCCGTCTTTCTCCTCTAATTTCACATACATGCGTTCAAAAGTCGTCGTTCTCACCGCCGTAACTGTTTGTTTTGCCTCCTTCCTCGCTATCTTGTATAGTTCCCTATTCGTCCACTTCTCCACCTCATCATTGCTTCCTATTAATCTCACATACGCCAATTTTTTCGCTTCCACCTTCTCTTGGACTTTACCATTCCACCACCAGTCCCCTCGACGCCCACCATTGTTACCCCGCGAGACCCCTAACACTTCTCTAGCTACCCCCGAATGCAACTGGTCGTCTTGTCCCACATACTGGTCGCATCTCCTCTACTCTCCCAAGCCCCACTGGCCATCAACCTCCCCCATCTCATTTGCACTAGTCATGGTCAAACTCCCCCATTTGATTCTTAATTTGTCATCTATCACCCTCTTCTTCTTTTCCAACTTGATCTCCAAATCCATCACCAAAAGCTTATGTCGAGTTGTAAGATCCTCCTTCGGAATAACCTTGCAGTCTTTACAAAGACATTTGTCAACCTTCCTAAGGAGCAAAAAGTCTATCTGAGTCTTAGCCAACGAACTACGGAAAGTCACCAAGTGTTCCTCCTTCTTCAGGAACCTCGAATTGGCTATCACCATCCCACTAGCTCTAGCGAACTCCAAAAGGAGACGCCTCCGCTCTCGCCCCCGATACCAAAGCCTCCATGCACGTCGTCATAACCCTCCGACAGTGACCCGATATGACCATTGAAATCCCCTCCTACAAATAACTTTTCAGTGGGTGGTATGCCTCCCACCACATCGTCCAAATCCTCCCAAAAGCGTCTTTTCTCCTCTTCGTCCAAGCCCGTCTGCGGCGCATAGGCACTAATAATGTTCATAGTGCACCCTCCAACTACCAACTTAATCATCACCATCCGGTCATTGACCCTCATCACATCTACCACCTGCTCCCTTAGCTCGTTGTCTACTAAAATGCCTACCATTCCTATACCGCGACCTACCCGAGAATCATAACTTATACCCGTCTACGTCCTTAGCCTTAGGTCCTACCCACTTGGTCTCCTGGACACATGCAATATTAATCATCCTCTTTTTAAGAATCTTAACTAGCTGTATGGACTTTCCCGTTAAAGTCCCAATGTTCCAAGACCCTATTCTAAGTCTAGCCTCTCTCCTACCCCACTTACCCCCCTAAACCTCGCCCCTGTCCCCGACCGAAAACATGATCCTAGTCTACCATCAGTTACCAAATCCACTAAAGCAACTGTAAAATAATAAACTACTCAACGTTTGCCCTAAAATAGGAAGAGATCAAAGTGCAAGCACAAGTTAACAATACTCTAAAGTCAAGTAAAATCACTACTCCAAGAATGTTATAGCTAAAGAGAAGAAATGGCAAAATTTAACAGGAAGGTTAAGGATAAAGAATAGATATGGGCAAACCGGAGGTACCAGCTCCAGTTGAATCGAACCTGTTGCCGGCGAAAAACACTGTTCACAAAACACTGTTCAGTCACTGTTCCCGACACTGTTCACCATCACTGTTTTCGCTGGAGTACTGTTCACCGAAGAGGGGGGAAATCGAACACCGCTGCCGCCGGTGAGTGGTCGGAGCGGCACTTACCGTCAGAAATGGGGGATTTTTGTCCCAATTTCTATTTCTGCAATTTAGCTTATTACATGTAACCAAAATCACTTCAACCAGCATCCAAGTCGGTTTCCTTTGAAACCTTCTTTCCACTAAAATTCTCTAATCAAAAATTTGGATTTGGCATACCACAATCAACAGGCTTCACCATATATTATTTAATGCCAGTTATATCTGATAGAACTGTCAAACAAAGTAAATTGGCAATATCTGTCATGTGTGCCAAAAAAATATGCTCTTTTATTTCGAAAAAAAAAAGAAGGCAATTATTATAGCAGTTGTATCTAACAGCAGGTTCCCTAAGTTAATTTATATGTACAAAAAAGTGAAACTTATATATATATATCAAATATAATGCGGTAACAGGCTTGGCGTCAGGGACATATTTGGAAACCTCACACCTGTACACTACCGGAACTTCAACTTTGCCCTGCCTCAGTGAAAGACATACCACAATAGTATCACAAAAGAAAGGTATGTATGATCACATGTGCAGAAGATTATTCACAGTAACAGTTACCGAGTGTGTTCTCTGTAAATCCTGCAAATTCAAATTAATCAACTTTTAATTGCATTCTGGAAAGAAGCACCATTACAGGAATGTAAAATCAAAGACAGATAACAAACGGTTCATGGATGAAGCAAATTTAGAACTCATTAGTCCATCAAATTATTAGCTACAATTGTACAAGTACATTTTTTCAAACAGCAGTACATTGCAAAAAGGCAAACAAGGCCCCTTTTTCTATTTATAACCTTCAGGACGGAAGAGTTAGAATATTTAATATTACGATATATTCTAGCTTTTCCTTCCCTTTTAGGTTGGGGAGTGGAGGATGGGGAAGAGAAATAGCGCAAGGAAAATTTCTTTCAAGGAATGTCAACGAAGATGGTCAGTTAATGTGCAGTAATATCTATCTTGTGTGTAAATTTGCCACGAGCCGCCCAGATAACAACCCTTGAAAAAATGGACTTATTGCTACTTAGCACTAGAACGTAACTTTGACCACCCTCTTTAACTTAATATATAAAGGGAAGACTTTAATGATTATACGATATAAGGGGAATAATTAGGATGAAGATCAGAGAACTATGAATTTCCTCATTGCCCCTGCCCTACCATTTATCTGTGAGAACACCAACCATTCATTCCGCATTCATATTTCATGGAGAAAGCCTCTAAAAATCAAAGTAACCATACCTCAAAAATCATTTCATCAGGTATGTGCGGCAGCACTTCTCTAACAGTTTCAACCATTGTATATATGTTCGGAATGTTGTTGTTTGCGGCACGTGAGGTTGTCCTCAAGTGCAACCCTCCAGCACCTCCAACGTGCCTCACAGAACCTGCAGGAGGGATTGCTGAACTGGAAGTACCAGCCTGGGAGGCACGCATAGACCAAAGGTTCCAGGCAGCATCTTCCAGAGCAGTTTGTGCATACATTTCTCCAACAGCTGCAATATGCCTCATCACTGTCTGAACCCGACCCAATCCCGCTGACCTGATGCCTGTAGATGGACCAGCACCATCTAAACCCAACCAACCTGAATCAATTCCGGAACCCCTGTAGACAGAAACGAAGAGCAAAATTAGAGACCTCTCTGTTTCTAGATGATAAATTACTGCAAAAGATAACTTCTAAGCAACAGAGTATCAAGAGGATGAGAGAGAAAATGGCCCATTAGTAGGAGAATTCAATCCATGATACAGATTGCATTTGTCAAGGAGCTCCAGCGTAAAGTTTCAGAAGTAAATCATATAAACAATATGTAAAAAGCACCGAGGAGCGAGGAACCATGTTATAAAACAACAGTTCTTCCACTTTTTGCACAAGTGGCAAGCATTGGTTGTTTGGTTACCAGGATGGGATAGACAAGGATATCCCATGGATTGGGATAACCAAACGCGGGATAAAATAATTCCGCAGGATATCCCAAGATTGTTATCCCTTATCCCACCAACCAAACAACCCATTATATCTTTAAAATAACTGTCTCAGTGACAAAGTAGTTGGGTCAGCTATACATATTCCTCAAATTCTACTATCTTGACTTGTTTCACTCCAATACTCTAAATTAGGTATTCTCAAATTAGAGGTCTCTGAATCTCACTTAACCCTCTGCCAACATACAAACCTATAATCAAAATAAAAAGCCTTGTGTCAAAAGCAGGACCGGATGCAAATGTAGCAATACAACTAAGCCGTGATGTCAACTAGTTAGAATCGCCTATATGGATCTTTTGCATCCTTTTGTTATTATGTCTTTACTAAATCCTCATGGATTCCATAAATTATACTCCCTCCGTCCCAATTTAAGTGTTTTACTTTCCTTTTTGATTTGTCCCAAAAAGAGTTTTCTATATTTAGCAAGTTTTTTAATTCCAAGGCAAAATTTAAGACCACAAGATTTAAAAGACCCCACACATCTTTAATTTAAGACCACATGATTCAAAAGTCTTCCTTTATTTCTTAAACTCCGTGCCAAGTCAAATTGAGATACTTAAATTGGGACGGAGGGAGTAGATCTTTTAAAACAACTTGCATGTGATTTTAGGTTTATCCTGTCCTTTAAAACCTTCAGTTAAAATCTACGAATTGATGCATTTGGAGGACTAGTTAGCGCATGGTTAGACTATCTCCATTGACCTTCTCTATTTTATCCACCATCTGTGCTGCTTTTTTTTAGCTATCTGCTGAATGTAATTACTTTTGATCTTGTCTAATCTTGTATAACTGAACATCCATATTGAAATATGCATTTTTTTAAAACTCATCTAGTGGATATGTTAGACTTAGAGGCCCCATATTCACTTGCATATAACGTTGCTAGTCTCACAGCCGTTCTATAGAAATTACTTCCTATTTAGTTGATATCTCGCACTGCATTCATCCATGTCAAGTCATTTTAATTATATTTGTTACATTTCGTCTATCATATCAATTTCCAGGAATGCTACCCTTGCTATTTCCCAGTCATTTAGCAATCTTCTGATGGTTAAAATCCAGCCCTGAGGAGACCACATCTCTATTCTGACTTCAGGATTGGTACATATTGAAAATAATCCAGGAAACAGAACCTGCAATGCCCCCTGTCCACACCAATTCACCTTCCAGAATAAGATCTAGTCACCCCTGTCCACCTTAGCATTTGCCTTCAAAGCCAACTAGAAAGCTCTAATGGTCCTCCATACCCTCACACCAAAAGTATCAGTCACTATATTTGTGCACCATTGTTCAGCTTGGCCATATTTATATTTTATTCTTAAGTTTTAAATTTTTGACCCCCAAACCTCCATACACTCTGAGGTAATTAGTTACGTAAATTGTCTGCATTTACGCACCACTCCCACCAAATCTAATATAAACTCATTCTTTATACACTGGTTAAACTTGTGTACATATTTAAGTTTATTTTTACTTATCCTAAAACACTTACTTCCTGAGGTGCTTCTCCACAGCACCACAAGCTTTTGTTCAGCTCTAACTAATTTGTCAATTAAGACAATATCATTTGCAAAATAGCTTTGTCCTATGGGACCTCATCTTGCATATTATTAACTAGCTCATCCATAACCAGAGGCGGAGCCAAGATTTGAAGCTTATGGGTTCAGGATTCTACACTTTTAAAATTGAGTTCTAAATTTAATAATTTGTACACACTCAATGAATTTTTATCACAAATATAAGGTTTGAACCAAAGCTAATGGGTTCGGTTGAACCACTAAGCGCTAGATCCCTCTCCTCCCCCCTCGTCCATAATTAAGGTAAACAAGTAAAGTCTTGAAGCAAACCGTTGAAGTAATCACACAGTTCAGGGAAAATCCTTTATATCACCGCCTCTTCTCACACTTGTGAAGGCTCCATCATAAATATCCATTATCTCGCATTTATACAACATACCCAGTGAAATCCCACAATGTGGGGTCTGGCATTTATATTTATCTTATATGAATTCATTTCTACTCGAACGACTTCTCTTGACAATCTTATCAAATATTTTCTCCCGGTCAGTTATCCTCTTTATATTTAAGAACTTCTACAAATATTAGATAGAGAAGCAACAGGCACATTATGATATTCCACAGCAAATGGTGGTTTTAGCTGAAACCAATACTGGCATATGGATAAGAAGCAATCACTGACAACAGTACAAGAAAACAGACCTCCAATCACTACTTTCAAGAGGATTGTGCATTTGATTGCGGGAAACTTCATTTGGAAGTGCATGACCAGGAAGATTCAACTGATCAAGTTCCATACTCATCTCGCGAGCAAGCAGCTCGTCACCCCGAACATCTGCGGTTTGAGGATTTACCTCATTCTCGCTTCTTCCTATAAACAACGGCTTCCGGCAAGTGGGACATGAATAATTTTCAGTTAAACCTTGATCCAACCTGTAATTATTTGCCATGTGTGTACATGAATTTGTCGTAACATCGCAATTTGCATTACCCAGTAAACATTTCAAGCAATAAATAAGCCGTACCAAGATCTCAAGCATTCAAGATGGAAAAGATGATTACAAGATAGTTTTTTCGCCTTTGCCATTGGTTCCTGTCATTTTACAGCATATCAAAGGTTTATTATATATAAAAAGCAAAAAAGAATAAAATAAAAAATGAAAACTGGAATAAGAACAAGGAAGCTATAAAGAAGGGGAGGGAGTTACCCTGCAAATAGCGCATTCATCATCATAAGTTTGTAGCTCTTCTAAAGTTGCATCAGGAAGTGCACCATGAAGAGTTCCCAATGCTATTCTCAGTTTAATAAACCCTTTGACACGCTTTACAATAGCACTCAACAAAGCCTGCTCAAAATGAACTAATTTTAGTAACCGCGCATGGACATACTAAACATTAGGTAGAAGAGGGCAACAGAGGTATTTGAAAAATTATGAAATTACAATAATTGATACAGATAAATATTTACACGGATATTTAGGAAAATAACTACATCCACAAGGTGAAATGCCATGCCATGAAGCCACCAAATGTGCACATAATGAGCGAGGGCCATCAACAGAGTCATCATGTCCAGGAGAAAACCCAGATTCCGAATAAGAATGCCTTTCCATTCCCCAAATGAGCCTGTAGGAGGTTTTTAGCAATAAGATAGGGGAACGTAGATGGGTGAAGATTTAAAGAGAATCATTCTATCTTATTCGAGTAAATATCCTATATACATCAATCCAGCATGAACTAGGTACATGGAAGACGATAACCACGGACTTCGCATGAAACCACACACACAACAGAAGCAAAAGGGAAACTTCTTCCGCATCCTTTCAACTGGATATACATTCAGACAAACTCAGGATTAATAAAGGATGCACATATATATTCTTAATATATTTTTAAATGCACATATATCCTTCATTAGCTATGAATAGGATGTATTTGATTAGAAACTTCCAAAAGAAAGATGACTTCTTAAATAAATTAACTTTGTAAAATCTTATAAGAAGAATATCTCACTACTAATGGAAAAGAGTAAGGCAGGCAAAAACGAAGAGCATCAAACTCATTAACGGAAAGAGCACACCGCTTGCGCGCGGGAGAGAGATAGAGAGAAAACGTTTCAAGATGAGTCAATAATCAAATAAAAATCTCAAATGCAGAACATTGAACCACAAAATCCACTTCAATGAGGCACGATATATATCTCCAATAAATCACATAAGTTCATTAATCAATAAACCAGACCACCTAAAGCAAAAGTTACCCGCATAAAACTTACATGCGGCAGATATGTCAAAGAGCTTGGATATTCTGCTACTTGAAATATCATTTTCCGAGTCATGGATATATATGTCGAGCAACTGAAATCCATGAACAAGAATAGCCTATGGAGAAAGATTGGCATACAAAATGCAATTGTCAACATGTTTTTTTGAAAGAGTCAATAAACTTGTCAGAAAAATAGAAGCTATACCCTTCTTATGTACAGTACCTGAAACGTTTCAAATTCTATGCTAAGAGGCTCAAAGAACAATAACAAAAACAGGGATGAACTTATTGTTCTATATGCGATCAGGCACACCCTCATCCTGGAAGGACACAAAGAAAAGCAGAGTTAGAAAAGTAAAAAGACCAGATAGTGTGCTTAAAGCACTTTAGATGTCACCCACCAAAAGAAACTGAAAATCTGGTTTCATTACACAGTCAAACGCTTAAACATCAACATTCTTTAAATAACTCTTATGATTTCTAAAAGGGACCCTTATAGACCATGCCCCCAGGGCTTTGGTCCAGTGGTAAGTGTACAACACATGATGCGTGGGTTAGGCAGACGTCACGTGATGCGTGGGTTAGGCAGCCGTCACGCGTTTGAGCCCAACCGCAGATAAAAGCCTGTTATTTAAGAGAACAGTAGAGTGACGGGTCCATTATCCACCGAGTTTTAAACCGTGTATCAATGGTTGTCAAGAATTTCTCGGTTATCGAAAAAATGGACCTTATGGACCAAGGTCTCTTATAGTTCGATCATTCACGCAGACACACCTAAGTTTTTAGAATATACACTCTAAACTCTAAAAGAACAAAAACGACTCCTAGGAAATGTACAGAAATGCAAGACACCATCAATTCCAGGCCTCCCACCAAGGAATGAAGGTTTTGAAAGGGAAGCAGAGAGCTGAGGGAAATGGATTCTCTCAGGGGCTAGAATGTAGAAAATCCAGCCCTCATTGACGGTCTCAGAATGACAATAGGTACCTCACTAAAAGGCTTAACTCTCCATGCTGACAAAAAAATGGTTCGCATAGTTTTTTCAGTGACTAGATGCCCTCCAAGTTGTCCCCTGTTTATCTTTTCTGATAAGTTTCTCAAATATCTTATATTTGCAATCAAAAACTTTTTCTCATCAGCTTCATTTTTTGGGGCTTTGTATAATATTTCGACACCTAGCGCTCTTCTTAAAAATACTCATTGTTTTGAAATTATCAAAACTTGATCATTTCTAACCTTTACTATGATTCCACGTAATTGACAAGTAGAACCAATCTTTATTAAATAATTACCAAAAGAGGTGTAGTTTGGTGCAACACTAACTATTTTCATAAATATAATTCCTTCTGGCCGACATCCGTTAATGAACGTCTGGCTGCATTCTTTGTGACATCTGGAAATAATGTTTTTTCATGCAAGCCTTCATATAATATTTGGTATCAATGAATGCATATTTGAACACACTGTATGAATTTTGTGGCCCCATGCCATCAGAAAATATTTGTAATTCCTTGGGTAGACACCAGCGCATGCAATGACAAATAACCTTCTGTTTGGATTGTCCTTCTCAAAATTTCTGTCATACATGAACTCTACCATGGTCTTTATTCTTCATAAATTCTTCTTTAATTTTACGAAATTTTCTCTTTTCGAAGGACTTTTTGATATCTAAAGGGCTTGATCTTTTTAAGGATTCTGAATAAGAACAATCAGTCTTTTCAACGGGATGATTATCCATACTTTCTCTTTAGGCCTTTTGCCTCTTGTTTAGATATTTTTTTGATTTTGGTTCACTAACCTCTTCAGATTGTGTAATATTAATGGCTTGTTCTAGAGTTTTTTCAAACTCCTCTAGATTCTTCATAGTCTCGTAGGAAACAGTCTAATTCCTTCTTGAGATGATGTTCAATCTCCTTTCTTTATTCTGGAGTTTTATTCAAACTCCTCTAGATTCATAATAGTATCATAGAGAGAGTCTAATTCCTTTTTGAGATGGCGTTCAATCTCCTCTCTTTGTTGGATTCTCTTTTGCATTTTTCAATCCGGTAATCGGATTCTTCAAGAGCTAATTTGAATATTACTTCCGTTCTACAGACTTTTTTTCCTTTTCCTTGATTTGGTAGTCCATTTCTAGATAAGGATATGGTTCCTTGATTTGATACAACAATCTGTATGAGTTATCCGATGGTTTTCTAGGCAAGTAGTGAGGGGTAAAGAATACAAAAAATGTTAGAAGGTCTTTCTGACCCTACAGCAAGTATAGTAAGAAGAGGACCTCGTAAAGAATTTGAAAGAGGCTATATTCTTGCGATAAAATGAGAGAAATAAGAAACATCTGGTTCCTTATAATAAAGAGATATGGAGTACAACAACAACATACCCAGTGTAATCCTACAATGACAAGTGGGGTTTGGAGAGGATAGTATGTACACAGACCTTACCCTTACCCTGTGGTGGTAGAGTGGTTGTTTCCGATAGAGATGAATTGAAAAGGGATATGAGAATTCTTCAATTATTTACCACAACACTCATATTAGGATTAAGAGAATTACTTCCTAAGGTAGTAGTAGAGGATAAACAAACTTGAAAAGACCTGTTGTTCTTATTCAGAATCCTTAGAAGACCAAGCACTTTAGATATCAAAAAGCCCTCAAAAGAGAAGAAAAATTTCGTAGAAATAAAGAAGAATAAAGGTCATGGTAGAATCAGTGTTGTGAATGGTGAGCGCCTCGTCATGGATGGCGCGAGACGAGGCGACAGTTCTTCATATTTAGGTTTCAGGCGATGACAAATCATAAAGGCGACGGGAAGGCGAGAGGCGAGAAAAGATAATAAAATTTAAGTCATATATCGGACCATAGCTAGGGTTTTTACCTGTGGTACTTCTTCTGGTTTTTGGTACGCTTCCTTTCTTTTCAATTATTTTGTTTCCTTCTTTTTTTTCTTTGGTACGCAACTTCTTCTGCAGATTCTTTATTTTTCTTCAGTTCTTTGATACGCAACTTCCTCTGGTTTTCGGCACATATTTTTCTCAGCCGACCTGTCCTCTATTTTCTTTCCTGTCTTTTGCTTCAATTTTCTGCCCATTTTTTTCTGTTCAATAATTGATAATTTTTTGTTATAAACAGTAGGTTCAATGGTCATCGTCCGATGGTAGCAAAAAGATTGACAAAATAAAAGACATCGATTGGAATTTATGGTACCAAAAGTTCATCAAACGATGCAGTTCTATGTCACTTTTGTAATGTCACTAACAATGATGGAATTACTCGTCACAAACAACATTTGGTTGGTGGGTTCAGAAATGTAAAACGATGTCCAACGTGTCCGCCTGAAATTAGGGAAGAAGTGAAAGCGTTTATGGATAGTAAAAATATGAGAAAAACTCAAATGTTGCACGAAACATCTTTGGTTAATCTCTCTGATGAAGAAGATGAAATGATGCCTCCTCCCTCAAAAACTCAAAAAATGCCATCCACGGCACGGACCACGGTGAAAGGTCCTCTCAATCTTTATTACCAGCAAACATCACAGGGAAACAGAAGCATGGGAAAGCCTGATCAAACCAAGTTGCTAAGAGATCGCGTGCATCATGGATGTACGATGCAACACTCCCTTTAATTGTGTCAATCAAAATCTTTTGATAAATTCACTAATATTGTAGGACACTATGATGTAGGAATGAAGCAACCTACCTATCATGAAGTTAGAGTTACTCATCTAAAAAAAGAGGTGGAGAAGATAGACAAGATTTTTGAAGAACATAGAGTGCAATTGGACAAAGTTTGGATGTTCCAATATGATGGACAAGTGGACACCACGAAATGGAAAAATGATCATCAATATTTTGGTGAATTCTCCAATAGGTAGTGTGTTTCTTGGATCCGTCGATGCTAGCAACGAATTTCCACCAAAATGTACAACTTGTTTGAGAAGACTATTGAGCAAATTGGACCGGAAAATATTGTTACCGATAACGCTAGCGAGAATGTTAAAGCAGGTGACATGATGATGGGTGTGTACCCACACATTTATTGGACTCCATGTGCTGCCCATTGTATCAATATGATGTTTGGTGACATTTTCAAGCTAAACCCGTATGCTTCAGGTAAAAAATAGCTCTAACTTTCTTTATAGTTTATACTTATTAGCTACTAAAATACTCCTTTTTCAGTTTTTCAAAAGGTCGTTGAGATACATTCTTACATTAGTCAGAGGTCATTGTTGTTGAACCTGATGGGAGATTTACAAAGCAAAGAAATTTGGTGAAACCGGCGAAGACAAAATTTGCAAAGGCCTTAATTTTGCAAGATTTTTACGTGCAAAAGAAAAACTTGAGATCTCTGGTCTTCTCACCCGAATGGAGAGAAAGTAGATTCACAAAGGAACTTTCGGGGAAAGAAGTTGTCCGACATCTTATTTCTACATCTTTTGGAATGATGTTGTCAAGGCAATTAAAGTTGGTGCTCCTTTGATCAAACCACTTCGTTTGGTGGATGGAGAAAGACAACCATCAATAGGCTATATTTATGAAGCAATGGATAGAGCCAAGGAAGCTATTGAACGGGGTTTTAAAAAGAAAGCACTATGAGAAAGTTCTCGATATCATTGATGCGAGGTGGTTGAATCAACTTAAGATGCAAAGGTCGATGAAGTTGGTTTCGAACAACTCGCATGTTGGTTCGAATAACTCACATCAATGATATCGAGAACTTTCTCATAGTGTTTTCTTTTTAAAACCCCGTTCAATAGCTTCTTTGGCTCTATCCATTGCTTCATAAATATAGCCCATTGATGGTTTTCTTTCTCCATCCACCAAACGAAACGATTTGATCAAAGAAGCACCAGAGGACCTCCAATTTCGTCTCGCTCCATGCTTCAGGGGAAAGCTGCTATTGTCTTCCAACGACAGAGTCTATTTCTGGAAAAAAAAAGAAGGGGTGACTCAACTTCTCAGCTAGAGTTGGTGGTGGGACCTGTTGGCATAATGCACGCTGGAACGTGGGAATTCGACTTAAGTGCCTTGACAACATCATTCCAAAAAAAATGTAGAAATAAGATTTCTAGCAACTTCTTTCCCTGAAAGTTCCTTTGTGAATCTACTTTCTCTCCATTCGAGTGAGAAGACTAGAGTTCTCAAGTTTTTCTTTTGCATGTAAAAAGCTTGCAAAGTGAAGAAGGTCGTTGCAAATCTTGTCTTGACCGGTTTCACCAAATTTCTTTGGTTTATAAATCTCGTCATCAGGTTCATCAACAATGGCCTCTGACTAATGTAAGAATGTATCTTAACGGCCCTATGAAAAACTGTAAAAAGAGTATTTTAGTAGCTAATAAGTATAAACTATAAAGAAAGAAAGAGCTATTATTTTTACCTGAAGCATACGGGTTTAGCTTGAAGATGTCCCCAAACATCAAATTGATGGGCAGCACATGGAGTCCAATAATGTGTGGGTACACACCCATCATCATGTCACTTACTTTAACATTCTCACTAGCATTATCGGTAATAAACAACTACAATTTAAATCTCCATGTTCCCTTTAAATTTGTAACATGCAATTAGCGACAATAATAACCAATACTTGATTTCAATTTTTACACCAAATTCAGTCCCACAATTGGCCACCATCAATGTCGCAACAACACATGCAATTTCACTCCCATTCTCCCTTAATCTTAGTTTAGTTCTCAACACAAGTTTCATCCTAATATTTACAACAACATGCAACTTAAACTATACCAAAAGAAGAAGAATTTCATACCTTAAGAATTATTCAAAATCTGCCCAGAAATAACGTGACACTGCCCCAGATTTTAACCCAAAATTTTATCAATTTCTTGTCCAATTTTGTCACTTCTTCAACTCCAATTCAACATGCAACAATTCAATAATGTTATCCCATCATTCTAACATATTTTCCTTCCAAAATGCTTGTTCAAAACTTGACGGAAAATCCCTCAACCTCTCGGCCAGGGGTCCGAAATTTCCCACTGTTTTTGGGTGAAAATTTTTGCTTCAATTGAGTAGGTTAATTAGTCTAAAAAGATGAAGTAAAAAAGCTTAAATATTTCTTGCTATGGAGGGGAGAAAAATCGTACAACATTTTCCGGTCCAATTTGCTCAATAGTCTTCTCAAATAAGTTGTACATTTTGGTGGAATTCATAGATTCGTTGCTAGCATCGACGGATCCAAGAAATACACTACCTATTGGAGAATTCACCAAAATATAGATGATCATTTTTCAGTTCGTGTTGTCCACTTATCCATCATAATGGAACATCCAAACTTTGTCCATTGCACTCTATGTTCCTCAACAATCTTGTCTATCTTCTCCACCTCTTTTTTTAGATGAGTAACTCTGACTTCGTGATAGGTTCCTAGGAGGCTTCATTTCTACGCCATATTGTCCTACGGCCTCAATGAATTTATCAAAAGATTTGTGATTGACACAATTAAAAAAGGAGTGTTGCATCGTACATCCATGATGCAAAAGCACTTATAGCACGATCTATTAGCAACTTGGTTTGATCAGGCTTTCCCGTGCTTCCCTTCCGCTGTGATGTTTGCTGGTAATAAAGATTGAGAGGACCTTTCACCGCGGTCCGTGCCGCAGACGATCCAGTGGATGACATTTTTGAGTTTTTGAGGGAGGAGGCATCATTTCATCATCTTCATCAGAGAGATTAACCAAAGATGTTTCGTGCAACATTGAGTTTTTATCATATTTTTACTATCCATAAACGCTTTCACTTCTTCCCTAATTTCAGGCGGATACGTTGGACATCGTTTTACATTTCTGAACCCACCAACCAAATGTTGTTTGTGACGAGTAATTCCATCATTGTTAGTGGCATTACAAAAGTGACATATAACTGAATATTTTGATGAACCTTTGGTACCATAATTCCAACTGATGTCTTTTCTTTTGTCACGATTTTTACTACCATCCGACGATGCCATTGAGCCTACTATTTATAACAAAACATTATCAATTATTGAACAGAAAAAATGGGCAGAAAATTGAAGAGAAAAAACAGAGGACCGACCAACAGAGAATAATCTGTGCAGAAAACCAGAGGAAAGAAAAAACTGAGGAAAGAAAACCAGAGGAAGTTGCGTACCAAAGAAATGAAGAAAAAAAAGAAAAAAATAGAATCTGAAGAAGGTGCGTACCAAAGAACTGAAGAAGAAAAAAAGAAGAAGAAGAAAACAGAATATCTAAAGAAGAAGAACGGAGAAGCGTACCAAAAACCAGAAGAAGCCGCATAGGTAAAAAGAACTAGCTTTGGTCCTGATATATGACTTAAATTTTATCATCTTTCTTCTGTTTCTTTTTAAAACAAAAAGGCAACGCCTTTTCGCTCGCCTCTCCCCTTTCTAATTTGCCATCGCCTGAAACCTAAATGACGAAGAACTGTCGCCTCGCTCTCGCCAATGGTGACGAGGCGATCGCCATTCACAACACTGTCCAGAGCCTTGACCACCTTACTAGGAATAGGGAATAGAGACATCACATATGTTGGTAGAGCATCTAAACAAAGTTGATTATAGTGAGTCTTTCTCCCAAGTATAGGAATTGAGACTTCCGTTGTGCTAACTTTTTTTTCAGTCTTTTCTATGATGCCATCCCAATATTTAATAAATAAAGACTGCTTTTCCTAGTCAATTACGTTGAATCGTAGAAAAGAAAAAAGGTGATCAAGTTCCGAGATTTTCATAAGAATGGGTATTTCTCAGAAGAGCACTAGGCGTCAAAGTATTATATCTAAAAAAGAAGCTAATATGAAGAAGTTTTAGGTATACAGCTTGACTGAGAAAATGGTGACAATAAGTTGTAAAGATAAAGATGAGCCTAGGATGGCAAATGTAAGACATCTAAGAATCTTATCAGAAAAGATAAAAGGGGACGCATGTAAAAGAATATTTTAAATCAAGAATTCAACTGTGACAAAAAGAAGCCGAAGAACTCACCATCAAAAGAAAAAACCACATTTCAGAATCTAATCTTATCATGAAAATTGAAAAGACGGAATAGACATCAAATGAAGAAATATCTTACAAGTGCAAAGCAGGAATCTTGTCAAAAGAAAAAGATTAATCATGCTAGAGTTCTCCATTTGGGAAAGTGAGATATAATCAATATAAGGATAGGAAATGAAGGAGAACACAACTCAAGCTACCTTGTCGGGGTATTGTGTGTATCCTTTCTCCAATATGTTTTATATCTTTTGTATAATTCCTGAGAATTGATGGGAAAAAAACAGTTTCTTATTTGTCTTAATATTACTCATTCTTGATTCAGCCTCATCAATCGTTGATTCTCTTTTTCATTCTCATTCTCGGCTTTGTAGCGGGTCTTTGCACCATCTTTGGACTGCTTCTCCCTTTCATTCTCCACTTTGCAGCAGTCTCTCTGCTGACAGAATATATGGTTTCAATCAACTCAAGAATGGATTGGTCACCTTCGCAAAAGGTTCTTTCAATCTCGAAATGACTCTACTGAAGGTCAGACTCCTTGACCTAATAAAGGAAATACTGGTGATTAAAGTTGTAGAAGGAGCTGCGCACCTGAATCAGGTAAGAATATTCATCCGTATTCTCGAGTCAAAGAACTATGTTTTGCTTGAACGAATCTGGGATGGATACTACAGCTACACCAAATTAGTAACGTGCTGACACAAGCCGTCAGCAGTGACCAGATAAACCCTGTAATCCAAAATCGCTCCATTCGGAGAATATTATCTTTGACCCCCTCAATGGCCATTATATCACAAATGGCTGGAATTGAACACCCAAGGACATCTCACTATTGTCCCAGCCAGGTAGGTGGTTAAGTTAAAACACTCACGAAGGGCAGATCTCATGCCATTAGCCCGAAGCATAAAACGGTATTACAGATTAAAGCTTTCAGACCTGCGGAGACACCATTGCTGCTAACACAACAATAGTACAAAGATACAGAAAGACAACACAGATACAATACCTTCTACATCCTTAAAACTAAATATGGTGATACGGTCTTCAAATAAAAATGTCCTCAGCTATTATGTAATGCACAACAAACAGATTTAGGTCTAGGAAGTACCAGAGTAAGTTGGCTGAGAAAACCAGTAATAAGGCAGAATACACACGGAAGTATGTCCAGGGAGTAGCTGAAGGAGAGGCATTCAGTTGTTCAAGTCGATCCCTAGCTAAAGCTTGAAACGTCTGTATATATATAGATTTTGTCCAAGGTTAGACACTCAAAAGCCCAATATCCATAGCTTAGATTACACAACAGTAGATACCTTTAAAAAGCAAAGAACAGCTAGCCACGTTGACCACAGGCCTGCTTGATACAGCGTCGATGGAACTACCAATGGAAGAAAAGTTCCCTGAAAGTAGTTATCAGTGGACAATACTAAAACACTTCCAATATAACTTTTAGAGGAAAACATGAACGTGATTACTTCATTGACCATATTAGTACACGTAGAGGACAACATGAATGTAGACTATAAAACTAGCAAATAATAAACATGTAGCTATAAGTCTCAAGCACTGAGTTTGAAATGCTCTAGATCATTGCAGAAAAGTGATTGAGGACTACTGCAATTTCTCCTCAGTGAGAGGACACGACGACAATACATATCCAATCTGAAACAATTCAAGCCAAGAGTTTGAAACAATTCAAAGCCTAAATGTTGTATTAAGAGCTTACAAAAAGCTTACACTTCATTTATCGGAAAAAATCCTCAAACTTAAACTTTCTAATAAGCAAGATTCTGTATCATCAGTTTCCTGAAAAACACGGACACCTTGTCAAGCATCTGCAGAGCTTTCTTATTCCAAAATTTGCTAAATTGGGTTCACACATATATTAATAAAAAGTGGAGAAACTTTAAAAAGTGAAGTAATAGAAGTATAAACCATAATGTGTGGCAGATTTCTTAGGAGAAGTAATTAATTATTAAAAGCCAACCAAAGCAAGTGGTAAAGTTTGTCAATCAAACAACAAAACCAGAACTGATAACAAGACTATTGTTTCTGCACAGAACAAACCCAACAGATCAACTATTTCCTATCGTACATTGCAATTGCAAGCCCTTGGGACTTCCATCTGACCCAGTAGCTAAAATTTCTTTTCTCATATAACACGTGGAAGGGCTGGAAACAATCTCTTCCGTTAGGTAAGTCAGCAAATTTTGCATTCATGAGGATTAACTGACTAAAGCCATCATGAGTAGATAAAGATTCACGACCAAACAACTTGACATCTCTGTTTCAATTTGTTTGTCTTACTTTCTATTTTAGTCGGTTTCAAAAAAAATGCCTCTTTCCTTTTTTGGCAACTCTTTAATTCCAACTTTCCACATGGCATGTTTAAGACCACAAGATTAAAGAGCATTTTGGTACATTTTACATATCTTTAATTTAAGACCACATGATTCAAAAAAAATCTTTATTTTCTTAAACTCCGTGCCAATTCAAAACCAGACAAACAAATTGAAACGGAGAGAGTACCTGCAGTAAAGAGGTGCATATTCACTCAACAACAAACAGACCAGATATATTGAGGACTCCTCATAACACCAACACTCCACAAATATGGGAGATGGAAGAACAGAGCAAGAAAACCTAACCAAAGGGAAAGAAACTGAGAAATTGAAGATGATCTATGCATAGTCATTTTCGGTGTCTGATTTCGATCATTCTGAACCTCACACCTCTATGGCAGAAAGCAGAAGCGCCGGGAAAGACACCACGCAAGTTAAGATAGTTTTTCTAAAATAAATAAAACCTAAATGGATGAAAAAACAGGCAAATGAGGACTACAAATTGCAAAACTGCTCCTCCATAATGGATGGTCAACACTTAGGGGCTGAATCTAGCAGACCATCCACCCAGTGCCGCTGCCTAATTCTGCTAATAGTTCATAGACATCAAGTCTGCAACACAGTTATCAGCCAAAAAACAAATGGCGAGACAGCTGGTGAAGTTTCTTGCTACTTGCATCATTAGAAAATTATTATTACCAAATTATGAATCCCTTACAACCTAGTCTTGAGGTGTACATAGTCTTCCACTATACACTCATTTGAAAAAACGAACCAAACCTCAGTAACATGTGACACTTCACTTTAGTATCTCCCATGTGCACATACATTACCCACACATATTATAATTAATAACCCCTTCCTCCCATTTTGAAGGTTCAAAACAAAGTTGACAGCCATTATTCACAACTTCTTACCAGAAGAAAATCTCAGATTTAGCGCCTTAATTCTTCGTTCGCAGTTGGAATCAACTAAACCAAATACCAGATCTAGCATTGAATCCATATGCCCCTATGCTCCAGTAACTATACTTATTGAAACTTTTGTTTTTGATAGGATACTTATTGAAACTATCCTAGGTCTGTAGATAGAAAGAAGATAGAGATTGAGGGAAAAGATGTTTTGGGACTGTATGGTAGTGATGGGATAATGAAAGCAGAATAGATGGCAGACGGGGTTGAAGAAATGGTATAATCAGCAGATTCTTGGTGTTTAGGGTGTATAAATAACGTGAATGCTACCACCTGTTTGGATTCAGACCCATTTATTCCTATTCTTGCATTTTTCCTGGAGAGAGATTAAACTAGATTTTTCATCTTTCAAGTGAACTTCTCAATCCACCAAAGATTAAAGATTAAGGGATGAGTGAGACACATCAAATTCTTGAACTTGGGAATTTTCTTCCTTCAATATCATGTTGTTGGCATTTCAACATGTCGCAATCTGACAACAGTTATATGGATGGTTACACTGTAACCTTTCTGAATATTTGAAGAATGGTTTTTTTCAGTAACTCATATTTGAAGAATGATGAAAGTAGACATCTCATATCGGAACCAGACATGGACCTTTGTAGAATAATTATTCTAACACATCACCAGTTTCCAATATAAAATGAAAAATATATCAAAGAATGCTAAAATCATTAGAAGAATTGAGATCTTCAACTCCTGAACTTAGAAGACGCCATGGTATTAATTTTAATCGTAAATAGCAAGTCGAAGCCCAACAATAATCAGTGCCCTATCCTCATGAAGGTTCTCCCTTCCTTACTCAGGCTTATAGACCTTGGATCTATAGCAACTTATACAGTGCACTATCTTTAGTTCAATTCATTGACCAAAAGAACCCTGTGGATCAACTATTGAGGTCTTGCATAGCAAGGACTGAAAGGTGCTAATAATCTGAACCAGGCTGAAGCTCACTTCTTTCACCAAGTTGTCCAGAAACTGGCATTGAAGTTGAACTAAATTTAAATGAGAGCCCCTCCCCTCTCTAACTTCCCATTTTTTAGTTGTTTCCACCGAGTGCTCATACTCACTTGGCTCAGCATTGCTCCAATAAAGAAGGGAGAAGATGGCATCAGCTTAGTTAATCATAAATTCAATGTCAAGCAATATAACAATTTAAAGGGGACATAAACAGTTTTTAACAAGTAATCAAATTGTACAATGCCGACACTATAAAAAGGGCAGCCCGGTACACTAAGCTCCTGCTATGCGCGGGGTCCGGGGAAGGGTCGGACCGGGTCTGTTGTACACAAACTTACCTAGCATTTCTGCCAGAGGTTGTTTCCACATCTTGAACCCATGACCTCCCAGCAACTTTACCAGTTACTCCAATGCCAACACTATATGTTGCATAATTTTCTTTAACAACAGTCACAGAGTATTGAGTTTGAGTCATAACAATAATCCTCAATAGGGAAAAGAAAAATAATCAGCAAGGTTCTCGATACCACCTACTATTCATGTAAGTAAGATATTTACCTTAGAAATAACATAATTGATAATGCGCTCAGACAGCTTTCGGATTTCTGATGAGTGCAAATCTCCAAAGAATATTGTCTGCAGAAAATTGTGAAAAGAACTTGTGTTGTAAAAGGTACTCTACAATATTTGAAAAGGTTCAGGTGCACAAAGATATACCTAATTTTGCCATGAACTTTCACTAGAAGCACTAAGAAGTCCTATTTTTAATGTTCACACCAATATTCAGAGACATTCAAGCTATTATTACATGCACAAATGTCCAAGAAACCGAAAGAAGAAGCTGAAGAATTCGTTAGACATTCAATAAGGCTGAAAGGGTGTCCTTTTAGAGTTAATCAAGTAAATATTCCACCTTCCCGTCTTTTTACCTAAATTCTAATTCATCCATCCCCGAAAATGATTTTTCTTCAATGATGAAGTCAACATAACATTATACTATTTCAACTTGATGTGATATCTTTACACCCTTTTCATATCTTCCAACCAGTATTTTAATATATTTTGACCAAACTCAATATTATACAATAATCATCCAAACATTCTCTTTTAATCTCTGTAGAAACCAGATAAATTTAAGATCAAATTAAGGGGTTCTTATATTCTTTCCCAAAACTAATAACCCCATACTTCCTATCTGGATTATAATATAACGACTCCAAATTACATCCCAAAGAAAAAATAATAAAATCTTAGAACAGTATCTTAACCACCCAATATTGAAAAGAAATACAGAGAGAACAGTAAATGTTTTGGTGCAAGCCTAAATCAGTTATCATCTATTCTTACATACACTATGACACAGTATGTGGGTCCTGATTTTCAGAGAGTTCAACTAATGTTATTGTGGAGATATCTCTATTGATGTCCCAATGCTGAAAGTATGAACATGTGCATAAGTTGCAAACATTCTAGCATGGAGATAAAGCCTCTATATTAAGAAAGTAACAAGGGACATTGGGCTCATGAAGCAGGAGAGGAGACTTCTGACAATAAAATCCAATGATTTAGACATTCTTAGCAGGAACAGCGAGAGGTTCTCAAGGACTATTGGTTTGAATCCATTGTAGATGGGTGAATCATCAATAGCACATGCCCTCAGGGGAGGGTAGAGAAGCTAGAAGGGGGTTACTGTTAATCAAATTGTCATCAAAGGACAAATTGAGTAGATCAAGGGTAGATAGTAGAAGCAGACTAACGGTAAACTGGTAAGGTAAGAAAGGGGTGCAGTAGGAAAGGATTACAAGAAAAGAAGATATGTGCAAGAATAGTAGGTTCACCTCATATCTATGGTATTCCAACTCAATGTGCAAGGAATAAATACCTTAAGAAACAACACCAGCAAGATAAATACGTTAACTGCAAAATTGGCTCCCAGAGTAATTGTTGTCTGTGAACCTAAAAGGTTCTCTAATGTACACCTTTCATTCCCAAAGTTGATAATACTCTCCCCAATCAGCCCATCTGATTTTAGTTTCTCGACTGAAATTCTCATCCAACACTGGAGTCCGACATAGCTCAACACAGTGCAGACCGCTGAAACTGACAAGTAACTTACGCCCATGGCAAATATATTTATCTTCTTCAGAGCAAGCTTTATTTAAGAATTTCATTAGAACGAGCAAGCATGATCATTTTCCCTCAAAATTGATGGCTGCAACTTAGTATACCGCAAACATTCCCTCTAATTCTGATAGGTAGTGGAACGTAAAGCAGAAATCTGCATCAAAAACAAAGAAAATCAAGATTATTTCCTCAATAAAACAATAGAAAGGGGGAGAAACACTGTCATGTATCAACATATTGAGTGACACTGACAGCTCAATCAGAGTTGTTAAATCCTATAATTCACCCTCACAAGTATCTTGCCTACTCTCTCTTATTCGTCTATCCTTTTGGGATAGTATTGAAAAAGCATATTCATGAAACTCCCCCACTTATGTTACCCAAAAGAGTAATTATTAAGCATTGGAATGAAACAGGTTCATAAGGAGCAGAATGGATATTGAGGATTCATATTTTTGTTAATAATCATGGTGTTTGAGCCGGCTTGCACGCACCTTGACTAATTCCACGGATATCTGCCACCTCCCACCAGCAACAGGTACCAGGTAACTCTCCTCACCAAGGCTAGGACAGATGCGAAAAAATCACCAAAATGAAACGACTCTTCAAATTAATCAAATTAACGAGTTTTTGTCTCTCGAATGTCCAACTGATTAATTAATTCTTTTATAACGTACTCTACTTGTTTCTTTTTTTTTTGGCCAAATAAGCTAGAAGGGTGCTACTGATAATAATGATCCACATAAAAGGGCTGCATAGCCCAATATCATCATACTTACGTGCATTAGTAACCACTCAGATAGAAGAGCAGGTACTAATATTCCAGATTGGAATGCTCGCCTCACGGTTCTTAACCCACTTCATATTGCCGACCCCAACTAGTATGGGTCTAAAGCTTAGTTTTTCCCCTATGACCTATTTAAAATGTTATTGAACTGGGCAATTTATGGATTTCACTGAACTCAAAAAGTGATCATCATTTAACAATAGATATATATATATATATATATATATATATATAAGATTATGTACCCTCCAAACTCCATTAGAGGAACCAATTCTTGTAATTAGAGAAAAGTGAACATATTTAGCAAAATTGTCCAACGCAAAACCCTACAACTACCAAAGAGGTGCACAAAAAAACTAAAATCCATTGTGCAACATAATAATTCCAAGGAAAAAATAAAAGAGTTAAATGAGACAAGGATTGAGTGACGAACAACTGAATTAGCATATAAATGTAACATAACGAACCTGTAAAAGATCTCACACAAAGGTGATAGCAGAAAAACAAAACTTCCTCTTCAGCTTAATGTCCATTGGACAGTTTTCAAGTGTCACTTATTTAGAAAAATGTCTTTATTGGGAGATACTATATATTACTAGTATTATACGTACTTTATTGCGAGTTCGTTTAATATTGTGGGATTTTAGTGTACTCACTCTTGTCCTAGTATTTCCATTCATTGTTCCAAAAGTTTCACCCCAGGAGCCCCCACTCTTGTCCTAGTATTTCCATTAATATTTTGTCCTTTTCTTGATAGGCTGTTTAGAATCGGGTGCTCAATTGTTTTCACCCTTTCTTCTTTTTATTTATATTTATTTTTGATATCAAATATAGAAACTAAAATATTTCGATTTCAAACAGTTTCGCCCGGTTTTATATAGATAAATTATGCCCATTTGGGCTTTTTATTTAATGGGGTGTTCAAAATAAATCGTCCAAGAAATCCAGCCCAATAAATAAAAAATAAATAGCAGAAATTAAAAATATAACGTGACCAAAAACAAATGTTTCTTTATTAATTAAAGATCAAATATGTTAAATTAGATATCATAACGACCAAAAGCAGAATTTAACAAGAACTGAGGGACTAAAAATTGCTATCGTCCCTTATATGTTATAACTTTAAAACGACCTGATAGTACTAGCTTTTGGGCGCTTCTGTGTAGTGATTCAGTAGTCATAACGTAGGACAGTAGGCTAGTTTTTGTAGGTATGTTAACATTTCAGAGCACATTCCTTTTGAAAGATGAGTAAAATGGAGATTTTGATGCAAGTCCCGATTCAAACTGATATATGGAGAGAGTACCTTTTTATTACTTAAATAGAAACAATAGATACAGAAAACAGAGGCCATTAGAAGGCGGCACGACCCTTTTCGTTGGTTTCATTAACTTCCGAAGACACTAATGAACTATTTCAACCATCAAAATAACCTTAATTCTTCTTGTTAATAAACAATAAACAAGGCATGCTGACAATTCATCATACATGCTCCACATATCCAGAAGAACGTATATTAACATTATGTACAATTATCACTGGTCACAGGCTCGTGACACGAACAGATGCATCGTCATCAGAGTATTTGCCTGCTTGACATGTTATGTGCAGCATCTATCTGAAAAAAATAGAAGTAACATCCATAATCATCATCATGCTAGTTAGTTAAAAAAATTAAAGACCATTTCTGCATCCACTCCCCAGAGGGGAGAGAGAAAACAACATCAGAAAATACGAGATAGAACCTCCCTCCAAAATTCAACCGGAGACTCCAAAGTAAATAGATGTTTCACTCTATGGATCTAAATAAGGACAGAGTCTGTGATTTCCGTTGGACCACTTGAGTTGGGGTCCTTCCAACTAACCCCAGGCCTCTAAACAAAAGTGCTGGTGGAGCTATAGAAAGTGATCACTCGGGCACTTGCGGACATGGAAATCTCTATTTTTGGAAATGCCAAGGATAAAACTTATTCTTAAATTTATTAAAACCTTAAGGGGTCGTTTGGTAGCTAGTTAGAGTTATGCAGGTATTAGTAATACATGAATTAGTTATATAGGTATTAGTTATGCAAATATTAGTTATGCAGGTATTAAGATTTAGTTATATATAAATTATTTCCTTGGACATTGGTTTGTTATATTAAAAATTAATAAACATTATGTACTTTTGATGATCTTATGCTTGACCTTAGAAAATATCGTATTAGAGGATCTGATTGTTTATGTAGAAAAAGGAAAGTATTTAAGTGAGGAGTGATAAGGGTAACCATCCTCTACCCCGCATAAAATAATATAAAGATTTTCTCATAACTTATACATATATTAGTTATGCGGATTTCTAAATAGAAAACCAAACGCCGTATTAATTTTATACATGATAACTTACTTCCTAACTAGCTACCAAACGTGGTATAACTTATGAAGAAATTAATACATGAATAAATTGTCTCTTTCCTAGTACCAAATATGGTATCAGTCAGAAATTAATACATGAATAAATTGTCTCTTTCCTAGTACCAAATATGGTATCAGTCAGAAATTAATACATGAATAACTTGTCTCTTTACTAGCTACCAAACGACCCTAAAAGGTTGTCAATAGATTAACTAGCGGAGAGGAAAAGGCTATTTCTGTGCATGGAGAGAGCATTAAGCTTAAGAAATTTACATAACATACTAACCAACGGAAGTTGCCTGCAAATCAGGTGCTGCTGCTACCAAGATCAAAGTCCATGGTGTAATCATATTCAATTGTCGGAATAACTGAAGCCACAAACTTCAAGAATAAGAAAAGGTACCTGCAAATGGTGCTTGAGATCAACATTCAAGAGGAGACAAAAACCTGATGCAAGTAGAGAAACTAAAAGGAAATCCAAATTTAGGAAATCATGCATTTCAGTTGTCAGGCCACATGTCTTAAATCTTCGGTCTAAAACAAGCACATTTTACTCCAGGAAACCTGCTCATCTTACCTTTGATGATAGTGAAAGAATTGTGGCTACAACAAGAATCATCATAATCATTACCACTGGGTACAAACCCTCCTATTTTCTTTCTTTCAGTGGCTACAGCATATGACTATAGCAGGAAAGTCAAACAGGACTTGAAACTGTCGAGAAACACTCCATATAGGCATATAGGATAAGTAGAAACAAAATAGAGCATAAGAACTGCAAGTGTACTTCCCATAATAATGAAGATAAAGTGGCAGTAGATGGATTGTGGTGCCTAAATGCAACAATTTAGATATATAGACTTGGGTTTAGAGCAGAATGATATACAATAACACTACGCTAGTCCCAAACAAGTTGGGATTGGCTATATGAATCCTCACTGGCCCTGTTTTCCATTTAATATTCAACTCGGTCGAACATAATACGAACTAAAAATAAATATGAAAAATACTAAAGGTTTCTATATTTCCTACTGACATAATAATTTATAATAGGGTAAGCGACTCGCACATGACTTAAACGTTTTTACATGACTAAAATTTATTCTCATCTAATTGGTATCGCCTACAGAAATGCTTATTCTTCCCTTGAACTCTATTATTCGATAAGTATGCATTGATTCCAAGAGATGGTAAGTCTTTCGAGACAACCTTCTTCCATGTGATTTTAGATCTACCTTAGCACCTTCACCCAACATGGCTTCACACCTACAGATCGGTGCATCTGGAGGTTGACACATGAAATTGACCAAACCATCTCAAGCGACCACTCATTTGATCCTCAATGTGTGCTACTTGCACCTTCAAGCGAATGTGGTCATTTTTTATCTTGTTTAATACTCTAATCTCATACACTGCATATCCATCTTACCATATGCATCTCCGCAACACTCATCTTATGGATGTGTTGAACAGTCCAATCATATAACATACCATACAACTGTTCTATAGAACTTACCTTTTACTTTGATAGCTATCACATAATATCCGGAGCACTTCTCCATTTCAACCATCCAATTTTGATTCTCGGTGTAATATATTCATCTTAGAGCAGAATGATATGGTAGATAAAAATGTAACACATAAGTAAAACATGATAGCTCAAATAGAGGAGTGTTACATCCCCAGGGCTTTGGTTCAACAGTAAAGTCAGTATATTTGTGGGGGGTTTGAACCCATGAGAACCAAAGCCCAGTATTTAAATGGGAGGATAATAGAGGAGCTTCCCATACTCCCCTGAGTTTCGAACCTATACAGCCAACTGTAGCTGGGTTAACTAACACACAAGGAAATTCTCTATTATTAAAAAAGATATAGGAATGTCACAATAAGTGTTAACACTATAAAAAGATACCTAACAAGATGAAAGGCAATTGTTATAAATGATTGTGAGACCAATAATGTTACATGGTAGACTTGCCCTATAAGGCCCAACAGATCCATAAGATGACTGTTGTAGGAATGTGAATATTAAATTGAATGTATGATCATACAAAATATGACAAGATTTGAAATAATTACATCAGAATGGTGCAAGTAGCAAACATAGAGGATAACATGAGAGATCGGTTTAGATAGCTTGCTCATGTCCTACGTGAACCTCCCGATGCAACGTTCGTATGTGTGACAAATGATTATTGAAGCTCATAAAAAGGGACGAGAAAGATTAAAAAATTACATGGAAATATAAAGACTTAGCAAAAACATGACACAATTATAACAAAGGATCCATGTAGGCAATATAAACTAGTTGAGATCAAATCAATTAACCATATAGGGATAACTTGTCTTAAAATTAGTATTGGAATGAAATTGACTTGAATAGAACGGAAAAGATATAGAGAGGTTATCAGTTGGATAATGTCAGGCAAGATTTCTGAAACCTACTGAGTTGGGAGGAAGCAGGACTTGAGGCAAAGGATAGAGAAAGATGGAGAATTGTCCCAGCTAGTATTTGGTGGACAATCCAGAAAGAAAGAAATTCCAGATGTTTTGAGAATATGAGCAATTCTGTCCAAAAGATCAGATTGAACTGTATTTTGCTTCTGGTGTTTTTGGTGTAAACAGTCCTACTCAGGAAACTGTAGAAGTTCTTGATGTGCTAGATTTCATTTAGAGGTCAGAATAACTTCAGTTTCTTAGAGCCACTTTGTAAATATGGTTTCAGTACAACCTATGTACTGTTTTGTTCATTTATAGAAATACACACAAATTACCAGTTTCAAAAAATAAAAGATAAAGAGAGTTCATTTTTTTATAAGTTAATAATTTTATTAACAATTGGGGAAACCCCGTATACAAGCCGTATACCAAAAGAAAAGAAACTACACCAAAATAAGGTTCTCAACAATAGAGATCCCCTCCTCTATGCAAATTGGGATCTCAAAAGTACACCAAAAATAGACTAAAGACAAAACACTACACTGTATTTTTACAAAATCAAGCTCCAACCCTTCATAAGCCCTCCTATTCCCCTCTTTCCAAATGACCCACATGACTGCTAAGGGGGCAACGCTCCAAGCCCTCGAGCATTTCTTCCCCATGTATGAGGCCACCAACTTTGCAAAGCCTCCTTCATAGTACCTGGCATGACCCATTGCATCCCAAAGAAATTGAGAGCCGCCCTCCATAACCGTTCACTTTTACACGTAAACACCAACTACCCTAGGTAATTCTCTTCTTGCTCAGGTTCTCCGCTGTTAGAATCACACCCCTTGCTGCCAACCATACAAAGAAACAAACCTTCCTCGGTGCTCTAGGGATCCAAATGGAGCCATGCGGGAAAGAATATTCCTCTCTCACTAGCAAACTCTTATAATAAGAGCTAACACTGAATAAGCCATCTCCGCTCTCTCACCATCTCCAAACATCAGAAGGGTTGTTTGGTGTGTCTAGCCCATACAACAGCTCTATCAAATTGTGAAACTCTTCCTGACACCAATTGTTTCAAATTGAGGCAAAGTTGGTTGATTGATTGAGATTCTTGTATATGCAATGCAACAATGTAAATAAAGAACAGTCTTAAGGAAACAATTACTATATTGCTATCTAAAGCTATAAAAGTATCAATAAGAATTCTTGTTCCCAATTTATTTATTTATTTTGAGAATGGTAATGTTAGAATTCTTGTTCCCAATTATTCTATTGATGTCAGTAGTATACTCCTCCACTTTGTACTCAATAACTAGAGGTCATTGGTAAAAGCTAGATGGAGGAGCTAGGATTGAAAAAATGTCAAGACTGAAACTAGAAAATCATCACCATAGTGCATTAATTTTTGTTCCAACAAAAGGGCTAAACATTTCTTTAAAATTGAGTACTCTGTTACTCATCACGAGAAATTCCATTTATTTCTGCTACCATGCCTACCCATAACTAAAATATGCTCTTGCAGCTGCAGGAAACCTTCTCATGGTAGACAGATATAAAGAAGGATTTCTAGAACAATATGCAAGGTAGCTAACGAACCATCAGGGGATACACCGGTGAATAATGTCAAAGCACCAACTTCCTTGAAAATCTAGATGCCAAAATGAACAGAACTTCCATCTGGTTCATAGCTACATAGTATAGCTCTTTTTAATGCAACTTGCTAACAGAATTAAATGCTAATATGCATGGTTTATTCAAACATGCATACATCTACGAGTTGTAAGTATTCCCACATAACCAAATCATATGGGTATTATGTGTGTGATTATGCATACTGCTTAATGAAAAACACAAGGATACTAGAAGAGAAATAAGAGTGTACTTGTCAACTTCAGGTTCAACTCCTCTCGACATCAGAACATCAATAATTTTCTTCATCACAGCCCCGTGTCGGCAAGGATGTACGGAAGCATGTTTCCCTGGCAGATGTGGATGGTCTTCAATGGTCACCTGAGTTAACAATGTTGAGAACGAAAGATTAGAAAGAATTCATCGTCAGAAAAATTGTTGTAGTTAAATAAGAAACAGGGTTATAAAAGAAAGGAACTTGATAATCAGTGTGACAGCTCATTCAATTGTTCAGTTGCCATCTACAATTTGGTTCAACAACAAAAATTTCAGCCAGATAAAATGGATACTGCTGGTCACCATAAATAGTCCCTGGTGGGTTCAGTTTTGTACCGAATAGTATGGCTATTACTGTTTCGCAAAAAAGTTTTGGCAATTTTTCAGAAATCAAGCAAAAGATTAAGTTGAGATTCGAAAACCCCAAGCAGAAGACTGGGTGTTATTCACACATAAGCTGTATCAACTAAAAGCAAGCATTCAAGCTCTATTATGTCTTAAGGGGGAAAAAAAAAGAGCCTCTGGAAAAGAGTTATTGTTGTCAGATGTGTAAAACAAACCATGGCCTCATTCAGTTGAATTTCTTAGAAATGGCTCAATTGGTGAGCTCGAAGGAGAGAAGAGAGGGGGGAGGGGAGAGAGAAATAGAGTGTGTATTGTGTTTGATTGCAATCAATTAGACGGCAATGATCTGAGTGCAGAGGAGACAGCAAGTGGTGGTAGGGGGGAGTAAAGGCATAAGCAATAAACTTTTGACAAACTATGAAACATTTAGTTTTCAGTTCAAAATTTTGTTTCATATAAAAGAACAAAAATGATGATAAAGAAAACAACATGAGGAAAAAGTTGATAAGTTGAATGCATGCGCTTGGACTTGATCTCCAGATAACAATTAGCAAGAAAGAATACAACCATCTATGACCAAACTACTGGACCATGTTTGATATAGGCTTGCAGGATATCATATTCATCATTTTTTCATAGTCACAGATAATTTCTAAAAACCTTCGCCACACTATAATACTAAATATTTTATTCAAGAAAATAATGGAATGGGTGTTCTAAATAACTAAACGAGTTAGCTGAACTGATTCACTTGATCAGTTACTTCTTTGTAACTTAATAATGCACAGCCCTGAGATGATTGAGCAAACAACAATACAATCTTGGTTGAAACTTCTCAAAGAATTAGAGAAGAAACAATATTCTGATTTCCAACTTTAAATGTCTTGTATTACTTGGACCCAAACTAATGCAACTTCATTTACAAAAAAAACTACAACATGCAAAAACTTATTAAGCTTGTCCCCAAATAGCAACTAGACCTAAAAGATGCATCTTACCGTCTTGCGTGCATGATCTTGACTGACATCTTCAAGTATGAGCTCTGGTTGCAAAAGCATCCTTGACTGCCACATAAAATCAAGAATAGTGCTTACCACACATGATGAATATTATTAAAAAACGATCACCCCTCACAGTTGCAAATTATTCATAGTTTACTGTATTGCAATCAGATCATTAAGCTTCCCAGAAGACCATTATGCATGCCTTAAAAAGAAGAGAATCTTCTTTTTCCGAAAGCAACATTAAATTGATATACTCATGTACAAGGATATTTTCAAGCATCTTAAGAATAGACACTAATATGAATTTCAAAGTAGTTCAAAATTTCATCTTTGTGCAGATCTTGTATAGTTTAATAGAATTAGGATTAAGGAGAGTAAAGCATGCTTTGCATAGAAATTCTGCAGAAATGAGCATAAATTATATTTCATGTGATATAAAGAAGAAAAACAACCTCGTGCTAAGTCCATTGACTTAAGCAGACAAAATATTACCTTCTCATATCTGGATAAGACAAATAAATAATGCATAATACAGCATTATGAGAAGATCTCTGCTTATCAAGCATATATATAAAGTGATATCAGAAAGAAAATCATAAAATGGCACTATTCAGTTTTTTAGCTGACAGCCATCCACCTGAGGTATCAGGAGAAAAGACAACTTTCTCAAAAACACACCAGTAAGTTTTCCCACTAATCCCCAAAAAGAGACGCCCATAAAATCCAGGTAAGCTCCCGTTGTATCATCCATTTCTCAAATGTATGGTTACCAAGTTGTTTATTTCACAAATATGTCGGACCATCTTGCAACTCTTTTCATCATAAACACAAGTGAAAAATGCAGTCATCAACACAATTATATATTTAAGGCAATTAAGAATTTTATTTTGACTGACCTCATCATATCCAGTGAGCCACACACGAGGTGTTTGATAATATTTGTCATACCTACAAAAAGTACAGATGGACATTTGTCATAACAGTTAATAAGCACTTCTCTTTAATGGGAAATGCAAGAAATAGCTAACATCACAAAATCTAATGAATGAAGTTGACTTACGTGATGCTGACATCATAGGTTCGTGTTCTTAGAATGTTGTCATCATCAGGCTCATTAGCCACAAGATATGTAGTCTGAAGGGTAGCCTGCAAGAAATCATGAGAAGTTAACCATTTTGGTATTGTAGATGGAATATTCTGAAAGCTGATAATTTTCATAGATTCAACAAACTGAACTTTGTGCTTAAACAAATCAGAGCAGCATTCTTTTTCTTTTGTTGAAAGAATGGGAAGGTAGTCAGCAGTCACTGAACTGAAAGATAGGGAAGCTTCCGGAAAGTTTGAAGAAGAATTTTCTTACATATAACAGTATAAAAACGAATTTTCTCATATATACTCTACCCTCCCCATACCCCACGTCGTGGGACTACACCGGGTATGTTGTTGTTGTTTGTTTGTTTATATTATACCAGGAGAAAGTCAAATTGAAGGCGAAACTATTGGGTATGAAAAAGTCAAGAAAATGAGGGACTTCTTTCTTGTTTATCAAGAAAGATTTGAAAAGAGGGTGTTATCAAGCCTTCCCTGTAAGCCATAAACTGATTTTAGAATCTTGTACACCTGCTCAGGTCCATGTGCAGGCAAGGAGATGCTAACAATTTTTCACTAATGAGGAATCATGTGAATAGTCATTGCACTTCTAAGCTATTCAGTATCTACCTTTAACTGTTTCTAAAACTACCAATACCACCAGTCGGCTTTAAGCAATTCTATTTCTAAAATACATTATTTGTAGAATAGATACATTTCTTGCTATTATTGGATTGAGTTGGGAAATACCAGCTCATACACTAAGTATGATATCTAGTTGGAACAGAAGTGGAGGGACTAAAGCTCAAAGAAAAAATTGGAGTATGATTCCAGGATGCATATGGTGGACTATGTGGAGGGAAAGGAATTTAAGATGTTTTGAAAACAAAAGCAACCCTATCTAGAAGATAAAGCTTAATTGTATTCAACTTTTGCATTTTTGGTGTAAAGAAAAGTACATAGATGACACTGAGACACTCGTACAATTTTTAGAGTCTCTTTAGTTGCTAGTTTATTATTTTTGTGCAGCTTTTGCTAGACTCCTTGCAACTATGGCCTTTCTCTGCCGTTTTGATTTTAATACAGCTTGTTATCATCTCGAAAAAAATAGATGCATTTCTAACTCTAAACATCGTGGACATTATCAGGAGAGCCATTTGGCTGGTAAGTTGATTATACAAGTATCTATTGTGACACTTCTAGGAACAATTCACCAAATGAAATGAAAAGTAACTTTTTATATGACCTCTTAATTAGAGCACCAGGAAAATCATCATCAAAGACCATGAAGATATAACATCAGGCATTTTAGTTTATGAGCATGAGCAGCTATAGCCAAGTAGCCAGCAGATTGGATCATGATTATGTACGAAACCATTGTAGTATGACTTTTTAAGAAACAGTAGGCTGTTAAGATTAATCATGAATCGCACAGATCTTAAAACTATAATACACGCAGATAGAGACAGCTTCTTACAGGGTCTGTTTCTATAAGATTGTCAGCTTCCTCATACTCTCCCATGTCGGGTATGTCTTCCTCTTCCTCACCTCCAAAGTATGACGGGATTGACTGGATAGTGTTCTTTTTGCTGATTTCTAATGCTTCCATAGATGGCAAGTTATCATCCTCAGTGCCATTGTTTTCTAAGAAATAAATGGGACAAAATGTCATAAGGCAAAATGGATAAAACTCAATTTGTTATTGGAAAGTACAGATATACCAGAAACCTTTTGGTTTCCCATGAGTTGCCAGCCAACCATCATTGTCCTCATTATCAAGCAGCACTTCACCTCCAGCAGCCTCATATTCTTCCTCTACTGATGCAGCTCTTCTCAGACAAGGAACTGTGTACAAAATTAAAGTGGCACATGACCTATACTGGTGTACGCTAAAAGTTTTACATTCTTTTTCTTTTTGGTTCCTATGAGACGAGTAGAGAACGTTTATGAATAAAGAAATATCTAAAAGAATGGCAAAGAGAACTATAAGATCAGAGTTCCACCTTCTTTCAGTCGGGATGGAGTGTTAAAATTCTAAAGAAGTTGTTCAAGATTAGAAAGCCCAAAATAAACAATTTACCAATTCCAAAGAGAAGGTTAGTGAGCAAGGGAGGAAAAATATAAAGCACTAGGCAACAGAAGTATCCTTTGCAGGATGCTTAAGTTGATAGACAAGGAGCAGATTGAAACGCATAGATTCAGTGCATAACATGTCTTAGGCAATAAGTTCTTAGTCCTATTTCCTAACCCCATAGTTACTTCCCATGATCATCAGGATATCACATTATCACTTGAAACAAAAGACGCTGACCATAACATGTGTTGGGCAACAAAGTTATGAGTCCTGTTTCCATACCTCATGGCTACTTCCATAAGCATCAATATAGTTTGTCCTATTAAATTATTTAAACCTCTATCTCGGTAGGCTCTTGAAATTGCATAAAAAGGTTTAACAAGTCAGTAAGACAGATTATCAGTTCTGGATTCTGATGATAATGAATTTCTGACATCGGGATAAAATCCCCAAAAGTTACATGGATACATCAACTGTGTTAAAAACTATCAATATTCAATTATTGACCAGAACTTACTTCTTAGTGTTTTCCTTATCTTCAAGATCAGTTTAGCTTAAATTAAGTCTTGCAAGATTAGTTTAGCAGTAGCTTAAGTTAAGCTGAGTTATTCTATAAAAAGTGTAAATTTATCACTAATTAAGTGTAAAGAATGAAGTTATCATGCACATATCACTTAGCTAGCTCATATTTTCCCCGAACACATTGAATTATATGAAAACTACTAATAGGATGTGGTTGTAGTTGGATACCATTTCTAGTTATCAAGAATTGCTTGTCGGCTGGTAAATATGACTTCCTCTTACTATGCTCGCCTGATTCCCTGTTAATGAACAACGAACCATGACATAAGAATTAGATGCAACAGAAACAAAACTAATCAGAACTATAAGAGGAGCAGAAAAAAGTAACATTAACGAACCATTGCATAAATAAAATCCTGGAGAGCAAACTCTTTTTTCTTTTCGTTTTCTAAAGGGGAAGCTAACAAAATTTTCATCTTCAAAGCAAAAACAGATAGCTTCACAACATGACAGAATAATGATAGAAAATCAAAAATTGATCGGCATCTCAAATAGTGAAAATGCATAAAACTTCAAACGTTTGAGAAATCAATAGTCCGATCAATCAATTTTCTGTTTTTTTGGTAACTAATCATTTTATTAATCACCACCAAGGAAACATTACAGTCCCATATCTTAGCTTACTCAGCTAGCTATCTAAAGAACACCAGAATAAACTACAATCTGTTAGTACGAGGACTAGAAACCGCATCAATCAATTTTCATTTTACCATCAAACAAACTCTTTATCTATTACATGAGATAACACATCATTGACCAACAAATTGGTTCATATGTCAATCCTGAGAAGTACAATATAATAACTATGTACACATATAAAATCCAGTGCTACTATTACTAATTATATGATTTACTCGAGCCGAGGGTCAATAGGAAACAGGCTCTCTACCTTCACACGGTAGGGGTAAGGCTGCGTACACACTACCCTCCCTAGACCCCACTTGTGAGATTTCACTGAATTCAAGTTGTAATCACTGTATTTTACATTTGCACATTATTTTCTGTATTTCCAGCTGGCTTAGTGATAGCTCCATAGGCAAGGATGACGCTATAGAAGCCCTAAGAAGACCGACGTCAAGATCACAAGCTAAGGAGATGCAAGCCAAGGTTGCTGAGCTTCAATTGGAAATCAAGAAGATGCTTATCATGGAGGAAAAGCCCAAGAACGAGTCCAAGAATTATGGAGAAGAATGGGATAAGTGCTATACATATTTTATGATTCAAGTCCAAGCCCAAGAAGAGAAATATTGGGCCCACATGAAGCCCAAAGAGCTGAAGATCAAGACCACAAAGGGCCTGAAGTTCTGCCCAAAAGATGGGCTGCCACGTGGCAGCAATTAAAGCCCAAAAGAGCTGTTTAGGGGAAGCTTCTCAAAAGCCACGCCCAAGGGGTTCTTTGGGTCCAAATATGGAAACTTTTCCTTGTCTTGTTACGGAAGAGTTTGGTATTATTTTTATATGTTTTCCTAGTTTAAAGTTTCCTATTTTAATCCTAGTTAGGTTTTAGTTTAATTATTTCCATAAAAGTAGATTCTAATCCCATTCTATTTGGGATAAGTTTTCCCTATATATAGGGGTGAATTTTGTTATTTTCATTAGAAAACAGTATCATTATTTGAGAGTTTCTCATCTTTACACCTTTGTGTGTGGCTACTTTGGATTTATCTTGCAACCTTCTTTTAAGAGGTAAGATTAATTCGTGTTTGATATCTTTGGTTCTTATTTGTAAATTTTACCGAAGGTAGACTAATTATTGTCTCTAATTTCTTTGAATTAGGGGTCTAGATCACTTTTTGATATAAGTTCTTGAATTGACTCTATTAGTATCGTAATTAGTCTTAATCCGCTAATTTTGAATACTAAGATCATTAGTGTTCTTATCACTTAATCTTGAAATTTGAAAATTTTATTCTCGAATTTCGCCTATCCTTAAATCCGTCTTTAATCTTTATATTTTCGCTTCCGCATCATTTTCTTGTTTTCTTTCAAGTAACCCGATTCTAATCACTTAGTTTGTTAAGACAGTTAGTCGTTAGCACGTGACTTTTCCCCTGATTTCCCTGGCCTTTATTAGCTGGTTTAGTTCCCATTTGTACGCGTTGAATTTGTGTTTCAGTCAATATTCTCTCTTATCATTCTAAACTCATCTTCCAACTGCTCGATTGATTGCTGAAGAACAATTCCTCTATTTTCGTTTCTCGAATCTTTCTTCAATTCTGAAGATGATATCACTGGGTATGTTGTTGTTTGTTACTATTACTAGTTGTACCATCAACATACAGGTCCAAATATAGCAGAACGGATATTAAGTATTCACCCAATTAGTTTGGTATTGAATTGAACCAATTACCAAAGCCCTAGAAAAATGAATATTCACAATTCTGATCGGCAAGAAGACATTTAATTGAACTCTTTCAAATTAGATCTAATCTTGAAAGACATAAATGAAAGATATTTACCAGGACCAGGTAGGGCATTTGGAGACGAGATTATCACCAGCTAAGACGAATTCGGTAACGCTGAGAACGCCTTTTTCTTTGAAAGCAGAGACAGTACGAGGACTAGTGATTCTCTCCACCGTACCTTTGAATGCTCCGTGAAGCTGTGACAGCACCATTACGATTGAACAAGAAGAAGCAGTTGATGAGACCGCAAGGGTTGAAGTTCTTTTCTGGAGCTTCTTTTATGGAGATTTGGAGACCAAGGTTTTGAGTCCAAAAAAAAAAGGGTATTTAAGGTGTCTGCTTTTAAATAAAAGCTGAATTAGTTTTTTTGCGGTCGAAAAAAACATAAAACTTATGCTTCTTAAAAATAAGTATAAGAAGTAGAAATTTATTTTCTTTAATAAGTATGTATTTATCTAAAAAAAAAATTATAAGGTAAGTGGTATTAATCGAAGACATCAAGATGTATTGCATTTGAGCTTACAAAAAAAGATTTGTTTGCTTTACAAAAAAATATGTAAGCAGAATTAGTGAGCTAGTAAAATTCAAAAGATGTTGTTCATTAACAACATGAACCAATTTGGTCCAACTAAACAAATTGAAAATATCCCTGTTTTTAAAAGATCTAAAGGAGTTGACTTTCCATCAAAACATTTCCTAGTTCTTTCTAACCAGATACACCAAAATATACTAGCTGATACCATATTTCAGATCTTCTTGATGGCTTTGTCAACTCTTCATAGGCTCCAGCTCTCATAAGCTTCTTTTACTGTGAGGGGGTGGTCCAATTAAGACCAAAGAGGCCAAAAAATATATTCCAGATTTCCGAGGTCACTTCACAGTGAAGGAAAAGATGTTTGTTAGTTTCTACCTCCTTTTTGCACATATGGCATCTGCTTGGGAGCTGTTTTTTTTTTTTTATCAAGTTGTCTTGAGTGAGACAAGCTTCATAAAGCGGTGTCCAAGTGAAACATATGACTTTAAGAGGTAGTTTTATCCTTCAAATGAGCTTTCAAGGCCAATTGTCAATCAATGAATTTCTTGAGCACATCTGATGGTACACTACCTTAATAGTGTAGAATTCCCCACTGTAATGCCCCAATTTCAGTTTGTCAATTGCCTGGGGATTGATATGAATTTGTTGAAATCTTATAAATAGGTCTAGCAACTCATTCCCTTCCCAATCATGCATGTTTCTTCTGAAAGACATATCTCAAGTGTTTCCTTCTCTATTAGCATGAATGACAGAGTTGGGGTCTTGAGCTATTCTGTACAAATCTGGGAAGTCATCTTGAAGTAAGGTATTTTCAGCCCATTTGTCTTTCCAGAATCTTAAGAGGGTCATTGCCCACTTCAAAATGAGTCTGTTGAACAAAGATGACCCACATACTTCTAATACCCTTCCAAAGACCCACACCAATAAGGAAAAGTAGAGGCCTTAGTGCACCAATGGTCCAACATTCCATGTTTAGCCATGAAAACATCTTTTTAAAATCATGTGTCCTCTATGTTGAACCTCCAAATCCACTTCATCATCATGCTTTTGTTGTGAGCTGCAAAGTCCTTGATTCCAATACCTCATTGAATTTTTGGTTGAGTCATCTTCTCCCACGAGATGAAATTTGTCCCTCGTTATTTCCTTTCCAAAGAAAGTCTCTCCTTAACTTGTCAATCTGTTGCATAACATGAGTTGGCATTTGGAACAAGACCATATAGTACGTAGGTAAGTTGTCAAGAACATTGTTGATTAGTGTTAGACTGCCACCAAATGAGAGATACTACATTTTTCATGTTGCCAATTTCTTTTCAAAATTTTCAATAGTTCTTGTCCAGATTTCAGTAGATTTGTATTTAGCACCCAAAGGGAGATCCAAGTAAGTGGAAGGAAATGGTCCAATTTTACATCCCATGATATCCGCTAGCTCAAACATATTTGAAACCTCATTGACGGGATAGATGGTGCTCTTAAGCATGTTCATATGTAGACCTGAAACCGCTTAAAAAATAAATAAGGTTAGGTTAAGTTTTATCACTTGTGATCTCTCAGCACCACATAATATCAGAGTATATCTGCATACAATAGATGAGAGACATCTGATTGGTGTCATGGGTTCTTTCCTATCTTAAATGACACAATCCACCACAATTGACTAACTTTCTGTAATATTTTGTTGAGTCCTTCCATTGTCAAAATAAACAAGAAATGTGAGATCGGATCACTCTGTCTGATGCCTCTATGCGGTGAGAAGAATACCACAGGCCCCGTGTTAACCAAAATGGAATATTTGACAGTAAAGATACTATACTTTGTGCTCGTTTGTTTGGGCTTTTCCAAAGGCCAGAAGTGCTTTAGGAAAGTCAAAAGCACTTATGGCCTTTAATTGGAGTGTTTGGTGCACAGATTCAAAAGTGTTTTTGGGTTCTAAAAGCACTTTTGGAAGAAGCCCAAAATTTGGGCTTCATGAGTAGAGGTAATTTTGGCTTATAATTTTTTTGTCTTTTATACAAAAGTACTTTTTTTATTGACAACCAAACACCCTAACCACTTTTTGATGAAAAGCTCTACTCCCAAAAGCTCTACTTCTAAAAACTTTTTTTAATAAGTTGTACCAAACGGGCCCTTTATCCACCTATCTCCAAAGCCAATCTGCTTCAAAGTATTAAGCAGATATGACCAACTCACTTTGTCGAAGCTTCTCAATGTCTAGCTTGAATAGCAACTCTGGTTCATTGCTCTTTAGTCTCCAATCTAGGGCCTCATTAGCGCTGAGTGAAGCATGATTTTCCTTCCCCTAACAAAAGCATTCTGGCTCCTTGACACCAATTTCTCAATCACTATTTTGAGTCTTCCTGCCAGTAATTTCGATGCAATTTTGTAGACACTACTAATAAGGCTGATTAGTCTGTAGTTCTTGAGTTTGGTTGCTCCTTTCTTCTTAGGAATCAAGGAAATGAAGGAAGCATTGATAGATTTGACCATGTGGTAGTGGTGATGAAAGTGTTTCAACGCATTGATAATCTCATTTTTTATGATCTTCCAAGCATGTTGGAAGAAGACCATAGTAAATCCATCCGGCCCTGGTGCCTTATCTGGTGCACAATTTTTAATGACCAAATGAATTTCATCTTCTTCAAACTCCCTTTCCAGCCATATTCTATCTTCTTAAGAAATTCTAGCTAGATTGTCAAATGTAACCGATGGTCTCCAAGGTTCATTCTCTGTATACAACTGAAGCTCAAAAATCCCTCTTTGATTTCTTGTTTGTCTTCAGTAATGAATCTCCTAACTTGTAGCTTGTCAATACAATTATACCTTCTATTTGCATTAGCCATGCTCTGGAAAAACTTTGTGTTTCTATCCCCATCCCTTAGCCATAGACACCTTGATTTTTGTCTCCAAGAAATTTCCTCAATCATTGCTACTTGTTGTATTTGAGTCTGCAGATTAATCACTTGAATCTTTTCGCTCTCGGTAAGGATTCTTCCTTCAAAAGATTGCTCCAACCTTGAAAGTTCATTTAGATCCTTGCTTCTTTGGTCTTCCAACTTCCCAGACGCCTCTCTGTTCCAGTAGGAGATATCATTTTTCAAAAGTTTAAGCTTGTATGTTAAAATGAAATCAGGACTACCCGTAACCTCATAACTATTCCACCAAGTTTTTACACAATCAAGAAACCCCTCTGTCTGCAGTCACACATTTTCAAACTTGAAGTAAGATGTGTTGGAATCTCATTCTCCACACTCTAGCATCAAAGACTTGTGATCATATTTCACTCTAGGAAGAGCTATTTATTTTATAGCCTTAAAACAATCATTCCAATCTGAAGATATCAAAAATATATTTAATCTTGTTGCCTGCAATTGTTTAGTTTCTCTAGACCATGTATATTCAGCTTCCATTAATGGCAAATCCAAAAAATCCAATCTGGTATAGTTTATGAGAAAGTTTTCATAGCACTTGTCCTTCTGTGATAATTAAATTTCTCATAGTTAAATCTACACACATTAAAATCTCCCCCAACATCCAATACCATCCCAAGCTCCCTTTATAAAAGCCAATTCATATCAAAGATTCTCTCTTTCATTGTTGCTATGAGGACCATACACCCTATTAAAACACCACCTGAATTGTTCTTGCAGACTCTCTAGAATTACTGAAACTGAGTATGTTCCACGTTCAATGGTGATTTTTTCCACAACCTTTTGTCCCATAGTATTATAATTTCCCCTGGTTTCATTGGCTTGTAAATCTGCCCAGCTAGCCCATCTATTACCCCAAATAGAGTCTACAAGTTGTTTTGATCAATCCTCAATTTTAGTTTCAGGTAAGCACACTATATCAGCCTTCCACATCATTAATAGAGACTTAATGATACTCTTTTTCTTACTGACATTCAAACCCCTGATATTTCAGCTTAAGATTTTTAATTTCATCTTGATTGTGCTCTATGAAGCCTTCCCCTCAACCTTGACGACTCAACATCCTGAATTAAGCCTGAAGCTAACCTTTTTAACTCAGTTACCCCTTTCTTCTTTTTTGGCTTTGAACCACTCTCTGAAGATGCCCTCTGTTGCTGCGCCTGCCTCCTTTGTTCCATTCTTAATATCATGTCATTTATTAATTATATCCCTCATTAATCCATTAACTTCTAATTACTATTCTTTTATTTTATTTTACATTGTATTTTTGTGCTGAATTTTAATTTGTTGAATGATTTTAAATTTTGTTTAGTTAATGTCTTTTAGTATATTAAATCACTGTGTTAATATTAACTGCGTCGTTACAATTAACTCTTTTTGCACAACAATTTCCTGAGCAAAAGGTACTTGTGTGACGTTTTTTGTGTGGGATATTTTGATTTAAAACCCCACTTCTTAGGTCATTTAAGTTTCGGACTCATACTAACTAGTAACTACCCTATCAATTATGACTTGTAACACGTTGGATTACCAATCAATTACTAGTGAAGATTGCCAAACATATAAACCCACATGCACACTAGCAATTTCTGCACTAATCTTTACCTCTCAAGAAACGATGTCATTGTACATAACTTAAATGATTCCTTTAATGTTTTTTTCCAATAGGCACCCTGTGGGTGGTCCCGTGGCAGGAGGACCATTTTCAACTTGAACTAAATTCTAAAACCTGCTGGACTTAGGTAAAGAACAGTAATCAGTAGAACTATTTCTTAAGGACCTTGAATCATTCGACCTGCAACTGCAATTATGTAACTTAATGATACACAGACCAAGATTCTCCTATAATTATGAACTAAGATAAGCTGTCACGCTCAGAGTAAGTTGTGATGCTCATTCACTTACAGAAGGCTGGAAATTGAACACAGCATCCACGCAATACAACACACTATTGCAACATAATGAGAAGTGAAAATCGACAAAGAATGTACAAAGGCATTTATTATGGTTCAGCTCAGACTTAAAGTCCGCTATGCCCTTTCATACATTTCATGTTGGCAGTATATAAAGTAGACTACTACTGAGCACCATCTGGAATCAGCACAACTGATCCAGATGTTTTCCTGCTCTCAAGGTCTGCATGTGCTTGTGCCGCGTGAGACAACGGATAAGTATGATTGACATGGACACGTAAGACACCTGATGCAGCATTTGCAAATACCTCTCCCGCAGTTTCCAGTAGTTCATCCCTCGTTATAGTGTAATGCATCATGCTAGGCCTTGTCAGAAATAGAGATTTCGCTGCAAGAGCTGATAAAGGTACTGGATCTGGTGAGCCAGATGACTGCCCGAAACTCACCATGTATCCACGAGTTTTCAAGCAGTCTAATGATCCCTGATCACAAAAAATTCTTAATCAAAGGCTACTCAGGAACAGGAAATAAAGGCAATAAATTCATTCTATCCTGGTCACCCAAGTCTGGGCACATCACTGTTTACTTGTTTATTCTCTTACATGAACAAACTTCACCCTTTCGATGAAAGCATTGCATTTCTGCAGGTTCTTATAAGTGAACTGGGACTAACTTGTCGATAAAAAATGAATTTAAATGCCAATACCTGAAAGGTATCTTTCCCAACAGAATCATAGACAACTTCAACTCCTTGGCAAGATGTGATCTCATTCACACAAGTGACAAAATCCTCTTCCTTATAGATTATGACATGATGACACCCGTCATCTTTTGCTTGGGCTGCCTTCTCTTTAGTTGATACAGTCCCAATGACTGTAGCACCAAGGGCATTTGCCCATTGGCACAATAGGGAGCCAACTCCACCTGCTGCAGCATGGACAAGTACTGTGTGCCCACGTTCAACCTGTAATAAGATGCAACACAGTATAATTTGAAAAAAGCAAGGAATTTATATCTTAGTTTACAATTAAGAAATTAAGAGGGAAAAACAATTCAACCAAAAAGGTTTTGAAAAATATAAAGTTTCAAGTGAAAAGGAAATGGATGGATAAAGTTCTATGAAGACAGCAATTGTTGCACAAACATTACATGCCAAAATCATTGCAAGGTCATTTCTTTTCCTTTCTGCTCATTGGTCTCTTAATCAGTAGGGATACGAAATCACTGATCTGGGAAGCAGAGCCTGTTCACGTTCAGCATGTTAGATTTATAGCACACTATTCTATAAACTGAGTGCCTCAACCTTCAAACTTAGGTTAGAAGCATTTTGTCCCCCTTCCGACGATCCAGGATTCCCAATGTATTCTATAAATCTCGAAGAATTCAATTTATGAGGTACCTGACGCTGATCAGGAGAGTATGGAGATACGTTATGTTAACCACTTAACTTGTAGAAACTAGAGAACAATGCATTCATGATAAAATGTGTTTCCTAATCTTCAAGCTTTCAAGCATTCAATTTCCTTTTGCTTTATTTATTATCTTCTGATGCTTTTCTGCTTCATAACTAGCTGCAAACAATCAATCAAAAGCCAGCAGAAAATCAAAGAATATCAGCCATTTCACAGTTCCCAGAGTTGCTTTGGTACTGAGGATATCAAGATTTCAGAAGGAGCATAGCCATCCAGATCACAAGTCTGCCAAATGGCAGTAAAAATGGAGCAGGGATTGTACTTATGTCCTTGTAACTGAGAGAATACATAGTTTTGATGTCATTGTCTTCCATTTCTTTCATTATCTACAAAAAATCCTCTGAGGAAATTTACAACTTGGAAAATTTTCAAAAAAGAAGAGGAAAAGATCCATAATCAGCTGTGGTATGCTCCATCTACATTACTAACCCTCAACATCTAAATCACAATCAACGATATCAGTTTTCTCCAGACATACAACTGGGGATTATGACTTTTACTTCTTCAAGTTGTAGTTACTCATGCAACAACTATGAGAAACACGATGCAGTTGTCAAAAGCAATAGGACCTAGCAAACTACTGGATCACCACACAATAGATTGATTTACTTAATAAAAGGAGAATATGGATAAAAGAACTTCCATCACGGGATATGCATGTAATTACTAATCATCCATTAGTAATCATCTAATTACTAATCATCCATTAGTAATCATCTAATTACTAATCATCCATTAGTAATGCAGTCAATATCTGACGATTGAAATGTAATAAGAGATGATCAAATAGTATTGAGTATCTTCCCTTGTATAATTAACGCACTTATTAACATGAAGATAAGATAAAACCTACCAAGGTGGAGGTGAGGTCTGTGTACATTCTACCCTCCCCAGACCCCACATTGTGGGATTTCCACTGGGTATGTTGTTGTTGTTGTATTAACATGAAGATAAAATATTCATAAATCATAAAACAAACAGTCAATCGTTCCAGTTTAAGAATTCTAGAAATGTCTCCTTCAACAGAAGGCGGAACCAGATGGAGAAAAAGAAGAAAAGAAACTCAGCTGCAGTAAAACTACGATTTACATACTTTGAAGCAGCGGCGCAGTAGGAACTGAGCAGTCATTCCCTTGAGAAGTACGGATGCTGCAATAATGGGGTCAATAGAGGGAGGAACCGGCACAACTTTATCAGCAGAAAGGATCTGTTCCTCAGCATATGAACCCATTGGACTGCCAGCATATGCAACAATATCTCCAACTTTCCTCCCAGTCAATCCGGGACCAACAGCTGTTACAACCCCTACGGCCTCCATACCTAGCATAAAGAATTTAATTCTAGCTTGAATCCCAATTGAATGCTACCTAAATGATGCTTCTATCATCTTCTATACCTTATAAAAGAAATGCTTCTATCATGTTCTACAACTTCATATGTTAGAATCTAGCATGTTCCAAGAGATGAGAAAAGAGGTTGAACCATACAAATACACACGGTTGATAACTTGATACACACAAAACCATCCCTCTCTAGACAAAACAAGAACCTCACTATGTAATGGTGATAATGAGAGGTATACGGCCCTGTCCTTATTTTTTGTTGGATAAGTATATGGACCAGACTTGTTGCAAAGCATAATCTTTATGCATCTAATTTATTCACCTCTTTACTGCATGTAAATCACTGCCTAAATGGAAGATTTGCGGTACTGAAAAACTAGTTTTAAAGTGATAACAACGAGTTAGGCTGCGAGGGGTAGGGCGTAGTAATCGACTAAGTGCTTCAGGAAGTTAAAAATAGGATCTTGACACATAAAACACATAAAATGTTCCCCGGTAAAACATCATTTTCAACTGTATAAGTTCGTGAAGAGATCCTTAAACATCATATAGAAGAAGAGAAAATAATTGACAGAGAGAAATGAAAGCACCTGGTGTAAAAGGAAATGCAGCAGCTTTGTAAACTCCTTTTCGGAAATATACGTCAATGAAGTTGAGACCAATGGCCTTATTTTTCACCCTGATCTCTCCATCTTTTGGCTCTCCCACTTCAATGTCCTCCCATTTGAGGACCTACAAAACAATAGCCCTTGTCATTTAATATTTATTCTCATGCTACGTCTAAACACATAAAAACGCGAACTAAGAATTTATCACACTAAAATCCAGTCTGATGTCTAAAGAATTGAGAGATCCATCAATTGAGTTTATACTTTAAAAAACATGATTGTGACAGCAGAGCAGGATGAGATAATTACAGTTCAATGCCTTTCAGTGATCTAATTTACAAAATAGCAAACAAATGTATAGGTTTTGTATATAACAACATACCCGTGTAATCCCACCGGTGGAATCAGGGGAGGGGAGAATGTATATAGGTTATGTATATTAAGTAGAAGCCTCTTTCAGAAATGCAAGGTAAGACTGCGTACAATAGACCCTTGTGCCCTTCCCTGGACCCCGCGCATAGCGGGAGCTTAGTGCACCGGGCTGCCCTTTTATACATATAATATACATAATCAATTTTGTATAGTTTGGCTAGGCCGTAATTAAGTTTGGCCGACAGGCCAAAAATGAAAAAAGCCCTAAAGTAAAAGTGAACATCTTTTAGCTAATCATGACCGTAGATAGGAAGTTATGGAGGTCGAGTACTAGGATAGAGGTCAATAGGTAGTTTAGTTTTATATGTGAGGGAGGTGGGGGATAGCCTTTCCATCTCCTCCTTTTCTTAGTAGTAGTATTTAGGTATCGCGTAGATCATTATTTCTATGTGATTATTACTTCAGATGTTCTATATCTTGATACTTTTTGTTGTCCTATTTTCTTGCAATCTTGCATTGACTACATTTTTTTTAGCGGTCTATTGAAAACAACCTCTCTGCCCCACAAAGCTAGAGGTAGGGTCCGTGTACATCCTACCCTCCTCATAACTCACTTCGTGTGATTACACTGGGTATGTTGTAATCATGATCCTACTTCCTGTTACATAGTATCAGAAATTAGGGACAAAAAGATAAGGTATCCTCAAAATACTATCAACTGCCCCAACCCACAGATTATCACAGACAAAATCTTTATTATTACAGAGAACAATTAAATACGCAGATAAACGCCCAGTAAGTTAAAGGAGTAACTAAGAATCAATTTGCAAGCATACCCATTAAAGTAAATTAAAAACCATAAGCATTTGATCTTTCCTTTTGATTATACAACAAATATTAAAGATAAAATTACGAGATATACCTCAGGGCCACCAAGTTGATGAACTCTAATGGCTTTGACCATTCTTGATGGTACAGATTGAGCTCTTACTGTTAATCTGATAGTGGAGGATGATAAAGGATTATATTTGCTATTATGGTTACTTGTATTATTTCTGGTCAACCCACTAGAAAGAAAGGGGCTAGAAATGAAAGAATTAGGAGAAGAGCAAGATGGTGACAAGGAAATGGTGTTAATGTAGAAAAAAACCATTTAAGCATTATTTGACAGTATGACACTGGCGACTGGACACTGACAGATCCGCACAACTTTAACTCTTTGAATGAAGAGTGTTTAATTTGTAGCCTCATTTTTAAGTGGGTATATTCGATTATGATTTTAAAAGATTTTTTTGGGATAAATAATTCTTATCGATTTTAAAAGACTATTTAAGATTGTTATGGTTTTAAAAAACTATTTTGACAATCAAGATTTTTTAGGTTTGAATTTTTAAAAATTTATCATAAGATTTATAAAGATTTGAAAGGATCACACGAATTTTTTTCTCCAATTCTTTTGCTCTCATCATCACCATTTTTTTTTACAATTTTTCATCACTAGTTTTCAATGTAAAATATATTAAAATTCGTTATTGTACTTCTAAAATAACAATATATAGTATTTCAAGTTTCATTAACTATTCTTTCTCATTAATTGTCTAAAATATTACTTAATTCTATAAATAACAATAAAAGTTTAACCAAATTACAATAACAATAGTTCAACAAAATTATAACCCAAATAGTTCAACCAAAGTAAAATAAAATAGCACAAACAAATGTAAGGATCTCATGATTTCTCCTATTACAATTGAATTGTTCACATGGCTTGAGGCTACAACTAAGGGGTGACAGATGAGTCGTTTGGGCGGAAGTTGGGCGGGTAAAGATGTGTTGAAGTTGTAGATTAGTCAATGCTCAACCCACGCAAAACTTATATGGGCTAAAGATGGACGAATCAAGATGAGCTCAATGATGGGGATGGAGGTGAGGGTGGAGGGGGTAGGGGTATGAGGGTAAGAAAAAAATTCATATTTTTATAAATTATTTATAAAAGTAAAAAAAAAAATTAAGATTGGGGTAGGGCGGGGGAGGGGTAGGGCGGGGTATGGGGAGGTAAGATAAATTTCATATTTTTAATAATTTCTTTTATAAAAGTAACAAAAAATATGAAATATAAATTTGAGGATGGGTGGGGGTGGGGGTAGGCGAGGTTAGGGCGATAGGGGGAAGTAAGAAAAAATTCCATATTTTTTATAAAAGTAAAAAAAATATGAAATAGAAATTTGAGGATGAGGTGGGGGTGGAGGGGGTAAGTGTGGGTAGAGTGGAGGGGGTAGGGGTAGGTGTAGGTATGGGGTAAGAAAATTCATATTTTTATAAATTATTTATAAAAGTAAAAAAAATATAAAATAATTTGAGATTGAGGTACGGCTGGGGGAGGGGGATGTAAGATAAAATTTCATATTTTTAATAATGTTTTTTATAAAAGTAACAAAAAATATGAAATAGAAATTTGAAGATGGGGTGGGGGGTTGGGAGTCGGGGGTAGGTGGGGTTAGGGCGGTAGGGAGATGTAAGAAAAAAATTCATATTTTTATAAAAGTAAAAAAAAAAATATGAAATAGAATTTGAGAATAAGAAAAAGTCTAATAGATTAGATTGAGATTGTTTATAGGATTTATTAGTTTTACCTTCCACTAAAAAGTCCTCCAAAATCCATATTTTAAAAAAATCTTTTGAAATTTCAAAATTTTGAATACAAAAAGACTTTTTGTTAGTCTTTTAAAATCCTAATTGAATACCACTAGATTTGAACACTCTATTTAAATTTTTTTAATAGTCTTGATTGAATATCACAAGACTTTTTTAGACGGTTTAAAAATCTTAATTGAATACCACATGACTTTTTAATCCCAAAAAGTCTTTTAAAATCCTATTGAATACACCCCTTAGTGTAAAAAAAAATCTAATATATTTATAGGAATAATCTCAAAAACATCCTTTTAAACTTGGTATCACAATATAAATGTAATTTATTATTTTAATGTTTGATGGTGAGAACTAGATCCAGTAAAGTTGTTGTCGTATGGCGCGGAGTCACGAGTATAAGGCGTGGAAATGCACTTTCTTGACCTTACAAGGTAATGTTGCGTCTGATACATCCGAATTCTTCCCGACTCGCGCATAGAGCTTAGTTATATTTATTTTCTTTATTTTGATTTTTTTTAATAATGATTAATATTAATCCCGTGTGATGCGCGGTCAATACTAAAAAATAACTATAAAAAATTGGTTTATTATTTACTATTTGATCCTAGTATCGAAATGTGGATCCACGTTGTATCCCATTAATTATTATAAAATTTGTATACTGAATAAGAATTTTGTTCCAACAATATGACGAAGAATAGATCCGAAAAAGAGAGTTTCATTTTCATTCTCCAATTTATTTGATTTATTTTTATTTAATTTTAATAAAATTAAAAGGAAAAATAGTAGGTTAGTGTAAAGGCAGTCAGAAAATCAGAATTATCAGATGCTTGGAAAAGAATGAAAGTCAATCCATTATTGTGGAGAATGAGTAAATAAGTTTGACGAATGTAAGGGCCAGTAAAACCTACTAGGGGTGAGTGGGTCCAGGTACCCTATCATTTTTGAACTACCCGGACCCTATCCTGTAAAAAACTGGTTCTTAAATTTACTATCCGAAACCTACTCGTATCAATCATTATCCGGAACCTATCCGGACCCTGCGATTCCGGGTAGGTTCCTGAATACCCTGTAACACTAGATTGCACTAAAAGGAACATAAATTTCACAACCATGAGCACAAACAATTCACTGAGAGATGAAATTGTCTATTCCAAATGCAGAAGCAATTTACATCAGTAATAAATACTATGAGAACAAATACAACATTTGAACCACAAGATATGAAACAATGTTTGTGGAAAAACATGGAGATGCCTGTGGATTCAAATGAAGATCAAAGTGAGCATTGAAAGCCAAATGCAAAGGACCTCTATCCTTACAGTTGCTGACAACAGTAAGTAAAACAAAAAAAGGGACTTAGCTGAGTTACTCTTATCTGAAATATCCTAAAACTAGTTTTCAAATCAGATCCTTACTCAGAAGAAGTGAGCATCATGACCTAAAATTTCCCAGGTGAAGTAAAGATAAAATAGGATTTGCATGAATGAAACAAGCTTAACCACGCAGTAAAATATAACCTCTGGCTTCACTGCAATGAGATATATCTTCCTAGCTTTACACCACTGATATAAGGAACAACTGGACCTGATATGGAACAACTAATCTAAAGTTCTTCACCTCTCTACCGACTGGACCTGTATCGGTTTCGGATTCGGATACCCGATCTCTATTTTTCGGAATCGAAACCGGACCCGACATTAATCGGTTTCTAATTTTACTATCCGGAACCTACCCGTTATTCTAATATATTTACCCGGAATTTACCTATTAGTATCGATTTCGATCGGGTATCTGAGTACCCTGTACCCGTGCTCACCCCTAAAACCTACCCGCTTGATTGAGCATTTTCATTCACCGAAGAACTTGAACAAAATCAAAGTTTATCTTTCTTTTTTTCTAATAGATTACAAGCATAAAACACCAACAAACTACACTATTATATTTTTTGTGTCAATGTTGTGCAAATATTATGTAACATAATTATAATACCTTGAATATTATTTTTCTTAATACTCAAGACTTGAAATTAACTAATTATAGTCATTCTACTTTTAAAGAAAATTACCATTACTATGAATGTCCACAAATTTGTCTGGAAAATATTGAAAATGTTCGTTTGAAGCAATTTATGAATTCATTTTGCAGATCAATTTTTTTCATTTATATTGTTAAAACTAAATAGATAGTTACATTAAAAAAAACTATAGGTATAGTGTATAGAAAAGTGATCTTGAGCGAGTGAGGAGCCATATCGTACAAAATAAATATAAGGGCCATCAATAAAATAGCTTATTTTATTCATATTAAACCATTTGAAATAATATCTTCTTATGATGCTCCCTAAATGAAAAATGAAAACAAAATATAATTAACGTCATATGAAATAGTCAAACCAAAATATTTGTAGGAAAATGTTATAAATTGTCCAAATAAAAGTACCGAATAATACATGAAATTAAAGATTTTTGTCAAATTAAAATAAAAACATTCCAGAAAATAGAACCCAATTTTGTTTCCATCAAATTCGTCGATTCTACCAACATGGGTTGTGGATATATGAATAAGGTCCCTTCATTCTTAATCAGAATTTTCGAATTCAAATATTAGATATAAAAATAACCTATGTTAGAGAGCGCTTCTCCTTTAAATAGACCTTACGCGACGTGACTCTGAATTGTTTTGCAAGTTTTTGGGGCTAAGAATTTATGTGAAGGGAGCAAGCCATCTGTTTTTTTTTTGTTCACATAATAGTTACTTGATAAAAGTGACTATTCTTTTGGAAGCTTTCAATGAATAGCACTTGCTCAAAAATTGAAAAAAAATAATCTCTTTATTATTCTTATTAACGAAAGACATATATATACAAGTTACAAAGAAGATTTTCTTCCTATTCTACCTAGAAATTCTTATTCTATAAGAATACTAACTTTACAATTATGATAATATTACACTACTTAATTAAGGTACAATTTTAAGTCTAATATTTACCAAATATCTGAGGAAGAGCGAACGCTTGGGCGTGACCCATACGGCCATGCTTAACACACCCCTCGTCATGCAAGGCGGTCTTCGTGATCGGCATCTAAAATCTTCAAAAATGACCGAGAGAAGACCCTTTGTAACGATGTCTGTAATTTGATATCTTGAAGGGACATCACATCACAGACGCGTATTTGTCCTTTAGCTACCTTCTCTCGAACAAAGTGAATATTCATCTCTATGTGTTTAGTCTTGGTCGAATGGATTACGAAGGTAGATGACACTTATATTATCACAACAAACCAATGTAGCCTTCTCAATAGGACAATGAACTCTAATAGTAGATTTCATAACCAACATGACTCAGAAACCACATTGGCTACCCCTCGATACTCAGTCTCTACACTTGAACGTGAAAGCGTGGATTGACGTTTGGCAGACCATGAGACCAAGTTATTACCTAAAAACATGCAATAGCCAGACGTAGACCGTCTGATGTCAGGACAACCACCCCAATCAGCATCTGTATAGGAAACTAGTGTAGACGTCGACGAAGGAATACAAATGCAAACCATACTCAAGTGTTCCCTGAATGTACCTAAGAATGCGTTTGAGCGCATTCATATGTTCAACTCTGGGATCATGCATAAACAAACACACCTGGTGTACGACATATGTAATATCAGGTCGCGTGAACGTCAGATACTGAAGAGCGTCTACAAGACTACGATAGCGGGTCAGATCCTCATAGGGAGAGCCAGCTGCAGCACCCAACTTGGGTTTAGTATCAACTGGAGTGGAAGTGGACTTACAGGATGACATCTCATCCCTCTCAATGATCTCTGTTGCATACTTTCTCTGTGACAAGAACAATCCACCTGCATGACGAGTGACATCAATCCCCCAAAAGTAACTCAATGAGCCCAAGTCATTCATGGCAAACTCAGATCTGAGCATTGTCATAATAGACTTGCGCAAATCATCAAAAGAGGCAGTCAAGATAAATATCATCAACATATAATAGTATATAAGTCATGGAAGATCCTCGACGATATATGAATAACGAATTATCAAACCTGATGTGCAAAAAACCCATAGTCGAAACAAAATCAGCAAACCTCTTATACCAAGCCCGTGGAGACTGCTTAAGCCCATACAAAGACGTATTCAATAGACAGACATGATTAGGATATCTATTATCCCAAAACCCCAAAGGCTGATGCATATACAATGTCTCCTGAAGATCATCATGTAGGAAAACATTCTTCATATTTAGCTGATGAATGAGTCATGATTTTGAAAGAGCCAAGATGAGCACAGTGCGAATGGTAACCGTCTTGACCATAGGGCTAAATGTCTCACCACAATCCACACCAACCTGCTGAGTCTTACCATCACCTACAATTCTAGCCTTATGCCTCGCAAATGAACAATCAGAATTGTCCTTATGAACAAAAATCCACATAGACCGAATAATATTAACACCAAATGGACGGGGTACCAACTCCCACGTCTTATTATCAATAAGAGCATTATATTCCTCGGTCATGACAATTTTCCAATTAGGGTCATTTAAGGCAGACACATGATTACGTGGTAAGGGGGATTTAAGAACATTAGAATTCAAATTAAAATGTCTCTTTGATTTAAAAATACCTCATTGACTGGATGTCACGACCCGACCTCGGGCCCGTGACTGGTGCCTTACCCCGGGCACCCTAGTGATACAATCATCAGAGAAAATCAGCGGAAATAAAAACTTAAGCATGAAACAAGATAATAAGAAAACAGGCTAACCAAAACGGTTATCTTTCTGTATATATAAATAATTAAACCTGAACAGTTACATCCTTTTTCAAAACCTTCCCGCAACAGTACTACATACCTCTAAGAATGTAACCACAACTACGACGGGATAGGGCCCCGCCATACCCCTGAATGTAAGTACCTACAACGACAGGGGACCATACCAAATATAAGCCTCCGGAGAAACGGAGCTTCCCAAACGCTGAACTGTGATCCTATGAGCGAGGATCAACAATCGTGTACTTCTACCGCGATGTAACGCACCCGAAGGAGGTCGGCATAACACGTATGTGGCGAAAATACTGTAAATGAAATCATAATAGTCTATATAAAGCAGGAGACATGTATAATAACCAAACTACAGTACACAACATATAAGCAGTCATGTCAAGTCAGGGACTCACGCCCTCAAAGTCATCACTCAAAATATAACAATGGGTCTCACGCCCACAACATCAATCATGCCCGTGGAATTCCTTCCTCACTGCCGGCAGTCTATGATATAACAACACCAAGGAGTACACATGAACACCAGGCCCCACCTGTGTCATAAAATCGTACGGGGCAAGTACGAAAGCTAACTACCAGATACCAAAGTCGCATCATCAACTGACCGGGGCAAGTACGAAAGCCAACTACCAGATACCAAAGCCGTACTAATAATACTATACAACTATACCACGGTGACCGGGCAAGAAGGCCAACTACCGATACCAAAGCGGATCACGAGACCGCCACTAAACCGAATCGGCAAGTAAGGCTAACTACTGTGTACCAAAGCCGAATCAGCCACGAGGCAAAGACGAGCCAACTACCAGATACCAAAGCCGAATCAGTAAAACCTCATGGAGAGCTAGTCCATGGAATAACAATAATGGTCACATGCCCCCGGAATCCCTCATCGGTGTAGACATGTCCATGTGATAATAACAATGGAAGCATACCCGTGGAATCCTCCACACGCCGCATGCGTCCAAGTAAGTTCACAACAAGTCAGCCGGCCCTCCATCGAGAGACGCGGTGGAATAGAAATACAATACTTGCACAACAAAAGCTATCACAACTAGCATAGGCAAGTTCAACATACTTTTAGACTTTCATTAACATGTAACTTGATTCACCATATATATAAACTCAAGTACTCCCATTTTATGCCAACAATCCGGGTTTTAACCCTAAAGTACTACGTACTTTAATTCTTTCGAAAAGATCTCTTTTTACGTAAAAACAACTCGATACTAATATCCGTAGTGTCAAAATAGAGTAACTATCTTTTTAAGTAAACCAAAACAATTTCCATACCTTCTTTTTAAACCATCTTAAGACAAAACCATGCCTTTCTTTTAAACCAAAACACTTTAAATTCCTCAAGTCTCTTTTCTTTTAGAAAACAAATTCCTTACTTTGGAATTTAAGAAAAATAAATACTTGTTATTAATGATCTTATTAAAGTAGTCATGATCTAGAAAATGTAATACAATTTTGTCTTATCTTAGCTTCTATGCAGATGGAGGTTTCTACTGGTTTTAATAATAATTGATTAGTCAATACATTTTCCTTTGTTAACGCTGCAGTGGTTTGTTCGATACTTATTCTCATTTCCGAAATTAATATAACTTATTCCTTTTAAAACCCAATTACCCATTTCTCATAAATGCGGTTTCACAACTTTTTAACACAAACCAAGTCCTTAATATTTCACATCAAGTCAAATATAAGTCAAGTCTCTTATCTTTTAAAAACCACAAACCATTTCTTTACCTACATAAAGTTGTTATAACAAACTTCCCATAAAGCCGTTATAACACTTTATGTTTTAAACCAACCAAATTCGTTTAGCACACGTACGTCTACCGTACTACATAGTTCACAACAATCATGCTAGAAAAGATAGGAAGAGGTTCACATACCTCGCGACGATTATCGACAATTAGCAAAACGCTCCAAAGTATTATAACCCTGCTAGCCTTTTCCACCCTTCAAGTAGAATACGCTACTCGTAAAACTTCAACCTATAAAGGTCACAAAACGTCTATCAACTTCTAGATCCCTTTGTTGCACATTTCAAAGTACAAGGTTCCTTATTCTACGGAAATTTCGGCAGCACCTCCCCCCCCCCGCAACCACATAAATATCCTCCTCTATCAAGGCCCGCTACCAAGCCAACAACTCCAAGGGGGGGTTACACGTCTAACCGGACGTGTACAACACTACCCCACAATAATACTACAAGTCTACTGTAAATACAGTTCAATGTAAATACAGTTCAATTCTGTATAAACATCCTTCCAATAAATCTTATACTCAATTCTAAACTACTACCATATGTAATATCCAATTACAATAGAAGGACATAGATCATTACCTCGATAAGCCCAAAATTATCCAAGGTTTTTAAGTCGATCCTGAGCAACGTTTAGCTCCAATTCCTTACGCTCCAACCCGCTCCAAGCAACCCTTAGAAGTTTCTAAACAACTTCTCTTAACACTTCAACCAACTATGAAGATTTTCCTAGGGTTTCATTTTGCGACTATTGGAATAAAGTAGTATTTTCGGGCTCTTATGTTGGGATAACTTTGGAATACTACAAGGGATTTAGGCTAAGGTATTTGGGACTATACCAACACTTGAAGAATTTTTTCTACACAAAGGGGGAGTTGGACAAGAACACCTAAGGGGAGGGAGTATAATTTTTGCCTTGGAAACTCTCTAAGTGGATGAATAAAGTCTTGCAAACAAGGGGGTATTTATAGGCCAACCAATGGCTAGGATTAAAGCAAGTGTAAGGTGAGGATTGGGGACATGTGTGTGGGTAATATACCAACCATATGTCCACCACAAAAATGGGACAAGTGACTTGCCACTTGTCACAAATCGAGGGCCATGGCGCTGACATTCTACCAACGTGGCCCACATGGGGGTGACACGTGTCGCCCCTACTCGTCCAAAATATTTCATCTCCCGAAAATATCCGTAATGCCAAAAATCTCTAAAACAAAGTGGGCCCCACAAACCGTAAATTTTCCCCGTGGGCCCCACGTGACCAATTTCCAGAAATAAAATTCCATAATTCTAATATAATCCAGGAAGTTCAAATACCAAATCTGGGAATCCAATTCCCATTAACGAACCTTTTTCCTCCACAAAATCCGGAAACTTTTCCGTCGAAAAATCACATCTTTCTTCCTTTCCAATTTTTATGTCGTATTCTCGTACATATGTCCTCACATACATACCCTGGATCTACGAGGTGTAACACTGGACCATGACTCTGGGATGGATTGGGGGAATTTTAAGAAATTTTGGAAATTACCGTCGGAAGAGCCGCGACGCTGGAAGAACTACAGAGCTCTCTGAAGTTTTGGCGGCGCGACGCTTCCCCAGAGGGCCACGACGCTAATGGCGGGATTAAAACTGTTTGGACACTGGCTGGCAGGCGTCGCGGCGCTGACGCCGTTTTTTCTAAAGATTCTGAAAAATGACGGAGAATATAGAGGGAGACATCATCATGCAAAAAATCATAAGATTTAGGCACATATTTTTCTACTTTAGAAAAAGGAAATTGGGATCCATCAAAGAGAACATGACGACTAATGATATTCGTTTAGAGGACAAATCAAAACATTTATAACCACGGTGATTTGACGAAAAACCTAAAAATACACAAGGAGTAGAACGTGTCTGAAGTTTGTTGATCGTAGTGGATGGAAACAATGGTTAACATAAGCATTTGAAGACCCTAAGATGAGAATATGACGGAGTATTATTGTATAACACTTTGAGAGGGGATGAATATGTCAAACCTTTAGAGAGAAAAATATTTAGTAGATCGGTAGTCATTTGTAGCGCATGATGCCAAAATAATGGAGGAACAGAAGAATGGACCAATAAAGTGCAGATAATATTATTAATGGTACGAATTTTTCGCCCAGCTTTCCCATTTTGTGAAGACGTATAAGGACAAGAAAAATGAAATTTATTCCATTTTGAGCACAAAACTCCCTAAATTTCCCATTGTCATTCTCCGTGTGAGACTGTTTCGGTTGTAAAAACTGGCTCAAATTCTGGACACTGAATGAAATATCAGATCTTGTCATTGTTAAGTATAACAACTTTTTAATTAGTTTTTGATAGACACCTTGATTAGTAGGTGGATCTTTCTTAGTAGAATCTCCAAGATGTTCATCATATTCTCTTATAGTCAGCTTTACGTTTGAGTCTATAGGAGTAATAACTGGTTTGGTTGTAGAAAGACTAGTCTCATAAATAACTTTCATTGCATACTTCATCTGATGCATGAGTATGCCTTCCTTAGATCTAGCAAACTCTATGCCTAAAAAATACTTTAGTTAACTAATGTCCATTTTAAACTTTAGTTGCAATGCAGTCTTGGTGTCATTAATTAGCTTAAGAATGCTTCCCGTAATTAGCATATCATCCACAAAAACAAGTATTATAGTAACACCTTATGTTGATCTCTTGATAAACAATGAATGGTCATATTGACTCTGTTGAAATTGATCATTTATCAGTGCTTCTGTTAATTTGACATTCCATTGTCTTGGATCCTGTTTCAATCCATACAAAAATTTGGTGAGTCTACATGCTTTGTTCTTCCCCTCTTAAATCCTTGTGGAAGATCCATATATATATTTCATCAAATAAGTCCCCTTGCAAGAAGAAATTATATACATCCATTTGATGTATATGCTACTGATAAATTACTGAAATTGCTAACACTATCCTGACAATTTTAATCTTAACTATAGGTGAAAGTTTTTCTTGATAGTCTATTCCTTACTTTTGACTATAACCCTTAGGTACAAGTCTTGCTTTATATCTCTCAATTTCTCGAGAAGCCTTGTACTTAACCTTATAGATACATTTACACCCAATAGGTGTTTTTCCAACGGATAGGAAGAACACATTTCAAGTTTGATTACTTTCTAAGGCAACAATCTCAGCTTTTATTGCCTCAACCCACTTTGGATCCTTCACAACTTCATGATAAGAGGTAGGTTCTACTATGTTAGAAGCTGCAGCAATATAAGCTTGATATTTTGGACTAAGTTTATCATAAGAAATGACTGTGACATGGGATATTTCACATCCTGATGAATGTTTAAAGAAACAAAATCCTTCATCCAGGTTGGTGTTTTCCTTCCTCTACCTGACATTTCAGGTTGAACATTAGTGGTTTGAAGTTGAGGTATCTCTACTTGGAATATGGGATTTTCTGTAAGAACTAGTTCTTGAGAAATACTATGATCCTGATCTGAAATTTGATGCTGAGGTGCAGATGGTTGAGTAAGACTGGTAGGTTTTGAAGAAGATGGTTGTGTATGAGATTGACTCTATATCTCCTATAGGTATACTATCTATAGGTAAATTGAGTAGATAGTTATCTGAGCCTACATATGTGAAAATAGGTGATGAGGCTGGTTGACTCTGAAATGCGAATACATCCTCTCTGAATTGTTCCTCTCTACTCACAAACAATACTTTGCTTGTTAGATCATACAGTATGTACCCTTTTAGAGTAGTTGAGTATCCTATGTGGACTGCTACTCTTGATCTTGACAATAGTTTGTCTTGTTCTTGCAAATTCTTAGCATAACATAAACAATCAATAACTCTCAAGTGTTGTAAGTAGGGGTGACAAACGGGCAGGTCGAGTCGGATATGGACGAGTCAAAAATGAGTTAAACAAAAACGGATTAATTATTCGATCCGCTCATATTTAACACGGATAATAAATGGGTTAACCCGATGGATAATATGAATATACATATTATTCATATTATCTAAAGTTACTTTAATGATGTTGACTTCATGTAGCTAATATGGAGAATATTAATTTACCTTCTTATCCACAAATTCAATCTCTAGTACATAATTGCACCTCACCATTTACCGGAAGAATAGAACTACGAAACTTTCAAATAACTCGACTTCCAAGAAAATATTTTTCAAAAAATACTCACACAAGCTCCACCATTCCCACCCCACCCCAAGCACCCACCCTTCACCACCTACTCAAATCCCACCCCCACCCAACCCCCACCCTCGAATGCACTTCATCTTCACCCACCCCACAGCTCCACTCAACCTCCCTGCCACCCACCCTCCCAAACTTTCTATTTCATATATTTTATTTAACTTTTATAAAAAGAAAAAAATTCTTACCCCCTCCCCGCCCCCACTAAACCACAAACTAAAAACCACCACCCATCCCACATCAAATTTAGCCACACAAAAATACCATTTTTATATTTTTTTATAAAAATAAAATAAAATATATGAAGTATAAAATTCGGGATGGGCTAGGGATGTGTGTGTATGTGTGTGGGGGTGTGGATGGTGTAGAAAACTAAAATAAAAACTTTTAAAAATAATATTTTTTTTGGAGGGGTGGTGGGGTCGGGGTGAGGTGTAAAAAATCAAACGACAAACTTTTAAAACTATTTCGAAAGAAACATTATTTTTTTGAAGGGTGGAGGGGTAGGGTGACCGGGTGAGTGGTGTAGAAAATTAAAAAAATATATATTAAAAACTTTTTCTTGGATGGGATTGAGGTGGGGTGGGTGGGGGTGGTGGGGTGATAAGTGAAATGACACATGTGAGACTTGTTTTTCCTAATGTTATTAGGAAGTCATTTTTCCTCATTTTGAATGAACTTATTTTACTAAAGTTGTGGGTTTTATTCATTTTACCCATTAAGTTACTCATATTTTAAGTGGATAAAATAGTTGACTCATATTGGGCCCATTTTAAATGGGTTGGATCAGACGGATAACCATATTTTTTACCCATTTTGTCACCTGTAGCTGTAAGTTAGGCTTCTTATTGTACACCATCTCAAAGGCAGATTTGTGTTTTAGAGGTACAAGTGGCATTCTTTTTATCAAATATATTGTAGCTTGTACACACAAACCCCAAAACCTTATAGGTATTCTGCCCTGCCGTCTTAAGGCTCTAGTTACCTCAAGTATATGCCCGTGTTTCCTTTCATCAACTCCATTTTGCTGAGTATAGGCACAGCTAGTTTGATGAACTATTAGCAGTTGGCTAAAGATTTTTCCTCATGATGAGTTAACAAATTCAGTTCCATTGTGTGACCTCACACACTTAACTACCTAATCAAACTGAGTCTTAACATGCATGAAAAATTGTTGTAGCACAGTAGACACATTAAACTTAAGTTTAAGTAGGAAAATCCAAGTCATTCTAGTAAAATCATCCACCACAGTTAAGAAATATATATTGCCATCAAAAGTAGCTATTTTAAAAAGACCCACATATCCATATGAATCAACTCAAACATAGAAGTAGTTTTAATGCTACTAATAGGAAATGCTTGTCTAGTTTGCTTTGCACAAGGGCACACTGAACACTTGTTAACATTCTCAGGTATAACATCTAAACTAACAACAAACATCTTATTCAAAGTAGTAGCTGACACATGACCTAATCTTCTGTGCCAAATTTGAATATTATTTGCCAAATTTGAATATTCTCCATTTGCTATCAATGCCACTCTTCTATTTACCTGAATGCTTGATTCACCACGATGTAGAGACCATCAACCTCTTTATCAAAATCCTTCACCTTCCCAGTGTAAAGATCCTGAAATACACAAAAACCAGGGAAGAAATTGACTAACCTAGTTCTCTAATCACTTTGGACACAGACAAGATGTTTAACTTAAATTGTGGCAAATGAAACACATTACTTATTGTCCTTCTACTTGAAAATTTACTAAACCCAGTAGAGTAACTACAGTCACATCTCCATTAGGCAAGTGCACTTGTTTAGGAGTATTAGTTTGAACAACTGTAAGATTGTTTAAGAGTCTTTTATCTCTTACCATATGATTTGTTGCTCCAGTATCAATAATCCACTCACAAAATGATTTAGAAGCTAACAAAGCAGTACTGATACCTGCTGTTTGTTGTCCTGAAGCCTGAGCTGAGAAAGCTGTTTCAGGACCCTTGCAATTGAGTATATTCATGATCTGCTCATACTGCTCTCTTGAGAAAGGATACTGCCCTGTCTGATTACTTGGACCATACACAGGCTCACTGTTCATATTAAATTCCTGAGATGCACTTGGCACAACCTGATTTTCCTCTGTATTCTTCCATGTAGCAAACTGATTAACAACCTTAGAAACTGCATTGTATGCTGCAGAATTGGCATGATCAGTTGTGGCACTATATGGCATTTTCTTGTTCTTAATCTGCATGATAACCCACAATCTTGTAGCAATTTTCTTTTGTATGCCTTTGATTTTACACACCTCACAAAAGAGATTATTATAGTTCTTGAACCTTTGAGGGACACCAGAATTATTCGTAGAATACATTGCAACATCCATGTTGCCAATGATTAGCACCTGAAGGACTAGCATTTGCACTCTCAGATTTTTTACCTTCATAACTCAAGATCATAACATAGGCTTGATTTAATGAGGGCATGGGAGACATTAACATAATCTGAGACCTGGCTTGACTATAAAACTCATTTAACCCCATCAAGAACTGAAATAGTCTTAACTTCTGAAGAACTACAAATTCTTTTGACTTCTCACAGTTACAGCTAGGAGTAGGAATTAATGACTCAACTTCTTCCCATACATTTTTGAGTTTTGAGAAATATGTGGATACAGAACTAGTACCTTGAGTAAGAGTTGCAATCTCCTTATGCACATTGAAGGTTCTTGACCCATCTACTTTGTTGAATCTCTCAAACATGTCATCCCAAACAACTTGAGCAGTCGTAGCATACATAATACCTCCTAGTAAAAGTAATTGAATTCATTACCCAAGAAAGTACAATTGCATTGACTCTTTCCCAGTGATTCCATAAACTTTCTGGATACTTATCCTTGATGCATGTACCATCCATAAGACCCATTTTATTCCTTCCAAGAAGAGCATTCTTCATCGATCTAAATCAGATTGCAAAGTTCTCAATTCCGATAAGTTGAAAAAAATTATTTGTATTCCACTTACATTTTGTGGATTCAAGAATGGAGGATGCTTGTAGTCAATTCCAACACCTTGAAGGCTTCCAGAACCTTGTGAAGAATTGCTACCATTCGTTCCATGTATGCCATTGTTGGTTACACCTTCTTCAATCGCCATTATTGACAGAATTGAAATTTCACAAAAACAACACTAGAATTTGATTTGGATTGAAATCAATGTTTGACATAACTGTTATCACGAGTCAATTAAGCCTGATACCATGAAATAATTGAGGAAGAAAGGGATGAACCCTAATATTGTAGAGAATAGTTAGAGAGAAAATTATTTCATATTGATATCTCAAAGCTTGTGTTTACAATGTATTGATTACACTTTATATAGCTAGATCAGATTATCATTACCTAGAACACTTAATAACTAATCTGTAACTAACTACCTAACTACCAACTAACTTCAGGATTACAGTTAATCCTGTTATTTAAGCTGAAATGACTAAATTGCCCCTGAAGCTATTTTCTTCATACTTATGTGCTTCTACAGTATAGAAGTGTGTTATTAACTGTTGAATTAAGTCCTGCAGTGGAGGATCGATTTCCAAACGTGCACGATAAATGCAACAGATCAGATTCTAATGACAATAAAGATATGGCATGTATGTTGGCTCTTGGTATATATCCAAGAAAACAATGGCATGTATTTTGGCTCTCGGTCCCTTCTTATACTCTATTGCATATCTCTGACAAAATACTTCTGAGCCTGCTAATGTGTGCAAACAATGAATGTGGAGTTGGCAAATATGATGCCCGTTTACATTTAGTCACAACAAATACTTGGATGCTACACATACTGTATTGTGTCTTACAGAGTGATGTTATCTCATAAAGGTATTTCCATTCACCACCAATCAATCTTATACCTCAATATTTGTAGGATTAAAAGCAATTCAGTTTAGTTTCCATCCATCTCTCCCTCTATTGAAGATAAAATAAATTTAAGCAAAAACAGGACTTTTATAAGTATTTTCCTCGCTAAACTAAGACCATGAAGATGGATTATATATGTTCTGTGGTAATCCACATATTAGTTGCCAAATACTATCAAGGCTGCAAAAAAACATACTTCCTTTTGAAAATGCACCAACTTCATAAGTTGCTATGATACAGCAGTGGAACTAAAATAAAACAATAAAGAGTGGTAGATGGAAATGGTGGTTATGCACAATTGGTGCTGCTACGGCATACATTAGTTGAAATATTCCAGTTCAAAGGATTTAAGAATTACAGTTCCGTTATTTATAAGATAGCAATTAGCCAGTGAAAAAAAATCATTGGCATGTTGCACCACATGGACTACCAAGTACCAACCTAGTGAAAGAAGATAAGTTACAATTCTTACTTTAGGGAATGTAATAGATGGGATTTGGAAGCTTGAATGAGCGATTAGACATAGAGGAACCTAGCAGATCACTCCATTGGTCTCCTGAGTTCCCCACTATTCGGAACCCCTCTTCTATCATCTCATTTCGTCTCTCTGATTTAAAGGTGGTTGCTGTTTTGCCATGGTCATCTGAGCCCCTGCATACAATCATTAACCAAAATTTTACTCCAAGATTTATCTAGATTACTTATATGAGCATGATACAGTAAGAAAAAAAAAGATACGTCACATGTTGAAATACTAAGTGCAACCAATGGAGAAGGTAAGAAGTACAAAACTATTCCCTCCCGCAAGTCCTAATCCCATTTTCAAACCAAGAATCGACGTTAATGTAATAAACTACAAATTCAACCTCCCTTTTATACAAAAAAACTAAGAATTCAGAAAATAAAAGTTGACCACGTGTTATTCTTCAGCATCAAGAAAATGAGAAAGATGATATACATTCTAATGCTAATCATCATCTGGTATCAGACGTATATGTCATATGTGGGATAAGTAAATGTGTCAAGCATTTATTTCAGAAGATTTACAAAGGCCTGCAGTATGGTAAAGTTTAATTCAACTTGAAAAACATATGGACTTGATCTACTAACAACAATTGTTCACCTATGTCAAAGCACATCCTGATTGGGGATTGATTCACTTAAGTTATCAACTCATAGAAACTATATAATGAGATAAGATTTTGAAGCAAATATATGTAATCAAGCAAACAGCAAACTCAGAACTTAGAAGCCTAATTAACCCTAAATTAGAGATTGTCAGACACGTGTTTCTAGAGTTAAGTTCCGCAACACACATTTTAAATACGTTAACTTTTAGAGTGTAATGTTTCATTGATGAAGGATCCTGTAAATGGATCAAGACAATTTTTTGTATAATGATCCAGCTGTTGACTGAGTAAAAAAGTTCAAAGAGTATACACGCAATGATAAATTTCAGCAACCAACCAAACATGTGAAAGAAGTAAAGTTTTACTGCATTCATTTAATGGACTTGTGTGGTCCTTCTGAGAAAAGTAATAGTGTGTCTTCATACATGTTTAAGACTTAGTAGGGACAAAAAAAGGAAATCAAATACATGATTAGCAATGGTATGGTTGGCAAAAACTCATATGGCATGTTACAGAAGCATCTTTACAGGACACAGAGCACAAATTCAAACAAATTTCACTTTTTTCCATTTTTATCACCAAAAATTAAATCAACAAACTTTATTGATAATACATACTCATTTACTCACCTCAGAATGAGCTTGTCCCAACCGCGGAATCCAGCATTCATCAAATTCTCCACTGTAACATTTCTGTGTCTTTCGCTGCGTCCAGTTAGCAAGAAAACTTTAAATCCAAGACTTAGAACTTCTTGATAAAGCTTTAAACTTGACTCTAAGACCGGGGAAGTTCCATTCTCGACCCATTTATCGAATTCAACACTATCAAAAACCTCCAATCTACAATATAGAGATCAACACAAATCACCACTTGCTTACTATTACACATAGTATAATTGCCAAAAAGAGAAAAATTACACATAGTATAATTGCCAAAAAGAAATTTCATGAACAGTAATATCTAATATTGTTTTGAAGCAGAACCATAACTCCAAGTAAAACAGAAAACATCCCCTTCAAAATGGAAATTAGCAAAGCTGATACTCAATCTATCTCATTTTACATAATGGATTTTGACTGAACAAGGAAAATTTTCATTATTAGACAGTTCTAAAATGTTTAAGAGTGCCATAAGGATAAATTTAACAAAAGGGATAATAGCAATTTGGGTCCGTCAGTTATTGGTAAATTCTATTTTACTAAAGATATCTGATTAAGCATAATTAACCTTCAATTAATTAAAATTTGTGTTTTTTTATAATTGTGGTATCCGAGCCAGCTTGCGCACACCTCGACTAATTTCACGGATACTTGTCACCTTCCACCAACACCAAATACCACGTAACTTTTTCCACCAAGGCTTGGACAGATGAAAATAATGACCTAATGTTTTTGTCTCAGCTAAGATCTGAACCTGAGACCTCATGATTCTCAAGTCTCAACCCACTTCATTGAGTACTAGGCCACACACTTGGTGCAATTCGTGTTTTTGGTCCCTTTGTGTAAGAAATATGTTATATTTGAACTATTTTTAGAACTATATTACTGTCAAATATAAAGTAACAATACAAACTTAACATAACATGAATAATTAATGGTGGAACAATTGACAATCATGAAAAATTAGTGAATATTCACACGCAAAAGGATTAAACGTGGTCGTTTCAATTAACTGAAGGTCAAATGTAATCATAAGGACTAAAATAAAAATTAGGGACCGAAAATGCTATTAACCCTTGACAGAAAATGCAAAGAGAATTAGTGAAGAATCATACCCATAACCATGATCAGAATAATAAGGAAGATTAGAAAGCAAAGTCTCATCAACATCAAAAACCCACACATCTTTTCCATCATCTCCCAAATTCACACTTTTAGCATACTCTCCAGCCTCATTTGAAACCCTATCAATATCCATATTATAACCCAGACCCACAATATATTGCCTCACATAATCAGCACATTCCTCTGGAATCATCTTCCATGGGCTTAAATTATTAGCTTCAACAGCAAACCTCCAACTTGTACACTTCAACTGAACTTCATCATATTCCTTCAATTGGGGTTCATTATTTTCAGGATACTCGATAATTAATGGCCTAGGAAAGACATGGGAGTTGACATTTTCATTTCCAATGGCAAAAGTAACCAACATCGAGAAAATGAAAATTCTCAAAATTGTCATTCTTGGGTATGAAGTAAATTCTTCAAATTTCCAATGATATGTGAAACAAATGGAATAAAAAGAGCTGCTTGATGGGGTTTCTTGATTTTGGAATAAAAAGAGCTGCTTGATGGGGTTTCTTGATTTTGGAATAAAAAGGTCTTCAAATTGTAAAGAGTGACTCGATTTTCAAGAAAGATAAAAAGTGAAAGGGATGAATTTAGAATAAATGAAGGTTTATATGGGTACTATAACTTGGCAGTGAAGTAATGGAGTCGATGGAAGGGGGGATAAAGAATAATGTTTAGTTTGGCAATTTAGAGGACAAAGGAGTTTGAACTTAAAATACAGCTCAAGCGGGTGAGTCAAATTTTGACGAAAATATTTTGCTTTCTATATCAGTTGTAATGTTCTCAAATACTCGTTAATCAGACACATTCACAATTTATGTCGAGGGATGATATTACTATCCTCGACAATAATCTGGCGCAACCGAGGAAGGAAAAATAAACGTTTAGTTGTACATACGTGTGACAAGACAGGTATACTGGTTAGAGAAGCAATGGTAGGTGGATGCTCAGCCAGTAAGATTGCTTCATTACCTCCTTTTTTTTTTATTGCTGTCCAACTATCGTGATTCGTGTGTTTCTTTTCCACGTGATCTTTTCTTTTTCTTTTTAAAGGAAAATTTCATTGCACATAATCCACATTATACTTGTTCAAAGCTCGGATCAGGCCGGATCAGATGGCTTTTTTTTCTGTTTGCTCGATCCTGGCCCGACCCTGACCTTTTTTAAAAGAAAATTCTGATCATGACCTTTCGGGGACCCTACGGATCGGCCCTGACCCGCTCTATAAAACAAAATAACGGGGAAATTTAGAAGGGTCGGATCGGATGGCGGGACATGGCGTTTTAAAAAAAAAAGGAATTTCCAACACTTAAATTGACATCCATACATATATTACCATGAAATTTGGACGTTGAAATATATTGTATATCGTGAGATCTCAGCTAAAAAAAGGGAAAATTAGAAACCGATTTGGACAAACGTCAAATCAATTGGGAAGACAGACGTTTTTCCTGAAATTGGCTGCGCCAAACCGCCTCGGACATCCGAGCGCAGAGTTATGACCATTTAAAGTTGCATCAATTTACAACTACTTTCGCTCCACATCACATATATTCATAAAACATATAAAAAATCCAAATATACCTTCCGCAAGAACTCAATCGCGAAGGCAAACCAAAACCTGCACAGTGGAGGGTCGACGTCGGGTCAGAGGTCGGGCCGGGAGGATAAAAAAATTGACCCTGGCCCGAACCTACATAAGATCGAGTCCTCACTTTTTCGGGTCAGGTGGCTCACGGGTCAGGCCGGGCCGGACGGGTCTCCGACCGATGGACAGGTCTAATCCACATGTATGGGGCTTCTTCATACCATGAAAATATCCAAATCGATCCCATCCTATTGAATTGTCCAACATCATAGGGTCGGATGGTAATTCGTTTCCTTATATATATATGTGCTTTTGGACCATATGAGTTAATCTTTAAATTAAGTTGTAAGATTCATTTCTTAGTTATTACTGGGGGTGACAAAATTAGCCCTAACTCAAATGGCCCGATCAACCCGTCCAAGGTTTTATGGGTTTGGACAAGAATAATTTTGATGATGGGTTGGTTTGTGCAAGTCCAAGTTGACCCATCATAAATCAATAACTCAAATGAACTCATGATGATGTCAAAACCTGGCTAATGAAAATGCTCAATTTTAACGATTAGAGTTCCACTCTAGATTAAAAAAATTATTTATAAATAATTTTTTATTATTATTTCGGAAAAATAAAAATACACCAACACAACCCAACCACCCAACACACTATACATCCACCCTACCCGTCTCCTACACCAACCCCCACACTAACATCTCTGCACCCTGTCTTGCCTACTCCACCCTCCACCCCCTACCTACCCCCTCCACCCCATTGCCCTACCCTCATCCTCAAATTTCTATTTCATTTTTTTTTACTTTTATAAAAAAATGAATTTTTTTCCTATCTCCCCACCTACCGCCCTACCCCTCCACCCCCACCCATCCTCAAATTTTTATTTCATATTTTTTGTTACTTTTATAAAAAATTATTAAAACTATGATTTTGTTTCTTACCCCACACCCCTACACCCATCCACCCCCACCCCATTGCCCTACCCCTATCCTCAAATTTCTATTTTATATTTTTTTACTTTTATAAAAAAAAATCTTACCTCCCCTATCCCCAAAGTCCCTACCACATTCTTAAATTTCTATTTTATATTTTTTTAACTTTTATAAAAATATGAATAATTTTCTTACCCCCACCCCAACCCATCCTCAAATTTCTATTTCATATTTTCTTTTATAAAAATATAAAAAAATTCTTACCTCCCTACCGCCCTAACCCCACCTATCCTCCACCCCCACCCCATCCTCAAATTTTTATTTCATATTTTTGTTACTTTTATAAAAACAAATATGGAAAAATCCCCGCCCAACTTATACCTACCCTCCACCCCAACCCCATTGTCCTACCCATCCTCAAATTTCTATTTCATATTTTTTGTTACTTTTATAAAATAATTATTAAAAATATAAATTTCTTACCTCCTCCCCCCTCCCCCGTCCTACCTCATTCTCAAATTTCTATTTTATATATTATTATTTTTATAAACAATTTATAAACTCTCATCCTCAAATTTCTATTTCATATTTTTTAACTTTTATAAAAAAAAAATAATTTTTTCTTACCTCCCCCTTCCGCCCTATACCCACTCCATCCTCAAATTTCTATTTCATATTTTTTGTTACTTTTATAAAAAAAAATTATTAAAAATGTGATACTTTTTCTTACCTCCCGCCCTACCCCATTCTCAAATTTCTATTTTATATTTTTTTACTTTTATAAACAATTTATAAAAAATATGATTTTTTTCTTACATCCCCCCTACCCACACCTACCCCATCCACCCCTACCCCATTGCCCTACCCCATCCTTAAATTCCTATTTCATATTTTTTTTGTTTTTATAAAAATGAAAAAATTCTTTAAAATATTACTTATTTTAAAAATAAAGATATGAAAAAATCAAATATCATACAAAATAAAATAACATCATAGAAGGTAAGTTTGAAATTTGTAAAAGTAATGGATCAAGTTGGGCAAGTTGGGTTATGACCCATCATTTAGCTCATCGTGACCCGCTCATCTTAGCCCATGTAAGATTTGGGTGGGTTGAGAATTGATCCATCTATTGATTCAGCCTATGTTGATCCGCTTAACTTCAGCCCAAACGACTCATATGTCACCCCTAGTTATTACCGTGGTATTCTAGTCAGACATAGGTAGGACCCGCATATTATCTTATCCACGTTCTAAAATTCATATTTTATCTGATGTTAGAATCTCATATTATCTTATCCACGCTCCAAAATTCTTGTTTCATCATATGTTGGACCCTCATATTATCTTATCCACCACGCTCCAAAATTCTTGTTTCATCATACGTTGGACTCTCATATTATCTTATTCACGCTCTAGTTAGCAGGTTTGTGCGTGGGAAGGCGGGGGTTGTGAATTGTCCACTTCGGTGGGTAAAATATCTTGTTTTTGCAATCCTCACTTCATATACTAGCTTCTCGGATAGAGTTGGACTCAATTTTGTATTTCTTATGCTGGTTTGGAGGGTTAAAAGTCTCGAAAGAGTTCGGTAAATTTCTTATGTGCTATAAAATGTAAAAGAAAAATGACACCAGGTAACCACTTACAACCGTGCTATTTCTTATCCAGCATGGTTTGGAGGATTAAGTCTCGAAAGAGTGAAAATTTTATAAAACTATACAGTCTTTACTCACATTACAATTTTTAGCAATACACTTAAATTTACACTTCACAGCAGATTCTAATTCATAAAAAGAATTCCAACAGGACCCCAAACTAATCCCTTTCAATTTTCTAGCTAAAGAATTGCTACTCCTATATTCTCTTCCTACCAACCCAAACAAATCCTTTCATTCATAAGAGTTGTTTTAAGAGTAAAAAACACCGCTCAAGTATCATTTTTTTTAGTTTTCTACCAAAACTATCAGGTATGAGTTTCATACTTAAACTATCACCAACTAGTTAGTAAAACACACCTACACTATCATTTGTTCACTTTTCCTACCTGATCACCAACTAGTTAGTAAAACACACCTACACTATCATTTGTTCATTTTTCCTACCTGATAGCTTAGGTAGGAAAAGTGAACAAATGATAATTTAGGTATGTTTTGCTAACTAGTTGGTTATAATTTAGGTAGAAAACTCTTACACCCGATAGTTCAGGTATAAAACTAAAAAAAAAAAGTGATACTTCAGATGTTTTTTTAACCCTTATCTCTAGAAGTAATAGATGAAAAGTAAACTGTAAAACTACAGTAGCGCTTTAGACACCGGAACAAAAGAGAAGAGTCCTCAGCTGTTGGCTTTGAGCTCATTTATCCATAGCTAACAAGGGACACCATGATGCAAGAAAGATTCGAAGGAGAAAACGACATTAGACGGATAGAAAATAGTCCATCCTAAGAGTGGCTTCTCTTTGAGAGAACTTCGGATTAGTGAACTTCTTTGACTAATAACTAACCAGGCGAGGCTCCTATTTAAAAGGAGAAAGAAAGGGCCATTCAAAGAAAATACACAGAACAGAAAGTGACATGGAAACAATGTGTTTTTAGAGTGTATGGGAGGGAATTAAAGGATTGAAAACATTACAAACTCCAGAAATTAAGGCATGGACAAGAGTACTTATTCTGAGTTGACATAAATCATTATCAGCAATCAAGGTTGTGTCCAGGATCAATTTAAGCTGTAAACTAACCCATCCTACATTTCCCCCAAAACAAAAACAGAAATACACATCGCTACACTTTTATAATTCCAGATCTTGAGCTCTCGTATACTTTTATAACTTTTAACATCAAAGCAATTAGCATCTGACAGTAGGATATTTTCTTATCCAAGTATCATACTGGGGAACAAAAAAAACAGCAGCTTCACATTTATACCATGTTTACTAAAGATAGAGAATAGTGGGCGTCACATCCCTTGCTTAATTAATCAATCTGCAATTTCTTCTTATAATATCATTGATAGAAGGCCTGGATCTCTACCATGAATTTTGGTACCGTTGATGAGCACGTGTGGTTTTGATCTCTCTCCTCGTTTACACTGTATCAGCTGTTGTGCTTCCCAATGAGGTGAACATGAAGTTTCCCGAGAATATAGGTTCTCTATCTGTCAGACCAAAAGCATCATATTGTAATGAGATATATGTTCCGGGGTCGAAATAAAGGAAATGAGAATATAACAATAACAAATTGTAATAAAGCTGGAAATGATCAAATAGAAGGGCTTGCTGAATCGACCAAATTCTTGATTTATCCTTAAGATAATATTACCCCGTATATCCTTTTAACGATTGTAATGACAACTTATCTCCAAAGATAAAATAACAATCAAACAAATGAGCAAAGGGAACTCAAGTGTTTGCTTTGGAAGAAAGATCTTTGAGTATTTGTGATTGCAAGAGAGGAAGACAATTTCAGAGAATTGTTGAGTGTAAGATGTGTTTGCAAATGAGCCCAAGCCTCCATTTTATAGTGTAGAAAAGATGGTCTTCCACATAGCCAAGTAATGGCCAATAAAGACCAAGTAATGACCATGAATGTGGAGTAATAATTCAGCCAAATAATGGCAGAATTCATGAGGCATATAATGGAGAATTAATGCTCCAAAGTCAGCTCAAAAATAATTTTCGTCCATCTTCCAACGATCAACGCCAGCGTGGCGCCGCAGTAGCGGCCGCGGCCAAGACTCGAGAGTTGGCGCCAGGTCTCGCAGTCAGCCGCGCCGAAACTTCAGAGAGTTACGGGCGCTTTCGGCGTCGTGGTCCTGCAGCAGGGCGCCGCGTTATTTTCACCCATTTCATCTTCTACACATTGCACATGTCTTCCCTTCGTTTACCAATGTGAAACCATTGTTATTTGATCAATAACCGTCTATTCTCTTATGTCTCAAACAATTCATATACGTATCAATATCTCTTCCATTTAAGGAAATATGATCATTGACACTTTATGTGCACGTGTGTGGAAACCATGTTTCTGACGTGCGGGACCCCAATTGTTCGAGTCATAATTAATAGGATTAATTTATTTCACATTTAGTAAATTTCCAACAATATATTTCCAGAACTATCATTACCATAAATTGATATATACATATTTGTTTGAGGCAGAATTAGTACATGTCAACGATTTAACAAGCCAACATACTTATGTTTCTTGTCCTGGAACCACATACCCCTCGGGTTGGTCCATATATATTTCTTCTTCCAAATCATCATTTAGGAAGACAGTCTTAACATCCATTTGATGTATTTCAAGATCCCGCAAGGCGGCGATAGCTATGAACATATGTATGGATGTCATTCTTGACACCGGAGCGTAGGTGTCGAAGTAATCAAGACCCTCCTTTTGGCGATAACCCTTCACTACTAACCTAGCTTTGTACTTGTCTATAGATCCATTTGCCTTTAACTTTCGTTTAAGGATCCACTTACAACCCAATGGTTTGTGTCCCGGGGGGAGTTCAGCCAACTCCCAGGTGTGGTTATGCAGGATGGATTCTATCTCACTTTCTAAAGCTTCCTTCTAGAGCGGTGCTTCTGGAGTTGACAATGCTTCGGCGATTGTCCGTGGTTCATTCTGAACCAAATAAGCTTCAAAGTCTGGATCGAAGGACTTGTCCTTCCGGGACCTTTTGCTTCTCCTGGTTCCATCTCTGAATCTTCCAAGTCCTGAGAATCTGGATTACTGAAATCCGGTTAATCAACTACTTCGAAATTCACTACATCTGAACCGTTCGGATTTAGGTAGTCATCTACCTCTTGATCCTCAGAGGCTTGATCATAACTTCGTTTGTGAGAGGTTATGTTATTTTCCTTGTATGAAAACGTGTCTTTAAAGAACCATGCGTTCCTTGATTCCATGATCGCATCTTCATAAATATCCGGATGATCCGACTTATGTACTATGAAGCGATAAGCACTACTGTTATTGGTATATCCGATGAATATGCAATCCACAGTCTTAGGTCTAATCTTAGCCTGCTTTGGCATAGGTACTTTTACCTTGGCCAGACAACCTCATACCTTCAAATACTTGTAGGTAGGTTTCTTTCCTTTCCATAGCTCGTATGGAGTCTTGTCTTTACCATTGTGTGAGACTCTGTTAATAATCCTATTCGCGGTAAGAACAACTTCTCCCCACATGGTTTGAGGGAGGCCCGAATTGATGAATAGAGCATTCATCATTTCCTTTAGTGTTTGGTTCTTGCGTTCAGCAACCCCGTTTGATTGAGGTGAGTAAGGAGCCGTTGTTTGATGAATTATACCTGATTGGGTACAAAGTTCTTCAAAAGGCGCTACATATTCTCCCCCTCTATCGCTACGGATAGTTTTAATCCGTCTGCCTAGTTGATTCTCAACTTCTACTTTGTAGCGTTTGAATGCTTCAAAGGCTTCATCTTTACTTTTTAGTAAGTAAAGGTAACAAAACCTTGTGTCATCATCTATGAAAGTCACAAAGTACTTGTTCCCCCTCTAGTTTGAGCGAACTTCAAATCACATATATCTGTGTGTATAAGTTCTAGAGGAGCGGTATCCCTTTCGACGGATCTAAAGGGACTCTTGAAAAGTTTTGCCTCTACGCACACCTCACACTTACGTTGAGGGTTTATGTCGATAGATGACAATAATTCCAGCTTTACCAATCTTTGGATAGATTGATAGTTAACATGTCCTAATATAAGATGCCATAAGTTAGATTGTAAGTAGAAGGTACAATTTTATTGATAGTTGAAGCAGAAGGCATTACAGGTGCATCATTAGGCTTAAAGAGACCTTCACAGACGAAGCCCCTTCCTACAAAAGTTTCATTCTTAGTGATTACAAATTTGTTAGCCTCTAATACTAGCCTAAAACCAGCATTTACTAACAAAGGTCCAGAAATTAGATTTCTACGAATTTTTGGGACATATATCACTTCCTTCAGAGTCAGATCCTTCCCGGATGTCATCTTTAGGATCACCTTTCCTACCCCAGTACCTCTGAAGAAGAATTGTTTCTCATGAACAACTTCTTATCTGAGACTGGTTTATAAGTGGAGAAGACTTCTTTATTGGAACATATGTGACGAGTGGCACCTGTGTCCACCACCATTGTACCGGATTCTCAACGAGGTTTTCTTCAAGAACCACCGCTGAGAACTCCTGAATCATATCGTCTACGAGCGTGTCTTCGACGATGTTAGCCTTGGCCTTGCCTTTGGCCTTATTCTCACGTTTGAGCGCTTGCGGCAGCCTTTGGCTATGTCACCAACTATACCACAATGATTACACTTGCCCTTGAACTTTTCAGTTGTTTGAGGTTTGCCTTCCTTCTGGAACTTCCGCTTCTTGCTTAAGTTCCCTTTGACTTCCGTCAGATTTGTCTTAGCATCAGCGAGTTGTTTCCCCTTTGACATGACCTTTCATATTGTCCTCCTGAATTTGGAGTTTGACAATAAGTTTGTCTAAAGTCATCTCCTTCGTTTTGACTTTTAGATAGTTCATAAACTCAGTCCATGAGGGAGGCAGCTTCTCGATCAATGCCCCAACTAAGAATTGTTCGTTGGGCTTTAATCCTTCCAATCCAGGTGATGTAGAATCATTTGAAATTCCTGGACTTGGGATGTCACACTTTTGTTGTCCACCATTTGAAATTTCAGGAACTTCCCAATGATGAACTTTTTACTACCCGCATCTTGGGTGTTGTATTTCTTCTGAAGTTTGTCTCATAACTGTTTGGCAGTTTCAACGGTGCAATATACCGTGTATAGTGGATCAGACAAATTGTTTAGAATATAGTTCCTACACATGAAATCACTATGTTTCCATGCTTCGCGAACCATCCTCATGTCATCAGTGACATGGTTACCCTGGCCCCCTCCCGCCAAATCATTTGGCTGAGGGTCCACGTCTTCCCCAACTAGTAGAGGGTTTTCGGTTAGGAAACGTGACATTCCCATAACCGTCAGGAAAAACAACATTTTTTGCTGTCATCTCTTAAAGTGAGTGCTCATGAACTTTTCAGGACGTTCATGGTGAAAGCCAGCAGCGATGACGCCTCGAGCAACAGAAGGCGTTGGGAATGCCTCCAACAGGAGCATAGATGTTGTTGACGCCTTGGACAGGAGCATAAGCACTATAAGTCCCCGGAGCAGCAGTGGAGGTATTGGTTGTACCAAAATCAGTGTTGACACTAGTTGTGCCAAAAGCAGTGGTAGCACTTGAAGTGTCAAAAACAGTGTTAGCACTAGAAGTGCCGAAAGCAGTGGTTTGAAAGACATTAGAATGCCTTGATCAGTGGTGACACTAGAAGTGTCAAGAACAGTGGAGTTGAAGGCAGTGTTAGTGCCTTGAGTAGTGGGATTGAAGGCAATGGGATTGCCTTGAGCATCGGTGGAATTTTCAGAGTTGAATTGGTTGAATTGATCTTGTCCATTCATGTTGTTGTTGAAATAGCGGATATTATCTTAAGCTTGTTGCACAAAGTGTGGAAATAAAGAAAATGAGAATATAACAACAAAAAATTGTAATAAAGCTGGAAATGATCAAATAGAATTGCTTATTGAGTCGACCAAATTCTTGATCTATCCTTAAGATATATTGTCTCGTATATCCTTTCAATGGTTGTAATGACAACTTATCTCCCAAGATAAAACAACAATCAAACAAATGAGCAAAGGGAACTCAAGTGTTTGCTTTGGAAGAAAGATTTTTTAGTGTTTGTGATTGCAAGAGAGGAATACAATTTCAGAGAATTGTTGAGTGTAAGATGTGTTTGCAAATGAGCCCAAGGCTTCATTTTATAGTGTAGAAAAGATGGTCTTCCACATAGCCAAGTAATGGCCAATAAAGACCAATCAATGACCATGAATGTGGAGTAATAGTTCATCCAAATAATGGCTGAATTCATGAGGCATATAATGGAGAATTAATGCTCCAAAGTCGGCCCAAAAACAGTTTTCGTCCATCTTACAAATGCAGAACGTCCTTGCAGCCGTGACCTGCAGATCGCGTCGCGCCAAGACTCGAGAGTTGGCAGTGGCCTGCAGCGCGGCGCCGAAACTTCAGAGAGTTTCGGACGCTTTCGGCGTCGTGGCCCTGCAGCAGGGCGCCGCGTTATTTTCACCCATTTCATCTTCTACACATTGCACATGTCTTCCCTTCGTTTACCAATGTGAAACCATTGTTATTTGACCAATAACTGTCTATTCTCTTATGTCTCAAACAATTCATATACGTATCAATATCTCTTCCATTTAAGGAAATACGATCATTGACACTTTATGTGCACGTGTGTGGAAACCATGTTTCCGACGTGCGGGGCCCCAATTGTTCGAGTCATAATTAATAGGATTAATTTATTTCACATTTAGTAAATTTCCAACAATATATTTCCAGAACTATCATTACCATAAATTGATATATACATATTTGTTTGAGGCAGAATTAGTACCTGTCAACGACAAACAGTTGCATTCCCTGCGAACATACCTTGACATAGCCTGCAATCACACAATTGAAGGAAAATAATAAGCATGGCATGCAAACAGTTTGAATGCAGTACACCTTAGGCACAGAGCTCAACCAACAACAACAACATATCCAGTGAAATCTCACACCGTGGGGTCTGGGGAGGGTAGAGGAGTACTCAAACAGGGTTGAGCGATTGTTTTTGAGAGACTCTCGACTCAAGACAAAGCATAATCACAAGCAAGACAATCAAAACAAAGCACGAGTAAAGCAAGAGAAACGATAAGACTCAAATAAGAAATTAAAGCAGTATAAAGTACATTCGAACAAAAGGGAGCAACTAACACAATTAAATAAGATAAACAAAATATACTAAAGAAAATATATCAGCAAAAATCAAACTACAGTGGATTATAAAGCAATAATGTGCCTTTAAGTGTGATCGGGCCTATAGTAATACCACTACAACTATCAATTTGTAAGCATAAGTAGGACTACGCTCGAGTACCTACTACTCTTCTACCATAATCCGTGTCCTCCACAACCTCCCATCTAAGGTCATGCACTCAGTAAGTTGCACCTGCGTCATATCTCGTCTAATCACATCTCCCCAATATTTCTTCAGCCTACCTCTACCCCTCCTGAACTCGTCCATAGCCAACCTCTCACACCTCCGCACTGGGGCATCTGTGTCTCTCATCTGCACATGTCTGAACCATCTCAACTTCGCTTCCCGCATCTTATCATCCACCAACGCCACTCACACTTACTCCCGGATATCATCATTTCTAATCATATTTCTCCAAGTATGCCCACACATCCATCTCAGCATTCGCATCTCAACAACTTTCATCTTTTGTATGTGCGAAGTCTTGACTGGCCAACACTCCGCCCCATACAACATAGTCGGTCTAACTACCACCCTATAGAACTTGCCTTTAAGTTTTGATGACACCTTTGTCGCACAAGACTCCAGATGCGAGTCCATTTCATCCACTCTGCCCCAATACGATGTGTGACATCGTCATCAATCTCTCATTCCCTTGGATAATAGACCCTAGACACTTGAAACTTCCTTTTTTTGGAATGACCTGAGTACCAAGTCTTACCTCCACGTCTGTCTCAGGATCGCTTCCGTTGCTGAATTGCACTCCAAATATTCTGTTTTGGTCCTACTCAACCTGAACCCTTTAGACTTCAAAGTCTGTCTCCAAACCTCCAGTTTGGCGTTCACTCCGCTGCGAGTCTTATCAATCAGGACTATGTTGTCCACGAATAACATACACTATGGTACATCCCCTTGGATTTGTCGCGTCAAACCGCCCATCACCAAAGCAAATAGGAATGGGCTAAGAGCTGATCCCTGGTGCAACCCATCATGGAAGTGCTCCGAGTCTCCTACTGTCCGTACTCTAGTCTTGGCTCCATCATACATATCCTTGATCGCCCTGCCCTAGTGTACGCCCTGCCCTAGTGTACGCCACAGGTACACCTCTAACCTCCAAACATCTCCATAGAACTTCCCTAGGGACTTTGTCGTATGTCTTCTCGAGGTCGATGAAAATCATATATAAGTCTTTCTTCCTCTATACTGCTCCACCAACCTCAAGATGAATGGCACAGAGCTTAACCAAATACAAAAATTAAATGCAACATTTGCAAAGAAACATAAGAACGGTATGCAGAATCTGGTGCGCATGTCAGGTACAGAGCCCAATAAAAAGAAAATACATGCAAGGAAAATTACTCAAAAAGATGTAGCATCAAAAAATTGTAGATATGATAGGCTTAAAACTACTCTGTGTCTTGCAGTAAATACCAGGGGAAAGCTAATAGCAAGTTGAAGGAGAAATGAGAACAAATTTTATCCTTCAGAGAAGAGGAAAAAAAAAAGCAAATGGATTTACAACAACCCATATTTGCCACGGAACATCTGACTTTTTAAATCTACAGCAAGCAGCTTGTTTTATTTTTGGTCAAGAACAAGTAGCTTCCACTAAAAGTATTTACTTCTGAGTGTTGCATCAAGAGGAGCTTCTCAAGTATATGTACAAAGATATACTTGCCTGGACAGGAAGCAAAGCAGCATCAGTTGGCGTAGATGTACCATCATCAGAGAAGACATTCCTACAACATAAAACATCAGAGGGCCAATAAATAAAATGCACATACAACTGTCAGTCTGTCACTGGTAAACAAATGGCAATCTATTTAAGTTTAATTACAATAAGACATAATGAAGAAAACTTCACCCTTTTAAGATTAACAAATACTCCTATAACTATCTTTACCTATACCCTCTCCTATCCCACCTCAAATCATAGTTTATTATAACACCGCAGTAACATCATGCTTCAAAAAAATGCAGCTGCAATCACAGCCAACAGCTTGTTCCAAGTTCCACCTACAATTTGGAACTATCCTTTGGCAATATCAGTTTCAAGAGAACTCTTCAACTTTTAGGTGGATTTTGTAAAGATGGGCAATTTGAAGATAAAAAAAAGTGAGGTAGCATCTTCCATGAACTCCCTAAATAACGTAATGAGGCAAAGGCTTCAACTTCAGTAAATTTACTCTTAGGAGAGAAGCAAATTGTGGAATAATAACACTTTCACATATGCTTCAAGACAAGGGAGAAGCAACTGACTTTAAAAGATTAGTTTGATTATTAACCCTTCAACAATCTTAGCTTTGCTTGTAGCTAAAAATGACTTGATGTAGGAACTGATGCACTGAATTGGCTTTTGTTATCATCATTTGTTGCAAGTTTAAAAAAATTAAAAGAGTTGTTTATTACTTCCCAAAAGAGATTCAATATAAACTCTTTATCAGGGAAAGAAAAAGGAGATACATTACAAATTTTCTCATTAGTAACTCTTGAAAACACAATCCAGGGCGTAATTATCAAGCACGCTTATTTCTGTTGTGATAAATAGACGCCAACTTTTACAACCTTCATTCACATATAGTTTAGATCCACGTTTAGAAATGTCTCAAGCAAATCTAATGGCTGATACAGTATTGCAGCCAAATTAAGGACTGAAATTATATTCTTCTTTCTTATATGTGATTAAGGTCTAGATTCTAGAAACTTCAGCTCATATAGTCTAATAAGTATTTCAAAGTTGTGCATCCTTTTGCTTTTCCTAATTGAGCAGAGTCCGCTAAGTTTGAAATGGGCAACAATCTATATAATGACCATGGGAAAATACTCGGATTGCAAACTTCATTTGTTGAAATACTTTTTAAAAAAAACAAAAAATGAGACCTGCAAAGTTCAGATATATTCTGGAGCCTGAACCAATATTCGGATGCCTTACCTCCAAATTACATTTTGCAACTCATCCTGCTTAGCTTCAGGAAGCATCGCAGAATCATAAGCAACAATATTACCATAAAATATCTTTTCTAAATCCTTCATCCATTTAATCAACAATAAGTTAACCTGCAATATTGATAGAACAAAAGATATGAATAAACGCAAGTCTCTTAATCTTGTAATTTTACCATATAGAAACTGTCATGCCAAATAAATCATAATTGGACAAAGATAAACTATGCTTGTCATCACGGAGCTGTTCCCCTTCCCATTTCAGTGAGTACGAACTGTGCAAAACCAAAAAAAAACACATACGAGATTTATACAAAAGTACAGACACTTACACAGAGCATGATTCTCTAGAAAGAGAATTTAGCTGTCATACACCAAAATACAAAAACATTCCAAAAATCTTTTACCAATCAAATTTATATTCTTCCAAACGCTTGTTCCACTCTTCGCATATTGTTCACATTAGTGACAACAGAACAACTTCCCATGCTCTATTTCTCTGTCAGCTTCCTTCTGAGTTTCCATCTTTCCGCACCATACACCATAATCTATGTGCTAGCCGGCAATGATGTAATAGATTGCCTAAACCCTCTCCAGATTTCTCGCACACAAAGCACCATTAATGTAGATTATCCTTCCTGTTAACAAATGATCTGCCATCAGGATGCCTCCCTGAACGACTGTCCAAGTGAAAAAGACCACTTTCCTTGGTGCTCTTGGGATCAATATTGCTCAGTTGCGGAAGTCTCTTCTCTCCTTTTTCAGCAGTCTACTAACAAAAAATTGACTATGAATACTATTCTTGTACCCTTCCCAATTCAACAGTCTCAATCCACAAGTGAAATTCTCTGCTTATATAGTATCCAAGCAGACTATTAAGCCCTTCATCTCCCAATTTTGCAAATTTCTGCAAAAAGTTAAAGTTGTTTTCCTACTCCCCCTTCCTTACAGATTTCTTCCACTAAGAAATATCACACTTACAGCATTCCATCTTGGAAATACATGGGAAGAAAATCACAAACATCATGCCGAACGGAATCCAGCGATTCAGAAAATTGAAAGGAGAAGGGTGGCAAAGATTATTTGAGAAAGGAAAAAGAGATATTATCAAGGGTACTCTGTCTAGTATCCCAACTTATTATATGTCCATTATTCCTGAGAATTGAGGTTGAGAGATTCGAACGATCACATGAAATTTTCTGTGAGACAACGGTGGGGAGGTGGGAAACAACCCTTTGAAATGGGAAATGGCAACTTCTCCTATGAAAACGAGGGGGACTATGGATAGATATTTGAGGATATTCAACATAGCGCTCCTAGGAAAGTGAATTTGATGATTTATATTGGAGAATCAACAAGGGCAGACGGTGCACTAAGCACCCGGTATGTGTGATGTCCCGGCAAGGGCCGGACCACAAGGGTCTATTGTACGCAGCCTTACCCTGCATTTCTGCAAGAGGCTGTTTCCACAGCTTGAACCCACGACATCCTGGTCACATGGCATCAACTTTATCATTTACGCCAAGACTCCTTCATATGGGAGAATCAATAATTGTAAAGTTATAGACAAATACGGAGCACAAGTGGGAGGGGGTGGAGGACCATTCAGATACCTTTAACATATGGAGGTTCTATATGGAGCAACATAACAAATGGTGGAAAGATATTTCCAAGAGTATTAACTTTTAAAGCTATTGTCTTCTGGAAGCGGATATGGTGCGGTGATGCCTCCTTATTTTAAGTTTTTTTCAAAAGCATTAAAAGGGACAGCATTTTACTGAAGAAATTCAAAAAGATGATTCGTTGGACAAGGCAAAAAAACATGCCACACCATGGAAATGGAATCAATCTGCTTAAACATAGAATCAAATTTTGTTATTAATATCAAACTGAAGACAAGACAAGTCTACATACGCAGGGGACGTCACCTGAGATAAATTTAACATTTGAAAGCCAAAAATGTAAGAAATAAAACCTCCAGAAATTGTCATATCAAATGTGTGAATGAGAAAAAGAAAAGGCAAAGATAAAAAGAAAAAGCTTTTTGAGGATATAAAAGCTCTTCACCAAAGTGATATGTTAGATTTACCGCCATTGCAAATCTCAAATGTTGGAAATAATATAAAAGAAGCTTATGCCCGGAAAGATCATAGATGGCCCCAGCTTAGGCACTACAGACTTTTATACAACAACCTTGTTATATCATAGATGTCCCCAGCTTAGCACTACAGACTTGTTATACGACAGCCTATAACTTTTATTTTTTTGGGATAAGTACAACATCCCATAACTATAATCCTGTTCCATTTCGTTATTCTTTCACTCCTTTGTTCATTTCTCCTGTCATTTTCTTTTTTATGGAGGGCATACAATTCTTCGTCATGCTTAGATATTTTTTAATACTTCCAACCCAAAATTTTCTAAAGAAACACGTAAGAGTTGATAACTTTATGACTACTCTGGCTTCGCTGATTTTAAAATGACAAAAGCAAAATCAGCAATTCAAACTAATTCCAACAAGATTAATAGTTCCAATATGAATCATGTTGCCACCAGAAACTGCTTCATAAAAAAACAGAATGAATGCCGAGAAGAACTATCTGCTTATAGAGTTGATTTTCTGTATCAGGGTTCTGTAACTTACCCCAGCTTTAGAAACTCTCAGCTCCACATCATGATTATAAATCTCATACAAATACTGTCCCAATTCAACACCTTCCTTACCCTCCTGTTTCAAGCGTCGCAAGCAAAGCCACATATGGATAACTAGTAACGAAAATGTGGTCTTGAATGTTTTCTCCAAGCTAAATACTGCATGCAACATATATACACAAGTCAGACAACTAAAATAAACACTAACCAGTACAGATACTCTGGGACGACAAGGTAAATTATTTTTCTTGAAACTGATAACTGTATTCTCTATCATATGAGCAAAACAGTACATATGTCCTATGTACTGAAACCATATTTACAAAAGTACTCCAAGACTCCTGTTTTATGCCTATATTGAATCCAAAACATCAATGATAGCAACAGAAACTCACATCTCAAGAGCACCTAAAGAACAATAACTACTTGAATTTACTGAGGAAAAAAAGATGCTGTCAGTAAACTTAGGCTAAGAACCATCTGCAAACAGCTTTTGTATCATTTCCCTAAACTGCGTCTTTCACTTCAGAGATAGGTTAACTAACTGTCCTATCAAATCATACTGAATTTAAAAAAGAAAAGACACAAGATGTGGACCATTGTTATTTTCTCTTTTTTACTAATAAAATAATATAAAGTTAAACACAATGATCAACGGGCACATAGCAAAAAGCAAAAGCTGTGATGTTCAGGGAGCAGACAAGCAAAGAGACTAACCATCGTAAATAGCAGGTCTATCAACTTGGTGAATAACACGACGATAAATAACATTTGCCCCTCGAATGGACTTGCTTTGCTTACTATAGAACAACATTAGCTTAAATAAAAAGCGCTTCAAGCCCTCGTATTGTGGATCTTCAACTCTGAATGGTGAATCAGGTGCTAATGCCAGTGAATGAGGCTTAGACCAGAACATCTTGTTCAAATTTACCTACTCAAGTGACCGAACTCAATTAGCAGCACTTCAAAAGTTGGACAAATTTACTTATTGGAAAAAATTTGGACAAATTACATCCACCAAATCTCAGTTCAGTATAAATGCCAACAACTTAATTAAGTAAAGCTATATTCTTTCATTTCATACAACAAAGTCAATTATGAAATTATACATATCACGCAAGCATCACAACTATTGAACTACCTAAGATTAAGCTTCTAGCAACAGATTCATGCGGGGTAATAATGCCATTTTATTTTTAACCAGCCTAAACAGGACAATTACAGAACTGATTCATGTATCAATTTTCATATCTCCATTCAGATTTAATTTTATCCTGTAGGTTAGTTAAATATACAATAGGCAAATTTAGCATGAAGCTTAAATGGTCATAAGGTACTCAAAACAAAGAATTTAAAAGTGAACTTTAGGGCCCGTTTGGTCACGGATAATTTTCACTTTTTTCCGGAATTGTATTCTGGAATCAAGTTTGGACATAGAATTGCTATAATTTTCCGGAATTCGGAAAATTCCAAATACCCGTTTTCACATTTTTCACTCTAAATCACTCAAAAATTCAACATTTTTCCAAGTTGTATTCATGTCCAAACACAACTCCAATTTCCAAATACTCCTGTTTCAATTTGTTTGTCTTACTCCTTTTTTAGTCCGTTTCAAAAAAAAATATCTCTTTCTTTTTTTGGCAACTCTTTAACAACTTCTCACATGGTCATGACATGTTTAAGACCACAAGATCAAAGGGCATTACAACAACATACCCAGTGAAATTCCACAACGTGGAGTATGGGAAGGGTAGAGTGTACGTAAACCTTACCTCTACCTTAATAGGTAGAGCGACTGTTTCCGGGAGACCCTCGACTCAAGACAAAACATAATCCACAAGCAAAGAAAGAAAGCAAAGCAAGAGAAACAGTCAGATCCAGACAAGAAATTAAAGCAGTATGAATATGTTGATAACAAAATCGAATACACCATGGTAGCGCATTCTGACAAAAGGAAGCAGAAGCTAACGCAGATATATAAGATAAACAAAGTACACTAAGGACCACATAACAGTAGAAATCAAACTAGAGGGGCATATAAAGCAATATTGCTCCTATAAGTGTGATAGGCTAATCGGGTCGGCAGTAATAACACTACAACTATCATTTTGTGAGCGTAAGTAGGACTACGTTCGACTACTTACTACCTTTGTACCTTAATTCGTATCATCCATAATCCCTATCTAAGGTCATGTACTCAATAAATTGCACCTGTGTCATATCTCGTCTCACCACCTCTTCCCAATATTTCTTCGGCCTACTTCTACCCCTCTTGAACCTGTCCATAATCAACCTCTCACACCTCCGTACTGGTGCATCTGTGTCTCTCCTCTGCACATGCCCGAACCATCTTAACCTTGCTTATCTTATCCTCCACCGAGTCCACTCTTACTTTGTCCCGGATATCATCATTTTTAGTCATATCTCTCCTTGTATGCACACACATCCATCTCAACATCTTGATCTCCACAACTTTCATATGGTACATTATACATATTTTTAGTTTAACACCACAAGATTTAAAAATCTTTCTTTATTTTCTTAAACTCCTTGTCAACTCAAAACAAGACAAACAAATGGAATAAAAAGTTTTTTCATTTTTTACGTCCAAACCACTGACTTTAGCAATATCATTTAACCTAATGTAAATGAATCTTGTTTGAAATCAAATTTATGTAGCAAACAAACCAAAAGCAGCTGCAGGTGGCCATATTAACATCCCAAGAAAAAGAAAAGGTCAAAAGTGTAAAACCTCGGCATTGACATTGTAATAGACTTTCTCAACCGCCGCAACCTTAAAAGAACACAAATGTCTTCCCAATTCGGAGTTCTTCTGTGAGTAGTTAACTCTACTTAATTGGGAAATCGCTCTACTCCATCTCGTCAACATCCTTTATAACATCAACCACAATATTCGATATCACTTCCTTTGAGAAAATCAGAAATATGAATGTAATAAAATACCTAAAGAGAAAATGAAATAAATGGTACCCAATCTTTCTTAATAGGCTCAAAATAGTCCTTTAAGTATCATTTAAACAGTTTTGATCCTTTAAATTTATCAAAAATGAACATTTTTTATATCAAACAAATATTTGTTAAGCTTTGATTGATAAATTTAACTGAATTTGTGAAAAAGTTTAATCAGAAACACTAAGAATTTTCATCAAATTTCAGAAACCGCAATATAAAAACTACACTACATACAAAAAAAAAAGATTAAAAAATAACATAAACCGCACCTAAAAAAGTTACATTAGATTTTTCGAATAGATGAAAATAAAATAAGGTAAACTACAAAATATGTAGTTCCAAATAACAGTTCCCGTTAAATATTTCTTTTATAATTTTAATTAAATTTAATAATCAGAGTTTGATAAATATCAGTCAAGACCAAAAGTGTTTATTATCGGTAAACTTGAAGGATCAACACTACTCAAGTAATACTTAAGGATTATTTTGAACCTACTACTAAGGATTATGGGCCATTTTGTCATTTTCTCGCTTACAATAGAGTAGTTTGATCATACGGTCACAAGGAGCTTGTGGAAAGGCTGAAATCTTATTTATGTAGTTTTGATGAGGTCCACGTCGTCCATGGCTTGAGATGACGACGATCTTTCGTTTTTAATGGTCGTATTTACATGCAAATTTCATTATTTTGTCCAAATAACCATTTTGTCCAAATATTGGCTTCCAAGATCCATTAATAATGGGTCAGTGAAATACTTTAAACTTTATTCTCCGATTTTTTTTAAAGCAAAATGAAGATTTAACCTTAGCTCAACTAATGTATTTGGAAAAAAAAACGAGTAGCTACATAATGAGCAGATCGTTCTAATTCGTAAAAGTGAACTCTTAATTGAGCTAAGATCTGCGAATTATGGATCTTTACAGTAAATTCTAGCTAATACTATTTAATAAAAAATAAAAATAAAGAGCTCTAAAAAATTTCTTTTCGGTGGGCTCTATGGCACAGGCTCGCACGAGTTCAAAAACAACCCTGATTATTAGCTAAATTTGATAGTTCAGGAAAAAGGGCTAAAACTTTAAACCAATTGCAATAATTCGTAAAAGCATAGAAGAAAATGTCGTCCTTCTAATTGCGAACACCTATTTTCTAAAGTTAAAATTAGGTTAATGTTTTTTTTCATTTTGTTTTAATTTTTAAGTTAATTCATATCTTCTTTGTTTTATTTCTAGTTTTCATAGTCTGGATAATTTCAGACTTAATTAAGGATCTTAGGAACATTTATGATTCTACTTACCCTACTTCTTATTTTCTATTTAATTTAATCTAATACAGCATAGGATCAAAGTGCTTTGATTTTTCTTTCTTTTTTTCACAAATGAAAGAAATGAAACTGGAAATTCTATAACAAAATCTACTTTTTCCAATTCTAGCCCTCATCAATAATTCTGGTAAAGTTTTGCAAATCCTATTTCATATTATTTTACTTTTATCATAGGAATTTGGATGTTTTGTACAAGTATTTTTTTTGTACTTGTTTTATTCTAGTTCTATTTTTTCATTTTCTTTGATTTTGCTGTTATTTTTCTCGACTTTCTGCATTGACTATGTTCTTTTAAGCCGAAGGTCTATCGGAAATAACCCCTCTATCCCACAAAGATAGATGTAAGTTATGTGTACATCTTACCCTCTCCAGACCCACTGTGTGGGATTACACTGGGTATGTTTTTTTTTTCATTTTCTTTAAACAATCAAAACTAAGGGTCTGTTTGGAAAGTCACCCATGTAATTAGAATTGGGTGTAATTACACAATTTTGATTGTTTGTTCGACAAGTAATTACACAGTTAGGTGGAAATTTGGTGTAATTACATTCTCCAATTCTCAAGGGTGGGGGTTGAGAATTGAGTGTAATCACTCTCCAATTTTCAAGGGGGTTGAGAATTTGGTGTAATTACACCCTGTAATACTGGGTTACTTTTAGTTTTTTTTTTTTTCTATTATTATTATTTTTTTTAATTATTTTTTTTATTATTTTTTTTTCTTTTTATAATATTTATCTTTCATTTCTTTTCTTCTCATTACCGACCTTTACTTTTTTTGGTTCCATGTAATTGCTAGTATTTTTTATTTTTTTATTTTTTTATTTTTTTATTTTTTAATTTTTTTATTTTTTTATTTTTTTATTTTTTTATTTTTTTATTTTTTTATTTTTTTATTTTTTTATTTTATTCATTTAGCATAACCGTGTTATTATTCTAATTTTTGAAACTATACCTCTTAATATTAGAAATAATGAGTTACATTTGTAATTACATTTGTACAACCAAACAACATGTTTGTAATTACACTGTAATTATATTATGACAAACAAACAGATCATTGTAATTATAATAAAGTGTAATTACCAGGTTGTGTAATTATTACCCTAATAATTACACCAATTCCAATTACCAGGTCGCTTTCCAAATCTACCCTCAAGAAAAAGGTAAGAGAACAATCAGAAGAGTAGGAAAAGAAGGGTTGGACCAACTTAGCCACAAGCTACAAAATTTCCAAACTCGTCTCGACTGAGCTATGTATTTTTCCCCCCGGGACTTAGCCTTAAGGTTCATCAAAACAATCTATTCGCTAAAATGACATGGACTCGCTTAAGGTTCGTCACAACAACATGCCTACTAGACTTAAACAAAATGTATAAATTAAGTTATCGGCTGCCATGAATTTTTCAATTATTTTAATATTCTTAGCCGTGGATTAGTTTTGAACATTCCTAGTGAATTGGACTGTCACACATTAGATCTCAATGGTAACACCTCGTACCTTCGGGTTATGGTTTGAACCGTACGATTGGAATATGATGGAACCAAGATGAGGAGTGTAGGAAGTGTTTTGAAAACTAATCAAGGCATAAGAAGAATCTTAAGAAAAATTAGAATCGGAAGCTACTCTACGAAGCATGTTTTGAAGTGAGTTTGCAGTTACACTAGACCTCACTTAAACCGCGTTTACGAATAAATCTATAAGGAATTTCGTAAACTTCCTTCATAAACGTTGTAGTTCTTTGAAATATCTTTCCATACACAGAGTTATGTACGAAAAGTTATGACCAATTTAATGAGCATGTGTAAAATGGAAATCCCGATTCTTGTAGGATTAGATTTTAAAGCCCAAACCTTTATGATAACCTATAAATACAACCTAAAATATTTTATGTAAGGATTTTAGACTATATCTGCTACCAAACACCTAAGGTGAGTTCTTATTCAAATTTTTATGTCAATATTAAGTTAACACTAGATTAACACCGATTCATTATTTGAAATCGCTAGATTTTGAAAAATTCATTCAAGGCCGAATTTGGAACGAAGCTTTGTGATTTCTTCAAAAAGGTAAGCCCCTCAATCATTAATGGATTTATATGGAGTTATGATTATATTTTAGACATTTAATGATTGGTATAATCATGAAATATGATTGATTTAGATGCACTCCATCAAACGCAAAATCTTAGTAATTTTGCTGTAGATTTTTTCTCCGACCAGTCAGCTTCCTTTGGCTTTTTATGAGAATTTAACAATTGGATCAAGCCCAAATTTTAAATATGTGGTCACAATATATAGGGCTTAAATGTGAACGGTGCAGATCAGATTTGTATGTCCGGATTAGTGTGAGTTGTGCTATGAACATTAGCTATGAAAATCAGTGAAAACTCTTCTCACTGTTTCAAGTTTAAAGCGTTGGGTTTATTCTTCAAACGTTCAGACATTTTCTTCCAGTTTTGGAGCGACAAAGGTATGTAAAAGTTGTTATCCATGTGTGGGAACATTATTGTTCTTCCCCATGCTAAATTCAGTCAACAAAATATGATTTTCTCATACATAGGGTTTTGCTCTAATTCATGATAACCTCATGATAGGTCATTGTGAATATTGTTGACACCCGATTTTGACTCATCTGTAGTCATTTCTTGCAATTTTAAGCATTTTAGGACACCACATTTTATCACCATTTTGACATTTTTGTATATTTTTTACCTAACATTCTATGTTGTTTTATTTTTTGTAAATTGACATCATGTTTTTACTTTAATTATGTATTAAACATTTTTTAATATTATGTTATTATTGTTGCGCGATCATTTTGTTTTACTAATTTTGCATCTCTTTAAATAATTAACTGACATCCCGTCTTTACTTTTAATCAGGCATTAAATATTTGCTAAATATTGTATTTTATTATTATTGCATCGGCATTTGCATTTTAATAATTTTGTATCTTTAAATAATTTTTCTTTAATTAACCCGTTTTGCATTTCATCAAACCAGTCCATGTCCAAGGCACGATCTGGACATCAATCATGAAAAACCGAAGCCCAAACTGAGGCCCAATACACCTTTCATCTTTTCCCTCCAATACCCAATACCCAATACCCAAAACCCTAAACCTAAATCCCACACTATAAATAAAACCTTACCCCCCCCCCCATTTTAAAACCTACCCAGCCGCAGCCCACCATTCTAAACCCAGCCGGCTATATAACCTTCAGCACAAACCCTAAAATCCGCCCCCCATTTCAGATTTTTCCCGTCAGCCGCCTTCCCTTCCCCTCACTTCCCTCACCAGCCACAACACTCAGCCGGCACCTCACTTCTCTCCCTTCACTCCCGTCGACCACACACCCCCCATCAACGACTTTCTCCCTCATCCCTCATCCCTCACTCCTCTCTCTCTGTCTCTCGCCGCCGACAAATCACACCAACATCCCACGAGAATATACACATTGTTCACACCCTCACCCCGTCGACCACCACTGGTTGCGACGAACCTCCAGCCATCTCCCTCTAAATTCTCACACAGCACACAGCCGCAACTCCCCCTCTCCCTTTTTAGATTTTTATCCCTCACCCTCTCTTTACCAGCCCAACCGTCGCCCTCTCCTCTGTCCCCTTTCCCGTCGCCGGTGAAACCGCTGGCGAACCTCACCACTGTCAACTCCGCCATCACCGGTGTAACCCTCATCACCCACACCTTTGAACCATTGCTTTCCTATACCCCGTCGCCGATAAACCCACCACTGTGGTGGGCCTGGTGGCGTTGCTCCGGCGACCTCATCGTAGAAGTGACGCCGTCGTCCCCACGCTACTTTTTATTTTCGGTTTTGTTGCTATTATGTTGTTGTGGTTGTTGTACTGATTGTTTTTGTGATTTGCGAATCTTGTTTTGCTTTATTTCGAGATCTATGGCATTGGTTTGGTTACTGATTCTAATGTTTTCTGTTGTTTGTCGGATTGAGTTTTCACTGTTTGGGGCATTTTGTTGGACTGATTTTCGATCATTTTTTGCTACTGTTTTGGCCATTTTATTGGATTAATTTTCGGCCATTTTTGCTACTGTTTTTGGCCATATTATTGGACTGGTTTTGGCCATATTGCTATTGATTTTGGACATTTTTTGCTGGTTTACTGATTTTTGAACATGATACTACACTTGGTATTTTACTAACTTTTTGAACATGATACTACATTTGGTATTTTACTGATTTTTGAACATGATACTACACTTTGGCCGATGAAGGAATCTCCGTCTGATTTTCAAGGCCTCCCCTGTACAAAAGACGGATTTATTTTTTGGATTTATTTATTAATTATTGCTATTACTTTAAAATTGTTTATTTTATTACTAACACTTTTACTAAGCGTTTATGCAGGTACCCGAAGATCATCTTGTGCAGAAGGCCTAAAAAGGGCTAAAGATGTCCCGGAGTTTTATCTTATGTCTCATTTAAATTTTAGTTTTACTATTTTTGTATTGCATTTTATTTTAATTGTAAATTATGTAAAAATGCTTAGAATAGGTAGAATAAAAGTCAATATATAATTAACACAGGTTTGAACGGATAACCGCAAGTTAGCGGATCTTAAAGGATGTCTAACCCCTTCCCTTTAGGATAATAAAGAACCCTGATCCAGAATCTCATTAATTTCACAGACCATTAAATGAAGATCAATTGCAGTATTTTTATTGCAATAAATCAAGTGTCCTAATTCACTTAAATAATTAGGTGGCGACTCCTTAAATACATCTAGGAATCATACCATACGTAGTACTCCCGTTTCGACTACGGTTAAAATGGGGTGTTACAAATATCATGAACCTGTCCGTAATTTATGAACGTCTGTTTCCAATTCCATAAGTTCTTAAATACAAGTTATAATCATTGTTACTCAGTTCATGAAAATTATGCATGTTTTTTATGTTTTTACACAAGTTATATTATATATTTATTTACCGGCCAAATTATAATCACAAATTATGTTTTCAAGTTATTTTCATTAAATTTATGGGCTTACAGGCTAACTATATTCATGTTCATGTTTTGGGAGTTGCTAATATTACCGAGAATGCTCAGATAGCTTGAAATTAAATTTGTCAGCATAGGATAAGGACGGTCCGCCAGAGGACGATACCTTCATATTACTCCTTTGTGGGATTATTAGATATATCATGTTCATGTCTCGTATCATCTTGCTCAAATTATTATTTAATTATCTCCCTTAATATTTAGGACTTCAAAACCAACTAAATTTTATTTATTAAATCCTAAAGTGTTTCGTAGGTAAAAAGTTTAGCTAACAAGTTTACAGAAGTTCTTTTCCTTTTCAAGTCATGTCTAGAATACTAAAAATAAAATAAACACTCCTAAGCCAACGTGGTAATACTATGTTAGACCCTTTATCAATATTCTTGCATGAATTTGTTATTGAATAGGAGTTCAAGGTCTAAACTAAATTAGAACTCTATAGACCTAATGTATTACAAGCCTATGATAAATTAAAACTAATAGGAGTATGTTTTACGTTAGAATTACTTTACCATTACTATTTAGTTCTATACATAGATCAAGAAATCTAGATTGAGTGAACAACTTATTTTTTTTGGATAAATATCAAACATTCAACAATGTAGGAATCTAGTAGTTTAGTCAACTTTCATCTTATTGGTCAGAGTTCGAATCATTTGGTGATTATTTGGAAGCAGTTCCCTGCTAATTCCGAAGCTTTCTGGTGACGTTGGCTCACGTTGCCACACAATTCGAATTCCCACATTGTAATCTTCTCCCCGTTTTTCTTTCCCCTACCCCTATGTAATAAAACATTTTTAAAATAAACATTCAACAATAAGCTAGGTTTTCATCTACTAAAGTTCCAAAATTATTTGCTATATCCATTAAATACTTTTTGCATTTGTCGTTTCATTTCTAAAGCCGCAACTCTTGTGCAGGAATCATTACTCCAACTTAGTTATTGGGAAGCCTTCGTTGTTTTTCAACCAGAGTCTATAACTGTGAAAAGGAACAATTGAGGGGGAAGATCTTATGTTACTAACCCTAATGAGGTTACGAACATTTATTTTTAATATTTTCCTTCTTGATATATAATAATCTACTGCTTTGGTTAAAAACATCAAACGCCTGTTATATTTTGACTTTTCATTGGAGGATTTTATCATGACCGTCGTTGAATCCGTGCGAGGTGTGCTACAGCATAGGAACCCCATAAAAATGAAAAAATTTAGGGCATTTTTTTCATTTATTATTAAGTAGTATTAGTCAGAATTTACTGTAAAGACTCATAATTCGCAGGTCTTAGCCCAATTAAGGGCTCACTTTTACGAATTAGAATAGGACCCCTAAAATGTTTGAGACAGCCCTGAATTTTATATTTGACTATCCATTGCAAAGGCGTAATTATTGTGGCGAGATTACTCATTTACCACACGATCAACTAGAAAATATGACAAAATTGACTATAGTATGTATTAAGAATTAACAGTTATAGATTATGCCAACTTTTTCATAACTATTTGCTTAGATGAGGGCGCCGATGAAAACGCAGGGTACGTACTCTGAGATATCAATTATGGTAAGTTTTTAATTTTGTTATATGATATTAATTTTAATATTTTGTATTTGTTCATGATATACTGCATACATTTTTTATATCTAGAGTTATAGAAAAGAAATTAGTCTAATAAATAAAGCATATTTGCTTTTTTGTTAATAGACTCATACTTACTGAATTTAAAAAATCATTTTTTTAAATTTAAAAATTATCACGTGGCTTTTACAGATAACTCCCACCCATTAATTTTTATCCCTCCAGACCCGACCTAATAAAAAAATCCGATCCCGTGTTTATTCATTCACCTCAATATCTCTTCCACAACAATTTTCTCATCACAAAGAATGGTGCTTTGCTCGCATGGTCGTAGCTCAGTCGGTTTCAGAGGGGTAGATTATCCTCAAGTATGTAGGTTCGAGTCTTGACAGTTGCAGTGTGGAAGTTTTATTCCTTCTTTGTGGGGATGACTCCTTGTGATATTGTGTCTCTCACCTAGTGAGCCGTTGAGTTACCATGATTTACCTCCTCCACCAATCTCTATCGGATCAGGACGCTGTGGGCTAGGAATTTTACTTTTTTGACCCAAGAAATGGTGCTTTAATTCTACCATCAATAATCACATTACTCAATGCTAATGGACCATTACCTAGTAAAGTAAAATTCACAGTGAAAAGTTTTTGTACATGAAAAGTGTTGGTGTGTCGGTGACTTTAGATAAAGATGAAAAAAAAGCATCGGGACAGTGAGTTGGCATGTTATTTTAGTTAAAATTAATGAAGTTAACGAAAAAATGACAAATTTAATCTACTTTTATAATATTAAGACCAATAGTATAAAGTAAGGACCAGCCAATAATATTTCGGATAACAATATAAAAAAAATCAATAGTAAAAGGGAAAATATTACCCCTTTTCCTAACGAATTCACCATAGAAAAAGAAGCCGAAAAGTAGTGTAAAAACATAACGAAACTACTACGGAGTTCCTTTTGGCTGTCAAAAAATACACTAACAATAGTACGTGTCTCATAACAAGGCATTATCATTGCATGCAATCGCCGCATTATAACACTTAACATCCCTTCCTAAAACACGTGCCCCTTCCACCTCTCTATATAATCCATCTCCACAATTCCATTCAATTCATCTACATTTTGATTAAAAATAAAATTATTCTCAATTCATCAAAGTTATGGCTGATTACTATGCACAACCTCAACATACTCAGCACCAGCTCCTCAACTCTACAGGGAAACAACAGCCTCGTTCACACCAGATGGTTAAGGCAGCTACAGCCGTCACGGCTGGTGGATCGCTTCTTCTTCTTTCCGGCTTGACTTTAGCCGCAACGGTGATAGCGCTCACCGTTGCGACTCCCTTGCTGGTGATTTTTAGCCCCGTGATTGTACCCGCTGTTGTTACTATGTTTTTGTTGTTCTCAGGGTTCATGGCTTCTGGAGGGTTCGGCGTGGCGTCTATAAGCGTGTTGTCGTGGATTTATCGGTACGTGACGGGGAAACGACCACCGGGTGCGGATCAGTTGGACCATGCAAGACACAGGTTGGCTACTAAAGCTGGGGAAATGAAAGATCGGGCTCAGGAGTTTGGGCAGCAACACGTCACTGGAACCCAGCAGACTTGAGGCTTGGGCTTGGAAGGGTCTATCTAGCTATTACTGCATTATTAGTTTATAAAGTTGTATTTAAATTCGTTTATTCAATGCGTTGTATCTTTTGTTTGCAAGCTCTTACGGCTTTAAGTTTGTTAATTTGTTTTGTACTGTTGCTATGGGCTTTTGTGTTACTAAGTCAGCATTATTGTAATAGTCTTTTCTTAAAAAAAACGAAATAAATGGAGTTGATGTTGTAGTTACCTGTAGTCAAGAAACCTCAAATGTTTTATCTGAACAAGACATAAATAATCACAGCTTTTGGTAGCTAAAAGATTGCTTTATGTCTGGATGACTCAAAAATTGTGTTAGGTGGTAGGTTCAAATTTCATATCCGGTAGACGTGGCATTTTCTGCATTTTAATTTTAAGGGCAGACTTTGCTATTTTTTACTTAAATTTTTATTAGAAATTTTGTCTTACACCTAATTTAGGGGTGGTAAAATTAGTTCAAACCCAAATGGCCCGCTCACGATGGGTTGATTTGGGCTAGTCAAAATTGACCCATAATAAATTTAACAACCTAAATGAATTTATCATGATGCTCAAACTTGATCATGAAAATGTACTCCCACCTACCCCTCCACCCCATTCATAATTTTTATTTCATATTTTTTATTATTTTTATAAAAAATTAAAAATATAAAAAAAAATTCTTCTCTCCACTCCATGCCCTACCTCATCCTTAAATTTTTATTTCATATTTTTTTTTATAAAAATATGATATTTTTCTGCCCTCCCACACCACTCCGAAGTTTTTATTTTATATATTTATTTTATTTATATATAAAAAATTATTAAAAAATAAGAAAATTTTACTTTTATAAAAATTGAAAAAAAAAATCATAATTTTGCAAATGTTGCAAGTCTTTCCAGTTCAAGTGTGTCTCGTCATGAATAATTGAGCTAAAGACCTCAATTTATAATAGTGTAAGAGGGTCTCTTCAAGTGTCCATGTAATGGACATTCAATCCACCAAGTAATGCAGTCAAATAATAGCTGATTTATAGAAGAAAAACTGACATCTTAATGCCCCAAAACGTTCTCATAATCAGTCAAACTTTTAAACTTTCGTCGCACAAACACTGCCTCGGAAGCGCCGCGGCTAGGCCTCGTGGCATCGCGGCTCCAGTAGCTCGAGACTTGAATTAGTGCCGCGACTCGGGCCCTGCTCCGCGGTGGCGCCGCGGTCCTTTTCCGGCCCGTTTCAATCTTAAACTTCGCACACTTTTTCCTTCATTTATCAATGTGGAACACTGGTCATTAACCTACAACCTTCCATCATTCTATGTCTTAACATTTTACTTACGTACCAATATCTCTTTCACTAATGAAATTTATGATACTTGACACTACGAGTGCACGTGTGTGGAAATGACGTTTCCGACGTGCGAGGCCCCAATTGTTCGAGTCATAAATAAGGGGATAAACTTAATTCCACATTAGTATGTCGCGCCCTTTTTCGACCGCGGCATTATTTTCTAAACTCCTGCTGCTTAATAAAAAGGTTAGAAAATAAATAACAAAATGCTAAATATTTTAAAAGGATGCTTAGAGGTTTTAAAAATGCTAAAAGGGGTGCTAACATATTAGAAGTGCTAAAAGGATGCTAAAATTGCAAAAGATGCTAAAGTTTAAAAGGGTGCTAAAATGCTAAAGGGTTGCTAGAATGCTAAGGGTTCGCGGAGTCGCCACCTAATTAGTTTGGGTGAATTAGGACACCTAAATGTCAACTAGGTTAAAGTCAACACTAACTCCATTTTTATGGTCTGCTAAACTTAATGAGATTCCGGGTAAGGGTTCTTTATTAATCTAGAGGGAAGGGGTTAGGCACCCTCTAAGATCCGCTAACTTGCGGTTGTCCTGCCAAACCTAGGGTAATTATTATGTTTAAAAAATGCAAAAAATAAAAGTTCCTCCTGCTTAATGAAATGCTAAAACGTTAAAATGTTTGAAAGGTGCTTTAAGTATAAAAAGGGCAAAAGTGTTATGAATAAATAAGAGAGTCAAATGCTAAATGTTTAAAAGAATGCTAAAATGTTAAAAGGTGCTTAAAGGTGCTAAAAGATTAATTTTAAAGCTAAAGGGTGCTAAATGTGCTAAGAGGTGCTTAAAAGTGCTAAATGCTAAAGTGCTGAAAGTAATGCTAATATGCTTAAAATAGGAGGTGCTAAAATGTTAAGGACAAAATGCGCCAAAGGCGATATTTAAAGATGCTTAAAGGATTGCTAGAATATTAAAAGTGCTAAAATGTTAAAGTAATTTTAAAAGTAAAGGGGTGCTAAATATTAAAGGGTGATTAAAAAAATGTTAAGAGGGTTAGAAATGCTAAAGAATGCTAGGAAGGTGCTTTATGGACTAATTATGTATTCATGCAAAGGTTATTTAGTTAGGTATACTACTAGCTAAATTAATCTTGCTTAACCTGCGCGTAATATTATATAAAAATGCTTTAAGACGATTTTTGAGAGTTTAGGAGAAATCTGTTATGTATTTTAATAAGAAACAGAATGTTGGTTTTATGATGCAAGTTGAATCCTCTAAATTATTTTTGCAGAATTTAGACATGTCTAATAATCCTAAAAGACAAATAAAGTAGAAGTGCGTTTCTAATTATGAATTACTTTCCACCTTATATGTTTGAAGCTTAATTGTTCCAAATATCCTAAATATTACAGAAATAAAGTAATTAAATTACAATAAACAAATAAATAAATGAAATGCAAGTAAAGAGAGAGGATGGGATTTAAGAATGCTCTTTACGACGGATGACGGCGTCCTATTTGTTTTTCTAGGAATTCTTGTCGAACGTGAATGCGGATGCACATAGACGCGGGTTGTCGTTTGAAATAGCTCGTGATGAGTCTCGCCGGGAGACTCTTCATTTTGCTCCGGTGCGTGCCATGTAAAAAGAAAATGATAAGGATTAGTATGCACTCAATTTATTTGAACCAAAACAAGCATTTTGACGCATAGTTTATATTTAAGCAAATACATACATAAAGACCAAACAGAGGCAATATCAAATGGAATAAGCAGCCAACAGATGGTAAAAGAAATAGGGATGGGCAGGTATGCAGACAAGATGCATAAATAAACAAAGCTTTGGTGATCCCTATTCTTGAAGCCATCTCTCAAGCAAGCATGCACAAGACGCTGCAACAAACAGAGGAGAGAAAAGATAATAGGCAAACAGGGTGTAATGCAGGGCGTAAAAGGCTAAATACGCAAACGAGGCAACATTCACTAGCGGTCCCATATATGGACACATTTAACACAAATCCGCAAATGCAAACACCAAGGCAGGGGTCTTCAGGATTGCATGAACATGCTAAAGATTCTAAGGCAAACTAATGCAAATTCTTCAATTATCCAAGAGCAAACCAGGAACTAATATATGCGAGATTCTATGTAATTTTACGACTGGGCTGATGTAGTTCCAATTACTATTGTCTTAGCCATAACTTATCTTCTAAACAGGTTCAGGTGCTAAGAAAAAGGGACACATACATACTGAAGATATACCATTGGTGAAATACAATCCTAGATTAAGAAACAACCATCATATAGTGCTGGATATGAAACTAACATAGCATATTCAAATATTCATGGCCAAAATGGGTAAGCACGCCATTAGGCAATAGCAAATATCAACGAGAGTCTTTGCGATGCATTATCAATGTCATATTACTTCGAGCAAATGGTTACAATGAACACAAATCTATTCAATGATTTCAATAAGCAAAACCTAGATTACTTAAAGCAGCCCAATCCAACATTGCATTTAAGCATTAATAGAAAAAACAGACAATATATTAATATAGAAGTATTTTATCACAATAAACAGATAGAACTCAGATATGACAAACCAGTAGAGATATTAGGTCAACAGGAATGACCAAACAAGTCTCAAAGTAGCATATTGGACATACTACTCCCTTAGTATGTTAGGAATCAGGGAAAAAAAAACAATACCACACTGTCTATTTTCATTTTTTAGATCTGAAATTGATTCATGATAGCCACGACATGCTAAATTGCTAATATTCAGATTAGTAAACATAAACAGCAAGTGACGACTTGATAAACGCATTTAAGGATTCAAAATAGTCATAATACAACTAACATACAAAATAATCAATCTAGTAAACTCCAGCAATTTACCATTCAATTATACATGTCAAAACAAACTAATGATCATAAATAATAAATTAATTAAAAGCGAACCAACGCAATATCAAATCTCACGCACCACATAATACATATTAAATAGCAAGAACTAAAAGGAAATACGCCAACCACGTAAAGGAAAAGAGTCAAGAGGGAGTCGAGTTTACCTTCTCCGGGCAGCGACCCGGGGCAGCGTATCAAGTCGTCGGTCCACTCGACGGGTTTTGGGTTTTGCAATGCGAAAAAAGATAAGGTTATTTGCTGATTTTTTGGCTAGAATCGAAAGAAGGGGTTTGAAGTTCCTCGCTTCGCGATGCTAATCGTCTGACGCCGAGACCCTAACTCCCTGATGCTTTCTTCACTGCGCTCTGTCGTGTTGTGCTCTGTCGTGCTGTGCTCTGCCGTCTGTGATATCGTTTGTGCACCACGATATGACGCCTTTCTTCTCCCTGAGCTCTCGCTCGTCCGAATCCTCAATCGATTGGGTTCTTAATCGCCGCTAAGGGGAATGTATCAAACCGATGATTGCCCTCCTATGCCTGTGCATGTGCTTTATATAGCCCTCGTTGGGGTTCTAATGTGGTAAGTAAATAAAGGTTGATTCTAGGCTTGATTGGTATGTGATTCGTGCGATTTGATTCGATTTCAGATTGATTTATCGATTCGTGCGATTTTGCGCAGTTATGGTAATGATACGTTGGTGGGTGTGCGTGGTTAAGAAGGCCCCTGATTCTCGTGCGAACCGGGTGTCGGTGTTGTGACGGGGAGGGGAAGGTGCGAGGTGCGGCTGCGTTTCTAGGTTTAGGCTTAGGTTTGTTTTTGTGGTGAGGGAGAGACGATGGGCGTCTGTGGGTAAAGGAAGGGAAGTGAAGGGCTGGGTGATGGGCCAACTGATAAGGGAAAAGGAGTGGGTGGGCGACGTATTGGGTGTGGTCGCGTCGCGTTCGCCCAAAAGGCTGGGTAGAATTAGGTTAAGTGTTAGGTTAGTTCAATTAGGCTTTTAATTAGTGAGTTATTAGTATTAAATTAGTGATAGATTAATTAGTTTTAGGCTTAGTTAATTAATTAGCTAGTTAATTCTAGGTAAGTGTATTATTAATTAATTAACAAATGTGATTAAATTAATTAGGTGCTTTATTATAATTATCTAGGTGCTACATTAGTCTAATTATTTAGGTGCTAAATTAGTCTAATTATTTAGGTGCTAAATTAGTCTAATTATTTAGGTGCTAAATTAGTCTAATTATTTAGGTGCTAAATTAGTCTAATTTCGAGTTATAAAACTATTACGATAATAAATGCGGGCGTGTTGTTTAATTAGTGCTCAATATTTATATGCGATGCCGTTATTAAAATTGATTCATTATGTTAACTTAAAAATTGAATGGGGTTTAGATTATCATTAAATTGTTTAAGGACTGCTTAATGCTTTTTATAAATGCGACGCTATTATTTAAAAACTTATTATTGTGCATTATCGCGGAGTTAAATTAAAAATGAATTGAGTTTAGATTAAATTATTTAAATGTTAAATGCAAGTATGATATTTAAGAATTGTTTAAAGCTTTTATAAATGTGACGCTATTAAATGCATGTATTTAGATTAAAAATTGATTTTAAATTACCAATGATTATGAAAATCTTTGCGTATTAATAAATGCGCTATGCTACTTGACGCGACGTCATCGCTAAATTAATTAATGCGGTGCGGACTCTAAGTGCTTAATACTCTAAGTAAGACGCGACGCCATTATTAAATTATTTATTTATGCTCAGTATTTATGTTTTATCATTTGTATTTTATTATAAAAAATTACTAAAAAATTATTTTACAAAATTAGTCTAATTTTATAGTTGATGACTGGACGGGAGGGTCAAAATTGGGTGTCAACAGCTGTCCCTCTTTGTATGGAGATGATGGAAGAATCTTAGGACAAAGACGTTGACTCATAGCCAATTTTGTCTCGATCTTCGCACTGCGAAAAAATCCGGGCGTGTAGACAAGCGCCGACGCAAAAATCAAATCTGTCGGCCCCGAGTTACGACGACACGGGTTACCATGGTCAAAACACCGGCGCGATAACGCGACTTAAAGCCGCCCTGTCGAAGTTACGACGACATCGGGCTACCATGGTCAAAACACTGGCGCGCTAACGCGGACTTAGCCGCCCCTGTCGAGTTATGACGACACCGGGTTACGGTGCAAAAGTAAAAGAAAATAATCGCTTGAACTCGGGTGTACCGCTATGGCTTACGGTCTGGTTCTACGGTGGCGCGAGCGAGTGACCGACGCTGAGGTCGCCGCCAATCGTTGGGAAGGTTGCCCCAACAGATTGCCCTTGTCATTGAAGAGAAAATCCACGCCAGGCTCTCGCTTCCCGCACGCTAAGACTTGAACAAACGGTTAGTGCATAATCATAAGGCAAATGATGATGCATAATTTTAAAGTAATGCAACTGCGTGAGTAAAAGGTTATCCCGCAAAAATATGACGCTGCTTGTGTTGATGCGATCGCGAATGCTGCGGATTTCGCCTGCACGGACGTGTTGCGATTGTGAATGCGGATACGTTGTCCTTGCCGCATTGCCTCGTAGACTAAAGCTCAAGAAAGAGTTAGCGCATAAATTAAGACGTAATAATAAAGCATGAATGAGGAAAATGCAATTTTGAGAACAAAGAAAGTCGCCCCGCAGATGCGATATCACGATGGCGCTGCCGGACTTGCTTTGGCCGATAACGCCGCCGCTCGGACGTGTTGCCGGGCGCCGCTGCGCAGACTTGATGCGGCCGATAACGCCGCTGTTCGACGTGTTGCCGGGCGCCGCTGCAGACTTTGCGGCCGATAACGCCGCTGGCCGGACGTGTTGCCGCCGGGCGCCGCTGGCGCAGACTTGCCGCGGCCGATAACGCCGCCGTTCGACGCTGGCCGGGCCGCTGGCGTAGACTTGCCGTGTTGATAACGCCGCCGCTCGGACGCGGCCGCCGGGCGCCGCTGCATAGACTTGATGCGCCGATAACGCCGCCGCCGGACGTGCCGGCCGGCGCCGCTGCAGACTTTGCCGGCCGATAACGCCGCCGCTCGACGTGTTGCCGGGCGCCGCTGCAGACTTGCTGCGGCCGATAACGCCGCTCGTTCGGACGCCGCTGGCCGGCGCTGCAGACTTGCCGCGGCCGATAACATCGCCGCTCGACGTTGCCGGGCCGCCGCGCCGCTGGCATTGCCGCTACCGATAACGCCGCCGCCGACGCCGCCGGGCGCCGCTGCAGACTTGCCGCGGCCGATAACGCCGCTGTCCGACGTACGCCGGGCGCCGCTGCGTGACTTGCCGATCACGCCGCTGTATGGACGATTGACGCCGGGCGCCGCAGACTTGCCGCGGCCGATAACGCCGCTCGACGTGTTGCCGCCGGGCGCCGTAGACTTGCTGCGGGCCGATAACGCCGCCGCTCGACGGGCCGCCGGGCGCCGCTGCAGACTTGCCGCGGCCGATAACGCCGCGTTCGACGCCGGGCGCCGCTGGCGACTAGACTGCGGCCGATAACGCCGCTGTTCGACGACGGCCGCCGGGCGCCGCTGGCGCGACTTGCCGATCACGCCGCCAGATGGACGTACGCCGGGCGCCGCTGCGTGGACTTGCCGATCACGCCGCTGTCCGGACGTGTTGCGCCGCTCCTATAGAATAAATGCTCCGCAAGCTAAGCCGAGAAAACGTTAGTGTATACCGCTTAAACGTAATGATAAATATGTGAGAAGTGCAATTTACGGGTAGAGACGTCATCCCCGATTATGCCCGATTTAATCGAGATGTTGCTCGTGACCGCAAATCGATTTAATTGTTATGATGTCTTTGTTGTGTGCGCGCGGGTTGCAAGTTTGACTTTATGCCCGAAGCCGACGCGCTTAGGTTTTGTTGCGAACTCGAACTTTGATTGCCGATTGTTGATGCCCTTTCACGCTTCGACGCGACTTTGAATTTTGGGATTTTTGTCATATCTTCGCCTCATTGCTTTCTTCGCGAAGAAACTTCGCCGTATTTTCCGCTTGGCTTATTGCACGCGCTTTTGTTAATATGAAAAGACTCGCGCCAAAGAAAATTTGTGAGTTTTGGGGTCGATTCAGATTTGACTTCGCCGCTTGTCCCTCGACATCCGCGCGTGGTCCGCTGGATTTGCACCCGCCCGATTTCCTACATTGTCCCAGCTTTGAGAAGGTGTCTACGCCGCTTTCTTTTCGAGACCTGTTTGCCTATAGAACTAAGACAGTTCACTGCTCCGCCAGATGCCCTCGAATCGGCCATGTCATTGACCGTGCCTTTGATCTTGTGAAATATTGATGCTCGCCATTGCTAAGTCAAATACAAATCGACCTTTGGGGGAGATGATAAATCTTTCTAAAATGCAACAAACGGTGTTAGTATAAAGCACATAATTTGCGTATGTAGCGATATATTGCATATAAGACATTCAAACGCTTCCTAACACGCAGGGGCCTCTTTATGCCGTGGGTAAGCCTAAACGCCACTTATGCGAGATTATGACGGATTTGTCCAAGTCGTCCCAACTATAATGCCTTTGTTGGAAATGGCGACCAAACGACGGCAGACTTTTTCCAATTTCAAAGATGTCATGATCGGGCTTGATTTGTCTCATTGTCACGCTACACATAATACGCCGTTGGTCGTTGGGTCGAGAAACCCGCCGACAAGTTCGTGTCTTCCTAATTGTGGTGTCGATGCCGCGACCACCCACCTAAGGTAAATGCACGCACGCCCTAAAATAAGGGTGGTATAGCTCTATCTTAAGTTTTCTAAGATTTGGCTTTACTAGACGCAGCGTTCCCGAGCGACAACTCGAGTGAGAAGGCTACGCTACGCTGATCGACGAACCGATCTAACTCGCAGCGCCAACTCTCCTAAAATTTGGATATTTTTTGAAAGAAATTTGCAGGCGCGAGCACACCAAATAGCGAGTGTGTGATTGTGTGAATTTTCCAGTGGAAGAAATATGAGCGAATGCCGCTTTAAGGAAAGCAAGAAAGCAAATATCAATTAAGATGTATAAAACAAAATACAAAGACGCTAAAATTAAATGCAAAAATAATGCCAAATAATAACCCTAGTCCGCTGTGGTTAAGAACCTAAAATCCTCAGCTGAGTCGCCATTTCGCGCTACTTTTTCGATCATGATTATTTTCTAAACTCCTGCTGCTTAATAAAAAGGTTAGAAAATAAATAACAAAATGCTAAATATTTTAAAAGGATGCTTAGAGGTTTTAAAAATGCTAAAAGGGGTGCTAACATATTAGAAGTGCTAAAAGGATGCTAAAATTGCAAAAGATGCTAAAGTTTAAAAGGGTGCTAAAATGCTAAAGGGTTGCTAGAATGCTAAGGGTTCGCGGAGTCGCCACCTAATTGGTTTGGGTGAATTAGGACACCTAAATGTCAACTAGGTTAAAGTCAACACTAACTCCATTTTTATGGTCTGCTAAACTTAATGAGATTCCGGGTAAGGGTTCTTTATTAATCTAGAGGGAAGGGGTTAGGCACCCTCTAAGATCCGCTAACTCATATTGTCCTGCCAAACCTAGGGTAATTATTATGTTTAAAAAATGCAAAAAAATAAAAGTTCCTCCTGCTTAATGAAATGCTAAACCGTTAAAATGTTTGAAAGGTGCTTTAAGTATAAAAAGGGCAAAAGTGTTATGAATAAATAAGAGAGCCAAATGCTAAATGTTTAAAAGAATGCTAAAATGTTAAAAGGTGCTTAAAGGTGCTAAAAGATTAATTTTAAAGCTAAAGGGTGCTAAAGGTGCTAAGAGGTGCTTAAAAGTGCTAAATGCTAAAGTGCTGAAAGTAATGCTAATATGCTTAAAATAGAGGTGCTAAAATGTTAAGGACAAAACGCAAAGCGATATTTAAAGATGCTTAAAGGATTGCTAGAATATTAAAAGTGCTAAAATGTTAAAGTAATTTTAAAAGTAAAGGGGTGCTAAATATTAAAGGGTGATTAAAAATGTTAAGAGGGCTAGAAATGCTAAAGAATGCTAGGAAGGTGCTTTATGGACTAATTATGTATTTATGCAAAGGTTATTTAGTTAGGTATACTACTAGCTAAATTAATCTTGCTTAACTCAGCGTAATATTATATAAAAATGCTTTAAGACGATTTTTGAGAGTTTAGGAGAAATCATATGTATTTTAATAAGAAATGAATGTTGGTTTTATGATGCAAGTTGAATCCTCTAAATTATTTTTTGCAGAATTTAGACATGTCTAATAATCCTAAAAGACAAATAAAGTAGAAGTGCGTTTCTAATTATGAATTACTTTCCACCTTATATGTTTGAAGCTTAATTGTTCCAAATATCCTAAATATTACAGAAATAGAGTAATTAAATTACAATAAACAAATAAATAAATGAAATGCAAGTAAAGAGAGAGGATGGGATTTAAGAATGCTCTTTACGACGGATGACGGCGTCCTATTTGTTTTTCTAGGAATTCTTGGCGAACGTGAATGCGGATGCACATAGACGCGGTTGTCGCTTGAAATAGCTCGTGATGAGTCTCACCGGAGACTCTTCATTTTGCTCCATGCGTGCTATGTAAAAAGAAAATGATAAGGATTAGTATGCACTCAATTTATTTGAACCAAAACAAGCATTTTGACGCATAGTTTATATTTAAGCAAATACATACATAAAGACCAAACAGAGGCAATATCAAATGGAATAAGCAGCCAACAGATGGTAAAAGAAATAGGGACGGGTATGCAGACAAAGATGCATAAATAAATAAAGCTTTGGTGATCCCTATTCTTGAAGCCATCTCTCAAGAAAATGACAGACAAAGACGCTGCAACAAAAGAGGAGAGAAAAGATAATAGTAAACAGGTGTAATGCAGGGCGTAAAAGGCTACAGAAATACGCAAACAGGAGGCAACCTTCAGCTAGGCAGTCCCAAGAGGGACACATTGTACACAAATCCGCAAATGCAAACACCACGGCAGGGGTCTTCGTGGATTGCATTTAACATGCTAAAGATTCTAAGGCAAACTAATGCAAATTCTTCAATTATCCAAGAGCAAACCAGGAACTAATATATGCGAGATTCTATGTAATTTTACGACTGGGCTGATGTAGTTCCAATTACTATTGTCTTAGCCATAACTTATCTTCTAAACAGTTCAAAGCTAAGAAAAAGGGACACATACATACTGAAGATATACCATTGGTGAAATACAATCCTAGATTAAGAAACAACCATCATATAGTGCTGGATATGAAACTAACATAACATATTCAAATATTCATGGCCAAAATGGGTAAGCACGCCATTAGGCAATAGCAAATATCAACGAGAGTGCTGCAGTCTGCATTATCAATGTCATATTACTTCGAGCAAATGGTTACAATGAACACAAATCTATTCAATGATTTCAATAAGCAAAACCTAGATTACTTAAAGCAGCCCAATCCAACATTGCATTTAAGCATTAATAGAAAAAAAAACAGACAATATATTAATATGGAAGTATTTTATCACAATAAACAGATAGAACCTGTATATGACAAACCAGTAGAGATATTAGGTCAACAGGAATGACCAAACAAGTCTCAAAGTAGCATATTGGACATACTACTCCCTTAGTATGTTAGGAATCAGGAAAAAAAAAACAATACCACACTGTCTATTTTCATTTTTTAGATCTGAAATTGATTCATGATAGCCACGACATGCTAAATTGCTAATATTCAGATTAGTAAACATAAACATCAAGTGACGACTTGATAAACGCATTTAAGGATTCAAAATAGTCATAATACAACTAACATACAAAATAATCAATCTAGTAAACTCCAAAGAATTTACCATTCAATTATACATGTCAAAACAAACTAATACCATAAATGATAAATTAATTAAAAGCAAGAACTAACGCAATATCAAATCTCATGCACTACATAATACATATTAAATAGCAAGAACTAAAAGGAATATGTCAACCACGTAAAGGAAAAGAGTCAAGAGGAGTCGAGTTTATCTTCGCAACACCGGCAGGCGATCAAGTCGCCGGTCCACTGACGGTTTTGGGTTTTGCAATGCGAAAAGATAAGGTTATTTGCTGATTTTTTTGGCTAGAATCGAAAGCATGGGGTTTCAAGTTCTGCTTCGCGATGCTAATCGTCTGACGCCGAGACCCTAACTCCTCGATGCTTTCTTCATCGCGCTCGCCGTGTTGTGCTCGTCGTCGTGCTCTGCCGTCTGTGATATCATTTGTGCACCACGATATGACGCCTTTCTTCTCCCTGAGCTCTCTCGTCTTGTCCCTGAATCCCTCAATCGATTGGGTTCTTAACTGCCGCTAAGGGGGAATGTATCAAACCGATGATTGCCCCCTCCTATGCCTATTGCATGTGCTTTATATAGCCCTCGTTGGGGTTCTAATGTTGGTAAGTAAATAAAGGTTGATTCTAGGCTTGATTGGTATGTGATTCGTGCGATTTGATTCGATTTCGTATTGATTTACATCGATTCGTGCGATTTTGTGCAGGTTATGGTAATGATACGTTGGCTGGGTGTACGTGGTTAAGGAAAGGCCCCGGATTCTCAGGCGAGAAATCCGGGGTGTGCTGGTGTTGTGACGGGGAGGGGAAGGTGCGAGGTGCGGCTGCGTTTCTAGGTTTAGGCTTAGGTTTGTTTTTGTGGTGAGGGAGAGACGATGGGCGTCTGTGGGTAAAGGAAGGGAAGTGAAGGGCTGGGCGATGGGCCAACTGATAAGGGAAAAGGAGTGGGCAGCGACGGTATTGGGTCATGTGGTCGCGTATCGCCCAAAGGAGTCGGGTAGAATTAGGTTAAGTGTTAGGTTAGTTCAATTAGGCTTTTAATTAGTGAGTTATTAGTATTAAATTAGTGATAGATTAATTAGTTTTAGGCTTAGTTAATTAATTAGCTAGTTAATTCTAGGTAAGTGTATTATTAATTAATTAACAAATGTGATTAAATTAATTAGGTGCTTTATTATAATTATCTAGGTGCTACATTAGTCTAATTATTTAGGTGCTAAATTAGTCTAATTATTTAGGTGCTAAATTAGTCTAATTATTTAGGTGCTAAATTAGTCTAATTTCGAGTTATAAAACTATTACGATAATAAATGCGGGCGTGTTGTTTAATTAGTGCTCAATATTTATATGCGATGCCGTTATTAAAATTGATTCATTATGTTAACTTAAAAATTGAATGGGGTTTAGATTATCATTAAATTGTTTAAGGACTGCTTAATGCTTTTTATAAATGCGACGCTATTATTTAAAAACTTATTATTGTGCATTATCATGAGTTAAATTAAAAATGAATTGAGTTTAGATTAAATTATTTAAATGTTAAATGCAAGTATGATATTTAAGAATTGTTTAAAGCTTTTATAAATGTGACGCTATTAAATGCATGTATTTAGATTAAAAATTGATTTTAAATTACCAATGATTATGAAAATCTCTTGCGTATTAATAAATGCGGCTATGCTACTTGACGCGACGTCACTGCTAAATTAATTAATGCGGGTGCGGGACTCTAAGTGCTTAATACTCTAAGTAAGACGCGACGCCATTATTAAATTATTTATTTATGCCTGTATTTATGTTTTATCGCTGTATTTTATTATAAAAAATTACTAAAAAATTATTTTACAAAATTAGTCTAATTTTATAGTTGATGACTGGACGGGAGGGTCAAAATTGGGTGTCAACATAGTAAATTTCCAATAATTCTCTTTTGAAAAATATTTTGGCGCACTCACAAGATGTTTTTCTAGCAATCTTTCGGCGAACCGATGTTGCATCAGAAGAGGTAGCTTCCGCTTTGAACTTGCCTTAGTTGACTACCATCGGACTTACTTACTGCGCGGTGAATGTGATGTCTTCAACCGTCTGTGTTTAGTGTAAGCCAAGACAACGGTACCAACACAACAAATTTCCTTACTATGTTCTTCTTAATGTTTTATTTGTTGTGGCTGTGGACACACTTGGATTCTTAAGTGCGTTCATTTTAGGCGGCCTGTCTTCGCACTTAAATAGGTGGTCTCCTATAAGGTATCCTGTTATACCCCACTTCACAAGTGTTAGGAACCATTAAAAGTTTCCCCAATCCTAACCCAACTAGTGAGGACCATTAAAGGTTTTAGAAACTTAACATCTACCCACCATGCATAATGATATAGCACTTTAAGGTCTATCATGGGAATGACTTTGGATTCATGTTTCATTACAAAAATAATCATCCGAAGTGCTCTTGATTCCACCGAAGCGCTCAACTGAACATTTACAACTTAATTTTTTCATTGAACCTAATTTCTGGGATCTCCAGTCAGTAAGGTTGGGTTACCACTATATCAGTCCTCATTGTTTAGGTTTTACGCCCATTCACCTAGACCGACAGAACTCTTGATCTTCGGGTAGTCCTTTAGTTAAAGAGTCTGCTATATCATTTGATTAGTAATCAAGAAAGTGTCACCCGTGATGATCAAATGCCCAACGGTCTTATCACTACAAGAAAAAGGACTTATGATGACAGTATGCGTGTGACGGTTTTTTTAACCGTCACATGTTATAACGATTTTTTCGCGTTTATGACATTTATGTGACAGTTGTAAAAACTGTCACAAGTTATGACAATCATGTGACGGTTAAACCGTCACATGTCTTTATGACAATCATGTGACCGTTTTTATAATCGTCACAGTCTTTGTGATAATCATGTGACGGTTTTTATAACCGTCGCAGTCTTTGTGACAATCATGTGACGGTTATTTTAACCGTCATAATCTTTATGACGGTTATTTTAACCGTCACATTTCTTTGTGACGGTTTTAATATATAATTTATGTTTTTTTAAAATGTAATACCGACCCTATCCGACCCGACCCGTCTCAGCCCAATACACACAAAACAACTTAATTCTAGTGTTCTCCTTCACTGTCTTCCCTTCACTTCCCTGTGTTCCCCTTCACATCGATTTCACGCCTTGTATGCTCCGAAAACATCTCCATTGAAGCTGTCATTTCACGCCAAAACAGCATCGCCATTTCACGTCATTTTACTCCAAAACAACATCGCCATTTCAGCTTCGATTTCACCTCCATAAATATGATTCCAAAGCTTTCATTGTTCGATTGTTGTTGTTGTTGTTCGATTGTTGTTGATTTCACCTCCAAATAGTTGGTAAGAATACTCTAACTCGTCTTAGTTATTGTTCATTCTACATTATCTTACATTTTTTCCATAAATGTAGCAGAACCCTAAGTTGTTGATTGTTGGTAACATGAAATTGAAGAAAAAAAACCCTAAGTTGGTTGTCCTCCTTGGTAACATGAAATTGAAGAAAAAAAATCCTAAGTTGTTTTTTTCCTTCTTTCTTTGAACCATTGTCTTTACTTTTCAGTTGCTTTAGATTTATGTTTGTGTTTTCTTTTAAGGTGGTTGAATAATATTTTGCATCCCTTTTGTTGTGTATCAGGTGTTGCTGTTATTATTGTTCCTTGATGGATAAGTCTTGGTTGAAATGTTCTCGATTATCACTCAAATATGATAAAGGGGTTAAGAAATTTTTGCAATTTATTGTAGCCAATGCTTTAGACAGTAATGTTATTAGGTGTCCTTGCACTCAATGTGAAAATTTGTCTTTTCGCTTAGTTAAAATTGTATCTAAACATTTGTTCTTTAATGGGATAGGTAGTGAATATACAATCTGGTTTTGGCATGGGGAAAAGTGTAAAAACATGGACTCTAGAATAAGTGACCAGTTTGAGTCTAACTACATGAATTACAATGATGGGGACACTGTAGATATGGTCACTGATGCTTTTAATAATTGTGCTGATTATAAAGATTTTAAAGAGCTTCTTGAAGACGCAGAGAAACCCTTATATTCCGGATGCACAAATTTCACTAAGTTGGGTGCTTTAGTTAAAGTTTTTAATATCAAGGATAAGTTTGGTTTATCTGATAAAAACTTTTCTAAGATATTGAGTCTTGTATCCAAGATGTTGCCAGAGGGTAATGAATTGCCTATGTCTTTTTATGATGCCAAGAAAATAATGACTGCATTAGGGTTGGAGTATATTAAAATTCATGCTTGCCCTAATGATTGCATACTTTATAGAAAACAATTTGCAAAACTGGAAAAATGTCCTGCATGTTCTATTTCAAGATGGAAAAAAAATGGGAGTGAAGATGATAGAGTTGGGGTACCATCCAAGATTTGTGGTACTTCACTATTATTCCTAAGTTTAGTCGAATGTTTCAGTGTTCTAAAACATCCAAAGACTTAACTTGGCATGCAAATGAGAGGATCAAAGATGGGAAGCTTCGTCATCCCGCAAATTCGAAAGCTTGGGAATTAATAGATGAGAAGTGGTTGTCGCGCCCTATTTCGACCGCGACATTATTCCAGCGAATCATGTATATTGTTAGAAATAAAATAAAAAGTGCAAAATGCTAAAAGGTTCGAGGAGTCGCTACCTAATTATTCTGAGTGAATTAGGACACCTAAATGTTAACTATTTAAGTCAACACTAACTCCATTAAATGATCTGCAAAACTTATGAGATTCTGGGCAAGGGTTTTTTATGATCCTAAAGGGAAAGGGTAAGGCACACTATAGGATCCGCTAACTTGCGGTTGTCCGATCAAACCTAGAGTAATTATTGTTGACACCCAATTTTGACCCTCCCGTCCAGTCATTAGCTATAAAATTAGACTAATTTTGTAAAATATTTTTTTATGATTTTTTATAATAAAATGCAGCGATAAAACATAAATACAGGCATAAATAAACAATTTAATAATGACATCGCGTCTTACGTAGAGTATTAAGCACTTAGAGTATCGCGCCCACATTAATTAATTTCAAGCCCTGTCATGATTCTTAATTAATAATAAATACATAAAATAAATAATTTAGCAATGACGTCGTGTCAAGTAGCATAGCCGCATTTATTAATACGCAAGAGAATTTCATAACCATTTTTAATTTAAAATCAATTTTAATCTAATACATGCATTTAATAGCGTCGCATTTATAAAAAGCTTTAAATAATTCTTAAATATCATACTTGCATTTAACATTTAAATAATTTAATCTAAACTCAATTCAATTTTAATTTAACTTCGCAATAATGCACAATAATAAGATTTTAAATAATAGCGCCGCATTCTAAAGTATTAAACATTAATTAAATAGCACGTCCGTCTTTATTCTTTATAATAATTTAAACTCAAGCACTAATTAAGTAGCACGCCCATTTTATTCTTGTAATAATTTTAATCTCAAACATAGACTAATAAAGCACCTAAATAATTTAATCAATTTATTAATTTAATTAAACACTAATAGCACCTAAAACTAACACTAATTAATTAACTCCTAAAAATAATACACCTAATTTATAAGACCACCCTTAATTCGCCCAGCCCACCTATTAACACAGCCCAAACTCGCCCGTCGCTCGCCAAAGACCAGAAGCCTGGCCCCTTATCTCTCCTCACCCCACTGCACCTTCACTTCATTTCCTTCATCACCAGCAGCCCACAGAAACCCTTAGCCCTGCGCCCATCGTCCCACTCCCCCGACCTAGAGAACCTAGCAGATTCGCCGCACCTCGTCCCAACACCCATGCCGGGATTCTCGCCGGAGAATCCGGCGAATCAGCTACCATATCAACACCCTGTCCTTACCATTCGCAACCAAGATCTCTCTTTAACACCTCAATCATTTTCTTACCATAATCTGTTCAAATCGCACGAAATTAGTTCTAAATCACTTACGAATCAAGCACAAGTCTCAGCCTTAATTACTTACCAAACTTAGAACCTAAAGTTAGGCTATATAAAGCACATGCAATAGGCATTCGAAGGACAGAGCTCAATCGGGGGGGATTCAGAAAAGGCATGGATTCAGGGCATCGATCGATTCAGAGCACAGTAGGGCAGAACATCCGAAAACAATAGAAGAATCAGCAGTGCAACTAAGCTATTCAAAGGGACCGGCATTCGAAGAGCAGAATCGAATCGAGCCATTCAGAATAAAACACAATTTTAGTAGCCAACCATTCTCGCAAAACCCTTCCTTTTCCACTGCATTAGCAAGCCTTTCGAGCGGACCGACGACTTGATACGCTGCATCGGTTCGCTGTCCGGAGAAGGTAAAATTATCCTTCTCGCCTAAGATTCGCTTGATGTCGCTGCGCGATGTGAATTTTCCGTGCATGTGTTGATGATCGCTATGTTTATTAAGTCACCATCGGACGGCCTTCGGTAATATTAATCGCCATTGATGTTTGCGATTATGGTTGTCGATATGCCCGATAATCGGTTGTATGACTAAATGAAGTAGTTATCTTTGGGGTCCGCTGAGGTGTATGCGAGATTCACCCATTTCGCATTGCTAGGTTCAATGAATACGACTTATGGTATATGGAAATACAGACTGTATATACCGCTTGTATACCAAATCCTGGCCCTAACGTTCTCTCAGATCACCGTGAAGACCTATGTGTATGTGATAGCATGCCTCATCCTCATTCAATTCATGTATACCCCTAGTTGTGCAGATTATTTTCTATCCCTGATTTGAGTTAAATCTGGTCATATATGCCTATAGTTCACGGCCAGATGATGTTCGTCTTTGGCGATGTGAAACCTATACATGTCGATGGATACTTTTCTCCCCGATTTCCGTATATGTCGCTAGATATTCCACCGGATGTTCGAGATATATGCGAGAGGTTTAGATATACAACCCGAATATAATGGCGCGCCAAATTAGGGAGATGATTCTACCCATCAAATGTTAGTTGGTTTTGCTCGCTTACTGTGTCACTACACACAGTGCACATCAATATATATGCCAGCACATTTAGTCTTAAGTCAATTGGTTATGTATGTCTAAATGTCATCTCCTTGTGATTGCTTGTTTATCTCTCGCCCTCATGCTTGTCGAAATAATTGCATTTGCATGTTTAAGTGTCGAAAGGGTCTAAGATAGCATATAATGCCTTTTCTTATGCTATGATAATCTGTTAAGTTGAACCAATCATATCCCAATTTTCCTAACAAAATGATTCAAATATGTCAAATGACGGTCCTCCTCTTTTCGTATTGTTTTAATATATCGCGATATATAACTGGTATGGAAAATATGTTTAATATTATGGGTTATGAATATATCAATTATGAAGGCTGTTCATGGATGATTTTGTGTCTGCCTATTCTTCCTTGAAAAAAGAAAAGTCTCCGAAATCCTCGGTTGGATTTTATACCACTTGGGACTAATTTACATTCTTTAAAGTTTGATAATTGTTAGTTGGGCTGTTTGCTTTTTCGCTTATCGGGATTTATCATTCTTGGTTCGCTATGGTTGCTAAGGACTAAAATATACTTGTTAGATGTACCTGAACATTCCACCTATTTGCATCATTAAATTTTGAGCGGATACTAATCCTTATCTTTTCCTATTTTCTTTTACATGGCACGCACCGGAGCAAAAATGAAGAGTCTCCCGGCGAGACTCATCACGAGCTACTTCAAATGGCAACCCGCATCTACATCCATCGAGTTCCCTCTTCGGCAAATTCTTAGAAAAACAAATAGGACGGAGTCATCCACTTCAACTCCTTTATTCCCTTAACCTCATTACCTCATTTATGCCTTATTTGTTTATTGCAAATTATTTTCTAACTTTGTAATTAACAGGGAATCTAGAATAATTATTCTCTGAACATATGAGCGGTGGGGAAGGTAATTCATGATTAGAAATACACTTCTACTTTATTTGTCTTTTAGGACTGTTAGGCATGTCTAAATTCTGCAAAAAAAAAAAAAATCTAAATGATTTAACTTGCATGATAAAACCAACATTCTTCTCATTAAACCCATAACAGATTTTTCCAAAACTCTCAAGATCATCTTAAAGCACCTCTTATATAATATCGTACGCAGGTTAAGCAAGATTAATTTAGCTAGCAGTATACATAATTAGTCTGTAAATAACATTTGCATGAACACATAATTAGTCCATAAAGCACCTCTTAGCATTCTTTAGCATTCTAGCAACCCTTTAGCGTTCTAGCACCCTTTAGCATTTTAATTCCTTTAACACTTTTTTTTTTGTTAGCAAACCTTTTAAGCATTTTAATATTTAAGCAACCTTTTTAAGCATTTATAACATTTTAGTTCATTTATTATTTATTTTCTAACCTTTCTATTTAAGCAGGGTTCGCTTTTAGAAAATGTCGCGGTCGAAAAAGGGCGTGACAGAAATGGCCACTCCACTGGGGATTTAAGGTTCTTAACCATAACAGACCTAGGGTTATTATTTGGCATTATTTTTGCATTTAATTTTGCGTGCTGTATTTTGTTTTATTCATCTTGATTGCTATTTGCTTTACTGCTTTTCTTAAACTGGCATTCCGCTCATATTTCTTCCATTCTGGAAAATTCACACTATCACACACTCACGCTACCGCGTGTCAAGCAAGACCAAGAAATTTCTTTCAAAAATATCCAATTTTTAGGAGAGTCGCGCGCTGAGTTAGATCGGTTCGTCTCGATCACCGCGTAGCCTTCTCACTGAGTTGTCCGCCGAACTCGCGCCTAGAAAAGCCAAATCTTAGAAACTTAAGATAAAGCTATACCACCTTTATTTTAGTGGCACGCACGATTTACCTTAGCTGGCCTGGCCTCGCATCGACACCACAATTAGGAAGACACCGAACTTGTCGACGGTTTCTCAACCCAACGGCCAACCAAAGATATTATGTAGCAGTGTAGGTCGCAAATTTCGGCCCGACCGGTAAAATCGGACCGACCAACTCGGATCGGACCAACCGACCGAGAAATTCGGTCCTGGTCTTCGTGTTTTTTAATAATTCGGTCCGTCCGATCCGGTTCAGTTCCGGTCCTGACTAAAATATTTTTTATTTTTTTATTTTTTTTATAATATATATATATATATATATATAATATATTGAATTATATAATTCCTAATATATATAATATATATAATATATATAATTCCTAATATATATAATATATATAATTCCTAACATATATAATATATATAATTCCTAATTTTCTAAATTCCTAATATATAATATATATATAATTTCGGGTCGGGTTCTGGGGCCTGTTTTTTTTTTAAATTGAATTACCAATACTGAAATTGACATTCTCGGACGCGGTGCCACGAAATTTTTACGTTGAAATCTATTGTACATCGCAAGATATTTAGATTTGAAAATGGGAAAAACGTAACGATTTGGGGGAAAAGAGGAATTGAGGGGTAAGATGGACGTTTTTGGAGAAATCGGAGAAATTATAAGCAGTTTGTCCACCCCCGTATCGCAAAAATACGCAAAATCAAAAAAAAAATTAGGTAAAACGGACGTCCGAGCGCAAAGTTATGACCGTATAAAGTTTGATCAATTTACAACATATATTTCTATACGCCAATACGCCCGGCCATGGAGTGGCTGGTCGCTGGGCTCGGGGCTGGGGCTGGGAATCACCCGTCCAATCGGTCAAATCTCGACGGACCGACCGAGAATTGGTCCGGCCGGTCCCGGATAATCTCGCAGCCGGCCTTTGGCCCGGCCCGGTCGTCCGGCCCGTCCGGCCCGGCTCGACTTTGTGCACCCCTAGTGTAGTGTGGCAATGACAGACAAATCCAAGCCTAATCATGACATGCCGAAATTGGGAAAAGTGCACCGTCATTTGGTCGCCATTTCCAACAAAGGCATTATAGTTGGACGACTTGGACAAATCCATCATGACCTCGCATATGTGACGTTTAGGCCTACCTCTGGCATGAAGAGGCCCCCCTTGCATGTTAGGAAACGTTTGAATGTGCTATGTGCAATATATCTGTTACATACCTGCAAATTATATGCTTTACACTAACGCAGTTTGCTGCATTTTGTCTAGAAAGATTTATCATCTTCCCCAAAGGTCGATTTGTATTTGACTAAGCAATGGCAGAGCATCAATATTTCACAAGATCAAAGACACGATCCAACGACATGACCGGTTCAAGGGCATTTGAGCAGAACGAGTCGGAACCTGTCTTGGTTCCTATAGGCAAAGCATGGATTTCAGAAGGAAAAAACAGCATAGACCCGATCGAACACCTCGCACAATTACCACAGCAAATGGCAACCCTGCATGCCGAAATCAAAAGGCTCAAGAACCCTCACCAGAGCACTCGTCACTGCAAATAACCAAAACAGTCAAAAACCTCCAAATTATTACCAGTACCCGCTTACTACATATCCTATCCAGCCAATATACAATGCACCCATATATCCCACACAAAACCGAATGCCTAACGCACTCCAGCTAAACACGAACCAAAGGTCACCACAAACCTATTCTCGCAATACATATGACAACCCTTTGCGATACCCACACATGTATACGCTACAGCCAAAAGCCCGTCCACCAAACATCTTCGCACCCCGCCTAAATGCCACAGAAAGGCCAACCAAAATATACACCCATTTAGCCGAGCCTTTGTCGCAGTTGTACGAGAGGTTGAGGTTTGCAGGGATACTCCAGCCAATTTCAAAGAATGTGCCCAATCCCAAGTCCAAAGCTCACGATGGGAACAAAAGCTGTGCATACCATTCTGGAGCCATCGGACACAACATGGGAAGGTGTTATACACTCAGAGACAAAGTAAGGGAGCTGATCAAGGAGGGAGTCATTCAGTTGGAGGATACTTACCCCAATGAGTACAATGAACCCCAAAGGAAGAGAGGTGTTCCTCGCCGTAACTCCGCCTCCGCTCAATCACTATTTATCCAAGCATGCACCACGCAGACGCCAAAAGAAGGAGATACTGACAGCAGAGCATGAAGACCCAGCCAACCATGATGCAGAGCAAAGAAGGCGTATTGGTTGGATTTGCACCCTTGTTTTGGTCCGCCTAGAGCCCAGATTAGAAAAGCAATTTAGTTTAGCAGAATAATTTAAAACTCATATTTAAGCTTTAATAATGTTTTCTTTTGTTTTGCTTGTAATGAACTACGCTCGACTGATTCCTCATGGATACGATGCGCCACACCTACTGGTCCCACATTTAGAAATTTTAATTTCACCCCAATATTCGCTTGTAAATGAACTACGCCATGACTGATTCCTCGCTGGGGATACGTAGGCGGCCTAAATCGGCTTCGGTCACACCATTAGGAAACTTTCCCTTCGTTCTGAAAATGATAAGAATACACATAGCCTACAAGCAACTACATCGAGACCCACTTTAGGCCAGACACCCTTTGCAAAACTGAGACAATGTAGGAAACCGCAGGGCCGTAAGTCCAAACAGCCGTGCACGCGGATATCAAGGACAAGCGGCGGTCAGATACGAATCGACTTCCAAAATTCACAAATTTTTCTTCGAGCGCAGTCTTTCATATTAACAAGGTAAAGTGCAATAAACGAAGCGTAAAATACTAAAAGGTTTCTTCAGATAGCGTATGAAGAAAGCAAAGAAAGGCAGAGGATGACAACAATCCAAAGTCCATGAAAGCAAAGCAGCAGCAAAGGGACATCAACAATCAATACCAAAGTTCGTAGTTCCGCAACAAAACCTAGCGCATCAACTCGCATAAAGTCAAATTGGCAACCCACGATCGCACAAAGAAAGTCATCATGGCAATTCGTCACTGCAACATTTAGCATGTCCGCAAGAACAACATCTCGTGGATGACATCTCTACCCATAAAATTGCACTTCATATGTATTTATCATTTCGCTTAAAAAGGTATACACTAACGCTTTTTCTCAAGCTTAGCTTGCGAGCATTTATTCTACTGCGAGCAGCAAGAACGCCCCGCATAACGACGCGATCGATTATGTCCACGCAACGACGCCAAAGAAGAATACATCCGCATAACGACGTTATCAAGACAACAAGTCCACGCAACGACGCCAAAGAAGAACATCGCCCGCATAACGACGTGATCGAAGTCCGCATAACGACGCGATCGAAGTCCACGCAACGACGCCAAAGAAGAATACGCCCGCATAACGACGTTATCAAGACAACAAGTCCACGCAACGACGCCAAAGAAGAACATCGCCCGCATAACGACGCGATCAAGAAGTCCACGCAACGACGCCAAAGAAGAACATCGCCCGCATAACGACGTGATCAACAAGTCCACGCAACGACGCCAGCAGCAATACGTCTAGACAACGACGTTAGCTTGCAGGAGCATTTATTCTACAGGAGCAGCAGCAACGCGTCCAGACAACGACGTGATCAACATTATGTCTACGCAACGACGCCAAAGAAGAATACGCCCAGCAGCGACGTTATCAAGACAAAGAAGTCCACGCAACGACGCCAAAGAATAACACGCCCAAGCAGTTGACGCGACAAGACAACAAGTCCACGCAACGACGCCAACAAAGAACACGCCCGCATAACGACGTTATCAAGACAAAGAAGTCCACGCAACGACGCCAAAGAAAGAATATCGCCCGCATAACGACGTGATCGCGAAGTCCACGCAACGACGCCAAAGAAGAACACGCCCGCATAACGACGTTATCAAGAAGTCCACGCAACGACGCCAACAAAGAATACGCCCGCATAACGACGTTATCAAGACAAAGAAGTCCACGCAACGACGCCGCAAAGAACACGCCCGTAAAACGACGGATCGCGAAGTCCACGCAACGACGCCAAAGAATAATACATCCAGTAATGACGCTATCAACACAAAGAAGTCCACGCAACGACGCCAAAGAAGAATACGCCCAGTAATGACGTTATCAAGACAAAGAAGTTCACGCAACGACGCCAAAGATCAACACGCCCAATCGACGCTTATCAAAGACAACAAGCCCAAAAACGACGCCATCATCAGCATATCACATCCACGCAGGACGATTTCAGACTCCAAATTGCATTTCTTACGCATGCTTTATTATTCGCCTTAGCAGCTTATGCACTAACTCTTTCGAGCTTTAGTCTACAGTGGACAAGCAAAGAATGACAATATATCCGCTGCTCACAATCGCAACACGCCTGCGGCAAGGACGAAAATCACAAAGATTCGCAACATCGCATCAACACAAAGCAGCATCACATTTTTGCAGATAACCTTTTCTACTCACGCTACATTGTTTTTAAAATTATGCATCATCATTTTGCCTTAACAGCTTATGCACTAACCGCTTGTTCAAGTCTTAGCATGCGCAGAGCAGGAGCACAACGTGGATTTTCTTACAAATAACCGGCAATTTGTCGGGCCAACCTTCCCAACGAACGGCGTACTGCCGCGTTGGCCCACTCGCCCACATCACCATGTAAACCCAAAGACCATAAGCCATAGCAGACACCCTGTGTTCAAGCCCGCTTATTTTATTTTATTCTTACATTACACTCAAAGGTCATCGAACTCGACACCGACAAACTTTGAGTCCGCAAGTAGCGCTCGTGTTTCGACATGGTAACCCAAAGGTCGCCATAACTCGACACCGACAATTTTGAGTCCGCGCTAGCCGCTCGGTGTTTCGACCATGGTAACTCAAAGGTCGCCATAACTCGACATCGGGATGATTTTGATTTTTCACACTTTATCTACTCGCCAACATTTTTTGCAATTCTGAAGATCGAGACAAAATTGGCTATGAGTCAACGTCTTTGTCCGAAGATTCTTCCATCATCTCCATACAAAGAGGGACACGTTGTTGACACCCAATTTTGACCCTCCCGTCCAGTCATTAGCTATAAAATTAGACTAATTTTGTAAAATAATTTTTTATGATTTTTTATAATAAAATGCAGCGATAAAACATAAATACAGGCATAAATAAACAATTTAATAATGGCATCGCGTCTTACGTAGAGTATTAAGCACTTAGAGTCCCGCGCCCACATTAATTAATTCCAAGCCCTGTCATGACTCTTAATTAATAATAAATACATAAAATAAATAATTTAGCAATGACGTCGTGTCAAGTAGCATAGCCGCATTTATTAATACGCAAGAGAATTTCATAACCATTTTTAATTTAAAATCAATTTTAATCTAATACATGCATTTAATAGCGTCGCATTTATAAAAAGCTTTAAATAATTCTTAAATATCATACTTGCATTTAGCATTTAAATAATTTAATCTAAACTCAATTCAATTTTAATTTAACTTCGCAATAATGCACAATAATAAGATTTTAAATAATAGCGCCGCATTCTAAAGTATTAAGCATTAATTAAATAGCACGTCCGTCTTTATTCTTTATAATAATTTAAACTCAAGCACTAATTAAGTAGCGCGCCCATTTTATTCTTGTAATAATTTTAATCTCAAACATAGACTAATAAAGCACCTAAATAATTTAATCAATTTATTAATTTAATTAAACACTAATAGCACCTAAAACTAACACTAATTAATTAACTCCTAAAAATAATACACCTAATTTATAAGACCACCCTTAATTCGCCCAGCCCGCCTATTAACACAAATTTCAAACTCACACTGCCGCCTACCAAAGACCAGTAAGCCTGGTCCCCTTATCTCTCCCTCAGCCCACTTCAGACCTTCACTTCATTTCCTTCATCACCAGCAGCCCACAGAAACCCTTAGCCCTGCGCCCATCGTCCCACTCCCCCGACCTAGAGAACCTAGCAGATTCGCCGCACCTCGTCCCAACACCCATGCCGGGATTCTCGCCGAAGAATCCGGCGAATCAGCTACCATATCAACACCCTGTCCTTACCATTCGCAACCAAGATCTCTCTTTAACACCTCAATCATTTTCTTACCATAATCTGTTCAAATCGCACGAAATTAGTTCTAAATCACTTACGAATCAAGCACAAGTCTCAGCCTTAATTACTTACCAAACTTAGAACCTAAAGTTAGGCTATATAAAGCACATGCACAGGCATTCGCGACGTGAGCTCAATCGGGGATTCTAAAAGGCATGGATTCAGTGGCATCGATCGATTCAGAGCACGAGGCGTAACATCCAAAACAATAAGAATCAAGAGCAACTAACTAAGCTATTCAAAGGGACCGGCATTCGAAGAGCAGAATCGAATCGAGCCATTCAGAATAAAACACAATTTTAGTAGCCAACCATTCTCGCAAAACCCTTCCTTTTCCATTGCATTAGCAAGCCTTCCGAGCGGACCGACGACTTGATACGCCGCCGGTCGTCCTATAAGGTAAACCCAATTTCCTTTTTACTTTCTCGTATAAATTGCTTAATATTTGTGTTTACTAGTTTGATTATTAAGCATGATTAAGTATTGTTTATGTTTATTGAGTAAAATCAAACAGTATTATTGACTGATTATGATTATTAAGCTAAGTGATAACGTATTCGATCTCCGATTATAACTAATAAGCTTGTTAAGCTACTGTTGGTATTTAGTGTGATATATCCAATATATAGTCGCATCAGATGTTAAGGTTTATGGTTATGTTTGTAAGCTTACTAGAGGGATTATTAATCATGTCCAGTCAACGTTATCATTTTGGCATGTTTAAGATGAGTCTGGCTACTGATTGCTTACTTATTAGAATGTTTATTAACCTGCTTAGTCAGATTAAGTATTCATTATGTTAGTCTAAGATAATTTAAATATGGGAAGCTCCTTAAAGTTGTATAATTTGTATCTGGGCTGCTCGTAGTCTGGTTTCATGTTGTCCAGGTAGGATTTATTCACCATTCATCTGTTGTTATGTGTGATTAAGCTAATAAAAACACTTTCATGATAAGTTGGAAACCTGTTTAATCACATGTAAACTGCGTCAGTTAACTTAATACTCACCGGCCGTTAAGAGTTGTTGATTTGTGAATCGGGATAACCGCTGATAGCTTATTTGTGCTTGGATTTGAGCATTCGTATCTAGTCGGGTCTTGCTATACGCGCGCTAAGCCTGCTTAAATACTATTTGGAATGATCTATTTGATTGTAAAGCGGTCTAGCATGCTTACTAAATCACCCCTTAGTTTCTAAATGAATACTTCATACCGAAAATCTAAACCATGAAAAGGGCATATATGCTCTACTCCATCTTAAAAATGCCTATTCATCGTTTCAAATAAGTCGGAAATACGCATGCTTGGTACCGATTTCCTACCCATCTCTATTTATATTTTAAGCTACGCATGATCATTCTACATTCATTTCCCGCTGGGTACATCCTATAATCTCTCGTGATACTTGTAATTCTCCGCTTGGAGGAATGTCCGCTTTGTTTGCCTAAATTGTCCATCGAGTGTTGTTTGACCATCCGCATTTCGATCACGCCATAATACGTCGGTGAAAAGGAATTGTGATCTACCTCACCGCTTGTTCACGGATACGCCATGGATATGAATCATGTTTTACTAAAAGCTTAGTTATTCGGGTTAAGTCTTGCTTGCTTCGTTGTTTCATCGCTTCATCGCCATCACATCGTCACGCCATCGCCTCGCAGACACATCCCGCTTTCGCGCTATTTATCTGCTTTTTTCTCTCAGATTTTGCCTCTCCCGATAAATTATTACATTTGGGCCAAAGATAGTTGTTCCTCCGCTTGCCTTATTGTTAGCTATTCCCCGGCCCAACAAAGGCATACGTATCTTTGGTGAAATCGGTTGCTAACTTGTCAAAATCGCTTGCTAACGTGGCAATACATCCCCATATATCTAAAGATTATATGAGCATTCTCTCTACTTGTATGGTTAAATAAATTTGGGCACATACTAATCTTTATTTCCTTTCTTTTACATGGCACGCACCGGAGCAACAAAGAGTCTCATGGCGAGACTCATCGTGGCAAATTAACACCCGCATCTATGTGCATTTCTCTATCCGCATCGGAATTCCAAAGCCGCAGGCGAAAGACATCGCCATTCCTCGAGTCCTTTTAATTATTTTCTACCCCCCATTCATTTATTTGTCGTAAATTATATGTCTAACGCTACATTAATTATCGTTTAGAATAATTAAACCTTGAATCAATGGTTAGAAATTAGTTTGACTTACTTACTTTAAGCTCGCCTCGCCTTGTTTAATAGTTATAATAAATCATTTAATACCCTACACTTGCATAATAAGTGGGAATATTATTTGCCTAGATGTTCTTAAAATCGTAGTATAATTTCCTATTAATACAGAATAGAAAATACTGCTTTTATCACAACAATGTTATATTCTCATGCTAAGCAACACATACCCCTTAGGTAAAGGAATACTTGCATACATTTTACTCCTATTCTACCTATAGCTAATATAGTATTTAGGCATCCTAATTGCACAGTTTTCAAAACTGACCTTGACTTTCCTACATAAACCTTGCAAAACATTTTAGAAAGTACATCTCATACTCTTCCGCTTAAACGTTTTTTTTAATACACCTTCTTCTAGCATAATAATTAACCCTAGGTTTGGCAGGACAACCGCAAGTTAGCGGATCTTAGAGGGTGCCTAACCCCTTCCCTCTAGATTAATAAAGAACCCTTACCCAGAATCTCATTAAATTTAGCAGACCATTAAATGGAGTTAATGTTTACTTTAAACTAGTTAACATTTAGGTGTCCTAATTCACCCAAACTAATTAGGTGACGACTCCGCGAACCCTTAGCATTTTTAGCATTTCTAGCATCCCTTTAACATTTTAGCACTCTTTTGCACATTTAGCACTGTTATCTATTTTTCTAACATTTTTTCTAAGCAGGAGCCATTTCGCTTTTAGAAAATGTCGCGGTCGAAAAAGGGCGTGACAATTATTATGCTAAAAAACAATGCATGTTTTAAAAGATGCTACAAGTGTTTTATAAAATAATGCATTTTTTTGATAAAAGATTTATAAGACTGATGCTATAAAAATATACGTATTATTTATAAAAACAAATGATATAAAATTGATGTATTCACTAAAGGTATGCATTTCATTTGCAAAAATCGATCTTGATTAACATATGCATGCTATGATATAAAAGATGCTATTCTTTGTAATTGATGATAAGAAGGTAATTTTATTATGAAAATAAATTATAATGTCATTAAGTGAGTTGTGAAAAAAAATCAATTTCTTTTGTTAATTTCCGGATTAGATATGCAAATAAAATTGTTTGACAAAAGTTTAGACGTGCACAACAAACCTAAAAGACAAGCAAGTTAGAAATGTCTTTCTAATTTTAAATTATCTTCCCACCTTATATGTTCAAAGACTAATTGCTCTAGATCTCCTATTAATTACAAAGTTAGATAATAAAATTGCAATAACAAGTAAAAGACACAAAAATGGGGCAAGAAGGTTAGAGAGTAAAGGAATTGCAGTGGATGACAATGTCATTCCGTCCTATTTTGTTTTAGGAGTGCGGAGACGGGAATGCCGATGCGAATCTTCATTTTTGTCATGATGAGTCTCGTAACGAAACTCTTCATTTGACTCCGATGCGTTTCATGTAAAAATAAGAAAAGATAAGAATTAGTAAATGTCTCACAAAGCTTACTAAATAATGAATAAAACATTTGACATAAGATTTAAACATATATAGTCTATACTTAACGTGTATGTCCATGACTATTATGAGAATCAGCAAATGACGAGGCAAACCAAATGGGTTAACCCAAACATACACACATGCCATATAGAAAAAGACAACGACTCATAGGCCCAGGAATTTCTATTTATTATGGATACTATCTAGGCATATAAGGACAAAAACAAAGTACTATAACACATAGGTAGTAAATCAAACATGGTTTTCTGAGAGGTGATAAATATTATAACCTATTGTGATGTTGGATATAGAGATGACATATTCAACCATAGTATTAACAAGGCATACAAACACTTTCAAGATTCTGATTATGTAGAACATGACTTTAAATACAAGCAATTTGACATATAAACTGTCCAGTCCATACACCTCATCCTAACAAACATACATATTATCCAAAGTCTAGATCCCAAACATTACGAAGTGACAGATCAACTTAGACAGACCAAATCAGGGAAAATTCAGCTTATCGAGTTTTAATTTGTTTTACAAAAAATTTGTTGAGAACATAAAAAAAAATCAGGTGTATTGATTGTGATAAAGGCTAACAAGTATCCTAAAGGACTCTAACCAAAGACAACAGCTTCCTAGCATAAGCATTAGACCATAAGAGTGATTCTACACTTAACACATCAAGCAACTTGCCTAAGCTAATCAATGGCTAGGTGATTTAACGTTCAGAATAATCATTCATCACATTATTGAACTTAGCCTAATTTGTATAAGCATTAACTGAATTGAACCATCCAAGAAATCATCGCATTACCCACCAATAATAGTATCTCTCACACAATGTCTGAATACAACTTAACAAATCTTAACAGTCCATTCTCAACTTCCCGAAAGGCGTGATGCTCAAGTCGACTCAGATACTAGCAGAGGTGAGCAAAAAAAAAACAGACGAACACATCCTTTTTTATTTAAACCAAAGACAGACACGCGATAGATTTTCATAGATCAACTCAAAACTTAACTCCTTTTACTAGCACTCTCCGGGAAAGCACATTATTTTAAGACATATGCTTACAAGAATCAGACCAACATACCAAACTATTAATTTTAAGCAAACTATTCATCATTGCATTCATACATTAATGAATACAGCGACATGGATGAACTAAATTAACACATATTTAGCATCGCAACACGCGGAAAAAAAATGAATTGAACGGAATTTTGAGGTTACCTTTTTTGGGTAGCGAACTGAGGCGGCGTTTCGAACGTCGACCCACTCGGATTGTGCCACTGTGCGAATGAAAATAAAATAGAGCTTTTGGAGAATCGTCACTGATTCTTAACTGGTATTCAGAAACGAACTTAAGGACTCGATTATTGTTGTTCGACTCTGCTTTTCGGGTAGGAAAAGACTTCTCTTATGGCCCAAGGATGCCTATTGTGTGTGCAAGAATATGTATTTATAGCTGAGTTGTTTTGGGTTCTAATTTTGGTACCGTTTGAACTGATTTTTTGATTTTGGTGCTAATTCTGGACGGATTTGTTACCGTTTTGGGCGTGATTTTTGGTGTATTTGTCGGGTGATTTTGAAGACGATTTGGTCTCGATTTTTGGTGATTCATCGAGTGATTTTAGGGTCTGAATTTGAAAGATTTGAGTGTATTTTAGTACTGATTTCGGGTGTAATTTTTGGGATAGATTTTGAGAGATACGGTTTTGGTAAAAATGGTAAGTTTAGTCGTTATTTTGGTAATTCAAATACAATTCTTTTGGAGGAATTTGTGAGGGTTTCAATATGATTTTGTGAGATGATTTTGGTGATAATTTATGCTGGGGCGTACGGAGTGCTTGGTTTTTTTTAGGTTGAGAGTTATTTCTTTTTGTCTTTTAGGTTTATGGTTGTTTAAGGTTAAAGCGTGGGGAAGATGAGATGAAATAAAAGGGCTGATGGGTTTTGGGCCTTCATTTGGGCTTGTCTGAAGATAAGAGGAGATTAAATTATAAAGGGGAGTTTGGGCTGAGTTTATTGGGCTTGGAAAGCTGAAAATAATGGAACTATTTAATTTGGGTTGGGTATTGATTTAGGATGTTATATTAATGTGGTGGGAAATAAACAATGGGGTTTAAATTATAAACAATATTTATTATTAAATTGTTTTGAGTATTATTATAGGTAATAAATGTGGATATGATATTTAAGAAATACATAATGCTTTATATAAATGTGATGTTATTATTAAATTCCTTATTTATTTACGTATGTATATGTTTATTTGTGCGTGTATTATTATTATAAAAAATATTTTTGGGGTGTCAAATTACAAATAAAAAAATTGTTTAATTTTATGATAAATACTTGAAAGGGAGGGACAAAATTGGGTGTCAACAGTGCTCTGAGTTTGCAAAAGACCCTAGGAACCTACGTCTGGCTTTATCAGCAGATGGAATCAACCCATATAGCTCCCTTAGTAGTTCATATAGTTGTTGGCCAGTTGTTTCTACAACCTACAACCTTCTCTCGTGGCTTTGTACGAAAAGAAAATTTATGATGTTATCTATTCAAATTTCTGATCCACAACAACCGGAAAATGACATTGATGTCTACTTAACACCTTTAGTAGATGATTTACAAATCTTATGGAAAAAGGGGGTCGAATGTTTTGACTCTTTCAAGAAAGAGTTTTTCAATTTGCGGGTTGTCTTGATGTAGACTATAAATGACTTTCCAGCCTATGAGAATCTACAAGGGTGTACAATTAAGGGTTATTACACATGTCCATATTGTGGTGTTGATACTCCCGGATGTAGACTTCGACATTGTAAGAAAAATGTGTATATTGGTCATCGTCGTTGGCTTCCGGAAGGACATCAATACAGAGGCCAAAAATCTGCCTTTAACAATAAAATAGAAGAGCAGATAGCCCCTGTACAGTTGAATGGTGAGAAAATATTACAATTAGTTGAATGTGTTGACAATACACGGAGAAAGACAATGTGGACCGGTTTTTCTTCGATGAATGTATCAATTCGAGAGAAATATGAAAACATTGAAGAGTTATGTTAGGAATCGTAATTGTCCAGAAAGTTGTATCGAGAGTTACATCACGGCGAAGGCATAAAATTTTGCTCATGTATACGCCGATATGAAACAATTGGTGTCAAGGACACATGCAGAGTAAATTGATTGAAAAATCAACTGGTAGAACGTAAATAATGCAGCCTGATTCAGATTTATTGTTTCAAGCTCATTTGTGAATTTTAGAGAATACAAATGAAATTCAACCGTTTATTAGGTAAGATATTATTTTATTAGTTAAATTATATGTCTTATTATGAATATTAAACTAACACTAAATTTCTTTTGTTCAATTAATTTGAAAGTGAGCATTTTGATATCATAAGATTAAAGCATTCAATCATATAGTAACATTATGTTTCTAATTTTTAATTTTAGTATGTAAGTTGTTGATCACAAATTACTTTCTTAGGTATATGAATTAATATGCAACGGAGTTGAAATTTCAAAAATTTTGCGTTGGTTATCTCATGGTCCTTCTCCTATTGTTCACAAACATTTTAGATATTATGTTAATGGATATCATTTTCAGACATGTAAGCAAGATGCAAGTCGAATGACTCAAAATAGTGGTGTAATTATTGTTGCTTCAATCATGCAAGTTGCTAGTTCTAAAGATCAACATCCAACAATTCATGACATTGAATTTTACGGATGTTGACACCCAATTTTGACCCTCCCGTCCAGTCATTAACTATAAAATTAGACTAATTTTGTAAAATAATTTTTATGATTTTTTATAATAAAATGCAGCGATAAAACATAAATACAGGCATAAATAAACAATTTAATAACGGCACCACATTTTACGTAGAGTATTAAGCACTTAGAGTCCCGCACCCGCATTAATTAAAGCCCTGTCATGATTCTTAATTAATAATAAATACATAAAATAAATAATTTAGCAACAACGTCGTGTCAAGTAGCATAGCCGCATTTATTAATACTCAAGAGAATTTCATAATCATTTGTAATTTTAAAATCATTTTTAAAATCTAATACATGCATTTAATAGCGTCGCATTTATAAAATCTTTAAACAATTCTTTAAAAAAAAAAAAATCATACTTGCATTTAGCATTTAAACAATTTAATCTAAACTCAATTCAATTTTAATTTAACTTCGCAATAATGCACAATAATAAGATTTTAAATACTAGCGTCGTATTCTAAAGTATTAAGCATTAATTAAATAGCACGTCCGTCTTTATTCTTTATAAATATTAAGCACTAATTAAATAGCACACCCGCATTTATAACAATTAAATTAATAAAGCACCTAATTAATTTAAGCACAATTTATTAATACCTATTTAAACAATTTACCCCTAATTAAACTAACTACCTTAACCTATTTCTACCCAGCCCATTATTTCCCCTAACCCGCGACCCGTCGCCCCGGCCCAGCACCCGCAAGCCCACAGCCTATATTTTCCCTTTACCCTCACTTCGTCTCCCGCAGACCAGAAGCCCAAAACAAACCTAAACCTAAAACTAGAAACCAACAGCCATTCACACGCACCTCGCCCCATCGCCGCACCTTCCCTGCCGTGATTCTCGCCTGAGAATCCGGCGAATCGAACCCTTTCCTTACCCATGCACACCCAGCTTCGAAAAGATATAACTTACCATACAAAATAGTACACAAAATCGCACTAAAGTCAGCACAAATCTCATCGAATCAAGCATAAGAATCTCAGCCCTAATTGTTTACCTAAAAGGGAACCCGAACCAGGGCTATATAAGCACATGCAATAGGCATATGTTAAGCACGGGCAGAGAGAGGGAGAGCAGGATACCCATAGCATCGATCGTCCAGAGCTCAGTAGGGAAGCATCAAGAACAACCGATTCAAAACCTCTTCTTCTTAGTCGCGGAAGTCAGTCTCAAATCAGTAAGCATTCTCAATAACAAGCTCTGCCTTTTCAATCGCATCGCAATAACCCGTCGAGTGGACCGACGACTTGATACGCCGGTTCTGCTCACGCTCGAGAAGGTAAACCCAAACTCTTTTCGATTCATTTGTTTTCGTGCCTTTTCCGTATTAAACGTAGCAATTTAGTTTCACGCATAATCCGAGATTAGTATAGACGATGATGTATTATGTTGTATTGAACAATTATGTGTTGTTGGTAAGTTGTATGAATTCGTTTGTTCGTATGATGATCATATACTTTGTTAAAAATGCTTAATGCAATTCGCCATCATCATGAAGTATATTTATTTGGTGTTAAACCTGTTAGTTAATATTAAATGCTACTGAATGTCTTTCCTCTGTCTGAAACTTGTAAGCTTGGACAGTCAACATATATGGACCAGATTGCAGATGGTTCAAACCAGGGCAAAGATCCTAAGTATATCTATCGAAGTTCCATCTAGCCTTAGGTGTTATAAATCAATGTGATACTTGTCCCTGCCTGTTTCTAGCATGCTTTAGACGTTACTATGAGATTACATGAGTCATGTACTTGACTTAAACCTTGTGACCATTGCCTTAAGGAAATCTGTGTTAGCCTAGTTGGGTTTTGCTATATGCTAGCAATTAAGCCTGCTTAAATACTATTTGGAATGATCTATTTGATTGTTAAGAGGTCTAGCATGCTTACTAAATCAGTCCATTAGTTTCTAAGTAGGTCCTTCTCTGAAAAACCACAAAAGCAGTATATATGTCTCGGGCCATATTAAAATTGCTTATCTGTTGTTTCCAAATGACATATAGGTTTGGCATTGGATTTCCTACCCATCTCTGTTTCTATCTTTTGAGTTATGGCCCTGTTTGCATGACTATATGGTAGGATATGGCCTAGACATGATCTATCAAATCTGCATACCCGCGATTCCCTCGCTCGAATAAATGTTTTGCTTTGTTTGCCTAAATTGTCCATTGTGTGCTGTCTCGAGTACTTGCATTTCTTGTTACGACCATAACACATGCTGAAAAGGAATTGTGATCCATCTACTCTTATCGTATGCATCTGATTGTTAATAATCAAGTATTCACGCACAGTGGAATTTGAGTATTGTTTTGGTTTGTTCAACAAGAACCTCATTTTAGCTTACATTCTTGCATGCTCCCCTCTTTGTTTAAATTCTAATATGAGAGTATGATAGTAGAGTTGACCTAGTAATTTAAATAGGGTTAAATAAGGTTATGGCCAACTCAGCCCATATATATCCATGCTAGCTAAATCTGCAGAAAGAAAATAAATAGAAAACCTACTTTCTTACCTCTTAAAGTTATTAATCTGTTAGTCACTCAGCTGCTCCTGTTTTGTGTTCTTTCTTGTTTGTTGCACAATGTATGAGTTGCAGGCTTGGCATTAAGTTGATACGCTCAGGCCTGCTTTTCTTGGGTTTGCCTAATTGTATTATTTGTTACTTAAGTGCTGCAATGTATAACGTTGGGCCCAGTGTCTCCTTTATTTGCACCTTATAGACTTTGGATATGTCCTAATCCTTTTCTTTTCTTTATTTACATGAAACGCACCGGAGCAACAAAGAGTCTCATGGCGAGACTCATCGTGGCAAATTAATACCCGCATCTATGTGCATTTCTCTATCCGCATCGGAATTCCAAAGCCGCAGGCAAAAGACATCGCCATTCCCCGAGTCCTTTAATTATTTTCTACCCCGCCCCCATTCATTTATTTGTTGTAAATTATATGTCTAACGCTACATTAATTAGTAGAATATTCATAATAGTTAAACCTTGAACCAATAGACTATAAAGTAGCTTGACGTTAGAAATTTGCTTCCCCCCTTTAAGTTAATTATTTTAGCTTGCTTAAGTTATAATCAAACTATTTAGTAATCCTCCACTCGCATAATTATTTAGGTAGTCAAAGCATTATTAGTTACTAAATCCTAACATGAGAAAAATCATTTTTTATAAACTCCTATTAGCACTCACATAGAAAAAATTTATTTAAATCGCAAGATCGTTAGCCTTCGCATAATACACATTGTCATATCCTATAAGCATATATTTTGTCATAGCAGATTTTGCATTAGTACCTCTATATTATACTTTATAAGATAGATTTCGTACGTTTTTTTACTTCATAAATGCATGTTTTCAACTAGAACTAACTTTATATATTTTTCTTATGTTTTATGTTGGTCAAAAATACATCTTTTACTTACAAATATCTTTTGCTCAAGTACTTTCAAAACATGCATTCTTAGCAACAATAATCAACCCTAGGTTTGAACGGACAACCGCAAGTTAGCGGATCCTTTAGGGTGCCTAACCCCTTCCCTTTAGGATAATAAAGAACCCTTACCCAGAATCTCATTAAGTTTAGCAGACCATAAAAAATGGAGTTAGTGTTGACTTTAACCTAGTTGACATTTAGGTGTCCTAATTCACCCAATTAATTAGGTGGCGACTCCGCGAACCCTTAGCACCTTAGCATTTTGCACCTTGTTAAAACATTTAGCACTTTAGCATCTTTTTTAATATTTTAGCACCTCTTGGCACCTTTTTAAACTCTTAACATCTTTTTTAACATTTTAAGCATTTTTTAGCATTTTATTGTCTAACACCTTTTATTTGAGCAGGAGCCATTTTATTAAAAAAATGTCGCGGCCGGAAAAGGGCGTGACAACGGAGTTGTTGATGAGATTTGGAATATCAATTACAATATGTTTAGAGTTGCAGTGTTCAAGTGTGATTCGGTAGAGAATGCTGGTGGTGTAATATTAAATGATGAACTTGGCTTTACACTTGTAAATCTCAAACGATTAGACCATAAGTCAGAACCATTCATTTTGGCTTCACAGGCAACACAAATATTTTACGTATCTGATCCAAGTGATGAAAAATGGTCTGTTGTATGTCGTATGTCGAATAAAGGTACTGATGATGATATAGACAATGTGATGGATCATGTACCCATTACAAATGAATTACCATTGAATGATGATGATGAGATTGGTGTATACATAGGAGATGAAAAAGAGGAAATTTGGGTGTAACTATTTGTATTTTTCATTGTAAGTTTAATTATTTTTGTTGTTTTGACTTGTTTATGGCCAACTGTATATCAATTGTTTAATTCATTCTTATTTTGATCATTTTTTTGCAGTTATAAAATTGATATGAAGAAGAATAAACAAGAAGATGTCATTTGTGGCAATGAGGAAGATATAAATGTTGATAATGTATCGGATGAAAATGAAGACAATGTTGTTTCTCAAACGGTTTGCAAACTTAAACTGATTCCTAATTTTTCGGCTAAGGGAGAAAAAGAAGAAGCAACAACAAGTGATTATATATAACAACCATAGTAGATGTACTTTATTAGTCAGAAGCAAAATATAAAAAGAAAAAAAAAGTTGGAAGAATTGTAGTACAGTACAATAAGTTGGGCATTCTAATAGGCGAATCAGACAATGACTTATGCACACATTTAGAAGTGTTGGCGCGCACAACAGTCTCTATACTTCATGATGATTGACGTTTGGTTCCCGAAGAAAAAAAAGATAGGCTACGAAAATCTGTTAAGGTAAATACTATTACTATATTTTTCAGGGCTTTTTTGATGCAGTTTTTGGGTTGTTTTTGCTAATTTTTTTCACTGTTTTGGTCATTTTTTGGCCAGTTTTTGCTGCAATTTATTGTCATTTTTTTGGCTGCTTTTGCTGCTTTTTGCTGTTGTTTTGTGCAGTTTTTTTGGCAGTTTTTGCTGCATTTTTTTTACTGTTTTGCTGCTATTTTTGGCCACTGTTTTTTGCCAATGTTTTGGGTATTTTTTGACCAGTTTTTGATGCAATTTTTAGCTGTTATTTGGGCTATTTTTGTTGCTTTTTGTTGTTGTTTTTGCTGCTATTGTTGCTGCTAATTTGGTGCTATTGTTGCTGATTTGTGCTTTGTTTTTTGCCTCCGTTTTTTTTGCAGATACACTTTGTGGTTCATCCACGAAGTAAGAAACAAGTATTACAAGGCATGTTCTAATTTTTGTCATGGTTTGTAGTGCTATGGTGATGTATACCGCTAAAAAAGTAAGCAAAAATGGGCTTTTTCAAGAATGGTGAAAAACGTTAAGGTAATCTATTGTTTCAAGCTTTTAATTGGTATGAAATGTTATAAATTCAAATTTGTTTGTTAAGTAATTTTTGGGTTTATTTTGTTTTAAGGTACCACAACAGCCTTTCGGATACGAGTGTGGATACTACATGCTTCGTTTCATGAAAGACTTGATCAATGACTTATCTTTGCTTCAAAAAGATGTAAGTATTATATTATCTAATATTACATCTTCTTTATGTATTAATTTGTGTGGAATGATTTAATTATGATTAGAAAATTTATCTTATTTCTATTGTGTTTGATAGTATAATGGAAAAGAATGTTTTCACAAGATGAGCTGGATGAGATCCGGATGGAGTGGGCGCAGCACTTCTCAAAGATTTTCCGTACAACATAATTGTTTGAAAGATATTTGTATTTGGATTATTCAGACAATATTATGGTTTTTGATGTTTATTTAGATAATATTATGTTATTTTGTTGAATTTGATAGCATTATTTGTACTTTTGTTATTCAATTTAGTGTATTTGAACAATCCTATAAAGTATGTATGTTGTTAGTTACAATATTCATATTCGAGAAATCTATTTAATTATTATTAAATATTTAAAAATCTGATCTGAAATGCAAAGATGTGACAGTTTTTAACCGTCATAAAAAACCATCACACATAATTCGCGGTAAAATTTGAAAAAAAAGGGAAATATTCAAATCCAAATTCAAAGATGTGACGGTTTTTAACCGTCACATATAACAGTCACAAAAAAACGTCACACGGATTTGGCGGGAAAATTTTGCGAGAAAATTTTAAAAATGAAGGAAAATTCAAATTCCAAATCAAAAGGTGTGACAGTTTTTATCTGTCACACATAACCGTCATCAATAACCGTCACAAGATGTGACGGTTTTTATCTGTCACACATAACCGTCATCAACAACCGTCACAAAGATGTGACAGTTTTTATCTGTCACATATAACTGTCATCAACAACCATCACAAGATGTGATGGTTTTTACAATCGTCATCAATTCGTGACACCGGATACAATGACACTTAAAATAACTGTCATGCACCCCCGAGATGACGATTTATAACTGTCACCGTAGGTCCTTTTTCTTGTAGTGTATGTCTCTGTATAAAATATTCAGACGCAGTCATCCGTGCCCTACAATGTAGAACTGACGAAGGCACGTGTTTCTCCCAATAAGGGACATCCTCTAAGAGGTCGTGAAGTTACTCAACTTCTCATCATGCTTTTTTCAAAGCGATAAACTCTGATTCCATCACGAATCGGGCCAATGCAAATTTACTTAGAGGATTTTCAAAGACACACCATACACATCCACTTGTGGATTTGGTGTTCTTCAAGTCTGATGTCCAGTTTGTATCATTGTGTTCTCCCAGAACCGCTGGACATCCAGAATACCATAATCCGTAGATAAGCGAATATTTCAGATATCATCATATCCGATTTAACGCCTTCGATTGATTATTTCCAATGAACTTTAGTTCAACTGATCTACTTTGTGAGCTGATACCAGGTCGTTTGTAGTGTGTAAAATACATTGAACTACATATGACCTGCGCATATCTCTCCTGGTATATGGGTGCATCATGACTCCAATCACTTCTATGATTCATATCCATTAGTGACTCTATCACCATAGCTTTGATACCATGTTAGATTTTGCAGGAGCAGAAGCAATCGAGAAGATGAAGAAAGACAGAGGAGAAGTTAGGAGCAGAGGTGGGATATTTGGGAGCAAAAGAGCTCTTCAGTGGCTCTAATATTTCAGCTCAAATGAATATTACAATTATAGATACTATTTATATTAAAAGACTAAACTCCCCTAATGACAAAATATCTCACTAACCAAAATATTCATCTCACTAATATATCCAACTAATACAAAATATCTATCTCACTAATATATCCAAATAATATCCAACTAACCACATGTATATATAATGTATATATGTGGTATATCTCAACAATGTCAACTTAAATCTGTGACCGAAAATAGTTTGTTCTTATCATAACTCCTCCATCCTACAACTATAAATAAGGGCCTCATAATTCATTAAAAGACAAAAAATTCTAACTAAATGCCAAAGAGAGCTCGTGGATCAACGCCTTAGATTTCTCTACAAACTACAAGCATTCAAGTACTCAAATATTCTCTAAGTTCCGGTGATCAAGATCATCAAATTCAAGATCAAGCTCGAAAGCCCTTGAAATCAAGTACAAGTCGAGATCAAATTCACCAAGTTCAAGATCAAGCTCAAAAGCCCATGAGTTTATTATCGAAAGGAAGAATCAAAGGATTCATAAAGACTGTAACATTTATATTTGAAATCAAATACTACAATTGTTGCGATATTTTCATGTCTTGATTATTATTTTCTCAACGCAAATTTTATTGTCTATAAATTCTTGGCACGCCCAATGGGACTCGAACCCACAATCGCTCTCTTAGAAGACCGTTAGGGCGTGCCAATTTATTTTCAATAAGTTTCGAATATGTGGAAAATATAACTGCAACCACAAAAAAATATGAAAAACATAAATATTTTATTGATTAAGAATGCGGGTACAATTCTGTTTATTCCTTAATTTTTCTCTCCGATTTTTCTCCATGATTCGAGGGTCGTTAGTAGTTCTCGAACTAGGATGATATAGGCCTCCTTGTGATTTATCTCCATGAAATAATTTTGTGGATCTTCTTGAAGTATTTGATTATTAAGAAGAGTTTGGCTACATCTTGATCTCTTTGTGATTATTCCACGAGTTTATGAAACTTTCATGATGCCTTTTGGAGGGAATATGTGTGTATTTATATAGATGTGAGCTAGGGTTTAAGGTAGAATAGTCTCCAAGAAACTCAAATGGACCATAGAGTATAAAGATGTATTGAACTCGTCTTGTAGAGTCCCACAAAATTTTGATGTCTACAAATACCGTCATCTCAAAATTAGATGTTTTTTCCTTTTCTTTCACACCAATCCTTCTATATATTTTTTTGATTTCGTAACTTTAAGTTTCTTACCTTTTTTCTGTTTCATCATGAAAATTTTGAGATATTTTATTAGAGGCTTTTCAAAGCTGATGAATCTAAGAACTTAGGTGTCAGTTGGTTTGATATTTTATTTTATAAGTCTACGGATTTGGGTGTCCAATTGTGTCAACTAAATTCAAACCGTATCTTACGATCTGTTAACATGTCATTACTTTCAAGTGAGTTTCAGACACCTTGGCTACACTAATCACTATTATTAGACCTTCAAATTGATCCAAGCTATTTTTTTCCCAATTCCATCCAGTCGGATATCCTCAACATGAAATGAGGGGTTTGGCCTTGACCCCTACCCTATTTATTAATCAACGCTAATTTACAAGAAAAGGAGACTTTTGACCTAAAATCTCTTGGTTTTTGAACACTGAACAGCTTGACCTAACCTCCTTTGCATTTATTCAAAAGTTAATATATGTACATATACACATAAACATTACCCTATATATACAACGTAATTTTTTATCGAGAGTGTTTATGTGAACACCCTCCCCTCCCCTTAAATCCGGCCCTGAACACAGATAAGTCAAAATCTACATGATCTGAGAGTTTCCAACAGGGAAGGCATCTTTACGAGGCTTTACAAAGCAATTTCTCACCTTTGTCATGTTGATCTATTGAAAAGTCCTATCCAGTACTTAGACTCCTCCAAATCCATCCCATCCATCATAAAATTACATTTCTACTAGTTAATTAATTCCTTATTGGCATGATTGAAGTGCACAAAGTTCCCACAAAGTTCTGCAATCATCAATTGACATTTTATTTACATAAGAGACAATTCCTGATATATCTCAAGTTCACCCTAAACCGTCCAACGAACAAAAGAAGGATAATTAATTACACAAGACAAGGTAGTTGGAGAAGATATATATGTTAGCTGGAAGATGCAAGCCAAACAATTGTTTCACGTGCTGAAAAGGTCGGTACTTCTGCTACTGAAGAAGATGACTTCAAGTGGCCACGTATCACTGTTGCATTTATAAGGGTAGGTAAAGTCCCCTAAAATTTTCATGTCTACAAATGCCCCCAACTTCAAGATTTACGGGAGTATAGGCTTGACGAGACTTGAAGTACACACAGAAACGGAGCTTTCATCTTTGCGATTTCGCAGATCTGATTTGTGAGAAAAGAGATGAAGGGTAGATTTGATCCCACTGGGCGTGCCAGAATTTATAGATAATAAAATTTGCGTCGCGAAAATAATAATCAAGACAAGAAAATATCAAAACAATCGTAGTATTTGATTTCAAATATAAGTGTTACAATCTCTATAAATCCTATGATTCTTTCTTTCGATAATAAATTCAAGGGTTTTTGAGCTTGATCTTGAACTTGGTGAATTTGATCTTGACTTGTTCTTGATTTCAAGGGCTTTTGAGTTTGATCTTGAATTTGGTGGTCTTAATCACTAGAACTTAGAGAATACTTGAGTACTTGAATGCTTGTAGCTTGTAGAGAAATTGCGACTTTGATCCACGAGCTCTCTCTGCTTTGTTAGAATTCTTCATCATTTTCTGAATTATGAGGCCCCTATTTATAGTTGTAGGATGAAGGAGTTGTGATAAGAAGAGACTCTTTTCGGTCAATCAGATTTAAATTGACATGACGATATTTGATTGGTCGGAACATATCACTTGTACATGTAACACATTTTCATTGGGCTTTGATTTGACTAGGCATGCAGTGTCATTTTGACATGTGGCATGATCCTATTGATTCCTTCGCTTGACTTGGCGTGCCATATCATTTGACACGTGTCACCAATTTAGACCTGGATAAGATGACATCTTGAGTTTGGCAAAGTAGGTTCATCATTTGTAGCCCAAATCAATGGACTAGCCTAACAACATTGGAGTTTAATTAAATCCATATTTATAGGACATAAATAATTAATCCAAGTATATTAGCCAACAATATTATTTGGACTAATATATATTGAATATAATCCGAATTTCTTACGAGTTTAAATTTAATAAAATTTCGTTATCCACATTATTTTAAATTATTTTCATTAATTAATATATAATTTAGTAGAATATTAATTTTGCTTGGTATGCTTTATAGTGTTTTTTGGATATTTGTTATGTTTTTGTTCTTATGTGTATTGCCATTAAGGACTGTTACCATGAAAATAAGAGATTCGTAAAGTTTCATATGTTCTATTTTTGCTAGATAAGCATGCGATAAAAATAGTGTATATTTGTTTTATTCTACTGGTGTACATGAATTTTTAATTTGTAGACAATTTCGACTATACATACAATGCACATTGATTTACATTGATAAACACATATAACGAACTAATTTTTTTAATGTTATGCATTATACACATGTTATACAATTTCTAATATAAATGCAATGCACAATGATCTACATTGCTAAATGCATGTAATTTGAACTATTTATTTAATGTTACCTATGCATTTTATACTTCTTACACAATTTATGATATACATGTAATGCACATTGATCTAGACTTCTAACTATGGGTGGCCAGTGGGCCGGGGCAGGGCGAGTCCAGGCGGGTCGGGACGAGTGATGGGGGAGGGTCGAGACGCGGGCTCCGACGGGATTAGCGGGCCAAGATTGGAGGGACATGAATAGGCCCCGTCCCACATTCCGCCGGAAGGGGACGAGTTTTGGGGGTCGGGTCGGTAGGGGGTTTATTTTTTTAAACACTTTTAAAAAAAAAAATTAAACAGTTCAATAATTGAACAAGATAGTGTAATAAAAATATCCCAAGATTGTTTTTGTGTCTCTTATATTATTTAATAGAAATATGATTTTTTGGTAATACAATTTCAAAATTGCAACTTTGTTTCGTTGTTCAAAAGTTACAAATCACATAGTAAAATTGCAATTAAAAAAATTACATAGTTAACCATACTTTTTCTAATTTTTTCACAATGTCTTGAGGATCTTCGGTTGGAATTGAAAGTTGTTGGTCAAATTGTTCGACGTCGCTTCATGTTCCCTCGGACAAGATTTCGTTGTAGTTGTAGTCGTCTTCTTCATTGATATCTGGTTGACCGCATCTTCTACGCTCCGCTCGAATTCAATCTCTGAATAGAACTGAATCTCCAAGGTGTCTCCCGCCAATGATTGTATGTGATTTCCTATTTGAAATCTTCCAGCAGAAAAAATGCTTTCAGACGGTGTTGATGAAGCTTGAATGTTCAACACATCCCTGACCATCTTTGTTAGTGTCGCAAATATCTTCGCGTTCTCCCTCTAATATTTCAGCAAGTCTTCACGTCCATCTTCATTGATAATTGATTCGTACGGTACAACACCCTGCAAAACATAAATATCAAATTCGCTAACTTGTACAGAAGTTGAACCACTAAACATTCTATTTCTAAGGCATTGAACACTAGCAGCAGAAACCACATGTCTTTTATTAGGTTGCAGTGAAGTAGAAGAAGATGATACCGAAGCCGGTTGATTATTTGCACTTTCTTGTTGGTAATACATATTGTTTTTGCATACATTGTGTATGCTAGACATAGTTGGTTCGTTAGTTGATTTTTCATTTAGACTTGGAGGTGGAAGTACTGCTATACAATCATAAATCGTTTCAACAAATGTTTTACAACCATGTACTTTAATAGTCGGATTTAATACAACACCAATAATATAAATAGTGGGAATAAGAAAAAAATATTTTTTTACTTTTATAAATATTTTTTCAATAGATGCCTTATAAGTTTGTTTTTTCATATATTCATTAAGTAACAAAAATATTAGAGCTATATAAAATATCATAGTTGAAATAGTAGGATAATAAATACCAGAAAATTCTTTAGTACCTTGAAAAAATTTCTCTAAAAATCCAATAAGTTCTAAAAATATTTCCCAATCATTATCTATAAGCATATCCCTTGGATTTTTATTATGTGCGTTAAATAATAAAGTTATAGGTCTTCTATAATCGTAAGCAACAAGTAGTTGTTCATATAGAGAATTTTACCTAGTCGCTACTTCTTCAGGAATTTTTCTATAAGGTAATCCACAATCGTGATAAATTTTTTATACTCTTTGCGTCTTTTTATTTTATTACCTTTAAAAATAAAGTTTATAGCAAATTGTATTTTATCAAGAATAGTTTCAAAATGTTTTAGGCCATCCTTTACAACTAAGTTATAAATATGATACACGCATCTTATATGAAAATGATCAGGAAAAGATGGAGTTAATTGAACTTTTAAAAGTCTTATAACATAATCATTAAAAGTAGCATTATCTAATGTAATAGTCATAATTTTATCAATTATTACATAATAATCACAAATTTCATAAATATTTAGTGCAATAAAATTCCAATGTACCTATCATCAATATATCTATATGCTAAAATACGTTTTTGCATAGACTAATTATGATAGATCCAATGTAATCATCACCGTTAGTACTACGACCTATATCAGAAGTGAGAGTCACTTTGCCATTAAAATGATATAATGCATAACGTAAATACTGTTGATATTCATGTGCAAATTTAAAAACGTATCTTCTAACATTTGATCTAGGAAAACTATTAAAAACATGATTATACATTTCTCTAACGTAATGAATAAAACTAAGTGAGTAAGGAAATGCGAAAGGCAAACCCTTCACCGCAACTAATTTGCTATATTTTCTCTATCTTTGTGTTTATCATATTTAGGACCTATAATTCCTCATTCGTCGGGTTTATTCGACCATGTACTTGGTCGGAGACACTATGTGAACCTTGTCCCAACTCATAGGGCATTGGCACACCCGATGTTTCAGCCTGATATTGATTCCACCGAGCTGTGTGCTCGCTTTGTACATGTCTCAATAAACCTCCCATCCCACCTTGACCTTATCCGATTTTAAATTTATAAATATTTTGACAAATTTTACATCTAACTACTTGATTTTCTTTGTCCCTGTCAAGAAAATACCATGCAGATGTTGAGTGTATTTTATACACTCGTTTGAGTCCTTTTTAGTTAAGAATTTTCCTATTTTCTTTTGTGTTTAGTATAGTATTAGGGTTATTTTTCTGTCTTTTGAGTCACAGCGGTCCTAAAGGAGAAATACAGAATTGAGGATGAAATGAGCTCAATTAAGAGTGAAATTGCACAAACACAACCCAAGAAATGAAGCCTAAGAGATCCCGAGAAGAATAGAAGAAATCAGGCGAAAATGGGGCGAAAAGAGGTCAGGGCCGCGGCGCATGGCATGGAAGGACCACGACGCTCGAAGCACCGAGGCCAAGTGAATTAGGACCGAGGCATAAAATTTCCAGAAAGTCCGAAAATAATTTCATCGTCGAAGGCGCCGCGACGCTTGGCAGCAGCGCCGCGGCGCAGGAATTCTAGTGAGCAAACAGTGATCTCGGCTGAATTAGGGCCGCGGCGCTGGACAGCAGCACCGCGGCGCCGACGCGTGTTTTCAGGTTCTGGGCCATATTTTGACAAGGGTAAAAGGATCCGAAACACTATTTTTCTCAGATATAAAAACCCTAAACCCTGCCATACCTTATATCATACTTTGTGGAGGCAAATAAGGGGGCAAGACACAATATTGGAGACTACTCTTGTTCAAATTCTTTCTTTTTTCTTTTATTTATTTCAGTCTATGTTGGATTTTGTACTAGTTCTTAGCATGACAATGTCTAGGAGCTAAGAAGAAGAAGAAGAATCATTAGCATTGCATTAACACGTGAAAGAGTGAATAGTTGAGGAGATTGGAAGCCCTATTTCCTTCATAACTGTTTAAACCAAAGTATTATCATCCTTATTTTATTTTCTGCACTTTGTTTAATCTTAATTCTTAGTTCATAAACCAAACAAAAGAACATTAACCAAATAGATACCATAGATTAGATATTCGGTACTTGATAAATCAGTCTCTGTGGACGATAATTCGGTCTTACAGATCTTTATTACTTGAACGATACGTACACTTGCGTAAGCATAGAAAAATATCGCAACAACAGGTGATTTTTATTTTAGTTGTGTGGGGCCTCGACTCATACTTGGGGGAATATGAGGCATTCTAGTTTCAGTTTGAGGATGAGAGTTAGTTTGAACCTGAGGTTGATGTGCACTAGTGAGTGTGTCATCTACATTATCGTCAAAATTAAAGTCTGGTTATACAGAATATATACCTCATCATCTAATTGTATATCATTAAAAAAAGAAGTTGCATCTATATGAGTGAAATCAAATCATTATGAGTAGAAATATGATTACTAGAAGAAATACTCTTACCCTTGTTACCCCTACTAGAAGAAATACCCTTGCCCTTAATCATACGTTCAAGACATTTCATTATAATTATGTAAATAAATAATTAAAGTAAATAAAATTTAGTGCGATAATTAAAATTAAGTAACAATAATAATTTAACGAATATAACTAATTGGTGTCGACAAAGACAATCATCAAGCATGAAAAAGTCTGAAAATAAAGGAGAAAAATATTAACACAACAGAGAAAACAATAAAGAAAATTTATATCAATATAGGACGGGCATTGGGCTATTTTTGAGGCACCGCAATATAATTCACAACATATTGGGTTATTATCTATAATTCAATTCATTATGATTCGAATAAAGTTTGGGCGGACCTTGCATGACCCGTTTATTGACACCGTTCTGACCCACTATTATATAGGCCATTTTCACAAATGACCCTCTTTCAGGCTGTCATTTTAATTTTGTTCCCGTTAGCTTAGTGGGAATTTTGTCTTCAAAACAATTTTTTTAAAATTCTTGTTCCAATTACTACTTTTAACGACAAAATTTAGCCACTAAGCTAGCAGAGATAGAATTTAAAGAGTAGCTAGACTAAATTTTTTTATTTGAAAAATCATGTTTTATAGCATAAATTTTCCACTGAATATCGATGATTTTTTTTTTTTAATTTCTAGTAGTGAGACCAACTTTGGTTGTCATTGAGAATTCTATTGTTTATATTGGTAAAGTACACATTATTGAATTCTCTTGACATAAAAGTATTTCTAAACCAATGATTAAAGAGGTTCGAATTTTGTCTGAGAACTTATGTTAGACTTCATTAGCACCATGTTATTGCCCTTTTTTTAAAAAAAAAAAATTAGTGTTTGAAATTCCTTTATCCATAGAAGGGGGAGCAAAATCGTATGTGGGAGTGGTTCTTCGGATCGATCACAGATTCTCGGCCCCGTCCTTTGGCTTCCACTCCAGTTGACCTCTCTTTTTCATTCCACCGTGAGAAGATAGAGAGCAAAACCAACCCATCAAACTGTTGGTATAATAATCTGTACTTGGCTAAATAATGATTCAAAACAATATGTTAATCACTTAGTGAAACATATAACATTAATGAAACAATAAACGAAAACAGAATCTGTTTTGGAAAAATAATTTCAGAATGTAATCGAGCCCACTTAGTTCAAAGTGTGTCCTAATAAAGACTCGAGGTTAATAATATCGCCTCCGTGATAGAACGATTATCTTACGGAATAGTAGTACTCCAAATTCGTAGCAACGAACCACTCAACGCAAGATATCACACATAATGAAATTTTCGAGTTGAAGAGCAACTTAATTTGTAATTGATTAGAATATGAATTAGTGAATAAATTCTTGAAATAATCAAGAATTTATAGGGTTGAAAATCGATTACGAATGGTTGCAACCATTCGAATAGTCACCTCATTTTGGAGGAAATTCAAAAGAGAGGGAGAGCCGGACGGGTCGCGGGTCGATCCGTTTGGATTTGTTTTTAATTAAATAATTAATTAATTAAAGAAACGTTTGTCCAAAAAGATTATCAATCAATCGATCTTTTGACAAATCCAAATCCAAATCCAAATCCAAATCCAAAGCCGAAGCCGAGCCGAGCGAGCGACGACGACGGCGCGAGGGGTCCTTGCCCTCTCAACCCTTTTAGCAGCTCGAGAAGGTGTAATGTAATATATACACCTCTCTTTCATTCCCTTTTTTCGATGTGGGACAAAAGAGTCTTTTACCCTCTTTAATTTTTATCCCATCATTTCCTATTCACCAATATCAAAACTCAACAATCCCCCACATGAATGGGGAATGATTATAAGATAGAAGAATGTACGGACGAGTGTGATATCTGGCGAGAATTGGTGCGTCTGGATAAGTAGGTTTCCCTTTGAACTTTCCGTAGTGAACTTATATCGGATATACTCGATCAATCGGTAGATTTGATATCTTTGAACCGTCGAACTTTGTTGTATACCTAGACAACATAAGACACACAATCAACCCTCAACCGTTTATGGTTCTCACGGTTGTGTTCGTTTCGACCATGAACACCGCTTTGGTCTCGTGAGTGCATAGAGAATGGGCCTTTTGTCATTCCCTTTAAAGCGGCTTACACTTAACACTCACATAGGTGATTTCTAAACATGTGGTCCTATAGCCACGTTATCCGGTCATACATCGCGCGATTTAGATAACCATTAAAAACCTTAATGCTTTATTAACTCATTAACAAGCCATAAAGTCTTATCCTTATTTACGAACATTGTCTTCATCCGAGAATGGGTTGAGTTATTTGACAATGTTGAACCGTCGATCCAACTTTGTTTGATCTCCTTGAACCTAGCTCTTGGGATCTCCAGTCTGCTAGGTAGAGTTACCGCCATGATGACTTGTCCTTGGCCTTAACCCCATTCCCATTGATGATCTACCAACTCCCTCTCTAGATAAGCCTTTTGTAAGCGGATCCGCCACGTTATCTCTTGAATTTACATAATCAATTGTGATAACGCCACTAGAGAGGAGTTGTCTAACGGTATTGTGTCTCCGTCGTATGTGACGAGATTTTCCTTTATACATTACGCTCCCTGCCCTACCTATTGCTGCTTGACTGTCACAGTGTATACATATAGGAGCCAAATGTTTGGGCCAGAATGGAATATCTTCTAAGAAATTAGGAGCTATTGAACTTCTTCAGCCTTGTCTAAAGCTATAAATTCTGATTCCATTGTAGAGCGGGCGATCGTATGCATTTTGATGATTTCAAGACACCGCTCCTCCAGCGGTGAAAACATATCCACTCGTGGATTTAACTTCAAACGATCCGGTGATCGATTTGCATCACTATATCCTCAAATCGCGGGATATTTATTATAATGCAAAGCATAGTTTTGGGTGTGTTGTAAATATCCCAAGACTCGTTTCATTGTCATCGATGAGTTTGATTGGGATTACTCGTGAATCGACTCGACTACTTATAGCACATGCTATATCTGGTCGTGTACAATTCATAATATACATCAAACTTCCCAAAACTCGTGCATAGTCCAATTGTGAGTCACTTTCACCTTCATTCTTTTGAAGTGCAAAACTTACATCAATTGGAGTCTTTGCAACATTGAAATTTAAATACTTGAACTTGTCAAGTACTTTTTCAATATAATGTGACTGTGATAATGCTAGACCTTGTGGAGTTTTATGGATCTTAATTCCTAAGATCAAATCGGCAACCCCTAAGTCTTTCATGTCAAATTTGCTAGCGAGCATACGCTTCGTAGCATTTATATCGACAATATTTTTACTCATTATCAGCATGTCATCAACATACAAACAAACAATGACTTCATGATTTGGAGTATTTTTAATGTAAACACATTTGTCACACTCATTAATCTTAAATCCATTTGCCAACATTGTTTGGTCAAATTTTGCATGCCATTGTTTGGGTGCTTGTTTAAGTCCATAAAGTGACTTCACAAGTCTGCACACTTTTCTTTCTTTACCAGGAACCACAAAACCCTCAGGTTGTTCCATGTAAATTTCTTCCTCCAATTCTCCATTTAAGAAAGCTGTCTTGACATCCATTTGATGGATTTCAAGACCATATCTGACATGATGCCACTAACACCGAATAGATGTTATTCTTGTCACCGTGATGCGTGTCAAAGTAATTAAGACCTTCTTTTTGTCTATAACCTTTGACCACAAGTCTTGCCTTGTATTTGTCAATAGTGCCATCAGCTTTCATTTTCCTTTTAAAGATCCATTTTGATCCTAAAGGTTTATTTCGGGAGGAAGATCAACTAACTCCATGTATGGTTGTTTAAAATCGATTCAATCTCACTATTATCGCTTCTTTCCAAAATGTTGAATCAGAAGATGACATTGCTGCTTTAAATGTTTGAGGCTCATTTTCAAGCAAGAATGTTACAAAGTCTGGTCCAAAGGAAGTAGATGTCTTTTGACGTTTGCTACGCCTTAGATCCTCTTTGCTGTGAAGTCCCAAATTAATATTAGGTTATTATTACAATAACAATAGTAATAATAATAATAATAATAATAATAATAATAATAATAATAATAATATCTTTGCAATGAACTTATTCACATAAGTCATGTACTATGCTATGAAAATATACCAAAACTATTACATGGGATACTAAGCATTACATACAAAAAATTATTACCTAGTGGAATGCTAAGCATTCCATATGCTACTTTAGGAAGGAACGGACAAGGCTAATAATTTAAGGGTGAAAAACGTCCAACCCCCTTAACCCAAACCCATTTTAATGCCTCCACCCTTGGCCTTCTATCTCCCATAAGTTATACAACCATCTACACTTATACATTATACTTATACACAAAAAAAAGTGCATACCACAAAGATTAGAAAATCAGGAAAATAATCAAGTGAACAAGAGGGGAAAAAAAATAAAGAAGATATCAAGGAAGGAGAACAAGAAAATTAGGGAACACTAAGGAGCAAAGATCACTTGTAGCAACCGATAATCTTTTTTTTCACACTTACAAGGTGAGTTTTCTCACTCAGAAATTCTTGGTAACATCCTTTATTTTTAGTTCAATACATGTTAGAATAAGAATTGAGTGTTGAAAAGAAATATTGAACTTTTGATTGTTTAGACAACTAGTTGCGTCATGAACTTTATGAACTGTTCTCACTGAGTTATAATCGTTAGAATTTGATGAAATTCGGAGGAATTGTACACCTCTCTAATATGATCATATAGAACCAAAAATGAGGTAAAATGGACGTACGGTTTGAAAGTTATCATAGTTCAAAGTTCCTGCCTTAGATTTGGTCGAAATTCGGAAAGGCATAATTACAGACTGTTTTTATTGAGTTTTACTTATTAGAATTATATGAAAATTTACATGGTTGTAAATCTCTCTGTTATGGACAGATATATATAAAGATTTATTAAAACGTACTTACGAGTTGAGAGTTATTGTAGTTTGAAGTTGCTGCCTCGGATTCGTCGGAATCCAGAAGGGCAGGACGTTGAAACGTAAAACTGTACTAATCTGTGGGGAATATGAAAATTGTTGCTAAATGAAAGTTCTAGATATCTTTGTTGTGGACATTTTGAGACCTTACGGGGGTCTATCCGACTTACGGATTGAGAGTTATCTCTGTTTAAAGTTTCTGCCTCGGATCTATCGAGATCCAGGAAGGGCAGCGAATAAAAGTGTAAAACTGTACCAAATGGTACAGAATATGAAAAGATGGTTCACATGGAGACGTGTAGCTCTCTGTTCTCATCGTTTTGAGATTTTATGGGGCTTGAACGGGTTTACAGATTAGGAGTTATGACTATTCTAAGATTGGGTGTTGTTTAATAAATATTCTGCCGGAATAAATTTCATGTGGCTGTTTTGAGGATAAATTTGTGTTAGTTACCCAAAGTAGTTTTAAATGAAATTTGGTACAGTGAAATATCCCCGTCTTACCTTAGTTTCCGCTTGAGAAACACCTTAGTTGGAGTTATGGTTAAAAAGTTATAATCGTTACAAGTATGAATGACATAATGTTAGAAAAGAGAATAGTATTTATTTGATCTTCTGAAAAATATGAAAAGTGAATACGTGTTCACATAAATATATAAATATATAATGGATCGGGTTGCACGCCGCAACAAAACGTAAAGTGAATATATGTTCACAAATACGTAAATATAATGGATCGGGTTGCGCGCAACAAAGCGTAAAGTGAATATATGTTCACAAATACGTAAATATAATGGATCGGGTTGCGCGCAACAAAGCGTAAAGTGAATACGCGTTCACAAATACGTAAACATAATGGATCGGGTTGCGCCGCAACAAAGCGTAAAGTGAATATATGTTCACAAATACGTAAATATAATGGATCGGGTTGCACGCGCAACAAAGCGTAAAGTGAATACACATTCACAAATACATAAACATAATGGATCGGGTTGCGCGCAACAAAAGCGTAAAGTGAATACGTGTTCACAAATACGTAAATATAATGGATCGGGTTGCACGCAACAAATATGAAAGATGAATATATGTTCACCTATATATAAATATGAAAAGTGAATACGCGTTCACAAATATATAAATGTAATAAACATGTGGAAATGCAGGAATGTCTTAACGTATAATACGAGATAAAATGAAGTGTTAGTTAAGCGAGAATTTCCTATGAGGAGTTGTTGCATATTTAAAGATGTTGTAACTTTGATATGTTTTGCAATATGCTTATTACGTTATAATGTGATTGCTTGGAATATTGTGGTGTTACTTTGAATTGCAGTGGTAAGGTTCTCCTCATTGGATGGTAGGTGACTCTTTATTTAACATGTTTGAAGCGTGATAGAGAAAGGCTCCACGCCAAGGCTAGCGATCGTCCATGACCTCTTGTCATACCAAGTCCATTGCTTGGGCTTGGTACTCGTCGAGTTGAATGTCGGTTCGATGTCTCGGAAATGCAGTGTGGAATGGACTCCCTTCCAACTTAGAATAATATTTGTCAGTACGTCTATGTAGAAACAATGTTTGCACGAGCATGGGCTCGCGTTATATTTTCAATAAAGTCATGAACAAATTTCTTTATTGTTATTTTTATTAATAGCTCTGTATCTGATTATAAGTTTAAATTTCTAAATAAAGAGAATTAAATGGTGCTCCTGGTGGAAAATAATTGTCCAGGTGCCATCACGCCCTAAGTAAAGACTTAGGAAAAGTCGGGGCGTGACAAGTTGGTAACAAAGCTAAACCAGGTTAGGAGATTCTAGGAAGTTTCTTCGAGTCGGGTGTTTGAACGGTTACTTATTGCGACGGTGTGCGCGCCACCTTAGTAATAAGTAAACGGAATAACATCCTAAAGTTTCACTTCTTTCATACTCTTCTCGTGCCTATCTTGAGTCTTTTCAAAGACTTGGTTCTCGTACTACCTCCTTCAAAGGATTGTGGAAGGGAGTGTACAACGATAAAATAACACGTGTTCGCACCATCGAAAGGTAGGAGATGTACGGATAGACTATGGGGCAAATTTTGTGAGAAGAAGGAACATATCTATACGAGGAAGGACTACAAGTCTAACCCAATAGTATTTCTCGATGAGGTAGAAAACCTCATTTTACGAGGATGTGTGGAGACGCATGACGTCAATTTGGTGTCCTTGCGGTTAGTGGGCGACACGGGTGTGGTGGAGAAATTTTAGAAGAAATCATTTTCCGATGTCACCACCAATGACTTGGGAGGATTGAGCGACATTCATTGAAATTTATGCCTAATACGCGCAGGATGCACTCGGGCGGGAGTTTGAACAATTGAAGCAAGGTGACGCGATGTACAAGAATATGATACACGATTCGTGAGGTTATCGGCATCTGACACACATGTCGTCCCTACGAAATGGATAGAGTCAAGCGATTTGTAGAGGTTTAAACCGAACATAGCGAAGAAGGTGGTGGCGTTAGCCAACGATCGAACTTATCTTGATTGTCGATATGGCTTTGAGGGTAGAAGGTTTCGCTAAAGCAAAAAGAGAATATTCGCATAAGAGATTTGGACGTCGGGATCATTTAACGAGTCAAAATCGAAGCGGGAGTTTAGTAAGGGATCTTGGGACCGAACCAATCGTGGTCGATCTTATTTCAAGCCTAAGGGCACAGTTGGTCTAATTACCAAGGTAGCAGGACAAGGCCACCAACCACAACACGGGAGGCGACAAACCGATTTGTAAGATTTGTCAAAGAAAACACCTGGAGAATGTCGGCTCTAACGAAGACATGTTATAAGCGTGGAAGTCGTGCCACTATGCGAGGATTGCGAAGAGGACCCAAACTCAATATATTCGGGGAGGTCGGAAGCAACCACGGTGCCTGGGAAATCGGAAACCAACCCGCCAGAGTCGGGAGGTCAACAACCCAACAATTTAATCGGCTCTACGCTTTGCCCGGAGGAATGAGGCGAAGCATCTAATCGCGGTGGTCACGGTATTTTGCTAGTCTCGAGTATTCTGCATTTGTATTATACGATCCCGCTCTACATTTTCATATGTGTCAATGAGCTTTGCTAAGAATTTACATGTAGAACCTTATTTAAGTGAACTGTTGAGGTTATGACACGATGGGGCCTCAATTTGGGCCTCTCGGGTGGTAAATAATTTTCCATTAGAAGTGAATAGCAGGGGAACAATGGTGAACCTAGTACTACTTGATATGGTAGACTTCGACATCATTTTGGGTATGGATTGGTTGTCGGCATGTTATGCCATGTTGGATTGTCGACGAAAGATAGTGAGATTAACTTTTCAGGAGAACGAGTTGTTATAAGGGGTAGGGTTGGAATATCCTCAGGTCAGTTTATTTCCTACCTTGGGGCTCAAAAGTTATTGAGAAGTCATGGAGTATGCATATCTGGCTAATATAGTGGATACCCAAAAAGAATCCTCAGCGGTGAATGATGTTCCTATTGTTCGAAATTTTTCGGAGGTTTTTCCTGAAGATCTTCGGGCCTTATAGGATAGAGAAGTGGAGTTTGCTATAGAGTTAATTCCGGGTACAAGACCCATTTCTATTCCTCCATATCGAATGGCCTCGGCTGAATTGAGAGAGTTAAAAGAACAGTTGAAGGATCTTCTGGATAAAGGCTTTATAAGGCTTAGTGTTTCCCGCAGGGTGCACGATCTGTTTGTGAAAAAGAAAGACGGATCGCTCCGAATGTGCATCGATTATCGGCAGCTCAATAAGGTCACGATCAAGAACCGATACCCATTACCAAGAATCGATGATCTTTTTGACCAACTTCAGGGAGCTAGCTATTTTTCCAAGATTGATCTCCGTTCGGGATATCACCAGCTGAAAATAAATCCAGATGATATATCCAAAACAGCCTTTAGAACCCGATACGACCATTATGAGTTCTTGGTTATGTCTTTTGGGTTAACCAATGCCCCAGCAGCTTTTATGGATTTAATGAACAGAATCTTCAAACCATTCCTAGATTTATTCGTGATTGTGTTCATAGATGATATCATAATCTACAATAAGAGTGTTGAAGAACATGAAGAGCATCTGAGGGTAGTGCTTCAAGTCTTGAAACAGGAGAAACTATATGCTAAATTTTCAAAGTGTGAATTTTGGTTGGAAAAGGTAGCCTTTTTGGGCCATGTTGTGTCAAATGATGAAATTATGGTAGACCCCCAGAAGATAGAAGCAGTGAAGAACTGGCCAAAATCGACCACTCCGACAGAGGTTAGAAGTTTCTTGGGTTTGGCGGGATATTATAGAAGATTCGTAAAAGGCTTTTCTAGTCTTGCTGCTCCCTTGACCCGGTTGACTAATAAAGCGGTTAAGTACCAGTGGTCAGAAGCATGTGAAGCAAGTTTTCAGAAACTAAAGGAATTGTTGACTACTGCACCAGTCTTAACCTTACCATCCGGACAGGAAGGGTTCACAGTCTATTGCGATGCCTCTAGAGTTGGGTTAGGATGTGTCTTGATGCAGTTTGGAAAGGTTATTGCGTATGCATCTAGACAATTGAAGATACATGAGAAGAATTACCCAACTCATGACTTGGAATTAGCTGCGGTGGTGTTTGCCTTACGAATATGGAGACATTATTTGTATGGTGTGCATGTGGATATATTTACAGATCATAAGAGTTTGCAGTACATAACCACGCAGAAGGATTTGAATATCCGACAAAGAAGATGGTTAGAGTTGCTTAAGGATTATGACCTTAGTATTCTTTACCATCCTGGAAAAGCCAACGTGGTGGCTGACGCACTTAGTAGGAGATCAATGGGTAGCTTGGCCCATTTGGCAATACAAAAGAGGGTATTGTTGGAGGTACAAAGATTGGGAAACCTCGGGGTTAACTTAAGCGAGATCGGTGAAGGTAGGGTGGTGGTACATGATACCGCATGATCTGCCTTAGCCGAAATAAAAGAAAGTCGGTTTGAGGATCTGAGTTTGTTGGATTTGGAGAGGATCCAACAGGAAAACCTTCACGATTTACATTGGGAGATAATGGGAACCGCCCGGTATAAGGGTAGGTTATGTGTTCCTAAGGTAAAGGATCTAAGGAGGAAGATCTTAGATGAGGTCACAACACAAGATATTCCATTCATTCAGGTCAACAAAATGTATCAGGACCTCAAGGCAAATTGCGGTGGGGCGGGATGAAGAGGGCGTTGCGAGTTTGTCGGAGATGTCTTATATGTCGGTGGTGAAAGTTGAACATCAAAAACACAGCGGATTACTTCAGGACATTGGAGTCCCGTGTGGAAATGGGAGGCGATTCATATGGATTTTGTATGGCTGGTCTACCAAAACTCTAGAAGGGTATGATTCTATTTGAGTGGTTGTTGATCGACTTACAAAGTCAGCCCATTTCTTACCTGGTCAAGACTACGTATCGCGCACCACAAGACGCTGCAGATTTATTTGAAGGAGATTGTGCGGTTACAGGATTCCTTTACAAATTATTTGAGATAGGGGTTCCTAGTTCACCTCACACTTTTGGCAAAGTTTCAGCAGGTCTCGGGACAAAAGTTAAGTTAAGCACGACTTTCCACCCGAAACAGATGGGCAAGTGGCGAACAATTCAAACACTTGAGGACATGTTGCGATCTTGTGTGTTAGATTTTGAGGAAATGGTTGGACCATCTATGTCTAATTGAGTTCGCCACAACAATAGTTTTCACTCTAGCATACAAATGACCGTTTGAAGCATTATATGGGCGAAAATGTAGGTCTCACTTGGATGGTTCGAGGTGGGTGACGAACTTGTTCGGACACAAGTCATTCAAGAAACAAATGATAATGTCTGAGATGATTCGGGAGCGGATCAAAACAGCCCATAGCCGTCATAAGTCCTATGCGGATCATCGGAAAAGAGATCTTGAATTCGAAGGAGAAAGTATTTTTAAAAGTGTCCCGATGAAGGGAGTGATGCGCTTTGGTAAGAAAGGAAATTGAGCCCAAGGTTTATTGGGCCATATGAGATCTTGCGAAGAGTGGGAATGTGGCTTACAATTAGCACTTCCACAAGAGGCGAAGCATCCGGTATTTCATGTGTCGATGTTACGAAAATACTTGCACGATCCAAGTCACGTCATCCTTCCCGGGAGATAGTTCTTAATAAAGAGCTTCATATGAAGAGGCTCGGTAGAAATACTTGATAGAAAGGTCCAACGCCTTAGAAATAAAGATATTGCTTAGTGAAAGTCCTATGGAAGAATCACTCACGAGGAAGCCACAGGAAGCGGAAGAGGCGATGAAAGTCAAATATCCATTCTATTTGACTAAGGTAATAAAAAAATGCATTACATAAGACTTCATATTTGTGCCATTTGCGTGTCTTTATGCATGTGTTACAACCTTACTCTCATTCGAGGGCGAATGCTTCTTAAGGAAGGGAGAATGTGAAGCCCCAATTTGTTACAATAACAATAAACATTGTTATGTTTATGTGATTAGGATTCTGACCTTAGTCACGTTCGAGGGCGAATGTTGTTTAAGGAAGGAAGAATGTGAAGTCCCAAATTAATATTAGGTTATTATTACAATAACAATAGTAATAATAATAATAATAATAATAATAATAATAATAATAATAATAATAATAATAATAATAATAATAATAATAATAATATCTTTGCAATGAACTTATTCACATAAGTCATGTACTATGCTATGAAAATATACCAAAACTATTACATGGGATACTAAGCATTACATACAAAATATTATTACCTAGTGGAATGCTAAGCATTCCATATGCTACTTTAGGAAGGGAACGGACAAGGCTAATAATTTAAGGACTGAAAAACGCCCAACCCCTTACTCCAAACCCATTTTAATGCCCTCCACCCTTGGCCTTCTATCTCCCATAAGTTATACAACCATCTACACTTATACATTATACTTATACACAAAAAAAAGTGTATACCACAAAGATTAGAAAATCAGGAAAATAATTAAGTGAACAAGAGGGGGAAAAAAATCAAGAAGATATCAAGGAAGGAGAACAAGAAAATTAGGGAACACTAAGGAGCAAAGATCACTTGTAGCAACCGATAATCTTTTTTTTCACACTTACAAGGTGAGTTTTCTCACTCAGAAATTCTTGGTAACATCCTTTATTTTTAGTTCAATACATGTTAGAATAAGAATTGAGTGTTGAAAAGAAATATTGAACTTTTGATTGTTTAGACAACTAGTTGCGTCATGAACTTTATGAACTGTTCTCACTGAGTTATAATCGTTAGAATTTGATGAAATTCGGAGGAATGGTACACCTCTCTAATATGATCATATAGAACCAAAAATGAGGTAAAATGGACGTACGGTTTGAAAGTTATCATAGTTCAAAGTTCCTGCCTTAGATTTGGTCGAAATTCGGAAAGACATAATTACGGACTGTTTCTATTGAGTTTTACTTATTAGAATTATATGAAAATTTACATGGTTGTAAATCTCTCTGTTATGGACAGATATATATAAAGATTTATTAAAACGGACTTACGAGTTGAGAGTTATTGTAGTTTGAAGTTGCTGCCTCGGATTCGTCGGAATCCAGAAGGGCAGGACGTTGAAACATAAAACTGTACTAATCTGTGGGGAATATGAAAATTGTTGCTAAATGAAAGTTCTAGATATCTTTGTTGTGGACATTTTGAGACCTTACGGGGGTCTATCCGACTTACGGATTGAGAGTTATCTCTATTTAAAGTTTCTGCCTCGGATCTATCGAGATCCAGGAAGGGCAGCGAATAAAAGTGTAAATCTGTACCAAATGGTACAGAATATGAAAGGATGGTTCACATGGAGACGTGTATCTCTCTGTTCTCGTCGTTTTGAGATTTTATGGGGCTTGAACGGGTTTACAGATTAGGAGTTATGACTATTCTAAGATTGGGTGTTGTTTAATAAATATTCTGCCGGAATAAATTTCATGTGGCTGTTTTGAGGATAAATTTGTGTTAGTTACCCAAAGTAGTTTTAAATGAAATTTGGTACAGTGAAAGATCCCCGTCTTACCTTAGTTTCCGCTTGAGAAACACCTTAGTTGGAGTTATGGTTAAAAAGTTATAATCGTTACAAGTATGAATGACATAATGTTAGAAAAGAGAATAGTATTTATTTGATCTTCTGAAAAATATGAAAAGTGAATACGTGTTCACATAAATATATAAATATATAATGGATCGGGTTGCGCGCAACAAAACGTAAAGTGAATACGCGTTCACAAATACGTAAACATAATGGATCGGGTTGCACGCGCAACAAAACGTAAAGTGAATATATGTTCACAAATACGTAAATATAATGGATCGGGTTGCGCGCAACAAAGCGTAAAGTGAATACGCGTTCACAAATACGTAAACATAATTGATCGGGTTGCACGCCGCAACAAAACGTAAAGTGAATATATGTTCACAAATACGTAAATATAATGGATCGGGTTGCACGCCGAAACAAAACGTATAGTGAATCCACATTCACAAATAAGTAAACATAATGGATCGGGTTGCACGCCGCAACAAAAGCGTAAAGTGAATACGTGTTCACAAATACGTAAATATAATGGATCGGGTTGCGCCGCAACAAATATGAAAGATGAATACATGTTCACCTATATATAAATATGAAAAGTGAATACGCGTTCACAAATATATAAATGTAATAAACATGTGGAAATGCAGGAATGTCTTAACGTATAATACGAGATAAAATGAAGTGTTAGTTAAACGAGAATTTCCTATGAGGAGTTGTTGCATATTTAAAGATGTTGTAACTGATATGTTTTTGCAATATGCTTATTACGTTATAATGTGATTGCACTTGGAATATTGTGGTGTTACTTTGAATTGCAGGTAAGGTTCTCACTCGGATGGTAGGTGACTCTTTATTTAACATGTTTCAGAAAGCGTGATAGAGGAAAGGCTCCACGCCAAGGCTAGCGATCGTCCGCGACCTCTTGTCATACCAAGTCCATTGCTTGGGCTTGGTACTCGTCGAGTTCGAATGTCGGTTCGATGTCTCGAAATGCCCGTGTGGAATGGACTCCCTTCCAACTTAGAATAATATTTGTCAGTACGTCTATGTAGAAACAATGTTTGCACGAGCATGGACTCGCGTTATATTTTCAATAAAGTCATGAACAAATTTCTTTATTGTTATTTTTATTAATAGCTCTGTATCTGATTATAAGTTTAAATTTCTAAATAAAGAGAATTAAATGGTGCTCCTGGTGGAAAATAATTGTCCAGGTGCCATCACGCCCTAAGTAAAGACTTTTAAGTCGGGGCGTGACATTTGCTTGGTATACTTTCCTTTGGTTCTTCCCGTGGTCGTTTAGATCTTTCACTTGACGACTCACATTCAGTTTTATACGGATAGATGTTTTCAAAGAGTTCAGCATTATCTGATTCAATTACCGTATTAACATGAATTTCGGGATTGTCCGATTTGTGAACCAAAAACCGACAAGCTTTGCTGTTTGTAGCATAGCCAATAAAAACACAATCCACAGTTTTTGGTCCGATTTTTACCCTTTTGGGCAAAGGAACTTGGACCTTTGCTAAACACCCCCACACTTTGAAATATTTCAAGTTGGGTTTTCTTCCTTTCCATAGATCATATGGAATAGATTGTGTTTCTTTGTGGGTACTCTGTTGAGTATTCGATTAGTCTATAAGGATAGCTTCCTCATGGCTCTGCGATGGCAGGAACTAATTAGTAAGGCATTCATCATTTCCTTTAATGTTCGGTTTTCCTTTCATGATTCCATTTGATTGTGGTGTGTAAGGGCGATAGTTTGATGAATAATTCCATATTCCAAACATGTCTCGCAAAAGGAGATTCGTACTCTCCACCCTATCACTTCTAATCATTTTGATCTTTTTATTCAATTGATTTTCCACGTTCTTGTATTGCTTAAATGCATTAATTGCTTCATCCTTACTATTAAGCAAATACACATAACGATGCTCGAGTGCGATCGTCAATGAAAGTTATAAAATACTTTTTCCCACGAGATGGTATTGACTTCATATCACATATATACGTGTGAATTAAGTCTAAAGGATTTGAATTCTATTAATAGACTTATATGGATGTTTAACAAACTTAGATTCAACACAAATTTCACATTTTGATTTGTTGCACTCGAATTTAGGCAATACTTCTAAATTGATCAATTTTATGAGTTTTGTAATCGACATGTCCTAAACGAACATGCCATAAATCATTTGACTCGATAAGTAAGGCATTTGAATTTTCATTAATATTGTCAACAACCATTACATTGAGTTTGAAAAGGCCCTCGGTGAGGTAGCCCTTTCCTATGAACATATCATTCTTACTTATTACAATTTTCTCACTAACCAACACGTACTTAAACGCGTTTTTTACGAGTAGTCCGGCTGAAACTAAATTCTTCCGAATTGTTGGAGCGGCGATACATTGTTGAGAGTCGGGACCTTGGAAGTCATCCTCGAAGTATCTTCCCATATCCTTCAACCTTGCATTGCGGTATTTCCCATAGCAATGATCTTCGGGTCAGCGGGAGCATATGTTGCAAATGCTTCTGCGGTAAGAAACATGTCGAGTGACACGAGAATCCAGCCACCACTCTTTTGGGTTTCCAACCAAATTGCACTCTTCGGCGTGCATACGGATCACTCGGATCATCATTCATTTCCACCATATTGGCTTGTCTTTTCCACTTGTCTTTTTCTGAGACAGCAATCTGGCTTTGTGGCGGCTTTCCCACAATTAAAGCGATTGCCTTGAACTTTTCTTGTTAGAAACCTTCTTTTCGAAGGCCTCTTTTTTCTTGTTCATTTTCTGAGCAAGATCTTGTGATGTTGACCCTTCAATTGGTGAACTCTTACGATACCTCTTTTCAGTGGTTTTGTTATCTTCCTCGATCTTGAGACGAATCACAAGATCCTCCAACTTCATATCCTTTCTCTTGTACTTAAGATAATTCTTGAAAAATTTCCACGAGGGCGGCAACTTCTCAATCATTGCTGCCACTTGGAACGCTTCATTCACTACCATACCTTCAAAGAATAAGGTCATGGAAGATAAGTCAAGCTCTTGAACTTGGGTTCCAACTGCTTTCCCATCAACCATTTTATAGTCTAGGAATTTGGCAACCACAAACTTCTTCAAGCAAAGATCTTCTGCCTTGTACTTCTTTCAAGTGCACTCCATAGTTCTTTGGAAGTTTCATCAGATTGTAGACATTGTACAAGTCATCTTCTAAGGCACTTAAAATGTAGCCTTTGCACAAAAATCAGCTGTTTCAAGCCTCGAACTATGAACTGGTTGTCGTGCATATCGGCAGTACGGAGGTCCTCACCGGTGAACTTTTGCAAACCAAGGGTGGTAAGCCAAAAGAACATTCTTTGCCGCCATCCTTAAAGTTGGCACCGTGAACCTCGCAGTTTTTCACCGGTACCGCGCAGACGGGTTGTAGTAGTAATCACGCGCGATTTGCAGAGGTAGTTCCAATTTCAATTGCCATTGTTTGTCACTGTCAAATAGACAAACTGTTTTAATTAATAAAACCAAAATAGCAATTAATTCACAGACTTCAACGATGAAGATTTTATTTCTTCAAATCGCAGTCGAATTATAAACTTAAACGATGAAGATTTTATTTCTTCAAATCGTAGTATAATTATGAAACTTTAGTATTCCAACGAAGTTTTTATATCTTCGAGTCGGAATACTAATATTCATATGGAGTAGAAAACTACACAAGTTTTAATCTCCTTAAACAGAACGATGAAGTTTTTATGTTCTTCAAATCGCTGCAACAAATATCTGTTACACCCCGTAAATTCAAGGAGTTAGATAAGAACATACCAAGGAATTTAAGATGTGAAAAGTTGATAGATAAGTTGACAACATGTGTTGGACGGATTTTTGAGTTTACCTTGGAGTGTTGTACCCCAGTTGTTAAGAATTTCGAGGTGTTTAAAAGCCTAATGTGTAGTTCGTTAAGTCTAGATCCCAACGCAAACCGCTCGTCGATTGACATCGAGTCAAAAGTTATGGAAGTTTGCGCAAATTTGGTGCATCGTTTCAGTTGAAGTGCAGCGCCTGGAATCTGAGGCGCGGTTGTTACGGGGGTTGCGGGTTGCAGCGCGCGCGCCGAATGCGGCGCGGCGCCGACATGCGGAAGATTTATTTTTAGAGTGGGCGCGCGGCCGCGACGCTGGGCGCCGAGGCGGGTTTTTTGCAGTAAGTAAAAAGCGGGGTAGTTCGTTTATAACCTATGGGAGGGTGACAAGTGTCCCTCCCATCCTTTTTATCAGTAAGTGGTCCTATTTTAGGGCCAAGTCTTGGAAGACTTGGCCATTCCATTTCATTTCATTTCAAAACCCTCCTAAGAAAAACCCTCTCCCTTCTCTCTAGTTTTTGGAAGGAAACCTAGCTTTAGAGGAGATTGTTGGAGCGGCGGCAAGAAGAAAAAGTGTGGGTAAACTTGTGGGTAACGCTGGTGGGCGATTTTTGACGGAAAGAGGTGGAAGAAAAAGGGGCTTTTGTGGGCTATTCCTTAAGGTAAAAGTTTCCCCTTTCTCTTGGTTATGAGCCTAAGGCTGTTTTATTTTAGTAGTATAGATGTGAGCCTGAGGCTGTTTTATTTTAGTAGTTTAGAGTTGAGCCTAAGGTCATTATATTGTAGTAGTATAGAGTTGAGCCCGAGGTTTTTTATATTGTATAGATTTGGATCTTGTTAAAAGCGAAATGAGTACGTTAGCCTTAAGATCAGAACTTCAATTGGTTTTCTAATTGGGCGCCGCATGTTGTAAAGGGAGATTGTAATTGTTAAAGATGTCTAGGCTAGATATCATGTTAGGCCTAAGAACTTGGATTGGAAAGAATTGAAAGGGATTAAGAATCGTTTATGGTTGCCAAGTATGGCATGGAAAGTATTGGGTTATTTTGTATTATTGTGGCGTTTGTTATTGAATTCGACCTTGAAATAGGTGGCAAGTTAGTAGAAACAAAGGAAGTGCCGCCCAAATTGTCGTAGGATTTAGGGACTTTGCACTTAGTTTATTCTACGTTGAGCTAGAGATTGATAGACGTTTTATGACCACTTTATAGGATTGAAGTACTACGTGTAGCATATTCCTCTTAAGGGAGATAAGATCGTGGAGCATTTTGCTTCTCACAACAAATCGTCGAGGTATGTGATTCTTCCTATCCTCTTCAAGATGACTATTTGTGAAATATATAGTCAGATGACGCGTGTGTTAAAGGAATTAAAATTCCCTTTTGTGCCTTGACTTGATATGAATTGTAAGGTCTTGATTGTTGAAAGAATAGGAAAATCTTATTCGTTAGTAATAAGTACTGTTGTTAAAGAATAAGCCCTCTTGATCTCATAAGGGCTTATAGTTGTAATTGGTTGTTAAAACATAAAGTGTTATAACGCTTTATGGGAAGTTGGTTATAACCACTTTATGTAAGTAAAAGAATGTTTTGTTGATTTCAAAGGACAAGTGATTTGACTTAAATGGTGTCAAAAAGTGTGAAACCTAATTCGTGAGAAATGAATACTTGGTTTTTAAAAGAATAATGTTACAAATTTGGAATGGGAATAAGGATCGAACAAGCCAACGCAGTCGATAAAGGAAAGAAGTAATGACAATTAATCATATTAAAACCGAGAAACCTCCATCTGCATAGAAGCTAAGATAAGACAAAATTGTATTACATTTCCTAGATCTTGTCGCTCTAATAAGAATTATTATGAATCAGGTTTTGATCTTCTTAAAAATTCCAAAGTAAGGAATTCGATTTTCTAAAAGAAAAGAGACTTAAGAATTGGAAGTGTTTTGTTTTAAAAGAAAGGCATGGTTTTGTCTTGTATTGTTTTAAAACATAAAGTGTTATAATAGCTTTATGGGAAGTTAATTATAACGACTTTACGAAAACAAAGGAATGGTTTTTATAATTGGATTTAGATTGGGATACTTGACGTTGTGCTAAAAAGTGTTTAAAGTGCTTGATTTAAACCTGAATGTGTTCGATACTACGGGTGTTAGTATCGGGTGGCGTTTGCGTAGAAAGAGGTCTTGTTTTGAAGGAATGAAAGTACGTTGAACTGGCCTATGCTTGTTGTGATAGCTTTTGTTGTGCAAGTGTTGTATTGTTGTGCTACCGCGTCTCTCGTTGGAGGGCCGGCTATCTGGTTGATTGGTGGACATACTGACACGTTGGGTAGCCCACGGGTATGCCTACGGTGAGTATTATCTTGTGGTTGATTGATGGACATACCGACACGCGTTGGGTAGCCGGGTATCGTCCCACATGAGTATTATCCGGTTAGTTGTTTGGACATACCGACGCGCGTTGGGTGGCCCACGGGTATCTTCACAGGATTGTTATCTTGTTGACTCTTTGGGCATACCGACACTTGGACGGTCCACGGTATGGGCCCACTAGGATGGTTCCATGGCCACGCTTATACCGAGGCGAGACGCCGGCACGTGCTATCAGCGCGTTAAATTCGTTGTATTTGAGTGATGACTTTACGCGCGAGTCCTCGACTTGACGCGATCATATGTGTTGTATCGTAGTTTGGTTATCATACATGTCTCCGCTTTATATAGACTATTATGATTTCATTTACTGATTTTATAGTTTCACATACTTGGTACTGTTAGATCGACCTCCTTCGGCCGCGTCACGCCGCAGTTGAGGTACATACTGGCGATCCACTCTTAGGATCATTGTCGGTTCTCGAAAGCTCCATATCTCCTAAGCTTGTCCCGTGGTACGCCTCAAGTAGTAGGCTTTGTATATTCAGGGCATGGCGGCCCCGTCCCGTCATTATGGTTTCAAAATTCTAGAGGTGCAGAGTAACTGTGGCAAGTTTGTAAGAGATGAATCGCTCAAGTTTTAATTTATGTACAAAAAGGTAACCGTTGGGTTAGCTCGCTTATTTCACTGCTTTATATGTTTAAGTTTTTATTTCCACGGTTTTCTCGATGTTGTATCACCAGGGTGCCCGGTGGCAGATACCACGCCCGGTTCGGTCGTGACAATATCATACACAACGGTGAAGATTTTATTTCTTCAAACCGAATCAATTTTGATAGCAACAAATAAAATACACAACGGTGAAGATTTTATTTCTTCAAACCGAATCAAAATTGATAGAAACGAAGTGCAATAAATTGTATGTTATATACTTGATGAAGTTTTTATATCTTCAAATCAAGTATCCAAATGAGTAGAAAGTTATGAAAACTTTAATCTCAACCGGAGTAGAAAATCCGAAGATTTTAATCTCCAAACAACATAAAAAAAAAAAACACTTTTTTTTTCTTTCTGAAAAACACTTTTTTTTTCCTTTTTGGAAAACACTTTTTCCTGGATTTTTAATATTCCAACGAAGTTTTTATATCTTCAAGTTAGAATATGAAATGTCATACGGGGTAGAAAACCACACAGGTTTTAATCTCCAAACCAGGATACAGATTAAAATACAATAAAACTAATTTCCTTAAGATTGTTGGTATAATAATCTGTACTTAGCTAAATAATGATTCAAAACAATATGTTAATCACTTAGTGAAACATATAACATTAATGAAACAATAAACGAAAATGTAACTGCTTTGGAAAAATAATTTCGAATGTAATCGAGCCCACTTAGTTCAAAGTGTGTCCTTAAGGAAATTATTCCTCACAAGACTCGAGGTTAACGGAATATCGCCTCCCGGATAGAACGATTATCTTACCGTAATAGTAGTACTCCAAATTCAGAGCAACGAACCACTCAACTACAAAGATATCACACATAATGAAATTTTCGAGTCAAGAGCAACTTGAATTTCGTAATTGATTAGAATATGAATTAGTGAATAAATTCTTGAAATAATCAAGAATATATAGGTTAGAGATCGATTACGAATGGTTGCAACCATTCGTAATACCACCTCATTTTGGAGGAAATTCGAAAAAGAGAGGAGAGCGGACGGCCTGGACGGTCGCGGGTCGATCCGTTTGGATTTGTTTTTAATTAAATAATTAATTAATTAAAGAAACGTTTGTCCAAAAAGATTATCAATCCGAAGCCGAAGCCGAAGTCGAAGCCGAGCGAGCGACGACGGCGCAAGGGGTCCTTGCCCTCTCAACCCTTTTAGCAGCTCGAGAATGTGTAATGTAATATATACACCTCTCTTTCCTTCCCTTTTTTCGATGTGGGACAAAAGAGCCTTTTACCCTCTTTAATTTTTATCCCATCATTTCCTATTCACCAATATCAAAACCCAACACAAACAACTATTACTACAGACATCACAAAAGTAATCCGTTGAACGATCGCCGATCGAAGGCATCGTAATAATATACAATTTTGGAACCCTGATGGCTTTTGCAGTCGACCATTTGATAGCAGAAAGAAGTGAAATTGATAATAAAAGAAAGGGACAAGTCAAATTCATGTGACAATCCCAACTTATGTCGTGTTGTATTAGGGAAAAAGCGAAAGAGAACAAAAATGTGCAAGTTTTAGGTAAAATAGAGTACACAGCTAGCCACAGACCACTCAATACACAACAAGCACACCAACATAAACAAAAAAAACTCATGGGAAACAACATGGTTGCCACGTGAAAGAAAAAAAGAAAGATGAAAGGGGACCTTTTGGACAATGACTATCCTAATTGTCCTTACTTCATTCTCCATCTTTGGTAGAAACAAAAATCTGCATTAATTATGAGTCTGATTATTTTTATTCCTGTTTATAATTGACAAAATATAATATATATTCCCGTAGGATACATAGATATTTATCGTATATACTAACAATCCAAAGTGCTCACAAACGGACACCTGCATTGGTCGTTCGAGGTCAGTCCTACCGTAAATCGTTCTTTAATTCAGAGACATATAAGGAAAAATATCGACTATTGTGAAAGTTACTAGATGAATTTATTTCATTTTAATTTTTTTGATCTAAGAAAAAAGAACCATGTGTTTTGTAAGATTTGAATCTATGATATCGGATTTTGAAGACATACATTCTATTGAACTAAATTGAGTATTTTCTTATCACAGTATATAAGACTAAAGAATAAAGATACTTTCTACAATGTGAGCTAGCTAGGCCGACTTGGAAAACTAGATTAAGCAATTGGATTCAAGCAAGTTACTCCATTAAGCAAATCACTTGTCACCTCATCGAAACGGTCATTATGTTCTTGTAGGTGCCAATCAATAATTTTATAAAACAAATCCACACGGTAATGATGCAAAGTAGTATAATCAACTACTTTACGTCTTGATCTTCTAGAGTTAGCATATGGATCATCATAATTGGCTAATGAAATTTTATGCTTAATACAAAACGTTTCTACATTTTTTTCTTTAAGTGAATTCCATCCAGAATATTTTTCCAAGAGAGGATCTCATTCATTATCTCTTAAAGCTTGCAACCTTCTCTTGCAATGGCATTTGCAATATCCTGCTCCTTTTTCTGTAATGGCACATTAAGATCATTTGTGATTTCTAAAACATCAGTCATCAAATGCAACAAGAAAACAATCTCAAACGTTTGACAACTTCTGAGAAATCTCGATGCACTAGCTCTTTCATTCATAGTGTAGAATTGTATTAATCTCCATTGGGGAGCTTTCTCATTAATACAAAATATATATAGGTGTACAATGTGGAATTCTTATACAACAAAGATCCTAGTTCTACCATAATTACATAACACTAAATGTGGTAAATATAGTATAGAGTACACATGCTAATACACCCCCTGAGCGGGAGGAAGCCGAACGCTAAGACTGAATCTGAAGTCAAGAAAGAGTTGTCTAGGAAGGACTTTTGTGAATATATCTGCATACTGATAAGAGGAAAGCACATGTAATACCTTGACATGACCGAGAGCAACCTTCTCACGAACAAAGTGGATGTCCATCTCAATATATTTGGTTCGCTGATGCTGAACCGGATTATGAGATAGATAGATAGAGGATATGTTATCACAATAAACCAAAGACGCCTTACACAATAGACACTGAAGCTCCAAAAGAAGGTTTCGGAGCCAACAGATCTTATCAACAACATTAGAAACACCTATGTACTCTGCTTCTGCACTTGAACGTGATAATATGACTTGTCTCTTGGCAGACTAAGAAATGAGATTATCCCCCTTAAAGATCTTTCCTTGCGGAAGATGTAGTTTTTGGTTGTTTTTTATGGTTATTATAATTAACATTACTTTGTTAGTTTGATATGTTTGTAAGACTCGTAAGTTTTACATGTTTGTAAGACTTGTTAGTTTGATAATATAATTGATTTTTTTTATTTTGCTTTAAATTTTGTGTGGTGCATATAAAATATATTCTCAAACTTTTATTATTAAAAAATATATTTATTTGAGGCAAAAATATTATTTATAAATGGCTTAGTAATGAATGACGGGAAACTCTTCGAGCTTTCTCCGCCAGCGACTTATGTAGTGGTCGACGACCAAATAGAGCGCGAAACCAACGAGTTCAGTCGAACAAGGTAAGGATCCGTAGTCTGCTCAAAACTCGGTAGCACGGGGAAATCTGCTTGGGTGATACCAACGGATAATGTGGTCCTATACCTACGGAAATAAGTGGTGAGTAAAATTATTAAATATGTGTCATTAGTCGTTGGTATAGCTCCAAACATCTATACAAACGGATTGAAATGTCGTAGGTATAGGCTATACCAACGACTAATTTGCCGTTGGTATTGCGAATCAAAGTTGACGGAACTAAATTTCCGTTGGTATAAGTCATAAAACCTATACCAACGGTTTTTGAACATTTACCTACGGTTTTCAGCCGTTGGTATATGAAAAATTCCCTGTAATGACTAGTGTCATAATACAAATTATGACATCAAGTATACGAAGATGTTATGAGTTTTTAAGATTTAAATAGATTGGGATCGAGAATTAATTATGTGTATAATTGATAAATTTTACGGATGTCTTAAATTAATGGGAGAAAGTACGTGTAGCGCGTACATATTTTCCTAGGATGACTATGCATTTATTTCATGTGGCGGCAGGGTCATTTCATGGCCAACCAATATTCCTTACTTTAAGGAAAGACTTTTGAAAGCAAACAGAGAGAAGCAAATCGTCTCCAATAGTTTCTTATGTGAGCAAACCATTCTTTTTTTTACCTATTGAATTAAGAAACAGTCTCATCTCAATTTCACTTTGGATTTGAAAGAAAAAGGAGAAAGTTGGAAAGCAGTTCATTTCATTTAGCCTTGAATTGAGAACGAAAAAAAAAATACGAAACAGTAGAAATCGTGCGAGCACAGTGACAATATTTCTTCTTTCAGTTTAAGCGAAGTGAGACTATATTTTTTTTTTTGGGACATGATTTATATAACATGAGTGTACGGCGGACGTACATAATTTTATTGAATCCTAATTTTTAATGGTATGATAGTATCTTTGATTTTTCAAATGATGATTTAAAATGATACCCGATATGATAGTGCTTTTAATTTTTCAAATGATGATTTAAAATGATACATGATATGTCTTTTACTTATTTTATTGAGAGTCAAATGATGATTTAAATTGCATATGGTTTCTCATGATACTCTATTCGTACTTGATGTGATTATATCATTTCACCGAGTCCCGGGCCGGGTCATGTTCGTGCACTGATTTATTGTATTGATTCACCGAGTCCCTCACTAGAGGGTCGGGACACGTTATATGTATATATGATAATTCCATAGACAGACATCCATGATGATGATGAGCACACCGAGTCCCAGAATGGGCCGGGACACGTTATGTGGACAGGTATCCATGATATGATAATTTCACCGAGTCTCTCACTAGAGGGCCGAGACACGTTATTTCTATATGTATAGATGATGATACTACATGTATCCATGATTTTGATATGACTCTCATTTTTAAAAGGCAAAGTTGACTCTCATTTTATAAGGCACAGTTGACTCTCATTTCATAAGACACAGTTGTATTGATATTTGGATTATTATATTGGTCTCCTGAAATCTCTTGGCCAGTTATGATCTTATTTACGGTACTTCAAGTTTTACATACTCAGTACATTATTTCATACTGACCCCCTTTCCTAGGGGGGCTGCTTTTCATGCCCGCATGTACAAATACTCAGTTTGGTGATCCTTCAGTCTAGGATTTCTGTTCAGCTGTTTGGAGAGCTCCACTGATTCGGAGCTTAGTCGTTTTGGTACACAACCTTATTTTTGACTTATGCATGTTTAGGGGCACGACGGGGCCCTGTCCCGTCATATTTCATTATCGTACTCTTAGAGGTCTGTAGACAGTTGTGGGTGGTAGATGTGTTTTTGTATATGTGTACAGTGGTGAGCCGTTTCAGATATCTCTATGTTCAGTGGCGTCCTCGTCGGCTTGCCTATTTTGTTATATGAATTAGCTGTGACTCCTCAGGAGACAGGTTTATTACCAATGTTTACATTATTCTTGATATCTGTGTGATTATATGTGATGCGTGGTATAAGGGTGTCGGTAGTGGCACCGGTCGCGACCATTGGGTCGTGACATTTAGTGGTATTAGAGCAGTTAGTCCTCAGAATGTCTACAGACCGTGTCTAGCATATAGGTATGTTGTGCACCATACTTATACGCAAGAGGCTGCCGGACATTTAGGATTAGTTTCTATTCTTTCGTCTCGTAAATCATGCAGTAGAGCCGAGTCTTAAGAATTCGAGTTCAACTCATTCCTTGCACCATTTTGGTAACGCCAATTACCAAAAAGCTTCGGTTAGTTTATACTTATAGCCTGTAATGAGCGATTTTTATCAAAATGGTTGATACGCCAGAAAAGCAGTAATATGTTAAAAAGTTTCGAGATTATGAGAAGTTGTCTCACGAATACACGAAAGAGATATTGCAAGCTGGAGAAGCGAATGGGAAGGAGTAAAAATAAAGGAAGTACTAAGCACCGGAACACAGAAGAATATAAGGATTCTCTCTGTAGACCTTATCGTGTTTACGATTATAGCAATGCTTCTTCTAGTAGGATTATGATTAGCAGGGATATTGAAGTTGGATCGAGTGTAATTACGAGTAGTATGTTTTATATTGAGACAAATCCGTTAGAAGATATGAGTAAGTTATTGTCCCATATATCGATGAATCCAGTAGCACCAGAGGAGTTAAGGAAAGATCATGTATCATCAGTCCTACCACTGGCTCCGTCTGATTAGGATGTAAGGAGACTGGTGCAGGTATGGAATCAGTTGGTTACCTTTCAGGAATAACTTTAGCATAGAGCGTCGGATATAGATAGGCCCTTGAGGGGTCAGGGATTTTATTAACTAAGGATCGCCGATAATTGAAGGATTCTAATATAACAACGTCTCAGGATCAAAGTTGCAAAGTTCGAGTGAGACTATCCCGACCACCTTGTAATCAGTATGGTTGAGCGCATGCTGGAGTATGCCACAAAGGTACTTGGAGTTGGTTTAGTGTGGCAGCCATGGTCACAATATTTCGAAGTGTCCCAAGTGGATGCACAAAGGTAAAGATAAGATAAGTATAAGTGGTACAAACGAAAAAAACAAAAGACATCATTGGAAGATTTAGTAGGTTATAAAAATCTACACGTTTTACGGTGACTCTTGCTGATTAGAATTCTAGAGGGAACTGCAACAAGACCTTATGAATGTGGCTTTGATTATAAAGGAGGTACAATGTGTTAAGGACTATCATAGGTGCAATGAGGAAAGGACAAAATTCTTTCAACAGCAGCGCAAAAAAAAATCAATGGCTAATATGTGGAGATATGAATACAAAATTATTCCACAGCTTGACAAAAATAAGAAGAAGTGCGAATAGGATATTCAATATAAAAGACTAAAAGGGTGATACTCTAAATAATATATCAGGGATTATACAAGCTTTTGTGGAATTCTATGTTAACTTGCTGGGAATAAAGAGCTTTAGAAGGAATCATGCAACCAGTAATATAGTGAGACAAAGAGCAGTAGTAAGTGGGGAACAGAGAACAATGCTAGAAGGGAAGATTATGAAAGAGAAATAATCCCTCGTCCTTGAGAAAAGGGCGATACTGCGTATTATTGAGAATTACATGTATCAAGGTTAGTAATCTAAGGTATGCTATAGGTATTGGACCGGTAAGGTCTTCGATTTCGTTGTGCAACATGTTACAATTCTACATAACCTCTGGATAACAATAGTTTGTTGGGGGTAATTGAAGACTGAAACTATGGATCAAGCAAATAAGGGTTGTAAGAATATGAAAACTGTTAATAAGTATGAATGAAACTGTATGATCGAGTATCAAGGTAGAAATATTTTTGTTGAATAATGAGTAGAATGAAGGATTACAACAAGAATGATAAAGGTGAATGAAATTATAGTTATGCAGGTTTCATAAGGTATGATTACTCTGGAACAGTGTAAGGACCAATGGTAGAGGAGAGATAGTAAGAACACTTCGGCCAAAAATGACGAACCTCTGATGTTCAGGAAGATAGGATGAGAAATGCTTTGAGATAAGAGACCAACAAGACAACTTAAAATGGAAATGTAAAGGTAAGATGAATGGGCACTCGGACGATGAGATACCTAATAATGATAAGACAAGAAAGCTTGACAAGTCATTGGATCATGTAACACCGTGAATTGAATCTAAACATATGAAGCATCGGTTCCACGACATATGCAGTCATACCTTTCAGAAAGTATGTAAACAGAACTAACAGTGAGTAAAGCTCGAGATTAACACCTAAACAGGTAAAAAGGGGCCAATGACGCATATGGATATAAAGTAGACATTAAAGATATATGTCAAGGGATAATAACGCCAAGAATTGAAATCAGGAGCAATGTTTGAGATTATGTATGTATACCAGAATATTTTGGAATTATGAAGAGTACGACAAGTAAGAAAATGAGTAACAACTTCAACGGAAATGAAGTTGTTTATAATTACGAGTAGTGTGAAGGTACGAAAAAGAAAAGGATTCCTTTTAGACCATAAATGAGAGAACTGCGATGATACACGCACGTCAGATTCGATGACATTATCCATAAAGTGTTCACGATTAAGATACTACAAATATAAGAGTTTCCAGCACAACAGTTAGTAAACAAATTTAAGTTGACAATAGGATCATTCACCCACAAGAAGCTTGACTAATGTGAACTTGTGAAGACTAAGGAGAGAAGTTGACATGAGCCAACACACCAATTAGTTAAGTGAGAGTCCGATTGGAGAATTCAGATAGTGATAGCCGTATGACTCAGAATAAAACAGTGTTATCCCTCATACTGGAAGAAAAATGAACGTCATGATGAATATCCCATTTGTAGAGAGGATTGAGAAAGATAGTTAACAAAAAAAATGCAACATTCGAGTATGTCCATTTGTGTATTCCGAGTGTAGCAGGATTACGAGACAAGATTACAATAGAAGTTCATTGTTCACGATATTCTATTCATCCAGGATCAACTAAAATATATCATGATCTCAAGAGTATGTATTGGTGGAACGACATGAAGAAAAGTGTGGCGGAGTTCGTAGTTCAGTGTCCCAACTGTCAGCAGGTAAAAATAAAACATCAGAAGTCTGGCGGCTTGGCTCAGAACATTGAGATTCTGACATGAAAATAGGAAATGATTAATATGGATTTCATTACGGGGCTACCTCATTCTTTCCGTAAGTTTGGTTCTATTTGGGTAATTGTTGACAGACTGACCAAATCAGCTCATTTCTTACCGGTGAAAGTTACCTACACAGCTGAGGTTTACGCGAAGTTATATATTAAGGAGATTGTTCGACTTCATGGGGTGCCAGTTTATATTATATCTGACTGAGGTGATCAGTTTACAGCTAACTTCTGGAAGTCATTCCAGAAAGTGTTGGGTACCCGAGTTAATTTAAGTACGACTTTCCATCCGCAGACAAACGATCAAGCCGAGCGGACGATTCAGACGCTCGAGGACATGTTATGAGCTTGTGTGTTAGACTTCAAGGGAACTTGGGATGATCATTTACCCCTTATTGAGTTTGCGTATAATAACAACTATCACGCCAGCATTAAAATGTCTCCATATAAGGCTTTATACAGACGGAAGTGTAGATCTCCTATTGGATGGTTCGAGGTGGCCGAATCAGGGTTATTTGGACATGACTTAGTGCATCAAGCCATATAAAAGGTGAAGCTTATCCAGGAACGATTGTTAACGGCTCAGAGTCGTCAGAAGTCATATTCAGATGTGCGACGGCGAGACTTAGAATTCCAGGTAGATGATTGGGTATTTCTGAAGATTTTACCTATGAAGGGAGTATTGAGATTTGGAAAGAAGGGAAAGCTTAGTCCAAGATATATTGGACCATATCGCATAATTCGACGTATTGGTCAGGTAGCTTACGAATTGGATTTATCGTCATAATTGGAGTTGGTTCATCCGATTTTCCATGTTTCCATGTTAAGAGTGTGTGTTGGAGATCTTTCTTGGATTGTACCGATTGAAGATGTGCAGGTTACAGAGGATTTGTCATACGAAGAGATTCCTGTTTGAGGACTAAGAAAATAGCTTATGTGAAAGTGTTATGGCGAAATAAGAATGTGGAAGAGATGACATGAGAATAAAAGATGAGATGAAGTAATCATTATATCATTAATGCTTGATAACTATGAGAGTTCTGATGTAGCAATGTGTGTTATATGTCACCCAAACATTCGAGGACGAAAGTACGTGTAGCGCGTACATATTTTCCTAGGATGACTATGCATTTATTTCATGTGGTGGCAGGGTCGTTTCATGGCCAACCAATATTCCTTACTTTAAGGAAAGACTTTTGAAAGCAAACGGAGAGAAGCAAATCGTCTCCAATAGTTTCTTATGTGATCAAACCATTTTTTTTTTTACCTATTGAATTAAGAAACAGTCCATCTCAATTTCACTTTGGATTTGAAAGAAAAAGGAGAAAGTTGGAAAGCAGTTCATTTCATTTAGCCTTGAATTGAGAACGAAAAAAAACACACATAGGAAACAGTAGAAATCGTGCGAGCACAATGACATTATTTCTTCTTTCAGTTTAAGCGAAGGTACGTGAGATTATTTTTTCTTTTTTCCGGCATGATTTATATAACATGAGTGTATGACGGACGTACATAATTCTATTGAATCATAATTCTTAATGATATGATAGTGTCTTTGATTTTTCAAATGATGATTTAAAATGATACCCGATATGATAGTGCCTTTGATTTTTCAAATGATAATTTAAAATGATACATAATATGTCTTTTACTTATTCCATTGAGAGTCAAATGATGATTTAAATTGCATATGGTTTCTCATGATACTCTATTCGTACTTGATGTGATTATATCATTTCACCGAGTCCCGGGCCGGGTCATGTTCGTGCGCTGATTTATTGTATTGATTCACCGAGTCCCTCATTAGAGGGCCTGGACACGTTATATGTATATATGATAATTTCATGGACATACATCCATGATGATGATGAGCTCACCGAGTCCCAGTATGAGTCGGGACACGTTATGTGGACGGGTATCCATGATATGATAATTCCACCGAGTCCCTCACTAGAGGGCCGGGACACGTTATATGTATATGTATAGATGATGATACTATGGACAGACATCCATGATTTTGATATGACTCTCATTTTTAAAAGGCAAAGTTGACTCTCATTTTATAAGGCACAATTGACTCTCATTTCATAAAGCACAGTTGTATTGATATTTGAATTATTATATTGGTCTCCTGACATCTCTTGGCCAGTTATGATCTTATTTACAGTACTTCATGTTTTACATACTCAGTACATTATTTCGCATCGACCCTTTCCTGAAGTGCGTTTCATGCCTGCAGGTACAGGTACTCAGTTTGGTGATCCTCCAGTCTAGGATTCATGTTCAGCTGTTTGGAGAGCTACATTGATTCGGAGCTTAGTCGTTTTGGTACAGAACCTTATTTTTTATTTATGCATGTTTAGGGGCACGACGGGGCCCTGTCCCGTCATATTTCATTATCGTACTCTTAGAGGTCTGTAGACAGTTGTGGGTGGTAGATGTGTTTTTGTATATGTGTACAGTGGTGAGCCATTTCAGATATCTGTATGTACAGTGACGACCTCGTCGGCTTGCCTATTTTGTTATATGAATTAGCCGTGACTCCTCAGGAGACAAGTTTATTACCAATGTTTACATTATCCTTGGTATCTGTGTGATTATATGTGACAGGTGGATATAAGGGTGCCCAGGTAGGGCACCGGGTCGCGGCTCGTCGGTTCGGATCGTGACAGAAAGTGTGAACAATGGTGGAGTGCCGACTGCCTAAGGTGGTGGCAGTCGGCGACGAGTGAGACTGAGGCAGAGATGGTGACGGTGATGCAATGACGATGTCGAAGGTGACATAGGTAGGTGGTAGTGGAGAACTTGCGGTGGTTGGCTAACACAATTGATTGAGGATGGCGGGGGACATGTCAGACTCGTTAAGAAAGGTTTAGTCCTTTTTAGATATTTTTGAATGTTCGAAAAAGGGAATATGGTTTAGTCAAATATGACGTGATGTGAGATGTGAATTTAACGGATAGACAAGTCATAGCATATATAGCCCCTATGATTAAGCGAGAACCCGACGAAGACATATGGAGTGGTTCGGGTGCTAATTTATGAGGGGCGGTGGAGGCAAGGTTGAGATAGCAAAGGCAACCGAAAATCTGTAGGTGGTCATAAGAGGGGATCTGACGGTATAAAATTTCGGTTGGGGTCATATTATGTAGGGTGCTAGTGGGTAAAATATTAAGGGCATATTCTACCATTTTGACCGCATAAACCCAAAAAGATGGAGGAAGAGATGCATGAAAAAGGAAAGTACGTATCATGTTATTTATGGCATGGATGATTCGTTCTGCTTTTTCAATCTGAGGAGAGGTGTGTTAACACGAAAATCGAAAAATCATGATATTATTTTTGCGAAATTTGTGAAACGTGGAATTATTAAATTCACGATCATTATTACATTAAAAAGATTTGTTGACTTTTTCAAATTGCATTTTGACATAAATACGGAATTCAAGAAATTTCGCAAAAACCTCTGATTTAAACTTTAATGGATAAATTCATATAAAGTGAGAGTAATCATCTAATAAGACGAGATAATATTTATGACCAAGAGAGCTAGTAAGGAGAGACGTCCATAAATCAGCATGAACAATATCAAAAGGAGTAAACGTAATACTAAGAGACGACTTAAACGGAAGACGAACATATTAGCCTAATTGACAAGACACACAATTTTGGGTAAGTTTTCATTACAGTCAATAAAATTATTGCTTCTAAAAAAATTAAAAATAGGAGCTCCTAGGTGTCCAAGCCTATTATGCCAAGTTGACAGAGAGATAGTAGCTAGAGATATAGGAGAAAATGAGCTGGCAGTGTAGGTGTATGGAAAATGATATAGATCCCCCGTGCTATTGCATTTCGTGAGAGATGTACTTGTACGAAGATCCTTCAGAGTAAAACCAAAAAGGTCAAAGTCAACAGAGACCGAATTGTTATGTGTAAATTTCCAGACAGATAATAGGTTTTTAATAATGTTATGAGCATACATGGCGTTATTAAGGGAGAAGGGTGGGTTATGTGGTTGGGTGTATGCGGTACCATACCCTTGAATTGGAATGCGATGACCACTACCCACATTAATATATTGAGGATACTTTAACTGAAACAGTTTGAGAAGATTACTTGCAGTTCGGATGAGGTGAGATATAGCCCCTATGTCCATGTACCAATTATCATTGTTGCATGGTCATGCTGCTGAAGGCCTAACCCAATTCAGATGAGGTCGCCATCAGATGAGACGGATGGGCCTCGGCATCTATCGGGCATGGAACCGCCAAGCAGCCCGGTTATTACTAAACCGAAAGCGTTCTGCCACCGCTGTTGAGCGGTAAGGCTGGATCGAGGACTAGGGTCGATCTTTGAGCCATCGCTCGGGCCGGCCCAATTCGTTGGAAGATGTTCCTGCTGGCGGCTGGTCTTTCTACCACGCCCTCGGCCCTACCCCTTTTGCCATTGCCCCGCCTCTTTCCACCTCTGCCACCAATGCGACCACCCCACTGTTGGTGGCTGTCTGATGGTGGTTGTATGGCGGAGGGGGTGGCGTAATTGGCGGGAACTTCAACCGTTAGCGCTTTTTGGTTTGGTTAGTATTATTTTGCACGTGGTATTTTTTTCAACAACAATTGCGATCGAGCCTTGTTGAAACTGGAAAGAGGGGAAACTTGTTAGATCATTGTTGCTGGTGTGTCATATTCACCTTTCGGTAATCTGCAATAAGTTAGAGAACCATTTTTGTGTCAGAAAATGGTGTCCCCACGTTAGATAATTGGTGTGCAATACTCGGATATGTTGGTGAAGTTTTCTAGACGTGTGTTGTTGAACTGTTCTTCCAAATACACAACACGTGTATGTTTGTTATCCTGAAATATCTCCTCTAAACGGACCCAAAGTTCATGTGCCGAGGCACCAGACTTCTGAATCGTATGAAGTTGATATTTTGAGATAGTACCATAAATTCATTGTTTGACAATAACGTCAAAAAGACACCATGTTGTGTCGGGATATCAAGAGGGCGAGGAACGGACTTATCAATGTGGTCAAGTATGTTGTACGCGCAAGAGTAAATATAAAACAGTTCAACCCATGAATAATATTGACCCTCCTCATGATCAAGAATTATAGGGACAAAATTCTTGATATTTGTGACGGTAAACGCCGGATGGAATGAGGGATTTGAGGAGGGAGGGTGGTCGTCAAAGACAACAGTAGAAGATGCGGAAGCTTTAGGAGTGGTGGGAGCTGACACGGTAGCCACAGACAGGAAAAAAGAGCCATGAAAGAGAGGAAGAAGAAGGAGACGCTCGACGAAAAAAATTCCGACGGCGACGACTGCAATTATTTGGAAGAAAAAAAATTAGGTTTTGAGTTTTAGATTCCTGATACTATGTAGAATTGTATTAATTTCCCTTGAGGGGCATTTCTCATTAATATAAAATATATATAGGTGTATAATGTAGAATCCTTATACAACAGGGATTCTAGTTCTACCATAATTACATTACATTAAATATGATAAATATAGTATAGAGTACACATGCTAATACATAGTACTTACATTTACAACAAGAGTATCAAGTATATCAACGATAGAGCCAAAGTTACTGATAAAGTTTCCAAACGATTTGTAGTGAGATTCCCAACGAGTATCACCGGCTTTAAGAAGATCAAATTCTTGATTCATGCCTCTACCCATATCTAGCTCACCCATATCTAACATCTCTCTGAGTTTTTTTTTTGAGATTCTCAAAATTTATCCACACGTTTGAAAGAAGTTCCCAACATATTCAAAACATTTGAAACTAACAGTACAAGTTCTTCCACTTGAACACACTTTTTAAAAACCGCAACAAGAGTTAATTAATTGAAATTAATGGGCAAAACAATGAACAGAATGAGACGATCTATTTTCTTATTTGATCAACGTTTTAAGACCTCCTAGCTCACCTTGTATATTGCTTGCCCCATCATAAAATTTCCCCTACATAAGATAAAATTAAAGAATGATGAGCAAGTACATCCACAATTATTTTCTTCAAAGATAAAGAATTAGTATCTTTCACATGAACAAGTCTAATAAATGCCTCCATCACAAATCCCCTTTTATCAACATATCGTAAACAAATAGTCATTTACTCTTTGCGTGACACGTATCTAGATTCATCAAATGGACAAGGATAAAACTAAATACACTGTAGCACAAAGATCCATTCCCAACACTGGAAGCTCTGCCCATTCCCACTATGTATTCTATGTCCTATCTAGAGCTCGATATTCTCATTCTTATCACTATTGTTCTGAATGACTCGTTCCATGGAACCCATCTAATCTTTTGGATATATATAAATATATATTTGTTATCAATTTCTTTATGGAGTCCATACCAAGTTACAAGCTGTTGTCAATTAATTGGGAAAAAGAAAGGAGATCCCGTGAGGTCATATTCTCCTCAATATATTGAATAGCATATCTTTTTTTTTTGTGAAGGAACCGCAATTGCTACTTTTTCGAAATACAAGACAGAAACTCCTGATCGACGCAAAGAGCGCAAACCACGCCACCATGTAAACCACACTTGGCAGCCACGTGTGTGACTTCAACCAAGAAAGGTTTATGCGAGGATCGAACTCGCGACCATGGCCCCGCTTCATCAAGCACCAACTCATACCTCATGGGTTTGAATAGCATATCTTTACGTTAATAGTCAGTGGGTTTACTGTTTACTTTTCTAATTATTATATTTTTTTTAACATAAATGATTTAGTGGACAACTATTTAGATTAATTCTTTTACTACGTTTAAATTTGTTGTACCTTTGTTACATATCTAAAACTGTCTTTCTATTTGTTTATTTTTCAGATCCCATATTGTGAGATTTCACTGTTAATTGTATCTTCGTCTAGTTTTACCCAAAACAAATGAGCACAAAATTAATGTGTACATCTCTTTTATTCCTTCCCTCACATCTTTATATTCACCTTTTTAAATCTTAGTTTTTCATTGGAAACATGCTTCTTTCCTCCAAGATCTTCTTCCAACTTCTCCAGAGAGAGATTTCTCACACCAATTTACCCCATTTAACTTATTACTCCAGTTATTTCATTCAATTTCGACATCTCTTTGTTTGAGAGAATGTGCACATATATATGTTCAATTTTTTCAAACCATCATATTAAAGTGAGCTATAACAAATAAATAATTTTATATAATAAGCTTAACCAGTTAACCCAGAAAACAAAGTAAATATATAACATGTGGCAATAGATAAAATATGATATTGACAGCTAAAAAGAATATTTACATTATTATAAGTGTAATTTGCCGTATATTTTATGTTATTATTAGTACTATTTTTCTTTAGGTTATCATATATGGCTTGCAATAAACAGTTCCTGTTTTTGTAAGTCAACTAGGAGTATTTGATACCGTAAAAAAGTACTACGTATATACTTTCAGTGCATACTGAACATAAACTCTAAACAAAAGACTAAGGTCTTGATCTACCTTTGATGTCACAAACTCTACCAGAAATTAAACTTATTAGGTCTTCATTAAACCTCTGCAGTTCTCTGCTGAAGCCAATTGGAGAAGATTTGGAGAGTGTTCATATCAGCTCTATAATGCTTCTGTGTAAACTCAAGGAAGGTTTTCCAGGTAAAGTCAGGATATATTCTAGGATTATTTGAGTCCACCAATTCTGCTGGTGGGCTCACCACCTTATCCTTCTTAGGGCAAAGAAAAAAAGCAAGAGATTTTCTAGGTGTTTTGTTGTTTACTACTGCTCTGTGCAAACAACTTTTGTACCTTCCATTTGAGAGTGCCTGCAAAAGGGGACAAAAATGGCAAATTGAGTTGAGTTTCAATTAATTTCAACTTGTTATGTGACAAAAGACATCATGTTGTACGTCCAATTAATATATATGAAAAGAATAGCGCCAGCAACCGTATCTATTATAGTCACGTACATGCTACTGGTCTCCTATGGAGTATTTGTTTTCTATATTTGTTGTACTCTTTAAAATACACTATTTAAGAGCTTTAATCTTAGTGTTTCTCTGCTCGCTATCTCTTTTAAATGTCTCAATTACATAAAATCTATTAACTGGAGCAGTAAGTGTGAATTTGAAAAACGAAAAGTACTCCCACCGCTAATTTGTTAGGTACAATATGACTTAGACACTTAAGAATCCACTAATCCCGGTCATCCCAAGCACCCTCTGCCGACCAATAACTAGAAAGAAATGACGATTCTTAAAATTTGTGCTATTAAATATATTATAATATTTGTATGCTAAAAACTTCTAAAAATTGTAAGTTTAAGTGTAAAGCATTTCATTAAAATCAAAATGAAAAGTTTAAAATTAATCGTTTTTAAATATAAAATAATATGTAATTTTATGTGGAATAGACTAGTAAAGAAATAAGTGCCAAATTAATTGAATAGAACAAATAATTTGCCTTGGGAGTGTGAGATAGACAGACGGGGAGTACGCAGCCGAGCTTGATGGGATGAAAGCTCCGGACGAAGACATCATACTATTCCGGACCCCGCTTGTTAGCACTTGACTTTTTTACTTTTTCGCCAGAAAAGAACCTCTTATGCTTAAATACTTTTTATGTCCCAATTTATGTGATATTTTTAGTTAGTATCACATAAATTTATGTGATATTTTTAGTTAGTATCAAAGAGAATAACACATTTCTATATTTACTAACAACTTGACATTACTCCATTATTTACCCTTAATAAGCTGATTTATAGTCACACAAATATTTACTTACTTATTTTAGAAAAAAAGCTTTTTATTCTTGTACTCAATCAAATACCTTTATATAAATTGAGACAGCAAGGATTAATACTTTTGTTTTGTGAAACGTCAATTCAATTTGTTAAAATGACTAGTGATTAGAACCTATGAATGATAACAAAATGTCTTACCATAAAAGTGTCGCCTATGTTAGCGACAAAAGCGCTGAGATTTGGACTGATGGAGCGCCACTGGTTATCCATGAAAACTTGAAGCCCAGCAACACTGTCTTGATGGAGGATGGTTAATGATGTTGGATCACAATGAGGTCCGGTTCCTAATGTGAGGTCTGGTTTTAGGCATGGTGGGTAATAGTTGAGTCTCATAATGGATTCATTTTCTTCAAAGAATTGTTTAAAATGGTTACGGTTCACGCCGAGGCTCATCCCCAAGAGTTCCATGATCCCAGAAGAGAGAGTGCTCATGGCATTGCAGTATTCTTGGTAAATGTTCCTGTGAAAATGAAAATAAAAATAAAACTTCCATCAAACTAATGAGTGAGGAAGATAATAAAATAAAACGAGAGAGAAGGGAAGAAGTATAAATTGTATGATCAACTCATTTAAAAATTTAAGTTGATAAAGTGTAAATATTGGAGTATTATTTATATTATTAAGCTTTAAATGAGATAATCACACTGTTATATCAATAATGTTGGCAGAGGTATTGAATTCAATATTTACTCATTATCGAAGTAACTTTTCATGTATTTGACGCATGAAAATCATTCCTAGATCCGCACATAAGGAGAGTATTAATGATATAATGAATTATTTCATTCGTTTCAATTTATGTGACACTATTTGACTAGACACAAAATTAAAGAAAGAAAAACATAAAGTTAAAAAAAGAAAAAAAGACTTTTGAAATTTATGAATATAAATAATTAGGGAATTTTAGAGTTAAGTTATTTATAATTATCAAAAAGTAACATTTTTTTTAGACAAATTAAAAAAACGTATACCGCATAGATTGAGACAGGGTAAGTAACTAATAGTATATACTCTAGGATAGTTTAAACTTTTAGATAAAGTGGTGAGACACTTCAATAAAATCAAATGGTCACATCATTTTACCCGATATAGCTAAAATTTTCACCCATTGTCCTTAGAAAGTACTCATCAACCATGTCGGACGAGCCTTCTTTGGCAGAATACGGGAAAGAGAGTGTTTCTTTCCAAGGTAACTTAGATGAAAACCTTTCAGTAAAGCTACTAGCATAACCACAATGCTCTCCTCTCTTCCTTTGAGCCTTTTGCTTATCACAGAGTGGTAATTCAAAAAACATGTCCATGTAACGATGAGCAAGTGAGATAAGGTTAGTGTCAACTCCATGGTTCACCACAAGAAAGAAACCGTGATTCTTGCATGCTTCATCAACGAGTGTACATGCTCTCTTGGCTGCGATTGGGTCGCCAGAAAGGAATGCTCCTAAATCGATAAGCGGGACATCAAGTTCAGGAACACCAACACGAGGCTTCTCGTGGTCCGGCCATATGAATTGTCTAGGAATGTTGGACTCATGTTTCAGCACGGACGAGTCGAAAATCAGTGCCTTTTTTTCATCTTTGAATGTTTGTGTCACGGGTGACTTGTTTCTTGTGACCATACAATCAATAGCCATTGTCATTCTTTTTTTTTTTTTTTGGTTAACCAAGTATGGTATCTAAGAGAACGAAATAGTAAGAGTAGTAGTTAAATGTAGAAGATAAAAATAAAAGGATTAAAATAGTTGGAGGAAAGTTATGAGATAGAGAGATGATAAAGGAAAAAACGAAAGCCGTTACAAGTGGGGAAAAAGGTAACAAAATATTGGAAATATATAGGTCTCTCTCGAGGTGTCTCTAGCAGAGCAAACAGGGTAAAAATGATCATTTTGCAAAGAAGGGCTTCTCAAACTTTAAATTACGGTATAGGTCTAAAAGTTATTTGTCTTTTCCAATTTGACAGTAAAAGGCTAAAAGCTCTTTCCCAATGGCTTTTGGCGTTTCTATCACGAGGATATAAGCAGACAAAGTCTCATATCCAAAGTCCATAAAATGAAAATTGAATATAAATTATAGGAAATAAAAGAGAATAATCCCTTAGATCATTTTTATTAATGTAATTGGTTTATATACCTGATATACAATAGTAAACCTAATCTATAATTATGAAAATCAAAATATACATTTTTCTAATACAAAAGATTACTACCATAATTACCGATGTACAAGATCACTAATAATATCAAAGGAATATACAAAGTATATTCTATCACACCCCCGCAGTCATAGCGGAAGGTTGTCGTACGTTGAGACTATCCCTAAATCTTCAAACAAAACTAAGGGAAAGACCTTAGTAAAATAACAATTTGATAACGTGAGGAGACATGCAAGACACGTATTTGTCAACGAGCTACCTTTTCGCGAACAAAGTGAATATCCATCTCGATATGTTTAGTTCGTTGATGTTGGACATGATTCCCCAGAGATATATCACACTAACATTATCGTAGTAGACCAAGGTAGCTTTCCGAATAGGGAAATGAAGCTCTAAGAGTAGGTTACGCAACCAACAGGACTCAGACACCACATTGGCTACCCCTCGATATTCAGCCTCCGCGCTGGATCGCGACAAAGTAGCTTGGCGGTTAGCCGACTAAGAGACCAAGTTATTACCAAGAAAGATACAATAACCAGATGTCGAACGCATGGTCTCTAGAAATCCACCCCAATCAACTCTTGTATAAGACATGAGAGTAGAGACTGATGGATGATATAAGTGTAAATAGTAATCAAAAGTGCCCTAAATGTAAGACACAATGCGTTTGAGAGCGTACATGTGTTCTTCCCTCGGATCATGAATAAACACATGTGCTGCACTGCATAAGTAATATCGGGCCTCGTAAATGTGAGATATTGAAGAGCCTCACAAGACTATGATAGTGGGAGGGATCATCGTATGGCTTGCTACAGAGTAGGAGATGACTTACAAGATGACATGCCAGCCCGTTCAATAATCTATGCTGCATAATTTGTCTGAGATAGAAATAGACCACCTGCATGACGAGTGACAGCAATACCAAAAAATAACTCAACGACCCTTAATCCTTCATAGCAAATTCGGAGCTGAGAAGGGATATGATAGACTTGCGCAGTTTGTCAGAGAAAGTAGTCAATATAATATCATCCACATATAAGAATGTATAACAGAGAAGTACCGTGACAGTAGATGAACAGAGAATGATCAGATTTACTGTGAGAAAATCCAAGAGTAGACACATAATCTGCAAACCTTTTATACCAGGCCCGAGAGACCTGTTTTAGCCTATACAAGGACTTCTTCAGCAAGCACACATGGTTAGGATGATCGAGGTCCTTGAAATCCAAGAGTTGATGCATGTATACCATTTCCTTGAGGTCACCATGTAAGAACACATTTTTCACGTCCAACTGATGAATGTGTCATGCTTTTGATAGAGCCAGACTGAGAACAGTGAGAATAGTTGCCGGTTTGACCATCAGACTTAATGTCTCACCACAATCCATGACAACCTATTGAGTTTTGCCATCACCTACAAGACGGGTCTTATGCCTCTCAAAACAACCATCAGATTTTTCCTTATAAGTAAATATCCTAGAACGAATCATATTGACACCAGGAGGATGAGGCACCAACTCCCACATCTTATTTTCAATAAGAGCATTATATTCATCATCCATGACCATTTTCTAATTCGGATCACGAAGGGCAGACACGGGGTTACATGGTAAGGGTGATTTAGTGCCATCGGAGTTGAGATTAAATTATCGTTTTGGTGTAAAAATATACCATTGGCTATGAGTCACAAGACCTTTAACCTGGAATAGAATTAGGCTGGAGCTATGTCAGTGTAGTGTTCTCAGTATCGTTCTGTGTTGGGAGGATTTAGGTCGACTGAAGACTGGAAATATTTGGGTCAGCAGGCAGTGGACCTGCTAGCAGAAGTGGTGTGGGACCACATACGGTGAGAGCCCATCATCCAAAAAATTATAAGAAGTGACACAAAATTATGTAACTTAGCAAACGAAAATTGGGTTTCATAAAAAATGACACGACGACTAATTATGATTTTATTAGGGGATAAATCATAACATTTGTAACCATGATGATTAGACGTGTAACCTAAAAACACACATGCAATAGAGCGGATTTGAAGTTTGTTTATTGTAGTGAAGGAAAATAGAGAATAACATAAACACCCAAACACCTTAAGATGATAATACGAAGGGTCTTTGTGATAAAAAAATTTGAGTGGTGATTGGTATGCTAATCCTTTGCTAGGGAGTATGTTAAGAAGGTAAGTCACCATTTGTAATGCATGATGCCAAAATGAAGGTGATAATGAAATATGGGCTAGTAATGTACGAACTATATTATTAATGATATGAATTTTCTCTCGGTTTTCCCATTTTGTGATGACGTATGTGGACATGAAACCCAAAAAGATATACCATTAACCTTACAAAATTCTCTAAATGGCACATTATTGAATTTCCTCCCATTATCACATTGAATGTTCTTAATTTTTCATTCAAATAGAGTACTGATAATGTTCTAAATGATAGGAATGTGGAAAAAATTTGAGACTTTTTAGATAACGGAAATGTCCACAAAAAAATAGAATAATCATAAAAAAATAATACATAATAACGGTGGCTCAAAGAGATCAAAACGGGAGATGTCCAAAGATCACTATGAATAATATCAAATGACAACAAAGTACTAGAATTTGAGGCAACAAACAACAATTTAACATATTTTCCAAGCGGAAAAGAAGTGTAACGATCACTATTACACTCAATAAATTTGTTGTTTTTAAGGGATGAAAAAACAGATGCTCCCGGATGACCCAAACGTGCATGCCATAAGAAAGGTGCTAAAGCGGCAAATATGGATGGTGTGGCCTGTTTAGTAGTGATGGGAGCGCTCGTTCCGACTATCACATCTTATTAGATGTATCCCCGTCCAGAAATCCTTCACAAAAAATCCAAAAGGATCGAATTCAATAGAAACAGAGTTATTAGTTGTAAATTTCCGAACGGACACAAAATTTTGAATTACTTGAGGAGCATGAAGGATATTTTTCAAGGCTAAAGATGAGTTCAAGGGAGACAAATTTATGTGACTATAACCACGAATTGGAATTGAATTACCATTACCAACAAGTATGCCATGATTTTTTCTCAAATTGAAATAAGACGAGAAATTACCTTGTGCGGTGCCATGTGAGAAGTAGAATCGATGTCCATGTACCAATTCACATCCGGAGGATTTATCCCAAGTGTATGCATCACTGCCTCGATATTTATATGGGTCTGGCCGCCACTGAGCCCGTAAATAATGCCTAGTGTGGTCGATGCCAAGCACGCTAGCCGCCGCCAGTTCGACCGCCGAGCCTGCTTCTAGGCCTTGTTTTGCCGAGCCTGCTGCTGCTGGTGACCATAGGGCTTGGCCTATTATTGAGTTGGAATGGGGCAAGGAGGATTGGGCCACTGCCTACTAGCCCATCCCCACGATCACTGTCCATTGGCCCAAGACTGCTGCTAGTGGTGTTGCGGCCCAGAACCCTGCTGGCTGCCACCTAGTTCCCCACTGCCGCCGCCACTACGGCTACCACCATTTCCACAACCTCGGTTCTTGCCATAATTTTTCTGATTTTAGCCCTTTTTTCCACCACCATTGTTGTGGTTCGCTCGATCACATGCAGTCTCACATGCAGTCAGACACCGAATGCTGTGTTCCGTCCAGGCCATGGTTTGGGGCATGACAACTTGATATCAGAGCCTAGGTTCATGTATCTTAGGTAGTATATGAAACCGTGTTCAGTGGAGTCACTTATATGTGTGTGAGGCCCCCACACATAAGCAATTGACCACCAAGACATCTAGAATTATCTTACTTCTTTCGTACTCTAGTTTATGAAGTTAGACTTATACCTCCAAGACATCCTTTCTAACTCGTGCGTATTACCTATTTCAGAAAATGCCTGCAAAAAAAAGTACACCAAGAGGACTTCAGCTAACAGCTAGAGAGCTGCTAATGACGCTGATCATGAGCAGGATGCTCAGGCTTAGGAAGCCAATTTGGGTATAACACCCACACCCGATACTATAGGGCCTGTGGAAATCCCAGTTTTGCGGCACAGTTCCACTGATTTGGATGTTAGGGGAGTTATTCAGTTGCTCACCCTACTTGTGGCTGCTCAAGCCCAACGCCAAGGAACGACTCTAAGTACGGGAATGAATCGGGAGTCATTCAGTTGCAGGACTCGTGAGTTACTTCTTATGGACCCTTCGATATTCACAAGGTCAAGCAAAATAGAATATTCACAAAATTACATTGACGGAATTTAGAAAATCTTCCAGTTTATGTATGTTAATGAGGTAGAGGCAGCAGAGTTTGGAGATTATTAGTTGGAGGATATTGCTAACATATGGTATGAGTCTTGGGAGCAGTCCCGCGGGGAAGATGCACCTACAACAACTTGGGATGAGTTTGTAGATGCCTTCATTGAACAATTTCTGCCAATTGAGGTCATGGAGGTAAAGGCTGTGGAAATTTGAAAGCTTAAGCAAAATGACATGACTGCGCACGAGTACTATCTTCAGTTTGTATCTTCGACAAAGTATGCTCCACATATTGTTCCAGACATGAGGGCCAAAGTTAGACATTAGTGTATGGTCTTGATCATTATTTATATGATGCATCCAATATTACAACTTAGAACAGAGATATGACTATTACAAAGATGGTTGATTTCTTACAGTGTAATGAGAATGTGTTAAAGGAATATGAAGCCTTATAGAAAGATAAGGATAAAGAGTTTAATAAGAAAGTTAAGTCGTCAGGTCACTTCAGTCATGGGGATGGTGGAGGCAGACAATTCTTCAAAAATAGGTCATCAGGACCTGCCCCATTATCAACCAGTTCCCCAGCCCCAAAGTTTAGGAATGATACGTAGCGTAACTCGTGAGCATCGCCTCCCACTATCACAACGGGTTAAAGTTCCTTCAACAATCCAGTTTGTGTTAAGTATGGTAAGAGGCATCCAAGGGAGTGTCATTTGGGTATGGATGTCTGTTTTGGATATGGCCAGCGAGGTCACTTTCAGCAAGACTACCCATCAGCGAGGCAGGGTACATGAGGTAATGTGGCTCAGTCCATAAATTTAGCAGTTTCTCGGAATTCTCAAGCCCAATTAGGGCGTGGTCCAGCTAAGTCTGGTAATACAGGCAGAGGTCTAAATCGTTTGTATGCACTATCAGGTTGTTAGGATACAGAGGTCCGTATATATGTGGTTACATGTATATTGATCATTTTCACTTTCGAGGTTTATACCCTTATGGATTCTGGATCCACTCTATCATATATAACTCTTTTTGCTGCTAAGAAATTTGAGATAGAACCAGAAAAGTTGCATGAACCCTTTGAAGGATCCACTCCAGTTGGAGAGTCAATTATAGCTAGGCGAATTTATAGGGGTTATCCAATTAGAGTATATCACCACAACCAATTTGATAGAGTTATAAATGGTAGACTTTGATGTAATCATGGGTATGAATTGGTTGTCGTCATGTTATCCACAATGAGTTATAAAAATAAAATTGTAAGATTCGAGTTTTCAGGTGAACTAATCATAGAATGGAAGAGTGATGCAGTAGCACCCATATGTAGGTTTATTTCCTATCTTAAAGAAAAAAAATGATATCTAAGGGGTATATTTACCATCTAGTTCGGGTTAGGAATGTTGATGCATAGACCCCAATTCTTCAGTACGTACCAGTTTTTAATGAGTTTCCAGAAGTCCTTCGAGAATATATTTTCGGAGTTCCTCCCGATAGGGAGATTAAGTTCAGAATTGATATGCTTCCCTACACTAAGCCAATATCTATTCTGCCATAGAAAATTGCTCCAGCAGAGATCACCAAGTATATTCTTCAAGATGAGGCCATCTGATCTACTAGTCTTAAGATGGGCAATTTGTCCCTTTGCACCTCAAGCTAACCTTTTCACGAATTATTCTTAACATATCTCTAAATTTTAGTCTTAAGGTGGACAAATTTGTCTCTTTGTACCTTCAGCTGACCTTTTCACGAATTTATCCTTAAAAGAATCTCTAAATTTTCAGTCTTAAGGTGGACACATTTGTCCCTTTGCACTTTAACCTGACCTTTTCACGAATTTTAAGGATATCAGAATTTTCAGTCTTAAGGTGGACAATTTATGTTCCTTTGCATCTTAAGCAGATTTTTTCGTGGATTTATTACTCGCTACATGCCTCTTCTAAACTAATTTGGCTTCTTGCCCAACCAGTCAAAATTAATTACCCAGTCCCCCTCACTCCAAAACTCTTCATCCATGATACCATCATAATATATTTATATATGATGGAAATCACGGAGGACTAAGAGAAGGACCGAATCAATACTCCATACCATCTCAATATATTTATATGCCATCATGATACCATGGATTGATGAGTGTGTCATTGAAGGACTGAAGCAGTCCTCCATGATATCATCACATTATATGTATATAAGATGATGGTATCATAAAGGTTGTTTTCGAGAAAAGTGTTTCTTTTTGAATAAATGAACATAATCCTCCTAATACCATCTCAATATATTTATATACCATGATGGTATCATGGAGGAGTGAGAGGACTAAAGCAATCTTAATTTTTTATGGGGGTACGAAAGTAATAATATGCAGTGGCGGATCCAGGATTTTCACTGTGGGATTCGGAAAATAAAAATGTAGTGAATGGGATTTGAATTCACAACCTCAAGGTGAATTTTGAACCCCTAAACCAACATCTTATCTTATGTTTAGGGTATTCAACATCTATATATGTACATAAAAATAAAAAATATCTTATGTATACAGTATAATTTTTTGTCAAGGGTTTTCGGGTCTTGGCGCGCTCTAGATCTGCTCCTGGGTTATGGGTGTGTAATTATATTGGTTTGAAGGGGCACCCACGTTTTCCCTAAAATTTTCTGACCGAACAATGTCACCGGACACTGCTTGGCCCATGAATTAAGATGGTTCCGCCTACAAAGCGAAACAAAATTCAAGTTCAACAAAAACTTGAATTTTCACAAGATTACGTTGTGAATTTTCAGAATACGTAATTAGATGTCTACTTAAGAACTTAACTTCTCTGAAATGCACTTAATAATATTTTTCTTATTTAAAATTCATAACTATTTTAAAAAAAAGTTTAAATAAATATATTACTTTTATAAGATGGTTGAAAAAGGTATTTAATTTCAGAGTACTTTTATGCTTCAGTGTCCATCTTTACCTATATTATTTGACTTTTCTTTCAAAAACTTCCACCAAAATTTTTATTTCAAATTGTACAAGAAGTATTTTTTCTCTTCTCACTCAGGTCAGGTGACACAAAGGTATTTAGTTTCGTCTTTAGAGAAGAAAATGAAGATTTTTAGATACAATAAGCTAGAAGCTACATATATAGGTGTATTGGAAATCTTATGGTGATTTCTTTTCCTTTCCGAAATAGGAATAGTAGTTAGTTCATGAATGGAATGCGACAAATAGATAAACAGTTATAAATGATTTGAGTGGCCTCATAGACATAAATGGTTCGCTCGTATCGTACTTGTCTAAGTTGTAAACATAGTTTCCCACATGTGGTGGTCGGGAGCTATTATTGGCTGAATTTGATCATGTAAACACAATTAGCCAAAAGAGAATATATGAATTGATCCTCCACAGTTAGAAAAAGTGCAGAATCCCAGAAGATCCAAATGGTACGTTTCAATAATATTAGCAGGCCCTAGCAATAATACAATGGGAAGCTATAAGTTCAAAAGCTGATATGGACCATCATGTAGCTAGGGACCATCACTGCACCCCAAATTTTCACTGGTTAATTATTGATTCCATGACGTGAAAGTATATATATGTTATAGAGATAATATGTATTAGGACACAATGTATTTTTACACATTCGTATTTATATTAATGATGATTAATATTATGGTAATTATGCATTTATTGAATTATTAGTTGATTGTTTATAATATTCTATAAATGCAACCTTAGAGGTTACGTGTTTATTAATGATGTGAGAATTAATGTTATAATGTAACTCTTAAATTACCTCGACTAATGATCATCGAAATTGAAATATTGATGATATGTGATACGTCGACATGTGGTCTGCATCATATCCTTTGAGGATGTAGTATGTCTCACTTGCTACGAGTTATGACAACTCGTGATGGACACATGAATACTTGTTGAAGTATTGGTATACCCTGCTGATGCACTATTTGTTATATGTCTATAATAACAGCGGCATGTGGGAGATAGAAGTCCTTAGAGTTGAGGTCAATATCACCTTGTTTACGGAGTAATGTACTTTGATCATGTCCTAAGCTCAAATGCCTTATAGGTTGAGACGCGACTTGTTTTGGGTACACTGCGAAGTAGATTGAAGGTGGTATGCGAGCCAAGATTAGAATTCTTTCCTTGAATACATATTCGAGTGAACGCTCAGATACTCATGTGGCATTAGGTTGACTAAGTCATTGGCCAATGCAATGGACATGTCTGTGATATGATCCTGTTGTCAACTAATATAGATGAGTTATAATGATCAAGCCATTTGGATAGACACTTGACAGATCTTAAGCTTGATTGAGTGTGTTACGAATGAAAGGATTTTATCTTCCCACATAGAGGTTCAGTTCACATATTTTGTATAGCTAAACTTTACATATCGTTCGCTTCTCCGACGCAGCTTCTGAGTTCCAAGATCTTAATGTAATTAGCGATATGTAAAGGCACGAAGGTAACACTAAGTCAAATGTTCCGTCGATTGAAGGATATAATTAGAAGGAGATTATACCTATATGTTCGGTTGATGACCGGGACATTAAAATGGGAAAAGATCAAAAATAGATGCGATCACGGTGCAACAACATCGGGCAAGACCGCGGTGTTCTTTAGTGGACCGCGGTGCATTTGGATTCTCGCGATTAATTTAGCTACCGATTTTACAGCCCAACCCACAGAAATCCTAAGCCTCTATTTTGCAATTATAAATAGAGGGCTTACCTCGCATTCCATATATACAAAACCTAAGAGAGGTCAATCTCTTCTAAAACTCTGTCAGAATCCCTAGCATTCCTGACATAGCACTTTACATCATAGTTCTATAACTTACAAATCGAGGGACGTTTGCGTGTGCACCCTCGGACTACACAGAATACAAAGGTTCAACTGTTTGGCTGATCGCTACAAAGATATAAGTCTTCTGTCGAAGTTTTACATTACTACGTTGTGTTTGTATTTTTCATTACTTATCACACTGCAGTTCGACCGTCGTCGGGTTTGAAACATAAATTTTCAAATTCCGCTGCGTGTACGAACCCGACGTAAACTCCTACAGTGGTATCAGAGTCTGGGCTGTTTAGAACCCTAAATCTTTAGAACACATAATCCTTGTGCCCAGATCTGTTAATACAACAATGTATTCGAATAAGTCAATGATAAATAACTCTTCTAAGTTGATATGCGTTACCGGCTTAAAGCATGGTGCATTGAAACGAAGAACGAGAAGAAAATTAGATTTGATGGTCGATAAACATATTATTTTAATGGTAATGGCAGTGCAAGAGATATATCTGAAAGATCTGGCCCTAAACCAGTTTTAGGGGTTCGAAAATTTCAGTTTTGTGTTTCTGGGGATAAGGCACCGCGGTTCCACGATGGAGCACCGCGGTGCTTGCATGTGACGGTAATTACGGAACCGCGGTCCCACCTGTTAGGGACTGCGGTCCAAATTAGATTCTATGAATCCAGCGACTTACTGCCTCGATGGCACCGCGGTGCCACCAGTTGGAACCGCGGTGCCGACGACGAATTTAAAAAAAAAATACGAAAATCAGAAACAGAGACTTAAATGTTTCAGATTTTGAATCTGAAGTTTTAAAAGTTTTTGTTTCTGAAAACAAGTTTTAAAATCAAACAGATTTGGTCTTTTCGGGCAAATCTGCAATTAAAGAAAGTTTTCTATTCTGAAAATTTACAGAATTCCCGGAAATCAGAATTTTTAAAATCAGAAAATGTTTAGGGACTGTTTGACATTTACATAGATTATAGAATTTAGACAAATAGACCCATAGTTATCATTAATAGTATATTATTGAATAATATACAAATGTGCTAAGTGTTAAATGTGATGCATTTAAATTATTAGCATAGCGTCCACAATTATTTTCTGGGTAGGCGGCGCCCAGTAATTGTTTAATTTCAAACGCATTATAATCTATGCAGGTACGGCGCCAAGATGTGATTAAAACCATCTTTTATCATGCCTGCTGGATTTGATTGTTTCCCATCTAAATTGTGTTTAGAAATTGCATGATAGGATGTCATATGATGTATGACTTGATTGTTGATCTTGAATGAATTCCCGAAAACTAAAATATTTCCCAAACATTAAATACAAGTCTAATTATAACGTGTCGTTCATTATAATTGTTAGGGTGCTAAGTCCTTTTCGGTGATAAAGGTATTTATGCCAAAACATTTGCTCTAAATCTAAGAGCACCGAGGCCCTTTCATAGATGTGTTAAAATGAAAGTAGATAATAAGTTTTTGTATGTATTTACACCAAAGTGTTTGCTTGCAAAGGCTAAATTTACTTAGGCATTTAAACACAGTCATGTAATGGGATTGACTTGTTTAGATGAATCTTGGCGCCATACTCATTTAATTGACCTCCATTTCGAAGTCAAAAGTGGTTTTCACTCCTCTCACATTCCTTATTAGTTGCTTTCCACGCTGTTCTTCTTCCACACCTCCATTCCTCTTCCTATATGTCCATCCCCAACTTCCTTTCAATCCACATCGGAAAATTGGAATAGTTAAGTTGCCAACACTCCTCTCCCTACGGTCGAGCGACTTTCAGTTCCTTTCCTGTAAGTCAGTGTCGGACTAGTCTAAAGACGTAAGATTAAAATGAAAGATATTTAATCAAACCAAGAGTTGTAAAATTGCTTTACAATTGGTTGAGGACCTACCAAAGTGTGTTATTGAAGTTATCAGCCAAAACAAACGCGGATATAGCATATGTTTGGATCTTGACCAATTATGACTTTTATATTGATTTAGGTTCGTATTCTACCTTGGGGTAGAAGTATGCAAAATAGTGGGAGCTAATTTAAAATAAAAGGCCATGTTAAAATTAGCAAATTATGAATGTGTATAAATTAATGAAAGAATGAATTGTTGATTGCATTTTTCCTATTCTATCTATTATCTTCAGATCTTCAGAAATGTCATTTTTTTCGTTGAAAATGCTCATGGAGTCAAACAGACTCACCGGACCCAACTTCATTGACTGACTAAGAAATGCAGAAATTTTCTTAGACAAGAAGAAATTGAGTATACATTAGAAAAAGTGTTCCCCACAGCTCCGGCGGAGGACTCTGCAGAGTATGCAACGTTTGACCAGGTTGCCCACAAGAAACATTATAAAGATGTCGCCGCAGCTTAATGCTTAATATTGTCTTCTATGTCACCTACATTGCAAAGATAGCATGAAATTATGGGGCCCAACGAAATGTTAGCCCATTTGAGGAGTCTTTATGATTCGCAGAGTCAGACAATGGAGTATGACCTGCTCATTGAACTCTTCAAGTGTAGGCTAAATGAAGGGGGCCAAGTTTCACCTCATGTGTTGAGGATGATTGAGAGGTTAGCTTTTATAGAGATAAGGTTTCATGATAGAGTCGCAACCACCCTCATCCTTGCCTCGCTTCCTAAGTCGTTTGAGAGTTTCATTGTCAATTACAACATGAATGGGACTAAAGTGACATTGTCAGAGTTACATAACATGTTGAAAACTTTTGAATCTTCGACCTCTAAGACCAAGCCTATTCTGATGGTTGGCTCCTCTAGTCGCCCAAACCGAAAGGTAAGGGACAACAGAAGGGGAAGGGCAAAGCTGTTACTCCGGCAGCAACAATGAAGCCGAATGGAGGGGCGGAGAAGAAGAAGAAACTACCGGCATCAGATGTTTTCATGAATTGCAATAGAAAAGGGCATTGGAGAAATGATTGCACTGCTCCAGGCGGAGGAATGACACCAGCTGCTAATGTGCAAGGTATGTTTGTAATTGAAATTAATCTATCTATAAATGATTCTCATTCCTGGGTACTAGCCGCTTGTGGCTCACACATTTGTACAAATGTGCAGGGGCTAACTGATAGTAGGAAGGTCGGGCCTCGCGAGGTGGACCTGCGCGTAGGAAATAGAGCACGAGTTGCTGCTGAGCGCGTGAGAACTTATATGATAGATTTACCTTTTGGCAAAGTTTTAATGTTGAACAATTGTTTTTATGTTCCTTTTTTGACAAGGAATATTATTTCCATTCATGTACTTGATTCAGAGGGTTTTCCTCAAACACGTCTAATGACAATATGGTTTTGACTTTAGATAATGTTGTGTATGGAATTGCGCCTCTTGTGAATGGATTGTATACATTAAACTGCCACAGAAAAATTTTCAATGTACAAAATAAAAGAGCTAAGTTAAATGAAAGAAATTCTACCTACTTATGGCATTGCAGACTTGGTCATATAAATCAGACAAGGATAGAATGATTGAGGAAATTAAATTACCTCGAACCATTTGACTCACAATCTTATGGTAACTGTGAATCATGTTTGAAAGCTAAGATGACCATTAAACCCCTTTCTGGAAAGGGGATCCGTGCCAAGGAGGTGCTTGAGTTGGTACATACGGATGTATGTGGACCATTTTCGACTCAAGCTAGAGAAGGTTTCTCGTACTTCATCACTTTTACAGATGACTTATCAAGGTTTGGATATGTATTTTATGAGACACAAATCCGAGGCTTTTGAGAAGTTTAAGGAGTATAAGTGTGAAGTTGAGAAACAACTCTCAAAGAGTATCAAGACTCTCCGATCTGATCGTGGGGGTGAATACTTAAGCAAATAATTTCTTGACTACTTAAAGCTTCATTGAGTTCATTCCGAATGGACACCTCCTGGAACACCACAGATGAATGGTGTCTCCGAGAGGAGAAACCGAACCTTGATTGACATGGTTCGTTCCATGATGAGCTTTTCAGCTCTTCCTACTGTTACACCCCAAAATTCCAGGACATGTATAGGAGAATAGACGGGAGAACACAAGACTTAGAAATTCGAACGAAAGAAAAATTGTGATTCCTAAGGAAATCTTCCGAACCTCGGGAGGGAAAAATGTTCGTTAATGAGAAATGGGTTCTCAAATTTGTTAATTGAGACGTTTAGAATTTATCGGAATTATGAAATTTTATTTCCAGAATTGTATACGTGGGGCCCACCTGAAGAGTTTTACGTTTTTGTGGGGCCCACGAGGTTTCCGGTATTTTGACCAATTATGGAAATTTCGGGAAACAGAATGTTATGGACCAATGGGAGGGCGACACATGTCACCCACCACATAGTCATCTTTGGACGAAAATATCACTTAAAGAATAGTCAATTAGCTTGACATTATTGACCAAGTCTTTGGGTCAAGTTGCAAGCTTAGTCATCCAAATCTTGGCCACACATTTGGTTGGATCCTAGCCCTTGATGTTGTTATATATGGCACACTAGTGCAAGACTTGTCTTCAAGACTTAGAAAAAAATCAAGAATGATGGAAGAGTTAGAGGTGCTCTCGGCAATAGCCCTCTTCACACAATTTTTTTTGCAATCTTGCTTCATAAATCCCAATATTCAAACCTAAGATCCCTAGAGGTATTCTAAGGATATCCCAATACAAAAATCCCGGAAAAACTACGTCTTTACGTTAGTCTCAACTTGAAAACCTAAGAGGTTTTTCATAGATTGAGTTAGAACTTGAAGAGGAGTTCTTCATAAGCGTCCAAGGGTTTCTTGGAGTGGATTGAAACATCAAGAAGATGAGCTAAAGTTGCTAAGGATCGACTTTGAATCTTGGATTAGATTTGGGGCTGTTGAGGTAATAATCTTCGTCTTACTATTGTAATTGAAGATTACATGTTGTATTAGTTGATAGATGAGCATGTGATATGTATAATGAAGTTTGAAAATATTTGGATCATGTCGACATGTTAAAAACCGAAAATGGGCAAGTTAGTCATTTATGTTGTAATCAATTTGGTTGATAGTTACAATCGTCGCATGTTAAGAAAGAAAAGATTTATAGTTGTTATAATTGTTATAGGGTTTATAACATATTAGAATAACAACTTGGATTGAAAATGAATTGAAAGGAAATTGATATTGTTATGATACATTGTAGCCGAATTTGGCTTTGGATTATGGACAGTTTTATATTGATTGTGGGGCAGAATTTTACACGTCTTGTTAGGCGTGTAATCCCCTTTGAATTGCTGAATTGTTGAGCCTTAAATGTGGCATTTGGTTATTGATTTTCGGGCCTTGAAAAAGGTGGAAAAGTACGTAGAAACAAAGGAAGTGCTGCCCGATTTTCCGTAGAATTAAGAGTCCTTATACTTAGAAATATTCTACGTCAAAAGCTAGTAGTTGATGGACGTATTATGGTTATTATAGGTTGACATTCTACGTGCGGCGTATTCAACTTGGCAAGTGGTTTAAGTCGAAGAGGTATGTGGAATTTTCCCTATCTTTTTTAGCATGAGTTTTATAAATGTATAGTACGGTGGATGTACATGGTTAAAAATGAATTTGGTTTCATTTTGGTATCCTTGCCTTGTTTTTGAAAAGTATATGTGACTTGATGTTACATGAAAAGATTTCTTGACTTGAAAAGTATTGATTACTTGATTTCTAAAGTTAAGAAACTTGATTTCTAAAGTTAAGAGACTTGAGGTATTCAGAAAATTATGTAACTTGATTTGAAAGTATATGATACTTGGTTTTAAAAGTACAAGTCTCTTGGTTACAAAAATAATGAATTTATTTAAAACATAAAGAGTTATAACGGCTTTATGGGAAGTTGGTCATAACGGCTTTATTAAAATGTTAAGAGAATGGTCTACTTGATTTATAGGCATGCGTTGCCTAGGTTGTGAAAATAGAAGTTACTTGGTTTCAAAGCCTTGAAATGAATTTCTAAAGGTGTAGTAACTTGTTTTGAAAAGTATACAAGCCTTGATACTACGGGTGTTAGTATCTTGGGGTTTTTATGTAAAAGGGTTCTTTTTAAAGAAACGGAAGTACGTAGTACTTTGGGTTAAATTCCCAGATTTTTAATGACATGTTAGTGCCTTAAGTTAAATAAAATGAGAGTGCATGATAATTAAGGCTAATAAGAAGTTATGGGATTTCTTAACTTGCTTATGATAATTATGATAAGCCGGTGGTGCTTGTGTTATGTATGATAAACCGGTGGTGCTTATGTTATGTATGATAGCCGATTGTGCTAGTGTTATGTTATTCTTGCGGGGTAAATCACCGGGTTACTACTTATTCCATGGATTCGCTACCCATGATGCGAGTGCGGCGTTTGTACTCAGTGCGGGCCCAGTGGGCCTAAGCGGGTGAAATAATCCTGTGCGGGTGAAATAGTTCCATGAGAGGCGGATGACCTCATTGCAGGGTCCACATGACCTATGCGGGTGAAATAGTCCCAGGAGTAGGATTGCTTAATGATACCACGGGCGGGTGACCCTAATTTGATCATGAGCCTCCTATTTTTATGCAGTAAAGTATACTCTTGTTTACTCATTATTAGTAAGGCACAATGTACTGTTATTTGGTCGTCATACATGTCTCCAGCTTTATTTTAGACTATATGATTTCATTTTAGTACTTTCAGTTTCACATACTTGGTACATAGTTTGTGCGACCCTTCCTGGGACTGCGTTAACGCCATAGTAGAGTTATCTGATTCTTGATCCTCATTCTTAGGATCACTGTTCAGCTGTTGAGAAGCTCCATTACTCTGGAGGCTTATCTTTAGTTCAGATCTCTGGTATTGTCGGTTGTTGTACATTCAGAGGTATGGCGGGGCCCTGTCCCGTCACAGTTGTTATGTAAAAATTCTTAGAGGTCTGTAGTCATATCTTGTGGATTGGGTTGTAAAAAAAACAAAGATGTAACTATTTTTTTTTTTGGTTATGTATATTGATCGGAAGGTGGCCTTATCGGCTAGCCTGTTGATATTTATTGTCTAGTACTTACGAGTTTATGTATGTTCCGCTGCTATTCTCTGATGTATACCTGTGAGGGGGCCCAGGTAGGGCACCAGTCGCAGGCCCGGGGTCGGGTCGTGACACCTACATTCCTTTGGGGATACACTATTTTGACCTCAATATATGTTCTAAACAGAGTTCCATCTAAATCAGTCGAAAATACACCATATGAGGTATGGTGTGGCAAGAAGCCATCGCTTAGACACATGAGGCCGTGGGGGTGTCCTGCATATGTCAAGAAGTTGATCACTGATAAGTTGGAATCTAAAAGTAAGATGTTACTTTGTTGGGTATCCGAAGGAAACTAAGGGATACTATTTCTATCTTCCTGGAGAACATAAGATATTTGTTTCTAGGAACACAACTTTCCTTGAAGATGAAATGTCTACAAGGATGAGAGTTGCACAGAGATAGAACTTGAAGAAGTTCAAGAACAAGGTAATATAGAGGTTGAATCCTTGCCCGATGATGAATGCAAGAATTCAGTGGGAGCTATTGGCGAAGATTGGGTATTTAGGGTACCCCCTTCGGCCAGTGGGAGTGTTGCGAGGAATAATGCAGAAATGCAAGATCTCCCGGCACAGACCTTGGGAGCAAGTGCACCAGTTGCATCTCCTCCCATTCAGGAAAGACATGAAAATAATATTCCTGAAAGCTCTGATGTTGGTGGTTCGACCAGCGCACAAGAACCTTCTCACAGTCAGAACATACCTGTAACTGAACTACAAGACAATCAACTCTGTAGGTCTACTAGATCTCATCGTCCTCTGGAAAGACTAAATCTACTTGTGGAAACGCAAAATGAGCTAGATATTCCAGATGATGACGAGCCTAGAACCTATAACGAAGCAATGCTAGGCATTGATTCGAAGAGATGTCATGAAGACATGAAATCCGAAATGGAATCTATGTATATCAATCAAGTGTGGAACTTGGTTGATTTTCTAAATGGGGTTAAACCCATAGGATTCAAATGGACCTTAAAAAAGAAGATTGATGCATCTGGCAAGGTTCGGCCGTATAAAGCTAGACTAGTGGCTAAAGGTTTTACTCAGCGTCCTGGTGTGGATTATGATGAAACCTTTTCACCGGTGGTTAAGATAAAGTCTATTCGGATTTCGCTTGTGATAGCTGCACATTATGATTATGACGACGTCAAAACTGCATTCCTCAATTGTCACGACCCGAGCCCGGGCCCGTGACTGGTGCCTTACCCCGGGCACCCTAGTGATACAACATCAGAGTAATCAGCGGAATATAAAACACAACATGAAACAATGTAAAGGAGACACATGTTTATCTGAAGAAAAGTTGCCTTTCGGCATATGTATATATATAAACTTAGATCAGAACAGTTACATCCCATTACAACTCTGCCACAATGATTACTGCACTTACGAATGATATGACAACAACGACGGACGGGGCCCGCCATACCCCGAATGTAGCACCTACAACAACAGGGACTATACGAAAGATAAGCCTCCGAGAAACGGAGCTTCCCAAACGCCGAACTGACACATGGCGAGGATCAACATCGTGTACCTCTACTGCGGCATGTAACGCAGCCCAGGAGAGGTCGACAACAGTACCAAGTATGTGAAATCAAAAATATCAAATGAAATCATAGTAGTCATATAAGGAAGGAGACATATATGATAACCAAACTACGATTCACGATAAATAAGCGATTATGTCACGTCGTGACTCACGCCTCGGTCATCACTCAAACATAACTATGGGTCTCACGCCACCACATCAATCATGCGTGGAATACCTTCCTCACCGCCGGCGATGCATGATATAAAAGCACGAAGGAATACACATGAACACGAGTCCCACGTGTCATAATAAAACCGACGGTAAGTACGAAGGCATAGCCGACTACTAACACCTACGCACCAACAAGGTCATAAATCGTATCATGAGATCTGTCTAGACCGCCACATGATCGGCCGCCACTCGCCGCGATCTAATGTGCGCGTCTAGTCTCGAACTTCCCGCGACTCCGCGTAGGCCACTCGATGGCCCGCATAAGGTATTCTCGCATCGAGGGTAGCTACTCCCGCAACGTCACGACTCGCGATCCGCGTAGCCACGTAGACCGCATGACCACAAAGGCCGCACACTAACCTCGAACTCTCGTAGCTCGCATAGGTCACCTGCACCGCGTAGGTATTCTCGAATCATAGGTCACACAGCACTACCGAGTCTACCCCAGACGGAGGCGCTTAACCCCTAATCATGTCAAGAGGTGAGTGATATAATACTAACATAACAGCTTATCGTTAAACCACATAAGCACAACAAGGGAAACCCCTTTACACAAACATCACAAGATACTAACACACGTAGCATCCTAACATGTTTACTTATCAAATCAACAAGAAAATATTACAAGGCTATCACCAACCAACATAATCAAGTTATTCACACAAGGTACTTTCTTTATGTTAACAAGTTCGGGTTTTTATCTCCAAAGTACTTCATACATTAACTCTTTAAAAGATCCGTTTCTTTCACAAAAGTCACACAATACCCGTAGTATAAAAATAGAGTGACTATCTTTTTAAGTAAACCAAAACACTTCCCTTTGTAAAATCAAGTAACAACATTATTTTCCAAACGTTCCAGTTTTCCTAATTTCAAATGCTCAAGTTTCTCATTTTCGAAAGGCTGTTGACACCCAATTTTGACCCTCCCGTCCAGCCATTAACCATAAAATTAGACTAATTTTGTAAAATAATTTTTATGATTTTTTATAATAAAATGCAGCGATAAAACATAAATACATGCATAAATAAATAATTTAATAATGGCATCGCGTCTTACGTAGAGTTTTAAACACTTAGAGTCCCGCGTCCGCATTAACTAATTGTAAGCTCTGTCGTAATTCTTAATCATTAATAAATACATAAAATAATTAATTTAGCAATAACGTCGTGTCAGGTAGCATAGCCACATTTATTAATACGCCAGAGAATTTCATAATCATTTGTATTTTAAAATCAATTTAATCTAATACATGCATTTAATAGCGTCGCATTTATAAAAGCTTTAAACAATTCTTAAATATCATACTTGCATTTAACATTTAAATAATTTAATCTAAACTCAATTTTAATTTTAATTTAACTGCACAATAATGCATAATAATAAGATTTTTTAAATAATAGCGTCGCATTCTAAAGTATTAAGCATTAATTAAATAACACGCCCGCATTTATTATCGTAATAGTTTTATAACTCGAAATTAGACTAATTTAGCACCTAAATAATTAGACTAATTTAGCACCTAAATAATTAGACTAATGTAGCACCTAGATAATTATAATAAAGCACCTAATTAATTTAATCACATTTGTTAATTAATTAATTATAACACTAACCTAAAATTAATACCCAATACCTAATTAATACTCATTTCACCTTTTAATTTTTGCTCATTCAAACCCGCGACCGCGAGGCCAGTTCCTACCCTTTATCTTCCTTGCGAGGCCCAAGACCCTCTACCCCGTTATTACTTGACCCTCCTCCTCACCATGGTCCCTATCGATAGCCCAAGAAAACCTAAACGCAACCCTAGAACTCCTTCAATCGCGCTTGACCGATTGATATTCTCACGGATTTTGGTGAAAATCCGCCACTTACCTTCCTTACGCACACACCCTTTTATTTACTTACCATAAGCAAACTAGCAAAATTTTCCGAATCAAAACTTACCATAACCGAATCGCACTAAAGTCGACGTAATCTCATCGAATCAAGATAAGATCTCACTACTAATTGCTTACCAACATTAGAACCCAACGAGGGCTATATAAGCACATGCAAAGGGCAATCGAAAGGGGGCCACCGATAGATCGATGGTCTAGAGCTCAGTGGGGGATAACAGTCGGGTAGCAATCGACGGGATACCCCTCGCAGCAGTCAAACACAAATCGGAATCAGTCGAGCACAGTAGGGGAGAGCTCAGAGAAGAGTCTAATCGAATTGGGAGGGCAAACCAGTGCATGCGGCAGCAGAACTCAATTGGGAGAGGAGTCGAAGAGCGATAATCAGTTTCAGGGGATTTAGGGATTCAGCATCCAGAAAAACATTGGGCTCAGAAGAGAAAATAGCAACAACCGAGAGCATCGATTCAGAACTCAGTTAAAGAGGGGATATCCAGAGCATGGGGAGAAAAACGATTCGAAGAGCACAATCGAGAGCAGTTCAGCACCTAAACAACTAGCATTGCAAGAATAGGAAATTCAAATCCCCTTCTTCAATTCCAGCCAAAAAAATCAGTAAGCAAACCTTGCCCCTCTATTCGCATCGCAAACCCAAAACCCGTCGATTGGACCGACGACTTGATACGCTGCTCCGGTTCGCTGCCCGGAGAAGGTAAACCCAAACTCCTCTCAGCTCTTTTATGTTCTTTATATACTTATGTGTTTATATCCTTGTTATAGCCTGCTGTTATCTTTCGAGCGTGATTAATTCTGTTTAGATAAAAAATGTAGGAGTATTTTATTAAGTAATGGAAATCTGATAAGTAGTTCGAACTTGTGAGTTGTATTTTGCTTGGTATCTGTCTAACTTGACACCTGCTGGATTAGCCTCATGTTAGTCCTAAGTTAAGACTTTTACTTTTCTGAGATTAGTACTTAATACTGGTGTGTAGGCTTGATAAGCCAATAATGTCCAGAATGCATCATGTCAGCTTATGTCAAGAGATAATCTGTGAATAAACATATTTGTCTAACACCTCTACTGAATTTATCACATACTTATTATGGCTGCTTAGGTGTTAAAATTCCTTCACGTCAATATTTTACGTCTAATATGTTGGTTCAGGATAACATAGTTTGAATATGATCCTTGATAACCTGTTTAGCTTCAATATTTGGCCATATGATGCTCGTGTGCATATTGTCACCTCTCAGGGAGTAGTCTAGGTTTGATAATTGCTGAACTTCCAGTTGATAGCCACCCATCATGTCCATATGTTTGTTTTCTCACTAGAGTTTATGTATGCTTACCTTGGCACTTTATGTGAATGTCTCCTTTTCCTGAGGATCAAAAGGGGTTAAAACCTGATGAGAGATACATATCGTTTGGTTGTTTTTGTTAAATTTGACAATGTCTGGTGTCAATTCCTGTCAATCTGAGTCTAGTTTGATGCGATATAGTTATTGAGGTCAATCTAGTTTGTCTACACGGATTTTAGTAACTAATGTGCATGTGTTTGTTATCATTGTTAACCTTAGAGCTTCACCTTTATGTCACTCCATATCATAGACTGCTAGTCTGTGAATCTACCAATCATGAGGCCCTTGAGATATTATTAAGTTCATAAAATCACTTATATGCTATATTAGGCCTTGTAATGTTTTTATAACATGTATCGTAGTTTATGTCACATGCCACTTTGTCCTGTCCTCATTTATGAATGTTTCAAATATACTGAATGATTTACCACATATGTCAGCCTAGATGGATACACAAAGCATCTTTGACCTTGCATAAGTCTATGATTGCCCATTTTTAGGATTGTTAGCTGGTAGCCTCAACATGAACACCCTGCATGCGTGCTGAATCTTCTTTTACCTATGTGAAACATATTCATGCTTATATTAGATGTCTTGAATGACATTAGTTCATAGTCATGTTTGCCTCTCTATATGTCAACTGAGAGTCCGCTTGAGTACCCTGCTTATGTCATGTTTCAAATTCAAAGAAAATTAGGAACTGAAGTGTATGTTTTGTACTTACATGCTTATATGCTAAGTGAATCTTTGTCCAATACCCCCTGTTTGCCATGAATAGACCGCCACAGACTGCGTATCAAAGCTAATACTATAAAGCTACCTGCATATGTCTATGGTATCAGTTGCCCATTTAGTTAATGAATACTTGGTTTGGTCTTGTGTTAACTGAAGCAAAACAATGCATGTCTATTTATCAATGTGTATGTTAATACTGTAGGTTGGGTAGTTGCTTGGTTGAAAAAAAAAATTGAACGTATACTAATCCTTATCTTTTTCTTATTTTCACATGGCACGCACCGGAGCAAAAATAAAGAGTCTCACGGCGAGACTCATCGCAAGCCATTTCAAATGGCAACCCGCACCTGCATCCATCGAGTTCCATCTTCGAACTCTTGGAAAAACAAATAGACAAGATGTCGTGGTCATCCGTCTCGACTCCTCTTACTCTCTAAAATTAATTGCCTAATTATGCCTTTATTTGTTTATTCGCAATTCTATTTATTTTGTAATAATAAGAGACATAGAACAATTATTGTCGAAATAAATAAATTGGGCGGGTAGTTTAAAATCGGCAAGGCACTTCTAATTATCTATTTTAGGTTTGTCACTTTATATCTAATCCTTTGCCTGAATTATTAAAATCGCATATCTAAAACTAACGCCACTTCTTTAATTGCATGAGATAAATCTATGGCCCATAAAGCACCTTTAACATCTTAGCATTTCTAGCACATTTTAAGCATTCTTTAACATTTAGCATTCTTTTTGCACTTTTAGCACCATTTACTTTAAAATTAATCTTTAGCACTCTTAAGCACCTTTAGCCTTTTAGCCCCTTTTAGCACTTCTAGCACCTTTAAAATGCTAGCACTCTTTTGCACCTTTGACACCTTTCTTTTTAAGCTTTCTAAGCATTTTTAAAACTTTAGCATTTTCTAGCATTTTTAACCTTTTAGCACTTTTAATATTTTAGCACCCTTTTAAATACTTTTAAGCCTTCCTTTAAACAATTAGCATCTTATTTATTTTTCTAACACCTTTTCTAAGCAGGAGCCCTTCTAGCATTTAATACCTTTAGCAACCTTTTACTTTAAGGCACCTTTTAAACATTTTAACATTTTAACATCTTATTAAGCAGGTGGAGCTCTATTTTGCATTTTAAAAAAATATATAATAATTACCCTAGGTTTGGCAGGACAACCGCAAGTTAGCGGATCTTAGAGGGTGCCTAACCCCTTCCCTCTAGATTAATAAAGAACCCTTACCCAGAATCTCATTAAGTTTAGCAGACCATTAAAATGGAGTTAATGTTTTACTTTAAACTAGTTAAACATTTAGGTGTCCTAATTCACCCAATTAATTAGGTGGCGACTCCGCGAACCCTTAGCATTCTAGCAACCCTTTAGCATTTTAGCACCCTTTTAAACTTTAGCATCTTTTGCAATTTTAGCATCCTTTTAGCATTTTTAAAAAAAAACCTTTTATATTTTAAGCCTCTTAAACTTTATTAGCATTTTATTATTTATTTTCTAACATTTGCATTTTTGAGCTTAGCATCCTTTTAGCATTTTTAAAAAAACCTTTTATATTTTAAGCTTCTTAAACTTTATTAGCATTTTATTATTTATTTTCTAACATTTGCATTTTTGAGCAGGGTTCGCTATTTTAAAATGTCGCGGTCGAAAAAGGGCGCGACAGAAATGGCGACTCCGCTGGGGATTTTAGGTTCTTAACCACAACAGACCTAGGGTTATTATTTGGCAATTATTTTGCATTTAATTTTTGTGTATTGTATTTTGTTTATTTTTTGCTACCTGCTTTACTGCTTTCCTTAAACTGGCATTCCGCTCATATTTCTTCCACTCTGGAAAATTCACACAATCACACACTGCATGCGAGGTGCGCTTGGTGCATCAGCAAAATTCTTTCTTCAAAACCCAAATTTAGGAGAGTTGGTAACATACGTGGAGTGCCCGGTCTAACCGGTGGCCGCGTAGCCTTCTCACTCGAGTTGTCCGCTCGGGAACTCTGGCCTAGTAAAGACAAATCTTAGCAACTCGGATGAGCTATACCACCCTTTATTTTAGGCGTCGTGCATTTACCTTAGGTGGGTCAATCCTTGGCATTGACACCACAATTAGGAAGACACCAAACTTGTCGACGGGTTTCTGAACCCAACGGCAAACCAGCATATTATGTGTAGCGTGACAATGACAGACAAATCCAAGCCCAATCATGACATGCTGAAATTGGAAAAAGTGCACCGTCATTTGGTCGCCATTTCCAACGAAGGCATTATAGTTGGACGACTTGGACAAATCCGTCATAATCTCGCATAAGTGACGTTTAGGCTTACCCCTGGCATAAAGAGGCCCCTGCGTGTTAGAAACGCGTTTGAATGTGCTATATGCAATATATCTGCTACATACCCGCAAATTATGTGCTTTATGCTAACACCGTTTGTTGCATTTTTAGAAAGATTTATCATCTCCCCCCAAAGGTCGATTTGTATTTGACTTAGCAATGGCAGAGCATCAATGACCGATTCAAGGGCATCTGAGCGGAACGAGTCGGAACCTGTCTTGGTTCCTATAGGCAAAGCAGGGGTCTCAGAAAAGAAGAGCAGCATGACACCTTCTCAAAATCGACAATGTAGGAAACTGCATGCGGCCGCAAACCCAAGCGGACTGTGCACGCAGATGTCAAGGGACAAGGCGGCGAAGTCAAATACGAATCGACCCCCCCCAAAACTCACAAATTTTCTTTGAGCGCAGGTCTTTTCATATTAACAAAAGCAGCAAATGCAATAGCCGAAGCAGAAAATACGGCAAGAAGTTTCTTCGCAAGAAGAAACAGCAGAGGCAGAAGATATGACAAAAAATCCCAAAATTCAAAATCCGCATCAGAAGCAGCAGCAGCAGAAAGGGGCATCAACAATCGGCAATCAAAGTTCAGAGTTCCGCAACAAAACCTAGCGCGTCAACTCGGGCATAAAGTCAAACTTGCAACCCGCGCCTCACGCCCAACAAAGGCATCAGGACAATTCGTCAGTTGCGGCATTTAGCATGTCCGTGCAAGGACAACACCTCAGTATTCATCTGGCGTATCAGGGACGACATCTCGACCCATAAAATTGCACTTCTTATATACATTTATCATTTCGTTTAAACAGGTATACACTAACGTTTTTTCTCAAGCTTAGCTCGCAGGAGCATTTATTCTACAGGAGCAGCAGCAACACGTCCAGGCAACGACGTTATCAGCATTGTGTCCAAGCAACGACACCATCAGCATTGCGTCTACGCAACGACGCCAGCAGCAATACGTCCAGGCAACGACGTTATCAGCATTGTGTCCAGCGGCGACACCATCGATTGCGTACGCAACGACGCCAAAGAAGAACACGCCCGGCAACGGCGTTATCAACATTATGTCGAGTGCAACGACATCATCGCGTGCGTCACGCAACGACGCCAAGAAGAACACGCCCGGCAACGACGCCATCGCGATTAGGTCAAGGCAACGGCGTTATCGGCGATTGTGTCAGCAACGACACCATCAAGATTGCGTGCACGCAACGACGCCAGCAATAAGTCCAGTAACGACGGCGTTATCGATTGTGTGTCAAGCAGCGACACCATCGCGATTGCGTCTACGCAACGACGCCAAAGAAGAACACGTCCGGCAACGACGCCATCGCGATATGTCCAGCGGCGACATCATCGCGATTGCGTCACGCAACGACGCCAACAACAACACGTCCGAACGGCGGCGTTATCAACATTATGTCCAGTAACGACATCATCGCGTGCGTCTACGCAACGACGCCAAAGCAACACGCCCAGTAACGGCGTTATCGCGATTGTGTCCAAGCGGCGACACCATCGGCGATTGCGTCTACGCAACGACGCCCGAAGAACACGCCCAGTAACGGCGTTATCGCGATTGTGTCCAGTAACGACACCATCGGCGTGCGTCTACGCAACGACGCCAAAGCAGAAGACGTCCGTAACGACGGCGTTATCAAGACAAAGAAGTCCAAAACGACGCCATCATCAAGATATCACATCTGCGGGGGCGATTTTCTGTTCTCAAAATTGCATTTCCTCATTCATGCTTTATTACGTCTTAGCGATTATGCACTAACTCTTTCTTGAGCTTTAGTCTACAGTACATTTGCAGCAGAAGGGCGACATATCCGCGTTCACAATCGCAACACGCGTGCAAGGGCGAAAAATCACAAAGATTTGGCAAAGATCGCATCAACACAGCAGGCATCACCTTTTGCAGGATAACCTTTTCTACTCACAGTCCCATTGTTTTTAAAATGATGCGTCATCATTTTGCCTTAGCAGTTATGCACTAACTCTTTCTTGAGCTTTAGTCTGAGGCAATTGCGGCAAGGACAACGTATCGCATTCACAATCGCAACACGTCCGGTGCGGCGAAATCACAAAGCATTTGCAAAGATCGCATCAACACAGCAGGTATCATATTTTTGCAGGATAACCTTTTCTACTCACAGTTGCATTACTTTAAAATTATGCGTCATCATTTTGCCTTAACAGTTATGCACTAACCGTTTGTTTAAGTCTTAGCGTGCGAGCGGGAGAGCACAACGTGGATTTTCTCTTACTGACCGGCAATCTGTTGGGGCCAACCTTCCCAACGATTGGCGAGCGACCTCAGCGTCGGTCCACTCGCTCCACATCACCATAGAACCCAAAGACCACAAGCCATAGCGACACCCTGTGTTCAAGCCCGTTTATTCTTTTACTTTTGACCATAGCTTGTCATCATAACTCGACACTGGGACAGCTTTAAGTCCGCGTTAGCCCGCCTTGGTGTTTTGACCATGGTAGTCCAGTGTCGTCATAACTCGACACTGGGACAGCTTTAAGTCCGCGTTAGCCCGCCCTGGTGTTTCGACCATGGTAGCCCAGTGTCGTCATAACTCGACACTGGGACAGATTTTGATTTTTGCGTACACGTCGCCGCCAAAGATTTTTGCAATCGAAGATCGAGACAAAATTGGCTATGAGTCAACGTCTTTGTCCGAAGATTCTTCCATCATCTCCATACAAAGAGGGACAACTGTTGACACCCAATTTTGACCCTCCCGTCCAGCCATTAACCATAAAATTAGACTAATTTTGTAAAATAATTTTTATGATTTTTTATAATAAAATGCAGCGATAAAACATAAATACATGCATAAATAAATAATTTAATAATGGCATCGCGTCTTACGTAGAGTTTTAAACACTTAGAGTCCCGCGCCCGCATTAACTAATTGTAAGCTCTGTCGTAATTCTTAATCATTAATAAATACATAAAATAATTAATTTAGCAATAACGTCGTGTCAGGTAGCATAGCCACATTTATTAATACGCCAGAGAATTTCATAATCATTTGTATTTTAAAATCAATTTAATCTAATACATGCATTTAATAGCGTCGCATTTATAAAAGCTTTAAACAATTCTTAAATATCATACTTGCATTTAACATTTAAATAATTTAATCTAAACTCAATTTTAATTTTAATTTAACTGCACAATAATGCATAATAATAAGATTTTTTAAATAATAGCGTCGCATTCTAAAGTATTAAGCATTAATTAAATAACACGCCCGCATTTATTATCGTAATAGTTTTATAACTCGAAATTAGACTAATTTAGCACCTAAATAATTAGACTAATTTAGCACCTAAATAATTAGACTAATGTAGCACCTAGATAATTATAATAAAGCACCTAATTAATTTAATCACATTTGTTAATTAATTAATTATAACACTAACCTAAAATTAATACCCAATACCTAATTAATACTCAGCCCACCTTTTAATTTTTGCCCAGCCCAAACCCGCGACCCGCGAGGCCCAGTTCCCCTACCCCTTTATCTTCCCTTGCCCGAGGCCCAGCACCCCTCTACCCCGTTATTACTTCAGCCCTCCTCCCTCACCCTGGTCCCTATCGATAGCCCTTAAGAAAACCTAAAACGCAACCCTAGAACTCCTTCAATCGCCGCCACGGTCGATATTCTCACGGATTTTGGTGAAAATCCGGCTCACTTACCTTCCTTACCTGCACACACCCAGCCTTTATTTACTTACCATAAGCAAACTAGCAAAATTTTCCAGAATCAAAACTTACCATAACCGAATCGCACTAAAGTCAGCACAGAATCTCATCGAATCAAGGATAAGAATCTCAGCCCTAATTGCTTACCAACATTAGAACCCAACGAGGGCTATATAAGCACATGCAAAGGGCAATCGAAAGGGGGCCACCGATAGATCGATGGTCTAGAGCTCGATGGGGATAACGATGAGTAGCAATCGACGGGATACCCCTCGCAGCAGTCAAACACAAATCGGAATCAGTCGAGCACAGTAGGGGAGAGCTCAGAGAAGAGTCTAATCGAATTGGGAGGGCAAACCAGTGCATGCGGCAGCAGAACTCAATTGGGAGAGGAGTCGAAGAGCGATAATCAGTTTCAGGGGATTTAGGGATTCAGCATCCAGAAAAACATTGGGCTCAGAAGAGAAAATAGCAACAACCGAGAGCATCGATTCAGAACTCAGTTAAAGAGGGGATATCCAGAGCATGGGGAGAAAAACGATTCGAAGAGCACAATCGAGAGCAGTTCAGCACCTAAACAACTAGCATTGCAAGAATAGGAAATTCAAATCCCCTTCTTCAATTCCAGCCAAAAAAATCAGTAAGCAAACCTTGCCCCTCTATTCGCATCGCAAACCCAAAACCCGTCGATTGGACCGACGACTTGATACGCTGCTCCGGTTCGCTGCCCGGAGAAGGTAAACCCAAACTCCTCTCAGCTCTTTTATGTTCTTTATATACTTATGTGTTTATATCCTTGTTATAGCCTGCTGTTATCTTTCGAGCGTGATTAATTCTGTTTAGATAAAAAATGTAGGAGTATTTTATTAAGTAATGGAAATCTGATAAGTAGTTCGAACTTGTGAGTTGTATTTTGCTTGGTATCTGTCTAACTTGACACCTGCTGGATTAGCCTCATGTTAGTCCTAAGTTAAGACTTTTACTTTTCTGAGATTAGTACTTAATACTGGTGTGTAGGCTTGATAAGCCAATAATGTCCAGAATGCATCATGTCAGCTTATGTCAAGAGATAATCTGTGAATAAACATATTTGTCTAACACCTCTACTGAATTTATCACATACTTATTATGGCTGCTTAGGTGTTAAAATTCCTTCACGTCAATATTTTACGTCTAATATGTTGGTTCAGGATAACATAGTTTGAATATGATCCTTGATAACCTGTTTAGCTTCAATATTTGGCCATATGATGCTCGTGTGCATATTGTCACCTCTCAGGGAGTAGTCTAGGTTTGATAATTGTTGAACTTCCAGTTGATAGCCACCCATCATGTCCATATGTTTGTTTTCTCACTAGAGTTTATGTATGCTTACCTTGGCACTTTATGTGAATGTCTCCTTTTCCTGAGGATCAAAAGGGGTTAAAACCTGATGAGAGATACATATCGTTTGGTTGTTTTTGTTAAATTTGACAATGTCTGGTGTCAATTCCTGTCAATCTGAGTCTAGTTTGATGCGATATAGTTATTGAGGTCAATCTAGTTTGTCTACACGGATTTTAGTAACTAATGTGCATGTGTTTGTTGTTACTGTTAACCTTAGAGCTTCACCTTTATGTCACTCCATATCATAGACTGCTAGTCTGTGAATCTACCAATCATGAGGCCCTTGAGATATTATTAAGTTCATAAAATCACTTATATGCTATATTAGGCCTTGTAATGTTTTTATAACATGTATCGTAGTTTATGTCACATGCCACTTTGTCCTGTCCTCATTTATGAATGTTTCAAATATACTGAATGATTTACCACATATGTCAGCCTAGATGGATACACAAAGCATCTTTGACCTTGCATAAGTCTATGACTGCCCATTTTTAGGATTGTTAGCTGGTAGCCTCAACATGAACACTGCATGCGTGCTGAATCTTCTTTTACCTATGTGAAACATATTCATGCTTATATTAGATGTCTTGAATGACATTAGTTCATAGTCATGTTTGCCTCTCTATATGTCAACTGAGAGTCTGCTTGAGTAGCCTGCTTATGTCATGTTTCAAATTCAAAGAAAATTAGGAACTGAAGTGTATGTTTTGTACTTACATGCTTATATGCTAAGTGAATCTTTGTCCAATACCCCCTGTTTGCCATGAATAGACCGCTTGCGTATCTGTTCAAAGCTAATACTATAAAGCTACCTGCATATGTCTATGGTATCAGTTGCCCATTTAGTTAATGAATACTTGGTTTGGTCTTGTGTTAACTGAAGCAAAACAATGCATGTCTATTTATCAATGTGTATGTTAATACTGTTGGTTGGGTAGTTGCTTGGTTGAAAAAAAAAATTGAACGTATACTAATCCTTATCTTTTTCTTATTTTCACATGGCACGCACCGGAGCAAAAATAAAGAGTCTCACGGCGAGACTCATCGCAAGCCATTTCAAATGGCAACCCGCACCTGCATCCATCGAGTTCCATCTTCAGCAACTCTTAGGAAAAACAAATAGGACAAGATGTCGTGGTCATCCGTCTCGACTCCTCTTACTCTCTAAAATTAATTGCCTAATTATGCCTTTATTTGTTTATTCGCAATTCTATTTATTTTGTAATAATAAGAGACATAGAACAATTATTGTCGAAATAAATAAATTGGGCGGGTAGTTTAAAATCGGCAAGACACTTCTAATTATCTATTTTAGGTTTGTCACTTTATATCTAATCCTTTGCCTGAATTATTAAAATCGCATATCTAAAACTAACGCCTCACTTCTTTAATTGCGCAGATAAATCTATGGCCCATAAAGCACCTTTAGCATCTTAGCATTTCTAGCACCTTTTAAGCATTCTTTAACATTTAGCATTCTTTTTGCACTTTTAGCACCATTTACTTTAAAATTAATCTTTAGCACTCTTAAGCACCTTTAGCCTTTTAGCCCCTCTTAGCACTTCTAGCACCTTTAAAATGCTAGCACTCTTTTGCACCTTTGACACCTTTCTTTTTAAGCTTTCTAAGCATTTTTAAAACTTTAGCATTTTCTAGCATTTTTAACCTTTTAGCACTTTTAATATTTTAGCACCCTTTTAAATACTTTTAAGCCTTCCTTTAAACAATTAGCATCTTGTTTATTTTTCTAACACTTTTTCTAAGCAGGAGCCCTTCTAGCATTTAATACCTTTAGCAACCTTTTACTTTAAGGCACCTTTTAAACATTTTAACATTTTAACATCTTATTAAGCAGGTGGAGCTCTATTTTGCATTTTAAAAAAATATATAATAATTACCCTAGGTTTGGCAGGACAACCGCAAGTTAGCGGATCTTAGAGGGTGCCTAACCCCTTCCCTCTAGATTAATAAAGAACCCTTACCCAGAATCTCATTAAGTTTAGCAGACCATTAAAATGGAGTTAATGTTTTACTTTAAACTAGTTAAACATTTAGGTGTCCTAATTCACCCAATTAATTAGGTGGCGACTCCGCGAACCCTTAGCATTCTAGCAACCCTTTAGCATTTTAGCACCCTTTTAAACTTTAGCATCTTTTGCAATTTTAGCATCCTTTTAGCATTTTTAAAAAAAACCTTTTATATTTTAAGCCTCTTAAACTTTATTAGCATTTTATTATTTATTTTCTAACATTTGCATTTTTGAGCAGGGTTCGCTATTTTAAAATGTCGCGGTCGAAAAAGGGCGCGACAAAAGGTTTCGTAGTTCATAGTTTTAATCACTTAATGATGTAATTCTCCTTTAAAACAATTTGAGAAACATATGCCTTATATGTGAGTAGGTTATTCTTGTTTATAACAATCTTATTAACGCAGCCATGATCTAGGAAATGTAATATCATTTTGTCTCATCTTAGATTCTATGCAGATGGGGGTTTCTACTGGTTTTAATAATACTTAATTAGTCAATACATTTCCCTTATTAACGCTGCAGTGGTTTGTTCGATACTTATTCTGATTTCCGAAATCAGCAAAACATTATTCCTTTTAAACCCAAGTACTCATTACTCACGAATGAGGTTTCACACTTTTTAACAAAACTCATATTAATTTAATTAAGTCAAGTCTCTTATCTTTTAATATCAAGTCTCTTAACTTCTAAAATCAATAAATCATTCTTTTTATCTCTCTTAAGCCGTTATACCTAACTTCCCATAAAGCTAGTATAACTCTTAAGCTTTTAAAACCAAGTATTACTCTTCTTTCAAAAAAGGTTTCTTAATTCTCTTGAAATACTTTAATATTCTTATTATTCAGGCTTAAGTCAAAAGACATTGCCGTAAAACTACGTTCAGTTAACACACGTACGTCTACCGTACTATATATATATATTCTTTAAAATATCATGCTCAAGAGGATAGGAAGAATCACATACCTCGCGATGATTTATCGACTATTAGCAAATAGCTCCAAAGTACTGTAATCCTGCTAGCCTTTTCCACCCTTCGAGTAGAATACGCTACTCGCAGTACTTCAACCTATAACGGTTATACAAGTCTATCAATGTCTAGACTACTCGGTAGAATAAATCTAGATACAAGATTCTACAGAAAATTGGCAAGACTTCCTACCCACAATCTTCACAAGTCTCATCAGAATACAGTCCTATGTAAGTACAGTTCAATTCTCTTCTTATATACCTTCCTTGTATATAACTTATACTTAATTCTTATACTTCAACAGTATGTAAACTCTAATTACAATAGGAGGACAAGAGTATTTACCTCGATAAGCCCAAAATTATCCAAGATTTAATGTCGATCCTGAGCAACGTTTAGCTCCTACTCCGGGTGCTCCAACCCGCTCCAAACAACCCTTTAGAAGTTCTACGCAACTTCTTCTTAATACTTCAACCGGCTATGAAGATTTTCTTTAGGGTTTCGTTTTGAGACAAAAAGGACATAAGGTAGTATTTCCGGGCTCTACGTATAGAGGTAACTTTGGAATACTACAAGGTATAAGGCTAAGGTATTTTGGTATAGTAACAATACTTGGAGAGTATTTTCTACCAAGAGGGGGGGTATTTTACGAGAACAACTCAAGGTAGGGGGGTACCTCTCGGCCAAAGCCTTCTCGAGGGGTGCTCTTTTGACGAGAGCTTCAACAAGAGGGGAGGATTTTCAAGACTTAGAAACTATTTTTGGATGAAGAAGTCTTCCTGAGGGGGTATTTATAGGGAGATCAATGGCCAAGATCAAGCCAAGTGGTGGGCAAGTGTATGGTCAAGATTTGGACAAGTGTTTGTGGGTCCCACTTGCTCATCAACTACACAAAAATATCTACAAATAGACTACCAACTCCAAGGCAACAAAAACGTGCCAAGAATGGCCCTTTGCCGTCCACTTTGAGGGTGACACATGTCACCCTCCCGTTGGTCCAAAATATTTCATCTCTCGGAAAAATCCGCAAAAATAATAAATGACATAGCCGTATTTCCCTTCGCAAGTTTTGTAAAACGTTTCGTCGAAAAACGATTCTTTTCGGTAGTTGTGAACAAAATTTCGTCCTTGCCTAACTTTAAGGCTCAAACTTTTATACGCACTCTACGCATACATACTGCGAAATACGGTATAACATTCTCCTCCTTAGAAACATTCGTCCCGAATGTTCCTTCTAAGCCTCAAAACACACAAGTGCCTGTATAGTCTTCACTACTATACTTACGAAAACAATCATGCCGTACCTGGCCATAACATAACACACGCGCAATTACTCAACTTCAAGTCTACGAGGAATCACCTCCATCACTACAAAAACTCCCACCCAAGGTCTAAAAGATACTCCCTTCGCACCTTTTCTTTACGAACGCAATGATCACTTTTATTCTCTTACTCGTCGTACCCTTCTCGTACACTCGAACTCTTTCTCATAACTTACCACATTTCCGTTACTGCTTCATTTACCAAAATCTCTGGGTTACTACCTCCAACTTGGTCATCATTACTGGGAACACTCTGGATGGATATCCGATACTTTCCGAACATGGCAACACGAAAGACCGGACATACTGCCTCCTACGTCGGACGGCAATGCCAACTATAGGCAACCTGGCCTACTCTTCACGAGATCTGAAAGGCCCAAAGTAACTCGGGCTAAGTTTCCTCTGTTTCCCAAACTCGTCACACCCTTTCCGGGGTGGTACCTTCAAGAATACCGACCGTCAACCCGACTTCAAGTGTCGACGTCGATTATCCGCACGACTTCTGTTGACTCTGAGCTGCCAATAACCTCTTCTGGATAAGCTTCACCCTATCCACATCCTGCTGAACAAGTATGAACCAACTATCTTAACCTTGCCTACATCGAATTAATCGACCGACAACTTACACTTCCGCCCCTACAAGGCTTCATAAGGCAATATCCGAATACTTAAATGGTAGCTAAAAACACTCCCTCAATAGGAGGCAACAATCCTCACAGCTACCCCTGAAATCCAAACACTGGCCCGAGGATGAATGCGATACGGGGACTCACCTGAGTTCCTAACCCTGCCTGGTAAAATTTCCAGAAAAAGGAATAGCCATAACCTGGGCTTCGCTGTCTGCCATAAGGTGAAAGTAGGCACCTCGTGCAGCCTTACAACCTTCCTGATATAACCTTTCGCATAACCCTCTGCCGAGTAAACGGTCCTGACTGAAAGACAAGATGGGCTGACCTCATTGGCCCGACTAGTGGTCGAACGCATCCACGAACTCGTACGCTGGTTAACTAAACTTGGGCCTAACACCCTCGTGACCCTATCACAAAGCGGGACCACCCCAAACTGACCCTACCACCATACATGCCGCGGGTTGACCCGCAATCGGTTCGCAACCCGACCCGCTATCGCGCCAAACACTTGCTCCCCGATCCGGAATCAATCTCACAATCAAGTTACGAAAACCTAGAGGTCTTCTTAGCTCAACTACCCTCTTTCATTTCATGCCACTCCGGGACTTATCACACAGACATATCTCACATATACTGTGCACTCTGATAAGTGTTAAACATAAATAAAAAAAAAAATCTCTTACTCGAGATGGCCTTGCCTCTAAGGTCTCTACGTATAAAACTCTAAGGCTCACACTTTCCTTATCCCCAATCTTACCCGGTTAACTAACCATGATTTCTAATCACAATTAACACAATGCTATCTGAACATAACCCTTAAGGCATACTCATCTTATCACACATACAAATCTCTAGAGGGTTAAGGATATACATGCATCTACTGCTTCACTTCCCTTTGTCATTCTAATCAATCCTGCCCGGTTGGGCGCATATCTAGGGAAGATGATGAATTAGCCACTGATCCCGAAGGCTGAGTCTCTACATCCGCGCCACCTCTGGTCGGACAATTTCTCGCAAAATGGCCCTGCTGGCCGCAAGCATAACAAGCTGTCGAAGAAGCACGACACTCTACAATGACATCTACCACAACGGCCACACCGGCGGTGGGGTGGCCTCTCAGCTAACACCCTTCCTCTCCGAACCATCAATCCGTGGCCGGAACCGACGTATCTGTGAATCAGAAGCCCTGGAGCTCTGACCAACTCCTGCATACCCCGAACGTCCTGAACCCTGTGGAGGACCATTCTGCACTGGCGGAGGCGCATATCTAATCTGCTGTTGAGGCGGTTCGCCTCGAAAGTTACCAAAGGACCCTGTTGTTCGCCTCTTCGCTGATCTTGTTAATCCGTCGATCTCTACGTTCTCTGCGTGCGCGCATAAGCTCGCACGCGGGCAATATCCATGCTCGATCGAGAGCTACTCTTGCACAACCTTTCTTTAGATAGTCATCAAGACCGTGATATATCGGTGCACTCTATATTCTCTGCCGCTAAAATCCTAGCTAGTAACAGTCCATTCCTTTGTAATCCATATTCTTTGTTCCGTGGCCGCGAATCAAGGCTCATATATCATGGCCGCAGAGGAATCTTGCATTGTGGCAAACGCTGTTGGGTCGGGCGACGCCGCAGAACTCCCGAATGAAGCACCACGGTGATGATTGGGCACAGGCCCTAGTAACCCTCTCGTGTTTACTTCGCAGACTCCGCTGCGCCTTGCCTGCCCGGCGTTTTACGCGAGGCATAATCGGTAAGGGAAAGAAATACGTTAGAGGGTCCAACTTATAACACAACTCTAAGGCACGATCTCGAGTGAGAAGAATGGAAACCAATCCTAAATATCCTATAGCCTCACGATTATTGGTGTGGTGCACAACACACGATAATCGAACTTACTAGATACGGTCTGTAGACACTTTCCGAGGATTAACTGCTCTGATACCACTTTTGTCACGACCCGAGCCCGGGCCCATGACTGGTGCCTTACCCCGGGCACCCTAGTGATACAACATCAGAGTAATCAGCGGAATATAAAACACAACATGAAACAATGTAAATGAGACACATGTTTATCTGAAGAAAAGTTGCCTTTCGGCATATGTATATATATAAACTTAGATCCGAACAGTTACATCCCATTACAACTCTGCCCACAACAGTACTACAGACCTCTACGAATGATATGACAACAACGACGGGACAGGGTGTTACACCCCGTAATTTCAGGACATGTTTTAAGAACGTAAGTAAGAACTCACAATGTTAAGATTTGAGACTTGTAAAATTTTTGTCGGAATTATGAAATTGTCGGAAAACGTAAGTGTTATGACGAATGGGAGGGCGACACGTGTCACCCCCCTTACTATGCCTTGGACGATTTTTATTAGCAAGGGCATAAGGGTCATTTGACCTTTGTTGCAAGACAAGTCTTGCAACGTGAGGCTTGATATTATTGACTAAGGTCAAAGGTCCCACAATGGTCTTGATTTTAATGTAAGACTACATCTTAGCCATCCATGTGTTCTTATCATAACCCTCCTTTGCACTATATAATACTAGTAGTGCTAGTGTGAGCTTAACACTTAGAAAAATTCTTGAAAACTTTGAAGAGCATATAGAGGGGTCTCGGGTTAGCCACTAGGAAGAAGAAAAAAAAAAATTGTTCCTTGTTCATTCCACTCCCCACTTTAAACCAAGGTTCTTAGGTGTAGTGTAAGCATATCTCAATAGAAAAATCTTGGAAAAAGATTGTTTTCGGGTTAGTCGCAAACGAAAACCTAATGGTCTTTCTAGGTTTTGTTTGGAGATTTGAAGGTTAATTGTTGGTGTTGTTCTAAGGGTCTCAACAAGCGGTTTGAAGTGTCTTGGAGGGGCTATAAACTACTAAGGAGCGACTTCGGATTGGAGTTGGATTAAGAATCATTGAGGTATAATCTTGTTCTTTGAAAGTATTACAAGATTATTCATTTTGTTGTTGTTAGCTTTGTATGTTGCAAGCATGAAATTGTTATATTGAAGTTATAAAGATTATGGATTGATTATAACCTTGGAAATCCGAAATGTAAGGTAATCCATTACTAAGTTGAATTACAATTTAATCGTTGTTAGAACCGTCGCATGTCATTGACTTAAGGATTATGGTTATTATAATCAAATGCGACTTGATATCATGTTATGCTACAAATTTGGGTTGAAATATAAATTGTGAGCCAAAGGCTGTTTAGTTAGTCATTTGTATTGACTACTGCTATATTGATTGTGAGCCAATTGGGGCATTTAGTTAGTCATTTGTATTGGACTACCCGCTATATAAATTGTGAGCCAATTGGGGCTGTTTGGTTATTGTATTTCGACCTTGGAAAAGGTGGCAAAGTAAGTAAAAACAAAGGAGGTGCTGTCCGATTTTCCGTAGAATTTAGAGACTTAACACTTATGATATTCTACGATTGAAGTAAGGCTTTAATAGACGTATTGTGAATATTATAGGTTGACATACTACGGGCGGGACTTTGTACTTGGCAAGTGGTTTGACCCGGCGAGGTATGTAGAACTTTTCCTATCCTTTGAGCATGACTAGTTTCACGTATGTAGTACGGTAGACGTACAAGACTTTGACATTCCTTACTAGCCTTATAAAATGCCAAGTCGGGTGAGTTTGGAAGTTAACTCACTTCTTTGAAAATATTAAGGATGTCTTAAGTCTTGGTAAAGTTAAGGGACTTGAAGGGATTTAAAGTATGTGATACTTGTGTCGTTTTAAATCGTATAAGTCCCTTGGATAGGAAAATGTACTTGACTAAGGTATAAAGTGAATATAACGACTTTTATGGGGAGTTGGTTATATTGACTTTATGCAAAGGTAAATGACTTGTGTTATTGAAAGGCAAATTGATTTATCAATTGCCTAAGGTTTTAATAAGAAAATGAGTCACTTGATTTAGAAACCTACTTTAATTCTAAAGGTATTGTGGCTTGCCTTGAAATGTGCTTTGGACTTGATACTATGGTTAATAGTGTCTTGGAGGCTTTCTACTAAAAAGAGTCATTGTTTTGAAAGAATAAATCGTAGTACTTGGGGTTAAGTTCCCGGATTTTTATAAAAGACATATAAGTGCCTTAAGTAAACTAAATGAGCATAGATGGAAAAGACTGATAAGAAGTTAGGGGGAATTCTAGCTTGCTTATCTATTATATGACGGCCGGTTTTGAGATAGGGTAAGAGTATCAGTGAGGGGTAAACCCCCAAGACGCTATACCACCTTCTTCAGGATAAGAGTATAAATGAGGGGGAAGCCCCCAAGACGTTATACCACTGCGTTATCTTCTACAGGATAAGAGTATAAATGAGGCAAACCCCAAGACGTTATACCACCGCTTGGTAAGAGTATAAATGGCGGGTAGGCACCCCAAGACGTTATACCACCTGTTTTTATGGGTTCGCTACCCGGGTATGATCGGAGACCGCTATTGCGATGTTATACGTATTCTCTTGATGTACTCATTGTTAGCAAGGCTGTGTCTTGTAATTTGTTTATCATACATGTCCCGCTTTCTTATAAACTTATGTTGTAATTACAGATTTTTCGATTTTACATACTTAGTACATATTGTGTCGACCCCTTCTTCCTGGAGTGCGTTCACGCCGCAGAAAGGGTAGCGGTGGCGATCCACATTCTGGATCACCTAGCGACGCCTCGGAAGCTCCATTCTCGGGAGGCTTGTCTTTCTTTGAGTACGATCTTGTCCACGATGTTGTAGATTATGTACATTCGGGGTATGGCGGCCTGTCCACCACGATTGTTATTCCTGCAGGTGCGTATTCACATTTTGGTTGGGCTATAAGGATCGAGTTGTAAAGTGGTACTTTTGACTTTGTTTATATTATGGAAGCGCGCCTTATCGGCTAGCTTTGTGTTGTATATTAGTTACACGTGTGTTTATGTTGTGTATGTTCATTGCTATTCTCGATGTATACCAACGGGGTGCCTGTGTAGGGCACCGCCGCGCCCGGTCGGTCGTGACAAAAGTGGTATCGAGCGATTAGTCCTCGGAAAGTGTCTGCACCGTGTCTAGTAGAGTCTTGATTATCGGTGTGTTATGCACCACATCTATAATCAGGAGGCTACAGGACATTTAGGATTGGTTTCCATTTTTCTCTCTCTGAGATCGTGCATTAGAGCTGTCTTATTAGGTTGAATCCTCTCTGACCTCTTCTTATGAAACAACTATGCCTCCACGGAAAGCTACGGGGCCCGGAGGGCAAGGCAAAGCAGGAGTCGCTAGCGGTACTCGAGAGGTCACACGCTCGAGCACAGACTATGCCTGAGGTAGTAGGCGGGTTGTTGAGGTCAGCCACGCCGACAGTATTAGAGGAGCCGAGAGCGGCAGTAGCTCCAGAGGTTCCGATACTGCACCCTCCAGCCTCACCACCGGCCGAGTATAGAGACTACGGGAAGCGATTCGGTTATTGACCAAGATAGTAGCGGCGGCAAGCGACAGAGCGGCACCCACCCTAGAGCCGGCCATGGATTAGGGATTTTCTGGGATGTAATCCACCTGAGTTCTATGGTTCAAGGTCTGACGAGGATCCGCAGGAGTTCGTTCGACAGATACAGCGGACCATGCAGGTTCTTAGGGCTTCAGAGACAGAGTCTGTTACACTAGCCTCTTACCGGTTGCGCGATATTGCGTTGAACTGGTTTGAGTCGTGGTTGCTTTCGAGAGGTGACTTTGCTCTTCCAGTGTTTGGGAGGAGTTTCTGAGGCCTTCATGGATCACTTTTGCCTCCCGAGATGAGAGATCCGGCAGACAGATTCTTGACCTTGAGGCGTAACGGAGGAGGCAGTGAGTACACCGAGTTTGACTCCTTGGCCAGGCATGCACAGACTATTGTAGCGAGCATGGCGGATAGAGTGCATCGTTATGTGATGGGGCTAGACCGTCATATGATTACAGCATGCTTGGGGGTGGCTCTTCAGCCCGGTATGGACATTGCTAGGATGCAGGCCTATGCACAGGGGATCGAGGATAGAGAAAGGGAGGACCAGATTGACTCGAGCCACCAAGAGGCCGTGACATCGGGTCTCGAGCGCTTCGAGGCGACGGCCTCGCCAAGAAGAGTAGGCCCACGCGTTCCACCCAAAGACAGAGTGCTCCGTCACGGTTTTCTGGCAAGAGGTCTGACCAGCCAGTCGGTCGAGCAGGTCGAGGCCCGGACTACAGGATTTCGCGAGGCGAGAATCGCCACCGTCGGGACCACCCACACCTCGGTGTGCTCGATGCGGTAGGTTCCACTGTGGCGAGTGTCGCAGAGCCGGAGCTTGTTACTCGTGTGGCGCAGGCCATTTGAAGAGGGATTGTCCGTCAGAGGCGGCGTGGGTGGTACAAAGACACCGACGGATCGCCATCGGGTCTTCTTCTCCTTCGTGGTTGGGCGCCCGAGGCGGTGGTACTCACGACAGCAGCCGCGGTAGAGGTCATGGTGGTGGTTCCAGTTCTAGCGGTCCCCAGAACCGCATATATTCTCTAGCCAGCCGCCAGGATCAGGAGGCTTCCCCTGACGTCGTCACAGGTACATTACTGATTTCAGGCTGTGATGTTTATGCTTTGATAGATCCAGGTTCTACCTTGTCCTATGTGTCCCCTCTTATTGCGTAGAATCGGGATAGAGCCGGTGTCGATAGAGCCTTTCGAGGTAGCTACGCCTATGGGAGATTCGGTGTTAGCTGAGCGGGTGTACATGGGTTGTCCGGTTTATATTTACAGTCGTCAGACCCTTGCAGACTTGATAGAGCTGGAGATGACAGATTTTGATGTCATTATGGGTATGGATCGGTTGGCTTGTTATGCCAACGTTGACCGTAGGGACAGTTGGTTCGGTTCGATTTCTGGCGAGCCGATTATCGAGTGGAGGGCAACACAATACGCCGGCGGTAGGTTTATTTCTTACCTCAAGGCTAGGAAGATGGTGCGAGCGGTACATCTATCATCCGCGCGGTATTTGATACGAGGCCGAGGTGCCGTTCTTGATCGATGTCGGTGGTTAGGAATTTACAGATGTGTTCCCGCACGATCTTTCCGTATCCTCCCGAGAGGAGATTGAGTTTTGTATTGACACGTTGCGGACACTCGACCTATTTCCATTCCGCCATACGTGATGGCACCGCCGAGTTGAGGAGTCAAGGACCACCGAAAGATTTCTTTGGAAAAGGCTTTATCAGCCTAGTGTATCTCCCAGGGAGCGGTGTTGTTTGTGAAGAAGAAGACGGATGGGGCCAGCGTATGTGTTGACTACGGTGAATAAGGTAACCATTAAGAATAGGTACCCTCCCGTGATTGATGATTTGTTTGACCAGTTGCAGGGTGCGAGGTGTTTCTCAAAGATAGACCTGCGGTCTGGTTATCATCAGGTTCGAGTTCGAGAGGCAGATATCCCAAACACTGCATTCAGGACCCGGTATGGGCACTATGAGTTCAGGGTTATGTCTTTCGGTTTGACCAACTCTCCAGCCGAATATAAGGAAATGATGACACCGGTGTACAAGTCATTCTTGTATACATATGTGATTGTATTCATTGATGACATCCTTGTTTATTCATGACAGAGCAGAGCACGCAGATCACTGGCGACGGATTGGGATTCTCCGGAGCCGGCAGTTATTCGCCAAGTTCTCCAAGTGTGAGTTTTGGTTGTCCTCAGTGGCATTCCTGGGGCATATTATTGGGGCTGATGGTGTGCGGGTAGATACGGCAAAGATTGAGGCAGTCAAGTCTTGGCCGAGACCTACTACTCCGACTGAGGTGCGCAGTTTCTTAGGACTGGCGGGTTATTATCGCAGGTTTGTGGAGCAGTTTGCTTCGATTTCAAAGATCGTTGACTAGGCCGACGCAGGCGCCAAGTTCCAGCGATGTGGCTTGCGAGAAGGGTTTCCAGCTTTGAAGGAAAGGTTGACTACACCCGCCTTACTCTTCCGAGGGGTTAGATGGTTACGTGATCTATTGTGATGCCTCGGGTATCGCCAGGTGTGTTTTGATGCAAAGACGGCAGGTTATAGCCTATGCTTCGGCGATACGGAAGCATGAGAGGAATTACCCTACCCATGACTTAGAGTTGGCGCGATTATTCATGCCTCAAGATTTGGAGACATTATTTGTGCGGAGTTCATGTGGATATTTATACTGCACCACAAGAGCCTCCAAAGATATCTTCGTGCGTAGGAGTGAACTTGAGACAGAGACGGTGGTTAGAATTGCTGAAAGATTATGATGTTGATATTCTATACCATCCGGGGAAGGCCAACGTAGTTGCTGATGCCTTGAGTCGTAGATCTATGGGGAGCCTATCAGAGGTACAGCCAGAGAGACAGGACATGGTCCGTCAGATCCACCAGTTAGCGAGCCTTGGGGTTCGATTGATCGATGCCGACGATAGTGGAGTACGGGTTCGTGAGGTTGCCGAGTCTTCCATCGTTGATGAGGTGAAGAGGCGACGCTGAGGACCCGTGTTGGTACGGCAGTGATGTAGCTCTTCGAGGAGAGAGTCTATTCGAGGTAGCGCTGGGTGCCGAGATTTGAGGGCCGGTGTGTGTTCCCGATGTGTTAGGACTTCGCCACAGATTCTCGGGAGGCACACGGCGCCGATATTCTATTCATCCGGTCGACCAAGATGTACCATGACCTCGGATGTTTGTATTGGTGGGATGGCACAAGAGGACGTGGCAGTTTTGTCGCGATGTCCTAATTGCCGCCAGGAGTCAAGGTCGAGCACCGAGGCCCAATGGTTTATTGCAGTCTATTGAGATTCCGACTTGGAAGTGGGAGATGATCAACATGGACTTTGTTACAGGGTTACCTCGTACTCAGAGGAAGTACGACTCCATTTGGGTTATTGTTGACAGGCTGACGAAATCAGCCTATTTCCTTCCATCAGACGACGCCACCGAGGACTATGCCAGATTGTACATCCGAGAGATAGTGAGGCTGCACGGTGTTCCGGTGTCGATTATATCTGATAGGGGAGCCCAGTTTACAGCTAACTTCTAGAGGTCTTTCCAGAAGGGTTTAGGGACACAGGTGAGTCTCAAGACAAAGATTTCACCTCGATCGACGGGCGGCAGTAACGCACTATCCAGACACTTGAGGATATGCTGCGAGCCTGCGTGATAGATTTCAGTGGTAGCTGGGATGATCATTTGCCTCTTGTGGAATTTGCTTATAACAACAGCTACCATTCCAGCATACAGATGACGCCATACGAGGCTTTATATGGGCGGAAATGCAGGTCGCCGATCGGTTGGTTCGACGTGGGCGAGGTACAGTTAGTTGGCCCAGACTTGGTACAGCAGGCTGTGGATAAGGTGAAGCTTATCCAGGAGAGACTGTTAGAAGCTCAGAGTCGGCAAAAGTCATATGCGGATAATCGGCGTCGACATTTGGAATTTCAGGTAGACGATTGGGTCTTCTTGAAGGTGTCACCCATGAAGGGTGTGATGAGATTCGGTAAGAAGAAACTCACCAAGGTACATTGGGCCCTACCAGATCGTCCGTAGAGTGGGCAAGGTTGCCATGAGTTGGATCTGCCATCGAGTTAGAGGCGGTACATCCGGTCTTCCATGTTTCTATGTTGCGGAAGTGTATCGGTGATCCAGCGAGAGTTTTCCCTACTAGTGAGGTCCAGGTGACAGAGGGGTTATCGTATGAGGAGAGTCCCATAGCGATACTCGATCGCCAGGTCAGCGATCGCGACCAAGGATGTAGCTTCCACAAAGTCTGTGGAGGAATGATAACCGGAGAGATGACTTGGGAGGCGAGGAGGACATGTTGAGGAAGTATCCTCACTTATTTCCTATACCTTCAGGTAATTCATCTTCCCTTACTTATCAAGTTTTAAATTGAAGTTTCTCTTTTGCCTAAATGCCATTATGTGGCAATGGGTAGCATTTATTTTTGGTATGTCGGGGTTGTGAAGGGAAACTTTGTCGCTATTTTAAGTTTGACTCCGAAAGAACATTCGGGGACGAATGTTTCTAAGGGGGGAAGAATGTTACACCCCGTAATTTCAGGACATGTTTTAAGAACGTAAGTAAGAACTCACAATGTTAAGATTTGAGACTTGTAAAATTTTTGTCGGAATTATGAAATTGTCGGAAAACGTAAGTGTTATGACGAATGGGAGGGCGACACGTGTCACCCCCCCTTACTATGCCTTGGACGATTTTTATTAGCAAGGGCATAAGGGTCATTTGACCTTTGTTGCAAGACAAGTCTTGCAACTTGAGGCTTGATATTATTGACTAAGGTCAAAGGTCCCACAATGGTCTTGATTTTAATGTAAGACTACATCTTAGCCATCCATGTGTTCTTATCATAACCCTCCTTTGCACTATATAATACTAGTAGTGCTAGTGTGAGCTTAACACTTAGAAAAATTCTTGAAAACTTTGAAGAGCATATAGAGGGGTCTCGGGTTAGCCACTAGGAAGAAGAAAAAAAAAATTTGTTCCTTGTTCATTCCACTCCCCACTTTAAACCAAGGTTCTTAGGTGTAGTGTAAGCATATCTCAATAGAAAAATCTTGGAAAAAGATTGTTTTCGGGTTAGTCGCAAACGAAAACCTAATGGTCTTTCTAGGTTTTGTTTGGAGATTTGAAGGTTAATTGTTGGTGTTGTTCTAAGGGTCTCAACAAGCGGTTTGAAGTGTCTTGGAGGGGCTATAAACTACTAAGGAGCGACTTCGGATTGGAGTTGGATTAAGAATCATTGAGGTATAATCTTGTTCTTTGAAAGTATTACAAGATTATTCATTTTGTTGTTAGCTTTGTATGTTGCAAGCATGAAATTGTTATATTGAAGTTATAAAGATTATGGATTGATTATAACCTTGGAAATCCGAAATGTAAGGTAATCCATTACTAAGTTGAATTACAATTTAATCGTTGTTAGAACCGTCGCATGTCATTGACTTAAGGATTATGGTTATTATAATCAAATGCGACTTGATATCATGTTATGCTACAAATTTGGGTTGAAATATAAATTGTGAGCCAATCGGGGCTGTTTAGTTAGTCATTTGTATCGACTACTGCTATATTGATTGTGAGCCAATTGGGCTGTTTAGTTAGTCATTTGTATTGGACTACCTGCTATATAAATTGTGAGCCAATTGGGGCTGTTTGGTTATTGTATTTCGACCTTGGAAAAGGTGGCAAAGTAAGTAAAAACAAAGGAGGTGCTGTCCGATTTTCCGTAGAATTTAGAGACTTAACACTTATGATATTCTACGATTGAAGTAAGGCTTTAATAGACGTATTGTGAATAGTATAGGTTGACATACTACGCGGGACTTTGTACTTGGCAAGTGGTTTGACCGTGAGGTATGTAGAACTTTTCCTATCCTTTGAGCATGACTAGTTTCACGTATGTAGTACGGTAGACGTACAAGACTTTGACATTCCTTACTAGCCTTATAAAATGCCAAGTCGGGTGAGTTTGGAAGTTAACTCACTTCTTTGAAAATATTAAGGATGTCTTAAGTCTTGGTAAAGTTAAGGGACTTGAAGGGATTTAAAGTATGTGATACTTGTGTCGTTTTAAATCGTATAAGTCCCTTGGATAGGAAAATGTACTTGACTAAGGTATAAAGTGAATATAGTGACTTTTATGGGGAGTTGGTTATATTGACTTTATGCAAAGGTAAATGACTTGTGTTATTGAAAGGCAAATTGATTTATCAATTGCCTAAGGTTTTAATAAGAAAATGAGTCACTTGATTTAGAAACCTACTTTAATTCTAAAGGTATTGTGGCTTGCCTTGAAATGTGCTTTGGACTTGATACTATGGTTAATAGTGTCTTGGAGGCTTTCTACTAAAAAGAGTCATTGTTTTGAAAGAATAGAAGTACGTAGTACTTGGGGTTAAGTTCCCGGATTTTTATAAAAGACATATAAGTGCCTTAAGTAAACTAAATGAGCATAGATGGAAAAGACTGATAAGAAGTTAGGGGGAATTCTAGCTTGCTTATCTATTATATGACGACCGGTTTTGAGATAGGGTAAGAGTATCAGTGAGGGGTAAACCCCCAAGACGCTATACCACCTTCTTCAGGATAAGAGTATAAATGGCGGAAGCCCCAAGACGTTATACCACCAAGCATTATCTTCTACAGATAAGAGTATAAATGAGGGCAAACCCCAAGACGTTATACCACCGCAGTGGTAAGAGTATAAATGAGGTAGGCACCCCAAGACGTTATACCACCTGTTTTTATGGGTTCGCTACCCAGGGTATGATCGGGAGACTGCTATTGCGATGTTATACGTATTCTCTTGATGTACTCTCATTGTTAGCAAGGCACTGTGTACTGTAATTTGTTTATCATACATGTCTCCGGCTTTCTTATAAACTTATGTTGTAATTACGATTTTCCGCTTTACATACTTAGTACATATTGTGTAATCGACCCTTCCTGGGCCGCTGCTCATGCCGCAGAAAGTGGTAAGCGGCGATCCACATTCTTAGATCACCTAGCAGACGCCTAAGCTCCATTCTCGGAGGCTTGTCTTTCTTTTGGTACAGTCTTGTCCCTGATGTTGTAGATTATGTACATTCAGGGTATGGCGGGGCCCTGTCCCACCACAGTTGTTATTCCTAGAGGTCTGTATTCACATTTTGGTTGGGCTATAAGGACTGAGTTGTAAAGTGGTACTTTTGACTTTGTTTATATTATGGAAGGCGGCCTTATCGGCTAGCCTGTGTTGTATATTAGTTACACATGTGTTTATGTTGTGTATGTTCCGCTATTCTCTCGATGTATACAGAACTGGTGCCCGGGTAGGGCACCGATCGCGCCAGTCGTGGTCGTGACACAGGGCCCCGCCATACCCCTGAATGTAAGCACCTACAACAACAGGGGACTATACCAAAGATAAGCCTCCGGAGAAACGGAGCTTCCCAAACGCTGAACTGTGACCCTATGAGCGAGGATCAACACTGGTGTACCTCTACCTGCGGCATGAACGCAGCCTCCCGAAGGAGGTCAGTACAACAGGTACCAAGTATGTGAAACTGAAAAATACTGTAAATGAAATCATAGTAGTCTATATAAGGCAGGAACTTTAAGGCTCAAACTTTAACTTTAAGGCTCAAACTTTAAGGCTCAAACTTTTATACGTACTCCCTTACGTACATACTCTGGAAATACGGGGTATAATATCAATGGTAATCTAATTGAGGAAGTGTATATGAAACAACACGAGGGTTTTTCATGTGAGTCCAGACCAAATTCTGTGTGCAGGCTACAGAAGTCCATTTATGGACTTAAGCAAGCCTCTAGGAGTTGGAACATTTGTTTTGACAATGCTATCAAATCTTTTGATTTTGTCAGAAGCAAAGATGATCCTTGTGTTTATTTCAAACGCAAGGATGAGGGTATTGTCTTCATTATTATGTATGTTGATGACATATTGATAGTGGGAGAAAATAAGACTCTCATGCAGTCAGTTAAGGATTGGTTGTCCAAGACCTTCATGATAAAGGATTTAGGTGAAACCTGCTACATTCTGATAATTAGGATATATAGAGATAGACCTAATAGATTGTTGGGGCTGTCACAGTCAGTCTACATAGACAAATTGCTTAGACGCTTTTCAATGGAGAATTTCAAGAAAGGTGGTCTTTCGATGGGTCAATGCATCAAGTTATCAAAGAAGGGCTGCCCTTCTAATGTTGTTGAACTTGAACGCATGAAGAGGATCACATATGCTTCGGCTATAGAATCAATCATGTATGTCATGACATGTACTAGACCAGATGTGGCCTTTGCACTTAGTATGACTTACAAGTTCCAGCAGAATCCTGGTGAGGAACACTGAAAAGCAGTTAAGAGTATTCTCAAGTACCTCAGGCGTACTAAAAATTACTTCTTATTCTATGGTGGAGTTGATGAGCTGGTTGCCACTGGGTATACCGACGCTAGTTTCCAGACAAATGTTGATGATTTCAAATCTCAGTCTGGTTACACGTTTATTTTCAACGGAGGAGCAGTGAGCTGGAAGAGTTCCAAACAGACTACTACTGCAGACTCGACTATTGAAGCGGAGTACATTACTGGATCGGAAGCTGCTAAAGAAACTGTCGGTATTTCTGAGTTCCTGAAGGAACTAGGGGTTGTTCCAAGTGTTAGTTGTCCAATAACTATTTATTGTGATAACACTGGTGCCATGACACATGCAAAAGAACTAAGATCAACAAACATAAACAAGCATGTACCGAGGAAGTACCACATCCTGAGAGAGATGATGGAAGCTGAAGATATCAAGATAGATTATATCCCCACAGACAATAATCTAGCAGATCCGTTTACTAAACCATTAAGCTTAGTGAAGCATAATGGTCATTTTGATAACATGGGTATTAGATATGTTGGTGATTGACTCTAGGCCAAGTGAGAGATTGAAAGTATATGTATGTCCTAGAGACAATCTGTATTAGGACAGAATGTACTTTATACACATTCGTATTTATATTAATGATGATTAATATTATGGCAATTATGCATTTGTTGAATTATTAGTTGATTGTTTATAATATTCTATAAATGTATCTCTAAAGGTTACGTGTTTATTAATGATGTGATAATTAATGTTATAACGTAACTCTTAAATTACCTCGACTAATGATCATCGAAATTGAGATATTGATGATATGTGATACGTCGACATGTGGTCTGCATCATATCCTTTGGGGATGTAGTATGTCTCACTTGCTACGAGTTATGACAACTTGTGATGGACACATGGATACTTGTTGAAGTATTGGTATACCCTGTTGATGCACTATTTGTTATATTTCTATAATGTCATCGGCATGTGGGAGATAGATGTCCTTAGACTTGAGGTCAATATCACCTTATTTACGGAGTAATGCACTTTGATATTGTCCTAAGCTCAAATGTCTTATAGGTTGAGATGTGGCTTGTGTTGGGTGCATTACAAAGTATATTAAAGGTGGTAGTTGAGCCAAGAATAGGATTCATTCCTCGATTGGGATTTCGAGAGAAAACTCAGCTTCTCAGAGATATTAAGTCGACCAAGTCATTGGCCAATGCAAAAGACATATCTAGGATATGGTCTAGTTGTCGACTAATATATAGATGAGATAAAGTGATCAAGCCATTTGGATTGACACTTGACAAATCTTAAGCTTGATCGAGTGTGTCGCGAATGAAAGGAATTTATCATCTCACATAGAGGTTTGTTTACTTGAGTCTTGTAAACGCACTTCACACATTGGGTCCGTCACCGGCGCCGTCTAGGAGTTCCGTGTGAACCTTGATTTGATCAAGTGCCGATGTGTGAAGGCCTAAAGGGTCACACTAAGTCGATTGTCTTTTCGGTCTAAGGGTATATTCGAGAGAATGTAAAATATCGGATTTAGAATCAAGATATTTTATTTAATAATAAATTATGGGATAATTTTCATTTGATGAAAATTATATAATTAAGTCAAAATTAAATCTTGGATTTAATTAGAACTAAAACGTGCAAAAAATAAATAGAAGAGTCAAGTGATGGGCCCAGCCGATCGCCCATCTAATTTGATTTGGGTCAGGTCTTGAAGCCTGATCCAAATCTTATTTGATTTAGGGTTTCGTCCACTATATATTTGGCACTTAACCCATAATTTCAGTTGCACTCACTTTCCACTTTCTGAACTCAGAGTTCAGGAAATAAAATTCTCTCAAACCTCTGCCAAGATTTCCTAGATTCCTTGGGCAAAGGAATATACCGAAGCAACGCTTGCACCCGAATTGACAATCGTGTGTGCTCCCTTTAGTAAAGACTAACAAAACTTAAACTGTAAGTTTTCTTCCTGTCTTTGCAGATTATAATTATCGCATAATCATACCAGAAACGTTTGTTGGAGCAAGTAAGTTTACTCAAAATTTTAAACTTTCAATGTGCCTTACTTGTGTGTTTTACACCCAACAAATCCCTACAAAAGTTACCTCAAAGAGATGTTGATGAATTTGGCGAAGATGGTACTCAAAAGTGAACGCTCAAAAGGAGATTGTGCTTTTAGTCCATTCTTTTGTAATGTCGGAGCAACCTACTACAACACCTTCACTACAAGTTCAAGAAGTTGGGAATCAAGTTCTAGCAAAGTAACTAGCTCAAAAGAAGAAGGTTTTGTGACTTGTAAGATGTAACAGGTGAGGTAACATGCAATTTAAGTGATTGGACTTATTTTTGTTTATTGACATATTATGAGCCTCTGTGTTATGAAGATGTTTCCCTAAATTTAAAATGGAGAAATGCAATGAATAAATAAATCAAGTATATCAAGAAGAATAAAACTCGGGCCTTGGTTACACTTCCAAAAGGCAAAATCATTATTGGAGTCAAAGTGGATTTACTAGTTAGAGAATGTAGAAGTTGCATCTTGTTGTTGTCGTGATACGTGAATAAGGAGCTTGTTTGAAGAACTTTATCAACCACAAGAAGATGCAACAAAAATTTATGTGATAGCAAATCTCATTGCATTAGCCAAGAACCCAATATTTCATGAAAGGAGAAAGGATATAGATACAAAGTACCATTTCATTAGAGATTACATATACAAGAAAGAAAGAAAAACTTGAGTTCGTGAAATCTCAAGATAAGTTGTGAATATTTTCACCAAGTCGTTAAAGATTAATAGTAATATTTTTCAGAAGCTAAAATTAAAATAGCTCTTGGAGTGACGAATCAAATTTAATGGGATGTTGAATTTTGAACTTTGTTGATGCATATTATTTATTTTTAGCTCATGACGTAGTAGATCAAATGTATTGATTTAAGAGATCCATGTATTGGTGTTTGGTCTTATTCATTGTACTAAGGAAAATGAGAATTCTAAATTTAAATCGATATGCATGCATACTAGGCGAGGTATATGTAGTTCACCTATAAATAATCATGTACTTCTAAACATGCCAAACATTAATGACGAACTATCCTTCTTCCACTCCTCTTCTGGTGAGGTTTAGTGTAATGTTTAAGTTGTCGTGCTCAATGCACCTCTGTAGAGATTGTATTGCTCATTAAGGTGTTAAAATTCCTATATATTCGACATAGCATAGAAAACTATGTCATATTAAGTGTTGGATTTAGTTCAACGCTTAGATTTTTGTTGGATTTAGTTCACCAAAGGGATGAGGTTACTCAAGAAAAGATGTGATGGCATGTACAAGCATCCCAGGGGTAATCAATACTAGAAGTACCTTACTGTTCTATCTTTCAATTAATCAAATTAAAGCCAGCAAGAAAAGATACCTAGGACCCTCCCCACTTCCCGCCCTCAACAAAGGAACTTTACCGTAGATGGAAAAAGAATGTGCTCCATGTGGTATAAGACTTTATAATGTACGTAGATGGAAAATAAATGTGTTCCACGTGGGGTAAGACGTTATTGGGAAAAAAATAATTCATTTATTATTCTCATTGATGAAGATGTATTTATATACAATTTACAATCTCTAATTATGAAGAATCATATTCCTACTACAACAATAAATCCTAATTATACTTGTACAAGAATCCTACAACTATGATAAATTTGTACAACAAAGTTGGGTGCAATTCGGTTTCACGTAGTCTCTACTCTTGTGTCATATACAAATGCTGATTGTGGTGGTTATCCAGATATCAGACGTTCGATGTCTGGTTTGTATGTTCCTTGGGGATAACTTGGTCTCTTGGTCGGCTAAACGTCAGACTACTTTATCACGATTCAATGCAGAGGCCGAGTATCGAGGGGTAGTAATCTTCTACTACAGCTGCATTTTCCTATTCAGAAAGCTACCTTAGTATACTGTGATAATGTGAGTGCAGTCTATTTATCCAGAAATTTGATCCAACATCAGTGCACTAAACTTATCGAGATGGACATACACTTTGTTCGAGAAAAGGTAGCTCGTGAACAAGTATGCGTCCTCCATGTCCCTTCGCGGTACCAGATTATAGACATATTGTCACGACCCAAATCGGAGGGGCGCGACGGGCACCCGGACCCTACCTGCCATGTACCGCCAATCGTACACACCATACCCAATCATATTTAAAAATGGACTAAGCCAAAAAAATTGTGTAAAATCATTATCCAGAAAACCAACTTATATATATTCATACTCATACAAAGGCCGACAATGTCATACAAGTCTACTACACCCACATGACATCATCTACAAGCCTCTAAAGAGTATACGACATCAACATGATGGGATAGGGCCCCGCCATACCCATATACACACGTAAATATTACCATACCATGACAGACCGACACTCATAAATAAGGGGAGTGCTCCAAAATCCGCTAAGCCTGCAACCTACTAACGTGGATCGTCGTTCTGTCTACGTGAACCTGTGTGCATAAAATGCAGCGTCACCCAACAAAAAGAGACATCAGTACGACTGATGTACTGAGTACGTCAGGCATGAATAACATCATAACAGGGATATAACAATAACTGAAACAGAAATAGTTGATCAACAGTAAATACCTTTGAGGATCCTAATACATATGCCTAAATGTTATGCACAATGCGGTATATATATAAATATTGGTCATATAGGCATCTTCCTTCTCATAACCTCCCCTGTGGGCATCAGGTTATATCATATCAGCCTATGTGGGCATAATATGCCTAAATGTCACTACTACAGATTTCAACTTGCGTAACGCTGCTTAGATAGCGCTTTTAAAAAGAGCTATCTAAGTAACAGCTTGCATAACACTTTATCAAATTTTCAAATTAAAAAAAAAAACAATCTAACAAAAAATACAGCCATAGCGCTTTGCGGAAATTTTAATTGAAGCGTTATGCAAGTTACTCCGTGCATAACGCTTATTTAAAACGCTATTAGAATTTTCGTTACCTAATTAATTTATTAATATAATAATATAAATATTCCCACTTAGATAGCGCTTGTGGAAGAGCTATTGAAGTAAAGCGCTATTTAAGTTGTAAAGAATTACAAAAACGAAATTAAGCCAATTCATTCCACATCGTCCAAAGCCCTAAACTCTCCGCCAAAAACGAAAACTTCATCTCGCCAGCTAATTCCATCAAACCCAGCTAATTCCATCTCGCCCCTGAAATTATCCCCAAGTGTAATACCAATTTCAAGCTCAGCCGGTTTGCAATTATTCCCCAATTGCAATACCAATTGAAAATATTTTCAATTAAGGATTTAGTTTGCAAGAGTTGAGTTAGTGAATTGAAAGAAGTTCGAGCGTCAAGGTATGTTTCAATGTTTGTGTTCAGTAGAGATAATATTTTTCATTCATTATATTTAGCCTCAATTTTGAGTTTATCATTGAAGTGTATAATGATAATTATGAAGAACGAAACCCATTTAGCCTCAATTTTCAGATTATGATTGAATATTTGATGATTTTTTTAATTTTGTATCTTATTTTATAAATTATTAATGAATGGGATCTTCTCGATTTTTTGTAGATTTTCAAAAAATTGAAAGACAAATTGCTTGGATTGCATTCGGAAGGTATTATTGTACATTCGAAGTTAATTTATCTTTATTATGCTTTACGTGAGGAGAAGTCGTGCCTTAAAGACTTCATATGTGTTTAAGATTCTTATATATGTACTATGTGAGGGGAAGTCGAGCCTTGAAGACTTCAAATGTGCGTTAAATTCATTGTTGTATTATCTAATTTTTGTAGTATTGTTCTTGATGAATCGAGACTGGGTAAATGCGAATCGATTATCTGAAGTTTATAAGAAAGGGGTAGAGGAGTTTTGTGCTCATGCACCCAAGAATGCTAAAAATCCATTGTACATTAAATGTCAGTGTCGAAAATGTCTAAATGTAAATGAGGTTAGTGGTCAAGTTGCATGAGCATTTAATGTGTCACGGTTTTGACATAACATATAAGTTTTAGACATATCATGGTGAGAGCAAAGACAAAGGTAGTTCAAGTGGTAAACGTAAACATAGTTCATTAAGTCAATTCGGCTCCCAAATTGAGTTTACAAATATAATGAACACAAGTAATATGGGAGATGATAATGATAAATTCAGTCCTGTGAAGAATTCTCGAAGTGTTGTCAATGAACTGTTTAGCTCCAGCAGTTCTTGCAGCTGCAACTATTGCTGTTTCTGTTTAGCTCCAGCAGCTGCAGCGGTAGGAACTGCAACAGAAACAGCAACAACTGCAGCTGCAGGAGTTGTGGGTGATAAATACATGCATCCTTTGTAGTGAAGTAAAATTGGTTATTGCAGTGATCATTTCTCTAATCAATGTTGTTTGTTTTAGGTTCGCATAGCAGAAGAGTTGAGAGAAGATGAGCTAAATGATATTGCAGTTGAAGACTTGTTTGATCGAGCAATTCCAATACAGTATCTTGGGTGTGTGCGAGGATGTGAATTTAATGTTACAAAGAGATCTTTATCTTCGGTATCTGAAGTGTCTGAATTGTCAAAATTGAAAAGGCAATTCAATAAATTAGAGAAAGACATGATGGAGATGGAGATGAAAACTAAATGCTATCAGCCTATGGTGCCTTCTTGTGGTTCTAGTCATATGGATAATTTTGATGTGGAGGATGCCATGAATTCTAATGACTATGATGATATTTCGGATGAGAATCTCCCTGAGGTATATTAAGTGTTCATGTGTGGCTAATAAATATATTTATTAAATGAAGATTAACATATTGTTCATTGCTAGGATCCGATTAAATGTTATTTGTACGTTGAGAATCCCCGGATATATTGGGCAGGGTATTTTGCATAATGGCCCGAAGGAGGTTCTTCATGGTGTTCCACTGTCAGAAGGTTATGCGAGGATACAATTTGAGGTGGTAAAAGAATCTGAGAAACAGTCAGAGGTGACGCAACATACTGATGAAGTTAGGACTATAGGAGAAGTTGTTGGACATTTCATTTCATAGCCAAAAAAGCTTGTGTCTTTGAAAATAGAGGTAAATGATCTACAACTTAATGAAGAATTAGTTGTTTAGTGAAGAATTATTAACAAAAAAAGACTTGATATTTGGTAGTTGGTACTCAACTATAGAAATGGATAACCAAAACAGACAACTACCTTGAGGTTAATGTTGGATACAAATGCAGTACACTGGTCATTATACTGCATACAGAAAATTTGCCAGTTGGTATCTGCCCATTTTCTGAATATTGCTTATTGATTCTGTAAATATGATTGAAGAATATACTAGAATTAACCTTACTGATATATGACCATCCAAAATTCTTTGTTTGTAGTGCCCACCTCTTAAGAAGATGGATAAGAGGAGTCAGAAAGTTCCTATAGATGCTACGACTACTTTAAAAACTGTGGAGTCAACAGATTGTGCTAATGCATTAGGTTATCCCAAGTGAGGAGATTCTCCTCACGATCATATGATGCTGCATTTTTTGCGTCTCGCATTCCCAACTATTGTGACCAACATAGAAGTTCTCATAGAAGTATATTTTAATGGAGATCCTTGGAATGAATGTATAGTTCATGAACATATCTTGGAGATTTTGGATGATGGATGACTAAGTGCTTCAAGCATTGCATTCTATATTAGGTAATAAAATTATTAAAAATTATCCATCTTATTTTATATAAAATATGTTATATATATATTTTATAAAACTTATGTATTATGCATTGTTTAAGGTATTTGGGTGAAGTTTATCTTTTCGAGAAGGTCGAGTTGGCCAGCGAGTTTTATTTTGGGTCGCCCCATATTGCGCCCATGATAGGTAATGCAACATCGTCCAATCATTTGGCCGAATGTCTGCTCAAGTATGAAGGAAAAAACCATCTATTATTGGTGCCGCATAATGTTGAGTGAGTTTTAACATAATATTTAATTATTATATGTTGTCTTCAGTTATTTCTAGCCTTCTAGGCATGCTTTTTACTTGACATTAGCTTAATTGAGTTTTCATAATTTACTCAAGTACTCTTTTCGCATGATTATTGTATTAGACATTACAAAGCCAAATATATTGTAAATGAACTGATAATAGAATAAACTTTTCAAATATTATGCAGTTCATATTGGGTATTGATTGGTATCAATACCCAAACGAAGGTGATATACTTTATGGATCCAGCTCCGAAATCCAGCTATTCACAACGTCCGAATTTGAAAAACTTTATTGAAAGGTAATTAGCTCTTTAATTTTTTTACATTATTAATTTATATATTATAACGACCCGTTTGGTCGTTTAGCACTTTAAAACTACGAAAAAGGTATGGGACTATAGGGTGGTTAATTATAGGACATTTTAATATACAAATGGGCAGAAATTTAGTTTAGTGAGTAAGTGGGTCAAGCCCACTACACTTGGTAGGGCTCGCTGAACAAAAAGGGAGAAAGGGGAGGGGGAGACGGAGTAAGTGGGCCAAGCCCACTACAGGTGGTGTGCGTATATAACGGCTTTTCATTTCCCCATGTCCCGTACATATATATAATATTTACCATATAGTAGTGTAAATAGCACAAGTGGTCAGAGTAATCTATGAATATAATGTAAATGAAAATGTATGAGTGACAATAACACATCCTAAGTGATATAGTATCCTTGCCTCTTTGGCTAATCAATTTGAATATCAACATTTTTTTCAATATGCCTCAATAAGGATTTAGAAACATATTTAGACATGTTTTTAACATAAAAATCAATAATATGAACATTCCTTAACCACTAGAAGTAGAATAAATTATGAAATAATATCACAGTTATTTTCTTTACGTGGAACATGTCAAAAGAAAGAAATAATTTGCCTTAACATACCTTCATTTTGCTAACGTAGAAACAACGTGACCACATGAATTTCCAGAGCACAACATAGAATTAAAGGTTGCTGCTCTTTGTTTAGGACGTTACAATTCCTAATACACTGTGAGATGTCTCTACATCTATGAACCCACAAGAAGTGCATCTCATGTTTTGCGAATTGTTATTAACACTTGAAAAAAATCACAAAGTGGACAAATAAAATGGTGTGTGGAGTGCTGATCCCATTGACCACTTGTAGCTGCCAAACATCACATAAATATATGTACTAGCTCTTTACATACCTCCAAATGTCACGCTAATTAACTCCATTTTAGCTTAGTCATTTTAGCTTGTTAACACGTAGAGAGTCTCATTACGTTTGTCTCCCACTTAACTTAATCCCTAAATGTTAAGTTGCCACATAATAGATAATACCTACCTTAGCTTAATGTTACACGTCCAAACCTCCACTAAATCTTGTTCCCCCACTATTATTCAATCCCCACAATTAATCAATTACATACACAATTAATCTCGTGATCCCAATTCACTTAAATCTCCATGACTTATAAATTCTCATATACTCAATGTCATAATTTTTTTTGTGATATGACACTAGTCCATACTCTCTTTGTGCACGCACCAAATTTATTCCCGATCCCCGTCGTTATACTTGTTACGTCCAAAATTATTTCGGGACTTTATCCTTTTATATGCTAATCTCTTTATTAGCATACGTAAATATAATATAAATTCCCCGAGGCTAGGATCCACTTGCCTTCGTTTAGGTGATCACACTATTACCCAAAATTACGGGATATTATACATATTTACTACGGGTCTTCCCTTGGTTTTATTTGAAGACTTTAGGAACAGTCTCACCGTACGACAACAACCACTATGATTGTGGGGGTGTGACAGAATTATACGTGAAACCAAATTGTACCCAACTTTGTTGTACAAATTTACTATAGTTGTAGGATTCTTGTACAAGTATAATTAGGATTTATTTTATAGTAAAAATAAGATTTTTCATAATTAGGGAGTGTAAATTGTATATAAATACCTCTTCATCAATGAGAATAATCAAGGCTTACAAAAAATAGAAGATAATGGACTTTTTCATTGGAACCGAGGACAACCCAAGTGCACATAGAAGATAAATGTAAGAATTATTTAGAACTGGAAAATCCTCCTTAATCTTTATTCATCCCAAATGGTCACAATATATACACTAAGTAACAATTAATAGGAAGATTAAGTCTTCCTTAAAATCCTCCTACCTATCCCATAATATATTCCTTTCCCTATATTAATACTATTCTATTTAATACATAATACTATTTACCATATACAAAAGATTCTACATAATTATATTATTAATAGTAATTAATAATAAATATTCTAACACTCTCCCGCAATGGTTTATGAGGAGGCGAATCTTTGAGATCGTCCCAAATTCTTCAAATAAGATCAGCGGAAGCCCTTTTGTGAAGATATCTGCAATCTGATGTCGAGTCGGGACATGTAACACTCGCACCTGTCCGCGAGCCACTTTTTCACGGACAAAATGAATATCTAACTCAATATGCTTAGTGCGTTGATGATGGATTGGATTTCCGGAGAGATAAATTGCACTAATGTTATCACAGTATACCATAGTGGCCGCTCGAATAGACAATGAAGCTCAAGTAAAAGATTCGAATCCAAAGATGAGTCGACACAACATTGGCTACCGCGCAGATTCGCCTTAAAGACCTTTGAACGTGATACGGTGGGTTGCCTTTTGGAGGACCATGATATTAAATTATCACCGATGAAGACGCAATAACCGGAGGTGGAACGTGCGTGTCCGGACATCTGCCCGATCTGCGTACGTAGGTGACAAGCTTGGTCATGGAAGACGGCACAGATGCAATCCATAATTCGAGTGCCACGAATATATCGTACAATACGTTTGAGTGCATGCATATGTTCTTCCATTGGATTGTGCATGAACAAACACACTTGTTGTACTGCATATGTAATATCTGGCCTGGTGAATGTGAGATATTGTAAAGCTCTTGCCAAGCTGAGATACAATGTCGGATTGGCAAAAGGACCTGTCACGACCCGATCTCGGGCCCGCGACTGGTGCCTTACCCCGGGCACCCTAGTGATACAACATCAGAGAAAATCAGCGGAAATAAAAACTTAAACATGAAATAAGATAAAATAAGAAACAAAGCAACTAAAGCGGTTACCTTCTGCATATATATATACGAGCAGTTAAATCCTTTACAAACCCCGCCCACAACAAGATTACTGCACTTATGAATTTTATAACAACTATGACGGGACAGGGCTCCGCCATATCCCTGAATGTAAGCACCTACAACGACAGGGGACTATATCAAAGATAAGCCTCCGGAGAAACGGAGCTTCCCAAACGCTGAACTGTGATCCTATGAGCGAGGATCAACAACCGGTGTACTTACTGCGGCGTGAACGCACTTCAAGGAGGTCGACAACAGTACAAGTATGTGAAATCAAAATATCAGAAATGAAATCATAGTAGTCTATATAAAACAGGAGACATATGATAACCAAACTACAGTCCATCATATGTAAGCAGTCATGTCAAGTCAGGGACTCACGCCCGCAAAGTCAGCCCTCAAATATCACAATGGGTCTCACGCCCACAACATCAATCATGCGTGGAATACCTTCCCATCGCGGCGATCATGATATAACAACACCAAGAAGTACATGAACACCGTGTCCCACGTGTTATAAAACCGTGACGGCAAGTACGAGCTAACTACCGATACCAAAGCCGCATCATCAATCGACCGGGCAAGTACGAAAGCCAACTACCGATACCAAAGCCGTACACTAACAATACTATACAACCAAACCACGGTTCGTCACGGCAAGTACGAAAGCCAACTACCAGATACCAAAGCCGTGTCACGTAGCTTACCGGGGCAAGTACGAGAGCTAACTACCAGATACCGAGGCCGTATCACGAGACTTCACCACGGCGTCACGGCAAGCACGAAGCCAACTACCAGATACCAAAGCCGTGTCACGAGCGACCGGCAAGTACGAGGGCTAACTACGGATACCAAGGCGTCAGATCACGACTTCGCCACTAAACCGAGCGGGGCAAGCTGAAGGCTAACTACTGTACTAAGGCCGAATCACCACGACGGCAAGCACGAAAGCCAACAACCGGATACCAAGGTCGAATCGGAAACCTCATGGAGAGCTAGTCCATGGAATAACGCTATCAACGCGAGCGCACTGCGGAATCCTCCGTCACCGCTGACGCCCAAGTAAGATCATAACAAATCGCCGCCTCCATCGAGAGACGCGGTGGTATAGAAATACAATACTAGCACGACAAGGCTATCACACGCAAACATAGGCAAGTTACACACAACTCAAGGTACTTTCATTTTATGTCAACAATACGGGTTTCAAACCCAAAAATAATACTTACTTTCATTCTTTCAAAAAGACCTCTTTTTACGTAAAAGATACTAATACTCGTAGTATCAAAAACACATTTCCTTTTCAAACCAAATTACTTTACTTTCGTAAAAACCTTTACAAGACTTTTAAAATCAAGTACTCTATACTTTTTAAACCAAGTGCCTTTCTTTTAAAACAACATCAAGTATACTCTTTAAAACTCAAATACTTACTCTTTTCAAAACAAGTAACCTATACTTAAATCAAGTTACCATTTTAAAGACCAATGATAAAACCATTATTTTGCTTTCATAAAGTCGTTATAACTAACTTCCCATAAAGCTGTTATAACACTTTATGTTTTAAACCAATTTAAGACAAAACCATGTCTCTCTTTTAAACCAAAAACTCTTCGATTCCTCAAGTCTCTTTTCTTTTAGAAATCAAGTTCCTTTTAAAGACCAAATACGCATTACTCGCGAATGAGGTTTCACAACTTTCTACACAATTCGAGTTCTTCATATATCATATCAAGTCAAATATAAGTCAAGTCCTTTATCTTTTAAAATCAGTAAACCAACCAAATTCACTTAGAACATGTACGTCTACCTTACTACATAGTTCACAACAATCATGCTAGAAAAGATAGGAAGAGGTTCACATACCTCGCGACGATTATCGACAATTAGCAAAACGCCCACGCATTTAACCTTGCTCGCCTTTTCCACCCTTCAAGTAGAATACGCTACTCGTAGTACTTCAACCTAAAAAGGCCACAAAACGTCTATCAACCTCTAGATCTCTTCGTAGAATAATTCCTAGATACAAGATTCCTTATTCTACGGAAAATTCGGCAAAGACTCTCCCGCAACCACATAAATCTCCTCTCTAACGAGGCCTCACCAAACCAACAATCCTAGGGGTTACACGCCTAACCTGGACGTGTACAATTCTACTCCACAATAATACTACAAGTCTCATCAGAATACAAATTCTATGTAAATACATCAATTCTTATCCATATTCATTCTACATATAGTATACTCAACTATACATTACTACAACATGTAATATCCAATTACAATAGGGGGACAAAGATCATTACCTCGATAAGCCCAAAATTATCCAAGTTTATAAGTCGATCCTAAGCAACGTTTAGCTCCAATTCCTTACGTTCCAACCCGCTCCAAGAAACCCTTAGAAGTTTCTAAATAACTTCTCTTAACACTTCAACCAAGATTATGAAGATTTTCTAGGGTTTCATTTTGCGACTATTGGAATAAAGTAGTATTTCCGGGCTCCTAGTATTGAAATAACTTTGGAATACTACTAGGGATACTAGGCCAAGGTATTTGGGATTATACAATAATACCCAAAGTATTTTCTACTCAAGTGGGGGAAGGGGGACGAAAACAACTACAAAGGGGAGGGGAGTATTTTGCCTTGGAAGCTTAAGTGTGGGATGAAAATTGTCTTCAACCTGGGGTATATATAGAAGAATCAAGCGGTCAAGATTAATGCAAGTGGGTGGTGAGGATGGGTACATGTGTGGGTAGTTGGCCAACCAAATGTTCACCAAAGTGGGACAAGTGGCCACCACAAAATGGGCCACTTGTCCACCTAAAAACGCCCACTCGCTTCTTCTCCACCGGCCTAACATGCCACACACGGGGTGACACGTGTCGCCCCCCTACTCGTCCAAAATATTTCGTCTTCCGAAAAAAAATATCCGAAATGCCAAAAATCCGAAAAATTAAGTGGGCCCCACAAAATCGTAAATTTTCCCGTGGGCCCCACGTGACCAATTTCGGAAATAAAATTTCATAATACTCAAATATTCTAAAAAGTCCAAATACCAAATCTGGGAATCCAATTCCCATTAACGAACCTTTTTCCTTCACAAAATCCGGAAACTTTTCCTGAAAAATCACATCTTTCTTCCTTTCCAATTTTTGTGTCGTATTCTCGCACGCACGCCCTCATATACATACTCGAACTACGGGTATAACATTCTTCCTTAGAAACATTCGTCCCGAATGTTCCTTCTAAGTCTCCAAAACACACACGCGCTGCAGATAGTCTCCACTACTATACTTACGAACCAATTATGCCACACCTGGCCATAATACCACATACGCGCAAAAACTCACATCCAAGCCAACGAAGAATCACCTCAAATCGTATAACAATACCATTAGCTCCACCTATGGTCCAAAGGATACTTTCTTCACACACGAAATGATCACTTTTATTCTCATAACACATGCTCGCTTCTTCCCTTACTCGTCGTACCCTCCTCGTACACTCGAACTCTTCCTCATATACTTACCACATTTCATCATTGCTGATTTCCAAAATCTCGGTTACTATCTCTAACTTGGTCATCATTAATCGGGAACACTGAGGGATATCCGATTACTCTTCAAACATAGCAAATGGAATACGGACGTCGCTCCTAAGTCGGACGGCAGTTAACTTACAGCAACCCGCCTATTCTACTATTATCTGAAAATGCCCAAAGTACCTCGGGCTAAGTTTCCCCTTCTTTCCAAATTTCGTCACACCCTTCCGGGGTGGTACCTTCAAGAAGACCCACCGTCAACCTGAACTCCAAGTGTCGACGCCGATTATCCACACGACTTCTGTTGACTCTGAGCTGCTAAAAAAAAACCTCTTCTGGATAAGCTTCACCTTACCCACATCCTGCTGAATCAAGTAGGGACCAACTATCTGAACCTTGCCAACATCGAACCAATCGACCGGCAACCTACACTTTCGTCCATACAAGGCATCATAAGGCACCATCCGAATACTAAAATGGTAGCTAGTATAATACTCACTCAACAAGAGGCAAATAATCCTCACAGCTACCCCTGAAATCAAAACACCGGCCCGTAACCTATCCTCAAACGTTCGGATAAATGCGATGTTCGTCCGTCGCCCGAGTGAATGCACATCGAGACTCACCTGAGTTCCTAACCCCGCCTGGTAAAACCTCCCGAAAAAGAAATAGCCATAAACTGGGCTCCACTGCCTGCCATAAAATAAAAGTAGGAACCCCGTGCAGCCTTACAACCTTCCTGATAACATCTCGCATAACCCTCCGCCGAGTAAACAGTCCTAACTGAAAGACAAGATGGGCTGACCTCATCGGCCCGGCTACTGGTCGAACGCATCCACAAACTCGTACGATGGTTACCTAACTTGTTCTTAACACCCTCGTGACCCTATCATCTAGCGGACCACCTCAAATCGCCCCACCACAATCCGGCCGCGGGTTGACTCGCGATACGGCCTCAACCCGACCCACTTCAGACTAAACTCGCTCCCGATCCGAACAACCTTACGATTCACGCCATGAAAGCTACCACTTCCATCTCACACTACCCATGGAATTATCCCACAATATATATCACGCATACCAAGTACTTCGACAAGACCAACCGTAACATCCACTCGTGACGACTGCATCCAAGGTCCCAATTGTTATAAATTCTAAGGCTCCCATTTCTCGTCCCCGCATTCCCTTTTCAACTACCCATGTTTTCTAATCACAACTTACACAATGCTAACCGAACATAGCACTCCACGTATCTACCATAACGACCTAAACAAGTCTCTTAAGGTGAAGATATCTCTGTAACTCGCCTCACTTTCCCTTTGTCGCCTAATCAAATCCTCGCTCACGGGCGCATAACTATAGAAGGTGATGAACCACCACCGATCCGTAAGGTCGAGTCGTAACATCCGCGCCACCTCCAGCCTGGACAATTTCTCGCAAAATGGCCCGCCGCCGCAAGCCTAACAAGCTATCTAAGTAGTACGACACTCCCGTAGAACACCTACCGCAACGGCCATACCGAGGTGGTGGCTTCTCGATTCTAGATCCATAGAACTCGGGTGGATCGCAACTCAAGAAGTCCCAAATCTCAACTATCGGATCTAGGGTGAACCATCGCATCGCCGGAACCTCCGACTCGTCGCCCTCAGTCCTAGCCACAAACCTAGCTAGTAACTGGGCCATTTCCTTGTAACTCATATCCTCGGCTCCTGGTCGTGAAACTGGAGGCTCAGGTATCATGGTCTCTGTAGCTACTGCTACTGCTCTAAACTCTCATGGGGCTAGCGGCGCAGAACTCCTCGAATGCGCCACGCCGGATAATGTCCGGGCTGTGCCTCGTAACCTCTCAGGTTTCACTCGCAGCCTCCTTGCCGCTTGCCTCCCGGGCTCGGTTGCCTTGCATAGAGGCATAACGTGAAAAGAATACGTCGAGGAGTCCAACTTATAACACGGCTCTAAGACACGATCTCGAGTGAGAAGAATGGAAACCAATCCTAAATATCCTGCAGACCTCACGATTATAGATGTGGTGCACGACACACCGATAATCAAGACTTACTAGACACGATGCTGTAGACACTTTCCGAGGACTAATCGCTCGATACCACTTTTGTCACGACCCGATCTGCCCGCGATCGTGCCTTACCGGGCACCCTAGTGATACAACATCGAGAAAATCACGAAATAAAACTTAAACATGAAATAAGATAAAATAAGAAACAAAGCAACCAAAACGGTTACCTTTCTCGCATATATATATACCGAGCTTAAATCCTTTTACAAACCCTGCCCACAACAGTACTACAGACCTCTATGATTTTTATAATAGCTATGACGGGACAGGGACCCGCCATACCCCTGAATGTAAGCACCTACAACGACAGGGGACTATACCAAAGATAAGCCTCCGGGGAAACGGAGCTTCCCAAACGCCGAATCGTGATCCTATGAGCGAGGATCAACAACCGCATTTCTACTGCGGCATGATTAACGCAGCCTCAAGGAGGTCGATAACAGTACCAAGTATGTGAAATCGAAAATATCAGAAATGAAATCATAGTAGTCTATATAAAACAGAGACATATATGATAACCAAACTACGATATAATATGTAAGCAAATATGTCAAGTCGTGGACTCACGCCTCAAAGTCATCACTCAAATATAACAATGGGTCTCACGCCCACAACATCAATCATGCCGTGGAATACCTTCCTCATCCGGCGATGCATGATATAACAACACCAAGAAGTACATGAACACCGTGTCCCACTGTTATAAAACCGTGACGGCAAGTACGGCGCTAACTACCAGATACCAAAGCCGAATCATCAACTGACCGGGGCAAGTACGAAAGCCAACTACCATATACAAAAGCTGTACTAACAATACTCTACAACCCAACCACCAAGCTGAGACGGGGCAAGTACGAACGTCAACTACCGGATACCAAAGCCGGTCACGAGCTTACCGGCAAGTACGAGAGCTAACTACCAGATACCGAGGTCAGATCACGAGACTTCACCACGGTTCGAGCACGGCAAGTACGAAAGCCAACTACCAGATACCAAAGCCGTGTCACGTGGCGACCGGCAAGTACGAGGCTAACTACCAGATACCGCGTCAGATCACGAGACTTCGCCACTAAACCGAGCGGCAAGCGAAGGCTAACTACCGTGTACCAAGGCCGAATCAACCACGAGACGGCAAGACGAAAGCCAACAACCGATACCAAGGCCGAATCCAAGAAAACCTCACGGAGAGCTAGTCCATGGAATAACGCTATCAATGCGAGCGCACCGTGGAATCCTCCACACCGCCAGACGCCCAAGTAAGATCATAACAAATCAGTCGGCCCTCCATCGAGAGACGCGGTGGTATAGAAATACAATACTAGCACGACAAGGCTATCACACGCAAACATAGGCAAGTTACACACAACTCAAGGTACTTTCATTTTATGTCAACAATACGGGTTTCAAACCTAAAATAATACTTACTTTCATTCTTTCAAAAAGACCTCTTTTACGTAAAAATACTAATACTCGTAGTATCAAAAACACATTTCCTTTTCAAACCAAATTACTTTACTTTCGAAAACCTTTACAAGACTTTTAAAATCAAGTACTCTATACTTTTAAACCAAGTGCCTTTCTTTTAAAACAACATCAAGTATACTCTTTAAAACTCAAATACTTACTCTTTTCAAAACAAGTAACCTATACTTAAATCAAGTTACCATTTTAAAGACCAATGATAAAACCATTATTTTGCTTTCATAAAGTCGTTATAACTAACTTCCCATAAAACTGTTATAACACTTTATGTTTTAAACCAATTTAAGACAAAACCATGTCTCTCTTTTAAACCAAAAACTCTTCGATTCCTCAAGTCTCTTTTCTTTTAGAAATCAAGTTCCTTTTAAAGACCAAATACGCATTACTCGCGAATGAGGTTTCACAACTTTCTACACAATTCGAGTTCTTCATATATCATATCAAGTCAAATATAAGTCAAGTTCTTTATCTTTTAAAATCAGTAAACCAACCAAATTCACTTAGAACATGTACGTCCACCGTACTACATAGTTCACAACAATCATGCTAGAAAAGATAGGAAGAGGTTCACATACCTCGCGACGATTATCGACAATTAGCAAAACGCCCACGCATTTAACCTTGCTCGCTTTTTCCACCCTTCAAGTAGAATACGCTACTGCACTACTTCAACCTAAAAGGCCACAAAACGCCTATCAACCTCTAGATCTCTTCAGAATCATTCTAGATACAAGATTCCTTATTCTACGGAAAATTCAAGAAGACCTCCCCGCCCCGCAACCACATAAATCTCATCCTCTAACGAGGCCTGCTACCAAACCAACAATCCTAGGGGGTTACACGCCTAACCTGACGTGTACAATTCTACTCCACAATAATACTACAAGTTCATCAGAATACAAATTCCTATGTAAATACAGATTCAATTCTTATCCATATTCATTCTACATATAGTATACTCAACTATACATTACTACAACATGTAATATCCAATTACAATAGGGGGACAAAGATCATTACCTCGATAAGCCCAAAATTATCCAAGTTTATAAGTCGATCCTGAGCAACGTTTAGCTCCAATTCCTTACGTTCCAACCCGCTCCAAGCAACCCTTAGAGGTTTCTAAATAACTTCTCTTAACACTTCAACCAAGCTTATGAAGATTTTCTAGGGTTTCATTTTGCGACTATTGGAATAAAGTAGTATTTCCGGGCTCCTAGTATTGAAATAACTTTGGAATACTACTAGGGATACTAGGCCAAGGTATTTGGGATTATACAATAATACCCAAAGTATTTTCTACTCAAGTGGGGGAAGGGGGACGAAAACAACTACAAAGGGGAGGGGAGTATTTTGCCTTGGAAGCTTAAGTGTGGGATGAAAATTGTCTTCAACCTAAGGGGGTATATATAGAAGAATCAAGGGTCAAGATTAATGTAAGTGGGTGGTGAGGATGGGTACATGTGTGTGGGTAGTTGGCCAACCAAGTGTTCACCACAAAAGTGGGACAAGTGGCCACCACAAAAATGGGCCACTTGTCCACCTAAAAACGCCCACTCGCTTCTTCTCCACCCGCCAACATGGCCACACGGGGGTGACACGTGTCGTCCCCCTACTCGTCCAAAATATTTCATCTTTCGAAAATATCCGTAATGCCAAAAATCCAAAAATAAAGTGGGCCCCACAAAATCGTAAATTTTCCCGTGGGCCCCACGTGACCAATTTCGGAAATAAAATTTCATAATACTCAAATATTCTAAAAAGTCCAAATACCAAATCTGGGAATCCAATTCCCATTAACGAACCTTTTTCCTTCACAAAATCCGGAAACTTTTCCGTCGAAAAATCACATCTTTCTTCCTTTCCAATTTTTGTGTCGTATTCTCGTACGTACGTCCTCATATACATACTCTGGAACTACGAGGTGTAACAGGACTACTGGATATGGCACTCAATTTTGACTTGGTATCTACTGGAGTTGCAGACGGTTTGGAAGATGACATTTCAGCCCGTTCTATGATCTCTGATGCATACTTCCTCTGGGAAAGAAATAAACCACCTGCATGACGTGTCACCGCAATTCCTAGAAAGTAGTGAAGTGGACCAAGATCCTTCATAGCAAATTCGGAACTCAGCTGGGTCATGATATTCTTGCGAAGAGAGTCTGAAGAGGCTGTTAGGATAATATCATCTACATATAAGAGAATATAAGCGATGATTACCCGTTGATAAATAAATAGTGAATTATCCGAGCTATTGTTTGAGAAATCCATGTTGAACACAAAATCGCAAACCGCTTGTACCAAGTCCCGGAGCTGTTTGAGTCCATATAATGATTTTTAAGTAAACACATGATTGGGATATCGAGAATCTCTGCACCAACGGGTTGGCGACGATACGCCTCACTCGCTCAGTGTCCATGTAAGAAGGCATTCTTGACATCCAATTGATGAAGTAACCATCATTTTGAGAGGGCTAAACTGAGAACAATTCTGATGGTTGCTGGTTTAACCACTGGACTGAATGTCTCGCCGCAATCTAATCCCACCTGTTGAGTCTTGCCATCACCTACAAGTCGGGCCTTATGCCGCTCAAAAGAACCATCAGATTTTTCTTTTTGGCTAAAAATCCACATAGAACGAACTATATTAGCATTAGATGGACGAGGTACTAACTCTCATGTCCTATTTTTAATTAGAGCATGATATTCATCATCCATGACCATTTTCCAATTAGGATCCTTTAGAGCAGACTGTGGTTACAAGCGCAAATGTGATTTGAGACTTGAGTGTAGATCGTATTTGGCATTGGGTTTTGTAATTCCATGTCGACTACGGTTGATCGTGGCGTTTAGTGGGCGATGGATCGACGCCATCGTCGGGAGTGAGACAATGAACGCCATCGCCAGATTATTGCTATTTTCTCCACCGTCACCGGCCGACGAGTATTTTGTGTGTAGTTGGGCCTGGAGTTGGAGGTTGGCCCAACTGAAGGGGCAACTGGTGTGAAGTAGGGGTTCTCGTTCACTGGGCCTTGAACTGACGCCCGGGCCTTTGGATCGTATCTTTTGTGAGTCCCGGGCTGTGGAGAAAATGAGTTAGATACGGGGGCCTATCATCATCCAAAAAATCATAAGTATTTGTCCCTGTGTCATGTATCTTGGCAAAGGGAAATTGTGACTCATCAAAAATTACATGACGACATATAAACATACGTTTGGAAGAAATGTCATAACACATGTAACCACGGTGATTCGTAGGATATCCCAAGAAGACACATGGAGTAGACCGGGGTTGAAGTTTTGTGATTGTGGTGGATGGAAATAGAGGGTAGCAAAGACAACCAAATACTCTCAAATGATGATATGAGGGCTCTCGTAAGTAAAGTATTTTTAGTGGAGCTTGGTAAGACATGTTTTTATGGGGAATGATATTTAACATGTAGGTTGCCATTTGAAGCGCATGATGCCAAAAAATGGGGGGTATAGAAGCATGAGCAAGGGATGTTCTCACAATATTGTTTATGGTTCTAATTTTGCGTTCCGCCTTCCCATTCTGTGAAGAGGTGTGAGGACAGGATAAACGAAATTGTAAACCATTTTTAAAAAAAAAATCCCAAAACTGATTATTGTCAAATTTCCTCCCATTGTCACATTGAATACTTTTAATCTCCCGTTCAAACTGAGTTCGGATAAATGCTCTAAAGTTTAGGAAAGTGAAAAACACTTGTGATTTTTTCGACAAAGGGAATGTCCACAAATAATTAGAGTAATCATCAAGAAACAGTAAGTAGTATCTATGACCTGAGGAACTCAAAACAGGTGATGTCCAAATATCACAATGTAAAATATCAAATGACATAGTAGTGCATGAAGTAGAAGAAGTAAATGGCAACCTAACATGTTTACCAAAGGCACAAGCATGACACTTATTCAAAACATGAGTTTGAGTACATGAAATAAAATTATTTTGTTTAAGAGAGGCCAAAACGGACTCCCCCGGATGTCCCAATCGTTCATGCCATAGTGATGGAGCCAAGGCTGCAAAAGTGGAAGGAACTTTAGGCTGTGGATTTGGTAAACTTATTGGATAGAGCTCCCCTTTGCTATCACATCTCATGAGAAGCTTCCCCGTCTGAAAGTCATGTACGGAAAAACCAAATTGGTCAAATTTAACAGAAACCCAATTATCACTAGTAAACTTCCTAATGAAACCAAATTTTTATTAATTTGGGAGACGCAGGACATTTTTAAAACTAGTGGCGGATGTGCGGTGACAGTGTGTTTGACCCATAACCTTTTATTGGAATTGCATGGCCATTTCCGACAATAATACCATTTTCTTTGCTCAAATTAAAATAGGGTGAGAGTGTACCTTGGGACGCCGTCATATGTGACGTTGCCCCGGAGTCCATATACCAATTAGAATCCGATGGATTGAGTCCAAGAGTGTGCATAGCCTGCTCAATATCCGTAGGATGGGTCGTGGTTGAATGGGCCTCCTGCCATTGGGCCGGAGGAGGCCCAAAATCGACGTCGTCTTTGAAACATTCCCGCCGACCGGGCTCGCAAGTCCAAAATCGCTGCCTGAATTCTTTCCGCGAATCGGGCTCTGGCCGGCATGCCAAAACTCGCTGGCTGCCTTTGGAAAGTGGTTGGCCGCCATCGCCATCGGGCTGTTGGTTTACTCGCCCAATACCTGCTCGACTTTGCGCCGCTGAAGCCGCCGCGCTATCGGCCGCGCCGGCCGCCGTGGTTGCCGCCAAGAACCACCGCCGAGTTGCGCCGCCGCCATAGCCGCCGAGTGTGCCGCCGTTATTTCGCCGCCACGAATTCCGGTGACTTCACCTTTATTATTTCCGCGATTTCCACCCTTCTTATTATTATTACCACGCCCTTTTTACTCTTATTTTGTGAAGAATAGTCAAAATAATTACGCCGTTTGAATACGTGGCAACCATGACGAATTTGTTGAAACCTTTAATCAAACTCGACTCTTGAGAACAAGCATGGATCTTGCTTGATAAAACTTTGGTAAGGATTACTTTGTGGATTAGTGTCCCCACGCCACTATAAGCATCCGTGAGACCGTGACTAATCGTAAAACTAACAGGTTGTCGAAGCGGGTGAACCACGTTCTCAATTGATGCGCCACTTTGAGGCGTTGTGATGGGTTGAAGCGTTAGGGAAGTCTGCCATGACAATGGTTGAAAATTCTTGTTCCAACGCAACGACACGAGAGTTTTGATTATCTTGAAAAATGTCTCAGCGTTCCCGTACGCCACGGCGATAGAATCTGGTTCCATTATTGTATGCACAAGTGCATGGATATTATTGCATAAATCCAACCAAGAAGCGTGGCATCAAGGGTATCCCAATTCTTTGTGCCTTGACGATTGTTCGTTGTTGTACCATTTTTGGTGGAATTATATGATGAAGAACTTTGTGAGCCCTACAACATATTTTGAACAACTCCGCCCGTATTTGCGTAGTGAGCGCTTTCCATCTCTAGTTTGTGAGAGATATGTGTTTTGATGTTGGAAATAGTAAGAAATTTGAGTGAAACGAAGATTTTGATTCAGTCATGGTTGACAACAATAATGGAGGAAAATAAAGTATAACAATGGAGAAGACAAATTCGGTTGGATGGATGGGGAAGATGACCGAATTTGGAAGAAATATTTTATTTAGAGTAGGATCTTTGAATTATCTTCTGATACCATGTAAGAATTATTTAGAACTGGAAAATCTTCCTTAATCTTTATTCATCCCAAATGGTCACAATATATACACTAAGTAACAATTAATAGGAAGATTAAGTCTTCCTTAAAATCCTTCTACCTATCCCATAATATATTCCTTTCCCTATATTAATACTATTCTATTTAATACATAATACTATTTACCATATACAAAAGATTCTACATAATTATATTATTAATAGTAATTAATAATAAATATTCTAACAATAAAGAATGCCTGGACAAGAAAATTGAATACAATATACCACACGGATGATGGATGATTGAGCTCCTTATAAGGTTTAGACAAAAATACTAGTAACATTTTGACGAATAAAATAGAGTAGTGGTATCGGAATTTGAATGTGGCTTTATTTTGCTAGGGATTGAGAAGGAAAAAAGCTACCACTATAATAAAATGATTAATGGGCTTTTTCATTGGAAGATGAAATTGCGGAGGGCAACAGCAAAGAAGAGATACTGTCAAGATTCAAGAAGGATAGTCCCCGGGGCACAGTCCAATGGCAAAGGAGGAGGCTTAAGATGCTCTGAACACTTACAGCGTATGATCGATTTCCAGTGATAGCATTCTGCTCTCTTCTGGGTTGATCCTTGTAGGTGTTATCAGTTGTTCGTTCTCAAACCCTAATTATTGGAGCACATCTCGTGATATACTGGTAGTAGTGTTGAGGGACCGGTACTACTATCTTCAGGACTAGTCTGACGCAAGTCGAAAACCTGTATATTAAAAAAAAATGGGAAGTACACAAAGCCCATGCTTCCATACTTCATCGAACATCGGAATTAGAATTCTAGATCAAGAAACTTAATTACTTTTACAACTTAGTAATAGTACTTATCTTTTCTTAAACAAACTAAGTGTGACTAACTAAAATTGTTTGTTCATTTCTTGAAAAAGAGATCCTAGATAGTACTGTTAGGTAAAACTAGAGATATATACAATCAAATCTCAGATAAGGAACATATTGAATTAGCTGGAGGTTCATTTAAAATACGTACTTACCTGGAGTTGGAGAATTCATAAAGTCTTCCTTTCTGTGAGAAAATAATGACAGCAACTTGGGCATCACAAAGAACTGATAGCTCATAAGCTTTCTTCATTATTCCATTTCGCCGTTTCGAGAAAGTCACTTGCCGGCTTGTCGCATTCTCAATCCTCTTCATTTCTACCTTTCCTCTCACCATTTTCCTGCACATTAATAAGTACTCTTACCACATAAAAATAAATATCATGACTATAAGAATAAATGTTATCCTACCCAAGATTAGCAAGAATTTGATATAGCTTGTTAAGTTAGTACTGCAGCTGAAAGCTGAATATCGGACAAATTTACATGCTAAAGATAGTTGGAAGAAGAAATAGAAAAGAATCCAAAAACCCTAAAAGATTTCTAAATAAAAAAAAATGAATCTTCCAACTGACCTTCAACAAGAAGAAATATCCAGAAAGTTGAAAAACCCTAGCTATTACTCAAAAGAACCGTCAAATATGCCTAATCGATTAGAATTGAAAAAATTATTGTCCTTATTGTTATAAACATACGATTCATGGGCACTAACAAACGAAAAAAGACATGGAAATTGGTTATTCGTTGATGTATCGATCTCTTTATTTTCAGACCAGAGAGTCTAATATTTACCTAATTCATGTATTTCTCTTATTCCCTTTGTCCTTTTCTATCCACAAAATAAGTAAGCATAAGAAAGTCCTGTCCTACCAAAAACTATTGTTACCTTGCTTTGGTAATCTAAGAAATAGAAATTAATCATACAGAAAGAATAGTACTGACCCAGAAATAGGGTTACAAAGGAGTAAGTCTCAAACTATCATGTATTTATAAATTATCTCGTTTAAAGTAAATAAAAATTGTTAAATTAAATTATTTATAAATATAAAAAGATGATATTCTATTTGACTAAAGAACATTATTCACATAAATTAAGATAAAGAGAGAGTACTAAGTATTGTTAAAAAGGAATTTCTAGACATTACCCAAAAAAACAAAATAAAGGATTTTTTTTTAAATTTAAGTTATATATGTATATTAATGTAGTAAATTCGGTGTAATTTAATCGGTTATATTATGTTAGTATTAATTGGTCTATTTTTCACGGTTATTATATCATGCTTAATATTAAGAGTTGTTTGTTGGTAGGTCAATCTAATCGATAGTGTAAAAAAATAATGTGAGTTCACTGAGCATAAGCTCTCTTTTTTCAATTAAGAATATTAACGATATTGTGAGTTGTGACTGAGTAAATAAAATAAAATATTCTAATAATTTATTAATTAGAGGTCTCGAGTTCGAGCCCTGAATACATAAAAATCTTTAGTAGAAAGCGTTCTCTCAAAATAGGCCCTACGTGTCACGAATCCAAATATAATCAAATTTTAATATTGATGAAGAATATCCGGTGGGAAACTAAAAAATCTGGTCGATGATTGCAAATATGTCAATATAGTACCAAAGCAAGCTTAGAATCTTGGGTTTTGACTCTCACTACTCACTAGAACTTGACATCCAAAAGGAATTTTACGTATTTAATCTAAAAAAGAATCAAAATTGCAATTGAAGACCTAATTTAGTAACACAATAAAAACGAAAAGAAGTCCTCCGGGGCATAGTCCAGTGATAAAATGCAGGTCTTTATAAAGCGCTCTGGCGTGGACGATGTGAGTTCGATTCATGAAGCGAAGAAAGTGCATGTTGGAAAAATTTGACTGTCCGTTGATCGGTTATGACGATCGTAAACTAGTCATTAGAAGACATCCCGCGATTTCTTGGTGATGTTGTTGAAGGGCCGATCCATCACTCGAGGATGCGGGTATCTGGGTGAAGTAGTCGAATGACGCAGTTAAACGCCGATTATTATAAAAATAAAAATAAAAACGAAAAGAACGGTGCTCTATAATTTTAGTGTAGCATCTAAACCAATTTGGGAGTATCTATAGGGTGGGGTTTAAAAGTGATTACAGTAAGTTTTAGGGTGGGAATAGCTAGTGAAGTGAAGACGGCAACATCATCGTACCACGATCTGATGTGATATTACTCATATTACTTTCATTTGATATATATTTTAAAAAATAAAGATTTTTTTAATATTATAATCTAAAATAAGTAAAAAATATTTATTTAATTATAAATTATCTCGTTTTACGTAAAAAAAAAAAAAAAAAAAATTACTAAATAATAAATATATATATATATATATATATATATATATATATATATATATATATATATTTAAAGTTTTAAACAAACTAAAAAAATGAACCATTCGTTTTGGGACCAATAGAAGTGAAGTCTGTCAGGTGGCTCCAACTTCGTTTGGCGTGTCCATTTTCTTTGGTGCTAATACCACTCTGTAGTCTGTACTAAGTACCAAGTTACTAACTACTATGTTGTGCAGTAGCTGTGATTTATTCATAGACCAAAATATTCCAACCATGTTTAGTATTTCTTGAGTTTCAATTTAAGTATTTTAATTTGACTAGATATAAAATTTAAGTAACAAAAATATTTTTAAATCTTATGCTTTTTAATTAAAGATTTATGGGATCCTTTAAATTTTATGATCTTAAACTTGTCAAAATTTACTAAATATAAAAAGAGACACTATTTTTTAAACAAATAAAAAAAAAGTAAGACACTTAAATTGAGACTGAGAAAGTATAATGGGATATGGTATTTTTCTTTTTCTTTCTTGGGTTTTAGTATCCGGTTTTCGGAGAAGTTTTTTCTACGTACATTAATTTAATAAAAAAAAAATTATAAAATATGATTTTTTTCACTTGATTCCCATTTAATCAGCTCATTGGAAAAACACATGATGAAAAAAGTCCTCATTAAAACACTGGGAAACATCATAATTTTTTCGTGTAAATCACTAATATTTAAGTTTTAGGATAATTTCATCACTATATATCCATAAACATACATTGCAATAATAACTCAAATATAACATTGCAAATTTATAGCCCAAGGCCCTGATCCGAAAAAAGGAGGTTTTCTCTATCAATTTAATTCCCTTTCACCCCAATTTACTCTCTCTCCTTGAACATTGACAACACAATTTAATCTTACCTTTATACATTCTTGTACCCTAGTATATACACAATTATATAAAATTATACACAATTCTACATATTTATATAGATTTATACAAATATATACGATTGTATATACAATATTACAATGTATCTACATTGTACATGTGTGTATAAAATAACGATAGTACATGTTTACAGTAGAAAATACCTTTTAGTCACCATTACACCTCAATTTCAACATTAGAATCACCAAATACCTGTAAATAAAGTATCAATCTGGTATAAAAAGTGTTTATACACTCATATATGCTAATATACAATTTTATACACTATTATACAAAAAGTGACTTCGTCTTCTTTCTTGAATCCAAGCACCAAAACTATCCAAAACACCTCAAAAGCTACATCAAATCACCTTAAATTCATATTTAGGCTCCTCAATACGTACCCGATCTTTTGCAACAATATCCACTTGAAACTGAGCTTATTTGCGGAAATCAGATTTTCAAACTTTGAAACATCGAGCTTCAAAAATGATCGTTCTATGAAGTTACTGCTTCCTATTCACTTTCTCAGTCTTAAATCAATGGATAACCGCTTTGGGAGCATGATAGGGATGAGTTTTGGGAGCATGATAGGGATAAGGGGCAGTTGAGTTAGACGTAGAACGATGGATAAGTGATTGAGGCCTGGGCAACAAAAATCCATTGACCACTAGTTATGCAATATTACTCATTATAAATAAACCTCCTGTCAAGAATCGAACTCGAGTCTCGACCGTGAAAGTATGTCTACTAAGCCAACCATCAAGTTTTGATATATTTATGCTCCTCCTAATCATAAATTTCTTGGCCGGTTCTAGTCAATTTTTAACAAGATGCCTATTTTTTTTACACTTATTATTTATAATAGTGCAACATTTTTAAAAGTCTAATGTTTTTAACTTTACATAGTAATATTATTGCTATTATTTATATTAGTATATATTAATTCAAATTAATTATGTGTTGCAATACAATTCGTTGGATATTGTAGTATAGATGCCTATTGTTTTACACTTATTATTTATAACAGTGCAACATTTTTAGAAGTCTAAAGTTTTTAACTTTACATAGTAATATTATTGCAATTATTTATATTAGTATAGATTAATTCAAGTTATTATGTGTTGCAAAAATATTATTCTAAAATTATTTGTATAGAATCTAGGTGGTAGGTGGTGGTGGTTGGGGGCGGTGGTGAGGGGTAGATGTGGTGGTGGGGTTGGAATCAAATAGGGCGACTGAAATTACGTCGCCCTATTTGGAACTTGGGTTTGACTCAACGATGGTGTTACACCTTGTAAGTTAAGACGATAATTAAGAACGTCATTAAGAAATTAAGATTCGAATATTGGTTATATAGTATGGTTATATTTGCTAAATCCAGAAGTTAGTACATGAAAGATGTGATTCCGGATTATTTTTTATTATTATTATTACAACGAGCGTGAAAAGGAATTGAAAATGATTGTTATATATATGTCCCGTTATGAATTTGTAACGTATATAAGTTACGACAACAAGAATACGAGGCTTTATGAGACTTTTGGGAATTAAAGGAAGCAGGATTAATTTAATTATACTATTAAGGGACCAAAGTGTAGATGGTAATTTTTCAGATTTTAGGCAACCCTTATTTAACTTATAAGTTTTCTCCTTTCTCATTTTCTTCTTCTTTCAAAATTCAGACCAAGAGCAAACCCCTCTCCTTTTCTTTTTCCTTCCAGCCGTGAGCCTCACAATTTCTATACAAAGATTGGAGCTTTTGAATTCCTCTACCAAAGTTAAGTTCCTACAAAAATTTCGAACCTAATTAACCCAAAACAGTGGGTAAAAATGCACTGCTGCCGATTTTTGAGCCAGATTTATTCAAGTTTTGGTGAAATTTTTTGGAAGAGAAATATGTATAAATGATGGGTTAACATTGTAGATTGTTTCATGTCAATTTGGAGTTGAAGAAGTATGAAAATGGGGGGCAAATCGGCAAAAACAGTGGCAAAAAAAAATCGGGATTTCTGGGGCAGATTTTTAGTCAACTTTGGAAGGGCATATCTCCTAGAATATTAGGAGTTTTTGGATATTGTAAAAGCCTAAAATGAAGTTCGTCGAGTCTAGTTTCCAAATCAACAAACCACTCGTCGATAGGACACCGTAGTAGAGAGTTATCGACGTTACAAGTTCAGCTGATGAAGCAGTGGCTAAAAATCTGGACAGTCACGTTTTTTGGGGACTGTTTTGGTAAAATTTTAAGGTATGAAATTCTTCTTCTATTGGTGAAAATGTATCCCTTTTACTTGATATTTGATAGATTAATTGATATTATAGTTAGGAGAATTATCCATGTCAAAGAAGAAAGGGAAAGAAGACAATGCATGTGAATGATAGAGGTCGAAACCGATTTAGAACCTATTCTTGGCGTACGTTGGAATTGAGTAATTGTGTTGGTATGTTATTACTAATTGCATGTGAGAATTTAGATGAAACCTTGATGTTAAAAGTTAAAGTTGTTAATTGAAGTTGTTGGGAGATTAATTGGAAAGTAAGGAATTTTGGAAAAAAGCTTTGGAATTGTAAAATGTTGATATGACCGGAAAGTTGATAGAAATTGTTGAAAATTTCGATAATGCATTACAGACTGAATCAGTGTGTGAATATAAGTTACTACATGCATATTTATTGAGGCAATTATCTATACATGCTCGAAAGGATTAAAGTATAGAGAAGTGTTAAATTCACATTCTTGAATTGGCGATGTCGTTAAGAGATTGGATTGCCCCATGATAATTCTAACGTGACTAAATGATTGACTAACATGAGAGGTAAGTGTATAAATTCCCTTGGTTATTGAAGTTGATAAATTGAATGTTTAGATAATTTTGACTACATATGGAAATGGTGGTGGTTATTAGTTTAATTTGGATCATTGGGTTGATTTAGATTGTTGGTTTGAATTGGATTGTTAGTTGGAGTTGAATTGTTGATTGATTTGGATTATTGGTATAATTGTGGATACACACATAAACAAAGAAAATGCTGCCCAATTTTTTATAGAAATAAGGGAGCCGTTATTCATATAACTTACATTAGAAAATCAAAATTGACAAGCGTGTTATTCCTTATTATAGGTTGAAGTACTAGACGAGACATACCCTAATATTGAGTTGATTAGCTCGCCTAAGAGGTATGTGAGACTATTCTTTCTTTGGCATGATTTTGTGAAAATCCTTTTTCCCTATTTTTGGCACGACCTTGTGAAAAACTTTCATTTGACTTGATTTTAATAAAAGTACGGCGGACGTACATGATTTTCTACAGAGTTAGTTTTAAAGGAAAATTGTTATGACAAGTGCCTATGATTTCAGTAAAAAGTGTATTATGATGATATTATTGAAAGTCAAGATGATTTCAAATTGCATATAGTTGCTCATGATATCTACTCGTGCCGAGTCCTATTACACATTCACCGAGTCTCTCACATAGAAGGCCGGCACTATATAGTATGTTCCGGGTTCGAGTCCCGGCTATTATTATTATTATATTACTTGGGTTCGAGTCCCAAGCGGGTTCAACTCCCGATTTATTATTATTCCATGGATTAACTCTCCATGATGCGGGTTCGAGTCCCATGACAGTATATTATTCCATATATTTACGTGGGTTCGAGTCCCACGATATACATGCTTACTTGGGTTCGAGTCCCATAATATATACTTACTTACTTGGGTTCGAGTCTCATGATATATATGTACCTAGACGGGTTCGAGTCCCATGCTATTATATCCTGAGGATAGAAGTTCATGATTTTGGCCTGACTTGCATATTTTGAAAACGGAAGAACTGATTTTCATTACTCTCATTTGATGGAGTACAATTATACAATTAAGTTGAATTCTTACTTGTCTCTTGTTTCGTTGAATTATGATTTATAGTCTGATATTTTCGATTCTACATACTTGGTACATCTATCGTCTTGACCCCTTTTCTGAAATTGCGTTCATGCCGCGAGTTCGGTGTTGAATAGGTGACCCTCCGTCTAGGATTTACATGCAACGGTGGAGAGCTCCTTTGTTCCGAGCGGCTATTTTGGTACAGACCTTTATCTTTCAGACTTATGCATATTTTGGGCACGACGGGGTCCTGTCCCGTCATATGTCAGTATTACACTCTTAGAGGTCTGTAGACATTTGTGGGTTGGACGTTTGTACCTTGTTCTGGGTTTTGATGTTATTATCTCGTGGAAGCCTTGCCGGCTTGCTTATTTTGATTATGTCTTTGTGCACGTGATGTTGGTTGGTGGCAGCCTAGTCGGCTAGCCTATTATGGTATTGTTTTTGTTGTTTTTGGACCGTATGGCTATCCCATTTAGGAAATATTGTAAGCGGTGGTGTCTTAGAAATTTCTATAGATCTCTGTATTAGATGGATTAAGAGTGACAAGTCAGTAATGACGTCCAATTAGGACGTTAGTCGGGCTCGTCGGGTTGGGTCGTGACAGAAGTGGTATCAGAGCAGTTAGTCCTCGGAATGTCTACAGACCGTGTCTAGTAGAGTCTTGTGTATGAGTATGTTGTGCACCATACTTATACACAGAAGGCTGTCGGACATTTAGGATTGGTTTCTACTATTTCATCTCATAGATCGTGCAATAGAGCTATGTCAATAAGATAATCCCCCATCTTCCTAATAATTATTGTGGTTGCAGTTATGTTCCAAAAGACAGCGACAGTGGCTCGGAAGGGGAAAATCAGAGTAAATCGGACTTGACTTGGTGCGTCAAGCCATAAGGGAAGTGAAAGAGTTTGAGTAGAAGTATGATGACCAGGTTTGGAGATACTAGGTCAACGTCAGGTAAGGTAACTATTCAGAATTGTTTACGTACCAAATAAGAGAATAAGTTAACAATTCATCACTTAAGGGATGGTATCATCAGGGATTGGAACCAGGAGCAGTGTCCGAGGTTACGTATGTATACTAGAATATGTTGGAATTATGAAAAGTACGACAAGTAAGAAATGAAGTTGTTTATAATTACGAATAGTGAAGAGATCCCTTTCAGACCATGAATGAGGTGTTGACTATTGAAATAAATTGCAATAGCCTCTATCTTACGAATTTGTACTCTGTTATGCTACGTTATCTGCTCTATAGTGACAGAGATTGAACTTTTCCTTCCAAAGATAGAAAGTGAAACTTACCTATTCTTTTCTCTTTCATACCTCCAATTAAATTTTGAGCGCTAATTGTTAGAATCTGTGACTGTTTTATGGTATACCATGTTGTTTTACTATGTGAAGGTAGGGAACTGCAAAAGAATATTGTTCCCATGTAAGAATGAGAAGGGGCTATTACTTCTGGAATAATAAGATTGATATATAAGGATGCAAGCATTTTTCTTACTTTGGACCGAATGTTGGGAAGTATTGGACATAGGGATTAATTGAGTTTTTTTCGCAAATGACTTAGAACTTGGGAATGATGAGCATTCTATTAGGGTATAGTTGTGTCAAGCATTTTAAATATTGTAACTTCTGGAGTTCATATTTTCGGTTAAGAAGTTATTTGAAGGATTGATAATCGAAGTATGTATTTATGCACAGTTTCAATGCATTGGTTCACGCAGAATGCTAAGATGATGTTATTTGATCTCTTGGAAGCCTCATCTCGATGAGGTAGATATTAAAAGCTATACAGAATAGTTGGAACACTACGGGGTGACACATAGGGGTATAAATAAAAGTTCTCATATGACTTTGGTGAATGCGTTTAATTATGTGGCTCTTAAGAGGATACTGTGGATAGATATTGGAAGGTTACATGGTCAGGTACAAGTCCATAGGCAATAACGAGTGATTCAACTAGGTATTAAGGAGAAATGAAAGAGTGAAGTGTCATGCCGCTAAGACTGAGATAAGGTATTTTAAGCAGTATGTAGCAGATTATGGTGAAATGAGTGGCATGCAGGGTGTATAGCAGCACTTACTAATCAAGAATGAGTTGATAACCTACATGATTATAAGGTGCCTTTCATGAAACCAGACCTATATGAACATTCTCTTGAGTTAATTGAATGAGAAGTAGGCATAAAGACTTAGTATAAGTTCAGATACTTTAAATAGGTGAAGGTTGAATCCTGAATTTCTACAGACCATAACAGAAGGATGGAAAACAGATAAGAGAGTACAAAGATATAGTTGAATTCAACAAAGTGATAATAGATATTCAGTGTGATGTAGCCAAAGTGACAAATGTTGACGCATCCAAAGACACAACTGAATTAGTAAGTTCAACGAGAGGATAAAACAAAAGCCACGTGAGGAGGCAAACGGTAATAATGCAAATCAGGAGGAACAAAGAGATACTGGGGAAGAATATGAAAATAAATAGAATAAGGGAGACGACTATGGTAAGGTGGTAGAAGTAAAACAACTCATTAAGGACCCACAATTGATAGAAGGATCAAATGCAACTCTTACTACTAAAGAACAAGTTGAAGGAGTTTTTGTAGCAGCAAAAGTTAATGAGGAGCGGAATGTTGACAAGAGTCAGGAGGTGTGTACCAATGGTAACAACTCTAATAATAGTAACGCATTAATATTAAATAAAGATGGGATAATGATGTCCAATGTGGAGCAGAATATGGCAGTGGAAGCATATATGTCTATCATAAATATATTAATCAGCAGAGAAACTTAATCAGAGATAATATATGGGATGATTAACATGACAAACTTAAGGACTCACTGGGGAAGAAGTTACATGAACTAGGTAAATATACTATGGTATATGCAAAGAGTGATGCATTGGGATGGTTGTCTCTGGGATAGTTTATACTATATTGTCGACGATATGCGAGATCCTTGGCTAGTTAGTGGGGATTTCAATGTTATTATAAATGGAAGGGAGACAATAGGCGGTCTTCAGATATATCCTGCAGAGCGTGAGAATCTTTGCATTGGTACTAATTCATGTGAAATGTTTGAAACTGATTTAAAGGGAGTCTTTTTTAGTAGTGGAATAAGAGTGTCGATATTGACTGTACTTTTAAGAGGTTCGATAGAATGTTGACAAACATTTATTTTAACTTGGTTGGGACAGAATATGAAGCATTCTTTTAGGCGCTAAATCAAAATTGGCACACTGTTGTTGATTAAGACGATTTCGTTTCTTTTATACCGAAACTGAAGAATGTCAAGACTGCCCTATTATTATGGAGTAAGGAAACTTTTGGAGGATATTGTTAGATTTAAAGAGGAGTTGTTTGAAGAATTTCCAACTGAAGCAAATAGAATGATTTTACAAAGAGTTAAGGCATACTTTGAAAGAGTATGGAGAAGCTTCTGGCCATTTGATCAATAAAAGGAGAGTTCTGTTTATATGCATGCTAAGACTCCTAGTTGTCACGACCCGACCCCGGGGCCGCGACTAGTACCCTACTGGGGTACCCTGTCAGGTATATGTCAGAGAATAACAGCGGAACATAACACAACACATAACATCATAAAAAGGGTAATACATATCTGGCCAGCCGATAAGGCTGCCTCCCATAAACATACTTAACCAATGTATTTATAAAACAACTGGTTCTTATAGCCCAAAACATATAGGTGGCCTGCACTTAAAGATAACAAGCGTGGCATGACGGGGCCCGCCATACCCACGAATGTACAAAATACCTATAGCATCGTGGAAATATCCGTACTAATAAATAAGCTTCCGAGGAATGAGCTTCGACAGGAATAGCGATCCTAAGAACGAGGATCCTCAATCACCCTTACCGCGGCATTTAACGCAGCCCTGGGAAGCGGGTCAAGACACAATATGTACCAAGCACGTAAAGTCGGGAAAAATCGTAATATGATATCATAAGTCTAAAAGCAAGCTGGAGTCATGAAAGACGATAAAATACCTTTTACTGTGCCTTACTAACAATGAGAGTGACAAGTATATACGTATAATACTGCATAAAGTAGGAGGCTCATGATCAAAACAGGGTACCTCGCCTTGAGTATCAATAAAACCATCCTACTCCTGGGACTATTTCACCCGCATGGGTCCTGTGGACCCGCATGAGGTACTCCTCGCATCGGCTGTTGATCGGTGTATTTTATATACACCTTTTGAGTCTGTTTTAGTTAGTCTTTTGTCCCATTTTGCACATATAAGTGTCATATTAGGATAGTTTTTCTTTCTATTGAGTCAAAGTGGTTGAAATGGCCAAATGGCGGAAAAGGAGCAAAAAGAGGGCAAAAGAGAGATGAAAACAGAAAGTGGCGAACGAGGCTAAAATCCGGACTGGCGCGGCTCCTGCAGCCATCAGCAGGGCCGCGGCGCCCATTATTCAGAGAGGCAGAAGACTCGGCGCGCCTCGTGAGACGAAGCGAGGCGCGGCGCGCTAAACATCCGAGGAGCTACAGAAGATACAGTGGCCGCGCGCTACCGAGCCAGATATCGGCGCCAAAACACCCGACGGATTTCAGAACTTCAGGCGCGCCTATCAGCCAGCGCGCCGACGCGGAAATTTTAGGTCTTTTGACGGATTTTTGGGCCAGGCCTGCAGGGAAAAGAAGGAGGCGTTTTTAAACCTATAAAAGGAGAACCCTAGGCAGTTTTAAAGGGTTCCCTTTCTTGCCAAACACAAGGTTTTCTTGCCTAGGAGATTGGAGACCTAAACATTAGTAATTTCTTTCCTTTTTCTTTTCTTTAATTCAGTTTTTGCATGATGAACTTTGAATTAGTTCTTGTCATATTCATGGCTAGGAACTAATTCTCTTATAGGGCTTTCTATGTTGAATTGTTTGAACCTTATGTTATAAATTAATGCATGCTTATGGTCATTGTTCTTATTGAGAGATCTATCCAATAATTGAGTTGAATTCTTGGTAGCTAATTGACAACTAGTTATCACTATATGATTTCTAATCAGTTACGAAAAGGGGATTGTGAATATCTTGTAAGTTGGGTAGATCTTGAATTGGGGATGAAAATACCTCAATTAGATTTGTAAGCGTTGATGAGAGGCTTAACAACCCTAATTTTGCGCGTAGTGCGTGTGCCAACTAGGTTTTTGTTCTTAATCCTCCTATAGAGTTACCCTTATCAAAAGTTAGGTAAGGAACAATCTGGGTTGAGTGTTTATATAACTTAACGGAGTATAAAACGATTTCGTAAACCTGCTTTCTCCAAAAGAATAATACCATAGGTAATGCATTAATGAGTAGCATAAGCGGATAGTGAGGATACATAGAAGCCCTATTCTCATCACATCTGAATTAAATCTTTATACTTTAAAATAGCTTTTATAATTCTTAGTCATAAACAACCAATCACTTATTAATTCGCCAAATAGATACTAGAAAATAGATAACTGGTACTTGAACCCTAATCCTAGAGGACGCTATTCGGTCTTATCCAAGACTATACTACTTGATACGATAACGTGCACTTGCGTTTAAAAGTGTGTGCATATTACGCGCATCAAGTTTTTGGCGCCGTTGCCGGGGATTAGACATTAGTTCAATATCAAATTTATCTATTTTTAATTTCTAATTTGGTTTTATGTATAGTTTTTTTTTTATTTTGTTCATTTTATGTATTTATTGTGTGAAAACAAGGGTGCTGTGATTCTTTGTTGGTTTTGATGCATCTCAGGGATCCTGAAGATATGGATTACTACTGTCAATATGATCGAGTTCCAACCATAGAGGAAGAGAGGGAGGAATTACGAGAAACTCTACTCAGTCTCACGAGGTCCCAAGCTCAGTTCATGGACGAAATGAGGTTGGGTATAAAGAAGTTGGAAACGCAAATAGCAGAACTCGCGATCATATTCAACAATAACAGCAAGTTGAGGAGCCCGAATCACACCCAACTATTGAGGAATTTGGTGAGATAGCTGGTGTAGAGAAGGAAAAGATTGCAGAAATCCAATTATTCACCTTCTTGGATTCTGTGGAAATTCTTTTTCATGCACCTATCACAGAAGAAACACCACTAGCTATCACGAATGACTCCCAATTAGGAATTGCATACCATCAAGGGCAACCCCCAGAGTCAAGAGATGTAGAGAATTTCACGGTTTCCTACAAAATAAGAAGCCTAAAAGACAAACTCATCTTGTGTGCTTGGGGGATACTTGTATGTTTAAGGCCCTGTTTGAACAAATAGTTATAGGAAATTGAGACCTATAGCAATAAATCATGGATTGCAGCGCGTGAAGTATCCAATGGGCACTCAGAAAGGTTAATTGCGTCCGGCTAAAAGACGTAAAAGACAGCGCTTGTTGGGAGGCAACCCAACGTTTTTCAATTATGTCATTTTAATTTCTGTTTTTAGTTTATTTTATTTTGTCTAGAACAATCTCACGGTCTTGGGTTCTTGTGTTTGTGCTGTGAGTGATAGGTACAGGGGAATGAACTGAAGGCGAAAAATCAAAGAAAGTCGATTTCGAGCAGTAGCGATACGCGCCTGTACAGTGGCCGCGACGCCAAAATATCTGAAGAGTCTTGAGTTTAAGCGCCATGCGCTTCGTAAGGCCAGGCTCGAAAGTCCCGGCGAGCGCAGATGTCAGCCGCGCGCCAAAAGCACACGCGGCGAATCCAGAAATTTTAAACGCCCAAAAATAAGATTTTCCCCAATTCCAACTTCCAAAACCTAACCTTCCCTCTCCAAAAACCCACGAATTTTCAGAAACTCTCCCACAAATCCTCCACAAATCCAACCCAACCACAACCTAAACTCTTAAATTCCCAAAAACCCCCAACTATCTCAAACAACAAAGCTCCATTCCATAGCCTCAACCCACCAATTGAAACAAGAACAAGCTTGAATCTTCTCATCAAAAGGTAATCCCTATCTTTGTTCTTGAATCCTTTCACTGAAGTCATAGGAGGTAGGAGTTGGGAAGAGTATTGTAGTTGGAGTAGTTTGGGTACTGAAAAGTTGGTTGTGAAGTTGGAGAAAAGAGTAGAAAAAGAGGTTGTGGGCATTGTTGAAGTTTGGGGGTGTTGTCGCTGCTAGTTGTTGAGTGTGTAGGAGACATTGTGCCACAAAAATTAGAAGCTGCAGATTTTGTTTAAAAATGGCCACCAGAAAGAGAAGAGGATCCACATCCACCCCAACCCCACAATACGATGAAAATAGATTTGTGAGTTACCAGGCTTTCCAAAGATACAAAAGGCTTGATACTGCACTGTAATTCCGAGAAGGGAATGGATTACCAAAGGGGATCATATGGGGAGGAAGACATTTATGAGCCCATCCAGGCTATGATAGAGCTAAGGGTGGAAGAGATTTGTCAATCGGAGAAGATAAAACCATGAATACAACAATGGTGCGGAATTTTATGCAAACTTTACGGAGAGGACAGAAGGGTGCTTTGTGGGAAATTATATGCCCGTGGATCAGAATAATAAATACAACGCTAAAAACAGTTGATGTTGAAGAAAGTAGTGATTGGAACCATTTTAGAACATGGTCTAGGAGCAGCAACAACATTGACTGGAATAATATTGCAGACACAGTGAGCTACCCTGGGGCTGCTTTTGAGATCGGAAGGAATGGATCTAGAGCACCGGCAAAGCCACTAACACGGCAGCCAAGGCTTGGCTGTATTTCGTCAGTGCCCGCATGATTCCATCTACGCACTTCACCAGAGTGCCAGAAGACAGGATTAAGTTGATTTATGGAATTATGAGGGGGCTGACAATTGATGTGGGAAAAGAGATAGTGCAGAGCATCGAAGAAATCAGCAGGTTGGTGACAACAGGTGGATTGGGACACGGTTCACTTATTACCAGTCTATGCCACATGAGTGCAGTCCCACAACTACCCACAGATACTCATGAAAGAAACCAACTGCCGGTGTCCTATGGGATAGTGCACTCTTTTCCAGACCCTAGCCCCCCAGCAGCCAGACGAAGAGTACAACCCGCAGCAGCAGCAGCAACAGCAGCAGAGGCAACCATGGATGAAGATGAGCCTGAAATAGGGGCTCAATATGAGGCAGGACCTAGCCACCGGCCAACCACAGAAGCAGAACCCTCAGTGCCAATGATGGAGCAAGTGCTCCAGAACCAGAGGATGATGATGCAACACTTCGGCACATTGTTACAAGGACAAACTGAGTTGAGACAGGGACAACAGGAGTTGCGACAAGGGCAACAAGAAGTGAGGCAGGAGCAGCAACAGCTGCACCAGCAGTATGAAGAGTTGAGCTCCCTGTTCAACCAATGGTCGATGCATTATCCACCGCCACCACCACCATTTTAGCCAAAGTTTGTAAGTGTCCTATTTCTTTTACTTTCTTTGAGTCTTACACACATTGGGGACAATGTGTGATTTAAGTTTGGGGGTGTTTTATTTGTGTGTCATGTTATGTTTTAATTAAGTCTTTTTCTTTGTTTTATGTTTATTTTGAGTCACCAATTTTTTTTTTTTTTTTTTGCTTTTTGAGTCATAATTGCCTGTCAAAGATCATATATGCTGTAGTTGCTAGAAACACCTAGTGAAGTAAGGTGGAATAATGTAAAGGAATTGAAGCAACTATCTAAACACTTAGGTTAGATATGCCAAAAACTCACAGAATCTGTCTATTTGGAGTTTCTTACTTGAGTTATGCATGCTAAATGATAAATGCTTATGTGTTATGATTGCTTGCTATTTGAGGCGAAATAGTTAGGATATGTATGTTAGGGAGATGACTCAGGCATTTCTTTGATAGCCAATTCTTACCATTCTTTTCTATCCTGTACTTTAAAAATATCCTAGTCACCCATTGAGCCTAAATTTGAAACTTCTTCTTTGACACCCTATGTTCCCACAAATTGTACCATAAGTGCAAATATGAAATAGTGGAATCAATTGTGTTAAAAAAGAGACAAAAAGAGTGAATGAGTTTGTTGCACCCCAATAAAAAAAAGTAATAAGAAAGAGGCAAAATCCTAAGTTTGGGGGTGCCTATTAGTATAATACACTTCACTTTCCCAAAACAAAAGAGGGGAATGATAGAATTGAAGTGAAGGAAAGAATCAAAAGAAAAAGGGAAAAATTGAAAAGCCAAAGAGCTTATGGTACAGAACAATGAGCCTAAATGTCTATCTTTACCAACCCCTACCTAAGCCAACATTACAACCCTCAAAGTCCTGAAGATCTCTTTGATGCATATCCAGAATTAGTGGAGAATAGCAAGTAAGCATGCCATAGGAATTCTTGAATTTATATGCATGATTTAGTATATGAACTTCCATTTAAGCATGACAAGTATGAGTTTGCGAAATATCTAGCTCAAAGTGTTGAAATTTCATGCTATATGTTCCTGCATATTATTCTGCTAACCTTCATGTTTTTCTAGTTAACAGTTATGCAGAAAAAGTGATTAATGACAGGGAGTCTTTTATTTTTCGTTCTTTGAGTCTTTTAGTTTATTTATTTCTATCTTTGCTCGAGGGCGAGCAAAGGTTAAGTTTGGGGGTATTTGATCGGTGTATTTTATATACACCTTTTGAGTCTGTTTTAGTTAGTCTTTTGTCCCATTTTGCACATATAAGTGTCATATTAGGATAGTTTTTCTTTCTATTGAGTCAAAGTGGTTGAAATGGCCAAATGGCGGAAAAGGAGCAAAAAGAGGGCAAAAGAGGAGATGCCAGAGCTGAAAACAGAGAAAGTGGCGAACGAGGCTAAAATCCAGACCAGCGCCGCGGCGCCTCCTGCAGCCATCAGCAGGGCCGCGGCGCCCATTATTCGTAGAGCGAAGACTCGGCCGCGCGCCTCGAAGACGAAGCGGGCGCGCTAAACATCCGAGGAGCTACAGAAGATACAGCACGCGGCGCCTCGACAGAGATATCGAGCGCGGCGCCAAAACACCCGACGGATTTCAGAACTTCCGGCGCCGCGGCGCCCATCAGCAGGGCCGCGGCGCCGACGCGGAAATTTTAGGTCTTTTGACGGATTTTTGGGCCAGGCCTGCAGGGAAAAGAAGGAGGCGTTTTTAAACCTATAAAAGGAGAACCCTAGGCAGTTTTAAGGGGTTCCCTTTCTTGCCAAACACAAGGTTTTCTTGCCTAGGAGATTGGAGACCTAAACATTAGTAATTTCTTTCCTTTTTCTTTTCTTTAATTCAGTTTTTGCATGATGAACTTTGAATTAGTTCTTGTCATATTCATGGCTAGGAACTAATTCTCTTATAGGGCTTTCTATGTTGAATTGTTTGAACCTTATGTTATAAATTAATGTATGCTTATGGTCATTGTTCTTATTGAGAGATCTATCCAATAATTGAGTTGAATTCTTGATAGCTAATTGACAACTAGTTATCACTATATGATTTCTAATCAGATTCTGAAAAGGGGGGATTGTGAATATGCTGTAAGTTGGGTAGACAGTCTTGAATTGGGGATGAAAATACCTCAATTAGATTTGTAGCGTTGATGAGAGGCTTAACAACCCTAATTTTGCGCATGGTGCGTGACGGTCAACTAGGTTTTTGTTCTTAATCCTCCTATAGAGTTACCCTTATCAGCGAAAGTTAGGTAAGGAACAATACTGGGGTTGAGTGTTTATATAACCCTAACGGGAGTATAAAACGATTTCGTAAACCTGCTTTCTCCAAAAGAAGAATACCATAGGTAATGCATTAATGAGTAGCATAAGCGGATAGTGAGGATACATAGAAGCCCTATTCTCATCACATCTGAATTAAATCTTTATACTTTAAAATAGCTTTTATAATTCTTAGTCATAAACAACCAATCACTTATTAATTCGCCAAATAGATACTAGAAAATAGATAACTGGTACTTGAACCCTAATCCTAGAGGACGATATTCGGTCTTATCCAAGACTATACTACTTGATACGATAACGTGCACTTGCGTTTAAAAGTGTGTGCATATTACGCGCATCAGCTGTACCCGCCGGCATGGGACTATTTCACCCGCATAAGCCCATAAGGACTCGCATGAGGTATTCCTCGCATCATGGGTAGCAAATCCACGGAACAGGTGGTATAACGATCTTGGGGACTTTCCCCTCAGATATACTCTTACCACGGCGGATGGTATAACGATCTTGGGGTCAGACTCGATATACTCTACACCTGGAGCGGATGGTATAACGATCTGGGCTTGCCTCCGGATATACTCTTATATCGGTGCAGATGGTATAACGATCTTGGATCTGCCCCTCAGATATACTCTTACACTGGAGAAGGTGGTATGACGATCTTGGGGCTTGCCCCTCAGACATACTCTTACCCTGGAGAAGGTGGTATAACGATCTTGGGGCTTGCCTCGATATACTCTTACCCTAGCTCAAATGTCATCATATCATAATCATAAATAAGTTAAGAAAACTTATAACTTCTTATTAGTCTTGTTCATATACCCTCTCATTTTAGTTTACTTAAGGCACTTAACCATATCTATAGTAAAGAACACCGAGTTTAACCCAAGTACTACATACTTCAACTCTTTTGAAAATGACTCTTCTTTATACATAAAAACCTTTGGGTAATTGATACCTTAAAATCAATTTGCCTCCCCATATACTTATCTTATTTAGAGTAAATCTCTTCTCATTAACCTTTTATGAAGCTAATAAACCAACTTCCCATAAAGTTGTTATATTAACTCTTATGCTTTAGTAAAATCATACTTTTCCCTTAACTAAGGGAATTATACATTCTTAAAATGAAACAAGTCATTATATGCTTAAAATGAGTAAGAATACCAAATCTCAGACGTCTACCGTACTACATAGTTTAATCTATTCATGCTCAAGAGATAGGAAAACTTCACATACCTCTTTAGTCAATCCACTTGCAGTCCAACTACCACAAGTAATATTTCAACCTATAATAACCATGATATGTTCATTAACCTCTAATTTCAATGTAGAATAATCTAACTCAAAGCCACTAAATTCTACGGAAAATTGGGCAGCATTTCCTTTGTTTCTACATACTTTGCCACCTTTCTCAAGACCGAATTTATCACCCAAATGCCTCATTCAAGGCTCAACAATCCAACAATGCAAAGGGGATTACACACCCAAACTAATTCTGCCCCACAAGGTACAATAATTCATTTTAACAAGTTTAAGGTAGTTTAGGCTACAACATGCTCACTTGCTCTTTTAACCAATCCTTTCATATCCCAACCACATTTCTCACATGCAATCAATCTAAGGGCCTTATTTCCAACTAAAAGTTCTTCCTACTCAACATGCAATACCAAATACCATCAATAAAAGAAGAATGGTTACCTTAGAGCTTTTAGCCAATTTATTCCAACAATTGCTAGCCTCTACTCCAAGAATATCACCACAATAGTCTTCACAAGCTTGTAATAACCTTTCCTTCCTATCACACTTTTCAGATTTTCTTTAGGCTTAGAATTCCTCTTGGAAACTTAGAGAGAAGGGAGAGCTAAAGCTTTAGAGAGAGAGGGAAATTAGAAGATGACCAAGTCTTCAAGACTTGGTCAATATATTGCATGCAAGAAATCAGATGGGGGGGACACTTGTCACCCTCCCAAGGTCTTTTAAAAGAAAAATCTGACTTTTCTAAGTTTTTCCGCCCAAAAATCCCGCCTCCGCCGGCTCTCTGGACTTTCGGCGCCGCGGCCCTGCTGTCCTGGCGCCGCGGCGCTGAAACTTCAGCGACCCCTCAGTACTTTAGGCGCCGCGGCCCTGCATCCGGCGCCGCGGCCCTGTCGCCTTTGCCTGAAACGCATTTCTGCCCGACTGCGCGCTGAACTTGTAACTCTCATAACTTTCTACTCCGACGTCCTATCGACGAACGGTTGGTTGCGTTGGAATCTAGACTCAACGAACTACGCCCTAGGCCTTTAAAATACTTAGGAACTCTCAATGAATCGGGTCATAACCCGCCTCAAAGTTGACTAAAACCCGTCCGGAATAATCCGTCAACCTATCCTTTGAAAATTTTAAGTCTTACATGCTTTCGTACGCTCTCATACGTAGGGTCAGAACTACGGGGTATAACATTCTCCCCCCCTTAGAAACATTCGTCCCGAATGTTCCTTCTAGGCTTACTCAAATCATATTATCGACATAGACCCTCTCAACTACTCTTGCAAAAATAAGGAAGCTCCACGAGCCACAACATACTTAAGCGAAATTACTAAATCAAAACTAACAAGCAGGAAAGTAGGTTACCTGGAGGTATAGGGAATAAGTGAGGATACTTCTTCATCATATCGCCCTCTGCTTCCCATGTCATTTCCTCCTGTTGCTCCGCCATAGACTGACGGAAGCCACATCTTTCGTTCGAAGTCGCCTAACCTGACGATCGAGTATCGCTATGGGACTCTCCTCATACGATAACTCCTCTGTCACTTGGACATCCTGAACCGGGTGCACTCTAGATGGATCTCCAATACATTTCCGCAACATAGACACATGAAAAACTGGATGCACCGCCTCCATATCGAACGGAAGATCTAACTCATAGGAAACCTTGCCTACCCTACGGACAATCTGATACGGCCCAATGTACCTTGGGCTAAGCTTCCCCTTCTTTCCAAATCTCATCACGCCCTTCATGGGCGATACTTTTAGAAAAACCCAATCATCTATCTCGAATTCCAAGTGTCGACGCCGATGATCTGCATACGACTTTTGCCGACTCTGAGCTGCCAACAATCGCTCCTGGATAAGCTTCACCTTATCCATCGTCACGAACTAAGTCCGCCCGACTAATCGAACTTCTCCCACTCGAACCAGCCTATCGGTGACCTGCACTTCCTCCCGTATAAGGCCTCATAAGCGCGCCATCGAATCTTTGGAATGGTAGCTATTGTTATAAGCAAACTCCAAGAGGTAAATGATCCTCCCGCTACCTCGAAATCAATAACACAAGCCCGCAAAGATATCCTCGCGTTCGATAGTGCGCTCGGCCTCGTCCGATCACCGAGGTGAAACGCCGCATCGAGACTCACTGTGTCCCTAATCCCTACGAAAAGACCTCCGGTTAGCCGAGAACCGGGCTCTATTCGATATAATCGACATCGGACTCGCGGTCTCACAATCTCTCTAATATATAATCCGCATAGTCTCACGGTGAACGTCGTTCGATCGGAAGAAATGGGTGATTTCACACCGTCGACAATCACCCAAATGGAATCATGCTTCCTCCGAGTGGTAGGTAGCCCCGTAATAAAATCCATATTTATCACCTCCAACTTCCAAGTCGAATATCAATACCGCAATGCACCGGCTTCGTGCTCAATCTTAACTCGCCGACAATTCGCATCGTGCCACGAACTCCGCAACGCCCTCTTTAGGCCATCCCACCAATACACGATCCGAGGTCATGGTACATCTTAGTCGACCCGATGAATAGAATAACGAGCACCGGTGCCTGCACGAATCTGGCCGACGAAGTCTGTCACATCGGGAACACACAACCGGCCCTCAAATATTAGCACCCCATCGTGCTACTCAAACAGACTCTTCTCTTCGAACAGCAGATCTCGATGCATCAAAATCGGATCCTCATATCGCCTCTTTACCTCCTCGACGATAGAAGACTCGCAACCTCTCGAACCCGAATTCCTCACTATCGAATCAACCAAACGAACCCCAAGGCTCGCTACCGATGTAACTCTCGACCATATCCTCTTCTCTGGTGAACATCGACGGACTACCCATCGACTGCGACTAAGGGCATCCGCAACCACATTGGCCTTCCCGGGTGGTATAGAATATCAACATCGTAATCCTTAAGTAGCTCCAACCACCGCTCGCCGCAAGTTCGGCTCCTCCGGTGAAGATGCATCGAGACTCTTGTGGTCTGTGTAAATGTCCACATGAACTCCATATAAATAATGCCTCCGGATCTTTAAGGCATGAATCACCGCTGCCAACTCCAAGTCATGCGTGGGATAGTTCTTCTCATGCTTCCTAAGCTGTCGAGATGCATAAGCTATAACTCTGCAGTGCTGCATCAGCACGCACCCAAGCCCGACACCTGATGCGTCACAATAAACCACATATCCATCTAAGCCCTCTGGAAGAGTAAGAATCGGCGATCGCCAACTTCTCCTTTAGCAACTGGAAACTTTCCTCACAAGTATCCGTCCATCGGAACATAGCTGCCTTCTGAGTCAGCTTAGTCAACGGTGCTGAAATAGAAGCAAACTTCTCTACAAACCTCCGATAATAACCCGCAAGGCCCAAAGTCGCGCACTCCGTCGGTGTAGCTGGTGCAGGCAAGTCTTGATCGCCTCAATCTTAGTCAGACAACCCGAATACCGTCGGCCCCGATAACATGTCCTAAGAAAGCCACGACGTCAACTAACTTCAGACTTCGAGAACTTGGCATACAATCGCGGTCTCGGAGGACTCTCAATACCGCCTCAAATGACCAGATGCTCGCCTGCATGCGCGAATATACCAAGATATCATCGATAAACACTATAACGAACATATCCAAGAATGGCCTGAACACCCTATTCATCAAATCCATGAATACTGCTGGGGCGTTGGTCAACCCGAAAGACATCACTCTGAACTCATAGTGCCCATACCGGTCCCGAATGCATCTTTGGGATATCTATCTCTAACTCGCACTGATGATAACCCGACCGCAGTCTATCTTGAAAACACTTTGCACTGCAATCGGTCAAACAAATCTTCAATCACGGGAGGATATCTGTTCTTGATAGTTACCTTGTTCAGCTGCCTGTAATCAATACACATACGCAGCGTCCCATCCTTCTTCTTTACAAATAACACTGGTGCTCCCCAAGGAGAAACATTTGGCCTAATAAAACCTTTCTCCAAAGAAATCTTTCACCGGGTCCTTCAACTCCTTCGGCGAGTGCCATCCGGATGCGGAATAGATATCGGTCGAGTATCCGCGCCAAGTCAATGCAAAACTCAATCTCCCTTCGGGAGGATACCCTAAGCTCATCCGGGAATACGTGCGAAACTCTCTAACGACCGGAATCGATGAAGGTCCTGACTTCTACCTCGATGTCGAATACCGAACCATATGATAGATGTACCCTTTCCGCACCATCTTCCTAGCCTTGAGGTAAGAAATAAACTTACCCCGGCGATGCAAAGATTCCCTTCCACTCGATAACCGCCGAGAAGCTGGAACCGAACTAATCTCTCTACAAACACGTTAGCATAGCAAGATGCTAGCCAATCCATACCCATAATCACATCGAGTCATGCATATCCAACTCTATCAAGTCGGCTAGAGTCGGCGGCTATCTATAGTCACGGACAAGCCTTATACACTCACTCGGCTACGGCTGAATCACCTCATGGCGTAGCCACCTCAAAAGGTCTTATGGACTCGGGCTCTATCCCTATTCTCGGCAATATGAGGAGATATGTAGGACAAGGTAGAACTGGATCTATCAAAGCATATACATCACAAAGAAGAAACCAATAATGTACTGCGGCGACATCCGGCGGCCTCCCGGTCTGTCATTTGGACATAGCATATATGCGGTTCGAGGACCGCTAGGCTCGAACCTACCACGACCTCTGCGCGGCTGCTGGCCCATAAGTACCACGCCTCGGGCGTCTAACCATCGAAGATGAAGATCCAAAGAATGCACCGTCGGCCGAACCGTAATGCTCCGCCGCTGGGGCGGACAATTTCTTCGGATGGCCTCGCCGCACAAGAGTAACATGATCTCGAACCCATACGGCACTCGGCCGGATGAGACCTACCGCATCGAACGCGCAGAGGTAGGTGGTCTCGATTAGTCTTGGTCTGCCTCGCGAAAACTGGCGTCCTGGAGCCACGACCGCTCCGAATAACCTCGCGATCGGACCTCGCCGGAAAATCGTGAAGGTGCACTCTGTCTTTGGTGGAAGGTGGACTAGTTCGCCTTGGCTGCCGCCTCGAAGCGCCACGAGAACTCGATGTATTGGCCTCTTGGCTGGCCCAATCTGGCGATCCTGCCTCTCTGTCGCCGATCCGCATGCGTATGCTGCATCTCCGCAATATCCATCCTCGATCAAGAGCCACTCCTAAGCAGCGATGTCGTGTGACGGTCTAGCCCATCACGTATCTATGAACCACATGCGCCATGTAACTGCGATGGTGTGTGCATATCGGCCAGAGTCAAACTCAGTTGTACTCACGATAGTCCTCCGTCTGTCTCAAGGTCAAGAACCTATCTACGCGGGCTCTCTCACCTCGGAGGCAAGAAGTGGTCTAGGACGCCTCTGTGAACTCCTCCCAATCACCGGGAGAGCATCCTCACCCTCGACAATACCCATGACTCAAACCAGTTCAACGCATTATCGCGTAACGGTAAGAAGCTAGTATAACAGACTCAGTCTCTGATGCCCTAAGAACCTGCATGGTCCGCTGTAACTGTCGGACAAACTCCTGCGGATCCTCATCAAATCTCGAACCATAGAACTCGGGTGGGTGACAACCCAAGAAATCCCGAATCCATAAGCTATCGGCTCACAGGGTTGGCGCTGCTCACTGTCAGCTGCCCGCCACTATCTTTGGTCGATGCCAAGAATCTGTTCCCGTAATCTCGTACTCGGCCACGGCCCGATGGGGATGGAGGCTCGTATCGCGGTCTCGATGGCGCGTCCGGCCTCGAACTCTGAGGTGGCGGCGGCGTGGAACTTCGCCGCCTAAACATCATCTCCGTGGGGCGGGCTGTGCCTCGTGACTCTCCGCGTCCACTAGCGGCACCTCGGTGCCTTGCCGCCGGCGCGGTTGCCTTGCGTGGAGGCATAACTGATACATAAAGGAAAACATCAGGGGAGATTCAACCTATAACTCAGCTCTATTGCACGATCTTAGAGTGAAAGAATGGAAACCAATCCTAAATATCCTGCAGCCTCCTGATTATAGATGTGGTGCACGACACACCGATAATCAAGACTCTACTAGACACGCGATGCGTGGACACTTTCCGAGGACTAATCGCTCACGATACCACTTTTGTCACGACCCGACACCGGGGCCGCGACTAGTACCCTACTGGGGTACCCTGTCAGGTATATGTCAGAGAATAGCAGCGGAACATAACACAACACATAACATCATAAAAAGGGTAATACATATCTGGTCAGCCGATAAGGCTGCCTCCCATAAACATACTTAACCAATGTATTTATAAAACAATTGGTTCTTATAGCCCAAAACACATAGGTGGCCACGCACTTAAAGATAATAAGCGTGGCGGGACAGGGCCGCCATACCACGAATGTACAAAATACCTATAGCATCGTGGAAATATCCGTACTAATAAATAAGCTTAGGAGGAATGGAGCTTCGACACGGAATAGCGATCCTAGAACGAGGATCCTCAATACCTTACCGCCTGCGGCATGAACGGCCCGGGGAAGGGGTCGACACAATATGTACCAAGCACGTAAAAGTGGGAAAAATCGTAATATGATATCATAAGTCTAAAAGCAAGTCGGAGTCATGAAAGGCGATAAAATACCTTTTCTTGTGCCTTACTAACAATGAGAGTGACAAGTATATACGTATAATCTTTGCATAAAGTAGGAGGCTCATGATCAAAACAGTGCCTCGCGCGTAGTATCAATAAAACCATCCTACTCCCGGGACTATTTCACCGCGTGGGTCTGTGGACCGCATGAGTACTCCTCGCATCGGTGTACCACGGCGTGGGACTATTTCACCGCATAAGCCCATAAGGACTCGCGTGAGGTATTCCTCGCATCATGGGTAGCAAATCCAGCAGGTGGTATAACGATCTTGGGGACTTTTCCTCCGGATATACTCTTACCACAGGCGGATGGTATAACGATTTTGAAAGTACCTCGGATATACTCTTACCTGAGCGGATGGTATAACGATCTTGGGGCTTGCCGCCGGATATACTCTTATCAGTGCGGATGGTATAACGATCTTGGATCGCCCGCCGGATATACTCTACACCGGAGAAGGTGGTATGACGATCTTGGGGCTTGCCGCCGGACATACTCTTACCACGGAGAAGGTGGTATAACGATCTTGGGGCTTGCCCGCCGGATATACTCTTACCCTAGCTCAAACTGTTATCATATCATAATCATAAATAAGTTAAGAAAACTTATAACTTCTTATTAGTCTTGTTCATATACCCTCTCATTTTAGTTTACTTAAGGCACTTAACCATATCTATAGTAAAAGAACACCGGGAGTTTAACCCAAGTACTACATACTTCAACTCTTTTGAAAATGACTCTTCTTTATACATAAAAACCTTTGGGCAATTGATACCTTAAAATCAATTTGCCTCCCCATATACTTATCTTATTTAGAGTAAATCTCTTCTCATTAACCTTTTATGAAGCTAATAAACCAACTTCCCATAAAGTTGTTATATTAACTCTTATGCTTTAGTAAAATCATACTTTTCCCTTAACTAAGGGAATTATACATTCTTAAAATGAAACAAGTCATTATGTGCTTAAAATGAGTAAGAATACCAAATCTTGTACATCTACCGTACTACATAGTTTAATCTATTCATGCTCAAGAGATAGGAAAACTTCACATACCTCTTTAGTCAATCCACTTGCTAGGTCCAACTACCACAAGTAATATTTCAACCTATAATACCATGATATGTTCATTAACCTCTAATTTCAATGTAGAATAATCTAACTCAAAGCCACTAAATTCTACGGAAAATTGGGCAGCATTTCCTTTGTTTCTACATACTTTTCCACTTTTCTCAATGCCGAATTTATCACCCAAATGCCTCATTCAAGGCTCAACAATCCAACAATGCAAAGGGGATTACACACCCAAACTAATTCTGCCCCACAAGGTACAATAATTCATTTTAACAAGTTTAAGGTAGTTTAGGCTACAACATGCTCACTTGCTCTTTTAACCAATCCTTTCATATCCCAACCACATTTCTCACATGCAATCAATCTAAGGGCCTTATTTCCAACTAAAAGTTCTTCCTACTCAACATGCAATACCAAATACCATCAATAAAAGAAGAATGGTTACCTTAGAGCTTTTAGCCAATTTATTCCAACAATTGCTAGCCTCTACTCCAAGAATATCACCACAATAGTCTTCACAAGCTTGTAATAACCTTTCCTTCCTATCACACTTTTCAGATTTTCTTTAGGCTTAGAATTCCTCTTGGAAACTTAGAGAGAAGGGAGATTAAAGCTTTAGAGAGAGGAAATTAGAAGATGACCAGGTCTTCAACACATGGTCAATATAATGCATGCAAGAAATCAGATGGGGGACACTTGTAACCTCCCAAGGTCTTTTAAAAGAAAAATCGACTTTTCTAAGTTTTTCCGCCCAAAATCCGCCTCGGCGCGCGCTGAAACCTCCGCCGGCTCTGGACTTTCGCGCGCGACCTGCTGTCTGGCGCGCGGCTGAAACTTCAGCGACCCCTCAGTACTTTAGCGCGCGACCCTGCATCCGCGGCCGCCCATGCCGCGCTTTGCTCGAAACGCATTTACGCCCATTGCGCTGAACTTGTAACTCTCATAACTTTCTACTCCGACGTCCTATCGACGAACGGTTGGTTGCGTTGGAATCTAGACTCAACGAACTACGCCCTAGGCCTTTAAAATACTTAGTAACTCTCAATGAATCGGGTCATAACCCGCCTCAAAGTTGACTAAAACCCGTCCGGAATAATCCGTCAACCTATCCTTTGAAAATTTTAAGTCTTACATGCTTTCGTACGCTCTCATACGTAGGGTCAGAACTACGGGGTATAACATTAGTAACTTGATTCAACAAGAAAAATGTATTACTGATTTCACAAGGGGAACATTTTCATTCATATATTTAGGATATCCAGTATTTCATGTTAGAAAGAGGAAGATAGACTATGCTGAATTAATTAAGAAGATTAAAGATAAGTTACAGGCTTAGAAAAAAAATTGTCACCATGAGGTAAAACAGCGTTGATTACGAATGTGTCACAAGTGTGCCTATACACATACTGTCTGCTATAAGACTTGCAAAATGTGTGATCAAAGATATACATACAAATAGTTGTAATTTTCTTCTGGTATACAGCAAGGATGATGTTAAGGCTAAGCATTGGTTTACATGGTTAAAAATGTACTTGCCTAAGGATGATAGTAGATTGGGGTTCAGACCTCATTTTGGATATATTAAAGGCATTGTGTAAAAATCATGATGGAAATCTAGGACCACTAACTCTCTATGGGTTAACTTTCTACGGAACATGTACTCTGAAGCATTACCCGCAATATGTGCAACGGGAAGGCGATTCTCAGGCCTTGAAAATGGTTGTTGAGGTAAAAGATAACATCGAACAAGAAGTATGGTGGAAAACAAAGAATGGGACCGCTAACATTGATTTGATAATCTTACCAAATTGGAAACATTATACTATGTACTACTATCAGAGTTTCTTATTGATGAAAGGATGGAAGATGTAAAAGAACTACTACATGGGGATTGATGAGGTCTGTCAAGGCTAGGGTAGTATCTACCAGATGACATTGTCTCACGTGTCACTACATATTTGATATATACCATGTAGATAATCCTTGGTGGATAAGGACAAGTTCTAATAAATTTACTGTGTCAAGTGTATGAGATTTGTTAAGATAAAAATCATATCCTTCTAGTGTATATAAGTAATTGTGGGTTAAAAGGGTGTCATACAAGATATATTTCTTCCTATGGACGGTGTGGAAATAAAAAAAAATTCAGTGGATAAAGTGTTGCTAAATATTGGAATTAATATGGTATCAAGATGTTGTTGATAAAATGTTTTACATCAAGAGATGATAGGTCACTTGTTTCTTACAAGGGAGTTGTCAAATCTATATGGAACTATTTTAACAATGCAGCAGGTATGCACATGAATTGTTGTCATGTTAAACATGTAGTACAGATATGGTGAAACATTACATACCATTACAAATTGAAGCAGGTGTACAAGGCAGTATCAGATATAATATTGTAGCAAATTTTAAAATGAAGGAATATAGTACTGCATGAAGGCTCTTTAATTTTATTTAAGGTATTATATGAGATTCAGTTGAATATTCACAGGTAATTTGATCCCTTACTTAACTATTTTGAATTGATGAATTGCATGTGTGTTATATTGTGGCCCTGTGAGACATCTGTTGGTTTGCTGAATATAGGTGGATGGACGTAGTTATAAAGGAGACTCTGCCGAAATATTTCTAGCATGAGACCTATAATGAACATTCGAGGAAGAATGTTTCTAAGGGGGGAAGGATGTTACACCTCGTAAGTTAAGACGATAATTAAGAACGTCATTAAGAAATTAAGATTCGAATATTGGTTATATAGTATGGTTATATTTGCTAAATCCAGAAGTTAGTACATGAAGGATGTGATTCCGGTTTTTTTTTTATTATTATTACAACGAGCGTGACAAGGGAATTGAAAATGATTGTTATATATATGTCCCGTTATGAATTAGTAACGTATATAAGTTACGACAACAAGAATACGAGGCTTTATGAGACTTTTGGAAATTAAAGGAAGCAGAATTAATTTAATTATACTATTAAGGGACCAAAGTGTAGATGGTAATTTTTCAGATTTTAGGCAACCCTTATTTAACTTATAAGCTTTCTCCTTTCTCATTTTCTTCTTCTTTCAAAATTCAAACCAAGAGCAAACCCCTCTCCTTTTCTTTTCCCTTCCAGCCGTGAGCCTCACCATTTCTATACAAAGATTGGAGCTTTTGAATTCCTCTACCAAAGTTAAGTTCCTACAAAAATTTCGAACCTAATTAATCCAAAACAGTGGGTAAAAATGCACTGCTGCCGATTTTTGAGCCAGATTTATTCAAGTTTTGGTGATTTTTTTTGGAAGAGAAACATGTATAAATGATGGGTTAACATTGTAGATTGTTGCATGTCAATTTGGAGTTGAAGAAGTATGAAAATGGGGGGCAAATCGGCAAAAACAGTGGCAAAAAAAAAATCGGGATTTCTGGGGCAGATTTTTAGTCAACTTTGGAAGGGCAAATCTCCTAGCATATTAGGAGTTTTTGGATGTTTTCAAAGCCTAAAATGAAGTTCGTCGAGTCTAGTTTCCAAAGCAACAAACCACTCGTCTATAGGACACCGTAGTAGATAGTTATCGACGTTACAAGTTCAGCTGACGAAGCAATGGCTAAAAATCTGGACAGTCACGTTTTTTGGGGACTGTTTTGGTAAACTTTTAAGGTATGAAATTCTTCTTCTATTGGTGAAAATGTATCCCTTTTACTTGATATTTGATAGATTAATTGATATTATAGTTAGAAGAATTATCCATGTCAAAGAAGAAAGGGAAAGAAGACAATGCATGTGAATGATAGAGGTCGAAACCGATTTAGAACTTATTCTTGGCGTACGTTGGAATTGAGTAATTGTGTTGGTATGTTATTACTAATTGCATGTGAGAATTTAGATGAAACTTTGATGTTTAAAGTTAAAGTTGTTAATTGAAGTTGTTGGGAGATTAATTGAAAAGTAAGGAATTTTGGAAAAAAGTTTTGGAATTGTAAAATGTTGATATGACCGGAAAGTTGATAGAAATTGTTGAAAATTTCGATAATGTATTACAGACTGAATTAGTGTGTGAATATAAGTTACTACATGCATATTTATTGAGGCAATTATCTATACATGCCTCGAAAGGATTAAAGTATAGAAAAGTGTTAAATTCACATTCTTGAATTGGCGATGTCGTTAAGAGATTGGATTGCCCCATAATAATTCTAACGTGACTAAATGATTGACTAACATGAGAGGTAAGTGTATAAATTCTCTTGGTTATTGAAGTTGATAAATTGAATGTCTAGATAATTTTAACTACATATGGAAATGGTGGTGGTTATTAGTTTAATTTGGATCATTGGGTTGATTTAGATTGTTGGTTTGAATTGGATTGTTAGTTGGAGTTGAATTGTTGGTTGATTTGGATTATTGGTAAAATTGTGGATACGCACATAAACAAAGGAAATGCTGCCCAAATTTTTATAGAAATAAGGGAGCCGTTATTCATATAACTTACATTAGAAAATCAAAATTGACAAGCGTGTTATTCCTTATTATAGGTTGAAGTACTAGACGAGGCATACCCTAATATTGAGTTGATTAGCTCGCCTAAGAGGTATGTGAGACTATTCTTTCTTTGGCATGATTTTGTGAAAATCCTTTTTCCCTATTTTTGGCACGACCTTGTGAAAAACTTTCATTTGACTTGATTTTAATAAAAGTACGGCGGACGTACATGATTTTCTACAGAGTTAGTTTTAAAGGAAAATTGTTATGACAAGTGCCTATGATTTCAGTAAAAAGTGTATTATGATGATATTATCGAAAGTCAAGATGATTTCAAATTGCATATAGTTGCTCATGATATCTACCCGTGCCGAGTCCTATTACACATTCACCGAGTCTCTCACATAGAGGGCCGACACTATATAGTATGTTCCGGGTTCGAGTCCCGGCTATTATTATTATATTACTTGGGTTCGAGTCCCAAGCGGGTTCAACTCCCGATTTATTATTATTCCATGGATTAGCTCTCCATGATGCGGGTTCGAGTCCCATGACATTATATTATTCCATATATTTACGTGGGTTCGAGTCCCACGATATACATGCTTACTTGGGTTCGAGTCCCATGATATATATGTACCTAGACGGGTTCGAGTCCCGTGCTATTATATCCTGAGGATAGAAGTTCATGATTTTGGCCTGACTTGCATATTTTGAAAAGGGAAGAACTGATTTTCATTACTCTAATTTGATGGAGTACAGTTATATAGTTAAATTGAATTCTTACTTGTCTACTGTTTTACGTTGAACTGTTATGATTTATAGTACAGTATTTTCCAGTTCCACATACTTGGTACATCTATCGCATCGACCCCTTTTCTGAGTGCGTTCATGCCGCAGTTCAGTGTTGGATAGGTGACCCTCCAGTCTAGGATTTATGTACAACAGTGGGAGAGCTCCTTTGTTCCGGATCCAGCTATTTTGGTACAGACCTTTATCTTTCAGACTTATGCATATTTTGGGCACGACGGGGTCCGTCCCGTCATATGTCAGTATTACACTCTTAGAGGTGCATGAAGCGATTGTGGGTTGGACGTTTGTACCTTGTTCTGGGTTTTGATGTTATTATCTCGTGGCAGCCTTGCCGGGTTGCTTATTTTGATTATGCCTTTGTGCACGTGATGTTGGTTGGTGGCAGCCTAGTCGGCTAGCCTATTATGACTGTTGTTTTGTTGTTGTTTTGGCAGCCTTGTCGGCTAGCCCATTTTAGGGAAATGTTGTAAAAACAGCGTTGTGCTGCCGAAATTTCTATAGATCTCTATATTAGATGGATTAAGAGTGACAGGTCAGTAATGACGTCCAATTAGGACGTTAGTCGCAGCCCGTCGGGTTGGGTCATGACTGTTATACCCCGTAGTTCTGACCCTACGTATGAGAGCGTACGAAAGCATGTAAGACTTAAAATTTTCAAAGGATAGGTTGACGGGTCGTTCCGGACGGGTTTTAGTCAACTTTGAAGCGGGTTATGACCCAGTACATTGAGAGTTCCTAAGTGTTTCAAAGGCCAGGCGTAGTAGTTCGTTGAGTCCAGATTCCAACGCAACCAACCGTTCGTCGATAGGACATCAGAGTAGGAAGTTATGAGAGTTACAAGTTCGGCGCGTGATCGTAAATGTGTTTGGACAAAGCGGCGGGGCATGGCGCCGAAATCTGGGGTCGCTGAAGTTTCAGCGCGCGGCCGGAAGCAGGGCCGCGACTCGGAAGATCTGAGGGTCCGCGAGTTGCGGCGCGCCGGAAGCGAAGCGCGCCGAGGCGGGATTCTGGGCGGAAAAACTTAGGAAAAGGCTGATTTCTCTTTTAAAAAGGCCATGGGAGGGTGACAAGTGTCCCCCCCCCCCATCTGATTTTGCTTGCATGGCTTATATTGACCAAGTCTTGTAGACTTGGTCATCTCTCAAACATCTTCCTCTCTCTAAAAATCAGCTCCTCCTTCTCTCTAAAAGCCCAAGAAAAATCTGAAAGTTAAGAACAAGAAAAGGAAGCTTGTAGCTAGCTTGTGGTGGTGTTCTCGACAAGGAAGCTAGCAACATTTGGAATAAGTTTGGCTAACACTTTAAGATAATGATTCTTCCTTTAGATTTAGTTTATAGTGTTGCATGTTAAGAAGAAAGAACTTGTGGTAGTAAATAATGCTCCTAGAGTCATTGCATGCTAGAAATGAGGTTTGGATATGAAGAATGGGTTAAGAAGAGATTATGAGCATGTTGTAGCCTAAAAACTACCTTAGAATTGTTAAGTGAATTGTTGTAAACTTATGGGACAGGATTTTGGGTATGTAATCCCCTTTGAATTGTTGGATTGATTGAGCCTTAAATGTGGTGTTTTTATGGTAATTTCGGCCTTGAGAAATGTGGCAAAGTGAGTAGAAACAAAGGAAATGCTGCCCAATTTTTCCCTAGAATTTAGTGGCTTGGAGTTAGATTATTCTACATTGAAATTAGAGGTTAATGAACGTATCATGATTATTATAGGTTGAAATATTACTTGCGGTAGTTGAGCTTGACAAGCGGATTGACCAAAGAGGTATGTGGAGCCTTCTTATCTCTTGAGCATGAGTAATTTGAACTATATAGTACGGTGAGCGACGTGTTTTAAATGAAGTAAATCTACTTGTTGTACTTGACTTGTTTTAAGAAAATGTCTAAGTTGGTTGGGTTAGAGAGTTAACCCACTTATTCCTAAGTAATGGTTTAACCTAAATAAGGTAGATAAGGATTTCGTGACATGAAGAAGTATTACGGAAATGGTGTGAGTTTGATTTGAAGTATAAGTCTCTTGGTTAATAAAAAGAACGAAATCTTTTGAAACATAAGGAGTTATAACGGCCTTATGGGAGGTTAGTTATGCGACCTTATGAAAGAGTATGAACGTCTAAAGCTTTTAAGCATAAAGTTAGTATAACGACTTTATGGGGAGTTGGTTATAATAACTTTATGAAAGGTTAAAGAGTTGGTTTTTCTTGGATAAGGGCATGAAAATGAGATTCATTTTGTGTGTTAATGAAAGCCTAAAGAAGTTATGAGTTTACTTGGACGTGCCGCCAGTGATGAAGGATTCCACGGGTATGCTTCCATTGTTCGATTATGAAGTTTACCGACGCATCGCCGGTGATGAAGGATTCCACGGTATGCTTCCATTGTTCGATTATGAGTTTACTTGGGCGTCGCCCGATGATGAAGGATTCCACGGTATGCTTCCATTGTTCGATTATGAGGTTACTTGGGCGTCGCCGTGATGAAGGATTCCGCGGTATGCTTCCATTGTTCGATTATGAGTTTACTTGGGCGTCGCGATGATGAAGGATTCCACGGGTATGCTTCCATTGTTCGATTATGAGTTTACTTGGACGCATCGCCGATGATGAAGCGATTCCACGGTATGCTTCCATTGTTCGATTATGAGGTTACTTGGGCGTCGCCGTGATGAAGGATTCCAGGTATGCTTCCATTTATCGATTATGAAGTTTACTTGGAGCGCGCTTGGTGATGAAGGATTCCACGGGTATGCTTCCATTGTTCGATTATGAGTTTACTTGGGCGTGCGCGGTGATGAAGGATTCCACGCACGCTTCCATTGTATTTTGATTACGAGCTTCCTATTCTTCATGCGTGTAGTATATGATTGATGTTCTTATTGTTAGTAAGGCACGATAAAAGGTAATTTGATTTCATCCCCGATCCCGGCTTGTTTACTGACTCATGTTTTCATTCTGATATTTTGATTTCACATACTTGGTACTGTTATCGACCTCGCCCGGGTGCGTTCATGCCGCAGTCGAGATCGTAACTTCGGTCCACACTCTTAGGATCACTGTTCATTTTCTGGAAAGCTCCATCCCTCCGGAGGCTTTGTCGTTTGGTATGATTCCCTGAGGTTATTTACTTTTGTACATTCAGGGGATATGGCGGCCCCGCCACTTGATCGTTATTCCAAGTGCGTAGTCACGTTTGTGGTTTGGGCTGTAATGATAAGATGTACTGTTTCACTTTCGGTTAAGTTATTTTATGAAAGGCGGCCTTATCGGCTTGCTAGTGATGTTTACCTTATACAGATTTTGTTTCATGTATGTTCCACTGCTATTCTCTGATGCATACCTGATAGGGTACCCCGGTAGGGTACTAGTCGCGGCCCCGGGGTCGGGTCGTGACAGTGACAGATGGTGGGTGTATAGTTGTCGCCATAATTGATAAAATTAAAAAGGGCGAGTGTATAGTTGTCGCCCTAATTGATAAAATTAAAAAGGACGACTATATGTCGCCTTTTTGGTACTAACTACCAGGGCATTTTTTAGTCTCCCTTGTTGTTATAAATCAATTGTTATTATTTATATTAGTATAGATTAATTCAAGTTAATTATGTGTTGCAATACAATTCATTGGATATTGTAGTATAGATGCCTATTTTTTTACACTTATTTTCATACAAGATTTTTTTTGTGGTAGGGGTTGGAATCAAATAGAGCGACTGGGATAACGTCGCCTTATTTGCAATTTGAGTTTGACTCAATGAGGGCGAGTGGTATTAGGTCGCCCTATTTGAGTTTGGGTTTGACTCAATGAGGGTAAGTTGTATTAGGTCGCCCTATTTGAGTATGAGTTTGACTCAACGAGGGCGAGTGTATAGTTGTCGCCCTAATTGATAAAATTAAAAAAGGCGACTATATGTCGCCCTTTTTGGTACTAAACTACTAACTATCAGGGCATTTTTTAGTCGTCCTTGTTGGTATAAATTAGTCGCCCTCTTTGAGGTGATTTGTTGTAGTGAAATTCATTTGCAGTTCATCGCCCAGACATCATCTGGGCGATAATGTACACAAAACCTGAGTCTGTAAATAAATTGTTATGGACATTAATCCCTCTTAGCTTCATCACTTTATTTTGATGAATTTGATAGCACAATTGAGCACCAAGTCACCCAAACTCCCGCCCTAATCATTAAGGTAAGATTTATCATGATCTTGTATTAAATATAAGTGTAAAGAATGGATCTTGGACCTAACTCAACCTCAAAAGCTAGTTTGTAGGGTGAGGATTGTCCAAGTCCATATAAGGAGTTCATGTTCCCATTCTATTTTTGATGTGGGACCTTTAAGATTTCTCGCACGCTCAGACCTCGTTAACTGGAGCGTGAACAATATAATTTGGGAGCCCAACATCGGTGAACAAAGAATTGAAATTGGGTCTGGCTCTGATATCATGTAAAGAATGAATCTTGGACCTAACTCAACCCCAAAAGCTAGCTTGTAGGGTGAGGATTGTCTAGGTCCATATAAGGAGTCCATGTTCTCATTCCGATGTGGACTCTTAACAATAATAATTTAACACTATTATAGTTTATCATTAAAATGAATTTTAGAAAAATTGATGGAATTTGTTAATTATAAGATTTAAAGATAAGTGGTTTGTATCTGATTCTGAACTCCCATAAAAACTAAGAATGAAAATAATAAAATGACGGTAAAAATATATCTGGTTCGTTTTGATATCGCTTGAGAGCCTTTTTTTTGCTTCTAGAGTTACAATTTTAAAAAATAAGTTGCATTTTCCTTCTCCTCTAACCTATCTTTATATAAGTCAAAACAAGACTTTTCTATCATACGATACGGGTGATGTGACGTTGCACCAAAGCCAATGTTCCCTTATGCTGCAACTCGCAAATCGAGACTAACAGACGTGACTTAGGTTGGTGGGAATGTGAGATAGCTTTATCAAGTATCCAAGATACCCGTTTAGGGGTATAGTAGGGGTGCCCCTTTCTCAAACTTTAGGAGAGGAGCTGAAAGCCAAAGTTGGAGAGGACCACCAGCTAGCGGGTCAGAAAGATTTGTATGGAATATCTTATCTGTTCGGGAGAAGAGTTTTTCCCCATACAGACAGTCCCCCACTTTCAGGGTCTCTATGTCACAGCCTCAAAAAGTGGAAGAATATTTTGCACTGGTTCGCGGGAAGAATTTGAAATGTTGTCTCTGTTTCAGAGACAAGACGTCCAAGCTCGTTCAATGCACCCCTTTGCCTATTTGTCGGAGTCTTTTCAATTGCATCGAATGGCGTTTCGAGACCAGGCGTGTCCTTTTGCTTCTTAGAGATAATGATTACTTAACTGTCTATTTAAACCCAACCTAGTTCGAAACTTGTTGAAAAAAACGTAAATGACATCCAACATATAACAACTTAAATGTTGTTGGCAAATGTCTTTCTTCGTATAGTGATTGCAATAGTGCCAACATTTTCCTTATGATGCGGCCCCGCATATCGAGACTAACAGATGTGATTTGGGTTGGTGTGAATGGTCAGTTGTGTCAAGTATCCCGGATACCCCTCTGCCCGTCCACTTCTGTCTGGGAGAAGTGATTTTTCCCCATACAATTATTAATATCAATAACCTTGGAGGTTTGGTATCCTTTTATTTTCAAGAATCCTTCAACATCAACTAAGGATAAATTTAAGGTTTCTTTATTTAAAAGGTAAATCTTCTATCTTAACTTTATGTATTGTTAAGATTGAGATGGTGAATAACATTAATGGTTAGAAAATACTCAAGAATAAGGTTACAAGAAAAAAAAATCAAGACTTTGAATATTTAGTTTTTAGCCGACGGTCATATTGAAGGGAATTGAGTTTCTTTTAAGATAAATATGGGTATTAACGGAATAATTTACTCATAGATTTTGAACAGTTGAGTAGAAGGATTGTTGTAAGGAGAACGAGCTAGATTAGAATGTGTGTCCTAATCGCTTGATAGATTGTTAAGGATAAACCTAATACCCACTGTTTGAATATTCAATTCTAGTGCTTAAGTTGTTACTTGTTAGCCTTACATCTTAGATTGCATTACATAATGAAGTACTCAAGTCTCAACTATGTGCTTAACCAGTTAACTCAAAACTTCATAAAGTGATCAAATTGCATATTGTGATTTAATTACGTGTTATATATACAATTGTTTGTACTACTCAAACTTAACTCAGATTTAGATAATGTGATCACATACAGATCGAAAGAAGCAACCAACTTTCCCAAGTGTAAGTGTCACGAAGGTAAGGATTAGCTACCCACACTTGCATGTACTAATGCATATAATTTCTTCTTGAGAGAAATAGTTGCCGCTCAAAAAGATCGGTAGTCTAAAGCCGAACTTTAACGATAGGCTTTATTTTTTTATTAAAAATAATATATATTTTTATTTAAAACTGTTTTGTAATGGTTTAGCATATCTACAAATCGATAATCAATATGCCGAACCGAACCACCTGATTAGCACCCCTAATTTGAGTCTCAGAATAAAAATTCTTACTAGTGAATGCTTCCCTCTTTTATCGATCTTGAGCGTCTCAAAATCGAATTAATCAAAAAATTTAATACAATATCAAATATAAAAAAATTGGGGTCCCTAAAATTTTGGGCCTAAAGCCCCGCTTTAGTAGCTTTGACCCTCTGGCCCTCGAGAGAAGCGATAAACCCTATGGCCCAGAAAGTATTAGAGTAACATTCAATATTGCACTAATACCATCAATAATGTATGTATCCAAGCAGGGGCAGAGTAGGGGACACAAGAGGTTTAATTGAATTCCCTTTGACAACGAATTAAAATTAATGGGTCCAATAAATTCTCGATAGAAGATGTTTGAAACAAGGGGAGGAGGTGGATAACATTTAAGTTTTGTAAAACTAAAGAATTGCAGCAAATAATTTTATTTAAAGTTGTCCAAATACACATAAAGAAAAAGAACACAAAAATCATGATAATCCAAAACATTTTCTTCCCCAAAATAAGTTACTACTATAATCTATAAACAACTTCTAGTTCCTTCCACCAGCAAGCCTTTCACTCAAAATCTTCTTCCCCATGTACCTGTATCACATTTTATACAAATCATAGACATCAGCTATCAATTTACTTCATCATAAGTACAGGTAGAATAGACACCTTAATTTGACTTTAACCGGAATTAAACATCTCAATTTTAAAAATATTCATTTAGACATGTTAACTTGGTTTAAATTGGTCCGGTAAACACCACAACTTGAGAATGTACATTCAGAAAAGTGTATTTACAAGGTCTAACTTAAACCAAGTTAAGATATCTAGATGTGCATTTTCAAAATTAAAGTGTTTAATTATTAATTATCACCAAGTTAAAGCGTCTATCTATGTATTATGTCAACACAGAAGAACCTTCAAAATTTGTTAAACTTAATTACCTTCCGAGCATCATGACAGTAGCTTGAGGATTAGTGCCAGGGGAGTCAACAAAAGTGGATCCATCAATAACTCTCAATCCATCAACTCCAAAAACTCTATAATCTCTATCAACCACTTTACCAACTTGACAACCTCCATGATAATGCCATATGGTCATTACTGTGTCAATACAGAATTGTTCTAAAGAAACAGATGCACTCAAATGTCTTGGCCGCAAATTTAGTGGGAAAGTTAACATTGTATCCATTAAGGCTTGTGCTGTTGTAAAAGGGTATCTGAAACTGGAAAAAGATGTTGATTCTATGACATCTGCTATTGTTCTCATGCCTTGTACACATCTTTGTAGGTCTCTAGGATCTTTGAAGTAGTTGAAAGTTACTATTGGATTTTCATTTGGGTTTTTGCTTTCAAGTTCAAGAGAACCTGTTGAGTATGGTCCTGCTACTTTTTCTAGGATGAGACCTGCTTGCACTGGGGAGTGTAGAAGGTGTGGGTTGAACCCTGGTATGGCTGTGGCTGAAGGTACCTTGAATGGGTCCATAGTCTGCACCGTAAAAATATATTGGGATCGAAATAATAAGACATTACGTGAAAAATTAACAAAACATCTTTAACGATGATAAATTAGAAATAAATAGAAGTATATTTAAATATGCATAGTAAATATAATATGATTTTTCCCGAATTAGACTATATATATAACAAAAACTAACATAAAAAAAAGTATACAACTATCAAGAGAATAATTACTCCTAAGCAAGACTCCTTAATCCTAAAGGATTATTTTGGATGTTATTTATTGTGTGAAAAGAAAATATCCTTAATATAAAAATACAAAACTTCTCATTCAAAAACAAAAAAGAGTTTTTTTATCCAAGAAAATATAATTTAACAATAAAATAATTTCTAATTATAATAAAAAATCAAGGTAAATTCTAACACAACACTCACCTCTCATTCTTGGATAACCATGGTAACCCAATGAAAAGAAAATGCATTGATTGGTCCCAATTCATGTGACATCATTTTTTTAGTCGGTTTAAAAAAGAATATCACATTTCTAAATTTAAGAACAATCTAACTTTATAAGATGATTTACATCCACACATTTATATAAGATTTGTTTTAGACCACACATTTCAAAAAAATAATTATTTTCTTAAACTTCGTGTCAAGTCAAATAGTATCACATAAAATGAAGAGAATACTATGTAAGTGTCTTTTTTGTCCCTTTCCTCTGCATATCTTTTAGTCATATCCCTTAAATAAAATGATAGATACTCTACTAATACTATATTCAAATTCCAATCATACGTAGATTCTTGGGTGGTGTTAAGGATAGTTTTACAGAATAATGTATTGGAATTGTTTCAATTCGAGATTGGTGCCTCTTTCAGGGTCAAATTATCTTAGTTTGTCAACGAGATAATTAACTTTGATCAGTAGTAACGTTTTGGAAAAATTATGTCATATAAATACTTAAACCCACTAATTCCCATTTTAGCAATATTTTAAAATTATTACAAAAAATAGCTAGATTTTCATTTTATAACAAATTTTTACTGTATGTATCAATACCGCCGAATGTATGTATGTATGTATTTCCAGTAGACATATGTGTATGCATGATATGTTTTGAAAAAAAAATATTGCCATAAATTGTTATTAGGGTCATAACTAGTGCTATTTATGAAATTCCCGGTTAAAGATTGATCTAACCTTATTAGCTATTCTTGAAAAATCATGGGCCATTCTGCGCATCCAGTCCAACCTCAAAGGCCCACTGGCAGCTTCAATGTAACTTTTGAACCCAGTAATACCAACCACTTGAATGAGAGAAACTTCAACAGGATTAGGTGAAGGAACAAAGACAGCATTCATTGGGTTATCAGACATACCCATACCAACCATGGGCTGATCCACTAACACATCGATTCCATGGGCCTTTAATTGTTTTGATGGCCCAATACCACTTAACATCAACATTTGTGGGCTTCCTAATGCTCCAGCTGATAAGAGGATCTCATTCATGGATCCTTGGTTCAAGTAGGCCCAGTGGTTATTACCTTTTGAATCTTGAAAACGAACTCCATAAGCTCTTGGATTTCTTCCTCCTGTGTCATTTGCAATCATGAATGGCAATGTTATTTAATTAATACTTTCGATCTCCCATTTTGTATAAAAAATGTTTTATTTGATAACTTGCATATTTTGCTCATCATGATCTGTAGAATATTAGTATAAGTAATATTCGATTCATCGCAATTTACGTGATATTCTTTAATTAATAAAATAATATATTTTTATTTTTAAAAATAATTTAATTTTTGTTTTACCTTATCTCAAAATTCTAATGACCGAACTATAATATTGGGACTAAATACTGACAAGATTATTTAGTGCAAATACTTTTTTAGGTAAATGTTTGATTTATTGAATTACCTTGTGTTTTGAACAAGATCTGTTCCACGGTAGCATACAAATAAAGACCAATTTTGGTAGGATTAGCATATTCCAACAAATCAGCAGCAGTATGTCTATGACCTTTTGGATCAAAAATGCTTCCACCAACTTTAGTACCATCCAAATGTTTATACGTAAAACCATTATATGGTTTCACTCCAACTTCCACCAAACCACTTCCCACTGCTGATTGCCACTGTTTTATTTCAGGCCTAAAAGCCACTTTCTTTTCCACCCATTCATACGATTCATTTACTACCTGTCCAAAAATATAATTCAAATTTATGAATCCATCTTTTATTAGGATTTATAGAAGAAATATCTCAACTATGAAGAATTATATAACAAACTTATTCAACTTTTATTTCGTATTAATAAAATTACTCAACGCTTTTTTCTTATAAAATTAAAATCATAAAAAAATCACATGGCAAAAAAATAATTTTTTATGCCATGTAAACATGAACCCCACAAATAATATAAAATTAAAGAAGATCGTGTCTTATACCCATCCAAATTTTACTAATTTGGTATAGAAAACCGTTAAGAGTCTCGGCTTCGGATATGAAATGAGAACATGAACTGTTTATATGAACTTGTACAATGCTCATTCTACAAGTTATTTTTTGGGTTGAGTTAAGGCCAAGATTTATTCTTTATAAAAACATTCAAATTATATAATTTTAAAAGAATAGATTTTTCTATTTTAAATTAAAGTAGGTTTCGTACTATTATAAATAAAAATGTTACTAGCTATTTTTACAAATATTGAAATATTAGAGAGCGTTCAAAAATTTATAATATTCTAAATAAATTATTTTCCTTCACTACCTTTTGATTCCATCTCATTCTCTGAACGTACTCAGCACTCGCCCTCGAAAAGAACCCAGCGTTTATAGCCGAGCCACCGCCTAAGACGCGAGCACGGTGGTTGAATACACCGTCTGTGGAGATGAAGAGTTGTGCGGGTGATGAAGGCGACGTGTCGGCTAAATTGTTAGCGAAACCGGTAATGTTTGTGATGTTCGGGTTTCCATATGGCAAGCCACCTCTTTCGAGTAATAATACATTGGATGCTTGTGAGAGAGTTGCTGCTAATGCACAGCCAGAAGTTCCTCCTCCTATTACGATATAATCGAAGAAAACTACCTCTGGAGCTGATGTTGCATCCATGGCGAATGAGGAATATGGGGCTGCATGCATACAAATGAAACAATTATTAGCACCTAACTTTTTGGATTTGACCTATATATACGGACAATAAAAACTAGATTGAGCTGGCTAATCACTTAATCACTCGGTGAAGAATGAGAACATAGAATCACTCCAAAAATTGTTTGAAAGTTTTTAACTTTTCTATTCTCTGCCACAATAATTCTACTTTTAGGTGAACAAGAATGAGCTTAGTCCCACATCGGATATAGAGGGAAATATGAATTCATTATATGAACTTGAAATATATAATGTGAGAATTGTCCAAATCTATATAAAGAGTTCATGTTCTCATTTCATATCCGATGTGGAACTCTTAACACTTACGTTTACTATTAGCCTTCTAAATAAGAAACCTTTTGAATAACTAGGCTTTCTTGATCGAAGTTTTTGCATGCGACAGAGATCTCAATTCCTTAGGCTGAATAATCTCTCGACAAGATTGATCCCTTGGATCTTGATCCATGGTGCATGGTCTTTTTAACATATCTGATCAGCATAAAAATTAAACTCATTTTTCTACGCCCATCTTCTTTTAAAAATAAAAAGTAAAAGAAGTTGCGACTACAAATGTGAACAGATATCTTATAATTAATTCTATATTTTCACTATATCTTTAAGACAAAAGCCAAGAGAAATTTGATTATGGAAATTCTAGAGCAGGAAGAGATCATAGCAATTACCTTTCTCAGAGAAACAAGGAATAGAGAGAATGAGAATTCCAAAAATAGAACAAAAAATGTAGTTCAAACTTGAGCTAACCATTTTTCTGTTTCTAGATTTATTTGGTCGTGTGATAATTAACAAAGGCCACAGAAGGAATTGAATAACAAGCTTGATCTTCTTGTTATATAGAGATAGTACATAATAATTATGATTATATATAGAGGCAAAACATTAGGCAAGGTGCAAAGATTTTTGGGTCAGGCTAAATCGGAATTGTTGTTGAACAAGTAAGATGGTGCACTAATTACATTGCAAAAAGATGAGCAATTAGTCGGTGGTTGAATACTGATGAAAATGCAAAGCTTCGTTTACTTTAAAAGAACCTCTTTCTCTAACTCTCACCTGCCTAAAAGAAAAACTTCATTAAATGCTACCTTCTTACCGCTAATTGACGGCAAGTTAATGAAAAAAAGAAACAAACTACTATCATAACAACTCAGTACTTAATTTCCAAGATATTAACGAATTTGAAGGCATTTGATTATCTTGCATCTTGCTCTCCTTGGACTAACACAACTACATGCTATTAAATCTATCTATACACATCTATATTATTTTAAAAGGATAGAATATAAATGTTGATTGACCAAAATAATCTTTTAATATTGAACGACTTTTATACCCTTTAAGAACTAAAATATCTTTAAAGAAACAATTCAATATTGGACATAATTATAATATTAAAGATTTGTTGGAAATTTATTAGACGTGAAATAAGTTAATTCTATTAATTATGACTCGAACAATTGGGGCCCCACACGTAGGAAATATGGTTTCCACACACGTGCACAAGTTGTGCCAAGGATAGTAAATTTCCTAAGTGGAATAGATATTGGTACGTATACAAAATGTTTGAGACTTAAGTTGATGGACGGTTATTGGTCAAATGACAAATGGTTTCACGTTGGTAAATGAAGGAAGAAGTGTATAATGTGTTAAAGATGAAACGAGTCATGAATCGCCGCGGCCCTCTCCCTGCAGGGCCGCACCGCCGACTTTCTGAAGTTGGAGCGCCGCGCGCGCCGCAGGCATACCTGGTAGTCCGAAGGTGCGACAGAAACAAAAGACATGACTCAATGGTTTTGAGGCATTAAATATTTAAACCTCCATTACATCCCAAATGAATTCAACCATTATTTGGTTGAATTAACACTCCATAATCAAGGCCATTACATGGGCAATTGGAAAGTCATCTTCTCAACACTATAAAATGAGGCCTTTGGCTCATTTGCAAAAACACACTTACATTCACTAAACAATTCTGAAATTGTCTTCCTCTCTTGCAATCACAAACACTCAAAGATCTTTCTTCCAAAGCAAACACTTGAGTTCTCTTTGCTCATTTGTTTGATTGTTGTTTTATCTTAGGAGATAAGTTGTCATTACAACCATTGAAAGGATATACGGGGCAATATTATCTTAAGGATAGATCAAGAATTTGGTCGACTCAGCAAGCCCTCATATTTGATCATTTCGAGATTTCTTACTCACTTGTTGTTGTTGTTGCATTCTCATTTTCTTGTCTCTACACATATTTTCCACAAGATTTACCTAATATTTTGGACTTCAATTTTAACTAAAAATTTATTATTTGACTACAATTGAATTTGGAATCCTAATTAAACCTTTATGGTGATTGGTGTCTAACTTTGCCGATAATTCCCACGGTTGGTTAAAATCTTAGTATTAACTCAAGTTGATTTCAAACAGGATTCAATTCATACCTGTATATAATGGTTAAGATTCTCACATCGGATATGGAATGAGAACATAAATTCTTTATATAAATTTGGACAATTCTTACCCTAAAAGCTAACTTTTGGGGTTGAGTTAGGTCCAAGATCCATTCTTTACATATGGAATAAGAACACTGACTTCTTATATGGATTTGGACAATCTTCACCCTACAAACTAGCTTTTGAGGTTGAGTTAGGTCCAAGATTCATTCTTTACATGGTATCAGAGTCAGACTCATTCCAATTCTTTGTTCATCGATATTGGGCCCCTAAATTATATTATACATGTTTCATTTAACAAGGTCTGGGCGTGCGGGAGAGTGTTAAGAGTCTTGCATCGAATATGGAATGGGAACATGAACTCCTTATATGATTTTGGACAATCCTCACCCTAAATTGAGTTAGGCTCAAGGTTCATTCTAGATTTTAGTATTTAAAAAAATTCTAATACTAAAATTGACATTTACGACTAATAATAAAATTAACATTTACATCTAATGATAAAATTGCTAAACTAAAAAAATAATTAATGGTTGTTTAATTAAAAAAGCTCGCTGTTGTAAATTTAAAAAATTAGTCGTTGTCAATTTTATTTGAACCCCTAAATTAATGAATAAACTACACTTTGACTCTATTTGCAAACTATAAATACCCCTCATTTCTTCTTCATTTTCATACAATTCTTCCACGATTCTCTCTTTATCTAAATTTGCTATTCAACTGGTGTACATTTCTACTTTCAACTTCCAATGGATAATGCTCCACCTCCACCTTCTCCTCGAGTAGACGAGGAACATGTTAAATGTCAACATTGTGGTGATATATATATATATATATATATATATCTCCATAAGTCTGAAGCGTCGGGTATTAAGGGGTATCGGTGTGTTGCGTAGGCACTTGGTGAAAAGGCATGAAATTGAGCTTTGAAGTTTATGTCTTCTTTAAAAAATTCAACCGATGTTAGTCGTTTAATTTGTATGTTTTGAACTTTTTATTTGCAATATTTAGCCATTCAAGTTTGTATGTTTTAAATTTGCAATGTTATCAATTTAAGTTTTAAGTTTTATTTTAAATTATTTATGTAGTTGTTGATATGTCTATTTGAATGGATTCAGAGTTTAAGAAAGAAAAGAAAACTCTTAAACTTATGGTGTTAAATGAGTCACATATATTTTGTGTAGCTATAAATCATTGCATAAAAGTAAATGGTTTCCAAATATAAAAAAGGGTCATTTTTTTACACAGACTAATAAGGAAATAGGTTCACATAATTAAAATGAAGAGAGTATTATATTTGGTATAATCTACGTATCCACAAGACCACAACATATGTGGCATACTAATGAATATTTACTTTGATATAAAACTCACAATCTAATATATATTGAAAATATATTAAAGGTATATTTGTTAAGGAAAAAAGATTGTCCAACTTTAAAATATCATTTTAAAGAAAACTAAAGTGCTCCGTAAAATTTTTAAGTACATAATTTTTTAAAAGTGATGCACCAAGTAAATATCTATCTTTTTTTTATTCGAAGTGGACTGGGCCGGGCCGGCATTCGGGCCATCACTCGAGCTCATTGGTGGGCCAGGCTATCGCACTTTCCACCTTGTCCGGCCAGCCCCTAATAAATCTCACCTAGTCCAGCCCCCTACCCCTTAGCTGGGTTCGGGCTGGACTGGTGGTGGGCCGAGTCCGGGATAGCCCGGCTTAATTGAACCCTACTCGACTGAAGCCTCTTTGAGCAGACCTAGTGTGGCAGGATCAGTGAGAGTAGGAAACTATGTATATATTAATCTACTACTATGAGAATATTTGACAGGGAACGTTATATATTATCAGGGTCGTTCCTATACTTTTAAGGGCCATGTGCGAGAGAAAAAAAGGCTCTTTTTTATTCACATGAGAATTAAAATTAACTAATTAATCAATATTAAAAAATTATTGATCAAAACATTAAATTGGGACATGAAATTTGGGCCCAAATTTGTTTTGGGCGAGGACTAAACTTTGGCCTAATATAATTCTTATGTTTTAAAAAAAAACTTTTGTTGCTCAATGGATTCGAACATGGTCTTGCTACAATGACTTTTGGGCGAATCCTTCAACCGCTGCGCTACAACTCCCACTCGATAAGACGAAGATATTTAATACATATCTTAATATTCAAACCAATAAAAAAATCGAGACAGCAGTCGCTGGCCCGCCGCCGGTTCTGTGCGGTGGCGCCGCCTTGGCCGCCCCAGGGACGTCCCTGTATATTACCTCCATTTGCACATGTAATGAGTGGCATATCACATAACAATCTGTACTATTATAGTAAATCCTCATCGTGCATGAATTCTAAATTAATACTCACCCTTTAAAATATTTGTCATATTTTTTTTAAAAAGTCAATTTGACTAAATTTTAAAGTTAAATTAGATCATATTAATTCAATATTTTGAAATTGAAATTTAGATATTCGGAAACTATACGAAAAATACTATAAGTTGTAATTCTTCTCATATTAATATGATAAAAAAAATATAGCTCAAAATGTTGGTCAAAGTTGATATAATTTGACTCTTGAAAAATGTAATGTGATAAATATTTTGGGACAAAGAAAGTAGTTCTTTTGTATCAATTTATGTGATACTTTTTTTTAAGACAGTTTCAGATAAAAACAACATCTTTCTATATAGAATAATAATTTAATTTTTAAACTTTTATTTTATTCTTAATAAGATGATTTATAGCTATACAAATATTTATAATTTGTTTTAGATCATAAATTTCAATTTTTTTAAATGTCATGTTCAATCAATTACCGTAACATGAATTGAGACAGAAGGAGCACAACATATAATGAGAACCAGACCTATTGTAGCACAGAAAGGCCTCGTGGTGATTGGTGTCTAAACGATTACTATATTGGACAGGACAACCTCACGTTGGGACTTCTCTAGGTGTGAAAATTATAAGATAAACCACATGATGCCCAGTTGTGTTTGTCTAAGCAAGTGGTCCAACTGAAGTCTAGATAAACTTTATTTAAGGATACTTAAAATTAGGTAACTGGGAGCATCATATCTGAAATAAATAATCTCTTCATTATTCTTATTGATAAAAGATATATATATATATATAAGTTATAATAGGAGAATCTTATTCCTATTTTACATCTAAAATCTTATTCTGTAAGGAGACAAACTATACAATTATGATAATATTACAATAGTAATTAAGGTATAAGACTAATTCTAATATATACCAAATATACAAATCCTAACATCGCTCACGATGGTCATACACCGAGTACTTTTGAACACCGCTTAACACCCCCATGATCATAGGACGGTTTCAGACGGCATCGCCTCTAAAATCTTCAAAAATGACCGAGGGAAGACCCTTTGTAAAGATGTATGCAATCTGATATCTGAAAGGGACATGACAGACGCGTACTCACTACTACAGAATATGGCTTGGGTAACGCCACTTACATAGCGCTTTTTCAAATTTTCAAATTAAAAAAAAATAATCTAAAAAAAATACAGACATAGCGCTTTGCGTAAATTTTAATCGAAGCGCTATGCAAGGATTAAAGCGCTATGCAAGTTACTCCTTGCATAGCGCTTTTTTAAAGCGTTATTAGAATTTGTGTTACCTAATTATTTTATCCATATAAAAATATTAATATTCTGACTTAGATAGAACCTTTTGGAAGCGCTATTTAAGTGAAGCGCTATGTAAGATTTAAAGAAATACAAAAACGCAGTAATCGATCCCAATTCATTCAAAGCCCTAAATTAAACTTGTCCGTCAAAAACGAAATTGCCGCCAATACCAATTCCATCTAAGCATAATTCTTTTGTCGTTTCTGTATTCTCCTACTTTGTGCATTATTAACCCCCAAGTGTAATATCAATTTAGTTTGCAAGAGTTGAGTTAGTGAATTGAAGGAAGTTTAAGTGTCAAGGTATGTTTCAATCTTTGTGTTCAGTAGAGTTTTCAAGGGTTTGCAGTGTATATTTGTTTGAGAAACAATACTTTTCATTCATTATATTTAGCCTCAATTTTGAGTTTATGATTGAAGTGTATATTGATAATTGTGAAGAACGAAACCCATTTAGCCTCAATTTTCAGATTATGATTGAATATTTGATGATTTCTGAATTTTGTATCCTATTTTATTAATTATTAATGAATGGGATCTTCTCGATTTTTTGTAGATTTTCAAAAAATTGAAAGACAAATTGCTTGGATTGCATTCGGAAGGTATTATTGTACATTCGAAGTTAATTTATCTTTATTATGCTTTACGTGAGGGGCAGTCGTGCCTTCAAGACCTCATATGTGTTTAAGATTCTTATATATGTACTATGTGAGGGGAAGTCGAGCCTTGAAGACTTCAAATATGCTTTAAATTCATAGTTTTTATCTGATTTTTGTAGTATTGTTCTTGATGAATCGAGACTGGGTAAATGCGGATCGATTATCTGAAGAGTATAAGAAAGGGGTGGAGGAGTTTTGTGATCATGCAACCAAGAATGCTAAAAATCCATTGTACATTAAATGTCTGTGTCGAAAATGTCTGAATGTAAAAGAGGTTAGTGGTCAAATGAAGTTGCATGAACATTTAATGTGTCACGGTTTTGACATAACATATAAGGTTTGGACATATCACGGTGAGAGCAAAGACAAAGGTAGTTCAAGTGGAAAACGTAAACATAGTTCATTTAGTCAATCTGGCTCCCAATTTGAGTTTACAAATATAATGAACACAAGTAATATGGGAGATGGTAATGATAAATCCAGTCCTGTGAAGAATTCTCGAAGTGTTGTCAATGAAAAGTTACGGGATCATCCTGATATGTGTGATGACTTAAGGGGAGATGCTGAGTTACCATTGTGGTCGGGTTGTACTAAAGCTTCAAAATTGTCAGCTGTGTTGATTTTGTACAACTTAAAAGCTAGTCACCAAGTTTTTGATGTGATCTTCACAGAGCTATTGGAGGTTGTAAGTGATCTATTGCCAGATGGGAATGTGCTCCTCGTAAAATCTATGATGCTAAATAATTGCTCAACTCTATCGGGTTAACACATCAGAAGATCCATGCTTGTCCGGATGATTGTATTTTATTTTGAGGAGAGTACGCAGAATTGAATTAATGTCCCAAATATGGTATGAAGCGGTATAAGAAAAACAAATCCCGACCAAAGTTATGTGGTACTTTCCTATAATTCCTAGATTTAGGAGGTTGTATAGTAGCGTAGAAGATGCTAAATGCTTGACATGACATCATGATGAAAGAATTAATGATGAAATGTTAAGACACCCAGCTGATTCGCCTTAATAGAAGACATTTGATAACAAATATCCAGAATTTGGCAAGGAATCAAGGAACTTACGATTAGTACTTTCAACTGATGGAATGAACCCTCATGGTTTCCAGAGTACTTCTCATAGTACATGGCCCGTAGTTTTGATGATTTATAACCTCGCCCCTTGGTTATGCATGAAGCGCAAGTATATGATGTTGTCTATTTTGATATCAGGACCTCGCCAACCTGGTAACGATATTGATGTATATTTGTCTCCTTTAATCAAGGACTTAAAGTTGTTGTGGGAAGAGGGTGTTGATGTCTACGATGGAAGCGGAAATGCTAGTTTTAGATTGAAGGCAATGTTTGTTTGGAACAATCAATGATTTCCCAGCTTATGACAACCTTTCTGGATATTGTGTGAAGGAGAAGTGTGTGTGTCTATGTGTTACACCCTGTAATTCCAAGGCAATAAGATGAGAACGTGCGTAAGAAATTGAGATTTGAATTTTAGAAAGAAAGAAGAATTACTTTTTCTTAAGGAAATCTCGGGAATTTGTGAAGAAAAACGTTTATAAATTGGAATATGGTTCACAAATTTGGTATTTGAGACTTTTGGAATTTATTGGATTTATGGATTTTTAAGTTCGGATTTGGTCACGTGGGGCCCACGGGAAATTTTACGGTTTTGTGGGGCCCACAATATTTTGAGATATTTTGGCCAATTATGGATATTTTGGGAGATGAAATATTTTTAGACCAATGAGAGGGTGACACGTGGCACCCCCACTTGGTCTTGAAGAATTGACTTAGATATTTTGTGACAAGTGGGCCTTGTGGGTCTCACTCCACTTGTCTTGCTACACTTAGGCCATACATTTGTCAAACATCCATACATAGAGATACATTATATATGGATTGGTCTTGCAAGACTTAACACTTAGCTAAATTTCAAGAAATATTTTGCCTTCTCCTTTGAGAGCTCTCGGCCAAGAGCAAAAATGGAGGACCAAAATTCTTCAATCTTTGATGATAAATCCTCAAACTTAAGACTAGGCTCCCTAATGAAATGCTAAACAAAGATAAACCCTTAAACCCCTAGAACAAGGTGTTGGCCGAGAATAGAGGGTGTGAAATCCTAAGTTTTATCAACTTTGTGGAAGCAAAATACAAAGTGAAGTTGTGTATAAGTTCATAGGGGTCACATATATGTGATTAAAACTTGAAGAAATTGAGCGAACCGAAAACTGCGGACCAATATAGTAAGGACTGTTTTCGACGATTTTTGGCTCAAAAATAAGGTAATGATTCTTCTTCCTTGGCAGTAATTAGTTATTACTCATTGTTATGGTTAGTATATGAACTTGTATTAAGGAAGATATGGAAAATAAGGTGTGCATGCCCTATTTTGGATGATAAGGCCGAGACTAGCCTTTTTGGCCATTGGAATTGTTGATCGTTTTTATCGTGTTATTTTCACGTGTTGCATGTTATATAATGAAGGAAATATTGTTGTTGATAGTTTATATAACATGTTGGAATATGAATTGGATTAAAAAGAATTAAGGAAAAGGACTTTGGATTGTTGTAGTTGTTGTTGGCCAAAAACTGCCTAAAACTGTTACACGTCGTTGTGTCGTTTTTATGGACTGTTTTGGGGTGTTGTAATGATGGAAAATCAGCCCCTAACATGAATGATTAATGTAGTAAAATGGCTAATGAAAGTCCTAAGGAAGAAGGGTGTTAAAGGCTTCACATTGTACCCTTAATGTTGGATAAATTGTGGATTGTTTTATAGACTGTTTTGTATAGATTGTGGGGCAGAATTTTACACGTCCATTTAGGCGTGTAATCCCCTTTGGTTAACTGTTGGTTGTGCCTTAAATGTGGCATGTTGGTTGATGAATACGGGCCTTGTAAAAGGTGAAAAAGTACGTAGAAACAAAGGAAGTGCTGCCCAAATTCCCGTAGAATAAGAGAGTCATTATTAGGTATAAGTATTACAATAGTAAGCTTGATATTGATAGACGTGCTATCGTCATTATAGGTTGAAGTACTACGTGTAGCATGTTATACTTGGCTTGTGGAATAGCCGATAAAATTGAGGTACATTGGAGTTTATTGCTACTTGTCGTATGGGTTAGTCACCAATGAGGTATGTGAACATCTTCCTTCTATGGGAATGATTGATTATTGGAGTATACATGACTTGTTTCTTGAAGTATACTTGCCTCGTTATTAGAGTATTCATATAATTGATTTTATGCTAAAGGCATGTCTAAGTATTTCCTAAGTTCTTACCAAGTCTTATGGGAGATGTTGGTAAGAGTGTTTAGTAAGCATTGGAGTCGAGTTGATTTTGCTAAGTTACAACACTAATGAGAAAGTCATGAGACTAGATTTATTTGAAAGCTATGACACTTGAATTTGAAAGAGTATATGATTTGAGTTTGAAAGTAAGAGACTTGATTTATATGAAGTATAAATGACTTGGTTTCTAAAGGTATAGGTTACTTGATTTTAAGTAAGTAGACGTGCCTTGATACTAGGAGCGTTAGTGTCTTGGGTTTTATAAAGGAAAGAATGCATGGTGAACGTACGTAGTACTTTTGGGTTCAACTCTCTTATATGGCATGATATGATTCTTTTCAAAAGAATAGATGTACGTAGTACTTTGGGTTCATTTCCCTAATGTTACATGACATGATAATGTCTTGGTTTTATTAGAAAGGAAAGATGTGATAGTGCCTTAGTTTTCTAAAATGAAAGGTTGTTATAATAGCTCTATGGGAAGTTGTTATAACGGCTTAATGGGAAGTCAAAAGATGGTTTAAAAATGTTATATGGTTGCATTGATACACCGCGTCCCACAACGGGCCGGGTTATGTTATAGATGCAATACATCGAGCCCCAAAATGGGTCGGGTTACGTTATACAAAAGATTACACCGCGTCCCACAGATGGACCGGGTTATGTCACATATTGCATCATCACACCGCGTCCCACGGATGGGCCGTGTTACGTCAAATTGCATCATCACACCGCGTCTCACAGATGGGCCAGGTTATGTCACATATTGCATCACACCGCGTCCCACAGATGGGCCGGGTTATGTCACATATTGCATCATCACACCGCGTCCCATAGATGGGCCGGGTTACGTCATATTGTATCATCACACCGCGTCCCACAGATGGGCCGGGTTATGTCACATATTGCATCATCACACCGCGTCCCACAGATGGGCCGGGTTACGTCATATTGCATCATCACACCGCGTTCCACAGATGGGCCGGGTTATGTCACATATTTCATTATTACACCGAGTCCCGCAAATGGGCCCGGTTATGTCACATGTAGAAGCATACACCGAGTTTCGCAAATGGATCGGGTTACGTCATGCATACGGATAGGTACATCGAGCCTCAAAATGGGTCGGGTTACGTTATGTTAATGATTCCACTATGTCCCTCACTAAAGGGTCGGGACACGTTATAGGCATATAGACATGACAGTTACACTGCCGAGTTTCATAAGGGGCCGGGATACGTTATATGGTACGGTGATACAGTGGGACAGTGATACAAAGTACAGTGGGCTCTTATTTTACATGGCACGGTAGGATCTGGTATTTGATTTTCATACTTGCCCCAGTCATCCTTTTGTACAGTTATGATCTTGTTTACTGTACTTTATGTTCGTTCCATACTTAGTACATGTTGTACTGACCCCCTTCGGGGGGATGCGTTCATGTCCGCAGGTCTAGGTACTCAGTTGTGGATCCGCGAGCTTAGGATCCTTGTTCAGCATTTTGAGATGGCTCCAATGTTCCGGAGTTCGTCATTATGGCTAGGTATATTCAGGGGTACGACGGGGCCTTGTCCCGTCATAGTTTACTGTCCAAATTCTTAGAGGTCTGTATTCATATGTGGGCTGGATTGGTGTAAATTGTATTATTGTATAGTGTAGACCCTTTCGGGTGTTATATATATTGTGGCAGCCTTTACGGTTTTTCCTTTGTTTAAAGAAAAAATGAGTGTGGTTTATCTTCCGCGAGTTAATTATGTTGTTTGGGTTGAAGGGTGCCTGGTAGGCACCGTCACAGTGACTTCGAATTCGGTCGACAGAGTGGTATCGAGCGATTAGTCTTCTAATGTCTATGCACCGCGTGTCTAGTAAAGTCTTGGGTATGAGTATGTATGCACCATACTTATACACAAGAGGCTGCAGGATATTTAGGATTGGTTTATATTCTTCTTACTCTGAGATCGTGCGATAGAGTTGTGTTGTTAGGGTAGTTTCTCCCTAACGTATTATTATGATTGTAGCTTTGAGAAAGGCAACAGTGGCCCAGAACAGATTATATATATTGCGTATCTAGGTTGGTAAAATTATCGTATAGATGGTATTATGATGATGTATATCTGTACGAGCGTATTTATTTGGGGCTATGTGTGTTGTCTAGAATGATTATGAATTACCATGAGTTGGTTAAGCCTTAGTAAATTCTTGGAAGGTGTGAAACAATTATTGAATCCACATCTAGGCTTTATATATGTACTGATTTGGAATATCATGAGGTGATGAACTGTCTAAGATTGTGTTAGACTCTTAAAAGAGATCATGTTTGATTGATTTGATAGCATACCGTGTTATTAGATTAAGATGTGTTGTACGCTTAAGGGATTGTGTGAATAATATTGGTATGGAGTAAATAGAGTTGTGGTGATTAAGACAACGGGATTTTGAGATTATGAGAAGCTACCTTTTCCGTATGTGGGGACTGATAATGTAAGCTTGGGACATAGAATAATTGAGAACCTTAGAATAATGATAACCGCTGAGATCTTGGATGCATGCGCCTTCCGCAGTAAGATTTAATTCGGACCAAGAATGAGAGTTAAGTGCGACGATGGGTCGGGTCAGACCGACACGTCAACCCGTAGCCTGAAATGGAGTGGGGTCAGTTGGAGGTGGTCCCGCTATGTGATAGGGTCACGAGGGTGCAAGACCCAAGTCTAGTTAATCGTTGTACGAGTTCGTGGATGCGTTCCACCAGAATCGGGTCGTGGGAGCCGAAAATGGCCTTAAAATTGTTGGATGTAGTGACTCCAAGGATTGGAAAACAGAAGCAAGATTGGAAATTATGTACGTATACTAGAATAAGTTTGGAAGTGCGAGAAAAGTACGACAAGTAAGAAAATGAGCGAACAAGTGTTTATAGTTATGAATAATGAAGGTACGAAAAGAGAATCATTTTAGGCCATGAATGTGAGTTAATAATGGTGATATACACTCTAGATGTGATTCCTCGTTTGGATTTTGATTGATGTATATGCATGTGAGATATATTGTGGTCATGTGTGGCATATTTGGTTTCATTGGGTGTAGTTTAAGGAGACTATGCTGAGATTTGTTTAGCATGAACCTAGTATGAACATTCGGGACGAATGTTTCTAAGGGGGGAAGGATGTTACACCCCGTAATTCCAACGCAATAAGATGAGAACGTGCGTAAGAAATTGAGATTTGAATTTTGGAAAGAAAGAAGAATTATTTTTTCTTAAGGAAATCTCGGATATTTGTGAAGAAAAACGTTTATAAATTGCAATATGGTTCTCAAATTTGGTATTTGAGACTTTTGGAATATATTGGATTTATAGATTTTTAAGTTCGGATTTGGTCACGTGGGGCCCACGGGAAAATTTTACGATTTTGTGGGGCCCACAATATTTTGAGATATTTTGGCCAATTCTGAATATTTTGGGAGATGAAATATTTTTAGACCAATGAGAGGGTGACACGCACACCCCCACTGGGTCTCAAGACTTAACTTAGATATTTTGTGACAAGTGGACAAGTGGGCCTTGTGGGTCTCACTCCAATTGTCTTGCTACAGTTAGGTCATACACTTGTCAAGCATCCACACATAGAGATACATTATATATGGATTGGTCTTGCAAGACTTAACACTTAGCCAAATTTCAAGAAATATTTTGCCTTCTCCGTTGAGAGCTCTCGGCCAAGAGCAAAAATGGAGGACCAAAATTCTTCAATCTTTGATGATAAATCCTCAAACTCAAGACTAGGCTCTCTAATGAAGTGCTAAGCAAAGATAACCCCTTAAACCCCTAGAACAAGGTGTTGGACGAGAATAGAGGGTGTGAAACCCTAAGTTTTATCAACTTTTTGGAAGCAAAATACAAAGTGAAGTTATGTATAAGTTCATAAGGGTCACATATATATGATTGGAACTTAAAGAAGTGGAGCGAAACGAAAACTGCGGACCAATATAGTAAGGGTTATTTTGGACGATTTTTGGCTAAAACATAAGGTAATGATTCTTCTTCCTTGGCAGTAATTAGATATTACTCATTGTTATGGTTAGTAGATGAAATTGTATTAAGGAAAATATGAAAAATAAGGTGTGCATGCCCTACCTTGGATGATAAGGCTGAGACTAGCCTTTTTGGCCATTGGAATTGTTGATCGTTTTTATCGTGTTATTTTCACGTGTTGCATGTTATATAATGAAGGAAATATTGTTGTTGATAGTTTATATAACTTATATAACATGTTCGGAATATGAATTGGATTAAAAGGAAAAGGACTTTGGATTGTTGTAGTTGTTGTTGGCCGAAAACTGCCTAAAACTGTTAGACGTCGTTGTGTCGTTTTTATGGACTGTTTTGGAGTGTTGTAATGCTGGAAAATCAGCCCCTAACATGCATGATTAATGTAGTAAAATGGATAATGAAAGTCCTAAGGAAGAATTGTGTTAAAGGTTTCACATTGTACCCTTAATGTTGGATAATTGTGGACTGTTTTACGGACTGTTTTGTATAGATTGTGGGGCAAAATTTTACACGTCCAGTTAGGCGTGTAATCCCCTTTGGTTAACTGTTGGTTGTGCCTTAAATGTGGCATGTTGGTTGATGAATGCGGGCCTTGGAAAAAGGTGGAAAAGTACGTAGAAACAAATGAAGTGCTGCCCAAATTCCCGTAGAATAAGAGGGTCATTATTTGGTATAAGTCTTACAATAGTAAGCTTGATATTGATAGACGTGCTATCGTCATTATAGGTTGAAGTACTACGTGTAGCATGTTATACTTGGCTTGTGGAATAGCCGATAAAGTTGAGGTACATTGGAGCGTATTGCTACTTGTCGTATGGGTTAATCGCCAATGAGGTATGTGAAATTCTTCCTTCTATGGGCATGATTGATTATTAGAGTATACATGACTTGTTTCTTGAAGTATATTTGCCTCGTTATTAGAGTATTCATATTATTGAGTCTATGCTAAAGGCATGTCTAAATTATTCCTAAGTTCTTACCAAGTCTTATGGGAGATGTTGGTAAGAGTGTTTAGTAAGCATTGAAGTCGAGTTGATTTTGCTAAGTTACAACACTAATGAAAAAGTCATGAGCCTAGATTTATTTGAAAGTTATGAGACTTGAATTTGAAAGAGTATATGATTTGAGTTTGAAAGTAAGAGACTTGATTTATATGAAGTATAAATTACTTGGTTTCAAAAGGTATAGGTTACTTGATTTTAAGGCAGTAGACGTGTCTTGATACTACGAGCGTTAGTGTCTTGGGTTTTATAAAGGAAAGAATGCATGGTGAACGTACGTAGTACTTTTGGGTTCAACTCCCTTATATGGCATGATATGATTCTTTTCATAAGAATAGATGTACATAGTACTTTGGGTTCATTTCCCTAATGTTACATGACATGATAATGTCTTGGTTTTATTAGAAAGGAAAGATGTGATAGTGCCTTAGTTTTCTAAAATGAAAGGTTGTTATAATAGCTTTATGGAAAGTTGTTATAACGACTTAATGGGAAGTCAAAAGATTGTTTAAAAATGTTATATGGTTTCATTGATACACCGCGTCCCACAACGGGCCGGGTTATGTTATAGATGCAATACACCGAGCCCTAAAATGGTTCGGGTTATGTTATACAAAAGATTACACCGCGTCCCACAGATGGGTCGGGTTATGTCACATATTGCATCATCACACTGCGTCCCACATATGGGCCGAGTTACGTCATATTGCATCATCACACCGCGTTCCACAGATGGGCCGAGTTACGTCATATTGCATCATCACACCGCGTCTCACAGATGGGTTGGGTTATGTCACATATTGCATCATCACACCGCGTCCCACAGATGGGTCGGGTTACGTCATATTGCATCATCACACCGCGTCCCACAGATGGGTCGGGTTATGTCACATATTTCATTATTACACCGAGTCCCGCAAATGGGTCGGGTTACGTCACATGTAGAAGCATACACCGAGTTCCGCCAATGGGCCGGGTTACGTCATGCATACAGATAGGTACATCGAGCCCCAAAATGGGTCGGGATACGTTATGTTAATGATTCCACCGAGTCCCTCACTAAAGGGTCGGGACATGTTATAGGAATATAAACATGACAATTACACGTCAGAGTTCCACAAGGGGTCGGGATACGTTATATGGTACGGTGATACAGTGGGACAGTGATACAAGGTACAATGGGCTCTTATTTTACATGGCACGGTAGGATCTGGTATTTGATTTTCATACTTGCCCCTGTCATCCTTTTGTACAGTTATGATCTTGTTTACTGTACTTTATTTCTGTTCCATACTTAGTACATGTTGTACTGACCCCCTTCGGGGGATGCGTTCATGTCTGCAGGTCTAAGTACTCAGTTGTGGATCCGCGAGCTTAGGATCCTTGTTCAACATTTTGAGATGGCTCCAATATTTTGGAGTTCGTCAATATGGCTAGGTATATTCAGGGGTACAGCGGGGCCTTGTCCCGTCATAGTTTACTATCCAAATTCTTAGAGGTCTGTATTCATATGTGGGCTGGACTGGTGTAAGTTGTATTATTGTACAGTGTAGACCCTCTCGGGTGTTATATATATTGTGGCAGCCTTTTCGGCTTTGACTTTGTTTAAAGAAAAAAATGAGTATTGTTTATCTTCCGCGAGTTAATTATGTTGTTTGGGTAGAAGGGTGCCCAGGTAGGGCACCAGTCACGGGCCCGGGAATTCGGGTCGTGACACTATGGTGTACTAATGATACCGATCATCTTTGATTGAGTCACTGTAAGAAGTCTGTTTACATGAGGCATAAACGGTTTTTAGATCCAAATCATCGTTACATATTGATGTCTGATTCGCGAACCGAGGAGGAAGAAGTCAACTGAGAGAGTCATTCCAATGGTGAAGTTGAAGATCGGTCTTCACCTCCTACATTGTCAGGTGTTGATGTACTAAAATATGTGGAAAATATTGAGACACAATTTGGTAAATACTTTGCAAAGTCTATTCCCACTAGAGGTTTTAAAAAATCAATCTTTTTTCAATTAGTTTATTGGAAGGATTTGTTTGTTAGGCATTTTATCGATCTCACGCACAATGAAAAAAATGTTGGTGCTAGTGTGATAAATACTTTGTTAGGTGACACATTAAAATCTAAAGATGAATTCAATGCACGAATGGACATGGTTGATATGGGAATCAGAGAAGAACTTGCACCTGTATTAAAGGATGGAAAAGCACCTTACTTACCTCCTGCCGCTCACACTTTGTCTAAGTAAGAGAAGAGATTGTTACTCGAGACACTCCACTCAGTGAAGGTTCCATAGGGGTACTCGTATAACATACAAAGTCTTATATCTTCAGACGGGTTGAAATTGATGAATTTAAAATCACATGATTATCATGTCATCATTGAGAATCTGCTCCCAATTGCAATTCGTGCTATTTTGCCAGAAAATGTATGTAATACCATTACAAAGTTATGTTGGTTTTTCAAAGCCATGAGTAGCAAGGTCATAGACCCGAGAAGTCTGTCAAGTCTACAAAAAGTGATTGTAGAAACACTTTGTGAGCTTGAGATGTATTTCCCACCATATTTCTTCGATATCATGATTCATTTTACTATACACTTGGTTTATGAGACGAGGATGTGTGGTCCTGCTCGTATGATATGGATGTATGGCATTGAGCGGTATATGAAAGTGTTGAAAGGTTATGTGGGGAACAAGTACCGACCAGAAGCGTGAATCGTTGAAATTTATTTAGTCGAAGAAGCAATAGAATATTGGTCTGAGTATATCCCAAATGTCCAAGAAATTGGACTTCCGAGTACTCGTCACACTAATAGGATTGATGGTGAAGGTGTAACGGGGGGTCAACCAATTTTGATCAGCCTCGAACAGCGGTGATGAGTGAACTTATGTGTACTACATAACACAATTGATGTTGGTCCTTATGTTGACAAGCACAAGTTGAGTATCTCAAAAGATTTTCCAGATAAAGGCCCTGATTGGATTGAAATGGAGCACAATTCTACCTTCATTGATTGGTTTAAAAATCATATTCATAAAAAGATCTTAGAGAAAACTGACCCAGTATCGGAGAGGCTCAAGTTTTTGTCAAGAGGACCTGATGAGCATGTGTACTCTTACAAATGTTATCTCATCAATAGATACACATTCTACACTAGAGAACATGATGCAAGGAGTACTATGCAGAATAGTGAGGTTTCTCTTAATGTCACTGCACTAAACCAGACAGATACGACATTCTTTGGACAAATCATCAATATGTGGGAAATCGATTATGTCGGATTTCGAGTTCCGGTGTTTGATTGTAGTTGGGTTAGCATTCCTGACGGGGTTCATATTGAAAATTCTGGATTCATAAATATTGATTTAAAAAAGGTTGGGTACAAAGACAATTTATTTATTATGGCAGCGCAAGCTAAGCAAGTATTTTATGTGAGTGATCCAGTTGATAAGAAGTGGTTCATTGTCATATTGTCGAACAAGTTCAATAATAGTTATCAAGTTAGTGACCACGTTGATGAGGATGTTGACACAATTATTGATCCTTTTGGGAACATGTATGTTTGCCCGAGCACTTACGATGATATTCAAGATATGATCATGATGAGGGTGAATATGTAAATCCAGATTTAGTTAATGTATGTGGTCATGAACGATCAACGAAGTTAGCTACCAAGCGAAAGAAGATAGCTAAAGCCAAGAAGAAAAGTATGTCTTTTTTCTATTATATATTTGTTAATGGTTTCATAAAATTAAGTTATTTCTACCTTGCTATGTTAATTTTTCATCTCTTCCTGTCACCTCTGTTGGCTAGTATGATATCCTGCAGTGATTCAGATAAGCTTAATGTGCATAAAATACACATTAGAGTGTGATTTCTTGATTATTTTCATGAATTGTGTCTGTTCCCTTTAAGTCATTAATTTAGATTCATTCCCCTAAAAACATGAATTGACTAGTGTATAAAGACTTTTGCTATGGCTTAGGCCTAAGATTGGTTGGTATTATGGTTTCCATTTGATTTGAGAAAAAATCGGTTTTTGTCTCCCTCTGTGCAAAATGGATGAGTTTGAGTTTTGATTCTTTATACACATTCTGAATATCTGCAAGTTTGGGCTTTGGTTTTGTTGTACCCGTAGTTCTGGCCATGCATGTGAGAGCGTACGAAAGGGATTAAGACTTTAATTCTAGAAGGATAGGTTGACGGATTGTTTCGGACGGGTTTTAGTCAACTTTGGAGCGGGTTATGACCCGTTACATTGAGAGTTATTAGGTGCTTCAAAAGCCTAGTACGTAGTTCGTTGAGTCTAGTGTCCAACGCAACTAACCATTCGTCGATAGGACATCGGAGTAGAAAGTTATGGGGGTTGCAAGTTCAGTGCGTAGTCGGACAAGAAATATTCGGACAGGGCCGCGGCGCCGGAAGACCCGAGGAGTGGCAGAGGTTTCAGCGCCGGCTGCAGGGCCGCGGCGCCGAGGCGGGGTTTCTGGCGGAAAAACTGAGGAAAATCAGTTTTCTTCTTTTAAAAAGGTCATGGGAGGGTGACAAGTGTCCCCCCCCCCCCCCATCTGATTTTTGCATGTCCCTTATATTGACCAAGTCTTGAAGACTTGGTCATCTTTCAAAGCTCTTCTCTCTCTAAATTTGAAGCTCTCCCTTCTCTCTAGAATTTCAAGAGGAAATCTAAGCTTGAGGAAAATCTAAAAGTGTGGCAAGAAGGAAGCTTGTTGGCTAGCTTGTAGAAGTATTGTGGTGGTGTTTTTGGAAAAGAGGATAGCAAACTTGTTGGAATAATTTGGCTAAAGCTCTAAGGTAACAATTCTTCTCTTGTAGCTAGTTTTTGGTGTTGCATGTAAAGAAGAAAGAACTTGTAGTTGGAAATATTACTCTTAGAGGAATTGCATGTAAGAAATATGGTTTGGATATGAAAGAATTGGATAAGAAGGTTATGTAAGCATGTTGTATCCAAAATACTACCTTAAACTTGTTAAGTTGGTTGTTGTACATTGTGGGACAGAATTTTACACATCCAAGTTTAGGTGTGTAATCCCCTTTGAAATGTTTGGATTGTTGGGCCTTAAATGTGGCGTTTGGATGTTGAATTCGGCCTTGAGAAAGGTGGCAAAGTATGTAGAAACAAAGGAAATACTGCCCAATATTCCATAGAATTTAGTGACTTTGAACTTGGAATATTCTACATTGTAACTAGAGGTTAATAAACGTATTATGGTCCTTATAGGTTGACATACTACGTGCGGTATTTTGGACTTAGCAAGTGGATTGACCGAAGAGGTATGTGGAACTTTCCTATCTCTTGAGCATGAATGATTTTACCTATGTAGTACGATAGACGTACAAGGTTTGATATCCCTTACTTGTTTTAAGGATGGTCAAGTTTTGTGAGTAAGGGGGGATTAACTCATTTTCTTTAAAAAGCACAAAGGATGTCTTGAGTTTTTCAAAGTTGAGGGACTTGGTGTGTTCAAGTATATGATTCATGTTCTTTTTAAAAGTGTAAGTCCCTTGGGTTTTAGAAAGTGTATTTGACTGAGACATAACGGTAATATAATGACTTTATGGGAAGTTGATTATATTAGCTTATGGGAAGTTAATAAAGGAAGATTTATTCTAAGTAAAATGAGTACGGATAAATGATTTGAGGTTGTGAAAGGCAAATTGGTTTTAAGGCATCAATTGCCCAAAAGTTTTATGTGAAAAAGAGTATTTTTAAAAGAGTAGAAGTATGTAGTACTTTGGGTTAAATTCCCGGATGTCTTTTATTAAGATATGTTAGTGCCTTAAGTAAACTAAAATGAGAGGGCTTTCTTAACTTATTTACGTTATGTGTGATGGCCGGTTGAGCTAGGGTAAGAGTATAAATGAGGGGTAAATCCCCAAGACGTTATACCACCTTCTTCAGGGTAAGAGTATAAATGAGGGGTAAATCCCCAAGACGTTATACCACCTTCTTCAGGGTAAGAGTATAAATGAGGGGTAAATCCCCAAGACATTATACCACCTATTCCGTGGATTTGCTACCCATGATGCGAGGAATACCTCATGCGAGTCCGTAGGGCTCATGCGGGTGAAATAGTCCCATGCGGGTGAGTACAGCCTATGCGAGAAATACCTCATGCAGGTCCACATGACCCATGCGGGTGAAATAGTCCAGGAGTAGGAGTGCTTAATGATACTGCAGGGCGGATGACCTTGCTTTGACCATGAGCTTCCTATTTTCATGCAGTATTGTATATGTTTGATATTCTCATTATTAGTAAGGCACAGTGTTCTGTAAACTGATTTTTATACATGTCTCCAGTTATTTTATACTTATGAGGTATTTTCAAAGATTTCCCGCCGCATACTTAGTACATATCAGGTAATCGATCCCCTTCCTGGGCTGCGTTACGCCGCAGTAGGGTTAAGCATGGTGGATCCTCATTCTTAGGATCACTGCTTCGGTCGAAGCTCCATTCCTCGGAGGCTTGTTTTGTTAGTGCGGTTTTTCCCCACGATCTTGTAGGTATTTTGTACATTCAGGTATGGCGGCCCTGTCCCGCCACGCTTATTATGTCTTAAGTGCGTGGTCATATTTGTGTTTTGGGCTGTAAGAACAAGTTGTACTTTGATTAAGTATATTTTTAGGAAAGCACCTTATCGGTGGCGGTGATGTTTACTTTATACGAGTTATGTGTTATGTATGTTCATTGCTATTCTACGATGTATACGACGGTGCCCAGAGGCACTAGTCGCGACCCGGGTCGGTCGTGACAAAAGTGGTATCGAGCGATTAGTCCTCGGAAAGTGTCTACGCACCGTGTCTAGTAGTCTTGATTATCGGTGTTGTGCACCACATCTATAATCGTGAGGTCGCAGGATATTTAGGATTGGTTTCCATTCTTTCACTCTAAGATCGTGCAATAGAGTTGTGTTATAGGTTGAACTTCCTCTGATATTTTCCTTTATGTATCAGTTATGCCTCCACACAAGGCAACCGCGGCCCAGAAGGGCAAGGCAGCGGAAGGAGCTGCTAGTAGGACGCGGAGGGTCACGAGGGCACAGGCCCAATCTTTACCAGAGATGATGTTTTGGGCAGCGAGTTCCACGACGCCAAATTTCAAGAGATCGAGGCAGCGGCTACTAAGACCATGCAGACGAGCCTCGATCCACGGCCAGTGAGTATAGATTACGAGCAGATCCGGTTATTGACCAGTTTAGCGGCGTGGCAAACGAGGAGAGAAGCGACCAACCCTAGAGACGACAGTTTACGGCTTTGGGATTTCCTGGGTTGTCATCCATGTTGACACCCAATTTTGACCCTCCCGTCCAGCCATTAACCATAAAATTACACTAATTTTGTAAAATATCTTTTAGGATTTTTATAATAAAATACAACAATAAAACATTAAATACAGACATAAATAATTAATTTAATAATGGCATCGCGTCTTACGTAAAGTTTTAAACACTTAGAGTCCCGCGCCCGCATTAACTAACTTTAAGCTTTGTCGTAATCCTTAAATAATTAATAAATGCATAAAATAAATAATTTAGCGATAACGTCGTGTCAAGTAGCATATCCGCATTGTAATCAATTTTAATCTAATACATGCATTTAATAGCGTCGCATTTATAAAAAAAAGGGGCTTTAAATAAATCTTAAATATCATACTTGCATTTAGCATTTAAATAATTTAATCTAAACTCAATGCAATTTTAATCTAACCTCGCAATAATGCATAACAATAAGATTTTAAATAATAGCGCGTGATCTAAAGTATTGAGCATTAATTAAATAGCCTTGCATTTATTTATTATAACAATTAGATTAATGAAGCACCTAATTATTTTAATCACATTTGTTAATTTAAGTTATCACTAATTAATTAATACACTTGCCTAGAATTAATTAGCTAATTAATTAACTAGCCTAAAAACTAATTAAACTCCTAGATTTTAATACTACCCTAATCTAATACCCTAGTTAAATAATACCCATTAAACTAACCCATTCCCTTAAACCGGCGGGCCAAATCCATTTATTTCCCCCCCTGCAGGCCCTTCTCGTAAATAACCCACAGAGCAGCCCTCAGCCTTTAACCTCACTCATCGTCTCCCTCACAAAAGCTAAACCTAAAAGCTCATTCGCGCACCTCCTCCGCTCGCGTTCCGGTAGCGCCAAGGCAAGCCTCGGCCGGATTTCGCACGAGAATCGGGCTTTCCTTTACCCATGCACACAGACAGCTCATTTCTTACCATATCTATCACCCAAACGAATCCAACGATACCTTTCCATAACCAGAATATATCCTTGCCATGTACATCGTGAAAATCATACGAACCCGGCACGATATCGTCCAAAATCCGCGCCATTTACTTACCAATATAAGAACTCAAACGTATGCTATATAAGGAGGCAAAGGCATCGATCGAAGGTGGTTTTGGGGATAGCATCGACCTTAGCGGCGGTTAAAGAACCACCGGCAAGACATAGCGATAGGGCTCGAAATTGAGCGATCAAACAACTCGGAGGAGTCCATAGCAATAGTTAGGAGGAGCAAGAACACGAGAGCGAGTGGAGTGCGATGGGTCGAGAAGGAAAGCGCGGTTGGAGAACACACATGCATCGATGGGGACACCCGCCGGCTGATCGAGGGCTTAGCATCGGACTTTAGCATCGCAAGAATAGGAGGTTCGAATCCCTTCCTTTTTAGTTCCAGCAAAGAAACCAACAAATAAACCTTGCCTTTCTATTCGCATATGAGCCCGAAACCCGTCGAGTGTACCTACGACTTGATACGCTGCCTCGGTTCGCCGCCGGAGAAGGTAATAGTTTACCCTCATAGCCTTAGATTTCGCTTAACATTAATATGCATAGTATGTGTTTTGAATTGGCTGTTAAGTGTGTGTGTTACGTCGATGTCAGTGACTGTTTAGGTTCATTAAGTCAATTTCTGAACCTGTGTATTCATCGATTGAAATCTGGCGAGCGGCCTTAAAGCTTAACAAATGGGGGCTTATTCGTAGTGAAAATGTTGTGCTAAAATTAGGCAGTTGATACTTTGTGGGTCTGTTTTTCAACTAATCTATGTATGTTCTTGTTCGACTAAGTCATTAGTTAGGTTCGCATCAAACGCAATACTGTTCAGAATGTTTCAATCAATACCTCAGGCTATTTTCGCTGCGCAGTTACTCTACTGAACATGTTCAGTTGTGGTTTCGTATCATGTATAGGTGTTTATTATATTGATTGCAGCATTGGTTCATAACCAGTTTCCAGATTTCCCTTAAATGATTACTCTGCCTACCTTGACGATCATGTCTGCGATATCATGTAACCTCTTTTGAATCATTGTTAGTTTCTTATGGCCATTTGTGTGATTAATTAAGAAAGTGCATATCTTATTAGCTTAAACTTAAAATGTCACATGCTAAGTTTAGATGTTCAGTCTAGATGAACATAGGACTAGTTTGTTATTTTTCTTCATGATAAGAACAAGGATAAAAATGATTAATTATCCAAATGCTTTTGTATATGACCTAAATCCATTGAAAGTTAGACAGTAGCGTATCGGTTATCTCTGTTCTAGTCCCTATATGGTATGAACCCCCGTATGTAAATACTCTTGTGTCATTAGAGAGCAGCCCATTCTTATCAATAACTACATGGGATAACACTAACCTAGATAGATTAGGGGATCGTGACTGATCTTTGTTAAGTGTTTGCCTCATTTGCCTTCTTTCCTCTTAAATTAGACACATCAAGGTGATAAATAGAATCTGGGATATAAGAGAATTTGAGACCATGTAATGTATGTAGTGTGCCTGATATTGTTGGCTTGTTAGGAACCTGAATATGGTTAAGGGCATTGGTTCTGCGAATACAGCGATATACGTGCCCAATTTGGGTATACTTTGTATATTTCAATATGTCTTGCAAATTAGATGTCATGAAACACTGATTTAGTGGTCTATTTATGAGATTCAAACTTATATGTTAGCCTAAGTCATGTGTGCATACCGAAACTTCACAGAGATGCAGCAGAACCTCGTATTGACTGTTTTCTTTCCATCTCGCTACATCTTATATCGACTAGTATACTCACGATATGTGAGCATTTCTCGCGATAGGTATCTTATGGCGTGTCATGTTTGTCTTAAAGCGGTTAGTAAACAAGTATGCGTATCTAAGTGCTAAATGTCGGAAGTCTGGCGGTATTTTGGATCCCGTCATTGAGTCGCTGAATGATGCCGACATTAACATATTGCATTATCTATGTCACGTCGTGCTATATCCCCTGTTTGCAGCCTTCAGGTTGTAGCTCTATCATGTGTAGGATTAATTGGTCTTTCTTTGAAACTGAAAATGTTACGTTTTAGGGCTTATTCCTGTCTCTGTCTACTGCCTACTGCCTACATCTGACAGTGTACATCATATTTAAGCACTTACTGCAGCAGATCTGCAGGCATACTATATGTATTTTGGGTGTATACTTGACTGTTTCCCTCAACGATCACTATCTGTACGTGTACTATTAATTTAGCCTCAGCTATTGGGGTCTGTCAAAGCCCGCTGCCTCGTTTAAAAGCTGCACATACAGTCCCAGATCTATAAGTCTTGTTTTGCGTGTTTAGGTTAGGCCCATTCGGTTTATGCGCTATCACATCTTCATATAATCGCATTATTTTATTTACTGGTTGTATAAACTTATCTGCGATTATGCCTAGGTCGCGTTACATGCTTCGTATTTTGATTCGATATTTGTGGGCATATACTAATCCTTATCTTTCTTTTACATGGCACGCGGAGCAAAATAAAGAGTCTCACGCGAGACTCATCGCATAAGTCATTTCAAATGGCAACCCGCACACATTTGCATTCCCGCGAAATTCCTAAGACAAAATAGGATAAGACGATGTCGCCACGCATCTTAGGCATGAGCATATCCACCTCTATATTATTTGTTTGAAATTTGTTGCCTAATTATTTAACTTTGTAATTAATAGGATATCTAGAATAATTAGCCTTTAAACATATAAGTGGGGAAGGTAATTTAAAATTCATCGCTTAATTTACCTGCCTTTAAGATTGTCATGCATGTCTAATTTTCGCCAAATGATTTAACTTGCATTATAAAACCAACATTTTTGTGTATTAAAATCCACAACAGATTTCTTCCTAAACTCTCAAAATCATCTTAAAACATCTCTTATATAATATTGTACGCAGGCTAGGCAAGATTAATTTAGCTAGCAAAATACACATAATTAGTCCATAAAGCACTCTCTTAGCATTCTTTAGCACTTCCAGCCCTTTTAGCGCTTTAAATCACCCCCTGACGTTTAATACCTTTAGCATTTTAGCATTTAGCACCCTTTAGCATTTTTAGCACCTCTTTTAGCATTTTGCACTTTTTAATCACCCTTTAATATTTAGCACCCCTTTACTTTTAAAATTTCTTTAACATTTTAGCACTTTTTCTAGCAATCCTTTAAGCATCTTTAAATATCGCCTTTGGCGCATTTTGTCCTTAACATTTTAGCACCTCCTATTTTTAGCATATTAGCGTTACTTGCAGCACTTTAGCATTTAACACTTTTTTTAAGCACCTCTTAGCACCTTTAGCACCCTTTAGCTTTAAAATTAATCTTTTAGCACCTTAAAGCACCTTTCAAACATTTTAGCGTTTATTTTATTTCCCAACATTTTATTAAACAAGAAGAGCTTTATTTTGCATTTTTTAAACATAATAATTACCCTAGGTTTGGCAGGACAACCGCAAGTTAGCGGATCTTAGAGGGTGCCTAACCCCTTCCCTCTAGATTAATAAAGAACCCTTACCCAGAATCTCACTAAGTTTAGCAGACCACGAAATGGAGTTAATGTTTTACTTTAAACTAGTTAAACATTTAGGTGTCCTAATTCACCCAAATTAATTAGGTGGCGACTCATGAACCATAGCGATCTAGCAACCTTCAAATTTAGCATCTTTTGCACTTTTAGCCTCTTTTGCAATTTTGGCATCCTTTAGCATTTTTAAAACCTTTAAGCATTTTTGAACATTAATAGCATTTTATTTATTTTCTAACATTTGCACTTTGAGCAGGGTTCGCCATATTTTAGAATGCCGCGGCCGAAAAAGGGCGCGACAGAAATGACACTTTTTCTAGCAATCCTTTAAGCATCTTTAAATATCGCCTTTGGCGCATTTTGTCCTTAACATTTTAGCACCTCCTATTTTTAGCATATTAGCGTTACTTGCAGCACTTTAGCATTTAACACTTTTTTTAAGCACCTCTTAGCACCTTTAGCACCCTTTAGCTTTAAAATTAATCTTTTAGCACCTTAAAGCACCTTTCAAACATTTTAGCGTTTATTTTATTTCCCAACATTTTATTAAACAAGAAGAGCTTTATTTTGCATTTTTTAAACATAATAATTACCCTAGGTTTGGCAGGACAACCGCAAGTTAGCGGATCTTAGAGGGTGCCTAACCCCTTCCCTCTAGATTAATAAAGAACCCTTACCCAGAATCTCACTAAGTTTAGCAGACCACGAAATGGAGTTAATGTTTTACTTTAAACTAGTTAAACATTTAGGTGTCCTAATTCACCCAAATTAATTAGGTGGCGACTCATGAACCATAGCGATCTAGCAACCCTTCAGCATTTAGCATCTTTTGCACTTTTAACCTCTTTTGCAATTTTGGCATCCTTTAGCATTTTTAAAACCTTTAAGCATTTTTGAACATTAATAGCATTTTATTTATTTTCTAACATTTGCACTTTGAGCAGGGTTCGCCATATTTTAGAATGCCGCGGCCGAAAAAGGGCGCGACAGAAATGGCGACTCCACTGGGGATTTTAGGTTCTTAACCACAACAGACCTAGGGCTATTATTCGGCAATTATTTTGCATTTAATTTTTTGTGTATTGTATTTTGTTTATTTTATTTTAATTGCTACATGCTTTACTGCTTTCCTTAAACTGGCATTCCGCTCATATTTCTTCCACTCTGGAAAATTCACACAAACACACACTACATGCGAGGTGCGCTGGGTGCATCAGCAAAATTCTTTCTTCAAAATCCAAATTTAGGAGAGTTGGTAATATACGTGGAGTGCCCGGTCTAACCGGTGGCCGCGTAGCCTTCTCACTCGAGTTGTCTGCTCGGGAACCTTGCGTCCAGAAAAGCCAAATCTTAGAAACTTAAGATAGAGCTATACCACACCTTATTTTAGGGCATGCATGTATTTACCTTAGGTGGGTCGGTCCTTGGCATCGACACCACAATTAGGAAGACACCAAACTTGTCGACGGGTTTCTCAACGACGACCAGCGATATTATGTGTAGCGTGGCAATGACAGACAAATCCAAGCCCAATCATGACATGCTAAAATTGGGAAAAAGTGCACCGTCATTTGGTCGCCATGTCCAACAAAGGCATTATAGTTGGACGACTTGGACAAATCCGTCATAATCTCGCATAAGTGACGTTTAGGCTTCCCTCTGGCATAAAGAGGTCCCCTGCATGTTAGGAAGCGTTTGAATGTGCTATGTGCGATATATACGCTACATACCGCAAATTATGTGCTTTATGCTAACACCGTTTGTTGCATTTTAGAAAGATTTATCATCTCCCCAAAAGGTCGATTTGTATTTGACTAGCAATGGCGAGCATCAATATTTCACAAGATCAAAGGCACGGTCAATGACATGACCGATTCAAGTCATCCGAGCGGAGCAGTGAACTGTCTTAGTTCCTATAAGCGAAGCGGTCTCGAAAGAAGAAGCGATGACACCTTCTCAAAGCGGGACAATGTAGGAAACGGGCAGTGCAAATCCAAAGCAGGCGAACGCGCAGATATCAAGAACAAGCGTGAAGTCGAATCGAATTGACCCCAAAACTCACAAATTTTCTTTGGCGCGGTCTTTTCATATTAACAAAAGCGAGAAATGCAATAGCGAAGCGAGAAAATCGGCGAAGTTTCTTCGCAAGAAGAAAGCAATGACGAAGATATAAAAAAATCCCAAAATTCAAAATCCGCATCGAAGCGGCGGCGAAAGGCATCAACAATCGGCAATCAAAGTTGAGTTCCGCAAAACCTAAGCGTCAACTCGGGCATAAAGTCAAACTTGCAACCGCGCATCGCACAACAAAGGCATCATAACAATTAAATCGATTGCGGTCGAGGCAACATCTCGATTCGTCGGGCATAATCGGGACGGCATCTCGACCCATAAAATTGCACTTATATACATTTATCATTTCGTTTAAGCGGTATACTAACGTTTTTCTCAAGCTTAGCTCGCGGGAGCATTTATTCTCTGAGCGGCGGCAACACGTCGAACGCGGCGTTATCGGCGTGTGTCGAACGGCGACACCATCGGCATCGCGTCTGCAACGACGCCCGGCCGATACGTCCGAGCAACGGCGTTATCGGCGTATGTCGAGCGGCGACATCATCGGCGTGCGTCTACGCAGCGGCGCCCGGCGGCAACACGTCCGAACGCGGCGTTATCGGCGTATGTCAAGCGGCGACATCGCCGGCGTGCGTCACGGCGGCGCCCGGCGGAATACGTCCGAGCGGCGTTATCGGCGTGTGTCGGCGGCGACACCATCGGCGTCGCGTCTACGCGCGGCGCCCGGCGGAATACGTCCGGCAGCGGCGTTATCGGCGTATATCGCAGCGACATCATCGGCGTGCGTCACGCAGCGGCGCCCGGCTGCACGTCGAGCAGCGGCGTTATCGGCGATTATGTCGGCGGCGACATCGGCGTGCGTCTACGCAGCGGCGCCCGGCGGAATACGTCCGAACGCGGCGTTATCGGCGTGTGTCGAACGGCGACACCATCGGCGTGCGTCTACGCCAGCGCCCGGCAACAATACGTCCGAACGGCGTCGTCGGCGTGTGTCCAAGCAGCGACACCATCGGCGTGCATCTGCGTAACGCGCCCGGCCGGCACGTCGAGCAGCGGCGTTATCAACATTGTGTCGGCGGTAACACCCATCGGCGTGCGTCTACGCAGCGACGCCCGGCGTCCGAACGGCGGCGTTATCGGCCGAAGAAGTCAGCAGCGCCATCATCAGCATATCACATCTGCACAGGGACGATTTTCTCTGTTCTCAAAATTGCATTTCCTCTCATTCATGCTTTATTTTGCCTTAGCAGTTATGCACTAACTCTTTTTTGAGCTTTAGTCTCTGAGGGCAATGCGGCAAGGACAACGTATCCGCATTCACAATCGCAACACGTCCGTGCAAGGGCGAAATCACAGCATTTGCAGCATCGCATCAACGCAGCGGGCATCATATTTTTGCAGGATAACCTTTTCTACTCACAGTTGCATTACTTTTAAAATTATACATCATCATTTTTGCCTTATGATTTATGCACTAACCGTTTGTTCAAGTCTTGGCATGCGGGAGCGGGAGCCTGGCGTGGATTTTCTCTTCTGACAGGGCAATCATTTGGGGCAACGCCCACGGCGATTGGCGGCGGCCTCAGCGTCGGTACACTCGCTCTACACCACCGTAGAACCCGGCGCGCAAGCCATGCGATGCACTCCGTGTTCAAGCGGTTATATTCTTTTACTTTTACACCATAGCCCGGTGTCATCATAACTCGACCGGGGCGGCTAAGTCGCGTTAGCGCGCAGTGTTTAGACCATGGTAACCCGGTGTCGTCATAACTCGACCTTTGGGGCGGTTTTTATTTTGCGTCGGCCTTGTCTACCGCCCGGCGTTTACGCAGTGCGAAGATCGAGACAAAATTGGCTATGAGTCAACGTCTTTGTCAGAAGATTCTTCCATCATATCCATACAAAGAGGGCATCTGTTGACACCCAATTTTGACCCTCGTCGGCCATTAACCATAAAATTACACTAATTTTGTAAAATATCTTTTAGGATTTTTATAATAAAATACAACAATAAAACATTAAATCAGGCATAAATAATTAATTTAATAATGGCATCGCGTCTTACGTAAAGTTTTAAACACTTAGAATCCGCGCGCATTAACTAACTTTAAGCTTTGTCGTAATCCTTAAATAATTAATAAATGCATAAAATAAATAATTTAGCGATAACGTCGTGTCAAGTAGCATATCCGCATTGTAATCAATTTTAATCTAATACATGCATTTAATAGCGTCGCATTTATAAAAAAGGGCTTTAAATAAATCTTAAATATCATACTTGCATTTAGCATTTAAATAATTTAATCTAAACTCAATGCAATTTTAATCTAACCTGATAATGCATAACAATAAGATTTTAAATAATAGCGCATGGTCTAAAGTATTGAGCATTAATTAAATAGCGCGCGTTTATTTATTATAACAATTAGATTAATGAAGCACCTAATTATTTTAATCACATTTGATAATTTAAGTTATCACTAATTAATTAATACACTTGCCTAGAATTAATTAGCTAATTAATTAACTAGCCTAAAACTAATTAAACTCCTAGATTTTAATACTACCTAATCTAATACCCTAGTTAAATAATACCCATTAAACTAACCCAGCCCAATCCCTTAAACCCGCGGGCCCAATCCCTTTATTTCCCCCCCCTGCAGGCCCTTCTCGTCAATAACCCCCAGAGCAGCCCTCAGCCTTTAACCTCACTCATCGTCTCCGCCAAAAGCTAAACCTAAAAGCTCATTCGCGCACCTCCTGCCGCATTCCAGTAGCGCGAGCGCACTCGGCCGGTTCGCACGAGAATCGGGCTTTCCTTACCCATGCACACGGCTCATTTCTTACCATATCTATCACCCAAACGAATCCAACGATACCTTTCCATAACGAATATATCCTTGCCGTATACATCGCGCAAAATCATACGAACGGCAAGATATCGTCAAAATCCGCCCATTTACTTACCAATATAAGAACTCAAGCGTATGCTATATAAGGAGAGGCAAAGGCATCGATCGAAGGTGGTTTTGGGGATAGCATCGACCATAGCGGCGATTAAAGAACGCGGGGCAAGACATAGATAGGGCTCGAAGTGAAGCGATCAAACAACTCGGATGAGTCGATAGCAATAGTTAGGAGGAGCAAGAACACGAAGCGAGTGGAGTGCGATGGGTCGGAAGGAAAGCGCGGTTGGAGAACACACATAGCATCGATGGGGACACCCGCCGGCGATCGAGGGCTTAGCATCGGACCTTAGCATCGCAAGAATAGGAGGTTGAATCCGCCTTTTTAGTTCCGGCAAAGAAACCAACAAATAAACCTTGCCTTTCTATTCGCATATGAGCGAAACCCGTCGAGTGTACCTACGACTTGATCTGTTGCCTCGGTTCGCCACGGAGAAGGTAATAGTTTACCCTCATAGCCTTAGATTTCGCTTAACATTAATATCGTAGTATGTGTTTTGAATTGGGTGTTAAGTGTGTGTTACGTCGATGTCGATGTTATTTAGGTTCATTAAGTCAATTTACGAACACGTGTATTACATCGATTGAAATCTGGCGAGCGGCCTTAAAGCTTAACAAATGGGGGCTTATTCGTAGTGAAAATGTTGTGCTAAAATTAGGCGGTTGATACTTTGTGGAGTCTGTTTTCAACTAATCTATGTATGTTCTTGTTCGACTAAGTCATTAGTTAGGTTCGCATCAAACGCAATACTGTTCAGAATGTTTCAATCAATACCTCAGGCTATGTTCATTCTTGTGATTACTCTCGAACATGTTCGGTTGTGGTTTCGTATCATGTATAGGTGTTTATTATATTGATTGCGGCATTGGTTCATAACCGATTTCGATTTCCCTTAAATGATTACTGCCTACCTTGACGATCATGTCTTACTGATATCATGTAACCTCTTTTGAATCATTGTTAGTTTCTTATGGCCATTTGTGTGATTAATTAAGAAAGTGCATATCTTATTAGCTTAAACTTAAAATGTCACATGCTAAGTTTAGATGTTCAGTCTAGATGAACATAGGACTAGTTTGTTATTTTTCTTCATGATAAGAACAAGGATAAAAATGATTAATTATCCAAATGCTTTTGTATATGACCTCATCCATTGAAAGTTAGACATGACGTATCGGTTATCTCTGTTCTAGTCACATATGGTATGAACCCCGTATGTAAATACTCTTGTGTCATTAGAAGCAGCCCATTCTTATCAATAACTCTATGGGATAACACTAACCTAGATAGATTGGGGATCGTGACACGATCTTTGTTAAGTGTTTGCCTCGTTTGTCTTCTTTCCTCTTAAATTAGACATCAAGGTGATAAATAGAATGCGGGATATAAGAGAATTTGAGACCATGTCTTGTATGTAGTGTGCACGATATTGTTGGCTTGTTAGGAACTGAATATGGTTAAGGGCATTGGTTACATTCGAATACACCGATATCGTGCCCAATTTGGGTATACTTTGGATATTACAATATGTCGTGCAACTGAGATGGCATGAAACACTGCTTTAGTGGGCTATTTATGAGATTCAAACGTATCGGATAGCCTAACTCATGTGTGCATACAGAAACTTCAGAGATCGAAAGCAGAACCTCCCATATTGGGTATTTTCTTTCCATCTCTGCCTACATCTTATATCTGACTAGTATACTAACAGCATATGTGAGCATTTGCTGCAGTAGGTATACTGTAACTGTGTCATGTGTGTCTTAAAACTGTTAGTAAACAAGTATGCGTATCTAAGTGCTAAATGTCGGAAGTCTGGCGGTATTTTGGATCCGTCATTGAGTCATTTGAATGATGCCGACATTAACATATTGCATTATCTATGTCACGTCGTGCTATATCCCTGTTTGCGACGCCTTGAGGTTGTAGCTCATCATGTGTAGGATTAATTGGTCTTTCTTTGGCCCGAAAATGTTACGTTTTAGGGCTTATTCTGTCTCTGTCTCACTTTGCCTACGTCGGCGGTGTACATCATATTTAAGCACTTACTGCACAGAATCTGTTTGGCATACTATATGTATTTTGGGTGTATACTTGACTGTTTCCCTCAACGATCACTATCTGTACGTGTACTATTAATTTAGCCTCAGCTATTGGGGTCTGTCAAAGCCCGCTGCCTCGTTAAAAGCTGCACATAGGCTGTCCAGGATCTATAAGTCTTGTTTTGCGTGTTTGGGTTAGGCCCATTCAGTTTATGCGCTATCACATCTTCATATAACTGCATTATTTTATTTACGGATTTGTATAAACTTATCTGCTGATTATGCCTAGGTCGCGTTACATGCTTCATATTTTGATTCGATATTTGTGGGCATATACTAATCCTTATCTTTCTTTTTACATGGCACTTAGGAGCAAAATAAAGAGTCTCACGGCGAGACTCATCATAAGTCATTTCAAATGGCAACCCGCACGCATTTGCATTCCCGCTTGAAATTCCTAAGACAAAATAGGATAAGGCGATGTATAGCGCGTCTTAGGCGCGGCGTATCCACCCTCTATATTATTTGTTTGAAATTTGTTGCCTAATTATTTAACTTTGTAATTAATAGGATATCTAGAATAATTAGCCTTTAAACATATAAGTGGGGAAGGTAATTTAAAATTCATCGCTTAATTTACCTGCCTTTAAGATTGTCATGCATGTCTAATTTTCGCCAAATGATTTAACTTGCATTATAAAACCAACATTTTTGTGTATTAAAATCCACAACAGATTTCTTCCTAAACTCTCAAAATCATCTTAAAACATCTCTTATATAATATTGTACGCAGGCTAGGCAAGATTAATTTAGCTAGCAAAATACACATAATTAGTCCATAAAGCACTCTCTTAGCATTCTTTAGCACTTCCAGCCCTTTTAGCGCTTTAAATCACCCCCTGACGTTTAATACCTTTAGCATTTTAGCATTTAGCACCCTTTAGCATTTTTAGCACCTCTTTTAGCATTTTGCACTTTTTAATCACCCTTTAATATTTAGCACCCCTTTACTTTTAAAATTTCTTTAACATTTTAGCACTTTTTCTAGCAATCCTTTAAGCATCTTTAAATATCGCCTTTGGCGCATTTTGTCCTTAACATTTTAGCACCTCCTATTTTTAGCATATTAGCGTTACTTGCAGCACTTTAGCATTTAACACTTTTTTTTAAGCACCTCTTAGCACCTTTAGCACCCTTTAGCTTTAAAATTAATCTTTTAGCACCTTAAAGCACCTTTCAAACATTTTAGCGTTTATTTTATTTCCCAACATTTTATTAAACAAGAAGAGCTTTATTTTGCATTTTTAAACATAATAATTACCCTAGGTTTGGCGGGACAACGCAGTTAAGCGGATCTTAGAGGTGCCTAACCCCTTCCCTCTAGATTAATAAAGAACCCTTACCCAGAATCTCACTAAGTTTAGCAGACCACGAAATGGAGTTAATGTTTTACTTTAAACTAGTTAAACATTTAGGTGTCCTAATTCACCCAAATTAATTAGGTGGCGACTCATGAACCATAGCGATCTAGCAACCCTGACATTTAGCATCTTTTGCACTTTTAGCCTCTTTTGCAATTTTGGCATCCTTTAGCATTTTAAAACCTTTAAGCATTTTTGAACATTAATAGCATTTTATTTATTTTCTAACATTTGCACTTTGGCGAGGTTCGCCATATTTTAGAATCTGCGGTAGAAAAAGCGCGGAAATGGCACTTTTTCTAGCAATCCTTTAAGCGTCTTTAAATATCGCCTTTGGCGATTTTGTCCTTAACATTTTAGCACTCCTATTTTTAGCATATTAGCGTTACTTGCGACTTTAGCATTTAACACTTTTTTTAAGCACCTCTTAGCACCTTTAGCACCCTTTAGCTTTAAAATTAATCTTTTAGCACCTTAAAGCACCTTTCAAACATTTTAGCGTTTATTTTATTTCCCAACATTTTATTAAACAAGAAGAGCTTTATTTTGCATTTTTTAAACATAATAATTACCCTAGGTTTGGCAGGACAACCGCAAGTTAGCGGATCTTAGAGGGTGCCTAACCCCTTCCCTCTAGATTAATAAAGAACCCTTACCCAGAATCTCACTAAGTTTAGCAGACCACGAAATGGAGTTAATGTTTTACTTTAAACTAGTTAAACATTTAGGTGTCCTAATTCACCCAAATTAATTAGGTGGCGACTCATGAACCCTATGATCAGCAACCCTTCAAAGATTTAGCATCTTTTGCACTTTTAGCCTCTTTTGCAATTTTGGCATCCTTTAGCATTTTTAAAACCTTTAAGCATTTTTGAACATTAATAGCATTTTATTTATTTTCTAACATTTGCACTTTGAGCAGGGTTCGCCATATTTTAGAATGCCGCGGCCGAAAAAGGGCGCGACAATCCACCCGAGTTCTATGGATCGAGATCCGAGGAGGATCCTCAGGAGTTTGTTCGGAAGTTACAGCGGACTATGTAGGTGCTTAGGGCCTCGGAGACTGAGTCTGTTATGCTAAGCTCTTACCGGTTACGCGATATTGCGTTGAACTGGTTTGAGTCATGGGAGTTATCGAGAGGTGAGGATGCTCTTCCAGCTGTTTGGGAGGAGTTCACAGAGGCTTTCCTGGATCACTTCTTGCCTCCTGAGATGAGGAGAGCCCGCGTAGATAGATTCTTGACCTTGAGGCGAGCGGGAGGACTATCGGAAGTACACTGAGTTTGACTCGCCCAGCGGTATCACACCATTGTAGCGGGACATGGCGAGACATGGTTCATAGATATGTGATGGGGCTAGGCCGTCACGCATGATTCTTTGCTTGGGGTGGCTCTTCAACCGAGGATGGATATTGCGGGATGCGGCGTATGCGCGAGGATTGAGGCGAGAGAGAAGGAGGATCGGCTAGATTTAGGCGGCCCGAGGGCGGGGCGGCAGGTCTTAGGGCAATTTTGGCGGGCGGCCTCGGCAGCGAACTAGGTCCACATTTGGCCCGGCCAGAGTGCTCCTTCTCGATTTTCTTGCGGGAGGTCGATCACCGAGTCATTCGAGGCGGTCGAGGGCTCAGTGGCGAGGTTTGAGGAGGCGAGATCGCTATCGTCGAGACCACCCCATCTCGGTGTGCTCGTCGGTAGGTCTCACCTGGCGAGTGTCGTGTTCCTTCGTGAGCTTGTTACTCTTGTGGCTAGCGAGGCCATTTGAGAGAGATTGTCCGGCAGGCGGCGGAAATGTTATGGTTCAAGCGAAGTCGATTGTTGGATCTTCGCTACATAGCGGTTATGCGCCGGAGCGGGGTGTTCACGGCGGCGAGGCGGCCGAGGTCGTGGTAGGGGTCCCGATTCGGTCCTCGAACGCATTTATGCTATGTCCACCGTCGGGACCGTGAGGCGTCACGGATGTCATCACGGTACATTATTGGTTTCTTCTTTGTGATGTATATGCTTTGATAGATCCAGGTTCTACCTTGCCCTATATATCTCCTCATATTCTTTGGTAGAATAGGGATAGAGCGAGTCCATAAAACCTTTTGAGGTGGCTACGCGATGCAGTAGTTCGGTGGTAGCCGGCGGGTATATAAAGCTTGCCCGGTGACTATATACGGTCGTCGGACTCTGGCCGACTTGATAGAGTTGGATATGTGGACTTTGATGTGATTATGGGTATGGATTGGCTAGCGTCTTGCTATGCCAATGTGGGTATGAGAGAGATTGATGCGGTTCCGGTTTCTGGTGAGGTTATCGAGTGGAAGGAGAATCTTTGCGTCGCCGGGGTAGGTTTATTTCTTACCTCGAGGCTAGGAAGATGGTGCGGAAGGGTATATCTACCACATGGTTGGGTATTCGATACCGAGGTGAGATCTGGACCTTAAGTCGATTCCGTCGTTAGAGAGTTTCGGGCGTATTCCCAGACGAGCAGGGTATCCTCACGAGAGGAGATTGAGTTTGCATTGATTTGGCGCGGACACTCGGCGATATCTATTCGCCATACGGATGGCACTGCCGAGTTGAAGGAATTGAAAGATCGGTGAAAGACTTCTTTGGAAAAAGGTTTTATCGGGCCAAGTGTTTCTCCCGAGGCGCCGGTGTTATTTGTAAAGAAGAAGGATGGGGCGCTGCGTATGTGTATTGATTCTGAGACGGTTGAACAAGGTAACTATCAAGCAGATATCCCTTCCCGGGATTGATGATTTGTTTGACGATTGCGAGTGCAAGGTGTTTTTCCATGATAGACTGCGATGCAGTTATCATCAGTGCGAGTTAGAGGCGGATATCCCAAAGCGCATTCAGGACCGGTATGGGCACTATGAGTTCGAGGTGATGTCTTTCGGGTTGACCATCGCCCAACGGTATTCATGGATTTGATGAACGGGTGTTCAAGCCATTCTTGGATATGTTCGTTATAGTATTCATTGATGATATCTGGTTTATTCGCGCCGCGAGCGAACATGTGAATCATTTGATAGCGGTATTAGAGTCCTCGGGGCCGGCGGTTGTATGCCAAGTTCTCGAAATGCGAGTTTTGGTTGGCTTGATGGCTTTCTTAGGGAATGTTATCGGGTAGATGGTATTGGGTTGATCTGACAAATATTGAGCGATCAGACTTGGCGGACCAGCTACTGCAAGCAGTCGCAGCTTTGGGCACTTGCGGGTTATTATCGGAGGTTTGTGGAGAAGTTTGCTTCCATTTCACCTTTGACTAGTGACTCGGAAAGCGGTATGTTCCGATGGGCGGATGCTTGTGAGAAAGTTTCGATTCTTTGAAGGAGAAATTGACGGCCTTGATCCTTACTCTTAGGAGGTTTAGACAGAATATGTGGTTTTATTGTGATGCGTCGGTGTCGGGCTTGGAGTGCGTCTTGATGCGGCCTTTGTAAAGTTATAGCATCACAGCGTCCGGCGGCAGAAGAACTATCCCACACATGACTTGGAGTTGGCAGCAGTGATTCATGCCTTGAAGATCTGGAGACATTATTTGTATGGAGTTCATGTGGATATTTACACAGCACACAGAGCCTCAGGTATATCTTGACGAGAGGAGCCGAACTTACTGGCGAGAGGCGGTGGTTGGAGCTACTTAAGGATTACGATGTCGACATTCTATACCACCCGGGGAAGGCCAATGTAGTTGCGGATGCCGCAGTCGCGGTCGATGGGTAGTGCATGCGATGTACAGCCAGAGAGAAGGGATATGGTCTGAGAGTTACATCAGCTAGCGAGCCTTGGGGTCCGTTTGGTTGATTCTGATAGTAATGGAGTTCGAGTTCAAGAGGTTATCGAGTCTTCCATCGTCGAGGAGGTGAAGAGGCGACAGTATGAGGATCCGATTATGGTACGGTATCGCGATGCAGCTCTTCAGAAAGAGAAGAATCTATTTTAGGTAGCGCCTGATGGGGTGCTAAGATATGAGGGTCGGTTGTGTGTTCCCGATATGACAGGACTTCGTCAGCAGATTCTGGAGGAGGCACACAATGCTCGTTATTCTATTCACCCGGGGTCAACTAAGATGTACCATGACCTCAGGTGTATCTATTGGTGGGATGGCCTGAAGAGGGACGTTGCGGAGTTTGTGGCGCAGTGCCCGAATTGTCAGCCGATTGCTGCTTGATTACCTATGTCGGTTGCGTTAAGCTTTCAGTTCTGCACAAAGCTCAATTTCATCCATCTTTTTGAACCTGATACCTTTGGTCTTATAGTCAAGACCATTGAAGAGGGAAATCCCGCCCAGGTCAAGGTTGAGCACCAGAAGCCCGGTGGGCTATTGCAGGCTATGGATATTCCGACTTGGAAGTGGGAGGTGGTAAATATGGATTTTATTACAGGATTACCTCACACTCAGAGGAAGCATGATTCCATTTGGGTTATTGTCGACAGGCTGACGAAATCAGCCCATTTTCTTCCAGTCAGGATGACTTTTTTGGCCAAGGATTATGCTAGACTGTATATCAGAGAGATTGTGAGACTGCACGGAGTTCCTATATCGATTATTTCAGACAGAGGAGCCCAGTTCACGGCTAACTTCTGGAGGTCTTTCCAGACGGGATTAGGGACACAGGTGAGTCTCGATCGCGTTCCATCCTCGTGCCGACGGACGGTAGCGCACTATCCGCACAACGAGGATATGTTGCGGGCTTGTGTTATTGATTTCGAGGGTAGTGGGAGGATCATTTACCTCTGGTGGAGTTTGCTTATAACAACGGCTACCATTCTAGTATTCGGATGGCGCCTTATGAGGCCTTATGCGGGAGGAAGTGCAGTCACCGAGGTAGGTTTGAGGTGGGAGAAGTTCGATTAGTCGGGCGGACTTGATTCGATGGCGATGGATAAGGTGAAACTTATCGGGAGCGGTTATTGTCGGCTCGAGTCGGCGAAGTCGTATCACGGATCATCGGCGTCGACACGGAGTTTGAGGTGGATGATTGGGTCTTCTGAAGGTATCACCCATGAAGGCGTGATGAGATTTGGAAAGAAGGAAACTTAGCCCAGTACATTGGGCCTTGCTCAGTTGTCCGTAGGGTAGGCAAGGTTGCCTATGAGTTGGATCTGTCGTCCGATCTGGAGGCAGTACATCCAGTTTTTCATGTGTCTATGTTGCGGAAATGTATTGGAGATCCATCTAGAGTGCACTCGATTTGTGATGTCCAGGTGACAGAGGGGTTATCGTATGAGGAGAGTCCCATAGCGATACTCGATCGTCAGGTTAGGAGACTTCGGACAAAGGACGTGGCTTCCGTCAAGGTCTTATGGCGGAACGAGAACAGGGAAGAGATGACGTGGGAAGCAGAGGATGACATGATGAAGAAGTATCCTCACTTATTCTCTATACCTCCAGGTAACCCACTTTTCCGATTATTAGTTTAATTCGGCGTATATGCTTAAGTATTGTTGTGGCCATGTGGAACATTTTTAATTGCAAATGAAATAGTTAAGAGGGTCTATGTTGAGATTGTGATTTGAGTAAGCCTAGAGGGAACATTCGGGACGAATGTTTCTAAGGGGGGGAGAATGTTATACCACGTAGTTCTGGCCATGCGTGTGAGAGCGTACGAAAGGGATTAAGACTTTAATTCTAGAAGGATAGGTTGATGGATTGTTTCGGACGTGTTTTAGTCAACTTTGGGGCGGGTTATGACCCGTTACATTGAGAGTTCTTAGGTGCTTCAAAAGCCTAGTACGTAGTTCGTTGAGTCTAGTGTCCAACGCAACCAACCATTCGTCGATAGGACATCGGAGTAGAAAGTTATGGGGGTTGCAAGTTGATCTTGTGATCGGACAGAAATATTCGGACAGTAGCGGGGCAGCCTTGTGCGCTGAAGACCAGTGTGGCAGAGGTTTCAGCGCTGGCCAGAAGCGGGTTTCTGGCGGAAAAACTGAGGAAAATCAGATTTCTTCTTTTAAAAAGGCCATGGGAGGGTGACAAGTGTCCCCCCCCCCCCATCTGATTTTTGCATGTCCTTTATATTGACCAAGTCTTGAAGACTTTGTCATCTTTCAAAGCTCTTCTCTCTCCCTAAATTAGAAGCTCTCCCTTCTCTCTAGAATTTCAAGAGGAAATCTAAGCTTGAGGAAAATCTAAAAGTGTGGCAAGAAGGAAGCTTGTTGGCTAGCTTGTAGAAGTATTGTGGTGGTGTTTTTGGAAAGGAGGATAGCAAACTTGTTGGAATAATTTGGATAAAGCTCTAAGGTAACAATTCTTCTCTTGTAGCTAGTTTTTGGTGTTGCATGTAAAGAAGAAAGAACTTGTAGTTGGAAATATTACTCTTAGAGGAATTGCATGTAAGAAATATGGTTTGGATATGAAAGAATTGGATAAGAAGGTTATGTAAGCATGTTGTATCCAAAATACTACCTTAAACTTGTTAAGTTGGTTGTTGTACATTGTGGGGCAGAATTTTACACATCCAAGTTTAGGTGTGTAATCCCCTTTGAAATGTTTGGATTGTTGGGCCTTAAATGTGGCGTTTGGATGTTGAATTCGGCCTTGAGAAAGGTGGCAAAGTATGTAGAAACAAAGGAAATGCTGCCCAATTTTCCATAGAATTTAGTGACTTTGAACTTGGAATATTCTACATTGTAACTAGAGGTTAATAAACGTATTATGGTCATTATAGGTTGACATACTACGTGTGGTATTTTGGACTTAGCAAGTGGATTGACCGAAGAGGTATGTGGAACTTTCCTATCTCTTGAGCATGAATGATTTTACCTATGTAGTACGATAGACGTACAAGGTTTGATATCACTTACTTGTTTTAAGGATGGTCAAGTTTTGTGAGTAAGGGGGGATTAACTCATTTTCTTTAAAAAGCACAAAGGATGTCTTGAGTTTTTCAAAGTTGAGGGACTTGGTGTGTTCAAGTATATGATTCTTGTTCTTTTTAAAAGTGTAAGTCCCTTGGGTTTTAGAAAGTGTATTTGACTGAGACATAACGGTAATATAATGACTTTATGGGAAGTTGATTATATTAGCTTATGGGAAGTTAATAAAGGAAGATTTATTCTAAGTAAAATGAGTACAGATAAATGATTTGAGGTTGTGAAAGGCAAATTGGTTTTAAGGCATCAATTGCCCAAAAGTTTTATGTGAAAAAGAGTCTATTTTTAAAAGAGTAGAAGTATGTAGTACTTTGGGTTAAATTCCCGGATGTCTTTTATTAAGATATGTTAGTGCCTTAAGTAAACTAAAATGAGAGGGCTTTCTTAACTTATTTACGTTATGTGTGATGGTCGGTTGAACTAGGGTAAGAGTATAAATGAGGGGTAAATCCCCAAGACGTTATACCACCTTCTCCAGGGTAAAAGTATAAATGAGGGGTAAATCCCCAAGATGTTATACCACCTTCTTCAGGGTAAGAGTATAAATGAGGGGTAAATTCCCAAGACGTTATACCACCTTCTTCAAGGTAAGAGTATAAATGAGGGGTAAATCCCCAAGACGTTATACCACCTATTCCGTGGATTTGCTACCCATGATGCGAGGAATACCTCATGCGAATCCGTAGGGCTCATGCGGGTGAAATAGTCCCATGCGGGTGAGTACAGCCTATGCGAGGAATACCTCATGCGGGTCCACATGACCCATGCGGGTGAAATAGTCCCAGGAGTAGGAGTGCTTAATGATACTGCAGGGCGGATGACCTTGCTTTGACCATGAGCTTCCTATTTTCATGAAGTATTGTATATGTTTGATATTCTCATTATTAGTAAGGCACAGTGTTCTGTAAACTGATTTTTATACATGTCTCCAGTTATTTTATACTTATGAGGTATTTTCAGCATTTCCCAGTTTCGCATACTTAGTACATATTATGCGACCACTTCCCGAAGCTGCGTTCAATCTTTGCGGTAGGGAGTAGCGGTGGTGGATCCTCATTCTTAGGATCACCGTTCGGTGTCGAAGCTTCGTTCCTCGGAGGCTTGTTTTGTTAGTGCGGTTTTCCCACGATCTGTAGGTATTTTGTACATTCGGGGTATGGCGGGGCCACTGTCATACGATTGTTATTCTTAAGTGCGTGGTCATATTTTGTTCAATTGTAAGAACAAGTTGTACTTTGATTAAGTATATTTTTATGGAAGCGACCTTATCGGTGGCGGTGATGTTTACTTTATACAGGTTATGTGTTATGTATGTTCCGCTGCTATTCTCTGATGTATACCTGACGGGGTGCCCCGGTAGGGCACTAGTCGCGGCCCCGGGGTCGGTCGTGACAGGTTTTTCTCTCTTCTTCTAAAGAAAATATAGTTGTTTGGGCTTCTATTTTTAAATTTTCACCTCTGCATGCTTCACTGAAAATTATTTATTTGGGTTGTCTATTCTCTGGACTTGTGATGATTTGCTTAACTCAATGTAGTCAATGCAATTATATATCTGTGTGCCTTTAACATACGTTTTCATTTTTGTGATTGACAATTTGGGATATTTTTTGGGATCTGTGGCCTGACTACCCAACCTAAGAGCGAACAACTAATGTGTTCCCGCGACATTCTCCTTCTAATGAACTTTTCATAGGAAATTGGTGGAAATACATTGTTATGATCTAGGTCATTGTTCATACCCAACCATATTTGTATGAGGTTATTTGTGTAAGTATATATGTTTATTTATTGGACGTTTCTATTCTAACTATGTTTTTTGCAACATCTATGTTTTGCAGTTTGTTCATAGTTTACCACTCAAAGTTTATCCTCCAAGAAAAATGAAGAATTTTCGAATTAATTGGGCATGCTACTTGTACAATCGATTCCTCAAAGAAAAAATGGAAGGTTGAAGCTATTAGTTAGTATTTTGATGTAATTGTTGTCTTTGTCGTATTGTTATTAGTTAATGATTGTAAGCTACTAATGATTGAGATACTATTTTTAAATATATTATTATATTTTATGCGAATGATTATATTATATTATATTTTGACTAAGTATTCTTTTTGTTATCTTTTTGATATTTTATTTATTACGTGAAAAAATAGGGATATTACCAAAAAAATAAATAAAAAGTAAAAAAAAACAGATTGGATAGCGCTTTTGTAAGTGCTATGCAAGCAATATTTTTAAATATAATGTTTAACGGAATTATAATACCATAACGCTTTTTAAAGCGCTACGCAAGCAAAGCACTATGGTAGTAGCTTGCTTGCATAACATTTTTTTAAGCAATATCTGATCTATCATAGCGGTAGCTTAGATAGCGCTTAAAAACGCTATCTAAGCCAAAAAATAAGCGATATCTAAGCGCAAATCTGTAGTAGTGACTTGTCATTTAGCTACCTTTTCTCAAACAAAGTGAATATTCATCTCTATGTGTTTAGTACGTTGGTGCTGAACTGGATTACCAGAAAGGTGATGACACTTATATTATCACAATACACCAAAGTAGCCTTTTCATTACATTACAAGAAAAACAGCCTACGGTGACAGTTCACGTGTGACAGAAATGCAACTGTCACATCTTTTTACTAAATATTTGCCTTTTCTTGAAGTGACGGTTTTTTAAGTGTCACAAAATTATGACATTTGTGTTACGATTTTTTTAAGTGTCATAAAATTATGACATTTGTATGACAGTTTTTTAAGTGACATTTATTTATGACATTTGTGTGACGGTTTGTGAAATGTCACATAAATAAGTGACTTGTATTTTAAATTGACTAAAATGACACGTTTGACTGATTAAAACGACACCATTCTTATTATTTGTTTAGCACTTTTTAAATTTAAATTAAGACCTACATAATTTTTATTTCTTTTTTAAAATTGTTTTTAATAAAAACAAACTAAACGTTGTCGTTTTAACATTATAAAAAATAAAAGATCAAAAACTCTATAAAAATATTAAGTGTCTTCACGCTCACACAAATTTTAAATTGGACATGCCACAAATCTCGAGATTACTACTTTCAGAAATTAAAAATTAGTACAATAGAGTATTCACATAATTATATATTTAAAAGAATTTATTAGCTTACGATAAATTTTATTTGAAGGCATAAAATTTGTGAGGCAACATAAGGACCCAAATTGGTATTCTTAAAGGGTCACCCATAAAACCCTAGACCTCAACCTGCACGTCTTAGGCGATTTTTCGCCCAAATAGTGATTCCGACGATTGTTGGTCTTTTCCGGCCAACTCTGGCAGCCTTAGGGGACGAGACCACCACTAATCTTATCGTCCCATCCTCCTCTTCAATTCTATACCAACAACACCCTTCGATTTTCACATTTTCATTGTCGATTTGTAGATCGAATTTTTGGACTTTTTACCCCTGTCGGCGAGTTGCTTTTTTCGATCGTGACTGGTACCATTAGATTCGTCGTCCTCACGCCGACATTTTGCAACCAGTCTCCACCTCCAATTCATCCCTGAGCGTCGGGACGACCATTTCAATCTTTCCGATCGATTTTGGACGTTTTTCGGTCGTTTAAGTTATTGTCGATGACTGAGGGTGGTATCATTGTGTTCGTATCGTCAACCTATACAACATACACCTATTCCCGTAGTCCGACTAACTCAACTTCAATTAGCGACGAACACCAATGTCGTCACGCCTCTCTCAAGTCTCAGTCTCAGGCCCTAAATCCCCAAGTTTCATTATCAACGTCGCTGCTGGGTGCTGGTTGTTGCTACGTGATGTGCGATTTATCCACACGCTTAACGCAAGTGGACGTATCGTTACAAGTAATATAGTCTAGGTAAGACCGAATATTGTCCTCAGAGACTGGTTTTCAAGTACCGGGTATCTATTCTATGGTATCTATTTGGTGAACGTTAATTTGTTGAGTTTTTTAGACTAATAATTAAACTAATGGAGGAAATAAACTAATTACGAAAATACTTTGAATTAAATCAGTTATGATGGAGAATTAGGGCTTCCAAGATCATCAACTATCCACTCAATTCAATCTTTAATACAACTAGACTGACTTCTTCTTCCACGTTAAGATAGCAGGTTAACTACACCGTTTTATATTATGGTTAGGATATATAAACACTCAACCCCGATGCAGAACCCTTCTATCTTTCGATGATAGGATTTACCACAAAGGAGGATTAAAAATAATAACCTATTATGCTACACAAGTATCGAGGTACTTTCGTCCACGATTTTAACCTATGTTTATTTCAACTATAGCATATTCAGAATCTCCCCTTTCGAATTTCGATTCGAAATCATATATGTGATGATAACTAGTGATCAATTAATTACCAAACAATCAAACCAATTATTGAATAAATCTTAAGCAAGTGAAGAAGAAATCAACTAATGTATTAATTCATGAATAAGAGTTTCAAGAGAATCACAAGAAAAACCCTAAATAAGTAATTAGCTTGTAGCCATAGTCACGCTAAGAACTAATACAATCTCCATACATGAACTGAAATAAACAAAACAAAAAGAGAAAAAAATACTCAAGAACAAGTCTCGCCTTCTAGCAGCCAAGGATTGTGTTGTGGAATATTTACAAGATGGAATGTGGTAGAATGATGGATGGAGAATCGAATGAATCCTGGAGAATGATGGCTAATTAGCTATATATATTGAGTAGGGTTTTAGGTTTTGTAGGTAGGAAAAATTATCCCTTTTGACCCTGAAAACGTGTCAAATTCGGCCCAAAACGTCAAAAATACCGCGTCGTGCGCGTAGCCTGCGATCGGCGCCACGGCGCTAATCGAGAGTTTTCAGAAATTTCGATGGTCGGCGCGCGGCTGAAGCGTTGTTTTCCTGATTTTTTTGCTTCGACGTCCTTTTTTCGTCCGGACTTCGTCTGATCTCTTCTATACTTCCCGGGACTTCTTAGACTTCATTTATTGGCCCTTTTTGTGTGCAATTCCATCTCAATTAAGCTCATTTTTTCTTATTTTCGTCATTTCTCTATTTCTGACCGATGTGACACAGAAGAAAGAAAAATGACCCTAATACTATACTAAACATCAACAAAATGAGTAAAATACTAACTAAAATGACTCAAAAAGTGTATATAAAATACACCGATCACTACGCCTACCGCTGCTGAGATGAGTGACGGCGGTCGACGTCTCGACGAGGTATATACTAACTCTTAAGATAAGATCTTTATATGTAGAGGTGAGTTATGTTGAATCAAGAAGATGATGGGTGTAGTGTATTAAATAGAGGTGAGTTATGTAGATTGGGGTATTGTTGTTCCTAATGATTCGAAGCCGACTATATATCTGGTTTGATGATTGTTGATTCTAAGCTCAAAGTTGAATTTTATTAGTTTTGTTTCCGTTCGTCGAAAGCTAGTTTGGTTGAAAGGGTGCTCGGCATCTCGCGTCGCTGCTCGTGGAAAAGGTAACCTTCTCCCTTTTCCCTTTATTTATTTGTATTGAAGATTCAACATTTAAATTATGTGTTTGAGTGATTAGTTTATCTTCTTATGAGAGTTGCCCGAATTGTGAAGAATTTCCTAGTACTGTACATGTTTATCCCCACTGTTGGCGCTTTTAAATAAGTGTTGAGTATGAATCTTAGTGTATCTTAAGTTTTACAGAAAAGTTTTTATCTTTGTAATTTCCTGGCACTAACTAAGTTCCAGATTTCTGATTTTAATAGAATCACTACTAACCATTTCTTTAAAAAAAAAGATACATTTTCTTTGTAATTCTCTGTTTAATTGTGTTTACTGTCTTACTATCCATGGAATTTTCTAGTGGAGATTCAGAGGCACAAACCCATAAAAAGGTTGTAGGCGATGTTAATGGGTCTTCTAGTACTAGAGCATTTGTATGCTAAAACTGCCAAAGATGGATCAAGCTTGTTTTTTGTCATAACATTGTGGATTGGTCTATTTTTTTCATAACACTTGTTGATAAATGAAGTAACATTTATAAATACATTGCACCTTCATGTATCCTTGTATTCCTTCATTTCTAGATATTCCAAATTATTATTACTGGTACTATTTTGAATATAGGTTTAAGCTTGCGAGGACAAGCAATATTCCACCAAGTTATTACTGTTTTACTTGAGCTCAAGGACTAATGATACCAACGGCAATATTAAAAACTTTCCAAATTATTAAGGCAAAATCACTTGTAAGAAACATGTGATCTATGGTCTCCTGCTCTCTACAATGACAAAAACTTGATACTACATTTATCTCAATACTAGCCAACACTTAATCAACATGAATTTTCAATTTCCACAACCTCCATAAGAAAAAGAAGATATTAAAAGGTAGATTTTTTATCCACATGTTCTGGTAGATATTTGAGATGTGAGATTTATCATCAGGAAATAGTCTGTAGTAATGTGATCTAAAATGCTTCTTTGAAGATGCTGGTTATGACTGCCTTTTGAGGCTTACTACTGTCTTTGATGCCCATTCTTGAGGCAATGGCCCGATGTGTTTTGCGGCGATTTACTCACTGCTCGACTGAGTATCATCCATATTTTATTAAGAGGCTTGTTTCTATGACAATGGATAGGCATGACAATGAGAAGGAAATGAATTCAGTTACTCTTTCTGCTCTTTATGCCGATGTCATCTAAGTATCATCCATATTTTATTAAGAGGCTTATTTCTATGGCAATGGATAGGCATTGGTTTCTATTAGAGTTGGACTTAAGATCCTCTGGACAAGAACCACAGATAAAATTTGAAATGTATACTTAAGATCCTCTGGACAACCAACTGGTTCTTTGAATGCTTATATCCATTTTGGGAACACTTTGTACAAATTCTAGCTATTTAATGTATATTTTTTGTGTTATTTAAATTATTAGTCCATTTCATTGTTGTAATTTCAATTTGCAATATTGAAATTAAATTCCAAAAAAAACCCGCCAAATTTAATTTTCCCCGCTATATTAAAATAAATTATTAATTTAATAGAAATTTTAAAAAAATTGAATCAAAATGTAAATTTAAGTGACAATTATGTGACGGGTAAAACCGTCACATGTAGTGTGACCTTTGTGTGACGGGTAATAACCGTCATCCTTTTGTGACATTTATGTGACGGTTCCAGAACCGTCATCCTTTTGTGACAGTGGCAAAAATGACACTTACAGAAAACGTCATCTTAGGGGCCAGATGACGATTTTTACCAGTGACCGTAGGGTATTTTTATTGTAGTGTTAGGACAATGGATCTCTAACAGTATATTACGTAACCAACATGACTCGGAAACCACATTGGCTACCCCTCGATACTCAGCATCTGCACTTGAATGTGAAAGCATGGATTGACGTTTGGCAGACCATGAGACCAAGTTATTACCTAAAAACATGCAATAGCCAGACGTAGACCGTCTGGTGTCAGGACAACCACCCCAATCAACATCTGTATAGAAGACTAGTGTAGACGTCGATGAAGGATACAAATGCAAGACATACTCAAGTGTTCCCTGAATGTACCTAAGAATGCGTTTGAGCGCATTCATATGTTCAACTATGGGATCATGCATAAACAAACACACTTGTTGTACGACATATGTAATATCAGGTCGCGTGAACGTCAAATACTGAATGGCGTCTGCAAGACTACGATAGCGGGTCGGATCCTCATAGGAAGAGCCAGCTGCAGCACCCAACTTGAGTTTAGTATCAACTGGAGTAGAAGTGGACTTACAGGATGACATCCCAGCCCTCTCAATGATCTCTGTTGCATACTTCCTCTGTTATAAGAACAATCCACCTGCATGACGAGTTACAACAATCCCCAAAAAGTAACTCAATGGGCCCAAGTCCTTCATGGCAAACTCAGAACTGAGCATTGTCATAATGGACTTTCGCAAAGCATAAGAAGAGGCAGTCAAGATAATATCATCAACATATAATAGAATATAAGCCATGGAAGATCCCTGAAGGTATATGAATAATTAGTTATCAGACCTGCTGTGAGAGAAACCCATAGTCGAAACATAGTCAGCAAAACATTTTATACTATGCCCGTGGAGGCTGCTTAAGCCCATAAAAAGACTTCCTCAATAAACAGACATGATTAGGATATCTGGTATCCCTAAACCCTAAGGGCTGATGCATATATACTGTCTCATGAAGATCACCATGTAGGAAAGCATTCTTCACATCTAGCTGATGAATGAGCCATGATTTTGAAAGAACCAAGCTGAGCACAGTATGAATAGTCGCCGGTTTGACCACCGAGCTAAAAGTCTCACCACAATCCACACCAACCAGAGTCTTACCATCACCTATAAGATGAGTCTTATGCCTTGCAAACGAACCATCAAAATTCTCTTTATGAGCAAAATTCACATAGATCGAATAATATTAACATCAGATGGACGGGGCATCAACTCCCACATATTATTATCAATAAGAGCATTATATTCATTGGTCATAACGATTTTCCAATTAGGGTCATTTATCGCAGACACGGGATTACGGGGTAAGGGTGATTTAAGAACATTATAATTCAAATTAAAATGTCTTTTTAGTTTAAAAATACCCCGTTGACTGCGAGTGATTGGACCATGACTCTGGGTTGGATTGAGAATTTTGAGAATTTTCGGAAATTTCCGTCGAAGAAGCGCGGCCGTGGTCCAGGTCATGGTGACCAGAACCGCAGATCTCTCGAAGTTTTAGCGCGCGCGCCTCCCGGCGGCGACGACGAGATCGAAGTATACTATTCACTGGAAGGCAGGCGTCGCGACGCCTCCCATAAGGGTCGCGGCGCTGACGACGTATTTTCTGAAAAATCTGAAAAATGACGGAGAACAAAGGGGGAGATATCATTGTTACACCCCGTATTTCCATGGTACGGAGATGAGAACGTACGTGGGAAAATAAAATTTGAATTTTGGAACGAAAGAAATTCTTTTTTTTTTGGAAGTCTCGGAGAAATTTTCGTGGAGGAAAAAGTTTATAAGTTGGAATTTGATTCTCAAATTTGGCGTTTGAGATTAGTATTTGATTATGAAGGATTGGGTCTAATAATATAGGGTCGTCAAAAAGTTCACGTTTTCGCGGGGTCCTTCGTTTATGGAATATTTGGACAATTTAAATATATTTTCATTAAGATTATTTTTAGACCAATAGGAGGGTGACACGTGTCAACCCCCACTTGTCTTGAATGGATGACACTTTGTGAGATATTTGTTGGATAAGTGGGTCCCACACACACTTGTCCACATCTTAACCCTACACTTCTCATGATCCCAAGCCATGAGATATATTATATACAAGAGAGGAGGTGGAAGACAAGTCTTCCAACACTTAGCCAAAAATCAAGAGAAACATTTCCTTGTCTTCCAATGGAGCTCACGGCCTTGAGCCTTTTTAATTACCAAAAATTCTCAAACTTTCAAGTCTTGATCATTGATAGTAGATTAAGGTTCCTAACTAAGTATTAGCCAAGATTAAACACCCCTAACCTCTTGAAACCTCATTGGCCGAAAATAGGGTTTTTAGAAACCCTAGGTGTTCTTCAATTTTTGGTGTTGAAACGTGAAGTGAAGGTGTTCACTTGCTAATAGAGGTTGCGTATTGTGGATTGGAACTTGAAGAATATGAGCTAAAACTATCCTAAGGACCGACTTTGAACTTGGATTATTTTGGGCATTTTTGAGGTAATGTCCTTATTCCCTTGATGTAATTTGATATTACTCATTGTTATGGATAGTAGATGAACTTGTGTTAAGGAAGATATGGAAAATAAGGTGGGTATGTGCCCTTTTCCATGTTGAGGTCGAGAGTGACTTTACTCGTGTCGTTGGTTTCGTTGAATTTTTATCGTAGATTACGTGATGTAGTAACGTATAAGTGAACTTGTGATAGAAAGAATGAAGATCGAAAAAGATTTGGACCATTTTAGAACATTGAGGCCGAGAGCTAGGCTTTGTCGGGTCTCGGTTTCGTTGGTCGTTTTTAATGTTAAGTTCACTTGTCGCATGTTGTATAATGAAGGAAATATTGTTGTTGATAATTTATATGACGTATATAACATGTCGGATGAGAATTGAATTGTAGAATTTTTTGGAAAGAACTTGATATAATGTTGATTGTTGTTGGCCAAGAATGACCTATTGTTGTTGTATATTGTGGGGCCGAATTTTACACGTCAAGTTGACGTGTGATCCCCTTTGGTTGTTGCATTGTTGTGCCCTTAAGTGTGGATTGTTGGTTATTGATTTCGGGTCTTGAAAAAGGTGGAAAAGTACGCACTTATAGGGGAAGTGCTGCCCAATATTCCGTAGAATAAAGAGCCCTTTAGAATGGTAGTAATCCACCTTAAAAGACTTGTAATTGATAGAAGTATCATTGTCATTATAGGTTGACATTCTACGTGGGACGTATTTCTACTTAGCGCGTGGATTAAGCCGAAGAGGTATGTGAACTATCCTTCCTTCTCTTGACATGATTTATTTTAAAGTCTATGTGACTTGTTTTAATTGAAAGTTATGTGACTTTTTTTACTTGAAAGTTATGAGATTTGTTTTAAAGATTTTGAGACTTTATTTCCAAGTTATGGGACTTGACTTTAAAGTTATGAGACTAGATTTGATCTAAAGTATAAGAGGCTAGATTATATGAAGCATATGTGACTTGATTATGTGAAGTATATTTGCCTTGTTATTGGAGTATACGTGAGTATAAGAGACTAGATTATATGAAGCATATGTGACTTGATTATGTGAAGTATACTTGTCTTGTTATTGGAGTATACATGAGTATAGGAGACTAGATTATATGAAGCATATGTGACTTGATTATGTGAAGTATATTTGTCTTGTTATTGGAGTATACGTGAGTATAAAAGACTAGATTATATGAAGCATATATGACTTGATTATGTGAAGTATACTTGCCTTGTTATTGGAGTATACGTAACTTTATTATGAATGTATACTTGTCTTAATTATTCCTAAGTTCTTACCAAGTCTTATGGGGGATGTTGGTAAGAGTCGTTAGGAAGTAATGGAAGTTGTTGTAAATGTTGATTTTAGGTGCAATTCCCTAATAGTGCTTTTGGGATTGAATCTCATGGATATTATATGTATACGTACGACTTATATTGAGATCATGTGAAATAAGTCCATGATTGTGATTATATTTAGATCATGTGAGATAAGTCCATGATTGTAATTGTATTGAGATCATGTGAGATAAGTCCATGATTGTGATTGTGATTGTATTATATCATGTGAGATAAGTCCATGATCGTGATTATAGTTAAGATTATGTGAGAATGTCCATAATTCATTATTTGAAAATGTGATAGTTGAGATTATGTGAGAATGTCCATAATTCATTATTTGAAAATGTGATAGTTGAGATTATGTGAGAATGTCCATAACTCTTGTTTGAAAATGTGATAGTTGAGATTAGGTGAGAATGTCCATAATTTCTTATTTGAAAATGTGATAGTTGAGATTATGTGAGAATGTCCATAATTTCTTATTTTTGAAAGTGGGATAGTTGGGATCTCATTTCATGACTCTTGTTTGAAGAAAAAAAAGTATATTTGAAACCATGTGAGTGCGTCCATGATTATGTTATAAGTCTCGTTTTGAAAAGGTACTCTTCTGCTACATGGCACGGTTGGATCTGGTATTTGATTTTCATACTTGTCCTGTTATGAGTTTATTTACAGTACCTTATGTTCACATACTTGGTACATTATTGTTGTACTGATCCCCCTTTCTCTGGGGGCTGCGTTCATGTCCGCATGCGTAGGTACGCATTTGGGTGATCCTCGCTGATAGGATCTCCATCCAGTACTGTCTTGAGATTGCTCCACTTGTTCCGGAGCCTATCATATTGGTATGACCTTGTACTTTTGGTATATGTACATTTCAGGGTACGGCGGGGCCTTGTCCCCGTCATATGTTTATTGTCAAACTCTTAGAGGTCTGTAGTCATGTATGTGGGATGGACTTGTAGAGTTGTAGTTCATTTTAAACTGATTTATATATACATGAGGACAGCCTTGTCGGCTTTGCTTGAAAAAAATATTGAGTTTTCTTTAGCTTCCGCGGATTATTGGGTTGTATGGTTAGAAGAGTGCCAAGATAGGGCACCAGTCGCGGGCCCGGGGTTCGGGTCGTGACAATCATCATCCAAAAAATCATAAGACGGAGACACGGATTTTTCTACTTTAGAAAATGGAAATTGGAATTCATCAAAGAGAACACGACGACTAATGATGATTCGTTTAGAAGACAAATCAAAGCATTTATAACCACAATGATTTGACGGGTAACCCAAAAACACACAAGGGGTAGAACGTGTCTGAAGCTTGTTGATTGTGTTAGATAGAAACAGTGGATAACATAAGCATCAAAAGACCCTAAGATGAGAATACGAAAGAGTATTATTGTATAACACTTGGAGAGGGGATGAATATGTCAAACCTTTAGAGGGAAGAATATTAAGTAGATCGGTAGCCATTTGTAGTGCATGATGCCAAAAAAATGAAGGGACGGAAGAATGAACCAATAAAGTCCGAATAATGTTATCAATGGTATGATTTTTTTGCTCAGCTTTCCCATTTTGTGAAGACGTATGAGGACAAGAAAAATGAAAATTTATCCCATTGTTAGCACACAACTCCCTAAACTCTCTATTGTCATACTCTTTACCATTATCACATTGGATGTTCTTTATTTTCCGTTCGAATTGGGTTTTTATGAAAGCTCTAAATTTTACGAAGATGGAAAAAACTTGTGATTTTTTCGCAATTGTAAAACGTCCATAAAATTTTAGAATAGTCATCCAAGAATAAAACATAATAATGATGACTCATAGAACTGAGAACTGGAGTGTCCATAAATCGCTATGAATAATATCAAATGACATTGAAGTATGAGAATTCGAAGCTACAAACGGTAACTTTAACAATTTTCCCTAAAGAACAAGATTGACAATTCGGAGTACTACGCGTACCCTTACAAGAAATAAGCTTATTTTTATCTAAAGCAGACAAAATAGACGATCCCGAATGACCTAGGCGAGCATGCCACAAGGAATGCGCAAGAGCAGCAAAGGTGGATGACAATGCTTGAAGCGAGACACTGAGACTTGGTGTGATCGGATAAAGATCCCCTCTACTGTCACACCTCATGATAGGACTCCCCGTCTTGAAATCCTTCACAGAAAACCCAAAAGGATCAAAATCAATAGACACCCAATTATCAGTAGTGAACTTACGAACATACACCAAATTTTTAACCAATTTTGGGGCATGAAGGGTATTTTTCAGGATAAGTGGTGGATGAGGAAGAGACAAAGTTTTATGACCATAACCCTGAATTGGAATTGAATTACCATTACCAACAATTATACCACGATTAGTGCTCAAGTTGAAATAAGATGAGAGAGTACCTTGATCGGATGTCATGTGGGTAGTGGCGCCGATGTCCATGTACCAATTCGGGTCTGGTGGAGTCATCCCAAGTGTGTGCATTGCTGCCTCAATGCTAGTCTGTGTGGGTCCCATCATGTGATGGGCCTGATGGGGGTGAGGCCCAAGTATGTCGGGCGGTCCATAAACTGGTCTGAAACTTGGAGTCGACGAAAACTGGTATGGGAAGGACCAGGGCTGCGGCGCTGGAACTGTCTGACCCCCGTTGTTGCTATTTTGATTAGAGTTGGTGGAACCGGAAGGAGAAAAATTGGACTCAGTCACCATGACGACAGGACTGGCCCCAATCGCCACTTTCTTAGCCAATCCGGCTTCTTCCAAACTAAGCGTAGAACGGGCTTGATAAAATCCTGGCAGGGGGTTACTCTGAAGCAACACCGATATAGGCCTCTGACAGGTCTGCAACCATCTGAAGAACTAGACGACTATCAGAGACAGGAGAACCCACGTTGCAAAGTTGGTCTGCCAAGTCCTTGAGGTGTTTGCAATAAGAAGAAACGTTTGGAAAAGTTGTCATAGCAACCTGTGAAAATTTCTGCTCAAGGATAACCATTCGAGAATGACTGTTATCTTGGAAGATATCCCAAAATCGATCTCATGCCACCATAGCTGTGGAGTTGGGTTCCATAATTGTCTCTAATAGATCCAAGGAGATAGTGATATAAATCCACTGAAGAACCTTGACATCAAACATGACCCATAAGTCTGGATCTGCTGCTTTAGTGGGCACAACTGTTGTAGATGTAGACGTCATATCACCCTCCTTTGGAGAAGCAGGGGGAATGATGTTGTGAATAATTTTATGTACCAAAACATGAATCTTAAACAATTCCGCCCATGTCCCATATTGGACGTTCTCTAGATCAAGAAAAATAGGGATAACGCTCTTGATGTTAGAGACTATGAGGGCATGATGAAAATTATTTTTATCAGTCATGGTGAATAAAACACGAAGATTCGGAGAAGGAAATTTGTGAGAAATGTTTTTTTGGAGGAGAAGGGCCGTGGCGCTGGAAAGATTCCGAGAAGGAGGGTCGTGATGCTTGGTCAAGAAAACTGAGAAAAGAAAGAGAAATTTGAGGAGCGGAAGCAGAGTAAAGAGAACCTAGACTCTTGATACCATGAAAGAAATAATCCCTTGACTATTCTTATTTATGAAAGACATATATATACAAGTTATAATAGGAGAATCATATTCCTACTTTACATCTAAAACTCGATTCTATAAGGAGACTAACTATACAATTATGGTTATATTACAATAGTAATTAAGATACAAGACTAATTCTAATATATACCAAATATACAAATCGGAACACTGTTCACGGAAAAGAGCCGCGGCGCTGAGCACTTTTTGGACACTGCATAACAATATCAATCTATAATTTAAGGAGGACTTCCGGTGAATGGGAGCTTTCCAAATCACTCCTACGGAAACTACTTAACTGGTGATTTAAAAATCATGAATAATTGTGTTATTATTAGCCTGAACATTTTGACAGGTTAGTTCGAATATATGAAGATTAATCTGGAATATATCCCGCGTCAGATGAATATTTCCTTCGTTTCAAAATAAATGATTATTTTTTTATTTTCTTTTAAAATAAGTGATGTTTTTACAAAATCAATAAGACATTTAATTTTTCGTTTCAATTTTACCCTAATTTAAATAAATGTAATTTCATATAATTAAGAAACCATTAAAGATATTTTTTTTTCATTTATCATTTTCTTTTCAAAAAAATCTTTTTAATCTCATATAATATCCTCATATAAAATAGAAATTTGGGAATAGGAATAAGGCGGGGATAGGAGGTATGGTGGGGGTAAGAATTTTTTATTTTATTTTATAAAAGTAACAAAAAATATGAAATAGAAATTTGAGGATGAATAGGGCAATGGAGTGGGGTGGGAGGATAGGGGTAGTACGGGAGTAAGAAAAAAATCATATTTTTAAATAATTTCTTTTATAAAAGTAACAAAAAATATGAAATAGAAATTTGAGGATGGGTATGGCAATGGGGTGGGGTGGGGTGGAGGTAGGGGGTAGGGCGGGGATAAGAAAAATTCATATTTTTTAATAATTTTTTTTATAAAAGTAACAAAAATATGAAATAGAAATTTGAGGATGGGTAGGAAATGGGGTGGGGTGGGGTGTAAGAAAAAATTCATATTTTTAATAATTTTTAAAAAAAATAACAAATATGAAATAGAAATTTGAGGATGGGGTGGGGTGGGGGTAAGAAAAAATTCATATTTTTAATAATTTTTATAAAAGTAACAAAAATATGAAATAGAAATTTGAGGATGGGGTAGGACAATGGGGTGGGGTGGGAGGATAGGGGTAGTACGGGGTAAGAAAAAATCATATTTTTAATAATTTCTTTTATAAAAGTAACAAAAAATATGAAATAGAAATTTGAGGATGGGTTAGGGCAATGGAGTGGGGGGGGGGGGAGGTAAGAAAAAAATTCATATTTTCAATCATTTTTATAAAAGTAACAAAAAATATGAAATAAAAATTTGAGGATGGGGTGGGGTTTGGGGTAGGGCCGGGTAAGGGGAAGAAAAAAATCATATTTTTTATAAAAGTAAAAACAATATGATATAGAAATTTGAGGATGAGGTGGGGGTAGGTGTGCATAGGGCGGGGGTAGGTTTGGACATATTTTAGTCATTGACTATCATATGTCGTTACATTTCTTATGTACAATATAATTTTTTTTTTATTAAGTGTTGCAATTAAATAATTTTAATTTTTTTTTAATAAATTGTAAAGATATACTAATTTTTAGAAACATATGATAGGAAATAATATTTTAAATAGTTTTAAATCTATTAAAAAGAATATTCTAGTAAATTTGAATAAATGTGGCAGAAGCAAGCTGTTACATTTCTAAGCAGTTCTATAATTATAGGTCAAACACCCTAACTGATTCTCCAGAAACAGTTTCTGCAGAACTACTTCTGAGAAACAGAAACACATTTACAAAAGTTTGGCCAAACAGACCCTAAATGGTCCAAATCCCCTATTTCTCTCCAGGGGCCAACTGCCTTTATGTTAGATGTCAGGATCACAATGCTAATGAGGCGGGTCAAGATTTTAGCTGTGTCTAACTGCTACGGTGAAGTCTACCAGGAGGTGTCAAAGCAATCCTTACTTTTTTTTTTTTTTTGTGAAGGCCGCGGCTCTTTCTTTTCAGTCTTGCAGAAACCCTGACCGACGCAGCACCGCAAACCACGCCGGTATGTAAACCACACTTGGCCCAGTGTGTGACAACCAAAGAAGGTTTATGCGGATCGAACTCGTGGCCGCGGTCGTATTTCTTCTTCTACCAACTCTCTTCTGCGTTTGTTTGTCGAAAGTGTGGCTAATTAATAGTCCATCTAGCTAGGACGTAAGATTATTATTTAAGGATACGAAGGAGATACAAAATACCAAATGATCGATGATGTCTCAAATGGATATCAAAACTCGTGAGTATATCAAGCTTTACAGACTTTGGGAGGAGCATGATCATCTTTAATGGCCCTAAACAAGAAGATCACGAAAAAAATATTTATGGGGAACAAGGTCGTCTTTGAATCCGTGCGAGGCTGTGCTACCGCATAGGGCCTCCGAAAAACGAAAAATAGAGTTTTTTTTATTTTTTGTTAAGTAGTATTAGTCAGAATTTATCGTAAAGATCCATAATTCACAAGTTTTACTCCAATTAAAAATCTATTTTTACAAATTAGAACAGAATCCCAAAATGTTTGATACGATACCAGGGGAAACAACCTTTTGAATTGATCCACAATCACGGATTTTTCTCCAGTGCAATAAATATCAGAAGATGCTGCCTTTTATTGGCTTAGGTGATTTTCTCTTTTCCAATAAAGGAAATGCACACTTTATAATCACTTTTAGCTGTTCTAAAGAAAGAAGAAAAGGAGATAGTAAAATAGTAGAAGAACAAAGTAATATGAGGAAAAAAGTTAGTAAAAAATACAAGTAATATTACTTAGAAAATGGGAAAACAGATGTACTTACTCTAACATTGACAAGATCCAACTAGAGCTTTGTTTTACACATTTACTACGACTTCGAAATTAAACTTATATCCGATCAACTCAATTTTTCAAAATTGATATTTTTAAATATTCAAAAATGATACGAAAAGTATTATAACTTACAAATTTCTCATGACAATATAATAAAAAACTACGGTTTAAAATATTGATCAAACTTTACCTAATTTAAATCTCAAAAAAAAAAAAAAAAACATAAAGTGAGACAAAAGGGAAGGAAGTATAACAAACTATTTATGGTTAGGAGTGATCTTGATGACAAGTCCAGGGAAAACATCATCAGGGTCATGGATATGTGGATTTTGCTCAACTATGAATGCGTCGCCACACTTATCACTGATGGTATGCAGAGTTTCACCTTCTCCAACAACGTATATTTCATCACAAGGCCTCATGATCAAGAACTGATTCCCATTCATTGCAGAATTCTCTTCTACTGATGAGCTCAATAGAAGCAGGAAACTAATAGGATGCTACAGAAGAAAACGTCCCAAGAAGAACCTAGGAAACCCATCTTCAGATTTTCAGTCTAGATAAACCCATCTTCTTGGTGAATTATTGACACACAGAAAAATTCCTTTGCCTCATCTTTCCTCTTGAGTTATTTAGGGGTAGTTGATTTTGTACAAACTCCAAACTTTCAGCCACTAGTGCAAGTGTTTGGAAGTGCTGTGGAACCTTGGGGAGTGTTCGATCTTAACGATTTGTATCGGAGTCGAGCCAAAATTGCTTTCAAGGCAGTGATTTGAAAGTATATGTATGTCCTAGAGACAATCTATATTAGGACAAAATGTACTTTATACACCTTCGTATTTATATTAATGATGATTAATATTATGACATTTGCATTTGTTGAATTATTAGTTGATTGTTTATAATATTCTATAAATGCATCCCTGGAGTTTACGCGTTTATTAATGATGTGAGAATTAATAGTATAACGTAACTCATAAATCGCCTCAACTAATGATCATCGAGATTAGGATATCGATGATATGTGATACGTCGACATGTAGTCTGTATCATATCCTTAGGGATGTAGTATGTCTCACTTGCTACGAGTTATGGCAATTTGTGATGGACGCATAGATACTTGTTGAAGTACTGGTATACCCTACTGAAGCACTGTTTGTTATATGTCTAAAGTGTTATCGGTGTGTGGGAGATAGTAGTCCTTAGACTTGAGGTTGATACGCGCATTATTCATTGTTTTGGGTACGTTACGAAGTGGATTAAAGGTGGTAGTCGAACCAAGATTAGGATTCATTCCTTGAATGTATATTCGAGAGAACACTCAGATACTCATAAGATATTAGGTTGACTAAGTCGTTGGCCAACGCAATGGACATGTCTTTGATATGGTCATATTGTCAACTAAAACTAATATAGATGAGTTATAATGATCAAGCCTTTTGGATAGACACTTGACAAATCCTAAGCTTGATTGAGTGTGTCGTGAATGAAATAATTTTATCTTCCCACATATAGGTTCAGTTCACATGTTTTGTAGCTAAACTTTACATATTGAGTTCGTCTTCCGGCGTAATCTAGGAGTTCCGTGAAGATCCTAATGTAATTAGTGTCAATATGTAAATGCTTGAAAGGGTAACACTAAGTCAAATTTTCAGTCGATTGAAAGATGTAATTAGAAGTAGATTATATATATATGTTCGGTTGATAACCGGGACATTGGAAATGGGAAAAGGGGCAGAAAATGGGACAGGACTGCGGTGCCTTGATTCAGCGCCGCGGTGCCAAAGCACGTGTCAACACCGTGGTGCCACTTATGCAGGAGCGTGGTGCCGAGGCGTGTTCTGACAGTCCGAATTTGAACCCAGTCCATTTTCTGCTGGCCTGGCCCATGGAAACCCTAAAGCCACTATTCTCCACTATAAATAGAGGGCTTTCCCCTCTCATTTCACCACACCAAAGCAAGACACTTAATCTCTTCTAAAGCTCTACTGGAATCCCTAGCATTCTAGACTTAGCAATTACATCAAAGTTTTCCAGAAACTTGCAAATCGAGGGACGTTTGCGTGTGCACCCTCGGACTACACAAAGCTTCAAGATTTGTGGATTGCTATCTACAAAATGTAAGTATTCTATCGAAGTATTACATTATTGTTTTGTGTTTATTTTACATCATATATTCAAACTACAGTTTGACCGAATGTCGGGTTTGAAACATAAATCTTCAAATTATGGTACTAACCCGACTAAAACGCTGTTGATGTATCAGTGCAGGTTGTTTTGTGTGTGTTTATATGATGAATATTAATGATAATATGGGTTAGGATTTATTTAGATCTATATTGTATGTTGTTAAAAGCTTTAAAATCCTAAATCTTTAGAACACATGGTCATTGTACCCAGCTCTGTTAAAAACAATTATGTATTCGAGGAAGTCAATCCAATAAATAACTCTTCTAAATTGATTTGCGTTATCCGACTCGATTTAGAGCATGGTGCATTGAAACGAAGAACGAGAAGAAAATTGGATTTGATGGTCGATGAACGTATTGTTTTAATGGTGATGGAGATACTAGTGATACATCTGAAGATCTGTCCCTAAACCAGTTTTAGGGGTTTGGATTTTCAAATCTTGTGTTTCTGGAGGTAAGGCACCGCGGTTCCATGATGGAGCGTCGCAGTGCTGTTAGGGTTTTTGTGGCGACGGCTCCACGACGAGCACCGCGCAGATCGCATGCATTTACGCCGCAGGCACCAGCCTGCTCACAGAGTCGCGGAAGTAATTTTCGAACTTACTTCCTTCGAGGCACCACGGTGCCACCTGCTAGGACCGCGACGCTAATTAGCTTTGCATCCAAGAACTCATCAGCCCGAGGCACGCGTTACACATGTTAGATCAGCGTGCGACGGCGGTAATTATAAAAATTGAAAAATCGTAAATGAACTTCAAAAGTTTCAGATTCTGAATCTAAAGTTTTAAAGGTTTCAGTTTCTGAAAATAAGTTTTTTAATTGAACAGATTTGATCCTTTTGGGCAAATCTGTAATTAAAGAAAGTTTCTGAAAAATTGGTTTTAAGTTCTGGAAAATGCAAACAGGTCCCAGAAACTTGAAAATGTTTTTTGAGGTTTGAAATTGTATTTTCTGAATTTATAAAGGTTCAGAATTGAATTTTTAAATTCTTAAGGGACTAAACTGTAAATATTGAAAGTTTACAGAATTCTAGAAAATCAAAATTTTGAAATCATAAAATGTTTAGGGACTGTTTGACATTGACATAGATTATAGAGTTTAGACAAATAGACCCTTGATTATCATTAATGGTATATTATTGTATAATATACAAATGTGCTAAGTGTTTTAAATGTGATGCATTTAAATTATTAGCATAGCGTCCGCAATTATTGTCTAGGTAGGCGGCGCACAGTAATTGTTTAATTTCAAATGACCGTTATAACTGTCTGGGTAGACGGCGCCCAGTATGTGATTAAAACCATCTTATATCATGCCTATTGGGTTTGATGGTTTTCCATCTAATTGTGTTTAAAAATTGCATGATAGGATATCATACGATGTATGACTTGATTGTTGATCTTGAATAAATCCCTAAAAACTAAAATGTTCCCCAAACATTAAATACAAGTATAATTATAACGCGTCGTCCATTATAATTGTTAGGGTGCTAAATCATTTTCGGCGATACGAGTATTTATGTCAAAACATTTGCTCTAAGTCTACGAGGACTAAGACATTTTCATAGATGTGTTAAAATAAAAGTAGATAATAAACTTTTGTAGGTATTTACATCAAAGTGTTATCTTGCAAAGACTAAATTTACTTAAGCATTTAAACACAGTCGTGTAATGAGATTGGCTTGTTTAGATGAATCTTGGCTCCAAAGTGTCGGACTAGTCTAAAGACGCAAGATTAAAATGAAAGATATTTAATCAAACCAAGAGTTGTAGAGTTGCTTTACAATTGGTTGAGGACCTACCAAAGTGTGCTATTGAAGTTATCAGTCAAAGCAAACGCGGATATATCATATGTTTGGATCTTGGCTCATTAAGACCTTTAAATTGATTTAGGTCCGTACTCTATCTTGGGGTCGTAGAAGTATGCAAAATAGTGGGAGCTAATTAAACAAAAGGCCATGTTAAATTAGCATATAATGAATGTGTATAAATTAGGAGAATGAATGTTGATTGCATTTTTCTGTTCTATCTATATCTTCAAATCTTCAGAATGTCGAGTTTTTCGTTGAAAATGCTTATGGAGTCCAACAGACTTACTGAACCCAATTTCATAGACTGACTCAGGAATGTTAGAATTGTCCTGAGACAAGAAAAGATTGAATATACATTGGATAAGGTATTGCCTACAGCTCATGCGGAAGACTCTGCTGAGTATGTCACCTTCGATAAGGTTGCCTACGAGAAACATTTTCAGGATGCCACTTCAGCTCAATGTCTAATGTTGTCCTCTATGTCACCACCATTGCAAAGACAGCATGAGCACATGGGGCCCAACGAAATGTTAGCACATTTGAAGAGTCTCTATGACTCGCAGTCTCTGACAATGGAGTATGACCTGCTCATAGAACTTTTCAAATGTAAGCTAAATGAATGGGGATACACTATTTTAATCTCGATATATGTTCTGAATAGAGTTCCTTCTAAATCAGTTAAAAAGACACCATATGAAGTATGGTGTGGCAAGAAGCCATCACTTAGATATATGAGGCCCTAGGGGTATCCTGCATATGTCAAGAAGTTGATCACTGATAAGTTGGAGTCTAAAAGTGAGAAATGTTACTTTGTTGGGTATCCAAAGAAAACTAAGGGATATTATTTCTATATTCCTGGAGAACATAAGATTTTTTGTTTCCAAGAACGCAACTTTTCTTGAAGATGAATATGTCTACAAGGAAGAGAGTTGCACAGAGATAGAACTTGAGGAAATTCAAGAACAATGTAACAAAGAGGTTGAATCCTTGCCGGATGATGAAGGCAAGAATTCAGTGGGAGCTTTTGGCAAAGATTGGGTACTCAGTGTACGCCCTTCGGCCAGTAGGAGTGCTACGAGGAATAATGCAGAAATGCAAGATCTTCCGGCACAGACCTTGGGAGCAAGTACACCAGTTGCACCTTCTCCCATTCAGAAAAGACATGAAAATGATATTCCTGAAAGCTTTAATGTTGGTGGATCAACGAACACACAACAACCTTCTCACGATCAGAACATACCTGTAACTGATCTGCAAAATACGCAACTATGTAGGTCTACTAGAACTCATCGTCCTCCGAAAAGACTAAATATACTTGTGGAAACACAAAATGAGATAGATATTCCCGATGATGAAGAGCCTAGAACCTACAACAAAGCAATGCTAGACATTGATTCAAAGAGATGGCAAGAAGCCATGAAATCCGAAATAGAATCTATGTATATCAAACAAGTGTGGAACTTGGTTAATTTGTCAAATGGGGTTAAACCCATAGGATGCAAATGGGTCTTCAAGAAGAAGATTGATGCATCTGGCAAGATTCAGACTTAGAAAGCTAGACTAGTAGCTAAAGGTTTTACTCAGCGTCCTGGTGTGGATTATGATGAAACCTTTTCACCGGTGGCTAAGTGTCACGACCCGACCCCAGGCCCGCGACTGGTGCCCTACCTGGGCACCCCTTACCGGTATACATCAGAGAATATCAGCGGAACATACATAAACTCATAAAATACCCGTTGTCTAACGGTCATTTTGGCAAATGACGGGACATGGTATGGTTCCGCCCGACCCGGTACCGCAAGGACCCGACCCGTCCCGGTCCGATCCCGCCCCGATCCTGCCCCAGTCCCGCCATTTGCCAAAAATTGTCGTTGTCTAACGGTCATTTTACATTTTGGCCGTTAGACAACGGCCATTTTTGGCTTCCCCCACTCCCCCAACCCCCTACCCCCTTTATATTTATTTTTAACCCCTAAGTTATTATTACACTTTAACCCAATTTTCCAACTATAAATACCTCATTTTCTCTTCTTATTTCTCACAAATCTTCCTACATTTTCTCTAATTTCTATACAACATTGTCTATTACATATTCACTCTATTTATTAATTTGATAATTGAGAGTGAAGTTGGCAACTAGCTTGAGGATTAATCTATCGAGCAAAGTTTCAATTTTCAACCTCTCTCGATTACACATCGACTCTACGTCGGCATTTGGTACATTCGTTCTCTCATTAAATTATTATTTTGTTTTTATTTCATTTAGCACATTTAATTTCATTATCTTTAACTTTTTAAGTCTTTCACTATTTATTACCATAATTAAAATGAAAAGAACAAAAAATGTTTTGGGTCAGGCCTTGGGTATGAAGGGCAAGGGCAAGGGTACTTCTTCTAGTATTCCTAGACAAGATGATTTTATAGATCCTGAACTCTTTCCTGAAATATCATATGATCTTGACACAAATGTTTATCCTCAAAATGAAGAAGATTTTAATTTAGATGACATTCTAGATGATGATACACCTACTAATGTAGATGATGATACACCCACTAGTGAAATGCCTCATATCCCCCCTAGTATGAGACGAGGTCCGGCAAAACGACCATTAAAATCAGTTGTATGGAAATATTTTGACAGGGACGTACCGAATCAAGTAGATATATGTAAAACTTGTAAATCTGTTTATTCTTTTAAAACTGGACAAGGTCATGGTGGGACGGGGGGGGGGGGGTTTAGGAAGACACCTATTACAAAAACACAAAGCCTTGCATGCCCAATACATTATTGAAAAAGATGGTGAGCAAGCGTCCTCTCAATCGGGACAAGGTTCACATATTGTCCCGGACAAAGTACAGGGTCAAATTAACCCTATGACGGGGGAGTTGTAGGCCCTAAATACGATAAACATAAAGATAGAGAAGCACTAACAAAATTAGTTGTTGTGGAGGGTTTTCCTTTTTCATTTCCTGAATCGTCTGGTTTTATTCATTATATTAAAGATATGTATAATCCTGCTTATAAAGGTTTTCCTAGATCAACGGTTAAGAGAGACGTGTTTAAATTTGCACACGAATATCAACAATATTTGCGTTATTCATTATATCATTTAAATTGCAAACTCGCTCTAACTTCCGATATAGGTCGTAGTACTAACGACCATGATTATTTAACGGTAACCTGTCATTGGATAGATTATAAATGGTTTATGCAAAAACGTATTTTAGCATATAGATATATAGATAGTAGGCACACTGGTGAATTTATTTCAGAAAATATTTATTCAGTCTGCGATTATTACGAAATAACTGATAAAGTTATGAGTATTACATTAGATAATGCAGCTTCTAACAATTCTGCTATTTATATTTTAAAAGAAGTTTTAACTCCGTCTTTTCCAAAACATTTTCATATCAAATGTGCGTGCCATATTTATAACTTAGTTGTAAAGGATGGTCTTTCACTTTTTCAAGATATTCTTGAAAAAATACAATTTGCTATAAACTTTATTTTTAAAAATAATAGAATTCAACAGAGAAAAGAATATAAAAAAACTTGTCACGATTGCGGACTATCTTACAGAAAAATTTCCGAAGAAGTACCAACTAGGTGAAATTCTTTATATGACCAACTAGTTGTTGCTTATAACTATAGAAAACCTATCACTTTATTTGTTAACGCCCATAATCAAAATTCAAATGATATGATTGTGGATAATGATTGGGACAAAATTAAAGAACTTATTGTATTTCTAGAGAATTTTCAACGAGCAACAAAAGAATTTTCTACTTTATATTATCCTACTATTTCAACTATGTTATTTTATATAGCTATAATATTTTTACTTCTTAAAGAATATATGGAAAAACCTGTTTATAAGACAGCTATTAAAAATGTTTATGAAATTAAAGAAATATTTTATTCTTATTCCCCCTATTTATATTATTGGTGTTGTATTAAACCCGACTATTAAAGTAAAGGGTTGTAAAAGTCTTATTGATATATTTATAACTGTATGGACGTACTACCACCTCCAACTATTCAGAGATTGGATACGAGCGGAGCGAAGGAGGTGCGGTCAACCAGAGATTAACGAAGAAGAAGACGAAAACTACAACGACATCTTATCTGAAGGCATGAGTAGCGACGTGGAATAATTTGACCAAGATATATCAATTCCAACCGAAGAACCACACGAAATTATAAAGAAACTAGAAAAAGTATTTTCAAATTGGTAATTTATTTCATTGCAATTTTTTAATTTTTCTATGTCTTTTGCAAAACTTTTCAACAACAGTACACTACAATGTTGTAATTCTGAATCTTGTATATTTCAATGAAATAATTAATAATATAAGAGGCACAAAAACAACTTTGGGATGTTTTTTTTTACACTCTTCTTGTCTTTATTTAATTATTTAGTTTATACTTTATAAATATATTATATATATGAGTATAATACTATAATAGTATAATATAAGTATATGAGTCTATGACTATCACTATATGACTATATAAGTATATGACTATATGTTAATGTTACTTTGTTAGTAATTTAGTATTTTTAATTTAGTGGAAAAATTTAAAAAAAAAACCGCCCGAATCTGTCCCCGCCCCGACTTGCCCATCGGACCAGATCGGACGGGAAACGGTATCGTCCTGCTAGTCCCGGTCCCGCCTGATCCGCCCCAGGCCGACCCCGCCCCTCCTCTCCGCTCCGATCCCGGTGGGCTCGGCCCGACCCAATGCCCAGCCCTAGTCAACTCTGTGATTACTAACATACTTTATATGTATCGAATGACGACTCTCTTATTATATAAAATTGGGCAACACTTCCTCTACTTATATACATATCCATAACTCACAAACAATGTCAACAACATCAATAATAAGACACGTCTCAAGGTCATAACCAAATCAGTCAAATAATTTTATATACGCCATTGTTATACATTCTTGGACTATAATAACCACAACAACCAAGGTGATTAATACACCTATTTCTCATGTTAATCCAGCCCCTTTTACCATATTAAGACATCCCCTAAAATAGTCTGTATTTCTAGCAACGAGGGTGAAATGTGAAACTTTTCTATACCTTTCTATACCTTAAATCTTTTAGGACATACATTAGCAATTATCACAATGTACATGCATATTTGTAACTAAATTTCCAGCATTTCAACTCAACAAGAACATCCCCTAAATACAACACAATATGTCCAACAATTTCATACATGTCTCGGCCCACCCAACAAAATACCACAACTCTTCTTATAATTCCTTAAATCCAATTTCATATTTCAACACTTTCATATAACCAATTACAATTTTAAATATCAATATTTCCTTCAACTTTAACATGCAACCAATGATAATGATAACAACAACAACAATCAAATCCCATGTATACAAAACAGTCCCAAAATCGGTAATGACACTCCAATTGGCTCAACAACATCAATAACAACCACATGCATTTTCTTACTTCCATTCTTTCTCAACACAAGTTCATTTATTAACTACAACATCAATTAACTTTCAATTACTCTATAGGAAGAAGAATTCTTACCTTAATTTAAGCCAAAACAGTCCCTAAGTAGCGTCGATGTCCACTGCTCCAACGTGCACCATTCCTTCAACTTTTCAATGACATGCATGCCTTCCTTACAAGCTTAAACTCATCTTACTTACATACTTTTCTTCCAAATAGTTCATCTTCAATTGCTAACGTTTTCTGGGCAGTTTCTCAGCCCAATCACTGCCGAAACTGCACTGTTTTGGGAAGTTTACTATGGCTTAGAACTTGTAGAGGAACTTTATCTTGGAATGGGAGTTGGTTTGGTATCTAACTTGGCTATGAAATTCAAGAGAAATCTGTTTGAGGAGGTGGAGAGAAGATGGATGAGTGAAGGGGGTGTTGCGCGAAACAAAGGGGAGGGAATGGGAATATGTGGGCTGAAAAGGGATTTAAGCCAATGCATGTTAGTGGTCTTGCCACTTGGAGGGCACAAGGTGCCACTTGTCTTGCCCACTAGTTTTCCACTTATCATCCTTTCTACTAATATTAATCCCACACTTAGTTAAAAATCTGAAAATTTTGAAATGCTCATATTCTCAATGTCAAGATTTTATTTATCCGGCATAGTCCTTAACTCATTGAAAAAATTCAACCACTAATATTAATTCTCATCGCCACATATGTTATATTCAAAATTATTCTGGAATTACATTCTTTGTATACTAAGTTCCATATTAGCATATTTAAATGTACTTTATATCCAATATTCAAATCTTATTTTCTTAACTACGTTCACAAATTATCGCCCTAGAACTACGATGTGTAACATCATTCCCCCTTAGAAACATTCGTCCTCGAATGTTCATAATAGGTCACATACTATACAAATTTCGGTAAAGTCTCCTCTATAACTTTACCTACCAACCTAAGGTCATCTTAGACTCTATGATACAAGTTTCTGCCAACAAATATCCAACATAAAGGAAAAGTAGTTCATATTGTTTTTAAATCTCAACAAAGACACCGAGAACTCATACAATCCTATGTCCAACTTACAAACAACTCAACTCTTGCCATTATCTAACAAAAGGACTCAAATAACAAGGAAATTAATATATCAACGATATCCAGAACCTGATATGGCATAACATGATCTATAAACAAGGAAACAACCTATGTCCTAGCTTATTCATAATTTTCTAAAAGTGAAGTATACTAAAACTAAGGCTAAGTAGAGTCATTATTCCCGCAGTACCACATTATGTACATATATACAAGAACTTTAAGCATAATCTATACCTTAGTCTTAAACTTTATAACAGATAGCACCTTCACAATTAATGACTAATCCCAACTTTATATATTCAGATTCCTTATTCTATCTTAACAAGTAGGTAATTACTTAAACAAATGTTTTAACTCAAAATCACTAGTTTCAACTAAACACATAAGGATTAGGGAAGACATAACTTCAAAATGGTGTAATAGCAGAGACTAAAATTTATTCTGAGTTCCCGAAAGCCTAATATCCTCAACCTGGATCAAGATGCAATCGTTCTATATAATAGAATCCAAATCTACATAATAGAGACATTGTATGATCATGCAGATTACTAAGGAAAAACACACAAGCTATCCTAACGAAGATATACATATGAACATGCCAAAGACACCAACATGGCATATACATTAGTTATCTAGTCTAAACCATAAACAAGGGATCATATGACAGGTATGAATAAGTGACACATGCATACAACTACTTTAGACCGTCCCAACCACACACATATATATTTAGGAACACAATAGATGCAAAATGAATAAGGTTATTTATAGGATTTAGGTTATCCTAAGATCCAAAGATGTCATGAAGTGAAATATTAAGCATCATCTAAATGATCCAGTGGTCTAACAAGTAATCACACAACCATCAATATTGGTATACATGACAAAAATACATTTCGTACTTAAATCAAGCCAAATACTCCAGTAATTAAATGGGCACCAGATGCCATTAATAAACACAAGTAAGTTCAATGCCTAATCTTAGATAAGTGTTCAACCTCTATAATCTATTTTAGTCACCCTGAATGCCCCAAAGTCACGGTTGAGTTAAAATTCAATGAATAATTAACACAAGATAATTAACATAGTTTCAGAACTTAGCAATATGCAGACATATCATGGTTTAAAGATCAGACCATTTCAAGTCTCATGTCAATGTATTGGCCAAATAACTTAAAGGAATCGGTTAACAAACATGGCAAATAGTATAAGAATGTTGACTCTTTCCTTAATCCCTAAAAAGCATTTAAGCTAAGCAATATAAACCTATAGATAAATAGTATTGACATAGATTTGAATAGGCAGATACATGCCATTTTTTCAAGTGTTCATGGCAGTTTGGACCAGTTGAAAATACTAGCATGGACTAAGCATATGCTGAAATTAAACAGAGATGTAGTGAAATACAAAACACACATAGAGATCAATATAAGCAGCATGACTCAAAGAGTTAAGAAGACATAACACTAGCACTTAGTTGGAGGTTTGAACATGGTAGATAGATATGATTATCTCTTCCACTCAATTGGACATAATATCATATTATTCCTAATCAATCAGGTTTTGATAAAGTGCAATCATCATAGGTAATGGAAAATGAACTAAGCATGAAACAATCCTGAGTATGTACCAACTTAATAAGTGACAAGCTACTAGAAAATCCCAACTTAAGTACAAAGCTTTATTCTTAGAAGATGTTCAGGATATGTGGTCTAAATGCAGTAATCAAGAAGATAGGGAAAGAATCATGCGGAACACAGACACTCATTACACTTATTCTCTAGGTTCTCTTAAACTAGATCAAGACATAGGTTTACCAAGACAAATCAGAAGCCGACAATCTTGAACTAGGCAGGCAGCAGATATGTGAGCATGTCAGAAAGCACCAACACAGCAGGCAATACATGACCAATTACTAGGATCACAAGTACATAGGGTGTTGACAGTCAATTTTGACTCGTTTTCTATATTTATTGCATTTTTATGTGTTTTAGGACACAACATTCTAATCATCATTTTTTTGCATTTTTTATCTTTTTATTTTAAAATTAAGCATTATGTCTTTGTTAATATTAGATTTCTACTATTATTACACCGTCATTTATTTTAATAATATTTGCATCTCTTTAAATAATTAATTGACATCCCGCTTTAATTTTAATTAGACATTAAACATTTATCTAAATATAATATTTTTATTATTATTGCATCGGCATTTGTATTTTTATAACCTTGCATCTTTTTAAATAATTTTTCTTTTAACTAATTAACCCGCTTTGCATTTTGTCAAACCAGTCCAGTCCGAGGCACAATCCGGATCAGTCCAGTCCATCATTCCAATCCAACACCATTTTTAATTTCATCAAAACACCCTCTTTTATTTTCCCCCCTAAATTTCAAATACCACTTTTCATTTTCCCCCCAAACCAAACCCAAACTCTAAACCTAATCTTACCCTTATATAATAAACATTACCCCCCTTTATTAAAAAAAGAGAGGGGGGAAGCCCACAGAACAACCAGCCGCAACATTAAAGGGCATCAGCCCATTTTTTACTTCAACATAAAAAAAGAGCCTCCCCCTCTCCCATTGTACCCGTCGCCGCAGCCTTTCGCCGCCGCCCTTCGCCGGAGCTCCAAGCTCCAAGATCCAACGAACCCCCTTTAAACACCCACAAACCACACTCCCTTACTCTATCACACATCTACCCTCTTCCCCACTGCTCCTCGCCACTGACCAGCCCATTCCCTCACCCCATTCCCGTCGAAACCCCTCAGCTGCGAATCTCACCACCCAGTCACCGGCGAACACACACACACGCACTCCTGCAGCCCCATCACCGGAGCTTGAAGCTACGGCGAACCGTCAACATCTACCCAGCTGCAATAACACTTCATCCCCTGTTAATCTTTCTCACGACATCAGCGTCACCCCCATTCCCAGCGAACTCCCGTCGACCATCTCCTCACCACTGCCTCGTCGGAGGTGATTACCGGTGAGGTTACACGTTTATGCATGTTGTTGGTTTCAAATCGATCGCTGAGCCAGATTTGATATCTCGCCGGAGTTCTGAATCTCCGACGACCTGTGTGGGTTTTATTTCTTGATAAGCTGTTGGGTTTGGATCTGTTGCGTACTGTGTTGTTGGGACTGATTTTTATTTATTTTAGTAATTTGGCCGGAGTTAAAAACTCCGGCGAACTGGTTCGGTGGTATTGTGGAGTTTGTCGGCTTACGTTTGTTTGTTGGGCTGATTCGACCTCATTTTGGTATAATGGCCGGAGTTTGAACTCCGCGACCATCGTGTTCTGTCGCCGTTGCTCGCTCGATATTGTTGCTTCGTGTCATTGCCGTGCATTTTTCGCTTGGTATTGTTGCTTACTATGTCATTGCCGCTTCGTTGGTATTGTGTCGCGGTATTACATCGATTTTGACAAATGATACTTCTTTATTTTATTAAACTGATTTTTAAGAACAGATATTACACTTGGTATTTTACTTATTTTTGAATAAGATACTACACTTGATATTTTATTGATTTTGAACTTGATACTACACTGGCCTACGAAGGATTTATCCGTCGATCTGGAGGCCTCCATGGTAAGCGAGACGAAATATGTGGGTGAGGAGGAAAGTGAAAAGATTAGACGAGAATGCATAGTATCGTGCACCGGGAGGTGAGTCGACCGCAGCCGAAGCGATATTGGCTTCTCATGTCTTAGTATCCTTGTCATAACACTAGCTGAGCCCACACTACATAAAAATATATCTTTTACATATATATATACATACGTTGTGTTTATTTGATAATTTATTTTATTATTTACTAATTCTTTTACTAAGTGTCTTTTGCAGGTACCCGGAGGCGCACCCCAAAGTTAAAGCATTCGCATAAAATAAAATAAAAGCGAAATATCGCTAAATTCTATTCATTCCATCTTTTTTTATGATTATTTGCTTTCATTACTATCTTGTTAAATCTATATCTATTTTAAATATTTGCATGCCTAGTTTAAATATCTCTTGGTTGGTTTAATAATTAGAACACCTTTAGAATTGTAAATTGCATGTTAGCACAATAATATTAAGCCTAAGTTTGAACGGACAACCGCAAGTTAGCGGATCCTATAGGATGTCTAACCCCTTCCCTTTAAGATAATAAAGAACCCTTACCTAGAATATCACATAGCTTTCGCAGACCTTTAAATGGAGATAATTTGTAGTATTTTATGCTACATTTTTAGTGTCCTAATTCACTATAATAATTTGGTGGCGACTCCTTAAAATCAATTTAGGAATCAACCATACGCAGTACTCCCGTTTTCGACTCTGGTTAAAATGGGGTGTTACAGCATGGCGACTCCACTGGGGATATTTAGGTTCTTAACCATAACATACTTAGATTAATTATTGCGCTTTATTTTTTTTCTTTATTTGCTTAAATTGCTTCTTTTGTGTTTTATACTTATTTGTTTTTATTTTTACCTTTTGCCTAAACTGTTCTTCTTTACATATGAATATTTGCATGCTGTCTTAATTGCTATATGTTAATGCTTTTCCTAAACTGTCATTCCGCTCATATTTCCTCCCTTACGGAAAATTAACACTATCACACACTACACGCGAGGTGTGCTTTGCACACCCGCAAATTTCTTTCTAATACCCAAATTTAGGAGAGTTGGCATTTTACGCGGAGAATCCGGTCCAACCGGTGGCCGCGTAGCCTTCTCGCTCGAGTAGTCCGCTCGGAAACCTTGCGTCTAGTAAGCCAAATCTTAGAAAACTTAAGATAGAGCTATACCACCATTTTATATTAAGTCATGCATGCATAAATCTTAGGTGGATTAATCCTTGGTATTAACGCCACAATTAGAATTTCGCCAACTTGTCGACGGGTTTCACAACCCAACGACTCATTAGCATACTGTGTGTAGCGTGACAATGATAGGCAAATCCAAGCTTAAACATGACATGCCGAAATTGGAAAAAGTGCACCGTCATTTGGTCGCAATTTCCAACAAAACATTGCAATTTAACAACTTGGACTTATCTATCATAATCCCGCATATTTGGCGTTTAGGCCCACCTCTGGCATAAAACAGGTCCCAAACATGCTAGGACGCGCATTTGATATATATGTAGTCTGCTTGCTATTGTAATGTTTGTTGCTTTCAGCTATGTGCACTTTACTACATTATTTTGCTACTTCAACTTTGTGCATTCGCTTAGTAATAATTACGAGCTATACTAGCTTGGTTTTATGGGGTTGTGTTATTCCTTGCGTTATCAGCGCGATACATGGAAAGCCCATATCCCAAACAAAAAATTTCTCAAAATTTCATCACAGTTTGGAACTACGTGTGACCTTATTCCCATGGCGGGATACGTAGGCGGCCATTTCGGCTTCGGTCCCACCTTTTAGAAAAATCCTAATTTTCCATCTATTAAGAATCTCCTTATTCTCCGTCACCGGTGAACTATGGGTTAAACTGGTTCCTTTGGCAAAATGCATAGGCGGCCATATCAGCTTTGGTCCAATCTTAAAAAAAAAAAAAAACACGAAGTCTAATCGACGAACCCAACTTCAACTGGGGCTATGATCCTAGACTATGTATCTACTTGATCTCTATGGCAAGATACGTAGGTGGCCACGTCGGACTCAGTCCAACTCTTTCTAAAGTCTTTTGCCCTTACTCTACCGGTTACAAAGCATACTTCATCCAATCTCTGTGATAGGATAGTTAGGTATTCCATATCAAATTTGGTCTCGTCCATTCGACATTCGCTTATGCCAAAACTGGGGCTGCTTTAAAAAAAAGCTTCATTGCAAGAAGAGGCAGTCAGTACCGAATAACATATTATCGATTACGCTCTCGCATCCAAATACTTAAAGCCAGACGACGGTTACAAGTCCGAATAGATCGGGCATGCGAGTGATCAGATTTAAAGCTACAAAGTTCGCACAAATCAGCAGCCCATTTCAAATCTCACAAATTTTCTTTTGAGTACAGATAACAGGGGCTGGAAAGTTGGCAACGTTGAAGGGGATTTTCGTGATAGCAAATTTCCACAGGGCCACATTCTTATCCTCATTCATTCGTTTTTGCATATCTATATATCCCTGCACTAATTACTGCGTCTATCTTTGATTTTGTAGGAAGTTTCGCATAGAAGCTCAGCCCGGAAAGCCACAATCGCACGCGTCTATCAAGGCGTCATTTGGCTCACAGGGCCACTCTCATCCTTATTTCTCAATCACTTTACGACTCTAATTATTTTTATTCAGTTTATATTCTGCAGGTAATTTCATCATAGTGGTCTGGCCCACCGGGTCGAAATCATCTTATTACGTCCACATAATGACGTCCTCCTATTACGGCTATCAATGACGTCATTTATTACGTCTATTCAACGACGTTCATCTTATTATGCCTGAGCACCGACGTCATCTGCATCAATGCCTGAGCACCGACATCATCTAAATCACGCCTGAGCACCGGCGTTATTTAAGTCAACGCCTGAGCACCGGCGTCATCTGCATCAATGCCTGAGCACCGGCATCATCTAAATCATGTCTGAGCACCGGCGTTATTTAAGTCAACGCCTGAGCACCGACGTCATCTGCATCAATGCCTGAGCACCGGCATCATCTAAATCACGTCTGAGCACCGGCGTTATTTAAGTCAACGCCTGAGCACCGACGTCATTTGCATCAATGCCTGAGCACCGGCATCATCTGCATCAATGTCTGAGCACCGACATCATCTAAAATCACGTCTGAGCATCGGCGTTATTTAAGTTAACGCCTGAGCACCGGTGTCATCTGCATCTGTCACGCCCCAAATTTTCCTAAGTCTTTACCTAGGGCGTGATGGCACCTGGACAATTATTTTCCACCAGGAGCACCATTTAATTCTCTTTATTTAGAAATTTAAACTTATATTCAAATACGGAGCGATTAATAAAAATAACAATAAAGAAATATGTTTATGACTTTATATGAAAAAAACATAACGCGAGCCCATGCTCGTGCAAATATTGTTTCTACATAGACATACTGACAAAGATTATTCTAAGTTGGAAGGGAGATCATTCCACACGGGCATATCCCGAGACATTGGAACTGACATTCTGAACCTGACGAGTACCAAGCCCGAAACAATGGACTTGGTATGAAAAGAGGTCATGCGGACGATCGCTAGCCTTGACGTGGAGCCTTTCCTCTATCACCCTTTCCTCAAACATGTTAATAAAGAGTCACCTACCATCCGGGCCGAGTGAGAACCTTACTCGCAATTCAAAGTAACACCACAATATTCCAAGTGCAATCACATTATAACGTAATAAGCATATTGCAAAAACATATCAAAGTTACAACATCTTTAAATATGCAACAACTCCTCATAGAAATTCTTGTTTAACTAACACTTCATTTTATCTCGTATTATACGTTAAGACATTCCCGCATTTCCACATGTTTATTACATTTATATATTTGTGAACGCGTATTCACTTTTCATATTTATATATAGGTGAACATGTATTCATCTTTCATATTTGTCATGGCGCAACCCGATCCATTATATTTACGTATTTGTGAACACGTATTCACTTTACGCTTTGTTGCGGCGCAACCCGATCCATTATGTTTACGTATTTGTGAATGTGTATTCACTTTACGCTTTGTTGCGCGCAACCCGATCCATTATATTTACGTATTTGTGAACATATATTCACTTTACGCTTTGCGCGCGTGCAACCCGATCCATTATGTTTACGTATTTGTGAACGCGATTCACTTTACGCTTTGTTGCGCGCAACCCGATCCATTATATATTTATATATTTATGTGAACACGTATTCACTTTTCATATTTTTCGTAAGATCAAATAAATACTATTCTCTTTTCTAACATTCTGTCATTCATACTTGTAACGATTATAACTTTTAACCATAACTCCAACTAAGGTGTTTCTCAAGCGGAAACTAAGGTAAGACGGGGATCTTTCACTGTACCAAATTTCATTTAAAACTACTTTGGGTAACTAACACAAATTTATCATCAAAACAGCCACATGAAATTTATTTCGGCAGAATATTTATTAAACAACACCCAATCTTAGAATAGTCATAACTCCTAATCTGTAAACCCGTTCAAGCCCCATAAAATCTCAAAACGACGAGAACAGAGAGCTACACGTCTCCATGTAAACCATCCTTTCATATTCTGTACCATTTGGTACAGTTTTACACTTTTATTCGCTGCCCTTCCTGGATCTCGATAGATCCGAGGCAGAAACTTTAAACAGCGATAACTCTCAATACGTAAGTCGGATAGACCCCCGTAAGGTCTCAAAATGTCCACAACAAAGAGATATAGAACTTTCATTTAGCAACAATTTTCATATTCCCCACAGATTAGTACAGTTTTACGTTTCAACGTCCTGCCCTTCTGGATTCCAACGAATCCGAGGCAGCAACTTCAAACTACAATAACTCTCAACTCGTAAGTCCGTTTTAATAAATATTTATATATATCTGTCCGTAACAGATATATTTACAACCATGTAAATTTTCATATAATTCTAATAAGTAAAACCCAATAAAAACAGTCCGTAATTATGCCTTTCCGAATTTCGACCAAATCTAAGGCAGGAACTTTGAACTATGATAACTTTCAAACCGTACGTCCATTTTACCTCATTTTTCGTTCTATATGATCATATTAGAGAGGTGTACAATTCCTCCGAATTTCATCAAATTCTAACAATTATAACTCAGTGAGAACAGTTCGTAAAGTTCATGAACGTAACTAGTTGTCTAAACAATCAAAAGTTCAATATTTATTTTCAACACTCAATTCTTATTCTAACATGTATTGAACTAAAAATAAAGGATGTTACCAAGAATTTCTGAGTGAGAAAACTCACCTTGTAAGTGTGAAAAAGATTGTGGTTCGGTTGCTACAACCACCCTTGCTCCCTAGTATTTTTTTTTATTATTCTTCTTGCCTTCTTGAAAACTTTCAGATTTGTTTTCCTCTTGTTCACTTATTTTTTCGATTTTCTATTCTTTGTGCTAGTCCTTTGTTTGTGCCAAAGTATAATGTATAAGTAAGGGTGTTTGTATAACTTATGGGAGGAAAGCCAAGAGTGGAGGGAGGTGAAAAGGGGAAGGAGGGGTAAAGGGAAGGGAAAAAACGTGCATAATTCTGCATGGTTTGTTTTTTTGTTTTTTTTTTTTTTTTTTTTTTTTATTTTCTTTTTATTTTCTTATTTTCATTTTATCTATCTATTTATCCAACTTTAACATTATCTCTATCCCATGCAATTTATTCATTGTTTTCTTATATATATATATATATATATATATATTTATTTATTAACTCAACCACAACTATATATTATTATTATTTTTTTCTGGATTTTACATTCTCTCCTCCTTAAGCAACATTCGCCCTCGAATGTGAATAAGGTCAGAACATAATCACATAGACACAATAATGTTTATTGTTATTGTAACAAATTTGGGACTTCACATTCTCCCTTCCTTAAGAAGCATTCGCCCTCGAATGAGTAAGGTTGTAACATGCATAAAGACACGAAAATGGCACACATATGAAATACTATGTAATGCATTTTTTATTACCTTAGTCAAATAGAACGGATATTTGACTTTCATCACCTCCTCCGCTTCCCGTGGCTTCCTGCTGGAGTGGTTCCTCCATAGACCTTCACTAAGCAATATCTTTATTCCTAAGGCGCTTAACCTTCCTATCAAGTATTTCCACCTAACTTCTTCATATCAAGCTCCTCATTAAGAATTATCTCGGGGAAGGATGACGTGACTGGGTCGTGCAAGTATTTTCGTAACATCGACACACTGAAATACCGGATGCGATCGCTTCAACTTTCTGGAAGTGCTAATGTGAAGCCACATTCCCCACTCTTCGCAAGATCTCATATGGCCCAATAAACCTTGGGCTAAATTTCCCTTTCTTACCAAAGCGCATCACTCCCTTCATTGGGGACACTGTTAAAAATACTTTCTCCCCCTCTTGAAATTTAAGGTCTCTTTTCCGATGATCCGCATAGGACTTATGACGACTATGAGCTGTTTGATCCTCTCCGAATCATCTGTACCTTACCATTTGTTTCGAATGACTTCAGTCCGAACGATTAAGGCCTCACCCACCTCGAACCATCCAAGTGAGACCTACATTTTCGTCCATATAATGCTTCAAACGGGCCATTTGTATGCTAGAGTGAAAACTATTGTCAGAAAGTAACTCAATTAGACATAGATGGTCCAACCACTTCCCAAAATCTAACACACAAGATCGCAACACGCCCTCAAGTGTTTGAATTGTTCGCCGCCTTGCCCATCTGCTTCATGGGTGGAAAGCCGTGCTTAACTTAACTTTTGTCCCGAGACCGCTGAAACTTTGCCAAAAGTGAGGTGAACTGGGAACCCTATCCAAATAATTTGTAAAGGAATCCGTGTAACCGCACAATCTCCTTCAAATAAATGCATGCATCTTGTGGTGCGCGATACGTAGTCTTGACTTAAGAAATGGGCTGACTTTGTGTCGATCAACAATCACCCAAATAGAATCATACCCTTCTCGAGTTTTCTGGACCGCCATTTAAATCCATATGAATCGCCTCCCACTTCCACATGGGACTCCAATGTCTGAAGTAATCCGCCAGTTTTTGATGTTCATTTTCACCGCCGACATATAAGACACCTCCCGACAAACTCCGCAACGCCTTTCTTCATCCCGCCCCACCGCAATTTGCCTTGAGGTCCCGATACATTTTTGTTGACCGATGAATGGAATATCTTGTGTTGTGACCTCATCTAAGATCTTCCTCCTTAGATCCTTTACCTTAGGAACACATAACCTACCCTTATACCGAAGGCTTCCGTCATTATCTCCCAATGTAAATCGTGGCGTCTTCCTCGTTGATCTTCTCTCGAAATCCAACAAACTCCGTATCCTCAAACCGACTTTCTTTATTTCAAGCTAAGGCGTGCATCGCGAGGTATCATGTACCACCACCCTACCTTCACCGATCTCGCTTAAGCTAACCCCGAGGTTTCCCAATCTTTGTACCTCACGAACAATACCTCTTTTGTATTGCCAAACGGGCTGCTGCCCATTGATCTCCCATCGAGTGCATCACCACCACGTTGGCTTTCCTGGATGGTAAAGAATACTAAGGTCATAATCCTTAAGCAACTCTAACCATCTTCTTTGTCTGAGATTCAGATCCTTCTCGTGGTTATGTAATGCAAACTCTTATGATCCGTAAATATGTCCACATGCACACCATACAAATAATGTCTCCATATTCGTAAGGCAAACACCACCGCAGCCTAATTCCAAGTCAGCGAGTTGGATAATTCTTCTCATGTATCTTCAATCGCCTAGATGCATACGCAATAACCTTTCCAAATCGCATCAAGACACATCCTAACCCAACTCGAGGCATCGCAATAGATCGTGAACCCTTCTTGTCCCGATGGTAAGGTTAGGGATCGCAGAGTCAACAATTCCTTCCGTTTCAAAACTTGCTTCACATGCTTCGACCATCGGTACTTAACCGCTTTTGAGTCAATCGGGTCAAAGGAGCAAGAAGACTAGAAAACCTTTACGAATCTTCTATAATACCCACCAAACCCAAGAAACTTCTAACCTCTCGCTGAGTGGTCGGTTTGGCCGCTTCATCGCTTCTATCTTCCGGGGTCTACCATAATTCCATCCTTGACACAACATGACCCAAAAAGGCTACCTTTTCCAACCAAAATTCACACTTTGAAAATTTAGCATATAGTTTCTCCTGCTTTCAAGACTTGAAGACTACACTCGATGCTCTTCATGTTCTTCAACACTCTTATCAGAAATTAAGATATCATCTATGAACACAATCACGAACAAATCTAGGAATGGTTTGAAGATTCTGCTCATTAAATCCATAAAAGTCGCTGGGCATCGTTAACCCAAAAGACATGAACAAGAACTCATAATGGCCGACGGGTTCTAAAGGTTGTTTTGGATATATCATCCGGATTTATTTTCACCGGTGATATCCCGAACGAAGATCAATCTTGGAAAATAGCTAGCTCCCAAGTTGGTCAAAAGATCATCGATTCTTGGTAATGGGTACAGCTTCGATCGTGACCTTATTGAGTCGCCGATAATCGATGCACATTCTGAGCGATCCGCCTTTCTTTTTCACAAACAGATCGTGCACCCAAGGGGAAACACTAGGCCTTATAAAGCCTTTATCCGTAAGATCCTTCAATTGTTCTTTTAACTCCTCAATTCACCGGGGCCATTCGATATGGAGGAATAGAAATAGTCTTGTACTTAATTAACTCTATGGCAAACTCCACTTCTCTATCCTAGGAAGGCATGGAAGATCTTCAGAAAAACCTCCTAAAATTTCAACAATAGAACATCGCATCACTGGGATTCTTTTTGGGTATCCACTATATTAGCCGATATGCATACTCCACTCTGTGACTTCTCAATAACTTTTGAGCCCCAAGGTAGAAATAAACCGACCGAGGATATTCCAACCCTACCCTTATAACAACTTGGTTCTCCGAAAAGTTAATCTCACTATCTTTCGTCGACAATCTAACATGGCATAACATGCCGACAACCAATCCATACCCAAAATGACGTCAAGTCTACCATATCAAGTAGTACTAGGTTCACCCTTGTTCTCGCCATTCACTTCTAATGGAAAATTATTTACCACCCGAGAGGCCCAAATCGAGGCCCCATCGTGTCATAACCTCAACAGTTCACTTAAATAAGAAGGTTCTACATGTAAATTCTTAGCAATGCTCATTGACACATATGAAAATGTAGAGTCTGGATCGTATAATACAAATGCAGAATACCGAGACTAGCAAAATACCCGTGACCACCGCATTAGATGCTTCGCTCATTCCTCCGGGCAAAGCGTAGAGCCGATTAAATTGTTGGGTTGTTGACCTCCCGACTCGGGCGTTGGTTTCCCGATTTCCCAGAGGCACCGTGGTTGCTTCCGACCTCCCGAATATATTGAGTTTGGGTCCTCTTCTTGCAATCCTCGCATAGGCCCGACTTCCACGCTTATAACATGTCTTCGTAAGAGCCGACATTCTCCAGCAGTGTTTTCTTTGACAAATCTTACAAATCGGTTTGTCGCCTCCCGTGTTAGGGTTGGTGGCCTTGTCCTTGCTACCTTGGTAATTAGACCAACCGTGCCCTTAGGCTTGAAATAAGATCGACCATTGCATTGGTTCGGTCCTCAAGATCCCTTACTAAACTCCTGCTTTTGATTTTGACTCGTTAAACGATCCCGACGTCCAAATCTCTTCGCGAATATTCTCTTTGCTTTAGCGAAACCTTCTACCTCAAAGCCATATCGACAATCAAGATAAGTTCGATCGTTGGCTAACGCCACCACCTTCTTCGCTATGTTCGGTTTAAACCTCTACAAATCGCTGACTCTATCTATTTCTCAGGGACGACATGTGTGTTGTATGCCGATAACCTCACGAATCGTATCATATTCTTGTACATCGCGTCACCTTGCTTCAATTGTTCAAACTCCCGTCCGAGCGCATCTCGCGCCAGACAGGCATAAACTTCTCAATGAATGCCGCTCAACCTCCCCAAGTCATTGGTGGTGACATCGGGGGACGATTTTTCCTAAAATTCCTCCACCACACCCCTGCATCATCCACTAGTCGCGCGCCTACCAAGTTGACGCCCTGCGCCTCCACGCATCCCAATGTGAACATTAAGTCTTCAACTTCATCGAGAATACCATCGGTGCCTTGGGGTCCTTCCCCGAGTACATGGTTCTCTTCTCTCATAAAATTTGCCCATAGCCTATCGTGCATCGCTGGGATTCTACACTCCTGGCCCGTGGTGCGCCGCACCTGGTCCTACTGCCCGGTTCTGGGTTCGGGCTATGACAGAGACACTAGTGCGGGCGGAACCATGTGTGGAATCACTGCCATTAACTCTATGAGTCTATCTAGTTTTTGTCCCATCGTTTCTTGGGCCATTTGACTCTCGTTCTCTCCAACATTTTCTCCGACATTTTCTCCGCTCCCTTCAGACACCACTACGTCAACTGGAGGTACCTGAGCTTCGTGATGAACCTCCTCTTGAGCCCCCGGGATTTGTGAATTCACCATTTTCTGTGAAGACAAACACACTCATATTTTAGAAGACGGAATGTCTATTCTAGCTCCTAAATTTTCTTATAGTTCATAAGCATGCAACACCACAATATGCCAACACGGAAAATAATTTAATAAAACATATCCTTTCTTTCTTGTATTCATAGTACTTCATTCATCATATTTTAAAATAACAATGTCATGACTACAATACATCACATCAGGTCAACTCTGCCATTGTGCAACCCGCTATAGCCCTTTGATCGAGCAGACACCTACTATCACGCTGCTCTAAAGGGCTTAACCGCATGATTCGTCTATTCTGCAGGTTGACATTCAACTCCCTGTGAACCTTCCTTTTTGCTTCTCTTTCCATATAGTTCATTTTATACCTTACTCCTCTTACATGATTCAGAAATTGGTGCAATGAATTTTCTGTAATATCTTCTCTTAGCATCCTTGCCTTTCTGAATGCGGAATGAAACTTTTCTGGGACGGAATTGACAATTATCTGTAGTATGACTCCAATTGGAAAGTTGAAGAAGGTCGGGTCGTATGAACGCCTTTTCCTTCTAGTCCTAAGCAAATATGTACATAGTACGATTGTGTCATCAATGTACTCATCAAAATCACCTTCTGAGTCCATCTTGCGACGCATGAACTCCCTCTGAGCTCTCATTTCCTTTGCCTGTTCCATGAGTACTTCCCTTTTTGTTGGAACCCGCCTTATAATCGCCATCTACACAAATCATATTAGTCAGTATAACGTTGTACAATCCCCTTTTCTAACCCGTGTGAAGGAGGTAGTACGAGAAATCAAGTCTTTGAAAAGACTCAAGATAGGCACGAGAAGAGTACGAAAGAAGGGAAACTTTAAGATGTTATTCCGTTCACTTATTACTAAGGTGGCGCGCACACCGTCGCAATAAGTAACCGTTCAAACATCCAACTCGAAGAAAACTTATTACGTCCACATAATGACGTCCACATAATGACGTCCACCGGGTCGAAATCATCTTATTACGTCCACATAATGACGTCCTCCTATTACGGCTATCAATGACGTCATTTATTACGTCTATTCAACGACGTTCATCTTATTATGCCTGAGCACCGACGTCATCTGCATCAATGCCTGAGCACCGACATCATCTAAATCACGCCTGAGCACCGGCGTTATTTAAGTCAACGCCTGAGCACCGGCTTCATTCGTGATCAATGCTCGAGCACCGCGATCATCTAAATCATGTTCCGAGCACCGCGTTATTTAAGTCAACGCCGAGCACCGACGCATTCGCATCAATGTCTGAGCACCAACATCATCTAAATCACGTCTGAGCACCGGCGTTATTTAAGTCAACGCCTGAGCACCGACGTCATTTGCATCAATGCCTGAGCACCGGCATCATCTGCATCAATGTCTGAGAACCGGCATCATCTAAAATCACGCCTAAGCACCGACGTTATTTAAGTCAACGCCTGAGCACCTGTCATTCGTGCATCCACGCCCCAAATTTTCCTAAGTCTTTACTAGGCGTGATGGCACCTGGACAATTATTTTCCACCAGGAGCACCATTTAATTCTCTTTATTTAGAAATTTAAACTTATATTCAAATACGGAGCGATTAATAAAAATAACAATAAAGAAATATGTTTATGACTTTATATGAAAAAAACATAACGCGAGCCCATGCTCGCAAATATTGTTTCTACATAGACATACCGACAAAGATTATTCTAAGTTGGAAGGAGATCATTCCACACGGCATATCCCGAGACATTGAACCGACATTTTGAACTCGACGAGTACCAAGCCCAAACAATGGACTTGGTATGAAAAGAGGTCATGGACGATCGCTAGCCTTGACGTGAGCCTTTCCTCTATCACCCTTTCTCAAACATGTTAAATAAAGAGTCACCCTACCATCCAATGGTGAGAACCTTACCCCGCAATTCAAAGTAACACCACAATATTCCAAGTGCAATCACATTATAACGTAATAAGCATATTGCAAAACATATCGTTACAACATCTTTAAATATGCAACAACTCCTCATAGGAAATTCTTGGTTTAACTAACACTTCATTTTATCTCGTATTATACGTTAAGACATTCCCTGCATTTCCACATGTTTATTACATTTATATATTTGTGAACGCGTATTCACTTTTCATATTTATATATAGGTGAACATGTATTCATCTTTCATATTTGTTGCGTGCAACCCGATCCATTATATTTACGTATTTGTGAACACGTATTCACTTTACGCTTTGTTGCGACGCAACCCGATCCATTATGTTTACGTATTTGTGAATGTGTATTCACTTTACGCTTTGTTGCGTGCAACCCGATCCATTATATTTACGTATTTGTGAACATATATTCACTTTACGCTTTGTTGCGCGTGCAACCCGATCCATTATGTTTACGTATTTGTGAACGCGTATTCACTTTACGCTTTGTTGCGCGCAACCCGATCCATTATATATTTATATATTTATGTGAACATGTATTCACTTTTCATATCTTTCAGCAAATAAATACTATTCTCTTTTCTAACATTCTGTCATTCATACTTGTAACGATTATAACTTTTTAACCATAACTCCAACTAAGGTGTTTCTCAAGCGAAACTAAGGTAAGACGGGGATCTTTCACTGTACCAAATTTCATTTAAAACTACTTTGGGTAACTAACACAAATTTATCCTCAAAACAGCCACATGAAATTTATTTCGGCAGAATATTTATTAAACAACACCCAATCTTAGAATAGTCATAACTCCTAATCTGTAAACCCGTTCAAGCCCCATAAAATCTCAAAACGACGAGAACAGAGAGATACACGTCTCCATGTAAACCATCCTTTCATATTCTGTACCATTTGGTACAGTTTTACACTTTTATTCGCTGCCCTTCCTGGATCTCGATAGATCCGAGGCAGAAACTTTAAACAGCGATAACTCTCAATCCGTAAGTCGGATAGACCCCCGTAAGGTCTCAAAATGTCCACAACAAATAGATCTAGAACTTTCATTTAGCAACAATTTTCATATTCCCCACAGATTAGTACAGTTTTACGTTTCAACGTCCTGCCCTTCTGGATTCCGACGAATCCGAGGCAGCAACTTCAAACTACAATAACTCTCAACTCGTAAGTCCGTTTTAATAAATATTTATATATATCTGTCCGTAACAGATAGATTTACAACCATGTAAATTTTCATATAATTCTAATAAGTAAAACTCAATAAAACAGTCCGTAATTATGCCTTTCCGAATTTCGACCAAATCTAAGGCAGGAACTTTGAACTATGATAACTTTCAAACCGTACGTCCATTTTACCTCATTTTTGGTTCTATATGATCATATTAGAGAGGTGTACAATTCCTCCGAATTTCATCAAATTCTAACAATTATAACTCAGTGAGAACAGTTCGTAAAGTTCATGAACGTAACTAGTTGTCTAAACAATCAAAAGTTCAATATTTATTTTCAACACTCAATTCTTATTCTAACATGTATTGAACTAAAAATAAAGGATGTTACCAAGAATTTCTGAGTGAGAAAACTCACCTTGTAAGTGTGAAAAAGATTGTGGTTCGGTTGCTACAACCACCCTTGCTCCCTAGTATTTTTTTTTATTATTCTTCTTGCCTTCTTGAAAACTTTCAGATTTGTTTTCCTCTTGTTCACTTATTTTTTTCTGATTTTCTATTCTTTGTGCTAGTCCTTTGTTTGTGCCAAGTATAATGTATAAGTAAGGGTGTTTGTATAACTTATGGGAGGGGGAAAACCAAGAGTGGAGGGAGGTGAAAAGGGGGGACGGGGAGGGGTAAAGGGAAGGGAAAAAACGTGCATAATTCTGCATGGTTTGTTTTTTTTGTTTTTTTTTTTTTTTGTTTTTTTGTTTTCTTTTATTTTCTTTTTGTTTTCTTATTTTCATTTTATCTATCTATTTATCCAACTTTAACACTAACTCTATCCCATGCAATTTATTCATTGTTTTATTATATATATATATATATATATTTATTTATATATATATTTATTTATTTATTTATTAACTCAACCACAACTATATATTATTATTATTTTTTTCCGGATTTTACAGCATCAATGCCTGAGCACCGGCATCATCTAAATCACGCCTGAGCACCGGCGTTATTTAAGTCAACGCCTGAGCACCAGCGTCATCTGCATCAATGCCTGAGCACCGACATCATCTGCATTAATGTCTGAGCACCGACGTCATCTGCATCAATTCCTGAACATCGACATCATCTGCATCAATACCTGAGCACTGGCATCATCTAAGTCAACGCCTGAGCACCAGCGTCATATGCACAATAACGCCTGAGCATCGGCGTCGCTCACGTCAATTCTATCGTGCATGAGCTAAACTTGCAACGTGTCAACACAATGGCGTCACCAACATCTTAATCATTCATATGCAACTACGTCACTTTCAACACTTTACGTCTACACAGGACGACACTCCTACTCACAGGATCACATTTCTTACTTTATCATATTTTATCGTTTTAACAGTTATGCACTAACTTTTTTTAAGTTTTAGTCTACAGGTTCCTCAATTCACAGGAGCAGTTGCAGCACGTCTGTGCAAGGATAACATCTCGGCATTCAACACGTCTGTACGAGGATGACATCTCGACATTTGCAGCATCCAACATATCACACAGGGACCACATCTCTATCCAGAGAATTGCATTTTCTCATATATTCATGTTTTATCATTTTTCTGTCTTAACAGTTATGCACTAATCTTTTTAAGCTTTAGCCTGCAGGAACCTTAATTTACAGGAGCAGGAGCACAATGTGGAACTATCTCGGCGAACTGAAGCAATCTGTACCTCGAACGTTGATCCGCTCTCCTCCATCATCCCGCAACACAGAACCCAGTGTCATCATAATTCGACACTGGGATACAATTTTGAATCCGCATCTTCTCTGCCTTAATTTTTCAGCATCACAAAAACCCAGTGTCATTATAATTCGACACTGGGACATATTTTTTGAATCGGTATTCGTCCGACCATAATTTTAGGATCGCAGCAACCCAATGTCCTCATAATTCGACACTGGGACATTTTTAAATTTGCGTCAGCTTTGCTTTCTATTTTCACATCGCAATGACCCAGTGTCATCATAATTCGACATTGGGACAATTCTGAGTCTGCATCAGCCCCACTGTTGAGTTCTAATTTATAAAACATGACAAAATTGGTTACAAGTCAACATCTTTGTCCGAAGACTCTTCCATCATCTCCGTACAAAGAGAGACATGCTGTTGACAGTCAATTTTGACCCGTTTTTCGTATATTTATTGCATTTTTATGTGTTTTAGGACACCACATTCTAATCATCATTTTTGCATTTTTTATCTTTTTATTTTAAAATTAAGCATTATGTCTTTGTTAATATTAGGTTTCTACTATTATTACACCGTCATTTATTTTAATAATATTTGCATCTCTTTAAATAATTAATTGACATCCCGCTTTAATTTTAATTAGGCATTAAACATTTGTCTAAATATTATATTTTTATTATTATTGCATCGGCATTTGCATTTTTATAATCTTGCATCTTTTTAAATAATTTTTCTTTTAAATAATTAACCCGCTTTGCATTTTATCAAACCAGTCCAGCCCGAGGCACAATCCGGATCAGTCCAGTCCATCATTCCAATCCAACACCATTTTTAATTTCATCCAAACACCCTATTTTATTTTCCCCCCTAAATTTCAAATACCACTTTTCATTTCCCCTCCAAACCAAACCCAACCCCTAAACCTAATCCTACCCATATATAATAAACATTACCCCCCCCCTTTATTAAAAAACGAGAGGGGGGCAGCGCACAGAACAGCCAGCCGCAACATTAAAGGGCATCATCCCATTTTTTACTTCAACATAAAAAAAGAGCCTCCCCCTCTCCCATTGTTCCCGTCGCCGCCGCCTTTCGCCGCCGCCCTTCGCCAGAGCTCCAAGCTCCGGCGAACCCCCTTTAAACACCCACAAACCACACTTTCTTACTCTATCGCACATCTACCCTCTTCCCCACTGCTCCTCGCCACTGACCAGCCCATTCCCTCACCCCATTCCCGTCGAAACCCCTCAGCTGCGAATCTCACCACCCAGTCACCGGCGAACACACACACACGCACTCCTGCAGCCCCATCGCCGGAGCTTCAAGCTCCGGCGAACCGTCAACATCTACCCAGCCGCAATAACACTTCATCCCCTGTTCATCTTTCTCACAACATCAGCGTCACCCCCATTCCCAGCGAACTCCCGTCGACCATCTCTCTCACTTCTCGCCGAGGTGATTCACGAGGTTACACGCTTATGCGTGTTGTTGGTTTCAACCTGGACTGTTTTGTTTCGCATGTTGATATCTCACCGGAGTTCTGAATCTCCGACGACCTGTGTGGGTTTTATTTATTGATAAGCCGTTGCCTGGATCTGCTGCATCGTGTTGTTGGGACCGATTTTTATTTATTTTAGTAATTTGGCCGAGTTAAAAACTCCGTGAATCGTTCGGTGGTATTGTGGAGTTTGTCGCCACGCTTGTTTGTTGGTGATTCGACCTCATTTTGGTATAATGGCCGGAGTTTGAACTCCGGCGGACCACTAGTGTTCCGCCATTGGTTGCGTCGCTCGCAGTATTGTTGCATCGTGTCGCCGCCGCGTTTCGCTTGGTATTGTTGCTTACTATGTCGCTGGCTGCGTTTTTCTGTTTGGTATTGTTGCTTACTGTGTCGCGGTATTGCTACTGATTTTAACAAATACTTCTTTATTTTATTAAACTGATTTTTAAGAACAGATATTACACTTGGTATTTTACTTATTTTTGAATAAGATACTACACTTGATATTTTACTGATTTTGAACTTGATACTACACTGGCCTACGAAGGATTTATCCATCGATCTGGAGGCCTCCATGGTAAGCGAGACGGAATATGTGGGCGAGGAGGAAAGTGAAAAGATTAGACGAGAATGCATAGTATCGTGCACCGGGAGGTGAGTCGACCGCAGCCGAAGCGATATTGGTTTCTCATGTCTTAGTATCCTTGGCATAACACTAGCTGAGCCCACACTATATAAAAATATATCTTTTACATATATATATATATATATATATATATATATACATATATATATATATATATATATATATATATACATACGTTGTGTTTATTTGATAATTTATTTTATTATTTACTAATTCTTTTACTAAGTGTCTTTTGCAGGTACCCGGAGGCGCACCCTATATTTAAAGCATTCGCATAAAATAAAATAAAAGCGAAATATCGCTAAATTCTATTCATTCCATCTTTTTTTATGATTATTTTCTTTCATTACTATCTTGTTAAATCTATATCTATTTTAAATATTTGCATGCCTAGTTTAAATATCTCTTGGTTGGTTTAATAATTAGAACACCTTTAGAATTGTAAATTGCATGTTAGCACAATAATATTAAACCTAAGTTTGAACGGACAACCGCAAGTTAGCGGATCCTATAGGATGTCTAACCCTTTCCCTTTAGGATAATAAAGAACTCTTACCTAGAATCTCACATAGCTTTCGCAGACCTTTAAATGGAGATCATTTGTAGTATTTTATGCTACATTTTTAGTGTCCTAATTCACTTTAATAATTAGGTGGCGACTCCTTAAAATCAATTTAGGAATCAACCATACGCAGTACTCCCGTTTTCGACTCCGGTTAAAATGGGGTGTTGCATAGGGTAGAGCACCAAAAACCACATAAAAATAATAAACTTGACATTACTCACTACAATACATAAACTAGACCCAATCAAGTTTGTAAAGACATCATGGAAATAATAGTAACATCAAGATCAGACATTTCATAAGGACAGACAGAGTGCTAACATTTATGGCATAATTTTATGTCCTTTGAGACTCTTAGAATTAACATACCATGTAGGCTAAAACTAGGTACAAATGGAGAAACATAAAATATTAACCAAGATAGACAAAACAAATCCAAAAGATCACCATGTAGATAGGAAAATTCATGCTAAGGCATATAGAAGGCCATTAGGGCCCTGTCATGGGTACTTCAGCTTAAAATTAACAACTGGGGACTCTAAGATAGAAATATGGCGGCTCATAAAAGCTTTCAGGGAAGACTCCACATGTATTATCTTAAGCTAAAATGTAAGCAGAGCCATTCAAAACTTAGTGCATATAAGCAAGATAAATGCATGATTATGAGACAATAGGAACTAGACAAAACTCACATATACTCATACAGGAATTCTAGAGGTAGCATATATACAATCCTATAAGGCTTTGAACTATGGTCATAAAACATCAACCAAAAGGTGAATGTTGAATGATATAAGAAACAACTATGTTTTTCAGTTAACCAAGCATCATTTCTAACTGTGAATACATGCTTCCTGGCAGTTACTAAGACCTAATAATCTATACTTAGTAAAGAAACCTTGATACTAATTAAAACAAGTTTTATACTTACATGCTAGGCATCAATAGAGTAGTCACAAATAGCCACAATATTCACATATATTACATAATGCTTGGCGTAACATATTCAAGGTTTAATAGTTAACTAATTAGGTAAACCATTTATTGCAGCAGCAAAGCATTCCTGGAACTATTTAGATACTCCTCTTAAGCATCTATTTACAACATGTTTAGCATGTGAATCTATTCCCTATTTAAGAAATAAACACAGGCTTGGGTTATTAAAACATATTGCATTCTACATTATGATATGCAAAGACAGTTATGGGGGTAAATTTAATCAAATATGAAAGATATCTAGGCAAATCTAATTAATTGTTTAGAGGTAGTCTCAATGAGCAAAATTGGCAAAGATAGGTCCTAACACAAGTGATTTATACTCAAACCAAGAAATTATCACAACTAATATACTTCGCACATACCATGTACTTTAACCAAGATTAAACATAAACTATTTTACTCAAGAAGACCTTGTATATCTAAGGTCTCAACGATTATCTAATAACCTAAGATTCTGAAATATTCCTTGTCCCAAGCTTGCATTATCTCTCCCTGTATACGACTAAGATAGCTTCTCATAATCTCAAAATCATGTTGTCTTAACCATAACAAACCATTTACTCCATACAAATATTATTCATATATATTACTTAAGCATACAACATAGCTTAATCTAACAACATGGTATGTCATTAAGCCAATTAAACATGATCTTTAAGAGTTCATCACAATCTCAGACAATTTATCACCTCCTAAATATTCCAAATTAGCACATATATTATGCCTTGATGGGGATTCATTAAGCTGTTACATACCTTCCAAATAATTATTAAAGCTTAAACAACTCATGATAACCCATAATCACTTCTGACAACCCACACATGGCCCTAATAAATATGTTCGTATAGATGCGCATCGTCATCACACCAACTATACAGAAATCTTACCAACCCATATACAAAGTCCATATATTCCCTTCTGGGCCATTGTCGCTTTCTTTGGAGGCATAGCTGAAAACGCAATAATTCGTTAGAGGGGGATTATCCTAATAACATAGCTCTATCGCACGATTCTAGAGTAAGAAGAAAAGATGATATCCTAAATATCCGGCAGCCTCCTACGTATAAGTATGGTGCACAACATACCCATACACAAGACTCTACTAGACACGGTCTGTAGACATTCCGAGGATGAACTGCTCTGATACCATTTTTTTCACGATCCGACCCGACGGGCCGCGACCCGGTGCCCTACCTGGGAACCCTTATACCCACATGTCACATATAATCACACAGATACCAAGGATAATGTAAAAATCCTGTAAAAGTAAGTTGCTAACTCATAACACTTATATATATATATATATATATATGTCAAAATGAACCTGTCTCCTGAGCAGTCACAACTAGTCAATCATAGCAAAATAGGCGAGCCGACAAGGCTGCCACTATACACGAAAATGTTCAAAACGAACCACAACCCACACGTATCTACCGCACATGTCTACAGACCTCTAAGAGTATGATAATGAAATATGATGGGACAGGGCCTCGTCGTACCCCTGACCAGCACGAATATGCATAAGTCTATATCATAAGATCCGTACCAAAATGACTAGGCTCTGAAACAATGGAGCTCTCCAAATAGCTGAGTAGAATCCTAGACTGGAGAACCACCAAACTGAGTATCTGTACCTGCAGGCATGAAACGCATCCCCCCGAAGAAAGGGGGATCATTACGAAATAATGTACTGAGTATATAAAATATGAAATATTATAAAGAACATCATAACTAGCCAAAAGATAACATGAGACGAGTATAATAATCAAGATATCAATACACCTGTGCCTTATGAAATGAGAGTCAAAACATGTCCATATAAAATAAGTCATATCCGTGGATGTTTGTCCACATAAAAATCATCATATATATATATTGTTCGGCCCTCTAGTGAGGAACGCGATGAACATATAATGTGTGCACATAGTCATGTCCGTGGATGTCTGTCCACATATATCATATCCACGGATGCATGTCCGCATATCTCATATCCGTGGATGTCTGTCCACATATATCATATCCGCGGATGCCTGTCCACATATCTCATATATGTGGATGCATGTCCACATAATCATATATACTGTCCTGTTATACCCCGTAGTTCTGACCCTACGTATGAGAGCGTACGAAAGCATGTAATACTTAAATTTTCAAAGGATAGGTGGACGGATTATTCCGGACGGGTTTTAGTCAACTTTGAGGCGGGTTATGACCCGATTCATTGAGAGTTCCTAAGTATTTTAAAGGCCCAGGGCGTAGTTCGTTGAGTCTAGATTCCAACGCAACCAACCGTTCGTCGATAGGACGTCGGAGTAGAACGTTATGAGAATTACAAGTTCAGTGCGCAGTCGGACAAAAATGTGTTTCGGACAGAGCGCAGGCCGCGCCGAACGTATCGAGGGGTCGCTGAAGTTTCAGCCGCGCGCCGGAAGCAGTGGCCGCGGCTCGAAGATCTGAGGGTCCGCAGAGTTGCAGCCGCGCGCCGGAAGCAGGGCCGCGGCGCCGAGGCGGGATTCTGGGCGGAAAAACTTAGGAAAAGTCAGATTTTTCCTTTAAAAGACCTTGGGAGGGTGACAAGTGTCCCCCCCCATCTGATTTTTGCATGCACTATATTGACCAAGTCTTCAAGACTTGGTCATACTTCATCTCTCTCTTAGACAAAAGCTCTCCCTTCTCTCTTAAAAGTTCAAGCTCCTCCTTCTCTCTAAAATTCCAAGAGATATTTTAGCCTTAGGAGAAATCTGAAAAGAAAAAGGCAAGAAGGAAACTTGTGGCTAGCTTGTGAAGATTATTGTGGTGGTATTCTTGGAAAGGAGGTTAGCAAAATTGTTGGAATAGATTTGGCTAAAGCTTTAAGGTAACATTTCTTCCTTTAGAATTAGTTCCTAGTATTGCATGTTAAGAAGAAAGAACTTGTGGCAGTGAATAATGCTCTTAGAGTCATTGCATGTAAGAAATATGTTTTGGATGTGAAAGAATTGGTTAAGAAAATTATGTGAGCATGTTGTAGCCTAAAAACTACCTTATACTTGTTAAGTTGATTGTTTACCTTTTGGGGCAGAATTTTACACACCCAAGTTTAGGTGTGTAATCCCCTTGAGATTGTTTGGATTGTTGGGCCTAAGAAGTGGCGTTTGGATGTTGAATACGGACCTTAAAAAGGTGGCAAAGTGTGTAGAAACAAAGGAAATGCTGCCCAATTTTCCATAGAATTTAGGGGCTTTGAACTTAGATAATTCCTACATTGAAATTAGAGGTTAATAAACGTATTATGGTTATTATAGGTTGGCATATTACTTGCGGTAGTTTGAGCTTAGCAAGTGGATTGACCGAAGAGGTATGTGGAAACTTTCTTATCCTTTGAGCATGAGTAGTTATAACTATATAGTACGGTAGACGTACGTGTTTTGAATGAAGTAAATCCTTTTGTTATACTTGACTTGTTTTAAGAAAATGTCTAAGTTAGTTGGGTTAAGAAGTTAACCCGCTTGTTCTTAAGGAATGGTTTATCCTAAATAAGATAGACAAGGACTTTCTTGACCTAATGAAGTATAGAGTACTTTTGGTGTGAAAGTATTGAATATTGAACTATTCTAAAAGATAAGAGACGTAAAGTATTTTGAAAATTGTATGAATTTGTTTGAAGTATAAGCCTCTTGGCTAGTAAAAGAACGAAATGGTTCATAAGGAGTTATAACGGCTTTATGGGAGGTTAGTTATAACGGCCTTATGAATGGATAAGGATGTCAGAATTTCTAAAGCATAAAGTTAGTATAACGGCTTTATGGGAAGTTGGTTATAATAACTTTATGGAAGATTATGAAAGTTGTCTATTTTGATTAATGAGCATAAGTTGTCTAGATTGTGGGAAGATTGAAGTTACTTGGTTTCAAGCTATGAAATGGTTTTTCTAAAGGTGTAATAACTTACTTTGAAAAATAGATACGCCTCGATACTACGAGTGTTAGTATCTTGGATTTTACATAAAAAGGAGGCTTTCGAAAAGAATGTACGTACATAGTACTTTGGCTTGCTTAAATAAGAATTCTCTTGGTTTATGTGAAAAGAAGGCATGGTAATTGTCTTGGTTTATATAAAGGCATGGTATTACAATTCGAACTAAAAGCATGTAATTATGAGTCTATTTGGGCGCTCGGTGATGGAGGATTCCACGTACGCGCCACGATGAGGGTTCGCTTCGCTGATGATTATTCCATGGATTAGCTCTCCATGAGGTTCATCGATGCAGGTGGATCTAGTAGTTAGCTCGCACCGCCCCGGCCGAGACGTGATGCAGGTGGATCCGTAGTTGGCTTCGTATTGCCGGTCGGGTTAGCGGCGGTGTGATGCAGGTGGATCGGTGGTTAGCTGCGATTTGCTCTGGCCAACGATGTGACGCAGGTGGATCGGTAGAGGCTATCGCACTTGCCTGGCCACCGTGATTTCGATTATAGTATTGTTGCTGCACGTGGATCCGTAGCCGGCTTTCGATTTGCCGGCCGATTGAGGATGCAGGGTGGATCTGGTAGCTATGCGCCGCATTTGCCTCGCACGGTTCTTATGATACGTGGGATCTAGTATTCATATGTACTCCTTAGTGTTGTTATATCATAGATCGCTGGCGGAGGAAGGAATTCCACGCACGATTGATATTATGGGCATGAGACCTATGGTTATATTTGAGTGATGACTTAGAGGCGTGAGTCCCCGACTTGACATGGCTGCGTATATGTTGGTAATCGTAGTTTGGCTATCATACATGTCTCCCGCTTTATATATATGCTATTATGAATTCATTACTGATTTTCGCCACATACTGCAATTGTTATCGACCTCCTTCGAGCTGCGTTCACGCCGCAGTCGAGATACGTAGCTACCGGTCCGCACTCTAGGATCACCGCTCATTTCTTGGGAAGCTCCATCTCTCCGAGGCTTGTCTTTTGGTATGATTCTCGAGGTTATAGACTTTTGTACATTCAGTGGTATGGCGGGGCCCCGTCCCGCCACTTGTTATTCCTAAGTGCGTAGTCACGTTGGTGTTTTGGGCTATAAGAACCGTTGTATTACTATACTTTTGTTAAGTATGTTTTATAGAAGGCAACCTTATCTACCGCCAAGAATGTTTACCTTTTTCTAAGTTATGTGTTATGTATGTTCCACGCTATTCTCTCGACATATACCGATGGTACCCTGCAGGTACCACCATGGCCCCGGCCGGGTCGTGACAAAAGTGGTATCGTGAGCGATTAGTCCTCGGAAAGTGTCTACATCGGTTCAGTAGAGTCGTGATTATCGGTGTGTTGTGCACCACATCTATAATCGTGAGGTTGCAGGACATTTAGGTTGGTTTCATTCTTCTCTCTTTGAGATCGTGCAGTAGAGTTGTCATAGTAGGTTGAGTCCTCTCTGACCTATTCTTATGTACCAGTTATGCCTCCACGGAAGGCGACCAGAGCCCAGAAGGGCAAGGCATCAGCAGGAGCTGCTAGTGGTACGCAGAGAGTTACCAGGACTCGGGCACAAACTATGCCTGAGGCAGTAGGCGGGTCGGCGAGTTCAGCTACGCCGACAGTATTAGAGGAGCCGAGAGCGGCAGTAGCTCCAGAGGTTCCGCACCCGAGCCCCAGCCCGCGGCCGTGGCAGTATACGGATTACGGAGAGCAGATCAGGTTGTTGACTAGCATCGTGGCGTGGCAAAGACCGCCGGCCGGTGGCTAACCATAGGTCCGACGGTTTAAGGATTCGGGACTTTCTGAGTTGTAATCCACCCGAGTTCTATGGTTGAGGTCCGGGAGGATCCTCGTGAGTTTATTCGACAGTGCGCGACTACGCAGTGCTTAGGGCCCTGAGGCGAGTCCGTTGTGTTAGCTTCTACAGTTACGCGATATTGCGTTGAACTGGTTTGAGTCATGGGAATTGTCTAGAGGGGAGGGTGCTCTTCCAGCAGGTTGGGAGGAGTTCGCAGAGGCCTTCCTGGATCACTTCTTGCCTCCTGAGTTGATAGATTCTTGACCTTGAGGCAGAATGGGAGGACCATCAGAGAGTACAGCATGGAGTTTGACTCTTTGGCCAGGTATGCGCACACTATTGTAGCCAATATGGCAGACAGAGTTCATCGCTATGTGATGGGGCTAGACCGTCATATGATTACTGCGTGCTTGGGAGTGGCTCTTCAGCCAGGTATGGATATCGCCAGGATGCAGGCATATGCGCAGGGGATAGAGGACAGAGAAAGGGAGGGCCGACTTGACTCAGGCCAGCCCAAGAGGGCCAGGACAGCAGGATCTCAGGGCGGTTTTCGAGGCGGACCGCCTCAGCAGCAGGCTAGTTATGCTCCTCAGCCAGTACGGAGTACTCCACCACAGTCTTCAGGACGTTCGGGAGATTCGGGAGCAGGACAGGGCTCGAGCGGTTCGTTTTGAGAGTAAGGGTGTTAGTCCGGCGAAGCCACCTCTACCTCTGTAGCCGTGTGGTAACACCCAGTATGTGGAGTGGCGTGCTAGTTGGGGTAATTGCATGCATGCGCCAACAGGGCCATTATGCGAGGAACCGTCCACCGAGATAGCACGGATGTAGAGATTCAGCCTTCAGGATCAGTGGCTGGTTCATCGCCTTCTTTTGTTATGCGCCGTGCAGGGCAGGATCATGATTAGAACGACAAGGGGAATGTGAAGCAATAATTACAGGTATGTCTTTGACCCTTTAGAGATTAGTATGCATGATAGGATTGTTGTATGATTTAGTGTTATGAACAGAGGATATTGAGACTGTGTACATGTGATAGAATGAGTGGTAAATTCGAACGGGCAATTTCGTAGTCGTGAATGAGAGTAAGTAGTAATGGTTCGTATGTTGGGTTGCTTTTCGCTTGACTTACGGTGAATGGGTATGCGTGTGCGATATCTTAGGTCATAGGTGCATAATGAAGTTCCATTAGTATATAGTACGAGGATGTACCAAGAACAAGAGTTGGCTCCAAAAGAACATTCAGTGACGAATGTTTCGGGGGAGAATGTTATACCGTAGTTCGACCTACGATGAGAGGCGCATTTAAAGCATGTAATACTTAAATTTTCAAAGGATAGGTGGGCGGATTATTCGGACGGGTTTTAGTCAACTTTGAGGCGGGTTATGACCCGATTCATTGAGAGTTCCTGGTATTTTAAAGGCCCGGGCGTAGTTCGTTGAGTCCAGATTCCAACGCAACCAACCGCTCGTCGATAGGACGCCGAGTAACGTTATGAGAATTACAAGTTCGGCGCAATCGGACAAAAATGTGTTTCGACAGTGCAGGTCGCGCGCCGAATATCGAGGGTCGCTGAAGTTTCAGCGCGCGCCGGAAGCAGGCCGCGCCCGAAGATCCGAGGGTCCGCAGAGTTGCGCAGCCGCGGAAGCGTGGCCGCGCGCGAGGCGGATTCTCGGGAAAAACTTAGGAAAAGTCGATTTTTCCTTTAAAAGACTGGGAGGTGATGTTGTCCCCATCTGATTTTTGCAGACTATATTGACCAAGTCTTCAAGACTTGGTCATACTTCATCTCTCTCTTAGACAAAAGCTCTCCTTCTCTCTTAAAGTTCAAGCTCCTCCTCTCTCTAAAATTCCAAGAGATATTTTAGCCTTAGGAGAAATCTGAAAAGAAAAAGGCAAGAAGGAAACTTGTGGCTAGCTTGTGAAGATTATTGTGGTGGTATTCTTGGAAAGGAGGTTAGCAAAATTGTTGGAATAGATTTGGCTAAAGCTTTAAGGTAACATTTCTTCCTTTAGAATTAGTTCCTAGTATTGCATGTTAAGAAGAAAGAACTTGTGGCAGTGAATAATGCTCTTAGAGTCATCAGATGTAAGAAATATGTTTTGGATGTGAAAGAATTGGTTAAGAAAATTATGTGAGCATGTTGTAGCCTAAAAACTACCTTATACTTGTTAAGTTGATTGTTTACCTTTTGGGGCAGAATTTTACACACCCAAGTTTAGGTGTGTAATCCCCTTGAGATTGTTTGGATTGTTGGGCCTAAGAAGTGGCGTTTGGATGTTGAATACGGACCTTAAAAAGGTGGCAAAGTGTGTAGAAACAATGGAAATGCGCCAATTTTCCATAGAATTTGTGGGCTTCGAACTTAGATAATTCCTACATTGAAATTAGAGGTTAATAAACGTATTATGGTTATTATAGGTTGGCATATTACTTGCGGTAGTTTGAGCTTAGCAAGTGGATTGACCGAAGAGGTATGTGGAAACTTTCTTATCCTTTGAGCATGAGTAGTTATAACTATATAGTACGGTAGACGTACGTGTTTTGAATGAAGTAAATCCTTTTGTTATACTTGACTTGTTTTAAGAAAATGTCTAAGTTAGTTGGGTTAAGAAGTTAACCCGCTTGTTCTTAAGGAATGGTTTATCCTAAATAAGATAGACAAGGACTTTCTTGACCTAATGAAGTATAGAGTACTTTTGGTGTGAAAGTATTGAATATTGAACTATTCTAAAAGATAAGAGACGTAAAGTATTTTGAAAATTGTATGAATTTGTTTGAAGTATAAGCCTCTTGGCTAGTAAAAGAACGAAATGGTTCATAAGGAGTTATAACGGCTTTATGGGAGGTTAGTTATAACGGCCTTATGAATGGATAAGGATGTCGTAAATTTCTAAAGCATAAAGTTAGTATAACGGCTTTTTGGGAAGTTGGTTATAATAACTTTATGGAAGATTATGAAAGTTGTCTATTTTGATTAATGAGCATAAGTTGTCTAGATTGTGGGAAGATTGAAGTTACTTGGTTTCAAGCTATGAAATGGTTTTTCTAAAGGTGTAATAACTTACTTTGAAAAATAGACATGCCTCGATACTACGAGTGTTAGTATCTTGGATTTTACATAAAAAGGAGGCTTTCGAAAAGAATGTACGTACATAGTACTTTGGCTTGCTTAAATAAGAATTCTCTTGGTTTATGTGAAAAGAAGGCATGGTAATTGTCTTGGTTTATATAAAGGCATGGTATTACAATTCGAACTAAAAGCATGTAATTATGAGTCTATTTGGGCGCACGTCGGTGATGGAGGATTCCACGTACGCGCCATGATGAGGGTTCGCTTCGCTGATGATTATTCCATGGATTAGCTCTCCACGAGGTCCATCGATGCAGGTGGATCTAGTAGTTAGCTCGCACCGCCGGCCGAGACGTGATGCGCAGTGGATCCGTAGTTGGCTTTCGTACTTGCCGGTCGTGTTAGGGCGAAGTGGTGTGATGCAGGTGGATCGTGGTTAGCTGCGATTGCTTGGCCAACGATGTGACGCAGGTGGATCTGGTAGAGGCTATCGCACTTGCCGGTCGCCTTCGTGATTTCGATTATAGTATTGTTGTACGGTGGATTCGTAGCCGGCTTTCGTGCCGCCGGTCGATTGAGGACGCAGGTGGATTCGTAGCTATGCCTTCGCATTTGCCTGCACGGTTCTTATGATCTGGTGGGATCTAGTATTCATATGTACTCCTTAGTGTTGTTATATCATGATCGGCGGTGAGGAAGGAATTCCACGCACGATTGATATTATGGGCATGAGACCTATGGTTATATTTGAGTGATGACTTAGAGGCGTGAGTCACGACTTGACATGGCTGCGTATATGTTGTGTAATCGTAGTTTGGCTATCATACATGTCTCTGCTTTATATATATGCTATTATGAATTCATTCTGATTTTTGATTCACATACTTGGTACCAGTTATCGACCTCTTCCGGGATCGCTCACGCCGCAGTCGAGATACGTAACTTCCGGGTCCGCACTCTTAGGATCACCGCTCATTTCTTGGGAAGCTCCATCTCTCCGGAGGCTTGTCTTTTTGGTATGATTCCCTGAGGTTATAGACTTTTGTACATTCAGGGGGTATGGCGGGGCCCTGTCCCGCCACAGTTGTTATTCCTAGAGGTCTGTAGTCACGTTGGTGTTTTGGGCTATAAGAACCAGTTGTATTACTATACTTTTGTTAAGTATGTTTTATAGAAGGCAACCTTATCGGCTGGCCAGTAATGTTTACCCTTTTCTCTAAGTAATGTGTTATGTATGTTCCGCTGCTATTCTCTGACATATACCTGACAGGGTACCCCGGTAGGGTACCAGTCATGGCCCCGGGGCTGGGTCGTGACATGTCCGCCCCTCTAGTGAGGGACGCGGTGAACAATGCAAGAAACTGCGCACGAATATAGCCGGTCCGGGACTCTGTGAAATTGATATACACATCAAGCACAAGTAGATTATCATGAGCAACCATATGCAAAGTAAATCATCATTTGACTCTCAATAGAATAAATAGAATGAACTATCACTGTAAAATCAAAGGCAACTATCATATCAAGTGTCACTAGAAATTAGGATTCAATAGAATTACGTACGTCCGCCGTACGCTCCTTTTATGTAAATCATGTCAAAAGAAGAAAGAAGGGATAATTTCACATACCTTATTGGCGAACTAACCAACTCAATATTTACAATACGTCTCAATTAGCACTTCAACCTATAACAATAGTAATATGTCTGTCAACTCTATGATTACTAGCATACTTTATATGTATCAAATGGCGACTCTCTTGTTATATAAAATTAGGCAGCACTTCCCCTACTTATATACACATCCACAACCCACATGCAAGGTCAACAACATCAATAATAAGACACGTCTCAAGGTCAGAACCAAATCAGTCCCATACTTTTATATACGCCATTGTTATACATTTTTTCCCTTTGCATTCTTGGACTACAATAACCACAACAACCAATGTGATTAATACACATATTTCTCATGTTAAAACAGTCCGTATTTCTAGCAACAACGAGGGTGAAATGTGAAGCTTTTCTATACCTTTCTGTACCTTAAATCCTTTAGGACATGTATTAGAAATTATCACAATGTACATGCATATTTGTAACTAAATTTCCAGCATTTCAACTCAACAATAACATCCCCTAAATACAACACAACATGTCCAACAATTTCATACATGTCTCGGTGCACCCAACAAAATACCACAACTCTTCTTATAATTCCTTAAATCCAATTTCATATTTCAACACTTTCATATAATCAATTACAACTTTAAATATCAAGATTTCCTTCAACTTTAACATGCAACCAATGATAATGATAACAACAACAACAACAATCAAATCCCATATATACAAAACAGTCTCAAAATCGGTAATGACACTCTAATTGGTTCAACAACATCAATAACAATCACATGCATTTTCTTACTTCCATTCTTTTTTAACGGAAGTTCATTTCTTAACCACAACATCAATTAACTTTCAATTACTCTATAGGAAGAAGAATTCTTACCTTTACTTAAGCCAAAACAGTCCCTAAGTAGCGTCGATGTCCACTGCTCCAACGTGCACCATTTCTTCAACTTTTCAATGACATGCATGCCTTCCTTACAAGCTTAAACTCATCTTACTTACATGCTTTTCTTTCAAATAGTTCATCTTCAATTGCTAACGTTTTCTGGGCAGTTTCTCGGCCCAGTCACTGCCGAAACTGCACTGTTTTGGGAAGTTTACTATGGCTTAGAACTTGTAGAGGAATTTTATCTTGGAATGGGAGTTAGTTTGGTCTCTAACTTGGCTATGGAAGGCAAGAGAAATCTATTTGAGGAGGAGGAGAGAAGATGGATGAGTGATGAGGGGTTGCTCGAAACAAAGGGGAGGGAATGGGAATATGTGGGCTGAAAAGGGGTTTAAGCCAATGCATGTTAGTGGTCTTGCCACTTGGGGGGCACAAGGTTCCACTTGTCTTGGCCACTAGTTTCTCACTTATCATCCTTTCTGCTAATATTAATCCCACACTTAGTTAAAAATTTCGAAATGCTCATATTCTCAATGTAAAGATTTTTTATTTTACACGGCATAGTCCTTAACCTCATTGGAAAAATTCAACCACTAGTATTAATTCTCATCGCCACATATGTTATATCCAAAATTATTCCGAAATTACATTCTTTGTATACTAAGTTCCATATTAGCATATGAAAATATACTTTATATCCAATATTCAAATTTTATTTTCTTAACTACGTTCACAAATTATCGCCCTAGAACTACGAGGTGTAACCGATTTCATCAGAAGCAAAGAAGATCCTTGTGTTTATACCAAACGCAAGGATGAAGACATTGTCTTCATTATAATATATGTTGATGACATATTGATAATGGGAGAAAATAAGGCTCTCATGCAGTTAGTTAAGGATTGATTGTCCAAGACCTTCATGATGAAGGATTTAGGTGAAGTCTGCTACATTCTGGGAATTAGGATCTATAGAGATAGACCTAATAGATTGTTGGGGCTGTCACAGTCAATCTACATAGACAAAGTGCTTATACGCTTTTCAATGGAGAATTCCAAGAAAGACGGTCTTCCAATGGGTCAAGGCATCAAGTTATCTAAGAAGGGTTGCCCTTCTAGTGTTGTAGAACTTGAGCGCATGAAGAGGATCTCATATGTTTCGGCTATAAGATCGATCATGTATGCCATGACTTGTACTAGTACAGATATGGCCTTTGTACTTAGTATGACTTGCAAGTTCCAGCAGAATCCTGGTGAGGAACACTGGAAAACTGTCAAGAGTATTCTCAAGTACCTCAGAGGTACTAAAGATTACTTTCTAGTCTATGGTGGAGAAAATGAGTTGGTTGCCACTGGGTATACAGATGCTAGTTTCCAAACAGGCTACTACTGCAGACTCGAATACTGAAGCGGAGTACATTGCTGGATCGGAACCTGCTAAGAAAGTTGTCGCGATTTCTGAGTTCGTGAAGGAACTAGGGGTTGTTCCGAGTGTTAGTTATCCAATAACCATTTATTGTGACAACACTGGTGCAATTGCACAAGCAAAGGAACCAAGATCAACAAACAGAAACAAACATGTACCGAGGAAGTACCACATTCTCCGAGAGATGGTGGAAGCTGAAGATATCAAGATAGATTATATTTCCACAGACAATAATCTAGCAGACCCGTTTACTAACCATTAAGCTTGGTGAAGCATAATGGTCATTTTGAGAACATGGGTATTAGATATGTTGGTGATTAGCTCTAGGCCAAGTGGGAGTATATGTATGTACTAGAGACAATCTGTATTAGGACAAAATGTACTTTATACACATTCATATTTATATTAATGATGATTAATATTATGGAATTTGCGTTTGTTGAATTATTAGTTGATTGTTTATAATATTCTATAAATGCATCCCTAGAGTTTACGTGTTTATTAATGATGTGAGAATTAATAGTATAACGTAACTCTTAAATCGCCTCGACTAATGATCATCGATTCGGATATCGATGATATGTGATACGTCGACATGTGGTCTGCATCATATCCTTAGGGGATGTAGTATGTCTCACTTGCTACGAGTTATGACAACTCGTGATGGACGCATGAATACTTGTTGAAGTACTGGTATACCCTACTGATGCATTGTTTGTTATATGTCTAAAGTGTTTTCGGTGTGTGGAGATAGTAGTCCTTAGACTTGAGGTTGATACGCGCCTTATTCACGGAGTGATGTACTTTGATCATGTACTAAGCTCAAATACCTTATAGGTTGAGGCGCGGCTTGTTTTGGGTACGTTACGAAGTGGATTAAAGGTGGTAGTCGAACCAAAATTAGGATTCATTCCTTGAATGTATATTCGAGAGAACACTCAGATACTCATAAGATATTAGGTTGACTAAGTCGTTGGCCAACGCAATGGACATGTCTTTGATATGGTCATGTTGTCAACTAAAACTAATATAGATGAGTTATAATGATCAAGCCTTTTGGATAGACACTTGACAAATCCTAAGCTTGATTGAGTGTATCATGAATGAAATGAGTTTATCTTCCCACATATAGGTTCAGTTCACATGTTTTGTAGCTAAACTTTACATATTGAGTTCGTCTTCCGGCGCAGTCTAGGAGTTCCGTGAAGATCCTAATGTAATTAGTGTCAATATGTAAAGACCTGAAAGGGTAACTCTAAGTCAAATGTTCCGTCGATTAAAGGATGTAATTAGAAGGAGATTATATATATATGTTCGGTTGATAACCGGGACATTGAAAATGAAAAAAAGGGGCAGAAAATGGGACAGGACCGCGGTGCCTTGATTCAGGGCCGCGGTGCCAAAACACGTGTCAGCACCGTAGTGCCACTTATGTAGGACCGCGGTGCCGAGGCGTGTTCTGGCAGTCCGAATTTGAACCCAGTCCATTTTTTGCTGGGTCTGGCCCATGGGAACCCTAAAGCCTCTATTCTCCACTATAAATAGAGGGCTTTCCCCTCCCATTTCACCACACCAAAGCAAGAGACTTAATCTCTTCTAAAGCTCTGCTGGAATCCCTAACATTCTAGACTTAGCAATTACATCAAAAAAATTCAGAAACTTGCAAATTGAGGGACGTTTGCGTGTGCACCCTCGGACTACACAAAACTTCAAGATTTGCGGATTGCTATTTACAAAATGTAAGTCTTCTATCGAAGTATTACATTATTACTTTGTGTTTATTTTATGTCATATATTCATATTACAAATATATTCATATTACAGTTTGACCGAATGTCGGGTTTGAAACATAAATCGAATGTCGGGTTTGAAACATAAATCTTCAAATTCCGTTGCTTGTACGAACCCGACTAAAACGCCATCATGATTTGCCACGATGCAACGATTCAATATGATAAGTTAATTCTATTTTTAATTGATATTGTTAATATTTCCAGCATATTACTCTAATCAGTTGCTTTTATATAGACATTACCGACCAATTTCTATATGACCTATTAAAATAAAGTACTCCATTTTATAAGCTTGCATCAGTTGTGCTCATTTTTTTCAAATGAATTTTGGGATTTATTAATCAAATGCAGTAAAATAGAAAAGAGTATCCAAAGTTAAAAAAAAATGCAAAAAAGAAAAGAAAATCTAAGTAATCCTTCTCTGAAAATATGAAGCACCTGTATATGTACTTACTGCAAGCCATGCTTTATTTCCTCTATTTTCTGGATGAGTTCTCATGATATTTATCAAACATCTTGTAGTATGTTTTTCAATACTATAGAATCTGTCTCCAGAACAATGTTGTGAACCTGCTGAGCCAGACACCATTTCACTGCCTCATGAATTGCTGTTGTTTCTGCTACCATATTAGTTGTGATTCCCAGTTGTTGTGCTTGTGCAAAAATCAAGTTACCTCTGTCATTTCTGATATAAAAATCATTGGAGTTATTTCCTGTATTCCCCTGACTAGCACCATTTGTATTGCATTTCAACATCCCAGTCCTGATAACTGCCACCTGACTAAACAAAAATGTAAAGTAGACTTGTAGTGTTTGAACATGTTTATAATGAAAAAATAGTCTGTTGGAGGTCTTGTTATTCATGGATACAACAGTTTAATCAACTGCAGTATTGTTTGTTGAACCTGGTACTGCAGCCTGCTGTACGTTGTATTTCCACCATGCTTGACTAAGTTTCTTTTTTTTCTTCAAGATCTCCTATAGAATGATTGCTTGCACAGCTGCATAAATATGCTTGAGCTTGGGAGGAGCTTCCATTGCCCACCATTTCAAAAAACAAACTTTCTCCAAAGCTTTAAGCCTATTGGAAAGGTTAGAATAAGACGTGACATAATTTTCTCTTTATGATCCTCACAACACCAACATCTAGAGACCGCATAAATCTTCATTCTCTTTATATGATCATCAGTAGATATTTCTCTTGCTTATCTCAATTTTGCCCAAGCACTTTTAACTGTGAATGCCCTATTTGTATTGTTTATCCACCATGCCTTATCATTATCAACTGGATGAATATCAAATTTTATTGTTTGCACAATGTATTGAACAATCTTTTTAGGAATTACCATTCTCGGTTTGTTCACATTCCATTGCCCCTCGTGAATGAATTCCAACACCTCAATTTCTTCCTCTACAACATGATCTGGTAACAAAAAAAATACAAAGCACCTAGCTGTGTCCACTTATCAAACCACAAGCCGGAATTACATGCCTTGATTTTCAATCAAATATTGTGTTCTACTTCCTGTCTGATCTCCGCCGTCTTCCCCCATATATTAGATACCTCTTTAGACTGTGCAATGATAGAATGAAGCTTTTTGTAATACTTATTTACCATGTAAGCACCCCCATAAAGAAGGTTTAGTTCTCAGATTCCACCACAACTTAGCAGAGTGTCTTAGACATGTCATTCAAAGATCTGAAACCCACACCTCCTTCATCTTTTGGATAACACATTAGATCTCAGGCCACCCAGTATTTATCTTTTACCCCAGTAGTGTTGCTCCAAATAAAACTTAGCAAATGCTATGTAACTGTTTAACCACACCTTTTAAATGATTCATAGCTGAAAGAAGATACACAAGCATGATCAGTTGTGCTCAGTTACTACGTTCTCTAGTTTCTTTTTTATGTGAAATACAAAAAAAAAAAAATCAAATTAAATCATGAAATGCATGTTGAAATTGATGAAAGTTAATTTAGATATCCAAATTTTGAATTACACTACAGAATTCCATGTAAATTGACTGTTATATTTCGGAAAAAGAAATTGTCTAATGTTTAGTTAGAAAATTCTATTTCTTTTACTTATTTTTGAATTGGACTAGGTGAGGTTTTGGTACGAAGGCAAATGTTTTCTTCAAAAATAAATATGTTCTTAAATTTATTTTCTAATGTTTAGTAAGTAAGCAATACAATATTATCTTAAAAATATTTATATTTATTTAGTAAAAATATTATGGGGTGGAGTGGAGAGTGATGGTTTGGGGGAGGCCAGATGTGGGATGTTCAAGTGGTGGGTGTTATTCATGTTGAGTGGGTGGAGAGTAGACAATAAATTTGAAATGTTTCCCGCTTTTCATAGTTTTTCTCATTTTTTAGAACTTTTTCTTACATTATGTTTGGATGGTCGTTACACATGGTTTCATAATGTACAGTACCATATTGAATTATACCGTATTAATGAATATAATGTTTGAATAGATTATATATTTATTGTGGTTTAATAATATTTGTATCGATACCTTTAACCCTCAATTACAAATATATATTATAAAACTAAGTTAAAGCATAAAATAGAGACTAAAAAATAAATAGGTGGTGGGTGGGGATGGTCATTGAATGGGTGGTGGGCGTGTTGTGGGTGAGTGATTGTAGGGTGGGATAGGGTGGTGAGGTGGGTAGTAGTGGGAGTGGAGGTGGCGGTTGGCGGGGTGGGGTAGGGGTGAGTTTTGGTGTGATGAGGGTGGGTGGTAGGGTGGGGTGGTTTTGGGTGTGATGAAGGTGTGTGGTACAATGGGAAAATGAAATACGTAACCACACAAAAATTATCAAATTCATAGTTATAAAAATTGAGTTTTTTCATGGTTATATAACCACAACACTATTTAACATAATTTTAAGGCTTAATGGGTAGTAGTGGGGATGGAGGTGGCGGTTGGCGGGGTGGGGTAGGGGTGAGTTACTGAGTTTGGGTGTGATGGGGTGGGTGGTGGGGTGGTTTTGGGTGTGATGGAGGTGTTTGGGTGACGTGGGGTACAATGGGAAAATGAAATACGTAATCACACAAAAATTACCAAATTCATGGTTATAAAAATTGGGTTTTTTCATGGTTATATAACCACAACACTATTTAACATAATTTTAAGGTTTAATGCATACGCGGTCCTTTAAATTTATCTTCTTTTTTATTTATTTTGGCATATCAACTAAATCTTGTTTCTATTAAACGCCTTAACAATACAATAATGAACCACGAGAAACGACCATCCAAACCAGGGTTAGAGAATGTTTTTCACAATATTTTGATGAATGAAAATTTAAAATCCCATCCCAAACAGACCCTAGATCACCATTTCACTAGCTTTCAACCTGATCTGAGTAACGTTACTGAGAAATTGTAGTTATAACCAAAATTTGATGAAACTCTCAAAGACTATTTTCGTGCACCTCCTTCCCTTTCCAAAAAGCAGCACCATATTTGAAGAGTTCAAACTCCATTGCAGAGCTTCATGGTCACCTCATCAGAACTCAAAAACACTCTAACCCTTTCGCTATTTCACACGTTATTAAATCCTACTCCCTTTCCCCAACCTCCCTACACAAAGCCCTTGTCGCTTTTAATCAAACTGAACAACCAACATTGCCAATTTGGAACTACATTATTCGTGGATTATCTAAAAGTGATCGACCCATTGATGCACTCCACATGTTTGATAAAATGCGTCAACGAGGATTGCATGGGAATAACCTCACTTTTATTTACATCCTCAAGGCTTGTACACACCTTTCAGATATTGTACTAGGACGGGCTGTTCATGTTAATGTTCTGAAGCTTGGGTACGAGTCGTATTTGTATGTGGATAATGCTTTGATCTTTATGTATGGTTCTTGTGGTGATTTAGCTGGTGCGAGGAAGCTGTTCGATGAAATGTCTGAGAGAGATTTAGTGTCGTGGAACTCGTTGATTTGTGGGTATAGGCAGTGCAAGAGATATAATGAAGTGTTGGGTCTTTTTGCTTCAATGCAGGCGGAAAATGTGAAGGCAGATGCGGTGACGTTGGTGAATGTAGTGCTAGCTTGTAGCTATTTAGGGGAATTTGACACTGTGGATAACCTGGCGAAGTATATTAAGGATAATTTTGTGAGAATTGACGTATACTTGGGGAATACGTTGATTGATATGTATGGTAGACGTGGATTAATTATCTTAGCTGAAGAAGTTTTTGCTAAGATGGAGGAGAGAAATGTGGTTTCGTGGAATGCGATGATAATGGGGTATGCTAAAGCAGGGAATTTAACGGGTGCAAGGGAACTTTTTGATAAGATGCCTAACAGAGATGTGATTTCTTGGACTTCTATGATCACTGGATATTGTCAAGCTAATCGATTTTCAGAAGCTATTGCACTTTTCCAAGAGATGATGATAATTAAGGTTAAGCCTGATGAAGTTACAGCTGCTAGTGTGTTGAAAATCTATTGCACTTTTCCAAGAGATGATGATAATTAAGGTTAAGCCTGATGAAGTTACAGCTGCTAGTGTGCTTTCTGCTTGTGAACGTATAGGTACACTTGACGTGGGTAAGGCAGTACATGATTATGTTCGTCAGCACAACATCAAAATGGATATTTACGTGGGGAATGCGTTGGTGGATATGTACTGTAAATGTGGATCGGTTAATACAGCTTTGGAAATGTTTTTGAGTATGAGAGAAAAGGATACTGTTTCTTGGACTTCGATAATCTCTGGCCTTGCTGTGAATGGCTTTCATGATAATGCTCTTCAGCTCTTCTCGCAGATGTTAGGAGAAGGTTGTAAGCCGACTCATGGTACTTTTATTGGTGTACTACTTGCTTGTGCTCATGCGGGTTTGGTGGACAAAGGTTTGCAATACTTCGAGAGTATGAAAAAAAGTCATGGATTGGTGCCAGAAATGAAGCATTATGGTTGTGTTGTTGATTTGTTGTGCCGCTCTGGTAATTTAAGTAAAGCTTTTGAGTTTATAAAGCTTATGCCAATGGTGGCAGATGTGGTTTTGTGGAGATTGTTGCTTAGTGCTTGTAAACTTCACGGTAATGTGGTTCTTGCTGAAATTGCTGCAAACAAACTTCTTCAATTAGATCCTGATAATGGTGGCAATCATGTTATGTCATCAAGCACTTATGCCGCTGCAGAGAGGTGGGACGATGCAATGAAAATAAGGCAATTGATGGATGAGGGTGCAGTACAGAGGCCATTAGGCTGGAGTTCAATTGAAGTCGTTTAGCATATGAAAAGTATCTGAAACAAAGACTTCCTTCACATAGTACTATTTGTACAGATTATAACGAGATCGAGTATACAGGTGTAGTATTTATTGAAGGCACGTGAAGTTGAAGTGCATATCACGTGAGCAAGAGTTACTGCCCTTTTGGATAGGAAAAGCTTAATATGAGTTGCCAACTTATGCATAGATTGGTTTGCTCTTCTTCAGCACTACAAAGATGAAGGTCCCAATATAGATACAAAAGGTTGCTGCTTGACACCTAAAGAAGATATTAAGTTTGATCGTGGAGTACAGAATTGTATTTATGATCTCTGGTTCCTTGGGGTACAGATGGTTGTTGTAAACTAGTACATGATATATCAGGTGCATATAGCAAGTATGGTACCAGTCTTCTGCACTTGTTATTTTTAAAACTCAAGTTGCTTCTGCCTCTGTGCCACATCTAACATTTTAAAATTGGAGTTGATGGTCGGAGGCTCAGAGTGTACTCTTTAGAAGGCAATGAATGTAACTGTAGCAGCAGAATCGCAAGGTTTGAAGCTGCAAAGATCTCGTTGATTGCTTCTTTACTTTTTCAGTGATACTGTATATTTCTGCATCATGTTCATATTGGGTTTTATCCTAGTCTCATGGGTTTGGTTGACACTGGACCTTTGTGTAAAGAATTCTAGTTACGGGCAAGCCATTTTAGATGGAATTTTTTGGACGAGTGTATGAATGATCAGTAGTTTTACATTATTCATGTGTGCAATATCCTTTTCTACAGCATTTGAGTTTATTTTTTATGGGCAATTATTCCTACTTCTCGTGGAAAGAGGTTAAATTGATCTCAAAACACACATTTAGGCTACACGTCCAGTAGTAATTTCTATTCAGCTACAGGTTGAACATGACCTTGATGGCATTTCCACCGCGAGAACTGGTCTCAAAGGCTTCTTCCACGTCCTCTTGAGTAAACTTATACCTGTGGGTTATGAGGGGCTTCACATCTATTTTACCAGTTCTCAGAAATTCAATGCAGAGTGGCCATGTATTCCGATATCTGAAAATGCCTATGACATCCACCTCCCTGTGACACAAGACAAAAAAGACACTGATTGAAAACTTTGCCTTCGACAAGTGTTTTAGGGAAGAACTTTAAAGCAAAGAAGTGCAAGTACCTTGCAGCAGCAGAAGTAAGAGGGAGAGTCATCTCACTTTGACCTAATCCAACGAGGCAAACTTTACCACCAGCACGGGTAGCTTGCAGAGCCATTGACATAGTCTTGGTAAAACCAACACAATCAAAGCTCAAATCTGCAGGACCACCCATTGCATTACGTATTTGCACCACTTCCTCTTCCACATCCTACAACTCGAATATTGCATGAGATATACCATGCTTGGTCATCAAAAGAAAAAAGATTACCAGGGTATATTTTGATGGGGAGAAAAAAGAGGAGAACCTGCATAATGGAAGAAACTTTAATGATCTGATCAGCACCGAAGTCTTTCGCCAAAGATATACGACAATCATCTATATCAACGATGACTATCTTGGGTGATCCAAAAGCACGAGCTGCCAGCATAGTGACAAGGCCAATAGTTCCTGCACCTATGATGATTAGTTTGGTTTCTGGACCTACATTGGCACGGCGGCAAGCATGGACACCAACACTCAGAGGTTCACACATTGCACCTTCCTCCAAGCTTACATTATCCGGTAACTTAAAACATAGATCTGCAGGATGCACCACCTGATGCAGAGACAAATTCCACACTTCTTATGAAGCCTAGTAAAGGATTTCAAGAGAAGGTAAATTCTTTTTCAGCTGCACTCCCTGTCCTCTACTTGAACAATTCTTTTGTCTACACGTATTGATTTAAAATCTTGAATCTGCCTTTGCTCTACGTAAGTTCGATAGCTCTTACAGGTTCCAACACCCCGATTGATCTGAGCAAAGTATTACTCTCTTTTTCTACTTTGGAAAAAGATGGAGCAGAGATATTACCTGATTGGCTAAAGCACCATTAGTTGGAGGAGAGCCAAAAAATTTCATTCCACGGCAGAGATTGTAGCGACCATCTTTGCATAGTTGACACTGCCTGCAACTAATACCAGGCTCCAAAGCTACACGATCACCGATCGTCAGAAACTTCACTTGGATACCAACTTGTTCTACAATTCCAGCACACTCATGCCCAAGTACCATCGGCCTTTTAACCACGAAATTTGCTACTCTCATATTCTGGACAGCCATGTTGAAACTAACGTTACAATACAGTAATCTACAATTTTCCAAGTACCTTAAGAATTGATATCACCAATATTCTATGTAGTCAAGCAGAGTCGGAGCTACAGTGTCTGGCAACTTTTGTTTAAACCTTGTGTTTATCTTAAAAATCTATTGAATAAGTATAAATTATTAATTTAAAAATCAGTAACTTAAAAAGATTAGAATTCAAAATCCATAAATTTCAAATATTGAATCCACACTCAAGGGTGTGGACTGTGGCCTAGTAATCAATAAAGTGGTTGAAAGTCAGGGGAGACTAGGTTCAAATTGGCTCCGTGGCTAGGTGCCAGTACCTGTACAAGTGGGAGAATGGTTGAGGTGCCCTCAAGCTGACCCATCATCACCTTTATAAATAAGTTAGAATTTTCTTTTATCTATTATACAGACTAAACTTACCTTAAAGTGATGGATATCACTTCCACATATACCAACAGCTTTGATTCGAATCTTGACATCATAAGGTCCTAATTAGCACAAGAGTTGTATCAGCACAAAACAAATAAATTCAACTTGATGAACAAGTAGAATCAAGTCATGAAAGACAAAGATCTAAGAGCAAAACAGAAATACCAACCAAGAGACGGGAGATTATATGGCTGAATCCGAAGTGTTTTTATACCAAGAAGCCAAACTGCCAAGTTCTCTGCTTCTGTTACACTGTATTCTTCTGCTTCACCATCTGATAAATGTCCCTTGATTACCATTCTTACTCACTGAGTGAATTAGTACTCCGTCCGTCTCAATTTATCATGCCTTTCTTTTTACCTGCCTCAAAAAATATATTCAATACATTTAAAAGATCGTGCTAATTTGACTTGGCATAATTTAAGAAATAATTTTTTTTTTAAATGTTTGATTCAAAATAAGTATTCAATTTTATAAAATTAAATTACATTTAAATATTGAAAAACTTCAATCTTTTCAAAATAAACTAATAAGAAAAGCAGAAAATTCTTTTGACACAGAGTAAGTACTAGAAGCATACTTATTTCTTTTACAACCATTTAATTTAAAACTTTCAGGTTTACCCTCTTTAATGCCATACTCCCTCCACCCGGAAAAAAGATTGTCTTACTTTTCTTATTAATTTGTTCCAAAAAAAATGATATAATTTTATATTTAGAAATAATTTACAATCACATAAATATTTGAAATTTATTTTGAATCACATATTTTAAAAGTCTTTCTTAAAATTTTGAATTTCATATTAAATTAAATTAAGATAATCTTTTTAAAACAGAAGAGATAATTTATAAATATAAATATTTATGACTTAGTTACCTCGTAAAGTTTAGATTTTTTTAATTAAATTTCATGTCTGCCGTATAAATTGAAATGAAGGGTGTACTAGTACCCCAGTAATCCTTTAAAAGGTTAGCAGGAATTTCTTTTTCACTTTAAATGTGTAAAATCAAAAAAATAAACTACATGTCTTTTCAATTTGGTAAGGGGGAATATAATATGAGGATCTATGTAAGCTAATTCTACAACTAGGGTTAACTAAAGAAAAATTTCATTTTATCCTCAGCTGAACATCAAAATAGCATAACTAATTTAGGAACTGTAATGACAAAGAAAGTGCCATCTGTGGGTCAAATTAAAAGTAATTTAAACTAGTAGGGCTTATGTGCTCAAACTAGAAACTTATTCCAGCTTCTAATTGTAACTGAGGGTGTGTTCGGTATGGATCTGAGGAAAATATTTTTAAATTTTTCATCTTCGATTGGTCAAATATTTTTGGAAAATATTTTTTCTAGGAAAATAAGAGGCTTTAAAATGAGAGAAATGACTTCCTTAATGAAAGTAGAGAAAACAAGTTTTACAAGTGATATTTGATATCAATTATGTCCTCCCACTAGGGATATCAATGGGGCGGGGCGGAGACGGGGGAAGGGTACCCCATATCCGTATCCGCCATCTAAAACACACCTTCACCACCCACTAAACCATCTCACATACCCGATCGAACTGGAGCGGGTGTGGGGCGGTACCCGCATTTACCCGCCCCACAGTACAATAGCCAAAACCAAAACCTTTATCTTTTACGCATCAAAACAACAAACTCAGAATCATCTTCAACTATCATTTAATTTTACCAACTCCACTCTAATTAATTACCACCTTAATTTGTCTCATTTTTTCTTTAATTGACAAAAATCATCATATTATTAAAAAATGAAATAAATACTAGAATAAATACTTTAACTTTAGAAGAGAGGCGAAATTTATCTGAATAATACAAAGAACTGAAGAAGTAGAATTTGAAAATAATTAATAAGAATTGAATAGTGAAGACCTAACAAAGAATGAAAAAATAGAAAGAAATAAAGATGAGTTTTACCTTGAATAGAAAGAGATGAAGATGGTATCAAGGATTCATGGTAGGGAGTAGGGATGGCAATCAGGGTAGGACAGGGGGCAGATCAAACTCTTGATAGGGCAGGAGAAGATTTAAATAGCACACTTTTGGTGTAGTACTGTCTTAGTACTCTTAACAACAAAATGGCATGCTAATGTACTCATTACGTTTTTTGCAATGTAGCTGATTCACAAGCTGTCAACAAGGATGCCTAACTTGGATCAAAGAACCAAAGTACTTAAGGAAATTGCTGCAGAGAATAAGAGGTATGTTTGAGATAATTCATGTCCTTAATATTCTCAGATTGACTCTTGAATTAGTACATATATTGATTTATTTATTTTTTAAAAAAAATACTGTTGAAAACAGGAAAAGAAAGTCACTGTGAAAAGGAAGGACCAGCCTGAGAGAGAGCTATCAAGTATCAAGTAAATCAGTGGAATATTAAGGTAACAAATCAGAAATATAAGAAATTATGACAATAGATTGATTGTTCATCCATTTAAAAAAAAACTCAAAAGAAGTTAACAAAATAAATATCAAATTAAAAGTGAAAAATGAAAAATAACATAAATAGAGCAAGGCAGGACGGGGCAGGGCAGGACAGGACAATTTTTTTAAAAATGTTAAACGGGGCAGGGTAGGACGGGTTAACATTTTAGCAGGTCAAGGTTTGCCCCGCCCTAACCTGCTCTATTACCATCCATAGCAGGGAGTTTCTTTTTTTGAGTTTGGCTTTAGGAATTAGGAATTTAGGGTTGACTTTTGAGTTTCGCCCCGAGAAGCTTTTGATTTTGAGTTTTGGGATTCCTGAGATTTCGCAAGATGGATTATACGTGTACGGTGAATGTGAGAAACTGAGAATGTTTATTTTTTTTTTTATTTTATTTTTTTTCACTTTTAAACCATTTTTGAGCTTTGGACTAATGAAACAAGTTGCAGGCCCATTATTTAGGTAGTGTGGGTATGCGCGCGGTGCGGACCAGTGCAGTGCGCAGTGTAGCGGTGTTGTGGCGGTGCATGCGGGTCTTATATGAAATCCACCCCGCCCCACTACATATGGTGGGTAGCACTTTTGATATTCATACCCGCCCCACCATCCACCAAACTATCCCATATATCCGACCCAACTGGAGCGGATGCGGGGCGGTACCCGCATTTACCCACCCCACTGACATTCCTACCTCCCACCTTCCAACACACTCATCTTCACCCCTCCGATGTAGCCCATCCCCACTACCTCGCACATCTATCGATCACCCCCACATTCTATAGTATTTGTTTAGATTATATACAAACTCTTTTAGGATATTTTCTCCGTCCCAATTTATGTGATATAGTTTAACTATGCGCAGATTTTAAGAAAGAGAGGAAGACTTTTAAAATTTGTGGTCCAAAACAAGTCATACATATTTGTGTGGCTGCAAATCATTTCATTAAAGGTAAACGGGGAACTTTCAAGTTAAATTATTTTTAAATATAGAAATGTATCATTTTTTTGGGACAAACTAAAGAAAGTGTATTACATAAATTGATACATATGGAGTAATATTTTAGCTTACATACTAAACACAAAAAAATAAGTAACCTACTTATTTTCCCCAAAAAAAAAATTCAAGAAAACATTTTCTTTCGTGCAGAATATGTTGGGCCCATAATAAGAATGATAGAGCAACTCAGTTAATTGCAAGCCCAAGCTAATGTTGACCCGGTCCTGTTTATTTTTTTTTGTTTAATTGATGTACTCATTTGTATTATTGAAAACTAGGAGTGGTATTTTTGTATAAAGGTTTGATGTACAACTTTCTATAGGTTAGTTAGGTGGTGTTTGGCCAAGCTTCTGGAAGTGGTTCTGTTGCTCAGAAACACTTCTTTGGCCGAACACCCTCTTTCCAGAAGTAGAAACATTTTTTTCAGAAGCCAAAAAGTGTTTCTAGATGGGAAGAGAAGCAGAAACACCAATTTGGTGCTTCTGGAGAAGTGCTTATGCAGAAGCCCTTTTTGCTCATTCATTGAATTTTTTTTGACCCATTTATCATTTCTTTTCACAAAATTTCAATCGAGCGATACAACCCTCGCTCATTTTTCTTGAAGTTTGTTTTGGTTATCGGAGTTCCAGTAACTTCGTCGAAGTTTTACGCAAGGTTTGGTACATTCCGGTGGTTTCAAAGGTTGTTGCGGTTTATTCGATGCGAACAAGAAACAATTATGATTATGTTATGAGTTTTTGGCAAAATTAGAGTTTACGAGGTTAATCGACGAAATTAGGATTTTCAGATCTAAATCTTCACGATTGGGAGGTTTGACATCGTGTTTTGCTAGAAAAATATGATATATTCGTTCCTTGATTCTTTGTGCATTAACTTCTTGACAAGATAATCTTTATAAGTTCCAACATTATTACAGGTTTCAACAAAATGCGCAACATGTTGCTTTGGATTTCCCTTACCATAAAACTGCTGAAATTTGGGAGGTTGATAACTGACGGGAATCTTAAAGTTGTCGATCCTTGTTGTGTATGGATTTACATACGTAAGAGAGGACTTAGAGGCAACTTCATACTTTTTCTTGATAGTCCCTTCGATGAAATCCTTTAGTTGGTCAATTGGAATCATCTCTTCAGAAGAGACTAGAATTTCCTTGATGGACAGTGCTTGTTTTGTAGGAACTTCGATCTCTGGAGCTACTTTACCTTTCCCTGGTGCGTGGCTGGTTTCTCCTTCCATCAATCCATCTATCTTATCCATCAATTTGTCAATCTGAGTGTCTTGGTTTTGCACATGCTTGGTCATACCATCAATTGCTTTTGTCAAGTTTTCTAGTGTCTCCTCCATAGATGAAACGTTAGTCACCATCACTTGCATTATTGTCGAGAATGTTGGAGAATAGCATGGATTGACATATAGGTTAATATTCGGGTGGCTTACTTCATGCGGCATTAGTGAAGAAGATTTGTCGCTTGAAGTATCGTCATCTTTCTTCATGGCGGAGTTCTTGCATCCAGATAGATCAAGTAGAGCTAGAGTCTTTTTAATATTTTCGGCAACACTGCTTCCTTCTGTTGATGGATTGGTAGGGCATTCTGTTCCTTTTGAGGATGAAGATCCAAAAGCAAGAGTTGATCCGGACGATCCTTGGAGTGCTTGTTGTCCCAGTATGCTTGCTTTGTTCCTCGTAATTGATCCAAAGCTTCCAAAGATAACACCGAGGATGCTTTCCATATCAGCAGAGAACTTAGAGTCATTAGCCTTAGAGAAAGTTGACTTGGAGTTGATAATGTTTTAGGCCATCTCGACGTTCTTTAACTTTGATGATCAAAAAGTTGATATGAGAGGTAGAGATTGTCCCGCTGGGCGTGCCAGAATTTGTAAGACAATAAAATTTGCGTCGAATAATCAAGGCAGAAAAATATCACAACAATCATAGTATTTGATTTCAAATATGAGTGTTACAATCTCTATGAATCCTCTAATTCTTCTTTTCGATAATAAATTCAAGGGTTTTTAGCTTGATCTTGAACTTGGTGAATTTGATCTTGATTTGTACTTGAATTTAAGGGCTTTTGAGCTCGATCTTGAATTTGGTGGTTTTGACCTTGACTTGTACTTGGATTCAAGGGCTTGCAGCTTGATCTCGAATCTTCGTCTTGATCTCTAAAACTTGTAAAGAAATTCTTGAGTGCTTGAATGCTTGTAGCTTGTAGAGAAATTCGCTGCTTTTGATCCACGAGTTCTCTCCGGCTTTTTGTTAGAATTTTTGGTCCTTTTCTGAATTATGAGACCCCTATTTATAGTTGTAGGATGGAGGAGTTGTGATAAGAACAAACTCTTTTCGGCCAATCAGATTTAAGTTGACATGACGATATTTGATTGGTCGGAATACGTCACTCGTACCCATGACACATTTTCATTGACCTTTGATTTGACTAGGCATGTTGCATCATTTTGACAAGTGACACGATCCTATTGGCTCCATCGTTTGACTTGGCGTGTCATGTCACTTGACACGTGACACCAAAGTGGGCTTTTAGAATAAGATGACATTTTGGACTTGACAAAGTGGGTTCATCAGTTGTAGTCCAAATCAATGCACTAGCCCAACGAAATTGAACTTTAATTAAATCCATATTTATTGGACTTAAATAATTAATCCAAACATACTAGCCAACAATATTTATTCTGACTCATATATTTTTTATTTAATATAATTTAAATTTCTTGTGAATTTAAATTTAATAAAACTTTGTTATCCACAATTTCTTCGGCATTTCTCCTTTTAATATGTTGATAGAATACTCCCTAACTCTTAACTATCAGGCGCACCTTCCTCTGTGCTACGTACACGCTCCGCAAGCATCTTCCATTTTAATTCATATGTTTCCTCCATATCAATTTTTTTTTGTTCTCAAGGAAGAAAGATACTCTTTCCAAGTAGCCTGGTGAGCAGGTAACTTATCCCATTGGATAAATACTTAGATTCATAGCCTTTGTTTCCCTTTTGTAACCATGCGCCTATGCAAGATATTTTTAAGGTTTAAGGATAATAGGGACTAGAAACCTCAATTATAGGTGGATGTCTGGATGAGAAATAGTGTCAGGTAAGCAAAACTTTAAAGCACTGGTCCTGTCTTTTTTGGTGATAGTGTAGCTCAGTTGGTTCTAGGATGGCAGATTGCTTCCAACTATTACTCCTATGAGGCTATGTATTTGGAGTGTTAGTGGTTCATTTCAATTCTCAATTGGTACCTACAATTAAACTAACTACGATAAAAGAAGAAAACAATATGGGGTACATATATTATATTCAAACTCTATCGATAATTAATCCTCTGTAATAAAATCCATGGTTTTCTATTTGAGTTGCCAAAAATCAAAATAAGTACTAGTAGGTAATATTTATTTGTCTGAAATTATAGAGCATATTAAATACCATAAAACAGTAACAAAGGAGGAATAGAAACGATAAGAAATCACAATGATAGAAATTGAACACAGTTCGTAATATAAATCTACAGCAACAATATCAAGGTAGCTTGAAACCTTTTCTTCATTGAAATAGATGTTAAATGCTTTTAGTTATTCAAACTGCTCTAATGGGACACCACATCGTTAAAGCTAATTACAAACATGAGTCAAAATAGAGGTTTACTCATTGTGCAATATCCCTATAATTGCTAGGGTTAATTGGATTTAATTTCTGACAAGTTGTTATTCTTTTTATAATGTGTGTAACGTAGTTTTGTATAAATGGACAAAACAAATTCTTTCCTCTTTTTGAATTCTTTGGTATTTACTAGAATTCATCTTTGTCACTTGAGAGTAGTTTGGTTTGAAAAGAAGTTACGTTGTGATTAGTTATGTTGGGATTAGTTATTTTTATGTTATTTCTTATTCACCGGAAAGAGAATAATTCCTTGTTGATTTCATTAATATAATTGGCTTATATACATGATATACAATAATCATTCGAGGCTATAATTACGAAAATCAAATATACACTAAACTAATACAAAAGACTACTACCATAACTACATATATATAAGATCACTAATGATATCAAAAGAATATATTGTGTATATTCTATCACACCCTAAATGTGATGCATGTCGTCCGAGATCTGCCCTAAAATCTTCAAACATAACTAAAGGAAGGCACTTAGTAAAGATGTCAGCAATATGATAACGTGAAGGGACATGCAAGAAACGTACTTGTCCACGAGCTACCTTTTCGCGAACAAATTGAATATCCATCTCGATATGTTTTGTGTGTTGATGTAGTACATGATTCTCTGAGATATATATCACACTAACATTATCGTAGTAGACCAAGGCAGCTTTCCGAATAGGAAAATGAAGCTCTAAGAGGAGGTTACGCAACTAACAGGACTCAGACACCACATTGACGACCCCTCGATATTCGGCATCCGCGCTAGAGCGCGACAAAGTAGCCTGACGTTCAGCCGACCAAGAGACCAAGTTATCACCAAGAAATATACAATAACCAGATGTCGAACGCCTGTTATTGTCGAACGCCTGTTATCTGGACATCCACCCAAATCAGAATCTGTATACGACATGAGAGTAGATACCGATGGCAAATATAGTGTAAACCATAATCAAGAGTGTCATGAATGTAGCACACAATGCGTTTGAGAGCGTGCATGTGTTCTTCCCTCGGCTCATGCATGAATAAACACATATGTTGCACTGCATAAGTAATATCGGGCCTCGTAAATGTGAGCTATTGAAGAGCCCCCGCAAGACTATGATAGTGGGAGGGATCCTCGTATGGTGTGCTAGAAGTAGCACTCAACTTTGGTTTAGAGTCAACAGGAGTAGGAGATGACTTACAAGCTGACATGTCATCTCATTCAATGATCTCTGCTGCATGTTTTCTTTGAGATAGAAATAGACCACTTACATGACGAGTGACATCTATACCCAAAAAATAACTCAATTGCCCCAAGTCTTTCATAGCAAATTATGAGCTCATAAGAGATATGATAGACTTGCGCAATTTATCAGAGAAAGCATTCAATATACATATAACAGAATGTAAGTCATAGAAGTACCATGACGATAGATGAACAGTGAATGATCAGACCTGCTATGAGAAAATCCAAGAGTAGACACATAATCAGTAAATTTTTTGTACCAAGCCCGAGAAACATGTTTTAGTCCATACAAGGATTTCTTCATCAAACACACATAATTAGGATGAGCGGAGTCTCTGAAACCCAAGGGCTGATACATGTATACAATTTTCTTGAGTTCATCATATAAGAACACATTTTTCATATCCAGCTGATGAATGTGACATGCTTTTGAGAGACCTAGATTGAGAACAATGTGAATAGTTGTCAGTTTGACCACCAAACTAAATGTCTCTCCAATCCGTACCAACCTGTTGAGTTTTTCCATCACCTAAAGACGGGTCTTATGCCTCTCAAAAGAACCATCATATTTTTCCTTATGAGTAAAAATTCACATAGAACGAATCACATTAACACCAAGTGGACGGGACACCAACTCCCACGTCTTATTTTCAATAAGAGCATTATATTCATCAACCATGACCATTTTCCAATTCGAGTCACGAAGGGCAGACATGGAGTTACATGGTAGATGTGATTTAGTGCCATTAGAGTTGAGATTAAATTATCATTTTGGTCTAAAAATACCTCGTTGGCTATGATTAACGGGTCCTTATCCCGGAATAGAAGTGAGTTGGATCTGGATTGGTGTAGTGGTATCGGTATCAATTTGGGTTTGGAGGACTTGGGCTGGTTGGTGGCTGAAATTATTTGGGCTAGCAGGAAGTGAGCCTACTTACAGAAGCTCGTGGATGTGATTGTTTGGGCTAGCAAGCAGTGGGCCTGCTGGCAGAAGCTGCAGATCGAAATTATTTAGGCCAGCATGTAGTGGGCATGTTGGTAGAAAATGTGGACGAGGGAGTGTTGGGCCAGTAGGTAGTGGGGCTGACTGTGTCTGCTGGTCCAGGTTTCAAGGTATAGGCTGGACCAAATGGTGGACCACATACGGTGATAGCCCATCATCCAAAAATTCATAAGACTTGGACGCTGAATTATGCAACTTAGCAAACGAAAATTGGATTTCATAAAAAATGGCACAGCGACTAATGATGATTTTATTAGATGATAAATCATAATATTTTTAACCACGATGATTAGATAGGTAACCCAAAAATACACAAGCGGTAGAGCGAGTTTGAAGTTTGTTAATGGTAGTGTAGGGGAATGGGGGATAACAGAAATACCCTAAGATGAGAATATGAAGGATCTTTTCGCTAAAGAATTTTGAGTGGGGAGTGGTATGTTAATCCTTTGCTAGGGAGTATGTTAAGAAGGTAAGTCGACATTTGTAATGCATGATGCCAAAATGAATGTGGTAATCATGCATGGACTAGTAATGTACGAACAATATTATTTATAGTGAGATTTTTTCTCTCGGCTTTTCCATTTTGTGATGACATATGTGGACATGAAAATCGAAAATATATACCATTAACCTTACAAAATTCTCTAAATGACCTATTATCAAATTCCCTTCCATTATCACATTGAATGTTCTTAATTTTTCGTTCAAATTGAGTACAAATGAATTCTCTAAAGGATAGAAATGTGGAATAAACCTAAGACTTTTTAGATAATGGAAATGTCCACAAAAAATTAAAATAATCACCCAACAACAAAATATAATAACGGTTGCCCGAAGAGTTCAAAATGGGAGACTTCCAAAGATCACTATGAATAATATCAAATGGAAATATAGTACTAGAATGTGAGGCAACAAACGACAATTTAACATGTTTACCAAGAAGACAAGAAGGACAAACATTAGCACTATGATCGTTATTACACTCAATAAATTTATTGTTTTAAGAGAGGAAAAAATAGACGCCTACGGATAACCCAAACATGCATAACATAAGGAAGGTGCTAAAGTGGCAAACGTTGACGGTGTGGCTTGTTTTATGGTGATGGTGGTGGTGATGGGATAGAGATCTCCTCGACTATCACATCTCATTAGATGTATCCCCGTCTATAAATCCTTCACATAAAATCTAAATAGATTAAATTCAATAGAAACCGAGTTATCAGTTGTAAATTTCGGAAATAGACACCAAATTTTTAATTAATTGAGGAGCATGAAAGATATTTTTCAAGGCTAAAGACGGGTTTAGGGGAGATAAATTTGTGTGACCATAACCACGAATTCGAATTGAATGACCATTACCAATAATTATGCCATGATTTTTGCTCAAATTGAAATAAGATGAGAGATTATCTTGCACGGATGTCATATTAGAAATAGCATCAGTGTCCATGTACCAATTCATATCCGAAGAATTTAGCCCAAGTGTATGCATTGCCATCTCGATGTCTGTGTTGGTCAGAGAGACTATTGGGCCCGCAACAACGAAAGTTTGTTGTGGTCGAGGCCCAAGCAAGCCAGACTGCTTCCAGGCCAAATGATTTTGAGGCCCATTCTAGGCTTGCTGGTGTTGTTGCCGTCCACTGGGCCTGGCCTAGTTTTGTGTAGGGTTAGGGCAGGGCGGCATGGGCCACTTCCCACTGGCCCAAGGCAGGCCCCATGATCATTGCCCACTGGTCTAAGTCTGCTGCCAATGGTGCTATGGCTAGGCCCGATGCCGGCCGCCACTGCCACCACCATCCTTTCCACCGCCGCGGTCGCTACCGCATTTTCCCCACGATTTTGACCCTTTTTGTCACCCCCGTTGTTATGGTTTTGACCATAAATTTTGAAGAATGATTGAGAGTCATCGGTTTCTCGGGACGTGGCCACCATCATGGCGGAATGGGCTCCGGTTATGGCCTTTTTAGCTAACCCTGCTTCTTCTAGGGTGAGCATGGAACGTGTTTGGTAGAACGGTGAAATAGGATTGCTTTGGCGAAGAAAAGTTCCAACCTCATTATATGCCTCGAAGAGGTCCGAAACCATATAAAGAACGAGACGATCATTTGTGATGTGCACGCCGACGTTCTTGAGTTAATTCGACAATTCCTTAAGCCTTTGACAATAGGCGGAGACATTCGGAAAATACTGCATAGTTGTGTGAGAGAATTATTGCTCAAGGGTTACAGCACGAGAATTTTTGTTATCTTGGAATATATCACGCAACCTATTCCAATCTTTCATAGTCGTGGTGTCGGATTCGATAATTGTGTGCAATATGTCTGTTGAGATGGTGGAATAAATCCTTGGAGGATCGTAACATCAAGAGTCGCCCATAACTCTATTTTATCATTGGTGGAAGGAACCTTCTCATTGCCTTTTCCGGTTTGATGATGTGATGAAGGAATCTATGAGACTTTGCGTAAATTTTAAAAAGTTTCGCCCACGTCGTGTATTGGACGTTCTCCATTTCAAAGACGATAGGAATGTTGTTCTTGATTTGGAGACTGCAAGAGCAGGATGAAAGGTATTCTTTGTGTTAAACATGATTGAAGAACACGAATATAATTAGGGTGGAAGAAAAAGAATTGGCAAAGGGAGACCGAGAAGGTATGTGTGATTTCCTTTTATTCTCTTTTTAATTTCATCACTAAGTTCCCGCTATGTATGGGGTCCAGAGAAGGGCCAGATCATAAAGATTTGTTGTACGCAACCTTACCTTGCATTTATGTCAGAGGTTGTTAGCTCAAAATATGAACCTATTTAGAAGCCAAGTCATCGCTAGGATAGTCTTCAATATGTGTCATGCTAACTTAGGAATCATTTCAGCCTTAAAGACAAGTAGTTACAGGGCCATAATAGCTATGTAAGTTTAATGGTGTGTTATAGTGTTCTATTTACATGTTTTCTATGGTATGAGGGTGATGTTGAAAGTATGAATATCCTTGTTGAGTCTCTTGAATTTTGTCCAGTAGTTTTCAGGTGTGACCTTGATTGTAAGAAGATTAGCTTCTTTTTTTGTGACCTTAAGTCTTGTTTAACAACATTAACTTACACCATGCCTATTTGAAAATGTCTTCATGCATAATTAAGCCTCAACTTTGAACTATATATGAGTTATTTGTGTGTCATAGCCCATATAAAAAATTGTCGTCCCTCTTTGTATGTTTGTCAATCTCTGCCTCTCGCATGACTATAAATTAGCCATGTCTTCACCTAGTTATTGTGAGTAATAGTATGAATAACACGATTACTAACAACAATTGGATGAACGGAAAGTAAATGAGTATTACAAAGATTACAATATGAAAATGAGAACAAGGAACAAGAAGTTTGTTGAGTCAATTATATTCACTCTGTCCTTGAGACAATATTATCCCGTATATATCCTTTTACGGTGATTGACAACTTGTCTCCCAATATAAAACAACAACGAATAAGTGAGCAAAGGAAACTCAAATGTTTACCAAAAAAGAACCTTTTGAGTGTGTGAAAGAAAGCTTAGAGAGGAAGAAGTGCTCAGAAATTTTTAACTCCAAGTGTGTTTTTCAATTAAGTCAAGAGTCTCAATACATAGTGTGAGAAATATGACCTCTCATCTAGCCAACTAATGGCAATCAATAGCCATCTAATGACACCTATTGAGAGGTTTCATTCAGCCAAATAATCGTTGAATTCATGTGCCAAGTAATGGAGAATCAATGCTCCAAACCAGCTCAAAAATCAGAAACTTTTCAGTTTCCCGTTGAGAAATCTGCCTCCGAAGCGCCACGGCTCTGCCTGGGAGGCGCCGCGATGCCTGAGCTACAGTGGCTAAACATGCATTTAGCGACGCGACTCTTCACTGGAGGCGTCGCAGCTCCGACGATGCTGCGCTGCGGCCCTTCGCGGCTCCGCGGTGATTTCCGGCTCATTTCATCTTTTACACGTCATACACTTCCTATTTAATTTACCAACGTGAAACACTTGTCATTTGGCTAACAACCGTCTATCATTTCATGTCTCAAACATTTTGTTTACATACTAATATCTCTTTCCCTGAGAAATTTATGATTTTTGGTACAACGTGTGTGAAAACGACGTTTCCGACGTGCGGGACCCCAATTGTTTGAGTCATAAATAATAGGATAAACTTTATTTCACGTTAATAAATATTCAACAATCCACTCTTGAAAGAGATTTTGGCGCACTCACAATGTGTCTTTCTAGCAATCTTTCAGCGGATCGATGTTGCATCTGAATAGGTAGTCGTGGCTTTGAACCTTCCATAGTTGAATACCATCGGACTTACTTACTGTGTGGTGAACGTGATGTCTTTAACCGATAGTGTTTAATGTAATCCAAGACAACGGTACCAACACAACAATTTTCTTACTATGTTCTTCTTTAATGTTTTGTCTGTTGTGGTCGTGGACACGTCTTGGATTCTTAAGTACATTCATTTGAGGTGGTCTATCCTCGCACTTAAATAGGTGGTCTTTTACAAGGTATCCTGCTATACCCCACTTCACAAATGTTAGGAACAATTAAAAGTTTTCCCAAACCTAACCTCAATCGTTGAGGATCATTAACGGTTTTGGAAACTTAACCTCTACCCACACTGCAGATAGCACTTAATGTCTATCACGAGAACGGACTTGGATTCATGTTTCTTTGCAGAAATCATTATCTGAAGTGCTTTTGCTTCCACCGAAGTGCTCAACTGAACTTTTCTGATTTAGTTTTCCCATTGAACCTAATTCCTGGGATCTCCAGTCAGTAAGGTTGGGTATCCACCGTATCAGTTCTTATTGATTGAGTTTTAAGTCATTCCTCTAGACAGACAGAACATCTGATCTCTGGGTATGCCCTTAGTCAAAGGATATGTTAGGTTTTACTTTGACTTTACATAATCAATGGAAATAATATCTGTGGTGATCAGCTGCCGAATGGTCTTATATCTCCGTAAAATATGACGAGATTTGCCATTGTACATAGAACTCTGTGCCCTTCTTAGAGCCGACTGGCTGTCTCAGTGGATCATTACATAAGGTACGAGTTTATCCCAACAAGGGATATCCTGTAAGAAGTCATGAAGTCGCTCATCTTCTTCTCCTGCTTTGTCTAAAGCAATGAAATCTAATTCCATCGTGGATCGGGAGATACAAGTTTGCTTAGAGGATATACAAGACACGGCCCACCAGGGGTGTAAATATATACCCACTGGTGGACTTAATGTTCTCTATATCAGATATCCAGTTTGCATCACTGTACCCCTCTAGTACAGTTGGATATCTCGAATAATGCAACTCGTAATTTTGCATGTATTTTAGGTATCGTAGTACCCAACTCAACGTTTTCCAATGATCATCACTTGGATTACGGTTGAACCTAGCCAACTTGTTGACTACATAAGCGATATTATGTCGAGTGCAGTTTGTGATGTACATCAAACTACCAACCACCTCGTGTCATTGCTTCGGGGCCTGTTTCAGCCCGTACAGAGATTTTACAAGCCGAAAAACTTTCTTCTCTTGTCATGGAACCACATACCCCTCGGGTTGGATCCATATAGATTTCTTCTTCCAAATCACCATTTAGGAAGGCTTTCTTGACATCCATTTGATGTATTTCAAGATCCCACAACACGGCGATAACTATGAATACTCGTATGGACTTCATTCTAGATACCGGAAAGTAGGTGTCAAAGTAATCAAGACCCTCCTTTTGTCGATAGCCCTTGACTAGCAAGCTGACCTTATACTTTTCTATAGATCCATCTACTTTCAACTTCCATTTGAGTATCCACTTACAACCCAATAGTTTGTTTCCCGGAGGAAGATCAACCAACTCCCAAGTATGGTGAGTCTATCTCACTCTCTATAGCTTCTTTCCAGAGCGGTGCTTCTGGAGTTGACAATGCTTGAGCAATTATTTGTGGTTCATCATGAACCATATAAGCTACAAAGTCTTGACCGAAGGACTTATCTTTCTTGGCCCTTTTTCTTCGTCTTGGTTCCATCTCAGGAATCTCTAAGTCCTGAGAATCTGGAACACTAGATTCTCGATAATCAAATACTTCGGAGTCTACTGGATTTGAACTGCCTAGATCCGGGCAGTCAATGACTCTTGGATACTGAGAGCTCTGTTCATAACTTTGTTTGCGAGAGGTTATGTCTCTTTCCTTTATAGTAAACGAGTCTTCAAAGAAACTGACATTCCTTGATTCCATGATTGTACCCACGTGGATGTACCAGACATCTGACTTATGCACTAAGAAGTGATAAGAACTACTGTTGTTTGCATATCTGATGAATATGCAATCTACAGTCTTAGGCCCAATCTTGACCTGCTTTGGCTTAGGTACTTCAACCTTTGCCAGGCAACCCCACACATTCAAGTATTTGTAGGTGGGTTTCTTTTCTTTCTAAAGCTCATATGTAGTCTTGTCCTTACCCTTATTTGAGACTCTATGAAGAATCTAATTAGCAGTAAGAACAACTTCTCCTCATATGTTTTGGGGAAGGCCGGAATTGATGAGCAAGACATTCATCATTTCATTCAAAGTACGGTTTTTGCGTTCAGCGACATCGTTTGATTGAAATGAGTAAGGAGTTGTCGTTTGATGAACAATTCCCGACTGAGCACAATATTCTTCAAAATACGCTATGTATTCTCCCCTTCTATCGCTACAGATTGATTTAATCTGTTCGCTTAGTTGGTTCTCAACTTGTTCTTTATAGCGTTTGAATGCTTCAATGGCTTCATCCTTACTTTTTAATAAGTAAAGGTAACAATACCTTGTGCTATCATCTATGAAAGTCACAAAGTACTTGTTCCCCCCTCTATTTTGTGCGAAATTCAAGTCACATATATCGGTGTGAATGAGTTCTAGATGAGTGGTTCCCTTTTCGACGAATCTAAAGAGACTCTTTGAAAGTTTTGCCTCTACGCACACCTTACACTTACATTGAGGGTTTACGTCGATAGAAAGTAACAACTCCAACTTTACCAACCTTTGGATAGATTGATAGTTTACATGTCATAAATTAGACGACTCAAGAAAATAAGAAGAATGCTCAATTTTATTAATAGAAGGCATTACAGATAAGACGTTAACTTTGAAGAGGCCTTCACAGACGAAACCCCTTCCTACAAAAGTTACATTCTTAGTGATTACAAATTTATTGAACTCAAACACTAGCCTAAAATTAGCATTCACCAATAAAGGTCCAGAAATTAAATTTCTTCTAATTTCCGGGACATGCATCACCTCATTTAGAGTAAGATCTTTTTCGGAAGTCATCTTCAGGATCACATTTTCCTACACCCAGCACCTCGGAGGAAGCGTTGTTTTCCATGAACAACTTCTTATTTGTGACGGGTGTATATGTTGAGAAGGCTTCTCTATTGGAACAAATATGACAGGTAGCACCCGTGTCCATCCACCACTGCATAGGATTCTCAATGAGGTTTGCTTCAAGTACCACCGTCGAGAACTCCTCAATCATATCGTCAAGAAGCGTGTCTTCGACGATGATAGACTTAGCCTTGCCCTTGGATTTCTCTTTATTCTCATTCTTGAGTTTGCGGCAATCCTTAATCATGTGACCAGGTTTTCCACAGTGATGAAAGTTCCCCTTAAATTTCTCAATTGTTGGGGCCTTACCATCCTTCTGGAACTTTCGCTTCTTACTCGTGTTCCCTTTGGCCTATTCCAGATTTGCCTTTGCCTCAGCGGATTTCTTACTCTTAGGCATGACCTTCTTATTATCCTTCTGAATCTGGAGTTTGATAATAAGTTTCTCAAAGGTCATCTCCTTTGTCTTGAGTTTTAAGTAACCCATAAACTCATTTCATGAAGGAGGTAACTTCTCAATTAACGATGCAACCAAAAATTGCTCATTTGGTTTCATCCCTTCCAAATCCATGTGATGTAAAATAATCATTTGGAATTCCTGGACTTGGGACATCACAATTTCGTTGTCCACCATTTGAAATTTCAGAAATTTCCCAATGATGAACTTCTTTGTACCTGCATCTTGTGCATTGTACTTTTTTCTACAGTTTATCCCATAACTCTTTGGCAGTGCCAACGGTGCAATACACCGTGGAGAGAGGATCAGAAAAACATTTCAAAATATAGTTCTTACACATGAAATCACTATGACTCCATGCATCAAAAACCATCTTCATGTTGTTAACAATATGGATATCTTGGCCCCCTCCAGACGTTTCATTTGGCTGAGGGTCCGTTTCATCTCCAGTTTGTGGAGGATCTTCTGTTAGGAAATGTGTCATTCCCATAACAGTAAAAAAAAACATCATCTTCGGCTGCCATCTCTTGAAGTTGGTGTCTGATGCGCGATTTATGCACACACTAAACGCAAGTGCACGTGTCGTGACAAGTAATATAGTCTAGGTAAGACCGAATATCGTCCCCAGAGACTGGTTTTCAAATACCGATTATCTATCCTTTAGTTTCTATTTGGTTAACGTTAATTGAATTGGAATTCTAAACTAATAATGCAGGAAATAAACTAATTATGAAAACACTTTGATTTAAATCAGTTATGATGGAGAATTAGGGCTTCCAAGATCATCAACTATCCACTCTATTCAATCATTAATACAATTAGATTAACTTTTTCTTCTACGTTAAGATAACAGGTTAACTAGACCGTTTTATACTCCTGTTAAGGTAATATAAACACTCAACCCCAATGGAGAACCCTTCTACCTTTCGGTGACAAGATTGACTACAAATGAGGATTAAGAACAATAACCTATTAAGCTACACAAGTATCGGAGTACTTTCGTCCACGATTTAAACCTATGTTTATTCAACTATAGCATATTCACAATCTCCCCTTTCGGCTTTCGATTAGAAATCATATAAGTTATGATAATTAGTGATCAATTAATTACCAAGCAATCAAAACAACTATTGAATAAATCTTAAAAAAGTGAAGAAGAAACCAAACTAATATATTAATTCATGAATAGAGTTTCAAGGGAATCACAAGAAAATCCATAATAAAGTAATTAGCTCTTAGCCATAGTCACGCTAAGAACTAATATAATCTCCATACATGAACTGAAATAAACAAAGCAAAAGAAAGAAAAGAAAATACTCAAGAACAAGTCTCCAAGCCTTCTAGCATCCAAGGATTGTGTTGTGGAATATTTACAAGATGAAATGGTGGATGGAGAATGGGATGAGTGATGGAATGTAGGATGAAGGATGGGTGGATGATGCATTCTTCTAATGATGTAGAGACTATTTATAGCCCAAGAATCCTTTAGGTAAAGGGTTAGGGATTATGTAGGTAGGAAAGGTTATGGAATCCTTTTAGGTAAAGGGTTTAGGAAAAGTTATGGAATCCTTTAGGTAAAAGGGTTTAAGAAATATTTAGGTAGGAAAAGTTATCCCTTTTGGACTCTGAAAATGTGTCAAATTCGGCCCAAAAACTGAATCCGCGGCCGCGGCCACGAATCCGCGCCACGACGTCAAAAATCGAGAGCTTGACGGCCAGTGGTCAGGCCACGCGCGGACTGATTCTTCCGGATTTTTCGTTTCTTCGTCCTTTGTTCGTCCGGTCTTCGTCTGATCTCTTCTATAATTTCCGGAACTTCTTAGACTTCATTTCTTGGCCTTTTTTGTGTGCAATTCCATCTCATTTATGCTCATTTCATCTCCTTTTCGCCATTTCTCCATTTCTGACCGTTGTGACACAAAAGAAAGGAAAACGACCCTAATATTATACTAAACATAAATGAAATGAGTAAAATACTAACTAAAAATGACTCAAAATGTGTATATAAAATACACCGATCAAACACCCCCAAACTTAACCTTTGCTCGCCCTCGAGCAAAGATAAAAAAAATATAAACAAAGACACGAAAGAAAATAAAATGACTCAAAGACACTGATCATTTTGCTGCACAATTGTCACTTAGAAAAGCATGAAGGTTAGTAGGATAATATGTAGGAACATATAGCATGGATTTTTAGCATTCTAAACACTCAAAGTCAGATATTTCGCAAATTCAATTTAATCATGCTCAATGGAAGTAAGAATATCTAACTATGCATGTCAATTTCAGAATCCTATGACATGTTTACTTGTTATTCTCCACTAATCATGGATACACATATTAGAGATCTTCAGGGCTTTTCAGGGTTGTAATGTAGGCTTAGGCAGGGGTAGGTAAAAATAAGCATTTAGGCTCAATTTACGTACCATAAACTTTTTTACTTTAAATTCTTCCCTTTTCTTTTGATTCTCTTTTTAACCTCATACCCATCTTTCCCCTCTTTTGTTTTGAGAGAATGAGGTGTCTGATGAATAGTAAGCACCCCCAAACATAGGCTTTTGCCTATTTATTATTACTTTTTCATTGGGGTGCATCAAAATTGTTCAATCTCTTTTTGTTTCTTTTTAAACACTTTATATTCCAAACAACTCAATTTTTCCACTTATGACACAAATATGAAATTATAGGGTGTCAAAGAAAAGTCTTATTTTTAGGCTCAAAGGGGTTGACTAGGGATATAATTTGAATGTCAGGGATAGGAAAAAATGGTAAGAAAGGGCTAACAAAGAAATGCCTGAATCATCTCCCTAACATGCATATCCTAACTATTTCGCCTCAAATAGCAAGCAAGCAGACACATAGATTTTTATCCTTAACAATGCACAAATCAAGAAAGATACCCCAAATAGTTTGATTTCATGAATTTTTGACATATCTAATCTAAGTGTTCAGATGGTTGCTTCTAATTCCATTACATTATTCAACTTTTACTTCACTAGGTGTTTCCAGTAACTACAACATGCATGATCAAAAAAAAAAAATCTGACTAAAAAAAAAAACTCAAAAATACCAAAACAAATCAAAAAGACTCAAAAATAATAAAACATCCCCCCAAACTTAAATCACACATTGCCCCCAATATGTGCAAGACTAAAAAAAAATAGGGACAACTGCATCGACACAACACAATGGCCATAACGGAGGTCCGGGAGGAAAATTGCGAATTTGCACGAATATGGCTCTCAAGTTCCGCGCCACGCCCCGAGATTCGTGGCGCCTCTGGCATCGCTACTCAAGTTTCGGCGCCACGACGCTGATTCTTGGACTAAGGGACAACTTACAAACACAACACATCGGTCATTACGGAGGTCTGAGAGGAAATTATGGACATTGCACAACTTTTTGGCCCTCTGAAGTTTCAGTGTTGTGGCCCTGCTTTTTGGCGCCACGGCGCTGCTAGTTGTCCTGAAACATATCCTTCATGCCCCAAAATTGATTAAAAATTTGGTGTTTGTCCGTAAATTCACCACTGATAATTGAGTTTCAATTAATTTTGACCTGTTTGGGTTTTCTGTGAAGAATTTCAAGACGGGGAGTCATCTCATGAGGTGCAACAGTAGGGGTGATCTTTATCCAATCACTCCAAGTCTCAGTGTCTCGTGTCAAGCTATGTCATCCACTTTTGCAGCTCTTGTTCCTTCCTTGTGGCATGCTCGTCTAGGTCATCCGGGGTCGTCGATTTTATCTTCTTTAGATAGACATAAGTTTATTTCTTGTAAGGGTACGCGTAGTACTCCACTTTGTCAATCTTGTGCTTTGGGAAAGATTATTAAGTTACCATTTGTAGCGTCGAGTTCTAATACTTCAATGTCATTTGATATTATTCATAGTGATTTATGGACATCTCCGGTTCTCAGTTCTATGGGTCATCGTTATTATGTTTTATTCTTAGATGACTATTCTAAATATTTATGGACGTTTCCAATTGCGAAAAAATCTCAAGTTTTTTCCATTCTCATAAAATTTAGAGCTTTCATAAGAACACAATTCGGACGGAAAATAAAAAACATTCAATGTGATAATGACAAAGAGTATGACAATGGAGAATGTAGGGAGTTTTGTGCTCAAAATGAGATAAATTTTCGTTTTTCTTGTCCTCATACGTCTTCACAAAATGGAAAAGCTGAGCGAAAAATCCGTACCATTAATAATATTGTCTGCACTTTATTGGTTCATTCTTTTGTTCATCCATTATTTTGGCATCATGCGCTACAAATGACTACCGATCTACTCAATATTCTTCCCTCTAAAGGTTTGACATATTCATCTCCTCTCAAAGTGTTATACAATAAGTCTCCGTCATATTCTCTTCTTAAGGTCTTCGGATGCTTATGTTATCCACTGTTTCTGTCCACTACAATCAACAAACTTCAGGCACGTTCTACTCCTTGTGTATTTTTGGGTTTTTCGTCAAATCACCGTGGTTATAAATGCTTTGATTTGTCCTCTAAGTGAATCATCATTAGTCTTCATGTTCTCTTTGATGAATCTCAATTTCCCTTTTCTAAAGTAGAAAAAAATGTGCCTAGTTCTTATGATTTTTTAGATGAGGATGTCTCCCCCTATGTTCTACGTCATTTTTCAGATCTCCCCGAAAAAACGCCGTCAGCGCCGCGGCGCCAAAACTCCTACGAGTCAGCGCCGCGGTCCTGCACTTCTGGCGCCAAGGCGCCTTCGACGGTAATTCCTGAAATTTCCGAAAATTCCAAAAATTCACCCAATCCAGCCCAGAGTCATAGTCTAGTCACTCGCAGTCAACGGGGTATTTTTAAACCAAAGAGACATTTTAATTTGAATTCTAATGTTCTTAAATCTCCCTTACTCCGTAATCATGTGTCTGCCTTAAATGATCCTAATTGGAAAATTGTCATGACCGAGGAATATAATGCTCTTATTGATAATAAGACGTGGGAGTAATTCAGTCCCATCCAGTGTTAATATTATTCGGTCTATGTGGATTTTTGTTCATAAGGAAAATTCGGATGGTTCATTTGCAATGCATAAGGCTAGACTTGTAGGTGATGATAAGACTCAGTAGGTTGGTGTGGATTGTGGTGAGACATTTAGCCCGGTGGTCAATTCGGCTACCATTCGCACTGTGCTTAGCTTGACTCTTTAAAAATCATGGCTCATTCATCAGCTAGATGTGAAGAATGTTTTCCTACATGGTGATCTTCAGGAGACAGTGTATATGTATCAGCCTTTGGAGTTTAGGAATACTAGATATCCTAATCATGCATGTCTATTGAAGAAGTCATTGTCTGGGCTTAAGCAGTCTCCACGAGCTTGGTATAAGAGGTTTGCTGATTTTGTTTCGACTATGGATTTTTCTCACAGCAGGTCTGATAATTCATTATTCATATATCGTCGAGGATCTTCCATGGATTATATTCTATTATATGTTGATGATATTATCTTGACTGTCTCTTCTGATGCATTGCGCAAGTCTATTATGACAATGTTTGGTTCTGAGTTTCCCATGAATGACTTGAGCCCATTGAGTTACTTTTTGGGGATTTTTGTAACTCGTCTTGCATGTGGATTGTTCTTGTCACAGAGAAAGTATGCAACAGAGATCATTGAGAGGGCTGAGATGTCATCCTGTATGTCCACTTCTACTCCAGTTAATACTAAACCCAAGTTGGGTGCTGCAGCTGGCTCTCACTATGAGGATCCGACCCGCTATCGTTGTCTTGCAGGCGCCCTTCAGTAACTGACGTTCACACGACCTGATATTACATATGTCGTACAGCAAGTGTGTTTGTTTATGCATGATCCCAGAGCTGAACATATGAATGCACTCAAACACATTCTTAGGTACATTCAGGGAACACTTGAGTATGGTTTGCATTTGTATCCTTCGTCGACGTCTACACTAGTATCCTATACAGATGCTGATTGGAGTGGTTGTCCTGACACCAGACGGTCTACGTCTAGCTATTGCATGCGTTTAGGTAATAACTTGGTCTCATGGTCTGCCAAGCGTCAATCCACGCTTTCACGTTTAAGTGCAGAGGCCGAGTATAGAGGGGTAGCCAATGTGATTTCTGAGTCATGTTGATTACAAAATCTACTATTAGAGCTTCATTGTCCTATTGAGAAGGCTACCTTGGTGTATTGTGATAATATAAGTATCATCTACCTTTCTGGTAATTCAGTTCAGCACCAGCGTACTAAACACATAGAGATGGATATTCACTTTGTTTGAGAGAAGGTAGTCAAAGGACAAGTACGCGTCTGCCATGTTCCTTCAAGATATCAAATTGCAGACATCTTTACAAAGGGTTTTCCCTCAGTCCTTTTTGAAGATTTTAGAGACAGTCTCAGCGTACGAAGACCGTCCGCTATGACTGCGGGGGTGTGTTAAAGTATATTGGGCTACAACCCAATTCGGTAATGTAGCAGTGTCCCAGCTGAGATTCTCCTATTGTGGGGTCTCCTTTCCTTTGTATATTTGGTAAATATTAGACTTATGTTTGTACCTTAATTAGTAATGTAATATTACCATAATTGTAAAGTTAGTATTCTTATATAATAGAGATTTCTAAGTAGAATAAGAAGAGAATCTTCCTCCTTATAACTTGTATATATATGTCGTTCATTAATAAAAATAATCAAAAAATTATTTCTTTCACTAAGTTAAATATGTGCCTGCGTATGGACGGCCTGTTAGGATATGTGTTTCTTATCTTAGTTATTTATTTATATGCAAAGCATGTACTCATCCTGCCTTGGCTCTTAGAAAAGTCTGTATGAGCATGTTTGTTATTCTTTCCCCTTGACATCAAGCATCCATGTTTAGTTTGCAAGAAATGCACCTCTGATTAGTTAACCTTATGTAAGTCTAGCATCTTGATGTCGTTGTAGGACTATTTACTAGTGTCATATCAAATGAGTCCAAAGCATGTCTGAAGCATGATATTTCATTGGGTTCTAAGGATCGAAATCCTATAAAAAGAAAAATAAATGGTCAAGATGACACTAAAGAAAAATCGCATAAATAAAGTTTCGGACTAAGTTAATAAGGAAAAATCAGGTTCTGGCCGTTTATTCCTAAAATGCTCTTAAGTTTTTTTTCTCAAAAATTAATACTTTTTGCTATACAAAAGTGGAAAATGAAAATAACTTGGTTTAAATTTAAAAAAGAAAGGAATATGTTTTTTTCTTAACCTGACATGGCTTTCAAGAAAAATCAAGTCTTGAATAATATTTGTTTCTTTCAAATCCAAGTTTAGTTATCCTTTAAATAACTTGAGAAATTTCCTTTGTTAAGCCATAATTCGGGTAGGGAAACAAATCCTTAATGGTTGACCTCTTTTAAAAAATAAAAAATATATTTTAAACTCTTTTTATGTATTTAAAATATATTTATAATAAATCATTTTTGTCCCCTCTGGAAAATAAAATATTTTACATTTTCAAGGAGATTTTAAGGGAAATATTTCATTTTTTCAAAGTGTGTAAAACCCGTTTTGGCGGAAAATGATTTTAAATGATTATTATTTTATAATATTTTAAATACATAAGCAGTTTCAAGTAATATTATATTATATAAGACCCAAGGTCAATCTTATCCTACGGATCCTTACTATCGGGGTGCCTAACACATTCCCCGGGATCATTTGAACCCTTATTTGAACTCTGGTTAAAATTGTATTTTTCTCTTATTTTGAAAAATTCTTTAAAATAATGGTTTTCCTATTTTCCTTATAAAGTAGGTGACAACTCTAAAAATAAATATAATCTCAAGAGTCCACAAGTTATTCAGTAGTTTTTATGCCCCACATAAAAGTGAACAATAACAATAACAACTAACCATAATGTATCAATGTGGTTATATTAGAAAGCATTCTACTCTACTTCCCTTTGCCTTATAATGATAATGAATAAAATTATTCGAGATGTTTTACATACAACATGTACATGTTGAAATGTCATTTATATCACGTGTATTTTCTTTGTTATTTTAACTCTTCATAAGGTAGGATGTAGTATATCTTCATTTGCTTGGGAAAATGAAACATGATTATTCGAATGTGCTTGATATACAACGTTCATTTATAGCTCATTATTTTAGTCAAGCACAAGAAAACATTGCTTCAGAATATTTCTCAAATATTATTTCTGCTTCAGGAGTAAAGTTAAGAGTTTTACAACTTCGGAGTAATGTTTAAAGTTTTACTACTCCGGAAGTAAAGTTTAAAGTTTTACTACTTCGGGAGTAAAACTTTAAGTTTTACTACTTCGAGAGTAAAGTTTAAAGGTTTACTACTTCGGGAGTAAAGTTTAAAGATTCACTACTTCAGGAATAAAGTTTAAATGTTTACTATTTCGATAGTAAATTTTAAGGTCTTACTACTTCAGGAGTAAATTTTAAAATATTTACTATTTTTAGGGGTAAATTTTAGAGTTCCAGTACTTCGGGAGTAGATTTCAGAGTCTTACTTCTTCTGAATTAGAATTCAAAGTCTTACTACTTCGAAAATAGAGCTCAAAGTTCTATAACTTCAGGAGTCTACTTCGGGAGTAGAGTTAACGTTCTTCTACTTCAAGAGTAGAGTTAAAGTTCTACTACTTCGAGAGTAAAATTCAAAGTTTTCTACTTCGAAAGTAAATTTATGAGTTTACTACTTCGGGAGTAGAATTCAGACTCTTACTACTTCTGGAGTAGAATTCAAAGTATTACTACTTCGGGAGTAGAGTTCAAAGTTCTACTATTTTGGGAGTAGAGTTCAAAGTTCTACTACTTCGAGAAAAAAATTCTGAGTTTACTACTTCGGGAGTATAAACATAGAATATTCAGAATATTGCTTCTTAATTATTCAACCTTTTCAGGTGAGTCATAATTTTTTCACAACCAAATGCACGTTTATATTTATAGACTATATTACTTACTATCACATTCACTTCAGGGAATGAATATGTATTCGTAATATTTATCAAAAATTTGCTTTCTTCATAAATGAAACATAATTATTTGAATGTGCCTTAAGCATATCAAATCGTGATACCTCAGAACTTCTTTTAAGATATTGCTACTTCAGGAGCAAATCGAGACATATATATAATGTAGAGAATATTTTTCTAACATATTTTAAGTTATAGCCACAATAAGCCTATGAAAATATTATTATTTCTGGTGATTATGTATTTCTTACGAACTTTGATTCTTAGCTATTAAGAAATATGAAATTAATATCATAATTCCTATAAACAATATTGTTCTTTAGGAACAATTTTGACGCATAAATGATCAAACGAACTCTGTGAACGACACGATTCCAACGTAATTATTATACTATTAGTAGCAAAAGAGTTGAGGTACTATAAGAATTATGAACAATTGACCGTATGCCACATACCTCAAATTGAAAGTGCTTACTCCTTTATGGCAGAACTTGGATCTTCTCAACAAAATTACTTCATAAAGGTAGTGATTAAATGAATATCATAAAATTAATTTTTGACGCAACAAGAAACGATATACTTATCTGGCACTGTTGTCAAACTCCAAATGATACAAAAAATTCTCCCATATCTCTTCGAAATATTTGCTTAATAACAATAAAATATAAGGCAATAAGAGATATAGTAAAAAAAATGGGGGGAGAGAGAGATTTTATTACTCCTTAAATTGATTTACAAACGAATTGAATTGACTTTTTATTTATAGAACAAGTTAAACTACTGTGTAAGAGAAGTTGTTGCGACAGCAGGGCCGCGGCGTCGGAAGTTCCGAGAGTCCAGAGCGCCACAAGAAGGCTGGCCACGTCGCAGCGCTGGGCCACGCGCAAGGCGGGATTCTTGACGGAAAAACTTAGAAAAAATCAGATTTTTCTTTTAAAAGACCTTGGGAGGATGACAAGTGTCCCCATCTGATTTTGCATGCATTGATTGCATGGGCGTAACTCAGTCAGTTTCGGGCGGTAAATTAGCCCCCAAAATTTAGGAAGTAAAGGCCATCTAAAGATAGTCACACGTGGCATGTCGTGAAACGCGAGGGATAGTGCTAATCACGAGATTCTGGTCTCCGCTCCTTTCCCTTGGTTGTGTTCACGTCGTTCTTCAATTTCTATCTATAAAATTCACTCTACTATGCTACCTGTTCCTCTATCTAACTCTTCTATGGAAAAATGTCGTTTGCTTCTGTTATTAGCCACGATTTCTTCCATTTTCAGACTTATCTATGCTACTTCAGGCGATATTGATCCGATTTACAAGTAAGTTAAGCTTTAATTCTTTTACAATTTTATGTACTATTTCTTCACCTGTTCAAGTTGTCTACCTAGCTAGTCTCAACTGTCGATTTACTATGTTACCCTCCAAAATACAATGTTTCATTTTTGTGTTTTGTCTGGTAGATTATGTATTAGTAATCCATTACTTTAGGGATTTAGAAATTTCCACAGCTCGATTTATAGCATGAATCTACTAAACAATTAGTCCATCCGTACCTTAGTTTGACTATGCGGGAAGTTTAACAAGACTATTCAATCTTATGGTTCTAATTAAAGATATGTATGATGTGCTAAAATGTCGTTTGAATCTTGGGTTATAAACTTATTATGTAGGATGTTTTGTCAACTTACTAAATATAGAAAAATACACTTTTTTGGGACATATCAAAAAGGAAACTAAGGCACTTAAATTGGAATGAGGAGTAGGGGTGAATTCACATGCTATATTTAGGGCACGTGAACCATGGTGTCTCCGTAAAACTAGGGTATTTTATATATATATTTTTTAAAATTGGTATAATATTATCTGCTGCACCCATGCTACAAGAAGGCTAAATGGTGCACTTGATTGATGGTTGAGTTATTTACCTAGAGGACTAGGATCAAATCCCACTTTATTCATTTTTTCCTTCTTTTTTTTAGTGGTGCACCTATGTTCTAAAATCCTAGATTCACTTCTGACAAGGAGTACTAAATTGGAAGAAGAGTGCTTTGCGCGGAGGATTGTTTTTTTTACATAGGGGAGTAATGTTGGGTAGAAAAGGAGGGGACAAATGGTAAATTTATGAGGTGGAAGATAGAGTAGGAGGTTAGTGTTTTCCGGTTATTTTGGACATTAAAGAGTGATAATAATGTTAAAGTTTAAGCTGAAATAAGTGATATGGAGAAAGTTTTGGGATATTTTTCTCTCTTTTGGTAGAAAACATTTTCCATCGTTCATACCAAAAACTATTAAACATTTTTTTGGTAACTAATTATTTTATTACCAAGGAAAATATACACAATCAGAACAAAAACCTTACATCCATCAGACCACCATCATCGACTCCCTATCAGCTAAATGTCACAACTTAAGGATAAAAATTTAATCTTTCAAGACCTCTAGCTATCTGACTACTATGACATCCGCGACCATGAACGACTTGTACTACTTGACGACATATCTCATCCACTGTTCTCTTCTTCCCCTGAAAAATATGTTGATTTCTCTCTTGCCACACAAAATATGCACATCCAGCCAGCACTACTCTATATAGCTGTGCTTGTATTGAGTTCCCTGCAGCATGCTTTGTGGCCCATTCAAGCTCTTCTTTCCACCCCATTGCTGATCTGGTAATTTGTTGGCATGACAAAAGCCTACTCCAGAGCGCAGCTGAGTAATTACAACTGAAGAACAAATGCTCAATAGACTCCAATACATAGAGGACAATCAGTACAGTTGGTGATTCTCCACTTGTCCAATCTATCTCATGTATTCAGTCGACCATTTGCAGTCAAAGTCTTTTTGAAACTGGCCTCTCAACAGTTGATAAACCTTCTTGATAGAGAATGAATTCATGCCCATGACATCATATGATATATTGATATGTGAAACTAGCCTGCTCCAAGGTCACCTTTGCTTTAAAGATCTTCCTAGTTAACCAGGAAGCTTGCTTGGGATAAGTATTCCATAAATTTTCCCTCTTTATGTAGTAACTATGAATCCATTGAATCCACAATTTATCCTTTTTGCGACACAAATTCCAGAACTGCTTGCTTACTGCTGCCTTATTCCAGAGATACATGTCAGTGACATTAAATCCATCTGCAGTTCTAGGATAACAAACAGTCTCCCAAGATAGCAAAGCTTTCTAGATGCTTCATTGCTACCTGTCCATAGGAATCTCCTACAAATTGCCTCAACCATACACATGATCTTCTTGGGAATGATAAAGATCTGTGACCAAAAAGTTTGGATGGCACACAAGATACTCTTGATCAGTTGCAATCTACCGGCATATGACAATAACTTTGAAGTCCATGTAGTTACCTTAGTCACCATCTTATCAACAAGTGGTTGACATTGGCTAATAGACAACCTCTTGGTGCTCAATGGGACTCCAAAATACCTTACTGGAAATGTTCCTTCAGGAAACTCCAACAGGCTTAAAATTTCCTGACTGTGCATAGGGGCAACACCACCTAGATACACAGCACTCTTGCTATTGTTAACAGTCAAACCAGATGCCTTAGAAAATTCCAAAAGCATGCATATTGCAGTCTTCTTACAGATCCAGTGTCACCCCTACAAAACAGCAGCAAATTATCAGCAAATCCTAGTTGAACTATTTGCATTTTCTCACACCTAGGATGGTAGTTAAAATTTGGCTTCTGCTGCAGAGTCTTCAAACTTCTTGTTAAGTATTCCATGGCCAGGACAAACAGATAGGGGGATAGTGGATCTCCTTGCATTAGCCCTTTCCTAGCCTCAAATGGTTTTGTTGGACTACCATTGAGTAGGATTGAGTAAGACACTGTTTGTATGCATGTCATAATCCACCTCACATATTTCCCAGGGAAATCCATACCATTCATTACTTGCTCTAGAAATCCCCACTCTAGTGAATCATAGGCTTTTTTCATATCCAGTTTAAGCACAGACCTAGGAGACAACCCCTTTATCCCATAACCTTTGACAAGTTCATGGCTAACAATTGCTCTAGAAATCCCCACTCTAGTGAATCATAGGCTTTTTGCATATCTAGTTTAAGCACACACCTAGGAGACAACCCCTTTCTCCCATAACCTTTGACAAGTTCATGGCTAACAATGATATTATCAATGATTGTTCTGCCTGGCACAAAAGCTGACTGACAATTATCAACTAACACATCCATCACAACCTGTAATCTCTTGGTCAAGATCTTAGATATAATCTTATATAGAGTGGTGCAACAGGATATTGGTCGATACTCCTTAACTGTCTTTGGATGCTTAGTCTTGGGGATAAGGGTGACAGAAGTGCAATTTACAGGCTTATACAGATTCCCAGTTTCAAAGAAATGTAGTACAACATTAGTTATCCCCTCACCTATATGTGGCCATGTCTTCTTGAAGAAGTAAGCATTTAGACCATCACAGCCTGTTAAACATTTTTTCTAGCAATTAAAGCATTTTTCTTTATTCCTGACATATTGTGATACTTTCTAAAATTCATAGATGAGTCATTGGGAATTAGAGGTGAGACTTATGTATCATTTGATTAGTGTATGCTCACGCTTACATATGAGATATGGAGAGTTATATTTTGTTGCCTATCTATTCTTGAAATGAAGGGGAGTCTTGGAGTAACTGGTAAAATTATTGTCATGTGACCAGGAGGTCATGGGTTCAAGCCGTGGAAACAACCTCTAGCAGAAATGCAAGGTAAGACTGTGTATAACAGACCCTTGTGGTCTGGCTCTTCCCTGGACCCCGCGCATAGCGGGAGCTTAGTGCATCGGGCTGCCCTTTTATCTATTCTTGAAATCTACATTTCAAGGGGAAAATTCGATAGTCAATGAGCGTTAAATTGTGGTAGAAATTTATTTGTTTCTTGAGCTGTGAAATTTTCGTCCTTGCTAATCCAAAGAAACGGGCATGGATTTCTAGAGTAACCTGTGGAATCAATTGATCTTTCTTGTTGAAAGTTAAAACCTTGTATATTGTGCCTTACAATCCATTTGGATCATTAAAGATTTAATCACGGACTAAAATGCTCTGTGGTCAAGGAAACTTTTTTTTTTCAAATAAGCATCATTTAGACGTAACTTTAACCACATAGATATTGACGTCGGCCTTTCGGAGCTACTATCTCTTCCAACAACAATAACAACATACCCACGGTAATCCCACAGGTGGGGTTTGGGAACGGTAGGATGTACGCAGACCTCACCCCTACCTTTGTGAGGTAGAAAGGTCGTTTTCGATAGACCCTAGGGTTTTAAGTTTTGGTTTTGTTTTGGAAAATAATGTGTGGTTGGATTTTGTTTTGGAAAATAATGTGTGGTTGGATTTTGTTTTGGAAAATAATGTGTGGTTGGATTTTGTGTTGGAAAAAGGTGCTTGTGTTATGTTGGAAGATCTATTTTTGGAAGGAATATTTGGTCTTTTTCTTTTGGGGGTTTACGGTGTATGAAACAGCATTTCCAAAAAAAAAACAATGAAAATAGTTTGTTTATAGGCCCAACCATTCAAACCAATATAGGTTGGATCAGGAGCATAGGCTACATCGATTTAGACTTTGTATCTATTAGACATGTTTTGATCATGTTTTCTTAATATGTACCAGATTATTAATATTTCCTCAATATTTTATCTTATGGAGTGAATTGATGCCAGTGAGCTATTTTTTATAACTTCATAAGATTATTAATTAGGAGAGGCTTCGTCATGTCCTCCATAACTGTGGTTAGTTGCGGACCATTACTCGTAAACACACACACACAATCAAAAGTACAATCAAACATCCACTGATTCCAAAATGTCAGAGGTTGGATTCAATACAAATGTCTGATCTTTTTAGTTTTGCTTCGATCAAATTCATTGAATCTAACTTTACAATTGTAACATTTGGCTGTTAGAAGACCCACATAACCTAGGCTATTATGGCTTCTTTGTCAAAATGAACACAACTATCCTAAAAGCCTACATAGTCAAGGCCACTGTGACTTTAGCTCTTAAGTCACACAATCCAAAACTCAACTGAAGTAATGAATAGCCTCAGAAGCTGCCGAGATCAAGAGTGATCCCAAGAACTAGTGATAACTGAGAGGCCATGTATGTTTTGACCAGACAATTAATCATGAATGTGTTAAGTTCATTTTGAATGTGGAACATGACTACTAACACCTATTTATACTTAAATGTGTATAGTTATTCTAGCTTCCTTACTTTCTGTTTATATTCTAGAATTTTTAGACAAAATCATGAAATATAAATGGCAGCATATGCATATAATAAAACATTAACTTTGGAAAAATATTTAAGCTTCTGGCCACCCTCTGGACTATCGTATACTTAAGATTATTGCAATCAACTATTGGTTCCCTCTCTACTCCTGCTTTCCTCGGTAGCATTTGATTCCTGGTGATAGTCTTATGGGCTTGATTCTGATTGAAATCCAAGTATCTGCATATTTTCTGCTGCAATTCTTTCAAAGTGATTCTGTTTCATGACTTCTGATCATTGAATTTGTTGGTTTCACAGAGCATGTGTTGGTCACTGCAAGGAGACTGGATGTGTGGGAGAAAAATGCTTTCAACATTGTAATTTTTCTTCTGGGGAAAATCCAATTGATGGTCCATGGTACCTGCAGGAACCACTTTATCTGAGATGGAAACAGTGGGACTGCCTTAGTGATTGTCAATACCACTGTATGCTTACCAGAGAGGAAGAAAGGCAGAAACTTGGTCTTAAGCCTATCAAATATCATGGGAAATGGCCCTTCCGGCGTGTTTATGGGATCCAGGTTCTTCATAAAATTAGATTAGTGTTTTACTTTCCTACATCTAGCATCTGATATAATTCATTCATCTTAACAAAGTCCTCTCCGAAACCAGGAACCTGTTTCTGTGGCTTTCTCTGCCCTTAATCTTGCTATACAATTCCATGGATGGGTATCCTTTTTTATTCTAGTGAACTACAAGCTGCCTTTTAGCCCAAACAAGAAGCCATATTATGAATACACTGGCTTGTGGCATATTTATGCAATTCTATCAATGAATGTCTGGATCTGGAGTGCTGTTTCCCATAGTAGGTGAGTTCCCATTCTTTTTGTTTCTCTCTGATTTGTAATTGAATCAAATGGTTTGAAACTGTCTTCCGAAGTTATGGTAGTTTTTTAGTATAGGCTTCTTGCTGAAAACATTGTTTCCGGAAACTGTTCTAGTTTCTTCTGTTGATAGATAGCTTCGTCTTCACAAATAACTCCCTCCATTCCATTTATATGGCACTATTTCCTTATTAGTCCATTCCAAAAATAATATTAGCTGTCTAAATTTGAAAAAAAAAATATATTTTTCCATTTTACCCTTAGTGACAAGCTTTTACAGTTGCACAAATGTAATGGCATGTTTAAGACAACAAGTTTCAAAACTTTTATAGTCACACAAATGGTATGACATATTTAAGACCACAAGTTTCAAAGTCTTCCTTTCTTTCTTAAACTTTTTGCTCAGTCAAACTAAAAAAAAGAAAAAGGAAGCCCGGTGCACTAAGCTCCCGCTATGCGCGGGGTTCGGGAAGGGCCGGACCACAAGGGTCTATTGTACGCAGCCTTACCTTGCATTTCTGCAAGAAGATGTTTCCACAGCTTGAACCCGTGACTTTCTGGTCACATGGCAGCAACTTTACCAGTTACTCCAAGCCACATAAACTTCTTGCTCAGTCAAACTATGACATATAAATTGAAGGAGTATGTCTTAACATGTCCCTGCAAGCTAAGTTTCTTGGACTCGAGTGCGGGTGTCCGATATGGGTGCGGATCTAGATGTCGGATCCTTCGTGATCTAAATTTTAAGATTCGGGGATACAGATCCAGGTATGGGGATTCGGCTACAAGTAAATCAAATATCTAAATTAGAGTTATAAAAATAGGCCTAAATAATGGTGGATATTTGGAAGGAAAGGAATGCACAAATTTCTGAGAGCAACTTTGGATTTGTAATTATTATCAAGTAAAAATGCATCTCCTTATTGTTTTTTTTTTGTGTGTAACATGGCTATTGCTAATGATATAGAGGCCATGATAGACTTCTTGAGTTCGCTGTAATAACAATGATGTTGACTTGTAAATATCTGTAAATATCTTTAAAGCACCTTTTGGTTGCGGACTTCTAATACACTTTATCTTTCAATGAATAAAACCATATGCCTAATTATGATTTCCCCCTAGCTTTATTTTGATTTCAGAAATCATCGGATCTGAATCGGTTGACCATATCCGGTACGAATCCCACACCCACATCGTATCTGAAGAGTCCGCGCAACTTAGCCTGCAACTGCTGTCCTGATTCTTTTCTTTGGCTTAGCACGCTGAAAAATACCTTTAGTTAACGGGTCGTGGTAAAACTTGAACCAAGGATCTTTTCTGCTTTCATACCATGTTGCATTATATGAGGGGACACTTTTGTTTATTCAGTTAGGTCTAACACTTTCTAATTTTAGTTGTTGTTTAAACCTGCCTATATTTGTAACTTTTCAGAGAAGTTACACAAGGGTCTTCGTCATTGTAATAACCATATGGGTAACTGTGACACTATTCTCTAATGTAAAAATGCTGTTTTGTTCTTGTTTACAGTTTCTCTGTTTTGATTTTCCTTGTTTAATATTCTGGAATTAATTGCAGAGATGTAGAATTCTCTGAAAAGCTGGACCATTCATCCGCGGCTGCATTGATTGGGTATTCTCTTCTTCTTGCTATATTGCGAGTCTTCAATGTGAGAGATGATGCATCAAGGGTAATGGTTGCTGCTCCCATTGTTGCGTTTGTGACAACCCATATCTTGCATCTGAACTTTTATCAACTCGACCATGGTATGTCCCCTTTCAGTATGACTTTCTGTTGACAATGCATGACTGGTACCTTATTTCCTGCTAGCCTTGAAACAATACATCAACTCCTTGGATAATTGTAGCAACATTAGTCCAATTTCCTCTGGGTCAACACCTAGGATCTGTAAGTTCTACTTCTGCAGTGTATTAAAAATGCAAAAACTTGGTTAAGTAACTTCCTATAGTTTATCTCTAAAGACATAATCAAGTGGATTGTGACTAGAGAGGGAGGGAGGCTGTAGATGTGGGTAGATGATTGAATTTACTTTCAAGTTATTATGCATGTCCGTTTGGATGTTGAGTCATGAAGATTGGCAATGAATGGATCTTAGGAAAGGTAAAATGCTGCATCTTATTCTGAATCCAGTCTGCCTTGATAAGGTTGAGTGCCTTTTCCCATGGTGTTGTTTAAGATATCAAATAGGCGATTTGTGGGCTGTCAACCACTAAAGGTAAAACAAAGCTAACAGACAACTTTCTAAAAATCAATTAGAACTGACCATTAGGCTATCTACCTTCACCTACCTCCTTTGACCTTAGTTCAATTTGTGATTCCTCGACTTTTGGTCCTAAGGGGTGGCAAATAGACTGTTTGCGCTGAATTTGGATGAGTCAAAATGAACTGTATCAATAAACGGGTCATTGCCAACACATATCCAAAAGTTTCTCTGACATGGAATGAGTCAAGATGGGCTAAACAATGGGTCATAGCCCCACACACACACCCTGCCCCAGTTCTTACCAAGTTTTAATTTCGTCATTTGTTTTTTATGATTTATTTAACGGAAAAGGGCCAAATATACCTTTGTCGTTATACTTTGTGCCCTTGTCGTTATACTTTGGGTCCAAATATACCCTTGTCGTTATACTTTGGGTCCAAATATACCCTTGTCGTTATACTTTGAGTCCAAATATACCCCTGCCGTTATACTTTGACACAGATATACCCCTCATTTTAACGGAGGGATACGTGTCATCATCCTATTGGCCTATTTTAAACTAATCCCTAATTAATTAAAATTCAACCCCTTACCCAATATCCATTAAAAGACCCATACCCATATCCGAAAAATTCAAGACAAGCTTCAATAAGCTTCTTCAATGGCTGCTTCTACATGATGATGATTATGCGTGCCCCAAATTTCCTCTTCCAATTCTTTATTCTTGATATTCCTAAACACATTATAACACATAATCCTTCCTTCCTTGTCCTTCCCATTATCTGTATACCACAAATTCTCAAGCTAAGGACTAAATTTCAAAGACTCTAAACTCCCTCCTCCATCTCAACGTCGTTCACAACATCTTGAACGAATCACACACGCCATAACTCTTGGCTTTCAAGAAATTCATCAAAACGATATCCGTGCTCGGGTTCCCTTTAATTGGCAATAAAGGACACCCCATAAAAAAATGTTACTCAAATCCTCTGTAATACTTTTAACAGAGAACAACTTAGTATTATTTTTACCTAAATATATCCACTAAGAATTGCATCGTCCACCGAGAAATATTTCACTGCTTCTTCTTCAGTGAAAGAAGCAGCCATTGAGGAAGCTCATTAAAGCTTGTCTTGAATTTTTCGGAAATGGGTATGGGTCTTTTAATTTGATATCGGGTCATGGGTTGAATTTTAATGAATTAGGGATTAATTTAAAAATAGGCCAATAGGATGATGACACGTGTCCCTCCATTAAAATGAAGGGTATATTTGTGCCAAAGTATAACGGCAGCGGTATATTTGGACCCAAAGTATAACGAGGGGTATATTTGGCCCTTTTCCGATAGTACAGGGGTATATTTGGCCCTTTTCCGTTTATTCAATTATCAAACAAAACTAATAAAGAAAAACTTCTTCTTTATTATATCTATATATAACATACAACAACAACAGATCTATATATAACATATCAAAGAAATTTTCTTTTTATTTAAATATTTTAACAAGGCTTCTCATGGGGTTAATTCGGGCTAATACATTGCCAAATTAGCCCAACTTTTAGATGTGCTGAATTTGGAAAAGTCAAGATGGGCTGAGTTAATGAATGATCCGGTCATTAACCCGCCCAAACCTGGATTGGTTGGCGAGTCCATGTTTTCATGGGCTAATGTTGCCGCCCTTAGTCCTAATGATGTAGCTGGATTCCACTTTCCAGTGTTCCTGAAAACCGTCTTAGACTGCCTATCTTGTCTATCCTTGAGTCTTTCAGGTTTATTTTGTGTTTCCTTTGTGATGTTAAGTAGAGAAACAGAAGAATGGTAATGAATGGATATAGCTTAGGAAAAGTAAAACAGCTGCATCTTTGCCTTGATGAGCATGGTGTAACGCGATTATCTGGTCCCGGGACCAAGGACACGTGCGAATAGTTTTTATCATGTATATTCAGCCACTTGGCACGAGCGAAAAAAAACAAAAATCACTCAAAAAAAGAAAAAGTAGACATGAAATTCAGTTTGTTCTTTAGACATTTTACAGTTATTGAGTCTATAAGTTGAATGTTCAATTGCTATCATGAAGTGTTTGATATAAAAAAAAAACATGTTGAGTTGAAACTACTCTATCAAGAGTACTAAAAGGCTAATTGAAGGAGTTCTTCCTTTGCTGATTGTCCATTTTTATCCTCTACCAATGTAAAAGTCAGTTTGCATGTATCTATTGTGAAGTTTCATTTTGACTCTTTGAAACAAATTCATGTTTCTGGATGAACTTTGAATAGATTTTTGACATCTGCTGCAGTACTAATATTTCCCTTTTCCCCTTTTGATAGTGGTGCACTTCTGATGTTTCTTGCAAAGCATATGCACAGTAACCATTGGACACATACAGTAATCACAATTTAGAAAATACAGGGCACTATAAAATAGATGTTACATCCTAAAATCGGGACAGAGGTGTCTAATAAGGCGTTATGCATCACCTGTCAAACTTGAAGGTCATCTTGCTTTGGTACATCAATAATCAGTCTCCTTTTTTTTTTCTTCATTGTTTTCCTTTAATCTACATAATGAAAAATCAAACTAGACCTTACACCTGGAAGGCGGAGAGCTAAGATGTGTATGGAAGCAACTCATTTTTCTTTTCAATGACTCAAGACACATTGAGGGAACATTTTTGGTGGTCAAATCAGTGTCCCGTGTGTCATGTGGCCATCGTAGTTGCAGGGACCCTTAAAATTACTGATTATGTTTGTTTATAAAAATAAATTACTGATTATGTTTTTTTAAGCGGTAGTTCTATATGTCATGAATTAATTACATGTACGAGATGTAGAAGCTGAAGTTGCCAGATTGCCCTGCAGGATTAAACATCAAAGTCTGTGTTGCTATGACCATGCTGCAGTTTATTTTATGGGCGGTCTGGGCAGGTTTTACTCACCATCCATCACGCTGGAAGTTGTGGCTTGTGGTGGCTGGTGGAATCCTTTCTACACTCCTTAAGATATACGACTTTCCTCCCTATATGGGATATGTAGATGCCGATGCTTTATGGCACACTTTCTCCCTTCCTCTGACCTACTTGTGGTGGAGTTTCGTAAGGGATGACAGTGAATTTGGAACAACTACTATCATCAAGAAAGCGAAGTAGAGTGAGAAGCATATTGTAATTGGTAAAGGGTGTCGAAAGTAATTTCAATTCAGGTCTTTGTTAGTTTTTGGTTGGCTGGCTTTTTTCTTGCATGTACGCATTTCTTGGAAATGCTTACCCATGCGAGTTGCTGTTTTTCCAACTTCAGTAGGTCTAGTTCAGATGCATTTTTTGATTTCCACATCTTTCTCCAATGGTCTTGTAAAACATATCTGAAGTTGTACTTAACTTATGTGATCTGTAGATTGTATTCTATACATTTATTCAGGGAGAAGTTCTTACTTACCTTAGGCACAGCATAGAGTCATTTTAAGCTCCTTGAGAGAATTAGTTAAGAGTGGTTTCTGTATTTTTAAATGGTGTTGGGTTTGTTTTAATTCTAGGGTTCCTAGTGCTTAGGGCTGTTATCGGTCCGGATACACTCGAGAACCACTCGAGAACTGGACCGAAATACCCCGGACCGAATACAGTCCGGATACGAGTACCAGACATAAGGATCCGGACCGATAAGGATCCGGTCCGGCAACCCGGTCTAATTACCCGATAACTTATATGTTATCAGTCCCGTTCCGATACCGGTAACTATCTTGTCAATCCTTGGAAGATTGCTATTATATATTGCTTTAAGTTTGTTAATATGTATTATGTAAAGCAGAGATTTTTATTAAAAAATTATAAGTAAAGCAGAGATTTTTAAGTAAAGCAGGGATTTTAATATTTCGGACCGGAAACAGTATCCAGAACCGGACCAGTAACCTTATCGGACCGGAACGATATGTTAACGGTCCGGTCCCGAATCTCTTTTCAGGACCGAATTTTTATTGGTCCGGTCTCGGTCCGGACCGGTAACCTTATCGGTCCGGTTCCGGTATGTCGATACTCGGACCGACAACAGCCCTACTAGTGCTTATAGTTTATGTATATATTTAGGAGTTGTTTGGACATGATTTGAAATCATGATGATTTGAAGTTGAAGTTTTGGTTAGACATGCAATTTTGATTTCTTAAATTGTATTTTTATTATAGACATAAAAATCCCACAAGTTGTGAAACTTATCAGAACTTTTTCAATTGTTATACAATTTTATCAAATGAGCAAGTCATAGTTCATAACAAAATAAATACGCAACTAGAAGGTCTTTCTAAAAAATACAATATCAATTGATCAAATTTTAGTTCAATAAAATAGAAAATTGAACATGAGTTGTAGTATAATTACTCTTTAATATAATCACCTCACATGGTTGGTAAGAACAAATTTGTTATAAATATATCAACTTGTAGATTTTTTAATATTTGATATAAATGGTTGGTAAATATATCTACTAACTTATGATCTATTTTTACAAAATATAAATTTATGTGTCAATTTTTACACTTAAAAAATTTAAAATCATGATTTGGAATCCCAAATCATCTCATGAGATGAAATCAAATGTCCAAACGGTAATTGGTCATGTTGCTAATGGCATTGTATATAATCGTTTCAAAGGTCCCAAATTTACCACTTAATAGCAATAAGAAGGGGTTTACTTCAGGTTTATAAAACTGGGTTCGAGCATCTATTGGATTTTTTATGGATAGCGTATTGTTGACACTTAAAAAAGGTGTGCAACAAGTAAAATAGCAGAGACTTATTGATATGCTATGCATTTTCTATATTTCTAATTCTAGTATACTACTATCAAGTAGGAAGATGACAAAAGAATAGTAGTAATTAATGTGGTCAAGATCTATTGCACATTTTATTTCTTTTTCAATGGCGTTGGTAGGTCCCCTCCCCTCCGGTAAGATTCTCTCACGTAGGGCTGCACAAAAGTCGGTCTGGACCGAAAAAATGGACCGGACCGAACTTATTTGGACCGGACCGAACCAGATCGATAATTTTTGGTCCGGTCCTCGGTCCTTTGAAATATTTTTTTCAGTTTTCGGTCCGGTCCGGACCGAATTTTAAATATATATTATATTATATAATTCCTAATATATATAATATATATAATTCCTAATATATAAAATATATATAATTCCTAATATATATTTAAAAAATCGGGTTTCGGGGCCCGTTTTTTTTTTTAAAAAATTGAATTTCCAATACTGAAATTGACATTCTCGGACACATTACCACGAAATTTGAACGTTGAAATCTATTGTATATCGCGAGATATTTAGTTTTGAAAAGGGGAAAAACGTAAGAATTTGGGGAAAAGTGAAATTGATTGGCAAGAAGGACGTTTTTTGAGAAATCAGCTGCTCCAAAGTCCGGCCCCGTCTCGAAAAAATACGCGAAATCAAAAAGAATATTAGATCAAACGGACGTCCGAGCGCAAAGTTATGACCATTTAAAGTTTCACTAATTTACAACCTATATTTGATATGTCAATATGTCCGCCGAGGTAATGGCGGGGCTGGGGGCTGGATGTGTTACAATAAAAATAGAATTATAATAATTCGGTCCAAATAACCTGGACCATTGGGCTTCAATCGAGACATTCAATATACATACAATACACGTGTATATCGTGTATATTGTATGTATATTTAACACAAATTATTCCTTCTAAATGGAGTAGACATATGAGCTACGCTGGCTTTGATAGGTGCATACCACATAGTAAAAAGTGTTAAGAATCACATGTGATCGATCCATGCATAATTGATCTGGATTGACAAAGGAATTGAGAAGAGAAAAAGGTTCGAGAATGAAGAGAGAGGAAAGGAGATATTTTGGGAGCAAACTGACTGCTCTTCTGGGAGTAGATATTATTTTCTTATACTCTAATTTAAGTTGATAACTAACTTAGGAGCTAATCATCTACAATGCTTCTCATGTACATTGGTACACATATTTAATACTTCTATAAAAAGTTTACAGCAAAATCACATTTCTTTAAAATGAATTCATTTAATTATTACCCCCACCTCCTATCCTATAGTGAAGGAGATCATGTAAAATGTGTCTCAACGCAACACCTTACGTTTGCTGTTGTTTCATCAGTATAATTATCAAGCGAAGATATCAAGTTAATTAGCACAAACTTCTTCTTGAAAATAATTGTTCAAAATAATCTTAGTAAGTTGTTTTATATAAAATATATTGACAGAGCAAGAAATTTTAACAAAGCAACAATAGCATATCCAGTATAATCTTACAAGTGAGGTCTAGAGAGGGTATGATATACGGCTCAAGAAATTGGCGGACCAACTCCGTAACGTTGGAGCGCCTGTTACCAATAATCGTCTTGTTCTACAAATGGTTGCAGGCCTATCTGAGGTCTATAATGACGTTGGACTCTACTCCGTCAAAGTAATCCACTTCCACCTTTTTATCAAGCCCATTCGATGCTCACGTTAGAAGAAGCCGGCTTGGCAAAAAAGGCGGCTACCGGCGCAAGTTCTGTGGTGATGATAACTACATCCGATAACTCTCACGGTTTTATTGATAATTCGGGTCAAAACCACAAAAATTGTGGCGGCAAAAAGGGTCAAAACTGTAAAAATAATGGCAATATCGCGGAGGCAACAACGGTGACGAATAAGAGTAACGCCGCAGCTGGCCTCGGCATCGGGCCTCGCCGTGGACTGGACCATGGCCCGCCTCGCCATCGCTCTCCCGCTATTTTCAGAGAAATTGGGCTCCGGCCCAGCCCAATCACATGCCCATTTTCTCGGGGTCTTACGGCACCAACCATCAATGTTCCGGGTCGGGTAAGCAGGTCGGTCTGCTTGGGCCTCGGCCCCCGCAGGCCCGAATCTGATCCCGACACCCACTGATATTGAGTTCGATATGCATACACTTGGATTAAATCCTTCAGATCCAAATTGGTACATGGACACCGACGCCACTTCTCACATGACGTCCGACCAAGGTATTCTCCCGTCTTATTTCAATTTGAGCAAAAATTGTGGCATCATTATTGGTAATGACAACTCAATTTCAATCCGTGGTTACGGTCATACAACTTTGTCTCCCCCACATTCACCTATTGTCTTGAAAAATACCCTTCATGCCCCTAACTTAATTAAACATTTGGTGTCTGTCCGAAAATTCACCACTGATAATTGAGTTTCTGTGAAGTATTTTAAAACGGAGATACCTCTCATAAGATTCAATAGTAGGGGAGATCTTTATCCAAACACGACTGCCACCACTTTCTCGAGTCAAGCCATGTCGTCGACATTTGCAGCTCTAGCTCCTTCCTTGTAGCATACACGTTTAGGTCATCCTGGGTCGTCAATTATTTCTTGTAAGGGTACGCGTAGTACTCCAATTTGTCCTTCCTGTCCGTTATGGAAACATGTTAGATTACCATTTGTAGCCTCTACTTCTCGTACTTTGATGTCTTTTGACATTATTCATAGCGATTTATGGACATCTCCCGTTCTAAGTTCTTTAGGCCATCGTTATTATGTTCTATTTTTGGATGATTATTCTAATTTTTATGGACCTTTCCGTTAACGAAAAATCTCAAGTTTTTTCCACATTCTTAAAATTTAGAGCATTCATCCGTACCTAATTCGAACGGGGAATAAAAAATATTCAATGTGATAATGGCAAAGAATACGTTAATGGGTTGTTTTGGGAATTTTGTGATGTTAATGACATAGTTTTTCATTTTTCTTCTCCTCATACGTCCTCACAAAATGGGAAAGTCGAACGAAAAATTCATACCATTAATAATATTGTCTGAACTTTATTAGCCCATGGGTCCGTACCTCATTTCTTTTGGCATCATGCACTACAAATGACTACTTACCTCCTTAACGTACTTCCTACCAAAGGGTTAGCATATGAATCTCCCCTTAAAATTCTCTATAATAAGAATCCTTCGTATTAACATCTTAGGGTCTTTGGGTGTTTATGCTATCCACTTTTTTCGTCAATTACAATTAACAAACTTCAAGTCCGTACTACCGCTTGTGTGTTTTTGGGTTATCCATCTAACCATCGTGGTTACAAATGTTTTGATTTATCATCTAATAAAATCATAATTAGTCGTCATGTTATTTTTTATTAAACCTGATTTCCGTTTGCTAAAGTGAGTAATCCCGTACCGAGTTCATATACTTTTTTAGATGGCGAGGTCTCACTATATATTATCCACAATTTATCGAACACATTCCCACGGTTTCGTCGAGTCCAGGCACACGGCCTAGTATCATTCTCGGTACTGGAATGTTCGGTGCTCCAATCCGAAATTCCGCCATCAAGTTTCGTTATTGGGTCAAGAGCGCCTGCGTCTTTGGCGATCACCAACTCACCATCGCCAAAAATTCACCCAATTCTACCTCTCGTCAAGGATCTGTTACTCATAGTCAAAGGGGTATTTTTAAATCCAAAAAATATTTTAATCTTAATTTTAATGTCTCTAAATCTCTACTACCACGTAACTCTGTGTCTGCACTTCATGACCCGAATTGGAAATTGGCTATGACTGACGAATATAATGCTCTTATTAAAAATATGACGTGGGAGTTAGTACCCCGTCCATCTGGTGTTAATATTATTCAGTCTATGTGAATTTTACTCATAAAGAAAATTATGACGGTTCTTTTGAGAAGCATAAGGCTTGTCTTGTAGGGGATGGTAAAACTCAATAGGTTGGTGTGGATTATGGTGAGACGTTTAGTCTGGTGGTCAAACCGGCTACCATTCACACTGTTCTTAGTTTGACTCTCTCAAAAGCATGGTCTATTCATCAGTTGAATGTAAATAATGTTTTCTTACACGGTGATCTTAAAGAGACATTCTACATATATCAACCCTTGAATTTTCGAGATCCCAATCATCCTCATCATGTATGTTTACTAAAGAAGTCCTTGGTATAAGAGGTTTGCAGATTATGTATCCACTATTGAGTTTTCTCATAACTGGTCTGATCATTCTCTATTTATATTTCGTCGTGGTACTTCTCTGGCATACATTTTATTGTATGTAGATGATATTATATTGACTGCTTCCCTTGAGTTATTACTTGGGCATTACTGTCACGCGTCATTCTGGTGGTCTATTTTTATCTCAAAGGAAATATGTTGCAGAGATTATTGAGAGATGATATGTCATATTTTAAGTCTACTTCTACTCCGGTTGACACTAAATCGAAGCTGGGTGTCCACTATCGCAGTTTTGCAGGAGCACTTCAGTATCTTACTTTCACAAGACCTGACATTACTTATGTCGTTCAACATGTGTTTTGTTTATGCATGATCTTCGGATTGAGCACATAAATGCGCTCAAACGCATTATACAATACATTCCGGGAACACTTGACTATGACTTGTATGTGTATCCATCGTCAGTTTCTACACTTGTCTCTTATACATATGTTGATTGGGGTGGTTGTCCGGATACCAGACGCTCCACATCTGGTTATTGTATGTTTCTTGGTGATAACTTGATCTCATCATCTACCAAGCGACAATCTACATTATCACGCTCCAGTGCAGAGGCTTAGTATCGAGGGGTAGCCAGTGTGATATCTGAATCATGTTGGTTACGCAATCTTCTCTTAGAAATTCATCGTCCCATTCAGAAAGCTATCTTGGTATATTGTGATAATATTAGTGCAGTCTATCTTTCTGATAATCCGGTTCAACATCAGCGCACTAAACATATCGAGATGGATATCCACTTTGTTCGCAAAAAGGTAGCTCGTGGACAAGTATGTGTCTTACATATCCCTTCTAGGTACCAAATTGTAGACATCTTTACTAAGAGTCTTCCCTCGGTTCTATTAGGGACAGTCTCAGCGTACGACACCCACCCGCTATGATTGTGGGGGTGTGAAAGTATACCGTGTATATTACGGAAACACAAGCTGATTTGGACCTTGATATACACGGTATACATAACCGTGTATATCACTGTTTGGGAAGATATTTTTGATAGTGTTGTTGTATTTAATTAGCATTGTACACTTAACATAATTGTAGAATTTTTATACAAATATAATAGGATTTTGAGAGTGAATAGGAATAAGATTTTCCATATTATGGATATTGTAAATTGAATATATACTCATTTATTAATGAAAATAATGAAGAGATTATTTCTTTTATGTTAGCCAAAGAAATTGCTTATGTGTCATGTGTTCGAGCCTCATTAGAGATTAGGACTAAAATACAGGAATACAAATTCTAAGTGGGCTAGCTGGGGTACTGAGTTTCAACATACTTGTATTTACTTTTTTAGATAGCAAGTTGTGGCCTTTCTTCTTCAACGTAAGTACTATATCCTTGTTCCTCATGCCACATCAAAGATTGAGTTTTTGAGTTTTATGGGTATTTGCTTATTGAAATTATTTATGAAAGGAAGTTCAATTTTTTTCCTTTTTGTTGTGTAGGTACAATTAGTTATAATTCCTAGTTTTATTGGTGTGTTCTTAGGATTCACTAGTTATTATTGATTCTTTCCTGCTTTCATGATTACAAAGTGCTCCCTTTGTTTCCAATTTATGTGAAGAGGTTCGGAGTACGAGGGTCAAAACAGTTAATTTGGACTATGAATTAGGTAAAGATTCTTCAAATATTTAAAATAAAATTTACAGATAAAAAATATACGAATTAGTACTACAAGTCAACATAGCTAATGATTCAAAATATTTACAGAAAACTTAAAAATATTATAGCAAAAGAAACAACGGTTTGATTCCCAAAAAGTACCAAATTCACATAAAATGGGACGGAGGGAGTAATAGGAAAAAAAAAGTGGTTGGTGTTTTTCTAAAGAGGGCAAGCCGGTGCACTAAAGATCCACTATGCATGCATGGGCTCCGAGAAGGTCCAGACCACGAATCTTATGTACACAACCTTACCTCGTAATTCTGCAAAAGAGGTTGTTTACACGTTTTGAAATCCTAACCTCCTGGTCACACAACACAACTTTTACCATTGCTCCATGCCCCCTTTAATTGTAGCAGGTTATTAACTTTAATTTATGTTATCGAATTAGGCTAACCTATTGTGACCTCAATCAGATGGTTTAAGCAAAAGTTTCCCTGTTAAACATCCCTTGATGGCAAGTTGAGTGTCTCTCATTTGAGCTTCAGCACGTAATTGCCAGGAAGAAATTAAGTGTCAATGAAGAAATCAATTCACGTACGTTAAAGTTGTTTAGAATTCTGTAATATGTGCTTAATAGGCACAGTTTGAACATACTGTCAGATGCTTAATAGGCCGGGCCTCTAGTTTAGTTGTCTAGATGGAAAATTCAGATAACTTTAGGTCTATCTTTGTATTCTGACTAAACTCTAGAAAGAAAGAATGCCTGTTGTCATGGTATTTATTCTTACCTCAACTTTTGTGTGTATCCAATAACTGCATCAAATAGTTTCTCTTTTGTTTTCGCCCCTTTGTTATAATGTTAAACTTTAGCAGCTAAAAGATCTAACTGTCTTGCAAAAGTGCATCTGTTGACTGGCTTTGGACAAGACAATTATCAGCGGCCTAATCTTGTGCATACAATAAATGTGTCTTAGATTTATTCTCCATACTCTGTCTGAAAGCCTTTCCTATATTTGTATAAAGCAATGCCTTTTCTAAAGCATCGATTTTATCCAGCTAGACTCAAGTCGAAGTTTAAACAGTTTTATAGTGGTACATTAGTAAGTTCTTTCCCCGTAATCTAGAAATTTTATATCAGATATGTATGAGTCTCTGGCAATTCTAGCTTAGTGAGAGTTTATAGCATTTCTACCTCGCAGAATATGTATTTCTTGTATTATAATGAGGAGATGAGCCTTTTAGCTAATGCATTTTGTAATTTATGAAGGTTAGAGAGGCTGGGCTCTTGAGTGGAATAAAGTGGTCCATCATCATCAAGTATGGAGGCTTATCACGTGTATATGGTTACATGCTGCTTATATTCATCTACTTGCAAGTACAATGAGTCTTATTTTTGTTGGCCATCACCTTGAGCAACAATATGGCTTTGGTATGTCAGTACTTCTCATATGTGGAATATGATGATATTGATTTCACTTGTAGTATCTTGACATGCTCTTAACTATTTGATTAACTGGTTTTGCTTTGGCATTCCGCGTTGGTATCATATACCTATTGTCAGGAGTTGGCGGGAGCATACTTGCCTCCTTATTTATTCGGAGGAGCATCTTCGTTGGTGCTTCTCCGCCTCTCTTTGGCCTTCTTGGAGCTATGTTTTCAGAGCTCATTACAAATTGGACAATTTACACCGACAAGGTAGGTGCTGCCAATTAGTTGTTTTAAACCTAAGGTTTATAGCTATGTTGCTAGGACTCGGGTACGAGTACCCGATACAGGTGCGAATCTAGAAGTCGGACACTTCATTGCATAAGTTTTAGGATTCAGGAATATGGATCTAGTGTGGATACAACTGCTATGATACAGTGAATAAATGTATATTATGATAATATACAAAGTATACATCTCGATTAATTAACGTTATTGAATTAGGGCTAATAAAATTTCATTCTTTATAAACACCTAATATTTTACGCATAACATATCTCATGTAATAGCATAGCATTCTCATTATATATATATATATATATATATATATATAACATATCTCATGTAATAGCATAGCTTTCTCATTATATATATATATATATATATATATATATATATATCATATCTCATGTAATAGCATAGCATTCTCATTATATATCTATATGTTATATATATATATGTTATATATATATATATATGTTATATATATATATATGGTATATATATATATATATATATATATATATATATATATATATATATATATATATCAAATCAAATCCACTAAATCTATGCTTTTCGGTCATAGATGTAGTCAAAGCACCCAAGACGAGTTGACCAAATCCGTTGTGGATCCCACACGTATGTCATGTCGACATGGGTGCGTCAAGAATTTTGAAGAGTCTGTGCAACATAGATTTGCAGGATACAATTCTGAATGCAGTTTGCTGTGTCAATTTTAGAAAGGTGCATAGACAAATTCGGTATTATTGATAGAATATTTCTAGAATATTCTTTGTACATATCCTATGATAAAATTGTAGTCCAATTGTAATTAGGAAGATTAGTTACCTAGTTTGTAAAGGAGTAAATAATTATGTAACACTATAAATATTGTACATAATAATCAAGAGGCAGGGGAACATGGTATCAACAGTCAAGCTCTAAAATTCTCTAAAGTCGTCGACCCCCATCTCGGTCGCCCAATCCTAGGCAGCTACCCTCCCCCATCTTCTTTCTACTACCTCTCGATCACTACCTCTCTCTCATCTTCCTCTAATTTTTTTCAGTGGCTGAACAACCTAAATTTCATCCTGATCTTGCAGTTAACACATCAAGAACTTCATTCCCATAAATCTTGAGATGGAAAAGGGTCATTATTCCTCTTGGGTGGAATTGTTTAAGATTTATTATCGTGTGTACAAAGTCATCGACCATACCGCATTGGGCCCAGTTTCAAAGACCGACTGGGTGGACTCGAGACCGGCCCGGTGGCACGGCCGGCGTGCTTGGGCCTCACTTCACCGCACTACCAAGCGCCCCAACTCACACCGACATCGAAGCCGCGATGTACACACTTGGATTAACTTAACCAGACCCGAAATGGTACATGGACACCGGCGCCACTACCCACATAACATCCGATCAAGGTACTCTCTCGTCTTATTCCAATTTGAGAAACCCTCGTGGTATAATTGTTAGTAATGGTAGTTCTATTCCAATTCAAGGTTATGATCATAAAACTTTGTCTCCCCCACATCCACCCCTTGTCTTAAAAAATGCTCCTCGTGCCCCTAAATTGATTAAAAATTTGGTGTTTGTTCGTAAATTATGGGAAAAATCATCATTATTTTGTCAGTTTCTTGTTGAAGGCCTAATCACACATGAGAGGATGTCGCTGGAAATAGCTTAGAAGAGAGTCTTATATTTTCAATTACGCAGTGTAAGACCTAAGCATTGTGTCTGAGTGGGTGAATGGCTTCTTTTTTCACCAAATCCAGAAGGGAAGGGCAAGAGTAAAAAGAGAGTAAGTAGGGCGAGCAGGAAGCGTCTTGTCTCTCGTGAAAAGCTAGGCTAGGCCTCAAGTTAGCAGATCTATAAATGGCATCCTCCCCAATGCCAGGAGATTAGCATTAGGGCGATGAGGGGTCTACTTCTTAGCTAGCACCTTTCGCACTACGATTCTGGCGCTCGTGAGGATGTAGCTTATAATAAAGCTTAGGGCTCGTCCCGTCAGAGTATGAATAAATAGGACAGCTAAGGGTCGGAATAAGCTTTCAAGAGAATGTCATATCTTATAGGAATGGAGGATCGAGAAAAGGTTTAGCGTAGCCCCAGTTTCAATCTTTGTGCATTTCTAGAAATTATAGAATAATTGAGGAGGTGACGAGTGGAACCATGGACCAATCCAAGACCATATAAGTCTGAGGGAAGATTCAATAGTTGTTATACCCCGTAGTTCCGGAGTATGTATGTGAGGACGTACGTACAATGTATACGCCCTAATTAGGGTAAGATTGATAGAATTGTTTTCCGACGAAAGTATTCCGAACCTTGTGAAGGAAATTTTACGTTTTCAATAATATTTTTAAAATTATAGAATTCGTCCGAGAGATAAAATATTTTCGACCAATAGGAGGGCGACAAGTGTCACCCCTAGATTGGTCCATGTGGGACGAAATTGAGTGGACAAGTAGGCAAGATAAGTGGCCAACAATTCTTGCCTAGTTGGCATGGCTTGGATGATTTTTAGCAAGTAGTGGGCAAGTCTTGCATGGTCAAGTCTTGCATGGTCTTGCATGGCTTTAGTAAGACAAGTGTGGGAAGGAACCTTCACATATGATCTCTACCTTACACATGTGTTAATCTCAACCCTTGGTTGTGCTATATAAACCCCCTTAGTGGATGAAAATCAGCCACACTTAACATATTACAAGACTTGAAATACATTTCCTCTCCCTCCTTCTTATCTTGATTTCGTCCAAACCCCCCTCCCCTAACCAAATGTTGTCCAAAAATTCTTAAACTTATAAGTGTTCTTCCTTAATGTGTTAGGAAGATTATTAACCAAGAGTTAGACAAGATTTCACACCCCTAGCCTCAAAAACCTTCCCTTGGCCGAGAGTAGGCAGATTTTCGAAACTGTTTTGGGCAGATTTTTTAGTCAAGTTTGGAAGGGAATATCTCCTAGCATATAAGGAGTTTTTGGGTGTTTCAAAAGCCTAAAATGACGTTCGTCGAGTCTAGTTTCCAACGCAACAAACCACTCGTCGATAGGATACTGGAGTAGAGAGTTATCGACGTTGCAAGTTCAGCTGACGAAGCAGTAGCTAAAAATCTGGACAGTCACGTTTTTGGGCTATCTTGAGGTAATGAACCTTAACTTCTTTGTGAAGTTGATTTATTATGTATATATGGATATTATACATATATTGGAGGTATATTATGGACTATAAGATATAAATAAATATTTGGATCTTGCTAAGAAGTTAACAACAAAGAAACTATAACTTATATAAAGATTGGAATATAAGTTGAAGGACTAATGAAGTAATTGGATAAGTATTATTGTAAAAGTTGGCCAAGGACCCCAACTTAAGGACCGTATCTACTTTGGACTTTTTACTTTGGACTTCTTTACTTATTGTTGTTATGAAGGGAGATAGTAAACCACGTTACCGTTTGGGCGTGTAATCCCCTTCTTTTACTTATTGTTATTATAAAGGGAGATAGTAAACCGCGTTACCGTTTGGGCGTGTTATCCCCTTCTTTACTTATTGTTATTATGAAGGGAGATAGTAAACCGCGTTACCGTTTGGGCGTGTTATTCCCTTCTTTTACTTATTGTTACTATAAAGGGAGATAGTAAACCGCATTACCGTTTGGGTGTGTTATCCCCTTCTTTACTTATTATTATTATGAAGGAGATATTGTTAATCGCGTTCCGTTTGGGTGTGTTATCCCCTTCTTTAGATTTCAGTATTATTGCACCTTAATTATAGTAGGTTAATCACGGTTATCGGGCCTTGGAAAAGGTGGGAAATTGAGTAGAAACGGGGGAGGTGTCTTTGAATTTTCCGTAGGATATGGAACTTGTTCTTAGAAATATCCTACGAAGAGATCTAGAGGTTAATGGACGTTTCGTGGCCATTATAGGTGGAAGTTCAACGAGTAGCGTATTCTACTTGAAGGGTGGAAAAGGCTAGAAAGGTTATAGTACTTGGGAGCGTTTTACTAATAGTCGATAATCGTCGCGAGGTATGTGAACCTCTTCCTATCTCTTCTAGCATGATATTTGCGAAATATATATAGTACGGTAGACGTACGTGTGTAAAATGAGTTTGGTTTATTTAAAACATAAAGTGTTATAATGGCTTTATGAGAAGTTAATTATAACGACTTTATGGAGGTAAAGGAATGGTTTGTTGATTTTTTAAAAAGATAAGAGACTTGACTTATATTTGACTTGATTTAATATGTGAAGAACTTGAATTGTGTGGAAAGTTGTGAAACCTCATTCGTGAGTAATGAGTACTTGGTTTCGAATGATAATGTTATATTGATTTCGGAAATGAGAATAAGTATCGAACAAACCACTGCAGCGTTAATAAAAGAAACTATATTGACAAATATTAATCTCCATCTGCATAGAAGCTAAGATAAGACAAAATTGTATTACATTTCCTAGATCATGGGTACTTTAATAAGATCATCATAAATAAGTACACATTTTCTTAAATTTCAAAGTAAGGAACTTGGCTCATAAAATGGGAGAACTTGAGTTATATAAATGGTAACTTGACTTTAAAAAGGAGAAGTGATTTGGTTTAAAAAGAAAGTATGGAAATTGTTTGGTTTACTTAAAATGATACACTCTATTTTGATACTACGAGTATCGTGTGACCTTTGTAGAAGAAATGGATCTTTTGAAAGAATTTAACGTACGTAGTACTTTAGGGTTAAAACCCGGATTGTTGGCATAAAATGGATGTACTTGAGTTTTCATAAATGGTGAATCGAATTACACATTAATGAAAGTCTGAGCATATGTGGAACTTGCCTATGCTAGTTGTGATAACCTTTGTTGTGTGAGTATTGTATTTCTATACCACCGCGTCTCTCGATGGAGGTGACTGACTTGTGAACTTACTTGACGCGTCGTGGCGGAGGATTCCACGGTATGCTTCCATTGTTATTATCACGTGGGCATGTCTACACCGATGAGAGATTCCGGCGTGTGACCATTATTGTTATTCCATGGACTAGCCTCCATGAGGTTTTATTGATTCGGCTTGGTATCCGGTAGTTGGCGGTTTCGTGACTTACGGTTGTGATCTGGTGGTTAGCCTAATTACTTGCCCCCGTCAGCTACGTGGCGCAGGTGGATCTGGTAGAGGCTATTACACTTGCCACGTGTCAGCTTCGCGAGTCAGTGTTTGGGCGAAGTCTCGTGACTTACGGTTGTGATCTGGTGGTTAGCCTAATTACTTGCCCCCGTCAGCTACGTGGCGCAGGTGGATCTGGTAGAGGCTATCCCACTTGCCACGTGTCGACCGGCGTATCGGTGTTTGGCGAAGTCTCGTGACTTACGGTTGTGATCTGGTGGTTAGCCTAATTACTTGCCCCCGTCAGCTACGTGGCGCAGGTGGATCTGGTAGAGGCTATCCCACTTGCCACGTGTCAGCTTCGCGTATCAGTATTTGGACGAAGTATCGTGACTTACGGTTGTGATCTGGTGGTTAGCCTAGTTACTTGCCCCCGTCAGCTACGTGGCGCAGGTGGATCTGGTCGAGGCTATCGCACTTGCCACGTGTCAGCTTCGTGATATAGTTATTTAGTATTATGGAGTGCGGTTTTATGACACACGGTGGGGACACGGGGTTAGTGTACTCGCGGTGTTATTATACCATAGGCTGCCAGCGATGAGAAAGTATTCCACGGGCAGGGTTGTTATTATGGGCATGAGACCCATGGTTATATTTGAGTGATGACTTAGAGGGCGTGAGCCCCTGACTTGACATGACTGCTTACATATTGTGTACTTAGTTATCATATATGTCTCCTGTTTCATATAGACTACTATGATTTTATTTACAGTATTTTCAGTTTCACATACTTGGTACTGTTATCTTGACCTCGCCGAAGTGCGTTCATGCCGCAGGTTGAGGTACGTAGCTTGCTGATCCGCACTCTTAGGATCACTGTTCGGTTCTTGGAAAGCTCCATTTCTCCGGAGGCTTTGTCTTTGGTATAGTCCCCTGTCATTGTAGGTACTTGTACATTCAGGGGTATGGCGGGGCCCTGTCCCGTCATAGTTGTGGTTACATTCTTAGAAGTGCATGTAATCTTGTTGTGGCGGGGTTCGTAAAGGATGTAACTGTTCAAGTTTTGGTTTATATATACATGCCGAAAGGCGACATTTTCTTGGTTAGACTGTTCTTATTCTTTATTGTTTCATGTCATGTTTTTATATTCCGTTGGTTACTCTGATGTATATCTACTTGGGTGCCCGGGTAAGGCACCAGTCACGGGCCCGAGATCGGGTGGTGACAATAGCTAGGCTTCTTGCTATGGAGTGTGCCTTAGTTTAGAAGGAAGCTTTGGGCAGGGCCTATGTAGAACGTTTCATTGTTGAAGACACATTTTTCATCCCCTTTTTCGTCCATTGAAGCTATTGAACTAGACTGGAGTAGGGAACTGTTGGAGACGGTTCAAAGAACAAAACAAGACGGAGGAACGAAATGAGAAAAGAAAGCACCAAACTTCCTTCACGGAGAATAAGCTACTACTACAGGCACTGTCAGCTACTAGACTACACTACGACTTGCAGATAGAAATTCGATTCTATCTCTGGAACTTAAAGCTACTGTGGGAACAACCTATCTAGTGTAGTACTATTTTCCGTCGATCCGCCTTACTAAAATCAAAGTGTTCTTAATCGAATGCCTAACTAATAGATAGAACGATTTCTCCCATGCGATTGGTAGTCGAGACAGAAGGCTAACTGCGCTTGCAATGACTGATTTGGGGAAGTTGAGTTACTTTTTGGGGATATCAGTGACCAGGTCTGCCAATCATATGTTCTTGTGTCAGCGTAAGTATGCAGAGGAGATTGTGTACAGGGCTAAGGTGGCGAATTGCAAAGAGGTTCCTACTCCAGTTGATTCTAAATCTAAGCTCAGTTCCATGGATGGTGCTCCAGTCTCTGATCCTACTCTGTATAGGAGCCTTGCAGGTGCACTTCAGTATCTCACCTTCACCAGGCCAGACATAGCTTATGTTGTTCAGCAGGTGTGCTTATTCATGCATGCCCCCAGGGAGTCTCATTTCACTGCTCTTAAGCGTATCATTCGATACATTAAGGGCACTCTTGATTATGGTTTGCACTTATACCCCTCTGCACCAAACAAGTTGCTTTCATATACGGATGCAGTTAGGCGAGTGTCGGACACGCGACGCTCCACCTCGGCTTTGTGTTTTTAGGGGATAATCTGATTTCTTGATACGCTGGCGACATACTACCCTATCTCGATCCAAAGGTCTGAAAGTGATGCAGGTGTTGCAAATGTGGTAGCTGAGATTTGTTGGCTCAGAAATTTACTGTTAGAACTTTAGTGTCTTTTACGTCAGGCATCTATTGTGTATTGTGATAACATCTCTGTCATCTATCTTTCTCATAATCCGGTTCAACATCAGCGAACCAAGCATATTGAGATAGACCTACACTTCGTTCGTGAGAAAGTTGCGCTATACCATGTCAGAGTGTTACATGTTCCATCATCCTACCAAAGGACTTCCCAGACAGTTATTTCTTGACTTCAGATCCAGTCTCAGCGTCCGGCCTCCTCCCGCTCCGACTGAGGGGTGTGTAAACATGTATATTATATAAACAATTGTATCCCTACCCATAATTAAAATATTTCTATATATTGTGTAAATATAATTATGGTAAGACTATGATTCATCTTTTGTATAGGCTTAGGATTCCTATTGTATAAGGGATGAATATTTTACTCTATATATACTTTGATATTAATGAGAAGACTCGCTAAGGGAGATTAATATCATGTTACAGTATCAATGGCGGTTCTAATAGACCCATCTTTAAGATTAATCAAGTTCCCAATATCATCAATATACGCATCAGCACCATTACGGAACATAGTACCACCACCAGGAAATCTAAATTTATCACCTTCATATCTAATCCAATTTTGTACAGCTTTTTCATTTATGCGGCACATTAGCATACCATGCAAGATCCCTACTAATATGCCATTTAAATGGATTCTTGTAACCATATGGTGCAGGTATACGACATTTTAATAGTTCATTTTTTTCAGGACAATGTCTTTCTCTATATATCATTCTGTTATGGTTGAATTTTAATGATCTTTTAGGGTCTTCACATGGGGTGTACTCACTATACTTTATGTCACATGGTGGGTAAATCTTGACGGCGTTATCACGTTCGTTAACGGAGTGGTGAGTGGTGAGTGGTGAAGTCTAGTTTATGTGTGGTTTTTGTGGAAGTAATGTTTTTAGAAGGGAAACAAGGGAGGGTAGTATGGACATTTGAAGTTGTGATGATACTGTTGTTGCGGTTGCTAGTTGTTAAAGAATTGATTCAAGTGTGTAATAAGTAGTGGGCCAATTTAATGTTATTGGGTCAGTTTTGTATATGCCTGATATTATTATTTAAAGGGGTCAGCCCACATTAAGTGGCCAGCCCCGTATTACTTGATCAGAAGCAGAAGCCCACTTTGTGTCTTAGGCGTGTAGCCTAAGTATAAATAGAAGCTTCCTCACTCTTCTACGTCAGAAGAAGAAACAGAGGCGTACTAAAGAAGCTCTCTCTGTACTTCGTCTTCCTCCCTTCCTTCATCTTCTCGATGAACTTCTTCTCAACGTTAATATACTGAGTGTTGTCTCCTTCTTCCTTGGCATGTTGTCTATGTTCATTCTCAAAGATCTACGGAAGTTGCATGTACACTGATTAAACCTAGATCTAATTGTATTCTCTGAAACCTTTGAACAGACTGTATTGCATCATCCATGGCAGTGTTCAGATTATCAACACTAGTACTTTGCCATAAACCGGTGAAGTAAAATGCAGAACAAAGAAAAGTGATGGCAACTAATGAATAAAGATTGGTTATTTTCAAAGGTAAAGAAGAAACTTGTGTGGGTTTGGAGGTTGGAGTATAGTAAGGGGTTGGGTTAGAACCCGCCATAATAGAGTAGAGTTCTGTTTCCTATCTGTTTGAAGGGTAACTTTTTGCTTTGTAGGGGTGTTTACAGAAGAAAGTAGGGGGGGTGGAAGGGTGAGGGGTTTTAGAGATTTGAGAAAGTTTGGAGGAAAAATAGATAACAGTTTATTGTTGAAAATTTATTAACGTAAAATAAAGTTAATTCTATTATTTATGACTCGAATAATTGGGGTCCCGCATGTTGAAAACATCATTTCCACACACGTGCACACTCATTTTTTACCGCAGGATCTAAACGGAACTGCAACGTACTTGCTTGGTTGATCCCCTTGATTAAATGGAAATGCTAGGGGTTCGAGGATAGATTGCAGGGTCTAAACGGAACTGCAAAGTCCTGATTGTAGTGCGATAGCCCAAAAATGCAAAGGGCAAATGCTCATGCCCCGAGTTGCAAGTAATATGTCATGACATGTACAGAGTCGAAACGGGTAATGATTGCTTTAAATAATATGTACAGAGCTGCAAGCGACAAACAATAGTAAGCAAATTGTATGCAAATCAAGCGTGCGCCCTAATATGCATGGGACCTCTCTTATGTCAGAGGTGGGCCTAAACGCCAAATATGCGAGATTAGGATAGATTGATACAAGCTGTTAAATTGTAATGCTTTTGTTGAAAATGAACACAAAATAAATGTACATTTTCCAATTTCGGCATGTCATGATTAGGCTTGGATTCGTCTATCATTATCGCGCTACATATAATATGTTGATTGGTCGTTGGGTTGTGAGACCCGTCGACAATTTTGGTGGATTTCTTAATTGTGGAGTCGATACCAAAGATCGACCCACCTAAGATGTATGTATGCATGACTTAAGATAAATGGTGGTATAACTCTGTCCTAAATTTTCTAAGATTTTGCTTACTAGCCGCAAGGTTCCCGAGCGGACTACTCGAGTGAGAATGATACGCGGCCATCGGATGGTCCGGACACTCCGCGCATATGCCAACTCTCCTAAAATTTGCATTTGAAAGAATTTTGCGGGTGCGCGAAACACACCTCGCGTGTAATGTGTGACAGTGTCAATTTTCCGAAGCGGATGGAATATGAGCGGAATGCCAATTTAGAGAAAGCAATAAAAGAAAGTAGCAATTAAAGCAGTTAAGCATACAAAATTACAATAAAGAAATAATTTAAAGCACAAAATAAAAATAAAAGTAAATAAAGTCAAACAACAATAAATCTAGGTTTGCTATGGTTAAGAACATGATATCCCCAGCGGAGTCTCCATGATGTCGCACCCGTTTTTGACCGAAGTCGGAACGGAACTGCAACATTGTTTGGTGATTCCTGAATCATGTGAAAATGCTAGGGGTTCGAGGAGTCGTCACCTAATTATTATCGTGAATTATGACACTTTTAAATAGCATAAAAATGCTACAAATGATCTCCATTTAATGGTCCGCGAAAACTTATGAGATTCTGGGTAAGAGTTCTTTATTATCCTAAATGGATGGGGTTAGTCATCCTTTAAGATCCGTTAACTTGCGGTTATTCAATCAAACTTAGGTTAATTATTATGTTAAGAAAATGCATGTTTAAAAAATACAAAACTAATAAAAGAATGTTGCAAGTAGTTTTAAAAGATGCATGGCCTAAAATAAATAAACTAGCAAGGTTTTAAAACATGCATAACAAGCCTAAGAATAAAACTAGCGACGGGTTTCCAATTTTAAAACTACCATTTTTTAGTTTACTAATTCTTGTCTACCTATTCTATACATTTCAATAATTACAAGTACAATAAATTAAATTATAATACAAAATAAAATAAAACTGAATTAAAAAAAATAAAAACTAATAAAATAATCTTTGAAGGGTATCTCGTCCTCTTTAACTTTCGTAAGTGTTCTTCGCAAGCTGTCAAGAACAAACGGTTAGAAACAATTAAACATAGATAAAACCCTTCGGATCCGCACAAAACAATAATAGTTTTGATTACTCATGGCTCAGACTTAAATTTTGAAAAAAATTCATTCCAATCATGTCGGGGTTGCGAACATACAATTCGTTGGTCATTTCAGTCGCCTTCCTACCGAACGTGTTGGTCTCTCGGGTGAAGTAAAACGGATTTAAGTTTCATCCATGTCCAGAAGATTTTATTTCCATCTTTCCAACTGTGGAGGCCTAAAAAATAGACGGATATTTTTTCATCTGCCAACAATGTAGTATCCTGTTCAAATCAGTGAGCCTTTTCACCGAGTGTAGCAACTTGTTTAAAATCAATTCGAGCAAAATGGTCAAAATAGTCTACGGAATAATTAATGAGCAGGGGCACATGATGGAAGAAATTCCCAAAATTAGAGCAAAGTAAAGCATCGACAATAGACATTATTGCAGTGACGCAGATCGCCGAAAAATGCACCAACGGCCACCTGAAATGCAGAACGTCGCCGGAGCGACAAAAATCAGAAAATCAGTCCAACAACAAAACAGGCGACAGATCCCAAAAATAAAGTCAAACCAAGGTCGCCGGAGTTTTAAAAACACCAACCAGATACCAAAAATCAATCCAACCACCAAAGCAGACACCATATTTGAAAATAAAGCCGACAAAGGTCGTCGGCGACCTGCAAATAGCCAAAAACAACCAAAACAAATATAAAAGGGATTCATCAGTGTTTATGGCAGTAACAATAAGGGTTGTCAGAAAAAGTATTCCCGATATAATAACAGTGCACATAAAAAGGGAGAAAGGGCGGCGTCACTTTGACGGCAAGAATGCCGGAGCGACTCCGGAATATTCCGGTCTGATATGGAAAAGTAGAAAACATGTTTCCGACGTAAAAGATAACGGAGCAATAGCCACAGCGACAGAGATGATGGGTGTAGTTTTGGTTTTGCTAGAGGTATTGTGGTGATTCGCCGACGATGGGGTGGTCGGTGAGGGTATGGGGTTCCGTGCTCCGGCGAAGGGCGGCAAATTCGGGGTTCAACGGTGGGTAAAAAGGGAAAGGGTTTTTTTAGTGTTAGAGGGTGTCTGTTGATTTAAGAGAATGGTAAGGTAATTTTAGGGGATGGGTGTGGACGGCTAATGATGGAGTTCGCCGGAGTTCGGAGCTCCGGCGTTAGGTGGCAGTGGTTTTTTTCGAATGGATGTTGGGGGTAAGGTTGGTGTCGACTGAAAATAATGAACAAAGGGGGTGTCGGCTGCTGGGGTGGTGGTATTTCGCCGGAGCTCCGAGCTCCGGAGTTGGGTCCGACGACGGGGTTTTCATCAGAGCTCGGAGCTCCGGTGTGGATGGCGGCGACAGTTTGGGAGAGAATGAGGAGGTAAGGGATTATCCATGTGGGCTGGTATATTATTTGTGTGGGTTGAGTTTAAGGAATAAAAAATGAGTTGTGGATTTAAAGTAAAGAATGATTTGAATAGATGAAAAATTATTAAAATAAAATGACGATGTGATAATAATAAAAACATACTATTTAAGAAATGTCTGATGCTTAATAAAAAAATAAAAAAATGCGATGTCACTTTGCGAAAATAGGATAACATGGAATATTTATGATTATGATACAAAAAATGCAAAACATGATGATAAAAATGCAATGTAAAAAATATTTAAAATTACAATAAATAATCGGTAAAGATTGGTCAAAATTGGGTGTCAACAGATGCCTCTGTTTGGCATCAAACAGGAGACGATGAAAGAATTTTCGGCCTAACATGTTGACTGATTAGCCAATTTTGTCCCGATCATTGAGAATTTGAATGAAGATTAAGGACAATGATTGTCAAAGCCTGAAAATTCAAAATTAATGCCCCAGTGTCGAATTATGATGACACTAGGTTACAGGTGTGATAAGATGTTGAGAGAAAGTGGCTCGACGTTCGAGGCAGCCTTTGCCTTTTGTTGGGAAGTCTGTTGTACGAAGTAGCTCCATGTTGTGCTCCAGCTCCTGCAAATTAGGACTCCTGTAGATTAAAGCTTAAAATAAAATTAGTGTATAACTCATGAAACAAAATGATAAAGAATGAGTATATGAGAAATGTGACCATGTGAGCCGAAATGACGTCCTTGCACAGACGTATTACGATGGTGTCCCTGCATAGACGCGTTGAGGTGACGTCCTTGCACAGACATGTCGAGCTTGTGATGCTGAGATGATGTCCTTGCGTGGACGTGTTGTAACTGCGATGTTGAGATGATGTCATTGCATAGACGTGATGCGTTTGTGACCCGCATGTGCTGAAATGACGTCATTGCACGTTGTGTGTTTGTGACCCGCGTGGGTTGAAATGACGTCGTTGCATGGACGTTGTGCGTTTGTGACCCGCATGGGCTGAAATGACGTCGTTGCATGGACGTTGTGCGTTTGCGACCCGCATGGGCTGAAATGACGTCGTTGCATAGACGTTGTGCGTTTGCGACCCGCATGGGCTGAAACGAATCGTTGCCTAGACGTTATGCGTTCGTGACCCGCATGGGTTGAAATGAAGTCGTTGCATAGACGTTGTGCGTTTGCGACCCACATGGGCTGAAATAACGACGTTACATAGACGTTGTGCGTTTGCGACCCGCATGGGTTGAAATGACGTCGTTGCCTAGACGTTATGCGTTGGTTACCCGCATGAGTTGAAATGATGTCATTGCTTAGACGTTATGCATTTGCGACCCGCATGAGCTGAAATGACGTCATTGTATAGACATTGTGAGTTTGCGACCCGCATGGGCTGAAATGACGTCGTTGCCTAGACGTTATGCGTTTGTGACCCGCATGGGTTGAAATGACGTCGTTGCATAGATGTTGTGCGTTTGTGACCCGCATGGATTGAAATGACGTCGTTGCATAGATGTTGTGCGTTTACGACCCGCATGGGCTAAAATGACGTTGCATAGATGTTGTGCGTTTGCGACCCGCATGGATTGAAATGACGTCGTTGCATAGATGTTGTGCGTTTGCGACCCGCATGGGCTGAAATGACGTTGCATAGATGTTGTACGTTTGCGACCCGCATGGGCTGAAATAACACCATTGCATAGACGTTATGCGTTTGGAACTCGCATGGGTTGAGATGATGTCGTTGCATAGACGTTGTGCGTTTTTTACCCGCATGGATTGAAATGACGGCGTTGCATAGACGTTGTGTGTTTGGGACCCGCATGAGTTGAAATAACGTCGTTGCATAGACGTTGTGCGTTTGTGACCCGCATGGGCTGAAATGACGTCATTGCATAGACGTGATGCGTTTGCGACCTGCCTGGGTTTGTTGATGTCCACTTGGTTTCTGCTGATATGAAGAACATGCACTCAAAGAAACTTGTGAGTTTGGGGAAGGGGTGGTTGATTCGCGTTGACTTTGTAGCTTTGGTTATTGACGCTTGCAAGCTCAGACTGGTTTGGACTGAAGGCTCAATTGACCGGCTCTTTTCCATGTCTATTGTTGTCTTCTCGCAATGAATCCTTAAAATACCCCAGTTTCTAGTAGACGAGGATGTTGATCTCTCCACTGGACAAAATCGAGTCCTGGGTAGGTAGCTTGACTGCTCTGTCAAAGTGATCAGATGAGCTTATCTTGTTATGTGCAAAACAAAGGAGAAAGATTTATAATGGTGTGACTGAAGCCGATATAGGCCGCCTACGTATCCCGTCGATGGAAATCAGGTCATAGTGTAGTTCATGCAAACAAAACAGCGATTTTAAGGTTTTCAAAATGGGACTGAAGCCGATGTGGCCGCCTACGTATCCCGTCGAGGGAATCAGGTCAAGACGTAGTTTGTGATAAACAAAAAGGGATTGCAAAGCTTTTTCTTTTTTATTAAAAAGACAATCACGTCTTGACTTCAGTTGATACCAACAATTAGTATTGTGCTCAAAGATTCCCGTTATTTGCTTTTTATCTAACAGAGACTGACTCTAGGGTAATTCATACAGCTTCAGATGCTACCTCAGACATACCTAAGTATCGACACTTGCTTGCAGCCAAGGTTTCGAACTATATGTATCATCATGTTTTAAATGCCCTCACTAGAAAGAAAGTCCATTCCTCACATATAGTTCAGTATTTTGAACTTTGGGACGTCTAGAGAAGTACAATCTCACTCAGAAAGACGTTCAATGCATGCAATTATGATATCATAGGCTTGATTGTCATGTAAGTATCCACTAATGTGAGAACTCTCAATATAGGATCATGTAGGGCTCAATATAGGATCATGTAGGGCTTGTTACGGATTTGTAATGTAGGCTTAAGAAGGGACGGATATCATTTGTATAAGCAGTAACTAATCCTTCTTTGAGTGTTGGATTATGTCCGCACTTGATATTTGTGTGCTTTATTACTAGTATATGCTTTATATTTCTTATCCAAAGGCATTAATCACTGATTTATGTGGTATTAACTGATGATCGGATGACAATATATTTTCCCTTAAGCATATGGAATTCGATACCTCATGCCCGACTAATTTAGATTAACCGGAGTAAGTGCAATAAGGGATAAAACACTTCCTACCAAGAGATGGTATTCAGTTGTTGCTAACATAGACTTTAGTCAATACATTCGAGTTTCAACACATTATACATTGCTGTTTTCAAACTAATCAAAACATTAAACTACTAACTTCACGGCGTTGCAGATTTGCTCATCATTTGCACAGAACTCCTGACTCCATTGGAATTGCTGAAGAATCACCAAAACCCTAGAGTTTACAATCTGCAAGTTATAGTACTACTACTAGAATTTAATAAAGTGAAAGAATAAAAGAAACAGAGGATTAACAAAACAGAGAAGGGTACTTTAAAGAAGGGAAAAAAAGAATACAAAAAGGCGGGTTTAACTAGTTTTAGATCCTTGAGTAGCTGCTGTAGTCCAGTATGTTTTTACTGCAAACAAAAGCTTCTCCCTCTCTAATGGTCCATCTTCATGATCAACAATTTGACTATCCCAGTTCAATCCATCCACTATCCTCTTCACTCTGATCAATATATCTACGTCGTCTCGGATTATTACACTTCCTTCTGGCCTTAATATCCTATCCAGTTCTAGCATAATATCTTCCATATCACATCTGTTACACAATCACCAGAATATATATAATCAGAAACATTTTTGAGACTAACATCTCCAAGAAGGTAAACTAACATGATCTTTTGGAGATCATAAATTTACCTGTTTTCGTAGAGGGTAAATACGGAATCAGCATGAATGAGATCATATGTTCTTGGGTATGTTGACATAGCCTCGCACCTATAAAAAGACGTTCATAATTAATCATAGAAGAAAAACATTAGTGCCAGTGGCCGATCCAGAATTTAGACATTGAGAGTGTGTGCTGAATATACATATGTATATATTGGTTGGAAGGCATAGCAATTTTACCAGCTCTGATATGTCCCAATTAGTCCCCTCTCATAAACGACACCTAGTGTATTGACCTTAGCCTCAACAGGAACTATATTCATCACCCAAACAGGATCATTGACCAAGTTAGCAGCAAAGCCACCTAGGAATGCATTCATATCTAAGATATTTCTGTATCTCCCCGGTTGGTCGAGCTGGTTATTCACTGACTTGTAATACGAAACTCTACTTTTCCATAGTTGTGAATCCTTCTGGAAAACTTCTTCCGTAACCCCATCAACCGTTCCCCTGCTTATCCTCGGTGGTATTGCATGTAATCTATCAGGCCACTTTTCCAATTGTCCACCAGCCACCTCTTTGTCACTTGAAACTTCCGGTAAAGGAGTTAAACAAGTCTCAATCTTTGTATACCTAAAATCGACGCAAAGTAATCAATGCTAAGAGAACTCGGATTAAAATAAAAATGTGACAATAAGTCAGGATTAGTACAAACCAGGCTTTATCAGGATCTTGAGCAGGGCACATTGGTGGATTTTTTGCCCTATTCCGAAATGATGTACACTTCATATGATTGTATGGTTTCTGCCATATAGCAATATCATCCTTTTCAACAAATTTTTTCCAACATAGTCTCTTAGCTACCTGCTCGATTTTATTTTGTTCAGCATTTAGGTCTTCCCTGGTTCTTGCCCAGCCTTTCCAATATCTTCTCCAGCGGATCGGAGGGCCAGAGAGGATCCAAAATCCACCAGGTCTGAGGACTCTATCAACTTCAATCAAGTACGTGCCATCATACTCGCCCCACGGAATTAGACAACGCGAGCAATGCGCCATGTCAAAAGCTCTAGATGGATATGGAAGCCTCTTGGAGGCAATAACTCCAATCAGAGCAGGAACCCCTCGCTCGAGAGCAAATTGAACCTGTGCTTCATGTGAATCCCTTGGTGCAAATGACATGGCTATCATATTTCTTGACAAAAGATAAGCTCCCCAACTCGCGACCTGCATATATTTAGCAGCCTCTTGAGAAATTTAAAAAAAAAAACTTACAAACAAGAGTAGGCGTAAACGAAAATGTTCAAAGTAAAATAGCCATCTAATGTGAATTGATGTTCTATTATCAGATAAGCAGAATCAGTTGGAGATCAATTCCAAAGGACTTTTGTAATTAATTACTTAATTTTTTACCGACTTACTGTTGTTAGTATGTTCCTACAATACTCTGCTAATACGAATTCTTAATTACTACTACTTTCTAGAAGTCCATTGAAGACCCAACTGAGAACATATTATCTTGTTCAACATCCTTTCCTCTGCTTAATTCAGAAAATTAACTTTCCATGGTAAAAAATGAAGTTTTCCAAAATATATACTATATAAAATTAAGATTCTTGATGTAATAGAATTTTAGTAAAAAGAATATGTTGTTAGCTGCTCAAAGATTCACAGAAGAAATTGAGATATCATGCATTGAGTGCCAGGTGTGGAATGAAGGACTTCAGTTCAGAAAATAAAAGCTGTTTAGATTCCTCCTGGACAAAAGAGCTTGTCTTGATTTTGAGTACCTCACTGCCATATTTCTTATCCAAAAATCTAAGCAAGGAATATCATTTCCTAATTATTCCTTCAGACAATTCGACTTCTTGCAGTCCCCCTAGATCACTCTTTTGTACTAATAGATTTCATTCATCACTGATGCTTAATCTAATTTGTCCCACAGTTATTGTTGGAAATTTATTAACGTGAATTAAAGTCAATCCTATTATTTATGACTCGAACAATTGGGGCCCGCACGTTGAAAACGTCGTTTTCACACACGTGCACACTTTGTAGTACGTAAACAAAATGTTTGAGACATGAAATGATAGACGGTTGTTGGCCAAACGACGAGTGTTTCACGTTGGTAAATGAAGGAAGAAGTGTACGATGTGTAAAAGATGAAACGAATCGGAAATCGCCGCGGACTTGGTGGCTGGTTGGCTACTGGAATTCAGGCCTCGCGGCGCCTCCCAGGCAGGGCCGTGGCGCTTCGATGGCAGAATGCTCGACGGAAGACAAAAAGTTTCTGACTTTTGGGCTGGTTTTGGAGCATTGATCCTCCATTACTTACACTTGAATTCAGCCATTATTTGGTTGAATTATACTCTCTCAATAAGTGTCATTACATGGCCATTGATTGTCATTGCCATTAGTTGGCTAGATGAGAGGTCATCTTACACACACTATAAATTGAGGTCTTAGGCTCAATTGAAGAAAACACTTTAACACTTGTATAATTCAGATTTTCTGAATATCTTCCTCTCTAAGCTTCTTTCACACACTCAAAGGTTATTCTTGAGAAACACTTGAGTTTCCTTTGATCATTTGTAAGTTGTTGTTTTATCTTGGAAGACAGTTGCCCATATCGTAAAAGGATATATACGGGGCACTAATGTCTTAAGGACATAGTGAATATCACTCGACTCAGCAGCACAATAGTAACGCTACCCGATTTAGTGTCTCTTGATTTCAGACTATCAAGATCAAGGAGCTTGTTGCAATTGGAACGAAGACTCAAGATAAACTCAAGAACGAAGTTCAAGAACTCACAAGTTTACTGTGGCCACAACTCTTGTTGGCTACAAGATTGTTAACGGTTGTACTCATTATAGTTTATCCTTTCGAAGCACTAGTAATAGTTGTTTACTATTCTCGTACATCCATTGTGTAACTCACAATCTTAAGACATTATTTGTACTAGTGCTAGAAAGATGTTTGCAAGCAGATATGATCCCAAATTTGGCTGTGATTTTCTTGTTGAAACCACATAGGAGGGGGAACTATAGGCTTAAGCTCGTTTCAATGCAATTTCTTCTTAGGCCGAATACCTAGTTGAGAGGGTTTCTGTAAACAGTTCAAACACTGTCTTTGTCAACAACAAAAGTTTCAAATCTGGTCCTAGTTTTGGCTCTCTCTTTGACGACAGTTACAAATCTGTCTCAGTCAAAGGTGGGATCTCTGGATCTAATGCTGAACTTCAAGATATTGCTGATAGTCATGCTAGTACGACTAAGGATCAAGGAAGAGTTGGCGTCACCGCTCCCGAGAGTGGTGGAAACAAGCACCCACAAGAGGTTGAGGATGTCAACTGGGACAAGAGGAGAAGGCTGAAGATGATGTTCTATCTTGTAGCGGAGGGTCTACATCTATCCCAGACAAAGGATCCAAATAATGGTAAGGAGGATATGGCCAGTCAGTCCAACAAAGTGACTGACGTGGGCTAGGATCCAAAAGGTCTGAGGTAACAATTCTTCCTTGTCCATAATGTGTTTTGATAATTTTTGAATAAAAGTGAATAAAGCAAGACTTGGAATATGAAGTATTTTCATTAAAAACTTATATTCCCTACACTCTAAAATCAGAAATTGGATCATTTACCTTCCCGTTTAGAGATTGGACTATTGTAAACAATGGTTTAAAAGATATGGACTTAGATTGTAATAAATTGAAATTATGGACAATCCTAAGTAAGCGCCAGGAATTTCCCTGGGCACTAATCGCAATGGAAGAGGACTAAAGACAAGGATTAGAGGACTAGAGACAAACCTGTCACCGTTTCCGACAGAAGATCCGTCTTTTGACAGGATAGTATTGAACACTTAGTCATACAAAGCCTACTGGCGACTGGAGTGGGCCAGAGTTTTCTAGATCTTAAACGATCTGAAGGCCAAACTAAAGGCAGAAAAGAAATTGGACACTCAGTCTGTCAAGGCAACTGGAGTGGGCCAGAGTATCTAGATCACATATGATCCGGTTACGTCGTAACCACGGACAAGAGGTTGTTCATGTGAAGCAACGCCAGTTCCAAAGTAAAAGGAGTTGAAGAGGTGGTCCTCAAAGGACTTCACGGAATGGGATCACTCTGAAGAGGTGATACATGTCCCAAACTTGATTTCAAAGACGATGTTGATCAAGATGGTTTGAGTCTAGTCCAACAGGTCTATAATAACTAAGAGTGGTACAATAAGACTGTAGCCAAATAGATGATATATTTGTAATTCGTGCATCTATGTCATTATAGATTAAGACATTAAATAAGAAAGTCATTGAAAAGCTAACTAAGTAGAGATGGTTGTCGTCTGTCGACATAAACCCTCAAATGAGCATGAGGTAGGCGAAGAGGAAAAATCACCTTTCCATTCCGTCAACAGGAATAGCGAAAGAAGCACCGCTCATCTATAACTTGGTAACACCTACGAGAGTGATTTGAATCTTGTACGAAATAGAAGGGGGAGTCAAGCACGTTGTGACCTTCATTGACGATGGTACAACGTATTGGTTCATTTGTTTGTTGAAAATCAAAGATGAAGCTGTTGAAGCGAATGAGCGCTACAAAACAGAAGTTGAAAAGCCTACGGATTGAGGAATTTGTTGGGATAGAAGGGGAGAATGTGAAGTATCGTTCATCAAACGACGGCTCCTTACTCACCTCAGTCTAACGGTGTTAGCCAAGCACAGATCCGTACGCTCAAGATATGTGGGGAAAGACAATCCTTACCGTTAATGTGATTCTCAACAGAACTCAGCATAAGGATAAACATAACCTTCTATGTGAAACATGGAAAGAATCTCATCTACAAAGGTTGTGATATGAGGTGACTTGGTAGAGGTTGGAATACCGGAACAGGTCAAGTTGGACCTAAGACTGTAGATTGCATATCGGATCTGCAAATAACAGTAGTGTTTATGGCATCGTGGATCGAAAGAATGATGAATTCTTTGAAAGAATGATGAATTCTTTGAAAGAATGATGAATTCTTTGAAAGAATGATGAATTCTTTGAAAGAATGATGAATTCTTTGAAAGAATGATGAATTCTTTGAAAGAATGATGAATTCTTTGAAAGAATGATGAATTCTTTGAAAGAATGATGAATTCTTTGAAAGAATGATGAATTCTTTGAAAGAATGATGAATTCTTTGAAAGAATGATGAATTCTTTGAAAGAATGATGAATTCTTTGAAAGAATGATGAATTCTTTGAAAGAATGATGAATTCTTTGAAAGAATGATGAATTCTTTGAAAGAATGATGAATTCTTTGAAAGAATGATGAATTCTTTGAAAGAATGATGAATTCTTTGAAAGAATGATGAATTCTTTGAAAGAATGATGAATTCTTTGAAAGAATGATGAATTCTTTGAAAGAATGATGAATTCTTTGAAGATAACTTTCCTTAAGAAGGGAAAAGTAGTATTTGCTCGAGGTTAATGAGAACCCGCGAATGTCTAACTGTCCAAAACTAGTCGTTCCAGATCTACAGGACTCGGAAGTTGCTGACTATCCGGAACGTAATGTTCCAGATCTACAAAACTCAGGGATTCTAGGTATTAAACCGAGACAGAGCAAAGAGGGGCAAAGACTTATGCCCGACCTTCTAGCTTGTATGGTTGAAAATGAACCATGGACAATTAAAGAATTGTCATCTCCAAAATCGCTGCTTTGGAAAGAAGCTACAAAGAGAGAAATAGACTCCATCAGATAGAACCATACTTATGTGATGATTGATCTTCCTCCGGGAAAAGAGCCTTTGGGTTGTAAAAGTGGATACTCAAGTTGAGTAAAAAATAGATGGATTTATTGACGAGTATAAGGCATCGGCTACCTGGACATGTGTTCCTCTGTAAATAGCTTAACATCCAGGGTCACCGCAGTTTTGTGTGACATGGATGTTAAGACAACCTTCCTCATCGGAGAGTTGGTTTGATGGGTTGTTGGGCTTCTTTCTGAACTTCCATTTTGGTCCCTGAAATGTTTACATTTTGGTCCTGGAAGTTTCAGATAAAACAAACTACATAAACATTGACTCTGAAGCTAGAAAGTCAACAGTTGGAAAACCAAAAGTCAAAAAGTTGAAGAAGAAAGTAATACGGAACAACCCGAGAGGTATGTGGTTCTAAGGAAGAGAAAAAAGTCTGTCAACTTGTCAAATCTCTGTGCGGGCTAAAACAGGCCCGAAGCAATGGTACTCTACTGTCGGAGGGTTTCTCCATTAATGAGTGTGACAAATGTGTCTACATGAAAGGTAATTCCGACTTGTTCGTCATGGTGTGCCTTTACATAGACGACATGTTACTCATAAGGAGAAGAGGTTGATCCTAGAGACTAAGAGTATGTTGAAACGATGTTTCGATATAAATGATATGGGTATTGAAGATGACATCTTAGGAATTGGGATTTCTAAGACATCTAACGGACTGGTCTAAACCAAACAAATTTGTGAGGTGTTTTAACAGACTCGTTGAAGTCACCAATGGATATGAATCATAGAATTGATTGGAATCATGGTTCACCCATATACCAGGAGCGATAGACGCATGTCACATGTAGTTCAATGTATTTTACACACTACAACTGACCTGGTATCGGCTCATAAAGAATATCAGTTGAACTAAAGTTTACTCGTGATTTTGGAAATGATCAATAGAAGGCGTTAACTCAGATATGACGATATTTGAAATGTTCGCTTATCTATGGATTATGGTATTCTGAATGTCCAGCGGTTCTGGGAGAACACAGTGATGCAAACTGGACATCAGATTTGAAGAACACCAAAGCCACAAGTGGATGTGCATGGTGTGTCTTTGGAAAATCCTCTAAGCAAATTTGCATCGGCCGATTTGTGATGGAATCGGAGTTTATCGCTTTGTACAAAGCATGATGAGAAGTTGGGTAACTTCACGACCTCTTAGAGGATGTCCCTCATTGGGAGTAACTCGTGCCTTCGTCAGTTATACGTTGTACGGGCACGGATGACGGTGTCTGGACATATCTGTCGGAGACATAAGACCGTATGGCACCATGAGTGTCACTTACACTTGATTACTAATCAAAGGATATAGCCACCATTTAACTAAAGGGCTACTCGAAGATCAAGAGTTCTGCCGGTCTAAGGGAATTGGCGTAAAACCCAAACTATAAGGACTGATACGGTGGATACCCAACCTTAATAACCGGAGATCCCAGGAATTAGGTTCAGTGGGAAAACTAAGTCGTAAAGGTTCAGTTGAGCGCTTCGATGGAAGCAAGAGCACTTCAGATGATGATTTATGTAAAGAAACCTGAATCCAAAGTCGTTCCCGCGATAGACCTTAAAGTGTTACATGCATGGTGGGTAGAGGTAAAGTTTCCAAAACCTTTCATGATCCTCATCAGTTGAGGTTAGGTTTGGGAAAATTTTTAATGGTGTTTAACACTTGTGAAGTGGGGTATAGCAGGAGGATACCTTGTAGGATATCACATATTTAAGTGCGAGGATCGACCGCCTCAAATGAACGCACTTAAGAATCCAAGTGTTTCCACGGCCACAACGGACAAAATATTAAGAATAACAGAGTAAGAAAAGTTGTTGTGTTGGTACCGTTGTCTTGACTTACATTAAACACTGACGGTTCAAGATATCACGTTCACCGCGCAGTAAGTCAGTCCGATGATATTCAACTATGGAAGGTTCAAAGCTACGGCTACCAATCGAGATGCAACATCGATCCGCCGAAAGGTTGCTATAAAGGCACCATGTGAGTGCGCCAAAATCTCTTTCAAGAGGGGATTGTTGAAAATTTATTAACGTGAATTAAAGTTAATCCTATTATTTATGACTCGAACAATTGGGGCCCCGCACGTCGGAAACGTCGTTTCATACATGTGCACATTGTACGAAGGATCGTAAATTTTCTTAGTGAAAGAGATATTGGTACGTAAACAAAATGTTTGAGACATGAAATGATAGACGGTTGTTGGCCAAACGACGTGTGTTTCACGTTGGTAAATGAAGGAAGAAATGTACGATGCGTAAAAAATTAAACGAGTCGGAAATCGCCACGGAGCCGTGAAGGGTCACGTCGCAGCACCGTCAGAGTCGCGACGCTTGGTGGCGGTTTGGCTACTGGAATTCAGGCGCCTCCCAGGCAGGGCCGCAGCGCTTTGATGGCAGAATGTTCGACGAAAGACAGAAAGTTTATGACTTTTGGGCTAGTTTTGGAGCATTGATCCTCCATTACTTGGCACTTGAATTCATCCATTATTTGGCTGAATTATACCCTCTCAATAAGTGTCATTACATGGCCATTGATTGTCATTAGTTGACTAGATGAGAGGTCATCTTACACACAATATAAATTGAGGTCTTACGCTCAATTGAAGAAAACACTTAACACTTGTATAGTTCAGATTTTCTAAATCTCTTCCTCTCTAAGCATTCTTTCACACAATCAAAGGTTCTTCTTGAGAAATACTTCAGTTTTCTTTGCTCATTTGTTAGTTGATGTTTTATTTTGGGAGACAGTTGCCCATATCGTAAAAGGATATATACTAGGCAATAATGTCTTAAGGACAGAGTGAATATCACTCGACTCAGCAGCACAGTAGTAACGCTACCAGATTTAGTGTCTCTTGATTTCAGGCTACCAAGATCAAGGAGCTTGCTGCAATTGGAACGAAGACTCAAGACAAACTCAAGAACGAAGTTTAAGAACTCACAAGTTTACTGTAGCCACAACTCTTGTTGGCTACAAGATTATTAATTATTGTACTCATTATAGTTTATCCTTTCGAAACATTAGTAATAGTAATAGTTGTTTACTATTACCGTACATCCATTGTGTAACTCACAATTGACACATGGAAATGAAAAACAGTGTAGTTCCTATACTTTTAAGGGTCCGGTGCGAGAAACAAAAAAAGACATTTTTTTATTCACATGAAAAATTAAAATTAACTAATTGTTTAAAGGAGGTAACTGTTTGGGACTTGGGGCCAAATTTGATTTTGTGTTTAAAAAAAAAGCATTTCGCTGCTCATTGGATTCTTTTGAAATGAGCCCTCAACCGCTAGGCTACAGCTCTCACTAATAAGATTGGAGACATTTTGAATACATATCTTAATATTTGAAATCAATAAAAAAAATGAAAATTCTGAGGTGGAGGACGTGTGCGGAAACGCCGCCTCGACCGCCCAAGGACGGCTCTGATGAAAAACCAGGATGAACAATTACATGTGTTGCTTTTGCAGATTTATAAAAATACTTCATCTGTCCCATATTAGTTGTCATGTTCTTTCTTTTTGAAAATCAAATTAACTCATTCTCGAAATTAAATTGAATCAGTTCTATTTAATATAAAGGGCAGTCCGATGCACTAATTTTCCGCTATGCGCGGCGTCCGGGAAGGGCCGGACCACAAGTTCAATTTAATATTTTACATTTAAAATTTAGATATTAAAAAATAATATGATAAATACTACACATAGCAACTTTTTTATGTTAATTTGATGAAAAAATATTTTAAAATACTATTTTTAACTCTGGAAAAGAGAAAATGACAACTAATAGAGAGTATCACGTGTCGTGGAGTGATTAATTGACATGTCACTCGTGACTAAAAGGGTGTTTGGATTGGCTAGTAAGGGCACGTTTGGTACGTTGTATTTAAATTTGGATTATCTTGGACAAAAAAATAATCTGACGTTTGGTGGGCGTTTAGACCTTTGAAATAGTCTGATCTAGCGCCATTTTGAGACCCATCTAGCGGTGGGTCTCCATAGTATTTAAAAATAAAAAAAATAAAAAAATACAGTTCATTATATATTAATACACTAATACCATTCATTATATATTAATACAGTATAGTCCAATACAGTATAATCCAATGAAAGTAGTATTGTTCAGTGCGACGTACCAAACGAGTCCTAAATGCTCAATTGGTAAACATTTTGGCAATGAAAAAAAATACTTGAAAACACTTATTTTTAGACATGAAAAGTATAAAAATAAGTCAAAAAGCCAAAAATTGAATATTACCGACTTAGGGATTTTGCATTTTAGCTTATAAGCTACTTTTTAAAAGAAAATCCAAACACTCTAAATTTCTATTAAAATTTGATTTTTTTTCCTATGAAAGTGGGGAATTATTTCTTCTGTTTTCTTCCATAAATAAAAATCAAGAAAAGCAATACCATAAAAGGAAGTAACAAGATTCAACAAGAAAAAGAAAGAATTAAGTAAATGACCCATAAAAGGATAAAGAAAAGGAATATTTTGGGGGAGAAATTATGGAAACAAGAATATCAACATATATACCAGCAAAAAAGAAATACTTACCCCACAGCCAGTATCAATGGCGGTTCTAATAGACCCATCTTTAAGATTAATCAACTTCCCAATATCATCAATATACGCATCAGCACCATTAGGGAACATAGTACCACCACCAGGAAATCTAAATTTATCACCTTCATATCTAATCCAATTTTGTACAGCTTTTTCAACTGTCAATTCTTTATGCGGCACATTAGCATACCATGCAAGATCCCTACTAATAGGCCATTTAAATGGATTCTTGTAACCATATGGTGCAGGTATACGACATTTTAATAGTTCATTTTTTTCAGGACAATGTCTTTCTCTATATATCAATCTGTTACGGTTGAATTTTAATGATCTTTCAGGGTCTTCACATGGGGTGTACTCACTATACTTTATGTCACATGGTGGGTAAATCTTGACGGCGTTATCACGTTCGTTAATGGAGTGGTGAGTGGTGAAGTCTAGTTTATGTGTGGTTTTTGTGGAAGTAATGTTTTTAGAAGGGAAACAAGGGAGGGTAGTATGGACATTTGAAGTTGTGATGATACTGTTGTTGCGGTTGCTAGTACTTTTCCATAAACCGGTGAAGTAAAATGCAGAACAAAGAAAAGTGATGGCAACTAATGAATAAAGATTGGTTATTTTCAAAGGTAAAGAAGAAACTTGTGTGGGTTTGGAGGTTGGAGTATAGTAAGGGGTTGGGTTAGAACCCGCCATGATAGAGTAGAGTTCTGTTTCCTATCTGTTTGAAGGGTAACTTTTTGCTTTGTAGGGGTGTTAGAAGAAAGTGAGGAAGATTTTTTTTTGGGGAGTGGGGGGAAGGGGTGAGGGGGGTTTAGAGATTTGAGAAAGTTTGGAGGAAAAATAGGTAGAGTTATCAAGTTGAGTTTATGGGATTTGATGGGAGTAGTTAACTATCTGCAGTTTAATAAAGTAGTAATTAACTAGTTGGACAGGTGGGAAGGTGCTAGTTTTACTTTTTTTTTTGCCGGATTATATTCGAATTCGAGCCGCGCAGGGCTCATTAAGAAAAAACGCTCCTTACAAAAGTTTTTTGCATACACAGAGTTCGAATCCAAAATCTCTGGTTAAGGGAGAAATAACCTCACGTGCTTCACCACATCCTAATTAGCTAGTTGGATTTTTAGTTCTCCACTGTGTACGTGTTAGTTTTACTATGTGCATAGTTAAAAGAATATTACTAATATCAGTACTATAGTACTCCCTCCGTTTATTTTTATTATTTCATGTTTGATTTAATAAATCTCTTAAAAATAGTATCCACTTACCAAATCAACCTTCTTTTTCACTTTGTCATTATTAAGTGTTAGGTGACCAAATCACATTACTTATTTAATTAAGAATATTTTAATCAAATTACATAATTTTACTTAAAAATTAGTATTTTCTTAAAAGATATGCAAATAGCAAAGTGAAAATTCTTTTTTATCATGAGAAAGTAATTAATAATATAATAAGTTCATTGTATCACCTGTTGAATATAATTAATTCAATGTGGAATGAATAATATTTAATAAGGGTAAAATAGATATGAAATGTATGAAATGTTAATTTTTTTTAATATTTTAAATTAAATAAGTAAAAATAAATATTTATTGTTAATATAATGGATAAATAAAAATAGACAGAGAGAGTAGTATACATTGTTAATTTGGCAAGTTATATGTATAGATAGCATTTCGTTTGTTTGAAGGGTAAGCTTTTGCTTTGAGGGGGTGTTTGTAGAAGAAAGTGAGGAGGAAGAGATTTGAGAAGGGTTGGATAAAAAATAGGTAGAGTGATCAAGTTGGGTTTAGGGAAATGTGATGGGAGTAGTTTACTATGTGCATGGTTGGTAGATTATTAGTTGGACATGTGAGAAGGTACTAGTTTTAGTATGTGCACAGTAAGAAGAATATTACTATTATTACCATATTATATTGTTAATTTGGCGAGTAATATGCATGTATAGAGAGCATTTTGTTTGGTTGATTCCAAAGTGGGAAGTAAGAACGAGAAAAGGAAGGTTAGCATATGTATTTTCGGTGCAAAAAGTTTATAAATAAAATAGAAAGTTTTGCACTATTCATTTGGTCAAAACTTATTATTAAATAAGCCTATGTTTCAGATTTTACACCCTATTTATCTCATTATGTATATAGTTTGAATATTTGGGGAAATAATACTTAATAATTTTTTAATTTGTGATTATGATTTTTATTTTTTCTGCGTAAAAATTGATTGAAAGTGATGTTTATGTTCATCATCATATATTTAAATTTTAAACATTGTTGGGTGAATTGAAGTGAAAATTTGAAAATATTGTTAATGTTGGGTTTGGTGTTATGACATTTTGTCCAACACATAATTTTCAGTACTAAGTTAAATAAAAAATGTTAGAACAAATGTCATGACATTCGGACCAACATTCTGATAACAGTTTTTTCTTACTTCACGGGACTGAAGCTAAACTCGTGGGATTTTTACCACAAGGGTAATTTGACTTGGCGAGGAGTTTGGAGCTGAAGAAAAATGTGGCAAGACCAAGTCCAAGCAATTGCTAAACTTGGGGACTTGAGTCCAAGAAGTTAGAGGATTTTGCTCCACAATCTTCTCCAACAAATCCTATCAGCTGCCCATCTTTCTATCAACTTTTACAACAATTCAATGAGCATTTCAAGGAAGTCCCTCTACTATAAATAGAGAGGCTGCATCAGTGAATCAATATCCAGAAAATATCAAGAGAGCTCTACGATATAACGATTAGAAAACTGGATCACAAGTGTTGTCTGAGCGTGTCGACAACATTCTGTCCAACATTATAATTGGTGCTAAGATTCTAGATTTGTTATTTATTGAAACAATTGTAATGAGATGTTGTCTATGTCTATTTAGGTAGATTTTTCAGGCATAAGTCATCTGCGACTTAACATTTTTTATTCCTTTTGTATTATCTTGTAATATTGTAAAAGAAGGTATATATTCAATTGTATATAAATATATACAATACTTTCGGTCATTGACCGTCATAGGTTATATTATGTAAATATAAACATTTGTGTTCTTTATTATTTTCGCTGCATTTTACTCTTCAAAGATTTTTCTGCTTTTATCGAAGCGTCGTCACTTGTGTCAGACGACATTATCGCTAACATTTGTAATTGTTTTAGCATACAAGCTTATTTTACTTTTGGTTAATTTTTAATTTTTTTCATAGTATTACCCCGGGACCCAACAAGTTGTATCAAAGTGAACACTTGATATAATAAGTCTTTGGTCCTGTTATTTAAACTATGAATCCGGCTAATCCAACAATTGGTAGGCTTCCTGTTTTAGATGGTTCAAACTATGCCTATTGGAAGATTCGTCTACACTCTCATATCAAATCAATTGATGTTAGGGCATGGAGATCTATTACCAACGGATATGTTGTTCCAATGTCTTCACCGGATTAGGAAGGTGACATACTTGTTAAACCTGAATCCGAATGGAATGCGGAAGAAATCAACAATGCAAGCTTCAACGAAAAAGCCTTAAATGCAATTTTTGGATGGGTTGATCTTTATATGTTCAAACTCATACAAAATTACTCCACACCCAAAGATGCTTGAGTTACTTTACAAACTCATTGTGAAGATATCTCTAGTGTTCGTCGAACGAAGCTTCGTATGCTCATAAATAAATATGAACGTTTAAGGATGGAAGAGACGGAAAATATTAACTGAGCTACTAGATGTGTGCTACTTAATTTAGTATTGATAATGCCGTTAAGGGGATTTAGAAGTGTTTGGGGGCGGTTTTGACTCATCCGGTTCCATACATTATCGTTTAGGTAAAGTGAGATACTCTTTTTTAATTTTGTGTGTATTGGCAGATCTGTTTCTGCATTTTTGTCTTAAAGTGAGAGTATATGAATATACAAGAATAAGAAATCCAATATGACAAGTTTTACTATTTTGTATAAGATGGTTCAATACTCATTACCAGCTAGCTAATACTTGTTGGGTTTAATTTTTATTTCTAGACTAGTTTTAGTGATTTCACACTTAAATTACTTAAAAGCCTACTATACCATTTTTAGTTGTCTATTGTAAATTATTACTGCCATAATTGCAAGAGTTTTACTCTTTTGTATGAGATGCTTCATACTAATTAACATACAGCTAGCTAGCACTAATTGAGATCATTTTTTCACCTCCTGCTTTCAAATAATTTCTATACCTACTTGCTAAGTAGTATAATTTAATTTTGGAGTACTCTTTTTGAAAATGTGAGTATATGCTTTTCTTTTTTAGATCGTAACATCAAGATTTACACGTAAATATAAGTACAAAAGGCTTAATTTCAACTATTAAATTTAACGATGATATTGAAGCCGAATACATAGAAATAAATAGGGATGTCCAGTGGGCCGGGCCGACCCGACACCGTCCCGGTCCCGACCTGACCCCTACCCCGACACGACCCCGTATTAAAAAAAAAAATGGGACCGGGGCTCGAGCAGGCGGGGCAGTATGGTCCCGGGCCGACCAGCCAGGCCGATCCCCGTCGCCTGATCCGCCATTTGCCAAAAATAGTCGTTGTCTAACGGCCATTTTACATTTTGGCCGTTAGACAATGGCCATTTTTGGCTTCTCCCACTCCCCCAACCCCCTTTATATTTATTTTTAACCCCTAAGTTATTATATTTACACTTTAACCCAATTTTCCAACTATAAATACCTCATTTTCTCTTCTTATTTCTCACAAATCTTCCTACATTTTCTCTAATTTCTATATACAACATTGTCTACTACATATTCACTCTATTTATTAATTTGATAATTGGGAGTGAAGTTGACAACTAGCTTGAGGATTAATCTATCGAGCAAAGTTTCAATTTTCAACCTCTCGATTACACATCGACTCTACGTCGGCGTTTGGTACATTCGTTCCCTCATTAAATTATTATTTTGTTTTTATTTCATTTAGCACATTTAATTTCATTATCTTTAATTATTTATTATCATAATTAAAATGAAAAGAACAAAAAGTCTTTTCGGCAAGGGTACTTCTTCTAGTATGGCGGGTAACAGGGCAAGGGTACTTCTTCTAGTATTCCAGCTATTCCTAGACAAGATGATTTTATAGATCTTGAACTGTTTCCTGAAATACCATATGATCTTGACACAAATGTTTATCCTCAAAATGAAGAAGATTTTAATTTAGATGACACTCTAGATGATGATACACCTACTAATGAAGATGATGATACACCCACTAGTGAAATGCCTCATATCCCCCCTAGTATGAGACGAGGTCCGGCAAAACGACCATTAAAATCAGTTGTATGGAAATATTTTGTGAGGGCGTCAGAATCAAGTAGCTATATGTAAAACTTGTAAAAATGTTTATTCTTTTAAAACTGGACAAGGTCATGGTGGGACGGGGGGTTTAGGAAGACACCTATTGCAAAAACACAAAGCATTGCATGCCCAATACATTATTGAAAAAGATGGTGAGCAGACGTCCTCTCAATCGGGACAAGGTTCACATACTGTCGGACAAAATCTGGTCAAATTAACCCTATGACGGGGGGAGTTGTAGGCCCTAAATACGATAAACATAAAGATAGGGAAGCACTAGCAAAATTAGTTGCTGTGGAGGGTTTGACTTTTTCATTTTCTGAATCGCCTGATTTTATTCATTATATTAGAGATATGTATAATCCTGCTTATAGAGGTTTTCCTAGATCAACGATTAAGAGAGACGTGTTTAAATTTGCACACGAATATCAACAATATTTGCGTTATTCATTATATCATTTAAATTGCAAAGTCGCTCTAACTTCTGATATAGGTCATAGTACTAACGGTCATGATTATTTAACGGTAACCTGTCATTGGATAGATTATAAATGGTCTATGGAAAAACGTATTTTAGCATATAGATATATAGATAGTAGGCACACTGGTGAGTTTATTTCAGAAAATATTTATTCAGTCTGCGATTATTACGGAATAACTGATAAAGTTATGAGTATTACATTAGATAATGCATCTTCTAACAATGCTGCTATTTATATTTTAAAAGAAGTTTTAACTCCGTCTTTTCCAAAATATTTTCATATCAAACGGGACCGGGACGGGACACGGTATCATCCCGCTAGTTCCGGTCCCGCATGGCCCGCCCCAGCCCGACCCAGCCCCTCCTCTCCACCCCGACCCCGTCCCGATCTCGGTGGGCCCGGCCCGGCCCACTGGCCAGCCCTAGAAATAAATTCATACTTTGAACATAAACTAATTGCAGAATGTAACCTCAAGGAATACTTAAATATTAATACGATGATATTGCAGCTATATTCATTTTTTAAGAAATTTCTAGAATATGGTAAATAAGCATTAAACTAAATTGAACACTAATAAAAGAAACATACATCAAAATTAACATAAAACAACACAATTTAATTTTATGAGCATTTATAACCACGCAAATATTTAAGATTTTCTGGACCACACATTTAAAAATTCTTTTTTTATTTTTTAAACTTTGTGGTAAGTCAAATTAGGCCAATTTTTTGGGACAGGAAATAACTTAAATCGTCATTTGTTGACAATTTGGTACTTCTATGCATAAGTTACTTAAGAACGTACCATACATAAGTAATCTATATATAATATAAGCTAGAAATAAACAATGTGTCATCTCCCTATGGCCAGGATTGTATTTATCTTTTTCTTATTTTTTTTGCTTTTTATATCATTTTAATTTAAAAAATCATCTTCATAACTCACACCCCTTTATCTTCATAACTTCTACTCTTAATTAGTATTAATAATTAATTTTATAATTCATAATTTAATGTACAAGTTATGACGCCTAATTAAAATCACATCAACATTGTATTCTCATTTCAATAAATGGAAAGTTTTTTTTTTTTGTTGACGAAGGAACCCGTGCATTCTTTCTTTCAGTGCGCAGTGGTAAACCCTGTCGATGCAATAGCGCAAACCACGTCAGCCAGTTAAACCACACTTGGCAAGCCAGTGTGTGAGCTCTCCCCAGGCGGCGGCCAGACGTTACCCTGGGGTTTCGAACTTGTGACCAAGCTCTCTCACACCACCCAATGAGGATACCCTCTGCCTTCAAGACCAACTGGTCTAGGGCTATTGTCAAATGGATGAGGAGATCTAAAACACAAAATTGTATAACTGAGGAGGAGGTCAAAAGCACAAAATGAAGAAAATATTGATGGAAGTAAATGTTTAATGTCAGGTACTCAAATATTTATTTTAATAAGTGAGGTAGTACCTTGATACTTTTATTATACGAATATCTTTTAGAATGTTAAATATTTTTACCCTTTAAGTTATTATGTAATAAAACTTCTCTTGTTGTTCTTTCTTTTTCAGTTTGTTCGTGACACAAAATTGTTGAGAATGGTTATCACCTTTTAGTTTAGTTTAAATTTTATATATTTATACTCCTTAATATATGAAAATTAAATATATACACTTTGTTGCTTAGATAATTTTGATTGTCAACCTAAATATATAATTCTAGCAAAATTTATTATCATCTATATCCATATATATTATAAAGTTAGGCAAAGGAGAGTGACATGATACTTTTCTTTGACCAAAAAATAATAGTTACTTATCTTTGTCCTCCTTTTTTTATTTTCTCCCATATTTTTTATTTATTTTATTATTTGCATGAACGTCCTAATTATTTTTATAAGAATAAGTGATGTTTTTGGAAAGATGATATGACACCATTCATTGATCAGGTTGATTTTTCCCTTCTCTTATATTTTACACTTTAACCTTCAAAATTTTCAATTTAGGTGCTCCACAAAAAATCATGTATGTCTCTTGCGCCAAGCCTCCGCTTCTTCATCGAAAATGACATTTGATATAAGGTATATTGCTATTTTTGTTCTCCTTCATGCTCTTTATAATACTTTTTAGTTAATTTAGAAATTGCTAGAATATTACTGATTTATGAACTTTCTTTTTTCAATATTTGCGAAAAATAGCTATGGTAATAGATCTTTTCCCCTCTATGGCCAAGAACAGTTATTTTTTTCTTTCCTTTTTTGGCATTTTTTTTATTTCCCCCCATTTATATACGTACTATGTTAAAAACTCAAAAGTCACTCCTTAACTTTTTAGTTATGATTAATTGTGCTATGTTTAAAAAATATTAAATGAGGAAGACGTTTAGAAAAATGAATAATCAGAATGTCCTCTTTCCCTATTTAAGGGGTTTACACAATAACTTTCAAAATCAAAGTGAAAAAGATAAATTAAATATTATATGTTTTCTAACTCGTAGTTCGTTCATATTTAATTCTATATGAGAAGAATGTGAACATAGAATTGCATAACAACTACAAAGTATTTGAAACTGGATTCTACATGACAATTGACAAACATGAAGAAAGAAGATTGACTTCCTTATCTTTTAAATTTGTTCCATGCATTATTCATTTCTACAAGTTTAGAAGTTCATCTAAAAAAAAAGTCATTTTTTACAATAAACTGCTTTAAACGATTTTATCTCCTCTTTTATGAAGTTGTATTTTTTTTCTTGACTTGGCACAACCATCCCAAAAAGATCATTATCTGTATATCTTTCTTTCTGATCCTTTTCAATGGCGTTGCATCTTATAATTATATGATTTGTTAATAAGGAAAAGAAGTTCGGATCTGAGCAAAACAAATTATCTCATTTATCTCGGCGTAATTTATAAAAGATTATTTTTAATCACTAGTTAAATACTAATAGTTATCGATAACTTAGAATCTTCACACGGTCAAATCACTAGTTAAATACTAATAGTTATCGATAACTTAGAATCTTGACCATAACATAAGTAATAGTGTAAATTATATGTTATGTGTCACTTAATGTAACAGTAGATAAATTTGTTTAATAATTTGATAAGCTAAAATAGATGATAAATTTCTTAATATATGACATGTTAAATTATACTGATTATTAAATTTCATATAATTCCAGTTGCATATAATATAAAAAAAATCAGATTCACAAAGAATTTTGTAAATTGTGACATACACTTGTGAATTTTGGTAGAAGTCATTCAAATACTATAGTTTTAAACAAGAAGAATTAATGGATTATGGAGCCATGTTATCAAACGTGAAGGCAACGGAGGCCTAGACCGGAGTTATTCAAAATCCCAACGAAAACTAATAAAAAAAGGGGGCACAATTTTAGAGTTGCTACGAATTTCTACACTCCAAAAAAAGTAGTAGTAATTTATTATTCAAGTTTAATTAGAGTATTTGCTACGATTGTCCTTGTTAGTATCACTTATTAGTTATTAATCCCTCGCATTTTTTTTGGTACTTTTGCTAAATGAGAAATAATTTAATCAACTTTTTAGCCCAACTGAATTAATTAAATTACTTCATTATTTCAGTTAAAATTGTGAAAGTATTAGATTCATCCAATACTAGTTAGTTGAATATTGTGAATATTGTTAATATTGTTAGAGTTAGTTGGAAAGTAGTTAAAGTCATTAGATTTGTTAGAATCAGTTAATTAAAGTCTTTTTACTATCATTATATATATATATATATATATATATCTGTATACAGGAGATATTTGTAACTAGATTCATTTCTTCATTCAGTACACAATTTCCTTTTCTCTTCTCAGGCCTTCTCTCTCTTTTCTTCTTCTATCGCACAACCGCTTCTTCTTCTTTATTTTTCTTTCGCACATGAACTTGCAAGCATGTCACTGAAATTCAGTGAATCTAACATGATATCAGAGCAGGATGATCGATTAGAAAGCTCGGTGAATACAACGAATTGATTTTCGATCGAGTTTCGAAGTCGCGAACTATTTTTTTTCCCGATCGAGTCTCTTTGAATTGAGGTGTATTCTGGTTGAGATTGTTTGATTTGGAGAGAAATTGCGGTCGATTGAAATCTAAATTTGTGCATTCAAAGACACAATCGGTATTCAAAGGATAATCGGAGACATGCAATTGAAGATCCAAATCATTACTGATCGAATCAAGTAGTTTTTGGACAAATTGGAGATAAGCAATACTGCATGCAATCAGAAATTGATAATAGAATGGGGTCTATTGGAGAAGATGTGACGAACACAGCAGTGGTAACCAACATCGACCACAATCATCATATTTATCTATTTTCGTGGGATGCACCAGGATCGTTGACAGTTGGTGTGGTATTAAATGAAATGGAGAATTACACGTTGTGGAGAAGGGAGATGAAATTGACACTACTTGGAAAAAACAAGATATGATTCATCGATGGGACCATTAGAAGAGACTCATTTGATGGAAATCTTGTGAATCTATGGGATAGGTGCAATGCAATTGTTGTTTCATGGTTAATGGGAAATGTAAGCAAAAGCTTGCTTACTGGTATGTTGTTTAATTCAGATTCTTATGCAATATGGAAAGATTTGAGAGATAGATTCGACAAGATAAACAACTCTAGGACTTTCCAGTTACACAAAGAAATCTTCACCATGAGGCAGGGTACAATATCAATTTATGTATACTATTCCAAGCTCAAGGACTTATGGGACGAGTATGATTCGATCATGCCACCACCAAACTGATGTCCAAAGTCGAAGGAGTTCGTGGATCACATCTGATGCAGAGGATGTTGCGCTTTCTAATGGGGTGAGCAGCGGATATGGCGAGTTAGAAGTCAGGTGCTGATGATGCAGCAAATACCCAACTTAAATCAGGTATATGCTATGATAAATCAAGAGGAGAGCCAAAGGATAGTTGTAGGCTCGACTAGAGTAATACATGATACAATGGAATCTATGGCTTTGCTCACAACTAGGAGTGGAAATGTGAAGCAAAGGAAGCCATATAATCTGAATGCGATGTGTGATTTCTGCCATGTCAAGGGACATTTCAAGATATATTGTCTCAAATTGCTGAAGTGCGACTACTACCATAAGACTGGACATATAGAAGACGACTTCTATAGACTACATGGCTATCCAAAAAAATTCAAGGGAAAGGCAAAAAGAGCAAATGAAGTGACTGGAGGAAATTCAGCTTTTGAAAGCGCTTGACAATGAGGACAAGATGGTAATATGGCACACAATCACCACAGTGGACTATATTACCAACACAATGCAGGACAGTCTCATTATCCACACAATGGGATGCAGTATCATAACAATGTAGGACAATTTCATATGGAAAATCAGTTTACACCAAGTCAGCATAAGCATTTACTCAACATGTTGAATGGAAAAACTGGAGAGTCTAGTACAAGTGCTAACATGGCAGGTAAAATTATTACTTGTGAGAAACTGTTAAAATGGATTTTAGACTCAGGTGCCACTAATCACATGGTTAGTAATAAAGAACACTTACATAACAAAAATATGGTAGAGAAGGTGATTTGATTAAGAATGTTCTGTGTGTGCCAAATTTCAGATTTAATCTCATATCTATTTTGAAGATGACAAAAGAACTGAATTGCAGTGTTTCCTTCTTTTCATATTACTGTGTGTTTCAGGATCTCTCATCTGGGAATGTGAGAGAGATTGGTAATGAGGAGAATGGGTTATATGTGCTGAATGTAGATACACAGAATAAGGAGGGATTATTGAGTAGATGTTTGGCAGTCACTCAACCAGTGGATGCAGTTACTTGGCATCAGAGATTGTGTCATGTTCCTATAGATGTTATGAAGAGAATTCCAGCTTTCTCTTGCTCTTCCTTTACTTTCAATAATTGTGAAGTGTGTTCCTTGACTAGACAATGTAGACTTTCTTTTCCTGTTAGTTCAAGTAGAGCATCAGGACTTTTTCAAATGTTGCATGTGGATGTATGGGGACCATACAAAATTGAGACATATAATGGAATGAGATACTTTTTGACTATTGTAGATGGAGTTGGATTTTTTAATGAGACTTAAGACTGATGTGAGTACTCTGCTCAAATATTTATTCATTGAGATTCATACTCAGTTTGATGTAAAAATAAAGAAAATAAGGTCAGACAATGGTACTAAATTCTTTAATCAAAACTGCAAGGAATTGTTTCAATAACATGGTGTGATCCATGAGAGTTCTTGTCCTTATACAACACAACAAAATGGGATAGTAGAAAGAAAACATAGACACCTACTAGAGACTGCTAGAGCCATTAAATTACAGGCTTCTATGCCAGACGGATTTGGGGGTATTGTGTGGAAGTGGTAGCATACATACTGAATAGAATCTCATCCACTGTATTGCAGAATAAGTCACTTTATGAGTTGTTATACAACAAATGTCCTTCACTATCATATCTAAGAGTGGTAGGATGTTTGTGCTTTGCTACTACCTTACCTATGTAGAACAAGTTTAGTCCTAAAGCTACAAGATCTGTCCTCTTAGGATATGGGAGTGCACAAAAGGGATATAAGCTTTATGATTTGGATAGAAAAATGATTTTTATGTGCAGGGATGTTGTTTTCATGGAGACAAATTTTCCATTCAAAGATACTGCAGTGGACATGAATGTTCTTATTCAAGCTCATGACCACTTCTGTTATGATGATCTAGTCTACTCTCAATTCAATGGATCTTCACAACAACATGTCTCTGGGAATTCTAATACTGATGTAGTGATAGATGCAGTGGCAGAGGGTGTATATACTGAACATGCTGATGTTGCAAGGTGTCAAGATAACCAACCACACATATCTAATGCCAGAAGATCCACCAGAACTGGTAGACCTCCTATTTGGCATAAGGATTATGTTACTCAACAAGGGTCTACCAGTTGCATGTACTCAATCTCAGATGGGATAGACTATGAGGGAGTATCATCCAAGTATCAGAAGTTTGTTGCATAGGTCTCTGCAGATGTTGAACCTTATTGTTATGCAGATACAATCAAAGACAAGAGATGGGTTGATGCCATGAAGGCTGAGATTCAAGTACTTGAAGAAAACAATACATGTGAGGTAGTGGATCTTCCAGCAGGCAAGAAGGCTATTGGCTGCATATGGGTGTACAAGATCAAATATAAAGCCACATGGGAGATTGAGAGATTCAAGGCCAGACTTGTTGCAAAAGGTTATAACCAAAAAGAAGGCTTGGATTACCATGAAACATTCTCACCAGTAGTAAGAATGACTACTGTGAGAATTGTAGCGGCTATTGCAGCTGCCAGGAATTGGAACATCTATCAAATGGATGTTGTAACGCCCCATTTTCGAACCGGAGTCAAAAAACGGGATTACCGCTACGCATGGTTGGATTCCTGAAATGCATTTTAAAGGAGTCGCCACCTAATTATTATAGTGAATTAGGACACTAAAAATGTAGCATAAAATACTACAAATGATCTCCATTTTAAGATGCGTGAAACTATGCGAGATTCTAGGTAAGGGTTCTTTATTATCCTAAAGGGAAGGGGTTAGGCACCCTAAAGGATCCGCTAACTTGCGGTTGTCCGTTCAAACCTAGGGTTAATTATTGTGCTAACATGCAATTCTAAGGGTATTCTAATTATTAAACTAACCAAGTGATATTTAAACTAGGCATGCAAATATTTAATATAGATATGTATTTAACAAGATAGTAATAAAAGCAAATAATCATAAAAAAGGATGTAATTAAGAGAAATTAGCGATATTTTGCTTTTATTTTATTTTATGCGAATGATTTAACTTTGGGGCGCGCCTCCGGAATTTTCTGAAAGACACTTAGTAGAAGAGTTAGTAAATGATAAATAAATTACCAAACAAACACAATATATGTATATATATAGATATATATGTAAAATATATTGTAAAAGATATATTTTTATATAGTGTGGGCTCGGCGATGTTATGCCAAGAATACTAAGACATGAGAAGCCAATATCGCTCTGGCGGTCGACTCGCCTCACGGTGAGCGATACTATGCATTACCGTCAAATCTTTTCACTTTCCTCCTCGCCCACATATTAGTCTAAACACCACGGAGGCCTCGGATCGACGGATAAATCCTTCTTTGGCGATGTAGTATCAAGTTCAAAATCATAAATGCCAAGTGCGATATCATTGTTCAAAAATCGATAAAATACCAAATGTAGTATCTTGCTCAAAATAAGTAAAATACCAAATGTAGTTTTGTTCTAAGTCGATTTAATACCAAGTGCGGTATGGTTCGATCGGTTTAACAAAACAAAGAGCACAATGGTCAAAACGATCACTATCACGGCAAAATCATCCCCGAAGAAACGTGAAACATCAAAAGCAGTCCAAGCGGATTCAGCGAGAATAAGGCGGTGATATCCAAATCAGTCGAGAATAGCTACGGCGGTGGAAGCGGTCGTCGGAAAACGAGAACGCGGGATTTTAAATACGACAATGTTCAACATTACTGCGAGAGAGAGCGGCGGCGTCTTCCACGGCGAGTCGCCGGAGCGACGCCAGCGCGATGGTACAATCGGCGAAATCGAGAATGTCGCGACAAGGTCATCGGAAATGTTGAAATCAACAACGAAACAAAATCGATGAACGCGACGATTCGCGGAGTTTTTAACTCGGCTAAATTACTAAAAATAAATAAAAATCAGTCCCAACAACACGGTGCAAAGCAGATCCAGCGAGCGTCGAAAAACCAGCGTCGCGGAGTTTTAAATACGACAATGTTCAACATTACTGCAAGCGAGAGAAGCGGCGGCGTCGCTTCCGGCGAGGTCGCGGAGCGACGCCACGCGATGGTGAGATTCGTCGGTGGCGATGGCGGCGGCGGGTGTGTGGCGGCGAGTTGGTGAGAGTTGAGTGGGTCGGTGATGGCGGCGTGAGTCTTTGGGTGTTTTGAATGGAGGTTCGCGGAGTTTTAGAACTCCGGCGAATGGCGGCGAGCGTGGCAGGAGGCGAGGAGAGAAGGTTCTCCCTTGAAAAATAAAATGAAAACAAAAGTGGGCTCCGCCCTTTTTGTGTTGCCCGATCGTGGCGCCTTTAAAAATTGAGCGTTGTCTTTGCCTTTAAAAAATTGAGCGTTGTCCGCCTTCAAAAGCGTTGGACTCCACGTTGAGCGTGGTGCCCTCTTTATTTAATAAAGGGGGTAAGGTATTTAGGGGAAAGAAAAGTGGGTTTGAAATTTAAAAATGAGGAAATAAAGAGGGTGTTTGGATGAAACTAAAAGTGGTGTTGGATTGGAATGATTTGGATTGGGTTAAAATCTTGAATTTGGTTTGACAAAATGCGACGAGTTAATTAATTAAAGAAAAATTATTTAAAAGATGCAAAATTATTAAAATGCAAATGTCGACTTAAAAATGCAATATTTAAGACATGTTTAATGTCGATTAAAATTAAAGCGGACGTCGATTAATTATTTAAAGAGATGCAAAATATTTAACAAAACATAATGCTTAAATAAAAATAAAAGATGCAATGTCATTTTGTGAATAAATAAACATAGAATATTATATAAATATGCAAAAATAACGATTAAAATGCGGTGTGCTAAAATACTTAAAATTACGAAATATACAAAAACGGTCAAAATTGATCAGCGGTATGTCCCTCTTTGTATGCGGAGATGATGGAAGAGTCTTGGACAAAGCGTTGACTTCGTAGCGATTTTGTCTGTTTATAAACTAGAACTCAAAAGTGGGGTGATGCGGACTGAAATTGTCGATGTCGAATTATGATGACCGGGTCGTTGCGATGCTAAAGTAAAAGTAAAGGTAGCAGATTGAAAAATGTCGATGTCGAATTATGATGACCTTTGGGTTGTTGCGATGCTAAAGTAAAAAGTAAAGTAGCGATTGAAAAATGTCGATGTCGAATTATGATGACACTGGATTGTTGCGATGCTAAAGTAAAAGTAAAGCTGATGCAGATTAAAAAATGTCCTAGTGTCGAATTATGATGACACTGGGGTCATTGGCGTTGCAGGATGCTGGAGGAGAGCGGATCGACATTCGAGGTACAAATTGCTTCGGTTTCTTTGTAGAGGTAGTTCCACGTTGTGCTCAGTTCTGTATGCTAAGACTTAAACAAGCGGTTAGTGCATAGCTGTTAAGGCAAATGATAACGTGAATTTATATGCGATATAGCTGTTTGAGTATAAAATGCTATCCTGCGAAAATGTGATGCCTGCCGCAAATGCTGTGATTTCGCCCTTGCACGGACGTGTTGCGATTGTGAATGCGGATATGTTGTCCTTGCTGCAACTGCCCCTGTAGACTAAAGCTCAAGAAAGAGTTAATGCATGCGCTAAGGCGGAGTAATAAAGCGTGAATAAGAAATGCAATTTTGAGTAGATTAATTGTCCTTGCGTAGATGTGATATCTTGATGGCGTCGTTTCGGATGTGGAGTCGTTTTCGGACTTGGCGTCGTTTTCGGACTCGGCGTCGTTTTCGGAGTTGGCATCGTTTTCGGACTCGGCGTCGTTTTCGGACGTGGCGTCGTTTTGGGCCTTGAGTCGTTTCGGACTGAGTCGTTTTGGACGTGGCGTCGTTTCGGACTTGGCGTCGTTTTGGGCTTGTTGTCTTGATAGCGTCGTTTTGGGCTTGTTGTCTTGATCGCGTCGGCTAACTTGGGCGTGTTGCGTGGCGTCGTTGCGTAAACGCATTCTTCTTGGCGTCGTTGCGTGGACTTCTTTGTCTTGATCGCGTCGTTGCATGGGCGATGTTCTTCTTGGCGTCGTTGCGTAAACGCAATCGCGATGGTGTCGTTACTGGACATAATCGCGTCGCGTCGTTGCACTGGGCGTGTTCTTCTTTGGCGTCGTTGCGTGAAACGCGATGATGATGGTGTCGTTACTGGACCGCAATCGCGTCGCGTCGTTGCACTGGGCGTGTTCTTCTTTGGCGTCGTTGCGTGAACCGCAATCTTGATGGTGTCGTTGCACGGACCAATCGCGATCGCGTCGTTGCACTGGGCGTGTTCTTCTTTGGCGTCGTTGCGTGAACCGCAATCTTTGATGGTGTCGTTGCTGGACCGCAATCTTGTCGCGTCGTTGCACGGGCGTGTTCTTCTTGGCGTCGTTGCGTAAACGCGATCGCGATGGTGTCGTTGCACGGACCGCAATCGCGTCGCGTCGTTACTGGGCGTGTTCTTTGTCGGCGTCGTTGCGTAGGCAGCGATCTTGATGGTGTCGTTGCACGGACCTGCAATCGCGATGCGTCGTTACTGGGCGTATTCTTCTTGGCGTCGTTGCGTGAAGCGCAATGATGATGGTGTCGTTGCACAGACCTGATGTTGATAACGTCGTTGCTGGGCGTGTTCTTCTTTGGCGTCGTTGCGTGAACCGCAATCTTGATGGTGTCGTTGCACGGACATAATCTTGATGCGTCGTTGCACGGGCGTGTTCTTTGTTGGCGTCGTTGCGTGAAGCGCGATGATGATGGTGTCGTTGCACGGACATAATCGATCGCGTCGTTGCACGGGCGTGTTCTGCTTGGCGTCGTTGCGTGAACGCAATCTTGATGGTGTCGTTGCTGGACACAATCGCGTCGCGTCGTTGCTTGGGCGTATTCTGCTTTGGCGTCGTTGCGTGAACACAATCGCGATGGTGTCGTTGCTGGACACAATCGCGTGCGTCGTTGCACGGGCGTATTCTTCTTTGGCGTCGTTGCGTAGACCGCAATCGCGATGGTGTCGTTGCTGGACCGCAATCTTGTCGCGTCGTTACTGGACATATTCTTCTTTGGCGTCGTTGCGTGAAACGCAATCTTGATGGTGTCGTTGCACTGGACGCAATCGCGATGCGTCGTTGCACGGGCGTATTCTTCTTTGGCGTCGTTGCGTAGGCGCGATCTTGATGGTGTCGTTATGCGGACCTGATGTTGATAACGTCGTTACTGGGCGTGTTCTTTGTTGGCGTCGTTGCGTAAACGCTTAATCTTGATGGTGTCGTTACTGGACCGCAATCGCGATAACGTCGTTACTGGGCGTGTTCTTTGCGGCGTCGTTGCGTAGACATAATCGCGATGGTGTCGTTGCACGGACCGCAATCTTGATGGTGTCGTTGCTGGACCGCAATCTTGTCGCGTCGTTGCACGGGCGTGTTCTTTGCATTCTGTAGAATAAATGCTCCTGCAAGCTAAGCTTGAGAAAAGACGTTAGTGTATACCTGTTTAAACGAAATGATAAATACATATGAGAAGTGCAATTTTATGGGTAAAGATGTCATCCCTGATACGCCAGATGAATACTGAGATGTTGTCCTTGCATGGACGTGCTAAACGCTGCAACTGTCGAATTGCCATGATGCCTTTCTTTGTGTGCGATCTGTGATCGCCAATTTGACTTTATGCGAGTTGATCGCTAGGTTTTGTTGCGGACCTCACGAACTTTATTGCGATTATTGATGCCACTTTTTCATTCTGCTGCTTTTCTTTGCGGACTTTGGATTGTTGTCATCCTCTGCGCTTTGTTGCTTTCTTTGCTTTTGCTATCTGAAGAAACCTTTTATCGTATTTTACGCTTGGCTATTGCACTTTACATACATTAATATGAAAAGACTGCTAAAGAAAATTTGTGAGTTTTGGGGAGGTCGATTCGTATTTGACCCGCCTTGTTCCTTGGCATCTGCGTGCACGGCACATTTGGACTTACAATCCTGTCCGGTTTCCTACATTGTCGATTTTGAAAAGATTATACGGCTAAAGTGGGTCTCGATGTAGTTGCTTGTATGTAGTAGCGTTTAGGCCTTGATTTGGCTGTAGGGTTGCCATTTCTTTGCGATAGCGGGCGAGTGCTCGATCGGATCTATCTTTGCTTTTCTTTTACGAGACCCTGCTTTGCCTATAGGAACGAGGCGAGTTCGAGCTCGTTACTGCTCAAATGCCCTTGGATCAGTTATGTCGCTGGACCGTGCCTTTGATCTTGGAAAATATTGATGCTCTGTCATTGCTTAGTCAAATACAAATCGACCTTTGGGGAGACGATAAATCCTTTAGAAAATGCAAGCGGTGTTAGCATAAACACATAATTTGCGGGTATGTAGCGGATATATTGCACATAGCACATTCAGCGTTCCTAACATGCGAGAGGACCTCTTTATGCGGTAAGCCTAAGCGTCACTTATGCGAGATTATGGCGGATTTGTCCAAGTCGTCCACTATAATGCCTTTGTTGGAAATGGCGACCAAATGACGGCGCACTTTTCCCAATTCGGCATGTCATGATTAGGCTTGGATTTGTCTGTCATTGCCACGCTACACATAATATCTTTGGTTGGTCGTTGGGTTGAGAAACGTCGACAAGTTTGGTGTCTTCCTAATTGTGGCGTCGATACGAGGCCGACCAGCTAAGGTAAATCGTCGTATGCCTTAATATAAAGGTTTTCTAAGATTTGGTTTTCTAGGCGCAAGGTTCCCGAGCGGACAACTCAGTGAGAAGGCTACGCGGCTGATCAGACGAACCGATCTAACTCAGCGCGGTATGACTCTCCTAAAATTTGGATATTTTGAAAGAAATTTGCGGGTGCGCGGCACGCAACGCGTGAGTGTGTGATTGTGTGAATTTTCAGTGGAAGAAATATGAGCGGAATGTCGGTTTAAGGAAAGCGGTAACAAATAGCGATTAATACAATATGCAAATATTTATATGTAAGCGAGAATAATTTAGGCAAAACAATAAAAGCAAATAAGTGTAAAACATAAAGGAAGCAATTTAAGCAAAAGAAAATAAAGCACGATGAATTAACCTATGTTTGTTATGGTTAAGAACCTAAATATCCCGATGGAGTCGCCATACATGCCCATTTTTGAGCGAGTCAAAAAGCGGGATTACGCTACGCGTGGTTGGATTCTGAAATGCATTTTAAAGGAGTCGCCACCTAATTATTATAGTGAATTAGGACACTAAAAATGTAGCATAAAATACTACAAATGATCTCCATTTTTAAGGTCTGTGAAACTATGTGAGATTCTAGGTAAGGGTTCTTTATTATCCTAAAGGGAAGGGGTTAGGCACCCTAAAGGATCCGCTAACTTGCGGTTGTCCGTTCAAACTTAGGTTTAAAATTATTGTGCTAACATGCAATTCTAAGGGTATTCTAATTATTAAACTAACCAAGTGATATTTAAACTAGGCATGCAAATATTTAATATAGATATGTATTTAACAAGATAGTAATGAAAGCAAATAATCATAAAAAAGATGTAATTAAGAGAAATTAGCGATATTTTGCTTTTATTTTATTTTATGCGAATGATTTAACTTTGGGGCGCGCCTATAAATTTTCTGAAAAAGACACTTAGTAGAAGAGTTAGTAAATGATAAATAAATTACCAAACAAACACAATATATGTATATATATAGATATATATGTAAAATATATTGTAAAAGATATATTTTTATATAGTGTGGGCTCGGCGGTGTTATGCCAAGAATACTAAGACATGAGAAGCGATATAAGCTCTGGCGGTCGACTCGCCTCGCGGTGAGCGATACTATGCATTCTCGTCAATCTTTTCACTTTCCTCCTCGCCCACATATTAGTCTCGCTACCACGGAGGCCTCGGATCGACGGATAAATCCTTCTTTGGCGATGTAGTATCAAGTTCAAAATCGATAAATGCCAAGTGCAGTATCATTGTTCAAAAATCAGTAAAATACCAAATGTAGTATCTTGCTCAAAATAAGTAAAATACCAAATGTAGTTTTGTTCTAAGTCAGTTTAATACCAAGTGCAGTATGGTTCGATCAGTTTAACAAAACAAAGAAACCTGATGGTCAAAGCGATCCACTATCGCGGCAAAAATCCCCAAAGAAACGTGAAAACATCAAAGCAGTCAAAGCGGATTCAGCGAGAATAAGGCGGTGATATCCAAATCGATCCGAGAATAGCTACGGCGGTGGAGCAATCGTCGGAAAACGAGAGACGCGGGGTTTTAAATACGACAATGTTCAACATTGCAAGCGAGAGAGAAGCGGCGTCGGCGTCGCTTCGAGGTCGCGGGCGACGCCACCGCGCGATGGTACAATCGGCGGAAATCGAATGTCGCGACAAGGTCATCGGAAATGTTGAAATCGACAACGAAACAAAATCGATGGCGCGACGATTCGCGGAGTTTTTAACTCGGCTAAATTACTAAAAATAAATAAAAATCGGTCCCAACAACACGATGCAAAGCAGATCCAGCGAGCGTGAAAACCAGCGTCGCGGAGTTTTAAATCGACAATGTTCAACATTACCAAGCGAGAGAGCGGCGGCGTCGCTTCGCGGCGTCGCGGGCGGCGCCACCGCGATGGTGAGATTCGTCGGTGGCGATGGCGGCGGGTGTGTGGCGGCGAGTTGGTGAGGAGTTGAGGTGGGTCGGTGATGGCGTGAGTCTTTGGGTGTTTTGAATGGAGGTTCGCGGAGTTTTAGAACTCCGTGAAGCGGCGAATGGCGGCGGCGACGAGCGAGGAGGCGAGGAGAAGGTTCTCCCTTGAAAAATAAAATGAAAACAAAAGTGGGCTCCGCCCTTTTTGTGTTGCCCGATCTGTGGGCTGCCTTTAAAAAATTGAACGTTGTGCTGCCTTTAAAAAATTGAACGTTGTGCTGCCTTCAAAAAACGTTGGACTCCCCCCGTTGAACGTGGGCTGCCCCTCTTTATTTAATAAAGGGGGGTAAGGTATTTTAGGGGGGAAAGAAAAGTGGGTTTGAAATTTAAAAATGAGGGGGAAATAAAGAGGGGGGTGTTTGGATGAAAATAAAAGTGGTGTTGGATTGGAATGATTTGGATTGGGTTCCGTACTGGACTGGTTTGACAAAATGCGACGCGAGTTAATTAATTAAAGAAAAATTATTTAAAAAGATGCAAAATTATTAAAATGCAAATCTGCGCAAAATGCAATATTTAAGACATGTTTAATGTCTGATTAAAATTAAAGCAGGACGTCAATTAATTATTTAAAGAGATGCAAAATATTTAACAAAAACATAATGCTTAAATAAAAATAAAAAGATGCAATGTCATTTTGTGAATAAATAAACATAGAATATTATATAAAATATGCAAAAATAACGATTAAAATGCGGTGTGCTAAAATACTTAAAATTGCACGAAATATACAAAAAACGGGTCAAAATTGACTGTCAACAGATGTAAACAATGCTTTTCTACAAGGAGATCTATATAAAGAGGTTTTCATGAAGTTGCCAGATCGATTTCTTATCACCAAAGGACAAAACAAGGTGTGTAGACTGATTAAGTCATTGTATGGCTTAAAACAAGCATCGAGGCAATGGAATATTAAGCTGACCACATCTTTACTTACTTCTGGTTTCCATCAAAGTCAGTTGGATAATTCTTTATTTACTAAGCAGCAGGCTGGGAATATTGTGGTGGTTCTAGTCTATGTTGATGATTTGCTGATTACAAGCAATGATCAGACACTTATTCAGTCTACCAAGCAGATTCTGCACATTGCCTTCAAGATTAAGAACTTGGGGGAGCTCAAATACTTCCTTGGCATAGAATTTGCGAGGGGTCCTCAGGGCATTGTCATGCATCAAAGAAAGTATGTCTTGGAGCTTATTTATGATCTAGGTTTATCAGGAGCTAAACATGTACACTCTCCCATGGAAGTAAATCAAAATCTTACAACAATTGCTCTTGATGATCTGCTAGCCTCTCAGTCTCTATCATAGGACACAGGGGTTCATTCATCAGTCACAATAGACTCTATGTTGCCTGATCCCAGCTTGTATCGAAAACTTATTGGTAGGTTACTGTACCTCACCAATACAAAACCTGACATTGCTTTTGTTGTACAACACTTGAGTCAATTCATGCAGCAACCAAAATCTTCACATTTTGAGGCTGGTCTGAGATTGGTCAAGTATATTAAAAGTGCTCCAGGATCAGGAAATTTTCTTAGCAATTCTGCTACATCTGAGGTTCAAGTGTATTGTGATGCTGACTGGGGATCTTGTATAAATACCAGAAGATCTGTTACTGGATACTTAGTTATGTTTGGGGGGTCTCCTGTGTCATGAAAATCTAAGAAGCAGTCCATTTATTTTAGAAGCTCATTGGTGAATACATATCTCTTTCTGCGTGATGGCCGAAGCGTATGGATCCGTAGTGCGTATCAGGAGTTGGGAATTTTTATTAAGCTACCTATTTCCATGTTCTCTGATAGCAAGTCGGCAATTCAGATTGCAGCTAACCCGATTTTTCACGAACGCACTAAACATATTGACATTGATTGTCATTTTATCCAAGAGAAGATCAAAGGAGGCCTTGTACACACTTCTTACTTACCAACCACTGAACAACCAACAGATCTGCTCACTAAAGCTCTAACCACTGTTCAACATAACTACCTACTATCCAAGCTAGGAATGAAAGACATCTTCATACCTCCTAGCTTGAGGGGGGATGTGAAAGTATTAGATTCATCCAATACTAGTTAGTTGAATATTGTTAATATTGTTAGAGTTAGTTGGAAAGTAGTTAAAGTAATTAGATTTGTTAGAATCAGTTAATTACAAGGGTAGAATAGTCTTTTTACTATCATTATATATATATATATATAGTATACATCAGATATTTGTAACTAGATTCATTTCTTCATTCAATACACGATTTACTTTTCTGTTCTCAGCCCTTCTCTCTCTCTTTTCTTCTTCTATCGCACAACCGCTTCTTCTTCTTTGTTTTCCTTTCGCACATGAACTTGCAAGCATGATTCGCTGAAATTCAGTGAATCTAACAAAAAATATATACAGATCTATACAAAATACTTACAAAAATGACAAAAGATACATCTCAAGATACATATAGAAATTACCCTCCTCCAATCTCCGAAGCGGATAAGATCCCACAGTTTATACTTGGTACTTTATCTTTTTTAAAATTAAAATAAAACTGAAGAAATTACGAAAGAACAGTTTATACATTCTAAAACAAGCAAATGTTTTTTTTAAAAAGCCTCTTAATAAAGTTTGTTGAAACCTTAATTAACTACGTAATTAATTATCTTGGTGAAGATGGTACGTAGTACTAATAGTATTTGTCAATGGGATGTTCAACACGAAATTAGTGTACGATGAAGTGTTCGAGGTCGACTAGTAATTTGTTTCTCTGTCAACTTGTATGAAGAAAATCAGAAATAAATGCTTTACTAGGCAACCTGACCAATTCAAATGTTTAATACATATGTAACATTAACTCCAATTTAATTTCAACGCTATTAGTCGTAAATCTCCAGATTTATACAGTTAATGATGTACCTTTCCAAGTACTCTTGTTCTTTCATTTTTTCCTATTTTTCCAAAAGGTGGATCTCCCACCCCAGGAGTCCCTACACCCCGGTTCGACAGGATTGTGAATGAGTTAATCATGGTAACTCAACTGGTTTCAAAGATTAGATCACTTCTGCATTTGCACATGAGGTCTGTTTTATTTCAAGTAACTCATTCTGCGGTGGCGAATTCGATCTTGGCAATTTTTCCAATTATCCCTCTTAATTCTTTCATGATTTGTCATCTCAAAGCTAAATCTTTTGCATCGTAGAGTTGGCATCCCAATCTTCCAAACGAATACATATTTACATTTTAAAACGTACGTTGTGGGTATTATACTATTATCTACTCTATTTTTTTGGCTGAAATTAAGGAGCATGTCACTATATTCGTCCTTGTATCGACTAGTTGCAGAAAAATATTTCTAGCTAATCTCTCGACCTTATCTAAATTGCCATGTGATGAAGTGATGACTATCAAATTTGGAGGAAATTACAAGATCGTTGATGATATTTCACAGACATTGACCCAAGCTAATGTCAATATTATGCACTGTTTTAGGAAAGCAGGTTAAATGCTTATTTGGATCGACTTATTTTAGATGTTTTTAAGTCAACATAGTTTTTAAGTACATTTAAATCTCTCTATAATAACAGTTAAACCTCTCATTTTAGCTGTTATAAACAACAACTTGCAAATAATTATTTTTCTGTACTTTTTATATTATAAACGAATACAATATACTTGTTAATTTTTAAAATCTCAAATGATTTTCATATCTCATTAATTTAAAATTGAAAAGACTAATAAGTTACTAATAAACTTGTTGGAATATATTGGTAATAACAAGGAACGAGAAAAAGTCACAACAACAATCAATGTGAACAAGTAAACTTGTCTCGCTTAGTCGATTGATGATTAATCTTTCTTTAAAATAATATTGCATCGTATATTCCTTTCAACGGAATGACAACTTATCTCTCAAGATAAAACATCAACCAAACTAATGAGCAAAGAGACTCAAGAGTTCGCTATAAGAAGAAAGATCTTAAGAGTGTTTGATTGCTAAAGAGGAAGAACAATTTCAGGAAATTGTCTAGAGAATGTGTTAAGTGTGTAGTTGCAAATGAGCCAAAGGCCTCATTTTATAGTGTTGAGAATATGACTTTTCAATTGCCCATGTAATGACCTTGAATGACCATGTAATGACCTTGATTATGGAGTGTTAATTCAGCCAAATAATTGTTGAATTCATTTGGGATGTAATGGAGGTTTAATGCCTCAAAACCAGCCCAAGAGTCATGTCTTTTCGTCTCCCGTCGCAGCCTCTGGACTACCAGCGTCGCGGCCCTGCAGGGAGGCGCCGCGGCGCTCCAACTTCAGAGAGTTGGCGCCGCGGCCCTGCAGGGAGGCGCCGCGGCGCCACAACTTCAGAGAGTTGGCGCCGCGGCGATTCATGACTCGTTTCATCTTTAAACACATTGTACACTTCTTCCTTCATTTACCAACGTGAAATCAACGTCATTTGGCCAATAACTGTCTATTGCCTCACGTCTCAAACAATTCATATTTGTACAAATATCTCTTCCATTGAGGAAATATGATCCTTGACATTACGTGTGTGGAAACAAGGTTTCCCACGTGCGGGGCCCCAATTGTTCGAGTCATAATTAAATATGATTAACTTTATCTCACGTTTAATAAGTATTTTCAACAAAACTCATAACTAATTGTGCATATCGATAAATAATTAAAATCTAAGGATGATATGCATTTAAAATTAATTAAAAATTTAAATATTTTATTTTTATACATAATTATTTCTTACAAAATATATTACACAATATTTGAGTATGAGTGTTATAGATAGACAGTTTTACAAAGAGTGTGCTGTTATAGGTAGAATATTGTTATACAACAACAACAACATACCCATTGTAATCTCACACAGTGGAGTCTGGAGAGAGTAGAGTGTACGCAAACCTTCCTTTTACCTTGGGAGGTGGAGAAACCGTTTTTGAAAAATTCTCAGCTCAAGAGAAAACATGACAAAAAGGTCAAATAAGGTTTGAAGAAAGTAAAGTAAAGTAGAGTACAAAAATCATGACAAAATACTATAGCTAAGCATTAATGGAGAGATTTTAATAGTAAATGCATCAGACTAGTACGATAATCGGATTACAAGAAATAGTAATAGAAACAGGAAATTGAAGGAACCCACGTGATAACACTACCTGCAAGTATGGAAGAATATACGAGATATGTACTACTACCTAACCCTCCACAACAACGTATCTAAGGTCATGTCCTTGATAAGTTGTAACTGTGTCATGTCCTGCCTAATTACTTCTCCCCAATATTTTTTCAGTATACTCCTTTCTCTTCTGAATGCGTCTAAAGCCAACCTCTCGCACCTCCGCACTGGAGCCTCTATGCCTCTCCTCTGAACATGTCTGAACCATCTCAGCATCGCTTCCCGTATCTTATCCTCCACCGAGGTCACTCCCACCTTGTCCCGAATAACTTCATTTTTAATACTATCCTTTCTAGTATACACACACATCCATCGCAACATCCTCATCTCTGTCACCTTCATCTTTTGTTATAGAGAGTAAAATATAGCATGAAAAACCAGTTCTAGAGTAAATCAAATTGATATAGTGAAATATTGTTATAACGAATGACAATTAAAGAGATGTTTGATTGTATTTGGGTAAAAATAAAAAAAGTATTTTAAACACTTATTTTTTAAGCCGAAAGTCATAAATTAGAATTCTTAACTTATGATTTATGACTTTTGACTTATAAGTCAAAATCATAACCCCATCCAAACAGGCTCTAAGTCACAAAGTATCTTAGCAAAAACTTGCTACTACTTGGGCTTAGAATACAAAGAAACACTACCTCCATTTTAAAATATTTGTCAGGTTTTGACTTGGAGTAGAGTTTAAGATAATAAAAAAGATTTTGAATCTTGTAGTCTTAAATTAAAAATATAAATAATATATGAAAATGTCCATTAATTCTGTGATTTAAACATGCTATGTGAAAAGTAAAAATTAAAGAGTTGTCAAAAAAGAAAAGAGACAAATGTTTTGAAAAGACAAAAAAGAAGTAAAATAAATATTTTAAAACGGAGGGAGTAACAAAATGAGAATGGGAGAGATTTTTTTTGGCTTAGAATGGCTCAATATTGAGAAATCTACACGGTATGATCTATAGAAATATCAATGAACACATTTTAACATTGGACAAGGATAATAGGTTTACCATCGTGAAAAAGTGCCTAGTTCGGAATCCTGCCATTATTAAAGGGAAAACAACACAAAATATCCCTAAGTAAAATATTTACTTGCTCATGCCTCTTTCTAAATTAATTTTGCTTTTACTCAGCCGATCAAAAATATATACCCGAATATCCCATGCCTCAAAATCTTTTCTTCCATAATACCATCGCAGTATATATATATATATATATACTTGCTCATGTCTCTTTATAAATTAATTTTGCTTTTACTCAGCCGGCCAAAAATATATACCCGAATATCCCATACCTCAAAAGCCTTTCTTCCATGATACCATATATATATATATATATATATATATATATATATATATATATATATATATATATCATGATGGTATCAATGAGGACTAATAAAGTGTCTCATTGAAGGACTGAAACAGTTCTTCATAATACCATCTCAATATATGGTATATATTATAATGATATCATATGAAAGGCTGAGGAGTGTCTCATTAAAGGATTGAAGCAGTCCGTCATAATATAATTTCAGTATATGTATATAAGATGATGATATCATTGAAACTTTTTTAGAAAAGTGTATTTTTTGAATAAATAAATATAATTTTTTATGATACCCTTTCAGTATATTATATATACTATATGAGTTTCATAAAGGGTTGATGAGTATTATTGAAAATAATAAAAGCATTACTATATAATATCATCATGGTATAAAAGAGGCAGGATGATGCCATATTAGTATCTTAATTTTGGGGTATGGATGGATAATTAATTAAAAAAAATATGAGCGGGCAATTGCTTTGGTTTAAGGCGCCATGCACGTTCTTTCCCCTATATTACATTGGCTCGAATGTGCTCTTATGCACTAATGACAACAACTAAAGGATGGATTTAAATCATTCGCAAAGTTCAAGAGATGTTGTGTATCTCAAGTAGTGATGCTTTTTTGGAGCAACCTAAAGCATCTCGCACAATGATGATAACCCTATAGTAGGAAGTGACTTTATTAACAACTTTTCTAAGAAGTGCTCGTCCTATGTCCATTTACAATTTGGACAGAAGGAAATTATTAGCACAAAATCCTCTTCTATGTAGTTTACATTTATGTATTATTTTATTGATCTCCTATAATGAAAAGAATCATATTATAACTAAAATGACATTTATAATTGAAAGATTATACGTATGAATACCGTATATACTGTATATATTCATAATAAAATTCTTGTATATGTGTAATTATAGTAGTAGTCTGTATTATAAAAATGTAAATTTAATTTTCATAATTAAATATTGTATATCATGTATATATACATTTTACTTTAATGAAAATAATCAAGAGATTATTCTCTTTCATGGTATCAGCAGTCTAGGACAATATTTTTCTTCTCCAAATTTTCCCACCTTCCGCCGCCCTGACCCTACCAGTGGTGACCGACGACCGACCCTACTCCCTCCTTTCAATTTTTTTCTTCTTCCAAATCCTAATTCTATTCTTGTTCTGTTATATGTCTACCATAAAGAACACCTTTCATCGTGCCCTTGCAGTCTTCAATATCAAGAACAATAGAGATGAAAAACGTCAAATACGCGACATGGCAGAATTGTTTAAAATTCACGCACGTTCTAATAGAGTCCTCCATCACATCGTCCCACCGACAAAAGGAAAGGAAAATGTGTCTACCACAGATGATGAAATTGAGTTGTGGGCAACTTTTGATGCAACGGTCCTTCAATGGATCTATTCCATCATCTCTACAGACCTCTTACAGACAATTATCGAACCTGATGCTACCGCAATAGAAGCTTGGAATATGTTGCGTGATATATTTCAAGACAGTAAAAAACCTCGAGCCGTGACTCTTGAGCAAGAATTCTCCCACATAAATTATGGAGTATTTTCCAAATGCCTCAGCCTATTGTCAAAGGCTCAACGAGTTATCGGATCAACTCAAGAATGTTGGTGCACCTATCACTAATGATCGTCTTATTCTTCAGATGGTTACAGGCCTCTCCGAGGCTTATAATGGCGCTGGAACTCTTCTTCGTCAAAGCAATCATCTCCCGCAGTTCTACCAAACACGTTCCATGCTCACATTAGAAGAAGCCGACTTGGCTAAAAAGGCGGCTACCGAAGCCAATTCCGCTATAATGGTGGACACATCACGCGACACCGATGACCCTTACTCCTTCCTGGAAAAATCTATCCAAAATCGTAACAATGGTGGCAGCAAAAAAGGCCAAAATCAGAAAAATGGTGGAAAAAATTACGACGGCGGTCGCGATAGTGGTGTTGGCAGTAACAGCAATCGCGGTGGTGGTGGCAGAAGACGGGGTGGCAGTGGCCACCAGAGTGGGCAGTGGCTCAGTCCACCATATCCAGCAGGCGGTTCGGGTCCAGCACATTATTGGCCAGGTGTCGCGCCCATTTTTACCGGAGCCTGGAACGGTGCAACGTTGCTTTGCAGTGATTCATGAATTAAACCAACGTTTTAAGGAGTCGTCACCTAATTATTACAGTGAACTAGGACATTTTTGCATAGCATAAAATGCTACAAATGATCTCCATTTAAAGGTCTGCAAAACTTAATGAGATTTTAGGTAAGAGTTCTTTATTATGAAAAGGGTTATGCATCTTTTAAGATCCGCTAACATGCGGTTATCCGATCAAACTTAGACTTAATATTACGCTAAGAAATGCATGCTTTGAAAATATAAAGTTAAGAAAAGATGTTGCAAATAACTTGAAGTATATATTTTCATAAAATTTACATGAGGTTTGTTTACAAAAAATGCATGAAAATAGTTTATTGGACGAGTATGTATATAAAGTGGAGTTTTTATCGAGTTTGATAAAATTTAAACCAATGATGCATAAAAATGACTAAATTGTTTTGAAAAGTTTAGACATGCATAACGGGCCTAAGAGATAAATGAACTAACGATTGCGATTTTAAATCTACCCTTTTAAGTTATTAATTCTAGGCCTAACAATTCTAAGTATTCTAATAATTGTACAAGATTACATAATAAAATTACAACAACGTAAAGAAGCGGGCGGGATTAAGGAGCCAAAATAATGTTTAGGACGGATGAAGATATCATCTCGTCCTATTTGCTAGAACTTCCGAGACGGGAATGTGAATGTGGATGCGAATCTCATGATGAGTCTCATGTCAAGACTCTTCACAAACTCCCGATGCGTTTCATGTAAAACAAAAAAAAAAGAATTAGAATCTACTCAGAGTCATCTAATAAGATAAAAATGACATGAATGTCGAAATGAAATAAATTCTGAAATACACAACTCATGTTCAATTTAAAGCAATACCAAGATAAATCATCATGCTCAAGCCAATAAAATCCAATATTTTATTCAAATCCAAACATCAGACCACTGGACACAAACAGTAAGCAGAGATATGAAACAGACCCCCAAGAAAAAGCAAATTCTTTTAATTAAAGTTGGGCCTTAAGACGTATGCGGGTTTGTTTTAAGAATAAAGAGCAGATCCCCAAAATCTTGGGCCTTGGATACGCCAGTGCGCAGAAGCATAGAACAAAACCAATAAAAGTAAATTTCAGTATTTAAAAGAGAAACAATCGAACCCCAAACAGTTTTCCATACATGAAAATGTTAGCTCAAACATGTAGTTTTCAGATTCTCGTTATAGAAAAAGAAAATAAGAAAGCAGACCCAATATGCGAACAAACAATTATTATTTAACAAATGAGTTTCAGGATGCACGCGTGAGAAAATAATACCGAGCATGTCCAAATGGATGGTTTAAACAAGTTTTAACAGAGTATGGGCCTCAGAATGTACCCAGAATCAGGAAATACAGTGCAGGCCCATACCAAATCAATGTGACAAGATAAAGGGGAGGGGCTGATATACATGACATACATGAAATATATGCTCTGATATACAACTCCTAAATACAATGAATGTATGCTGGACTTATATGCCCTGTATATTCCGAGATGCATCATTTTAGGCACACAAAAAGATGTCAGCAATTACGATGCTAAAATAAGAGGTTATACTAGTAGATAAGTCATGTAAATCGCAGAAATTGGAAGGAAGTAGTTTAAAAGGAATTTAAGCATGCATACATATATATAAACTACACCCATGATTTCCAGCCTTCAAATAACACTGACACTTTGGGATGTACGAGGATAAAATTCAAAACTAACTTCCACACATCGGACAATCCTAAGACATGAAAAATTAGCCACGAAGACTCTTGACATACATGGGCAGTTCTTAAAAGACAATCTTACGTGTGGGTACTAGATTAGACATATACAGTCATGGTTTAGACTATATGAGGCATGGTGACTCTTATATTTTATATGCTTTGGAATATGGCATGATGTATATATGCTTTCTTGCTATAGGTTTAAAATGAAAGTATGGCTCTAGCATGACCATGTAATCTGAATAAACTCAATATGCAAACATATAGAACAATTCGAGAATCAAACAGGGCATAACAGTTAACTCGAGAGAGATTATATGCTATCAAAGATCCCATTTCAGGATTTAAAACAGTAAAGCTAAATATGCAGTCATGTTAACAACATGAGGGTCAGAAGGTGAATAAATAAGCATCCAAAGATGACATTTTAGGCATAGAGTTATGACACAATGCTAAAACAGTCTTGAGAAAAGGGTTATAGCAATTTAAAACTGAACACAGAGGCATACATCAGTACATTAACATAACATTTAAAACATATGCAACTTCATATTAAGTTTAACATGTAATCTAAAACTGAGGACATATATTCAAGATTATCAAGGCAAACCAATCATATTTACAGACTTATATAATTCATCCATTAAGCTAACAAAACATTAAGGATTGTATTGGAACCAAACTTTAAATCTAGAATAACAAAGAACACATTGTCAGGCATATAAAGAGTCTAAACAAGCATTGAGACATACATTACTCCATTCAGTAAACCTAAACAGTAAGTAACAACTCAATAAGTATACTTGAGGATTCAGAAACAGTCACAACATAGCCAACATACATAATAATTATCTTAATAGACTCCGGTGAAATTTAACATTCGTTTAAACATGTTTTAAAACCAATCGACAGACCTAAGTAATAACTGAATTGAGATAAAACAATTAACCAACACATAACTTGATCATACAGGCCACACAATGCAGATTAAATAGACAAAACTTAAAAGGAAATGAGTTTACCTTCTCCGGACAGCGAACAGAGGCGTCATTTCGATTTGTCGAATCCGCTCGGAGAGTATGTGGGTGTGCGACTGAAACGAAACAAGACTTAGTGTTTTCGGATTCTTGTTGAACCAGTACTAGAAATCAGGAGCTGTTTTGAGGTTTTACAATAAGAAGAGTGTATGTGTTTAAGAGTTTTCTCTAAAGATATGAGTCTGTTCTCAATCTTCAGCCATAGCCCAGAAAAATCGATCCTTAGAACTCGAAATGAGAGTACAAAAGCTTTTCTTTGGGGTTTGTTCTTGGTCAGAGTTTTTACTCCTTAACACAACCCCAAATAGGTCGTATTTATACCCGAATTCGGGACTCCTCATACCCTTCAAACGACTGGATTTCGAATTAAAGATGATGGGAGACAGTCCGAATCGTACAGCTTGCTGGGCGAATGTCGAATTCGTGGCCCTAGGGTCACGGGTTCGATTCTCACTAAGACATCGCTCTCCGGGGCATATACTTGTGATTAAGCCTGGGCGCTAAAAGCGCGCGTGGGCATCTTTGCGATGTGGGTTTGATTCCTCAGAGCGGTCGCGTTAGGGTCGGACAGTGGCGTTGATCCGTTGGGCCTTGGCGGAACGCGATTACGGGTGCACATCCCGCGATTTACCTGGTGGTGGGGTCGAAGAGCGGTCCCATCGCTCCGAGTCGATCTGGGTTCTTGTATGCAGTACTAGCGATAGGGGGGAATGAGGGTTCCCCGATACCTGGGTCATCAAAAAAAAAAAATGATGGGAGACATGTGTGGTACTGTTGAGGGCTATCCTAGGTGCATGGCTCGAGCCAACAGACAAAGGACACAACATGGGTGATATCGATGTAAAGGGCCTGTGATTCGCGGAATTTCGGGGTAAAGGGGGCGGGTTTTCGGGGTGTTGCAGATGAAAAGATGGGTCTAAGGTATGGGTGGTGTCAGGGTGATAGGTAAAGGGTGTGAGGCGATGGCGGAGTAGGGTTCTGGTTTGGTGAAGGGGTCGTTTTGTTTTGGGTTTGGACGAATGTGGGTGTTTAAAGGGTGATTGGGCCGGGTCGATGCGGGAGTTGGGCTGCGGGATTGAAAATTGGGCTGGTTGGGTTATTTAATAGAGGGGAGAAATAAAAAAGGGGGATTAATTAGTCCAATTAATTAACATATGCTTCTTTGTCTTAATAAATTTCAAAAGTGCATACACACATAAATTATGGTGAAAGTGATTTAATATATATATTTAATTTATGTAAAATATAATATTCATATGAAATGATTAATTTGGTAATTGGTGAAAATATTAAGAGAGAATCAATCACCAATGTCGATGCTGAAATATTAAAATTATTTTGCTTATATTTTAATTATAAAATATAATACCCGATATTTTAAAATTATGCGGTAATTATTGAAAATATTAAAACTTAGCATTTTTGGAGAATTTTCGAGACTGAGAAGCATAGTAAAATTAATTGAAGATAATAGGACGAGCTGAACAAAAAGTAGATAAAGAGGGGACAAAATTGGGTGTCAACATCAGGCCTTTGTTACTGCGGAGCAGCTTCGAGTAAGATAAATATTTTGAAACGGAAAAATATTATTTTGAAGTATTTGTATCGAACAAGTGCAATAAGAATATACATATTCCTTGCAAAATCCTTCACAAATACACAAAAATGTAGCAAAAAGGAAAGAATGTTTAACTTACATGTAATTGATAATCGCACTCACCCATATATTCCAATATTTACTATCAATGTGACATAAATCACACCTTAAGGTATCTATTTGTAGGCATTTTATCGGGTTCGTACACGCAGCAAAATTAGAAAATTTATGTTTCAAACCCGACATGGCAGTCAAACTGTAGTATGATTATACAATGTAAAATAACACCAAGCAAGAATATAATACTTGGAACGAAGACTTACATTTGTAGTTAGCAATCTGAAAACTTGAAGCTTTTGTAGTCCGAGGGTGCGCACGCAAATGCCCTATTTCATGTACCGATTCTTGAATGCCCGTTATGGTAGAATATTCATGTGGTACTTTCTCAGATTTTACACGTATGATACATGTTCCTTCTATTTCTCCAAGTAAAGCTCTTCGCATCGCAATGCCGATTGTGTCGGCTTGGCCTTTTAAGTTGTTGTGCATGTAGTCTCTGAGGTTCCTACTAGACTGCTTTTATGTCGTTGGTTACCTGCTGATTGTGTCTTAGATAGTCCATTTTTACTAAATCGGGGTTTTACTAGAAAACCACTTATGAACATAGTAGGAGTACCATTAAGCGAGCAGTTCGGCAAGATATAGCGCGATGCGTATTGATTTGAATCGAAAGGGCGCCATTTAAAATCGAAGAATCAAAAGAGATCTTTGGTATAATATGGGGTCTCCTCCGTGAGATTTAAACTTTCTACAGCGAGAGACCTCGAGTGAGCAACGACGATTGGTGATTGGGAATGCTTTTTCAGGACAATTCTTGCTAAGATTAGAAGGGCTAGAATATAGATGTCTTCTTTCTCTTTCTTGCTGGTGAAAATCTGGCATAGGGGGAAAAGGTTTAATCCAAAGTCTATCATATGGCATGTCTTACGCATCATAACGTCGGTCAAAATGTGTGAATTTCGAGTTTACGTCTTTCTTCATCTAGGACGGATAAATAGAGTGATCTTAGAGATGGCGTATACACGGTGATGGAATACGGTGTGTACGAGGTGGTATATATCGATTTGCAAGTCAAGAACTTTGATGTAATTTTCTAACTCTTGGAAAGCTAGGAAATCCAGCAGAGCTTTAAAAGAGATTAGTCTCTTGCTTTTGGTGTAAATAAATGGGAAGGGGAGCCCTCTTATTTATAGCTGAAAAGGACAACTAGGGTTCCCCAAATGGGCCAGCCCATTAAAACCTCAGCAAACCAGCAGTTGGACCTACTGGACGCGCCTCAGCGCCGCGGCCCTGTCCCATTTTCTACCTTGTTTCCATTTCTTTCTATTGTCTCGGTCATCAACCGAACATATATATATTCTCCTATCTAATTACATCCTTCAATCGACGGAACATTTGACTTAGTGTTACCCTTCATGCCTTTACATATCGACACTAACAACATTAGGGACTTCACGAAACTCCTAGACTGCGCCGGAAGACGAACTAAATATGTAAAGTTTAGCTACACGAAACATGTGAACTGAACCTCTATGTGGGAAGATAAAATCCTTTCATTCACGACACACTCAATCAAGCTTAGAATTTGTCAAGTGTCTATCTAAATGGCTTGATCATTATATCTCATCTATATTAGTTGACAACAAGACCATATCAAAGACATGTCCATTGCGTTGGCCAACGACTTCGTCAACCTAATATCATATGAGAATCTGAGTGTTCTCTCGAATATACATCCGAGGAATGAATCTTAATATTGGCTCAACTACCACCTTTAATCTACTTCGTAATGCACCCAAAACAAGTCGTGTCTCAACCTATAAGACATTTGAGCTTAGGACAGGATCAAAGTACATCACTCCGTAAACAAGGTGGTATCGACCTCAAGTCTAAGGACTTCTATCTCCCACATGTCGATGACATTATAGACATATAACAAAATAGTGCATCAGCAGGGTACACTAATACTTCAACAAGTATCCATGCGTCCATCACGAGTTGCCATAACTCGTAGCAAGTGAGACATACTACATCCCATAAGGATATGATTCATACCACATGTCGACATATCACATATCATAGATATCCCAATCTCGATAATCATTAGTCGAAGTTATTTAAGAGTTACGTTATAATATTAATTCTCACATCATTAATAACCACGTGAACTCTAGGGATGCATTTATAGAATATTATAAACAATCAACTAATAATTCAATAAATGCAAATATCATAATATTAATCATCATTAATTTAAATACGAATGTGTATAAAGTACATTTTGTCATAATACACATTGACTCTAAGACATACATATACTTTCACTATTGTACTAGGTATAATTTAAATAATAGGTAAGAGCGTACAACTTGTGGAGATGGACTCAAAATTTTAAATTTTAAGTATGATCGCACAAATTATTTAAAAAAAAATTAATTCGAAAAATGTTTCAATTTAATTTAAAAAAAAGACAAGTATGCATTTCTAATACATCCGTCTGTATCAATGACATATGTAACTCTTCTGCCATGAATTCCTCTGAATGCAATTCGATACTCATATTAATCCGATTTACGCACAGCAAAACCCATTTCTACCGTGAGCCATTAGTTAGTCCTTTTTTTTTTTTTAAAGCAATTTTTGATTTTTTTTTTCTAATTGAAAATTGAAATCCTAGCTAGGCTAAATAATCGGATAAATCTGTGGGCTTTTGGATTGGCTAAATAATCGGATAAGTGGAATGTTGGTCCAGAAACGCAACCCGGATTCAGAAAACCGTCCTCCATCACCTACTATTCGGGTTTGGGTCAAGTACCGGTCAATTTAACACGAGATCAATATCAGTTTTCAAGCAACCTTTGGTATGATTGGAGCTTAACTAGTGCATTTTCTATAGCATCTTCGTATTTCAAATTATTATATTTATCTCAATTTATATGATATTTTTTATTTATTATGATTGAAATTGTTGAAACTTTGACTAATATTTTAAATACTTCCTCAGGTTGATTTTACTTGTCATGAATTTTTTATACGCCCTTTAAGAAATTATTAATTAAACATGATTCGTACTCTCCTGTTTCATGCATCTCTTCCTCTGTCTTTGTGGGTCTATACCGTCAAAATGTCCGAATATATTTTAAATATTCTACCCACTAGTACCCTTCACAACATGACTCCGACCGAAATTCTATACCGCAGGATTTCATCCTACGACCATCTAAGAATATTCGGTTGTCTGTGCTATCACAATCTTGCCTCTACGACCCCCCACAAACTAGCACCCCGGACAACTCCCTGTGTATTCTTAGGTTTTCCACCAAACCATAGGGGCAATGTGTGCTATGATGTGTCAACTAGTCAAATACACATTTCCCGACATGTCACGTTTGACTAAACCACTTTCCCGTTTTCGAATCTCCAAAATTCATAAAATCAGACTACTCCTTCATTGACGAGCACACCGTCTCTCCTATCATCCTCAATCAAATCAACCCAGCTTTCACTACCACATTATCTCCATCCGCCGCAGTCAACCGACGACACTCCCTCCGGTGACACCATCACCGGTCTCCTCCACTGCTACAGATCACCAGTCAACCGACCCACTCCCATCATCTCCTCGCCGGTAAATCTCATACAGAACCCACCAACAGTATCTCTCCTCCGAACAGGCACTCCGACGACCCTGTAAACAACCCATACCAAATCGACCAGAGTCACCACCTCCCTCCCCGTACCCAACACTACCATCCCCACCGACATCGCCATCGTCGACCATATCACCGACAGACCATATCGTCAGATCCCAAACACCAGCCCACTGCTCCGATCCTGACACACCGCCTTTCACCTCACATCAACCACTGTCGACTCCAGTCCAACACTCAACCACGACCACCACTCATCCAATGGAAATTCGTGCTAAACACGGAATTTTCAAGCCCAAAATCTAATTTAACATGTCCACCCAAATAATTTTCTCACTTCCTAAAAATTACAAATTCGCTAAACAGGACCCTAATTGGAACGCCGCTATGTTTGAGGAATTTAACGCTTTAATGAAACAAAATACGTGAGATTTGGTACCTAGACCTGAGAGGGTGAATGTGATCCGGTGCATGTGGCTATTTCATCACAAATTCAGAGACAGTGGAGACCTAGAGATGTATAAGGCACGCCTTGTGGCTAATGACACAAATCAGCAGGAGGGCATTAATTGTGGAGAGACATTCAACCCAATTGTCAAACCGGCTACCATTCACACAGTTCTGATTATCGCCATGGGAAAGCACTAGCCAATACATAAGCTTGATGTAAAGAATGCATTTCTGCATGAGGACTTGAAAGAAATTGTTTACATGCACAAACCACCTGGTTTTGTTCATCCAACGGCACCCTATCATGTGTGTCGCCTCCGTAAGTCATTGTATGGTTTGAAACAGGCACCCCGAGCATGGTATGATCGATTTGCCAAGTATATTTTGCAGATTGGATTTATATGCAATAGGTGCGATAATTCTACATTCATTTTTCACTGAGACACTAGCACCGCTTACTTACTATTGTATGTAGATGACATTGTGCTCACTGCTTCATCTGATGGGTTGAAGAATGAGATTATTACATTGCTTAGTGCCGAATTTGCTATGATTGACTTGAGCAGGTTGAGTTACTTTAAGTATAACAGTGACTAGATCCAAAGATTACATGTTCTTAAGTCAGCGCAAGTATGCAGAGGAGATAGTATACAGGGCTAAGATGGAAAATTGCAAAATCATGCCCACTCCGGTTGATTCAAAATCCAAGCTCAGTGCTATGGATGATGCTCCAGTTCCGATCCTACTCAATATAGGAGCCTCACAGGTGCACTTCAGTACCTCACTTTCACCAGGCAAGATATTGCATATATTGTTCAGCAGATGTGTCTATTTATGCATGCCCCCAGGGAGTCTCATCTAACTGCCCTTAAGCGTATCATTCGATACATTAAGGGCACTCTTAATTATGGATTACACCTATACCTCTCTGCACCGAACATATTGATGTCATATACGGATGCAGATTAGACAGGGTGTCTGGACACACGACGCTCCACCTCCGGCTATTGTGTATTCTTAGGAGATAATCTAGTTTCTTGGTCTGCCAAGAGACAGACCACCTTATCCCATTCCAGTGCCGAAGCTGAGTATAGAGACATCGCAAATGTTGTAGTTGAGATTTGTTGGCTCCGAAATCTACTTTTGAAGCTTCAGTGTCATTTGCGTCGGGCGTCCATCGTATATTGTGATAACATATCTGCCGACTGAGGGGTGTATTAACGAATATTCTACATATATTGTGTAATTATGAATACCGTATATTTATGATATATTAGGATCCTTACCGAATTAGAATTCATCTCTTGTACACACTATATATATTTTGTAATAATAAGAATACGCCCCAAGGGAAATTATTACAATCTTACAAAAATGATCCTTATTTATTTTTTAACTCAATTTAATATTCTTTCCGTCTCAATTCATGTAACACTTTTTGGATTTCGAAATTCAAGTTCTTTGATCTTAATTTTTTCATATCTCTTTTGAATATTTTGAATTATCAATTATTGTAACTTATAGTTCTTTATACGTAGTTTTCAAATATATAAATTTTATTTTTTTTAAAATTAAATATTTTATGTCCGAATTCACGATAAAAATTAAACGGTTTGACTCTCAAAATTCAAATTATGTCACATAAATTGGGACATAGGGAGTACTACTCTTTTTTTCCCACTGCATTGATCTCTTTTTCGCATTTATTGAATAAGGATAAAGGTGGAAACAAATAGTCAATTATATCTTAATTTTTTAAAATGACAACTACTTTGGACCATCTAATTTTAGTAAAGACCATAATTAAAGTGAACCCGAGGGAGTACATATTTTCATTGAAATAACAAGAAGAATTACATCTTATAGTACCTTCGAATTTTAAATTTATTGAATTGATATAATACAATTTAGATCTATAAGCGAAAAGTACCATATAAATTGGGAAGTATGATTTTATTTTGTTTGTGAATTGGCCATGTAAAATTGTAGGAGAATTGAAGAAGATGTTGACGGGTCCAACGGGGTTGCATCACCATTATCAGAAGTCACTGTATAAAGACAAAGAAAGGGATAATAAAGCAGTTTTTTTTTTTTTGATAATCTGCGCCGGTGGCGCTTAGTGCCCATATCGCTAAGACTGCACAATCTTGTACTATGCTCCTGGAGGCGAATGAAACCCGTTCTTAGCCGCCACCGCCAGGTAAATTGCGGGATGTGCGCCCCTCATTCAGTGTCTGATCACCACCAACGGATCAATCTACTGGTCCGACCCCAGAGATTGTGCGAGGAGTATCAAACCCACACCGCAACATGCCCGCACGGTTAAGCTACTGACTTTAATACGGCGATATGCCGGAGAATGTATTCGCGAGAATTGAACTTCAGAACCCAAGCATCACAAATTTAATAATGGCCACCGCCACTATCTTTGCATCCCTTATTTGTTCTTACTATGTGCTGAAGGTCTTTCATAATTATAAATAAAACAGAAGTACTTTGAAATATACAACGTTTAAGTTTAGTCAGAGGTGAACCTGAACCTACTATTAACCATTTGTTCTTCGCTTGTGATTCGTTTAGTTGCAATGCAAATGTCTAAAATGCCGCTAAAATATCTGAAATTTTAAATTTTTTTAGATCACACGATTTAAAAATCTTATTTTATTTCTTAAACTCCGTGTTCAGTCAAACTACACAATATAAATCAAAACGGCTAGAATAACTTATTTTATAATAATATTTTTGTTGAGAAATTGGTCATGTGTTTCGTTATAGAGTGGAAAATATATTCTTAAAACATATTTATTTACTTTGAGTGAAAGATAACTCTAAAATTGTACTAATTGAAGATCAATTAGCCAAGAAAAACGGTACCTCGAGATGAGAAAGAATGCTAAAGTTTAGAAGGCCGCTAAAACAATTTCAGAGATCAGTTTGGAAGTCGATAGACTGGCTAAACAGGTGATACATGCTCTGTTCGTTTCAATTTATTTGTCAAGAGTCAAGACTATTTTGGGATAAATAAGTCATATTCAATTAAGACTTTTAAATAATCTAAACAAGTCTTGTCATATTTAATCAAGACTATTATGATTTTTTAAAGAGAATGTTCAAATCTAGTAGTATTCAATCATGATTTTAAACAAGTAATAAAAAAAATTTGGTATTTAAAAACTTGCTAAACAATCAGGATTTTGTGTGGTTTTTTAGTGGAAGATATAAATATCAAACCCTATAAACAATTTCACCCTTGTGGACAAGATTTTTTTCTCAAGATTGCTTACTGGTTTCTCTTCTCTCTGTGTATTCTTTCATTTCCACTTTCTACCCCCACCATTTCACTTTCATCTCATCCTCTACTTTCTACACTCACTTCCACTCTGAACAATAGGTTAAAACTAACAATTTGAAAATGAATTCCCTTACAATTCATTAACTTTCAATAAAAAACTAGTAAATATAAATTCTGGATAAAGCTCAAATCAAATGATCTCTCCAAAAATATTATTAAAACCAATAGCCATAGCATCAACATCTAAATACACCAATATTGTGAAAATATGACTCATAACATATGCATATTCATTTTGGAGATAAGGATCGTATCCAGAAGCAAAGAGGCGTTAATGTGAAAATGTGATCGATCACCTCTCACGATGGTTGATTCTTGCAAGTAAGGGTGAATCCCATGTCCCAATTTTGCTCCAATATTTGTATTCTATTCTTTAAATTGTTCTTCGTATTCAGTCGCTTCACAATGGCTCAAATAAATTTGAGGAAAAATATGAATAAGAGGGCTGAGGAAGTGAAGCGAAATCCCGATCCCTCAAGAGATTTGGGAGAAATGAGGTTATAGGATAATGCTAAATCATTTTAAAATTGGAACCGAATAAAAAAGTAAAAAATTTCTTATGGTCCTTTCAAATCTTTATAAATCTTATGATAAATCTTTTAAAATCCAAACGGAAATTCACTGGACTTTTTTAAGTCATTACATTCGTAGATAGTCTTTTAAAATCCACTGGACTTATTTATCCCAAAATAGTCTTTTAAAATACTAATTGAATACACCCTTTAATTACTATTTGGACAGTCAAATGAATACTTTTTCATTCGAAATGGTTAAAGACTCTAACTTATACTCCCTTCGTCCCCAATTTATATGAGGGTTGACCAGTTTGAATAGTAAAAAAAGTCTTTTTTTGACTAACGATTTTCTCCAACTCTTTTATATATTGTGAAATTATTAATTATGCAGACTTATATAGTTCTTTTATGTAGTTTTTAAATATGTAATTTTTATCATAAAATACTCGACAAATCTATATTTGAATTGAGTCAAAAAAAGAATTTAACTTCCAAAACTGGTCAATCCTCGTATAAATTGAAACGGAGGAAGTTGTACTTTCTATATAGTTTCTAAATGTGTAAATTTTATTTCGAAAAAAATTAAATATTTTATGTCTGAATTTATACCAAACATTAGTCAGTTTGACCCTCGTACTCTTAATCAAGTCAAATAAAAACAGAGGGAGTAATGCGAATTTCCTCCGTCCCCCGGGTTTGAAAGTAGTACCATATAGGGATGTCAATGGGGCGGGGCGGGGGCGGGGAAGGGTACCTCATACCCGTACCCGCCACCTAAAAACCCAACCCCACCCCCGCCCCATCACGGATAGTAATTCCTCCACCCGCCCGCCCACCTAAATAAGTTGCATGCATGTAATTTTGTTTTTTTTAGTAGTGAATCTCTAACATCTATGAACCTAAGTAGCTAGTTTAAAGATACTATGTAGTATCTTGAAGATATAAAGAGTATCTCATGATCAAAAGCTGATCCAAAAAATGTTGATTTCATTTGCATGAACTGATCATGATAACACCCTGAAAAACACTTTTAGAATTACCTGTGAAATAGTATAACTATACGGGGAAGAAACACAAAAAAAGGTTACGATTATTACTAAATCTTGATTGGAGGGAAGGAAAAATCGGACCATGTGGAGATTAAAGGCGATAATACAAAGGGTAAATATACAAAAGTATAAGATGGCATGAGCAAGTACTGAAATCCCACTGGTGTACATATTCCCGAACTCGCAGAATCTTGTTCTTGAAGGCAACTGGAATAACAGCCCCGGTGACAATAATATGAATAATCCCACCGCTATTATCGATGGCGCCCAATCTGTTCCCATTTTATATGCAACACTTCGTCTTGCTATACTTTATATCTCTATTTGTTTGGTACTTTGTAAATAAGTGGTATAGAGGAGATTTTTGTAAGGTAAATATAGTGAGTTTTACTTAATGGAGAAGGAGAAAGGATGCTAAACTTGAGAGTGAAATGCACGTATGGTATTAAAAAGGAAGAAAAGGCAGTGCAGGCGGGTAGCGTGGCGGGGCGGATACGGTGCGGGTCTTATATGAAATCCACCTCCGCCCCACTACCCATGACGAGTAGCACTTTTGATACCCATACCCGCCCCACCACCCACCAAACCATCCTCCATACCCGCCCCAACTGGAACGAGTGTGGAGCAGTACCCGTATTTACCCTCCCCACTAACCTTCCTACTCACACACTATATTTCTCCGCCACTAAATGTTGGCACTCATATTTGTCTTGAGTTGATAGTTGATGTTGATGAGGCTTCTTGTGAAAAGGAGAAGTGGCTTTTACCTATGCAATGCAACGAATTTGGGACAGTGGTCTGATAAGTTCATGTGATCAATTTCTCAAACTAAGCAGGTAAGAATAACTGGTTCATATTCATGTTTGATCCTCTGTATCGTTATCTGATTTGGATTACGTCTCGGAAACCTATATACCAACTGATACTTCCAACTCCTTTGGACTTTGATCTTGTTCAGAGGCACAAAGAATTATACGCTTTGAAGTATCTCAATGTAGAACCGATCGTATTCATGATCCCAGTTGCTTCAATAACCATTAATGCAGTGTGCTTAGGGGTTTCCTTCTATTGATTCTGTCTTTTAAGAAATCAAGTATCTGAATGCCATTCCTCTATCTTTTTTCCGTGGTTAGTTTCCCGGTGTTTGTGTCAAGTTTGATGAAGTGCAAATCTGATAAAACCCTAACTTCTATGGCTAGGGATGTTAATGAAGAAGACAAGGACAATTCACTTCGGATACAACAAGGAACTGGTCCTAATGACTGTTATGAATGGTTCCATTTGATTTGGGCCACATGAGTTATTTAGGCCGTCCCAGATAATTGGGCTCAGAATTTTTTCTGAAGTATATGTCTGCAGATCAGCCCAAAAAACACACAGCTTCTCAAATAAGTCATGATATAGACATACACATATGACATAACACAACATAGCTAATATACACACACTTGTATGATATAAATTAAAGGTGTCTAACGGGCCGAACCGGTAGCCTTCACGTTTAACCGTTCGGTCCGTTCACGGACTCAAGACGCCAAGTCCAGGTTCATTCCGGATTTCAGTCGGCGTGCGGTCAAGTGCGGCCAGGTCTACCTCATGCAGTTTTTTATTTTTTATTTTTTTATTTCTAGTATTTATTTTTTATAATATAAACTAAATTCAATTTAAATATGTAATATAATAATATAATATATAATTTAGTTTTATATATTAAAATTGAAACTTTAAAGTTAACTTTCTATTTTACAGTTTATAACTTTATACTTGATAGTTTATAGTTTATAACTTTATACTTTATCTTTATTTTATAGTTTACTTTATACTGATTTATACTTTATAAATCTTGTTATAGTTATACACTTATCTGATTATACTTTATAGTTTATAACTTTATATTGTAATTATACTTTTATTAATTTATTAGATTAGTAGATATAAGTTAACAAATAAGTAATAACAGAATAACAACTAAATAGATAGTAAAATTAAAATTAATGATAAGATGTAAACTTTTGAACTTTCATAATGTTAATAAGAGTACATAATGAAGTAATAATAATTTTATTTACATATTATGCATCCTTCTTACAAGTTCTTCGTAATCTATAGGTTGATTGAATTGGTTATGCTCCATAGCCTCTAAATCTGGAGTATTAATTCCAGTCCCGCCTCCGCTCCCGCCTTCCAAAATATTGCATATTTCTTCATCTTCCGGAGAATTAACGTCTCCACATCTTTAATTTCGTCTCTCTGATCTGATCCAATCCCTTAAGCAGACTAACACTTCTAATGTGCTTCCACCCAATGAGTGACGTGTGTCTCCTATTTGATCTCGTGCTTGGCTAAATGCACTTTCAGAAGCTACTGTTGAGATCGACACATTAAGAACATCTCGGGTCATCGCTGCAAGTACCGAGAATTGTCTTTTGTTATCCTGCCACCATTGTAAAGGGTCAAAACTTTTCTTCGGCTCCGCTGACTTTTGCAAATAAAATTGCATCTCATCGCAAGATCGACTTGTGCTTGCTTGTGTTGTAAAAGTGCTCCATATGTCTAAAGATTCTTCTTCATCGTCATCAGCATTGAATCCTGAAGGTGTAGACACAGAAGCAGAACTAGAAGGAATATTAGTAGCAGAGTTGTTGTTATCATGTAATGTAGCATAATATGCATATAATGTAGTTAAATTAGTATCAAGTGTACTTATGCAATCAAATGAAGATGAAGTTTCTGTTTCACCTACTTCCATATAAGTATATAAACTAAATATTAAATTATGACAATCTACTTTTTTAATAGAAGGATTTAAGACTGCACCAATACAATAAATATCAGGAATAGGGAAAAAATATTTTTTAAACTTTTCAAACATAAGTGTAACTGCATCTTTATATTTCACATTTGATTTTAAACCATAAAGTAAATATGAAATTTCAGTATATGAGCTAAAGCATTACAAACTGTTGGGTAATAAGATCCTGAAAATTCAACGATGGCGATGTAAAATTTACGTAAATTTTTTAAAAGTTCACCAATTGATTTCCAATGTTCGTCGGTTAACATATACATCACGTTCTTACAATGCGCATTTGCAACATGTGTTATGAGGTCTTTATACTTATAACATTCTTTTAAAAATAAATAAGTATAATTCCACCGTATAATAATCTCTTCTGGCATGAATTTAGGTCTCAAATTAAATTGTTTACATTTTTCTTTAAATTCTATAATTCTATTTTTCCTATTATTACCCTGAATAACTCCAACAGCTCTTTTGGCAAGTTTTATTTCAGGTGAAAATAAATCAAGACCACTTTTAACAATTAAATTATAAATATGACAAGCACAACGAACATGAAATATATGAGGAAGTGGTGGGTGTAGCTCCGCTTTTAAAAGATCTACATCAGCAGTATTATTAGATGCATTATCGAATGATACAAAGTATTTTATTATAAAGATTATATTTTTGGGCATAAGAACAAATAGTTTCGCTTATATATTTTCCAGTATGACTTTGATCCTCGTCATACGCAAAAGCAATAATACGTTTTTCCATTCTAAAATTTTCATCAATCCAATGACAAGTAATTGTTAAGTAATCATAACCGTTTAATGCATGTCCAATGTCTGAAGTAAAACTAACTAGGCATGAAAGATTAGCAAACAAATATTGCAAAAAAATAACATAATCATTATGAAGTCTAAAAATATCGGCTCTAGTAGTACTACGAGGAACACCTTTAAAAAAGAATTATATACTCTTTGAATATATGTAATTAAATATGAAGAAGAAGCAAAAGAAAAAGGTAAACAACCTCCGACAATCATTTTTGCTAATTCAATGCGATCCTTTTTTGGATCGTACTTAGTCACCCCCCAGTTAATGGATTAAGTTGTTGTTGACCGGGTTCTAAATCAGAGACAGCATTCCATTGTGCCGTATGATCGTGTTTTATATGTCTACCTATAGTGCCCGTCCCCCCGTCACCACCCCCTGTCTTATGTTTATAATTTCTCCCACAAATATTACATCTAACTCTATCAGTACCCACAACTTTATCATAAAAGAGCCACACTTTACTCCTTTTTTTTTTCTTGCTACTGGTTCTGGTAAAGGAGGTCTACGACTACGACTACGACTACCACTAACAGTACCAACATAGACAGAAGGAACACTAGTAGGTGTAGGAGGTTCTTGTTCTTCAAGTTCAACAATATTATCTAATTGAACGTTATCATATTCATTATCTTCTATTTCAAAATCTTCTTGCATTTGATCATAATCTATATTTTGATTAGATGATGAAGAGCCTACAGATTTTTTACCCCTTGAACTAGATTTACTGCGATCCGACGCATTCTTAGTAAAGACATTATAAAATATTTAAATAATCAACAAATAAATATGACAATTTAATAAAATAATTAGAGAATGAAACGAGTGTACCAAACTTCGGGATTCAGAATTCAATTGAAACTCGAAGCTCGAAGTCTTGCGTCTTGCTATTTTGAATTTGAAAACTAATAATAATAATAACTTAAAAATTGATAATAAAGATGATTAAGAGAGTATGAGAAATTGAGAATAAGAGAATTGAGAGAAATGTTGTGTGATAAAAATGAAAAAAATGTAGAGAATTTATAAATTTTTTAATGGGTAAAAATGTAATTAAAATAATAATAATAAAAAAAAACAGCCAAACGGTCGAAATGACCGTTGGCACCCCCCCACCCACCCCCACCCCTCCCAACGGTAACAATACCGTTTGGGCATTTGTTTTGTTACCGGTCCGATCCGGACCGGTTAACCGATAAGGAAACCGATTTTCCGTTACTGGGTCTAACCGGTCCGGGCCTTACCGGGTTTTTCCTAACCCGTGCGGGTTGAAGGCCAATCCAACCCGGTATGCCCTTACCGGTCCGGATTTTCTACCGGATCAACTGGTCCGGTTCCCGGTCAACCCAGACCGATAGACAGGTATAATATAAATGGCACCCTTTATAGGATACTTTTAGGCCATTCTAGAATAATGAATAGGTGTGCAAAGTTAATTAGGTTTGTTACAGATTTATTCCTTATTTATTTACACTTTCAGTCCCTATATATAGATAGACATAGTCTTGTATACATTGGGTACAGAGAAATATACAATAGAAAATTTCCAACTCCTTCATTGTTAATGCCACGACTCAAACTGGAGGACCGCGACGGCCATCTGGATCCCACCTGCCGGGTACCGCCAATCGTACATTCAACACTTAATCATAATTAAATACGGACTAAACCGAAAAGGGACTATATAAAATCAGATAACCATCTTATATATATAAACACCCATACCAAGGCCGACGAGGCCGTACATGACTACTACACACATGACACATGTCTACAAGCCATTAAAGAGTAGACGACATCAAAAAGGTCGGAACAGGGCCCCGTCATACCCATAAAGACATGCAAAAATAATCGTACCAAGATAGACCGACACTCCGAAACAAGGGGAATTGCTCCAAAATTCGTTGAGTTAACAACCTACTAACGTGGATTGTCGCCCTGCCTACGTGAATCTGCGGGCATGAAACACAACGTCCTCCGACAAAAGGGACGTCAGTAGGATTGAGGTATACATATACACAACTGAAACAGAAACAACTGACCAACAATAAATGCCTAAATGCCATGCACAATGCAGTATACATATACATCAGCCTTATCGGACATATTCCTTACCGTAACAGCCTCTGTGGGCATCATTTCATATTGGCCTCTGTTGGCATAATATGCCTAAATGTCATGCATGATGCAAATGCGGTATACATATAAATATTGGCCATACAAGGGCTCTTCCTGTCCATAACCGCCTCTATGAGCATCTTCGTATTGGCCACAATGCATTAATATTGGCCTCTTCGGACTCTTTTGTGATATTTTGTACCAGCTGCATGTGGTGTGCATATATAACACCTTTCCCTTTTTCCCCACTCCCTACATATATATAATATTTACCATATAGTAGTGTGCATAGCACAAGTGGTCCAGGATAATACATGAATATAATGAAAATGAAAATGCATGAATAACAATAAAATATCATGAGTGACATAATATCTTTGTACCTTCGACTAACATTGTGAATATCAACATCTTTTCCGTATACCTATATTTAGACATGATTTCAACATAGGAATCAATAATATGAACAATTCTTAACTACTAAGAGTAGAGTAAATTATGGAGCAATATCACGATTATATTTTGTTACATGAAACATGTCAAAAGAAGAAAATAATTTGCATTGACATACCTCGAATATTGTCCTTTCAATAATTCCGTATTGAATTTGCTGGAACAATTTCGTATAAAAATAAAAAATGAGGAACCCAACTCCTGCTCACGTTTTGGACTATGCTAATCTCTAAAACTAAGAAGAACTTTTCTTACTCAATTTGCTACTTCATTTCGTACGTTTCTTAACTTGAAAGTAAAAGGGTTTGTTTTGTTGTTTTATTGCAAAAGAAAAGGGGTTGGCTTTTGTATCACAATTTCGTTTTCCTCCACTAACGTGTCACCTAACATATATAATACTTATTCATTTAGGATCCCTTTCTTAAAGCCACACGTACACGCCCTCACTAATCTTGTCCCCTCCACTTAATTAATTAATCACACACATAATTAATTTCGTGATCCCAATTCACATAAATCTTGATGACTTATAAAACCTTCATATCCTCAATGTCATAATTTTGTAATATGACGCTAGTCCATAAGCTCTTTATACAGGCGCACCAAATTATTTTCGATCCCCGTTGTCACCCTTCTTACGTCCAAATTCCGGGATGTTACAGTTAATTTTCTTTTAAATCTTTTATGGTATCAGAGCAGATTTGATTAAGAATATGTTCGACCTTCTTTTCTTCATCTTTCTTTATAAACTCGTAGGGAAGGCCTGACCATTGGTCTATTGTACAGACACACCTTTCATTTACGCGGAGAGGTTTCAAGCTTGAACCTCACGATCCTAGTCACATGACAACAATTTTACCAGTTACTTCAAGGTTCCCCTTCACACATTAATACTACTATAAAATCATAAATTAATGGAAAACTAACATAAATAGACTAATGCATAAACATGAACCTAAAGTCTAAAGATAACAATAAAATTGTAAGAAATTTAAAAGCCCTAATTTTAGGAACTTACCTCACTGTTTTGGGAGAGAGGTTTGGGGTGGGATCACCTGTGATGAGCGGTGTCGGTGGAACGCTGGTGGTAGGTGGGGTAACCGCTGTTGGCGCTGGTGGAGGAATCGCTGGTCGCCGAAGTTTGTTAAGATTTGGCGAAAGTGGAAAATCGAGAAGAAGACTTGAAGCAGGTCTGGAAAAATCGACGGCGTCATTCGGGTTTTTTAATACGTTGACCCGTCTTTGACAAAAATAAATAAATATTATTTTATTAATAATAAAGAAATGAATTAAAGTTTAAAATTATTTTTATTATTTTTTAAAAGAAACCGACGGACCTCGTCGGTTCTTTATATATTATTTTTCATTTATTTTTAATAAAACTGACAGACAACGTCAATTTTATTGTATTAGTTTTAACGGAATTTTATGCGCAAATTTCGCGAAAATCCCATGTTTTTAGCAGTTTTTTTAGTAGTGAAGGAATGCCACCTGGGGGCTTCAATGTAACCACGGACTCGGTTGCATAGCCTTTCACATCCATATATGATTAGAAGGTGAAACACAAGAGATGAAGCTGCAAAAGTCATCTATTTACGAACCAAGAGTAATAATTAAACAAGTAATCAGCATTTCCATGTTAAATACCCGCATGGATGTAGTTTAGTTGGTTTCAGGGTGACAGATTATTCCCAAGCATTTCCATGTCAAATCATTTATTGGTTATTCTCCAGCCAAGAAAGTGAAAGAGTACTACAATTGGCGGCCTTCTGTTACTTGCTATTACAGAATCCAGTTCAAATAAATGAATATTCTTTTATAGAGAATCTAATTTAAATTTCCTCTTCATAATCCAATCAAATCGGTCGAAATCATGCAAATTGCTATTCTTTTATGTATATTCCTACACAAATACATATTTGGCAAATTGATTTAAGCCTCCAATAGGGTGAAACCAGACGTGGCATATTTTGATTACAATAAGGTACTAAATTTTAGCATCACCAACCACAATTATTACGGTAATTAATTGATAATTATCCTACACTAGATCTTAAATAAAATGTTAGCTAGACTCCTTTGACTTTTTTAAAAGACAAAAAGAAATTGGGGGCAAGAAAATAAACTCTCGAGAGGGAAAGGACACTAACTAATTTGTTACCTCTTCTTTCCTTAATTAATAATTAAATTTTGTGTCTTTTCGTAATTAAAACATAGCTATGAGTTCAATTTCCATGGTCTAGGGCACTGCCCTTAGCAATCAACAAGTTGTCTTTTATGGCCTTTCTGAACCACTTGCAGTGTTGAGTTGATATTCAAATATCAACCTTATAGATCATTTGTAACCTACACTTTGATCTTTCTGAAATTAATCATGGATGTTCTTCATTAGCATGCAAAAGTCTCATGCAACTTATAATTTAGCCTTATTCTGTAGGAAGTCCATTTTAATCAAGGCTCGAGTAATTTGTTCTAGCAAGTGAAGTAAAATCAAGCAGTAAATAACCTCCCAGATAAGTCTCTTCTTCATTCTATTTTTGTATCTTTGATTTAACTACGGGATAGTTTGTGCACCTGCCTTTTGTATCTTTTGATTTAATTTCCCCGGACCCTGTTAATTCGATTTACTATATACTGTTGCTTTGTATTTAGACGATAGTAGTAATAATATAATTTAGTCAATTAGTTGATGTGTTGATCGTATTTTTTTGCTTAACGTGAAATCCGCAGTCGCTATCCGAAAGTGCGCACTGAGTAAATTAGACGACAGTAATAATAATATAATTTAATCAATTAGTTGATGTGTTGATCGTCTTATATGCATCTGTAAATATGACAAAATTGGCGCCGCGTACATCAATCATCATATTCTTTTCTTTTTTTCTCAACATCATATTCCTCGGTGCATTTTCTGTTCTTTTTTCCTATTTCAAACAAGGGGGAGCTCAAGGGGGGTGAAATAGGGGTGTCATGACACCGCTTCACAAATTAAAGAATTTTTCACAAGTAGTATTGCACATTGATTATCTCCTCCCCACCAGCTCCAACACAACTCATTTTCATCCTCACTCCCACTCCTATAGTCCCATCCTCACAACCCCAAACCCCGACCCCTACTCCCGCTTCCCATAGTATTTGACAAGATTATAATAAATATTATTGGAGTAATATACTCTACTTATATACTAAACACAAGAAAATAAGTAAAACACTTCCAAAAAAATATCCCTTCACCCAAAATGTCGTACTTATATTGTACAGATATATGTGTTTAAAGGAGAGAACACTGTTCCAATATCAATATGAGTGGAAATTCCCTTATTTTTCAAACCTTTTCACTGAGATTTAACTAACTGTGCATCAAAACAAAAACCTATGCACATCATCATTCATCACATGCCAGTTGCAAGAATAACCTAACAAATAAACTTTTTTTATTTTTATTTTCTAATCCAATTTCGATGAATATACTAAAGATTCTGATTCTTCATGATTCTTTGTCAACGTTGCCTCATAGGTAGATGAAAACTCATAATCATCTTTGATTAGAATTCATTAAACAATGGATTTGGGACACACTCTTTAACGCTAAGCAAAGGTCGTAAAAACCTTGAAGAGCCAAGGTACGTACACATGATTAATTAGGAGAAAATAATTTGGTAATAAAATCATAACAGAACAAGCCTGATCTCTATTCTTTGTCAACGTTGCCTCATAGGTAGATGAAAATAATAGAGATTTTTTTTATTGATTCCCCTGGATCAGATAATTATTGTTGAAAAAATAATAATTATTGCTGAAGAGTAGAGATGAACAGTCACATTTACGGAAAATAATCGTAAAATTTTCACCAGGTGAAAATCAAACATCGTGGGAGTTAATGAGATTATCTATAACAAACATCGTGGGAGTTAATGAGATTTAATGGAACCCCCTTATATCTTGAAATCTAGCTGTTATTTGGGTTATTCTCTGTCCGATCACTTTGGTTACCTAAGTACGGTTCGTTCGGATCTTTATAATCCAATGTCCGTGGAATATGTTCGATATATTGGCAACTCCCGGACAGTGTAAACCATTTGCGGATGGATCATAGTCGTCTCTGTGCTCGCCATACTTCGCTTCCGATATATTTTTATCTATATATACATTATTAATTGTTGATTCTGTAAGATGATATTAATCTCCTTTAGAGAGTCTTCTTATTAATATCAAAATATATATAGAGTATAATATACATCCCTTATACAATAGGAATCCTAAGACTATACAAAAGAGGAATCCTAGTCTTACCATAATTATATTTACACAATATATGGAAATATTCTAATTATGGATAGGGATACAATTGTTTATATAATATACACATTTACACACCCCTCAGTCGGAGCGGGAGGAGGCCGGACGTTGAGACTGGATCTGAAGTCAAGAAATAACTGTCTGTGAAGTCCTTTGGTAAATATGTCTGCATACTTATAGGATGATGAAACATGTAACACTCTGACATGGCCTAGCGCAACTTTCTCACGAACGAAGTGTAGGTCTATCTCAATATGCTTGGTTCGCTGATGTTGAACCGGATTATGATAAAGATAGATGGCAGATGTTATCACATTCACCCTCTCAGGTCTAGGTACTAGATCCCATATGTGTTATTTAGTTAAGACATTGAATTCCTCAGACATAGCCGCATTCCAATTAGGGTCTTGTTTGACCAATATAGGGTTCTTGGGAATTGGTGAAATGATTTGGGCAGACAAGTTAAATTGGACTTTGGGTTTGAAGATTCCATGCTTTGCATGAGTTTCCATTTGGTGAGTGGGGATAGTGGGAGGCTCCAAGGCGGAGGGATTTGTTGGATATGGAGAAGGAGGGGCTGACGCCGGAGGAGGCACCACAGTTCCGTGGTCAAGGGCCGCGGTGCTGGAAGGTACCGTTGGAGGCGCCGTGGTGCCATGATCGGCGCGCTGGAGAGGCTGCAGACCTCTCGAAGTTTTGCACCGCGGCGCCAGACCGGCCGGCATGGCCAACGTGAAACAGAACTGCTCGCAGGAGTTTTAGCCGCGGCGCCAGCTTAATGGCGATGCTATGTTCTAGCTGACTAAGGATGATGGGAGAGATGGCAGGCTCGTCAAGAAAAGAGTAATTCTATTTTTGGAACTGTTTAAGATTTGAAAACGAGAATGTGGTCTCGTCGAATGTGACGTGACGAGATATGTGGATCTGACGAGTGGACAAGTCATATCATAGATAGCCCCTATGGTTTGGCGGGAAGCCTAGGTAGACACATGGAGTGGATCGGGGGGCTAGTTTGTGAGGGGAAGTAGAGACAAGTTTAGGATAGCATAGACAACCAAATATCCGGAGATGGTCATAAGAGGGGACTCTATGATAGAGGATTTCGGTAGGGGTCATAATGTGAAGGGATATTAAGAACATATTCTGACATTTTAGCAGCATAGACCCAGAAGGACGGAGGTAGGGAGACATGAATCAATAGAGTGCGAATCATATTGTTAATGGTGCAGATGATTATTTCAGCTTTACCATTTTGAGGGGAGGTGTGGGGGCAGGAGAAGCGAAAAATTATGTCATTATTAGTACAAAAACGGTGAAACATAGAGTTGTTGAATTCACGACCATTATCGCACTGAAAAGATTGTATACCTTTTTCAAATTGTGTGTGAATAAATGTTCGAAACTCAAGAAAAATCATCTAGTAAGATAAGATAGTATTTATGACCGAGAGAACTAGCAACATGTGATGTCCATAAATCGGCATGTATAATATCAAAAGGTGCAAAAGTAAAACTAGTAGATGATTTAAACGGAAGACGAGTATGTTTGCCTAAAGAACAAGAAACACAATTTTGAGCAAGCTTCCCATTACAAGTAATTAAATTATTGCCTCTAAGAAAATTAAAAACTGAGCCTCCTAGATGACCAAGCCTATTATGCAATGTTGAGAAAGAAATTGCCGTTAGAGAGACGGGAGAACTAGATCTGACAGCGAAGGTGGGAGTGAATGGATATAGATCCCCGTGCTATTGCATCTCGTAAGAGGTGTGCCCGTATGAAGATCCTTCACAGTGAAACTAAAAGGGTCAAAATCAACCGAGACATAATTGTTACGAGTGAATTTGTGGATAAAGATTAGATTCTTAATTACATGTGGGGCATATATGGTATTTTGAAGGGGGAATAAATTACAAGGTGGTGTGTATGATGTACCAAAACCCTTTACTAGAATGCGGTGACCACTACCAACTGTCACAAATTGGGGATGCTTTAAACCAAACAGTTTGAGAATATTACCTGCAGTCCGGGTGAGGTGAGAGGTGGCTCCGGAGTCCATGTACCAGTTGTTGTCGGTCATTGCATGTTGAGGCTGAAGGCCCGACTTAATCGGTGGGTGTCATCTTTGGGCGGAATCGCCGCGTGCGTAAGTGGACTTCTGCGGATCGGACTTGCCGAGGGGCTGGAGCAGGCCCAACACACCGTGGTGAGAGAACTGGTGGAAGGGTTCTTTGGCATCGAAATGGCGGCGACACCACGATCTTTGTCAGATGCTGTTGGGCGCCGCGACATCGAATCGATGCGGGACCTGTTGTTGCTGTTGCTGGTTCTGCTGTCCGCGACCCTTTCCACGACCACGACCTCCTTTGTCGTGGCCCCTGCCACCCTTTCCACGACGTCCTTACTGCGGTTGAGAGTTTTCTGGCGGCGTTGGATCTTGAGGGCGTGTTTCGACAGCTAACGCCTTCTGATTGTGCTCATCATACTTAGCACGTCGAGTCTCTTCGAGCAACAACTGCGAGCGAGCTTTGTTAAAGCTGGGTAACGGATCTGCTTGTTGAATCATGGTGGCCAATGTATCATATTCGCCTTTAGGGAGGCCAACAATCAATTGTAACACCAGTTTGGTGTCAGTAACAGGTGAGTCGACAACAACAAGTTGATCTGACAGGAGCTTTAACTGTTTGCAGTACTCAGTCACATTGGCAAAGTTTTCAAGACGTGTATTGTTAAATTGCTCCTCTAAATACACAGCACGAGTGTGCTTATTGTCCTGCAAAATTTCCTCCAAACGATTCCAAAAGTCACGGGCGGTGGAGTCAGATTTCATGATAGTAAGAAGTAGATCCTGAGAAATACTACCATATATCCATTGTTTGACGCCGGCGTCTAGACGCCGCCAAGTAGAATCATTAACCTCCGGAGGGCGCGGAATGGTGTCATCAATGTGATCAAGCACGTTGTAGAGACATGCATGATTGCGAGACAGTTCAACCCAATGAGAATACTGATTGTTTTCTTGATCAAGAATGATGGGGATATGGTTCTTGATGTTGGAAACAGTTAGGGCGGGATGAAAAAAGGGTGACGACTTGGTGGTGGGATTTGTGGAGGTAGAAGCGTCAAGAACAGTGGGAGAATCCTGATCATCCATTTAGAGAAGAGAGGAAAGAAGAATAAAAACCTAGAAATTTGGAGGGAGGCGCCGCGGCAACAGAAAAGGGGGGGGGGGGGGGTCGGCGGCGACGGTAACTCAAGAAAAAAACTAGGGTTTTTGTTTTAGGCTCTTGATACCATCTAAGATGATATTAATCTCCTTTGGGGAGTCTTCTCATTAATATCAAAGTATATATAGAGTACAATATTCATCCCTTATACAATAGGAATGCTAAGCCTATACAAAAGAGGAATCCTAGTCTTACCATAATTATATTTACACAATATATGAAAATATTCGGGATACAATTGTTTCTATAATATACACGTTAACAGATTCATCAGCACTTGTTATAATGTTATTATATAGCTCAATTCTAAGTTTTCTAAATTTGGCATAATTAATGTGACAAACGACTAGGTAAAACAAGTTTGAAATTATTGGAGCATCGAGAATAAGTTATTGACTAACAATTATGAGTGACAGTTGAGGATTTAAAAAAGGTGACTATATCCTTGATCGTCTGAATATTTGATGAGCTACATATGCATGATTTCATCAGAGGAATTAACTCATGGGATCGAATACAATGATGGAGGTCAGCATAAATTCTAAACGTCATCACTTTAAGTAAGCATGTATTTGTTTAGGAGTATGTTATAAGTGTACTTACATATCTAGACATGTCGAAAAGCTGCTACAATTTATTATTATGCATTCTTCAACTATTATCAATTTGCATTTTATTTAAAAGTAAAAGGCTCATAGAGTACTCAACCTCTCATGGTTCTGCATGTATATTAGATGACATGCAAGTTGCTAATGAATCTGAATAATGCATGACAATAGGCAATAGCGTTAAATCCATAATTTAATGATAAAGCATTCACGATCCTGACTTGAATATCCTAGAGCCCTACATCTAAAGAATGGAATTAGTAGGTACTCATTAATTAGGGTGTAACGAAATGGTGATCAATTAATTAGACAACTTTAACTCTCTACTATATGTAGCGTGGCTTTCTCTTTATTCCTTTTAATTATAATTTCGTCTCAGTCATTGTCCATATTTAATTTTATCTCTCCAAATAAATAAAATCCAAAGACACCAAACTATAGCTCAAAGCCAGGAGGTGATAGGATATCCAGTAAGAGAACTTTGTATTTGTATGGACAGCTTAGTCAAATTAATGACCATTAATATCACTTGACAAACTAGTTGAATAACGTAGGACAAACTTAACGTCCGGCTTTTCATGTGTTTTATGATCCTGAAATCTGAATATCCCTTTTTCTCTCTCTTGATTCTTTGGACTCCTTAAAGGGATCTTACCTTTTGGGATATGCTTAAGGCTAAATATCTCTAGGAAAAACGCATTATACATGCATTGTTAATTAACTTAAAAATGATTAATTCTGAATCTCGAGTTTTTTTTTATTAATCCTCGTTCTTGGAAGAGATCTAATAAGATACCTATCCTATTCAGTTATTTGTTAGAAAATTAAAATAGTCATAACGTATTGGATAATGTGAGTTTAGAGGCAGTATAAAAGTTTGTCTTCCTTACTTATTGAGGGAAGGAGGCAATTAATAAATTAAAGTAATTAACAAGTCTGTGATTCACCTCTTTCTTTATGCCATGAGACACACCTTTGTGGGGGGGGGGGGGGGGGGCGAGGGGAGGTTTCTGACTTTTAAGTCTTTAACATGAAGGGCTCAGGAGACAATTAATAAACGCTAAGTACAGTCAAACCTTTCTTTAATAACATCGTTTGCTCATATGTTTGTTTGACTGCTACAATATAATATTATTATATAGAACATATAATAGAATATCATAATTGTGTAGGGTAAAATTCGTATTATACAGGTAAACGAATTATGTCATAACACATGGCAGAAAGAGATGGGTCAGATCTAAGTCAGCTATCAGTGCGACCGGTAGTGCTAGATTCGTACCAGGGGTATCAAGGAGTCACATCTACCAAAAAGCTTAAGGATCAGGGGTCCGACTTGAATCACAATGGGCAATCGTTACTTACTTGACTATACACCTTTCAAGAATGCATTAAAGTCATTTATGAAGATACTAATTGTCCGATTATTACAACATTATGTATTTATATTATTAGAGGCATAATTCATTGAATGTGAACCCATGAGTCCAAGTATAAATAGGACCAATTAACTCATTATAAATACATCATATTCAAGATATTACAATACTAATTTTCTGTTCAAACTACTTGTCTCAATACTGTATTTTCATACAGTTTGAAGCGTCCAACCCATAGGCTATATCACGAAGCTTCTTTTACGCCCATGCCAATTATATTATAATCCCGCTTTAATATTTATTATTTATTAGAATTATTTACTAATTAACTTGCTAATCTAGTCACTTGAGACTCACATGCCTTTGACCACATATACAATTCAATTGTATCAATTTATAGGTAAATAATTTAACGCCCACCGTGGGGCCTGAGCAATAGTAGTGTCACAAGTAACCCCTTATTTTTAATCTAATCATTTCTTTAGTTTTATTTTGTTTGAGCAATAGATGTAGATAAGAAATGACATGAAGGCAATCGTATCCCCGGGAACAATACTGAAAACAACCAAATCAGACCAGACGATCTTTCAATCGCAAATCCGGTATCAGAAAATCCGGCGGTCGCGGACGGAGCTACTACTGAAGGCGGACAGTCCCGGGGATACATTGTTTCTCTCAGTTCGCATCTAATTTTGCTGGCAGCACTCTAGTAGCCGCAGCGGAACCACCAGCAAACGTCCCAAATACTGCAAGGAATGACTAGAATAAGCCGATAAATGATGACACTTCGAAAAGCAAAACGGTTCTTGAAAATCTATTTCAGGAGAAGGTGCTAAAGTTCATGAAGGAGATAACGAGCAAAGTAGATATGAACGTTCAAAAGACAGAAAAGAATGCCAAAATATTTCATCACTGGTTGAATCAGATACCGGGGGCTCCTCCGGTGATAGAAGATCTAGATGCATAAAGATATATTAGTTGACATATAAGTCAGAGGCTACACCCGAACTAACTCCTAAAAGGTTCAAAATGTTGTTCATATCCAAATGCGATGGAACGACAGATCCATAAGAACGCATAACGACATATGCTACAGCCGTTAAATAAAATGACTTGAAAGAACACAAGATATAATCTCAAGAAGTTTACTGAGATGCTGACTAAGGGTGCCATGACGTGGTATTCACTTTTTCCCGAATACTCAATCAGTTCATTCGCCATGCTGGCTTATATGTTCATAAAAACCCATGCGGGGGCACAAAAGGTAAAGACGAGGAAAACAAATATCTTTTGCATTGTAAGGAGGGTCCGAACTCCTTAGGGACTTTGTTGCAGTTTCACAAGGAGCGAATGTTATGTTGTTACCTGTTATCCCAGACGAATGGGATACTAAGGCTTTTACCAAGGGTTTGAACCCCTTAATTTCATATGCCTCATGCAAGCTTAAGAAAAATTTCTTAGAATTCCAGGCTACTAACTCGGAGGACTTTCACAATCGTTACGAGTTAAAGATTCAAGTGGAAGATGATTTGATGGGGACTCAAGCCGAAAGCATTTACCGAATGGCAGATAAAGGCATCGGGTCCAACCATAACTTCTCAAAGAATCATTTTCAGCCCTAACCCGCTCCTGGAAAATAAGGGACAGATATGGTTTTTGCGCCCTTGAAAAACCAAACGTCAAGAGAGACTCTGGAGAAATAACTGAGGATTGATGAATCAGGATAAAGGGAGTTCATCTAATTCCTCCACAAAGGGACTCGGATATCCGAATCTATCAAAGTATAACTTCAGCATCAAGGAAGATCAAATGATGGCAGTACTAAGAACTCATCATGCACCTCGACCGCCAAGAACACTACAGTTTGATCAAAATTCTAGGGATCATACTATTTGGTGTGATTTCTATAGCACTCACGGGCATAAAACTGTTTAATGCAGACACCTTTGGGAGGAGGTGGCAGGAATGTTGAGCAAAGGCAATCTGCGAGAGTACCTGAGTGAAAGGACCCCTAAAAATTATAAACGAAGACCTCCTACTAAAGGCAAAACTAATCCAGATGCCCCACCACATGTAATAAACATATTTTTTGGTGGAACTATAATTGTCGGCACATCCTTCACGGTGGCTAAGAAGACGAAATTTTTTGTTACTCAGGATTTTTTTGGGAAATGCCAAACAAAAGTATTATCACTTTCACTAATGAGGACGCAACCAATGTCAGCTTTCCAAAAAATGATGCTCTAGTCATTACTGTACCCATTGACCTTTTCCAAGTAAGAGAATATTTATCGACCCTATAAATTCTGCTAATATTATTCGGCTAAAGGTGGTCGTGGAAATAAAGATGTCGGACAAGATTGACCAGGCCGCCAGGATGTTTTTAGGTTTCAATATCTCAAGTGCAACCACTAAGGAGAGATCTATTTGCTAGTAGATGCCAATGGGGTCATGAAGAAAACAAAATTCTATGTCATCGATGGAGACATGAGGTACAACACAAAATTTGGGAGGCCTTGGATTCACGACATGAAAGCAATCCCTTCTATGTTATATTTAGGTCAAGTTCCCGATGTCAGAAGGAATCCAACAAATTAGAGGAGAACAACCTACAACTAAAGCAATGTTTACTATAGAAGAACCAGAGGAAGCTACATATCAAAAATAACTGTTAAAGGAAACAGAGACGATCCCGGAAGAGGTCCAGCATGATCCGCTAACAAAAATAGAACAAACATATCTAGAGGAAGAATTCTCAAACAGGTATCAGGTGCCCAGATATTTTCAGGTACCGGATAAATCTGATGCCACCAAGTCGATGGCCGAAGAACTTGAGCAAGTAGCCTCATACGAGGAAACTCCCGATAGAAAGGTATCTGATCACGGGGCTAACCCCGGTGCTCAGGGAGTCAATTATTAACTATCTTGTACCTAGTAGTGATTACTTTTCTTAGTCATATGACAGGAATTTCTACAGAAGTCACAACCCATAAGTTAGGCCTAAATCTCAGTTTCCCTCCCTTGCGGTATAAGAAGCGGCCAATTGCCGAAGTCCACAATAGATTTGGAGAAGAAGAGGTAACTAGAGTGCTTAATAAATGATAAATCCACGAAGTAAAATATCCATATTGATTAGTCACTGTAGTCATAGTAGCTAAAAAGAGGAACAAATTTAGGATGTGTATTGATTACAAAAGCTTAAATAAAACATGCCCAACGACTCATTTACATTACCAAATATAGATTAGATGATAAATGCTACGGTTTGGCATGAGGTCATGAGTTTCCTCAACATGTATTCCAGATATAATAAAATTAGAAGCACTCGTAAAATTAAGATAAAACATCTTTTTAACTAACTTTGGCAGTCATTGCTATAATTTTATTCCTTACGAATTAAAAAATGTCGGAGCCACCTATAAAAAGTTAGTAAATAAAATGCTTTTGAAAAACAAATAGAAAAACTATGGAAGTATATATATAGATGATATGCTTGTTAAAAGTTTTCGAGTAGAAAACCATTTAAGTCACTTGCATGAGATGTTTGAAGTCTTGAGAAGGTACAACATGAAGCTTAACCCAGAGAAGTGCGCCTTTGGGGTGGGCTTTGGAAAATTCTTAGGGTTCTTGATCTCTCAAAGAGGGATTGAAATAAACACAAATAAGATAAAAGCCATCAAGGATATTCCGAATACCCTTGATAGTGTAAAATTGGTACAACAACTGATCGGGCGGATAACAACTCTCAGCAGATTCATATCTCAATCTTCAGAGAAATACCACAAGTTCTTCTAACTTCTTAAAAATAATAATGACTTTGAGTGGATGCCCGAATATCAGCAGGCCCTTCGAGATCTAAATCTTGCATGTACAATCCTCCGCTCATATCAAATTCAAAGGACAGAGAGCAGCTCATTATATATCTTACAGGCTCAGAGGTTGCGGTAAGCGTGGTTTTAGTATGTGAATAAAAATGTACATAATTTCTTCATGTTGCTCATAAGAAAACTCTTATGTTTGATGTCATTGTATCTAGCCCATTTGGCCTTATAATTAGGACCACACAGAGTCCCTTGAATGGCTTTGTAGTCAGGACGGTGAATGAAATCCTTCAAGGGTTTAATGGGATGGTCTGGGACTCCAGTATGTGAACATAAAGCCGATGATGTCAAAGTTACCCACTCATGGCGAAGGTACGCCGAGTGAGAGAGTTCACCATCCTTATTGCGTAGAGTATTAATTATAACATACAACTCAAGAACCATGTGATTATTCACCTACCCCAGGTTGTCAAACACCGAACTCTAACACATAACGATAATTTGATTGTGGATATCTCGGAAGTTCTTCCTCAATAGAACTGGGTTGACCGCCCGCTCATAGACATATCCATCCGAGAGATCGAACTTTTTATACCAATCTTTTCAAGGAGATCATAGAAGGATGGGCAAGATCTCGAATGATGGACCTGAGGAATGGAAACAATAGGCTGCTTACCCCCTCTTGATGTAGAGCCTTTCTTAGACTTTGGGTGGTTGCCCGATCAACCCCTCTTTTCACCCTGGGAGGAGGATGTGGCAACAAATTTACATTGTCCTATATTGTTAACCATTGTACCTGTAAAATAGAGCATTTTAAATCATAAGTCATAATTCAACATCAAGGAGAGTCGTGAAATGACCTCACACTTATTTCAAAGTATGTCATAAAAATCAAAAGTAAAGAAGTTAACTAACCTATACTATGATAAAAAGAGAACAAAACAAAGAAAGAAAATCATGTTTTAGGACTTGGGGTTTTTGGTGTGAGGTCAAATTTCGTTAATTATTTTTAATTTTTAGTTTGAATCGATGCCCAAGGGTTCGTATGGTTATTCAATGTTACATTGCTATTCAAGACTTTACAATTTCACATAAAACTTTATTCAAGCATTTTTACGAATATCTTGTGGGCATAGAATCTTCCCTTTGATTTTAGCAATAATGATGGGTTGTAAAACTTTCCCTTTTACGATAAGAGTCACTTTCTATCCATAAGCATCATTAAAAATAAAAACAATACCAATCCCCACACCAATTTCACCCAAACCCATAACCCTAGAAGTTGCAAGTTTCATAATACAAAAACAAGGGGGAAGATGGAAATAATTTTATGAATGGAGGATGAGAATCACTTACCTTGTGTTGTGAGATTAAAGAATCAAGTTCTTAGATATCAATTAGGTTTGAGAGATGATTTGGGTGAGGAAATCAGTTTCTTACAAAGGATTTGTGCTTTGTGTTGAGAATGTTTGAAGACTAGGAGGTTGGTCCGTGTTTTGATACATAACAATTTTTTGGACTGGGCCTACCAGTGCGATGGGTGCACATTGCACAAGTATCGCACGAGTTACCTCTATCTGTTATGCTATTTGAGTGATGGATGCACATCGTCTACCCATCACACAACTTACCTATTTCTGAAGTTTCTGTTAGTTACACGATGAGTGTATATCGCCCACCCTTTGCGTGTGTTATCTCTCTCTATTCTGTCAGGTGCGCGATGCTTCTGCGGTGCACAGGCAACGCGCACCACTTACCTAGAATGAAATATTTTGTATCTTCCATTAGTTTCACATTCTCGTTCCTTCCCTATCCTGAAACATGAACAAACATTAGATATAACATATAAAAGTTAAGTTGCCTCCCAACTAGTGTCGTAGTTAAGGTCGTGGCATGATATATTTTTATAGTTTTCTACTTTTAATTTTTTTTCTTTATATTCATAGAACAAACATGGTTTGCCTCCTGAGAAGCGCTTGATTTAACATCGCAGCACGATGCAGACTCTCTTAAGTCTCTTTAAATTCAACAGAGGTCCTCTCACATTCGACCACCTCTCCAAAGTAATGTTTCACTATGCCATTCACCAAGAAAGTTTCGTCAGAATCTAGTGGTTTTAGCTCAACCACTCCATATGTTGTTACCCGAACTATCTTGAATGGCCCAGATCACTTACTCTTCAATTTCTCGCCAAACACCTTTAGCCGGGAATTATATAACAAAGCTAACCTCCTAGGCTTGAACTCACAATGTTGGATGCGCTTAACGTGTATTCTCTTTGTCTATTCTTTGTACATTTTCGCATTCCCACATACATGATAGTGAAATTCCTCCAACTCATACATCTGCAATATCCTCGTCTCACCAGCTTTTACCAAGTCCAAGTTTATCTTCTTTATCGCCCAATATGCTCTATGCTCAATTTCAACCAGTAAATGGCACACTTTACTAAAAACTAGCTTGTACGAAGATGTGTCAATGGGAGTTTTGTAGGCTGTTATGTAGGCCCACAGAGCATCATCAAGCTTCAGAGATAAATCTTTTCTAATAACGCTCATAGTCTTCTCAATGATTCTCTTGATCTCTCGATTTGACACCTCCACTTGACCACTCGTCTGAGGATGATGAGCAATAACCACCTTGTGTTTCACCCCATACTTGAACAATAACTTATCGAAGAGCTGGTTACAAAAATGCATACCTTAGTCACTGATGATTACCCTTGGGGTCCCAAACCTTATGAAAATATTCTTCTTCAAAAATCCTGCAACCACGTTAGTGTTGAGTGTATTTTGGTACACTCTTTTGAGTCATTTTTAGTTAGTATTTTACTCTTTTCATTTGTGTTTAGTATAGTATTAGGGTTGTTTTTCTTTCTTTTGAGTCACATCGGTTCCAAAGGAGGAAATACAGAATTGAGGATGAAATGAGCTCAATGATGATGAAATTTGCACAAGAACAACCCAAGGAATGAAGCCTAAAATGTCCCAAGAAGAATAGAAGAAATCAGGTGAAATCCGGATGAAAACAGGTCAAGGGCCGCGGTGCAAGGCAAGGAAGGGCCGCGACGCGGATGAGCCGCGGCTGAATGAATTAGGGCCGCAGCGTGAAAATTCCAGAGAGCAAGAAAAATATTCACCGTGCCAAGAGTCGCGGCGCCTGGACGAAGGGCCGCGGCGCTGCAGAAGCAGAATACTCCAGTGATTTTTGCAGATTAAGGGCCGCGATGCCTGGGCGAAGGGCCGCGACGCCGACGCGCATAATTTCCAGATTTGAGTCGAATTTGGCCAAGGGTAAAAAGGTCCGGAGCAAGATTTTTCTCAGATATAAATACCCTAAACCCTGTCATACTTTATAACATACTTTGGAGAGGAGAACGGGGGCTACAAGCTACACAATTGGAGACTTTTGTTCAAGTTATTTCTCTTTTCTTTACTTCAATTCAGTTTATGTTGGATTGTAATTTAGTTCTTAGCATGACAATGTTTAGGAGCTAATTACTTTATTAGGGTTTTCCGTCGAATCGCTTGAAACTCTTTCATATAGTTAATGCATTAGTTATTGATTTCTTCTTAAGGCATATTAAGATCTATTCAATAATTGTTTTGATTGCTTGATAATTAACTGATCACTAATTGTCATCACATATATGATTTCGAATCAAAATTCTGAAAGGTGAGATTTGAATATGTTGTAGTTGAATATACATAGGTTAAAATCGTGAACGAAAGTACCCCGATACTTGTGTAGTGTTTAGGGTTATTGTTCTTAATCCTCCTGTGTGGTAAAATCTATCATAAAAATATAGAAGGTTTCTACACATGATTGAGCTCTTGTATGTCCTAACCGTAATATAATAACAGATTAGTTAACCTGCTAACTTAATACGAAGAAAAATCATTAGCATTGCATTAACGCGTGAAATAGTGGATAGTTGAGGAGATTGGAAGCCCTATATCCATCATAACTGTTTTAAATCCCAAAGTATTTTCAACATTAGTTTAATTTCTGCACTTTATTTTAATTCGTAGTTATAATTGTCAAACAAAATAACGTTAACCAAATAGATACCATAGAATAGATAATCGGTACTTGATAACCAGTCTCTATGAACGATATTCGGTCTTACAGACTATATTACTTGAAGCGATACGTACACTTGCGTAAGCACGTAGAAATAGCGCAACAAGTTTTTGGCGCCATGTCGGACCGCGATTTTTCAATATCGATTTATCTATTCTTATTTCTAATTTGGTTTTTATTTTCAGCTTTTATTTTATTTTATTTTTTTCTTTTGTTTTAGTGCTGTTTGTCGTGATCTGTTTGCTGTTTTTGATTAGTCTCAGGAACATAGTTTATGCGAAGTAGGAGAGGAGCAGACACTCCTATCCCTTTAAACCCTGAGATTGAAAGATTGTGCAGACAGAACAGAAAAGAAAAAAGAGCAGTTGATCCCTTAGCAATGGGAGATCAGAGAAACAACAATGAGGGGAATGATGAGTTACCGGCTTTGATGAGACAAGTCCTGCATCCTGCAGAAAGGAGCTTAGGGGACTATGTGTTGCCTACTATTACAGGGGTGCAGACTTGCATCAGGCTTCCAGCTGTTGAAGCCTGTTGACACTCAATTTTGACCCTCCCGTCCAGTCATTAACTATAAAATTACACTAATTTTCAGCAATAATTTTAAATAATTTTTAAATAATTTTTAAATAATAAAATGCAGCAATAAAAAAATATTAATACAGGCATAAATAAACAATTTAATAATGACATCGCGTCTTACGTAGAGTATTAAGCACTTAGAGTCCCGCGCCCGCATTAATTAATTTTAAGCCCTGCCAATAATAATAATATAAATAAATACATAAAATAAATAATTTGACAATGGCGTCGTGTTAAATAAAATATTCGCATCTATTAATAGCAAGACAATTCCATAATTATTGTAATAATTTAAAGCATAAATTAAATAATAATGCACAATAAATAAGATTTTAAATAATAGCACCGCATTTTGGGTAAAAGCTTTAAACAATTCTTAAATATCATACTTGCATTTAGCATTTAAATAATTTAATCTAAACTCAATTCAATTTTAATTTAACTTCGCAATAATGCATAATAATAAGATTTTAGATAATAGCGCCGCATTCTAAAGTATTAAACATTAATTAAGTAGCGCGTCCGTCTTTATTTTTATCTCAAACACTAATTAATAAAGCACCTAAATAGTTTAATCACAAATTATTAATTTAATTTACTATTTATTAATTTAATTAAACACTAATTAAATAGCACCTAAAACTAACACTTAATTAAATACCTAATTATAACACTACCCAGCCCAATATCTGCGACCCGCAGCCCTCTACCAGCATGCCCGCGACCCGAGGCCCAATCCTTTTCCCCTTTATCAGAAGGCCCACGCGACCTCAGCCTCATTTCCTTTTCCTCGTCTCTCCCGCAAACAGGCCCAGAACAAACCCTAAACCTAAAGGCGCCCGCGCACTCGCACCTTCCTCCCCATCGGCAAGGCACCTAGCCTGGATTTCTCGGAGAATCTGGTTTCCCACCACGCGCACCCAACGTGTTCTCACCGTAACCAAAACCAGATCTTCCGAAAATCGCAACTTACCATAATCTATTCAAATCACACGAAATTAGTACGAATCGTGCGGAATCAGGGTAAGAATAAGCAGCCCTAATAAGAACCCAAGGATGGCTATATAAGCACATGCAAAAGCAGAACGAGAGGGGGGCTCAGAGCAGAGTAGGGCAGGGCTCAGAGGAGTCCAATAGCAACATTCGAACGAGAGAGCTCAGTCGGGGGGGAAGGCAGTCGGTTAACAATTGTTTTTTTTGCAGCATAGGAATCCCATTAAGTATCCAGGGGAGTAGCATCCAAAAGGGAAGGGGTGTCGATTCGCATCTTCAAACAACGATAGCCAAAACATATTCTTACATATGCAGTTAGCAGCCTTCAACCTCGATGGCATCGGGAATTAGGGACGCAGCATCCAGAAAATTAGCATGATAGGAGTAGGAAATCTGAATCAGTCAAGAACCAACAGTTTTCCTCTCTTTTCCTTTTCGCCAAGCTTTCTTTTCTTGTCTATCGCATAAACCGCATTCCCCGAGTGAATCGATGACTTGATATCCGCCTCGGTCACGTCCAGGAGAAGGTAAAATCGCCTTCCTATCGACTTCGTTGCATCTTTGTATTTCGCATTTCATTTTGGGTGTTAGATGAATGTTTACGTTGTTCATATCCGTGACTGTTAATTGTTTTACTATCATTTGTTGTATGGCTGAATGATGTAGCCATCGTCTAAAGGTTACGGGATTGGCTGAGTTATGTCATTTATGTCGTTATAAACATTCTGGTAATTGTTTTGCGTAGCCTAAGTGCTTGTCAGGTAGAACATGTATAGTTTCTGAAGCAATGGGATTAGTTCCAGTTATTCATAGTTGGTTTTTATGCTAGAATCTTCGAAACCTATCATGCCATGTCAACCTTAGGCCACTGTTTGTCCACCTTCTGACCTGCAATCTTGATCAATATTAATAGCAGCATAGATCAATATAATATATGATGGTTTAACAGTTTGTGTGACTTTGCCGTGTCGTTATCTGGGATCTTTGCCCTGTATTAGGACTGAACCTATTAATATTCCCAGGCAGATTTTGATGAATCTCCCCTGCATATATCATGAGACCCACCGTTAATGTATATATGTTCCATCAATCACGGTCTTTTGTTTGACGTCTTGAGTTCACAGATGTAGGGATATATAAATCATATACTCGTGATATCGATCCATACATTTAGCAGGTCATTGTGTATCACGTTGTATATGCCTGAGACTTGTCCTACTCTTATTTCTTTCAAGTCATCTATGTGTGATAACTGTTCTCTTTCTGGAATTCCTTATCTGTTAGCTTAAGTGAACTGGAAATACATTACCCCCTAAGTCAGCATGTTGGTCACTTCATCTTTTTATACAACAAAGAAAAAATGAATGAATTGGTGTTCCCATTCCTATACATGTGTGAGTGTTAAAATAGGCAATTATCTCATCCCTGATTGGAACTAGATCTGTTCCCTATTACTAAACATGATTGATGTCTTCTCTTAGCCTTGAAGTATTGTTCTCTCTTGCTTGTGATCTGAATTAGCTCATGACTGCCAGGTTTTCTAGTGCTTTTCTATCTTGTTCTCCATGTGTTTCATGCTTGCTGTCTAAATTTATATGTGCTTTTCTGCCGGCTGCCTTCTCTTAGCATCACAATAGTGTTCCCTTTCGCATTTCTGCTCAACTGCCTGCACCCAGGGCCCAGCGACTGCCCTGGGCCAGTTTTCCTGTTAGCTCCTTGAGTCATTGTGACATGTTATGTGTTCGTCCTAATTATTTGTATCAATTATTGTTTGGGGCTCGTACTAATCCTTATCTTTCGTTATTTTGCATGACACGCACCGGAGCAAAAATAAAGAGTCTCACAGCGAGACTCATCACGAGCTATTTCAAACGGCAACCCGCGTCTATGTGCATCCGCATTCGCGTTCCCGCTTCGGGAATTCCTAGAAAAACAAATAGGACGTCGTCATCCGTCGTAAAGAGCATTCTTAAATCTCATCCTCTCTCTTTACTTGCTATTCATTTATTTATTTATTTATTGTAATTTAATTACTCTATTTCAGTAATATTTAGGATATCTAGAACAATTAAGCCTTTAAACATATAAGTGGGGAAGATAATTTAAAGCTTATCGCTTAACTTACTTGCTTTTTTTAGATTGTCATGCATGTCTAAATTTTGCCAAATAATCTAACTTGCATCATAAAACCAACAGTTTGTTAAATCCATAAACAAATTTTCTCCTAAACTCTCAAAAAATCATCTTAAGCATTTTTTATACTACATGTAGGTTAAGCAAGTTTAATTTAGCTGACAGTATACATAACTAGTCCGTAAATACCCTTTGCACAAACACATAATTAGTCCATAAAGCACCCTCTTAGCATTCTTTAGCATTTCTAGCCTTTTTAGCACTTTTAATCACCCCTTGGCGTTTAATACCTTTAGCACATTTTGTCCTTAACATTTTAGCACCTCCTAGCAGTCTTTTATACTTTAGCATATAGCACCTTTTGCCCTTCTTATACTTTAAGCACCATTTTAACATTTTAATATTTTAGCATTTATTTTATTTCCTAACATTTTACTTAAGCAGAAGGAGCTTTTATTTTGCATTTTTAAACATAATAATTACCCTAGGTTTGGCAGGACAACCGCAAGTTAGCGGATCTTAGAGGGTGCCTAACCCCTTCCCTCTAGATTAATAAAGAACCCTTACCCAGAATCTCACTAAGTTTAGCAGACCATTAAATTGAGTTAGTGTTGACTTTAACCTAAGTTGACATCTAGGTGTCCTAATTCACCCAAACTAATTAGGTGGCGACTCCGCAAACCCTTGGCATTTTACCTTTTAACATTTTAGCACTCCCTAGCAACCTTTTGCACTTTTAGCACCTTTTAAGCACCACTGTAACATTTTAAGTATTTTTAGCATTTTATTGTCTAACACCTTTTTATTAAGCAGGAGCCATTTTTATTTAAAAAATGCCGCGGTCGAAAAAGGGCGTGACAAAGCCAATAATTTTGAAATCAAACCAGCGATCTTGCACATGGTCCAAGGTTCAGTCTAATTTAGGGGATTACCGACAGAAGATCCCCACTTGCAACTTGCAAATTTCCTGGAGCTTTGTGCAACGTTTAAATACAATGGTGTTACTGATGATGTAATTCGGTTGAGGCTCTTCCCATTCTCACTCAGGGAGAGAGCAAAGTGCTGGTTAAATTCATTACAAGCGAACTCCATCACTACATGGCAAGACTTAGCCCAGAAGTTTCTTGTCAAGTTCTTCCCTCCATCCAAAGCGGCAAAGCTCAGAGAAGAGCTTAATAATTACTATCAGATGGATGGAGAGTCACTCTACGATGCATGTGAGCGTTTCAAAGATCTGCAGATAAAGTGTCCTCATCATGGGATTGAGAAGTGAATGTTAGTCCACATATTCTATAATGGGTTGTGTGGTACAACTCGTACCATTATTAATGCTGCAACAGGAGGAATGTTCATGAAAAAGAGTGCCAATGAGGCACATAATTTGCTAGAGGACATGACCACAAACAACCATCAGGGGGCCGATGAGAGAGTAGTGAATGGTAGGAAAGTAGCTGGGATTCATGAGCTAGATTCTATCACTGCATTGACTGCGCAGGTGGCCACTTTGACAAAACAGATGCAGCAGAATACCATGTCCGTCAAAGCTGTCCAGACACCTGTGAGTTGTGAAATTTGTGGGGGTCCCCATACTTTTGATAGGTGTACAGCTGTGGACCCAAATAATGTGCCTATGGAGCAGGTTCAGGCAGTGGGGAATTTTCAGAGGCCCTACAACAATACATTCTCTAACACATATAATCTGGGGTTGAGAAATCGCCCAAATTTTTTCATGGAAGAATGACCAAGGGCAGCAACCACAGTTTCAAGCCTCATCTTCACAGCAGTTCAACCAACCAGCACCACAAGAGAAACTAGATAACTTGAAAGCAGCACTGTTAGCCGTGGCCAAAACCCAGAACCAATTCATGGCAGAGACCCAATCCTCACTTTCGACCCTGACCAACTCCCAGAATCAGTTCATAATGGAAACAAGATCATCGATTAAAAATCTGGAAGTTCAAATGAGACAGCTTATGAACACACTGGATAAAAGAGAGCAAGGTAATCTCCCAGTAATACAGTGATGAACCCAAGGGAGCAATGTTAGGCAGTTAGCTTGAGAAGTGGGAAGCAGTTAGAGCAGGTGTGATCTCAAGAAGTGAGGGAGAAGGAGAATGAGGTAGAGAATAAAGCTGAGGGAGAAAAAGAGGGGGTTACTGATGACCGCCATATTTTAGAGAAGGCTCCGCCCGCAGTTATGAGGGAATACACAGACAAAATCCCTTACCCTCAAAGGCTGCAGAAGAAGTCCTTAGATAAGCAGTTTTCAAAATTTTTGGAGGTATTTAAAAAACTGCACATTAACCTTCCATTCATTGAAGAATTGGAGCAAATGCCAGCATATATAAAGTTTATGAAAGACATACTGTTTAAGAAGAGAAAGCTGGCAGACTATGAGACAGTGGTGCTCACTGAAGAATGCAGTGCTATTTTGCAGAAGAAGGTCCCACCAAAGTTGAGAGATCCGGGGAGTTTCACCTTACCTTGCACTTTAGGGAAGATGACATGTAAAAGGGCTTTGTGTGACTTAGGGGCTAGTATCAATAATGGTATTTGCGTCTGGATTTGAATGTTTAGTGTATTTTGGTACACTCTTTTGAGTCATTTTTAGTTAGTATTTTACTCTTTTCGTTTGTGTTTAGTATATCATTAGGGTTGTTTTTCTTTCTTTTGAGTCACAGCGGTTCCAAAGGAGGAAATACAGAATTGAGAATGAAATGAGCTCAATGAAGATGAAATTTTCACAAGCACAACCCAAGGAATGAAGCTTAAAATGTCCTAAGAAGAATAGAATAAATCAGGTAAAATCCGGACGAAAACAGGTCGAGGGCCGCGGCGCAAGGCAAGGAAGGCCCGCGGCGTTGATGAGCCGCGACTGAAGGAATTAGGGCCGCGGTGTGAAAATTCCAGAGAGCAAGAAAAATATTCACCATGCCAAGAGTTGCGGCGCCTGGACGAAGGGCCGCGACGCCGCAGAAGCAGAATGCTCGAGTGATTTTTGCCGATTAAGGGCCGCGGCGCCTGGACGAAGGGTCGCGGCGCCGACGCGCATAATTTCCATATTTGAGTCGAATTTGACCAAGGGTAAAAGGGTCCAGAGCAAGGTTTTTCTCAGATATAAATACCCTAAACCCTGTCATACTTTATAACATACTCTGGAGAGGAGAACGGGGGCTACAAGCTACACAATTGGAGACTTTTGTTCAAGTTCTTTCTCTTTTCTTTACTTTAATTCAGTTTATGTTGGATTGTAATTTAGTTCTTAGCATGACAATGTTTAGGAGCTAATTACTTTATTAGGGTTTTTCGTCGAATCGCTTGAAACTCTTTCATATAGTTAATGTATTAGTTATTGATTTATTCTTCAGACATATTAAGATCTATTCAATAATTATTTTGATTGTTTGATAATTAACTGATCACTAATTGTCATCACATATATGATTTCGAATCAAAATTCTGAAAGGTGAGATTTGAATATGCTGTAGTTGAATAGACATAGGTTAAAATCGTGGACGAAAGTACCATAATACTTGTGTAGTGTTTAGGATTATTGTTCTTAATCCTCCTGTGTGGTAAAATCTATTATAGAAATATAGAAGGTTTATGCACATGATTGAGCTCTTGTATGTCCTAACCGGAATATAATGACAAATTAGTTAACCTGCTGTCATAATACGAAGAAGAATCATTAGCATTATATTAACGCGTGAAAGAGTGAATAGTTGAGGAGATTGAAAGCCCTATCTCCATCATAACTATTTTAAATTCCAAAGTATTTTCAACATTAGTTTAATTTCTGCACTTTATTTTAATTCGTAGTTATAATTGTCAAACAAAATAACGTTAACCAAATATATACCATATAATAGATAATCGGTACTTGATAACCAGTCTCTGTGGACGATATTCGGTCTTACAGACTATATTACTTGAAGCGATACGTACACTTGCGTAAACACGTAAAAATAGTGCAACAATTAGCCTTATTGGTGGGAAGCAGTATGGCTTCCACCCACTTTGATATGTAATCGACCGCAATGAGAATGTACTTATTCCCATTCGATGGTATGAAGGTCCCCATAAAGTCTATCTCCCAGTAATCAAATACTTCGATCTGCATGATGCCACTTAATGGCATTTCATATCTCTTTGAGATGTTCCCACTTCTAGACTGAAGTACCTTCATAACTATTTTGTCACCATCGTGATGTCTACCATAAGGCGATGAGTGATAACTCTCAAGAATAGCATTGACTTCTTTCTCTGGAATACATCTCATAATCAGCTTATCTGGGCCAACCTTATAGAGATATGGCTCATCCAAAATGTAGAATCTGCTATCATATTGAATTCATTTCTTCTCATGATTAGCATTGGGAGAATACACCTCACTTATTAGAAAATTTACCATATTTGCATACTACGGTATCTCAACTGACTGAAGAGTAAAAAGTTGATCATATAGGAAGGTCTCCTTAATCACCACACTCTCATCAATATGCTCTAGATCTTCAAGTATGGATAAGTGATATGCTACTTAGTTCTCTATGACCTTTCGATCAAGAATCTCAATATCGAACTCTTGTAGAAGTAACACCCATCGAATAAGTTTGGTATTCGCATCCTTCTTCGCGAACAAGTAACGAACAACTGTGTGGTCAGTGTATACAATCACCTTAGTGCCTACCAAATAAGATCAGAATTTGTCAAAGGCGTAAACAACCGATAATAACTCTTTCTATATGACTGTATAATTCATATGGGCTGCATCAAGTGTCTTGCGGGCAGAATAAATGGGATGAAATATCTTATCCCTTTTCAGACTGAGAACAACTCCCACAACAAATTCACTTGCATCGCACATTAATACGAACGACAGAGACCAATCAGGGGTGATGATATTAAGAGTAATTACTAACCTAAGTTTCGGCCCATTGAAAGCCCTCAGACAGGCTTCATTAAACACAAATTTCATGTCCTTCTCCAACAACTTGCACATCAGATTAACAAATTTTGAAAAATCTTAGATAAACCGTCGATAGAAGCCTACAAGTCCTAGAAAACTATGACCCCTTTAAAAAAATAGGCGGTGGCAATTTCTCGATCACCTCAATTTTAGCTTTGTCAACCTCAATGCCCTTGCTTGATACTTTGTGCCCAAGAATAATGTCTTCTCGAGCCATGAAGTGGCACTTTTGCTAATTGAGCACCAAATTTATTTCCTCACATTGAGCTAACACAATGTCAATGTGACTCAAACAATCATCAAAGAAATCTCCAAAGACCAAAAAGTCATCCATAAATACTTCCACATATTTTTCCATTATGTAAGTGAAAATAGTCATCATACATCTTTGGAAAGTACCTGAAGCATTACATAATCTAAAGGGCATCCTTTAGAATGCGAAAGTCTCATAAGAATAAGTAAATGTGGTCTTCTCTTGATCTTCAAGTGATATCATAATCTGATTGTATCCCAAAACCCATCTAGAAAGCAATAATAATCATGCCCGACTAATCGATCCAACATCTGGTCCATGAATAGCAAAGGAAAATGATATTTTCTAGTGATAGTGTTTAACTTTCGATAATCAATACAAATCCTCCAACATGTGATCGTTCTCTGAGGTACAAGCTCATCCTTCTCATTTTTCACCACAGTCATGCCCCATTTCTTCGAAACATATTCGACATGACTCACCCATTTACTGTCTGAGATGGGAAAAATAATGCAGCTGTCAAGCCATTGATCACTTATTTCTTCACCACCTCTTTCATAATCGGGTTCGGCCTTATCTGAATTTCAATACTAGGATTGCTATCCTCCTCCAATAATATCTTATGCATACAGAATAAACTATTGATGTCTCGGATATTAGCTATCATCCGCCTAATGGATCGGATTTTGTCTCTCAATACTCGCAACACATGTTCAACATGTACACCATAAAAATAAGCAGAAAGGATTACGGGCAACGTATTACCACTTCCCAAGACAACATAGCAAAGATGAGATGGTAATGGCTTTAGCTCAAGAACTGGAGCCTCCTCAATAGATGGTTTCGACTTCATTCAAGACTCGAGTTTGTCCAACTCTTCAAAAGGTGTATTAGCTGGTACATATGCCCAAGAAGTGTCAAGAATGTGAAGACACTCATCAACCTTCTCATCTTCCATTAAATCCTACCATATACCAAAGCTATCTCCAACGACTATCTAGAAACCAGAAAGTGATCTAGCTCTGCATGTGTAATCTCGGGCTCTACCACTGTGATCATCTTTAATTATTCATAATGTGGTGATAGCTAAGTTGCTTTGAACATATTAAAAATAGCCTCTTGCCCATTCACTGTCATGGACATCTTATTGACTTTATAGTCTAGAATAATAAAGTTGAATGGCAGAATAAATGGCTCCACTTTCATAAGAACGTCTTCAATAATATCATCTGCATACACTCAAGATCTGTCCGCCAATTGCAAAGTGACTATTATTGGTCTTGGCTCAACCAAATCCAATGTTCAGAACACAGAGGTTGGACTCAAATTAATACTAGTACCCAAATCACATAATGCTAGCCCATCCTCGATATTACCGATATTGATAGAGATAGTGAAACTTCCCAGATCTTTCAACTTTTGTGAAATCTTACTCCTCACTTTAGAACCGCAGCCCTCAATAAATTCTACCATCTCGAACTCTGTCCAATGCATCTTATTTGCAACAACATCCTTGATGTACTTAGCATATTTCAGAACTTCTTGCAAAATCTCCCCAAAGGAATGTTTATGTGTACCTGTTTCAAAAGTTCAAGAAATTTCTTACAAGTCAATTGCTTCTGAAGTCTCTGCATGAATGGTGGTGGTGGTCGAACCACTACCTTTGTTGGTTTCTCTACAACTTACAGCCCTGGCTCAGCTATTTTAGAAGGGATAAGTTCAACTTCCGCCTTTTTTTATTCTTCAGGGGTACTTCATGTTCTCTGCCATTCCTCAAGGTAACTGCTTTGCTTTCTTTAGGATTCTTTTTAATATCACTCGGATGATCACCCTATAGTCTGACATTCTGAGTAATCACCATTTTCCCGACTTGACATTCAAGCTCATGAATAGATTTCTGCATCTCACTTACAATTTTTTGATTTTTCTACTGAGCCACTTGCCATTGAGCCATAAACTATTTCAACATATCTTCCAATGAATTGCTAGCTGGTTGAGCCGGGACTCCTGAATTGTTTTATTATAGTCTTTGATTATTCTAATTTCCATCATACAAGGGATTCAGATGATTATGATGGTTCGAGTTGTAGTTGTTACCATATTGATTACCTTGATTACTGTAACCACTATTTTGTTATCCCATATAGTATATAAACTCTGGATTTTGCGGATGATTCACATAAGCATGATCATCACCACACACCTCACAAGAAACTCATAACTATTGTACCTGTTGCACTAGATTAGGAGATGTATCATTAACTAATCTATTAACGACATGAGCAATCTGGCTTATTTCTTCCCGAAGTGTTGTCATCTCATCTATTTGAAGTACAACATCGACTCTTTGAGTGATCCCTAAATGGCATGTATCTGTAAAAGGTTTACTACTTGCAGACATCAAATTTAAGACTGCTTCTATCTCCTCATATATTTTTTATAAGATATGTCCCTGAGCAGTAACATCTAATAATGCTTTAGAATCGAGTCAAATGCCTTCAATAAAAGTGTGTTCAACTAACATCTTCGGGAATCTGTGATGTGGGAAAATCTCTTAAGTAGCTCTTGTATCTCCCCCATGCATGTGGTAACTCCTCGCCCTCTCTTTGAGTAAAACTAACAATTATCCCTCTCAACTCTTTCATCCTCCTGGTAGGCAAGAACTTGTCAAGGAAATGGTTGGACAAGATTCCCCAAGAAGTAACAGAGCTAGCTTATTTTGCACCCATTCATTTCCTCTTTGATCAGTGAGAAAGGAAACACTGTTATTTTCACATATTCGTCAAAAATATTCTGATAGTGAAATTTTTTGCTCAATTAGATGAAAGACATTAAGTGCATATTTGGGTCTTCAGATAGCTTCACATATATTGGCACATATTCTAAACCATCCGCACTGTTCCTTCTTTCAGTTCAAAATTCTCCTGTGATGTTATAGAAAAATTTGACATATGAACTCGTGGTTGTTCCATCTCTCTCACTACAATATCTCTATTTCCAACAATTCCAAAGGGTCTTCCATTTTGTTTGCTTTGTGAAAAGATCTCTTAATTTCGGGAACAAAGTCAACCAATGGTTTTCCCTAACTCTGAATGTTTGGCATATAATACTGAAATTTCCTGAGATGCACAACACAAACCAAAGAGTAAAAACTTGAATAAAGCTAATAAAATTCAAACTCGAAAATAGTAAATTTGTCTAAGTCCACAGCAACGACACCAAAAACTTGTTGCTCCCAAATGCATATGCAAGTATACACGATCGATAAGTAATAGATGATTGTAAGTTCATATATCGTATACATAGGGACTTATACTTTCTACTGCTTAGCTAATTCAAACTTGGTTGTAACTATTCAAGAGAGTAAAAATCAATGAGTTTGGTTGTACTAACCTACTAACTGAAAGAAAATAATAAAAATGGAGTATTTGTGATTGAGACAATTGTGACTGAGACTTTATGGTTTATCAGATGAGAGAAAATTCCAGGGTCATGGATTTCGAAAATCCAGGTTGTCTTCTGAAATTTCTACCTATCTTATTCCCTGGGTCACTAGAGGTAACAAGAACACATTTATATCTTCGTATCCAACTAAGACGGGCTAAAGAGTATATTTCTATCCTCAGTAGCGAAATGATAAATCAAACAAATTCTATTTATTCTTATTATGTTTCGTTCTTTCAAGTTCAAGTCACGCACCACAGATAATGTTCAACTATTTCATCAAATAATTAGGCTCAAGAATAAGTAAGCAACTCAAAAGATGGAAACTTCAATAGATAAAACTTGTCATCAAACAAATGATCATGCATTTGCCATAACCCTAGAAATAAAGAGATTAACTACTTATGATTCGAGAAAAAGAACTAGAATTTATGAAATAACCTAGGGTTTATGGGTAAAAAATAAGAAAATGAAAAGAAAAGCAATATGATGGATTACAAGTCTCCAAAAAGTATCCCAACACACGTTTACAATGATTAAATATGTCTATTTATAGTGTAGAAAAATAACTAGAATAAGTTGGTCATATTTCAAATGAATTGCGAAAACTGGGTCATCTTGTGTGTTGCAAGTGCGTCGCATGACCATCGCCTAAATGTACTCATGCGATGCTTGGGCATTGCATGTGTATCACGCAAATAGCAATTTCCAGAAATTCTTTATGGACAGACCCACGCATGATAGATGCGTGATGCATGCCCAACGCAAAAGGTCCTGCAGTTCTACACTTTATTCTAAGTGTTGGACTCATCTCTCGTCAAGTTGCCCAAGTGCAAAATGCCTTAAAATCATCCAAAATCGCTCGATTTTCATTCATTTTCCATCGTCGTAACTAAACACATAAAAATTCCAACATAAGTACGAATATAATAATTTCACCATAGAGAAAATGATTAAAGTGTTAAGAATTAAAGGTAAAGTGACACGAAATAATGATATTTGCGTAGTCCCACCGGGAAATTTTAAGACATGCGATTCATATTTCACCTTTACCTAAGAATGAAGTCGAGTATGAGGCTCTAATTGAAGATCTAGAATTAGCCCGGGGATGGGGGGAAAATATAATCGAAGTCAAATGTAATTCCATGTTGGTGGTGAACCAAGTCCATGGAATGTTCGAAGCTAAGGAGGAGCGCATGTCAAGATACCTCGAAAAGGTTCTGAAGCTTCTTTCTCGGTTTCAAGAATAGATGGTGGTACACATACCCCGAGAGAAAAATGTAGAGGCTTATGCACTTACAAATTTGGGTTCCAACACGGAAGCAAAAACCTCCAAAGCCAAATTGGTAGCTCAACTCCTACACTTGGCCTTGCATCCCGTGGGGTACAACGAAGTGAATTCAAAAAGCTTGATATGGGATTGGATGAATGTATTCATAGACTATCACATACACGAGAGGTTTCCAGATGACCTGAAAGCATCCAGAGCCTTGAAGACTAAAGTTTCTCGATATTGTATTATCGATAGAAAGATTTACTGACGGTACTACTATGGTCCCTTGGCCCGATACACAGGTCTCAAAGAAGTCGACTACATGATGAGAGAGGTCCGTGAGGAAATCTGTGGAAATCGCTCATGGGTGGAATTCTTGATGAGAAAACTCGGGAGGGCTAGATATTATTGGACTCGTATCAAAGAAGACACTAAAACATTAGTAAGGAAATGTGAAAAGTTCCAGCGTCATGTGCAATTATTGCACCAACCGGGAGAAGAATTGCATCCCGTAGATTTCCCATGGTTGTTCATCAAATAGGGGATGGATATAGTTAGACCTTTACCTTATGCCCCGGGACAAGTATCACAAATATTATTTATGATTGACTATTTTTCTAAATGGGTTGAGGTTTTAACTTATACAAAGCTTTGGGAGAAGGAGGTGATAGATTTCATTTGGCAACTTATCATTTGTCGCTTTGTCATTCCAAAGGAAATAGCTTATGACAATGGCCAAAATTTTATTGGGGATAAAGTCACAAAGTTCCTAGATGACTTGAACATCAAGAGCATCACCTCCACCCCTACCATCCTAGTGCAAACGGTCAGGCATAGTTTAAAAATAAGATTATAATATAAAATCTAAAGAAAAAACTGGTTGTTACGGGGAAGTGGTCTTCCAAGCTTCCCAAGATTTTATGGGCATACAGAACAACAACAAAAACGTGTACCGGAGAAACTCCTTTTTCTCTATTTTGTGGCACCGAGGCATTGATCCCGGTTAAAGTAGGAACTCCAAGCTTGTGGTACCTCTAGTCGGAAGAACAAGCTAATTCAGAATCAATGATGGTACATTAGATCTGCTTGAGGAACACCAAGACCTTGCGTATGTCTGTATAGTGGCCTAGAAGTAACAAATGGAGCGGTATCACAATCGTCGTACAGATCTATGGTATTTCAAACTCGGGGACTTGGTACTCCAGAGGGTGAACCAGAGCACTCAGGAGTAGGGCTGCACAACAGGGTAAAACCGGATCGGACCGGATCGAGGATCAAATTTTCATAAAATGAGGACCGAAGACTAGACCGAATTTATCGGTCCGGTCCGGTTATATGGACCAAATGGACCCTAGGGCTGCACAACAGGGTAAAACGGGACCGACCCGGACCGTACCGAGGACCGAATTTTCAGAAAATGAGGACCGAAAACCGGACCAAATTTTGTGCAGCCCTACTCAGGAGCAAAATGCAGGGAAACTAGGCCCGAATTAGGAAGGATCATACAAAATCACAGGGATCGCCGTTAAAGGATCTTACTGGTTAATAGACCAAGAAGGGAAAAACCTTTCTAGCAACTGGAATGTAACTCACTTGAAGAAATATTACATTTAGCAAGGTAAATATGTGTTGCACTCTTTTTTTTCTTCGTCCGGTTTTTGTCCCGATTAGTTTTCTTTGGTAAGATTTTTAATGAGGTAGCACTAATGAAAGCGTATTAAAAGTCCTGATACTGAAGTTTTATCCAGTGCTTGAGTCTCCAAGAATGAACACCCAAACAATGGGGGCCATATATACTCGTACTAAGACTGGGGTAATGTTTCACAAAATTAAAATACATGCAAATATGTTCACGTAAAATATTTGCTCACATACCGGTACTACCAAAAGCTTCAATTAAAAAGCATGTTGTCACCGTGGACTTCCCAGATTGAAAAATATTAAATATATAATCGTACTGACCACACTAGATGGTAGTTGTACTATTCTTGCATTTGTTCTCACATTTGTAAGTCAAAAAAAATAATAATAACTTTTCTTTCATGATAAAATTATTGCCATCAAAAGCATAAGAATTAGTAAAATGGGTATTGATACAAACATATAAAAAAACTTGAGCCATAATGAATAGGAGACGTTCTCTTCTATAGCACCATAAAAATAAGATCCCTCTCTTATTGAAAATCTTAAAGAAAAAAGATTAAAATTTTGGCTACTCAACGCACCCAAATAAGAATTGACCAGGACCAGAGTTAATCCGGGATCAATCATAAGGCCATGAAAAGCCTGAGGAAAAATACATCTTTTAATGGATGACTATATTAAAATATTTTCAAAGTCATTATAAGACTTTAAAACTTAGAATTTTTTAAGGTAGTTCAAAAACCACGGATTCTATTTAGCGAATGAAAGTGTAGTAAACTAAAAGCTATGGCTTAATTTGTTTATGGAAGGAACAAAAGTATTTTTCTATAAATAAAAGCATAAAACAAAGCTTTGAATAAAACACATGTGAGTAATGAAGTTTGGAAATAAAAATTTCATTCATTCAAGGTTAACACCAGGCCCAAAAGTGTATGGGTGCAAGATGAAAAACCCGCGCAAAAGGATATAATACACTCATTCCATAGTCCGTCGGGGGTGGTAAATTTCTAAAACACATAAAATGAAATCTGTGCGAAAGGAAACGAAACACTCATCCCATGGTCCGCTAGAGGTGTTTCCAAAAACAAAGGTATTATGATCAGTTGTAATTAGGGATGTTAATGGGGCGGGGCGGGGGCGGGGGAAGGGTATTCCATACCCGTATCCGCCACCTAAAACACATCCATACACCCGCCCCACCACTCATCACGGGTAGCACTTTTGATACCCATACCCGCGCCCACTGAAACCATCCCCAATACGAACCTGGGTGGAGTGCGGGAAGTACCGCGTTACCCGCCCCACTAACATCCCTATACGTGTACGGTGTATGTGAGAAACTGAGAATGTTTATTTATTTATTACTTTTTTTTCACTTTTAAACCATATTTGAACTTTGGGCTAAGGAAATAAGTTACATGTCCATTAATTAGGCGGTGCGGGTACGTTGCTAGTCTTATATGAAATTTACCCCCACCCCACTATTCATGACGAGTAGCACTTTTGATACTCATACCCGCTCTACCACCCACCAAACCATCCCCCATACCCGATCCAACTGGAACGGGTACGGGGCGATACCCGCTCCACTGACATCCCTAGTTGCAATCTTGAGAACTCGAGGCTGACGGAGGCAATTCGAAAGTTGAAGCTCCAGGGGAATTATTTGAATCATACGACATATTGTCTTGAGGCTCGGATGTAGGAGAAATTTCTGCTTCCGGAAGGTTTTCATCTTCTTCTTCATCGGATGATGCATCTTCCTCATTCACTAGAATGATTCATTTGGATCTTCCGCTTAAACTAATTCCAATTGCAGGGATTTGACTATCTCCTCATCAACATCATTAATGATTCCTTCCCTCACTGCCTCCAAAGCTTTGCGACACATCTTATAGCCATTACTTTGATGGACAAAGTGAAATTGTCAATTGTAGCCCGAGTTTTAGCATATTCGACGGCGCGAGTAAGCTCGACACTGGTTGAATGAAGAAGGTCGTTGGCCTTACTCAAATTTGCAATTACCTCCCGATACTTCTCCTGAGCATTCATAGTGGATAAACGAGACCATAAGGCTACATTTTCCTTTCGGAAGGCCTCAATTTCATCTTCTTTAATTTGGAGGCTCTAGGTGAATATATCCACATTGGCCTCAAGTATAGATAAGCACATTGTCAAGTCAAACATAGAGTCTAAAGCCTTATTCAATCTTTTTTGCCTGAAGGCTTTATTTTCTTCCTCCAAATGCTCGAGTTTTCCTTCTAGCTCGTTAACCTTAGTGAGCTTGGCTTTTGCCACTGACATACGCTACACAACATTATTTCTCTTATTCACTAGAGTTGCTTTCTGTTCGATTAGCCATTGTATCCCATCATGACAGAGAAAGTTGGCTTGAATAAGAATTCAGATTCAGGGTTCAGGAAAGGGAGAGCAGGGTATTATAAAAAAATAAAATGGGTGAATTATATACCTTAGTCGCGGTATGCATGCCTTTATTGATGGCACATTCTACTGATACATTGTGAGCTTTCCTCCGGTCCTTCTCCGAGGCCACATGCTTCATATAATTGGCCATTCTATCGGGAATGGACAAGAGATGATAATTGGAGGGAATCTGAAAAGCAACGGATCAGAATTCTCTGGGCTCCGCAACCGGTATTGGATACTCATTCATCAATTCCTCCCTTTGCGGGGAAGGAGGGCGATATGGAGAATGTGGTGACTCTTGAGGATCTTCTTTATGTATAGTCAGAAAAATGGGGGCTCGAAATCTTCTAGAACTAACGGAAGCAGAAGCGACAGGCGGGGCCATTGAGAATTGTCAAACGACAACACTTGATTCAACCGGAGTAAATGATGCATTAGTATGGCTGGCCCATGACTGGCAAATTCCATCTCTACAAAAAATTAGGGAACTTATAGCCTTCTTCACTCCAGTGGCTGCTCATCTTCCTCAGAACCTTCACTATCCATGTCCATCACATGAACGGAGCCAACCACCGAACCAGTTACGCTAAGAGTACTTGGAGGGGTGCGATCACATCAGTCTGAAACCTTTTTTTTACCGCTTAGAGCTCAATTGGGGGGCTAAAAGAAAATTCATGATGGAGTCTTCTCCATTCCCGCGTCTGTTGAACAAGGCGAGGGTCGTGCCTGGATCTTCTGTAACTTCAAGAAGTGGGGAAGCAGAAATAGATTTTGGGTAGGCCTAATTTTTTTTTATAAAATGAGGTTTTCTCAGAAAAAATAACTTGAATGGAGGAGTATCTTACTATATTTTCTAGGGATCCAGTTTTGATCCTCTAAAAGTTTCTTCCATGTTTTGAGTTCCGGGACAAAGACGCTAAGGATGGATAAAACCCAATCGATGAAATTGGGTATTTCTGCGGGCTCCCAATAGGTGGATGTAAGGAAAAAGGTATTTGGTAAACGCATTGTTTAACACAAGTAAAGGCATTCTTAGAAATATAAGATGGAAATATCAGAGGGTACAAAAGAACTTATGAGTAGGGTTCCAGCGCTCCGAGATAGTTTAGCTACCCAGGGGAAGGAGGTCGGCGATAGAAATAATAACATATATTTTGGTCCAACCTCGATCAAGATCATCATCAAGACTGGTTAGGATGGCCTTGCTCACCCTTCGGTTCTAGTTGGTGACTCCACCGCAGAATATATGTGGATAGTAAAGACGGATCAAATGATTCAGAGTAAAATATACACCGACTAACTGAGAAAAGAACTGAAGGCATGCAATTGCCCTCCATACTTAAGGGCCCACCTGGTCCATACAAACTTTGTAGTGATGGCAAAATTTTAGTATGACTTCATCCCCTTCATTTCCAATCTTCATTGAGAATGAATATGTTTAAACAAAAGAGTATCCTTGCCGAAATAAGGTTATTCTCCGGTATTCTCCGAGAATCAAGACTTCAGCATTGGTCTATCGGCAGTCAACCTTCACTAAGGGCAATATATCAGAGGTGATCCTGGTTAAGTATCCCGACTGCCGGGTAGGCCCTTGGAAGTGGGTGTTTCTTGAAGATCATGGTAAAATTTTCCAAGTACTCAATAGAAAATATGAGGCGAGAGGATTCCGACTAGGTTGAGCCTCCTCCCGAGAGGTAGGGTTTCTGTCACGACCCGAACCGACGGGTCGCGACTGGTGCCCTACCTGGGCACTCTTATACCCACACATCACATATAATCAGCGGAAGCTTAAGAAAACTCATAATCTCATAACAAAGGGATCATGTCCCCTGAACTGTCATATAATATCATAGGCAAGCCGGCAAGGCTGCCATTATATACACAATAGCCAAAATGAACTACAAATGTACATGTCCAACCCACACATGACTACAGACCTCTAAGAGTAAGACAATGAACTATGATGGGACAAGGCCCCGCCGTACCCCTGAATATACAGAAGCCTATAATCAAAGATCTGTACCAAAATGATAAGCCCCGGAACAATGGAGCTATCCCAAAAAGCAGAGCAAGGATCCTAAGCTCGCGGATCACCAAACTGAGTACCTATACCTGCGGGCATGAACGCAAGCCCCCCGGAGAAGGGGGTCAGTACAACAATGTACTAAGTATGTAAATATAAAGTACTGTAAATAAGATCATAACTGGCCAAAAGATGACCGAAACAAGTATGATAATCAAAATACCAAATCCAACCGTACCATATAAAATAGAGAGTCAACCGTGCCTTTTAAAAATGAGAATCAACTGTGCCTTTTTAAAAAGTGAGAGTCATGTCAAGATCACGAATGTCTGTCCATATAATCATATACTGTCATAAGTATCTATACCCGCATCATGGATATATGTCCATGGAATCATATACATACCGTACCCGACCCCCTAGTGAGGGTCTCGGTGTTCATGGGTATCTACACCCGCATCATGGATACATGTCCATGGAATCATATACATATACTGTGCGACCCTCTAGTGAAGGACGCGATGAACATATAAGAGACTGTGCACGAATCTGCCCGGCCCATTATGGGACGCGATGTAATCATACACTGCCCGAACTCTAATGACGGACGCGGTGAAGTGGAATAATAACACTTTACACGAATAGCTATCATGAGAAATCATGTGCAATTTAAATCATCTTTGACTCTCAATAAAACCTTTAAAATGAACTTTCATTTTAGAAAAATCAAGGCACTATCATATCATGTATCATTAAGGATTAGATCCAATAGAACTATGTACGTCTGTTGTACACTCACTTCATATAAATCATGCCAAAAGAAGAAGAAAGAGTTTCACATACATTATCGGCTATACCAACACGATAAGTAGAATACGTCCCAATTAGTACTTCAACCTATAACAACAATAACACGCCTATCAACTTCATGAATACTAGTATACGCTATACCACATAATGACTCTCATTTCATATAAAAATTTGAGCGGCACTTCCCTTATATATACTTACATCCACAACTTTCAAACAAGGCCATTAACATCAATAACCAAGTACCAATTAAGGGTAGTTCAAAACAACTACCAAGGTGATTCACACACCTACTCCTTATGTTAATCTGACCTCTTAACCCATATTAAAACAGTCCATATTCCAACAACAATTAGGGTAAAATGTGAAGCCTTTCTACACCTTTCTATACCCTTATTTCTTTAGGACATACGTTAGCAATTACCACATTAACATGCATAATTGTAACTAAATTACCAGCATCATAACTCCAAAAAACAGTCCCTAAAACAGCACAACAACGTCCCACAATTTCATGTAGTTTCGGCCAACAACCAAAACCAAAGCCCTTTCCATAACTCCTTAAAATCCACTTCATATTTCAATACTTTTATATAACTCATATCAACTTTCAATAACAAGATTCCTTCATTTTTAACATGTAATAAGTGACAATAACAACAACAATAACCAACGAATCCAATATATCAAAACAGTCCCACAATTCGGCTAACTTGCCAAAACTGTGACATGCACTTCTTATTCTCCATTTCACTTAATACAAGTTCATCTCTTAACTATAACATCATGTAACTTCCAATTACTTCAAGAGGAAGAAGAAATCTTACCTCAACTTTAGCCCAAAACAGTCCCAAGTTCTCGACCAAACTGTTTCACTTGTGCACCAATTCTTCAAGTTGCAACAACATGCATGTATCATTTACAAAAGCTTATACCCATCTTACTTTCTTGTTTATCTTCCAAAAAGTTCATCTTCAAGCTTAGGGTTTCAAGACAGTTTTAAGCCAAAATCGTGACCCACTGTTTTGGGGTAACAACTTTGCTTAGAACTTAGTTAAGGAGCTTAATCTTGAAAAATAAGTTGATCTTGTTCTTCACTTGGCTATGGAATTTTCAAAACTTGAAGGAGAATGGAGAGATAAGAGTTTGAAGGATGAAGATATTTGTGAACAAAGTCTTGCAATATTTGTATATAATAGGTGTACATAGCACAAGTGGAGGGGGACCCATGAACCCCACTTGTCCACTTGTCTTTCCCTTCACAAAATATCTCTCACACTTAGCCAAATCTTGTAATTTTCGATGGTCTCAAGCTTCACAATGCCAAGATTTAATAATTCTACACTAAGTCCATAACTCTATTGGAAAGAATTCAACTACTAATATTACTTCTCGTCGTCACATTTATTGTATCCAAAATTATAATATGTAAATATACTTTCTTTCCAACGTTCAAATCTTATTTCCTTAGTTACTTTCTCACTTATATGCCCTGTAATTACGGGATGTAACATTTTTTCCTCCTTAGAATCATTTATCCCCGAATGTTCATAATAGGTCCCAAGCTATAAAAATCTCGGCATATTCTCATTTAACTAAACCTATCAACCTATACTTGATAATGGCAGCACCGCAGTCCTGCACGCCGGTGTCGCGGTGTCGGAATTCCTGCAGCCCTCTGAAGTTTTAGCACCGCGGTCCTGTTCTTTGGTACCGCGACGATGTGCCTGAAATTCACAGCACATATTTTTATCACTTAATCTCTTCTTCTTCTATATGTTCCAACAATACTCAGCAAACCCAAAGATTCCTCACATGGCCACAATATAACACATGTATTATTCACCAAACAATGTAGCCAAATAAGGAATCAAATTACCCGTAGGCATCAGGAACAAGTGAGGATACTTCCTCTTCAGCTCATCTTCTGCTTCCGTCATCTGAACATCATCCACATGGAATACTCTAGAAGGATCACCAATACACTTACGCAACATCGATACATGAAAAACCGGATATATCACTTCCAAATCAGATGGTAGATCCAACTCATAGGCTACCTTGCCTATCCTACGAATAACCTGATAAGGCCCAATGTATCTTAGGCTAAACTTCCCTTTCTTACCAAACCTCATCAGACCATTCATGGGTGATACCTTCGAGAATACCCAATCATCAAGTTGAAGCTCTAAGGGTCGATGTCGATTATCTGTATATGACTTATGTCGACTCTGGGCTGCTAATAATCTCTCCTGGATAAGTTTCACCTTATCCACAGCTTGCTGAATCATATCTGGGCCAAGTAACTTAGTCTCGCCCACCTCAAACTAACCAAAAAGTGACTTGCACTTCCTCTCATATAAGGCCTCGTACGGGGCCATCTAAATTCTAGAATGGTAGTTGTTGTTATAGGAAAACTCAACGAGTGGTAAATGATCATCCTAGCTACCTCTGAAATCAATAGTACAGGCTCTCAATATATCTTCTAGTGTATAAATAGTACGCTCTGCCTGCCCATCAGTCTGAGGATAAAATGTTGTGCCGAGACTCACCTGTGTCCCCAATCCCTTCTGGAACGATCTCCAAAAGTTAGATGTAAATTGAGATCCTCTGTCCGATATAATAGATGTGGGAACACCATGCAGTATCACAATCTCCTTGATGTATAGCCTAGCATAGTCCTCAGCTGAGTAAGTAGTCCTGACTAGAAGAAAATGGGTTGATTTCGTCATTCTATCCACAATAACCCATATAAAGCCATACTTCCTCTGAGTACGAGGCAAGACTGTAACGAAGTCCATATTAATCACTTCCCCTCTATCTCCTGCAATAATCCAACAGGCTTCTGATGCTCAACCTTAACCTGTTGGCAATTCGGGCACTGCGCAACAAACTCCGTTATGTCCATTTTCATGTCATCCCACCAATATACACATCTGAGGTCGTGATATATCTTTGTTGACCCCAGATGAATAGAATACCGAGCATTGTGTGCCTCTCCCATAACCTGCTATCGTAGCCCTGCAACATCAGGTACACACAATCTACCTTCATACCGTAGCACCCCATCTGGTACAACCTCAAATAGAGTCTCCTCCTTTCGAAGAGCTGCATCTCTATACCATGCCAAAACAGGATCCTCATACTGATGCCTCTTCACCTCTTCTACTATAGAGGACTCGGCAACTCCTCGAATAAGAAATCCACTATCTCCAGAATCGGCCAACCGGACTCCAAGGCTCGCTAGCTGGTGTATCTCACGAACCATCTCCTTTATTTCCGGCTGCACATCCCTAAAACTACCCATAGATCGATGGCTAAGAGCATCTGCTACCACATTGGCTTTTCCTGGGTGGTATAGAATATCAACATCATAATCCTTAAGTAACTCTAACCACCGTCTCTGCCGTAAGTTCAGCTCCTTCTGCTTGAAGATATATTTGAGACTCTTGTGATCCGTATAAATATCAACATGAACTCCGTATAAATAATGTCTCCATATCTTTAAGGCATGTATCACTGCCGCTAACTTCAAATCATGAGTAGGGTAATTCTTCTCGTGCTTCTTGAGCTGTAGGGATTCCTAAGCTATAACCTTACTATGTTGCATCAACACATAACCAAGCCCAACACCCGAATCATCACAATAAATCACATAACCCTTTAGTCCTTCAGGAAGCGTTAGAACTGGAGCCGTAGTCAACTTATCCTTTAACAACTGGAAGCCTTACTCACAAGCATCCGTCCATTGGAACTTAGCTGCCTTCTGAGTTAGCCTAGTCAAAGGCGCTGAGATCGAGGCAAAATTTTCCACAAACCTCCTGTAATACCCTGCTAGCCCCAGAAAACTGCGTACCTCAGTAGACAAAATAATCCTCTAACAAATAATCCTCAAACAAATAAAGAAAACCAAGTTAGTATAATATGCAAATCAAGCGCGTGCTTCTACCAGTCAACGCGAATCAGCCTTTTGGGGATAAGCTAGGCAAAATAATCCTCTAACAAATGAAGCAAACCAAGTTAGTATAATATGCAAAGAGTTGCAGGTAACACACAATAATAAGCAAATTGCAAATCAAGCGCGTGCTCTAACATGTTTGGGACCTCTTTTATGCCAGAGGGAGGCCTAAACGTCACATATGCGAGGTTATGATAGATTTGTCCAAGCCGTCAAACTGTAGTGCTTTTGTTGGAAATGGCGACCAAATGGCGGTGCACTTTTTTCCAATTTCGGCATGTCATGATTAGGTTTTGATTTGTCTATCATTGTCATGCTATAGATAATATGCTGGTTGGTCATTGGGTTGAGAAACCCGTCGACAAGTTTGGTGTTTTCCTAATTGTGGTGTCGATACCAAGGACCGACCCACCTAAGGTAAATACATGCATGCCTTAAAATAAAGGGTGGTATAGCTCTATCCTGAGTTTCTAAGATTTAGCTTTACTAGGCCTTGAGTTCGGCGGACAACTCGAGTGAGAAGGCTATGCGGCTGATCAGACGAACCGATCTAACTCCGCGCAGGCGCCAACTCTCCTAAAATTGGGGTATTTTGAAAGAAATTTGCGGGTGTACGAAGCACACCAGCGCGTGAATGTGTGATAGTGTGAATTCTCCAGAGTGGGAGAAATATGAGCGGAATGCCAGTTTAAGGAAAGCAGTAACAAATAACAATTACAATAGTGACAAATAAAGCAATTTACAATACACAAGAAAATTAAGTGCAAAAGTAATGCCAAATAATAACCTTAGGTCAGTTATGGTCAAGAACTTCAATTCCCCAGTGGAGTCGCCATTTCTGTCACGCCATTTTCCGACCGCGACTTTATTTTAATTCCTGCTTGGAAGAAATGTTAGAAGATAAAAATAAAAATGCTAAAAGGGTGCTAAAAGTGCTAAAATGTTAAGAGGTTGCTAAGGTGCTAAAAATAATGCTAGAGGGTTCGCGGAGTCGCCACCTAATTAGTTTGGGTGAATTAGGACACCTAAATGTTAATTAGGTTAAAGCCAACATTAACTCCATTTTTTATGGTCTGCGAAACTAGTGTGAGATTCTGGGTAAGGGTTCTTTATTAATCTAGAGGGAAGGGATTATGCACCATCTAAGATCCGCTAACTTGCGGTTGTCCTGCCAAACCTAGGGTAATTATTATTGCTAAGAAATGCATGTTGAAAAGCATTAAAAGTTTTTGTAAGAGAAATTGTAAAATTTATTTATAAAAGATAAAGTTAGGCTTAGATGAAAGAAAGACATCCTTATGGAATTATTCTTTTTAAATAAAGTATACATGTTATGTAGTAGGATACTCCCCAATGTAAGTTGTGATGCATTTATAAAATAGGACTAGCGTAAAAGTATGATCTTAAAATAATGAACGCAAGTAGTAGATTTTATAAGAAAAATGAATTCTTTGTATTAAATAATAAATAATATTCTAGCTATATGAATTGTTATGCAAATGAAAATTATTAAATATAACTAAGTACGGCAAGCCTAAAATAATTAACTTAAAGGGAATAAATTTATAATGTCAAGGCTACTCCTTAAGGGCGAGTCAAAGCTTAAAGGCATTAAGTATCCTACTAATGTAATGTTAGATAGTTAATTACAACAAATGAATGGGGGCGGGGTATACGATTAAAAAGAAAGACTCGAGGAGTGACGTTATTCCGCCTGTGGTTTGGAATTTCTGATGCGGTGCACATAGACATGGGTCTTCATCTTGAAGTAGCTCATGATGAGTCTCGCAATGAGACTCTTCGTTGCTCCAATGCATTTCATGTAAACAAAGGAAAAATAAGGATTAGTATCTACCCAAACCTTACTAATGATGCAAGTGAATGAAATACTCGTATAAATTTAACTTAACTATAACATGACTATAACAATCTAAAATAAAATGGCAAGCACAAACAAAGTAGATCTCAATATTTGTTCAAACAATTGTGGACCTCAAATGCAAATGGTGCGCAACAGATGCAAAGCAGCTTAATATTCTTTTATCAAAGTAATTCGCCTACAGCAATCCAATATAACATGGCAAGTACAGGCAAAGAAGATCTCAAATGTTTGTTCTAATAATATTGACCCCCCCCCCCCCCCCATGCAAACCATATGCAACAACTGTAAAGAAGGTCCAGAGGTACCAAAATCATTTTGATGTTAAAAATACTAGGCTTTGTCTGAAGAACATACCATTAGACTTAGCAAAATACTCAATGAATGCACATGGAAACCAGGCTCAAACTATCCAGCAACTTCGGCCTCAACAAACCAAGGTAAGATTCATATTCAATTCCAAGTTAACAGGGTAGACACACAAACATGATGTATGCAGGGTATGCAGGGGTATGTAATTTGAAACTACCAGTTATGATCCTAAGATAGACACGAATGGACTCATATAAGATTTTGAGGGATTTCATATGCATTATCTTAGGCTAAAATGCCAATGCAAGTAATTAACAGAATTTCAGTCCACACGAGTGAAGGCGAGGGCTAACTGTCCAAACATACAATAAGCCTCTTTACGTCTATTAACTTCGTTAAAGTCTCAAACAGCGTGATACTTAGAAATGAGCCAAATTGAATTCCCTAATATCATTTTCAGCCTAAACTGGCCTCAAACCTGAACATGACATGGTCCAAATCTAAACCCATCATTTAAAATTATCAATTGAACAGTTAATTTGAACCATTTCAAGCCTATACATATACTCTGCAAACCTTAGACAACATTTCAGGAAAAGTTCATCATATATTTTAACTAGTTGTTTTAACTATATAGCATTCAGTTATTAAACTCGATACCAATTTAAATCCTGTCAAGATACATCGCATTTGGATTTAAAGCGCAACAGTAGATGCAACACTAACTTTCCAGTCTTAACAACTCCTTAAGATAAATAGTGGTAGATACAAAGATGGGTATTTATGATACATGTTGTCAATGACATTCCTGCATATGAATTTCTTAACTGTGATGACAAGTGCAGTTCTTCTAACCTTTCCAGTCAATGTCAAAAAAAAAACAGTTGTACACTGATTAAAATTCCAATAAGAGATCGACCACATAGCAGATAGTGCAAAGAAGCATGAAAGATTTATATAACCAGTAAATATTTCCAATTAAACAACCTCATATCGATGAATACAGTGATCTAAACTAACACACACTTAATCACGCGAAACACACAGCAATACAAAAAATGAACTGAGAAGAATTCGGGTTTACCTTCTCCGGACAGCGAACCGAGACAGCGTATCAAGTCGTCGATCCACTCAGAGGTTTTGTGCTATGCAATTTGAAAGTGACAACGAAGCTGCTTCTGAATTTCTATTTTTTGCTATTGGGGCTAAGGTATGCGAAACTAGTGTTTCTAGGTGTTCTTTCTATTGTCTTTCAATTGTATTGAAGGGTTTTTCCCCTCGGGTCCCTTTGTATGTAAGAATCCATTGATTTTTATAGCCCTGAATTTGGTACTTCGTTTTAGTATATTGCTGGTACGATTTTAGACTGATTTCCTTCTGATATTGGGGTGATTTTTTCCCGATTTGGTACTGATTTGCTTGGCGTTTTATGGTATAGATTGGTATGAATTTGGTGTCATTCTTATTATGGTAAGATTTCGGGTGTAATTTGTGTGATTTGTGGATGATTTTTTGTGGTAAGTTTCGGTTATGGTACTGATTTAATTCGGTTATAGAAAAGAGTGACGGGGATGGCAAAAAGGAAAGGTAATATTTGGTTACGCCGGATTCTCCGGCGAGAATCTCGACTGGGGTCTGGGCGGCGATGGAGTGCGAGGGTAAGGGTGCGGCGACCTTGGGTTCTTAGGGTTTCTCCTCTTTATCGACGGGGAAGGGGAAAAGAAGATGAAGGGGTTGTGGGTTAAAAACGAAAATGGGACGTTTGGGCTTGCGAGTCGTGGGCTTGGGTATTTAAAATCTTCTGGGTTGGGACGAAAAGTTTTGGGCTTGTTAGTTATTTAACTTAGGTAGATTTTTCTTTAAGTGTGTTATTAGTTTGTAAGTGTTAGTTTTAGGTGTTAAATTTTAATTAGTGGTAAATAAATGGGGTTTAAATTATTATTAAATTACTTAAATGTTAAATGCGGGTATGATACTTAAAGATTGCTTAATGCTTTTATAAATGCGACACTATTATTAAAACACATGTATTAAATTAAAATTAATAGGAGTTTAAATTACAAATAATAAATTATGAAATTGTCTTGCGTATTAATAACTGTGAATATGTTATTTAAGGAATGCTTGATGCGACGCCATTGCTAAATTGCTTATTTTGTGCATGTATTAATGTTTTATTGTTGCATTTTATTATTATAAAATTGTTAAAATTATTTTTTAAAAATAGTGTAATTTTATAGTTAATGACTGGACGGGAGGGTCAAAATTGAGTGTCAACATACCTTAAGTATCGTCCTCAAATGGTCTGCATGCTCCTCTTCTGATAGTGAATAGGCCAGAATATCATCAATGAACACGATAACAAACATATCCAAGAATGGCTTGAGCACCTGATTCATCAAGTCCATAAATACCGCTGGAGAATTGATCAATCCAAAAGACATCACTCTAAACTCATAATGCCCGTATCGGGTCCTGAATGATGTCTTTGGAATATCTGCCTCCCTGACCCGCACCTGATGATAACTTGACCATAAGTATATCTTCGAAAAACACTTGGCACCCTACAACTGGTCGAATAAATCATCAATCTTGGGGAGGGGATACCTGTTCTTAATGGTTACCTTATTCAGCGGTTGTTAAGTATATTTTGTATACACTTTTGAGACTTTTTTAGTTAGTATTCTACTCTTTTATTTTGAGTTTAGTATAGTGTTAGGTGTGTTTTCTTTCGTTTGTGTCACAACGGTCATAAAGGAGGAGATACTACTTTTGAGGATGAAATGAGCTTAACCGAGGATGAAAATTGCACAAGCACAACCCAAAGAATGAAGCCTAAGAAGTGTCAAAAAGAACAGAAGAAATATGGCACAATCCGGGCAGAAATCAGAAAGGCACCGCGGTGCCTGGCCAAGTAGCACCGTAGTGCCATGGAACCGCGGTTAGGAAAAATAACACCGAGGCGTAAAAATTGCCGAAAGTCCAAAACTGAAACACCGTCGAAGGCACCGCGGTGCCTGGCCATGGAACCGCGGTGCCATATTTCCAGGAAGCTACAGTGATTTCGGCTGAATAAGCACCGCGGTACCAACGCGTATTTTCAGAAAAGTTGGGTCAAAATTGGACAAGGGTAAAGGGGTCCGAAGCAAGGTTTTTCTCAGATATAAATACTCTAAACCATGTCATTATTTGATATCATACTTTGGAGAGGAGAACGAAGGCGACAAGCGACAATTGGAGACATCTTATTGTTCAAGTTATTTTCTTTCCTTTATTTTATTTCAGTTTATGTTGGATTTTGTATTAGTTCTTGAAATGACAATGTTTAGGAGCTAATTACTTTAGTAGGGTTTCCATCGAATCTTCTTGAAGCTCTTTCATATAGTTAATGCATTAGTTTTTGAGTTCTTCCTCAGCGTATTAAGATCTATTCAATATTGTTATGATTTTCTTGATAATTAACTAGCTATTAATTGTCATCACTTATATGATTTCGAATCAAAAGTCTGAAAAGTGAGATTTGAATATGCTGTAATTGTCTAGACATATGTTAAAATCGTGGACGAAAGTACCCCGATACTTGTGTAGTAATTAAAGGTTATTGTTCTTAATCCTCATGTGTGGTAAAACTTATCATAGAAATATAGAAGGTTTCTGCACTAGGTTGAGCTCTTGTATGGCCTAACCGGAATATAATAACAGATTAGTTAACCTGCTATCTTAATAAGAAGAAGAATCATTAGCATTGCATTAACATGTGAAAAAGTGGATAGTTGAGGAGATTGGAACCATATTTCCTTCATAACTGTTATAAACCCAAATATAATCATCTTTAGTTTATTTTCTGCACCTAGTCATAATTCTTAGTCATCAATATAAAACTAAAGAACGTCAACCAAATATATATCATAGAATAGATAACCGGTACTTAATAAACCAGTCTCCGTGGATGATAAAATCGGTCTTACAGATCTTTATTACTTGAACGATACGTACACTTGAGTAAGCACTTAGAAATATCGTAAAAAGTTTTTGGCGCCGTTTTCGGGGACTGGCGTACTGTTAATATCGATCTATCTATTCTTATTTCTAATTTGGTTTTTATTTTCAGTTTTTTTATTTTTTCTTTTATTTTGCTTTAGTGCTGTTTGTCGTGATCTGTTTGTTATTTTTGATTAATCTCAGAAACTTAGTTTATGCGAAGTAGGAGAGGAGCTGACATTCCTATCCCTCTGAACCCGGAGATTGAAAGATTGTGCAGACAGAACAGGAAAGAGAAAAGAGCAGCTGATTCCTTAGCAATGGGAGATCAGCGAAACAATAATGTGGGGGATGATAAGTTTCCGCCTTATTTAAGACAAGTCCCTGCAGAAAGGAGCTTGGGGGACTATGTGATGCCAACCATTATAGGAGTACAGACTTGCATCCGGCTTCCAGCGGTTGAAGCTAATAATTTTGAGATCAAACCAGCCATATTGCACATGGTTCAGAGCTCAGTTCAGTTTGGGGGGTTGTCGTCTGAAGATCCTCACTTGCATCTAGAAAACTTCCTGGAGTTGTGTGCAACTTTCAAATACAATGGTGTTACTGATGACGTCATTCGGTTGAGACTCTTTCAATTCTCACTCAGGGATAAAGCAAAGTGCTGGCTGAATTCATTACAGGCGAACTCCGTTACTACATGGCAAGACTTAGCCCAGACGTTTCTTGCCAAATTCTTCACCCCCAGCTAAGGCAGCGAAACTCAGAGGTGAGTTGAATAATTTCTATCAGCTGGATGGAGAACCAGTATATAATACATGAGAGAGGTTTAAAGATTTGCAGAGGAAGTGCCCACATCATGGAATTGAGAAGTTGATGTTAGTCCACATATATTACAATGGGTTGTGTGGTACAACTCGTACCATAATTGATGCTGCAGCAGGAGGTAAGTTCATGAGAAAGAGTGTCAATGAGGCACATGATTTTCTAGAAGATATGGCCACAAACAACCATCAGGGGGCCGATGAGAGGACAAAGCAGATGCAGCAGAGTAGCATGGCAATTAAAACAGTTCAGACACCAGTGGGTTGTGAAATCTGTGGGGGTCCCCATACTTTTGATAGATGCACAACAGTGGACCCGAATAATGTGCCCATGGAGCAGGTTCAAGCAGTGGAGAATTTTCAGAGACCCTACAACAACCCTTACTCCAATACGTACAATCAGGGGTGGAGAAATCACCAAAACTTTTCTTGGAGGAATTAACAAGGGCAACAAGCACAGTTTCAAGGTCAAAACCAGAGCCAGCAACCATAAGAGAAGCCTGATGAGCTAAAAACAACATTGCTAATACATACAAATTCGCAGCCCCAGTTCATGACAGAAACTAGGTCATCTATCCAAAATTTGGAGGCACATGTTGGACAGTTGGCAAGCATGTTGAACAATAGAGAACAAGGAAACCTCCCCAGCGATACTATGGTGAATCCAAGGGATCAGTGTCAGGCAATAAGCCTGAGGAGCGGAAAACAGTTAGAATAGGTTGCACCCAAATCAATGGCTGAAAAAGAGAGAGAGTTGGAGAAAGCAGCTGAGGCAGAGAATGAGGGGGTTACTGATGACCGCCCTATTTTAAAGAAGGTTCCACCCGCAGTGATGAGGGAGTATACTGACAAAATTTCTTACCCTCAAAGACTGCAAAAGAAATCCTTAAACAAGCAATTTTCCAAATTTTTAGAGGTCTTCAAAAAGCTTCATATCAATCTCCCATTCATTGAAGTTTTGGAGCAGATGCCAGCTTATGTAAAATTTATGAAAGACATCCTATTTAAGAAGATAAAGCTGGTCGACTATGAGACAATAGCGCTGACAGAGGAGTGCAGTGCTATCTTGCAGAAGAAACTTCCCCCTAAGTTGAAATATCCATGGAGTTTCACCCTACCTTGCACCATAGGGAATGTAACATGCAAGCAAGACTTATGTGATTTAGGGGCAAGTGTCAACCTAATGCCCCTCTCTGTGTTCAAAATACTTGGTTTGGGAGAGGCAAGACCAACCACAGTCACCTTGCATCTAGATGATCACTCAGTTGTGCATCCCCAAGGAATTATTGAAAATGTGTTGGTACAAGTGGGTAAATTCATCCTTCCTGCTGATTTCCTCATTTGAGACATGGATGAAGATGAAAATATGTCCATGATCCTTGGTAGACCATTCCTAGCCACAGGGAGAGCCTTCATTGATGTTGAAAAGGGGGAGTTAAAACTCAGAGTACAAGGTGAGGAGATGATACTCAAAGTTTTCAAGCAGCCCACTGAACCTCAAGTCGATGCTAGATGTTTTGCTATTGGGGTAGTGGATAAGTTTGTGCCTAATAAAAGCCTCACAAGTACTGATGCTCGTGAGGTACCACCAAAGCAGCATGGAGAACCTGATGGTAAGATTTCTGACCTAACTATTGATGAAAAAAAATTGAACTCTTCTGAAATCAGAACTGTGAAAAACAAGAGAAGGAGGGGGAAAATAATGGTGCTAAAATAGATATGCAGAGGAGACACTCTACCCCCTTGAATTAGTAAGTAACCTGCGTCCGGCTAAAAGACGTTAAAGACAGCGCTACTTGGGAGGAAACCCAATGTTTTAATTATGTTATTTCAATTTTGTTTCAGTTTGTTTTATTTTATCTTGAACAGTCTCACGATCTGGTATGCTAGCGTTTTGGATGATGACGGATGTGGCGGGACTCACTCAGAAGAGGCGAATGGTTAACAATGCGGCGAAGACACTAGAATTTTTCGACAATTAGCGCATGATGCCGGAAGCAGAACCGCGGTGCCTCCTTCGGCTTTGTGCAAAGTAATTTGGCCTTCCTCCCAGTCCTCCGCTAGGACCGTTGTGTTGTGTCAGTAAGTTGTCCCTAATTATTTTTAGTCTTCACACATTGGGGACAATGTATCGATTAGGTTTGGGGGTGTCTTATTGTTTTTTTTTGTTTTTGAGTCTTTTTGTTGTTTTATGTGTTCATGAGTCATAATTTTTTTTATAGATCATGTATGTTGTAGTTGCTAACGATATTGAGTGGATAAAGTGGGATAATGTAATGGAATTGAAAGCAAAAATCTGTATGCTTAAGTTAGATATGCCAAAAATTCATGACATCTAATTATTTGGGATATTTGTGCTTAGCCTATGTGTGTCAGTTATGGAACGAAAGGTTGAGAAATGTCTAGAAAATCTGTTGGCTTGTTATTTGAGGTGAAATAGTTAAGATGTACATGTTTAGGAAAATGATTCAGGCATTTATTTGATAGCCCTTCTTACCATTCATTACTTATCCTGACATAAATTGTATCACTAGTCAGCCCCTTTGAGCCTAAAATAAGATCTTTGTTTGACACCCTATGATTCTCTGTTTGTGCCATAAGTAATAATTGCAAGTTAGTGGGATGAAAAATGTTGAAAAAGAAACAAGAAGAGAGTGAAAATTTGATGCACCCCAATGAAAAATATGCAAAAGCCTAAGTTTGGGGTGCTTGTTATTTATAATGTATCTCATTATCTCAACAAACAAAAAAAAGGAGAAAATAGGTATGAAATTGAAAAGAAAGTCAAAAAGAAGGAAAATGAGTTAAATGAAAATGTTTATGGTACGTAATTGAGCCTAAATGCCTACTTTTACCTACCACTGCCTAAGCCTACATTACAACCAGTGAAAGTCCTGATGATCTTTAATATGTATGTCTGTGATAAGTGAATAATAGCAAGTAAACAGATCTATAACGTTTGGGAAAGATGGTATGAGATTGACATGCATAGGTTAGATATTTGTATTTTCAATTGATCATGATCTAAGTGAATTTGTAAAATATTTAACTTGAAATTCTAGATTGTTAATTATTCATGCTATGTATGTTCTAACATATTATCTCATCTTTCATTCATGATTTTGAAGAAGCATTGCTATAACTATTTGATCAATTTCATAGAGTCTTTTATTTAACTTTGTTTTTGTTTTGTGTTTTACTCGAGGGCGAGTAAAGTGTAAGTTTGGGGGTGTTTGTTAAGTGTATTTTGTATACACTTTTGAGTCCTTTTTAGTTAGTATTCTACTCTTTTATTTTGAGTTTAGTATAGTGTTAGGTGTGTTTTCTTTCGTTTGTGTCACAGCGGTCATAAAGGAGAAGATATTACTTTTGAGGATGAAATAAGCTTAACTGAGGATGAAAATTGCACAAGCACAACCCAAAGAATGAAGCCTAAGAAGGGCCAAAAAGAACAGAAGAAATCTGGCACAATTCGGGCAGAAAGAAAGGCACCGCGGTGCCATGGAACCGCGATCAGGAAAAATAGCACCGAGGCGTAAAAATTACCGAAAGTTCGAAACTGAAACACCATCGAAGGCACCGCATTGCCTGGCCATGGAACCGGGGTGCCATATTTCCAGGAAGCTACAGTGATTTCGGCTGAATAAGCACTGCGGTTCCTGTCAACGGAAACGCGGTGCCGACGCGTATTTTCAGAAAAGTTGGGTCAAAATTGGACAAGGGTAAAGGGGTCCGAAGCAAGGTTTTTCTCAGATATAAATACCCTAAACCCTATCATTATTTGATATCATATTTTGGAGAGGAGAACGACGGCTACAAGCGACAATTCGAGACATCTTATTGTTCAATTTTCTTTCCTTTACTTTATTACAGTTTATGTTGGATTTTGTATTAGTTCTTGACATGACAATGTTTAGGAGCTAATTACTTTAGTAGGGTTTCCATCGAATCTTCTTGAAGCTCTTTCATATAGTTAATGCATTAGTTTTGAGTTCTTCTTCAGCGTATTAAGATCTATTCAATATTGTTATGATTTCTCGATAATTAACTAGCTATTAATTGTCATCACTTATATGATTACGAATCAAAAGTCTGAAAAGTGTGATTTGAATATGTTGTAATTGTCTAAACATAGTTAAAATCGTGGACGAAAGTACCCCGATACTTGTGTAGTAATTAAAGGTTATTGTTCTTAATCCTCCTGTGTGGTAAAACTTATCATAGAAATATAGAAGGTTTCTGCACTAGGTTGAGCTCTTGTATATCCTAACCGGAATATAATGACATATTAGTTAATATGCTATCTTAATAAGAAGAATGTCACGACCCGACCCCGGGGCCGCGACTAGTACCCTACCGGGGTACCCTGTCAGGTATACATCAGAGAATAGCAGCGGAACATACATAACACATAACTTATAAAAAGGGTAAACATCTACGGCGGTAGATAAGTGCGCTTCCATAAACATACTTAAACAAAAGTATAGTTAGTACAACTTGTTCTTATAGCCCAAAACACATATGTGGCCACAGACCTCTAAAGATAACAACTGTGGCGGGACAGGGCCCCGCCATACCCCTGAATGTACAAAATACCCATAGCATCAGGGAATATCCGTACCAATAAACAAGCTTCCGGAGGAATGGAGCTTCTGACAGGAGCGGTGATCCAGAGCGAGGATCCTGATCGCTTACCACCTGCGGCATGAGCGCGGCCCAGGAAGGGTCGATTACCTGATATGTACCAAGTATGTAAAGCTGGAAAATCTGTAATAATGATATCGTAAGTCTAAAAGTAGTTTGGAGTCATGGAAGACAATCAAAATACCTTTCTTGTGCCTTACTAACAATGAGAGTGACAAGTACATATATATAATCTTTGCGTAAAATAGGGCCTCATGATCAAAGCAGGTGCCTCGCGTAACATCAATAAGCACCCTACTCAGGACTATTTCACCGCGTAGTCTTGTGGACGCGTGAGGTACTCGCTCGCATAAGTGTACGCCCGCATGGGACTATTTCACCCGCATAAGCCCCTAAGGACTCGCATGAGGTATTCCTCGCATCATGGGTAGCAAATCCACGGAACAGGTGGTATAACGTCTTGGAGGGTTACCCCTCATTTATACTCTTACCCTGAAGCAGGTGGTATGACGTCTTGGGGCTTGCCCCTCATTTATACTCTTACCCTGGAGAAGGTGGTATGACGTCTTGGGGCTTGCCCCTCATTCATACTCTTACCCTGGAGAAGGTGGTATGACGTCTTGGGGCTTGCCCCTCATTCATACTCTTACCCTGGAGAAGGTGGTATGACGTCTTGGGGCTTGCCCCTCACTCATACTCTTACCCTAGCTCAAACTGTCATCATATCATAATCATAAATAAGTTAAGAAAACTTATAACTTCTTATTAGTCTTGTTCATATACTCTCTCATTTTAGTTTACTTAAGACACTTAATCATATCTTTAATAAGAGAAAACCGGGAGTTTAACCCAAGTACTCATTACTTCAACTCTTTTAAAAGTGACTCATTTTCATATAAAACTTTTGGGCAATTGATGCCTTAAAATCAATTTGCCTTTCATAAAATCAAATCATTTGCCCTTACTTATCTTACTTAGAGTAAACCTCTTCTTATCAATCTTTTATAAAGCTAGTAAACCAACTTCCCATAAAGTTGTTATATTAACCATATACTTTAAATAAACCATACTTTTCCCTTAACCAAGGGACTTATACATTCTTAAAACGAAACAAGTCTTCATATACTTAAAACAAGTAAGAATACCAAATCTTGTACGTCTACCGTACTACATAGTTACATCTATTCATGCTCAAGAGATAGGAAAACTTCACATACCTCTTCGATCAATCCATTTGCTAAGTCCAACTACCGCAAGTAATATGTCAACCTAAAATAACCATGATACCCTTATTAACTTCTAATTTCAATGTGGAATAATCCAATTTCAAAGTCACTAAACTCTATGGAAAAATTGGGCGGCATTTCCTTTGTTTCTACATACTTTGCCACCTTTCTCAAGGCCGAATTTAATCATCCAAATGCCACATTTAAGGCCCAACAATCCAACATTTCAAAGGGGATTACACACCTAAACTTGGGTGTGTAAAATTCTGCCCCATAAGGTACAACAATTTACTTAACAATTCTAAGGTAGTTTTTAGGCTACAACATGCTCATAATATCTTCTTAACCAATTCCTTCACATTCAAACCATATTTCCTACATGCAATGACTCTGAGAGCATCATTTACTACCACAAGTTCTTTCTTAACATGCAACACTAAAACTAATTCTAAAGGAAGAATCATTACCTTAGAGCTTTAGCCAAATTTTTCCAACAACTTGCTAGCTTCCTTTTCAAGAACACCACCACAATAACCTTTCACAAGCTAGCCACAAGCTTCCTTCTTGCCTTTACTATTTCAGATTTTCCTAAGGCTAGAATATCTCTTGGGATTTTAGAGAGAAGGAGGAGCTTTTGTCTAAGAGAGAGATGAAATATGACCAAGTCTTCAAGACTTGGTCAATATAATGCATGCAAAATCAGATGGGGGACACTTGTCACCCTCCCAAGGTCTTTTAAAAGAAAAATCTTATTTTTCCAAAGTTTTTCCGCCAGGAATCCCGCGCCGCGGCCAGCCAGCGCGCCATGGCGGCGCTGAAACCTCTGCGAACTCTCGGAACTTCGGCGCGCGGCCACGCTGTCTGGCGCGCGGCTGCAGATGACCCGCCGGTACTTTCGGCGCGGCCTGCGCATCGGCCGCGGCCGCCGCGCTTTGTCGAAACACATTTCTGTCATTGCGCCTTTGTAACTCTTATAACTTTCTACTCCGACGTCCTATCGACGAACGGTTGGTTGCGTTGGAATCTAGACTCAACGAACTACGCCCTAGGCCTTTGAAACACTTAGGAACTCTCAATGTACCAGGTCATAACCCACCTCAAAGTTGACTAAAAACCCGTCTGGAACAATCCGTCAACCTATCCTTTGAAATTTTTTAAGTCTTACAAGCTTTCGTACACTCTCATACGTAGGGTCAGAACTACGGGGTATAACAAAGAAGAAGCATTAGCATTGCATTAACACGTGAAAAAGTGGATAGTTGAGGAGATTGAAACCCTATTTTCTTCATAACTGTTATAAACCCAAAGTATAATCATCTTTAGTTTGTTTTCTGCACCTAATCATAATTCTTAGTCATCAATCTAAAATAAAGAACGTCAACCAAATAGATACCATAGAATAGATAACCGATACTTAATAAACCAGCCTCTATGGACGATAAACTCGGTCTTACAGATCTTTATTACTTGAACGATACGTACACTTGCGTAAGCACTTAAAAATATCGCAACAGCTTCCTATAGTCAATACACATCCGCAGTGATCCATCTTTCTTCTTCACAAATAATACTGGTGCTCCCCGAGGTGATGTACTAGGCCTAATGAAGCCTTTTTCCAACAAGTCTCTCAGCTGCTCTTTCAACTCCTTCAGCTCTGCAGGTGCCATTCTATAGGGAGAAATAGATATGGGTTGGGTATCTGGTAGTGAATCTATAGTGAACTCTATCTCCCGTTCTGGAGGAAGACCCAGAAGATCATCTGGGAATACATCTGGAAACCCACTAACTACCGGAACTGACTGAAGAGTCGGTACCTCAGCTTTCGTATCATACACCCGAACCAAGTGATAAATATAGCCTTTTCTGACCATCTTCCTTGCCTTGAGGTATGAAATAAACTTACCCCTCGGCGATGCAGTATTCTCTTTCCATTCTATAACTGGTTCACCTGAAAACTGAAATCAAACCAACTTCTCTCTACAATCAACGTTAGCATAACAGGAAGCTAACCAATCCATACCTATAATCACATCAAAGTCAGTCATGTCTAGCTCTATCAAATTTTCTATAGTATGACGACTATATATACCCACCGAACACTTTTTATATACCCGCTTAGCTATGACTGAATCTCATACCGGTGTAGCTACCTCATAAGGTTCTATCGACTCAGGTTCTATCCCAATTCTACTAGAAACAAGGGGAGATATATAGGATAAAGTGGAACCTGGATATATCAATGCATATACGTCACGAAAAAAGATCAATAATATACATGTGACAACATCCGGTGACGCTTCCTGATCGTGTCTACTGGCTAAAGCATAAATGCGGTTCGAAGGACCGCCATAACTAGAAACTCTGCCACGACCTCTACCACGGTCTGCTGGCATGTGAACACTCTGCCCTGCAGGGCGCATAACAATAGTATATGACAAACCAGCAACTGATCCAGTAGGCTGAGTCATCCCACATGTACCACCTCTAGAAGGACAATCTCTCACCATATGGCCTTGACGGCCGCAAGCAAAACATGCACCTGTACCCGAATGGCATATCCTAGTATGGGACCTACCACACCGAGTACACTGAGGCAAAGGTGGCCTCGATTGGCTAGAACCCCTGTATATCTTCGAACCAGAAGCCCTAGAGCTCTGACCAGCTCCTGAATACCTCTTGCGATCGAATCTTCTACCAGTAGACTATGGGGGTACACTCTGTGTTGGCTGGGAAGAATATATATCCTGCTGCTGAGGCTGCCCGCCTTGAAACTCACCAAAATATTCAGCCGACTTAAACCTCTTATGCTGGCCTCGGTCGAGCTCTCTATCTGGTTGACACCCTCTATGTCGCTCCTTCACCCCCTGCGCATATGCCTGTATCCGAGCAATATTCATACCTGGCTCAAGAGCCACTGCCATACAACCATCAGTCAAATAGCTATTCGGTCTCATCTAGACAACTCCCAAGACTCATACCAGTTTGTGGCTATATCATGCACCTTATACAAATCCAATTCCACAGACTCGATCTCCGAAGCCCTGATTACCCTCAAGGTACAATGCATCTGTCGGATAAACTCATGTTGGTCATCCTCGGGCTGTGACCCGAAAAGCTTTAGAGGTTTACAATTCAAGAAATCACGGACCCTCAAACTGTTAGACCTAGGGTCAACTCCTGGTCCCTGCCTGCGGTTCTGCCCTACCACTAGTCTAGTCAGCAGCTGAACTGCATCTCTCATGGCCCTAACCTCTGCCCTTGGCTGAAGAGCTGGAGGATCAAGTATCGTAACCTCTGGAGCTGCTCTAAGCTCCTCTGGTGATAGCGGTGTAACTAAGCTCGCCGACTGGCGCACAATCTCAGGCATATACTGGGCATGTGCCCTAGTAACTCTCTGAGTCTGACTAGTAGCTCCTACTACTGCTTTGCCCTTCTGGGCAACTGTCGTTTTCCTCGGAGGCATAACTGTAACACCATAATACGTTAGAGAGGGATTATCCTACTAACATAGCTCTATCACACGACCTATGAGATGAAAGAATAGAAATCAATCCTAAATGTACTGTAGCCTCATGTTTATAGGTGTGGTGCACAACACACAGATAATCAAGACTCTGCGCAGTGATGCGTAGACATTCGAGGAATGACGCTCACGATACCACTTTTGTCACGACCCAAACCGACGGGCCGCGACTGGTGCCCTACCTGGGCACCCTTATACCCACACATCACATATAACCAGCGGAAGCTTAAGAAAACTCATAATCTCATAACAAAGGAATCCTATCCCCTGAACTGAACTATAATACATATCCAACACACACATGACTACAAACCTCTAAGAGTAAGACAATGAACTATGACGGGACAAGGCCCCGCCGTACCCTTAAATATACGTAAGCCTATAATCAAAGATCTGTACCAAAATGATAAGCCCCGGAACAATGGAGCTATCCCAAAAAGCTGAGCAAGGATCCTAAGCTCGCGGATCACTGGCCAGTACTATACGTGGGCATGAACGGCCCAGGAGAAGGGTCGATCAACAATGTACTAAGTATGTAAACATAAAGTACTGTAAATAAGATCATAATTGGCCAAAAGATGACAGGGACAGGTATGATAATCAAAATACAAGATCCAACCGTGCCATATAAAATAGAGAGTCAACCGTGCCTTTTAAAAATGAGAATCAACTGTGCCTTTTTAAAAAGTGAGATTCATGTCAAGATCATAAATGTATGTCCATATAATCATATACTGTCATGGGTATCTATATCCGTATCATGGATACATGTCCATGGAATCATATACATACCGTACCCGGCCCCCTAGTGATGGTCTCGGTGTTCATGGGTATCTATACCCGCATCATGGATACATGTCCATGGAATCATATACATATACTGCCCGACCCTCTAGAGAAGGACGCGATGAACATATAATGGACTGTGCACGAATCTTCCCGGCCCATTATGGGACGCGGTGTAATCATATATTGCCCGGCCTCTAATGAAGGACGCGGTGAAGTGGAACAATAACACTTTGCACGAATAGCTATCATGAGCAACCATGTGCAATTTAAATCATTTTTTGACTCTCAATAAAACCTTTAAAATGAACTTTCATTTTAGAAAAATCAAGACACTATGTATCATTAAGGATTAAGATCCAATAGAACTATATATGTCCTTCGTACACTCACTTCATATAAATCATGTCAAAAGAAGAAGGAAGAGTTTCACATACCTTATCGGCTATACCAACACGATAAGTAGAATACGTCTCAATTAGTACTTCAACATATAACAATAATAACACGTCTATCAACTTCATGAATACTAGTATACGCTATACCACATAATGACTCTCCTTTCATATAAAAATTTGGGTGGCACTTCCCCTATATATACTCACATCCACAACTTTCAAACAAGGTCAATAACATCAATAACCAAGTACCAATTAAGGCTAGTTCAAAACAGCAACTAAGGTGATTCACACACCTACTTCTTATGTTAATCCGGCCTCTTAATCCACATTAAAACAGTCCATATTCCAACAACAATTAGGGTAAAATGTGAAGTCTTTCTACACCTTTCTATACTCTTATTCCTTTAGGACATACGTTAGCAATTACCACATTTACATGCATAATTGTAACTAAATTGCCAGTATTATAACTCCATAAAGCGATCTAAAAGCAGACAACAATGTCCCGGTTTAAATGCGGTTTGACCAACAACCAAAACCAAAGCCCTTTCCATAATCCTTAAAATCCACTTCATATTTCAATACTTTTATATAACCCATATCAACTTTCAATAACAATATTCCTTCATTTTTAACATGCAATAAGTGACGATAACAACAACAATAACCAACGAATCCAATATATCAAAACAGTCCCACAATTCGGCTAACTTGCCAAAACTGTGACATGCACTTCTTATTCTCCATTTCACTTAATACAAGTTCATCTCTTAACTATAACATCATGTAACTTCCAATTACTTCAAGAGGAAGAAGAAATCTTACCTCGACTTTAGCTAACGATCCCAGTTCTCGGCCAAAGCTGCTTCGTGCACGATTCTTCAAGTTGAAACAACATGCATGTATCCTTTACAAGATTGTACCCATCTTACTTTCTTGTTTATCTTCCAAAAATTGCATCTCCAAGCTTAGGGTTTCAAGACAGTTTTTAAGCCAAAATTGTGACCCATTGTTTTGGGGTAACAACTTTGCTTAGAACTTAGTTAAGGAGTTTAATCTTGAAAAATAAGTTGGTCTTGTTCTTCACTTGGCTATAGAATTTTCAAAACTTGAAGGAGAAGGGAAAGATAAGAGTTTGGAGGATGAAGATATTTATGAACAAAGTCTTGCAAGACTTGTATATAATAGGTGTACATAGCACAAGTGGAGGGGGACCCATGAACCCCACTTGTCCACTTGTCTTTCCCTTCACAAAATATCTCCCACACTTAGCCAAATCTTGCAATTTTCGATGGTCTCAAGCTTCACAATGTCAAAAATTAATAATTCAACACTAAATCCACAACTCTATTGGAAAGAATTCAACTACTAGTATTACTTCTCGTCGTTACATTTATTGTATCCAAAATTATAATATGTAAATATACTTTCATTCCAACGTTCAAATCTTATTTCCTTAGTTACGTTCTCACTTATATGTCCTGGAATTACGGGATGTAACATTTCCCTTGGTACTCGAAGGGGTGTTGCCACCAGTAAGGAGGTTTGCCATTTTTTCAAGGATAAGTGTGGGTTTGCAGGTTAAAAATGCAAGGAGAAGTTTTTCGCAGAGTGTCTTAGGAAATGATGAAGTGACCAACTCTATAAGAGATGGTGGTATTTATAGGTGTAAAAATTCATCATTGTTGCGGTAATGGACAAAAGGAATACCAATTGATGACTACTGAGTAGGACAACACGTATGTGTCAAACTGGGTGTAGTGAACAAACACACATCATCATGATTACCTAGACTTCCATGAATCAAGTAAAGTCGAACAATTTCCTTCGTTTCAGTGTGGTGGCGATTGGTATGATGAGTTGGATAATCAGCATCGTTTGGTTTTCCCGCCAAAATGGGAAGTTTTGATTGGTTTGTAGTTCAAATCCACTTCCCGGACGCGCAAGGGACGCACCCGAAAAGTGCATGAACTATCTGTGTAGTTTAAAATTTGTATTATATATGTAGACGTATTATGTCATGGCACGTGGTAGAAAGAGATGAGTATGATCCAAGTTAGCTATCAGTGCGACCAGTAATGCTGGATTCACACGAAGGCACCAGGGAGTAATATGTACCAAAAATTTGAAGGATTAGGGGTTCGGTTCGAATTCCAACTGGCGACCGTTACTTACTTGACTATACACCTTCCAAGAATGCATTAAAGACATTTATGAAGACACTAATTGTCCGATTATTACAACATTTATGTATTAATATTGATTATTAGGGGCATAATTCATTGAATGTGTACTCATGAGTCCAAGTATAAATAGGACCAATTAACTCATTGTAAATACATCATATTCAAGATAGTACAATACTAATATGTTGTTCTCACTACCTCAATACTGTATTTTCATATTGTTTGAAGCGTCCATCCCAGAGGCTATATCACAAAGCTTCTTCCAGACCCAGGCCAAGTATGTTCTAATCCCGCTTTGATACTCATTATTCATTACAATTATTCACTGATTAACTTACTAATCTAGTCACTTGAGACCTACGTGTCTTTGACCATATATACAAATTTAATTGTACCGATTCACGGGTAAACAACAACAATAACATATCCAATGTGATTCCACAAATGAGTGTGAGGAGAGTTGTATGTACGCAGATTTTACTTCTACCTTTATAAGGTAGAGAGGTTATTTTCGATACATATAAATATAATATATAAGTACATAACATGACGTGAGAAATTGATTATTATAAAAAAAAAAATTATAAAGAATGATGGTTATAGAGAGTATTGATTGTAATACTAAAAGTTGATTAGCTAGTATCAGTAAGAAATCTAGCTAGGTAAGAGGTCTATAGTTGTCACATTCAAGGGAAATTGGGAAAGAAGCAATAAAAGAAAAGTTTGGTTCTAGTCAATATTTTGTGCAGTTCTTTTTGAGTTAGTATTACTTTGCTACTACTTTTTGCTACTTTTTAGAAGCAATAAACTAGGAAAGAAAATAGAAAATGATCCCCTTTGCCTCTTACTTGTCTGGCGGAGAGGGGAAATGGTCCCATAACATAGCGAAAGAATGTCAAGTCTAGATCAACATCATCTAAATGCGTGACTACAATTTCATTTTAATAAAAACTAAATGGGTAGGATGCATGGATAGTTTTGTCATTCAAACTTGGGATACTATTAATCGTTTTGTTTATCAGGACCCGAGCTCGATCAAAAAAGCATGTAGGGTGTTTCGAATCTAAATTTTTTATTTGAGAAATCACCTGTTCAATCAACTCAGCCATCCTTATGTAATACGGCCATGATGTTAAATTAATATGTGAACGTTAAAAGTTAGCGTATCCCATTCGAAACTTTAATACAACGAATGACGTAATTTGGGATAATATAAACTTGTAAAAATCTTACATGAAACATTGTGAAGATAAAGGGCTATAAAATTAATTGACCAGTGTGTACAAAGTTATTAACACGAATGGAAGAAGAAGCAACAAATATATCTCGAAGTGGGCGAAAATAAGATTTGACTTAATTGCTGCAGCATTGGCATATATGCTTTCCTACTAGCTGCAATATTTGTAATTGGAGAGACCACTCACCTAATGCATCTCCCATGTGTCCCTTCCTCTTTTGCTCCTTCCTCTCCATACAAAGTTCCGCATCACACATATTCCTTCAACTTTAATTTAGTCTCTTATCTAATTAAATAGTTATAAATCACTGATTAAATAGCAGATTTTTCATCGATCCAGTGATTGGTGAATCACTAATCAAAGAGCGAGCAGTCGCCAGATTTAATAATTTGGTAGAATCTACTCATGTAGTTAATCCATTGAAGCGATGAATTGTGACCATACTTATGTATTCATAATGTAAACGTGTATAATATCACATACCATGATTAGAATATATCTCATATATTGTGTAAATATTTAGTGATATATAATTATAATAAATTAGGATTCTTTTTGTAATTAGGACTAGGATTCCTATTGTGTAAGAGATGTATATTGTACACTATTATATTGATATTAATGAGAAAGCCCAAGGAAAATTAATATTATCTTACATGGTATCAAGAGCCAAAATCCTATTTTTCTTCTAAAACCTATCCCCCCCCCCCCTCTCGGCTTCCTCGCAGCCGTGGCGCCACCCTCCAAAATCTAGGGTTCTTTCCTTCTCTCATCCACTATCATGACTCCTCCTACAACTCCTACAGCCTCCTCATCCACCGTTATCACTCCCGAAACAACGAAATCATCTTTTCACTCAGCCCTAACCGTTACCAACATCAAGAAATGTCTTCCCATACTTCTTGATCAGAAAAACGATCAGCATTCTCCATGGGTTGAACTATTTCGCATTCATGCATGTGTCTATAACGTGCTTGATCATATCGCTAACATTATTCCTCGCCCCCCGGAGGTTGATGATTCCACATGGCTTAGTCTCGACGTCATCCTCAAACATTGGATATATGGTAGTATTTCTCAGGATCTACTTCTTACTATCATGAAATTCGGTGCCTCAGCCCGTGAATTGTGGATTCGTTTGGAGGAAATTTTTCAGGATAAGAAGCACACTCGTGCTGTGTATTTGGAGGACCAGTTTAACAATACAAAACTTGAAAACTTTTCCAACATGACTGAGTACTGCAAACAGTTGAAACTTGTGGCGGATCAACTCTCCAACGTCGGCACGCCTGTCTCGAAGACTAAAATGGTGTTACAATTGATTGCAGGCCTTCCCAAAGGCGAATATGATACTTTGGCCACCATGATTCAACAGGCGGATCCGTTACCCAATTGTAACAAAGCTCACTCGCAATTTTTGCTCGAAGAAACCCGTCGTGCTAAGCAAGATGAGCACAATCAGAAAACGTTAGCTGTCGAAACACAATCCCAAGACCAAACACCGCCAAAAAATTCTCAATCGCGGTAGGGGTGGCAAGGTTCGCGCCAGAGGAAGAGGACGTGGTCGTGGAAAGGGTCGCGGTCAGTGAGAACCCGGCGGCATCCACATGATTCCGAGAACAATTGGGTTGCGGTTCCTCAACGATACAGGCCGGCGTCGCGGCGCCCACGCGGTAGTACAAAGAACCGCCCGGCGGTATGCTCAACACGGGTTGTTGGGCCCGGCTCGACCGCCCGGCTAGCCCGATACCGCGGCCAAGCCGCCGTACGAGCGATTCGGCCACATCCGCGTGACCCCCATCGATTTGGGTCGAGCTTTGTGACCTCAATCTGCAACAACCGGACAATAATTGGTACATGGACTCCGGTGCCACATCTCACCTCAACCCGGTCTGCAGGTAATATTCTCAAACTGTTCATTTTAAAGCATCCTCAATTTATTACAGTTGGCAATGGCCACCACATTCCAATAAAGGGTTATGCTACATCTTACACACAGCCTCTTCATCCACCCTTCTCCCTTAAGAATGTCCTATATGCCCCACACATCATTAAGAACCTAATTTATGTCCGCCAATTAACTCGTAATAACTCTGCCTCTGTTGACTTTGACCCTTTTGGTTTCACTGTGAAGAATCTTCATACGGGGACACCTCTTACAAGATGCAATAGCACGAGGATCTCTATCCATTCCCATCCACCTCCGCTGCTGGATCTCGCTCTCTCATCTGTCTAGCGGCTATTTCTCCATCCACGTGGCATAATAGGCTTGGTCATCCAGGCGCTCCAATTTTTAATTTTCTTAGAGTCAATAATTTCAGTACTTGTAATAATGGGAAGTTTGCCTATCACTGTGTTTCTTGTTCTTTAGGCAAACATACTCGTCTTCCATTTAAATCATCTACTAGTGTTACATTTGCACCATTTTATATTATACATGCCAACTTATGGACTTTCCCTATTGCTAGTTCCCTCGGTCATAAATATTATCTTGTCTTACTAGATGATTTTTCTCACTATATTTGGTTATATCCTCTCAAATATAAATCGGAAGTGTTTGCCAAGTTTCTCAAGTTTTGCATGTTCATTCAAACACAATTTGAAAAATGTATAAAATCATTTCAGTGCGATAATAGTCGTGAATTCAATAACTTTACGTTTCATCGCTTTTGTACAAATAATGTTATACCCCGTGGTTGGGCTGGACATGATCGGGGTTTCCAGTAGCCGGAGAGGCCGCTGGCGCCGCAGTGATTGTAGGGCGCGTGATCGTCGGCGCGGCTCGAAAAATCGAGGGTCGAAGTTTCAGCATGGCCCAGGAAGCAGAATGCGCGCGAAAGATCAGTCCGAGGAGTTCTGCGGCGCCGAAGCCGGGAAGCGGCGCCAGGCGGGAAATTTGGCGGAAAAACTTAGAAAGTCCGATTTTGTTTTAAAAAGGCCATGGGAGGGTGACAAGTGTCCCCATCGATTTCTGCTACATGCATTATATTGACCAAGGCTTGGTCATTTCTTTCAACTTTTCATCTTTACACTCCATCTCTCTCTAAATTAAAAGCTCATCCTTCTGCAAATTCCCAGAGGAATTCTAGCCTAAGGAAAAATCGAAAAGTGTAATAGGAAGGAAAGGTTATTACAAGCTTGTGAAGACTATTGTGGTGGTGTTCTTGGAGAAAAGGCTAGCAAGGTGTTGGATTAAGTTTGGCTAAAACTCAAGGTAACATTTCTTCTCTTGTAATTGGTATTGGGCGTTGCATGTTTAATAGGAAGAACTTGTAGTTGGAAAAAATGCACTTAGAGTAGTTGCGTGTAAGAAATGGGGTTTGATTATGAAAGAATTGGTTTGGGGATTTTATGAGCATGTTGTTGCCTAAATACTACATTAGACTTGTTGGGTTAGTTGTTGTAACTTGTGGGGCTGAATTTTACACACCAAAGTTTAGGTGTGTAATTCCCTGGTGTTGGTTGGTTGTTGAGCCTTAAACATGGCATTTGAGCGTTAAAAATCGACCTTGGAAAGGTGGCAAAGTATGTAGAAACAAAGGAAGCTGCCCGATTTTCCGTAGGAAATTGGTGACTTTAACTTGGGAAAATTCTGCATTATAATTAGAGCTTGATAAGCGTATTGTGGTCATTTAGGTTGACATACTACGTGCGGTAAATTGGACTTAGCTTGTGGATTGACCGAAAAGGTATGTGGAGCTTTCTATCTCTTGAGCATGATTAGTTGTACCTATGAAATGCGGTGAGCGTCAAGATTTGGAAATCTTCGTTTGATATAAGTATTTGATACTTGCCGTTAAAAGAAAAGTAGAAAAATCCCTTGGACTTAAGGGAATGTGTTTTACTATTGTTTAACTCTAGTATAACGGCTTTATGGGAGTTGGTTATATTAGTTTGTGAAAGTTTAATGGAGAAAGGTTTTGATGATTTGAACTTGTGAAAGGAAAATGGTTTTAAGGCATGAAGTGCCTAAGGTTTTACAAGAAATGAAGTCACTTAATTTAGAAGCTTGAGATAGTTTTAAAAGGAAATGTGACTTGTTTTGAAAAGAAATCGTAACTTGATACTATGGTGATTAGTATCTTGGAATTTTTGTATAAAAAGAGTTATTTCTTAAAAGGTTAAGTACATGATACTTGGGTTAAATCCAGAATTTTTATTAAAAGACATGATCGTGCCTTAGGTATACTAAAATGAGAGGATGTATTAATACTATTAATAAGAAGTTAGGTGATTCTTAACTTGCTTAAGTTATGATAGGCGGTAGTGCTTATGTTGTGATGTGATAGGCGGTAGTGCTTATGTTATGTTTAATAGCGGATGAGCTATGTTATATATATTTATATTGTTACGGGTAAACCGGGTTATTATTTATGCCATGGATTTGCTACCCGTGATGCGAGTGCGGCGCTTGTACTCGTGCGGATCCGGACCATAGGATCCATGCGGGTGAAATAGTCCCGTGCGAGCACGCGATGGTACTCATGCGGATCCACAAGATCCGTGCGGGTGAAATAGTCCCGTGCGGGTGAAATAGTCCTATGACGAGGCGGATGACCTCATGCGGGTCCACAGGACCTATGCGGGTGAAATAGTCCCAGGAGTAGGATTGCTTAATGATACTACGGGCGAGGTACCCTGTTTTGATCATGAGCCTCCTATTTTTATGCTATAAAATGTATACTTGTTACTCTCATTATTAGTAAGGCACGGTCTGACATAATTTGGTTTTATCTATAACTTTAATGTATTTTGGACTTATGATATTACTACGGTATTTTCGATTTTACATACTTGGTACGTTGTGTATCGACCCCGCCGCTCTGCGTTAAATCTGCGGTAAGAAGCAGGTGGTAGATCCTCGTTCCTAGGATCTTGTACTCAGGTGTCAGGAGCTCCATTTCTTCGGAGGCTCGACTTTTGGTATGGTTCTCCCTGGAGTCGTTGTTATTTTGTACATTCAGGGGCATGACGGGGCCCTGTCCCGTCATAGTGTTATTCATTCTTAGAGGCCTGTAGTCTTGTCGGAACTTGGTTCGTTAAGGATGTAACTGTTCGGTTTATGTACTTTTGGGTTAGCCAGTTTAGGCTAGACTATTCTATATCTTAATGGTTGTTTATCTTGAGTTTACATTCCGCTGGTTTTCTCTGATGTTGTGTCACTAGGGTGCCCGGGTTAAGGCACCGGTCACGGGTCCGGGTTCGGGTCGTGACAAATAATGACATGATTTTTCGTTTCTCCTGCCCTCACACTTCCCCACAAAATGGTAAAGCTGAACGAATCATTCGCACCATTAACAATATGATTCACACTCTATTGATTCATGTTTCTCTCCCTCCGTCCTTCTGGATATATGCTGCTAAGATGTTAGAATACATTCTAAATATTCTCTCAACTATCACCCTTCACAATATGACCCCTACCGAAATCCTCAATCGCAGAGTCCCCTCTTACAATCATTTATGGATATTCGGTTTTCTATGTTATCCTAACCTTGTCTCTACCGCCCCTCACAAACTAGCTCCTCGGACCACTCCATGTGTCTACCTAGACTTCCCGCCGAACCATAGGGGCTAACTTTGTTATGACTTTTCCACTCGCCAAATCCACATTTTCTGTCACGTAACATTCGACGAGATCATATTTCCGTTTTAAAATCTTTAGGAATTCCAAAAACATGATTATTTCTTTCTTGACGAGTCTGTCATTTCTCCCATCATTTTTAGTCAACTACTGATCATCAGTCGTCGGTAGCGCGACGCCTCATTGACGAAAGCTTTAAATGCGTCGTCGCGGCCCATCGATGACACGTCACGGCGCCTAAGCTCCAGTGAACAAATTTCCTCCACACCGTCGTCAGAGCCGCGGTGCCTCAGCTCCAGTAGCCACTGGACTTAGAGTGCCGCGACCCTTGATTGCGGCGCCGCGGCGCCCTGGACGGAAACTCCTCCACCCTCCCCATATCCGACCTTACCGTTAGTCTCAGATCCACCACTCAGCCGCCGCAGCCACCCACTGTCCCCACTCACCAAATGGAAACCCGTGCCAAACATGAGATTTTCAAACCCAAAATCCAATTTAACTTGCCTGCCAAATCATTTCTCCAATTCCCAAGAACCCCAAATTGGACAAACAAGACTCTAATTAGAATGCGGCTATGTCTGATGAATTCAATGTTTTAACTAAACAGCACACGTGGGATCTAGTACCGAGACCGGAGGCGGTGAATGTGATCCGTTGTATGTGGTTATTTCGTCACAAATTCAGAGACAGTGGAGATCTAGAGAGGTATAAGGCACGACTTGTGGCTAATGGCACAAATCAACAGGAGAACATCGATTGTGGTCAGACTTTCACCCCGGTTGTCAAACCGGCTACCATTCGCACAGTTCTGAGCATAGCCATGGGCAAACACTGGCCGATCCATCAACTTGATGTGAAAAATGTATTTTTACATGGGGACTTGAAAGAAACAGTCTACATGCATCAGCCGTCTGAGTTCGTCTGGATGTCCCTCACTATGTGTGTCGTCTCCGTAAGTCATTGTATGGCCTGAAACAGGCCCAAAGTGTGTGGTATGATCTCTTTGCCAGGTATATTATGCAGATTGGGTTTGTATGCAGCAGAAGTGATAATTCTCTTTTCATTTTTATCGAGGTATTAACATTTCTTACTTACTACTGTATGTGGATGACATTGTTCTTACTACTTCATCTGATGGGTTGAAAAATGAGATTATTGATTTACTTAAGATCGAATTTGCAATGACTGATTTGGGCTTTCTTGGGGATATCAGTGACCAGGTCTGCCAACCACATGTTCATGAGTCAGCGTAAGTATGTAGAGGAGATTGTGTATAGGGCTAAGATGGCGAATTGCAAAATCATGCCTATTCCAGTTGATTCAAAATCCAATATCAGTGTTATGGATGGTGCTCCAGTCTCCGATCCCACTCTTTATAGGAGTCTTGCAAGTGCACTTCAGTACCTCACATTTACAAGGCCAGACATTGTTTATGCTATTCAGCAGGTATGCCTATTTATGCATGCCCCCAATGAGTCTCATTTTACTGCCCTTAAGCGTATCATCTGATACATTAAGGGCACACTTGATTATGGTTTGCACATATACCCCTCTCCACCAAACAGATTGCTCTCTTATACGGATACAGATTGGGCACAGTGTCCGGACACGCAACGCTCCACCTTCGGCTTTTGTGTTTTTTAGGGGTTAATCTGGTTTTATAGTCTGCCAAGCGACATGCAACCCTATCTCGTTCCAGTGTCGAGGTTGAGTACAGAGGCGTTGCAAATGTGGTAGCTGAGATTTGTTGGCTCAGAAATTTACTGTTAGAGCTTCAGTGTCCTTTGCGTCAGGCATCTATTGTGTACTGTGATAACATCTTTGTGATCTATCTTTCTCACAACCTAGTTCAACATCAGCGAACCAAGCACATTGAGATGGACATACATTTCGTTCGTGAGAAAGTTCCTCTTGTAATTAGGACTAGGACTTATTGTGTAACGATGTATATTGTACACTATATATTGATATTAATGAGAAGACTCTCCAATGGAGATTAATATCATCTTACACATAATGACATAACAATTAACAGGGTCATTTTATACTTAAAAATGACATTTAATCTTGTGGTATTAAACATGTTATGTGAAAAGTTGGAATGAAAGAATTGACGAAAAAGTAGAGAAACATTCTTTTGAAATTGACTAAAAAGGAAAGTAAGGCAAACTTTTTAAAATGGAGGAAATAATTGTTGAGTTTTGATATTGGTGAATGAGAAATGATGGGATGAAAATTAAAGGGAGTAAAAGACTCTTTTGTCTCACATCGAAAAAGAGAACGAAAGAGAGGTGTATTTATTACATTACACCTTCTCTAGTTGCTAAAAGGGTTGAGAGGGCAAGGACCCCTCGCGCCGTCGCTCGCTCGGCTCGGCTTCGGCTTTGGCTTTGGATTTGGATTTGAATTTGAATTTGAATTTGGATTTGGATTTGGATTTGGATTTGAATAAAGATCGATTGATTGATAATCTTTTTGGACAAACGTTTCTTTAATTCATTATTTAATTAAAAAATAAATCCAAACGGATCAACCCAAGACCCGCGACCGACCCGACCCGTCCGGTTTAAGCCCTCTCTCTCTCTTTTCGAATTTCCCTCCAAAATTAGGTGACTATTCTGAATGGTTGCAAACATTCAGAATCAGTACCTCCAAACCTATAAATTCTTGATTGTTCCAAGAATTTATTCATTCAATTCTGAATTTCAGTCTTCAACTCGAAAATTTTGTCTTCATTCTGTGTGATATACTGTCGTTGAGTGGTTCGCTGCTACCGGAATTTGGAGTACTACTATTCTTGTAAGATAATCGTTCTATCCTAAAAGGCGATATTCCATTAACCTCAAGTACTGTGAGGGGAATAATTTCCTTAAGGACACACTTTGAACTCAGTGACTCGATTATATTCTGAAATTATCTTTTCTAATACCAAACATATTCTGTTTATTGTACTGATTTCAATTAAGTATTTTTTATACTGTGAAATCTGTTTTTTTTTACTAAGTGTTTAAACAGATTGTGTTGAAACATTATTTTGGCCATATACAGATTATTATACCAGCAATCTTAAGGAAATTATGTTTATTTTATTTTAATCTGTATCCTGGTTTGGAGATTAAAATCTGTGTGGTTTTCTACTCTGTATGAAATTTCATATTATAACTTGAAGATATAAAAACTTCGTTGGATTATTAAAGTCCAAGAAAATGTGTTTTCCAAAAGGGAAAAAAAAATGTTTTTTCAGAGGGAAAAAAAAGTGTTTTTCTTGTATGTTGTTTGGAGACTAAAATTTTTTAATTTTCTACTCCGGTTGAGATTAAAGTTTTCATAACTTTCTACTCATTTGGGTACTTGATTTGAAGATATAAAAACTTCATCAAGTATATAACATACAATCTACTGCACTTCGTTTCAAGCAATTTTGATTCGGTTTGAAGAAATAAAATCTTCACCGTTGTGTATGATATTTGTTGCATGAAATACGTGAAGATTATTTTCAAGGTAGTAAGAATGAATTTGACTTACTCATGTGATACTTGTACAACGATTTGAAGAACATAAAATCTTCATCGTTCTGTTTAAGGAGATTAAAACTTGTGTAGTTTTCTACTCCATATGAATATTAGTATTCTGACTCGAAGATATAAAAACTTCGTTGGAATACTAAAGTTTCATAATTATACTACGATTTGAAGAAATAAAATCTTCATCGTTTAAGTTTATAATTCGACTGCGATTTGAAGAAATAAAATCTTCATCGTTGAAGTCTGTGAATTAATTGCTATTTTGGTTTTATTAACTAAAACAATTTGTCGATTTGTGATGACAAACAATGGCAATTGAAGCGGAACTACCTCTGCAAATCTTGCACGTGTTAATACTACAACTCGCATGCAGCATCACCTACCGAGAAACCTGCGAAGTTCACGGGTGCCAACTTTAAAGGATGACAACAAAGAATGTTCTTTTGGCTTACCACCCTTGGTTTGCAAAAGTTCACCATTGAGGACCCTCCCGTGCCTGCCGCCGACATGCCTGACAACTAGCAGTTCATGGTTATTGAGGCTTGAAAACAGGCTGATTTTTTGTGCAAAGGCTACACTTTAAGTGCCTTAGAAGATAACTTGTACAATGTCTACAGTGCAGTAGAAACTTCCAAAGAACTATGAAATGCACTTGAAAAGAAGTACAAGACAGAAGATGTTTGCTTGAAGAAGTTTGTGGTTGCCAAATTCCTAGACTATAAAATGGTTGATGGAAAAACCGTTGGAACCCAAGTTCAAGAGCTTCAACTTATCTTTCATGACCTTATTGCTGAAGGTATGGTAGTGAATGAAGCACTCCAAGTGGCGGCAATGATTGAGAAATTGCCGTCTTCGTGGAAAGATTTCAAGAATTATCTTAAGCAAAAAAGAAAGGAAATGAAGTTGGAGGATCTTGTGATTCGTCTCAAGATCGAGGAAGATAACAAAACCGCTGAGAAGAGGTATCGTAAGAGTTCACCAATTGAAGGGGCCAACATCGTTGAAGATGATGCTCCGAAAATGAACAAGAAAAGAAAGAGGTCTTCTGGAAAAGAGAAGGGTTATAACAAGAAAAAGTTCAAGGACAACTGCTTTAATTGTGGGAAAGCTGGCCACAAAAGCCCAGATTGTCGTCTCCCGAAAAAGGACAAGGGAAAAGGACAAGCCAATATGGTGGAAATAAATGATCAAATGAATGATCTGTGTACAATGCTGTCAGAGTGCAATTTGGTTGGAAACCTAAAGGAGTGGTGGCTGGATTCTGGTGCCACTCGACATGTTTGCGCTGCAAAAGAAGCATTTGCAACCTATGCTCATTTGGACCAGAAGAGTCTTGTTTATGGGAAACACTGCAACAGTCAAGGTTGAAGGATATGGGAAGATACTTCTGAAGATGACTTCCGGCAAGGTCCTGACACTCAACCATGTTCTGCACGTTCCAATAATTCGAAAGAATTTAGTTTCAGCCGTACTACTCGTCAAAAACGGGTTTAAGTGCGTGTTGGTTAGTGAGAAAATTGTAATAAGTAAGAATGATATGTTCATAGGAAAGGGCTACCTCACCGAGAGACTTTTCAAACTCAATGTAATGGTTGTTGACAGTATTAATGAAAATTCAGCTTCGTCTTACTTATTGGAGTCAAATGATTTGTGGCATGTTCGTTTAGGACATGTCAATTACAAAACCTTGCAAAAATTGATCAATTTAGAAGTATTGCCTAAATTCGAGTGTAACAAATCAAAATGTGAAATTTGTGTTGAATCTAAGTTTGTTAAACATCCATATAAGTCTATTGATAGGAATTCAAATCCTTTAGACTTAATTCACACAGATATATGTGATATGAAGCCAATACCATCTCGTGGTGGGAAAAAATATTTTATAACTTTCATTGACGATTGCACTCGATAATGTTATGTGTATTTGCTTAATAGTAAGGATGAAGCAATTAATGCATTTAAGCAATACAAGAACGAAGTGGAAAATCAATTGAATTAAAAGATCAAAATGATTAGAAGTGATAGGGGTGGAGAGTACGAATCTCCTTTTGCAGAAACATGTTTGGAATATGGAATTATTCATCAAACTACTGCCCCTTACACACCACAATCAAGTGGAATTGCGGAAAGGAAAAACCGAACATTAAAGGAAATGATGAGTGCCTTACTAATTAGTTCCGGTTTACCGCAGAGCTTGTGGGGGGAAGCTATCCTTACATCTAATCGAATACTCAATGAGTACCCGCAAAGAAAACGATCTATTCCATATGATCTATGGAAAGGAAGAAAATCCAACTTGAAATATTTCAAAGTGTGGGGGTGTTTAGCGAAGGTCCAAGTTCCTTTGCCCAAAAGGGTAAAAATCGGACCAAAAATTGTGGATTGTGTTTTTATTCGCTATGCTACAAATAGCAAAGCTTTTCGATTTTTTGGTTCACAAATCGGACAATCCCAAAATTCATGTTAATACGATAATTGAATCAGATAATGCTGAATTCTTTGAAAACATCTATCCGTATAAAACTGAATGTGAGTCGTCAAGTGAAAGATAAACGACCGCGGGAAGAACCAAAGGAAAGTATACCAAGCAAAGAGGATCCAAGGCATAGCAAACGTCAAAAGACATCTACTTCATTTGGATCAGATTTTGTAACATTCTTGCTTGAAAATGAGCCTCAAATATTTAAAGCAGCAATGTCATCTTCTGATTCAACATTTTGGAAAGAAGCAGTCAATAGTGAGATTGAATCAATTTCAAACAACCATACATGGGAATTAGTTGATCTTCCTCCTGGAAATAAACCTTTAGGATCAAAATGGATTTTTAAAAGAAAAATGAAAGCTGATGGCATTATTGACAAATATAAGGCAAGATTTGTGGTCAAAGGTTATAGACAAAAGGAAGGCCTTGATTACTTTGACACATACTCGCCGGTAACAAGAATAACATCTATTCGGGTGTTAGTGGCAGCGGCGTATATATGGTCTTGAAATCCATCAAATGGATGTCAAGACAGCTTTCTTAAATGGAGAATTGGAGGAAGAAATTTACATGGAACAACCTGAGGGTTTTGTGGTTCCTGGTAAAGAAAGGAAAGTGTGCAGACTTTTTAAGTCATTTTATGGACTTAAACAAGCACCCAAATAATGACATGCGAAATTTGACCAAGCAATGTTGGCAAATGGATTTAAGATTAATGAGTGTGACAAATGTATTTACATTAAAAATACTCCAAATCATGAAGTCATTGTTTGTTTGTATGTTGATGACATGTTGATAATGAGTAAAGATATTGTCGATGTAAATGCTACTGAGCGTATGCTCATAGCAAATTTGACATGAAAGACTTAGGGGTTGCTGATTTGATCTTAGAAATTAGGATCCATAAAACTCCACAAGGTCTAGCATTATCACAGTCACATTATATTGAAAAAGTACTTGACAAGTTCAAGTATTTAAATTTCAATGTTGCAAAGACTTCAATTGATGTAAGTTTTGCACTTCAAAAGAATGAAGGTGAAAGTGACTCACAATTGGACTTTGCACGAGTTTTGGGAAGTTTGATGTATATTATGAATTGTACATGACCAGATATACCATGTGCTATAAGCAAGCTGAGTCGATTCACGAGTAATCTCAATCAAACTCATTGGATGACAATGAAACGAGTCTTGAGATATTTACAACACACCCAAAACTATGTTTTGCATTATAATAAATATCCCGCAGTACTTGAGGGATATAGTGATGCAAATTGGATCACCGAATCGTTTGAAGTTAAATCCACGAGTGAATATGTTTTCACCGTTGGTGGAGGAGCAGTGTCTTGGAAATCATCAAAACAGACATGCATCACCCGCTCTATAATGGAATCAGAATTTATAGCTTTAGACAAGGTGAAGAAATTTGAATGGCTCGAAATTTCTTAGAAGATATTCCATTCAGCTGAACTTTTGGCTCTATATGTATACATTGTGATCAAGCAACAATAGGTAGGGCGAGGGGCGTAATGTATAACGGAAAATCTTGTCACATCTGACGGAGACACAATATCAGTTAGACAACTCCTCTCAGTGGTGTTATCACAATTGATTATGTAAAGTCAAGAGATAACGTGGCGGATCCGCTTACAAAGGTTTATCTAGAGAGGAGTTAGTAGATCATCAATGGGAATGGGGTTAAGGCGAGGGCAGTCATCATGGCGGTAACTCTACCTAGCGGTGGAGATCCCAAGAGCTAGGTTGAGGAGATCAAACAAAGTTGTGATCGACGGTTCACATTGTCAAATAACTCAACTCATTCTCGGATGAAGACAATGTTGAAATAAGGATAAGACTTTATGGCTTGTTAATGAGTTAATAAAGCATTAAGGTTTTTAATGGTTATCTAAATCGCAATGTATGACCGGATAATATGGCTATAGGACCACATGTTTAGAAATCACCTATGTGAGTGTTAAGTGTAAGCGCTTTAAAGGGAATGCGGTAAAGGCCCATTCTCTACATGCACTCGTGAGACGGCGGTGTTCATGGTTTGAAAACGAACACAACCGTGAGAACCATAAGCGGTTGAGGTTGATTGTGTGTCTTATGTTGTCTAGGTATACAACAAAGTTCGACGGTTCAAAGATATCAAATCTGGATTGATCGAGTATATCGATATAAGTTCACTACGGAAAGTTCAAAGGAAACCTACTTATCCAGATCTGATTAATTCTCGCCACATATCACACTCGTCCGTACATTCTTTTATCTTATAGCCATTCCCCATTCATGTGGGGGATTGTTGGGTTTTGATATTGGTGAATGGAAAATGATGGGATGAAAATTAAAGGGAGTAAAAGGCTCTTTTGTCCCACATCGAAAAAAGAGAAGGAAAGAGAGGTGTATATATTATATTACATCTTCTCTAGTTGCTAAAAGGGTTGAGAGGGCAAGGACCCCTCGCGCCGTCGTCGTCGATCGCTCGGCTCGGCTTTGACTTTGGCTTTGGATTTGGATTTGGATAAAGATTCATTGGTAATCTTTTTGGACAAACGTTTCTTTAATTAATTATTTAATTAAAAAATAAATCCAAACGGATCAACCCAAGACCCGCGACGACCCGACCCGTTCGGTTTAAGCCATATCCCTCTCATTTCGAATTTCCCTCCAAAATTAGGTGACTATTCTGAATGGTTTCAAACATTCAGAATCAGTACCTCCAAACCTATAAATTCTTGATTGTTCCAAGAATTTATTCATTCAATTCAATTCTGAATTTCAGTCTTCAACTCGAAAGTTTTGTCTTCATTTTGTGTGATATACTGTCGTTGAGTGGTTCGCTGCTACCGGAATTTGGAGTGCTACTATTCTGATAAGATAATCGTTCTATCCTGGGAGGCGATATTCCATTAACCTCGAGTACTGTGAGGAGAATAATTTCCTTAAGGACACACTTTGAACTCAGTGGGCTCGATTATATTCTGAAATTATTTTTTCTTATACCAAACATATTCTGTTTATTGTACTGATTTCAATTAAGTATTTTTTATACTGTGAAATCTGTTTTTTTACTAAGTATTTAAACAGATTGTGTTGAAACATTATTTTGGCCATATACAGATTATTATACCAGCAATAATTACTACAACTATGATATTCTCTCATTCAAGTAGAGTGGTAATGTTATATGTATGGTAATTTAGCTTATTGAATGAGTAAATTTTGGTACCTCCAAATTTCAGAAGTTTAGTACCAAGTTTATACGAGAAAAGCTGATGGACTTGTTATGATCGATGGTTTCAAACGTTTTTAATATCACTGACTTGTAATTTTGTGGTATCAATGAAAAGTTTATGTAAGCAAAAAAAGTATTGTGATAGGTGGTTTCAAACACGTTTCTAATACCATTGCGACTTGTAATTTGTGGTATCGCTAAAAGTTTATTACACAATACATAGTTGTACTCTGATCGGTGGTTTCAAACACATTTCTAATATCAGTGAATATTACTTATTGTATAATAGGTGTAGATTCATTTCTGATTATCATTTTTCCATCTCAGTCCCGCATGTATTAAGAATAAATTTTAAAAACATGTTTGTAATATTTGTAATGCCTGATATGATGTTATTTGACCACGTAAGAAACTTTCATGTTTGCAGAATTGTGAGTCCATGCAGAATACACATTGAGCTGGATAACGGAAGCTACCTTGTCTTTTTCTTTTCTTTCACAAAGAGTGCATTATCAGCGATCTTCACAGCATTTATCTGAGGTTGTTTCTACGATTTGAGCACGACTGGCATACACGTCAACATGTGGCTTTGTCGATTCTTGCGCTCCCTTCACTTTTTTACTCCTAAACTAGTACTTTCTATTTAAATTTATTTGTCTTACTTTTCTTTTTAATATGCCTAAAAAATATTTCTTTCTTAATTTGACAACTCTTTAATTTCAACATCTCACCTGACATGTTTAAGACTATAAGATTAAAAAGTATTTTGGTACATTATACTCCATTTGTTCCAATTTATGTGACATCATTTGACTTGATACAAAGATTAAGAAAGGAAGAAAGACTTTTGAAATGTGTGGTCCAAAACAAGTGTTATATAAATATGTTCATGTAAAGCATCTCCTAAAGTTAAATTATTTCTAAAATAAACATGTGACATTTTTTTGGGACAGACTAAAAAGGAAATAGTGTTACATAAATTGAGACAGAGGGAGTAGTTATCTTTAAGATCATAAGATTCAAAAATATTATTTACTTTCTTAAACTTCATGTCTGGTTAAACTAAAACTAACAAATTTGAACGGAGGAAGTTGTAAATATATGAGAAGTTTAAGTTATATACACTATTTGTGTTAGGATTTTTTAAATTTGTATAATAAAAATAAGATAAATTACCTGTTAGAACAAGTAAATTAAAGTGATCAAATTATATAAATTAAGTTACATACGATTAGATAAGGAAGTACTATATACAGTACGAAGAACAACGTCCTTTCTTGTGGTTGGTTTGACCGAGTACAGTCTTTTGTTACTTCTTGTGATATTCCTTGTTACATATACATATATCCCTATTTAAATTTCACCAGAAGTAGCAACATGGTTGGCTTCAAATTTCTAACTTAGTGTACAAAGAAGAAGAAGAAAAATAGAAGCTCAACTCAGCTCATCCCAACCTACTCTCTCCTAACCCCACTATACATCTAATATAAGCAGAAAAAGAAAAACAATAACATAAAATTACTCTATTAACACGGGGAATTTTCCTTGTTTTCTGGTACGAGTTGCTTATATTCCTGGATATCTTCGTTTTCATCATCAACAACAGCACTCACAATGATTCCTGTGAGATCTTTAGCTCTTTCTGCTTCAAAATCCCAATCAGTACGAAGCAAAGTCACCAACATCGTCACCATACAGGACGCTTGTGCAGCCAATAATCCCAACCACAAGCCTTCAAAATCAAATCCAGCACAAAAACTTAGCCCCACAGCCACAGGCATTCCTACAAGATAAAAACAACCCAAATTTATATTTGCACCAACTTTTGGCCTTGCAGTTCCTCTCAATACCCCACATCCAGTTGTTTGTGGGCAGTTACCAATTTCACAAATCCCAATTATCGGCAAAACAAGCGACGTCAGTGCAATAATCTCCGCGTCCTGAGTAAACATCTTGGCCCAAATTTTCCTTACTGTTAACGCGAAAAACAGAGCTGAAAAGCCCAAAATGAAGCTGCCAGCAAGGCCTACAATGGCTGCGAGTTTCGCTTTATTTGGTTGCCTAGCACCTAGCTCGTTGCCAACTCTAGTTGATACACTAAAACTAAGTGAAGATGGGAATATGTAAATTAATGAAGTTGTCTGAATTAATATTCCCATTGATGCAACTGTAGCTCTTGGATTTATTAAAAGCCCACAAAGCAAAATCATTATTTCGTACCACCACCATTCTAGGCAAACTGAAATGCAACAAGGAATTGCCAAATTTAGGAGTTTTTTCCAACCTTTAAGACACTCTGTTGATAAATTCTCCCAAGTCTTTTTGTACACACCAGAAAAGATAATATAGATAATTAAAGAGATTACTAGGTTGAAATTAGTCCAAACCGCACTAAGTGCAATTCCTTTGACACCTAAATTAAGTTTAGTAACAAGAAGAAAATTTATTGGTATGTGTAGAAATATGGCTAACACCGCGCAAAATGTGAGGGGTAATGTTATGGATTGGGTCCTAAGATAAATACGCAATGGATGAAGTAATGATTGCGCGAATAAATCAGGGATTGAGTATAAAAGGTAAGATTGGGCCTCAGTAGCAATATCATTATCTTGTCCACAATAAAGTAAAATGGTTTTCATATTTAACCAGAATAGAGCGATAGGAAATGAGGTTACAATAAGCAAAAGTATCGTTCTTTGCAAGGATAACCCAAGAAGGTTATATTTTTTAGCACCAAAAGCTTGTCCACAAATTGGTTCCATTCCCATGGCTAAGCCAGAAAGGATTGAGTATCCAGTGATGTTAGCGAAGCCGACGGCTAATGAGCCGCCAGCTAGCGCTAAGTCGCCGAGGCGGCCAAGAAAGAGCATGGAAATTAAGGAACGAGCGTATAAAAGGAGGCCAGTGAGTATCATAGGGAAAGCAATATTTGCTATGGATTTTGCTTCATTGAAGACAAGGGAGAAATGGGTATTTTTGTTTATGGTCTTGTTGTGGGGTGCCTCAGTTTTGTTTGTTGGGGTTTTGGGGATCAAAAGAGTGAACATGTTGTTGGAATTGCACTTGTTGGTAGAGAGTGGTGAACTTGTCTGCTTGCACATTCTTTATTGGATATATGTAGTAAATAAACGGGCAATAGATGGAGGAGAGAGAATTCAAAGAGTTATTAGATGGGTGATTTGAAGTGGAGGAATGAAGGGGGTTTTATAGGACATGAGGGACATTTTCTCTTTGTTTGAATTAGGGTGTTTGTTTCTGACCAGCCTTAATTACCACTAAACTAAGCGACCATTGAAAATCTATTTTGTCAACCATCATTTTGAGTTTTTTTTCATCGGGTTTCCGGTATCCGCATTAGAGTCCCACTAATTTAAATTTTTACCGCGTAGAGCCCATTAGGGGTAAACGCTCACTACCAAAGATTCTTTCATATACAAGGCTTGAATCCGAGACTTCTAATTAAGAAATAAGTAACCCCATCCGCTACACCACATATTTTGGTGGTATGATTTTGAGTTTAAGTACTCCCTTTTTAGCAACATATGTGATGCACTTTGACTATAAAAGATCACAAAAAGTACTTTATAAAAATTGTGATTTAAAACAAGCCTTGATATTGTGCAGCTATAAATTATATTAAGGGTAAATAAAATTTTAAAATTAAATTATTTTTAATAAATATTATTCTTTTTTAATATATTAAAAAACTGTATATACATCACATAAATTGGGACAAACTGGATAACTTTTATGTAGTATAATATGTATAGATTAACTTTCTATATTCAACCGTGGCTTTACTTTATACACTATGTAAATTCTTTTACATTATCAAATTATTTTACAAGTAATTAAAGGTAGTTGTTGAAGAGTTACACATGGGAGGAAAAAGGAGTGTGTCTTTTTATATGATGTAACAAAAAAAATAAGAAGGAAATAAATGAACAGTGGGATGACTAGGAATTCAGTTATTGTACAGTTGCACGAGTGTCCAGACGTCAATGTAAGGGATGATGGAGGTCAGTGAAGGGGGGCAAAAGCAACTTTTGGACGGTTAGAATTTAGAAAGACTCAAACCAGCAGTTTCACTTTCATGACTTTGTAAAAGGGCAAATATGTAGCTATAAGTTTGCGGCTAAACTTCATTTAGATATGATATAAGGTGTGTTTCATTTAATCATATATTGTTTTTATTGGATATTTTTAGATTACATTTTAAAAGAATTTTTGTGTCTATTTTCAAATGTTTGTTACATACATAAGTTAATTACTTAAAATATGTCATATTCTTCAATTATATAAACTCACCTCAATTAAGCTGTAAAATCTCATGTGTTTCTAATTGAGGGTGATGTGTATAATTAAAGAAGATTATATATTTTATGTAGTTAACTTAACTACTTAATAGACACTTGAAAACATGTCAAAATGTTTTTCCAAAATTTAAATCCAAAAGTGTCTAATAGGAAAATTTTATCATGTGTTTAAGTGCGCTCAATTCGAACAAGTCATAAGTTGAGTGTCTAAATGAAATTTATTGACAAATTTAAAAGACTGTCAATGTATTAAGCGAAATATATACCTACCGCAACCAGTAGGCAAGTGTGTTTATGGTTCGATTTTGACCGATCCCTCTAAAAAGAAATTAATCAATTAAGTCAGTTTTTCAAATATTAAAATCAAATTAAATCAATTTTTATCACTTCAGTTTATGTCGATTCTGATAAATTTAATTGGATTTTTGGATCCGTGAACACCCCTATCTTAGGGAATGTAAAATGCGGAGGAAGGAGTAATTAATAAGGATCGTCCAATTCTTTTTGCGGCACGTCTCACCGAAAGCCACCCCTTTAAGATCATATTTCTCCCATTTATTCACTTAAGTTCAAAGCAAAGAATCCTTATTTATCCCTTTTTCATGATTCATTCATAGCCCCTTTTAATCTTTCCTTAATTCTTTTAGTTTTTGTCTACTAACTAATCAACACCTTTTATAAAACTTTAATATATCATTTTATGGGTCCACACTCTTTAACCTTGTCCAATTTTGTAATAATATATCAACGTTATTTTGTTTAATAGACATATATTCTTAGTTACTAGAATTAAGATCCATGTACTATGCTTCTTTTTTTATTTAAATTATGTTGCATGGTACAGTTATCTTGTTTTAGTATCATTATATGTTGCAATAAATAGGTATGGTACGATCACCCAAACATAGGATGCCCAAATTAGTAAGAAAATGTTCTAGTAGAAATTTATCAAAACCTATGGAGGTCTTAAGAAGGAAACTAATTAAATAAGTCAGGTTTTGGAATCTAATTATGGGAATTTGCAGTCCTACTTCCACATTAATGTTGGTTCATTCATTCGAGTCAATGTTGCTACAGGAGAAAACTTTGAGTGGGCATATGTCACAATTCACAATATTTACTAAGCTGTTCTTTTTATAGGATTTCAATGGCAGTGCCCTGCCCTGGCCGCACCAGCAAAAACCGGTAGTGGGACATAAACTGAACAATAAACCAAAAACGTGTTGCTTTACCGTCAATTTTTATTTATTTTGTTCTCCGGGGCATAGTCCAGTGACAAATGCAGGCGCTATAAAGTATTCTGGCGTGGGCGATGTAGTTTGATTCAGCGAAGTCTGAAATGCTTCTGCGTGTTGGGAATTGGATCTCTCGTTGATCGGTTATGCGCTCTCGAAATTGGCGGAGCACATCCGCGATTCTTGGTAATAGTGTTGAAGGGCGTGTCTTTATTACGCCCGGGGCGTCTGGATAATACCAGTGAAATAGTTTGCGTCTGAAAACCTGAACTATAAAAATAAAATAAAAAACGTTCTAAACCATTGACATATGTTCAGACTAATACTTCACTTTTATGATGGATTATGAGTTCCCACTGATAATAAAGAATTAGCCATTAATATGTTTTATCCAATATTAACGCCCTCTCTCTCTTTAGCATTTCAAAAGTTCTAGTCAATTATCATCTCTTAGAAAGCATAGCACATATCTACATTCGTTAGGGTTATAAATTCCACTTTTTATGATTAGTTATGTGTAGTTGTTTTAAAAGAGTCGCAAAGCTCTGCCGCTGGCCTAAAACAGAGTAGGAAAAATTCTATGATTTGATGTAAAGGCAAAAATCGTTGCATAAACAACCACCCCACTAATTAAGCATATGCGTTGTTTTGAGCTTAAATATATCTCACCAAGCCTACAAGTATACTTATGTTTTATTCATGAAACAAATATTCAACTATGGTCTTCTACTTCTGACAAATATGACGATGAAAACACCTAAAAAGAACACTGCTCTATATATCACGTTGCTGATAAGTGATAAGACGACCAAAGAAAAATAAACGGTAAAAAGGAAGTCACTTTATGTTCAAATTCAAGATAAATTTTCACTTATCCAATTAACGTGATAACATTGCCACAGCAAAAGGCAAGATAACTGACAAATCAAAGTTCGAAAGAACGAATCTGTCAACCGCCTTTAATCTTATCTAGTCCCTATAAGTAATGAAATTTGATTCCGACTATTTCATTCTAATGATAGAAGATATATATCACATGAGATGCTAAAATTAATTTAGGTTATCTAAAATATAAGATATTAATTACTTCTAATCATCCTAACTAATTGATTACAATATATGTGATGGGGATAATTAGGGATTATGTTCCTAATTATCTAATAGCCCCTCGCAGTCTTAGCGGGAGGTTCGCGTATGCTAATAATGTCTCAAATCATAAAGGTACGCGTGGAAGACCTTTTGTAAAGATGTCTGCAATCTGATAACGTGACGGTACATGGAAAACACGGACTTGATCACGTGAAACCTTTTCTCGGACAAATAAGATATCTATTTCAATGTGATTTGTACGCTGATGCTGAACGGAATTTTCGGATAAGTATATCGCACACACATTGTCACAATACACCACAGTTGCCTTTTCAATCGGACAATGTAACTCTAACAGTAGATTACGAAGCCAACATGACTCAACAATCACATTGGCTACCCCTCGGTATTATGCCTTGGCACTTGAGCGAGACAGTGTGGATTGTCGTTTTGACGACCATGAAATGAGATTGTCCCCCAAGAACACACAATAATCGGAAGTGGAACGATGTGTGTCTAGACAGCCACCCCAATCTGCATTTGTATAGGATGCGAGACTCGAGACGGATGACTTATATAGATGCAAACCGAAATGAAGAGTACCCTTAACATACCGCATAATTCTTTTGAGATCCCTCATATGTTCTTCCTTCAGATCATGCATATGTAAACAAACTTGCTCAACCGCATAGGAAATATCGGGTCTCGTAAAAGTCAGATATTGTAAAGCCCTTACGAGGTTGCGGTAATGTATATGATCGTTGTATGACGTACCTGCAGCGTTACTCAATTCTGCATTTGTGTCCACCGGAGTATGTGATGGTTTGTAGGAAGGCATCCATGCTTTGTCAATTATTTCTTCGGTATATTTCTTTTGACTAAGAAACAGACCACCTGCATATTGAGTCACATCAATGCCAAGAAAATAATTCAATGGACCCAAGTCCTTTATTGCAAATTCAGCCGCCATAAGGGACATAATAGACTGGCGAAGTGAAGTCGATGATGTCGTAAGAATAATGTCATCAACATACAGAAGTATATATGTCATATCAGCGTCCTTCCGATAAATGAATAATGACTGATCTTACTTGATGTAAGAGAAACCAAATTTGGAAATAAATCATGCAAACTTATTATACCATGCCTGAGGTGCTTGTTTTAAATCATACAAGGGTTTATTCAACAAGCAAACATGATCTGTATATGTATAATCTCGGAAACCTAACGTTGATGCATGTACACTATTTCTTGTAAGTAGTCATGTAAGAATGCATTTTTGACATCCAATTGATGAATGAATCAAGATTTGGAAAGTGTCAGGCGGAGAAAAGTCCTGATAGTTGTTAGTTTAACTACCAGACTGAATGTTTCACCACAATCTACTCCAACTTGCTGAGACCTGTCATCACCAATAAGACGAGTTTTGTATCTCGCAAAAGAACCATCAGAATTCTTTTTATGATAAAACACCCACATAGACCGAATTATGTTCACATTAGATGGACGTGGTACTAATTCTCACATCTTATTTTAATAAGAGCATTAAATTCGTCTAACATGACAGCTTTCTGATTCGGGTCGGATAAGGCAGCTTTAGGATTTTTTTGGTATGAGTGATTGTTGGACGGAAGTGGTTAGGTTAAAATGACGCTTAGGTCGAAAAACTTTGTGCATTGCATGTGTTTCAATGGTCTGAGGTTGAATAATTGGGTTGTCGGGTATGTTAGATAGATGGGTAGTTGACAGATTTTGAGTCTGGATAGCGGGCTCGATTTGGCTACGGAACTGGGCCTGTGTAACCCGGCTAATAGTATCGGGTTATATCACGGGTAAGTGTGTGGAGGTTTCCCTTTGTTGGGCCTACCCATTCACATTTTGTGGTTGGGTCAGGTCGTGAGGCCGAGGGTTTTGGGATGACCCTACAACATTGTTTTGAGAGTTTAGATGATACCTCAATTAGATGTATTCCCTCATCCAGAAAATCATATGAAGGTGAGGATGCCACTTGAGATTTTTCAAATAGGAATGTAGATTCATCAAAGTTGACATGACGAGAAATAATAATTTTTCCATTTGACATATCATAACACTTATATCTCTTATGATTTTGTAGGTATCCCAAAAATACACAAGGAGTGGAACGGGCCTGAAGTTTGTTAATTGTGGTGGATGGAAACAAAGGATAACACAATACCCAAAAACCCGTAAATGTGTAAATGATGGGAGACGGTGGTACAACATTTGTGTGGGTGACACATTAGAGAGTAGTTACAAGGAAGAATATTTAAAAGATATGTGGTCATTTGAAGTGCATGGTGTCAAAATTTTGATGATGTGGACGAATGCACAAGGAGAGTGCGAATCATATTGTTAATTGTTCGAATCTTTCTTTCGGTTTTCCCATTTCTGTGGAGATGTATGTGGACATGAAACATGCAAAGGCATCCCATTTTGGTGACAAAATTTTTTAAATTGGCCATTTATGAACCCCCCCCCCCCCCCCCCCCCGCCATTGTCAAACATTTAATGGATTTTTTAAAATGAGTTTTGATAAAATCACTAAATTGTTTTAAAATTGTATAGGTTTGCGATTTATCCCCCAATTAAAATGTCCACAAAAAATTTGAATAATCATCTAAATAAGCAAATAATATTTATGGCATGCAGAACTCAAAATTGGTGATGTCCACAAATCACAATGCAACATATCAAATGACATTAGAGTACTGGAGGTAGAATATGCAAAAGGAAGTTTAACATGTTTACCAAACATGCAAGGTTGGCAAACAAAAGAGTCCAAATGTTTGTTACAAGAAATAAATTTATTCTTCCTAAGATTATAAAAAACTAGTGCTCCTGAGTGTCCCAACCAATTGTGCCACAAAGTAGGAGAAATGATTGCAAAAGTAGATGAGTTGATCATGTAATTATTGGAAAGAGACGTGAGGGGATATAACTCCCCCATGATATTGCATCTCATTAGTGGCATCCCCGTCTAAAAATCATTCACAAAAAAACCAAACTGATCAAATTCACAAAAATATTATTGTCAATTGTGAAACGTCGCACATATATCAAATTTTAAATTAATTTTTGGTGTGTGCATGACGTTTTTCAATTTTAATTGTGGGTGTGGAGGGGGTAGGTTTATCTGACCCATACCACGAATTAGAATTTCCTACCCACTGTCAACAATAATATTTTTATTAGTGCTCATATTAAAATAAGATGAGAGATTACCTTGAGATGTCGCCATGTGAGACATAGATCCTGTGTCCATACCACGACTCATCTGAAACATTCAGATTCATATTGTTCGTGGCCTGCTCAATATCCGTGGGAGCATAACTAATAGAGAATGGCGCTTGAGCTGCAAATACATGTTGTGAACGACACCCGAGAACTCTGGACTGGCGGTTTGAAGAAGAGGTCCTGGCCCATTTTGAGGTTGGGTTCGGGAAGTGTGGGGCAGCCCACTGTGGGGCCCAGGTTCATAGTACTTCCCTCACTGATTTCTGATGGATTGGGCAGTGGGCTGCCACTAGTTGGGACGCCACTGGCCGGTGTGGTTGCTACCGACGGCTGGTTGCCTGCCACCCCTGCCCTGTCCCTTTCCACCATTATTTTTTCCTTTGTTATTATTACGGTTTGAGCCACGTTTTTTACCATTATTGTTGTGGTTTCCACCGCTACCCAAACTGGAGTTTTATTGTTGAAAATTGGTGGAAAAGATATTGGTGGAAACGAGGGTGGTTCCGGCATTGACTGCTCCGGAGGATGCCTGTTTTGCTTTCTGTGTTTCTTTAAGAATCAACCTTGACCGAGCCTCGTAGAACGGAGGCAATGGATTAATATGTTGAATAAACGTAGTGACACCATCATATTGTTCATTCAATCTGACAATTAATTGAAGGGCTGACCTTTGATTTGTGACTAGCGAACCAACGATGGATAGTTGGTCTGCAAGAACCTTCAATTCCTGACAATAGGCGGAAACGTTAGGAAGTCATCCAATTTAACATTAGTAAGTTGGTGTTCAAGATATACAACCCTAGAAAGTTTGTTATCTTGAAATATGTTTTGTAAACATTCTCATGTTTGTTGAGCCATATAATTGGGCTCTAATATGGTATGTAGAAGATCATTAGATATTGTGCCATAAATTCATTGAAGGAATATAACATTTAACTACGACCATAGCTTTTTGTCCATCGTAGTGGTATCCGATGATGACTCGGATGGGATGATATGGTCGATTACCTCATAAGCGCGAAAATGAATTTTGAACAATTCCGTCTAAAGAGGTGTATTACCCTTTTTCCATTTCAAGTATGATGGAGATAAAGTTCTTGACGTTATTTACGGCAAGAGAGCCTGATGAAAATTTTGTTTTTCGACCATTTCTACTAGAATCAAACAAGACGAAGAGAAAAAAAATTTGTGTTTGATGAAAGTAGAGTAAAGAACCCTAATTTTTTGAGAGGTGAAGGTTGTATCCGAGGTTGGGGGGGCTTATTTGTCGGCTATGGTTAGAGGAGATTAGGGTTTATGAAGTGGTTTTATTAATTAGGGTTTGGTATTGGTCGAGAAACAAAGGAAATGGATGAAAGGAAAAAAAACATTTTGAGGTTCGTGTCAGCTTGGAGACTAGCCGAGTGAGGGAGAGAAGAGAAAAAAAATTATGGCAAAGGATTTTAGGCTCTTGATATCATAATGGAATTGATTTATTGAGTATTTCATTCCAATGATAGAAGATATATATAATATGAAATGCTAGTACTAATTTAGGTTACCTAAATATAAGATATTAATTACTTACCATCATCATAACTAATTGATTATAATATATGTGATGGAAATAATTAAGGATTGTGTCCCTAATTATCTAACAAAAAGAATGGCTCAAAGTTTTCATACTAGTAAAAAGATTTGACGAATCATATTATATATCATATACATTTGGACATTGTTAGTTAAGATAGTTTCTTGATTAGACCATTCGTCAAAACTTTCAACTCCTAATTATATAGTATCTAAACCACCCATGCATATATGAAAGAAAAGAATATTATGCAAGTTTGAAGCAGGACGATTCGCTTAAAAGACCAACAAGGATCGTGGTGGAATGGTAAGTATTTCTTCATCTTTAATCAGAGACTCGTGTTCGAGTCCTACTAATCAGTATGGAGTCACCTTTGATAGAAAACACTTAATCTTCCAATATACAATCCTTCTTCTCATCTCGTATCTACTTTCTCTCTCTCCCACAAGTTCTTCATCCGTGGAGGTGGTAGGTTAGATTTTGATTCCAAATCTTAATATGTAATACTATAGTTTGTATGTTGTACCAATTTTCGCTATTTGAGAGTCAATTTGACTAATCTTTCAAAAATTAGATTAATTCAATATTTTAAAATTAACAGATATCCAAAAATTATTTAATATACATTGTAACTTACAATTCTTTTCTTATTGATAAATTACATATAAAAATATTGTTCAAAATTTATATAATTTGACTATAGAGAACCTAAAAGTGACTAAGTATTTTGGCATAACAGATACATGAGTGGAACTTCGACCAATATTTGAGATAGTTCATACTAACCATGGCAGTCAAATCGTAAAAACCGCTGTAGTGGAACTTTTTCTTCCCAATTAGTGAAATTCAACAATTGCTTAATTGTCTAAACCTCGTCAGCGAATCACACACTTCTATTTTTAATACTTTAAGGTTTTGTTTTCCCCTTTCCTTTTAATACTTGCTAATAACACAAGGAAGTGGTCCTGGCAGATGATATTTGTGATGGCTACAAAGGGGCTAGGGCAAAGTGTAGGTGTTTACGTCGGATTCGTACATACAGCGGAATTTGAAAATTTATGTTTCAAACCCGACTTTGGCAGAATTGTAGGATGATTACAATAATATAAAACATAAAAGAACTGTAATGCGTCGATGAGAACACTTACAGTTAGAGCAGCTTCCAAATCTTCAATCTTGAATTGTGTGTCCTGAGGGTGCGCACTCAATCGTCCCTCGATTCGCAAGTCAGAGACTGTGAGGTAGCTCTCTTTCGGAAAGCTAGGAAATCCGGCAAAGTTTCAGTAGAGTTTAATCTTATGAAAATATGGTCTATAAAATATGAGGTTATACCCAGTATATATAGCTGAATAAATCAGCTAGGGTTTCCCTCGTGGGCCAGGCCCAGAAAACGAGACAGATTTGGGTCAACTCGGACCCACTGGACGTGAGGCGCCGCAGCCCTTAAGTAAGTGGTGTCGGACACTGAGGTGCCGCGGCCCTGGCAAACATGGGTCGTTGCCCTTGCTCTATTTCTGCTTTGTTTTTATTTTATTTTAATGTCTCGATCATCAACCGAACATTAATGCGCCGGAAGACGAACTCAATATGTGAAGTCTAGTTACACGAAACCTGTGAACTAAACCTTTATGCGGGAAGATAAAATCCTTTCATTCATGACACACTCAATCAAGCTTAGGATGCGTCAGTGTCTATCGAATGGCGATCATTATAACTACATATATTAGTTGACAATGGACCGTATCACGGATATGTCCATTGCGTTAATCAATGACTTAGTCAACCTAATACCATATAAGTATCTGAGTGTTCACTCGAATATACATTCAAGAAATGAATTCTAATTGGTTCGACTATCACCTTTAATTCACTTCGTAACGTACCCAAAACAAGCCGCGTCTCAACCTATAAGGTATTTGAGCTTAGGACAGGATCAAAGTACATTACTCTGTGAATAAGGTGAGCGTCAACCTCAAGTCCAAGGACTTCTATTTCCCACACACCGATGACACTTTAGACATATAACAATCAGTGCATCAGTAGGGTGTCCCAATACTTCAACAAGTATCCACGTGTCCATCACGAGTTTCCACAACTCGTAGCAAGTGAGACATGCTACATTCCTTAAGGATATGATGCAGACCACATGTCGACGTATCGCATATCATCGATATCCCTATTTCGATGATCATTAGTCAAGGTAATTTAAGAGTTACGTTATAACATTAATTCTCACACTATTAATAAACACGTAGCTTCTAGGGATGCATTTATAGAATATTATAAACAATCAACTAATAATTCAACAAATGCAAATGCCATAATGTTAATCATCATTAATATAAATACGAATGTGTACAAAGTACATTGTGTCCTAATACAGATTTTTTCTAAAACATACATATACTTTCAATCTTCCACTTGGCCTAGAGTCAATCACCAACGTATATAATACCCATGTTCTCAAAATGACCATTATGTTTCACCAAGCTTAATGGCTTAGTAAACGGGTCTGCTAGATTATTGTCTGTGGGAATATAATCTATCTTGATATCTTCAGCTTCCACCATCTCTCTCAGGATGTGGTACTTCCTCGGTACATGCGTGTTTCTGTTTGCTTGTGCAATCGCACCAGTGTTGTCATAATATATGGTTATTGGACAACTAGCACTCGGAACAACCCCTAGTTCCTTGGGAACTTCGGAAATCGCGACGAACTTCTTTAGCGATTCCGATCCGGAATGTACTCGCTTGATGAGTCGAATCTGCGATGTGCTTTGTTTGGAACTCTTCCAGCTCACTTCTCCTCCGTTGAAAATGAAAGTGTAACCAGACTGAGATTTAAAATCATCAACATCTGTCTGGAAACTAGCATCGGTATACCCAGTGGCAACCAGCTCATCAACTCCACCATAGACTAAGAAGTAATCTTTAGTACGCCTGAGGTACTTGAGAATACTCTTGACTGTCTTCCAGTGTTCCTCGCCAGGATTCTACTGGAACTTGCAAGTCATACTAAGTGCAAAGGCCACATCTGGCCTAGTACAGGTCATGGCATACAAGATTGATCCTATAGCCGAAGCATATGAGATCTTTTTCATGAGCTCAAGTTCAATAGCATTAGAAGGGCAGCCCTTCTTTGATAACTTGATGCCTTGACCCATCGGAAGACCGTCTTTCTTGGAATTCTCCATTGAAAAACGTCTAAGCACTTTGTCTATGTAGTATTGTATGACAATGACAATCTATTAGGTTTATCTCTATAGATCCTAATTCCCAGAATGTAGCATGTTTCACCTAAATCCTTCATCATGAAGGTCTTGAACAACCAATCCTTAACTGACTGCATGAGGGTCTTATTATCTCTCATTATCAATATATCATCAACATATATTATAATGAAGACAATACTCTCATCCTTGGTTTGGAATAAACACAATGATCCTCTTTGCTACTGACAAAATCAAAAGATTTGATAGCATTGTCAAAGCAAATGTTCCAACTCCTAGAGACTTGTTTAAGTCCATAAATGGACTTCTGTAGCCTGCACATAGCATTTGGTCTGGACTCACATGAAAAACCCTCGGGTTGTTTCATATATACTTCCTCAATTAGATTACCATTGAGGAATGCAGTTTTGACGTCCATCTGCCAAATGTCATAATCATAATGTGCAGCTATCGCAAGTAAAATCCGAATAGACTTTATCTCAGCCACCGGTGAAAAGGTTTCATCATAATCCACACTAGGACGCTGAGTAAAATCTTTAGTCACTAGTCTAGCTTTACAAGTCTAAACTTTGTCAGATGCATGAATCTTCTTCTTGAAGACCCATTTGCATCCTATGGGTTTAACCCCAGTTGGCAAATCAACCAAGTTCCACACTTGATTGATATACATAGATTCCATTTCGGATTTCATGGCTTCTTGTCATCTCTTTGAATCAATATCTAGCATTGCTTCATTATAGGTTCTAGGCTTGTCATCATCTGAAATATCTAGCTCATTTTGTGTTTCTACAAGCAGATTTAGTCTTTCCGGAGGACGATGAGATCTAGTAGACCTACGGAGTTGATTGTCTTGCAGTTCAGTTACAGGTATGTTCTGACTGTGAGTAGGTTCTTGTGCACTGGTCGAACCACCAACATTAGAGCTTTCAGGAATATCATTTTCATGTCTTTCCTGAATAGGAGGAAGTGCAACTGGTGCACTTGCTCCCAAGGTCTGTGCCGGAAGATCTTGCATTTCTGCATTATTCCTCGTAGCACTCCCACTAGCCGAAAGGGGTACCCTAAATACCCAATCTTCGCCAGCAGCTCCCACTGAATTCTTGCATTCATCATCGGGCAAGGATTCTACCTCTTTTTCACCTTGTTCTTGAATTTCTTCAAGTTCTATCTACGTGCAACTCTCATCCTTGTAGACATATTCATCTTCAAGAAAAATTGTGTTCCTAGAAACAAATATCTTATGTTCTTCAGGAAGATAGAAATAGTATCCCAAGTTTTCTTTGGATACCCAACAAAGTAACATTTCTCACTTTTAGATTTCAACTTATCAGTGATCAATTTCTTGACATATGCAGGACACCCCCAGGGTTTTATGTATCTAAGTGATGGCTTCTTGGCACACCATAACTCATATGGTCTCTTTTCGACTAATTTAGATGGAACTCTGTTTAGAACATCTATTGAGGTCAAAATAGCGTATCCCCAAAGGTATGTAGGAAGAGCTGAAAAGATCATCATGAAACGAACCATGTCAAACAAGGTTCAGTTTCTCCTCTCGGCAACACCATTCATCTGTGGTGTTCCAGGAGGTCTCCATTCGGAATGAACTCCATGAAGCTTTAAGTAGTCAAGAAATTCTTTGCTTAAGTATTCACCCCCACGATCAGATCGGAGAGTCTTGATACTCTTTGAGAGCTGTTTCTCAACTTCACACTTAAACTCCTTAAACTTCTCAAAAGCCTCGGATTTATGTCTCATAAGATACACATATTCAAACCTTGATAAGTCGTCTGTGAAAGTGATGAAGTACGAGAAACCTTCTCTAGCTTGAGTCTTAAATGGTCCACATACGTCCGTATGTACCAACTCAAGCACCTCTTTGGCACGGATCCCCTTTCCAGAAAGAGGTTTAATGGTCATCTTACTTTTCAAACAGGATTCACAGTTACCATAAGATTGTAAGTCAAATGGTTCGAGGTAATTTAATTTCCTCAACCGTTCTATCCTTGTTTGATTGATATGACCAAGTCTGCAATGCCATAAGTAGGTAGAATTTCTTTCATTTAACTTAGCCCTTTTATTTTGTACATTGAAAATTTCCATGTGGTAGTTTAATGTATACAATCCAATCACTAGAGGCGCAATTCCATACACAACATTATCTAAAGTCAAAACCATATTGTCATTAGACGTGTTTGAGGAAAAACCCTCTGAATCAAGTACAGGAATGGAAATAATATTCCTTGTCAAAAAAGGAACATAAAAGTAATTGTTCAACATTAAAACTTTGCCAAAAGGTAAATCTATCTTATAAGTTCCCACGCGCTCAATGACTCGTGCTCCGTTTTAAAGCGAGTCCACTCGCGAGGCGACCTTCTGCTATTAGTTAACCTGCACATTTGTACAAATGTGTGAGACCTGTGGTATCTAGTACCGGGAATGAGAATTATTTATAGATAGATTAATTTCAATTACAAACATACCTTGCACATTGCACTTTGGTGACATTATCCGCTGAGTAGTGCGATCCTTTCTCCAATGCCCGCCTTCATTGCAATTCATGCAAACATCCGATCGCGGTAGTTTCTTCTTCTTCGCCCGTCCCGGAAGCCGTTCTTCTTCTTGCGAGCAACAACTTTGCCCTTCCCCTTCTGTTGTCCCTTACCTTTCGGTTTGGGGCGACTAGAGGAACCAACCATCAGAATAGGCTTGGTCTTTGAGGTCGAAGATTCATAAGTTTTCAACATATTATGTAACTCTGGCAATGTCGCTTTAGTCTCATTCATGTTGTAATTAACAATGAAACTCTCAAACGACTTAGGAAGCGAGGCAAGGATGAGGGTGATGGCGACTCTGTCATGAAACCTTATCTCTATAGAAGTTAACCTCTCAATTAGCTCAATCATCCTCAACACATGAGGTGAAACTTGACCCCCTTCATTTATCCTACCCTTGAAGAGTTCTATGAGCAGGTCATACTCCATTGTCTGACTCTGCGAATCATAAAGACCCCTCAAATGGGCTAACATTTCGTTGGGCCCCATAGTTTCATGTTGTCTTTGCAATGTATGTGACATAGAAGACAACATTAAGCATTGAGCTGCGGTGGCATCTTTATAATGTTTCTTATAGGCAACCTGGTCAAAAGTTGCATACTCTGCAGAGTCCTTCGCCGGAGCTGTGGGGAACACTTTGTTCAATGTATACTCAATTTCTTCTTGTCTAAGAACAATTCTGACATTTCTTAGCCAGTCAATGAAGTTAGGTCCGGTGAGTCTGTTTGACTCCATGAGCATTTTTAACTAAAAGTTTGACATTTCTGAAGATCTGAAGATAATAGATAGAATAGGAAAAATGCAATCAACAATTAATTCTTCCATTAATTTATACACATTCATAATTTGCTAATTTTAACATGGCCTTTTATTTTAAATTAGCTCCCACTATTTTGCATACTTCTACGACCCCAAGGTAGAATACGGACCTAAATCAATATAAAGGTCATAATGGGCCAAGATCCAAACATATGTTATATCCGCGTTTGTTTTGGCTGATAACTTCAATAGCACACTTTGATATGTCCTCAACCAATTGTAAAACAACTCTACAACTCTTGGTTTGATTAAATATCTTTCATTTTAATCTTACGTTTTTAGACTAGTCCGACACTTTGGCGTCAAGATTCATCTAAACAAGTCAACCCCATTACACGACTGTATTTGAATGCCTAAGTAAATTTAGCCTTTGCAAGCAAACACTTTGGTGTAAATACCTACAAAGTTTATTATCTACTTTCATTTTAACACATCTATGAAAAGGTCTCGGTCCTCTTAGACTTAGAGCAAATGCTTTGCATAAATACCTTTATCGCCGAAAAGGACTTAGCACCCTAACAATTATAATGGACGACGCATTATAATTAGACTTGTATTTAATCTTTGAGGAATATTTTAGTTTTCGGGGATTCATTCAAGATAAACAATCAAATCATACATCATATGACATCCTATCATGCAATATCTAAACACAATTAGATGGGAAACCATCAAACCCAATCGGCATGATAAAGATGGTTTTAATCACATACTGGGCGACGTCTACCCAGACAGTTATAGCGGTCATTTGAAATTAAATAATTACTGGGCGCCTCCTACCCAGACAATAATTGTGGACGCTATGCTAATAATTTAAATGCATCACATTCAATCACTTAACATATTTGTATATTATAAATAATATACCATTAATGATAATTATGGGTCTATTTGTCTAAACTCTAAACTCTATGTCTATGCCAAACAGTCCCTAAATAATTTCTGATTTAAAATTCGATTTTAAAGTGCATAAACTTTTCAAAATTCTGATTTAATCCTCAAGAATTTAAAGTTTCAATTTTGAGCCCTAAAAATTCAAAAAATACAATTTTAACTCTCAGAAAATACTTTCGGGTTTCAGGGACCTGTTTGCAATTTCCAGATTTCAAAATTTCATTTTTCTGAAACTTTACTTAATTACATAATTTCCCGAAGGGACCAAATCTGTTTAATTAAAAAAATTAATCTTCCTGATTCTGAATATTTAAAATATTAGGATTAGAATCTGAATATTTAAAACTTCAATTTCTGATCCCATAATTTAAAATAATTTTAAAAAAAATTACAGTCGTAGCGGTTTCAAAAGCATGGCGCTGACGCGATGGCGATGGAACGGAAAAAATTAATTAGAGTCGCGGCCCTCGGGACAAGAGTCGCGACTCCGCCGTCAAACCCTAGGAGGCGCTGCGGTGCTCCATCGTGGAGTTGTGGCGCCTCGACCCCAGAAACGCTAAATCCGAATTTCCGAAGCCCTAAAACTAGTTTAGGGTCAGATCTTCAGATCCATCCTTGTTCCCTTTCATTATCAAACAACACGTTCATCGACCATTATCCAATCTCTTCTCGTTCTTCGTCTCGGTGCACCATATTCGAAATCGAACCGGTTTATACGTCGACTCGAGAGAGTTAGATTGGAATAACTTCCTCGATTACATTATTGTTCAACAGTTCCAGAGACAAAGATTATGCTTTCTTGAGATTTTAAGGTTTTAAAAACTTTTAAAAGACAAAAGTTAGATCTAGACATGTTATACCCCGTATTTCCAGTGTATGTACGTAAGGACGTACGTAGAAAATTTTGAAGCTTAAGTAGGCTTGGCCGATTTTCACTTTGTGCACAACACCCGATTAGAGTCGTTTTTCGACGAAACGTTTCCACGACTTTCGTAGGAAAATTAGGCTATGACATTTATATTTTTGCGGATTTTTAGAGAGGCGAAATATTTTGGGTCAGCGGGAGGGTGACACTTGTCACCTCGTTGGAGCGGTTTAATTAGGCGGTCGAGGTTGGTTGGCCTTGGCGATTGGTCCTTATTGTGGGCCTTGTTTTGTGGCTTGTTTTGTGCCATGTTTGGTGGAGTAGGGTTAGGGTGCACTTGGCTTGATGTAGGCCTGCACCTTGCACGTGGCTTGATCTTGGCCGTTGGTTGGCCTTGGTTTTCTTATAAATACCCCATGGAAGACTTGTTCATCCGTTCCTAAATATTTCTAAGTGTTAAAATCCTCCTCACTCCCCTTTGTGTAGAGTTCGGTGAGGCCTCCCTTTGTGGCGAGAGCACCACCCTAGGGGTGCTAGCAAAGTGTACCCCACTAGCTTTAGTTGTTTTCATAATACCCACTTTTTGTGGTGTAGAAATACTCTCAGTATTGTTATAATGCCCAAAATACCTTAGCCTTTACCTTGTTGTATTCCAAAGTTACCTCTATCGTAGAGCAGGAAATACTACCTTTTGTCCTTTTTGTCTCAAACCAAAACCACAGGAAATCTTCATAGTTGGTTGAAGTATTTAAGTAGAAGTTGGTTAGAACTTCTAAGGGTTGTTTGGAGCGCATGAGTAGGAGCTAAACCTTGCTTAGGATCGACATTATAACTTGGATAATTATGGGCTTATCGAGGTAAATATCTTGTCCTCTATTGTAATTGGAAATTACATGTTGTATGATTATATAGTTGAAGTTTACTATATATAGAATCGAGCGTTGTTATCGTGATGTCTTTTGACTTAAGCTGAATAATAAGAAACCTTTTGAAAGAAAGTCTTGAGCGTAATTACATGGGGCGTATTCTGATGACTTGTGTAGCTTTCTTTGTGTAGTAGAATCGTACACGCGTCGGTTAGGCGTGCAAACCCCCCGGTTGGCTTGGTAGCGGCCTCGATAAAGGAGGAGATTTCTGCTGTTGCGGGAGAGTCTTTGCCAATTTTACGTAGAATGTTCTACGATAAGATATAAATATTAATAAGCGCCTTGTGGCCTTATAGGTTGAGTACTACGTATGGCGCGATCTACTTGGCAGGAGTAGCGGTTGGAAGTACTTGGGCGTTTTGCTATTAGTCGATACTCGTCGCGAGGTATGTGAACCTCTTCTATCTCTTCTAGCATGATATGTGTGAACTATGTAGTGCGGTGAGCGTCATGTGCTAAATGTATTTGATTGGTTTAAAACATAAAGTGTTATAACGGCTTTATGGGAAGTTGGTTATAACGACTTTATGTTGGTAAGAAAATACTTGTGGTTTTAAAGGTAAGATTTGAACTATAAGCGGCTTGTTATGTGTTAATAAAGAACTTGAAGTATTTCAAAAGATTTTGAATCATTTGAAAGAAGAAGTAATATTTGGTTTTGAAAACTTAAGAGTTATACTAGCTTTATGGGAAGTTAGATAATAACGGCTTAAGAATGTTTCTTGATTTGGAAATCGAATGTGTCGACAAACCAACTGCGGCGTAATAAAAGGAAATGTTTTGTGATTAAGTATTATTAAAACCGGTAGAAACTTCCATCTGCATAGAAGCTAAGATGAGACAAAATGATATTTCCTAGATCATGGTCATTTGTAATAAGATTGTTATAAACAAGAATATCCTACTCACATATAAGGCTTATGTTTCTCGGATAGTTTAAAGAGAATTATATTCTTAAATGAATAAGACTATGAAATCTGAAACCTTTCTAAAATAAGAAGTGAACATTTGAAATTAGGCAAACTTGGACGTTTGGAAAATAATGTTGTTACTTGATTTTACAAAGGTAAGTGTTTTGATTTACTTCAAAAGATAATCACTCTATTTTCATAAACTACGGGTATTGTGTGGTTTTTGTGAAGTAACATATCTTTAAAGAATTATTGTATAAAGTACTTTGGGGATAAAAACTCGATCTCGTTAATCATATAGTAGGAAGTACCTTATGTGTGAATAACTTGATTGTATTGGTTTGTGATAGCCTTGTAATACCTTCGTGTTTGATTTGATAAGTAATCATATTAGGATGCTACGTGTGTTAGTGATACGTGATGTTTGTGTAAAGGATTTTCCGCGATTGTGCTTATGTTGTCTAAGCGATAAAGCTATTATGTTGGTATTTATACCACTCGCGTGTTCCGGGGTTAAGGCGCCTCCGTCTGGGGTAGACTCGGTGATGCAGGACCGTGATTCGAGAATACCTCATGCGGGTCGGGGGCCTATGCGGAGCTACGAGAGTTCGAGTTAGTGTGCGGCCTTTATGGTCATGCGATGCATGTGGCGTGCGGTGCGAGTCGGGGCGATTAGGAGTAGCTACCTCCGATGCGGGGTTATACCTCATGCGGGCCTATGAGATTGGCCTATGCGGAGTGCGGGAGTTCGAGGCTAAGCGCGCATTTGATATTGCGAGCGGCGACCGGCTTTGATCATGTGATGCAAGCGGATATCATGATCTGATTTATGACCTTGTTAGTCTGTAGGTGTTAGTAGTCGGCTATGCCTTCGTGCTTACCTGTCTTGTTTTATTTGGACACAGTGGGACTGCTTTGTTCATATGTATTCCTTGGTGCTTTCTATCATCGTTGGCTGGCGGTGAGAAGGTATTCCACGGGCATGATTGATGTTGTGGGCGTAAGACCCGTTGTTATATTGGAGTGATGACTTTGAGGCGTGAGTCACGACTAGACATGTTGCTTATTTATTGTGAGTAGTTTGGTTATCATACATGTCTCACCTTTACATAGACTACTATGATTTCATTTCTGATATCTTACGTATTTCACATACTTGGTACTGTTATGCTTGACCTCGCCCGAGGCTGCGTTCATCTGCGAGTAAAAGGTCGCGATCGTTGATCCTCGCTCTTAGGAGTCTGTTCGGCGTTTGGGAAAGCTCCGTTTCTCGGAGGCTTATCTTAGTATAGTCACTGTCGTTGTAGGTATTTACATTCGAGGGTATGGCGGGGCCACATCCGCCATTGTTATCATATCATTTCTTAGAGTGCATGTAATCTTTGTTGTGGCGAGTTTGTAAAAGGATTTAGCTTGTTCATTTGTAAGAGTTGTTATTTATATATATCGAAAAGGCAAGTTTTCCTCAATTCTTGTTTTGTACTTCATTTGTTTCATGTATGTGTTTTATGTTCGTGATTACTCGATGTTGTATCACTAGGGTGCGGGGTAAGGCACGATCACGGGCGAGTTGGTCGTGACAAAAGTGGTATCGAGCGAGTTAATCCTCGGAAAGTGTCTACGGCCGTATCGATGAAGTCTTGATTATCGGTGTGTTGTGCACCGCGATAATCGAGGAGGCTATAGGATATTTAGGATTGGTTTCTATTCTTCTCACTCACGAGATCGTGCCTTAGAGCGGTGTTGTAAGTTGGACCTCTAACGTATTTCTTTCCACTGCCGTTATGCCTCGCGTGGCAACCCGGCCCGGGAGGACAAAGCGCAGGAGGCTGCGAGTAAATCTGAGAGGTTCACGAGGGCACGAGCGATCATCGCTGAGGTGGTGCTTCATTTAGGGAGTTCTGCGGCGTCGCTAGCTTGTGAGTTTGCACGGCGGCGGCGATTCTGCTGCGCCATGATATTTGAACCTTGATCCGCGGCCAGGGCGGGAATATAGATTGCAAGGCGACCATTACTAACTATGGATTTGACTACGGAGTATACGATGTACGCGAGTCTTGATAAATATCGAGAAGGTTGTGCGAAGTAAGTTCTTGATTAGGCTTGAGCATGGCACGTATGCGGGCTTATGCCGCAGCGGTAAGCGTAAGTCGGCGGGTTAACGAGGGCGAGAAGAGGGCGAGTAGCAAGGTCCTTTGGTAACTTGCGGGCGAGTCGCCTCGCGGCCGAATTAGATTATGCGCATCCGCGGTGCGAAAGGTCCTCGCGGGGTTCGGGGCGTTCGGGGTATGCGAGAGTTGGTGAGCTCGAGCTTAGGTTCCACGATCACGCGAAGGTTCGGCCATCAGATTGATTTTTCGGTGTTCGCGATGTGGCGGCGTCATCCCGGGGAATGTCGTCTTTTAGTTGGTACTTGTTGTACCTATGGCCGTCAGGGCCATGTCGAAAGAGTGTCTTGCGGGAGGACTTAGCCGAGGATCGGTGGGTAGTTCGTCATCTTCCATTATCGCCTGCAGGCGAGTTTGATTAAACGACTAAGGGAGTGAAGCGATGAATGCGAGATAGATCTTTAACCCTCTAGGGTTTAGTATGTGTGATAAGGTGAGTATACCTTAAGGGTTATATTACGATAGCATTGTGTAAATGGTGATTAGAAATCTTGGTTAGTTAACCAGTAAGATTTGGGGATAGAAAGTGTGAGCCTTAGAGTTTTATCGTAGAGACCTTAGAGGTAAGGCCGTCTCGAGTAAAAGGCGTATGTTTATGTTTGACCCTTATAGGAGTGCATAGTGCCGCGTGAGCTATGTTACGGGATAAGTCACGAGTAGTGTGGCATGAAAGAGGGTAGTTGAGCTAAGAAGACGCTGGGTTTTCGTAGCGTGATTAGTGAGAGTTTTCCTTGGAGAGCTAGCGTTTAGCGGCGTTCTTGGGTCGGGTTGAGGCCACGTTGCGGGTCAACCGCGGCATGTTTGGTGGTGGGGTCGGTTGTGGCGGTCCGCCTTGTGGTAGAGTCACGAGGTGTTAGGCCCGGGGTTAGTTAATCGTCTGAGTTCGTGGATGCGTTCGACCGATGGTCGGGCGAGAGGTCGGCCGTCTTGTCTTACAGCAAAGACCGTTTACTCGGCGGTGTTGATTAATCGAAAGGTTGTAAGGCTGCAGGTGCCTACCTTCGCCTTAGGATGACAGTGGAGCCAGTGCGGCTGTTTTGTTTACGGAAGTTTTACCAAGCGAGGTTAAGAACTTCGGTGAGTCTCGAGAATCGTATTCGCCCTCGGGCGGTGTGTGGATTTGGGGGTAGTTGTGGATTGTTGTCTCTGTGGAGGAGAGTTTAAGTTACCATTTCGGTGTTCGGATGTCGCCTTATGAAGCTGGTAGGGCGGATGTGTAAGTCGCCGGTCGATTGGTTCGATGTTGGCAAGATTGAGATAGTTGGTTGAGCATTCCGGTGGTGTGGATGAGTAAAACTTGTCTAGAAGAGGTTACGGCGGCTCGGAGAAATCGTGCGGATAATCGGCGGCGACGCTTAGAGTTGAGTTGGCGGTCGGTCTTCTTGAAAGTACCACCGGGTTGGGTGTGAGTTTTGGAAAGCAGAGGAACTTAGCGAGTTACTTTAGGCCGCAGGTTCGTGAAGAATAGGCGGGTTGCCTATAGGTTAGCATTGCCGTCCGACTTAGGAAGCGATGCGTCCGATCTTTCGTTTTGTTATGATCGGGAAAGTATCGGAGATCCATCGAGTGTTCCCGATTAATGATGACCACGTTAGAGATAGTGACCCGAGTTTTGAAGCGAGCGATTTGAAATGTAGTAAGAGTTCGAGTGTCACGGCGACCTCGGGGATCGCATGCGGCCGGTACCAATTGTTGGGTGCGGGGTGACACTAGAACCTCGCGGCAAAGTGACAAAGTGGTATCATCACGGCGAGTAAAGGGAGAAGCGAGCATGTATGGCGAGCATAGATGTGATCATTTCTTTTGTAAGGAGAAGGTGCGAAGGAAGTATATTTTAGACCCGGAGAGAGGTGTTTGTGGTAATGTTAGAGTGTTTCCTCGTGGACTTGGATGGAGGTATTTGCGCGGGTGTTTCGCGGGCCATGTGTGGCGAGATTGTTCTCGTAAGTATAGTAGTGAAGACTATCTTGCGCGCGTTTGTTTGAGACTTAGAAGGAACATTCGACGAATGTTTCTAAGGAGGAGAATGTTATACCGTATTTCCGGTGTATGCACGTGGGGCGTGCGTAGAAAATTTTGAAGCTTAAGTAGGCTTGGCGATTTTCACTTTGTGCACAACACCCGATTAGAGTCGTTTTTAAAAGCGTTTCCACGACTTTCGTAGGAAAATTCCGGCTATGACATTTATATTTTTGCGGATTTTTCCGAGAGGCGAAATATTTTGGGTCAGCGGGAGGTGACACTTGTCACCCTCGTTGGGCGGTTTAGTGGGGCGGTCGAGGGTTGGTTGGCCTTGGCGATTGGTCCCTTATTGTGGGCCTTGTTTTGTGGCTTGTTTTGTGCCATGTTTGGTGGAGTAGGGTTAGGGTGCACTTGGCTCGATCTAGGCCTTACACTTGCCTTGCACATGGCTTGATTGGCCGTTGGTTGGCCTTGGTTTTGCTATAAATACCCCCTGGAAGACTTGTTCACCCATTCCTAAATATTTCTAAGTGTTAAAATCCTCCTCCCTCCCTTTGTGTAGAGAGTTCGCCGAGGCCTCCGCTTGTGGCCGAGAGCACCCCCTCAGGGGTGCTAGCGAGAGTGTACCCCTCCCTAGCCTAGTTGTTTCATAATACCCCTTTTTGTGGTGTAGAAATACTCTCCAAGTATTGTTATAATGCCCAAAATACCTTAGCCTTTACCTTGTTGTATTCCAAAAGTTACCTCTATCGTAGAGCAGGAAATACTACCTTTTGTCCTTTTTGTCTCAAACCGAAACCCTAAGGAAATCTTCATAGTTGGTTGAAGTATTTAAGTAGAAGTTGGTTAGAACTTCTAAGGGTTGTTTGGGCGCATGAGTAGGAGCTAAACCTTGCTTAGGATCGACATTATAACTTGGATAATTATGGGCTTATCGAGGTAAATATCTTGTCCTCTATTGTAATTGGAAATTACATGTTGTATGATTATATAGTTGAAGTTTACTATATATAGAACTGAGCGTTGTTATCGGCAATGTCTTTTGACTTAAGCTGAATAATAAGAAACCTTTTGAAAGAAAATCTTGTTGTAATTACATAGGATTTGTACTGATGAGACTTGTGTAGCTTTCTTGTGTAGTAGAATCGTACACGTCCAGGTTAGGCGCAAACCCCCACGGTTGGCTTGTAGCGGCACCGATAAAGGAGGAGAGATTTACGTTGTTGCGGGAGAGTCTGCCGAATTTTCTGTAGAATGTTCTACGATAAGATATAAATATTAATAAGCGCCTTGTGGCCTTATAGGTTGAGTACTACGTATGGCGCGATCTACGTGGCTTAAGGAGTAGCCGACGGTTGGAAGTACTTGGAGCGTTTTGCTATTAGTCGATACTGCCGCGAGGTATGTGAACCTCTTCCTATCTCTTCTAGCATGATATGTGTGAACTATGTAGTACGGTGAGCGATACGTGTGCTAAATGTATTTGATTGGTTTAAACATAAAGTGTTATAACGGCTTTATGGGAAGTTGGTTATAATGACTTTATGTTGGTAAGAAAATACTTGTGGTTTTAAAAGGTAAGCGATTTGAACTATAAGCGGCTTGTTATGTGTTAATAAAGAACTTGAAGTATTTCAAAAGATTTTTGAATCATTTGAAAGAAGAAGTAATATTTGGTTTTGAAAACTTAAGAGTTATACTAGCTTTATGGGAAGTTAGATAATAACGGCTTAAGAATGTTTCTTGATTTGGAAATCGAATGTGTATCGACAAACCAACTGCAGCGTAATAAAAGGAAATGTTTTGTGATTAAGTATTATTAAAACCGGTAGAAACTTCCATCTGCAGAAGCTAAGATGAGACAAAATGAAATTTCCTAGATCATGGTCATTGTAATAAGATTGTTATAAACAAGAATATCCTACTCACATATAAGGCTTATGTTTCTCGATAGTTTAAAAGAGAATTATATTCTTAAATGAATAAGACTATGAAATCTGAAACCTTTCTAAAATAAGAACAGTGAACATTTGAAATTAGGCAAACTTGGGCGTTTGGAAAATAATGTTGTTACTTGATTTTACAAAGGTAAGTGTTTTGATTTACTTCAAAAGATAATCACTCTATTTTCATAAACTACGAATTATTGTGTGGTTTTGTGAAGTAACATATCTTTAAAGAATTATTGTATAAAGTACTTTGGGGATAAAAACTCGATCTCGTTAATCATATAGTAGGAAGTACCTGATGTGTGAATAACTTGATTGTATTGGTTTGTGATAGCCTTGTAATACCTTCGTGTTTGATTTGATAAGTAATCATATTAGGATGCTACGTGTGTTAGTATTCGTGATGTTTGTGTAAAGGGATTTTCCTTGATTGTGCTTATGTTGTCTAAACGATAAAGCATTATGTTGGTATTTATACCACTCACCGTGTTCCGGGGTTAAGCGCCCTCCGTCACGGGGTAGACTCGGCGATGCAGGACCGTGATTCGAGAATACCTCATGCGGGTCCCGGGGCCTATGCGGAGCTACGAGAGTTCGAGTTAGTGTGCGGCCTTTATGGTCATGCGGTCTATGTGGCGTGCGTGCGAGTCGGGGCGATTAGGGAGTAGCTACCTCGATGCGGGGTTATACCTCATGCGGGCCTATGAGATTGGCCTACGCGGAGTGCGGGGAGTTCGAGGCTAGACGCGCACATTTGATATTGCGGCGGCGACCGGCTTTGATCATGTAATGATGCAAGCAGATATCATGATCTGATTTATGACCTTGTTAGTACTGTGGGTGTTAGTAGTCGGTTATGCCTTCGTACTTACCCTGTACTGTTTTATTTGGACACAGGTGGGACCTGCTGTTCATATGTATTCCTTGGTGCTTTTCTATCATTGACTGCCGGCAGTGAGGAAGGTATTCCACGGGCATGATTGATGTTGTGGGCGTAAGACCCCTTGTTATATTGGAGTGATGACTTTGAGGGTGTGAGTCCCTGACTAGACATGACTGCTTATTTATTGTGAACTGTAGGTTGGTTATCATACATGTCTCGCTTATAGACTACTATGATTTCATTTACTGATCTTCATGTTTCACATACTTGGTACTGTTATGCGACCTCCTTCGGGCCGCGTCACGCCGCAGTAAAGGTACACCGCGATCGTTGATCCTCGCTCTTAGGGTCTGATTCAGCGTTGGGAAAGCTCCGTTTCTCGAGGCTTATCTTGTATAGTCCGTCGTTGTAGGTATTTACATTCGGGGTATGGCGGGCCCCGTCCCGCCATTGTCATATCATTTCTTAAGTGCCAGTAATCTTTGCTGGAGCAGGTTTGTAAAAAGGATTTAACTGTTCATTTGTAATTGTTTTTATTTATATATATGCAGAAAGGCAAGTTTTCCTCGACATCGTTTTGTACTTCATTTGTTTCATGTATGTGTTTTATGTTCCGCTGATTACTCTGATGTTGTATCACTAGGGTGCCCGGGGTAAGGCACCAGTCACGGGCCCAGGTTCGGGTCGTGACAAGACAAATCCTAACTCATATTATCATTAATATTCATTGTTATAATCACACAAAATAGCCCAGGCTCTGATACCACTATAGGCGTTTACGTCGAGTTGGTACACCCAGCGGAATTTGAAAATTTATGTTTTAAACCCGACTTTGGCAGAACTGTATGATGATTACAACAATGTAAAACATATAAGAACTGTAATGCGTCGATGGAACACTTACAGTTAGAGCAGCTTCCAAATCTTCAATCTTGGATTGTGTGTCCTGAGGGTGTGCACTCAATCGTCCCTCGATTCACAAGTCGAGATCGCGTGATGTAGCTCTCTTCTAAAGCTAGAAATCGTGAGTTTGATGAGAGTTTAATCTTATGAAAATATGGTCTATAAAATATGAGGCTAAACTCTGTATATATAGCTGAATAAATCAGCTAGGGTTTCCCTCGTGGGCCAGGCCCATAAAACGAGGCAGATTTGGGTCAACTCGGACCCACTGGACGTGAGGCGCCGCGGCCCTTAAGTAAGTGGCGCCGGGCGCTGAGGTGCCACGGCCCTGGCAAACTTGGGTCGCGGCCCTTGCTCCATTTCTGCTTTTTTCTATTTATTTTAATGTCTCGATCATCAACCGAACATTAATTGATTAACTCTATGATTACATCCTTTGAATCGACGGAACAATTGACTTAGTGTTACCCTTCAAGCCTTCACATACTGACATTAATATCATTAGGGTCTACACGGAACTCCTAGACTGCGCCGGAAGACAAACTCAATATGTGAAGTCTAGTTACACGAAACCTGTGAACTAAACCTTTATGCGGGAAGATAAAATCTTTTCATTCATGACACACTCAATCAAGCTTAGGATCTGTCAAGTGTCTATCCAAATGACTTGATCATTATAACTTACCTATATTAGTTGACAACAGGACCATATCACAGATATGTCCATTGCATTGGCCAATGACTTAGTCAACCTAGTACCATATAAGTATCTGAGTGTTCACTCGAATATACATTCAAGGAAATAATTCTAATCTTGGTTCGACTATCACCTTTAATTCGCTTCGTAACGTACCCAAAACAAGCCGCGTCTCAACCTATAAGGTATTTGAGCTTAGGACAAGATCAAAGTACATTACTCTGTGAATAAGGTGAGCGTCAACCTCAAGTCCAAGGACCTCTATTTTCCACACACCGATGACATATAACAAACAGTGCATCAGTAGGGTGTACCAATACTTTAACAAGTATCCACGTGTCCATCATGAGTTTCCACAACTCGTAGCAAGTGAGACATGCTACATCCCCTAAGGATATGATGCAAACCACATGTCGACGTATCGCATATCATCGATATCCTTATTTCGATGATCATTAGTCGATGTAATTTAAGAGTTACGTTATAACATTAATTCTCACACCATTAATAAACATGTAGCCTCTAGGGAAGCATTTATAGAATATTATAAACAATCAACTAATAATTCAATAAATGCAAATGTCATAGTATTAATCATCATTAATATAAATACGAATGTGTACAAAGTATATTGTGTCTTAATACAGATTTTCTCTAGGACATACATATACTTTCACAAAGTACAGAGCCATTCATCGAAACGTGTCTTGAGATGATATACCTTACTGAAGAGTGTTACCCAGTGAGACATAGCAGAAAAAGTACGAGCTTGTGCTCATCACAAACGACAATCCCACAACAAAAATTATGGGAGACTTGAGAGTGATATAAAATGTCCGGAATAAAGAAATCGAATATGAAAGAAACGACAAGGAGAGATTATCGGACTCTATTTCTTTGGATCTGAGTTTTTTGTCTATTTCAAGTTTCAACCCCCTAAATCGAAAGAATTGAACGAGAGGAGTCGTATGAAGTGAAAATCTTTTTGTAGAGTGGCAGTAAGGATGCTTTATTTGTCAACTTTTTCATTATCACTACCAAATAACCAATTTTAGAGGCGAATTCAAAATTTTAAAATCAGTGAGTGCAAAACTAATGAATTTAGTTGAACTCATAAAATCCCACCTAAATATGGGGTGCGGGGGGGGCATTCTCATTATTATCAGTTGTCACTTCCTAGATGGTCAATTCAGCTTTGGTTACTTTAAGTTTTAAATCGAAGGCCATCCACAAAACTAATATCCACCTATGTGTTGGATCAACCAATCACAATTCCTCTAGCTATTATCATAGTATATAACAAACACTTTTCATGCGTAGTACAGAGGTGTTTCTCCAACCAAATTCCAAACGTGGCAAAATTTATCAGTAATTCTGCAATATGTAATAGAGACAGTTGTTGATAATTAGTCCAAGACTCCTAGCACAATGACGTTAAGGTGGTATACGACACATTTTACGGTCGATAATGGTTGATAAATGATAACCCACTTTCTTATTATAAATATAGTTCATCGAACATAGCAAAAGAGCAAAGCACCAATGCGTTCTTCCCCCACAGTTTTGGAGTACTGTAGGACTGTAAGTGGTCCTGGCAAGTAGAAAAGCTAATAAAAGAAAAACCAAAAAATGGGACTCCGCAGAAAACTACGTTAAGTACAATTTAAATCTTATCATAATGAGAATTTAAGTCCCTATTAGGAGTTTCACAGCACGTTTTCTTCCAAGAAACAGTTGTTAAGTTTTCAATTATTGAAGCAACATTCATTCTCTCATATACCCATGTCAGATAACTAGCAAAACATGTAGGTAGACCGTAAAGATATTCAACCATAAATACAGATTTTCCCTCAGTCTAAGAAGGCATAAATACAGCAATACAAAGCAAGCAAGTCGCCATGATGATGTTTTTGAGGGCGTAGTTGGACTTTTGCACAACTATGAGGTGAGGGAGAAAGAAAGAAAAGGCATAAATACAGCATAACTTTGGCCCAAATCATGAGACTTGTCTTTACTTTGAAAAAGACTGCATTTTATGTAACTACTGTACTACAAATTTTCTTACGAGAGGTATGCACTTTGGCTAAATGTTATTTGTTTTCCGGTGAAATCGGTTCTAACCAGAAACTCAGTTATAGATTTATATTTTAGAGTTTAAAAACAAGTGAGTCGTATCCGATCCTGGAAACTCCTTGACGAGTTCGATTTCAGGTGATAAAAATAAGAAATAACAAGTAAAATGAACTAAATAGTTAAGATTCAGAACAAGTAAAGGAAATAATAGACAAGTGGTTTTTTTAGCATATTACTTTGAGAGATATAGTATTTTGGTAACAATAGTGAGCAAGAGGATCCAAAATGTGTTTCCTTCCTAAGCTTTGCTTATATAAGCCAAATCTAGATTATTGTATGCCCAAAAGTTATGATGACGTGACTATGCTGGTGTCATCATGCTCACGCGTGTCGCGGCGCTCTGATCAAGATAAGAGGATGTGATAGGAGTTGTTGGAAGTGGGAGACAGTTGTAGGATATCCCCGAATCATCCGAGTTTCTGGATGTGCTAATCCTATCGGATGCACTATTCACCCAATAATATAGTCCCCCCCCCCCCTTTTGGGCCCTTCATTTCATGAGTCCGGGAAGTGAAAGAGTCTGTGCGTTTTTAGATTTTTTGCGGGAATCAAAACGTCGCCTTTTTCCCACGATCAGATGTTTTATCAAATCGACATTTATTGCATCCATTCACTCATTCGTGGGCGCCCTTTCAGAGACACTGATTGACATTCACTAACAAAGCACGCCACTTTGCTTTCCATAGCTAATGATTATTTTTGATGCCTATTTAAGCGGAAGACCTCGCTTGCATTTCCCCATTTTTACTGTTAAGTGTATTTTGTATACACTTTTGAGTCATTTTTAGTTAGTATTTTACTCTTTTATTTTGCGTTTAGTATAGTGTTAGGTGTGTTTTTCTTCCATCTTGTGTCACAACGGTCATAAAGGAGAAGATACTACTTTTGAGGATGAAATGAGCCTAAATGAGGATGAAAGCTGCACAAGCACAGCCCAAGGAATGAAGCCTAAGAAGTGCCAAAAAGAACAGAAGAAATTTGGTACATTCCGGACAGAATCAGAGAGGCACCGCGGTGCCTGGCCAAGCAGCACCGCGGTGCCATGGAACCGCGATCAAGCAAAATAGCATCGAGGCGTAAAAATTGCCGAAAGTCCGAAACTGAAACACCATCGAAGGCACCGCGGTGCCTGGCAACAGCACTGCGGTGCTATATGTCCAGTGAGCTACAGTGATTTCGGAAGAATTAGCACCGCGGTGCCTGCCAACGGAACCGCGGTGCCTACGCATATTTTCAGAAGTCCTAGGCCGAATTAGAGAGGGTTTTTATGGCCCGAAAGACACTTTTCTCAAGTATAAAATTCCTAAACCCTGCTCATATTCTAGATCATATACCATATCACAATTCATACTTTTGGGAGGCAAGAAGAAGACTACAATTGGAGACTCTTGTTCAAGTTCTTTTTCTTTTCTTTACTTTATTTCAGTTTACAACGATTTTGTATTAGTTCTTGACATGACAATGTTTAGAAGCTAAATACTTTAGTAGAGTTTTCATCGAATCTTCTTGAAGCTATTTCATTTAGTTAATGCATAGTTTTTTATTTCTTCTTCATCATATTAAGTTCTATTCAATAGTGTTGTGATTGCTTGATAATTAACTAGCTATTAATTGTCATCACTTATATGATTTCGAATCAAAAGTCTGAAAGATGAAATTTGAATATGTTGTAATTGTCTAGACATAGATTAAAATCGTGGACGGAAGTACCCCGATACTTGTGTAGTAGTTAAAGGTTATTGTTCTTAATCTTCCTGTGTGGTAAGACTTATCATAGAAATATAGAAGGTTTATGCACTAGGTTGAGCTCTTGTATGTCCTAACCGGAATATAATGACAAATTAGTTAACCTGCTATTTTAATAAGAAGAAGAATCATTAGCATTGCATTAACACGTGAAAGAATGGATAGTTGAGGAGATTGAAACCCGATTTCCTTCATAACTGTTATAAACCCAAAGGTTTATAATCTTTAGTTTATTTCATGCAATTAGTCATAATTCGTAGTTATAATTCTCAAACTAAAATAACGTCAACCAAATAGATACCATAGAATAGATTATCGGTACTTAATAAACCGGTCTCTGTGGACGATAAACTCGGTCTTACAGATCTTTATTACTTGAACGATACGTACACTTGCGTAAGCATCTAGAAATATCGCAACACTTACTCTCACTCTTTACTTCTGTGCAAATCCAGTTCCCTACCTATTTGACTCCCATTTTCGTAATGTCTTCTTTTTCTACATCCACATCTTCTTCATATGATCTTACACTCGCTAGTATGCGAGAGCAATTAGGCACTACCTTGGCGATCTCTGTTCGCCGTTGGACCTCATCTTCTTCAATCACTCAAACGATAGACCGGAGTTCTTCCGCGTCTGACATTACCTCCAACTTCAATTATGAGAGGGATTTCCATGCCAACCTTTAGTACAAATTTGTGGAAGACATTACTTCTCTAATTTATGACTCCACTATCCCCAAGTTTGTATCAACTGTGCTTGAGGTTGATGTATTCCCCCTCTTGTTAATGCCTGCATCACTCAATACATCTCGGGTATGCCAATGATCTATACTTACCCATTCACCATTGGATTTGGCCTCCCGATTCATAAAGTTATTGAGGACTACTGTCACCAATACGACATTTGTCTAGGGTAACTGGACCCTCAAACTTGGAGAGTAGTCTGCTACATGCAGCACCTGGCGGACCTTGCTAATCTTATGTTTACTCTGAATCACCTGATCCATCTACATTTCGAGGCTCTTGAGGCCTCATTACTAGTGTCGATGATGATCACGACTGAGGGTGATGTGATCGGTTCGTGATGATCCATACCAGCCGCTTCCACGACGCTAGCCTAGGCCATCTCCTGGAGCATAGGAATAACGCAAATATCCTCACCATTTCTTCATGTATTTTCCCTTATGTCTCCCTGGATACCATTTCTAACTCTATTTTCCATGTTCTTCTAGCAGCCAAGGTTGTACCTAAACCCCTGCCTGATATTTTTTGTTATAGTGAAACTGAGGCGATGAGCGATGATATAGAGGAAGAGTCTCAAACTGTTGGAGAGGTCCTAAGGATTAAAAAAATCATCGATAACAATCAAGACGATGTTTATATCAATCAAGAATACTTATATGTACCCCAGCTCTTTGATTTATGCAACTCCTTGGTAAGTAGAGTGGTTGTTTCCGGGAGACCTTCGGCTCAAGACAAAGCATAATCACAAGCAGGACAATCAAAACAAAGCAAGAGTAAAGAGTAAAGTAAAAGCAAGAGTAAAGCAAGAGCAAGATCAAGAGAAACGTCAGACTGAGATAAATAATTAAAGCAGTATAAAGTGCATTCGAACACGCGGGAACAGTAGCTAACACAACTAAATAAGCTAAATAAAATACACAAAATATACTAAAGGATACATAGCAGCAGAAATCATACACAATTGATTATAAAGCAATAATGTGACTATAATTGTGATAGGCTAATCGGGCATTCAGTAATAACACTACAACTATCAATTTGTAATCATAAATAGGACTACGCTTGAGTACCTACTACTCTTCTACCCTAATTTGTGTCTTCCACAACCCCCTATTTAAGGTCATGTCCTCAGTAAGTTGCACCTACGTCATATATCGTCTAATCGCCTCTCCTCAATACTTCATCGGTCTACCTTTACCCCTCCTGAACCCGTCCATATCCAACCTCTCAGACCTCCGCACTGTAGCATCTGTGTCTATCCTCTGCACATGCCCGAACCATCTCAACCTCGCTTCCCACATCTTATCATCCACCGAGGCCACTCTCACTTTTTCCCGGATATCCTCATTCTAATTTTATCTCTCCTTGTATGCTCACACATCCATCTCATCATCCTCATCTCTGCAACTTTCATCTTTTGTATGTGCGAAGTCTTGACTGGCCAACACTCCGCCCTATATAACATAGTTGGTCTAACCACCACCCTATATAACTTGCCTTTAAGTTTTGGTGGAACCTTTTTATCGCATAAGACTCTAGATGTGAGCCTCTATTTCATCCACCCTGTTCCAATACGATGTGTGACATCGTCATCAATCTCTCCATTCTCTTGGATAATAGACCTCAGGTACTTGAAGCTTCCTTTTTTTAGAATGGCCTGCGTACTAAGCCTTACCTCCACGCATGTCTTAGGGTCGCTCCCGTTGCTGAACTTGCACTCCAAATATTCTATCTTGGTAGTACTTAACCTGAACCCTTTAGACTCCAAAGTCTGTCTCTAAACCTCCAGCTTGGCGTTCACTCCGCTGCGAGCCTCATCAATCAGGACTATGTCGTATGTGAATAACATACACCATGGTAACTCCCATTGAATTTGTCGTGTCAGCCCGTCCATCACCAAGGCAAATAGGAATGGGTTAAGATCTCTGGTGCAATGTCATCATTACTGGGAAGTGCTCTGAGTCTCCTCCTATTGTCTGTACTTTTGTCTTGGTTTCATCATACATACATTGATCGCCCTAGTGTACGCCACAAGTACCCCTTCTAACCTCCAAACATCTCCATATAACCTCCTATGGATTGTCGTATGCTTTCTCAAGGTCGATGAAAATCATATGTAAGTCTTTCTTCCTCTCTCTATACTGCTCTACCAACCTCCTAATAAGATGGATGACTTTTGTGGTCGAACGTCCCGGCATGAAATCAAACTGGTGAGAAGAGGCACGTCTATTTCCAAGAACCAGTTGAATTCTTGTCAGGGCATTCAACTACAGAAGTCATTCATCTTATTAGGAGGTTGGTGGAGTAGTATAGGGAGAGGAAGAGACTTACATATGATTTTCATCGACATCGAGAAGGCATATGACAAAGTCCCTAGAGATGCTCTACGGAGATGTTTGGAGGTTAGAGGTGTATCTGTGGCGTACACTAGGGCGATCAAGGATATGTATGATGGAGCCAAGACAAGAGTACAGACCGTAGGAAGAGACTCGGAGAACTTCTCAGTAATGATGGAGTTGCACCAAGGATCAGTTCTTAGCCCATTCTGATTTGCCTTGGTGATGGACGGGCTGACATGACAAATCCAGGGGAGGTACCATGGTGTATGTTATCACAAACGACATAGTCCTGATTGATGAGACTCGCAACGGAGTGAACGCGTCGAGATTCGAGACGACTCTGAGTCTAAAGCGGTTCAGCCGAGTAGGACCAAGATAGAAAGATAGAATATTTGGAGTGCAAATTCATCAATGGGAACGACCCTCCGACAGGCGTGGGGGTAAGGCTTGGTACGCAAGTCATTCCAAAGAAAGAAAGCTTCAAGTACCTGGGGTCTATTATCCAAGGGAATTGAGAGATTGATGACGATGTCACACATCGTACTGGTGCAGGGTGTATGAAATAGAGGCTTGCATCTGGAGTATTGTGCGATAAAAATGTGTCACCAAAATTTAAAGGCAAGTTCTATAGAGTGGTGGTTAGACCAACTATATTGTATGGGGCAGAGTGTTGGTCAGTCGAGACTTCGCACATCCAAAAGATAAAGTTGTGGAGATGAGGATGTTGAGATGGATGTGTGGGCATACAAGGAGGGATAGAATTAGAAATTATGATATTCGGGACAGAGTGGGAGTGGTATCCGAAGGGATAAGATGCGGAAAGCGATGTTGAGATGATTTGAGCATGTATAGAGGAGAGACATAAATGCCCCAGTGCGGAGGTGTGAGAGGTTGGCTATGAACGGGTTCAGAAGGGGTATATGTAAGCGAAAGAAGTATTGGGGAGAGGTGATTAGACGAAATATTACGCAGGTGCAACTTACTGAGGACGTGGCCTTAGATAAAGAGTTATGGAGGACACGGATTAGGATAGTAGGTAGTTGAGTGTAGTCCTACTTGTCTATTTTCTCTCTTTTACTTTCACGGAATATTTATATATATAAACATATCTTCACATGCTTTTATCACGTTCTTTGATCCATAAAACATATATTAATTAACTTTACGCAAACAAAAAATTTATTATGATCTATATTCCATAATATATAATCTTAATAAATTGTTTTGTTCCTAAAAAATAAAACAGAAAACTTGATATAGTAGTTTAACATTTCGTAACAGATTATAGGTATTTTAAATTTTAAAATAATCTTAAATCAGTGAGCAAGAAAGTCCAAAATTCAATTAAATCAAAACTAGTGGGATGCCTTTGCAAACAGTTGTTTCAACACCTTTGAGATTTCAAGGAACCATATATAAATCTGTAAGTGCAAATACTCAAAGCACTTATGCAACGTCTGGACAGAAGCAAAAAGTTTGAGCAGAACACTTATATTAGGCCTAAACTCACAGGAGGATCTACTATTAAATAGTCGTCTAAGCAGACGATGGACGACACTCTGGAAGAATGGCCTTCTGCTGAGGTTGCTTCTGACAGATCTCATCGTAAACAGAATATTATAATAGAAGGATGATATTGAAAAACAGGTCATTGAAGTTCAATATCAAAATACTTGAACACATACAATTTCAGGCGATAAAGGAAATTACAGGGTGATATACAATGGAGTCAATCTGCAACACTAGCATTCGACCCTTCACCTAGAAGAATAAAGGAATCAAAGCCTCCAGCTTGTAGCTTTCAACAAAATCACATCCACAGTACGATTCAATTTGAAATAGAGGACACTGCAGCACTGACTTTTTCCTTCCCAGTAGGTTGAGGCTCTGGATACAAGCAAACAGGAGAGGCAAGATAGTGAAAAGGGGAAAACGGAGTCATGATCAGATCTTCATCAAAGATGCAATAGCTAGGCAGCCAACAAATGAATATCGGCTGCAAATATTAGTAACAGCATAAAACAGATGGTGGGTCACATGGCTAACATATATGAAAAACTGATGGGTGAACTTTCTTTTCTTTTTGGATGCAAGTGTATCCCATATTTATTCAGACGTGTAAAGGAAAAATGTAACCAGTTTCTTAATGTCTCTTGTCAACATTTCAATCGACAGTCAGTCAAAGGGAAAAGTGTATATGATAGAGGTTGTGCTATGATACAGAAAAGTGCTAGGATAGAGATGGACAAAATTTGTAGCTAAATAGAAACACCCGTCGCTAATCCTATTTAGCGACGGATTAACAAAAAAATCTGTTAGATACATGCAATTTAGCTACGAAATTCGTAGCTTATTCCGGTTTTGTGTGTAGTAGTATCACCAAAGGTGGTAGTTCTGCATCTTCCCACCTAAGAGGCTAAGTCATGAAAGTACATTGTGGTAATGCTCCACAATGCACTGGTTGCTTCAGCTTCGTCAAAAAGCGAAAGGCTGCACATCAACAAAGCCATGTGAAGGAGTTAATGTTGGAAAAATATGAATAAACACCACAAAATTTAAGGCTTGAAACACGTCGTAAAAGCTTTTCTAGAAGTGATATTACTCTCTTTACTTCGAGGGATTGTTATGGGATTGAGTGCAACAAGCTTTAGTGGAAATCACAAGTCTTTTGATTTTCTACACTAAGCAGATAGTGCAGAAATTCTTGTCAGAAAAGCATGAAATAGCAACTTGATCTATTAAGTCTAGAAATAGCAAGTTGTTATTTCTTGCTTTCCAGACCAGAATTTCTCCACTATTTGTGTAGTTCGAAATTCAAAAGACTTGTCAATTCTATAGCGATTTCTCGAAAGAGAGGGAGCAAATATCACTCATTGAAAAGCGTTTTAAATGTGTTTCATGCCTTAATCTTTTGTGTTCTTCATTCATATTTTTCCAACAATCTAAAGCTATATTCTTCATCTATGCCTACCCCAGAGAGATGGTGAGTAGAATGGTACACAAGGAAGATCTTGAAGTAACAGACAAACAAAGATCAATTGCCAGTTTCGTCACTTGTCAAAAATGAAACACCAATACACCCCCCCCCCCCTGTTTTCTTGACCACTGTTGAAGCGAATAATATTAAATTCAAAGAGAATGGAAGATTTATTAGGCCATGCATGCCATCAAACCAAAACAGAGACAATATCGATGCAATCCCTGGAAGTACATAGGTTTTCTTGCCACCTCATAGAACCACCTTTCAGGAACGCCAACATAGGTTGTCGGATATCTTTCCTGGACGATCCACTTCATGGGTTTGGCCTTTGGTTCAGAGCAGAGGAGAGCTGACGCCTCTCCCAGAAAGTCTTGTACAAGCATTTATTGATAACTTGACATTTGGGGTTTCTGATCTCGTGTTTTACTGTAATTGGATTGGGCATGAGCTAGGCTTTGTCCGGAAAGGGAGTTTACGAGGCCAAGTTTGGAGTTTATGTAAAGTGACTGGAGAAACAGAGTTTATGTAAAGTGACTAGAGAAACACATCGTTAATGAAAACCACTGGCCAAGATTAAGAATTATAATGATCCAAGATATTTTCAATCTTGATGACGCAAACTTCACAAGATGGAGAAGATACTGCCTATTGAGAAGTGACAAAATCGGGTTTCATTTTCTTAACTCCACTACTTCTCATCTAAACCTTTATTTGTAATTTAAATTTAAACAATTTCTAACTATAAAAAGAATTATCATACCGTAAATTAAAACTTCTAATTCTATTTTTTTGACCGGTAAACTAAAACTTCAATTCTAATGCCTACAAATAATAGCTCATCCCAGGGACAAACAAAAAGTTGAACTTACATTTTCATGTGATATCAACTGCACTGAATGAAGCAAAATAATGTCATAAATATCTACTACAAATAGACATCAACCAAAAGCTTAGAGATATGATTAACATTTACCGGACATGTGAACAACAATGTGGTTGCAAAGTAGAAGGACAAACAACATTGATCGCTGGGCGACCTAAACAGAATAATGGCATGATTCTGCTAAGGCATAGATGATTATTTAATTAACATTTAAAGAAAGAGCCATGAACCTCCAACAATGAGGTTGAGGGGTTCACGTCACGAACGGGAAAGTGAGAAAAGCTACCGGTGGCCATATCCAAGAAAAAGAAAAGGAAACCTTGTAAATTCATGAAGTCAAGGATTGTTTTTGGTTTGTGAATGTTGTGTTGTGAACAAGTCACAACACGATTTGGAGAGGAAGAGAGGGTTGATGAGATCCTGTGATACTCACAGGTTCAGGGGAAGGTGGTGGGGGTAGCGGAATTGAGTCAGAGGTACGGGCAATATTGTGTATTTGCTGGTTTCTGTTGATGATATCAACCCGGAGCACAACCCGGTTGTAAATCAGGTTATCTTTTGTCTTGCTGAACATTTTTAACATTAAGGATCTTGGGAACCTTGACTTTTTTCTTGGAGTTGAGGTGGTCCGTGCTGCAGATGGAATTACTTTATCACAATCAAATTACATCAGTGACATCCTCTCTGAGGAAAACATGATAGACTAATTCAGCAAAAACTCCAATGAGTGCCACTAAAATGCTTAAACTAAATAATGGTGCGGAATCAACTGATGCCACTCGCTACAGGAGAGTTCTTGTAAAGCTCCAGTACTTGTCGTTCACTCGTCCAAACATAAGTTTCTCTGTGAATAAATTGTCTGAATTTATGCACTCCCCTGTCTAAAGTACACTGGAAAGCACTCAAATGAGTACGCAGGTATCTCCAAGGTATAAGAACAAGAATAAAACACAAAAATTAAATAGTCTATTAAATCACTATAACCTTTAAATGCATAATGAAACTGCCACCTCCCTAAACTAACTTCTCTAGAGGGGGAGGACTAAACTACTTTGCTAAACAAACTCCTTGAATAAAGAGATTATTCGAGAGCATAAAGGAACAGCTAAATTCTAACAAATAGCTAATGAAATGGTTAACCAGTAACAACCTAAGCAATAAATCTATAACAATTTAAGCACAGTAAACCAGTAATAGAGTAAACTGGTGCCCTAATACACCCCCCCTCAAGGTTGGCAGTGCGTAACAACGCCTAGCTTGAATAAATGGACGTCAAAGGCTAGTTTTGGGAGAGCATCAACGAGTTGATCTGCAGCATGAATATGAACAATGTGAACTTGGTATACTGGACTTGCTTGCGAACAAAGTGAAAGTCCACAGCAATGTGCTTCATGAGGCTATGGAATACTAGATTTTCACATAGATAAGTTGCACAAATATTGTCAGATTAAATGGTGGTTGGTGCTTGTGAAAGTGGAAATGTAGTTCTTTTAGCAGATTTGTCACCCAATTTACTTCAGTAAGTGCACTTGCAACCACTTGATAGTCTGATTTGATGATGAGCAAGTCATTGTTTCCTAGATGACCAGCTCATAGGATTTTGGCCAAAAAACAAAATTTAACCAGTAGTGGAGGCTTGATTACTCACATCTCTGGCCTATTCCTCATCAGAGTACATATGTACTTGAAATTATTATCTCTTTGTATGCGAAGACCAAACTAAAGTGTTTCTAGAGATACCTGACCTGGGTACTCGTTTGTGTGCTTTCTAGTGTACTTCAGATGGGAAGTGCATAAATTGAGACAATAACATTCACGATGAAACTTAAATCTGGACCAGTGAACGACCAGTAATGTAGCTTTTCAAGAACTCTCTTGTAGCGAGTGGCATCAGTTGGTTCCGTGCCATCATTTAGTTTAAGCACTTTCAGTTGCATTCATTGGAGTTTTTCCTGGATTGTAGTCTCGTGTTTTTCTTTGAGAGGATGTCATTGATGTAATTTGACTGTGATGAAGTAATTCTATCTACAGCGGAACACCTCAACTCCAAGAAAAAAGTTAAGGTTCCCAAGATCCTTAATGGAAAAACGTTCAGCAAGACAAAAGGTAACCTGATTTACAACCGGGATGTGGCCCCCGATGATGATGATATCACTAACGTAAACGAGCAATGTACACAATATTGATTGTACCTTTGACTCAATTCCGCTACCCCCACAACCTTCCCTGAACCTGTGACTATCACAGAACCTCAGCAACCCTTTCTTCATCCGCAAATTGTGTTGTGACTTGTTCACAGCACAACATTCACAAACCAAAAACAACCCTTGATTTCATGTTTCACTTATCACCCACTTTCACCTCTACCAGGTTCAAACATGCTAACAACACACAGAATGGCAAAGGGTAATGAAAAGTGAATTTGATACATTCTTGAATAATCAGACATAAGAATTGGTACCACATGACCCCACAAAAAGTAGTGTCTTGCAAGTGGTTATACAAGTCAAAAAGGAAAGATGATGAAACAGTCGATCGCTGCAAGGCTCGACTTGTTACAAAGGGGTTTACACAACGTCCTGGAGTTGACTACCACGCCACAGTTAGTCCGGTTTTCAACCGACTACTATGCACTTGGTGCTTTCGATTATCATCCAGCAGAATTGGCCCCTACGGCTGCTTGATGACAACAACGCGTTCTTGCGGGGTCGTCTAGAAAAAGAAGTGTAGCTCCTCAAGCTTGGTACAATGAACTCAAGACTAACCTTCTTTATTTGGGATTTGTCGAATAGGAACCTCACTTTTCAAACGCCAAGAGTCGAGCACTATCGTGTATTCACTAGTTTATGTCGATGATATCATCATCACCAGAAGCCACAGCACGATCGTAAATCAGGTTATCTTTTGTCTTGTTGAACGTTTTTAAGGATCTTGGGAACCTTAACTTTTTTCTTGGAGTTGAGGTGCTCTGTGCTGCATATGGAATTACTTTATCATAGTCAAATTAAATCAATGATATTCTCTATGAGGAAAACTGCAATCCAGCAAAAACTCCAATGAGTGCCACTGAAGTGCTTAAACTAAATGAAAGCACAGAACCAACTAATGTCATTAGCTACAGGAGAGTTCTTGAAAGCTCCAATACTTGTTATTCACTCATCCAGACATAAGTTTCTATGTGAATAAACTGTCTCAATGTATATGTTTTCCATCTGGAGTACATGGGAAAACACTCAAATGAGTACTCAAGTACCAATTAAGTTTGGTGTTCGCATACAAAGGGATAATAATTTCAAGTTGCACATGTACATAATGCAGATTGGGCTGGACATGTGAGTGATCAAGCATTCACTACTGATTACATGTTTTTTTACCAAAATCGTGAGTTGGTCATCTAGGAACCAAAAAATAATTGTTTGATCATCAACCGAAGCAGAGATCGAGCAGTTGCAAGTGCACATGCTGAAACAAATTAGGTGACAAATCTGCTAAAAAAACTACATGTTCCACTTCCACAAGCAACAAACATTTACTGTGACAATAAAGGTGCAACTTATCTGTGCAAAAATCCAATATTCCATAGGCGCATGAGCACATTGCTGTGGATTTTCACTTTGTTCGCAAGCAAGTCCAGCAAAACCAAGTTCATGTTGTTCATATTAGAGCACAAGTTTACTTTATTACTGGTTTACTATGCTTAAATTGTTACAGATTTACTGCTTAGGTTGTTACTGGTTGACCACTTTATTCGCTAGTTGTTAGGACAGAGTTGTTCCTTCATCCTCTCAATAAATCATCTTATTCAAGGTGTTTGTTTAGCGAAGTAGTTTAGTTCTCCTCAGAGAGGAGTTAGTTTAGAAAAGTGGTTCTTGCATTTTGTATTTAATGGCTATAGTGATTCAACAAAGAGTATTCAGTTTTGTGTCGTTACTCTTGTTCTTATAGAACCAAGTCCTTTTATTTCATAGTACGGCCTTATAAGGCATAATGGAAGACAAGAGCCTCCGCTAGAGCTTCATATTTTGGTTGGACAGCTTAACATGAAGATTATCTACCGAAGATAATTTGCAAAGAAGAGGATACAATTTACATAAACCGGTGCTATATGTGTGAAGCCCATGCTGAATCATTGTCAAACCAATTTTTGCATTGTTCTTAGGTTTGGCACATTTAGGATGGTCCTTAAAGTATTTAGAGTGAAATAAGCATGTCCAGCATCTTTGAAGGTTTCCATACAGAGCTAGAGGGAATGTAGAATGAGGAAACTGATCAAATACATATGGAACATTTTTTTTCTTTTCCTTTTTCCTCTATTAAAAACTACATTACAAAAAGAAAAGATTCAAGCATCTAATAGAAGTAACTAATCAAACCTTAAATATAAATAGCATATAGCATGGTAAACTACATATAATATGTATACAATGAGCGCTCCACGCTGCCATTGGAAATATTATTAGAATTGGGATTTCATCTTCCACCCAAGAAAAAAAGCAAGGTATGTTCTCTAAGGAATTAAAATGCTATTTCAGTTCATACTTATTTCATAGATTTCCAATCGACTCGTTAATTTGGCTGACATGTCTTCAACTTATAGTAGATATTGTTGTGCATGTTGCAGCACAGTGACAAGCTCAATTTGGTTTTGGTTCTTAACACCTTGCACAACACAGTCAACACTCAAGTAGATATTCAAACTGGCAACTTAATTTAAACCAATAACCCTTATGTTCTGACGCAAAAGCTTGTCAATTGTTGATGCAGCAGCTTGTCATATGATGATTCAAAAGTTGGTCATCCTTATCTCTTTTTTTTTGTACTGGTAAGTATATTATAAACAGCAAAGTAATAAACCCCTGTGCAAAAACAAAAAGAGGGGCTGCTACCTATACAGAAATCAGCTCCTGTAGTGAATTGATGAAATCTAACATACCATTTCTTCCTTCCCATCCTGTAGTTTGGCATCCTTATCTTTAAATGGATAGGTATCATCCTTATCTTTTTGTCATCCTGAGATTAGTCGTCGTCTTTAGTGAGGTTTGTCCTACATTGATTCTTGAAATAAAACCACTTAAGATTTAAGCTTATATAAAGGCCTTAGGAACTTAAACGTAACTGATATTGAATTATTATTATTTTGATAACTGTGACGCCAGGGCCAGCTTGCGCACACCTCGACTACTCCATGGGATACCTGTCACTACTAGTACCACCAGGTACACTAGATAACTCTATCAACCAAGGCTATGACAGATGGAAAGAAATCAACTAGTATTTTTATCTCTATTGGAATTTGAACATGAGACCTTATAGTTCTCAACCTACTTCATTGACCGCTAGGCCACACCCTGAGTATTAATGTAAATGATATTGAAGTATAAACTTTTTATATAAAGTTGTGCTTTAGTTTGCTTCTTTTAAGAGTGTATGTTTCCTCTAAAGAAGTGAGTTAACCTTGGAAATAGCCAACCAAGGTTGCCTCTTTTCCAGCTATCATGTCATAGTAGGGTTCTAACCTAATCAATATTGGGGCACCCACGATGTTCTGGCGTCAGGTTGATATCAAAGCCTCTTGCTCGGGTGTTCTTCTATCCTTTGCCTTTTTATTTCCATACATGCCTTTAGCCTTTTTTTATATCTCTATTCTCGTCCCTTTAGTTTTTGTAATTACTTTTTTGCCCTTTAGCTTTATGTAATTACGAATGTGTCCCTCTATCTTTCCATATTTGCATCCTAGCTCTTTAGCTTTCATATTGTCAATTTTGCTCCTTCATTCTTCATATTGGCACTTTGACCCCTAAACTATCCATAGTTTTCCTTTTACCCCTATATATTAATTTCAGTACACCGAGTACGACATTTGGTTACCAGTTTACAATTCTGCATAACTAATAGTACATAAATTAGTAAATACGTGAATAACTAAACTCTGCGTTATTAATACCCCTAAGGCGTTAAGTGCAAGGAGTAAGTTCATTCTGGATTTACCAAGAAGACAGAAAAAAAATGAGAGAAACATGACGCCTTACTTGATATGAGCGCCTTAGGTCTGGTTTTAAAGAGAATCCGTTGACGAATTACTCCAATAACGTCCAATTCCACCCTTGATGAATTGATGTCACCCTTCTCTTCTTCAGTGGAAAGTTTGTTTTTCTTCAGTACTAACATTGGCTTTTTCAAGGGCACCTTGGTTCCGGTCAACTCATGATATCCAACTGTAAATGTATAAGTTTCCTAAGATAAAAATAGCATCCAGAAAATGTCAATTTGAGATTCCTAAAATTTCATTTAAATAGTTTAAGCATCCCATGAGTGGAATACAGTAAAAAGAAAAAACACTAAACCAGAAAAAGGAAATCTGAGAATTTTGGGTAACATAAACTGTATTGTGGGAAATGTTTTTTTTCTGCAAGATAAAGGAAAACTTTTTAAAGTGGTCTGATTAAATTGAATTATTGAAATGTTTTCTCCAAGGGAAATGACTTGCTCAATTATACAGATATCCCAACTTACTCCATATCATATACTTTTAGACATTGTTGTTCAACCTTTAATATATAAGTATGAACATACTTAACATATGTCCCGGAAACCTATTTATATGAAATTTTAAATAGTCGATCTACCTACCAAGGTGGAGTTAAGGTCTGTGTACACTCTAACCTCACCAGACCCCGGTGTGTGATTTGACTAGATATCTTGTTGTTGTTGTTGTTGAACAAAACATGATCCTTATACTTGATAGATACTGCATCTTGTACAATTAACATATGTCCATTACATTAATGAAACCTTGAAAATGATTCAGGAAATAGATTTTCTAATTAAAAAGACTATTTAAGTTACCCTTGTCTCAAATGAGCTTTTCAAATCCCAACATTGACAATGGAGTATATAGTTTTAAAGTGAAAAAAAGGACCTGGGAAGTGGGGCGGCAAAGAGTTCCAATTTGGAGATTTTGGAGGCCATCTTTGAAAGAGGGTTGAGCTTCAACAACACCTTGAAGTTCCAGAATTGCCCATTCGGGGCAATTCTCTTCTCCACAACTGCATTTTACCTGAATCTGCATTTATATTTGATAGAGATTTTGGTCTCTCTTTCAGATCACTCTATAACCTCAAACATTTAGGTCCAAGGGTTTTTTTAGGCGAGCGAGCGCTGCAAAGTGGAATTGGCTTTGGCGCCAAACCTTATGGCAAAACGATGCCGTTATGAGAGAAAAAGGAGTACCGAAATTTGTCCTGAGATTTGAGGAAACAATATTTGCCTGCTTTATGGTTAAATATTAAATAATTGGCAAGTGATAGATAAAATTTAAACAACAATCTTAAAAATAATTACCGATGACCATAAGTCAATAATCACCTCTTCTAGAAGAGGTTCTCCAATTAAAGGCAACTAGGGTTATGTCCCGCCTCCAACATGCAATTTCTTGTTACGTTTTATGTATTCTAGAAATTCGTATAATTAAGGACTTATATTTACATCAGGTGTACAATTGATACAAATCAAGAATCTATGTGATAGAATTTTTTACGCAGAGAATTTTTCAACTGGGTGTATTGTCAGTACAGCGTCGCGGCGCAGCAGTCTCTGTCCATTCCAGCGTCGTGGCCCAGTAATTTCTCGGGTCAGACTCCGGGTTTCAGACCAATTTATGGCCGGTGCAGTAGTCCGGAATACTCGGACCTCGACCCCTTCAAGCACATCATGCAGCGGGACCCACACAAATCGACATTGAAGTCGCGATGCATGTTGACACCCAATTTTGTCTCTCTTCCCATTATTCATTCAAAATTAACTATTTTCAACACCACAAAATAATTTTAAAATTTTAATAAAGGCATACATATGCACACATAAATAAATAATTTAATATTCTCAAAATAACCACTTTTATTATTATTAGTATCTTTACTCCCTCGCTATAATTAATTATCCAAATCATATTAATCCAAATTTATCGCCTAAATTACCTACTGAAATCCCTAATAGGCAAAATCACTTTTCTGCGTTGGATGTTACGCACGCGGTTTTAGAGGAAACCACGAATGCTATTAATTTTATTGAAAATCTCTCTAATAATAAATATAAAAATAATTTTCTAACCCCTAATATGGCCAGTGCCACGTCTATTACTAACGTGGAGTCTTTAGATGAAGACAATTTAAACAACATGCATTAATAATTATGCTACTAACCCTTCTCTTAAGAACTCTATTAACCCTATAACTACTCTCCAACTCACAAGATTATAAATCTTACGTTGCACCACTCGACGGACATGCAACAAAACCAGTCCATCATTACTACATAATCTCCTAGTGAAACTTCAGATTTCCCCAATCTTTCTAACTCTATGCTCTAACAAAGTAACAATGTCAAGGATTACAATCGTTGTTCGACGTCGCTACCGTCTAATCCAAGTTCTGAGGCCACCAAGACCATTTTTCATGGAAAATCTCATGGTCATGCAATCTCTCTCACGATGATGATAGGCGGAAGAGAGTCAGTGATAGTTCTCCAAAACCCTCACTATATTGCACAACTAATAGCGGAGGGTATGAACATGGGGATGGGGAATTACACTTGTCTAAACAATATCCTACACCCAATTCCCCCAATTATGAATCAAAACTATGTCGAAACAATGAAGGGTCACTGGAGTCTGGAGCCTCCCCCCTCATATGTTCCTCTAGTAACAAATAACTTCAACATCAACTTGTCATTCTTCTCCCATGTCATCAACTCTGTCAGCCTTGAATCCCATATTAATTCAATAGGACCACAGCACCAACCAAGCACCACCTCCCTCTCTCTCTTCCCCTCTCTCTTCCATTCTTGGCATAACAACAAATTATTTTCACCACATAAGATGTATGCCCATTTTGAAAATGATAGGTGGGTCACGTTGAAAATGATATGTGGGTCACCTTGTAAAACGATACAAGGTGATAAAAAAAATTGAAAGTGGGTGCACTTGCACCCATAATGGAAAGGGTGCGTCCGCCTCTGGTAAGAATGCTTAACGTTCAACACTCGGGGCTTGCCTTAAAGCTCTTGCACAAATTATGTGTTAAATTCATAATTAACACTATTGACCCTCGTAATTCATTAATAAACAAATGATGCTTAATATATTTTTTTATCTGTAGAAATAAGAAGATTGAAAGTAACTCAAATAACAAGTTGTTGCATTGTATATTTTCTATTTGAGAACACCGTGAGGTGAATATCAGTTAATATTTTTTTTTAAATACAAAGCCGAATTTTACATCTTCATCTGTCATTGATCTTCATGTTTTGTCCTATGTGTCAAAATTATCATATTTTATTAATTTATTATTTAAAATTTTATTTTAATTCATGAAAAAGTGATGTTTTAATTATAAGAATGATAAACTTTATTGATTATATTTTAGGGAGGTAAATATTGTATCGTAGCAATATATTTTATGAAATTATGATTCTTTTGTTGTTTGAAAGTTACGATATTAGAGTTGATGTATCTCTTATTATTACATTATTTATACTTGTAAAATCATGTTACAAAAGTTTTCTATGTGTTTCTTTAATCATGTTTTTAATTTTATTTTAATAATTAGTTTCTTATTTATTTTTGCGTTATTATAATATTTTACTACATTACAAAAAAAACATTTAAAGACTGTACGGGATCGCGCTTCGTGCAGTTATGAGAATAATCAAAATATGATTAAATGTTAAAATCATAATTTTGTCAGAAAAAACAATTTAAATTGATCATTTTTTTAGATTCTATCATCTTTTACTGATTTTCTAATATTTACTTCATTAAAATTATTTGACAAATAATTTTTTACTAGTTCAATATGAAATAACCTATTGAAATCAACTTGGCTGAGATAAAAAAGAGGAAAAGGGTAATGTAAAAATTTGGGGATGTAAATCAGCCTGCCTTTTTCTTAGTGTGAATAATTAAATGTATCATCATTGTTGCTTGCTGGATCAAATACCAATTTTCTATTACTGTTCTTTTTTCCTTTGTAGTTTCTTTTCCTTTTTTAAAATTCCAATCGTATTCTTTTTGTCTTTTAATTCCGTCAACTCAATTCTGAAAGTATGTATATACTAAAGACAATCATTATTAGGGACAAATGTACTTGAATATTCGTATTATTAATAAGATTAATATATTTATGGCAGTTGCGATTATTCAATTATTATTTGATTGTTTGTAATTATTGATTAATGTGCATCTCTTGTGCCCTTGTGTTTACGTTGTTATTAATAGAGTGATGTATTAATGATAGAACGTAACTCTCAAAGTGGCCTCGACTAATGATCACCGAGAATGATATAGCGATGATATGTTATAAGTCGACATGTGGTCTGCATCACATTCTTGGATAATGTAGTATGTCTCACATGCTACTAGTAATTGTTACTAGTGATGGACGCATAGATACTTTTGAAAAGTATTGGTATACTCTACTGATAAAATATTTGTTATACATGTCTAGAGTTATCAGCGTGTGGGAGATAAAGGTCATTTAACTTGAGGTCAATACGTACCTTGTTTACAAAACAATGTATTTTGACCCTGTCATAAGCTTAAATTCCTTGTAGGATAAGATACGGCTTGTGTTGGATGCATTATGATGTAAACTAAGGTGGTAGTTGAGCCAAGAATAAGATGCATTCCTCGATTGGATATTCGAGAGAGAGCACTCAACTTCTCAGTGATATTAGGTCGACCAAGTCATTGGCCATGCAAGAGACATATTTAGAATATGGTCTAGTTGTCGACTAATATAGATGAAATAAAGTGATCAAGCCATTTGGATAGACACATGACAAATCCTAAGCTTGATCGAGTGTGTCGCGAATGAAAGGAATTTATCACCTCACATAAAGGTTATGTTTGTTGGATTCATGTAAACGTACTTCACGTATTGAGTTCGTCATACGGTGCAGTCTAGGAGTCCTGTATGGATATTAATTGGATCAGTGTCATATGTGAAGGCTTATAGGGTCACACTATGTCGATTGTCTTTTCGATCTAAGGGTGTATTGAGAAAGTATTAAATATTTGATTTGAAATCAAGATATTTAAATTGATAATAACTATGGGATAATTTTATTTGATGAAATTATTTAATTAAGTCAAAATTAGATTTTGGATTTAATTAAATGTGTTGAATATATGTTGTGAAATGTAAGGCATCGCTGGCCTAGTCGCGCGCTCGCATCATGGCGCCTCATTGGTCGAAAGACGACGCCTTCGACAGTGAGCCTAGTCAGACTAGCCCACTGCATTTCGGGTTTTGGGTCAGTCTTGGGGCACAACCCTAATCCGCTTTGTGACCTAAAATCAATTATAAATACAGCACTAAATCTTATTATCAAGATACTAATTGAAAACTATTTTCTAGACTTAGAATTTAGAAAAGAAACTCTCTCAAACCTCTGTCAAGATTTTCTGACTTTCATGACGGAGAAATACATTATAGCAAGACACTTGCAATCGAAGGGACAATCGTGTGTAATCCCTAAGTGAAGATTTTAGATTAAAACAACATGTAAGTTTTATTGCTTAAAGTCTTTACATGTTCAATTGTTATATAACCATACCAGACGGAATTATTGGGTAACTAAAATAAATTTTAAACTTTCGATATACCTTACTTATGAGTTTTGAATCCAATAAAACCATACAGTGGTATCAGATTTCAAGTTGGTTCAATGGTTATATAACAATTGAATATAATAATAATATGGGTTAAACATAAAATTAGTTTCGAACTGAATTAAAATAAGGCTTCTTGAAATTCTACAACCTTGACTGAACAATTAACCTTTGATGTCACCCTAAATTATTAACTACGCTAAATCGAGGAAGTCATTCCGTTCTAACTCGGACTAAGCCAAAGTGCAGATAACCGGTTCATTGCGAACATGGTGCACGGTGAAAAACGGGTGGGAATAGAGATGGTTGATATGTGCGTTATTGATAATAGTGGGCGATGATAAAGGATCTATGATCTGATTCCTAAATTGAATTTAGGGTTTGGACGAATTTATTTTAGAAAATCAACACAAAAATGTTCTGTCAGGACGTCGGCACTGTGGCCCTATGGTAGGGTGTCGAGGCGCCTGCTAGGGTTTTCAAGGTGGCGTCGCGGCTCCATGGTGGAGCACCGCGGCACCTGTCATGGGGAAAGGCAGGAGTCGCGACTCCTGTCCATAATCCGCGATTAAAAGCTTCATTTTAAAATTCTGGACTTACTGGACAGTAGGCGCCGCGTCTCCATGGTAGAGCGTCGTTGCCCTAAATGCACAATAGAAACTGAAAGTCTTCTGCCATGCCAGCGTCGCGGTTGGTGGAGCGCCGCGACCCTAATGATTGGCGTCGCGGCACCACCTGCCCAGAAAACAAACAAAAAATCAAAGTTCAGAATGTGTAACCCATTATTATTATTATTATTATTATTATTATTATTATTATGCAGTATCTTATTTCATAAGTGTATTATTTACGTGCTAAATGTCAACACGTTTGTCATTTAAATTACTAGAATAGCATCCGCAAATAATTATTTGAGTAGGCGGTCAGTATGTGTTTAACCGCTTAATATCATGTTTGGGAAGGCGATGCCCAATATATACTCAAATGACTTTGCATGATATTTAAGATGCTTTATTTTATAAAGCATACTAGAGTTGATCTTGGTTAAAACCCTATTAAAATATTCCCCAAATTTAATACAAGTCTCATTCAAAATGAACGCGTCGTCCGTTATAATTGATTGTAGTGCAAAATCCTTTTCGACGAGATGGGTATTTATGCCACAGCATTTGCTCTAAGTCTACGATGACTCAGACTCTTTCATAGATGCATGTTAAATGTAGAAATGGGTGATGAACCTTCATGAGTATTTACACCACAGTGTTTGCTCTATAAGGCAAAACTCACTTAGATACATAATTGTAGTCGCATAACGGGGTTGACTTGGCGCCACATTGTCGGACAAGCCGAGGGACGCAGATCGATTATTGAGAATATTCGGTCAAACAAGAGTTACAAATTATTTGTAATTGATTTTGGAGACGTACCAGGTTGTGTTGTTGAAGTTATCAGCCACAACAAATACGGAGATAACATGAACATGGATGTTCGCCCATTATGACCGTATTTGATATGAGTTCGTATTCTTCCATGGTGTCAAAGAGTATGTTAAAATAATATGAGCTAATTAAATTAAAGGCCTTGTTAATTAGTTAACGGATGTGTTCAATAGAAATTATATTAGAATTTAATTTCAAGTCTATCTATTTCTTCAGTATATACAAAATGTCGAATCTATCACTGAAAATGTTGGTCGAGAAAACAAGTTGACTGGAGCTAATTTTCCTGACTGGTTTAGAAATATGCGACTGGTGTGAAGACTAGAAAGAATTGAGTACATGTTAGACAAAGTGTTCCCCACAGTCTCTACTGAAGATTTTATTGAGTACGCCCTGTTTGACAAGGTAACTTATCAAAAACATATAGACGATGCTACCTCGGCACAATGCGTAATGTTTTCCTCCATGTAGGGATGTCAGTGGGGCGGGTAAATGCAGGTATCGCCCCGTACCGCACCCTCTCCAGTTGGGTCAGGTATGGGGGATGGTTTAATGGGTGGTGGGGCGGGTATGGGTATCAAAAGTGCTACCCGCCATGGATAGTGGGGTGGGGATGAATTTCATATAAAACTTGCATTGTACCCGCACTGCATCCGCACCGTACCCGCACTGCCCGCACCCGTACAACCTAAATAATGGGCCTGCAACTTGTTTCCTTAGCCCAAAGTCCAAATATAGTTTAAAAGTGAAAAAAAGTATAAATAAATAAATAAACATTCTCAGTTTCTCACATACACCGTATACGTATAGGGATGTCAGTGGGGAGGGTAAATATGGGTACCGCCCGCACCCACTCTAGTTGGGTCGGATATGTGGATGGTTTAGTGGGTGGTTTGGCAGGTATGAGTATCAAAAGTGCTACTTGTGATGGGTGGTGGGGCGCGTGTGGGGGTGGGTTTTAGATGGCGGGTACGGGTATAGGGTACCCTTCCCCCGCCCCTTCCTCATCCCGTTGACATCCTTACCTCCATGACTGTAGAGTTACAGAGGCAGCATGAAAACATGAGGCTCAATGAAATGCTAGAACACTTGAACAATCTCAAACAATGGAGTATGAACTATTGAGAGACCTTTTCAAGTAATTTGAACTAAAAGGGTCAAATGACAACGCATGTTCTAAAGATGATCGGGTTAATAGAAAGGTTGGCTTCAATTGGAACGAAGCGTCCTATAAATGTCTTTGTCAACCTAATACTGAATTCGCTTCCTAGATCATTTGAGAATTTCATTGTGAACTTCAATATGAATGGGACGAAGGCAAGTCTTCCAGAGCTTCACAACATGTTGAAGACATTTGAATCATCTACCTCTAAAGGAAAAGTTATGCTCATGATAGGCTCATCTAGCAAGTTCAAACCCAAGGGTAAGAACATGCAGAAGAATAAGGGTAAGGCAGTTGTTGCACCCACAGTTGTGAAACCTAGAGGAGGTGTTTAGAAGAAGGCAAAGGTAGTTGTGGATGTGTGCCTCAACTATAAGAATAAGGGGCACTGAAAGAAGGATTGCACAGCTCTGGGACGGTGTTTCTGGCTCTGCTGGACAAGGTATGTTTGTCATTGAAATAAATATGTCTATAAGTAACTCCCATTGCTTGGTATTAGATACCGTTTGTGTCTCATATATTTGTAATAATGTGCAGGGTCTGACTGTCACGATCCGAACTCCGGGCCCGCGACTGGTGCCCACAAGGCCGCCACTGTATATAGATATAACCAAAACTAGTACAACTCACATATGTCCAAATACATATTCAACCCACACCTGTCTACAAGACCTCTAAGAGTTTGATAGAGACATGTGACGGGACAAGGCCCCGCCGTACCCCTGAATATACATAAGTCATAATGGAAGACCTGTACCAAAATGACAAGCTCCGGAACAGTGGAGCTATCTCAAAAAGCTGGGCAAAGATCCTAAGCTCGAGGATCACCAAACTGAGTACCTATACCTGCGGGCATGACTGCAGCCCCCCTGAGAAGGGGGTCAGTACAAATAATGTATCAAGTATGTAAACATAAAGTACAGTAAATAAGATCATGACTGGCCAAAAGCTGACAGGGACAAGTATGAAAATCAAATACCAGATTCAACCGTGCCATATAAAATAGAAGTCAACTGTACATTGTAAACATAGAGAGTCAACTATGCCTTTTTTTAAAACTGAGAGTCATACCAAAATCATGAATGTCTGCCCATATAATCATGTACAGTTATGGTTATCTATACTCGCATCATGGATGCTTGTCCATGGAATCGAATATATATATTGTCCGGCCTTCTAGCGACGTACGCGAAGAACATATAAGGTATACTGCCCGACCCTTTCTGGGACGCGGTAAAGTCATCTATACCTAAACTGCCCATCCAAGGTATACTGCCCGGCCCATTCTGGGACACGGTAAAGTCATCTATACCTAAACTGCCCATCCAACGTATACTGCCCGACCCATTTTGAGACACGGTTAAGTCATATAAACATAAACTGTCCATCCAAGGTATACTGCCTAGCCCATTATGGGACACGGTAAAGTCATATAAAGTACACTGCCCAACCAACGTATACTGCTCGGCTCATTTTGGGACACGGTAAAGTCATATAAACATAAACTGCTCATCCAAGGTATACTGCCCGGCCCATTATGGGACGCGGTAAATTGGAATAATAACACTAGCATGAATAGCTATCATGAGCAACCATATGCAATTTAAATCACCACTTTGACTCTTCATATAATCATATAAAACGAACTTTCATTTTAGAAAAACCAAGGCAATACCATGCCTTCCATTTTCAGGAAAATCGAGACAACACCATGCCTCTCATTTTAGATAAACCAAGGCAATACCATGCCTTCCTTTTTAGAAAAAAAACCAAGGCAATACCATGCCTTCCTTTTTAGGAATACCAATGCAATACCATGCCTTCCTTTTTAAATCCTCATTTGGAAAATCAAGACACTTATCATATCAAGTATCATTTTAAATCCTCTTTTGGAAAATCAAGACACTTATCATATCAAGTATCATTTTAAATCCTCTTTTGAAAAATCAAGACACTTACACAACCAAGTGACTTATACTTTTAAAATCAAGTCAAGTATACTTTTAAAATCAAGTTACTATCACCTCATCTACCACGTGAAATCTAGATTCATTTAAAACATGTACGTCTACCGTGCACTTATTTTATAAAGTTCATGCTCAAAGAAGAAAGGAAGAGTCACATACCGCTTGTCGTCTGTATCAACTCGATAATCTAAATTCGTCTCACTCCTATGGCTAACATTATGGAAACATTTGCATAGTGATAACCGATCCGAATTGCCAAATTAATTCATTTTATGAGCCGTTAGTAGGTTTAATAATGATCTTATCTAATCAGCTGTGAACCTAGAAAATGTAAAACAAGCTGGTTATATCTTAGTTTCTATGCAGACGGAAGTCTAATCATTTCAATATAATTGATTGTCGAGACCTTTTTCATTTAACGATGCAACGGCTTGTTCGATACCTTTTTCATTTAACGCTGCAATGGCTTATTTTTATACGCTTACCAAAATCAGTCTCAATGCTTAATACTTATTAGTGTTGTAACTTAGCAAGATCACCTCGACTCCTAAAAATTTGGACAGCACTTCCCCTACTTATACGTACTTTTCCACCTTTCAAGAAGACCAATTTCATCAATAACCAAGCACTAATTAAGGGCACAACCAAACCGTTAACCAAGATGATTCACACACCTATTTCTCACGTAAAAACAGCCTTATAATCCACGTAAAACAGTCCACTAAAATCAGTTCATAATCCAACAACAACGAGGGTAAAATGTGAAGCTTACAACATTTGTATATACCCTTAATCCTTTAGGACCTACATTAGCCTTTACCACATTTAAATATGCATAATGGCCGCTGAATTCCCAACATTCCAACGCCACAAAACAGTCCCTAAAACTGCATAACAATATCCCACAGTTTAATGGTATTCTCGGCCAACAACTACAATCCAAAGCCCTTTTCAATATTCCTTATAATCCAATCCAAGTTCCAATACTTCAATATAAATCATATCAACTATCAATAACAATATTTTCTTCATTTTAACATGCAAGTAGTGATGTTCATAACAACAATAATAACCAACGAAATCCGACAACCAAAACTGCCTAGATTTCAGCCAACATGCTAAACAACCTCATGCATTTCTTATTCTCCAATTCTCTAAACACAAGTTCATCCCTTAATTATAACAACATGTAATATCCAATTACTTTAAAAGAAGAAGAACTCTTACCTCAACTTTTAGCCCAAATCAGTCCACAAGGATTCGGCCAATAGCTTCACTTCCACACCACTTCTCCAAGCTCCAACAACTCACATGTAACCTCTACAAGCTTGTAACCATCTTCCTTTCTTGTTTTGCTTCCAAAAAGTTCATCTCAAGTTTAGGGTTTCAAGATCAAGTTTCGGTCAACCCATGGCTTAGGGTTCTTGGAGAGTTAACTTGGCTTAGAACTTGATTAAGGTGCTTAATCTTGGATAATAACTTAGTCTCGTTCTTGCACTTTGCTAGGAATTTCGAGACTTAGAACTTAAGAGAAGAGAAGAGAGAAAGCTTTGGAATAGAAAGATATTGGTGTAATGAATAAGTCTTGCTATACACTTCTCTTTATAGATCATCTTTGCAAGACAAGTGGATGGGGGACCCATGTGGATCACTTGTATTCACTTGAAAAAAAAATATCTTCCACACTAATCCCTTCACAAAATATTAATCTAACACTTAGCCAAATCTCACTATTTTCGATGGACCCCCCCCCCCCCCCCCCTCCCAAATTGTGAAATTTTCAATTAGCTTATATTCTTAATTCCAAGACTTCATAATACAATCCTAAGTCCATAACTCCATTTTGGAAAGAATTCAACCACTAATATAATTTTCGTCGGCACATTTTTTTGTATCCAAATTTTTTTCATAAAGAAATGTAAATATACTTTCCTTCCAATCTTCCAATCTTCCAATCTTATTTCCTTACTTACGTTCTCACTTATATGCTCTGGAACTACGAGGTGTAACACTGACTGACAGCAGAAAGGTTAGACTATGGGAGGTAGACTTGTGCGTTGGAAATAGAGCACGAGTGGATGATGAACGCGTGAGAACTTATAGGCTAGATTTACCTTCAGGATTTTGTTTAAAACTAAATAATTGTTATTTTGTTCTCTCGTTGATGTGGAATATTATTTCTATTCTTGTGTTAGACATTGAGGAGTTTTCCTCATTTATTGCCAATGACAGTTATGTACTGTATTTTAATGGTTTTGTTTGTGCAAATGCTCAGCTTGTGGATGGTTTGTATGTTCTAAAATGTAGTCGTGAAATTTTCAATGTGCAAAATAAATGAGCTAAGATCAGTAATCCAAGAAACCCCGCCTACTTATGGCACTGTAGACTTGGTTATATCAATGAATCAAGGATAGAAAGATTAAGGAAGTTAGACTACCTGAAACCATTTGACTTAGAGTCCTATGGTAACTGTGAATCTTGCTTGAGAGGAAAGATGACCAACAAGCCACTTTATGGGAAAGGTGTGCGAGCCAAAGAAGTGCTTGAGTTGGTCCATACTAAAGTATGTGGGCCATTTTCAACTCAAGCTAAGGGAGACTTCCCTTACTTCATCACTTTTACAGACGATTTCACAAGGTTTGGGCATGTGTATCTTATGAAACACAAGTCCGAAGCCTTTGAGAAATTTAAGGAGTACAAGTCAGAAGTAGAGAAACAACTTGAAACAGGTATCAAGACCCTTTGATCAAATCGAGGAGGTGAATCCTTAAATAAAGAATTTCTAGATTACTTGAAGCGTCACAAATGAATGGTGTTGCTGAAAGGAGAAATTGAACCCTATTAGATATGGTTAGATCCATGATGAGTTTCTCAGCTCTACCAACATACCTATAAGGATATGCATTACAAAGCTCAATTTATATTTTGAACAGGGTTCCTTCAAAATCAGTAGATAAAACTCCATATGAGATATGGAATGACAAGAAGCCAACACTTAAACACATGCGATCCTGGGGTGCCCTGCATATGTAAAGAAGATGCTTACTAACAAGTTGTAATCTAAAAGTGAGAAATATTATTTTGTGGGTTACCCAAAGGAAACTAAGAGATACTATTTCTATCTTCCTGGAGAACATAAGGTCATTGTTTCCAGAAATGCAACTTTACTTGAAGAAGACTATGTCTACAAGGAACAGAGCTGCAACGAGATAGAACTTGAAAAAATTCAAGAACCACAAGATAACACAGAAGTTGAACCCTTGTCAAATGACCTAAATAAGGATTCCGTGGGAGTATTTAGTGAAGATTGGGTACTTAGAGTACGCCCTTCAGCCAGTGGGAGTGTTGTGAGAGATAGTGCAGAAATGCAAAACTCTCATACACAACCAATGTAAGATGATACAATGGTTGTACATCATTCCATTCAGGAAATATATGAAAATGACATTCCTGAAAGCTCTCAAGGTGGTGGATTGTTCAGCACACAAATACCTTCTCACAATCAGAATACAACAAACACTGGAACACAGAATAATCAACTCCGTAGGACCACTAGGACTTATCGTCCGCCTGAAAGACTTCATCTCCTTGTTGAAACACACAATGAGATAGATATTCATGATGACGATGAACCTACAACCTACAATGAAGCTATGTTGGACATTGATTCACATAGATGGCAAGAAGCCATGAAATCTGAGATGGACTCGATGTACACCAATCAAGTTTGGAACTTGGTTGATTTACCAACAGGGGGTTAGACTCATATGATGCAAATGCATATGGCAAGGTACATACTTATAATACAAGATTGGTGGCTAAAGGTTATAACCAACGACCTGGAGTCGATTATGATGAAATCATTTCACCTGTTGCGAAAATTAAGTCCATTCGGATTTTGCTTGTAATAGCCGCATACTATGATTATGACATTTGGGAAATGGATGTTAAACTTAATTTCCTCAATAGTAACCTAGTTGAGGAGGTGAATATTATTCAACCTGAGGGTTTTACATCCAAGACTAAGTCCAAAGCAGTATGAAAGCTACAAAAGTCCATTTATGGACTTAAGCAAGCCTCAAGGAGTTGGAATATTTGTTTTGACAAAACAGTCAAATCATTTGACTTTATTAGAAGCAAAGAAGATCCTTGCGTTTATAATAAGCACAATGAAGGGAGTATTGTCTTCACTGTTATATATGTAGATGACATATTAATAATGTGAGACAATAAAAATCCCATGCCATCAGTCAAGGAATGGTTATCCAGCACATTCATGATGAAGGACTTGGGTGAAGCCTGTTACATTCTTGAAATTAGAATCTATAGAGATAGACCTAATAGATTGTTGGGGTTGTCACAGTCCATATACATAGACAAAATGCTAAGACGATTCTCTATGGAAAACTCCAAGAAGGGAAGTCTTCCTATGATTCAAGGCATCAAGTTATCAAAGAAGGATAGTTCTTGTCACACCCCGAACCCCGGGCCCGTGACTGGTGCCCTACCTGGGCACCCTTCTACCTTAACAACTAAGTACATTGCGGAAATTAATAACAGCTCATCATTTTTTTTTTAAAATAAACGTACGTGCAAGGCAAAGCCGACTAGGCTGCCATATATACATAAACAAAAGACACTACACCGTACATGAGTCCAATCCCACATATGAATACTGCACTTAGGAGTTAAATCGAACTATGACGGACAAGGCCCCGCCGTACCCACGATGTAAAAACTCAGATCGAAAGAACTTATACCAAAAGATAAACTCACGAACAAAGGAGCTATCCAAAACTCGGCGGTCCTACACTGCCGATCACCAAATCATTACCTAAACTGCGGCAGATTTAACGCGGCCGGGCGAGGTCAAGACGAAGAATGTACCAAGTATGTGAGCGAGAATGCGTAATAAAATCATAACGATCTAAACAAAGCGAGACATGTATGATAGCCAACCTACGATATAATACATAAGCGATACATCAAGTCGTGACGCAGCCCTCAAAGTAACTACTCAAATATAACTATGGGTCTCACGCCATAATATCAATCATGCGTGGAATCCTTCCTCACCGGCGATCCATGATATAACATAGCACCAATAGGCATACATGAACACCAAGTCCCACCGGTGGTATAGCATCTTGGGGGTTTACCCCTCACTTATACTCTTACCCTGGAGAAGGTGGTAAAGCAGGTGGTATAGCATCTTGGGGGTTTACCCCTCACATATACTCTACCCTGGAGAAGGTGGTAAAACAGGTGGTATAGCAGCTTGGGGTGTACTTCACATATACTCTACCTGGAGAAGGTGGTAAAACTGGTGGTTTTGATGGTTGGGGGTTTACCCCTCACATATACTCTACCCTGGAGAAGGTGGTAAAACAGGTGGTATAGCATCTTGGGGGTTTACCCCTCACATATACTCTTACCCTATCTCGACCGACCATCAAACAAGACATAAGCACTACCATGTCTTCTATAAAAATCCAGGAATTTAACCCAAGTACTACAAGTAACGGGAGCATACCCGTGGAATCCCACATCACCGCTTGACGTCTCAAGAACTTACAACAAGACAAATTCTTCAACCAGAGTCGCGGCAACTTAATTAAACATAATACTTGCACTCAAAGGCTATTACCCGACATATAGGCAAGTTCTCAATTAACCAAGCCAAAGTACTTATCAAGGCACACATAGGATAATTCTTATGTAACAAGCCAAAGTACTTATCCGCACAAATAGAATAAATTCTCATTTAACAAGCCAAAGTACTTATCAGCACAAATAGAATAAATTCTCATTTAACAAGCCAAGGTACTTATCCGCACAAATAGAATAAATTCTCATTTAACAAGCCAAGGTACTTATCCGCACAAATAGAATAAATTCTCATTTAACAAGCCAAAGTACTTATCCGCACAAATAGAATAAATTCTTATTTAACAAGCCAAAGTACTTATCCGGGCACAAATAGAATAAATTCTCATTTAACAAGCCAAAGTACTTATCCGGGCACAAATAGAATAAATTCTCATTTAACAAGCCAAAGTACTTATCCGGGCACAAATAGAATAAATTATCATTTAACAAGCCAAAGTACTTATCCGGGCACAAATAGACAAATTCTCAATTTATCAAGCCAAGGTACTAATCAAGGCGTACATAGAATAATTCTCTTTTAACAAGTCAAAGTACTTATCAAGGCACACTTAGACAAATTCTCAATTTATCAAGCCAAAGTACTAATCAAGGCATACATAGAATAATTCTCTTTTAACAAGTCAAAGTACTTATCAAGGCACACTTAGACAAATTCTCAATTTATCAAGCCAAAGTACTACGTACGTACATTCTTTTATAAAAGACTCCTACATGTAAAGCCCCAAGATACTAACACCCGTAGTATCAAGCGTGTCTATTTTTCAAAGTAAGTTACTACACTTTTAGAAAACTCATTTCAAAGCTTGAAATCAAGTAACTCCAAATTTTCACAATCTAGGCAACTTATGCCGATTTATCAAAATAGACAACTTTCAAAACCTTCCATAAAGCCGTTATAACCAACTTCCCATAAAGCCGTTATAACCCTTTATGGTTTTAGACGTATCCATTCCTTGATAACCAAGAGACTTATACTATTAAAACCAAGTATCACATACTTACAATTCAAGTTCTTAACCTTCAAAATACTTGAAGTCTCTAATAGTTAGAAAACAAGTTTTCTTCTACTTTTAAACCTCAAGTAACTTCACCCTTAACGCAAGTTACTTCTCTTAAATCATGTCATTTCTCCTCTTTTAAATCAAATAAGTAAATCACTCCTTTGACTCCCCTAAAGTCATTATAATGACCTTTAGGTTTTAGAACTAAGGCACTAGCCAAAAGATTTGGAAACCACTTCCTTTTCAAGTCTCTATGTACTTTAAGAAAAATACCTTCACTTTTAAGAATCCAAACTTCCCTAAGGAAATGGATTATACTACTTACAATTTAAACATCAAAGTACACTCAAGGAAGTACATAGAACAAATTCTATTTTAGGCAATCCAAATACAAGCAAGGAATGGATCATTTAAGGAGTAGAACGTACTTTCTTTATCTTTAGGAATCATGCTAAAAGAGGAGATAGTTCACATACCTTTTCGGCTAATTCCTCACGCTAAGCCGAATACGCCGTACGTAGAAGTTTCAACCTATAATGGTCACAACAAGACTATCAATCTTTTAGTCTCTAACGTAGAATAATACTAAGTATTTGGTCTCTTAATTCTACGGAAAATCGGGCAGCACTTCCTTTGTTTCTACTCACTTTGCCACCTTTTTCAAGGCCGAATACAATAACCAACAAGCCACATTTAAGGCTCCAAACAACATCCAAACAAAGGGGATTACACGCCTTACACTACGTGTAAAATTCCGCCCACAATTCATACGAAATAGTCTAAGGCACACTAGCCAATTCTCGGCCAACTTACATAAAGAACACTAAGTCTTTTCCAATCCTTTTCCAATTCCAAGATCTAAGGTCTAACATGTTATATAGTCTAAACAACTTCAAAAAAAACTACAATTTCCTTCTTTATACAACATGCGACGCTTAGACTAATAATCGACTTGAATTGTAATATTTAAGCTAAACATGCTAGTTTTGGATTAGGGTTCCAATAGCGATAAACATATCAAACTTCTTACTATAAACACATGCTTGCTAAAATCCATAGCTACAACAATAAGTAAGCCTTAACTATTAAAACGACAAAATATACCTTTAAAGCCCTTAAAATTTCCAAGATTCCAAAGTCGCGCCTTAGCAATTCTTAGCTCCTTTCCTTAGGTTCCAATCCGCTCCAAGCACTCCAGAGGCCTATGAAGAACCCATCTTCAAGTTCCAACTTCAAAGTTGAAGAACTCCTTAGTTTCCGCCTTGCGACTAACGTAAAAATACGTTTTTTCCGAAATCTTTCTATTGAGATATCCATACAATACCCTAAGGGACATTGGGTTAAAGTCTTGTGGCTAATGGATCAAAATTACAAAAATTTTGTCTTTGAAAGTTCCTTTGGCCGAGAGCAATATTGGCTAAGCTCAAAGTTTCTTGAAAATTTTTCTAAGTAGAGAATGCTCAAGTCTTGCTACTAGTAGTATACTTATAACACAATGGAGGGCTTGGATAAAAACACTTGTTAAAATTGGAGGAAGAGATCAAGCCAAACGGCTCGACTTGGGTCAACTTTGTCAAGCTCTAGCAAGACTAATCTTCTACATAGGTCAAATGACCATAACACCCTTGAAATTTTCGTCCAACACCACATGTGGGAGTGCCACGTGTCGCCCTCTCATTCGTCCATAAAATTCCGTAACCCTCGTGGGCCCCACAAAAATGTAAAATTCCTCGGGTGGGCCCCACGTGACCAAATCCGTAAAAATAAATTTCCATAGTGTTAATAAGTTCTATACTTTACAAATAATACATTTTGAGAATCCAATTCTCAACAACGAACATTTTTCCTTTCCGACGTCCGGAAGACTTTCCGTCGGAAAAACAATCCTTCCTTTCGTACTAATTTCCAAGTCTTGTGTTCCTTACGTACATTCACTTACACATGTCCCGAACTTACGGGGTGTAACAGTTCTTCTACTGTTGCAGAACTTGAACGCATGAAAAAAATCTCATATGCTTCAGCCATATGATCAATCATGTATGTCATGACCTGTACGAGGTCAGATGTGGCATATGCACTTAGTATTATTTGCAAATAGGGCTGTCCAATGGGGCAGGGCTACCCGACCCCGCCTGACCCTGTACTGGGATCGAATATCGGTACTCGATATCGGTTTCGATATGGGGTCCAGAAATTTCCCTGACCCTGACCTCGACCCCGACGCCACCCCGACCCCGTTCCCCAACCGTTGCACAACGGCTACTTGACAATTTGGCCGTTATGCAACGACCATATTCCCCCCCCCAACACCTCAACCCTACCCCCTTAATATTTATTTTTAACCCTTAACTTATTATATTTACACTTTAACTCAATTTTTCAACTATAAATATCTCATTTTCTCTTCATTATTTCTCACAAATCTTTCTACAATATCTATATATCTCCAATCTATCTCTCATTCTCTCTACACTGTCTACTAAATATTCAATTTTATTTATTCATTTGGGAGTGAAGTTGACAACTAGCTTGAAGATCATCCATCGAGCAAAGTTTCAATTTTCAACCTCTCGATTGCACATCGGCGTTTGGTACATTCGTTCATTCATTATATTATTGTTGTTTCTTTACTTTAATTAGTGCACTTAATTTCATTATCTGTAATTATTTATTTACATAATTAAAATGGAAGCACTTGGAGGTATGATTGGTAAGGGTAAGGGTAATACTTCTTCTAGTAGGGGTAACAAATGCAGGGGTACTTCTTCTAGTCATCATATTCCTCCTAGACATGACGATTTTGTTGATACTGAATTATTTCCTGAAGTACCATTAAATTTAGACGAGGAGCTATTTTCTGGAATTCAACAAGACTTTAATTTAGAAGATAATCTAGATGACACACCCACTAGTGCACCTCAAACTGAAACGCCTCTTATTCCCCCTAGTATGAGACAAGGCTCACCACAACGAAAATTAAAATCAGATGTATGAGCTTTTTATGATAGGGACCAAGAGAATGAATTAGTTAGATGTCAAATTTGTAAAAATGTTTATAAATTAAAAATGGGAAAAGGTCAGGGTGGGACGACAGGTTTACTTAAGCATGTAAAAAAATCACACAGCTAAGTGGGAAGAATACGAGGCTAGAAATTTGGGTGCGTCAATGCTCTCTCAGTCGGGACAAGGTTCACATACTGTCCCAGATCAGGTATAAGGTCAACCGGTTAACGAGTTTGATGTTTTTGTTTTTGCAGGGTGTTCTACCGTACCAAGCAGTTCTCAATGAAAATGGACGTGAATACTTGCTAAAATACTGGAGAGAGAATGAGAAGACATTTCCAACATTATCTAAGATGACCCGACATGTGTTGGACATTCAAGCGTCATCAACAGCGTCTGAAAACGCTTTTTCGGCCGACAAATATCAAATAGGAGAGCACAAACACTCATTAGCGGGACACAGTTTGTATATTACAGTATTATTCAGAGATTGGATACGAGCGGAGTAGAAAAGGTGCGGTCAACCGGAGATCAACAAAGAAGAAGACTACAACTACAACGAAATCTTATCAGACAGAGGTGGTGGAAGCGACGTCGATCAATTTGATCAACAAATACCAATTCCAACCGAAGAACCACCAGAAATTATAAAGAAACTAAAAAACGTGTTTCTTAACATGTAATTATTTTAATTGTAATTTTACTATATTATTTATTTGCAACTTTCAATATCACGAAGTTGCAATTTTGAAATTGTATTACCAAAAAAATCATACTTCTATTAAATAATATAAGAGGCACAAAAATAACTTTGGGATGTTTTTATTAAACTATCTTGTTGTGTGTGTTTTTTTTTTAATTTAAGGGCAAAAAATATTACCCACCCCGACCCCACCACAACACCTCGGGATCGAGATGGGACGGCGACAGACCTCGCCGGCCCCGACCCCGCCAAACACCAAACCCGCCATACCCTCCAGCCCCGCCGGACCCCGACCCCTCCGGCCCCGCCCCATCCCGCCCTGTTAGCCACCCTTACTTGCAAATTCCAATAGAATCCCGGGGAAGAACACTGAAAAGCAGTCAAGAGTATTCTTAAGTATTTTAGACGAACTAAAGAATATTTCTTAGTCTATGGTGGACAAAAGAAGCTAGTGTCTACTGGGTACACTAATGCTAGCTTCCAGAAAGATCTTGATGACTTCAAGTCTCAGTCTGGATATACCTTCATTTTTAATGGTGGAGCAGTGAGTTAGAAAAGTTCCAAACAAGCAACAATTGTTGATTCGACAACTGAAGTCGAGTACATTGCTGGATCGGAAGCTGGTAAATAAGTTGTCGTGATATCTGAGTTCTTAAAGGAATCAGGGGTTGTTCCAAGTGCCACTTATCCAATAAAGATTTATTGTGACAACATTGGTGCGATTGCGCAAGCTAAGGAACCAAGATCAACAAACAGAAACAAACATGTACCAAGGAAATACCACATACTCAGGAGATGATGGAAACTGAAGAAATAAGATCGTAACTCTCAAAGTGTCCTCGACTAATGATCATCGAGAATGGGATATCGATGATATGTTATAAGTCGACATGTGGTCTGCATCAAATTCTTGGAGAATGTAGTATGTCTCACCTGCTACTAGTAATTGTTTCTAGTGATGGACGCTTGAATACTTTTGGAAAGCATTGGTATACCCTGTTGATAAACTATTTGTTATACATGTCTAGAGTGTTATCAGTGTGTGGGAGATAAATATCTTTTAACTTGAGGTCAATACACACCTTGTTTACAGAGTAATGTACTTTGACCTTATCCTAAGCTTAAATTCCTTATAGGATAAGATACGACTTGTGTTGGGTGCATTACGATGTAAAATAAGGTGGTAGTTGAGCCAAGAATATGATTCATTCACCGATTGAATATTTGAGAGAGAGCACTCAACTTCTCAGTGATATTAGGTCGACCAAGTCATTGTCCAATGCAAGAGACATATTTAGAATATGGTCTAGTTGTCGACTAATATAGATGAGATAAAGTGATCAAGTCATTTGGATAGACACATGACAAATTCTAAGCTTGATCAAGTGTGTCGCGAATGAAAGAAATTTATCATCTCACATAAAGGTTATGTTTGCTGGATTCATGTAAACGTAGTTCACATATTGAGTTTGTCATACGACGCAGTCTAGGAGTTCCGTATGAAATTGGATTAGTGTCGATATGTGAAGGTCTATAGGGTCACACTATGTCGTTTGTCTTTTCGATCTAAGAGTGTATTGAGAAAGTATTAAATATTTGATTTAGAATCGAGATATTTAAAATGATAATAATTATGGGATAATGTCTATTTGATGGAAATTATTTAATTAAGTCAAAATTGAGTTTTGGATTTAATTAAATGTGTTGAATATATGTTGACGAAACGAGACGTAAGGAGTCGTGGCGCCTACCAGGCTTGAGTCGCGACTGACCGCACATGGCGCGCTGGCGATGAGTCGGTCGGTCGCCCATTGCATCTCGGGTTTTGGGTGGGCTTGAGCCTGACCTAATCCGTTTTGTGACCTAAAATCAACTATAAATACATCACTAAACCTTATTATCAAGATACTAATTGAAAACTATTTTCTAGACTTAGAGTTTAGAAAAGAAACTCTCTCAAACCTCTGCCAAAATTTCGTGACTTTCTTGACGGAGGAATACACTATAGCAAGACGCTTGCAATCGAAGGGACAACCGTGTGTAATCACTAAGTGAAGATTCTAGATTAAAATAATATGTAAGTTTTATTGCTTAAAGTCTTTACATGTTCAATTGTCATATAATCATAACTGACGGAATTATTGGTAAGTAAAATAAATTTTAAACTTCTATTGTACTTTACTTATGTGTTTTGAACCCAATAAAACTCTACAAGTTCTCCTATAAATCAATATATAAATTCGATTTGATTGTTTGGCACAACTTTATTTTTTAAAAGCATATCAAATTTCAATAATTTTAAGATGGCTCCCTAGTAATAATATTTTTTAGATCAAAAGGTAATAGAACAATTTCGTACTATATTTCATAAATTTAGTACTAATTACTAAGTGATCAACATAGAAATACTAGAGTTGTGGCAAGATACCCTTCTGACACCTATCTGATTTAGTGTTGCTTCCTTTTGTATGCAACTACTTATAATACGAATTAAATGGTACATATTGATATATTTTTTCGAAATCTAAACATACAACGTAAAAGTAAACTACATTACTATATCCATCTCATAAGGGTTGCAAATAAAAAAATCTATTCCCATTTACATGATAAATGTATGTAAAACGAAATATAAAAGATATAATATAAAAGGAGGAGTGAAAAAAATACATGATTAGTGATGGAAAATGAAAAAACATATTCTATTGAGAACTGTAAATACAAGAGTAGAGTTTCAAAGTAGTATAGTGTTAGAGGAAGCATCAAATATTAAATTATATTCATATTTACAAAGACAAACATATGCAAAGAACACAAATGCCAACATAACTATACCTAATAAATTGAAAGAATAATCCAAAGACAGTGGCCCAGTGATCATTAGTCAAATTTGTGGCCCTAAGGTCACAAGTTTGATTCTCGGCGGATACGTTCTCCGGGGCATATGCCTCGTATTAAAGCCTGATAGCTTAACCGCGCGGGCATATTGCAGTGTGAGTTTGATACTCCCTCAGACAATCCCTGTTGGGGGGTCGGACCTTGTAGCATTGATCCGTTGGTGGCGATCAGACACTGAATGCGGGGCGCACATCCCGCGATTTACCTGGCGATGGCGGCTAAGAACGGGTTTCATTCGCCTCCAGGAGCATAGTACCAGTACTTGTGCAGGTACTAGCGATATGGGGGTACTAAGACCACCCCGAGACCTGGATTATAAAAAAAAAACAAGAAAATAAATAAATTGAAAGAAATAAAATTACAATTTCCTTTTTACCTTATGTGTCATCATAACCATTTTAGGGCCCGTTTGGTACAACTTATTAAAAAAAGCTTATAGAAGTAGAACTTTTTGATAAAAGTTAGATGTTTGGTTGTCAATCAAAAAAACACTTTGTATATTAGATTGTTTGGTTTACAATTCTAAAAGTACTTTTGTTTTATCAAATTACCAAAAAGGGTAGATATAAGAATTAACTTTATAACAATAAAATTATAATAAATTGCAAATAATATACAAATTATAAGTAAGGGAATTTCTGGAGTTTCTAATTTTAATACGTATTTATTCGGATCTATATTGCGACTTTGAGACTAGTATTAGATCTGAATTTGATCACTTCTTAAGTTCTTAAGGAAATATCCAGACATTTCTAACGCATTGATGTCTTCATTTTTTATGTACCTAATGCATTTTTTAAGAATTAATATTTTGCATTACTTAATTTAACAGATTTGTCTAATTTTTGGTATTGGTTAGTTTATGCATCTGTGTGTTATATATACTAGGATATGTTGGAATTATTAAAAATCTATAAGGGTATTTATGGTATGACAAAAAAATGCATAAGTCATTTTGCCTCTTTTTCCAAAAGCTCAAATTTTGAGCTTTTGGAAGATGAGGTAAAATAGTTTATGCTTAGGCCAAAAGCTCTAGTACTCTTTCAACCAAACACTCCAAAAAAAATGCATAAGTGCTTATTTTAAAAAATAAGCACTTATGACCTTTCCAAAAGCTCAACCAAACGGGCACTTAATGGTGTTGTTGTGTCATCAGCAATCAGCTTTTCTTCAAACTCACCTAGATAAGAAAATTTACAATATATATATATATATATATATTGGTTCATGGCCCGTGTTAAATAAAATATCTCGATTCACGCCTCCGTCTTTTAAAACACTGCTGAGGACTGTGAATTTACCTAGCAAGTGGACATTTCTTTGCAGTGCTAACCTGTCAAACTCATGGGCGGATTTACATGGAACCGAAGGTGTTTAACCTCGGTAAAAAATTATAGTGTATATAGGGTAGATTCTAAGTATTTATGTATATATATTAACTTTTGAACATCCTGAACAAACACAAAAGATTAGCTCAAGTGGTTCAGAGTGTTCAAAATTATCTCTAACATCCTAGATTTGATTCTTAGGAACAACATCATTTTATATTTAGTCTTTATTTTTTTTTTCAAACACTCTAAATAAAAAATTAAAATCTCATCAAACTGGATCCTTTTCAAACATTACCAATCGCATATACAATTGTAGCAAAAACACATGGAATAGTGGAAGTCCGTCACGCTACTACATGCTCTTAAGTCCAAATACTCTTTCCTGTCTCAAATTATTTGTCCTTAACTTAATTTACCTTTATTTATTTCTAAGTTATAATCTCTCTTCATCAAATTTTTATTATATTTATGGGTCATTTTTATTAATGACAAAGCGTAAAATAGAAAAAAAAATTAATTATAACTTGAATTTCTAAAACGACAAATAATTTGAGACAACAATTTTAGTAATCACGACAAATAATTTGAGACGGAGAGAATATAAAGTTACAACTACAAAAGATAGGTTGAACTTAGGCATCGTTTGGTACGCGGAATAAGGTGAGATATCCATTTTATACCTTGTTTGGTTGAAGGTATAAATTTATTCCGAAATAAATTTATACCTTCAACCAAATAAGGTATATAATATTTATCCCAAACTTAATCTTGAATATTTCATCTAATTCATCAAGCTTGATATTATTTTATCTCACCTTCTAAATGAAATAAATTAATCCAAAAATTATAATCTCAAAACTATAATTCCGAAATAACTTAATCCGCGTAACAAGACACTTTATCACTTTCCTACTGAAAGGTACGTACATCTATTGAATTCCCTGCTGCTTTTTTCGTGGACCAACAATTTTGGTGTGCATTAGATGCTATCAGGCTATTGCATGTGCACACCTTCTCTGGTCACTGGTGCGACCAAAGGGGAAAGATTGGCCTGTCCAAACTCTTCAGATTTACTAATTAATTAAGATCCCACTATAAAACAGGACCACTTAAAGATTTGAACATCGGGATCAAAAGTGATCAGTTTCACCATTTTTTTATTTTTGATATTCAGGTTGCGTCAGACTAGTCCTGAATGTAGTAGTACCGGTCCTTCAAACACTACTATTAATAAATCGCAAGATGTGCTTCAATAACCAGTGTTTGAGAACGGATAACTGATAATACGTACAAGGATCAACCTCAGAAGAGAACAAAATGATCACTGAAAATCGAAGCTTCACCAACTTTCATGGGCCACATTGAGATATCCGCTACACCTTGAAAGGAGTAAAAGATAACAAACGGCGATATAGGGAAAAGGTAAAAGCTGCTTTGAGCATATAAAAAAATTAACGAGAAAGGTCTCCTTTAATTGGTGCAATAGAACTACTATCAGAACAAAGTTGACACACCCAAGCATAGAATCTAGAGAAGTATGTTATGCCAGCTACTGGGTCTATACCAAACATTTTTTTAATCAACTTGCAGGTAACTCAACTAATTTTACAAAATAGTTGTCACCACCCAAACATTGAATCTCCATAAAAGTATGTTATGCAAGCTATTGAACCATGTCTAAATCAACTTGCACCAACCTCGACTAATTTCATGAGATATCTCGCACCTCTCACCATCAACACATACCATCAATGTACAATTTTAACTCATTCATTGACAACTAAGCCACACCCTAGAGTGCTCTGTACCAAACTTCAAGACTTCTCTTTTAGTGCAAAGCCATGGAAGTTCTCCAGAAACACCAGATGTAAGGCGCAAAATTAGAGGGGTATTAGAGGTAGTATGGAGACTGCAACTGCAACATGAGATGTACTGGTTTAGACAATATAAAGGGGTCTTTCCAGTATAATCAAGTATTACCTCAGTAAGATACCTATAAAATACAGGAAGCAAAATGCTTTGTTCATTATTTCATACAACAATTTAGAAATTTAGACTACCTTTACTGCTAAGGAGCATAATAAACAAAATGCACCAGATGCCATGCATTTCAGATCTCCACAAAGCAGTTCCCTTTGGTTCTCAGCTTGTTACTTGAACTATATTGTCCCAATTAGTCCTTCTTGTCGACATCAACATCAGATTTATCCACAGTTGCAGCAGCAACAGTCTCTGAAGGAACATCATTAGCAGCCTCAGAACCTTTTGATGGACCATCATCTTCCAATGGCTTGGCACTCCCTGAAGCATCTCCCTGGGCTGGCTTAGCTTCACCATCACTTGCTTCAACAGATTCGACATTAGCTTCCCCATCATTTACTGGCACTGCCTGCTTCACAGTCCCAACTTTGACGTATTTGCTCATGAATTTGTACTCCCAATCTTGTAAGGCATCAAGCTCAAATGCACCGAGGCCGGAGATATCCCCTGTGAGATCTTTTTCCTCAAAGGACATCTTGGCAAGAGCTCTACTAGCATCCTTTCCAGCAAACAATGCATAAGGTCCCCCAGGTCCATAGAACATTCTGCAGGAACACACATTTAGGGGCCGTTTGATAGGAGGTATTAGAGAAATTAGTACTGGTATTAGCTTTGGTATTTTTTAATCCCTTGTTTGGTAGTGTTTTCAACCAATGTATAACTAACACATGTATAAGTTCTACACCCTATTCAGTACTATTCTTATACCTAGTAAACCATGGCATTAACAGTACCAGTACTATTTCAATTCTAATACACCCTATTCAGTACTACTATTCTAATACGCCCTATTAATTTAATACGACAAATCAAACGGTGGATAAAAAATAATGTCAACATAACTAATCCCGGCATTACTAATAGACCCTATTCAATACTCTACTTATATACCCTACCAAACGACCCTTAAACACAAAGATGGTGTGGCAGCACCTACTGTAGAAAAACTACTGGAAAAATGACAACTCCTAAGCAACTCATAAAGCTTAATGGTTGATTTATGTTAAGTTTACATTTGAGGAAGGAACTTATTCAGACTCGTATCAAGATATTTGATCTATCATGCGATATAGTTGTGGATGAATTTAACATACACTAAGACTAACAGAACCACATATAGAGCAATTTGAACTCATAATTCTATATGAGATCTTCATTTGAAGATTTGTTTGCTGAAACAAGGACACAGATAAATTTAACATTTCCAAATACAAGAGATAGAGATAAAACTGAAGCAATTTATCCGCTCCAACCAGATTTTACTGGACGTAATAAAACTAGAGAAACAACAAAAGTAAGAAAAGAGAACGAATACTGATTGTCATTGGCTACACATCAGCCCAAATTACACAAATTTTCATGCCAAATCCAGTATATTAAGCAATGGTGTGTAAAATACCAGATTCCAAATCCTGAGAACTTCAGAAAAAATCACTTGTTTTCCAGCAAATAACAAACAAAAAGCAAGTCATAGTACTTGAAATAGACATAAAGTAAAGGTTAGAACTTTCCAAAAATCACAAAAAAATCTTATGCTTTACCAAGTAAGCTCAAAAGTGCATAGTTTATACAAAGTTTCAAACTTTTCCATAATCATCAAGAAAAAAACACCTAAATTAACAATCAAGAAAGCAAAAAATCCACACCAAAAAGCAAATCACTCCAAAAATCAAAATCAAAATCTAAAAGCATCTAATAAAAAAAAAGCTTAAAATACTTGCATATTAAGAGAAACATCATATAACTTGAATAGACATAAAATAAGGTTAATCCTTTTGCTTTACCAGACAAAAATGCATATAAAGTTTCAAACTTTTCCATAATCATCAAGAAAAGCACCTAAATTAACAATCAAGAATGCAAAAAATTACCATCTCATTCCCAATTTACGTGGCATCATTGATCGGACACAAAGTTTAATAAATAAGGAAGACTATGTTATGTTTACCAAATTGTCATTACTTTAGTACCTACTTTTGTTGACGTTTCTCTCCCAATAAGTAATCTTCGAAATTAAGTGGGATCCAAAGGGATGGTGCCATTAAATAATTATCAAACCAGGAAAGATGGTATTCTTTTTTAACAAACTAAAAAGGAAAGGGTGACACATAAATTGGGACCGGGGAATAACACCCAATAGCAAAAATCACTTTAAAGATCAAAATCAAAGTAAAAATACTTGCAGATTAAGTAAATTACCACACACCCACAAGGCAAAATAGCTTAAAAACACTCGTAAATCAAGAAAAATACCTGCTTTGAGTAACATCATAGATCTGACTCTTAATAGCCATCAACAAAGGCTTCTTGGGATCAGTGCCATCATATTCCTTCAACTCTTCTTCAGTTATTTCTCCAAGTTGAACAGGTGGTGGCAAAGCTTCCACCTCTTCCTCAAAGTTTCTAGACCTTTGTTGGTGACCACCATGATCAGATGAACCAAAAAAACCAGAGACAAAGTAATAGAAAGCAAGAGCTAAAGCAACAACTGTGAAGAAAGTTGTTGGAGATAGACCTGTGTATGTTGTGATTGAATCCTTCAAGGTGTCCAACAGTTGTAGGGCCATATTTGAGAAGGGAAAATATCTTTGAAACAAAGAGGTGGGTTGAAATGATGAAAGGGGGCAAAGGGTTTTCTTTGATGAGGCAAAGGGTTTTCTTTATCTAGTAGGACTGGGGTAACATCATTTCAGACCTATTTTACTTTATTTTTTGGAAGACCATTTTAGGACCTTCATTTTGGACTATTTAACTATTTAGTGCTCTATGTTATATTTATGTGAAGTTTTTTCTTGAGGAGCCGAAATGAAGGAAATGGACTATCTTGCCACTATATTATATGGAAAAAAGGTAGAGATAAATTCTAAGCGTCTCACTCCATAAAGCATCTCGCGTTAGCATAATTAGGGGAACAACCATACTCTAAGGGGTCGTTTGAAAGAATGCATTAGAGAAAATAATATATGCATTAACTCTGTGTATTACTAATACTTTATTGATATCCTTTTTCAACTTATGTTCCTATTTGATATTGTCTTATGCATAACTAATACATAGCAAATTATGATATTAATTATGCAAATATTTTTAATGTATGCATAAGTATGATTAAAGACATTATTGCCGCTGAAGTCCCTCACATAATATAGTATGAAGGGTATTTTTGTAAACAATCAATTCTTTTAAGAAATTATGCAATGCATGTTATTTATAATACACCAAATCAAACAGTGGATAAAAAGTAACCTTTGTATAACTAATCTCGGCACTAGTAATATTAACATTACTAATATACCATATTCAACATTATTCATATACACCATACCAAACGACTCTTAGGGGTGTAGTGTAGACAGTCTGACTTAATGTAATCATTAATAGCTAATTCCATGGGTCTAACTTGTGATCTATAGGTCATGCGGAGATACTTTACCGTGACCTATAATCATATTTTTCTATATTAATAAATAAGTTAATTTTAAGTTTCAAATTTTACGCTTAACAGCATGATTATGGTCGCAGAAATATTTATGACATTTACAAGTTTCAAATATTTTTTTTTAAAATTGGTGCATAATAATATATTCTCACATGAATTGGGATGGTGAAAATACAACAACAATAACATACTCAATGTAATTCCACAAGTGGGGTCTAGGGAGAGTAAGATGTACGCAGACCTTACATCTACCTTTGCGGGGTGGAGAGACTATTTCTGATAGACCATCGGCTCAAAAGGAACGTAAGTCATTGCAGAATTGCAGGGAAATTAGAACAACAAAAAATAAGATACAAAATAAATGGCGCAACATAGTAATACACACATAGAGGTAATGATCTACGCGATACCAAAAAAAATACAACTAAGAAAATGAGAAGAGGAGATGGAAAGATTAATCCCCCACCTATCTCCCGTACAACGCGACACCTTCTATCCTAATCCTCGATCTCCAGATCTTCATATCTAAGGTCATGTCCTCAGTCAGCTGGAGCTAAGCCATATATTATCTAATCACCTCCCTCGGTTTTTTTCGGCTACATATGCCTCTCTTAACTCCTGCTACCGCCAATCTATCACACCTTCTAACTGGTTCATCCTCACACCTCCTCTTCACATGTCAAAACCATCTCAGCCTCGCTCCCCTCATTTTATCCTCCACGGAGGCCACTTCAACTTTTTCCCATATATCTTCATTCCTAAGTATATCTCTTCTAGTATGATCACACATACATCTGAGCATCCACATCACCGCTACCTTCATCTTTTGGACGTGAACATTTTTTACTGACATTCTGTTTGTACAATAATGTTGGTTTAACCCCCACTCTGTAGAACTTACCTTTCAGCCTAGGCGATATCTTCTTATCGCAAAGTACCACGAAAGTGAGCCTCAATTTCATCCATCTTGGTTCAATACGGTGGATGACATCATTGTCAATTTCTCTATTTTCTTGAATAATGGACTCAAGATGCTTGAAACTCTCTATTTTGGGTATAACTTGTGCATCAAGCTTCACTTCCACATCTGTCTCTTGCGTCACTTCACTGAACTTGCTAGTTCTCCAAACTTTCAGCCTATCGTTAAAGTCACTATGCGTCTCATCAATCAAAACTATGTCATCTGCAAATAGCATACACCACATCACCTCCTCCTTAATATGCGACGTTAATTCATCCATCACTAAGGCAAATAGAAATGTGCTAAGGGTTGATCCCTAGTGCAACCCAATCATGATTGGAAAGTGTTATGAGTCACCTCCCACTGTACTAACCCAGTTCTTGATACCCTCGTACATGTCCTTAATTGCCCTGATGTAGGCCACATGCACACCTCTAGACTCCAAGTATCTTCAAAAGACCCCCTGATGGACTTTATCATATGTCGTCTCCAGGTCAATGGACACCATGCACACTACTTCACCAATTTTCTGACAAGATGAATAGCTTTAGTAGTCGATTGGTCGAGCATGAATCCGAACTGGCTCTAGGATATCGACGCATCTATTCTCATCCTCAATTCTATACTACTAGAAAAGTTCAAATTACATGGGGATTTTTTTCGCAAATAATTCCTGCGAATTATCATCAAAAATCTAAAAATTCTTGAATTGTAATTTTTTTACTTGCATATATGATTCCCCCAGGTAAATCCGCATGTAGTTTTGACCCCATTAAGCACCAGAAATTTACTTGGGAGTTTATTTGAGGAAAATAATCCCTAAGTATCACTTTCGTAGGTCGTTCCACAGGTAACAAAAAAATGTGAATTTGTAGGAAATTTCCCAAGTAACGATACTTGCGGATTTATCTATGGATTCTTTCTTGGGGATTTACTTGGAGATTATATTACCTAGAATTTTATCTGGAGATTTAGTTAATGTGATGTTATCCGAGGATTATTTCATGAGAATTTACATGGAAATTATATTACATAAGTACGAGTTATAAAAGCGTAAGAGCTATATAGAACCACCTTTGGCCGGTCTCACATCTTCCCATCCTCTACTTAATAAAAAAATATTTGGGGATTTTGCTTTTGCGATTTTACTTGGGGAGTTACAGGTGAATTATATTACCTAGTGAATAAACTGGAAATTTAGTTGCTTCAATTTTACTTATGTATTATTTAATGAAAATTTGCCTGGGAATTATATTACCAAGATAATTACTTGAGAATTTTGTTGATGATTTTACCCGAGGATAATCTCTTTAAAAGTTATCCGGAAATGATATTACCTACACAATTACTTGGGGATTGAATATTACAAGTAATTAAACATGTTAAGTCGGGTACTAATTCAATTTAAAACTAATTGTCATAAATCTAATATAATTATAATATGTTACTTAAGCGATATTAATTTGAAAATGTTAGTGTATTAAAACTTAACTATAGATGATCTTATGATTTCTATTTTCATTTATCCTGATTAACTTTTAATCTTACATAAATAACTTTATCATGTATTCGTTGTTACAATTGGAGAACAATTCTAATTGATTACTTAACCAAATACTATATGTTTAAGTCTTGTTCAATTAAGTTATTTTTTATATATAAGAAAATAGTTCGATGCATCACTCAAAACTAATATTTATTGTATGTTATTTATTTGTAGTAATTTATAAATGTTAGTATTAAGACTTAAGCATCAAATAACCTTAGACTATTTTCAATCACTATCTTGATTAATTTCTAATCTTATTGAAATAACTTAATCATGTATTCTTTCCTAGAATTGCCTATAGTTAGCCACATATAATAGGTTTAATTCTTGTTAATTGAGGTATTTTTATATAAAAGAAAAGAATTTAATGTATCATTCATAGTCCGGGTCATCTCAAATATTTTTGGGGCCCTGTTCTAATTCGTAAAAGTGAGCTCTTAATATAAGTAAATATACGATTTCAATAATTAGAACTTATTTTAAATTGTAAATAACAACCCAATACAACTTCAAGTTAGTTAACCCCTACTTTGATTGGGCTAAGACCTGCGAATTATAAGTCATTACAGTAAATTCTGGCTAATACTACTTAATAAAAAATGAAAAAAGACCCCTAAAAATTTTCCTTGACGACCCTGTTCATAGTATATAACTAGAATTTATTGAAAAATAATTGATACTTTATCCGTTTTAATTTATGTGAAACTATTTTAGGCTCTTAATATAAGTAAATATACGATTTCAATAATTAAAAATTATTTTAAATTGTAAATAACAACTCAATACAACTTCAAGTTAATTAACCCCTACTTTGATTGGGCTAAGACCTGCGAATTATAAGTCATTACAGTAAATTCTGGCTAATACTACTTAATAAAAAATGAAAAAAGACCCCTAAAATTTTTCCTTGACGACCCTGTTCATAGTATATAACTAGAATTTATTGAAAAATAATTGATACTTTATCCGTTTTAATTTATGTGAAACTATTTGATTGGGTATAAAATTTAAGAAAAATCGAAAGATTTTTGAAACTTCTGGCTTAAATTAAGTCATATATATTTGCGTATTAATAAAATTATCTCATAAAATGAATTTAAGATTGTCACGTTAAAACTGAACCAAAATACTTGACAAATGATCTTAGATCAAGACAAATGATCTTAGATCCAGATCTATTAGGTCTGATTTTTCAAATCGTTCTTATATATATCGCAGTTGATTATATTGTCAGATCTCCATCAATAGCTTCTACTTCTCGTATTCGAGAAATTACCTCTCATACAAGAGAAATGGATGATAACAGAATTAATAGAATTATACTTGGTAGAGATAATATATGTGATGGTGTCAAAGAAGACCCACATATAACTACTAAGCATATTAATATTATGCTAAAACAGAATAATTAAGCAAATGTTTATATGAACAAAACTTTGGCTATAATAATTCAGAGTTCCAAGATGCTTTAATGCATGATTTATTTATGAGTGAAGGGGTTGACAATGAAACAGTAGATGATATGTTTCAAGCACAAATCAAGTTTGAAGATCAGATGTTTCCTGATGGAATTGAAGAATTGTCATCTCGTGAATTCAACATAAATAGTGATGTGATCAATGTCCATATGAGTCATTTATATAACCCGTAGGTGTTTACGTCGGGTTCGTACACGCATCGAAATTTGAAAATTTATGTTTCAAATCCGACGACGGTTGAACTGCAGTATGATATGTAATGTAAAATATAAACACAAAGTAAATGTAAAACTTCGAACGAAGACTTACATTTTGGAAGCCAAGCAGTTGAATTTTCAATCTTTGTGGAGTCCGAGAGTGCACACGCAAACGTCCCTCATTTTGTAAGTTCAGAGAACTATGATGTAATTTGCTAAGTCAAGAATGCTAGAGATTCTGACAAAGTTTTAGAAGAGATTTTTACCTCTCTTAGGTTTTGGTGTGTATTGAATGGAAGGTAAGCCCTCTATTTATAGTTGTAAACAGAGGCTTAGGTTTTACGTGAAATTTGAGCCAGTAAAATCAGATTGATAAAATTGATCGCGAGTGCGTCTGCACTGCGATCCGCTAAAGAGGCACGCGGTCTTTGCCAGTGTACTTGGCACCGTGGTCCTATTTTTCAGTCTTTTCTCATTTTAATGTCCCGACCATCAACCGAACATATATGTATAATCTCCTTCTAATTACATACTTCAATCGACGGCGCCGGAAGACGAACCCAATATGTAAAGTTTAGCTACACAAAATATGTGAACTGAACCTATATGTGAGAAGATAAAATCCCTTCATTCATGACACACTCAATCAAGCTTAGGATTTGTCAAGTGTCTATCCAAATGGCTTGATTATCATCTATATTAGTTGACATCAGGACCATATCACAAACATGTCCATTGCATTGGTCAATGACTTAGTCAACCTAATACCATATGAGTACCTGAGTGTTCACTCGAATATAAATTCAAGGAATGAATCCTTTCTTGGCTCACATACCACCTTTAATCTACTTCGTAATGTACCCAAAACAAGTCGCGTCTCAACCAATAAGGCATTTGAGCTTAGGACAAGATCAAAATATATTACTCTGTAAACAATGTGCTATTGACCTCAAGTCTAAGGACTTTTATCTCCCACACGCCGATGACATTATATACATATAACAAAACAGTACATCAGTAGGGTATACCAATACTTCAACAAGTATCCATGTGTCCACCACGAGTTGTCATAACTCGTAGCAAGTGAGACATACTACATCCCCTAAGGATATGATGCAGACCACATGTCGACGTATCACATATCATCGATATCCCAATTTCGATGATCATTAGTCGAGATAATTTAAGAGTTACGTTATAATATTAATTCTCACATCAATAATAAACATGTAACCTCTAGGAATGCATTTATAGAATATTATAAACAATCAATTAATAATTTAACAAATGCAAATTGTCATAATATTAATCATAATTAATATAAATACGAATGTGTATAAAGTACATTGTGTCCTAATACAGATTGTCTCTAGGACATACATATACTTTCAATCTCCCACTTGGACTAGAGCCAATCACCAACATATCTAATATCCATATTCTCAAAATGACCATTAGCTTCACCAAGCTTAACGGTTTAGTAAACGGGTCTGATAAATTATTGTCTGTGGGAATATAATCTATCTTGATATCTTCAGCTTCCACCATCTCTCTCAGGATGTGGTACTTCATCGGTACATGCTTGTTTCTGTTTGTTGATCTTTGTTCATTTGCCTGTGCAATGACACCAATGTTGTCACAATAAATGGTTATTGGACAACTAGCACTCGGAACAACCCCTAGTTCCTTCAGGAACTCAGAAATCGCGACAGCTTCCTTAGCAGCTTCCGATCCAGCAATGTACTCCGCCGATGAGTCAGTGCAGATGTAGCTGTTTGGAACTCTTCCAGCTCACTGCTCCTCTGTTGAAAATGAAAGTGTAACCATACTGAGATTTGAAATCATCAACATCTGTCTGGAAACTAGCATCGGTATACCCAGTGGCAACTAGCTCATCAACTCCATCATAGACTAAGAAGTAATCTTTAGTACGCCGGAGGTACTTAAGAATACTCTTGACTGCTTTCCAGTGTTCCTCGCCAGGATTCTGCTGGAACTTGCAAGTCATACTAAGTGCAAATGCCACATCTGGCCTAGTACATGTCATGGCATACATGATTGATCTTATAGCCGAAGCATATGAGATTCTCTTCATGCGCTCAAGTTTAATAGCCTTAGAAGGGCAGCCCTTCTTTGATAACTTGATGTCTTGACCCATCGGAAGACCGCCTTTCTTGGAATTCTCCATTGAAAAGCGTCTAAGCACTTTGTCTATGTAGACTGACTATGACAACCCCAACAATCTATTAGGTCTATCTCTATAGATCCTAATTTCCAGAATGTAGTAGGCTTCACCTAAATCCTTCATCATGAAGGTATTGGACAACCAATTCTTAACTGACTGCATAATGACCCTATTATCTCCCATTATCAATATGTCATCAACATATATAATAATGAAGACAATGCCCTCATCCTTGCGTTTGAAATAAACACAAGGATCCTCTTTGCTTCTGACAAAATCAAAATATTTGATAGCATTGTCAAAACAAATGTTTCAACTCCTAGAGGCTTGCTTAAACCCATAAATGGACTTCTGTAGCCTGCACACAACATTTGGTCTGGACTCACATGAAAAACCCTCGGTTGTTTCATATACACTTCCTCAATTAGATTACCATTGAGGAATACAGTTTTGACATCCATCTACCAAATGTCATAATCATAATGTGCAGCTATCGCAAGCAAAATCCGAATAGACTTTATTTTAGCCACCGATGAAAACGTTTCATCATAATCCACACCAGGACACTGTGTAAAACCTTTAGCCACTAGTCTAGCTTTATAAGTCTCAACCTTTCCAGATGCATCAATCTTCTTCTTGAAGACCCATTTGCATCCTATGCGTTTAACCCCATTTGACAAATCAACCAAGTTCCACACCTGATTGATATACATAGATTCCATTTCGAATTTCATGGCTTCTTGTCATCTCTTCGAATCAATGTCTAGCATTGCTTCGCTGTAGGTTCTAGGCTCGTCATCATCTGGAATATCTAGCTCATTCTGTGTTTTCACAAGTAGATTTAGTCTTTCCAGAGGACGATGAGATCTAGTAGACCTACGGAGTTGATTGTTTTGCAGTTCAGTTACATGTATGTTCTGACTGTGAGTAGGTGCTTGTGCGCTGGTCGATCCACCAACATTAGAGCTTTCAGAAATATCATTTTCATGTCTTTCCTGAATGGGAGGAAATGCAACCGGTGCACTTGATTCTAAGGTTTGTGCCGAAAGATCTTGCATTTCTGCATTACTCCTTGTAGCACTCCCACTGGCCGAAGGGGGTACCCTAAATACCTAATATTCGCCTAAAGCTCCCACTAAATTATTGCCTTCATCATCGGGCAATGATTCAACCTATTTGTTACCTTGTTCTTGAATTTCTTCAAGTTCTATCTCTGTGCAACTCTTATCCTTGTAGACATATTCGTCTTCTAGGAAAGTTGCGTTCCTAGAAACAAATATCTTATGTTCTCCAGGAAGATAGAAGTAGTATCCCTTAGTTTCTTTTGGATACCCAACAAAGTAACATTTCTCACTTTTAGATTCCAACTTATCAGTGATCAACTTCTTGACATATGCAAGACACCCCCAGGGCCTCATGTGTCTAAGTGATGACTTCTTGCCACACCATACCTCATATGGTGTCTTTTCGATTGATTTAGATGGAACTCTGTTTAGAACATATATTGATGTCAAAATAGCGTATCCCCAAAGGTATCTAGGAATAGCTGAAAAACTCATCATGGAACGAACCATGTCAAGCAAGGTTCGATTTTTTCTCTCGGCAACACCATTCATCTTTGGTGTTCCAGGAGGTGTCCATTCGGAATGAACTTTATGAAGATTTAAGTAGTCGAGAAATTATTTACTTAAGTATTCACCCCCACGATCAGATCGGAGAGTCTTGATACTCTTTGAGAGCTGTTTCTCAACTTCACACTTAAACTCCTTAAACTTCTCAAAAGCCTCGGATTTGTGTCTCATAAGATACACATATCCAAACCTTGATAAGTCGTCTGTAAAAGTGATGAAGTACGAGAAACCTTCTCTAGCTTGAGTCGAAAATGGTCCACATACATCCGTATGTACCAACTCAAGCACATCTTTGGCATGGATCCCCTTTCCAGAAAGAGGTTTAATGGTCATCTTACCTTTCAAACAGGATTCACAGTTACCATAAGATTGTAAGTCAAATGGTTCGAGGTGATTTAATTTCCTCAATCGTTCTATCCTCGTTAGGTATCTAGGAATAGCTGAAAAACTCATCATGGAACGAACCATGTCAAGCAAGGTTCGATTTTTTCTCTCGGCAACACCATTCATCTTTAGTGTTCCAGGAGGTGTCCATTTGGAATGAACTTTATGAAGCTTTAAGTAGTCGATAAATTATTTACTTAAGTATTCACCCCCACGATCAGATCGGAGAGTCTTGATACTCTTTGAGAGCTGTTTCTCAACTTCACACTTAAACTCCTTAAACTTCTCAAAAGCCTCGGATTTGTGTCTCATAAGATACACATATCCAAACCTTGATAAGTCGTCTGTAAAAGTGATGAAGTACGAGAAACCTTTTCTAGCTTGAGTCGAAAATGGTCCACATACATCCGTATGTACCAACTCAAGCACATCTTTGGCATGGATCCCCTTTCCAGAAAGAGGTTTAATGGTCATCTTACCTTTCAAACAGGATTCACAGTTACCATAAGATTGTAAGTCAAATGGTTCGAGGTGATTTAATTTCTTCAATCGTTCTATCCTCGTTTGATTGATACGACCAAGTCTGCAATGCCACAAGTAGGTAGAATTTCTTTCATTTAACTTAGCCCTTTTATTTTGTACATTGAAAATTTCCCTGCGGCAGTTTAATGTATATAATCCATTCACAAGAGGCGCAATTCCATATACAACATTATCTAAAGTCAAAACCATATTGCCATTAGACGTGTTTGAGGAAAAACCCTCTGAATCAAGTACATGAATGGAAATAATATTCCTTGTTAAAGAAGGAACATAATAACAATCGTTCAACAGTAAAACTTTGCCAAAAGGTAAATCTATCCTATAAGTTCCCACGCGCTCAGCAGCAATTCGTGCTCCATTTTCGACGCGCAGGTCCACCTCGCGAGGCCCGACCTTCCTGCTATCAGTTAGCCCCTGCACATTTATACAAATGTGTGAGCCACAAGCGGTATCAAGTACCCAGGAATGAGAATCATTTATAGATAGATTAATTTCAATTACAAACATACCTTGTCCATTAGAGGCTGTAGCACCTGGTGTCATTCCTCCGCCTGGAGCAATACAATATTTTCTCCAATGCCACTTTCTGTTGCAATTCATGCAAACATCTGATGCCAACAGTTTCTTATTCTTCTTCGCCCCTCCCTTGGACTTCATTGCTGCTGCCGGAGCAACAACTTTGCCCTTCCCCTTCTGTTGTCCCTTACCTTTCGGTTTGGGGCGACTAGAGGAGCCAACCATCAGAAGAGGTTTGGTCTTAGAGGTCGAAGATTAAAAAGTTTTCAATATATTATGTAACTCCGGCAATGTCGCTTTAGTTCCATTCATATTATAATTAACAATGAAACTCTCAAACGATCTAGGAAGTGAGTGCAGGATGAAGGTGGTGGAGACTCTGTCATGAAACTTTATGTCAATGGCGGCCAACCTCTCAATCAACTCAATCATCCTCAACACATGAGGTGAAACTTGGCCCCCTTCATTTATCCTACACTTGAAGAGTTCTATTAGCAGGTCATACTCCATTGTCTGAGACTGCGAATCATAGAGACTCCTCAAATGGACTAACATTTCGTTGGGCCCCATAGTTCCATGCTGTCTTTGCAATGGTTGTGACATATAAGACAATATTAGGCATTGAGCTGAGGTGACATCCTTATAATGTTTCTGGTAGGAAGCCTTGTCGAATGTTGCATACTCAGTAGAGTCCTCCGCTGGAGCGGTGGGGAATACTTTGTCCAATGTATACTCAATTTCTTCTTGTCTCTGGACAATTATGACATTCCTGAGTCAGTCTATGAAGTTGGGTCCAGTAAGTTTGTTGGACTCCATAAGCATTTTCAATGAAAAGTTTGACATTTCTGAAGATCCGAAGATATAGATAGAAATAGGAAAAATGCAATCAACAATTCATTCTTCCAATAATACAAATTCATTATAAACTAATTTAACATGGCCTTTTGTTTAATTAGCTCCCACTATTTTGCATACATATACGACCCCAAGGTAGAATACAGACCTAAATGTGACAGACAAATGAGTTTAGCTTGAAGAGGAAATGAGTTTTAACAAGCAAGGAAGGAACGAGTCGTTTCCACCTTTCCTTCACCACCAGCCCTCGTCCCTTTTAAAAAGCAGAAATGCGACGTTTCAAACCTAAATTGTACTTTCCAATATGCCTATTCGATCCAATATGCCTATTCGAAAATGTCCCAAAAAGAGTACAACTCCTTTTCTTTCGTATAGCAAGGGTAATCTGTCTTCTTATTCTGTCAAATGTCGCATTTGCGCTTGGGTTACTGTTTATGGATGAACTTTCGCAGGCAGTAGCTCCATTTCTTCATTCGTCTTCGTCGGAAGGGGGTCTCAATCAACCTCCTGCGCCTTCTGGCGATTCTGCGTTCTTTCCTATTTCTCAATCAGACGAGGGCGAGGCGAGCGATCTGCGGTACTTGAGAAATAGAAGGGTAAGGCAAAGCGGAATCATTAAATCGATTTAGAAGCCCGTCCCGAAATATAGCATTAGAGAACGCGTTAATACGACAAGATCATATAATGGAAAAAATGGCGAACATTATAAAGGATCAAGGGATCCACCTGGAGGATCCATTCGACATAAAAAGGGAGTGGACCTCTTTCTCCATGACATAATGCAAATGGAGTCGAGGAGAAAGACAGCTACGCAAAATTCTGACAAGTCTTTCTTCATATTGTAAAGGGGCGCAAAGCAACTCGACTATAAGGAGAGGGGCGCAAAGCCCTTCTTATGCTTTTGCTGAATTGCTCGCGCAAATCAACTCGTTTCGAAGAGAATAGCTGTAGATTTTTTAGAACTTCGGAAGATGGTCAATGGTTTTATACCAAGGCAAGAGGCTGATGTCCTGGTCCTGTTAGTACATCAAGGTTCACGCATGAAACTCAGGAATACGTTTATTTACTAATATGATGGCGGTCGTAGGTCTATTTTTCCTTTGCATTTTATTTTCAGTTTAGGAAGATTAGTCTATGGAACAAGAATTAATGTTGTATCTAACCGAGGCGAGCGGACACATTCTCACTGTGGTTGGACTCGCGGCTCTGCCGCTTATCACATCTTTCATTTTTCGCGCCGGGAAACTACGTAACATCACTCCTGAAAATATGGAGGAGAAGGTGGGGGACCTCTGCGCGGAAACAATCAGATTATCGATCGACGATAATATAAAGGTCATAATGGGCCAAGATCCAAACATATGTTATATCCGCATTTGCTTTGGCTGATAACTTCAATAACACACTTTGGTAGGTCCTCAACCAATTGTAAATCAACTCTACAACTCTTGGTTTGATTAAATATCTTTTAGTTTAATCTTACGTCTTTAGACTAGTCCGACACTTTGGCGCCAAGATTCATCTAAACAAGTCAACTCCATTACACGACTGCGTTTAAATGCCTAAGTAAACTTAGCCTTTGCAAGCAAACACTTTGGTGTAAATACCTACAAAAGTTTATTATCTACTTTCATTTTAACACATCTATGAAAGGGCCTCGGTCATCTTAGACTTAGAGCAAATGCTTTGGCATAAATAATCGTATATCCGAAAAGGATTTAGCACCCTAACAATTATAATGGACGACGCATTATAATTTAGACTTATATTTAATATTTGGGGAACATTTTAGTTTTCGGGGATTCATTCAAGATCAACAATCAAGTCATACATCATATGACATCCTATCATGCAATTTCTAAACACAATTAAATGGGAAACCATCAAACCCAACAAACATGATAAAGATGGTTTTAATCACATACTGGGCGCCGTCTACACAGACATTTATAGCGGTCATTTGAATTTAAATAATTATTGGGCGCCGCCTACCCAGACAATAATTGCGAACGCTTTGCTAATAATTTAAATGCATCACATTTAATCACTTAGCACATTTGCATATTATTCAATAATATACTATTAATGATAACTATCGGTCTATTTGTCTAAACTCTATAATCTATGTAAATGCCAAACAGTTCCTAAATATTTTTTGATTTTAAAATTCTGATTTTTGGGAATTTTGTAAATTTTCATAATTTACACTTTAGTCCCTTGAGAATTTAAAATTCAATTCTGAACCCTTATAAATTCATAAAATGCAATTCTAAACTTTAGAAAATATTTTCAAAATTCTGGGACCAGTTTGCAATTTCCAGAACCTAAAATCAACTTTCAGAAAACTTTCTTTAATTACAAATTTGCCCGAAAGGACCAAATCTGTTTGATTCAAAACTTTATTTTCAGAAACTGAAACTTCTAAAACCTCAGATCTAGAACTGAAACTTTTAAGTTTCTGTTTATGATTTTTCATTTTTTTTTCAAAAAATGCGTAAATGCACCGCTTGATCTACGAGGCGATAAGCCTTTGGAATCGCAAATTAATTAGCACCGTGATCCAACAAGTGGCACGCGATGCTCATAATTATCGTCCACGTGCGCGGTCCTAACAGTGGAACGCGGTGCGCTTGAGCGGTGTTGAAAAATTAATTTTAAGCTTCTGGATGAACAACACCGCAGCTCCCATGAATAGGACCGCGGTGCCTCTGGCTTCATCTGGGCAGCACCACGGTGTTCCATCGTGGAATCCCGGCGCCGCCACAAAATCCTAACAGGCACCGCGGTGCTCCATCCTGGAACCGCGATGCCTTCCTCTAGAAACACAAAATCCGAAATTTCCGAACCCCTAAAACTGGTTTAGGGCCAGATCTTTCAGATATATCACTTGTATTACCATCACTATTAAAACAACATGTTCATCGACCATCAAATCCAATTTTCTTCTCGTTCTTAGTTTCAATGCACCATGCTTTAAGTCGGTAACACATATCAACTTAGAAGAGTTATTTATTGGATTGACTTATTCGAATACATTATTGTATTAACATATTTGGGCACAAGAATTATGTGTTCTAAAGATTTAAGGATTTTAAATACATAAAATATAGATCTAAACAAATCATAACCCATATTATCATTACATATCACACGAAATAACCCAGGCTCTGATACCACTGTAGGTGTTTACGTCGGGTTCGTACACGCAGCGTAATTTGAAAATTTATGTTTCATACTCGACGACGGTCGAACTGCAGTATGATATGTAATGTAAAATATAAACACAAAGTAAATGTAAAACTTCGAACGAAGGCTTACATTTTGGAAAGCGATCGATCAGCGGTTGAATCTTCAATCTTTGTGTAGTCAGAAGTGCGTATGGCGTCCTCGATTTGTAAGTTCAGAGAACTATGATGTAATTTGCTAAGTCAGGAATGCTAGGGATTCTGACAGAGCTTTAGAAGAGATTTACCTCTATTAGGTTTTGGTGTGTATTGAATGGGAGGTAAGCCCTCTATTTATAGTTGTAAACAGAGGCTTAGGGTTTCCGTGGGCTGGGCCCAGCAGAAAATCAAATTGACAAAATTGATTGCGAGAATTAAATGCGACCGCGTCCACTAAAGAGGCAGCGGTGTTGCCCGATGTTCTTGCGCATGGTCCAAAATAGGCACCGCGGTCGCATCTATTTTTCAGTCTTTTCCCATTTTAATGTCCCGGCCATCAACCGAACATATAAGTATAATCTCCATCTAATTACATACTTCAATCGACGGAACATTTGACTTAGTGTTACCCTCCAGGCCTTTACATATCGTCACTAATTACATTATGATCTTGCGGAACTCACCAAGCGGGAAGACGAACCCAATATGTAAAGTTTAGCTACACAAAATATGTGAACTGACCCTATATGTGAGAAGATAAAATCCCTTCATTCATGACACACTCAATCTAACTTAGGATCTGTCAAGTGTCTATCCAAATGGTTTGATTATTATAACTCATCTATATTAGTTGACAACATGACCATATCACGCACGTATCCGTTCGTTGTGATGACTTAGTTAACCTAATACAATATGAGTACATGAGTGTTCACTCGAATATAAATTCAAGGAATGAATCTTTTCTTGACTCACATACCACCTTTAATCTACTTCGTAATGTACCCAAAACAAGTCGCGTCTCAACCTATAAGGCATTTGAGCTTAGGACATGATCAAAGTACATTACTCCGTAAACAAGGTGATATTAACCTCAAGTTTAAGGACTTTTATCTCCCCCACGCCGATAACATTATAGACATATAACAAAACAATACATCAGCAGGGTATACCAATACTTCAACAAGTATCCATGTGTCCACCACGAGTTGTCATAACTCGTAGCAAGTGAGACATACTACATCCCCTAAGGATATGATGCAGACCACATGTCGACGTATCACATATCATCGATATCCCAATTTCGATAATCATTAGTCGAGGTAATTTAAGAGTTACGTTATAATATTAATTCTCACATCATTAATAAACACGTAACCTCTAGGGATGCATTTATAGAATATTATAAACAATCAATTAATAATTCAACAAATGCAAATTGTCATAATATTAATCATCATTAATATAAATACGAATGTGTATAAAATATATTGTATCGTAATACAGATTGTCTCTAGGACATACATATACTTTCATAACCAGCGGTAGAGATGAATAACTCATTATTTTACCAAATTGTGGTATATAGTTTGAATGTAATAAAGCAGGACATTAAGAATCATCAGTATTTTTATCTCCTGTTTTCTTCGCCATTTTAGCTTTATGTGTTAGCATAGAAGCAACTTCTTTTCTTGTATCATTGTTTGTACAAAGTCTAGAATCATTCTAGCTCTAATAAAATGAGAAATAGGACTTGGTGGCCCTTGAATAGCAGGCAGGAGAAAGGACTAGTACAATGGCAAATATAAAACGTCGGATCCAACTTGAAATAGTATCTTGGCATGCCTCTATATATATACTTACGACAATTTAATAGGAGTATATTACATATGTGTATGATTTAACCGTTCGAAATGATGTGATCTTTAGGACGTTAAAAAGGTTCACAGATGGTGACATTTGACTACCACATAATCTTATAATTCTTGGTTCAAGAACAAATTGGAAAAATAAGAACATTGAATTGAGGCCACTTAGGTCCAATCTACTTTCCCCCCCCACTGATGTACACAAATTATGCTAAGTCCTTCAATAACTGGCATCTATTCAGCGCGATGAACTGAGTTGAAAGTAGCAGAAATTAGACCCTCGTTTTTGGTTGACAAAAACAAGTTGCTATAGAGCTCATATGTATAGACTCAAGCTTTTGATACTGTTAAGAGTGTCTCACGTTGGTTGAGGAAATGAGATATTGTCTTCTTATATGATTTTGACGGGATCTAAACTTCGCACCTCATGGTGTAGGATCAGTACATAATTGAAATTTATGGATTCTTCTACTTGAAGCTTTCTGTCAGAGTACAAACAAACGTACAAACTAGAGATTAGTTAAATGGAAGAGGCTTCACAGAAACTTCTTCTCATTCCCTTCCTTCCCTTTTCCTAGTTTATAAATGATGAAACTTGAGCTATTGGCCTGCCTTTGTCGATTTCTAGAATTCTCAACTCTCCACAATGTTCTCCTTGCTCTCTTTCCTCTTTTTCACAAATCAAGCATTAAAAAAATTCAGATGGGCTGCCGCCATAGCCTCCCAAATACCAAGAGAAACAGACAATGAGCACATAATCAGCCTTCGTATTAAGGATTCACAGTGACTAATTTCGAAACTTTTGAATTAAGAGGCTTCTTTTGGGGTTGGCCACATTGCAAACATGGTAGATCTCTTTCAAGATTTTTTAATACAATGCCAGGGTTAATTTTCTCGGGGTGCTATATACACGCGAATACATTGTTATGCGCTCTTAATAACAGAAGCAACTGATTCTACAAGGCGCAGTGTTTTTAGGTCCAGTTTTCTTCATAGTGAGTGGCAAGAGCTTGTCATTTTACCCTCGTGTGTTAGCATAGATATTGCCATTTCTTTTTCTTGTCTCCATGTTTATATAAAGTCTAGAATCATTCTATCTATAATAAAATGAGAAATGGAACTTGGTGGACCTTGAATAGCAGGCAGAACATAGGAATAGTACAATGGCAATAAAAAGCGCTGGATCAACTTGAAAGAGTATCATTGCGTGCCTCTATCTCTGGAACAATTTAAGATTTTACAATGTGTTTTCGAAATGACGTGATTTTTAGGATGTTAATTTGTTCAACAATGGGACATTTTACTACCACACATCTTATAATTATTGGGGAGACAAATTGGGAAAGAATAAGAAACAATCAACTCAGCAATAGTCTGTTATTGTTTCATAATTTCCAATTATAGTATCTGTGAGCCAGAGTTAATCATTCCAAGGAGCAGTCCAAGCAATCAAGTGTAGAACTTATTTGTAACTTACACATATTAATTGTTTGTATACATATGAATCTGTAAATTCCAACTATACAAGACATTTTGTAGAATACTGAATCTGATGAAGCTTTGCTTTTAAATTTTTGCAGCAAACCTTGCTAGGAATAATAGAGTACCAGCTTTCTTGGGTAGGATGAGTTGCATAACGTCGGAGTATTATGTTGGCACGCAACGTCTCAATATTCAATGAGATATGAACCTTGCACCTCAATAGTGTAGGATCGAGTTGCACTTGCAACCAGTACAAAGTTTGACATTTATAGATTCTTCAAAATGAAGCTATTCTGTGAAAGGGTACAAACTAGCGACTAGTCTAAAGCCGGAGGCTTCATAGAAACTTCCTCTCAATCAGAACAAAGATACATTTCCTTGATCTCTTTCTTGTCAAATTCTTGTAAATGGTCACTCTCTGCAATGTTCTCCTTGATCTTTGTTATTTTTCATTGACAAAGCATTAAATATTTTCAGATGGTGCGTCATATATAGCCTCCCAATTACCAAGAAAAACAGGCATTGAGACAAAATAACTTCTGGAACTCACATCTAAAGAAGCGCTTCTACATCATTGGTCTCTACCATCAGGACCACCAGCAATTTCCCCTTAATGAGAAGCCTGATACGAAATCCCAGGATCCACTCTTTCTTAATGATTTCAAGAGGGTTTCTCATCTTGCGCTGTCAATGTGAGTAATTTGTGTGGTAACAAGAAACGGGAGTGGAAAAAACAACAACAAGAATAGTGGTTAGAAATCTGGAAATAAACAAATAAAGTGGTTTGCTGAGTCGATTGATATTCAATCTTTCCTTAAGATAATATTGTCCCGTATATTCCTTTCGACGGTTGTATGACAACTTATCTCCCAAGATAAAACAATAATCAAACAAATGAGCTAAGGAGACTCAAGTGTTCGCTAAGTAAGAAGGATCTTTGAGTGTTTGGATATTGCTAAAGAGGAAGACAATTTGCTGGAAATTGTCGAGTGTTCAAATGTGTTTTGCAAATGAGCCTAAGGTCTCATTTTATAGTGTTGAGAAGATGACCCTCCAATTGCCCAAGTAATGACCTTGAATGACCATGTTAATGCCTTGATTATGGAGTTACAACCAAGTAATGACTGAATTCATTTGGGAAGTAATGGAGGTTTAATGCCTCAAAACCAGTCCAACAGTCATGTCTTTTCGTCTCCCGTCGCGTCCTTCTGGAACCCAAGCGCCACGGCCCTTACTGTGAGGCGTCGCGGCGCAGCCAAGTACCGTCGAAGGCGCCGGGGCGCCTCAATTCCAGTGACCAAACTCCGAATTAGCGCTGCGGCTCAGGGGAGGAGCACCGCGACATTCAAGCGCCGCGGCCCTTGTGGCTCCGCGGCGATTTCATGACCTGTTTCATCTTTCAACACATTATACACTTCTTCCTTCATTTACCAACGTGAAACCATTGTCATTTGGCCAATAACCGTCTATTAACTTACGTCTCAAACATTTTGTATACGTACCAATATCTATTCCACTTACGAAATTTACAATCCTTGGCACAACGTGTGCACGTGTGTGGAAACCATGTTTCCGACGTGCGAGACCCCAATTGTTCGAGTCATAATTAATAGGATTAACTTTATTTCACGTCTAGTAAATTTCCAACAGTTAATGTAAATATCAAGGTTTTCTTGATTCTGTTATATATTTATTCAGAATAGATCCTTGTTCTCTTGATTTTTCTTTAACATTTGGTCAGACGAGCACTTTAAAATTACAAAGATGTAGATGAAAATATGACTTACTGATGTCTGAAGCCGTCCTCAACAGCACATGAGACAGTTTTGAAGCACTCAACCCCACATAAATTGCCATAAAGAAACATGCTACTGCAGCTGAACTTTCTGTAGTAATTGACAAACGCGGTGAGCACACAATCAGCCTTCGTAACAAGGGATTCATTTATAGTGACTAATTTCAAAACTTTTGAATAAAGAGGCTTCTTTTGGAGTTCGCCACATTGCTAACATGGAAGGTCTCTTTCAAGCTTTTTCAATACAATTCCAGAGTTATTTTTGTCCAGCTGCTATGTACACTCGAATACAGTGTTATGCACTCGTAATAAAGAAAGCAATTGATTCTACAATGCATAATCACACTGTTTCAAATGCAAAGAAATTCTCAATCCACAAACTTCACTGTACAACAACTTTAATATAACCAGTGATGCAGATCTGGTATTTTCCACTTCAAAAACATCCGCATAGCGGTTTCTTTGGAGTAGTTTTAGTGGCATGGCATTTTGCTGCAATCTCCTCTGCGTTAAGAAGATCTTCTCCATGTTTAGCTTCAGTTATCGCTCTTTTTTCTTCTGCTGACTTGTGGAGTAGAGCAATCTTGTTTTTCATTTTCTCAACGTACTCTGCCTTCTTTTTCAACAATTGCTCCTGCCACCCACAAGATGTGTAAGGTTAAAAAAAGATGAGGAGTTCTCAGAAAAGATAGTACAAGTTTCACAATTTTTTTGCTCAATTTGTATGATTATATGGACAAATATGAACTTCAGAAGCTAAAATACAACCACAAATATGGTTATTGAAGCAGGAAGCAGCTCTAAAATGAATTTACAAGACTAAGATATTGTTATTAAAGCATCAATACATATACCTTGTATTAGCTAATAGCAAAAAAGACCATCAAATAAAATGGATAACGAACCACTACACATGATTAGTATACCACGATTATTTGTTGAGAATCCTGAAAATTGTATCCCGGAAGTTTTACTCAAGCATTTCATTTCACTGAAGAACAGGATATAGGCGGATATTAGACACTAAACTATTATTATTGAACTAAGACAACCAAACGAAACAAAACTTGCGGTATTATGAAATCCCTTCGGGTGTGTAATAATAGAAACACCAGAGGATGTAACCATTGTAATTCGTTAGACTATGGCACATAGCAAAATAGAAGAATGACTTCTCACCTCAGTCCTTTTTAGCTCAGCCTCCAAGCTTGCTTTCTTGCTGTTCTCCCATGCAAGAATTTCAGACATCTTTTTCTGAGCTCTGTCAACAAAGTGGAAAAAGAATAAGATTCAGATTACCAACTATAGCTCAATTCACGACAGTTAACATTTCCTGGGAGAAATGCATCTCCTGTAATTTGGCTAAGAACTCTAATCTTTGGTCTCAAATCTTACTCATTACTGAATATAGAAACTACCATAACAAAGCAGGTTCATGAAGCTCTCAAATTAGTTGCAGGGCTTCTCAAAGAACAGATTCCGGGAATAGATGACAGTGCTTTACAAAAATAAAATACCTACAATGTGCAACTCATACTTCATGGTTTTGCAAATATTGCAACATATAAATAGAAAACAGACAATTCAACTGATTTTCAGTTCACGTTTCACAGAATTTATTTATAGCAAACAGGTTGAGAAAGATAGGTAATGAAGAAGCACATAAACTGTCAAAATCATCTTAACGGCAATTCATACTCCCTTAAATCAACAACAACAATACACCAGGAAAAAAATCAACAGCAATATACCCAATGTGATCCCACAAGTGGGGTTTTACGCAGACCTTACCCTTGTCTTTGTAGGGTAGAAAAGTTGTTTCCGATAGACCCTTGGCTCAAGAAAAGTAATTTTCGAAACATGTTTGAAACATACGAGAGTAAAAAGCTATGATGAAATATTGAAGAAATGAAAAGTATTGACAGCAAAAATAATAAGATACTAAAGTAAAAGTAAAAACTGTAGTAATAAAATTGAATAAATTCCATTAATCATTTGTTTAACTGAATGAATTCTAGTTTCACGGCTTATCCATCAAGCACTAAATAGAAAAGCCCAGAAAAACATCAACGTTTGAATGTCCAAGTGACATAACCAAGTGAAACAACTCAGGCAGTCCGATACACTAAGCTCCCACTATGCGCAGGTCCGGGGAAGGGCCGGACCACAAGGGTCAATTCTTACCCCGTATTTCTACAAGAGGTTGTTTTCACGGCTTGAACCCGTGACCACCTGGTCACATGGCAGCAACATAACCAAGTGAAACAACTGTCATACTATTCAATAATTTCAGTCCCAGAAATGGCTGATAAAATGGCTTCAAGACAAGTGATTTATAACACCGTAATCCACAAAAATCGTCAATTGAGGCATGTCAAATTCAATGTTCAATCACTTTGTAATTCTAGCACCTAAGTATATATGAGAATGTGTAGTTTCTGAACATACTTGTTTTCAGCTTTTGATTTCTCACTTTCTTCCCATGCTTTGATTAGCGACAATCTCTTCTCCGTCGTTAATCGTGCAAGAGTTGCATCTGATGATTATATGTACAAATTAGTTTTCATTGAGCTGTAGAGTGATCAAGGACAAAAAAAGAATTGGAACACAATAAAACAATCCTAAGTACCTCTGTCAACAGATCCTCTTTTCTCAACAGGTACTAGCGCTTCTGCCAAGGACATAAAATTTGCACAAAAAAGTTAGAGAAAGACTATATTGAACTCTGAGGCAGTATAGAGTATAGACTGCTGGAGAAGTAAAATTAGTCACTTTTTGGAAAATACTCACACAATACTAGGTCTAAAAGAAACACATAGTGAACTACACTAATACAGCTGAGGGAAGTAAACCTTTTAGGCTATTACTTTAACATGGAAAAATTGTAAGTGAAAGAAAGGGAGGAAGCATGTTAGAATTATGCTTTTAGATTGAAGTAACTTTATTTTACTGCTTTAGTTCTTCAACTAGTTAATAGTTAGCTATTCATATTCTCTAGTAATTAGTTAGTTGAAGATATGATTCTGTGGAGATATTATAGGCTAGGATTATGATCCTTTTTACTGTTTTTTTTGTAATGCAAGTAGCACAAATGTAGGGCTCAACAAAGCTAAATAAAATAGTTCTTCCACAGGTATATTTTTCTTAGACTTCCTTTGTTATTTCTCTAAATTTACAACAACGTATTCAGTATAACCCATAGGTGGGCTGTACGCGGACTTGCCCCTACCTTTCTTTAAGTTTCTTTTATTATAAATCAATAAAGCAAAACAATTGAGTCATCTGAAATAAAGTACTGATCATTAAAATAGCCAATAGATTATCAGAAACACTATAGATGAGTAAAAATTGATGAGTACCACAAGTAAAATCTTTTGATTGTAGCAGTACCCTGAAACTCAAACAAATTATATTTCAACATAACAACAACAACATAACCAGTGAAATCCCATACCGTGGGGCTGGGAGGTAGAGTGTACACGTACCTTAAGCGGCTGTTTCCGGAAGATAACATAACCACTTATCAAATATACAAATATTCTACAGAACCAAAAAAGGCGAAAAAAATAAATTAATGAATTCCAAAATACTTTTTGGAACCTTCTTTATTTGTGTTTTTTTTCCTTCATCAAACGACCTCTGACAAAAAGTTTTCAAATCAGAAGAAAGATTTGTACAGAGTAAAAACGAGGCAAACTACTCCTATAACATGGCTTATATACTCGTGTCAACCAAGGTGTACGTGTATCTATTCAAATTTTTAATGAAGCTGATCTTAAAAATATGAACTTCTCTACAGAGAATTAGAATTTCGATATGATAGTCGGTTGCCGGATTCAAACAATGAACAGGTAAAAGAATTTTCTATGTTATTATACTATTCAATTCTCGACTACGAATTAATTTGATAGTTGAGAAAAGATGTACTAGTTTCGGGTTCGACGATGGCAAGAGCTTTAGAATCATCGGGTTTGTCTTCCGAAGGAGGTAGAGTTGATAAAACGATGGCTTTCTCATCGGTAACATCCTTAGGTGTCTCCACTTTTGTGTCTTCTTCTTCGCCCATGGCTAAAGTGAATGCAGAAAAGAAATGAAAATTATTGGATGACAAGAATTGGGAGGTTCTAACGGAGGAGAGTGAGGTACAACATATTCAATTCATAGTTGAAATACCGTCTATACTTTACAAAAATAATTAGCCAATTTCTTTTTGTCTGTATTAAAAAGAATTACATATTTTTTTATTTGACAGTCCGTTTAATTTTAAATTTTATTTTTTATGCAAAATGATATGAGTTATAATCACACAAATATTTTTAATTTATTTTAAATCATATAATTCAAAAGATTTCATTTATTTCTTAAAATGTGTGGTAAATAAAAGTGTGTCACATCAATTGAAAGGAGTGAGTAACTATAGTTTTTGACGGGAAGAAAAGTGTGGGTTCGAATTCCAATGGGAGGATTTTGCTCTCTTATGGGATAGGAGCTTGTCAGTTGCTCTATTGTCAAATTCTGATCATTCAGACACATATTCCAATTTACTAATAGTAATGTTGAGGGATCGGTTTGATATTAAAAAAAAAAAAAAAGAGGCGAGAGAGAGTGGATCCCCCATATGCGATAGGCTTAGCTGGATTTATGATTTGTACAGCCTTGTAAAGGACCCCATTGGTGTGAGCTGTCACACCCCATTGCTCTACAATCTTTGTAAATATATGGCCGTGTCAAAAACAATTGTTCTAATTTCATTTGATATGAAATTTAATAAAGTTTTGAAATATTTGATCCAAAATAAATTTTAGATATTTGTGTAACCGTAAATTAATTCATAAAATAAAATAATTTCTAAATATAAAAATATATTAATTTTTTAGAACAAATTAATTAGATAAATAGGATATTATTTTTGAGAAACAGGGGTAGTAATCATTATAGATACAGTAGTTGGCCTAACTAAGACAGAATGTCAAATTCAACTTTAAACATGATTGGCCCCTCCCTGATATTTGCTAACAATTGTGGTCCTCGCAGGCCGCAGCTAGTATCCATTGCATAAATATATACCAAATACAAATGACTTACTTAGTCCCAATTTAATTGTTTTGCTTTTTTTTTTTGATCTGTTCCAAAAAAATACATATTTCTGTATTTAGTAAGTTGAAAATTCAAACATCCTACATAACAAATTTAAAATCACAAGATTCAAAAGACATTTTAGTATATTATATACATATTTAATTTAGGACCATGAGATTCAAAAGTCTCATTTTATTTTTTAAATTTTGTATCAAGTCAAATTAAGACACTTAAATTGAACGGTGGGAGTACAACTTACCGTTTTAAATGATTTAATGGAGTGAATGTATATATTAATCTATTCAAATTAAGTGATAGTTACATATGATAGAAAATACGTTTATATTCTCTATATATTCTGTAATTATTATTTTGGTGTAATTATGTAAAGTATATATTCTCATACAATTAGAATTGTAATTGTAAACATCAATATATATTGCAGTAATAAGAACTCCAGATAAGGAGAATTACACTATTCTACATGGTATCATAAGTCAAATCATAACCTCCTCACAAACCCTAAATTCGGTGCCCACTCCCTCTTATTTTTCACGTCGCCGACGGCTTATGTCCATGGCTTCTACCGCATTTCCTCCTCCACCCACGATACACATCCTCCTCCTCTCCTTCCCCCCTCCTAACACCTTTCATTTGGCCTTTGTCACCACCACCCGTCCACCCGACGTCGACAACCCAACGTGGAAATGGCTCGATATAATCGTCAAACAGTGGATATATGACACTATATCCAAGGATTTATTTCATACTATTATGAAGACGGATGATTCGCCTCACGAATTATGGATGAGGCTAGAGGAAATCTTTCAAGACAACAAACATACACGTGATGTGTATCTGGAGGAATAATTTAACAACATCCGTCTTGAGAACTTTGCTAACATGTCAGACTATTGTAAATAACTAAAATTAGTTGTTAATCAATTGTCTAATGTTGGCAATTCGATTTCCTAAACAAAGATGGTTTTGCAACTCATTAATGGTTTGCCGAAAGGTGAGTACGATACATTCGCGATGATGATCCAACAAGATGATCCCCTTCCTAGCTTCAACAAGGCCCGATCATAACGGTTATTGGAAGAGACTAGACTAGCCAAACAAGACGAACCTTAACAAAAGGCGTTGGTAGTTGATGCACCGCCGACCACCGCTGCACCCGCCGACAATTGATGAATATTAGAAATATAGATAATTCTAGATTATGTCATATATCTTAAACAAGGCGCATCCACAATGGGCGAGCTAATATTTTATTCTTCAATTTCGTTTGACAATGTTTTTTTCTTAAAAATCAAAACGATAAGTAAAAATGAACGGAAGAAATACCTAATAATTTTTTTTCTTTATTATGACTATACAAAACAAACAAATTTTAATAGTCTTAAAATATTTCGACAAAAATTTCATGAATCAATTTGAACTACATTGTTAACTTAATAAATGAATATGTCATTAACCCGATTAAACTTGAACGAATTAGACGAGACATATTTTTATAGGCTAACATTACCCCTCCTAAAAATAAGTGATCCACCACCCACAAGGCCACAATGGGTGTGTTAGCTTTCCAATTGTGATAAATTTGGAAGCTCGACCAGTGGCCCACCAGAGAACTTGCTCATCCATAATGGATGAGGTAATTTTTTGTTTACTATTTAAATGTTTTTTGGGATTTTTTTTTAATAATCATGGTTTCCAGGGCTGTGCGCGCTTTGATTAATTCTACCTTCACCAACAATAGATATCAGGTAATTCTGTCTACCAAAACTTAGATAAATAAAAAGAAATAATTTAGTATTTTTTTTTGGAATAGAAGAGTGTGATTTTCTTTTACTAGGTGTTTATATGCACTATTTATTATCTTTACTCACTAAAACATTAAAAGAATTTTGTGTACCTTTAGGGATGGCTTTTGTTAGCGTTATGCATGTATTAGTACTGTAAAATTAAAAGTAATTAGTTACGTGTCGAAGGTATTAGACAAAATATTCGAACAAGTGATGAAGAGAACAATTAATAAGTAGTTGTTCACTGCCGACGTGCCGATAATATTCACATTGTAATATCAAGCCGAACGCTTTTAATACACATGTCTTTTTTTAAATAAATACGCTAGTTTATTTACTGTCGAACTTGCGTGGAAAGGTCACCACCTGCCAATGGTGTGTTAGCGTTACATTGAAATTTGAAGAATGTAGCACGGTGACACCCTCATACACACTCATCCACCATGGATGAGATAATATTTTTCTTATTTATCCGGAAGGATATCATTTTTTTCTTTACATGGAGTATTATGCAAGGTCTGTGTACACTCTACCCTCTACAGATCTTACTGTTGTTGTTGTTGTTGAGTATTATGCAATAACTCGTGGTCACAGAGAAAATTCAAAATGTTCAATGTACAGTATGTCATCTAAACTGAAAATAACTTGTCCCAAGAAGTATGGTACGCAATTTTACTTGCAATAATCACTAAGAAATTCTTAATTTTCAAAAAATTCACCAGTTATCCTTTTTTGAATAGCTATTTAGTAAAGGATCTTCTTTTTTATTTTTCTTATAATTTATGGATCTTTTAGATATAATTTAAAAATTCATTTTGAACTGAAAATCATATAAGAAAGCATTAGACATGGTGTAAAGTTTTGTAAGTTATCTTTAAAATTGAGAAACATATGAGTAACCATTAGACATCATTCTAATGTTATCTGGAAGATTAATTTATTTAAAGTTATATTTGCACAATTTTTAAAAACAAGGATAGATTTAATGATGGCCTTAAAAAGAGATATTTGTGTAAATCTTGTTACATTTTCGAATATGGGCTAGGATGCTCTGATATCCTCTTGGCCCAAATTATTCTTTCCATTAATCTGTAATGGGTTGTTGCAAACCAGCCGAAAACTTTTAATCCCACATCGGTCTTTTTTAGAGTGTCATTTCTATTGAATGAAAACATGGACTCTTTATATAGATTTGGACAATTTTCACCCTATAAGCTAGCTTTTTGGGTTGAGTTAGACCCAATATTCATTCTTTACATGATATCAGAGTCAGATTCATTCAAATTCTTTATTCGTCGATGTTGGGCCCCCAAATTATATTGCTCACGCTCCAGTTAAAGAAGTATGAAAGTGCAGAGGAGTGTTAAGAATCTCACATCGAATGTATAATGGGAATATGGACTCCTTATGGACTTGAATAATCCTCACCCTACAAGCTATCTTTTGAGGCTCAACATCCATTTTTTATAATTTCTTAAGCACATCTATATGAATTACACAGACCAGCTATATAGATGATAGAGAGCTAACTTATAATTAGGTGTTCTCCACTACTAAAAAAATTGCATTACCTCATGAGGTCGGTATAAGCCTCATATTTTTTTTTAAATAAACCAACTTCATGAGGTCAAAAATTTTAATAAAAAAATTGTTAAAATAAATTGATATCTGAAAGTAAACATACCAACATCGCAAGGTCGGTAACTTTTAAATTAATTAAAAAATAAAATTATTTAAACTACTTATATTATAAATTAAAAATAAAATAAAAAGATATCGACCTCACTAAGAGCCTGTTTGGATTAGTTTTAAAAAAGTGATTTTTAAGTGCAAGTGCTTAAAAGTACTTTTTAAGTGATGAAGTTAGTTTTATAAATAAACACTTAATTGTTGGTTTGGTCACTGGAGCCGAGACGCCAGGCAGAGTTGCGGCGCTTCAGAGGCAGAATGCTCGACGGAAAGTTTCTGACTTTTGGACTGGTTTGGAGCATTGATTCTCCATTACTTGGCACAATAATTCAACATTGTTTGGTTGAATGAAACCTCTCAATAAGTGTCATTACATGATTATTGATTGCCATTAGTTGGCTAGATGAGAGGTCATCTTTCATATACTATAAATTGAGGACTTGTTTCAATTGAAAGACACACCAAAAATCCGATTTCTGATCTCCTTATTCTCTGGCTTTCTTTCACACACTCAAAAGATTCTTCTTGTAGTAAACATTTGAGTTTTCTTTGCTCAATTGTTAGTTGTTGTTTTATCTTGAGAGACAAGTTGTCAATCACCGTAAAAGAATACATACGGGACAATATTGTCTTAAGTGTTAAGAGTCCACATCGGAATTGGAATGAGAACATGGACTCCTTCTTATAAGGACTTGGACTTCACCCTACAAGCTAGCTTCTGGGGTTGAGTTAGGCCCAATATCCATTCTTTACATGGTATCAGAGTCAGACTCATTCCAATTCTTTGTTCGTCGATGTTGGGCCCCCAAATTATATTGTTCACGCTCCAGTTAACGAGGTCTGGGTGTGCGAGGGAGTGTTAAGAGTCCCACATCGAAATCGGAATGAGAACATGGACTCCTTACAAGGGCTTGGACAATCCTCACTGTCGCGCCCGATTTCGACCGCGACTTTCTAACGGCGAACCCTGCTCAAGTAAAAATGTTAGAAAATAAATAATGAAATGCTAAATAGTTAAAAATGGTTTAAGAGGGTGTTTAAAGGTTAATTTAAAAAAAATAAAAGGGTTCGGGAGTCGCCACCTAATTAGTTTGGGTGAATTAGGACACATAAATGTTTAACTAGTTTAAAGTAAAACATTAACTCCATTTTAATGGTCTGCTAAACTTAATGAGATTCTGGGTAAGAGTTCTTTATTATCCTAAAGGGAAGGGGTTAGGCACCCTAAAGGATCCGCTAACTTGCGGTTGTCCTGCCAAACCTAGGGTTAATTATTACGCTAATGAAGTACATTTTTTTTCTTTTGAAAATCTTTGAAGAGAAGGATGATGCAAGTATTTATAAAAGATATTCATTTTGATAAGAGATTTATAAGGCTAATGCTATAAGAGTACGTATAAAGTTTAAACGTATGCCATTGTATTATTTATGGGAAAATGATGCAAAATTGATTTGTTGACTAAATGTATGTGTTTACCGGCTAACTTAATCTTGATTAACACAAGTATGCCTAAAATACTTAATTTTGTATTTGAGAAGAATCTATACCTAAATTTCATAATTAGATATGCAAATTAAAATGTTAGGCAAAAGTTTAGACATGCAGGTTAAGCCCTAAAGTAAGTAATTAGAAGTGCATTTCTGATTTTCAAAACTACCCGTCCAATTTATTTTAAAAGATAATTATTATGTGTCTCCTATTAATTACAACGTTAGATAATAAATTACAAATAATAAAAATAAAAGACATAAATGAGACAAGGAGATTTAGAGAGTAAAAGGAGTTGAGATGGATGACGACGTCATCTTGTCCTATTTGTCTTAGGAGTGCGGACACGAATGTGGATCTCATGCTGGCGAGAGTCATGATGAGTCTCATGACGAGACTCTTCGTTGTTCCCGATGTAATGTGGATCTCATGCTGGCGAGAGTCATGATGAGTCTCATGACGAGACTCTTCGTTGTTCCCGATGTATTTCATGCAAAACAAAGAAAAGAAAGATAAGGAATTAGCATATATCCTAATTACTTGAATCATAAAAATCTATACGCACATAATCTGTATTTGCATGTAATCAGCATATAAGAATGTATAAATTAGTGAATAGAATGGCGCATTTCTTTGCCAAAAGCGACAAGAAGATTCGATGCGACCACGTGCGGCGAATAGGAAAATAAATATGCCACCCATAACATGTTGTTTTCAAACTTTTTAGGAAGAATCGCCCAAACGAAGTGAATCTAATAACAAGTGTTCCTATCTTATATACATGTATTCAGACTTGGATTATCATAAATAATAGTTTCCATATTAACGAAAGCATGCATATGTCTATTCTATTTTTATTTGATCTACCTAACAATACACTAAACAGATACTTATCAGAACAAGATTAAACTAGCAGTACCACATGATTTTGTACACAAGCACGAGAATGGGGGGTTATGAATTGAATATAGGATGCAAAACAGAGACATAACTTCACACAGTGTCACTTAATCCAGCAAGCGCAACCTAGCAGATTGGGGCAAAGTACAAGGCAGTTTAGGAGACTTCACCTATTGACACAGGAATAATCTTGATACCTAAATAGGCAAGGGAAGTACACTGAATTTGACATACGAGCATGAGGATGGACAGAAGACATCGTGACATTGAAACATTTGGATATGCCTATTTGTTTCTTGACGACTTAAAAAAACATGAGCGACTACGGTTTCCTGCTTGCGATGAACACTCACATATCTTTGTGAATGCTTTGGTCAGTTGTAAGCGATGGCGAGCGAAATAAGAAGCAAAACAGGCCAAAGACATAAAATACGATATACATGTTAATATACTAAACATATGGGTAATTGATTTGTTGTTGATTGGCGTAAAGATGCAAATCCAGTTACTGACCCTCTACATGTATGTCCAAACATATCCTTGCCATTTAGAATGTTTAGAACCTATCCGATGCACACTTGGATATACATTGCAATGAGTACTCACAGAAGATTCATTTTATATGACGTATATGGGGAGGTTCTGTTTTCAGATTTAAGGAAATAGCCTCGCAGCAACTTAGCACTTCAACAAACAAGAGACAGTACCAACATTATTTGATGTTTTCCTATGCTTTGCCCATTATTGGTGATATAAGACATCTAACTAACCAAATATGATCCTCAGACAGAATAAGCATGCTTTTGAACATTCACACGAATTCAGATGATTTGCGACAAACATATGTTGCTGCATATGACACACACAATACATTGCGACGGGGCTACAGACTTCGAACGACGACCCGATTAAGCTTAAATGCCTTTTTCAAGAAAGAAAAACACATACATAGATACAGGATATGCAACATGAAACAGAATTATAGGTCATACTGGATTTAGAAACATAGACAATGGTTTAGCTGCATATTCAGCATACTCAGCCTACTAAGTAGCAAATATCCCAAGACGATCACCCTAAACACTGTCACAATGTCCTTGCGACAAGTTATTAACGTTATTTCGAAATACAATATTAGATATGAATCTGACGACAATTAGTAAACTGAATCAATTACAGACAGATTGACCAAACATCGTATTTAGACATTTATAAACAAACGAACTAAATTGATGATGAAGCATGCGAAACAGTGGAAGTAAAAAAAAAAAAAAAAATTGAAAGGGATTCTAGTTTACCTTCTCCGGACAGCGACCTGGGGCAGCGTATCAAGTCGTCGGTCCAATCAACGGGTTTTGGGTTTGCGATGCGAATGAAAGGGCGAGGTTTTTGTTTGCTGGTTTTTGGCTGGAACTAAAAGAAAGGGATTCGAACCTTTATTCTTGCGATGCTAATTCTCTGGGTGCTGACTCCCTGACTCCCGATGCCTTGATGTCTTCTCCCCGTCTCTGCTCTGTGTTCGACTGTTTCTGGATTCAGAAAGGTGTTCGGTTCTGGACCATTCATTATGCCTATTGCATGTATAAGAGGATTAATTTATAGTCTATAATCTGGGCCCCAAGTTTGGTAGGTAATCAAGGATGATTCTGTGTATTGATTTGTGCGATTTTTACAGGTAAGGTAAGGAAATGATTGAGGGGACGATTCGTATGTCATTTCTACTGATTTGTTTCCATTTCCATGATAAGTACAGAGGTGTCGATGTGGTAGTGGATTCGTGGGGTGATTCGCCGGATTCTCCGGCGAGAATCTCGGCATGAGCGATGGGAGAGGTGCGGCGATGTAGGAGTTTTAGGGTTCTAAGGGCTGTTGCTGTTAGGGACGATGGGAAGGGCTGTGGGTTAAATGTTTGAGGGCTTGGGCTGGGTGGAGAGTTAAAGAGGCGAGCAGGCGTTGGGCCATGGGTGTTGGGCGCGGTGTGTGTAATTTAAGTGGGGAGTGAAATTTGGGTAGTTAAATTAGGGTATTAGTTTTAGGTTAGTATTAGGTATTTAATTAGGGGTAAATTATTTAAATAGGTATTAGTTTTAGGTATTTAATTGTTAATTAGTAGTGAATTAAATTAATAAATTGTGCTTAAATTATTTAGGTGCTTTATTAATCTAATTGTTATAAATTTAAATTATTATTAGTGCTTAATGCGATGCCGTTATAAAATTGAGCTATTTAAATAAAATTAGGACTTCTTAATTCTTTTTTATGAATGCTATTATTAAAACGCGGGTGTTTAGATTATTACTTTATGTACTTATTATTTATTATTAAATTGTTTATTTATGCCTGTATTAATGTTTTATTGCCGCATTTTATTAATTTAAAATTATTAGAATTATTGTTGTTTTATAGTTAATGACATGGACGGGAGGGTCAAAATTGGGTGTCAACAGTTGTCCCTCTTTGTATGGAGATGATGGAAGAATCTTCGGACAAAGACGTTGACTCAAAGCCAATTTTGTCTCGACCCTCAGAACTAGAGTGTTGGGCAATTAGGCAAGGCTGACGCGGACTCAAAAATTGTCCCAGTGTCGAGTTATGACGACACTGGGCTACCATGGTCAAAACACCAAGGCGGGCTAACGCGGACTCGAAATTGTCGGTGTCGAGTTATGATGACATTTGGGCTATGTGCAAAAGTAAAGAAATAAAAATAAGCGGCTTGAACACAGGGTGTACGCTATGGCTTATGGTGCTGGGTTTTATGGTGATGTGGAGCAGTGGACCGGCTCGAGGCGACACGCCGTTCGTTGGGAAGGTTGGCCCCAACAAATTGCCCGGTTATTTGTAAGAAAATCCACGTTGTGCTCCATCTGCGATTCTGTAGATTGAAGCTAAGATAGAAGCATTAGTGCATAACTGTCAAAACAAAATAATGTAAGAATGTAAGTTTTGTGTTGTGATTGTAGTCAAATCGTATATACTATATAATGAAATGGTGTGATGATACGTCGTCTTGTATAGACGAGATGCAGATGACGCCTTGTGTGGGCGCTATCGTCTTGTATGGACGAAATGCAAATGTCGCCTTGTATGGGCGGAATCGTCTTGTATGGACGAAATGCAAATGACGTCTTGTATGGACAAAATGCAAATGACGCCTTGTATGGGTGTTATCGTCTTGTATGGACGAAATGCAAATGACGCCTTGTATGGGCGTTATAAATGCTGTATGGACGAAATGCAAATGACGCCTTGTATGGGCGTTATAAATGCTGTATGGACGAAATGCAAATGGCGCCTTGTATGGCGTTGTAAATGCTGTATGGGCGAGAGGCAAATGACGCCTTGTATGGGCGTTATAAATGCTGTATGGACGAGATGCAAGTAGCGCCTTATATGGCGTTATAAATGCTTGTATGGACGAAATGCAAATGACGCCTTGTATGGGCCTTATCGCTTGTATGGGCGAAATGCAAATGACGCCTTGTATGGGCGTTGTCGTCTTGTATGGGCGAGTGCAAATGACGCCTTGTATGGCGTTATCGTCTTGTATGGGCGAATGCAGCGACGCCTTGTATGGGCGTTATCGCTGTATGGACGAAATGCAAATGACGCCTTGTATGGGCGGTATAAATGCTTGTATGGACGAAATGCAGCGACGCCTTGTATGGGCGTTATCGCTGTATGGACGAAATGCAAATGACACCTTGTATGGGCGTTATCGTCTTGTATGGACGAAATGCAACTGACGCCTTGTATGGGCGTTATCGTCTTGTATGGACGAAATGCAAATGACGCCTTGTATGGGCGTTGTCGTCTTGTATGGACGAGAGGCGAATGACGCCTTGTATGGGCGTTATCGTCTTGTATGGACGAAATGCAAATGACGCCTCCTGGGCGTAGATAAAATTGTTCTGTGTATGGAGTTGTGTTATGCATAATCGAAGCTAGACGAAATAATTAAAGTGTAAATGATGTAGCCTGAGTAAAGAAGATGTGGCTTTTGCGAGATGTATTTGATGTAGACTTGTTACAGATGGACTTCTTGAGCGAATCTGTTGTATTGGAATGTTGTTGTCCTCACATTCTGTTGTCCTGCAAAATTCACTCAAAGAAAAATTGTGAGTTCGGGGAGGGGTCGGCCGATTTGTGTTGGCTCCTGATACTTGCACGCGTTGTCTTGTCTGGACATGTAACCCCTGTCTGATTTCGAGTCTCGGTCAAAACATTTTTGTTGAAAAATATTCTATCTTGAGAAAAATATACTTATATATGCTAGTAGGAAATTATGTCGATATTTGAATAGTGACATGTTGTGAAACAAATCAAACTTCCTTATCCGAAATCGGCGGTATATTCTCCCATACTCTCGGTGCTCCGCTGCCGTCAGGCTCTCTTTTAAAATTTGTCCCAGTTTTGGGACATGGAACCCTTAGCGTAAATTAACCATGTCCATTGATGTCATTTGTAGTAAAACCCTTAAAATTGTCCCAGTTTATGTCGATCTTTCGAGCATATGGAATCACATTTGTCGGTGTCTTTTTGTGGCGAAATCCTTAAAAAAAATTGTCCCAGTTTTGGTAATGGCCGGTCGGATATATCTGGTTGCACGGGCGTGTTCTTTGCGCCACTGTAGACTAAAGCTCAAGAAAGAGTTAGTGCATAACTGCTAAGACAGAATAATAATAAAGCATAAAATGAGAAAAAATGCAATTTTGAAAACAGAGAAAATCGTCCCTGCGTAGATGTGATATGTTGATGATGGCGTCGTTTTCGGACTTGGCGTCGTTTTGGACTTGGCGTCGTTTTCGGACTTGTCATCGTTTTCGGACGTGGCGTCGTTTTCGGACGTGGAGTCGTTTTCGGACTCGGAGTCGTTTTCGGACTTAACGTCGTTTTCGGACGCGGCGTCGTTTTCGGACGTGGCGGCATTTTCGGACGTGGCGTCGTTTTCGGACGTGGCGTGGTGTCGTTTTCGGACTTGGTGTCGTTTTCGGACGTGGCGTCGTTTTCGGACGTGGAGTCGTTTTCGGACTCGGAGTCGTTTTCGGACTCGACGTCGTTTTCGGACGTGGCGTCGTTTTCGGACTTGTAAATGCGTTTTGGGCGTGGCGTCGTTTGGGCGTGGCGTCATTTCGGACGTGGAGTCGTTTTGGACTCGAAGTCGTTTGGACTCGGCGTCGTTTTGGGCGTGGCGTCGTTTTCGGGCGTGGCGTCGTTTTGGACTCGAGTCATTTGGACTCGATGTCGTTTTGGCGTGGCGTCGTTTTGGGCCGAGTCGTTTGGACTCGAGTCGTTTGGACTCGGCGTCGTTTGGACGTGGCGTCGTTTTGGATCGCGAGTCGTTGGACTGAGTCGTTTCGGACTCGGCGTCTTTTTGGGCGTGGCGTCGTTTTGGACGGCGTCGTTTTGACGGCGTCGTTTTGGACGCGAGTCGTTCGGACTTCTTGATGCTCGCATTTAATAAATGCTCGCAAGCTAAGCTTGAGAAAATTAGTGTATAGCGGTAAAACAAGTTGATAAATATATGAAATGCGATTATGTGAATAAGGATGTCTTACTTGTATGATATGTGGGGTGTTGTGAATCCGAGATGTTGTCCTTGGCGGACATGCTAGATCCGCCATCGACGAATTGCCATGATGCCTTTGTTGTGATCGTTTGTGAACGGTGGATTATCATGATGTCTTTGTTGTGCGTTTGTGCCTTTGCATGAGTTCTGATTTTGACTCTGAGGCAGGTGATGCGCTATAATTTGTTGCGGGATTTGAACTCACGATTGTTGGCGTTTGTCTACTTCTGCATACGAAGAATTTTGTTGTATTTTATACTCGCTAGTATGCAGAACTTTGTTGTACATACGCTAATATGAAGGACACGCTCAAAGAAAAATTTGTGAGTTTGAGGCGGTTGATTCGCGTTGACTTTGTAGTTTTGACTCTTGATGTCGGACGTCTGCACTTGTTTGGGACTCATAACCCACATGCAGTTTCCTACCTTGTCCCGATTTCAAAAATGGTGTTTGGCTAAGGGGTCTCGATGGAGTTATACATGTTATGTGTATTCTTGTTATTTTGAGCGAAAGGAAAGTTTCCTAATGGTGTGGCCAAGCGATTTAGGCGCTCGTATCCCCACGAGGGAATCAGTCATGGCGTAGTTCATTACAGCGAATATTGGGTAAAATTCTAAAGGTGGGACCGAGTAGATGTGGCGCCACGTATCCTTGAGGAATCAGTCGAACGTAGTTCGATTACAAGCAAAAGAACAATTGGGATTTTCTAAAGGTGGGACCGGCGATGTGGCGCCACGTATCATGAGGAATCAGTCTGCGTAGTTCGATTACATATGAAGGGCAAAACATATTAAACTAACTATGTTAGGACTCGGCGGAGCCAGCGAGGCGTGAGTCCTTAACTGCTTTGTGTCTTAGAGGCGGGTCTTGGCGGGATCATCTGGATCACATTGTATTTATGTTTCCTTTTAAAGAACGAGCGGACTTTAGAGCCGCTTCCACGCAGTTTTGTATCTTCTTTTGATTTGCGAAGTGCGTGTTTTGATGAATGGTGATTGGTAGCGCGAGCTCTAGCGAGGCATTCTCTTCCTTTGGAGATTGATTGATGATTCAACGATCCGCTTCCTGTTTTGTTCAACAATCATATTCACATGCATCATCGAGTGCAGTAAGTGGTTGTTGTTTATATTGGGGAACTTGCTAAGTTGGATGACTCCATCTTTGATCAATTCACGGAATTTGTCTTTGAGGTATAACAATTTTAGGTGTCGTGTCCTCTGCAGGAGTGGTATGCACAATGTTTAGTTTTATCGTGCCCTCGGGAGGTAGGCCTGGGGGTATTTCTGGGAATTGGGTGGAGTATTCCTGCGGCTTTCAGCTTCTCATACACTTGGGCTATGGGTTCGCCTAAAGGTGTATAGGTTTTTGTTGGTTTTCTTTCGGCATCTATGCGGGGTTTGGGTCCGTTTGGTGTGCGGGTTCGTGATTGTGGTGAGTATTTTAGATATGCTGGTTGGGTATGGTAAACCGGATATGGGGGGGCGTAGTGCTGATAATGTGGATTTTGAGCGTTTTGGTTATAGTAAGGAGGCGGTGGACTGTGATACTTTGGATGTTGTTCGGCTATGCTCCCGAATGACCATGATAGAGGTGATGCATCTCTTCTCTCTGTGAGGTACCTCATATGGAATCATTGCATTGCCACATTGCTTGTAGAAATTTGTCAAGTTTGTAATTGCACTGTCTTAATGCCTTCTTCCACGAAGTCGCCCGTTCTTACGACTTATGAAAACTTCGCCAATTACACCGATCATCCTTTCATAATATGTCGCGTCTTTCAACGATCGCTTGCGAATAAAGTGGTCATTTCGCTCTGCCCGTTGGAGAATTTGGACCTTCGCCGCTTCGACCGCCACTTAGGCGTATTCACGAAAGTTTACGTGGATTTCTTTTCAAGCTTCATAAGATAAAATGCTCAGGGCGATGTCGATGTTGAATCTAAATCTATCCATGAAATCTTGTGCCATGGCATTCCGGTATCCCATTTTCGAGGGTCTTGGCATGTGTACCAGTCCAGCGCCTCGCCGGTTAGACTCCTGATGAATAGCTTCATGATGATTGCTTGATTTTTACCAACTCCAATCAATTTATCGCAATATGACCTTAGATGAGCTCGAGGATTCCCATTTCCATCGAACATGTCAAATTTGGGCACCTTGTACCCCACAGGTAATTCAACGTCAGGGTGCATACATAAGTTTTCATATTCCAAACCTTCTTCCCCCCTGTTCATCTGAATGCTTTTGAATGCCTCTTTCAAACTATGGATTTCTTTTGCCATATTTTCATCAGCTCTGGCTCGAGTCTGCCGCTCCATTTCCTTGTATTGATCTGTCTCTTGAGAGGATGTATGCATAATAAATGGTTGGCTTTCGATCGGATGTGCTAATCCCTCGTATTGTTTGTGTGTCATCTGCTCGTATTGGGTGGCTTGGCAATTTGGATTGAGTGGGGAGATATAAGTAGGTGGAGGTTGAGATGTGTATGTAGTGAACATATCGTTTTGGAGGTCGGCTTGCAAATTGACCGGGCGAGTGACATTTTGGTGTGAGCTGGTATGTTGCGGCCTCTGCGAGGAGCTTTGGGGAAGTGGAGGCTCAAGGGCTTGTGACACGATTGCATTTTTCCTTTGCTCTGGGAGTGGTGCATTCAAGCTAATAGACAGGTTTGTGATATTTCGGAGCCTTTCTATTTCGGCTTGCATGATTTCCATTTGCTGCAATAGTGTGGCGAGGTTTTGATCATTGGTGTTTCTCCTGTACAACGCCTCTGCATCCTCTACGGGAACGGGGACGAGTCCTAAGTTGTTTCGTTCTGGTGCTTCTGGATTAGTCATTTATTGGATGATTGTGCTTCTGCCAGTCAACGCGAATCAACCTTTTGGGGATAAGCTAGACAAAAATAAACCTTTAACAAATGAAGCAAACCAAGTTAGTATAATATGCAAAAAGTTGCAGTCAATATATACTAATAAGCAAATTGCAAATCAAGTGTGTGTTCTAACATGTTTGGGACCTCTTTATGCCAGAGGTAGGCCTAAACGTCAAATATGCGAGGTTATGATGGATTTGTCCAAGTCGCCCAACTGTAATGCTTTTGTTGGAAATGGCGACCAAATGACGGTGCACTTTTTCCAATTTTAGCATGACATGATTAGGTTTGGATTTGTCTATCACTGCCACGCTACACATAATATGTTGGTTGGTCGTTGGGTTGAGGAACCCGTCGACAAGTTTGGTGTCTTCCTAATTGTGGTGTCGATGCGAGGCCAGGCCACCTAAGGTAAATGCATGCGTGCCCTAAAATAAGGGTGGTATAGCTCTATCTTAAGTTTTAAGATTTGGCTTTTCTAGGCCTTGAGTTCCCGAGCGGACAACTCGAGTGAGAAGGCTCTGCGGTGATCAGACGAACCGATCTAACTCCGTAGCGCCATGACTCTCCTAAAAATTTGGATATTTTTTTGAAAGAAATTTGCGGGTGCGCGAAGCACACCAGCGCGTGAATGTGTGATAGTGTGAATTTTCCAGAATGGAAAAAATATGAGCGGAATGCCAGTTTAAGGAAAGCAGTAAAGCATGTAGCAATTAAAATAAATAAACAAAAATACAGCACATAACATTAAATGCAAAAAGTAATGCCAAATAATAACCCTAGGTTTGTTGTGGTTAAGAACATAAAATCCCCAGCAGAGTCGTCATTCTGTCGCGCCCGATTTCGACCGCGACTTTCTAACGGCGAACCCTGCTCAAGTAAAAATGTTAGAAAATAAATAATGAAATGCTAAATAGTTAAAAATGGTTTAAGAGGGTGTTTAAAGGTTAATTTAAAAAAAATAAAAGGGTTCGGGAGTCGCCACCTAATTAGTTTGGGTGAATTAGGACACCTAAATGTTTAACTAGTTTAAAGTAAAACATTAACTCCATTTTAATGGTCTGCTAAACTTAATGAGATTCTGGGTAAGAGTTCTTTATTATCTTAAAGGGAAGGGGTTAGGCACCCTAAAGGATCCGCTAACTTGCGGTTGTCCTGCCAAACCTAGGGTTAATTATTACGCTAATGAAGTACATTTTTTTTTCTTTTGAAAATCTTTGAAGAGAAGGATGATGCAAGTATTTATAAAAGATATTCATTTTGATAAGAGATTTATAAGGCTAATGCTATAAGAGTACGTATAAAGTTTAAACGTATGCCATTGTATTATTTATGGGAAAATGATGCAAAATTGATTTGTTGACTAAATGTATGTGTTTACTGGCTAACTTAATCTTGATTAACACAAGTATGCCTAAAATACTTAATTTTGCATTTGAGAAGAATCTATACCTAAATTTCATAATTAGATATGCAAATTAAAATGTTAGGCAAAAGTTTAGACATGCAGGTTAAGCCCTAAAGTAAGTAATTAGAAGTGCATTTCTGATTTTCAAAACTACCCGTCCAATTTATTTTAAAAGATAATTATTATGTGTCTCCTATTAATTACAACGTTAGATAATAAATTACAAATAATAAAAATAAAAGACATAAATGAGACAAGGAGATTTAGAGAGTAAAGGGAGTTGAGATGGATGACGACGTCATCTTGTCCTATTTGTCTTAGGAGTGCGGACACGAATGTGGATCTCATGCTGGCGAGAGTCATGATGAGTCTCATGAGACTCTTCGTTGTTCCGATGTATTTCATGCAAAACAAAGAAAAGAAAGATAAGGAATTAGCATATATCCTAATTACTTGAATCATAAAAATCTATACGTACATGTCTGTATTTGCATGTAATCGACATATAAGAATGTATAAATTAGTGAATAGAATGGCGCAATTTGCTTAATAGCAAGACAAGAAGATTCGATGTGACCACATCACGTGAATAGGGAAAATAAATATGCCAGCCCCCCTGCTGTTGTTTTCAAACTTTTTAGGAAGAATCGCCCAAACGAAGTGAATCTAATAACAAGTGTTCCTATCTTATATACATGTATTCAGACTTGGATTATCATATATAATAGTTTCCATATTAACGAAAGCATGCATATGTCTATTCTATTTTTATTTGATCTACCTAACAATACACTAAACAGATACTTATCAGAACAAGATTAAACTAGCAGTACCACATGATTTTGTACACAAGCACGAGAATGGGGGGTTATGAATTGAATATAGGATGCAAAAACAGAGACATAACTTCACACAGTGTCACTTAATCCAGCAAGCGCAACCTAGCAGATTGGGGCAAAGTACAAGGCAGTTTAGGAGACTTCACCTATTGACACAGGAATAATCTTGATACCTAAATAGGCAAGGGAAGTACACTGAATTTGACATACGAGCATGAGGATGGACAGAAGACATCGTGACATTGAAACATTTGGATATGCCTATTTGTTTACTGACCAGCTTAAAAAAAACATGAGGCAGCTACAGTTTCCCTGCTGCAGTGAACACTCACATATCTTTGTGAATGCCTGGTCGATTGTAAGCGATGTGAAGCGAAATAAGAAGCAAAACAGGCCAAAGACATAAAATACGATATACATGTTAATATACTAAACATATGGGTAATTCAGTTGTTGTTGGTTGGCGTAAAGATGCAAATCCGATTCTTGACCCTCTACGTGTATGTCCAACATATCCTTGCCATTTAGAATGTTTAGAACCTATCCGATGCACACTTGGATATACATTGCAATGAGTACTCATGAAGATTCATTTTATATGACGTATATGGGAGGTTACGTTTTGATTTAAGGAAATAGCCTCGCAGCAACTTAGCACTTCAACAAACAAGAGACAGTACCAACATTATTTGATGTTTTCCCATGCTTTGCCCATTATTGGTGATATAAGACATCTAACTAACCAAATATGATCCTCAGACAGAATAAGCATGCTTTTGAACATTCACACGAATTCAGATGATTTGCGACAAACATATGTTGCTGCATATGACACACACAATACATTGCGACGGGGCTACAGACTTCGAACGACGACCCGATTAAGCTTAAATGCCTTTTTCAAGAAAGAAAAACACATACATAGATACAGGATATGCAACATGAAACAGAATTATAGGTCATACTGGATTTAGAAACATAGATAATGGCTTAGCTGCATATTCAGCATACTCAGCCTACTAAGTAGCAAATATCCCAAGGCGATCACCCTAAACACTGTCACAATGTCCTTGCGACAAGTTATTAACGTTATTTCGAAATACAATATTAGATATGAATCTGACGACAATTAGTAAACTGAATCAATTACAGACAGATTGACCAAACATCGTATTTAGACATTTATAAACAAACGAACTAAATTGATGATGAAGCATGCGAAACAGTGGAAGTAAAAAAAAACAAAAATTGAAAGGGATTCTAGTTTACCTTCTCCGGACAGCGACCTGGGGCAGCGTATCAAGTCGTCGGTCCAATCGACGGGTTTTGGGTTTGCGATGCGAATGAAAGGGCGAGGTTTTTGTTTGCTGGTTTTTGGCTGGAACTAAAAGAAAGGGATTCGAACCTTTATTCTTGCGATGCTAATTCTCTGGGTGCTGACTCCCTGACTCCCGATGCCTTGATGTCTTCTCCCCGTCTCTGCTCTGTGTTCGACTGTTTCTGGATTCAGAAAGGTGTTCGGTTCTGGACCATTCATTATGCCTATTGCATGTATAAGAGGATTAATTTATAGTCTATAATCTGGGCCCCAAGTTTGGTAGGTAATCAAGGATGATTCTGTGTATTGATTTGTGCGATTTTTACAGGTAAGGTAAGGAAATGATTGAGGGGACGATTCGTATGTCATTTCTACTGATTTGTTTCCATTTCCATGATAAGTACAGAGGTGTCGATGTGGTAGTGGATTCGTGGGGTGATTCGCCGGATTCTCCGGCGAGAATCTCGGCATGAGCGATGGGAGAGGTGCGGCGATGTAGGAGTTTTAGGGTTCTGAAATTTTATTCTTTGTGGGACGATGGGAAGGGCTGTGGGTTAAATGTTTGAGGGCTTGGGCTGGGTGGAGAGTTAAAGGGCAGACGGGGCGTTGGGCCATGGGTGTTGGGCCGCGGGTCGCGGGTAATTTAAGTGGGGAGTGGGCTGGGTAGTTAAATTAGGGTATTAGTTTTAGGTTAGTATTAGGTATTTAATTAGGGGTAAATTATTTAAATAGGTATTAGTTTTAGGTATTTAATTGTTAATTAGTAGTGAATTAAATTAATAAATTGTGCTTAAATTATTTAGGTGCTTTATTAATCTAATTGTTATAAATTTAAATTATTATTAGTGCTTAATGCGATGCCGTTATAAAATTGAGTTATTTAAATAAAATTAGGACTTCTTAATTCTTTTTTATGAATGCTATTATTAAAACGCGGGTGTTTAGATTATTACTTTATGTACTTATTATTTATTATTAAATTGTTTATTTATGCCTGTATTAATGTTTTATTGCCGCATTTTATTAATTTAAAATTATTAGAATTATTGTTGTTTTATAGTTAATGACATGGACGGGAGGGTCAAAATTGGGTGTCAACACTCACCCTACAAGCTTGCTTCTGGGGTTGAGTTAGGCTTAAGATCCATTATTTACATGTTAAGAGTCCCACATCGAAAGTTTAAGGACAGGGTGCTAACACCCGACTCGGCAAATTCTTTGTATTAGTTCACTTTTGTTCTTGTTCCAGATTGTAATCGTTGTAATTGTTACTTACTTCTCATTTCTTTGTAACCATCATTGTACTCATAGTCTGTCGACCTTAGTCCTCTGCGAGGAATCTCATACCTTTTAAAGCAAGCGATTGAATACTTATCCCTATGGATGCTATCTGCTTCTAGCTTTTATCCTTGAAGAAGAGGTTACGAAGTAGCTCGAACAACGGGAGAGGTTTGGTGGATTTCTCATAGTTGGTGTTGTCGCGCACACATGGTGTTAGCTTACAGCAGGTATTTCTCTTTCGGAAGTTGCGGAAGATAGTATAGATGCTCCTGTTCTTTCAGCGGCAGTTGTGGATGCGCTTTACTTCTTAGTATCCCAGTGCAACTGTCTTGTTTCAGCTATGGTCTTATATAGAGTGAGAGCTTCTAGAATGCCATTCATTTCGCAATAAGAAACTTTTCCACATAGAGGTTTCAGCTATTTAAAGCGAGAGTGCATCCAAAAATTCTAGAAAAGTGCTCGTCCTGGAGGGTCCTACCTGCGTACATGATTGATAAAATTACTACATAGGGGGGCGGTCAACTTTGCGGGAGAGGCATGAGTGCAGTTCAATCTTGTGGTGTATTCGAGTTTAGTTGCTTTTGCTTATTAATTCAATTGCATGTGCTAGCTAGTTGAATGCCACATGCAACTATAGATGATAACTGATAAGTACAACAATTCAAAGAAGGGTCTAAAAAGGGAGCAGAGAATAAAGAAACTAAGAAATCATACGACTTAGGGGTTTTGTTTAGAATTTCAGCATAGCAGGCTGGAGTTTTCACTTATAAAATTTCTAATGTGCTAAAGTTCAAAACCTACATGTGAAATTCAAGAAAATAATTAAGGAATTTGAATTTTCCTTATTTGCTAATTTGCCCTTATAATTTGCTAGTGGAAACTCCATGATAGTGCACAGATGTTCGAAACTCATACATGTGAAACTGAAGGAAAATTTTCAAGTTTGAACTGTGTCACTTCAAACTCAAGAAAAAAGTTCCTTGAGTTTTCTACTTGCAATATACATCTCGGTATGTCTGTGTACCTAAAAAAGTTCCCAAGCTTTTGGCTTCTACTTAACTTCTTCCCAAGCTTTTATCAAGTCTTTGTATGTGCATTCTGTTATTTTGGCTGAATTTCAATCTTGTCTTTTCCAATTCTTTTTTCTGAACAAGTTGAGCTCTAAGTCACAATCCACAAAACTAGTGAAAGTAATAATCCCCTTTATTATTATTATTAATGAAAGACATAAATATACAAGTTATTCTACCTAGGAATTTCTATTTTTATAAGAATATTAACTTTACAATTATGGTAATATTACACTACTAATTAAGGTACAAACCTAAGTCTAATATTCACCAAATATACAAAGGAAAGAGAAAGGGAAAAGGGTCCCACTACTGTTTGCACTCACCGAATGGCCCAATATACTTTAACACACTTGATCATCATAGCGGGGTCTTCATCTGTTGAGGCTGTCTCTAAAATCTTCAAAAAGGACCGAGGGAAGACCCTTTGTAAAGATGTCTGCAATCTGATATCTTGAAGGAACATGACAGACGCGTACTTGTCCTTTGACTACCTTCTCTCGAACAAAGTGAATATCCATATCTATGTGTTTAGATGCTGTGGTCTTGAATGGATTACCAGAAAGGTAGATGACACTTATATTATCACAATATACCAAGGTAGCCTTCTCAATAGGACAATGAAGCTCTAAAAGTAGATTTGGTAACCAACATGACTCGGAAACTACATTGGCTACCCCTCGATATTCGGCCTCTACATTTGAACGTGAAAGCGTAGATTGACGCTTGGCAGACCATGAGACCAAGTTATTACCCAAAAACATACAATAGTCAGACGTAGACCGTCTGGTATTAGGACAACCACCCCAATCAACATCTGTATATGAGACAAGGTTAGACGTCGACGGAGGGTACAAATGCCAACCATAATCAAGTGTTCCCTGAATGTACCTAAAGATGCGTTTGAGCGCATTCATATGTTCAACTCTGGGATCATGCATAAACAAACACACTTGCTGGACTGTGTCGCGCCTGTTTTTGACCTCGAGGTCTGAATGATATCTGCAACGTTGCTCTTTTGGCGCGATTCCCTGGATTGAGAAAAATACTTGTATTGAGGAGTCTCCACCTAATTAGTTAAGTGAATTAGGACACTTGAACTATTACAATAAAAAATACTGCAATTGATCTCCATTTAATGGTCTGAAAAATTAATGAAATTCTGGATCAGAGTTCTTTATTATCCTAAAGGGAAGGGATTATGCATCCTTTAAGATCCGCTAACTTGTGGTTATCCGGTCAAACCTAGGTTAATTATCTATCAAGCTTTAGAAAATATATGTACTTAAAAATATATATACTTTAAAGAAAAAGAATGAAAATATAATACAGAATGAAATAAAAACTGAATTTAAATACAATAACAAAAAATAAATCTCCGAAGGTATCTTCTTGAAACGTATCTCCGGGTACCTGTATAGACACTTAGTAAAAGTGTTAGTAAGAGAGTAAATAATTCTCAAATAGCGGCAAGAATTAATAAGTAAACTAAAAATAAAACCCGCCTTTTGTACATGGAAAACCTTGGAAATCAGACGAAGATTCCTTCATCGGCCATTGTTATAAACAATACAACCTTCAGATACGTGCAAAACAATAATTGTTTTAACTACGGAGGGCTCAAATATATAAAATAAAGTGGAACATTCTAAACAAGTCTGACTGCGAAAATTCGCCCTGCCAGCGCATGTTGGTTATCCGGTGTAAGTGGAAGAAATCATCATTGCCCAGAAAGCTTCATTTTATTTTAATTTCCGTCTTTGCAACTGTGGAGGCCTCAAAAAAGTGTTTGAAGCATGGAAAAGTGTGGTTTGGGATCAATTCTCCCTCATCGGTGAAGGAAGAAAGAACTGTTGTGTTTATAAGACTCAAAATCGGTTTGGGGTTTGGGACCCCAAGGGGTATCCCATGTGTTTAGATGAGGGAGTACCTAGATGTGCTTCGGTTCGAGGGAAGCCCACACGCGCGCCGCCTCCGCCCGCCCGTCCGGTCGGGTTCGGGTCACGGGTCTTTTGATATTATATTTTGTGAACCAGAATTCTTTCATATTCCAGAAAGTTTCAGCCACCCCTTTTCACCATTGTTGAGAACACATTACAATTGACAAAAAAAACACAAAACATAATTCTTCTTCCTACAATCTTCCAAAGCATCATTTCGTTACTCAAAATTAACAGTTCAAACACTATCGTTGTCGACAGATCTGGTCCTAGTTTTGGATCTCTCTTTGACGATAGCTACAAACCTGTTTCCGTCAAAAGAGAGATCTCTGTTGGTGATTCTGAACTTGAAGACACTGCTGATATAGAAACTACCATAACAAAGCATGTTCATGAAGCTCTCAAATTAGTTGCAGGGCTTCTCAAAGAAAAGATTCCGGGAATAGTTAACAGTGCTTTATAAAAATAAAATACCTACAATGTGCAACTCATACTTCATGGTTTTGCAAATATTGCAACATATAAATAGAAAACAGACAATTCAACCGATTTTCATTTCACGTTTCACAGAATTTATTTATAGCAAACAGGTTGAGAAAGATAGGTAATGAAGAAGCACATAAACTGCCAAAATCATCTTAACGACAACTCATACTCCCTTAAATCAACAACAGCAATACACCAGGAAAAAATCAACAACAATACACCAGAAAAAAAATCATGTTGGCAAGGCTAAGGATCAAGGAAGAGTTTTTGTCACCGCTCCCGAGAGTGGTGGAAACAAGCGTCCACGAGAGGTGGAGGATATCAATTGGGACAAAATATGGATGCTGAAAATGATGGTCTATCTTGTAGCTGAAGTATTACACTTGTCCCAGACAAGAAATTTGAATATGAGTTAAGTAAACTTTCCTCTTTGTCAATAAGAAGATTAAATCATGTCTGAATAAAATAAGTAAAGTAAGGATATGAATATGAAAATGTTTCAAGAAAAAATATATTCCTTACACTTTAAATTCAAGAGTTTAATCTCATTTACCTTCCCGTTTAAATATTGGATTGTTATAAATAACGGCCTAAAAGATATGGACTTAGATTGTAATAAAATGATTTTATGGACAATCCTAAGCATGGAAAGAGGACTAGAGAACTAAAGACAAGGACTAGAGACAATCATGTCGCCATTTCCCGACAGAAGATCCATCTTTTGATAGGATATTGTTGGACACTCAGTCATACAAAGCCTCCGGGCGACTAGAGTGGTTCAGAGTTACCAGATCCCAATAGATCTGAAGGCCAAAAAGAAAGGCAGAACAGAAATTGAACATTCAGTCTGCCAAGACAACTGGAGTGAGCCAGAGAATCTAGATCATATATGATCCGGTTACGTCCTAACCACGGGCAAGAGATTGTTCATGAGAAGCAACGCTACCTTCAAAATAGAAGAAGTTGAAGAGGTTGTCCTCAAAAGGACTTAAGGAATGGGATCACTCTTAAACGAGGTGATACAAGTCTATTCAAAGGCTGGTAAAGATGGAGTTGTTGCCATCTATCGACATAAACCCTCAACATAAGTGTGAGGTGTGCGTAGAGGCAAAACTCACCAAGCTTCCTTTTTCGATCCATCGAAAGGAAATCGCTCCTCTAGAACTTATTCACACAGATATATGTGATTTGAAGTTCGCACAATCTAGGGGGAACAAGTACTTTGTGACATTCATTGATGATAGCACAAGGTATTGTTACCTTTACTTGTTGAAAAGTAAGGATGAAGCCTTTGAAGCGTTCCGACGTTACAAAGCAGAAGTTGAGAACCAATTGAGCCTACAGATTAAATCCATTCGTAGCGATACATGGGGGAATATGTAGCGCCATTTGAGGAATAATGTGCCCAAGAAGGCATTATCCATCAAACGACGGCTCCATACTCACCTCATTCAAATGGTGTGGCGGAACGTAAGAACCACACATTGAAGGAAATGATGAATGCCTTGCTTATCAATTCCGGTCTTCCCCAAAATATGTGGGGATAAACTGTCCTTACCGCTAATACGATTCTTAATAGAGTCCTACGTAAGGGTAAGGACAAAACTCCATATGAATCATGGAAGGGAAAGAAACTCACCTACAAATACTTTAAGGTGTGGGGTTATTTGGCAAAGGTTGAAGTACCCAAGCCAAAATAGGTCAAGATTGGGCCTAAGACTGTAGATTGTGTATTCATCGGATATGCAAAGAACAGTAGTGTTTATCACTTCTTAGTGCATAAGTCAGATATTCCAGATATCCACCAGGGTACAATAATGGAATCAAGGAATGCTCTATTCTTTGAAGGTACCTTTCCTAGAAAGGGAAAAGACATAACCTCTCGCAAACAAAGTTATGCACATAGCTCTCAAGAATCGGGAGTCGTCGACGGCCCGGATCTAGATGATCCAGATCTAGCGGATCTCGAGGTGGCTGAACATCCGGAATCTAGTGTTTCAGATTCTCAGAACTTGGAGACTCCAGAGATGGATCTAAGGCAAAGTAAAAGGGCCAGGAAGGATAAACCCTTCAGTCCTGACTTTGAAGCTTATATGGTTAATGATGACCAAGGACAATTGTTAAGGCATTGTCAATTCCAGAAGCACCGCTCTGGAAAAAAGCTATTTAGAGTGAAATAGGCTCCATTCCGCATAACTATACGTGGGGGTTGGTTGATCTTCCTCCGGAAAATAAACCGTTGGGTTGTAAATGGATACTCAAACGAAAATACAAAACAGATAGGTCTATATACAAGTACAAGGCCAGGTTGGTAGTCAAGGGTTATCGGTAGACAGAAGGTTTTGACTACTTTGACACATACTCTCCGGTATCCCGGATGACATCCATACGGGTATTTATTGGGATCGCAGCTTTGCGTGATCTTGAAATACATCAAATGGATGTCAAGACAGCCTTCCTGAATGGTGATTTGGAAGAAGAAATATACATGGATCAACCCGAGGGGTATGTGGTTTCAAGACAAGAGACAAAATTGTGTCGTCTTGTCAAATCTCTTAACGGGCTGAAATAAGCCCTGAAGCAATGACACGAAAAATTTGATAGTTCCCTACTATCGAAGGGTTTTGCCATTAATGAGTGTGATAAATGTGTCTACATAAAAGGTAACTCTGACTCGTTTGTTATGTTATGCATATATGTAGACGGCATGTTAATCACCGGAAGCAGTCCTAGGGTAATCCTAGAGACTAAGAACATGTTGAAACAATGCTTCGACATGAAGGATATGGGTATCATAGATGTCATCTTAGGGATTAAAATCTCTAAGACGTATGACAAACTGATATTATCTCAGTCTCACTACATCGAGGATGTTTTGAGAAAGTTCGAGATGTTAGACAGTTCACCGATAAAGTCACCAATGGATACAAATCAAAAGCTTGATAAAAATCTTGGTGCACCTGTATACCAGGAGCGATATGCACATGCGATCGGTAGTTTGATGTATATAACAAACTACACCCGGCATGATATTGCTTATGCAGTCAATAAGTTGGCTAGGTTCACCCATAATCCGAGTGATAATCACTGGAAGACGTTGAATCAGGTATTACAATACCTGAAATACACGTTAACTTACGAGTTACACTATTTGAGATATCCAGCTGTACTAGAGGGATAAAGTGATGCAAACTGGATATCTGATATAGAGAACACCAAGTCCACCAGTGGGTATGTATTTACAATTGGTGGTGCGGCTGTGTCTTGGAAATCCTCTAAGCAAACTTGCATCGCCCGATCCATATTGGAATCGGAGTTTATCGCTTTAGACAAAGCAGGAGAAGAAGCTGAGTGGATTCATGACTTCTTAGAGGATGTTCCGTGTTGGAACAAACCGTACCTTGATAATGATCGCTGCGACGATCGATCGGCTCACAGGAAGGGCAAAATGTTATGTACAACGGCTAGTCTCGTTATATTCGACAGAGGCATAAGACCGTTAGACAACTGATCACCACGGGTATAATATCCATTAATTACATTAAGTCAAAGGATAATATAGCAGACCCATTGACAAAGGGCTTACCCAAGGATTATATGACTTGCTTGTCTAGGGGAATGAGCTTAAAACCCAAAAAATAAGGACCAATACAGTGGTAACCCAACCTTACTAACTGGAGATCCCAGTAATTCGGTTTAATGGGAAAACTAAGTTGTAAAGGTTCAGTTGATCGCTTCAGTGAAAGCATGAGCACTTCAGATAGTGATTTCTGTAAAGAAGCACCAACTCCAAACTCTGTTCCCGTGATAGACGTTAAGTGTTATCTGCAGTATGGGTAAAAGGTTAAGTTTTCAAAAACCTTTAATGATCCTCAACAGTTGAGGTTAGGTTTTTGGAAAACTTTTAATGGTTCCTAACACTTGTGAAGTGGGTATAGCAGGATACCTTGTAGGAGACCATCTATTTAAGTGCGAGGACGGGCCGCCTCAAATTAACGCACTTAAGAATCCAAGAGGTTGTCCGTGGCCAAAACGGACAAAACATTACGAAGAAGAGAGTAAGGGAATTTATTGTATTGGTACTATTGACTAGGCTTACCCTAAACACTGACGGTTACGACATCACGTTCACCGCGCAGTAAGTAAGTACGATGGTATTCAACTATGGAAGGTTCAAAGCTGAAGCCACCTCTCCTTATGCAACATCGGTCCGCTGAAATATTGCTGGAAATGGAAAAGGCACCCTGTGAGTGCGCCAAAATCTCTTTCAAGAGGGGATTGTTGGAAATTTGCCTTTGGCGGGAGTTGCGACCGACCAACTTTAACGGCTTAAACACTAGTGTTACGTATGTTGGAGAATCCGTTTCTTTACACATGCATGATCTACTAAGTACGTAGATAACCGTAGGGCCAAGGATCGTCAAATTTCTTTGATAAATGAAAGATATATTGTGGCTGAATTACTCCGTTGCTCTTTTTCACCATTTATTTTGGTGGTATTACTACCTCCATAATGGTCATTACTTGGCCAGTAATGGCACTTATGGAGGCAGTTCAATAGCCCCTCCCTGACCTATATAAACAACCCTTTTTCACCATTGTTGAAAAAACATTACAATTGATAAAAAAACACAAAACAGAATTCTTCTGACTACAATCTTCCAAGAATCATTTCGTTACTCAAAATTCTTCACGGTAACACTTGAGTTTCTTTTGCTCAATTGTTCCATTGTTGTTTTATCTTGGGAGACAATTGTCTAGGACGTATAACGGATATATACGGGGCAATATTGTCTTAAAGACAGAGTGCCACACTCGACTCAGCATTCACAAAACAATTTCCATTTTTCTTATTCAACATCATTGTAATTTCAATTTTGTTGTTGAATTATATTTTCAGTTCTTGTAAGTCTTAGCAGTTATTTGTAATTCTCGTTTCCTGCACCTTTGTAAACAACAACTTTTTCATTGGCCATCAAGTGTAGTATCAATTCAAATTAGTAACCAGTAAAATATATGTCAAAATCGATTATCTGACATAGCAAAACTCGATCATGAAAAAAATGGACAAGATCCGATGTAGTGGCGAAAATATTATCAAAATGGCCACAAATATCTGTTCAAAATCAGCTTCAACAGAAGAGTAAAGGGTAAAAAATGTCAGAAAACTGTCCTGAAGACATAACAACAATAACCAGCTATCGCGGGTAACCTTCAGAACGTCGCCGGAGTTTTTACCAACTCCGGCGAGATAGCCAATATCAGAAAATCACACTCCGTCCAACCGAGAGCAGCAAACAAAACCACAAACTGAAAGCAATAAGGGTCGCCGGAAATGGTAAAAATAAACAACGAGAGAGATGTCAACAACTGTTAGCGTCGCCGAAGTTCGCAAACTCCGGCCAGGTTCAAAACCGTAAGAATCAGTCCCACCAACAAAAAAATATAGCAATAAAGAAAGAGAATGATCGGTGTATTTTATATACACCTTTTGAGTCAGTCTAGTTAGTCTTTTGTCCCGTTTTGTACATACAAAGTGTCGTATTAGGATAGATTTTCTTTCTTTTGAGTCAAAGTGGCTAAAGTGGCCAAATGGCGGAAAAGGAGCGAAAAGAGGGAAAAAGAGGAGTCTAGAAAGCGGAGAAAGTGGCAAGCAGGCTGAAATCGGACTGCGCGCGGCCTCCTGCGATCGAAGCGGGGCGCGGCGCTATTATTCGAAGAAGCTGCGAAGATCCAGCGCGGCTACCGAAGACGAAAGCGAGCGCGGCGCTAAACATCAGAAGCCACGGGAGTTGCAGCGCCGCGGCTCCGACAGCGAATATCGGGCGGCGCCAAAACACCAGTATTGCAGAACTTTAGGCGCGCGGCTTCCATGCGAACGCAGCGCGCGGAAAAAATTAGGTCTTTGGCGGATTTTTGGGCGAACTGCGAGGAAAAGAGGGAGACGTTTTAAACCTATAAAGGAGAACCCTGGCGGTTTCAAGGGTTCCCTTTCTTGCCAAACACAAGGTTTTCTTGCACAGGAGATTGGAGACCCAAACATTAGTAATTTCTTTTCCTTTTCTTTTCTTTAATTCGGTTTTGCATGATGAACTTTGAATTAGTTCTTGTCATATTCATGGCTAGGAACTAATTCTCTTATAAACTTTCTATGTTGAATTCTTGAACCTTATGTTATAAAGTAATGCATGCTTATGGTTATTATTCTTATTGAGAGATCTATCCAATAATTGAGTTGAATTCTTGGTAGCTAATTGACAACTAGTTATCACTATATGATTTCTAATCAGTTACGAAAGGAGGATTGTGAATATCTTGTAAGTTGGGTGAAGCGGTCTTGAATTGGGGATGAAAATACCTCAATTAGATTTGTAAGCGTTGATGAGAGGCTTAACAACCTAATTTTGCGCATTGTGCGTGACGATCAACTAGGTTTTTGTGCTTAATCCTCCTATAGAGTTACCTTATCGTGAAAGTTAGGTAAGGAACAATCGGGGTTGAGTGTTTATATAACCCTAACGGGAGTATAAAGCGATTTAAGTAAACTGCTTTCTCCAAGAAGAACACCATAAGTAATGCATTAGTAAGTAACATAAGCGGATAGTAAGGATACATAGAAGCCCTATTCTCATCACATCTGAATTAAATCGTTATAATTAATTAGCTTTTATAATTCTTAGTCATAAACAACCAACCACTCCTTAATTCACCAAATAGATACTAGAAAATAGACAATTGGTACTTGAACCCTAATCCCGGAGGGCGATATTCGGTCTTATCTAAGACTATACTCGCGATACGATAACGTGCACTTGCGTTTAAAAGTGTGCATCTAATCGCGCATCAAGTTTTTGCGCCGTTAAGGGGATTAGGCAATAGTTCAATATCAAATTATCTATTTTTAATTTCTAATTTGGATTTAATTTTCATTTTTTTATTATTTATTTTTAGTTTCTACGAAAATCGAGTGCCGTGATTCTTTGTTTGTTTTGATCTTTCTCGGGATATCGGTTTATGCGAAGGAGAAGAGGCGACACTCTTGTTCCCTTCATCCGGAAATTGAGAAAGCACAAGCGAGCGAGAAAGAATCGAATTGCAACGTTGATAGAAATGGGCGGTGCTCCCAACAATAACGAGGATGAGAGAAGGGTTAGGTGAAAATCAACTTAACCGGAGATCTCGGCAAGTGCCAATAGATATGGAGGGCGGGGTTCGAATCCGGCGAGAAAGAAATGCAGGAGATTATGTGCTACCAAGAGTGAATGGAGCACAGACTTGCATTAGGCTCCCTCTGATAGAGCCAACAATTTGAAATAAAACCAGCGATTACGAGCATGGTGCGACCTGTGATGCGATTCGGAGGCGCCGTGGAGGATCCACGTATGCACATAGCAAATTTCTTGGAGCTATGTGCCACTTTCGAATATACGGCGTTCATCGATGATCGCGTCAGTTGAGGCTCTTTCCGCTTCTCACTCGGGGATAGAGCAAAAGTATGGTTGAATTCCTGCCGGTGATTCGATATTTACATGGCGCAGTGCGCGAAATTCCTAGCCAAGTTCTTTCCACCTGTAAGCGGCAAAATTAAGAGGAGTTGAACAACTTCTATCAGTGATGGAAGTCCTTATATGAAGCATGGGAGAGATTCGAGGATCTACAAAGGAAGTGTCCACACCATTGCGTTGAGTTGTGGAACTTGGTTCATATTTTCTACTGGTGGCCGATCTGACGAACCATCATAGATGCACGTGAGTGGGGCATTCATGAGAAAACACCACGCGCCACGAGTTATTAGAAGATATGGCCACTAACAACCGTATCCTTGAAGAGAGGGCAACCAGTGGGAGAAGAAGCGTGGGGTCCATGAAGTAGATCTTATTCTTGCTTTGAGCGCACAGTGGCTCTTACAGCGAAACAATTGCGTGACATCTTGTGTCGATGAATCTTGTGCAGCTAGAAAAGCGTGAGATATGTGGCGGCCCACATTTGATAGGTGTCCTTCGGATACCAACAACATCCCAATGGAGCGAGCAGAGTGTCAGCGAGAGGTAACTACGGAGAGGCGAACAACCCCTACTCGAACACTTATAATCCGGTGGAGAATCACCCAAACTTACCGTGGAGAGGAGATCGGGGCGGCAAAATCGATGCGGGGCGGCCAAAACCAATATCGAGCGGCAGAATCGGTATAGGGGCGATGCGAGAACCAGCGATGCAGAATCAGCGACCGCCTTCACTCAAGCCCCCGGCCTCAGCGGCTCGATGCACGGTCGTGAAAAAACCAGATGAGCTTAAAGCGGCCATGGCGGCGCACGCGCCCGGGCGATTTATAACAGAATCTAGATCCTCGTTGAAACTTGGAAACACAGGTAGGGCGGCTAGCGAGCAAACATCGTGCGCGGGGCGTTGCAGCAATGCGAGGTAAATCAGGAGCGATGTAAGCGATGCGGTTGAGAAGTGGAAAACAATTGGAGCAACGGCCGCCGGCCAATAGTTGAGAGGAAGCGAGTTAGAAAAGATAAGGTGGTGAACCTAGCCCGGTGATAGAAAACTCGGAGAAGAGTATACGAGAAAAGATTCCTTTCCCGGAGATTACAAAGGAAGGCGGTCGATAAACAATTTTCCAAATTCTTGGAGGTATTGAAGTTGCACGTCAACATACCGTTTATAGAGGCTTTGGAGCAGATGCCATCTTACTTGAAGTTCATGAAAGAAATCTTGGGAAAAAGAGAAAGCGGCCGAATATGAGATAGTAGCACTATGAGAAGAGTGTAGTGCTATCTTACAAAAGAAATTGCCACCAAAGCTAAAGGACCTGGAAGCTTTACACTACCGTCTGTGATGGGCGGGGTGACTTACAGAGCCTTGTGTGATCTAGGCGAGTATAAATTTGATGCCCTATCGGTTTTCAAAAGATTGGAGTTAGGAGAAGCCAGCCAGCATGTGAGTCTATGACTAGCCAAGCGGGGCGGTGGTTCATCCACGAGGAAGATCGAGGATGTGATTGTGCGTAGGAAAATTTTTCTTTCTGCAGACTTCCTCATTACGGATATGGAAGAAGATGAGAAATCCGATCATATTGGGAGGCCATTCCTAACGGGTAGAGCCTTGATTGGCGTTGAAAGAGAGCTAACGCTAAGAGTGGAGAAGCGAAGAGATGGTGTTTAAAGTCTTTAAACACGTCGTTGAGCAAGAAGCGTAAGTGGGTGTTTTGCAATCAACACCACCAAACCCCCATGCGAGCCATTGCAATGCAACCAAAGAATGATGAGCCCAAAAGCAAGCATGGTTTCTTTGAGATGACACTAAATGAGGTAATTGTTAGGAACTCCTACTCAGATAATGCTAAAAGAAAAGGAGAAAAAGAAGCGCCAAATGTGGCGGAAATGGATTAGTTGGGGACTTAATCCACCCAGGGCTAGTAAGTCTAAGGAACTTGCGTCCGGCTAAAAGAGCGTTAAAGGCGTGCTTGTTGGGAAGCGACCAGCGGTTTTTAATTATGTTATTTTAATTTACGCCGTTATTTTATTTTAGTTTGTCTAAGAAACGATCTCACGGTATTGGATCTTGTTGTTTTGTGATTGTAGTCTGAAATTAAAGGGGCGAAATAAATCGAAGAAAAGCAAGGATTTCGAGAGGTAAGCGCATGGCTCAGGCGAAGCGGCGCGGCGCCCAGAGCGAGCGCGGCGCGAAAGTCGAAGGCGAGATGTTTGGCGCATGGCTAAAAGCAGCATGGCGCGGCGAATCGAGAAATTTAAAACGCCTAATCAGATTTTCCCAATTCCAACTTCCAAAACCTAACCTTCCTCTCCAAAACCCACGAAATTCCAAATTTGCCCACAAAACCTCCACAAATCCAACTGACCACAACCTAAACTCTTAAATTCCCAAAACCCTCAACTATCTCAAACAACAAAGCTCCATTCCATAGCCTCAACCACCAATTGAAACAAGAACAAGCTTGAGTCTTCTCGTCAAAAGGTAATCCTATCTTTGTTCTTGAATCCTTTCCTGAAGTCATAGGAGGTAGTAGTTGGGAAGAGTATTGTAGTTGGAGTAGTTTGGAGTCTTGAAAAGTTGGTTGTGAAGTTGGAGAAAGAGTAGAAAAAGAGGTTGTGGGCATTGTTGAAGTTTGGGGTGTTGTCATTGCTAGTTGTTGAGTGTATAGGAGACATTGTGCCACAAATTAGAAGCTGCGATTTTGTTTATAAATGGCCACGAGAAGAGAAGAGGATCCACATCCACCCCAACCCCAATCTGATGAAAATAGATTTGTGAGTTACGGGCCTTCCAAAGATACAAAGGCTTGATACGGGCCGTAATTCGAGAAGGGAATGGATTACAAAGGGGATCTATGGGGAGGAAGAGCGTTTATGAGCCCATCAGGGCTATGATAGAAACTAAGGGTGGAAGAGATTTGTCAATCAGGAGAAGATAAAACCAGTGAATACAACAATAGTGCGGGAATTTTATGCAAACTTTCAGGAGAGGGCGAGAAAGGAGTGCTTTGTAAGGGGAAATTATATGCTGTGGCTGCGAAGCAATAAATACAACGCTAAAAGCGATTGATGTTGAAGAAAGTAGCGATTGGAACCATTTTAGAACATGGTCTAGGAAGCGAACAACATTATGGAATAATAATGCGAATACGATGAGCTACCCAGAAATGCTTTTGAGATCGGAAGGAATGGATCTAGAGCGGCGAGTGCGATTAACAAAGCGACCAGGCTTGGTGTATTTCGTCGATGCCGCATGATTCCATCTACGCTTCACGAGTGCGGAAGGCGAGATTAAGTTGATTTATGGAATTATGAGGCGTGATAATTGATGTGGGAAAAGAGATAGTGCGAGCATCGAAGAAATCAGCGAGTTGGTGACAAAGGTGGATTGGGACACGGTTCACTTATTACGATCTATGCCACGAGTGCGATCCACAACTACCGAGATACTCATGAAAGAAACCAATGCCGGTGTCACATGGGATAGTGCACTCTTTTCAGACCACTAGCCCCGGCAGACGAAGAGTACAACCCGCGGCGAAGCAACAACAGCGAGAGGCAACCATGGATGAAGATGAGCACGAAATAGGGGCTCGATATGAGCGAGACCTAGCCGGCCAACCACGAAGCGAGAACCTTCAGAGCCCTGATAGGGCAATTGTACCAACACGAAGGAGATGATGCGGACGCGCAAGCGATAGTACAAGGACGGCGAAACAAGGCAACAAATCGGCAGTGAGTGCCTTGTTCAACCAATGGTCGATCATTATCCACGCCACCACCATTTTAGCCAAAGTTTGTAAGTGTCGTTTTCTTTTACTGTCTTTGAGTCTACACACATTGGGGGCAATGTGTGATTTAAGTTTGGGGGTGTGTTTTTGTGTTTTAGTTTTTATTTGTGTGTCATGTTATGTTTTATTTAAATTTTTCTATTTGTTTTTATGTTTATTTTGAGTCACCAAAATTTTTTCTTTCTTGAGTCATAATTGCCTGTCAAAGATCATGTATGCTGTAGTTGCTAGAAACACCTAATGAAGTAAGGTGGAATAATGTAAAGGAATTGAAGCAACTATCTAAACACTTAGGTTAGATATGCCAAAAGCTCATGTCTGTCTATTTGGAGTTTCTTGCTTAAGTTATGCATCTAAATGATAAATGCTTATGTGTTATGAGTGCTTGCTATTTGAGGCGAAATAGTTAGGATATGCATGTTAGGGAGATGACTCAGCAATTCTTTGATAGCCATTCTTACCATTCTTTTCTATCCGTACTTTAAAAATATCCTAGTCATTACAATTTGAGCCTAAATTTGAAACTTCTTCTTTGACACCCGTATTCCCACAAAATTGTGCCATAAGTGAAAATATGAAATTGTGGAGTACATTGTGTCAAAAAGAAGAAACAAAAAGAGTGAACAAGTTTGAGGCACCCTAATGGAAAAGTAATAAGAAAGAGGCACAAGCCTAAGTTTGGGGTGCCTATTTGTATAATACACTTCACTCTCCCAAAACAAAGAGGGAATGATAGAATTGAAGTGAAGGAAAGAATCAAAAGAAAAGGGAAAAATTGAAAAGCCAAAGAGCTTATAGTGCAGAAAAATGAGTCTAAATGCATATCTTTACCAACTCACCTAAGCCTACATTACAACCCTCAAAGTCCTGAAGATCTCTTTTATGCATATCCAGAATTAGTGGAGAATAGCAAGTAAGCATGCCATAGGAATTCTTGAATTTATATGCATGATTTAGTATAGTGACTTCCATTAAGCATGATGAATATGAGTTTGCGAAATATTTAGCTTCATGTGTTTAGTGTGCTGAAAATTTCATGTTATATGTTCCTGCATATTATTCTGCTAACCTTCATGTTTTTTTCTAGTTAACATTTATGCAGCAAAAGTGATTAATGTGAGAGTCCTTTATTTTCATTCTTTTGAGTCTTTTATTGTATTTCTTTCTATCTTTGCTCGAGGTGAGCAAAGGTTAAGTTGAAAGTATTTGATCGGTGTATTTTATATACACCTTTTGAGTCAGTCTAGTTAGTCTTTTGTCCCGTTTTGTACATACAAAGTGTCGTATTAGGATAGATTTTCTTTCTTTTGAGTCAAAGTGGCTAAAGTGGCCAAATGGCGGAAAAGGAGCGAAAAGAGGAAAAAGAGGAGTCTTAGCCGAAAAGCGGAGAAAGTGGCAAGCAGTGAAATCAGACTGCGTGGCCGCCTCCCGATCGAAGCGGGGCGCGCGCTATTATTCGAAGAAGGCTGCGAAGATCCAGTGCGCGCCTCGAAGACAGAAAGCGCGGCGCCTAAACATCCGAGAAGCCACAGGAGTTGCAGCCGCGGCGCCCTCAGACAGCAGATATCACGGCCGCGGCGCCCACACACCCGAAGTATTGCGAGAACTTTAGCGCGTGGCGCCATTGCGCATGGCGGCAGCGGAAAAATTAGGTCTTTTGACGGATTTTTGGGCGAGCTGCAGGGAAAAGAGGAGACGTTTTAAACCTATAAAAGGAGAACCTAGGCGGTTCCCTTTCTTGCCAAACACAAGGTTTTCTTGCCTAGGAGACCCAAACATTAGTAATTTCTTTTCCTTTTCTTTTCTTTAATTCAGTTTTGCATGATGAACTTTGAATTAGTTCTTGTCATATTCATGGCTAGGAACTAATTCTCTTATAGGCTTTCTATGTTGAATTCTTGAACCTTATGTTATAAAGTAATGCATGCTTATGGTTATTATTCTTATTGAGAGATCTATCCAATAATTGAGTTGAATTCTTGGTAGCTAATTGACAACTAGTTATCACTATATGATTTCTAATCAGTTACGAAAAGGAGGATTGTGAATATCTTTGTAAGTTGGGTGAAGCGGTCTTGAATTGGGGATGAAAATACCTCAATTAGATTTGTAGCGTTGATGAGAGGCTTAACAACCCTAATTTTGCGCATTGTGCGTGTGACGGTCAACTAGGTTTTGTGCTTAATCCTCTATAGAGTTACCACTTATCGTGAAAGTTAGGTAAGGAACAATCTGGGGTTGAGTGTTTATATAACCCTAACGGGAGTATAAAGCGATTTAAATAAACTGCTTTCTCCAAAGAAGAACACCATAAGTAATGCATTAGTAAGTAACATAAGCGGATAGTAAGGATACATAGAAGCCCTATTCTCATCACATCTGAATTAAATCGTTATAATTAATTAGCTTTTATAATTCTTAGTCATAAACAACCAATCACTCCTTAATTCACCAAATAGATACTAGAAAATAGACAATTGGTACTTGAACCCTAATCCCAGAGGACGATATTCGGTCTTATCTAAGACTATACTACTTGATACGATAACGTGCACTTGCGTTTAAAAGTGTGTGCATCTAATCGCGCATCAGAGAACAATACAGTGTCGCCGGAGTTTTTACTCTGGTCATCCTCAATAATAAGCAAAGGGCGGCGTCACTTCCACGGTGAGATACACCGGAGCGACACCGCCGAGTGGTATAGGGATACAAACAGTGGCGGTCGACGGTGGTGTTTGTGTGTAAGAGGTCGACGGGAAAGCTTGGGACTGTGGGGGGGTGAGGTCGACGACGGAGAACAGTGGTGTGGGTTCGTGGTTCGTCGGAGACGGTGTGATGATGTGTGGTGTTCGACTGGTCGGGGTTCAACCGGTGGGGATGTGAGAGGGTGATATAAAAAATGACAAGGGAAAGTATATGGCTGATGTTGTTGATTGCAGCTGCTGGTTTGAGAAAATGATACAAAAATGACAAGGAGAGAAATGTACTGCGACTGCCTTTTGTGAAAGAGATGAAGTGGTGAGTATTTTTGTAAATGAAAGGAGAAAGGGGAAGGGCCCTCCTCTGCGGCTGATGGTGAGTGTTGATATTAAAGTCATCCGATTAGGGCGGGCGATGGGATCGGGATGGCGAGTCGGGACGGAGAGGAGGCGGGGTGGTGGCGGGGCCGTGCAGCGGGACGATAGTGTCCCGTCCGTCTGCGGTCTCGGTGGCGATGGGTCGGTCGGGACGGGATGGGCGGGACAAGTTTTTTTTTAAAAAAAATTTCTACTAAATTTAAAATACTAACATATAGTCATATATATTTATAAACTAAATAATTTAAGAAATACAAGAAGAGTGTAAAAAAAACATCCCAAGGCTGTTTTTGTGCCTATTATATTATTAATTATTTCATTGAAATATATAAGATTCAGAATTACAACATTGTAGTGTACTGTTGTTGAAAAAAATTGCAAAAGACAGAGAAAAAAAATACTAAAATTTCAATGAAATAAATTACCAATTTGAAAATACCTTTTCTAGTTTCTTTATAATTTCGTGTGGTTCTTCGGTTGAAATTGGTATATCTTTGGTCAAATTGTTCTTCGTCGCTACTCATGCCTTCAGATAAGATGTCGTAGTTTTCGTCTTCTTCTTCGTTAATCTCTTGTTGACCGCACCTTTTTCGCTCCGCTCGTATCCAATCTATGATAGTACCGCCATCTCCAAGCTGTCTCCGGCTAATGAGTGTCTGTACTCTCCTATTTGAAATCTGCCGGCAGAAAAAGCGCTTTCAGAAGCGATTGATGACGCTTGAATGTTCAAAACATCTCGGGCCATCATTGAAAGTGTCGGAAATGTCTTCTCATTTTGCATCCAATATTTCAGCAAGTCTTTCTTTCCGTCTTGATTGACAACTACTTGGTAAGGTAAAGTACCGTGCAAAACAAAAACATCGAACTCGCTAATTTGTTTAGCAGTACTACCACCGCACATTCTATTTCTGAGGATTTCAATACTATCCGCAGAAACAACATGTTTTAGAAATTTGTTTTGAAGCGAGAAGAAGATGGTCTGGCCAGGTTGGTTACTAGCACTTTCTTGCTGATAATGCCGATATACTTTTTTGCATTCATCTTCTACGCTATCCAACACTTCTTCTAGCGTTTGTTCAATAGGTGGTGGGACATTTAAATTTTTGAGAGTTGGAGGTGGTAGTACGTCCATACAGTTATAAATATTTTCAATAAGACTTTTGCATCCGTCTACTTTAATAATCGAGTTTAATACAACATCAATAATATAAATAGGGGGAATAGGAATAAAATATTTCTTTAATTTCATAAACAAATTTTTAATAGCTGCCTTATAAGGAGGTTTTTCCATATATTCTTTAAGCAGTAAAAATATTATAGCTATATAAAACAACATAGTTGAAATAGTATGATAATAAATAGTAGAAAATTATTTTCTTGCTCGATGAAAATTCTCTAGAAATACAATAATTTCTTTAATTTTGTCCCAATCGTTATCCACAATCATATCAGTTGAATTTTGATTATAGGCGTTAAAAAATAAAGTGATATGTTTTCTATAATCATAAGCAACAACTAGTTGGTCATATAAAGAATTTCACCTAGTGGGTACTTCTTTGGGGATTTTTCTATAAAATAGTCCACAATCGTGACAAGTTTTTTATATTTTTTGCTCTGTTGGATTCTATTTTTTAAAAAATAAAGTTTATAGCAAATTATATTTTTTCAAGAACATCTTGAAAAAGTGAAAGATCATCCTTTACAACTAAGTTATAAATATGACACACATATTTAATATGAAATATTTTGAAAAAGACGGAGTTAAAACTTCTTTTAAAACATAAATAGCAGATACGTTAGAAGATGCATTATCTAATGTAATACTCATAACTTTATCAGTTATTCCGTAATAATCGCAGACTAAATAAATATTTTCTGAAATAAACTGACCAGTATGCCTACTATCTATATATCTATATGCTAAAATACGTTTTTGCATAGACCATTTATAATCTATCGATGACAGTTCTCGTTAAATAATCATGGTCGTTAGTACTACGACCTATATCAGAATTTAGAGTGACTTTGCCATTAAAATGATATAATGCATAACGTAAATACTGTTGATATTCATGCGCAAATTTAAATACATCTCTCTTAACAGTTGATCTATGAAAACCTTTATAAGCAGGATTATACATATCTCTAATATAATGAATAAAACCAGGAGATTCAGAAAATGAAAAAGGCAAACCCTCACGAACTAACTTTGCTAGTGCTTCCTATCTTTATGTTTATCGTATTTAGGGCCTACAACCCCACGTCATAGGATTAATTTGACTCTGTACTTTGTCCGGGACAGTATGTGAACCTTGTCCCGATTGAGAGAGCGCTTTCTAACCATCTTTTTCAATAATGTATTGGGCATGAAAGACTTTGTGTTTTTGCAATAGCTGTCTTCCTAAACCCCCCGTCCCACCATGACCTTGTCCAGTTTTAAAAGTATAAACAGCTTTACAAGTTTTACATATAGCTACTTGATTCGGTACGTCCCTGTGAAAATATTTCCATACAACTGATTTTAATTGTCGTTTTGCCGGACCTCGTCTCATACTAGGGGGGATATGAGGCATTTCACTAGTGGGTGTATCATCATCTACATTAGTGGGTGTATCATAATTTATAGTGGCATCTAAATCAAAGGTTTTTTCATTTTGAGAAAATACATGGTCGTCTAGATCATATGGTATTTCAGGAAACTGTTCAGGATCAATAAAATCATCTTATCTAGGAGTAGGACTAGGAATACTAGAAGAAGTACCCTTGCCCTTGTTACCCGCCCTACTAGAAGAAGTACCCTTGCCGAAAACACTTTTTACTCTTTTCATTTTAATTATGGTAATAAATAGTTAAAGACTTAAAGATAATGAAATTAAATGTGCTAAATGAAATAAAGACAAAATAATAATTTAATGAGAGAATGAATGTACCAAACGCCGACGTAGAGTCGACGTGTAATCGAGAGGTTGAAAATTGAAACTTTGCTCGATAGATAATCCTCAATCTAGTTGCCAACTTCACTCCCAATTTCCAAATTAATAAATAGATTGAATATGTAGTAGACAATGTTGTATAGAGATTGATTGATTGAGAGATTAGAGAGATTAGAGATTGTAGGAAGATTTGTGAGAAATAAGAAGAGAAAATGAGGTATTTATAGTTGAGAAATTGGGTTAAAGTATAAATATAATAACTTAGGGGTTAAAAATAAATATAAAGGGTGTAGGGGGGTTGGGGGAGTGGGGGAGGCCAAAATAGCCGTTGCAAAACGGCCAAAATGTAAAATGGTCGTTATTGCAATGACTATTTTTGCAATTGGCTGAGTTTCGGGCGGGACTAGGGAGAGATCGGGACGGGACGCGGGACTGGTCGGGTCGTCGCATGACCGGGCCAGGCGGGACCATACCATGTCCCGTCCGGTCGATTCCGGTCGATCTGATTTTTAAATTATTCGGGGCGGGGCCGGTCAGGCGGGGCCGGGCGACCAGCGCCAGCCCTAGTTGATATTAATAATAGAGAGGTGAGAAGATAGATGAGCGGCTTCTGTTGATGTTGATGTTGGGGTGTGGGAATAGATAAAGAGATGAGTGTGGGCAAATACAAAAACAAAAACCAAAATAAATGCTACAGGGGAATGAGGTGTGCAGCAGTCATTCCATTTTGGACTGATTTAAATTAGACTGGTTTGATAAAATTGGCTTGAGTAAAAATACAACAGGGTTTATTATTTAAAAGAAGAAATATTTAAAGAGATATAAAATTACAAAAATGAAAATATCGATGCAATAAAAATACAATATTTAATAAATATTTAATGCATAATTAAAAGTATAAAATACGATGTCATTTAATTCTTTAAAGAGATGAAAAATTATTAAAATAAAATGGTGGCGCAATAATAATAACATAATATTTAAAAATATTTAATGCCTAATTAAAAATAAAATGAGGTGTCATTTTGCAAAGAATAAAATAAAATAGAATATTAGGTAAAAATATATACAAAAATGTCAAAAAATAGTGATTAAAATGCGGTGTCCTAAAATACATAAAATTACAAGAAATAATCAAAAGATGAGTCAAAGTTGGGTGTCAACAGCTTGTCTCTCTTTGACCGAAGACTATGAAAGAGTTTTCGGACAAAGACGATGACTTTAGCCAATTTTGTCTCCATCGTCAGAATTAGAACAAAGATCAAGAAATGAATGGGCAAAGCTGATGCAGATTCAAAATTTTGTCCAGTGACGAATTATGATGACATTGGGTTGCTGCGATGCTAGAAAATTAAAGACAATGCCGACGCAGATTCAAAATTGTCTAAGTATCGAATTATGATGACACTGAGTTGCTAGAAAATTAAAGACAATGCACACGCCGATTCAAAATTATCTCAGTGTCGAATCATGATGACACTGGGCCACTGTGATGCTGCAAAATTAAAAATAACGCTGAAGCGAATTTAAATTTTTGTCCCAGTGTCGAATTATGATGACACTGGATTGCAGTTGCGATGGGATGCTAGAAAAGACAGGGTGTTTGTTCCCTGAAATGCCTCTAGGGTGTTTGTTCCCGAGGTCAAAAATGTAAAAGGTGTTTGTAGATGCTAATGGCGTCATTGCATAGACGCGATGCAGATACTCGTCGTTTCATAGACGAATATGTCATCGTTTCTGGACGTAGTGCAGACGTTCGTCATTTTCGGACGAAGATGGCGTCGTTTCTGGACGAAACATAGATGAAGTCGTTGCATAGACTTAATGAAAATGGCGTCGTTGCATAAACGTGATGCAGATGTTCGTCGTTGCATAGATAAAACATAGATGAAGTCATTGCATAGGTTTAAATGAAATGATGTCGTTGCATAGAAGTGATGCAGATGCTCGTCGTTTTTATGAAAGCTCTAAATTTTATGAAAATGGAAAAAACTTGACATTTTTTCGCAATTGGAAACGTCCATAAATATTTAGAATAGTCATCTAAGAATAAAACATAATAACGATGACCCATAGAACTGAGATGTCCATAAATCACTATGAATAATTTCAAATGACATTGAAGTATTAGAATTCGAAGCTACAAATGATAATTTAATAATTTTTTCCAAAGCACAGGATTGACAAAGTGGAGATAAAATAGACGACTCCGGATGACCTAGACGAGCATGCCACAAGGAAGGAGCAAGAGCTGCAAAATTGGATGACATAGCTTGACGCGAGATGCTGAGACTCAGTGTGATTGGATAAAGATCCCCCTACTGTCACACCTCATGAGATGACTCCCCGTTTTAAAATCCTTCACAGAAAATCCAAATGGATCAAAATTAATAGAAACTCAATTATCAGTGGTGAATTTACGGACATACATTAAATTTTTAATCAATTTTGGGCATGAAGGGTATGTTTCAGGACAAGTGGTGGATGAGGAGGGGACAAAGTTTTATGACCATAACCCTTAATTGGAATTGAATTTCCATTACCAACAGTTATACCACGATTAGTGCTCAAATTGGAATAAGACGAGAGAGTACCTTGATCGGATGTCATGTGGGTAGTGGCGCCAGTGTCCATGTACCAATTAGGTCAGGTTGAGCCAAGCCAAGTGTATGCATCGCTACTTCAATGTCGGTTTGGGTGGGCTCCACTGCGTGGACTGGACTGCTGGGGCAACCCATACGCTCGTCTGAAACCTGGATTCTGACCTGGAAAGACGTTGGGTCGCGACACTGTAAGGGTGAGCCGCGGCGCTGTAAGGTGCTGGGACCCACTGCCATTGTCCAGGAGGCCCCTGTGGACTCAAGGACTGCTACTGCTGCTGACGGTTGCCCCCGTTGTTACCGCCACAATTTTTGCCATTATTTTTTCGATTTTGGCCCTTTTTACCACTCCCGTTGTTGTGATTTTGGGTCACGTTGGCTGGATTTGAAGGAGTAAAATTGGAAGTTGTCATCATGACGACAAAGTTGACCCCAATCGCCACTTTCTTAGCCAATCTGGCTTCTTTCAAAGTAAGCATAGAACGGGCTTGATAAAATTCGGCAGGGGGTTACTCTGTCGAATAACTGAAGCAACACCGTTATAGGCCTCTGACAGGCCTGCAACCATCTGAAGAACTAGACGGCTATTAGAAACAGGAGAACTCATGTTGCTGAGTTGGTCTGCCAAGTCCTTGAGGCGTTTGCAATACGAAGAAATGTTTGGAAAATTCGTCATAGAAACCTGAGAAAAATCCTGCTCAAGGATAACAATTCTAGAATGACTGTTATCTTGGAATATGTCTCGCAATCGATCCCACGCTACCATAGTTGTGGAGGTGGGTTCCATAATCGTCTGTAAAAGATCCAAGGAGATAGTGACTTAAATCCACCGAAGAACCTTAGCATCAAGCATGACCCATAATTCTGGATTTGCTTCTTTAGTGGGCACAACCGTCGTAGAAGTAGATGCTGCATCACCCCCCCTTTGGAGGAGTCGGAGGAATGATGTGGTGGAGGACTTTATGTGTCAAAGCATGAATCTTAAATAATTTCGTCCACGTCCCATATTGAACGTTTTCTAGGTCAAAACCGATATGAAGTACACTCTTAATATTAGAAATTGTGAGGGCATGGTGAAAAATGTTCTTATCAGCCATAGGAAATAGAACAATAAGATTCAGAGAAGGGAATTTATGAGAAAGGATTTTGGAAGAGAAAATACTCAGTTTTTGTGAAAGAGGAAGAACACAAAAAAATCGAGAATTTAGGGCAAATTTTTGAATATAATAGAGAGGAAATTTTGAAGAGCGGAAGCAAGGTAAAGAGAACCTAGACACTTGATACCATGAAAGAAATAATCCTCTTGATTATTCTTATTAATGAAAAGCATATATATACAAGTTACAAGGAAGATCATTTTCCTATTCTACCTAGGAATCCCTATTCTATAAGAATACTAACTTTACAATTATGGTAATATTATCACGACCCGACCCTGGGGCCGCAACTGGTGCCCTATCGGGGCACCCCGTCAGGTATACATCAGAGAATAGCAGCGGAACATACATAACACATAACTTGTATAAAGTAAACATCACTGGCAACCCGATAAGACTGCCTTCCATAAAAATATACTTAATCAAAAGTACAACTTGTTCTTATAGCCCAAACCACAAACGTGACTACAGACCTCTAAGAATAACAACTGTGGCGGGACAGGGCCCCGCCATACCCCTGAATGTACATAATACCTATAGCATCAGGGAAGAACCGTACCAACAAAATAAACCTCCGGAGGAATGGAGCTTCTGACACCGGAACAGTGATCCTAAAAATGAGGATCCACCACCTGCTTACCCCTATACTACTAATTAAGATACAAACCTAAGTCTAATATTCACCAAATATACAAAGGAAAGGAAAAGGGAAAAGGGTCTCACGGCTGGGCTGCACTACAGAATGGCCCGATATACTTTAACAACTAGTTCGAAACCTATTCCAAAATTCACTTAAGAAGAAAAATCTACATTTTTATAAGATGCATGAAAACCTCCTTACATGAGGAAGCTAAGCTAACAAAAAACAATTATATGCAAAACACGAATCTTAACATTGATCACATTTATTAATTTGGTAAGATTTTTCACTCACATACATCAAACAATTTCCAACTGTGTTTGCTTATAATTAGAAGTGCCAACACGTTGCTTGAAACTCTTATGTTATTTGTTGATTTATCGTCGTTTGCATAAAACCATCTCTATCGGTACAATATTACTTGGAAGGAAAGAATATTTATTTGGTATAACGGGGATGCATAAATATCTAGAAAGCCGAATTTGGACCTGTCTGATCAAGCTTAGATCTTCCCTTCTGGATAAAGGTATCCTCATGCTGGCCTCTGGGTGGATCCAAATTGTAGCGTGGGTTCAACGAAACTCAAAAGCTTTTATTCAACTATATATCATATATGTATTAAAATATTCACTAGATATATATAAATATTTGACACTAGTGAAGTGAAACTAGTTATTATTGTATGGAGTATAACTTGAATCGTTATAAGAATTTATAAAACTTCAAATCTTGAATTTTTTCAAGTTTATTTACCATTTATTTAGAAGCTAGTAATAAATATAATTACAATTACTAAGAGAACCATTCATAAGCACAAAAAGAGCCCATCATTCGGTTAAGACAAAAATGAGAATTGAAATTGTAAGAGATTGGAATAATTTCCCTTAAGAATTTCTTTTATTAATCACAATATATATAGTTGTACAAAGGTGATTCCTAATATAATAAGAATCTTAAACTACTTTAAATACATATCAATAATAAATACAATATATACTGTAAATATTTGAAGAATATTCGCGAAATAATTCAGTGGTCGGCCGATTCCATACCTATAGTTATGTACTTATGTTTAGGTATATATTCCAGTGATAAAATTTCGTTTAGGTACTTTTGTACCATGAAACCAACCCTTGAATTATGATGAATTAATTGAATTATCAATGTGTTAGACCCAAAATATTGAAGGGTTTGATTTGGATTTCTCATTGGCTGAACATTTTGGATTATTTCATTATGGTCATCACCGTCCTTCGCAGCCTTGGTAGACTAGAGAAAAACCAAGTTTCAAAATGCAGTTCAGCAACATGGACTAGACCAATCCCTATTTGTCAAACGAAATAACTTTGCAGTATGTCCCAGGACACGTGTTTTTACTTTTTGCAAGTCATATCATTCCACGAATTTCAACTTTAATTTCTTTTCTTTTTTATATCTAGCTTCCTGTCATACGTCAGATTAATCCTGAAGATAGTAATATCGATCCTTCAATACTACTATCAGTAAATCGCGGGATATATCTGAATGATCAGGATTTAAGAACGAAAGAATCGATATTACTTATAAGATCTTATCATAAGAGAAAGAAAGTCTTCTCACCGTAATTTAAACTCATTGCGCTTCAAATTTGGATTTTAAGTTCACCTTATTTGCCAGCTATGCCCGAGAGAAAACTTTAATTTCTTTCTCATTTTATAAGGAATCGGTCTGTGCATATAACAATATAATCTTAGTCATCTGCAGTCATTATTAACTAGGAGTATTAGCAAATTTAATCACCTCCCAATTACGGATAACGTCTCACTCAAATTTGTCGACTGACTGCAGGCTCCTACTAGCTGTAATGGATCATCCTACCATATATCACACTTATCGTAAAGTTTTAATGCGGTGGCACACAGATTAGCTAGTTATGGGAGTACCTGGACCTCGTATGGATTAAATATGAATACAACAACACTAATATACCCAATATAATAAGACAAATGGGGATGAATTAAATATGAAAGAAAATACTTACTAAAATAAACCCTTTTGTTTGTTGTTTGTCTATTCCGAGAATTATTAATTTTTTTTGTAATGAAAATGCATGGGTGAACTATATATCTTGTCCTTTGATTTCTGCTACTATATGTTGTTTTTGTTTCTTTTATCTTGTACTTCGACTATCTTATATATTTGTGGCGGCTATTGTTCTTTTTTTCAAACTGCTTTATTCACTTTATTTCCTTTTTCATACTATTTAAATTGTTTGTTCTTATGCTGAGGGTCTATCGAAAATTGTTGGTCAAAATGTGGAAATAAAGAAAATGAGAATATAACAACAACAACAAATTGTAATAAAGCTGGAAATGATAAAATAGAATGGTTTGCTGAGTCGACGAAATTCTTGATTTATCCTTAAGATAATATTGCCCTGTATATCCTTTCAACGGTTGTAATGGCAACTTATCTCCCAAGATAAAACAGCAATCAAACAAATGAGCAAAGGGAACTCATGTGTTTGCTTTGGAAGAAAGATCTTTGAGTGTTTGTGATTGCAAGAGATGAATGCAATTTCAGAGAATTGTTGAGTGTAAGATGTTTTTTGCAAATGAGCCCAAGACTTCATTTTATAGTGTAGAAAAGATGGTCTTCCACATAGCCAAGTAATGGCCAATAAAGACCAAGTAATGACCATGAATGTGGAGTAATAATTCAGCCAAATAATGGCTGAATTCATGAGGCATATAATGGAGAATTAATGTTCTAAAGTCAGCCCAAAAACGCCCATCTTCCAATGATGCCCAAACGCCTGTCGTGGCATCGCAGTCGGCGCACATGTGTAAACTCGAAGAGAGTTTCGGCGCTTTGGCGTCGTGGCCGCAGCAGAAATGACGCAAAGATTTTCAGACACATTTCATCTTCTACACATTGCACATGTCTTCCCTTCGTTTACTAATGTGAAATCATTGTTATTTGATCAATAATCGTCTATTCTCTTATGTCTCAAACAATTCGTATACGTACCAATATCTCTTCCATTTAAGAAAATTACGATCCTTAGCACTTTATGTACACGTGTATGAAAACCATGTTTTCGACGTGCGGGGCCCCAATTATTCGAGTCATAATTAATAGAATTAATTTATTTCACATTTAGTAAATTTCCAACAAAAACAACCGCCCTACCTTTCAAGATATGAATAAGTTTTGCATACATTATATCCTCTTCAAATTTCACTTAATGAGATTTCACTGGATTGTTGTTGTTGCAGAGGTGAACTATATATCTATCATTACTTGCATCCGCCGAGAAGTCCTCATCTTTCCAGAAGCCACGTTTGCATTTTAAAAAAACACGAAAATGAAATCTATATCCCACTTGAGTTTAAGTTATATGTAAATAATATGTCAAAAAATATGTATACTGTTGCAGTATATAGAAAATGTTAGTATACATAGATATATAATTAGTATACATATACAATGTTAGTAAATGTTAGTAGTGGTTATTGTTGCAAATGGTCATTTATGCAAGTAATTGTTATTATAAATAGATGTAATAACATTCAGTTGGTTAAGAAAAATAGAATACAGAAGAGCAAATTTGCTCCCCAAAATATCTCACTTGTCTTCTTCCTTTCCCTTCGATTTCTCCATTGTTTCTTCACTAATTTTACTTCTGGCTCGGATTCTAACATGGTATCAAAGCGTTTGATTCGTAGGACCTTTGTATGCAATTGTTGAAATCAAAATCACAGATCGGGAGAAGACGAAGAAGACAATCTCAATTGCGATTTTTGATTTGTAGAGTCGAGGCAATTGACGACGATTACAGGCGTGATTATGGCGAGAACACTTATGAAACTGAAAACGATTTGAGAACTGAAAATTGGAATCGCGATTTTCAGAAATCGAAAATCAGAAAACAGAGATCGGAGAAATTGAAAATTGAAGAATGAAGTCGTGATTGCGATTTTCTTTCGGAAAAACAGAGAATCGGAAATCGAATTGAAGGAGATCGATTGAAGGAGTTCAATCGATCGAAAAAAAAAAAAACAGAGAAGTTCGAAAATCAGAAGATCGAACGTTTTTTTTTCCAGAAATATCAGGAAAACGAAATCGAAGGAGACAAAATATTGAGGTAATCACTATAGTATATCGATCGATTTTGTTGTGAGTGACAACAGAATCGATAGAGAATCAAAGTCGATTCATTCTATTTTTACTTACTATTTTTTCCGATTATCGCATTTGTCGATTTAGTCGGATGGAGATATTGTCGTTTTATGCGGATACACTCCGCCTTTGGCTATCGTTGCGACGTCGAAGATCGCCGCGAATAGTCGAGTTGATGGAAATTCAACTTCATTTACTTTGTGTTGGTGAATTGAAGAAATTGGAGAAAAGATATTGATAGTCGTTATGGTGTTGTTGTCTGGTTTGTGTTGTTGTTCTCTGTTTTCAGATTCTAGAAAAGTGTTGGTGAATCGGTCGATGATGAAATAGTCACGATTTCCGTAATGTTGGCCGTGATCTCTAAGGGATAGATTGCAATGACGACTAAGTCGCTAATGATCTGATGACTGGATGTGGATCGGTTATGCTTTTATTTCTTGCGCGATTGTTTCAAAATTGCTTTTCTGATTTGACAAGAATGTTGAGTCTTTCTGGAATTTTTGGTGATGTTATTGAAAAATCTGATTTCTTTGGTCTTTGTTATCCGATGCTAGTCTTCTTTGGTGTCCGCTGTTCCTACAATTGAAACGTTTGAATCATTATTCATATAACAAAGATGCTGCTGATGAGGTGATTTGGTCTAAAGCACCAATTACCAGGCAAAGTGTGCTGCATTGCAGGTGCAAGATGGTATGCAGGTAATAAAGGATAAACAGGAAATAATGGATAGCTCCTGCTGCAGCTGCTGGAAAATGTTAATGCTGAGCTGTAATTTTGCTCGGATTACTGCGACTGAGTTTGTTGTTGATGGTGGTGTTATGAGAAATCTTGGTGGTTTCTCTGGTAATAATTACTCTGAGGCTTCTGCTTTCACTGTGACATATCATGTGGATAATGCAATTGATAAAGAAGGCAACTATTCTAAGAAAGCAGTGGCCTGGGAGAAGGTTTTCATTCAGTTAGTGAAGGATGAGATATTGCCAATGGATGCTAGCTGTGAAGACATCGAGTTTGATAGAGAATTATCATTTCTCAATGGTTATGTTCAAGAGTCACTCAATAAAGGGGGGCTCAACCACCTCCAGACTTGCTCGACATGGGTGAACCAACTAGTATTAGTAATAGTGTTGTGGATCCTTTTAAGCGATTGGAAGGATTGCTTGATTTAAACGAAGGAACTACAACTCCAGGTTCCAGTAGTGCTACTAAAGCGCCGCGCCTGATTTTATGTCTCTTTATGGTGACACTTCCTTCAGTGGGCAGAATATGGGAACAGTAAATCTCCTTTCAAATGGTGTGACACAAGCAAATCAGAATCCCAATAGGTGTTGTAGATGTTTGTTGGGTTGTTGATGATAGTCGAAACTGGTCAGCTGCTGGATTTTTGGAGGCTGCTAGTTATATTGATATTAAGAGTGGAAAATGTCTATCGATAGGAGGATCGATGAGTTCTTAGCGATAAATAGACTGAGAACCGAGGGATACTTCGTCGGAGACTAGATATGGATAGAATAGTTTGTGTGATGAGAATCAAGAGATTCTCTAGTCCGAATGACTAGAGAACGAAGAGGTTCTTGCCGCTTATCAAATTTCTTGCGTGATGAGAATCGGGAGATTCTCTAGTCCATGAATGACTAGAGAACGAAGAGGTTCTTGCCGCTTATCAAATTCTGCTGGTGCTGGTTCAGAATTGTAGTCTGCTGGTGCTGGTTCAGAACAAATTCATAGAGAGAATCGAGAGATTCTCTAGTCCGAGAGAGACTAGAGAACGAGGGGTTCTCCGTCAAGATGAATCCAGTGGTTTCACAAATTAAGAATAGAACCGAGAGATTCGGTTTATAAAAGCACGTAGTTGCCGATATGATGACGGCCGCCGTTCGTAATCGAATTATAGTGTCACCGCTCGTAATCAAAAGTATAGTGTTGCCGCTTATCACGCTTATTGACGCAGATTGTATTGTCGTTTCGCTTGTATTTCCTGCAGTGCGGACTTTTGTGTGTGTGCGATTCTTTGGCCGTGGTAATTCTTTGGAAAATGTTAGCTGTTGCTCGAGCTTTGCTAGTGTTCTCGCCGCTACAAAAATTAAAAGTCAAAAATGATCGCAATCGCCGGATACGGTGGCTTATGGACACCGCCCCGGATATTTCTACGATGATCACGCTTTGCTAGAACTTGTTATTTTACTATGACAATGCAAATGGTTGCTGGAAAATGGCTGAGATAATGCAGTGTTTGCAACTGATGTTGCTGCTGCAGGATTGCAGAAGTGATTTCTGTGTTGGTGTGAATAATCATGCTGCTGTTTTACAAGAGGGAGTGACATTCTTGACACACCGCCGCATCGCTTTTTTTCGCCGTTATTGTTCGTAGTAGTCGAAGTCGCTACTATTTTTTGGTCGCGCGTGGGATACTGAGGCGACCTCTAGAAATGCACATAGTACAGTAGACTATTTGGAAAATAACCATTCATCATTAAAGAATGATATGACATCTGAAGCACGGTGATCACTCACGATACTTGTCTCCGAGAAGGATGACCAAAGAGTGTTGGATCACCGCTTGGCTCGATACAAAGGAAGCTTCACAATCACATGAAATGGATGAGAGTGAGGATTCTGACATTGAGGAGGAAGATGTGAAAGTGTGTGATATATGTGGAGATGCTGGCCGGGAGGATTTGCTTGCTATATGTTGTAAATGTACAGATGGTGCAGAACATACTTATTGCATGCGAAAAATGTTACAAAAAGCTCCAGAGGGGGATTGGATGTGCGAGGAATGCAAATTTGACGAGGAAATGAAAAATCAGAAAGAAGACAAATCTATGAAGACATAGCTTCTGATGCTAAAATTTCTGGCAAGAGGCGCATGGATGATACCGAAGTTTCTTCTGCAGCAAAGAAGCAGGCTCTTGAACCAGTTTCAGGATCACCAAAAACACTGAGTAGTCTAATTCTTTCAGTTCCCTGTGTGCAAAACGAAAAGTGCAACTTGTAGATGAAGGTTTCCTGCCGGGCGTAAATTGTCGAGAGTCTGGCTGTCTTGATGGGAAAGAGAGCTCTACTCGATCAATGAACAAATCTATGTCATTTAGATCGATAAGCACTAGCCGTAACAATGTGTATCGAATCAAAGGTTAAGATGTTATCCCCAAGCATTCCTCTCGTGACAAAGGACAAATGCGACAAAAGAACAACATCAATTTGAAAGGAAGAATTCTTTTAGATCGAGCGTTTTCTGGTACTTAGAACCGACGCGCTAAGGATAGGTTTCGTGTGCATCTCTTTGGAATTTTGCAGGCCGTGGTCGCTTCTCTACCAATGTAAAGGCGTTGTTCTTTGCATCCCAGGTTTCGAGGCAAGAAACTCGTTTAGAAATTGATGTAGTGCTGGATGTTGATTCAGAGCTTCAAGAAATCCTTATGGACATTGCTTCCAAGCTAGGACTGAAACCTTTGTTTTCAGTGCCTAGCTTGAGGGGGGATGTTGCAGTATATAGAAAATGTTAGTATACATAGATATATCATTAGTATACATATACAATGTTAGTAAATGTTAGTAGTGGTTATTGTTGCAAATGGTCATTTATGCAAGTAATTGTTATTATAAATAGATGTAATAACATTCCGTTGGTTAAGAAAAATAGAATACAAAATCGCAAATTTGCTCCCCAAAATATCTCACTTGTCTTCTTCCTTTCCCTTCGATTTCTCCATTGTTTCTTCACTAATTTCACTTCTGGCTCGGATTCTAACATATACAATCAATTACTTCTTAGGTAATTAATTACAGCTAAAATAATTAATAAACAAATATTAAAAAGAGTAATTCAGTGCATTAAGCTCCCGTTATGCGCGAGGTCCGGGGAAGGACCGAACCACAAGGGTTTATTGTACGCAATCTTACTTTATATTTCTGCAGTAGGTTGTTTTCACGGCTTGAACCCGTGACCTCCTGGTCACATGTCATTAATTTTATCAATTACTTCAAGACTCCATTCTAATAAACTAATATTAACGGATAATTAATCAGATAAAAATGGTAACTAACATGTTATTGTGTGTTTAAAGTTACCGGTGGTATAAAACAAATTTCTACACGCTTATTGTATATATCTTTAATCCATCTCATAATCTCTTAGTTGTGAAAACCTACGATTTTTCCAAGGACGCGTGTTTTGATTTAAGTTGGTCTCTTGGTCTTAAAAAATAGGAGCAGTATATAATAGGTCAACTTTGACGATTCCCTTCTGATTAAACGAATTAATGTTTAATTATCGGATGTTTTTTTGTTGGCGAAGGCCGTGTCACGCTTCTTTCGAGTCTTACAAGAGTAAATCGGTGTGATAGCGCCAACTACGTCGGTAGGTTAAGCCACACTGGCCCAGGGTGTGCATGCGCTCCCGAAGGCGGCGGTCGGACGTTACTGCAGGGTTTGAACTTGTGATCGTTTCTCTGGCGATAAGGATCATACTGCGCTTCAAGGCCATCAGTGCAGAACTTCGGATTAATTATCGGATGTTTAAATTAAAGATAGTTAATTAAGAGGAACCGTAAAAAGAAAGAACAATTGAAATAGAAAGGGTATCATTTAATTCTTTTAAATCACTATTCTTTTAAATATTGTTTTAAAGTGTTAGGTCTCTATTCTCTTTTGTGCTGTTGAATATAGACAACATGAATGGTTGTCCTTCCTCTTACTCTAGACAAAACAAGTTTCAACTTGCAACACAAAAGAAGCCAATTTGGAGTTGGTCTTTCCAACAAACCTTTTGGCCGACCATCTTTTCAGTAATTAGATTTTGATTTTTTTTATATATATTTAGTTAATTTTTAATGAAAATATAAGATTTGAACTAACGCTACTAAAAAAATACTCTCTCCGTCTCAATTTAAGTATTTTACTTTTCTTTTTTATTTATCTTAAAAAGAGTACTTCTTTCTATATTTAATAAAAATTTAAATCCCAAAGCAAGTTTGAGACCACAAAATTTAAAGGATCTCACACATATTTAATTTAAGACCACAAGATTTTAAAGATTTTTTTTATTTCTTAAACTCCGTATCAAATCAAGCTAAGACACTTAAAATGGTACGGACAAAGGCGGATCCAGGATTTGAAGTTTTCGGATGTCATGTTTCATTCAATCAATTTGGGCTTCGGGTCGGATTATTCGTCTTTTCGAGCTTTGAGTCGGGTTATTCGAAAAAAAAATATTTATTTATAGCAATATACAGAAGAGAAAAACATAAAACTTTCAATAATATTACTAATATCATAAATATTAGAGAGGGTTTGTGTCTTTTTTTTTTAATGAGAAGGAAGAGAGGAAAACTTCTATTTTTAACTTTAAGAAATAAAAAAGTCAAAGATTAATAAATTAAATTAAGTCGACAACAATTATAGAAATGAGAAAAGAGAATATAAAGTTAATGGAAAATTGGAAATTGTTTTATATCCACTGCTCTGTCCGATGGCCACGTTCTTGCTCATTGTTGTCTGCAAAGGGTTAAAAAAAAATTAAAGTTGGCAATACGCATTACGACTCAATCCCGCGACCAGAGAGGAGGAATCAAAGCATCTGTCCACTAGCACCAGTTGGTTAGTTTGTAGTGGGGTGCCACTTTAAATATTTGTACATAACGTATGTATATATACATATATATTATATACATACACATGGTTTCGGGTGAGACTTGGGGGGAGGGGGGGCGTGACACCCCTACCCTTAATAGATCCGCCCCTGGGTACGGAGGGAGTGGAAATTAGCAATACATAATTTTATAGTTAAACAGTAAAATTATCCGTTAATCTATTTTAACGAGGTATTATCACAAAATTCGATCAATAAGCTAGCAAATTAGTGACGAAATTCCTAAGTAATTCTAGTTTTTTTAATGTTACTGAATTCGACCAAACCGAATTCCTTTTTAGCTTTGCCCTTATGTTGTGTCAGTCATCAACAATCATTGGCAAAAAAACGACTGTGAAATATTTTTACCATATTTTTACCAAACTATCACTATTTTATATTTATGTACCAAAATATCACTCATTTCTTTCTTTTCTTTTTCATAATTACTTTTTTACTTTTTTTATTTGCTCAACATATTTTATAAAGAATGTTTTGTTTTAAATTATTTTTTTATTAATTAAATTCATGTTTTGTTTTATATAGTCAACTAAAATTTTAATTAAATAATTAGTTTTCTTTAAATTAATTTCTTTAAATAACTCATGTTTTGTATTAAATAACCAATCCAAATTTTAATAAGATAATCAACTACTTAATTTAATGGTCTAACTGAACAAAAAAATTTAGACACAAAATTTATTTATTTATTCAGTTTAAGATATAGTTATTAAAGAACAAAGTGGAAACAAATTGCATACTTAAATAAATATTGTCGATTACAACAATTAGATAGTTAATTGCACACTTAAATAAATTTACAATGGTTTAGTTTCCTCTAGAAATATTGATTACGGTCTTTTCATGTCTATATTCTTGAATGTCCTCATGAAATTTTATGAAATGTGACGAATGCAGAAGACATGATGTCAATTACTGTTTAATCGCCTAATAACACTCTTGATTGACTCGTGTCTATCAGAGATCAAGCAGAGGTCTGGATGGGGTGTTACAAACGTTCGCAAGCGTTGGAGAAAGAAAAATCATGCATCATATGTCTCACCCTCTACAAGGGCGTATGCTATTGGAATAGTGTTGTTCCTTCCATCCTGTGCGATCGCCATCAGCAACGTACCGCGATACTTCCCATACAATCATATTCCATCAACTGAAACAACTGGCTTGCAGTAAGCAAACCCTTTAATGCATGGTTGAAAAGCCCAAAAAAAGCGATGGAATACAACCTTGTGAGAAACTACATGGTCATTCTCGATGAGGGGCTTCACTTGTATGTCAGTAACGGTGCTTGAAAGATAATTGTTGAAAGCAAGGATCCACCTTGGAAGCTCCTTGTACGATTTCTCCCAATTCCCGTATATCATCTCGATGACTTTTTGTTTTGCAATCCAGGCCTTTCTGTATGTTGTGGTATACGTGTAAAGTGATCTTATATGTGCGATCAACACTGAGACTGAGATTGTCGGATCCCGCCTCACCATGTGGATGATGCTTTCACAAATGAATGTTGACGAGAGTTGTCGATGATCTTGTGAAACCATTGTTGATGCACATGTATGGGGGCCGTCAAGTTTTTAATCTCCCAAACCTTTGATTTATTGCTAAGAAAAATTCTACACCTCCACTTGCAGTTTTCGTTGGAACAACGAACAACCCATCTAGTTGTATCAGAGTAATCTACCATGAAGTCTGAGGACTTGTTTAGGTGGTATTCTTGTATGCACCGCTTACCCATCTCTTTTGTTGAAAATCGCATACCCACTTGGAGGTTTTCATGGTCCTGAACAGTGAACGATTGATTTCGGTCCATAGAGTGGATAAATTCATCGTCAACGTACTCTATGTCGTCGGAAGTTACGTTGCGAAAGTGAGAGAGAGGGTCAGAGTAACGCTTAGTAGTTGATGGGCTCTCATCATCAACGTCATGTTGAGCAATGATGTCATCTTCATTCTCACTGAAGTCACCGACTTCCTCATTATGGACACCAGCCACAACACTTCTATGAACAACAATTGGGTTGTCCATATGTAATGGTGTGTTTAGGTCATTGTCATCAATGAGTGGTGAAGTGAGTTGAGCTGATGAAGATGGTATGCAACTATGTGTTTCTGTGAAAATGTATGAAGAGGGTACGATTTGATGGTAAGATGATGGTGGTTGTTCAGTATATGGTGGATCTAGTTGGGTGTCAAAATCGAGAGCATTTGCCAACCTTGCATATACTTTCATTGTTGAAATACCAAGGTGTTTACAAGCCTTGAACGTGTCAAACATCATATGGACCTCCTCATCTCCTGTCAGATTTAAGAACTCATACCGAACAAGGCCTTGTGCAAGGGTTTTCGGGTAGCGATAAATAAGTTCAACTACTCTTTTGGAGTTGTCGGGATGAATCTTTGACTGGATAGACCGGATAAGCCCATCTAGTTTTGTATTTTTTTCCACCTTCAATAGGGATGAATTGGTGCATGCAAATATAACACCTTCCGTGTTAGTCCTTCAACATTTCCATTGTAATAGACTTGGACAAACAATCCTACTGGTGCCATAGTAAAGAGTTTTGATTTTTTGTGGTGCAATGAATGAATAGAGGATCATTCCTATTTATATTGTTTGGGTGAGTGGTGTTGGTCTGATCTGGATCATTGAAAGTGTTACACCCCGGAAATTTCAGGATATGTTTCTAAGAACGTACGTAAGAACTCAAATGTTAAGGTTTGAGACGAGTAAAAATTTGTCGGAATTTTGGAATTTGTCGGAAAACGAAATATTGCAACGAACGGGAGGGCGACACGTGTCACCCCCCTTAATGGTCTAGGACGAAAATGACATGGAGGAAATGGTCATTTGACCACAATTTAAAAGACCAAGTCTTGCAAAGACAATTAGCTTGACATTGTTGACTAAGTCAATGCCACTTGGCTTGATCCTTGTGAAATGAATCCAAACCACCCAATTGTTCTAATCTTGACCCTCCATATATTTATATAAGCTCCTTAGTAGCAAGACAAGGCATAACACTTAGAAAATTTTCAAGAAAACTTGATGAAACCTTGAGGAAGCTCTCGCCAAGGCTAGGTTCCAAGGAAAATTTCAATTCTTGTCCAATAAATCCCACAATTTAAACCAAGGTACCTAAGGGTATTGTAAGGTTATCTCAATAGAAAGATCCCGGAAATGTGGTGTTTTCGTATTAGTCGCAAGGCGAAAACCTAAAGGGTTATTCAACTTTGAAGTTGGAACTTGAAGATGAGTTATTCTTAAGCTTCATGGGTTGCTTGAGTGGATTGGAACGTCGAAAGGAGGAGCTAAAGGTGCTAGAGATCGACTTGTACTCTTGGATCATAATTGGGCTATTTGAGGTATAATCTTCGCTTTTACTTTAGTAATTGAAGATTTCATGTTTTGATAAGTTATAAGTGGTCGTGATATGTATTATGAAGTTTGCTAAATGTTATGGAATTGGAAGCTAAAAATCCGAAAATGACTTATGTAGCCATTTGAAATTGAAATCCAATTTGATCGATAAATTGGATTGTCGCATGTTACCTACTTGGAGAATGTAGTAGCTAGAATCAATTGCGGCTTGATATCTTATTATGCTACCAATTTGGATTGAAATGGAAATTGAATAAGATTTGGTATTGTTATATGATTGTGAGCCAATTGGGTCATTTAGTTAGTCATTTGCACTGGACTACTTTCTTTATAATTGTGAGCCAATTGGGGCTGTTTAGTTAGACATTTGCATTGGACTACTTTCTATATAATTGTGAGCCAATTGGGGCTGTTTGGTTATTGTATTTTCGGCCTTGAAAAAGGTGGCAAAGTGAGTAAATACAAAGGAGGTGCTGTCCGATTTTCTGTAGAAAATGGAGACTTTACACTTATAATATTCTACATTAGAAGTAAGGCGTTAATAGACGTATTGTGAATATTATAGGGTGACATACTACGTACGACGAAATGGACTTAGCAAGTGGATTAAACCGAAGAGGTATGTGGAACTTTCTTATCTCTTGAGCATGATTAAGTTGTAAATGTATAGTACGGTAGACGTACAAGATTGTGACAATCTAGTCTATTTGATATCCTTGGCTTATTTTAAAGAATGTCCAAGTTGTTTGAGTTAGGGAATTAACTCACTTGTTTAAATATTAAGGATATCTTGGTTTTCAAAGTTAAGAGACTTTAAGTATGTTGAAAGTATTTTGATACTTGTTTTTATGGAAAGTTTAAAGGGTGGTTTACTCTAAGTAATTTAAGTATGTTAAGGGACTTGAAGAGTTTTAAAGTATGCGATACTTGTTTCGTTTTAAACGTATAAGTCCCTTGGATAGAAATTGTACTTGACTAATGCATAAAGTCAATATAACGACTTTATGGGAGTTGGTTATATTGGCTTTATGGAAAGATAAATGGCTTGATTTATTGAAAGGCAATTTGATTTAAGGCATCAATTGCCTAAGGTTTTAAAGAAAAGAAGTCACTTGATTTAGAAGCCTAAATGTATTTCTAAAAGGTATCGTGACTTGTCTTGAAAAATAGTTATGACTTGATACTACGGTTATTAGTATCTTGGAAGTTATATATGAAAAAGAGTCATTTTTAAAAGAATAGAAGTACGTAGTACTTTGGGTTAAATTCCCGGATTTTATAATGACATGTTAGTGCCTTAAGTAAACTAAAATGATAGTGTATATAAACAAGAATAATAAGAAGTTAGGATTTCTTAACTTGCTTATGTATTTATGATAAGCAGAAGTGCTTATGTTATGTGTAATGCTTTAATTGGGCTAGTGATATATTATTCGTCATGGGTCATTCCGGGTTTGTGGCATTGCATAGTTCCGTGGATTTGCTACCCACGACGCGAGGAATACCTCACGCGAGTCCGTAGGGCTTACGCGGTGAAATAGTCCCACGCGGGCGGGTCCGACCTATGCGAGGAATACCTGCACGCGAGTCCGTAAGGGCTTACGCGGGTGAAATAGTCCCACGCGAGGAATACCTCATGCGGGTCCACCGGATCTACGCGGGTGAAATAGTCCCGTGAATAGATTGCTTAATGACACCGCGCGGACGGTCCTCGCTGATCGTGAGCTTTCCTACTTTATATTGTAAGTATACTCCTATTTACTCTCATTGTTAGTAAGGCACGATTATCGTTAATCGAGTTATCATACATGTCTCCGCTTTATTTTAGACTTATGATTTCATTACGCATTTCTGGCCACATATTTGGTACATGTTGCATCGACCTCCCGGGCCGCGTTCACGCCGCAGTAGAGTGCAGTTGTTGATCCTCGCTCTTAGGATCTCTGTCACCGTTGAGAAGCTCCTTCATTTCGGAGGCTTATCCTCGGTATTTGTCTGTTGTACATTCGTGGTATGGCGGGCCCCGTCCCCGCCGAGTTGTTGTTCTTAGAGGTCGTAGTCACATCAGGATTGGGTCAGAAAGAAAAGAAAATGCATCGTTTCTATTTCGATTGAGTATATTTTACTGGCGCCTTATCGGCCAGCCCGCTGTTGTTACCGCCTAAGTTTTTATGTATGTTGTGTATGTTCACCGCTATTCTCCGATGTATACCGATGCGGTGCCTGTAGGGAACGACCGCGCCCGGTCGGTCGTGACAAAAGTGGTATCGAGCGATTAGTCCTCGGAAAGTGTCTACGCATCGTGTCTAAGCAGTAGTCTTGATTATCGGTGTGTTGCGCACCACATCTATAATCGTGAGGTCGCAGGACATTTAGGATTAGTTTCATTCTTCTCACTCTAAGATCGTGCGATAGATTTGTATGGTTGTGGTCGTCTCCTAACAAAGTTATGTTGTTTGCAGCCACGAGAAAGCGCAAAGATGACCGAAAGATTATGCGATTGCGTATCCAGTTGGTAATGTTGTAGTATAGTTGGTATTGGGACGCATAACTATACGGATTTATGTATGGGGTCACATATGTGTTGCCTAGATGATTTTAGATTTCCGTGATTTGGTAAGGACTAAATAAATACAGGAAGGTATGAAAGTTAAGGAACTCTCATCAAGGTTTTACGTGCTAATTTGAGATAATTAGGTGATGATGAGTTGTGTGAGAATGAAATGGACCCTTAAGAAGTTAATTAAGAGACTAAGTGGAAGACTATGTTAGCAACTTAAGCTACGTGGTATGCTTGGCGGAATTGTACGGCGAGATCCGGACGAAGAAAGTATGGTTGTTGTGGTCAAGACAACAGACTATGGTATTACGAGAGTTTTTGTACCCTGCACGGACGATAAGATAGGCTTGGAGCATGGAAATTGCGAGCACGAGAATGTGATAACCACCGAGACCTTAGATATATAAGGCCTTCTGCAGTAAAAGAGTTAAGATGCAGGAAAAGAGTTAAATACGACGCCAGCCTGGATCGGGGTCTATTTAGGTCGCCCATAACTGAAAGGAAATGGGATCATTGGTAGTAGTCCCGCCACGCGACAGGTCACGAGGTTGCAAGGCCCAGATTTAGTAAATCATTTTATGGGTTAGTGGACGTGTTCCACCGAACCAGCCGTGAGAACCGAATCGCTTATGTTGTTTAATTTAGTAACTCCAGTGGAGGCGAGTTGGTATGGAATCTATGTATGTAAGCTAGAATAAGTTTGGGAGTACGGAAAGAGTACGACCGAAGAAAGAGAGCAACAAAGAGTAAGGAAATGGAACTCGAATCCACGAGGACCTTTCGGTGACTACGCGTGAGTGTTGGGTGGTAGCCGAGCGGTTAGATAATAATTGTCGGTAATGATAAAGTCGTTGGACCCAGCAGAGAAGTATGATGCATATTGAGGTCATTATGAGTTCGGGCTAGTTGGCCTCTTGTTATGCCAACGTGGACTACATAAGAGAAATTGATTCGCACGCTTCCTGCAGTTTGCCATATCGAGTGGAAAGGAAGAAGTGGTGGTAACGGTGAATTATCCTTCCTTCTTTGACATTGTTTTCTTTTAAGTCGTGTGACTTGTTCACTGGGGTAAATCGACGCAGAAGTATGTAATAATTGAATTTGGAGGAAGTTATTTTGAGTGCCCTCGAGGTACTTGGAGTTTGGTGGCGGTCGGGGCCACGACCTTCCGGATAATTTCAGAAAACGCAAGGTAAGAATAAAAATAAGTCACGAATCGCCACGGAAAGTCGAGGGCATCTTTGGTAGGTTGGAAAATCTACACGAACTTAAAGCGGTGCGTGATGATTTGCTACCATCGACCGCAAGAGGACCCCGTGATTAGGGTTGTGACTCGAAGGAAAGTTCAAGAGAGGAGATAAGTTCTCTTCCCACGAAAAAGGACGATGCGTATTATGGGTTGCATGTACCCATGTTGTTAGACGCAGGATATGACCAGAATAATAAAGGAGAATACGACTATGGTTAAAGATAGATTTCACGAGTTATGATTACCCCAGACGAGTGTAAAGACCATTAGTAGATAATGGGCAGTAAGAACGTTTCGAGGAAATGTGGTAACACCTGTACTGACAAGAAAGATTGCAAGAAGTTACGGGGGGATAAGGGATCCCAGGACAACGTGAATTGAGGTTGAATACTGCATAATAAGCTCTGCGAATGGGAAGGGAAAACCGGTTACTACTGACGAGATCGAAACCTCCCCTAGAATGTGATTGTGATGAAGTCTTAGCCGTGAGACAAGCAAAGGAATCAAATCTAAGTTTAGTGACCAAGTTTGGTTGCAACAGAAAAGGAAACAGAACCATAATTGAAATTAAGGACACGAATATTTCGCAAGAATGAGAAAGGTTTCGCATGGGAAGATAAGTTGATTCGACTATAGTTGTAACCCTCCCGTGAGACTAGAGGTTAGGTTATTATGATAAAGCGTTGGGTGTTAGGCTAGGTTGACGCAACCATATCGTGATATAGCCTACGTTTTCCGGTAGTTGGAAGCAGGAAAGGAAATTGCGCCACGCGATTTAGAGTTGGCGATTAAATCGTGCCTTGAAGATTTGGGGCATGACGTATTTATAGACTTCATGTGGATATTTGTGCGACCACAAAAGCCTCCCAGATATCTGCAGACCGAGGCGTAGAATTTGCGGCGAGGATGGTGGTTAGAGTTACTCAAGGATTGTGATATTGATATCCTATACCATCCGGGAAAGCCAAGACGATTCGTATACTCTTTGTCGCGACCTGGCGGTAATCCGCCGACGGGCAGCCGAGACAGATGTGATGGTCCGTGAGTTCTTCGCCATCGAGCCTAGGGGTTCGATTATTTGTTTCAAGGTTAATGAAGTTCGATCCGAGAGGTTGCCGAGTCTTCCATTGTTGGCGAAGTAAAGAGGCGATGATGAGGATCTAGTTACGATACGAGATCGAGATACCGGCTCTCAGAGAAGAGCTGCTCGAGTAGCAACCGATGGGTGCTTTGTGAGATGGGGATAGATTGCGTGTACCCTGCATACAGGACTATTCGAAGGTCTTAGGAGAGGCACGCAATGCTTATTGTCCTAATTGTTCGGGTCGACTAAGTTGTGTCGTGACCTCGATGTGTATGGGTAAGATGACCTAAAAGGGACATAGCGGGGTTTCTCGCTTAGTGTCCGAGTTAGTAGCAGGTCATGGTTGTGCACCGAAGCCAGTGGGCTATCACGCGATTGAAATCCCAACCTAGATATGAGAAGTATTTATTATGGATCTTGTTACAGGTGGCATCGCATCGCAGGAAGTGCGACTCCACGGAGGTCACGGTAATTAGTGGCGAAACCACCGTGTTCTTTCGGATTTGGGACCACTTACCTACCGAGGATTATGCTAGCTTGTATAGCGGGAGTATTGTGAGACCGCACGGGTTCCTACGTTTATGATGTCGCATGATGAGCTCGACATGATAACTTCGGAGGTTTTTCGAATGGGTTTAGGGACACAGTGAGTCTCGGTGTTGCATTACACCTCGCACCGACGGACAGGCAAAGCGCACTATCCGTGCACTCGAGGATAGTCATGGCCCGTGTTCTTGATTTCGATAGCGGAGGGTTATTGGCCTCTTGTTGTGTTACGACGATAACAGATACCCTTCCAAGATTCGGATGGCCCCGTATGAGGCCTCAGATGTAAGAAAGTGTAGATCGCGGTTGGTGGGTTTGACATAGGCGAGGTTCGGTTATTTGGTCCAGACTTGATTCACGGTCGTGGATAAGGCGAAGCTTATCCGGGAAAGATTATTTGTAAGCTTAAGAGTCAGCAGCTTAATGCAGATAACCGACGTTGACGCATGGGGTTCAGGTCGGCATTTTAGCTTGAGCATTGTTATGAGGCCACCTGTGGCATTATTGATATGTAGGGGTTGTAAGGAGACTATGTCGCTATCTTTAAGTTGTACTCCCGAAAGGACATTCGGGGACGAATGTTTCTAAGGGGGGAAGAATGTTACACCCCGGAAATTTCAGGATATGTTTCTAAGAACGTACGTAAGAACTCAAATGTTAAGGTTTGAGACGAGTAAAAATTTGTCGGAATTTTGGAATTTGTCGGAACGAAATATTGAACTAACGGGAGGCGACACGTGTCACCCCCTTAATGGTCTAGACGAAAATGACATGGAGGAAATGGTCATTTGACCACAATTTAAAAGACCAAGTCTTGCAAAGACAATTAGCTTGACATTGTTGACTAAGTCAATGCCACTTGGCTTCGATCTCGTGAAATGAATCCAAACCACCCAATTGTTCTAATCTTGACCCTCCATATATTTATATAAGCTCCTTAGTAGCAAGACAAGGCATAACACTTAGAAAATTTTCAAGAAAACTTGATGAAACCTTGAGGAAGCTCTCGCCAAGGCTAGGGTTCCAAGGAAAAATTTCAATTCTTGTCCAATAATTCCCACTTTAAAACCAAGGTACCTAAGGGTATTGTAAGGTTATCTCAATAGAAAGATCCGGAAATGTGGTGTTTTCGTATTAGTCGCAAGGCGAAAACCTAAAGGGTTATTCAACTTTGAAGTTGGAACTTGAAGATGAGTTATTCTTAAGCACATGGGTTGCTTGGAGTGGATTGGAACGTCGAAAGGAGGAGCTAAAGGTGCTAGAGATCGACTTGTACTCTTGGATCATAATTGGGCTATTTGAGGTATAATCTTCGCTTTACTTTAGTAATTGAAGATTTCATGTTTTGATAAGTTATAAGTGGTCACGTGATATGTATTATGAAGTTTGCTAAATGTTATGGAATTGGAAGCTAAAAATCCAAAATGACTTATGTAGCCATTTGAAATTGAAATCCAATTTGATCGATAAATTGGATTGTCGACGTTACCTACTTGGAGAATGTAGTAGCTAGAATCAATCGCGCTTGATATCTTATTATGCTACCAATTTGGATTGAAATGGAAATTGAATAAGATTTGGTATTGTTATATGATTGTGAGCCAATCAATGCATTTAGTTAGTCATTTGCATCGACTACTTTCTTTATAATTGTGAGCCAATCGGGTACATTTAGTTAGACATTTGCATTGGACTACTTTCTATATAATTGTGAGCCAATTGGGGCTGTTTGGTTATTGTATTTTCTACTTGAAAAAGGTGGCAAAGTGAGTAAATACAAAGGAGGTCTTTGTCCGATTTTCTGTAGAAAATGGAGACTTTACACTTATAATATTCTACATTAGAAGTAAGGCGTTAATAGGCGTATTGTGAATATTATAGGGTGACATACTACGCATTTACGAAATGGACTTAGCAAGTGGATTAAACCAAGAGGTATGTGGAACTTTCTTATCTCTCGAGCATGATTAAGTTGTAAATGTATAGTACGGTGAGACGCATAAGATTGTGACAATCTAGTCTATTTGATATCCTCGGCTTATTTTAAAGAATGTCCAAGTTGTTTGAGTTAGGGAATTAACTCACTTGTTTAAATATTAAGGATATCTTGGTTTTCAAAGTTAAGAGACTTTAAGTATGTTGAAAGTATTTTGATACTTGTTTTTATGGAAAGTTTAAAGGGTGGTTTACTCTAAGTAATTTAAGTATGTTAAGGGACTTGAAGAGTTTCAAAGTATGCGATACTTGTTTCGCTTTTAAACGTATAAGTCCTCGATAGGAAATTGTACTTGATTAATGCATAAAGTCAATATAACGACTTTATGGGAGTTGGTTATATTGGCTTTATGGAAAGATAAATGGCTTGATTTATTGAAAGGCAATTTGATTTAAGGCATCAATTGCCTAAGGTTTTAAAGGAAAAGAAGTCACTTGATTTAGAAGCCTAAATGTATTTCTAAAAGGTATCGTGACTTGTCTTGAAAAGTAGTTATGACTTGATACTACGCTATTAGTATCTTGGAAGTTATATATGAAAAAGAGTCATTTTTAAAAGAATAGAAGACGTAGTACTTGGGTTAAATTCGGATTTTATAATGACATGTTAGTGCCTTAAGTAAACTAAAATGATAGTGTATATAAACAAGAATAATAAGAAGTTAGTGATTTCTTAACTTGCTTATGTATTGCATATGCGTAAGTGCTTATGTTATGTGTAATTTAATTGGGCTAGTGATATATTATTCGTCATGGGTCATTCCGGGTTTGTGGCATTGCATAGTTCCGTGGATTTGCTACCCACGACGCGAGAATACCTCACGCGAGTCCGTAGGGCTTACGCGGTGAAATAGTCCCACGCGGCGTCCAAATTTACGCGAGGAATACCTCACGCGAGTCCGTAAGGGCTTACGCGGTGAAATAGTCCCACGCGAATACCTACGCGGGTCCACCGGATCTACGCGTGAAATAGTCCCGTGAATAGATCGCTTAATGACACCGCGCGACGGTCCCGCTTTGATCGTGAGCTTTCCTACTTTATATTGTAAAGATACTCCTATTTACTCTCATTGTTAGTAAGGCACGATGCATCGTTAATTGAGTTATCATACATGTCTCCGCTTTATTTTAGACTTATGATTTCATTCTGATTTCGGGCCACATATTTGGTACATGCCAGATCGACTTTCGGCCGCTCACGCCGCAGTAGAGCGCAGTTGTTGATCCTCGCCTAGGATCTCTGCTCACCGCTGGAAGCTCCTTCATTTCGAGGCTTATCCTCGGTATTTGTCATTGTCAGACATTCAGGTATGGCGGCCCGCCCCGCCGTAGTTGCTGTTTGCAGTGCAGTAGTCACATCAGGATTGGGTGTAAAGAAAGAAAAATGTCTCGTTTCTATTTACGGATTGAGTATATTTTACTGGTGGCCTTATCGCCATTTGCTGTTGTTATCGTCTAAGTTTTTATGTATGTTGTGTATGTTACCGCTATTCTTCACGATGTATACCGATGCGGTGCCTGTGTAGGAACCGCCATGCCCGGGCGGTCGGTCGCGATGAAAGTGTCGGTCCAATCTGGACCATTGAAAGTGTCGGTCCAATCTGAATCATTGAAAGTGTCGGTCCAATCTGAACCATTGAAAGTGTCGGTCCAATCTGAACCACTACTTTTTCTACTCTCCTCAGCTCCACATCTTTTTCTGGCATATAGGACGAAGACATCAATATCTTTGGTTCTACACTCCTCACAACCACTACTTTTTCTGACACATAGGACAAAGACATCAGTGTATTTGGCTCTACTCTTCTCACATATCCACATTTCAATAATTACATTCTTAACTAAATAAAATAATTAATTGTGTGTCTATTTTTTTTATTTAATTAGACTATTAATTAAGTAGCTAATTATTTAATTAAAATTTTAGTTGACTATCTAATATAAAATATGAATTTATTTAATAAAAAATTAATTTAAAACAAAACATTCTTTACAAAATTTGTTGAGCAAATAAAAAAAAGCAAAAAAATAATTATAAAAAAGAAAAGAAAGAAAAGAGTGACATTTTGATACATAAATATAAAGTTTGATAAAAATATGGTAAAAACATGGCACATTATTTTTTTTGCCACAATCATTCTTCTTGTATTATTATGGATTCAGCGTATAATTGTCAGCGTTTACCGGACGCCAATAATCCTAGGTGAGACAATCGAGGAAATGTGCACTCTCCAAGAATTTGCCACTTGTAATTTTCATACCTACCTTCCCAGATAGGTCTTGCATACTCAAAATTAGATCCTGCCTTCCTCCCTACTTCTTTGCATCTTTTATGCCGCCACTATACTCTATATATGCACTGCCCAATTTTCATTGCATTCCCTGGTCGATCTTCTTTCTTTTGTATTAATCAGCTCTGAAACATTTGATTTATTTGTTGAAAAATGGAAAGTGTAACGCTCACCGGGTTGTTGAAACATGTTGCTGAAAAATACCCTGCCCACCAGGCGATATCTGTTTCGGGGAAATTCGATGTCACACATGCAAGGCTTCATCAACTTATCGAAAATGCCTCTTCTCAACTTGTTGCTGCCGGTGTTAAGCCTGGTGATGTCGTCGCTCTTACCTTTCCCAACACTATCGAGGTATATTCAAACTGACTATAAATATTTTTTACACGTATACGTTTTCTGTTTCAATTTATATGAAATATTTTTCTTTTAAGTCAATTCAAAAAAATGATATACTTTTTTATTTGGTAATAAGTTAATTTTAAACTTTATCTTTTACGGTTAACGAAATATTTATAATCACACAAATATTTTTGATTTATTTTAGACCACTAGATTTAAAAATATTTTTCACAGTTCAGGGCAAATTTGACCTTTACACTAAATTATATTGTACTAAAATGTTTACTATATTATTGGCTATTAAAGTGTTTGAATTTCGTTACGTTAGTGATATAATAATCAGAATTGCAGATTTTAAAACATGCATTCTTGTTTGATCTAATAGTACACTTTACAGTTTACATCCACGAAGTTTTTAACAATCAAGTGAAATTGTCTTGCAGTTCGTGATTATGTTTCTAGCTGTGATTCGAGTTCGAGCCACAGCAGCGCCACTAAATTCAGCGTACATGCCCGAAGAATTCGAGTTTTATTTATCAGATTCTGAGTCCAAAATCTTATTAATTGCAAAAGAAGGAAATGAGGCAGCTCAAGTAGCTGCTACAAAGCTCAATATCCCTCAAATTACTGTAACTTTGTCCCAACCCGACTCTGATATCTCTCTCACCCCGAGTAGTCCGGTTTCGGATTCTGATTCGATATACAAGGTCGTTAATGAACCATCAGATGTTGCACTTTTTCTTCATACTTCGGGCACTACGAGTCGACCAAAGGGTGTTCCCCTGACACAGCACAATTTAGTGTCATCAGTGAACAACATCAAATCGGTTTACAAACTCGTTGATTCGGACTCTACGGTCATCGTGTTGCCACTCTTTCATGTTCATGGATTACTTGCAGGTAAATGTGACAAAATCATTGCATTTTTAGTAACTCGTTTAGTCCATCCAAGTTTAAACGAGTTAGATTATGATCCATTTGATGACTTGAGCCAACGGAATTGAACCCAAAATACCTTTTGTGTAAAAACTGGTCGAAATGCAACGCGAACCCAAACATACAAAATTCAGTTTGTAGATTGTGAGATATAAATTTGTTAGAACTAAAATTACTAAATCAAGAAAAATACATAAGTTCACTTTTCTTTTTCAAAAGCACAAAAAAAAGGGAAACTCAATCATGTTGGATAGGTTAGGTTATGACTCGTTATTGATCCATCTTGACCAAACTCATATTAACCTAAGCAAACTTTGGACGGTTCAAGCATGAACCTTTTGATAATTTGACTCATTCTAATACATCCAAATTTGATCCAACTCGCTTATTTGTCACCTCTATTTGTAGGGTTACTGAGCTCTCTTGGTGCTGGAGGATCCGTGACCCTCCCTGCTTCCGGGAGATTCTCCGCTTCATCTTTCTGGTCGGACATGATCAAGTACAACGCCACATGGTACACCGCGGTGCCTACCATTCACCAAATCCTATTGGACCGCCATTTCACCAAACCCGAGTCTTCTTACCCAAAACTCCGGTTCATTCGGAGTTGCAGTGCAGCTCTCGCGCCATCCATATTGGCCCGGCTAGATGAAGCATTTGGTGCACCTGTTTTAGAGGCATATGCAATGACAGAGGCAACACATTTGATGTGTTCAAATCCATTACCCGAAAATGGCCCGCATTTACCGGGCTCAGTAGGGAAGCCCGTAGGCCAAGAAATGGGAATATTTGATGAGAATGGTGTAGTACAAGGGCCTGATGCAAAGGGAGAAATTTGCATTAGGGGTCCAAATGTAACTAAAGGATATAAGAATAATCCCGAGGCTAATAAATCTGCTTTCCAATTTGGATGGTTTCACACTGGAGATGTGGGATACTTGGACTCTGATGGATATTTGCATTTGGTTGGAAGGATCAAGGAGTTGATCAACCGTGGAGGTATGTCAGCTTTTTACTTTATAATTCTTGTTTATAACTCCTTCATTTCCGTATTTCCTTTATCAAACGGCTTTGAATTGTGTTACTTGAATCGAGGGTCTATGAGAAACAGACTCTCTATCTCCACGAGGTAGGGGTAAGATCTGCATACACTCTACCCCCCTCAGATCGCACATGTGGGAGTGCACGCGGACTCATATAGGCATTGAGGCGTAGTTGACTAATTGATACGTGTTTTATACTTCCTATTTAATATTAAAATATTGAGAATTTTATAAAAAAATTATATGCATTGACTTTCTTTCTTGTACTTGTCATTGTTATTGGGGGAGGATATTCTAGTTGTACATTAGAGTGGACCGTGTATCTATTATTTTATCGACTGGGTTTTAGGTAAATTTGTGGTCCAAGTATGATTAAGTTGCCATCAAACTTAGCTTGCACCGCCCTTTTACTATTAGGTAGGATGTAACAGCTTACTTAAAGCCTTTCTCCATTGTAATTTTAGTAAATTGCCCAATTTTAGGTTCATGTTATTGACATCTACTTTTCAACCATTCGATAATGTCTTTTTCCAAAAGCCAAACATAGGTTTTGCTTTAAGCCTGTCTTAAAAGCTATTTACACAGAGACTCAAAGTAGATCCCAAGAATCCAATGATCTCCGCAAAACAATACAGAAAGAAATTCATCTTATGTTACACTATTTCTGTATTAGTCTATTCAACTAATAATGTGAAAACACTTGGGTTTCTGGCTGTACTAATAATCTGAAGACTAATAAATAGTTGACAAGTCCAATGCATTAAACTCTTTGGACCACCCCATGAACTGTTTCTGATGTGTAATTTTCCATCTTCCAATTTCAGGAGAAAAAATATCTCCTATTGAAGTGGACGCGGTGCTTGCTTCTCATCCGGATATTTCTCTGGCTGTTGCTTTCGGAGTTCCTGATGACAAGTATGGTGAAGAGGTAACAAAATGACCCCAATTTTATGTCTTATTCAACAACTTACATAAATAAAAGGACTTCATTTGTCATGAAACATTGCTTTCATTCTGCAATGTGTCAAATGTATTTTGTCTATTTCTCTTGTTCTAGTTGATATCTATTGAAGAGAGTCTAATACATATACATTCCATTTCACAGATAAACTGTGCGGTTATTCCAAGGGAAGGGACAAAGATAGATGAAGAAGAGGTCTTGAAATTCTGCAAGAAAAATCTAGCAGCCTTTAAGGTCCCCAAAAAGGTGTTCATGACTCATTCTCTTCCAAAAACTGCAACTGGGAAAATTCAACGACGACTTGTCGCAGAGCACTTTCTTGCACAAATCTCAACTGCTAAAGTGCCCAAGTTCGGAGCTTGAAAAATATAGTTGGGTCTTTGAAGTACCTTAAGCTGATAAAATGGTTATACTAATACTTATTAACGTATGATTACTACTGGTAATGACATAATTACCTGAACAAGAATCACGAATTAGTACCTGTAGATGATATTTGTGGCACAAGTCTTCTGAAAAAATTGTTGGAATGGATTCTTTTGGGGCTTTATTTTTTAAAAGGAAGTAGGTTATTACTTTTGGTAGAAGTATTATAAGTTCTTTTCTTTGTAAAAGTGGCTATTTAACGTCCTGATATTATACAATGAATTTTGTGGAATGTAGACAAACTTGGAATCCTTTGTCTTGATTTTCTCCATTTTTCTTTTCTTTCTTATTATTCTTGGTCTGTTATCCATTGACAAAAAACCTATCATGTTTCGAAAAAATCTTTGGCTTCATTATCTTGTTGAGCAGTCCTTTGCGTCTGCATCTCTGCATCAGGGAAAAATCTCCGAGTTAACCAACTCAGTAGAGATAACAAGCCAACAAAGAAAAGGAATGCATTTTCATTCACCAATAGCAGGATCGATTATGTGAAAATGAATTTCCAGTTGCAGCATATCATGCAAGTTGAGCTCTACAGTGCTTACCCTGTTCTCTTTTTTGGGGGTAAAGCTCTATAGCTTACCTCCGAAGTAGTGGACATGGATAGTAAAAAGTAACAAAATGGGACAATAAGCTTTAGGCTTGTCAAATTACATAAACCAGCCTGAGCTTGCCATTTCCAATTTGACCACAAATATAATAAACACTTGAAAGTTTTAATCAAAATAAAAGTGGTATGTTGCTCACGAAATAAGCCATTGGCTTACTTCATCTAGAACTAAAATAGGGACCAAACCAAAGCATCCATTAGATTTCAATATTGTATTGTAGGTATCTGAAGCATTACAAACAATAATTCGAAAGAATCAGTAATTGTGCCACCAAGGGGCCACACAGCACAATGATCCAAACCACAAAACAAAAATAGAAAACTTAACAGCCACTACTATATAACTGCACTCAATTCTCCAGAACCTGAATTCATTAACCTTCTAGCTGTTCCTCCTCCTCATCTTCATAGTCATAACCTTCCTCTTCAGCTGTTGCATCCTGATATTGCTGGTACTCAGAAACTAAATCATTCATGTTGCTTTCAGCCTCTGTAAACTCCATCTCATCCATACCCTCTCCAGTGTACCAATGCAAGAAAGCCTTTCTTCGAAACATAGCTGTAAACTGCTCACTGACCCTACGGAACATCTCCTGAATCGAGGTGGAGTTACCAATGAAAGTTGAGGCCATCTTCAGACCAGTTGGAGGGATGTCACAGACTGTCGACTTTACATTGTTAGGGATCCACTCAACGAAGTAGGAAGAGTTCTTGTTCTGCACATTAATCATCTGTTCATCGACTTCCTTGGTGCTCATTTTCCCACGGAACATAGCTGAAGCAGTCAAATACCGACCATGACGAGGATCGGCAGCACACATCATATTCTTTGCATCCCACATCTGCTGTGTTAGCTCGGGAACAGTCAATGCTCGATATTGCTGCGACCCACGAGAAGTGAGTGGAGCAAATCCAACCATGAAGAAATGCAACCGTGGGAATGGGATGAGGTTAACAGCAAGCTTGCGGAGATCAGAGTTGAGTTGACCAGGGAAACGGAGACAGCAAGTTACACCACTCATGGTGGCAGAAATCAAATGGTTTAGGTCCCCAACTGAGGCAAAACATCATCTATCAGTAAATAAATCAACAAAATCCACTATAGCAAGTATATTGATGATAATGGTACATGCAGTAGAATTCATTTTCATGCCCCAAATTGGGAGGACTAACTAAAGGGAGAAAAGGACAAGCACTAATAGTGATCATACAACCAGAATCATACACAATCAAGAAATTTTTGGACATAATTTTGACTGCAAAGAATTGCATATATTCTAAACAAGTAGATTAACCAACAGAACAATGATACAAGTAATATGTACAACACATAAATAAACACATTGCACATCCTCCCCCAGATCATCACAATTTTAATATTCTAACATAAAATAGATGATAAAACTACAGGTACATGAAATACATGAACATATAACACATAACTATCAGGATGCATTTAGTTAGAAAAAAACCAGCTAATTGAAAAAAGGTGTAACTTACAGCTCGGAGTTAGAGGAAGGCTTCATGGGTAAGCAAGCAAGTTAGATGTTTTTATACAAAAAATAAAACCCATAGTTTACTCCTGAAACTTGAGACCAAATTCCTATAATACACTCAACCTTCACGAGTAATTTATCTTTCAGAACATGTTAGAAAAAATATATCATTATAAATTGACCAGAAGAAATAAAAGATAACAAAATGTTTTGTAAATGAAATTTCGGGTCAACCTCAATGGTGCAATCATTGTCTGTTCACCTGAGCTTTCTATACTATGCCACCCTAGCAGCTAGTATCTTCTAAGTCAAAAAAATGGATAATAAACTAACTCAAGGTACATGAAGATGTAACACACAACTATCACGTTAAATTTAGTTAGGAGAAAACCAGCTAACTGAAAAAAGGTGTAACTTACAGCTTGGAGTTGTAAGTTTGAGAGTTCGGAAGCAAATATCATAAAGAGCTTCATTATCCAACACCATACACTCATCTGCATTCTCAACAAGTTGGTGAACAGAGAGAGTGGCATTATAGGGCTCAACAACTGTGTCTGAAACCTTGGGGGAAGGGAACACAGAGAAAGTAAGCATCATTCTATCCGGGTACTCCTCCCTGATCTTAGATATAAGGAGAGTTCCCATTCCTGATCCAGTTCCACCTCCCAGAGAGTGAGCAACCTGGAAACCTGAAACCAAAAACAAAATCAATACTCATTTGTTTAACATATCAGATAAGGAAAAGGCAGTTATCCCAATCTTTTAAATAAGGGTAACAAACCAAATCTACTACTCTCATTCAAGCAGGGTATGAGTCTCTACAATTCAAATTGCACTACTGTACTTAGTTTTGGACCGAAAATAAGATATAAATAGGTTCCAAGCAATTGTAGAAACCCTGATCATATAGCCATCAGGAGAAAAACTGTATTCAACTTGAGTAACAGTTTTAGGTAACATATCATTTGATTATTTTCCATATTTCTTTCCAGAATGAAAGAAGTTGTCTTAGTACATTGAACTAAAAATCATTTTCCTTCATAAAAACTAAGTTAAATCAACACTTTCATTCAATGAGTACTGTATCTCGAAGCTTCAAAATGAACTCCTGATGCACAATAAACAATCTATTGTAAATTACTACAAACATATATGTATTATATATATAGTAAAATCAAAATTCAAATTCAAACGCAATAACTTTAATAAACACTAACCTTACCAAAATTCAACTGACTATCTCAGAAAAATCAAAGAGAACACAAAAAACACAATGAATTAAACACTAAATAGCCAGGAAAAAAGCATAAACAGTGAAATAGCTAGATCAAGGGAATTGACTCTACTAGAGTTGTGGAGATTTATCAAATACCTTGAATACAAGTGGATTGATTTAGTAAAATCAAAATTCAAACGCAACAATTTTAATAGACACTATCTTACCAAAATTTCACCTGACTATCTTAGAAATCATAGAAGACACATAAAACACAACGAATTAAACACGAAATAGCCAGGAAAAAATCTAAACAGTAAGATCGCTAGATCAGGTTGCAGAGATTTACCAAAACCTTGTAAACGAGCAGAAGGATTTAGTAAAATCAAAATTCAAACACAATAACATTAATTACACTAATCTTACCAAAAACTCACTTCACTGTCTCATAAAACACAACGAAATAAACACAAAATAGCCATGAAAACTAAACACTGAAATAACACACGAAATAGTCAGGAAAAATATATATATAAACAATAAAAATTGCTAGATCTAGTTGCGTAGATTTATCAAATACCTTATAAATAATCGGATTAATTTAATAAAATTGAAATTCAAACGCACTAAATATTTTTTTGACAATGAAACGCAATAACTTTAATATACACTAAAATCATATAAGACACATAAAACAAAACGAATTAAGCACGAAATAGCGAGGAAAACAATAGACCATACATTAAATTGCTAGATCAATGGAATTGACTTTACTGGAGTTGCATAGATTTATCTAGGACTGGCCAGTGGACCGGGCCGACCCGACACCGTTCCGGTCCTGACCCGACCCCGTGTAAAAAAACGGAACCGGGCTCGAACCGGGGCGGGACAGGGTATGGTCCCGCCCGACCCGGTCCCGCCCCAGTCCCACCATTTGCCAAAAATAGTCGTTGTCTAACGGCCATTTTACATTTTGGCCGTTGGACAACGGCCATTTTTGGATTCCCCCACTCCCCCAACCCACATACCCCTTTATATTTATTTTTAACCCCTAAGTTATTATATTTACACTTTAACCCAATTTTTCAACTATAAATACCTCATTTTCTCTTCTTATTTCTCACAAATCTTCCTACATTTTCTCTAATTTCTATACAACATTGTCTACTACATATTCACTCTATTTATTAATTTGAGAATTGAGAGTGAAGTTGGCAACTAGCTTGAGGATCAATCTATCGAGCAAAGTTTCAATTTTCAACCTCTCTCGATTACACATCGACTCTACGTCGGCATTTGGTACATTCGTTCTCTCATTAAATTATTATTTTGTTTTTATTTCATTTAGCACATTTAATTTCATTATCTTTAAGTCTTTAACTATTTATTATCATAATTAAAATGAAAGAACAAAAAGTCTTTTCGACAAGGGTACCTCTTCTAGTATGGCGGGTAACAAGGGCAAGGGTACTTCTTCTAGTATTCCTAGACAAGATGATTTTATAGATCCTGAACTGTTTCCTGAAATACCATATGATCTTGACACAAATGTTTATCCTCAAAATGAAGAAGATTTTAATTTAGATGACACTCTAGATGATGATACACCTACTAATGAAGATGATGATACCCACTAGTGAAATGTCTCCTATCCCCCTAGTATGAGACGAGGTCCGGCAAAACGACCATTAAAATCGGTTGTATGGAAATATTTTGACAGGGACGTACCGAATCAAGTAGCTATATGTAAAACTTGTAAATCTGTTTATTCTTTTAAAATTGGACAAGGTCATGGTGGGACGGGGGGTTTAGGAAGACACCTATTGCAAAAACACAAAGTCTTGCATGCCCGATACATTATTGAAAAAGATGGTGAGCAGACGTCCTCTCAATCGGGACAAGGTTCACATACTGTCCCGGACAAAGTACATGGTCAAATTAACCCTATGACGGGGGGAGTTGTAGGCCCTAAATACGATAAACATATAGATAGGGAAGCACTAGCAAAATTAGTTGATGTGGAGGGTTTGGCTTTTTCATTTTCTGAATCGCCTGGTTTTATTGATTATATTAGAGATATGTATAATCATGCTTATAAAGGTTTTTCTAGATCAACGGTTAAGAGAGACGTGTTTAAATTTGCACACGAATATCAACAATATTTGCGTTATTCATTATATCATTTAAATTGCAAAGTCGCTCTAACTTCTGATATAGGTCGTAGTACTAACGGCCATGATTATTTAACGGTAACCTGTCATTGGATAGATTATAAATGGTCTATGCAAAAACGTATTTTAGTATATAGATATATAGATAGTAGGCACACTGGTGAGTTTATTTCAGAAAATATTTATTCAGTCTGCGATTATTACAGAATAATCGATAAAGTTATAAGTATTACATTACATAATGTATCTTCTAACAATGCTGCTATTTATATTTTAAAAGAAGTTTTAACTCCGTCTTTTCCAAAATATTTTCATATCAAATGTGCGTGTCATATTTATAACTTAGTTGTAAAGGATGGTCTTTCACTTTTTCAAGATATTCTTGAAAAAATACAATTTGTCAACCGGCTTTCGTACCATCTTCTTCTGCTTCAACACGGCCTAAAAAAAGACATGATGTTTCTGCGGCTAGTATTGATTCTATTGAAAGCCTCAGAAATAGAATGTGCGGTGGTAGCAGTGCTAACCAAATTAGCGAGTTCGATGTTTTTGTTTTGCATGGTAATTTACCTTACCAAGCAGTTATCAATGAAGACGGAAAGGAAGACTTGCTGAAATATTGGATGCAGAATGAGAAGACATTTCTGACACTTTCAATGAAGGCCCGAGATATTTTGAACATTCAAGCGTCATCAATCGCTTCTAAAACGCTTTTTCTGCAAACAGATTTCAAATAGGAGAGCACAGACACTCATTAGCCGGAGACAGCTTGGAAATGGCGGTACTATTCAGAGATTGAATACGAGCGGAGCGAAGGAGGTGCGGTCAACCAGAGATTAACGAAGAAGATGAAAACTACGACATTTTATCTGAAGGCATGAGTAGCAACGTGGAACAATTTGACCAAGATATACCAATTTCAACCGAAGAACCACACAAAATTATAAAGAAACTAGAAAAAGTATTTTCAAATTGGTAATTTATTTCATTGCAATTTTTTAATTTTTCTATGTCTTTTGCAATTGTTTTCAACAACAGTACACTACAATGTTGTAATTCTGAATCTTGTATATTTCAATGAAATAATTAATAATATAAGAGGCACAAAAACAGTCTTGAGATGTTTTTTTTACACTCTTTTTGTCTTTGTTTAATTATTTAGTTTATACTTTATAAATATATTATATATATGAGTATAATACTATAATATTATAATAGTATAATATGAGTATATGAGTCTATGACTATCACTATATGACTATATGTTAATGTTACTTTGTTAGTAATTTAGTATTTTTAATTTAGTGGAAAAATTATAATAAAAAAACCGCTTTGTCAGGCCCACGCCCACGGGGCCAGTGCAAGGGCGGGGCGGTATGGTCCCGCCAATCCCGGTCCCGCCCCAGCCCCAGCCCGACCCTCCACCCCGTCCCCGTCCCCGTCCCCGTGGGCCTAGCCCGGCCCACTGGCCAGCCCTAGATTTATCAAACACCTTGTAAACAAGCGGATTGATTTAGTAAAATCAGATATCAAATGCAATTACTTTAATATGCACTAAAATCATCTAAGACACGTAAAAGACAACGAAATAACCAGGAATAATATATAAACAGTAAAATCACTAGATCAAGTTGTGGCGACTTATAAAATACCGTGTAAACAAGCAGATTGATATATTAAAATCAAAATTCAAACGCAATAACATTAATAGACACTAAAATCATAGAAGACACATAAAATACAACGAATTAAACACGAAATAACCAGGAAAACAAAAAAATACACACTAAAATCATTGAAGACACGCAAAACACAACGAATCAAATACAAAATAGCCACGAAAACAAAAATATATATATATACATCATAATCGCTAGTTCAATAGACTTAAATTTATCAAATATACCTTGTAAACAGTCACAATTTTCAGCTTCTTTCCTAACAACATCAAGTACCGAATCAATAAGTTCAGCTCCTTCAGTATAATGTCCTTTCGCCCAATTATTCCCCGCACCAGACTGCCCGAAAACAAAGTTATCAGGCCTGAATATCTGACCGTACGGTCCAGATCTAACACTATCCATAGTTCCTGGTTCCAAATCCATAAGCACGGCGCGTGGAACAAACCTTCCACAACTCGCTTCATTGTAATACACATTTAATCGCTCTAATTGAAGATCGCTATCTCCTTGATACCTTCCTGTTGAATCAATGCCGTGTTCGGCACAGATTACTTCCCAGAATTTTGCACCGATTTGGTTGCCGCATTGGCCACCTTGTATGTGAAGGATTTCACGCATTTTGAATTTAGGGTTTGGGTTTCGGAAATGGGGAAGAGATAAAGGGAGGGAGAGTATATATATTGGGGAGAAGCAGTAAACGGAGGTTTTCTTTTTGACGTTAAGTTTAACGGTGGTGGAAATGTTTTGTTTTTAGGGGAATTTTTAAATTTTGAAATGTATCGAAATTTGAGGAATATCGGTATGGATTTTGAAGTTTGGAAAAATTTGAGTTTTTGAAGTCGGGATTTTTAAAATTTGAAATTGTGTTTGAATATATATTTTATTTTAAAATAAAATTAAAATTTTTGTAAGTGAGTCTCCGAAATGCACAAATTGTTGCTTAAATATTTGCAAAAGTATAACACAAATTATCACCTTTAGAAAAAAAAATCAAAAAACACTTCTCATAAACAAATTAAAATAAAATAATTTGAAAATTTGGCCGACCAAGTAAATACTCGTCAATGAATTACTCCCTTTTAGAGATCCTATTTGGTTTTTCACAATTGAAAAAAGCTGCAATATTACTCCTATTTGAATAGAAGACTCTAGACTGACCTGATAGAACGTGTATACCGTGTATACCAAATAAAACACAATATATTGGCATGGATTGTAGAGACGTTTAGTCTGGTGGTCAAACAAATCGGCAACCATTCGCACTATGTTTAGTCTGGCTCTCTCGAAAGCATGACTTATTCATCAGCTGTATGTGAAAAATATTTTTTTACATGGTGACCTTAAGGAGACAATGTTCATGTTGCATCAGCCTTGAATTTTAGAGATCCCAAGTATCCCATCATGTTTGTTTGCTGAAAAGTTTATATGAGTTTAAGTAGGTCTCACAGGTTTAGTATAAGAGGTTTGCAGATTGTGTGTTTATCATTGGGTTTTCTCATAGGATCATTCTATGTTCATCTATTGTGACGGTACTTCTCTGACATACATTTTATTATATGTAGATGATATAATATTGTAATTCAATATTGTTACGTACAATTTTCAAGTATCTATAGTGGACAAATACTTACCAAAAAATAAGATGTGCAGAATGGTTTACTAATTGTCATTTTCTTACTTATCAATTTTTCAGTTGGCCCAGTGGGAAGGGTAAATAAGGTCATGTAACGGCGTTTAACAGTGCAGCTAAAGCCATCCTGAGAGGTGATGGATAAAGATGGCCTACATATTATCCCAAACGTGGTTTTCACTCTTAACAACTGGAAAATGAAAGATTTGTCAGAGCAATCCCATGTTGCTTGTTGCTCTGCCGTTGTCACTATAGAGATGCCAAGGAGTAATCAACTGACAATAAGGTCCATCAATCATTAAATATTTGCCATGAAGCAAACAACCTTCGGTTACCATTATTTAAGCAAAACAAATGACTTCTATGGTTTGCATATTTATACACCACAAAACTAGTACTCTTTTTTTTTTGTATTGACACATTAAGTTGGGCTAAACTGTCTGCTGGCTAGCCCGTCACGTCTTCCGAAAATTCTCAAATTCACCCCAATTCAACCCCGAGTCATGGACCAGTCACCCGAGGTCAACACGGTATTTTTAAATCAAAAATATATTTTAATTTAAATTCCAATGTTCTTAAATTATCCTTATCCTGTAATCGTGTGTTTGCTTAAATGACCCAAATTGGAATATTGTCATGACCGATGAATATAAGGATAATAAGATGTGGGAGTTGGTACCCGTCCATCTGGTGTTAATATTATTCGGTCTATGTGAATTTTTTTCTCATATGGATAATTTCGACGGTTCTTTTGCGAGACACAAGGCTCGTCTAGTAGGTGATGGTAAGACTCAGCAGGTTGGTGTTGATTGCGGTGAGACATTTAGTCCGGTGGTCAAACCAGCTACCATCCACACAATGCTCAGTTTGGATCTATCGAAAGCATGACACATTCATCAGTTGGATGTGAAAAATGTTTTCTTACATGGTGATCTCAAGGAGACAGTTTATATGCATCAAACCTTGGGGTTTAGGGATCCCACGAGCATGGTATAAGAGGTTTGCAGGCTTTGTGTCGACTATTGTGTTCTCTCACAGCAGGTTTGATAATTCGTTATACATATATCATCGTGGTTCGTCATTAGCTTATATACTCTTATATGTGGATGATATTATCTTGACTACTTCATCCATGCATTACGCCAGTCTACCATTTTGCTATTAAAGACTTATGACCCTTGAGTTATTTTTTAGGGATTGTTGTCACTCGTCATGCAAGTGGATTGTTCTTATCACAAAAGAAGTATGCAACTGAGATCATTGAAAGATTTGGGATGTCATCTTATAAGTCAATTTCCACTTCAGTTGATACTAAACTCAAGTTAGGTGTTGCGGTTGGCTCTCCATATGAGGATCCGACCCGCTACCGTAGTCTTGCAGGGACCCTTCAGTATCTTCCGTTCACGTGACCTGATATTACATATGTCGTGCAACAGGTGTGTTTGTTTATGCATGATCCCAGGATTGGGCACATGAATTCGCTCAAACACATTATTAGGTACATCCAGGGGATAGTTGATTATGGCTTGCATTTGTATCCTTCGTTGACGTCTACACTTGTCTCATATACAAATACTGATTGAAGTGGCTGTCCAGCAACCAAACGGTCTACGTCTGGCTATTGTATGTTTCTTGAAAATAACTTGGTCTCATGATCTGCCAAGCGTCAGTCAACGCTATCACGTTCGAGTGCAGAGGTCGAGTATCGAGGGGTAGCCAATGTGGTCTCTGAGTTATATTGGTTACGTAATCTTCTTTTAGATCTCCATTGTCCTATCCAGAAAGCTACTTTGATGTATTGTGATAATGTTAGTGTCATCTACCTTTCTAGTAACTCAGTTCAGCACTAGCGCATTAAACATATATATGTGGACATTCACTTTGTTCGAGAAAAGGTAGCTCGAGGACAAGTACGCATCTGCCATGTCCCGTTCAGGTATCAAATTGCAAACATTTTTACAAAGGGTCTTCCCTCAGTCCTTTTTGAAAATTTTAGGGGCAGTCTCAGCGTTCGAAGATCGTCCGCTATGACTGCGGGGTGTGTGTTAGATATACATACAATATACACATGATATATATGTATATTATATGTATATTGGATATAGGAGTCAAAACCGAGAAGGAGTAACCCAACTAGGCAATCTCGGTCAAAGTAGAAAGATTTGGTAAATATTGTATATTAGTATTGTACCTTAATTACTTGTAAATTTTACCATAATTGTATAGTTAGTCTTCAAATAGAATATGATTTTAGGAGTAGAATAAAAATACGATTCTCCTATTGTAAAATGTATATAATTGTTGGTTCAAGTGTATAAAATTATAAGGAAATGAGAACTGTAACAACAACAACAAATAACAAGAAATCTGGAAATTAAACAAAGAAAAAAAAGGTCTTGCTGAGTTGATTGGATGAACAATCTATCCTTAAGATAATATTGCCCCGTATATCCTTTCAACAGTTGTAATGACAATTTACTCCCAAGATAAAACAACAATCAAACAAATGAGCAAAGAAAACGCAAGTGTTTGCTTTGAAAGAAGGATCTTTGAGTGTTTGTAATTGCTAAAGAGAAAGACAATTTCAGAGAATTATTTTGTGAACGTGTCAAGTGTGTTTTGCAAATGAGCCAAAAGCCTCATTTTATAGTGTTGAGAAGAAGACCCTCCAACGAGCCAATTTATGGCTTTGAATGATCAAGTAATGACCATTAGTATGGAGTTACAATTCAGCCAAGTAATGGCTGAATTCAAGAGCAAAATAATAAAGAGTTAATCTTTCAAAGTCAGCTCAAACGTCAATTTTTATTCTTCTCCAACAGATTGAAAACGGTCACAGCGCCGCGGCCCTGCAGAGTGGCGCCGTGGCGCCGAAACTTCAGGGACTTGGCGCCGCGTCAGATGAAGGCGTCGCGGCCCAAAGACCACGGTCCTGCCGCTACCGATATTCATGACTCGTTTCATCTTTTAACACATTGTACATTTCTTCCTTCATTTACCAACGTGAAACCTACGTCATTTGGCCAATAACCGTCTATTATCTTACGTCTCAAAACAATTCGTATACGTACCAATATCTCTTCCATTAAGGAAATTACGATCCTTGGCACTACGTGTGCACGTGTGCACGTGTGTGGAAACAAGATTTCCTACGTGCGGGGCCCCAATTGTTCGAGTCATAATTAATAGGATTAACTTTATTTCACGTTTAATAAATATTTCAAACATATATTGTCTTTCAATTAATGAAAATAATGAAGGGGTTATTTTTTTTAATTTCTTGTCCGTGTGAAGTGCGGGTAGGAGGATGAAGAAGAAGAAGTGGTTGTTTGTGGTTCTTTAAGTTGTGACTATGTTTCAATTGCTTCGTATTATGTTCTCGCAATTATCTCTATTACATTGTGACCGCTTTAATAGTATTTCTTTTTTCTCTTGGTCTAAGTTATGCGCGTATTGTAGCTTAGCTTGTCGCAGCTTACATCCAGATTTAGGTCGTGATACAATGCTTTTTTTGTATGAAGGAACCCAATGACTTTAGATATCGAAATATGAGTTGATCAGTATATCTTAGGAGTATAAGTTCTGTAGGCTAGATATAATTCTATTGATTTTGTTGCTCGAAGTTTTCTTTAATTTTTCAAAGTTTTTATTAGATAATATATTTGATATTACAATTTCTTTACATTTTCACTACTCAAAAATCTCTATTTTCACACTAAAAAAATGTCCAGTAGCTATATATTTCACTGAATATCGGGTGAAACCCCCCCAAATAATAGTGCTTTCACATGAAAAAATTAAAAAGGTTTACAACGTTCCAATGAGAATCTGTTCCCCACTATATATTTTTTCAGTTAGCTGATTCGATAAAAATAAGGTGGCAAAATCATATTTTGTAGCACAAATTATCGCTAAATGTCGATGAAACCCCCCCTGTATTTTGGAGTGAAAATTGATTTGGTATATATGTGAGTCGACGTCATAAATTAGGAAAGAAAAATATCAATATTATTAAAGAATTATAAAAAAATCAGTGACTGTCAATCTAGAGCAAGACTAGGCCAAAACACATGGGACATCTTCCATACTCTTATTATATGAAAATAGTGTTACCAAGTGTAATTTTAATAGCATAAGATTAGTCATGAGTTTAGAAAAGAACAAAAGAATCAAGCCCGTTATTCTTCTTCTTTTTTTAAGTCAAGGATCAAGGCATAACATATGTCTTTTGCATACATTTCCATCCTATTTACTAATATCTAATCATGATAAAATACATTATCTCAATGTAAACATTATATAGGGGTAAATTTTTACTCCTTCCATCTCAATTTATGTGATACCATCAAGATTTCGAGAGTCAAACTTTTTAATTTGGATCATAAATTTTAAGCTTTTTTCTTAAAAAAATTATAAATATAATTACTACATATTAGTCTTTAAAATATTTAAAAATATATAAAAAAATATGATTAAAAAATAGTATTGTAATTCATTGACTTTAGTAATCCAAACTTATCACATGAATTCATACCGAGAAAGTACCTAAGACTCGTCAATATTATCTTTATGATGTGACACATAAATAATCTAATGTGATAGGAGATAAATGTGATTTTAATTATATCGGGTAGGAGATGGTCAAAGTAGTACACTGGTGGGGATGTCCCACAATCGCGCGTAGTGTGACGGCATGACATGGGGGAAGAAATTGAGAAAAGAGTAGCGGTGGACATGACAAAATTTTCAACCCTTTATTTTTGTGCCTCAAAATTCTCTTATTCTCCGCAATTCTCTCTTGTTTTTTATATACATGCAAAATTCTCATCTCTTACGGATTCAAGGATCTCTCCTCATTCCCACACTTCTCCATTCTATCCATATTTGCAGAGATCCTTTATCACCATTTAATTTATTGCAAGACATCATGGTATTTTTCTCTCTTTCATTCAATCTATGTATCTTTAATTCTTCTCCACTGTTACCTTAATTTCCAGCTGATATTTTGATATTATTATGTTCACGAGGAATTTCTCATCATATATAATGCCTAGTAAAATCCACATTTCGATGGTTACCCTCCCAAGATAGGGTAAAGTCTGCATACATTCTATTCCCCAGACCATTATACTGGACATATTGTTGTTGTTGAGCACAAAAGAGAGTACTTATAAACAGGGGAAGAAAGGTCGGGTTTAGGAAATGAAACAAATCCTTCATCAGCTACAATGTCTCCATTTTCCCTTCTGTGGCCCTGAAAATGAAAATGTCAGTTGCATACATTTGTTTGGGTTAGATGCATGACATCGGTGTTCTTCACTGAAGAATATCTGCACTATTAGTGCAATTTAACCGGCTATAACATGTTACTATTACTTTTTTTTTATTAGCATCTTAGGCTTGCTATAAATATTTATATGTTGTCAAAGGTGGAGTCAAAATTTTAGAGTTTATAGATTCTGAACTTACCATAGAATCCATAGTCATCATAGTTAATGAGTTTGCAATAAAATATTTATAGATATCCTAATCCAAATACAAGGTCTAAACAAAAGTTATTGTTCATCTGAACCCGTAACTAATACTCTCCCTTCGCCGTTGCCGGTTCTTGTAGGTTAACTAACTTAACATTAAAAATTCTCTATACTATCATCAGTAATGTGCATTAAACTCAAGGATTTACTTCATTTAGGTTTATGATTTCATACTAATTGTGATGGCACAATGCATCGACTATCATTCGTTTTGATCATCGTATCTGTTTTCCCCCTTCTTTGTTTTGACAAATTAATTTATGCAGGCAAATGCTGCATCTGGTATGGCTGTGCATGATGACTGTAAGCTGAAATTTTTGGAATTAAAAGCAAAGAGAAACTACAGGTTCATCATTTTCAAAATTGAGTCCCAACAAGTTGTGTTGGAGAAGCTTGGAGGCCCTGAAGAAAGCTACGAAGATTTCACTAACTCTCTGCCTGCCGATGAGTGTCGTTATGCTGTCTTTGATTTTGACTTCATTACTAATGAAAATTGCCAGAAAAGCAAGATTTTCTTTATTGCCTGGTACTACTGTTTTCCAACTCATATTCCTTAAGATACATAACCTGAACAGCGTAATGATTTCTTACACTATCAGTGTAATTTAACATATTACAGCATAGTATATTACTGTATTTTCCCCATGTATGATCTAAGATTTGCGGATGTCCCACGGAATTTTCGTTGGAATCCCGTGGGAAATGTTCTCGTAGGAAAATGTTTCCCACGAATTTACATCGAAAATTCCAGATTACCCACGGTGTTCTAATGGGAACATTCATGGGAAATCTGCAGATTTCTATAAGAAGCTATAAATAATATAAGCATGGAAGCAAATATATAGTCATTCTCATTGAACTTCATTTGGCTAGAAAGAATTTGGTGCTTTCTGAATAAGCATATACGCTATACATTAGATACAATTGTGAAGTGTGCTATCAATAGTTCATTTCAAATTTCTACAGTGACTTAGTTCATGAGTTGGTAGATTGTCCAAAACCTTGATGACTTTTATAACTATTTTGGCTGATTTTAAGTGATTGCCAATGTTGCTCTTTCTGATAAACCAACCTCAATTTTAGGTCTCCCGACACATCACAGGTGAGAATGAAGATGGTGTACGCGAGCTCAAAGGACAGATTCAAGAGAGAACTAGACGGAATTCAAGTTGAATTGCAAGCAACGGATCCTAGCGAAATGAGCTTTGATATTATAAAATCGCGAGCACTTTGAACCTCATGAAAGTATATGTATGTCCTATAGACAATCTGTATTAGGACACAATATACTTTCTACACATTCGTATTTATATTAATGATGATTAATATTATGACAATTTGCATTTGTTGAATTATTAATTGATTGTTTATAATATTCTATAAATGCATCCCTAGATGATACGTGTTTATTAATGATGTGAGAATTAATGTTATAACGTAACTCTTAAATTACCTCGACTAATGATCATCGAAATTGGGATATCGATGATATGCGATACGTCAACATGTGGTATGCATCATATCCTTAGGGGATGTAGTATGTCTCACTTGCTACGAGTTATGACAACTCGTGATGGACACATGGATACTTGTTGAAGTATTGGTATGCCCCGCTAATGTACTGTTTTGTTATATATGTCTATAATGTCATCGGCGTGTGGAAGATAAAAGTCCTTAGACTTGAGGTCAATATCATCTTGTTTACGGAGTAATGTACTTTGATCATGTCCTAAGCTCAAATGTCTTATAGGTTGAGACACGGCTTGTTTTGGGTGCATTACGAAGTAGATTAAATGTGGTATGTGAGCCAAGATTAGGATTCATTCCTTGAATACATATTCGAGTGAACACTCAGATACTCATATGGTATTAGGTTGACTAAGTCATTTGTCAATGCAATGGACATGTCTGTGACATGGTCCTATTGTCAACTAATATAGATGAGTATAATAATCAAGTCATTTGGATAGACACTTGACAGATCCTAAGCTTGATTGAGTGTGTCAAAAATGAAAGGATTTTATCTTCTCACATATAGGTTCAGTTCACATATTTTGTGTAGCTAAACTTTACATATTCGGTTCGTCTTTCGGCGCAGTCTAGGAGTTCCGTGAAGATCCTAATGTTATTAGTGACGTTATGTAAAGGCATGAAGGGTAACACTAAGTCAAATGTTCTGTCGATTGAAGGATGTAATTAGAAGGAGATTATACCTACATACTCGGTTGATGACTGAGACATTAGAAATGAGAAAAGGCTGAAAATAAGGACAGGACCGCGGTGCCTTTGATTTAGGACGGCGGTTTCGAAAACACACACAGGCACCGCGGTGCCACTTACTTTGGGCCGCGATGCCTAGCCGATTTCGGCGGTCCGAATTTTAGTCAGTCCAGGGTTTTGCTGGGCCTGGCCCACAGAAACCCTAAAGCCTCTGTTTGCAATTATAAATAGAGGGCTTACATCTCATTCCAACTACACTGAAACCTAATAGAGGTGGTAAATCTCTTCTAAAGCCCTGTCAGAATCCCTAGCATTCCTGACTTAGCAATTTACATCATAGTTTTCTGAACTTACAAATCGAGGGACGTTTGCGTGTGCACCCTCGGACTACACAAAGATCCAGGAGATTCAACTGCTTGGCTGATTGGTTCGAGAATGTAAGTCTTCGATCGAAGTTTTACATATTATACTTTGTGTTTCTATTTTCATTACATATCATACTGCAGTTCGCCCGTCGTCGGGTTTGAAATATAAATTTTCAAATTTCGTTGCGTGTACAAACCCGACGTGAACACCTACAGTGGTATCAAAGCCTGGACTGTTTCGTGTGATTTATAATGATATTAATGATAATATGAGTTAGGATTTGTTTAGATCTATATTCTATGTATTTAAAAGCTTTAAAATTCTAAATCTTTAGAACACATAGTCCTTGTGCCCTAATCTGTTAGAGCAATTATGTATTCGAGAAAAGCGATCCAATATATAACTCTTCTAAGTTGATATGCGTTATCCGGCTTAAAGCATGGTGCATTGAAACGAAGAACGAGAAGAAAATTGGATTTGATAGTCGATGAACATGTTGTTTTAATGGTGATGGTAATACAAGTGATATATCTGAAAGATCTGGCCCTAAACCAGTTTTAGGGGCTCGGAAATTTCAGTTTTGTGGTTCTGGGGATAAGGCACCACGGTTCCACGATGGAGCACTGCGGTGCCTGATAGGTTTTTGGCGGCGGCACCGCGATTCCATGATGGAGCACCGCGGTGCTGCCCAGATGAAGTCAGAGGCATCGCGGTCCTATTCGTGGGAGACGCGGTGCTGTTCATCCAGAAGCTTAAAATTAATTTTTCGGACATTTTGCCTTCGAGGCACCGCGGTGCCACCTGTTAGGACCGCGGTGCCTGTGACGGTAATTACGGAACCGCGGAGCTAATTGGTTTTGAAGAAACAAGAGCATCATCGGCACCATGGCATTACCACGATTGGAACCGCGGTGCCAACGACGTAATTATAAAAAATAAAAAATTCAAAATAAGAAACAGAGACTTAAAAGTTTCAGATTTTGAATCTGAAGTTTTAGAAGTTTCTGAAAATAAAGTTTTGAATCGAACAGATTTGGTCCTTTCGGGCAAATATGTAATTAAAGAAAGTTTTCTGAAAGTTCATTTTTGGTTCTGGAAATTGCAAACAGGTCCCAGAAGTTTGAAAATATTTTTTGAAGTTTAGAATTGCATTTTTATGAATTTATAAGGGTTCAGAATTAAATTTTAAATTCTTAAGGGACTAAAGTGTAAATTTTGAAAATTTACAGAATTTCCGAAAATATGAATTTTAAAATCAGAAAATTATTAGGGACTGTTTGGCATTTACATAGATTATAGAGTTTAGACAAATAGACTCATAGTTTTCATTAATAGTATATCAATAATATACAAATGTGCTGAGTGTTAAATGTGATGCATGTAAATTATTAACATAGCGTCCGCAATTATTGTCTGGGTAGGCAGCGCCCAGTAATTGTTTAATTTCAAATGACCGCTATAACTGTCTGGGTAGACGGAGCCCAGTATGTGATTAAAATCATCTTTTATCATGCCTATTGGGTTTGGTGATTTTCCATCTAATTGTGTTTAGATATTGCATGATATGATGTCATATGATGTATGACTTGATTGTTGATCTTGAATGAATACCCGAAAATTAAAAATGTTCCCCAAACATTAAATACAAGTCTAATTATAACGCGTCGTCCATTATAATTGTTAAGGTGCTAAGTCTTTTTCGACAATACAAGTATTTATGCCAAAACATTTGCTCTAAGTCTAAGAGGACTAAGGTCCTTTCATAGATGTGTTAAAATGAAAGTAGATAATAAACTTTTGTAGGTATTTACATCAAAGTGTTTGCTTGCAAAGACAAAATTTACTTAGGCATTTAAACGCAGTCGTGTAATGGGGGTTGACTTGTTTAGATGAATCTTGCCGCCAAAATGTCGGACTAGTCTAAAGACGTAAGATTAAAATGAAAGATATTTAATCAAACCAAGAGTTGTAGAGTTGCTTTACAATTGGTTGAGGACCTACCAAAGTGTGTTATTGAAGTTATCAGCCAAAGCAAACGCGTATATAACATATGTTTGAATTTTGGCCCATTATGACCTTTATATTGATTTAGGTTCGTATTCTACCTTGGGGTCATAGAAGTATGTAAAATAGTGGAAGCTAATTAAAACAAAAGGACATGTTAAAATTAGCAAATTATGAATGTGTATAAGTATTGGAAGAATGAATTATTGATTGCGTTTTTCCTATTATATCTATATCTTCAGATCTTCAGAAATGTCAAACTTTTCGTTGAAAATGCTTATGGAGTCCAACAAACTTACTGGACCCAACTTCATAGACTGGCTAAGGAATGTCAGAATTGTCCTGTGACAAGAAGAGATTGAGTATACATTGGACAAAGTATTCTCCACTGCTCCGGCGGAGGATTCTGATGAGTATGCAACTTCGACAAGGTTGCTTACCAGAAACATTATAAGGATGCCACCTCAGCTCAATGTCTAATGTTGTCTTTTATGTCATAGTCATTGCAAAGACAGCATGAAACTATGAGGCCCAACAAAATGTTAGCCCATTTGAGGAGTCTCTATGATTCGCAGTCTCAGACAATGGAGTATGACCTGCTAATAGAACTCTTCAAGTGTAGGCTAAATGAAGGGGGCCATGTTGCACCTCATGTGTTGAGGATGATTGAGTTGATTGAGAGGTTGGCCGCCATTGACATAAAGTTTCATGATAGAATCTCCACCACTCTCATCCTGCACTCACTTCCTAGGTCGTTTGAGAGTTTCATTGTTAATTATAATATGAATGAGACTAAAGCGACATTGTCGGAGTTACATAATATGTTAAAAACTTTTGAATCTTCGACCTCTAAGACCAAACCTATTCTGATGGTTGACTCCTCTAGTCGCCACAAACCGAAAGGTAAGGGACAACAAAAGGGGAAGGGCAAAACTATTGCTCCGGCAGCAGCAATGAAGCCCAAGGGAAGGGCGAAGAAGAAGAAATTGCTGACATCGGATGTTTGCATGAATTGCAATATGAAAGGGCATTGGAGAAAGGATTGCACTGCTTCAGGCGGAGAAATGGAACCAGGTGGTAATATGCAAGGTATGTTTGTAATTGAAATTAATCTATCTATAAATGATTCTCATTCCTGGGTACTTGATACCGCTTGTGGCTCATACATTTGTACAAATGTGCAGGGGCTAACTGATAGCAGGAAGGTCGGGCCTCGCGGCGACTGTAGCGTGAGAAATGGAGCACGAGTTGTTGCTTAGCGCGTGAGAACTTATAGGATAAATTTACCTTTTGGTAAAGTTTTAATATTGAACAATTGTTTTTATGTTCCTTCTTTGACAAGGAATATTATTTCCATTCATGTACTTGATTCAGAGGGTTTTTCCTCAAACACGTCTAATGGCAATATGGTTTGACTTTAGATAATGTTGTGTATGGAATTGCGGCTCTTGTGAATGAATTGTATACATTAAACTGCCACAGGAAAATTTTCAATGTATAAAATAAAAGGGCTAAATTAAATGAAAGAAATTCTACCTACTTATGACATTGCAGACTTGGTCATATCAATAAAACAATGATAGAACGGTTGAGGAAATTAAATTACCTCCAACCATTTGACTTACAATCTTATGGTAACTGTGAATCTTGTTTGAAAGGTAAGATGACCATTAAACCTCTTTCTGGAAAGGGGATCTGTGCCAATGAGGTGCTTGAGTTGGTATATACGGACGTATGTGGACCATTTTCGACTCAAGCTAGAGAGAGCTTCTCTTACTTCATCACTTTCACAAACGACTTATCAAGGTTTGGATATGTGTATCTTATGAGACACAAATCCGAGGCTTTTGAGAAGTTTAAGGAGTTTAAGTGTGAAGTTGAAAAACAACTCTCAAAGAGTATCAAGACTCTCCGATCTGATCGTGGGGGTGAATACTTAAGTAAAGAATTTCTTGACTACTTAAAGCTTCATGGAGTTCATTTCGAATGGACACCTCCTGGAACACCACAGATGAATGGTGTTGCCGAGAGGAGAAATCAAACCTTGCTTGACATGATTCGTTCCATGATGAGCTTTTCAGCTCTTCCTACACACCTTTGGGGATACGCTATTTTGACCTCAATATATGTTCTAAACAGAGTTCCATCTAAATCAGTCGAAAAGACACTATATGAGGTATGATGTGGCAAGAAGTCATCACTTAGACACATGAGACCCTGGGGGTGTCCTGCATATGTCAAGAAGTTGATCACTGATAAGTTGGAATCTAAAAGTGAGAAATGTTACTTTGTTGGGTATCCGAAGGAAACTAAGGGATACTATTTATATCTTCCTGGAGAACATAAGATATTTGTTTCTAGGTACGCAACTTTCCTTGAAGAAGAGAGTTGCACAGAGATAGAACTTGAAGAAATTCAAGAACAAGGTAACAAATAGGTTGAATCCTTGCCCGATAATGAAGGTAAGAATTCAGTGGGAGCTTCTGGCGAAGATTGGGTATTTAGGGTACCCCCTTCGGCCAGTGGGAGTGCTACGAGGAGTAATGTAAGATCTTCCGGCACAGACCTGTGGAGCAAGTGCACTAGTTGCATTTCTTCCCATTCAGGAAAGACATAAAAATGATATTCCTGAAAACTCTAATAGATCGACCGGTGCACAAGAACCTACTCACAGTCAGAACATACCTGTAACTAAACTGCAAGACAATCAACTCTGTAGGTCTAATAGATCTCATCGTCATCCGGAAAGACTAAATCTACTTGTGAAAACACAAAATGAGCTAGATATTCCAAATGATGACGAGCCTAGAACCTATAACTAAGCAATGCTAGACATTGATACGAAGAGATGGCAAGAAGCCATGAAATTCGAAATGGAATCTATGTATATCAATCAGGTGTGGAACTTGGTTGATTTTCCAAATGGGGTTAAACCCATAGGATGCAAATGGGTCTTCAAGAAGAAGATTGATGCATCTGGCAAGGTTCAGACTTATAAAGCTAGACTAGTGGCTAAAGGTTTCACTCAGCGTCCTGGTGTGGATTATGATGAAACCTTTTCACCGGTGGCTAAGATAAAGTGTATTCGGATTTTGCTTGCGATAGCAGTACATTATGATTATAAAATTTGGCAGATGGACGTCAAAACTGCATTCCTCAATGGTAATCTAATTGAGGAAGTGTATATGAAACAACTCGAGGGTTTTTCATGTGAGTCTAGACCAAATATTGTGTGCAGGCTACATGAGTCCATTTATGGACTTAAGCAAGCCTCTAGGAGTTGAAACATTTGCTTTGACAATGCTATCAAATCTTTTGATTTTGTCAGAAGCAAAGAGGATCCTTGTGTTTATTTCAAACGCAAGGATGAATGTATTGTTTTCATTATTATATATGTTGATGACATATTGATAATGGGAGATAATAAGACTCTCATGCAGTCAGTTAAGGATTGGTTGTCCAAGACCTTCATGATAAAGGATTTAGGTGAAGTCTGCTACATTCTGAGAATTAGGATCTATAGAGATAGACCTAATAGATTGTTGGGGATGTCACAATCAGTCTACATAGACAAAGTGCTTAGACGTTTTTCAATGGAGAATTCCAAGAAAGGCGGTCTTCCTATGGGTCAAGGCATCAAGTTATCAAAGTAGGGTTGCCCTTCTAATGTTATTGAACTTGAGCGCATGAAAAAGATCTCGTATGTTTCGGCTATAGGATCAATCATGTATGCCATGACCTGTACTAGGCCAGACGTGACATTTTCACTTAGTATGACCTGCAAGTTCCAGCAGAATCCTGGCGAGGAACACTAGAAAACAGTCAAGAGTATTCTCAAGTACCTCAGGCGTACTAAAGATTACTTCCTAGTCTATGGTGAAGTTGATGAGTTGGTTGCCACTGGGTATACCGATGCTAGTTTTCAGACATATGTTGATGATTTCAAATCTCAGTCTGGTTACACGTTCATTTTCTAGTGGAGGAGCAGTGAGCTTGAAGAGTTCCAACATGCTACTACTGCAGACTCGACTACTGAAGCGGAGTACATTGCTGGATCGGAAGCTGCTAAAGAAGTTGTCGCGATTTCTGAGTTCCTGAAGGAACTAGGGGTTGTTCCGAGTGCTAGTTGTCCAATAATCATTTATTGTGACAACACTGGTGCCATTGCACATGCAAATGAACCAAGATCAACAAACAGAAATAAGCATGTACCGATGAAGTACCACATCCTGAGAGAGATGGTGGAAGCTGAAGATATCAAGATATATTATATTCCCACAGACAATAATCTAGCAGACCCGTTTACTAAACCATTAAGCTTGGTGAAACATAATGGTCATTTTGAGAACATGGGTATTAGATATGTTGGTGATTGACTCTAGGCCAAGTGGGAGATTAAAAATATATGTATGTCCTAGAGACAATCTATATTAGGACACAATGTACTATATACACATTCGTATTTATATTAATGATGATTAATATTATGACAATTTGCATTTGTTGAATTATTAATTGATTGTTTATAATATTCTATAAATGCATCCCTAGAGGTTACGTGTTTATTAATGATGTGAGAATTAATGTTATAACGTAACTCTTAAATTACCTCGACTAATTATCATCGAAATTGGGATATCGATGATATGTGATACATCGACATGTGATCTGCATCATATCCTTAGGGGATGTAGTATGTCTCACTTGCTACGAGTTATGACAATTCGTGATGGACACATGAATACTTGTTGAAGTATTGGTATGCCTTGCTGATGTACTGTTTTGTTATATATGTCTATAATGTCATCGGTGTGTGGAAGATAAAAGTCCTTAGACTTGAGGTCAATATCATCTTGTTTACGGAGTAATGTACTTTGATCATGTCCTAAGCTCAAATGTCTTATAGGTTGAGACGTAGCTTGTTTTGGGTGCATTACGAATTAGATTAAAAGTGGTATGTGAGCCAAGATTAGAATTCATTCCTTGAATACATATTTGAGTGAACACTCAGATACTCATATGGTATTAGGTTGACTAAGTCATTGGCCAATGCAATGGACATGTCTGTGACATGGTCCTGTTGTCAACTAATATAGATGAGTTATAATAATCAAACCATTTGGATAGACACTTGACATATCCTAATCTTGATTGAGTGTGTCAAGAATGAAAGGATTTTATCTTCTCACATATAGGTTCAGTTCACATATTTTGTGTAGCTAAACTTTACATATTGGGTTCGTCTTCCGGTGTAGTCTAGGAGTTCCGTGAAGATCCTAATGTTATTAGTGACGATATGTAAAGGCCTGAAGGATAACACTAAGTCAAATGTTCCGTCGATTGAAGGATGTAATTAGAAGGAGATTATACTGTCACGCCCCGACTTTTCCTAAGTCTTTACTTAGGGCGTGATGGCACCTGGACAATTATTTTCCACCAGGAGCACCATTTAATTCTCTTTATTTAGAATTTTAAACTTATATTCAAATACGGAGCTATTAATAAAAATAACAATAAAGAAATTTGTTTATGATTTTATTGAAAATATAACGCGAGCCCATGCTCGTGCAAATATTGTTTCCACATACATATACTGACAAATATTATTCTAAGTTGGAAGGGAGACCGTTCCACACGGGCATTTTTCGAGACATTGGAACTGACATTCTGAACCTGACGAGTACCAAGCCCGAAATAATGGACTTGGTATGACAAGAGGTCATGGACGATCGCTAGCCTTGGCGTGGAGCCTTTCCTCTATCACGCTTTCCTGAAACATGTTAAATAAAGAGTCAGCCCTACCATCTGGGGCTGAGTGAGAACCTTACCCTGCAATTCAAAGTAACATCACAATATTCCAAGCACAATCACATTATAACGTAATAAGCATATTGCAAAAACATATCAGGTTACAACATTTTTAAGTATGCAACAACTCCTCATAGGAAATTCTCGGTTTAACTAACACTTCATTTTATCTCGTATTATACGTTAAGACATTCCCCTGCATTTCCACATGTTTATTACATTTATATATTTGTGAACGCGTATTCACTTGTCATATTTATATATATATGAACATGTATTCATCTTTCATATTTGTTGCGGCGTGCAACCCGATCCATTATATTTACGTATTTGTGAACGCGCATTCACTTTACGTTTTGTTGCGGCGTGCAACCCGATCCATTATGTTTATATTTACGTATTTGTGAACACGTATTCACTTTACGTTTTGTTGCGGCGTGCAACCCGATCCATTATGTTTATATTTACGTATTGGTGAACGCGCATTCACTTTACGTTTTGTTGCGGCGTGCAACCCGATCCATTATGTTTATATTTACGTATTTGTGAACACGTATTCACTTTACGTTTTGTTGCGGCGTGCAACCCGATCCATTATGTTTATATTTATATATTTATGTGAACACATATTCACTTTTCATATTTTTCAGAAGATCGAATAAATAATATTCTCTTTCCCAACATTCTGTCATTCATACTTGTAACGATTATAACTTTTTAACCATAACTCCAACTAAGGTGTTTCTCAAGCGGAAACTAAGGTAAGACGGGGATCTTTCTCTGTACCAAATTTCATTTAAAACTACTTTGGGTAACTAACACAAATTTATCCTCAAAACACCCACATAAAATCTGTTTCGGCAGAATTTTTATTAAGCAGCACCCAATCTTAGAATAATCATAACTCCTAATCTGTAAACCCGTTCAAGCCCCATAAAATCTCAAAACGACGAGAACAGAGAGCTACACGTCTCCATGTGAACCATTCTTTTATATTCTGTACCATTTGGTACAGTTTTACACTTTTATTCGCTGCCCTTCCTGGATCTCGATAGATCCGAGGCAAAAACTTTAAACAGCGATAACTCTCAATCCGTAAGTCAGATAGACCCCCGTAAGGTCTCAAAATGTCCAAAACAGAGAGATCTAGAACTTTCATTTAGCAACAATTTTCATATTCCCCACACATTAGTACAGTTTTACGCTTCCACGTCCTGCCCTTCTGGATTCCGATGAATCCGAGGCAGCAACTTCAAACTACAATAACTCTCAACTCGTAAGTCCGTTTTAATAACTCATTATCTATATATGTCCGTAACAGAGAGATTTACAACCATGTAAATTTTCATATAATTCTAATAAGTAAAACTCAATAAAAACAGTCCGTAATTATGCCTTCCCGAATTTCGACCAAATCTAAGGCAGAAACTTTGAACTATGATAACTTTCAAACCGTATGTCCATTTTACCTAATTTTTGGTTCTATATGATCATATTAGAGAGGTGTACCAATCTTCCGAATTTCATCAAATTCTAACAATTATAACTCAGTGAGAACAGTTCGTAAAGTTCATGACGCAACTAGTCGTCTAAACAATCAAAAGTTCAATATTTCTTTTCAACACTCAATTCTTATTCTAACATGTATTGAACTAAAAATAAAGGATGTTACCAAGAATTTCTGAGTGAGAAAACTCACCTTGTAAGTGTGAGGATTATTGTTGTGTGGTTGCTAAAATTATCCTTACTCTCTAGTATTTTGATTCTTGTTCTTCTTGCCCTCTTGGTATTTTTTTCCTCTTCTTTTCACTTGTTTTTTTCTGATTTTTGTATTCTTTGTGCTAGGTATTTTATTTGTGTCAAGTAAAATGTATAAGTAGAAGTGTGGGAGGTGGAAGGTGGAAGGGTAAGAGTTGAGATGAATTAAGGGGAGGGGATAGGGAAGTGGACGTGCATGTTGCTGCACACATCCACTTTTTTTTTCTTTTTTTTTTCTTTTGTTTTGTTTTTCTTTTTTTGTTTTCCTATTTTCATTTCATCTATCTATTTATCCAACTTTAACACTAACTCCATCCCATTCAATTTATTCTTTGTTTTCTTATATATATATATATTTTTATTAACCCAACCACAACTATATTTTTTTTTTCCGGGTTTCACATTTTCTCCTCCTTAAGCAACATTCGTCCTCGAATGTGAATAAGGTGTAACATAATCACATAGACACAATAATGTTTATTGTTATTGCAACACTAATTTGGGGCTTCACATTCTCCCTTCCTTAAGAAGCATTCGTCCTCGAATGGGAATAAGGTTGTAACACATGCATATAGACACGCAAATGGAACACACATGAAGTACTATGTAACACATTTTTTTTTTATTACCTTAGTCAAATAGGAGTGGATATTTGACTTTCATCGCATCTTCAGCTTCCCATGTGGCTTCCTCTGTGGAGTGATTCCTCCATAAGACTTTCACGGAAGCAATATCTTTATTTCTAAGGCGTTGAACCTTTCTATCAAGTATTTCTACTGAGCCTCTTCATATCAAGCTCTTTATTAAGAACTATCTCTAGGGAAGGATGACGTGACTTGGATCGCAAGTATTTTCGTAACATTGACACATGAAATACCGGATGACCGCCTTCCACTCTTGTGGAAGTTCTAATTCGTAAGCCACATTCCCCACTCTTCGCAAGATCTCATATGGCCCAATAAACCTTGGGCTCAATTTCCCTTTCTTACCAAAACGCATCACTCCCTTCATTGGGGACACTTTTAAAAATATTTTCTCCCCCTCTTGGAATTCAAGATCTCTTTTCCGATGATCCGCATAGAACTTATGACGACTATGAGCTGTTTTGATCCGCTCACGAATCATCTGTACCTTATCATTTGTTTCTGAATGACTTGTGTCCGAGCATAAGATTGCGTCACCCACCTCGAACCATCCAAGTGGAGACTTACATTTTCGTCCATATAATGCTTCAAACGGGGCCGTTTGTATGCTAGAGTAAAAACTATTGTTGTATGCAAACTCAATTAGACATAGATGGTCCAACCAGCTTCCCTGGAAATCTAACACACAAGATCGCAAATACGCCCTCGTGTTTGAATTGTTCGCCACTTGCCCATCTGTTTGCGGGTGGAAAGCGTGCTTAACTTAACTTTTGTCCCGAGACCCCGCTGGAAACTTTGCCAAAAGTGTGAGGTGAACGGGAACCTATCTGAAATAATTTGTAAAGGAATCCTGTAACCGCACAATCTCCTTCAAATAAATCATGCGTATTGTGGTGCGATACGTAGTCTTGACCAGAAGAAATGGGCTGACTTTGTAAGCGATCAACAATCACCCAAATAGAATCATACCCTTCTCGGGTTTTCGGTAGACCAGTTACAAAATCCATATGAATCGCCTCCCATTTCCACATGGGGACTCCAATGTCCTGAAGTAATCCGCCAGGTTTTTGATGTTCAGCTTTCACCTGCTGACATATAAGACATCTCCCGACAAACTCCGCAACGTCTTTCTTCATCCCGTCCCACCAGTAATTTGCCGTGAGGTCCTGATACATTTTTGTTGACCCTGGATGAATGGAATATCTTGTGTTGTGACCCTCATCTAAGATCTTCCTCCTTAGATCCTTTACCTTGGGAACACATAACCTACCCTTATACCGGGCGGTTCGTCATTATCTCCCAATGTAAATCGTGAAGGTTTTCCTGTTGGATCCTCTCCCGAAATCCAACAAACTTCGTATCCTCAAACTGACTTTCTTTTATTTCTGAAGCTAAGGCAGACTGCGAGGTATCATGTACCACCACCCTACCTTCACCGATCTCAGTTAAGCTAACCCCGAGGTTTCCCAATCTTTGTACCTCACGAACAATACCCCTCTTTTGTATTGCCAAATGGGCCAAGCTGCCCATTGATCTCCTACTGAGTGCGTCAGCCACCACGTTGGCTTTCCCAGGATGGTAAAGAATACAAAGGTCATAATCCTTAAGCAACTCTAACCATCTTCTTTGTCGGAGATTCAAATCCTTCTGCGTGGTTATGTACTGCAAACTCTTATGATCTGTAAATATGTCCACATGCACACCATACAAATAATGTCTCCATATTCGTAAGGCAAACACCACCGCAACTAATTCCAAGTCATGAGTTGGGTAATTCTTCTCATGTATCTTCAATTGTCTAGATAACACGCAATAACCTTTCCAAATCGCATCAAGACACATCCTAACCCAACTCGAGGCATCGCAATGATCGTGAACCCTTCTTGTCCCGATGGTAAGGTTAGGGATCGTGCGATGAGTCAACAATTCCTTTAGTTTCGAAAACTTGCTTCACATGCTCGACCACCGGTACTTAACCGCTTTTGAGTCAACCGGGTCAAAGGAGCAAAGAAGACTAGAAAACCTTTACGAATCTTCTATAATACCTACCAAACCTAAGGAACTTCTAACCTCGCTTGAGTGTCGGTTTGGCGATTCTTCACAGCTTCTATCTTCTGCGGGTCTACCATAATTCAATCCCTTGAAACAACATGAACCAAAAAGGCTACATTTTCCAACCAAAATAAACACTTTGAAAATTTAGCATATAGTTTCTCCTGTTTCAAGACTCAAGACTACCCTCAGATGCTCTTCCTGTTCTTCAACACACTTGTTGTAAATTAGGATATCATCTATAAATTCAATTACGAACAAATCCAAGAATGGTTTAAAGATTATGTTCATTAGATCCATAAAAGCTGTTGGGGCATTGGTTAATCCGAAAGACATGACCAAGAACTCATAATGGCCATATCAGTCCTAAAGGTTTTTTGATATATCATTCGATTTATTTTCATCTGATGATATCTCGAACGAAGATCAATCTTGGAAAAATAATTGGCTCTCTGAAGTTGGTCAAAAAGATCATCGATTCTTGGTAATGGATATCGATTCTTGATCGTGACCTTATTGAGTTGTCGATAATAGATGCACGTTCGGCGATCCATCTTTTTTCTTCACAAAAAGGATCGTGCGCTTGCGGGAAACACTAGGCCTTATAAATCCTTTATCCAGAAGATCCTTCAACTGTTCTTTTAACTCTCTCAATTTAGCTGGGGCCATTCGATATGGAAGAATAGAAATAGGTCTTGTACCCAGAATTAACTCTATAGCGAACTCCACTTCTCTATCCGGAGGAAGGCCTGGGAGATCTTCAGGAAAAACCTTAGAAATTTTTCAAACAATAGGGACATCATGCACCGCTGGGACTCTTTTTGGGTATCTACTATATTAGCCAGATATGCGTACTCCACTTTGTGACTCCTTAATAACTTTTGAGACATAAGGTAGGAAATAAGTCGACGTGAGGATATTCTTCGCATCATGGGTAGCAAATCCACTAATGGTGGTATAACGTCTTGGGGGTTTTCCCCTCATTTATACTCTTACCCTGAAGCAGGTGGTATGACGTCTTGGGGCTTTCCCCTCATTCATACTCTTACCCTGGAGAAGGTGGTATGACGTCTTGGGGCTTTCCCCTCATTCATACTCTTACCCTGGAGAAGGTGGTATAACGTCTTGGGGCTTGCCCCTCATTTATACTCTTACCCTAGAGAAGGTGGTATAACGTCTTGGGGGTTTACCCCTCATTTATACTCTTACCCTGGAGAAGGTGGTATAACGTCTTGGGGGTTTACCCCTCATTTATACTCTTACCCTAGCTCAACCGGCTATCCTACATAACATAAGTAAGTCAAGAAATCCCCTAACTTCTTATTGACATTATTAATATATCCTCTCATTTTAGTTCACTTAAGGCACTAACATGTCTTAATAAAAGAATCCGGAAATTTAATCCCAAGTACTACATACTTCTACTCTTTTAAAACGAATGACTCTTTTTTTTTTATATAAAACTTCCAAGATACTAATAACCATAGCATCAAGTCACTTGTCCTTACTTATCTTACTTAAAGTAAATCTCTCCTTTTAACTTTCCATAAAGCGAATATAACCAACTTCCCATAAAGTCGTTATATTAATCTTATACCTTAGTCAATTACATTTTCCTATTTCCAAGTGACTTAAACTTTTAAAACAAAACAAGTATCATATACTCAAAACACTTCAAGTCCCTTAACTTTGAAAACTTAAGACATCCTTAATAGTTTTAAAGAAGTGGGTTAACCTCCTAACTCGCCCAACTTGGCCATTCTTAAATAAGTAAAGGATATCAAAGTATCAGACGTCTACCGTACTATATAAGTACAACTATTCATGCTCAAGAGATAGGAAAGTTCCACATACCTTTATTGATCTTCTAAGCGATAAGTGGAACTCTCTGCGGATGGAGTTGACTATTTTCTATAGTATGACTCCACTCGGATAGTTGAAAAAGGTCGAGTCACATAAATGCCTCTTTCGAGAATACTCTCTTTTGGATTTGGCAAAACCTTCTACCCTCATTGTCATGTTGACGATCTGAAGGTACGTCCGATCATAGGCTAATGCCACTACCTTTCTACCAAGTTCGGTTTAAACCTCACAAATCTCTTGACTCTATCCATTTCGTAGAGGCGACATGTGTGTTGTATGTCGATAACCTCACGAAATGTGTATCATATTCTTGTACTGCTGCGGTCACCTTGCTTCAATTGTTCAAACTCCCGCCTCGAGCGCATCCTTGCGCGTATTAGGCATAAATTTCTCGATGAATGCCGCTCGAACCTCCCAAGTCATTGGTGGTGACATCGGGGACGATTTTTCCTAAAATTCCTCCACCACACCCTCGCATCATCCACTAACCGATGCGATTATCAAATTGACGTCATGCCTCCACACATCCTCGTGTAAGCGATGAGGTTTTCTACCTCATCGAAATACTATCAAGGTTAGACTTGTAGTCCTTCTGTATAGATATGTTCCTCTTCTCACAAAATTTGCCCCATAGTTTATCTGGTACCTCTCCTACCTTTTCGGTCGGTGGTGCAGTCACATCTGGTTATTTTATCGTTGTACACTCCCTTCCACAATCCTTTGAAGGAGGTAGTACGAGCACCAAGTCTTTGAAAAGACTCAAGATAGGCACGAGAAGAGTATGAAAGAAGTGAAACTTTAGGATGTTATTCCGTTTACTTATTACTAAGGTGGCGCGCACACCGTCGCAATAAGTAACCGTTCAAACACCCAACTCGAAGAAACTTCCTAGAATCTCCTAACCTGGTTTAGCTTTGATACCAACTTGTCACGCCCCGACTTTTCCTAAGTCTTTACTTAGGGCGTGATGGCACCTGGACAATTATTTTCCACCAGGAGCACCATTTAATTCTCTTTATTTAGAATTTTAAACTTATATTCAAATACGGAGCTATTAATAAAAATAACAATAAAGAAATTTGTTTATGATTTTATTGAAAATATAACGCGAGCCCATGCTCGTGCAAATATTGTTTCCACATACATATACTGACAAATATTATTCTAAGTTGGAAGGGAGACCGTTCCACACGGGCATTTTTCGAGACATTGAAACTGACATTCTGAACCTGACGAGTACCAAGCCCGAAATAATGGACTTGGTATGACAAGAGGCTGCGGGACGATCGCTAGCCTTGGCGTGGAGCCTTTCCTCTATCACGCTTTCCTGAAACATGTTAAATAAAGAGTCAGCCCTACCATCTGGGGCTGAGTGAGAACCTTACCCTGCAATTCAAAGTAACATCACAATATTCCAAGCACAATCACATTATAACGTAATAAGCATATTGCAAAAACATATCAGGTTACAACATTTTTAAGTATGCAACAACTCCTCATAGGAAATTCTCGGTTTAACTAACACTTCATTTTATCTCGTATTATACGTTAAGACATTCCCCTGCATTTCCACATGTTTATTACATTTATATATTTGTGAACGCGTATTCACTTGTCATATTTATATATATATGAACATGTATTCATCTTTCATATTTGTTGCGGCGTGCAACCCGATCCATTATATTTACGTATTTGTGAACGCGCATTCACTTTACGTTTTGTTGCGGCGTGCAACCCGATCCATTATGTTTATATTTACGTATTTGTGAACACGTATTCACTTTACGTTTTGTTGCGGCGTGCAACCCGATCCATTATGTTTATATTTACGTATTGGTGAACGCGCATTCACTTTACGTTTTGTTGCGGCGTGCAACCCGATCCATTATGTTTATATTTTCGTATTTGTGAACACGTATTCAATTTACGTTTTGTTGCGGCGTGCAACCCGATCCATTATGTTTATATTTATATATTTATGTGAACACGTATTCACTTTTCATATTTTTCAGAAGATCGAATAAATAATATTCTCTTTCCCAACATTCTGTCGTTCATACTTGTAACGATTATAACTTTTTAACCATAACTCCAACTAAGGTGTTTCTCAAGCGGAAGCTAAGGTAAGACGGGGATCTTTCTCTGTATCAAATTTCATTTAAAACTACTTTGGGTAACTAACACAAATTTATCCTCAAAACACCCACATAAAATCTGTTTCGGCAGAATTTTTATTAAGCAGCACCCAATCTTAGAATAGTCATAACTCCTAATCTGTAAACCCGTTCAAGCCCCATAAAATCTCAAAACGACGAGAACAGAGAGCTACATGTCTCCATGTGAACCATTCTTTTATATTCTGTACCATTTGGTACAGTTTTACACTTTTATTCGCTGCCCTTCCTGGATCTCGATAGATCCGAGGCAAAAACTTTAAACAGCGATAACTCTCAATCCGTAAGTCAGATAGACCCCCGTAAGGTCTCAAAATGTCCAAAACAGAGAGATCTAGAACTTTAATTTAGCAACAATTTTCATATTCCCCACACATTAGTACAGTTTTACGCTTCCACGTCCTGCCCTTCTGGATTCCGATGAATCCGAGGCAGCAACTTCAAACTACAATAACTCTCAACTCGTAAGTCCGTTTTAATAACTCATTATCTATATATGTCCGTAACAGAGAGATTTACAACCATGTAAATTTTCATATAATTCTAATAAGTAAAACTCAATAAAAACAGTCCGTAATTATGCCTTCCCGAATTTCGACCAAATCTAAGGCAGAAACTTTGAACTATGATAACTTTCAAACCGTATGTCCATTTTACCTAATTTTTGGTTCTATATGATCATATTAGAGAGGTGTACCACTCTTCCGAATTTCATCAAATTCTAACAATTATAACTCAGTGAGAACAGTTCGTAAAGTTCATGACGCAACTAGTCGTCTAAACAATCAAAAGTTCAATATTTCTTTTCAACACTCAATTCTTATTCTAACATGTATTGAATTAAAAATAAAGTATGTTACCAAGAATTTCTGAGTGAGAAAACTCACCTTGTAAGTGTGAGGATTATTGTTGTGTGGTTGCTAAAATTATCATTACTCTCTAGTATTTTGATTCTTGTTCTTCTTGCCCTCTTGGTATTTTTTTCCTCTTCTTTTCACTTGTTTTTTTCTGATTTTTGTATTCTTTGTGCTAGGTATTTTATTTGTGTCAAGTACAATGTATAAGTAGAAGTGTGGGAGGTGGAAGGTGGAAGGGTAAGAGTTGAGATGAATTAAGGGGAGGGGATAGGGAAGTGGACGTGCATGTTGCTGCACACATCCACTTTTTTTTTCTTTTTTTTTTTCTTTTGTTTTGTTTTTCTTTTTTTTTTCCTATTTTCATTTCATCTATCTATTTATCCAACTTTAACACTAACTCCATCCCATTCAATTTATTCTTTGTTTTCTTATATATATATATTTTTATTAACCCAACCACAACTATATTTTTTTTTTCCGGGTTTCACATATACCTATATATTCGGTTGATGACCGGGACATTAGAAATGGAAAAAGGCTGAAAACAAGGACAGGACCGCGGTTCCGAAAACACGCACAGGCACTGCGGTGCCACTTACTTTGGGCCGCGGTGCCTAACCGATTTCTGGCGGTCCAAATTTTAGTCAGTCCAGGGTTTTATTGGGCCTGGCCCACAAAAACCCTAAAGCCCCTGTTTGCAATTATAAATAGAGGGCTTACATCCCATTTCAATTACACTGAAACCTAAGAGAGGTAAATCTCTTCTAAAGCTCTGTCAGAATCCCTAGCATTCCTGACTTAGTAATTTACATCATAGTTTTCTGAACTTACAAATCGAGGGACGTTTGCATGTGCACCCTCGGACTACACAAAGATCCAAAAGATTCAACTGCTTGGTTGATTGCTTCGAGAATGTAAGTCTTCGATCGAAGTTTTACATATTATACTTTGTGTTTGTATTTTCATTACCTATCATACTGCAGTTCGACCGTCGTCGGGTTTGAAACATAAATTTTCAAATTCCGCTGCGTGTACGAACCCGACGTAAACACCTACACCTCATCACATCCATCTCTAGCCTTCACCTCGATGCTGTTGTATTTTTAGTGTTTTTCCAATTTGATTATGTTCAAGTCATACACTTATCTTTGTATTTTAATGTAACATCATATTACCTTACTCTATATGCTGCAACAGTCTAACAGCAGTTGTATTAATTCCAATTTCATCAGCGTGATCACCTCTGGATATTCTTTTCAACTTCTCAATCAAATTAGTGCACTAAAAATGTATACTGGCATTTTTCTTGTGTCTTCGTTTTCCCTAAATGAAACATCATATTGTGCTCTCAATTCATTTCAATTATCAGTAATGAAGCCAATTTCTATTGTATAACTTGTTCCCAAGAAAGATGCATAGAGAATTTTACGTTGGTTTAATTTCCATTATAATCAGAGAGGTAGATCCCTGATTTGATGAAGCTTATGAGTTTCTACGCCCTAGTTAATATACAATAATAATTGTGTTGATAGTAAAATATTTTAGATATTTAGTGGATTTTAAATACATACTAGATTTGAGCGAACATTATTAAATTCACGTGAACCCACATATTACGTTATAACATGATCTTAAATGAAAATGCATCAGAATATACTATTGGTTTCGCAGAGAGGGTAAAACTAGTTGAGTTGTTAGGAAATGTGATAACAATTATAGAAAACAATAGCTTTTGGTACCAATCAATAATCATACACTAACAGCAAACTGAAGCTGCAAGATAAATGCTTGAAATTAGACTAACTAGAGGTGATTTGAACTAATTTAGAGATAACATTCACATCTGAAATCGACTTAGAAAGTATCACTGACTTATATGTCAGGTATAACTCCTTAATAGGTAGATCGACTGTGTTCGGGAAACCCTCGGTTCAGGCAACGAACAAAAGCAAAAACAGAAAACAGAAAAACAAGGTCAGATCCGGTCTAAAAACTAAAGCTTTAAAGCAATAAGAAAATGCTCATAGCAAACTCGAATACGACATGATAGCGCATCCTGAAGATGATAATATTCTTATATATATTACATCCATCAATTTACAGAAAAAGAGTTCAGACGTACTGATTAGCTCTGAGATCCGGGAACCCATAATCTGACGATTCTTTCACATATGATCTTTTTCGTGAATTCGACATCAGTGATCTACGACCGGTGACTATCATCATCAGTTTGCTAGTTTTTCTAGATTCTTCATCTAAAGTATAACCGATAAAGAAGTTAATAATGGTAATCAGAGGATTGCAAGGAAAGGAAAAAGTTACCCATTTTATTAGTGTGGATAAGTATTTTTTAAGAAAGATATAATAGAATAAGAATAAGAATAAAAATGGAGTATTTATAGAGTAGAATTTTATAAAAATGATCGTTCATGACCGTTGGGTGAGAGGAGAGAAAGTGTTAATAATATTGTTCATAACCGTTAGAATTAGGGGAAAATATTTTAGTATCATCTAACCGCTGAAATAAAAGAAAACGAGATTATACAGAAATATTAAGTATCACTACTCGATTAAAAAATTTCGTGAGATAATAATATAAGTGGGGATTTTGTACCTCCACATAGTAATTAAATAAATAAACACAAGATGGAAGATTTAACCTTCCACACAAATAATAAGCAATAAATGAAGATTTTTACACTTCACTGAAACAATAAGCAATAGGTGAAGATTTTTACTCTTCACACGAATAATAAACAATAGTAATTAAATAAATAAACACAATATGAAGATTTAACTCTCCACACAAATAATAATCAATAGGTGAAGATTTTTACTCTTCACTCAAATAATAAAGAAGAGATGAAGATTTTAGTATTCACACAAATAATAATTAATAGGTGAAGATTTTTACTCTTCACTCAAATAATTAAGAAGAGATGAAGATTTTACTCTTCACACAAATAATAGTCAATAGGTGAAGATTTTTACACTTCACACAAGTTAGTGTCAAATTTTATTTAGGTCCTTAATATAATTCATGGTCCAAATGTATCGTCAAGGTATTAGGATATAGTCCAATAGTACATAGGTAACCACAAGTCCAAAAATGTTGTCAAAATGAAGTATGGTCCATCAATAGTTTATAGTCCAAAATGTCATTAAATAAGAAAAAATATCGATCTATATTTTGATGATAATCATAATATATCATGCGCATTTAATGAGTCAAATAATACTTTCATGCAATTAGTAAGTTCATTCATTCTCCTTTATATATAGACATTAAACAAGTACGTAGGTAGCAAAAAGTCCGAGGGTATATTGTGCATGTCATTCACATAGTTTTAGGAATTACAAAATACATCCCATAACTTAAATTATTAACATTAATGTTATACATTTTTAGATGGTTATGTAGCATACCTTAATTTGGAGATGTTGCTAACCGATTATGGAATGCAATTGAGCCTGTAGAGTCTCTCATGCTGATAACGTGTTATGGAATCAGATATTTGAACACCTCTAAGACAATATTTATGAACTAATATGATGATATAAAGTACTACTATAATTTTATTAAAGTATATAAGAATTGAGAAAGAGAAATAGAATGAGAGAGTTTCTTTTACTTCACCAGTGTCATCTTACATCAATCAAAGGGTGATATTTATACTACATAAGCTACCACTATTACATGCATGAAATAATAGAAATTACTATTTTAAGTTGACATGTTAAATAGATATTTCAACATATATTAAAACATTTGACACATTAACATGCTTCTAGAATTCACTTAGGTGAATTTGACTTTCTCATAATAAAAACCATATTATCAATATACTTTCCTCTTCTTCCTTTTAAACGATAAGAGAATCTTTAACCGAGAAGCATTATTTAATTTCTGTTCAATCTTTAACTTCTGGCTATGGAATAAAATTACCACCAAAGCACACTGACTATTGATTATCAAAAGAGGAAAAATCATAGGCATCTAACCACGAGAAAAAGAAAGAAACATAGGCAGCTGATTGGCTCTTACATACCAATTAACCATTCAACCATATCTCAATCTCAAACTGAAAAACAGTATCTCTTCAAACAGAGGCTACTTCAACGATAAAGTCCCTTTCAGAAGCTAAAAAAACAACAAATCTTTAACCACTTGACTCAAGAAACACATCCTCAGCTGCAACTTCCCATATTTCCAAGTTATATGTAACATCACACTTTCAACGATTTTCCAAATGCTCACGCAAGTGTACGTATCGTTCCAAGTAATATAGTCTTAAGATTGAATATCGTCAACATAGACTGTTTTTAATTACCGAACATCTAATTTATTTTATCTATTTGGCTAACGATAGTTTGATTGAGTTTTATCTATGAACTAGCTAGAGTAATTGCAAAATTAAACTAAATATGCTTTGGTTTAAATCAGTTATGGTGGAAATAGGGCTTCCAATATCCTCGACTATCATTATTTTCAATCCTTAATGCAACAACAATGGTTTCTTCTTCTACGTTAAGATAGCAGGTTAACTAGTCTGTCTTATATTTCGGTTAGGATATATAAAAGTTCAATCCTATGCAGAAACCTTCTATATTTCTATGATAGATATTACCACATAGGAGGATTAAGAACATTAACCTAAAATGCTACACAAGTATCGGGGTACTTTCGTCCACGATTTTAACTTATGTCTATTCAATTACAGCATATTCAAATCTCCCCTCTCGGATCTCGATTCGAAATCATATAAATTATGACAATTAGTGATCAGTTAATTATCAAACATTCAAACCAATATTGAATAAATCTTAACAAGATGAAGAAGAAACCAAACTAATGCATTAATTCATGAAAACAATTTTCAAGCGATTCAATGGAAAACCCTAATTAAAAGATTAGCTCCTAGCCATAGACATGCTAAGAATTAATTCAATATTCAACATGAACTGAAATAAGAACAAAGAAAAGAGAAAAGAAAATAACTTGAACTAGGTCTCAAATCTTGTGTTTTGCCTCATTTCCTAGCCTCCCCAAAGTAGAATAAAAGTATGTACAAGATGCCCTAATAAGGTCAGAGTTTAGAGATTTTATAGTTGGGAAAAATTGCATTGCGGACCCTAAAAACGTGTCAACATTCAGCCCAGAAAATCAATTTTTTAGCGGCCGGAACCCTGTAGAGTCGAATCGAAATTGTAGCTTTAGGCGCCATGCTGGCGCCGCGCCGCCGGCGACGTCCTCTGCCCGGTTTTCTGATTTTTTATCATTTTCTCGCCCGGACTTCGTCTGATTTCTTCTATACTTCCCGGGACTTCTTAGACTTCATTTCATGACCTTTTATTGTACAATTTCGGCTTAATTATGCTCATTTCATCCTCTTTTTGTCATTTCTTCATTTAGAACCGCAGTGACTCAAAAGAAAGAAAAATGATACTAACACGATACTAATTTCAAAAACAATGAAAAAAATACTAACTAAAAATGACTCAAAAAGTGTATATAAAATATGTCTAACACACACCGATTAGCCCAATGATATTGCTTTTCATCCGATTTTGATTTGTAAATAATCAATAATCTTCAAGTTAAAACCGAAAATAAAATGTACATCTAGCAAAAAATGCAAATCTGGTCAAGGTACAATATCACCAATATGACATATGTAAAAATAATTAGGGAACAGATGGGGGGCGTCATTCGAGGCCATTGTAAATACATAAGCACAAACTATTCGAAGCCAGCAGGGTCACCCAGACAAGCTAGGGTATGTACCACCATTTTGTCGAATGATGTATTCAGTCCGCTCCAGACAGACAGTCTCCCTTAAATTTTCTGATTAATAAGGAGGTGGCAGGATGAAGTGCAGAAATAATATCAGAAGAAGGAGCAAGCATTTCCACTCATAAGATATAGGGCACTCCTGTTATGACAATTTAAATTTACAACTACTTTCCTCGCTTCACATTAAAACATAAAGTTTACATCACATATATTCTTAAAATATGTAAAATAATTCAACATAGGGAATATTGCAATTAAATATAATTAAGGCTGGGGGCGGGATCTGGTTGGGTGGTGTTACGGGGTATTTTACCGAGTTACCGGATCGGCTCCTTATCGGTCCGAGTAATTTTTTGATACTCGTATCCGGACCGTTAAGGTTTTGGTCTGAGTATCGGTTCAGATTTACCGGTCCAATTCTCGAATAATTACCGGGAGTATCCGGACCGCTAACAGCCCTATGCATAAGGCACATAAACACATCTAAATTATAGTAATGAAATTGTCAATACACACCTAAATTATGCGAGAGTCCTATTGTCACGCCCATTTCCGGCCACGACATTTTTTGAATAAGCTCCTTCTCCGGGCAGCGACCCGGGGCAGCATATCAAGTCGTCGGTCCAATCGACGGGTTTTGGGTTTTGCGATGCGAATAGAAGGGCAAGGTTTGTTTTTTGCTGATTTTGACTGGAATTGAAGTAAGGAGATTCTAACTACCTATTCGTGCTATGCTAGTAGTGCAGGTGGTCGCTCCCTTTCTCGATGCTCTTTGTGCTCTCCGTCTCGCCTGCAGGTTATTATTGCTGGCGAGAGTGTCCCTGTCGATGCTCTGTGTTCGACTGCTGCTGAGGAGTGTCCCCGTCAATGCTATGGGTATGCTCCCTGACTGAGCTCTGAATTCGACTCGGCTGTGGTGGTTCTTAACTGTTGCTCCCGGTCCTCCATCGATGCCTTTGCATGTGCCTTATATAGCCCTCGTTGGGTTCTAATGTTGGTAAGTAGACAAAGGCTGATTCTTGACGATATTTGGTGCTTGATTCGTGTGATTTAGTACTTGATATGATAAGGTAAACGATTTGGAGAGATTCGTTTGGTTATGGAAAGAAGAGCTGGCTAGGGTGCGTGGGTAAGGGAAGGCTCCCGGATTCTCCGGCGAGAATCTCGAAATTTCCGGTGTTGCGATGGGGAGGAGGAAGAGCGAACTGGTTTCTAGGTTTAGGTTTGTTTTCTAAAGGCTGTCGACGAGGAAGAGTAGGGAAATAAGGGCTGATGGGCTGCGTGGGTAACGAGTTGAAGGAAATAAAGGGCGGATGGGCCTGTGCGGGTTTGGGCTGGGCAAAAATAAAAGGTGGGCTGATTAGGTTTTAATTTAGGTGGGTTATTAGTGTTAGGTATTTAATTAAGTGTTAGTTTTAGGAGTTGTTGACACCCAATTTTGACCCTCCCGTCCAGTCATTAACTATAAAATTACACTAATTTTAAAACAATTTTATAATAATAAAATACAACAATAATACATTAAAGACAGACATAAATAAGCAATTTAATAATAGCGCCGCATTCTAAAGTATTAAGCATTAATTAAGTAGCGTGTCCGTCTTTATTTTTATCTCAAGCTAAAATTAATAAAGCACCTAAAGTCATATTAAGATAATTTAACTTTAACTTAAATAATGATAAAATATACATAATAAATAAAATTTTAAATAATAGCGTTGCATTCATAAAAGCATTAATCAATCCTTAAATATCATATCCGCATTTAGCATTTAAATAATTTAAACATCATTTATTTACCACTAACTTAAATCTAATTCTAAAATTAATCTAACACCTAAAAACCAAATCCTTTAAACTCTACCCAACAAAGTGAAATTCCCATGGCCCCAAACGTTTTACAACCCAGCAGCCCATAAACCAGCTGGCCCAAATACCCCAACCTTTTATTTCATCTTCTCTATACCAAACCCTAAAACAAAAATAAACAAAGCAAAGAAGAAAAAAAACGCTGCTGCCATATTCACCCCAACAACTTACCATTCACAATCCAAATCTCAATCAAAACTTACCAAAAAAAAAAAAGTCTCGAATTCACCATAACCATTAACATCAATAATCTTTTAAATTACCTTAACCAAAATTCGTACAGATTTTTAGTCCTAAATTACCGAAAAATCATACACTAAAGTGGCAATAAAATCATGCCAAAATCACAACACAACCATCCCAATAAGAGTAGCCAAAAATCGCGTCCAAATTAACACCAAATCAAATAAAAACAACACCAAATTGACCAGCTGTAGGAACCATTATCAAATTACCTAATTTGAAACCCACAAGGGAGCTATAAATACCAATCTTTAAAAAAGAAAAAGGGGGCAGGAAAAAAAGCAAGAAAACCAGCAAAGAACACACTAAAAAAAAGAAGAAAAACCTTCCCCCGTCGAAAAATTAGTGGCAAACCAGCAAGTCGTCCCAATACAAAGCTTCATTTATTTTCTATCGCATAAGCAATACATTACCCGAGTAAATCGACGACTTGATACGCCTTCGGTTATTTGCGGAGAAGGTAAACCCAATTCTATCTTTAGTTTCCTGTTTTGTTATTTAGTATGATCCGTAAATACGTTGCTTGGTGTGCTTGTTAAACAATTTTTTTTAGTGTAAATTAATTATTATTTGAGTTTGTCAAATTGATTATTAATCACGGTTAGTCTAGGCTTTATTTAAGTATTAGTTTTTTTGGTCCACTGTTAAATCTGTATAGTGGAAGCTTATTTGTGATTTCTGGTTATTGAGACAATGTTGAACATGTTTAGTTAATTGTTGATTGCTTGGATTTAACAGGTTAAAACTAAATCATACATCGGCTAAATTTTAGCTTAGCGTGTAGGACTACGTTAGGATCACTGTTGGTAGTTATTATAAGGATCTATGAATTTGGAAGGTTTATTGTGTTAGTTTATCATGATGGTCTATCCCGCATTGAACTCTGCTGGCGTCTATTTTATGTCAATGAATTTTGTGTGGTGCTCAATTACATGTCTGTTAGTCTAAGTCTAAATAAAATGATTTAGTGTCATTGTACATGGGAATGTAGCGCGAAGGGAAGCCTGCGTATTTGGCCTCATTTCGGGAGGTCTTGAATGTCTAAAGATGTAATTTTTAAGTACCCATTCGCGCACCTTTAGGCTCTCATGTCCTCTGAATTGAATGTATGTTTGTTGGCACTTAACCATCTAAATGTGTTTGTAATGGCACATAATATCTTTTAAACTTATACCGTGTCATACATTTTGGGTTTATGCAAATGTGTCATTTTTAATTCCATTATTAATATGGTTTGAGTGCATACTAATCCTTATCTTTTCTTATTTTTACATGAAATGCATCGGAGTAAAACGAAGAGTCTCACGGCGAGACTCATCACGAGCTGCTTCAAATATTCATATGCATCCATCTCGCATAGGAAATTTCAAACCGCGGCGAAAGGACATCGCCATTCTTCGAGTCATCCTTATTTAATTCATATACTTTCCTCATTCATTTGTTGTAATTATTTGCCTAACATTTACTCTAACATTAATATATTTAGAATAACCTAAGCTTTAAGTCGCTATTAGAAAAAATAGTTCGACACTAGAAATATGCATCTCATTAAGTTGATTATTCTAGCTTGCTTAACCTATTTTTGAACAACTAATCGCGAGACTGATGCATCTTAAAAGAATTAATAATTCTTTCATTAATACTATATAATTTATTATCCACCGACTTTGCAAACAAATGCCTACTTTTAATCACTAAGTTAACTTTGCATAGTCATATTTTTTAAAACTTCTTATGTATAACACATTATATGATCTCTTTCGAAAATTAACTTTATAAATAAATCTTATAAACCTTTTTCAGGTTATAAAAGAATGCATCTTTTTACTTTTTAAATTTGCAGGCACCTCTTCACTTAAACTTTTCAAAACGTGCATCTTAGCATAATAATTACCCTAGGTTTGAACGGACAACCGCAAGTTAGCGGATCCTTTAGGGTGCCTGACCCCTTCCCTTTAGGATAATAAAGAACCCTTGCCCAGAATCTCATTAAGTTTAGCAGACCATTTAAATGGAGTTAATGTTTACTTTAAACTAGTTAACATTTAGGTGTCCTAATTCACCCAAAATAATTAGGTGGCGACTCCGCGAACCCCTTAGCACTTTTAGCGCCCTAGCAACCCTTTAGCATTTAGCACCTTTTTAACATTTTAGCATTCTTTTAAACATTTAGCTCTTTTATTTATTTTCTAACCTTTTTATTAAGCAGGGTTCGCTAGAAAAAATGTCGCGGCCGAAAAAGGGCGCGACAGAATGGCGACTTCACTGGCAACCCTTTAGCATCTTTAACCATTTAGCACCTTTTAACACTTTAACATTCCTTTTAATATTTTAGCACTTTTTAAGCACCTTTAACCTTTTAACACTTTTTTTTAAATATTTAGCACTTTTACTTATTTCCTAACATTTCATTATTTAAGCAGGGTTCGCTTTTAGAAAAAGTCGCGCCCGAAAAAGGGCGCGACAGGAGTTAATTAATTAGTTTTAGGCTTTTAATTAGTGATAAATTAATTAATTAATTAATTGTGATTAAATTATCTAATTGTTATAAAAATAAATGCGGGCGTGCTATTTAATTAAAGAATAAAGACGGACGTGCTATTTAATTAATGCTTAATATTCTAGAATGCGACGCTATTATTTTAAAATCTTATTATTGTGCATTATTGCGAAGTTAAATTAAAAATGAATTGGGTTCAGATTAAATTATTTAAATGCTAAATGCAAGTATGATATTTAAGAATTGTTTAAGGCTTTTATAAATGCGGCGCTATTAAATGCATGTATTAGATTAAAATTGATTTTAAATTACGAATGATTATGAAATTCTCTTGTGTATTAATAAATGCGGCTATGCTACTTGACACGACGTCATTGCTAAATTATTTATTTGTACTTATTATTAATTAAGAATAATGACAGGGCTTAAAATTAATTAATGCGGGCGCGGGACTCTAAGTGCTTAAAACTCTACGTAAGACGCGACGCCATTATTAAATTACTTATTTATGCCTGTATTTATGTTTTATCGCTGCATTTTATTATAAAAATCATAAAAAATTATTTTACAAAAATTAGTCTTATTTTATAGTTAATGACTGGACGGGAGGGTCAAAATTGGGTGTCAACACCTATAAGACCCTAAACCTATATTTAGTCCTCACTAATTACGTAGTAATGAAAACAAGTTTAAACATACGGAAAAGGGTCTGTCCTTAGCCTATATGATATTGCTCATATTTGACCTCATTTTAAACGTTGTCCCCGTTATGTCTTTACCGTTATGTTTTGTTTATATTGGTGCCCTTGATTTAACAGAAACCTAAAAAAAATATTGAAGGACATATTTGTTCAGTTTTGCATAGTATATGGGCGTATTTGATGCATTGAAAATCCTGAATTACATATTGTACTAATAGTTCTTAGATTTTTGTATAGTCCATTTTATGCTAGCAAATATTTTTTTGGTACTGCATTTTGAAACTCCACACTTATCGTGCTACTCCACACTTTTCTTTCTTATTCTTTCACTTGCTAATGAAATGTGAGAAGCTTAGAGTTTTTCACATAGTCGTGGAAGGGTATGTGGATGTGGAGTTGCTGCACTCCATCTCACATCATGGACTCTAAATAATTTTACTAATTTTTTGTCATGTGTGAAATTCACGAAAGGGTCAGACCACACTTAATTTATGTAAGAAAATGTATAAATGCTTAAAATGCAATATTTTCTATGTTATTATTATCAAAATTTCAGCACTGCGGGAGAGTTTTTTCAGGTTTCATAAGTCTAATGTAAGTTATCTCTTTTTCTTTGGGATTATTTTGTTTTATGACAGATTTGTGATTCTTTTTTATGTTTGTGTTGTGTTGCAGAGTTCTTTTCCCTTGTGAATTGTGTTGCATGCATTATCGTGTAGATAGGGACTGAGAAGACGAAAATTTTCCAGCAAAAACTATCCAGGTCATCAACAAATTGAAAAATAAACATGATGTTATGATCATTAGTGAAAACAATCTTTTGAAAATGAAAAATAGTGCCTTATTAGTGAAAATGATCTTAAAGAGATGAATGTAATTGCATTTGTTCTTTTAATTGTATAATTTAGATGTAGTGTGATAAATTGTGAGATATAAGCATGCATGCGTGAATTGAATGTAATTCAATACTGTATTGAAGGTAGGAAGAGAAATAGAGAAATAGGAAGGGAACGGGAGAGAGAGAGGAGGAGTTTGTAGAACCTTTCACATTACCGCAAAATGAATCTCAAGTGTCCTTACTTATACAAATAAGCTATTGCTACTAAACTACTAATAAGTTGGACTACTAATTGGGCTTATAGCCACCACTACACATAAGCTATTATTGGGCTTATAGCCACTACACATACGAAAACCAAATGTATACTATATGTATATCACGTATACTTCAACACCCCCCCCGCAAGCTAGGTACTAAACAAATTCTTAACACCTAGCTTGGACAATAAATGAGAGTGTTGATGTTGCACCAAACTCTTGGTTAAAAGGTCTACAGGCTGTTCTGCAATCGAGATATGCCAAGTAGAAACCAACCCAAACATGACATTTTCTCGTATAAAATGGCAATCGATGTCGATGTGTTTTGTCCACTCATGAAACACCGGATTGGCAGCAATTTGAATAGCTGACTTGTTGTCACAATAGACTGGAATGGGCAGCTTCAGAGGGAAATTCAGCTCCGCAAACAAACCTGAAATCCAGACTACTTCTGCCACCACAGATGCAAGACTTCTATACTCATCTTCGGCTGAGCTCCTGGATATTGTGTGTTGTTACTTCGACTTCCAGGAGACAAGAGAAGACCCAAAGAACACAAAATAACATGCGACTGATCTCCTGGTGTTAGGGCAGGAAGCCCAATCAACATCACATTAGGCAGAAAGTTTATCAATGCTCCCAGCAGTCATGAAGATCCTCAGGCCTGGTGCCTGTTTTACATATCGAACCACCCTTTCTGCTGCTAACATATGCGACCTCTTTGGAGATTGCAAGAACTGGCTCAAACTCTGCACAACAAATGTTATATCTGGCCTAGTATTGGTTAGATATAGCAATCGACCAATCAGTCTCTGATAACCAGCCACATCTGTCAACAAAGGATCATCATCTTCAGAACATGCACTTCCAGCTTTCCTCATATGTTGATCATATACATAAGAAGTAAGCTTCACATTTAATTCCATTGGAGACCCAACTGGTTTTGCACCTGCCAAGCCCATATCTGCAATTAATTCCAATGCGTACTTCCTTTGGTGCATTACTATACCATCTTCGTTCTTAGCAAATTCAAATCCTAGGAAGTATCTCAATTCTCCTAGATCCTTGATTTTGAAATGTAGTTGTAGTATTTTTTTAGTTTTCTCAATCATTCTTGCATCATTTCCAGTAACCAGCAAGTCATCGACATATATCAAAACTATCACAATTCTATCCTTCTTGGTGAGCAGTGAGTAATCCAAGTGACTTTTTATGAACCCAGAGGACATCAAAGCAGTGGTGAGCTTGATGTTCCAATGCCTTGATGCTTGCTTCAGCCCATATATTGACTTAAGCAGTCGACAAACCTTTCATTTCTTGTGTGCAAACCCCCGTGGAAGGCTCATATACACCTCCTCATTGAGATCTCCCTGCAGGAAATCATTAAACACATCCATTTGGTGCACAACCCAACATTGAGCCACAACAATTGAGATAACTGACCTCACTGTCACCATTTTTACCACAGGCGAAAAGGTGTCTGATAGTCTATTCCCTCATTCTGATTGTAACCGTTTGCTACCAATCTTGCTTTATACCTTTCCACTTCTATTGTAGCTTTATATTTAATTTTATAGACCCATTTACAACCTATAACTGACTTATTATTTGACAAGTCAACTACTTCCCATGTCTTGTTGTCTTCTAAAGCCTTGATTGCCACGACTTGATCCACTTTGCATTCTTCATTGCTTCTGTGTATGACTGTGGCTCACATTCTTCTGATAGTTTGGCCACTAAATATTGATATGATTCAGAGAGTCCTATGAGGATGACAACATCTGACAATGGATACTTGGCACCTTTTCTTTCTGTTGGGGGCTGAAGAAAATCTGTCATCCAGGAGGGAGGTTTTTTGCTTCTATTGGATCTTCTAACCTCCAGGGATGACTGATGGTCAGGAGGTTGTGCAGCATTATCTGAAGTTCGTCTCCCCGGATCATCAACAGCTACTTCAGGCACTGTAATCCAGCTTCAGTAACACCAACATCTACAACTTCAACATTATCATCTTGCAACTTGAGTGCTTTAGAATCTGCTACATCATTTTGTACCTTGTATGCCTCAGTATCAACAGCTCCATCTCCAGGTCCTCTAGAAATGACATGCTCATGAAAATCAGAATCATTAGAAATATGAGAATAATTGTCAAGTGATTTGGACACAGGAGAACTACAATACGATTCATCACTAGGAACCTCAACTGCAACTCCCTAGAAAAAAGGGAAATGATCTTCATGGAACACCACATCTCTGCTCACAAAGATTGTTCTATTAGTCAAATCAAGTAATTTATACCCATTCTATCTGCTTGCATATCCCAGCATCACTGCCTTAATGGCTCTTACATCAAACTTGTCTCTCTTGACTAAATTAGTGACATAGCAAAGGCACCCTACAACCCTCATGTGAGAGAGGGATGACATCTTCCGGAACAACTTTTCATAGGGTGAAACATTTCCCAAAACAACAGAAGGAATTCTATTTATTATATACACTACAGTCTCCACACAGTCTCTCCAGAATTCAGCAGGTAAATGTCCTTAAAATTTAATACCTCTAGCAATCTCCAAAACATGTATATGCCTTCTCTCCACTACTCCATTTTGTTGTGAGTATAAGGACAAGAACTCTGATGTATAATTTCGTGTTGCTTAAACAAATCAAGGCATGCACTATTAAAGAATTTTGTGTCATTATCTGTTCTAATGCTCTTGACACTCATATCAAATTGGTTTCTGATTTCCACAAGAAAATATCTAAGAATAGTAGATACATCAGACTTGAGATGTAGTAGAAACACCCAAGTCCATCTAGTGTATCATCTACAATAGTAAGAAAGTATTTCATTCCGTTGTAAGTAGGCACCTTACAAGGGCCCCAAACATCAACATGAATAGTTGGAAACCAAACATTGTCCTGCTAGTACTACTAGGAAATGCCTTTCTAGTTTGTCTAGCTATGGGACAGATTTCACAATATTTTATTGTAAGCTTGGACTTATCTCCTTAATTTCTTATCTTCCTCAGCATGCTCATTGGAACATGCCCCAATCTCCTATGCCATAATTCTCCTCTTCTCTGTGTGTTCACCTCTGTTGATCCTGCAGCAACAAATACTGGTGTCTGCACTTGCCTGGTACAATTTGCTTTTATTTTCGTTTTCAGCATATAAAGTCCATCAACCACCTTACCAATCTCCTTCACCTTCTCAGTGCAGAGATCCTGCAGAACAAATAAGTCAGGGAAAAAGGAAGCACAACAGTTTAACTCCTTAGTCAACTTTGAGACTGAGAAAAGATTAAACTGAAAGCTTGGCACACACAACACATTCTTAATAAGATCACATCCTCCCAATCTACAACTCCCTACCTGTGTAATTTATGTTGTATCACCATTAGGAAACTATACATGACCTGCATTGTCTATGAGATCATGTTCTTCAATTAAGTTGTTATCATTTACCATGTGGTTAGTTGCTCCTGAATCAACTATCCAGGTAGGCTCAGTTTCTTTACAAAACACAGGATTACCTGCCATATGTGCTTGAGGTAATTGATTCCTGTTGTGTGCATCTGTTTCAAGTTGATGCTTAAGCACTGCAATCATTTTCTCAGGAGGATACGCTCTCAGCATCTGGTGAACTGATCCTGATACTCCTAGGATAACTGTCTCACTCCTTCTTCATAACTCAGGTTTAATGGACCACAAGTATTCCCTTCTCCTGTCACAGCCACATTCACTTTCTTTTTGTCTCTAAAATCATCAGGATACCCTACAAGTTTGTAGCACTTGTCTCCTATATGTCCTTGCTTGTTGCAATAGTCGCAATACATCAATTTATAGCAGTTTCCTCTATTATGTCCTTTCATTTTGCAGTAATCACAGTACATATATTGAGAGGATGACTTCTTCTGTCTTCTCTGGTTCTGATTATTTCCAGGTCTACCAAACAATGCTATATGCTCAGTGGATTCAACTGTCACATACTTTCCGGTCATCAATTTCTGGCTTTCATCTTGCGCAATCATGACATAGGCTTGATTCACACTAGGTGTGGGTGACATCAAGAGAATATGACTCCTAACCTGATTGTAACCATCATTCAACCCCATTAGGAACTCTAACAACCGCTGATTTGCCAGATGCTTTATGTATTCCTTGGGACTGACACATTCACATGTCGGTGGCGGAATGATTGAGTCAATCTCATCCCATAAGTCTTTTATCCTCGAATAATAGCTCAAAACTGGTGATGTACCTTGCTGTAACATAGCCAAGTCCTTTTTTAGTTGATAAACTCGAGATAAATTGATATTGTCGAATCTTTCCTTTAGATCTTTCCAAACTGCGTATGCAGTAGATCGATAGAGTATACCACTAAGCAGATTCTTATTTACATTCTTCATGATCCATGACATTACCATCGCATTACACCGATACCACTGTTTCGAGTAATTAGCACCATAAGTCTCTCGATTTACTGTTCCATCGATAAATCCGAGCTTATTCTTCGTCAGCAGGTTTAGCTTCATCACTCGACACCACAATGTGTAATTCTCCATCCCTACTAACTGTATCTTCGCTTGCACAACACTAGGCGTATCTGAGCTGCTAAGATACATCGGATGATTATGATCTACAATGTTCGAATTGGAATTTGAACTCACATCAGCAATATTTTGTTCAATAGATGAATTATCTGCCATGATCTCCACAATTTTGTAATGAAATTGAAATCGATTTAAACTTGAATCTACTCAATTCGATTGGAATCTCAATCGAAGTGAAATCACAGACTAAAACAGTGATATCAAATTTAAACCAACACAGTTCAGTGTTGAACTCGATTGACAGTAAACTGTATTCAAAATAAACTGAATCAACACAATTCGCTGTTGAAACACAGTACGCTAGTTAATGCATAAAAAAAACTCAGATCTCCTGCAATTAGTTTCTCGATCTGCAAATCATCGTCGAATAACATCAATCCTTTCTCCTTAGGCTTTGATACCATGATAAATTGTGAGATCTAAGTATGCATGCGTGAATTGAATGTAATTCAATACTGTATTGAAAGTAGGAAGAAGATGGAAGAGAAGAGATATGGAGAAATATGAAGGGAACGGGAGAGAGAGAGTGTGTGAGAGAGAGGAGGAGTTTGTGGAACCTTTCACATTTTCACATTACCGCAACATGAATCTCAAGTGTCCTTACTTATACAAATAAGTTATTGCTACTGAACTACTAATAAGCTGGACTACTAATTGAGCTTATAGCCACCACTACACATAAGCTACTATTGGGCTTATAGCCACTACACACACGAAAACCAAATGTATACTATATGTATATCACGTATACTTCAACATAATGTAATCGTGGATGAATTGCAAATGTTTTTTGTTTGTTTTGGAATGCAATGATATTTTGTGTCATATTGTTATTTTTGTGTCATAATATTCAGAAATTTGAATAGAATAAGCATGCCCCTATACTATGCGAAACTGAACAAATATTCCCTTCAATATATTTCATTAAATCGTGGGTCACGAGTATAAGCAAAATATAACGATAAGGGCATAACTGAAACAACGTTTAAAATGAGGGCAAACGTGCGCCGTGCACAATATCATATAGGCTAAGGCATATCTTGGATCTGGCCCTTTTCCCTAAAACATATTATGTGCATACACACACCTATACTTGCCCAAAACAGAGAGGTTTTAATATTTGAATTAAAATTTAAACTATATCAGTTAAACAGAGAGATTTTAATATTTAAATTAAAATTTAAACTATATCAGTTAAACAGAGAGATTTTAATATTTGAATTAAAATTTAAACTATATCAGTTAAATACTTAAATGTAATATGTATCTAATTATTTTTCACTTAACAAAATCCAATTCAAAGTTGTATATTTAATTTAGTTGCACTCTCGAGTTTACTAATCCACAACTAACTAGATTAATAATTCATGTAGTTAAATCGCAAAGTCGACTCCAACAAAGGAAAACATTACAGTATTTATTAGCGCAAAATAGAACAAGAAAAAAATTGTGAGAGGGCCCAACCGGGTTCGAACCGGTGACCTCTTGATCTGCAGTCAAATGCTCTACCACTGAGCTATGGACCCTTGATGTTGCTTGGAACTTCATTGTCTTGAATAAAATACCACAATAGTATCGCCGCACGGAATCAAACTCGCCGTTTATCTCATCTCTACTTGGGCGATCTTAACGCTGTAATACCCTATCAATTCTTATATTAGGAACTGTTTACTTGTGCTTATTTATCACAATTATGTCAAGCCTTTGCGGTCCAACAAGAAGGTACTAACCGCTATCTCACAGTACAATGAGATAATGGTCAGATGCACACATCAACTGTTACTTTTCATATTCATTGTTTTCTTTTCTATCTAAACTATCACCATCCACGCACCTAGATGATAGTTGGCTTAGTGTCTGTTTGGATTGACTTATTTTAGGTGTTTTTAAGCACTTTTGTAGTGTTTGGTACGATAAAAGGTGTTTTTAAACACTTGTTTCTAACTTATGTCTTTTGACTTATAAGCCATAAGTTATAAAGTCCATCCAAACAGGCTCTAATCAGCTTCGAGGTGTTTTAATACATAAATGGTATATTTCATAGTTAATGTAGGAAAAAGATATGGCTGATAGTTGGGGTGTGAAACTCGCAAAAATGTGATAGTTCAAGTGTGTTTTTTATCATTAATTCTATTATAATTAGCTTTTCAATTTGAGAATTTCGAATCAAAAAATAAAAAGAGATTTTCCCCCCACGACAAAGGAGCTTAGAGGCGGGACATTTTTGGGGACTAACCCGCTTTCCATTACTTTGATGAGTGGAAAGTCCCGAAGGCGAAACCCCCCACCTGTACCAGAGGCTCCTTGGCCAGGTGGGATGTAAATCGAGGGATATGCGTGAGTGGCAACCCTGCAAGGGAGAGGACCATCGGGATACGAACCCAGCAACATCCCTTGCAATATTTCAGCAAAGTACTGTCACCACACGGATTTGAATCCGTGATGTCGAGCGGTTGTACCCCAATCACCTTGCCACCTTGCCACTTACCAACTCGTCTGTGCCCCTGGAGGCCCCGACTTTCTATTACTCAATATATATTGAGAAGTTTCTTGATATCTGATATATTGTCATTTAGGTGGATTTGGGGAGCACCAAAAGTTATTACACAATAAATGGCTCTATTTGACAACATAATACATAAATTAAGGTTTCCTAAGTTTATAGATTGTGTCCGAGGAGCTGGGAAAAGAGGTGCGTTTTCTTGGTTTCACTTGGTATAATATTTGTTGTTTTGTCTCAAGCTGATTATATTTTATGTTAATGGTAGTGAATGTGTTTGTTTTCTAGTGTGAAGAGATTTTTGAAGGGTTACTTCAGCAGGGTAGGCTTTCACTCAGCCAAAATTACAGAAGATGATAGGCAATATATTAACATATTTCTTGTTTCTAATATTTTAAAAAGGAGAAAATGTTACTGTCAATCTAGACCTTTAATGTATAAACCATAATAATATACAAATAACTCAAGTAAATTGAAACCGACAACAATAATGTTCAGCAAAAACATAACATATACTAACTTGTTTGTAGATACAGGCCTGCTCGACGCAGTGTCCTAAAATAAAAATTCGCCTCCGCTTGTGTTGCAGTTTAACGGACGTCTGCCTTGAGGATACAGCTATCTGAGTGATAGTTCTAGCACAAGAACTTCACTCCTGGCGAATCTACTTTATGTGTTCATCAGAAATTTCTTGAAGAGGAAGAAAAAGCAACAATGATCATCCAATGATTTGATTCTTAAATCAGAAGATTAGATGTTGTTAATTGTATTGTCTATATTAAACAAGTGATCTACATGCTTTATATAGCATGAATTTCTACTAGATGCAGCCATTAGTCCAAAGGCTATGACTCTATGTGAAGAGATGCAACTTTTGGTTCAAAATTGGAAAATCTCGTCGAAGGCACCGCGGTGCCTCCACAAGGCACCTAGGTGCTAATTCGTCGAAAATTCCAGTGACTTACTGGAGCGCAGACAACCCGGTCCTTCGGTCAAAATTCCAAAAATGAATTTTAATCACTTGTTTTCTTTTTCAATCCACACAAGTTCCAACAATACCCCACATTTTCTATTCACACATTCAACAATACCCACATGTGGATAAAAAATAAGATAAAAGGAACTTATCATTATTTATGTCAAACGAGACATGACATACATCGGAAACGATGTCTTTTGGACTTGAACCGTTCGTAGTGAATACCTATCGGGTCTACTTGTGAAGTAGTGGACGAAGTGCCTTGAACTATTCACGTTTTGTAGTAAACCGAGACAATAAGTATCACACATATCATATCAACATATTTCAATTCTTACGATTGTGTTCTTTTCGGTCACGAACAACTCCTTTCTTCATGAGAATTTCTAGAGAATGTAGCCATCTCAGTTCTCCCAGATGCGACCCCACATCAATCTCACATATGTAATATCAATCAAGAATAGTCCGTACTATCCCACCATAATGATTATTAATATTATTAAGAACAAAAGTTCAGCCCTTTATCGTCAACGGATTAACACACTAGTACACCATAAGAATGAGCATATGTGTGTTTTATGCTCCTTGAGTCTTCCCCAGCTAGTTTGCCTATTGAACCTAAATCATGGGATCTCCAATTATGATAGTTAGGTTTCTACCAGTTCACAACTCATTGTATTGGCTTTAAGCCCATTCCCCTCGGTATAAATACGACTTGCTCTCGTGTAAGGCCTTTTGTCAAAGGATTCGCTATATTGTCCTTTGACTTCACATAATCAATGAAAATAATTCCATTATTCAGCAAACTTTGTATTGTATTATGACATCGTCTTATGTGCCTTGATTTACCATTATATATTTGATACTTTGCCCTCGTCAGGGCAGCCATACTATCACAATGTATGCAAATGGCGGTCACTGGCTTTGTCCACAACGGAATACCTTCTAGGAAGTTTCTTAACCATTCGGCAGCTTTATCCAAGGCTACAAACTCTGCTTCCATAGTTGATCTCGTATTTACCGTTTGCTTTGATGATTTCCATGATACTGATGTTCCACAAAGTGTAAATACATACCCACTTGTGGACTTACTTTCTGAATGGTTGAAAATCCAATTAGCATCACAATATCCTTCTAACACGGGAGGATATTTTGTATAATGCAACTCATAGTTCATTGTATGTTTTAGATATCGTAGTGCCCTTATTAGCGCTACCCAATGATCATTTCCAGGATTATGTGAGTATCGACTAAGTCGACTCACTGTGTATGCTAAATTCGGTCTCGTACAATTCATTATGTACATCAAGCTTCCAAGAACTTGTGTATACTCCAATTGAGACACACTTTCACCTTCATTCTTCTTAAGATGACAAGCGGGATCAAATGGTGTAACTACCGGTCTATCATCATAGTGTCCAAATTTTCTAAGGACCTTCTCAACATAATAGGATTGATTTAGTATATAACCCTCAGCATTCCTTTGAATATAATACCAAGAATGACATCCGCTATTCCCATATCTTTCATATCGAAAGCGGGATGCAACATCTTCTTGGTTTGATTAATTACATCTTTATTTGTTCTCATAATTAGCATAATATCCACATATAAGCATATAATGACATAAGCATTCTTACATTCTTTAATGTAGACACATTTGTCACATTCGTTTATTTGAAAACCATTTGATAATAATGTATTATCAAACTTCTCATGTCATTGCTTTGACGCTTGTTTAAGTCCATATAACGACTTAACCAATTTACAGACTTTCTGCTCTTGATCTTTAACAACAAACCCTTCGGGTTGTTCCATATATATTTCTTCATCTAGTTCACCATTCAAGAATGCAGTCTTCACATCCATTTGGTGTATTTCCAAATTGGGAATCGCTGATATAGCAATTAGCGTTCTTATAGACATAATTCTGAACACTGGTGAGTAGGTATCGAAGAAATCTACATCTTCTTTTTGTCTAAACCCTTTGGCTACTATACGTGCTTTGTATATTTTTCTATAGTACCATCAGACCTTAGTTTCCGTTTGAAGATCCATTTATGACCTATTGGTTTTTGTCCCGGAGGAAGATCAACCAATATTCATGTATTATTTTGTATAATGGATTCTACTTCACTTTGGATGACCTCCTTCCAATAAGGTGCTTCAGATGATTCCATTGCAGTCTTATACGTTTGAGGTTCTCCTTCAACGAAAAAGGTCATAAAGTCCGGTCCAAAATCTTTGGCGACTTTTTCACGTTTACTTTTCCTTGGTTCAGAATTTTCTTCTTGAACCGATGAAGAGAGATTATCATCATTTTGGTTTGATTCATCTTGAGGCAGTGTCCTCTTCTTATTATTAGGAACACTTTTATCCTTGTCTTTGTAACGAAAAATCTCCTCAAAGAATTCTGTTTTCGCATATTTCATAAGTGTATTTTTGTGGATACCTTCATCATCAGAATGATACACCAAAAATTTATATGTTGCACTATTATTGGCAAGACCAACATAAATGCAATCCGCTATTTTTTGTTCAAGTTTAGTTCTCTTTGGTAAATGAACTTGAACTTTTGCTAGGTAACCCCACACTTTCATCCTTTTGAAAGTAGACAATCTTCCATTTCACAATTCGTATAGAGATTGATCACTTTTATTTTGAGGAATTCTATTTAATATCACATTTGTAGTAATTAATGTCTCACCCCATAGACTAAGAGGTGCACCCGAACTAATCAACATTGAATTCATCACATTCTTCAATGTTCTATTCTTTCGTTCGGCAACTCCATTTTATTGTGGAGTATATGGCGCAGTGGTTTGATGAATGACACCATGAGTAGAACATAATTCTTTGAACTCATTTGACGTATATTCACCACCTCGGTCTAACCTTAGAATCTTAATTCTTTTGTCAAGTTGATTTTCCACTTCTGCTTTGTATGTTTTAAACATGTTCAAAGTCTCATCTTTGGTATGTATTACGTATACATAACAAAATTTACTGCAATCATCAATAAATGATATATAAAAATTCTTTCCTCCACGATGGGGTTGCTTGGTAATCACACAAATCACTATGAATTAAACCAAGCACTTCATTTGATTTCACAACAGATTTATGAGGATGACTTACATATTTTGACTCTATGAAAACCCCATATTTAGTCATTTTGTTCATAGAACACTTTGACAACATGTCTATCTTTATCATTCTTTGTAAGGAACGATAATTAACATGACCTAATCGAGAATGCCATAAAGAAGGGGAATCAGCCATATACATAGAAGCAATGCTAGTGCATGTATTTTCAATTATAATGACAATTGTCTGAGTAGGTACAACACTTAGTTTGAAGAGCCCCTCACTGAGGTAACCCTTTTCTACATACACTCCACATTTGGTGAGTACAAATTTGTCCGATTCAATTACAACTTTGAAGCCTTTGTTACTAAGAACATGCCCAGAAATTAAAATCTTACAAATTTCAGACACGTGCAACACATTTGTGAGCACAAGATCATTCCCGGAAGTGAGCCTCAAAATCACTTTCCCTTTCCCTTCTACCTTCATAACATCGGCACTTCCCACGAACAGTGGTTCTCCATCCTTGATGGTCTGGTATGATGATGCCCTTTTCAGAACATACATGCATTGTAGCACCCGTATCCATCCACCAATCGGTTGAATTTGTTACCATGTTTGCTTGTGCAACAATAACACCAATAAATTGGTACTTATAAGCATTGCCTTCAACCATGTTGACATTAGGCTCCAATGAAACAACATCAACTCTTTCATTCTTCGGTTATCCTCTTCAACTCGAATTTTAAGAACTAGTTGCTCAAAACTCATTTTCTCTGTTAGATGCTCCAAATAAATCTTAAAATCCTTCCAAGAAGGAGGTAATTTTTCAATAATAGCACCAACAAGGAAATATTGGTTAAAGCCCATACCTTCAACCTCTAGTTCATGAACTATGACTTGGAGTTCCTCCACTTGCTTGACAACGGCTTTGACATTGCTCATCTTGAAGTTTAGAAACTTGCCGATGACGAACTTCTTTGAACAAGTAACCTCTGTCTTGTACTTGTTCTCAAGTGACTGTCATAACTCCCGTGATGTCCCGAACGTGGAGTATATGTCATATAGAGTATCATCCAAGGCATTGAGAATGTAGTTCTTACACAGAAATTCTTGTGTCCACCAAGTCTCAATCGCCTTCAGCCTTTCGGCCTTTGTCTCCTCAGTTGGAGCATTCTCTCCTTCTCCTTCTCCCTCCGGCAGTGCCGTTGGAGCCTCAGCAGTCAACACGTTTGCCACGTGAAGTGTTGTCAAATAGAACAACATATTTTGTTGCCAACGCTTGAAATCAGAACCCTTGAATTTCTCGCGTTTCTCCACATGGTTTTTCACCATTGATGATCCAAATTGATCCATTTGTTTGCAAATCAAGAAGTGTATTCTTTGAAAATAATTTTGCAAACTCAACAACGTCAGAAAAATATATTTTCTGAGAATTTTTGTCTTAGATTGTTAGTGTTAATCTAGACCTTCAATGTATAAACCACAATAATATACAAATAACTCAAGTAAATTGAAATCGACAACAATAATGTTCAGCAAAAGCATAAACACACACTAACTTGTTTGTAGATAGAGGTCTGCTTGACGCAGTGTTCTAAGACAAAAATTCGCCTCCGCTTATGCTGCAGTTTAACGGACGTCTGCCTTGAGGATATAACTATCTGAGTGATAGTTCTAGCACAAGAACTCCACTCCTAGCGAATCTACTTTATGTGTTCTTCAGAAATTTCTTGAAGAGGAAGAAGAAGCAACAATGATCATCCAATGATTTGATTCTTAAATCAGAAGATTAGATGTTGTTAATTGTATTGTCTATATTAAACAAGTGATCTACATGCTTTATATAGCATGAATTTCGACCAGATGCAGCAATTAGTCCAAATGTTATGACTTTATGTTTAGAGATGCAACTTTTGGTTCAAAATTGAAAAATCTCGTCGAAGGCACCGCGGTGCCTCCACAAGGCACCTAGGTGCTAATTCGATTTTTCCTTTCCAGTGACTTACTGCCATCCAGGCACCCCGGTGCTAATTCGTCGCAAATTTCAGTGACTTACTGGAGCGCAGACACCTCGGTCCTTCGGCCAAAATTCCAAAAATAAATTTTAATCACTTGTTTTCTTCTTCAATCCACACAAGTTCCAACAGAAAACACTGACAAAGTACATGTGAGATACACAGCATCACCTAAATCTACTGTGCATCATATCTTAAAGCGATTACACAGATCTCTCTTTTTCCTGCATCAAAACAGTTGCCCAAAAGTATTTAACTTCTAAATAAAAGGATCTGCGAGTGTATAGAATTATTGTCACTTTTTACTACATATGCATGCCATTTCTTATGGTCCTGTCTTTGGTTTTGAAGCAAAACACTAGTATTACTTAATCCCTAATAATGAGGTTTAACAAGTGTATAGAATATATTGTACTTATTACTACCAATTGTACTGCATTTCTTTCTTCCAGCCTTTGGAATTGAAGGATCCTTGCTTGAACAGCCCCTGGAACCTTCTCTTGCAAAACTGAAAACCGAAACAAGGCAAACAAAGAATAGGAGGAAGGATGAATGATAGGCCTCAAAATTTTCTACAAACTCAAATACACCTAGGTGTCTAGCATCTATGTTCTTCATATATAACACAATTTTTTTTTGTTGATAACGTGGTGTCCGGGGTAGCTTGAGCGCACCTCGACTAATTTCATGGAGTACCTCTTGCGTCCACTAGCACAAGTATTCGGAAAGAATTCACGTAGTGTTTTTGCACTGTCACTGTCCAGGAGATTCTAGCGTTGATGATGCACGAGATAGCTTCAATAGACTAGTTAACACTAGATTTGTGGAACGTTGTCCTGCCCCTGAACCATTTCTTGAATCACATACCGCTGAAGAATAGAAAAAAGATATATTTGATCATAACTCAATATTGATATTTTTAACTAAAAAAATTAATAATAATTATTTAATAATATTTTAATTTACTTTAATCACCACGTGAAGCGCAAAATTTTCACTAATAGATAAATAAAGGAATAATAATGTAGATCCATGCTCAAGGAATGGATGCGAAAGCAGGCACAAAAATGGCAGAGCTAAAGGTTAATGCCATCTCGAAGATGGGCAGCCCTCAACAAGCAATGCAACATAGTAGAGATGTTGATGTTGGCTCAGCTCTCAAGGATGGAGTATAGCAATTGCAGGATATTGCATGGAAGGAGTTGAGAAAATATCGCAGAAATTCAAGACGTGAATGAAGTCATTTTTCAGTGTTTAGTAAATACTTTCCACGGAAAAGAGAAAAATTACATGACCTACGGACAAAAGTTCGACATTGTTTTCAATTCCCTTTCTTTTGCCACCCGATTGTAGCTCCATTGTCAGCCTCGGTAAACCACCTTGGATCTTGTTGCAATTGGAATAAAAACAAATTTAGCTGATCTTTTACCCTGTATATTCTCCACGTTTAGATCCAAAAAGTAATTTCTCAAACAAAACATTTTCACGGAATATATTTTTGGTGGAAAACATTTTTCTCCATACAAACATAGAGATTAAAGCAACATGTTCCTCAACACCAAATGGATTTTGCCTCATCCCAAAGAAGATGTCCATGTTAAAGCACATATCTCAGACATTGAACAGTTGAAGGTTTGCTACTCTTTCCTTTTTCCTAGCATTTCACGTAGAGTCAACATGGACACCCTTCTTTGTATCCCATCAATGCAGGCAGGGGAAGTGATAGACATGAATTTTCTAGTTATGATAAAGTCTGAACATATATTTAAATACAAGTTCAAAACACAAGTATTTAATGTTTACGTTGAAAATAATTGTGCAAACATTAGGACTTAACACTAGTAGAAGGACACCCTCATCCTCATTGGAAGAGAAGAAACAGACCATGCCGAGTCCCATTTTCCCTTCCATACACCTTACTTTTCAAACTTGGACCTTGAAAGAATCTAGGTGGCATATTCAGCCCAGACAAGGAGACAACATAAGATGCTTTATATTCAGCCCACACCATATATATCCACCAAATCATTTCATAGATCAAAAGCAGATAGTTAGAACGAATACTAGCAGAAAAGCACGCAATTTGCAAAAATGTCTAGAATATCTTTTGATCACAAGTCTTCTTACTCGAAAATAAAAGTACATTGCAAATGTAAAAGCTAGTGAATTAACTAACTGGATTCTTCAATCATCAACTGTGGAGGATACAGGCTTCACTTCTTCTTTTCACCACCTCCAGTAGCCCTGTACAAGTCCATAAGAAAAAAAATGCTAACATTAGATACCTGACAAGGGCTTGTAACATTCTTCGGCAAGAAAATAATGTAATGAATAATTTCCTCTATATACTGAATCAGTAAAAGCAATAATAATCTAGACATTACCTCATCTTACGGAGAACACTAGACATCTCCTCTCTCTTCTTCTTCGCCCTCTTGTGAGTACCCAACTTCCTCTTGGCTACCTTCAAGGCACGCTTGTCCTTTCCAACTTTAAGAAGCTCAGTAATCCTCTTCTCATATGGAGCAAATCCAGCAACCTCTCTGATTAGGCTCCTCACAAAGTGGACTCTTTTGCTTGTTTTCTAAAATAAATAACATGGAAAGAACATATTATGGTGTGTTAAGAAGATGCAAGTAAAACGTGTTTAATTGGCAAGCGAAAGCATAGTACACATAGATCCAAATCAGAAATAGGAAACCTGCTACAAATTATTTAATTACTCCCATGATAATAACATTTCTTTGTAAGAGACAACAACATAGTAAAATCACACAACGTGGGATCTGAAGAGGGTAGAGTGTACACAAACCTTAACTCTACATTGGTAGGTAGAGCAGTTGTTTCCGCGAACGGCTGTATACACTAATCCTGAATTATGAATTCATTTCTACATATTAGAAGGCCACTATAATTTTCTCGTCCATAGCCTAATTATACTATTGGAGAGGGCTATGGTAGTTTCTTATTTTTAATTGCATCTTTTTGCTAACACTCCATCAACCCATTCTAGTACAAGATGTACATGCATCTGTTATAATGTCACAAAGTGTGCTCTTCCTAGAAAATCAAAATTTCAACACCCATATCAAGTAAATTGTATATTGGTATCCAAACCCCAAGTTTCAACATTTTCTGACTACCAAAATCATTTGCATCAGGCTTTTCTGAAGTCTCAAAAGTTAACGGGTATAGGTAAATATGAACCCGATGTTATAAACCCCAGGATTTGTGTACAACACAGCCAAATATGCCATATAAAAGCTAACAGGTATAGGTTATACGAAAAGCTCCATTTGACACCCCCATGCGTATACAAGGATGAAGACGCCTATCAAAGACTTATTGTCAAAAATATCTATTGTTTCACAGTTTTCATGACTAGTTAGAAAATCCAATTTACTAAATTGCTTATATATACTCCACGAAACAACAACATACCTAGTGAAATCACACGTGGGGTCTGGGAGGTAGACTAGAGTCACTAGACTGTACACAGACCTTAACTCCACCTTCCAGGAGACACTCGGATCAAGACAAGTCTTATATATACTACACGAAAAAATATGGAAATTACAAAAATGTGCACATAGATTCAAATCCAAACAATACAAGCCCAACCCGTCGAACATATACCATTAGCAATCAACACAGACAGTCAAAAGAAAGAATTCAACTCACCCCTTTTCTGTCAGAAGGGCGTGGAGCTAATTCCTTCTTGGTCACAACATGGCCTTTGTTTAGCCCAACAGATAGCCCTGTATTCGGCTGTTTTGGAGCCATCACCTATTTAAACACACATTCAAAATATAACCCTCAAATCACAAAATTCAATTGCCAACATTTTGTAAAGTAAATGATAAGATACAATGTAATTTCCTCTATCAAAAAAAATTCACATACTTCTTTAATTTATTATACTTGTCACAAGCATATGCATTTTACAAATTATCACAAACCCAAAGTTATTAATTTATCTTTGCATTGCTTATTTAGGCTTCAAGGGAATATTCGAATGCTAGAGGGTCTATCAAGATTTTGCAATTACCTTGTACTACAAATCAAAAATTTATATTATTAATTCATACCAAAATAAAATGACAACAGTAAAATCAGCTCTGAATCATAATTTTCTAGACTTAAAAAATATTCAAAAAATTAAATAATTCAAAAATACTATGGAACACAATTTTCATAATGATTAGTTTTTTTTCCAAAAAAGGTGTATCTCCCACCCGCCCACAACCCGATCCGACAGGATTGTGAAGGAGTTAATCCTGATAACTCAATTGGTTTCAAAAGTTATATCACTAACACGCTGCGCACACCCCTTGAGAACCAGTTGAGCTGTCCATGCGGACTTCATAATGATTAGTGAAACTAATAAGTTAGGATCATTCAAAGAGTAAGACATTCATAATAAATGGAATTGAAGTACAAATTTTCTACCCTTTCTATGCAAGTGATACCAAATAAAAAGAAATATGTTGGATCTACTACTAGGGTTATGAAAAGAGGAACTGCTGCACTTTATACTGAAGTGTGGTTTGGGCCGTTTGAGCTGCTGCACACCTACATATCGCTACGGCCCAATAAGTGATCTCTTGTTGTCAATTCCACTTTTCCCCTATTTTGTGTTGCTCTTTAATATTTGCCTTTCAATGTCTAATTATTTTTTCGTATAATAATATCTGATCAGTTATACCCGCGCTTTTAAAAAAATTATACTCAGCTAAACATAAATTTAATTTTGAAGGGCAAAAATTAAAGACCAACTCATTTGAATGGAAAATTGTATAATTTCTTCATCAATAATCGCAGTTAGAAAGTGTAATGTAACTGTGTTTATTAGAAGAGGCTATGGGTGCGTATAATTGAAATCATATTTATCTCATGTCATATCAGATTATTTATCTGTCACATAATCAAATATCTCTAATTATCATATACACTCCACAGCAGGAGATATTTCATAAAATAATTCATTTTTTCTTTCCTTCATATCAATATATATACCCCACCATATATATTCATTCTATCTCATTTTCTATTTTGTATATGATATTATTCTTGTAATTCATATTATTACACATATAATAATAAAATTATAAATTACTTATATTCATTTAATTTTGACACTTATAAAATATTATTATAATATTAAAATACAACAATACATGATTTTATTAATGTAGATAAATTAATCGTACAATTTATCAAAAACACACTAAAATATTGATAATATGAGAGTCACTCATCCTAGTACTATTCTCGAGAAATTTGAGTGCAAAAGTCAGATATATCTGTTGATCCACTACTAAAATTAGGAGTGGATTGCTCGGTGTTTTAATTGTTGATATTTGGGAAATCACCATAATTACTTCTACCAGTTTGTTGCCCATATTGCATATAACAAAAATTAATACGAAAAACAGTTGACATCATATATGGCATTTGAAAATTGGATGACATATTTTGAGAATTTTGTGGACGTTGAATATTGGGATTTTGTAGTTGGTTAGGAAATATAAAATTTGGAGGAAGATTAAAATTTTGATTAGGATTCATATTTAAAAAATAGCAAATAATTTGGAAGAAGATAGAAATTTAGAGAAAATAGCTAAAATATTTCGGTGTCCAAATGAAGTAAACTTAATCTCTTTTTATAGATCTTGAAAAATAAAAAGAATTGGTGTTTTTTTTAATTCGGTCAAATTATTGGTCAAAAATAGCAATTAAAGTATCGGTGGAAAATGAATTTCTGGCAGCCAATCGCATGCTGCCACATGGCGCTGCAAGAGACATCGTCTCCTGCATCTTTTGCAGTAGGAGACATTGTCTCCGCGTGACAAGATTATCTCCTATATATTCAATAATTCTCAATTATTTCCACGTCAACATGTCATTCAAATTGTCTCATGCTGTGTGTAATTATCGGGGACAATGTCCCCTGCTGGAGATGGTCTTATGGTGATTTTTTTTTAGAAAAGATTTTTTAATTTTGTCATATTTGGTTGGTAGAAATATTTTTTAAAAATATTTTATTTAAAAAAACAAGTTCCTTATAAACGAGGAAAATGACTTTTCTAATGGAGGTAGGAAAAATAGTTTCATAAGTGAGATTTAAGTTCACTGTCTCCTTCTCACCCATCCAACGCCCTCAAACCCCATCCATTGACCATCCCCCCTCCACCCCAAAACCTCACTTCCTATTCTATGCCACCCACATATTATTTTTCTAGATTATATATAAATGCTTTTGAGATAATATTTTTTTTCCTATTTACTGTTGAATCTGTGTGATATACTGTCGTTGAGTGGTTCGCTGCTACCGGAATTTGGAGTGCTACTATTCTGATAAGATAATCGTTCTATCCTGGGAGGGAATATTCCATCAACCTCGAGTACTGTGAGGGAAATAATTTTCTTAAGGACACACTTTAAACTAAGTGGGCTCGATTATATTCTGAAAAATTATTTTTCCCAACACAGATTCTGTTTATTTTTAGTTTCGTGTACTGATTTTTTAATTAATTTATTGTTAAGTATTTTTATACTGTGTAATCTGGTTGTACTAAGTGTTTAACAGATTGTGTTGAAACGTTATTTAAACATATACAGATTATTATGCAACACTTACTAAGGGCAGTCCGGTGAATTAAATTTCTGCTATGCGCGGGATCCGGAGAGGGTCAAATCACAAGAATCTATTGTAAAGAGCTTTATCTTGCAGAATTGCAAGGTAAAAAAAACTCATTTTGTTTTCGGATTAAGGAAAAGTATTTTCTTTCATACCAAACACCCCTTAAATGGTTGGAACGCCAAGGCGGGTAGAATAGTTCTTAGCACTTAATTGTTTGGTCAATGCTTTACTAAGCTATGTTTACGAATGCTCTACTAGCTGGGGGTGTATACGAAAATCTCTAGAATTGATAAGAATTTCCTATAGGTGATACAGAAGAAAAAAAGAGTCCACCTTGTCAATTGAAATGTTATTTGTCAAAAAAAAAAAAGGGTTTGCTTAGTAGACATTTGATCATGCGTTTTTAAATTATAGTTTTATAATTTGATTTCAAATCATGTTTGTTTATACAATTTAGACATAACTTAAGCTTTAACTTCATATCATGGTTTGAAATCTCAAATCATCCCAAAATTATGATTTGGGATTCCAAATAATGATTTTAATTTTTTTTAAATATAAAATTTGACTCATAAGTTTATGTTTTATAAAAAAAAATCATGAATTAGTATATATATATATCAATTGATCGACTTTATATTGTATTGAATATAATTGTCCAATACATAATTTATAATGTGTATATATACAAAGATATGACTATGTCATGACTTAGAAGTGTACAACTGAAGACCAAACTCCGTCAACCAACCATTTGTTTTCACTAGGGGTAGCAAATGGATGGGTTGGACTGAATTTGAGCGGGTCAAAATGAGTTGAGTTAATAAATGAGCGAGTTATTGACTCATCCAAAATGTTATTTGGGCTGCAATGTGTTGGGTTAAAATGGGCTACAAACGGGTCAAAACTCAACCCGTCAAATTCTTACTAAGCTTTAGTTACCTTATTTATTTTATAATTTTAGTACCTAATAAATTATTATTTTTCTTTATTATTGCTATATATAACATATCAAATAAAAGAACAATCTTTTTATCACACTCATACTATTCTCCTTCTTGTACACTTATCTTTTCCCAACCTTGCTCTTGGAAAACAAAAACAAAAAAGACAAAAACTTCACCAAAAAAACAAATTTTCGTCCAAGAAGGTGAGGGGAGAGGAGAGTTTTTCCTTTGAAGTTTTTGACTTTTAAAAATATAGTGAAAAGTTGAGTGTTTGAGTCTTATAAAATCCCTAAGTAAGGAAGACAGAGGAATATTCAAGTCTAGTATAAGTCTAAGTTAAATATAGTTCTTCTAGTTCAAATAAGAGTGTTTTTAATTTATTTTTTTTAAAACATCCGAGACTTTACATTCGATTATCGTATGAATTTGTGGTAGTTACAATTACTTTTTATACAGTTATATCATGCTTATTTTGTATTTTGCCATGATTTTTTACATTGCTTTAAATTACTTGTTCTTGTGCCAAAGGCCTATCGAAAATAATTTCTCTACTTACCAAAATAGGAGTAAGATTTGTGTACACTCTACCCTCTCAGACCATATTTTGAGAAATTTCAATGGGTATATTGGTGGTGTTGTTATAATTACTACAAACAATTAATACAAATTTGTTTGAAGCTATTAATTCCTTATGCACGGGCGCAAGTTGACTAGGAAACAAAAAACAGATCCAACGTAGCCTTATCAAAATAATGTGAACAGGCTAATTTCGAATATATTTATGAGGATACATTAGGAAGAAAAGAGAAAAACTAATTAAGTTGTGCGTGGAAAAAATAATTGGCCGACCAAAAATAGCTTAGAGTCACCACTCGTTTGCCAAAATACATGCCTCTTTAGTAAAGAGGCATGTATTTTAACAAGCAATATTGACTAATAAGCGGCGATGGCGACCGACCGAATCCGTCCGATCCGACCATTGTTATTTAAAACGGGGCCAGGGCTCGAGCAGGCGGGGCGGTATGGTCACTTTGGCGAACCCGCGGGACCGATCCTTGAGCCGTCCGACCGCCCGACCATGATCCATGATTCGACCGCTGCGAGAAAATAGCGGTTGTCAGCGGCCATTTTGTTTTGGCCGTTAGACAGCGTCCATTTCGGCCTCCCCACTCCGACCCACTGCCCCTAACGATTTTCAACTATAAATACCTCATTACTCTTCTTATTATTTTCACAAATCTTTCTACACTCTAATCTCTCAATCAATCTCTAATTACATACAACATTGTCTACATATTCAATCTATTTATTAATTTGAGAATTGGGAGTGAAGTTGGCAACTAACGAGGATTATCTATCGAGCAAAGTTTCAATTTTCAACCTCTCGATTACACGTCGACTCTACGTCGGCGTTTGTCTGTCGTTCTCATTAAATTATTATTTTGTCTTTATTTCATTTAGCACATTTAATTTCATTATCTTTAACTATTTATTAGCATAATTAAAATGAAAGGACTAAGAGCGTGTTGGGTAAGGGTAAAGGGTCGGGCTTAACTTCTAGTAGGGGTGGTAACAAGGACAAGAGTACTTCTTCTAGTATTCTGTTCCAACTATTCCTAGACAAGATGATTTTATAGATCTGAAATGTTTCTGAAATACCATATGATCTAGACACGAATGATTATCACGAAAATGAAGAAGATTTTAATTTAGATGACACTCACAGTTGATGATACACCTACTAATGAAGATGGCGATACACCACTAGTGAAATGCCTCCTATCCCCTCTTATGAGGCGAGGTCCCAAAGCGACCATTAAAATCGGTTGTATGGAAATATTTTGACAGGGACGTAGCTAATCAAGTAGTGTATGTAAAACTTGTAAAAATGTTTATTCTTTTAAAAGCTGGACAAGGTCATGGTGGGGCGGGGTTTAGGAAGACACACATTGCAAAAACACAAAGCCTTGCATGCCCAATACATGATTGAAAAAGCGGTGAGCAAGCGTCCTCTCAATCGGGACAAGGTTCACATACTGCATCCGGAGAAAGTCTGAGGTCAAATAACCTATGGCGGGAGTTGTAGGCCACTAAATCGATAAACATAAAGATAGGGAAGCCTTAGCAAAATTAGTTCTTTGTGGAGGGTTTGCCTTTTTCATTTCCCGAATCTCTGGTTTTATTCATTATATTAGAGATATGTATAATCCACGCTTATAAAGGTTTTCCTAGATCAACTGTTAAAAGAGATGTATTTAAATTTGCATGAATATCAACGGTATTTACGTTATGCATTATACCATTTAAATTGCAAAGTCGCTCTAACTTCTGATATAGGTCGTAGTACTAACGGTCATGATTATTTAAGTAACATGTCATTGGATAGACTATAAATGGTCTGCAAAATGCAACGTATTTTAGCATATAGATATATAGATAGTAGGCACCTTTGGTGAGTTTATTTGAAAATATTTATTGAGTCTCGATTATTACGGAATAGCGATAAAGTTATGAGTATTACATTAGATAATGCATCTTCTAACAATTGACTATTAGTATTTTAAGAGATGTTTTAACTCCTTCTTTTCCAAAACATTTTCATATAAAATGTGCGTGCCATATTATAACTTAGTTGTAAAGGATGGTCTTTCACTTTCAAGATATTCTTGAAAAATACAATTTGCTATACACTTTATTTTTAAAAGTAATAGAATCCAGCGGAAAAAGATTATAAAAAAATTTGTCACGATTATGGACTATCTTATAGAAAAATTCAGAAGAAGTACCAGTAGGTGGAATTCTTTATATGACCAACTAGTTGTTGCTTATGAGTATAGAAAACCTATTACTTTATTTTTAACGCCCATAATCAAAATCCAAATGATATGATTGTGGATAATGATTGGGACAAAATTAGAGAACTTATTGTATTTTTAGAAAATTTTCAACGAGCAACAAAAGAATTTTCTACTTTATATTATCCTACTATTTCAACTATGTTGTTTTATATAGCTATAATATTTTACTTCTTAAAGAATATATGGAAAAACACCTTATCTGTACTATTAAAAAATGTTTATGAAATTAAAGAAATATTTTATTCCTATTCCCTATTTATATTATTGGTCTTTATTTTAACCCGACTATTAAAGTAGATGGTTGTAAAAATCTTATTACAAATATTTATACATGTATGGACGTACTACCACCTCCCACTCCCAAAAATTTAAATGTTGAGCCACCTATTGAACTAACGCTAGAAGAAGTGTTGAATAGCGTAGAAGATGAATGCAAAAAGTATATCGGCATTACCCAAAGAAAGTGCTAGTAACCAACCGACTTTTGTACCATCTTCTTCTTGACACAACCTAAAAAGACAAGCACTTTCTTCTTACGTGGCTAGGCCTAGTATTAATTCTATTGAAAGCCTCAGAAGTAGAATGTGCGGTGGTAACACTACTAACCAAATTAGCGAGTTTGATGTTTTTATTTTGCATGCTACTTTACCGTACCACGCAGTTGTCAATGAAGAAGGAAAGGAAGACTTGCTGAAATACTGAAGGGGGAATGAGAAGACATTTCCGACACATTCAATGATGGCCCGACATGTTTTGAACATTGGCGTCATCGATCGACAGCGCTTTTACTGCAGCGATTTCAAATAGGAGAGCCTGAGACACTCATTAGCGGGAGGCGGCTTGGAGATGGCGGTACTATTGAGAGATTGGATCTGGCGGAGGCGAAGGAGGTCTGATCGACGAGATTAACGAAGAAGATGGCGACAACTACAGCGACATTTTATCTGAAGGCATGAGTAGCGGCGTGGAACAATTTGATCAAGATATACCAATTCCAAGAAGAGCCACGAAATTATAAAGAAATTAGAAAAGTATTTTCAAATTGGTAATTTATTTCATTGCAATTTTAAATTTTTCTATGTCTTTCACTCTTTTGCAATTTTTTCAACAACAATACGATTACAATCTCTGATGTAATTTTGAATCTTGTATATTTGATATTTGATATTTCAATGAAATTAATAATATAAAGGCACAAAAACAGCCTTGGGATGTTTTTTTACACTATTCTTGTCTTTGTTTAATTTAATTATTTAGTTTATAACTTTATACTTTATAGTTTATAGTTTATACTTTATAGTTTATACTTTATAAATATATTATATATATGAGTATAATACTATAATTATAAATTATAATACTATAAGTCTATAAATTATACTTTGTTAGTAATTTAGTATTTTTAATTTAGTGAAAAAATTAAAAAAAAAAACACACAAAACCGCCAAGTCCGTCAGGCCGTCAGGCAGGCCGTCAGGCCCACTGCAGCGGGATCGGGACGGGACATGTATGGTCACTTGGGCAGACCACTCCAGGCCTTGACTCGACCCGCCCATTTTCCCGCCCAGGCCAGTCCGCTCATGAGCAGGCCGGTGGGCCGTCGACCATTTGGCCAGCCTACTCTTTAGTAGTAGTAGACTAGTAGTAGTTTCAGACACTTTCGACTAAAAACAGATCCGAAAGAGATGATTATGGAAAGATAAATGTAAACGTGTAAATATATAAAATAATATATTTCCTATCCATAATTAAAATATTTTCATATATTATATAAATATAATTATAGTAAGACTAGGATTCATATATACCTTGATATTAATGAAAGACTCCCCAAGAGAGATTAATATCATCTTACATGGTATCAAGAGCCTAGAAAGAAAAACCCTAGAATTTTTCTACCAAGCAGCCGCCACCCGGGCATCTCGCGTGGCGCCTCCTCTACCCAATTCTTGGTTTTCTTCTCCATTCCTCTATTCTCTAAATGGATACTCGGGATTCTTCCATTGTCCTTGCGCGTCTTCCTCCACAAATCCACCACGACTCATCCTCTTTTCATCCATACTAGCGTTTCCAACATCAGGAACCATATCCCTATCCTTCTTTCAGTATTCTCTCTGGGTTGAACTGTTTCACAATCATGCATGTCTCTATAACGTGCTTGATCATATTGATGACAAAATTTCGCGCCCTCAGGAGGTTGATAATTCTACTTGGCGTCGTCTAGACGCTGGCGTCAAACAGTGGATATATGGTAGTATCTCTCAGGATCTGCTCCTTACTATCATGAAATCTGACTCCACAGCCCTTGACTTGTGGAATCGTTTGGAGGAAATTTTTCAGGACAACAAGCACACTCGTGCCATGTATTTGGAAGAACAATTCAACAAAACACGTCTTGAAAACTTCTCTAATGTTTCTTGTCGCGCCCATTTCCGGCCGCGGCATTTTCTAGCGAACCCTGCTCAAATAAAAGGTTAGAAAAATAAAATAAAATGCTAAAATGTTAAAAATGCTTAAGAGCCTAAAAGGGTGCTAAAAGTGCAAAAGAGTGCCTAAAGTTTAAAAGGTGCTAAAGAGGTGCTAAAAGGTTAAAATAGGATGCTAAAATGCTAAAATGCTAAAATGTTAAAAATGCTTAAGAGCCTAAAAGGGTGCTAAAAGTGCAAAAGAGTGCCTAAAGTTTAAAAGGTGCTAAAGAGGTGCTAAAAGGTTAAAATAGGATGCTAAAATGCTAAAATGCTAAAATGCTAAAGGGTTGCTAGAATGCTAGGGGTTCGCGGAGTCGCCACCTAATTAGTTTGGGTGAATTAGGACACCTAAATGTTTAACTAGTTTAAAGAAAAAACATTAACTCCATTTTAATGGCCTGCTAAACTTAATGAGATTCTGGGTAAGGGTTCTTTATTAATCTAGAGGGAAGGGGTTAGGCACCCTCTAAGATCCGCTAACTTGCGGTTGTCCTGCCAAACCTAGGGTGATTATTATATTTTAAAATGCTAAACAAAACGCTAAAAATGTTAAGATGTTTAAAAAGGTTAAAAAGGGCTAAAAGTGCAAAAAGTGCTAGAATATTAAAATGCTAAAATACTAACAGGAATGCCAAGTTCTAAAGAAAATGCTAAAGTGTTAAAAGGTTGAGGACGCTTAATAAAAGTGCTAAGTATAAACAAAGTGGTGCTAGGGTGCTAAAATAATAAAAGTGCTAGAAGGTTAAAAATGCTAACAAATGCTAAAGTTTAAAACATGCTTAGAAAGCTTAAAAAGAAAGGTGTCAAAGGTGCAAAAGGAGTGCTTTATGGACTGATTATATGTTCATACAAAGGTTATTTATGAACTAGTTAGGTATACTACTAGCTAAATTAATCTTGCTTAACTTGCGTGTAGTATAAAATACTTAAGCTGATTTTTGAGAGTCTAGGAGAAATCTGTTATGTATTTTAATAAGAAACAGAATGTTGGTTTTATGACGCAGGTTAGATTATTTTTATTTTTGCCGATTTTAAACATGCCTAGTAGCCCTAAAAGACAAATAAAGAAGAATGCGTTTCTAAGTTTAAATTACTTCCTGTCTTATATATTTAACGACCTAATTGCTAGAAGTTCCCCTATTAATTACAAAAAATTAACTAATGAAATTACAGTAAACAAATAGGGGCATAAATGAGATAAGAGAGAGAGCAAGGAGATTGAAGCGGATGACCGTCTGTTGTTTTTTCTAGGAATTGCGAAGAGGACTCGATGGATGTATATCGTGCGCTGCGTTCGCGCGAGTCTCGTTGTGAGACTCTTTGTTGCTCCGGTGCGTGCCATGTAAAAAAAAAAGAAAGTGATAAGGATTAGTATACATCCAAGTTATATTAACAATGCCGGTGAATATTCGCGAGTTAAACATATATGTAATTTGATTATGGCAGTATGGAATAGGTGGCAAGCAACAAGCAAAGGATATCTCAAGATGATTCAATTAAAGATTAAACTTCACGTATAGATCACAAGCAGAAAATATAATGCGAGAACTAAGCACGCAATTTTCCATTTCTTTGTTATAAGCAGAGGACAATAAAGCGCCCAGTTGCGATAATTTTATCAAGAGAGGCAAAGTCTGGAGAAACAAATGAGCAGTCACGACAAGCAGGGTATCTGAGCGATGGGCGTGGATAGAAATAGAGGTTACAGTGCAGGTATGCAAAGCGATGGCGATGGAATATGACAAGACATGCTTAAATATACCAAGTATACCTAAATTGGACATGTATATCAGTGTGTTTAGAACAAAACAAATGCCCTGAATCATGTTTAAGTTCATAACAAGCCAACAATATCAGGCATACTACAAGCAGTACATGGTCTCGGATTCCAGATTCTATTCGTCACCTTGATGTGTCTAATTTAAGAGGGAAGAAGGCAAATGATGCAAACAATTAACAAAGATCAGGTTATACATCCCCTAATCTATCCAAATTAGGTCCATAGAAAATAAAGGCATGGCATGGCTATGGATGACACTAAGGCCTGAGACAGGATATGTATAGGCAGCAGAGTCACGAGCAGGGCACACAGTGATTGCTTGATTATTTACTCACGGTGATCTCAAGATTGCAGGCAAGTAATTCACAAGCTCAACATACTAGGACTTCAAGACAAGCACGTGTGTTACGGACTTGGCAAGAAATACTTAAGCTAAACACATACGATTATGATAAGGCGATAATAGACTATGCGATTCAAACTATCTGCGATTGATCTACGTACCAACAGATTGATCTGGTAAACATTTCTTTATCTAATTATGCTTATAGCTTGCGGTGATAAACAACAAATAATAATCTCGATCCACTACGACATCTTATACTAACCCGTGAGCATCTTAAGTCATAAATTATATAAGTTTAGAGACTTAGACATGATATGGTGGTCATGCTCACTAAGATGACCTAAATCAAGAACTCATCATTCCACGGGAATGCTAATCGATACATATCAAATCAAGTATAAGAGACTAACATACACACGACATACGACTCAGCAGAGGTATTCATAGCGGCGTGGAAATTGGACTTAGTTCTAAGTGCACCAAGCGAACAACACACACAAATGTACATGGATCGCAACATTAATGGATAAACTCACAGTGACTAAGTAAATCGGTTCAAACCAATATAATAAACCAAAAACTTAAAGGCAAAGGGATTGATTTTACCTTCTCCGGGCAACGAACCGGGGCAGCGTATCAAGTCGTCGGTCCAATCGACGGGTTTTGGGTTTGCGATGCGAAATGAAAGGGCGAGGTTCTGTTTGCTGGTCCTCGTCGATGCTATCCCTAAGCCGATGCCATTCCCTACTGTGTTCTGCTCTGCCTTTGCTCTCCCTCGATTCTATGCTATGGATATGCTCTTCTTAACTGCTCCTAAGGGTGTCCCTATCGATGCTTTATGGGTCTCACGACTCTAATGATGCTCTCCTCTGAATCGATCTGGATGCTCTTAATTTTACATCTTCTTGGGTTCGACACTCGCTAAGGGTGTCCTGTCGATGCTACCCACTTTCGACTATGTTCGACCACTGCTATTGGACTCCCTCTGAATTGCCTCTTCTATGCTCTCCCCTCATCTACTGTGCTCTGCCTTTTTCTATTGTGCCCGACTTGCATGTGCTTATATAGCCCTCCTTTGAGTTCTAATAATGGTAAGGAAATGATTGGGGCTGATTCTGGAAGATATTGGTGCTGATTCGTATTGATTGGCTACTGATTTTGTGCGATTCGAACGGTTATGGTAAGGAAATGATTGAGGAACTCGGGTCATGGAAAGGAGAGCTGGCTAGGGTGCGTGGGTAAGGGGAAAGCCCCGGATTCTCAGGCGAGAAATCCGGGCTGAGGTGCTGGTGTATTGGCGGCGATTGCCATTTAGGTTTAGGGTTTGCTGGTTAGGTTCTGGACGATGGGGACGAAGTGAAGAAAGGGATCAGTGGGCTGTGCGTATAAGGGAACTAAAAGAAATTTCTTTGGGGTGATCGGGTTTGGGCCACGGGTAGGGGCTGCGCGGGTGTGGGCTGTGGGTTAGTTAATAGGTGGGCTGTTAGTGTTAGGTATTTAATTAGGTAGTGTTTAATTAATTAGTGCTAAATAGACTAATAAATTTGTGATTAAAATAATTAGGTGCTTTATTATAATTATCTAGGTGCTACATTAATCTAATTTTTTAGGTGCTAAATGCGAGCGTTATTTAATTAATGCTTAATGCTTTAGGATCACGCTATTATTTAAAATTTTATTGTTATGCATTATTGCGAAGTTAAATTAAAATTAAAATGAGCTTAGATTGAATTATTTAAATGCTAAATGCAAATATGATTTTTAAGAATTGTTTAAAGCTTTATAAATGCGACGCTGTTAAATGCATGTGTTAGACTAAATTGATTTTAAAAATACAAATGATTGCCAATAAATGCGGCTATGCTACACGACCGCGGCGTTATCGCTAAATTATTTATTTTATGCATTTATTAACAATTAAGAATCCTGACAGGGCTTAAAATTAATTAATGCGGGTGCGGAACTCTAAGTGCTTAAGACTTTACGTAAGACGCGATGCCATTATTTAAATTAATTATTAATGCCTGTATTTATGTTTTATTGTTGTATTTTATTATAAAAAACCCTAAAAGATTATTTTACAAAATTAGTGTAATTTTATAGTTAATGACTGGACGGGAGGGTCAAAATTGGGTGTCAACAGATGTCCCTCTTTGTATGGAGATGATGGAAGAATCTTCGGACAAAGACGTTGACTCATAGCCAATTTTGTCTCGATCTTCGGAATTGCAGAAATGCTGGGCAGGTAGACAAGGCTGACACAAAAATCAAAACTGTCCCAGTGTCGAGTTATGACGACACTGGGTTACTATGGTCGAAACACCAAGGCAGGCTAACGCGGACTCAAAGATGTCCCAGTGTCGAGTTATGGCGACCTTTGGGCTACCATGGTCAAGCGATAAAGAATATAAGCGGCTTGAACACGGGGTGTCTTCTATGGCTTGTGGTCTTTGGGTTCTACGGTGGGCGAGTGGGCCAGGCGGCTTGGCGCTTACGCGTCGTTGGGAAGGTTGGCCCCAGCAGATTGCCGGTTATTGTAAGAGAAAATCCACGTTGTGCTCCTCGCTGCATGCTAAGACTTGAACAAGCGGTTAGTGCATAAGCGCTAAGGCAAAATAAATTTAAAAACAATGTGGTGTGAATAGAAAAGGTTATCTGCAAGCGCGATGCTGTTGTGTTGATGCGATGTTGCGAATCTTTGTGATTTTCGTCCTTGCGCACGGCGTGTTGCGATTGTGAGCGGGTATGTTGTCGCTGCTGCGATTGTCCACGTACTAAAGCTCAAGAAAGAGTTAGTGCATAACTGCTAAGACAGAATAATAAGCATGCGTAAGAAATGCAATTTCGGGAGTATAGAAGTCGTCCCTGCGTGGATGTGATATGCTGATGATGGCGTCGTTTTCGGACTTGTCGTCGTTTTCGGACTTGGCGTCGTTTTCGGACTTGTCGTCGTTTTCGGACTTGTCGTCGTTTTCGGACTTGGCGTCGTTTTCGGACTTGGCGTCGTTTTCGGACTTGGCGTAGTTTTAGGACATTGCGTCGTTTTCGGACTTGGCGTCGTTTTCGGACTTGGCGTCGTTTTCGGACTTGGCGTCGTTTTCGGACTTGGCGTCGTTTTTGGACTTGTTGCTGCTGCTCCTGTAGACTAAAGCTCAAGGAAGAGTTAGTGCATAACTGCTAAGACAGAATAATAAAGCATGAATGATAAAAATGCAATTTTGAGAACAAGAAAATCTTCCTGTGTAGATGTAATATCGCGATGATGGCGTCGTTTCGGACTTCTTTGTCTTGATAACGTCGTTACTGGGCGTGTTCTTCTTTGGCGTCGTTGCGTGGACTCATTTGTCTTGATAACGTCGTTGCACTGGGCGTGTTCTTCTTGGCGTCGTTGCGTGGACTTCGATCACGTCGTTGCTGGGCGATGTTCTTCTTTGGCGTCGTTGCGTAGACTTGTTGTCTTGATCGCGTCATTGCACGGGCGTATTCTTTCTTGGCGTCGTTGCATGGACTTCTTGATTACGTCGTTATGCGGGCGTGTTCTTCTTTGGCGTCGTTGCGTAGACTTCTTTGTCTTGATAACGCGTCGTTACTGGGCGATGTTCTTCTTGGCGTCGTTGCGTGGACTTCTTGATTACGTCGTTATGCGGGCGATGTTCTTCTTGGCGTCGTTGCGTAGACTTCTTTGTCTTGATAACGTCGTTACTGGGCGTGTTCTTCTTTGGCGTCGTTGCGTAGACTTCTTGATTACGTCGTTATGCGGGCGTGTTCTTCTTGGCGTCGTTGCATGGACTTCTTGATTACGTCGTTGTTTGGGCGTATTCTGCCGGCGTCGTTGCGTAGACTTCTTTGTCTTGATGGCGTCGTTGTTTGGGCGTATTCTTCTTTGGCGTCGTTGCGTGGACTTATTCTTGCTTACGTGGAATAAATGCTCATATGAGCTAAGCTTGAGAAAAAGGGTAGTGTATACCTGTTTAAACAACATGATAAATATATATATGAGAAGTGCAATTTTATGGGTAGAGATGTCGTCACGTCGCTTTGATGAATGTTGGGATGTTGTCCTTGCGGACGTACCAAGTCTTTGCGGTGACAATTGCCATGATGCCTTTCTTTGTGTGCGATGCGTGGGTTGCCCCTTTGACTTGATGCAGAGTTGATGCACTAGGTTTTGTTGCGGAACTACGAACTTTGGTATTGATTGTTGATGCCCTTTTCTGCTGCTGCTTTGCTTTTTGCGGACTTTGGATTGTTGTCATCCTGCGCCTTTCTTTGCTTCTAACATACGCTATCTGAAGAAACTTTTGCCATATTTTACGCTTGGTGTTGCACTTTTCTGTACATTAATATGAAAAGACCTGCGCTCAAAGAAAAATTTGTGAGTTTTGGGGGGGGGTCGATTCATATTTGACTTTGCTGCATTGTTCCTTGATATCTGCGTGCCTGGCTTGTTTGGACTTGCGGCCGCATGCAGTTTCCTACATTGTCCCGATTTTGAGAAGGTGTTATCTTGCTCTTCTTTTACGATACCCTCGCTTACTATAGGAACGAGCGGAGTTAGGCTCGTTCGCTCGGATGCACTTGAATCGGTCATGTCATTTGGACCGTGCCTTTGATCTTGTGAAATATTGATGCTAAGCCAAATCTGAACCGACCTTTTGGGGAGGATGATAAATCTTTCTAAAAATGCAACAAGCGGTGTTAGCATAAAGCACATAATTTGCAAGTATGTAGCGGATATATATTGCATATAGCACGCAAACGTTTCCTAACATGCAGGGGACCTCTTTATGCGGTAAGCCTAAACGTCACTCATGCGAGATTATGACGGATTTGTCCAAGTCGTCCAACTATAATGCCTTTGTTGGAAATGGCGACCAAATGACGGTGCACTTTTCCCAATTTCGGCATGTCATGATTAGGCTTGGATTTATGCATCATTGTCACGCTACACATAATATCTTTGGTCGGTCGTTGGGTTGACAAACGTCGACAAGTTTGGTGTCTTCCTAATTGTGGTATCGATGCGGATTGACCCACCTAAGGTAAATGCGTCGTGCCACTAAAATAAAGGTGGTATAGCTCTATCTTAAGTTTCTAAGATTTGGTTTTTCTAGGCCTTGAGTTCAGGCGGACTACTCGAGTGAGAAGGCTACGCGGTGATCAGACGAACCGATCTAACTCCGTCAGCGCCAACTCTCTTAAAATTTGGGTATTTGAAGAAATTTGCGGGTCTTGCGAAGCACCAAGTAGCGTGAGTGTGTGATTGTGTGAATTTTCAGTGGAAGAAATATGAGCGGAATGCGGTTTAAGGAAAGCGATGGCGGTAGCAATAAAAATAAATAAAACAAAATACAACACACAAAAATTAAATGCCAAAGTAATTGCCAAATAATTATCCTAGATGCATTGTGGTTAAGAACCTAAAATCCCAGTGATCGCCATTTCTGTGCGCCCATTTCCGTGCGGCATTTTCTATGAACCTGCTCAAATAAAGTTTAGAAAAATAAAATAAAATGCTAAAATGTTAAAAATGCTTAAGAGCCTAAAAGGGTGCTAAAAGTGCAAAAGAGTGCCTAAAGTTTAAAAGGTGCTAAAGAGGTGCTAAAAGGTTAAAATAGGATGCTAAAATGCTAAAATGCTAAAATGTTAAAAATGCTTAAGAGCCTAAAAGGGTGCTAAAAGTGCAAAAGAGTGCCTAAAGTTTAAAAGGTGCTAAAGAGGTGCTAAAAGGTTAAAATAGGATGCTAAAATGCTAAAATGCTAAAATGCTAAAGGGTTGCTAGAATGCTAGGGGTTCGCGGAGTCGCCACCTAATTAGTTTGGGTGAATTAGGACACCTAAATGTTTAACTAGTTTAAAGAAAAAACATTAACTCCATTTTAATGGCCTGCTAAACTTAATGAGATTCTGGGTAAGGGTTCTTTATTAATCTAGAGGGAAGGGGTTAGGCACCCTCTAAGATCCGCTAACTTGCGGTTGTCCTGCCAAACCTAGGGTGATTATTATATTTTAAAATGCTAAACAAAACGCTAAAAATGTTAAAATGTTTAAAAAGGTTAAAAAGGGCTAAAAGTGCAAAAAGTGCTAGAATATTAAAATGCTAAAATACTAACAGGAATGCCAAGTTCTAAAGAAGATGCTAAAGTGTTAAAAGGTTGAGGACGCTTAATAAAAGTGCTAAGTATAAACAAAGTGGTGCTAGGGTGCTAAAATAATAAAAGTGCTAGAAGGTTAAAAATGCTAAAAACTGCTAAAGTTTAAAACATGCTTAGAAAGCTTAAAAAGAAAGGTGTCAAAGGTGCAAAAGGAGTGCTTTATGGACTGATTATGTGTTCATACAAAGGTTATTTATGAACTAGTTAGGTATACTGCTAGCTAAATTAATCTTGCTTAACTTGCGTGTAGTGTAAAATACTTAAGCTGATTTTTGAGAGTCTAGGAGAAATCTGTTATGTATTTTAATAAGAAACAGAATGTTGGTTTTATGACGCATGTTAGATTATTTTTATTTTTGCCGATTTTAAACATGCCTAGTAGCCCTAAAAGACAAATAAAGAAGAATGCGTTTCTAAGTTTAAATTACCTTCCATCTCATATGCTTAAAGGCTAATTGCTAGAAGTTCCCCTATTAATTACAAGTTAAGTAATGAAATTACAACAAACAAATAGGGGCATAAATGAGATAAGAGAGAGAGCAAGGAGATTGAAGCGGATGACCCCGTCCTATTTGTTTTTTCCTAGGAATTGCCGAAGAGGGACTCGATGGATGTATATGCATGCCTTTGCGTTCGCCGCGACGAGTCTCGTTGTGAGACTCTTTGTTGCTCCGGTGCGTGCCATGTAAAAAAAAAAGAAAGTGATAAGGATTAGTATACATCCAAGTTATATTAACAATGCCGGTGAATATTCGCGCGAGTTAAACATATATGTAATTTGATTATGGCAGTATGGAATAGGTGGCAAGCAACAAGCAAAGGATATCTCAAGATGATTCAATTAAAGATTAAACTTCACGTATAGATCACAAACAGAAAATATAATGCAGGAACTAAGCACGCAATTTTCCATTTCTTTGTTATAAACAGAGGACAATAAACTGGCCCAGATTGCAGTAATTTTATCAAGAGAGGCAAAGTACAGAGGAAACAAATGAACAGTCTGACAAAGAGGGTATGCTGAGCGATGGGCGGTGGATAGAAATAGAGGTTACAGTGCAGGTATGCAAGCGATGGCGGTGGAATATGACAAGACATGCTTAAATATACCAAGTATACCTAAATTGGGCATGTATATCAGTGTGTTTAGAACAAAACAAATGCCCTGAATCATGTTTAAGTTCATAACAAGCCAACAATATCAGGCACACTACAAGCAGTACATGGTCTCGGATTCCAGATTCTATTCGTCACCTTGATGTGTCTAATTTAAGAGGGAAGAAGGCAAATGATGCAAACAATTAACAAAGATCAGGTTATACATCCCCTAATCTATCCAAATTAGGTCCATAGAAAATAAAGGCATGGCATGGCTATGGATGACACTAAGGCCTGAGACATGATATGTATAGGCTTGACAGAGTCACGAACAGGGCACACAAGTGATTGCTTGATTATTTACTCACAGTGATCTCAAGATTGCAGGCAAGTAATTCACACAAGCTCAACATACTAGGACTTCAAGACAAGCACACATGTGTTCTGGACTTGGCGAAATACTTAAGCTAAACACATACGATTATGATAAGGCGATAATAGACTATGCGATTCAAACTATCTGTGATTGATCTACGCCAACAGATTGATCTGGTAAACATTTCTTTATCTAATTATGCTTATAGCTTGCAGTGATAAACAACAAATAATAATCTCAATCCACTACGACATGCTATACTAACCCATGAGCATCTTAAGTCATAAATTATATAAGTTTAGAGACTTAGACATGATATGGCTGGTCATGCTCACTAAGATGACCCTAAATCAGTAACTCATCATTCCACAGGAATGCTAATCCAGTACATATCAAATCAAGTATAAGAGACTAACATACATACGACATACGACTCAACAGAGGTATTCATAGCAGCATGGAAATTGGACTTAGTTCCTAAGTGCACCAAACAGAACAACACACACAAATGTACATGGACTGCAACATTAATCTGGATAAACTCAGCAGACTAAGTAAATCAGTTCAAACCAATATAATAAACCAAAAACTTAAAGGCAAAGGGGATTGATTTTACCTTCTCCGGGCAACGAACCGGGGCAGCGTATCAAGTCGTCGGTCCAATCGACGGGTTTTGGGTTTGCGATGCGAAATGAAAGGGCGAGGTTCTGTTTGCTGGTCCTCGTCGATGCTATCCCTAAGTCGATGCCATTCCCTACTGTGTTCTGCTCTGCCTTTGCTCTCCCTCGATTCTATGCTATGGATATGCTCTTCTTAACTGCTCCTAAGGGTGTCCCTATCGATGCTATGGGTCTCCCTGACTCTAACTGATGCTCTCCCCCTCTGAATCGATCTGGACTGCTCTTAATTTCTGTCTATCTTACTGGGTTCGACACTACTGCTAAGGGTGTCCCTATCGATTGCTACCCCCCTTTCTGACCTATGTTCGACCACTGCTATTGGACTCCCTCTGAATTGCCTCTTCTATGCTCTCCCCTCATCTACTGTGCTCTGCCTTTTTCTATTGTGCCCGACTTGCATGTGCTTATATAGCCCTCCTTTGAGTTCTAATAATGGTAAGGAAATGATTGGGGCTGATTCTGGAAGATATTGGTGCTGATTCGTATTGATTGGCTACTGATTTTGTGCGATTCGAATGGATATGGTAAGGAAATGATTGAGGAACTCGGGTCATGGAAAGGAGAGCTGGCTAGGGTGCGTGGGTAAGGGGAAAGCCCCGGATTCTCAGGCGAGAAATCCGGGCTGAGGTGCTGGTGTATTGGCGGCGATTGCCATTTAGGTTTAGGGTTTGCTGGTTAGGTTCTGGACGATGGGGACGAAGTGAAGAAAGGGATCAGTGGGCTGTGCGTATAAGGGAAATAAAAGGGCTGCTGGGCTGATCGGGTTTGGGCCACGGGTAGGGGCTGCGCGGGTGTGGGCTGTGGGTTAGTTAATAGGTGGGCTGTTAGTGTTAGGTATTTAATTAGGTAGTGTTTAATTAATTAGTGCTAAATAGACTAATAAATTTGTGATTAAAATAATTAGGTGCTTTATTATAATTATCTAGGTGCTACATTAATCTAATTATTTAGGTGCTAAATGCGGGCGCGTTATTTAATTAATGCTTAATGCTTTAGGATGCGACGCTATTATTTAAAATTTTATTGTTATGCATTATTGCGAAGTTAAATTAAAATTAAAATGAGCTTAGATTGAATTATTTAAATGCTAAATGCAAATATGATTTTTAAGAATTGTTTAAAGCTTTATAAATGCGACGCTGTTAAATGCATGTGTTAGACTAAATTGATTTTAAAAATACAAATGATTGCCAATAAATGCGGCTATGCTACCTGACACGACGTTATCGCTAAATTATTTATTTTATGCATTTATTAACAATTAAGAATCCTGACAGGGCTTAAAATTAATTAATGCGGGTGCGGAACTCTAAGTGCTTAAGACTTTACGTAAGACGCGATGCCATTATTTAAATTAATTATTAATGCCTGTATTTATGTTTTATTGTTGTATTTTATTATAAAAAACCCTAAAAGATTATTTTACAAAATTAGTGTAATTTTATAGTTAATGACTGGACGGGAGGGTCAAAATTGGGTGTCAACATTTCTGAGTACTGCAAGCAGCTTAAACTTCTAGCGGATCAACTCTCCAACGTCGGCACGCCTGTTACTGACGCTAAAATGGTGATCCAAATGATTGCAGGCCTTACTAAGGGCGAATATGATACTTTGGCCACCATGATCCAACATGCAGATCCGCTGCCAAGTTTTAACAAAGCTCGCTCCCAATTGTTGCTCGAAGAAACCCATCGTGCTAAACAGGATGAGCACGCCCAGCAGGTGTTAACTGTCGACTCGTAAGCCCAAGATCAGACGCCATCGGAAAACTCCCAACAGCGGAAGGACCGCGGCGGCAAGGGTGGAAAAGGTCGCGGCGGTAGAGGAGGCCGTGGTCGTGGCAAGAGTCGCGGTCAACAGAACCAGCAGCAACAACGAAGGGGATCGCGAGAACAAGCGGGCGCAGCTCAACGGTTCATCTACTGACTGCGGCTCTCCGTCTGGCCAAGCGGCTGAGTCCATTCGATGCAGCGGCCACATAATCCGTATTCTTACCCCTGTTTGTTGGGCCCCGCTCCAGCCTCGCAGCAGGCCCACTACATGTAGGGTCAGGTCCCGCAGCCCTCCTCCGGCATGACACCCAATGAGTTGGATCAGGCGTTCAGCACCCTCTCTATGCAACAGCCTGACAATACTTGGTACATGGACTCAGGCGCCACATCTCACGTCACCCAATCTGAATGTACTATTTCTAAACTGTTTAGTTTAAAGCATCCTCAATATGTTACAGTTGGTAGTGGACAACGCATTCCAGTTAAAGGTTATGCTACCTCATACATACAACCTCCTCATCCACCCTTCTCCCTCAAAACACCCTATATGCCCCCCCACATGATTAAGAACCTCACATCTGTCCGCCAATTTACTCGTAATAATTATGTCTCTGTGGACTTTGACCCTTTTGGTTTTATTATGAAGGATCTTCATACGGGGACACCTCTTACGAGATGCAATAGCACGGGGGATCTTTATCCATTCACCTCCACCTCCGCTGCCAGATCTTGCTCTCCTGTCACTCTAGCAGTTATTTATTCTTCAACATGACACAATAGGCTTGGTCATCCAGGAGTCCCAGTCTTTAATTTTCTTAGAGACAACAATTTCATTACTTGTAATGGGAAGCTTTTCCAAAATTGTGTTTCTTGTTCTTTAGGCAAACATATTCGTCTTCCGTTTAAATCATCTACTAGTGTCACATTTGCTCCCTTTGATATTATACATGCCGATTTATGGACATCTCCTATCTCTAGTTCTCTCGGTCATAAATACTATCGTGTGTTGCTTGATGATTTTTCACACTATGTTTGGTTATACCCTCTTAAATTTAAATTGGAAATGTTTGCCAAATTTCTTGAGTTTCGCAAGTTCATTCAAACACAATTTGAAAAAGACATAAAATCATTTCAGTGCGATAATGGTCGTGAATTCAATAACTCTATATTTCACCGTTTTGTACCAATAATGACATAGTTTTTCGTTTCTCCTGCCCTCACACCTCACCACAAAACGGTAAAGCTGAAAGAATCATACGCACCATTAACAACATGATTCGCACCCTATTGATTCATGCCTCCCTCCCTCCATCATTCTGGGTCTATGCTGCTAAAATATCAGAATACGTTCTAAATATTCTCCCTACTAGCACTCTTCACAATATGACCCCTACCGAAATCCTCTACCTTAGAGTCCTCTCCTATGATCATCTACGAATTTTTGGTTGTCTGTGCTATCCCAACCTTAGCTCTACCGCCCCTCACAAGCTCGCTCCTAGGTCCACTCCATGTGTCTTCCTAGGATTCCCGCCGAACTAGGGGTTATATATGCTATGACTTGTCGACTCGTCAAATCCACATCTCTCGTCACGTCACATCCGACGAGACCACATTCCCATTTTTGAATATTAAAAAATTCCAAAAACCGGATTACTCATTCCTTGACGATCCTGCCATCTCTCCCATCATCCTCGAACAACTCGCATCTTCTGTCCCGTCCTCAGCGCCATGACCATGCTTTGAGGCACCGCAACACCAAAATTCCTGTGAGTTGACACCGCGGCCCTGCACAGAGGCGCCGCGGTGCCAAATGTCCAGAGAAGACTGTCTGCCCAGCGCCGCGGCGCCTTCGATGACTTTTCCCCCACCCTCTCCTTGTCCGACTTTACCCCCCCGTCTCAGACCCCACTCAGTCACCCACTGTCCCTACTCATCCAATGGAAACTCGTTCAAGGCATGGAATCTTCAAACCCAAAGTCCATTTCAACTTGTCTGCCCAAACCATCTCTCCACTTCCAAAGAACCCAAAATTGGCCAAACAAGTCCCTAATTGAAATGCAGCTATGTATGAGAAACTCAATGCTTTGACTAAAAAGCACACGTGGGATCTAGTACCTAGACCTGAAGGGGTGAATGTAATTCGTTGTATGTGGCTTTTTCGTCACAAGTTCAGAGACAATGGGGATCTTGAGAGGTATAAGACCCGTCTTGTGGCTAATGACACAAATCAACAGGAGGGCATTGATTGTAGAGAGACCTTCAGCCCGGTTGTCAAACCGGCTACCATTCACACAGTAGTGAGCATTGCCATAGACAAACATTGGTCGATCCATCAACTTGATGTGAAGAATGCATTCTTACATGGGGACCTGAGAGAAACAGTGTACATGCATCAGCCGCCTGGGTTCACCCATCCAGCAGTTCCTCACTATTTGTGTCGTCTCCGTAAGTCACTAAATGGCCTGAAACAGGCCCCCCGTGCGTGGTATGATCGCTTTGCCAGGTATATCTTGCAGATTGGGTTTGTATGCAGCAAGAGTGATACATCACTCTTCATTTTTCATCGAGGTAGTAGCACTGCTTACTTATTACTATACGTGGATGATATTGTTCTGACTGAAGCCTCAGATAAATTGAACAATTAGATTATTGCCTTGCTTAAGTCCGAATTTGCAATGACTGATTTGGAAAACTGAGTTATTTTTTGGGGATATCAGTGACCAGGTCTGCCAATCACATATTCTTGTGTCAGTGTAAGTATGCAAAGGAGATAGTGTACAGGGCTAAGATGACGAATTGCAAAGTTATGCCTACTCCAGTCGATTTGAAATCTAAGTTCAGTGCTATGGATGGTGCTCCAGTCTCCGATCCTACTCTGTATAGGAGCCTTGCAGGTGCACTTCAGTATCTCACATTTACCAGGCCAGACATTACTTATGATGTTCAGCAGGTATGCTTATTCATGCATGCCCCCAGGAAGTCTCACTTCACTGCTCTTAAGTGTATCATTTGATACATTAAGGGCACTCTTGATTATGGTTTGCACCTATATCCCTCTGCGCCAAACAGGTTGCTAATATACGGATGCAGATTGGGCAGGGTGTCCGTACATGTGACGCTCCACCTCAGGCTTTTGTATTTTTTAAGGGGATAATCTGATTTATTGGTCTGCCAAACGATAGACTACCCTATCTAGATCTAGTGTCGAGGCTGAGTAAGAGGCGTTGCAAATGTAGTAGCTGAGATTTGTTGGCTCAGAAACTTACTGTTAGAACTTCAGTGTCCTTTGTGTCATTCATCTATTGTGTAATGTGATAACATCTCTGCCATCTATTTGTCTCATAATCCGGTTCAGCATCAGCGAACCAAGCACATTGAGATAGACTTACACTTTGTTCGTGAGAAAGTTGTTTTAGGCCATGTCAGAGTGTTACATGTTCCATCATCCTATCAGTATACAGACATATTTACCAAAGGACTTTCCAGACAGTTGTTTCTTGACTTTAAATCCAGTTTCAATTGAGCTCAAATTGTAGATCCGAAATCACGAACTCAACGGGGTTGCTCGGCCTCCTCCCGCTCCGACTGAGGGTGTGTGTAAATGTGTAAATATAGAAAATAATATATTTTCTACCCATAATTAGAATATTTTCATATATTAAAATATAATTATGGTAAGACTAAGATTCCTCTTTTGTATAGGTTTAGAATTTCTATTGTATAAGGAATGAACATTATACTCTATATATACCTTGATATTAATGAAAGACTGTTAAGAGAGATAATCATCTTACGATAAACTTACAAACATCCTCATTTATCAACAACTTTTTACTATCATGTCCCACGACACCACTTACATAGAGGGATCCAAAAATTTAAGTTAGCAAATGTGAGGTACTATTGAATCCATAATTCTTTTTATAGCAATGTGTATAGACTTTGAGAACTATCTCTCAACTGCAAATCAAATCAAATCAAATCAATTACTTGGCCAAAGCTTCTTCCTCCACGTTATTTTGTAATGTTTCACGGAGAAGGTAACAAGGCAACCAACACCCTCATATTTTCTTTGTAGTGATGCATAAGTGCTGCAAAGGGTACTGATTTTATGTCGGTGATTCAATCTCAACAAAGAAGAATCGTATAATTTGTCGAATGTGTTTCGAGAGTATGTATCCCTTATTGAAAATTTATTAACGTGAAAGTTTATCCTATTATTTATGACTCGAACAATTGAGGTCTCGCACGTCGAAAACGTCGTTTTCACACACGTGCACACGTTGTACCAAAGATCGTAAATTTCCTTAGTGAAAGAGATATTGGTACGTAAATTTACAAAATGTTTGAGACATGAAATGATAGACGGTTGTTGTCCAACTGACGAGTGTTTCACGTTGGTAAATGAAAGAAGAAGTGTACGAAGTATAAATGTTGAAACGGGTCGAAAAAGGGTCGCGGAGTCGGAGAGTCACGGCCTTGACCACAGTCGCGGCGCGTGGCGCATGACGCCCAACTCAGTGCGACACTAATTGGCTTGTCAGCTACTGGAGCTTAGGTGTCACGACGCCTCCTAGGCAGAGCCGCGGCGCTTCCCAAGCAGTAAAGATCGACGGGAGCTGAAAGGTTTCTGACTCTTGGGCTAGTTTTGGAGCATTGAATCTCCATTACTTGGCATATGAATTCAGCCATTATTTGGCTGATTGTAACCTCTCAATAAGTGTCATTACATGGCTATTGATGGTCATTAGTTGGCTAGTTGAGAGGTCACTTACCTTACACTATAAATTGAGGCCCTTGGCTCAATTGGAGAACACACTTGCAATCAGAAATTTTGGAGTACTTCTTCCTCTCTAAGCAATCTCTCACACACTCAAAGGTTCTTTTTTTAGTAAACATTTGAGTTTCCTTTCCTCAGTTGTTTGTTACTGTTTTATCTTAGGAGACAAGTTGTCAACTACCATAAAAGGATATATACGGGGCAATATTGTCTTAAGGACAGAGTGAATATCACTCGACTCAGTAAACCTTTCTTTTGTTCTCATTTTCAGATTGTAATCTTTGTAATAATTACTTACTTCTCGTTCATCCAAGTGTTGTAATAGTTGTATTTGTTGACACCCAATTTTGACCCAACTTTTAGTCATTTTTTGCAATTTTAAGCATTTTAGGACACCGCATTTTAATCACCATTTTTTGGCATTTTTGTATATTTTTACCTAACATTCTATGTTGTTTTATTTTTTGTAAATTGGCATCATGTTTTTACTTTAATTAGGTATTGAACATTTTCAAATATTATGTTATTATTGTTGCGCGATCATTTTATTTTACTAATTTTGCATCTCTTTAAATAATTAATTGACATCTCGTCTTTACTTTTAATTAGGCATTAAATATTTGTTAAATATTGTATTTTTATTATTATTGCATCGGCATTTGCATTTTAATAATTTTGCATCTTTTAAATAATTTTTCTTTTAAATAATGAACCCGTTTTGCATTTTTGTCAAATCAGTCCAGTCCGAGGCACAATCTGGATCAGTCCAATCCGCCGAAAACCAAAGCCCAAACTGAGACCCAAAAATGAAGCTCAGTACACCTTTCATCTTTTCCCTCCAATACCCAATATCCAATACCCAAAACCCTAAACCTAAATACCCCTATAAATAAAAACCTTACCCCCTATTACAGGACCCCTCAGCCGCACAACCCTAAAAAAACCATCAGCCGTCTACCCCTCTCTCTATCTTTATCTAACCCAGCCGTCTACCCCTACCCCTAAAAAAACCCTCAGCCGCCCACAGAACACTATCACCAGCCGCAGATCCCTCTTTAATATATACACTTCCCCCCATTTATTTTGGAGGCTCTCTAAAATTTTCTGACCCCTCCACCCACTGCCCATCGCCGCCGCCCATTCCCCAGATCCGGCGAACCCCCCGGCAACCCCATCACCACTGTCACACCACCGCACACCCCTCAGCCGCACATATCACCATCTTGATCTCTCCCACTCTTTATTTTCATCTCCCTCATTTATACAACCAGTGACCAGCCGACACCGCGCTGCTCGCTCACACACACGCAGCAATGACCGCCGCCGTCGCGTCGACCACCACCTGAGCGCGCCCTACGTCGATACCCCACTGACCCGTCACCGTTAAACCCCCACTGACCCGTCGACCCCACACCCTCGTTTCCGTCGTCCGCGCCCGCCCCGACAACGCAATGAGTTACCACCACTGATTTTCTCCATGTTTATTGGTTGATTTTCGCCATGTTTGTTGGCCATTTTTACTACTTATGCTTTGCTATTTGACTACTTATTTAACCATGTTCTTTGGTGATTCGGCCATTGTTCTTTGGATTGATTTTCGCTATTTTTAGGTGATTTTCGGCCATTTTTATTCTTGATTTTGGGGCTATTGTTTACTACTGATTTTCGGTTATTTGTTAGGCTGATTTTGGTCATTGTTTACTACTGATTTTTGATTATTTGTTAGGCTGATTTTAGGCATGTTCTGGACTGATTGTCGCTATGTTTTGTGGACTGATTGTTGACCTTTTGGACCGATTTTGGTCATTGTTGCTGGACTGATTTTCGGCCTTTTCTACTGATTTTGGATATTTCTGGACTGATTTTCGCCGTGTTCCGAGCTGATTCGGGCGATTTTGCCCTTCTATGTTTCTTTAAAACTAACTGGACGGATTTTTGTTCCGAATGAACATATACATTTTTTATTTTTTACTGATTTAAACATGATACTACATTGGCCGATGAAGGAATCTTCGTCTGATTTCCAAGGTCTCCCATGTGCAAAAGACGAGTTTATTTTTGGCTTTACTTATTAATTCTTATCATTGTTTTAAAATTATTTATTCTATTACTAACACTTTTACTAAGTGTTTATGCAGGTACCCGGAGATGCATTTCAAAAAGAATGTCCCGAAGTTTTATTTTATGTCGCATTTAATTTTAGTTTTATTATTCTGTATTGCATTTTATTTTAATTGTAAATTATGAAAAATGCTTAGAGTATGTAGAATAAAAGCCAATATATAATCAACCTAGGTTTGAACGGATAACCGCAAGTTAGCAGATCTTAAAGGATGTCTAACACATTCCCTTTAGGATAATAAAGAACCCTGATCCAGAATCTCATTAATTTCGTAGACCATTAAATAGAGTTTAATTGCAGTATTTTTATTGCAATAAATCAAGTGTCCTAATTCATTTAAATAATTAGGTGGCGACTCCTTAAAATCATCATTATTGCTCCATCCAGGGAACCGCGCCAAAGAGCAACGTTGCAGATACCGTTCAGACCCCGAGATCAAAAACGGGCGCGACAGTATTCATCATTTTACTCACAATCTTAAGACAATATTCGTTGTAAGTGACAAGAAAGATGACTGGAGGTGAATAATTTGCTGCTCAATCTTTCGTTGCTTCTCAAGGCACACCCAGTGTCTTCCCCACTACTGCACAAGGCTCAAACAACACCTTTCACACTGCTCAAGGGAACACTATAGTTATTCCTCTCACTGGATTCCACCATGAACCCCCAGAGAAGTTCATGGGCTCTAACTTCAAGAGATGACAGTAAAAGATGTTGTTCTTTCTGACTGTTATGGGGATGTCTCATTTCCTAACAGAAGATCCTCCACAAGCTGGAGATGAAACAGACCCTCAGCCAAATAAAACGGCTGGAGATGAAACGGACCCTTAGCCAAATAAAACGGCTGGAGGGGGCCAAGGTATCTATGTCTTTAATGACGTGAAGATGGTTCATGATGCATGGAGTCACAGTGACTTCATCTGCTGGAACTATATTTTGAAATGTTTGTCCGATCCTCTCTACACGGTGTATTGCACCGTTGGCACTGCCAAAGAATTGTGAGATAAACTGCAGAAAAAGTACAACACACAAGATGCGGGTACTAAGAAGTTTATCGTTGGAAAATTTCTAAAATTTAAAATGGTGGACAGCAATACTGTGATGTCCCAAGTCCAGGAATTTCAAATGATTCTGCATCACCTAGATTTGGAAGGAATGAAACCAAATGAGAAATGTCTGATTGCATCATTAATTGAGAAGTTACTTCCCTCGGAGAATGAGTGTATGAGTTACTTAAAACTCAAGACAAATGAGATGACCTTTGAGGAACTTAAAATCAAACTCCAGATTCAGGAGGATAATAAGAAGTTCATGCCTAAGGGTAAGCAGCCCGCTGAGGCAAAGGCAAATCTGGCAGAGGCCAAAGGAAACACGAGCAAGAAACGAAAGTTTCAGAATGATGGTAAGGCCCCAACAACAGAGAAGTTTAAGGAAATTGTCATCATTGTGGGAAACCTGGTCACATAATCAAGGATTGCCGCAAACTCAAGAATGAGAATAAAGAGAAAGATAAAGGCAAGGCTAACATCGTCAAAGACACACTTCTTGACGATATGATTGAGGAGTTCTCGACGATAGTACTTGAAGCAAACCTCATTGAGAATCATATGCAGTGGTGGATGGACACGGGTGTTACCCGTCATATCTGTTCCAACAAAGAAGCCTTCTCCATATATACACTAGTCACAGATAAGAAGTTGTTAATGGGAAACAACGTTTCCTCTGAGGTGCTGGGTGTAGGAAAGGTGATACTGAAGATGACTTCCGGAAATAAGCTTAGTTTGAAGGAGGTGATGCACGTGCCTGATATTAGAAGAAATTTAATTTCAAGACCTTTATTGGTGAATGTTGATTTTAGACTAGTGTTTGAGTCCAATAAATTTGTAATCACTAAGAATGGAACTTTTGTAGGAAGAAGTTTCGTATGTGAAGGCTTCTTCAAAGTTAACACCTTATTTGTAATGTCTTCTATTAATAAAATTGAGTCTTCTTCTTATTTGCTTGAGTCGTCTAATTTATGGCATCATAGATTAGGACATGTAAACTATCAAATTATCCAAAGGTTGGTAAAGTTGGAGTTGTTGCCGTCTATCGATGTAAACCCTCAACGTAAGTGTGAGGTGTGCGTAGAGGCAAAACTTTCAAAGAGTCCCTTTAGATCTGTCGAAAGAGAAACCGCTCCTCTAGAACTCATTCACACCGATATATGTGACTTGAAGTTTGCACAAACTAGAGGGGGAACAAGTACTTTGTGACTTTCATTGATGATAGCACAAGGTATTGTTACATTTACTTATTAAAAAGTAAGGATGAAGCCTTTGAAGCATTCAAACGCTACAAAACAGAAGTTGAGAACCAACTAAGCGTACAAATTAAATCAATTCGTAGCGATAGAGAGGGAGAACACGTAGCGTCATTTGAGGAATATTGTGTCAATCGGGCATTATTCATCAAACGACGGCTTCATACTCACCTCAATCAAACAGTGTCACTGAACGCAATAACCGTATGTTAAAGAAAATGATGAATGTCTTGCTCATCAATTTCGGTCTTCCCCAAAACATGTGGGGAGAAGTTGTCTTTGTCGCTAATAAGATTCTTAACATAGTCCCACATAAGGGTAAAGACAAAACCCCATATGAGTTATGGAAGAAAAAGAAACCCACCTACAAATACTTGAAGGTGTGAGGTTGTTTGGAAAAGGTTGAAGTACCTAAGACAAAGTAGGTCAAGATTGGGAGGGTGACAAGGAAAAATCAGATTTTTCTTTTAAAAGACCTTGGGAGGGTGACAAGTGCCCCCCCCCCCCATCTGATTTTGCATGCATTATATTGACCAAGTCTTGAAGACTTGGTCATATTTCATCTCTCTCTTAGACAAAAGCTCCTCCTTCTCTCTTAAAAGTTCAAGCTCCTCCTTCTCTCTAAAATCCCAAGAGATATTCTAGCCTTAGGAAAAATCAGAAAAAAAATAAAGGCAAGAAGGAAGCTTGTGGCTAGCTTGTGAAGGTTGTTGTGGTGGTGTTCTTGAAAAGGAAGCTAGCAAGTTGTTGGAAAAATTTGGCTAAAGCTCTAAGGTGATGATTCTTCCTTTAGAATTAGTTTTAGTGTTGCATGTTAAGAAGAAAGAACTTGTGGTAGTAAATAATGCTCTTAGAGTCATTACATGCAAGAAATGTGGTTTGGATATGAAAGAATTGGTTAAGAAGATATTATGAGCATGTTGTAGCCTAAAAACTACCTTAGAATTGTTAAGTGAATTGTTGTACCTTATGGGGCAGAATTTTACACACCCAAGTTTAGGTGTGTAATCCCCTTTGAAATGTTGGATTGTTGAGCCTTAAATGTGGCGTTTGGATGATAAATTCGGCCTTGAGAAAGGTGGCAAGTATGTAGAACCAAAGGAAATCTTGCCAATTTTCCATAGAATTTAGTGACTTTGAACTTGGATTATTCTACATTGAAATTAGAGGTTAATAAACGTATCATGATTATTATAGGTTGAAATATTACTTGCGGTAGTTGAGCTTAGCAAGTGGATTGACCAAAGAGGTATGTGGAGCTTTCCTATCTCTTGAGCATGAATAGATGTAACTATGTAGTGCGGTGAGCGTCTGAGATTTGGTATTCTTATTTGTTTTAAGTATATAAAGACTTGTTTCGTTTTAAGAATGTATAAGTCCCTTGGTTAGGGGAAAAGTGTAATTTTACTAAAGTGAAGGGTTAATATAACAATTTTATGGGAAGTTGGTTTATTAGCTTTATAAAAGATTTATGAGAAGAGGTTTACTCTAAGTAAGACAAGTAAGGACAAATGATTTGATTTATGAAAGACAAATGATTTGATTTATGAAAGACAAATTGATTTTAAGGCATCAATTGCCCAAAGGTTTTATGTATGAAAAAGAGTCACTTTTAAAAGAGTTGAAGTATGTAGTACTTGGGTTAAATTCCCGGTTTTCTTTTATTAAAGATATGATTAAGTGCCTTAAGTAAACTAAAATGAGAGGGTATATGAACAAGACTAATAAGAAGTTATAAGTTTTCTTAACTTAATTATGATTATGATATGATGACAGTTTGAGCTAGGGTAAGAGTATATCTGAGGGGCAAGCCCCAAGATTGTTATACCACCTTCTCCAAGGTAAGAGTATGTCTGAGGGGCAAGCCCCAAGATCGTCATACCACCTTCTTCAGTGTAAGAGTATATCTGAGGGGCAAGCCCCAAGATCGTTATACCATCTACTTGATGTAGAGTATATCGAGGAAAGCCCCAAGATCGTTATACCATCCGCCGGGGTAGAGTATATCGAGGGTAAGTCCCCAAGATCGTTATACCACATTAAAGTGGATTTGCTACCCACGATGCGAGGAATACCTCATGCAAGTTCTTATGGGCTTATGCGGGTGAAATAGTCTCAAATGCGGTAGTCTGACTATCACGAGAAATACCTCGTGCGGGTCCACAGGACCTATGCGGGTGAAATAGTCCCAGGAGTAGGGGTGCTTATTGATACTACGGGCGAGGTACCCTGTTTTGATCATGAGGCCCCTATTTTATGCAGTATTATATACACTTGTCACTCTCATTGTTAGTAAGACACAGTAAAAGGTATTTTGTTTGTCTTTCATGACTCGGTTACTTTTAGACTTATGATATCATTAATACGAGTATTTTCGACTTTACATACTTGGTACATATTGTGTCGACCCCTTCCTCGGGGTTGCGTTAAATCTGCAGGTAAGTAGCGGATTGTGGATCCTCGTTCTTAGGATCACTATTCGGTGTCGAAGCTCCGTTCCTCGGAGGCTTGTTTATTAGTGCGGATATTCCACGATGCTATAGGTATTTTGTACATTCGGGGTATGGCGAACCTGTCCGCCATGATGGTTATCTTTAAGTGCGTGGTCACATATATGTTTTGGGCTATAAGAACAAGTTGTACTTCTATACTTTTGGTTAAGTATGCTTTATGGAAGGCAGCCTTATCGGCTGGCCAGTGATGTTTACTTTTTTATAAGTTATGTGTTATGTATGTTCCGCTGCTATTCTCTGATGTATACCTGACAGGGTACCCGGTGAGTACTAGTCGCGGCCGGGTCGTCGTGACAAAAGTGGTATCAGACCAGTTAGTCCTCGGAAAGTGTCCATAGACCGTGTCTAGTAGAGTCTTGATTATCGGTGTGTCGTGCACCACATCTATAATCAGGAGGCTGCAGGACATTTAGGATCGGTTCCCATTATTTCACTCTAAGATCGTGCAATAGAGCTGAGTTATAGGTTGAACCTCCTCTGATGTTTTCCTTTATGTATCAGTTATGCCTCCACGCAAGGCAACGCGGCGAGAAGGGCAAGCGGTGAGGTTGATGCTAGTGGGGCGCGGAGAGTCACGAGGCCTGAGCCCGATCCTTACGAAGATGATGTTTAGGCGGCGAGTTCCACGTCGTCGCCCGGCCTCGATAGATTTGGCGGCGGAAGGCTCTGCGAGACCGCGATGCGAGCCTCGGTCCAGCGATCGAAGTGCGAGTATAGAGATTACGGGGAACAAATTCGATTCTTGGCCGGCATAGTGGCGGCGGCGCCCGGCGAGCAGCGGCAACCCAGGCCAAGCGATTACTGGATTGGGATTTCTGGTTGTCATCCACGAGTTCTATGGTTCGAGATTTGAGGAGGATCGCAGGAGTTTGTCCGGCGATTCTGACGGACCATGCAGTGCTTAGGGCATCGGAGGCGAGTCTGTTATACTGAAGCTTTCTTACGGTTCTGCGATATTGCGTTGAGCGGTTTTGAGTCATGGGTGTTGTCGAGAGGTGAGGATGCTCTTCCGGTGGTTGGGAGGAGTTCATGAGGCGTTCCTAGACCACTTCTTGCCTCACGAGATGAGAGAGCCGGGTAGATAGATTCTTGACCTTGAGGCAAGGCGGGAGGACTATCGGGAGTCTGACTGAGTTTGACTCCTTGGCGGATATCGCACACCATTGTAGGCGACATGGCGAGCGAGGTTCATCGATATGTGATGGGGTTAGACCGTCATATGATTCTGCATGCAGGGTGGCTCTTGGCCGAGGATGGATATTGCCGGGATGCAGCGTACGCGAGGATTGAGGCGAGAGCGGGATCGATTAGATGGGCGGCCAAGAGGCGAGGCAGCGAGGTCTCGGGCGGTTTTGGCGGGCGGCCTCGGCGGCGAAATAGGTCCACATTCGGCCGGCCTGAGTGCTCCTTCTCGATTTCCGGCGGGAGTCCGATCGGCCGGGTTATCGAGATCGGTCGAGGCTCGGTATTTTAGGGTTTCGCGAGGCGGTAAGCGTCGAGACCACCTACCTCTCGGTGCGTTCGATGCGGTAGGTCTCACCGGCGGCGAGTCGTATGGGTTGAGGCGTGTTACTCTTGTGGCGGCGAGGCCATCGAAGAAGATTGTCCGTCCTTAGCGGCGGGGCGATGCAGTTGGTGGCGAAGTGCATTCTTGGATCTTCATCTTCGATGGTTAGACGCCCCGGAGGGCAGGGTACTTATGGGCCAACAGGCCGCGGCAGAGTTCGTGGTAGGGGTCCCAGTTCTAGCGGTCCTCAGAACCGCATATATGCTATGTCGGTAATCGAGGACGGGGCGTCACCAGATGTCGTCACAGGTACATTGTTGGTTTCTTGCTGTGATGTATATGCTTTGATAGATCCAGGTTCTACCTTGTCCTATATATCTCCTCATATTGCCAGTAGAGTAGGGATAGAGCCCGAGTCCATAAGACCTTTTGAGGTGGCTACGCCAGTAGGTGATTCAGTGGTAGCTGAGCGGGTATATAAGGCTTGCCCTGTGACTATAGATAGTCGTCAGACTCTAGCCGACTTGATAGAGTTGGATATGACAGACTTTGATGTGATTATGGGTATGGATTGGCTAGCGTCTTGCTATGCCCATGTCGACTGTAGAGAGAGATTAGTTCGGTTCGATTTCACGTGGCGTTGCCAGTGGAAGGGAATCTGCATCGTAGAGGTAAGTTTATTTCTTACCTCAAGGCTAGGAAGATGGTGCGGAAAGGGTACATCTATCATATGGTTCGAGTATTCGACAGAGGTGAATCTAGGACCTTGATCGATTCGATCGTTAGAGAGTTTCAGCGTATTCCCGACGAGCTTAGGGTATCCTCCGAGAGGAGATTGAGTTTGTATTGATTTGGCGCGGACACGCGGCCGATATCTATTCCGCCATACGAGGATGGCGCTGCCGAGTTGAAGGAATTGAAGGACCGGTGAAAGATTTCTTTGGAGAAAGGCTTTATTAGGCCAAGTGTTTCTCCTCGGGAGCGCCGATGTTATTTGTAAAGAAGAAGGATGGGCCAGCTGCGTATGTGTATTGATTCTGAGCGGTGAACAAGGTAACTATCAAACAGATATCCCTCCCGGGATTGACGATTTGTTTGACGATTGCGAGTGCAAGGTGTTTTTCCAAAATAGACCTGCGGTCTGGTTATCATCAGGTGCGAGTTAGAGAGACGAATATCCCAAAGACTGCATTCAGGACCCGGTATGGGCACTATGAGTTCAGGGTAATGTCTTTCGGGTTGACCAACGCCCCAGCAATATTCATGGATTTGATGAGCAGGGTGTTGAGCCATTCTTGGATATGTTCGTTATAGTGTTTATTGATGATATCTTGGTGTATTCGCGCACGAGCGAGCATCTGAATCATTTGAGACGGTATTAGGAGTCCTCCGAGGCCGCGATTGTATGCCAAGTTCTCAGTGCGAGTTAGTTAGCTTGGTGGCTTTCTTAGGGCATGTTATCGGGGCGATGGTATTCGGGTTGATACAGCGAATATTGAGGCGACAAGACTTGGCCTGCACCACTACACCGACGGAGTGCGCAGCCTTTGGGCACTCGAGTTATTATCGGAGGTTTGTGGAGAAGTTTGCTTCTATTTCAGCACCTTTGACTAAGCTGACTCAGAAGGCAGCTATGTTCCGGTGGACGGATACTAGTGAGGAAAGTTTCCAGTTGCTAAAGGAGAAGTTGACGACCGCCCCAGTTCTTACTCTTCCAGAGGGTTTAGATGGATATGTGGTTTATTGTGACGCGTCAGGTGTCGGGTTTGGGTGCGTGCTAATGCAGCACGACAGAGTTATAGCTTATGCATCTCGACAGCTTAGGAAGCATGAGAAGAACTATCCCACACATGACTTGGAGTTGGCAGCAGTGATTCATGCCTTGAAGATCTGGAGACATTATTTATATGGAGTTCATGTGGACATTTACACAGACCACAAGAGTCTCCAGTATATCTTCACGGAGGAGGCGAACTTGCGACAGAGACGGTGGTTGGAGCTACTTAAGGATTACGATGTTGATATTCTATACCACCCAGGGAAGGCCAATGTAGTTGCAGATGCCCTTAGTCGCAGATCGATGGGTAGCCTGTCTGATGTACAGCCAGAGAAAAGAGATATGGTCCGAGAGTTACATCAGCTAGCGAGCCTTGGGGTTCGTTTGGTTGATTCTGATAGTGACGGAATTCGGGTTCGAGAGGTTGCCGAGTCTTCCATCGTCGAGGAGGTGAAGAGGCGACAGTATGAGGATCCGATTATGGTCCGGTATCGTGATGCCGCTGTTCAGAAAGAGAGGAGTCTGTTTGAGGTAGCACCTGATGGGGTGCTAAGATTTGAGGGCCGGTTGTGTGTTCCCGATGTGACAGGACTTCGTCAGCAGATTCTGGGGGAGGCACACAGTGCTCGTTATTCTATTCATCCGGGGTCGACTAAGATGTATCATGACCTCAGATGCGTGTATTGGTGGGATGGCCTTAAGCGGGACGTTGCGGAGTTCGTAGCACGATGCGAAATTGTCAGTGAAGGTTGAGCACGAAGCCGGTGGCAATTGCTATTGATATTCCGACTTGGAAATGGGAGGTGGTAAATATGGATTTTATTACAGGGTTACCTTACACTCAGAGGAAGCATGATTCCATTTGGGTTATCGTCGACAGTCGATTTAAATCAGCCCATTTTCTTCGATCGGGCGACTTTTTCAATGAGAATTACGCGAGATCAGATATCGTGAGATTGTGAGATCGCACGGAGTATCAGATCGATTATTTCAGACAGAGGAGCCCAGTTTATGGCTAACTTCTGGAGGTCTTTTCAGAAGGGATTAGGGACACAGGTGAGTCTCAGTACGGCGTTTCACCCTCAGACCGACGGACAGGCCGAGCGCACTATACAGACACTTGAAGATATGTTGCGGGCTTGTGTTATTGATTTGAGTGGTAGGAGGATCATTTACCTCTCGTGGAGTTTGCTTATAACAAGGCTACCACCACTCTAGTATTCGATGGCGCCTTATGAGGCCTTATATGGGAGGAAGTGCAGTCACCGATAGGCTGGTTCGAGGTAGAAATGATTAGTCGGGCGGACTTGGTTCAGGCAGTGGATAAGGTGAAGCTTATCCAGGAGCGGTTGTTGGCAGCTCAGAGTCGACAAAAGTCGTATGCAGATCATCGGCGTCGACACTTGGAATTTGAGATAGATGATTGGGTTTTCCTAAAGGTATCGCCCATGAAGGGCGTGATGAGGTTTGGGGAGAAAGGGAAACTTAGCCCAAGGTACATTGGGCGTGACGATCAGTCGTAGGGTAGGCGGGGTTGCTATGAGTTAGATCTGCCGTCCGATTTGGAGCGGTACATCGATTTCCATGTGTCCATGTTGCGGAAATGTATTGGAGACCCATCTAGAGTGCACCCGGTTCATGATGTCCAAGTGACAGAGGAGTTATCGTATGAGGAGAGTCCCATAGAGATACTCGATCGACAGGTTAGGCGACTTCGGACGAAGGACGTGGCTTCCGTCAAGGTCTTATGGCGGAACGAGAACAGGGAGGAAATGACGTGGGAAGCAGAGGATGACAGGATGAAGAAGTATCCTCACTTATTCCCTACACCTCCAGGTAACCCACTTTCCTGCTTGTTAGTTTTGATTTAACATTTACGCTTAAGTATGTTGTGGCTCGTGGAGCTTCTTTGTTTGCAAAAGAATAGTTAATAGGGTCTATGTCGATATTGTGATTTGAGTAAGCCTAGAAGGAACATTCGGGACGAATGTTTCTAAGGGGGGGAGAATGTTATACCCCGTAGTTCTGACCCTACGTATGAGAGCGTACGAAAGCATGTAAGACTTAAAATTTTCAAAGGATAGGTTGACGGATTATTCCGGACGGGTTTTAGTCAACTTTAAGGCGGGTTATGACCCGGTACATTGAGAGTTTCTAAGTGTTTCAAAGGCCTAGGGCGTAGTTCGTTGAGTCTAGTTTCCAACGCAACCAACCGTTCGTCGATAGGACGTCGGAGTATAAAGTTATGGGAGTTACAAGTTCAGTGCGCAAACGGACAGAAATGCGTTTGAGCAAAACAGCGGCGCGCGCCGGATGAGGCCGCGCGCCGGAAATCGAGGTCGCTGAAGTTGCAGCGCGCGCGCCAGACAGCAGGCCGCGCGCGGAAGTTCCGAGTCCGCAGAGGTTTCAGCGCCCGCGCCGGCAGCACAAGGCGCTGGCGGGATTCCTGGCGGAAAAACATAGGAAAAATCAGATTTTTCTTTTAAAAGACATTGGCAGGGTGACAAGTGTCCCCCCCCTCCCATCTGATTTTGCATGCATTATATTGACCAAGTCTTGAAGACTTGGTCATATTTCATCTCTCTCTTAGACAAAAGCTCCTCCTTCTCTCTTAAAAGTTCAAGCTCCTCCTTCTCTCTAAAATCCCAAGAGATATTCTAGCCTTAGGAAAAATCAGAAAAAAAATAAAGGCAAGAAGGAAGCTTGTGGCTAGCTTGTGAAGGTTGTTGTGGTGGTGTTCTTGAAAAGGAAGCTAGCAAGTTGTTGGAAAAAATTGGCTAAAGCTCTAAGGTGATGATTCTTCCTTTAGAATTAGTTTTAGTGTTGCATGTTAAGAAGAAAGAACTTGTGGTAGTAAATAATGCTCTTAGAGTCATTGCATGCAAGAAATGTGGTTTGGATATGAAAGAATTGGTTAAGAAGATATTATGAGCATGTTGTAGCCTAAAAACTACCTTAGAATTGTTAAGTGAATTGTTGTACCTTATGGGGCAGAATTTTACACACCCAAGTTTAGGTGTGTAATCCCCTTTGAAATGTTGGATTGTTGAGCCTTAAATGTGGCGTTTGGATGATAAATTCGGCCTTGAGAAAGGTGGCAAGTATGTAGAAACAAAGGAAATGCTGCCCAATTTTCCATAGAATTTAGTGACTTTGAACTTGGATTATTCTACATTGAAATTAGAGGTTAATAAACGTATCATGATTATTATAGGTTGAAATATTACTCATGTAGTTGAGCTTAGCAAGTGGATTGACCAAAGAGGTATGTGGAGCTTTCCTATCTCTTGAGCATGAATAGATGTAACTATGTAGTACGGTAGACGTACAAGATTTGGTATTCTTATTTGTTTTAAGTATATAAAGACTTGTTTCGTTTTAAGAATGTATAAGTCCTCGTTAGGGAAAAGTGTAATTTTACTAAAGTGAAGGGTTAATATAACAACTTTATGGGAAGTTGGTTTATTAGCTTTATAAAAGATTTATGAGAAGAGGTTTACTCTAAGTAAGACAAGTAAGGACAAATGATTTGATTTATGAAAGGCAAATTGATTTTAAGGCATCAATTGCCCAAAGGTTTTATGTATGAAAAAGAGTCACTTTTAAAAGAGTTGAAGTATGTAGTACTTGGGTTAAATTCCCGGTTTTCTTTTATTAAAGATATGATTAAGTGCCTTAAGTAAACTAAAATGAGAGGGTATATGAACAAGACTAATAAGAAGTTATAAGTTTTCTTAACTTAATTATGATTATGATATGATGACAGTTTGAGCTAGAGTAAGAGTATATCTGAGGGGCAAGCCCCAAGATCGTTATACCACCTTCTCCAGGGTAAGAGTATGTCTGAGGGGCAAGCCCCAAGATCGTCATACCACCTTCTTCAGTGTAAGATTATATCTGAGGGGCAAGCCCCAAGATCGTTATACCATCTGCTTCAGTGTAAGAGTATATCTTATGGGAAAGCCCCAAAATCGTTATACCATATGCTTCAGGGTAAGAGTATATCTGAGGGGTAAGTCCCCAAGATCGTTATACCACCTGTTCCGTGGATTTGCTACCCACGATGCGAGGAATACCTCATGCGAGTCCTTATGGGATTATGCGGGTGAAATAGTCTCACGCGCGGGTACCTTATGCGAGGAATACCTCATGCGGGTCCACAGGACCTATGCGGGTGAAATAGTCCCAGGAGTAGGGGTGCTTATTGATACTACGGGCGAGGTACCCTATTTTGATCATGAGGCCCCTATTTTATGCAGTATTATATACACTTGTCACTCTCATTGTTAGTAAGGCACAGTAAAAGGTATTTTGTTTGTCTTCCATGACTCCAGTTTACTTTTAGACTTATGATATCATTAATACAATATTTTCCAGCTTTACATACTTGGTACATATTGTGTACTGACCCCCTTCCTCGGGGGTTGCGTTCATGCCGCAGGCAGTAAGCATTGTGGATCCTCGCTTCAGGATCACTATTCGGTGTCGAAGCTCCATTCTCGGAAGCTTGTTTATTGGTACGGATATTCCCTGATGCTATAGGTATTTTGTACATTCAGGGGTATGGCGGGGCCCTGTCCCGCCACAGTGGTTATCTTTAGAGGTCTGTGGTCACATATATGTTTTGGGCTATAAGAACAAGTTGTACTTCTATACTTTTGGTTAAGTATGTTTTATGGAAGGCAGCCTTATCGGCTGGCCAGTGATGTTTACTTTTTTATAAGTTATGTGTTATGTATGTTCCGCTGCTATTCTCTGATGTATACCTGACAGGGTACCCCGGTAGGGTACTAGTCGCGGCCCCGAGGTCGGGTCGTGACATATGGTTCATGACGAACCACAGACAATTGTTGAAGCATTGTCAACTCCAGAAGGACCACTCTGGAAAGAAGCTATAGAGAGTGAGATAGACTCCATTCTGCACAACCATACTTGGGAGTTGATTGATCTTCCTCTGGGAAATAAATCGTTGGGTTGTAAATGGATACTCAAATGAAAGTTAAAAGCAGATGGATCTATAGACAAGTACAAGGCCAGGTTGGTAGTTAAGGGCTATCGACAAAATGAGGGCATTGATTACTTTGACACGTAATCCCTGATGTCTAGAATGATGTCCATACGGGTATTCATTGCGATTGCCGCATTGCGAGTCCTTAAGATACATCAAATGGACGTCAAGACATCCTTCCTAAATAGTGATTTGGAAGAAGAAATATAAATGGACCAACCCGAGGGGTATGTGGTTCCAGGACAAGAGAAGAAAGTATGTCGGCTTGTCAAATCTCAAACGTGCTGAAACAGGCCCCGAAGCAACGACACGAGAAATTTGATAGTACTTTACTATCGAAAGGTTTCGCCATTAATGAGTGTGACAAATGTGTCTACACAAAAGGAAATGCTGACTCGTTCGTCATGATATGTCTTTACGTAGATGACATGTTGATCACTGAGAGCAGTCATAGGTTGATCTTAGAGACTAAAAACATGTTGAAATAATGTTTTGACATGAAGGATATGGGTATTGCAGATGTCATCTTAGGGATCAAGATCTCTAAGACATCTGGCGGACTGGTCTTGTCTCAGTCTCATTACATCGAGGATGTGCTAAAAAAGTTTGAGATGTTCGACAGTTCGCCGTTAACGTCATCACTGGATATAAATCAAAAGATTGATAAAAATCGTGGTGCGCCCGTATGCCAGGAGCGGTATGCTCAGGTGATTGATAGTTTGATGTACATAACAAACTGCAACCGACCTGATATCGCGTATGTGGTCAATAAGTTGGCTAGGTTCACCCGTAATCCAAGTGATGATCACTTGAAAGAGTTCAGTCGGGTACTACGGTACCTAAAATACATACAAAATTATGGGTTGCACTATTCGAGATATCCAGTCGTACTAGTGTGGTACAGTGATGCAAACTGAATATCTGATATAGAGAACATCAAGTCCACTAGTGAGTATATATTTACAATTGTTGGTGGAGTTGTGTCTTGGAAATCCTCTAAGAAAATTTTCATCCCCCGGTCCACGATGGAATCGAAATTCATTGCTTTAGATAAAGCATGAGAAGAAGCTGAGTGACTTCATGACTTCTTAGATGATATCCCTTGTTGGAATAAACACGTACCTTTTATAATGATCTACTGCGATAGCCAGTCGGCTCTAAGAAGGGTACGAAGTTCTATGTACAACGACAAATCTCATCATATCCGACGAAGACATAAGACCATTAGGCAGCTGATCACCACTGCTATTATTTCTATTGAATATATAAAATCAAAAGAAAACAGAGCAGACCCTTTGACTAAGGGCATACCCAGAGATCATATATTCTGCTTGTTTAGGGGAATGAGCTTAAAACCCAATCAATAAGAACTGATATGGTGGATATCCAACCTTACTGACTGGAGATCCCAGGAACTAGGTTCAATGGTAAAACTAAATCGTAAAGCTTCAGTTGAGCTCTTCGGTGGAAGCAATAACACTTCGGATGATGATTTATGTAAAGAAACATGAATCCAAGGTCGATCCCGTGATAGACATTAAGTTCTATATGTAGTGTGGGTAAATGTTAAGTTTCCAAAACCTTTAATGATCTTCAACGGTTGAGGTTAGATTTGGGAAAACTTTTAATGGTTTCTAACACTTGTGAAGTGGGGTATAACTGGATACCTTATAGGAGACCACCTACTTAAGTGCAAGGACAGGCCACCTCAAATTGAACGCACTTAAGAATCCAAGACGTGTCCACGAGGCACGACCACAACGGATAAAACATTAAAAAATAACATAGTAAGGAAAGTTATTGTGTTGGTACCGTTGTCTTGGCTTATATTAAACACTGACGGTTCAAGACATCACATTCACCGCGCAGTAAGTAAGTCCGATGGTATTCTACTATGGAAGGTTAAAATCCACGACTACCTATTCAGATGCAACATCGATCCGCTGAACGATTGCTAGAAAAACACTATGTGAGTGTGCCAAAATCTCTTTCAAGAGGGGATTATTGGAAATTTATTAACGTGAAATAAAGTTTATCCTATTATTTATGACTCGAACAATTGGGGCCCCGCACGTCGGAAACGTCATTTTCACACACGTGCACATATTGTACCAAAGATCGTAAATTTCCTTAGTGAAAGATATATTGGTACGTAAACAAAATGTTTGAGACATGAAATGATAGACGGTTGTTGGTCAAATGATGAGTGTTTCACATTGGTAAATGAAGGAAGAAGTGTACGAAGTGTAAATGTCGAAAAAGGGTCGCGGAGTCGGAGAGACGCGGAGCCCAAGGACTCGAGTCGCGACCCTACTTGTCTTGTCAACTACTGGATCTTAGGCGCCGCGACGCTTCCCAGGTAGAGCCGCGGCGCTTCCCAGGCAGTAAAGGTCGACGGGAGCTGAAAGGTTTCTGACTTTTGGGCTGGGTTTGGAGCATTGAATCTCCATTACTTGGCACATGAATTCAGCCATTATTTGGCTGATTGTAACCTCTCAATAAGTGTCATTACATGGCTATTGAAGGCCATTAGTTGGCTAGTTGAGTGGTCACTTACCTTACACTATAAATTTAGGTCCTTGGATCAATTGGAGAACACACATGCAATCAGAAATTTCTGAGTACTTCTTCTCTAAGCAATATCTCAAGGTTCTTCTTTTTAGTAAACATTTGAGTTTTTTTTGCTCACTTGTTGGTTGTTGTTTTATCTTTGGAAACAAGTTGCCAACTACCGTAAAAGGATATATAAGGGGCAATATTGTCTTAAGGACATAGTAAATATCACTCGACTCAGCAAACTTTACTTTTGTTCTCATTCCAGCAGGGTCGTCTCAAACATTTTGGGTGCCCGTGCTAATTCATAAAAGTGACCCTTAATATAAGTAAATATACTATTTCAATAATTAAAAATTATTTTAAATTGTAAATAACAACTCAATACAACTGCAAATTAATCAACCCCTACTTTAAAAGAGCTATCATGCTAACATTTTTTGAAGCAAATTCATCAACCAAATCCTCATATGGTATATTCTCCAAAATTTCATTCTCAATTACTATCAATGCTAATCCGTTAAGTCTTTCTTGTACCATGGTAGACCGCAAGTAAGACTTCAACAAATTCAGTTTTGAAAAACCTCTTTCTGCAGATGCAACTGTCACGGGAATAGTCAATAAAATTCTATATGCAACAATTGTATTAGGAAAACAATCTAAGCTTTTCAAATATGTTAATATTCTCATCGGTCCCAACTTTTTGAGTTATTTTTAGTTAGTATTTTTCTCATTTTCTTTGTGTTTAGTATAGTGTTAGGTGTGTTTTTCTTTCTTTTGAGTCACAGCGGTCCTAAAGGAAGGAAATACCAAATTGAGGATGAAATGAGCTTAATTGAGGTGTAATTGCACAAGAAATGACCAAGAAATGAAGCCTAAGAAGTCCGGGAAAGCATAGAAGAAATCTGACGAAGTCCGGATGAGAAAAATGATGAAAACCCGAAAATGGGCAAAGGAGGTTCGCGGCGCTACACTGCTCGATTTGTTCTCAGATTTTCCACACAACCAGCAGGCCGAGGCGTAAAATTTACGATTACGGGCCGATTTTGACACGGTTTTGAGGGTCCATAATGCAATTTTTTCCAACTATATAATTCCTAAAACCCTGACCATAATGAGGGGATCTTGTACATATTCTTGATTCTACTTTGGGGAGGCCAAGAAAGGAGGCAACAACACAAGATTGGAGACAATTTTTGTTCAAGTTCTTTTTCTTTTTCTTATTTTATTTCAGTTCATGTTGGATATTGAATTAGTTCTTAGCATGTCTATGGCTAGGAGTTAAACTCTTAATTAGGGCTTTCCATTGAATTGCTTGAAACTCGTTTTTATGAATTAATGCATTAGTTTGGTTTCTTCGTCATCTTATTAAGATTTATTAAATATTGGTTTGAATGTTTGATAATTAACTGATCACTAATTGTCATAATTTATATGATTTCGAATCGAGATCCGAGAGCGGAGATTTGGATATGTTGTAATTGAATAGACATAGGTTAAAATCGCGGACGAAAGTACCCCGATATTTGTGTAGTAATTAAGGTTACTGTTCTTAATCCTCCTATGTGGTAAAATCTCTCATAGAAATATAGAAGGTTTCTGCATAGGGTTGAACTTTTATATATCCTAACCGAAATATAAGACAAACTAGTTAACCTGCTATCTTAACGTAAAAGAAGAGACCATTGTTGTTGCATTAAGGATTAAAAAAAGAGTGGATAGTCGAGGATATTGAAAACCCTATTTCCATCATAACTGATTTAAATCAAAGTATACTTAGTTTAATTCCTGCAATTTACTCTAGTTATCTCTTAGATAAAAACCAAAACATTCTTACGATTGCCAAATAGATACCATAGATTAGATAATCGGTAATTGATAACCAGTCTCTGTGGACGATATTCGGTCTTACAGACTATATTACTTTAGCGATACGTATAATTGCGTGAGCATAAGTAAAATCGCTAACAACAAGAGTTCTCTTAATAACTTTAGCTCCACATATAATTCATTCTCATCAATATCAGTTTGCCCATTATATTTCAATGCTTCTTCAAAATTACTATAACAAGACTTCAAATTTGCATCGTCCAATGATTGTAACTTGTGAGAAGAAACAAGAAACCAAAAATACCTTCATACTCTTGATATTGCTCAAATCTCTTATTAAGAGAAACAATAGCTTGATCGATGAGGCAAAGAAAATAATCAACTCTAAAAGACTCCTCTTTAGATAACTCAACCGATAAGATATTTAAATTCTCATCAAACTGTCTCTTTCTGCGAATTATACGCCTTTGAGGAAATACTGGATTAATATCCAATTCAATAGCAACTTCCTTAGCAGTATACAAGGCATATGAAAATCGGTTTCTCTATATCCTTCAAAGAATGACACCAACCCTTTTATTTTTTTTCATGGAAACATCAATAAGCATATCCTTTGATTGTGAAAGCTTGCTAACCACATTAATAGCAGATAATAATTCAAACCAAATAACTATTGCCATTAAAAATTTAAAATCACCAAAGCCGTACTCCCATCAGCTTTCAAGTAGATAAAAAAGTTTGTATTTTAGAATCAAGATCCTTTTCCGCCACTTCAAGTAAAGCTTCTCTAAAGTCCGACATTTGAGATCTTATAGCTTTGACACTATCTACACGACTCTCCCAACGAGTGGATGACAATGATTTTGGTGTCACTTTAACATTATCTTTCAAAATTTGCCATCTCTTAGTAGAATTGGCAAAAATTGTATAAATGCGTTGAATAATCCAAAAAAATCTTTAGCTTTACTGCAAGAGTTAGCCATATCACACAATGCCAAATTAAGACTATGGCAACCACAAGGAGTATAAAAGGCTCTCGGATTCAAGTTTAGAAATTTCTTTTGTACACCTTGATGTTTTCATTTCATATTTGATCCATTATCATAATTTTGTCCTCGCACATCAAATATGTAAAGATCGAGATGTTTCAACTCGTTTTGTAAAACATTAAAAAGTCCTTGGCCAGTTGTATCATTCACATTAAAAAATCCCAAAAAAGATTCCTCGATGCTAACAAAATTTGAAAAAACATCCACATATATTATTATCAAAGACATTTGCTCTTGGTGACTAACATCAGGAGTACAATCAAGTATCACGGAGAAATACTTTGCTTGTTTGATTTTCTTAATGATTTCATTTTTAATTGCAGAAGCAAGAAAAAGTATTAGCTCGTTTGAGTGTTATGCCCAAGATAATGATGATGAACTTCATCATTTGTAATCGTTTAACATGTTCTTGGACAAATGGGTCAAACTCTGCTAACATTTCAATTAAGCCCAAAAAAATTCCATTGCTATTTTCATACAGTCTTCCATTAGAACCACGAAAGGCCAAATTCTTTTTAGCAAGAAATGTCACTATAGCAATAATTCTTCTTAAGACATTTTTTCAGTGCTCCTTCTCAATTAGCCTTCGAGACTTTTATTAATAGTTTCATTCATTTTTAACCTTTGACGTAACTCATACCAATTGTTCATACTCTTAACATGTCCGATGAATGTCTTATGCTCTTTAATTCTTTCACCAACATGCAGCCAATCATTACAACCCTCATTTTTTAATTGACCTCTTCTATTCCCTATTTTAAAAACTTTACAACAAAAATAAAATACTCTATCAAGCTCTTTCGAATAGACAATCCAATCTCTATCACACTTTTTTCCATTTGATAAAACTCGAGTATACAAATTAGCAGTAAATCGTCTAGATAATTCATCTCTAGGACCATTCACAATGGACAAATCTCTTTTAGGACCTTTCGTCACTAATAACTCAATCCTTTTAGAATCAAGAGCATCCCACATTCTTGGATCAAATATATCAAATGAGTTTTCTTGCTCTTGATCTACATTATCAATGCCATTATGATCATCACTTTCATTATAAAATGAATTATTCAAATTATCATCACCATTTTCAGCATCGATTTGATTGTCCACATTATCATTTCAATGGGGACATTATCTCTATTCTCCGAAACGGCTTGATTCTCTATATTAATATTTTCATTAACATTATTAACATTTTGATCTTCAACCTGAACTTGTGTCTCTTTTATAACAAACTTATCAAGAGCTCCTCTTTGAGATTTAGTTAATTCCTTAATTTTTTTCTTCTTCTTACGCTTCTCATAGCCAGATTCATACTTTCTAGGAGGCATAATATGTAATTAAAATGCAAAAGGGATCGAAAAAACCTGGTAATTTTATGTAATGCTCCAATTTGTTAGAACATCCACTCTCACAATTTGTCAAACATGAATTAAAGCTTTCAAGCTGAATATCGGATGGAACACCAAACACATACTGTTTTTGTTCAATAAAAAATTAGTAAACAATTGAAATATGATAAACGAATCACAATCAATACTCTAAAAACTTAGGATGCTCTTACTATAAAACTAGTACCAGTAGTAATGTACTCTTTGAGTCTTTGTACACTGCTCTCTGCCTTGCTCTATTTGCTAATTGGCAATTGCTATTTTTGTAATTATCTATCCACTGACTCAAAAATTGTAGCTTAACGATCAATAATTAAACAATAATATTTCAAAGTGTTGTATAGGAAAATTAAATTTACCTGGAAGGTCTAGCAAGTCAACACAGGTTCGTGAAAAGAAAGACGAGAAAAGTGGGTGCTTTAGAGATGCAGATTACGGGAAAAACAGAGAGACGAGAGCAGTGCTTTAGGGCTGCAGATTTAGAGCAAGCCGCTGATGGTTCTTGAATCTTGAGTTAAGCGTTACGGATTTTTTTTGTTCTTGAGCAAGCCACTGATTTTGGGCTTTTGATTTTGGGCCGCTGGTTAATGCATTATTTTGGACTGGACGCTGGTATGATTTTTATTTTTCAGTGACTGGTTTGTGGATGTAGTATATATGGGTTGATATATTTTTTGGGGCCCCTAAAATCTTTGAGCCCTGTGTTATAGCACAGTTCACACAGGCCCAAAGACAGCCCTGATTTTCAGATTGTAATCTTTATAATAATTACTTACTTTTCGTTCATTCAAATATTGTAATAGTTGCATTCTATCATTTACTCACATCCCTTACTTGTGATTGTGTGTGTATATACACGGCTATTATAATTAATCACGTAGAGTTACAAATGTCAGTCCTGTACCATAAGATTCCTAACTCGATTTCGATTTACTACAAGTTATTTAGATGGGATCTTGTGAAAATTAACGTTGTGTATAAAACAAGTTCTGGTGACACAAAACTAGTGAGCGTCAAAGGCCTAGCATATCTATGAGATGAGAGGTGCATGTAGCGTATATAGAATGAACAAATTTTAGAAGATAGTTTTGTCAACAAACCAATACATGCAACGGTCAGTAGTCAAGACACCATAATTATTGAAATCATACAATCACGTGGGGAAAAATTCGTTTTCTATAGTTTCATGTAAAACTTGACCAAGAATATAACACGAACCAATTAATCCAAAGTACTCATATAAAACCACTTACTAGTTGGAATCAATTTTTTTTTATCATTACTGAACTAGCTTACATTAGGTACGGGTACATGATACTCCCTTCGTTTCACAATAAGGAATTGTTTAGGTCTTTTAGTTATTTCCAAAATAAGTGGTTCTTTAGAATTTCAAGAATATTTTGGGCATGTTCTTTCAAAATTGCCCTTGTTTAAATAATCAACATTCATTAACTACATTTTCTTTTTCTAGACATTGATTAGGGGTAAACTAGTAAAAATACTCTTAATTTTCTAGGAGTGAGCACTTTCTTAAGGGTAACCACTTATTATGAAACGGAGGTAGAGATTTGAGATAACAACATACAATTAAGTATGAGATTTTGAATATCCAAAATTAAAAGAGACCCCCAATTTATCCTAACCAAAGTGTTAAATGTGGAAACAAAAGAAGCCCAAACCAGGAAAAATAGATATTGAAGATTCGTCTGATTGATTCCAACTAGTTTTGGATTGTCAATTGTGCATAGTGTTTGTATTTAGGTGAGATAATTTATACAACTTTTTTCCAATTAATAGTGTTTGTATTTAGGTGTGAGATAACTATACAACTTATTTCCAATTAGTACAGAACTGCAAAATATTCAACGCTGTTAAAATTGGCTTGCTAGATGCTCAAACATCGAACCTTTCTATAAGTATGTGAAAGAGCAAACTTGTAACTAGTTGTAAGTGATTAGAAATGCAGCTTGCTTTGGTACAAATACAAATATTACAGTTGCAGAAGAGAAGTCCAAAAGAAGATAACACCATCACTAGAAGAGGAACCTTAGTCCACTAGATTTAATGTCAAGACACAAATTTTACAAGGAAACACACTTCTTTAGGGATACATAATATAATGATACAGAATTGAAGCATACAACCCGTGAGCATTTAAGACAATTCATGGCAATAATGCTCATATTATTCCCCTCTTAATAGGGAAAAAGACCCAAGAAACATTAAATTGCAAAGACCAAGCAGGAAAATAAAAGAATTAGTGAAAAGTTGACAGCTTAAGTTGAACTAAATTATTAAAGAATAGGAAAACTCTTAAGATTTTGGAAAATTGGAACTTGTATCTGGAAATGAAATGGTGGTTTACCATGAAACCACGTACAACGGGAGACTTCCCTTCTATCTTGAAATTCCGCTAAACTTCAGCCAGTCAGGTCATTTCCCCGGGTTCAGAAATCACTTTTGGCAGCTCGACAAGTGGAAAGAACTCTGCTGATAAGATAAGTGGAAAACTTTACAAGCAATGAACACAATCTTTACCGTCTTTAGTGGAAACACCAGACACAGACAAGCTGGCATGTTAAGCTCATCTGAATCCAAAAGATTCATAATCCACCATTTGAACCATCATCTCCCGTCCAAACCTGCTAAAATGATTCAGACATCCCATGAGACAAATAAAGCTCCAGAACAAGCCAGCTCTTTCAGCATCAAAGAGAACCCACCAACATGAAATTGGAGGTAGGATTTACTTAATTAGCTGTTCCAACCACCACAAACGTTTCTTGTACTTTCTTTCAGGGGAGGACCTTACTTTTTAGAAAGTCGCATCATGTTTATCTATTTCGTTCTTTTGTTGTTTTCTTTTCTATTACATACAAGATTACGGTTGAAGTGTGACTATCTCCTAAAACTTAAGTTGTAGAAAGAGCACTCTTCATTTACTCTGCCTGATCTTTTCTATTATATACAAGATTACTGTTGAAGTGTGACTATCTCCTAAAACTTAAATTGTAGAAAGAGCACTCTTCATTTAGCCTGATCTTTTCTATTACATACAAGATTACGGTTGAAGTGTGACTATCTCCTCACGTGTGGGCCTGATCTTTTTCATGCGTCAAACACGTGGAAATTCCTTTTGATAATGGGTGGCAGTGAAACTCGACCCCAGGACCTCTGCCTGCTCTAAAACCGTAAAAAAATTAATACCTAGATGAAGTCAGCTGCAAAAGTCTATGCTTTAGCATCTGAACTAGAACATGTTGCTCTACTCTATTATGATTTGTTGCGTACATTTCACTTCAGTTCAGCAAAATTATTACTTGTAATATTCATTCAGCTTTGCACTTTTCTTAGTTCAGAATTACAACACAAAACAGTAACCACATCCTGTTCAAGATATATAAAAGAAAACCCTACCTGTATATCTCTTCAGGGAACCATTCTCATTCACAGACAGTGGTACAGGCCTCCTCTCTTGACCCAAAGACAGGATCTCCTGCATTCTTTCTGGCCAAACAGAGTTTAGTCTCCTAGCAAAATCCTCAACCTCCCTGTACTATAGAAATAAAAAATCAAGTTATCTGTAGAACATGACATAAGTAATCGCATGACAAGTTAAGAGGTGCTTGCCCCAAAAAAACACAGCAGCCCATGCTGGCGTGAAGGGGTTGCTGGCCACCCGGGAAGGGGGGGGGGGGGGGATGACCAGATGGTCCCCATGTGAATGCATCAACATATAAAACTATGTTCAATTTTTTCTCCACGTCCGTGATAACGTGAAAAGATTCTCTTCATATATTCTGTATGTAAATTTATTTTCAGTTGTTAGGTTTTCTACATCACACCCCTTGGGTTGCGGCCCTTCCCCGGACCGTGCTAACACAGGATGTTTTGTGCACCGGGCTGCCCTTTTTTATCCCTTATTTAGATCAATGAAAATTGGCATGAAATGATTTTAGTTGCAATTTATTCCAGGAGTAAAAAGATTTATAACAGCACACAGGGTAACTAATTACCCAAAAATAACCCTTCACCAAGGAAACAATAGCAGCTTAATACAACCTCTCACAAGGGACATAATTCATTTACATAAATTGTTACTACAAGCATATAGTCTTTACATATATCCCTCTCCAGAGACAATATAAGTAGATAAACAAACCTGTCAATTTCTTCCTTCATTGCAGGATCTAACTCATCCTCAATATCTCCGTCATCAAAGTCAAGTTTGGGTGAAAACTTAACAGATGCAGAGTCTTGCAGCTCAGAAGGTTTACTTGGAGAAGGCACATCACTAGTGTCACCATTCAGGCAGCTAGATGTAGGACAGTTAGATTCCTGAGTACCAAGAGCAGCAGTCAAACCAACAAATCTGGGGCGAAACAATGAAGATGCTTAAAAGCAATTTTTTGTGTCCCCCCACCCCCACCCCACGCACACACATCAACCAAAAAAAAAAGAGAAGGAGAAATTCCATAGCTGAACAGATGCCAACCTGATTATGGTTCCCACTTTCATTATTGGTAGAGGAATTTCTAGCTTGTTCTTTTCTCCTATTTTTCTTTTTACTCTTTGTTGCTCTTGCACTCTTAGAATCTGCAAAATAGACCATCATGCTCTAAATTATAAGTTTGACTATCATACTTATAATTTAGACAAAACAAAAGGGATATAATTCTCCATAGATCATAAACCTCACTAGAATATGCACATATGTTGATAAAAGTAAATGTTCTATAAGAGTTACTATGCCATCGGAAGGTTCAGTCACCATACAAACTACTGATCTGATTATAGGGCAGAAAATAATACACCAAAAGTAAAACTTATAAGACTGATCGATAGTCATGGTCTAAGTCACTAGCAACTACAGCTACATACTAGGGGACACAACTCCATCAATGAAGTTGTAGCCTCCAAATTATTTTCATAAGAAATACCACAATAAGCATCAGAAACCACAATATAAAACCAGGCAAACGATGTGTGTGTGTAAAAATCATGTAGCCAAGCCAGGCAGCCAAAATGCAACCTCATCAAAACGTAAGTCTTGTTAATATACGGATTATAGGCAAGCATGTAAAACAGTTCAATAATGTTAACAATGCAACATGCAGAAAGTAGAGCGACTCTGCACCAAAAATATAGGATGTTAAGTAAGTCTCAATCTTACCTTCATTTTCCCCATTTATGAAAGATAGAAGATCATCAACTGATCGTCCATCCACATGCTGCTCTTCTTCTACCTCGACATTCTGAAATTACGTGATGAGGTTTTTTGTCCATTAAGGGAATAACGCAAATCAGAGTGCATACACAACAATGCATCAATTAGCATCAAGTAACCAATGGCATAAGATACAAGCGCAAGAGCCAGATCTCAAAGCACCTTTAATTTCTCTCTTTCTTTTAATTCTTTCCTTTTCCTTGCATAGAGTCGATTGAGAAGACGGATATGTGGATCATCGGTCATATTTCTCAAAGGTTCCAACTTCTCTTCCTAATGAGAAACCATTTCCAAGTGAGAAACACCAACAATATGGAAGGGGGGGGGGGGGGTGAAGGTACAAATAATTTCTGTTAGAATATGGACCTCGGTTAGATCATCAGGTAAATGGAAAGTTTCACGTATTTCCTCGGGAGTTTTGCCTTCAATCATCCGAGCAAGTGCACGACTTGTAAGATCAACCAGAGGCCTCAGTTGAAGGCTGTCAGCAGCAGATGTCAACTCACATAACTTCTTGGTATCTAACCGGATGAACTTCTCATCAAAAATCTTGCGCTCCTGCGTGCATAGAAGACATCCTTTACACTAAAACGAAAAAAGAAATGCTGGTACAATAAACCATGCACATGACACAGGCAAACTGAAAATCCTTCCTTCCTGAGAGGGCATTGCATTGTTGTAACAAGGAAAGCAAGAACTGACCTTATTAGAACGGCCAGGAAGTTGATGAAACTGACAATAATCCAGTATTAAGCCCAGAATAGCAGGATTGACTCGTTGAGGAAGTGATATGGCATAATTTTTCGAGGATCCCATGCCAGTTTGAAGTACTTCTCTGCATATCATTGGGCAAAACATGGCAACCTCTTCCTCTACTTGTTGGATTGAACCATCAGCAGTTTGGAGCCAAATGTAGGACTTCATCTTAACCAATGAACCACAAGATTAAGAAATAGCGGATAACAGGAAATGGCAACAGCTTTGAATAGAGTGATATGGAAAGCAACAAAAATGTACTAAAGATCTCTTCTTTTTTTGATAGGTAGAAATACACTAAAGATCCAATGCCCACACCTTGGGCTGTAAACACATGACAACACACATTAATATTCCCATTCTGAAGTCATTCAACGAACATTCAATATCCGAAGAATTAACAATGTCATTCAATAAGCAAATGGCTGATGCACCTATGCATTTCATGAAAGCAAACAAGAACTTCAGACCACAACCAAAAGAAAGAAATTTCAAGGTATTATAATCATCCATGCCAATAGTGACAGCATTTCAAGCTATATATTATTGGCTTTCAAGTTGGGAATGTGAAGAACAACATTCAAGGGCGTTCTATGTTGGTTTTTGAAGCTCACAAAAATAATAGATCATCTTAACACAACATTACATCACTAAACTAAGAAATACAATTCCTCTTCAAAGAAATATTACTTTTTGAAGCTCACAAAAATAACAGCTTAACACAAAGAAACACTGTTCCCTGAATCAAGGTAACTCATGAGTCATGGATCAAGTAAATGCAACTAAAACCCAGATAGAGTGAGCACCAGATAAAAAGAGCCAAAAGGGGTAAGAGATTAGTAGAGGGGAAACAATAAACCTCGTGTCTCCTATTTTTTGACAAACGGAGTCATGTAGCCTTTGAAAAAAAAACTTATGGTCTTCCTTCATTACATACCTCTGGTTTGACAACCGCCATAGGGCCTTCTGAAATTAGGAGATCAAACTGGCAAGATTGCTTATGGGCCTTTGCAAACTAAAGACAACTGAGCTTCAATGTTAAAAATGCTAATGAATTGGAAATAGGCTAAGCAAATTCTCTTCAAAAGACACCTGTCAGACAAAGACCGCAAACCCTTCACAAAGTAACCCTCTCCAAATTCCAACAAGACAAAATGCATCTTCGACAGGATGGTTTCATCAGTTTGGAAGCTCTGTACGAAGAAGAACACTGCAGACCAAGATTACATACTTTAGAAACTAATGTAAATTTTCCAACAGGTTCACACACACCCGACAGATTATTAAGAACTCAAAAAGTAAGCAGTGGTTGACCAAGAGTGCTTTAAAGGATGATATAAAGAACTTCATAATGCAAAATCACTTTGTTCACTCTTTTGTGTATCTTCAAAACAATTAAACATTGAAGAGAACTAGGAAAAACAGAATTTAGAACAGAGATGAATTCTTGTCATATGGAAACTTACTCATGTTTGTTAAAAGCTAATTACACCAGGAATTACTTCAAACATTCCACATGCCATATAGTATATTGTCCCATTTCATTTTCTTCACATTTCCTCCTCTCAGTGTTAAAAAATGTGGTCCAATATCAATTTCTTCTCGTTCTATCCTCCTAATACAACAACAGGGAAATTTCATCTATTCTTCGTGTCCTCCCACTGCCCACCCCACCTACGTGTCATTGGAGGCATAGATAACTGAAAGGAATCTTGGGAGAGTTGAATAGGAAAAATCTCGCACACATTCTCCATCCTATGCAATCTCTAACTATCTTTATGCCGTGAATATACAACTACAACTACACCTCAGTTCCACACATGGGAAACAACATTTGTTTTTTTGATTAATGCAAGATCTTTAGAGTGACTTGGGTTCAGCGGGAAACATGCAAATACTTTTCATTTTTTTACTTTTATTGATAATAGAGGTGTCCATTTTGCACGCACCTCGACTTGCCAGTGGGGTATTTCGATTTGTTATTGAATTGCGTGGGTTTGCGCATGCAAAAACATATATATACACACACAGACACATATGTTTATGTATATGTTCAGATCATAGTTGGCAATAAGTTGTCTTAGGCAACAAGTTACAATGAATGAAACTGCTAGACGAAATGTAGAAGCCTCTGAAAGACATTAAAAGGGATAAATTTCTTAGCTATAAAAGAGAGGGAGAGGAAGAGACTTTAAAAGCGATTACAGATCTTCTCAAGATGTTTCGTATGTGGGCAAGAGGCAGAGACAATAAACCATCTCTTTTTACAATGTGTAGTAACCAGACAGCTCTGGGATTTGTTCATCAGCCTTGGGGGTGTTGGATGGGCTATGCCAGGAAGCACCTCTGAGCTACTGTAATGCTGGAATGAAGGAAGAAACTCCAAAACAAACAAAGACAGATGGAAAATTGTCCCCGCAACCATTTGGCGGACAGTTTGGAAGGAAAGAAACTTTAGGTGCTTTGAAGATGCAGCTAGACATACTCAGAAGCTCAAGATGAACTGTATTCTTCTTTTTTGTTTTTGGTGTAATGCTGTGTATAGTGACGATTTGGAATCAATTTACATGTTTTAGATACAATTGTGGTACGGCCCTTCTCCAGATCCCGCGCAGAGCGGGAGCTTAGTGCACTGGGCTGCCCTTTTTAGATACCCGTAAGATGAGAAGGGGAGCCTTGGAGCAACGATGAAGTTGTCTCTGTGGTCACGAGTTTGAGCCGTGGAAGAAGCCACCATTAGGTTAGGCTATCTACATGTGCGGCCATTCCCCAGATCCTGCTAACGCGTGATGCTTTGTGCACAAGGCTTTCCTTTTGGATACCCTGTGAGATGAGCAGAGTTGGAATTTTTTGGGGTCTTTTGTTTGTAATCACTATTGTGGATTCAAGCACTAGTTTGTGTTGTTGATTCTTTAATATACTGGTACATGTTATCCTCTCAAAAAAAGAAGTTATGTAGCTCCCACCCACCACCCATCCTCTCTTCTTTCTTTTTTTTGGGGGGGAAGGGGCAGTGGTGTTTGGAAGTTGGAAGAGACCCGGCTATTTTCTGAGCTCATTTATAGGACTATAGACAGGCAAAGCTACAGTGAGAATCATTAATAGAAACATCCTGTTATTTTCAGCTAGCTGTCTGTCTCCATATCTTCATCACTTAGAAATCAATTAACATAGTGCAATTGACTTGCTCATTTCCCTCTCGTGCAATTTGTTACTATGATTACTTTGGTTGTTTCAAATCCTCCCAAATAACATTGGAGAAGCCATTGATTTTGATAGAAATGACAGGATTGCAAGTGTTCTTTCATTGAAATCCTTAATTCAAGATCCATATGATTTGTAAATGCTTTCTGTAAATACTAAAGCAAGCGAAGAATAATTAGATTGAAGAAACAAAATTTAAGTGTCAAGGAAATAAACAACTAAACCAACAACAACAAACTCATTGTAATCCCACTAGCAGAGATTGGGAAGGGTAGTGTGTATACACAGATCTTACCCCTACCTAGGTAGGGAAGTTGTTTTTTATAGACCCTAGGCTCAAGGAAGGATAACAATGAACAACTAAACCAACTAGGAATTTCTTTTTTTGCTCATCGGAAAACAAAAGGAAAAAACTAAACCAACTAGGACTATTAGATGATTAATATTGAGCATGTTAAGTGGATGAACTTTCCTGTCATCATATCCTTCTACAGCTCATAGATGACTATGATTTGCGGTCGAGATCCTACGTATCTCGTATTCACACAGAAACTACAGAAAAGCCCGTGAAGGTTCACTCATTACACAGTGGCGGACCCAGGATTTAAGGGTCGGTGGCGGACCCAGGATTTAAGGGTCGTGAGGGATACATGTTCTTTTAACATAAGTTGCTACAGATAACATATATTTACGGACAAGGAAAAGATGGGACCAAAAGCTGTACTTCGAGCCTCATCAAAATTTAAAAAAATGAAATGTTGGGCGGGAGGTTCGAACACAAGTCCCCCAAGCACCCAACCCTTAAAGTTCTGCTTGAAAACCAAAGCACCCAGCTATCGTTTTGGTTTCCAGGGTGCTTTATTAAGTTTTATGCCCATATTTAATATATTTCTTATATAGCTATACCTAATATGTGTCGGGTTTAACAGGTACTGGAGCACCACTAAAGTGCACATAGGTCTGCCCCTGCCATTAAATTGCAGCTGTTCTGGATATATCATCCACCTACCAGTCTTTTTTTATATAACCGTAGTATCCGAGCCAGCTTGTGCACACATCGACTATTTTCAAAGAATACGTGTCACCTCCCAAGAGCAGAGCAAGTACCATGTAACTCTGTCCGCCAAGATTAGGACAAATGAAAAGAGATTACCTAGTATTTTTATCTCTACTAGAATTTGAATAGCAGATTTGTACCTGAGACCCATTTCCAAATCCTAATGGGTAAATACCAATCAGAGAATAAATTCAAAACCAAATTACCACCCGTTACAGCTGTCCCGAAGCAAAACAATAACAACAGCTCCTACCCATCAATCCCAAATTAGTTGAAGCCAATTTAGCTCCTTTTCGACTCGTTTCATTCCAAAAGAAGCGTTAAATATTAACAAGAGAATAAAGAACCCCTAGAAAATAAAGCATGAAATTTAAATTAGCCACAAAGGCTACCAATTGAGAGAAATGGGTAGACATTAAATTGAAAAAATATTACAATATGAAAAAAGTTACAATTGAAAGCCGTAATTTTAGCTAATAACAGGTGATTATGAGCTAATTAGTTGGGAAATTAAGACATAAAATGAAATTAGAAATGAAGAGATTGGCATACCCGACGTAATAATAATAATTGCTTCACAGAACGAGCCCACGTGACTCCCTACTGGTTAGAGCTCTTCGGTTATGGTGCCCGGCCGGGAACATATGATTTGTCTTCTTCTCCTTCAATATAAAGGTCGGGTCAAGTTGTTTAAGTAAAAGAAAAGAAATACTATTTTCTTGCTTTTATAGGTATTTGAATCTTCATCTCTAAAAATAGCATCCACTTTATGTCATATCATTTGATTTTATTTTTATATGATACCTAACTTTCAAAAATAGTATCTTCTGTTCTGCACGGGATACTGGGTACTTTTCCCATAACAATATACAAACGACAAGTTTGGACTTCTAAGTTCTAACCAGGGACGGTAATTGGGGCAGGACAGGACAAGCTTAATGGGGGCAGGGTGGGGCAAGGCAAAATTAATTTTATTAAAAATTAAAGTTGATGAATTTTGTTAAAAATTCCAATAGCAGTTTTTGTTATTTTGGTTTACCTCAAGTATTTGTTTCAGTTTTTTGTGTTGCTAAAGGATTTCATTAAACTTTCTTGTCAAATATCCTCAAGGGATTGGCTAGCATGCATCAATTAAATTATTTAGTGTTACTCTATACATGCTGGAAAGGCCTCAGATATTATAAGTGTGGTAATATACTGTTGTGAAATTTAGTTTTTTTTCAGATGTTATGTTCGAAATGGAAGCTTGCTAAAATAGGACGTTGCTGGCACTATCTAAAAGAAACTAAAAAAAGACTTCCGGTCTCCACTTTGTTGAGATAATATCAAGTTGAAAGTGAAAAATGAAAAATAATATAAATGGGGCGGGACGGGGCTGGGCAGAGCTTAACGGGGCAGAACAGGGCAGGGCATATTTTCTGAAAATTGCTAAATGGGGCAGGGCAGGGCGGGTCAAATCCTTAGCAGGTCAAGACTTGCCCCGCCCTAACCCGCTCTAACCTACCCAATTGTCATCCCTAGTTCTAACACCCCTTTTTTTAATACCAGTTGTTCGCTTTTTCATTTTTTAAGTTTGACTTCAAAAGTCACCATACTGATTCACCGCCACCACCATAGTAACGCTGGAGCTTCGAACTCCGGTGAACAATTTTTTTTACTCTATTTTTGTAGGTACAATCAGATATGTCACGACGTACATTCGGGTTTTATCTCACCGCTTTCGCCTAGCATCCGTGTATAAAAGTTTTGGCAGAAAACAATGATTTTAGGTAGGGAACAGTGTGTTCCGGCATGTGAACAATGATTTTTGGCGTGTGAACAGGTTCTATCAGCCTGGAGTCGGTACCTCCAGTTGCCCGTACTCAATATTCGTCCTTATCCTTGTAGTTAAATTCTTACGTGTTGCGTTTTATTGAATATTGACTTTACATTCTTTCCTTTATTCTTCTTGTATTTTGCTTTATCATTTTGGTCTGTAATAGCCTGACTTACCTCTAGATTCTTGCTAACTTATGATTTAGTATTAGTTCCAGGATGTGTTAACGTTAACCTTTGACTAGTATTTTTTTGCTCTAGTGGCTTTGATGAATGATGGTAGACTAGGGTCATGTTCTCGGTCGGGGACGGGGGCGAGAGTTAGGGGGTAAGTGGGGTAAGAGAGATGCTGAGAATATGGTCTTGGAACATTGAGACTTTAACGGGGAAGTCCATAGAGCTAGTTAAGATTCTTAAGAAGAGGATGATTAATATAGCTTGTGTCCAGGAGACCAAATGGGTAGGACCTAAGGCTAAGGATATAGACGGGTATAAGTTATGATTCTCAGGTAGGTCGAAGTATAGGAATGTGGTAGGCATTTTAGTAGACATCGAGCTAAAGGATTAGGTGGTAGAGGTTAGGAGGGTCAGGATGATGACGATTAAGTTGGAAGCTGCAGGTTCACTATGAACATCATTAGTGCGTATGCGCCACAAGCGGGCTTGAACGAGGAGGAGAAGAGGCATTTTTGGGCAGATTTAGACGAAGTAGTGGGAGGTATACTACCCACTGAGAAGTTATTTGTAGGAAGAGATTTCAATGGACATATCGGGGCACTTTCCGGGGTTATGACGACGTGCATGGAGGTTTTGGCCTCGGGAACAGAACGGAGGAGGTATCTTGCTTTTGGAGTTTGTTAGAGCTTTTGGGATTGTGATATCCAATTCGGGGTTCCTGAAGAAGGACGAGGATCTGGTGACATTTCGGAGTTCGGTGACTAAGACTCAGATAAACTTTTTGCTCCTTAGGAAGGTTGACAACGATCTTTATAAAGACTGCAAGGTTATTCCGAGAGAGCATCTTACAACTCGACATAAGCTTTTAAGCTTTTGGTGATGGATTTGTAAATCAAGATAGAGAAGAAGAGGAGGGTTGTGGATGACATGTTAAAAATCAAATGGGGGAGTTCGACTATGGCTAGTGCAAAGGAGGTGTGGGATAGGTTGATGGTCAAGGGTGCTTGGGGGAGTATTGGGGATGCGACTGGTATGTGGGACAGGACAGTCAGTTGCATTCGGGAGGTTGCTAGAGAAGTGCTAGGGGTCTCGCGGGGTAGTCGTGGTGGGCATCGAGTGGACTGGTAGTGAAATGATAAAGTTTAAGAGAAGGTGAAAGCGAAAAAAATGGCGTATGCGAAATTGGTAGAAATCAAGGATGAGGTGGAGAAGTGGACGAATAGGGAGTTGTATAAGATGGCGAGGAAGGAGGCAAAGCTAGCGGTTACGGCGGCAAAAATGAAGACCTTTGAACGTCTGTATATGGAATTAGAGGGAATTTGGGGATAAGAAGTTGTACAAACTAGTCAAGGCGAGGGAGATGAAGGCTCGGGACTTAGATCACGTGAGGTGCATCAAGGACGAGGACGATAAAGTACTGGTGGAGAACGCGCATATTAGGCAGAGGTGGCAGTCTTACTTCCATAAATTTTTGAACGAAAAAGAAGATAGAGACATTGTGCTGGGAGATCTGAAGCAATCTGGTAGGTAGCGGGATTTTGAATATTGTGGAAGCATCAAGGTTGAGGAGGTTTAGGGTGTTGTTCGCAGGATGCGCAGGGGACGAGCGACCGGGCCTGATGAGATCCCAGTTGAATTTTGAAAAAGCGCAGGTATGACATGTTTGGAGTGGTTGACGTAGTTGTTTAACATTATTTTTAAGACGGCGAGAATGCCCGAAGAATGGAGGTGGAGTACAATGATTCTTTTGTTCAAGAATAAAGGTGATATGCAGAGTTGCAACAACTATAGGGGTATCAAATTGTTAAGTCATACTGTGAAAGTTTGGGAAAGAGTTTTGAAGATGAGGGTGAGAAGAGACGTGTCAACCAAAGTACGGATAAGGAACAAATATTCGTACTTGTATTGAATAAATATGCATATTACTTGTCACTATTTGCACGGTAGTTTCAGGAAATGGTCATTTATGCTCCAAGCGTTATCCTAGATTTTTGTCGTTCTTTTCACCACCAAGTGTCATCTTAGATTGTCACCGCTTTTTCCATGACTAAATTCAATGGTAGTCAACCAAAGTACTGCAGTATTCATATACCTAATAAGAAAAAAAAAATTAGTTTAAAGTAAAGTTTTCACTAAAATGCTAAGATATTAATTCTCATAAATTCAACGAATGGATAGTTGTTGTGACAAGGGCGGAACATTGCAATGCTAAGATATACAACAAAGAGGTGGATAACTAATTATAGGCGCCGTATTACTTGCAACCATCAACAATCAATGTTTTCTTTCAAAATTTCCCATTAGCTCAACCTCAATCCTACCAAACTTTAAAATCGACAATACTTTTTGACAACTTTTTTCGAGTGTACTTTCAAGTAATTTGGACAACTGGAAAGAACTAGACATAAACTTGGATTGGAGGCTTTCATAGATGTAGCACAAGTAGGGCTGCACAAAATTCGATCCGGACCGACCCTGTTCACCGGACCGATAAATTCGATCCGGTCTTCGGTCCTAATTTTCTGAATATTCGATCCTCGGTCCGATCCGGTTTTACCCTGTTGTGCAGTCCTAGGGTCCATTCGGTCCATATAACCGGACCGGACCGATAAATTCGGTCCGGTCTTCGGTCCTCATTTTCTGAAAATTCGGTCCTCGATCCGATCCGATTTTACCCTGTTGTGCAGCCCTAAGCACAAGATATAATTTTCCTTCTAACCACCAATATAATCCTAATTCCTTTGCTAGCATAAGGCGGGTCGTTAATGACTCTATAGTCGATCTTGTTCGACACTGCACCTATCAAATCAAGGACCTTGGTCTCTATAAACATGACATCGGATAATATTTTTGAAGCTCCAATTGATCTACCCTAGGCTGTGCATATGTAATATTCCAGTTTCTAAAAGTGACTATTTTCCGAGCTACTGACACTAAAGATGGTCATTACACTTGAATGCAATTAAAAATTCCAATATTACTGTTGAGGAAAACTAGGAAGGTAGGCAGTAAGTATAGCCTATGATAGTGCATGCGTGACACTTGATTTAAATCTCCAAGTAGAGTATGTACCAAAAATCATCACATTACCATGTAACTTGAAATTCAGTGCCTATAATCCACTGGTGATGCATCTGCAGATCAGAAACAGGTAGATAGCGCAAATGCTTGTGCATACAAAATAAGATCCAACTCGAGATATCAGCTAAGCATTAAAGCAGCAGAATACAGAAAGCAAAATCTTCCTCTCATTGTTCAATCAACAGTACCTGGAATATTCCAGTTCATTGTTTGCTGTACAGGAACCCCGCTCGGAAAGGGGGAAGGAAAAACAAGAAAAAAGGCTTCAGTTCCAGGCTTACTCTTTTCTATCTTCTATGGGACAGCATAAATATACAAGTTTGGTGCCATTAATGTCTTCCTGAAGGATCAGCTATACACTGAATAACTGGAAGCCTACCTTCAAAAGCAAATGAATCATTAGTTTGTGGCTCATGTTAGTTATCAAGTCCAATCAGGCACAGGTATTTGGACAAGCTGCTATAATTTCAAGATATGCTATTAGTGACAGGGTCAACATATTCTCACTGGGAAGTGCTTCATCTTTGGAACACTAGACCCAAAGAGCAGGTGGAAGAAATCAGGTTGAACAATCTGACAATAGATAATGAAGTTCTGCCAAGATGCCACTGCATTTCCTAGTTTCTCCTATTAGGAAATCCTTATTGCACATAATAACTTCCTCCAAACGTGCCAAGACAAAGCAGATTTACACAGAAAACCGAGTAAACAATGAAACATTGAGGCTCTCCATGAATAATATATGTCCGATATACATATCATGATCCACCTGTGCGACCTGCCATGTGAGGATAGGGATTGAGATCTACACAAGAAATCAATTTCACATGATCCCTTAAAAGTTGTTGTGACACCCGATTGGCCAAGGCTGATTGCGCATTGGAAAGTTCTCCTGCGGCAGGCCTCCCAAACTGCTTTCCCAGAGCATCATATTCAACGGATGCCAATTCTTGGAAAGCGTGAGATCCAGATGGTGTCCCTCGTAAAACATCAGGATCCCAGTAAGAAGGGCCATTTGTATAGGGACTATTTGGAGCTGTTCTGGCCTCTTGTGTTGAGAGGGCTGGATATAGGCGAGGGAGACATCCTCCCATTTAGGTTCTGAGGCGACCTTGGATGTAAAAGAGGACTACCTATTGGGGATACAGGGCAAGATATGTTACTCGGAATGTGGATATCACTGGACAACAAAGAAACAAGTCAGCGATCGTAAGTACGAATACTATTGTCATGCAGTTTTCTTTTACTCCAATTATATTGAGATGAGAAAATTACAAATTAATGGGAACTTCTTTCCTCTTTAGAATTTTCTTAACAATGAATCAGAGGGCAATTTGAAAGCTTAAGTAATTAAGAGAAAAAAGACCTGCAGCAAAAATTAGATTTTGACGCCCTGGATGAGTGGATAGCAAGCCTTTCTGATTCTGGCGTAGGATAATTTCTTGCAGATCCAATGCCCTAAAACAAATTTGTAAAGAACACAGCAGCAAAGATCAACCCAAGGGCACAGAATTTCAAAATAAAGAAACTATGCCAGGTCAATCTATTATTTTCTTGTCATCAATATGTTAAAGATTAATTCGGTAAATTGAAAAGTTCACTTGGAACTGCAATTTGCGCACATTCACACATCGAGGATTTGTTCTACGTCTTTAACAGGGTTTCAGTCTTTTATTCCTAAAACTATTTTGATATGGGACCAATAATTATCACCTGTTTTAAGGAGGAACTGCCCCCTTTTACAATGTGCTGGGACTAAGAGATCAAATCTAATGATTAGCAAATTGGCATGAAGATGCATCTTCATTTCACACATTGCACCAGGATGCTCAGTCTCAATTACTTTGATGTCTATAATAGCAGCTCAAATCATAATTTGTTTTTCTTTAAAAAAAAAGAAATGAAAAGATGTTAAATATCACCGTCTTCTGCCATTTCTGCTATGGTCTCTTCTTTTCCAAGGTTGAGCGTGGGGTTCTCATTTTGCTGATATACAAGCACTACTTATTCTCTTTTGAGTGAAGAAGCTAAAGACATCTCATCTCATTGATCTTACTTGAGGTTGAATTGTGCAAAAGCATTAGCTGCAAGCAATTAAACTCAAGGAAAGGCAAGGATAAAACAGATGTCATTTACTGTGAGATATCTTTATGCTATGCACATTCAGTGGCTTCACTATCCTTCTTCATTTTTATTTAGTGAAGTGGGAAGAGAAGCAAAGCAAACGGAATGAGAGAGGGATTAATTTTTTGAAGTTTCCTCCACGTCAAAATGAACTTTAGTTTGTTAGTCTCTGAAAAGGGAAACAATTATCTAAGACTGTTCAGAGCACCAATCCAATGGTCAACAAGTTAGAACTTCCTCTCTGATTCGATGCCCTGCCTAAAAAATAATTAAACTACTTGGTGATGCCCAAGAAATGGAAACATTGTTAGTGTCCCTAAAAACTTTGCCTCTTTATTAATCTAACTTATACAAATAAGCCAAAAAACTCTAGAACATATTAATTTGCCACAGAGCAGGATAAGCACGCAAGAGTACAATCCTAAACCTTTTCGTTCGGTAAGATAGAAATTATATTCAAAAACATGGTGTTGTGAACTGAAAGGTGTTCCGGTATTGCTGGGAGTTCTTTACTATTCCCAATCTTAAACATTGCAGCAACCTATGGGCCATATGACATCAAACACCACATAATACAGGTCAAGGGAATGAACTGGTATTGTAAAACTTGATAGTCCAAATTTTATCAAGGCAAAAAGGCCCATCTTCCAACAATGTTCAGAAAAACGAAAAAGTAGAGAGATGCTCTAATTAAGCTTCTCTAGGCCAAAATTACTTACTCCTTCATACTGGCTCCAAGGAGGCTTTGATGTAGCCATTTCTAAGACTGTGCATCCAAGACTCCATACATCAACAGCAAGGTTGCAGCCACTAGAATGCTTTATTACCTGAGCCAATGATAAAGAGATGATTTTACATGTTACTGTGTACAACGGAGGTGCACAGACATTTAAATGCCTAAGCATATTCTAACCTCAGGGGCCATCCAGTAAGGGCTTCCTTTGAATGATAATGGACAGGAATGCCCTGTGATCTGCAAATTTGTAATTGAGCAATTAAAGACCCAGCTCCATCTGAGAATGCAGCTCAACTTTGGTGACGAAGCTATATAGTTCCAGGTGGGAGCCAATTACACCAAATGCAAATCTTAATGGATCAAATCCTACTTCATCTTTCCAAAAATAAGAAATTAAGTTTAACGCCACGAAACTAAAAACTTAAAACAGTTTTTATCCATTCCGACAGTGCTAGTCTTAAGTTAGAAGCTTAGATGTCACATGCTATTTCCAATTATTTACAATCTTCATAGCAATTGGCATCATCTTACTAAATAATGCAGTTAGAAGCATATACTTAAACTTACATGCTTGGCCATTCCAAAGTCAGCCAACTTTATGCGCCCATTAGGATCAACGAGAATATTTGCCCCTTTAATATCTCTGCAAAAGTGCAGCTGCTGTCAGGTAATCAGTGTATACATGTCAAGGCTGCTGAAAGGGTGATATCACAAAAATAATCCAACCAAAGAAATTGGTTTACCTATGCACGGTATTTTTAGCATGTAAAAATGCAAGCCCCGATAAAATTTGCTGAGTGTAACTACGGATTGCTGTTTCTCCAAATGGACCATATTCTTGTAAAAGCTTATAAACGGACCCACCGGATACATATTCCAAGTAGATATATAGTTTATCAGGAACCTGATTGAGGAAAACAATTCAGAAGAAGAGCAAGCTAGAAAAATTATTGCAATTTATGAACGGAAACACGTATAACTCGCATGAAAAGCCCTCTAGTTTTTCCTACAACTCCTTAATCTCATGACTAAGCTTTGGAGATAGCCGTTACAGAAATAGAGCAAGAAATCAATACTCTAGAAAAATTTGAAGTCTGTAAACATAACTAACAGTGTTGGCACTATGACATGTCCCTCACCAGAAATTAAAAAACTCGCAATTGAAACATTTGAAATCAATTGACTGTTGAAAACTGACCATCTCTGAGCCATAATACTGGACGATATTTGGATGTCTTAATCGGCTCAACAATGCAATCTCCTGCAAAATACATGAATAGGAGAGCATATTCAATTATGAGCACATCAGGAATACAAACCTCCAGGCAGTCCAAGAAGAAAAGACCTAACAGATTGCTACTTATATAGTAAACCTACCTGTGCCAACTGCTTTGCACTTTCTTTTGACTTTGCATCATCCGAAAATAGGGTCACCTCCTTCATTGCACACATTTCTCCACTATCACTATAAGCACACACATTGCTAAGCATTAATATTTCTCCCTATTCTGGGATAAGATGGCCAAGCACTAAACTAGGACATCAGCAATCAATCTTGGACATGTCAATGACAAGGCAATATGTAAAGATTGATTTTCTTGTTCATTTGAAAAGGCCACGCACAATGAAATAGAAAACAATAGAAAATCAAGTGTCGATTGTATAAATATACCTATTAAAACCAACATAAACGTGCCCAAATGTTCCTCTACCAAGCAACTTCCCCTTTTTCCAGCGGGAGCCAGGGCTAGATAGATTCTCTGCTCTACCAGGGCTTCGTGGCACCGAGGGAGATGTTGCAACTGAATTGGAATGAGAAAAGGGTGAAGAGTTGGAAATTGTTAAGGGAGGACGGGGCAAAGGATGACTTTCTGGTTTTGCATCATCAGGCCAACTATTCTGCAGTTCAGATGCTTCACCTCCAGCCCTAGGATGAATAGGCGTGACAGCGCCACTGTGAATTCTTGAGCTAGGTCCAGGACTTGTCATCCTGGAACTAGGAATTGGAGAGTACTCTGGGCTCCCTCTACTAGGCTGCCAAAACAATTGTCCTACCATATCTCCTCCCATGGAATTATGTCCAGAATTCTGACCAGACCCTGGGCTTGAACAATGGCCAGATCCAAGTAAAGGAAGATCCGGATAAATCTTTCCTACCCACAAAGTAGAACTACTAACTTGCTCGCAGCCAGCAGCTCTCATTGGACTTCTAGGACTTGATATAGAACTATCAGGAGTGCTGCAAAGGGCACCATGAGAAGGGATTTGTATACTGGGCAAGTGGCTTTTTAATGGTCGTCTCTTAGGAGATTGAGAGGAGACACGTCCACTGGGAGAAAGAGTAACTGGTCCTGTTGCCTCTTTTGTGCTTATTTTTCTAACAGCAGATTGATCCTTAACAGCCAATCTTTGAAATCAAAACAGAAATTATGTCAACCGGGGTGGTGTAGTTACAAAAAAACAAAAGCAGCAAACTAACAAGTTAGAGAAATGAATTGTTTCAAGTAAGCAACAGATACTTTAGCAGTCAAAGAATCCATTTCTGAATACATTCCATTTAAGTGACCTTCAGCATTTTCTTACCTTGGAGGGCTACCCAAGGCAGTCTGGTTACCAGTTTCATAATCAAATGCTAGTGGACTACGTTGGCGTGAATCAGTAGGATCATCACTCTCAATAGAACACTCACTTGAAATTGACGCAAAGACAAGCTCTCCATCAGCATCCGCAGGGTCTAGTATGTGCCTGATGCATGCAGTCTTTGGGAGAGGCAGGAACAAGGATGGCTTTGAGCCCTTCTCTACTCTGGGTTTTGCTGATTGGGTGATTCCAGAGTGTGTCCGGACTATACTTGCTGGTGGCAAACTTGGAAGTGAGAGTGGTTGGGCCAGAGCCCTTTCAGCAAAGCTTTGACATCTCGCAACATGCTTGGAAGGTGATGACGACCTTGACTGTGCTTGGGACTGAGAACCCTTCTCAGAAGCAACGTCACTGTTGTGCCTTCGAGATCCTCCTGATTTACTCGGAGACTTAGTTTCACCTGGACTCTTAAACTTGCGATGCAATGTATCAATAAAACTCTCTTTGGTCGCTTTCTTCTTTGCTTCCTTTGAAGATGACTTTCCCCACCATGAAGACATATTTTCCGGTGCTAAAAGATATACGAAACCAATAAACAACCCACTAAAATAAGTTCTTTCAACAAGCCAGACGTACTATATGACAACACATACGCAAAGCAGAAAAGAGAGCAATATGACCTCAACAAGAACTGGAGTGATAGTTGGAGTGATTGTCACTACATGCATGTTATCATATCATATCTTTTTCAATAAAAGCTGCTGAAGATAATATTTCGTCAACGTTATTCCAAAACAGACACTCATAACATGTTCTTAGAAATCGAAGGAGCAGTAATGAAGATAGAATCAGTCAACTAGAGCAGTCACCTTCGTAGTACAACCATGAAAAGCCAATTAAATCACTTCATTGGCAAAGGATAACATGGACAATCAAGTAGTGCCCAAGTCATTAAGACTGGTTAAAATAGCTAAAACGAGGTGACCACGGCTTGTCTCACCTCCCTAATGTTTGGCCTAGATGATTGTTTCATCACAATTTAATATTCAAAAGAGTTTGAATTGTAACACCATAGCTTTACACCTTATATGTGTATTTATTTTTTCCAGATAGCATTGCACTTTACTATGTCACCAAGACCTTCCCAAAACTCTTTTTTTTCCTTTTACGAAAGACCTCCTGAAAATTAATTAGACGTCTTTATCTTTAAAAAAATCTATTAGATGCAAATAGAAAGTTTACCTAAAATAGGACCCCATGAACCAGTTAGTGAAATAACTTCCTTCCACAAAGGAATCAAAAGTTTACTTCTCCCCCACAGAAACCCAAACACACACACACACACACATCTTTGGGGAAAAGATTTGAAAATGAAGCCCCACCTGCTTCTACTCCATTTTTCAGCTTTTTCCACTTTAAAGATCTACAATCGCCAGACAGTTTTTTTGTAATAACTGCAGTGTTGATGCGCGCACCTCGACTATTCTACCGAGTCCCTGCTACCTAAATTGCTCGGACTCGGGTGCGGGTATCCGATACAGGTGCGGATATAAAGGTTGGATTCTTCATCACGTAGATTTTAGGATTCGAGTGCAGATATGGGTGTTGGGATACGGCCAATAAATGTATATTACAACATATAAAGTATATATCTCGAGCAATTAAAGCTATTGAACTAAAACTAATAAAATTTAATTCTTTATAAGCACCTAATATTTTATTCATAAGTATCTCGTGTAATAGCAAAAGATTCTCATACTTCAAATAACTACATGTATACAACATAAACGCAAAAATCAAACTAAATACCCAATCAATCTATGTTTCTCGGTCATAGATATAGTCAAAGCAGTGAAGCACCCAAGGTAAGTTGACCAAACCTGGTGTGGATCACACACTCATGTCGTGCCGACACAGGTGTGGCAAGGATTTTGAAGACTCCGAAGAACATAGCCTGTCATCTCCCACTCCCACCAGCACAGCACAGATACCAGGTAACCCTACTCACCAAGGGTTAGTCACATGGGAAGAAATCACTTAGTTTTTTGTGTCTGTTGGGTTTTGAACGTTGCTCTCTAAGGTTTGCACCCACTTCATTGACCACTAGGTTACACCTTTGGGTGCCTACAGTCATCGGACTTGAGAACTTTCAACTCACCCACAACAAAAAATTCATGAGATAAACTTGAGTTGACCTTCCCTACCCAATGATGATGGTAGCCGCCCCCTCGGCCCTCCCCCTCTTGGAACTTATACAAGATTTGATGCAGTTATTGAGCGTTAGATTTTACCCATAACAAAAACCCAGTAAAGTATTTCCAAGGCAATTTTCAATATCTGTATTTCAACACTGAGAAATGTCAAGACTTTGAGCAGGGAGGACCAAGTCTTGTTGATATAAAAGGTAGAGTACTCTTTCATGTTTTCTTTTCTTTTTCTCTGGTCTTCGGAAATGCCACAAAAAAGTTTTAACTTTTTTCCTAATAACAACATCATCCTACCAGCTTGAGCACACCTCGACAAGTCCTTTCAAGTATCTATTTCCTCCCACCAGCAGACATTCGGGGTAGCTCTACTGACACTCGCTTACACACGTGAGAGAATTCACCTATCGCAATCTTTACTGGCATACGACCTTTATTCTCGATGACATCACTCTAACTCTTCCACCCAATGCAGCAGCAACAACAACAACAACAACAAGATAGGCAGTGCATTCTCACAGGTGAATGGTATGTTACGCTTTCTCTATTATTTGCTATGTCTTAACTGCGTCCACCACAACCAAAATATTAAATATTTTTCACTCATCTTTCACTTTCCTTACATGCAAAAAAAAACTGAAGTGATCCTACTGATTTCACTCAAACTTCAATTTTCAATAATAAATCCTAACAACACAGCATTTCCGTACAGATCTAAAACACTACAAATACACCAGAAAACTACATCACATACAAAAATTAAAGCAATATTACTAAAAACTCACCTTTTAACTGCTTAGTTCTCACATCGCGAGCATAAAACTAGCTCGCTTTAGATTTGTCCCAATGAATCAACTCAAATTAAAACCCTAGAAATATTATTCTTTATATGATATTAACTATGAGAGATGGAAGGTTCTAGAAGAAGTTGAGTTTGAGAAAAGGTTAGAAAGAAAGAAGAGATCGCGTAACAATGGTGAAGTGAAGGAGATAAATGGGAGTGTGGGAAGCTAACACTGTTTGCCTCAATTAGTAAATTATTACACGAGTAACGGTTTGATTTTTTTTTTTTGATAATCCAGTATAGTTTGCGCCTCACTATTTCACTAATATTATCTAGATGTCTTCTAGATGATAGATATGGTCTCTCATCCCTATCACTAAGGTAAACCCCGGAATGTGTTTCATTAGTCAGGGTCTGAGAGCGGACAACTGATCAATGACATAAGTGTCAGCCCCCTGCTGGGGATCGATCTCACACTACGTATGTCAGCGCGTCTTAGCGCCCATCTTTTGCCACTGAAATATGCCCCGGGAACAATTCGTTGAGAGGGAACTCGAACACGGAACCCTCCCAGCATATCTTAGTGAAATGGCCACTGGGCTAAACACTTTTCAATTTCAGTTAGTAAATTATTACATGAGTAACGGTTTGATTTTTTTTTATATGACCAAATTTACTCCATTAAGTTCATAGTAATTCATACATTAAAATGAATACTAAAAATACATGCTTTATATAAATAGGTTAGACTGAGATTGTTTATAGGATTTGTTAGTTATACTTTTCACTAAAAAATTCTCCAAAATCTATATTTTTAAAAAATCTTTCGAAATCTCAAAATTTTGAATACCAAAAGACTTTTTGTTAGTATTTTAAAATCCTAATTAAATACCACTAGATTTGAACACTCTGTTTAAAAAATTCTAACAGTCTTGATTGAATACCACAAGACTTTTTTAGATTGTTTAAAAATCTTAATTGAATACCACATGACTTTTTATTCCGAAAATATCTTTTAAAATCCTAATTAAATACACCCCTAAGTCATAGTAATGAATTTTTATCCAAAAAGGAAGAATGTCGTATATCTAATTATATTTGTTATTATTGATAGGGATGTAAATTTATGTTTTAACCGGTTTGACGAAAAAATGTTCCATACTAGTGTTCTTTTGTATGAATTCCATTCTTGTAACATATGTTAAGAAGTTTCAATGGGGAATTGTGGTTTCCGGGACACCATAACTATCATATAGACTTTATATTTATATTAAAAGATTAATTATATATTTATAAATATTTTATTATAAATTCATTTATTACTTATTATTGTTTACCCATAAATTGATACATTTGAATTTATACATGTGGCTCTCAAGTGACCAAATAGCAACTTAATTAGCAGTTGAAACTAATATAAATAAAATATATTTGAAAGTAAGTTATTAGAATAGCCTGAGCCTTGGAGAAGCTTTGAGCTAGAGTCTCCGGACAAGTCGTTAATTGCGATATTGAAATGCTAAATTGAGACAAGAACTAGAAAATTGTGCAAGTATCATGTGTGTATTATATCTTTTTTTCTTGATGTCTTACGACGAAATGATGAACCCTATTTATACTTGGACTCAAGGGTACAAGTGCCTAAAATATCCCACGTTCTTTCAGAAATACATTAACATAGTTGACTCAAAGTTGACTTTTGGCTAGATGGGTGTTTTTGGGTTTTGTCGCTTTCGGAAGGTCTTTTATGACTTAGTCGAGTCGTTGGTTCTTTTCGACTCTTGTTGGCTACGATGTCCGTGATATACTTTGTGTATTTAGGAATTTCCTACAACATGTCAACAAAGGGAACACTCAGGTGTACCTACTTCAATAGGTCAGAAACTTTTTGTATATTGCCTCTTCTTTCTGCTTTGTCAATCTTTGAGGGAACGGGGGTGATAGTTTGGCAACCACGGATTGTGGCTGCTTGACCAACGGTTTCGGTGGTATCATGTAAGAGTTTTTTTAAGGGTCTAATGCGTGATTTCGTTGATTTTTTTAGAAAACATTTGGTATTGATTACTGTAGGATAACAACAATTAGAAGTTTTGTCCAAATTCTCGTGCACCTTCAACTGCCTCGATGTATAAGCAATAACTGCATCAACACACAACCCAACTAAATTCTAGAAGCATTATAATATACAATAAAGTCCTTTCCCTCTACCGAAAGGGATAAAATCTGGGTTGTGGTCAAAAGAGTCTTGAGCTTTTGAAAGCTTTCCTCACACTAGTCGAACCACTGAAATGACACTTCCTTCTGAGTCAAACACGTCAGATGAGAATCAATAGAAGAGAGAGATTATGATATAACTCTTTGGATTTCATGCTTTTGGAAGAATGGGATAGCCTTACATACCTTGTCCACAAAGCTACAATCATTTTACAAGCCACATTTTCAAGTATCTTCGACTCCAGTAGTACCAGAAGGGCTGAGGGAAGCTCCCATATCACCAATTCCACCACCAGCTCCGTCAGATAAGGGCGTTAGGAGAGTTATGCAGGTGCTAACTTAGTCGAGTTTTAAACTTATGTCGATTGGGAGGCCACCCGACCCCTAGCCTTTTCCATATGGCTACTAGGACTCATGGTTTTTCCCAAAGATCGATACCTCGCCAAGGATATATGTGTCATTTATGTCACCTATGCTATCTTTCGTTGCATGACCTAAATTGGAGAAATCAAATACTTTGACATGATCTCCGTCATCCTAGTCGACATGTACCGAGTTTTAGGTCAATACCGAAATTTTTATAGGTACTTCCAAGGGTGTAACCTACTATTTCAATGGTGTATTATCAAACACCTAAATAAATCTGAGGGTCCTTCATACCTAGACAGAGAAAGTATGAGGGATAACTTCCAAGCCCACTGTCCAAATTTCGGAAGCCATCTGATTCCTCGTATTGATGACTTATTCGATCAACTTCAGGGTGCTCGATATTTTTGAAGATTGATTTGACGGCAGGCTATCACCGGCTTATTATAAGTTGTGAAGATTCTAGCATATCTGTAAATATAGTAGATAAAATATTATGTAATTAGGATAGAATATTATGTAATTATGATAGAATATTATGTAATTATGATAGAATATTATGTAATTAAGAATTGATTTATATTGATTTCCTTTCATTTTTAGGACATGTAAACTTAGCTATTTAAACCCCAATAGCTTGAGGGAATAATCAAGCTCAGTTCCTGTCATTTTCTTTTCCGATTCGCATGGTATCAGAGCTTAGTTAAGCCCACCGACATAGGAAGAAAAAATTTAAACTCATATTTTTTTCACCTGATTTCGGTGAGGTTTCGACATTTTTTAGTAAAATTTCTTGGTTGTCTGACCCTATCCATCCAATTTCCAAGCTAGGTGTTGCGGCTGGTTCACCATACGAGGATCCGACTCACTATCGTAGTCTTGCAGGGGCTCTTCAGTATCTTACTTTCACGACACCAGATATTACGTATGTCGTACAACATGTGTTACGCCCCGTAATTTCAAGAAAATGAGATGAGAACGTACGAAAGGAAATGAGATTCGAATTTGGAAAAAGAAAAAAAAAATTGTTGGCAGAATATTTTTAGACAGATTTTCAGTCAACTTTGGAGCAGTATATATCCTAGTATATTGGGAGTTTTTAGGTGTTTCAAAAGCCTAGTATGAAGTTCATTGAGTCTAGTTTCCAACTCAACAAACCGCTCGTCGATAGGACATCGGAGTAGAAAGTTATGGATGTTACAAGATCAGGCGACGAAGAGGCGGTCGGCGCCACGGCACCGCCATACGGGGCCATGGCGAAAACCCCAAACTGCGAAGTTGCAGAGCCACGGCGCCGGATGCAGGGCCGCGGCGCCGAGGCAGGATTTTCTACGGAAATGGTGTAAAATTAGAAGATATTTGTTGTAAAGGACCTATGGGAGGGCGACAAGTGTCCCTCCCAACTTGTAGAACAAGAAAAGGCCTATATCTTGGCCAAGTCTTGCAAGATTTGGCCATTCTACACAAAACTTCATCCAAATACTTGCTCTTCTCTCTCTCTCATTTTCGATTTGGCCAAGAACCAAAGGCAAGGATTGTTGAATCTTACAAGTGTTGTTCTTACACACTAGATGAAGGATATTAACAAAGAGATTAGCCAAGATTGAACTCCCACCTTCCCTAATTCTTCACGAAACGTGGTTAGGGTTTGAAACAAATCTTAAGGTGTTCTTCAATTTTGGTATTAACGCAAGAATAGAAGTTGGTTAGAAGCTTCTAAGGGTCATTATTTGCGGATTGGGTCGTAAAGAAGAGGAGTTGCGGAAAAGAGCTAAAGCGGGCGAGATCCTTGGAATATTTTGGGCTTATTGAGGTAATAATTCTTGTCTTCCTATATAATTGAAGATTACATGTTGTAGTAATTGATAAATGAACTTGTGATATAAGAAATGGAAAAAGGACTATATGTTGTCATTATTGTAGGCTTGTAGCCGAGATTGGCCTTAATAATAATGGACTATTATATATGAATTGTGGGGCAGAATTTTACACGTTCAGTTAGGCGTGTAATCCCCTTTGGTTAGCTGTTTGGTTGAGCCTTAAATGTGGTGTTTTGGTTGATGAATACGGGCCTTGGAAAAGGTGGAAAAGTACGTAGAAACAAAGGAAGTGCTGCCCGAATTTCGGTAGAATTAGAGGGCATTATTTGGTATAAGTCTTATACTAAGTAACTATGATATTGATAGAAGTACTATGGTCATTTTAGGTTGAAGTACTACGAGTAGCGTATTCTACTTAAAGGATGGAATAGCTACCAAGGTTGAAGTACTTTAGAGCATTTTGCTACTTGTCGATAATCGTCGCGAGGTATGTGAACCTCTTCCTTCTCTTGGCATGATTCTATGTATGAAATATACATGTGGTGTTATTTCATGATTCCTTCTACTCTTAGAAGTTAAGAGGTATGTATGTTGATTTACTCTATGTAAAAGTCATGTCTAAGTTATTCTAAGTTCTTACCAAGTCTTATGGGGGATGTTGGTAAGAGTCGTTAGGAAGTATTTAGAGTCGATTTGACTTTGCTAATTTACTGCACGAATGGGAATAAGTATCGAACAAGCCATTGCAGCGTTAATAAAAGAAAATGTATCGACAATCAATTATATTAAAATGAGTAGAATTCTCCATCTGCATAGAAACTAAGATAAGACAAAATTGTATTACATTTTCTAGATCATGACTGCTCTAATAAGATCGTTATAAACGAGTATAACCTATTCATAACTCATAAAAGTATACGTTACTTAATTTAAAGAGTTTATGTTATGAAGTTTTAAGATTATGAACCTTGAGTTCTTAAAAGGTTAAGAGACTTTATTTTTCAAGTTATGAGACTTGATTCTTAAAGGAAGGAAAGACTTGATTTAAAAAGTATGGTTTCCATGATTTATTTCAAAAGTTAAGAGGCTTGATTTCAAAAGAGAATGTAACATGAGTTTTGCAAATATATAGTACGGTGGACGTACAAGTTTTAAAGGAATTCGGCTTCATTTTGACATCATTGCCTTAATCTAAGAATATCTAAGTTTGGGTGAGTTAGAGAATTAACTCACTTGTCTTTAAAAGATAAAACTGCCTTAACTGTCTAAAACATAAAGAGTTATAACGCTTTATGGAAAGTTAGTTATAACGGCTTTATGAAAATTTAAAAGAAGGGTATACTCTAGTAAGGTAAACAAAAGGTAAATGACTTGAAATGAAGAAGGGCAATTGGATTTAAAGGCATCAATTGCTTAAAAGTTTTAAAGTGAAAGTCACTTGGTTTAGAAGCCTAAAAATGTATTTCTAAAAGTATAGTGACTTGTTTTGAAATGTAGACAAGCCTTGATACTACAGGTGTTAGTATCTTGGGGATTTTATACGAGAAAGAGTCATTTTTGAAAGGATAAGGTACATAGTATTTTGGGTTAAATTCCCGGATTTTTAATGACATGTTAGTGCCTTAAGTTTAAATAAAATGAGAGTGCATAATAATTAAGGCTAATAAGAAGTTAGGAGATTTCTTAACTTACTTATGATATTTATGATAAGCTGGTGGTGCTTATGTTATGTATGATAAACCGGTGGTGCTTATGTTATGTATGATAAGCCGGTGATGCTTATGTTATATATGATAGCCGGTTGTGCTAGTGTTAAGTTATTCTTGCGGGGTAAACTCCCGGGTTACTACTTATTCCATGGATTTGCTATCCATGATGCGAGTGCTGCGTTTGTACTCATTGCGGGTCCACCGGGCCTATGCGGGTGAAATAGTCCTATGCGGGTGAAATAGTCCCATGCGAGGCGGATGACCTCATTGCGGGTCCACAGGACCTATGCGGATGAAATAGTCCCAGGAGTAGGATTGCCAAATGATAATATGGGCGGGTGGCCCTAATTTGATCATAAGCTTCCTATTTTTATGCAGTATACCTTTATGGGCATACTTATGTGACTTTACCGCGTCCCAGATTGGACCGGACAGTATACCTTTATGGGCAGACTTTTATGATTTCACCGTGTCCCGTAAATGGGCAGGGTTACGTTATCACGTATGGATAATCATAGTGAACTCCAAAATGAGACGTCCCTCCATAAAGGGCCGGATTATGTTATGCAAGATACGTAAGTTATGTGTTTATGAACTTGATGATTTCTCTTAAGTATGTATGTAAGAATTTGATATAACTCTTATTGAAAAATGGGAAAAGATAATAATGTGCGATTAAGTTCATGAGTGGTAATGGCACGGTAGGATATGGTATTTACTTTTTATACTTGCCCATGTCATTCTTTTGTACAGTTATGATTTGTTTACTGTACCTTATTTTGCACTGTTATGCGGACTTCAGAGGCTGCGTTCATGCCCGCAGGTGTTAGGTACGCAGGTTGGTGATCCTTGCTTTTAGGATCTCTGTTCAGTTTTTGGGGAAAAGCTCCATTTACTCCGGAGGCTTATCTTTTGGTACGGATTCCTGCTGAGGTAGATTATGTATATTCAGGGGTAAGGCGGGGCCCTATCCCGTCACGGTGATTATGTCAAAAACTCTTAGAGGTCTGTAGTCATATCTTGTGGGACAGTTGTAAAGAAAAATGAGGTAACTGCTTACATTTATATATGTATATATATATATATATATATATGTCTAGGGAGGTAGCCTTATCGGCTAGTCTGTTGTTTATTTTCCTGTTAATGTATGTTGTGAGTTTCATGTATGTTCCGCTGATTATCTCTGATGTATACATGTAAGGGTGCCCAGGTAGGGCACCAGTAGCGGGTCCGGGGTCGGGTCGTGACAACATGTGTGTTTGTTTATGCATGATCTCAGGTTGAGCACATTGATCGGTGTATTTTATATATACCTTTTGAGTCTGTTTTAGTTAGTCTTTTGTCCCATTTTGCACATATAAGTGTCGTATTAGGATAGTTTTTCTTTCTATTGAGTCAAAGTGGTTGAAATGGCCAAATGGCGGAAAAGGAGCAAAAAGAGGGCAAAAGAGGAGATGCGAGTAGAAACAGAGAAAGTGGCGAACGAGGCTAAAATCGGACGGTAGCGCGGCCTCCTGCGACAGCGAGGCATGGCGCCATTATTCGAAGGCGAAGACTTCTGGCGCGGCGCCGAGCAGCGAGATGCGCGCGGCGCTAAACATCCGAGGAGCTACAGAAGATACAGCGCCGCTGCTCGCAGCAGATATCGTGCGGCGCCAAAACACCCGGACGGATCGCAGAACTTCCGCGCCATGGCGCAGGGCGGCGCGCAGTAAAAATTAGGTCTTTTGACGGATTTTTGGGTCAGGCCTGCAGGGAAAAGAAGGGAGGCGTTTTAAACCTATAAAAGGAGAACCCTAGGCAGTTTTTGAGGGTTCCCTTTCTTGCACAACTCAAGATTATTTCTTGGAGATTGGATATCATTTACTTTAGTAATTTTTTTTCCCTTTTTTTACTTTATTTCAGTTTTGATGTTGGATATTGAATTAGTTCTTGTCATCTTTATGGCTAGGAACTAATTCACTTTTAGGGCTTTCTATGTTGAACTTCTTGAAACTTATGTTATAAATTAATGCATGTTTATGGTTATTGTTCTTATTGAGAGATCTATCCAATAATTGAGTTGAATTCTTGGTAATTAATTGACAACTAATTATCACTATATGATTTCTAATCAGATTCTGAAAATGGGGGATTGTGAATATGCTGTAAGTTGGGTAGACATGCTTGAATTGGGGATGAAAATACCTTAATTAGTAGTGTAGCGTTGATGAGAGGCTTAACAACCCTAATTTTGCGCATTGTGCGTGACGGTCAACTAGGTTTTTGTTCTTAATCCTCCTATAGAGTTACCCTTATCAGCGAAAGTTAGGTAAGGAACGATACTGGGGTTGAGTGTTTATATAACTTAACGGAGTATAAAACGATTTCAGTAAACCCGCTTTCTCCAAGAAGTTAATACCATAAGTAATGCATTAGTAAGTAGCATAAGCGGATAGTGAGGATACATAGAAGCCCTATTCTCATCACAACTGAAGTAAACCTTTATAGTTAAATAGCTTTTATAATTCGTAGTTATAAACAACCAATCAATTATCAATTCGCCAAATAGATACTAGAAAATAGATAACTGATACTTGGACCCTAATCCTAGAGGACGATATTCAGTCTTATCTAAGACTATACTACTTGATACGATAACGTGCACTTGCGTTAAAAGTGTGTGCATATTACGCGCATCACACATGAATGCGCTCTAACGCATTATTCGATACATCCAGGGGACACTTGATTATGGCTTACATTTATATCACTGATATCTACACTTGTCTCGTATACTGATGTTGATTGGGGTGGATGTCCAGATATCAGACGTTCCACGACCGGCTATTGTATGTTTCTTGGTAATAACTTGGTCTCATGGTCTGCGAAACGTCAGTCTACATTATCACGCTCTAGTGCAGAAGTCGGGTATCGAAGGATAGCCAATGTGGTCTTTAAATCCGGTTGGTTACGTAATCTTCTTTTAGAGCTTCATTGCCCTATTCAGAAAGTTATCTTAGTTTATTGTGATAATGTTAGCGTTGTTTACCTTTCTGGTAATCCAGTTCAACACCAGCGCACTAAATACATTGAGATGGATATTCACTTTGTTCGCGAAAATGTAGCTCGTGGACAAGTACGCGTCTGTTATGTCCCTTCTAGGTATCAAATTACAGACATTTTTACCAAAGGTCTTCCATTAGTACTCTTTGAAGATTTTAGGGACAATCCCAGCGTACGAAGACCGCACGCTATGACTGCGGGGGTGTTAAATATACCCGTGATATACATGGGTTTGTATACCATGTATATCACGGTTTCACAAGGCAAGTTGCCTTATGTGAAACCGTGGTAGACACGGTATACAAGCCCGTGTATATCACGGTTTTTGGCAAGAATATTTAGTGTAAATATTGTATTAATTAGCATTGTACACTTACCATAATTATAGGATTCGTGTACAACTAGAATAGTGTTTTGGGAGTAGAATAGAAATAGAGTTTTCCTATTATGAAAAATTATAAATTGTATATATGCTCTTTCATTAATAAAAATAATCCGGATTATATTCTTTCATTTACGACACCCTACCCTCCCGGAAGCTAAAGAGAAGAAAAGAGACTAACAGAACATGGCAAAACAGGAACTGAATGGGTTTGTGTTTCTATGCATCAATAGGACAAAAAAAAGAGATGAAATCTTGTTCTTACAACCCTGAAATCTCCATAAATCATCTCACTGCCAAATTTTGGTTGGACGAATATTTATTTGTCTTGTGGAAATTAAGATCTATCCCTTTAATAACAAATAAAAGAGAATCTCATCATATGATAAAACAGATAAAGCAACAGAATCTTACATTAAGCATAACCTGTCAGCTTGGTGAACATCTATACAAGGAACCTTTCACATGTTGGATTATGTCACCTTAACATGGACTAATCCCATGATCCCATCAATTAACTAAACAAAAATAAATACATATATGTTGTATTTGTGAGATCTGGATGATGGAAGAGTCTCCTATTTATTAATGGTATTCTTTTTATAGATCTCTTTACCAGTTTGAAAGTAATAACGATGAACATTTTAAGAAAACTGTACAATTCATAAATAACTTCCCATGAATCAACACTTACACAAGGATGATAGCTGCATTTTGACAAACTATTTGAAGGTTCAAAAACACAGTAACCGCGACTAAAATATGTGTCACCCTAGAATGAGCATCAAACCAATGGCTGTTACAAGTAGCGTAGACGGAACTCCAAATTTGAGATGATTCCAGAACGAGAGATTGTAGCCAAAGTGTTGAACCCGACGAGCCTGCTCACATACTATTAAGTTTGCTGCTGAGCCTAAGAGTGAAAGGTTCCCCGCCACGGTGCTGACCCATGCTAAGATGAGCCATGCTTTTTGCTCACTATCAGGAGATATTGCAGCTGCTGATGCAGCAATTCGTCCTCCGAGCAGCAAGACTGAGGCCATATAAACATTTGATTATAACTAGGATTTAACTTATATATCATGTTTGCAACTAAGATGTAGTAGTTTGTTTTCCTTCTTCATCTATATTTTTTACTTAAAACAAGTAATAGAAAAATAATTCTTGAATTAGGACATACAATATGATCTAGATACACATTTAAACAAGGGGAAACATTGACTTATGGATTGTGGATTCTCAACTAAATTAGTATCAACAAGATGAGAAAGAAAGAATTTTAGACTGCATAAAGGTAAATAATCTCACAATAAATTAACTTTCCTGGATAACTATGTAGGCATCAGCTCAAAAGTTACTCAAATTTCATATCTAATTTTTAGACTGAACAATAAGGTATAAATCAGTTTGCAATAAACCATGAAAAAGTTTCTTAGATATTGTTAAACTGCTTTTTTTATTCATTCTTTCTCTCTTTTACCTCCTTTTGGGTTTTATCTGTTTCTTTTTCTCAACACTTTCTTGGTCTTGGAACTTTTTAATTCCAATAGAACTTTCAGAACAATTACTAAATTTTTGCTTATGGTCACTGGTTTGAAGAAAATGTCACTCCCCATAACCCCTTAGCTAGTTGTCTATATTTTTTGTACACATATACTTGCTAACAATTGTATCTCATAAAGTATATAGTGAGTGAAGAAATGAAACGCGAGTGTATGAAGTAAGAAACAGGGTTGATTTAGGGATAAGGGCTCAAAAAAGTGCACACACACACATACCGGTAGGCACATTTGAAGCCAAATTTGACAGGACCAGTATGACCATAGCAAGAACTGTGATTCCTGCTACATGATCTACCTTGGAATATGGCTCCATAAAATCCCAAAGAGCACTTGGAATCCCAGTTTTGTTAAAGCCGTCAACCGTGATGAACATACCACAGAAGAATATCAAAAGCGAATAGGAAACCTGTAAAGTCGAAATAGAAAAATGAATAAGCTTCGCTACATCAACACTTAACAGATGACGATTAAACTTTCTATAAGAACCTGAAGAGGGAAAAAGGACAAATTTGTTACCTTTTCTAAGCTTGGCCTGGCATCTTTGAAATCAAGAACCATGAGTGCTAGCGCTGCAGTGATAGCAGTCCATGACATATTCAGGCCCATTAACAAAGCTATCAGCATTCCAATAGTAACAAGATAAACACATATTTTCCACAACATATTGTTCCATATTTTGGGACAATTACCCTTTTCGTCATAAGATGTGAAATTTTCATCTTCATATTCACCAACAGATGAACCTCTTTTTGAAGACACACTATTCTCCTCTCTTTTTTGTAGTGATCCATTATTTAGTCCTTCTTTTGAGATACTTGAATTACTAGACTGATCAAACCTCCCACTAGAGACCTTTTGTATTTCACTTTCTACAACATTGCCACGATTTTTAAGTGTCTCGGCATGACTAGTATGACCATTGACACTAGGAGAGCTGCTGATAGCCACTGAATCCAAGGCATTGTTTAATTCTTGAGAATTCAAGGAACTTAGATGTGACATTGTCGCTGGAGAAAAACGATGGGAAACTACTTCTTCCGCAGGAACTACTTCTTCTGCAGGGTCTTCTACATCCTTCTGCACAGACAACAACTTCCAAAACATACAGAGCAGCAAAAGAGCATTAACGACTACTCCAACAAGCATTGCAGGAAGAATTCCAAATAAAAACTTCCCGAAAGATATCTTGCTTTGTACTGCTATGACTAAGTTCTGTGGATTCCCTATCGGAGTTGCTGAAGATCCGATATTTGCACTTGAGGCAAGAGCTAATAGGAACGGATGGGGTGGGAGATTTTGTTGCCTAGCTATTTTCAATACAAACTCGGTTAAAACAACACAAGAAGTATCGTTGGTAAAAAGGGCGCTTGAAATGGCTGAAATCAAGCAGATTCGACAGAGTAAATCTTTCGCTCCCTGGCTCTTCCATGCCAGCAATTTACCTAAGTATTTAAACATGTCTGCTCTTTCTAGATAAACGCTAACGACCATAGTTCCAAATAGAAGCCCTAAAATTGGAAGATCGATAGCAGCATATGCTTGATCTGGAGTCAAGACTCGAAAAATGACCATGAGCATAGCCCCAAGGAGAGACCCCGCAGTTCTTCCGATAGGCATGAAAGGGACAGCAGGGAAAACAGCCAATACCCAAAAGATAGCAAAGGCAATTGAACCAAGAACCACTTTAACAGTTGGTGCCATAGCCATCTTTTGTACCTTATGAAGTGCAAATCACTCTTGGATGTTTCAGTATTCTGATTGTCAGAACTTTGGCAGCTAGAAGCAGAATAAGAACTGTAAAGAACTGTTGTGCCGGAGAGATTTTACTAGGAAATGAATGTCCCTGAAACAAATAACAGAATTCGAAAACACTAGCCATAAGAAACAGAAAAACATGACATAAGAAACAACAATTTTGGAAGTAGTCTGTCATTGTAGTAAACAAGTAAAAAGACATATAGTCAAGATGTATATCTTAACTAACTTGACAACAACAACAATATACCCAGTGTAATCCCACAAGTGAGGTCTGAGGAAGGTAGAGTGTACGCAGACCTTACCCTTACAAGTAGAGAGGTTGTTTTTTAAAGACCCTCGGCTCAAGAGAAAGCATGACAAACTTGAAGTTGGTAAAATTTTCAAAGTTGAAAAACTACAGATAAATATATCACATTAACACATCTTCTGAAGAGAAATAGGTACATCAGCAGAAAGTAACCACTATTTTCACTAGCATACAGCTCCAAGATGCAAGTGAGTTCTTATTATAAGTTGCGGGAAACTAGAGGTGGAGCTAGGGGTGGCAATGGGGCGGGTTAGGCCGGGGGTTAGGTCAAGGCAGACCTGATGTTAACCCGCCCTGCCCTGCCCCGTTTAGCAGTTTTAAAAAATTTGTCCTGTCCTGCCCCGCCCTGCCCTGTTTATGTTATTTTTTATTTTTCACTTTCAACTTGGTATTTATTTTGTTAACTTCTTTTATTTTTATTTTTTTTAAATGGATGAACAATCAGTCTATTGTCATAATTTCTTAATATCAATTAATTTATGAACTGGGTTTATTTTTTAAATGTTATTCCTTACTTTCAACCTTTCGCACTTCACACTTGTAAGGGTTACAACTCTCAAACCGTAACACCAAATAAGGTACTTCTTACGCCGAGCTGAATGTAATACGGAGACCTAACACTATCCCAAGTTTACTCTTGAAATACTTAGTGTAATTAGTACAAATTCACGCAAGAACAACCCTATAAAAACTGTCTCGCCAGAATTTTTATGAAACAAGACAATCTTAAAATAGTCATAACTTCTTATCCGTAAGTCGGATAAATCCCCACAAAGTATCAAACTGTCGAGAACAGAGAAAACTAGAACTATTATTCATCACAAACTTTCAAATTCTTTACCTATTTGTATAGTTTTTACGTTATACATTCGGCCCTTCCAGATTTCGGTTGATGCCTCGGGCAGAGACTTTCAAACCGTAAGTCGGATTTATCCCCGTAAAGTCTCAAACTGTCGATAACGGAGTAATATAGAACTTTTATTCAGCACAAACTTTCAGATGCTTTACCGATTTGTACAGTTTTTACGTTATACATTCTGCTCTTCCAGATTTCGGTTGATCCGAGGCAGAAACTTTAAAGATAACTTTCAAACCGTAAATCGGATTAATCCCCGTAAAGTCTCAATATGACCGTAACAGAAAGATGTACAACTCTATAAAATTTTATTCAATTCTAACAAGTACAACCCAGCGTAACAAATTATATCTTTACATTTGCACAAAGAAAGTTTTGCCCGCCCTGCCCTATTTAGAATTTTTAAAAATGTGTTTTGACCTGTCCCGTCCTGTCCTGTCCCGTTTAAGCAGTGCCCTACTCTGCCCCACCCCGTTTAACGTTTGACCTGTCCTACCCCGCCCTGCCCTGCCACATTTGTCATCCCTAGGTGGAGCTAGAATTTTGAGGTTATGGGGATTTGAATTCTAAAAAAAGGGCTTACTGGATCTGGATAAATTATCAGAATCTAGTAGCTTTGTCTCTAGCCCCGTAAACACATCAAGATCAAATGGATCACCTAACAAAACAAAGCAACAATTCCAGGCTAGATTAGTAGCTAAAGGATCGCTTGAATAACATCGAATTATCCCTTTAGAGATAGGGAAAACATTTGCTTCGTGGCATTCTTGCTAACACTCAAATTACTTAACAGTCACATCCTTTGACCAACAGAATTTTCACAGCATCCAAATCCAAAATTTACAATCTTGATTTAGTTGGATCGATGCATCCTTTTAAGTTGGATATTATTTGTAAATGGTAGAAATTAATTTGTACCTATCGAGGATAAAGAACAAATAGTTCTGTTTCATTTCAAAAGGACCTGAAGATCTATATATATTTGTAGAGTTGAGAAATGAGCAAGAAGCTGCCAAACTTAAAAGAACATCATAGAAATGAGTACCCCATAAAAAAGAAAGGACTAAAGAACTAACCTGGAACACAGAGAAAAAGCAATGGTACTTTACACTGAAATTCAGCCAAAAAAAGGTAGTGGGATGGGAAAGGTGTACTTTTGCATTACTCTTGTGTTGGTTGAATGGGAAGATTTAGCATACACTTTGATTCAAAAGGATAACTGTACTTACTTTTTAAGGTAAACAACATTAGTCCTCTTCTTCTTGGGTTTTTTGTAAGCAAGTAAATTACACAGTACACACCGACCCCACGTCACACACTCACATGCTTACTCGTTATAGTACTTAATTTATTAATCTGTCAATAACTGATCTTGATAGATATATATATATATATATATATATATATATATATATATATATATATATATATATATATATATATATCCGCTTCTGCCATGGATTCAAGACTCTGCAGTATATCGTCAGGTAGTGATAGGGGGGCGAAGGGGCAAAATATTATGTTTTCGAATTGTTGCTCTTAAAGGTGATTGAGAATCGAGTGTGGAAGGCAGAGAGACTTAGGGGAATGTATTGGATTAAGATTTTAAAAGATTATTTTTGGATAAATAAATTCAGTGTATTTTAAAAGAATATTTAGGAACAGATTTTAAAAGACGATTGAAATTTTTTATGTTTGAATTTTAAAAGATTTATCATAAGATTTATAAATATATGAAAGGACCACATGAATTTTCATGTCAATTTCTCTAACAAGTATTTCAGCGAATAACTTGCATGTATAGATTTGGAGAAAATAACTCCCCTGATCTTGCTATGAAAATAATATAGAATCAACTCTACACATATAAGTACAATATGTAATTGAGGGGACATTATTTCTCTAATAGAATCAAGACTTGCAGCAACTCCAAATATAAGTGCATTCATGGGGAACAAATCAATGTAGTTGAACAAAGAACCGTGTATAAAGTCCAAATATAACTTTAAGGTGTTTCACAATCCAAATCATATTCATGCTTGGGAAGCTAGACATCTTTTGCTAAAATGAGATTTTGAATACCAAATTGACCTGCATTCAACAAATTTTTGAATACCAAAAGACTTGTTGTTACTTCGTCATGACCGACGTCGCTTATTATTGTATTTCTAAGTCCAAAACTCAAATTCATAATTTTTTACACTTTCGGTGGACATTATTAACACACTGATTTACTAGAATCATGTGGACTCTCTCTAATTGGCCTGAGATTCACCAGGTTACTGAAAAACAGGCTTGTGATCGAAACTCATTACTTCGTCATGGCCAACGTATGTTATTTTTGCATTTCTAAGCCCAGAAATTCAAATTCGTGATTTTTGTACTTTCAGTGGGTATTAGCACACGGATTTGTATTCTTTGCTACAACGGAGTGAGACTTTTTTAATGCAACACAAATTTCATATTTTTTTCATGCTAGGTTTTTAGTGAGAAATATCTCTTTTGTCTTGCCATGTGCGTAGATAAATCATATAAAGATGATGTTGTAAATAGGTATGACTGTATTATTTTTCAGTGGATCAACAATAAAAAAATGAAAGAAAAAATAATATAAATTTTACTAGTACTAAATAGGAAAAACACACACAGATTCTGGCAGCAACATTTAATCCGGAGGCCCCCCTCTGCCCCACACACACCTACCCAACAAACCCACAATCTTGTCTTAGAAACTCGTATACCCTAATTCTATAACATCTGAAAATTGGACCGTGATTGCACACAAAAATCCCACTGCTTGAATAAGTGTGAAAATAAATACAAAAAAAAATACCAAAAAAAAAAATTGATGCACTCCAAGGAAAAAAAATATAAAAGCTTAAGTTTGGGGGTGCCTATGTGGATGTATTCCATGCTCTCAAAAAGAGAAGAGGAGAACAATAGGTATGAACTGAAAAAGAATACCAAAAAGAAGGATAAAATGGTTGAATGTGAAAAACGCTTATGGTACGTAATTTGAACTAAATGCCTACTTTTATCTACCCCCGTCTAAGTCTACATTACAACCCTGGAAAGACCTGAAGATCTCTAGAATGTATGTCTATGATTAGTGGAGAATAGCAAGTAACATGCCCATAGAACTAAATGAAATTGACATACATAGGTTAGTGTTCATATTTCCATTAAGTGCGATTGAAATGAATTTGCAAAATATCTGGCTTGAAATTCTAGATTGATATAGTCATGCTACATGTTCCAAAATATTATCTCAACTGACGTTCATGCTTTTCTAAGTAACCTTGTGCAGATGCTTGATTTGAGTCTTTGTTGATTTTGAGTTCTTTGTTTATGTTATTCTGCTTTACTCGAGGGCGAGCAAAATTTAAGTTTGAGGTTTGTTAGACGTATTTTGTATACGCTTTTCGAGTCATTTTTTAGTTAGTATTTTACTTATTTTTGTTGTGTTTAGTATAGTATTAGATTTGTTTTTCTTTCTTTTGAGTAACAACGGTTCAAAAAGGCAGAATGGTGAAAATGAGCGAAAATGGACAGAAAAGGAGAGTCCCGAGGCAAAAAAGGACGAAAATTGGAAATTCAGACAGAAGACTGCAGCACCGCGGTGCCGTTCATACAGGACCGCGGTGCCATATTTACTGAGAGGTCGCAGACTTTCGCATGGCAATGCGTCACAGAATCATGCGCCGATGCGAAATTTTCCAAATTCGAAGTAGAATTGGCCAAGGGCAGAAGGGTCCGTAGGGCACAAAATTTGCAACATACTTAATCCCTAGGGATTAGTCTAGTTGAGGAGGTTGGACATTCTATCACACAACACAACTCATGGCAGATTGGAGGCTACAATTGGAGACTTTAGTTCACATTATTTTTCTTTCTTTCCTTTTTAATTCAGTCTATGTTTGAAATTGTATTAGTTCTTAGCATGTCTATGGCTAGGAGCTAAACACTTTATTAGGGCTTTCCTTATGAATCGCTTGAAACTCTTATTCATGAATTAATGCAGTAGTTTGATTTCTTCTTCACTTGATTAAGATTTATTCAATAATTGATATGAACGTTTGATAATTAATTGATCAATAATTATCATAATCTATATAATTTCGAATCAAGAACCGAAAGGAGAGATTTGGCTATGTTGTAATTGAATAGACATAGGTTAAAATCGTGGACGAAAGTACTCCGATACTTGTGTAGCATTATAAGTTACTGTTCTTAATCTTCCTATGTGGTAAATCTTATCATAGAAATATAGAAGGGTTCTGCATTGGGGTTGAGCGATTGTATATCCTAACCGAAATATAACAGTCTAGTTAACCGCTATCTTAACGTAGAAGAAGAAGTCATACTAGTCGCATTAAGGATTGAATAGAGTGGATAGTCGAGGATTTTAGGAGCCCCAATTCCTTCATAACTGATTACAACTTAAATAGTTTAGTTAATTCTTGCAAATATTATAGTAGTTAAACAAAAACTCAATTCAAATAACGTTCGCCAAATAGATAACATAAAATAGATGAACGGTAATTAGAAACCAGTCTCTGTGGACGATAAACTCGGTCTTACAGACTATATTACTCGTGAACGATACGTACACTTGCGTGAGCACGTGGAAATCGCCCAACATATTATTAGAGGGTTTGGTATTTATATTCGCACTAAAAAGTCCCACAAATTCCATTGAGAAAAAAATCTCTCGAAATCAGCAAGTTTTTGAATACCAAAAGATTTTTTATTACTTATTTAAAATTCTGATTGAATACTACTAGATTTGGACACACTCTTTAAAAGTCTTAATTGAATACCACATAACTTATTTATCCCCAAAAAATCTTTTAAACCCTTATATTTTCTATCCTTTACCAATCTAAACTCAATTCTAACTATTCAAGGAAATAACAATTTTGGAGTTTATTTTAATTAAAGTATCAATTGGAAGAAAATAATAAAAATAATTGTTCAAACGAGCAGAGTTCCGCGGTTATGATGATTGACAATCCAGTTGAGCCTTATAATCGTTCTACCTATTTATTTCTTAAAATTTAAGAAATAAAAACATATCTTTACAATTTGTGATCTAAAATAAGAATCAAATATTTGTTGTGATTATATCTAAATTATTTCATTAAGGATAAATCATAACTTTAATGCTACATTATTTTAAATTTAGAAAGATGAAATTCTTTTTAGCATAAATTAAAAAGAAAGGTATACACATAAATTAAGACTATAAAATACCTAAAAATAAGTAACATATTATACCAACACGTCAAACTATACTAATAGTGTAAATATACACTTACAATAAACAAAAATCATCATTAATTAGATTGTATTTTATAATATAATCTCAGGCGGAGTAATTTAGATGGACACAAGAATGTCATGACTCATTCCACACGAAATTAACGATCAGTTTATCATTTTGCTTTTTTGAAAATCAAGTTAGTCTTTTCTGCAAAGAATTTTGGTCCACCATTCGTCTTTCTTAACATTTTCAAATCACCGATACCCGTAGGTTCCAGTTTTAAATGTGGTCCTAACATTTCGCATATATACAATGTATTGGGATCTTTATTCAAATATAGTCAAAGATGATTACTCAATACGTACCCGCTATCTCGCATCAACACATATATCTAGTAATTCTATCAGATTATACACATATTATATATAATCTATTACCGACTACATTTTGTTCGAAAATTTATTATAATGTTGAAACTTATAAGAAATAAAACAGTAACAAAATTTATCAAAACAAATATTGTGTCTTATCGAGTCATTGCTTAGTGATCGATTATGATCCTACTAGGATGCAAATTATTGTGATCGATCACTTTTCAAGGTTTCAGGGCTTTTCCAAACACACGTGCACTCGTAAATGAGAATTTAGAGTTTGCAAAAATAAAATGCCCAGAAAAATAGGTAGACTTTGGAGAAGAAGAGAGAATAATTTTCGTACAAGATAGGAAAATATATCCTATGAAAATCTGTGTATTAGTCCTATGAAAGAACGTTAAATGTAATTAATCCTAAATTATAAACAGTGAATACCAGTATACTTGCACGATACAGTGATCTGTGCTTGCCTTTAGCCTTGTACGTAATGAATTTTAACAGATTCAAGTTTTGGTGGCTTCTGTTACCTGTCTACTTACTTACCATACAAGCCAAAACATCGAAATCATACCAACATAAGTAAAAAGAAGATAAAATGGAACAATTTTTTGAAACATGAGGAAATAGATGAACATAATTATTTTCAATTTAAATAAAAAATAAAAGACATCGTAAATATCTCATCTTATTTTCAAATTTATTATTATGTAAAAATAAAAATCTCTTATTGTTAGGAGACATGTACTCCTTATATGGACTTGAACAATCCTCACTCTACAAGTTAGTTTTTGGGGTTGATTTTGACACAATATTCATTATTTACATGGTATCAGAGACAGACTTATTCCAATTCTTTGTTCGTCGATGTTCGACCCCAAACTATATTGTCCACGCTCCAGTTAATGAAGTCCGAGTCTGATACCATGTAAAGAATGAATGTTGGGTCTAACTCAACCTCAAAAGCTAGCTCATATGGTGAGGATTGTCTAAGTCCATATTCTCATTCTATTTTCGATGTGAAACTCTTAACACTTGTAAAAAAGGTATGATATTAAAAATCAATTTGTAAATGGTTACGAACTCAATTGACTCATGAACGACATATGAAGTTTAAAATTAAAATAATTATAAGAAAAATAATTCTTACCCATACGAGGAAAGTCATTTCTCGTCTTTTGATAGCAACTCTGTTTATCTCAAAATATTTGTCACTATTTCGATTTTTTAGAGTCAGAGACATAAACTTTGATCAATATTTTAAGTTATATTTTTTCATTATTTTAATATAGTAAGAATTGCAGTTTATAGTATTTTTCATAAATTTTCGAATGTCTAAATTTTAATTTTAAGATATAAAATTACTCTAATTCAATTTAGCTATTAAATTAGTCAACTTGACTCTAAAAAAACATGAAAAGTAATTTGAGACTGGGGGAGTACTTTTTCGTTAAAAAATAAACTTCATGGCATCAAGAGTTATAACATGATTTTCTGATGAAAAGTGTGTAAAATTGCGAATTACAAGAAAATCGGGAAATAGCAACAACAACAAATTACAATCTGAAATGGAATATAATGAAATGTTGGTTGAGTCGATTGATATTCAATCTGTCTTTAAGACAATATTGCCCCTTATTAATCCCTTAACGGCTATTGACAATTCGTCTCCCAAGATAAAACAACCACAAACTCCTGAGCAAAGGATAACTCAAAAGTTTACTAATAAAAGAAAAACCGAGTGTGTGAAGGATTGCAAGAGATGGAAGAATACTTTCTGAAATGTTTTGTGTCAAGTGTGTTTTGCAAATGAGCCAAATGCATCATTTTATAGTGTTGGAAGATGACCTTCCACATACCAAGTAATGGCCTTGAATTGCCATGAATTAGACTTGATTGTGGAGTTACAATTCAGCCAAATAATGGTTGAATTCATGAGTAACATAATGGGGAGTTAATACTCCAAAGTCAGCCCAAAAATCACCTTAAATTCGCTTCCAACGTTCTGAAACTGTCGCAACGCCGTGACCCTGCAGGTTGGCGCCGCGGCGCCGAAACTTCCGAGAGTTCCGAGCGCTTCTGGCGTCGTGGCCCTGCAGGTTGGTGTGTGGAGCCGAAACTTCAAAGAGTTCAGGGCGCTGCTGGCGCCGTGGCCCTGCAGGTTGGCGCCATGGCGCCGCGACGCTGAGGAGATGGCGTCGTGGCGCCGAGAAGTTTTTTCGGCGTCGCGGTCCTTTTTCCGACTAGTTTCGACATTCACACTTTGTGTAATTCTTCCTTCATTTATCAACGTGAAACCAACGTCATTTGGCCAATAACCGTCTATCATTTCATGTCCCGAACATATCGTGTATGTACCAATATCTCTTTCACTAAGGATTAATTATAGGTTTCCGACGTGCGGTGTCCCACATGTTCGAGTCATAAATAATAGGATTAATTATATTCACGGTTAATAAATTAATTTCCAAACAAAAAGTAGTAGTTTTTTGAAAGTTAATTTTCTTTATACCATACATGCTTTGATGTAAAATTTTACGAAAAGAGAGAAGAAAAGAAATTCGAGTATGTTTGAAGGCAACTAATTTGGACAACCATTGAACAGAAAGTTGACCTTAAACCGAAGCAACACACACACAAATGAAACACGGAAGAGAACTGGCAATTTGTTCTGTGTTTCTTTTTAGATGCCTGAAAAATAATAAAGTATTTTAAATGGTTGGAGAAAACGCCTCTCCAGGTTTTTTGAATTCAGACACGCAAAGCAAGCCACGTATCGGCACATTTTTCTAATCCAGTTGGCGTTCCTAAACTGAATTTTAATTTTAAAATAGTTATTTAATAAAGTTTTTGGTTAGAAAGTTCGTGTTTATAGTTGTTAGTTTTGCCATATTTACATAAATTTAAATGAAACATTTATTATAACGTCAGTCAGTTGCTATTTCACATAATTTAAATTAAAATGAATGAGCTTTAAGAATATTTAGAAACATGAAAAAATGACTATCCGAATATATTTTGAACCATTTTACAAGCTTGTAGAGGGACCAATAAACGGTAATTTAAATCATAATATCGCCAATTTGAATCCCATTATTCCTCATACAAGACTGTTACTTGCTTTAAGGGTGCCGAATTTTTAGTTATCGTAGAAGCATTAAGGTTGAGGAGGTTAAGGGTGTTGTTCGCGGATGTGTAGGGGACGAGCGATCAGGCCCGATGAGATTCCAGATGAATTTTGGAAGAGCGCAGGCAAAATCAGTTTGGAGTGGCTTACTGAGTTGTTTAATGTCATTTTTAAGATAATGAGAATGCCCAAAAAATGGAGGTGGAGTACAATGATTCCTTTGTACAAGAACAAATGTGATATCCAGAGTTGCAACAACTATAGGAGTATCAAGCTGCTAAGCCACACTATGAAAGTTTGTGAAAGGATCGTGAAGATGAAGGTGACAAGAGATATGTCTATTTTTGAGAATCAGTTTGAATTTATATCGGGGCGTTCGACTACAAAAACCATTCATCTTATTAGGAGGTTGGTGGAGCAGTATAGGGAGAGGAAGAGAGACTTATATATAATTTCCATCGACCTCGAGACGACATACGACAAAGTCCCGAGAGAGGTTCTATGGAGATGTTTGGAGGGTAGAGGTGTACATGTGGCTTACACTAGGGCGATCAAGGATATGTATGATGGAGCTAAGACCAGGGTACAGACAGAAGGAGGAGACTCTGAACACTTTCCAGTGATGATGTGGTTGCACTAGGGATCAACTATTAGCTCATTCTTATTGGCCTTGGTGATGGATGGACTGACGCAACAAATCCAAGTGGAGGTGTCATGGTGTATGTTATTCGCAAACGACATAGTCCTGATTGATGACACTCGCAACAGAGTGAACGCTAATATGAAGGTTTGGAGACAAACTCTGGAGTCTAAAGGGTTCAGGTTGAGTAGGACCAAGACATAATACTTGGAGTGTAGATTCAGTAACGAGATCAACCTTGAGACAAGCGTGGTGGTGAGGCTTGGTACTTAGGTTATTCCAAAGAAATGAAGCTTCAAGTACATCGGGTCTATTATCCAAGGGGGTTGGAGAGATTGATGACGATGTCACACATCGTATTGGGGCAAGATGGATGAAATGGAGGCTCACATCTGGAGTCTTATGCGACAAAAAGGTACCACCAAAACTTAAATGCAAGTTCTATAGGGTGGTGGTTAGATCGACTATGTTGTATGGGACGGAGTGTTGGCCAGTCAAGACTTCGCAGATCCAAATGATGAAAGTTGCGGAGGAGATTATTGAGATGGATGTGTGGGCATACAAAGAGTGATAAAATTAGAAATAATTATATCCGAGACAGAGTGAGAGTGACCTCGGTGGCGGATAAGATGCGAGGTTGAGATGGTTTAGGCATGTGCAGAGGAAAGACACAAATGCACAAGTGCGGAGGTGTGAGAGGTTGACTATGGGCTAGTTTAAGAAAGGTAGAGGTAGGCCAAAAAGGTATTGGGGAGAGGCGATTAAACGAGATATGATGCATGTGCAACTTACTGAGGACATGACCTTAGATAGGGAGTTGTGGAGGACACGAATTATGTGTTACACCCCGTAATTCCATGACTACTAAGTGAGAACATGGTTATGGAAATAAGATTTGAATGTTGGAAGGAAACGTTTTTTACATTTTCTTATAGGAAAATTTTCGAGACTGATGTGATCAAGAATTAATACTAGTAGTGGAATCCTTTCTAATAGAACTATGGACTTAGTGTTAAATTATTAAGTCTTGGTATTATGTAGAGTGAGCCCATCGAAAATGTGGAGAAAAATGGCTAAGTGTGGGAGATATTTTATGTGAAGAGATGACAAGTGGACAAGTGGGGTTCATGGGTCCCCCTCCACTTGTGCTTGTACACCTATTTAGATACAAAGTATTGAAGACTTAGCTCACAAATATCTTCATCTTCAAGCCCTCATATATCTTTCTCTCTTTGAAGCTCTCGAAAATCCCTAGAAAAAGTGAAGAACAAGATCAACTTATTTTACAAGATTAAGTTCCTTAACCAAGTGCTAAGCCAAGTTAACCTTGCAAGTTAGTGGGTCACGATTTTTAGCTTGAAAGTTGTCTTGAAACCCTAAGCTTGTTGATGAACTTTTTGGAAGTAAAACATGAAAGCAAGATGGTTACAAGCTTGTAGAGGATACGTGTGTGTGATTGTAACGTGAAGAAGTGGTGTAAAAGTGAAGCAGGGTCACAGTTTGGCCGAGACTTGTAGACTGTTTTGTGATAAATCTAAGGTAAGATTTGTTCTTCCTCTTGAATTAATTAGAAGTTACATGATGTTATAGTTAATAGATGAACCTGTGATTAAGAGAAATGGAGAATAAGAAATCGTAGAGACGCTTTAGCAAGCTTGATCACAGACGATTTGTATATTGGATTCGTTGGTTGTTATTGTTGTTATTATCGTCACTAACTACATGTTAAAATGGAGGAAATCTTGTTGTTGAACGTTGAAGTAGTTTATATAAAAGTGTTGAAATATGAGTTGGACTTTAAGGAGTTACAAAAGGGTTGTTGGCCGAGAACTTCATAAAACTGTGGGACGTTGTTGTGTCGTTTTAGGGACTGTTTTAGACGTGTATAATGCTGAAAATTTAGTTACAATTATGCATGTTTAATATGGTAATTGTTAACGTGTGTTCCTAAAGGATTAAGGGTGTATAATGGTGTAGAAAGACTTCATATCTTACCCTCATTGTTGTTGGAATATGGACTGTTTTCGTGGACTGTTTTACTAAGGATTAAGGGGTTGTTTTACGTGAGAAATAGGTGTGTGAATCACCTTGGTTAACTGTTTAGTTGTGCCCTGAATTGGTGCTCGGTTATTGATGTTATTGGCCTTATTTGTAAGGTGAAAATGTACGTATGAATAGGGGAAGTGCTGCCCAATTTTTTATACGAAAATAGAACCATTACTTGGTATATGACATACACTTGTAAGCATGAAGTTGATAGACGTGTTATTGTTATTATAGGTTGAAGTACTACTTGAGACGTATTCTAGTTGTCAAGTTGGTATAGCCTATAAGGTATGTGAACTATCATTTCTTCTTTTGGCATGTTTATATGATGTGAATGTACGGCGGACGCACATAGTTTTATTGGATCTTAATCCTTAATGAAGATAGTGCTTTGGTTTTCTAAAATGGAAGTTCATTTTAAGGATTGGTACATGATATGTTGGTACCTTGGTTTGCCTTAAAGATTTTATTGAGAGTCCAATGATATTTTAAAGTGCACAAGGTTGCTCATGATAGCTATTCGTGCAAGTGTTATTATTCCATTCCACCGAGTCCCTTAATGGGCCGACAATGTTTATATGATTTCACCGAGTCCCAAAATGGGCCGGCAATGTTCACCGAGTCCCTCGCTAAAGGGCCGACAATGTTTATATGTGCGCGCTTGCACTTGTTCACCGAGTTCCTCACTAAAAGACCGGAAATATTTATACGTATATGATTCCATGGACAAGCTTCCATGATGCGAGTATAGGTACCCGAGATAGTATATGACTCTCACTTTTTAAAAGACACAGTTGACTCTCTATTTTTACAAGGTACAATTGACTCTTATTTTATATGGCACGGTTGGATCTGATATTTGATTTTCATACTTGTCCCTGTCATCTTTTGGCCAGTTGTGATCTTATTTACTGTACTTCATGTTTACATACTTGGTACTGTTATCGACCCGCTTCCCGTGCGTTAAATGCCTCAGTGTAGGTACTCAGTTTGGTGATCCGCGTGCTTAGGATCATTGCTCAGCTTTTGGGATAGCTCCATTATTCTGGGGCTTATCATTTTGGTACAGTTTTGCCGTTACAGGCTTATGTATATTCAGGGGTATGGCGGGGCCTTGTCCTGTCATAGTTACTGTCTTATTCTTAGAGGACTGTACTCAAGTGTGGGTTGAACATATGTACAGTTGTATTTCATTTCGGATTTGTGTATATAATGACGACCTCATCGGCTTGCCTATTTTATTATATGACTGTTCTGGTGCAGAATCCCGTTGTTTTGAGACTACGAGTTTTTCATTAGCTTCCGCTGGTCTTATGTGATATGTGAGTATAAGGGTGCCCAGGTAGGGGACCAGTCGCGGACCCGTCGGCTCGGGACATTATGATAGAAGGTAGTAGGTAGTCGATCGTAGTCCTATGTACACTTGCAAACTGATAGTTGTAACGTTTTTATAGTAGGCCCGCTTATCCTATCATACTAATAGGCGCAATATTGCTTTGTAGTCCCATGTAGTTTGATTTCTGTCGCATTGTATCCTTTAGTGTACTTTGTCTATCTTATTTACATGCGTTATTACTGCTCCTTTTTTCAGAATGCACTATCATGACTTATTCGTTTTTTATACCAGTATTTTCATATTACTTTAATTTTTCTTGTCTTTTATTCTTTGCTTGTGCTTATGTTCCTTAGAAGCATTTTTTAAAATCTTGACCAAACACTAATTGTTGCTAAAAATGTTTTTAAATTAATTGCCAAATACAAATGATTTTTTATCAAAAGTATCTTTTTGAAAAGCAATTTAAAAAATGTACTTTTCAAAATAAATTGATTTAAAAAGGTTGATCAAATATACTATAATATTTAAAATAAATATAGCTAAAGATATTTCTTTTAGCGATTTTATAGAGCTTCTGCTAAATTTTGTTGGGATCCTTAGACATGATGAATTAACAACTTTTTGTCTCTCCTTAATATCATTCCAGATTTTTTAATCGTGTTCCTCGTTTCAATCTCTATTATACCATTTAAATATGCACAAAAAATTAAAATATGTAGTTTAAAGTAAATTTTAAATATTTATATAATTATAAATTATATATTAAAAATAAAAAATTATTATTTTTATATAATTATAAAAATATAATATACTTAACCGTAATAACTCTCCTCGGAAAATACACGTGATTAGGGAGCGTGTTTATGTGTGCGCGGTCATTCCCAGGCCCAGCTCCCGTTTGTTACAACTTATTAACAAAACTTTTAGAAGTAGAGTTTTTTATTAAAAAATTGTTGGGTATTTGACTATCAATAAAAAAAATATTTTTGATTTAAAAATGGGCAAAATAAAAAAACATTTTATCTCTACTTCTAAATTTTAAAAGCCAAAATTTGAGCTTTCGAAAATAGAGGTAAAAAATACTTAAATAGAGGTCAAAAGTGTTTTTGAAAACAAAACACTTTTTAGATTTACGACCAAACACTTAAAAAAAAATGTCAAAAGTGCTTTTGGAAGGCGAAAACCCCCACCAAACGGGCACCAAGAATCCAACAAGTTGTGCCTTACCCTCAATATCCAGCCGTCGATTCATCACACGGAAAATCCAACGGCCAGAAATCAAATCCGTATACGAAGGAATATGTGTTCAAAACTTCAAATTAAATAGCCCACTCAATGGACCTCAAAACCCACTTTTTGTAATGCAGTATTATAAAAATCAACTTTTTGCAGTAGTTGAAGTATCAGTTGCAAATTGAAAGCTTCATTTTCATTAATAAAGAATGTCCTCAGGCTTCTCCGGCGGAGTTCCAGAATTTTACGGCGGTGACGGTGGGATCAATACCGGAAGATCCACCATAATTCCGATGAACAACGCCTACCGTTCACCGCTCTCCGGGATTCTCCCCGACGGCGTATCCCATAACCTCCACCGGAGACCCACTTTTATCGGCAAACGATCACTCGCGGAGTTTCAACAACAACAACAAGTGCATCAAGGTTTAGGATTTTATCTTCGTAACGTAAAGCCTAAAAGTTACCAACAGGCAAACACAAATATTACAGGCCTAGGGGTTTTATCTTCTGGTAACCCGAATTGTTCTGCAGTTGCTTCTTACTTAAATCAGGTACAAAATAGTTTATACCAGGAATCCGAGGAAAAAATGATGAATCAGCTTCAAGAGTTGGAGAAACGTCTCCTAGACGACAACGACGATGATACAGTATCTATTGTTACCAACAACGAGTGGTCAGAGACAATACAAAATCTAATTACTGGCAATCAACTATCTCCTGCTTCTTCATGTACGTCTTCGTGTTCTTCTTCTATGGAATCTCCACCAGTATCTTCTCCCAACAAATCTATCGTTGATGCTTCTACCGCAATATCCGAAGGAAAAAACGATGTTGCGTTACAGATCCTCACGCGCCTCGGACATGTTAATGTTAGTAATTCTTCAGAGCAAAGATTGATCACGTATATGATTTCTGCTCTTCGATCGCGCGTGAACTCCACGGAGCATCCACTGCAGGTGTTGGAGCTACAAAGCAAAGAGCACGTGACTTCTGTCCTAAATCTCTACGAAGTGTCCCCGTGTTTTAAGCTAGGTTTCATGGCAGCTAATTTAGCTATTATTGAAGCTGTAGCTAATCATCCATCAAACAAACTCCACGTCGTTGATTTCGATATAGGACAAGGTGGACAACAATACTTGCATTTACTACACGCGCTAGCTACAAAGAAAACAGATAATTATAAGCCTATCAGCTTAAAAATCACGGCTATCACAGATTGCATTGACGATAGAGTTAAAGCCATTGGAAATGATCTGATAACTCTAGCAAACAAAATCGGAGTTTGCTTCATTTTCAACGGTATTTCATGTAAAATTACTGATGTTACTAGGGAAAAATTAGGGGTTGAAAATGATGAAGCTTTAGCAGTGAATTTTGCATATAAATTATATAGAGTACCTGACGAGAGTGTAACAACAGAGAATCTAAGAGATGAGTTGCTCAGGCGCGTGAAGAGGTTATCACCAAAGGTGGTGACATTAGTAGAACAAGAATTGAACGGGAACACGGCGGCGTTTGTGGCGCGTGTAAAAGAGGCGTGTGGGTATTACGGGGCATTGTTGGAATCACTTGGCGCAACTGTAGATGAAATGGGCCGGGTCAAGATCGAAGAGGGACTGAGTCGGAAAATTGTGAACTCGGTGGCGTGTGAAGGTAGGGATCGTGTAGAGAGATGCGAGGTGTTTGGTAAATGGCGGGCACGCATGAGTATGGCTGGATTCGGGCCAAGGCCCATGAGTCAACTCATTGCTGACTCAATGCTTAAGAAGGTTAACTCGGGCCCACGTGGCAACCCAGGTTTCACTGTAAATGAACAAAATGGGGGTATTTGCTTTGGATGGCTGGGAAAAAACCTCACCGTCACTTCTGCTTGGTGTTAACTTGTTACCCCACGAATAAAAGTGTTTTTTTCCCTTCAAGTAGTAGTAAAAATATATTGCGATTAGTATACAAATCTTCATTGTAATCTGCTGTACTAGAAGTTTTGTTATTATTATGTCTCGGATACATTTTTCTTTTTAGTTTGTCTTAAAAAAAATTAATATTAAAAAAAGAATAATTCTATGCATTAAGTTTTCGCTACGCACGAAGTTCAAAAAAGAGCCAAATCACAAATGTTTATTGTACGGTGTCTTATCTCACATTCTGCAGTTAATTTTTCCGGATTGAGCCGTGACTTTCAGTACGTAATGATAACTTTACTACTTATTTTAAAGCTCCCATTCAAATGATATATTTTTATATTTAGTAATAATTTAACTTTATAACAACATAAATATTTATAGCTCGTTCTATACCATAAATTTTAAAATTTCTCTTTATTTCTTAAAATAATATATGACATTAGAGTATACTGTATTAGTTATCTGTCAACTCTTAAAAAAGAAGAGGAGAAACGGATGCTGACAGCCTGAGACCAACCCAATGGAGGAATGGAGGAATTAAATTCGGTTTGTTTGGCGAAATGGTGACATGGATTGTGTTTGCGTCGGCGGATTTCTCTACTTTTGGTTTTGGGTTCCACTTCCACCCCTATTTAATCAAACAATAAATTTATAATTTTAAATATATCGTAATCTTATAAAGCTTCTCACTGGATATGAAATAAATTACACACGTTAAATTGGAATTAATATAAATTAAGTTCACATAAATAAAGGGAAGGTTCGTTTGATTTAAGGTGGTTCTCAGAATCTTAGTTGGGTGTACGTTCGCTGTCGAAAATTGTTCTATGGCCCATGTTTTCCCTTTTCTTTCACTTATTAAACTAACTGTGCTACTTTAGTCCTTGAGCCAACGGTACTAATAAAACTTAACAACAAACTCATTTATTTTAAAAAGGACAATCTGGTGCAGACTAAATGACCACGCGCCTATCAGACGCATTTCAGATCACGCTTATTGTTTACACGACTTCACGAATTCTACCACGACAACAACTTACTGGGATTCTAACACCCCATTTATTTATAAAAACAAAAATGCAAATAAGAAAAGGAGAATAGACGTATTTGAAGCTCATTAACAACTTTGAATGTGCCACTGTAAACAAAAATTGCAAACAATCTGAAGATAACCTGATCTTGCTTCACTCCCTGCTCTAGCAACGTCCAGTCTCTCTATGAAGCGCTTCAGAACCGTGCTCCTAGAACACTAGTTCAATTCTAGTTCACCTCTGTTGAAAACGATTAGAGCTCAAAATTGATCAGCTAAAATAAAAAAGATCATCCATAGACAGGCTCTAATTAATATATCTTTTGAACTTTATAGTCTATACCAGACTAATACTTTCCCGTTTTTCTGTGAAATTAGTTCTAACCAGAAACTCAGTTAGAGATTTGTATTCTAATTTAAAGACAAGTGAATTGTATCGAATCCTAGAAACTCCTTGATGAGTCTGGTTACAAATGATAAATATACGAAATAAATAAATAAATAAATAAATAAATAAATAAAGCAAACAAATAATCCAAGATTCGGAACAAGTAGTAATAAAAATGGACAATTGGGTTCTTAGAGTCTATTGCTTTTAGAGAGATAATGCTCGGTTTAAAAAAGATAAAGACATCCTTGCCTCCTTCCTAAGCTTTACATATATAAGTAGTAGATTATTTTAGCCCTAAAAGTTATGATGACGTGACCTCGCTGGCGTCATCTTGCCCACGCGCGCTGCGACACTCTAATCAAGACTGACATATGTGCCAGGAGTTGATGGGAGTGGACATAGCTGTAGAGTGTCCCCGAGCCATTTGAACATCTGAATATGCTAATCCCTCAGATGCTCTTTTCACCCAATACAGATAGTCCCTCACTTTCCAGGACCCTCATTGCATGAGCAGGGAAGTGGAAGAGTCTTTTCGGTCAAAATTTATCATGTCGAGTCATTCCTCGAACTTAACACGTCAGTTCAAACAGTTAACCTTCTCCGCACGCCGGCTTCTCGCATTAAATGCTCTAACGCCACTATGAAATCCGCTCTACGCGTGTCATGTCTTCAGCCAAGTATTCTCTCGATTATCGGACCAGTAATGATGGCACAATTCCGGTTTCTCCATTTTCCTCCGTGCCCATATATAGCGTAGCATAAATGAAATTTCGTTCACTTTATTCCAAACTTTCAATCTCTCGTGCCTTCTTACTTTGTTATTGAGAAACCTTTCATTGTTTTTTTCTTAAACTCTCTCTATAAATCATCCCCATGTCTTCTGACTCTTCTATTTCTGGTGGCGCTGCTGCCCGGGCACAAAACACCACCCATAGTGACTCCAACATCTCCATTCATCAGGTTCTGATCGGAATCTGACAGCCGCCATCTAGCAAAACCTCAAAGAAAATACCTCATCGACTGCTTCAGCCCTTCAGAACCCTAATTCGTTCATTCTCAAAGATTGGATCGGCGGGAAAGACCTTACGAAGCGTGACACTTCTACTGACCCTAAATGTGAACGAGACTAGCCGCCAATATGTACAAATTCTGCATCCGCAATCGCAACCTGAACCGAGTGAAGGTGGACTGTGGCTTGACCGATATTAAGGTAATTATACCAAAAGAAGGAGAAAACATCACCTCTTACCGGCAGAGTTACTCCTTCATTTACACTTATCAATTTTCATTGAGGGTTACTAAATCGATTGACCCTGTGATTCTGGAGTTTTGCAAAAAGTACAACATATATCTGGCTTAGGTTGGGCTGACGATATGGAGAACGGTGGTGTGTCTTCGATACCTTTCTTCACAAGTTGGGGAGGACTTCACCCTTTCCCTTCTAATTTGTCTCTACTCCTCCAAGATTCTCAGGCGGGGGTTATCCAACTAACTCGACGTGGTCAGAATTATTTGATCACGAACACTGATGATGATTCCGACCAATGATGGATGAAGAGATACGTAATATTGCTACCACAAATTTGGTCAAACTGATGGAGGCTACTATCCCAGAATAATGGAATTTCCGGTCACGACCCGACCCGACGGACCGGGACTAAACGTCCTAATTGGACGTCATTACTGACATGTCACTCTTAATCCATTTAATACCGATATCTATAGAAATTTCGGCAGCACAACACTGCTTTTACAACATCTCCCCAGAATGGGCGAGCCGACAAGGCTGCCAAATCAACAACAGAACAACAATCATAACAGGCTAGCCGACTAGGCTGCCACCAACCAACATTATGTACACAAATGAATAGTCAAAATAAGCAAGCCGACAAGGCTGCCACTAGATAACAACAGGAATAACCGAAAACACCCCAACACAGAGTACAACAACATTACAACCCAAAACAAGGTACAAACGTCCAACCCACAACTGTCTACAGACCTCTAGGAGTGCAATACTGACATATGACGGGACATGACTCCGTCGTGCCCAAAATATCCATAAGTCTGAAAGATAAAGGTCTGTACCAAAATAGTTGGCTCCGGAACAAAGGAGCTCTCCAACTGCTGCATGCAAATCTTAGGCGAAGGGTCACCTATTCAACACTGAACTGCGGGCGTGACGCATTCGAGGAAAGGGGTCGATGCGAAATAATGTACCGAGTATCTAAGCATGAAATAATGTAAATAAGATCAAAACTGTGTCCTATAAGGTAGAGAGTCAACTGTATCCTAAAAGAATGAGAGTCATACCTGTACTCATGCATGCTTAGTCATAAAATCATCAGATATAAATAAATGAATAAACTGTCCGGCCCTTGGGTGAGGGACGCGGTGGAATATACTGTCATGGGTATCTGTACCCGCATCACGGATGCCTGTCCGTGGAATCATCATATAAATATACATAAATTGCCCGACCCTCTAAGGAGGGACGCGGTGAATCATCCTGAAATCGTACGAATGCGCGCAAGACGCGGTGAAGTAGAGAAATGACTCTTAGCACGAGTAGATATCATGAGCAACTGTATGCAATTTAAATCATTTCTTTGACTCTCATTAAAATCATTAAATAACTTCTTACTAGAAGATCACATGTACTTTTCATAACTCAGATTACTATGAATAAGACTATGAAGGAGTCATGTACGTCCGCCGTACATTCTCTTGTATAATATTCATGTAGAATGAAAGAATCAATAATTCACAAAATCAAGCCAAAAGAAAGGAAGATATGCTCACATACCTCTTATGCGCTCTAATCAACTCAATACCAAGATATGTCCCGTCTAGTTCGTCAACCTATAATTATGATAGTATGCTTGTCAATTCTATGTTGTCTAAAGTAAGTTATACTGAATATTGACTTCCAATTTCTATAAAAATTTAGGCAGCACTTCCCCCGTTTATGAGCGCTTCCACAATTTACCAACAAGTCAACTAACCAATCAATAAGTTATTACTTAGAGGTATGACCATAATAGCCCATATACTTGGCACATACCAACATTATACAACCTTTCTTCTCACCTTTATGAAATTTAATCCCAACAACAATTTAGGTGATTAAATCACCTATCTATCATATTCCACCAACTCTTAATTCATAATAAGAAAATAGTCCATTAAGGTAATCCACCAAGTCTAACAATTAGTAACAAGAGCTCAAGTCTTCTAGTTTGCAATATATTACTTTAATATACTTTTAACCTCTTTTAAGATATGTATTGAAGATTATCGCAACGTATTTACAATTTCATAACTTATATTATAATCTAACAAGAACGACCTTTAAAGCGGGACAATCATGCTCAACAATGAGAATCATGGCCTTCCTAAAGGATCGTCAACCCAAACTTTGGCAGACATCCCCCATACTTGGGTGCTACCCTACATAGGTTATGTAGATCGCGTCTCAACTGGGCCATAGTCTGGGGATGGTCCCTTCAGCCAGATCGAAAAGGTCATCTCGTTCTTCCCCTTCCTCGCCTACGAGGAATAGGCCAGATGCCTGGGAATATGATAGTCAAGGGTCAGCCCCGGCAACTTCGGTCGCCCCCAAGTTGCAATAAATTTGGCGTTTAATGCATGTGAGAAGTAGGATGATTCAACTCTAGGACTTAATCTTAATAGGACTACTCAACTATAAGCTACCACCACCGATCTTTTCTAAGAGTTGGAGCCGGTAGATTAAATGAATTTTTCCACTCTTTTTTCCCTCGCCCTTGTCAGGGTTGGAGGTAACACTCCGAGTTCTGTATCCGTTTCGTGCATTCCTTCTTCATTGCGGGCTTCCCTTCCACTTACTTCTCAAAGATGGGATTCTACGTTGTGAGACATGGGCACCGGGGTACGATTTTGGGATCTTTGGGGCCCAAGCACCGGGGTCCGACTCGAGGGTCCTTGAGGTTACGTAGATCGATCCGGGTAGATACTTTTCCAACTCTGATACGTAATCCCTCAGCTCATCGATAGGTTATTCTTACTGTCCCCAAAGAATGCCACCTCATTTCCCAGATGGTAGGGCTCACTAACTATCTGAAGCCGCTGGTCAGTGAGAAAGACAAGGGGAAAATGAGGGTCGTCTTCGAGGATTGCCTACTCAATGTCGGCGCTCACGCGACCGCTCAGGTATACCTTTCTTCTACTAAAACTTCACGTTCCTATTCAGAAAGCTACCTTGGTTTACTGTGATAATGCTAGTGTAATCTATCTATCTGGAAATTTGATTCAACATCAGTGCACTAAACATATCGAGATGAATATTCACTTTGTTCGCGAAAAGGTAGCTCGTGGATAAGTACGCGTCTTACATATCTCTTCCCGATACCAAATTGCGGACATCTTTACTAAGGGTCTTCCCTCGGTTCTATTTGAAGATTTTAAGGACAGTCTCACTGTTGACACCCATTTTTGACCATCCCGTCCAGACAGTAGCTATAAAATTACACTAATTTTGCAAAATAATTTCTTATGATTGTTATAATAAAATGCAACAATAATACATTAATACAGACATAAATAAACAATTTAATAATAGAACCGCATCTTACGAAGAGTATTAAGCACTTGGAGTCTCGCGCCCGTATTTATTAATTTTAAGCTCTGACATAATTCTTAAATGATAATAAAATAAATAATCTAACACACTTGTTTTAATAGTGTCGCATTCATAAAAGTATTAAGCAGTCCTATCTGCATGTAGCATTTAAATAAATCAATTTTTATTTAATAAGTTTTAATAACGGCATCGCATTATAAACATTAAGCACTAATTAAATAGCACACTCGCATTTGTTATTGTAATAATTTTAAAAACTCAAACTAATAAAGCACCTAGATAATCTAATCACAATTTAAATAATTTAATTTACCACTAATTAATTAATAATACACTACCCAAATTAAAACACCTAAGAACTAATACCTAATTAATAGCCCAATACCCATTAATTTCGTCCACCTAAATACTACCCTCTACCCATTGACCGCGGCCAGTCTCTTGCCTAACACGCTGGCGATTCCCAGCCGACCTTATTTCATTCCCATCGCCGTTCATGACCACAAAAACGAAAACCCTAAAATCTCCTTCTTCCTAGTCGACACCCATTGCTTTGCGGATTTCAGACGGAAAAATCGGCAATCCTTCATCTCCTCATCCGTCAATCGTGAATCTACACTCGCCCATCTCATCTCCTTCACATACCATGCACCACAAATATAAAATCATATCAAAGCTTACCAAAAAGAAATCAGTACCAAAAACTTACCAACATTAGAACCCAAATCGCACAAAAATCATACAAATGGTACCCCAATCAGTTACCAAACTTAGAACCAAAATCGAGACTATAAATTAATCCTTTTATACATGCAATGGCAGCGGCTATGGTCCAGAACCTAGTACCTTTCTGAACCCAGAAAGATCCATTCGAACATCAAGAGCAATCGAGGGGAAACCCAACACCTTTCTGAAACCGACACGAACAAAAATCGACTCAATCATAAAACATAGAAACACGAGGGAACTCATTAGCATCCTTTAGAAATCTTTCTTTCAAAAATAGTCTAGAATCGACTACACAATCGCGTCGCTTTCAATAGCATAGCACAAAATCTCGAGTGGCCGGCGACTTGATACGCTCGGTTATTTGTCGGAGAAGGTAAAATTATCCCCCTTTCTGTCTAAGATTCGTTTGATGTCAGTGTGTGTGATGTGATTTTTCTGTGCATGTGTTAATGGCTGCTTATGCTTATTAAATCAATTGCTGGACATTTTCTTTTGTAATATTAACTGTCACTAGTGTTTACGATTGTGGTTGTCGAGGCGTTTTGATAGCATTAGTTGTATGAAATAACTATTTTGTGGATCGATTGAGTTATATCACTTATGTTCAGCAAATCCAGGGGTATCATGGGTGTTATTAATCATTGGTATATTGAATACTCAATCCGTTGAAATACCAAACACGATACACCGCCTCGAGTTCTAAATATGAATGTTCTACGACTGCTTTTAGAATCCCATGCCCTATTTGAAATCTATACCATTACACTTGCATATCTATGAACCTTGTTATGCTTCTTGAGTCTATTTTAGTATCTCTAATGATGTTTAGCTGTGTGATTCCTTGTATACTGAACTATTGCATTTAAGTAGTTTATCAGTTAATTTCCAAGTTTTGTACTCCCAGACTGGCCACAGGATTCCCAGAAGGATAATGCTCTTGTCTGATGTCCCTCTTTGCTGATATCGAACTAACTGCGTACTTGTTTCTATTTGTCATGTGGCTACTCTGAATTATTCATTCACCATGTCACCAAGGCTTCGGTAAATACAAAAGAAATCTGCTTAGAAATACTCTCCTTACACATATCCTAAGATAGGCATCCTGTTGTATGAAGAAAATATGTACTCTTTGGATATATGAAAGTCACTGTATGTACTGTTTTTCTTTGATTTTTGCCTCTTGAATGCATGGTTATAGAAACTTTACCAACTGAAATCTACATAGTATATTGGTTCTCTGATTTTTCTTTCTCTATATGGTTGATTGATTACGTGCATCTGTATTGTTATCTTATAATGGGTCTTCATGTTGTTTAGCACTGAACTGAATTGATATCAGTTGGGCTTCTCTCCTCGTCTCCTTGTCCTTATAAATCTAAAAAGAAAACATGAGTCGTTAGGCCTGTCCTTGTTCTCCGGACTATCATCAATGCTTTGTTTAGCCCAAGTATTATCTGTTTGAATATGGAAAATATGCAATTATTTTCTTCTTTGCTGTTTAATCTGAATCTGTTGGCTATGCCTATTGTTGCTTGGATTGTTTGTGGGAAACACCCATAAATTCCTTTTTTTATAATTTTATTCGGACCTGCCAGTTAACTTTGGGGCGTATTAATGGATGCATTAAAATTTGTGGGTGACTACTTGGCCCCTCCCCTTCCCCTCTTATCTTCTGCATATCACATAAGTTGAGTTGTTTGGACTGTCTTCGTTTGGACTGACAAATCTAAGTGTCTTATGTGTGCTCAAATTAACGTCAAATTTTTTATTCTTTGGGACATTTACTAATCCTTTTCTTTTCTTATTTTTTACATGAAATGCATCGGAGCGAAACGAAGAGTCTCATGGCAAGACTCATCACAAGCTACAACAAATGAAGACCCGCATCTTATGTGCTTCATCCTCTCCGCATCATAAACTCCAAACCATAGGCGAAATGACTTCGCCATTTCTTCGAGTCATTATTAATCCATATCCTCACCCTATTATTTGTTGTAATTATTTGTCTAACATTACACTACTAGTAGTACATTTAGAATAATTAAACTTTGGGCTGTCATTAGAAAATGGTTTGACGCTAGAAAATTCACTCTCCTTTAATTAGTTATTTTCATGACTAGTTATGCATTGCTAAGCCATACTAAAATGACATAAATATTCACGTAGCTAAAACGTCACTCGCTATTAAATCCTTAGCATAATAAATTAATTTCTTTATAAACTCTTACTAACATTCATAATTAAAAATTATTTTGTTAGCCTTTGCATAATAGATATTTCACATCTTATTTTTATAAGTATACATTTCGTCATAATAAGATTTTGCATTATTACAACACATGTATCTTATCTAATGCGTCATAAATGCATAAATCATCTTTGCACATAATAATACATATTTTAGCCAGAACTAGCTTTATATATTTTAAAACAAATCTCACATTTTTATGCTAGTAAAAATACTTCCTATATTTTACTTAAATACTTTTTCAAGACATGTATTGCATCTTAGAATAATAATTAACCCTAGGTTTGACAGGACAACCGCAAGTTAGCGGATCTTAGAGGGTGCCTAACCCCTTCCCTCTAGATTAATAAAGAACCCTTACCCAGAATCTCATTAAGTTTAGCAGACCATTAAATGGAGTTAATGTTTACTTTAAACTAGTTAACATTTAGGTGTCCTAATTCACCCAAATTAATTAGGTGGCGACTCCGCGAACCCCTTGGCATTTAGCACCTTTTGGCGCTTTAATATTCTAGCACCTTTTAAGCACCCTTTTTAACATTTTTAGCATTTTTTATTCTATTTTTCTAACATTTTACTTAAGTAAGGTTCACTGGAATAATGTCGCGATCGAAAAAGGGCGCGACACTCACCGTACGACAACCGCCCGCTGTGACTGTGGGGTGTGACAGAATATAGCACGGTACTGTGCTCAAATAGGATTAGGATTGTAATTAAACTAGTGTACAAACTTACCATAGTTGTAGAATTTTTGTACAAGAATGATTAGGATTTAGAAGTCTAGTATAAATAGGATTTTTCATATTTAGGAGATTGTAACTTGTATATATACCCCATTCATTAATGAAAATAATCAAGAGTTTATTTCTTTTAGTTTTCTTTTACTGGATACTCTTTTGTTACCTTTTTCCGTTCTTAAATTCTACAAATCATTCTCATGTTTTAATAATTAAGGAGAACATTTCTCAGTGAAAGAATATATATTTTTGAGCCATCTTCACATAAAAGAAACTAGTACGTAGAGAATATTAAGTTAGAGTTGACATTTCCTTTCTTTTTTTGCTTTTGGAGAAGTCAGCTCAAAAGCCCAGAATTGCAAAAATCAAGATGTTAATTAGTTTCCAAGAAGGAGATTAATAAGTTTGTAAGATGCACAGATGGGATTAGAATAATCAATAATAGGGCAGATTGGTATGTTGACATGAACAATAACATTTATTTAAGTACAAACCAGTAAAAGAATTGTTGTTGTTGAATTTCACTGGATATGTTAGTTGTAGACTAGTAAAAGAGTTATGGAGCAGCCGAGCTTAATTACGACTTATAGTTAACTTGTTTGGTCTATATATGGAAGATACCTTCAAATCATTAGGCTAAAAGACATCAAATTTCTATATTCCAACTTGGACTGTTTTCACATTGTCAATCACTATGGTTATTATAGTTCGAACTATATGTTAATTACTCTCTATAGATGTTGTGGTTATTTATTAATCGAATTCAGAATAAGAAGTGTATCAATCCAATATTGGCAGCGCATTTGCTAGAATACAAAAGCAAAACTTCACAAAAAGGTACGAATATTTCCATTTGGATGCTAATTAGGGCAGCCTCCACTTCACTTTAATTTTAAACCATAGTTGTTATTGATAACGTAATTAAAGTTCACAACAACACGATCATATGCGGTTTAGGTAATGTACTATTCATTTATTCGTATGAAATTGTTAAGTAAGACGTTTGGACATGATCTGGCTGAAGTTTCAAAAGAAAAAGAATATTTGAAGTTGAAGTTGAAAACGAGTAATTATTGGAAATTGAAATTTTGTTTGAAATGAATTTCACTTGGAAAAAAAAGTTGAAGTTTTGTGAATGAAAACTTGAAATACTCCTCAAACTTGATTTTCAAACTTGAGATTCTCTATTTCAACTTTAAAATTAAAATAATAGATCAGATTATAAAACAGACACTTGTTTGAAATAATTTCCAAATATTTGAAAACACGTTCATTTATCGTATGTTCATGTTTTGTGAGAGTTTGAGCATCTCATTTTCTATTGATTCATTTTAATCTAAAGAGATTTATTTTTTGTTGTACAGACGTAAAATTTAAATTTTTGGCAAATATAAATTATCTTCTCACAGTTCGTACGCAAAACTCAAATCAGATTCATGTCTTAAATGTTCAAAACAATAATTTTTTGCTTTGTGCAAAGCTTATTTGGGTAAGAATATGTACATTACACTTTTGAAGGGGAATATTTTATTGATAAACTCTATGAAACTTAAATGCTCTCTACAATTTCCACAACATTTAAGTTTCATAGAGTTTATCAATAAAATATTTTCCTTCAAATTGGTATCAGAGCTTCTTAAGATACAGGTAGAGAATCAAAAAGTTTTCGCTGTCGGCGGACGGCTATAACCCATATATGCCGCCCGTCTGGCCAATGATTATATGTTGGAAACGACATAGAAGTGTTATATGCACGGAAAATAATCATGCTAAGAAGAAAAAATTGGAACGTTGGAGAGAAAGTGCCATAACAATTGAAGGTTGATGAAAAGTGCATTAACAAATTGGAATGTTGGAGAGAAAGTGCTCCAACGATGAAGGTTGAAGAGAAAGTGCTTCAACAATTGAAGGTTGATGAGAAACTGCATCAACATATTGAAATGATGAAGAGAAAGTGCTTCAACAATTGAAGGTTTCTGAGAAAGTGCATCAACAAGTTGGAATGTTTGAGAGAAAGTGTTCCAACGATTGAAGGTTGAAGAGAAAGTGCTTCAACAGTTGAAGGTTGCCGAGAAAGTGCATCAATAAGTTGGAATGTTGGAGAGAAAGTGCTCCAACGATTGAAGGTTGAAGAGAAAGTGCTTAAGCTATTGAAGGTTGATGAGAAAGTTCATCAATAAATTGGAATGTTGGAAAGAAAGTGCTCCAACGATTGTGAAAGTTGAAGAGTGGGTTAAAGTCTCACATTGGTTGGGGAATTGACTGGTGGTTTGCTTATATGGACTTGAGCAATCCTCTCCTCGTGAGCTAGCTTTTAGGGTTGAGTTAGGTCATGTGTCATATATTGACATAGAATTAGAGCCAAATCCATTTGGGCTCATAGAGCCATTTGGGCTCCAGGTCCACACTCTAGTCAGGCATGGGCGTGAAGGGAGTGTTAGAGTGGGTTAAAGTTCCATATTAATTGGGGAATTGACCGGTGATTTGCTTATATGGACTTGAACAATCATCCCCTCATAAGCTAGGTTTTGGTGTTGAGTTAGGCCTATGTGTCATATCTTTACAAAAAGAAAGTGCTTCAACAATTGATGGGTTGAAAACAAGTGCTTCAACAAATAGAAATGGTGACAAGTTCATCAAAAATTAGATATATAACTTTGAATTGGGAGAGAATATTGAAAATAATAATTCAAAGTCGCAGGAAACTAAAATTGATTACGATTTGGTGTTTTAATTTATGTCTAAATAGAATTTATAGTAAAAAATTATATCAGAATAGATTTTCATGTTTTGAGTTAAAATAAATTTCATACTATTATAAGTAGGGTTGCTACTAGCTATTTTCAAAATAAGAGAGAATTGTGGAAATTATAGAGATCCTTTGCGTTCATAAATAAAATATGTCCTTCAAATGTCTTACTTTTAGTTTATTCTCGTTTCCTGCATTGATTGGTGCTAATGAAATATGTAACATCTTCTTTATCGAATTGAATTGATTTTCACGTGTAGAAAGTTAACTAAAGATAAACCATACAATAAACAAGCAAATCACTTTACCCACTCAAGTTAAGTAATTCATCAAGAACCTTCTGTTGGATACAACTCTCTGTAATTAAGGCCAACTGTACACTAAGCTTCCGCTATGCGATGGTCCGGAGAAGAGACAGACCACAAGGGTCTATTGTACGCAGTCTTAACTTGCATTTTGCAAGAAGCTTATTCCACGATTCGAATCCGTGAGCTCCTGGTCATATGACAATTATTTTACCGGTTACGCCAAAGGGCTCCCCTTATTACAACTCTCTGTAATAAGATGCTATGTAAATACACCCTTTTACCAATAATTTTTAAGAATCAAGACCCTCCTATAGAATCAAATGTTACATTAAAGAGAGAACAAGAAAGGAGCAGAAAATAAGTAGAAAGATTCCCATTTTTTGTGTCCTTATATTTTCTGCACTGGACTTAAAGATTCCCATTTGAATATTAGTGAACATGTTCTAGTTCTACACTTGACTTGACTCATTAAGAAAGAACACTTAGTATTCTACTTGACTTACATTTGGCTTCAATATTCACTTGTTCTGTTGCATTCTGCAGCTTCAAGTGAGTAAATAATGGAGGGTGCTGGAGACATTTTAAAGGTGAGTAGCGCCCGATTGAGTAGTACGATGTATTCTCAAGGTCTTCTCGAGAAGAAGATGATGAAGAAGCATTAAAATGGGCTGCTATAGAGAAACTTCCAACATAGCTTCGTATAAGGAGAGGCATACTAACTGAACAAGGAGAGTCTAGAGAAGTTGATATAACAGATCTTGGAATAGTGGAGAAAAGGAATCTCTTAGATAGACTTGTGAAAATTGCAGAGGAAGACAATGGGAAGTTCTTGTTAAAGCTCAAGCAACGCATTGACAGGTAAAATGTTCTTCCTATGATGTCATTTTCGACATTCTAAACTCTTTCATATCAAATGTTTAAATGTCCGCACTCTTATGAGCTGTCGTAGCTATTGAAATATAGTATTGACCTGAATTATGGCTTTTTATGTAGTTGTTGTTGTAGTAGTAGTGTTAGTTTCTAAATTCTAATATGGGATAGTTTTACCTCAATGAAGTCTTGGTTCTCTTGTGCTTTTTGAATGATACAGAGTTGGCCTTGATCTTCCTAGAATCGAAGTACGCTTCAATCAGTTGAGTGTAGATGCAGAAACTTATGTTGGCAATAGAGCTGTACCTACAGTATTCAACTTCATAGTTAACATCTTAGAGGTAATTGGCCTTTTTTTCCAGCATAACTGCATAAATGGTATTTTAATTATATATGTCATTAGTTCATGCAAAAGTGCTGATCATGCTGTTACTTTGTAAAGGGTTTCTTGAATTCTCTTCATATTCTTCCAAATAGAAAGAGACCATTGCCAATTCTTCATGAGGTCAGTGGAATCGTCAAGCCAGGAAGGTAGGAGACAATTCTGTTAAAAAGACTTTCATATTCAGAACAATTTTGAGTATCCTCGTTTTTCATACTTGTCGTTGTGATTATGCAGAATGACATTGCTTTTAGGCCCTCCAGGTTCTGGTAAAACAACATTGCTGTTAGCTTTGGCTGGGAAACTAGACAGAGATCTCAAAGTATGAAACATAAGTCACATAAACTTTTAACATTTTTCGGGCAACCTTGAATATCAGTCCAAGATTTTAATGCTTCTTGATGAGGCTTCAGGTGTCTGGGAGAGTGACATACAATGGATATGGGATGGATGAGTTCGTACCACGAAGGGGATCTGCTTATATAAGTCAGAATGATCTTCATATTAGAGAACTAACAGTCAGAGAAACACTAGCCTTTTCTGCAAGATGTCAAGGAGTTGGAGCCAGATATGGTCAGAGAGATATTCTTATCTCATATGTACTCTGATAATTAAGCAAGTTGCATCTCCAGAATTGGGATGCTGGTCATTTTCTTTATCTCTAATTTTCTTTGATAACAGAAATGCTAGCTGAGCTGTCGAGGAGAGAGAAGGAAGCAAACATTAAGCCTGATCCTGATGTTGATATCTTTATGAAGGTGAAGACATATCAACAGAACATTCAGTCATACCCTCATACTTCTCGTCTCTTTCTCTTTGTCAATTTTGATGAGAAATGCCTCGATGTCATTGGTTTCTTTTCCCAACAGGCAGCTTCAATACAGGGGCAGGATGCTAGTGTTGTAACAGACTATATTCTCAAGATAAGATGTCATTTCCTGAATTACAAGTTCAATGAAGAAACCTTTCCTGGAATATACTGCTCTATTCTCCAAATTTTGCAGATATTGGGACTTGACATCTGTGCTGATACCCTCGTTGGAGATGAAATGTTTCGAGGCATTTCAGGCGGACAAAAAAACCAGTAACTGCAGGTTAAAGCAAAACCAGAAAGATCCAGAATCTAGCTATACTGATTAGTCTGGCTTCAAACCTTAAGCTTAAATAGTTAAGGGAATGAATTTTTGTACTTAAGGTTCTAAAAATTTGATGATAAATATAATACAAGGGAGATGATGGTTGGGCCAGCTGTAGCACTTTTCATGGATGATATTTCGACTGGCTTAGATAGCTCAACAGCTTTTCAGATAGTGAATTCAATTAGGCAATCGATCCACATTCTTCAAGGAACTACAATGATCTCACTCCTACAGCCTGCACCAGAAACTTGTGACTTATTGACATTGTTCTTCTATCAGATGGACAAATTGTTTTTCAAGGTCCACGTGAAAACGTGTTGAGTTCTTTGAATACATGGGGTTCAAATGCCCTGAAAGGAAAGGAGTAGCTGATTTCTTACAAGAAGTAAGCCTCAGTCATAACTGATTTAGTTTAGTATTTCTAATCACGAGCATTTCAAGTTTATAATTAAGTCTTTTACTGTTTTGATAACAGGTGACATCACAGAAGGATCAAGAGCAATACTGGGCAAATCGAGATGAACCTTATAAGTTTGTTACTGTGAGGGAATTTTGTGGAAAATTCCAGTCATTTCACATCGGACAGAAGCTAGGGGATGAGCTTGGTGTTCATTTTGACAAATCCAAGAGCCACCCTGCAGCTTTAACCACACGGAGTTATGGTGTTAGCAACAAGGAACTACTGAAAGATTGCTCAGCTATAGAATTCCTTCTTATCAAGAGGAATTCGTTCATCTATATATTCAAGATAGTACAAGTGAGTAACATTTCAAGGAACTGGAAAAAAAAAATCTTTTTATGCTGTTGAATGCTATTCTAGAGGTAAAGAAAGTGTTCTGTTCTACTTTCCAGCTTATCATAATGAGTTTCATAACAATGACACTATTCCTACGAACGGAGATGCACAAGAATACAACAACAGATGGTGTTTATTTGGGTGCACTGTTTTTTGCTGTAATGATGATTATGTTCAACGGATACTCAGAGCTTGCCCTCAGTATTGTGAAGCTTCCTGTCTTCTACAAACAACGTAATTTTCTCTTCTTTCCTGCTTGGGCATATGCTCTACCTACATTAAGAGACCAATCACACTTGTAGAGGTTTTCATTTGGGTGTGTGTGTCGTAGGATTTGACACAGATATTGGGAGGTAGAAAATCAGTCTTTTTCACTTCTATGCCAGAATGTTTTCAGTTCCAAATCTGATGGAGATTGATTCACAATTTTCAGGTTCTTCAAACAGATCTTTCTTCTTATATGTTAACCAGATGGCGTCAGCACTATTTCGCTTATTGGCAGCTCTTGGAAGAAATCTAATAGTTGCAAACACATTCGGATCAATTACATTACTCGCAGTCATGGTTATGGGTGGATTCATTCTATCTAGAGGCAAAATTGCAGGCTGTTTGAGAAATATCCAACTTATATGTTCACCATGCCTATTGTGAGTTGCATTAACAATGCTAATTTTCTATCAGATGATGTGAAGAAATGGTGGATATGGGGCTACTGGTTTTCACCTCAGATGTATGCACAGAATGCCGTTGCTGTCAATGAATTTCTCGGGAAGAGTTGGGCACATGTAAGTAAGAGATTATGAACTATTAAAACAAAAAAAATGGCAAGGCTGCATTATTGAAAGTTCACCTTTTCTTTGTTTTGTAGGTTCCTCCAAACTCCACAGATACCTTAGGTGAAATGTTCCTAAAATTTCGCGGACTCTTTCCATATGCAAGTTGGTATTGTATTGGAGTAGGAGCTCTTCTTGGATATGGTTTTCTCTTCAATTTTCTTTTGTCAGTGGCCCTAACTTATCTCAACCGTAAGAATCCAGAAACTCGTATTATACAACCTATTCTCTATACCATCTATTGAATGACAACACATTGACCAAGTGGTAGAGCTTTTTGTGCAGCTTTTGTGAAACATCAGCCAATTCTACCAGAAGAAACAGTGACGGAAAGGATAGCCAGCACAAGGGTGAGGTTATTGAACTATCAACAGGAGAAAGGAGCTCTCTTGGTGGACATAACTCCCATTGTGCTCTAGTTTGCAAAAATGTTGGAGGAAATGATCTTCTTGAAAGAGGAAATGCAAACATGAACAGGAAAAGAGGACATTTGAGCCCCTATGTATAGCTTTTGATGATATCAGATATGCAGTAGATATGCCACAAGTAAGTTGCAGATTACTCCGAGAAAATTACCATGAAATATATACTCGAAATTAATTCACTAGTGACTGTTGCAGATCATAAAAGCTAAACCATTTTGATCTTTAAGTTTCTATCCTGCACTAAATAAAAGTAATGTTGTGACTCCAGGAAATGAAAGCTCAATTTATTATTGAGGATCGGCTTGAACTCTTGAAAGGTGTAAGTGGTGCTTTTAGGCCTGGAATTTTGACAGCTCTGATGGGTATTACTGGAGCTGGTAAGACCACCCTGCTGGACGTCTTAGCCGGAAGGAAAAACGGTGGATACATTGAAGGAAGCATCACTATATCAGGGTACCCCAAGAAGCAAGAAACATTTTCTCGAATAGCAGGATACTGTGAGCAAACTGACATTCATTCACCACATGTGACAGTAAATGAATCCCTGCAATATTCAGCTTGGCTTCGATTGCCTCGTGAAGTTGACACTGCAACTAGAAAGGTAAATTCAAGAAATAATAAAAAATCACACATGTGGCGTACTAAATTAGATTTCGATGCTGCAGATGTTTATTGAAGAGGTCATGGGACTGTAGAGCTAACCTCATTAAGAGAATCAGTAGTTGGCTTGCCTGGAGTGAATGGTCTATCAACCGAACAGCGAAAGAGGCTTACAATTGCAGTTGAGGTTGTTGCCAATCCCTCCATTATATTCATGGATGAACCAACCTCAGGACTAGATGCTAAGGAAGCTGCAATAGTGATGACAGTGAGAAACACAGTAGATACAGGTCGAACAGTTGTATGCACCATTCATCAGCCAAGCATAGACATATTTGATGCTTTTAACGAGGTGAGAATATTTACTTTATTTAGAATCTAGCAAATTTAAGTAATTTTACTTAGAGAAAAACAACTTTTTTTCTACAACAAACTGCAGCTGCTACTTCTAAGCGGGGAGGTGAAGAAATATATGTCGGTCCACTAGGACGCCATTCTTCTGAGCTTATTAAGTTCTTCGAGGTGAGAAAAATCTAGGTACTAAGACTAAGGGCACTTTTCTCTATTTTGCCTCAGGGAAACGATGGAGTCCCTAAATTAAAAGATAGTTATAATCCTGCAACATGGATGTTGGAGATCACTACAGCAGCACAAGAAGCACTTCTTGGAATTGACTATGCAAAATTGTACAACAACTCGGAGTTGCATAAGTATGGAATCTCTTGAAACTGAACAGAATTGCACTTGTTTAATCATGATTCTAAAGTAGTTTCGTTTATCAAATAATTTAGGAGAAACAAAGAATTAATCAAGGAACTAAGTGTACCAGCTCCAGGTTCAAAAGATTTATACTTTCCTACAAAGTACTCTCAGTCTTTCTTCACACAATGCATGGCTTGCCTATCGAAACAGCACTGGTAATACTGGAGAAATCCTCGAATACACAGAAGTTTCTGTTTACGATCTTCGTTGCTCTAATGTTTGGAATAATATTCTGGGAAATTGGCTCCAAGAGGTAAAGAGAGAGAAAAAAAAGATACACTACAAGAACTGTTCCTGATTTTCAAGATATTTGTTTCTCTTAGTTTCATGTCTAATGTTTGCTTGCACCAAATTTTAGGGGAAGGCAACAAAAAAAATTCAATGCCATAGGTGCTATGTATGCTGCTGTTATGTTTCTTGGCGTGCAAAATTCTACAGCAGTTCAGCCAATTATCTCCATAGAGAGGACAGTTTTCTATAGGGAAAGAGCAGCTGGGATGTATTCAGCTCTACCTTATGCTTTTGGACAGGTACAAATTTGTATTCCTCAATGGATTGACTCTGATTCCTTCAAAGTTTGGAATCCTTTTGATGCCTAAAGGACAAAATGTCATGTCCTGCAGTGGCGGAAGTACCTTATACTAAGGTGTCATTTATACCGACACCACTGGTAAATAATACAAAGTAAATATCAATTTGTGACAGAAGTGAAATTTTAAGACCACCCTGCTTGCTGAAAATTCTGTGTACTCCGCTGATATCATAGTACCATCACCTCCATTAACTATCCTCGTGGAATATTTTTGTTTGTGCAGGTTATGATAGAGCTTCCTTACCTACTCATCCAGACAATGATATATGGAGTCATAGTGTATGCCATGACAGGATTTGAATGGACAGCTATCAAGTTCTTTTGGTACCTGTTCTTCATGTACTTCACCTTGCTATATTTTACGTTTTTGGGATGATGACAGTAGCTGCTACTCCTAATCTCGGCCTTGCAACCATCATTTCATCTCTCTGCATTTTATGGACATTGGAATCTTTTCTCAGGACTTATCATTCCAAAAGCAGTAAGTTACCTATAAGTAATTTGAATTTGTTAACATTGGCTCTAGAACTTTTACGTTGAGTGATCTCATTCCCACGAGCTACACCAAAAAAAGAAAAAAAGTAACTAACGACTATATTCTCTTTTTTTTTATGGATTATTACAACAGAGTATTCCAATTTGGTGGAGATGGTACTATTACATTTGTCCTACAGCATGGACACTGTATGGACTAATGGCCTCACAGTTTGGAGACCTAAAGGACAAGCTTGATACCAATGAAACCGTGGAACAATTTTATAGAGTTACTTTTTACTTCAAATATGATTTTGTGGGATATGTTGCCCTCATTCATGTTGGATTTTCTGTTGTTTTTGGCTTCGTATTCGCATACTCAATCAAGGTATTTAACTTCCAGAAAAGATAGATAGACCCATATATTGATAGGAAAGGGGCTTTTCCTGTCCAGTAATTGTATATATTAGAGTTATCATATAGTAGTTTTCCTTTTTTTTCCACCATCTTTTCCTTCTTTAGAATGGAAAATTTATTTCATATGCATGTACCCTATATACTGTAGGCGTTTTAGTCGGGTTCGTACACGCAGCGGAATTTGAAAATTTATGTTTCAAACCCGACTTCAGGTCAAATGATTATATGATGTAAAATAAACACAAATCAATAATGTAATACTTCGACAAAAGACTTACATTTTGGAGATAGCAATCTGAAATCTGGAGCTTTGTGTAGTCCGAGGGTGCACACGCAAACGTTCCTCGATTTGAAAGTTTCTGGAAAACTTTGAAGTAATTGCTTAGTCTAGAATGTTAGGGATTCCAACAGAGCTTTAGAAGAGATTAAGTCTCTTGTCTCTTGTCTCTTGCTTGGTCTAATGAAATGGGAGGGGAAAACTCTCTATTTATAGTTGAGAATAGAAGTTTTAGGGTTCTCATGGGTCAGGCCCAGCAGAAAACTGGATGGGTCAAATTCGGACCTCCAGAACGCGCTTCGGTGCTACATAAGTGGCGCCGTGGCGCTGGCACGCGATTTTGGCGCCGTGGCGTTGAATCATGGCGCCGTGGCCCTATCCCATTTTTCTGCCCTTTCCCATTTCTAATGTCCCGGTTATCAACCGAACATATATATAATCTCCTTCTAATTACATCCTTCAATCGACGGAACATTTGACTTAGTGTTATCCTTCAGGCTTTTACATATCGACACTGATAACATTAGGATCTTCACGGAACTCCTAGACTGCGCCGGAAGACGAACTCAATATATGTAAAGTTTAGCTACACGAAACATGTGAACTGAACCTATATGTGGGAAGATAAAATCCTTTCATCACGACACACTCAATCAAGCTTAGGATTTGTCAAGTGTATATCCAAATGACTTGATTATTATACCTCATCTATATTAGTCGACAACAGGACCATATCAAAGATATGTCTATTGTGTTGGCCAACGACTTAGTTAACCCAATATCTTATGAGTATCTAAGTGTTCTCTCGAATATACATTCAAGGAATGAATCCTAATCTTGGCTCGACCACCACCTTTAATCCACTTCGTAACGTACCCAAAACAAGTCACGTCTCAACCTATAAGGCATTTGAGCTTAGGACATGATCAAAGTACATTACTCCATGAATAAGGTGCGTATTGACCTTAAGTCGAAGGACTACTATCTCCTACACACCGATGACACTTTAGACATATAACAAACAGTGCATCAGTAGGGTATACCAATACTTCAACAAGTATCCATGTGTCCATCACGAGTTACCATAACTCGTAGCAAGTGAGACATACTACATCCCCAAAGGAAATGATGCAGACCACATGTCGACATATCGCATATCATCGATATCCCAATTTCGATTATCATTAGTCGAGGTGATTTAAGAGTTACATTATAATATTAATTCTCACATCATTAATAAACACGTGAACTCTAGGGATGCATTTATAGAATATTATAAACAATCAACTAATAATTCAACAAATGCAAAAGTCATAATATTAATCATCATTAATATAAATACAAATGTGTATAAAATACATTTTGTCCTAACACATATTGTCTCTAGGATATACATATACTTTCATATACAAACATAAACATTTGCACTTCTCTAGATACAGAATATGAAAATTGAAAGCGCTATGGACGACGCAACCAAACAAATCCAAAAGCGTGACTATAATAATATGATATAAGGATTACCAGTAGGAAAATTTTGTTATTAGATATTAAAAGAACAAGCTAAACTTATCGAAGCACATTCAACTCCCTTGCCTATGGTTTTGGTGCCATTGGCATACAAAAACTATGTAAACGACCATGTATTGTATCTAGATTTCGTCCATTGGTATAACTAAGAACATTCTACAAGACAACAAATATCATATGAGATTTCAACTGAGTCTTGTGCCCCAACCTTGAAACTAAGCTACAGCCTACAGCTCAGTTGGAAAAGCTTGCCTTCTCAGCTCAGACCTTCATTGTTATACTTGGGCAAAGCCAGCTTTAAAATGACAGTAATGAACACTTCCAAAAGAAAACATTAGAAACTATATAATAAGAAAATGATGTAATACACCACTAAAAGGGTGAAAAGATAAATTTCTTGCTCAATAGGACCAAAAAGAAAGTTCAAATTCTTAGACGGTCATTCTCAAGATTATCTGTAGTCTAATGAAACTCAGATGTGGATTCCCATACACAACAATACATTAGTTTCACAACAACCATGTAGCATTCAAAGTGCTACATTCATTCAGAATCCATATAATGAACTTTAAAAGCTCAAGCATGAATGTAACACAAGCATACAGACTTGCAGACGATGAGGATTCAGTTCAAGTGAAATATATACATGGATTATTCAAAAACCACACAAAAAAACATCTCATACGCTACTGCCAACTGGATGATAGACTTAAGGTCATCAATTCACTATCGCAGCATCCGAACATATGAATCCACTGGAGCATCTCCTGCAATCTGAAGTGATGAGACAGCTTGTGCTGCAAGAAGACCAGCAGAAATTCTTTGAACCTCCCAATTCCCTTCATCAAACCATTGATGGTGAACATTCCCTACCCAAGGTACAGGAGACACCATCCATGCGGTATTTTCCTGCTCATTGCACATGCATCCATCCCCATTGGGACCAGACACCCACTGTGTTCCTTCAACTGAATACATTGAGAGGTCTTGATGAGGAAGCATTGCTTTTTCTCCACCCATAAAAAAGTCAAAATTTCTACCAAGATCCCATGGGTTTGATTCTTCATCCTTCTTAAGCAAAAGCTCACATGAATCATCTGATTCTTCACCTACTAGGACATGCAGAGCAACTGCCTCAGCGATCGCAGCACCCTCTTCATCAAGCTTTTGCTGTTCTTCTTTCTTTTTCTGTTTCTTCTTTTCCAATTCAGAGCAAATGGCAGCTGAAGTAGCCAAGGCTTTCTCTAAGCGCCTCTTTTTTTTCTCAGCCTGTTTAATTCGATCCAACTCATCCTTTACTTGCTTCTTCTTCCCTTTTCTAACAGCAGGCGAAGCTTTAGCACATTCCATCTTATCGACAAATTTTCAGAACTATTGCCCCTAGACCTTCTCGAAATTCCTTTTGTTACAAGTTTCTTTAAGAAGTATACATTATCTCTACAACTATTTATTTCTCTTTCCTTCTGTATCCTGTTAATCTGTTATTAATACTATAGCGTAAAACTAATGATTCCAAATATGAAAACTACTATGAAACCAAAAACACTAAAACTACACCCACTCAGGTATGTAGGAGTACCTCATTTTGCGCACAATACAATCCCAAACAGAAACAACAGGAGAATGAAGAAGAGAAGACTGGTAAAAACTCACAAGCCTGTCTATCGCCATTCTTCCCAGTTTCCCACAACCCTTGCATTTATCCATCTTCCAGAAAATATCGCGACTAAAATTTTATGATGTATCTATTCCACTCTTCTTCAAACGACTCCCATGGCCTTCCCTCCTACAAGCAGACAAAAGAAACTTAGTATGTACATAAGAAACATTAGCATAACAAATCTTTTCAAAACACAATTAAGAAAGTTCATACAACATCATATGTGTCTCAAAAAAACCACACAGGTAAAATATCATAATGACTCATGAACCTCCTTAAGAAAGATGCTTTACAACAGTTAACTAGATATCACTAACACTCCACCACCACAACAACAACAGATAGAAAGATAGGACATGAACAGCTTGATAGCAACTTTAGCAAATGGCTGTTTCTTGGGTGAAACTGCAGGTGGTCAACCAAAGCCACCCATTTGAGAATATTTCAAAATCGACGCCTGGGACTAACGTTCCACCAAATATATGTAGCTTAACAAAACACTGAAGTACCCACACATCCATAGGGATTTGGATAAACAGCACACAAAATATCCTTAATTCCCCAACTAATTCACTTGCTTTGCTTGTGCTTGTGCTTGTGCTTATGCTTACGCTTTGTCTTGAGCAGAGGGTCTTTCGGAAACAGCCGTTGTACCTACCAAGGTAGAGGTAAGGTCTGCGTAGACGCTACCCTCCCCAGACCCACGTTGTGGGATTTCACTGGGTTTGTTGTTGTTGTAATTCACTTAAATCACTTGCAGGGACTAAACCCTCCATAATTCCGCAATTTGATGTTATGAACAACAGTAACTTTTAAGAGCTCTGGTATCAGCTAACTATCTCGAAATCTCATCATACATTATAATTTAACCCTTTTGATGAAAAAGAAGGGAAAGCCCACTGCTACTTCTAACTTAGTTGTTTCATAAACAACAATTTATTCACTCTAAGCGTACAAGTTCAAAAGAAAAAAGAAATACTGAAGCACGAACGCGATTTGGAAAAAAAATCAAATTTTCCTGTTTTCTTTATAACCAAAAAAGCCCATTTTTTTCAAACAACAATAAGTTAGCCATCTGTAGCTAAATTAGTACACTTCTTTTCAAAATAAACTTCAGGGCGTGATAAAAATTAATCAAAAGTCTTTAATTGTTCCAGATTTAAAAAAAATAGATAGCACAAAATTGTGGAATTAGCACACTTTTTCCCCAAACAAGAACACCATGAGGGTATAGGGGCGAAGAAGTAATTAACTAAACCCTAACTTCACAAAATTGAAATCATCCTAACATGCTACTGGAAATCCAACTCAACATCAATAATCAATAAAGAGAACAAAACCCCCAATTTAATTTAGTTCATATCCAAATTGAAAAAGTAATTCGGATAACCCGACCCGAAATCAACCACTTTCACGCACTAATATAATCAGATCAAGCATACCCACAAGCCAAAAATCGACCAGATTATAAAAAATTACATCTTAATTCAACATAAATAAAACTATATAAAAACAAAAAAAAAAAAACAGACCTGTGGGAGATAGCAGCCACCCAAGAGTTATGCCAGATTAGGTATAACAGAAATAAATATATGATTATATTGGCAGATTTATATATATTTAGATCTAATGATAACGCACTCAAAATTCAACAAAAAGTCAATAATTAAGAAATGAAAGTGAAATTTTATGGAAACGGGTCGTGAGCAATTTGCTAAAACAAGACTGAAATCGTCAATATATTAAGAAGAGTAGACACGTGGTGAGTAGAGTATGGTGAATTTAGAAAATGTGACGACCTTTCTAGTGATGAATGGACACATGGGAACAGCTCGTCCTTTATATTTAGTACAATTTTTTATGTTTCATATTTGAGAATTTGATGATACTTTGTCGGTATTTATTGTTAAATCTTTCTTTATTGTTCGTTAATTATAACGAATATAAATTATTAAATATTTGAGGGAGACTAAAAGTATTAACGTTTAACTAAGTTAAGGAACCAAAAAATGGGACTATTTTGAACTACCCTCATGTATAAAGAACCATTTCTGTTGGAACAGCTTTAGTGAACTGTGGATATGGTGGGGTGGGGCCACTGAGTGATAACAAATCTGAGCCCTCGGATTGTACTGATTTTTTATGTGGGGCCTATAGACGAAAACTTGTTTCTTTATTTCATCTTAGTATTTAGTGCCCGATTAATTGAGCTTTTGAATTTGTTAAAAGTGCTTTTGGAAGATCAAAAATACTTTTGGTCAAAAATTATAATGTTTCGTTTAAAATCGAAAATGTGTTTTTGATTTTCAAAGGCACTTCTGGCCTCTATTTTCAAAAGCTCAAATTTTGAGCTTTTGGAAGTAGATGTTGTTTTTGTCTATTTTTAAGCAAAAATCACTTTTTTATTGAAATATCTAACAATTTTTTTGATAAAAAATTCTACTTCTAAAAGATCTTTTTAATAAGCTGTATTAAACGGGCCTCAGTAGACTATGCTAATTTGTGTTTGATTTGGATTTGAAAACGTGCACCTACACGTAAACACATTCCATTGTGGTGTGTGTTGAAGCAAAATTGACAAGCCAACAATGTAGAGATAAAAATCAACGAAAAGTATTTTCATGCATAAATGTCTCACATTATAGTTATAGTGGTCATGAACAACTAACAAACTCTTTTTGGTGATTGTATATATGTACATGGTTGGGTATAGTAAGACCTTGTACTGGTCAACTGTTGTAGATGTATTCTCTAAAGGTTTTTAGACAGTCGTCTTGTATATAACAGTCTTGTATGGTTTTGTTGGCCTTCTTAGGGGACTTATTGTGTTTATATCAACCTTATTGTATATATATATATATATATATATATATATATATATATATATATATATATGTATGTATGCTGGGCCTTTTCTGCATGCAGATGCTTGTGTATTTTGATCAGGTAATCACTCGTCAAAGGCCTTGCCGGCACATGTATTGTTGAGTATGTCACATGTATCAGGATTTGGTACGCTTGGAACTTAGGGCATCGGACGCGACCACATCCCTAAGATTGGGGTGTGACAAAAAGTGAGCACATGTTTAAGTGGAGTTCATGCGTTAAAAGTAAACATGAGTTGAAATTGGCTCATGTGTTAAAAAATTAAGCATGAGTTAAAAATTGGAGCCCAAGCATGTGCAATTTTTTTTGTTTTTGTTCTTAAAGATACGCATCAGCAGGATCATTAAAAATCTGATTGAAAAATTCATATCCACATGTAGTTTTTGGACTTTTTTTATGTTGACAAAAAACGTTGTTCTCATCAAATTGGTTGCTCTTGATTTGAACTCATCTTGAAGTCGAACTTGGTTCTGATATCACTTGTTGGATCGAAACAATCAGGGCGTCATGCGAAAGTTAATAATCACAAACCTTCAACGGCGATAAATCAGACGACACAAAAACTATACTAAAAAAAACATAATATTTAATGTGATTTGGTCAAGTGACCTACATATTGAAAACTAATATAAAAACAGTATATAACCTATTGAGAGAAAATCTACCTCTAAACAAAATTCTCTAAATGACTACATTGTGAGTGCTATTGTGTTTTTTTTAGAAGAATAAAGTATTTGATGTGCTGGTGCACAAAGCAAGCACACAAAGACTGCGTAAATCTTTGATTTGTCTATCATTGCCCATGTTGGGCTGACTCATTTTTTAGGCAAGATGATCACTAGTTGAATTATTAAACTATGATGACTAGCTGAAAAAAGGGTACTACTCATTCTATTTATAGAAGTTCAAAAACTTTTCCTCAAAGAAAAGGATAAATATACTTTAAAAAAAATTCATAATCTTTTTTTGAAGTAAAACATTTATTATGATAAAATTTAAATAAGGTAAAAAAATTATGGCAAACCCTTACAAATTGAGCATTTTGCTAAAAGGATTATTTAGAGAGGAATAAAGATGACAACAATGGTATGATTATGTGTTGTTAGACTATAAATAAAATAAAAACACTAATAATAAATGAAAAATATTAGGTGATTTTTTTAATATTTATTTATATTTTGATGGATACCTATATTCAATATTTATGCTTGGAGGTCCAGATATTTAGTCGAATAGTACGTGCCCGTCCTTTGAAAGAGTACTTTGCCCCTTCCAATCTTATCATCATGGCTGCTTCTACAAAGTTAGCGAAGACTTCTTTTCTGAGTCCTATCATGATTACGTTCAAATGTACGTGTTAGTTAAATTTTAGGAGTAAAAATAAATTAAGTTAATAAATGTGATACATTTAAAAGTTATTTGTGTTCAAATGCATGTTATAACTCAACCCGTTTAATTTTTATTAAATTTTAATTACTTTATTTGGACTAAAATGAAATGAGCTAATAAATAAGAGGATTAAACTTGAACGGAATCATGGCTAATTTTGCTATCTCTACCCAAGGTAGGATTGAATGATTCTAATACCAATTATTCACAAAGAAACTATAAACGTGATTTTTACCTTTTCTCTATTATGAACGGATAATACGCAATAATTGAGTGGTGTCTATCTAAAAATATTTGTTTTAGAATTAGTTCGTCATTGGATAGTTAATACATAAACACTTAGCTTTAGATTGTGATAATATGCTCATGAGTCAACTCCAAAATAGTTTAATAATCGTTGTTTTTCCACTTTACCATTCTAAAACAAGTAATGACATTGGGGGTAGGGGTGTTCAAAAAGATGTCCGGACCGGCAAAATCGATCGAACCGGACCGGACCAGAAAAGATCGGATCCAAGACAATCGGTTCGGTCTTCAGGTTGGGAATATTTTTTTCGGAGTTTCGGTCCGGTCTAAATCCGAAATAATTCGGGATCGGACCGGACCGGACCCGGTTATAAAAATAAAGAAATCATTTACGTTAAGTTCCCAATTTAGTTAAATTATTAAATTATTATATTCTCAAGAAAATTATATGAACATCCTTATTCTCAAGGAAATTATTAGTTCCCAGTTTAGTTAAATTATTAATTTATTATTATTTTTGAATCTCTACTGCCCATGAACCGTATGGTCCGTAGTGATAAATATTTAAGTACTTTAAGCTTCAATACATGAATTTTGATCAAATTTAAAAGAGATTAAATTAGTCAAATTATTTCAAACGTACCAGATTTATAACAAAGCTAATACAAAGCAAATTGAACTTTCTTTAGAATCGGTCCGATCAGGATTTTAGACCGGGCCTATCGGTCTAGTCTGGTCCATGATCTATAATTGCCGATCCGGTCTTCAGTCTTTTATTTTATAATTTTCAGTTTTCAGTCCGAGTTTGGACCGGTGAACGGCGCTAATTGGGTAGAATGAAAAGGTTAAATGTGAAATCGGTCTTTGTTGGTATCAAAACCTTTTATATTTTATTCTACTTTGGTAACAAGATAAGTGTCATGGAACTAAATAATATTGTTTTGTATAGTGTTATAGGTTGTGTACTTGTGTTTTAACTGGCAATTTGTTGGTTGTGTGGCAATTGGCAATTGAAAGATCAAGTCAATGAAGATATAGAATAGATAATGCAGGGATGAGGAGGATACCATCACACATTATTCTAAGACATACTTGGTTCCATTTAATTTGCGAGCCATTTTTGTAAAGCCAAATATTATTATTTTTAATTTATGCTTAAAGCATAATTTCTTATTGCTTACCAAAAAGTTCACGAGTTCGATCCCCTGCATAAACCTTCGGTTGGCGCATCACGCGTAGGCATCGAGTGTAGTTAATCGGTGGCGTGGTTTGCGGTATTGCGTCGTAGGGTTTCTGCATGCGCTCGAAAGAGTAGCGGCTGCGGGTTCCTTCGTCAAAAAAAAAAAACTAAGTTGCTTTAACATCGTGCGGATTACTGTTCAATGAGGAGTTAATTTATAAATATTTAAGTACTTATACAGTTAAGAATTTACTCAAGACAATAATTATCAGTAGCTGAGTATGATAAGCATATTTGCTAACTTATCAAACATGAGATGTCGTCCATGCTGCAGTAACTTAAATTATACCTGAAAACATTTACACTATTTATAGACGAATTAAATATGATTAATTGAATATAATTCAGGATTATGATGGTCTTTTTTTCTTCATTTAGAGTGTATTCGGTATGGATTCAAGCTCATTCTCCTCCTCACTACCCAACGCTCCCAACCCTCCACTTTCCGCATGCCACCTCTTGACTATCCCGCCCTCTAGAATGTACATATCATTCTCGATTTAATTATTGATTTTTTTTTGAGATCGAACATGTAAGATGATATTAATCTCTCGTGGAGTCTTTCTCATTAATATCAATATATATAGTGTACAATATACATCTCTAATACAATAAAAATCATAGTCCTAATTACAAGAGGAGTCATATTTTACCATAATTATATATCACTAAATATTTACACAATATATGAGATATATTTTAATTATGGTAGGATGTCTAATTAAACACGTTTACACACTCCCTCAGTCGGAGCGGGAGGAGGCCAGACGCTGAGACTGGATCTGAAGTCAAGAAATAACTGTCTGGGAAGTCATTTGGTAAATATATTTGCGTACTGATATGATGAGGGCACATGTAATATTCTGACATGTCCTAGCGCAACTTTCTCACGGACGAAATGTATGTCTATCTCAATGTGCTTGGTTCGCTGATGTTGAACCGGGTTGTGAGAAATATAAATCGCAGATATGTTATCACAGTACACAATATATGTCTGACACAAAGGACACTGGAGCTCTAACGGTAAATTTCTGAGCCAATAAATCTCAGCTACCACATTTGCAACGCCTCTGTACTCTGCCTCGGTACTAGAACGGGATATGATGGCTTGTCGCTTGGCAGACCATGAGATCAGATTATCCCCTAAAAAACACAATAGCTGAAGGTGGAGCGTCGGATGTCCGGACACCCTGCCCAATCTGCATCCGTATAAGAGAGCAACATGTTTGGTACAGAGGGGTATATGTGCAAATCATAATCAAACGTGCCCTTAATGTATCAGATGATACACTTAAGAGAAGTGAAATAAGACTCTCTCGGGGCATGGATAAAGAGGCATACCTGCTGAACAACATAAGCAATATCTGGCCTGGTAAATGTGAGATACTGAAGTGCACCTGCAAGGCTCCTATAAAGAGTAGGATCAAAGACAGGAGCATCATCCATAGCACTGAGCTTGGATTTTGAATCAACCGAAGTGGGCATGATTTTGTAATTCGCTATCTTAGCTCTGCACACAATCTCCTCTGCATACTTACGCTGACTCAAGAACATGTGATTGGAAGACCTGGTCACTGATATCCCCAAGAAGTAACTCAACTTGCTCAAATCAGTCATTGCAAATTCGGTCTTAAGTAAAGTAATAATCTGATTTTTAACACATCAGATGAGGCATTAAAGACAATATCATCCACATATAGTAGTAGCTAAGCAATGCTACTACCTCGATTAAAAATGAAAAGTGAAGTATCACTCCTGCTGCATACAAACCCAATCTGCAAAATATACCTGACAAAACAATCATACCACGCACGGGGCCTGTTTCAGGCCATTTAATGACTTACGGAGACGACACACATAGTGAGGGACTGCTGGATGGTGAACCTAGGTGGATGATGCATGTAGACTGTCTCTTTCAGGTCCCATGTAAAAATGCATTTTTCACATCAAGTTGATGTATTAGCCAGTGTTTGCCCATGGCTATGATCAGAACAGTGTGAATGGTAGCCGGTTTGACAATCGGGCTGAATGTCTCACCACAATCAATGCCCTCCTGATGGTTTGTGCCATTAGCCACAAGTCGGGTCATATACCTCTCTAGATCTCCACTGTCTCTGAATTTGTGTCGAAAAAGACACATACAACGGATTCTTAGTTAAAGCATTGAATTCCTCATACATAGCTGCATTTCAATTAGGGTTTTGTTTGGTCAATTTGGGATTCTTGGGAATTGAAGAGATGGTTTGGAAAGACAAGTTAAATTGAATTTTGAGTTTGAAAATCCCATATTTGGCACGAGTTTCCATTCGATGAGTGTGGACAGTGGGTGACTGCAGTGGCTGAGTGGCAAGATCCGAGACAGATGGTATGGTCAGATATAGAGAGGGTGGTGGATAATCCGTCAGAGGCACCGCGGCGCTCGAGGTCCAGTGGCTACTGGAGCTGAGGCGCCGCGGCGCCTCATCGATGAGTCACGGCTCTGACGACGATGCGGAAGCATTTTGTTCACTGGAGACGCGGTGCCTCATCGATGGGCCGCGACGACGGTGTGAAAGCACTTTATTCACTGGAAGGTTGGCGTCGCGGCGCTTCCACAATGGGCCGCGGAGTTGACGACGGTGATGATTGGAGTTGACTAAAAATGATGGGAGAGATGTCAGACTCGTCAAGAAATGAGTAATTCGATTTTTGGAATTTTTGAGGATTCAAAAATGGAAATATGGTCCAGTCGAACGTGACGTGACGGGAAATGTGGATTTGATGAGTGAACAAGTCATAGCAGAGATAGTCCCTATGATTCGGCGGAAAGCCTACAAAGACACACGGTGTGGTCCAGGGGCTAGTTTGTGAGGGGCGGTGGAGGCAAGGTTAGGATAATAGAGACAACCGAATATCCGTAAATGATCGGAAGAAGGAATTTTACGGTAGAGGATCTCGGTGGGGGTCATATTGTGAAGGGTCCTTGTCGGGTGAATATTTAGAATGTATGCTGATATTTTTGCGGCATATATCCAGAATGACGGAGGAAGAGATGCATGAATCAATAGAGTACGAATCATATTATTAATGGTGCGAATGATTCGTTCAGCTTTATCATTTTGTGGAGAGGTGTGAGGATATGAGAATAGACAAACCATGCCATTATTTGTACAAAATCGGTGAAAGGTGGAGTTATTAAATTCACGACCATTATCGCACTGAAAAGATTTTATACCTTTTTGAAACTGTGTTTGGATAAAAGTGTGAAACTCAAGAAATTTTGCAAACACTTCTGATTTGAATTTAAGAGGATATACCCAAATGTAGTGAGAAAAATCATCTAGCAACACAAGATAATATTCATGACCGAGGGAACTAGGGATATGAGATGTCCATAAATAGGCATGTATAATATCAAAAGGTACAAAATTAACACTAGTAGATGATTTAAACGTAACACGAGTATGTTTGCCTAAAGAACAAGAAACACAGTGTTGGGCTAGTTTCCCATTATTACATGGAATAAAATTATTGTCTCTAAGAAAATTAAAAATTGGGACTCCTGGATGACCAAACATATTATTCCATGTGTATGGAGAGATAGCCGCTAGATAGACGGGAGAGCAAGATCTGGCAGCGGAGGTGGATGTGAATGAATAGAGATCCCACGTGCTATTGCATCTCGTAAGAGGTGTCCCGGTATGAAGATCCTTCACAATAAAACCAAAAAGGGTCAATGTCAACAGAGACAGAGTTATTACGAGTAAATTTGCGGACGTAAATTAGGTTTTTAATGATGTGTGGGCATATAGGACATTTTAAGGGAGAAGTGTGGATGAGGTGGTTGTATGTAGGATGTACCATAGCCCTGTATTGGAATGCGTTGGCCATTGCCAACTGTAACATATTGAGGATGCTTTAAACTAAACATTTTGGAAATATTACCTGCAGACCGGTGAGGTGAGATATGGCTCCCGAATCCACATACTAAGTGTTGTCCGGTGGCTGCAAGTTTAGGTTGCTAAAGACCTGGAGCAAATAAGTGAGAATCATGCTGGGTGCGGGCTGCTGGAACTGGCCTTGCATAAAGTGGGCTTGCTACTGGTACTGGGCTAGCCGAGGTGTTGGAGCTGGGCCCAATAACCCTTGTTGAGCATACGGGTTGAAGGGCTCCTGCTAGTACTGTTGAGGCGTCGCGACGCTCTGTTGGAACTGTTGAGGCGCCGCGGCCCAACCAAACTGGGGACTGAGCATTGGCAGGTGTTGTTGGTTCTGTTGGCTGCGACCCTTGCCACGACCACGACCTCATCTGCCGCCGCGGTTGGGAGTTTTCCGGCGGGGTTTAGCCGGCAGGATTCTGATTTTGAGGAGGCGTTTCGACGGCTAACACCTTTTGATTATGTTCATCATGTTTAGCACGACGGGTTTCTTCCAGCAATAATTGCGAACGAGCTTTGTTAAAACTTGATAACGGATCCGCATGTTGAATCATGGTGGCTAAAGTATCATATTCACCTTTTGGGAGTCCTCCAATCAACTGTAAGACCATCTTAGTTTCAGAGACAAGCGTGCCGACGTTGAAAAGTTTATCCGCCACGAGTTTCAGCTAACCGAATCCACAAGTCGCGGGCTGAGGCGCCAGATTTTATGATAGTGAGAAGTAGATCCTGAGAAATACTGTCATATATCCACTGTTTGACGACGTCGTCGAGACGAAGCCATGTATAATCATCAACCTCCGGAGGGCACATAATAGAGTTCGATATAATCAAGCACGTTATAGACACATGCATGAATGCGAAACAGTTCAACCCATGGAGAGTACTAGCCGTTTTCTTGATCAAGACGTATGTGGAGACAGTTCTTGATGTTGGTAATGGTTAGGTCTGGATGAAAAGATGGTTTTGGTGTTTCGGGAGTGAAAACGGTGGAGGGGGAGGCTGTAGATGTTGGAGGAGAAGTCACGATGGTGGATAAAATTTAGTAGAAAAGGAGAAGTAGGAAAAGATAGAACAAACCCTAGGGGGAAGGGGAGGCTGCCGTGGCGGTAAGCCGAGAGAGGGGGCGGCGGACTACTTTAGAAAAAGAAGACTAGGGGTTTGACTCTTGATATCATGTAAGATGATATTAATCTCCCTTGAGGAATCTTTCTCATTAATATCAATATATATATAGTGTACAATATACATCAATCATATTCCTAATTACAAGAGAAATCCTAGTTTACCATAATTATATATCACTAAATATTAGTAGGATATCTAATTATACACGTTTACAGAACATGATTCACTTGTCTTTAACCCTGCCATCACAAAATAAATATAAAAAAATTATTTTATTGATAAATGTTTGAATACAAAACTATTTTAAATAAATTTAATTGATTATCCTAAAAATCATTTTTAGCGGTAAACAATGGGGGAGCGAAATGTAGTGTATATCTCAAAATTCGTCATTTCAAAAGTTTAAAGCATTGGAAGAAAAGGATATAGAAGTGATGTTACACCAATATCAACTTCTCCACCGCCAATACATGATACCAAATGACACTTTAAAGAAACATCCCACCGCATGAAGGATTGACAAATAGTGCGTCTTATCAAAATAATTGCACATTCTTTTGTTTATATACGTGAGACGATAAACAGAAATTAGTGTAGTTAACGGTACTGACCAAACTGCAATAACCAGTTATCCTCGTGAAATAATATACAAATAACTCAAGTAAATTGAAATCGACAATAATAATGTTCAGCAAAAGCATAAATACATACTAACTTGTTTGTAGATAGAGGTCTGCTCGACGTAGTGTCCTAAGATAAAAGTTTGCCCCTGCTTGTGCTGCAGTTTAACGGACGTCTGCCTTGAGGATACAACTATCAGAGTGATAGTTCTAGCACAAGAACTTCACTCCCGACGAATTTACTTGATGTGTTCTTCAGAAATTTCCTGAAAAGGAAGAAGAAGCAACAATGATCATCAAATGATTTGATTCTTAAATCAGATGATTATATGTTGTTAATTGTATTGTCTCATATAAACAAGTGATCTACATGCTTTATATAGAATGAATTTCGACCAGATGCAACCATTAGTCCAAAGGTTATGACTTTATGTGAAGAGATGCAACTTTTGGTTCAAAACTGGAAAATCTCGTCAAAGGCACCCCGGTGCTTCCACAAGGCACCTAGGTGCTAATTCGATTTTTCTTTCCACTGACTTACTGCCATCCAAGCACCCCGGTGCCTCCACAAGGCACCTAGGTGCTAATTCGTCGAAAATTACAGTGACTTACTGGAGCGCAAGCACCTCGGTCCTTCGGCCAAAATTCCAAAATGGATTTAATCACTTGTTTTATTCCTCAATCCACACAAGTTCCAACAATACCCCGCATTTTCTATTCACACATCCAACAATACCCCACATGTGGATAGAAAATAAGATAAAAGGAACTTATCATTATTTCTGTTAAACGAGACATGACATGCATCGGAAACGGTGTCTTTTGGACTTGAACCATTCGTAGTGAATATCTATCGGGTCTACTTGTGAAGTAGTGGACGAAGTGCCTTGAAATATTCACGTTTTGTAGTAAACCGAGACAACAAGTATCACATATATCATATCAACATATTTTAATTCTTACGGTTGTGTTCTTTTCGGTCATGAACATGTCACGACCGACCGAGGATCGGGCCCGGTGCCTACACAGGCACCCTTACAGTAAACATCGAGAGAAAATCAGCGAACATACATGAAACTTATAAAATAAAAACAACGATAATAAAACAACAAAGTTAGCCGATAGGGCTACCTTCCCGAGCATACATCATAAAGCGATTTGCCTCCTTTCCTTTACAAAGCGACCCACGATATGTGACTACAGACCTCAGGAATACAATGGCGTGGCGGGAGGCCCGCCATACCCCTGAATATACATGAATCATCTACCTCAGGGAAAACCGTACCAAGAGATAAGCCTCCGGAGCAAGTGGAGCTTTCTCTAATCAACCGAGATCCTAAGCGAGGATCACCAACCAGGTACCTAAAACTGCGGGCGTGAACGCAGCCCGAAGAAGTCGATGCAACAGTCAGAATATGGAGCAGAAATAACGTCTGATGCGGATCATAACTGTACAAAAGAATGACAAGGACAAGTATAAAAATACATACCAGATCCTGCCGTGTCATTACCACTTATGAACTTAATTTCACATCAATATCTTTTACATTCCATTAAGAGTTATAGCCATATCTTACGTACTTACGTAGGAGAAGTCATTAAGTTCATCTCTATCTAACTTACTTATCTTTCATAACATAGTCAGGCCCATTCTGAGGAGGACACATATACTACCAGATAACGGGACGCGATCAAGTCACACCAATATCAAAGCATGACCGTGGACTCCCCGATCACTGTCGACAGATAAAAGTGTAAAAAATAACCATGTGACTAGCACGTGGCATCCCAACTCACTGTCGGCGTACACATACACCATACATACATATATCTCACGCGTGGAATCCTACATCACCGCCGTGACTATAAGTGTAGAACATAACCATGGGTCTCACGCCCATAATATCAATCAAGCAGGTGGTATAACGTCTTGGGGCTTGCCCCTCATTTATACTCTTACCCTGGAGAATGTGGTAAAGCAGGGGGTATAACTTCTTGGGGCTTGCCCCACATTTATACTCTTACCCTGGAGAAGGTCTTACAACCTCTTGGGTCTTGCCTCATTTATACTCTTACCCTATCTCAACCTGACAATCAACACATAAAGCAGGTGGTACAGCGTCTTGGGGGTTTACCCCTCACTTATACTCTTACCCTGGAGAAGGTGGTACAACGTCTTGGGGCTTGCCCCTCATTTATACTCTTACCCTATCTCAACCGACCATCAAACAAGACATAAGCACTAACATGTCTTTTATAAAAATCCGGGAATTTAACCCAAGTACTCGAATAGCGGAAGCATACGTGGAATCCCACATCACCGTCGTGCGTCGAAGAACTTACAACAAGACGGTAGACCTTCAACCGAGAGTTGCGGCAACTTAATAAAACATAATACTTGCACTCAAAGGCTATTACCAGCACATATAGGCAAGTTCTCAATTAACCAAGCCAAAGTACTTATCAAGGCATACATAGAATAATTCTCTTTTAACAAGTCAAAGTACTTATCAAGGCACACTTAGACAAATTCTCAATTTATCAAGCCAAAGTACTAATCAAGGCATACATAGAATAATTCTCTTTTAACAAGTCAAAGTACTTATCAAGGCACACTTAGACAAATTCTCAATTTATCAAGCCAAAGTACTAATCAAGGCATACATAGAATAATTCTCTTTTAACAAGTCAAAGTACTACGTACGTACATTCTTTTATAAAAGACTCCTTTCTATGTAAAGCCCCAAGATACTAACAACCGTAGTATCAAGTCCTATTCACCTTTCAAGACAAGTCACAATACCTTTTTAGAAATACAAATATCGGCTTCTAAATCAAGTGACTTCTTTTATTAAAAACCTTAAGCAATTGGTACCTTTAAACCAATTTGCCGTTCCTTAATACAAGTTATTTCTTTGATTACTTTATTAGAGAAAACTATTCTCTTAACCTTCCATAAAGCCGTTATAACCAACTTCCCATAAAGCCGTTATAACCCTTTATGGTTTAGGCCAACACGTTCCTTTTATAACCAAGAGACTTCTACTTTTTGAAACCAAGTATTAAATACTTTCAAATCAATTCTCATACCTTTCAAAAATACTACTAGTCTCTTAACCTTCAGAAAACAAGTGACTCATTTTATATAAAACCTTAGGCAATTAATGCCTTAAAAACAAGTTGCCTTTTCACTAAAATCAAGTCATTTACCTTTCCATAAAGCAAATATAACCAACTCCCCATAAAGTCGTTATATTCACTTTATACCTTAGCCAAATACAATTTCCTATCCAAGGGACTTATACGTTCAAAACGGAACAAGTATCACATACTTTAAAACTCTTGAGTCCCTTAACTTTAAATAAAACTTAAGACATCCTTTATACTTTCAAGGAGGCGAGTTAATCTCTGACTCACCCGACTTGGCCATTCATAAACTAGTAAAGGATAACAAGGTCTTTGTCGTCTACCCGTACTACACGCGTCTGACTAGTCATGCTCAAAGATAGGAAAAGTTCTTCATGTAGAGTAAATCACACAACTACCTCTTAACTTCTAAGAGTAGAAGGAAACATGAAATGATACCACAAGTATATTCCATACATAGAATCATGCCAAAGGAAGGAAGAGGTTCACATACCTCGCGACGATTATCGACAAGTAGCAAAAAGCTCCAAAGTACTTCAACCTTGATAGCTAGTCCATCCTTCAAGTAGGATACGCTATACTAAGTACTTGACCTATAATGGTCACAATACGTCATTAACCTCTTACTTCAAACGTAGAATATTCTAGGTGCTAAGTCGCTAAATTCTACGGAAAATCGGACAGCACCTCCTTTGTTTTTACTTACTTTGCCACCTTTTTCAAGGCCGGAAATACAATAACCAAACAGCCCCAATTGGCTCACAATTTATAGAAGATAATCCAATACTGATTGAATAACTACACACCCGATTGGCTCACACTAAAATAACCAACTAAATGCAAACTACAAGTCCAAAATTCGGCCACCTTGAGTTCAACAAAACCAATTCTTATCCAATTTCCATTTCAATCCAAATTGGTAGCATAACATGATATCAAGTCGCATTTGATTATAACAACCATAATCTTTAAGTCAATAACATGCGACGATTCCAATAACGATCAAATTATATTCCAACTAAACACGACTTACATTACACTCGGTTTAAAGCTACAAGCAATCCATAATACTTATAAAACTTCAACACATATACTACATGCTAGTAAAATGTAAGGCTAACAATACATAATCTTGTAACACTTAAAGAGAACAAGATTATACCTCAACGAATCTCAATCTAACTTCCAAATCCGAAGTCGCTCCTTAGTAGTTTAGAACCTCTTCAAGACACCTCAATACTCTTGTTGAGACCCTTAGATCAATACCAACAATTATCCTTCAAAGCTCCAAACAAAACCTAGAAAGACCATTAGGTTTTCGTTTGCGACTAACCCGAAAACAATCTTTTTCCAAGATTTTTCTATTGAGATGTGTTCTGATACACCTACGACCCTTGGTTGAAAGTGTGGAATCAAAGGGACAAGAAACGAAATTTTTTTCTTTTTCTTTGTGATGAACCCGAGAGGGGCTCTATGAGTTCTTCAAATTTGTGCAAAAATTTTCTAAGTGTTTAGTCTTCTCTTGCTACTAGTATTATCTATAGGGTCGTGGAGGTTAAGATCGTCCATATGGTTGGCTTGGATATTCTCTTAGCAAAATATCAAGACTTATTGACCATTTGACTTAGTCAAGATTGTCAAGCCACAACTTGCAAGACTTTAGTCATAGAAGACTTATGGTAAATGACCATAATGGCCATGCCATTTCGTCCAAGGCATAGCTAAGGGGGGGTGACACGTGTCGCCCTCCCATTCGTCACAACACTTACGTTTTCCGAAAATTTCCATAATTTCCGATAAATTTACAAGTCTCAAATCCTTAACATTTGTGAGTTCTTACTTACGTTCTTAAAGCATGTCCTGTAATTACGGGGTGTAACATTCTTCCCCCCTTAGAAACATTCGTCCCCGAATGTTCTTTCGGAGTCAATCTTTATAATTTGCGACATATTTTCCTTTCACAACCCCGACATACTAATAATGCCACACATGGCCCTAATACCTCGCACACGCACATCCGTCCATCATAAGCCCAACAGAGATTACCTTTTCGTACTTCCAACTCCTTCTAACATACATACATAACTTCCATGCCAATTTTTGGCCTCTAATCTTTGGGATCACTCTATAAAACAAAATAAGGCCATTTCCGGCTTCACGACTGGATTCGGTGGAACGTGTCCTGAACAGTAAACAACTAACTAGACTTGGGCCTTGCGCGCCGTGACCTGTCACGTGGCGAACTACTACCAACTGATCCCACTCCATTCCGGGCCATGGGAGACCCGCAACAGTCTCAACAGGCTCAACGTCGCGACTTAACTCTTATTCTTGGTCTATAATAAATCTTATTGCAGAAAGCCTTATATACCTAAGGTCTCGGCGTAATCAATATTCTTAGGCTCGCATTTCCATGCTCCAAGCCTACCTTATCAATCCCCAAGATGGCAGTACAAAACTTCTCATAAAACCATAACCATGTTGTGCCGATCACAACAACCATCACTTACTCTATACGGACCTCATCCGTACAATTCTCTTAAGCCTACTACGCGACTTAATCTATTAACATGACATTCAGTTAGGTTCCTTAATATGGCTTCTGGGTTCACTACCCTATCGCATGACATCCTTTCCCAATTATCTCGAAATAAAACACAAAACCTTGGCGAAAATTCATTAACTATTCCATACCTTCCGGTATCTAGTTGGTCTTTACCATTCACGGTAATCTAAAATCATTCTAGGCAACAGCGTCGACCTCATACATAACTCCGTATAGATGTATGTCACAATACCAACTATACTATAATCATTACCAACGGATACGCGATCCACATAGTCATTCTGGTCGCTCTTTCTACCGTGGCTGCAATCAACATAACTCGTTAGGGAGGGATGACCACTAACAACACAAATCTATCGCACGATCTCGGTGAGAAGGATGAAACTAATCCTAAATGTCCTGCGACCTCACGATTACGGATGTGGTGCACAACACACCGATAATCAAGACTACTAGACACGGTGCAGACACTTTCCGAGGACTAATCGCTCGATACCACTTTTTGTCACGACCGAGCCGGGATCGCGATCGTGCCCTACAGGCACCGCTACAGTAAACATCGAGAAAATCAGCGGAACATACATGAAACTTATAAAATAAAAACAACGATAATAAAACAACGAGTTAGCCGATAGGCTACCTTCCGCGAACGTCATACATAAGCAAGCGATTGCCTCGCTCCTTTACAAATCGACCCACGATATGTGACTACAAACCTCTAGGAATAACGGCGTGGCGGGATGAGCCATACCACGAATATACATGAATCATCTACCTCGGGAAAACCGTATCAAGAGATAAGCCTCGGAGCAAGTGGAGCTTTCTCTCAAATCGAACCGAGATCCTAGAAGCAAGGATCACCACACAGGTACCTAAAACTGCGGGCGTGAACGGCCCGAAGGTCGATCACAACAGTGCAGAATATGGAGCGAAATAACGTCTGATGCGGATCATAATCGTACAAAAGAATGACAAGACAAGTATAAAAATACATACGGATCTGCCGTGTCATTACCACATGAACTTAATTTCACATCAATATCTTTTACATTCCATTAAGAGTTATAGCCATATCTTACGTACTTACTTAGGAGAAGTCATTAAGTTCATCTCTATCTAACTTACTTATCTTTCATAACATAGTCAGGCCCATTCTGAGAGGACACATATACTACCCGATCACGGGGACGCGATCAAATCACACTAATATCAAAGCATGCGTGGAATCCCCATCACCGACGGCTAAAAGTGTAAAACATAACCGTGTGACGCGCCGTGGCATCCCACCTCATTTGTCGTAGCATACACCATACCTACATATATCTCCCGCGTGGAATCCCGTCATCACCGTCGGCCTATAAGTGTAGAAACATAACCATGGGTCTCACGCCCGTAATATCAATCAAAGCGGTGGTATAACGTCTTGGGGCTTGCCGCCATTTATACTCTTACCGGAGAATGTGGTAAGCGGGGTATAACGTCTTGGGGCTTGCCGCCATTTATACTCTTACCCGGAGAAGGTGGTACTGGCGTCTTGGGGCTTGCCGCCGTTTATACTCTTACCCTATCTCGGCCGACAATGATCGACACATAAAGCGGGTGGTGCGTCTTGGGGTTTACCGCCACTTATACTCTTACCACGGAGAAGGTGGTACAACGTCTTGGGGCTTGCCCGCCGTTTATACTCTTACCCTATCTCGTGACCATCAAACAAGACATAAGCACTAACATGTCTTTTATAAAAATCCGGAATTTAACCCAGTACTCGAATAACGGAAGCATACGTGGAATCCCACATCACCGTCGATGCGTCCGGTAACTTCTGACAAGACGGTAGACCTTCAACCAGAAGTCGCGGCAACAATAAAACATAATACTTGCACTCAAAGGCTATTACCCGTACGTATAGGCAAGTTCTCAATTAACCAAGCCAAAGTACTTATCAAGGCATACATAGAATAATTCTCTTTAACAAGTCAAAGTACTTATCAAGGCACACTTAGACAAATTCTCAATTTATCAAGCCAAAGTACTAATCAAGGCATACATAGAATAATTCTCTTTTAACAAGTCAAAGTACTTATCAAGGCACACTTAGACAAATTCTCAATTTATCAAGCCAAAGTACTAATCAAGGCATACATAGAATAATTCTCTTTTAACAAGTCAAAGTACTACGTCGTGCGTTCTTTTATAAAAGACTCCTTTACATGTAAAGCCCCAAGATACTAACAACCGTAGTATCAAGTCCTATTCACCTTTCAAGACAAGTCACAATACCTTTTAGAAATACAAATACGAATTCTAAATCAAGTGACTTCTTTTATTAAAACCTTAAGCAATTGGTACCTTTAAACCAATTTGTCGTTCCTTAATACAAGTTATTTCTTTGATTACTTTATTAGAAAACTATTCTCTTAACCTTCCATAAAGCCGTTATAACCAACTTCCCATAAAGCCGTTATAACCCTTTATGGTTTAGGCCAACACGTTCCTTTTATAACCAAGAGACTTCTACTTTTTGAAACCAAGTATTAAATACTTTCAAATCAATTCTCATACCTTTCAAAAATACTACTAGTCTCTTAACCTTGAAAACAAGTGACTCATTTTATATAAAACCTTAGGCAATTAATGCCTTAAAACAAGTTGCCTTTTCACTAAAATCAAGTCATTTACCTTTCCATAAAGCAAATATAACCAACTCCCCATAAAGTCGTTATATTCACTTTATACCTTAGCGAATACAATTTCCTATCCAAGGGACTTATACGTTCAAAGCGGAACAAGTATCACATACTTTAAAACTCTTCAAGTCCCTTAACTTTAAATAAAACTTAAGACATCCTTTATACTTTCAAGGAAGGCGAGTTAATCTCCCAACTCACCCGACTTGGCCATTCAATAAACTAGTAAAGGATAACAAGGTGTTGTCGTCTCCGTCTTACTGCGTGCAACTAGTCATGCTCAAAGATAGGAAAAGTTCTTCATAGAGTAAATCACACAACTACCTCTTAACTTCTAGAGTAGAAGGAAACATGAAATGATACCACAAGTATATTCCATACATAGAATCATGCCAAGGAAGGAAGAGGTTCACATACTCGCGACGATTATCGACAGTAGCAAAAAGCTCCAAGTACTTCAACCTTGATAGCTAGTCCATCCTTCAGTAGGATACGCTATACTAAGTACTTCAACCTATAATGGTCACAATCGTCCATTAACCTCTTACTTCACGTAGAATATTCTAGGTGCTAAGTCGCTAAATTCTACGGAAAATCGGATGACCTCCTTTGTTTTTACTTACTTTGCCACCTTTTTCAAGGCCGGAAATACAATAACCAAACAGCCCCAATTGGCTCACAATTTATAGAAGATAATCCAATACAATTGAATAACTACACACGATTGGCTCACAATAAAATAACCAACTAAATGCAAACTACAAGTCCAAAATTCGGCCTCGAGTTCAACAAAACCAATTCTTATCCAATTTCCATTTCAATCCAAATTGGTAGCATAACATGATATCAAGTCGCATTTGATTATAACAACCATAATCTTTAAGTCAATAACATGCGGCGATTCCATAACGATCAAATTATATTCCAACTAAACATGACTTACATTACACTTCGGATTTAAAGCTACAAGCAATCCATAATACTTATAAAACTTCAACACATATACTACATGCTAGTAAAATGTAAGGCTAACAACAATACATAATCTTGTAACACTTAAAGAGAACAAGATTATACCTCAACGAATCTCAATCTAACTTCCAAATCCGAAGTCGCTCCTTAGTAGTTTAGAACCTCTTCAAGACACCTCAATACTCTTGTTGAGACCCTTAGATCAATACCAACAATTATCCTTCAAAGCTCCAAACAAAACCTAGAAAGACCATTAGGTTTTCGTTTGCGACTAACCCGAAAACAATCTTTTTCCAAGATTTTTCTATTGAGATGTGTTTACAATACACCTAAGACCCTTGGTTTAAAGTGTGGAATCAAATGGACAAGAAACGAAATTTTTTTCTTTTTCTTTGTGATGAACCCGAGAGGGGCTCTATGAGTTCTTCAAATTTGTGCAAAAATTTTCTAAGTGTTTAGTCTTCTCTTGCTACTAGTATTATATATAGGGTCATGGAGGGTTAAGATGCATCCATATGGTTGGCTTGGATATTCTCTTAGCAAAATATCAAGACTTATTGACCATTTGACTTAGTCAAGATTGTCAAGCCACAACTTGCAAGACTTTAGTCATAGAAGACTTATGGTAAATGACCATAATGGCCATGCCATTTCGTCCAAGGCATAGCTAGGGGGGGGTGACACGTGTCGCCCTCCCATTCGTCACAACACTTACGTTTTCCGAAAATTTCCATAATTTCCGATAAATTTACAAGTCTCAAATCCTTAACATTTGTGAGTTCTTACTTACGTTCTTAAAGCATGTCCTGTAATTACGGGGTGTAACAGAACAACTCCTTCTTCATGAGAATTTCTAGAGAACGTAGCCATATCAGTTCTCCCAGATGCGACCCCACATCAATCTCACATAGGTAATATTAATCAAGAATAGTCTGTACTATCCCACCATAATGGCTATTAATATTATTAAGAACATAAGTTCAGCCCTTTATCGTCAACGGATTAACACACGAGTACACCATAGGAATGAGCATATGTGTGTCTTATGCTCCTTGAGTCTTCCCCGGCTAGTTTGCCTATTGAACCTAAATCGTGAGATCTCCAATTATGATAGGTTAGGTTTCCACCAGTTAACGACTCATTGTATTGACTTTAAGCCCATTCCCCTAGATGTAAATACAACGTGCTCTCTTGTAAGGCCTTTTGTCAAAGGATCCGCTATATTGTCCTTTGACTTCACATAATCAATGGAAGTAATTTCCTTCTTCAGCAAGCTTCGTATTGTATTATGACGTCGCCTTATGTGCCTTGATTTACCATTATATATTTGATTATTTGCCCTCGTCAGGGCAGCCATACTATCACAATGTATGCAAATGACGATCACTGGCTTCGTCCACAACGGAATGCCTTCTAGAAAGTTTCTTAGTCATTCTGCCTCTTCGGCAGCTTTATCCAAGGCTACAAACTCTACTTCCAGAGTTGATCTCGTATTTACCATTTGCTTTGATGATTTCCATGATACCGACGCTCCATCAAGTGTAAATACATACCCATTTGTAGACTTACTTTCTGAATGGTTGGAAATCCAATTAGTATCACAATATCCTTCTAACACGAGAGGATATTTTGTATAATGCAACTCATAGTTCATTAAATGCTTTAGATATCGTAGTGCCCTTATTAGCTCTACCCAATGATCATTTCCAGGATTATGTGAGTATCGACTAAATCGACTCACTGTGTATGCTAAATCCGGTCTCGTACAATTCATTATGTACATCAAGCTTCCAAGAACATATGTATTCTCCAATTGAGACACACTTTCACTTTCATTCTTCTTAAGATGACAAATGGGATCAAATGGCGTAACTACCGGTCTAGTATCATAGTGTCCAAATTTTCTAAGAACATTCTCAATATAATGAGATTGAGTTAGTATATAACCCTCAGAATTCTTTTGAATTCTAATAGCAAGAATGACATCCGCTATTTCCATATCTTTCATATCGAAAGCGGCATGCAACATCTTCTTGGTTTGATTAATTACATCATTATTTGTTCCCATAATTAGCATATCATCCACATACAAGCATATAATGACACATGCACTCTTACATTCCTTAATGTAGACACATTTGTCATATTCGTTTATTTGAAAACCATTTGATAATAATGTATTATCAAACTTCTCATGTCATTGCTTTGGCGCTTGTTTAAGTCTATATAACGACTTGACCAATTTGCAAACTTTAGGCTCTTGATCTTTAACAACAAACCCTTCGGGTTGTTCTATGTACATTTCTTCCTCTAGTTCACCATTCAAGAATGCAGTCTTCACATCCATTTGGTGTATTTCCAAATTGTGAATTGTTGCTATAGCAATTAACGTCCTTATCGACGTAATTCTAGACACTTGTGAGTAGGTATCAAAGAAATATACACATTCCTTTTGTCGAAATTCTTTGGCTACTATCCGAGCTTTGTATTTATCTATAGTACCATCAGGTCTTAACTTCCGTTTAAAGATCCATTTATGGCCTATTGGTTTCCCGGAGGAAGATCAACCAATATCCATATATTATTTTGTACAATGGATTCTACTTCACTTTGGATGACCTCCTTCCAATAAGTTGCTTCAGATGATTCCATTGCAACCTTATATGTTTGAGGTTCTCCTTTAACGGAAAAGGTCATAAAGTCCGGTCTAAAATATTTGGCGACTTTTCTACGTTTACTTCTCCTTGGTTCAGAATTTTCTTCTTGAACCGATGAAGTAAGATTATCATTATTTTGGTTTGATTCATCTTGAGGCAGTGTCCTCTTCTTATTATTAGGAATACTTTTATCCTTGTCTTTGTAAGGAAAAATCTCCTCTAAGAATTCTGCTTCCGCAGATTCCATAAGTGTATTTTTGTGGATACCTTCAACATCAGAATGATACACCAAAAGTTTATATGCTGCACTATTATTGGCAAGACCAACATAAATGCAATCCACTGTTTTTTGTTCAAGTTTAGTTCTCTTTGGTAAAAGAACTTAAACTTTTGCTAGGCAACCCCACATTTTCATCCTCTTGAAAGTAGGCAATCTTCCATTCCATAATTCGTATGGAGATTGATCACTTTTATTTTGGAGGAATTCTATTTAATATCATAATTGCAGTAATTAATGCCTCACCCCAAAGACTAAGGGGTGCACCCGAACTAATCAACATTGAATTTATCATATTCTTCAATGTTCTGTTCTTTCGTTCGGCAACTCCATTTGATTGGGGAGTATAAGGCACAGTGGTTTGATGAATGACACCATGAGTAGAACAAAATTCTTTAAACTCATTTGACGTATATTCACCACCTCGGTCTGACCTTAGAATTTTAATTCTTTTGTCAAGTTGGTTTTCCACTTCTGTTTTGTATGTTTTAAACATGTTCAAAGCCTCATCTTTGATATGTATTAAGTATACATAACAAAATTTACTACAATCATCAATAAATGATATATAATAATTCTTTCCTCCAAGAGAGGGGGTTGCTTGGTAATCACACAAATCACTATGAATTAAACCAAGTACTTGATTTGATTTCACAACAGATTTATGAGGATGACTTGCATATTTTTATTCTATGCAACCCCACATTTAGTCATTTTGTTCATGAAACATTTTGGCAACATGTTTATCTTTACCATTCTTTGTAAGGAACGATAATTTACATGGCCTAATCGAGAATGTCATAAAGAAGAAATGGAATCAATCACATACTCAGAAGCAGTGCTAGTGCCTACATTTTCATTGATAACGGAAAATGCCTTAGTAAATACAACACTTAGTTTGAAAATCCACTCACTGAGGTAGCCCTTTTGCAAAATCACGTGCTTTACACTAACGCAGTTTGCTGCATTTTGTCTAAAAAGGATTTATCATCTCCCCCAAAGGTCGATTTGTATTTGACTAAGCAATGACAGAGCATCAATATTTCACAAGATCGAAAGGCGGTCGGCATGGCCGGTCAAGGGCATTTGAAGCGAGCAGTCGGAACCCGTCTTGGTTCCTATAGGCAAAGCAGGGGCCTCAGACAAGAAAAGTGGCATAGATCTGATCGAGCACCTCGTCCAGTTACCACAGCAAATGGCAACCCTGCAGACTGAAATTAAAAGGCTCCGAAACCTCACCAGAGCACTCGTCACTGCAAATAACCAAAACAATCAAAACCCTCCAAATTATTACGATGCTACACCACATATCTCATTCACCAATATACAATGCACCCATATATCCCATACAAACCGAATGCCTAACATACTCGGCTAAACACAAACCAAAGGCCACGCAAACCTATTTTCGCAATACATATGACAACCCTTGCGATACCACACGTGTATACGCCCGCGGCAAAAGCGTCCACTAAACATCTTCGCGCCCGCCTAAATGCCACGAAGGCCGGCCCAAAGTATACACCCATTTAGCGCGCCTTTGTCGCGATTGCGAGAGGTTGAGGTTTGCGGGGATACTCCACCAATTCAAAGAATGTGCCCAATCCCAAGTCCAAAGCTCGTGATGGGAACAAAAGTTGTGCGTACCATTACGGAGCCATCGGACACGACATGGGAAGGTGTTATACGATCGAGAGACAAAGTAAGGGAGGCGATCGAGAGAGTCATTCGGTGGAGGAGGCTACCCGATGAGTACAATGAACCCCAAAGGAAGAGGTGTTCCACGGCGAGCCGCCGTTTGAATCGATCGTTTATCCAGCATGCACGCGCGAAGCCAAAAGAAGGAATCGGCAGAGCACGAAGACCCGGCCCGGCCGTGATGCGAGCGAAGGCGTATTGGTTGGATTTGCACCCTTGTTCTGGTCCGCCTAGAGCCCGGATAAGAAAGAGAAATTTAGCTTAGCAGATTAATAAAAAGAAAAACTCGTATTTAAGCTTTAATAATGTTTTCTTTTGCTTGTATTGGAACTACGTTCGACCTGATTCCCTTGGCGGATACGTAGGCGGCCACATCGGCTTCGGTCCCACCTTTTAGAAAAATCCCAATTTCTCTTTTGCACCATTGGAACTACGGTCGACCTGATTCCCTTGGCGGATACGTAGGCGGCCACATCGGCCTCGGTCCCACCTTTAGAATTTTACCCAATTTTGCTTGTAATGAACTACGTCATGACCTGATTCCCTCATGGGGATACGTAGGCGGCCTAAATCGGCTTCGGTCACACCATTAGGAAACTTTCCCTTCGTTCTGAAAATAACAAGAATACACACAACATACAAGCAACTCCATTGAGACCAGCTAGGCCAAACGCCGCTGCGTATTCAAAGCGGGACAAGGTAGGAAAGCAGACGAGGGTTGCGGTCCGGCGGGCGAACGCGCAGATGTCAAGGAACAATGGCGAAGTCAAATATGAATCGACCACGAACTCACAAATTTTCTTTGGCGCAGTCTTTTCATATGCATAAGCGAAAGTGCAATAGCGGCGAGAAAATACGGCGAAGTTTCTTGCGAGAAAGAAGCGTGAGGCGGAGGATATGACAAAAATCAAAATTCAAAGTCGCGTCGAAGCAGCGAAGCGAGAAAAGGGCATCGACAATCAGCGGTCGAACTCGAATGCAGCAAAGGCTAGCGCGTCGGCGTGGGCATAAAGTCAAATTTGCAACCAACGATCGCACCCAACAAAGGCATCATGGCAATTCGTCGATTCGCGGATTTAGCATGTCGTGCAAGGACAACATCTCGATATTCATCGGCGTATCGGGGGCGACATCTCTACCCATAAAATTGCACTTCGTATGTATTTATCATTTTGTTTAAGCGGTATACAGCGTTTTCTCGGCTCGGCTTGCGGAGCATTTATTCTACGGGAAGCGGCGGCACGTCGGCGGCGGCGTTATCGGCCGCAGCAAGTCCGCGGCGCCCGGCGAAGCAACACGTCCGCACAACGGCGTGATCGGCATTATGTCCACGCAACGGCGCCCGGCGGCAACACGTCCGGACAACGGCGTGATCAGAAGTCCACGCAGCGCCCGGCCAGAATACGTCCGAGCAATAGCGTTATCGGCCGCAGCAAGTCCACGCAGCGGCGCCCGGCACAATACGTCCACACAACGGCGCCAGCGAATACGTACGCAACGGCGCCCGGCGGCCACGTCAGCGGCGGCGCTCGGCCGCAGAAGTCCACGCAACGGCGCCCGGCAACACGTCCGCATAACGGCGTGATCGCGAAGTCCACGCAACGGCGCCCGGCGAATACGTCGAGCAATGGCGTTATCGGCCGCAGCAAGTCCACGCAGCGGCGCCCGGAGGCAATGCGTCCACGCGGCGACGCCAAAGCATAATACGTCTACGGCGCGCCGGCGGCAACACGTCCAAGCGGCGCTATCGGCCAAAGCAAGTCCACGCAGCGACGCCCGGCAACACGTCCGCATAACGGCGTGATCGTGAGTCCACGCAGCGGCGCCCGGCGAATCGTCCGAGCAATGGCGTTATCGGACGCAGAAGTCCACGCAGCGGCGCGCGCAACAATGCGTCCACGCGCCCGGCGGCAATACGTCTACGCAGCGACGCCCGGCAACACGTCAGCGGCGCTTATCGGCCTGACAACAAGCCCAAGCAGCGCCATCATCAAGATATCACATCCGCGGGGGCGATTTTCTACTCTCAAAATTGCGTTTCTTATTCGTGTTTTATTATTCCGTCTTAGCAGTTATGCACTAACTCTTCTTTGAGCTTTAGTCTGAGGCGTGCGGCAAAGGACAACATATCCGCATTCACAATCGCAACACGTCGTCGTGCGGCGAAATCACAACATTTGCGTCGCGTCAACACGGCAGGATAACATTTTCTACTCGCGGTGGCATTGCTTTAAAAATTATGCATCATCATTTTGCCTTATGATTATGCACTAACCGTTTGTTTGAAGTCTTAGCATGCGAGGCGAGGAGCAGCGTGGATTTTCTCTTCTGACAAGGCAATTTGTTGGGGCGACCCACGATGAATGGCGAAGCGGCCTCAGCGTCGGTCGCTCGTTCACATCACCATAAAACCCAGCCATAAGTCGATAGCGATACACCCGAGTTCAAGCGGTTATTTTTATTTTTACTTTTGCACCATAGACCGGTGTCATCATAACTCGACAACGGGACAAATTTTAGTCGCGTTAGCGCCGCAGTGTTTCGACCATGGTAACCCGGTGTCGTCATAACTCGACACGGGACAAATTTTGAGCCCGCGTTAGCGCGCCAGTGTTTGACCATGGTATCGATGTCGTCATAACTCGACATCGGGACAATTTAGTCCGCGTTAGCGCGCCAGTGTTTGTCCACGGTAGCCCAATGTCGTCATAACTCGACCTTTGGGGCGATTTAGTCGCGTCAGCCTTGTCTTAGTTACCCAACATTTTGCAATTCTGAGGATCGAGACAAAATTGGCTATGAGTCAACGTCTTTGTCCGAAGATTCTTCCATCATCTCCATACAAAGAGGGCGGTATTGACACTTTGATTTTGACCCTCCCGTCCAGTCATTAGCTATAAAATTAGACTAATTTTGTAAAATAATTTTTTATGATTGTTTATAATAAAATGCAGCGATAAAACATAAATACAGGCATAAATAAGCAATTTAATAATGGCACCGTATTTTACGTAGAGTACTAAGCACTTGGAGTCTCGCGCCCGCATTTATTAATTTTAAGCCCTGTCATAATTCTTAATTAATAATAAATACATAAAATAAATAATTTAGCAATGACGTCGTGTCAAGTAGCATAGTCGCATTTATTAATACGCAAAGCAATTTCATAACTTATTTTAAATAATAATGCACAATAAATAAGATTTTAAATAAATTGCGCCGCATTCTAAAATATTAAACACTAATTAAATAGCACGCCCACATTTATAACAATTAGATTAATAAAGCACCTAGATAATTTAATCACAATTTATTAATTTACTTTACCACTAATTAAGCACCTAAAATTAAATACCTAATTAATTAAAACCAGCCCAACTAACCCAGCCCACTCCCTACCTAATCAGCCTAACCCGCTAGCGCCCGCACAACCAGCATGAAGCCCAACTCACGACCTTTATTCCCGCACTTCGTATAAATATCGCCTTCGCTCACCTTCACAAGAACAAATCCTAAAATCCTATGTCGCCGACCTTCCCCATCGCAAAGACTCTAGCCCGAGATTCTCGTAGTAGAATCGAGTTTCCTACCCATCCCAGCCAACTCTTCTTACCATAGCTAAACCAAATCCCTCAATCATTTCCTTACCTTACCTGTTACATCGCACAAAATCATACAAAATCAGTACCCAAATGGCAGTCCAGCATAGTACCGATTACTTACCAACTTAGAACCCGAATTAGGGCTATAAATACAGAAGCTATACGCATGCAATAGGCGGAGGAAGGAAGGAGAAAAAAATCATGAATCATCGATTTGGACACCCTCCCTTAGCAGCAGTTAAGAACCCAATCGGGGAAGGAAACCCAGCACCTTCCTCACTGTCGAATACCTAGCAAAGGCATAAAAAATATAGCAGTCTAAGAGATCAGTTAGGGGAAGGCAGTCGAGTGGCAATCGATTTTCCGCAGCAGAGGAACCCAGCAGATTCGCATAAGGCATAGGGAGTTAGGGTTCAGTACCCAGACCATTAACGTCGCACGAATAGGAAATTCGAAACCCCTTCTTTCAATTCTAGCCAAGAAACCTTGCCCTTTTATTCGCATCGCAAACCCAAAACCCGTCGAGTGGACCGACGACTTGATATGCTGCCTCGGTTCGCTGCCCGGAGAAGGTAAACCCAAATTCTTCTCATTCTTTTGTATTGATGTATGTTTGTGTGATTGAATGTGTCTTAGCTTAGATTACTGTATTCGTCGATATGAGGCTGTTCGTGGAAATACTGACTGGTTATCTAAATATGTGTGCTTCTGTGTTATATAAGTATTAATCATGTTTATTAGTATTAATACACGTATTTAAACCTATTTTCACTTATCTGATTCGGATTGGAATTATTAATACCAACCAGGCTATGTCTAAAACAGTAAGTCGCACAATTTGTTCGATATCATGTCATTTGTTGCACTATCTCAGAGTATGTAATGTGTAGTGTGTAGTGTGTAGTGTAGTATATGGATATATCCATTTCCAGTTGAGATTCTGAATACTATTAGCTTTCCTACTAGTACACTGATGGCCAAACTTGTACCATAGATCTCCCATAGAACTGGTCAATCCTGCCAAAATGATTCTAATATAGTAATGTTTACTTGAGAGTGTCCAAAGCCTGCTAAAAACTGCCCAGGTCTGCTTAGGAATAGCATGCTTATAAAACTGTCAAAAACCTGAAATTCCTTATCTGCCAGTTTGCATTACTCGGACAGGCAATAGGGAAAAAGGTCTGGCTCGTTCAGATTTGGGTTTGAAGATATATACAATGTGTGATCCTCTATGTGATTGGAAATTTTTTGTCCCTCTCAAATCCATAATTCTTAGCTTCGCTGATTGAATGGACCCTCTCAGCGAAAGGAGACGATACCTGTTGACATGTTTGTTAGGTTATTAGGAGATTCCCGTGACATGTTTGTTCTAAACTTTAGTTGCATTCATCTAACTGCATATATTCGGAAATTGATATGAAGTCGTACTGCTTTAGCATAGTCCGATGGAAAATACTGCGTGGAAAATATGTAGCTTGCTTTCCCCTGTAAGATTGTAATTGGTCAAGTACGTCTAAATGCCGTGGTGATTGTGCTATCTGTCTATTTTTTACATTTTTTGGTCAAAATATTATTTAGGTATGTTGCCTTTGAAGGAGAAACCTCCGGAAAATGATCTGCAGGATATATCCTTGTGAAATTTTAACTGTCCAGCCCGTAAGCGTATTTTGGTAGATTTCATTGAGTCCATTGTTTTGCTCCCTTTATATTGGGCCATCATTTACTGATTTGTTCTAAATCTCTGTAATTATGCATTGTCGATTCGTTTCTTGGTTTGTCATGTGCCTGGTGGCTGTTTTATCATAAGGTGTTAAGGTGTCCTCTTAATTTTATATTGGGTCATTACTTTATACTTGATTCTCGGCTGTTATCCGCGCCTGGGCTTGTCTCATGCACTGTTGTGTTTATGTCCCCCTTTTCTTATATCTTGCAGCCCATTAATTCAAAAATTGTTATGGGCCCAACTGTTATTCCAAATTGCTGGAACAAAAAATGATTCAAATATGTCAAATACTTGCTTATTATTTAATAAAATTTTGAACGTGTACTAATCCTTATCTTTCTTTATCTTTTACATGGCACGCACCGGAGCAAAATAAAGAGTCTCACGGCGAGACTCATCTTGAGCTACTTCAAATAAAGGCCCGCATTTACGTGCATTCATCTCGCATAGGAACTTCCAAACCGCGGCGAAAGGATATCGCCATTCTTCGAGTCACCATTATTAATTCATATCCTCTCCCTATTCATTTGTTGTAATTATTTGTCTAACATTCTCTCTAACATTAATATATTTAGAATAGTTCGAGCTCGGGTTGTCCTTAGTAAGGAGTCTAAAATTAGAAACTTACTTGCCCCTTTAAGTAAACTATCTTAACTTAAGTTATAATTAAATCATTTAGTCACATAATTACTCATGTAGTCTAGACATTATGTTTTTGTCATTAAATCTTAACTTGCATAATTAATCATATGTAGCTATGATATTATTTTCAAGATTCCTAACCCATTTGCTATAACATCCATATAGAAATCTTATTTTTATATACTAAGAAACCCCCTTAAGCATGTGGTATACTAATCAAGGCAGGCAAATGTATACATTAATCTACTTTGCATTATATATTTTTTTATAAGGCATGCTTTAAACTTTACACGTGTTTTATAGCACTAATCTTATTAATCTTTTGCCAAAAAATACTTTCTATTAAAATATCTTTCAAACATGCATTTTTAGCATAAATAATTAATCCTAGGTTTGAACGGACAACCGCAAGTTAGCGGATCCTTTAGGGTGCCTGACCCCTTCCCTTTAGGATAATAAAGAACCCTTACCCAGAATCTCATTAAAGTTTTAGCAGACCATTAAAATGGAGTTAATGTTCACTTTAAACTAGTTAACATTTAGGTGTCCTAATTCACCCAATTAATTAGGTGGCGACTCCGCGAACCCTTTAGCATTTAGCACCTTTTAATATTTTAGTATTCTTTTTAACATTTAGCTCTTTTATTTATTAAGTAGGAGATTCGCTAGAATAATGTTGCGGTCGAAAATGGGCGTGACAGCAACAGGTATGGTCATGTATCATATACAAGTAAAGTGCAAAGAATCATGAATCAACCAAGACATATATAATTCACCAAATGAGCAGTCAAATATACAAGTGGATGAATGCAATGCAATACAATAGTCACTTCTCTCATCACTCCCGTACACACATGCTAAGGGCAGTGCCTCAAAGTCATGACCCATGAGGGACCCGCGAAGTCCATGTACCACTCGTGCTCTCCGACATAAACCTCGAAGGTTATCAATCACTCTCAATCTCCGGCAAAGACCTCGGAGGCTATCAATCACTCTCAATCTCCGGCTAAGACCTCGGAGTCCCTCAATCACTCTCCCCACCATCATCACAAAATATAATATGGAAAGTATGTCAGGCATGATATCAGTCAGCACTTATCACCAATATACAATCGACAAGTACAAGTCATATCACGGTCCTATGTTCAATTATCAACATTATAATTCCTTTATTTTCACGTGACAAGTGAGCTAGTATGCGACGGAGATACAATCAGGTGATAATCACATAAAATAATACATATAGCGACAAACCCCGCCCGGCGCGGTATGAATTCTGTAGTCCTCGAATATTTGGCATAGCGGTCTGCGAGAACGGCATCATGCGTCGACCTTTCTGCCGAAGTTCTAGCTTGCTATCCCTGTCAATTCCTACATCTACATATGATTTTCTAATCAAAGTCTAACTAAAGTAAACCATAACCTACCTCAATGTCGAGCGGGTGCCACGAACAATCAATCTAATGCCTTCCCTTTGTGTAGAACCTCTGAATTTGACTCTAAATCTGTGTATTGTGGTGATGTTCAGGGCTGCTCTTCTATGGTGGATTAAACGACGAAGAACAGGGACTACGCAGCCATGAAGGTAGTTTCTTTTCTTCTAACCTAATTGCTAGGGTTTTCTTTCTTTTTCCTTTCTTTCTTTCCTTCTCCTCTCCTCTGCATGTTGCGTCCCCCTCCCTTTTTTTTCTTCATTTTCCCTCCCTAGATGCTCGCCATTCCCCCTCCCTCTTTTCTTTTGTAATTTTCGTGCCCTACCAAACGGGTAGTGGGCTTGGTCCACCTACTTACTTAATTAAGTTCATGCACAATTTCATATATTAAAAATCATATAATTAAATACCCTATAGTCTCATACCCTTTCATAGTTTTAAAGTGCTAAATGACCCAACGGGCCGTTACATTAGATATCAATCAAACAATCGCTCGTCCTCGAGCGACGGGGTAGGGGTGGAGGAAAACAGGTACCTGAACTGTCGAACAACTGAGGATATCTACTACGCATATCCGCCTCGATCTCCCAAGTGGCCTCCTCAACCAGACGGTGCTTACACTGCACCTTAACTTAAGCAATTTCCTTAGATCTCAACTTTCTCACTTGTCTATCCAAGATTGCTACCGTTCTTCCTCGAAGGACAAATTCTGATCAAATAATACTAAATACCACCTAATGATATAAGACCCATCTGGATGGTACTTCTTCATCATGGAAACATGGAATACCGGGTGGACACCTGCCAAACCTGGTGGCAAAGCTAACTCGTATGCCACCTCGCCAACCCAATGAAGAATCTCAAAAGGGACAATGAACCTAGGGCTCAACTTGCCCTTCTTTCCGAACCGCATTACCCCCTTCATGGGTGAAACCTTCAATAGGACCTGCTCACAAACCATGAACTCTGTATCACGAACCTTCCGGTCCGCATACTCCTTTTGCCTACTCTGAGCTGCCAGAAGCTTTTCCTGAATAAGCTTCACCTTGTCCAAAGACTCCCTCAGCAAATCCGTACCCCAAGGTCGAACCTCAAAAACATCAAACCACCCAATAGGAGAACGACACATCCTACCATATAAAGCCTCGAATGACGCCATGTCAATACTGGAATGGTAGTTATTGTTGTACGCGAACTCTGCCAAAGGTATGAAACTGTCCTAATGACCACCAAAATCAATAACACAAGCTCTCAACATATCCTCAAGCACCTGAATGGTCATCTCGGACTGACCATCTGTCTGTGGGTGGAACGCGGTGCTAAGATCTAACTGAGTTCCTAGTTCCTTCTGCAAAGTCCTCCAGAAATGGGAAGTAAACTGAGTGCCTCTGTCGGAAATGATGGAAATAGGAACCCTGTGCAATCGCACTATCTCTCGGATGTAGATCCTGACCAACTTCTCCGCGTTATAAGTAGTCTGAACCGGAATGAAATGCGCAGACTTAGTCAACCTATCCACGATAATCCAAATCGAATCAAACTTGCCTAGAGTCTTCGGAAGACCCACCACGAAATACATATCGATCATTTCCCATTTTCATTCGGGAAAGGGCATCCTCTGCAACACACCACCTGGTCTCTGGTGCTCATACTTAACCTGCTGGCAATTCGAACACTGAGCAATAAACTCCACAATGTCTCTCTTCATTCTACCCCACCAATAGTGTTGCCTCAAGTCACGATACATCTTTGTTGCTCCTGGATGAATGAAGTATCTGGAACTATGAGCCTCTTTCAATATCAACGAAATTAAATCATCAACTCTAGGAATGCAAATGCGCCCCTTAATCCTCAAAACACCCTCATCATCAAGAATAGCCTATTGGTTTCTCCACTTAACACTTTATCCCGAATCTTGCACAATTTCACATCCTCAAACTGCTGGGCCCTAATCCGCTCTAAAAGAGATGACCTCACCTCCACACAAGCTAGAACCTTACTAGGTTTCGAATTATCGACCCTCACCATACTATTAGCCAAACACTGAACCTCCATAGCTAAAGGACGCTCTCCCACAATCAAACGCGCCAAGCTGTCATGCTTACTGCATTTCGGCTCAACGCATCAGCTACCACATTCGCTTTTCCCGTATGATAAAGGATAGTGATATCATAATATTTGAGCAACTCCATCCATCTATGCTGCCTCGAGTTCAAATCTCTCTGACCAAACACATGCTGAAGGCTACGATGATCTGTGAAGACGTCACAATGAACCCCATATAAGTAATGCCTCCAAATTTTCAGAGCGAAAACTACTGCAGCCAACTTTAAGTCATGAGTGGGGTAGTTTTTCTCGTGAACCTCAATTGTCTCGAAGCGTACGCGATCACCTTACCCTCTTGCATCAACAGCACCCTGCCGTGAAGATCATGATAAGCGATAAAGTCCTTCCTCCATGGTAAAGCCAAAATCGGGGCTGAGGTCAATAAAGCCTTAAGCTTCTGGAAGCTCTCCTCACACTCATCTGACCAATGGAAGGGCACACTCTTTTGAGTCAACCTAGTCAAATGGGAAGCAATAGATGAAAATCCCTTCACAAATCGGCGATAATAACTCGCAAGGCCTACGAAGCTCCGGATCTCAGTCACCAAAGTAATCCTGGCCCAATCTCTTACTGCCTCGATCTTTTTGGGATCAACCATAATTCCATCCTTGGACAAGACATGTCCCAAAAATGCTACGAAACTGAGCCAGAACTCACACTTGGAAAATTTGGCATACAATTATTTCTCCTTCAACAGGCCAAGCACGATCCTCAGATGCCTCTCATGATCTTCCTTACTCCGAGAGTATACCAGGATGTCATCAATAAACACGATAACAAATGAATCCAAGTAAGGCTTGAAGATCTCATTCATCAAATTCATGAAGGCTGCAGAGTCATTAGTAAGCCCGAAGTACATCACCAAGAACTCATAATGACCATAACGGGTCCTGAAAGAGGTCTTCGGAACATCCTCCGCTCGGATCTTCAACTGATGATAGCCTGATCTTAAATCAATCTCAGAAAAGATCGACGCACCCTGAAGCTGATCAAATAAGTCATCAAGGCGGGGTATTGGATACTTATTTTTTATCGTAACCTTGTTTAATTTCCGATAATCGATACACATTCGCATGGTACCATCTTTCTTCTTCACGAATAGAACGGGAGCACCCCAAGGAGAAATACTGAATCTAATAAATCCTTTACTCAATAAGCCTTGCAACTGCTCCTTCAATTCTCTCAACTCTGCCGGAGCAATCCGATAGGATGGAATAGAAATAGGTCGGGTGCCTGGCTCCAAGTCAATGCAAAAGTCAATATCTCGATCAGGCGACATACCAGGTAAATCTGTAGGGAAAACCTCTGAGAACTCACAAACAACTGACACTGACTCTACGGAAGGAGTATCCACACTAGTATCCCGAATATGCGCCAAATATACTAAACATCCCTTATCCACCAACCTCTTCGCCCGAAGAGCTGATGTGATCTTCTTGGGTGCTGGACTAGAATTACCCTTCCACTCTAACCGTGGAATACCCGGCATGGCCAACGTGACTGTCTTGGCATGATAAGGATATAACCAGTCCATGCCCAAAATAATATCAAAGCCCACCATATTCAAAATAACCAAGTCTACCCAAGTATCATACCCCATAAACGTGACCACACAATACCTATAGACCCGATCAACTATCACAGAATCCCCGACAGGAGTAGAGACACGAATAGGTACATCAAGCATATCACAAAGCATATCCAAACTCGTAGAGAAGTAGGTGGACACATAAGAGAAGGTAGAACCTGGATCAAATAAGGCCGAAGTTGATCGGTGACAAACCGAAAAAATACCTGTGATAACCGCATCAGAGGCCTCGGCTTCTGGTCTACCCGTAAAAGCATAGAAATGGGCACGTCCACCCTAAGGATTGTGTGCCTCCATGACCACCACAGACTGATTGAGATCCTCCTCACACTGATTGAGCACTGCCCCTTCCTAACTGATGACCACCTCTGCCAGGCTGATGGCCACCCCTGCCCGACTGCGAACCCCCTCTACTAGAATGTCCTCCTCCTCTAGCTGGCAGTGTTGGAGGCCTAGATGTCTGAACTCTAGAACCATGCCTGGATCTAGAACACTCCCTCGTGAAATGCTCTGTCTCACCACACTCAAAACATGCTCATTTAGCCATAGGCTGCTGAACTATCATAGAAGAACCAGAATACCCTCCACGGTCTGAAGGTCGAGAGTAAGACCCTCGGGAAGTCTGCTCAGAATTGTGCCCGCTATAACCTGAAGAACCACCTGAAGCTGTAGTGATGGTGGATGGGGCATTGTAAGGATGATGACGAACCCTGTCATGGTGTCCCCCACCTCTAATAGGACCTCTGAAACTATCAAATTTATGGACTGTCTTGTCGCCACCCCCACAGTGTGCCCGACTCATCTCAGACTCAACCATCCTGGCATGCTCTACTACTGACTGGAATGAGGGCCCAGAAGCCTCCAACTGCAAAGTCGCCAGCCAAAGCGGAAGGTCCAAACCCTTCACAAATCTCCTCACTCTCTCAGCCTCTGTGGGAAGTAATGCCGTCGCATAACGGGACAATGCAAGAAATATGGTCTCATACTCCGCAACCGACCTACCCCGCTGCTCCAATGTCGAAAATTCATCCTTCCTATTGTCTTTCAGAGTACGAGGGACATACTTCTCCAGGAACACCTGGTAGAACTTGGTCCAGGTCAAAGGTTGCGATCCAACTGGTCGACACTCCATGTACGATCCCCACCACTGCTTGGCATCCCCTGGAAAGAAAATGTTATACCCCGTATTTCCAGAGTATGTATGTAAGGACGTACGTAGAAAAGTTTGGGCTTTAAAGTAGACTTGGCCGAAATTATTTTGTGCACAACACCCGGTTAGAGTCGTTTTTCGACGAAACGTTTTACATAACTTGCGAAGGGAAAATTCCGGCTATGTCATTTTAAATTTTTGCGGATTTTTCCGAGAGACGAAACATTTTGGACCAACGGGAGGGTGACAAGTGTCACCCTCATAGTGGGTGTTATGGTGGGCGGCACATGGGACGATTTCAAGATAAGTTTGGGCAAGATATTTGTGAGGGTTTTAAGGAGTTGGGACTAGGGGGCACTTGGGCACATCTTGGCCCTCCACTTGCCCCCCACTTGGCTAGATCATGGCCCTTGATTTCCCTATAAATACCCCTCCCCCTTTGAAGACTTCTTCATCCAAAAACTTTCCTAAGTCTAAAATCCCCCCCCTCTCCTTGTAGTGTTTCGTCCAAACACCCTCCCCTTTGAGAAGGCCGCTTTGGCGAGAGCCCCTCCCATGGCGAGAGTACCCCCTCCAGTGGGGTTGGCGAGGGTATACACCCCCTTGTGGTGTTGTCTCGTATAAATACCCCCACTTGGTAGAAATACTCTCTAAAGTATTGTTCTTATACCCAAATTACCTTAGCCGTATACCTTGTAGTATTCCAAAGATACCTCTATCGTAGAGCAGGAAATACTACAGTATGTCCTTTTTGTCTCAAACCGAAACCACGGGAAAATCTTCAGTTGGTTGAAGTATTTAAGAAGAAGTTGCGTAGAACTTCTAAGGGTTGTTGGATCGGGTTGGAGCACCAGTAGGAGCTAAGCGTTGCTCGGGTGACATTTATACTTGGATAATTATGGGCTTATCGAGGTAAATATCTTGTCTCCCTTTTGTAATTAAGTGTACATCTTGTTGAAGTATAAGAATAAGTATAAGATATATACAAGGAAGGTATATAAGAAGGGAATTGTACTTACATGGGGTGTATTCTGATGAACTTGTGTAGTTGTGGTGGGAAGAAGTGCCCAATTTCCGTAGAATCTTGTATCTAGATTTATTCTACCGAGTAGTCTAGACTTTGATAGACTTGTATAACCTTTATAGGTTGAGTGTTACGTGAGTAGCATGTGCTCTTGAAAGGTGGACGGCTAGCGGATTATAGCCGTGGGCGATTTGCTTATAGTCGATAATCGTCGCGAGGTATGTGATTCTTCCTATACTCTTGAGCATGAAGTATTTTAAAGAATATATATATATAGTACGGTAGGCGTCGTGTGGCAATGTCTTTTGACTTAAGCACGAATAATATATATATGTAGTGCGGTGAGCGTCGTGTGTTAACTGAACGTAGTTGTACGGCAATGTCTTTTGACTTAAGCCTGAATAATAAGAATCTTGAAGTATTTCAAAAGATTTAAGAACCGTTTTTGAAAGAAGAGTAATACTTGTTTTTAAAAGCCTAAGAGTTATACTAGCTTTATGGGAAGTTAGGTATAACGGCTTAAGAAAGATAAAAAGGATGGTTTATTGATTTTAGAAGTTAAGAGACTTGATCTTAAAAGATAAGAGACTTGACTCGATTGTATTAATATGAATTTTGTGTGAAACCTCATTCGTGAGAAATGAGTACTTGGTTTTTAAAAGCAATAATGTTTTACTGATTTCGGAAATCAGAATAAGTATCGAACAAACCACAGCAGCGCTAAATAAGGGAAATGTTTTGACTAATAAAGTATTATTAAAACCAGTAGAAACTTCCATCTGCATAGAAACTAAGATGAGACAAAATGATATTACATTTCCTAGATCATGGCTGCTGTAATAAGAATGTTATGAACAAGAATAACCTACTCACACATAAGGTATATGTTTCTCAAATTGTTTTAAAGGATTAAAACTATGAACTACGAAACCTTTCGAAAATAAGAAACTTGAGTAATTGAAATTAGGCAAACTTGAAACGTTTGGAAAAGAATGTTGTTACTTGATTTTACAAAGAGAAGTGTTTGGATTTACTTCAAAAGATAATCACTCTATTTTCATATACTACGGGTATTGTGTGACTTTTGTGAAAGTAACGTATCTTTTAAAGAGTTAATGTATGAAGTACTTTGGGGATAAAAACCCGATCTTGTTAATCATATAGTAGAAAGTACCTTGTGTGTATAACTTGATTGTGTTGGTTTGTGATAACCTTGTAATACTTTCTTGTTGATTTGTTAAGTAAACATGCTAGGATGCTACGTGTGTTAGTATCTTGTGATGTTTGTGTAAAGGGTTTCCGCCATTGCGTTTAAGTTGTTTAACTATCACCGTTATGTTGGTATTGTACCACTCGCCTTGACTTGTTTCCGGAGGTTAGGCGCCTCCGTCGCGGGGTAGACTTCGGTGATGCAGGACCGTGATTCGAGAATACCTCGTGCGGGTCGAGGGACTATGCGAGCTACGAGAGTTCGAGTTAGTGTGCGGCCTTTATGGTCATGCGATGCATGTGGCGTGCGGTGCGAGTCGAGGCGGATCGCGGGAATAGCTACCCTCGATGCGGGGTTATACCTCATGCGAGCCTATGAGGTTGGCCTATGCGGAGCTGCGAGGATTCGGGGCTAGCAGCGCGCATTGAATCTGCGGGCGTGTGACGGCTTTGATCATGTGGCCAGTGCAGGCAGATCTCATGATCTGATTTATGACCTTGTTAGTACTATGGGTGTTAGTAGTCGGCTATGCCTTCGTACTTACCCTGTACGGTTTTATTAGAACACAGGTGAGACCTGGTGTTCATGTGTATTCCTTGGTGCTTTTATATCATAGGCTAGCGGTGAGGAAGGTATTCCACGGGCATGATTGATGTTGTGGGCTTAAGACCCATAGTTATATTTGAGTGATGACTTGAGGGCGTGAGTCCCTGACTTGACATGACTGCTTATTTATTGTGAATTGTAGTTTGGTTATCATACATGTCTCCTGCTTTACATAGACTACTATGATTTCATTCTGATATTTTGATTTCACATACTTGGTAGTTGTTATCGACCTCGCCGAAGTGCGTTCAATCTGCGGTAGAGTACGCGATGTTGATCCTCGCTCTTAGGTCACGCGATTCGGTGTATGGGAAGCTCGTTTCTCGGAGGCTTATCGGTGGTATAGTCCCATCGTTGTAGGTATTTACATTCGGGGTATGGCGGGGCCTGTCCGTCATTGTTGTCGTATCTTTCTTAGAAGTGCAGTAATCTTGTTGTGGCGAGTTGTAATAAGGATGTAATTGGATTTAAATTGTTTTATATATATGCAGAAAGGCAAGTTTTCTCAATTCGTTTCTTACTTCATAATATTTTCATGTCTTGTTTTATGTTCGTGATTACTCGATGTATGGCTACTTGGGTGTCGGGTAAGGCACGATCACGGGCGGGTTGGTCGTGGCGAACATATCGACCAGCGAGACTCCACTATACCCAACTTATGAAACATCTCATGGCGGTATGATAAACTTCATACGCATCCTCCCGGAGTACCGTAGAACGAGGAGACATTTTGGTAAACCCGCCGAACAATTTCGCTCCTCGATGGTCAACACTGGCCTATCCATAGGCCTTAGAGAAAAATCGGTATTGGAGTATCGATGTCTGAGGAGCCATCTGCTGCGCCGACAATACTCTCGATGTCCAAATCACGAAGCAACCGGCATCGGATATGACGCTTTCACTCTGATGCAAGCCATCGAACAATGGAAGCACGCGCTTTGAGCCAAAGCGTCTAAGTATCCCAACACGGCTCTGACCTCACGAAAATCCGAGTAGCGGCGATCGGTGTGCCTCAGCATCTCTAATCTCCTCATTCGGAATGTCGCCAAGCTCCGGAGTCAACTCTGTCGAGTCTGGCGGTGTTATTGCTTAGTCCTATCGGAATAGGTATGCGGCTCTGCCGCCTGCCACGTCCATTACCTCGCTACGGACAATTGCTCGGCAGCGGGTATGGATGCGGGTCAGTGCAGTGCGATCTCCCGGCCTCCGATGCGATCGATCGCGTCCTCGCGTACGTGAGAGAACATAGAAATGATTTTAAGATACCAATCTGAACAATCTCGCACGAAAAGAATGAACCAGATATCAATCGGATTGAACTAACACGAAAAGAGAAAAGAAGTGGAGTGTTTCCTAAATGTCCTATAGCCTCTCGATGATGGGTACGGACGTCTACGTACCAATCCGCAAGACTCTACTAGACATTGCTCTTGTACTCATTATACCGATTAACCTAGGACCTTTGATACCAACTTTGTCACGACCCAACTCACGAGTCGTGATGACGCATACCCTATTCCCATGCGTAGGCGAACCACATTCTCATTAACAAGTTAATCAGCGGAAAATAAATAAAGAAAACGAAGTTATAAAGTCACGAATATTCTCATCACTAGATATGTCACGACAATCCCCAAAATCTGGTCAAAAGGGTACAAGAGCGCTAAACATGGTCTGGAATAGAAGTTTGAACAACGCCCGAAGGCTACATATTGTCTGGCAAATAACAAAAGGAAATGGAATTAACTAAGAAGCCCTTCAGGGGCCACGGATGACCAAGTAGCCCTGAATGACTGAAAGATGTCACCCTCGCGAATCAGTCACGGGGCGTAGAGCTGGAATCTGGATCGTACTCTGCACTCAACAAAAGTGCAGCAAGAGTAGTATCTGTATAACACTAGTACCGGTAAGCATCATATGCCGACAATGATTAGATAACGCATGAAGAAGTTGAAACCAACAAGTAGCACATAGAGCAACAGGTAGGGTCACGTACATATACAAGTAAATTGTAAAGAATCATGAATCAACCAAGACAGATATAATTCACCAAATGAGCAGTCAAATATACAAGTGGATGAATGCAATGCAATGCAATAGTCACCTCTCTCATCACTCCAGGTACAGCGTACTGAAGCGATGCCTCAAAGACATGACCCATGAGGACGCGAAGTCCGTGTACCACTCGTCTTTGTCGCGTAAACCTCAGAGGCTATCAATCACTCTCAATCTCCGGCAAAGACCTCGGAGGCTATCAATGACTCTCAATCTCCGGCAAAGACCTTGGAGTCCCTCAATCACTCTCCTCACCATCATCACAAAATACAATATGGAAAGTATGTCAGGCATGATATCAGTCATCACATATCACCAATATACAATCGACAAGTACAAGTCATATCACTGTCTTATGTTCAATTATCATTATTACAATTCCTTTATTTTCACGTGACAAGTGAGCTAGTATGCGACGGAGATACAATCAGGTGACAATCACATAAAATAATACATATAGCGACAAACCCATTCGGCACCGCGGTCCTGCATAACGGCACCGCGGTGTCTGAATTCATGTAGCCCCTCAAAACATTTGGCACCGCGGTGCCGACCTTTCTTGCCCGACATTCTAGCATGCTATCCCTGTCAATTCCTATATCTACATACGATTTTCTAATCAAAGTCTAACTAAAGTAAACCATAACCTACCTCAATGCCGAGCGGGTGCCACGAACAATCGATATAATGTCTTCCCTTTGCGTAGAACCTCTGAATTTGACTCTAAATCTGTGTAGTGTGGTGATGTTCAGGGCGGCTCTTCTATGGCAGATTAAACGACAAAGAACAGGGACTACGCAGCCATGAAGGTATTTTCTTTTCTTCTAACCTAGTTTCCAGGGTTTTCTTTTTCCTTTCTTTCCTTCTCCTCTCCTCTGCGTGCTGCGTCCCCCTCTTTTTTTTTCTTCATTTTCCCTCCCTGACTGCTCGTCGTTCCCCCTCCCCCCCTTTCTTTTGTAATTTTCGTGCCCTACCAAAAGGGTAGTGGGTTTGGCCCACCTACTTACTTAATTAAGTTCATGCACAATTTTATATATTAAAAATCATATAATTAAATATCCTATAGTCTCATACCCTTTTCGTAGTTTTAAAGTGCTAAACGACCGAACAGGTCGTTATAGTGGGCTAGTGCATTCCTCCCGGTTGCAAAAGATGGCTTGACACTAACAAATTTGCCCTTGCCTTTCAGAAACTTGGCCTTTGAAGCATTGCCTTCTACCATGTTGGCATTAGGCTTGATAAACAAAGATCACTTTCATTCTTCTGGTTGTCCTCTTCAACACGAATTTTCAGAACCAGTTGCTCAAAACTCATTTCCTCCGTTAGATGCTTCAAATAAATCTTAAAATCCTTCCAAGAATGAGGTAATTTTTCAATAATATCACCAACAAGGAAATATTGGTTAAGGCCCATACCATCAACCTCTAGTTCATGAACAATGATTTGGAGTTCCTCCATTTGCTTGACAACGGCTTTGGCATCGCTCATCTTGAAGTTTAGAAACTTGCCGATGACGAACTTCTTTGAACAAACAACCTCTGTCTTGTACTTGTTCTCAAGTGACTTTCATAACTTCCGTGTTGTCCCGAACGTGGAGTATATGTCATAGAGAGTATCATCCAAGGCATTGAGAATGTAGTTCTTACACATAAATTCTTGTGTCCATCAAGTCTCAATCGCCTTCAGCCTTTCGGCCTTTGCCTCATCAGTTGGAGCATTCTCTCATTCTCCCTCCGGCAGTGTCGTTGGAGCCTCAGTAGTCAACACGTTTGCCATATGAAGTGTTGTCAAATAGAACAACATCTTCTGTTGCCAGCGTTTGAAATCAGAACCCTTGAATTTCTCGGGTTTCTCCACATAGTTTTTCACCATTGACTATCCAGATTGGTCCATTTGTTTGCAAATCAGGAAGTGTATTCTCTGAAAATGTTTTTTTTTGCAAACTCAACAATGTCAGAAAAATATATATTTTCTGAGAATTCTTTTGTCTTAGATTGTTATTGCCACTCTAGACCTTCAATGTATAAACCACAATAATATACTAATAACTCAAGTAAATTAAAATCGACAACAATAATGTTCAGCAAAAGCATGAATACATACTAACTTGTTTGTAGATAGAGGCATACTCGACGCAGTGTCTTAAGACAAAAATTCGCCTCCGCTTGTGCTGCAGTTTAACGGACGTCTGCCTTGAAGATACAACTATCTAAGTGATAGTTCTAGCACAAGAACTTCACTCATGACGAATCTACTTTATGTGTTCTTCAGAATTTTTTGAAGAGGAAGAAGAAGCAACAATAATCATCAAATGATTTGATTCTTAAATCAGAAGATTAGATGTTGTTAATTGTATTATCTCATTTAAACAAGTGATCTACATACTTTATATAGCATGAATTTCGATCAGATACAGCCATTAGTCCAAAGGTTATGACTCTATGTGAAGAGATGCAACTTTTGGTTCAAAACTGAAAAATCTCGTCGAAGGCACCTCGGTGCTTCCACAAGGCACCCCAATGCTAATTAGATTTTTCTTTCCAGTGACTTACTGCCATCCAGGCACCCCGATACCACCACAAGACACCCAGGTGCTAATTCATCAAAAATTTAAGTAAGCACAGATACTTCGGTCCTTCCATTAGGAAGCGCGGTCCTTCCATCAGGAACCGCGATCCTTCGGCCAAAATTCTAAAAATGGATTTTAATCACTTGTTTTCTTCTTCAATCCACACAAGTTCCAACATATTTTACGATATCATGACAAGTCTATTTTACGTTTATTGAAATATCAATTCTTTGTTGTGCCCTAAAAAGGCCATTTCTTTTTAGCCTTGGACTTGGTAACAAAATAGAGACACACACATCCATCACTGGTTTGTAGCTTCTAATATACATATTTTCCTTAATAAGAGCCTAAATAAATACAAATGCATTTCATCAATAGAGCTACATTTTCTCTATACTGTCAAATACATCAAAAAATTCCCCCCACTGATAGGAGTTGTAAAATGACTTTTTTGTGTTTATCATCAATGATCATTCATGATCCTTTGGAAAGTCTTATCCTTCTATTCACTTCCTTTTCTAACTCCTCAAGCCCCCCTACTTCTTCCAGTTCCTGCATCAATCAAAATTAATTCCACTGTTAGTTGTAACTGTAAAATTCTTATGAACATGAAGGGAAGTATAAAGGCACCTTAGGTCCTAAGAACAAGCCATATGGGACACCATTGAACTTCTCTGAGTGATGAAGCTGCAATCCCAGATATCAAATAAATGCATTCAAATCTTACCAACCAATTTAATATTAATAATACTACTACTTAACAATCACGCTAAGTGATTAAATTAATTACCGAATGAGCTGCGGCCACCTTCCTAAGATAAGGTACATCGGCTACGGGTCCAACGGGGAATCTCTTGTGAACCAAACCATCGTGAACGAACATGTATGCCATCCCAAATACTGTGATTCCTAGCCCCTGCAAAATAGAAGACCATTTCGTCAATTTAATACATTGGACTTCTTTCTCTATACCTAACTAATCTCCTTTCATTAAACCATTATTAGATAGAATAACCATCAACTAGTTAGGAAAAGGACCTAAATAGAGTTTGGTTTTATTGTAATAATTTAATATAGACAGTAATCTAATTGAATAAAATGTATAAGGCTACCGTAAGTAAACCTTAGAAGCGGATTAGAGCAGGATCAGCATGTTCAACTGAACTAATTGCTTTCAACTCAAATCATTTACATGATATGAAAAAGAATCTTGAAGACGTATATAAATGTATATAGCGTCTATTATAAAACTAACTGATTCTAAATTCTGAATTCTACATTACAAAACAAAACAAAAAAACAAGTGAAATGAGGGCATACCGCGCCGAAGCAAAAGCCGGGAATGAGGCCTTTATGGAAGAAACCATAGTTGAGGAGGGCTATTGCTGGAACTGCATTGATTATGGCAAACACATCGTTGAGCTCGAAAGGTCCTTCTCTTGGTTTGTGGTGTGACTGCAACAATTTAACGTAACAACAACCTTAAATACTATAAAGTACTGCAAGAATTAAACAAGGCCTTTAATTTAAGCTCCAAATAGTACTCTAATTAAGTAGTAGTAGAACACAAACTAACCTCGTGCATGTGCCATAGAGAAGCGTGCCACAATGCTCTATGTGCCCACCTTGCCCAAAACTCCATTCCTACCTGAAATTCCAATTCAACTTTCATCAAACATCTTTAAAATTCACCAAAGTACTAACTCTGCTATTTCTAGTTAGTACTTTCTTTGAACTATTATAGAAAGATCAAAAATACTTAATTAAATCATTACCTATATTAATCCTACCGTTCCTTTTTAAGCTCTTTTCCCGCTCATTAAGAAAAAAACAATAAATACCGTACAAGACATAGTTTACTAAATTCCCTTATTTATTAGATATTTTCTTAAAAATTGAGTAATATTAAAAAAGATTACTTTATTAATGTTAACCATATAGTTGGAAATAATGTATTTAATTTTTGCGAGCTAAAACGACAGTTGAAATAGGTAGTTTTCAACTGTTACAATATTGTTCCCGACTAATTTATTACTAAGCCCACAATGAAGACAGAAAATGGAACTTACAACAGCACCAACTGAGAGAGCAAATGTACCAAACATTTCGGATAAAGGAACTTCTCCACCCTACATAAAGAAATTTTATATTGAAAAAAAAGAGAGGATAAAATAGTAAAGTGTGAATTATGGAGTGTTTTGTACCTCCATTTGCCACGAAAATCTGTAATAAACGGCCATAACAGCCATGGAAGTAATCCCAAAACTAGACATAACCGCAGCCACAAGATAAGTAAACCTCTCCGATTTTTTCCTAGCCAATTTTTCGGGCAATCGCGTTGTTGAGATCTGTTGTTCAATCTCAGTCTCAAATTGGGGTTTCAAATTTTCATCTTCCAAAACAAAGCAAACAGTGAAACTGGGTTTTCTTCTAGACTTCAGAATTGGGCCAATATTAGGAGAAAATGGAGAGATTGGGAAAATGGGTCGGGTTATTGAAGTGGGCTTTGGACTATGGCGGAAATAAATGGTGTGTGAGGTGGAAGAGATGGAAATTCTGGTGGCGGCCATGGTCTCTCTCAAAGTTAGTAGAGACCTTTGAGAGAGAGAGAGAGTTAAAATGGAACAATTTAAGGAAGTAAATGCACTGCAACCACAAGGTCAGTTTGTGGACTCCCTTTGTGTACAAATGCAACTAGTGTTACTATTTTATTTTATTTTATATTTTGTTTCCTTAACATTGATTATTTCGGAAAATAGTAGAATCGATCTCTTAACACTATTAACAGTAAATCGCGGAATGTATAATGATCAGAGTTTGAGAACAGAACAACTAATATCACTTACAAGGTCTTGTCCCAAAAGAGAACAAAGTGCTTCCACCATGATTCGAAATCACGCTGCAGGCCTCTAGCTGGATTTTAAGTTCATCTCCTTTGTCATTCAACTATGTCTAATACGTAGTGTTACTATTATTAAGTTTTGAAGGTGCTGGAACATGTTGCCATTGGGAGAATATTGGGTTTTTGGTAAAAAATTAGAGTGTTTGGTTGAAAAATCAAAAAAGTGTTTTTGACTTTCAAAAGTACTTTTGGCCTCTATTTCCAAAAACTCAAATTTTGGGCTTTTAGAAGAGGCAAAATCTTTTTTGTCTTTTCTCATTTTTAAGTCAAAAACATATTTTTTTATTCACAACCAAACACCTAACAAGTTTTTAATAAAAGATCTACTTAAAAAAACTCTACTCCTAATTTCCACTTACGATTCTTTCTTTATTTTTTCCCCTCACCTAGAAGGAGGAGTTCAATTTTTAAGTGGTTATAAGAAAACATTTTCTTCATTTTTTTATTTGATTTATTATATAGTTTAAGAAAATTTTAATGCAGAAATTATTTATTGATATAAAAATATGAAAATTAAAGGACTTTCTTTGAATAAAATTATGCAATTTTCCTTTAGCGATCTCTTTCTATTTAATCAAGAAATTTATTGATAATTGATATTTTAAAAAAACTTTATTAAATTTTAAGTCTAATTCAAAGTAAAAGTTGAATGGGGATCAATGGTAGTTCAATTGTTCTTCTAGCATATGCAATAATACACTAGAATTTCAAATCTTAAAAACTAAAACTCGTCTTCGTCCAATCAAGTGGCTTTTAACTTCTCGGATTGAGCTGAATGGGGTGGGATAATAATGTAAAAAAAAATTGTGGTTCGCAGGTTACGCGTCAGTCCGGGGTTTACTCAGAGCGCATCTACGGATAACGGCTGCGTATTCCTTTTTATAATCAATTTTGCATAATTTAAGTAGCACTTAATATCTCGACGATTCTAATTTAAATCTATTGACACGTGGCTCGACGGTTAATCCATTTTAATTACCCACCATTTTTTATACAAAGAACGAGAACTAGAAAAAAATGTCTAATATAAAGGAGACCGATGATTTCTTTTCTCTCATTTCATTTAATTTATTAGCTTGATTTGGTAATTACACAAATAAAGAAAATGAAAAATATTTATGAGTTGAATGGATTAAATCATGAATTTTTATGATCCATTGTTTTATTTTTTCTATTTGACTTGTGTTATTATTGTTTTAATTTGAGCCGAGAATTTATCCGAAACAACTTTTTTACATCTCATGGTAGAGGTAATGTTTGGCTACGAACCAGGGTGTCGGGGGTTCCCACAACCGATCCAAAAGTGAAGTACCTTTTCCTCCCTACATTTTATCCTCCACAAACATTACTTGTAAGATTTCACTGAATATGTTATTGTTATGTTTTAATTGAACATTAACCAAATTATAACAGCCCCGCTTCTATATGAGTTAATCAAGCATTTATGAAAAATTAATTTACGTCTGTCCTACTAAAGATGGAAATATTACTGACATTTTGGTAATTAAATCTGTGAAGGAGGTTAAAATGATAAAAAAGACGATAGTGAAGAGAATAGAGAAAAAGACAGATGTCAGCAAAGCAGAAGAGAAATATGAGGTTGATGACAAGCTTTGAGGATTGCGGAGGAGGAGACAGCGAATCACCATCGAACCTTCCTGATTTTTTCGATTTCGTAGGCATTTCAATCTTCATTTTTCATTTTTTTTAATTTAAAAAATATATTTTCTGGACTTTAATTCCTCCTTAAAAAAATAAAATTATACATGCTTTTGGAATGAGACACGTCGCCTTATTAGTATTACATTACTTGGCAAAGCACTCACCCCCTTTTTCAATTTATGTTGCTTGTTTTATTTTTTTTTCTGAAGGAGCATGATCATTCTTCTTCAGTCTTGTGCATGGTAAATTCACGACGTGTGATAACCGCGTCGGTACGATTAACCACACACTTGTGGCCAGTGTGTTGCTCAACCAAGAAGGTTTATGCGAGGATCGAACTCGTGATCTTGCGATCCCGTATTCTCTTCTTCTGTGAAACATTTCTGCTTGCGGGTTTTATGTTGCTTGTTTGTTTCTATTATTAGTGGGAAGGCAAAAAGGTATTTAATTACCTCAAATTTTGTGTTCATCTATGGAAAGTCGCTTTGATTTTTTCATTTACAAAATTAGATAAGTATTTATGAAATTTGAAACTTCATTTGTTATCGTAAAATGTAATTGAGTACAAATTAGGTGAATCGACCTTTAACCTCAATAACTTAAGGGGTCGTTTGATCTGGTGGATAAGGAAAGATAAAAATTTTGTATCGTCTTATTTTTTATTAATTTTTGATTAAGTTATCTTATGATTAAAAATAGTATCAGGATAAATTATCATTGACAGATGTTGTAGCAACAATCTCATGATTAATTATCTCAAGATAAAACAAAATGACAAAAATAGACCTGACATCCCTCAAACCATTTTTCTAACTAAATTAAGTAAAGGGTATTTTTGTAAGTAAATAATTTTTATTAAATTTTTTACAATGCACGTTATTTTAAGTTTTAATACAACAAACCAAACAATCAACTAAAAATAATAGTATATGATAACAAATTCTTTGGTAACTAATCCCAACATAACAAATTCTAGCATAACTTATCTTAAACCAAATGACCCCTAACCCCCTATTTGGAATTTAAAAGGTTGTTTCTTGTGGATCATTATTGTATTGTTTTCTATGAAATCATATTTATTTTCATTGTTCTTAAAATTATATGTATGGTGTTATAAATCTGTTGTAATTCTGTGGTTATATAATCATGAAAAGCTCTTTTTTTTTAATCACGAATTTGGTAGATTTTATGTGCTATGTATTTCATTTACCCATTATACCCTCACCCCGCCCACCTCTGCATCACATCCAAAATCACCCCACTCATCCCCTCCATCACAATCAAACCCACCACACTCATCCCCTCCATCACACCCAAACTCACCCCACCCACCCCCTCCATCACACCCAAACTCACCCCACCCACCCCCTCCATCACACCCAAAACAACTCTACCCCCACCAACCACCCAACCATACTCACCACTCCACAACCAACCACCCCACACCAAACCACCCACATCTACCTCCCCCCACCCTATCACACCACTCCCATCGCCCACCCAATCACCCTTACCACCGCACAACCACCCACTCCACAAACCCACCATCTACTTATCTTTTAAAGTTTCTATTTTATCATTTATCTTAAATTTATCAATATATAAAAATTAATTTGTAATTAAGGGATGAGGGTATTTTAGCAAACTTATACTTCCTCTGGATAAAAAAGAATGTCCACTTAGTCATTTTAACACCTCTTAAGAAAATACTATCTTTTAGGTAATAGGTAATTTGACTAAAATGTTCCTAATTAAATAAGTATTGGGATTTGGTCACCTAACCCTTAAAAGGACAAATCTGAAAAAGTAAGGTTAATTTTTTTTTAATTTGATAAGTGAACACTCTTTTTGACTCAAAAAATAAAGGCTAAATAAACACTTTTTTTTTATCCGGAGGGATTATGTTATTATACAGTACCATACGCTCAAACCTAACAACAAAAATGTTATCAAACCACAACAAACGATACAGTCTATTCAAACATTGTATTCATTAATACATTACATTACAATATAATATCATACTATACAATACGCTATTCTACACTATGAAATCATGGATAACAACCATCCAAACAATACATAAGAGGTTTTGATGAGGTAATTGTCTAATAAAACACATAACCAGATCGATTTGAAATACTTTAAGCGATTAATCAAGCAAAAATCATCACCACAAGAAAAAGAAAAACAAAATAAAGGTAAATACAATCCATCAATGACATGTTGTTAAGAGTCTCACATCGGATATGAAATGAGAACATAGACTTCTTATATTGGACAATCTCCACCTTACAAGCTAGCTTTTGGGGTTGAGTTAGGCCCAAGATCTATTCTTTACATGATATCAGAGTCAGACTCATTCCAATTCTTTGTTCACCGATGTTGGGCCCCCAAATTATATTATACACGCTCCAGTTAACAAGGTCTGGGCGTGCGGGAGAGTGCTAAGAGTCTCACATCGGATATGGAATGGGAACATGGACTCCTTATATGAGACTGACAATCGTTACCTTACAAACTAACTTTTAGGGTTGAGTTATGGTCAATATTTATTCTTTACCCAATGAAAAATAGGGGCAGAACTCAGTAATTTTAATTTATTTCCAACGGGTTTCCTATCTATTTATTATTTAATTATTTTGTCCTCAACATCTCTCTTATCTTTTATAGCCAAGCGTAGCTAGGAACCAACTAAAATGTTATCTTCTGGTCTGGAAGCTAGAACAACTAAGGAGTGATCGATGTAGAATGCCTAATAAAGTTATCTCTAATTTTATTTTTATTTTTGTTTTATGTTTTCCTTGTTGAACCAAAAACTATAGTAGATCTCTCTCTTTGTCAGGCATCTTTTTTTCGCTTTTCGTTAGCTTCCAAGCTTGGTTTGTCATTGTTCCCACAAGTTGGAGAGGTGCCCATTCGGCCGCCCACCATCTCTTAATGGTTTTTGTATTGAAAAATATGTTCAATTTTGTTATTTGTATTCAAGTGATGGTTCTGTTTTTAAATTCATATAACAATACATAGTGTTTCTATCAAAGATCCTCCATTTCTGAGGAATTAATCACACTAGAATGCTCGTATTTGGAATGGATACAAGATCCCTAAGTCAGAAAGAAGGAAAAAAAAATACTAGCCTATAGCGTAGGAGCTTCCCCTCTTGAGTCGGGGGTGCATGGAGGGTTTCCTAGATGTGGCCGAGCAAGGGCGGAGCTAGAAGCGGATTCAGTAGAATTTAATAATTTAAATTTAAATTTTATATCTATCTTAAAAAGTTGATTTAATATGTACAAATTATTCATTTAAAACAAAAAATTAAAAGAATTAAAATTTAAATTCATAAATTTCAAATTTTAATTTCTCGAGTCTCCTTTTTGGTAATGCCTTGTTTTCTATCTAGCCCATAGGCCTTGTGAAGCTACGGACTGCCAAAGTAGAACGGCCCATATGATCACTGAAAATCCAATTTGACACCCACCTTGAGTTCTTGAAGGGTGAATTGCACGAATAGGTTATTTTCCGTTGGTATTTAAAAATTGTTCTGATATAATAATAGTTTAGAAATGTTCTTTTTAAGTTTAATGAAAAAATTACAAACCAATTAGTTTTAAGTTGAGCGGCGTAAATGATAAAGCAATGCGACGAATGTAGCATGTAAATAATAATAAATCGATAGAATTTCATGATATATTTAACTTAGTTATCTTGTTAGAAAACTTACAAACTCTACCGAAATTGTCATGATTTCTAACTTTAACTCATGGTACCTTACTTAAATTATTTCATCTACTCTATCGGATTGCTGCAATTTTGAATTTCCTCTCGTGGTACCTCATATAAATTTATTTCATTTACTATGTCGGATTGTCACTCTTTCTAACTACCTTACTGTACTACTCACTTTGTCTCCACATAACTTCCCTATATGTAACATCATATACATTAATTGGGCTTGGCCCGATACAATAAAGACCCAATCCAAATACAAGAAAGATCAAATACATTAATTGGGCTTGGCCCGATACAAAATAACTAAAATGTTAACAGTCAGCCCAATACTAGGTAATGCCTCCAACAGCCCAACTCAAGTTGGAGGGGGATACAACTCCCAACCTGCGCATTTTCTTGTAAAATATGAGAAAATTTGTCACCATTTATAAATTATCAAATTAACATTTACAAATTTAAACATCGTCAAATGTTTGTAATTTCGTCACAAATTGACTATATTTAATGACAAAAAATAATATTTATCCAAGAAATGGCTTTCATCGACTACAAAGTAATTTGTATTGTATGACAATTATAATTGTCATTAATCATGACAATTTATAGTGACAAATTTAATTTGTCGGCAAAAGTGATATTTTTAGCGACGACATAATTATTTAACTACAAAATTGTAAACCATTTTTATAAGAGCAACGTTGTCACTAATTCATACATTTAGGAAGAAATTCTTTTTTGACTTTAAAAGGTAATTTTTAGTGACGAAACTATATTTCTTCAACTCCGAATACTTATAATTTTAGAGACAATCGATCTCGTCACTAATTAAATTAAATAGCTAGTGACAAGGTAGTTTCTTCGGTGTTAAGTATGGGTCACAGCCAGGTGTGGTCAGTCTGGAGGGTGGGGTAGGCGGTCGGGGTTGGCGAGGTCGGTTTGGCGGGAGTGCCGTCGCCCGTCCGATCCAGATGAAATTAAATAAATAAATAACACACACACAACAAGATAGTTTAATAAAAACATCTCAAGGCTGTTTTTGTGCCTCTTATATTATTCGACTAGAAGTATAATTTTTTTTTTGTAATACAATTTCAAAATTGCAACTTCGTGATATTGAAAATTACAAATAAATAACGTAGTAAAATTACAATTAAAAGAATTACATTTTAAGAAACACATTTTCTAGTTTCTTTATAATTTTTTGTGGTTCTTCGGTTGGAATTGGTATATCTTGGTCAAATTGATCGACGTCGCTTACACATCCGTCGGATAAGATTTCGTTGTAGTTTTCTTCTTCGTTGATCTCCGGTTGGCCGCACCTCCTACGCTCCGCAAGAATCCAGTCTCTGAATAGAACTGCAATCTCTAATAAGTCTCGCGCGATGAATATACGTGCTCACTATTTGAAATTTTTCTGCGAAACGCGCTTTGACGATGTTGATGGCGGCAGATGTTCAACACATCTCGGGCCATCTTAGATAGTGTTGGAAAATTCTTCTCATTCTCCCTCCAGTATTTTAGCAAATCTTCACGTCCCTCTTTATTTTCAATTGCTTCGTACGGTACAACACTCTACAAAACAAAAACATCAAACTCGCTAATTTGGTTAGAAATGTTACTACTAAACATTCTCTGTCTAGGCTTTGAACACTAGCCGCAAAAATAACATGTCGTTTTTGAGGTTGTGTTGAAGCAGAAGATGACATGGAAGTCGGTTGGTTGCTAGCACTTTCTTGTTGGTAATGCGTATATACTTTTTTACATTCATCTTGAATGCTAGAAAACACTTCTTCTCTAGTTTTTTCAATAGGTGGTGGGTCATTTGGATTTTTAGGAGTTGGTGGTGGAAGTGTATCTATGCAATCATAAATAGTTTCAATAAGATTTTTACAACCGTCTATTTTAATAGACGAATTTAATACAGCACTAATAAAAAATATTGGGGGAATAGAAATAAAATATTTTTTCATTTTTAGAAACATTTTTTTAATAGGTGTCTTATAAGTCATATATTCACTAAGTAATATAAATATTAGAGCTATATAAAATAACATTGATGAAATAGTGGATAATAAATACCGAAAAATTCCTTAGTAGCTAGATAAATTTCTCTAAAAATGTATTAAGTTCTAAAATTGTATCTCAATCGAAATCTATAAGCATATCATTAGGATTTAGATTACAGACGTTAAAAAATTGGGTTATAGGTTGTCTATACTCATAAGTAACACGTAGTTGGTTGTATAGAGAAATTTTTATCTAGTGCATACTTCTTCGGGAACTTTTCTGTAAGGTAGACCACAATCGTGCAATTTTTATATTCTTTTAGTCGTTGTATTCTATTATTTTTAAAAATATAGCTTATAGCAAATTAAATTTTTCCAAGAATGTCTTCAAAAAGTGATATACCATCTTTTACAACGAAGTTATAAATATGACATGCACAATTTATATGAAAATGATATGGAAAAGATGGAGTTAAGACAATTTTTAATAATCTAACAACATAAATATTAGAAGAAGCATTATCTAATGTAATAGTCATGATTTATCAGTTATGCCATAATAATCGCAAACAGAAGAAATATTTTCTTGAATAAAAATATCAGTGTGCCTACTATCTATATATCTATATGCTAAAATACGTTTTTGCATACACCATTTATAATCTACCCGATGACATGTTCCCATTAAATAATCATGGTCATTAGTACTACGACCTATATCAGATGTGATGGATAATTTTCCAGGGTAATGATATAAATAATAACGTAAATATTGTTGATATTCGCGTGCAAATTTAAAAACATCTCTCCTAACAGTTGATCTAGGAAAACCATTATAAGGAGGATTGTACATTGATCTTATATAATGAATAAAATCAGGAGATTCAGGAAATGAAAAAGGCAAATCCTCCATTGCAACTAATTTTGATAATTCTTCCCTATCTTTCATTTTATCGTATTTAGGGTCTACAACTGCCCCCATCATATGATCAATTTGACCATGTACCTGGTGCAGGACAGTATGTGAACCTTGTACCGACTGAGAGGACATTGACTCAACCTTCTTTTTAGCTTTATATTCCTCTCACGTAACACTGTGAAAATTATTCACATGCGTAGTTAAACATCCCGTCCCGCTCTGACCTTTTCCTACTTTAAATTTTAATATTTTTTACAAATTTTGCATCTAGCTTGTTGATTTACCGCGTCCCTTTCAAAAAAAGCTCATACAACTGATGTTAATTTTCGTTCTATTGGGTCTCGTCTCATACTAGGGGGAATAGGAGGCTGTTCAGTTTGAGGTGCATTAGTGGGCGTATCATCTAGATTAGTTGGTGTGTCATTTAGATTATCTTCTAAATTAAACTCTTGTTGATTTTCAGAAAATAGTTCATCCTCTAAATCTAATGGTACTTCAGGAAATAATTCAGTATCAATAAAAGCATCCTGTCTAGGCGGAATAGGATGACTAGAAGAAATACTATTGCCCTTGTTACCCCTACTAATAGAACCAGACATACCCAACATACCTCTTAATCATTTCATTTTAATTTTATGCTAATAAATAGTTAAAGATAATGAAATTAAGTGCACTAATTAAAATAAAGAAACAAAAATAATTTAATAAAGGAACGAATGTACCAAACGCCGACGTGTAATCAAGAGATGTTGAAAATTAAAATTTTGCTCAACTGATGATCCTCAAGCTAGTTGTCAACTTCACTCCCAAATGAATAAATAAAATTGAATACTTAGTAGACAATGTAGATAGAATGAGAGATAGATTGACAGATTATTAGAGAGATTGTAGGAAGATTTGTGAGAAAGAATGAAGAGAAAATGAAGTATTTATAGTTGGAAAAATTGGGTTAAAGTCTAAATATAATAACTTAAGGGTTAAAAATAAATATTAGGCGGTAGGGGGATTGGGGGAGGGGGATTTGTGGTTGCTGTGGCCAAATTGGGCAAAGCCGTTGTCTGTGACTAAAAGGGTCGGGGTGTGTGAGAAAGTCGGAATTAGGGTGGTCGGGTTGGATTGGTATCGGGGTCGAAATTTTTTCTTGGTCCGTCTGCAGTGAGAATAGGTGGGGTCGGGGTCGATAAGAAACCCGCCTGGCCAGCCAGCCTTAATGTTATGTAACTTTTTAGTGACAAACTTCTATTATTTTGCTCTTATAAAATTGATCTCAAATCAAGTTCTATTATTTTAACTTTTTAGTTTTCATCTAAAACTTGCTTGTTTTGATATTCTACTATGTATTATATATAGTTATTTTAACTATTTATTAGAATACAAAATATTTCAATTAGAAAATATGAATTCAAATGAAAAATATATATGAAAGCTTTTTCTTTTCTCCTTTTTCTGACGAAAAATGGTTAAGGCCCCTCATTGAATTTTGGCTTTAGGCCTCCAATAGTTTTGAGCCGCCCCTCTAATGAGCTCTTGCCTGGTGCATCTGATTTCTGAGCCTAATTTTTTTGGTTCTACAATGGACAACTGTAGTCTGTATTTTGGATTAGTAAAGACAGATTCAGGATTTAGAGTCAATACGCTTATAAGTAAATGTGGTTCATTATAAACATATATGCACATTATTAAAATTCTTTTGCATATGTATATCTAGGCAGTTAAAAGATTTAATAGGCGTTTGGTTATAGAAATCTAATATTTTTCACTTTATTTGAAACCTTTGAAGTTGGAGTTGAAGATGGAGTTGTGTTTGGTTATAGTTTTTGCAAAAAAAATTGGTTGTTTGAATGTACGGAAAGTGAAAACATGATTTTAGATGGCCAAACACTGATTTTCAGCAGGGGGGGCAAAAAATCCGGAGAACCGAAAAAACCGAACCGGCGGTTCGGCTCTGTTTTTACTCATTTTTTTTAAAAGAAAAAAAAACCGATTTTGGAAAAACCGGACCGAAAAAAGAAAACCGATTTTGGTTCGGTTCTTTTTTTCCGATATGAACCGAACCGAAAAAACCGGACATATTAGTAGTTAATCTTATTTTTTATTTTAAGCTACTACTATCTCTTAAATCATAACCATTGAAGCCAATCTATGAAGTTTTTATGGAAGTCGAACTTGATTAACATATCACGGAAGCATTAATTAGGGAGAGAAGAAAGTAGTTGTAAATTGGTGAAACTTTAAACGGTCATAACTATGCGCTCGGACGTCCGTTTGACCCAATTATTTTTTTGATTTCACGTATTTTTTCGAGACGAGACCGTTCCAAACTGCCGCAATGCGCCGATTTTTGAAACGTCTTCCCAATCGATTTGACATTTACCCCAAATCGGTTTCTAATTTTCCCTTTTCTTCACTACAGATCTCGCGATATACAATAGATTTTAACGTACGAATTTTGTGGTAATGTAGGCGTGAATGTCAATTTCAGGTACCAATTTCAATTTCGAGAAAAAAATCGATGTATCCGATACGTTCGACGATATAAATCGAACGTATCGGTTTTTAAAAAAAAATAGTTTGATTCGTTTTTTTTTTTTAAAAAAAATCTGATTTTTTTCAGTTCGGAATTTTTCGATACAAAACCGGTATGAACCGATATATGCCCACCCCTAATTTCCCGTGAAAAAAAATCGGAAAAAGTGAATAGTTCTCCTGTTGTAGTTGAAGTAATTTGGTTTGGTGTGTATACATGTGCAATTAAGTTTTTCTTAGGGGTCAATCTGTTTTATGATTTCATTTGCAATTTATCTTGCATTGATATTTGCAGTTGGAGTACTTGGAGGAAAGGAGAATCAAAGACCTTGTGAAGAAGCACTCTGAATTCATAAGCTACCCAATTTACCTCTGGACTGAGAAGACAACATAGAAGGAAATTAGTGACGATGAAGATGATGAACCCAAGAAAGAACAAGAGGGTGATATTGAGGAAGTGGATGAAGATAAAGAAAAGGAGAAAGGTAAAACGAAGAAAATCAAGCAGGTTTCTCATGAACAAGCAGAAACCTATCCGGTTGCACAAACCAGAAGAAATCACAAAGGAGGAATATGCTTCTTTCTACAAGAGCTTGACTAATGGCTGGGAGGAACACCTTGCAGTCAAGCACTTCTCTGTTGAGGGGCAACTTGAATTCAAGGTAATCCTCTTTGTACAGGCTCAGTTTGATCTATTTGACACTCGCAAGAAGATGAACAACATCATGCTTTATGTCCGGAGGGTTTTTCATCATGGACAACTATGAAGAACTTATCCCCGAGTACCTTGGATTTGTGAAAGGTGTCGTTGACTCTGATGATTTGCCCCTTAACATCTCCCGTGAGATGGTGCAGCAGAACAAGATTCTCAAGGTCATTAGGAAGAACATTGTGAAGAAATGCATTGAGATGTTCAATGACATTGCAGAGAACAAGGAGGAATACAACAAATTCTATGAAGCTTTCTCAAAGAACTTGAAGTTGGGTATTCATGAAGATAGCCAGAACAGAGCTAAGTTGGCTGATCTTCTTCGATACCACTCCACCAAGAGTGGTGATGAGTTGACAAGTTTGAAAGATTATGTAACCAGGATGAACGAGGGTCAGAAATACATCTACTACATCACCGGAGAGAGCAAGAAGGCAGTCGAAAATTTGCCATTCTTGGAACGCCTAAAAAAGAAAGGATATGAAGTGCTCTTCATGGTTGATGCCAATGATGAATACGCAGTTGGGCAACTGAAGGAATATGATGGTAAGAAACTAGTTTCTGCTACAAAGGAGGGATTGAAGCTTGATGATGAAAGTGAGGAAGAGAGAAGGAAAAAGGAGGAGAAAAAGAAGTATTTTGAGAGCCTTTTGCAAAGTCATCAAAGACATCCTTGGAGAGAGTTGAGAAGGTTGTTGTCTCTGATAGAATCGTTGATTCTCCTTGTTGCTTAGTGCTGGTGAATACGGTTGGACGGCCAACATGGAAAGGATCATGAAGGCTCAAGCTCTGAGGGACAGCAGCATGAGCTCTTACATGTCTAGCAAGAAGACAATGGAAATCAACCCTGATAATGGAATAATGGAGGAATTGAGGAAGAGAGCTGAAGCTGACAAGAACGACAAGTCAGTGAAGGATCTTGTGTTGTTGCTCTGAGACTGCTCTGCTGACATCTGGTTTTAGTCTTGATGACCCCAATTCCTTTGCTGCAAGAATTCACAAAATGTTGAAATTGGGATCGAGTATTGAGGAAGAAGAGGATGCTGATGGAATGTCAAATCTGCTTTGTGATACGTTCATCCCTTCATTAGATAATTGCTCTTACTCTCCTACAGTATATCTTATCCTGTGCTTATTGTACTGTCCTATCTGTCTAGATAGAATGTTACGTGTAGATGGCGTCTTGGTTCATAAATTTAAGACTCGGATCCCTATTTGGTTTTGGGACTCGACATAAATTTAACTAGTGAACCTCCTTATAAACCAAGTTTCCAAGCAAAACAAAATGCATTTGAAATCAATCTGTGAACATCTATTATTTGCTTACAATTGAACTGCGAATATTATCTCTCTGTATGGGAGAGGCATAATCTGAAGCCTTGTCGGCGTAGATGGATCAAAACTTTCGATAAAGTAGATTGCGGAGATCTATTGACAGGTCTTGAGCAAATATGCCTCAATTGACTAATCCATAAAGCCCTGCATTTGCACACTTTTGATTCTTCAGCATACATCGAGATTTAAAGTCAGATAGCAGCGGGAATCAAACACTGAGAATGCAAATGAATTCTTTGCAGGAGGATTACTCCTTGGATTCTCTTTTACGATTATGCGGTGCCTCTCGCACACTGATTATCACAAAAGGTCTGCTTCATGCTGTTGCTATACCTTATCTGCACATGTGGAGGAAGGGGTGGGAGCACAGCAGTGCAGCCTGTACTTTTCTATAAAAACATTGAATTTGACGTCTGTCGCGAAAAGAAGAAATTAAGAACTCTGCCTACTGAAGATCGTCTTACACAAATGGAATTCAACTTGAAGCTATTCATTTGCTGGTGTGGGATAATTTTTTTTTGATGTTTTCCATATAATGATCTCTATATCTACGCTTTTTCCCCCCCGCAGAAACGCAGCAATCAAGATGCATAATATCATAAAGAGGCGAAGCATAGCAATTAGTACTACCAGAAAAGTTAGCTAACCGGCAGGCAATATAGTCAGCCGATAGACAAGCGTAGCAAATCACATAGATAAGCCCCTACGGTCTCTATATATTGCTTTTAAGTATTTTAAAATCTAGTTTACACAGCTTCCATTCTAACATGCACTGTCCTATTTCTGCAGTTATTTATTTTGGTCTAGCCCTTCCCGGACCAGCGCATAGCGGGAGCTTAGTGCACTGGGCTGCCCTTTTTTTTATTTTTTCTCCTTGCAAAAAAGAAAACAAAACATATTTTACAAACTTAATGACGGGGAGGGCTAGTTTAAGCAACTTAGGTTGAGACGCGCCTTTTAAGGTAATCCTTCTCCATAGATTCATCTCCTCCTAATCGATTTATGTGAACTTTGTTGCAATTTGAAAGTAAGCGGCCAAACAGATCCCATGTATTATCGTATTTAACTCTTTAATCACTAACCTGAAAGTCCACCAGTTGAGCAGTCCAAACATCAGGCAATGGAAGCAGACACCAATGGAAATCATAGATCTCATTTATTGAAGCATTTACATTTTGGCATGAAGAACTTTCCAGTAGTGCATAGGCTGGAGTCTGTCAAAACTTGAATTTACATAAACCCAGCTTTATATATTTAAGTTCCCGCATCACAACTATCATCGTTGTTTATATCTTACAAGTATGTACACAAATATGAACTGCACAGGCAAAGGAACTCTGAATGTGAAATAGCAGCTGCTATCAAACAAACCACAGGCTTCTGGTATTATTACATTTGGGTCCTCCACTCGCCGTTTGTTCCCGCCCAATTCCAATATGGCCTTCATCCGGACAATAATTCTCTCGAACAAAGAATAATGGGAACGGTACGCAAAGACATTGTATGCAGTACCTAAACTGAGCAGCACTTAGTTGGTTATCATTGATGATCTTATTTGCACTGCTTCTCCGTATCTATATCATAAGATGAAAGCAGCTGCTTCTGCATTAAGAATAAACTATCAATTTAAGGTGAAGACTAGCAAATAATTATTCCTCTGAAAGAAAAGAGGGGGAAAATGCGCAAGACAAGGAACAATACATCTAATACAAACATCCTAACACTTGCCTGAACCTGAAGACAGATTTCACCCTTAAGTATGTTTTTTCTCTTTTTTCTTTTCTGTGGAGACAACCCTAAGTTCGCAAATTGAACTTGATGCAAAGGGACCTGAATTGGTGCTGCCGGTCAATGACACCACTCTGGCTGGAATACTGGAATGATACCAGAAAAGCGTATATAGTGATAATTGGAATAATAGAAACAACATACTCGTAATTTCACAAGTGGGGTCTGAGGAGGGTAAATAGTATGCAGACCTTACCTTACCTTAGTGGGGTAGAGAGGTTGTTTCTGGTAGACCCTCGGCTCGAAAGAAAAGAGAATATTAATGAAAAAGTCACCAGGGGGTACATGCTCCCGGAACAGTCATCAGAAGGAAGTGCAAGTCCTAAAACAGGCATGAATATGTTGGGACAGTCGCAAGAAACGCGGTGCTATAGGAACAAGAAAATGACCAAAATGGTCCTTAATGTATGGGAGTTTTCACTATTTGGTTGTTAATACATACTCCCACCATCCCAATTTATCTGGACATGGAGTTTAAGAATCAAAGAAAGACTATTGAAACTTGTGATCTTTTTTTATGACGAGGGAACCCGCAGCCGCTATCCTTCGAGTGAGCATAGGGTAAACCCGCTCTTGTGCAATAGCCAACCACACAGGAGAGATAACCCACACTAGGCAAGCCCCGTGCGACAAGCTTGACCTATAAGGATCTCCTCTTGCCTAAGGTAGAGGGTTTCGAACCTGAGACCTCCATTATGGAAGCTTCATGCTCAACCAACTGAGTCACCCTTGCGGGTATTGAAACTTGTGATCTAGAACAAGTCATATATATTTGTGTGGCTATACATCATCTTATTAAGGGTAAAATGGAAAGTTTAAAGTTAAATTACTACCAAATATAAAAAGTTGCTATTCTTTTTCAGACTTACTAAAAAGGAAAGAGTGTCTCATAAACTGGGACAGAGGGAGTAAATACAGAAAGTTGCGCGTGTTCTCCTTTTAATGAAAAATTATTTCTCATAAGTCAAAAACAGAAATCCAATTGTTGTGATCTTGCAAAAATATCAGATTCCTCTGGCGGTATTTTATTATTTTCAACTAGGGCTGCACAACAGGGTAAAACCGGACCGGACCGGACCGAGGACAGAATTTTCAAAAAATTAGGACCGAAGACCTGACCGAATTTATCGGTCCGGTCCGGTTATATGGCCCGAATGGACCGGATATAGCAGTAGCTTGTTGCTCAGTGAAAAGTTGTCAAATCATGAACCCAACGACGACGTGTGATATACCAAAAGTTTCGTCTCGTCAAGCCCGTCATTTCCATACCAACCACTCCCGTCGATCCACCCTACATCGCCTGGAATTTCAGATCGAAAAACAGCCCTGTTTTCCAATCGGTTTTTTGAAAATTCCAGCGAATTCCGGCAACGTCGAGGCTCAGGGGTGGTACCAACAGATTCGCCATCTCCTCCCCGTCATTTCTATACCCACCCCGTTCGTCGATTCCTACTAAATCGTCGAATCACCCAAATCTTAAAACCCGAAACCTAGCGCCGCCGTTCGATTTTCCGGCCAACTGGGCTACAATCGACGGTGGGGGTTGACACCAATACACTCCCCATCGTCTCGCCGTCATTATACACCCACCCACCAATGGTAGCATGAGATATAGTTTCAAAATCAAATAATGTTGTTAGCGACTTAGCGTGGACTTGAAAGAATGAAAAGAGATGATAGGTTCTAAGGGCTGCACAAAATTCGGTCCGGACCGAACCCCGAAAATATACATTATAAGGACAGAGGACCGGACCGAAACTTCCCTGTCCGGTTCGGTCTGAACAGGGTCGGTCCGGTCCTTTTTTTCGGTCCGGACCGAATTTTGTGCAGCCCTACTTTCAACTCCCTCTTGGAAAATTTGTGATACCATTTGGGTTCTCATCAGAAAAAAAGCTCTAAATGTTCAGATGATTTGTCGGTGAGTTGTTAAGCATTTCGTTTGCAAGCTTTTCCTTCCTGTACTCTAAAAAATGTTGAATTTCCACCACCATCATGGGATCTAGGTTCTATCTTTGTGTTTTGGGATAATCAAAGGTTCTTTGTATTCTGTGTTGGTTAAGCAAGTCATGTGAGGTGCACGAAATATTTCTCAGTTGAGAACTGGATTGATTTAGGTCCAAAAGTGTCAAACCTTTTGCATACCTGGACTATATTTCTTTCAAGGGGATACATTAAGGACCATAATACTCCAACCCCCGTACATTAAGATCATTTTCTCCCTATAAGAACAGTCACTAAAAAAAAGGTATACTGCTGCCGAAACAGTTAATAAAGAGGCACATTAGCATATTAATTGTTCAACAGTCATCAGAGGTATAAAGGGCAGCACGGTGCACTAAGCTCCCTCTATGTGCGGGGTACGGGGAAGAGCCGGACCACAAGAGGTATGGTGTTGTCAAAACAACCACCAGAAAAGCTGAAACAGTTGATCAAACCTACTGGAACAAGGAAAGAATGAATTTTTTGACTGTGAGTGTCTTATGAGTGGGCTACATATACAGCATAAAGCAGCTCGTCAGTAAACGGAAACAACTCGAGTCTCCGCCGAGATCATAAAGGTCTTCAGCCAAGTGAGAATAAGATATTCGGAGAATGTGAGTGTCTTATGCCTAGAAATGCTTATAGATAATTTATACAATACATGTATACTTTACTCTGACATGGAGCAACAGAGCTATCCTAAGATACTAATATTTCAACTAGGGCTGTCAGCGGTCCGGATACTCCCCGTAATTACCCGAGAACCGAACCGGTAAACCCGGACCGATACTCGAACCGAAAAGTTAACGGTCCGGATACGAGTACCAAAAAATTACCCGGACCGATACTCGGACCGAAAAGTTAACGGTCCGGATACGAGTACCAAAATATTACCCGGACCGATAAGAGCGGTCCAAGAACCAGTAACACCCCCTCCCACCTCCCACGGCCAAGCCATAATTATATTTAATTGCAATATTCCCTAATGTTGGACTATTTTACATGTTTTAAGAATATATGTGATGTAGATTTTATGTTTTAATGTGAAGCATTGATATAAAATATAAGGAGAGAAGAAAGTAGTTGTAAATTGGTGAAACTTTAAATGGCCATAACTCTGACCTCGGACGTCCGTTTCACCTAATTTCTTTTTTTATTTCGCGTATTTTTTCGAGACAGGGCCAGACAAACTGCCATGAGGCGGTATGGAGCAGCCGATTTCTCAAAAAATGTCCGTCTTGCCAATCAATTTCACTTTTTCCCCAAATTGTAACGTTTTTTCCCTTTTCAAAGCTAAATATCTCGCGATATACAATAGATTTCAACGTTCAAATTTCGTGGTAATGTGTCCGAGAATGTAAATTTCAATTTTTTAAAAAAATAAAAAAATCCAGGCCTCGGAACCCGACCCGGAAAAATCTTACCGGTCCGATAAGGTTTCGGTCCGGTCCCGGATCTCGACTCAGGACCGAAACCTTATCGGTCCGATTCTCGATCCGGACCGATAACAGCCCTAATTCCAACATTCTACCAATTCCCTCTCCCCAATATCAAAAACCAACCTCCTCTGTCCAGCTTCCCAACTATCTAACCACCACACTCGTGCTCTTTGCCCTCCTGGGTCAGCACCAAGGGGCAAAAGCAAGAAGAACTGTAATAACTGCAGACTTCACTAATTTCAGACCAACCAAGCCAAATGGCAAAAGAACCAGCAGGAGCTATATCCAACCAAAAGCTCCAGGTAACCATTTAAAAGCCATCAGAAATCAGAATGCAAGAAACATAATGGACTTACATGAGGCTCGAAATCAGGGCTCGTAAGGTTGATGGAGAGGTTTCTCATCAGCAACAACACCTGTGCAAGAGTCGAGGAAAATTTATTTAAATCCTAAATCAAATGCGTGTGGCACCAACTCCTACCACGAGCATACGACTAATCTCTTTTAGATGGTAAACATGATTTAAGATAACTGAAACATATGCGCAAAGACCTGGGTGGGGTGGGGGAAGGGATCAGGGTATTGTGGATTTGGTAGTCGGGTGCATTCTATAGTTGAAGACATCCTTTATTGGCATTTACAATGATGCAAATTCTAATTACCAAATTCAAGCCTTGCTAAATTTCTATTCTTCCTTCAAAAAGTAGCATCCAGATCAAATAGGGCACACATACATGTTAACAACACACTAAAAGAAGTATTCACTAAGCAGATGAAGATTGAACCTGATACTTTTATGAGTATATCAACTACTCTGGCTTTTGCAGGGAAAAAGTTGACAGGGATACTAGGGAGTAAAGTCAGCCCCTTTATCCTTCTCTCCATTATCTAAAGAGAGGAATTACTCATAGCAATAAGAAGAAATTCCAAACCCCTCCCTCCCCCTTCCCTTCCTAAGTCAGTGCCAGGAAGTAGACATTAATTTGATGAGAAAGGCTTTCGTTAAGTAGACGATTACAGCAAATCCACCTTGTATGCTGTGGCATAGAAATGAGAATAATTAGGCCATGGAAAATACAATAATGAAAGATCAGGAGACACCCTCTTTGCAGAAGCTTTATCTTTGAAAGCACTCCCGAAGACAAAGCTCAAGTCGTATCAGGCAAACAAGCTGACAAGAAAGAGGAATAACCCACAGGATAATGAAACAGCACAGAATAGAGTGTATACCGTCTCGACATCAATGCGATCCATTTTTTTCAATTTCTGCAAGTGTCCTGTGACAGCAGGGTCGAATACACTGCCGATGAAATTGTATACTTGAGCAAAGTCAGGCAAAACTGCAGATACAAAAAGAATTTACAGAAACATTAGCATAGTAAATATCGAAGTAAAGCAATATCTCTATTTAAAAACTTAATTACATAGATGAGAATCTTTGATTCAATTTTCGGAAAAGAAAACTAATTCTGCAGAATGAGTGTGAAACTATCAGTGCATAGAGAGAAGGATAACATGGCATAAAGTAAACCAGATCTAGATCTAGCTAGCATCAAAGCAGGCTATGCCAAGAAGTCATCAAATGCAGCAAGGACCATAGCTGCAGATAAAATGCTTTTTTAATGTACGAAGAAATGCAAAGAAAAAGAATGACTGATAATCACATTTGGCCATCTGAAGATAAATCACTGTAACATCTGAGAAAATTCTGGACCAAAACTGCAAACAGCAGTTCATGAAAAATTATACAGGTTCACCAAAAATAATTAATTATCACAGGATTCTCTCTTGATTTTTCTGGATCTTAATTCACAGTGGCACAGATTCAGAGATCATAATCAGAAGCACACGTAAGCACAGGCAAAAAGCAGTATCCCGTCTTTGCTCATTCAGAAGTCGGAATAATAATGAGGACTCAGCAACCTTATCAAAAAAAGAGGACTCCGTAACTGCAGATCTTTATCAATCAGTAAAATGAGATATTAAGACCTGTGATTTTCACACTCAAAAAGGACGGAAAGGTTTACATGCTGGTGGAAGAGATTCATGTGGACTACATTAAGTCTAGTGGTGGAAAGCCAACGGTGGAAAGCCAACCAACAGAACAAGTAGTAACAAAAAGGTACAGGTTCTTTCAAAACGAAGCCAGTCCACTAGATTAAAAAAAACACTCTTCAATGGGCCAAGGAATAGAGGCTAGGATGATACGATATTGGATGGCTCAAGTGCTCCACTTTCCTCGAGGCCTTGTACTGGAAGTCAAGCCAAGTACTTTCAAGCTTTACAAGCCAAGTTCATGGAGAATAAAGCTATGGAAGCACTTGAAGAGAACGATTGGAGGGCCTTCAAGATATGGAAGATAGCATGGAGGAAGAGTTCAAAAGCCCAAGAGTCCAAGGCCCAAAGCTTGCTTCTTAAAGAAGCCCAAACATTTTATATGTGGCTACAATTGCAAGCTTGGGTAATTAAAAGCCAAATGTGGCTAGTTGTTAGATAATTATGGCTAGGCATGTAAAGGCAAAAACTATATAAGCTTGACTTAACCTATTTCATTAGTTAGCTTGAGATTTATAATGAAACTCCTTTGAGTGTAGTTTCTCCTTATGGAGCTTAGGTAAGTGGGCAGACATTAGTGGGGTAGTGGGAGGATTCCCTTAACTCTTTACCTTGATCATCTCTTGGATAATCTAGGATTAGATTTCCATGTATGAGTTCAAGTTCTTTTCCCCCTGGGATTGATTCACATACTTGTTTGTTGATAAATAGGTGTTGGTAACCAATCCAATGTTGATTAGTCACAACAATTAGTTGATTAAATCCTTTCTTTCTTCTATCTCATCTATTGATTTCCCCCATCTTTAATTTCCGCGTATTTGTTGTTGTTTTCATACTTTCCTAGTAAGGATCGTATCAGATGGTGATAACTTATGTAAACTAGAGATCTAACAGAGAATATAGCTTAGTGGACAGTTATTTTGACAGTGCAAGCATAACACTGATTGAAGTTGAGAACTTGAAGAAGAGATTTATAAGGAGGGAGATGAAGGTACTGCAACTCGGCAAGGTGACAAGTTTTAATATCTACTGTACAGCTTTCTCACCCTTCGCAGGTATTATCCCGTCTGTTTTATTTTCCAACTTGCTATATTTTGGCCAAGTTAAGAAATTCGTGCTGCAAGTAAGAGTCCTGGGAAACAAGTTTGGATAGCAATTGTTGAGAGAAACATTATCAAAGTTCTGTGGACAGCTTGTCGTCCAAGCTCCACTTGGTCACCAAGTAACTCTCCTATTTCCATATGTATCAAATGTTTTTATTAACTTTGAACAAAGAATGTCTCAGGAATACAATGTGATTCCTGTTCCCCTCTTCATGTCCTTCACTACCTCTTCCCTCCTCTTAGATCTCTCAAATTTTTGGCTCGTCAATTCTCGTTTCTGAACCTTCTCATTATCTGTCCAGCCAAAATACATGACTTCTGTAACTTAGCACTCCATCCTTCAATTCCATTGGTTCAACTTGAACAAATAACAAACTACTCCATGTTTGATCTCTATTATTTTGGCGTCTTTGGTGCAGAAGTTTAAAATGAACATATATCAATTAGGTCTATTTTGGGTCTCTCGGGAAAAAAAACTGTTTGTAGTAAAACCTCGATAAATGAATATTCAATAAATTAATAACCTCGATTAAATAATAATTTTCTCCGGTCCCGACTTGGGCCAATGGGATAAAATAATAACCTCGATAAATGCATAAGATAATAATTTTAAAAAAAATCCTTGAGGCCCACTGAAAATATAAAATAATAATTCATTAAATACGTATAAAATTACATATATAATTCATAAAATAAAGCACTTCCTAAACAATCTTTATTTCAAACTTTATATTTTCCTAAAATATGTATCTATAGTCAATTGGTTATTCTTTTCATGCGAACTTAACTCAATTTCATCTTTAACTTTTTTGGAGGGCATAAACTACATTCGGCACATTCTTCTCATTTTGAAGCAAGTAATTTTTCAAAGTCTCTACAACAAGAAAAGCTTCTTTTGGAGAAAGATGTAATATAGCGTTACTATCATCCAGATTTTGATTGTCATCATCTTCCATACCCATTACTCCTTGAATAATTTCTTCATCCGTAGGCGATTCCATTAAAGCTTCATTTTCACTAGGATAATTCAAAGATTAATAAACTTAGATACAATGCACCATCATTAATTAATTGTTTATTTATTTTCTTTTCCTAGTTACCGAAAAAAAAAAAATTGTTTAATTTGAGAAATATAATGTACAAAATAAAAATTATTCTATAAATTAATAAATATTAATTTATCGATAAATTAATAAAATATTAATTTATCGATAAATTAATAAAATATTCATTTATCGATAAATTAATAACCCTGTATAAGATAATAATTTTTCGGGTCCCAAGGATATTTCATTTATAGAGGTTTTACTGTATATTGAAAGCCTTTCTTTAATTTCCAAAAATGGGAGAGTAGAGAAAAAACTGCAAATCACTCTCACAATTAGGATAAGAGTATAGTTTAAGGTTTTTATTGTGTGCTGCACACATGGTGTCCGCAAGCACATATATAAACTTTCAGAGAAGTTGCTAAAAGCTACTAAAGCATTTCATGCAAGGTACTCTTATTCCCATTTCTTGGTAAGATTGCCCTATAAATGGGGGGGGGGGGGGGGGGATGCAGACATTCAATAAAAATGAGTTTTTCACCACATGAAATCTGCGACCCCTCATTTACTTGCTAACATCAGGATTTGCAAAACTTTGAAGCGCAGGAAACATTGTTCAACTAGACTTGTTGAATTCATTTACCTCGAAAATAACTTCATAAAGGATGCAAGCAACATCTAGGATAGATTGCAAAAATAAAACTCTCCCTCCACCTCATGTTTTTCGGTTAGGATTTTGGAAGCAAGGGTGTTAGAGATGAGTCTATCTTACATAGACTCGTCTCCAGCCTTAAGGGGTAATCCGAGTTCAAGTATCTTGTATGGATACATACGGTATATTTTGTCTAACTTCAGTATATTTATAAAAATCTTCATGAAATACACACATCACACACATATGTTGACGTAAATGACGAACATGTGTAACATAGCTAGAAACCAGCTTGTGGATGGCCTACTTTGACAAGAGAAGAAATTTGTGGTAAAAACCTTATGAAGCCATTGTGCTCTAGATAACATCAAAATTTGGAGCAATTAACAACTTGCATGAATCAACTATAGCTATCATCAATGTGTCGACAAGTTAACAACTTCAAGTAGGACAACCACCTTTGTAGGCACCAACGAAAATAAAATATGGGATTGTGCAGTCGTTTTAGTTTATAGACCAGCAATAAGCTGACGACTGCCCAGGCTTTTTAATCTTTTTTCATGTAATCAGTAACAGTACTCAAGCTTTAACATTGAGAGATATCAATTTAAAAAATCATAAATAGAGTGTATAATTAGCTAGCAATTGTATTATGTCAGAAGTAAATAATTATAAACACATTCATAATCAGTATGGAAACTAAAAATTACTTGAAAATATAGACATTCTTCCTTGTCTGATAAAACAAAGGATGAATGTACATTATAAACAGAAATTTAATGTATGTTGAGAGCCTCAAAGAAAATCTGCCTTTCTTCTTCGTTTGTCCATTGGAACAATGGAGTTGACCATCGTAAACATAGTTCACATTCTTTAATACTTTTATGTTTGATGTAAATTAGTACTAGAGGACACAGTATAAGAGACTGCGAAAAGAAATATTAATATGGTGTGAACATATATGATACTGTGAATACTTAAAAGGGTGATATGACTTTTCAAATTATATGTATTAGTATGCATAACTTTTCGAGGGATCTAAAGAATCTGAAAGAGATAAGTTATTTGTAAATTTATTAATGATAAAAAAATGGTAATGGCTTGCAATGTGATTAATTGTGCATACCCTATGTACCACAGGAAGGCATCACTAACTCATGAAACAGATTCAGTTTATCAAGAAGCTTAATTCCCAAGAAGAGACTCCACATTACTCATCAAAAAGAAAAAGAAAATAAAAGGTACTCCATATTGATATAAACGAAAATTTTGAAGACAGAAATATAGAACCATAAAAGATAGCACAGGATACTTCATGAGAATGATAGAGAAGAGCCACAATGATTCTTTTTTTAGGGTGATAACTGAGAAATCCCCAAGGGCAAACGTGCACGGTTCAAAACTCGGTGGATCATGCCCCACCCCACCTGCCCTTCACCACTAAAATATCATGCTTTTATCCGGAGCACGGTTCAAATCTGTGATGTGCACCTAACTAACACATTAGGCACTGCGCTCTTACCACTTAGCATAGTCCAGGGAGCAGAACCACAATGGTATCTTGTTGTAGGATAATATTTCACAGCCCAAACTTTTGTCTAATTTCAAGTCTAAAAGTCAAAACATGATAGGTATCTCCAGAATATCGACTTACCTCTCAACGAGGGTGCTTGAGTCCGCTCCATCACCTCAGCTGTTGATTTTGATCTTGGAGTGCTTTCATTACTGCTGCAGCAACGGTTATTTGTGACTGGCTGACCTGTTTCTCTCACGTTATCTATCAGAAGAACAGGCAATACTTCAGTGCAAAGCCCAAGATGCCATAGAAGTGAGATAACAGCATCTAACCAAAAAAGAACCCATTAAATACTAAACCTTTCTTCATTAGCGACAAACTAACTGGTGGCACAGAGTTGTCAGTCCATGATGGCACAGACAGAACAGTAGCTGGATTGCTAGGTACCAAAGAAGAATCAGGCATTTTTACAAATCCAGGTTCCGGTAGTGGAAGGGAAGCTTGAAAAGATGCAGGCACCGGTGAGACAGCTGGAGCTGCCAAGATATATAGAAAGTGAATACAATTATTTTCATGTACAACAGATGTTAATACAATTAAACCACATAAATAATTCCTACCACTTTTTGAGGCTTTCTGTGGGTAGGGATGAGCAGCTTTTCTTTTTGGCCGAGGAGGAGGAAGATGTTCATTGGTACCACTCTTCTGGACCTTCAGAAAATATTTTTGAGCATGGCTACGTATCTGTAAAGGTGATCAAACTTTTTAAGATACCTCTGGACACATCTCCAAAAATTCATGTATAACCAAAACAAAAGTATTGCATTTGATTCGGTTCTGCTCAATTTGTTTTAGGTTTATGATATGTACAGCGCACACCACCGGATTCAACTCTGTGATTCGATTTTTTTTTGTTTGGGCCGTGATTTCTGCTTTTGTTTGCACCTCATATTTTAGGTACTGAGATTCTAATTAATTAATTAAAAATATGATCAATTTAAGTTTGAAAGGCTAATAGGTAATAGCGCAATATATAGGTGGCTTCCTTGACCAAGGTGCAACCCGTTTTTCTGCAAAATATAAAATATTCAACTGAATACCCTGCTTCTCAAAAAATAACAAATAAAAGAAAAACTATCCTTAACTTCATTAGCTTCTCCAATGGAGCAAAGTCAAAATAGCGATACAGACATGACAGGAAAACTGATGGTAATATAGAGAGGGCAAAGAAAATGCGTGACTGGGTGAGAGATAAAAATCAACTGCATCTTGTCCCAGCCTAGGGAAGAAAAATAAATAAATAAATCAACACAAAGAGACAACAAAACATAAAAAGAGACATACTAAAACTTCATCTACAGGCTTTTGAGGTATTACTTGTGCCATTTGGACATGATAGTGAATTGGTCTACATAGATGGGTGAACATTAAATATCCATCACATGTAAAAGCAGATGAATAGCTGGTAGGTTCTGAAATATCAGGCCTTTGCTGGTGCCAATTTGAAGAGCTAGAGAAGTGAGAAATCCGCTACTCGTGATATATCTGATCTCCTCATTCTAAGCCTCCTTCGGAAGATATGAACAAATTGAAGACATAGGGAGAAAATCGAAGAAAAAACAAAGGGATAGAAAAGAATGGCTCATCATGATAGGAGAGAGTAAGTAGAAGTGAAGACCCTAACACTCCGATACACCCATAACTTTGATTTTAGGTTTGAAAATTGAATAACAAAATGAACCAAATAAACCAAAAATTCGGGTGTAGTAGGATTCCCCAATTAGACCAAATAAAGCACATCCCCAAACCTTATGTTAGCATAAGTTGATTTAGTACTTTGTTTTATTCAAGTAAACAACAAAACGCAGTCAAAAGCAGCAAAAACTTCAGAAAGTCTTTTTTACTAGACCTAACAGTGACTTTTACTTTCTCAAAAGGAAGTCTTTTTTACTAGACCAATAGATCCTTCCACCTATCCGGAGTGTTGGAAATATAGCAATGTTTTTTGTATTTTTTATTTCCCGATCATTACATAATCCTAATAACAAGTGACTCTACCCGCAGAATACAAAAAACAAAACCAATTCTAACTTCATATTAGACATTTGCTCTTGCCACAAGTATAAAAGATATGCACGGTGATCCTAATCCTAAGAAGTTACAAGTACTCCAAACAACCAAAATGGCTCCTTAGTCACTTTGTTTTTTTTAATAAGGGCTCCTTAATCACTTTGTTATCCATCCATTTCATCCACCAAAACTAGCAATTTTGGTGATGATAGTTGACTATGTGTGCCATCAACTCCCCATTAGTCATACCTATAATGACATTTTCACATTCTTATCTTTGTGACTCAAACCCCAATCTCGTGATTGGGATTTTCCACCAGATTTTTCCTCAGTTGTCGACTATATGCCATGTTATATTGGCAAAGTTAACAATTAAACAAGAAATTGTTAACTCAATGGTAGTTGCTTGACAGTCGGTTTTCATATTATATATATATATATATAACTACGCCCGAGGATCTAAAGGGGATAATAGACAAGGAAGGAATTGATATATAAGGGATTGAAAAATTAAAAGATAAAGGGGATATGCGTAAAGTAAAATAAGATTAACTTACAAATTAAGGTTCCCAAGAGGGAATCCATAATTCAAAGGACTGCAAGAATTTAAATGAAGTAGGCGGTAGAACCGGCCAACATCATAATGCAAGAATTTAATGCGGTAAAACCAGCCAAGAATTTAAATATAATGCAAGAATTTAAAAAAAATAGATGATATTATCATCCATTATCATATATATTAAAAGTATTTAAAACTTACAAAGATTTAGAGTTGAATACTTTTAAGGAGATCTTGGAAATTTACAATGGCTTTGGAAATTTTGGATAAGGGGAATCTAAGATGAGGGAATTCTCTCTATCTAGAATTTCTAAGGGGAATTTGGTTTAGAGAGACTTTCTCTTTCTAAACTTTATGAATATTGAAACTTTCATCTAAAAAAACTTGTCCTAAATGAAGGAGAGATAGTCTCCTTTTATAGGAATCTTACATGGCATTTTTGTAAATAGAAAAAGAATTACATCATTCATGACCTCATCCAAGTGGGGAATTATATCATTCATGTCATCATCCACGTGCAAGTTGTCGGGTTTCTTGAATTATTGCTAGAATTTTCCACTTTTACTTTTACCTTTTTTTAAAGTGGCTTTTGTGGCATTTTCTGTTGTCGGTAATTTTGTCGGGTCTTTGTCAAAAAAATTCAGAATCTACTATTGCCAAAAGTTGCATCATCTTCCAAGTCAATTCCCGGTTCTTCTTCCTCTGATGAAGAGCCTTGTTTTTATGAAGATGGCGCAAATTTCAGAATTATCGCCTGCATTTCTTCTGGATTTTTTACCGCTGCAAACACTGAGGCCATTTGGGATTTCTAGGTAAGGAACTGGGTGTGCTCCAGTGTTTGTAGTGGTACATGTTCATGAATGGATTTCTGGGTATTTAACCATTCCTGAACTTTTGATGGGGTTAAACTTGCTGGTATTTTATAGTTGTCCCACCATCTTATTTTGAACCTTATTTTGAGCCTTCTTCAGACTGTTGGAATTTTATTGTCAAAATAATCCACAAACCATGTGAATACCCATGCCAGATGGAATCTAGTGTGAAATAGGTGTAAGGGCACGAATTTGTTTTCCTCATCAGTAGGTTTATAAAGGGATTTAAAGAGGTTAAAAGATTGAATGATTTGGGGTTTTAATATATCTAGGGTGGATCCAAATTGTTTCCACCATGAATTCCACCATGTTGGGAATTGAGATAGAATACATGAGGTATCCAAATGAAAGTCATGTATGGCTTCGTTTGGTATTTTGAATAGAAAAGAAATTGAATCAAGCTTGTTGGTAATCCCAATAATTAAATGGAATATTGAAAAATGGGGTATTTCTATAGGTATCAAGAAAATTAAGGAGTTGAGACAGATCATTTCACCAATTAGAGCAATTACTAAGTATTTTGCAAATAAAGTATGAATGATCTTTGTTATTTTTATAGAAATTGTTTTTTATTGTGGCTGATCATTTCTAGGATAGCATGGTAAAAATATGGAGTTTTTAAAATATCTCATGATTTGTAAAACTATCCTTGTCCAAAATATTTTTGGATTGCTAAAAAGGGTCTTTATCAAAAATCTTTTTTCAATAGTCACAATATTTTGAAAGAAAGTTTTATGAAAAATTCAGAAATGGGTTTGTTGGAAACTTGTGGTACCACAAGTTGGAATTTAAAAAATATTTTTGAGAAAGGATTTTTTGAAGATTCTCCATTCTCTAATTTATTAAAACTTGAGAGGGTTTAACCTCTCCTGAGTTCTGAATTATTTCCTGTTTAGGAATATGTAGTTGCATCAATGCCTTTTGTAGTTCCTGGGATTGGACGAGGAGTTGCAGAAGGTTTTCAGCAGTCGTTTCTTGTGCGGGATCTTCTGGTGTTTAGGCACAGATTATGCGGTGTTTTAATTTTCATTTTCTTATTTCATGAATGCATCATACCGTGTCATGGGTTTTGCGACAGGAGTTTTGGCTGGGAATTTATCTTTTTCTTCCTTGGATGGGTTTATAGGTTTGAAAGTGGTGGAGTTTGTGGGTTGCTTGGAGGCAATGGGATTTGTTTGTTGTCGAGGTATAACAACTAATGGATTATTTACTAGTGGAGTGATTTCTTCCTTCCATTTTAGGAGTAAGGTTCCACACATTGCATGGTTACAGTACTGTCCAAATTCTCGCATGTCCTTCCGTGATATCTTGTCCTTATAGCCCAAGGAGTTGGGCATGGGACAATAATAGGACATTTTTGCGTCGTGATTATTATCAGGAATTGGAGGTTTTTCCTCCTATTTTGGAGGAATTCACGGGTTAAGAAATTAGGAATAGAATTTGTTTGTCCTTTAATATATTCAATATCAAAGTAAAAAATGTTAAGACCATCTCCAGCAGGATATAGTTAAAATCGAATTTATCTCCTGCCACATCAGATTATTCATCTGTCACATCATCAAATATCTCCATTTATCACATACACTCTACAACAGGGAATATTTCATAAAATAATTCATTCTCTTTCCTCCACATCAATACATATACCCCACCATATATATTCATTCTATCTTATTTTCTATTTTGTATATGATTTTATTCTTGTAATTCATATTATTACACATATTATAATAAAATTATAAATTACTTATATTCATTTAATTTTGACACTTATCAAATATTATTATAATATTAAAACACAACAATACATGATTTTATTCGTACAATTTATCAAAAACACACTAAAACATTGATAATATTAAAATCACAAATTGAAAATTAATTTTCGGTTGTTCAAAACTTTTGTCAAATTTCAAACTTTTCGGTTATACAGATATTGCATACCAAAATTAGTTGGCATTATATATGACATTTGAAAATTGGACGGCATATTTTGAGAATTTTGTGGACGTTGAATATTGGGATTTTGTAGTTGGTTAGTTAATATAAAATTTGGAGGAAGATTAAAATTTTGATTAGGATCCATATTAAAAAAATAGCAAATAATTTGGAAGAATTTTCAATTGGCAGTGGTGCATATTGTGGTTGTTTCGGTACTTCTATCAGCCTTGCACCTCTATTGAGTAATGCCTGAGTCGCAGCATCAAGGTCTGAGCCAAATTGAGCAAGGGCGGCCACTTCGCGATATTGTGCCAATTCCAGTTTTGATAGAAATTTGGAAAAAATAGCCAAAATATTTCGGTGTCCAAATGAAGTAAACTTAGTCTCTTTTTATAGATCTTGAAAAATAAAAAAAATGGTGTTTTTTTTAATTCGGTCAAATTATTGGTCAAAAATAGCAATTAAAGTAGTGGTGGATTGGCTGCCACATGGCGCTGCCAGATTAATTTGCCACTTTACCTTCTCCAGCAGGAGACATTGTCTCGCAAGATTATCTCCTATATATTCAATAATTCCCAATTATTTTCACGTCAACATGCCATTCAAATTGTCTCCTGCTGTGTATAATTATCGGGGACAATGTTCCCGATTGGAGATGGTCTAAGAATCAATTGCCAAAAAAATTGTTTTAATGCAAGGTTTCAAAAAGAGTTTTGATCTGGTAAATCATTTTGGATTTCTGTATGCATAAAATAATGCTCAAAATGTATCAATTAAATGGGCAGAAGTATACTGGACGATATATTTTTTTCCGACTTTTGTTTCAAGATATCCCTAAAAGCACAACTCCTAGGAGACTTAGATTTGAAATTTAATTTCTTATTTTCTAGATCTTGAATTTCTTTTCGACAGTGTTGTTCAAGATTACAATTCATTTGGATCGGTCTAGCTTTTGTTGGAATTTGTCTTTCGTCAAAATCCTTTTCATAAGGCAGATCTACTAAATGTTGCTTTCTACTCCAAAAAGCGTTTGGAATATTGGAACATATTGTTTTTTCAAAAGAATTTTAAAGTTAATATATTTTTTCTTTAACTTCGGGTATTTCTAATTGTGTATTTAATCTTTTGAAAGAGAAATCATTTCTCGGTTCTTGTAGATAATATGATTTTCCTTGTATACTATCTTCGTGGATTGAACATGCTCTTATTAGGTTGAGGTCTCTTATTTTTTATTTTGTTATAAAATAGAATTTTAATTTTTTGTTATTGAATTTAAAAGATATGAAGTCATTATCTATCTTATATGGGGTGATAAGATTCATAAAAGGTGTTCCTAAAATGACGTAATTATGTATGTCTTTTACTAAAACAAATGATGTTGCTATAGAAACTCCATTTATAATTGACGCACTAGTTTTGGATTTAATTTCTAATTTAGAATTATGCTAATTTTTCGTGGGTTTCTTCTTGGAATTTTTTTGTCACTATACCTGTTTTTATGTTAAATCTGCTCTTGTATCAAAAAGGGCAATTGTTTTATATTTAAATTTTTTTGAGAATTTAAGAGTTATTTTTATTAGGTATTTTTTAGATGTGATTTTTCATAAGACACTAAGAAAGCCTTCTGGAATTTCTTCTAGACTTTTTATTTGGTTTTCAATATCTCCTTTCGGTTCTATGTGATTTTTAGAATTGGAATCTTCAAAATCGGAGTTTTCCTTAAAGGATTATTTTTATTAAATCAGAATCTTGTTTTTGTTTTTCTTTTAATTCTTTTATTTCTGTTTTTACTTGTTTAATTTCTTTTGTAGTTCTTGAGTTGTTATTTGTTCGCTTTCTTTTATATTTTTCCCTTTTACTAAGATGTTTGTTAAGTCATAGGTATTTTTAGAGGTATTTGGTAAAATAGTATTTTTTATTTCTTTCTTTTCTTCCGTTAAAGATTTTAAGAGTTTATTTAAATATTCTTTTTGGTGTTCCGTATCTATGTGTTTTACCATGTCTAACATGAATTCCTGGTCTTTGGTTAACACACACATACGTTTTTCTTCTTCTTTTCCAGAATTTTTAGATGAACTAGTTGTAACTAATTCATCTACTTGAAGAGGTTCATTATCTTCCGAAGAAAACCTTTCGGATTCTGTTTCAGTTGTGGAATCAGAAGAATCTATTAAGAGATTAGACATTTTTTGAATTATCTCTTCATCTAGCTTTAATTCTTGTAATCTTTTATTCATTTTGCAGTATTTTGAAGTATGTATCTTTTTATTACATCAGTATCATGTAATATCTTTGTATTTAGATTCATACTTCTTCGAATTTCTTTTATTTTGGGATTTGTAAAGAGGTTTTTATAATATTCTTCACTAGTTCTGAAGTTTTTCTTCCAATATCCTTTTTGTGTTTTATGTGATTTTTTATAAATTTTACTACAGTTTCCTATACAACCTAGAGAAGGTTGATTTTTGGAATTTATATCAAATTGTTGGCAAAAAGAACCTAGTTCATTTTAGTTCCCATTCTAGGTGTTTTTGCAATTTAGATCTTGACATATTTTTAATCCCTCTTGGTGGGTTATACCGACTAATTGTCCGTATGTGAATTCATTATAGGGTATTATTTGTTTTCCATATATTTCTCTAATTTTATTTCTAACCTTTTCTCCTAAAAGAGTAGGCAATCCAGTTAAGAATTATTCTTTCCAAAATGGTTGGTTGGAATCTTCTCTAAGCATTATTCTGGTTAAGAACATGTTCTTGTACCATTGAAAATCACTTAGTTTTTTACATTTTATATTTGAAAGTAACTCGGCATTTTTATCTTTAAGATGGGAAGAATCACCTATGAAATTTAATGAGATTGTCAGTATCAAGGTTGATACTGCATCTTGTAGGGGTTCTCCTTCTTCATCTAAGATTGGTATTCCTTCTTCACCGGTTTTTATGACATTTAAAATGTCTTCTTGTTGTTGGTTAGTGAGATAGTTATCCCACCATCCTTTTAATTGACCAAAGAATCATGCGATAAGCAATTTTGCTATGGTCCTATCTTGTGCATCATTTTGTGTTTTATAGGCATTTGCGGCCATGGTCATTTGTTGAAGAAAGCTAAGGATATTGTATTAAGTCATCTCATCTATGTTCCAATCGTAGATGAAAGAGGCATTGAATCGGGATTGAGCTAAGGATTTTACTATTCCTAGATCTGGGAATTATTTGTAATTGTTCTTGTGTTGGTTGTTTCCAATTAATTTTATTAACTAAGGGTGTTGTATTTTGGAATTATTCTAAGGCTTCACTGTTATCAAAGTCACATGTCAACATTGTGATTGTGACTTGATTGGGGTGTATCTGGGACAATAATCATTGTATTAGAACTACTAAGCATCCCAATTCTATTTAATTGATCTTGTATAGCCTTAATAAATTCAGATTTATTTTGTTGAATGTTTTTGACACTATCTTTAGATACCTGAAAGAGTCTAAAGATTGGGCTTTTTAATTTCAATTCTGTGGAGTTTTCTAGGAAATCTATAGTGACTATAGGTTGGGTTTTTATGTGTTTTTCCACTTTTAAATTAATATTTGTAAAATTATTTTGTGCGAGAATGAATTTTATATTAGTTTGTTCATCCTCAGCTAGATTTTAAAAAGGAATTGATTCTACATGGCGACCAGTATAGTAAGCTTAATGCCTTGTACGGTGGTTATCATCTAGGGTCTCCCATTCTGGTATTTTATTCCTAGTTGTAATAGGATTTACTGTTTTTTAAAAAGGATAATCTATGAAATTTTGAGAGGAAATTCTATTTTTATTTATAAACTCAGAGAATTTTTCTTGTATTTGTTTCCTAGTATTTAAGAAGTTTTGAAAGAACCAAGTTCTTTTTTCTAGGTTATGATCTCCGTAAAAATCTTTTTGTAGGAATTTCTTATCTACTTGGAATTCTTTTCCTAAAACTCCAATTTCATTTATTATATTTTCTGTTATTGAGGAAAATGTTACACTAGTAGGTTCTTGGTCGTCCATTTCTCTCTAGCGGTGGAATTTTCATATACGGGTCTAGGTATTTCTTTGGTGTAGTCTACGTTTCTTAAATTGGGTAGATCTGACGTAGAATATCTGGTTTTTGTTTTATAAGGTGTGTTTATTACTGAAGGAATTTATGACTCTTCCTAAATCTAGGGTCTCTATAGAACATGTATCATCGTATCTACTACTTGTAAATTTTCTAAGGAATGATAGACTAACTTTACCATCCTGGTATTGGGTTATTTCTTTAAGATGGGTATTTGGTTGGGAAGTTTCTATGGGTTCAGGTTTAACTACAGATCCATTCTTCTGGTAAGGTAATATCCTTCCATTTAATAGGTCTTGGTATTACAGTGTTAGATCTGGAAAGATTCGTCTGTAATAGCAATGTTTCACCATCAAATGCTATGGTATGTAACTTTTGTAGCAAAAGCAGAGAGCATAGCTTTATTGCTACTGGAATTGATCCTTCAAGCATTTGATAATTATGGGTTTTTATTTGTAAGACAAGGGACTTTAGGATATTATTATCATTAAGGGATACTAAAAAGTTAGGGTAACAATCAAAAGAGATTGGTCCCGTGCAGATGCTAGATTCGGCAGAACTTAATAAAGAGTCCTCAAAGTTAGTGAATCTGGCATCTCTTAAGATCGCAAGAATTGAAGTATTTAATTCTTTCTTAGTTAAGGGTTTTATCCCTACTTGAACTAAGTCAATATGAATGTATTTATAATTTCTTTCCCTCAGTTTCTTCAATGAATTTTGAGAAAGCAATTGGATTGATTCAGAGGGTTTTGATCATTGAATATCTTTTTCCACTGTTTTAATTGTAAAATCAATTTTGAAAAATTGATATTTGGAATTTTTGTAAATTTGATCTTTATTTACTCTCGTTATTTCCCAATTATCTATCAATTTTTCAAAATCTTGAATAACTATTTCTCTTGAATTTATTATCTTCTTTGAATTCATGGAAGATGTTGAACCAAAGTTCGAAGAAGTAGATCTATTGAAAAACGTATTCATTTTTATAATATCTTATTTTGAAATTTAAGTTCCTACAATCCTAAGCTATTCACGGGCTTAATTGTCTTCCCTTGAGGACTTACTACCCGGACCAAAGAAAACTCAGAAGAGCCTAAACCTCTAGACAAGAATTTCATAAATTTGAACAAATTTTTCAATATTTCTACCCTCGTGGCTCTGATACCAAACTACCCCCGTGGCTCTGAAACAATCCAATTGCACTAAGCTTCCGCTATGTGCGGGGTCCGAGGAAGGGCTGGACCACAAGGGCTTATTGTACGCAGTCTTACCTCACGTCTCTACAAGAGGTTGTTTCCACGACTTGAACCCATGACCTCATAGTCACATGACAGCAACTTTTTACCAGTTACTCCAAGGCTCCCTTTGTATATATATACATATAGAAAGAGAGAGACATTTGCAAAACAAAATGATGGTTCAGAGAGAAAGGGTACTTAGTAAGATGTGCATATTCTAGGCTAACCTTAATATTACCTGAATAACAGTTTTTGATCCAACAAATGCTTCAATCTTTTTCCAGTCACGGTCAAAGCTGTATTGTTAACAAAATGGTAATAAGTAAGAAGAAAAATCCTAACTCAAAGGAGACATCTTAATGTTCTTTCATTCTAGAACTCTACATAGTGGCAATAAGCAACGTGATCACATTATAGCAGATTGAGATTCCAATACAATGTTGAGATATAAAAAAGGGTAACTATGGAACGTCCCTTCAACCACTAATTGTCCTTCAAAACATATATATGGTGGATAATTGGACGATCCCAACTAAATTTGGGACTAGAGGTAATTGATATATACACGTGCAAATTAACATGAGAAGCAAAAGCAACAATTAGTTGAAGTACACATTTCTTGATACTAGTAAACAATCAAACTTGCATAACAACATTCAACTCAAACAATTCCTTACGCCATCTTCAATATCTCTTTTAAAACTACAAAATTCCCAAACTCCTTAATTTCCTACACGAACATTCTAGTTAACCTAGAAGTACCCGAACAACGAGAAATGATTCAACCGTCACACAACTCAAATTAAAGCTATGAACTTTCAACTCTAAACCCTAGCAAGGAAAAAATAATGAATTAGCACGAGAAGCAAAAGCTACAATTTGTTGAAGCACACACTCCTTGAACTCATAAACAAACTATATAACAGCATTCAAACTAAAACAATGCCATACGCCTATCTTCAATTGCTCCTTAGAAATATAAAATTCTCAAAATCTTTAATTTCCTTCGCGAACAATCTATTTAACCTAGAAGTATACTAACAACGAGACAACACATATACAAACTCAAATTAAACCTCCGAACTTCTAGCCCTAACCCTTGTAAGGACAATGCCATACGCTTATCTTCAATCGCTCCTTAGAAATATAAAATTCTCAAACTCCTTAATTCCTTCGCGAACAATCTATTTAACCTAGAAGTATACTAACGAGACAACGTATATACAAACTCAAATTAAACCTCCGAACTTCCAACCCTAAACCCTAGTAAGGACAATGTCATACGCTTATCTTCAATCGCTCCTTAGAACTATAAAATTCTCAAACTCCTTAATTTCCTTCGCGAAAATTCTAGATAACCTAGAAGTATACTAACAACGTGACAACACATATACCAACTCAAATTAAACCCTCGAACTTTCAACCCTAAACCGTAGCAACGAAAAGCAATGAATTAGAAATGGAAAATTGTTTTAAAATTGTGAACTCACAGCTGAAGAGCTTCAAGGAACTTATCGTGCTCGGGCTCGGTCCAGCTTTCACGTGACTTAGTAATGGTGTAGGGTTTTCGAAATTTCTTTGAAGGGTCATCGGAAGGCGATAACGGGTTGGAAGTGGACGGCGTTGCGGCGGCGGTTGGGTTGGAGAAAGAGTCGAGATTAGGAAGGGCCATGACCATCCGATTCAAGTTGAAAAAATTGTGGGTTTGGGTTCATGTGATGTTTTAGGTTTGCTGGTTCGGACTTAATTAGGTGTAAAGTTGATCTCTTTCTATTTGCCTTTGCTTTTTCTATTTATTATTATTATCCTTTTTCCATTTTTTATTTTTGTCTTTTTTTCCTAATTGGTGTCCGGCAGCCGTATTAAAACTCAATTAATCCGGATTCACGCCGCGTAAGATTCATTCGGAAAAAGCATTTTCTACCAAGAATATTTCTATATCGAGGGCTGGTGGCCAATTTAGATTGTTGATTGAAAGTAACTACTACTTATAAGTCAGGTGATGGTCATGTTCTAATTCGTAAAAGTGGACCCTTAATATAAGTAAATGAACGATTTGAAATCTAAATTTGAGTCTCCACATGCGCGCGCCACTGGAACTGAATCAATTTACTTTGATTGAGTTAAGACCTGCGAATTATGAGTCTTTACAGTAAATTCTGGCAAAAAATAGCCTCCTAAAATTTTTCGTTTATCGGGGACCCTGTGCGGTAGCACAACTCGCACAGGCTCAAGGACAGCCCTGCTATAAGTGTTGAAAGTTATTATCAAATACTTAAGTTAGTTTTAGAAGTAAGTAGGTACTTATTTGAAAAGAAGTACTTCTTCCGTTCTAATTTAAGTGTCTTAGTTTGACTAGACGGAGTTTAAGAAATGAAAAGATTTTTGAATCTTGTGGTCTTTAATTAAAGATCGGTGGAGTCCTTTAAACCAAGACTTACTAAATATAGAAAGAGATACTTTTTTTGGGATAAACCAAAAACAAAAATAAGACACTTAAATTGGAACGGAAAGAGTATTAGAATCTATAATAAAGAGTTATGTACATGATAAATGAAGTGTTGATAAGTTTTTCTTCTCTTGAAATACTTTAAATGTTCCTAAAATTATTTAGGAAAATCTAATTGTAAAGCATATTTATAAAATAAAATAAAAAGGACAGAATGTGAAACAGAATGAAAGAAGTTAAGAGTTTTATTTCACAATATTTCATAGATTATAAAAAAATATTAAGAATAAAATACTAAAAAAGATTGATCAAATTAAAAGTTTTTTAAAATTCAAATGATTATAATGAATAAATCACTTGCAATAAGATTATATAGTAATGCATGTCGCGAATTGAAACTTAATGTGAAATACCTCGTATCTTTCTACAACTCTCGTACATACATTCTGGATTACTTCTATGTAAATAATATTTTTAATAAATGCAGGGTCTTTTGTGTCATTGTCAGCATTTAGTATAGCTAACCATTCTCTCGTCGTTACTCGAGAGACAACTACATATAATTGGCCATGGGTGAATACTTATTTCAGAATATACAGTCTGGCTTTGTTAAGAGGTTGTCCTTGACTTTTATTGATTGTCATTGTGTAACAAGTCATTAAAGGATGTTGGCGTTTCTTAAGCTTGAATGGCCATTTTGAATCGTTTGGAGACATAATAATTCTTGGAATTGCGACTCTCGAACCATTGTTTTTTCCTGAGATGTTGTTAGCACTGAGACCAAATACCAAGGTGCATGACAATCAATCTTGTTCCATTGCATAGGCCTTCTGTTTGGTTTTGATTTATAAGTAGCATAACCGGAGTACCTACATTTAAGTGTAAGTCATGGTTAGGGATGTTAGAAAATTTTAAGTTGTTAAGAAATTCGGTTGGGTACAAAATTTCTTCATCATTAGTGTTCACGCTTGATTTGCATACATTGTCAGAGCTAAAATATGTTATTTCTTCCCCCGATATCATTTTCATAATTGTCTCGTTCAACTTATGCAGCATTTCATTTTTTTGGCATCAATATTGCTCTTTCTTTTAAATATGTTGGGTCATTGTACTTCTGCAAGAGGGACAGATAAACTATCTCAACAATTGAACCGATCGGATCGTTACATGATTTGATGCATACATCAGGAGGTACTTTAATGAGCTCCTTCTTATTATCATCATAAAAGGATCCTATCAGAGTCAGACTCATTCTAATTTTGTGTTCACCGATGTTGGGCCCCAAATTATATTATTCACGCTCCAGTTAACAAGATCTGTGCATGTGGAGGAGTGTTAAGAATCTCACATCGGATATGAATGGGAACATGAACTCATTATATGGACTTGGACAATCCTCACCCTATAAGCTAGTTTTTGGGGTTGAGTTAGACCCAATATCCATTCTTTATAGATTCAAAATTACTTGGACAAAGGTTTGTTCCGGATAGCAGACCGACCAATGGGAATCGAGACATCACCGTTTGCGGGAGTTCTACGGCATAAGCTTTAGATCTATCAATGACCCCAGGAGAGTTTATAAACAAATACAGCTCTTTGGTCTCATCCTCGATACTGAGATATACCATAAGACCAATAAGTTGATTCGAAATCTCGCTATTAATCCATTGGCGACCAGCAAAACAATGAATTCAACCGCAGATACCCTTTAGCTAGCACATGCTAAAAAGAAAAAGTAAATACATGTCGCGTGCTTGACTCTATCTGTAAGACAGGTGTGTGCAGCCGAGTATTCTCCCACAATGTCTGTTAGAAGGTCGGCTTCCGAAGTTTGAGTCTCAAGCTAGGGATCTGTTATACCCCGTATTTCCAGAGTATGTACGTGAGGGCGTACGTATTAAATTTTTGCCTTAAGAATTGACAAGTTTCGAAATTTGTACACAAGTGCCAAAAAGAGTCGTTTTTCGACGAAACGTTTCCACGACTTTCGTAGGAAAATTCGCTATGTCATTAATAATTTTGCGGATTTTTCCAGAGGCGAAACATTTTGGACCAACGGGAGGGACAAGTGTCACCTCCCATCGGAAGCAGTGGGACGGCAAGCTTGACCATTGGCACGTTTTTGGTGTTGAAATTTTGGTCAAGGGTTAGGTAGGATATTTTGTGTAGATGGATAAGGTAGCACATGGCTAAATCTTGGCCTTACACTTGTTATGCACTTGTCTTCATCTTGGCCATTGGTTGGCCTTCACTTGACCTATACATACCTCTCTAGTTGAAGACATTCTTCATCCAAAACTTGAGCAATCTATCTAAGTCTCAAAATACTCCTCCCACTTGTTTGCTTCGTCCAAAGCCCTCCCTCCTTGAGAAGCTTTGGCGAGAGGCCTCCCTCCCTGTAGAGGCTTGGTAGTGGTACACCCCAGCCTAGTTGTTTCGTATAATACCCATTTTGTGGTATAGAAATGCTCTCCTAGTATTGTTATAATGCCCAAATACTTTAGCCCATATACCTTGTAGTACTTTCCAAAGTACCACTTTTTTATCAAAAGCCAGAAAATATTATTATACTTCCTTAGCCTCTAAACGAAACCACAAGGAAATCTTCATTGTTAGTTGAAGTATTTAAGTAGAGGTTGGTTAGAACTTCTAAGGGTTGGTTGGAGCGGGTTGGAGCGCACTGAGTAGGAGCTAAACCTTTCAGGATCGACATATAAACTCGGATAATTTTGGGCTTATCGAGGTAAACACTCTTGACCTTCTATTGTAATTGGAAATTACATGTTGTAGGAATATATAGTTGAAGTATACTATTTATAGAACTGAACTTTATAATTGTGCGGCAATGTCTTTTGACTTAAGCCTGAATAATACTTACGCGATGTCTTGCGACTTAAGCTGAATTTTAAGTGGTGAATCGTAATTACATAGGATTGTATTACATGAAGCATGTAGTATTCGTGAGTAGAATTGTACACGCGTCCGGTTAGGCGTAAACCCCACGGTTGGCTTGGTGGCGGCCCGATAGAGGAGAGATTTCTGTTGTTGCGGGGAGGTCTTGAATTTTACGTAAGATATTCTACATTGAGATCTAAGATGTTAATAGCGTCTTGTGGCTCTATAGGTTGAAATACTACGTGTGGCGTGGTCCGCTTGGCTTAAGGTGTAGCCGACGGTTTAAGGTACTTGAGCGCTTTGCTTTTAGTCGTGTCGTCGCGAGGTATGTGAACCTCTTCTTATCTGTTCTAGCATGATATGTGTATAACTATGTAGTACGGTAGACGCATACGTGTGTTAAATGTATTTGATTGTTTTTAAACATAAAGTGTTATAACAACTCATGTAAATGAGAAATGCTTTGTGGTTTCTTTTTTAAAAGATAACCGATTTGACTTATAACCGACTTGATGTGTGATAATAAAGAACCTCAAGTATTCTAAAAGATTAAGAAACCTTTTGGAAGAAGTGTATACTTGGTTTGAAAACATAAGAGTTATACCGGCTTTATGAAAAGTTAGGTGTAACGTCTTAAGAGAGATAAAAGAATGGTTTAATGGTTTAGAAGTTAAGAGACTTATTCTTAAAAGATAAGAGACTTGACTTAATATGGATGTTTGTGTGAAACCTCATTCGTGAGTAATGAGTACTTGGTTTTGAAAAGAATGATGTTTTACCGATTTCGGAAATCAGAATGTGTATCGACAAACCACTGCAGCGTTAATAAAGGAAAATGTATTGAATAATTAAGTATTATTAAAACCAGTAGAAACCTCCATCTGCATAGAAGCTAAGATGAGACAAAATGATATTACATTTTCTAGATCATGGCTGCTTAATAAGATTGATTATGAACAAGAATAACCTATTCTTTATGACATATGTTACTCAATTGTTTTAAAAGAGATTAAGACATTGAACTATGAAACTTTTCAAAAAGAGACTTGTGTAATTGAAATTAGGCAAACTGGAACTTTAGGGAAAAGAAAGGCATTGTGTTGTCTTAAAATGGTTTAAAACATAAGGTGTTATAAAAGCTTTATGGGAAGTTGGTTATAACGACCTTATGAAAACAAAAGAAAGGTTTTATCATCGGTTAATGTGGTAACTTGACTTTAAAAAGAGAAGTGTTTTGGTCAAAAAAGAAAGAATGGAAGTTGTTTTGGTTTACTTAAAAGATATAAGTCACTCTATTTTATACTACGGGTATCGGGTGACTTTTATAAAAGGAATTTAACGTACGTAGTACTTTAGGGTTAAAACCCGGACTTGGGCATAAAATGAAAGTACTTCGAGTTGTGTAGAAACTGCATGCTTGTTGTTGTGAAAACTTGCCTATCTTGTTGTGATAGTCTTTGTTGTGCAAGAATTGTGTTTCTATACTACCGCGTCTCGATGGAGGTCGGTTGACTTGTTGAGAACTTACTTGGGCGTGACCGGCGGTGACGGATAAATTCCGCAGTGCGTTCGCGTTGATAGTGTTACTTTGTAATCGCTTGACATATCGACACGACGCGTAGCGCACGGGTATCTTCCACTTTGATTACCGCCTTGTTGTCTTATTGTTTCCCTTTGGACATCGACACGACGCGTAGCGCACGGGTATGCTTCCATTTGGAATCTGTCTTATTATTTCCTTCGACTCATCGACACGATCGTAGCGCGCGGGTATGCTTCCATTTGGAATGTTGTCTTATTTGTTCCCTTTGGACATACCGACACGATGCGTAGCGCACGGGTATGCTCCCATTTGGATTCTTTGTCTTGTTGTTATCATATCATAGATTGCAGCGATGAGGAAGGTACTCACGCGGATTGATGTTGTGGGCGTGAGACCACGAATTGATATAATCATTATGTGTGTGTCGTAGTTTGGTTATCATACCGTCTCACGCTTTTATAGACTATTATGATTTCATTTCTGATATTTCTGATTTCACATACTTGGTACTGTTATCGACCTCGAATTTGCGTTCATCTGCATGGTAGAAATCATCGGTCATTGTTGACACCCAATTTTGACCCTCCCGTCCAGTCACTAACTATAAAATTAGGCTAATTTTGTAAAATAATTTTTTATGATTTTTTATAATAAAATGCAGCGATAAAACATAAATACAGGCATAAATAAATAATTTAATAATGGCATCGCATCTTACGTAGAGTTTCAAGCACTTAGAGTCCCGCGTCCGCGTTAATTGATTTCAAGCTCTGTCGTAATTCTTAAATAATTAATAAATACATAAAAGAAGTAATTTAGCAATGACGTCGTGTCAGGTAGCATAGCCGCATTTATTAATAATCATTTGTAATTTAAAATCAATTTTAATCTAATACATGCATTTAATAGCACCGCATTTATAAAAGCTTTAAACAATTCTTAAATATCATACTTGCATTTAGCATTTAAATAATTTAATCTAAACTCTATTCAATTTTAATCTAACTTCGCAGTAGTGCATAATAATAAGATTTTAAATAATAGCGCCGCAGTCTAAAGTATTAAGCATTAATTAAATGACGCGCCCGCATTTATTATAACAGTTAGATTGATAAAGCACCTAAGTAATTTAATCACATTTGTTAATTTAAGTTATCACTAGTTAATTAATAATACACTTACCTAGAATTAATTAGCTAATTAATTAACTAGCCTAAAACTAATTAAACTAATACCCTAAACTAACTACCCGTCGCCTACTTCAACACCACCGCCCAAAGACTTATCCTTATTTCTCCCCTTAGCCCACGACAGGGGATTCTCGTCGTCCACAAGACTAAGAAGAGGGACAAACCCTAACCTAAAGAAAACTACGCGCCGCACCCTCCAACACCCGGTAGAGATTCTACCGAGAATCCGGCGACCTTCCTTACCACGCAAGCGCAGTCGACGTGTTCTTACCATAACCAAAACCAAACTTTCCTTTCCTTTCTCCAACGAATCCAACGATACCTTTCCATAACCAAACAAATCCTTCCAAAAATCAGAACCCATTCGAATCAGTAGCAAATCGATACGAATCACTTACCTTCCTTACCTGCACACACCCAAACCTTTATTTACTTACCATAAGCCAACTAGCAAAATCTTTCCGAATCGAAACTTACCATAACCGAATCGCGCGAATCAAGCACCAAATCGCGTCGATATCGGCCGCTACTACTTAATAGGGAATCCAAAGCATGGCTATATAAGCGCGTGCGAGCATTGATCGAAGGACGAGCATGACGGGAGAACACAAAGGGCATCGGGATTCGGAGTCGACTCGGAGAATTAGCATCGCAGAATAAGGTTCGAATCCGCTCTTTTAGTCGGCCCGAACGGCAAACAAAACCTTGCCGCTTTCATTCGCATTGCAAGCCCAAAACCGAAACCGGCGAGTCGACGACTTGATACGCCGCCTCGGTTATTTGCGGAGAAGGTAATATTTTATCCTCATAGTCTTGGATTTTGTTTAACATTAATAATGTGTAATGTGTGTTACGAGCATTTATGTTTATAGAGTTGATTACTAGACACATTTAAGCTAATGTCATCGTTCTTAACCTTCGGATTGCAATTGTTAATGTTTAGGTTAATATTGGCATTCGTGGCATGTTGGCATTCTTGATTGTGCGAGTCGGGGCATTAATTGTTGAAGCATTTTAGTCGGGAAGCTTAGGTTAATATGCGATTTTCCTTAGCGAAGACATGTTTGTTGGTCGTTATATGGTATGTCTGCATTTGATAATGTCTAAAATATTTGACTAACCGTTAAGATGTCTCAGAATGGGTATCGGTATGTAAGTTACCTATTGTACTTGCTTGGGGCAAAGAACTTGAATAGGGGAAGACTTCTAAGGTCATGTAATTCGCAAATAGCTCCATATGTTTGAATGCATTTCATCACTGTTTTATTGACCACTGTGTATGTTTAAGTCACTGTCGACCTGCAATTTGTTCACTTAAATGCTCTCAGGTTAATCCAGATTCATCTACCTGTCTTTGCCTATCTAAATCTTGAAATCATCTCTGATAGTCGGTAATATCTTATACATGGTTTAACTTTGTTATGCAAGTTGTTAATCTGTTAAAATTTAGCTTGTCCTCATCATGAGTAGTTTGTGTCGCTTAGTCTAAAATTCAGGTTGTTAGGTTGAAGTTTCTGTGATTTTTGTAGGCGTTCAGAAGGGTTTAAGTCGGTCGTGTGCGAGTATGTGATTCCCCTCGCTATATAATGATTTAATATATTATCCAAATAGAAGTTTGAACTTGTTCAAAGTTTTGAGGTACCCAAACTAGGATGTTTTAACCTTGTTTCAACTATGTGTGGTCTCTCGTGAGTCAAAATGATAGTACATGTTAATTTAAGAGTTGTTTAAGCGTGTATGGAATTTGTTGTAACTTAATCTTTGTTCACCTTCGATATGCTTATAATTGTCCCTTAGAGAATTTCTAATAATCAAAATGATATTGTTGGGTGATTTTGGCGATCTATGTTAAATGTCAAAATGCTCTTATAAGCTTCCCATTTATCATGTACTATAGCGGTGATCATCTTCTTTTAAATCTGAAATTTGCTTTTGGACCGGCCATTTGAGCTTTGTCATTTGTGCATCTTTGGATCTTTTGTTTGTTTGCCCATTGCTGCATTTTCCACGACCAGCTGCGTGGATGATAGTGTCTTTTACTTTGAAATTGTCACCTTTTTAGAACGATATGACTAAAATTAAATTATGGATATGTGTGTGCATTGCGTTTTAATTATCCATCGGTATTCGTTGAGTTGATACTAATCCTTATCTTCTTTTATTTTTACATGAAATGCTGGACGACAAAGAGTCTCGTGGCGAGACTCATCGTGGCAAATTAATACCGCGTCTATGTGCATTCCTCTATCCGCATCGAATTCCAAAATCATAGGCGAGATGGCGTCGCGTTTCCTCAGTCATTTATTAATTCATATCCTCTCCCTGTTCACTTGTTGTAATTATTTGTCTAACATTCTCTCTAACATTAATATATTTAGAATAGTTTGAGCTCGGGTTGTCCTTAGTAAGGAGTCTAAAATCAGAAACTTACTTGCCCCCTTTAGGTAAATCATCTTAACTGAAGTTATAATTAAACCACTTAGTCACATAATTACTCATGTAGTCTAGACATATTTTTGTCATTAAATCTTAACTTGCATAATTAATCATATGTAGCTATGATATATTTTCAAGATTTCTAACCCATTTGCTATAGCACCCATATAGGAATCTTATTTTTATATATTAAGAAAACCCTTAGCATGTGTTATACTAATCAAGCGGCAAATGTGTACATTTAGTCAATTAATCTATTTTGCATTATATATTATTTAAGGCATGCTTTAAACTTTACACGCATTTTATAGCACTAATCTTATTAATCTTTTGCCAAAAAATACTTTCTATTAAAATATCTTTCAAACATGCATTTTCAATAGCATAATAATTACCCTAGGTTTGGCAGGACAACATGAGTTAGCGGATCTTAGAGGGTGCCTAACCCCTTCCCTCTAGATTAATAAAGAACCCTTACCCAGAATCTCACTAAGTTTAGCAGACAATAAAATGGAGTTAATGTTTTACTTTAAACTAGTTAAACATTTAGGTGTCCTAATTCACCCAAATTAATTAGGTGGCGACTCCGCGAACCCTTAGCATTCTAGCAACCCTTTAGCATTTTAGCACCCTTTTAAACTTTAGCATCTTTTGCAATTTTAGCATCCTTTTAGCATTTTTAAAACCTCTAAGCATCCTTTTAAAATATTTAGCATTTTGTTATTTATTTTCTAACCTTTTTATTAAGCAGCAGGAGTTTAGAAAATAATGTCATCGAAAAAGTGCGGCGAAATGGCGACTCATTTGGGACTTTAGGTTCTTAACCACAACAGACTTGGGGTTATTATTTGACAATTATTTTTTGCATTTAATTTTGTGTGTTGTATTTTTTTTTTTTTTTTTTTTGATTGCTACTTGCTTTACTGCTTTCCTTAAACTAGCATTCCGCTCATATTTCTTCCATTATGGAAAATTCACACAATCACACACTCACGCGCTGGTGTGCTTCGCGCACCCGCACATTTCTTTCAAAAAATATCCAAATTTTAGGAGAGTTGGCGCTGCTTGAGTTAGATCGGTTCGTCGATCGGTAGCGTAGCTTACCGCTCGAGTTGTCGCTCGGGAACCTTGCGTCTAGAAAAGCCAAATCTTAGAAACTTAAGATAGAGCTATACCACCCTTATTCTAGGGCATGCATGCATTTACCTTAGGTGGGTCGGTCCTTGGCATCGACACCACAATTAAGAAGACACCAATTGGCGGGTTATTATAACCCCGCGCCCAAAAAGCATATTATGTGTTGCATAGTCATGATAAACAAAACCAAGCCTGAAGTTGAAATGCCTAAATTGGAAAATGTATACTCATTTTTATTATTATTTTTTTAGATGGAACCTATCCCTCAGATCAGAATGGTGAATGGGGTTCCGAGAAAATTGAGGACATGGTGGTCAAAATTCGACTTGGGTAGTCAGATGGCAATCAGAAGAAGGTTGGGATGCCTTACCTCGTTAATCGACATCTCCCGATCGGCGTTTGGTCGAGCATTGATCGATTTTGGGATCGGATCGAGTCACCTTCAAATTCGGGGATTTGAAATAACCCCACCAGAAGAAGTCAGCTACTTTACCGCTTTAGCATATCACGACAGGAAACCAGTTATTCCACATGGCCAGTCAGGGAAAAAGCTCCTCCGGTATCTGGGTTTGAAGAATACCAGAGAATTGCGTTGCTTTGAAAATAATTGGGTTTCTCTAGACTACTTATCACGAGAGATATGGTTGCGAGGCGGATATAAATTGTTTAAGAATGAATTTTCTTTGCTGCGGACCATTGGAGAGTTAGGCGTCCTGTGCATTTGCTATGGCTTTCTAGGGATTCTTTTATTTCGCTCGAGCATGGAAGGATCGACACGTCATATGTTCGGTGGTTAGAAGCGGTGTTTGATGGCGTTGGTGGCAAACAACTCACTCGGCGCCCGTGATCTTGGCGAGAACTATTTAGGCGTTGAATAAGTGCGAGAAGGGTGAATCGAGCTTCTTTGAAGGCAGTAATCTCATTTTGCAGATGTGGGCAATAGAACATTTTTATCAGCGTTTAAACATGACCGATGTATGCCACAGCGCGGACAACAAGATCTCCACTTTTTATGAAAGAACGAAGCATTATGTGTCACCAGTCGGCACAGAGGATTGGTACAAGTACTAGCGTCCGCGATGTGATCAAGTTGATGGAAGTATCCATTGCTTCCACGTAGTCAAAAGTCTACTTGAGACATAAGGGATTGTATTATATCGGACTTATAGGTCTAAAGGACTCTGACCATATGCTCCATTCTGGCGTACTCGGCGGTTTGGCATACACAAGTAATCCTACCGTAGGCATGAGAGCCTCGAAATTCGATTCGGACGAGTCGTCGTTCGAAGCCAGCGGATCCTTTATGAATGGCATCATATTGACCAAATGGAAATCGGGAAGGACGGCGAGGTCTCCCAGTATCAAGCATGGTTTCTAGATCGCATGGAATATAGTCGAGAAGGGAAGCGGCGTTGAGGACATTCTTTGCGAGGGCGAATGGAGGACAATCAACTTCGAGAGGTCATCACCCGGACATGTGGGCCCTAATGCGATGCGATGCAATACTTGGAGCAGGCGGGAGCTATACAAAGAAAACCTAAGCCGCGTCATCATCGACATAGTTATTTAGTTTGAGATTTTTATTGTTTTTATTATAAAGTGTCATTTGATTAACTTTATTTCCAATAAAGGCATTTCGATACAATGGCTTGGGTACATCTAACATGGCTTTGCATGTATGGCGCTTAGGCCTACCTGCGGCATAATAGAGGTCCCTTGCGTATTAGGAAGCGTTTGAATGTGCTATGTGCAATATATCTACATACACGCAAATTATGCTCTTTATGCTAACAGTTTCTTTGCATTTTTAGAAAGATTTACCATCTTCCCAAAGGTCAGGTTCGTATTTGACTCAACAATGTCGGAGCATCCACACTTTACGGATCAGCGAGAAATGGCGATATGGTAGCTCGGGCGTCGGCGAATGGTTTGGAATTATTCTGTCGGTAGCAGAACCTTGAAGGGAGGAATGTCACGCGATCGGGAAGAATGTATTGCGCGATTGCTACTGACAAATTGTTGATATGCGAGTTGAGATGGAGGCTACGGAATCGACCAACCTATCCATCGGTTTGAATACCACATGCGAGCAAAGGGCCACTACATGCAAACCGTCCTGGAGAGACCTCGCGCGCATATCTCCCAAAACTCTCACAGACCGCGATTACCAACCCAGCGCCCGCCATGCCCGATCATGAGCGCCCAAAAATGATCCCCTGCCCGTGTACCTCGGTCTCCGCTACTCGGCCGCATGATCAGCCCTGTCGCCAAGCCAACCAATGCCCGCGCGCCACCGGCCCAATGAGCCACGGACAACTAAGCTTACAGCGAAACCCAACCTTTTACCGCCGCCAAGAAGTGGATCATTCTGAAGAAATGAAAAGGAAATCCAGAGCAAAATGGGCGATGGCGTAGCGGGAGATTCACGACTGAAAAAGCGGTTCGTGGCATGCGATCGGATAAAGGTCACGAAGGACTAGATTATGAAGATCTTTGCATGCGCGGATGTGGAGCGCGATGGGATACAGTCAGAAGTTCGATCTATTTGATGGGAAAGGAACCCCGTCGCGCGAGTCGTATTGCGACAAGCTAATTGTCGGGGTAGGAAGAACCAGCGATCATCGTGAAGTTGTTCATTCGAAGCTTAACGGCGAGGCAATAGATTGTACACTGCGAGATCGCGTAAATGGCATGTTTGGAATGCATTGGCCCAGAACTTTGTGGAAGCGGTTGGATTTAACACGGCAGGGTGGGCGAGTTCTATCTAATGAAGTTGGAAAAGAAGTCTACGGAGACTTTCGAAGTACGCCGTGAGGTGGCGTTGAGGCGACAAAGTACAACCGCGTGGTGAGAGTGAGAATGACCCGCTGTTCGTGCAATCTTTGAAGGGCCAACCTACATGAGCGGATGATAAGCGTCGTGGGCGGAATTTGCGGAGGTTGTCGAGAATGGGCGATTTCGTAGAAGAGGTATTAAAGCGGCGAGGATCACGAATCTAGCGGCGTGCGAGCAACGATAAAGCGATTCGATCGGGGGCGATCGAAGTACTTGAGGAAGAAAGAGCGATTTCCGCCATGCTCATCTGAAGCACGCAAGCGAAGCATTCATAACATACCAAAACCCGTCCTACGGACCCATACTACCGCAGCGGCGAAACTTTACCTCACTATACACGCCCGCGCCCCGGCTACCACGCGGCCATATATAACGCTTCCCGAGCACCCGTTTATCGGCCCGCATCAACGCCCATCAAGCCCGCCAACGCCGAGCACGATGCGCCCGGACGAACCACGAATTTTGAAGAAGACCGTCGAACCCGCCCCGTGGCGAACCCGTACCCCGGATATACGAAAGGCTGCGGCTGCGAGCTTGATCGAACAATTCGGGGAGGATCCTAGCCTATCGAGATGGTATGATGAGAATAAGCGTTGTGCGTATCACTCGATAGCCGGGGCATGACAGGAAGTTCTACACCTCGGGGACAAAATCGAAGAGTTGATCAAAGAAGGTAATTGGTTGAAGGATCACGCTGACGTGCATGATAATCCTTGCCAAACCACGGCGGCGCTGATGTGCACTTGATAACCCTAGATGAGAATACAACTTTGAGGAACCATCCGTCGATTGAAGTGAGGAAGAGTCGAACATACGCTTTCGTCGCCCTGCCGCAATCACCGAAAAGCGGTATTTGAGTTGGAAAGAACGCCGAGACATAAAGGTTCAATCACGATTGTTGGCGCGGGAAGGGCACCGTCAAGATGGATCGCGAGAGAAAGTGGGAAGCGGGTCATAGAAGTCACCTTGCAGGTATAACCAGTCGGAGGTATTACACACCTATAGAAGCGACGGAGGCACGCAAAGAAGCGTGTGGTGAAGTCGAGGAGTTTTGGAGGAAGATGCCCACTAAAGTATTCCGTCGTAGAAGCGATTAAAGAAAACCTCGGTGCGTATTTCTCTACTTTCATTGTTAATGCATTACGCCTCGCACGGGGCTGCATTGATGGAGGTGTTGAAGAGGCATACGTTCGGAGGTACAATGAGGCAGAACTTGGCGGCTTTGGTCGGACAGTACTAGAGGCGCGAATCACCTTTCACGATGATGAGTTACACGAGGCGTCGAGACCTGACACTTGCATTGAATATCACCGTCAGTCGCGACAGATTGTTTCAACAGTCTTTGATTGATGGAGGCTCGGTAATCGACATTTGTCCGTAGCGACCTTTGTTGAAATTGAGGCGACGTAAGAAATTCGTGAAAGTCATATCGAGTCAAAGGTTTCGACGAGTCCATAGAAGTCGAAGCGTAATGGACCTCATGCTGCGGATCGGACTGCGAGTCGTTGTGGAATTTCAAATATTGGATATTGCTACATGTTACAACTTTGTTGATAGGAAGGTAGTGGATCCGTGAAATTTGGTGCGATCCGTCCACCTTGCGTGATGCCTAAAGTTTATATGGAATCACGGTGAAGTGGTAGTATTTGGAGATAAAGGAAGCATCAGCGATTATGCGATCCTGTCATAGAAAGGCGTGAAACGATCGGATGGTTCGGTTTTCATATTAATGAGATCAAGAGAGCAAGTAGGTCGGCGTTCATTTGCCACGTTCTCTCGAAAATGGTGGCCAGAAATGTTAAGAAATGGATACGAGCGTGAGAGGTCTTGGAGTCGGTATGAAGGGATCACGAGCCTATCGGTTGTTTGGGAAGAGAGACACTTTTGGTTTGGGGTACCGGCCAACGAAGGATTTGGTGACCACGAACCTCGGAAGAAGGATACGTTCCGCACTGCGCCCATTCCGCCGCGAGTCGGTCGTTCGTCAAAGCTACACCCGTCAGGATCTGAGAGAAGATGACCGGATGATCTTGCGGTAGGGTTCGAGAATCTGTTCATAGGTGATGATGAGCGGTGTTGCATGATCGCGAGGAGATCCGCGGAGGAGCTCGCGTTTGGGATCTGAGCGTGGATCTGGCTGAATAATTGGACTTGCACCCTGTCACGACCGTCAGAAGCTTGGTAGAATTTATGATTAGTTCTAGCGGTGTGACCTTTTATCTAGAAAGAAAGCAGACATGCATTTATGATTCTTAATATGTTTTTAATCTCGCAATTTTACTTTCATCATAAATTCGGGACATTTTTGCGACTTTTAAAAGATTTTGTTTGTGTTAAAATTAAATTCTTTAAGCATTTTCTTTCGTGATCATATTAATAAACACATTGATAACGAATATGACATGTAATGAGACAGCGAACAAAGTTCAAATGACGAGCATAACCAGGAACAAGAGGAATGTCATGTCGAACTTAGCCAAGTGGAAAACTTTGAGAATAGGCCTAAACCAAATTTGGAAGAAAGCGAGTTAATAAACTTAGGCGATGAGGCAGTGAAAGAGACTAGAGTCGGCGCCACCTAAGCGTCACCTGGAAGAAAGAATTAATTGAGCTCACGAAGCGATTGCAGATGTGTTTGCTTGGTCATATGAGGACATGCGAGGTTTGAGTCTGAGACGTTAAATCGCCGGGCTACCTATTGAGCCATCTTATTTCCCAGTAAAACAAAGGCGAGAAAGATCAAACGGACATGAGTTTGAAGGTCAAAGAAGAGTGTCTAAGCAGTTTGAGGCAAAGGTAATTCGAGTTGCAAAGTATCTACTTGGTTAGCAAATATCGTCTTGGTAAAGAAGAAAGATGGAAAGGTCAGTCTGCGTGGATTACAGAGACCTCCGAGCGGCCAGAAGGATGACTTTCTCTTCCAAACATCCATATACTCATCGATAATTGTGCGAAGCATGAACTCTGATCGTTAATCATTGCTTTGCTATCATCGGATCCTTATGGCGAGAAGAGGGCCGAAAAAGCGGCATTCACTACCCCGTGGTGTACTATTATCGAGTTATGCCGTTCGGTCTCGAAACGCGGCGCCACCTACGTAGAGCCATGACCACCATCTTCCATGACATGATTCATAAAGAAATTGAGGTCTATGTGGGCGGCGTCATCATCAAATCGCAGCGGAGGACCGTTGGCAAACTTGAAGAAATTTTTCCAACGACTAAGGCGGTATAACGAAGTTGAATCACGCAAAGTGCGCGTTTGGCGTTCCAGCAGTGTTGGGTTTTATAGTGGCGGGAGAGGATTGAGCTAGACCGCCGAAAATAAAAGCCATCAAGAGTTACCTCTCCGAAAAGCAAAAAGGGCGTGATGAGCTTCCAGCGCCTCAACTACATCAGCGAGTTCATAGCCCGATCTACAGTGATATGCGAGCGATATTCAAATTATTGAAAAAGGATCACGGCTACGAGTGGACAACAGTTGCCAACGAGCTTTTGTGAGAATCAAGAATACCTTTCTAATCACTTGATTCTAGTACCTCGAGCGGAGACCTTTGCTACTCTATTATGCGTGTTAGAAAATGCTTTCGGATGCGTGTTGAGGCAACACGATGAAAGCGAGGAAAAAGAGCGGGCCATATACTATTTGAGTAAGAAGTTCACGGCGTATGAAGCTCGTTATACTCTGTGGAGCGTCTTGTTGCGCGTTAACTTGGGTCGCCCGAAGTTCGGGCATTATCTATCGGCATACACTACTTATCTTATTTGAGGATGGATCCGCAAGTATATCCTTGAAGCCCGTGCCAGCGGAAAACTAGCGAAATGGCAAATTATGTTGGCGAGTTTGACATCGTCTACGTCACGCGAGTAGTAAAAGGGCGGGCATTAGGCGATCATCTGCTTGAGAACCCGATCGATGAAGAAATCGAGCCCGCCGAACCTATTTTCTGATGAAGAGGTATTGTTTGTCGGAGAAGATATCTCGGAGGATTACGGGTTGGAGGATGTTTTTGATGGGCGGCAAATTTCAAAGTCGGCATTGGGCGGTTTGGTTTGAAGCAGTCGGCGTTATCCGATTTCCATGGCTCAATTTCCATGCAACAATATGGCGGAATATGAAGCTTGCATATTGGGGCTCGGAATGGCGTAGATATGGACATCTGAGTTCTTGGTCATAGGCGATTGGACTGCGATCCATCAGTGCGGTGAATGGGCAACGAGAATATGAAGATACTTCCCTACTATTTTGCGTGAAGGAATTACGAAGAGGTTGACCACATAGAATTTAGGCATGTTAGGATCGAGCGAATTCGATCATTGGCAACCTTATCCTCGTGATTGACATCAGGACAAGAATTACATCGATCGATCACGGTGAGTGTCTTTGGAGCGGTAGAACTATTGCTCGTATAGGTGAAGAAAGCGACGGCAATCCATGGTACCATGACATCAAAAGGTACCTCGAGCGGGAGAATATCCGAAGGCATAACCAAGCGTCGAAGAAGACAACCGAAGACTAGCAAATCATTTCTTTTTGAATGGAGAAATTGTATGCAGAAGGACTCGGATCTGGGCCTCTTGAGATGTGTCGATGCTCGAGGCAAGCAAGCTAGTAGAAGAGATACGGAGGACATGTGGACCTCGTATGAGCGGCTTCACTTTGGCGAAAAAGATTCTGCGGCGAGTTATTTTGGATGGCGATGGAAGCAGTTGTATCCGCTTTGTGCGAAATGTCGGCAATGCGGTTCATGGAGATTTGATTGAGTACCTCGAATGAACTTAATGTAACGAGTTCTCCTGGCGTTCGCTTGCAGGGCATGGATGTCATCGGCCTATCGAACGCGACTTCAAATGGGCGCAGATTCATCCTCGTAGCGATTGACTATTTCACTAAATGGGTAGAAGCATCATCACGCGGTCGATGTGGCGAAAAAGGTGGTGGTCGACCGTTCGCAACAACATCATTGTCGATTTGGGAGTCTGAATCAATTGTGACCGATAGCGGAAGCAATCTCAGCGATAATTTGATGCGTGATATATGTGGAAATTTCAAGATCACGCAGTAATTCCACTCCGTCTGACCCGGATGAATGGGCGATGGAAGCGACGATAAGAACATCAAGAGGATATTGCGCAAGATGATCGAACTGACAAACATTGGCGTGAGAATTTGCCTTTCGGCTTTTGGGTTATCGCACCAATCAGGACCTGCGAGGCGGCCGTATCTTTTGGTGTATGGAGCAGAAGGTGTTACCAGCAGAGGTGGAAATACCATCGTTAAGAATCATCGAAGCCGAGTTGGCGGCCAAGTGGATAAAGGATCGTTCTGGCGATTGATGTTGATTAATGAAAAAAGGTTGAATGCGATCTGTCATGGCGGTATATCGAGCGAGAATGGCTAGAGCTTTTAACAAGAGAGTAAGACCAAGGTTATTCAAGCGGGACAATTGGTTTTGAAACGCATATTTCGAATCAAAATGAAGCTAAAGGAAAGTTCGCACCCGATTAGCGAGGCCTACATGGTCCATCGAGTATTAAGTGGAGGGCACAATCTTGGAGATGGATGGCGAGTATGGCCCGAGCTATCAGCGAATCTGATGAAGAGATATTACGTCTAGGAGTATTTGTCTTAGTGTAATCCACTTTATATTGTAAAAGCTGCATTCGCCGGTGGGATATGCATAGAGCCAATATAGGGTCTCGTTGCAAATCAAAAGCCGCTTTACTTATGTCGAACTACGTTATGACACGATTCCCTTGGCGGATCGTGGCGGCCATATCGGCCGGTCCCACTTTTAGAATTTTACCCAATTTCGCTTGTAATGAACTACGTCATGACTGATTCCTCGTGGGGATCGTGGCGGCCTAAATCGGCCGGTCGCGCGTTAGGAATCTCCCGTTTGTCTGAGCAACAAATGGGTTTGGGTTATTCAAAAGCGATATGAGCAATTCATCACGAAGTTAAGTTCGCCAGCGCGACACATAATTGAGGCGACTGCGCACCGTGAGGAAGGCAATAACAAGGACTCGAAGGATGTTCGTTTGGTCGAAATACATGTCATATTCGGCAAATTAGGCGAGGCTTTTACATTTTTACGCATGTCATATAAATGTTTATTTCTAAAGATGTTTTGTGCATACTTATGAAAACATTTCATTTTGGAAAATGCTTTTGGAACACTACTAAACATCTCGAAAGAGGTCGACGGGGTTTGCAAATCCAAGCAGGCGAACGCGCGGACATCGAGGACAAGCGGCAAAGTCGAATCTGAATCGACCCCAAAAACTCACAAATTTTCTTTGGCGCAGTCTTTTCATATTATGAAGCGAGAAAGTGCAATAGCGAGAGCAGAAAATCGGCGAAAGGTTTCTTCATATTAGCGAAGCAAAGCGGCCCGGCGGAAAAGGGCATCAATAATCGGCGATCAAAAGTTGAGGCATGACAAAACCTAAGCGATCAACTCGGGCATAAAGTCAAATTGGCAACCCGCGCATCACGCCCAACAAAGCGTCGAGACAATTAAATCGATTCGGCATTTAGCATGTCGTGCAGGACAACATCTCGATATTAAATGGCGTATCGGGGCGACATCTCGACCCGTAACATTGCACTTATATACATTTATCATTTCGTTTAAGCGGTATACACTAACGCGTTTTTCTCAGCTTAGCTCGCGAGCATTTATTCTCTGAGGAAGCGGCGGCGTACGTCGAGCGGCGGCGTTATCGGCGTGTGTCGAGCGGCGACACCATCGGCGTCGCGTCTGCGCAGCGCCAGCGGAATACGTCCGCAGCGGCGTTATGAGCATTGTGTCGAGCGGCGACACCATCGGCGTGCGTCTGCAGCGGCGCCCGGCGGAACACGTCCGAGCGGCGGCGTTATCGGCGTGTGTCAGCGGCGACACCGTGGCGTGCGTCTGCAGCAGCGCCCGGCAGCAACACGTCGAGCGGCGGCGTTATCGGCGTGTGTCGGCGGCGACACGTCGATGTGCGTCTGCGGCAGCGCCCGGCGGCAATACGTCGAGCGGCGGCGTTATCGGCGTGTGTCGGCGGCGACACCATCGGCGTGCGTCTGCAGCAGCGCCCGGCGGCAATACGTCCGAGCGGCGGCGTTATCGGCGTGTGTCAGCAGCGACACCATCGGCGTGCGTCTGCAGCGGCGCCCGGCCAACACGTCCGAGCGGCGATGTTATCGGCGTGTGTCAGCAGCGACACCATCGGCGTGCGTCTACGCAGCGCCCGGCGATAACACGTCGAGCGGCAGCGTTATCGGCGTTGTGTCCAGCGGCGACACCATCGGCATTTCGTCTGTACGCAGCGCCCGGCAGCGTCGAGCAGCGGCGTTATCAACACAACAAGTCAGCAAACGCGCCATCGTGGCGTATCACGCACGGGGGCGATTTACGTACTCCGAAATTGCATTTAAATGCGCATGCTTTATTATCTGTCTTAGCGATTCGCACTAACTCTTTCTTGAGCTTTAGTCTACGAGGGCGATTGCAACAAGGACAGCGTATCGCATTCACAATCGCAACACGTCGCGCAAAGCGAAATCACAGCATTTGCGGCATCGCATCAACGGCGAGCTTCGCATTTTGCGAGATAACCTTTTCTACTCACGATTGCATTACTTTTAAAATTATACATCATCATTTTGCCTTATGATTATGCACTAACCGTTTGTTCAAGTCTTAGCATGCGGGAAGCGGGGAGCCTGGCGTGGATTTTCTCTTCTGACGGGGCAATTTGTTGGGGCGACCTTCCCGATGAATGGCGAAAGCGGCCTCAGCGTCGGTCCATTCGCTCACATCACCATAGAACCAGACGCGCGAAGCCTAGCGGTACACGAGTTCAAGCGTTTATCTTACTTTATTCTTTCATCACATCGGTGTCATCGCCTTTCGACAGCTGGGGCGACTTAGTCGCGTTAGCGCGCCAGTGTTTTGACCATGGTAACCCGGTGTCGTCATAACTCGACCTTTGGGGCGGCTAGTCGCGTTAGTCATACGATGTTTGGCCGTGGTAACGATGTCGTCATAACTCGACACTGGGACAGATTTTGATTTTTTGCGTCAGCCTTGTCTACCTGCCCAGCATTTTTTGCAATTCCGGAGATCGAGACAAAATTGGCTATGAGTCAACGTCTTTGTCCGAAGATTCTTCCATCATCTCCATACAAAGAGGGACAGCTGTTGACACCCAATTTTGACCCTCCCGTCCAGTCACTAACTATAAAATTAGGCTAATTTTGTAAAATAATTTTTTATGATTTTTTATAATAAAATGCAGCGATAAAACATAAATACAGGCATAAATAAATAATTTAATAATGGCATCGCATCTTACGTAGAGTTTCAAGCACTTAGAGTCCCGCGTCCGCGTTAATTGATTTCAAGCTCTGTCGTAATTCTTAAATAATTAATAAATACATAAAAGAAGTAATTTAGCAATGACGTCGTGTCAGGTAGCATAGCCGCATTTATTAATAATCATTTGTAATTTAAAATCAATTTTAATCTAATACATGCATTTAATAGCACCGCATTTATAAAAGCTTTAAACAATTCTTAAATATCATACTTGCATTTAGCATTTAAATAATTTAATCTAAACTCTATTCAATTTTAATTTAACTTCGCATGAGTGCATAATAATAAGATTTTAAATAATAGCGTATGATCTAAAGTATTAAGCATTAATTAAATGACGCGCATTTATTATATGATTAGATTGATAAAGCACCTAAGTAATTTAATCACATTTGTTAATTTAAGTTATCACTAGTTAATTAATATTACACTTACAATTAATTATTTTGATAATTAATTAATTCGCGAAAAACTAATTAAAATATTACCCTAAACTAACTACCCGACCGTCGCTTGGCGGCACGACACCTATCCTTATTTCTCCAGCCAGCGGCGAAGATTCTAAATCGTCCACAAGACTAAGAAGAGGACAAACCCAACCTAAAGAAAACCTACGCGCCTCGCACTCCAACACCCAAAGATTCTACCTCGAGAATCCGCGACCTTCACTACCAGCAGCGCGATCGGCGTGTTCTTACGTAACCAAAACCAAACTTTCCTTTCCTTTCTCCAACGAATCCAACGATACCTTTCCATAACCAAACAAATCCTTCCAAAAATCAGAACCCATTCGAATCAGTAGCAAATCGATACGAATCACTTACCTTCCTTACCTGCACACACCCAAACCTTTATTTACTTACCATAAGCCAACTAGCAAAATCTTTCGAATCGGAAACTTACCATAAGAATCGCGCGAATCAAGAACCAAATCGCGTCGATATCGGCCTTACTACTTACCTAATAGGGAATCCAAAGCATGGCTATATAAGCACATGCAGGAGCATTGATCGAAGGGCGAGCGAGACGGGAGAACACAGCGCATCGAGTCGTGAGTCGGCGCAGAATTAGCATCGCGAGAATAAGGTTCGAATCCGCTTTCTTTAGTCCCCGAACCCGACAAACAAAACCTTGCCCTTTCATTCGCATTGCAAGCCCAAAACCCGAAACCCGAGCGAGTCGACGACTTGATACGCTGCCTCGGTTCGCTGCCCGGAGAAGGTAATATTTTATCCTCATAGTCTTGGATTTTGTTTAACATTAATAATGTGTAATGTGTGTTCTGAACGACTGTTTATGTTTATAGAGTTGATTACTAGACCTGTTTAAGCTAATGTCGACTGTTCTTAACCTTCGGGATTGCAATTGTTAATGTTTAGGTTAATATTGACATTCGTGGCATGTTGGCATTCTTGATTGTGCAGTCAGGGGCATTAATTGTTGAAGCATTTTAGTCGGGAAGCTTAGGTTAATATGCAGTTTTCCCTTAGCTGAAGACATGTTTGTTGGCTGTTATATGACTGTGTCTGCATTTGATAATGTCTAAAATATTTGACTAACCGTTAAGATGTCTCAGAATGGGTATCGGTATGTAAGTTACCTATTGTACTTGCTTGGGGCAAAGAACTTGAATAGGGGAAGACTTCTAAGGTCATGTAATTCGCAAATAGCTCCATATGTTTGAATGCATTTCATCACCGCTTTATTGACCACTGTGTATGTTTAAGTCCTTTGTCGACCGCAATTTGTTCACTTAAATGCTCTCGAGTTAATCGATTCATCTACTGTCTTTGCCTATCTAAATCTTTGAAATCATCTGATAGTTGGTAATATCTTATACATGGTTTAACTTTGTTATGCAAGTTGTTAATCTGTTAAAATTTAGCTTGTCCTCATCATGAGTAGTTTGTGTCGATTAGTCTAAAATTCATGTTGTTAGTTTGAAGTTTCGTGATTTTTAGTCGCCCGTAATGGTTTAAGTAGTTCGTGTGCGAGTATGTGATTCCCTAGCTATATAATGATTTAATATATTATCCAAATAGAAGTTTGAACTTGTTCAAAGTTTTGAGGTACCTAAACTAGGATGTTTTAACCTTGTTTCAACTATGTGTGGTCTCTCTGTGAGTCAAAATGATAGTACATGTTAATTTAAGAGTTGTTTAGCGTGTATGGTATTGTAACTTAATCTTTGTTCACCTTACGATATGCTTATAATTGTCCCTTAGAGGATTTCTAATAATCAAAATGATATTGTTGGGTGATTTTGGCGATCTATGTTAAATGTCAAAATGCTCTTATAAGCTTCCCATTTATCATGTACTATAGCGGTGATCATGTCTTTTAAATCTGAAATTTGCTTTTGGACCAGCCATTTGAGCTTTGTCATTTGTGCATCTTTGGATCTTTTGTTTGTTTGCCCAGCTGCTGCATTTTCCACGACCAGCTGCGTGGCGATAGTGTACTTTACTTTGAAATTGTCACCTTTTTAGAACGATATGACTAAAATTAAATTATGGATATGTGTGTGCATTGCGTTTTAATTATCCACATCGGTATTCATTGAGTTGATACTAATCCTTATCTTCTTTTATTTTTACATGAAATGCACCGGAGCAACAAAGAGTCTCATGGCGAGACTCATCGTGGCAAATTAATACCCGCATCTATGTGCATTCCTCTATCCGCATCGGAATTCCAAAATCATAGGCGAGATGGCGTCGCCGTTTCCTCGAGTCATTTATTAATTCATATCCTCTCCCTGTTCACTTGTTGTAATTATTTGTCTAACATTCTCTCTAACATTAATATATTTAGAATAGTTTGAGCTCGGGTTGTCCTTAGTAAGGAGTCTAAAATCAGAAACTTACTTGCCCCCTTTAGGTAAATCATCTTAACTGAAGTTATAATTAAACCACTTAGTCACATAATTACTCATGTAGTCTAGACATATTTTTGTCATTAAATCTTAACTTGCATAATTAATCATATGTAGCTATGATATATTTTCAAGATTTCTAACCCATTTGCTATAGCACCCATATAGGAATCTTATTTTTATATATTAAGAAAACCCCCTTAAGCATGTGTTATACTAATCAAGGCAGGCAAATGTGTACATTTAGTCAATTAATCTATTTTGCATTATATATTATTTAAGGCATGCTTTAAACTTTACACGCATTTTATAGCACTAATCTTATTAATCTTTTGCCAAAAAATACTTTCTATTAAAATATCTTTCAAACATGCATTTTCAATAGCATAATAATTACCCTAGGTTTGGCAGGACAACCGCAAGTTAGCGGATCTTAGAGGGTGCCTAACCCCTTCCCTCTAGATTAATAAAGAACCCTTACCCAGAATCTCACTAAGTTTAGCAGACCATAAAATGGAGTTAATGTTTTACTTTAAACTAGTTAAACATTTAGGTGTCCTAATTCACCCAAATTAATTAGGTGGCGACTCCGCGAACCCTTAGCATTCTAGCAACCCTTTAGCATTTTAGCACCCTTTTAAACTTTAGCATCTTTTGCAATTTTAGCATCCTTTTAGCATTTTTAAAACCTCTAAGCATCCTTTTAAAATATTTAGCATTTTGTTATTTATTTTCTAACCTTTTTATTAAGCAGCAGGAGTTTAGAAAATAATGCCGCGGTCGAAAAAGGGCGCGACAGCTGTCGATCCCCGCGTTTAGGATCTCATTTCAGCGTTTTGGGAAGCTCCATTTCGTCGGAGGCTTATCTTTGGTATGTTACCCTGAGTCTGTAAGTTCTTGTACGTTCAGGGGTATGGCGGGGCCCTGTCCCGTCATAGTTGTTGTATAAATCTTAGAGTGCTGTAGCCTTTGTTGTGGCGGTGTAAGGATTATGCTATTCAAATGTTTATATATATATATATGTTGGAAGGCAACTGTTTTGGTTGGCCTATTTGCTTTTATTTATCATGTCTCTCGTTTCATATTTATGCTTTATGTTCCGCTGATTTTCTCTGATGTTGTATCACTAGGGTGCTCGGGGTAAGGCACCAGTCACGGGCCCCGGTTCGGGTCGTGACAAAAGTGGTATCAGAGCAGTTAATCCTCGGAAAGTGTCTACAGACCGTGTTCAGTGGTAGTCTTGATTATCGGTGTGTTGTGCACCACATCTATAATCGTGAGGCTATAGGACATTTAGGATTAGTTTCATTCTTCTCATTCGAGATCGTGCCCTGTAGGCTGTGATAAGTTGGACCCTCCGACGTATTCCTTTCGCTACGATTATGCCTCGCGTAAAACCTTGAGCCCAGATGGGCAAGCGATCGAAAAGGCATTAGTGGGATCTGAGAGGAATGCGAGCGCGAGCGTCGATACACGAGCAGTGCTTCGACGGCGAGTTTCGCGACCGCCAAAGCCAGCGAAGTTTAAGCGCAGCGATGGGCTGCTGAGACTACGATACACGAGCCTCCGGTCCCACGGCACGGAGCAGATGAGACGGGTACAAGGAGATGGCCCGATCGCGGCGGTCGTGGCCGATATGAGGATAAGTGGGCCGGCGATTCGATGCACGATGCCGTTCACCCTAGATCGGATAGTTTGAGGCTACAGGACTTCACGAGATGTAGCGCCGAGTTCTGGTCGAGGCACGAGGATGATCCGCAGGAGTTCATCCGAAACGATTCAGTGGATCGTAAGTGATCAAGGCTTGAGACCGAGTCGGTGGTCACAGGTTCGCATCACCGCGTGATACCGCAATGATCGGTAGTTTGATTCGCGAGCCGTCGGGAGAGAATGCACTTCCGCTATTTGGGACGAGTTCGCAAGGCATTTCTTGCACATTTCTTGCCTCGCAGATGAGGAGGGCTCGGTAACGATTTTTGGTGTTGCGCGAAGCGGCGTGCGGTTCGAGTACAATGTGAGTTCGACTCATTGGCAGACGCGTCCGCGTTAAGCTAGTATGGAGGATCGAGTCCACCGATATGTTCTGAGGCTCGATGATTACCTAGCAGAGAGTTGTTGGGGTAGCTCTTCACCGGGCATGGACATTGCCAGCACGCAGCTTATACACTTGGAGGTGAGCGGAGAAATCGGAATGACCAAAGTCAGCGAAGAGGCGAAGCTGCAGGTCCTTTGGTGATTTTAGGCGGCGCCTCGGCCAAAGAACTAGTTATGTGCCTCCGCCAGATGAGTGGTCCTCTACAATCTTGAGCGTCGAGTTTTGCGAGCGGTCGTGGGCTCGAGGTTCAGATTTCGGAGAGCGGGTGTTAACGGTGAAGCCACCCATACCTCGTTGTGGCCGTGGTAGACTCGCGATGGGAGTGTCGTGCTAGTCGGGAGTTTGTTTTACATGCGGCGTGAGGCCATTTAGGAGAAACTGTCCAGGGGTAGCCCGGTAGGATAGCAATGACTACGGGATCTGTTGCAGTTCTTCACCTTCCATAGTCGACATGATGTTCATACACGGAGCCACGGTAGAGTCGCGGTGGAAGTTCCCGATTTTTTGTCCTGAATCGCCTATTTTGGTATATCCTTAACCTCAGAGTTTTGTATGTATTGATGATGTGATGATGTGTTTAGTGTTATGTTCGGATAGCTTTGTGCTAAAGCGTGATGTAGAACTGGTTGTGAGAAGGGTAAGCTTGAGGGTGAGAAAATGATGAACCTTAGAATATTACAGTTGAGACCTTAGATGTAAGCCGTCTTGAGTACAGTTTTGCAAGTGATCCTTGTCGAGTGCATTTTTATGCCTAGAACGTTTTGTGTGATAAAGTCCCGGTAGTGTCTGATGGAAGTGGTAGCTTTCGACTGTAGAGGTAAGATTGTTCGGATCGGGAACAAGAGCGTGATGCGTTAAGTGGGTCGGGTTGGGGCCGTGTTGAGGGCCAACCGCGGCTGTTCGAGGTGGGTCGGCTCGGGTGGTCCCGCCGGTGGTAGTCACGAGGGTGCTAGGCCCAAGTTTAGATGACCATCGTATGAGTTTGTGGATATGTTCGACCAGAATCGGTTCGTGAAGGCGGGAATGGCCTTAGAGGAAATAAAGCTAGTAAGATGACCAAGTTTGGAGGTTGTGACTCCAAAGTATTGAAACCGAAGCAATGATGAAGTATGGTGCGTATACTAGAAGAGTTCAAGTGTTCGGAGGCACGACGAGTAAGAAAGAGAAGAGCGTGTGTTAGTTCGTGGCGGGCATGGCGTTGGCAACTTGTTAGAAGATCTTCTTCGTAATCCACTGAGAAGGAACATTCGGACGAATGTTTCTAAGGAGGAGAATGTTATACCGTATTTCCGCAGTATGTACGTGAGGCGTGCGTATTAAATTTTGCCTTAAGAATTGACAAGTTTGAAATTTGTACACAAGTGCCAAAAAGAGTCGTTTTAAACGCGTTTCATGACTTTCGTAGGGAAAATTCCGCTATGTCATTAATAATTTTTGCGGATTTTTCGAGAGACGAAACATTTTGGACCAACGGGAGGGACAAGTGTCACCTCCCATTGGAAGCAAGTGGACGACATGGCGACCATTAGCACGTTTTGGTGTTGAAATTTTGGTCAAGGGTTAGGTAGGATATTTTGTGTAGATGGATAAGGTAGCACATGGCTAAATCTTGGCCTTACACTTGCTATGCACTTGTCTTCATCTTGGCCATTGGTTGACCTTCACTGACCTATAAATACCTCTAGTTGAAGACATTCTTCATCCAAAACTTGAGCAATCTATCTAAGTCTCAAAATACTCCTCCCACTTGTTTGCTTCGTCAAGCCCTCCCCTCCCTGAGAAGCTTTGGCCGAGGCCTCCTCCCCTTTGTAGAGGTTTGGTAGTGGGGTACACCCCAGCCTAGTTGTTTTCGTATAAAACCCATTTTTGTGGTATAGAAATACTCTCCTAGTATTGTTATAATGCCCAAATACTTTAGCCCATATACCTTGTAGTACTTTCCAAAGTACCCTTTTTATACAAAAGCCCAGAAAATATTATTATACTTCCTCTTAGCCTCTAAACGAAACCCTAAGGAAATCTTCATTGTTAGTTGAAGTATTTAAGTAGAGGTTGGTTAGAACTTCTAAGGGTTGGTTGGAGCGGGTTGGAGCGCACGGAGTAGGAGCTAAACCTTGCTCAGGATCGACATATAAACTCGGATAATTTTGGGCTTATCGAGGTAAACACTCTTGACCTTCTATTGTAATTGGAAATTACATGTTGTAGGAATATATAGTTGAAGTATACTATATATAGAACTGAACTTTATAATTGTGCGGCAATGTCTTTTGACTTAAGCTGAATAATACTTACGGCGATGTCTTGCGACTTAAGCTGAATTTTAAGAAGTGGCCAACTGTAATTACATAGGGTGTATTACATGAAGCGTGTAGTATTAGTGAGTAGAATTGTACACGTCCGGTTAGACGTGCAAACCCCCCCCCGTGGTTGGGTTGGTGGTCGGCCTCGATAGAGGAGGAGATTTACGCTGTTGTGGGAAGTCTTCGCGAATTTTACGTAAGATATTCTACATTGAGATCTAAGATGTTAATAGGCGCCTTGTGGCCTCTATAGGTTGAAATACTACGTGTGGCGTGAGTGCAGCTTAAGGTGTGGCCGAGCGGTTTAAGGTACTTGAGCGCTTTGCTTTTAGTCGAATCGTCGCGAGGTATGTGAACCTCTTCTTATCATTCTAGCATGATATGTGTATAACTATGTAGTACGGTAGACGTACATGTGTTAAATGTATTTGATTGTTTTTAAACATAAAGTGTTATAACAACTCTATGTAAATGAGAAATGCTTTGTGGTTTCTTTTTTTAAAAGATAACTGATTTGACTTATAACCGACTTGATGTGTGATAATAAAGAACCTCGAAGTATTCTAAAAGATTAAGAAACCTTTTTGGAAGAAGTGTATACTTGGTTTGAAAACATAAGAGTTATACCAGCTTTATGAAAAGTTAGGTGTAACGTCTTAAGAGAGATAAAAGAATGGTTTAATGGTTTAGAAGTTAAGAGACTTATTCTTAAAAGATAAGAGACTTGACTTAATATGGATGTTTGTGTGAAACCTCATTCGTGAGTAATGAGTACTTGGTTTTGAAAAGAATGATGTTTCACCGATTTGGAAATCGAATGTGTATCGACAAACCATCTGCAGCGTTAATAAAGGAAAATGTATTGAATAATTAAGTATTATTAAAACCAGTAGAAACCTCCAATGCATGTAGAAGCTAAGATGAGACAAAATGATATTACATTTTCTAGATCATGGTCGCTTAATAAGATTGATTATGAACAAGAATAACCTATTACTTTATGGCATATGTTACTCAATTGTTTTAAAAGAGATTAAGACATTGAACTATGAAACTTTTCAAAAAGAGACTTGTGTAATTGAAATTAGGCAAACCGGAACTTTAGGAAAAGAAAGGCATTGTGTTGTCTTAAAATGGTTTAAAACATAAGGTGTTATAACAGCTTTATGGGAAGTTGGTTATAACGACCTTATGAAAACAAAAGAAAGGTTTTATCATCGGTTAATGTGGTAACTTGACTTTAAAAAGAGAAGTGTTTTGGTCAAAAAAGAAAGAATGGAAGTTGTTTTGGTTTACTTAAAAGATATAAGTCACTCTATTTTATACTACGGGTATCGGGTGACTTTTATAAAAGGAATTTAACGTACGTAGTACTTTAGGGTTAAAACCCGGACTTGGCATAAAATGAAAGTACTTGAGTTGTGTAGAAACTCGCTATGCTTGTTGTTGTGAAAACTTGTCTACGCTTGTTGTGATAGCCTTTGTTGTGCAAGAATTGTGTTTTTATACTACCGCGTCTCGATGGAGGTCGGTTGACTTGTTGAGAACTTACTTGGACGTGGCCGTGGTGTGGATAAATTCCACTGCGTTCACGTTGATAGTGTTACTTTTATGTCGCTTTGGACATCGACACGATCGTGGCGCGCGGGTATGCTTCCACTTTGATTACCGCCTTGTTGTCTTATTGTTTCCCTTTGGACATCGACCGCGATCGTAGCGCGCGGGTATGCTTCCATTTGGAATCCGTCTTATTATTTCCTTCGACTCATCGACACGATCGTAGCGCGCGGGTATGCTTCCATTTGGAAATGTTGTCTTATTTGTTCCCTTTGGACATACCGACACGATCGTAGCGCAGGTATGCTCCATTTGGATTCTTTGTCTTGTTGTTATCATATCATAGATCACGCGGTGAGGAAGATACTCCACGCGAGGATTGATGTTGTGGCGTGAGACCACGAATTGATATAATCGTTATGTGTGTATCGTAGTTTGGTTATCATACCGCTCTGCTTTTATAGACTATTATGATTTCATTCTGATATTACTGATTTCACATACTTGGTACTGTTATCGACCTCGCCCGGCTGCGTTAAATCTGCATGGTAAGAAATCGTCATTTGTCGATCCCGCGTTTAGGATCTCATTTCGTTTTGGGAAGCACCGCTTCGTCGGAGGCTTATCTTTGGTATGTTACCACCAGTCCGTAAGTTCTTATGCGTTCAGGTATGGCGGGGCCCCTGTCGTCATAGTTGTCAGATAAATCTTAAGTGCATAGCTTTGTTGTGGGCGAGTGTAAGGATTATAGCTGCTCAAATGTTTATATATATATGTTGGAAGACAAGCTTTTTGGTTGCTTTATTTGCTTTTATTTATCATGTCTCTCGTTTCATATTTATGCTTTATGTTCCGCTGATTTTCTCTGATGTTGTATCACTAGGGTGCCCGGGGTAAGGCACCAGTCACGGGCCCCGGTTCGGGTCGTGACAGGATCACCACTTCCTTTAGCAGAAGCTCCAATATGACATAGCAATCGTTATAGATAGACTTTGAGATGCTTGAATAGTTGCAGCCTAGCCTTTTCGTTAATTGGATCTCCTACCTCCACTGTTAATAAGTGGCGGCAAGACTCGAATCCTGGAATTCGATCGGATCCTCCCACATGTTCAATCGTTTTTTAGCAGTTTCCCCAGAGATCCTCCTGTCAAGGTCTCAAGGAAGAGGGCAAAGAAGGAGTCAACGACTCCGAGGATCCACATAACAATAAACTCCTTTGATGAATGGAGTAGTAAAGTGCTTGAGGACTTTTTGTCCAGAATTGAGCATATAGCTAAAGGTTTTAGGCCCGCCCTAACAATTTACTTCCATAACTTAGGAAAATTTGATGGGGTTTTCTTGCTAAAGCACCTGACGTCTAATTGGAAGGTTCCATCTCCAGCCTCTAACAACCAAGTGAGTAAGTATTTTTACAAAGATAGCCCTATAAAAATGAAAAAAAATTGTATAATTTTAATTTCTTTCATTATTATTTATTGCCTCAACTCATTTCCCGTGACCCAATGTGAAGCCTCAACCAAGCAGTCATTCCACTATTTATCATCATCTAATAATTATAAAGCGTAGTATGTTTCTCAATAAGTTTTATGTTCTTGCCTATTGATTGTTCTGATGTTTTCGAAGAAAATGCATCCTTTGACAAAATTAAACAGCATTCTCATATAAAAATGTTCTCCACTTGGAGGATTGCAAATTAAATCCTCTCAACCCTCCCATTTTGCATTCTTTTTCATTTTTTGTCTGTTGCATTCCAGACCCAACGGGTAGGGAAATCAGAATATGTCACTTCATGTGGATCAACTGTAGAGTTGTGGAGCCTAATTTACCGCTAACATTATGAAGACCCTACACAGAGTGTGGAACGCTGATCGACCTAGGGCGTCATTTTTCTTTTTTTAGGTAGAGCAAAAGAGAAATATAAACTCAAACTTCTTGTTTTTTATTATAGTAAAATCAGTGGCAAAGTGGACGTATCTCTCGCATTGAGGGTGAACTACTATAAATATGTGTGTGTTATTTGTTCTTCGCTTACTTACTGTTTCCTGATTAGGTCGGATTTGTGACTCAAATCCTAAAAACTAGTATCAAGAGCGACAGGTTGTATTGCGATTCAGAAATGATGGGAGGCGAATATGGTTCAGCGCACGACATCGGAAAATTCGATGGTACAGATTATGCGTTTTGAAAAATGCAGATTGAAGATTATTTGTACGACATAATGCTTCATTAACCGCTAAGTCCGAAGCTAGGGGAGATGAATTATGCATAGTGGAATCTCCTTGACAGACAAGTTCTGGAGTCATTCGATTGACGTTGTCGAAGAACGTTGCTCACAACGTAGCGAATAAAAAGACCACCATTGGCATGATGAATGTTCTGTCCGACATGTATGAGAAAACTTCGATAAAAAATAACGTATTTCTTATGAAGAAACTCTTTCATCTAAAGATGGAGGAAGGTGATCATGTTGCAACACACATGAATAAATTTAACACGATTGTTAATCAATTGTCATCTGTTGCAATCGAGTTTGACGATGAAGTGCAAACTCGAATTTTGATGGCGTCTCTATCGAACAGTTGGGAACCGATGAGAGCAGCGGTTAGTAATTCTGTTGACAGTGATAAATTGAAATTCAACGATGTTAGAGATCGTATCATTACTGATGAGGTTCGTATGATAGATTCTGGTAAGGCATCGACGAGTTCTACTTTGAATGTTGAGAACAGAGACAAAAATTATAACAAAAACTACAATCGAAATAAGGGCAACTTGAAGTCAATGAGTGACAGGAGTCAATCCAGATCCGAGCGAACATTTGGTGTTGGAACTGTGGGAAAATAGGTCACATCAAGAGGAGCTACCTGACACCAAAGAAGGAGGACAACAAGGGGGTGGAATCAATGTTGCCACTGAAGACATTGGTGATGTATTGTTGTTGTCTGTTGACAGCCCGATTGACTCTTGAGTGCTTAACTCATGAGCGTCTTTCCACCCCACATCATGATATAATGATGAATTACGTTGCTGGGTAGCTCGGGAGATTCTATTTGGCGGATGGTAAGCCTTTAGATATTGTTGGTATTTGAGACATTAATTTGAAGATATCAAATGAAAATGTGTGGAAGATCACAAAGGTCAGACATATGTCGGATTTGAAGCGTAATCTGATCTCAGTGATTCAGCTTGATGATGAGGGATACGATCTTAACTTTGGTAATGGGTCCTGAAAGGTGACGAAGGGTGCTATGATGGTTGGTCAAGGTAAGAAATCTGGTACTCTTTATATGATGATTAGTTATCGTGATACAGTTGTTGTTGATAATACCAAGAAGACATAGTTGTGGCATTGTAGGCTGGGCCATATGAGCGAGAAAGTGATGAAGCTTCAGGTGACTAACGATATGATTCCAGAGCTGAAGTCGGTGGATAATCATATGTGTGAGAGTTGCATTCTCGGAAAACAGAAGCGAGTAAGTTTTTCCAGTGTAGGTAGAAAATTGGAAGCTGAGAAGCTTGAATTGGTGCACACTGACGTGTGCGGACCTGCTACTGTCCCCTCACTCGGAGGATCACATTACTATGTGACCTTCATTGATGATTCAACCAGGAAGCTATGGGTCTATTTTATGAAAAATAAATCTGATGTATTAACTGTCTTCAAAAGGTGAAAAGTCATGATCGAGAATGAGACAAACCTCAAGCTGAGGAGCATGTGGTCTGACAATATGAGAGAATAATTGATGGTGACTTCAAATGGTATTGATCTGATAATGGGATCAAGATGGTGAAGACTATTCCTGGAACGCCCCAACAAAATGAAATAGCAGAAATGATGAATCGAACATTGAACGAGTGTGCATGGAGTATGAGAATACACGCTAGACCCAAGACATTCTGGACAGATGCAATCAATACCGCAACCTTCTTGATTAACATAGGACCGTATGTTCCTTTGGGTTTCAAAATTCCAAAAGAGGCTTAGAGGGGAATAAGGTAAATCTTTCTTTTATGAAAGTGTTTGGTTGCTTATCATGTGTTCATATTGATGCTACTGCTAGAAGTAAACTGGATTCGAAATCTAAGAAGTGTTATTTTATTGGCTATGGTGACACCGAATTTGATTATCGATTTTGGGATGACCAAAATCGGAAGATCACCCGAAGTATGAACATCGTCTTCAATGAACAGGTGTTGTACAACGGCAAGTTGTGGGAGAGTTCAGAATCTATGAACAAAGAATCAAAAACAGTTGATTTGAGAGACTTCTCGACATTACAACCAGGTACTGCTGCGCCAGAGGAACAAGCCAGTGATAGCGAGGTTGATGAAAATGTTGATTCTAAAACAAATTAGCGGACGCCAACCACAAAATTACGCAGATCATCTAGGATCAGTAAGACGGTTCAAATATTCTCTCCGTCCATCAACTACATTCTGCTCACTGATAGAAGGGAGCCGAAATATTACGAAGAAGCGATGCAATTTAATGAATCGATTAAGTGGGAGCTGTCAATGAAAGATGAGATGGACTCACTACTGTCAAATCATACATGAGAGTTAGCTAAGTTACCAGAGGATGAGAGGCATTGCAGAACAAATGGGTCTACTGGATAAAAGAAGAACACGATGGAAGTAAGCGCTATAAAGCAAGGCTGGTTGTGAAGGGATTTCAACATAAATAAGACATTGACTACACAGAGATCTTCTCTCCCGTAGTCAAGTTGGTGACAATCAGAAGTATTCTTGGGCTGGTAGCAAAGGAAGATTTGCATCTTCAACAGATGGACATGAAGCTTTTCTTCATGGTGACTTAGAAGACGAAATCTACATGAATCAACCTGAGTGATTTTAGGTCAAAGGGAAAAAGAAGTTGGTGTGCAAGCTTCAAAAGAGCTTGTACGGACTGAAACAGGCTCCAAGACATTGGTATAAGAAGTTTGACAGCTTTATGAAGAACGTTGAATTCCTAAGGTGCGAAGCAGATCACTATTGTTACTTCAAGAGATTTAAAGACTCTTAAATAATATTGATCCTTTATGTTGACGACATGCTGATCGTAGGAGCAAACCTATATGAGATTGATAGGCTGAAGAAGAAGTTGTCAGAAGAATTTGCAATGAAGGATCTGAGAGCCACAAACCAAATCCTCGGGATGAGAATCATCAGAAGTAAGGAGGGTCTCAAGCTCTCACAAGAAGAATACATGAAGAAGATTCTCAAGAGGTTCAACGTGGATGATGCCAAGCGACCAAGACTCTTTAGCCAGACACTGCGTTTGTCAAAGGATCGATGCTTTGTGACCAGGGGCGAGATAGAGCATATGAACAAGGCCCCTCATGCCTCTACTATTGGCAGTCTTATGTATGCGATATTATGTACAAGGCCATACATTGCACATGCAGTGAGAGTTGTTAGCAGATTTATGAGCAATCCAGGAAAGCAACACTAGGAGGCTGTAAAGTGGATTTTTAGGTATTTGAAGGGTAGCTCAAGTTCAGCTTCGTGTTTTCGAAAGATAGAGACATGATTACAAGGACATGTTGATGCTGACAATGGTGGTGATGTTGATAGCAGAAAGAGCACATTCAGGTATGTTTACACCTTCGGAAGTACTGTGATTTGCTGGGTTTCAAAGTTGCAGAAGATAGTAGTTCTCTCTAGTTGTGAGGCTGAGTATGTTGTCGTGACGGAGGCCACGAAGGAGATGATGTGGATATAATCTTTTTGAGGGAATTGGATCAGGACCACGAGGGGAGCGTGACATACTGTGATAGTCAGAGTGTCATTCATTTGGCAAAGAACCCGGTCTACCATGCTCGCACAAAACACATACAGCTCCGGTACTATTTCATTAGATCAACTTTGGAAGATGGAGTATTAGTGCTTGAGAAGATCCTAGGGAATCATAATCCAGCAGACATGCTGACGAAGGCCGTGTCAAATGATAAACTGAAGTTGTGTGCAAATTCAGTTGGACTCCTTGGATGAGGATCGGAGTCGCCGATGCAGATGGAGACAAATGATTGAAATTAGTCTCCAAATGGGAGTTTGTTGAGTTGTGGAGCCTAATTCACCGCCGACACTATGAAGACCCTACGCAGAGTGTGAAACGCTGATCGACTTGAGCGATCAGGTCGACGTGGGGGTTGGAAGAGGGGTGGTAAACCCCCCTCCAGGGTAGTAGGGGCGGAGCCCGCTGTTTTTTTTATAATGTAATGTTATTTAGTGGAGGGTATTTTGAGAATTTTAGGTTTGTATTATGTTCGTCCTAATTTTCGCTATATATAGACTAGGGTGTCATTTTTCTTTCTAAGAGGTCGAGCCGGAGAAAAAAAGAGAATTGTAAACTCAAACTCCCTATTTTTTATTATAGTAAAATTTACAGCGGCAAATCGCTTACTTATTGTTTTCTGATTAGGTCGGATTTGAGACTCAAATCCTAACAATATATGCTTTATTTGCCTCAAACCATTTCGTAAATTTGTTTTTCCTATATCGGGTCTGCCAAGTACGTTTTCAGCTCGCCTGTCTTTCTTAGAATATAATGGTGTTTTGTTCCTGTAAATGGAATGACAATCGCTCAACTGCTGTCTCTCTGTAATGTATGTCAAATATAATGATCCTCCAGCAAGATTATGTAGTCGATGTGTATCTGCAGTCTAGATATTTTTTATCTCATCATTATCTGCAGCAATACCGGTAGATTCTATAGTTGTGGTTGCTCGATCAGACCCTTTATAGACACATTAAATAGGTACTTCACCGACCTTGAGTAATTGCATAATTCGACATTTATATGTGCATCAAATTTGACAATCAAGTTTCTGTTGTAAGGAGCGACATATCTGTTATCTAAGTTGGTGCCATTTTTCTTGACTTCAACACATGTGTTCCTTCTCCTATAAATCGGGAATCCATCTGAAATTAAAAATGTATGACTCTTCAACACATGTGTTCCCGTTCCATTTCCGATGTGTGATTCTTAACATTCTATGCACGCCCAGACCTCGTTAACTGGAGCGTGAACAATATAATTTGTGGGCCCAACATCAGTGAACAAAGAATTGAAATGTGTCTGACTCTGATACTATGTAAAGAACGAGGAGAAAAATACAACCTAAACCCTATTCCGGTCGATAGTCGCTCCCCCCCATCTTTTCCTTTCTCGGAGTTTGGTCCGACAAGTGGCGACCGACTATCTGACTTTTTTTTTCAGAAGACGACTTTGCAACACAATTTCCTTTTTTCTTTTCTTTCTAGCAACAATTTTCTGTGGGAATGGCCTCGATTGAAGACAAGATGCGGAAAGCGAGAGTGAGATGACAACCAAATATGCACACAACCTATAATCGACGCTACAAATTTGCTCGCGCATTCAAAATACTCATCCCGCAATCCAAATGTACATTTTTCTACGAAAACCTCTAAGGTTCAAACTTCACGATGAAATACTCAAATCATCACCTAGGCCTCGACACCCGAACCAAAAGTCCGACTAAATTATAAATGTCATTCCGAACCTAATGGAACCGACAGAACTCAGAAAAAGACAATAATACCCCTGTTGTTGACTTTAGTCAACCCTTTTCCACTTATTTAACTTAGAAGCTCTAATATCCTCAAAATCAAATCAAACCCGCCCGACTACTTCAAGAACCGTATCACCCCTCCATACAACTTATAAATGCTCAAATAGGATCACGGGGAAGGGTATTTAGGGAAAATGACTGGAATAAGCAAAACGACCAAACGGGCCTTTTAAAATAAGTTTCTTACAATTTTTAGGGGAAGAGACCGTAAGGAACTAATCATCTTCCTCATTTAATAATGTAATTATTTAGCCACATTTAGATTAGATTTTTAAGAATAAGTTAAACATGATATTAGGAGAAAAAGGCAAAAATCATGTACCTCCTGGCTTCCGCTCCTTTCCTTTTATAATAAAGTCAAAGTGGCTGGAGCGCCTCTCCTTATAGTCGAGCCTTTATTCATCTATCTCGCTACCTACTCCTTTTGCAAATTACAAAATAATAAATAAGAATGATTGTCATAAAGAAGTGTCCCATCACCTTCTCTATGTCTAACTTTATTATATAAATAGATTGATTATCATTTCCTTGTATGTTCTCTGTCTCCTTTTCTATTCTTCCTTTTTTTTTTTGTTAAAACTGGTTGTTAGGAAATTAAGAAAAAATGACTCTTATAATTAAAGCAAAATATCAAAATAAATCTCTAAAGCGAACCAAAGATGAAATTGAATTTGCAAATTATTTCTCTTTGTTGATTAATTGCAAAATAAAGAAATCAATTTGCGAGAAAAGATAACTTTCTAACATGTTAAAATAAATATTAGTTGTTGGGACTTTTATTGTGGTTATTTTTGCCGCACAAGTTGAAATTAATCATTCCAATTGTCATAATACATAGACGACTTGATTCGTGGCCTCTTTATATAGGCAAAAAAGCTTGACTTATTAATATCATAAGAGAAAAAAATACAAGTCAAATAGTACGCTTGATTTACGAGGTTCATACTCGTACAAGTTGTACCCATATTGATGATACAGAATGTAATATATATATATATCGACGTAGAATAAATTATACAAAAGATATATTTTTAAATAGCAAACAAAAAGAACCCTTTAATCTTTTACTAATTGTTAAATTTCGTCACGACTGACACTACATGGCAACTGAAATATTTTATTCCATTATTTTACAATCCACGAGCCAATCAACAATCAAAAGGTTGCAATATGAATCTGTATCTTAGACAAAAATTAGAACCCGTCATTCTCTTTGAAAAAGTTAAATATTTTAGTGTTTAGTGACAGGAAGATATATTGACCATAAGACTCAAAAAGAAATTTAAAATATAAAATAAGAAGACTTGTTAGTTGACTCCCAACTCTTCAGCGTACTCACAAAGTCAGAATCCGTAGATATATGTATTGACGTGGAGGAAAGAGAAAATGAATTATTTTATGAATTATTTTTTGTTGTAAAGTGTATGTGATAAATGAAGATATTTAATGATGTGTCAGATGAATAATTTGATGTGGCAAGAAATATATGTAATTTCAATTATATGTCCGAGATGGTCTTAACAAATTCAACATATTTATGACTTGTTTCTCTCTCACCCTCTTGATTATTCTTTTTCTCTTCCTTTTATATATATAGTTGGAGAAACAGAGAAATTTAAGTCTTGATCTGCTACTTAGTTCGATACCCTAAACTCAGATCTCAGCTAAAAAGATGATGGTTAGCTTTTCTCTCTAGTTAATTTCTGCATAATTTTAGTTTCTTTCCCTTAGTTAAGATTAAAAGTTAGTTCATTTTTTCATAGATTCTGATTTTCAAGAAATATACTAAAGTTAGATTCCCCTTTTTGCCACACTCCAAACACTTTTACTCGAGTATACACTACTAAAAAGAAATAAATATTTTTTTCATCGATATTCAATGAGAAATTTTGTGCTATAAAACATGTTTTTTCACTTCAGTTCCATCGAATTAGCTCACTGAAAAAATACATGGTGGAAAATAGGTTCTCAAACGCCGAGAAATTATCAAAATACTCCTATTTAGATTTTTCTTACCGACATTTCGTGAGAAATAGCCTGAATATTTTTCAACGGCAAAATAGAGATTTTTTAGTAGTGATATATGTTATGGATATCTGTTTATATACTGTTTTAAAGTACATTGACTACTAAAACTAGGCAAATTATTGGTAAAAAATCATGAGTTTCTTAGTGAAGCTATGTTAATAATTTATCAGCTTAGTGACTTTGATTGTGGCTTAATGAATCTCTGATTTGGTTATTCAATTTACAGAAAGTAGTGCTAAAGGTGGAGTATCTCGATGAGAAAGTCAAGCAAAAGGTCATGAAAAAAGTTTCTGTTGCTGAAGGTATTGTCAATTTTTACAGTACTTTTTCTGTTTCATTTTTAGTTTACAAGAATATTGAGCATATACTCTTTCTTGGCCGTATATTCAAGAAGAGGCGGCTTTACTATTTTTATTTAATGGGTTCAACTTTTAAGATTTTAAGTATTGAAACGGTTGTAATGTTAAGATTATGAGTTCAAATATAATATTTATTGATATTTTAATAGATTTCTACATATATTTTTATATTCTGTGTCAAAAGTTATGAGTTCCGCCCCTATGTTCAAGCAACCTAGATAGTGTAATAGTATGGATTTATAAAATTTTCAAGTTTGAATGATTCGTGGTCTGTCTTTCGAAAACAACCTCTCTACCTCAGATTATGGGTAATTAACGTCTGCGCTGCGGCCGCTGCCCATACCCCACGTAGAGGATTACATTGGTATATTGTTGAGTGATATTTTGGTTTGAATCTTGTAGGCGTTGACTCAATTTCAATAGACTCGAAGGACAAGAAATTGACAGTAACGGGAAAGGTAGATCCAGTTGAATTAGTTTCGAAAATGAAGAAGTTATGTCACACTGAGATACTCTCAGTTGGACCAGCAAAAGAAGCCGAAAAGAAGAAAGAGGATGATAAGAAGAAAGAGGCAGCAGCAATAAAGGCATATCCAGCACCAGTTTACTATCAATATCAGCATTACCCAACTCCTGTTCCTGCTCATTATCATCACTATCATAGCATGGAAGAAGATCCAACTTCTTGCATTATCTGCTAATTTCATATCATATAGTTAGTCTACCCTCTGCACCTTTCGAGCTTGCTGACGAGTGTTGTCGCATCAGATTTTGTTAACTAGTGCTTCTCTTTTGCGTTGATTTGTACATTTGAATAATATTTGGTTGTAGGTAGAAAAATATTTCAATGTCGTGTTTGGATTGAATTTAATGTTAAAGATAGCTTGAAATACTTGGGATATTGAAGTCAAACCGGAAACCGCCAATGTTGAATATTTATCAACGGTTGCATTTGAATCCGAAGCCCTAGATCAGTTAGTGTTGAAGGCAGATGGTATCCTCATTGGGTGGTGTGGGAGAGCTTGGTCACAAGTTCGAAACCCCAGGGTAACGCCTGACCTGCCTTCGCCTCTTGGGGGAGCCTGTCACACCTGGCTTGCCAAGTGTGGTTTACACGTGGTTTGCAGGCTATTGCATCGATCGGGGTTTCTGCTGCGCGACTCGAAGAAGCGGCGCGGTTCCTTCACAATAAAAAAATGTTGCATTTGATCACTCTTTTGTGTACTCATGTCTCCATCGATGACGAAAGTGTCGAAGACTTAGCCTGCACTTGCATTCGCAAGAAAGATGGTACTTGCTTTCAAATATTTATTGTTAGTGTTAGGTTCTGTGTCCTAACATTTTCCGTAACATGTCTCTTTTTGGTGTTAAGTAAAAACAGGAAAATGTCATCCCAAATGTCGTGACATCTGGGAGGACATTTCTGGCAAGAGTTTTGCCTATCTTCACTGATTTACGAAGCTTAGAAGATTTTATCACGTTAATGTTTGGCTTTTTTAGGAGCTTAGGAAAACACTATAATAATTAACAAGACCAAGTCGAGGAGAGTGCATGCGGAAGGAGCATTCTCGGAAGACAAAGTCAAATCTGTTGAGAATTTTAAGGTGAAGAACAACTCCAAACCCCTATTCGCTCAACCTCCACCGAGAATCAAGGGCGTCTGGGTGAACTCTCCACTATAAATAGAGGTTCACTCCAAGGCTTTGACATCCAGTTTTGCGGAAGAAAATTCAGATCCGAGACGTCTCAAATATTGCCTCAAACACACAATTTGGATCGAGCAGCCTGGTTTTGTGATTACACTTGTTCAAAATTACGAATTGCTTCCTTAGATCTATACTGGTACTTTCAATTCAAGCAATTGTAATAGGGTGTTTTTCACTTCTATTTTAGATAGATTTTTCAGGCTTAGAAGTTAGGATTTAACTTCTTTTTAATCCCTTTCTTGTTTTACGGATTACTGTTCATTCTCAAGGGATTTGTAAGATTGTATAATTCTTATACAATAAATTTTTGGTCATGAGACCACTATAAGTTATATACAATTATATAACTTATGAAAAACAATTTTGGGTGTCCTTGATTTATTTCCGCTGCATCTTAATTCATTTTTTTTTTGTTCTGCGTTTTTGTTAATGTTCCAGTTCATGTCACAGAACATTTTTGGGAACATTTTTTACTGTCTTTAAGTTTACCTCTGTTCTTCTTTGCTGAAATTATTTATTCCATAGTTTAAGTTCGACAATTCCTTTCAAGTGGTATCAGAGCCGACAACGACATAATAAGTGCTAAGGTCCTTTTACTTAACTATGGATCCGGCTAATCCAAATATTGGTAGACTTCCTATTTTAGATGGATCAAACTATCCGTATTGGAAGATTCGCCTACGTTCTCACATCAAATCCATTGATGTTAGAGCATGGAGATCTATTACTAATGGATACATTGTTCCTATGCTTCCACCGGACGAGGAAGGCGACATTTTGGTCAAGCCTGAGGCCGAATGGACTTTTGAAGAAACTAATAGTGCAGCTTGGCGAAAAGGCACTAAATGCTATTTTCGGATGGGTTGATCTTTATATGTTCAAACTCATCCAAAATTGCTCTATCGCGATGATGCTTGGGATACTTTACAAACTCATTGTGAAGGTAGCTCAAGTGTTCAACGAACGAAGCTTCGCATGCTCGTGAGTAAGTATGAACGTTTAAAGATGGAGGAATCGGAGGATATTAAAACCTATTTTGAAAAGTTGATTGATATCTCTAATGAATGTCAAGTTCTTGGTTCTCCATTGACCAACAATCAACTTGTTGAAAAAGCCCTTCGATCTCTTCCTGAAAAGTTCAACATTAAGATTTGTGCGATTGAAGAAGCTCACAACCTTGCCACAATGGACCTACATACTTTAATGAGCATTCTCAAAACATATGAGATGAACATGAAAAATCAAAGGTCTTTATACAAAGGCAAGGATGTTGCCCTTCAAGCAAAATCCTTAGAGACGGAAGTCAATGAAGAGGATGAAACACTTGAAGAGATTGGGGATAGTGCCAACGTTGCTCTTCTTACTCGTAGGTTCAATACGATGTTAAGAAGATTCAACGAAGATAAGAATAAAACTAATTCTAAAGAGCACCAAAACCAAGGACTCAATCCACGAATTACCAAGAATTTTCCCACCGCACAAAAAGGCAATCAACTTAGGAGAATAAATTCTGACCGAACCAGGTTCGATCCCAAACAGCTCGACAGCATTCAATGTCATGCCTGCTCGGGATGGGGCCATTATGCCAACGAGTGTGCAAACACTCTAAGAAAGGTTGGCAAAGTCTATGGATTTCCTAAGTGATGATGAAGGTGAAGGGAAGAGAATACGAGAAATAGAGTCACAAGCAATCTTGTACTTGTTTTTGAACATTCTCTGTCGGATGATGAAGGTTTAGCCGATGTGATACACTAAATGTCATGACATTTCCGAACATCACCGTAACATCTGCAGAATCTGACAATGACGTGTATGAGTTTTTAATTCTTGGATGTCAATTGCTTACGTGGCCTTATTTCAAAAATGATTCTAAACACGAGACTCGAAGACTACAGGATGATATGATTAAGGAATTGCAAGCCCTTTGCAAGGACTTAATCATTGAATCTAATCAACTTGAATCAAAGGTGAAAACTCTAACTCGTGAGAATGCAGATTTGATAAGTACCATTACCCGATGGAAGTGACTCTTTACCAAAAAGATCTTGAATTCGGAAAGATAAGTGCAAAGTTGGATCTAGCCGAAGCAACCTTAAAAAAGCTTAACACAGGCACCTCCAAATTAGATGAAATACTTAGTGTTAGTCAACCTCACTGTACTGGTTTGGGCTGAGAATCCTATCAATACATTATGCTCCAACTTGTTTGTTAAAAATGGAAATGAACCGTAAGAAGGGTAGCAACTATGTGTGCAATTATTGTAATAAATCTGGACATTTAAAACCCTTTTGCTTTAAGTTACTAAAACTCGGAAAGAAAGGTCTTCGAATCTTGTCAAGAACTTGCAGAAAGACTCTAAGAGACTCTTATCTATAAAAATCGTAAGGTAACAAAAAGGTTTGGGTTCCCATCAAGAAAACAAGTTGTAATGTAGCCATAACCGCATCAGGACCAATATCTTCGGATCGTGGTACTTTGTGATGTTTATTCCATAATATAGCAGAACAAAAGATCTAAAGAACTCTGAAGCTCTAAATGGAGGAAATGTTACATATGGAGGAGGTGGAAAGAGTAAGATAATAGGAAGAGAGGCTATTAATGTCCCGGAATTCCAGTATTTGAATAATGTCTTGCGTTGATGGTGCGATGGCTAACCTAATTAGTATAAGCCAACGTGTGATGACTTAGAGGTAAGATTCAATAAACATGCATGCATGTTGATGAAACTAACAAATGATAATGACAGTACAAGAACAAGTGATAATTGTTATCTTGTCGGAGAACATAAGGTATGTAATAATGTTAGGGGTGATGACCTGACATTGTGGCATCAAAAACTAGGACATGTCAATTACCACAACCTTAGAAAATTGATATCTTATGAGGCGGTAAAGGCATTCCTAAACTAAGTCCTATGAGTGAGGCAGTGGTGTGTGAAGATTGTCTCAAAGGTAAGCAAAGTGTCCTCACAAAGTTGTTGAGTGATGGACATTTCTCGAGTGCGCCTCATTGCTTTCAACTTTTACATATGGATCTTATGGGTCCAATCGAGGTAGATAGCCTAGGAGGCATGAGGTACTCGCTGTGATTGTAGATGACTTTTCAAGATACTCTTGGATATTCTTTTGAAAGAAAAGTCTCAAACGTTTGACATGTTTAGAATATTGTACTCTAGAATTAGAAATCTATATCATTTCTCTATTTTTGGATAAGATCGATCATGGAAAGGAGTTTGAAAATAATCAATTTTCTACATTTTGTGAGAAAAAGTATTTTCCATGAATTTTCTGCTCCCAAAACCCCCAACAAAATGGTGTAGAGAGGAAGAATAGAACCTACAAGAAATGGCTAGAGTCATGCTAAGTTCTAAAAATCACAAAACGTTTTTGGCGAAGACTAAACACTGCAAGTCACATCTCTAATAGAGTCTATCTTAGATCAGGAACAAAAATGACACCCTATGAGATCTTGAATGGAAAGAAACCAAATCTACGTTACTTTCATGTTTTTGGGTGTGTATGCTATGTCCTAAATGATAGAGATAATCGAGCAAAGTTTGACTCTAAGAGTGATAAGGGAATTTTCATAGGCTATTCTCAAAATAGTCGTACTTCAGAGTGTACAATCTTCGAACCAAATCCGTACAAGAATCTGTTAACATTGTTTTTGATGATAATGCAGATTATGCAGGAAATACACCAGTAACAGATGATGTCATAACAATACAGGAGGGGCAGACCACAGAAAATGCAGATGTTACACCAAATGTCACAACATCTGCAGCAACACCAGAATCAAGATGAGAACACTGCAGGTTCTGATGAGGATTCTGAAGCTGAACTTCGTGATTCAGTAAGCAGGATCCCTCATCCAGAATCAGAAGAAACCATCCCACTGAACAGGTAATAGGAGAAGTATTCGAAGGAATAAAAACAAGGAGAAAAGAGCCAAAAAATTACCGAGACATGGTGAAGTATGCGTGTATGTCCACCATACATCACAAGGTAAGTCAATCTTGCTATGTTTCTACTTTGGAACCTAAAAACATTAATGAAGCACTAAAAGACAGTTGGTGGATACAAGCCATGCAAGAAGAACTAGAACAGTTCACCAGAAATGAGGTTTGGGATCTAGTTCCTCGCCCTGATGAGACTAATGTAATAGGAACTAAATGGATCTTTAAGAATAAATCTGACGAATCTGGAACTATTATTAGAAATAAAGCTAGACTAGTGGCTCAAGGATACTCTCAAGTCAAAGGTATCGACTATGATGAAACCTTTGCTCCAGTAGCTAGAATTGAATCAATTAGATTATTACTTGTCATAGCTTGTTGTTTAAAGATAACTCTTCACCAAATGGATGTGAAAGGTGCCTTTTTGAATGAAGATATTGATAAGGAGATATATGTTGAACAACCCAAAGGATTTGAAGATCCTCACCATCCACAACATGTATATAGGTTAAAAAAGGCCTTGTATGGACTAAAACAAGCTCCACGTGCATGGTATGGTCGTTTAACTCAATTCCTTCTTGAATTTGGTTTCCAACGTGGTGTAGCTGATTGTACTTTATTTATAAAACACCATGGATCAGATATGGTTATTGCTCAAATCTATGTAGATGACATAGTTTTTGGTTCGACTTCAATGTCTCATCTTAAGACTTTTGTCGAAGCTATGTCCTCAACATTCGAAATGAGCATGATAGGGGAACTAACCTTTTTCTTAGGCTTGCAGATAAAACAAAATGAGGAGGGTATCTTCATTTCACAAAGCAAATATGCCAAGAACCTGGTTAAAAAATTTGGATTGGAGAATGCCAAACATATGAAGACTCCGATGGGATCAACCGGACTATATCCAAGATGATGTTGGGAGAATGTTGACCCAACCTTATACTGATCTATGATAGGTAGTCTTTTGTATCTCACCGCGAGTCGTCCGGATCTTATGTTTAGTGTTTGTGTGTGTGCGATTCCAAGCATGCCCTAAAATTTCCCACTTAAATCTTTGTCAAACGTGTCATAAGATATGTTCTTGACACGTGTGAGTTAGAATTTGGTATTCAAAGACACTAATCCTAATCTAATAGGATATAGTGACTCGGATTGAAATGAGGATGTGGAAGATAGAAAAAGTACTAGTGGAGGATGTTTTTACCTTGGCAATAACTTAGTTTCCTGGTACAGTCGTAAACAAAATTGTGTCTCACTCTCAACTGCTGAATCTGAATATGTAGCAGCGGGGAGTTGTTGCTCTCAATTATTATGGCTAAGACACATGTTAGACGATTATGGTGTTTCAAAAAATATCTTAGTTTTGTACTGTGATAATATGAGTGCCATCAATATATCTAAAAATCCGGTTCAGCACTCTCGTACAAAACATATAGATATAAGACATCACTTTCTTCGAGACTTGGTTGAAAAACAGCTAGTTAGAATCGATTATGTTGACACTTCTCATCAACTAGCTGATATTTTTACAAAAGCTTTAGATCATGAGAGGTTTTCAAACTTGAAAAACTCTCTCGGTCTCTGCTCAATATAAAAGTTAACACTGCTGGGGTGTGTTATCCGAAATGTCCCTGACATTTGTGGTAACATTCATCCAGTGTAAAATCTGGAACTGCTTCTTTTCGGTAAATGTTAAAGTTGTTTTGTGTTTCTAACGGGTCATGACTTCTCAAAGGAACACCTTTCTTAAAATGATACCGTTCTCTGCGATGATATAAAAATCATAAAAAGGGAGTATCAAAAAATAAGGCAAAGCCTTAAATTCCTCGGCAATTGTAAAATGTTGGGCAAAGCCCACAAAATTGATACCGTTCCTATTCTATAGGAGTATCAACATACTTTATATCATGATAGACACAAGATCTTATCTATTTGGACTCAATATACATTGTTCCACTAATTTAGAGACAAAACTCTATAAAGTGTCTTGTTTAGTTGCCGAAACTGCTGTTCCTATGAGAAAATGACTCCCGTGTTACACAAAATGTGCTAAACATTTCTGATAACACTCAGATTTCCAGATTTTTCAAAAGACGTGTGTCGATTAATGTTGAGTTGGTTTTTGTTGAAAAATTTCTCTTGGTTTTGATGTCTATTTTGAAACAACCTCTAAACCTTAGGAACTAGTCTTTGTATAGAATTTAAACACTTATGTAGATAGTTTTTGCCAAGTGTATAAATACTCATTCACTAAATACTAATTCTCACTTCCAAAGAAACTTCCTCCAAGAAACAACAACAAAAAAAAACAAAAAAAAAGGGGCGGGAACGAAATTTTCGCACATTACCCACGATGCATCCCTTACACAACACATCCCCCTCACAAACTTCTCCCATTCCCGTAACCTCCGAAAACCCTAACTTCTCCTTCTCTTCTTCCCCTTTCTCTCCAATGGATGTCTCACCCATGTATCAGAAAATGTCACCACGGTCCCGAACACTCCACGATGAGCACAAGTCCACGTTGTACGCAGTTTGGCGATAAGTGACTTCCAGAACCTCTGGAAATCGCCTATCCGGGAGACAAACAATCCTATCAACTTAGAGAAACCCGGATGTTTCCGTCCTCCCAGAAGGACAAATCAGCGCCTTTTCCCACTCGCAGTCGGTCAGAAACTTTGAGAAGGCCTTTGGCGATGGTGAATCCTCCACCAAAAGGAAGAAGTCGGCGACTCCTCTTCAAGCTCGATTCTGGCGATTGAGAAGACTCGCCGGTTGAGTCCCAACTGAATCTCACCTTCACCTTCACAAATCTGCGAGAATCCGGTGAGAAGATGAAATTCCGACACCACCCGTGAAGAAGTTTTATCCCAAGAAATGCAGTCATGCCTCGGAAACAAAATCATCATCAACCCCTCAAGATGTCACGAGAAAATGTTATGACATCTCGGATCATCTATCCACAAAACTTGATTCGGTGTCCGAGGTCTCACAAGCGGTAGCTGCGAATCTGCGTGCGAGGTAACCCCTTTCTCTCGAGTTTTTATGACGATCACTCAAAACATTGGTCTTGGTTCAACAATCGAGCCATTCGAACCGAGAAGGTGTTGGACATTGCGTCTTGTAGTAGCCACGGTCTGGTGGATTTCTTCACTTCAAGAAATCTACTAGACTCGGTAAATAACAAATGTCCTTATGTAGACAAGGTAGTGAAGTTATTTTATGCAAATCTAACAAGTAAAATAGAGAAACCCAAGTCGAAACACTTTGGGAAAGTGTTTCTCTATAACAAATTTTATGACTTCACACCGACTACAATTAACCAATGTTTGAATAGAGTGAATGATGATGAGAGGGCAAAATGAGAAGTGATAAATGACAGGGATGAGGTGATTTCATACCTCACCGGTGGAGTTGTGAAGAAATGGGTTTCAAGGTGTCCAACCTCCAAACTCACTGCCTTATTTGCTGTTTTGCACAAGTTAATGATACACAATTGGTTGTGTTCTTTGAACAAATCAATTGTAACAATTGAACAAGCATTGTTCCTATACAAAATAGGAAAAGGTTTTAGTGTTGATATAGGAAAAACAATCTTTCAACAGATTGTAAATATGGCAGAAAAAGACACAGGTATCATCCTTCCCTTTCCCTCATTGATCTTTAAGGTACTAACCTCACAGGGATTCCAAGCCCCTAAGCAGGATCTGCTCTGGAAAGAACCTGAAGTATACGTCGTTAATCAGACGATCCTGAAGAGCAAGAGCAGAGTCATTGATCTTCCATGGACGAATACAGCTGGAATTGCTAGTCTGCGAGAAATGTCCCGCATCTCGTAACATCTCGCGACGTCCTTGACAAGCTGGCTTGGTGCAAGAGGTTGCAAAGCTCAATGCCCGGATCGCGAGTGGACCAGTGCAGGAGCCACAGTGGAAGCTAGAACGTTACTGTTTTGCTTTCTTCCCAAAAAGGGAGATGGAGTGCAGTCGGGGAGCAAGCAGCGGTGAATGCTCAAACAGAGGATCTTGTCTGAGGAGATGAAACTGAGGGCGATCTGGCGGCGGTGGTGAGAAAGCGACTACGAGGTTCTTGTGTTTAGGCTGCTAAGTAGCAGTTGTTGAATACTTATTAGTTGTGGACTGTAGTTATTTGGCTTGACAGTTTGAGACATTTTAATTCTGTTTATATATTGTTATTTATTCTATACTGTTTATGTGTATATTGATGGTTTCAGTGCATTAATCTTTTAGATGTATACTCGCATTTGCATCATACTCTGATTCGAGTAACTTACTGGCACATAGTGTATATATCGTGCTTTATAACTGTTTCAGGTTGAAGGTTGAGATATTTGCCTGTGATAAAATCATTAAACTATTTAGTTTTGTGAAGAAAGGCAAAAAGGGGGAGATTGTTAGTGTTAGGTTCTGTGTCCTAACATTTTCCGTAACATGTCTCTTTTTGGTGTTAAGTAAAAACAGGAAAATGTCATCCCAAATGTCGTGACATCTGGGAGGACATTTCTGGCAAGAGTTTTGCCTATCTTCACGGGCAGATTTCTGAAGCTGAGAAGATTTTATCACGTGAATGTTTGGCTTGGTTAGGAGCTAAGGAAAACACGATAATACTTAACAAGACCAAGTCGAGGAGAGTGCATGCGGAAGGAGCATTCTCGGGAAGACAAAGTCAAATCTGTTGAGAATTTTAAGGTGAAGAAACGGCTCGGCCAACCCTATTCTCGCTCAACCTCCACCGAGAATCAAGGGCGTCTCGGGTGAACTCTCCACTATAAATAGAGGTTCACTCCAAGGCTTTGACATCCAGTTTTTGCGAAGAAAATTCAGATCGAGACGTCTCAAATATTGCCTCAAACACACCTGGATCGAGCGGCTGGTTTTGTGATTACACTTGTTCAAAATTACGAATTGCTTCCTTAGATCTATCTTGTACTTTCAATTCAAGCAATTGTAATAGTGTTTTTCACTTCTATTTTAGATAGATTTTTCAGGCTTAAGTTAGGATTTAACTTCTTTTTAATCCCTTTCTTGTTTTACTGACATCGCTCATTCTCAAGGATTTGTAAGATTGTATAATTCTTATACAATAAATTTTTGGTCATGAGACCACTATAAGTTATATACAATTATATAACTTATGAAAAACAATCTCGTGTCCTTGATTTATTTCACGTGCATCTTAGTTCATTTTTTTTTGTTCTGCGTTTTTGTTAATGTTCGATTCATGTCACGTAACATTTTTGGGAACATTCTTTCGTCTTTAAGTTTACCGTTTCTTCTTTGCTGAAATTATTTATTCCATAGTTTAAGTTCGACAATTCCTTTCAAGTGGTATCGTGAGCCGACACTTGACATAATAAGTGCTAAGGTCCTTTACTTAACTATGGATCCCGCTAATCCAAATATTGGTAGACTTCCTATTTTAGATGGATCAAACTATCCGTATTGGAAGATTCGCCACGCTTCACATCAAATCCATTGATGTTAGAGCATGGAGATCTATTACTAATGGATACATCGTTCTATGCTTCCACCTGACGCGAAGGCGACATTTTGGTCAAGCCTGAGGCCGAATGGACTTTTGAAGAAACTAATAGTGCATGCTTCAACGAAAAGGCACTAAATGCTATTTTCGGATGGGTTGATCTTTATATGTTCAAACTCATCCAAAATTGCTCTACGCGAGATGCTTGGGATACTTTACAAACTCATTGTGAAGGTAGCTCGTTGTTCAACGAACGAAGCTTCGCATGCTCATGAGTAAGTATGAACGTTTAAGGATGGAGGAATCGGAGGATATTAAAACCTATTTTGAAAAGTTGATTGATATCTCTAATGAATGTCAAGTTCTTGGTTCTCCATTGACCAACAATCAACTTGTTGAAAAAGCCCTTCGATCTCTTCCTGAAAAGTTCAACATTAAGATTTGTGCGATTGAAGAAGCTCACAACCTTGCCACAATGGACCTACATACTTTAATGAGCATTCTCAAAACATATGAGATGAACATGGAAAATCAAAGGTCTTTATACAAAGGCAAGGATGTTGCCCTTCAAGCAAAATCCTTAGAGACGGAAGTCAATGAAGAGGATGAAACACTTGAAGAGATTGGGGATAGTGCCAACGTTGCTCTTCTTACTCGTAGGTTCAATACGATGTTAAGAAGATTCAACGAAGATAAGAATAAAACTAAGTCTAAAGAGCACCAAAACCAAGGACTCAATCCACGAATTACCAAGAATTTTCCCACCGCACAAAAAGGCAATCAACTTAGGAGAATAAATTCTGACCGAACCAGGTTCGATCCCAAACACCGACAAAGATTCAATGTCACGCTCGGGATGGGGCCATTATGCCAACGAGTGTGCAAACACTCTAAGAAAGGTTGGCAAAGTCTATGGATTTCCCTAAGTGATGATGGCGCGGCGGGAAGAGAATACGTAAATAGAGTCACAAGCCATGCCATCGTTTTTGAACATTCTGTCGATGATGAAGGTTTAGCCGATCGTGATACACTAAATGTCATGACATTTCGAACATCACCGTAACATCTCGCAGATACAATGACAGCATGTATGAGTTTTTTAATTCTTCAGATGTCAATTGCTTCTGTGGCCTTATTTCAAAAAATGATTCTAAACCTGAGACTCAAGAAGACTCTAAGGATGATATGATTAAGGAATTGCAAGCCCTTTGCAAGGACTTAATCTTTGAATCTAATCAACTTGAATCAAAGGTGAAAACTCTAACTCGTGAGAATGCAGATTTGATAAGTACCATTACCCGACTGGAAGTGACTCTTACCAAAAAAGATCTTGAATTCGGAAAGATAAGTGCAAAGTTGGATCTAGCCGAAGCAACCTTCAAAAAGCTTAACACAGGCACCTCCAAATTAGATGAAATACTTAGTGTTAGTCAACCTCACTGTACTGGTTTGGGCTACAAGAATCCTATCAATACATTATGCTCCAACTTGTTTGTTAAAAATGGGGAAATGAACCGTAAGAAGGGTAGCAACTATGTGTGCAATTGTTGTAACAAATAGACATTTAAAACCTTTTGCTTTAAGTTACTAAAACTCGGAAAGAAAAGGTCTTCTGAACGTCAAGAACTTGCATAAAGACTCTAAGAGACTCTTCTATCTATAAAAATCGTAAGGTAACAAAAAAGGTTTGGGTTCCCATCAAGAAAACAAGTTGTAATGTAGCCATAACCGCACTAAGGACCAATATCTCTGGATCGTGGTACTTTGATGGTCGTTCCCGCCATATGACAGAACAAAAGATCGTCTAAAGAACTACGAAGCTCTAAATGGAGGAAATGTTACATATGGAGGAGGTGGAAAGAGTAAGATAATAGGAAGAGGAATCGTAATGCCCCCGGAATTCCAAAGATTGAATAATGTCTTGCGTTGATGGTCCGATGGCTAACCTAATTAGTATAAGCCAACCGTGTGATGACAACTTAGAGGTAAGATTCAATAAACATGCATGTGGTGATGAATTAAACTAACAAATGCATAATGACAGTACAAGAACAAGTGATAATTGTTATCTTGTGAGAACATAAGGTATGTAATAGTGTTAGGGTGATGACACAACATTGAGCCATCAAAAACTAGGAAATCTAAATTACCACAACCTTAGAAAATTGATATCTTATGAGCGGTAAAAGGCATTCCTAAACTAAGTCCTATGAGTGAGGCAAGTGGTGTGTGAAGATTGTCTCAAAGGTAAGCAAACCCGTGTCCCTCACAAAGTTGTTCAGAGTGATGGACATTTCTCAGGTACGTCTCATTGCTTTCAACTTTTACATATGGATCTTATGGGTCCAATCGAGGTAGATAGCCTAGGAGGCATGAGGTACTCCTTTGTGATTGTAGATGACTTTTCAAGATACTCTTGGATATTCTTTTTGAAAGAAAAGTCTCAAACGTTTGACATGTTTAGAATATTGTACTCTAGAATTAGAAATATATATCATTTCTCTATTTTTTGGATAAGATCTGATCATGGAAAGGAGTTTGAAAATAATCAATTTTCTACATTTTGTGAGAAAAAAGGTATTTTCCATGAATTTTCTGCTCCCAAAACCCCCCAACAAAATGGTGTAGCAGAGAGGAAGAATAGAACCCTACAAGAAATGGCTAGAGTCATGCTAAGTTCTAAAACTCATCAAACGTTTTTGCGTAAGCACTAAACACTGCAAGTCACATCTCTAATAGAGTCTATCTTAGATCAGGAACAAAAATGACACCCTATGAGATCTTGAATGGAAAGAAACCAAATCTACGTTACTTTCATGTTTTTGGGTGTGTATGCTATGTCCTAAATGATAGAGATAATCGAGCAAAGTTTGACTCTAAGAGTGATAAGGGAATTTTCATAGGCTATTCTCAAAATAGTCATGCTTACCGAGTGTACAATCTTGAACCAAACTGTACAAGAATCATAACATTGTTTTTGATGATAATGCATTATGCAGAAATACACCAAGAATGTATGATGTCATAACAATACAGGAGAGGCGGACGTAAAAATGCAGATGTTACACCAAATGTCACAACATCTGCAGCAACACCAGAATCAAGATGAGAACACCGCAGTTCGATGAGGATTCTGTCAACTTCGTGATCCAAAGACGCAGGATCCTCATCCGAATCGAAGAAACCATCTCACCGAATGTAATAGGAGAAGTATTCAAGGAATAAAAACAAGGAGAAAAGAGCCAAAAAATTACCGAGACATGGTGAAGTATGCGTGTATGTCCACCATACATCACAAGGTAAGTCAATCTTGCTATGTTTCTACTTTGGAACCTAAAAACATTAATGAAGCACTAAAAAGACAGTTGGTGGATACAAGCCATGCAAGAAGAACTAGAACAGTTCACGAGAAATGAGGTTTGGGAACTAGTTCTCGCATACGATGAGACTAATGTAATAGGAACTAAATGGATCTTTAAGAATAAATCGACTGAATCTGGCTATTAGAAATAAAGCTAGACTAGTGGCTCAAGGATACTCTCAGTCAAAGGTATCGACTATGATGAAACCTTTGCTCCAGTAGCTAGAATTGAATCAATTAGATTATTACTTGTCATAGCTTGTTGTTTAAAGATAACTCTTCACCAAATGGATGTGAAAGGTGCCTTTTTGAATGAAGATATTGATAAGGAGATATATGTTGAACAACCCAAAGGATTTGAAGATCCTCACCATCCACAACATGTATATAGGTTAAAAAAGGCCTTGTATGGACTAAAACAAGCTCCACGTGCATGGTATGGTCGTTTAACTCAATTCCTTCTTGAATTTGGTTTCCAACGCGGTGTAGCTGATTGTACTTTATTTATAAAACACCATGGATCAGATATGGTTATTGCTCAAATCTATGTAGATGACATAGTTTTTGGTTCAACTTCAATGTCTCATCTTAAGACTTTTGTCGAAGCTATGTCCTCAACATTCGAAATGAGCATGATAGGGGAACTAACCTTTTTCTTAGGCTTGCAGATAAAACAAAATGAGGAGGGTATCTTCATTTCACAAAGCAAATATGCCAAGAACCTGGTTAAAAGTTTGGATTGGAGAATGCCAAACATATGAAGACTCCGATGGGATCAACCTGACTATATCCAAGATGATGTTGGGAGAATGTTGATTGACCTTATACAGATCTATGATAGGTAGTCTTTTGTATCTCATGAGTCGTCCGGATCTTATGTTTAGTGTTTGTGTGTGTGCGATTCCAAGCATGCCAAAATTTCCCACTTAAATCTTGTCAAACGTGTCATAAGATATGTTTAGAAACACGTGTGAGTTGGAATTTGGTATTCAAAGACACTAATCCTAATCTAATAGGATATAGTGACTCGGATTGGGCTGGGGATGTGGAAGATAGAAAAAGTACTAGTGGAGGATGTTTTTACCTTGGCAATAACTTAGTTTCCTGGTACAGTCGTAAACAAAATTGTGTCTCACTCTCAACTGCTGAATCGAATATGTAGCGGCGGGAGTTGTTGCTCTCAATTATTATGGCTAAGACACATGTTAGACGATTATGGTGTTTCAAAAATATCTTAGTTTTGTCTTGTGATAATATGAGTGCCATCAATATATCTAAAAATGCAGTTCAAGACTCTCGCACAAAACATATAGATATAAGACATCAATTTCTTCGAGACTTGGTTGAAAAACGGCCGGTTAGAATCGATTATGTTGACACTTCATCAACTAGTGATATTTTTACAAAAGCTTTAGATCATGAGAGGTTTTCAAACTTGAAAAACTCTCTCGGTCTCTGTTCAATATAAAAATTGACACTGCTGGAGTGTGTTATCCGAAATGTCCCTGACATTTGTGGTAACATTCATCCAATGTAAAATCTGAACCGCTTCTTTTGTAAATGTTAAAGTTGTTTTGTGTTTCTAACGGTCATGACTTCTCAAAGGAACACCTTTCTTAAAATGATACCGTTCTCTGCGATGATATAAAAATCATAAAAGGAGTATCAAAAAATAAGGCAAAGCCTTAAATTCCTCAACAATTGTAAAATGTTGGGCAAAGCCCACAAAATGATACCGTTCTATTCTATAGGAGTATCAACATACTTTATATCATGATAGACACAGATCTTATCTATTTGGACTCAATATACATTGTTCCACTAATTTAGAGACAAAACTCTATAAAGTGTCTTGTTTAGTTGTAAAGCTAGCTGTTCTATGAGAAAATGACTCAGTGTTACACAAAATGTGCTAAACATTTACGATAACACTCAGATTTCAGATTTTTCAAAAGACGTGTGTCGATTAATGTTGAGTTGGTTTTGTTGAAAAATTTCTCTTGGTTTTGATGTCTATTTTGAAACAACCTCTAAACCTTAGGAACTAGTCTTTGTATAGAATTTAAACACTTATGTAGATAGTTTTTGCCAAGTGTATAAATACCCATTCACTAAATACTAATTCTCACTTCCAAAGAAACTTCCTCCAAGAAACAACAACAAAAAACAAAAAAAGGAAGGAACGAAATTTTTCCCACATTACCCACGATGCATCCCTTACACAACACATCCCCCTCACAAACTTCTCCCATTCCCGTAACCTCCGAAAACCCTAACTTCTCCTTCTCTTCTTCCCCTTTCTCTCCAATGGATGTCTCACCCATGTCACCGAAAATGTCACCACGGTCCCGAAACACTCCCAATGAGCACAAGTCCACCATTGTACGCAGTTTCGCGATAAGTGACTTCCAAGAACCTCTGGAAATCGCCTATCCAGGAGACAAACAATCCTATCAACTTAGAAACCGGATGTTTCCGTCCTCCCAAAGAGGACAAATCAAGCGCCTTTTCCCACTCGCGGTCGGTCCGAAACTTTGAGAAGGCCTTTGGCGATGGTGAATCCTCCACCAAAAGGAAGAAGTCAGCGACTCCTCCCTCTTCAAGCTCCAGTTCTGCTGATTCAGAGAAGACTCCTTCGGTTGAGTCCTAACCTGAATCTCCTGCTTCACCTTCCTTCACAAATCTGCCAGAATCCAGTGAGGAAGATGAAATTCCAGACGACACCCCGCTGAAGAAGTTTTATCCCAAGAAATATGGTCATGCCTCAGGGGAAACAAAATCATCATCAACCCTCAAGATGTCACGAGAAAATGTTATGACATCTCCGGATCATCTATCCACAAAACTTGATTCCGTGTCCGAGGTCTCACAAGCGGTAGTTCGAATCTGCGTGCGAGGTAACCCCTTTCTCTCCCAAGTTTTTATGACCCAATCACTCAAAACATTGGTCTTGGTTCAACGGTCGAGCCATTCGAACAGAAGGTGTTGGACATTGCGTCTTGTAGTAGCCATGCGGTGGATTTCTTCACTTCAAGAAATCTACTAGACTCGATAAATAACAAATGTCCCATGTAGACAAGGTAGTGAAGTTATTTTATGCAAATCTAACAAGTAAAATAGAAACCCAGTCGAAACACTTTGGGAAAGTGTTTCTATAACAAATTTTATGACTTCACACCGACTACAATTAACCAATGTTTGAATAGAGTGAATGATGATGAGAGGGCAAAATGGGAAGTGATAAATGACAGGGATGAGGTGATTTCATACCTCACCGGTGGAGTTGTGAAGAAATGGGTTTCAAGGTGTCCAACCTCCAAACTCACTGCCTTATTTGTTGTTTTGCACAAGTTAATGATACACAATTGGTTGTGTTCTTTGAACAAATCAATTGTAACAATTGAACAAGCATTGTTCCTATACAAAATAGGAAAAGGTTTTAGTGTTGATATAGGAAAAACAATCTTTCAACAGATTGTAAATATGGCAGAAAAGGACACAGGTATCATCCTTCCCTTTCCCTCATTGATCTTTAAGGTACTAACCTCACAGGGATTCCAAGCCCCTAAGCAGGATCTGCTCTGGAAAGAACACGAAGTATCGTCGTTAATCGGGCGATCACGAAGAAGCGAAGCGAGTCATTGATCTTCCATGGACGAATACGGTGGAATTGCTAGTCTTGCGAAATGTCCCGGACATCTCCGTAACATCTCACGGGCGTCCTTGACAATCGCTTGGCCCGGTGCAAGAGGTTGCAAAGCTCAATGCCCAGATCGCGAGGTGGACCAGTGCAGGAGCCACGGTGGAAGCTAGGAACGTTACTGTTTTGCTTTCTTCCCAAAAAGGGAGATGGGTGCAGTCGGGGAAGCAATGGCGGTGAATGCTCAAACCAGAGGATCTTGATCTGAGGAGATGAAACCGCAGGACAATCTGGAGATCGGTGGTGGGAAAGCGACTACGAGGTTGATGTGTTTAAATTGCTAAGTAGCTTGATTGTTGAATACTTATTAGTTGTGGACTGTAGTTATTTGGCTTGTGATTTGAGACATTTTAATTGTTTATATATTGTTATTTATTCTATATTGTTTATGTGTATATTGATGATTTGTGCATTAATCTTTTAGATGTATACTCGCATTTGCATCATACTCGATTCGAGTAACTTCTCGCACATAGTGTATATATCGTGCTTTATAAGCTATTTGAGTTGAAGGTTGAGATATTTGCACTGTGATAAAATCATTAAACTATTTAGTTTTGTGAAGAAAGGCAAAAGGGGAGATTGTTAGTGTTAGGTTCTGTGTCCTAACATTTTCCGTAACATGTCTCTTTTTGGTGTTAAGTAAAAACAGGAAAATGTCATCCCAAATGTCGTGACATCTGGGAGGACATTTCTGGCAAGAGTTTTGCCTATCTTCACGGCGATTTCAAGTCGAGAAGATTTTATCACGTGAATGTTTGGCTTGGTTAGGAGCTAAGGAAAACACGATAATACTTAACAAGACCAAGTCGAGGAGAGTGCATAACGGAAGGAGCATTCTCAGGAAGACAAAGTCAAATCTGTTGAGAATTTTAAGGCTGAAGAACAGCTCCAGCCAACCCTATTCTGCTCAACCTCCACCGAGAATCAAGGAGCGTCTCGGGTGAACTCTCCACTATAAATAGAGGGTTCACTCCAAGGCTTTGACATCCAGTTTTTGCAGAAGAAAATTCAGATCTGAGACGTCTCAAATATTGCCTCAAACACAGCTGGATCGAGCAGCCTGGTTTTGTGATTACACTTGTTCAAAATTACGAATTGCTTCCTTAGATCTATACTGGTACTTTCAATTCAAGCAATTGTAATAGGGTGTTTTTCTATTTTAGATAGATTTTTGGGCTTAGAAGTTAGGATTTAACTTCTTTTTAATCCCTTTCTTGTTTTACGGATTACTGTTCATTCTCAAGGGATTTGTAAGATTGTATAATTCTTATACAATAAATTTTTGGTCATGAGACCACTATAAGTTATATACAATTATATAACTTATGAAAAACAATCTTGGGTGTCCTTGATTTATTTCCGCTGCATCTTAATTCATTTTTTTTTTGTTCTGCGTTTTTGTTAATGTTCCAGTTCATGTCACAGAACATTTTTGGGAACATTCTTTACTGTCTTTAAGTTTACCTCTGTTCTTTCTTTGAAATTATTTATTCCATAGTTTAAGTTCGACAATTCCTTTCAAGTGGTATCAGAGCCGACACTTGACATAATAAGTGCTAAGGTCCTTTTACTTAACTATGGATCCGGCTAATCCAAATATTGGTAGACTTCCTATTTTAGATGGATCAAACTATCCGTATTGGAAGATTCGCCTACGTTCTCACATCAAATCCATTGATGTTAGAGCATGGAGATCTATTACTAATGGATACATCGTTCTATGCTTCCACCTGACGAGAAGGCGACATTTTGGTCAAGCTCGAGGCGAATGGACTTTTGAAGAAACTAATAGTGCGGGCTTGCGAAAAGGCACTAAATGCTATTTTCGGATGGGTTGATCTTTATATGTTCAAACTCATCCAAAATTGCTCTTGCGCCACGAGATGCTTGGGATACTTTACAAACTCATTGTGAAGGTAGCTCGAGTGTTCAACGAACGAAGCTCGTGCTCGTGAGTAAGTATGAGCGTTTAAGGATGGAGGAATCGGAGGATATTAAAACCTATTTTGAAAAGTTGATTGATATCTCTAATGAATGTCAAGTTCTTGGTTCTCCATTGACCAACAATCAACTTGTTGAAAAAGCCCCGATCTCTTCGAAAAGTTCAACATTAAGATTTGTGCGATTGAAGAAGCTCACAACCTTGCCACTGATGGACCTACATACTTTAATGAGCATTCTCAAAACATATGAGATGAACATGGAAAATCAAAGGTCTTTATACAAAGGCAAGGATGTTGCCCTTCAAGCAAAATCCTTAGAGACGGAAGTCAATGAAGAGGATGAAACACTTGAAGAGATTGGGGATAGTGCCAACGTTGCTCTTCTTACTCGTAGGTTCAATACGATGTTAAGAAGATTCAACGAAGATAAGAATAAAACTAAGTCTAAAGAGCACCAAAACCAAGGACTCAATCCACGAATTACCAAGAATTTTCCCACCGCACAAAAAGGCAATCAACTTAGGAGAATAAATTCTGACCGAACCAGGTTCGATCCCAAACAGCTCGACAGCATTCAATGTCATGCCTGCTCGGGATGGGGCCATTATGCCAACGAGTGTGCAAACACTCTAAGAAAGGTTGGCAAAAGTCTATGGATTTCCCTAAGTGATGATGAAGGTGAAGGGGAAGAGAATACAGAAATAGAGTCACAAGCAATGCTGGCCACTGTTTTTGAACATTCTCTGTCAGATGATGAAGGTTTAGCTGACTGTGATACACTAAATGTCATGACATTTCCGGGAACATCGGTAACATGCAGAATCTGGCAGATGACAGACAATGTATGAGTTTTTAATTCTTGGATGTCAATTGCTTACGTGGCCTTATTTCAAAAATGATTCTAAACACGAGACTCGAAGACTACAGGATGATATGATTAAGGAATTGCAAGCCCTTTGCAAGGACTTAATCTTTGAATCTAATCAACTTGAATCAAAGGTGAAAACTCTAACTCGTGAGAATGCAGATTTGATAAGTACCATTACCCGACTGGAAGTGACTCTTACCAAAAAAGATCTTGAATTCGGAAAGATAAGTGCAAAGTTGGATCTAGCCGAAGCAACCTTCAAAAAGCTTAACACAGGCACCTCCAAATTAGATGAAATACTTAGTGTTAGTCAACCTCACTGTACTGGTTTGGGCTACAAGAATCCTATCAATACATTATGCTCCAACTTGTTTGTTAAAAATGGGGAAATGAACCGTAGGAAGGGTAGCAACTATGTGTGCAATTATTGTAATAAATCTGGACATTTAAAACCTTTTTGCTTTAAGTTACTAAAACTCAGAAAGAAAAGGTCTTCCAGAATGCTGTCAAGAACTTCAGACAGCACTCTAAGAGACTCTTCTATCTATAAAAATCGTAAGGTAACAAAAAAGGTTTGGGTTCCCATCAAGAAAACAAGTTGTAATGTAGCCATAACCGCACTGGGACCAACATCTACGGATCGTGGTACTTTGGCGATGCTGTTCCGCCATATGACAGAACAAAAGATCGTCTAAAGAACTACGAAGCTCTAAATGGAGGAAATGTTACATATGGAGGAGGTGGAAAGAGTAAGATAATAGGAAGAGGAAGTAATGCCCCCGAATTCCAAAGATTGAATAATGTCTTGCGTTGATGGTCGATGGCTAACCTAATTAGTATAAGCCAACCGTGTGATGACAACTTAGAGGTAAGATTCAATAAACATGCGTATCTGATGGTGATGAAACTAACAAATGCATAATGACAGGTACAAGAACAAGTGATAATTGTTATCTTGTCGGAGAACATAAGGTATGTAATAGTGTTAGGACTGATGACACAACATTGTGGCATCAAAAACTAGGACATGTCATGTCACGACCCGAACCTGGGCCCATGACTGGTGCCTTACCCCGGGCACCCTAGTGACACAACATCAGAGTAATCAGCGGAACATAAAGACAATACATGAAACCAATGTAATATGACAGTGAAATAAGAAAGCAGGCTAACAGCAGTTACCTTCGGTATATATATAAATAACAATTTGAGCGATTTACAACCTCTTACAAATTCTGCCTTGGTACTACATGCACCTCTACGAATAATATGACAACGACGGGGAGGCCGCCATACCACGAATGTAGCACCTACCACAACAGGACAATACGAAGATAAGCCTCGGAGAAGCGGAGCTTTCCCAAATCAATGTGACCCTAAGAGCGAGGATCAACGGCGGTGTACCTTTACTGCGGCATGAACGCGGCCCGAAGGAGGTCGATACCAGTAACAGTATGTGGCGAAATAAATCAGAAATGAAATCATAGTAGTCTATATAAAGCGGGAGACATGTATGATAACCAAACTACGATTCACAATAAATAAACGATGTCAAGTCGTGGACTCACGCCTCAAGTCATCACAATAGCGGAATGCACGGTAAGTACGAAGGCATAGCCGACTACTAAGACCCGCAGTACAAACCAAATACCATAAAGCGCATCACGAGGTCTTTCTGACCGCACCATGATCGGCGGCTCGCCCGCAGTATCAATGCGCGTCTATCCTCGGAACTACGCGACTCGCATAGGTCACACGAGACCGCATGAGGTATTCCTCGAATCATGGTCCTGCATCGCTGAGGTATACCCGCATCGAGGCGGCTTAACCCGGTATCCACCTAGGCTCCGCGGCGCATAGTCCTCAAAGACCGCATAGTCCCTCGAGCGCATAGGGCATCCCCGCGTCGGGCTAAACACGGAATGATCAATCCGGAGCTCCATGACTCGCGTAGTCACAAGGATGCATAGGCCGTATAGACCGCATCGAGGTGGCAAGCCCTCGGTATAACAAGTCGAGGGTATGTGATATAATATGATAACGGGCTTAACGTTTGACAACGTAAGCACAACAAAGTGACCACTTACATAATAATCACAAGATACTAACACACGTAGCATCCTAACATGTTTACTTATCAAATCAACAAGAAAGTATTACAAGGCTATCACAAACCAATACAATCAAGTTATTCACACAAGGTACTTTCTACTAACAAGTTCGTACCTATCCCCAAAGTACTTCACACATTAAATCTTTAAAAGAACTGCTTTCGTTCACATAAGTCACCTGATACGTAGTATAAAATAGAGTATTGTCTTTTTAAGTAATCAAAATACTTACCTTTGTAAAATCAAGTGTTTACGTTTCTTATTTTAGAAAGGTTTCATGATTCATAGTCTTATTTATTTAGGAATATAATTCTCTTTTAACAATCTGAAAAACATAAACCTTATGTGTGAGTAGGACATTCTTGTTTATAACAATCTTATTACAGCAGCCATGATCTAGGAAATATCATTTTGTCTCATCTTAGCTTCATGCGGATGGAAGTTTCTACCGGTTTTAATAATACTTAATCAAAACATTTCCTTTTATTAACGCTGCAGTGGTTTGTCGATACACATTCTGATTTCCGAAATCAGTAGAACATTCTTAAGCCGTTATACCTAACTTCCCATAAAGCTAGTATAACTCTTAAGTTTTTTTAAAAACCAAGTATTACTTCTTCTTTCAAAATGATTCAAAAATCTTTTGAAATACTTCAAGTTCTTTATTATCACATAACCAGTCAGTTATAGTTCAAATCAGTTACCTTTTAAAAACCACAAGTATTTTCTTACCTACATAAAGCTGTTATAACCGACTTCCCATAAAGCCGTTATAACACTTTTATGTTTTAAACCAATCAAATACATTTAGCACATGTACGTCTACCGTACTAAATAGTTCACACATATCATGCTAGAAGAGATAGGAAGAGGTTCACATACCTCGCGACGATTATCGACTAATAGCAAAACGCTCCAAGTACCTCAATCCGTAGGCTACTCATTAAGCCGAGTAGATAGCGCCACGCATTGTTCATCATCATCTAAGGCCACATGGCGCTTATTAACATCTAGGTCTTATCGTAGAACATTCTACGTAAAATTCGAAGACCTCCCCGCAACGGCGTAAATCTCTCCTCTATCGAGGCTATCAAGCCAACGAGGGGTTTTGCACGCCTAACCTGACGGTATGCGATTCTACACAGAATGCTACACAAGTCTCATCAGAATACTGATCCATGTAATTACGATTCGATTCTCTTCTTTAAATTGGGCTTAAGTCAAAAGACATTGCCGCACAATTATGTTCAGTTATATATATAGTATACTTCAACTATATATTCCTACAACAAGTAATTTCCAATTACAATAGAAGGTCAAGAGCGTTTACCTCGATAAGCCCAAAATTATCCAAGTTTAAATTTCGATCCTGAGCAACGTTTAGCTCCACTCAGCGCTCAACCCGCTCTAAACCACCCTTAGAAGTTCTAACCAACTTCCACATACTACTCCAACTAACTATGGAGATTTTCCTTAGGGTTCGGTTTTGTGACTGACGGGAAGTATAATAGTATAACTGGGCTTTTTGTAAATGTATAACCTTAGAATACTACAAGGTATACGGCTAAGGTAATTTGGGCATTATAACAATACTTTGGAGAGTATTTCTACACCACAAAGGGGGGTATTATACGAAAGCAACTAGGCTAGGGGGGGGTACACTCTCGGCTAGCACCACAGAGGGGGTGCTCTCGGCCACAAGGGGAGGCCCTCGGCGAACTCAACACAAGGGAGGAAGGAGAGCTTTCAAGACTTAGGCAAATTTATGGATGAATTAGTCTTCAAAGGGGTGGGTATTTATAGAGACAAGGCGACAACCAATGGCCAAGATCTTGCCAAGTGCATAGCAAGTGTAGGGCAAGATCTTGCCAAGTGCACTAGCCAACTAACACAAAAATATCCTACCAACCCGACCACAATGGCCATACTTTGGCCACCACTATTACCGCAGGTGTTCCAATGAGAGGGTGACAAGTGTCGCCTCTTGTTGGTCCAAAATGTTTCGTCTCTCGGAAAAATCCGCAAAATTAAAAATGACATAGCCGGAAATTCCCTACGAAAAGTGGAAACGTTTAAAAAACGACTCTAATCGGGTGTTGTGAACAAAGTTAATTCGCCAAGCCTATTCTCAAGTTAAATTTCCTCGACGTCCTGCGTACATACTGGAAATACGGTATAACATTCTCCTCCTTAGAAACATTCGTCGAATGTTCCTTCAAAGTCTCAAAACAAGCGTGCGCCAAGATAGTCTTCACTACTATACTTACGAGAATCAATCTGCCACACCGCCACGAAACAACTTGCGCAAAATGCTTACATCCAAGTCCACGAGAAACACCTCTAACATCACCAAAATGATACCACTTTTGTCACTTTGCGCGAGGTTCTAGTGTCGCTCCGTGACCCAACAAATGGTGCCGGCTGCGTGCGATCCTCGAGGATGTCGTACACTCGAACTCTTACCACGCTTTACGATCTCGCTTCCAAAACTCGGGTTACTATCTCTAACGTGGTCATCATTAATCGGGAACACTTTGGATGGATTTCGATACTTTCCGAACATAACAACACGAAAGACCGGACGTCTCGCCTCCTAAGTCGGATCGCAATTGCTAACATATAGGCAACCCGCCTATTCTTCACATGAACTAAAAGGGCCCAAGTAACTCGCTAAGCTCCTCTGTTTTCCAAAACTCGTCACACCAACCCGGGGTGGTACTTTCGAAGACCGACCGTCGGCAACTCTGGCGTCGTCGCCGATTATCCGCACGATTTCTCCGAGCCGAACCTCTTCTAGACAAGCTTTACCCTATCCACGATCTGTGGAACAAACTCGAACCAACTATCGAATCTTGCCAACATCGAACCAATCGACCGGCAACTTACACTTCCGCCCCTACAAGGCCTCATAAGGCGACATTCGAAAACTGAAATGGTAGCTTAAACACTCCCTCCACAGGAGACAACAATCCCCACAACTACATCTGAAATACACACCGGCCGGCGGCGAATGCGATTTTGAGACTCACCGAGTTCTTAACCTGCTTGGTAAAACTTACGAAACCAAAAGCGATCGTGCCACTGGCTCCATGCGCCATAAGGTGAAGGTAGGCACCTCGTGCAGCCTTACAACCTTTCGATATATCATCTCGCATAACCTGCCGAGTAAGCGGTGCTTTGCTAGAAGACAAGGCGGTGACCTCGCCGGCCCTGCGGTCGAATCGTCCACAAATTCGTGCGTTGGTTAACTAAACTTGGGCCTAACACCTCGTGACTTACCACAAGGCGGGACCACCACAACCTGACCCCACCACCAACATGCCGCGGGTTGACCGCAACGCGGCCTCAACCCGACCAAGAACGCGCTAAACGCTAGTTCTCAGAAGAAAACTCTCACTAATTCACGTTACGAAAACCTAGCGCGGTCTTAGCTCAACTACCCTCTTTCATTCCATACTACCCAGGGACTTATCCCGTAAACATAGCTCACGTGCACTATGCACTCCTATAAGGGTCAAACATAAACATACGTCTTTTTCTCGAGATGGCCTTACCTCTAAGGTCTCTACGTATAAAACTCTAAGGCTCACACCTTCTCTATCCCCCAAATCTTACTTGGTTAACTAACCAAGATTTCTAATCACAATAAACACTCATGTTATCTGAACATAACACTTAAGGTATACTCACCTTATCACGTATACAAAGCTACAGAGGTTAAAGATATACCGATCTCTGCTTCACTCCCTTAGTCGTTAATCAAACTCGCCGTAGCGCAGCTAAGGAAGGTGACGAACTACCCACCGACCACGAAGGCTAAGCCCTCCTACAAGGACACTCTTCGACACGGACCACGGCGGTCATGTACAACAAGTACCCGACAAAGACGACATTCCCGGGATGACGTCATCGTGAACACCGGGAAAAAAAGCGAATCGGTGGTGGATCCTACGATGTAAATGAGCGGAAACTCGAGCTCACGACCAACTCCGGCTTACCCCGAACGTTCTGAACCCTTTGGAGGAACACTCTGCACTGGCGGATGTGCATATCTAATCTGCTGTTGAGGTGATTCGCCTCAAAAGTTACTAAAGGACCTTGCTGTTCTGGCCCTCTCCTGCTGTCCTTGGTTAACCCGTCGATCTCTACGTTTCTCGGCCTGTTGTGCATAAGCCCGACCACAGGCCATGCTCAAGCCCAACTGAAGAATTACTCTTGCACAACCCTCTCTAAGATATTCATCAAGACTCGCGGTACATCGGTATACTCTCTGGTAGCCAAATCAATAGCTAATGTGGTCGCTTCTTTGAAATCTCTATTCTCTGTTCCCGGCCGTGGAACTGAAGGTTCATATATCATGGCCGCAGTAGGAACTGCCGCCGCCGTGCTAAACTCTGCTGGGGCTGGTGACGTAGCATAACTCCCCGAACGAAGCACCTAACTCAGGTGATGGTTGGGCCTGTGCCCTCGTAACCCTCTGAACTCTACTCGCAGCTCCTTGCCTTGCCTCCTGGGCGGGTTTGCCTACGCGGAGGCATATCGGTAGGAAAGAAATACGTTAGAGGGTCCAATTTATCACACGGCTCTAAGGCACGATCTCGGAATGAGAAGAATGGAAACCAATCCTAAATATCCTATAGCCTCACGATTATTGGTGTGGTGCACAACACACCGATAATCAAGACTCTTGGATCTGATGCTGTAGACACCTTCCGAGGATTAATCGCTCGATACCACTTTTGTCACGACCGAACTGGGCGTGTGGTGCCTTACCCGAGCACCCTAGTGACACAACATCGAGTAATCGGAACATAAAGACAATACATGAAACCAATGTAATATGAGCGGTGAAATAAGAAAAGCTAACCAAAAATGGTTACCTTCATATATATAAATAGCAATTTGAAGCGATTACAACCTCTTACAAATTCTGCCTCTACGAATAATATGACAACGACGGACAGGCCGTCATACCTGAATGTAGCACCTACCACAACAGGACTATACGAAGATAAGCCTCCGAGAAACGGAGCTTTCCCAAACGACCGTGACTCCTAAGGCGAGGATCAACGGCGGTGTACCTTTACTTGCGGCATGACGCGGCCGAAGGAGGTCGATAACAGTGCAGAGTATGTGAAATCAAATAAATCAGTAAATGAAATCATAGTAGTCTATATAAAGCGGGAGACATGTATGATAACCAAACTACGATTCACAATAAATAAACGATATGTCAAGTCGTGGACTCACGCCTCAAGTCATCACAATAGAACCGCATGCGGGGTAAGTACGGCGCATAGCCGACTACTAAGACCCGCAGACAAACCAAATACCATAAATCGCATCACGAGGTCTTTCTGCAGCACTACATGATCGGCGGCCATCGCCGCGCAGATCAATGTCGCGCGTCTATCCTCGAACTACCGCGACTCGCATAGGTCACACTGCACCGCATGAGGTATTCCTCGAATCATGGTCCTGCATCGCTGAGGTATACCACGCATCGAGGGCAGCTTAACCCCGGTATCCACCTAGGCTCCGCAGCCGCATAGTCCTCAAAGACCGCAGTCCCTCAAAGACGCATAGGGCATCCCGCGTCGGCTAAACACCCGAATGATCAATCACGGAGCTCCATGACTCGCGATAGTCACAAGGATGCGTAGGCGTATAGACCCGCATCAAGGGTGGCAAGCCCTCGGTATAACAAGTCGAGGGTATGTGATATAATATGATAAACGGCTTAACGCTTTGACAACGTAAGCACAACAAGTGACCCCTTACATAATAATCACAAGATACTAACACACGTAGCATCCTAACATGTTTACTTATCAAATCAACAAGAAAGTATTACAAGGCTATCACAAACCAATACAATCAAGTTATTCACAAGGTACTTTCTACTAACAAGTTCGTACCTATCCCCAAAGTACTTCACACATTAAATCTTTAAAAGAACTGCTTTAGTTCACATAAGTCACAATACCCGTAGTATAAAATAGAGTATTTGTCTTTTTAAGTAATCAAAATACTTACCTTTGTAAAATCAAGTGTTTACGTTTCTTATTTTAGAAAGGTTTCATTCATAGTCTTATTTATTTAGGAATATAATTCTCTTTTAACAATCTGAAAAACATAAACCTTATGTGTGAGTAGGACATTCTTGTTTATAACAATCTTATTACAGCAGCCATGATCTAGGAAATATCATTTTGTCTCATCTTAGCTTCTATGCAGATGGAAGTTTCTACTGGTTTTAATAATACTTAATCTGTCAAAACATTTCCTTTTATTAACGCTGCAGTGGTTTGTCGATACACATTCTGATTTCCGAAATCAGTAGAACATTCTTAAGCCGTTATACCTAACTTCCCATAAAGCTAGTATAACTCTTAAGTTTTTTTAAAAACCAAGTATTACTTCTTCTTTCAAAATGATTCAAAAATCTTTTGAAATACTTCAAGTTCTTTATTATCACATAACCAGTCAGTTATAGTTCAAATCAGTTACCTTTTAAAAACCACAAGTATTTTCTTACCTACATAAAGTTGTTATAACCGACTTCCCATAAAGCCGTTATAACACTTTTATGTTTTAAACCAATCAAATACATTTAGCACGTATGCGTCTACCGTACTAAATAGTTCACACATCTCATGCTAGAAGAGATAGTAAGAGGTTCACATACCTCGCGACGATTATCGACTAATAGCAAAACGCTCCAAGTACCTCAAACCGTCGGCTACTCCTGGCCAGTAGATCGCGCCACGCATTGTACATCAACCTATAAGGCCACGCGCGCTTATTAACATCTAGGTCTTATCGTAGAACATTCTACGAAAATTCGGCAAGCTCTCCCCGCATGGCGTAAATCTCCTCTCTATCGAGGCTATCAAGCCAACGGGGTTTTGCACGCCTAACCGGGCGTGTGCGATTCTACTACACAGAATGCTACACAAGTCTCAGAATACGGTCTATGTAATTACGATTCGATTCTCTTCTTTAAATTCAGCTTAAGTCAAAAGACATTGCCGCTAATTACGTTCAGTTCTATATATAGTATACTTCAACTATATATTCCTACAACATGTAATTTCCAATTACAATAGAAGGTCAAGAGCGTTTACCTCGATAAGCCCAAAATTATCCAAGTTTAAATGTCGATCCTGAGCAACGCGTTTAGCTCAACTCAGTGCATGCAACCCGCTCTAAACCACCCTTAGAAGTTCTAACCAACTTCCACATACTACTCCAACTAACTATGGAGATTTTCCTTAGGGTTCGGTTTTGTATTGACGGAAGTATAATAGTATAATGGGCTTTTTGTAAGGTATAACCTTAGAATACTACAATTATACGGCTAAGGTAATTTGGGCATTATAACAATACTTTGGAGTATTTCTACACCACAAAGGGGGTATTATACGAAAGCAACTAGGCTAGGGGGTACACTCTCGGCTAGCACCCTAGAGGGGGTGCTCTCGACCTGAGGAGGCCTCGTGAACTCAACACAAGGGGAGGAGAAGGAGAGCTTTCAAGACTTAGGCAAATTTATGGATGAATTAGTCTTCAAAGGGTGGGTATTTATAGGACAAGCCAAGGCGACCAATGGCCAAGATCTTGCCAAGTGCATAGCAAGTGTAGGGCGAGATCTTGCCAAGTGCACACTAGCCAACTAACACAAAAATATCCTACCAACCCTTGACCACAATGGCCATACTTTCGGCCACCACTATTACCGCCCAAGGTGTTCCAATGAGAGGGTGACAAGTGTCGCCCTCTTGTTGGTCCAAAATGTTTCGTCTCTCGGAAAAATCCGCAAAAATTAAAAATGACATAGCCGGAAATTCCCCTACGAAAGCTGTGGAAACGTTTCGTCGAAAAACGACTCTAATCGGGTGTTGTGAACAAAGTTAATTCGGCCAAGCCTATTCTCAAGTTCGAAATTTCCTACGTACGTCCCTGCGTACATACTCTGGAAATACGGGGTATAACATGTCAATTACCACAACCTTAGAAAATTGATATCTTATGAGGCGGTAAAAGACATTCCTAAACTAAGTCCTATGAGTGAGACCGTGGTGTGTGAAGATTGTCTCAAAGGTAAGCAAACCCGTGTCCCTCACAAAGTTGTTCAGAGTGATGGACATTTCTCAGGTACGTCTCATTGCTTTCAACTTTTACATATGGATCTTATGGGTCCAATCGAGGTAGATAGCCTAGGAGGCGTAGGTACTTCGCTGTGATTGTAGATGACTTTTCAAGATACTCTTGGATATTCTTTTTGAAAGAAAAGTCTCAAACGTTTGACATGTTTAGAATATTGTACTCTAGAATTAGAAATCTATATCATTTCTCTATTTTTCGGATAAGATCTGATCATGGAAAGGAGTTTGAAAATAATCAATTTTCTACATTTTGTGAGAAAAAAGGTATTTTCCATGAATTTTCTGCTCCCAAAACCCCCCAACAAAATGGTGTAGCAGAGAGGAAGAATAGAACCCTACAAGAAATGGCTAGAGTCATGCTAAGTTCTAAAAAACTGTCAAAACGTTTTTGGGCAGAAGCACTAAACACTGCAAGTCACATCTCTAATAGAGTCTATCTTAGATCAGGAACAAAAATGACACCCTATGAGATCTTGAATGGAAAGAAACCAAATCTACGTTACTTTCATGTTTTTGGGTGTGTATGCTATGTCCTAAATGATAGAGATAATCGAGCAAAGTTTGACTCTAAGAGTGATAAGGGAATTTTCATAGGTTATTCTCAAAATAGTCATGCTTACCGAGTGTACAATCTTCGAACCAAATCCGTACAAGAATCTGTTAACATTGTTTTTGATGATAATGCAGATTATGCAGGAAATACACGATGCAGATGATGTCATAACAATACGGGAGGCGGACCACGAGAAAATGCGGATGTTACACCAAATGTCACAACATCCGCGTGACACTGTGTAGAAGATGAGAACACCGCAGGTTACGATGAGGATTCAAGTGAACCGTGATCGATGCAGGGATCCTCATCGAATCGGAAGAAACCATCCCAATGAGCAGTAATAGGAGAAGTATTCGAAGGAATAAAAACAAGGAGAAAAGAGCCAAAAATTAAGAGACATGGTGAAGTATGCGTGTATGTCCACCATACATCACAAGGTAAGTCAATCTTGCTATGTTTCTACTTTGGAACCTAAAAACATTAATGAAGCACTAAAAGACAGTTGGTGGATACAAGCCATGCAAGAAGAACTAGAACAGTTCACCAGAAATGAGGTTTGGGAACTAGTTCCTCGCCCTGATGAGACTAATGTAATAGGAACTAAATGGATCTTTAAGAATAAATCGTGAATCTGGGCTTATTAGAAATAAAGCTAGACTAGTGGCTCAAGGATACTCTCAAGTCAAAGGTATCGACTATGATGAAACCTTTGCTCCAGTAGCTAGAATTGAATCAATTAGATTATTACTTGTCATAGCTTGTTGTTTAAAGATAACTCTTCACCAAATGGATGTGAAAGGTGCCTTTTTGAATGGAGATATTGATAAGGAGATATATGTTGAACAACCCAAAGGATTGGAAGATCCTCACCATCCACAACATGTATATAGGTTAAAAAAGGCCTTGTATGGACTAAAACAAGCTCCACGTGCATGGTATGGTCGTTTAACTCAATTCCTTCTTGAATTTGGTTTCCAACGTGGTGTAGCTGATTGTACTTTATTTATAAAACACCATGGATCAGATATGGTTATTGCTCAAATCTATGTAGATGACATAGTTTTTGGTTCGACTTCAATGTCTCATCTTAAGACTTTTGTCGGTATGTCCTCAACATTCGAAATGAGCATGATAGGGGAACTAACCTTTTTCTTAGGCTTGCAGATAAAACAAAATGAGGAGGGTATCTTCATTTCACAAAGCAAATATGCCAAGAACCTGGTTAAAAAATTTGGATTGGAGAATGCCAAACATATGAAGACTCCGATGGGATCAACCCAGACTATATCCAAAGATGATGTTGGGGAGAATGTTGACCCAACCTTATACAGATCTATGATAGGTAGTCTTTTGTATCTCACCGCGAGTCGTCCAGATCTTATGTTTAGTGTTTGTGTGTGTGCACGATTCCAAGCATGCCCTAAAATTTCCCACTTAAATCGTCAAACGTGTCATAAGATATGTTCTTGACACGTGTGAGTTAGAATTTGGTATTCAAAGACACTAATCCTAATCTAATAGGATATAGTGACTCGGATTGAAATTTGGGATGTGGAAGATAGAAAAAGTACTAGTGGAGGATGTTTTACCTTAGCAATAACTTAGTTTCTGGTACGATCGTAAACAAAATTGTGTCTCACTCTCAATTCTTTGAATCTGAATATGTAGCAGCGGGGAGTTGTTGCTCTCAATTATTATGGCTAAGACACATGTTAGACGATTATGGTGTTTCAAAAAATATCTTAGTTTTGTACTGTGATAATATGAGTGCCATCAATATATCTAAAAATCCGGTTCAGCACTCTCGTACAAAACATATAGATATAAGACATCAATTTCTTCGAGACTTGGTTGAAAAACAGCTAGTTAGAATCGATTATGTTGACACTTCTCATCAACTAGCTGATATTTTTACAAAAGCTTTAGATCATGAGAGGTTTTCAAACTTGAAAAACTCTCTCGTCTGCTCAATATAAAAATTAACACTGCTGGGGTGTGTTATCCGAAATGTCCCTGACATTTGTGGTAACATTCATCCAGTGTAAAATCTGGAACTGCTTCTTTTCGGTAAATGTTAAAGTTGTTTTGTGTTTCTAACGGGTCATGACTTCTCAAAGGAACACCTTTCTTAAAATGATACCGTTCTCTGCGATGATATAAAAATCATAAAAAGGGAGTATCAAAAAATAAGGCAAAGCCTTAAATTCCTCGGCAATTGTAAAATGTTGGGCAAAGCCCACAAAATTGATACCGTTCCTATTCTATAGGAGTATCAACATACTTTATATCATGATAGACACAAGATCTTATCTATTTGGACTCAATATACATTGTTCCACTAATTTAGAGACAAAACTCTATAAAGTGTCTTGTTTAGTTGCAAAGCTGCATTCTATGAGAAAATGACTCGTGTTACACAAAATGTGCTAAACATTTCGATAACACTCAGTTTCAGTTTTTCAAAAGACGTGTGTCGATTAATATTGAGTTGGTTTTTGTTGAAAAATTTCTCTTGGTTTTGATGTCTATTTTGAAACAACCTCTAAACATTAGGAACTAGTCTTTGTATAGAATTTAAACACTTATGTAGATAGTTTTTGCCAAGTGTATAAATACCCATTCACTAAATACTAATTATCACTTCAAAATAAACTTCCTCCAACAAAAAACAACAAAAAAAAAAAAAAAAAAAGGGGCGGGAACGAAATTTTCGCACATTACCCACGATGCATCCCTTACACAACACATCCCCCTCACAAACTTCTCCCATTCCCGTAACCTCCGAAAACCCTAACTTCTCCTTCTCTTCTTCCCTTTCTCTCGATGGATGTCTCACCCATGTCACGAAAAATGTCACCACGGTCCCGAACACTCCACGAGCACAAGTCCACCATGTGCAGATTTGGCGATAAGTGACTTCCAGAACCTCTGGAAATCGCCTATCGGGGAGACAAACAATCCTATCAACTTAGAGAAACCCGGATGTTTCCGTCCTCCCAAAGAGGACAAATCAAGCGCCTTTCCTACTCGCAGATCGGTCCGAAACTTTGAGAAGGCCTTTGGCGATGGTGAATCCTCCACCAAAAGGAAGAAGTCGGCGACTCCTCCTCTTCAAGCTCGATTCTGGCGATTCGAGAAGACTCGCCGGTTGAGTCCCAACCTGAATCTCCTGCTTCACCTTCCTTCACAAATCTGCCAGAATCCAGTGAGGAAGATGAAATTCCAGACGACACCCCACTGAAGAAGTTTTATCCCAAGAAATTTGGTCATGCCTCAGGGGAAACAAAATCATCATCAACCTCAAGATGTCACGAGAAAATGTTATGACATCTCCGGATCATCTATCCACAAAACTTGATTCCAGTGTCCGAGGTCTCACAAGCAGTAGCTCTGAATCTGCGTCTGAGGTAACCCCTTTCTCTCCCAAGTTTTTAACAGCCAATCACTCAAAACATTGGTCTTGGTTCAACGGTCGAGCCATTCGAACCGAGAAGGTGTTGGACATTGCGTCTTGTAGTAGCCACGGTCTGGTGGATTTCTTCACTTCAAGAAATCTACTAGACTCGGTAAATAACAAATGTCCTTATGTAGACAAGGTAGTGAAGTTATTTTATGCAAATCTAACAAGTAAAATAGAGAAACCCAAGTCGAAACACTTTGGGAAAGTGTTTCTCTATAACAAATTTTATGACTTCACACCGACTACAATTAACCAATGTTTGAATAGAGTGAATGATGATGAGAGGGCAAAATGGGAAGTGATAAATGACAGGGATGAGGTGATTTCATACCTCACCGGTGGAGTTGTGAAGAAATGGGTTTCAAGGTGTCCAACCTCCAAACTCACTGCCTTATTTGCTGTTTTGCACAAGTTAATGATACACAATTGGTTGTGTTCTTTGAACAAATCAATTGTAACAATTGAACAAGCATTGTTCCTATACAAAATAGGAAAAGGTTTTAGTGTTGATATAGGAAAAACAATCTTTCAACAGATTGTAAATATGGCAGAAAAGGACACAGGTATCATCCTTCCCTTTCCCTCATTGATCTTTAAGGTACTAACCTCACAGGGATTCCAAGCCCCTAAGCAGGATCTGCTCTGGAAAGAACCTGAAGTATACGTCGTTAATCAGACGATCCTGAAGAGCAAGAGCAGAGTCATTGATCTTCCATGGACGAATACAGCTGGAATTGCTAGTGTTACCAGAAATGTCCTGCATCTCGGTAATATCTCACGACGTCCTTGACAATCGCTTGGGTGGTGCAAGAGGTTGCAAAGCTCAATGCCCGGATCGCGAGTGGACCGTGCACGGAGCCACGGTGGAAGCTAGGAACGCGTTACTGCTTTTGCTTTCTTCCCAAAAAGGGAGATGGGTGCAGTCGGGAGCAAGCGGTGGTGAATGCTCAAACCAGAGGGGATCTTGATACAGGGGGAGATGAAACCAGAGGACAATCTGAGATCGGATTGGTGAAAGCTCACGAGGTTCTTGTGTTTAAAGCGCTAAGTAGCAGTTGTTGAATACTTATTAGTTGTTGACGGTAGTTATTTGGCTTGACAGTTTGAGACATTTTAATTCTGTTTATATATTGCTATTTATTCTATACTGTTTATGTGTATATTGATGGTTTCAGTGCATTAATCTTTTAGATGTATACTCGCATTTGCATCATACTCTGATTCGAGTAACTTATCGCACATAGTGTATATATTGTGCTTTATAAGCTATTTTGAGTTGAAGGTTGAGATATTTGCACGTGATAAAATCATTAAACTATTTAGTTTTGTGAAGAAAGGCAAAAAGGGAGATTGTTAGTGTTAGGTTCTGTGTCCTAACATTTTCCGTAACATGTCTCTTTTTGGTGTTAAGTAAAAACAGGAAAATGTCATCCCAAATGTCGTGACATCTGGGAGGACATTTCTGGCAAGAGTTTTGCCTATCTTCACGCAGATTTACGGTGAGAAGATTTTATCACGTGAATGTTTGGCTTGGTTGGAGCTAAGGAAAACACGATAATACTTAACAAGACCAAGTCCAGGAGAGTGCATGCGGAAGGAGCATTCTCAGGAAGACAAAGTCAAATCTGTTGAGAATTTTAAGGCTGAAGAACAGCTCCAGCCAACCCTATTCTGCTCAACCTCCACCGAGAATCAAGGAGCGTCTCGGGTGAACTCTCCACTATAAATAGAGGGTTCACTCCAAGGCTTTATCATCCAGTTTTTGCAGAAGAAAATTCAGATCTGAGACGTCTCAAATATTGCCTCAAACACAGCTGGATCGAGCAGCCTGGTTTTGTGATTACACTTGTTCAAAATTACGAATTGCTTCCTTAGATCTATACTGGTACTTTCAATTCAAGCAATTGTAATAGGGTGTTTTTCACTTCTATTTTAGATAGATTTTTCAGGCTTAGAAGTTAGGATTTAACTTCTTTTTAATCCCTTTCTTGTTTTACGGATTACTGTTCATTCTCAAGGGATTTGTAAGATTGTATAATTCTTATACAATAAATTTTTGGTCATGAGACCACTATAAGTTATATACAATTATATAACTTATGAAAAACAATCTTGGGTGTCCTTGATTTATTTCCGCTGCATCTTAATTCGTTTTTTTTTGTTCTGCGTTTTTGTTAATGTTCCAGTTCATGTCACAGAACATTTTTTGGAACATTCTTTACTGTCTTTAAGTTTACCTCTGTTCTTCTTTGCTGAAATTATTTATTCCATAGTTTAAGTTCGACAATTCCTTTCATTTATGATAGTAGTATTATTTGTCAATAAAAAATTAAGTACTAATTTTACATGGGAACTATCCATGTAATATTTAAATATTAGATGAACGGATTATTAAATTGATCTAGCAGCAGCAAGAGCCAATTGCACGTTAAAAAACATGTCTTAGAGTCTATTTGGATGAGCTATAAGCAGGGCCGTCTTTAGACTCGTACGATGTGTGCTATCGCACAGGACTCCCTGAAAAACGACAAATTTTAGGGTTTTTTTTTCCATTTTTTATTAAGTAATATTAGCCAGAATTTATTATAAAGACCCATAATTCGCCAGAATTTGGAATCCTATCTTATGATTTTTGGCTTATTTATGTTATTTTGGCAATAAATAAGTGTTTAAAAATACTTTTTATTTTATTCAAACACTATAAAAGTGCTTAAAAGTTATTTTAGCTTAAAAACATCTAAATTAAGTCAATCCAAACATAAGAGATCTGAAAAAAATATATAAGAGGTCTGATTTTTTTTTTTTTAAATAATTGTAAAAGGGTAAGAGATCTTGTTTTCCGTATGAGTCTGCAATTCAGCGTCATCAGAAGAGTAATCCTAAGGTATTGCACATTCAACTCACAATGAAAGCAAATATGTTAGTAATAAGAATAAGATCTACCTACCAAACTTGTTCAGTCTTGCTTAGTGTGGCATATTCTGATCATATGCCCTCTTGCTAGCTAGTGGGTATTCGACTAATTAATAATACCGCTGAATATATGCACATAGTTTCACTATCAAAGTACAGAAAATGCTAATCACATGTGTGTGTTTATTCAACTTAATGATAAGGTCGAGATAATTGAGGATTGATGTGTTAAAATGATGGTATATATTATTTGGCCTAGGGAGCAATTTTATTTAGTTTAAAATGATTATTTATGAAAAAGATGATATTCAGATATATTTGGATGAGTTCCCCTCTATCTTCATCGGTTTAGTTAAGTGATTTTTGAGTTTAAAAAACAAAAACAAAAAGATTACTTTCTAAGATAACTATTAGAATATTCTAGAATAGAATATTCTAGAAGTAATACCATTAATTATAGAAATATTGTGTAGTATCTTGTATTAATGTAGTATCCCATCTTATATGGTAAGTAGTTTAATGTATAGGAATATTTTTAGGATTATTCTATATTCTTCCTAGTTAGTGTAAAGATGTATATATTCTTACCTAATGGAATGAAGTCTTTTGAGGAAAATATTCTATCATGGTATCAAGAGCTTAGGAAAAGATTCATCTTCCTAAACACCGAAATTGTTTTTTCTTTTTGTTTTCTCTTTTTCGAAATTTCGTTCTCCTCCACATCGAAATTTTGATTTTCCTGTTCATCGTGTTTTGTTTTTTCATCCAACTATTATCAACATGTCTGAATCCAAATCGTTCTATCACCCACTTTGATTTCCAATATCAAAACTCATGTTCCCACTTTTACAAATGGAGAATGTGCATTATGCTGCCTGAGCGGAACTTTTTAAAATATGTTGTCGTTCTCACAGGGTTCTTCACCACATCATCTCCCCGGAAAAAGACAAAGAAAAAGTTTTGACAACGGATGAAGACAAAGAATTGTGGGATGTCCTAGATGCCACTGTTCTTGGTTGGATATATTCAACAATATCCACGGATTTGTTGCACACGATCATGGAAACAGATTCTAAGGCAATTGATGCTTGGAATCGACACGGACATTTTTTATGATAATGAAAATTCCCGTGCAGTTGCTTTGGAGCAAGAATTCTCCAGTGTTGATATGGAGGATTTTCTAATGCGTCTGCTTATTGTCAACGCCTCAAAGTGTTGGCGGATCAATTAAAAAATGTTGGTTCCCCCGTCTCCGACAACCGTTTGGTTCTACAACTTGTTGCCGGATTGACAGAGGCATATAGCGGAGTTGCCACCGTTATCCGTCAAAGTAACCCACTTCCGTTATTCTACAAAGCAAGATCTATGTTAATCCAGAAAACGAGTCTTTCCAAAAGGTTGCTAACACAACCGAATGGCGCATACGGTCACTAATGATGGAAATAACCGGTCAAAGGCGGCATGGAAATAAAAAAGGTGGAAACCGCAACAGAAACGGGAATCATCGCAATTCCGGCGGTGGTGGGAATTCCGGCGGTGGTTACGGCGGCTCCGGCGGCTCTGGCGGCGGCGGCCGCGGCGGCTCCGGCGGTAGCGATGGCGAAGCGGCAGCGGTGGGCTCGCCACAATGGACTTGGCCGACCCTTGTCTTACCTACCACACCTGGCGGGCCCAATTTCCACCAGCCGAATCGTCCACACCAAGAAGACTCTTTGCCCGGCCTAGCGGTGGAAGCGGCAAGTTTTGGCCAAGTTTTGGGCGGCCAGATGGGCCAAAGAATGGAGCGGCGAGCAGGCCAAAGATGGGCAGCGTGGAAGCGGCGAGGCGGCCAGCGATGGGCGGGAAGCGGCAGCGATGGGCAGCGAGTTTTGGGCCTCGGCGTGAACGAGGCCCACTCAACGATGGGCGATCGGCAGAAATTGAACATGCCACACGCCTGGTTGAATCCACGACACGAATTGGTATATGGACTCGGTGCGGCGTCACGTATATGCGTCATCCCAAGGTAATCTCGCCCTATTTTAATTTGAGCAAATCAAATGGTATAACTGTCGGAAATGGTCATTCCATTCCAATAGAAGGTTATGGTTCCACTAAATTGTCCAAACCAAATCCACCATTAGCCTTGAAAAATGTTATTCATGCACCACAATTAATCAAAAACCTAATCTCCGTTCGAAAGTTTACTTCAGATAAGCGGGTTCTGTAGCTTTTGATCCTTTTGGTTTCTTGTGTGTGATTTTCGCATGCGGGCACGGCTAATGAGATGTGATAGTCAGGGAGAACTTTATCCAGTTACTTCACTACTACAACCGGACAAGAAACATTTTAATTTTGCTGTTTTTAGTTCCAATTTATGGCATGAACGCTTGGGACATCCGGGAGAGTCTGTTTTAAACTCTCTCAAACGCAATAATTCAATTTCATGTACACGAACTCTTAATAAGTGTCAGTCGTGTCCTTTGGGTAAGCATATTCAACTACCTTTTGAGTCTTCTTCTAATTGCACCTATTTGCCATTTGAGACTATACATTGTGATATTTGGACATCCCCAGTTTTGAGCTCTTCAGGGCATCGATATTATTTGCTTGTTTTAGATGATTACTCTAAATTCTTGTGGACATTTCCCATATCAAAAAAATCACAAGTGTTTTCTACATTCCTTAGTTTTAGAGCTTTCATCCAAAAACAGTTTGAAAGGGATATCAAAACATCCAACGTGATAACAAGGAGTTTGATAATAGACAATTCTGGGATTTTTGCAAAACAAATGGTTTGAATTTTCGTTTTTCATGCCCCCACACATCTTCTCAGAATGGACAGGCGGAACGCAAAATACGAACCATAAATAATATTGTCAGGACATCCCTTGCTCATGCCTCACTTCCCCCTAACTTTTGGCATCATGCACTTCAGATGACTACTTATTTGTTGAATATACTACCAAACAAACATACATCACACCAAAACCCCCTTCAATTACTATACCTTCGAAAACCGACATACTCTCATCTCCGGGTTTTTGGGTGCTTGTGTTTTCCATTATTTCCATCCACCACCATCCATAAATTACAACCGAGATCTACTCCTTGCATTTTTTTGGGATACCCATCCCATCATCGGGGATACAAATGTTATGACCTATCCTCCAATAGGATTTTTATTAGTCGTCATGTTATATTTGATGAAACTCAATTCCCATTTAGAAAAATCAATGAGTCACAATCTCCCACTTATGAGTTTTTGGATGCTGGAATACACCCAATTTTTACCCAACCATTGTCTCATAGTTCGGTCACTGCTACTGCAAATGGACAAAATTCTCTTAATCCATTACCCGTGTCCTTACCAAATGGTGCCCAACCCACTGTCCTGGATACTGGTATACATTCGGGCTCATGTGCTTTGACACCTACTCTTAATGCAACTCAAGCCCCGATCCACCCCAGCCTTTACAAATACCACATTTGGCCAGTGGCGTCCAGTCCACTGGCCCGACAACACGTCCAGTCACCCGTAGTCAACATGGTATTGTCAAACCCAACACTAAATACAGCCTTCACACCCAAATTTCCAAATCACCATTACCATGTAACCCTGTGTCTGCTCTGAAAGACCCAAATTGGAAAATGGCCATGGATGATGAATATCAAGCTCTTATTAAAAATAGATACGAGATTTAGTGCCCGGCCCATCTAATGCTAACATCATTCGGTCTATGTGGATTTTTACTCATAAAGAAAATCGATGGTTCTTTGAGCGCATAAGGCCCGCCTTGTAGGTGATGGGAAGACGCAAAGAGTTGGCATCGATTGTGGAGAGACATTCATCCAAAGAGTCAAACCACTACTATCGAGCGAAGGCTCACTTGTCTCTCCGGAGGATGGTCACTCCACCGATTGGATGTTAAAAATGCATTTCTCCACGGTCACCTAAATGATCAAGCATACGCACCAACCATTGGGTACAGAGATCCAAAATATCCCAATCATGTATATCGCTAAACAAGTCTTTGTATGGTCTCAAACAAGCACTCGTGGCACAGTATCACGGTTTGCGATTTTGTATCACGGATGGGGTTTTCACACACCGGTCCGATAATTCCCTTTTATCTATCATCGTGGTAATCATACGCTTTATCTTCTATTGTATGTGGATGATATTATTCGACGACTTCCTCGTAATCTCTTCGCAAGAATATCATGTCTCGACTTGTTCGAATTTGCTATGAAGGATCTTGGTCCATTGACTTCTTTCTAGGAATTGCCGTGACAAGACACGCAGTGGGCTCTTTCTCTCTCGGAAGAAGTATGATCCGAGATCGTGGAACGGGCCGAATGGCCTCTTGCAAACCCTCAAAGAACACCGGTGGATACAAAGTCCAAATTAAGTGCTATCTCTAGCAAACCTCACGATCCAACATTGTACTGCAGCTTCAGCAGCGTTGCAATATCTCACCTTTACTGCACTGACATAACCTATGTCGCATAACAAGTATGCCTATTCACGTAATCCATGGAAGAACATACGCAGCACTCAAACGGATTATACGCTACATTGGGCACTCGAAATATGGATTACATCTTTACCCATCTTGCGATCTCCAAACTTGTCACTTATACGCAGATCGGGCAGTCGTCCGACACCGCACGCCCACATCCGGGTATCAGGTATTCCTGTGATAATTTAGTTTCATGGTCTTCCAAACGGCAACCCACGATCGCGCCCATTTGAAGGTCCGAATACCGCGCCGCTAATGTTGTATCCGATTAAATGCCGATTCGGAATCTTACCGAGCCGTTGCCAAATTCAAAGCTACTATAGTTCATCGTGACAACATTAGTGCAATATATCTTTCTGGAAATCCAATACATCATCAGCGCACTAAACATATAGAGTTGGATATCCATTTTGTCCGTGAAAAAGTGGCACGCGGACAGGTGCGAGTACTTCATGTCCCAACGCGTCATCAAATCGCCGATATCTTCACGAAAGGGCTTCCGCTGATTTTATTTGAAGAATTTCGACGCCTCAAAGATTCGCGCCCTCCGCCTTCAATCGAGGGAGTATTAGAATATTCTAGAATAGAATATTCTAGAAGTAATACCATTAATTATAGAAATATTGTGTAGTATCTTGTATTAATGTAGTATCCCATCTTATATGGTAAGTAGTTTAATGTATAGGAATATTTTTAGGATTATTCTATATTCTTCCCAGTTAGTGTAAAGATGTATATATTCTTACCTAATGGAATGAAGTCTTTTGAGGAAAATATTCTATCAATAACTATCATCAGTTGAGTGACAATCCAACTCATAAAATTATATAAGGCAAAGGAGATACCAAATCAAAGTTTTGAAAGAGATTAATAACTTGTTTGGCCAACAATAATAAATTTATACCTATTGAAATTTTATAACGTGAGGTTTGAAGAGGGTAAAGTGTACGCATATTTTATCTCTATCTTGGTAGGTAGAACGGTTGTTTCAGAAAGATCATCGGCCAAAGACAAAACATAAGCAAGGCAAGAGACACAAAGCAAGAGACACAGTCAGATCCTGACACAATAATATACACGGTGAATAACTTATTTGGTCAAACTTCTAAAATTAGTTTATGTTGAAAAGTGCTTTTTACAAAAGTATTTTTGGTGAGAAATATTTTGTTTGATCAATTAATTTAAAAAACACTTTTGAGCATCAATTAGTGTTTGACCAAATGTTTAAAAATTGCTTCTAAGTGTATATTTTTATCAAAAGTGCTTTAAAAAAAAAAAGAGTAAAAAATACCCCTCTAATTTGGAAAAAGGGTTAAAAATATCCTCCGTTATGAATTTGAGTAAAAAATACCCCTTTCATCATTAAAGTTTTCAAATATACATCTCTTAACGGAAATTTCCAATCCTCCAAAATAAGTCAATTTTATTTTTTAATCACGTTCCATTATTTAAGCTGACTCAACTAGATAATAACCCATAGATTTCTGCTCTTTTGGGGTTACAACACATAATAGTACTCATCCAGTGTACAAGAATACCTTTTTGGTACTGATTTATTACGATTGTTTTCTTCGATGTTTTTAATTAAAGATACCTTTTTGGATCTTCTTTTATTAATATAACGTATGATCTGAGTGATTCATTTTTCCAAAAAAGGTGGATCTCTCATCCCAGGAGCCCCACACCCCGGTCCGACAGGATTGTGAAGGAGTTAATCATGGTAACTCAACTGATTTCAAAGGTTAGACCACTACCACGTTGCGCACAAGGGGCCCTCCTTTATTTCAAGAAGTAACCCTCACTCTGCCGCTGACGGGATTCGATCTTGACCATTTTTCCAATTATTCCCCTTGAGAATCAGTTGAGTTGCCCATGCGGACATGATCTGAGTGATTCATGTAACTACTGATCACTTGATATTGGATAGATATATGGGGTTTTGTGAAGTGTAGCTTTAAAGGTGTATGGTAAGCTTGGAAATTTGTTCAGCCATGAATTAGCTGATAACTATATTATTTAATTGGGTCGATTTAAATAATGGATGGAGTTTAAAAAATAAAATCGGTTATTTGGGAGATTTGAGAATTTCTGTTAAGAGAGGGGTATATTTAAAAAATTTAATGAGGCTGGGATATTTTTTATCCAAATTCGTAACGGATGATATTTTTAATCTTTTTTCCAAAGTAGAGACGTATTTTTGACATTTTTCCCTTTAAAAAAAGTGTTTTTGAGAAAAAAATAATTTTTTAGCTTATGAAAACAGCTTCTACTCCCCTAAAAAGCTTATTTTCTCCCAAAAATTTGACCAACACCACAATTTTTTAAAATAAGCATTTTTGGAAAAAAATAAACTTGCCCAACTCGGCTATAAGAATTTTTTTTCCGTTGATTAGGTTAATGTGATTGGTATCTTAAGGACTTCTTGAGTTTTCTTAGTTTGGAGATCGTGAACAAGGTAAAGATAGAAGTCTGAAACTCTGAACACCATTTTCTTAGTTTAATTAAGCAAAAGATCCAAGTGGAAATTTAATTGACTACAACTTGCAGGTAGAAACCTGTAGCTAATTAGAACTTGATAAAATAATTAATTAGTGTATCATGTGATCAAGATCATTTTCCTACAACCTTGTCTGGCATTTATAAGTCTCAGTCAATTGAAGTGTTTGTGTAAGTTACCCAATTAATTATAGCACATGCAAAGAGATGAACCTTGTAAGACACAAATCACACAATAATCTTTTCCAAGCTGTTACCTACTCATTTAGTTAGGAAAAGAGTAGATCAATTTTGTCTGCGAGCTGCTTAGACATATTGTGATTAAATTTTTAATTTTATGATAAGAGTTTATCAAGGTTTAAAGTACTTGTTCATCGTGGAATGTTTTCTAGAGTTGTATCTTAGACATCTTTCATTTCATTTGTGAAATGAGTTGTTAATTGATGTTGATGTGATCGTTTGTGACACATGTACAACATAGGATTTCAAAGCATCAATCGTGAGTTTTTGGTAGGTACGAGAAACTACTTGTTGCTTATGACTATAGAAGATATATAACTTTATTTTTTAAGGCCATAATCAAAATACAACTTATATGGTCGTAGATAACAATTGAGATATCAAACTTATTGTATTTTTAGAGAAAACTTTTCAAGCAACAAAAGAATTTTTCGGTATATATTATTCTTCTATTTCAACTATGTTATTTTATATAACTCTTATATTTTTATTACTTAATGAATATATGGATAAACCAACTTATAAGGTAGCTATTAAAATATGTTTATCAAAATAAAAAATATTTTATTTCTATTCCCACAGTTTATATTATTGGTGTTGTATTAAATTCGACTATTAAAATAGACGGATGTAAATCACTTATTGAAACTATTTATGATTGTATAACAATACTACCACCTCCAAGTCCAAAAAATCCAAATGACCCACCACCTATAGAACAAACTAAAGAAGAAGTGTTGTCTAACACAGAAAACGAATGCAAAAAAAGTTTATAGGTATTACGAACAAGTGCTAGCAACCATTTGACTTTCATACCACCACCATCATCATCATCATCATCTTCTTCTTTTTCTTTTTCTTCAACACAACCTCAAAAAGACATGTTCTTTCTGCGACTAGTATTGAAAGCTTAAAAAATAGAATGTGCGGTGGTAACACTACTAACCAAATTAACAAGTTTGATGTTTTTGTTTTGCAGGGTGTTTTACCGTACCAAGCAGTTGTCAATGAAGAAGGAAAGGGAGACTTGCTGAAATATTGGAGGGGGAATGAGAAGACCTTTCAGACACTTTCAATGATGGCCCGAGATGTTTTAAACATTAAAGCGTCATCAACGATGTCTGAAAGCATTTTTTCTACCGGCTGATTTCAAATATGAGAACACAGACACTAATTAGCCGGAGACAGCTAGGATATTGCAATATTTTTCAGAGATTGGATACGAGCGGAGCAGAGAAGGTGTGGTTGTTAGGACCTTGTCCAATTGCTCACGCAAGTGTACGTATCGTTCACAAGTAATATAGTCTGTAAGACCGAGTTTATCATCCACAAAGACTGATTTCTAATTACCGAACATCTATTCTATGTTATCTATTTGGCAAACGATATTTGATTTGAGTTTTTATCTAACTACTAGAATAATTGCGAGAAGTAATCTAAATTATTGGTGTTCAATCAGTTATGAAGGAATTAGGGCTTTCAAAATCCTCGACTATCCACTCTATTCAATCCTTAATGCAACTAGAATGACTTCTTCTTCTACGTTAAGATAACGGTTAACTAGACTGTCTTATATTTCAGTTAGGATATATAATCGCTCAACCCCAGTGCAGAACCCTTCTATATTTTTATGATAGGATTTACCATATATGAGGATTAAGAACAGTAACCTATAATGCTACACAAGTATCGGGGTACTTTCGTCTGCGATTAACCTATGTCTATTCAATTACAGCATATCAAAATCTCTCCTCTCGGTTCTTGATTCGAAATCATAGATATTATGATAATTAGTGATCAATTAACTATCAAACATTCATACCAATTATTGAATAAATCTTAATCAAGTGAAGAAGAAATCAACTAATGCATTAAGTCATGAAATAGAGTTTCAAGCGATCCAAAAGGAAAGCTCTAATAAAGTGTTTAGCTCCTAGCCATAGTTACGCTAATAACTAATACAATTCCAAACATAAACTTAATTAAAAGAAAAAAATAAAGAAAAGTACTGCGAACTAAAGTCTCCAATTGTAGCTTCCAATTCTTGCCCTATGATGTGTTGTGTGTTAGAATGATCAATCTCCCTCAATAGACTAATCCTTGGGGCTTAAGTATGTTGCAAATTTCGTGCCCTATGGACCCTTCTGCCCTTGGCCAAATTCACTTCGGATTCTGAATTTCCCGTATCGGCACCGCAATCCTGCAGAATGGCACCACGGTGCCTAAAGTCCTGCGGGTTCTCGGATCTTCTGGCACCACGGTCCTGCTTTGCCTTCATCCGAATCTCTAATTTTCAACATTTTTCTGCCTCGGGACCCTCCTTTTATGCCCAATTTTCGCTCATTTTCGCCATTTTACCTTTTTGAACCGTTGTGATTCAAACGAAAGGAAAATGATCCTAACATTACACTTATTTAAACGAAAATTGAAAAAATACTAACTAAAAATGATTCAAAAAGCATATACAAAATACGCCTAACAAATACCCCCAAATTTAACATTTGCTTGCCCTCGAGCAAAGATCAAAACAAAATCAAAGGAAACTACAACAAAAGACTCAAAGACTCAAATCAAACAGCTGCACAATGTTACTTAGAAAAGCATGAACGTCAGTTGAGATAATATGTAGGTACAAATATAACATAAATTTAACAATTTAGAATTTCAAGTCAGATATTTCGTAAATTCATTTCAATCATAATCAATGAAAGCATGAACACTTACCCTATGCATGTCAATTTCATTTAGTTCTATGGGCCTGTTTACTTGCTATTCTCCACTAATCATAGACATACATTCTAGAGATCTTCAGGACTTTTCAGGATTGTAATGTAGGCTTAGACAAGGGTAGGTAAAAATTGACATTTAGGCTCAAATTACGTACCATAAGCGTTTTTCTCATTCAACCATTTTGTCCTTCTTTTTGGTATTCTTTTCAGTTCATACCAATCCTTCCCCTCTTCTCTTTTTGAGAGCATGAAACAAATTCACATAGGCAATCCCCAAACTTAAGCTTTTATATTTTTTTTATTGGGGTGCATCAATTTTTCACTCTCTTTTATATCTCTTTTTCACACTTTTTATCCCTATTTTCAATTACTGCTTTTGGCACACAAGGGAATACGGGGTGTCAAAGAAATAACTTTTATTTTAGGCTCAAAGGGGCTGACTAGGGACACAATTTACAGTATGATAGGTAATGAAAGGTAAGAAGGGCTAACGAAGAAATGTCTGAATCATCTCCCTAAACATGTATGTCTTAACTATTTCGCCTCAAATAACAAGCAAGCAGACTTCATAGACATTTTTCACAATTTACAACACATAGGCTAAGCACAAGATATTCCGAATAATTAGATTTGCACAAATTTTTAACATATCTAACTTAAGCACGCATATTTTAGCTTCTAATTCCATTACATTATCCCACTTAAACCAGAAATACAAAAATAAAATAAGTACCCCCCAAACCTAAATGAGACATTGTCTCAAATGTGTAAAGACTCAAAATCTAAAAAGGAACGACTTACAGACAACATCGGTTTAAAATGGAGGTGGTGGCGGCGGATACTGCATTGACCACTGGTTGAAAATGGTGCTCAAATCATTGAAGCGTTGGCTCAGGTCCTGATGCCCTTGCATCATCTATTGCTGATTTTACATCATATGTTCATGGTTTCACAGCATCTGTTGTTGATTTAGGAGCAACTTCTCCATGATTGGCACTGGAGGCTCCAAAGCTAAGGGCTGCTGGTGGCTGCTTCCGCCTGCTTCATCGTGTGCAGCTGCCTCATGCTCTTCTTCATCCATGGCTACTGCGTCTGCTGTTACTGGGCCCCTTCTCCATGCTGCTAGTCTTGGGGTGGGGTCAAGGAAAAAGTGCACTAAACTGTAGGTCACATGAGGCTAACTCTTCTCGAGAATATCCGTGGCGAATGTTGGGACTCCATGCCTAGCACATAAGGCAGAAATGAGTGACCCATGTCCCAGTCTGCCAGTATTAGCCAGCCTGCTAGTATCTCCATTAGCAGAAAAAAGTATCTTGTTCGTATCAGTATACACGACCTTTCCCTCGCGTTCAGTTATAGAAAGAGCCCCTGAATCTAGAGCTGCTTGTCGTTCCAACCCAGTTCCCTATGTTTTACACTATTTCTCTCCCAACATCAATTGTCTTGCCCGACATGATGTCATAGATGAGCTTGATTCTGTCTGTAGGCACATTGGTAAAATAAGTTGACGGAATCAAGCGAGCAGTTACGAAATATAGCCATCATCTGGCTGTTATGTTAAACTGACATCGGGCAAAATCTCCTGGACCCGTTACGGGAAATGTTAAATTCGGCGCCTGGGCAGCATAAAATTGCTGCAACTGTGTTCCCACATGATGTGGTTGACGTCTCTCGACTAACTTCTGAAATGGTGCAGGTTATAACCTTTGTCCTCAACATCATTGGTCCTCAGTAGCGCATTCACTATTTCAGAACTTACGCGCACATATCGCCCTCTAACAAAGCATCTCCCATCTTCTTGCTCGGGATAATTAGCATAGAATTCCTTCACAAGGCTAGCGTTCTGAAGTGGAAATCCTTTCTGGACTGGTGAACCTTTTCTAACCATTCTCCTCGATCATGGCCATAATGGGCTCGTAGTTATCATCATCATCAAATGGCATGGTCTAGTAGTCCATGCCTCTCTCTGGTATCAATGTTCTAATGCTTATTTTGTTATATCGATCTTCAGCCAGTTTGTTGGTAAATCGAGTAACATCATATTCTAGAGCTGATGGAGATGAGGAAGCTCTGGCGGTTCGTTTTCTAGAGGTCATTGTGCAAGTTGTTGGAAAATTTTCAACAACGCTTCCTTTGTTTCTTTGAGGGTTTCCAACAACTATCACTCCACACAACAATAATAGCCAAGCAAAATCAGATCACGATGGCGATTGCGTGAATCAACACTACACAACAACGAAAAACACAACAAACACAAATAACAACCAACGAAGACACTGCGCAACTACACAACACGCGCCAACGGCCGTCTGCACAACCCCAAAACCGCAAACTACTTTCCCTACTAGCCTTGAAATTTCAAGAACAATGATGAAGATTACCTTTTTGAGTGGTTGTTCTTCACCGCTTTCTTGACCCACGTGAAAGAATGATGCTGTGGAAAGATGCTAGGAGTCTTGGGTGGTGATGGTATGTATGGGTTGGAAGGATTTAAGTGAATTTGTGGGAAGTTTTAGGTGGGGAAGGAGGTGTTTTCGTTGTTGTGGAGAGAGGGAATGGGTTGAGTTGATGTGGGAAGAAATTTGGGGATTTAGGGCTTTTTATTTTTTTGAAATCGCGCTTCGGCACCGCGGTCCTGCAGAATGACATCGTGGTGCCGAAAGTATGTGATTTATTTTCTTAATTCGCGCCCAGGCACCGCGGTCTTGCAAAGTGGCATCGCGGCGCCTAAAGTACTGTGACCTCTCTGAACATTCGGCACAGCGGTCCTGAAGAATGGAACCGCGGTGCCGACCCGATTCCGTGTTCTCCACTATTTTCTTCCTGCTCATTCTTCGATTCCCGTACTTGTCATCACATCACAACAAAAAAAACCAAAAGTGAGACTGTTCAATTTAAACTAATTGCAAAATTTAAATATTGGGTTGCCTCCCAAGTAGCACTGTCTTTAACGTCTTTTAGTCGGACGCAGGTTCCTTATCAAATCATTGGGGTAAATTAACCCCACAACCTATCCACTTAAAAATTATTTTCCTCTTCCTTACTCTATTCTTCTTTTTCACAGTGTTGGGTTCAGTAATATTTACCTGTTTGACAGTTTTCATCTCATCCACTTTTGTTTTAGCTTTCAAACTAACCTGTGGGTTCACAGCCGTAGGAATGATCTCTCTAGTTTTGGTTTGTGCTTGTTGTACTACTGTGTCAGTTGTGCTTACTACGAAGCACTTGTTGCTGGCCTGAGACTCAATGGTGGACTTGAACACCTTGAATACCATCTCTTCTTCCTGAACCCTTAGTCTCAATTCTCCTTTCTCCACATAGATTAGGGCTCTACCCGTTGCAAGGAATGGTATCCCCAAAATGATGGGTATTTCATCATGTTCCTCAATGTCAAGAATGAGGAAGTCTGTTGGAAAGAAGAATTTTCCCACCTTGACAAGCACATATTCCACTATGCCTCTGCGGTGCACCACGGTTCGGTCAGCCAGTTGCAGATTAACTGTGGTTGGTTTGACTTCCCCCAAACTCAATTTCGTGAACACGGACAGAGGCATGCTATTGATACTAGCCCCTAAGTCACAAAGTGCCCGGTTGCATGTTACTTTTCCAATAGTGCAGGGCAGGGTGAAGCTTCCTGGATCTTTCAACTTAGGAGGCAGTTTCTTTTGAAAGATAGAGCTGCAGTCCTCTGTCAGCGCTAGCGCTACTGTCTCATAATCCGCCAACCTTGTCTTTTTCTCAAGTATCTCCTTTATGAATTTGAAGTATGTATGCATTTGTTCTAACGCCTCAATGAAGTGGATATTGATGTGAAGCTTTTTAAATACCTCCAAGAACTTGGACCAACATCCACTTTTCTACGCCATGATGGGGGCATTTTCTCTGTAAATCCTTAAATCGCTCCCATGCATCATACATCTACTCTCCATCTACCTGATAGAAATTGTTCAACTCTCCCCTTAACTTTGCTGCCTTTGAAGCAGGGAAGAACTTTGCGAGAAACTTTTGGGCTAAATCCTGCCAGGTGGTGACGGAGTTGACAGACAGTGAGTTCAACCAACTCTTGGCTCTGTCCCTAAGTGAGAACGGGAAGAGCCTCAATCTAATGGCGTCGTCAGTAACGTCATTGTACTTGAAGGTGACACATAGCTCCAGAAAATTGGCAATGTGCATGTGGGGGTCTCCTGACGGCAATCCCCCAAACTGTATTGTGTTCTGGACCATGCTCAGGATGGCTGGCTTGATCTCAAAGTTGTTTGCCCCTATTGCTGGGAACATGATGTATGTCTGTGCACCACTAACCGTGGGCAGAATATAGTCTCCCAAGCTTTTTTCCGCTGGAACCTAGACTGGCTCCCCTGCATTTTCAGGACCCTCATTGTTCGCCCCATTCTGATTCGGTTGGTTTTTCATGGTCACTAAATCATATATCCTCTTGTTTCTCCTGTTCTGCTTTCAAGCTTTCTCAATCTCAGGGTTAAAAGGAACAAGTGTGTATGCTCCTCTTCTTCTTCGCATACACTAAATTCCTGAAATAGACCAAAATCAACAAACAAATCAAGGCAACAGGGTCTAACAGTAAAAATAAAAATAAAAATAAAGCCAAAGTAGAAATAAAAATATATGGTTCGATATTAGAAGTACGCAGTCCCAGGCATCGACGCCAAAAACCTGTTAGGACCTTGTCCAATTGCTCACGTAAGTGTACGTATCATTCACAAGTAATATAGTCTGTAAGACCGAGTTTATCGTCCACAGAGACTGATTTCTAATTACCGAACATATATTCTATGTTATCTATTTGGCAAACGATATTTGATTTGAGTTTTTATCTAACTACTAGAATAATTGCGAGAAGTAATCTAAATTATTGGTGTTCAATCAGTTATGAAGAAATTAGGGCTTTCAAAATCCTCGACTATCCACTCTATTCAATCTTTAATGTAACTAGAATGACTTCTTCTTCTACGTTTAGATAGCGTTAACTAGACTGTCTTATAATCCGGTTAGGATATATAATCACTCAACCCCAGTGCAGAACCCTTCTATATTCTATGATAGGATTTACCACATAGGAGGATTAAGAACAGTAACCTATAATCTACATAAGTATCGGGGTACTTTCGTCCGCGATTTTAACCTATGTCTATTCAATTACAGCATATCCAAATCTCTCTTCTCGGTTCTTGATTCGAAATCATATAGATTATGATAATTAGTGATCAATTAACTATCAAACATTCATACTAATTATTGAATAAATCTTAATCAAGTGAAGAAGAAATCAACTAATGCATGAAATAGAGTTTCAAGCGATCCAAAAGGAAAGCCCTAATAAAGTGTTTAGCTCCTAGCCATAGTCACGCTAAGAACTAATACAATTCCAAACATAAACTGAATTAAAAAGAAAGAAAGAAAAGTACTGCAAACTAAAGTCTCCAATCCTTGCCATGTGATGTGTTGTGTGTTAGAATGACCAACCTCTCTCAATAGACTAATCCCTAGGGCTTAAGTATGTTGCAAATTTCGTGCCCTATGGACCCTTATGCCCTTGGCCAAATTCACTTCGGATTCTGAATTTCCCGCACCGGCACCGCCGTCCTGCAGAATGACACTGCGGTGCCTAAAGTCCTGCAGGTTCGATACCGCGGTCCTGCTGCTGAGCACCGCGGTGCTGCTTTGCCTTCATCTGAATCTCCAATTTTCAACATTTTTCTGCCTCGGGAAGCGTATACAAAACACGCCTAACAGCGGTCAACCGGAGATCAACGAAGAAGAAGACAAAAACTACAACGACATTTGAAAATGTAATTTGAATTTCTTTAATTGCAATTTTACTATGTCATTTGCAACTTTTGAGCAACACCACAAAGTTGCAATTTCGACAATTGTATCTGTATACTGTATTACAAAAAATCATATTTCTATTAAATAATGTAAGAGACACACAAACAACTTTGAGATGTTTTTATTACACACTCTTGTTCAATTATTGAGTTGTTTATATATATATGTTATTTTTGAATTAAGTGCAAAAAAAAATTATCCCGACCCGACCCCGTCCCGCTCCAATCCGATCCAACAGGACCGGAATCGGGACGAGACTTGGTATCGTCTCACTCGAACCCGACCCGCCAGTCCCGACCCAGCTCGATCCCGCCACCCTCTCGTCCCGCCCCAATCTCGCCAAACCCGCCTCGACTAGGCCCGACCCGATTCACTGACCAGCCATATGTAAATTTAAAGGATTAAAGTTCAATCTTGAATTTAAGGAACCATTTGATTTCAGTCATTCTATTGACCTACTTACATGGAATTTCCCTGGGTCATTGACGCTTATGCTCCTATTTTGTGTTGGTTTTTAATTTTGTCCCTCATAATAATTAGTTTTTTTCGCGAGACATACATTTATATTTTCACATCATAATATTTCATAAGTGATGTCCTGTATGACTTTTTCCCTTACCGAACTTATGTTCCGCTAAACATATGTTCGATTGTTAAAGGGCAAAACTAAAAACTACTCCCTCCGTTCCCTAATAAGTGTCACCTTAACAAAAAACACACATATTAAAAAATTAATAATGCAATGAAAAATTTACTAAACAACCCTATTTAATAAAAAGATATTATTTTTCTCCTTTTGATTAAAACATGTGTGGGTAGTAATTATTTATGTCTTTAATAGAGAACTTGACAATAAATATTTTTTGAATAGAGAGTTTGTCAGCTTTTGTCTAATATATAATACAAAAAAGTAATCAATTTATGTCTTGAATTCCTAAGATAACTCTTATTTTGGGATAAATTGTTTTTAATAAGGTCACATTTATTATAGAACACACGAACTAACTCATTTGAAGTAAAAATCGTGCAATTTCTTCCATTTTTCCCAAGGCAACTATAAAGTCAAGATCCTACCTCAAGTAGGTTTTTAGCCTCTTTATATTCTGCTGCTATTAGCTTGGTGGGTTAATAAAATAGTTGGTTGAATCTATCTTTTTCATATAAATCTAGCTCAATCAACTAACGAAACAAAATTTAAGTCATTTGTGTAAATTCACTTCAAGTACCGTCTCCAAGGACCCATCTTTTGAGTCCTCCATTCTCCTTGCAACCCTTCCTCTCAAAGAAGAACAAGAAGTATAACGTTTTCATACTCACGTGTAAACTTAGAAATATTAAATAGTTCAATTTTGAAAGGTAAGAAACCATTTGGTTTGGGTGGGTTTGTTGAGGTGCTTACCATGAAATTTCCTCAAGTCAAGATCCTACTTCAAGTAGGAATATTTGTACAATTTTTTTAGACCACTTTAAATTCTATCACTACTAGTCCAGAAAATTAAATTTTCTCTTTAAAAGTAGTTGATTAATTTGTCTTAATATAAATTTAGTTCAATTAACTAGTGGTTATGTTTCAGAATTAAAAAAAATAATTATTAGTACGTGTTGAATTTTTCATATTAATATTATTAGGCATTCAATTATAAATAATGCTTAAGCTCATGATAGGACAGTCAAACACATAATCATAAATTATATTTGGCATACCGTTTACTTTAATTAACAGACATAATTATGTTTTTATTGAGAAAATGAGATTTTTTGTCCTCTTGCAAAATGAATAGAAGAAGATGGTCTTTTCCTTTTATGTTTAAAAATGAAGCAATCTTATAAAAAAAGACATAAAACAAAAAATATTATAATAAGTAGCTACAAAATCATTTCTCCCGTTTTTGTCTTCAAATGTCGTTATTGTTTAGAGATAAAGGTAAAAAACACATCTCAAATATCACTATTTTTTACTTTCCTACCCCAACTATCAGGTAGAAAATGTGAATAAATGATAGTTGATGTATGTTTTGCTTAACTAGTTGGTGATAGTTCAACACACTTTTTAATCAGAACCGATTCTATTTCGTGTCCTCGTAGATCGTTCCCTTTACGGCCGTAGTATAGGTCAAGATATGCTCATGGGGATCGATAGTCCCGTTAACTGGCCACAAAAAACATTTGAACCTTTTGGGTATTAATTCGGGTGCAATCTCTGACTTATACACCAATTGAATATACTTTTTCGCATTCGAAATGTCAGCCACGGGCGGAGCCCCTCGTATTTGACTGAATTGACGTCGGAACTCTTGGGCAGTTTTTTATGCCTTATCTGCATTGGTATCAACTTTGCTGGTCACGTCCTTCATGAATTTCAGGACCGTCTCTTGGAACGAATTTTCAGGGACCTCGCTCTCTAAACCACCATTTGCAGATCTACCTTAGTTGTCATCGATTCTGCCTTGACCATCACCGATTTCTCCATGTGTATTTTGTCACGACCCGACCCCGGGGTCGCGACTAGTACCCTACTGGGGTACCCTGTCAGGTATATGTCAGAGAATAGCAGCGGAACATAACACAACACATAACATCATAAAAAGGGTAATACATATCGGCGGTAGATAAAGTGCCTTCATAAACATACTTAACCAAAGTATTTATACTACAACTGGTTCTTATAGCCCAAAACACATAGGTGGCCATGCACTTAAAGATAACAAGCTGTGGCGGGACGGGGCCGCCATACCACGAATGTACAAAATACCTATAGCGTCGGAAATATCCGTACGATAAATAAGCTTGGAGGAATGGAGCCGACAGGAATAGTGATCCTAGAGCGAGGATCCTCAATCGCTTACCACCTGCGGCGTGACGCGGCCAGGAAGAATTCGATACCTGATATGTACCAAATGCGTAAAGTGGGAAAAATCGTAATATGATATCATAAGTCTAAAAGCGGTGAGTCATGAAAGACAATAAAATACCTTTTCTTGTGCCTTACTAACAATGAGAGTGACAAGTATATATGTATAATCTGCGTAAAGTAGGAGGCTCATGATCAAAACAGTGCCTCGCGTAGTATCAATAAAATCATCCTACTCGGGACTATTTCACGCGTGGGTCTGTGGACCGCGTGAGTACTCTCGCATCGTTTGTACCCGTGGCGTGGGACTATTTCACCGCGTAAGCCCATAAGGACTCGCGTGAGGTATTCCTCGCGTCATGGGTAGCAAATCCACGGGCAGGTGGTATAACGATCTTGGGGACTTTCCGCCGGATATACTCTTACCACGGCGGATGGTATAACGATCTTGGGTCAGTACCTCGGATATACTCTTCTGTTGAGCAGATGGTATAACGATCTTGGGGCTTGCCCGCCGGATATACTCTTATCTTTGGTGCGGATGGTATAACGATCTTGGATCCGCCCGCCGGATATACTCTTACACCTGGAGAAGGTGGTATGACGATCTTGGGGCTTGCCGCCGACATACTCTTACCCCGGAGAAGGTGGTATAACGATCTTGGGGTTTGCCCGCCGGATATACTCTTACCTAACTCAAACTGTCATCATATCATAATCATAAATAAGTTAAGAAAACTTATAACTTTTATTAGTCTTGTTTATATACCTCTCATTTTAGTTTACTTAAGGCACTTAACCATATCTTTAATAAAAGAATACTGAGTTTAACCCAGTACTATATACTTCAACTCTTTTGAAAATGACTCTTCTTTATACATAAAAACCTTTGGGCAATTGATACCTTAAAATCAAGTTGCCTCTCCATATACTTATCTTATTTAGAGTAAATCTCTTCTCATTAACCTTTTATGAAGCTAATAAACCAACTTCCCATAAAGTTGTTATATTAACTCTACACTTTAGTAAAATCATACTTTTCCACAACTAAAGGGAATTATACATTCTTAAAATGAAACAAGTCATTATATGCTTAAAGCGAGTAAGAATACCAAATGTTGACGTCTGCGTACTACATAGTTTAATCTATTCATGCTCAAGAGATAGGAAAACTTCACATACCTCTTTGGTCAATCCACTCGCTAGGTCCAACTACCGCAGTAATATTTCAACCTATAATAACCATGATATGTTCATTAACCTCTAATTTCAATGTAGAATAATCTAACTCAAAGCCACTAAATTCTACGGAAAATTGGCGCATTTCCTTTGTTTCTACATACTTTGCCACCTTTCTCAAGGCGAATTTATCATCCAAATGCCTCATTCAAGGCTCAACAATCCAACAATGCAAAGGGATTTCACACCCAAACTAATTACGCCCCACAAGGTACAATAATTCATTTTAACAAGTTTAAGGTAGTTTTTAGGCTACAACATGCTCATTTGTTCTTTTAACTAATCCTTTCATAGCCCAACCACATTTCTCACGCAATCAATCTAAGGGCCTATTTCCACTAAAAGTTCTTCCTACTTAACATGCAATACCAAATACCAACTATAAAAGAAGAATGGTTACCTTAGAGCTTTTAGCCAATTTACTCCAACAATTGCTAGCCTCTACTCCAAGAATATCACCACAATAGTCTTCACAAGCTTGTAATAACCTTTCCTTCCTATCACACTTTTCAGATTTTCTTTAGGCTTAGAATTTCTCTTGGAAACTTAGAGAGAAGGGAGAGCTAAAGCTTTAGAGAGAGGGAAATTGGAAGATGACCAAGTCTTCAAGACTTGGTCAATATATTGCATGCAAGAAATCAGATGGGGGGGGGGGGGGACACTTGTCACCCTCCCAAGGTCTTTTAAAAGAAAAATCTGACTTTTCTAAGTTTTTCCGCCCAAAAATCCCGCCGCGGCGCTGAAACCTCCGCAGGCTCTCTGAACTTTCGGCGCCGCGGCCCTGCTGTCCTGGCGCCGCGGCGCTGCAACTTCAGCGACCCCTCAGTACTTTAGGCGCCGCGGCCCTGCATCCGGCGCCGCGGCCCTGTCGCCGCTGCGAAACGCATTTACGCATTGCGCTACCGAACTTGTAACTCTCATAACTTTCTACTCCGACGTCCTATCCACGAACGGTTGGTTGCGTTGGAATCTAGACTCAACGAACTACGCCCTAGGCCTTTAAAATACTTAGGAACTCTCAATGAATCGGGTCATAACCCGCCTCAAAGTTGACTAAAACCCGTCCGGAATAATCCGTCAACCTATCCTTTGAAAATTTTAAGTCTTACATGCTTTCGTACGCTCTCATACGTAGGGTCAGAACTACGGGGTATAACATATTTGATGGAGGAACTGCTTCCCATGTCAGAGTACTGCCGACATTTCTAGACATGAACTCCTCTTGAAATTGTTTCATATGCTCCAGCTCTTTGCTTATCGCAACATTCTGCGCCCGAAAAATTTGTAGAACTTTTTCGGGTGTTTCATCCGTCGAATCATCCCCATGTTGAGTCTGACCGTCCTCGGGGGTGACACTGTATGTACACATCGGGTATAGGTGTCACGCCGTCTGGCCCCAGATTGCTAGTGTTTCCCCCGATGTTACGGCTGTTGTTACCTAGTCCTGTCATCCTGTCTGATCTGAACAAATAAAAAGACTTAAAAGAAAAAGTAAATTAGTAGAGGATCTCTTATGACATCACAATTATTCGGGCCTCACGGTGGGCGTCAAACTGTTTACTCGAAAAACGGTACAGTTGAAATTATATACGTGGACAAGGACACGTGGATACCAAATGACACGTTAGATAAGAATTATGCTTAAGATAAATAATAAGATAAAGTAAGAAATAATTAGCATGAGCCTTGAGATAACTTCTGATAAAAAATGAGGATAACTTGTATGAAAGTACATAAATCAAGAGAATAAATTGTGATAGCCTGAATCTGATAGGTTGCAATAGAATAATATGCCCTATTTATACAGGAGCTACACAGGTACAACCCACGAAATATGTCATCATAAATGCAGGAAAATGAATGTTGCAATAATTAGATAATTAATCTCTCAATAAATGTCATTAAAAGGTTGTTGGAAGTCATGCGATCGGATTTAGTAACGGTCGTATGATATGAAGCACGAATGAAAGCGAAAGAAGCCCGCATTCTCTCTCTTTTTCCCCCCTATCGCAAGGGGCAAATAGATCTTAGACTTCTTTAATACCGATACGGCTTTGCTAATGTCGCTCTTGGTACCATGCATATCAAATTGGGAGTGATGTAATCTGACGTGAGTTTGACTCAGCATTATACTCCACGTGTCTCACCATAATTCGTACAAGTATCTCATACGAATTTTACCTTATACATAACACATTATTTAGTGATGGAGCAAAGCACTAAGGAGAAACTTCCTTTGAAATTGTTTAAAGAATCTAAGCAACGTAGATTTAAATAGAAGAAAATTTAAAGAGTAGGCTTAAAAAGCCATCTACGTAAATACCATTTCAAAAATTAGAAAACCATCCCCAATGACCTAACTTTCGAGCCCTTCATTTCTCCTACAAATACCCCAATCCCATTTTTTCCACCAAAGAACCAAAATCCACCATGACAACAATAACACCACCCGTCTTCATCTCCACACACACAAATCCCTCATCAACCACCTTCAATCATCCCTCCAAACATTCACTTCCACTATTGAATCCCCACTTCACCATGACCACCAAACAAGCCCTTCCACTTCTCTCCTCTTCTTGGTCTCATTCCCAGGGGCGGACCCGGGGGGTAGGGATGTCAATGGGGAGGGTAAATGTGGATATCGCCCCGCACCCGCTCCAGTTGGGGCGGATATGAGGGATGATTTGGTGGGTGGTGGGGCGGGTATAGATATCAAAAGTGCTACCCGCCATAAGTAGTGGGGCAGAGGTGAATTTCATATAAGAACCGCCCCGCACCCGCCCCACCCCGCTACCGCCCCGTACATGTTTGTGTTGGATTCTTTAATTATGTTGATTTTCTAGTATTCTTAACTAGACAAGGACTTGAAATCCCTTATTCTTGTCAAGACTCCCTTATTCTTGTCAAGTCATCAACCTATTATTATTATTATTATTATTCATTTAAAATAAAGTGTATGGTATCCTTCAATTTTTTAATATTTTTGTGTGAAAATATATGGTAGAATGCAACAACTCTACTAGTGCATATGTGACAACTTTGATAATGACATTAGAGTTTCTCTTTTCCTTTTTTTACAATTGTTATTATTTGAAAGGACTATAAAATTTCTTGTCTTCTTCTATATAAATTTCATGCTTTTATTTTAACCTTTTAATATTTCTAATATTTTGGTAAAGTTTCAGACTTTGATATTTGATACACCATAGCGAAAAAAGTTCATTTTTTTCATTTTCTTGGCCTCATTTTTTATTTTATTTTTTACTACCGGTGATGGGTACCCGCCGGGTAAGTGGGTACCCGCGGGGGTAAGTGGGGCGGGGGCGGGGGTGGAGGTGGGTTTTAGGTGGCCAGTGCAGGTACCCTTCCCCGCCCGCCCGCCCATCGACATCCTACCGAGGGCTTCAAGGTATTCATGTGAAGCCCCACAACATAATAAATGTATAGTTGAGATGGTAGGAATCTGAATTTTTACCCCAATGAAGTCCGGTTCGATTCTCAGCAAAGGCATTATTTTCTTCATTTATCATCTTTTTGTTTTTAAAAAAAAATTACTATTGGGCCATGAAAGATGGATGTACAAGCCCATACCGAAAAAATTCTATCCAAATTTATAAAATAATTGACTGAGTCCATTAAAACCAATGCAGACTCCCAAGTCCCAAATAAATAGATCTATAAATTAAAAAGAAAAAGCAAAAAAAAAAAACGAAAAAGAAGAAAACACCTTGGCTTGGTGCACATACCGCAAAAGGGCCAGTTAGGCCACTACGACGAGTCCTTCAGGTAAAAATATCTCCAAAAGTACAATTCCTTGCCATTGTTATATAATTAGTACTTTTCTCACACAAGGACCTCAACTTCACTTTCTCTTTGTTTTTTTTTAAATAAAATAATAATTAGGATTTTTCTTTTATGTGTATACTTTTATTTATTTATGTATGAATCGAAAGAGGGATTTTGATGCTTTAATTGTTGTTGTTTTTGGATATTTTAAAGTGATTATGCTTCTTCTATGCTGTTAATTTAGTTTTGGTATGAGAAGTACCAGTTTGTATTTACTGTTTGTTTAGTTTTGTATTTATTGTTAGTATAGATTAATTATTCTATTTATTGATATTTGTTATTTTAATATAATTTTTTTTATTATTTTAGGATGCGTAAGTTTCTAACTAAAAAATCAAGACACATTGAGTCAAGTACTCCACCGAATCCCCCAAATGAAGCTCTAATTTCAAAAGAAACTTATGTGGAAGGGGCATATTTGGAGTCTGATCCCTCAAAAAGAAAATAAATTTTGGAATTTCATCCAAATCAGCAAGATGAGATAAGACGAGCTTACTTTTTTAAAGGTCCAACTCAAATTAGGTTGAAGGAATATCCTCCTGACTATGCTTCAGGGGTAAAGCGTAATTTTGCCATAACTTGGTATAAATATGATTGGTTGAAATATAGTGTAAAAATGATGTTGTTTTTTGCTTGCCTTGCTATTTGTTTTACAATGGTTCTAGTAGTAGTCAAACAACATTTGTGAAGGATGGTTATAGATCTTGGCACATGATTTTTTTTAAAGAAGTGTGTTGTTTAAAGCCCTACTAGTCATCATAACCCTTTGTGACCACTTTGCATTATTTTAAATATGATTGCTTCTTTCATATCATTGATTTGATATTGAAAGAGTTGAATGAAAGGTTTACTCCTGAAAACATGGAGTTGTTGAATTGTCTTGCATGTTTGAGTCCTTGTTCATGTGTTTGAGTCATTGTTCATCATTTGAATCTTTTGACACTAAAACATTTGTGAGGATATCGAGATTGTATCTAAAGGATTTTTTGGATGTTGGAGATGAAGAGTTGTCTGCCCAACTAGAATTCTATATTAATTGTGCGGATAGATGATAACTTTTCCAATTTGAAAGGACTCTATGATCTTTGCAAGACTCTTGTGCGAACAAAGAAGCACAAGACTTTCAGATTTGTGTACAAGCTTGTGAAGTTGGCTTAGACTTTACCAGTAGCAACTGCAACTGTTGAGAGGACTTTTTTAGGGATGAAATATGTAAAAGATGGACTAAGAAACAAAATGGCGAACCAGTGGCTTAATGATTGTTTGGTTACTTTTGTTAAGAAAGATATATTTAGTACAATTGCTGATCGAGATATTATTAATTGGTTTCAAGGAATGAGAGCCAAAAGAATGCAAATAAATTTGAAGTTATTTGAGTGACTTATATTTTGATTATGTAATACACATCTTTTAATAGACGTTTATCATTATTGTTAGTATTGAACATTTTTTTAATATAGTAGTATTAATATTGAATGGTTGAATGAATCCTGTTTTTGAATCCTGGGTCCGCCCCTCATTCCCCTTCACTTCCTTATATCGGGGTCAAACTAGTAACTTACCACCCCAACAACTTCACACAAAACTTACATGGGGTCCACGCTAGTTATGTTCTTTTTTAATTCCATTACAGGACAAACATTGGATGCAACTGAACTCACTGTTCATCGTACTGCTTGTACCTCAGATTTAGCTTCAAAATCTTGTCAAGACAAGATTCAAACATCCTTTTGATGATTGGTGCTGGTACTTTAGCCCCACATTTGACAGTTAGGCCAAATTTAAAGAAAGTGATTGTTTGGAATAGAACAGCTGATAAGGCGACGAGAGTTATTGATAAATTGCAGAGCGAAGGTGGATTTGAAGGGGTGAGTTTCGAGTGTAACGGGTGTTTGGAGGAATTTGTGAGATTAGGAGATATAGTGAGTTGTGCTACGTATTCGGAGATGCCATTGGTGAAGGGGTAGATGCTTAAAGAAGGGGCGCATTTGGATTTGGTTGGATCGTTTATGAAGGAGTGTGATGATGAAGCGTTGAAGAGGGGGAAAGTGTTTGTTGATAACGAGGCTGCGATGGTTGAGGCAGGGGAATTAGTAGGTGCATTTGAGAGAGGTGTTATTACAAGGGATGAGATTGTTGGAATTGATTAAGGGAGAAAAGAATGGGAGAAGAAGTGATGAGGAGATTACTGTGTTTAAGTCTGTTGGTTCTGCTGTTGTTGATCTCCTCACTGCTCAATTGGCATATGAGACTAACATGAAAAGTTGTAAACTATAGTTAGGTAGAATTGATTCTGGAGGCATAAAAATAATTCTTATATGATTTATGTTTGAATAATTTGATTAAAATTGCTTTGGAAGGTAAAATTATCAAAATGGACATACATATAAATAGATGAAAGTATGTAAATAAAAATTACAAATAGATAATAAAATTTAAAGTGCAATATAGTACTTAAATTAGTAGAATATTATTATAATATTAATTTAAAGTGAAAATAGTATTTAAATATTATTACAATACTAATTTTGCATGTACTCTATAATGTATTATATTAATAATACATTATAGAAAAAGGAATAATATTATACTTAATAATTATTTTAAAAAGTACCTTGGAATCAGTTTTCAGTTAAAATTGTAGAGCACATTTTACCGCATTTCTCGGGACTAGCTTCATTTAAAATTCTTGGACTAGCTTCATTTATATTAATAATACATTATAGAAAAAGGAATAATATTATACTTAATAGTTATTTTAAAACGTACCTTGAAATCGGTTTTCAGTTAAAATTGTAGAGCACATTTTGCCGCAATTAAAATATTAATAATATTCAGAGTATTTGAAAGACGACAATAGAAAAAGGAGAAGGATAATCCAAATGAGTTGCACTATTTTCATTTCTAAGTACGAAAAATGTCCTAAAATTAACAATAGCATACTCAAAACAGAACATGAGTAGCATATTTGATTTTTTTAGTAATTATGTTTAGATATTTAAAGAGGGTAATGAAAGTTTATATTTGAGTGTTTTTTTTAGTAATTATTGATAGATATTTAAAGAGGATAATGAAAGTTGTATATTTGAATTTTTTTATTAATTATTTCTAGATATTTAAAGAGAATAATGAAAGTGGATAGAGTTGTTGATGAATATTAAAGAGGGTAATAAATGAATGAGTAAAATTCAAATTGAAATTAATGACAAAATTGATTCTGCCAGAATAGAATTGATTTTGGCCAGCTAAACATGTCAATTTTCCGATTTTCACGAAAGTAGGTACCCAAAATTGATTCTGGGTACCCAAAAGCTAATCCAAACATGCACTTAGTTAATTCTGTTCTCATATATTGTGTGACTATAGAAATAGAAAAAAGGACAGTCCGGTGCACTAAGCTCTCATTATGCGCGGGGGTCTAGGGAAGGGCCGGACCACAAGATAATAAGAGAAGATAGAGCTTTATTTTCTCTGAAAGGGCTTGTTCTATGCCTTAATAAGTTAGTGATGCAGTTTAAATGTGGTGTATCCAACAGTCTTGACATTTCAAAAGATTAATAATTTGACAGGCTTTTACCTGGATACTGTGGTTTTGTTATCTTTTATATATTTTGTAAAGTTTGTGATATGATGATGTTACCATTACATACAACCAAAATAGTATTGATCCAACTTTTAACTTAAAACTACTGTGAGATATGTGTTCTCCTTAGTCCTTAGAGAGAAAAAATTGACATGGGAAGAAGCTGCATCAGTAAAAGTTGAAGTAACGCTGAGAAGGTGTAGCTAATTGCTTATGGAAAACACTTTGCAAGAGTCTAGCACAACACAGAATTTTTTGGAAAAATGTATTAACCAAAATTGCATTAGAATTGGACTTGAGTAGTACAAATTGAGTTTACAACAATAGTAAAGGGAGAGCTCTGAGTAGTTATGACATCCACTGAAGAAATAACTTTAATGGGATGAATCAATGAGCATATATACTATATACAATTTCCAACCAGAAGTACAACAAAATCTACAGAGTTTTTCATGATTCAGCTTGGTGAATTTCTTTCTTTTGATATAACTTAGGGTGGACTCTTGGATACAGCAGATCGTTTAATTGTCTTTCGGCACTGTATTCTGAGGTGGCCTGCAAATAAAGCATTCTATTAATATTTCCACACACCCTGTGTAAAAACAAAGTCACTGAAGAATGAATATGTGCTATGTTTTCATGGTGTGAAATTTTTTACTTGCTCAGAAGAAAACAGAAGAGTTACTATCTTCGAACTTGGAAGTAGCACAAAGTGATACTCAAAAACCAGAAAAGCGGGTTTAAAATAGTACTAGTAAGTATGAGAAATATGTAGAAGCATGATAATAAATATTCCAGATAACCCCGTAAGTGGTTTTACATGTACACAGAGCCTGCGTGTCAGATCTGTGTCAAAGACATAGTAACCCACATTGACAGCAATTTGTTTGAATGCAGCAGATATGCAGCAGCACTGGAAAATGAAGTTTGAATCTCAGAAACAAAACATAAGTACTATAAGTATCATACCCGCTTTTTAAAGGAAAACCGCAGTGTCTGAATTTGTGCTCCAGAGCAAACTCTCAGATTGAAACCAAGGCTGTCTACACCTATCAGAGCCACTTCCTGTCATACAAGGAAAAATATAAGTAAGATGAATTACCCGGTAGGACATCACATTAAACAGTGATATGGTTCAAGTCTTACAGTTCCATATTAACGTATCAATGCATCAAACAGACCACAAGAAGGGAATGTTCTCGTAATAAAGAAATAACAATAAATAAATACAAAACAAAACAAAACAAAACATCAGAAACAAGTAGTTAAATGTATATACACACACACTCGTGGTTCAAGTCTGCACACACGAGTAAGAGAGCATTTTATTCACAACAATAGCAATCAAGTAGGTACTGGGAGCATACAAAAGCAGCAGATTAGTTTCCATTTCAACAGAGTAGCCATGTCCGACTAACAAAATCCATCAATTGTCTACCATTAAATAAAAAGATGGCTCCAATATTTCGAAGTGCCTACTTATGCAAGTCAATTCATCATTAGAAGGGAAGGAGGTTTGGGGAAAGGGGAGGAAGGGTTTCATCTTTCGCATTATATTATATTATTTGGCTGTTGACTGATGACAAGTGCAAACTACTTTATGGGTTGTAAAGCATCAAATTTCTGGAAAAAAAGGGAAAACAACAAAATCTAATCATCTAGAACATATCTAAGGGAACTGAGATTGGTCATACCTCCACTTGAATTCCCTTGCATCTCCAACAGAGAGATCTGAGAGCCTGCGTGGTTTTTTCACCTACAGCTTTAAGCCGCGATATAATATTGGCAGCCGAATGCGCTATTGCATCAGGTCTAGCTTGACTAAAATCTTCCAACTCAACTAAGATCTGCACACACCATTAGAAAACATAAAATTGAATGACATGAATACAAATAGGTAGATTCACAGGAATTTCACAATTACAAAAACTGTTAAGCTTTTTGATGGATTAGGAAAATAGAGTGCATGCACCTACGTGTGCTAAACCATCAAGAACATTCTAGTGTGAAGAATTGAAGATGTTGTTGAAGTGTGTCACCATCTCATCTAAATGCCTAAGCTGAGAGAACACACTTTTAATACTTAATTATATTCTCAACACGCTCCCTCATGTGCGGGCCTGATTTTCTTTTCATGGACCAAGCACATGGAAATTCTTATTAATAATGGGTAGCGGTGAGATTCGATCACAGGACCTTTGCCGGCTCTGATACCATGTTGAAGTGTGTGACCATCTCATCTAAAAGCTTAAATTGGTAGAGACAACACACTTTTAATACTTAATTATATTCTCAACAGATGCATGCATGACATATAGCACAAATGTGTGAAATGCAAAATAATGTGGATGATAATGACTAATGAGTCACTACATTCAAGTATATTAGCTGATTCGGCACTGATAAGAAAACATCCCATTTAACTTGAATGAGTCAGCTCGGTAGCCAATCTCAGAGTGTATTACCATGTCATACAAAAATTATCATGACACAGAACACTTCCTGTTCTGCTTGTCAGTTTTTAAACTAACTTTTATCTTTGCATGTAACAACTGCAGCAATTTCAGGACAGAACTTTTCCCTTAACAGAAGGGGCTGGGGGACAAATGAGAAGAGTACCCTTTTCTCAACTTGTGTGGAATAAGAATATGCTCTTTTCTCGTGATATTTTTCTTTTTCACTTAACAAATAGGGTGTCACACTCTTAGTGTTGCTTCCCATGCCACCCACGGTAACCTCTCTGAGATTATCAAGTCCAAATTTCTCTGTACTTGATGAAGATAAGTTTTGGGATGACACAAATGATTCACATAACTTGCACCCTACGGATGCAGATTGAGGCAAGGCAAGTATGGTAATGCTGATAACAAATTCAAGGCTGAACCTCATAGATGATAAACCTACAAAACTTACTTGCTGTCCATGTGAAGAAATCAACTGAATTTTAATCATCTCTAGCTTGTAAAATGAAGTTCCATTTTCAAGGGTTTCATCCTTCTCCAATTTCTTTGGACAACTTGGGCTATCTTGTGAAGATTCACTTTCATGTTTGTGGCCATTGACTTGAACACTGCCGTTTTGCTTATGTTCTGCGACTTTTTCCATTTGGTGCATACCAGCATCATTTGATTTATGTTCTGATATCTGCTTTGGACTGGTAGTGTGCTCTTCAAGGAAAGCTGGCCTTAGAAGGCCCTGAATAACAAGACCTGCTGGAGGCTGATCCATAAAATCTATAGGATATCTGTCACAACCTGAGCAGCAAATTTAGACCACAAAATAAATGTTTGATTACTATCTCCACGGCTACAAAAAGGTAGGGATCTAGTAGCTCAGTTGGTTGGCTAAACTTTCACCTTGTAGGTGAGGGTTCGAATCCCCACGTTGTAATCCCCTCCCCATTTCCCTTTCCCCTACCCCCTATGTAATAAAAACAATTTAAAAAAAAGGCTACAAAAAGTTATATGCCACACATCTAGAAAACTAAATGTAACATGATCTGCTGATATTACTGAATCAACAACAACATACCCAGTATAATCTCACAAGTGGGGTATGAGGAAGATAGAGTGTACACAGACTTTACCCCTACCTTGGGAGGTAGAGAGGTTGTTTCCGATAGTTCTCACTCTTATAACTTCATTGCATAAAATTTATCACAAGGACAATTACCTCACTAATTTGTTGGGCAAAGGCTATTGGATGAGAAGATCACATTGTCTCTAATGTAGCCCAATCCCCCAAGTCAGGATCCTCACTCTGATCTTCTTCATCATCAAGAACGGAAACCCAATCCTGTGAACAAGTACATTTACCGACAATGACAGACAGAAAAAGCAGTTATATTTGAGAAGTAAACCATTTAAAATCAGTAATACCGTTTCATCATCATCGTCATTGTCATTGTCATCATCAGCATCATCATCGTCATCTTCACCAATGTCGCTTAAATCATCAATATCGATATCCTCGTCATCAAATTCATCTACGTGATAATCAATTTCTGATTGACCAGATGACTCCATCTCACTCTGCATTTCGGATGTATCTAGGCCAATAATTACTTGCTGCATTTTATTGGAAATCAAGTAAGCCTTCGCAGAAAACCAAGTAGTTTTCTTATAGTATCTGTGGAAGTTGTCATCTGAGAACTCCTTTTATTTTAACTTTTCATTAGTATATCTCCACACAACTAATGGAAAGCAGAATTATGCGGCTTGATGGTGGTATCAATAAAAGTTTAATCAGAATCAACAAACAGGAAAATACCAATGTGATCCGGAAACAGTAATCCCCAAATGAAGCAGAATCATTTGAAAGGACCCAGTAGTGGCAGTATACTATGTCAAAATTGCCAGAAAATCAACAAAAGCAAAATAAAACATCGTTTAAAAGAACACAAAAACACCTAACAATGAAAATTAACTGAATTTCTTAGTTTAAAATGTTCCATACCACAACGTTTTCTTCAGTTGTCGGATTTTTCAGAACATCTTCGTCATTCTTTACTTGAAAGTAGACATCTGATAGAAAGGGAAAGCACATAAACCTTCGAGGATTGAATATGCCACAAACCACTAAGAAATAAATTATTAGCCTGAGCAAAACATGCTAATAAAAAGAATTGTGCATCTTACTTCCGAGTTCATCAGTCATGTAAGGCAAATCTGGCCAGAAAATATTTGCACGCATTACATCATTGATTGCACGTGAAAACATGAGTGTTGCTTTGCTATTTACCTAGAAATCAAGTGATAAAAGCAATATGTCAGCTACCATAGACAACCAGCCATAATGATTAGCACCCTAGCTTATATTTGCTTATGAGCTTTAAAGAAACTTGATGGTGGAGGGGCAGGATGTATCAGAAAGTGACTGAGAGCCTGTGGACAATGCCGTGTCATTTAGAGTCCATTTCAGACGACAAATGGATGCCTGACGGCTTCATTGACTAAAAGCATAAGACAGGAAAGCATATTGCATGGTTAGAAGTAAATTCTATTTGTTAAAAGGAATTATTCGCATAAGTGTATAATTAGAAGGAAAAAAGCTAAAAACTTGATATCGAAGTTGAGTTTTTGTTAATCAAGTAGCTTAATAGTCCCAAAATCTCTTTCTTTCTCCAATAATTAATGCCAGAACTTTTCTTCTTTAGTTTGTAATGAGACGAAATAATGTGTAACTAGCACACAATCACACATAAAGCAAATACAAAAGAAGAATTAACAAGGTTCGACCAAGCCTATGTCCTTGGAGCAGAAGCAAGGTGGAGTTTTTCACTATGAATGAGAAAAAACATCCCCAACTACAACCTCTTTTAACTACAAGGACTATAAGTTTACCAAACCAACAAGGAAATTTGAAACAATTTGGATTCACAAAATTTAAGACACAAACAACAAGTTCATGATATCATCAATGTAAAGAATGGATCTTGGGCCTAACTCAATCCCAAAAGCTAGTTGGTAGGGTGAAGATTGTCCAAGTCCATATAAGAAGTTCATGTTCCCATTCCATATCCGATGTGAGACTCTTAACACACTCCCGCACGCCCAGACCTTGTTAACTGGAGCGTGGATAATATAATTTGGGGGTACAACATCGGTGAACAAAGAATTGGAATGGACCTGATGATACCATGTAAATAATGGATCTTGGGCCTAATTCAACCCCAAAAGCTAGCTTGTAGGTTGAAGATTGTCCAAATCCATATAAGAAGTCCATGTTCCCATTCCATATCCGATGTGGGACTCCTAACAATCAAAAATAGGGAGCAACAATTAGAAGCCAAGGTATACGTATCAGCTCAAAGCTACAATATGCACAAAATGTACTTCTAAGTAATTGCTCCATAGATTCTATATCTATGTATATGAAGAATAAATCATGTAACGAAGGGGATTTTTATATGTACAAATGGTACTTCGAGTTCATATAAGTTTCTTTTGCAAAAACAATTTAACCTCAATAATTGTCCTTGTACATTCAGCTGGCTTGAGTTGAGCTTCCTCATTCTCCATTAGTTCCCTCTCCCCAATGTCCTCAGATGGATGATAACTCGACTGCTTCACATTCTGTTTTACAGGCTTAGAATCCGAGCTAAAATGATCCTTTGCTGTTGCTTTAATTCCATTTTTTCCCTTGCACGTTTTTCTTCCACCACAATTATCCGTCAATCTTCCAAATTTATCTCTGCAACATAACTCTCAAATCAATAGAAAAACCATAATTTTTTTTAAAAAAAGTTGGCGCTGAGACAATATTAGTGGGCGTTTGGACATCAAAAATGTGAAAATTGAAATATTATTTGGAAAGAAGTAAAAAAATGTTACTATTTGAAAATTGGAGTTGGGTTTGGACATGAATATAATTTGGAAAAATGTTACAAATTTTGCGAGTGATTTGGAGCAAAAAAAAATGTGAAATAAGTATTTGGAGTTTCTCGAATTTCGAAATATTATGGAATGAAAAAGTAACAATTTTATATTCAAACATGATTAGACACGTAGTTAAGAAAGAAACAATTTTTGTTACTAAATATATAAATGTCATTGTGTCCGGAACTCACAAAAATTGAAATAGTATTACATAAATTGAGACTCTGGAAATAAGAAGTAGCAGTACCGAGGGATGAAGAAGTTGACGGAATGAGGTAACCGGCGGGAAGTGGTATCGAAGTTCACGGCGGAGAATCGGACGGCGTTAGCGGTATGTTTTACTGTTAGCATTTCTCAAATGAAATCAAAGTGTTGGAGTTAACTCAGCTATCTCTCTGTGATGATTGGCCTTTGTGGTTCTCTTTTTATCCGCTTAAAGGTTGAGAAACCTTTTTCTTCTTCGATGGGTGATTATGCTTTTTCTTGAACCGAGATCTCTCGCTCTAACTAACAAGGCGGAGATAATATGTATCCACCCTAAAATTACAGTGGATATATTGTTGTGCGATAAAAATTCCCTTCTTGCTTCTCGACGTTCCTACAACTGTCCTCTAGTCACTAGAGGTTCTCAAGTCGTTAGCTAGGTGGATATTTTACATGGATAAATTATTTGACATGATTTACTCGCATTATCATTTTACAATATAAGATAGAAATATCAAATATGGATGTTAAGTCCCTAGATATTAGAAAAAATCACACTATATCAATAAATACAACTTGCTTACGTACAGGGCCAGAGCTAGGATCAAGAAGTTCATCCCGCGAAAAATTACATTATATATATAATGTTAAAATTATATTTTCTGTATATATATAATATAAATGTTGAACCGTATGACTTATAAATCAAAAGTCATAAACTCATTCAAATGGACTCTTAGTTATGATAGTATTTTCATAAGTTTATAAGTTGATTAAATTTGCTTCTAAGTATTTTTTTAACATATTTATATGTTTGGTAAACATTTGAAGTTACTATAAGCTAATAATATTAGTTGAAATTCATAAGTTGGTTCCGCATTTTTGATTTGATCAAGTATTTACTATTTTGTCCCGTGTATCTTTTCTAATTTTGAAAATACATTATCAAAGTAAACTCCTAACTCCATCTCCATTTTTAGCGTTTATTCGTCTCCCTGTATGTATATACTTTCTAATATACATTTTTTAAATAACTTTAAGGATAACTAATCATTTTAAACTGAAACAATTAGTAATAATTGAGACAAATTGTGGAGAAGATGATTTGGGAAATTTCTGTGTATTTCATAACAAATAATTATATATATTTATACATGAACTAAGGACCTACTATGTAAAAATCTAAGGACTAAAAATGAATTACTAAGACTATGTAACCAATTCCTAACTGAAATATTATAAATAAAACCCTACAAATAAAACCCTACATTCAGGCCCAAACATTTAGTAAACCAGACGAGAAGCCCCATCTGGTTGAGAGGCCCACCAAACTGAGAAGCCCAGCAAATCTGAGAAGCCCAACAAATCTGAGAAGCCCATTTCAGCTGAGAAGCCCTACTTCGATAGAAACTATACAGATAGCAAGGGTTGTGTACTTTCACTTTAGGGTTGTGTACTTTCACTTATCTCCTTCTCCTTCAATCTCTACACCCCCCCTTCAAGCTGGAGGGGATCGTAGTGACCCCCAACTTGCGAAGAAGATGATGATGTGAAGGCCCAGATAAGGATTTTGTGAAAATATCAGTAAACTGGTCTTTGGATGGTACAAATGAAAGAGAAATCAAACCGGAAAGGTACTGTTGCCGGACAAAATGGCAATCGAGCTCAACGTGTTTCGTTCTTTCATGAAATACGGGATTTCGAGCGATGTCAATGGCCGCTTTGCTGTCAGAATGTATAGGCACCGGAATCAGAGAAAAAATCGATAGATCTGAAAGCAAACGAGTCAACCATGTTAGCTCCGCCACCAATCGCCTCATGGAGCGGTATTCAGCCTCGACAGAGGATAAGGAGACATAAGCTTGTTTCTTGGACTTCCAAGAGATAGGTGAATCACCCAAACTGATGAAGAAACCACTTACAGAACGACGATTGTTACGACAAGTTGCCCAATCGACATCACAGAAGGCAGACAAGGAAAAACTTGGCGAAGCATTGAGAAGAATTCCATGACAGGGGTATTTCGTAAGGTAACGTAACACTCGTAATCCAGCATTAAAATGATCCACAGTAGGTGTTTGCATAAATTGACTCAATGTCAAAACAACAAAAGATAAATTTGGTCTTGTATGAGTCAAATAATTCAATTTTCCAACAAGATGTCTATAGATGGTGGGATCTGATAATATTTTTCCCGTTGTTGCAGACAGTTTTGCTAATGGATCCATTGGCGAAGAGACAGAGGCAAGGTGGGAAACATCAAATTCAGCCAGGAGATCCAAAGTATACTTTCTTTGACTGATGATCAGACCATGGTCTTCTCTTAATATTTCCATACCCAAGAAATAGTGAATGAGACCTAAGTCCTTAATCTTGAATTCTGAATGAAGAAAAACCTTAAGGACCTCAATTTCTTGATGATCATTGCCAGTAATAAGTATATCATCAACATATACTGCGATCATAGAAATCAAAGACCCTGTATGTTTAAAGAAAAGAGAGTAGTCATTTAGAGAGGCTGTATATCCTTTAAAAGTTAAAGCTCCAGCAAGCTTGACATACCACTGCCTAGAGGCTTGTTTTAAGCCATAGAGAGACTTTCTAAGTCTGTATACCGAACCAGGATTAGGTGAGTCTAACCCATAAGGAAATTTCATATATACTTCCTCTTGCAAATCACCTTGCAAAAATGCACTGTTGACATCAAATTGTGAAATATCCCAACCTTTCTTTACTGCAATAGCCAACAAACATGATTGTAGTCATTTTAACTACTGGGGAAAAAGTTTCATTGAAGTCAACTCCTTCAGTCTGTATATCCCCTCTTATGACTAGGTGAGCCTTTAACTTTTCTATAGTTCCATCAGCATGTTGTTTTAATTTGTAGACCCATTTACAAGGATGAGCCTTTCTTCTTGGGGGTAAAGAGACTAAATCCCAAATGTGATTGGCTTGTAGTGCTTCTATTTCATCTTTCATGGCCTTTATCCATCCAGGATGATGACATGCCTGTTTAAAAGTTGTAGGTTCTGTGATTGTAGAGACAGAGTCCAAAATTAGTTGGCTTGGCTGAGAAAGAGCATGGAAAGACAGAATGGTGGGTGTAGTGGGAGCAACAAAGCAGGATTCTGTAACATTACTAAGGAAAATAGTATTACAGAAGTAGTCATTGAGATGAGAAGGAAGAATTCCTTTGTTTGATCTGTCTGAAAATCAATAAGAGTTTAATTTAGAACATCTAGATGACACACCAACTAATCTAGATGACACACCAACTAATGGACCTCAAACTAGAACGCCTCCTATTCCCTCTAGTATGAGACGAGGCCCACCAGAACGAAAATTAACATCACTTGTATGAGCTTTTTTTGATAGAGACGTACAAAATGAAGCTGCTAGATGCACAATTTGTAAAAATATTTATAAATTCAAAATAGGAAGAGGTCATGGCGGGACGGGAGGTTTAACTACGCATTTGAATACCAAACACAAAGCTAGGTGGGAAGAATATAAGGCTCAAGTGAAGGGTGAGTCAGCAATGGCCTCTGAGTCGGGACAAGCTTCACATCTTGTCGCGCTGTGCATGTGGTCAAATTGACCTATGACGAAGCAATTGTAGGCCCTAAATACGATAAAATGAAAGATAGGAAAGAATTATCAAAATTAATTGCAGTGGAGGGTTTGCCTTTTTCATTTCCTGATTCTCCTGGTTTTATTAATTATATAAGATCAATGTACAATCCTGCTTATAACGGTTTTCCTAAATCAACTGTTAGGAGAGATGTTTTTTAAATTTGCACACGAATATCAACAATATTTACGTTATTATTTATATCATTACTCTGGAAAAGTATCTATCACATCTGATATATGTCGTAGTATTAACGGTCATGATTATTTAACTGTAACATGTCATTGGATAGACCATAAATGGTCTATGCAAAAACGTATTTTAGCATATAGATATATTGATGAAAGACACACTTGTATTTATATTCAAGAAAATATTTTTTCTGTTTGCGTTTATTATGACATAAGTGATAAAGTCATGACTATTACATTAGATAACGTTTCTTCTAATATCTCTACTGTTAGAATATTAAAAATTGTCTTAACTCCATCTTTTCCAGATAATTTTCATATAAAATGTGCATGTCATATTTATAACTTAGTTGTAAATGATGGTATAAAACTTTTTGAAGACATTCTTGCAAAAATTCAAGTGATATAAATTACTGGATGCAGAATGATAAGAATTTTCCATCTAGTGCATACTTCTTTGCATCTAGTGCATACTTCTAGTGCATACTTCTTTGCAAGAATGTCTGCAAGAATGGTTATATTCAAGTTTCTAACCAGGTTAGCGAGTTAGATGTTTTTATTTTGCAGGGTGTTGTACCGTACCAATCAATTGAAAATGAAGAGGGACGTGAAGACTTGCTAAAATACTGAATGCAGAATGAGAAGAATTTTTCAACACTAGCAAAGATGGCCCGAGATGTGTTGAACATTCAAGCGTCATCAACAACGTCCGAAAGCGCATTTTCTGCGGGAAGATTTCAAATAAGGGAGCACAGACATTCATTGGAAGGAGTATTGCAGTTCTATTCAGAGACTGAATTCGTGCGGAGCGTGGGAGGTGCGGCCAACCGGAGATCGACGAAGAAAAAGACTACAACTACAACGAAATCTTATCCGACGGATGTGCAAGCGACGTCGTCCAATTTGACCTAGATATACCAATTCCAACCGAAGAACCACAAGACATTATAAAGAAACTAGAAAATGTGTTTCTTAAAATGTAATTCTTTTAATTGTAATTTTACTATGCTATTTATTTGCAACTTTTAATATTACGAAGTTGCAATTTTGAAATTGTATTACAAAAAAAAATCATACTTCTAGTCGAATAATATAAGAGGCACGAAAACAGTCTTGAGATGTTTTTATTAAACTATCTTGTTGTGTATGCGTGTTATTTATTTATTTAATTTAAAGGCAAATAAAAAAATGACCCCACCCGACCCCACCCCGACCCCCTCTGGATCGGGACGTGGCGACGGCACACCCCGCCAGCCCCGCCAGACCCCGACCTAACCCAGCCCCGCTAGATCACGACCCCGCCCACCTCGACCCGCCCCGCCCCACCCCGTTGGACAGCCTTAGTATAAAACAACTTTAAAATAGTCACATATTTCACTAGGAAAACCTCAAAAGATTAACTGTCAGTTAAATTGCTTTGTACATTAAAATGAACATAAGGCCATGTTAAACATACTAGGTACTCTGGACAGTCTTGAGAGCATATTCAAGAAATTGCAAAACGAAAAATATTTGCTTTGTGATCCTTACTTTCACCAAAATTAGGCAAGAATAAGTGAAATTATTATTGATGTTTGTAAGTGGTGTGATTAAACAAAGAAAAAATTCACTCATTCCAAACTTATAGGAAGAAAAATACTCAGTTCCGGCGCAATTGCGAATGGTATATTCACGTATAAAACGGCAACTTCACTTCGTGAACAAAGCCTTTCCCCAAAAGTCTCAAATCATTCTCTCATTTGTCCTCATACAAAGCAAGTGCAATAGGAAAGTTTTTTACGATGAAAAGTTGCTGGCATTCGTTATTTACCAAGCTAATAGATAGTACATGTTATGTAGAACAATAATATATCGAGTATAATTTCACAAGTGAAATCAATGAAGAGTAAAATGTACACCTTATTCCTACTTTTGTGGGTAAAGAAGCTGTAACCAATAGACGCTCAACTCAGAAAAGTAAAATCAAAGCAGGATTGAGAGTCAGAGTATTTGTGCATAAACTTTTTAAACACTTAGTAAAAGTTAATTAATATACATCTTCACCATATTAAATCACTTAATTATAATAAATTTATACGATTTAGTATAAACACCGAATTCGAGTAAGTATTTACTTATCTCCTCCCATGTTCAATTAATTTTTGTATATAAGTTAAATATATGAAAAAAATATTCTTATCAACTCTTATAAGCATGTTTTAGATTAAAAGTAAAACTAAGAATATCCAACATAGAGTAATTTTCTATTATAATACTCTATCCGTCTCAAAATAAGTGTTATTTTAGAAAAAACAAAAATTTATAAATAACAATCGCTGTAGGTAGAACTGTCAAAATGGGCTTGGCCTACGAGGCCAACCCAACCCTACCCATTTTTTAAGTAGGGTTGGACCATGATTTTTCTGGTCCTTTTAGAAATGAGGCTCAAAAGCCCAACATCTCTTGGCCCCGGACTAAAAGGTTGGACCGAGGTCAGTCCTTGAGGCTAAAAAAATAAATAAATTAATTGATTTAAAAAAAATTATAAGTAAATTAAATAAAAAGATACAAACAATGTAAGAAAAAAGAAAGTACTAATTATTGATCAATAAATTAGAAACTAAAGTTATATTTTTTAATATCAGAAATCATTTATGTTTAATTTCTTTTGGACGTGAATTGAATTAGTGAATAAAGATAGTAATTTATATTTGCTATTTTGAATTTATGTGTTCCAGTAATGTGAGTTCGTGAGAGAATGGTGCGGTAGAAATTTCTATTTTAGACTGTAATTTTTTTGTGTTCATATTGTACATAAAGTCACTTTAGAGATATTATTTCGGAAGAAAATTATTTTAAAGGGCTGGCCCTCTTAGCCCGCGTAGGGCTGTCATTTTAGAGGCCATTCGTTAAAAAGGGTCATTCCGCCCCAACCCTTTTAACTCTCTGGTCCTTTAGGGTTGGGCTGGCCAACCCGTTTTGACACCTTTAGGCTCTAGCTATAGGAATTCAAGACAAACATACATATATATTTTTTAAACTATACTCTTATATTGAAGAACTACTACTTCTTAATAGTACTCAATTCTCGAGAAAACATCTACTAATAAATAAAAGTAATCTTATGAAATTATATATTATATTTATTAATTTTTTAACGCATGAAATGAGTTAAAGTGACACTTTACTTGGACGTTGGGAGTAATATACAATCAATTTTTCCGAAACACAAAAAATAATATATTCGTCTCAATTTAAGTGTCTTAATTTTACTTGACTTGAAATTTTAAAAATAAAATTTTGAATCATGTGGTAAAGATGTGTGAAGTCTTTTAAATCTTGTGGTCTTAAATTTGCATAAACTTATTAAATATAGAAAAAACACTCTTTTTGAGATGAACTAAGACACGTTTAAATCTTGTGTAAACTTAAACTTGCATAAACTTATTAATTTTCATTGATTGATTTGCGTTATTTACAAGCCACTTGGTTCGGCACAGAATGCCGCTGCCTTTCGACATTTCATGATTCCCACTCATATATTCAAGCGAAAGGCAAAACTCATTTGTTGATTCTGTTATGGACAAGTTACACGGTCATGATCATTCTTCATCGGGTTCTGAAGACAAGAAAAAGGTTAAAAATCGTCAGTTGAATCTAAGATCTATCGCCTTTTAGTTAGAGAAAGGCATGTCCACAAGGTCCTAGGCGTTGATGAGGAAAGAGTGACACCCATATCAATCACTAACCGACGATACCATACAATCTCACACGTAGTAGAAGCCATAGCACAATACTCTGCCTCAGTTGATGAGCGAGAAACAACATCTTGTTTTTTACTTTTTCATGAGATGAGTGAATCTCCTAAAAATACACAATAACAGTTGATTTCCGATCACTTAGGTCACCAGCCAATCTGCATCAGAAAATGCACGAAGCTTCAAGGATGAGGTCGATGAAAACAAAAGACTATGATAAATCGTTCCTCGAAGATAGCGAAGAATACGCATAACTGCATCCCAATGTACAGATGTAGGAGAGCAAAGAAACTGAATGTATAATGTGAACAACATATGCAATGTCAGGGCGAGTAATGGTGAGGTACACCAGCCTCCCCATAACTGAATGATATAAAGTGAAATCAGGAAAAGGATCCCCGTCAGTAGGTGTATATCGAACATTAACCTCAAGAGGAGAGTCAACTATACGAGTATCTGTGAGACAGTCCCGCTCAAGAATATCTATAGTGTACTTAGACTGAGAGAGAAGATATCCCTTATCAGAATAAGCTACCTCAATGCCTAAAAAGTAACGTAGATGACCTAAATATTTCATCTCAAAACGGCGAGACAAAGTAGATTTTAGGTTTGCAATACCATCAATATCATCACTTGTAATGTTCATGTCGTCAACATACAACAAAAGCAAGATACGACCTGCAGGGGATGATTTAACAAATAACGTTGAGTCATGAAAGCTGGAAATAAACCCAAAAGATGATACTAAAGTGGAGAACTTGTTGAACCAAGCTCTTGGAGCTTGTTTGAGACCATACAAAGCTTTCTTAAGCCTGCACACCTGTCCTGGACTATGTGAAACACCAGGTAGAGGGACCATGTAGACTTCTTCTTGAAGATCCCCATTCAAAAAAAACATTTTTAACATCCATTTGTGAAATATGTCAATGACGAACAGAGACCACTGCAATAAGAACCCGGACATATGTCATCTTTGCAACAAATAGAAAAGTCTCTTCATAATCCATACCATATTCTTGAGCAAAACCCTTTGCAACCAAACGGGCTTTATATCGCTCAATAGAACCATCAGACTTGGTCTTAATCTTGTACACCCATCGAGAACCAATAGTTTTCTTACCAGTCGGTAGAGAAATCAAATTCCAAGTACCATTTTTGTTCAAAGCAGTCAGTTCCTCATTCATAGCCTCTTGCCAAAGAGGATCATGAGTTGCCTCATAATAGGAGGTAGGATCACAAAGAGAATTAATAGAAATTAGAAAGGAAGCGAATGATAGAGCATAGAAAGAATAATCAAAATCGGATACCTGAGTAGATCACATAGTGCGTTTAGGATAGCGAGGTGGATCTGGATCTGCAACCACAAGAGGTTCTGAAATAGGCGTAGGAGGGGGCTGAGTATCAATGTCATGAGACCTGCCAGAAGACTGAGAAGGAACATATGATATAGATGTAGAATCAGATGGACAATCAGCATCAAAGGGATCAATGTCAATAATGTCATATTTTGTCATGACATGTGAGATATGTGGGATGGAAAAGAAAGGAACATGCTCAATAAAGGAAACATTACAAGACACATACAATTTTCAAGTAACTGAATCATGACAACGATAACTTTTCTGCCCAACCCCATATCCAAGAAAAACACAAATGGCAACACGGGAAGATAACTTTATACGCTCTACATGTGGACGTAGAACAAAACATGTATAATCAAAAACTCTCAAATGGGAATATACTAGGGTGTGACCAAATAGTGTAGCATACAGAGAAATCCCAAAATTATGAGAGATAGGGATCCTATTAATAAGATAAACAGATGTAAGGACATTTTCTCCCCAAAATTCACTAAGTACACTAGCAGACAAAAGCATAGATCTAACGGTCTCAACAATATGCCTATGCTTTCTCTCGGCTACCTCATTTTGTTGTGGTGTATCAGTACAAGAAGACTGATGTATTGTACCATCAACTTTGAAAATACCAGAAAGATCCCCACTAGTATATTCACCTCCTAAATCAACCCGAAAATATTTAATAATGGCAGAATGTTGAGTTTTCACATAGGCTTGAAACTCAACATAAGTATGAACAAAATCAGAACGTTTCTTCAACAAATAAACCCAATAATAATGAGTATAATCATCAATAAAGGAAACATAATATCTGGAGCCTCCTTTAGTAGGGATAGGTGATGACCCTCAAACATCTGAATGAACTAGATCAAATGGTGCAGAAGAAGTAGAAGTACTAAGATTAAAAGCCAAAGCAAAAAAATTTCCAAGTTTACATCCACTACAATAAGAAATATCATCGTATTGTAAATCACCAAGAAACCAGTACTACACATAAAACGCAGACGAGAGACTGATACATGACCAAGTGTAGAGTGCCACAAATAAAACTTCGAAGAGGAAGATGTTAAATGAAAAGAAGACAATTAACAGGCATAGCTGCTGCATGAGTAGGAAGATGCATCTCATCCAAAACATAGAGACCTCTCCCCTTTCTACGCAATGTCCCAATCACTCTTTTGGATTTTAGATCCTGCACATAACAAGAATTAGGGAAAAGTCCTATAAAACATCTAGAGTCACATATTTGATCAGCAGAAGCAAAATTCATATGTAATTTGGAATGCAATAAACATCAGGTAATGATATAGTAGATGTATGAATGGTGCCAATGCCTGTCAATGAAATCGGTGTGCCATCAGCAGTCATAAAAGAAGTGGAAGGGGGGATCAGAAGACACAGATTGTTATACCCCGTAGTTCTGACCCTGCGTATGAGAGCGTACGAAAGCACGTAAGACTTAAATTTTCAAATGATAGGTTGACGGATCATTCCGGACGGGTTTTAGTCAACTTTGAGGCGGGTTATGACCCGATTCATTGAGAGTTCCTAAGTATTTTAAAGGCCTAGGACGTAGTTCGTTGAGTCTAGCTTCCAACGCAACCAACCGTTCGTCGATAGGACGTCGGAGTAGAAAGTTATGAGAGTTACAAGTCGGTAGCAATGGGCGTAAATGCGTTTCGTGCAAAGCGTGGGCGCGCGCCTAAAGTACCGAGGGTCGCTGAAGTTGCCGCGCCAGATGCTGTGCGCGCACAAAGTTCGCAGAGCTGCGGAGGTTTCAGTACGCGCCGAGGCGGGATTTTTGGGCGGAAAAACTTAGAAAAGTCAGATTTTTCTTTTAAAAGACCTTGGGAGGGTGACAAGTGTCCCCCCCCATCTGATTTCTTGCATGCAATATATTGACCAAGTCTTGAAGACTTGGTCATCTTCCAATTTCCCTCTCTATCTAAAGCTTTAGCTCTCCCATCTCTCTAAGTTTCCAAGAGAAATTCTAAGCCTAAAGAAAATCTGAAAAGTGTGATAGGAAGGAAAGGTTATTACAAGCTTGTGAAGACTATTGTGGCGATATTCTTGGAGTAGAGGCTAGCAATTGTTGGAGTAAATTGGCTAAAGGCTCTAAGGTAACTGTTACACCCCGTATTTTCAGGACATGCTTTAAGAACGTACGTAAGAACTCGCAAGTGTTAAGATTTGAGACTTGTAATTTTTTTTTTATCGGAATTGTGAAATTGTCGGAAAACGTAATATTGTGACGAATGGGAGGGCGACACTTGTCACCCCCCCTTATTGATGCCTTGGACGAAATAGGCATGGCCAAAATGGTCATTGACCATAGTCTTAAGATGACAAAGTCTTCCTATTAATGAGCTTGAGTTTCTTGACCAAAGTCAAAGGTCCCAAGTCTTGATATTTTATAAGACTTCATCTAAACCACCCATTTGGTTACATCTTAACCCTCCATGCCCCTTTATTACACTACTAGTAGCAAGAGTATGTCATTACACTTAGAAAAATTTCCACAAAATTGAAGAACTCAAGGAAGAGCTCTCGGCTTCCCTCCACTTTCAAAAGGAAAAATTTTCGTTTTGTCCATTAAGCCCCACACTTTAAACCAAGGTTCATGAGGGTATTGTAAGTGTATCTCAATAGAAAAACCCCGGAAAAGAGAGTTTTCGTATTAGTCGCAAAGCGAAAACCTAGTGGCTTTCTAGGTTTTGGATTGGAGGTTTGAAGGAAAGTTGTTGGTGTGGTTCTAAGGGTCTCAAGGAGCGGATTGAGGTGTCTTGACGAGGCTCTAGGTTGCATGAGCAACTTCGGTTTTGAAGATTGGATTACAATTCGTTGAGGTATAATCTTGTTCTTTGAAAGTGTTACAAGATTATTTATATTGTTGTTGTTAGCTTTACATGTTGCTAGCATGAAGTTGTTAAGTTGAAGTTAATAAGTATTACGGATTACTTGTAGCTTAAGTTCGAAATGAAAAGTAAGTCATGTTAAGTTGGAATACAATTTGATCGTTACTAGAATCGTCGCATGTAATTGACTTGAAGATTCTAGTAGTTATATTTGGTTGCGACTAGATATCATGTTATGCTACCAAGTTGGATTGAAATGGAAATTGAATAAGAATTGGTATTGTTGAACTCAAGGTGGCGAATTTGTACTTGTGGTTTGTAATAGTTTGTTAATTAATTGTATTGAACTACCTTCTATATTGTGGTGAGCCAATCAAATTGTATAGTTAATTATTTGTATTGATCGCTTCTATATTGTTGTGAGCCAATTGGGGTTGTTTGGCTATTGTATTTCGCCTTGAAAAAGGTGGCAAAGTAAGTAAAAACAAAGGAGGTCTGTCCGATTTTCTATAGAATTTGGCGACTTAGCACTTAGAATATTCTACGTTTGAAGTAAGAGGTTAATGGACGATTGTGACCATGATAGGTTGAAGAACTAAGTATAGCGTATCCTACTTGAAGAATGGAATAGCTCAAGGTTGAAGTACTTTGGAGCATTTTACTACTTGTCGACAAGCGCCGCGAGGTATGTGAACCTCTTCTTTCTTTGGCATGATCCTACGTATGAAATCTCCATGTGATAGTATTTCAAGATTTCTTCTACTCTTAGAAGTTAAGTATTTGCATTGTTGAATCTAAGTTAAGAGTATGTTTAAATTGTCCTAAGTCCTTACTAGGTCTTATGGGAGACGTTGGTAAGAATGGTTAGGAAGTTATGAGATTTGATTTAAAGGCTATGTGTCTTGATTTGTTTAAAGTAAGTAAGTGGATTTTATGTTCGAAAATGACTTGAATTTATATGTGAAAAGGGGATTGATTTTAAAAGTGGAAGTTATATGATTTTAAGAGAATAAGTTACTTGGTTTTGGAAGTGTATGGAACTTTATATTTTTTTTAAGTAAAAGTAAATGGACTTTAAAGAATGTATGTTATGAAGTTTTAAGACTATGAACTTTGGTTGTCTTTGAAGGATTTTGAAACTTTATTTTTCAAGTTATGGGACTTGATTTCTAAAGTATTGATGACATGATTTTATAAGTATAAGCGACATGATTTTAAAGAGTGTATGCTACGAGGTGTTAAGACCATAAGCCTTGATTATAAGTGGAAAGGACTAATTTTTAAAAAGTATGGCTTCTTAATTTATTTCGAAAGTTAAGAAGATGGTTTCTAAAAGAGTATGTGACTTGAGCTTTAAAAAGAAAGGAGGTTTTATGATTCTTTTAAGTATGTATGTACGTAGTATTTTTGGATCTAGTTTTCCTAATGTTGTAAGAATAAAAGTGTCTTAAGTTCTCAAAAATGAAAGGTTGTTATAATAGCTTTATGGGAAGTTGTTATGACGACTTAAGAAGAAGTGAAAAGATGGTTTAAAAATGTTATGTAAGGAAAATACACCGAGCCTACGAATAGGCCGGATTACGTTATAAAATACACCGAGCCTACAAATAGGCCGGATTACGTTATGAAATACACCGAGCCTACAAATAGGCCGGATTACGTTATGAGATACACCGAGCCTACGAATTGGCCGGATTACGTTATAAAATACACCGAGCCTACAAATAGGCCGGATTACGTTATGAGATACACCGAGCCTACAAATAGGCCGGATTACGTTATGAGATACACCGAGCCTACACAGCCTGGGATTACGCCATATTACCCCGAGCCTACACATAGGCGGGTTACGCCAAGACACCGAGCTCGCGGAGGGCCGGATTATGCTACATGATTCCACAGTACACCGAGCTCCACAGGAGGGCCGAATTATGCTACATGATTCCACAGTACACCGAGCTCCACAGGCGGGCCGGATTATGCTACATGATTCCACAGTACACCGTGTCCCGCAAATGGGCCGGATTATGTTATGTAAGATAAGTAAGTTATGTGGAAAAACTTGATTAACCTCTTAAGTATGTATGTAAGAATATGATGTTAAATCTTATGGAAAGAAGGAATGGACGGTTAATATACGAGTGATTTCGTGAGTTAAAAATGGCATTCTTTTACGATTATGATTTGATTCTTGCACGTTATTTCATTCCATATTCGCACTGTTATCGACTTCTTCGGCTGCGTTCAAATGTCCGCAGTTTAGGTACGATGTGGATCCGCGAGCTTAGGATCCCGGTTCAAGATTTTTAAATGGCTCCGATGTTCGGAGTTGTCATGGCTATGTATATTCGGGGTATGGCGGGCCCCGTCCCGCCACGATTGTAATTCTTAGGTGCGTAGTCACATATTATGGGTCTATTTGTAAAGAAAGCGAGGCAACCGTTTATGTATGTGACGTCTGGAAGGTAGCCCTATCGGTGACTGTTGTTTTACTTCCGTTGTTTTATTTATAAGTTTCATGTATGTTCACTGATTATCTCTCGATGTTTACTGTAAGGGTGCCTGTAGGCGGGCCGCGATCCCGGTCTGGTCGTGTGATAACCATTCTTCTTTATAGTTGGTATTTGGTATTGCATGTTAAGTAGGAAGAACTTTTAGTTGGAAATAAGGCCCTTAGATTGATTGCATGTGAGAAATGTGGTTGGAATATGAAAGGATTGGTTAAAAGAACAAATGAGCATGTTGTAGCCTAAGAACTACCTTAAACTTGTTAAAATGAATTATTGTACCTTGTGGGGCAGAATTGGTTTGGGTGTGTAATCCCCTTTGCATTGTTGGATTGTTGAGCCTTGAATGTGGCATTTGGATGATAAATTCGGCCTAGAGAGGTGGCAAAGTATGTAGAAACAAAGGAAATCTGCCCAATTTTCCGTAGAATTTAGTGGCTTTGAGTTAGATTATTCTACATTGAAATTAGAGGTTAATGAACATATCATGGCTATTATAGGTTGAAATATTACTTGCGGTAGTTTGGACTTGGCAAGTGGATTGACCAAAGAGGTATGTGAAGCTTTCCTATCTCTTGAGCATGAATAGATGAAACTATGTAGTACGCAGAGACGTACAAGATTTGGTATTCTTACTTGTTTTAAGCATATAATGACTTGTTTCATTTTAAGAATGTATAATTCCCTTAGTTAAGGGAAAAGTATGATTTTACTAAAGTATAGGGTTAATATAACAACTTTATGGGAAGTTGGTTTATTAGCTTCATAAAAGGTTAATGAGAAGAGATTTACTCTAAATAAGATAAGTATGTGAAGAGGCAAATTGATTTTAAGGTATCAATTGTCCAAAGGTTTTATGTATAAAGAAGAGTCATTTTTGAAAGAGTTGAAGTATATAGTACTTGGGTTAAACTCCCGGTGTTCTATTATTAAAGATATGATTAAGTGCCTTAAGTAAACTAAAATGAGAAGGTATATGAACAAGACTAAAAAGAGGTTATAAGTTTTCTTAACTTATTTATGATTATGATATGATGACAGTTTGAGCTAGGGTAAGAGTATATCTGAGGGGCAAGCCCCAAGATCGTTATACCACCTTCTCCAGGGTAAGAGTATGTCTGAGGGGCCAGCCCCAAGATCGTCATACCACCTTCTCCGGTGTAAAGAGTATATCCGAGGCGATCCAAGATCGTTATACCATCCGCACGGATAAGATTATATCCGGCGGCAAGCCCCAAGATCGTTATACCATCTGCTCGGTGTAAGAGTATATCCGAGGTACGGCCCAAGATCGTTATACCATCCGCCGGGTAAGAGTATATCCGGCGGAAAGTCCCCAAGATCGTTATACCACCTGCTCCGTGGATTTGCTACCCATGACGCGAGGAATACCTCACGCGAGTCCTTATGGGCTTACGCGGGTGAAATAGTCCCGTGCGGCGGGTACACCGATGCGGCGAGTACCTCACGCGGGTCCACGGGACTACGCGGTGAAATAGTCCTGGAGTAGGATGGTTTTATTGATACTACGCGAGGTACCTGCTTTGATCATGAGCCTCCTATTTTATGCAGATTATATATATATACTTGTCACTCTCATTGTTAGTAAGGCACAAGAAAAGGTATTTTATTGTCTTTCATGACTCCACTTGCTTTTAGACTTATGATATCATATTACGATTTTTCCCACTTTACATACTTGGTACATATCATGTCGACCCCCTTCCCCTGGCCGCTCATGCCGCAGTAAGGTAAGCGATTGAGGATCCTCGTTCTAGGATCACTATTCGGTGTCGAAGCTCCATTCCTCGGAAGCTTATTTATTAGTACGGATATTCCACGATGCTATAGGTATTTTGTACATTCGTGGTATGGCGGGCCCCGTCCCGCCACGATTGTTATCTTTAGAGTGCATGGCCACCTATGTGTTTTGGGGCTATAAGAACCAGTTGTACTATTATACTTTTGTTAAGTATGTTTTATGGAAATTTACCTACCGACGGTGTTACTTTTTACGCGTATGTGTTGTGTATGTTCATTGCTATTCTCGACATATACCGATGCGGTACCGGCAGAGGTACCGCCGCGCCCCGGGTTGGGTCGTGACAAAAGTGGTATCGAGCGATTAGTCCTCGGAAAGTGTCCACGACCGTGTCTAGTAGAGTCTTGATTATCGGTGTCGTGCACCACATCTATAATCGTGAGGTCGCAGGATATTTAGGATTGGTTTCCATTCTTTCACTCTAAGATCGTGCAAGAGTGAGTTATAGGTTGAATCTCCCGATGTTTTCCTTTATGTATCGATTATGCCTCCACGCAAGGCAACCGCGCCCGGCGGCAAGGCACCGGCGGTGCCGCTAGTGGACGCGAGAGTCACGAGGCACGTGCCCACCCTTACCGAGATGATGTTGGCGCGGCGAGTTCCACGCCGCCGCCAAATTTCAGCAGAGTTCGAGGTAGCGACGCGCCATCGAGACCGCGCAGACGAGCCTCCATCCCCAGCGTGGCACGAGTACAGAGATTACGGAATGATTCTTATCGACCAAAGATAGCGGTGGCAAACGACAGAGCAGCGCCAACCCAGAGCCGATAGCTTACGGATTCGGATTTCTGGGTTGTCACCCACCCGAAGTTCTATGGTTCGAGATTTGATGAGGATCCGCAGGAGTTTGTCCTAAGCTACAATGACCATGCGAGTTCTTAGGCATCGAGACCGAGTCGTTATACTAGCTTCTACCGTTACGCGATATTGCGTTGAACTGGTTTGAGTCACGGGTATTGTCGAGGGTGAGGATGCTCTTCCAAATGATCGAGGAGTTCACAGAGGCGTTCCTAGACCACTTCTGCCTCCGAGGTGGAGAGCCCAGAGATAGTTCTTGACCTTGAGACAGACGAGGACTATCGGGAGTACAACTTGAGTTTGACTCGGCCGATATGCACACACCATTGTAGCCGATATGGCGCATGTGGTCCATAGATACGTGATGGGACTAGACCGTCACGACATGACTGCATGTTTGGGGTGGCTCTTCACCGTGGATGGATATTGCCGTGATGTTGCACGCATTACGCGGATTGAGGACAGAGAGAGCAGGATCGGCTAGATTTGGGCCACCAAGAGGCCGTGACATCGGGTTCTCGTGGCGCTGAGGCGGGCGGCCTCGGCAGACCAGTCCACCTTCCACCAAAGACAGAGTGCTCCTTCACGCTTTTCCGGCAGGAGGTCCGATCGCAGGTTATTCGCGAGCAGTGGCTCCGTGACTTGAGTTTTCGCGAGGCAGAGACCAAAGACTAATCGAGACCACCTACCTCTCTGCGTTCGACGCGGTAGGTCTCATCCGGCGAGTGCCGTATGGGTTCGAGATCATGTTACTCTTGTGGCGCAGGCCACCGAAGCGATTGTCCGCCCCAGCGCGGAGCATTACAGTTCACCGACGGTGCATTCTCGGATCTTCATCTTCAACGGTTAGACGCCCGAGGCGTGGTACTTATGGGCCAGCAGGCCGCGCAGGTCGTGGTAGGGTTCCGATTCTAGCGTCCTCGAATCGCATATATGCTATGTCCAGCGACAGACTGCGGAGGCGTCGCGGATGTCGCCACAGTACATTATTGGTTTCTTCTTTGTGATGTATATGCTTTGATAGATCCAGTTCTACCTTGTCCTACATATCTCCTCATATTGCCGTGAGAATAGGGATAGAGCCCGAGTCCATAAGACCTTTGAGTGGCTACGTCGAGAGTGATTCATGCCGTAGCCGAACGAGTGTATAAGGCTTGTCTGTGACTATAGATAGCCGCCGACTCAGCCGACTTGATAGAGTTGGATATGGCGGACTTTGATGTGATTATGGGTATGGATTGGCTAGCATCTTACTATGCCAACGTGGACCGTAGAGAGAGATTAGTTCGTTCCGCTTTCGGCGAGCCGCTTATCGAGTGGAAGGGAATATCGCATCGCCGGCGGTAAGTTTATTTCTTACCTCGGCTAGGAAGATGGTGCGAAAGGGTACATCTATCATATGGTTCGGTATTCGACATCGAGGTCGAGGTACCGACCTTGATCGCCCGGCCGTTAGAGAGTTTCCGACGTATTCTGGATGAGCTCCGTATCCTCCCGAGGAGATTGAGTTTGCATTGACTTGGCGCGGATACTCGACCGATATCTATTCCGCCATACAGATGGCACCCGCCGAAATAAGGAGTTGAAGGACCACTGAAAGATTTGGCCGAGAAAGGCTTTATTAGGCCAAGTGTTTCTCCTCGGGAGCACGGTGTTATTTGTAAAGAAGGATGGACGCATTTGCGTATGTGTATTGATTACAGTGACTAAACAAGGTAACTATCAAGAACAGATATCCTCCCCGTGATTGACGATTTGTTTGACCACCAGGTGGTGCAAAGTGTTTTTCAAGATAGACTGCGATGCAGTTATCATCAGCACGGGTTAGAGAGATAGATATCCCAAAGATCGCATTCAGACCGGTATGGGCACTATGAGTTCAGTGGTGATGTCTTTCGGTTGACCAACGCCCAAAGATTCATGGATTTGATGAATAGGGTGTTCGTGCCATTCTTGATATGTTCGTTATAGTGTTTATTGATGATATCTTGGTGTATTCGCGCACGGAGAGGAGCATACGATCATTTGGCGACGGTATTGGGTCCTCCGAGGCCGCGATTGTATGCCAAGTTCTCGGTGCGAGTTCGGGCCGTCGATGGCTTTCTTAGGGCATGTTATCGGGGCCGATGGTATTCGGTTGATACAGCGAAGATTGAAGCGATCAAGACTTGCCTGCACTCCACTACACCGACTGAGGCGCACTTGGGCCTTGCAGTTATTATCGCGGTTTGTAGAGAAATTTGCTTCTATTTCAAAGACTTTTGACTAAGCCGACTCGTAAGCGCTATGTTCGTGGGCGGATACTTGTGAGGAAAATTTCATTGCTAAGTGAGAAGTTGACGACCGCCTCAGCTTCTTACTCTTCCGAGGGCTTAGATGGATATGTGGTTTATTGTGACGCGTCAGTGTCGGCTTGCAGTGCGTCTTGACGCAAAGACGACGAGTTATAGCTTATGATCTCGGCGGCTTAGGAAGCATGAGAAGAACTATCCCACACATGACTTGGAGTTGGCATCGGTGATTCATGCCTTAAAGATCCGAGGCATTATTTATATGGAGTTCATGTGGACATTTACGCATCACAAGAGTCTCGGTACATCTTCACCGAGGGAGCCGAACTCATGCGCAGACGGTGGTTGGAGCTACTTAAGGATTACGATGTTGATATTCTATACCACCCAGGGAAGGCCAATGTGGTTGCAGATGCCCTTAGTCGCAGGTCGATGGGTAGTCTGTCTGATGTTCAGCCAGGGAAGAGGGATATGGTCCGAGAGTTACATCAGCTAGCGAGCCTTGGGGTTCGTTTGGTTGATTCTGATAGTGAGGGAATTCGGGTTCGAGAGGTTGCCGAGTCTTCTATCGTCGAAGAGGTAAAGAGGCGACAGTATGAGGATCCGATTTTGGTACGGTACCGAGATGCCGCTGTTCAGAAGGAGAAGAGTCTGTTTGAGGTAGCACCTGATGGGGTGCTAAGATTTGAGGGCCGGTTGTGTGTTCCCGATGTGACAGGACTTCGTCAGCAGATTCTGGGGGAGGCACACAGTGCTCGTTATTCTATTCATCCGGGGTCGACTAAGATGTACCATGACCTCAGATGCGTGTATTGGTGGGATGGCCTAAAGAGGGACGCCATGGAGTTCGTGGCACGCGTGCGAATTGTCGCGAGTTAAGATTGAGCACGAAGCGTGGTACATTGCAGGCCATTGATATTCCGACTTGGAAGTGGGAGGTGATAAATATGGATTTTATTACAGGGCTACCTACCACTCAGAGGAAGCATGATTCCATTTGGGTGATTGTCGACAGGCTGACGAAATCAGCCCATTTCCTTCCGGTCAGAACGACGTTTTCAGCTGGGGACTATGCCAGATTATATATTAGAGAGATTGTGAGACTGCACGGAGTCCCGGTGTCGATTATATCAGATAGAGGAGCCCAGTTCTCGGCTAATTTCTGGAGGTCTTTTCGGAAGGATTAGGACACAGTGAGTCTCGAGACGGCGTTCATCCTCGTGATCGACGGACAGCCGAGCGCACTATCCGCATACACTCGAGGATATGTTGCGGGCTTGTGTTATCGAGTTCAAGGGTACGGGAGGATCATTTACCTCTTGTGGAGTTTGCTTACAACAATCGCTACCATTCCAAAGATTCGATGGCGCCATGAGGCCTTATACGAGAAAGTGCAGTCACCGATAGGCTGGTTCGAGGTGGGAGAAGTCCGATTAGTCGGGCGGACTTAGTTCACAGGCCGGATAAGGTGAAGCTTATCCAGAGCGGTTGTTGGCGGCTGAGTCGGCAGGTCGTATGCAGATCATCGGCGTCGACACTTGGAATTCGAGATAGATGATTGGGTTTTTCTAAAGGTATCGCCCATGAAGGGCGTGATGAGATTTGGAAAGAAGAGGAAGCTTAGCCCAAGGTACATTGGGCCGTATCATATTGTCCGTAGGGTAGGCAAGGTTGCACATGAGTTAGATCTTCCGTCCGATTTGGAGGCGGTGCATCGATTTTTCATGTGTCTATGTTGCGGAAATGTATTGAGATCCATCTAGAGTGCACCGGTTCAGATGTCCAAGCGATGAGGAGTTATCGTATGAGGAGAGTCCCATAGCGATACTCGATCGTCAGGTTAGGCGACTTCGGACGAAAGATGTGGCTTCCGTCAAGGTGCTATGGCGGAACGAAAACAGGGAGGAAATGACATGGGAAGCAGAGGACGATATGATGAAGAAGTATCCTCACTTATTCCCTATACCTCCAGGTAACCTACTTTTCTGCTTGTTAGTTTTGATTTAGTAATTTCGCTTAAGTATGTTGTGGCTCGTGGAGCTTCCTTATTTTTTTTTGCAAAAGAATAGTTAAGAGGGTCTATGTCGATGATGTGATTTGAGTAAGCCTAGAAGGAACATTCGGGACGAATGTTTCTAAGGGGGGGATAATGTTATACCCCGTAGTTCTGACCCTGCGTATGAGAGCGTACGAAAGCACGTAAGACTTAAATTTTCAAAGGATAGGTTGACGGATCATTCCGGACGGGTTTTAGTCAACTTTGAGGCGGGTTATGACCCGATTCATTGAGAGTTCCTAAATATTTTAAAGGCCTAGGACGTAGTTCGTTGAGTCTAGATTCCAACGCAACCAACCGTTCGTCGATAGGACGTCGGAGTAGAAAGTTATGAGAGTTACAAGTCCAGTAGCGCAATCGCGTAAATGCGTTTCGAGCAAAGCGGCGGCGGCGCCAAAATCGAGGGTCGCTGAGTTGCAGCCAGCGCGCCAGATGTTGGCGCGCGCCGAAAGTTCGGAGAGCTCATGGAAGCGGCGCCAAGCCGCTGGCGTGGCCGAGGCGGGATTTTTGGGCAGAAAAAATTAGAAAAGTCAGATTTTTCTTTTAAAAGACCTTGGAAGGGTGACAAGTGTCCCCCCCCCCCCCCATCTGATTTCTTGCATGCAATATATCAAGACTTGGTCATCTTCCAATTTCCCTCTCTCTCTAAAGCTTTAGCTCTCCCTTCTCTCTAAGTTTCCAAGAGAAATTCTAAGCCTAAAGAAAATCTGAAAAGTGTGATAGGAAGGAAAGGTTATTACAAGCTTGTGAAGACTATTGTGGCGATATTCTTGGAGTAGAGGCTAGCAATTGTTGGAGTAAATTGGCTAAAGGCTCTAAGGTAACCATTCTTCTTTTATAGTTGGTATTTGGTATTGCATGTTAAGTAGGAAGAACTTTTAGTTGGAAATAAGGCCCTTAGATTGATTGCATGTGAGAAATGTGGTTGGAATATGAAAGGATTGGTTAAAAGAACAAATGAGCATGTTGTAGCCTAAGAACTACCTTAAACTTGTTAAAATGAATTATTGTACCTTGCGCGTAATTGGTTTGGGTGTGTAATCCCCTTTGCATTGTTGGATTGTTGAGCCTTGAATGTGGCATTTGGATGATAAATTCGGTCTTGAGAGAGGTGGCAAAGTATGTAGAAACAAAGGAAATCTGCCCAATTTTCCGTAGAATTTAGTGGCTTTGAGTTAGATTATTCTACATTGAAATTAGAGGTTAATGAACATATCATGGCTATTATAGGTTGAAATATTACTTGCGGTAGTTTGGACTTGGCAAGTGGATTGACCAAAGAGGTATGTGAAGCTTTCCTATCTCTTGAGCATGAATAGATGAAACTATGTAGTACGGTAGACGTACAAGATTTGGTATTCTTACTTGTTTTAAGCATATAATGACTTGTTTCATTTTAAGAATGTATAATTCCCTTAGTTAAGGGAAAAGTATGATTTTACTAAAGTATAGGGTTAATATAACAACTTTATGGGAAGTTGGTTTATTAGCTTCATAAAAGGTTAATGAGAAGAGATTTACTCTAAATAAGATAAGTATGTGAATAGGCAAATTGATTTTAAGGTATCAATTGTCCAAAGGTTTTTATGTATAAAGAAGAGTCATTTTGAAAGAGTCAAGATATAGTACTTGGGTTAAACTCCCGGTGTTCTATTATTAAAGATATGATTAAGTGCCTTAAGTAAACTAAAATGAGAAGGTATATGAACAAGACTAAAAAGAGGTTATAAGTTTTCTTAACTTATTTATGATTATGATATGATGATGATTTGAGCTAGGGTAAGAGTATATCCGGCGGGCAAGCCTCAAGATCGTTATACCACCTTCTCCAGGGTAAGAGTATGTCTGAGGGGCCAGCCCCAAGATCGGCATACCACCTTCTCCAGTGTAAGAGTATATCTGAGGGGCAGATCCAAGATCGTTATACCATCTGCACCAGTATAAGAGTATATCTGAGGGGCAATCCCCAAGATCGTTATACCATCTGCTCCAGCAAAGAGTATATCCGAGGTACATTTCAAGATCGTTATACCATCCGCTTGTGGTAAGAGTATATCCGGCGAAAGTCCCCAAGATCGTTATACCACCTGTTAGTGGATTTGCTACCCATGACGCGAGGAATACCTCACGCGAGTCCTTATGGGCTTACGCGGTGAAATAGTCTCACGCCGTGCGGTACCGATGCGAGGAAGTACCTACGCGGTCCACGGGACTACGCGGTGAAATAGTCCCGAGTAGGATGGTTTTATTGATACTACAGGCGAGGTACCGCTTTGATCATGAGCCTCCTATTTTATGCAGATTATATATATATACTTGTCACTCTCATTGTTAGTAAGGCACAAGAAAAGGTATTTTATTGTCTTTCATGACTCCACTTGCTTTTAGACTTATGATATCATATTACGATTTTTCCCACTTTACGCATTGGTACATATTGTGTAATCGACCCCCTTCCCTGGGCCGCGTTCACGCCGCAGGTGGTAAGCAGATTGATGATCCTCGTTCTTGGATCACTATTCCTGTCGAAGCTCCATTCCTCGGAAGCTTATTTATCGGTACGGATATTCCCGACGCTATAGGTATTTTGTACATTCTGGGTATGGCGGCCCCGTCCCGCCACGCTGTTATCTTTAGAGTGCATGGCCACCTATGTGTTTTGGGCTATAAGAACCGGTTGTACTATTATACTTTGTTAAGTATGTTTTATGGAAGGCACTTTACCTACCGGTGATGTTACTTTTATGCCAGTATGTGTTGTGTATGTTCACGCTATTCTCTCGACATATACGACAGGTACCCTGCAGGTACCGCCGCGCCCGGGTTGGGTCGTGACACAGATACAAAGAAGAATCAGGAGACATGTGATTTCCAGCTCCAGAGTCCAAGATCCAAGAAGATGAAATGATACTTGAACCAATAGATGTTGATGAGCCGGAAGGAGTAGAAAGAACATAAGACTGAGAATTCTTTTGAAACTGTTGGAAGCGAGGAACTTCTGAAATTGGTCAGCTACAGAATCAATATTGTGACTCACAGAGGATCCTGAAGCTGAGTGATCAAGAGAGGACACAAAGATAGCCTGAGTCGGTGGATACTAGTTCTGGAATTGACCCCCAGAATATGGCTTATGTTGAGAAGGCTTATGTCCTTGTCCCGTCTTCCGTAGCTCAGGATATTGATTCTTCCAGTGTCCTGGTTTCTTGCAATAATTACAATTACCCGTGATAAATGTTCTATACTGGTGTGTAGGGGCCGCAATGACCGATGCAGATGAAAGAGCTGCCAATACGGAAGTAGAAGCCTTATGTACCCCTTTTAGAGTCTTCAAACATATTTCTTCAGCCATAAGTTCATTTACCTCATCTTCAACGGATGGTAAGGGTTTGCGGTGCAACAAGCCTGAACGACAATTCTCAAATTCTGACCGAAGACCCATCAATAGCTGAACAAGACGGTCTTCATCTCTGCATTTAATATAAGCATCGTATGCTTGCAATTTAGTAGATTCCGTCATAGCTAACTGATCCCACAAAGTAGTTATTGCACAAAAATAATCTTGAATGCCCAAATCATTTTGTACTAGTGCACGAATTTCAGATTGTAACTGATGTTTAACAACAAATTTATTCTGTACAAACAATCTTGACAAATAGTCCCAAATCTCTTTAGCAATTTTGAACTTAGCCAATTGAACACCAATTCTTTGTTCAACAGTAAATCAAGAAAGGGTAAGATGTACCCCTTATTCCTACTTTTGTGGGTAGAGAAGCTGTAACCAATAGACCCTCAGCTCAGAAAAAATAAAATCAAAGCAGGTTTGAGAGTTAGAGTATTTGTGCATAAAACTTTTTAAACACTTAGTCAAAGTTAATTAATATACATCTTCACCATATTAAATCACTTAATTATAATAAATTTACACGATTTAGTATAAACACCGAATGCGAGCTCCTCCCATGTTCAATTAATTTTTGTAAAATATTACGGCCGCCTAACATAGGGGACGGAGGTACGATAAACTCGGCCAAAAAATGAGATCCGAAGGGCCCGGCGCGCACAATCCAGTGGATCTCCTTAATCAATGACTTCATAAGAATGCTATGCTTATGCGCCTCTTCAGACTTTTCGCTAGCTAAGATAGCCCTTCCCCTTCTTGGGATACCTTAGGGAGCAGGCGAAGCGTGTCGTTCGTAATGGAAAGAAAGATACCACTACTTCGCCTCTTTATTGGACCGCCGGCGCGAACACATTAGTCTCTGATCAGGACCAGGAGTGGAAAGCAACGAGACTTACAGGAGTGTAAAGAAACTCGACTTACAGAACCGCATGGATAACCTCACACTAACCCGTCAATTTGGAATCCAAATTCGAGATTTTCCTTGGGAGGTATCGGGAAGGATTTGTGCTTTCCGTGGTATTGAAAGGGACCTGTACAAGTGTGAAATACTAATGCTAAAAACTTGATTCTGAGCGAAAAAAGAAAAGGAAGGAAAATCCATGGACCGACCCAAGTCAGCTTCAAACTTCCGGTAACTGCTTCTCTACTCTTTCTTCAAATGTATGTACCGTAGTGCTGGTATGGCTTCGCTTGACTTGACCGGATCAGCTACGTTTACGTTTGTTATGGAATCGACCGCGCAATTGAGGCGAATCTAGTTCTCAGACGAGCAAGGAGCAACGCGTACCGTTTTTTACTGAAACAGTATATTGATAAAGAAAGTTTTTTCCGAAGTCAAAAGAGCGATTAGGTTGAAAAAATACGTTGTTCTAATAGAATAGTAAAGTTCAAGCATCTTTGGAGCTCCGTTTTCTCTAGGACTTTGATACGGTCATAGATTTCTGCCTCATTCTCTGCCGCGATCACTTTTTGGGAGTGAATGCACCATTGGGGGATGGGGCATGAAGGCTAAAAGAAAAATGTAAGGTGCGAAGGGCACTCCTTAAACCTCACGGCTTGTGACACACATTTTTAGATCGGTTGGGTTCCCTTTGAAAGCTAAAAAGCGTTGTTTGATAAGCCGAGTCGATTCCATGATTATAAGTTCATTCCATACCGGACCAGGCCGAACTTGCTCTTAGGCTACCGTTGGCCGACTTTGTTTTAACTTAAAAGTAAAGCTAAGAATATTCAACATAGAGTAATTTTCTATTATAATACTCTATCCGTCTTAAAATAAGTGTTATTTTAGGAAAAACAAAAATTTAAAAATAACAATCGTTGTAGGTAGAACTGTCAAAATGGGCTTGGCCAACCCAACCCTACCCATTTTTAAGTAGGTTTGGACCATGATTTTTCTGGTCCTTTTAGAAATGAGGCTCAAAAGCCCAACATCTCTTGGCCCGTCGGACTCAAGGGTTGGACCGAGGCCAGTTCTTGAGGCTAGAAAAATAAATAAATTATTTGATTTAAAAAAAATTATAAGTAAATTAAATAAAAAGATAAAAACAATGTAGGAAAAAAGAAAGTACTAATTATTGATCAATAAATTAGAAATTAAAGTTACATTTTTTAATATCAGAAATCATATTATGTTTAATTTCTTGTGGACGTGACTTCAATTAGTGAATAAAGATAGTAATTTATATTTGTTATTTTGAATTTATGTGTTTCAGTAACGTGAGTTCGTGAGAGAATGGTGCGGTAGAAATTTCTATTTTAGACTGTAAATTTTTTTGTGTTCAGATTGTACATAAAGTCACTTTAGAGATATTATTTCGAAAGAAAATTATTTTAAAGGGCTGGCCCTCCTAGCCCGCGTAGGGCTGTCATTTTAGAGGTCATTCGTTAAAAAAGGTCAGTCCGCCCCAACCCTTTTAACTCTCTGGTCCTTTAGGGTTGGGCTGGGCCAACCCGTTTTGACACCTCTAGGATCTAGCTATAGGAATTCAAGACAAACATACATATTGTTTTTTAACTATACTCTTGTATTGAAGAACTACTACTTCTTAATAGTACTCAATTCTCGAGAAAACATCTACTAATAAATAAAAGTAATCTTATGAAATTATATATTATATTTATTAATTTTTAATGCATGAAATGAGTTAAAGTGAGACTTTACTTGGACGTTGGGAGTAATATAATCAATTTTTTCGAAACACAAAAAATAATCTATTCGTTTCAATTTAAGTGTCTTAGTTTTACTTTGACTTGAAATTTTAAAAATAAATTTTGAATCTTATGGTAAAGATGCGTGAATTCTTTTAAATCTTGTGGTCTTAAATTTGCATAAACTTATTAAATATAGAAAAAACACTCTTTTCGAGATGAACTAAGACACATTTAAATTTAAATCTTGTGTAAACTTAAAACTTGCATAAACTTATTAATTTTCATTGATTGATTTGCGTTATTTACGAGCCACTTGGTTCGGCACCGAATGCCGCTGCCTTTCGATATTTCATGATTCCACTCATATATTCAATCGAAAGGCAAAACTCATTTGTTGATTCCGTTATGGACAAGTTACACGGTCACGATCATTCTTCATCGGATTCTGAAGTCGAGAAGAAGGTTAAAAATCGTCAGTTGAATCTAAGATCTATCGCCTTTTCGTTAGAGAAAGGCATGTCCACAAGGTTCTAGGCGTTGGTGTTAAGAGTAACACGTCAAATATGAAATGAGAACATTGACTCGTTATATAGACTTGAACAATCTTCACCCTACGAGCTAGATTTTGGGTTGAGTTAGACCAAGATTCATTAATTACCGGTGGAAAACGTACTACTTAAATCTCTCTCAATATTGAATTTAAATGAATGTTTGTTTATCTGAAGATATATGTAGGTTATTCAGAATGTTTGTGGTTTCGATTCAATTTTATACTTATATTAAACACATTAACTTTAATTGATAAGTTGATACGTTTTCCACAAGGTCCTAGGCGGTGGAAAAGGTACATTACTCATATACTAATCACTCTGTTCCAATTTATGTGATACAGTTCGAGTTAAATAAGAAAAATTTTGACCGCAATTTATTCGTATGCTCTTTAAATATTATAAATTTTTAATTATTGTGAGTTATAACTTTTTATATAGTTACTAAATAGGTAAATTATTTTTCAAAATACTTAGATTGTTTTAAAAGAGCACCAGTGCGATGCTTACAAGCGAGATCCGTGGAAGAGGCCAACCGAGATCTATTATGCAGCTTATCAGACGCATTTGCATTCTGCAAGAGCCTGTTTCCACGGCTCGAATGTGTGACCTCTTGTTCACATGGCAGCAACTTCAACTTTACCAGTTAAGCCAAGGTTTCCTTCCGTTCAAAATAAAGAAGTTTGACTCTCGAAATATGAATTGTATCACATAAATTGGGACATGGACAGAGGGAGTACTAATATGTATATGAATTGTGCTTTCAATTTTATATTTATTCTGAACCCATTAGTTTTAATTGATAAGTGGGCTTTGGTTTGAGAGATGCTGTTCAAAAAATCATTTGTTCACTTACAAATTCTGAAAATGAACCTTGTTTGAATCAATAGGACATATTTTCTTTTTAAATCTAGTCGAAAGCATTTTCCATATTAAATCTCTGTAACTCGGAAGTTCCTGCTGATTGATTAATCACACCTTTGTTAGGTTTCATTTTGATCCATGCGCGCGTCTTTGTATTTTTGTTTTCTTAGAATAAGTATATTATTTATTGCATTTGTTTTATTTCTTAAGCGCGAATTAATTATGGTTTCCCGATGGTTGAACTGTTATTTATCGGATTTGAGTTTCATTAAAGTAGTATTATGTTGTTTCAAAATTTGGATCCTTTTCCTAGGTTATTTAATTGTTAATTCATCCTCTTCTCGTTGTACCATTTTAGTGTTGCAAAATGACACAAAACGTTCTGTGGTTCAAAATGGAATTGTTTGTTTTTAAAGAGGTTTCCGTCAACAAAGATATTCTTGAATATTTCATATATATGACCACATTTGAAATTTTCATTGTTGCTCACATTGGACACTAGGAAGAATCATTCAGGCAAAGGAGTAGCCACTTAAGCTTTGAATTTTCTTTAGAACAAAAGAGTATATGATACAGAAGGCCGGCTTTGGCTACATGGATTTGTACTGGCAAAAGGAATAAGGAAGTATTTGAGTGCCAAGTAATTTCCTGCTGAAGAGTTAAATTTATATGTGAAAAAGGATGGAACAGTTTTCTTTTCTGCACCTGCTTTTTTCTCAATTGGGGTTTAAGGCATACTGGCGGAGTTTGATTTGTCCCGTAAGATATAGTGGGACTTGGAGAAGTTATTAGGTTTTGCATTAATGACTTGTTTATTTTTCTTTAGCTTGGAAACTCCCAACTTCTTTATCTTCTATGCCCAATATCTCATGCTAGGCTAACAACAACAACAACATACCCAGTGTAATCCCACACCATGGGGTCTGTAGAGTGTACACATACCTTACAGCGGCTGTTTCCGGGAGACCCTCGGCTATATCTCCTGCTAGGCTATCTAATTTTATTTGTAGAACTTCAATGTCCACCAAATCTGTGTGCTGTTACAGAAACTTTCACTTTCTGTATTTGCTTCTTTATGTATATATGCTAAGAATTCCCTATTAATGACAGCCGCTGACATTTTCCTATGGAGGGACACGAAAGTTACAACTGGCGTGCTTGGTTTTGCCACTGTTATCTGGGCGCTTTTTGAGTTGCTTGAATACCACTTGCTCACACTTGTTTGCCATATTCTAATCGTTGCCTTATCAGTACTTTTCCTGTGGTCCAATGCATCCGCGTTCATCAACACGTATGTATACTTTTGTACCCTTAATTTATTTATCCATCTAATATTTACATGAAGATTCACATTGAAAGTTATGCACCAGGGCTCCACCTCAAATTCCAGAAGTCGTTCTGCCTAAGGATATTGTCCTGGGTGTTGCGTCCGCATTGAGGATTGAAACCAACAGGGCCCTTGAGATCCTAAGGAATATTGCATCTGGGAAAGACTTGAAGAAATTCCTTGTTGTATGTGCATCTAGCTTTATAACTGAAGTCCATAGCTTGATAGTTGCTTTAAGGCTAAAGTTTCTGCACCTAGATCACCTCTTTGTGTTTTATGTTTCTCATAGTATTGATGTAAAATATTTGACATTGTACATGCAGGTCATTGTTGGCTTGTGGGTAGTTTCTATATTGGGGAGTTTCTGGAACTTCCTCACCTTGTTTTACATAGGTAAATACTTAGTTCTAATTTTGCTCGCTGGGGCTTTCATTTTTCAATGCTCACTGGGACCACACTATTTGCTTATTTGATTTTAATTTGCATCTTCGCTTTTCTCTGCATGCAGTTTTTGTGTTACTGCATACTGTCCCTGTGCTCTATGAGAAGTATGAAGACAAGGTCGATGCTTTTCCTGAGAAGGCAGAGGCAGAGATCAAGAAGCATTATGTTGTTTTTGACGCCAATGTTCTTAGCAAAATTCCAAGAGGTCCACTAAAAGGCAAAAAGCTTGCTTAGAGTCAAATAAGTGGTTTCACTATGTTCATATTGGAGTTCTACAGTTTTCCAGATGTTGTGACTCCCTTGTTAGAGCCTTTTTTTAGTTACTGTTGGTATAATAATCTGTACTTGGCTAAATAATGATTCAAAACAATATGTTAATCACTTAGTGAAACATATAACATAAATGAAACAATAAACGAAAACAGAATCTGTTTTGGAAAAATAATCTCAGAATGTAATTGTTGACACCCAATTTTGACCCTCCCGACCAGTCATTAACTATAAAATTACACTAATTTCGTAAAATAATTTTTAGGGTTTTTTATAATAAAATGCAGCAATAAAACATAAATACAGGCATAAATAAACAATTTGATAATGGCATCGCGTCTTACGTAGAGTATTAATCACTTAGAGGCTCGCGCCCGCATTAATTAATTTCAAGCCTTGTCATGATTCTTATTTAATAATAAATACATAAAATAAATAATTTAGCAACAACGTCGTGTCAAGTAGCATAGCCGCATTTATTAATACTCAAGAGAATTTCATAATCATTGGTAATTTTAAAATCATTTTAATCTAATACATGCATTTAATAGCGTCGCATTTATAAAGCTTTAAACAATTCTTAAATATCATACTTGCATTTAGCATTTAACTAATTTAATTTAAACTCAATTCAATTTTAATTTAACGTCGCAATAATGCATAATAACAAGATTTTAAATAAAAGCGCCGCATTAAGCATTAATTAAATAGTACGTCCGTCTTATTTCTTTATAATAATAATTTAAACTCAAGCATCAATTAAATAGCACGCCCATTTTTTTTTCTTCTCGTAATAATTTTAATAAAGCACTTAAATAATTTGAGCACAATTTATTAATTTAAATACCTAATTAAATAACTAATACCTAGCTAATTAACTCCTAAACTAATAACCCACTTAAATTAAATACCCAATTTAACTAACCCAGCCCAATCCCCACTTATTTTTTTTCGCGACCCGCAAAGCCCACCTGCACAGCCCGCCCCAACTTCATTTTAGCCTCAGCCCAATCCAGTTCCTTCCTTATCAGCAGCCCTCACTCGCCTCTCCCTATCGTCCCTCACACAAAAAAACCTAAAGACCACCGCCGCACTTACCTCGCACCTGCGCAGCACCAGCACACCCCGGATTTCTCGCCTGAGAATCCGGGGCCTTTCCTTAACCACGTACACCCAGCCAACATATCCTTACCATAACCTGCACAAATCGTCCAGATTCCCTCAAATATCCCAAAATCGTTTTCAAACTTACCATAACAAGAACTGTACGAGAATCGACCCAAAAATAGCCCACAAATCCTTAACAAATCAGTACGAATCAGTCCAGAATCGCGATAAAATACTTTCCCTAAATCGAACCGCTTCAAATCAAACCAAATCGCATACCAATCAAGCACAAGTATCAGCCTTTATTCATTTACCTAACGGGGAACCCAAATGGGGGCTATATAAGCACATGCAAAGGGCAATCGAAAGGGCAGCTACCAATAGCATCGATTCAGAGATTCTGAGATCGATTCAGAGACTCAGAAATCGATCAAGAGACATCAACCAGCCATCGGCAATCAGTCATCGAACTATCGAGAAATATCCACAGTATCAAGTCTAGAACCCCTTTTCTTTTCTATTTGAACTTACTACTATCTGTTCTTGCAAACAGTTTCTTTGTGAGTTTTCCTTCGACGATTCGGGAAAACCTTTGTCGTCGCCTCAGTTCGCCACACGCAAAAGGTCCGAAAATCTACTCCTTTTTACTGTTTAGTTATTGAAATGTATTGTGTGTTCTATGATAGGATCAATATGTTGTCCTGCCGAATCTGTTTGACTTAATTAGTCGTTTGTTTCCAGATAAACATGTTAGTTGTGGTTCTTCATTATTTGTGGTGTCGATTCTGTTTTCTTAAGCACGCGTGTCCGATTGTGTTTTCTATGGGTGTGGATAGGTTTACAACCTTTGCATGAGAGTCCTAGATCTGTTTTTGTGTCATTAGTTGATATTACGATTCTAATATATGTCTGTTAAGGTTACTTCAAACCCGGTGCGGTGTAATACCTATCCGCTAGTTCAGAACTCACGAAGACTGCCTAATACCTATGATTACTTTTGTGTGATTCAATCTCAGATTTTTACATGCTCTTGTTTCAGTATAACCTAGCATCTAGTACATAAAGTATATTGCCCCCTTTGGATTTTATAACCCCTACATATACTACTGGACCTGAGATTTAGTGAAGTATAGAAGTTGTTATCTTATTTGGATTTCCAAGTTAATGCGTATCAAGATCTCGCTAATATACTAAAAAATATGTTTGGTGTATGAATCAATTCAGCTTGTTTTTTTTTTTTTTAGAAAACTACATCAAAGGTCATCTAACATGCGTTGATGTAATCCCATAGGGTTGTTGGAACTGATTTTGGTCATTTTGGGCCACTATCTTGACTATTTTTAGACCAATCTCTTTAGCATATGACAGATTGATCTTCACCCCCCTGTTTAGACTGATTTTAAAACCCTCCCCCCTGTTTGGATTGGTTTCTGCCATTTTGTCACGATTTTGGGTGATTTTGCTGCTGCATTTTATCTATCAAATGTACTCTAATGTTCCTGTTGTCATTTTTCCATCTAGATTAAGTATGCGTATGAGTCAAATGTATTTTATTTGTTGGTATTTGTTCTGCCCCCTACATGACTCGTATTTACCCCCTTAATCTAACCTTGTCCTTCCGGGGAATCTGTGAGAACTATCGTATATTGAGATGTGTTTCAAGGCATGTAAGGTACAAAAGATATCAAGGCAGTATACTCTTGTATAACTCCGAATATATGTCATATATCTAGAATGCTTTGTGTATATCAGCCTTGTGTATTAATTGGATGTTTGAAAATGGGTCTGTTCCTCCATCTGCTTTCGTTAATATACAGCCTGTTTTGATTAAGTCTTATCCTTATTATACTGTTTGAACTTCTCTCGATTCTGGCTCCCGTCCTTTCCTTCTAATTAATAGATTGATGATCTCACTTTTTTACATTATATATATTTGGACATTTACTAATCCTTATCTTTGCTTATTTTACATGAAATGCATCGGAGCACAATGAAGAGTCTCATCACGAGACTCATCATTACGTTCATCGAGTGAAGACCACATCCACGTTCATCGTACTCCGGTCTCAGAATTTCCAAACGGAATGGGGTGAGATGACATCGTCATCCATCCAACACTACATCAACTCCAATCCCATTCTTTCTTTGTCTATTTATCATTTATTTATTTATTTATTTATCTGTTTATTTATTGTTGTTGTAGTTTTATTTGCTTAATTTTGTGATTAATAGGATACTAACTCTATTAGTTTTCGAATAGATTGGGAGGGTGGTCTTAAAATATGAATCCATCTTTATTTACTTATTTTAGGTTCATCACATAGATCTAAATTTAGAGACAATTTAACCATTCTTTATCTATATTTTATATTATGTAACTAAGACATTATTTCTACTTAATCCCTAACAAAGAAATTAATTTTCTCATAAACTCTTTTACTAATATTATGTCGTTTTTTTATTTAAATATTTTACACGTCCTGCCATATACATTAGCCAAAAATCAAATTTTGTAAGTACGCATATACCTCTCTAATAAATCAAGTTCATAGTTTTACAAAACAAACCATGTCACGCTACTTTATATTATTCAAAATGTGTCTCCTCTTTCATACTATGCTAATGATATCTTTTTTTATATATTTTAAATAATGTCTACTTCTACCTTATATGCATTCTTATAGGATAAGTCTTATAAGTCCTGTATATTTTTTATATACTTACAACATCTTTTACTTAAAATATTTTCAAGCACGCATTTTTAGCCTAATAATTAAACCTAAGTTTGACCGGACAATCGCAAGTTAGCGGATCCTTTAGGGTGCCTGACCCCTTCCCTTTAGGATAATAAAGAACCCTTACTCAGAATCTCATTTAGTTTCACAGACCATTAAATGGAGTTAATGCTAACTTTAATCGGTTAGTATTTAGGTGTCCTAATTCACCCAATTAATTAGGTGGCGACTCCCTTAACATTTTAAACACTTAACACTTTTACATTTTTGGGGAGGATAACCGTTCTGTCGCGCATTCAAGCCTGAGAGTTCAAAATCGGGTGCGACAGCATGGCGACTCCACTGGGGAAAACTTAAGGTTCTTAACCATAACAAACAGAGGTTAATTATTGTGCTTCATTTATTTGCTTAATTTGCTTGTTTTGTGTTTCACATTTGTTTGCTTTTATGTCTTGCCTAAACTGTTTTGCTTTACATATAAATATTTGCATATTATTTAAACTGCTATTTGTTACTGCTTTCCTTAAACTGGCATTCCGCTCATACTTCTTCCACTCTGGAAAACTCACACTACCACACACTCACGCGCTGGTGTGCTTCGCGCACCCGCAAAATTCCTTCAAAGCATCCAAATTTTAAGAGAGCTGGCGCTTGCGCGGAGTTAGATCGGTTCGTCTGATCAGCCGCGTAGCCTTCTCACTCGAGTTGTCCGCTCGGGAACCTTGCGTCTAGTGAAGCCAAATCCTAGAAACTTAGGATAGAGCTATACCACCCCTATTTTAGATCATGCATGCATTTGCCTTAGGTGGGTCAATCCTTGGCATTGACACCACAAGTAGGAAGACACCCAAAACGGTCAACGGGTTTTTCACAACCCCACGGCCCAGTAGCATATTACGTGTTGCATAGTCATATTAAATGAAACCAAGCCTAAATATCGGAATGCCTAAATTGGAAAACACATACTCATTTTTATTTTTTCAGATGGAATCTATCCCTCAGATCAGAATGGTAAATGGAATTCCGAGTAAACTGAGAATATGGTGGACAAACTTCGACTTAGGTAGTCAGATGGCAATCAGAAGGAGGTTGGGATGCCTCATCTCATTATTCGACATCTCTCCTGATCAGCACTTGGTTAGAGCATTGATCCAATTCCGGGACCCGAATCGAGTCGTTTTCAAGTTCAGGGATTTCGAGATGACCCCTACCTTAGAAGAAGTCAGCTATTTTACTGCTTTGGCGTATCATGACAGAAAACCAGTTATCCCGCATGGCCAGTCGGGGAAAAAGCTCCTTCGTTATTTGGGTTTAAAGAATACCAGAGAATTGCGTTGTTTCGAAAACAATTGGGTTTCTTTAGACTACCTGTACGAGAGGTATGGTTGCCGAGACGGATACAAGACGTTTAAGAATGAATTTTGTCAGATCGCGGACCATGGAGAGTTAGGCGTCCTATTGCATTTGCTATGGCTTTCTTAGGGACTCTTTTATTTCCACTCGAGCATGGAAGGATTAGTACATGCATATGTTCAGTAGTTAGAGCAGTGTTCGATGAAGTTGGCGACAAACGGCTCACTTTGACGCCCATGATTTTGGTAGAACTATTTAGAGCCTTGAATAGGTGCAGAAGGAGCGAATCAAGCTTCTTTGAAGGCAGTAATCTTATCTTACAGATGTGGGCAGTAGAGCATTTCTACCAGCGTTCAAATATGACCGATGTATGCCACAAGCGCATAACAAGATCGCCACATTTTACGACGTAACCAAGCGTTATGTGTCACCAAGACAGCAGGATCGTACAGATACTTAGCCTCTCGCAGTAGTAGTCAGATTCAATGGAAGTATCCGTTGCTTCATATCGTCAAAAAGGTTTATTTAAGACATAAGGGATTTTATTACATCAGGCTTATAGGTCTAAAGGGACTGCAACCATACGCTCCATTACAGGTACTCCGACAGTTTGGCCATACGCAAATAATTCCTCTCAGAATGGCATAGGGCCTCAAATTCAGTTCGGACCGAAATTCATCGTTCCCGAAGCCAAGCAGATCCTTCATGAGTGGTATCATATTGACCAAATGGAAATTGGGAAGGACCAAGCAGGGGTCTCCCCAGAGTATCAAGCATGGTTTTCAGACCGCACAGAATATAGTCCATATGGGGAGCAAGGCATGGAAGACATTAGTGCAAGGAGAATAAAAGATCGCCTACTCGGAGAAAAGGTCATCACCCCGCATACGTGGGTCCTAATGCACGATGCGCATACAATATTTGGAACAGTGGCTATACCAAAGAAGACCTAAGCTTCACTATCACACCGACAACTTAGTTATTTAGTTTAAGATTTTCATTGTTTTTCTTATAAAGTGTCATTTCGATTAACTTTATTTCCAATAATAGCATTTCGATACAATGGCTTGGGTACATTTGACGTGACTTTGCATTTATGACGCTTAGGCCTACCTCTGGCATAGTAGAGGCCCCTTGCATATTAGGACGCGCTTTAATCTACTTTATTTGTCAAGCTTCATTATAGCCCATATGTTCTCGCTATTCGCTTAATACATCGACATGTTTTGAACAAAAGGATTTTGTCAGACATTCCCTCGGCTGATTTGTGTTGGCAAGCACTGGCTGAGCACCCATATTTCACCAGATCCAAAGCACGAGCAACAAAAATGAATGATTCAGGGGCAAACGAACATGATGGCTTGGGACTCATCGCCATTCAACGAGAGGAACCAGAGACATCAGAAAGAGGAAATGCTCCATATTCCGATGAATACCTTGCTCAAGTACTGCAACAAATGGCGGTCATGCAAGCAGAAATGGATAGACTCCGGGAAATTACTAAGTTATCTATAAGCCTCAACACACAACTACCCACACTTCCTAATTCACCGTCCTTTCGACGCCATCCCCAACATCCAACAGATAACCCACAACCTCCCAATCTACAATACAACAACACGGCTCCTCATAACCCACAGCCCCCAAAGCCACAACACAACAACACACCTCCTCATAACCCACAGACCTTAAATGACCCTAACCCGCACACACCTCAGCCCCAGATAATACAAGCCACCTTACCCGCCCAAAACAACCAACCTACTCAACCAGCACCGATGACATACCATAATAAACAATACGGATCACCCGTATATGTGACCCATGCACCACATCTCACACCCGTACCTATACCCTCCCCGGAGTTTGCTCGATATGAAGAGACGGAGAAGAGGACAAGAGTTGGGATAGATGAAGACGTGGCCAGAGAAATTCACGACTTGAAGAAGGCTTTTAAGAACCTTCAGATGGACAAGGGTCATGAGGGATTGGAATACGAGGACTTATGCATGCATCCCGACGTCGAACTGCCCGTTGGATACAAGGTACCAAAGTTTGACCTGTTTGACGACAAAAGTAATCCTCGTGCACACTTGAGATCCTATTGCGACAAATTAGTGGGTGTGGGAAGAGATCAATCAATCATCATGAAGTTGTTTATAAGGAGCTTGACTGGAGAAGCCTTGGATTGGTATACTAGCCAGGATCCAAGGAAGTGGCGTAGTTGGGGGGCGATGGCCCAGGACTTTGTAGACAGGTTCAGGTTTAATACGGACAACGTCCCGACAGATTCTATCTTATGAAATCGAGAAAAAGTCAATAGAAACCTTTAGGGAATATGCAATGAGGTGGAGATCTGAAGCAGCGAAGGTCCAGCCACCTATGGAAGAAAGTGAAATGACAACACTGTTTGTACAATCCCTGAAGGACCCCACGTACTATGAGAGGTTGATCAGAGTCATCGACGCAATTTTTCAAGTAGTAAAATGGGAGATTTTGTGGAAGAAGGACTCGCAATGTAGGATCACGAACCCGACCGCTGGTAAGCAACAAGCAAAGCAATACAATCGTGAGTCAATGGAGGGATGAATAAGAAGAAGACGGATCACCCCAATCATGACTGCAACAACACAAAACGACCTGCCCCGACATACCAACCCCAACCCCAAACATACCAACCCCAAACATACCAACCCCAAACATACCAAACCCCACATTCCAAAACCTCCATATGATCGGTTTAGCCAAAATACTCCCACATACAATCAACCTTCACCCATCTACACCACCCACCAATATATAACCCACGCAAGCGTCGCCACACAAATCCTCACAATACCGACCAGCATACCCAGCCCCACAACAATACCACGCGCAAAACACACCCAGACCCCGAACCAACACCGAGAAGAAGCCCACAAAACCATACACCCCGTTGGCCGAACCATATTCCCAAATATATGAAAGATCGAAGCCACTGGTTTTATACAACCAATCCTGGAAATCCTAATCCACTCCTACCATGGCATGATGAGAATAAGCATTGTGCATACCACTCTGGAGTGTCAGGGCACGATACAGATAGTTGTTATGCTTTGAAAAACAGAATTGAGGAGCTAATCAGAGAAGGAGCTATTCGGTTGAAAGAGCCTTCCCCTAATGTCAACAACAATCCCCTGCCAAATCACGACAATGCTGGAGTGCACATGATCACCTTTGATGATGTGTACGATATGGAGGGGACCATCGTACCAATCAAGGAGAAGGAGACAGGGGGATCTTCGGCCCACATTGCCCATGTGATTACTGCCAAGGCCAGGGCGCCGTTGGAAGTAGAGTTGAGCCGTCATAAGCCTTTGATGTCAGTCTTAGTACCAGGATGGAGTCATTCGATCAAACAACGTAATGAGGGTAAACAGAAACAGGTGGTAGAAGTTGTTGCAGCGGGGGTGACGAGGTCCGGACAACGTTACTCATCTGTAGAAGTATCGCGAAAGACGCCCAGAAAAAGACTGTGACCGAACCCGAAGTAGAGGAATTTTGGAGAAGGATGCCTACAGGAGACTATTCCATTGTAGAACAGTTGAGTAAAACACCAGCACAAATTTCTCTATTGTCATTGTTGATGAATTCCGTGAACCACCGAACCTCTTTGATGGAGGTTTTGAAAGAAGCTCATGTGCCAGCCGAGACCGCCGATGAGAACTTTTCAGCATTGATCGGGCAGATTAAAGAGGTGCAAAAGATAATCTTCCATGAGAATGAATTGCCTCCTGAAGGTCGGGGTCATAATAAGGCATTGAACATAACAGTCAAGTGTGCTAATAAGTTTATCTCTCGAGTCTTGATTGATGGGGGGTCAGCTGTTAATGTATGCCCTTTGAATACTCTTCGAACTTTAGGAGTCAACATTGGGAAACTCCGCGAAAGCTACACAAGGGTAAAAGGTTTCGATGGGACCCTGAGGAGCGTCGCAGGCGAGATTGATTTGACACTACAGATTGGGCCCGCAGAGTTCGAGATAGAATTCCAAGTATTGGACATATCCACATGCTACAATTTGTTACTCGGTAGGCCTTGGATCCACTTGGTCGGAGCCGTCCCTTCCACTTTGCATCAAGTCCTGAAATTCATCTGGAATCATCATGAAGTTGTGGTTGAAGGAGACAAGGACAATACTGCTAACACCAAAGGGGCAATTCCAGTCATTGAGAGTATGGAGAAGCTGGATGGATCCATCTACCATATGAACCAGATCGTAGACGTTAGCAAGGCTAAAGGAATGCAACTACCTCGCACTCCCAAAATGGTGGCCCGAGAGATGCTGAGAAATGGTTTCGAGCCAGGCCGAGGACTTGGACCAAAACTAGGAGGAATCACAGAGCCGATTCACCTGCCGGAGAAGAAGGACACTTTTGGCCTTGAGCATCACCACCGCCGGCGAGATGATGTTATTTGATCACGTAGGAAGGCGAGTCTCATCCGCCAAGACCTGCTCCACCTCCGAATCATTCATTCACAAAGCATACCCCGCTCATCTACCAAGAGGAGGATGCGCATATTCTGCGAGGGACTTCAAGGCCTTTTCATTTCGGCGGAAGAAGCAGAGTGTCACGCGGTTTTGGAAGACTACGCATGACGGACCATTTGGAGTGCAGAGCCGTGAGATGTCTTGAGCAATGGACTGCACTCCCAACACCGCTTTTTCACGAGTCCGGGTAGAATTAATAATTAGATGTTTTTAAACAATTCAATTCGTATTTTTCGAATTATGGAACACGCTTTACGAGCTTATTTCCTTCTCAAGTTTTAATAACAAGTTATGTTTTAATCAACGCTCTTTATTCCCTTTCTTTCAAAGATACAAAATAATATACTTATCGATAATGAAAATGTGATATGTCATGAAACAAGCGAACAAAGTCGAATAATCCAACAGAACCAGAAGGAAATTTCCATCGGGGAATTAACGATGAGTTAGGAAAGTTCGAGGATAAGCCAAACCTAACTGATGAAATGTAAACAAATGAACCTAGGAGATGATAAAGTCGTGAAGGAAACAAGTGGTCGCTCACTTGAATACCGCATGCAGTTAAGATTTGCGCCCTATCAAGCAAAGATGTCGACATATTCGCTTGGTCTTATGATGATATGCCAGGTCTAAGCACAGACATCGTTTCTCATAAGCTTCCCATTGAACCATCATGCCTTCCAGTGAAGCAAAAACCAAGGAAAATCAAGCCGGATCAGAGTTTGAAATTCAAGGAGGAGATCTCCAAACAATTGGACGCAAATGTCATTCGGGTAGCAAGGTACCCCACTTGGTTAGCCAATATTGTGCCAGTAACAAAGAAGGATGGCAAGATACGAGTTTGTGTCGATTACAGGGATCTCAACAAGGCAAGCCCTAAGGATGATTTTCCCCTTCCGAACATTCATTTACTCATTGACAATTGTGCGAAGCATGAGTTGCAGTCATTTGTCGATTGTTTCGCCGGGTACCACCAAATCTTAATGAACGAAGAGGATGCAGAGAAGACCGCATTCACCACTCCGTGGGGGGTATATTATTATCGAGTCATGCCGTTTGGTCTTAAAAACGCAGATGCCACTTACATGAGAGCCATGACTACCATTTTTCATGATATGATCCATAAGGAAATTGAAGTCTACGTGGATGACGTCATTATCAAGTCACGGAGGGCTACAGACCATTTGGTCCATCTGAAGAAGTTTTTTGAACGATTGAGGCAATACAACCTGAAGTTAAACCCGGCAAAGTGTGCCTTCGGCGTCCCAGCGGGAAAATTGTTGGGTTTCATTGTGAGCAGAAGGGGAATAGAGCTGGATCCTTCGAAGATAAAGGCCATTCAGGGACTACCTCCCCCGAAAAATCGCAAAGAAGTGATGAGTTTTCTCGGTCGTTTGAATTATATCAGCAGGTTCATAGCACAATCAACAGTGATATGCGAACCAATATTCAAGTTGTTGAGGAAGGACGCTGCCACTAAGTGGACATCGGAGTGCCAACAAGCCCTTGACAAAATCAAAGAGTATCCACAAATCCGGCCTCGTGCCTCCAACCCGAGGCCTTTGTTATTATACTTATCCGTATTGGAAAATGCATTCGGATGTGTTAGGACAACACGATGAAACAGCGAGGAAGGAACAAGCAATATACTACTTGAGTAAAAAGTTCACGCCTTATGGCTCGTTACACAACGCCGAACGCACGCGTGTTGTGCTCGACTGGGTCGCACAAAATTCAGACATTACTTATCCGCATACACCACCTACCTCATCTCGAGGATGGACCCACTCAAGTATATCTTTGAAGCCTATGCCTTTGGAAAACCGCAAAATGGCGATTCTTTTAAGTGAATTCGACATCGTATATGTCACCCAAAAGGCGCCAAAGGGCAAACATTAGCGATCATCTCGCAGAGAATCCAGTGAGACGAGGAATACATCCGCTGACCTACTTTCCGATGAAGAAGTGATGTTTGTAGGAGAAGACATCTTAGAAGAATATCCGTGTCGAGAATGTTCTTCACGGCGCCGCGAATTTCAGCCGAGTAGGTATCGAGCGCTTTTGGTATCGTAAACCGACAACACTACCCAATATCGAAAGCTCGATTCCTGCACCAATAATATGTCGTAATACGAGGCGCATATTAGGACTCCGAATGGCTATCGATATGAACATACAAGAGTTGCCGGGTCGTAGGGATTCAGACCGCTGATTCACCAAGTGCAAGGCGAATGGGCCACCAAGAATAGGAAGATACTTCCGTACCTACACTGCGTGAGAGAATTGCGCAAGAGGTTCGTTAAGATAGAGTTCAGGCATACTCCGAGGGCTCAAAATGAGTTCGCAGACGCCCTAGCAACTTTGTCCTCCATGATCCAACATCCAGACAAGAACTATATTGACCCAATTAAAGTAGATGTGCTAGAGCAGTCAGCCTATTGTTCTCAGATAGATGAAGAATCAGGGGGCAAACATTAGTATGACGAAATCAAGAGGTATCTCAAGGCAGGTGAGTACCCGGAAGGCATGACCAACGTACAAAAGAAGACTCTTCGGAGGTTAGCAAACCATTTCTTCCTGAGCGGCGAGGTCCTTTATCGGAGAACTCCGGATCTGGGTTTGTTGAGATGTGTTGACACAAAAGAAGCAAACAAGTTATTAGAAGAGACGCACGGAGGTATGTGCGGACCCCACATGAACGGTTTCATGCTAGCAAAGAAGATACTACGAGGAGGTTACTTCTGGATGACGATGGAAATAGATTGCATCGGCCAGGCGAAAGTGCCATCAATGCCAGTCCATGGCGACTTGATTCACGTACACCAAATGAACTCAATATCGCTAGTTCCCGGCCATTCGCAGCAGGGCATGGACGCCATCGGCCCCATTGAGCCGGCGTCAAACGGACACGAGTTTATCCTAGTGGCGATTGATTACTTTACAAAATGGGTAAGCATCATCATACAAGTCGCGACCAAGAAAATAGTAGTGAATTTTGTTCATCACAACATCATTTGTCGGTTTGGAATCCTGTAATCAATCATAACCGATAACGTCCAATCTCAATAGTGGTCCGATGAAGGAGATGCGTGAAGTTCAGATCACTCATCGCAACTCTACCCCATATCGACCACAAATGAATGGAGCAATCGGCGCCAACAAGAACATCAAGAGGATATCGAGGAAGATGATAGATAACTACGTGCATTGGCATGAAAATTTGCCTTTCGCCTCTCGGGTTACCGTGACTACAATCCGGACCTCCACAGAGCAACACCGTATCTCTCGTTTATGGAATGTAAGCGCCGCCACCGAGGTGGAAATACCGTCTCTGAGAATCATCCAGGAAGCCGAACTAGATGAAGCCAAATGGATACAGAGTAGGTACGAACAATTGATGCTTATTGATGAGAAACGAATGAATGCGATGCCACTGACAACTTTACTGTAATGTAATGGCCGAGCTTTTAACAAAGTACGATCAAGAAACTTCCAACCGACATCAGTGCCGAACGATATTCCTAACCAAAGTGAAGCGAAAGGGAAATTCGCGCCCAATTGGCGCGGCCTTATACGGTTCACCGAGTGCTTACAGGAGGGGCCGTCATCTTAGCTGAAACGGACGGCGAAGTGTGGCCTAGAGCCATCAACGCAGATGCAGTGAAGAGATATTAAATTTAGAGTGCTTTATTTTCATGTAATCACTTTGCTTGTAAGTTGAACTACGTTTGACCTGATTCCGCTGCGGATACGAGGCGCCATATCGGCCGGTCCCATTTTAAAATACTCAATTACTTTGCTTGTAATCTAACTACGTATGCACCGACATTGGCGGATACGTGGCGCCACATCGCCTCACCCCATTTTTAATTTTAAAATCTTGTTTGTAACGAATCACGTTTGACTCGATTCCTTAACGGATACGCAGCGCCTACATCGGCCTCGGTCACACCATAAGGACATCGTCAGTTTTGTCATTTTGCACTTTTGTGGTTGGTACTCACCTTGCTGCATATACAAGACAAACCTACGACATATATCCGACCTGGGCCATACCAAAATCGACAATTTTTAAGGATTGCGCCACGAAAGGACACCGACAAATATGATTCCATATGCTCGAAAGATCGACATAAACTGGACAATTTTAAGGGTTTTACTACAAATGACGTCAATGGACATGGTTAAGTTACGCACAGGGTTCCAGGTCCCAAAACTGGGACAAATTTTAAAAGAGAGCCTGACGGCAGCAGAACACCAAGAGTATGGGAGAATATACCACCGATTTCGGATAGGGAAGTTTTGCTTTGTTTCACAACATGTCACTATTCAAATATCGACATAATTTCCTACTAGCACATATAAGTATATTTTCTCAAGATAGAATATTTTTCAACAAATGTTTTGACCGAGACTCGAATCGCATGTGGTTACATGTCCGCAAGACAACGCGTGCAAGTATCAAGAGCCAACACAAATCGCCGAATTCTCCCCGAACTCACAATTTTTCTTTGAGTGAATTTTGCAGACAACAGAATGTGAGGGCAACAACATCCCAATACAACAGATCCGCTCACGAAGTCCATCTGCAACAAGTCTACATCAAATACATCTCGCAAAAACCACATCTTCGTTACTCAGGCTACATCATTTACACTTTAATTATTCGATTATGCGTAACACGATTTTTATCTATGCCCTAGGAGGCGTCATTTGCATTTCATACAAGACGATAACGCCCACACAAGGCGTCACTTGCATTTCGTCCATACAAGACGATAACGCCCAGACAAGGCGTCATTTGCATTTCGTCCATACAAGACGATAACGCCCATACAAGGCGTCATTTGCATTTCGTCCATACAAGACGATAACGTCCATACAAGGCGTCAATTGCATTTCGTCCATACAAGACGATAACGCCCAGACAAGGCGTCATTTGCATTTCGTCCATACAAGACGATAACGCCCATACAAGGCGTCATTTGCATTTCGTCCATACAAGACGATAACGCCCATACAAGGCGTCATTTGCATTTCGCCCATACAGCATTTATAACGCCCATACAAGGCGTCATTTGCATTTCGTCCATACAGCGATAACGCCATACAAGGCGTCATTTTCATAACGCCATACAAGGCGTCAATTGCATTTCGTCCATACAGCATTTATAACGCCTGCATAAGGCGTCATTTGCATTTCGTCCATACAAGCGATAACGCCATACAAGGCGTCATTTGCATTTCGTCCATACAAGCATTTATAACGCCCATACTGGCGTCAATGCATTTCGTCCCATACAAGCGATAACGCCATACAAGGCGTCATTTGCATTTCGTCCATACAAGACGATAACGCCATACAAGGCGTCATTTTCATAACGCCATACAAGGCGTCATGTGCATTTTCGTCCATACAAGCATTTATAACGCCATACAAGCCGTCATTTGCATTTCGTCCATACAAGACGATAACGCCCATACAAGGCGTCATTTGCATTTCGTCCATACAAGGCGATAACGCCCATACAAGGCGTCCGTTGCATTTCGTCCTTACAAGACGATAACGCCATACAAGGGCATTTACATTTCGTCCATACAGCATTTAATACGCCATACAAGGCGTCATTTGCATTTCGCCCATACAAGCGATAACGCCATACAAAGCGTCATTTGCATTTCGTCCCATAAGACGATAACGCCCATACAAGGCGTCAATTGCATTTCGTCCATACAAGACGATAACGCCCATACAAGGCGTCATGTGCATTTCGTCCATACAAGACGATAACGCCCATACAAGGCGTCATTTGCATTTCGTCCATACAAGACGATAACGCCCATACAAGGCGTCATTCGCATTTCGTCCATACAAGACGAGAACGCCCATACAAGGCGTCATATGCATCTCGTCCATACAAGACGATAACGCCCATACAAGGCGTCATATGCATCTCGTCCATACAAGACGATAACGCCCATACAAGGCGTCATATGCATCTCGTCCATACAAGACGAGAACGCCCATACAAGGCGTCATTTGCATCTCGTCCACACAAGACGAGAACGCCCATACAAGGCGTCATTCGCATTTCGTCCATACAAGACAATAAGGCCCATACAAGGCGTCACTTGCACTTCGTCCATACAAGACGAGAACGCCCATACAAGGCGTCATTTGCATTTCGTCCATACAAGACGATAACGCCCATACAAGGCGTCACTTGCATCTCGTCTATACAAGACGGCGTATCATCATACCATATACATTCTGACTACAACCACAACACAAATTTACATCCTTGCATTGTCTTGACAGTTATGCACTAATGCCTCTATCTCAGCTTCAATCTACAGGAACGTTAACAAGCTGCAAAAGATGGAGCACAACGTGGACCTACCTCTTACGGCGAACTGAGGTAATTTGTTGGGAGCAAGGCTTCCCAACAAAAGGCAAAAGTGGACCCGAACGTCGACCTACTCTCCCCCAACATTCTAGCACCACAATATCTCATAGTCACCATAGCTTGACACTGGGACAGATTTTAAATCCGCATTTAGCCCGCCTTGGTGTTTTGACCATGGCACTTCAAAGGTCGTCAGAACCGACATCGACAATTTTGAGTCCGTCACCTTGCCTTAAATTGCCCAACACTTAGCTCGAGGTCGAGACAAAATTGGCTATGAGTCAACGTCTTTGTCCGAAGATTCTTCCATCATCTCCATACAAAGAGGGACAACTGTTGACACCCAATTTTGACCCTCCCGACCAGTCATTAACTATAAAATTACACTAATTTCGTAAAATAATTTTTAGGGTTTTTTATAATAAAATGCAGCAATAAAACATAAATACAGGCATAAATAAACAATTTGATAATGACATCGCGTCTTACGTAGAGTATTAATCACTTAGAGGCTCGCGCCCGCATTAATTAATTTCAAGCCTTGTCATGATTCTTATTTAATAATAAATACATAAAATAAATAATTTAGCAACAACGTCGTGTCAAGTAGCATAGCCGCATTTATTAATACTCAAGAGAATTTCATAATCATTGGTAATTTTAAAATCATTTTAATCTAATACATGCATTTAATAGCGTCGCATTTATAAAGCTTTAAACAATTCTTAAATATCATACTTGCATTTAGCATTTAACTAATTTAATTTAAACTCAATTCAATTTTAATTTAACGTCGCAATAATGCATAATAACAAGATTTTAAATAAAAGCTATGATTAAGCATTAATTAAATAGTACGTCCGTCTTATTTCTTTATAATAATAATTTAAACTCAAGCATCAATTAAATAGCACGCCCATTTTTTTTTTCTTCTCGTAATAATTTTAATAAAGCACTTAAATAATTTGAGCACAATTTATTAATTTAAATACCTAATTAAATAACTAATACCTAGCTAATTAACTCCTAAACTAATAACCCACTTAAATTAAATACCCAATTTAACTAACCCAGCCCAATCCCCATTTATTTTTTTTTCGCGACCCGCAAAGCCCACCTGCACAGCCCGCCCCAACTTCATTTTAGCCTCAGCCCAATCCAGTTCCTCCTTATCAGCAGCCCTCACTCGCCTCTCCCTATCGTCCCTCACACAAAAAAAAACCTAAAGACTACCACAGACTTACCTCGCAGACTCACAAGAAGATAAAGACACCCCGGATTTCTACCGAGAATCCGGGCCTTTCCTTAACCACGACACCCACCAACATATCCTTACCATAACCTCGCACAAATCGTCAGATTCTCAAATATCCCAAAATCGTTTTCAAACTTACCATAACAAGAACTGTACGAGAATCGACCCAAAAATAGCCCACAAATCCTTAACAAATCAAGATTTAATCACCGAATCGCGATAAAATACTTTCCCTAAATCGAACCGCTTCAAATCAAACCAAATCGCATACCAATCAAGCACAAGTATTAGCCTTTATTCATTTACCTAACGGGGAACCCAAATGGGGGCTATATAAGCACATGCAAAGGGCAATCGAAAGAGCAACCAATAACATCGATTCAGAGATTCTGAGATCGATTCAGAGACTCAGAAATCGATCAAGAGACATCAACCAGCCATCGGCAATCAGTCATCGAACTATCGAGAAATATCCACAGTATCAAGTCTAGAACCCTTTTTCTTTTCTATTTGAACTTACTACTATCTGTTCTTGCAAACAGTTTCATTGTGAGTTTTCCTTCGACGATTCGGGAAAACCTTTGTCGTCGCCTCCGTTCGCCACACGCAAAAGGTCCGAAAATCTACTCCTTTTTACTGTTTAGTTATTGAAATGTATTGTGTGTTCTATGATAGGATCAATATGTTGTCCTGCCGAATCTGTTTGACTTAATTAGTCGTTTGTTTCCAGATAAACATGTTAGTTGTGGTTCTTCATTATTTGTGGTGTCGATTCTGTTTTCTTTTAAGCATGTGTGTGTCCGATTGTGTTTTCTATGGGTGTGGATAGGTTTACAACCTTTGCATGAGAGTCCTAGATCTGTTTTTGTGTCATTAGTTGATATTACGATTCTAATATATGTCTGTTAAGGTTACTTCAAACCTGAAAAGGGTGTAATACCTATCTGGCTAGTTGCCGAACTCACGAAGACTGCCTAATACCTATGACTACTTTTGTGTGATTCAATCTCAGATTTTTACATGCTCTTGTTTCAGTATAACCTAGCATCTAGTACATAAAGTATATTGCCCCCTTTGGATTTTATAACCCCTACATATACTACTGGACCTGAGATTTAGTGAAGTATAGAAGTTGTTATCTTATTTGGATTTCCAAGTTATTGCGTATCAAGATCTCGCTAATATACTAAAAAATATGTTTGGTGTATGAATCAATTCAGCTTGTTTTTTTTTGAAAACTGCATCAAAGGTCATCTAACATGCGTTGATGTAATCCCATAGGGTTGTTGGAACTGATTTTGGTCATTTTGGGCCACTATCTTGACTATTTTTAGACCAATCTCTTTAGCATATGACAGATTGATCTTCACCCCCCTGTTTAGACTGATTTTAAACCCCCCCCCCCTGTTTGGATTGGTTTCTGCCATTTTGCTTTGATTTTGGGTGATTTTCTTTGATTTTATCTATCAAATGTACTCTAATGTTCCTGTTGTCATTTTTCCATCTAGATTAAGTATGCGTATGAGTCAAATGTATTTTATTTGTTGGTATTTGTTCTGCCCCCTACATGACTCGTATTTACCCCCTTAATCTAACCTTGTCCTTCCGGGGAATCTGTGAGAACTATCGTATATTGAGATGTGTTTCAAGGCATGTAAGGAACAAAAGATATCAAGGCAGTATACTCTTGTATAACTCCGAATATATGTCATATATCTAGAATGCTTTGTGTATATCAGCCTTGTGTATTAATTGGATGTTTGAAAATGGGTCTGTTCCTCCATCTGCTTTCGTTAATATACAGCCTGTTTTGATTAAGTCTTATCCTTATTATACTGTTTGAACTTCTCTCGATTCTGGCTCCCGTCCTTTCCTTCTAATTAATAGATTGATGATCTCACTTTTTACATTATATATATTTGGACATTTACTAATCCTTATCTTTGCTTATTTTACATGAAATGCATCGGAAAGACAAATGAAGAGTCTCATCACGAGACTCATCATTACGTTCATCGAGTGAAGACCACATCCACGTTCATCGTACTCCGGTCTCAGAATTTCCAAACGGAATGGGGTGAGATGACATCGTCATCCATCCAACACTACATCAACTCCAATCCCATTCTTTCTTTGTCTATTTATCATTTATTTATTTATTTATTTATTTATTTATTTATTTATTTATCTGTTTATTTATTGTTGTTGTAGTTTTATTTGCTTAATTTTGTGATTAATAGGATACTAACTCTATTAGTTTTCGAATAGATTGGGAGGGTGGTCTTAAAATATGAATCCATCTTTATTTACTTATTTTAGGTTCATCACATAGATCTAAATTTAGAGACAATTTAACCATTCTTTATCTATAGTTTATATTATGTAACTAAGACATTATTTCTACTTAATCCCTAACAAAGAAATTAATTTTCTCATAAACTCTTTTACTAATATTATGTCGTTTTTTTATTTAAATATTTTACACGTCCTGCCATATACATTAGCCAAAAATCAAATTTTGTAAGTACGCATATACCTCTCTAATAAATCAAGTTCATAGTTTTACAAAACAAACCATGTCACGCTACTTTATATTATTCAAAATGTGTCTCCTCTTTCATACTATGCTAATGATATCTTTTTTTATATATTTTAAATAATGTCTACTTCTACCTTATATGCATTCTTATAGGATAAGTCTTATAAGTCCTGTATATTTTTTATATACTTACAACATCTTTTACTTAAAATATTTTCAAGCACGCATTTTTAGCCTAATAATTAAACCTAAGTTTGACCGGACAATCGCAAGTTAGCGGATCCTTTAGGGTGCCTGACCCCTTCCCTTTAGGATAATAAAGAACCCTTACTCAGAATCTCATTTAGTTTCACAGACCATTAAATGGAGTTAATGCTAACTTTAATCGGTTAGTATTTAGGTGTCATAATTCACCCAATTAATTAGGTGGCGACTCCCTTAACATTTTAAACACTTAACACTTTTACATTTTTGGGGAGGATAACCGTTCTGTCGCGCATTCAAGCCTGAGAGTTCAAAATCGGGTGCGACAGTAATCGAGCCCACTTAGTTCAAAGTGTGTCCTTAAGGAAATTTTTCCCCTCACAGTACTCGAGGTTAACGGAATATCGCCTCCCAGGATAGAACGATTATCTTACCAGAATAGTAGTACTCCAAATTCCGGTAGCAACGAACTACTCAACGGCAGTATATCACACAGAATGAAATTTTCGAGTTGAAGAGCAACTTCAGAATTGATTAGAATATGAATTAGTAAATAAATTCTTGAAATAATCAAGAATTTATAGGGTTAGATGTACTGATTCTGAATGGTTGCAACCATTCAGAATAGTCACCTCATTTTGGAGGGAAATTCGAAAAAGAGAGGGAGAACGGGTCGGATCGGGTCGATCCGTTTGGATTTGTTTTTTAATTAAATAATTAATTAATTAAAGAAATGTTTGTCCAAAAAGATTATCAATCAATCTTTTTCCAAATCCAAATCCAAATCCAAATCCAAATCCAAATCCAAATCCAAATCCAAAGCCGAGCCGAGCGAGCGACGACGACGGCGCGAGGGGTCCTTGCCCTCTCAACCCTTTTAGCAGCTCGAGAAGGTGTAATGTAATATATACACCTCTCTTTCCTTCCCTTTTTTCGATGTGGGACAAAAGAGCCTTTTACCCTCTTTAATTTTCATCCCATCATTTCCCATTCACCAATATCAAAACCCAACAATCCCCCACATGAATGGGGAATGGTTATAAGATAGAAGAATGTACGGACGAGTGTGATATACAAGCGAGAATTGACTGCATCTGGATAAGTAGGTTTCCCTTTGAACTTTCCGTAGTGAACTTATATCGGATATACTCGATCAATCGGTAGATTTGATATCTTTGAACCGTCGAACTTTGTTGTATACCTAGACAACATAAGATACACAATCAACCCTCAACCGTTTATGGTTCTCACGGTTGTGTTCGTTTCAGCCATGAACACCGCCTGGTCTCATGAGTGCATAGAGAATGGGCCTTTACTGTCATTCCCCTTTAAAGCGGCTTACACTTAACACTCACATAGGTGATTTCTAAACATGTGGTCCTATAGCCACATTATCTGGTCATACATCGCCAGATTTAGATAACCATTAAAAAACCTTAATGCTTTATTAACTCATTAACAAGCCATAAAGTCTTATCCTTATTTCTGAACATTGTCTTCATCCGAGAATGAGTTGAGTTATTTGACAATGTTGAACCGTCAGTCACAACTTTGTTTGATCTCCTTGAACCTAGCTCTTGGGATCTCCAGTCTGCTAGGTAGAGTTACCGCCATGATGACTTGTCATTGGCCTTAACCCCATTCCCATTGATGATCTACCAACTCCTTCTCTAGAAAAGCCTTTTGTAAGCGGATCCGCCACGTTATCACTTGACTTTACATGATCAATTGTGATAACGCCACTAGAGAGGAGTTGTCTAACGATATTGTGTCTCCGTCGTATGTGACGAGATTTTCCGTTATACATTACGCTCCCTGCCCTACCTATTGCTGCTGATCATCACAAAGGTATACATATAGGAGCCAAAGGTTTGGGCGAATGGAATATCTTCTAAGAAATTCGAGCCATTCAAATTTTCTTCACCACCTTGTCTAAAGCTATAAATTCTGATTCCATTGTAGAGCGCGATGCGTATGCATTTTGATGATTTCCAAGACATTGCTCCTCCGCCAACAGTGAAAACATATCCACTCGTGGATTTAACTTCAAACGATCCGGTGATCCAATTTGCATCACTATATCCCTCAAGTACTGCGGGATATTTATTATAATGCAAAGCATAGTTTTGGGTGTGTTGTAAATATCCCAAGACTCGTTTCATTGCCATCCAATGAGTTTGATTGGGATTACTCGTGAATCGACTCAGCTTGCTTATAGCACATGCTATATCTGGTCGTGTACAATTCATAATATACATCAAACTTCCCAAAACTCGTGCATAGTCCAATTGTGAGTCACTTTCACCTTCATTCTTTTGAAGTGCAAAACTTACATCAATTGGAGTCTTTGCAACATTGAAATTTAAATACTTGAACTTGTCAAGTACTTTTTCAATATAATGTGACTGTGATAATGCTAGACCTTGTGGAGTTTTATGGATCTTAATTCCTAAGATCAAATCGGCAACCCCTAAGTCTTTCATGTCAAATTTGCTAGCGAGCATACGCTTCGTGACAAGCCTTTTCCAGAAACGGTTGGATTACCTTGGTTAGTGCCCAGGTGGTTTGTTCAACAGTGGGACAAAATTATTTGATGATGAATGGTGTTTCTTTTGACATTGCCTACGACTACTCAACACTGAAGTGTAGTGATGTATGGTAAAGTTTCAAAATAACTACAGAAAAAGGAAATAAATGAGTAACTAGGTATTTGATCTAATTCGAGAGGGAACAACTTGTTCTTCTTGAACATCCCATTAGAGGGTAGAATTTTTTTTTCCCACTACCACAATATTCATTTCTACGTGGTGATAAATTAAGCATCCATATGACCATACCTCGGTTAACAAATTTTATAGAAAGGACTTTCTAGAGATGTCCACTTGAACAACGGTTGATTTCTAGTGGTAAACTCATAACTGAAAAATGTATTTGTGATACGGTAAAACTGTTGAAAATTTACTAATGTGAAGTTAATATTATCCCATTATTTATGACTCGAATAATTGAGATTCCGCACGTCGGAAACGTCGTTTCCACACACGTGCACACGTAGTGCCAATTATCGTAAATTTCATTAATGAAATTGATATTGGTACGTGAGTAAATGTTTGAGACATAGAATGATGGATGATCGTTGGTTAAATGACACGTGTTCCACGTTGGTAAATGAAGGAAGAAGTGTAAGATCGAAACAGGACGGAAAAGGGTCGCGGCGTCGCCACGGAGCAGCGGCGCCCCAAGGGTAGGACCACGACGCTTGAGTGGACTTTGGCTACTGGAGCCGCGGCGCCGTGACGCCTCCCTGATGCGCCGCGGCGCCGTGGCGCTTCCCGGGCAGTGTCTGTGCGAGCGGAAGTTCAAAAGTTTGGCTGATTCTGTGGACGTTTTGGAGCATTCAAATTGCAGTTTTCCTCCATAAATCAGCCATTATTTGGCTGCATTACTTGGTGTGGCCATTACATGACACTTGAATGACCATTACATGGGCACTTGAAGAGACATTCTTACACTACTATAAATTGAGGCCTTAGGCTCTAGAACACACCTCACTCTTGTATAGTTCAGATTTTTCTGAACTTATTCCTCTCTAGCATATCTTCAAAACACTCAAAGGTTCTTCTTGAGAAACACTTGAGTTTCCTTTGCTCATTTGTTTGATGCTGTTTTATCTTGGGAGACAGTTGCCCATACACGTAAAATGATATATACGGGTCAATAATGTCTTAAGGACAAAGTGCTAACACTCGACTCAGCACAGTTGTAACAAGTAGAATTTGATGTCTCTTGATTTCAGGTTATCAAGATCAAGGAGCTTATTGTCACTGAATGAAGATCCAGGAGGTCTCAAGAACCATACAAGATAGAAGATCAAGAACACAAAACGCGTTGTGGTTGTCACAACTCTTGTTAGGCTTAACGCATGTTGTATTGTAATTCATTATTGTTTATCATTTCTAAACACTAGTAGTAATTGTATACTATTCCCGTACATTCATTGTGTAGATCACAAAAACTAGTAAAACTGTTATAAAGGGCGAAAATATGTTAAAGCTAGTACATAATACATTCATGAATATTATAAGCTGTCTCGTAATAAAACAAGGAGTAGTAGATATTCTTGTCGGAAGCCCAAAGAAAGAAGAGATAAGAAGGTCGCCTCACCTTTCTATTTGTCGATAATACAACCTTATGTCTAAGATTCTTACAAATCAATATGGATTATTGGTTCATAGATGGTGACAAAAGGTAACTATAGTTTAATATCCTTTTAGAATGGTATCTCACTAATGATCATAACTCATGCTTCCCCAGGAGGCATCGTTCATCTTCACTATAGTGAGATTTTCAAGCGTAGATCACTTCAAATTATGATAAATGAGCCCTTGACGTATATATTCTCTGAATATAAGAGATAATTGTGCATTGCAACCCGAAGAAAGTGACAAATATCATTTCCCATTGAACAAAAAGCCGAGAACCACAAAGCAAACTTGTTTAATCTGGGGATCTAGTAACTCAGTTGGTTATCTGAACTTTTACTTTGTTGGTGAGTTCGAATCTCCATGTTATAATCACCTCTCATTTCCCCTTCACCTACCCCTTATGTAATAAAACATATTAAAAAAAACTTGTTTAATCATATTAAGATGTAACAGTATATGCTAAAACTAGTTGATAGTTTAATGATAGGAAATTTTAAGAGACCCTTTGAACAAATAGATTAAATTGAACCTAATTACTAGTTGCGAACAACTTGATGTACTATCTTCTTTCAAACTTTTGAATAAAACCCCGAAAGATAAGGAAAGGAAAACTATAGCTTGCAAATGCTTAGAAGAGATTGACTCATCACAAGTGGCGGATACAAATGTGAGTAAACCGTTTGGACATAATTCCGTGCTTCAGGGTCGTTAAAAATCAGATATAAATATAATATGATATACATTTCAGAATTCACTATCTCATCAATTTAAAATTTATGTTTAAATTTTGAATCCGCCCCGACTCATATTTCCAGTTCTACTGCTACGACTTCCAGCCTACAACCAGCCCATTTCGGATTCCATTGTTGGACTTAGTCATCCTATAATATGGAATTCACACTCAACTTCCGTTAGGTACGTGTTTCCTGAAATATATAAAGTGCTGGATTTTAGGTAACAACCTAATCATTCCAAAATTTGAGTTTGATGAATTCAATTTTTAAAGTTCTTAATATTGAACGTGATGAGTACATTTGAAATAGCTCAACTCAATCTTTCACGATTTGAATAAAAAAATATGACCTTGTAACACTTTCTAATATTTTATTTTTAGATTTCTTACGTAAAAAAAAGGAAGATAAAAAAACTTGACATTAAACTAACAAGAATTTGTAATTAGCCACCAAACTGTTAACAAACGTGTACATGTCCCACATCTAAGGCCTTAGAATTGGAGAATACCATTTGTCCCACATTGCCTGTTTTTCCTTTATATTTTTTGTATTATTCTATATAAAGGGATGTACTTGTTTTTTTTAACTTATCAATTCATTATCAATAATAGTCTTATTCTCTTTTCTTTACTCTTGTTATTGCCTTACAAGAATTCATAAATAATATGAATTCTAACATGGTATCAAGAGCGCAAGTTAATATTTTTAGCTTGAACGCGGATTCAACTTCGCGGTGAGTTAATTGGGGGTTCGCATGCAGTACACCCCTGGTATCAGTTAATTTTTTTTCTCTTGGCTTGTTTTGGAAGCTCGTGCTCGTTTTGGCTGCTCGTGCTCGTTCTGATCTGGGTTTCGTCTTCTTCGCTTTCGTAACTGATTGGTGAGATCTGTCATTTTCTATTTTGTTGCTTGTTATTTGGGATTGTTGCTTGTTATTTTGGGATTGTTGCTTACATCACGAAGTAAGTAGGTTCTGTTTAAGGAGGTTGGTATTTAAGTGGTTTAGCTGTGACCCTCCAATCTTTCCTGGAAACCTTCTTACAGTGGTCGGATTTGAAATTTTTTTCTCTTTTAAATTCGATGGCTGGAGGTGACGATTCATTACAATCTGTAGCTGACCAATTTAAGAAGTTTCTCGCCTTTCAGCAGTTTCAAAGTAATCCATACCGATGCTCTTCGCTTCCTTCCGCTCATCACCATTTATCGTTCGTATCAATTGCCTTCTTGATTTTGGACTCGAATTCGGAAATCATATGTCTCATGATGCTTCTACTTTTATATCTATGTCTTGTGACCCCCCATCCACTTCTGTTGTGGCTGCTGATGACACACCTATTCCATTGACAAATATTGGTACCATTCATACATCCACTATATCTTTATCTGATGTTTATTGCATTCCTAAATTACATATGAATCTTGCTTCTGTTGGTCAAATATGTGACTGGCTGTTTTATTGGCCTTTCCCCCAATTCTTGTTATGTGCAGGATCTAAAATCCAAGAGAGTGATTGGGACAGGGCGTATGAAGGGGAAATATATGTATGTTTTGGATGAGTTGCATCTTCCTACTCATGTAGCTGTTATGCCTGTTAATCTGTCTTCTTTCCATTTGACACCTTCTTCTTCAAAATTTTATTTATGGCACTCTGCACTTGCCAAATATCGTGCTCGCCTAAATTTTATGTGTACTTCTGGTATTCTTGGTGATTTACAATCCGGTGATATTTATGACTGTAGTGGATGTAAACTTGGAAAATTTTCCGCTTTGCCTTTTAATCTCAGTATTTCTACTTTTTCTGCACCATTTGATCTAGTTCATTCTGATGTTTGGAGGCCAACACCTGTTCCTACTAAGGGGGCTACAAATATTATGTTTTTTTTTTATTGATGATTATACTCGTTATTGTTGGGTTTATTACTAAAACAACGTTCTGATCTTGTTCATATTTATACTGAGTTTCAAGCCTATGTGAAAACTCAACATTCTGCCACTATTAAATGTTTTCGAGCTATTTAGGGGGTGAATATACTAGTGGATATTTTTCTGATATTTTCAAAGCTGATGGTACAATGCATCAATCTTCTTGTACTGATACACCACAATAAAATGAGGTAGCCGAGATAAAGCATATGCATATTATTGAGACCGCTAGATCTATGATTTTGTCCGCTAGTGTACCTAGTGAATTTTAGGGAGAAGCTATCCTTACATCTGTTTATCTTATTAATAGGATCCCTACCTCTTATAATTCTGGGATTTCTTCGTATGCTAGACTATTTGGTCACACCCCACTATATTCCCATTTAAAAGTTTTTGGTTCTACATGTTTTGTTCTACGTCCACATGCAGAGCGTACTGAGTTATCTTCTCATGTCACCATTTGTGTTTTTCTTGGATATGGGGTTGGACAGAAAGGTATGTGTCTCGTAATGTTTCCTTTATTGAACATGTTCCTTTATTTTCCATCTCACCTACCTCACATGTCATGACAAAATCTAACCTTATTGATATTGATCCATTTGATGTTGATTGCCCATCCGATTCTACATCTATATCATCTGTTCCTTCGCAGTCTTCTGGCAGGTCCCATAACATTGACACTCAGCCACCTCGTACGCCTATTTCAGAACCTCTTGTGGTTGCAGATCCAGATCCACATCGCTATCTTAAACGTACTCTACGATTTACTCAGGTATCCGATTTTGATTATTTTTGCTATGCTCCATCATTCGCTTCCTTTCTAGTTTTTATTAATTCTCTCTGTGAGCCTACCTCCTACTCTGAGGCAGCTCATGATCCTCTTTGGCAAGAGGCTATGAATGAGGAACTGGCTGTTTTTAACAGAACTGATACTTGAGATTTGATTTCTCTACCGACTGATAAGAAAACTATTGGTTCTCGATGGGTATACGAGATTAAGAACAAGTCTGATGGTTCTATTGAGAGATATAAAGCTCATTTGGTTGCAAAGGGTTTTGCTCAAGAATATGGTTAGATTATGAAGAGACTTTTGCACCTGTTGCAAAGATGACATCTGTCCGGGTTCTTATTGCAGTGGCCTCTGTTCGTCATTGGCATATTTCACAAATGGATGTTAAAAATGCCTTTTTGAATGGAGATCTTCAAGAAGAAGTCTACATGGTCCCTCCACCTGGTGTTTCACATAGTCCAGGACAGGTGTGCAGACTTAAGAAAGCTTTGTATGGTCTCAAACAAGCTCCAAGATCTTGGTTTGACAAGTTCTCCACTGTAGTATATTCTCTTGGGTTTATTTCCAGCTTTCATGATTCAGCGTTATTTGTTAAAACATCCCCTACAAGTTGTATTTTACTTTTGTTGTATGTTGATGACATGATCATTACAGGTGATGATATTGATGGTATTGCAAACCTAAAATCTATTTTGTCTCATCGTTTTGAGATGAAATATTTAGGTCATCTACGTTACTTTTTAGGCATTGAGGTAGCTTATTCTGAGAAGGGATATCTTCTTTCTCAGTCTAAGTACACTGCAAATATTCTTGAGCGGGCCCGTCTCACATATACTCGTATAGTTGACTCTCCTCTTGAGGTTAATGTTCGATATACACCTACTGACGGAGATCCTCTTCCTGATACCACTTTATATCGTTCAGTTGTGGGTAGCCTGGTGTAGCTTACCATTACTCACCCTGACATTGCATATGTTGTTCATATTGTCAGTCAGTTCATTTGCTCTCCTACATCTGTACATTGGGATGCAGTTATGCGTATTCTTCGCTATTGTTAGGCATATTTCATATATTTATTTTGAGTCATTTTCGATTTGTATTTTACACACTTTTGTTGAGTTTAGTATAGTATTAGGCTTGTTTTTCTTTCTTTTAAGTCACAGCGGTCCAGAATGGCTAAATGAAGAAAAGGAACGAAAAATGGGAATAAAAGGAGGTTCAGAGGCAAAAAAGGCAAAAAACTGGAAATTCGGACGAAGGCAGCAAAGACCGCTGTCGGTTCGACAGATCGCGGTGCTAGAACCATCGTGAGGTCGCAGAACTTTCGCATCAGTGCCACAACTCGCAGGATCATGCTCGTGCGAAATTTTTCAGATCCGAGGCGAAATTGGTCAGGGGCAGAAGGGTCCATAGGGCACAAAATTTTGAAGCATACTTAAGCCCTAGGGATTAATCTAAGAGATGGGGGGGGGGGGGGGAGGAGTTTTTGATATTCTCACACACAACATCATTGAGGGCAGATTTGGAGGCCACAATTGGGACTTTAGTTCAGAGTATTTTTTTTCCTGTATTTATTTCAGTTATTGTTGGATTGTATTAGTTCTTAGCATGTTCATGGCTAGGAGCTTGTTATACCCCGTGGTTCGGGCCTGGACCGCGATGTGGGTCTCAGCGCATGGCCGAGGCGGGCCGCGCTGGCGCGGTGATTAGGCCGCGGCAAGTCGTGCCGCGGCTCAGCATCGAGGGGTCGCTGAGTTTCAGCCGCGCTCCGGAAGCAGGCGCCGAAAGATCCGAGGGTCCGCAGAGCTGCGGCCGCGCACGGAATCGGCCGCGCCGAGGCGGGAAATTTGGGCGGAAAAACTTAGAAAATCTGATTTGTGTTTTAAAAGAGGCCATGGGAGGGTGACAAGTGTCCCCCCCCCATCTGATTTTCAGAATGCATGCAATATAATTGACCAAGGCTTGGTCACTTTTCCATCTTTCATCTTTACTCTCTCTCTCTCTCTCTCTCTCTCTCCAAGGCTTGAGCTCCCCCTTCTCTCTAAAACCTCAAGAGGTGTTCTAGCCTAAGAAAATCTGAAAAGTTAAAGGCAAGGAGGAAGGTTGTGACTAGCTTAGAAGTGCTATTGTGGTGGTGTTCTTGGAGAAAAAGGCTAGCAAGGTGTTGGAATAAGTTTGGCTAAAACTTAAGGTAACATTTCTTCTCTTGTAGTTGGTATTGGGTGTTGCATGTTTAATAGGAAGAACTTGTAGTTGGAAAAATGCACTTAGAGTAGTTGCATGTAAGAAATGGGGTTTGGTTATGAAAGAATTGGTTAGGGGGATTTTATGAGCATGTTGTTGCCTAAATACTACATTAGACTTGTTGGGTTAGTTGTTGTAACTTGTGGGGCTGAATTTTACACACCAAAAATTTAGGTGTGTAATCCCAGTGTTGGTTGGTTGTTGAGCCTTAAACATGGCATTTGAGCGTTAAAAATCGACCTTGGAAAGGTGGCAAAGTATGTAGAAACAAAGGAACGCTGCCCGATTTTCCGTAGGAAATTGGTGACTTTAACTTGGAAAAATTCTGCATTATAAATTAGAGCTTGATAAACGTATTGTGGTCATTTTAGGTTGACATACTACATGCGGTAAATTGGACTTAGCTTGTGGATTGACCGAAGAGGTATGTGGAGCTTTCCTATCTCTTGAGCATGATTAGTTGTACCTATGTAGTACGGTAGACGTACAAGATTTTGAAATCTTCGTTTGATATAAGTATTTGATACTTGCTTCGTTAAAAGAAAAGTAGAAAAATCCCTTGGACTTAAGGGAATGTGTTTTACTATTGTTTAACCCTAGTATAACGGCTTTATGGGGAGTTGGTTATATTAGTTTGTGAAAGTTTAATGGAGAAAGGTTTTGATGATTTGAACTTGTGAAAGGAAAATGGTTTTAAGGCATGAAGTGCCTAAGGTTTTACAAGAAATGAAGTCACTTAATTTAGAAGCTTGAGATAGTTTTAAAAGGAAATATGACTTGTTTTGAAAAGAAATCGTAACTTGATACTATGGTGATTAGTATCTTGGAATTTTTGTATAAAAAGAGTTATTTCTTAAAAGGTTAGAGGTACATGATACTTGGGTTAAATCCCCGAATTTTTATTAAAAGACATGATCGTGCCTTAGGTATACTAAAATGAGAGGATGTATTAATACTATTAATAAGAAGTTAGGTGATTCTTAACTTGCTTAAGTTATGATAGGCCGGTAGTGCTTATGTTGTGATGTGATAGGCCGGTAGTGCTTATGTTATGTTTAATAGCCGGATGAGCTATGTTATATATATTTATATTGTTACGGGTAAACCCCGGGTTATTATTTATGCCATGGATTTACTACCCATGATGCGAGTGCAGCGCTTGTACTCATGCGGATCTGGACCATAGGATCCATGCGGGTGAAATAGTCCCACGCAGTGCGCGATGGTACTCATGCGGATCCACGGGATCCATGCGGGTGAAATAGTCCCGTGCGGGTGAAATAGTCCTATGACGAGGCGGATGACCTCATGCGGGTCCACGGGACCTATGCGGGTGAAATAGTCCCGAGTAGGATTGCTTAATGATACTACAGGCGAGGTACCTGTTTTGATCATGAGCCTCCTATTTTTATGCTATAAAATGTATACTTGTTACTCTCATTATTAGTAAGGCACGGTCTGACATAATTTGGTTTTATCTATAACTTTAATGTATTTTGGACTTATGATATTACTCTGATATTTTCGATTTACATACTTGGTACGTTGTGTAATCGACCCCGCCGCTCGAGTGCGTTCATCCGCAGTAAGAAGCGGTGGTAGATCCTCGTTCCTAGGATCTTGTACTCAGTGTCGTGAGCTCCATTTCTTGGAGGCTCGACTTTTGGTATGGTTCTCCCTGAGTCGTTGTTATTTTGTACATTCAGGGCATGACGGGGCCTGTCCGTCATAGTGTTATTCATTCTTAGAGGCTGTAGTCTTGTCGAACTTGGTTCGTTAAGGATGCTTGTTCGGTTTATGTACTTTTGGGTTAGCTTGATTTGGGCTAGACTATTCTATATCTTAATGGTTGTTTATCTTGAGTTTACATTCATTGGTTTTCTCGATGTTGGGTCACTAGGGTGCGGGTTAAGGCACTGGTCACAGTCCGGTTCGTCGTGACAAAAGTGGTATCGAGCGATTAATCCTCGGAAAGAGTCTGAGCCGTATCTAGTAGAGTCTTGATTATCGATGTGTTGTGCACCATCTATAATCGTGAGAGGCTGCGAGATATTTAGGATTGGTTCCCATTCTTTCACTCTAAGATCGTGCAATAGCCGTGCTATAAGTTGAATTTCCTCGGCGTATTTTTCTGTATCGCTTATGTCTCGCGCAAGGCAACCGCAGCCGGAAGGCAAGCGATGAGAACTACGGTAGGCACCGAAAGTGTCACGTGGCACGAGCAGGTCCTTACGAACGAGGTGTTTGGACGGCGAGTTCTCGACGTCGCCAGCCCAGTCGGAGGCGGCAGCGGCGGCCGAGACGCGATACACGAGCCTCGATCCAGGCGAGCGAGAGGATATGGGCTCTGAGAGATAGCGATCGCCGAGATCGTGGCAAACAGGAGGATAAGTGAAACAGCGATTCATTGCACCGTAGTTCGGCCAGGCTGCTAACTTGAGGCGAGAGACTTTTGAGTTGCAGCCCACGAGTTTTATGGGTCGAGGCACGAGATGATCCGCGAGTTTATCAAGCGATTTGAGAGATCGTAGGGTGATCGGGGCTTGAGACCGAGTCGGTGGTATTAGGTTCGCATCGGCGGGACGCTGCGATTGGTGGTATGATTCGTGGGAAGCTGTCCCGGGAGCATGCACATCCAGTGTTTGGGACGAGTTCTCGAGGCGTTATTTGGCCATTTCTTGCCACCAGATGAGAGGGCTCGGCGATAGATTTTTGTGGCCGAGGCAGAATGGGCGGACGGTCCGGAATACAATGTGGAGTTTGATTCATTGGCTAGGTATGTGCCGCATTGGTAGCGAACATGGAGGGCGGTGCACCGCTATGTCACAGACTCGATGATCACTTGGCGAGAGTTGCTCGGGGTGGCTCTCCACCGGGCATGGACATTGCCGCGTGCAGCACATGCTCTCGGGTGTGAGAGCGGTAAGCGGATCGGCAGTATCGGAGAAGAGGCGGGACAGCGAGGTCCTCTGGTAGTTTTAGGGGTAAGCGGCCAAGAAGAAACTGATTTGCACCACAACCGGTCGAGCGCTCCACCATCTTCGGGACGGGCGAGTATTCGGGAGCGGGGCGGGGTTCCGGCCGGGTTTCGGAGGACGAGTTCGGTCAGATGAGGCCACCTATGCCTCGGTGTGGTCGATGTGGTGATTGCCATTATGGGGGGTGTCGTGTTCCTCCAAGAGCTTGTTATTCTTGCGGCGGCAGGGCATTTGAGAGATTGTCGATCCAGGTGGCGGGAATATGATGGCTCGGCCAGCGGTCGATGGTGGTCTTCATCGTCGATGGCGATGCGCCGGAGGCGGTGTTCCGCAGACGACAGCGCGGCGCAGTCGTGGTAGAGTTCGATTCAGGTCCTCGAAGCGCATTTATGCTATGTCCGCCGCCAGACGGAGGCGTCACCTGATGTCGTCACAGGTACATTGTTGGTTTCTTCTTTGTGATGTATATGCTTTGATAGATCCGAGTTCTACCTTGTCCTACATATCTCCTCATATTCTTGGTAGAATAGGGATAGAGCGAGTCCATAGAATCCTTTGAGGTGGCTACGCCGTAGGTGCTTCGGTGTTAGGCGGCGGGTATATAAGGCTTGCCCGGTGACTTTAGATGGTCGTCGGACTCTGGCGACTTGATAGAGTTGGACATGGGACCGATGTGATTATGGGTATGGATTGGCTGGCGTCTTGCTATGGCAATGTGGACTGAGAGAGAGGTTAGTTCGGTTCGGTTTCTGGTGGCCGGTTATCGAGTGGAAGGGAATCTTGCATCGCCGAGGGTAGGTTTATTTCTTACCTCGAGGCTAGGAAGATGGTACGGAAGGGTATATTTACCATTTGGTTCGGGTATTCGATCTTTGAGTGAGATCTGGGACCTTGATCGGTCCGGTGGTTAGAGAGTTTCCAAACGTTTTCCAGACGAGCTTCGGGTATCCCTCCTGAGAGGAGATTGAGTTTTGCATCGATTTGGCACCAGACACTCGACCGATATATGTCCCGCCATACAGAATGGCACCTGCCGAGTTGAAGGAATTGAAGGACCGGTGAAAGATTTCTTTGGAGAAAGGCTTTATCGGGCCAGTGTTTCTCCCAGGGAGCAGGTGTTATTTGTAAAGAAGAAAGATGGGACGCTGCGTATGTGTATTGATTACAGGCAGCTGAACAAGGTAACTATCAAGAATAGACATCCCCTCCCCAGGATTGATGATTTGTTTGACCAGTTGCAGGGTGCGAGATGTTTTTCCAAGATAGACTGCGTTACGGTTATCATCAGTGCGAGTTAGAGGCGAATGTCCCAAGCGCATTCGGGACCGTATGGGCACTATGAGTTCGGGTGATGTCTTTCGGGTTGACAACGCTCAGCAGTATTCATGGATTTGATGAATAGGGTGTTGAGCCATTCTTGGATATGTTCGTTATAGTTTTCATCGATGATATCTTGGTGTATTCGCAAGACGCGAGCGAGCACCTGCATCATTTGAGGCGGTGTTGGGAATCCTCGGGGCCGGCGATTGTATGCCAAGTTCTCGAAATGCGAGTTTTGGTGCTTGATGGCTTTCTTAGGACATGTTATCGGGCCGATGGTATTCGGGTTGTCTGACAAAGGTGAGCGATCAAGACTTGGCCTAGACCCACTACAAGCAGTGCGCAGCTTTTTGGGCCTTGCAGGTTATTATCGGAGGTTTGTGGAGAAGTTTGCTTCTATTTCAGCACCTTTGACTAAGCTGACTCAGAAGGCAGCTATGTTCCGATGGACGGATACTTGTGAGGAAAGCTTCCAGTTGCTAAAGGAGAAGTTGACGACCGCCCCAGTTCTTACTCTTCCAGAGGGCTTAGATGGTTATGTGGTTTTTTGTGACGCGTCAGGTGTCGGGCTTGGGTGCGTACTGATGCAGCACGGCAAGGTTATAGCTTATGCATCTCGACAGCTTAGGAAGCATGAGAAGAACTATCCCACGCATGACTTGGAGTTGGCAGCAGTGATTCATGCCTTAAAGATCTGGAGGCATTATTTATATGGAGTTCATGTGGACATTTACACAGACCACAAGAGTCTCCAGTACATCTTCAGCCAGAGGGAGCTGAACTTGCGGCAGAGACGGTGGTTGGAGCTACTTAAGGATTATGACGTTGATATTCTGTACCACCCAGGGAAGGCCAATGTAGTGGCAGATGCCCTTAGTCGCAGATCGATGGGTAGTCTGTCTGATGTTCAGCCAGAGAAGAGGGATATGGTCCGAGAGTTACATCAGCTAGCAAGCCTTGGGGTTCGTTTGGTTGATTCCGTTAGTAACGGAATTCGGGTTCGAGAGGTCGCCGAGTCTTCCATCGTCGAGGAGGTGAAGAGGCGACAGTATGAGGATCCGATTTTGGTGCGATGCAGAGATCGACTCTCGGGAAGAGAAGAGTCTATTTGAGGTAGCCGGATGGGGTGCTAAGATTCGAGGGCGGTTGTGTGTTCCGATGTGACAGACTTCGTCGCAGATTTCGGGAGGCACACAGTGCTCGTTATTCGATTCATCCGGGGTCGACTAAGATGTACCACGACCTCAGGTACATATATTGGTGGGATGGTTTGAAGAGGCGTGGCGGTTTGTTGCCCGATGTCCTAATTGTCGCAGTTAAGGTTGAGCACGAAGCGGTGGGCTATTACAGCTATTGATATTCCGATGTGGAAGTGGGAGGTGGTCAACATGGACTTTATTACGGGTTACCTCGCACCTGCAGGAGGCATGATTCCATTTGGGTTATTGTTGTGGTGTGAAATCAGCCCACTTTCTTCCATCGGGACGACGTTTCGTAGAGACTATGCGATTATATATTAGAGAGATTGTGAGATCGCAGAGTCGGTGTCGATTATATCGAGATAGAGAGCCAGTTCACGGCTAACTTCGGAGGTCTTTCGAAGGATTAGGGACACAGTGAGTCTCAAGACGGCGTTTCATCCTCGGACGGACGGACGGCGAGCACACTATCCGCAACGAGGATATCTTGCGGGCTTGTGTTATTGATTTCGGGGTACTGGGAGGATCATTTACCTCTTGTGGAATTTGCTTATAACAACGGCTACCATTCTAGTGTTCGGATGGCGCCATGAGGCCTTATACGGGAGGAAGTGCAGTCACCGATAGGTTGGTTTGAAGTGGGAGAAGTGCGATTAATCGGGCGGTTGGTTCGACGATGGATAAGGTGAAGCTTATCCAGGAAGCGGTTATTGGCAGCCAGTCGGCGAAATCATATGCAGATCATCGGCGTCGACACAGAGTTTGAGGTTAATGATTGGGTCTTTACGAAAGTGTCACCCATGAAGGGTGTGATGAGATTTGGGAGGAAAGGAAACTCGGCCCAAGGTACATTGGGCGTATCAGATTGTCCAGAAGAGTGGGCAAGGTTGCCTATGAGTTGGATCTGCCGTCCGATCTTGGCGTACATCCGCTTTTTCACGTGTCTATGTTACGGAAATCGTTGGAGATCCGTCTAGAGTGCACCCGATTCAGGATATCCAGTGTGAGGAGTTGTTGTATGAGGAGAGTCCCATAGCGATACTCGATCGTCAAGTTAGACGACTCGGACGAAGGAGGTGGCTTGTCAAGGTTTTATGGCGAACGAGCAGAGAGGAGATGGCGTGGGAAGCGGAGGATGATATGATGAAGAAATACCCATACTTATTCCCTATACCTCCGGTAACCCTTTCCTAACGATTGGTGTTAATTTAGTTGATTATGCTTGAGTAATGTTGTGGCTCGGGAGCATTCTTATTTGCAAAGGAATAGTTAAGAAGATATGTTTATATTGTGTTTTGTGTGAGGCTAGAAGGAACATTCGGACGAATGTTTCTAAGAGAATGTTATACCCAGTGGTTGAACTGGACATGATCGGGAGTCTCAGCCGCATGGCCGGGCGAACGCGGCGCCAAGCGAGTGATTGTAGGGCGCGGCGCGGTCGTGCGCGACTCGAAATCGAGGTCGGAAGTTTCAGCCGCTCCGGAAGCAGGCCGCGGCCGAAAGATCCGAGTCCGCAGAGTTGCGGCCGCCGGAATCGAACCGCGGCCGAGGCGAAATTGGGCGGAAAAACTTAGAAAATCTGATTTGTGTTTTAAAAGAGGCCATGGGAGGGTGACAAGTGTCCCCCCCCCATCTGATTTTCAGAATGCATGAAATATAATTGACCAAGGCTTGGTCACTTTTCCATCTTTCATCTTTACTCTCTCTCTCTCTCTCTCTCCAAGGCTTGAGCTCCCCCTTCTCTCTAAAACCTCAAGAGGTGTTCTAGCCTAAGAAAATCTGAAAAGTTAAAGGCAAGGAGGAAGGTTGTGACTAGCTTAGAAGTGCTATTGTGGTGGTGTTCTTGGAGAAAAAGGCTAGCAAGGTGTTGGAATAAGTTTGGCTAAAACTTAAGGTAACATTTCTTCTCTTGTAGTTGGTATTGGGTGTTGCATGTTTAATAGGAAGAACTTGTAGTTGGAAAAATGCACTTAGAGTAGTTGCATGTAAGAAATGGGGTTTGGTTATGAAAGAATTGGTTAGGGGGATTTTATGAGCATGTTGTTGCCTAAATACTACATTAGACTTGTTAGGTTAGTTGTTGTAACTTGTGGGGCTGAATTTTACACACCAAAAATTTAGGTGTGTAATCCCCTTGGTGTTGGTTGGTTGTTGAGCCTTAAACATGGCATTTGAGCGTTAAAAATCGACCTTGGAAAAGGTGGCAAAGTATGTAGAAACAAAGGAAACGCTGCCCAATTTTCCGTAGGAAATTGGTGACTTTAACTTGGAAAAATTCTGCATTATAAATTAGAGCTTGATAAACGTATTGTGGTCATTTTAGGTTGACATACTACATGCGGTAAATTGGACTTAGCTTGTGGATTGACCGAAGAGGTATGTGGAGCTTTCCTATCTCTTGAGCATGATTAGTTGTACCTATGTAGTACGGTAGACGTACAAGATTTTGAAATCTTCGTTTGATATAAGTATTTGATACTTGCTTCGTTAAAAGAAAAGTAGAAAAATCCCTTGGACTTAAGGGAATGTGTTTTACTATTGTTTAACCCTAGTATAATGGCTTTATGGGGAGTTGGTTATATTAGTTTGTGAAAGTTTAATGGAGAAAGGTTTTGATGATTTGAACTTGTGAAAGGAAAATGGTTTTAAGGCATGAAGTGCCTAAGGTTTTACAAGAAATGAAGTCACTTAATTTAGAAGCTTGAGATAGTTTTAAAAGGAAATGTGACTTGTTTTGAAAAGAAATCGTAACTTGATACTATGGTGATTAGTATCTTGGAATTTTTGTATAAAAAGAGTTATTTCTTAAAAGGTTAGAGGTACATGATACTTGGGTTAAATCCCCGAATTTTTATTAAAAGACATGATCGTGCCTTAGGTATACTAAAATGAGAGGATGTATTAATACTATTAATAAGAAGTTAGGTGATTCTTAACTTGCTTAAGTTATGATAGGCGGTAGTGCTTATGTTGTGATGTGATAGGCAGTAGTGCTTATGTTATGTTTAATAGGGATGAGCTATGTTATATATATTTATATTGTTACGTAAACCGGGTTATTATTTATGCCATGGATTTGCTACCCATGATGCGAGTGCAGTGACTTGTACTCATGCGGATCCGGACCATGGATCCATGCGGGTGAAATAGTCCCACGCGAGTACGCGATGGTACTCATGCGGATCCATAGGATCCATGCGGGTGAAATAGTCCCACGCGGGTGAAATAGTCCTATGTGAGGCGGATGACCTCATGCGGGTCCACAGGACCTATGCGGGTGAAATAGTCCCGAGAGTAGGATTGCTTAATGATACTCTGAGCGAGGTACCTGCTTTGATCATGAGCCTCCTATTTTTACGCTATAAAATGTATACTTGTTACTCTCATTATTAGTAAGGCACGGTCTGACATAATTTGGTTTTATCTATAACTTTAATGTATTTTGGACTTATGATATTACTACGATTTTCCGATTTACATACTTGGTACGTTGTGTCGACCCCTTCCTGGCCGCTGCGTCATCTGCGCAGGTGAAAAGCGGTGGTAGATCCTCGTTCCTAGGATCTTGTACTCAGGTGTCAGGAGCTCCATTTCTTCGGAGGCTCGACTTTTGGTATGGTTCTCCCCGAGTCGTTGTTATTTTGTACATTCAGGCATGACGGGGCCTGTCCGTCATAGTGTTATTCATTCTTAGAGGCACGTAGTCTTGTCGAACTTGGTTCGTTAAGGATATGCTTGTCGGTTTATGTACTTTTGGGTTAGCCAGTTTGGGCTAGACTATTCTATATCTTAATGGTTGTTTATCTTGAGTTTACATTCCGCTGGTTTTCTCTGATGTTGGGTCACTAGGGTGCCCGGGTTAAGGCACCGGTCACGGGTCCGGGTTCGGGTCGTGACAGAGCTAATTACTTTAGTAGGGTTTCCATCGAATCTTCTTGTAACTTGTTCATATAGTTAATGCATTAGTTATTGATTTCTTCTTCAGCGTATTAAGATCTATTCAATATTGATTTGATTGCTTGATAATTAATTAACTACTAATTATCATTACATATATGATTTCGAATCGAGAACCGAGAGGAGAAATTTGAATATGTTGTAGTTGTTTAGACATAGGTTAAAATCGTGGACGAAAGTACCCCGATACTTGTGTAGTGTTTTAAGGTTACTGTCCTTAATCCTCTTGTGCGATAAAATCTATCATAGAAATATAGAAGGTTTCTGCACAAGATTGAGCTCTCGTATATTCTAACCGGAATATGACGACAGACTAGTTAACATGCTATCTTAATAAGAAGAAGAATCATTAGCATTACATTAACACGTGAAAGAGTGGATAGTTGAGGAGATTGGAAGCACTATTCCCTTCATAACTGTTATAAACCCATAGTTTTATCAATCAAATCTAGTTTCCTTCACTTCACTTTAATGATAGTTCTTAGTTACAAAACCAAACAATTTATTGATTGCCAAATAGAAACCAAATTTTAGAAGTTCGGTACTTGGTAACAAGTCTCTATGGACGATATTCGGTCTTACAGACTATATTACTTGTGAACGATAAGTGTACTTGCGTGAGCATTTGTAAATAGCCTAACAAATTTTTGGCGGCGTTGCCGGGGACTGGAGTATAATCAATATCGAACTATCTATCCTTATTTCTAATTTGGTTTTTATTTTTTTATTTGAGAGCATTTTGCCGTGATCTATTTACTTGTTTTTGATCACTTGCAGGAAAGACAAGAAAAGTGCTGATACAATAATTTGGCGGATGGCGAGCTATCGCCTGTCTTAAGACAAATCCCTGTAGAAAGAAGCTTGGGGGATTATGTATTGCCTACAGTGACAGGGGTGCAGACTTTCATAAGGCTCCCAGCAATATGAGCCATTTTAGGATTAACCCTGCTATTCTGGGTATGGTGCAGAACACAGTCTAGTTTGGAGGGTCGCCATATGAGGAGCCACATACGCACATTGCGAATTTCCTGGAGCTTTGTGCCACATTCAAATACAATGGTGTCACTGATGATGCTATCCGGTTGAGGCTCTTCCCATTTTCGCTCAGGGAAAGGGCGAAAGTTTGGTTGAACTCCCTGCCAACAGACTCTATCTTCACATGGCAGGACCTGACCCAAAAGTTCCTTGAAAAATTCTTTCCACCAGCAAAGGCAGCAAGAATTAGGGGAGAATTGAACAATTTCTATCAAATGGATGGAGAGTCATTGTATGATGCTTGGGAAAGGTTCAAGGATTTGCATAGGAAGTGCCCACATCATGGCCTTGAACAATGGAACTTGGTGCACATCTTCTACAATGGTCTGAATGAGACTACTAGAATAATTATTGATGCAGCTACTAGTAGTACTTTCATGAGGAGGACATCACATGAAGACCATGACTTGTTGGAAGACATGACCACAAATAATCACTTGCCAGATGAGAAAGGCAGTGGCGAAGGCGATTGGAGTTCATGAGACAGATGTTATCAGCATGCTGCAGCCAAGTTGCTCTCTTGACTAAGCGGCTCAGTGAGAATACCATATCCGTAAAGCGATCAGATCTGGCGGTTTGTAAAATTTATGGGGGTCCGCATACCTTTTATAGATATCCAAAAACTGATGCAAACCACATCCCAATGGAGCAGGCTCAATGTCAAGTTGTGGGACACTTTCAGAGGCAATACAACAATGCACAATCTAACACATATAACCAGGGGAGAAAAAATCATCCAGATTTTTCGTGGAAGAATGATCAGGGGCAATATCAGCAGTTTAGCCCACCAGCCCCACACGAGGAGTCAGATGAGTTGAAAACGGCACTATTGACATTGGCAAACTTCCAAGCATAATTCGTCACAGAGACAAGGTCAATCATGACAGAACTAAGTACTCAATTTAAACCTTGGCCAATTCCCAAGCAATAATGACCAACTATCATACCCAGTTCATGACGGAGATGAGATCTTCTATTAGGGGTTTGTAAACTCAAATATGGCAGTTGGTAGAGAATTTGAGTGATAGACCTCAGGGGGACTCTCCCCAGTAAGACAGTGATGAATCCAGGGGAGCAATGTCAAGCATTCAGTCTGAGAAGTGGGAAGCAATTAGAGCAGTGGGGGCCTCAACCAGGAGTGGAGAAGGCAGTTGAAATAGAAAATGAGGGGGTTACTGATGACCGCCCTAATTTAGAGAAGGCTCCACCGGCAGTAAGGAGAGAATATGTAGACATAATCCCTTATCCTCAAAGACTGCGGAAGAAGTCCTTAGACAAGGAGTTTTCCAAGTTTTTAGAGGTCTTCAAAAAGCTGCATATTAATCTCCCGTTCATTGAAGCTTTAAAGCAAATGTCAGCATATGTAAAATTCACGAAGGACATCCTGTTAGAAAAGATGAAGCTGGCGGATTATGAGATAATAGCCATGACAGAGGAGTGCAGTGCTATCTTGCAGAGGAAACTGCCCCCTAAGTTGAAGGATCCAGAGAGTTTCACACTACCTTGCACTATAGGTAAGGTGATATGTAAACGGGCTTTGTGTGACTTAGGGGCCAGTATCAACTTGATGCCTCTCTCTGTGTTTAAAAGACTCGGTTTGGGGGAAGCAAAGCCGACTATAGTGAACCTGCAGCTAGCTGATCGCTCAGTCGTATATCCCAGGGGTATTATTGAAAATGTGTTAGTGAAAGTGGGCAAATTTATCTTCCATGCTGATTTCCTCATTCTGGATATGAAGGAGGATGATGATATGCCCATCATTCTGGGGAGACCATTTATCGCCACAGGAAGGGCCCTTATCGATGTTGAGAAAGGGGAGTTGAAGCTTAGAGTTCAGGATGAGGAAATGACATTCAATGTGTTTCAGCCACCACCAGAGCCAGAGTTAGCCTTCAAAGTTTTGAGACAACCCACTGAGCCCCGAGTCGATGAGAGATGTTTTGCTATTGGGGCAGTTGGCAAGGTTGTGCCTTGGAAAAACCTCAGTAGTATTGATGCTTGTGGGGTACCATTGAAGAAAAGTGTGGAGACTGAGAGTAAGACCAGGGCAGCAACAAATAATGAAACAATAATGAATCCTCCTGAAATCAATTCTGTGAAAAAGAAGAGGAGGAAGAAGAAGTGATTGGTGCTGAGATGGTTATGCGGAGGGGGAACTCTACCCCCTTAATCTAGTAAGTGAATTGCGTCCGACTAAAAGACGTTAAAGACAACGCTACTTGGGAGGCAACCCAACGTTTTAATTCTGTTATTTCAATTTCTGTTTTAGTTTGTTTTATTTTGTCTTGAACGGTCTCACGTTTGGTACTTTTGAGTTGTGTGTATGGACAGGTGAGAAAATTGGGGACTAAGCACGACGAGAAGGGGAAAAAATGAAAAAATTAGGTTGGGGCCGCGGTGCCGTCATGCAGAATCGTGGTGCCAAATCTTCAGGGTCGCGATTTTAGGCACCATGTCTTTGTCTGCGAGGACAGCGGTAGACGGGATTTTCAGAATTAAAAGCCCTAACCCCCAATTCTTTTCCCAATCCACCACAAATCCCACATTCTCTCTAAAATCTTGAAATCATTTCCCTTACCCACGAAAATTCCCCACAAACCTTCCTAAATTCATCCAAAAATCCCTACAAAAAAAACCCTCACATCTTGCACAATCATCATTCCTCCAATTGGGTCAAGAAATTGGTGAAGAACAACTCTTAAAAAAAAAGGAATGGATTTCAAGACTAGTAGGGATAGTAACTTGCAAGTTTGGTGGTGTAAGGGATTCGTGGGTGTATCCGGGGTATTGTTGGGCTGTGTAGTTGTGCGAATTGAGGCGTTTTGTGGTGTAATTATTGTGGGTTGTTATTGTGGTCTGTGATTGTTTGGTTAATTGTTGTTATCTTGCGGGAGAATTGTTGGGAAACTACGAGAAAACAAAGAAAACACTGTAAAAAATTTCCCAACAATTTTCAATATGGCCTCTAGGAAACGAACTTCAAGAGCTTCAACATCTTCATCCACCCCAGACTATGATGTGACTTGATTTTCCAACAAATAAGCGGAGGATCGATACAACAAGATTAGCACTAGGCCCTTGATACCAGAAAGATGACTGAATTACCTGGCCAGGCCATTTGATGATAATGACGACTATGAGCTTATTAGGGCCAGGATCGAGGAAAATTGGTGGAGAAGGTTTACCAATCCAGAGAGGATCACACTACATAATTCTAGCCTTGTGAGGGAATTCTACGCGAATTACCCCGAGCAAGAGGATGGGCGGTGCTATGTTAGAGGAAAATATGTGTCTGTCAGTTCTGAAACAGTGAATGCTACACTAAGGACCTATGATGTGGAGGACCGGGGCAATAATCCTAACCATTTCCGAAATTGGTCAAGAAACGTCAACCACATCATGTGGGATAAAGTTGCGCAGACATTGTGCTACCCAGGCGCTGAGTTTAGTTTTGCCCGCAACGGATCCAGAAGACTTGCCAGCTGCCAATTTAATAGAACAACCAAATGATGGCTATATTTCGTAAGTGCACGCTTGATCCCGTCAACTTATTTTACAAATGTGCCTTCAGATAGAATCAAGCTCATTTATGGCATCACGAGGGGCATGACAATTGATGTGGGAAGAGAAGTAGTGCAGAGCATAAGGAAGATTAGTAGGCTGACTACTATGGGCGGATTGAGACATGGTTCACTCATCACTGCCTTATGTGAAAGACATGGAGTCCCAACATTCGTCACTGATATCCTAGAGAAGAGTCAGTCGACTGTGACCTACAATTTAGTGCACTCCTTCCTAGACCCACGCCCAGCAGCCAGAGGAAGAGGCCCAGCAACAGCAGAGCCAGCAGCCATGGATGATGATGAGTTTGAGGCAGAGGCACACAATGAGGCAGACGAAAGCAACCATCAGCCTCCCCTGGCCTTGGAGACTCCAATGTCAATGATAGAGCAGATGCTCATGAATCAACATAGGATGATGCAGAGCCTGGACAACTTGACCCAACGTGTTGATGGTTTGAGCTCCAAGTTCGATCAATGGACCATGCATTACCCGCCACCACCATTTTGAACCGCTATTGTCTGTAAGTCGTCCCATTTTAATCCTTGAGTCTTTTACACATTTGGGACAATGTGTAGTTTAAGTTTGGGGGGGGAGAGTTTTTATTTTATTTAGGTGTTTAATATATTTTTGTGAGTCTTTTTGAATTATTTTTGTGTGTTTTTGTTGAGTCATAATTTTTTGTATGATCATGCATGCTGTAGTTGCTGAAAATGCCTAGTGAATTAAGTGGAATAATGTAATAGAATTAGAGGCTAAAAATATGTGTGCTCAAGTTAGATATGCCAAAAATTCATGAAGATCTGATTGTTTGAGATATTTGCGCTTAGTTTATGCATGTCTATGTGGGATAATGTAATAGAATTAGAGGCTAAAAATATGTGTACTCAAGTTAGATATGCCAAAAATTCATGAAGATCTGATTGTTTGGGATATTTGCGCTTAGTTTATGCATGTCTATTGAAAATGTCTATAACGTCTATTTGGTTTTATTTGAAGCGAAATAATTAGGACATATATGTTAGGTGTTAGCGATTTTCCACACGCTTAACGCAAGTGTACGTATCGTTACAAGTAATATAGTCTAGGTAAGACCGAATATCGTCCTCACGGATTAGTGTTCAATTACCAAACATCTATCCTATGATATCTATTTGGCTGTCAATATTTTGTTATGGTTTTTATCTATGAACTACTGAACAATTGTAAAAGTTAACTAAATTACTTTACTTAAATCAGATATGGTGGAAATAGGGCTTCTAATCTCCTTAACTATCCACTCGCCTTAATCATTAATGCAACAATAAATGTTCTTCTTCTATGTTAAGATAACAGGTTAACTAGACCGTTTTATATTCTGGTTAGGATATATAAACACTCAACCCCGGTGCAGAAATCTTCTATATTTCTATGGCAGATTTTACCACATAGGAGGATTAAAAATAATAACCTATAAAACTACACAAGTATCGGAGTACTTTCGTCCACGATTTTAACCTATGTCTATTCAACTAGCATATTCAAATCTCCCCTTTCGGATTTTGATTCGAAATTATATAAGTGATGATAACTAGTGATCAGTTAATTACCAAACAATCAAAACAACTATTGAATAAATCTTAACTATATGAAGAAGAAACCAAATTAATGCATTAAGTCATAAAGACGATGTTCAAGCGATTCGAAAGAAAAGCCCTAAATAAAGTTTAACTCCTAGCCATAGACATGCTAAGAACCAAAAGATTATCCAACATAAACTGAAAGTAAATAAATTAAAGAAAGAAAAATACTTAAGAACAAGTCTCTAATCTTGAAGCCTCCAAGAAATTATGTTATGTGATGAATTAGGGACTGTGTCACCCTTGAAAAATCTGCCCAAATGGCCTTTTATAGCCTCCCAAAATGTGTCCCACTTTTCCTTCTATGCCTTGATCCATTCCTTCTCGGATTTGGCAAAATTCCCGCATTGGCGCCACGGCGCCAAAAATACTGCAACATTTTAGACTTTCAGGGGAATTAGCGCTGCGACGTTGATTTTCGGCTTTCGCGTTCTTCGTCCTTTTTTCATCCGGACTTCATCTGATTTTCTTCTATACTTTTCGGACCTTCTTAGGCTTCATATCTTGGCCCTTTTAGTGTGCAATTCCACCTCAATTAAGCTCATTTCATCTTTTTTGTCATTTCTCCCTTTATGACCGCTGTGACTCAAAGAAAGAAAAACGATCATAATACTATACTAAACACAACGAAATGAGTAAAATACTAACTAAAAATTGACTCAAAAAGTTTATATAAAATACACCTAACAAACGCTCCCAAGCTTAACCTTTACTCGCCCTCGAGTAAAGCACTAAACAATAACAAAAACAAAAACAAAAACAAAAACAAAAACAAAGACTATGAAATGGATCAAGTAGCTATAACAATTCTTCTTCAAAATCATGGATGAAAGATGAGATAATATGTTAGAACATATATAGCATGAATAGTCAGCAATCTAGAATTTCAAGTTAGATATTTCGCAAATTCACTTAGATCATGGTCAATGGAAATACAAACACCTAACCTATGCATGTCAATTTCATTCCATCTTTCCAAAAATGCTATGGACCTGTTTACTTGCTATTCTCCACTAATCATAGACACACACATTAAAGATCATCAGGACTTTCAAGAGTTGTAATGTAGGTTTATGCAGAGATAGGTAAAAGTATGCATTTAGCTCAAATTACGTACCATAAACTCTTTTTCTTTCAACTATTTTCCTTCCTTTTGATTTCCTTTTCTAACCTCATACCTATCTTTTCCCTCTCTTGTTTTGAGAGAATGAGGTGCATTATGACTAACAAGCACCCCCAAACTTAGGCTTTTGCCTATTTATTTTCATTGGGGTGCATAAATTTGTTCACTCTATTTTTGTCTCTTTTTCAACACTTTTCATTCCAATCATCTTCAAATTTTCACTTATGACACAAACATGGAATTACAGGGTGTCAAAGAAAAGATCTTATTTTAGGCTAAAAGGGACTGACTAGGGATATAATGTATTGTCAGGGATAGGCAGTGAATGGTAAGAAGGGCTAACAAATAAATGCCTGAATCATCTCCCTAAATATGTACGTCTTAACTATTTCGCCTCAAATAACAAGCAAACATATTTTCTAGACATTTTTCATCTTTTCTTTCCATAACTGACACACAAAGGCTAAGCACAAATATCCCAAAGAATTAGATGTCAGGAATTTTTGGCATATCTAACTTGAACACACAATTTTTTGCTTTCAATTCCATTACATTATTCCACTTTATCCACTCAATGTCTTTAGCAACTGCAACATGCTTGATCCATAAAAAAAAATTATGACTAAAAACAATACATCAAACAACACAAACAAAAGACTCAAAACCAAAAAACAAAAACAAAATATAAGACACCCCCAAACTTAATCGAAAGAGGAGTGATAGATATGAACTGAAAAAGAATACCAAAATGAAGGACGAGATGGTTGAATGAGAAAAACGCTTATGGTACGTAAATTGAGCCTAAATGCCCACTTTTACCTACCCATGCCTAACCCTACATTACAACCCTGAAAAGCCTAGAAGATCTCTAGAATACATGTCCATGATTAGTGGAGAATAACAAGTAAACGGACCCATAGAACTAAATGAAATTGACATGCATGGTTTAATATTCATATTTCCATTGATTATGATTGAACTGAATTTGCGAAATATCTGGCTTGAAATTTTAGATTGCTATATATTTATGTCAAACATGTTCCAACATATTATCCCACTAACGTTTATGCTTTTGTAAAGTAACCTTGCGCAGCTGTGCGATTTGAGTATTTTTATTTTTGTTTCTTCGTTTTGTTTTGTTCTTTGCTCGAGGGCGAGCAAAATTCAAGTTTAGGGGTTTGTTAGACATATTTTATATACCTATTTTGAGTCATTTTTTATTTGTATTTTACCCACTTTTGTTGAGTTTAGTATAGTATTAGGCTTGATTTTCTTTATTTTAAGTCACAGCGGTCCAAAATGGCGAAATGAAGAAAAGGAACGAAAAATGAGCATAAAAGGAGGTTCAGACGCAAAAAGGCAAAAAACTGGAAATTCGGACGAAGGCAGAGCAGCACCGCGGTGTCGGTCTGACAGGACATGGTGCAGAACTCTTGTGAGATCGCAAACTTTCGACAGCGGTGCTAACTGCAGAGGATCATGCGGTGCGGAATTTTCCAGATCCGAGATGAAATTGGCCAGGGGTAGAAGGGTCCATAGGGCACGAAATTTTGAAGCATACTTAAGCCCTAGGAATTAATCTAAGAGATGGGGGGAGGAGTTTTTGACATTCTCACACACAACATCATTGAGGGAAGATTTGGAGGCCACAATTGGGACTTTAGTTCAGAGTATTTTTTCTCTGTATTTATTTCAGTTATTGTTGGATTGTATTAGTTCTTAGCATGTTCATGGCTAGGAGCTAATTACTTTAGTAGGGTTTCCATCGAATCTTCTTGTAACTTGTTCATATAGTTAATGCATTAGTTAATGATTTCTTCTTCAGCGTATTAAGATCTATTCAATATTGATTTGATTGCTTGATAATTAATTAGCTACTAATTATCATTACCTATATGATTTCGAATCGAGAACCGAAAGGAGAGATTTGAATATGTTGTGGTTGTTTAGACATAGGTTAAAATCGTGGACGAAAGTACCCCGATACTTGTGTAGTGATTTAAGGTTACTATCCTTAATCCTCTTGTGCGGTAAAATCTATCATAGAAATATAGAAGGTTTCTGCACAAGATTGAGCTCTCGTATATTCTAACCGGAATATGACGACATACTAGTTAACCTGCTATCTTAATAAGAAGAAAAATCACTAGCATTACATTAACACGTGAAATAGTGGATAGTTGAGTTGATTGGAAGCCATATTCCATTCATAACTGTTATAAACCCATAGTTTTATCAATCAAATCTAGTTTCCTGCAATTCACTTTAATGATAGTTCTTAGTTACAAAATCAAATAATTTATCGATTGCCAAATAGAAACCAAAGTTTAGAAGACACTCTATCCTTGCCATTATTCGATATCATCTTCAACAAGACACTCTATCCTTGCCATTTGTCTCATCTTCGATGCAACTTGCAGATTTCTTCACAAAGGTAGATACCTTACAGCTGTTGACACCCAATTTTGTCCATCCCCCCTTAAATAAATAACCAATAAATTAAACAATTTTTCTTTTTTAGAACTGCAATTTTACATCGCAAAATACACATAATAAATAAGTTTTAATAAAAGTCTCGCATTATAAAATATTAAGCACTAATTAATTAGCCGGCCCACACTTATTATTATAATAATAGCTTAGACTATTAAAACACCTAAATAATTTAATCACAATTTAAAGAATTTATCTAATTAATTAATAATACACCTAAAATTAACTCCTAAACACTAATACCCTAACTAACTACCCCAAGCCCACATTATTTTCGTCCAAAACGCAGCCCACTCCCAAACTAATACCCAGGCCCATTCTTTCTTACATCACAATTTCTACCAGCTTCGCGAACCCAGCAGTCAACTCTTTATTCCTTTCCTCAGCCCATTCCCCCTAAACGTTTCGCCTCACCTTCCCGCAAGCCCATCACCTGCATCGACCTCCCTCCCCTCTTCTAGAAAACCTAATGACCAAACCCTAATGCCTCACAACCGCGCATGCGATTCTCCCTCACGCCACCTTCCCAGCCGAGATTCTCGCCTGAGAATCCGGCAATCTTTCCCCATCTTACCATACAAACCTTCCCTTATCAACTTCGGTAAGATTCAGAATACGAAAATGGTAACAAATCATCTTAAAGTCCTCCAAATCACCCACGCAATGGTTCGCTTTACCATAACAAAACCAAAGACAAATCGCCCTTCAAATTAGATCCTAAACTTGCCATAAACGAAGCCTAACTAGAGCTATAAATACCAACGCGTCTTGAATACGCAGCGGGGTCATCGCTCACCATCAATCACCGATAATACGCATAAAGATCGCGCTTAAACCTTTCTCTTTATCATTCAATCTACTATTCGCAAACCGCTTCTTCACAATTCCCCTTCGACGACTCGGGAAAACCTTTGTCGTCGCCTCAGTTCGCTACCCGCAAAAGGTCCGGAAACCTACTCTCTTTCTATTTAGTTATTCAGTCGGTATTATGTGCCCTGCATGATAATATCCATATGTTATTCTCGTTGAATCTGTTCGATTTGGTTCAGTCGTTGTTTTTTTTACTCAGATAAGTCTGTTAGTTATGATTTCCAATTGTTTGTGATGTCGATCCATTTCTCAAGTGGTAATCATGATTAGTATGTATTAATGACTATTTTTAGAGTGTTGAATTGCTATCAAATATGATTAAGAGATTGCTGATTATATATTCTTATGTTTTACTGAGCATTCTGTTAGTTTGTTGATTAAACCCAGTTCATATTGGTCATTAGCCATGTACCAGGCTGAGATTATGTGAATCTATATGTATTTATCTGGTTTATCTGATATACTTTAACCCATGTGGCATTTACTTTAAACCATGAGGTTTTGACATGCCGAACCTGTCTACCTTAGTGTATCTATTTACAGTTTTAAACCAATGAGCTATCTGTATGTTATATTTGACCATGTTTGTACTTTTGAGGGAGCTAGCCCAATATCACCTGCAATCATGTCGTATTTGTATGGATTTAGGTCTAGTCAAATAATCTCGTTGGCGTTTCAGTCTAAGTTAAATGCATGTGAAGTCTTCCTGAATCTTATAGGAGTTATTACAACATGAGATGTTCTCAAAGGTCATCTAACATGCGTGTGATTAATATGAAATGCTGCTGGATTGTTGGAACTGATTTTGGTCATTTTGGGCCACTATTTTGCTATTTCTAGATCAAATTTTCAGCATGTGACAGACTGATTTCCAGCCCCTGCCTAGGATGATTTTAGCCCCTCTGTTTGGACTGTCTTCTAGTCATTTTGCTCTCGACTTTGGATTACCCCACGCCTAGGATGATTTTAGCCCTCTGTTTGGGTTTTCTAGTCATTTTGCTATCGACTTTGGATTACCCCCGCTAGGATGATTTTTTAGCCCCTATGTTTGGACTGTCTTCTAGCCATTTTTGCTGCTGATTTTGGATTACTTTTGTGGCTGCATTTTATCTACGAAATGTGCTCTAATGTTCTTGTTGTCATTGTCCATCCGTAAACTCAATTCCTTTTAAGTTTAGTCCATTTAATCTGCATTTGTGTGGCCTGTATGATCAAATCAGGTGCTAGCTAACTGTTTCATCTCAACTCAGTTATTACTTAGGTCTGTCGATTGGTTTAGGACATGTTTTAAACAAAATGTTAACTGTCATCAGAGTCTATTAAGATGATTATCATATATATTGGCTATGTCGTGATGTTTCTGAATCCTTAAGTGTACTTATAGAATTGTTGCTTACTGTTTAAAATAATGTATGTCTCAAAGCTTGTTTAGACTTCCCATATGCCTGATTTGTATTCTTGGCTATTTAAAGTTTTGTTCCAATACAATGTTAAGCTTAGGGGTGAATTATACAAGTCTGAAATTTGATTGATTTGCCTTGATAATCTTGAATATATGTCCTCAGTTCTAGAGTACATGTCGAACTTGATACGAAGCTGCTTTTTAATGTTATGGTAGTATACTGACGTGTGCCCTATGTTCAGTTCTAAATTGCTATAACCCTTTCCCCAATATTGTTTAGCCTTGGCGTCATAACTCTATGCTTATCTAAGTTTATTATCTATTTGCATTATTACAATTTCGAGACATTCTAATCCTTTTTCCTTCTTATTTTTACATGACATGCATCGGAGGATAATCGAGAGTCTCGGCATGAGACTCATCATGACTTCCATATCGCCAACCACACTTCCGCCGCAGGGCTTCCAAACAATCATAAGATAGATGGCGTCGCCATCCGTCCTAGACGCTACAACAACTCCAGTCTCATTCCTCCCTTTGTTTATTTACGCATTTATTTATTTGTTTATTATTGCCATATTTATTAACCTTGTAATTAATATGTAATTAATCCTACTAGTCTTTGAATACTTTGGAAGGGTAGTTTAAAGATAAATTCACCTCCTATTTATTCTAGGTTCATCATGTAAGTTTAAATCTAAAATAATTAATCCTAGCTATGCTTTAGTCATGTAGTTAATATATTTTCTCCATATCCTTAAGAAATAAACTTTATCATAAACATCGTAGGAAGTAATTTCGCGCACACGTATAAAAACAATTTCATAACTAACTCCTATATAAGAATCTTAACCTTACGTATACTGTTAGGAGCCATTTATCACTTTCTTACTTTTTGTCAAAAATAAAATAAAATAAAATAATCTCATGTCTTATAATTTCATAATCAACTTTATATATATCTTTATGAATCTTATAAAACCTTTTATTTATCGATATATATATTCTTTAGATATTTGCCACATCCTTTTTTACTTGAATAATCTTTTCTAAAACGTACATCCCTTAGCAGAATAAATCAACCTATGTTTGAACGGACAACCGCAAGTTAGCGGATCCTTTAGGATGCCTAACCCCTTTCCTTTAGGATAATAAAGAACCCTTACCTAGAATCTCACATAGTTTCACAGACCTTTAAAAATGGAGATCATTCGTAGTATTTTATGCTACATTTTAGTGTCCTAATTCACTTAAATAATTAGGTGGCGACTCCTTAAATACATCTAGGAATAAACCATACGTAGTACTCCCGTTTCGACTCCGGTTTAAAAATGGGGTGTTACAGATGGCGACTCTGCTGGGGAAAGACAGGTTCTTAACCATAACAAACATAGGTTAATTATTGTGCTTCATTTTTTCTTTTTTATTTATTTGCTTAATTTGCTTATTTTGTGCTTCACACTTATTTGCTTTTATGTTTTGCCTAAACTATTTTGCTTTACATATAAATATTTGCATATTGTTTTAACTGCTATTTGTTACTGCTTTCCTTAAACTGACATTCCGCTCATATTTCCTCCCTTATGGAAAATTCACACAATCACACACTACATGCGAGGTGCGCTGGGTGCATCAGCAAAATTCTTTCTTCAAAACCCAAATTTAGGAGAGTTGGTAACATACGTGGAGTGTCCGGTCTAACCGGTGGCGCAGAGCCTTCTCACTCGAAGTTTTCCGCCGAAACCTTGCGTCGTAAAAGCCAAATCTTAGAAACTTAAGATAGAGCTATACCACCCTTTATTTTAGGGCATGCATTTATTTACCTTAGGTGGTGGCCTCGCATCGACACCACAATTAGGAGGACACCAAACTTGTCGACGGGTTTCTCAACCCAACGACCAACCATCATATTATGTGTAGCGTGACAATGATAGACAAATCCAAACCTAATCATGTCATGCTAAAATTGGAAAAAGTGCACCGTCATTTGGTCGCCATTTCCAACAAAAGCATCACAGTTGGACGACTTGGACAAATCCATCATGACCTCGCATATGTGACGTTTAGGCCTGCCTCTGGCATAAAAGGGTCCTCATGCATGTTAGGACTCGCTTGCAATGCGATAATTTATGTGCAACATGTACTTGCTAAATGCTATTTACACTTTAGCAAAATCACGTGTTTTACACTAACACAGTTTGCTACATATTGTCTAAAGGATTTATCATCTCCCCCAAAGGTCGATTTGTATTTGACTAAGCAATGGCAGAGCATCGATATCCCACAAGATCAAAGGCATGGTCCAAATGATACGACCGATCCAAGGGCATTTGAGCGTAAGTCGGAACCCGCTCGTCCCTATAGGCAAAACAGTTTGGAACTACGTGTGACTGATTCCTCAAGTGATACGTAGCGCCACATCGCTTCGGTCCCACCTTTTAGAAAATCCCAATTTCTCTTTTGCTTGTATTATGAACTACGTTCGACCTGATTCCCTTGGCGGATACGTCGGCGGCCACACCGGCCTCGGTCCCACATTTAGAAATTTTTAATTTCACCCCAAAATTTGCATAATGAACTACGTTTGACCTGATTCCCTTGGCGGATACGTAGGCGGCCATATCGGCTTCGGTCCCACCTTTAGAAAATCCCAATTTCTCTTTTGCTTGTAATGAACTACGTCATGACCTGATTCCCTCATGGGGATACGTAGGCGGCCTAAATCGGCTTCGGCCACACCATTAGGAAACTTTCCCTTCGTTCTGAAAATAACAAATACACAAGCAACTTCCTTTAGGCCAAACACCCTTTTCAAAAAATGGGACAAGGTAGGAAACCAGACAGGGGTTGCAGGTCCAAGCAGGCCAGGCACACAGATATCAAGGAACAAGGCGGCGAACTCAAATACGAATCGACCACCCCCCAAAACTCACAAAATTTTCTTTGAGCGCAGGTCCTTCATATTAGCAGAAGATACAATAAAAGTTCTTCATATTAGCAAAAGCAGAAAAAAAACAACATAAGCAGAGAGGGGCGCCGACAATCAACAGTCAGAATTCAAAAATCCGCAACAAAGACTAGCGCATCAGCTCGGGCATAAAGCACACAACAAAGGCATCATGGCAATTCGTCAGTCGCAAGGAAACATCTCAGGGACGACATCTCTACCCATATAATTGTCTTTCTCAAATATTTATCATTCTGTTTTAACAGTTATACACTAACTTTTCTCAAGCTTAGCTTGCAGGAGCATTTATTCTACAGGAGCAGCAGCAACACGTCCAGGCAACGACGTTATCAGCATTATGTCCAGGCGACAACATATATCCGACTCGGGCCCGCTAATCGACAATTTTTAAGGACTTCGCCACGAAATGACATCGACAGATATGATTCCATATGCTCGAAAAGATCGACATAAACTGGGAAATTTTTAAGGACTTTACTACAAATGACATCAATGGACATGGTTAATTTACCCAAAGGGTTCCATGTCCCAAAACTGGGACAAATTTTAAAAGAGAGCATGGCAATGAGCACCGAAAGTATGGGAGAATATACCGCCGATTTCGGATAAGGAAGTTTGCTTTGTTTCACAACATGTCACTATTCAAATATCGACATAATTTCCTACTAGCACATTTTTCAACAAATGTTTTGATCGAGACTCGAATCGTGCGGGTTACATGTCCGCATAAGACAACGCTGCAAATATCAAGAGCCAACACAAATCGCCGACCCTCCCCGAACTCACAATTTTTCTTTGAGTGAATCTTGCAGACAACAGAACAAGGAGGACAACAACATTCCAATACAACAGATCCGCCACGAAGTCCATCCGCAACAAGTCTACATCAAATACATCTCGCAAAACCACATCTTCGTTACTCGTGCTACATCATTTACACTTTAATTATTTCATCTAGCTTTGATTATGATAACACGATTTTTATCTACGATCTCGCCCATACAAGACGATTCGCCCATACAAGGCGTCATTTGCATTTCGTCCATACTGTATTTATTCCGCCATACAAGGCGTCGTTGCATTCCGCCCATACAGCGATAACGCCCATACAAGGCGCTGCTTTGCATTTCGCCCATAAAGACGATAACGCCATACAAGGCGTCATTTGCATCTCGCCCATACAAGACGATAACGCCATACAAGGCGTCATTTGCATTTCGTCCATACAGCATTTATAACGCCATACAAGGCGCTATTTGCATTTCGCCCATACAAGACGACAACGCCCATACAAGGCGTCATTTGCATGTCGGCCCATACAAGCATTTACAACGCCATACAAGGCGTCATTTGCATTTCGCCCATACAAGCATTTACAACGCCATACAAGGCGTCATTTGCATTTCGGCCCATACAGACGAGAACGCCCATACAAGGCGTCATTTGCATTTCGGCCATACAAGACGATAACGCCCATACAAGGCGTCATTTGCATTTCGTCTGGCTATTTGCATTTCGTCCATTCACATTTATAACGCCATACAAGGCGTCATTTGCATTTCGCCCATACAAGACGATAAGGCCCATACAAGGCGTCATTTGCATTTCGCCCATACAAGACGATAACGCCATACAAGGCGTCATTTGCATCTCGCCCATACAAGACGATAACGCCATACAAGGCGCTATTTGCATTTCGGCCCATACAAGCATTTACAACGCCATACAAGACGTCATTTGCATTTCGCCCATACAAGCATTTATAACGCCCATACAAGGCGCTATTTGCATTTCGCCCATACATTTACATAACGCCATACAAGGCGTCATTTGCATTTCGCCCATACAAGACGATAACACCCATACAAGGCGCCATTTGCATTTCGCCCATACAAGACGATAACGCCATACAAGGCGCGCTATTTGCATCTCGCCCATACAAGCATTTATCTCCGCCCATACAAGGCGCCATCTACATCTCGCCCATACAAGACGACAACGCCATACAAGGCGCTATTTGCATTTCGCCCATACAAGCACGACAACGCCACACAAGGCGTCATTTGCATTTCGGCCCATACATTTACAACGCCCATACAAGGCGCTATTTGCATTTCGGCCCATACAGCATTTATAACGCCCATACAAGGCGCCATTTGCATTTCGTCCATACAAGATTTATAACGCCATACAAGGCGTCATTTGCATCTCGCCCATACAAGCATACAACGCCCATACAAGGCGTCATTTGCATCTCGCCCATACAGCGATTCCGCCATACAAGGCGTCATTTGCATTTCGGCCCATACAGCATTTATAACGCCATACAAGGCGCCATTTGCATCTCGCCCATACAAGACGATAACGCCATACAAGGCGTCATTTGCATTTCGCCCATACAGCATTTATAACGCCATACAAGGCGCCATTTGCATCTCGCCCATACAAGACGATTCCGCCATAAAAGGCGCTATTTGCATTTCGTCCGCTATTTGCATTTCGTCCATACAGCACGATAACGCCATACAAGGCGCTATTTGCATTTCGGCCCATACAAGACGATAACGCCATACAAGACGCCATTTGCATTTCGTCCCATACAGACGATAACGCCATACAAGGCGTCATTTGCATCTCGCCCATAAGCACGATAACGCCATACAAGGCGCTATTTGCATTTCGGCCCATACAGCATTTATAACGCCTGCATAAGGCGTCATTTGCATTTCGCCCATACAGCATTTATAACGCCATACAAGGCGTCATTTGCATTTCGCCCATACAAGCAACAACGCCACACAAGGCGTCATTTGCATCTCGCCCATACAGCATTTACAACGCCATACAAGGCGCTATTTGCATTTCGCCCATACAGCATTTATAACGCCCATACAAGGCGTCATTTGCATCTCGCCCATACAGCGACAACGCCCATACAAGGCGTCATTTGCATTTCGCCCATACAGCATTTATAACGCCATACAAGGCGTCATTTGCATTTCGCCCATACAAGCGATTACGCCATACAAGGCGTCATTTGCATTTCGTCCCATACAGCATTTATAACGCCATACAAGGCGTCATTTGCATCTCGCCCATACAAGACAATAACCTCATACAAGACGTCATTTGCATTTCGCCCATACAGCGATAACGCCATACAAGGCGCCATTTGCATTTCGCCCATACAGCATTTATAACGCCATAAGGCGCGCCATTTGCATTTCGCCCATACAAGACGATAACGCCCATACAAGGCGACATTTGCATTTCGTCCATACAAGCACGATAACGCCTACACAAGGCGTCATCTGCGATCTCGCCTATACAAGACGGCAGATCATCACATCATTCCATATACACGACTACAACCACAACACAAATTTACATCCTTGCATTGTTTTGTTTTGACGCATGCACTAATGCCTCTATCTTAGCTTCAATCTACAGAACATTTACAAGTCGCAAAAGACGGAGCACAACGCTGACCTACTCTTACTACGAATCGAGGTAATTTGTTGGGAGCAAGGCTTCCCAACAAAAGGCAAAAGTAGACCAGAACGTCGACCTACTCTCCCCCAACATTCTAGCACCACAATAACCTATTGTCACCATAGCTCGACACTGGGACAGATTTTAAATCCGTGTCGGCCCCACCTTTAGTTTCCAGACACCAACAACATTTGTTCCAATTCCGATGACCTGCATAAATCAAGATAAGTCAACGTCTTTGTCTGGAGATTCTTTCATCTTCCCCATACAAAGAGGGACAACTGTTGACACCCAATTTTGTCCATCCCCCCTTAAATAAATAACCAATAAATTAAACAATTTTTCTTTTTTAGAACTGCAATTTTACATCGCAAAATACACATAATAAATAAGTTTTAATAAAAGTCTCGCATTATAAAATATTAAGCACTAATTAATTAGCCGGCCCACACTTATTATTATAATAATAGCTTAGACTAATAAAACACCTAAATAATTTAATCACAATTTAAAAAATTTATCTAATTAATTAATAATACACCTAAAATTAACTCCTAAACACTAATACCCTAACTAACTACCCCAAGCCCACATTATTTTCGTCCAAAACGCAGCCCACTCCCAAACTAATACCTGCACTCCATTCTTTCTTACATCAAGATTCACCATCGCAATTCGCGAGCCCAAAGAATAACTCTTTATTCCTTTCTCACCCCATTCCCTAAACGCTTCGCCACCTTCCCGCAAGCCCATCACCCGCATCGACCTCCTCCTCTTCTAGAAAACCTAATGACCAAACCCTAATGCCTCACAACCGCCGCATGCGATTCTCCTCACGCCATCTTCCCGGTAGAGATTCTCGCCGAGAATCCTAATCTTTCCCCATCTTACCATACAAACCTTCCCTTATCAACTTCGGTAAGATTCATCACGAAAATGGTAACAAATCATCTTAAAGTCCTCCAAATCACCCACGCAGCCGTCATTTTACCATAACAAAACCAAAGACAAATCGTCCTTCAAATTAGATCCTAAACTTGCCATAAACGAAGCCTAACTAGGAGCTATAAATACCAACGTCTTGAACATGCAAAGGGGGGTCATCGTTCAGTCATCAATCACCGATAACACAGACAGCACTGCGCTTAAACCTTTCTCTTTATCATTCAATCTACTATTCTGCAAACCAGTTCTTCACAAATTCCCCTTCGACGACTCGGGAAAACCTTTGTCGTCGCCTCAGTTCGCTACCCGCAAAAGGTCCGGAAACCTACTCTCTTTCTATTTAGTTATTCATCAGACATGTGCCCCGCATGATAATATCCATATGTTATTCTCGTTGAACTGCTCGATTTGGTTGATCGTTGTTTTTTTACTCGAGATAAGTTAGTTATGATTTCCAATTGTTTGTGATGTCGATCCATTTCTCAAGTGGTAATCATGATTAGTATGTATTAATGACTATTTTTAGAGTGTTGAATTGCTATCAAATATGATTAAGAGATTGCTGATTATATATTCTTATGTTTTACTGAGCATTCTGTTAGTTTGTTGATTAAACCCAGTTCATATTGGTCATTAGCCATGTACCAGGCTGAGATTATGTGAATCTATATGTATTTATCTGGTTTATCCGATATACTTTAACCCACGTGGCATTTACTTTAAACCATGAGGTTTTGACACGCGAACCCGTCACCTTAGTGTATCTATTTACGCTTTAAACCAATGAGCTATCTGTATGTTATATTTGACCATGTTTGTACTTTTGAGGGAGCTAGCCCAATATCACCTGCAATCATGTCGTATTTGTATGGATTTAGGTCTAGTCAAATAATCTCGTTGGCGTTTCAGTCTAAGTTAAATGCATGTGAAGTCTTCCTGAATCTTATAGGAGTTATTACAACATGAGATGTTCTCAAAGGTCATCTAACATGCGTGTGATTAATATGAAATGCTGCTGGATTGTTGGAACTGATTTTGGTCATTTTGGGCCACTATTTTGCTATTTCTAGATCAAATTTTCAGCATGTGACAGACTGATTTCCAGCCCCTGCCTAGGATGATTTTAGCCCCTCTGTTTGGACTGTCTTCTAGTCATTTTGCTACTGACTTTGGATTACCCCCCCCCCCCCCTGCCTAGGATGATTTTAGCCCCTCTGTTTGGACTGTCTTCTAGTCATTTTGCTGCTGATTTTGGATTACCCCCCTGCCTAGGATGATTTTTAGCCCCTCAGTTTGGACTGTCTCCTAGCCATTTTGCTGCTGATTTTGGATTACTTTTGTGGCTGCATTTTATCTACGAAATGTGCTCTAATGTTCTTGTTGTCATTGTCCATCCGTAAACTCAATTCCTTTTAAGTTTAGTCCATTTAATCTGCATTTGTGTGGCCTGTATGATCAAATCAGGTGCTAGCTAACTGTTTCATCTCAACTCAGTTATTACTTAGGTCTGTAGATTAAATATATTTTTTTACTTATCTTTTTCCGAATTCCACATAACATTCTGATTCCCACTACCTATTCAATGTCCTTAATTTTCTCAATGAGATTCTCTCTCTCTCTAAAGCATACACCTGTATTTGCGAGTTCAACAACTTATGGACAACATGTTTTTCTATGTTTTACGTACACAAATTACGCTGAAAGAAATGGTGCTTCTAGGATTAAATGTACAGCTAAGCTCCAATTAGGATTAACTATATTTTACTTTATATATCATAGTTTATCTTGAATGGTGCTTCGTAATCAAACCGTGAACACCCCTAGATGTGACAGCTGTAACATTCAATTTTTTAAAAGTTTGTGATAATCTCACAATATAAAGATCCCCCCCCCCCCCTACATTTCACGAAACTTAAATTACGCTGAAAGAAATGCGGTTCCTAGGACTATTAAAGTGGAGATTCAGTTTAGAACCACTACGTTCATTGTACAAACTTATTTTGGACGCAATTCATGCAGAAATACATATTCTGGATCATTAATTAATTCAAGCTGCTGCTTGAGTATTGCTTCTTTGATGCATTCTCAAGTAAATGTACCTACTAAAAAGAAAGAAATCAAAATTGCTTTACCAAGTTAAAAGGCTCCCAAAAACTTGGTGTATTATTTATAGAATTTATACATATTCTAGTACAGCAAAATTTCTGTACACTATCAATACTCCTACTCCCTCCATCCCAATTCATGTAGTATCATTTAATAAAAAAATGAAGACTTCTGAAATGTGTAGTTCAAAACAAGCCTTATATAAATATGTAGCCGTAAATCATCAATCTCGTAAAATTAAATTATTTCTAAATATAAAAATATGACATTCTTTTGAGATAGACAAAAAAGAAATGATTGTCATATAAATTGGGACAGAGGGACTATTATTTAACATATAGGTTGTCTGCGTTATTTTTCAAAATTATAAATTCATCTTATTATGGACATTTACTTGTAGTGTTCTTTTAGGTTAGTTGATAATGGAAAGAATATTCTTTATAGCGTAAGTGTATAAAAATTAAAGTCTTAATTATACGGTCATTTGTGCAACAAATAGAGTGGTCATTTCAAGAAATGAAAAGCTTAATGAACCATCTGATTGCTGTATTAAGTATAACCTAGTCACTGTTATGGTATTGTTTAATGCTAAACACTTTGCTGTATGCAGGGGGCTTTTCTATACATATAAACAATTACACATTGTCGTGTTTAACTTAAAGATGTATTTTTAATGGTTTTGTGTATAATTAGTGCTAGGTAGCGACTGCTCAAAGATGCTTTCCCTAATTTCTCGGCTGTCTATTTTGGAGTTACTTTTAAATGACAATTTCTATACAATTTGTTTTTGACTTTTGAATACCTCATAGAGTATCATTTTCTTTCTTCACCTATAGTTTTTAAAGGCTAGAAAGAATATATATCAGTACAAACCTAGAGTTTTATAGCATATCAGTTGTTGTGTATGCATATTTTGTATCAAGCTGAAGACTATCTTGGAATATCAATGAGTCTGGGCTCTTATTTTGTTGGCATCTGTTAATACCTTCTTTTTTTTTTTTTTTTTGACGAAGGAATTCGCAGCCGCTACTCTTTCGAGTGCGCACAGGGTAAACCCCGGGTTGACGCAATAGCCTGCAAACCACGTCAGCCGATTAACCACACTTGGCAAGCCAGACTCAACCAAGAAAGTTTATGCAGGGGATCGAACTCGTGACCTTGCGGTCCCGCGCTCTACTGCTACACCAATCTGGCTACCCTTGCGGGTAAAAAAAAAAAAAACTTTGAGAGTAAACTTTTTATACTAGTCATCCCCACCGCATCACTGCGGCTCCACACACAAGAAACCCCACCTCCATCTTGGCCCTACGGAGTGGGTACCGCAAGGCCTGCACGCGAACAGTGAAGGGATTTTTTATGAGGTTTGGTTCTAGTCTCACTGGTCATGAAAATCGAACTCTAGACCCAAGGCAGCAATACCCTTAGTGTAATGACCACTTGACCAAACACCTCAGATCTGTTAATACCTTTTATTTTTTTTTTTTGACGGCGAACGCACCGCTACTCTTTCGAGTGCGCCAGGTAAACCCGCTACGACGCAATAGCCCGCAAACCACGTCGGTAGATTAACTACACTTGGCAAGCCACGTGATGTGACTCAACCAAGAAGGTTTATGCAGGGGATCGAACTCGTGATCTTGCGGTCCCGCGCTCTACTGCTACACCAACTTGGCTACCCTTGCGGGTCTGTTAATACCTTTTTTTTTTTTTTTTTTTTGACGGCGAACCCGGCGCTACTCTTTCGAGTGCGCACAGTAAACCCCGGCCGACGCAATAGCCCGCAAACCACGCCACCGATTAACCACACTTGGCAAGCCATGTGATGCATTTAACCAAGAAGGTTTATGCAGGAAATGGAACTCATGACCTTGCGGCGCCCATTTCTCTTCTTCTGTACTGCGTGTTAATACCTTGATTTTATTATAGTTTGTCAATCCTTTGACATTAATAGGTCGGTTATATTATATTTCCTTATGCTACTTTTGTGGGTACCCAAAAGAACAGAAGCTGCCAAAAGTATTATATTTGATTTGTCTCTTTCTGTAATTGTTTTTATGTGATGTTTGCTCAGAATTTATTAGTGTTTTTTAGTACCTTTTGTATTGAGAATTTGAGATTGTATGAAGTCATATGCAGTTTGCAATTGGAGACTGATGATGTCCTTTGTGTCTTTGTTGAAATTAGTCTCCCATTGGTTCGACTAATTCGATTTGTTCTACGTAGGCCCGCTAAGGGTATCCTCCTACTGAAAAGGGTCGAACCCGAAAGCTCTGATCAATGGTGAACAATTAACAGAGGCGAATCTAGAATTTCAAGAGTAGTGCACTTAGAAATAAAAAAAAAGACACAAAGGTGCAGCAAGTTGGGTTCGATCTCTCAACCTTAAAAATTAAACCCAATGCTTAACCAGTGCACCACTTATCTCATTTGACCATGGTTCCCTCCGTTACTATTAGATATAGTTTAAGAATTATATACATAATATACCGAGTTTAGTCGGGTAACAATGAGTTCACGTGTGACCTAATTTTCCTACATAAATTCGCCCCTGTGAACAAATACTATCCTAATGTGTTCAACAATTATATATGTTGTTCTGCATAGTAGCTGGCAAATAGTTGAAGTCAAACTTGTCAATATAATTTGATTGAAAAATATTCAAGCCTATAGGGCTATACCTGCTATTTTAATTTTTTATCTACCATATAGCATGGAAATCCTAAGCTCTTGATCTTTCCTGGTTTACATTTCTTGGTTTCATATTGTTTATTGTTTACTAAAAAGGATATTATCTTCATATATGACAGCTGTATCCATAACAAGTATGATGTGACTGATGTGTTGCTTCCAAGAACTGTGCATGAGTTAATCATCCTATTTATAATGCTTCCTGTATCTTGCAGACTTGTGTTTTTCTCTCAATCTTGGTTGTTATTAGTCGACCTCAGCCAATCTTTCTTCGTCATTAGGAAAAAAAATCAGATCTTTTGGTGCTACAAGAAAGAACTTCATTCAATCTAAGTACTGTGGCTGATTAAAGGTCTATATTATCAACTGCATAATAGTTTGCATTGAAGCAGCAGAACAAAAAAGGAGGTAAGCTATTGAATCCAATAATTTTGCACAGTATGTCAGATGTATATTTTTCTCATAGAAGGGATAGATTGGATAGTTCCTATATAGTGGCTACAGATCATATCAAAATGTTTAGTATTATGGGGGATTCCTTTTTTTTTTTGTCTTACATGTGGTCTGTGCAAAGAAAAAAGAAGACACAATTGTAGAGGGGTTGTTAGAAAGAATCAATTGAAGGGAATGCATGAATCAATTGGAGTTTGCTGAAGGAACTCTTAGGGGTCGTTTGGTCGGGAACAAGTTATCCCACTGGGATTAGTTATCCAACCCTCCAATAGGGATAAATAACACTACAATCCCGGGATTAATCCAGGGTCGGGAACAAGTTATCCCACTGGGATTAGTTATCCAACTCTCCAATAGGGATAAAAATAACACTACAATCCCGGAATTACTAATCCAGGGATTAGTTATACCGCGATTTTATCCCAACCAATAAACTCATCTCAAATTTAATCTCGGTATTAATTATCCCTTATCCTTCATACCAAACGAGCCCTTATAGTTGTTTTTAAGTTTGTCTAGAATTCTTGTGTGAGATGAAATGACATTCTGTCAAACAAGCCATCGATGTTAGCCGACTTTTCGGAATGTCTTCTGATTTGAGAATCCATGTAACATATACACTTCTAGCGCTTTAGTTATTTGAGGTGATTCAACTCTAAAAATTTGAAGAATGTCTACACTATGTTTTTTCTTTCTTTAATTTATGCTCATAGCATAGAGTTTCCTGTGTTTGTAGCACATACCTACTAATAAGAATATCGTCTCTTGCAGATCCTGCAGTATAGCCATGGAAATAAGTGAACTGACTAATACTGCTAGGGAAAATTCTACTGAAATACTACTTCCACCGCTTATCAAATTCATTTCAGATGAAATGGATGACTTTGATAGCATAATAGAGGGTGTCAGTAATCAACTTGATCAAACTGGATCGCATTTTCAGGACTCATCTGTCAGGGTAAGTCTTTCGTCTTAGTAATATTTGATAAGTGGTTAGATGCTGTCTTCTTCAGTTGTATTTGACTGTATCCACATCTCGACGGACTTGATAAATCTTCATATCTTGCAATTGTTTGTGCCTTTTACTACCCTTACAGTTAGCTATTTTTGCTCATGGATGTAGTAAGAAGGGCCATGCGACTAAGGTTGTAGGGTTCTACAAGTCTCAACTTGCTGTGTCTGTTGAGATCAAAAGTTGCTACCTCAAAATTTTTGTAACAGAACTACCAGTCAAGAGTCAAGACTCTCTCTCCTTTATTTTTAATCAGCTTCAGACTTTCCGACTAGCTGGGAAGGACATTTACTTGTTTCACACATAACATGCGGATATCAAAACCTGATTTAGTGAAGATAAACCAACCTGTGAAATCTTATAAGTAAAAGAAAAAACTAGAAATGAATCTTTTACTAGGGAATTGAATGTCAGATTGATTTCACCATTAGTTGGAAGTTTCCTGCTGGACTTACAAGAAAATTATGCCTATTTTTAATATGTCCATAACATTTTATCTACTATATTCTTATCTTGAAACAATTTACATTTATGATCTTGGAATTCTCAACATCTATCTCTGTCACATCTTCACTTCATTTAGGCCAGAGCAGGAAATATCTTAGTGTAAATCAACCTTGATATTACTCAGTAGTGTACTGTGTGACATTTCACTGGCCTAATACTCTCTATTGATCTTTGTAGGAAACTGAAGCTGCTACTGAACGACAGCATGAAAGGAAGCATTCAGTTTCCATTAGCATGCCACCCTCTCCTTTGGCAGCTCGATTACCAAGCCAAAAAAGAGTTGTTTTCAGTGATAAGAATGAGATTATATTCAGCAATATCAACACTTCTGATTCTGCTACTACATCAACTGATGCTAGTACCAGACATAATGAAAAAGTCAAGTTTTATTCGCAGCCAATGCCAAGAAATACTGTATTTCGTGAGGCTCCTTCTATTGGGAAACTTCTAAGTTATTCAGACTTCCCATCCAGGAATCCGAAGATTATTAAGCAAAGAGATCCAAGGTTCGATTCTTTCAAAACATGGTCTGGTAAACTTGAGAGACAATTTTCAAGTATGCGTGGAAAGAACCCTGAATCACAGCAAGAGTCAAACTCTCGACCGACTGCAGAGATAGAAAATATTCCTGTAGATCGGTACTTTGCTGCCTTGGAGGGACCAGAGTTGGATACTCTACGGGTAAGCTCTTCTCCTTGGTTTCGCCCTTCCATTTTAGTTTTCTGCAGAAATTGGCTTCAAATGAAGATACTTTTTAAGGATTAATAGCATGTGAGATCATCAAATTATCAACGTGTTTGCAGTTTTGATCTTTCAAGTAAACATTAGCAAACAAAGTGAAAAATAAAAAGCATTTGAGGGTTTCTTACATGCATATTGATTTTGTGCATCCATTTGTATATGGCATTCTGACATTCAATTACTTGGTTGAATGCAACTTGCATTGCATCCATTTGTATATTTATTGAAATGATGCTCTTGAGATACACATTTCTGTACTTATATGATGAAATGTCTTTTTTTTCGTTCCTTTTTAGTACGAAAACACAAATACGATGAATCAAGATGGTAACACATGTTTTTTCCTCTACAGGCTTCTGAGAAAAGTATTCTTCCAGAGGACAAGAAATGGCCTTTCCTTCTCCGATACCCTATTTCTTCCTTTGGTATCTGTCTTGGTGTTAGTAGCCAAGCTATTATGTGGAAAGCTCTGGCCACTTCACCCTCGACAAAATTCCTCCACATAAGCTTGAACGTAAATCTTGTCCTTTGGTGTATATCCGTGGCCCTTATGGCCATTGTTACTTTCATTTATGCTCTTAAAATAATTTTCTACTTCGAAGCAGTTCGTCGGGAGTACTATCACCCAATACGTGTTAACTTCTTCTTTGCTCCGTGGATAGCACTTTTATTCTTAACATTAGGTGTTCCACTGTCAGTTACTAAAAACCTTCCCACACCATTATGGTACATTCTTATGACCCCAATCTTTTGCTTGGAGCTTAAGATCTATGGACAATGGATGTCTGGAGGACAACGAAGGCTCTCAAAGGTTGCCAATCCCGTAAATCATCTCTCCGTTGTTGGGAATTTTGTTGGTGCTTTGCTTGGTGCATCCATGGGACTAAAAGAAGGCCCGATATTCTTCTATGCTGTAGGATTGGCTCATTATGCGGTCCTGTTTGTGACTCTTTACCAAAGACTTCCAACAAACGAGACGCTGCCAAAGGATCTTCACCCGGTCTTCTTTCTATTTGTTGCTGCGCCTAGTGTTGCTTCTATGGCATGGGCAGCAATTCAAGGGTCCTTTGATTATGGATCTCGGATTTCTTATTTCATCGCCCTGTTCCTTTATTTCTCACTGGTAAATCATTATGCTAGGCAGATTTAGCATTCAAATACTTCATAACTTTTCTGGTCAGCTAGTAATAGAAACTTCATCCTTTGAGATTTGTGATGCCAATCACAACAGAATTGAATATAGAAGATGTGATCTCAAGTTTCTGAACTTGGGGTGTATTTGATATTGACATTTTCTCAAGTTTGGTTGGTCAAAAGTTCCGTAAAAATCAGGGAAAGGACTTATTTGGTCAGAGTAGGGAAAACATGTTCTATTAGTGGGCATTCGATGATGATTAAAAGAAAACCACTTATTTTGAGGAAAACATTTTACTTCATGCCAAACATACCCTTAATGAGAATCATATTGCTTTTAGTTTAGTTATCAAAATCTTTGATTTTCAAGTGTTAGGCTAATCCTTTATTCATGTCCCTCTACAGGCTGTTCGTATTAATTTCTTCCGAGGCATCAGGTATGTGTAATTTTCCTTTTTCCTGTAAAGCTCTCTCATTCCTCTTCATCGTTGGCTTAACGTCAAAAGCTTATTTGTTCGCTTCAGGTTTTCATTGGCTTGGTGGGCATATACTTTCCCCATGACCGGAGCTGCTATTGCCACCATCAGGTATTCAGCCGTAGTTACCAACACCGTGACAAAGTGTCTAGTTGTCATACTTTGCTCTCTTGCTACACTCACAGTAACCGCGCTGCTTGTAACAAGCATCATCTACGCCTTTGTTCTGAGAGACCTCTTCCCGAATGACATTTCAATTGCAATTAGTGAAAGAAGGCATAAAACAACTGGAATATGGCATCTTAATGGATTTCGCAGCTCAGATACCAAAGATATCGAGCAATATCTTAAATATGTAGATTCTTCGGACGGAAAAGATATTGAAGCTTCTCTTACACATCCAAACTCTAGTACCATAGAGTTGAGCACCTCTGCCCCTAATGAAGTCCGTCAACAATGATTTATACCTTCTTGTTATTGTTACTTTTTGTTAATCAAGTGAGGAACACCAAGATTTTGGCAGTTCCTGTGAACTTGGTATAGAAAAATGAACGTGGAGGTTCTTGTAATGAGGTACAAACACTGCGGAGATGTAAATTTTTGAGTGCCTTTCCAATTTTTAACTATTTTTTCATTTGTATAAACTGCCAGAGATGAGTGTTCCTGGTGTTGTAAAGGTTCTTCTATCTGTTCGAGTTAGTGCATAGCTGTCCTGTGACGGTTTGCAGGAAAGAAACGGTATACTCCTAAAAAGGGGATTCTCGCTCTAGTGAATCAAAAGAATGACTCTCGAGTTTGAAACGGATAAGTTCGATACAGATAACAAAGAATAGAAATTGAAGAGCAGGTGCCCTTTCCTATTACACTTTTATTGTTCAGTTTAGTAGTGCAAATTGTGGACACAATGTCATTTTATTTGGTGCCAAAACAAACTTCAAGCTTATAAAATGAAGGATTATTGCACAAGGATCTCAAAATATATATCTTATGAATGATCATATACTTTTACGTAGTATCAGTTGATAATTTCATTTCACATTTCTCAAGTCCGTCTTAGAGTCCACGTATGAACACCAACATTGTGTGTTACACGTGTGGGAAGATATTGAGTTATGTAATTGCATATATAACGTTAGTCGTTCAAGGATTTTCACTTAGATCGTTTGGTTGTTAATTAGAATTATGCAAGTATTACTAATGCAAGAATTAGTTATTAGGAAATATATGTATTACTAGGCAATTTGCCCGCGCTTTGCGCGGTCATTAATGACCTCATTTAGCTTACAAACTATACTTAGCCAATATTCGTGAATAAAATGACATAAGTGTAGATTCTTGTAAGAATTGAATATATTGAATGATCTATCGTGAAATAATCAAGCAACGCCTCCAATATTTGTTGTGTACACTAGTATCAAATATTATAAATTTCACGATGTACACTATAGTGTCTGACGCCCGCTTTTGACCGCAGTCTCGACGTATGCCAGTGGTTCCTGAATTAAATCACTATTTTTAAGGAGTCGCCACCTAATTATTCTATGGTGAATTAGGACACCTAAATTATTGCAATAAAATACTGCAATTCATCTCCATTTAAAAGGTCGACAAAACTTATGAGATTCTAGGTAAGGGTTCTCGATAATCTTAAAGGAAAGATGTTAGGCATCTAAAATGTGGTTATCCGATCAAACTTAGGCTTAATATTGTGTTAAAAATGCATATTTTGAAAGCGTAGAGTTAAGAAAAGGATGTTGCAAATAACTATCTGAAAGATATATTTTTTGACAAATTTGCATGAGGTTATTTATAAAATACAAAAAAATGGTTTTGTTGAGAAAGTATATGTTGTATATAAAATTAGTTTTTGATAAATATATTAAGGCAAAAATATATGGGACGAGCCTAAAATAGACTAGTGAAGGGATTTTTAATTTTTAAACTACTCTCCTAATTTGCCTATTTCGACCTAATTATTCTAAGCATTCTAATAATTTGCACAAGGCGGGATTTAAGGAATCAAATCAAAGTAGTGTTTAGAATAGATGAAGATATCATCTCGTCCCATTAGTTTAGTAGTTTCGAGATAGGAGTGTGATGCGGATCTCATGATGAGTCTTGTAATGAGACTCTTTGTTGCTCCCGATGTATTTCATGCAAACAAAGAAAAGATAAGGATTCGACCTAATTATTCTACGCATTCTAATAATTTGTACAATGTAACATAATTAAATTACAACAAATAAAGAAGCGGGCGGGATTTAAGGAATCAAAGTAGTGTTTAGGACAGATGAAGATATCATCTCGTCCTATTGGTTTAGAAGTTCCGAGATAGGAGTGTGAACATGGATGCGGATCTCATGATGAGTCTTGTAATGAGACTCTTTGTTGCTCCCGGTGTATTTCATGCAAACAAAGAAAAGATAGGATTAATACGAACCCAAATAACGCCAAATATGAATAATTAAACTACCAAGCATACATGTAAATCACAACAGGCCTCATTAATATATATTTTCGTTATTCTTGGGCTGGACAGAACTAACAGATAGGCCCATAACACTTTAAACATAAAACTATAAGACAAACTCAACCCAATATGATGCGTACTCACATACAGAGATATATGAGTCCCTATTTAATAACACTGAGATATATTATTTCACACACGTGTTTATGCACATTCAGTCATTAGCAAGCTGATCCTAGATTAATTAAACATATACTTTCTCATAATCAACCATTAGGAAAGTACCCAGTGACCTTGACAAGTTTATTCAACTTACTATGCATGTATACATATAGTAATCTTCAGATAACCTTAGAACTTAACCAAATTATAAAGGAAAGTAATTGATGTGAGATAGGAAACAAATTATCAGAACCAAATAGAGACATCTCTCAAGCTACATATAATAATCTGCATGTATGCATGTATACATATAGTAAAACTCTTTCCCTGGCTTGCAAGTGAACATAACATGATTCAAGTTGGTTCTCATTTTTGATAGAACACAGACCAAAATGACAAGTCAGATTTCCAGTTTTACCTAAACAGATGGTCAAACTAGGTGATTTAGACTGTAGATTAGCAGTTTCAGCATAGATGTACAAGTATATGCAAACCAGTTTATTAACATGACACTATAGTCTAGTCTTTCATCAATTTAAGATTTTTATAAGCCTAGAATTCATTCAAAACTAAACTAATGCAGGAGGTAGGGTTATATATGATACTGGACTGACAATGTACATAACCTCAAACAAGGGATAAACTTTGACAGCTTCAAGTAGACACATAGAAGATGATGACATTATTTCAACATGACATGTTGAGTACAGATGAATATTAAAATCTTTTTATTTTAAACTAGTATACACATATCAGGACTCAGATTCATAGATTATGAAGCACATGGCCGGATCATATTACACCAAAGTAGACATATAAGAGTCAAACATGAAGGCAATGCATACACATGCATGACAGAGTTAAACAACTGAGCTACTGATCACTACTCAAACTGCATTGTTCACATAGAACTAACAACCCATACAAATCTAAAACTACAGGTGCTAAAGGTCCAGATGGAGAATGGGTCAGTCATAAATACTTAAATGTTTAGAAATCAACTGACAGATGAAACTACAATTCCTACAAGCCTATTTTTTATATTCAACATAACCAGTTATGCACATGGTACCCGTAGATTCATTATATTAGATTAGGATACCAGAAAGCATTCGAGTTCATCTTCTGTCTAAGTTATGCGATTTCTTGCCAACATGCATTCCTAGGTGTAGCAAAATGTTAACAGTAAACACAAGACTAATATAATCAATTTTAGAGTTGAACATGATTAAACAACAGAAGACACATAAAACACAGAAATAAACTAGAATCGAGTTTACCTTCTCCGCGAACCGAGGCGTGTTTCGACTCGTCGATTCCGCTTGGAGATGTTTTTATGCTATACGATTGAGAAAAAGGGCAAAAGTTTAAGGATTTTGTGGCTTTGTTAACCAAAACTGAGAGTAAACAACAAAGGGGATTTCTTTTGATTTTTTAATTCTCAAGGAGAGTAACTCTCTGATTTTTCTGAACTCCTTGAAAGCAATCAATATATGAGTTTTGTCTTAGTTTTTTCAAGACCCAGAATTTTCGATCCCTTAAACACAACCCACATGGGTTGTATTTATAGCCAAAGAAACTCTCCTTGTTCACCACCCACCCCCAAATTCGAATTTTGAAATACATAGGGGCAAGTTTCTGAAAGAAATCTGACAAGAGGTGATAGGATTTCACCTTTTAAGAGTTGGATTTGATGGAATGGAGCCGTTTGAGAGTTGTTGACGGATATAGGCTGCTATTTAACGTCTAAAAAAGGTGATGGGTGAGGATTTTCGGGGTGTGATGCGGCGATGTCAGGGACGAAGTTTGGGGTAAGGGGTCGTTTGGTTCTGGTTTAGTTGGGGACGATTTGGTTAGGGGTATTGAAGAAATGGGGGTTGGGCTCGGGTCAGTAGAATTTGGGCTAAATGGGAGGGCTGTTTATTTGGGGAAATAATTGGCTGGTTGACAAAATGGGGTGTGTATTGGGCTGACGGGTTAGTTTTGGGCTGGGGAGATAGACGAAAATGTTGGGAGATTAATTATTAAAATACACTTCTTTGTCCTGGTTAATTTCTAAAAGTGCACACTCATAAATTACGGTATAAAAGATTTAATATATATAATTAATTTAAGTAAAAATATAATACTCATATTAAAAAGATTAGTTTGGTAATTGATGAAAATAATAAGAAAAAAATCAATCACCAATGCCGATGTTGAAATATTTAAAATTGTTTTGCTGGTAATTTTAATTATAAAACATAATACCTGATATTCTAAAATTATGTTGTAATTAGTGAAAAAATATTAAAATTATCTATTTTTTTGAGAATTTTCAAGACTGAGAAGTATAGTGAAATTAATTGAAGATAAAAGAACGACCTGAATGAAATGTTCACAGGTAAACAAATAATCGGTAAAGAGGAGATAAAATTAGGTGTCAACATACCGTACGTCTTCAAATTCCTCACAACTCTGGTTGTACTTCTACTTGGTAGGGAATGCTATATTTACAACTCAACAATAATTCAAATTGGTTCAACCAAATTTGACAAAGAGTACTATACCTTATTTGTGGAAATGATACAGGTATTCACTCTATTCCTTCTAGTTTATAAAATTTGTATAATGACATGATAATATATCAAGAAAGATTTACACAATAATATACCAAGAAAGCCTTTTAACAACTATATCGCTATGATATTATGACATTCCTAAGCTATGGTGACATAAGTGGTTAGTCAGTTCTTTCTGAGAAGCAGGGCATCCTAGCTTCCCATTGTCCACATTTGTGCATCTTGACTCGCCTGTATTTCGAGCTTCCTCTAGAGAACCCAGTGCTTTGACGTTGAAGTATGTGCATAAACTCTTCCTTTGAGAAATTACACATCTACGTACCAAGTCGCATACAAAACAATAACAATGATACAAAATCAGCTTCCTGTTTGAGGAAAAAGATTTCTAACAATAACAGTCAGATTTCTCCATTTAAATAGTGTCATCAGATCTTTACAGATTAAACCCATTCTAACTACTATGTCATACCCAGCAGCAGCATGTACAACGTCAAATCCCCCTGTAACATTCAAATTTTCATTAACAATAGTCAGTTGAAGCTTGCAGTTAATTAGAAACATGCAGTTAATTAGTAAAACAAAGTAGTGTGAGAAAATCTCCAAGGGAATAGTAGTTAAGTGGCCGAGACACCAATGCAACAAAAGTAAAATAACGTCCCTGCAAACCAAAAGGTGCATACATGAAGTGGTTGAAAAACGAAAAGCTGCATACCTCTGCCGATTGTAGTAATTTTCTGAGTCCCCCTGTGAGAATTCATAGTTTAGTTTTGTTAAAGTGTAGCCCAGCAGAGAGTCTCCCATGTGGGACCCTTTCCCTTTCCCTTTCCCTTTCCTTTTCCTTTGTATATTTGGTGAATATTAAACTTATCTTTGTACCTTAATTAGTAGTGTAATATTACCATAATTATAAAGTTAGTAGTCTTATAGAATAAGAATTCCTAGGTAGAATAGGAATAGGATCTTCCTTGTAACTTGTATATATATGTCTTTCATTAATAAGAATAATCAAGAGATTATTTCTTTCATGGTATCAAGAGTCTAGGTTCTCTTTCCATTGCTTCCGCTCCTCAAAAAATCCCTCTTCTCTTCACGGTTTTCCACCCACAACCGAAGCCAAAATCCCTCTTCCCCTCTCGGTTTTTTAACCAAGACCGAGCCTCTCCTCCTTTTTCCTCACAAATTTCCTTCTCTGAATCTTGTTGTTCTATTCCCTATGACAGATAAGAACACTTTTCATCCTGCCCTCACAGTTTCTAACATCAAGAGCATTCTTCCTATCGTTCTTGACCTAGAAAACGTCCAATATGAGACGTGGAAGGAATTATTTAAAATTCATGCTTTGACACATAAAGTCCTCCACCACATCATTCCTCCAACTCCTCCAAAGGAGGGTGATACGACGTCTACTTCTATGACGGTTATACCCACTAAAGAAGCAGATCCAGAATTATGGGTCATGCTTGATGTCAAGGTTTTTCAGTGGATTTATGCCACCTTCTCCTTGGATCTTTTACAGATGATTATGGAACCTTACTCCACAGCTATGGCGGCGAGGATTCAATTGCGAGACATTTTCTAAGATAACAGTAATTCTCGTATTGTTATCCTTGAGCATGAATTTTCTCAAGTTTCTATGGCGAATGTCACGACCCGAACCCGGACCCGTGACCGGTGCCTTAACCCGGGCACCCTAGTGACACAACATCAGAGAAAACCAGCGAAATGTAAACTCAAGATAAACAACCATTAAGATATAGAATAGTCTAGCCCAAAATGGCTAACCCAAAAGTACATAAACCGAACAGTTACATCCTTAACGAACCAAGTTCTGACAAGACTACAGGCCTCTAAGAATGAATAACACTATGACGACAGGCCCCGTCATGCCCTGAATGTACAAAATATCAATGACTCGGGAGGACCATACCAAAAGTCGAGCCTCCAAGAAATGAGCTCACGACACGTAGTACAAGATCCTAGGAACGAGGATCTACCACCGCTTCCTTACCGCAGATTTAACGCAGCCGGCGAAGCGGGTCAAGACACAACGCATCAAGTATGTAAAATCGAAAATATCGTAGTAATATCATAAGTCCAAAATACATTAAAGTTATAGATAAAACCAAATTATGTCAGACCGTGCCTTACTAATAATGAGAGTAACAAGTATACATTTTATAGCATAAAAATAGAGGCTCATGATCAAAACAGGTACCTCGCCTGTAGTATCATTAAGCAATCCTACTCGGGACTATTTCACCCGCATAGGTCCTGTGGACCCGCATGAGGTCATCCGCCTCGCCATAGGACTATTTCACCCGCACGGGACTATTTCACCCGCATGGATCCCGTGGATCCGCATGAGTACCATCGCGCACTCGCGTGGGACTATTTCACCCGCATGGATCCTATGGTCCGATCCGCACGAGTACAAGCGCCGCACTCGCATCATGGGTAGCAAATCCATGGCATAAATAATAACCCGGGTTTACAGAATAATATATATATAACATAGCTCATCCGCTATCATACATAACATAAGCACTACCGCCTATCATATCATAACATAAGCACTACCTATTATCATATCATAACATAAGCACTACCGGCCTATCATAACTTAAGCAAGTTAAGAATCACCTAACTTCTTATTAATAGTATTAATATATCCTCTCATTTTAGTATACCTAAGGCACGATCATGTCTTTTAATAAAAATCCGGGAATTTAACCCAAGTATCATGTACCTCTAACCTTTTAAGGAATAACTCTTTTTATACAAAAATTCCAAGATACTAATCACCATAGTATCAAGTTACGATTTCTTTTCAAAACAAGTCACATTTCCTTTTAAAACTAGCTCAAGCTTCTAAATTAAGTGACTTCATTTCTTGTAAAACCTTAGGCAATTCATGCCTTAAAACCATTTTCCTTCCACAAGTTCAAAACATCAAAACCTATCTCCATTAAACTTTCACAAACTAATATAACCAACTCCCCATAAAGCAGTTATATTAGAGTTAAACAATAGTAAAACACATTCCCTTAAGTCCAAGGAATTTTTATACTTTTCTTTTAAAACGAAGCAAGTATCAAATACTTATAACAAACGAAGATTTCCAAATCTCAGACGTCTACCGTACTACATGTACAACTAATCATGCTCAAGAGATAGGAAAGCTCCACATACCTCTTCGGTCAATCCACAAGCTAAGTCCAATTTACCGCACGTAGTATGTCAACCTAAAATGACCACAATACGTTTATCAAGCTCTAATTATAATGCAGAATTTTCCCAAGTTAAAGTCACCAATTTCCTACGAAAATTGGGCGTTTCCTTTGTTTCTACATACTTTGCCACATTTTACAAGGTCGATTTTTCACTCTCTAATTCCATGTTTAAGGCTCAACAACCAACCAACACGAACGGTATTGCACACCTAACCTTTGGTGTGTAAAATTAAGCCCCACAAGTTAAAACAACTAACCCAACAAGTCTAATGTAGTATTTAGGCAACAACATGCTCATAAAATCCCCAAACCAATTCTTTCATAATCAAACCCCATTTCTTACATGCAACTACTCTAAGTGCATTTTTTCCAACTACAAGTTCTTCCTATTAAACATGCAACGCCTAATACCAACTACAAGAGAAGAAATGTTACCTTGAGTTTTAGCCAAACTTAATCCAACACCTTGCTAGCCTTTTCTCCAAGAACACCACCACAATAGTCTTCACAAGCTTGTAATAACCTTTCCTTCCTATTACACTTTTCGATTTTTCCTTAGGCTAGAATTCCTCTTGGGAATTTAGAAGGATGAACTTTTAATTTAGAGAGATGGAGTGTAAAGATGAAAAGTTGAAAGAAATGACCAAGCCTTGGTCAATATAATGCATGTAGAGAAAATCGACGTGGGACACTTGTCACCCTCCCACGGCCTCTTTTAAAACAAAAATCGACTTTCTAAGTTTTTTCGCCCAAATTTCCCGCCATGCGCTTTCCTCGGCGCGGCGCGCAACTCTGCGGACCGGATCTTTCGGCCATGCTTCGCTTCCGGCCATGGCGCTGGAACTTCGCCACCGCGACTTCACGCGCTGGCGCCGCGTCTCGCCCGGCCGCGGCTCTGAGGCCCCTGAACGTGTTTCTCTAATTTCTCGCACGGCCCCACACGCACGGCCCGAACCACGGGGTATAACAGCGAATTTTCCAAACGTTCTTCTTATTGCAAACGCCTCAAGGACTTGGCATACCAACTTCGCAACGTGGGTTCTCCTGTTTTTGATAGTCGTCTGGTTCTTCAGATGGTTGTCGGTCTATCCGAGGCCTATACAGGGTTACTTCGGTTATTCGTCAGAGTAACCCCCTACCGGCGTTCTATCAATCCCACTCCATGTTTACTTTGGAAGAAGTAGGTTTGACTAAAAGAACATCGATCGAAGCAAATTCCGTGCCATGATGAATACTTCCAATTTATCCCGTTCCAATCGAAGCAATGTGACCCAAAATCACAACAACGAGGGTGGTAAGAAGGGCCAAAATCGGAAGAATAATGGCAAGAATCGCGGCGGCAAAGATCAACAGCGATTCGGGCCCACAGGCCCTCGACGCATAAATGGTCCCAAAGACCACGCGCTGGCGTCGTGGCTCGCTGACGCCTTTACGCGCCGCAACTCAGCCTTACATCACCGCGGCGCCAAGACGCCTAGTGCAAAGACCGCGCCCGGGCCTTCTACCTGTGCCGACTCCATGTTTCGCATCAACGTATGGGCGCACCGCAGCCTAGTATACTGGGCTCGCCTCATCGCACTCCACCACACAGCGGGCCCCACTCAGACCGACATTGAAGCAGCGATGCACACGTTTGACTTGACGCAACCGGATCCTAATTGGTACATGAACACCGACGCCACTACCCACATGACATCCGACCAAGATACTATTTCGTCTTATTCCAATTTGAGCACTAATCGTGGTATAACTGTTGGTAATGACAATTTTATTCCAATTAAGGGTTATGGTCATAAAACTTTGTCCCCTCCTCATCCACCAATTGTCATGAAATATACCCTTCATGCCCCAATATTGATTAAAAATTTGGTGTATGTTCGTAAATTCACCACTGATAATTGAGTTTCTATTAATTTTGATCCATTTGGGTTTTATGTGAAGGATTTCAAGACGGGGAGTCATCTCATGAGGTGTGACAGTAGGGGGGAACTTTATCCAATCACACCGAGTCTCAAAGATTCGCAAGCTATGCCATCCACTTTGCAGCCTTCGCTTCTTCCTCGCGTACGCTTGTTTCAGTCATCCGGTCGTTTATTTTATCTTCTTTAGATAGACATAAGTTTATTTCTTGTAAGGGTACGTGTAGTACTCCACTTTGTCAATCATGTATTTTGGGAAAATTATTAAGTTACCATTTGTAGCTTCGAATTCTAATACTTCAATGCCATTTGAGATTATTCATAGTGATTTATGGGCATCTCCGGTTGTCAATTTTATGGGTCATCGTTATTATGTTCTATTCTTAGATGAATATTCTAAATATTTATGGACGTTTCCAATTGCGAAAAAATCTCAAGTTTTTTTTTATTTTCATAAAATTTAGAGCTTTCATAAGAACACAATTTGAACGGAAAATCAAAAACATCCAATGTGATAATGACAAAGAGTATGACAATGGAGAATTTAGGAAGTTCTGTGCTCAAAATGAGATAAATTTTCATTTTTGTTGTCCTCATACGTCTTCACAAAATGGGAAAACTGAGTGAAAAATTCGTACCATTAATAATATTGTTCGCACTTACTTAGTTCATTCTTCCGTTCCTCCATTATTTTGGCATCATGCGCTACAAATGACTACCGATCTACTAAATATTCTTCCCTATAAAGGTTTGACATATTCATCCCCTCTCAAAGTGTTATACAATAAGACTCCGTCATATTCTCATCTTATAGTTTTCGGATGCTTATGTTATCCATTGTTTCATCTGCTCTGATACCATAAAAGAAATAATCCATTGATTATTCTTATTAATGAAAGATATATATATATAAGTTACAAGGAAGATCCTCTTCCTATTCTACCTAGGAATCCCTATTCTATAAAACTACTAACTTTACAATTATATAATATTAAACTACTAATTAAGGTACAAACCTAAGTCTAATATTCACCAAATATACAAAGGAATGGAAAAGGGCCCCCACATGGGAGACTCTCGGCTGGGCTACACTTTAACAAGTTTAATTGCAGGTGATAGCGAGAATTGGGACTATGTTCAGTCGATTTATTGAAGAATACATAGATAAGAAACATGAAAAGAGTGGCTGAAATTCATGAGAATTCGTCTTCTTCCCCAAATTCATGAGACAGAGATACGAACGATTTAGTTATTCATGTATTAGTTACATCTTCTATTCTACAGAAAATAATGCATAGATTCCCTCGTAACTTATACATGTATTAGTTATGCAGGATTCTAAATAGCTAACCAAACATCGTATTTGGTGTGATGAATTTTATACATAACAAAAAAATGCTACTCCCTCCGGCTCAAATTATTTGTCGTGGTTACTAAAAATAGTTGTCTCAAATTATTTGTCATTTTAGAAGTTCAAGACGTAATTAATTATTTATTCTTCATTTTGCCCTTTGTCATTAATGCACATAATAGAATCAATATTTAATGGAAATATATTATAACTTAGACATGATTAAAGGTAAAGTAGGTCAAACGTCGTTCCTAATTAATATTTCTTAAGGGCGTGTAAACAAAAAACGATAAATAATTTGAGACGGATGAAATACCAAACATAGTACAAATTATGTAAAAATGAATATATGAATAAATCAGCTCACGACCAAACTACCCTTAGTTAAAAAGTTATTACATTACTCCCTCTCTTTCTTTAAGATTTTGAGTTGAGTGTAGTATTTTTTGCATTTTTTAAGTGAATCATCCGAACAATAAGAGAAGTGCTAGTAGACATAGCTCACGGTTTTTCCTTTTATGTTTGATTCATCATAAGCTTGCATTAATTATGAAACGTAGCTTGCGCCTTTGAGTGCATCTTTTTTTATTTATTTATATATAATTAGTTTTTGAAATTAATCATATTTCTTATATTTTAAGGGAGCCATAATCACCAAAGCTTTCTCTTTTGAGCATAACATTCAAAACAGATGAATTGTATGAAAGAAAGTTCATTCATGAGTCAAACACTGGCAGTACTCTCTTAGGTGACGTTTACTTAAAGTGTTGGAGTTTTTTAGTTTACAAATTCAATTTTTAAGTTTTTGAAAAAAGTATTTGTTTGAACTAAATATTTAAAAATAAAGTTACTCATTTTATAAATTTTCAAATTCAACTTTTGTAATCTTTCAAAAGGTTACTAATGAATTAAGGAGCTATGTACTTTGTCATTGTTTGGGTCAAAAGGTGAAGTCCCTCGCCCTGCTGCTGGCTCGGCTGCAGAGAAATGATGGAAGAATCGTGGTACCACTAGGTGAGACACATTGCTCTGTGCCACTGAGCCATCATCCCGCACAGGAGAAATGAAACTCTCACATCACACAAGGCCGAACTCGCTACTTGCATTTCTTTGCCATTGTTGCAAAGATGAGGATGATTGTCTTTTATCCATAAATAGATTTGAACTAGAATTTATCTTTTTTCTGAATGTTTAGTCCTTTCCGGAGATAGAAACAATTCAATACGCGATCATATTCAATATATATAGATATTAAAGAAAATAAATAAAATGAATTTCAAAGCAGATGCGGAGTTAAGATTTGAAATTATAGACCTTATTGAAAGAAACAATAAGTCAATCCGCGACCAGCCGACCATAGTCTGTTTGTGAGAAGTTCATGCTTTGTAAAATCATTTTTGAAAGGCCCTCACAAAATCATCAATCATCATCTTCGAAAATTATTATGCTTCATCATTTACCATTTGAGGCTTCGTAGATACATGTAACTTTTCCTAGTTATTTTAGAAGCCTGAGAATATCTAGTCAAATGTATCAATATTCTCGGTTTTTTGTATATTGTTTATGTTGGTCATTGAAGTTTACAAAAGAGGTCATATACCGAAAATCTGAAGTGATCAATAGTGAACTCCTTTGTCCAAAAAAAAAAGAGAGAATGGTAAGATCCGTATTAAGGGAAACTATCTAATTTTTGGTATGAATTTGAATATTATTTTTTACAATTAAAATTTATACATGTAGATATCATATTAGTATTATGCCTTGATTTCTTTTCTTTGTCGAGTACATCCTTTACTGTGCTCTCTCTTGAGCCGATAGTTTTTTCGAAAATATCTCTATCTCTCAAGGTAGAGGTAAAATCTGCGTACATTTTACCCTTCTTAGATTTCACTTTGTGGAATTACACTGAGTATGTTGTTATTGTTGTAGATATCATTTTAGGAATAATATATTCACAATCTTCTTCAATAATTTTTTATTAGGAAAAATCATAGTTAAAAGAAGAATAGTTTTACTTTTCAAATTGGGATGGATGAAGTAATAAATAATGGTGATTTTGTGTAGCCGCCATTTTAATTTTCAGAACAATCCAAGTAACCAATCAGGTAAATGGTGTATACAGATTACCGAAAGTATGCAAGAGGGAGGAGGTGAATTTATGTGAAGATTTTGTTAGGTGTTTAGACCGATTTTTATAATTATATATATTTGAATTTTTCTTTTTAGTTGAAGAAAGGATAAAATAATTATCATAATTGGTTTTAGAATTTTAATCATATTTGGTTAATTCTTTTTTTGCAGGAGAATGTTTTGTTCTATAAATTGAGGATTCCTTTTTCTCACCAGTCAAATTTGTGGCCTTAGAGTCACAAGTTCGATTCTCACGACACGTTTCCAAGATATGTCTCGTATTAAAGTCAGTAGCTTAACTCATGCATGTTGCGTGTGGGTTTGATACTCCTTAGACAATCTGTGGCTCGACCAGAAGATTGATCCGTTGGTGGCGATCAAACATCGAATGCGCGCACATCCGCGATTTACTGGCGCGGCGCAAGAACGGATTCCATTCGCCTCAGAAAGCATAAGACAAAGACTTGTGCAGTATTAACGATATGCAGACTACGCCACCCTTGCACTTGATTATCAAAATAATAATAATAATAATAATGTCACAAAAATTGAAAAGAGGGGTATAAAAATATCATTACATATTGACTTTACAAAGCACAAAGCAAGACATTTTCCAAGTCGAAAAGTGGTTAATTCTTCCTTGACAAAAAAAGGACAAACAATGTGAGTCATGTAGATTCTTTGTCTCCTCAAAACTTCCAAGAATTTCCAATTGGAGTAGACAACAACACAAAGGGACAGGACAATCAATCTATATGGCCACAATATGTGAATATCTATCTTCACTTCACACCTCTCATCTTCTTTAATTTTTCTTTCTTCTATCACGTATAATATATATCATTTAAGTAGACTTTGCATATCTTCCTTGTAGTACTGAAGCTTCATTAATCACTCATCACCTGAAATAGACAAAATTAAATGGCAATAAGAAAATGATCAAGCAAAAAGTTTCAATTATAATGGTAGGTTATATCCATTAACTACTACTACTACTCAATACCAAACTAATCGTATATTGTTAAATTAAAGAAAATAAATTTTGGCCCTGACATGATCTAAAAAGCTACCTCGGAGATGAGGATTAATGTAAACGAATGTACAAAGAGACAACACCGATAATCAGAGGTTGAGTTGAAGGCACGAGTTTGACAAAATCTAGTAACTCAAAAGGGCTAAAATTCAGAACTTATAAATTTCAAATTCTGAATCTGACTCTGATACCAACTCATTTTCTTAACACTCCCGACACAACCAATACTAGACATCTAGACTCAGATTTACCATGTAAAATAAGTGAATCTGCCTAACTCAAGTTTTATTTTTCCTTTTCTACAATACCCCTAGCTTGTGTAAGTCGTTAACTCAACAAACTAGCTCATCTTGAAATGAGAATCGCCCGAAAATCATATAAAGAGACAGCAACTCTTAGTAACATATACTCTAAAAATGATATACTATAAAAGAAGTTATGACATACCATTAATAGTTCTTTTGCAATGTAGAACAGCCTCATAAATGGAACTCTCAGAATCACAAGATCTACGCCAATCATCATCAGAATAATTGGCTATGCTTGTCCTTGGAGTTATAGATGTCCCCTCAGAACTTCCCCAGTTCTTGCTCATAATTCCCTCTATAGATCTTGTACTACTTATTACTATTGCACTACTTGTGCACCCACCACATCTTATTTTCTTCAGAAAACCCAACAAGTTCTTGAAAATCCCAACTACACTCCTAGAGGAATTATTATGCACTTTTTCTTTCTTGGCAATAAATGAAGAAATATTTAGAGATATTGAAGGCTCTATATTTTTCATTATGGACACAGTACTACTCGAGATGTGTTCTTGATCTGATATTGGAAAATTGAAGTTGATGAAATCATGTGGATTAACATTAGAGAATCTTTTAGAAGGAGAAAGTGAGGGATCCATTTCAATGAATGCAGCTTCTTCTTCATTAATATCATCCAATGTGTATTCATCCATGCTATCAAAATTAGATGGCTTTGTATTTACTAACCAACTGTATGAGAAGCTCTCAGTGGAGAAAGACTGGAGGGAATTTTCCATGACAGATCAAGTCTCTCTCTGATTTTTTTCTGCATACAAACAACTAACAAGAGAAGAGAAGAGAGAAAAAAAGAAAAGGTTGTCATCAGGTTTACATGGAAAGTAAGTTATATTCGGTGGGTGACAGTAGTAGATTTTAACGTGTGATAAGCAAGTTTGTTATCATTAGTCCATTTTTATTAAGATACTAATTAATGTTTATTAAGAGAATTACCTGTAATTACTCAATAAGATACATCATTGTATAATTTTTTTTAATATTGTCAGACATATATATATACATACACTATGAAATTACAGTGAGTATATTGTTGTTTGTATATATATATACTACATAGAGTTTAAATACAAAACTATACTCTTTTTCGGTCCCAAATAGTACTCGATTTTACAATAATTATTATTTTTTTCAAAATATTTAACGTTTTAAAAAAAACGAGAAATTATTTATCAACTTTTTAATTTTTTTTCTTATTAACCAATTAATGAAATGTTTATTAAGAGAGATCTTTCCCCGTAAAAACAGAAAAGTAGTTTGTAAATAATTTAAGACTATTAATTAATATCTTTTAAAAAATGAACAAAACTAAAAAATATAGATAGTAATTAAACTGAAAGAAGTACTGTTTTGATCGAAGGACTGACGACCCTTTTGCTACCTAATAAGATATGTGTGGTGGTCTACAAACTGATTCAATTAATAAAATGAAGGAGTAAAGAAATAGATAAGCAAACCCCACATGCACTCATGAACATACATTATATCTAAAGCTTACTCTTAATATAATTTTATTTTAATATATTTACAACTACTAAACTTCGTAAAGAAGCTACGACTTTATTGGTATCGCTAATAATAGCTATAGAATTAAAATGTCTGTTAGTAATAAACATGTTGATGCACTCATGTCCACAATCCCCAAACCATTAAAAGTTTCCTCAAACCTAACCTCAATTGTTGAGTATCATAAGCGGTTTTGGAAACTTAACATTTACCCTCTCTGCAGATAACACTTAATGTCTATCACGTGAACGGCCTTGGATTCACGTTTCTAGAAAGAAATCATTATCCGAAGAGCTCTTGCTTCCACCGAAGCGCTTAACTAAACTTTTACGACTTAGTTTTCCCATTGAACCTTATTCCTGGGATCTCCAGTCTTTAAGGTTGGGTATCCACCGTATCAGTTTTTATTGTTTGGATTTTAAGTCCATTTCCCTAGACAGGCAGGTTGTCTGATCTCTGGATATGTCATTCGTCAAGGGATCTGCTATGTTTTCCTTTGATTTTATGTAATCAATGGAAATAATACCCGTGGTGATCAGCTGCCAAACAGTCTTATATCTCCGTCGAATATGACGAGCTTTACCGTTGTACATGAAGCTCCGTGCCCTTCCTAGAGCCGACTGGCTATCGCAGTGGATCATTACAGAAGGCACGGGTTTTTCCAACATGGGATATCCTCTAAGAAATCATGAAGCCACTCAGATTCTTCCCATGCTTTGTCTAAAGCGATCAACTCCGACTCCATCGTGGATCGGGCGATGCAAGTTTGATTAGAGGATTTCCAAGATACAGCCCCACCACCAATTATAAATATATACCCACTGGTGGACTTGGTGTTTTCAATATCAGATATCCAGTTTGCATCACTGTACCCTTCGAGTACAGCTGAATATCTCGAATAATGTAACCCGTAACTTAGCGTGTGTTTCAGGTATCGTAGTACCCGATTCAACACTTTTCAGTGATCCTCACTCGGATTACGGGTGAACCTAGCCAATTTATTGACTGTTTAAGCGCTGTCAGGTCGAGTGCACTTTGTAATATACATCAAACTACCAATCACCTGCGCATACCGTTCCTGGCGTACGGGCGCATCAATATTTTTGTCAATCTTCTGATTTCCATCCAGTGGTGTCGTTATTGGCGAACTGTCGTACATCCCAAATTTCTTTAGTACATCCTCGATGTAGTGAGATTGAGACAAGACCAGTCCGTCAGATGTCTTAGAGACCTTGATCCCTAAGATGACATCTGCGATACCCATATCTTTCATGTAAAAACATTATTTTAATATGTTCTTAGTCTCTAGGATTATCTTAGGACTGCTCTCAGTGATCAACATGTCGTCTACATAGAGACATATCATGACGAATGAATCGATATTTCCTTTCACGTAAACACATTTGTCACACTCGTTAATGGTGAACCCTATCGATAGTAGGGTACTATCAAATTTCTCGTACCATTTCTTCGGGGATTGTTTCAGCTCGTACAGAGATTTGACAAGCCGACAGACTTTTGTCACTTGTCCCGAAACCACATACCCCTCGGGTTGGTCCATATATATTTCTTCTTCTAAATCACCATTCAGGAAGGCTGTCTTGACATCCATTTGATGTATTTTAAGATCCCACAACGCGGCGATCGCTATAAACATGTGTATTGATGTCATCCTGGACACCAGAGAGTAGGTGTCAAAGTAATCAAGGCACTCCGTTTGGAGATAGCCCTTGACTACCAACCTAGCCTTGTACTTGTCTATAGATCCATCTGCTTTTAACTTCCGTGAGGATCCACTTACAACCCAAAGATTTGTGTCCCGGAGGAAGTATAACCAACTCCCAGATGTGGTTGTGCAGGATGAACTCTATCTCACTCTCTATAGCTTCTTTCCAGAGTGGTGCTTCTGGAGTTGATAATGCTTCGGCGATTGTCAGTGGTTCGTCCTGAACCAGATAAGCTACAAAGTATGTACAGAAAGACTTGTCCTTCCGGCCCCTTTTGCTTCGTCTTGGTGCCATCTCTGAATCTTCCAAGTCCTGAGAATCTGGAATACTGGATTTCGGATAGTCAACCACTTCAGAATTCACTAGATCTGAACCGTTTACACCCGGGCAGTCGAAGACTCCTGGATCCTCAGAGGGTTGCTCATAACTTTGTTTGCGAGAGGTTATGTTTCTTTCCTCTATAGGAAACGAATCTTCAAAGAAACTTGCGTTTCTTGATTCCATGATCGTACCTATATGAATGACCGATACATCTGACTTATGCACTAGGAAGCGATAAACACTAATGTTATTGGCATATCCGATGAATATGCAATCCATAATTTAGGTCCAATTTTGACCTGCTTTGGCTTAGGTACTTCTACCTTGGCCAGACAACCCCATACCTTCAACTATTTGTAGGTAGGTTTCTTTCCTTTCCATAGCTCGTATGGAGTCTTGTCCTTACCCTTGTGTGGGGCTCTATTAAGAATCTTCTTCGCGGTAAGGACAACTTCTCCCCACATGGTTTGGGGAAGGCCTGAATTGATGAGTAAAGCAGTCATTATTTCCTTTAACATTCGGTTCTTACGTTCATCAACACCGTTTGATTGAGGTGAATAATGAGCCGTCGTTTGATGAACTATATCCGATTGGGTACAAAATTCTTCAAAAGGCGCTACATATTCTCCCCCTCTATCGCTACGGATTGATTTAATCCGTCCGCCTAGTTGGTTCTCAACTTTTGCTTTGTAGCGCTTGAACGCTTCAAAGGCTTCATCTTTACTTTTAAGTAAGTAAATGTAGCAAAACCTTGTGCTATTATCTATGAAAGTCACAAAGTATTTGTTCCCCCTTCTAGTTTGAGCGAACTTCAAATCACATATATCAGTATGTATGAGTTCTAGAGGAGTGGTTTCCCTTTCGACGGATCTAAAGAGACTCTTGGACAGTTTGGCTCTACGCACACCTCACACTTACGTTGAGGGTTTACGTCGATAGATGGCAACAACTCCAACTTTACCAATCTTTGGATAGATTGATAGTTTACATGTCATAATCTATGATGCCATAAATAAGAAGACTCAAGCAAATAAGTAGAAGACTCAATTTTATTGATAGTTGAAGTAGAAGGCATTACAAGTGTAACATTAAACTTAAAGAGGCCTTCACAGACGAAGCCCCTTCCTACAAAAGTTCCGTTTTAGTGATTATAAATTTATTGGCCTCTAACACTAGCCTAAAACCAACATTCACCAACAAAGGTCCGGAAATTAAATTTCTTTGAATTTTCAGTGCATCACTTACTTCAGAGTTAGCTCATTTCCGGACGTCATCTTTAGGATTACCTTTCCTCCCCCAGCACCTCTGACGAAGAATTGTTGCCCATGAACAACTTCTTATATGTGATTGGTGTATATGTGGAGAAGACGTCTTTATTGGAACAAATGTGACGGGTAGCACCCGTGTCCAACCACCACTGCACCGGATTCTCAACGAGGTTAGCTTTAAGTACCACCGCTGAGAACTCCTCAATCATATCATCTAAGAGTGTGTCCTCGACGATGTTAGCCTTAGCCTTGCCTTTGGACTTCTTATGATTCTCGTTTTTGAGCTTGCGACAGTCCTTGGCCATGTGACCAATTTTACCACAATGATGACAATTTCCCTTAAACTTTTCAGTTATTTGGGACTTACCAACCTTCTGGAACTTTCGCTTCTTGCTTGGGTTCCCTTTGACTTCCGCTAGGTTCGCCTTAACCTCAGGTTTGTTTCCCCTTTGGCATGGTCTTCTTATTATCCTCATGAATTTGGAGTTTGATAATAAGCTCATCTAAGGTCATCTCCTTCGTCTTGAGTTTCAAATAATTCATAAACTTAGTCCACGAGGGAGGCAACTTCTTAATAAACGACACAAACAAGAATTGCTCGTCGGGCTTCAATCCTCCCAAATCCAGGTGATGTAGAATCATTTGAAACTTCTGGACTTGGGATGACACACTTTTGTTGTCCACCATTTGAAATTTCAAAAATTTCCCAACGATGAACTTTTTACTACCCGCATCTTGGGTATTGTATTTCTTCTGTAGTTTGTCCCACAACTGTTTGACAGTTTCAACGGTGCAATATACCGTGTACAAAGGATCGGGCAAACTATTCAGAATATGGTTCCTGCACATGAAATCACTATGATTCCATGCATCGTGAACCATCTTCATGTCGTTAATGACATGGATACCTTGGCCCCCACCCGCCGTTTCATTTGGCTGAGGGTCCGTGTCTTCCACAACTTATAGAAGGTCTTCGGTTAGAAAACGTGACATTTTCATAACCGTCAGGAAGAACAACATCTTTTGCTGCCATCTTTTGAAATGTGCACCCATGAACTTCTCGGGGCGTTCATGGTGAAATTCGGCGGGTGTTGGAGCCGTGGCGCTCCCTTGAGCAGTAGCAAAAGCGTTGTGAACGCCTTGAGCAACAGTAGGATTGACACTATTTGTGCCAAACGCAGTGGTGTTGAAGGCATTAGGATCGCCTTGAGCAGTGGTGGTGAAGGCAATGAGATTGCCTTGAGCAGCGGCGGAATTTTCAGCGTTGAATTGATCTTGTCCAGTCATGTTGTTGTTGAAACAACAAATATTGTCTTAAGTTGTGAGTAAAAGATGTGGTTACAAGGAAATGGGAATGAACAACAACAACAACGATTACAATCTGGAAATGGAAAACAAAATACTTCTTCTACAAAGAACTTGCAGAGTCGGGTGTTAGCACCCTGTCCTTAAGACAATATTGCCCCGTATTGCTCCTTTAACGGTATGTTGGAAACTTGTCTCCCAAGATAAAACAGCGAACACACAATTGAGTAAAGGAGAGCTCAAACATTTACTATAAAAGAATGATCTTTGAGTGTGTGGAAGAGAGGAAGAAGATGTAGAAAATCTGAGTGTGTTTTTCAATTGTGCCAATGACATCAATTTATAGGGTGATCAAGATGCCTTCTCAAATGGCCAAGTAATGACCTTCAATGCCATATAATGACCTTTAATTTGAGGTTACAATTCAGCCAAATAATGACTGAATTCATGAGGTAAATAATGGAGAATTAATGCTCCAAAGTCAGCCCAAAAATCAGTTAAATCTCGTCTCCAACGGTCACACTGGCACTGGAGCGCCGCGGCGCCTCACGTTTAGTAGCTCGCTGGAGCTGAGGCGTCGCGGCCCTTCGGGAAGGAGCCGCGACGCCTAAGTTCCAGTAACCTTCAGTGATTTTTACCGTCATTAGCGCCGCGACCCTCCGGAGAGGCGCCGCGGCTCAGACATCGAGGCGTCGCGTCCCTTCACGCATTTTTCTGACTCGTTTCATCTTTTACACATTGTACACTTCTTCCTTCATTTACCAACGTGAAACCATTGTTACTTGACCAATAACCGTCTATCATTTCATGTCCCAAACATTTTGTATATGTATCAATATCTCTTCCACAAAGGAAATTTACGATCCTTGGTACTATGTGTGCACATGTGTGGAAACAGTGTTTCCGACGTGCGGAACCCCTAATATTCGAGTCATAAATAATAAGATTAACTTTATTTCACGTTTAATAATTTCCAAGAGTAAGTAACTCATTTTATTATAATTTGTGATGTTATAGCATGGGAATTGGGAAATATGTAGGAACTAAAATTTTCATTCTTTGGCAGGCTACTGGTTTATGAGTTCATGAAAAATGGTTCATTAGACAAGTGGATATTTCGTTCATCTAGTACAAGAAATAGATTACTAGATTGGGCATCTCGTTTCCGCATAGCAGTTGGTACTGCACACGGGATAGCATATTTTCATGAACAATGTAGGAACAGAATAATACATTGTGATATGAAGCCAGAAAATATACTTCTGGATGAGAATTTCTGCCTAAAGTATCTGATTTTGGACTAGCTAAGTTAATGGGAAGAGAGCACTCCCATGTTGTCACAATGATCCGAGGAACCAGAGGTTATTTAGCCCCCCAGTGGGTCGGCAATCGACCTATTACTGTAAAAGCTGATGTTTACAGCTACGGCATGCTTCTTCTAGAGATCGTTGGTGGTCGGAGAAATTTTGATATGACTTGTGATGCAGACGACTTCTTTTATCCTGGATGGGCTTACAAGGTATGCACTTGATTTTAACATACAAAATTAGTGTCCCCTCCTTTCGGGAACATGTAGGGTGTGTTTAGAAAATATTTTTCAATTTTCTCATGTTTGGTTGGTCAATATATTTTGGAAACATTTTTTCTAGGAAAACAAGTTCCTTAAAAATGAGGAAAATACTTTTTTTAGTGGGAATAGGAAAAACAAATTTCATAAGTGGTCTTCCAAGCTCATTGTCTCCTCCCCACCCCTTGACAATCCGAACCCGGCTACCTCCAAACTCCAACTTCCCACCCCTACAATGTTTTCCTGATTTTGGGACAATAGTTTTCACTTACGTACTAAACACTAGAAAATAAGTAAGAAACACTTATTTTCCTGGAAAGCATTTTTCAAGAAAACATTTTCCTTCATACCGAACACACCCGTAGTCGTCACTACTTTTCTCTATTTTTTCAGGATATGACTAGTGGAACACCTGTAAAAGTTGTCGATAGGCAACTAGGAACAGTAGAGGAAAAAGAGGCGATGAGAGCATTGATGGTTGCCTTCTGGTGTTTTCAGGATGAGGCATCAAACAGGCCTTCCATGGGGGAAGTGGTGAAGATGTTGGAAGGATCAGTTGACATGAATATGCCACCAATGCCACAGACAGTTTTGGAGTTAATAGAGGAAGGCTTAGACCATGTATACAGGCCATGAAAAGGGAGCTGGATCAGTATGGTTCCTTCTCTATTGCTACTCATCCATCATCTAATGCTACATGCAGTCACTCTACTATATCACCTAGATAGCTCAAGGTGAAATTGAACCCAGTCTTTGTTAGGATTGTGAAATTGTAAATTCATTGATTATTCAGTCCCCAAAAAAAGGAACACAACCACTTCTGCATGATGTTTGCTACAACACCATACACATTGCAAGAACTCACTGTACTGTTTTTTGTTTAATTTCACTCAATTCTTCTGATCTCTCAGATATCTCCACCATTTCCTCTATATAAATCCTATTGCATCTCTTTTTCGGTTTCTTTTATTGTAATATATGTAAATAACCGTAATAAGATCGTATCCACTGCGAACTCTCCAACAGCATCTAGTAAGTAGTGACTATATGATTCCTTCATGTTCTATGTATTGAAGTCTACAAAGATATGTTAAGAAAATTGGTTAGAGAAAGAAGACAAAAAGAGAAACACAAGAAGGCCTGAGACATGACATTATCACTGTCTCAAAAGAGTGATAGCCTGAATTTAGGGGAGAGCGGATAAGGATACAACAAGCCTATTATCAATTGTCTTTAAAAGAAGTGTCAAAATTTGAAGTGAAACAACAGTTTGGAGTGTTGGTAGTTAATTCCTGCAATTATTCAGAATAGATACCGCTCTTTCTGAATAGAACACACCATCACGCCAAAGGATAATGTATTATGGAGGATTAGCAAAATGAGTGTTTCTCGAGAGCAATGTACAAGAAGAGGTTAGAGGTAATTTTTTGTGTTTTAGTAGCTAAAGTAAATATTAAAGGTGGAAAGAATTTCATTCATACCACTGGAAGATTGTACAATTATGACCCTGAAAAAAGACTTTGCTAGCATGCCTAATTAAAAATGTTTACAAAATCAAGAAAATTGGTAAGCTGCAGTTGGTTTGGCTCATTGCATACTGAACCTTCCCAGTGTCAACAGCCTACAAGAAGTTATGCACTAACATTTAGAGAAAGATCCGAGCTCTTTCACCTACTCCGTGGAATAGTCAAGGTGTGCGCAAGCTTGCCTGGGAACCGTTGCTATCAAAAGAAAAGAAGAAAAGGTGTCCCCATACAGTTGTTAATCCTGATTCCTAATCTTGTTCTACGTCACATTTCCATGCCATAAGTAGACCAACATTGAGTTTAGTGCTTCCCTCAATAGACTAATTGGAGTTGCAATTAGGCAACATACGTAAAGTTTGATGTGCCACATAACGTATTGCACATCTGCAGTTTTCTTCAATGTGATTTCGCTGAGTGATAATGAGACCAGTACTCCTTAACGAGCTGCCCAAAGAGTGAACCGTCGTTCTTCATCAGCTTCATAGGTTCATCATACTCCACAATTTTTCCTGTATTAGCAGCCAAAATAAGTCTAGTAAGCATGGAACTGTTCAAATGTAAAGAGTCAGATCCTACCGTCACTAATGGCCAGAACCATTGTACAATCCATTACTGTGGGTATTCTATGGGCAACTGTAATTACAGTACAGTTTGCAAATTCCGTCCTGATAGTTTTCTGTAATATCATGTCAGTGGCATTGTCAATTGATGCTGTCGCTTCATCAAGCACCAAAATCTTGCTTTTCCTCAAAAGAGCACGCCCCAAACAGAACAGTTGTCGCTGCCCCATGCTCCAGTTCGACCCATCTTCCACAACTGAAACGAGTCCATGGTCAATAAGAACCCACCGGTATAGAACAACCAGACATGTTCAGAAGATTACCCAATGAATCAAGCCCTTTTTCTTTTTCCTTAACTGCCTCGTGTAGCTGACATTTCCCAAGAACCTTTTCCAATAAAGATAAAAATGATAATAAGTAATCAGGAAAAAGCTATGAAAAAAATGGCTTGATATACAATAGTAGAAGTTACCTCCCAAATTTCCTGGTCAGTATGCTGACATAAGGGATCTAAATTGCATCTCACTGTTCCATTGAAAAGAGTAGGATCCTGAGGTATTACCCCGAAACGGGACCTCAAATCATGAAGACCAATTTTACAAATGTCTATTCCATCAACCACAATCCTTCCACCTGCAGGCTCCACTAGGCGAAATAGTGCACTAATGAGTGTACTCTTGCCACTGCCAGTCCGTCCAACAATACCAACTTTGTGACCTCCTTCGAATGTACAGCTGATCCCTCTAAGAACAAGTGTGGAATCCTTCCTATATCTTATCTGCTTTGAGGCACGCTCTCTCATTAGTATGTTTAACATCCCAAAAGATTGAAACATTTGCGCAGATGACGTTTACCTGCAAATCATGAATTTCAACTTTACCCCTCGAAGGCCAATTGACTGGGGGACGGTTCTCTTTTAAAATTTCAGGAGCTTCACTTGGTATGTGCATATACTGGTCAAGTCTTTCCACAGAAATGATATAGTTCACCAAAGTGCACTGATATTGAATGGAAGAAACAAGGGTTATGTTTAGTGAAAGACCATAAGATAAAGCCATCCCAATAAATCCTGCAATAACAATGACAGGTATTAGAAAATCAATTCTGTTTTATATAATGATCAAAGGTAAAGAAAAACCAGAAGTACGCGCTTTTCTATCCAATTCCAAGCATATTATGAGTTGATAACGTGCCAGAGCTGAAAGTCCCAGGAGGAAGTAAAACCATGCAAAGTGCTGAGGAAGCAAGAACAGTTGCACTAATAATTTCCAGCCGTTGAATCAGCCACTCGTTTGCTGCAAAATTGTGGAAGAAAGGACTCGCATTTATATCAATTAGTTCAAAAGTTTTCGTGAAAAATCTCTCTTCCTCTTTGAATGCCCTTATAGTCACAGCTCCAGCAATGGATTCAGCAAGATGGTTCACTACAAATGATTTGGTAGTTCCATTGATCCGCATCAACTCTTTCGCAGATACAAAGTAGTATCTCTGTGGAAATAATAAGGAACCAAAAAAATAATAGTTAATGATCTATCAGTTCATCAGCTGGAAGCACAGAATAAACAAAAATATAACTAGTACCTGTAAGAGAATGGCCACATAAACCATTGGGATGGAGACAAACAAAACTTGCCAAGTAACAACACCTAGTACTGTAAGATTAGAATAAAAGTTTGTGGTAGCTGCAACAGCAAAAATCAAGTTGAATGGGACGTCGAGATCAACTATACTCAAATCTGTAGAGACCTGCAATAATGGAAAGGGGAAGTGAAAAGGTAGCAAAGTTGGTTAGGTCTATGAACATCCTAATATCATTTTTCTCTCAATTATCACGTTTGAGATATTTACCCTGCTCAGTATCCTTCCCAAAGGCGTGGAGTCATAAAATGACATAGGTGCACGGAAAAGAGAATTTAGTAGCTGCGAGAACAAGGACTTTGAAGATTGCGAACCCAAAAGAACAGTTGATAGAGATCTAGAGAGCAAAAACAGTGTGGATATAAATCCAACTAGCAAGTAAACTAAAATCAGTCTCAAAGTGCTAACTTCAGGATTTTCAATATTTGCAGCCATCCAGGAGTTCTGTAATATCTGACCGGTCACAAATGCAAGTTGCGAGAGAACAGCCATGGCAAAGAACAAGTATCCTTTATTTTGATTTAAATAGTTAACATAAGGCTTAAATCCAGTGTCTCCAACTTCCCTCTCCTCTTGCTTGATCAACTGATCTCCTCCTCCAGAGAAAATGGGTTGTTTACCAGTATCCTTATTTTGAATTTCTCTTGAACAAGTATCACTTCTCGGGGAAGAAAAAGCCTCCGCAACCCTTTCTGAACCAGCAGTCTCTTTGTGTGCATTAACCAAGTCTTGAAATTCCTTGCTTGAGGCCAATAACTGATCATATGAAGCTGAGCGTAAAATTTCTCCATCTGACATTAACTGCAAATCAAAGTAGATATATATATATGCAACAATTTTGTATGATCATATAAAAAAACTTCGTTTACTATTGAATACAAGCATGATCATTGTACGCATAGAGACACACTAAAATCAGAATATATAACAGAAAGGAAATGACAAGAGTCAAGTTGGAAAGGAAACTCCATGGAGAAAACTAACCAGAACCATATCGAATGCAGGAAGAAAATCAACTTGATGGGTCACAAGTAAGATAGTCTTCCCAGAAAGAGCTCCCATAATGTATTCCTGCATAAGATCAATTGAGCTTGCAAATGACAATAAATGATAAGAATCACTTTGTTAAAGAAATGCTCACGTTGAATAGGCTTGTTGAGGTATAGGCATCAACAGCACTGAAGGGATCATCCAAGAGATATATATCAGCATCATGATAAAGTGCACGAGCAAGTTGAATTCTCTGCTTTTGTCCACCACTAAGATTGACTCCTCTTTCTCCTATTTCCGTGAGATCACCATAAGGTAGTAACTCGAGATCTTTTAACAGTGAACATTTCTCCAAGGTTTGCTGGTATCTCTGGCTATCCAATGGAGAACCAAACAAAATATTCTCCTGTATAGTCCCTGTCTGAATCCATGCTGATTGAGAGACATAGGCAGTTGTTCCATGCACTTGAACCTGCAGATAACAAATAATATTAAGGATCAGTCATAAATACTGAATTTTTCTCAAACTTTGATAAACCATATTATCATTTGCTCCTGCTTCTTATTACCTAACCGACTAGGAAAGAAGGAACCAGCCACTACAACTTACTGTTCCTTGTATACTTGGAACCTCTCCCAGAATTGTTGACAGAAGAGTTGACTTTCCCGAGCCAACTTCCCCACATATAGCAACCTTCTCACCAGGTTTAACCTCCAAATTAATGTTTCTGAGTGTTGGTCGCAATGGATTCTCTTCCCATGAGAGATTAGCTGATTTGATGAGTACAGCATGATCTTTGCTTCTGATGTATTCTGGTCTCGAATTTGCCATTTCCAGCTCAGATGCCTCAAGGAACTTGACAATCCTCTCAAAGGAAACCTTTGCTTGAATTACCACACCAATAACGTCCGGAATTGTTCTAACAGGATCCTGAACCAGGCGTAAAGTTGCTACAAAGGTAAAAACGTTGCTCGCGTTTAGTGGAATACCAAGGAAATAACAAGTCCCAAAAGTAGCAGCAGAGACCAAAACAGGAGATGACCAGAAAAGGAAGCTATTATATGATCTACGTAACTGAACAGCTGATAACCACTTTTCTTCTACTTGCCTCAAAATCTGGATAACATTCTTGAAATGGGCTTCCCATGCATATAATCTTAGAACCTTCATGCTAACAAGAGCCTCCGAAATAGCTTTTAGCCTATCATCTTGTGCAACCATCAACTTTGTCTGGAACTTATGGTGTAACTTTGCAAGCGGAGTATTGCACAGAACAGTAAGTATAATCACTATCAAGGATGCAATAGTTGCAAGACCAACGGTGCGAAAGAGAATTATAAGTACGAGTCCGAGCTGAACAGTTGTTGTCCAGGTTTGATGCAGCCAAAAAGGAAATTCTCCAATCCGATAAGCATCCACAGTAACATAGTTCATAATCTCTCCACTTGAATGCATCAGCTTGGCGGCATTAGATAATCTAATTTGCTTTCTATAAATAGCTGCTGTAAGTAAAGACCTCACTTTTAGACCAATTAATCTGCACCTGAAATACCATTGTCTTTGTGATAAGGACTCCAAACTCTTTGAAGTGAAAAGCAGAATGGCCAAGAAAAGTCCCTCATTTCTAAAACTTGCATTTCCTTCAGCAACCTTAATAAAGGCATTAAGAAGCAACGGACCTGCTGAAAGAGTGACTAATTTCAGCAGTGCAAAGAACCCTGAAACAATAATATCTTTCCGGTGACATATGAGAATTGTCTTCAAAACTGACGGCTTGGAAGAGGGATCACCTTGTTTCTGTTTGTTCAAGAGCTCCTCAAATAACAAGTAACATGATTTTGCACGGTCTGCCTCACGCAATCCCGGTATGTCCTCATCTTCAAGAGTTTTCTTCTTCCCCTTCTTCATCAGCGGATTCAACCACCAAAATGACATTATGCTCACTATTCCAGCCTTAGCAAATGGAGTGACGGAGCGAACAGAATTACTTTTACCAATTCCATTGGCAGCACCGTTTAAGGGACTATAAAGGTCATTTCCAAGGACATCTTCCTGCTTTAGCCCTTTATATGTGCATAACAACAATAAACATGCTCCTAGGGAAGACAATATATCTAAAGCTATCTTCAATGATGCCCTTCTGACAAGAATGGCAGCAAAAAGTGATAAACCGCAAGAAACCCCAGCAAAGATAAAAACAAGAATTGACAAAATCCTCAGAGGGGTTTTTGAGAAATATTTTCCTCGAAGGCTCGTGGTACAACTTACTAATAACCATGTCATTCCGTGAAACAAGAATAATAACCACCAGTGTAGAGGTAATGAACTGTGTGTTTTCATCACCTTATCTTGTAAAATCCAAAGGCCAAATGCCAAATATACCAATCCTAGGAAGCCATTAAAAATAGCAGAAATCAACTGCAAACGCGAAAATCCATGAAAGCGGGCAGGAATATTGGTACTTAAGGATGCCTTAGACAACAGAGTAAATAAGAAGATGAGAAGAAGTATAACATTAAAACAAATGATGAACACATGATTGATACAGGATGAAGGATCTGCCATTGACCCAAAATCAACACGGCAAAGCTTTCCATTATTGTCCGAGCAACCAGGTGCCCCACAAAACACAGTCCAAAGGTCCTTCATTTCCTTGGCCAATTCTTTTTCCCTGCAAAATTTACTTTAATTTTTGTGAATTCAAGTGAAAAGGAAATCCACTCTTGATGCCAAATATGTCTACCAAGATCATGTATGCTAATGAAGAGTCACTCTAGTACAACTCAATAACCAGTAGTAACATATAAATAAAGATTACAATAGTAATAACATTGTAGGAAGGAGAAAAGATAAACTTTTTGTGATGTTTTGAACTGGTAAAGGGAGTTAAGGAGACAACTCTCTCCTTAACTGAAAGATCATCCCTAAAGAAACTCCAGAATCAATTATTACAAGAAAGTATGTTGTGAACAGTAGTTAAGAGGATAAAACTTAACGTGTAGATACCTTAGTATATCTTTAATATATATGTGTGAATAAAGCTCATCACTGTGAAAGAGGATCACTCTACATCCGGCACTGCTGCTATATATAAGCTTAAGGTGAGTATGAGAAGACGAGAAAGATTCATGGGGAGTATTTAATGATTTATCTTTTATATACTGACAGAAATTATTGCACCGTGAAGTCATAAGAGATAATTGCAGGTAACCGATTCCTATAAGTGTGAATTAGATACCTGAAAAATAAGGTAAAGGACCTGCTACACTTAGTTATAACATGCATTATGGTGTAAAAATTCTTTACACAGTTAGCGCATACAACTTAAATCAGTGTTTAGTTAGTTTATGGCTTATACATGGACGTCTTCACCCGTGACTAAACCATGGTCGTAAGATACTCGGTATACAATGGAGGAGCCACTCTTGTCTAAAGGGGTGTCCTCGCGAGAAGATTATAATATGCAGATAGGTAAAAAGAAATTATAAATATATATATCCATTTACTGCTTTGTATTTGTTCTTTTGTACTTTGACACCCCGGTGAAAATTCTGGTTCCTTCACTATCGAAATACTGTATAGATAAATAGAAATTGGACCGTGAAGAATAAAATCCAACATGCAATGAAGAAACAGCATAAATTACAGAAAACCACAACATTCTGGAGCATTAGACAAAAAAGAAATGAACAAAAACAAGACAATTTACAACTTGGAGGAAATAATAACTAAACTCGTGCAAATGCAAGTGTCTTAATTAAATAGGATACCATGCAAGGACATAACTACAGAGTGAATAAATCGGAGACAAAGAAAAGGACTAACCAGAGAGAGACAAAACCACACCGAGTCTCCAAACAAAAGAATTTACTCCTTAATAGCAAGATCGAGTGCGAATATTGTTATTTCGTCATTGTATGTTGTATAAACAACGTAAATATTTTTTTTGATGATCGACAAAGTAAAAATGTAATGATGTGCAAATGGTACAATCACTGTTAAGATTTGTTTGTGTGAGTTTCTGTGTATGGGGGGGTAGTTACTATGATATTTGGTTATTAGAGGTTAGCGGAGAAGTAGCATAGTGTCATTGCTCATGTCTCGGACGAATATTCTCTTTTCTGTCGTCGTCCTGTTGTGTCTTTGTATTTTCCCATTCCGTTTCATCGGCTTTGTCTCTACCGTACAGAGACTTTTGTCATTCACCAACAAATACGGATCTTGGATTTAGAGTCAAAAGGTACACCGTTTAAAATATATACATATTTTTTGTAAAAAGAATAAAATATATAAATATTAGGACCGGGCATATATTACCGAAAATTGAATTACCAAATCGAACCAGGATTTTCGGTATTTGGTACAGTATTCCGAACTAAAATTTTAAAATTACGATATTTAAATTCGATTTCAGTACGAGACATTAGAACCGTTCGAAATTCGATAATACATAATTATTTATTGAAGAGCTTATGTTCTAGGCAAACTAGTGAAGCCGAAGTTGTACAAGACGATTGATTGGTTAATTACTCTTAATCCACAGAAACTGAAAGTTGCAATTCCACTAAAGAATTGTACGTACAGTTCTCTCTGGGATTGGTAAAGTTTTGATCTTTTTCTCAATCGTTAATCAACAAAGTAAATTAATAGCTATTGGAATTTTAAGAACAATCTGTTAGCTATTGTTGTCCTGAGTTGAAGATAGTTATTGTCAAAGGTTGGAAATAAATAAGACCCGCAAAAATAATATTTATGGTATTAGTGATAAACGCGGAATACTAAGTTATGGTTAATTAGCAAGAATAAAAAATAATGATGACACTGAGAATTTTTACGTGAAAATCCTTCTGAATAAGGGAAACCACGGGCGAAAAGGAGCAAGTGATATCACTATAGCAAGGAATTTTGCAATGTATAATCATGAGCATAAATACTCCAAAGACCACTACATACTCAAAATGAATAACTCTCTTTTAATTTTCTCCTCTTACTACACTATCGTTCACACTCTATTTTTTCTTAGCAAACTATTTTCTTACACATTCTATGGACTCACTACTCTTTTCCTTTTCTTCTCTTTTGTTAGTGTGTTTCAAGTTTCAAGTTTCAACCGAAGAATGATATGCATATTTATAGAGGTGAATTCCTTTACTTGATGTCATGTATGACATCCATAAACTCAAAATCAGATTTGATTTTATTGACTTTGCCAAACAAATCTTTGTTTGTCAAAGAGCCATAAATTTAGACGGTGACCAGCATCCATTTGCAATCAGTTGCAAACCTTCTTATTTGAGTGGGAATGAGTTGACATTCTCTTAAATCATGAGTATGGGGTTGGACCCCACTGAACCTCTCAAATCTCCTTCTCAAGTCTCATGCACCTTAAAGAGGTATCTCCTATTTTTTATATAGAGCTCATGCTGATAAGTTCTTTGCATAATTTGAACTTGTTCGGTGTGTTTTGTTCTGGCATGGTACATGGAGTTCTTGCTCATGTTTATTGCACTAAGACTGTCGCAATAGACAACATACTCCATATGTTATAATCCAAGTTCTTGAAGAAATATATTGTGCCATATCATCTCTTTGCCCGCTTCAGTAGCCGCAATATACTCCGCTTCAGTTGTAGACAGCATGACACACTTCTGCAACTTCGACTATCATGATATAGCTCCCCCTGAAAAAGTAAATAAATATTCAGTAGTGGATTTTCTATTATCAAGGTCACCTACCATATCAGAATCTATATAGCCCTTCAAGATTGGATTTGATTCATGTTAGGTGTATTTTGTATATGCTTTTTGAATCATTTTCAGTTAGTATTTTTTCCATTTTCGTATAAATAAGTGTTGTGTAGGGTCGTTTTTCTTTCTTTTGAGTCACAGCGGTTCTAAATGGCAAAATGACAAAAAGAAGCTAAAAGTAGGCAGAAAAGAAGCTCCCGAAGCAAAAAGGACGAAAGTTGGTAGATCAGGACGAAAGACTGCAGGACCGCGATGCCGATGCGGGAATTTTCAGATCCGAAGTGAAATTGTACTGGGGCAGAAGGGTTCAGGGTACACGATTTTGCAGCATATTTAAGCCTTTAGGATGGGATGAGGAGGACATCACATATCATACAACACATCACAACCCTGGAGGCTACAATTGTAGATATTAGTTCTAAGTATTTTTCTTGCTTCTTTATTTCAATTCAGTTCATGTTTGGATTTGTATTAGTTCTTAGCATGTCTATGGCTAGGAGCTAAACACTCTATTAGGGTTTTCCTATTGAATCGCTTGAAACTCTATTTCATGAATAAATGTAGTAGTTTGATTTCTTCTTCACTTGATTAAGATTTATTCAATATTGGTATGAATGTTTGATAGTTAACTGATCACTAATTATCATAATCTATATGATTTCGAATCAAGAACCGAGAGGAGAGATTTAGATATGCTGTAATTGAATAAACATAGGTTAAAATCGCGGACGAAAGTACCCCGATACTTGTGTAGCGTTATAGGTTATTGTTCTTAATCCTCCTATGTGGTAAAACCTATCATAGAAATATAGAAGGTTTCTGCACTGGGGTTGAGCGATTATATATCCTAACCGGAATATAAGACAGTCTAGTTAACCACTATCTTAACGTAAAAGAAGAAGTCATTCTAGTTGCATTAAGGATTGAAAAGAGTGGATAGTTGAGGATATTGGAAGCCCTAATTCCTTCATAACTGATTAAACCTCAATAATTTAATTTAATTATTGCAATTACTCTGCTAGTGTTAGATAAAAACCAAATCAAATTATCGTTTGCCAAATAGATAACCTAGAATAGATGTTTGGTAATTAGAAATCAGTCTCTGAGGACGATATTCGGTCTTACCAAACTATATTACTTGTGAACGATACGTACACTTGCGTTGAGCAATTGGAAATCGGCTGACAAGTTTTTGACACCGTTGCCGGGGACTGGCCTACTTCTAATATCGAACCATCTATCCTTATTTCTACTTTGGTTATTATTTTTATTTTTAATTTTAGAACCATATTGCCTTGATTTGTTTGTTGATTTTGATCGGTTTCAGGGACATAGTTTATGCGAAGAAGAATAGGAGCAGACACACTTGTTCCTTTTAACCCTGAGATTGAAAAAACTTGCAAACAGAACAGGCGAAACAAGAGGATATCTGATTTAGTGACCATGGAAAACCAACCGAATCATAATGGGGCAAACAATGAGGTTCCTGAAAATGTAGGGGAGTCAATCCAGGTTCCAGCGGAGAGAAGCTTGGGGGATTATGTCCTGCCCACAGTTACAGGTGCACAGACATGCATCAGGCTTCCAGCAATAGGAGCAAACAACTTTGAGATCAAGCCAGCAATCCTGAGCATGGTCTAGAACGCATTCCAGTTTGGGGGATTGTCATCTGAAGACCCTCACATGCATATTGCCAATTTTCTAATTTTCTGGAGCTTTGTGCCACCTTCAAGTACAATGACGTTACTGACGCCGCCATCAGATTGAGGCTCTTTCCGTTCTCACTTAGGGATAGAGACAAGAGCTGACTGAACTCACTGCCTGCAAACTCCGTCACCACCTGGCAGGATTTAGCCCAAACGTTTCTTGCAAAGTTCTTCCCTCCTTCAAAGGCGGCAAAGCTAAGGGGAGAGTTGAACAACTATTATCAGCTGGATGGAGAGTCGATGTATGATGCATGGGAGCGATTCAAGGATTTGCAGAGAAAATGCCCGCATCATGGCATAGAGAAGTGGATGTTGGTCCACATTTTTTATAATGGGTTGAGTGGTACTACTCGAACCATAATTGATGCTGCAGCAGGGGGAGCGTTCATGAGGAAGAGTGCCAATGAGGCACATGAGTTGCTAGAAGACATGGCTGTGAATAATCACCAAGGGGCAGATGGCAGATTCAGTGAGTAGCAGGAAGACTATGGGCATACATGAGATAGATGCTATTGATCGGTGTATTTTATATACACATTTTGAGTCTGTTTTAGTTAGTCTTTTGTCCCATTTTGCACATATAAATGTCGTATTAGGATAGTTTTTCTTTCTTTTGAGTCAAAGTGGTTAAAGTGGCCAAATGGCGGAAAAGGAGCAAAAAGAGGGCGAAAGAGGAGATGCCAGAGCTGAAAACAGAGAAAGTGGCGAACAAGGCTAAAAACCCAGACCAGCGCGGCCTCCTGCGATCGAATCACGGGGCGCGCTATCATTCGAAGAAGGTGCGAAGATCCAGCGCGGCGCTTAACTCGTGGCGGCGTACTATTCCGAAAGCGAAGACTGCCGCGGCTCCGCCGAGCAGCAGACGCAGGCGCGCGCTAAACATCCGGAACTACAGATTCTGGCGCCGCGGCTGGAATAGCGAATATCGGGGCGGCGCCAAAACACCCGAAGATTGCAGAACTTCGGCGCCGGCGCCATCTGCGAGCGCGCAGCGCGGAAAAATTAGGTCTTTTGACGGATTTTTGGGCCAGGCCTGCAGGGAAAAGAGGGGAGACGTTTTAAACCTATAAAAGGAGAACCCTATGCAGTTTTCAAGGGTTCCTTTTCTTGCCAAACACAAGGTTTTCTTGCTAGGAGATCGAGACCTAAACATTAGTAATTTCTTTCCTTTTTCTTTTCTTTAATTCGGTTTTGCCAGATGATGAACTTTGAATTAGTTCTTGTCATATTCATGGCTAGGAACTAATTCTCTTATAGCTTTCTATGTTAAATTTCTTGAACCTTATGTTATAAATTAATGACGCTTATGGTGATTATTCTTATTGAGAGATCTATCCAATAATTGAGTTGAATTCTTGGTAGCTAATTGACAACTAGTTATCACTATATAATTTCTAATCAGTTACGAAAATGGGGATTGTGAATATCTTGTAAGTTGGGTAGAACGATCTTGAATTGGGGATGAAAATACCTCAATTAGATTTGTAAGCGTTGATGAGAGGCTTAACAACCCTAATTTTGCGCGTTGTGCGTGTGATACCAACTAGGTTTTGTGCTTAATCCTCCTATAGCGTTACCACTTATCAAAGTTAGGTAAGGAACAATACGGGGTTGAGTGTTTATATAACCTAACGGGAGTATAAAGCGATTTCGTAAACTCGCTTTCTCCAAAGAAGAACACCATAAGTTAGTGTATTAGTAAGTAGCATAAGCGGATAGTAAGGATACATAGAAGCCCTATTCTCATCACATCTGAATTAAATCTTTATATTTAATTAGCTTTCATAACTCTTAGTTACAAACCAAACAATCAATCATTAATTCACCAAATAGATACTAGAAAATAGATAACTGATACTTGGACCCTAATCCTAGAGGACGATATTCGGTCTTATCTAAGACTATACTACTTGATACGATAACGTGCACTTGCGTTTAAAAGTGTGTGCATATTACGCGCATCAAGTTTTTGGCGCCGTTGCCGGGGATTAGGCATTAGTTCAATATCAAAATTATCTATTTTTAATTTCTAATTTGGTCTTTAATTTTTTTTTTTTTTTTTTTTAATTTTTACGTTTTTCGCTATTTTTTTCGGAAAATCAGGGTGCCGTGATTTGTTTTCTGTTTTTGATCTATTTCAGGCAATTAGTTTATGCGAAGGAGAAGAGGAGCAGACACTCTTGTTCCCTTCAATCCAGAGATCGAGAAAACGCAAGCGTATCGAAAGAATCAACGGGTTGCAACGTTGATAGAGATGGACGGTAATCTAAACAATAACAGGATGAGAGAAGGGTTAGGTGAAAATCACCCTAACCCAGAAAATCCTCATCAAGTGCCAATAGATGTGGAGGATAGAGTCTGAATCCAGCCCGAAAGAAGTTTGGGAGATTATGTGCTGCCAAGAGTGAATGGGGCACAGACATGCATTAGGCTCCCTGCAATAGGAGCCAACAACTTCGAGATAAAACCAGCAATTTTGAGCATGGTACAACACACTGTGCAATTCGGAGGACTGCCATCGGAGGATCCACACATGCACATAGCTAATTTCTTGGAGCTATGTGCCACTTTCAGATATAACGGTGTTACTGATGATGCCGTCAGGTTGAGGCTCTTTCCCTTCTCACTCAGGGATAGAGCAAAAGTATGGTTAAATTCCCTGCCAGCCGATTCGATATTCACATGGCACGAGCTGACACAGAAATTCCTAGCCAAGATCTTTCGCTTGTAAGCGTAAAAACCGAGAGGAGTTGAACAACTTCTACCAAGCGATGGAGAATCTTTATATGAGGCGTGGAGAGGTTCAAGGATCTACAAAGAAAGTGCCCACACCATTCGTTGAGTTGTGGAACTTGGTCCACATCTTCTACAACGGCCGAGCAAGACAACCAGGACCATCATAGATGCAGTGGAAAGTGGAGCATTCATGAGAAAAGTTTCACGATGCTCATGAGTTATTAGAAGATATGACCACTAACAACCATGTCACTGAAGAGAGGGCGACAGGTGGGAGAAGAACTGTGGGAGTCCATGAGATAGATGCTATTGCTGCCTTGAACGCCCAAGTAGCTCTTCTAGCAAAACAGTTACAGAAGCATACAGTGTCGGTGAACGCGGTACAGATGCCTAAAAGCTGTGAGATATGTGGTGGCCCACATACATTCGATAGGTGTCCTTCAGCGGATCCCAATAATATACCAATGGAGCAGGCGGAGTGTCAAGCAGTGGGTAATTACCAGAGGCAACAGAACAACCCCTACTCAAACACTTATAATCCAGGGTGGAGGAATCACCCAAATTTCTCATGGAAATGAGATCAGGGCAGCGAATCAATATCGAAGCGTGAGCGATGCGTGGGCAGCAGAATCAATATCGAAGCGTGAGAACCAGCACGAGGCGGCAAAATCAATATCGTGCGGCAGAACCAGTGCGGCGTGATCGATCAAAGCGGCAGAATCCAATACGAGGGCGATGCGAGCAGCGAGCAGAACCGTAACCGCTTCATTCAAGCCCCACCTCAGCGATTCAATGCCGGTTCAAGAAGAAAAGCCAGATGAGCTTAAAGCAGCTTTGACAACACTTGCCAACGCCCAGACGCAGTTTATGACAGAAGCTAGATCCTCGTTCAGAAACTTGGAAACACAAGTAGGACAGCTGGCAAAGCAGGTCAACGTCAGGCCACAGGGGACACTGCCAAGCAATACAGAGGTGAATCCGAGGGAGCAATGTAAAGCAGTGCAGTTGAGAAGTGGAAAACAATTGGAGCAACAGCCACCTCAGCCAATAGTTGAGAAGGAAGCAGAGTTAGAAAAGGAGAAGGTGGCTGAACCTAGCCCAGTGATAGAGAAAACTCCGGAGAAGGAGTATACAGAAAAGATTCCTTTCCCTCAGAGATTACAAAGGAAGGCGGTCGATAAACAATTTTCCAAATTCTTGGAGGTATTCAGGAAGTTGCATATCAACATACCTTTTATAGAGGCTTTGGAGCAGATGCCGTCTTATTTCAAGTTCATGAAAGAAATCTTGGGAAAAAGAGGAACCGGCGAATATGAGATAGTAGCACTAATGGAAGAATGTAGTGCTATCTTACAAAGAAAAGTTGCCACCAAAGCTAAAGGATCTGGAAGCTTTACACTACCATGCCGCAGATGGGCGGGGTGGCGTCTGTGAGCTCTATGCGATTTAGGGGCGAGTATAAATTTGATGCCCCTATCAGTTTTCAAAAGATTGGAATTGGGAGAGGCTAAACCAACCACGGTGAGTCTGCAACTAGCCAAGCGGGGCGATGGTTCATCCACGAGGCAAGATTGAGGATGTGATTGTGAAGGTAGGAAATTTTTTTTTTCCTGCAGATTTCCTCATTCTCGATATGGAAGAAGATGCAGAAATCCCTATCATATTAGGGAGGCCATTCCTAGCAACAGGGAGAGCTTTGATTGATGTTGAAAGAGGGGAGTTGACATTAAGGGTAGAGAATGAAGAAATGGTGTTTAAAGTGTTTAAACATGTCATCGAACCACCACCAATGAGCAGGTGCTTTGCAATCAAGACCATCAGCCCCATACGAGCCATTACAAGTCAACCAAAGAGTGATGAGCCCGAGCGAGGCATGGTTTGCGAAATGCCACTAAAGGAGGTAAGTGTTCTGAACTCCCTATTACCGATAATGCTAAAAAGAAAAGGAGAAAAAGGAAACGCCAAATGTGGAGGAAATGGATAGGTTGGGGGCTTAATCCACCCCAAGGTTATTAAAACTAAGGAACTTGCGTCCGGCTAAAAGACGTTAAAGACAGCGCTACTTGGGAGGCAACCCAACGTTTTCAATTATGTCATTTTAATTTCTGTCTTTATTTTATTTTATTTTGTCTAGAACAATCTCACGGTCTTGAGGTCTTGTGTTTGGTGTGATTGACAGTGCAGAGAATAAATCGAAAGAAAAGCAAGGATTTCCAGAAAAGCGGGTAGCCGCGGCTGATGCGAGGCATGGCGCAAAGAAAGCGAACATGTGCGAGATTCTGAGCGCGGCGCCAGAGCAGAGCCGCGGCTGCAGAAATCCAGAAAAATGTGCCAAGATAGGCGCGGCTTGCACAGGTCGCGGCGCATGAAATCCCGGGCGCGAGGAGTTTAAGCGCGGCGCGATTTGAGTCGCGCGCGCGAAACTATGAGTCTGAGAGGATACCCTGATCCGAAGGCCCTATCGCCAAATCAAAACATCAAGAATGATCCTCCCCTCACGGAATTCAAAGCATTATCCACCGCCACCACCATTTTAGCCAAAGTTTGTAAGTGTCGTTTTCTTTTACTGTCTTTGAGTCTTGCACACATTGGGGACAATGTGTGATTTAAGTTTGGGGGTGTTTTTGTGTTTTAGTTTTATTTGTGTTTCATGTTTATGTTGAGTCACCAAAATTTTTTCTTTTTGAGTCATAATTGCCTGTCAAAGACCATATATGTTGTAGTTGCTAGAAACACCTAGTGAAGTAAGGTGGAATAATGTAAAGGAATGGAAGCAACTATCTAAACACTTAGGTTAGATATGCCAAAAACTCACAGAATCTGTCTATTTGGAGTCTCTTGCTTGAGTTATGTATGCTAAATGATAAATGCTTATGTGTTATGACTGCTTGCTATTTGAGGCGAAATAGTTAGGATATGCATGATAGGGAAATGACTCAGGCATTTCTTTGATAGCCAATTCTTACCATTCTTTTCTATCACGTACTTTAAAAATATCACTAGTTAGCCCCATTGAGCCTAAAAAAAAAAAATTGAAACTTTTTCTTTGACACCCTACTTTCCCACAAATTGTGCCATAAGTGAAAATATGAAAGAGTGGAATACATTGTGTTAAAAGAAAAAGAGACAAAAAGAGTGAATAAACCCATCAGACTGATAAAAGTAATAAGAAATGCAAAAGCCTAAGTTTGGGGGTGTTCATCATTATTATTATATACTTCACTCTCCCAAAACAAAAGAGGGGAAGGATAGAATTGAAGTGAAGGAAAGAATCAAAAGAAAAGGGAGAAATTGAAAAGCCAAAAGAGCTTATGGTACAGAAAAATGAGCCTAAATGCCTATTTTTACCAACCCATACCTAAGCCTACATTACAACCCTTAAAGTCCTGAAGATCTCTTTTATGTATATCCAGAATTAGTGGAGAATAGCAAGTAAGCATGCCATAGAAATTTTTGAATTTATATGCATACTTGAGTACACTGACTTCCATTTAAGCATGATAAGTATGAGTTTGCGAAATATCTAGCTCAATGTGTTGAAAATTTCATGCTATATGCTCCTGCATATTATTCTGCTAACCTTCATGTTTTTCTAGTTAACATTCATGCAGCAAAAGTGATCAATGGCAGGGAGTCTGTTTATTTTCTTAGTTATTGAGTCTTTCATTTTATTTCTTTCTTTTTATCTTTGCTCGAGGGCGAGCAAAGGTCAAGTTTGGGGGTATTTGATCGGTGTATTTTATATACACCTTTTGAGTCTGTTTTAGTTAGTCTTTTGTCCCATTTTGCACATATAAATGTCGTATTAGGATAGTTTTTCTTTCTTTTGAGTCAAAGTGGTTAAAGTGGCCAAATGGCGGAAAAGGAGCAAAAAGAGGGCGAAAAAGGAGATGCGGTAGCAGAGAAAGTGGCGAACAAGGCTAAAGCAGACCAGCGCGCGGCCTCCTGCGATCGGATGCAGAGGCGGCGCTATCATTCGCAGAAGGTGCGAAGATCCGTAGCGCGGCGCCACTATTCCGAGAGCGAAGACTTCGGCCGCGGCTCTCGCCGACAGACGAGCAGCGCGGCGCTAAACATCAGAGCTACAGATTCTGTGCGCGGCGCCTCGAATAGCGATATCTGGGCGCGGCCAAAAACACCGGCGATTGCAGAACTCCGCGCATGGCGCCTATCTCGCAGCGGCGCCGACGCGGAAAAATTAGGTCTTTTGACGGATTTTTGGGCCAGGCCTGCAGGGAAAAGAGGGGAGACATTTTAAACCTATAAAAGGAGAACCCTAGACAGTTTTCAAGGGTTCCCTTTCTTGCCAAACACAAGGTTTTCTTGCCTAGGAGATTGGAGACCTAAACATTAGTAATTTCTTTCCTTTTTCTTTTCTTTAATTCAGTTTTTGCATGATGAACTTTGAATTAGTTCTTGTCATATTCATGGCTAGGAACTAATTCTCTTATAGGGTTTTCTATGTTAAATTTCTTGAACCTTATGTTATAAATTAATGCATGCTTATGGTGATTATTCTTATTGAGAGATCTATCCAATAATTGAGTTGAATTCTTGGTAGCTAATTGACAACTAGTTATCACTATATGATTTCTAATCAGATTACGAAAAGGGAGATTGTGAATATCTTTGTAAGTTGGGTAGGCAGTCTTGAATTGGGGATGAAAATACCTCAATTAGATTTGTAGCGTTGATGAGAGGCTTAACAACCCTAATTTTGCGCATTGTGCGTGACGGTCAACTAGGTTTTTGTGCTTAATCCTCCTATAGCGTTACCCTTATCAGCGAAAGTTAGGTAAGGAACAATACTGGGGTTGAGTGTTTATATAACCCTAACGGGAGTATAAAACGATTTCGTAAACCTGCTTTCTCCAAAAGAAGAACACTATAAGTTAGTGTATTAGTAAGTAGCATAAGCGGATAGTAAGGATACATAGAAGCCCTATTCTCATCACATCTGAATTAAATCTTTATATTTAATTAGCTTTCATAACTCTTAGTTACAAACCAAACAATCAATCATTAATTCACCAAATAGATACTAGAAAATAGATAACTGATACTTGGACCCTAATCCTAGAGGACGATATTTGGTCTTATCTAAGACTATACTACTTGATACGATAACGTGCACTTGCGTTTAAAAGTGTGTGCATATTACGCGCATCAGCTATCACTGCATTGAATGCGCAGATGGCCCTCTTGACAAAGCAACTGCAGCAGAATACTATGTCTGTGAACGCAGTCCAGCTGCCTGCGAGCTGTGAGATCTGCAGAGGACCACATACTTTTGATAGATGCACAACAGCGGATCATAATAGTGTGCCCATGGAGAAGGTTCAGGCAGTTGAGAACTTTCAGCGCCCTTATAACTCCAACACATACAATCCAGGGTGGAGAAATCACTCCAACTTTTCGTGGAGGAATGACCAAGGGCAACAACCACCATATCAAAGAAACTACCAGAACCAGCATACACATAATCAGGCCACATCATCCCAGCAGTTTAGACCCCCTACACCACATGAGAAGCCTGATGAACTGAGAACAACCTTGCTTACACTCACCAATTCCCAGAATCAGTTCATGTCAGAAACAAGGTCCTCTCTCAGGAACTTGGAAACGCAGGTGGGGAAACTGGCGAAGATGGTAAACAGCAGATCGCAAGGTACTCTTTCAAGCAACACAGAGGTTAATCCGCGGGAGCAGTGCCAAGAAGTTTTGTTGAGAAGTGGAAAGCAATTGGAGCAAGTTGCTCCCCAACCAACAGTGGTAAAGGAAAAAGAGTGTGAGAAGACAGTTGATGTAGAAAAGGGGGGGGGGGGGTCACTGAGGACCGCATAGAGAAAGCTCCACAAGCACCTTTGAGGGAATACACTGACAAAATCCCTTACCCTCAAAGGCTCCAAAAGAAGGCTCTAGACAAACAATTCTCCAAGTTCTTTGAGGTATTTAAGAAGCTCCACATCAATATCCTCTTCATTGAGGTGTTAGAACAAATGCCCAAATATTTCAAATTCATGAAGAATATACTTGGAAAGAAGAGAAGATTGACGGATTATGAGATAGTAGTGCTGACATAGGAGTGCAGCGCCATCTTACAAAAGAAACTGCCTCATAAAATGAAAGATCCGAGAAGTTTCACCCTGCCCTGTACTATTGGCAAGGTAACATGCAACAGGGCGCTTTGTGACTTAGGGGCTAGCATAAATCTTATGCCCCTATCTGTGTTCAAGAAATTGGGTTTGGGGGAAGCCAAGCCAACCACAATTAATCTGCAGTTTGCTGACCGATCTGTGGTACACCCCTGAGGTATAGTGGAAGTTGTGCTAGTCAAGGTGGACAAGTTCTTCTTTCCAGCAGATTTACTCATTCTTGACATGGAGGAAGATGAGGACATGCCCATCATTTTGGGAAGACCATTCCTAGCCACGGGCAGAGCTCTCATTGATGTGGAGAAGGGAGAGTTGAGACTGAGGGTCCAAGAAGAGAAGATGGTGTTCAAGGTTTTCAAATCTACTATTGAATCTCAGGCCAGCAACAAATTCTTTGCGGTGAGCACTGTCACGCTCTTTTTCGACCGTGTCATATTCAACTCCTGCTTAGAAGGTTAGAAAATAAAATAAAAATGCTAAAAGGGTTCGCGGAGTCGTCACCTAATTATTTGGGTGAATTAGGACACCTAATGTTAACTAGGTTAAAGTCAACACTAATTCCTTTTAATGATCGGCTAAACTTAATGAGATTATGGGCAAGGTTTCTTTATTATCCTAAAGGGAAGGGGTCAGGCATCCCATAGGATCCGCTAACTTACGGTTATCCGACCAAACCTAGGGATTAATTATTATATTATAGAAAATGCATGTTTTGGAAGTAAAAATATTATAAGGATTTTATAAAAAGGGATGTATTTCAACAAAAGATTTATAAAAATACATGTAAGCTAGTTCAAGATAAAATATGCATTTATTATATATGCAAAGATGATTTATGCATTTATTTACTAACAAATCTTATTAGTATAACATAATATGTCAAATGCTTAGGAGGATTTTTAGTAAAAGAAATAAGATTTTTATGTAAATGTTAATGAGAGTTTATAGTAAAATTGGTTAGAAATCTAGTAATAAAATGCTAGCTACATAAACAGTTACGTGAATAAAAAATTTATTAAATAGTTTAGTATAACTTAAGCAATATGTGGCGAGTCTAAAGTAATTAAATTAAAGGGAATTGTTTTCTAATCTAGAGGTTCAAGGTTTAGATACTCTAAGTATTCTACTAATTAACGTAGCGTTAGACAAATAATTTACAATAAATGAATGGGACAGGGCCTAATTAATGAGAGTGACTCGAGGGAATGGCGGTGTTATTCGCCTGCGGCTTGGAATTTCTGATGCGAGGTGGATGCATATAGATGTGGATCTTCCATTTGAAGTAGCTTATGATGAGTCTCGACTTGAGACTCTTCATTTTTGCTCCGATGCGTTTCATGTAAAAGAAGAAAGATAAGGATTAGTACACATCCAAATTTTAAAATAACGAATAGGCACTCGACATAAAATGTAATACATAAGTCTGCCGATTAACTGTAAAGATCAGCCGATAATGATGAGAATTAAACTTAATGGGATTGGCTCAGATATACATTGATTGGACATAAGAACAATGAAGATTGCAGGCCTACGGTATAAGAAGTTTAGGCAGAACACCAAGCAAACATGGAAAAAACATGAAAACATTCCAGATTCTTCTCTAAAAAATGAGATGGGCTCCCCATACAGTCGAACAATTTTCGTACTAACTAGGCCTCAAAGTGTGCTCAGGATAGATGCAAACCATATATAACATTACATACACGATGATATATCAACATACATGTCTGATATACAGGTAATCAGGGCCAAATTAATTGAGAAAATACACCTTAGAACTGGATCTTAGATTGTATGCAGGGGTCCAATCTCAAACTTTCGTTTAGACATCCTAAAATGGGGCAGTCATAGTATAATGCAAGGTTCCTAGATACTGTACATTAACTTAGACTCATATGCTTAAACAAGACATTTTCCAACCTACATGAGTGGAGGAAAAATGGGTGACTATGCGTAGTGTGAGACAGAATATACAAATATAGTCGAACAATTTCATGGTCCTGCCTGTAGCTTAAAGACCCCGAGTTGGATAGGTTCGTCATAACTAGTATTTCAAACTCAATATGGGCACCATAAGGTCTAAACTTGGCAACATAATACAAACAAACGCGCATGAAATACATGACACAGAGCAGGGACAACTTCGGAGGTGAAACCATTCGTAATGCAGACAAGTCAATACAACATTTAAGACGATATGCAACTTCATATTAGGCTTAACCTCGAATAACATGTGCATCCATTTTTTTTAAAACAAAATACAGATCTAATTAACCCTTCATATGCAACAGATACATTGAACTAATATTAGGCTCTCGAGCAGTAATGATATATTCGGGCCTAGATGAGTCACTTATCCTCAATAAACATCAATAGACTGATGTTTTATATTACTTAAACCACAGGTAAGTTTTAAACAAATCTTAGACATTCTTTAGGCATTAATACATGTACAACATGATATTTTTAGATTATCTAACAAGTTAGCCTCGTGTTATTTGCTTTTAGGATCGACTTAGCATAGATTTCAATGATATCCGACATATTGCACATAGATTTATGTTAACTATCCATAGAAAGCAAATGAAAAAAAACAGGTGTTCATATTTCTAACTGCACAGATTACTGCCTATATCGTGAATACCAAATAAGTGATTATAACATTGCAAATACCATTCCTAAATCGACCGAACAAGCTTCACATCAGTTTCACACACATAGATAACAAACAACATCACACCGACATATTTCTCAAGCAAGCATACATCATACAGCTCGTAAGAATGTAAATCAACAGAAAATTGAGAAAGCGATGAATTTACCTTCTTCGGGCAGCGAACCGAGGCAGCGTATCAAGTCGTCGATTCACTCGGAGTGTATTGCTATGCGAATGAAAGGCAGATCTTGTTTGCTGATTTCTGGACTGATATTGAAAGAAATGATTTCGAAATTTATGTTCTTGCTCTTAGACTACCAATTTTCAGATCTTGATTGATGCCTACCGATTGAGATTTTTACTGATGCTAAAAGATGGAAATTGGTGCCTCGGTTTTTGGATGTCGAAGGATTGCTATTGGGTTTCTACTAGTTCTCGACCTGTTTTTCTAGTGTTTTTCCTGTGGAAATCGATGCATGCTGGTTAGACTATTCACTTTGATGCCTACCGATTGAGTTATTAACTGATGCTCAAAGCCCCTCCCCCCTTTGTATGTATAAATCGTTCGATTTATATAGTCACCATTTAGGGTTCCAATTTAGGTAAGTATTTATGATTTTTAGGGCTGTTGTAAGGGAGATTTTCGGACTGATTCGGTGCGATTTTGTGGGCGATTATGGTAAAGATGTTAGATGATTTGTTATAGTTTTTTGGGGTTCTAAAGTTCTGGATGCGATTTGGTTAAGATATTTGAGTGTATATTTGAAAGGGTTAAGTATGGTAAGGGTGAGGAATGATTACATCGATTTGATTATGGTAAGATGATACTTTTCTAGAGAATGATTTGGGCGCGGGTTCGCAGGATCTTCCGGTCGGAAAATCCGCGGTGGTGAGCTGTGCGGCGGGTGTAAGGATTGCTAGGGTTGCTGATTTTTCTGTGTGTATTTGGACGGTGGGGGTGTAATAAGGGCTGGTGGTGTTTGAGTGTTGGGCTCACGGGTTCTGATCCAAATGTAGTGGGCTGCAGGTAATTTATTTAAGGGATGGGAAGGCTAGTTTTAAAAGGGTGGGCTGATGGTATTATTTGATTAGGTATTAGTTTTAGGTGTTTTATTTAATTTTAGTAAGGATGAGTTTAAATTAAATTATTTTAAAGTTGCTTTAAATATTATAATAAATGACAAATGCCGGGTATGATAATTACGGACTGCATAATGTTTTATAAATGCGACGCTCTTATTAAAAATACACGTGTTAGACTAAAATTAGTGTAATAGGAGTTTAAATTATAAATAATAATTATGAAATTGTCTTGCGTATTAATAAATGTGAATATGCTACTTCAGGAATGTTTGATGCGACGTTATTGTTAGATTATTAATTCATTATGCATGTATTATTATTTAAAAATTATTAAGAATTGTTTGAGTTTTAATTAATAAAATAGGGCTTAAATTATGAATAGATATGCAAATAACGAATGCGGACGTGAGACGCCAAAATGCATAATACTCTACGTAAACGTGATGTCATTATTAAATCGCTTATTTATGCATGTATTAATGTTTTATTGTTGCATTTTATTATTATAAAATTGTTAAAATATTATTTTTTTTGAAAAAATTAATATAATTTTATAGTTAATGACTGGACGAGAGGATCAAAATTGAGTGTCAACAAGCACAACTGACGCATCAACTCATCGAGAACAACCCAAAGGCAGGGGGATCATTGCAACAGCGGTGAACCCACATGTTGGTATGAGTGCTGAAATAAAAGTTGATGAAATGAAAGCTGACAAAAAGGTAAATCTTGCTAAACCCGAGCCTGTGAAAAAGAAGAATAGAGTAAGAAAGAAAAAAAAAATCTTCAAATGGATGGGTTGTGGGGGTAATTTACCCCAGTGATTAATAAAGGACCGGCGTCCGGCTAAAAGACGTTAAAGACAACGCTGCTTGAGAGGCAACTCAAGGTTTAAATTATGCAATTAGTTTAAATTGAACAGTCTCACTTTTGGTATTTTTGGTTGTGTTGTGATGAAAGGTGCATGAAATCGGAGACTAAGCACGAAGAAAAGAGTGGAAAATACGGAATCGGGTCGGCAACGCGGTGCCATTCTACAGGCCCGCGATGTCGAATGTTCAGAGAGGTCACAGTACTTTCGGCACCACTGTGCCATTCTGCAGGACCGCGATGTCGATGCGGGATTTCAGAAATAAAAAGCCCTAAAATCCCCAAATCTTTCCACTTTCACACAAACCCTTCCCCTCTCTACCAAGTGTCGAAAATACATTCTCAAACACCTAAAATCTACCACAAATTCTCCCAGATCTTTACAATCCCCACAAATCATCCCCACTCAACACTCCTAGCATCTCTCCAGAACATCATTCTTTCACTTGGGTCAAGGAAGCGGGGAAGAACAACCACTCAAAAAGGTAACCTTCATCAATGTTCTTGAGATTTAAAGGTTAGTGGAGAGAATAACTTGTAGGCTTGGGTGTGGTACGGGTTGTGTGCTGTTTGTGCTGTGTTGTGGGATATTGCTGTGGGAGTTTGTGATTTTGGGGTTAAGTGTTGTTGTGTAGAGTTGATTCGTGGTGTATTGCTGCCGTGGTCTGATTTTTCTTGGTTATTGTTGCTGTGTGGAGTGATAGTTGTTGGGAAACCTCAAAGAAACAAAGAAAACGCTGCTGAAAATTTTCCAACAACTTTCACAATGGCCTCTATAAAAAGGAACCGCCAGAGCTTCCTCATCTTCATCAGCTCCAGAATATGATGTTACTCGATTTACCAACAAACAGGCGAAAGATTGATATAACAAAATAAGCACTAGAGCTGAGACGTCAACCACATCATGTGGAACACAATTGCAGCTGTTTTATGCTACCTAGACGCCGAATTCAACATTTCTCGTGCGGTCCGGAGACTTGCGGTGACAATTTAATGAAACGGCGGATGATGGCTATATTTCATAAGCGCTCGCTTGATTCCGTCAACTTATTTTACCAATGTGCCACAGATAGAATCAAGCTCATCTATGACATCATGTCGGGAAAGACAATTGATGTTGGAAAAGAAATAGTGCAAAGTATAAGAGAGATTATAAGACTGACTACTACTGGCGGACTGGGACATGAGTCACTCTTTTCTGCCTTATGTGCTAGGCATGGAGTCCTAACATTTGCCACGGATATTCTCGAGAAGAGTCAGCCTCCGGTGACCTACAGTTTAGTGCACTATTTCCTTGACCCCACTCCAAGACCAGCAGAAAGGAGAGGGGCCCAGTGGAAGCAGACGCAACATCCATGGATGAAGAAGAGCACGAGGCGGCACTGCGATGAAGCGGTAGCGGCCACCAGCCTCCCCTGTCCTTGGAACCTCCAGTGCCAATCATGGAGCAGATGCTCCTAAATCAGCAACGGATGCTGCAAAACCAACAACAGATAATGCAAGATCATCAGGACCTAAGCCAGCGCGTCACTGATTTAAGCAGCATGTTCCACCAGTGATCAATGCATTATCCGCCGCCACCTCCGCCATTTTGAGCCGATGTATGTCTGTATGTAGTCCCTTTATTATTTTTGAGTCTTTACACATTTGGGATAATGTGTCATTAAGTTTGGGGGTGGGGGATTCTTATTCTTATTCTTATTTTTATTTTTGTATGTCTGTTTTTGAGTCTTTTTGATTGTTAACTTAAGTTTGGGGGTGCCTATGAGAATGTGTTTAATGCTCTCAAAAAGAGAAGAGGGAATGATAGGTATGAACTGAAAAGAATACCAAAAAGGACAAAATGGTTGAATGAGAAAAACGCTTATGGTACGTAAATTGAACCTAAATGCCTACTCTTACCTACCCCTGCCTAAGCCTACATTACAACCCTGAAAAGTTCTGAAGATTTTTAAATTGTATGTCTATATTAGTGGAGAATAACAAGTAAACAGGTCCATAAGTCGTTGGGAAAAATGGAACGAAATTGACATGCATATGTTAGATGTTCATGCTTCCATTGATTATGATTGAAATGAATTGCGAAATATCTGATTTGAAATTCTAGATTGCTATATTCATACTATATATGTTCCAGCATATTATCCCAACTGACATTCATGCTTTTCTAAGTAACCTTGTGCAGCTGCTTGATTTGAGTCTGTTTGTTTCTGTTTCCTTGATTTTGTTTTGATCTTTGCTCGAGGGCGAGCAAAGTTAAGTTTGGGTATTTGTTAGGTGTATTTTGTATACGCTTTTTGAGTCAATTTCAGTTAGTATTTTTCCAATTTTCGTATAAATAAGTGTCGTGTAGGGTCGTTTTCTTTCTTTTAAGTCACAGCAGTTCTAAATGGCAAAATGGCAAAAAAAGCTAAAAGTGGGCAGAAAGGGCAGAAAAGGAGCTCCCGAAGCAAAAAGGACGAAAGTTGGCAGATCATGACGAAAGACTGCAGGACCGCGGTGTCGGATTGCAGGACCGTGTTGCCATAATTACTGAGAAGCAGCACTATTTTTGGGACTGCGGTGCCGGACTGCAGGACCGCGGTGCCGATGCGGGAATTTCCAGATCCGAAGTGAAATTGGCCATGTGCAGAAGGGTCCAGGGTACATGATTTTGCAGCATATTTAAGCCTTTGGGATGGGATGAGGAGGACATCACATATCATTCAACACATCACAACCCTGAACATGACAACCCTGAAGGCTACAATTGAGGACATTAGTTCTAAGTATTTTTCTTGCTTTTCTTTATTTCAATTCAGTTCATGTTTGAGTTTGTATTAGTTCTTAGCATATCTATGGCTAGGAGCTAAATACTCTATTAGAGATTTTCTATTGAATCGCTTGAAACTCTATTTCATGAATTAATGCAGTAGTTTGATTTCTTCTTCACTTGATTAAGATTTATTCAATATTAGTATGAATATTTGATATTTAACTGATCACTAATTATCATAATCTATATGATTTCGAATCAAGAACCGAGAGGAGAGATTTGGATATGCTGTAATTGAATAGACATAGGTTAAAATCGTGGACGAAAGTACCCCGATACTTGTTAGCATTATAGGTTATTGTTCTTAATCCTCCTATGTGGTAAAACTTATCATAGAAATATAGAAGGTTTCTGTACTGTGGTTGAGCGATTATATATCATAACCGGAATATAATACAGTCTAGTTAAGTGTTATTTTAACGTAAAAGAAGAAGTCATTCTAGTTGCATTAATGATTAAAAAGAGTGGATAGTTGAGGATATTGGAAGCCCTAATTCATTCATAACTGATTAAACCTCAATAATTTAGTTTAATTGTTGCAATTACTCTACTAGTGTTAGATAAAAATCAAATTAAATTATCGTTTGCCAAATAGATAACCTAGAATAGATGTTCGGTAATTAGAAACCAGTCTTTGAGGACGATATTCGGTCTTACCAAACTATATTACTTGTGAACGATACGTACACTTGCGTTGAGCAATTGGAAATCGGCTGACAATCCACTAAAACATATGCATTTATCTGAGCTTCCTCTCAGATACTTGAGTATCCATTTTACAGCTTCTCAATTATTTTTTTAGGATTTTTAAGAAATCTACTAACAACACCGACTGTATGAGAAATATCTAATCTAGTGCATATAATTGCATACATCAAACTTCCAACGGCAGAGGAATACGATATTTTAGTCATGCTCTATTTCTCCCCCGTTGTTGTAGGACACATCTTCTTGCTCAATTTCAGATGACCAACAAGAGGTGTGCTAATAGGCTTAGAACTCTTCATGTTGAAGCGCTCTAGTACACACTCAATGTACTTCTCTTGTGACAAATAAAACTTTCTTTCATATCTGAAATGAGTAATCCTCATCCCAAAATCTGCTTAACATGACACAAGTCTTTCATAGCAAAAGACTTACTCAACTATTTCTTCAACTCGTCAATTTTGGAAGCATTCCTGCTCACAATCAACATATCATCCACATTGTAACACCCCCATTTTAAACCGGAGTCGAAACGGGAGTGTCACGTATGGTTGATTCCTAAATGTATTTTAAGGAGTCGCCACCTAATTATTATAGTGAATTAGGACACTTTTTAAATAGCATAAAATGCTATAAATGATCTCCATTTAAAGGTCTGCGAAAAGCTATGTGAGATTCTAGGTAAGGGTTCTTTATTATCCTACAGGGAAGGGGTCAGGCATCCTATAAGATCCGCTAACTTGCGGTTATCCGTTCAAACCTAGGTTAATTATATATTGGCTTTAATTCTATCTATTCTTAGCATTTTTACAATTAATACAATGCAATATAAAATAATAAAACTAAAATTAAATGCGACATGAGATAAAAAACCCGGGACATCTTTAGCCCTTTTTAGGCCTTCTGCACAAGATAATCTCCGGATACCTGCATATGCACTTAGTAAAAGTGTTAGTAATAAAATAAACAATTTTTAAAGTAATTGCAATAATTAATAAATAAAGCCAAAAAAATAAATCCGTCTTTGCACATGGAAGGCCTTGGAAATCAGACGGAGATTCCTTCATCGGCCATATTGCTAAAAATAATAAAATAAATAAAACTTTGAGATCCGCGCCAAAACAGTAATAGTTTTAAACACGGAGGGCTCAGATATAAAAATATAAAGTGGGGATACTTAAACAAACGCTGCGAGCATTCGCTTTGCCGCATGTTGGTTATCCGGTGTAAGTGGAAGAAATCATCATTGCCCAGAAAGCTTCATTTATTTTATTTTCCGTCTTTGCAACTGTGGAGGCCTCAAAAATCGACGGATAACTTTTTCATTGGCCAAACAAGTGTAGCATCTTGTTCAAAATCAGTAAAAATACCAAGTGTAGTAACTTGTTCAAAATCAGTAAAATAAAGTAGTAAAAGGGCAAAATCGTCCAAATCACTGTGGAATACCCAAACAAGAGCAACACAAATGAGACAATACGCAACATAGCCCAAAATGAATATGCAGCCAGTGACATAATAAGCAATAATGCCAAACAGAAAAATGCAGCCCGCAGGTAAGCAACAATATTAAACAGGAAAATGCAGCCAGCGACAAAACACCAGTGTCCGCCGGAGTTCAAAGCTTCGCCGGAGTTTTACTCGTACAGATACTAAAACAAGAAATCAAAACGATACCAACAACAGATTCCAAGAAATAAAACCAAACAAACGTTGTCTCCGACAAGATCAAAAAATCAGAAAATCATTCCAAATAGAGACAAGAGTGCCGGAGTTTTAACTTTTAAACTCCGGTAGGTACTAGAGAAATCCGAAAATCAGTCCAACATAGCCAACAACAATAATAGCAACAAAAATGAAGAAACAAACTGTAGCGTCGCCGGAGTTTAAACTGATAAGGTTCAACGTTACCAGAGAGAGGCAAAGAATGCTGCCGCTTCACGCATACGGTCGCCGAGCGACGCCACCAGAAATGCTCGATGCTGGCGATGACGTGAAGGCGAGGTCAACAGCGACGGAAAAAGGATTTGAGATCGACGGCCGGTGACGAGGCGCGCGGCCGAGGTGTTGCAGGGGTTCGCCGTGACGGAACAAGTGAGGCGACGGCGGAGGCGGCGGAGGTGAAGCGGCGGTGAGTTGAGTTAGGAGTGTGGCCGAAAAGGGTTTGAGGATGTTGCTAGGGTTCGCCGAGACCGAGCCCGGCAGAGGCGACGGAATAGGGAAAGAGGTGAGGGCGGTGGGTTCAAGTAGGGTCGGGGAGAGGTGACGGAGTGAGGAGAGGCGGGGGTTCGCCGCGAGTTGTGGGTGTGTGGAGGCAGACGGTGAGAGGCGGCGGTCGACGAGAGAGGTTTCTTAGTGAAGCGAGAGGTGAGAAATGAGAGTTGAGAGAATGGGAGTTGAGCGGAATGGGCTTGCGGTGAGGAATGGGAAAATGGGAAAGTTTTGTTTTTATAGGGTGGTAGATTAGGGTTTGGTATTGAGGGAAATGAAAAGTGGGGTATTGTTTTGGGGAAAATGAAAAGTGGTATTTGATTTTAGGGGGGAAAATAAAAGAGGGTGTTTGAGTGATATTAAAAAAATAGTATTGGCTTGGACTGATTCAAATTGTGTCTTAAACTGGACTGATTTGACAAAAATGCAAGACTGGTTAATTATTTAAAGAAAAATTATTTAAAAAGATGCAAAATTATTAAAATGCAAATGCCGACGCAATAATACTAAAATGCAATATTTAAGACATGTTTAATGCGTGATTAAAAGTAAAAGTGCGGATACCAATTAATTATTTAAAAGATGCAAATATTATTAAAATAAAACGACGGTGTAACAATAATAAAAACATAATATTAACAAAACATAATGGTTAATTTAACATAAAAAGATAAAAAAAGCAAAAAATGTTGATTAAAATGCGATGTGATAAAATACTTAAAATTGCAACAAATATACAAAAAACGGGTCAAAATTGACTGTCAACATCATGTCCCTCTTTGTACGGAGATGATGGAAGAGTCTTCGGACAAAGATGTTGACTCAGAGTTAATTTTGTCTGCTTTTATAAACTAGAACTCAAAAAAGGATGATGACGCACAAAAATGTCCAATGTCAAAGTATGATGACACCGGTCGTGATGCGAAAAATAAAAGCAAAAGTCGAGCCGATTTAAAAAATCCCGATGTCGAAGTATGATTGACTGCTGCGATGATAGTGCGAAAAAGGACATGGTGTTTGTAGATGTTGATGGCGTCATTGCATAGACGCGATACAGATGCTCGTCGTTGCATGGACGAAACATAGATCACAGATGTTCGTCATTGCATAGACGAAACATGAATAAGCCGTTGCATAGGCTTTATGAAATGACGTCGTTTTGGACGCACGCAGATGCTCGTCGTTGCATAGACGAAACATGAACGAAGCCAGATAGGCTTAAAATGAAAAGCGTCGTTGCGTGGGACGCGATGCAAATGCTCGTCGTTGCATAGACGAAACATGGACGGCCGTTGCATAGGCTTAAATGAAATGGCGTCGTTGCGTGACGCAGATGCTCGTCGTTGCATAGACGAAACATGAATGAAGTCGTTGCATAGGCTTAAAATGAAATGACGTCGTTTTCGGACGCAATGCAGATGCTCGTCGTTGCATAGACGAAACATGAATGAAGCTGTTGCATAGGCTTAAAAGAAATGGCGTCGTTGCATAGACGCGATGCAGATGCTCGTCGTTGCATAGACGAAACATGAATGACGCCAGATAGGCTTAAAATGAAAAGCGCGTTGCATGGACGACGCAGATGCTCGTCGTTGCATAGACGAAACATGAATGAAGCCGTTGCATAGGCTTAAAAATGAAAAGGCGTCGTTGCATGGACGCGATGCAGATGCTCGTCGTTGCATAGACGAAACATGAATGAAGTCGTTGCATAGACTTAAAATGAAAAGGCGCCGTTGCATGGATGCGATGCAGATGCTCGTCGTTGCATAGACGAAACATGGATGAAGCCGTTGCATAGGCTTATATGAAATGACGTCGTTTTCGGACGCAATGCAGATGCTCGTCGTTGCATGGACGAAACATAGATGCGATGCAGATGTTCGTCGTTGCATAGACGAAACATGAATGAAGCCGTTGCATAGGCTTAAAATGAAATGACGTCGTTGCATAGACGCGATGCAGATGCTCGTCGTTGCATAGACGAAACATGGATGAAGCTGTTGCTGTTATACCCCGTAGTTCTGACCCTACGTACGAGAGCGTACGAAAGTATGTAAGACTTAAAATTTTTAAGGATGGGTTGACAAATTGTTCCGGACGGGTTTTTAGTCAACTTTGAGGCGGGTTATGACCCGGAATATTGAGAGTTCCTAAGAGTTTCAAAAGCCTAGGGCGTAGCTCGTTGAGTCTAGATTCCAACGCAACCAACCGTTCGTCGATAGGACGTCGGAGTAGGAAGTTATGAGAGTTACAAGTTCAGTGCGCAGTCAGACAGAAACGTGTTTCGGACTAAGGCGACAGGGCCGCGGCGCCGGACGCAGGGCCGCGGCGCCTAAAGTGCTGCAGGGTCGCTGAAGTTTCAGAGCCGCGGCGCCTGGAAGCAGGGCCGCGGCGCCGGAAGATCCGAGGGTCCGCAGAGCGCGCCGGGAAGCAGGGCCGCGGCGCCGAGGCGGAAATTTTGGGCGGAAAAACTTAGAAAAGTCTGATTTCTCTTTTAAAAAGGCCATGGGAGGGTGACAAGTGTCCCCCCCCATCTGATTTTCTGCTACATGCAATATATTGACCAAGACTTGGTCATTCTTCCCATCTTTCATCTTCACACTCTCTCTCCCTCTCTCTAAAATCTGCTCCACCTTCTCTCTAGAAACCCAAGAAAAATCTGAAAGTTAAGGGCAAGAAAAGGAAGCTTGTAGCTAGCTTGTTGGCATTGTTGTGGTGGTGTTCTTGGCAAGGAAGCTAGCAATAGTGGGAAAAAGTTTTGGCTAAAACTTTAAGGTAACATTTCTTCCTTTAGAATTAGTTCTAAGTGTTGCATGTTTAGAAGAAAGAACTTGTGGTAGTAAATAATGCTTCTAGAATCTTTGCATGTTAGAAATGTGGTTTGGGTATGAAAGAAATGGCTAAGTAGTGATTATGAGCATGTTGTAGCCTAAAAACCACCTTTGAATGGTTAAGTAAATTGTAGTGAACTTATGGGGCAGAATTTTGGGTGTGAAATCCCCTTTGAATTGTTGGATTGATTGAGCCTTGAATGTGGTGTGTTGGATGATAAATTCGCCTTGAGAAAGGTGGCAAAGTGAGTAGAAACAAAGGAAATGCTGCCCAATTTTCCTTAGAATTTAGTGACTTTGAACTTGGTTGTTCTATATTAAGAGTAGAGGTTAATGAAACGATCATGACTATTATAGGTTGAATATTACTCATGTAGTTCGACTTGGCAAGTGGATTGACCAAAGAGGTATGTGAAGCTTTCCTATCTCTTGAGCATGAGTAGATGAAACTATGTAGTACGGTAGACGTACAAGATTTGGTGTTCTTACTTGTTTTGAGTATAAAATGACTTTTCGTTTTAAGAACGTATAAGTCCTCGTTAAGGGAAAAGTATGATTTTTACTAAAGTATAGAGTTAATATAACAACTTTATGGGAAGTTGGTCTATTAGCTTCATAAAAGGTTAATGAGAAGGATTTACTCTAAGTAAGATAATTATATGAAGAGGTAAATTGATTTAAAGGCATCAATTGCCCAAGGGCTTTTATGTATAAAGAAGAGTCACTTTTGAAAGAGTCAAGTATGTAGTACTTGGGTTAAATTCTGTTCTTTTATTAAAGATATGGTTAAGTGCCTTAAGTAAACTAAAATGAGAGAGTATGTGAACAAGACTAAAAAGAAGTTATAAGTTTTCTTAACTTATTATTATTATGATACGATGATACCGTGATAGGGTAAGAGTATGTCCGGCGGGCAAGCCCCAAGATCGCCATACCACCTCCTTCATGTAAAGAGTATGTCCGGCGGCCACCCCAAGATCGCCATACCATCCGCTTGCAAAGAGTATATCCGAGGGCGATCCAAGATCGTTATACCATCCGCACCAAAGATAAGAGTATATCCGGCGGGCAAGCCCCAAGATCGTTATACCATCCGCTCCAAAGAAGAGTATATCCGGTCTGACCCCAAGATCGTTATACCATCTGCTTCGTGGTAAGAGTATATCCGGCGGAAAGTCCCCAAGATCGTTATACCACCTGCTCCGTGGATTTGCTACCCATGACGCGAGGAATACCTCACGCGAGTCCTTATGGGCTTACGCGGTGAAATAGTCCCATGCCTACAGTACAGTACCGACGCGAGAGTACCTCATGCGGGTCCACGGGACCCATGCGGTGAAATAGTCCCGGAGTAGGATGGTTTCTTTTTGATACTACGGCGAGAGGTACCTGCTTTGATCATGAGCCTCCTATTTTATGCAAAGATTATATATGTATATATATACTTGTCACTCTCATTGTTAGTAAGGCACGTGAAAAGGTATTTTGACTATCTTCCATGACTACGCTTTACTTTTAAACTATGTTATCATCATTACGATATTTTCCTTTACATACTTGGTACATATTGTGTAATCGACCCCTTCCTGGCCGCGTCATGCCGCAGTGGTAAGAAGATTGTGGATCCTCGTTCTTAGGATCATTGTTCCGTTGTCGAAGCTCCATCCTTCCTAAGCTTATTTTGTTGCACGGTTTTTCCACGATGTTATAGACATTGTGTATATTCGTGGGTATGGCGGGCCCCGTCCCGCCACAGTTGTTATCTCTAGAGGTATGTGGTAACGTACTTGTTTTGGGCTACAAGAACCAGTTGTATTATAAATACTTTGTTTAAGTATGTTTTATGGAAGCACTTTATCTACCGGCGATGATGTTACCTTTTATACGTGATTCATATGTATGTTCACCGCTATTCTCTCGACTTATACCGTGGTACCCTGCAGGTACTAGTCGCGCCCGGTCGGGTCGCGATTCGCAAAGCTTAGATGAAATGCATTGGTTTAGGGGCGTACCTGTTTTGTGACCCGTCTGGGTTGAGATAACGTCATTGCATAGACGTTGTGCATTTGTGACCCGCATGAGTTTATTGTTGTGTTTCTGCCTTTGCTGATATGAAGATCCTGCACTCAAAGAAAACTTGTGAGTTTTTTAGGAAATGAGTGGTTGATTAGCGTCGACTTTGTAACTTTGGCTCTTGCTCGACGCCGTCAGTTTAAGCCGAGACCTATTCGTCCGCTTTTTCCTCGTCTATTGCCATTTTCTTGCGGTGAATCCTTAAAATGTCGGTTTCCGTAATGAAGATGTTGAACTGGGTAAGGTTGCATCTTGACGCTATCAAAGCGACCAGGTAAGCAATTTTTTTTTTATCATGAATGTAAAGCGAATGCGAGAATATGGACAAAATCGAGTCCTCTGCAAAAATAAAGAAGAAATATTTCTAACGCGCGAAGCCGATGTGGTCGCTTCACGATCCCGCCGAGGGAGTCAGGTCAAGACGTAGTTCATGCTGCAAAAATAAGATTTTTTTTTTATGATTTTAAAATGATGCGGGACCGAAGCCGATGTGGCCGCCTACGTATCCCGCTGAGGGAATCAGGTCAAGACGTAGTTCGTGATGCAAAATAAGGATTTTTTTTTATGATTTAAAAATGATGCGGGACCGAAGCCGATGTGGCCGCCTACGTATCCCGCTGAGGGAATCAGGTCATGACGTAGTTCGTGATAAATTTTTTTTATATAATATGCATTTTGTTGTTTTTTCAGATAAAATGGAAGACAACATTACGTTCTGATTTCAGTTGATACCAACAATTAGTATTGTGCATAGGATTTTCGTTAATTGCTTTCAGTCTAACCGAGATTGACTTTGGTGTAATTCGCACAGCTTCAGATAGTACCTCAGACATACCTGAGTGTTGACACACCTGCTTGCATCCAAGGTTTCGAACTACACGTAATCTCACGTTTCAAATGCCCTCACTGAAAGAAAGTCCCTGTTCTCACATATATTTCAGTATTTTGAATTTTGGGACGTTGAGAGAATTACGCTCACACTCAAAAAGATGTTCAATGTATGCAATTGTGATACCATAGGCTTGGCCGTCATGTAAGTATCCACTAATGTGAACCTCGATAATATCATGTAGGGCTTGTCACGGGCTTGTAATGTAGGCTTGGGGAAAGGAATGGATATCATTTGGGTAAAAGTGACTAATCATTCCTCGAGAGTTGGACTACGTCCATGCTTGATATTTGTGCGCTTTAATGCTGACTTGCTTTCTTTTTCCTCAGTTTTTTTGTACTGACTTCTTTTGAATCTTTCATTTGGAGCCCCTTTCTTCGGGGTTATATATTCATTTTTTATCGGGGCTTTTGATTTCCTCTTTGTGTGAAGTCGTCTCTGTTTTTTTTTTTTTTGAAACTTTGACAATTTTTGTCTTTGCAAACTTCAACGCATGATTTTGTCAGCCATTTGCACATTTCTAAAGCACTCAAGGAGGTCGGGCCAAGAGAGGGATAGTGCGTACGCACTTAGAAAGGGTATAGGTGTAATATGCGGTTGTTAAAAAATAGGTTTTAGGCTCAAAGGGGTGTACTAGGGATAATGTTATTTGGTAGGCTGAAAAGGCTCAAACAGGTCAAAGAAAGCCTACGATCATTTCCTACACCGAGTGTTACTCAGGATTTCGCCTCAACAAACATTCAGACCAAGTTCTAGATCACAATGCAATGCAATTGAACTTATTCCAATAACTCACCACACAATGCATATGAAACGATGAGATCAGTTTCATTCTTATCTTGGAAACATGCAAGACAATGTCATCTGCGGGTATGAATAAGAGGTACCAAAAGAATCTATGGTTTACCACAAAGTCAACCCATACTGATTATCACTTTTTTTTATGCACACTCGTAAATGTGTTGGTATCAACAAAGTCAAACAATAATACTTAAAAAAATGTTTTATTTTATTTTATTTTGAATAACATTTTTTATTTGTATTTTTGAGTAACTGTTTTTTTTTGTATTTTTGAATAAATGGTTTTTTTTGTATTTTTAAAATAAATGTTTTTTTTTGTATTTTTAGAATAAATGGTTTTTTTGGTATTTTTAGAATAAATGGTTTTTTTTGTATTTTTAGAATAAATGGTACCGAACCCGAGTAGTGGTCGCCACGATCTCATCTTTGACGAATCGGTGTGTAGTTCGTTCAGATATGTTACAAAAACGTACGATTTAAAAGAATTTATTCATGAAAGAAATGCAAAGTAAAGCTGTACAAAACAAATGATTGTTCTCTATAAGACTAATGCAAAGTAAAAGAATGTAATGAAAAAGTGAATGGCTGCGATAAAATGAATGAAATGCATGAATGCATGTGATAGAGTGATTGAAATGCAATAATGAATGTCCGTGATTGGATAAATGCAATGAATGGGTGAATCAAATATGTCCTCTTTTTATTATTTTTTTTATTTTTTATGTGGTGGTGTCGAACCCTAGATGGGTTGCCTACGTATCACACCGTATGGTGAGAATCAGACACGCGTAGTTCGGAATAATTATACTGTAAAATGCATGATATGAAAGAACTATGTAATCAACGCTAAACATATTAATTGAACTTGCAAATAAAGATAGAAAATATAGAAAAACTGAGAGCGATGTCTCGTTGGTATAAAACTGACTTCTATTAGTCAACATAACTACCGCTCATTTTTGTGATTTTTTTTTTCCGACAGCCCTACGCTGATTGCGAGGACGACCTTCCTGCAAAAATATGAGAAATAGGTGAGCAGGAAAATGACAAAAATAAAAAAAATGCAAAGGTGTGACAATATAGTCAAAGACTCCCCTGATTGGTTCGACCGGACTGGTGGTTGATGTTTCACAAAGTCCAAGTCGCGCTATTCAAGAGTGATTTACGCAGTAGAAGTCCTGATTGTAATGTGACAGCAAAAGTGCAAAAAATGCAAATGCTCGAGCCCGGAATCACAAAAGAGCAATTATTGAATTAAATAATATGTACGGAGTTGCTAGCGGCAAACAATAATAAACAAAAAGCATGCAAATCAAGTGCGTGCCCTAATATGCTTGGGACCTCCCTTATGCCAGAGGTGAGACTAAACGCCAAATATGCGAGATTATGATAAATAGGTCCAAACCGTTAAACTGTAATGTTTTGTTGGAAATGGCGACCAAATGACGGTGCACTTTTTCCAATTTCGGCGTGTCATGACCAGGCTTGGATCCGTCTATCATCATCACGCTACACATAGTATGTTAATGGGTCGTTGGGTAGTGAAACCCGTCGACAAGTTTGGTGGATTTCTAATTGTGGCGTTAATACCAAGGATTAACCCACCTAAGGTTTATGCATGCATGACTTAATAAAAAAGTGGTATAGCTCTATCTTAAGTTTTCTAAGATTTGGCTTACTAGACACAATGGTTCCCGAGCGGACTACTCGAGTGAGAAGGCTACGCGGCCACCGGTTGGATCGGATTCTCCGCGTCTATTACCAACTCTCCTAAATTTGGGTTTTGAAGAAAGAAATTTGCTGATGCACCAAGCGCACCTCGCGTGTAGTGTGTGATAGTGTGAATTTTCCAGAATGGAGGAAATATGAGCGGAATGTCAATTTAAGGAAAGCAATAAAATAATGTAGCAATTAAAGTAGTTAATTACAAAATAAAAGCAAACAATATAAAATATTTACAACAAATATAAAAGCAAAATAAAGTGCAATATTTAATTAACATGGGTTTGCTATGATCAAGAACCTGATATCCCCAGCGGAGTCGCCATGCTGTCGCGCCCGTTTTCGACCTCGGGGGTCTGAACGGTATCCGCAACGTATGGTTGATTCCTAAATGTATTTTAAGGAGTCGCCACCTAATTATTATAGTGAATTATGACACTTTTTAAATAGCATAAAATGCTATAAATGATCTCCATTTAAAGGTCTGCAAAAAGCTATGTGAGATTCTAGGTAAGGGTTCTTTATTATCCTACAGGGAAGGGGTCAGGCATCCTATAAGATCCGCTAACTTGCGGTTATCCGTTCAAACCTAGGTTAATTATATATTGGCTTTAATTCTATCTATTCTTAGCATTTTTACAATTAATACAATGCAATATAAAATAATAAAACTAAAATTAAATGCGACATGAGATAAAAAACCCGGGACATCTTTAGCCCTTTTTAGGCCTTCTGCACAAGATAATCTCTGGATACCTGCATAGGCACTTAGTAAAAGTGTTAGTAATAAAATAAACAATTTTTAAAGTAATTGCAATAATTAATAAATAAAGCCAAAAAAATAAATCCGTCTTTGCACATGGAAGGCCTTGGAAATCAGACGGAGATTCCTTCATCGGCCATATTGCTAAAAATAATAAAATAAATAAAACTTTGAGATCCGCGCCAAAACAGTAATAGTTTTAAACACGGAGGGCTCAGATATAAAAATATAAAGTGGGACAGCCTAAACAAACGCGGCTGCGAGCATTCGCCTTGCCAGCGCATGTTGGTTATCCGGTGTAAGTGGAAGAAATCATCATTGCCCAGAAAGCTTCATTTATTTTATTTTCCGTCTTTGCAACTGTGGAGGCCTCAAAAATCGACGGATAACTTTTTCATTGGCCAAACAAGTGTAGCATCTTGTTCAAAATCAGTAAAAATACCAAGTGTAGTAACTTGTTCAAAATCAGTAAAATAAAGTAGTAAAAGGGCAAAATCGTCCAAATCACTGTGGAATACCCAAAACAGTAGCAACACAGCGAGACAATACGCAACATAGCCCAAAATGAATATGCAGCCAGTGACATAATAAGCAATAATGCCAAACAGAAAAATGCAGCCCGCAGGTAAGCAACAATATTAAACAGGAAAATGCAGCCAGCGACAGAACACCAGTGTCCGCCGGAGTTCAAAGCTTCGCCGGAGTTTTACTCCGGCGTATTACCAAAACAAGAAATCAAAACAGTCAGCCAACAACAGATTCCAAGAAATAAAACCAAACAAACGTTGTCTCCGACAAGATCAAAAAATCAGAAAATCATTCCAAATAGAGACAAGAGTGCCGGAGTTTTAAACTCCGGTAGGTACTAGAGAAATCCGAAAATCAGTCCAACATAGCCAACAACAATAATAGCAACAAAAATGAAGAAACAAACTGTAGCGTCGCCGGAGTTTAAATCCGATAAGGTTCAACGTTACCAACAGAGAGGGCAAAGCGCTGCCGCTTCCAAATACGGTCGCCGAGCGACGCCACCAAAGAAATTGCTCGATGGCGTGACGTGAAGGCGAGGTCAACAGGCGACGGAAAAAAGGATTGGGAGATCGACGGGTCAGTGGTGACGAGGTGTGCGGCAGTGAGGTGTTGCTAGGTATTAAGTGTTTTAAATATTTCAACTTAATTAATCATTTGTCATGTATCCGCCAAACGGTGCTAAATTTGTAATTTTTTATATTTTAGGTGAAGGAGGTTGATGTATGATAAGGACTAATTGAAGAAGCCATGGATGCAAATGTTGAACTTCAGCAGCTGAAGAGTTGTATCAATCAATGTGGAATGTTTGTTTTTTAGTTGCTTTAAAAAAACTTGTGGAAGTTGTTTTTTTAGTTGCTTTGTTAAATGAACTTTGGTACATTGTGGTATCAATGAGTGTAGAATATTTTAATCAAATGTTGAAGATTTAACTTACTAATGCAGGATTAGAGCTTTGTTAATTTTATTGATACATGTGGTGTAGAAGTGTAGAACATACATTGATTAGTTGAACATTTTAGGTGGGTAGGTGAGGCGGCTAGACGGGTATGCAGGTACCCAACGGGTGGTGAGGCGGGTAATGGGTACCCGCCGGGTAAGTGAGGCGGGGGTAGGTGTAATTCTATACCCGCCAGGCAGGTACATGCGGAGGAATTACTACTCGTGATGGGTGGTGGGACGGGTGTGGATGTGGGGGTGTATTTTAGGTGGCGGGTACGGGTATGGGGTACCTTTCCCCCGCACCCTTGACATCCCTACTTCTAAGTCATCATAAAGAAAAGCAGTCTTCACATCCATCTGCTCAATCTCCAAATCAAGACTAGCTGTCAAATTAAGGACTGTACGAATGGAGGACATTTTCACAACGGGAGAAAATATTTTATCAAAGTCAACACCCTGACCAAATCCCTTAACTATCAATAATGTACATGGGCTTCGAGCTGTGTTCTTCAACTTTAATTTTGAACATCCACTTATTCTTCAAAGCTCTCATTACTTTAGGCAATTTCACCAACTCATAGTTTGGTTATGATACATAGATTTCATCTCATCTTGCATGACTTCAATCTATTGATCCTTGTTCTCATCTTTTCATGGCCTCCTCATAACATTCAGGTTCTCCCTAATTAGTGAGTAATACATACTCATTAGGAGAACAATGGAAATAAGGAATGTGTTGTCTACTAGACCTACTAAGTGTAATATTTGACTCACTCACGGCTTCATGAGTAGAAGCATTTACCTCATCAACAACGACATAGTTATCATCAGCATCAAAATGATGATCTGAAACATGATTCTGGGCATCACCGTCATCATTGAGCCCACCAATGTCATCCATATTTGTATGAGGAACTTGATCAAAATTAACTAAACCATCATAACTTGAAGATTTTAGTTTCTCCACTTTGCCAATATCTTCAATGGTTTGATCCTCCACGAAGACAATATAAATCAAACTCATCAAGGCCATAACCAATGAAGATGCATTGACTTTTCTTGGCAGCTAATTTTGACCTCTCATCTTTAGGCACATGTACAAAAGCTTTGAAACCAAATACTTTTAAATGGTTATAGTAAACATGCTTGTCATATCAAACTTTGTTTGGAACAACACTTTGCAAAGCAACATCAGAAGATAGGTTAATAACATGTGCAACGGTCAATAAAGCCTCACCCCAAAAGGAATTCGACAACTTTGGTTCAGAAAGAAAACATCTGATTCTTTCTGTTAAGGTTCTGTTCATCCTCGTCAAACCATTAAGCTGAGGAATCGGTTTCATATCTTCCAAATCCAGGTGATGTAGAATCATTTGGAATTTCTGGACTTGGGACATCACAATTTTGCTATCCACCATTTGAAATTTCAGAAATTTTCCAATGATGAATATCTTCGTACCAACATCTTGTGCGTTGTACTTTTTCTGCAGTCTTTTCCACAACTTTTTGTCGGTGCCTACGGTGCAATACACTGTGTAGAGTGGGTGTGACAAATAGTTCAGAATATAATTCTTACACATGAAGTCACTGTGACTCCATGCATAAAAAACCATCTTCATGCCATTAACGACATGGATACCTTGGCTCCCTCCAGTCATTTTATTTGGCTGAGGGTCCATTTCATCTCCATCTTGTGGAGAATCTTCTGTTAGGAAATGAGTCATTCTCATAACAGTCTAATAAAACATCTTTTGTTGTCATCTCTTGAAGTTGGAGCCCATGAACTTTTTTGGGAGTTCATGGTGGAATCCAGAGGGTGGAGGAATTGTAACGTTCCCTTGAGCAATAGAAAAGGCATTGTGTGAGCCTTGAGCAACAGCCGGTGAAGGCATCAGCGTGCCTTGAGCAACAGCTGGGAAGGTATCAGCGTGCCTTGAGCAAAGATGATAGATCTGGCTTAATTGTTCTCCTCTAGTCATCTTTCTTTGCTCTTATAACAAATCTTGTCTTAAAATTATGAATACAATAATTGCAAAGGAACGGGAAGTAAGTAAATATTATAAATATTACAAACTGAAATCAAGAACAAATTTAAGCTTTTGAGAATTCGCTGAGTCGAGTGATGTCACTCTGTCTTTAAGACAAGATTATTCGTATGTATTCTTTTACGTTAATGGACAATAGTCTCCCAAGATAAAACAACAACTAACAAATGAGCAAAGGAAACTCAAGTGTTTCTAGAGAAGAACTTTGAGTGTTTTGAAGTATTTAGAGAGGAAGAAGTTCAAAAAATATATGATTGCAAGTGTTGAACAATTGAGCCAAAGACCTCAATTTATAGTGTAAGATTTAGTCTCTTCAAGTGCCAAGTAATGACAATGAATTGCCCATGTAATGGTAATGAATTGCCCATGTAATGACAACCATTTATCATCCAAATAATGGCTGAAAACTGTTTGAATGAATGTCATTGAGGGCAGCCCAAACGTCACAAAGATCAGATTTTCGTTTCACACTTTCTGCCTGGGTAGCACCGCGGCTCCAGTAGCTCGGGACCGAATTAGTGTCGCGGCTCGCCTAGGAGGCGCCGCGGCCCTGTAGGGTGTAGCGACGCGGCGCTCCTGGCTTCCGAGGTGGAGCCGCGTCCCTTCTCGGCTCCACGACCCTTTCCGACCCTTTTCAATCTTACACTTCGCACACTTCTTCCTTCATTTATCAACGTGGAATACTTGTCATTTGGCCAATAACCGTTCATCATTCTATGTCTCAAACATTTTACTTACGTACCAATATCTCTTTCACTAATGAAATTTACGATACTTGGCATTACGAGTGCACATGTGTGGAAACGACATTTCCGACGTGCGGGGCCCAAATTGTTCGAATCATAAATAATGGGATAAACTTAATTCCACATTAGTAAATTTACATCGAATTCTGAAAGTAAAGGAAGTTAAGGCTGTGATTTGGATACAATCTGCAAAGTCCTTCACTTCAGAGACCGTCACTGTACTCCCTATCCACCTATCATTGGCACTTAACATAGAGTTGAAGTCACCACTAACAATCCAAGGCATAGTGGTTCCCTGGCAAGGTTAGTCAAGTGTTGCCATAGTGATTTCCTTAAAGACAGTGTTAAAACCATAAACTACAGTCACCAGCCATTTATGCCTCTCAACCACATCCTCTACTAAACAATGCATCAACTGGTCTTCAGCTTGCAGTACTTGTACATCAAGACAGTTTGTATCCCAAAGCACCTAAATTCTTCCATTGATTGCTTTTTAATAGTTGGTATGGAGTCCTCATCCAGGAAGAATACTATTGCTCATCCTTTTAGCATTGTGTTGTTTAACTATAGTTTCTATCAATCCAACTAACTGTACTTTTTTAGTTTTCATAAAGTTCCTAAGTTCATTTTTATACCTTTTATTGATACCTCTTATATTCCAAGAAAGCCAAATCGTGATTACTTGCTTTTACCTCTATCAGGAGGTGGCTCAACCTTCTCTTTGTTCCTCATATGCACTTTCCCAGTAGTTATCTTGACAGCAGTAGTCAATGTTGAAAACTCTTCATAGCTTAGCCCTGAACTGACCACTTCAGCTTTCCTGTTTACCACTGTTGGACTTAAGGTTGGATTCCCAGTTGACATGTTTGTTGTTGCTTGTTGCACTATCTCCTGGATGATCTCCTCAACTAGCACTTGGGGTTGCACTTGGCTAGTAGATAGAATATCAGCAACCACTTTGCTGCCGGGGTTCTCAACTGGTTTCTGTACTACCCATGTAGCCTGCCATGCTTGAGGAATCCTCCTATTTCCCCTTTTCCTTCTAGACTGCTCAACAGGTTGCTTGGGTGGTAGTGGTTCTTTACAGATATGACTAATGATTTGACATTTACCACAAAAATCAGGTTTCCACTTAAATTCAACAATCCGTAGGAATTGTCTTCCCTTTGGATCAACCACTTTGATCTCATCAAGCAAATGTTTTGTAACATTAACTTTAATTAACATTCTTGCATAAGATATCCTAGACTGTTTGGTGGTACATTCATCTGCATACAAAGGCTTGTCAATGATACTTGTTATTTTATCCAAAGCAGCACGGCCTCAACAGATCATTGATAGCTTTGGTAATGTAATCCACAGAGGGATTTAATTAAGAAATTCTGTCTAATTCAAAATCAGTTGTCCAAGGCTTCAGTATGATTGGCTTATTATTTATTGTATAGGGGCCAACATATAGGATCTGTTGGAAATTTATCAAAATAAAAGTTTATCTCATTATTTATGATTCGAACAATTGGTGCCCCGCACGTCGGAAACGTCGTTTCCACACACGTGCAGACATTGTACCAATGATCGTAAATGTCCTTAGTGAAAGAGATATTGGTTTGAGACATAGAATGATGGAAGGTTGTTGACCAAATGACGAGTGTTCCACGTTGGTGAATGAAAGAAGAAGTGTGCATAGTGTAAAGATGAAATGAGTCGGAAAGGGCCTCAGAGCCGCGAAAGGCCGCGGCGCCAACCCGTCAGAGCCGCGGCGCCGGAGGGTCGCGATGCCTCCAAGACAACGCCGCGGCGTTAAATGGGCAGTAGCTACTGGAGCCGCGGTGCTTCCGAGGCAGAATGTACGACGGGAAGCTGAAAATTTCTGACTCTTGAGCTGGGTTTGGAGCATTGAATCTCCATTACTTGACACATGAATTCAGCCATTTATTTGGCTGATTGTAACCTCTCAATAAATGTCATTACATGGCTATTGAAATTCATTTGTTGGCTAGTTGAAAGTTGATCTTCCTTACCACTATAAATTGAGGATTCGGCTCAATTGGAAAATACACTTATAAATTTATGAATTTCTTTCTCTCTATCATATTTCAATACTCAAAGTTCTTCAAGAGAAACACTTGAGTTTCCTTTGCTCAAGTGTTAGTAGTTGTTTTATCTTGGGAGACTATTGTCTATCAACGTAAAAGAATATATACGGGGAAATCTTGTCTTAAAGACAGGGTGTCATCACTCGACTCAGCACCGCTGTAACCCTTCCAGATTTAGTGTCTCTTGATTTCAGGTTATTAAGATTCAAAGAGCTCTCCGCAATTGGAACAAAGATTCAAGAACACATAAGCTTGTTGTTGCAACAATTCTTGTTTGCTACAAGTTTGTTGCTATTGTAATTTTACTGTTTATCCTTTCGAAACACTTGTAATAGTTATTTATTATTCTCGTACTGCATTATTTTTTCAACAATTTTAAGACAAGATTGTATTAGTGTTTGAAAGATGTCGACCAGATCTGGTTATGGTAGTGGGTTTCTAATTGAAGACATTTTCATTGTTAGTTCTATTGACAGTAACTCTACTTGTGTCCAAAAACTAGACTATGGTTCTGATGCCGAGGTTCAAAGTGCTTATGTTGGTCATGTTGTTGACGGTCAAGGTGTTGATAGTGTCACCGCTCCCGAGAGTTGTGAAAACAGCATCCACGAGAGGTTGAGGATGTCAACTGGGACAAGAGGAGAAGGCTGAAGATGTGGTTCTATATTGTAGTAGAAGGTCTATATTTGTCCCAGACAAAGGATCTGAATTATGATAAGGAGGAATTCGACACGCAGTCCAACAAAGTGACTGACATGGGCCAGAATCAAAAATTGGGCTAAGTTAACTTTCTTCTTTGTCTATAATGAGAATGTCTGATTAAAATGATTAAAGTAAGGCTAGGAATATGAAAATATTTTCCGGGAAAAATTATATTCCTTATGCTTTAAAATCAGAAGTTTAATCTCACCTACCTTCCCGTTTAAAGATTGGACTATTGTAAACAACGACTTAAAAGATATGGTCTTAGGTTGTAATAAAATTGGAATTATGGACAATCCTAAGTAAGCGCCAGGGATTTCCCTGGGCACCAATCACAAGGAAAAAGGACTAGAGACAAATCTGTCACCGATTCCGACAGAAGATCCTTCATTTGATAGGATGGTATTAGACACTCAGTCATACAAAGCCTACGGGCGACTGGAGTGGGCCAGAATTTTCAGGTCTTAAATGATCTGAAGGCCAAAAAGAAAGGCAGAAAAGAAATTGAACACTCAGTCTGCCAAAATAACTGGAGTGAGCCAGAGTATCCAGATCACATATGATCTGATTACGCCCTAACCACGGGCAAAGAGGTTGTTCATGTGACGCAACGCCACCTCTAAAGTAGAAGGGGTTGGAGAGGTTGTCCTAAAAAGGACTTCAGGTAATGGGATCACTCTAAAAAGAGGCGATACATGTCCCAAACTTGGATTCAGGGACGGTGTTGGTCAAGCTGATTTGAGACTAGTCCAACAGGTCTATAATAACTAAGAATGGTACAGTAGGTCTGTAGCCAAATGAATGATATATTTGTAATCCGTGCATCTATGCCATCATAGATTAAGACACGTTAAATTGAAATTCATTCAAAAGCTAACTGAGTTGAGATTGTTGCATTATGTCAACATAAACCCTCAAAATGAATGTGAGGTGGGCGAAGAGGTAAAATCACCTTTCTATTCTGTCAAAGGAATAACGAAAGAAACACTGCTCCTCTAGAACTTAGTCACACCTACATGGGTGATTTGAAGCTTGTACAAAATAGAGGGGGGAGACAAGTACTTGTGACCTCCATTGATGATGATATAACGTATTGCATCATTTGTATGTTGAAAAGAAAAATGAAGCCGTTGAAGCGGATAAGCACTACAAAACAAAAGTTGGAAATTAACTAAGCCTACAGATTGAGGAATTCGTAGTGATATAGGGAAAGAATGTGAAACATCATTCATCAAATGACTACTTCTTACTCACCTCAGTCTAACGGTGTTAGCCAAGCACAAAACTGTATGCCAAAAAATATGTGGGGCACGGCGATCATTACCTCTAATGTGATTCTCAATAGCTGCATAAGGATAATGATAACCATCCATGTGAAACATGAAAATGATTACACATACAAATATTGTGATGTGGGGTGTCTTGGTAGAGATTAGAATACCGAAACAGGTCAAGTTAGACCTTAGATTGTAGATTGCATATCCACTGGATCTGCAAAATAACACTAGTGCTTGTCGCCTCTTGGTTTCAAAGAATGTTGAATTCTATGAAGATAACTTTTCTTTAAAAGGAAAAAGAAGTAATTGCTCGATGTTAACAAGACCCGTGAGTGCCTGACTATCCGGAACTAGACGTTCCAGATCTACAGGTCTCGGAAGCTGCTGACTATCCGGGACTTAATGTTCCAGATCTACAAAACTCAGAGATTCTAGACGGGGAAAAGAGGGGACAAAGACTTGTTCCAGGCCTTCTAGATTATGTGATTGAGAAATAAACCATGGACAATTAACAAAGAATTGTCAACTCCAGAAGCACTGCTTTGGAAAGAAGCTACAGAGAGAGAAATAGATTACATCAGATAGAACCATACTTATGTAATGGCTGACATGCTTCTGGGAAAAGAACTTTTGGGTTGTAAAAATGAATACTCAAACTGAGTACAAAGTAGATGGATCTACTGACGAGTATAAGGCCTCGACTACTTGGACACATGCTCCCCTGTGAATATCTTAACATCCAGGGCTACTGCAGTCTTACGTGACATGGATGTTGAGATAACCTTCCTAACCAGAGAGTTGGTTTGGTGGACTGTTGGGCTTCTTTCTGAACTTTTATTTTGGTCCTTGAAATGTTTACATTTTGGTCCTGAAATGTTCAGATAAAATAGAAATATTGACTCTGAAGCTAGAAAACTAATAGTTGGAAAACAACAGTCTGAATGTGGAAGAAGAAATTTATATGGAACAACCCAAGAGGTATGTGGTTTCAGGGCAAGAGAAGAAAGTTTGTCGACTTGTCGAATCTCTGTACGGGCTTAAACAGGCCCCAAAGCAATGACACGAAAACTTTGATAGTATTCTACTATCGAAGGGTTTCTTCATTAATGAGTGTGACAAATGTATCTACATAAAAGGCAATTCTGACTTGTTCGTCATGATATGCCTTTACGTAGATGACATGTTGATCACATGGAGTAGTCCTAGTTTGATCCTAGAGACTAAAAATATGTTGAAATGATGTTTCGATACGAAGGATATGGGTATTGCAGATGACATCTTAGGAATTGGAATTTCTAAGACATCTAACAGACTAGTCTAATTCCAAACTCATCTATGAGGTGTTTGACAGTCTCGTTGAAGTCACCAATGGATATGAATCATAGAATTGATTAGAATCATGGTGCACCCATATACCAGGAGCGATATGTGCAGGTCATATGTAGTTCAATGTATTTTACACACTACAACGAACCCGGTATCGGCTTACAAATTAGATTAGTTGAACTAAGGTTCACTCGTGATTCTAGAAATGATCGGTGGAAGGCGTTAAATCGGATATAACGATATCTGAAATATTTGCTTATCTACGGATTATGGTATTTTGGATGTCCAGTGGTTCTGGAAGAACACAGTGATGCAAACTGAACATCGGACTTGAAGAACACCAAAGCCACAAGTGGATGTATATGGTGTGTTTTTTGAAAATTCTCTAAGCAAACTTGCATCGGCCGATTCATGATGGAATCCGAGTTTATCGCTTTGTACAAAACATTAAAAAAATTGAGTAACTTTACGACCTCTTAGAGGATGTCCCTTATTGGGAGAAATCCGTGCCTTCATCAATTATACATTGTAGGGCACGGATGAGGCGTCTGTACATATTTGTTGGAGACATAAGACCGTATGACAGTTGATCATCATGGGTGTCACCTTCTTGATTATTAATCTAAGGATGTAACAGACCTTTTTACTAAGGGACTACCCGAAGATCAAGAATTTTGCCTGTCCAGGGGAATGTGCGTAAAACCCAAACAATAAGAATTGATACGGTGGATACCCAACCTTACTGATTGGAGATCCCAAGAATTGGGTTCAATGGGAAAACTAAGTTGTAAAGGTTCAGTTGAGCGCTTCGGTGGAAGCATAAGCACTTCAGATGATTTCTGTAAAGAAACATGAATCCAAAGTCTTTCCCGCGATAGACTTTAAATGTGTAGAGGTTAAGTTTCCAAAACCTTTAATGATCCTCACCGGTTGAGATTAGATTTGGAGAAACTTTTAGTGGTGCATAACACTTGTGAAGTGAGGTATAGCAGGATACCTTGTAGGAGACCACCTATTTAAGTGCGAGGACATGCCGCCTCAAATGAACGCACTTAAGAATCCAAGTGTGTCCACGGCCACAACAGACAAAGCATTAATAAGAACAGAGTAAGGAAAGTTGTTGTGTTGATACCGTTGCCTTGGCTTACACTAAACACTGACGGTTCAAGACATCACGTTCACCGCGCAGTAAGTAAGTCCGATGGTATTCAACTATGAAAGGTTCAAATTTAAGGCTGCCGATCCAGATGCAACATCGGTCCGCCGAAAGATTGCTAGAAAGGCACCTTGTGAGTGCGCCAAAATCTCTTTCAAAAGGGGATTGTTAGAAATTTACTAATGTGGAATTAAGTTTGACTCATTATTTATGACTCGAACAATTGGGGCCCCGCACGTCGGAAACGTCGTTTCCACACACGTGCACTCGTAGTGTCAAGTATCGTAAATTTAATTAGTGAAAGAGATATTGAAACGTAAGTAAAATGTTTGTGACATAGAATAATGAAAGGTCGTTGGCTAAATGACGATGTTTCCATGTTGGTAAATGAAGGAAGAAGTGTACGAATTGTAATATTGAAACGGGTCAGAAAAGGGTCGCGACGTCATCGCGAAGCCGGGGCACGACCACCACCACCACCAGGGCCACGGTGCCCAATGGTTGAGCCGCGACGCTAATTTCTGCAGTGTCGCGTCGCTTACGAGGCAATGTTTATGCAACGGAAGTCCAAAAGTTTGGCTGATTATGAGAACGTTTTGGAGCATTCAAATGTCAATTTTTCCTCCATAAATCAGTCAATATTTGGTTGTTTGGTGAATTAAGTGGTCGTTACATGTCACTTAAATGACCATTACATGGGCACTTGAAGAGATCTTCTTACACTACTATAAATTGAGGTTTTGGCTAAATTGTCCATAACTTGAAGTTCACACTTACACTCAGATTTTCTGATCTTCTGCTTCTCTAAGCACTCTTTCAAACACTCAAGGTTCTTCTTTTAGTAAACACTTGAGTTTCTTTTGCTCATTTATTTGATGTTGTTTTATCTTGGGAGACAATTGTCCATTAACGTAAAATGATATATACGATACAATATTGTCTTAAGGAGAGAGTGCTAACACCCGACTCAACACAGTTGTAACAAGTAGGTTTTAGTGTCTCTTGATTTCAGGTTATCAAGATTCAAGGAGCGTTCGACAGTCGGAACGAATATCCAAGACTGATTCAAGAGCGAAGATCAAGATCTCACAAGCTTGTGGTTGACACAATCACTATCTACTACAAGCTTGTCGTTGTTGTTGTAATCCTTATAGTTTACCTTTTCGAAACACTTGTAATAGTTATTACTATTCTCGTACATCCATTGTTTTCCAACAAGATGTTCCCATACCATGACCGTTAACACCATCGTATGTTCGGATCTGATCGAACCAGAACCAGAACCACGTGTCATATTCCAATTAGTCTACATGCTAAGACCGAATTTCGCCCGATAATTAATTACTTATTCCTCACAAATTATTTTCTAACACTTAAAAGATCATACATCAATTAATATGAATATTATGATAGAATATATATTTTATTTATTATTTCTTACAAAAGTACAAATTAGAGGGAATAACTTATTAAATTGGGTCAAATTATAAAGGAGTAAAATATGTGTTAGTACGTGTATGAACTAAAGTCAATGTACAAGCCTTTTTTCCTAAGATTGCATGCGTGCTAATTAAGGACGCCCCGTTGCAATTCAAAGAAGTTACTCTGAAATTTCCTCTTCTCTATCTCTCAAAGTCTCAATTGCCCGAATTTGTAGTTTGGGTCTTTAATGGCATCATCATACGATTTCAGGAACAGAACAGAACCGCCTTACGTTAATCAATCTCCCATGTACGGTCGGCCAGCAACCACTGCTCCGATGTATGGACAAGCCCCCGGTCAACCCTCCAGCCTCTATCCTCGGGTAGGTCAACACCCGGGTAATCCCTCTTTCCATCCCACCTCGTCACCATCGTCTACTAGTATGTAATTCCCTCTTTGATGATAGTTCCCTCACTATAAGTATATGTGTGTTACAACTTGTTTGGATGGTTGTTACCTTTTGTATTGTATTATGCTGTTAGTTTAAAGAATAAAATATTTGTTTTGATTGTTACTTAATTTTTGTTGTATCGTGCTTAAATCCATCGTTATGTCACTACACAAAGTCTCTCATTTTGTGTAACAAACAATTTGGTTACCCTATTTTCTTTTTCTCATTTTGTCTTTACTTATTACTCTCTCTGTCCTTTTTTTTTATTACTCCCTTTGTCCCAATTTATGTGGCACAATTCGAATTTCTAGAGTCAAACCTGTTAAGTTAAGTTAACCTATGTATCAGGACAAGAATCTTTAAAAAATTTACATAAAATTTACACATGTGGAAACTACGTAAAAAGTATTACAAGTCACAATAATTGACAATTCAAAAAATTTAAAAGACATGAAAAAATTGTGGTCAAAGAAAAACTTGTTTGAATCTCGAAATTCGAAAGGTTTCACCTTAAGTTGGGACGGAGGGAGTGTATAATAATCCTATTTTATCCTTTACTACTTTTTTATAATAGCTCTACCCCATACCCTACTTCTCTTGTAGGTTTATCTTCAAATTACTTATCGTGACATTATGTAATGACGGGAAATGATACAATCTATCCAAACGTTCATCGAAACAATACAGTATGATATAATACAACACAATACAAATACGAAACATTATGAAACAATATGTAACAACCATCCAAATAGAGTGTAAATGAAATATGTGTACTTCAGCCAATGGTACTGTTATCTGTTTCGGTGGCTCATTATATTGGGGAATGTGATTATTGACATCTAATTTTGCAGCAGGAATTGGCATCAGAGTTGCTATAAAACCAGAATATCGGATTGCGCCTCCGGTATGGAACCTGTGATTATGTTGTATTCTCTAAAACGCCTCTTAGATTAACCTTTTGACTATTTCGTTTGCCTTAATGTGATTAAGGGTGTGGTTGATCTTTGAGTTCTTAATTATTATTGTTAAAGAAGTTTGTGGTCCTAATGTTATATTTACCTCCAAAAGTTTTTTGGTGTGTCATTACCCGTATGTGTATGGGGAGAACTTCTCAGGATCAGAGTGCGCACCAAGCTTATGTTAATTTACCATATTTAGTGATAGACTGAGATAAGATTGCATATTAATTAACTATCTTTAAGTGATAAACCATTATGTATAAGACACATGCACATATTGATTTGGTACATGCACCAGGTGTGCAGAAGTATTTTCCTTGCCCGTACCCATGCAAACTAGTTTGTGATTGCGATGTAGTCGTTTGATTAATTGATTGACAGCTACTGCCGAATTTGAAAAACATAGTTGGACCTGACATAGTTTTGTTTTTGGTTCTTATAGCCTCAATTGTCCCCACAAGTAGGAGACATTCCTCGAAGCACATTTCACTTTGATTTTGACCTTGAGAAGAAGATTTTAGCTGAAGCAGAAAAGGAAAGCCAAAACTGGAGCAGGTTGGGTCTGGAAAATCTTCCATCCAGAGGGTCAGACCAAGCTTATATGGTCAGTTCCATTTTATGATTGTGTTAATCTTAGTTTTAGTTTGAGTTAAACAGGTGCATTTCATGTGTACCTACGTGAAACCTGTAATTTGCTACTCGTCAGAAAGAGTATAGTAGTTGGGTCATGAAGATGACATGTAAATTGAATATTCCACTGGTATATGGCCTCTTTGTTTCCATCTTAATGGTTGTATGAAGAACTCATCACTAAGGAAAAAATTGGAGAAGAAGTGGAGCTGTTTGTCCTTAGTGTGTAGCAAACAGATGGAGGTGGCAACACCTTACTGTTAAATTAGCTCGAGATTTGAGGTAGTATATCTATTTAACATCGTTTTATCCCCTAAATGGTGGTTTTACACTCCATTCTATAGAGGTACAAGTTCGGAAAATAATCAACTTTTAAGATGCAACTCTTTTTTGTTTTTGGGAGTAAATTTTAGTTACTATTTGCTTTGCTAATTCCTTATCTAAATTGAAAATGATAATTGGAGATTCAACTGTTTGCCAGTCAGTTCAGTTCAATCATCTTAGATGACAACAGTGCTATAATTTCAGTTCCTGTTCAGTTGATTACTTAGTTGAACTGTTAGATATTCTAAGTACACCGACAAAGCATTCCCAATAAAGAATACATGAAGGACATGGATGAATCTAACTACGTGCTTGGTGTCAAGATCATACATTGATCTATTTATGAAGATATCTCTAAGAACTTTTTGTATTAAGCTTTACTTATCTGAAAAAAGTAGAACTTTCCTCTATTTCGTTAGCTCAGTATACTTGGGGACAATGACTGCTAGTGTTAATTCCAGTTTATACATTCCTCTCTATGACCTTTATAACATGCAGTTGATCCTGAACTTGGATACTGCCGAAGAGGTTGTTCTTTAACGACGTAGTCTATCATGCTTAGCTAAGTTTGCGTGGCCAATAACCTGGTATCAAGGGTACATCACGTGCTCTTTTTGCAACTGTGTTTTGATATTTGCTGATACCTCTAGGTATCAGATTACAGAGTGTTTTGCCATAAAGAAACTGATGTGGTTTCAATTTCTTTGCCTTGTCTAAAAAGCTGATTTGGCATAGATTGGTTTAGCACTTTATTTAATTTGAATGTAGGCATCCTCTGGAGACCCTGTTATGAACAAATACATTGCATTGGGTCTGAACAGAGAGGCAATGCCTCTTGCAGTTGCAAATTTTGGAGACAATCCAACCAAGGTATTCTTTGTCGTAATACATGGTTCTTGTATCTTAATTCTCTGCATGTTATTACAGTCATTGCATGCTCTGTTATATTTCTAGCTCCTTCTACTCTAGGGGACAATCAGCAATTTGGATTGTAGTGATCAGTTATTTTTGCGCTATGCTTTTTGGACTAATATTAAGAGGGCCTATGAGCCTGGTCAATTAGCTGATATAAAGAAATCACTCCTACATCATTAATGATAATTTCTACTTATCATACCCTGTACCAAATGGAAATGACGTAGTATTTGTTTATCAACGGTCTTAACATAATGAACATACAAGTATTTTGAAACTATGTAAAAAGAACAATAAATCAAGTTGCAGCAGTATGAAAATCTAGAAACTATTTTATTGAACCTATAGTACAACAACAACATATCGAGTGAAATCCTACAACGTGTGGTCAGGGGAGGGTAGAGTGTACGCAGACCTTACCCCTACATTGGGAGGTTGAAAGTTGTTTCCAAAAGACCCTCGGCTCAAGAGAAAGCATAAAAAAGGCAGATATGAAAATGAAAATAATGAAAGCGACTAAGCCATGAATCCTAGTGTGTCCACACATCCATCGCAACATTCTCATTTCCACAATTTTCATCTTCTGAACGTGAGAGATCTTAACTCGCCAACACTCCACCCCATACAACATAGTCAATCTAACCACCTCTTTGTAACTTGCCCTTAAGTTTTGGTGACACCTTCTTATCACCCAGCACTCCGGAGGCAAGCCTCTATTTCATCCACCCTGCGCCAATACGATGTGTGACATCATCGACAATCTCCTCGTTTTCTTGTATAATAGACCTAAGATACTTGAAACTACCTTTCTTCTGGATGGTCTATGTACCAAGCCTCACTTCCACGTCAGCCTCATGCGGTGCGTCACTGAACTTGCACTCCAAGTACTCTGTCTTGATCCTACTCAACTTGAACCCTTTAGACTCCAGAGTTTGTCTCCAACCCTCCAGCTTAGCGTTAACTCCGCTGCGAGTCTCGTCAATCAGGACTATGTCATCCGTGAATAACATACACTATGACATCTCATCTTGAATTTGCCAGATTAATTCATCCATCACCAAGGCAAATAAAAACAAGCTAAGAGTTGATCCCTGGTGCAACCCCATCACAATTGAGAAGTGCTCTGAGTCTCCTACTATCCTCTTGGATCCATCATTGATCGCTTTAATGTACGCCAAAGATACACCTCTAGCCTCCCAGCATCTCCATAGAATCTCCCTTGGCACTTTATTGAACCTATGGTAATAGATATTTAATTTTTGATACTTAAAAAGCATATCATATAATTTATTTGGGATGGAAGGAGCTGTAACAAATGTGTTACTAATTATTTGTGTTATAGCACTAAGAGAGTGCTTCTGTCTAGTAAATGGAACAATTCACCTTTGTAAATCCAAACATTATTGCCATTTTAGAATGAAGAAAGATGATGTTCATCAACTTTTTTCAGGTCAAGGCATTTGCTGATGGATATACTCGCTTGAAAGAAATGGGGTTCTCATCAAATAGTGCTGCAGATGCCTTGCTAATGAATGACAACGACACGAACAAGGCAATCCCACATTTGCTAAACAATCCATCTTAATTATTGCCTGGAGATGTGATGCTATTATAAACCACAGCAATACTGCTATTGTAAATGTGTTAATAATTGTTTTAATAATGTATTATTCAAACTTGTGCAGTTAGAGACCATCTTCTGATATCTTGGTTTGTAGTAAAATAACTTTGGATATACTCAGTTTGGTGTTTAAAACAGGTAGTTAAAAGTTGCCCTAGTACTGGTTATTGCTTCCCCTGCGTCATCTTGCCTCCGCCATTCTTGTCAACTTAAATTGCTTTGTATCGAACACGTCTGCCAGTACCCTTCCTTCCCATGAGGAAAAGATAAGGAAATGATCATGATCGAGAAAGAATCAAATGTTCATTTCCATGACATTGTAATAATACGAGGTTGGAACTGATTCAACCTTGGAGATAAGTTACTTGGCTTCATTGTTCTTCTACATGCACAAACAGGTACAAGGAGAAAAATCTGGTAATTCAAATATCATTGCAGGCTGTCGAAATCAAAGGATAAAGATATAACTACCATTATTTATAGGTAGCCATGTTCTTAAATATATTAGCTCCGAGGGAAAAAGAATGGGAATCAAGTAGTGAACTTGATGCATCACTTACATTTTTAGGTTCCTGTGTTCTTTGGTCTTGCTACTTTTATTTTGCAAACTTTATTCTGGCTTGTACGTGGTGGACTAATGGAAGACAAACAATTGCTTCTTGATTTCCTTAATATTTGACATAATAGTATGTTACTCGAGTCTGTGAATTGGGATGAGCTGAGATCTACATGCAGTATCTGGACTTCAGGATAACTTCAGAATATTAGCTATTATATTGCCTGGAGTTGGATTCCATGGCTCAATTCTTATCTGCTCTTCAGATTTTTTGTTCAAATTCCAATAGAAACAGCTATGCTTCCCTTCAGATTTAAAGAAAACTTAGGAATATGAGATATCTCTATCTTCGTTTCAGTAACTTTCAGGTCCATCACAAAGCTGATTTTCCCGTTTGGATTGTCTATTAGTTTGAATTTGTCAATTCATCATTTCTTTAGTGGGAATATCTCCTGTAATTCTGGTGAATTGAAGTGCTTTGATTTGCTAAACAATCACTCTGAAAATATTCCTGATCTCAATTTTCCTATCAACTAAGGGAGAAAAGATAAGTGGGATAAATCAATCAATCCCCTGGTAAACCATACCTTGTGAACCCTCAAGTCCACTAGGAATGAGTTTCGACTCAGTGGCTTTGCAGAACCTAGACACGTGAAAGAAGCATCGACAAGACATAAAGAAGAATAGATTGACATAAAGAATGGATATAAAGTAAATAAGAATGGAGGACACACAATCTATATTTTGAAGTTGTGACAATGGGGCTCAATGAGTACCCGACAGACTATATATACGTGTGTATTTTGGTACAAGTTATGTATACGACTCTATCCACATTCCACTCTACGGTAGGAAAATATTGATAAACTCTATCTATAATCGTTATTGAATTTTGAAAGAAATAATATCTTGATTATTTTCATTAATGATTGAGGTATATACATAAGTTACAATCTCTAAATATAAAAAAATCATATTCATACTATACTGTTGTGGGCTGTTGATAAGCCTGTTGATGACCATGTCCTATGAACCTCCAAAGTCCTTTCCTTCTTCTATTAATAACTAAAACAAAGTACTGATCAAACTCTCTTTGGTCCAAAACAAATGCTCTTCCGTTTTGTGGGCTGTCCGATTCTGGAAGTCCAAAGATCACAAGACACCCGAATTCCTTAAAATTGGACCATGGTTCGCATAATGCAATACGTAAACTTTAGACTTGTAAATGACTACTGTATACAAAATTGCATAATCATAGAAATATTGTACTTGGAGGATTAAAAGATACACCCTTAAAGTGAAGTTTACTTGCACATGAATCTGTTGATAATATGAAGTGAGTGTGTTTTCCCTGAATTGGTATATGGTCTATGTTGAACGTGTTACACATATTAGCCTTTCATGCTACATGACCGAAGATTTATTGAAATGCATTTTAATTCACTAGAATCACTACATGTTTTTGGTATTATTTCGAAAATCATTACATGTGTTACTTAGGAATATGTTGTGTTTCCGAGGTCATTTTATGCTGCAAGGACACCTTTTTAGATTTCATAAAGCATACCAACTTGAAGTGTTTTATCAGGTGGAATTTGAAGCGCGGAAATGGCTGCCCTGCTATTCTTCTGAAGGAACCTGTACAAGTATTCTATGGTGAAGCGAGCAAACCAACCTTTATTTGCTTTGAGAATGGTTCTTCCTAACACAAACACGGGTCCTCTGTCAGCAGCTGCATCTATCTTTTGTTTTTCGATAGTAGACTCAGCTTGGTCTTGGAGTTTAGCGATCATCAAAGTAACAAAGTCATCTCCTTCCAAGCTTTGAGAATCCTTATATCCAAACTGAATCAAACACCGATAGACCCCTTCAACTCCCAACTTCCCCACAATGTAACGTTCCTCCAGCAGGACAGTTTTGATGGGAAGAGTTCTAACAGTGACAATCACCAGGATTTCTCGTACAGAATTCGTGTGCTGAATATAATGCTGGATTATGGGTGGTATGCCATTTGCAAGATCGGTGAAAAAGAAGCAAATTCCTGGCGCTCGGTATGTACTATAGCTTGATAGCATTTGGTCTAGATCAGGTAAACTCATCTTTCTATCTGCTTCATATTCATTTTTCTTACTCCTTCCATATGTCCAAGATAGCATGATGGTCAATAAGAAAGCAGAAATAGCAAATGGAACCCACCCCCCTTGTGGTATTTTATTGAGCAAAGATGTCATGAAACAACCTTCAATTATTATATAGGGCAAGAAAAATGCCAAAATGAGAATGATATTTGTCTTCCATATAATTAGCATCACTAATGCTGTCAAGAATGTTGTTATGATCATGACCCATATGACCACCACCCCTGTAGTTGAAGAAGAAAAGTTAGTCCTATTTCTCAGCGAAATATGTTTTACTTCGACTTAATTTTTCTGGTTATAACAGGTTATTTACCATTGTTACAGGTTATTAATCCATGCTTGGTATAAAAAGTTGCCTCTAATTAGTTGTTAATTAGCTTGATAGTATTAGAATTCTTTAAGTTGTGTACAAAAGAAACTGAATGATGCTTACCATAGGCATTTGCTAGTTCAACACCTCCTTTAAATCCGAGAACGAGAGTGACACAAAGAATCATGAGGATGTAGTTTACTTCTGGGGAATAGATTTGTCCTTCATGCTTGGATGAAGTATGTATAATGTTTACTCGAGGGAAGCATCCAAGAGCAAGTGATTGCTTTACAATGGAAAAAGTTGCTGATATCATGGACTGGCTAGCAACTATGGCAGCTAGGGTTGAGATTACGAACATTGGCCAGTATACAGGTTTTGGTAGGGAACTGTAATAGGCGTTGTTGATGTTCTCTGGATACCTTATTAGATAAGCTGTTTCACCGGCATAGCTGAGAACTAGGGATGGATAAACCACAAAAGAAAATGCCAACTGCAAGATAGAAATGCCATCAACCAGATTAACATTCCTAATGGTAGATTAGTCATTAGAGTTCTTTGTTCCTTACCTGAATTGCTCTTCTATTGAAATGACCTAAATCAGCAAACATGGCTTCAGCTCCTGCATAACAGTTTAAAACATGTCGGAAGTGAACTTCTTTTCTTCCATTCTATATGCTTTTCTTTTATCTTTTTTGTTTTCCCTCAAAGGTAGTTGCAAAAGTTAAACCTGTAATGCTTAGAAATACTGCACCGAGAAGATTCCAAGCAGTCTTTCCATTTCGTGAAACAAATTTCACTATGTGGTGAGGAGAAATTGCTTTAAGAACTGATGGATAGTACTCGAACATATTGTAGATACCGACTGAAACATTGGTAGCGAACCACAATAACATAACTGGTGTGAAGCAGAAGCTAACTTTGCTTGTTCCACAGCGTTGAAACATGAAAAGGGCGATTAACATAATCACAGACATGAAAACCACATGATCTGCAGTCAATAGAACATCTGTTAAACCTTGCAATTTGGTGAGTAAATGGAAGCAAATCTGAACTTGCAATAGAACTGTCTTCTGAAAATTATTTTGATTTTACCTTGGGTTATCTTGGAAGAGACAGATTGAATTCCTTGGAGGGCTGAGAGAACTGATATAATAGGAAGGAACATTAATATGACAAGTGTATGAACATGAGGCAAACAAAGGAAATATAACTTGGATAAAACAAAGGGAGAATGTTACCACAAGTAGCAGGAGTGAGAGCTCCATCACCAATGACCATACAGGTTCCAAGTAAAACAACAAAAGTGAGAAAATTTTGAGCTGCAGAACTTCTCTCCAGGAACTTCTTAGTGTTTGAACGCAGAGGACTTCCACTATCTTGGCTGTAATCAGCCATGCTCTCATCAGACTCCATCCTAACGTTGTGGATAGTAAGTTTGCTTCGAAAATTGATATGGCGACAGAGATATGAATAGAGAGCAAAAGTACCGCCTTCTCCATGATCATCAGCATGAAGGACTATGAAGACATATTTGACTAACACGAGCAATGTTAATGTCCAAAAGATTAGGCTGAATGTCCCAAGTAAATCATCTTCAGTGAGATTTGTCAAGCGAGTAGAGGAAAATACATTGACAGGAGAAGTTCCAAGGTCCCCATATACAACTCCAAGAGATTGGTAAGCCAACAACAAGGTCTGCACAGCTGGATATTCCTGAGACAAATACTCAAATCTCAGTTTACTATGAAGTGAGTTAGAAAGTCTCAAGACTAACAAACAAACAAAAAGTGAAGGTAAAGAATGGATCTTGGGCCTAACTCAACCACAAAAGATAGCTCATGAGGGGAGGATTGTCCAAATCCATATAAGGAGTCCAAATTCTCATTCCATTTCTGATGTGGACTCTTAACACCCCGCACGCCCAGACCCCGTTAACTGGAGTGTGGATGACATAATTTGGGGACCCAACATCGGTGAACATAGAATTGGAATGGACATGGCCCTGATACCATGTAAAGAATGGATCTTGTGCCTAACTCAACCCCAAAAGCTAGCTCATGAGGGGAGGATTGTCCAAATCCATATAAGGAGTCCAAATTCTCATTCCATTTTTATCCCTCTACGATAAGCAAGCTCATTTCTTATACCGATGTCGATTAGGGTGGGTGTCCAGATACCCGGCGATCGACCTCTGGCTATTGTGTATATCTTGGTGATAATCTGATTTTCTGGTCTGCAAAACGACAACCTACATTATCTCGGTCTAGTTCGGCCGAGTATCGTGGGGTGGCTAATGTTGTGTCTGAATCTTGTTGGATTCGAAACTTACTTTTGGAGCTACATTGTCCGGTTACAAAGGCTACTTTGGTCTATTGTGATAACGTTAGTGTTGTATATTTTTCCGGCAACCCAGTTCAACATCAACGCACTAAGCACATTGAGATGGATATACATTTCGGACGTGAGACAATCGCTCGTGGACAAGTGTGTGTCCTACACGTCCCTTCGCGCTATCATATTGTTGACATTTTTACTAAAGGGTTTCCGCTGCAATTGTTTGATGATTTTCGTGATAGTCTCAACGTACGACAATAAGGAAGTTATCTTAAAAGGCGTACACTCTCTTGAAATCTATGCAAACTAGCGAAAGATCGGGCACAATAAAAAAATGATCTATATAGACAATATTGATTAGTTGGTATAAGTTTTAGTTATGCTAACATGTTTACTTTCAATCCCAATGTTTCTAGGTGTCTTTTGGTCTTGTTTGAGATTTTGGGCCGTAGAAAATGTAGACAACTTTTAGTGCTAGAAAAACTAATTCTTTATAATATTGGTCTGACACGAAGCTTAATGGAGCGATATGGACAATCAAATTCATATAACCGAGGATTCACATAACAGACTTAAATGGAGCGATAGTGAGGATTCATATAGCTTGGGATTGAGGTGTAGTTATTGTACTGTATTAGATTTTATTGTTTTCACGTTGCCGTTCTCTGACTTTAAACTGTGGAAATTTCTTGGAATATTGAAGATGAAAAACAGTAAAAATTACCTTAGCTTTGGTTAAGGGAGACTGGTATGTCTGGATAAATTTCATGTTCGGTTCCATAGCGGGTACTGGTTCTGGAACAACTCTCCTGCTGTTATTACAAAGGTCAACACGGTTGCTATCTCCAAGATCACTTCTACTTTCAATATCATAGCTGTTTATGCTGATATTGTTGCTTTTCACATCTTCCATGTTTTAAATGCAGGCCACTTCCAACATTATTGTTAAGAAGTTGTCACACTTCGCTTCATGCTTATATAGCTCAAAGAAAGCAAGCCTCAAGGGCTATCCTGTTTGGTTGATCCTCAGAATAAAACAATTAAATAACCTACTGCTGCAAAATTTAAAATCCACAAGTTGCAGGAGATGAGGGAGCAGGTAAAGAAAGACATCACCATTTATACTTTAGCAGTAGTTCCGCCAATTTGCATACAAATTTATTTCAGCCCTTATCGATTTCCAAACAGGGATATGAAGATAAATTATTGGTACATTATCTTGTTGACATAATCCATTGGACTATACTTTATACAAAGGAGTGACTGCATATATCACATATAACCAGATTTTTTTAAAGATCTGCTACTGTTTCTTTGCTGGAGTGAACCTTATCTAGTAAATAAATCTTTCTTTAATTTTTGTTAAGTAAAAATGTAAGCATGGATAAAAGAAGAGGATTGCAGTAAGTTGACGACCAACGCAAAATGTTCAAACTATAGTAAATCCTCTGATTAAAAAGGTAAGCTTGATAAATGAACAAAAGATCATATGAAATTTGCTGGCTTATGATGAGAGTCTAGTACAACATGCATACATCAGAGTGTTAATATGTGTGTGTGTGTGTAAAACACACACATATATTATATATACATGGACGACGTAGGTATTGCCGAAAGTGGGATGTCAGAAGGAGCCAATAACAAGAGGTGGTCTTTGCTATTGTACATATCTGCAAGTTATTCCAAACGGGCTAATTGACATACAAATATGTTTACTACTTTCAAGCCACACATTTGATTAAATTTAGTACTAGATCTACGTCGACCTAAGTGTTCAAAATACTACTAAGAGGTATTTAACTTATCTTGTTGGCTTTACATTGTGAGTAAATCATTTTGATTGCGATTTGGTCATTATTGCATTGTGTGTTCTTATCTTTTCTCTATAATAAATATTCATATTTACCTCTAAATGTGTAAATCGTGCATTAGTGTAGCAATTGAAATAGTATTGTGTAGTCACATTTTTTTGTTGTTTCAAAAGTTTGTATTTTATTACATAGGGGCAGGGGAAGGGGAAACGGAGACAGAATTACAAGGTGGGAATTGAACCCTCACCAACAAGGTGAGAGTTAAGGTAGCCAACCAACTGAGCGACTAAAATTCCCCGTATAGGCGTTGAAAGTACGTATTATTAATAAAATTAATATATTTATGTCATTTGCGATTATTGAATTATTATTTGATTGCTTGTAATTATTCATTAATGTGCATCCCTAGAGCTTATGTTGTCATTAATAGAGTGAGATATTAATGATAGAGCGCAACTCTCAAAGTAGCGTCGACTAATGATCATCGAGAATGGGATATCGATGATATGTTATAAGTCGACATGTGGTATGCATCACATTCTTGGAGAATGTAGTATGTCTTACCTGTTACCTGCTACTAGTGATTGACACATGAATACTTTTGGAAAGTATTGACATACCCTGCTAATAAACTATTTGTTATTGTTAAGATCCCAAATATGATGTCAAACTTGTGATTCCCTGTATGAATCCTCCATAGAAGGAGATGAACGAACTACATGGAAGGAAGACGAAGAAGACGGGAAATGGAAGAAGAGGATATTTTGTGAAAGCTTTTCGTCCAAAATGTATTTATAGTGCAAGCTTTGCACTATAAGCCCCTTATTACAAATATGGCCATTGTCCACAATTAACTAATAAGGACAGAAAATAAAGTGACAGAAATGTAAATCCCAACATAGGCCCAATCCATGAATGTATAACTAATGTATAACTAGTGTATGTCTATATCTTCAACACGCCCCCTCAAGCTAGGAACTAAAAAGAGGTTCTTTAGTCCTAACTTGGACAATAGATAATCATGTCGTCCAACTGTCAAGCCCTTCGTAAGAATGTCGGCAGGCTGCTCAGCAGTATGTATATAGAGTGTCCTGATTAACTCTTGCTGCAACTTCTCCCGAATAAAATGGTAATCGATATCGATGTGCTTCGTCCTCTCGTGAAATACGGGATTGGCTGCAATCTACAATGAAGACTTGTTATCGCTGTGTATAGGAACTGGAAGATGGACAGAGACAGTCAGTGTAGCAAAAATACCAGAGAGCCAGATTACGCAATCGCGGCTAAAGCCGATATTCACCACCGAAGCCAGACACATGGTCTGCTTCTTCGACTTCCACGAGATGAGAGAAGGCCCAGAAGACCAAATACCGTGATAGATCTCTCGTAGCGAGGTAAGCCCAATCAAAGATCATAGTAGGTGGTGAGATGATCAGTGTTGCCAACAGGCATAAAAAGACCCAAACACGGGGCTGCTTTTAAATGTCGAACCACCACGCAGCCTAGAAGATGGGAAGCCTTCGGCCACTGTAAAAAATGCTCAAGCTTTGTACAGCAAAAGAAATATCTGGTTTGGTATTCGTCAAATACAACAACCTGCCAATGAGTCTCTGATAGCCTGCTGGATCATCTAGCATTGGATCATGCACTAGACCCTTGGTTTTTGTAGAATATGTGCCCACATGTTGGTCATATACCACAGAGGTTAGCTTGGTATTGAGCTCCACAGGGGACTTGGTAGGTTTCCCAGCAGATAGGCCAAGGTCAGAGATCAACTCCACTGCATACTTCCTCTGATGTATCACTATGCCACTGCTGTTCCAAGCAAACTCAAAACCAAGAAAGTACCTCAGAATCCCCAAGTCCTTGATCTTGAAATTCTGTTGTAGATTCAACTTTGTCTCCTGAATAAGACTCTCACCATTCCCCGTAATAAGTAAATCATCCACATAAATGAGTATCACTACTATTTTATCACCACTCTTCTTAGTAAGTATGGAATGGTCAAGCTGACTTTGAACAAATCCTGAGCCTTGCAAAGCAGTGGTCAATTTAATATTCCACTGCCGAGAAGCTTGTTTTAGGCCATAGAGTGATTTGATTAACTTGCACACCTTCCCTTGCTTATTGTCGAAACCTTGAGGCATATTCATGTACACCTCCTCTATAAGGTCACCTCAGAAATGCATTATAGACATCCATCCGATATATGTGCGGTTTTAAGGCACATCGACACTACTACCCTTACAGTAACCATCTTTGCCACCAGAGAGAAAGTTTCTTGATAATCAACTCCTTCCTTTTGATTGTAGCCCTTTGCCACTAGCCTTTCCTTAAACCTTTCGACTTCACCATTCGCTTTATACTTGATCTTATAGACCCATTTACATCCAATGGCCTTCTTGTTTCCAGGAAGATCTATGACCTCCCAGGTGTTGTTATTTTCCAAAGCTTGCATCTCAAGGTTCATGGACTCTACCCATCTAGTGTCCTTCACAACCTCAGAATAAGAAGTTGGCTCATGCTCAACTTCAATTTTAGCAATGTAACTCTTGTACCTTGCATGTAATCCAGCATAGCTCAAGTGATTAGCCATGGGATACAGGCAATATTGTCTACTTTCTGTGTCCCCTGTGTGTGAAACTTGGATGAAGTCCTTCATCCAGGCAGGTTGTTTTCTGTTTCTGGCAGACCTTCTCAATGGTGGCTCAGAGTCAGGACTGAAACTTTCATCTGTCTGCACTGTGGAGTGAAGGATGGTCTCCTCCTGATGCCTCTCTGCAGCTACCAAAGCTTCTTGAGGTTGGTAATCAGCTTCATCAGGTGTAGGATCTGCTCCACCAGATGTAGGAATATGTTGAAATATATCATTATTATCTTCCAGGGCTCCTTGTTGTGTTTGGTCTGAAGTCAATCCAGTATCACCTTCAAAAGACTTCTTCTGCTGAAAAGGGAAGATGTCCTCATAGAATGTCACATCCCTGCTTATAAACAGAACATTGTTAGATAGATTTAACAGTTTGTAACCCTTCTGTCTAGAAGAGTATCCAAGCAGTACTGCTTTAATGGCCCTTGTGTCAAACTTATCAAGCTTGACTGCATTAGTCAGACAGCAATGCATACCAACAACTCTTAAGTGAGACAGAACTGGTGCCTTCCTGTGTAATTTTTCATAAGGAGAAATGTTGCCCAGCACTACAGAAGGTAGTCTATTCATAATGTACACTGCATCTTCTATACAATCTCCCCAAAACCTGGATGGCAAACAACCCTGTAACTTAATGGCTCTAGCAAGTTCTAATATATGTCTGTGTCTCCTTTCAACTATATCATTCTGCTGTGGGCTGTAAGGGCAGGATGTCTGATGGATTACTCCTAATTGTTCAAATAAATCTCTACAAGAGTTATTGATGAACTCTGAACCATTGTCAGATCTGATGCATTTAACCTTGCCACCAAACTGTGTTTTAATCATTATGCATAACTCTTTAATCATAGTAGCCACATCTGATTTAATATGTAAAAGAAATACCCATGTCCATCGAGTGAAGTCATCAACCACAGTAAGAAAAAATTTCATACTATTAAATGTGGAAATCTTATATGGCCCCCAAACATCAAGATGTAGCAAATCAAATAGAGAAATAGTCACACTCTGACTAGTGGGGAAAGGTAATCTAGTTTGTCTTGTCATAGGGCATATATCACAATGATGAATTGCAAATTCAGAGTTATTCCTGAATGTATTTATTTTCCTAAGAACACTCATTGGTGCATGTCCCAGCCTTTTGTGCCATAGAGCAGCCTTCAACTCTCCTGTGCTGAACTTTGACATATGTGACTGTGCTTCCATCCATCTGTCCTGCTTCCTTGTAGAATCCAGCACATACAGACCATCTACTTCCCTACCAATCTCATTCACCTTCCGGTGAGATCTCGCAAAGACAAAGAAATCAGGAAAGAACCTTGCACTACAGTTCAGTTCCTTAGTCAATTTCGACACTGAAAGCAAATTAAACTGAAAGCTAGGAACACACAACACATGTTTTATGAATTCACCTCCTGTCAATCTACATTCTCCAGTCTGTGTAATTGGAGCAACACCTTCATTAGGAAATGCACATGACTGGATTTTACGACCACCATTGTGAGTCTCAATCATATTCTTATCTTTTACCATATGATTAGTGGCTCCAGAATCAACTATCCATGGACTACTATTACCTTCATTGTATGCACAATTACCTGTCATACATACTTTGGCAGCAATGGTATGATCAGTACATTTTCCTTTGTTTTGGTTCATGACAGACACCATCCTCTCCAATTTTTCTGGTGTGCAGGTCCTCATTATCTGCTGGAGTTGATCCTGCTGCTGTGCAGAGAGTTGATGACTGCCTTCTCCACTTGCATACCCACCATAATGTGCTCCATACTCTTGCATAGATTTCTGAGTTGAGCTATATCCTTCTGACTGTGGTCCCACAACTGCATTGACTTTATTCTTTCCCTTGTAGTCTGATGGATACCCTATTAGTTTGTAACATTTTCCTTGTATGTGTCCCTATTTTTTGCAGTAGTCGCAATATTACAACAGCTTATGACAACCTTCTCTATTGTGACCTTTCATATGACAATAATCACAGAATGCAGGTGTGCTGAATCTCCTAATTTTGTTGGCTGTAACCCTGCTAGTTAATGCTATATTATCTATGGAGTTCCCTAGTGAAGAGATATGTTTTTGGCTTTCATCTTGTGCTATCATAGCATAAGCTTGATTTACACTAGGTGTGGGTGACATCAATAGAATGTGACTCCTTGCTTGGTTGTATCCATCGTTCAATCCCATAAGGAACTCTAACAACCTCTGATTCCCCAGATGTACTATATATTCCCTAGGATTCGAGCATTCACACGTGGGAGGTGGAATGATCGAATCTATCTCGTCCCATAAGTCCTTCATTCTAGAGTAGTATTGAGAAACTGGTGAGGCTCCTTGGTTCAACATCGTTAACTCTTTCTTAAGTTGATATACTCTTGAGAGGTTGATTTTATCAAATCTCTCCTTAAGGTCCTTCCAAACAGCTACTGCATTAGTCCTGTACAAAATTCCACTTAGCAAACTTTTGTCTACATTTCTCATTATCCATGACATCACTAAGGCATTACATCTGTCCCACTGCCTTGTGTGATTTGGTCCATACGTATCCCGTCTTATAGATCCATCCACGAATCTAATTTTATTCTTCGTGAGCAATGTCAGTTGCATAGCCCTACTCCACAACGTGTAGTTTTCCATTCCAGTCAGTTGAATCTCAACTTGTATGACACCTACTGTATCAGATGCACTCAGGAATAGAGGATGATTATGGTCAATGACCTCTGAGTCAGAGATCGAACTTTCTTCTAGCACAACAGAAGGAATTGTCGTGGCATTCTCCATGAGTTTTACTCAAACTTCACAGTTGTAGCTTAAAGCAGTAGAAAACCCCAGTCGAGGCAGAGGATTCCAATCGCGACAGCAAATACACAAATCGAAATCAATAGGTTTATTATAAACCGTACATTTAACTGAAAAGTAATCTATAGATGTAAAAATATAAGAAACAATCTCAATCGACAAACAATCGCTTAATCGTTAAACCTCGCAAGATGAATCTCTCAGTTTCTGTTCTATTTCAACAGAATAGCTTCTGGATCCTTCTTGCATGGCTTTGATACCATGTTAAGATCCTAAATATGATGTCAAACTTGTGATTCCCTGTATGAATCCTCCATAGAAGGAGATGAACGAACTACAAGGAAGGAAGACGAAGAAGACGGGAAATGGAAGAAGAGGATATTTTGTGAAAGCTTTTCGTTATATTTTCTGAAGTAACCAAAATGTATTTATAATGCAAGCTTTGCACTATAAGCCCCTTATTACAAATATGGCCATTGTCCACAATTAACTAATAAGGACATAAAGTGACAGAAATGTAAATCCCAACATAGGCCCAATCCATGAATGTATAACTAGTGTATGTCTATATCTTCAACAGTTATACATGGCAGTGTTATCAACGTGTGGGAGATAAATGTCCTTTGACTTGAGGTAAATACACACATTGTTTACAGAGTAATGTACTTTGACCATGTTCTAAGCTTAAATTCTTATAGGATAAGATACGGTTTGTGTTGGGTGCATTACGATGTAAAACTAAGGTGGTAGTTGAGCCAAAAATAGGATTCATTCCTCGATTGGATATTCGAGAGAACACTTAACTTCTCAGTGATATTAGGTTGACCAAGTCATTGGCCAATGCAAGAGACATATTTAGAATATAGTCTAGTTATCGACTAATATAGATGAGATAAAGTGATCAAGCCATTTGGATAGACACATGACAAATCCTAAGCTTGATCGAGTGTGTCGCGAATGAAAGAAATATAACATCTCACATAAAGGTTATGTTTGCCGGATTCATGTAAACGTACTTCACTATTGAGTTCGTCGTGCGAAGCAGTCTAGGAGTTCCGTATGGACCTTAATTGGATTAGTATCGATATGTGAAGGCATATAGGGTCACACTATGTCGATTGTTTTTTCGGTCTAAGAGTGTATTGAGAAAGTATTAAATATTCGATTTGGACTCGAGATATTTAAATTGATAATTATTATGGGATAATTTCTATTTGATGGAAATTATTTAATTAAGTCAAAATTAGATTTTGAATTTAATTAAACGTGTTGAATATATATTAACGAGACGGGACGTGAGGAGCCGCGGCGCCGACTAGCGCCGCGACACCTACTATACTAGATTGGTAAGCCAACAACAAGGTGGGAAATTACTAGACTAGATTGGTAAGCCAACAACAAGTTGTATGTGTTGAAGGTGTGGGAACTTATAGACTAGATTTACCTTCTGGATTTTGTTTAGAACTGAATAATTGTTATTTTGTTCTCTCATTGACGAAGAATATTATTTCTATCCCAGTGTTAGACATTGAGAGGATTTTTTCATTTATTGACAATGGCAGTTATGTACTATCTTTTAATGGTTTTAGTTGTGGAAATGCTCCGCTTGTAGATAGTTCGTATGTTCTAAACTGTAGTCGTGAAATTTTCAATGTATAAAATAAACGAGCTAAGATAAGTAATCCAAGAAACTCCACCTACTTATGGCACTGTAGACTTGGTCACATCAATGAATCAAGGATACAAGATTAAGAAAGTTAGACTACCTGGAACCATTTGACTTGGAGTCCTATGGAAACTGTGAATCTTGCTTGAGAGGAAAGATGACCAACAAGCCACTTTCTTGAAAAGATGGTCGAGCCAAAGAGGTGCTTGAATTAGTCCATACTGATGTATATGAGCCATTTTCAACTCAAGCTAAGGGAAGCTTCCCTTACTTCATCACTTTTACAGACTATTTCACAAGGTTTGGGCATGTGTATCTTTTGAAACACAAGTCCGAAGCCTTTGAGAAATTCAAAGAGTACAAATCAGAAGTATAGAAGCAACTTGAAACAAGTATCAATACCCTTCGATCAGATCGATGAGGTGAATACTTAAGTAAATTATTTCTGGATTACTTGAAGTTTTATTGAGTTCAATCACGATGGACACCTCCTGGAATGCCACAAATGAATGGTGTTGCTGAAAGGAGAAATCGAATCCTATTAGATATGGTTAGATCCACGATGAGTTTTTCAGCTCTACCAACATACCTTTGTGGATATGCATTACAAAGCTCAATCTATATTCTGAACAGGGTTCCTTCAAAGTTAGTAGAGAAAACTCCATATGAGATATGAAATGACAAGAAGTCAGCACTTAAACACATGCGACCCTGGGGGTGCCCTGCATATGTAAAGAAGATGCTTATTGACAAGTTGGGATCTAAAAGTGAGAAATATTATTTTGTGGGGTATCCAAAGGAAATTAAGGGATACTATTTCTATCTTCCTGGAGAGCATAAGGTCAATGTTTTCAGAAATTCAACTTTCCTTGAAGAAGACTATGTCTACAATGAACAGAGCTGCAATAAGATAGAACTTGAAGAAATTCAAGAACCATAAGATAACACGGCCTGAGTCGTTTTGACTTCGGAATAGAATGGCTATCTTTCTGTCCAGGTGCAGGTAGTCCGCATCTTCACATACATGTCTATTTCACCGAGCCTCTCTCCGAGACAGTGCCCAAATCGTTATGCCTTTCGTGCGGGTACGAAAGTTGAACCCTTGTCAAATGACCTAGACAAGGATTCAGTATGAGTATTTGGTGAAGATTGGATACTTAGAGTACACCCTTTATCCAGTTGGAGTGTTGTGAGAGATAGTGCAGAAATGCAAATCTCTCATACACAACCAATGGAAGATGATACAATAGTTGTACATCATTCCATTCAGAAAATACATGAAATTGACATTCCTGAAAGCTTTCAATGTGGTGGATTGACATAGCACACAAAGACCTTCTTACAATCAGAATGCAACGAACACTGAAACACAGAATATTCAATTCCGTAGGACCACTAGGACTCATCGTCCGCCTGAAATACTTAATCTCGTTGTTGAAATAAACAATGAGATAGATATTCCTGATGACGATGAACCTACAACCTATAGCGAAGCTATGTTAGACACTGATTCGTTGAGATGGAAAAAAACTATGAAATCTGTGATGGACTCAATGTGCATCAATCAAGTTTGAAACTTGGTTGATTTGCCAACAGTGGTTAGACCGATATGATGCAAATGGGTCTTTAAGAAGAAAATTAATGCATATGGCAAAGTACATACTTATAAGGCAATATTGATGGCTAAAGATTATAATCAACGGTCCGGGGTCTATTATGATGAAACATTTTCACCTGTTGCAAAAATCAAGTCCATTCGGATTTCGCTTGCAATAGTTGCATACTATGATTATGACATTTGACAAATGGATGTTAAAATTGTTTTTCTCAATGGTAGCCTAATTGAGGAAGTGTATATGATACAACCTGAGGGTTTTACATCCAAGACTAATCCCAAAGTAGTATGCAAGCTACAAAATTCTATTTATGGACTTAAGCAAACCTCGAGGAGTTGGAATATTTGTTTTGACAAAGTAGTCAAATCGTTTGACTTTGTTAGAAGCAAAGAAGATCCCTGTGTTTATAGTAAGCGCAAGGTATGGACTATTATCTTCATTGTTATATATGTAGATGACATATTAATAATGGAAGATAATAAGACTCTCATGCAATCAGTCAAGGAATGGTTATCCAGCATCTTCATGATGAAGGACTTGGGTGAAGCCTGCTACATTCTTGAAATTAGGATCTATAGAGATAGACCTAATAGATTATTGGGGTTGTCACAATCCATATACATAGACAAAGTGCTAAGACGATTCTCTATGGAAAACTCCAAGAATTGAGGTCTTTCTATAGGGCATAAAGTTATCAAAGAAGGATAGTTCTTCTACTGTTGCAGAACTTGAACGCATGAAAAGAAACTCATATGCTTCAGCTATAGGATCAATCATGTATGTCATGACCTGTACGAGGTCAGATGTGGCATATGCACTTAGTATGACTTGCAAATTCCATCAGAATCCTGGGGAAGAACACTGAAAAACAGTCAAGAGTATTCTTAAGTATCTTAGACGAACTAAAGAATATTTCTTAGTATATGGTTGACAAGAAAAGCTAGTGGCTACTAGGTACACTGATGCTAGCTTCCAGACAGATCTTGATGACTTCAAGTATCAGTCTGGATATACCTTCATTTTCAATGGTGGAGCAGTGAGTTGAAAAAGTTTCAAGCAAGAAACAACTGCTGATTTGACAACTGAAACTGAGTACATTACTAGATCGGAAGCTGGTAAAGAAGTTGTCGTAATATCTGAGTTCCTAAAGGAACTAGGGGTTGTTCCAAGTGTCACTTGTCTAATAACAATTTATTGTGACAACACCGGTGTGATTGTGCAAGCAATGGAATCAAGATCAACAAACAGAAACAATCATGTACCAAGAAAGTACCACATATTCAGGAAGATGGTGGAAATTGAAGAAATAAGATTAGACTATGTTCCCACTGATGATAATCTAGCAAACTCATTTACTAAACCATTAAGCTTAGTTAAGCATAATGGTCATTTTGAACACATGGGTGTTAGATACTTTGGAGATTGGCTCTAGACCAAGTGGGAGATTGACAATATGTATGTCCTAGAGACAATCATTATTAGAGACAAATGTACTTGAATACATTCGTATTATTAATAAGATTAATATATTTATGAAATTTATAATTATTGAATTATTATTTGATTATTTGTAATTATTCATTAATGTGCATCCCTTGAACTACTAGAGTGAGATATTAATGATAGAGCGTAACTCGCAAAGTAGCCTCGACTAATGATCATCGAGAATGAGATATCAATAATATGTTATATGTCGACATGTGGTCTGCATCATATTCTTGGAGAATGTAGTATGTCTCACCGCTACTAGTAATGGTTATTAGTGATGGACACTTGTATACTTTTGGAAAGTATTGGCATACCCTGCTGATAAACTATTTGTTATACATGTCTAGAGTGTTATCAGCGTGTGATAGATAAAGATCTTTTGACTTGAGGTCAATACGCACCTTATTTACAGAGTAATGTACTTTGACTCTGTCATAAGCTTAAATTCTTTATAGATAAGATACGACTTATTTGGGTGCATTACGATGTAAACTAATGTGGTAGTTAGGCCAAGAATAAGATTCATTCCTCGATTAGATATTCAAGAGAACACTCAACTTCTCAGTGATATTAGGTCGACCAAGTCATTGACCAATGCAAGAGACATATTTAGAATATGGTCTAGTTGTCGACTAATATAAATGAGATAAAGTGATCAAGCCATTTGGATAGACACATGACAAATCCTAAGCTTGACCGAGTGTGTCGCGAATGAAAGGAATATAGCATCTCACATCAAGGTTATGTTTGTTGGATTCATGTAAATGTACTTCACATATTGAGTTCGTCGTACGACGCAGTCTAGGAGTTACGTATGGACCTTAATTGGATTAGTGTCGAGATGTGAAGGTCTATAGGGTCACACTATATTGATTGTCTTTTCGATCTAAGGGTATATTGAGAAAGTATTAAATATTCGATTTGGAATCGACATATTTAAATTGATAATAATTATGGGATAATTTTTATTTGATATAAATTATTTAATTAAGTCAAAATTGAATTTTGGATTTAATTAAACGTGTTGATTATATTAACGAGACGAGACATGAGGAGATGCGGCACCTACTAGGCTGACCAAGCGGTGGGCCCAATCATACTGGCCTATTGCGTCCCAGTTTTTTGGTCAGGCTTGGGCCCAACCCTAATCTGATTTGTAACCTAATCTCTCCTATATAAACTACCCCATAAGTCATAGAGTGATTGAAAACCTTATTATCAACACTAATTGAAATCATTTTCTAGACTTGGAGTTTAGAAAAGACCTTCTCAAACCTCTGCCAAGATTTTTTGGATTTCTTGACAGAGGAATACACCGTAGCAAGGCGCTTGCAATCGAAGGGACAACCGCGTGTAATCTCTAAGTAGAGATTCCAGATAACACAGCCTATAAGTTTCATGCATGTTCACGTTTTACATTACAAGTTTCAATTGACATATAATTATACCAGACAGAATTGTTGGGTAAAAAAATAAATTTTAAACTTCTGTTGTGCATTATTCATGTGTTTTGACCCAAACAAAATCCTACGAGAGTTTACTTGGAACAAATTCTTTTCGATATGGTTGCTGATGATTTGATATTCTGACTGTACGTTCGTGAATTTTTTTCCCTCAAGTTTAATAGTTCTGCATATTTATAGGCTAACGGAAAGACATAGATGTTGAATATTACAGTGGATGTATGAGAATAGTATAAAACTATCAATAGTGCTAGGAAAGAATAATCAATTATATGTTACAATAGATTTGATGGCAACAATAGTTGTGGCAACAATTATGTTTATGGTCTTGATCTTTATTCTTGAATTCGTCTTAGATCTTTCGCCTTGGATCTTCATTCTAACTTCAGCAACTCCTTGGATCTTGTTAACCTGCAACCATTAGACACTAAATCTGGGTTGCTGAGTCGATTGGTTTTTCAATCTTTCTTTAAGACAATATTGCCTGTATACATGTTTTGTACGGATGAATTGCAAGTTGTCTCCCAAGGTAAAACAGCTGAAATATATCACTTATGCAAAGCAAACAAAAGTGATCCTGGCGAAGAAAACAAACACGAAACGATTGCTAAACAATGGAAAAGAAGAATGTTCAAGAACTAGGAAGAACTTATAAAAATTAGTATTCTATGTGTGTTCTTCCTCTATTTTATGTATTGTCTCATATATTGTATGTTCAATGTGTTTTTGTACATACTCAAATCTGAAAATAAGGCTTGTTTATATAGTGTAAAGAAGAGAGAAGGTGTTAAAACGTTCAGGAATAAGTTCCAAATGTTTCAGCAACTTAATGACATTAACCTATGACTTTACCGTTGCAACTAGAGCTTACTGGACAATTAGCACCGCTATGCTAGTCATGAGGCACCGCGATTCTTGTAGAAAATTATCTTCCAGAAATTTCAGGGACCAAAATGTAAATATAATTAAGTCTGGGGTCTAAAAAGATAATATCAAAATAAGCCCAACAACCCACGACCCGACCCGATCCGGATGGGTGTGGGCCTAATCTCGAACCAAACACACCTAGGTCCTCCCTCCTTCAAACACATGGGTTACCCATTGGGGTCCCAATCCCTTATTCAGTTTAGAGACTTATAACACGAACAATTCTTCCTTTTCCTACCGATGTGATAGATTTGTCACACACCACTCTTTCATGTCTCAAATACCTTACTTCACAGACCAATATCTCTTCCATTTCTCAATGGAATTTGACGATTCTTGCCCCTACGGTCATCTACTCACTTAGTAGATGTGTAAAGAAGCAGGTTCTCCAACATGTGAAATCATGATGTTTAAGTCATTGAAGATGGACGGACCCAACCTCTACCAAAAGTAAATTTCCAACAGAGTTGTTAAATCTATTTCAACATCTCTGGGGTATTTTTAACACCGATAGTTGAATTACTGAATTATTAGTACTAACTAAAAATATAATATTATTTGTCTTTTTAAACTAACCCGTTGGTATGAAGGAGGACTTTTAAAAGGAAGTAAGGAACTACTCTTTTCACATCGAATAAAATACTACATAGTTGTTTTCTTGCTCACTGCGCCTCAATAAGGCTAGTTTCATTTTTTTAACGCGTCAAATCTTAAAAGCAGCTGTTTTCGTATTCTATTAATAGATAACCCAAAAAAGTAACATGTAGACTGTAAAAGATGTTAAATACCAATCAAGAAAGAGTCGTTATTGGACTGTGTTGCCATTGGGTTTATGTTGAACTGTGCCACATTCTCACCCATCAGCCCACCACATTATAAAATGCAAACCGAGCAACAACCTGTGTTGGGCCTTGGCCCATTTTGTTTCTTGTTCTGATCCAACAAGTTATTTTCTAATGGGCTCCTGATTCGTCCATCAAATATAATCATATAGGCTATTATAGCTAAAAATGTTGAAAGGAGACATCAACAATCAAGAGAATAGGAAAAAAGAGAGTTTAGGTTTTGGAGTAGTTGAGGGAACTATAACAAAACTAGTAGAATTCTTTTTTTTTTTCTTTTCAAACTAGTATTAGAGAAGGGTAAATGTAAATAATGGAATTCAATCCCAAAAGTAGCTTGTAGGGTGAGGATTATTCAAGTCCATATAAAGGGGGGGAAATTGGAACAAAAGTAATTATTTTGGTGTCAACATTTTAAATTTGTGCATATGTCTGTTACATCATTTGATTGCTTTAAAGTTTGTTTATACAATTGATATTGATAATTATAGAAGTATTAGTGGTATTAAAGAAGGAAAATGCAAATAAAAAAGATTAAAAAGAAAAAGAAAAACATAATTTCGTTGGTCAAACTTAATATTTTAAGTTGGTGAATATGTGTTCCCATCTTTGATTATTTTTATACCATTACTAATTATAGCTATTCAACAGCTACGGAGTACCATAACTGACAATTATAGAAAGATTAGTAGGAGTAGTATTAATTAATGTCACAGCTATTACTATTACTAATTATAACTATATTGAATAGTGCAGGGGTCAGTGCAAGTTGATGACTCACCTTCAAGGCAAATCGCTAGAATCACTAATACAAGTAGTAGTACTCAATTATTGACACTTAATCCATGACTATTAACTGCTATTAAACATCTTCTGCATATACAATTCCGACAACTCTCTACAAGCACTGGAGGATCCACTGTAACCATGGTGCAATTGCACCACCAGAATTTTTAAATTTTTTTATTTTCTAGGCATTAAAAAAAATGTGTAGCAAAAATTTATTACTTCTTATGTTTGCATCACCAGATTTTGTTGCCTGAATCCTCCACTCCAGTGTCTACGAGAAGGATACCATGTGATATTACTTTGATATTCTCACAAAATGCACATACCTTATTTTTTTTCTTGCATGAAACATGCAACTATGAAGGTCTAGGACCACCTTAATTAGATTAGTGATACGTGATTATCATTATCTTAAGCTCAGTTGCAGTAATGACACGAATCTATCCTCACTAGTTATAGCTATTCAACACCTCAGAGGTTAATCTGACTCCCAAATTAAAATGCAAGTATCAACTAATCATCACTTAGTTATCTGAAATTAATAACACTAAAGAATGATTAAGGATACTGTTTAAACATGTTCTACAGAAATTCCCACAAGTACATATGAGAATGATACCATGTGATTTTACGTACTTTGATTAATTTTCTCAGGAAATGAACAGACCTCATTTTGTTTTATCCCCGTAATTACCAGTATTGCATCATCCAGGAGGTCAGCTACAAAGGAATTACTGATACTGATTTTGCATGAATTTACTGATAAATGCATTATACTTGTATTATTTTTATTGGTTACAACTAATATAGTGTACACAAAAGTCAATATCTTATCGTTAATGTGCCTTTAATCGCGGTTAACAAAGCGACTAATCTTTTTAATTTCCATACATCAACCTCCAGTTATACCCACCTTAAGTTGAGGTTTAATATGATGAGAAGCTTTCTTGGACTTTTGTGATGGTTTCTTACTACTACATCCATTCACTTTTACTTGTCCACTAGGTTTTCATTTTAGCATATCAAGAGAAAACTAAACTTTTTTTTCTTATTTTACCCGTAACATTAATTACTCATTTCAAAAAAAACAAAATTAAATTTATTGAAAGTGTACACCAATTAATATGAGTATTATAATAAAATACATACTTCATTTATTAGTTTTTAAGGAGCGTGAAAAGTCAAAAGTGGACAAGTAAAAGTGAACGGCGAGAATTTTTTTTTTGTTAGCATTCAATTTCTATTTTTTAAATGTAGGTTGGAGATTTAGCTAGCTTTAAATATTAAGCTTTCTCCGTGTCACAACAACAGTAGAACCGCCAATTAACAATGAATATTTAGGGACTAATAATAGTTTTAACCTGAGTTTTGGCGTGTAAACTTAGTCGACACTAATAAAGAGAAAATTTAGAAAGAGGAGGGAGAGAATATTAATGGACGATAATAGTAGAGATACATAAATTCCAATTGGCAAAACATGATGGAGAGAGAGCTGCGCTATAACTATGTCGTTAAGAGTCATCATTACTTAATATCTTCTAAAAGGACTCAGAAAGTGAGAGCAAAGTACCAATTAATTAAATATAAATCACTATTGCGTGTATTTAAGATGTTTCCCCAAAGCTATCACCTTTGTCTCGTGCACTGTCTGCTACTTACTAATACTTTATTTTACTTGATGACTTATGAATTATACGTGTCAAATGGATTTTAAAATCTTTGATATTTATTGAATAAAAATCTGGCAAAAGAGGTCGTGCCTACGAGTGGGAGGAAGAAAGGCAATGAGGCATGGACCTTGAATATCAGCTTCATTAATTTTAAACCTAACCCTGAATAATACACTAATCATATATAAGAATAATAATTGAGTTACACGTATTTGGAATCGAAGTTTTTGTCTTAATTGAAGACAAGGTTGAGAGGGACAAGTTGATCCCCACTTAAATCTAAAGACATTTCTAAGTGGAAATTTAAGTTGGCCGTGGCTGCTCGAGTATGTTTGACCTTATTAGCAAAAATAAGCTATGAGATTAGGTGTATGTTTTCCATTTATTTCTTTCATATCATACTTTTTATGAATTATTATTTTCAGTCATTTATGCTCCTTTTTCGTATGTTTTATATATATACATATATTTGATTACATATTTAACCAAAAAAAAAAAATGAACCAAGTCGACATATGAATATATTTTCTTTTATATCATTTTTTACTCTTTAGTTTTATTTTCGATTGCACTAAAGTCAAATAGACTTTTGTTTTCTTGAAGTTAATTAATATGAAAGAATGGGATAGCACATTGGATTAAAAGTAAGCGAATCAATTATAATTTCTGTAGAGGATATATTATCTTGCCTATAGTGTTTGGCATATGTTTTTAGGCTAATGAATAATGAGTGGGGAGCAGATTACATATCTAAAAATTCGAGACCGGAAAATGGGATAATGCATTATTTAGGGATCAGTAACAACTCGCTAGGGAACCTAATTACCAAATCCATTAAAAGTGAAACTTTATTTCCTCATTTCAAGGCATCAAATAAACTGCTTTTTGATGGCCTGTTGTTATCTTCCATTTTCTTATGATTATATATTATCAAGCAAATTGAATGTCACACTAAACTCCAATACAGTCTTCACCTAACAAACACACAAAATAGATACTACTCTCTATTAAATTAGTGGAACATTTACAAAACCGGAAGGCCGTGACCGGCGGTCCAGACTCAACTCGGGGAACAGTCAAAATCAGTAAGTGGGACCAAAGCCGGTCCCTAGTATCGTCAAGTCCAAAGACAAATCCACCACCTTGTCCGACGACGGCCTAGTGGCGGAGCCAAAAACAAATTCTAAAAAGTGTCAAAATATAAAAAGATAGTAGCACACGTAAAGAAGAAAAAAAAATAGTCAACATATAATATTTATATATTATAAACAATGTAATTTTCCGGGGAGTGTCAATTGACACCCTTAGCGTAATGTGGCTACGCCACTGCCTTTATAGATACAACAGTTGTCGCTTTGCCTTTTCCCGCTTATTACTAGTCCTTTTCTGCCTCCGACTAGGATTGTTCATCTGTCATATCGGGACGGATTTAGCACATTTTGAATTATAATTTTAGATTTCGGATTTTATAAAATGCACTCCAGGTCCAATTTGAATTAACGTAGGATCGGATCGAATTTTTGATGTTTGATTCGGGTAAACACTTTGAATTTTAGGATCGCATTGTATGCCAGATGCTTATAACATTGTTGCAACACGCCAACATCCCAACACCTAGATCATAATCTTTATCAACCAATGTATATATAAAGTTTACTAAACAAAGTCATTAGTAAAATAAATGACAATCATTAACAAAGTAAAGTGAAATTACAAACAAATGTCTAATGACCTAAAATTAAAGTGTAACCTTTTATATGTAACCATATATTTCATATTTCACGTCGGATTGGTTTAAAGTTGTACCAACTTGTATCCGGTCTGTATATCCAAAATTTAAGAAAACAAAATCCATATCCAAACCAAATATTCAAAGTCTAAAATCTTATCATCCGAATAGTGTGGATCGGCTCGAATTTTGAATATATCTGAACTGTGCACCGCCCTACCTTCGACCAACAAATTTTGAAATTGATGACGTGTATTTAACTTAAATCTTTTGGACAATAAAAATTAGAAGTTAAATGCCAATAATTACAAATGAATTCAACTTATATACACAAAGGGATTGTTTGGGTTGTGGAATAAAATTACATTTGGTATAAATTTTGGTGATTGTTTATATAGTATTTTCTTTCAGATATGTGTGAGAGGGATCTCCGTAAATTTTACTCTCTTCAAACCTCAATGGGATTACACTGGTATGTTGTTGTTGTTATTGTTTCTTTCAGATATAGAATCCTACATTATTTATACGTAAAACATATTTTTGTATTGGAAAATTCCACACTGAATATGTTGTTGTTGTTACTTTCATATATAGAATTCTGCATTATTTCTACTTAAAAACATATTTTTGTATTCGGGAAATTGAGTTCCCATAAAGGATAACATAATGGGTGCATAAGGACCCAGAAGCTCTTCACACTTGACTTACACTCCCACCAATCCGCCTCATATCTGTCAGCCTTGATCTATGTTCCGCAGGAGAGCGGCGCATTTTATTTTGGATAAATGTAACTTCGAGGGGAAGGAATAGGGATTTATTATCATCTACACTTGTAATCCTAGCAACTTTTTCCTTTCTGAGCTTGAAATATACATCTTCATTCTTGAGTTCTTATTAGCATATACTTGGGTCATTTTTACTAGTTTTACATATCATTACAATGTCCATGTTATGGATTTTCAAGATCCAAAGAGAATATGTGAAAGTATATATGTCATAGAAACAATCATTTTAGGAGCAGATGTACTTGAACACATTCATATTATTAATAAGATTAATATACTTGGCATTTGCAATTATTGAATTATTATTTGATTGTTTATATTATTTATTAATGTGCATCCCTTGAACTTACATTGTCATTAATAGTGTGAGATATTAATGATAGAGTGTAGTTCTTAAAATAGCCTAGACTAATGATCATTGAAAATGAAATATCAATGATATGTTATAAGTCGACATGTGGTCTGCATCACATTCTTAGAGAATGTAGTATATCTCACTTACTGGTAGCAATAGTTGCTAGTGATGGACACATGGATATTCTTAGAGGAGTATTGGCATACCCTACTGATAAACTATTTGTTATACATTTCTAGAGTATTATCAGCATGTGGGAGATATAGGTCCTTAGACTTGAGGTCAATATCACCTTGTTTACGGAGCAATGCACTTTGATCCTGTCCTAAGCTCAAATGCCTTATAGGTTGAGACGCGACTTGTATTGGGTGCATTACGAAATAGATTGAAGGTGGTAGTTGAGCCAAGAATAGGATTCATTCCTCGATTGGAATTTCGAGATAACACTCAGCTTCTCAGAGATGTTAGGTCGACCAAGTCATTGACCAATGCAAGAGACATATCTAGGATATGTGATGCGCGATTTATGCACACACTAACGCAAGTGCACGTGTCGTGACAAGTAATATAGTCTAGGTAAGACCAAATATCGTCCTCAGGGACTGGTTTTCAAGTACCGATTATCTATCCTATGGTATCTATTTGGTTAACGTTAATTGATTTGGAATTTTAGACTAATAATTCAGGAAATAAACTAATTAAGAAAATACTTTGAATTAAATCAGTTATGATGGAGAATTAGGGCTTCCAAGATCATCAACTATCCACTCTATTCAATCTTTAATACAATTAGACTAACTTCTTCTACGTTAAGATAGCAGGTTAACTAGACCGTTTTATACTCCTGTTAAGGTAATATAAACACTCAACCCCAATGGAGAACCCTTCTACCTTTCGGTGACAAAATTGACTACAAAGGAGGATTAAGAGCAATAACCTATTAAGCTACACAAGTATCGGGGTACTTTTGTCCACGATTTAAACCTATGTTTATTCAACTATAGCATATTCACAATCTCCCCTTTCGGCTTTCGATTAGAAATCATATAAGTTATGATAATTAATGATCAATTAATTATCAAGCAATCAAAACAACTATTGAATAAATCTTAAACAAGTGAAGAAGAAATCATCTAATTTATTAATTCATGAATAAGCGTTTCAAGAGAATCACAAGGAAATTCCTAACAAAGTAATTAGCTCCTAGCCATAGTCACGCTAAGAACTAATATAATCTCCATACATGAACTGAAATAAACAAAGCAAAGAAAGAAAAGAAAAATACTCAAGAACAAGTCTCCAAGCCTTCTCTAGCATCCAAGGATTGTGTTGTGGAATATTTACAAGATGAAATGGTATGGGATGGTGGATGGAGAATGGAATGGAGTGGAATGGAATGTGGAATGAAGGATGGTGGATTCTTCTAATGATGTAGAGACTATTTATAACCCAAGAATCATTTAGGTAAAGGGTTAGGGATTATGTAGGTAGGAAAGGTTATGGAATCCTTTTAGGTAAAGGGTTTAGGAAAAGTTATGGAAAAAGGGTTAAGGAATATGTAGGTAGGAAAAGTTATCCCTTTTGGACTCTGAAAATGTGTTAAATTCGGCCCAAAAACTCAGAAATCCCGCGTCGGCGCCGCGTTCGCAATCCGGCGCGACGCTCGAAAATCGAGAGCTTGGTCGGCTTGATTGGTCGGCGCTGGCCGCTGCCATGGCGCCGGTGGCATTCTTCCGGATTTTTCGTTTCTTCGCCCTTTGTTCGTCCGGTCTTCGTCGATCTCTCTATAATTTCCTAACTTAGACTTCATTTCTTGGCCCTTTTGTGTGTAATTCCATCTCATTTATGCTCATTTCATCTCCTTTTCACCATTTCTCCATTTCTGACCGTTGTGACACAAAAGAAAGGAAAACGACCCTAATAATATACTAAACATAAATGAAATGAGTAAAATACTAACTAAAAATGACTCAAAAGGTGTATATAAATACACCGATCAATGTGGTCTAGTTGTCGACTAATATAGATGAGATAAAGTGATCAAGCCATTTGGATAGACACTTGGCAAATCTTAAGTTTGATCGAGTGTGTCGCGAATGAAAGGAATTTATCATCTCACATAGAGGTCTGTTTACTTGAGTCTTGTAAACGTACTTCACATATCGGGTCTGTCACCGACGCCGTCTAGGAGTTCCGTGTGAACCTTGATTTGATCAAATGCCGATGTGTGAAGGCCTAAAGGGTCACACTAAGTCGATTGTCTTTTTCGGTCTAAGGGTATATTGAGAGAATGTAAAATATCGGATTTAGAATCCCGATATTTTATTTAATAATAAATTATGGGATAATTTTCATTTGATGAAAATTATATAATTAAGTCAAAATTAAATCTTGGATTTAATTAGAACTAAAACGTGCAAAAAATAAATAGAGGAGCCACACAACAGTGGGCCCAGTTCGACTGGCCCAATGTAATTTGGATTTGGGTCAGGTCTTGAATCCTGATCCAAATCTGATTTGGTTTAGGGTTTCCTCCACTATATATTTGGCACTTAACCCATTATTTTAGGTTGCACTCACTTTTTACTTTCTGAACTCAGAGTTGAGGAAATAAAATTCTCTCAAACCTCTGCCAAGATTTCCTAGCTTTCTTGGGCAAAGGAATATACCAAAGCAAGGCTTGCACCCGGATTGACAATCGCGTGCGCTCCCTTTAGTAAAGACTAACAAAGCTTAAACTGTAAGTTTTCTTTCTGTCTTTGCAGATTTGAATTATCGCATAATCATACCAGAAACGTTTGTTGGGACAGGTAAGTTTACTCAAAATTTTAAACTTCCGTTGTGCCTTACTTGTGTGTTTTACACCCAACAAATCCCTACATATGTAGCTCCTTTATAGACATGGATTAGTGTCGCGCCCGTTTTTTACCTCGGGGTCTGAACGGTATCCGCAACGTTGCACTTTGGCGCGGTTCCCTGGATGGTGCAATAATGTTGATTTTGAGGAGTCGCCACCTAATTAATTAAGTGAATTAGGACACTTGATTTATTGCAATAAAAATACTGCAATTAATCTTCATTTAATGGTCTGCGAAATTAATGAGATTCTGGATCAGGATTCTTTATTATCCAAAAGGGAAGGGGTTAAACATCCTTTAAGATCCGCTAACTTGCGGTTATCCGTTCAAACATAGGTTAATTATATATTGTCTTTTATTCTATCTATTCTAAGCATTTTTACATAATTTACAATTATAATGGAATGCAATATAGAATAATAAAATTAAAATTAAATGCGACATAAGATAAAACTCCGGGACATATTTTAGCCCTTTTTAGGCCTTCTGCACAAGATGATCTCCGGGTACCTGCATAAACACTTAGTAAAAGTGTTAGTAATAAAATAAACAATTTTAAAGGCAATAACAAGAATTAATAAGTAAAGCCAAAAATAAATCCGTCTTTGTACAGGGAAGGCCTTAGAAATCAGACGGAGATTCCTTCATCGGCCAATATTGCTAGAAACAATAAAATAAATAAAACCTTCGGATCCGCGCCAAAACAATAATAGTTTTAAACATAGAGGGCTCAGATATATAAAAATAAAGTGGACACTTTAAACAAGTGCATGAGAATTCGCCCCGCCAACGCACGTTGGTTATCCTGTAAGTGGAAGAAATCATCATTGCCCCGAAAGCTTCATTTATTTTATTTTCCGCTTTGCAATCGTGAGGTCTCAAAATCGACGATAACTTTTTTATCGCCACCAAGTGTAGTGTCATGTTCAAACCAGTAAACAAGTCAGTGAAGTATCTATTCTCCTGAAAATAACGATATATTCCAACCAGTTTTAATAAAAATAAGAGGGGGCAAAATCGTCCAAAAATCAGTCCAAACCCCCATGAACAGTAAACATCAAAACAAAGGAGCGAAAAATAGCAACATCACAAAGAAGATGGTTTGAAACCATATTCCCACCGGAATATGGTAGGGACAGCAGCAACAAGCTCGCCGGAATTTAGCTCCGGCGAGGTACGAACCAAAGTTAGAAAATCAGTTGCAACATGACCAGAAACCAGTCCTAAATTAGAAGCAAAAAATGTCAAAAATCATAAAATAAAGCCAAACCAAAACAAAAATATCAAAGAAATCAGTCCATTCACAGTGCGTAACAGATCCGAAACGAAGCATAACATGGGTTCGACAGGATGGCAGTGGTGACGGGGTTGGTGTAGTTCGTGGCAATGGTCGACGGGTCTAAGGTGTTGATGGGGGGTTCGACAACGGGAAAGGGCTGATGGTGGAGGTTCACTGGAGGTTTGGTTCGCCAGAGCTTCTAGCTCCGGCGTTAAGGTGACAGAGGTCGGTCTTCGAACAAGAGTGTGTGGTCAGTGGCGAGGATGGTTCAACGACGGGGTTGGTGTTCGAACTCCGGCGGCGTGACTTCGCCGGAGTTACGATGGTGAATGCGACAATGTAATAAAAGAGAGAGGAGCGTTGCGGCTGCTGATGTTGGTAGTGGATGTTAGGTCGACGAGGAGCAGGCGGGGGTGTCAGTGGTGACGGGTGCTGGTTTGCCGGAGCACTGAGCTCCGGTGATAGGCGACGGCGGCGGTTCAGTCTGATTTTGAGGGTGATGGGGATGCTTTTTAAAATAAGATGAGATAGGGAGATATGTAGGCTGAGGGTGTTGTCGTTAGTGGGGTAGGGTTTTTTTTATATATAGGGGTATTTAGGTTTAGGATTTTGGGTATTGGGGAGAAAAGATGAAAGGTGTACTGGGCCTCCTTTTGGGGTCTCGCTTGGCTTTGCCATGGATTGACTGATCCAGATCAGCTCTGATCGACCGATTTGACAAAAATGTGAAACAGGTTCATTATTTAAAAGAAAAAATTATTTAAAAGATGCAAAATTATTAAAATGCAAATGCCGATGCAATAATAATAAAAATACAATATTTAGCAAATATTTAATGCCTAATTAAAAGTAAAGACGGGATGTCAATTAATTATTTAAAGAGATGCAAAATTAGTAAAATAAAATGATCGCGCAACAATAATAACATAATATTTGAAAATGTTTAATACCTAATTAAAGTAAAAACATGATGCCAATTTACAAAAATAAAACAACATAGAATGTTAGGTAAAAAATATACCAAAATGCCAAAAAATGGTGATTAAAATACGGTGTCCTAAAATGCTTAAAATTGCAAGAAATGATTAAAAGATAGATCAAAATTGGGTGTCAACAATTAGAATTTTAGGATAGCATCCAAGTAATCCTAGGGTTCAACAACGACCCCTCATAGAGTTCATGATTGAATACGACTCACTTGTCTTTAACCCTACTCTCCTAAAAAAAATTAACTTTAACAGAGAATCCTAAAATCATATTTTAGGGGTAAACAATTTTTGGTATTGTATTCTATGTCTCCTCACATTAACATATTTAACAAAAATAATAGCATTTAAAATCCAGATAATTAAGTGTATTATGAATACAAAATTCTGTTGTTCTTCAAATTGGTTGATTGACCATAGACTTATAGGGTGACACACTAAAGTTTTACATAATTTAAATTTCTCAAACTTACAACTCTCCCTTTGACCTATAAAGATGTGTCCGCCTATGTATTTGCTAGTTAGTATCAAAATATATTAAATAGGGGTATACTCTATAAAATCAGTGGCATTGCTACATATATACACAAGAGAAAAAGGATTGTGAAATATGCAACAGGCATACTTGTCTTCTGAAGTAATTTATTTAGCAGGAAAAAACTGTCGACCATTTTTGTTTCTTCGTGCAGGTATAATCCTTTTTCATATTTTGAGTAAAAGTGTGTAATTATACCAACCTTTTAAAGACAATGGAAACTAAACTCTATCATGAACAAATTAAACACACCACACCACACATATGCAAAAGGAGATAATGAAGGAAAAGCGTTACTATATGGCATCTTGCCCTACATATTGTAGACAGATTTGACTCTCTAAACTTGACTGTTTTTATTTTGTGTACACTTGAATTTTATATTATCTTAATTATTCTTTTGAACTTGACAATTTGATATCCTCGGCTCCCTAAATATTGATGTGGCAAAAATATAAATACTCTACAAGAATTGAGAAAGTGTAATGAGGTTCCTAGATATTTGTAGATGAGATACTAGATATTTATAGTTAAAGGTAGTTAGTTTGTTGATAAAAGTAGTTAGTTTGTTGATAAAAGTAGTTAGTTAGAGTTGTTACAAAGTGGTTAAGAGTTAGTTGGTTGGTTAATATGTGTGTATAAATACACATATGTATTGTAATTACATTGTATCAGTTCATTATCTCTTAATATAACAGAAATGTAAATATATATCTCTCTCAATCGCACTCCCTCTCTTCTCTCCCTTCCATTCTCTCCCCTTTCTTCATCTCCTTCATTGTTGTTATTCCTCTTGTCTTCTTCAATGTAATTCTATCATCATGGTATCAGAGCCGCTGACACAGAAGAGTAATTTTGACATTCAATCCATTTGAAGGATGAATTTTCAGATCGAGCAAAGTATTGGTGTGTATAATTGTGATGAGCAATTGATTTGAAGGAGTAATTTGTTTGGAACTAGGATCGGCAAGATCGAAGTTCCAATTTGTGAGATCGAGCAATCAATATTACATGCAATTTGTTTGGAACCAAGATTGGTAAGATCGAAGCTCCAATTTGTGAATACTCTGTTGATTTCGCAAGGATGAGAGACATGATCTGTTGAATTAGACAGGATCTATTGCATTAGAAGTCTTTTTTTATGCATGTAATAGTTGAGTCATTTCTGAAACCAGTATAAGTCAATTGAAGCAACAACATCTGAAATTAGATATTCAAAGTAATGGAGAGTTCCGGAGAAGATGCAGTTACTGAAAATACGACAACAAATATAAATGTTGATCATAATCATCATTTGTATCTTTTTCCCTCGGATGCATCTGAATCTTTATCGGTTGGAATCATTCTAAATGGAATGGACAATTATACGCTGTGGAGCAGGGCTATGAAACTGACTTTGTTAGGGAAAAAACAAAATGAGATTCATTGATGGATCAGTACGAAGATCTTCTTTTCAAGGAGTATTTGTTAAATTGTGGGACATATGCAATGCGATTGTAGTGTCCTGGTTAATTGGAAATGTGAGTAAGAATTTACTCACTGAAATATTATATAATTTAGATTCCTACAGTAAATGGGAAGAGCTGAGGAAAGATTCGACAAAATAAATAGTTCTCGAACATTTCAACTATACAAGGAATATTCACTATGAGGCAAGGCACACAATCAGTTTCAATGTATTATTTCAAAGTGAGGGACCTCTGGGATGAGTATGATTCCATCATCCCAATCCCATCATGTTGCCCCAAGTCCAAGGACTTTGTGGATCACTTACAGTACCAAAGATTGTTACAGTTTTTAACGGAACTAAATGAAAGCTACGGACATGCAATGAGTCAAATAATAATGATGCAGCAGATACCAAGTTTGAACCAAGTGTATACCATGATTAATGAAGAAGAAAGCCAAAGAATGGTAGCATGTACAGTAACAGATAGGGCCATCTGCTATGTTCACAACTAGTAATGAAAATGGAAAAAATGGAAATGGAGGAGGGAGACAGAAGAAATCATACAATCCTAATGTTATGTGTGACTTCTGTTATATGAAGGGACACTGGAAGGTAGATTGTTTCAAACTCATGAAATGTGATTTATGTCATAAGACATGACACATTCAGGATGACTGCTACAGACTGATTAGATATCGTGATAACTTCAAGAATGGTAAGACCAAGAAAGCATATGTGGTAACAGGAGGTAATCCAATATTTGAAGATGCTGGAAAAGAGAACATAATGCAGTATAGGCAAGGCATGAATCAGAACTGGGGACCAAAGCATCATGACACACCATCATCTATGGAGCAAAATCAGCCACTTGGTCAGTTCACACCTTATCAATGTCAACAACTTCTAAACTTGCAAAAAAGTCAGAAGAATGCTGGAATCAGTGCAAATTTGGCAGGTCTTGGTCAGTTCACACCTTATCAATGTCAACAACTTTTAAACTTGCTAAACAGTTAGAAAAATGCTAGAATCAGTGCAAATTTGGCAGGTCGATATATTTTTTATTCAAAGGAAATGTTAAAGTGGATCATTGACACATGTGCCACTAATCACATGATTAGTAATCAGAAACTTTTACATGATAAACAATTCACAAAGGGCACAAGAAAGGTATAATTGTCAACTGGTGATTCTGCCAAGATCACATATGTTGGTGACCATCACTTAGGAGGAGGTGATGTTCTTAGGAATTTCTTATGTGTACCAACATTCAAATTCAATTTGATGTCAGTATCAAAAGTGACTAGAGAACTCAACTGTAGTGTGACTTTCTTTCCTACATGTTGTATATTTCAGGATCTCTCATCTGAGAAGGTGAGAGGGATTGGTAGTGAGGAGGATGACTTATACATATTATGTTCAGATGCTCAAAATAAAGGGAAGCAGTTGAGTAGATGTTTGTCATCAGCACAGCACATAAATGCAGCAATATGGCATCAGAGACTATGTCATGTGCCCATGAGTGTGCTTAGAAAAGTACCTTATCTCTTAAAAGATAATGATATTTCTACTTTCAATAAGTGTGAAGTCTGTCCCCTAGCTAGACAAACCATGATTCCTTTTCCTGTAAGTAGTAGTAGAGCATTTAAGTCATTTCAATTGTAACACATAGATGTATAGGGACTTTATAAGACTGAGACATATAATGGAATGAAATATTTATTGCCTATTGTGGATGACTACTCTAGATGAACTTGGGTATTCCTAATGAGGTTAAAGTCTGATGTTTCAACACTGCTTAAAATTTCTTTATGGAAACCAACACTCAATTTGAATTAAGAATACAGAATATAAGGTCTGATAATGGCACATAGTTTTTTAATCATCACTATAAAGAATTATTCTTACAACATGGTGTGATACGTGAGAGTTCCTGATGCGCGATTTAATGCACACACTTTAACGCAAGTGCACGTTATCGTGACAAGTAATATAGTCTAGGTAAGACCGAATATTGTCCTCAAGGATTAGTGTTCAAGTACCAACTTCTATTATTTGTTATCTATTTGGTAACCGATATTTGAGTTTGTTGATTATAACTAACAATTATAAATACTAATTAACTATGTGTTTACTTCAGTAGTGATGGAAATGGGGCTTCCAAGTCGCCTCAACTATCCGCTTATATTACTTATTAATGCAATAAATTATGGTTTTTCTTCTTTTGGAGATAGCAGGTTTACTAATTCGTTTTATACTCCCGTTAAGGCTATATAAACACTTAACCCCAGTAGCGCTCCTTTCTACCTTTCAGTGATAAGGATGACTCTATAGGATGATTAAGAACAAAAACCCTGTTAACGTTTACGTAAGTAAGCTAGGTATTTAAACCCCCGTTAACGCTACACAAGTAATTGAAGTATTTTCATCCCCAATCGGACTTATGATTACCCAACTACAACATAGTCACAACCTACTCCTTTCGAAGTTTGATTAGAAATCATATAAATAATGATAATTAATGATCAAGTAATTACCAAGCATTCAAAACATTATTGAAATAAATCTCAACAATAAGAAGAACAACCATAAACATGCATTAACTCATAAATTAAGGTTCAAGTGAATTGACATGAAAAACCCTATATTAGAATTAGTTCCTAGCCATAGACATGACAAGAACTAATTCAATATCCAACATAAACTAAAAGTAAAGTAAAGGAAAGAAAAGAAATTACTAAGTAATGGTCTCCAATCTTCAACTCCAAGAAGTCTTGTGTTTGTGCAAGAAAGGGAACCCTTGAAAACTGCATAGGGTTCTCTTTTTATAGCCTCAAAACCGCCCTTAAGGTTTTCCTTCAGTTCGCCCAAAAATCGTCAAAACTCGATTTTTCCCGCTTGCCGCGGCTGCTTAATCAGCCATGCGCCGAAGTTTTGAAACTCTCGACGACGAGGCGTCGCGCTCGCAACTCGCTGTTCGAGTAGCCGCACAAACTTCGGGCGCCTCTAGATATTGGGCGCCGGGGCGCCTGGCCCTGCTGGCTGGAGGCACCGACCTGGTTTTGTGCCTGGTTCGCCACTTTCTCTCATTTTGAGCTCTGGAACCTCCACTTTTGCCCTCTTTTCGCTCCTTTTCCGCCAAAGAGCCATTTTAACCAATTTGACTCAAAAGAAAGAAAATATATCCTAAGACGACACGTATTTGTACAAAAAGGGACAAAAGACTCACTAAAAACGACTCAAAAAGTGTATATAAAATACACCGATCAAATACCCTCAAACTTAACCTTTGCTCGCCCTCGAGCAAAGATCAAAAGAAAGAAATAAAGACTCAAGGCAACAAGAAAATAGAAAGACTCAATGACATTGATCACTTTGCTGCATTGGTGTTACTTAGAAAAATATGAAGATTAGCAGAATAATATGCAGGAACATATAGCATGAAATTTTAGCATTCTAAACACACTAAGCTAGATATTTCGCAAACTCATTTTTATCATGCTTAATGGAAGTCAAAATACTGATTCATGCATGTTAATTTCAAAAGTCCTATGACATTTTTACTTGCTATTCTCCACTAATCATGGATATGCATCTAAGAGATCTTCAGGACTTTTAAGGGTTATAATGTAGGCTTAGGCATGGGTAGATAAAAATAAGCATTTAGGCTCATTTTTGTGTACCATAAGCTCTTTAGCTTTTCAATGTTTCCCTTTTCTTTTGATTTCCTTTCTTCACTTCAAATCTATCTTTCCCCTCTTTTGTTTTGAGAGCGTGAAGTGTATTATAATAACAAGCACCCCCAAACTTAGGCTTTTGCCTATTTCTTATTACTTTTTATTGGGGTGCATCAAATTTGTTTGCTCTTTTTGTCTCTTTTTTAACACATTCCATTCCAACTCCTTCACATTTTTACTTATGGCACAAGTGTGAAAATATAGGGTGTCAAAGAAAAAGTTTCATTTTTTGGCTCAACGGGCTGACTAGGGATATTTTTAATGTCAGAGATAGAAAAGAGTGGTAAGAATTGGCTAACAAAGAAACGTCTGAGCCATCTCCCTAACATGCACATCCTAACTATTTCGCCTCAAATAGCAAGCAATCATAACACATAGGTTTTAATCATTTATCATGCACAATTCAAGTAGAAAACTCCAAATAGACAAATTTTCTGAGTTTTTGGCATATCTAACCTAAGTGTTTAGATGGTTGCTTCTAATTCCATTACATTATTCCACCTTACTTCACTAGGTGTTTCTAGTAACTACAACATGCATGATCTTTGACAGACTATTATGACTCAAAAAGAAAAAAAATTTATGACTCAAAAATTACACAAAAATAATAAAAAAGACTCAAACATACTATAACAATAAGACACAAATAAGACACCCCCCCCAAACTTAAATCACACATTGTCCCCAATGTGTGCAAGACTCAAAGACAATAAAAGAAACAAGACACTTACAGACTTGGTTTAAAATGGTGGCGGTGGCGGTGGTTAATGCATTGAATCCCGTGAGAGGGGAGGGTTCGGGATTTTTGATTTGGAGAAAGTGCCGTGGGAATAGGGCTTTGTCCAAAAATTTAGATTTTTCCGTTGTGGCGCCACGGCGCCCAAACTTCTGGACTTCTTCTGATCTTTTTGGCGCCATGCTTCCTGGCGCCACAGGCTCACGATTTTTCTCGAAACTGTGGCTTATCTTTAGTTTTCGCCCTCTAAGTTCTTGGCCTTGCACCTGTCATCACAACACATAGCACTACCTCCGTGAGACTGTTCTAATTAAAGATTAATTACATTAAAGTAAATAAATTGAAATACCTTGGGTTGCCTCCCAAGTAGCGCTGTCTTTAACGTCTTTTAGCCGGACGCAAGTTCCTTATCATTCTAGGATGAGAGAGGTTACTAAGTTCATATATTCCATTTCATTGATCAAATATGGTTTTAACCTCTGTCCATTTACCTTGAATGAGGCTCTCTCTCTCCATTTTATTTCAACTGCACCACATGGGAATACTCTTACCACCGTGTACGGTCCAGTCCAACGCGATTTTAACTTGCCTGGAAACAATTTTAACCTTGAGTTGAATAAAAGCACTTGTTGTCCTTCTTGGAAGTCTTTTGGTATCAACCCCTTGTCGTGCCATACTTTCGTTCGTTCCTTGTAGATCTTTGCATTCTCATAAGCGTTGTGCCTGAATTCATCTAACACGCTCAGTTGTAATAGCCTCTTCTGCCCTGCTGCTTTGGCATCCATGTTAAGCTTCCTCATCGCCCAATACGCTCTATGTTCCAACTCTACTGGCAAGTGACATACCTTACCAAAAACTAACTTATATGGTGACATTCCTATTGGTGTTTTGAATGTTATTCTGTATGCCCACAGTACGTCATCCAGTTTGATAGACCAATCCTTCCTTGAGCCATTCACCGTCTTTTCTAGTATGCTCTTCATTTCCCTATTTGACACTTCTGCTTGCCCATTCGCTTGAGGGTGGTAGGCAGTTGTGGTGCGGTGGTAGACTCCATACCGGGAAAGTTATGAATTCAGCTGCTTGTTTCAAAAGTGACTTCCTTCGTCACTGATGATGGCCCTTGGAGTGCCGAACCTTGTGAAAATATTCTTTTGAAGGAATCTTTGAACGATGCCTTTGTCGTCGTTTCTTTTGTGGCTACTGCTTCTACCCATTTGGACACGTAGTCCACTGCCATAAAGATATATTGATTTCCAAAGGACGGCGGGAATGGACCCATGAAATCGATTCCCCACACATCAAATAGTTCCACTTCCAATATCCCTTGCGAAGGCATTTCGTTTCGTATTGAAATGTTCCTTGTTCTCTGACAACTATTACATCTCTTCACAAAGGCATGGGCATCCTTAAAAAGTATTGGCCAATAGAACCCGCTTTGCAGCACCTTTACCGCTGTTCTTGATGCCCCAAATTGTCCACCACATGATAGGGTGTGGCAATGAGTGAGAACCTGGTGCATCTCCTCCTCTGGTATACATCGCCTGATGACTTGATCGGCACAGTGTTTGTATAACATAGGCTCCTCCCAATAGTAGTGCTTTACTTCGGAGTAAAACCTCTTCACTTGATGTCTTGTCAATTCTGGGGGTATTACCTTAGCTGCAAGAAAATTAACAAAATCAGCGTACCAAGGTAACTTAAAATTCGCACTTACTTGAAACAGTTGCTCGTCTGGAAAGTGATCATTTATTTGCACATCCTTGGTGTTCTGGCTTTCTGTGTTCTCCAGTCTTGACAAGTGGTCTGCAACTGAATTCTCTGTCCCTTTCTTGTCACGAATTTCCACGTCGAATTCTTGTAGTAGCAAGACCCATCGAATGAGGCGAGGTTTTGCATCCTTCTTTGTCATCAAGTACTTTATGACAGAATGGTCAGTGTATACTATCACCTTATTTCCAATCAAGTATGGCTTGAATTTCTCGAATGCATACACTATTGCTAGTAATTCCTTTTCCGTAGTCGCGTAATTTAACTGTGCGTCATTTAGAGTTTTACTAGCATAGTAAATGGATCTAAATACCTTGTCGATTCTCTGTCCAAGCACTGCTTCCTATCGATAATCGCCAGACGCACATTAGTTCAAATGGGAGCTCCTTTGGTGCAATGACTATGGGTGCCAAATAAGCTTCTCGAGTGTCCAAAAGCGACAAGCATTCCTTATTGAAGTCAAAGGCAACCCCCGTCATTAGTAATGTGGAAAGGGGTTTTGAAACCTTTGAAAAATCCTTGATGAATCTTATATAGAAACCTGCATGCCCAAGGAAACTTCTGACCCCTTTTGGTGATACTGGAGGTGGGAGATTTTCGATTACTGAAATCTTTGCTTTGTCTACCTCAATACCTTGGTTTGATATTTTGTCTCCCAGGACAATCCCTTCTGTTACCATGAAATGACACTTCTCCCAGTTTAGCACAAGGTTAGATTCTTCACACCGGCTTAACACTGCTTCTAAGTGCCTCAAACATTCATCAAACGATGCTCCAAAGACCGAAAAATCATCCATAAAGATCTCTATAGTCCTCTCCACCATGTCTGAGAAAATTGCCATCATACACCTCTGAAAGGTTGCAGGTGCATTGCAAAGTCCGAATGGCATCCTTCTGAATGCAAATGTACCAAAAGGACAAGTGAATGTTGTCTTTTCCTGATCTTCTGGTGCTATTGCAATCTGGTGATACCCTGAGTACCCATCCAAAAAGCAGTAGTAGTTGTGCCCTGCAAGTCTATCCAACATTTGATCTAGAAATGGCAACGGGAAGTGGTCTTTTCTGGTTGCCTTGTTCAACTTGCGATAGTCAATGCAGATTCTCCATCCAGTAACTGTTCTAGAAGGAATGAGTTCGTTCCTTTCGTTGGTCACCACTGTTATTCTACCCTTTTTAGGCACTACTTGTACTGGACTCACCCATGCTACCGCCGATATAGGGTAAATTACTCCTGCATCGAGCCATTTCAGGATTTCCTTTATGACTACCTCTTTCATGTTTGGGTTTAGTCGCCTTTGTGCCTCGATGGATGGTCTGCTCTCCTCATCTAGACGGATCTTATGCATTCGTTGACGACTTATCCCCTTTATGTCCGCTAATGTCCATCCAATGGCACGCTTGATCCTCAAAGACTCTGCCAGCTTTATCAATCTCTTACGTGGATAGGTGACGTGAAATGACATCGTAAGGTTTTATCTTCACCTAGGTATTGGTATTGTAAATGATTGGGTAGGATTTTTAACTCTAACTCTGGAGCCTTCTCTGTGGATGGTATTGATCTTTCTGGCATCTGCCCAAGCTCTTCATACCTCCTCTTATCCCATTTCTCATAAACATTCATCCAATTTGCATACTCTATCAGCCCTGGGTCGTTTCTACTATTATCATCCTATTTGGTCAGTACTTCTTCAAGCGTATCATCATGTCTGAACCCTTTGGCAGACACTGCATCTTCGATAATATCAATGGCTGAGCAGTTATCATTGGTATCTGGAAAAGTTGCTCCCCGAAAAACATTGAAAATCACCTCTTCTTCATCTACCCGAAGCTTCAACTCACCTTTGTGAATGTCACGACCCGACCTCGGGCCCGTGACTGGTGCCTTACCCCGGGCACCCTAGTGATACAACATCAGAGAAAAACCAGCGGAAATAAAAACTCATGAAAGAAAACAGTGAAATAAGAAAACAAAGCAACCCAAACGGTTACCTTTTTGTACATAAATGAAAACTTGAGCAGTTACCGCACAAACTCCGCCCATGGCGGTGTTCTGGACCTCTAAGAATTTTAAAACCATAATGACGGACGGGGCCCGCCATGCCCCTGAATATACAAAAGTCTACCACTTGAGGAACCGTACCACGTGACAAGCTTCGGAGATATGGAGCTTTCAGAACCGAACAGCGATCCTAAGAGTGCGGATCGCCAAGCTATGTACCTCAACTGCGGCATGAACGCGGCCGAAGGTCGATCTAACAGTACCAAGTATGTGAAACGAAAAATCGTAAATGAAATCATAATAGTCTATATAAAGCGGGAGACATGTATGATAACCAAACTACGATCACAACATATAAGCGATCATGTCAAGTTAGGGACTCGTGCGGTGAAATAATCACTCAAATACAACCCGAATTTAACCCGCGATGGCGCGTGCCGGCAAGATCTCACTCGATATAAGCGTGGACACGGGCGTCCTGGTGGGCCCATACCGTGGACCATCCAACGTGTCGGTATGCCCAAAGGAGATAACAAGATAACAATCCCTGTGGAAGCATACCCGTGGGCAACCCAACGTGTCAGTATGTCCAAACAACTAACAAGATAATACTCACTGTGGAAACATACCCGTGGGCTACCCAACGTGTCAGTATGTCCAAACAAATAACAAGAGAATACTCACTGTGGAAGCATACCCGTGGGCTACCCAACGTGTCAGTATATCCAAACAAATAACAAGAGAATACTCACTGTGGAAGCATACCCGTGGGCTACCCAACGTGTCAGTATGTCCAAACAAATAACCAATAGCCGGCCTCCATCGAGACTCGATGAGCACAAATCCAACCCTTGCACAACAAGGCTATCTCAACCAAGCATAGGCAAGTTACACACAACTCAAGGTACTCCTACCTTTTATAACCAAGCCACTTATGTTTTTCCATCACAAAGAGTTCAATATTTGAAAACAAGTTACTTCTCTTTTCCCAAAAATCAAGTTACCATTCTAAATCCAATAATGAATCCATTCTTTATTTTCCATAGAGTCGTTATAACTAACTTCCCATAAAGCTATTATAACACTTTATGTTTTAAAACAAGGCAAGACAAAACCATGCCTTTCTTTTAAACCAAAACACTTCAAATTCTTAAGTCTCTTTTCTTTTAGAAATCGAGTTCCTTACTTTGGAATTTTCAAGAAGATCGAAACTTGATTACAATAATTCTTATTAGAGCAGCCATGATCTAGGAAATGTAATACAATTTTGTCTTATCTTAGCTTCTATGCAGATGGAGGTTTCTACTGGTTTTAATATAATTAATTGTCATTACTTTTTCCTTTATTAACGCTGCATTGGCTTGTTCGATTCTTATTCCCATTTCCGACATTTATGTAACATTATTCTTTTAAAAACCAAGTACTCATTTCTCACGAATGAGGTTTCACCATTTTCAACACCATTTAGGTCAATTATAAGCCCATTCTCTTATCTTTTGAAATCAACAAACCATTCTTTTACCTACATAAAGTGGTTATAACAAACTTCTCATAAAGCCGTTATAACACTTTATGTTTTAAACCAACCAATTATTAACGAATAAGATTTTCCTACTTTTTCAAACAATCAAGACTTTTACACTTCATATCAAGTCAAGGCACAACAAGGGAAATCAAATTCCTTTAACACATGTGCATCTACTGCACTATATATTTCACAAATAATCATGCTGAAGAGGATAGGAAGAATCACATACCTCGCGACGATTATCGACGGTTAGCAAAATGCTCCACAATACTATCCTCCTTAAGTAGAATATGCTACTCGTAGTACTTCAATCCTATAAGGGTCATAAAATGTCTATCAAACTCTAGCTTCGAACGTAGAATAACTAAGTGCAAGGTCCCTACATTCTACGGAAATTTGGACAACACTTCCTTTGTTTCTACTTCTATGCCACCTTTTTCAAGGCCGAATTCAATAATCAAACGCCACATTTAAGGCTCAATTGATCCAGCAAATACAAGGGGATTACACGCCTAACAATACGTGTAAAATTCCGCCCCACAACAACACAAAATAAACCAATAATTTCCATGCCATTCTTGGCCAACAATATAACCAATACTAACCCCTTTCAACTCTTTTCCAATTCAAGTTCTTAGGTCTAACATGATATCTAGCCCTAGACATCTTCAACAACTACAATCCCCCTTTACAATATGTGACGACCCAATTAGTAACCAAATTGAAGTTATCATCTTAAGGCTAACATGCCCATTTCAGTTTTCAACAAGACAACAAGATCCAAATCTATTCAACTTAAATAAAACAGCCTCAGGCTCATTTCTAAACTACTATAACAAGTATTAACTCATATCCAAGAGAAGGGGAAACTTTTACCTTTCGGAATAGCCCACAAAAGCCCTTTTTCACCTTTTTACCGTCAAATTCGTCCCCCCGCGCTTCCACAAGTTCACCCACACTTTGCCTTCTTGCCGCCGCTCCAACAATTTCCTAAAGCTAGGTTTTCTTCAAGAAAAACTAGAGAGAAATGGAGAGGATTTCCTTGGGAGGGTTTTGAGATGAAATGGCCAAGTCTTCCAAGACTTGGCCCTAAAATAGGCCCCTTTCCTGGTCAAAAGGATGGGAGGGACACTTGTCACCCTCCCATAGGCTTTTAACAAAATATCCCCTGATTTTCGTCCTTTACCGCAGAAAAATCCCGCACGGCCAAGCGCCCACTTCGAGAGAATAATTACCCGCATTCCGGCGCCGCGGCTCTGCAACGCCTGCGAACCCCAAGACAACGCGCGCCACGCGTCCGGCCCGCGTGCTGCACTTCGAACCGAAACCACTGTTTTGCATGCGCACCAAACTTGAAACTTCCATAACTTTTGACTCTGATGTCTTATCGATTTAACGGTTTGTTGCGTTGGGAACTAGATTTAACGGACTACACACTAGGCTTTTTTTAAACACCTCGAAATTCTTAACAACTGGGGTACAACACTCCAAGGTAGACTCAAAATCCGTCCAACACATGTTTGTCCACTTATCTTTCCACTTTCAAATCTTATATTCCTTGGTATGTTCTTATCTTATCTTTTTGAATTTACGGGGTGTAACAGTGAACATCGATGAGAGTCTGTCCTGTGGCTAAGAAGGGTCTGCCAAGTATGATGGGGATTATGACGTTATCTTTTATGTCTAAGATAACGAAATCAGCGGGAAAGATGAACTTGTCCACCTTCACCAATACATCTTCGATGACTCCTCTAGGATGAACTATGGAGCGGTCAGCTAACTGCAAGGTGATGTTTGTAGGTTTGACTTCTCCCATTCCAAGTTTGCAGAAAACTAGATAAGACATCAGATTTATGCCTGCCCCTAGATCGCACAATGTTTGCTGACATTCAAACTTTTTAATGGTGCATGGTATGGTGAAGCTTCTTGGATCTTGTAATTTCTGAGGTAGTTTTCTCTGTAGAATGGCACTACATTCTTCAGTCAACACCACTGTTTCGTAGTCCTCTATCCTCCTTTTTTTGCTAAGAATATCCTTCATGAACTTTACATAGCTCAAGATCCGCTTCTGCTTCAAAGAACGGATATTGAGTTGCAATTGTTTGAGAATTTCCACAAATTTAGAGAATTGCTTGTCAAGAGCACATGTTTTTAGCCTGTGGGGATATGGTATCTTCACATGGGGTGCGTTCACAACAGCTTCCACCAACTTTTCGGCTTCTCGGGCGCCGCGACCGCCTCTGGCGCACAAGGCTCAAACTTCGCCTGCTCTGCAGTCTTCGCTGCCGCTTCGCCATCGGCGTCGCGCGTTGGCTGGCCGCCGCGAACTTTCCATCTCCACTGATTCGGCATTATTTAGGTCAATCGCCTGACATTGTGCTTTCATATTGCCTCCCACAGGTGCAGATTGCTCTTCTTGCATTTCGCTGTTCGACATGACCGCGAGTTGTCCTATTTGCGTTTCCAACTTCTTCATGGTCATTCTCGTTTCGTCCATGAATTGAGTTTGATACCTAGTAAAACTGAGTATGGCTTCTCGTAACTCATCCCTCTCTTCCTGTAGGGTTGGAGCTTGATCATATTGACAGTAGTAATCCATGTCTTCAGGATCCCTGAGATGAATCAAAGCCAACAACGGATCACGACACACTTGTTTTCACAAAATAAAAATAAAAAAAACGTAATAAATAAAAAAAAAAAAACCAAATTAGAAATTAAAAATAGATAAAATTGATATTGAACTATGCCTAATCCCCGGCAACGGCGCCAAAAACTTGATGCGCGATTTAATGCACACACTTTAACGCAAGTGCACGTTATCGTGACAAGTAATATAGTCTAGGTAAGACCGAATATCGTCCTCAAGGATTAGTGTTCAAGTATCAACTTCTATTCTTTGTTATCTATTTGGTAACCGATATTTGAGTTTGTTGATTATAACTAACAATTATAAATACTAATTAACTATGTGTTTACTTCAGTAGTGATGAAAATAGGGCTTCCAAGTCGCCTCAACTATCCGCTTATATTACTTATTAATGCAATAAATTATGGTTCTTCTTCTTTTGGAGATAGCAGGTTTACTAATTCATTTTATACTCTCGTTAAGGCTATATAAACACTCAACCCCAGTAGCGCTCCTTTCTACCTTTCGGTGATAAGGATGACTCTATAGGAGGATTAAGAACAAAAATCATGTTAACGTTTACGTAAGTAAGCTAGGTATTTAAACCCCCGTTAACGCTACACAAGTAATTGAGACATTTTCATCCCCAATCCGACTTATGATTACTCAACTACAGCATAGTCACAACCTCCTCCTTTCGAAGTTTGATTAGAAATCATATAAATAATGATAATTAATGATCAAGTAATTACCAAGCATTCAAAATATTATTGGAATAAATCTCAACAATAAGAAGAACAACCATAAACATGCATTAACACATAAAATAAGGTTCAAGTGAATTGACATGGAAAGCCCTATATTAGAATTAGTTCCTAGCCATAGACATGACAAGAACTAATTCAATATCCAACATAAACTAAAAGTAAAGTAAAGGAAAGAAAAGAAATTACTAAGTAATGGTCTCCAATCTTCAACTCTAAGAAGTCTTGTGTTTGTGCAAGAAAGGGAACACTTGAAAACTGCCTAGGGTTCTCTTTTTATAGCCTCAAAACCGCCCTTAAGGTTTTCCTTCAGTTCGCCCAAAAATCGTCAAAACGATTTTTCCGCGTCGGCGCCGCGACCACCTGCTAGCGGCGCGGCCGGAAGTTCTGAAACTCTCGACGATGAGCGCGCGCTGCTGCAACTCTGGCATGCAGGCGTAGCGCCAAACTTCTGAAGGCCTTTGTTTATTTATTTATTTTAATTCCATTTTTACCCTTTAAAAAATCTATAAATTCTCTACATTTTCTTCATTTTTATCACACAACATTTCTCTCAATTCTCTTATTCTCATACTCTCTTAATCATCTTTATTATCAATTTTCAAGTTATTATTATTATTAGTTTTCAAATTCAAAGTAGCAAGACGCAAGACTTGAGCTTGAGTTTCTATTGAATTCGAATCCAAGTTTAGTACACTCGTTTCATTCTCTAATTATTTTATTAAATTGTCATATTTATTTGTTGATTATTTAAATATTTTATAATGTCTTTACTAAGGAAATTGCGTCGGATCGCAGTAAATCTAGTTCAGGGTAAAAATCAGAGGTTCTTCATCATCTAATCAAAATATAGATTATGATCAAATGCAAGAAGATTTTGAAATAGAAGATAATGAATGTGATAACGTTCAATTAGATAATATTGTTGAACTTGAAGAACAAGAACCTCCTACACCTACTAGTGTTCCTTCTGTCAATGTTGGTACTTCTAGTGGTAGTCGTAGTCGTAGACCTCCTTTACCAGAACGATGAGAAAAAAAAAGGAGTAAAGTGTGGCTCTTTTATAATAAAGTTGTGGGTACTGATAGAGTTAAATGTAATATTTGTGGGAAAACTTATAAACATAATACAGGGGGTGGTGACGGGGGGACGAGCACTATAGCTAGACATATAAAATTCGATCATACGGCCTGATGGAATCTGTCACGATTTAGAACCCGATCAACAACAACTTAATCCATTAAGCGGGGTTGGCTAAGTACGATCCAAAAAGATCGCATTGAATTAGCAAAAATGATTGTCGGAGGTTGTTTGCCTTTTCTTTTCTTCTTCATATTTAATTACATATATTCAAAGAGTATATAATCCTTTTTTTAAAGGTGTTCCTCGTAGTACTACTAGAGCCGATATTTTTAGACTTCATAATGATTATGTTATTTTCTTGCAATATTTGTTTGCTAACCTTCCATGTCATGTTAGTTTTACTTCAGACATTGGACACGTTGAGCGGTTATGATTATTTAACATTTACTTGTCATTGGATTGATGAAAATTTTAGAATGGAAAAACGTATTATTGCTTTTGCGTATGACGAGGATCAAAGTCATACTGGAAAATATATAAGCGAAACTATTTGTTTTTATGCCCAAAAATATAATCTTTATAATAAAATACTTTGTGTATCATTCGATAATGCATCTAATAATCTTGCTTTGTAGATCTTTTAAAGCGGAAGTACAACCACCACTTCTCGATATATTTCATGTTCGTTGTGCTTGTCATATTTATAATTTAATTGTTAAAAGTGGTCTTGATTTATTTTCACCAAATAAAACTTGTCAAAAGAGTCATTGGAGTTATTCGGTAATAATAGGAAAAATAGAATTATAGAATTTAAAGAAAATGTAAACAATTTAATTTGAGACCTAAATTCATGTCAGAAGAGATTATTACACGGTGGAATTATACTTATTTATTTTTAAAAGAATGTTATAAGTATAAAGACCCCATAACACATGTTGCAAATGCGCATTGTAAGAACGTGATGTATATGTTAGCAAGCGAACAGTGAAAATCAATTGGTGAACTTTTAAAAAATTTACGTAAATTTTACACTGCAACTGTTGAATTTTCAGGATCTTATTACCCAACAGTTTGTAATGATTTAGCTCATATAACTGAAATTTCGTATTTACTTTATGGTTTAAAATCAAATGTGAAATATAAAGATGCGATTCTGATTATGTTTGAAAAGTTTAAAAATATTTTTTCCTATTCACGATGTTTATTGTATTTGTGCGATCTTAAATCCTTCTATTAAAAAAGTAGATTGTCATAATTTAATATTTAGTTTATATACTTATATGGAAATAGGTCAAACAGAAACTCCATCTTCATTTGATTGCATAAGTAAACTTGATACTAATTTAACTACATTATATGAATATTATGCTACATTACATGATAACACCAACTCTGCTACTAATATTCCTTCTAGTTACGTGTCGGTCTACACTGCGCAGGATGATGATGGCGATGAAGAAGAATCTTTAGACATATGGAGCACTTTTACAACACAACCAACCACAAGCCGATCTTGCGATGAGATGCAATTTTATTTGCAAAAGCGGTCTTAGAAGAAAAATTTTGACCGCTTTACAATGGTGGCGGGATAACAAAAGGCAATTTCCGTACTTGCGGCGATGGCGGGATGTTCTTAATGTGTCGATCTCAGCGGTGGCTTCTGCGTTTAGCCAAGCACGAGATCAAATAGGAGACACACGCCACTCGTTGGGTGGAAGCACATTAGAAGTGTTAGTCTGCTTAAGGGATTGGATCAGATCAGAGAGAAGAAATCAAGGATGTGGAGACGTTAATTCTCCGAAAGATGAAGAAATAGGCAATATTTTGGAAGGCGGGAGCGGAGGCGGGACTGGAATTAATACTCCAGATTTAGAGGCTATGGAGCATAACCAATTCAATCAACCTATAGATTACGAAGAACTTGCAAAAAGGATGCATAATATGTAAATAAAATTATTATTACTTCATTATGTACTCTTATTAACGTTATGAAAGTTCAAAAGTTTACATCTTATCATTAATTTTAATTTTACTATCTATTTAGTTGTTAATCTGTTATTACTTATTTGTTAACTTATATCTACTAATCTAATAAATTAATAAAAGTATAATTACAAATTTACAATATAAAGTTATAAACTATAAACTGTATAAAGTATAAAGTTATAAACTATAAAATAAAAAGTTAACTTTAAAGTTTCAATTTTAATATATACAACTAAATTATATATTATATTATTATATTACATATTTAAATTGAATTTAGTTTATATTCTAGAAAATAAATACTAGAAATTAAAAAAATAGAAAGCCGGTTGGACTGATTTCGACCGAGACATACCGACACGGAATCCGTGAACGACCGACGGTTAATCCGTGAATCGGACCGATAACGATCGAACCGGTTAAAGCCGTAAAGAAACTGCTACCGTCCGACCGATCGGCCGTTAGACACCTTTAAGCTACACTTTCCACATCGAAAATTGCACCTTGAAAAATGTAGCATTAAATAGAAGATTGCCGCCCAAGGATTAAGTTAAAATTTTGTGATTAAATACAAGTTGCTAGTTGTGGAATGATACCGTTACCGTATCATTTCTTTGTAAAAGGGAATTAGTAGAAAAATAAAGTGAATTGCCGCTAAGAAAGGAGCTGAACTCGTGGGGTGCCTACAGAATCCCGCCCTTATTGCTTTCTCCCCCACCTAATATTGTCTTTGGTGTTTGAGTGGTGGTGGGAGGGGGAGGGAGGTTGAGAGAGAGAGAGAGTGTGAGACCAACATCTCTTGCTAGTTAGAATTTTTTACTCTCTCGGTTTCATAATAAGTGATATTTTTAGTTTATGCACCCCCTTTACGAAATTGGCCGCTTCTAGAAAATTATGAGTGTTTTTATTAACTTACGCCTAATTATTATTTAGAAAAAAATAAATTACTTAATAATTCTTAATTATGTAAATAATAATAATTTTAGGAGAATAAAGTCAATTTCTTTTTGAAATTCTAAAGCATCATTTATTTTGAAATAAAATGAAAAATCTAAAACATCACTTTCTATGTAATGAAAGTACATAATAAAGTTAACAATTATCCTACTATCTCAATTTATGTGTATACTTTAAATTACACGAAGAAATCTCATTAAGGGGTAAAAATCAAGTATATTCCAATTGATCATGATGATTAATGAGTATAATTAAAAAATGTCACAATTTATGTAATCAATTTATTTAGGTAATCAATTTATTTAAGAACACACACAAAAAAAATCAAAATTTTGAGTTGAATATACCTAACAGAAACACTTGTTCAATTGCTCAATTGCAACATGTCATCAAGCTTTTAAAATAATTACTGATGAATTTAATTGAATGTCAATGTAGAAAATGAAGAAATAATACTTAATTATGTTTTAAACTTATAAAACAACAAATAATTTAAAATATTTATTTTTAATAATCATGGTAAATAATTTAACACAGAGAATCATTCTTCTAAAAAGGAAGGGGGGGGGGGGGGGCAACAACTACGTAGTTCATGACTTCATGGTCACTAAGAGAGATGCATGTGAAGTGCCACCATTCCATAAATGTGAGCACTCTGATAATCTGATCTGATATAATGTGAGTTCAGCTTTTTAGTGATTTTACGTGCCAGCATTCCAAGGCAGACACAAAGTACCTTCTCCCACTTGCACCCATTCCTTTGTATGTAGGTTCAAACATTTGTACAATACCAAATGAAGGCAATGTATGTACCACTGTACGAAACTACGAATTTTCTGCCTACAACTAATTACTCCCTTATGAGCCCATAACTAACCGCAATTTTTGAGTTTTGGGACAACAACAACCATAACGTTACCCAGTACAATTTCATAGATAGGTTAGGTCCGGAGAGTTTAGTATGTACGCATATGTAGGGGCATTTTTTTTTAATGCTATTTTCCACTTATGAACAAGTACATCATGATCATTTCCTTATACAATGCTGTGATTTTTTTCCTATATATTTCGAACAATCACTTGTTGACTCGTAGATCCGCCACTGCGCATATGTTACTACTATCTTGTAATATTTTTAATAGACTCAGTTCAAGGAAAGATGAATAGGAACATTAACAATTAAGAAGGAAAGAAGAAAATGGAGGAAATTTCCTAAGAAACATTTTAGAAACATCTTACAGTGATTAGTTGCACTCTTTAATTTTATTTTACGGCTATGTTAATGTTTATTAGTCAAGTGTCCTCTTCATTATTAATATTCTCGCATTATAATTTTTGAATTTAGATTTTGTATACCAATATTGTAAAATATTCTCCCACCAAAAATGCTAATATTAGTGTATACAGTTTAAATAACTAAAGTTTGATCCTTAAAAAAGTACAATTTGGGGTAAAATTCTATAAACAGTACAATTGATGAAACAGCCCCAAGGTATAATCACATTGTACTTCCTCCCTCGTTTTATAAATTTAAAATATAATTAATTATATTTTTTTAATTTTACCTTTAGTAAAATTTTATCATTAATGAAAAAAGACATATAAATAGAATAAATATTTAATGAAAAATTATAATTTAAATATAAATAAAATAAAAATAATTAAATATCTCTCTTAATTAATATTTTTTTAAAAGCGTAAAATAAAAAAATAAAAAATTGAGATGGGGAATATCATACTATAACTTCTTTCAGTTGTCATTTACCATTTTGTGGGGTGAGATTGTTGTTGGGAACATTTTACTGATAAAAGCATCGACAATTGGGACAGTTGTTTCTTGCAAGTTACAAAAGAAAAGAAAAGAGCCATAAATATCCACACGCTTCAGTGCACGTCGTTTCACGCTCTAAGATGATATACGTACATTGGTGATGTTCGTATGCACCACGGAGATCAATAGTTAGCACCCTCGGTAAAGTTAAATATAAAGAAGGTAAAACCCAGAGCCGTACAAACCCAAATTATGAATGGCGGCCAATTCTAGGTTGTCCACCACTCTATTCCTAGCTGTAAAAGTAATTTTAATTCATTTAAACTTCAAAGTTTTGAACAGTTTTTATCTTTGTCCAAAGGAAAGTCCAAGAGTCTAATATTTTGTCTAGACCATTAATTAATGCATATAAACTTTTCCTACCCCATAGTTTTCTTCCTTTTCTAAAATGTTTTGAATTTTTTCTTTTATAGAGCACGGGTGAACAATGAGAAAAGTAAAAGAGTAGAATTTATTTGATATATTAAATATAAAAAGAGATAACACCTCAAAAGTTTTGTTGTTAATTACCTCCGGTTAACACTTAAAAATAATTTAAGTGTTTAGCAGAATTCAGTGACAGCCGAATTTACTCCTAACCCTCGACTACAAGAACTTCATCGGCTACTAAGACATTTTTACTGAGTTGTTAGTTAAAGGTACGAATGAGGCACTCGGATCACGACACCAGCAGCCAAAGTCAAAGGGTTTTGCACCCTAGAAGCGGTGCTGACAACAACTAAAAGAATGAGTCATTATCTGAGCAAGAGGAGTAGAGGGAGAGAAAATCGGCACCACCTCCCCCATGGTCTGCCATTTCACTTAGTGGGTTACTTGATGGCTGACATGGGGGATCATGTTGTACAAGTTTTTTTCCTTTTTTGTAATATAAATAGGAACATTCTTTGTATATACAGACATAACCTATCAATCAACAACAACAACATACCCAGTGAAATCTCACAATGTGAGGTCTGTGGAGGGTAGAATATACACAGACCTCACCTCCACCTTGGTAGGTAGAGCGGTTATTTCCGGGAGACTCTCGGCTCAAGACAAAACATAATCAGGCAAAACAAAACAAAGTATGAGAAACGGTCAGACTCAGACGAGAAATTAAAACAATGTAGACATGCAGATAGAAAAAATTAAATACGCAATGGTAGCGCATTCTAACAACATGAAGCAGGAAGCAACATGAAGCAGTAGCTAACAGGAAGCAATAGCTAACAACTAAATAAGATAAATAAATTACACTAAAGAACACACAGCAGCATGAATCAAATTACAGAGTACTAAAGAGCAATAATGCGCCTATAAGTGTGACATGCTAATCGAACCTACAATAATAACACTACACTACCATTTTGTAAGCGTAAAGAGGACTACGCTCGATTACCTACTACCCTTCTACCCTAATTCGTGTCCTCCACAAGCCCCTATCTAAGGTCATGTCCTCAGTAAGTTGCATCTGCGTCATATCACGTTTAATCACCTCTCCCTAATATTTCTTTGGCCTACATCTATCCCTCCTGAACCCATTCATAGCCAACCTCTCACACCTCCGCATTGGGGCATCTGTGTCTCTCCTCTGCACATACCCGAACCATCTCAACCTCGCTTCCCGCATCTTATCCTCCACCAAGGTCACTCTCACTTTATCCCAGATATCATCTATCTTTATCATTTACTTTACTTTATCCTTTACTTTAATGTACTCAGTTGCATTCATGTTTCTTACTTCTTAGTTTACTCATACCACCGTTCTAACGCTTTCTAGAGTATTTGGAGAACTAATTACTGGAAATTAGGGTTTTGTTTCCAGCCTAAATCGCTTAAGTTAAGGAATCAAATTGTCTCCTGATACGGTCAACCAATAAAACGGCAGAGAATATAATTGCGAGAACAAATTTGGCATGTCCAGTGGGACCATAGGTGAATTAATAGCGAAGTTTGATTCTCCAGATCATGATCATTCTTGTTGTATGCGCCTAAGGTCTGGTAAGAAAATGAACCCCGAGTCCAGTCCACATCTTAAACAAAATCATCTAAAAATAATAGTGAACCAACATCCTCCTCGGGTATTCCTACATCGGTTGATACCCCTTCACTTCCTCTATCAACCCAAGTTGTGGAAGAATCTAGCCAATCTGAATGTCCAACCATAATGACTACGTCTTTTATTAGACAATAGATTGACTTAGACATCCACGATATTATGTATTAAGTTTCTAAAAAGTTGGCTGACATTGTGAAGCTGATGGTACATAATGAGGTTCAACAAGCGAGGGAGATGGAAACCAATCGAATGCACCTAGGAGAATATTCGGCTAGTTATGTCATCCCTCTGAAGAATGGTGTTGTTCAGCATGAGACCATGACTCCCAGTGTTGTTCCTCAGCCGCATGTGCATCAGCTAGTGCCTACTCAGGTACAGTTGATAGCGCACCAAGGAACACAAGCTCAATCGCCTGACAACCAGCACACTGCATAATCACCGCCGAACCTTGGGGGGATGTGCCAATTCACCAAGCGAGTCTACAGTATAGGCAGATCAACATGGCTCGAAGACTAGTTCAGGCTCCAGGACACTTTAGATTGCCACCCGCCGTACGTTTCTATGAATGGCCCTACGATGCAGGCGAACAATATTGGCCAGCCGATGGTCCTTGGCTCTGACTTAGCTCGGTTATCTGGTGACGTTGTTTACAGTGGAATACCATTCCAGCAGTCATTGCCAGTACCTAGTCCATACCTTCCAGGAAGCGTAAATTTTCTAAGAACGGTCGACGTCCGAGGAGATCAGCCATGGAATACTGTTCCACCTTGTCCTCAGGCTCCGTTAGCCATTTCATGAGCTTAGGTTGCAGGCTTTGGTGGCCATACCCAACAGAAGCAATGGGGCTTTACCCCACATATTGGTAATGTCTAGTAGACCACCTACAACCTTCAAAACCCTGTCAAACAAAGGGCAGGATTGAGGCCGCCAGTGCAAAATGCCTACCAGTCGAGAATCGGTAGGGGATGTCACAACTGATAAACTCAAAAATTATTGCTAATATCATGTGAAAGTACTTTGGTATCTAACTAAAACCTTTGGACATGCTTCTTTATAAGAAGCCTTACCCCAATTGGGTAAATCAGATAGCACATTTGCCAAGGGGTTTCAAAATACCAGAGTTTGATATCTTCTCTGGAGATGACGGCAAATTCACTATCGAGCACATCGGTAGATTCACTTCCCCATGCGGTGAGGCTGGCCAGAATGAGTATCACAAGTTGCAGTTATTCTCTCTCTCTCTCTAACGGGAATAACTTTTGCATGATACTCATGTTTGGCTACTGATTTCGTACAGAGCTGGGCTAACATGGAGGGTTTCTTTTATGATAGGTTCTATTGACCCCAACCTCAGGTTACTGTGACTAATCTAACGAATCTCAAGCAGCAGGTCGATGAATCGGCTATCGATTTTATCGAGAGATTCAGAAAGATGGTTGGGAAATGCACCGTACACTTCCCCGAGTCTGAATGTGCCCACATGATAATCAACAACATGCACCCTCAGTTAAAGGATAAGTTAGTGGGAAATCCTGTTCTGACCTAAGCCAGTTAGCCGAAAAGGCTAGACAAATAGAGCAGTACGTCCAGAAGAAGGAGCGGAATAGAGCCAGCCAAAATCGAGGCTCCCATTTGGTATCCATCATTGACGCGGATGAGTCCGACTAAAAGTTAGCCGACTGTACGACAGACGCAATGATGGTCGAAATTGTTAGGGGTAATATTTACTCTTGCCCAGCCTTGAAAGCCGTAAAAGACAAGGAGACGAGTTCATCCGATGACAGGGTTGGTTACTTATTTGACATCACGAAGGCATATAAGATCTTTTATCATCTGCTCAAATAAGCATATTTGACTGCTTGATGGTCATAAGTTTCCGCCTACCGAGGAACTCAAAGATAAGAAGTACTGCATGTGACATAATTCATACAATCACTTTACTTCTAATTGTGTGGTCTTCAGAAAGACGATCCAAAAGGCATCAAAGAAGGAAGGTTCATGCTAGCCGACAAGAATATGGCTGAAATGTCCATAGATACCGACCTTTTTCTCGAGTTACCAATATCTATGATATCTTTTCCTAAGCCCGATGAGTCAAGGGACACCAAAGAAATAAAATCGATGAGAAGGGCATGGGTCCTAAAGAAACCTATCGAAGGGGAGAAGGCTACAAAGACCTCTATGTTCAATCGGTTAGGCAACCTACATGACATTCGTGATGACAGACAGCCAGCTAGGAGCAATTTTCATGGCCGCCCTAAATACTCTGGGGATGTTGAATGAGAACTTTAGGAACAAACCATGAGGTTCAGAAGGGTCCCTATCAATGTCAGGCATAGGCCTGGGGGGCAAGTACGGATGTCAACCAATTGGCAGCCGAGAATACCTCGAATAGATGAAGAACCACTCCCTAAAACCAAACAGAGGGTGGTCGAGTTTAACGTAATCGAGGGTGTTTTCTCCTTACATATCACGATGAGAAATGAGGACCAGACGAGACCCCGGAGAATGATTAAACCAGACGCCAACACAGAAGAGGGGAATTGGTTTGTCAATCAGGCTCCCGGAAAGAAAGAGGCACCACCGAGAGTGGCATCCAGGACTCATAAAAGAAGGATGCAATGTGCCAAGGCTTTGCGTAAGATGCAACAGACATTGAATATAATTTTCAATACCAAGGCAACCGAAAATCATGAGATTCCTGAGTCGTAGCCGAGGCTATCGAGCCGACTCAGTAGCTTCAGGGCAATGTCGTCTGAATGAGAGATGTCGGGTCAACCAAAGCTGGATGAACAACCTACCGACAACCTGATGGAGGAACCATAGCAAGAGAACGTGGCCCTGGATGGACCTCTAAGCGAGGCAATCCCATAAATTGTGCAGAGGATTCAGTCAGAGGATCCCCAGCCGATCACCATTTGTCTCTAGGAAATGGAAAATATGAGATTTTGGTCAGCCGAATTAAATGAAGGAGGGGACTCCATCCTCGATTTATTTAGCCATGACCTGGTTGATGAGATGTTGGCCGACATTGATATGGTCAGCCTAATCACATGTGAGTTCTAAGTCAGCCGCTCCGCTTTGGATAGCCTAAAAGGTGATGTTTGCGCAGAAGACACAGAATGGGAAACAATAGACAATACCCCGGCTAGGAACACTTTGAGCACCGTATTTGGTGCACCTACAAAAGATATGGTTAAACACCTTAAACCCCTTTATGTCAAGGCTTACATTAACGACAAATTATTAGTCGGGTGTTTGTAGATAATAGGTTGTGTTGAATGTGATGCCGCTGCTTACCTTGAAGGATCTTAAAAAAATAAAGGAGGATCTCATCCCAACTAATATGAAAATGGCTAGCTTTATGGGAAAAACCTCTGAAGCATTGGGGCTCCTAGTAGCAGAAATCATTGTAGGTCCTAAGATGGCCAGGTCTGTCATCTTTGTAATAGATGGAAAGTCGTCCTTCACCATTCTACTGTGCAGTGACTGGATTCACACTAACCTATGTCTTTCTTCTACCATGCATCAAAAGCTCATCTTTTAGGAAGGAGACAATACAGTAATCGTCTAAGGCGGATGATAACTTGTTCCGACTAGGGGTTCAGAATGTAGAAGATGTCATTTATTCACCCTATGTGGATCTCATATCCATCATGGAGTAGTACGAAGAAGGATCTTAGGAATCATGTAATATTACCTCACGAAGGTTTGAAATAAAATAATTAGCCGAACCACGGCTTACCTTGGAGGATTTAAATGATTGAGGAAACCCAAATCATATGTGACATGTGGCATCGGCTGACCGCTCTGAGTTCAAAGGCAAGTATAGCCGAGGCATCGCAGATGGATAACCATGACAGAAAACTAGATCTGGCAGCCAACAACATTTTGAGATGGCGATTTACGCATAGCTTTGTTTGTCTTTGTTCTACGCTTGTACAAAAGTTGAGTGTTATTTAATACCCCTTGTTGTGTATATTTTGTGCAAAGTTTGAATAAACTCATTATGCAAAGACAGGTCTTAAAGGAAATAGGCAATTAGAAACACTAAAACTACAGCTATGGGGACGACATTGTTTTGCTATATTTCTAGATGCTTACGAAAGTGTACGTATCGTTCAAGTAATAAAGATCTGTAAGACCGAGTTATCATCCACAGAGACTGGTTTATCAATTATCGAATATCTAATCTATGTTATCTATTTGGTAACTGTTATTTTGTTTGAGAGTTTAAACTAAGAATTAAAACTAAGTGCAGGAATTCAACTAAGATTGACAATACTTTGGGTTTTAAACAGTTATGAAGGAAATAAGGCTTTCAATCTCCTCAACTATCCACTCTTTCACTTGTTAATGCAAGGTTAATGACTCTTCTTCTTATTAAGATAGCAGGGTAACTAATATGTTCTATATTCCTGTTAGGAGATATAAAACTCAACCTTGTACAGAAATCTTCTATATTTCTATGATAGATTTTACCACACAGAAGGATTATGAACAATAACCTTAAACACTACATAAGTATCGGGGTACTTTCGTCCACGATTTTTATCACGACCTGACCCGGGCATGGCGGGACCTACACAGGCACCCTTTCGGTATACATCGAGAGAATAGCAATGAACATATACAACTCATAAAAATACTTAGACATTAGACATCAACGGGCTGGCGATAAGGCTACGCCAGTAACATATACATAATACAAAAATAAAACAGTACATCTCTGTTCTTACAACCCAATCCACAAATGTGACTACAGACCTCTAAGAATAACAACTGTGGCGGGACAGGGCCCCGTCATATCCCTGAATATACAACAACCGACAATACCAGGGATCTGAACCAAGGATAAGCCTCTGAAGTAAAGGAGCTTCTCAACAGCTGAACAATGATCCTAAGAGTGAGGATCAACAACTCAGATACTCTACTGCGGCATGTAACGCGGCCCAGAAGGAGTCGATACAACATGTACCAAGTATGTGGCCAGAAATCGTAATGAAATCATAAGTCTAAAATAAAGCTGGAGACATGTATGATAACTCAATTAACAGTATATTGTGCCTTACTAACAATGAGAGTAAACAAGAGTATACTTTACTGCATAAAAATAGGAGGCTCATGATCAAAGTAGGGCCACCCGCCCGTAGTAACATTAAGCAATCCTACTCCTTCACCCGCACAGGCCGTATGGACCCGCATGAGGTAACTTCCTCGCATAGACTGTATCCGCCCGCATAGGTCGTATGGACCCACATGAGGTAACTTCCTCGCATAGGACTGGTCCGCCCCGCATAGGACTATTTCACCCGCATAAGCCCTACGGACTCGCGTGAGGTATTCCTCGCATCATGAGTAGCAAATCCACGGAATATGCAAATGTCACAAACCCGGGGAATGACCCCGTAATGAACAATATATCACTAGCACAACCGACTATTATACATAACATAAGCACTACCGGCTTATCATACATAACATAAGCACTACCGGCTTATCATACATAACATAAGCACTACCGGCTTATCATACATAACATACGCAAGTTAAGAAATCCCCCTAACTTCTTATTAGCTTTATTCATATACACTCTCATTTTAGTTTACTTAAGGCACTAACATGTCATTATAAAATCCGGAAATTTAACTCAAAGTACTACGTACTTCTATTCTTTTAAAATGACTCTTTTCATATAAAACTTCCAAGATACTAATAACCGTAGTATCAAGTCATATCTACCTTTCAAGACAAGTCACAATACCTTTTAGAAATACATTTATAAGCTTCTAAATCAAGTGACTTCTTTCTTTTAAAATCTTAAGCAATTGATGTCTTCAAATCAATTTGCCTTTCATTATTTCAAGTCATTTATCATTACTTACATTACTTAGAGTAAACCACTCTTTTAACTTTCCATAAAGTTATTATAACCAATTTCCCATAAAGTCGTTATACTAAATTTATGCGTTAGACACTTCCATTCTTTTTTATAACCAAGAGACTTATACTTTCAAAACCAAGTAACATATACTTTTAAAATACTTCAAGTCTCTTAACTTTAGAATAGCTCAAGGAATCAATACTTTCCAATCAAGTATTCTATACATTTTCAAGTCAAGAAATCCTTGTTTACCTTATTAGGATAAACCATTCTTTTTACTTTTCATAAAGTTATTAACCAACTTTATGCTTTTGAAACCAAGGCATTTCTATCCTTTAAAAACAAGTCAAGGATATCAAATGAAACTAAATTCATTTAAATCTCATACGTCTACCGTACTATACATTTACAACTACTCATGTTCAAGAGATAGGAAAGTTCCACATACCTCTTCGGTTCAATCCACTTGCTAAGTCCAATATGCCGTACGTAGTATGTCAACATATAATCACCATAATACGTCTATTAACTTCTAACTTCAAACGTAGAATATTCTAAGTGCAAAGTCACTAAATTCTACGAAAAATCGGACAGCACTTCCTTTGTTTCTACATACTTTTCCACCTTTTTCAAGGCCCGAATTCAATAACCAAACACGCCACATTTAAGGCTCAACAATGTAGTTAACAATAGGGGATTACACGCCTACAAGACGTGTAAAATTCCGCCCCACAATTGATATCAAACTAGTCCAAAAAGGCAATTTCATTCTTGGCCAAAAGGTGTAACAACATATCATCCTTTCCAATTCCTTTTCAATTCAAGTTGTTAAGTATAACATTTTATAAAGTCGCAATCAATTATAACAACTAAAATCTTCAAGTAGATAACATGCGACGATTCTAGTTATCGACCAAATTGTATTTTAATTTCAAATGGCTCCCAATGTCATTTCGTCTATAGGCTTCCACTATCCATATCACTTATCAATCTTTAATACATATACCTCATGCTAGTAAAAATGTAAGGCTACAACAATATGTAATCTTATAACACTTAAGAGAACAAGATTGTTACCTTAGCGAGCCTTAATCCAACTTCAAGATCTGAAGTCGCCCTCTAGAAACTTAGAGCCTCTCCTTGACACTCCAATCCGCCACTTGAGGCCCTTAGAAGATCACAAACAACTTTCCTTTAACTTCCAATCCAAACCTAGGAAAGTGACTTAGGTTTTCACCTTGCGACTAATCAAAAAACGATACTTTTCCGGGATATTTCTATTGAGATACCCTTACAATACTCTTAGGAACCTTGGTTTAAAGTGTGGAGCTTATAGGACAACAAAAGAAAATTCTTGTCTTACAAAAACCCTCAAACCCGAGAGCAACCTCTAGTGTTCTTCAAGTTTTCTTGAAATTTGTCTAAGTGTGGGAACTAGTCTTGCTACTAGTATGTTTAAATAACAACATGGAGGGTCAAGATGAGAACAATTGGATGGCTTGGATTTATTTTAATAAAAGATCAAGCCAAGTGGCCTTGACTTAGTCAATGTTATCAAGCTCTAGTCTAGCAAGACTTGCTCATCTCTTTATTGGTCAAATGACCATTTCACCCATAGTCCATTTCGTCCAAGACCAACTAAGGGGGGTGACACATGTCGCCCTCCCATTCGTCGCAATATTTCGTTTTCCGATATTTCCATAATTCCGATAAATTTTTACTAGTCTCAAATCTTAATATTTTTTAGTTCTTGCGTACGTTCTTAAAAACATGTCCTGGAATTACGGGGTGTAACAATTTTAACCTATGTCTAAACAACTACAACATATTCAAATCTCCCTTTTCAGATTTTGATTTGAAATCATAAAAGTTATGACAATTAATGATCAGTTAATTATCATACAATCATAATAAGTTGAATAGATCTTAATAATTAAAGAAGAAATCAATAACTATGCATTAACTATATGAAAGAGTTTCGAGAAGATTTGACGAAAAATCCTACTAAAGTGATTAGCTCCTAAACATTGTCATGTCAAGAACTAATTTACAATCCAACATAAACTGAATAAAAATAAAAGAGAAGAAAAAGCACTTGAACAAGTCGTCTCCAATCTTGTGTTGCTCCAATTCTTACCTCCTCCAAAGTATCATATAGAATTCCCTAATAATGACAGGGTTTAGGGATTTTATAACTGAGAAAAATTGCGTTTTGGACCCTTTTAACCCTGTCAAAATTTGGCAAAAAAATCTGGAAAAAGTCGCGTCGACACCGCGGTGCCTCTGCCTACCACCGCGATGCTAATTGGCCAAAAATTGTTGGACAGCTCACTGGAACATTTGCTTCGCGGCCTTTATTCCGTCCATCGCGGTTCATCGAGTACCGCAGTCCCTCTTGGTATTGGGTCGTGGTGCCTTCCTCTTTTTGTCCCGTTTTCGCCTGATTTCTTCTATTCTTCTCGGGACCTCTTAGGCTTCATTTCTTGGGCTTTTATTATGCAATTTCATCCTCAAAAGTAGTATTCTCTCCTTTATAACCGCTGTGACACAAAATGAAAGAAAAATAACCTAATACTATACTAAATACCAACGAAAAGAGGAAAATACTTAACTAAAAAGGACTCAAAAGAGTGTATAAAATACACTCAACAAATACCCCCAAATTACACTTTACTCGCCTTCGAGTAAAGCACTAAACAATAAACAAAAACAAAGACTCTATGAAATGGATCAAGTAGTCATAGCAATACTTCTTCAAAATCATGAATGAAAGTTGGATAATATGTTAGAACATACATAACATGAATATTTAGCAATCTAGAATTTCAAGTTAGATATTTCGCAAATTCACTTAGATCACAATCACTGGAATACAAGTACCTAACTTATGCATGTCAATTTCATTCCATCTTTCCCAAAATGCTATTGACATGTTTACTTGCTATTCTGCACTAATCATAGATATACATATTAAAGATCATCAGGACTTTCAAGGGTTGTAATGTAGGCTTAGGCAGGGGTAGGTAAAAGTAGGCATTTAGGCTCAAATTACGTACCATAAACATTTTTCACTCAACTCTGTTTTCCTTCTTTTTGACTTTCTTTTTAGTCTCACACCTATTTGTCCCCTCTTTTCTTTTGAGAGAATGATATGTATTATAAATAACAAGCACCCCCAAACTTAGCCTTTTGCATATTTTTTTCATTGGGGTGCATCAAATTTTCATTCTCTTTTTATCTCTTTTTCAATACTTCTCATTCCAATATTTCCAATTATTACTTATGGCACAATCAAGGAATCATAGGGTGTCAAAGAAAAGATATTATATTAGGCTAAAAAAGGCTGATTAATGATACAATTTATGTCAGGGTAGATAATGAATGGTAAGAAGGGCTATCAAAGAAATGTCTGAATCATTCCCTAGACATGTACATCTTAACTATTTCGCCTCAAATAACAAGAAAACAAATTTTCTAGACATTTTCAACCTTTCTTTTCATAATTGAGAACGCATAGGCTAAGTACAAATATCTCAAATAATCAGATGTCATGAATATTTGATATATCTAACTTAAGCACACAGATTGTCGCTTTTACTTCCATTATATTATCCCACTTTATCCGCTCAATATCTTTAGCAACTACAACATGCATGATCTATAAAAAAAAATTACGACTCAAAAACACATAAAACAACACAAAGACCATCATAAAGACTCAAAAACAAAACAATAAAACAATGTGTGAAGACTAAAAATAAAAGGACAACTTACTGACACAACACATCGGTCATAACGAAGGTATGGGAGGAAAAATTCTGTAAATTCACATCATCCAGGCTCTCTGAAGTTTCAGCGTTTTTGATCCTTTTCCACTCAAGGTCAGTCCTTAGTCCACATGCCATCAAAACATAAGACAAAAAACCAAGACTGTGAGACTGTTCAAGACAAAATAAAAAAACTAAAACAAGAATTGAAATAACATAATTAAAACCATTGGGTTGCCTCCCAAGTAGCGTGAGTCTTTAACGTCTTTTAACCGGACGCAAGTTACTTACTAAATCAAGTGGTAGAGTATCCCCTCCGCATATCCATTACAACACCATTTTCCTCCCCCTTCTCCTTTTCCTTTTCACAGGGCTCATTTCAGGAGGGTTCATTCCCTTGTTCTCATCCACAACATCATTCACGGGTGCAAAATTCTTACATTGTTTTAATGGTCTCCCACAAACATCAGTACTTGTGAGACTGTTCTCAGCTAAACCCTTGTCAGCTATCTCAATGGAAAAACATCTATCATTTATTTGAGGTTCAGTGGGTGGTCTGCAAACTTTGAATACCATTTCCTCACCTTGGACTCTGAGCTTTAACTCCCCCTTTTCAATGTCAATGAGGGCTCTCCCTGTGGCTAGGAATGGTCTCCAAAGTATCATGGACATATTTTCATCTTCTTCCATGTCTAAAATGAGATAATCAGCAGGAATAATAAATTTACCCACTTATATCAACACATCTTCAATTATTCCTTGGGGATGCACAATCGAGAGATCAGTTAGCTGCAGGGTGACTGTGGTTGGTCTCGCCTCCCCCAAACCAAGTCTTCTAAACACAGAGAGGGGCATCAGGTTGACACTTGCCCCCAAATCACATAAAGCCTTTTTACATGTAACATTTCCTATTGTGCAAGGTAAGGTGAAACTCTCTGGATCGTTCAACTTTGGGGGGAGTTTCTTCTGTAAGATAGCACTGCACTCCTCTGTCAGCATTATTGTCTCATAATCTGCCAGCTTCCTCTTCTTAAACAGGATGTCTTTCATAAACTTCACATAAGATGACATCTGCTCCAAAGCTTCAATGAATGGGAGATTGATATGAAGCTTTTTGAAGACCTCTAAAAACTTGGAAAACTCCTTGTCTAAGGACTTCTTCTGCAGTCTTTGAGAGAAAGGAATTTTGTCTACATATTCCCTCATGACTGCTGCTGGAGCTTTCTCTACAATTGGGCGGTCCTCAGTAACCCCCTCTTTCTCTGCCTCAACTGCTTTATCTTGTTCAACCACTGGCTGGGGTGCAACCTGCTCTAACTGCTTCCTACTCCTCAAGCTAATTGCTTGGCACTATTCTCTTGGGTTCACCACAGTATTGCTAGGAAGATTCCCTTGCTCTCTGTTGTTCAACATGTTAGCTAGTTGTCCCACTTGCATCTCCAAATTCCTGATGCATGATCTGGTTTCTGTCATGAACTGAGCCTGGGAATTTGTCAGGGTCAACAAAGCTGCTTGCAACTCACTCTGCTTCTCTTGTGGGTCTGGTGGGCTGAACTGCTGTGATGATGATGCCTGAAATTGTGGTTGCTGCCCTTGTTCATTCTTCCATGAAAAATTTGGGTAATTTCTCCACCCCGGATTATATGTGTTGGAGAATGGATTATTGTAGGGCCTCTGAAAATTCTCCACTGCCTGAACCTGCTCCATGGGCACATTATTCGGGTCCACTGTTATACACCTATCAAAAGTATTGGAACCCCTACAGATTTCACATCTCACTGGTGTCTGAACCGCTTTAACTACCATTGTGCTCTGCTGCATCTGTTTTGTCAAAGTGGCAACTTGCGCAGTCAATGCAGTGATAGCATCTAACTCATGAATCTCAGCCACTTTCCTGTTGTTCACTGCTCTCTCATCGACCTCATGATGATTGTTTGTGACCATGTCTTCTAACAGATCATGCGCCTCATTGGCACTCTTTCTCATGAATGTTCCCCCTGCTGCAACATCAATAATGGTATGAGTTGTACCACACATCCCATTGTAAATATGTGGACTAGCATCCACTTCTCAATCCCATAATGTGGGCACTTCCTCTGCAAATCTTTAAACCGCTCTCATGTATCATATAGTGATTCTTCCTCCAGCTGATAAAAGTTATTCAACTCACCTCCGAGCTTCGCTGCCTTAGCTGGGGGGAAGAACTTGTCAAGAAACTTCTGGGCTAAGTCTTGCCATGTAGTGATGGAGTTCGCCTGTAATGAGTTCAGCTATCACTTTGCTTTATCCCTGAGTGAGAATGGGAAGAGTCTCAACCGAATGACATCATCAGTAACACCATTGTACTTAAAAGTTACACAACTCCAGAAAATTTGCTAGATGCATATAGGGATCTTCAGACGATAGTCCCTCAAACTGAACTGAGCTTTGAACCATGTGCAATATGGCTGGTTTGATTTTAAAATTGTTGGCTTCAACAGCTGGAATCCTGATGCAAGTCTGCACCCATGTAATTGTAGGCATCACATAGTCCCCCAAGCTCCTTTCTGCAGGGAGTTGTCTTAAAATAGGCGGTAACTCATCATTCTCCAAATTATTATTTCGCTGATCTTCCATTGCTAACAAATCAGCTGCTCTCTTTTCTTTCCTGTTCTGTCTGCACAATCTCCCGATCTCAGGGTTCAGAGGAATAGGAGTGTATGCTTCTTTCCTACTTCGCATAAACCAAGTTTCTGAGACTAATTGAAGATCTTAATTATCATACAATCATAATAAGTTGAATAGATCTTAATAATTGAAGAAGAAATCAATAACTATGCATTAACTATATGAAAGAGTTTCAAGAAAATTTGACGGAAAACCCTACTAAAGTGATTAGCTCCTAAACATTGTCATGTCAAGAACTAATTTACAATTCAACATAAACTGAATAAAAATAAAAGAGAAGAAAAAACACTTGAACAAGACGTCTCTAATCTTGTGTTGCTCTAATTCTTGCCTCATAAAGTATCCTATAGAATGCCCTAATAATGACAGGGTTTAGGGATTTTATAACTAAGAAAAATGTGTTTCAGACCCTTTTAACCCTTTCAAAATTCGGCCCAAAAATCTGGAAAAAGTCGCGTCGGCACCGCGGTGCCTCTGTCTAACCCCGCGGTGCTAATTGGCCAAAAATTGCTGGGCAGCTCACTGGAAAATTTGCGCCGCGGCCTTTATTCTATCCACCGCGGTTCATCAAGCACCGCGGTCCCTCTTGGTATTGGGCCGTGGTGCCTTCATTTTTTTGTCCCGTTTTTCTTCTATTCTTCTCGGGACCTCTTAGGCTTCATTGCTTGGGCTTTTATTATGCAATTTCATCATCAAAAGTAGTATTCTCTCCTTTATAACTGCTGTGACACAAAATGAAAGAAAAACAACCTAATATTATACTAAACACCAACGAAAAGAGGAAAATACTTAACTAAAAAAGACTCAAAAGAGTATATAAAATACACTCAACAGACATCCTATCGGCTAAATCTATGGCCAATATGCAGTGTTGTCCTCAGGAGTTAATATCATTAAGGATGGTCAAACCAAATTTGCTAAGTTTGAAAGAATATCAGCAAGCCATGCTAATAGAGTTGGGTCAGTTGGATGAAACACCTTACAATCATAGAAAGAGTCAAAGCCGGTAAACATAGAATGACCAAAGCATACGACAACTATATAGAGCTTAAAAAGGTTTGACGAAGGAGACTTAGTTTGAAAAATCATCCCGCCGATTGAAATGAAAGATCGTAAAATCGGCTGATGATCGCCAAACTAGGAAATGACCCTTCGTATCGAACCCACTGTTGCCGGTCAAATGGATCAAACGATAAATATGCATGGAAAAGAAAGATAAATGGTAGACATTTTGAAGAAATATTACCCATCAATTTTGAGGCATACATAAGTATTCAACAACCACAGACCGATTGCCTGGTCGCAAAAGAGGCTAATGTCCTTTCAATTTGGAGAATGTACGGGCAAACGACAGCTACATACCGACTGCATGGTCATAATAATAGGCCATTCGATTTGGGGTCGATACAACTAAGAAGTCTAATTGGTTGGCCTTGAACCAATCGAATACTGCACTACATCATCAGCTATTGAAGTTCCAAGATCAGCTGAATCAATGGTTGCTTAGTCTTCCCAAATTGTTGTAGTCTGCTCCTCATCACCAGTCGCACCAATGACTACTACCTCAATTACCCCTAATTCTTTAAGGATTCTCAATCCTACCCCATATGCGATCTCAACCACACTAATTGATTAAGTCTCGGTAAGAACCTGTGTATCGGCTGCTAGAGTATATTTTGGTTGTTGTTACGATCGGGCTGATGCATCTTGCAAGGCTATAGGAATGTCACATGACATTTGGACAACATGATCAATTGGAAAAGAAGTAGTCATTGCCGAAGAATGATGCGCTTCGGACACCACTTCAGAAGAATTAACAGGTAATGATGACTTTACACAAACAAGTTTGCCTCTCCATTCAGCACTCATTTTCCAGTTGGGCCATCCGTTCATTACCCATCATTAGATATGATTCCTAAAAAACTTGTTTACTACTATGCTTCCATATCTCGTTAACCAGATGGCGGCCTTGCTGAAACAAAGAGGAACAGGAGAAATCTTGGGTTTTAATAGTTGAGTCCAGGGTACTTATTTCAGGGGTTATAGTCATTATCTCTACTTGGATCTTCTCTAATTCTGCTTTCAATTGGGACCGTCGCCCCTGCAAATCGCACCTTCGATCGACACTTCACTGCCTTTCCTCATTTACCTGGGCAAAAGTAGCCTGAACACGACTCTTTTGTTGCCGAAGAGATCCCAAGCGTTGCAGAGCTGGGGCTACTTTATCACGACTATCTTTTCCCTATTTATGTGAAGAGAATAGGTCATTCAAATCCAAGGCTATGTCATTATAAGCGGTCGCCAGAGCTGTAGAGTCTATCGCCTCATTCGACAACCGGAACAAAGAGGTCCTCAATGCATGAAGTTCCTCCTTGCTGGTAGGGATGTCCTTGGCTAGAAACTCATCAACTTGCTTTTCATGAACACCAGTCGGCGAAGAGGGTGAATGTCTGATGTCTGCTGAGCCAAAATACTGCAAAAGTACGTCCTCAGGTATGACTTTGGCTGACGCATCTGAGTCATCAATTGGGCTGGCTTCAGTCGAGGGAACTTCCATAGTAGTCTCCTGCACAAAAAAAGAATAGTTTCAGAAGAGAGGTAAAAGTCTAGAGACAGTTGATAACAAGACTGAAAGGAAAAGGATATACCTCTACGGTTATGTCAACTTCTTCGACTGCCACAACAAAAAAAACTCTGATATCGAGGCTAGCCTATGGAGAATCCAATGGGTGTTTGGAAGTATAAGCCGAAGATGACGTCCTTCCGGAATAGATAGAGGCATCATGTACATTCTGTCGCCTAACGCTAAGTGGCTCCTGAAAGACAAAACCAAGAAACATGAGTACTGAAATATAGTCGATACAGAAGTAGTCGACGCAGATAAGGGATATACCTTATCATCCTCCTCTTCAGAAACAGGGACTTCGGTTCCGCGAGATCTTTCTTCCATATGCTCACAAATAACAACACCTCCACCTAGCATGGTTGCTTTAAAATGGATTGCCTAGGCGACGGAGATCCCTTGGTAGGAGTGTTATCCAAATCAACAAACCCTGAGGGGATGAAGTTAATGGAAGATACATAGAAAGTGTTAGCCTGAAATGTTTAAGAAATTCTGGCAAACCTATATGTAGAAAAACAATTCACCTTTTCTCTTCGGTTGCCGCAACCTGACGGAAAACCAAGAGGCAGTAGATCTAGCCGAATTGATGGAAACCATCTTTGAAGGGACCCCTTTTGTCCTTGGACTAACATCTACTGGGTTTTTCTTCTTCGGCTAGACCAGTCGATCACTCTATTTTGCTTGGATCAGCCGACCGTAGTAGACTTTCAGAGAGGATTAGAAGAATTTTTCTTTGACTACCTTCCACCATACAATAAAAATAAAATGCGGTGTTGGCCCTTTGGGAGAACGACTGCTAGACGAAAAGGGAAAGCTTATCAAGATTGTAATTGTAAGTGGCTACCTCATCTGTCTGCTTGATAAATAAAGAGCAATGGTAGTTCGAATGAGCAACACTACGGTGAGGCCATGGTATGTGCTGAGTTAGGCCAAATTGTTGTGCCACAAAGTTGGGTCGATAGGGCTCTGTGGTTAAGTTTTTATGCCTAGAGTTGTGCTTCAGGCCTCCCAAAAGATCCCTAGATGTAATGATACACCCCTAGACTTGATTCATGACCTTCCACTGAGTGAATGAAAAGTTGTCATCAGCTATTTGATTAACCCAATCGGGAGTGGCCCATTTTTCAAAGGTCGGTTGTCAATATGTATAATGGTCTCAAGACAGGCCATGCAGGGTGGAGAATGCAGTAAAAACATCCTGGGGCACAAGAGGTGTTCCCCGAAGAGTATCGGCTAACACCAATGGACCTAACGGAGAACGGCTGCCATCAAAATCGTCAAGGATGAACTCTGGGAAATACAAAGTAATTCACAACTGAAGGAACCACACAGGACCAACCAAAGTATCCAGATTTTGAGAGTTCCTTAACCTAGCTTGAGCATCCCCCAAATCCATGTACAATTAAGTTAGGAAGAGGGATGCCCAACTGACGTTTCCTCCTGAAACGACCAAAGCCACATAAATCTCCAGCTCCTTGATAATTGCACAAGAGCCTGTAAAAACGAAGTAACGACTAAACCATTAGAGCAGAAAAGCATGATTCTCAACAGCATAGACCGGAAGAGGCATATCGGCTATTAGCGATCATAAAAGAACCATATCTGGAAGAATTTTCCGAAACAACAATCTCCAAGTCATGAAGTTTGATTTCACTCAGGGTAGGCGCTGTGGCTCCCAGTATCGGAAGGCCTAGTATCTCTGTTACATCGAGAAGGGTGAGAGTCATTATCCTCGGGAGAAAATAAAAGCATTGGAAGTAGTCGACCAATAACCAAGAAATGCATATATGAGGCCAATATTACAGGAGATATCAGACTCCGATAGTACAATGGCGTTGTGAAGACCCATACGCTTCCACTTAGTTCATTTGGCTGACCTGACTCGGTCCACCCAAGTAGAATAGTTGGCGACCTTGGTCGGCCAGGTGCGTAGGTTAGTCGGATAATGGTCGGGAGTGAACTAATCGCAGGGGAGGGGAATGTCATAGGTCACCGGGCTAAGTTATTGAGATAAAAGAACATTGCCTCGTCCATATGGAGCCAGAACCAATTATTCATCAATAGGGACCAAGTCATCGGTTAGGTCTTTATCGGTCCCATATATCTTTTGAGAAGAAGAAGGAGCCATGGCATCCGAGTAAGAACAGGGCTGAGATTAGGGTTTTATGCAAAAGGGAAGAAATCGAAGATGATTGTAAGATCAAGTGAAAAATTCTCGGAAATATATCTCTTCTTAAGTAGATTTTGATGCGCGGTGGAAATTAGGGTTACCTCTTTGAATGCACGGTTAGAAAATATTGGGACCGATTCGTGGTAATAAATACACCTCGATTGAAGGGGAAACCCGATTAAGAAGAAATCATCATTGCATGCACTGGAGACGAGAAGATTGAAGTGACATACACGGCTGTCAGACGGGACGACGACTACTTTCGGATACATCAACTCAACAGCCACATTCGAGTTAATGTAGGGGCAATTGTTAACATTAAAAAAAAAAATTAAGTGTTTAGCCGAATTCAGTGACAGCCGAACTGTTCCAGAGCCGAATTTACTCCTAATCCTCGACTATAAGAAATTCATCGGCTACTAAGACATCTTAGCCGAATTGTTAGTTAGAGGTACGACTGAGACTCACTCAGATGCATATGCCTCAACGACCAACAACAGTTAAAAGAAAGGGTCATTATCCGAGCAAGAGGAGTAGAGGGCGAGAAAATTGGCACCACCTCCCCAATGGTCGACCATTGAACTTAATGGGTTACTTGATGGCTGACATGGGGGGGGATCATGTTGTACAATTTTTTTTATACTATAAATAGGAACATTCTTTGTATATACAGACACAGCCAATCAATAAAACAACTCAATTTTCATCTATCTTTATCCTTTACTTTACTTTACTTTACTTTACTGTACTTAGTTGCATTCATGTTTCTTACTTCTTAGTTTACTCATACCACCGTTCTAACGCTTTCTAGAGTAGTTGGGGACCCATTGCTGGAAATTACAGTTTTGTTTTCAGCTCAAATCGCTTCAGTTAAGGAATCAATTTGTCTCTCGATACGTTCAGCCGATAAAACGACAGAGAATAGAATTCGGGGCGAGAACACCTCCTTAACTATAATACTCTATCCATTCACTTTTACTTGTTCATTAATGACATTACATACCACTTAAAAAATAATAAATTAAGTACATAATTTACATATACTCACATTAATTGGTGCATAGTTTTAATAGACTTGAAATATGATTTGAATTGAATAATTAATAATATGGGTAAAACAAAAAAAAACAAAATTTATCTTAATATGCTAAAAGTGACCAGTAAAAGTGGAAATCTATTTTTAGTGTAGTGAGAAGTAAAAGTGAACATTGAGAGTAGGGATGTCAGTGGGGCGGGCAAATGCGGATACCGCTCCGCACCCGCTCCAGTTGGGGCGGGTATGGGGGATGATTTGGTGGGTGGTGGGGCGGGTATGAGTATCAAAAGTGCTACCCGCCATGAATAGTGGGGCGGGTGGATTTCATATAAGACCAAAGACCGTGCGATCTGCCCCGCTACCCGCACTGTCGTGCATTCGTCGATACCCGTGACGCTATTAATTTAATTAGGCTATTTACTAATTTATTTGGTCATTTCTTGATTTAAAATGTGACTTCACCATATATATTCTAATCATATAAAGGCATCACTAAATTAAAGTACACCAATAAAATATAGCAACTTCTGTTTTTCATATTCTATTCTTATCTAAAATATTCTGTCTGACTTGTACAAAAATTCAAAATTGAGTAACCTACTCATTTCTCTTTTACATCTTTAACCTAAAAATCTAAAATTCTTCATGGGAATCAGGTTTACAATATCCTCAAATCCCCACTCTTTTCATTTTCTTAGAAAAAAATCACCTAATTAATATTGTTAACGAACAACATATCAAGAAAAATATAAACTTGGAAACAGAGAAACAGAGTATCGGTCAAAACACAATAAGTACAAGAAAAAATATTTATTTTTTCTTACTTAAACAACAATCAAATATTAGTCATTAATGTGTCCACCCAATCTTGAAAATAAAAAACAGAGCAAAATGAAAGAAAAATGCATAAAGCCCCACAACACAAATACAATATATTATAATGTTGTAATTTGTGGGAGCTGTTTAGGTGGGTACCAGTCCGAGGTAAGTGATGCGGGGGCAGGTGGAGGAATTACTACCCGTGATGGGTGGTGAGGCGGGGATGTGGTGGGTTTTAGATGGCGGGTACGGGTACGGGGTACCTGTTAGGCGTATTTTGTATACGCCTTTTGAATCATTTTTAGTTGGTATTTTACTCGTTTTTTTGTGTTTAGTATAGTAGTAGGTGTGTTTTTCTTTCTTTTGAGTCACAGCGGTGCAAAAAGGCAAAATGGCAAAAAGAAACGAGAAATGGGCAGAAAGGTATTCCCGAGGCGAAAAGGACGAAAGTTGGCAACTCAAAGCGAAAGAAGGCAGCACCGCGGTGCCACTATGCAGAACCGCGGTGCCATATTTACCGAAGAGTCACATGACTTTCAGCACTGCGGTGTCATCATGCAGTACCGCGGTGCCACTTGTGCTGAGAAGCTGCAGAAATTTCGGCAAGCGGTGCCGATATGCAGAACCGCGGTGCCGACACGGAAAATTTCAGTTCCGAAGGTAAATTGGCTAAGGGGAGATTGGTCCATAGGGCACGAAAATTAGAGGATAGTTAAGCCCTAGGGATTAATACTATGAAGGAGTTGGTCATTCTACAACACAACACAACACAAGGCGGATTTGGAGCTACAATTGGAGACTTATTCGCAGTAATTTCTTTTCTTTCGTTTTTAATTCAGTTTATGTATGAATTTTGTGTTAGTTCTTAGCGTGACTATGACTAGGATCTAAACACTCTATTAGGGCTTTCCTTATGAATTGTTTGAAACTTTTATTCATTAATTAATGCAGTAGTTTGATTTCTTCTTCACGTGATTAAGATTTAGTCAATAATTGGTATGAATGCTTGATAATTAATTGATCACTAATTATCATAATATATATGATTTCGAATCAAGAACCGAGAGGAGAGATTTGGATATGCTATAATTGACTAGACATAGGTTAAAATCGCGGACGACAGTACCCTGATACTTGTGTAGCATTATAGGTTACTGTTCTTAATCCTCCTATGTGGTAAATCCTATCATAGAAATATAGAAGGGTTCTGCACTAGGGTTGAGTGATTATATGTCCTAACCGGAATATAAAACAGTTTAGTTAACCGCTATCTTAACGTAGAAGAAGAAGTCATTCTAGTTGCATTAAAGATTGAATAGAGTGGATAGTCGAGGATTTTGGAAGCCCTAATTCCTTCTTAACAGATCACAACTTAAATAGTTAGTTAATTCTTGCAATTATTTTAGTAGTTAAACAAAAACCTAACTTCATATCGATTGTCAAATAGATAACATAAAATCGATGAATAGTACTTAGAAACTAGTCTCTGAGGATGATATTAGGTCTTATCAGACTATATTACTTGTGAACGATGTGTACGCTTGCGTGAGCAGTCGAAATATCGCTAACAAGTTTTTGGCGCCGTTGCCGGGGACTGGAGTATTCTAATATCGAACCGTCTATTTGTAATTTCTAATTTGGCTTGTACTTTATTTCTTTTTACTGTTAGAACCGTGTGCCGTGATTTATTTGTTGATTTTGATCTATTTCAGGGAACCAGTTTATGCAAAGAAGAAGAGGGGCAGACACATTTGTTCCCTTCAATGCTGAAATTGAGAAAACCTGCAAACAGAACAATCGTGAAAAGAGAATTGCAGATTTATTAGCAATGAACAACCAGAGGAACAACGAGTTAAACGGATGGCTGGGTGATGATCAAAACAACCATGAAATACCCGAAGATGTGCCCGAAAATAATGAGGTACCAGCTGCCATGGGACAAGTCCCGCCACCTACAAAAAGGAGTCTACGAGATTATGTTTTGCCCATAATCACAGGTGCACAGACTTGCATTAGGCTCCCAATTATAGGGGCCAATAACTTTGAGATCAAGCCAGCCATCCTGAGCATGGTCCAGAACACAGTACAATTTGGGGGACTGCCATCTGAAGATCCCCACATGCACATTGCAAACTTTCTGGAGTTGTGTGCCAGTTTTAAATACAATTTCGTTACTGACGATGCCATTAGACTAAGGCTCTTCCCGTTCTCACTGAGGGATAGAGCCAAAAGCTGGTTGAACTCGCTGTCTGCCAACTCCGTCACTACCTGGCAGGACCTAGCACAAAAGTTTCTAGCAAAGTTCTTCCCTCCTTCCCAAGCAGCAAAGTTAAGGGGAGAGCTGAACAACTTTAATCAAGTGGATGGTGAGTCGCTCTATGTTGCATGGGAACGATTTAAGGACTTGCAAAGGAAATGCGCACATCATGGCATAGAGAAGTGGATGTTAGTCCACATTTTTTATAATGGGCTGAGTGGTACTACTCTTACTATCATTGATGCTGCCGCAGGGGGAGCCTTCATGAGAAAGAGTGCCAATGAGGCACATGAGTTATTGGAAGACATGGCTGCCAACAATCACCAAGGGGCAGATGACAGGTCAGTGAATAGCAGGAATACTACAGGTATACACGAATTAGATACCATCATCGCTCGAACGCAGTAGCCTTCCGACGGCTAAGCATCGTAGCGAATACTATGTCTGTGAATGTAGTCCAGATGCCAGTAAATTGTGAGATTTATGGTGGACCGCACCCCTTTGACAGATGCACATCAGTTGACCCCAACAATGTGCCAATGGAACAGGTGCAGGCAGTTGAGAACTTTCAGAGGCCTTATAATTCCAACACGTACAATCCAGGATGGAGAAATCACCCTAACTTTTCGTGAAAGAACGACCAACCCCAACACCAAACATATCAAGGTGGTTACCAGAACCAGCAGACACAGAATCAGGCTACCTCATCCCATCAGTATAGACCACCTACACAACAGGAGAAACCTGATGAACTGAAAGCTGCATTGCTGAAACTCACCAATTCGCAGAATCAGTTCATATCTGAAACTAGGCCCGCTCTCAGGAACCTAGAAACGCATGTTGGACAAGTGGAAAACATGGCAACCAACAGGCCGCAGGGCACTCTCCCAAGTAATACAGAGGTAAATCCTAGAGAGTAATGTCAGGCAGTGTTGTTGAGGAGTGGAAAGCAGTTAGAGTAGGTTGCTCCCCAACCCGCAGTGGTTCATGAGTAAGAGGTTGAGAAAGCAGTTGAGGTAGAGAATGAGGGGGTTACTGAGGACCGCCCTACAGTTGAGAAAGCTCCATCAGTACCTTTGAGGGAATACGTTGATAGAATCCCTTACACTCAGAGGTTACAAAAGAAACCAATTGACAAGAAGTTCTCCAAATTCTTGGAGGTGTTTAAGAAGTTGCACATAAATATCCCCTTAATTTAAGCACTAGAACAGATGCCCGCATACTTCAAATTCATGAATGTGATACTTGGGAAAAAAAGGAGGCTAGCGGATTATGAGACAATATCATTGACAGAGGAGTGAAGTGTCATCCTACAAAAGAAACTGCCTCCTAAGCTGAAGGATCCAGGAAGCTTCACCTTTCCCTGCACTATTGGTAAGGTGACATGCAACAAGGCACTGTGTGATCTAGGGGCCAGTATCAATCGCATGTCTCTGTCTGTCTTCAAGAGATTGAGTTTTGGTGAAGCCAAACCAACCACAGTCAATTTGCAGTTGGCCGACCGAACCGTAGTGCACCCCAGAGACATAATAGAATATGTGCTTGTCAAGGTGGGAAAGTTCTTCTTCCCAGCAGACTTCCTCATTCTGGACATGGAGGAAGATGATGAGATACCCATCATTTTGGGGAGACCCTTCCTTGCAACTGGAAGATCTTTAATTGATGTAGAGAAGGGAGAACTGAGATTGAGGGTCCAAGGGGAAGAGATGGTCTTCAAGATGTTTAAATCCACCATTGAATCTCAGGCCAGCAACAAGTGCTTCGCAGTAAGCATGACTGACACATCAATTCAGTCACACAAGACAAAGCCAGTGAGATCATTTCGACAACTGTGAAACCACAGACTAGTTTAAAAGCTAAAACGAAAATTGAGGAGATGAAAGTTGTCGAACAGGTAAATCTTACTGAACCCCCTCTTGTGAAAAAGAAAAATAGAATGAGAAAGAGGAGGATGATTATGAAGTGGATAGGTTGTGGGGTTAAATTACCCCAATGATTTTTATAAAGAACGTGCGTCCGACTACAAGACGTTAAAGACAACGCTACTTGGGAGACAACCCAATTATTTTTAAAATTATGCAATTTAGTTTAATTAGAAGAGTCTCACTTTTGGTATATTTTTGTTGTGTTGTGAAGCCAAGTGAAGGAATGGGACACTAAACACGAAGAAAATGATGGAAAATACGGAATTGGGGAAGCACCGTGGTGCCATTGTGCAGGACCGCGGTGCCTAATGTTTAGAGAGGTCGCAGGAGTTTATGCAGCGCGGTGCCATTATGCAATACCGCAGTGCCGAATGAGCGGAGGGGCCACAATATTTTTGGAACCGCGATGCCAGAACGGGATTCAGAATTAAAAAGCCCTAAATCATTTTCCCACACAAACACAAACCCTTCCTCTTTCTCTGTAAATTCCGAAATTCCTCTCCTTCTATCCATAAAAATTATCACAAACTTTCCCAAATTCTTTCAAAAATCCCTACACAAACCCTCACATCTTGCACCACCATCATTCCTTCCAATTAGGTCAAGCAATTGGTGAAGAACGACTCTTCAAAAAGGTAATCTTCATCACTGTACTTGCAATTTCAAGGCTAGTAGGGAAAGTAACTTGCAAGTTTGGGGGTGTACCGACTTTGTTGGTAGGACGTTGTGTAGTTGTGGGTGTGTGCTGCAGTGGTTGTCTATTGTGTAGTTGTGTGAATTGAGGCTTATTGTGGTGTAGTTGTTGTGTATTGCTGATGTGGTCCGATTTTGCTTAGTTATTGTTGTTGTGTGGTGTGAGAGTTGTTGGAAAACCTCAAAGAAACAAAAGGAGACGCTGCTGAAAATTTCCCAATAACCTTCACTATGACCTCTAGAAAGCGAACTTCAAGAGCTTCCCATCTTCATCCACCCCAGAATATGATGTGACTCGATTCGCCAACAAATAGGCGGATGATCGATACAACAAGATTAGCACTAGGGCATTGATACTAGAAAGAGGCATGGATTGCCAGGACATTTGATGTTGATGATGATGAATACGAGCCTATTAGGGCCATGATCGAGGCAAATGGGTGGAGAAGGTTCACCAATCCAGAAAGGATCCCACTTCAAAATTCTAGCCTTGTGATGTAGTTCTATGCGAACTACCCCGAGCAAGAGGATGGGTGGTGCTTTGTTAGAGGGAAATACGTACCTGTCAGTTCCGAAACAGTGAATGCGATACTAAAGACCTATAATGTGGAGGACCGAGGCGATAATCCAAACCACTTCAAGTAGTTTGTCAAGAGACGCCAACCACATCTTGTGGGACATAGTAGCGCATACATTTTGCTATCCAGGCGCTGAGTTTAGTTTTACCCGCAATGGATCCAGGAGACTTGCCCGATGCCAATTAAATAGATCAGCCAAAGGATGGCTATATTTCATAAGTGCACGCTTGATTTCGTCAACTTATTTTATTAATGTGTCCTCAGACAGAATCAAGCTCATTTATGGCATCATGACGGACATGACAATTGATATGGGGAGAGAAATAGTGCAGAGCATAATGGAGATTAGTAGGCTGACTACTACTGGCGGATTGAGACATGGTTCACTCATTACTGTCTTATGTGAGAGGCATGGAGTCCCAACATTCGCCACTGATATCCTAGAGAAGAGTCAGTCTACTGTGACCTACAGTTTAGTGCACTACTTCCTTGACCCCCACCCAGGACCAGCAGCAAGGGGAAAGGGCCCAGCAGCAGCAGCAGCAGACCCAACAGCCATGTATGAGGAAGTGCCAGAGCGCGGTAAAGCGAGCAGCGATCGTCGACCTCACATCGCCCCAGAGCCTCCAACGCCAATGATGGAGCAGATACTCTTGAACCAACAAAGGATGCTGCGGAATCAAGAGCAAATGATGCAAAACCATCAACACCTGACCCAGCGTGTTGATAATTTGAGTTCCATGTTCACCCAATGGACAATGCAGTATCCGCCGCCACCACCATCATTTTGAACCGATGTATGTCTGTAAGTCGTCCAATTTTCATTTTTGAGTCTTTTACACATTTGGGACAATGTGTAGTTTAAGTTTGGGGGGGGGGGGGGTTTTGATTTTTTTTTGTTTTTGTGAGTCTTTTATTGTTTTTGTATTTTATGTGAGTCAATTTTTTTTATATATCATGCATGTTGTGCTTATTTGGAATGCCTAGTGAACTAAGTGGATAATGTAATGGAATGAGAAGCTAAAATTTGTGTGCTTAAGTTAGATATGCCAAAAATTCATGAAATTTTGATTATTTGGAATATTTGATGCTTAGCCTATGTGTTGTCAATTGAAAAATGTCTGTGAAGTCAGCTTGCTTGTTATTTGAGGCGAAATAGTTAAGATGTACATGTTAGGGAGATGATTCAGACATTTCTTTGTTAGCCCTTCTTACCATTCATTACTTACCTTGCAATAAATTGTATCCATAGTCAGCCCATTTGAGCCTAAAATAAGTTATTTCTTTGACACCCTATGATTCCCTTGTGTTCCATAAGCAGTAATTAAAAAAATTGGAATGAAGAAGTGTGAGAAAATAAATACAAAAGAGAGTGAAAAATTGATGCACCCCAATAAAAAAAATATGTTAAAGCTTAAGTTTGGGGTGCCTATGTGAATGTGTTTCATGCTCTCAAAAAGAGAAGAGAGGAATGATAGGTATGAACTGAAAAAGAATACCAAAAGAAGGACCAAATGGTTGAATGACAAAAACGCTTATAGTACGTAAATTGAGCCTAAATGCTTACTTTTACCTACCTCTGCCTAAACCTACATTACAACTCTGAAAAGTCCTGAGGATCTCTAGTATGTAAGTCTATGATTAGTGGAGAATAGAAAGTACACAGGCTCGTAGACTAAATGAAATTGATATGCATATGTTAGGTATTCATGCTTCCATTACTTATGATTGAAATGAATTTGCGAAATATCTGACTTCAAATTCTAGATTGTTGAATTCATGCTATATTTGTTTCTGCATATTATCCCAACTGACGTTCATGTGTTTCTAAGTTTTTGTGCAGGTGCTTGATTTGAGTCTTTGAGTCTTTTATTTTTGTGTCTTTGTTTTTGTTTTGATCTTTGCTCGAGGGCGAGCAAAGGTTAAGTTTGGGGGTGTTTGTTAGGCGTATTTTGTATACGCCTTTTGAGTCATTTTTAGTTGATATTTTACTCGTTTTTATCGTGTTTAGTATAGTAGTAGGTTTATTTTTCTTTCTTTTGAGTCACAGCGGTGCAAAAAGGTAAAATGACAAAAAGGAACGAGAAATTGGCAGAAAATGTGCTCCCGGGGCGAAAAGGATGAAAGTTGGCAACTCATAGCGAAAGAAGGCAGCACCGCGGTGCCACTATGCAGAACCATGGTGCCATATTTATCGAGGAGTCACAAGACTTTCAGCACCGCGGTGCCATCAGGTAGTACCGCTGTGCCATTTGTGCTGAGAAGCTGCAGGAATTTTGGCTAGCGGTGCCGGTATGCAGAACCGCGGTGCCGACACGGAAAATTTCAATTCCGAAGATAAATTGGCTAAGGGAAGATTGGTCCATAGGGTACGAAAATTAGATTATAGTTAAGCTCTAGGGATTAATGTTATGAAGGAGTTGGTCATTCTACAACACAACACAAGACAAATTTGGAGCTACAATTGGAGACTTAGTTCGAAGTAATTTCTTTTCTTTCGTTTTTAATTCAGTTTATGTATGGATTTTGTGTTAGTTCTTAGCGTGACTATGGCTAGGAGCTAAACACTCTATTAGGGCTTTCCGTATGAATTGCTTGAAACTTTAATTCATGAATTAATGCAGTAGTTTGATTTATTCTTCACTTGATTAAGATTTAGTCAATAATTGGTATGAATGCTTGATAATTAATTGATCACTAATTATCATAATATATATGATTTCGAATCAATAACCGAGATGAGAGATTTGGATATGCTGTAATTGACTAGACATATGTTAAAATCACGGACGACAGTATCCTGATACTTGTGTAGCATTATAGGTTACTGTTCTTAATCCTCCTATGTGGTAAATCCTATCATAGAAATATAGAAGGGTTCTGCACTGGGGTTGAGTGATTATATGTCATAACCGGAATATAAGACAGTTTAGTTAACCGATATCTTAACGTAGAAGAAGTCATTCTAGTTGCATTAAGAATTGAATAGAGTGGATAGTCGAGAATTTTGAAAGCCCTAATTCCTTCTTAACTGATCACAACTTAAATAATTAGTTAATTCTTACAATTATTCTAGTAGTTAAACAAAAACCCAACTTCATATTGATTGTCAAATAGATAACATAAAAAAGATGAACGGTACTTAAAAACCAGTCTCTGAGAATGATATTCGGTCTTATCAGACTATATTACTTGTAAACGATGCGTACACTAGCGTGAGCAGTCAAAATATCGCTAACCGTACCCTTCCCTACCTCGCCCTCATTGACATCCCTAATTGATAGTATTTTTCATGTAAAACACCCCTGCAAATTCAAGTGCAATAGAGAGTGGCCTCACTCGTTTTGCAGTGTGAAAGTTAAAAAATACGCAAAATAATGTATTTATTTTTATTTTTTATTTGAGTTAAAAATGTATTAGCCTAATTTGACCGACATATTTTTTAACTGACCGGGCATCCTGGACCTCACGTGACTAGTCACACGAGCATCGAGATTAAAATAGATGCTGACTCAACAACATTTGAAGTTCTCATTGGACCAATGTTATTAGAAGGGCCACTGTACGTACGTGTCAAATCTTTGGCTGTTTCTCATTAGGGGTGAGCACGGATACAGAGTACCCAGATATCCGACCGGAACCGACACTAACGGGTAGGTTCCAGGTAGATATATTAGAATAACGGATAGGTTTCGGATAGTAAAATTAAGAACCGATAAATATCGGGTCTGGTTCCGAAAAATAGAGACCGGATACCCGGACCTGGAACCGATACCCGGATCCTATGAACTCACCCCATTTAAATTATTTAATTTTGATCTTTAGGGCATTTAATATATTATTTCTTTCCATTTATATATCTGAATGAGTGACGCTTGTTTTATTTAAATTTCAAAGATCCAAATTAAATTCATTCAAAAAGAAATAGATTTTGAAAAAAAAAATATAGTAACTTTGGTAAGAAAAATTCGATCTCAACACTATGATAACTTTGTCTTCTTATGTATTTTTGTTGTGAGCACTGATATCCGGGAACATATTCGGAACCGCAGGATCCGTGTAGGTTCCGGGTAATGATTGCTACGGGTAGGTTTCAGATAGTAAATTTAGGAATCGGTCTTTTACAGGATAAGATCCGGTTAGTTAAAAAATGATAGGATACCCAGATCCGCTCACCCCTACTACATATATATATATATATATATATATATGCGGCGAGTAGTTTTTTTTTTCTCAGTCGGTCCTTGACGGAATCTTTGGGCCCCCGATACCGACGGTCGATGACTAACCCTTGGACTTTCATAACAAAACAATTACTCCGGTGTACCGGAAATTGTCAATCAAATGTATTTGCTTCACAAAAAGATTTTGCAATAAACTAAAGTATTTCGTATGATTCTTTCATGTGGCGTTGATTTTTTATTTATGTTACTACTATGATTTTCATATTTAGTAGAAGCAACTCTTAATTCTAGCATCGTACGTAGCATATTTAAAAATACATGATACAAAAATCTATTTCAATGTATTACACATCTTAATTAGACCATCAGGATTAAAAAAATTCCAACTTTTAAAAATTTCAAGCTCACTTAAACTAAGAAATAAAAATGAAACAGAGGAAGTTATATTTTTTTTAAAAGAAGATAATTTCTTGTAATATTTGAAATAATTTGGTTTTAAATTTCTAATTTAATCTTTAATGACACACTTTTAAAGTCATAAAAATTTCATGATATATTTAAGACCCTAAATTTAAAATATATATATATTCTTAAATGTACCATAAATTTATAAAAATATATCTATTTTTAAATGTTCGGTGCACAAAATATCTCACATTAGCAAAGTACGAGAAACAACTACACTTCAAGGAATGTGATATAAATAGTCTATTCTGATACAAACATTAGTTAGTGATTCCACTACTAGAATCCGTAATTGAGTATTATCATTGGATTCATTTTATTCTTTTACTCGCCCGGAAGGAAGATACTTTCCGAATCTGATAGTGTATAGTAGTGCCATTTATTTTTTGGTACATATATGGTACTGCCATATTTATGAAACATTTACTTTCTTCATCCCAATTTATATGAATTAGCCTGTTTAACTAGGTGCGAAGTTTAAAAAATAAAGGATTTTTTTTAATTTTGTGGTGTAAAATAAATTAAAATATTTTTATAATTATAAATCATCTCGTTAAGCGTTAAACGTATAAAATAAAGTTTAAAATTAAATTATTATCAAATAAAAAATGTATTATTCTTTTTTAGACGGACTATAAAGAATATTGTGTCATACACAATTGAGACATAAGGGAGTAAGTTCCCGTTTGGTACATCTTATTAAAAAAGCTTATAGAAGTAGAATTTTTTCAAGTTGAATTTCTATCAAAAAGTTATTAGGTGTTTGATTGTCAATAAAAAAAAAGTGTTTTTAACTTAAAAATGAGAAAGGACAAAAGAAATTTTACCTCTACTTTAGGCTTTCGAAAATAGAGGCTAAAAATATTTTTCCAGCCAAAAATATTTTTGATCTTTCCGGTCAAACACTCAATAAAAAAAAGGCAGCACTTTGGCCATTTCAAAAATCCAACCAAGGGACTAATAGTTTTTAGAAGTGCAATATAAAAAGTAGAGAAATATAAAAGTAATAAAAATGATGTGGGCATATTACGGGGACCCCTTAAAATTTCGGCTATGTATAGGATCCTATAAAAGAGGTAACGAAGTGTTCAATTCTCACGGACTTGAAGAACCATAACTCTTTCTACTCTCCACAAAACTCAAAACTTTGAAACTCTCTCTCATCATCTTACCTTTCGCCATTCATCACGCAAATAAAAGAGACTTCATATCTTACTACTGTTATTACTTTTTTAGTTTTCGTAAAGACAATTAAACATAGGATTACCATTGTGCAGAGACTTTGATTCCTTCTCATATGGTGTGTTCCTTCCTTTATTGTCCACTAAACTTTTTAACCCTCATGCTTACACAAAATCCTTTTTAGCTTCTTCTTTCTTGTTTCCTTTGAGGTTCCCCTTTGTTAAAAGGCTTTCACTTTGTTATCGCCTTCAATACTTTGTGCTCCGTTTATGTCTCGGTGGTAGTATACTTTTTATTCTATATTCCGTCTTTTAACTACGTTGCTCTTCTTTTTGTCAGATATCTTTGGTTAGAGCCTTGTCTTTGAAGCTTCTCTTTGACTATTCCTCTTCTTTTTAATCCAAAGCAATCTTTCTTTTATATCTATACATACACTTCTCTGTTATTCACTAAACAGTGACAAAATAGCTTTGATATGGATCACACTATGCTATGTCCGATCAAATATACCGAACACAAAAAAACCATCACAAAAATCGCTAAACCCTTAACTCTAAAACCTAAGAAAATAAACGAAGCCCGCAAATCATCCGAGTATAATCACACTATTCCAAGAACCGTTAGGATATCTGTTACTGACCCAGATGCAACCGACTCTTCTAGTGACGAAGACGAGCTTTTTGGACGGAAACGTGTCAAGAGGTACATAAACGAAATAAGTATTGAGACCTCATCATCAATCAATGACGTCGTTAAACCTCTGAATAACGCGGGCAAGACCATCAAAAAACAAAAGGCATTGAAGGTGAAACAAGTGCAGCAACCCTCAGACGGAACGGTTAGGAAGTTCAGAGGTGTACGTCAACGACCGTGGGGTAAATGGGCCGCGGAAATAAGAGACCCGGCCCGACGTGTGAGGCTATGGTTGGGTACTTATGATACAGCTGAAGAAGCTGCTATGGTTTATGACAATGCGGCCATTAAGCTCCGTGGGCCAGACGCTTTAACTAATTTCATTACACCCCCAACAAAGGAGAAGTCCGAAGTCAATGTGGCTTCGAATTCGGGCTACGAATCTGGTGATGATTCTCATAACCTTTCTTCTCCTACATCTGTTTTGCGGTTCAGAACGAGCCAATTATTCAGTGAAGACGCAGAACAACAAAGTGGGTCCGGGCCCGAACTCGAAGAAACAAAAAGAGTTGTTTCGGAAGAACATTGTACATTGGTGGAAGAACCAAACAGTGAGCAAACTGTGGAACACCTTGAGTGCCAGGGCGAGACGAGCATTTCACCCGATTATTCAAAGGAGTACTTGCCGACAGATGTTCCATTTTTAGACGATTTCTTCAACTTTGGAACTGCGGAACAGACATTATTTGATGACACGACAAGTTTTGCTAATAATTTGTGCACGTCATTCGATGAAGTATCGTCTTGGGATTTCGCGAATGACTTGTTATTAGACCATGAGATTGGCAAGTTTGAGGATTCGTTTCAAGACTTGGGTGCATTGGAAGTGGATAGTTTTTTCAGAGACATTGGAGATTTTTCCAGTGTTGATGCTTTAATGGCCTTATAAGTGTTCATTGTCGCCGGTTTGCCAGAGCTATTGGCAAATTTTGTATACCGGGGACACTAAGAAATCAACTAGTGCCTTCTCTGTTTTACTTATATAGTATATTATAGTTAAAAGTTGTTTGTTTTAGATTCTCCGTTTAAGTGAACGGAGCGAAGAAGTAGAGTTTCGTTTTGTTTTTATCAAAAAATGTTTTGATAATAAGTAGAGAGGCTTCTCCAGAGTTTCCATGTAATACTCTACCTGGACTAAATGAAATGCATAATGTTTACTGAAACTTGAGTTGTTTGGGCTTGGATGTATATTTAATTTTCAGAATCTAGTGTTTTTTCTCTCATGGGTGTCTAAAATTCATTGATCTAGTCCCCGGGTGCAGCTTACCAACCCTTGTTATTATTACTCTTCTCTGCTATCTTATTCTTCAATTAGTATTAGCCATTGTTTTCTTTGTCTCGATTATCGTATTATTTATTGCTACTGTTTTATTCTTCATTATTTTCAACATGACTTCTTCGCTAAAGTACCTTCTCAGATCGCACTTGTAAATTATAATGAATATGCAATTGTTGAACTGATTTTCAATTATTCCCACTACAAGTAGAAAGACATTTGCCAACAACATTTTTGTTGTCATATGTTGGTGTTGTTGTCAAAAATACTTTTTGAAATAACTTTTGCTGTTGCACGACGTTGCAATAACCTAGATGCAAAACGTTTTCGCAACAAGTTTTTTTTTGTCATTTACATTTTTAGCTACAATATATTAAATTTTTGTTGTCATTTACGTTTTTAGCAATAATATATTTATTATTATAAAGTTTTGTTGCAAATTGTGAGTACAATGATTGCAATTACAACAATTGCTTGGAACTGAAAATAAATAACTATTACAAATATTACAATCTAAAAACAAGAACAAAAAAGGTTTGCTGAGTCGAGATGATATTCACTCTGTCCTTAAGATAATATTGCCCCGTATATATCATTTTACGGTGATTGGCAACTTGTCTCCCAAGATAAAACAACAACTAACAAATGAGCAAAGGAAACTCAAATGTTTATTACAAGAAAAATCTTTGAGTGTGTGAAATAAAGCTTAGAGAAGAAGAAGTAGTTCAGAAATCTGAATTTCGTGTGTGTTCTTCCAATTGAGCCAAATGTCCCAATTTATAGTGTAAGGTAAATGACCTCTCAACTAGCCAACTAATGGCCTTCAATAGCCATGTAATGACACTTATTGAGAGGTTACATTCAGCCAAATAATGGCTGAATTCATGTGCCAAGTAATGGAGATTCAATGATCTAAAACCAGCCCAAGAGTCAGAAACCTTTCAGCTCACCTCGACCTCACTGCCTGGAAAGCGCCACGACGCTTGAGCTCCAGTAGCTGACTGCCTATTAGAGTTGCGACGCTGGCTGGAGGCACCACGGCTCTGACGGGTTGGCGCCGTGACCCTTCGCGGCTCCGCGGTCCTTTCCAACTCGTTTCATCTTACACGTCGCACACTTCTTCATTCATTTACCAACGTGGAACACTTGTCATTTAGCCAATACAATCCATCATTATATGTCTCAAACATGTTACTTACATACCAATATCTCTTTCATTAACGAAATTTACGATACTTGGAACTACATGTGCACGTGTGTGAAAACGACATTTCCGACGTGCGGGACCTCAAATTGTCTGAGTCATAAATAATGGGATAAACTTAATTTCACATTTAGTAAATTTCCAACAATACCCTTTTGAAAGAGATTTTTGCGCACTCACAAGGTGTCTTTCTAGCAATCTTTTGGTAGACTAATGTTGCATCTGGACAGGTAGTCGTAGCTTTGAACCTTCCATAGTTAAATACCATCAGACTTACTTACTAGGTGGTGAACGTGATGTCTTAAACAATCAGTGTTTAGTGTAAGTCAAGTCAACGGTACCAACAAAACAACTTTCCTTACTCTGTTCTTCTTTAATGTTTTGTCCGTTGTGGCCGTGGACACTTCTTGAATTCTTAATTCTGTTCATTTGAGGCGGACTGTCCCTTCACTTAAATAGGTGATCTCCTACAAGGTATCCTGCTATACCCCACTACACAAGTTTTATGAACCATTAAAAGTTTCCCCAAACCTAACCTCAACCGTTGAGGATTATTAAAGGTTTTGAAAACTTAACCTCTACCCACACTGCAGATAGCACTTAATGTCTATCACGGGAACGATCTTGGATTCATGGTTCTTTACAGAAATCATTATTTGAAGTGCTCTTGCTTCCATCGAAGCGCTCAACTGAAACTTTACGATTTAGTTTTCCCATTGAACCTGATTCCTGGGATCTCCAGTTAGTAAGGTTGGGTATCCACCATATCATTTCTTATTGATTGTGTTTTACGCCCATTATCCTAGACAGGCAGAACATCTGATCTCTGGGTAGGCCCTTAGTCAAAGGGTCTGCTATGTTTTACTTGGATTTTACATAATCGATGGAAATAATACCCGCGGTGATCAGTGTTGCGATTTTTCTATCTATGCTACACAAGTGAACGTATCGCACTGTAGTAATAATCTCGGTAAGACCGAGTATCGTCAACAGAGACTGAATTTACAATTATCGATTAACGAATCTTTGGTTTCTATTTGGCAAACTTTAATGAGTGTTTGTTTCTTAAACTAAGAACTACAACTAAGAAATAAGCAATAATTAAACTAAGAATGATGATACTAAGAGTTTAACTATCTATGAAGGGAATTAGGGTCTCCGATCTCCTCAACTATCCACTCAATCACTTGTTAATACAAGAATAATGATTCTTCTCCTTATTAAGATAGCAGGTTAACGAAGATGTTCTATATTCCGATTAGGACATATAAAAACTCAACCTAAGTGGGAACTTTCTATATTTCTATGATAAATTCAACCACATAGGAGGATTAAGGTCAATAACCTAAATACTACACAGGTAATCGTGATACTGTCGTTCAAGATTAAACCTACGTCTAAACAACTATAGCATATTAAAATCTCCCTTTTCAGATCTCAATTTAAAATCATATAAGTAGTGAGAATTAATGGCCAGTAAATTATCACGCAATAATCACCAGTTGAATAGATCTTAATATACGAAGAAGAAATCACTAATAATGTATTAAATCATGAAAGAGTTTCAAGTGATTCGACGGAAAACCCTAATAAAAGAATTTAGCTCATAGACATGCTAAGAACTAATTCAGTATCCAACATGAACTGAATTAAAGTAAAGAAAAGAAAAAGAACTTGAACAATTGATGTATCTAATTGTGTTCTCTGCCTCCGTCTCCTACTCCAAAATTCGATAATGAGATGAGATAATCCCTAAAATTTGTTCCCAGGGTCTATATATTGGAAAAATCCTATTTTGCACCATTGTATCCTTGTTAAAATTAAGAAAATCTCGCATGTTTCCGCCGTCGGCGCCGTGGCGCTGCAGCCAGGCGCCGCGACGCTAATTCCCTGGGTTGTTACTTTCAATCAGGCGTCGTGTCACTTCTTCCAGGGTGCTTGAGCTCCTTGACTCTTCACCCCAAGCGCCGCGGCTCTTCACCCGAGCAACTTCTGCAAATTTTCCTTGTAGACCCCGTGCGGTTGACAGTGTAATTTTTGTTTAAATTGCTTTGTGAGCTTCTTTGACTTATCACTTGTGACCAGATATACATTTGTGTCCTCAATAATCGCCTATTTCTTTTGAATTCGCCTCGAACCTTATGAATCGCTTAAAACCTAAAAACACAACATAACACGCATAATACTATACAAAACAATTAAAAGATAACAAAAGACTCCCTAAAACTCACTCTAAAACAGTACTAAAAATAGACTCAACAAACACCCCCAAACTTAAACTTTACTCGCCCTCGAGTAAAGAACTCTAAACACCCTAAAAAGAAAAACACACAAAGACTCTAAACATGAATTAAGTCAATTACAATAGATTTATGCCTCGAAGATCATGAATACCTGCAATATCATTTTCAGAAACATTCTAGCCACTAATTTGCTATCTAGAATTTTAAATCAGATAATCATCAAGCTTGCTTAAAGTTATTAAGGCATATGATCACTCGACCATGATTACTGACTCAACATGTATTCATTATCAGTTTATGCACAAATGAATCATTTCCAACAGTCCTTCAGACCAAAATTCTATAGGCTTGCTACTCTCCCCTAATGTAGACACACATGCTTAAAAATCATTAGGACTTTTATGGGTTGTATTGTTAGGCTTAGGCACGGGCAGATAAAATATCATTTAGGCTCAAAATTATCATAAGCATAGGAACCAACCAAATCATACTTTATTTCATATTACAATGCATCACACCCCCCATTTTTCTTATTTTCTTTTCTAGATTGAGACAATTACACTTCAAGTTACACTCCCAAAAACTTATCTTTTGATGTATATACGAGGGGAGTGTATTTTATTTTTTTCACTCATTTTTTTTCGAACTACAACACTCCCCCAAATTTGTTTTTCAATGTATGAACAAGAGGTGTTTAATTTATTTTTAGATGATTATTCTCTCAATCTTTTTCTTCTTCTATTGGTAGCATCAATCTCCAATACCAATTACAACAATTCAATTCCCACACATATACTTCTATACTTATGGTAATTCAAGGGAATGTAATATCAGTAAAAGTTTTCAAGTAGGCTCAAGGATAGGTATTAATCAACAAAGAAGGATTTTCATTAAGGCTCAAAAGGGGTAACTAGGGATTAATGTAATCAAGTGTGGTTTAAAAGGCTCAAACGTTCCAAAGATAGCCTAAGTCATTTTTCTAAGCATGTATTATCTAGGATTTCATTTCAAGCAAACAAGTTCTAGAATTTTCTATCATCTTTCCTCAAATCAAAATTCACTCATGCATAAACCGAGTAATTGAGTACAAGAGAGTCAACAGTCATGAACAAATTTTCACCCGATACGGGATATCCTCTAAGAAGTCATGAAGTCACTCAACTTCTTCTCCTGCTTTGTCTAAAACAATCAACTCTGATTCCATCGTGAATCGGGCGATGCAAGTTTGCTTAGAGAATTTTCAAGACACAACCCCACCACCAATTATAAATATATACCCACTGGTGGACTTGGTGTTCTCTATATCAGATATTCAGTTTGCATCATTGTACCCCTCTAGTACAACTAGATATCTCGAATAATGCAACCCGTAATTTTGCGTGTATTTTAGGTACCGTAGTACCCGACTCAACGCTTTACAGTGATCATCACTTGGATTACGGGTGAACCTAATCAACTTGTTGATCGCATAGGCGATATCATGTCTGGTACAGTTTGTTATGTACATCAAACTGTCAATCACATGCGCATATCTCTCCTGGCTTACAGGTGCACCACAATTTTTATCAATCTTTTGATTTATATCCAATGGTGACGTTATCAGTGAACTGTCGAACATCTCAAACTTTCTCCTCACATCCTCGATGTAGTGAGACTGAGATAAGACCAGCATGTCAGACGTCTTAGAGATTTTGATCCCTAAGATGACATCTGCAATACCCATATACTTCATGTCAAAACAATGTTTCAATATGTTCTTAGTCTCTAGAATCAACCTAGGACTGCTCCATGTGATCAACATGTCGTCTACGTAAAGACATATCATGACGAACGAGTCAACATTTCCTTTCGTGTAGACTCATTTGTTACATTCATTAATGGCAAACTCTTTCGATAGTAGAGTACTATCAAATTTCTCATATCATTGTTTCTGGGCCTGTTTCATCCCATACAGAGATTTGACAAGCCGATGGATTTTCTTCTATTGTTGTCACGACCCGACCCGGGCCAGCGACTGGTGCCCTACCCGGGCACCCTTACAGGTATACATCAAAGAGAATCAGCGAAACATACATACAACTCTTAAATATACAGCAATGTGAAATAACAACAGGCTAGCCGATAAGACAACCTTCCTGAATATATACATAGCCAAAAACAGTTACATCTTTTTATACAAACTGACCCACATACATGACTACATACCTCTAAGAATTTTAACATAACAAATGTGACGGGACAGGGCCCCACCATACCCCTGAATGTACAACCATCGACAATACCAAGGATCTGAACCAGAGACAAGCCTCTGGAGTAATGGAGCTTCTCAACAGCTGAACAGTGATCCTAAGAGTAAGGACAAACTACCTGTTTAATTCTACCTGCGGCATGAAAGCAGCCCCCCGAGGAAAGAGGGTCAGTACAAAATATGTACAAGTATATGAAACTGAAAGTACTGCAATTTAAATCATAAGTGAGACATAAAGCTGGATACAAGTATGATAACCAAATAAACAGTACACTGTGCCTTATTAACAATGAGAGTACTAGAAGTAATCTTACCATTTCTACAATAGGAGCTTATGATCAAACCCGGGCCACCCGCCCGTAGTATCATTACGCAATCCTATTCATGAGACTATTTCACCTGCATAGGTCCTGTGGACCCGCAATGGATCAATTTGCTCCGCATGAGACTATTTCACTCGCATGAGACTATTTCACCCGCATGGGCCCGGTGGACCCGCAATGAGTACATACGCCGCACTCGCATCGTGGGGAGCAAATCCACGGAATATGTAGTAACCCGGTGGTTTACCCCGTAAGAAATAATATAACACTAGCACTAAAGGCTATCATAAATATCATAACATAAGCACAACCGACTATCATAGATATCATAAGCAAGTTAAGAAACTCCTTAACTTCTTATTGGACTTACGTAAGGTGTACTCTCATTTCATTAAACTTAAGACACTATCATGTCACATAAAATCCGGGAATTTAACCCAAAGTACTACGTACTCCATACTCTTTTAAAATGACTCTTTTAAATATTAACCCCAAGATATTAACACCCTTAGTATCAAGTCACGCTTACTTTTCAAAACAAGTCACTACACCTTTTGAAATTCATTTCAAAGCTTTTAACCCAAGTGACTTCTACTTTCAAAACTTAAGCAACTTATGACTTTAAATCAAGTTGCCCTTTCTCTAAATCAAGTCATTTATCTTCTTTAAAATCAATAGAGTAAACCACTATTTTATCTTCCATAAAGTCGTTATAACTAACTTCCCATAAAGCCATTATAACACTTTATGTCTTTTTTTTTGAAAACCAAGGCATCTACATCCTTTAAAATCAAGTGAGTTAACTTCCTGACTCAATCAAACTTGCACATTTAAAATCAAGTCTATGAATTCAAAATACGCCGAATTCATTTAAAGCTTGTACGTCTATCGTACCATACATTTATACAACTTCATGTTCAAGAGATAGGGAAAGTTCCACATACCTCTCCGACTTAATCCACTTGCCAAGTTGAATACGCCGCACATAGCATGTCAACCTATAATGACCATAATACTGCTATCAACTTATAGCTTTTAATTTTAGAATAATTCTAAGTATAAAGCTTCCTATTCTACGGAAAATTGGGCAGCACTTCCTTTGTTTCTACGTACTTTTCCACCTTTTTCAAGGCCCGAAAATCAATTACCAGCATGCCACATTTAAGGCTCAACCAATCAACTAATTAAAGGGGATTACACGCCTAACATGACGTGTAAAATTCTTCCCCACAATTGTATAAAACAATCCAATAATTCAATGGCCATTCTCGGCTATAATGTGTAATAACATATAGTATTTTTCATTTCCTTTCTAATCCAAATCGTTATTCCAACATCTTATATAAGTCACAATCAATTAAAACAACTATATTCTCTTCCTTATATAACATGTAATGATTATAACCAACAACTGAATTGATTTACAACTTTAATGGCTAGCATGCCAATTTTTGGTTTTAACATCTCAACATGATCCAAAAAATTTCAAACTTCATTCTATATATCACATGCTCGTCTATCAACTACTATAACATGTAATATTCAATTACATTAAGAAGACAAAGGTTTTACCTCAATAAGCTCAAATATTATCCAAGACTTCAAGTCGATCCTTAGCAACTTTAGCTCCTCTTCTTGACGTTCCAATCCACTCCAAGCAACCCTTAGAAGCTTATGAAGAACTCCTCTTCAAGTTCCAACTTCAACTATGAAAACCCCCTTAGGTTTTCATGTTGTGACTAACGTAATAACGTAGTTTTTTCGGGATTTGTATTGGGATATCCTTAGAATCCCTCTAGGGATCTTAGGTTTAAGTATTGTGAATTATGAAGCAAGATTGCAAAAAATTTTGTGTGGAAAAAGGGCATTGCCGAGAACTCCTCTTGAGCACACAAGTCTTGCCAATTTTTTTCTAAGTGTTGGAATGTCTTGCTACAAGTAGTAGTAATATATAATGAGACCAAGGGCTAGGATTAATCCAAATGAAAGGCTAGGATGTGGTCAATTATCTCAAGCTATCTTGACTACTTGACTTAGTCAATTTTAGCAAGCCAAGATTGGCTACACTTAGTCATGATTTTCGTCCAACATGACCCATGTGGAGGGTGACACGTGTCGCCCTCCCATTGGTCCATAAAACTTTGTTTCCCAAAATTTTCATAATTGGTCAAAATATCGAAAACCTTGTGGGCCCCATAAAAACATAAAATTTCCCGAGTGGGCCCCACGTATCCAACTCTGAAGATAAAATTTCATAATTCCGATAAATTCTAAAAGTCTCAAATAACAAATTTGAGAACCCAATTCTTATTAACGAACAATTTCCTTCTTTTTTTTTCCCGAGGTTCGGAAGATTTTTCCTTCGGAAAACAATTCTTTCTTTCGTTCAAACTTTTAAGTCTTGTGTTCTCCCGTCTATTCTCCTATACATGTTGTCACGACCCGACCCCGAGGCCTCAACTGGTGCCCTACCGGGGCACCCTGTCAGGTATAAATCAGAGAATATCAGCGGAATATACATAACACATAAACCTGTAGATAGTAAACATCACCGGCCAATGACAAGCGTCGCTTCCATGTAATGTACTTAATCAAAAGTAAAGCAAGACAACTTGTTCTTACATGCCCAAAACACAAACGTGACTCTGCACTTAGAATAATAATCGTATGGACAGGGCCGCCATACCCCGAATGTACATAATACCTATAGATCGTGGAAAACCGCACTAACAAAACAAGCCTCCGAGTAATGGAGCTTCGACACTGCACGGTGATCCTAAGAATGAGGATCCACCACCGCTACCCTTACCGCGCAGATGAACGCAACCCAGGAAGGGTCGACAATAATATGTACTAAGTATGCGAAACTGGAAAATACTGAAAATACCTCATAAGTCTAAAATAACTGGAGACATGTATGATAATCCGTTTACAGAACATTGTGCCTTACTAATAATGAGAATGTCAAGCATATACTATACTGCATGAAAATAGGAAGCTCATGATCAAAGCAAGGTCATCCGCCCGCAGTATCATTAAGCAATCCTACTCCTGGGACTATTTCACCCGCATGAGCCCTACGGACTCGCATGAGGTATTCCTCGCTTCGTGGGTAGCAAATCCACGGAATATGCAAATGCCACAACCCGGGGAATGACCCCGTAATAAATAATAATATATCATCAGCACAAACCGGCTATCATACATAATACAAGCAAGTTAAGAAATCCCCTAACTTCTTATTAGTCTTGTTCATACACATTCTCATTTTAGTTTACTTAAGGCACTAACATGTCTTTATGAAATCCGGGAATTTAACCCAAAGTACTATGTATTTCTACTCTTTTAAAACCTTAGGCAATTGATGCCTTAAAATCAATTGACCTTCCATTAATTCACGTCATTTATCCTTACTTGTTTTACTTAGAGTAAATCTCTCTTTTTAACCTTCCATGAGGCTAATATAACCAACTTCCCATAAAGTCGTTATATTAACTTCATATTAAAATAAATTACGTTTTTCCTATATCCAAGGGACTTGTAGATTTAAAACGGAACAAGTATCATATACTTAAAAACACTCCAAGCCCCTTAACCTTGAAAACTTAAGGCATCCTTACTACTTTTAAAGAAGTGAGTAAATCCCCTAACTCCACCGACTTGGACATTTTAAAAACGAGTAAAGGATACCAAGGTCTTGTACGTCTACCGTACTATAGGTAAAACTATTCATGCTCAAGAGATAGGAAAGTTCCACATACCTCTTCGGGTCAATCTACTTGCTAAGTCCACTAAACCACACGTGGTACGTCAACCTATAATGACCATAATACGTTTATTAAACTCTAGCTTCAACGTAGAATATTCCAAGTGCAAAGTCACTATATTCTACGGAAAAACGGGCAGCATTTCCTTTGTTTCTACATACTTTGCCACCTTTTTCAAGGCCGAATTCAACATCCAAACGCCACTTTTAAGGCCCAACAATCCAATCAATATAAAGGGGATTACACACCTAATCTTGGATGTGTAAAATTCTGCCCCACAATGCACATTAACTAAACCAATAAGTTAAAGGTAGTATTTTGGCTACAACATGCTCACATAACCTTCTTATCAAATCCTTTCATATCCAAACCATATTTCTTACATGCAATTTATCTAAGAGCAATATTTACCACTACAAGTTCTTTCTTCTTCACATGCAACACCAAAAACTAGCAAAAGAGAAAGAATTGTTACCTTAGAGCTTACCCAAAATAATCCAACAAGTTCACTAGCCTCCTTTCCACAATCACCACCACAAAAAGCTCCTACAAGCTTGCCAACAAGTTTCCTTCTTGTCACCTTTTTCAGAATTTTCTCAAGCCTTGATTTCCTCTTGATTTTCTAGAGAGAAGGGAGAGCTTTTAATTTATAGAGAGAGAGAAGAGCTTGAAGAATGACCAAGTCTTCAAGACTTGGTCAATAAATAAGACATGCAAAATCAGATGGGGAGGGACACTTGTCACCCTCCCATGGCCTTTTTTTAAAACAAAACAGTTCAGATTTCTCCACCCACCGCAGAACCGTCTCGCGCGGCCTCGCAGGCCAGCGCGCTGAAACCTCCGCCATCTCTCAGAACTTCCGGCCAAGGCGCAACTTCAGCGAACATTCGAACATCCGCGCCGCGCCCTGCATCCGCGCGCCGCGATGGCTCCTGACCGAAATACTTTATGTCCGATTGTGCACCGAACTTGTAACTTCCATAACTTTCTACTCCGATGTCCTATCGACGAACGGTTGGTTGAGTTGGAAACTAGACTCAACGAACTACGTACTAGGCCTTTGAAACACCTAGTAACTCTCAATGTAACTGGACATAAGCCGCCTCAAAGTTGACTAAAAACCCGTCTGAAACAATTCGTCGACCTATCTTTCTAAAATTTTAAGTCTTAATCCCTTTCGTACGTTCTCATACGCATGGCCAGAACTACGGGGTATAACACATGTCCTGGAATTACGGGGTGCAACATTCTCCCCCTCTTAGAAACATTCGTCTCCGAAAGTTCTTTCGGAGTCCAATCTAATTAGATAACGACATAGTTCCCTTTAACCATACCTCATAATCACATATGCCACATAATAATACTTAGGCAAACACGTCAATTTAACATTGAAAAGTAGGGAAGCGAATTTCCTGTAGGTGTAGAGAACAAGTGTGGGTACTCTTCCTCATGTCCTCCTCGGCTCCCCAAATCATCTTCTCTTTCAATATCATTCCACCACAAGACTTTTCCGGAAGCCACGTCCTTAGTACGGAGTCGCCTGACCTGGCGTTCAAGTATCACTATGGGACTCTCCTCAAACGATAACCCCTCTATCACTTGGACATCACTAACCGGAAAACTCTGGATGGATCTCCGATACCCTCTCATAACAATATGGAAGATCGGATGTACATGTCTCCCAAGCGGACGCATATCTAACTCAATGTACCTTGGGCTTAGTTTCTCTTTCTTACCAAGCCTTATCACACCCTTCATGGGTGATGCCTTTAAGAAGATTCCATTGTCAATCTGAAACTCTAAGTGTCGACGTCGATTCTCTGCATAAAGCTTCTGTCGACTCTGAGCTTGCTAATAATCTTTCCTGGATAAGCTTCGCCTTATCCACAGCCACGAATCAAGTCCGCCAATTAATCAACTCGCCACGCCGAACCAACCAACCGGCGATCTACACTTTCTTTCATACAAAGACTCATACAGGGTCATCTGAATATTGGAATGGTAACGGGTATTATACGCAACTCAACGAGAGGCAAAGATCATCATAGCTACCCCTGAAATTAATAACACAGGCCCGCAACCTATCCTCAAGTGTCTGGATAACATGCCCTGCCTGTCCGTCGGTCTGAGGGTGAAATGCAACACTGAGACTCACCTGTTTCCCTAACCCCTTCTGGAAAACCTCCAGAAGTTAGCCGTAAACTGAGCTAATCTATCTGACATCATAAATGTAGGAACCCCGTGCAATCTCACAATCTTCCTACTATATAATCTAGCATAATCCTCAGCCGAGTAAGTGGTCCTGACCGGAAGAAAATGAGCTGATTTCGTCAGCCTGTTTACTATGACCTACAGGGAGTCGCACTTCCTCCGAGTATGATGCAACCCTGTAACAAAATCCAAATTAATCACCTCCCACCTCTAAGTCGGGATCTCAATCGTCTGTAATAGCCCACCGGGCTTCTGGTGCTCAACTTTGACCTGCTGACAAGTCCTGCAGCATCGGACATACACAATCTATCCTCATATCACAGCACCCCATTCGGTGCTACTCAAACAGGCTTTTCTCCTCTCGGAGAGCCGTATCTCAATTCCGCACTAGAACTGGATCCTTATATTGTCGCCTCTTCACCTCCTCAACGAGGGAAGACTCGGCAACCTCTCAAATTTGAACTCCACTATTATCGGAATCAACCAGCCGAACCCCTAGGCTCGCTAGCCGATGAATCTCACGGACCATGTCCTGACTATCTGGTTGTCCATCTGATATACTACCCATAGATCTACGACTAACAGCATCTGTAATCACATTGGCTTCCTCCGGATGGTATAGGATGTCAACATCATAATCCTTAAGCAACTCTAACTACCGTCTCTGCCGCAATTTCGGCTTCCTCTGTCCGAAGATATACTGGAGACTCTTGTGGTCCGCATAAATATCCACCTGAGTTCCACGTAACTAATCCCTCCAAATTTTCAAGGCATGAATAACCGCCGCCAACTCTAAATCGTGGCTAGGGTAACTCCGCTCATGCTCCCGTAGCTGCTGGGAAGCATAGGCTATAACTTTACCGTGCTGCATCAGCACACAACCCAGCCCAACACTCAAAGTTTTACAATAATAACCTAACCCTCTAGTCCCTCAGGAGGGGTTAGAACTGTAGTCGTAGTCAACTTATCTTCCAATAACTAGAAGTCTTTCTCACACTTCCGAAATGTTCGGGCACGATACAATCTTAATCATGATTCCTGTTTCTAGTCTTCTGTTGCAACCAAACTTGGTTACTATACTTAGATTCAAATTCCTTCACTTGCCTCATGGCTACGACTTTCTGCCGATCACAATCTAGGGGAGATTTCCTTGATCTCGTCAAGTAGTAATCATATTATCCTCCCCAGCTCATATAGCTTATAGTCCGGTGTTCAACCTCAATTCATAGTATTACATCATCCACAGGCTTGCCAAGATTTCTTATCTTGTCATGATTAGGTCTCTCATCGTTCGAGTGTCTACTCGTCTTACCTTTTTTTTCCCATTTCACGTTGTCCTGGGGTCTCTTATCTCCCCGTATTTTTCTTTCTATCTTTATCATCATTACAAATTTTGCCACCTTTCATTAGTGTTCTTACTGCCCATCATTCACTAATGGTCTTTACACTACTCTAGGGTAATTATATCTCATGCAACTTACATACCCATAGTTGCATTCTCTTTTATCATTCTGGTCATAACCCTTCATTATACTCATTATTAGCAAAAAAATATATTTCTATCTTGTTTCTTGATCATACATGTTCATTCATGCGTACTACCTGCATTTATATCCTTACGACACTTCTTCAACCATTTCCTAGTGTCTTCCTCAATTACCCCAACCCAATACCTTTTTCTAAGGTTATCTAAAATTGTAACCTATTGCATAACGAAGCCGGAGACTTTACCAGTCTCATATCTATGGCCTAATAATATGGGTACGCATAACCCTCAATAATACGTAAAACTATCCTTTTACGTGGGGGAGAGAGCTTATCTTCCTTTCATAATCTTTATCATCAAGCGCCACCTTATAATCGTATAGATTTTTAAGACCTACCAATGATATATTCTGTTTTCCGCAGGCAGCACTCGTACTTATCTTATTCTTTCTTTGCGCATTTTTCCTGAAACCATTCGGAAGGTCGTGGCCCTGACTGCCACACTAAACCAATTCCAAGTACCTCCAAGTCACTTAACATAAACTCCTTCAATGATCGTACGTTTTCATTTCCATCTCTTAACCCCTCAATATTCAAGTATCACATTCTTTCAGCATCAATTTATTTACTTCAAATGAACAAGTCACATAGACTTACTAAAATCAAGTCACATGGACTTTTCAATTAATTATGTCAAAGAAGGAAGGATAATTCACTTATTTCAATCACTTCCCTTCCTTTCCACTCGGTAACCGGCTCACCGGAAAACTGGAATCTAACCAACCTCTCTATGCAGTCAACGTTGGCCTAACCAGAAGCCAACTAGTCCGTACCCATAATGACCTCAAAGTCTGTCATTTCCAGCTCTACTAGGTCGCTGTGGTGACGATCGTATCATCACCGCAATTCTTATATACGCCACTACCACCCAATTACTCACGGGTGTAGCTACCTCGAAAGATTCTTATGGATTCAGGCTCTATTCTTTTACACTTGGTTGCTCCTTTTCCGTACTTCCAAACTTATTCTAGCATACGTACATAACCTCCATACTGATTCTGGCCTCCAAATTTGGAGTTACTATATCAACCAATTTAAGGCCATTTCCGTGCCCCAAGCCTACATTACCCTTCCCTTCATACGGGTAAGATAGCTTCTTATAATACCATAATCGTGTTGTCTTGATCACAACAACCATACTTACTCTATACAGATCTCATCCGTACAATTCTCTTAAGCATACTACGTAGCTTAATCTATCATCTAGTCTTCCATTAAGTCTCTTAACATGATTTCTTAAGGGTTCATTACCTTCTCAGACAGCTCACCACCTCTTAATTATCTCAAATTAGTACGTAAAACTTTGATGAGAATTCATTAAGTTGTTTCATACCTTCCCGGTATCTAATTAGTCCTTACCAATTCTTGGTAATCTAAAATCATTCTAGGCAACACACGTCTGACCCTCATACATAAATCCGTATAGATGTATGTCATAATACCAACTATACTACAATTATTACCAATCTGGATACGCAATCCACATAATCCTTCCTGGGTCACTGCTGTTTTTCTCATAGTTGCAATCAACATAACTCGTTAGGGAGAGACGACCCTAACAACACAGCTCTATCGCACGATCTCAAAGTGAGAAGAATGGAAACCAATCCTAAATGTCCTGCAGAACTCCTGGTTATAGATGTGGTGCACAACACACCGATAACCAAGACTCTACTAGACACGATGTGTAGACACTTTCCGATGACTAACTGCTCTGATACCACTTTTGTCATGACCCAACCTGCTCATGATGGTGCCTGCCCTACCGCACCCTACAAGTATCATCCAGATAAAATCAGCGAACATACATACAAATCTTAAATATACAAAGAATGTGAAATAACAACAAAGCTAGCCGATAAGGCCACCTTCCCGAATATATACATAGCCAAAAGTTTACATCTTTTATACAAACCGACCCACCCATACGACTACGCACTTAAGAATTTTAACATAACAAATGTGGCGGGACAGGCTCCACATACCACCGAATGTACAACCATCGACAATACGAGACAAGCCTCGAGTAATGGAGCTTCAACAAATGAACGGTGATCCAAGAGTAAGGACCAACTACTGTTTAATTCTACTGCATTTAACGCAGCCCCCCGAGGAAAGGGGGTCAGTACAAAATATGTACCAAGTATATGAAACTGAAAGTACAGCAATTTAAATCATAAGTCTAGGCATAAAGCTGGAGGCAAGTATGATAACCAAATTAATAGTGCATTGTGCCTTATTAACAATGAGAGTACTAGAAGTAATCTTACCATTTCTACAATAAGAGCTTATGATCAAACTCGGGCCCCCCGCCCATAGTATCATTACACAATCCTATTCATGGGACTATTTCACCTGCATAGGTCATGTGGACCCGCAATGAGTACATACGCCGCACTCGCATCGTGGGGAGCAAATTCACGGAATATGTAGTAACCCGGGGGTTTACCCCGCAAGAAATAATATAACACTAGCACTAAAGGCTATCATAAATATCATAACATAAGCACAACTGGCTATCATAGATATCATAAGCAAGTTAAGAAACCCCTTAACTTCTTATTGGACTTACGTAAGGTGTACTCTCATTTCATTAAACTTAAGGCACTATCATGTCACATAAAATTCGGGAATTTAACTCAAAGTACTACGTACTCCATACTCTTTTAAAATGACTCTTTTAAATATTAACCCCAAGATACTAACACCCTTAGTATCAAGTCGCGTTTACTTTTCAAAACAAGTCACTACACCTTTTGAAATTCATTTCAAAGCTTTTAACCCAAGTGACTTCTACTTTCAAAACTTAAGCAACTTATGACTTTAAATCAAGTTGCCCTTTCTCTAAATCAAGTCATTTATCTTCTTTAAAATCAATAGAGTAAACCACTCTTTTATCTTCCATAAAGTCGTTATAACTAATTTTCCATAAAGCCATTATAACACTTTATGTCTTTTTTTGAAAACCAAGGCATCTACATTCTTTAAAATCAAATGAGTTAACTTCCTGACTCAATCAAACTTGCACATTTAAAATCAAGTCTATGAATTCAAAAGACGCCGAATTCATTTGAAGCTTGTACGTCTATCGTACCATACATTTATACAACTTCATGCTCAAGAGATAGGAAAATTTTCACATACCTCTCCGACTTAATCCACTTGCCAAGTTGAATACGCCGCATATAGCATGTCAACCTATAATGACCATAATACAGCTATCAACTTCTAGCTTTTATCGTAGAATAATTCTAAATATAAAGCTTCCCATTCTACGAAAAATTGGGCAACACTTCCTTTGTTTCTACGTACTTTTCCACCTTTTTCAAGGCCCGAAAATCAATAACCAACATGCCACATTTAAGGCTCAACCAATCAACTAATTAAAGGGGATTACACGCCTAACAGGACGTGTAAAATTCTGCCCCACAATTGTATAAAACAGTCCAATAATTCAATGGCCATTCTCGGCTATAATGTATAACAACATATAGTATTTTTCATTTCCTTTCTAATCCAAATCGTTATTCCAACATGTTATATAAGTCACAATCACTTAAAACAACTATATTCTCTTCCTTATATAACATGTACCGATTATAACCAACAACTGAATTGATTTACAACTTTAATGGCTAGCATGCCAATTTTTGGTTTTAACATGTCAACATGATCCAAATCTTTTCAAACTTCATTCTATATATCACATGCTCGTCTATCAACTACTATAACATGTAATCTTCAATTACATTAAGAAGACGAATGTTTTACCTCAATAAGCCCAAATATTATCCAAGACTTCAAGTCTATCCTTAGCAACTTTAGCTCTTCTTCTTGACGTTCCAATCCACTCCAAGCAACCCTTATAAGCTTATGAAGAACTCCTCTTCAAGTTCCAACTTCAACTATGAAAAACCCCTTAGGTTTTCATGTTGTGACTAACGTAATAACGTAGTTTTTCCAGAATTGGTATTGGGATATCCTGAGAATCCCTCTAGGGATCTTAGGTTTAAGTATTGTTAATTATGAAGCAAGATTGCAAAATTTTTTATGTGGAAAAAGGGCATTACCGAGATCTCCTCTTGAGCACACAAGTCTTGCCAATTTTTAAATAAGTGTTGGAATGTCTTGCTACAAGTAGTAGTAATATATAATGAGACCAAGGGCTAGGATTAATCCAAATGAAAGGCTAGGATGTGGTCAATTATCTCAAGCTATCTTGACTACTTGACTTAGTCAATTTTATCATGCCAAAATTGGCTACACTTAGCCATGATTCTCGTCCAACATGACCCATGTGGAGGGTGACACATGTCGCCCTCCCATTGGTCCATAAAACGCTGTTTCCCAAAATTTTCATAATTGGTCGAAATATCGAAAACCTTGTGGGCCCCACAAAAACGTAAAATTTCCCGAGTGGGCCCCACGTATCCAACTCTGAAGATAAAATTCCATAATTCTGATAAATTCTAAAAGTATCAAATAACAAATTTGAGAACACAATTCTTATTAACGAACAATTTCCTTTTTTTTTCCTTCCCGAGGTTCGGAAGATTTTTCCTTCGGAAAATAATTCTTTCTTTCGTTCAAACTTTTAAGTCTTGTGTTCTCCCGTCTATTCTCCTATACATGTCCTGGAATTACGGGGTGTAACACTTGTCTTGGAACCACATACCCCTCGGGTTGGTACATATAGATTTATTCTTCCAAATCACCATTAGGAAGGTTGTCTTCACATCCATTTGATGTATCTCAAGATCCTGCAACACAACGATCGCAATGAATACTCATATGGATGTCATCCAAGACACCATGGAGTACATGTAAAAGTAGTCAATGCCCTAATTTTGTCGATAGCCCTTGAATACCAACCTGGCCTTGTACTTATCTATATATACATCTGCTTTATACTTCCGTTTGAGTATCCATTTACACCCCAATGATTTGTTTTCCGGAGGAAGATCAACTAACTCCCAAGTATGGTTGTGCAGAATGGAGTCTATTTCACTCTAAATAGCTTCTTTCCAGAGTGGTGCTTCTGGAGTTGACAATGATTCAACAATTGTTCGTGGTTCGTCATGAACCATATAAGCTACAAAGTCTGGACCGAAGGACTTATCCTTCTGTTAGGTATATTTTATATACACTTTTTTAGTCATTTTTAGTTAGTATTTTTCTTATTTTCTTTGAAATCAGTGTCGTCTTAAGGTCGTTTTTCTTTCTTTTGTGTCGCAGCGGTCCTAAATGGAGAAATGGAAAAAAGAAGATAAAATAAGCTTAATTGAGGTGTAATTGCACAAGAAAAGGACCAAAAAGTGAAGCATAAGAAGTTTAGGAAAGCATAGAAGAAATCTGACGAAGTCCAGACGAAAAAAAGACACAAAATCGAAAAAATGCCAGAAGAAGTCACAGGCGCCGCGACGCTAAATAACCTGTGAGTTCTGATTTTGTCGCAGTAGTTTCAGTGTCGTGGCGCCAGCATGCAGGGCCACGGCGCCGACGTGGTATTTCTGATTTTTGGCCGAATTTCAGAGGGTTAAAAGGGTCCGAAGCGCAAGTTTTCTCAAGTATAAAACCCTAAAACCATGCTCATTAAGAGGATCTTGTACATAATTCTACATTCTACTTTGGAGAGGAAAAGGAGGCCACAAGCTACAAGATTGGAGACAACTTTGTAAAAGTTCTTTCCTTTTCTCTTTTATTTATTCCAGTTTATGTTTGATTGTAATTTAGTTCTTAGCATGTCTATGGCTAGGAGCTAATCTTTTAATTAGGGCTTTCCATTGAATCGCTTGAAACTCGTTTTTATGAATTAATGCATTAGTTTGGTTTCTTCTTCATCTTGTTAAGATTTATTCAATATTGGTTTGAATGTTTGATAGTTAAATGATCACTAATTATCATAATTTATATGATTTCGAATCGTGATCCGAGATGGGAGATTTGGATATGCTGTAATTGAATAGACATAGGTTAAAATCGTAGACGAAAGTACCCCGATACTTGTGTAGCATTTTAGGTTATTGTTCTTAATCCTCCTATGAGGTAAAATCTATCATAGAAATATAGAAGGTTTCTGCACTGGGGTTGAGCTTTTATATATCCTAACCGGAATATAAGATAGACTAGTTAACCTGTTATCTTAACGTAGAAGAAGAAGTCATTGTTGTTGCATTAAGGATTGAAAAGAGTGGATAGTCGAGGATATCAGAATCCTATTTCCACCATAACTGATTTAAATCAAAGCATATTTAGTTAACTCTTGCAATTGCTTTAGTAGTTTTTAGATAAAAACCCAAATCAAACTATCATTAGCCAAATAGATAACATAGAGTAGATGTTCGGTAATTGAAAATCAGTCTCTGAGGACGATATTCGGTCTTACAGACTATATTACTTGAAACGATACGTACACTTGCGTAAGCATTTGGAAAATCGCTAACACCTTCCTGGCCCTTTTACTTCATCTTGATTCCATCTCTGGAGCCTCCAAGTCCTGAGAATCTGGAACACTATATTCCGGATAATCAGCCACTTCGGAGTCCACTAGATCTAAACCACCTAGATCCGGGTAGTCAACGACTCCGAAATCCTATGAGCTTTGTTCATAAATTCGTTTGCGAGAGGTTATGACTCTTTCCTTTCTAGAAAACGTGTCCTCAAAAAAATTGGCATTCCTTGATTCCATGATTGTACCCACATGGATGTCTGGTACATTTGACTTATGCACTAAGAAGCAATAAGCACTACTGTTATTTGAATATCCGATGAATATGCAATCTACAGTCTTAGGTCCAATCTTGGCCTGTTTTGACTTAGGTACTTCAACCTTTTCCAAACAACCCCACACCTTTAAGTATTTGTAGGTGAGTTTTTTTCCCTTCCATACCTCGTAAGGAGTCTTGTCCTTATTCTTATGTGGGACTCTATTAAGAATCTTATTAGCGGTAAAGACATCTTCTCCCCACATGTTTTGGGGAAGGCCAGAATTGATGAGCAAGTCATTTATCATTTCCTTTAACATACGGTTCTTGCGTTCAGCGACACCGTTTGATCGAGGTGAGTATGGAGCCGTCGTTTGATGAACAATGCCCGATTGGGCATAATATTCCTCAAATGGCGCTACGTATTCTCCCGTTCTATCACTACAAATTAATTTAATCTGTACACTTAGTTGGTTTTCAACTTCTGTTTTGTAGTGTTTGAACACTTCAAAGGCTTCATCTTTACTTTTCAACAAGTAAAGGTAACAATACATTGTGTTGTCATCTATGAACATCACAAAGTACTTGTTCCCCCTCTAGATTGAGCAAACTTTAAATCACATATATATGTGTGAATAAGTTCTAGAGGAACGATTTTCCTTTCGACAGATCTAAAGGGAATCTTTGTAAGTTTTGCCTTCACGCACACCTCACATTTACGTTGAGGGTTTACGTCGATAGACGACAACAACTCCAACTTTACTAACCTTTGGATAGATTGATAGTTTACATGGCTTAATCTATGATGCCATAAATTAGAGGACTCAAGCAAATAAGAGGAAGCTTCAATTTTATTGATAAAAGACATTACAAACAAGGCGTTAACTTTGAAGAGGCCTTCACAGACGAAGCCCCTTCCTACAAAAGTTCCACCCTTGGTGATTACAAATTTATTGGATTCAAACACTAGCATAAAACCAGTATTAACCAACAAAGGACCTGAAATTAAATTTCTTCTAATATCAAATACATGCATTACCGCCTTCAGAATAAGCTCTTTTTCGAAAGTCATCTTCAGGACCACCTTTCCTACCCCCAGCACATCAGAAGAAACATTGTTACACATGAACGACTTCTTATCTGAAACCGGTGTATATGTGGAAAATGCTTCTATGTTGGAACAGATGTGACAGGTAGCACCCATGTACATCTACCACTGCATGAGGTTCTTAACGAGGTTAGTTTCAAGCACCACCGCCGAGAATTCCTCAATCATATCGTCAAGAAGCGTGTCTTCGACGATGTTAGCCTTTACCTTTCCTTTGGCTTTCTCTTTGTTCTCATTTTTGAGTTTGCGGCAATCCTTGATCATGTGACCAGGTTTCCCACAGTGATAGCAGCTCCCCTTAAACTTCTCTGTTGTTGGGGCCTTACCATCCTTCTGGAACTTGTGCTTCTTGCTCGTGTTCCCTTTGGCCTCCGCCAGATTTGTCTTTGCCTCAGCGGATTGCTTACCCTTAGACATGGCCTTCTTATTATCCTCCTGAATCTGGAGTTTGATAACAAGTTCCTCAAATGTCATCTCCTTTGTCTTGAGTTTTAAGTAACTCATGAACTCATTCCACGAGGGAGGTGACTTCTCAATTAACGTTGAAACCAAAAATTACTCATTTGATTTCATTCCTTTCAAATCCAGATGATGTAAAATCATTTGGAAATCTTAGACATGGGACATCACAGTTTTGCCATCCACCATTTGAAATTTCAGAAATTTCCCACGAAGAATTTGTTAGTACCAACATCTTATGTGTTGTACATTTTCTGTAATTTATCCCACAACTCTTTGGCGGTGCCAACGGTGCAATACACCGTGTAGAGAGGGTCAAACAAGTTTTTTATGATATAATTCCGACAGATGAAATCACTATGACCCCATGCATCAAGAGTCATTTTCATGCCATTAATGACATGGATATCTTGACCCCCTCCAGCCATTTCATTTGGCTGAGGATCCGTTTCATCTCCAGCTTGTGGAGGATCTTCTGTTAGGAAATGAGTCATTCCCATAACAGTCAAGTAAAACATCATCTTCTGCTGTCATTTCTTGAAGTTGGATCCCATGAACTTTTCTGGGCGTTCATGGTGGAATTCAGGGGGTGGAGGAACTGTAGCGTTCCCTTGAGAAGAGAGAAAAGCGTTGTGTGAGCCTTGAGCAGCAGTATGGAAGGCACTGGGTGTGCCTTGAGCAGCAGTGGGGAATGCATTGGTGTTTCCTTGAGCAGCAAAAGTTTCAGCAGCAATTTGTTCTCCTTCAGTCATCGTTGTTAGCACTTACAACGAATATTCTCTTAAGATTGTGAGTACAATAATTGTAATTACAAAAATTGCTTGGAACGGAAAATAAGTAACTATTACAAATATTACAATCTGAAAACAATAACAAAATAAGGTTTGCTGAGTCGAGTGATATTCACTCTGTCCTTAAGACAATATTGTCCCGTATATATTGTTTTACGGTGATTGACAACTTGTCTCCCAAGATAAAACAACAACTAACTAATGAGCAAAGGAAACTCAAATGTTTACTATAAGAAGAACATTTGAGTGTGTGAAAGAAAGCTTAGAGAAGAAGAAATAGTTCAGAAATCTGAATTTGGTGTGTTCTTCCAATTGTACCAAAGACCTCAATTTATAGTGTAAGGTAAATGACCTCTCAACTAGACAACTAATGGCCTTCAATAGCCATGTAATGACACGTATTGAGAAGTTATAAGAAGTCAAATAATGGATGAATTCATGTGTCAAGTAATGGAGATTCAATGCTCCAAAACCAACCCAAGAGTCGGAAACGTCATTTACACACGCGTGCACACCTAGTGTCAGATATCGTAATTTTCACTAATGAAAGAGATATAGGTACGTAAGTGACATGTTTGAGACATAGAATGATGGATGGTTATTGGCCAAATGACAAGTGTTCCACGTTAGTAAACGAAGGAAGAAGTGTGTGAAGTGCAAGATGAAAAAATTCGAAAATCACCGCGGAGCCGTAAAGGGTCGCGACTCTAATTGAACCGTCTGGAGCTCAAGCGCCACGGAGCCTCCCAGGCATATCCGCGACGCTTCACATGCAGTGAGGTCGACGGGAGACGAAAAGTTTCTGACTTTTGGGCTGATTTTTGAAGAATTGATCCTCCATTACTTGACACTTGAATTCAGCAATTATTTAGCTGAATTATAACTCCTCAATAAGTGTCATTACATGGCTATTGAAAGTCATTATATGGCTTGTTGGGAGGTCATCTTCATTACACTATAAATTGAGGCATTTGGCTCAATTGGAAGAACACACCAAATATTCAGATTTATGATTTACTTCTTCTTCTCTAAGCTTTCTTTCACACATTCAAAGACTCTTCTTTTAGTAGACACTTGAGTTTCCTTTGCTCATTTGTCAGTTGTTGTTTTATCTTGGAAGACAAATTGTCAATTACCGTAAAAGGATACATACGGAACAATATTGTCTTGAGGACATAGTGTTAACACTCGACTCAACAAATTTCTTGTTGTAGTTTACTTTTCTGTTTTTGTTCCAGTTTGTTATCGTTGTAACAGTTGCTTACTTTCCGTTTCCTTGTATTTATCATTGTACTCACAATTATATTAACAAATTCAAAAACTTTAAATTATATATGCACAGGATCTTATTGCAACTAGAGCTCTCTAATAAGGCTAGTGTTCAACAGAAAATTCGTTTATTAGATACCAGTTGAACTTTTTTGAAAAGGTCTTTATCAACACAATTAATTCAAATATTATAAAACCTTTGATTTAAGCGGTTGCAACAGTAAATAAAAATTGAAATAACGAATAAGATAATTGGCAATAATCAATTAACTAAATAACTAATGGGGGAGAGATTCTTATTCGATCTCATGAGAACAACCATGAAAATTGTTGGAAGAATAATGTTTGAACAATGGTGTTTCGCAGAACATCATAGAGAGAAATTGAATATTCCAGCGAAAAATTAGATTGAGTACAATCAGGTAATAATGGGACTCAATTACATATGGCTCAATAAAATCAATGGCTAAAACAAAAACTTAATAAGATGTCATAAACTTTTTATAGAAATCACAATAAACTTTTTCAGTTGCACGAGTACACATATTCCTTTTTCAGGTTCGACATGAACTTTTAAGTGTTCTAATTCACCATTGCTTAGACAACAATCTAGCTACATGATTCCTTAAATGGTCATATATGAATGTTCTTTAACGTTCGACTATGCTTTAAATGTAAGTAAAGTTTCATTTTAATAAATACTACGTTCTTCTATTTTCTAGAATGTTAAATCAATTATCCGCACGCTGATCAATAGAAGCACATAATTTATAGAATGATCAAACACGTGCGCATACATCTTCATGCAGAGAACTACTTATATACTTAGGGGTGTATTCAATTAGGATTTTAAAAGATTTTTTTGAGATAAATAAGTATTATGTTTGGATTTTAAGATTTATCATAAGATTTATAAAGATTTGAAAGGATCACGTGGATTTTTTCTCTAATCCTTTTGCTCTCATCATCACCACTTTTTTATAATTTTTCATCACTAGTTTTCAATGTAAAATATATCAAAAGCCGTTATTGTACTTCTAAAATAACAATATTGTTATGGGATATGATATTTGAACGCCTCTAAGACAATATTTATGAACTAATATGATGATATAAAGTACTACTACAATTATATTAAAAGGTATAAGAAATGAGAAAGAGAAATAGAATGAGAGAGTTTTTTTCTTCACCTATCCAATCTTACATCAACCAAAGAGTGGAATTTATACTACAAAAACTACCACTATTACATGCATGAAATAGTAGAAATTACTATTTTAAGTTGACATGTTAAATAGATATTTCAACACATATTAAAGCATTTGACACATTAGCATGCTTCTAGAATTAGGTGAATTTGACTTTCCCATAATACTCCCCCTTTGAAATATCTATCATGATGCTTCTTTGAAGTCTTGTTGAGGAGAATCTGACGGGAACACATGTTGTCTCGTTAAAAACCTTATAAGGAAAAATTCAGTGGGATAAAAACCTTGCAAGGGAAAAAGAGTACAACAGTATGCTCCCCCTCAATCAAACATGGGTAAAGCTTCTTCAAAGGTCTTGAAGTTGGCGCATTCCGATATTTTGTACATGTTTCTTGAAAACTGATGCTGGTAGCGCCTCTGTGAATAGATCTGCCACATTTTCACTCGAACGTACATATTGGATGTCAAGCTCTTTGTTTCTTTCAAGTTCCTAAGTGAATGAGAAGAACTTTGGAGGAATGTGCTTAGTTCTGTCACTTTTGATATAACCTTCTTTCATCTGAGTAACACATGCAACATTGTCTTCAAATAAATTGTTAGATCCTTATTGACTGGTAGTCCAGATGTTACTTGAATATGTTGTGTACAGACCTCAACCATATACACTCTTTACTAGCTTCATGAAGGGCTATAATTTCAGTATGATTTGAAGAAGTGGTCACGACTGATCTCCAAGATATTGCAGTGTTTTCATATGTAAACACATATCCAGTCTGTGACTTAGCATTATGTGGATCCGATAGATAACCCGCATCTGCATAACCAAGTAAAACTTGTTCTATATTGTTAGGATAAAACAAACCAAGATCATACGTACCTCATAGATATCTGAATATATGTTTTAACCCTTTCCAATATCTCTTTGTAGGACATGAACTAAATCTTGCTAGTAGATTTACAGCAAAAGCTATATCAGGCCTTGTATAATTAGCAAGATACATGAGGGCTCCAATGGCACTAAGGTACGATACTTCAGAGCTAAGGTCCTCATCATTTTCTTCTTTTGGTCGGAATAGATCCTTTTCAACATTAAGAGTTCTACCCGTCATTGGGGTACACAAAGAATTTGCTTTATTCATACAAACCTTTTTAGTACCCTTTCTGTATAATTAGATTGATGTACCATTATTCCATTTTTAGTAATATTCCCCATATTACTATTAGTAATATACATATATTTCATATTATCTTCAGTTACTGTTTTAGTATCATACCCTTGGTTGCATATGTCATTAAAACTCAACAAGTTTCTTTTTTATTTCGGATAGGACAAAGCATTATTGATGACAAATTTTGTCCCTTTTGGTAATACAAACTCAGTATTACCTGTCTCTTCAATCAAGTCTGCGGGACCTGAATTTGTATTTATTACTGCTTTAGTGGGCTTTAAAATAGTAAAATATTTCTTACTTTTGAGGATCGTGTGGGTTGTTGCATTGTCTGGAATACAAATATCTCCAACACGTTTCATATTGAACTTTCAAAAATAAGAGACTTAAAAGAGAGTAAATCAACACAACATATAATTAGCATTATTATTACATAAGGTAAGATAGCACACATCATCACACAAAAGGAAAATACAAGCATAACAAACTGCAAATCGATCACACAAACTTTATTTGTAATACAAGTAGTTATCACATATTTCTAGTCCACGTTCATATCAGATGGTCCTTCAACGAAGTCTGCGGCCTCGAGGTAAACTGAATCGTCCTCAGGTTCATGTTCATTAAAAATGCTTCTTTCCCCTTTCCCTTTACAGGTGCTTTATAGTTTTTGCACAAGTGGTAAGGCGTTCTGCATGCCTTTGACCAATGTCCTTTTTTTCCACACCTGTAGCAGGAATCTTTAGATGATCCTTCTTGGACAGATTTACCTTTGTCATGTCGGTTTATATTAATTGTATCATTTCTAGTCATACGATAATTTCCAAAACCACGTCCACGGCGATAATAATTTCCAAGACCACGTCCACGACCTTGACTACGAAAGTGGCCACGACCGCGAAATTGTCCTTGACCTCTTCCTCGTCCTCTAAACCGACTATAACCACCACGCCCTTGGTTAATATTTATGGCATTTGCTTCTGGAAATATCATTGCCCCTGTAGGGCGGGACTGATGATTTTTAATAAGGAGATCATTGTTTTTTCAAAGAAGTAGCGGTCGCAATTAATTCAGTACTTGTGTACCTCGCATCCCGCATCGCTTTGCAATACGAAATGTGATGCATGGAACGTGGTATACGTTTTTTCCAACTTCTCACCTTCAGATATAATTTTGTCACAAAATTCCAGTTGTGATATAATCCAGTACATAGCAGAATTATAGTCACTCACACTCTTAAAGCCCTGAAATCTCAAATTTATTCCATTCATCAATTAGTGTGGGTAATAACACTTGCTTTTGGTATTCAAATCTTTCTTTAAGGTTATCCCATAGATTTTTGGGATCTTGTGCGTTCATGTACTCTAATTTTAAACCCTCGTCCAGGTGTTGCTTCATTATCTTTAAGACCTTAGCTCTTTTTATTGGCAAATCATCTGATGCTTCCCCATTATTGACTCCTGATAGAATCTTTTCGAGTCCTTCGCACTTGAGATTCATCAGGACATCATTGGCCCAAGACATATAGTTATCCCCATTTAGGCTTAAGGGTGTCGAATTCGAGCTTTAAGTTTGATATTGTCATATCTATAACAACAACAAAATAAAATAACAAAGATGACATAATTTACTCATCATATAATCATAATGAATAAAACTTAAATAAAGAAAAAATAAGAGTTTTAATACATCATTTACCAAATCTAAGTGTTACAGCCCATGCTAAAATTAAAAAAAGGTACGGTGACTATCATCATCAGTTTGCTAGTTTCTCTAGATTATTCATCTAAAGTATAACCGATAAAGAAGTTAATAATGGTAACCAGAGTGAGGATTGCAAGGAAAAATTTACCCATTTTATTAGTGTGGATAAGTATTTTTTTAAGAAAGATGTAATAGTATAAGAATAAGAATGGAGTATATATATAGTAGAATTTTATAAAAATGACCGTTTATGACCGTTGGGTGAGAGGAGAGAAAGTGTTAATATTACTGTTCATAACCGTTAGAATTAGGGGGAAAATATTTTAGTATCATTTAACCGTTGAAATAAAAGAAAATGAGATTATACAAAAATATTAAGTATCACTACTCGATTAAAATCTTTCGTGAGATAATAATATAAAATTTCATATTTTTAATTTTATTTATTTATAAAAGTAACAAAAAATATGAAATAGAAATTTGAGGATGTGGTGGGGGTCGGGGTAGGTGGGGTTAGGGCGGTAGGGGGTAAGAACAAAATTCATATTTTTATAAAAGTAAAAAAAAATATGAAATTGAAATTTGAGAATGAGAAAAAGTCTGATATGTTAGACTGCAATTGTTTATAGGATTTGTTAGTTATACCTTTCACTAAAAAGTCCTTCAAAATCCATATTTTTAAAAAATCTTTCGAAATCTCAAAATTTTGAATAACAAAAGACTTTTTGTTAGTCTTTTAAAATCCTAATTGAATACACCTCGTTAGTGACCCACTTAATTACTAAAACTTCATAAATGTAATCTCATTGGTATAGTGAACATAAGTCAACAACTTAATGTGTGGTTGCTTAAGTGGAAAGATTACCCTTGATTAATACACATTATACTCCACATGAATTAATACACCTCAATGCACATGATGTTACACTAAATTAAATAATTTAATTATAACAATCACAACTTAAATAAGAATACATATCACTTAATGTCTATATTTGTTTGGTGAAAAATATGGAGTGCTGGTAATAAATATTTCTGTTTAAATTGAGATTTAATTTGAGTCACCGAGGATTGAAGTACAATGGGGAAGGATCATTGTTAATCAGAGTATAGAATCATTGATTTCCTTGAGAATTTTGGTATTAAGTTACTCAGAAGATATTTTTTACATTATGATATGAGATTTGTAATTTTGAAATTAATTATCGTAACAAGTAAAAATCACTTGATGGTGTAAAAATGTCTTATACGATTGGTGCATATAATTTAAATTCTTTATGGAATGATTATATGAAGCCCTTTTCTATTCAAGATCCGTAACCTTCCAACTTAATTAGATAAATCAATACATCGTATTGATTTTTACTATATGCATGTCCATAATGCGTTGATTTCTCGTCTGAGGTTGATTGTTTCTCCTACTTTATTTTGCTTTGCTTGTTTTGCCTGATTATGCTTTATCTTGAGCCGAGGGTCTCCCGGAAACACCCGCTCTACATACCAAGGTGGATGTGAGGTCTGTGTTGTCACGACCCGAACCCGGACCCGTGACCGGTGCCTTAACCCGGGCACCCTAGTGACACAACATCAGGGAAAACCAGCGGAATGTAAACTCAAGATAAACAACCATTAAGATATAGAATAGTCTAGCCCAAAATGGCTAACCCAAAAGTTCATAAACCGAACAGTTACATCCTTAACGAACCAAGTGCTGACAAGACTACAGGCCTCTAAGAATGAATAACACTATGACGGGACAGGGCCCCGTCATGCCCCTGAATGCACAAAATATCAACGACTCCAGGGAGGACCATACCAAAAGTCGAGCCTCCAAGAATCGAGCTCCCGACACTGAGAGTACAAGATCCTAGGAACGAGGATCTACCACCGCTTCCTTACCGCAGATGAACGCATTTCGGCGGCGGGGTCAAGACACAACGTACCAAGTATGTAAAATCGAAAATATCAGAGTAATATCATAAGTCCAAAATACATTAAAGTTATAGATAAAACCAAATTATGTCAGACCGGCCTTACTAATAATGAGAGTAACAAGTATACATTTTATAGCATAAAAATAGAGGCTCATGATCAAAACAGGTACCTCGCCTCAGTATCATTAAGCAATCCTACTCCCGGGACTATTTCACCCGCATAGGTCCTGTGGACCCGCATGAGGTCATCCGCCTCGCCATAGACTATTTCACCCGCACGGGACTATTTCACCCGCATGGATCCCGTGGATCCGCACAGTACCATCGCGCACTCGCACGGGACTATTTCACCCGCATGGATCCCATGGTCCGCATCCGCATGAGTACAAGCGCCACACTCGCATCATGGGTAGCAAATCCATGGCATAAATAATAACCCGGGTTTACCCAGAATAATATATATATAACATAGCTCATCCGGCTATCATACATAACATAAGCACTACCGGCCTATCATATCATAACATAAGCACTACCGGCCTATCATATCATAACATAAGCACTACCGGCCTATCATATCATAACATAAGCACTACCGGCCTATCATAACTTAAGCAAGTTAAGAGTCACCTAACTTCTTATTAATAGTATTAATACATCCTCTCATTTTAGTATACCTAAGGCACGATCATGTCTTTTAATAAAAATCCGGGAATTTAACTCAAGTATCATGTACCTCTAACCTTTTAAGGAATAACTCTTTTTATACAAAAATTCCAAGATACTAATCACCATAGTATCAAGTTACGATTTCTTTTCAAAACAAGTCACATTTCCTTTTAAAACTATCTCAAGCTTCTAAATTAAGTGACTTCATTTCTTGTAAAACCTTAGGCAATTCATGCCTTAAAACCATTTTCCTTCCACAAGTTCAAAACATCAAAACCTTTCTCCATTAAACTTTCACAAACTAATATAACCAACTCCCATAAAGCCGTTATATTAGAGTTAACAATAGTAAAACACATTCCCTTAAGTCCAAGGGATTTTTATACTTTTCTTTTAAAACGGCAAGTATCAAATACTTATAACAAACGAAGATTTCCAAATCTTCAGACGCTCACCGCACTACATAGGTACAACTAATCATGCTCAAGAGATAGGAAAGCTCCACATACCTCTTCTCAATCCACAAGCTAAGTCCAATTTACCGCACGTAGTATGTCAACCTAAAATGACCACAACACGCTTATCAAGCTCTAATTATAATGCAGAATTTTCCCAAGTTAAAGTCACCAATTTCCTACGGAAAATCGGGCAGCGCTTTCCTTTGTTTCTACATACTTTGCCACCTTTCCAAGGTCGATTTTTAACGCTCAAATGCCATGTTTAAGGCTCAACAACCAACCAACACTGGGAATTACACACCTAAACTTTGGTGTGTAAAATTCAGCCCCACAAGTTACAACAACTAACCCAACAAGTCTAATGTAGTATTTAGGCAACAACATGCTCATAAAATCCCCAAACCAATTCTTTCATAATCAAACCCCATTTCTTACACGCAACTACTCTAAGTGCATTTTTTCCAACTACAAGCTCTTCCTATTAAACATGCAACGCCCAATACTAACTACAAGAGAAGAAATGTTACCTTGAGTTTTAGCCAAACTTAATCCAACACCTTGCTAGCCTTTTTCCAAGAACACCACCACAATAGTCTTCAAGCTTGTAATAACCTTTCCTTCCTATTACACTTTTGATTTTTCCTTAGGCTAGAATTCCTCTGGGAATTTAGAGAGAAGGATGAGCTTTTAATTTAGAGAGATGGAGTGTAAAGATGAAAAGTTGAAAGAAATGACCAAGCCTTGGTCAATATAATGCATGTAGAAAATCGACTGGGACACTTGTCACCCTCCCATGGCCTCTTTTAAAACAAAATCAGACTTTCTAAGTTTTTTCCGCCAAATTTCCGCCTCGCGCTGTTCGCTTTCCCGGCACATGGCGCTGCAATCTCGCGACCGGATCTTTCGGCCATGCCTCGCTTCCTGGCCATGGCTGGAACTTCGGCTCACCGCACTTCACCCACTCGCGCCATGCCTCGCCCGCGCTGCGCCTGAGGCCCCGAACGTGTTTCTCTAATTTCTCACACGGCCACACGCACGGCCCGAACCATGGGTATAACATTCTCTCTTAGAAACATTCGTCCGAATGTTCCTTCTAGCCTTACACAAAACACAATACAAACATATCTTCTTAACTATTCCTTTGCAAATAAGAATGCTCCCGAGCCACAACATTACTCAAGCATAATCAACTAAATTAACACCAATCGAGGAAAAGGGGTTACCGGAGGTATAGGGAATAAGTGTGGGTATTTCTTCATCATATCATCCTCCGCTTCCCACGCCATCTCTTCTATGTTCTCGTTCCGCCATAAAACTCGACGAAGCCACCTCCTTCGTCCGAGTCGTCTAACTCGACGATCGAGTATCGCTGGGACTCTCCTCATACGACAACTCCTCTCACACCGGATATCCCGACCGGGTGCACTCTAGACGATCTCCAACGATTTCCGTAACATAGACACGTGAAAAAAACCGATGTACCACCTTAAGATCGGACGGCAGTGTCCAACTCATAGGCAACCTTGCCCACTCTTCTGACAACTGACACGGCCCAATGTACTGGCCGAAGTTTCCTTTCCTCCCAAATCTCATCACACCCTTCATGGGTGACACTTTCGTAAAGACCCAATCATTAACCTCAAACTCTAAGTGTCGACGCCGATGATCTGCATATGATTTCGCCGACTGGTTGCTAATAACCGCCTCCCGGATAAGCTTCACCTTATCCATCATCACTGAACCAAATCCGCCCGATTAATCGCACTTTTCCCACTTCAAACCAACCTATCGGTGACCGCCCTTCCTCCCGTATAAGGCCTCATGCGCGCCATCCGAACACTAGAATGGTAGCCGCTGCTATAAGCAAACTCCACAAGAGGTAAATGATCCTCCCACTACCCCCGAAATCAATAACACAAGCCCGCAAAGATATCCTCGTTGTTCGATAGCGCGCTTCTACCGCCCGTCCGCTCGAGGATGAAACGCCGCCGAGACTCACCGTGTCCCTAATCCTTCGAAAGACCTCTGGTTAGCCGTGAACTGCTCTCTATCTCGATATAATCGACACCGACTCGCAAACTCACAATCTCTAATATATAATCGCATAGTCCTCTACAAAAACGCCGCCCCGATCGAAGAAAGTGGGCTGATTTCACACCACAACAATAACCCAAATGGAATCATGTCTCCTCGGGTGCGAGGTAACCTGTAATAAAGTCCATGTTGACCACCTCCCACTTCCACATCGAATATCAATACCTGTAATAGCCCACCGCTCGTGCTCAACCTTAACTCGCCGACAAATAGACACTGGGCAACAAACCGCCACGCCCCTCTTCAAACCATCCCACCAATACACGCACTGAGGTCATGGTACATCTTAGTCGACTCGATGAATCGAATAACGAGCACCGCCTCTCCCTGCACCGCCGACGGTCCTCGCCACATCGGGAACACACAACCGCCTCGATCTTAGCACCCCATCCTGCTACCTCAAATAGACTCTTTCTTCCCGAGAGTCGCATCTCGCATCGCATCAAAATCGGATCCTCATATCGCCGCTTCTTCACCTCCTCGACGATGGAAGACTCGCGACCTTCGAACCCGAATTCGCATTAACGGAATCAACCAAACGAACCCCAAGGCTTGCTAATCGTGTAACTTCTGACCATATCCCTTTTCTCGTCTCAACATCGATAGACTACCCATCGACCGCGACTAAGGGCATTCGCAACTATATTGGCCTTCCCCGGTGGTACGTAATATCAACATCGTAATCCTTAAGAGCTCCAACCACCGCTCGCCGCAAGTTCACTCCTCCTCTGGCCGAAGATGCATCGAGACTCTTGTGGTCTGTGTAAATGTCCACATGAACTCCATATAAATAATGTCTCCAGATCTTCAAGGTACGATTAATCGCCGACTCTAAATCGCGAGTAGCGTAATTCCTTTCATGCTTCTAACCGCCGGAAACATAAGCTCTAACCTTATCGTGTTGCGTACAAGACACAACCTAGCCCAACACCCAACGACATAATAATACCCTAACCTCTAGTCTCTCAAGAGGGGTTAGAATCGTAGTCGTGGTCAACTTCTTCCGATAATCGGAAGCCTTTCTTGTACTTCATAAATATTCGCATCCTAAATCTCAATTACTGCCTCGCTTCTTTCTCTCTGCAACCAAACTTGGTTACTACACTTAGATCTGATTCTTTTGCTTGCGCATGGCTAAGACTTCCGCCAATCACAATTTAGGGAGACTTCTTGCTCTCATCAAGTAGTAATCCTATTATTCTCTCCCACCGTAGAGCTTATAGTCCTGTTCAACCTCAATTCACGACTACATAATCCAATGACTTGTCAAGATTTCTTATCGCTCGAGTGTCTACTGCCTTTCCTTTATAAGTTATTTCAAGTTGTCCCGGGTCCCTTACCCTCCGTATTCTCTTACTATCTTTCTCGCCAAGACAGATGCTACTACCTTTCCTCGAGGTGTTCCTACCGCCCATTACTTACTAATGGTCTTACACTAGTCCGGTAATCAGATCTCGTGCAACTTACATAACCATAGTTGTATTCTCTTTTATCCTTCCGGTCATAACCTACCTTATGCTCATTAATAGTAAAGTGTTTCTAATTTGATCCATAATCGCATAGCTTCAAATATGCGCACTACACCGCATTTTTCTTACGACACTTCCCCGACCATTTCGTAACGCCGTTCTTAATTACCCCCAACACAATACTTTTTCCACGGATATCTAAAATCGTAACTTATGGCACGACGACATCAAGACCTACCCGCCTCCCATCCTTCGCCTAACTACACGGGTACACATAACCCCATAATACGTAAGGCTATTCTCTTATGTAGTGGAGAGAACCTATCTCCCTTCATTAAACTTTCTCGTGTCACAACCCTAATCACCGGTCCTCTCGTGGTCCCGTAATTATCTAATCATTACGCACCGCCTTAAAATCGTAGATTTTCAAAACCTACCAAAGATGCCCTCGCTTTACTGGCAGCATGCTTATTTTATTCTTGCTTGCACATTTCCTTGAAATTATCCGGCGTCGTGGCCCTTACCGCCACACCAAACCAACTCCAAGTACCTCCAAGGGCACTTAACATAAATTCCTTCAAATCCAAGTATTACTTACTTTGCGGCCAATTTTCCTCAATGAACAAGTCACACAGACTTATTAAAACAAAATGCCAAAGCAGGAAGGATAATTCACCGTTACTACTACTTCACTTCCTTTACCGAATCAATCTCTCTTCAGAGTCCACGCTGGCATAACCAGAGGCCAACTAGTCCGCACTCATAATGACCTCAACGCTCATAATACCGCTTAGGTTTGCTAGTGGTCCCACGATCAGACGCTTCCCGCAATTAGTATACACCCGCCGCCTACCACCCATCACTCACGCGTAGTTACCTCTAAAGGTTCTCATGGATTCGCTCTATTTCTTTCACACCGGTTGCTTACTTTCACGGCCGATTTTTTTCAGACTCCCAAACTTATTCTAGCTTACGACATAACTTCCATAATAAAGCCGCCCCAATCTTGGAGTTACTAAGTCAAACAATATAAGGCCATTTCCGCTCACAACCTCGTTCCGGTGGAACGCGCCCACTAACCTGCATAACGATTAACTGCACTCGCTTGTTCCTCGCGGACTGTTACGAATGACTACTATCAACCGATCCCACCCCATAAACGTACCCTAACTTCTCATAATACCATGACCGTGTCGCCTTGATCACAACAACCATTACTTACTCCACACGGATCTCATCCGTACTACCCTCTTAAGCATACCACGAGCTTAATTTACAAACATAGCCTCCCATTGGGCCCTTAATTAAGCTTCTAAGGTTCCATTACTTTTTCCGACAACTCATCATCTCCTAATTATCTCAAACTAGCACGTAAACCTCACGAGAGTTCCTTAACTGCTCACACCTTCCCAGATCTATTTAGTCCTTACCAAATCTCGGTAATCTAAAATCATTCTAGGCAACACATACGTGACTCACACGTAAACTGTGATAGCCGTATGTCACAATACCAACTATACTACAAGTATTACTAACCCGATACGCAATCCGCATAATCTTCCCGGTCATCTGCTTTCGTAGTCGCAGAACACCATAACTCGTTAGTGAGAGACGCCCTAACCACACAACTTTCATCGCACGATCTTAGAGTGAAAGAATGGAAACCAATCCTAAATATCCCGCACTCCGACATTATAGATGGTGCGCACAACACACCGATAATCAAGACTCTACTAGATACGGCTCAGACTCTTTCCGAGGATTAATCGCTCGATACCACTTTTGTCACGACCAACCCGACCGCGTGACTTGCCTTAACCCGCACCCTAGTGACACAACATCGTGGAAAACCAATGGAATGTAAACTCAAGATAAACAACCATTAAGATATAGAATTGTCTAGCCTAAACTGGCTAAACCAAAAGTTCATAAACCGAACGCTACATCCTTAACTAAACAAGTCCGATGCACTACAGTGCCTCTAAGAATGAATAACACTATGACGACAGGCCCCGCCCCGCCTCGAATGCACAAAATATCAACGACTCGGGAGGACCATACCAAAAGTCGAGCCTCCAAGAATCGGAGCTCCCGACACTGAGTACAAGATCCTAGGAACGAGGATCTACCACTGCTTTCCCTTACCGCAGATTTAACGCAGCTCGGCGAAGGGGTCAAGACACAACGTACCAAGTATGTAAAATCGAAAATATCAGAGTAATATCATAAGTCCAAAATACATTAAAGTTATAGATAAAACCAAATTATGTCAGACCGTGCCTTACTAATAATGAGTAACAAGTATACATTTTATAGCATAAAAATAGGAGGCTCATGATCAAAACAGGTACTCGCCTGTAGATCATTAAGCAATCCTACTCCCGGGACTATTTCACCCGCATAGGTCCCGTGGACCCGCATGAGGTCATCCGCCTCGCCATAGGACTATTTCACCCGCACGGGACTATTTCACCCGCATGGATCCCGTGGATCCGCATGAGTACCATCGCGCACTCGCACGGGACTATTTCACCCGCACGGATCCTATGGTCCGATCCGCATGAGTACAAGCGCCGCACTCGCATCACGGGTAGCAAATCCATGGCATAAATAATAACCCGGGTTTACCCAGAATAATATATATATAACATAGCTCATCCTATTATCATACATAACATAAGCACTACCTACTATCATATCATAACATAAGCACTACCGGACTATCATATCATAACATAAGCACTACCGGCCTATCATATCATAACATAAGCACTACCGGCCTATCATAACTTAAGCAAGTTAAGAGTCACCTAACTTCTTATTAATAGTATTAATACATCCTCTCATTTTAGTATACCTAAGGCACGATCATGTCTTTTAATAAAAATCCGGGAATTTAACCCAAGTATCATGCACTTAACCTTTAAGGAATAACTCTTTTTATACAAAAATTCCAAGATACTAATCACCATAGTATCAAGTTACGATTTCTTTTCAAAACAAGTCACATTTCCTTTTAAAACTATCTCAAGCTTCTAAATTAAGTGACTTCATTTCTTGTAAAACCTTAGGCAATTCATGCCTTAAAACCATTTTCCTTCCACAAGTTCAAAACATCAAAACCTTTCTCCATTAAACTTTAACAAACTAATATAACCAACTCCCCATAAAGCCGTTATATTAGAGTTAACAATAGTAAAACACATTCCCTTAAGTCCAAGGGATTTTTATACTTTTCTTTTAAAACGGCAAGTATCAAATACTTATAACAAACGAAGATTTCCAAATCTCAGACGCTCACCGCACTACATAGTACAACTAATCATGCTCAAGAGATAGGAAAGCTCCACATACCTCTTCGGTCAATCCACAAGCTAAGTCCAATTTACCGCACGTAGTATGTCAACCTAAAATGACCACAATACGTTTATCAAGCTCTAATTATAATGCAGAATTTTCCCGTTAAAGTCACCAATTTCCTACGGAAAATTGGGCCGCTTTCCTTTGTTTCTACATACTTTGCCACCTTTCCAAGGTCGATTTTTAACGCTCAAATGCCATGTTTAAGGCTCAACAACCAACCAACACCGCGGAATTACACACCTAAACTTTGGTGTGTAAAATTCAGCCCCACAAGTTACAACAACTAACCCAACAAGTCTAATGTAGTATTTAGGCAACAACATGCTCATAAAATCCCCCAAACCAATTCTTTCATAATCAAACCCCATTTCTTACATGCAACTACTCTAAGTGCATTTTTTTCCAACTACAAGCTCTTCCTATTAAACATGCAACGCCCAATATCAACTACAAGAGAAGAAATGTTACCTTGAGTTTTAGCCAAACTTAATCCAACACCTTGCTAGCCTTTTTCTCCAAGAACACCACCACAATAGTCTTCACAAGCTTGTAATAACCTTTCCTTCCTATTACACTTTTCAGATTTTTCCCTTAGGCTAGAATTCCTCTTGGGAATTTAGTAAGGATGAGCTTTTAATTTAGAGAGATGGAGTGTAAAGATGAAAAGTTGAAAGAAATGACCAAGCTCGTCAATATAACGATGTAGCGTAAAATCGGACGTGGGACACTTGTCACCCTCCCATGACCTCTTTTAAAACAAAAATCGACTTTCTAAGTTTTTTCCGCCCAAATTTCCGCCTGCGCCATGCGTTTCCTGGCCATGCACAGAACTCGCGACTGGATCTTTCGGCCATTCGCTTCCCGGCCATGGCTGAACTTCGCTCACCGCACTTCACCCACTCGCGCCGCGCCCGGCGCCCGCCTCGAGGCCCACGAACGTGTTTCTCTAATTTCTCACACGGCCCCACACGCACGGCCCGAACCATGGGGTATAACATGTGTACATTCTACTAGGGGTGTACACCGGTCCAAAACCGGACCGGACCGGATCGGAACCGGAATGGACCGGAATCGGAATCCTGTTTTTTTCCGGATCGAGGATCGAATCGGAATATTCCGGTCCGAATTTTGGACCGATTGGACCTGGTTGTTTTTAAATGCAATTTTTAATCCTAATATGTTATATTACTAATTTTACATTATCAATGCTTCTTTACAAAACTAATTTTACTATTTTACATTATCAATGCTTCTTTACAAAACTAATTTTACTAATTTACATTATCATTAGCAGCCAGCAAGCAGTAGACATGAGTCCAGCACACAACATCAACCAGCAACATCAAGGCAGCAAGTGCAGCAACCAAAGAACTAACAAGTGCAAATAGGTAACAAAGCAAGCAGCAAAGACACCGCACACGCAGTAAGAGTTCGCTGCGCGGCCCGTTAAGGCATGAATAGCAATGCATACAACACCGGAGTTGTATGGTCGATCGGGCGAGTGACGCAATGGAAGAGTGGCGCGAGTGGCGCATAATACAGGCGGATATGATCGACGGGCAAGATGGGGATGTTAAGATGTAAATGACTCAAGGGGAGGGTGTGGAGGATTAGTGGGTTCTTGGGGGTTCTCGGCGGTAATCGGGATGTCAAGATGTGAAGGGGAGGGTTTTTGGAGAGGAAATAGGGTTTGGAGAAATTGGAATGAAATGAGGGATTGAGTGATTAAGCGTGAAACGAAAATTATTATGGAGAGAAATGAGAATGGTCAACCGGTCAAGGCCTCAAGGAGTTTTGGGCTTGGGCTGAACGAAAATTATTAAATTTTAAAAAAAATTGGGTTGGATTCCGGTCCATTCCGGTCCGGACCGGAAAATTCTGGTTTTTATCCTACCCGGACCGGAAAACCGGAATCCCTCATTTTGAAGGATCGGGGACCGGACCGGTCCATTCCGGTCCGGTTTCGGTCCAATTTTCCGATCCGATTCAAATTTGTACACCCCTAATTCTACCATTCCCAGACCCCACATTGTGAGATTTTCACTGAATATGTTGTTGTTGTAATACATGATATCGATGAATATAAGCCTCTTCCAACATCACTTAATTAGATATATTTGGTATGTCCAAATTACAAAATTTGTAAACGTGTATAGTTGTCAATATTGTATACCTATCCATAATTAAAATATATTCCATATATTGTGTAAATATAATTATGGTAAGACTAGGATTCCTCTTGTAATTAGGACTAGGATTCCTCTTGTAATTAGGACTATGATTCCTCTTGTATAAGGGATGAATATTGTACACTATATATATTGATATTAATGAGTAAGACTCCTCAAGGGAGATTAATATCATCTTACATGGTATCAGAGCTAGCAACAGGTGATGTCCATAAATCAGCATGTATAATATCAAATGGTGCAAAGGTAACACTAGTAGATGATTTAAATGGAAGACAAGTATGTTTGCCTAAAGAACAAGAAACGCAGTTTTGGGCAAGCTTATCATTATTACAAGTATACTGTTTCAGCGGGCGGTTGACCGAACCGACGGCCGACCAAGACAAAATCCGCCCGGCCCGACCGTGCTTATCGGTTGGGGTTGGTTTGGCCCAAACCCCAACCCGCATGGATTACAGAGAAATTCAGTAAGGACCCGGACCGGTTGAACCGATAACCTTACCGGTTAATCGGTCCGGACCGGACCGGTAAGGTAAAAAATTGAAAAAATAAAACAAAACAAAGGGTTGTTGGCCCAACGGTAATATTTCCGTTGGGGGGAGGTCTGGAGGTGGGGCAACGGTCTTAAGACCGTTTTTGGCCTTTTTTGTTTTTTTGTTTTTTTGTTTTTTAATTTTTTGTTAATTACATTTTTATCCTTTAAAAAATCTATAAATACTCTACATTTTTCTCATTTTTATCACACAATTATTTCTACAATTCTCAATTCTCAATTCTCATACTCTCTTAATTCTCTATATTATCAATTCTCAAATTATTATTATTATTATTATTAATTTTCAAAGTAGCAAGACTTCGAGCTTCGGCCTTCGAGTTTCAATTGAATTCTGATTCCCGAAGTTTGGTACACTCGTTTCATTCTCTAATTATTTTATTAAATTGCCATATTTATTTGTTGATTATTTAAATATTTTATAATGTCTTTGCTAAGGGGAATTGGGTCGGGACTGCGCCGTAAATCTAGTTCAAGAGGTAAACAATCTATAGGTTCTTTATCATCTAATCAAAATATAGATTATGATCAAATGCAAGAAGATTTTGGAATAGAAGATAATGAATATGATAACGTTCAATTAGATAATATTGTTGAACTTGAAGAATCTGAACCTCCTACGCCTATTGTTCCTTCACAATGTTGATATCGCTAGTCGTGAGACCTCCTTTACCGTGGTTACAACTGTAAGTAAGGAGAAAAATGAGTAAAGTGTAGCTCTTTTATGATATAGTTGGGGACACTGATAGAGTTAGATGTAATATTTGTGGGAAAACTTACAAACATAAGAGAGGGGAAGGTGACGGGGGGACGAACACTATAGGTAGGCATTTATTGAAAGATCATCCGATACAATGAGGATGTTGCCACTGATTTAGAACCCATTCAACAACAACTTAATCCATTAACGGGGGGTTGGCTAAGTACGATCCAAAGAAGGATCGCATTGAATTAGCAAAAATGATTGTCGGAGGTTGTTTACCTTTTTCTTTTTCTTCTTCTTCATATTTAATTACATATATTCAAAGAGTATATAATCATTGTTTTACAGGTGTTCCTCGTAGTACTTGTAGAGCCGATGTTTTTAGACTTTATAATGATTATGTTATTTTTTGCAATATTTGTTCACTAATCTTCCATGCCTAGTTAGTTTTACTGCAGACATTGGGCATGCTTTAAACGGTTATGATTATTTAACAATTACTTGTTATTGGATTGATAAAAATTTTAAAATGGAAAAACGTATTATTGCTTTTGTGTATGACGAGGATCAAAGTCATACTGGAAAATATATAAGCGAAACTATTTGTGCTTATGCCAAATATTATAATCTTTATAAAAAAAATACTTTGTATATCATTCCATAATGCATCTAATAATACTGTTGTTGTAGATCTTTTAAAAGCGGAATTAGAACCGCCACTTCCTGATATATTTCATGTTCGTTGTGCTTGTCATATTTATAATTTAATTGTTAAAAGTGGTCTGAGTTATTTGCAACTGAGATATAAATTGTCAAAAGAGCTGTTGGAGTTATTCAAAGTAATAATAGAAAAAATAGACTTATAAAATTTAAAGAAAAATGTAAACAATTTGATTTGAGACCTAAATTCATGCCACAAGAGATTATTACACGGTGAAATTATATTTATTCATTTTTAAAAGAATGTTATAAGTATAAAGACCCCATAACACATGTTTCAAATGCTCATTGTAAGAACGCGATTTATATGTTAACCGACGATGTTTGAAAATCAATTGCTGAATTTTAAAAAATTTAGGTAAATTTTACATTGCTACTGTTGAATTTTAGGGATCTTATTACCCAACAGTTTGTAATGTTTTAGCTCATATAGCTGAAATTTCATATTTACTTTATGGTTTAAAATCAAATATAAAATATAAAGCTGCAGTTACAGTTATGTTTGAAAAGTTTAAAAAATATTTTTTTCTTATTCCTAATATTTATTATATTGGTGCAGTCTTAAATCCTTCTGTTAAAAAAGTAGATTGTCATAATTTAATATTTAGTTTATATACTTATATGGAAGTAGGTGAAACAGAAACTCCATCGTCATTTGATTGCGTATGTAAACTTGATACTAATTTAGCTAAATTATATGAATATTATGCTACATTACATGACAACAACAACTCTGCTACTAATATTCCTTCTAGTTCTGCTTCTGTGTCTACATCTGCAGGATTCGATGAAGACGATGAAAATGAATCTTTATCTATATGGAGCACTTTTGCAACAACACAAGCAAGCACAACTCGAAATTGTGATGAGATGCAATTTAATTTGCAAAAGTCAACGGAGCCGAAGAAGAACTTTCAACCTTTACAATGGTGGCAAAATAACAAAAGATAATTTCCGGTACTAGCAGCTATGACACGAGATGTTCTTAATGTTCCTATCTCAACAGTGACTTCTGAGATCAAATAGGAGACACACATCACTCATTGGGCGGAAGCACATTAGAAGTGTTAATATGCTTAAGAAATTGGATCAGATCAGAGAGAGAAAATCAAGGATATGAAGACGTTGACTCTCCGGAAGATGAAGAAATCGATAATATTTTGGAAACCGGGAGCGCAAGAAGGACTGGAATTAATACTCCAGATTTAGAGGCTATGGAGCATAACCAATTCAATGAACCTATAAATTACGAAGAACTTGCAAGAAGGATGCATAATATGTAAATAACAATTATTATTACTTCATTATGTACTCTTATTAACAATTAACATTATGAATAATGAAAGTTCGAAAGTTTACATATTATCATTAGTTTTTATTTTATTATCTCTTTAGTTGTTATTTGTTAACTTATATGTACTAATTTCTACTAATTTAATAAATTAATAAATTTTCGGAATAAAAAAAATTAATATAGTTTATATAACTACAATATAAACTATAATGTTATAAATTATATTATATTATTATATTACATATTGAATTTGAATTTAAGTAGATTTTTTTGAAATTTACAAAAAAAAAAACCCTAGGACCGCACGGGCCGAAAAAATCCAGAATGAATCAAACCGTAGAGGCCCGATAAGTTGAACCGACCAGCATCGATCCGAATCTGTTCAACCCGAGCACTGCTACCGATCCGGTCTGGATCGATCCGTTAGACAGGTATAATTACAAGTAATGAAATTATTGCCTCTAAAAAAAATTGAAACTGGGGCTCCTGGATGACCAAGCCTATTATGCCATGTGAATGAAAAAATGATCGCTAAAGAGATGGGAGAGCAAAATCTGGCAGCGGAGGTGGGAGTGAATGGATAGAGATTCCCCGTGCTATTGCATCTCGTAAGAGGTGACCCCGTATGAATATCCTTCATAGTGAAACCAAAAGGGTCAAAGTCAATAGAAACAAAATTATTACGAGTAAATTTGCAGATATAGATTAGGTTCTTAATTATATGTGGGGAATATAGGGTATTTTTAAGGGGGAATAGATGAAGAGGTGGTGTGTAGGATGTATCATAACCCTTTATTGGAATGTGGTGGTCACTACCAACTGTAATAAATTGAGGATGCTTTAAACTGAACAGTTTGGGAATATTACCAGCAGACCGGGTGAGGTGAGATGTGGCTCCGGAGTCCATGTACCAAATGTTGTCAGGCTGTTGCAGATTGAGGCTGCTGAAGGCCTGACCCAACTCAGTGGGTGTCATGTTGGATGAGGGCTGAACCGGTGCGTAAGTGGGCTTGTTGGCGGTATCGACTTGCCGGTGGGTCGAGCAAAGGCCCAACAAATCGTGCTGAGAATACTGATTGAAGGCTTGCTGGTAGTGAAATTGCGGCGCCGCGACGCCAGATTGCATTGGGGCGATGTATCGGATTCTGCGGGCCCCGTTGTTGTTGCCGATTTCGCCGTCCGCGACTTGCCACGCATCGCGGCGTCCTTCGCCGCCGCGCTTGCCACCGCGTCCTCGCTGCGGTTGAGAGTTTTCGCGCGTTGATCTGGGGCGCGTTTCAACGCCTAACGCTCGACAGGTTTCATTCGCTTAGCACGTCGGGTCTCTTCGAGCAACAACTGCGAGCGAACTTTGTTAAAATTGGGTAACGGATCTGCCTGTTGAATCATGATGGCTAACGTATCATAGTCGTCTTTGGGAAGGCCTGCAATCAATTACAACACCATTTTAGTATCTGAGACAGGCGTGTCGACGTTGGGGAGTTGATCCGCTAGTAGTTTCAACCGTTTGCAGTACTCAGTCATGTTGGAGAAATTTTCAAGACGTGTATTGTTAAATTATTTCTCCAAATACACCGCACGAGTGTGCTTGTTATCTTGAAATATTCCCTCAAAGCGGTTTCATAAATCACGGGCTGTGGCGCCAGCTTTTATGAGAGTAAGAAGAAGATCCTGAGAAATATTATCATAAATCCACTGTTTGACGCCGACGTCTAGACGACGCCAAGTAGAATCATCAACCTCTGGAGGGCGCGGAATAGTGTCATCGATATGATCAAGCACGTTATAGAGACATGAATGATTACGAAACAGTTCAACCCAAGGAGAATACTGACTGTTTTCTTAATCAAGAAAAATGGGAATAGAATTCTTGATGTTGGTAACAGTTAGGGCGGGATGAAAAGAGGATGACGACGTAGTGGTGGAATTTGTGGAGGTGGAAGCGTCAGATTCCTGAGTATCCATTTAGAGAAGAGAGGAATAAAGAAGAAATCTAAGAATTTCTATGTGTAGCGTCACGGTTGAGATCCGAGAGAGGGGGGGGGTCTTGGCGGCGTGAAGGAGAAATAGGAGAAATAAATTCTAGGGTTTTAGGGTTTTGACTCTTGATAACATGTAAGATGATATTAATCTCCCTTGAGGCTTGAGGAGTCTTTCTCATTAATATCAATATATATAGTATACAATATCTCTTATATAAGAGGAATCCTAATCCTAATTATAAGAAGAATCGTAGTCTTATCATAATTATATTTACAAAATATATATAATATATTCTAATTATGGGTAGGGATACAATATTGACAACTATACACGTTTGCAAAATTAATAGAAAACTTTTAGTTCATATTTCTTTACTACTTTCTATGTCCCAAAAAGACTGTTTTACTTTCCTAATTATTAGTTTATTCCAAAATGATCGACACATTTATATATTATAAAGATAATTTAATTTTATGAGATAATTTATAATTATACAAATATCTAAGACTTATTTTAGATCACACATTTCAAAAAAATTTCTTTATTTTTTAAATTATATATCAAGTCAAACTAAAACAAATTTTTGGGATGAAATACTAGCCAGACTAAATTTTTAAAATGAAAATACTTCCTACGGAAAAGAACATCATATATTTTATGTCAGTGACAACTGACAACCTATGTGTTCATATTTCTAGCATCTTTTAATCTTTTCTTTTCGTCCTACATTTAATTTACAGAAACAAACAGAGCAATAAAGTGAAAAATGGATACTAACATCGAAAAACTTTTTGACCACAGCCAACTGCTATATCATTAGAGTTATTTGTTGGAAATTTGTCTTTGCTCGAGTTTGGGTTCGCCCATCTTTAATGATTTAAACACTATAGTTTCGTATGTTGGAGATATTGGTTCTTCACACGTGCATAATCTACTAAGTGAGTAGATGACCGTAGGGCCAAGGATCGTCACATTTCATTGAGAAATGAAAGAGATATTGGTCCATAAAGTTTCTGAAATATTTACAGTTTGGTCCCTGAAATTTCTGGAAGCCAAAGTTGGCAAGCGCTCTTAACACCCAGTAACACCTCTCCTCATCCTTTAAACTATATAACAATGCCTTATTTTCATATTTGAGAGAGAAAAATATAACATTATTCGTATTTGTTTTCTTCGCCAGGATCACTAGTGTTTGTTTTGCACAAGTGATATTTTGATGTTTTATCTTAGAAGACAAGTTGCAAATCACCCGTACAAAGCATATATACGGACAATATTATCTTAAGGAAAGATTGACATCAATCGACTCAGCAACCCAGATCTATTGTCTATTGATTTCAGGTCAACAAGATTCAAGGAGCTTGAGGCAATTGGAACGAAAATCGAAGGCGGAAAACTCAAGACGAATACAAATATAAAGATCAAGACCACAAAATATAATTGTTGCCACAATTCCTTTGACATCAAATTTATTGTAATATATAATTGTTTATCCTTTCTAAGTACTTGTAATAGTAGTTTACTATTCTCCGTACATCCTTTGGAGTTTTTACTCACATTATTTCCCAAACTAGGTTCAAATGAAATGTCAAAAATCTTCAGAAAATCTAAATACAGACAGATTTGTCAACATTATGTATAGAACATTTTTTTCTCTATATGGGCAACTACAGCTAAAGACCAACCAATTAACCATGCTTTTTCTTTCTTATTTCTTTCAAGATCAATTGCAGCAAATTTGTCAATATTCTTCAATAGCAACAACAACATACCCTAGGGAGGAGGAAAAAAGAAAAATATTTTTGCAAACACTTAAAATAGCCCAGCATTTAAATTACAAAAAAAATCAACAATATTGATATAAATGAGTAAATTTTATTTAATAATACTAAAATTTTGAAATTAAGAAATAATACCTCTCTCATCTCTTGTATTAAGAGATAAAATCTTGTTTGAATTAATATTTACAAGTAATTTTCAAAAACTTTAAATATCGTATTAGTTAGTAACTATATTTATATTGAAGATTATTACGTTTTATTTAAAATATTTATCAATAAATAGTTTACAACTTTGAATATGAAAATATAACATGAAAATAAAGATATTTTATGAAAATTTGTAGTAAATTTTTAATATTAATAATAATAATATAAATAACGAGTATTGTTGACACCCAATTTTGACCCTCCCGTCCAGACAGTAGCTATAAAATTACACTAATTTTGCAAAATAATTTTTTATGATTTTTATAATAAAATGCAGTAATAAAACATTAATACAGTCATAAATAAACAATTTAATAATGGTACCGCGTCTTACGTAGAAAATTAAGCACTAATTAAATAGCACGCCAGCATTTATTATTATAATTGTTGACACCCAATTTTGACCCCGTCCAGTCATTAGCTATAAAATTAGACTAATTTTGTAAAAATAATTTTTTATGATTTTTTATAATAAAATGCAGCGATAAAACATAAATACATGCATAAATAAATAATTTAATAATGGCATCGCGTCTTACGTAGAGTTTTAAACACTTAGAGTCCCGCGCCCGCATTAACTAATTGTAAGCTCTGTCGTAATTCTTAATCATTAATAAATACATAAAATAATTAATTTAGCAATGACGTCACGTCAAGTAGCATAGTTGCATTTATTAATACGCAAGAGAATGTCATAATCATTTGTAATTTAAAATCAATTTTTTATTTAATAGCGTCGCATTTATAAGGCTTTAAACAATTCTTAAATATCGTACTTGCATTCAGCATTTAAGTAATTTAATATAAACTCAATGCAATTTTAATTTAACTTCGCAATAATGCATAATAATAAGTTTTTAAATAAATAGCGCCGCATTTTAACATATTAAGCACTAATTAAATAACACGCCCGCATTTATTATAATAATTAGACTAATTTAGCACCTAAATAATTTAACTAAATTAAATAATCTAATCCTAATTAATTAAGCACCTAAAATTAAATTAACTAAAGCCTAAAACTAATACTAATAATACACTTAATTTCTACCCAGCCCACGCCTTGGCCCAAACCCGGCAGCCCAACACCCCTTATTTTTCCCTTATACCAGCAGCCCACAAATACCCTCACTTCACCCTCTCCATCACATTAATACCCACTAACTAATTCAATTAATTAACCTTACCAGGCCCAACCCGATCAGCCCACACCCGCAGCCCATCCGCCCCATTTCCCTTTTAGACCCCAGCCCTTCACTTCCCTTCCTCGTCGACAACACCTTAGCAAACCTAACAAAACCCTAAACACCCCATCGCCGCCAAGGCACGGAAGATTTCTTCACGATTACCGAGAATCCGGCTTTCTTACCCACGCACTTAGCCACTCTTCCTTCCATAACCAAACGAATCTTCCACAAATCCCTTCAAATCATTTCCTCACCATAACCGTTTGAATCACACAAAATCAGTAGCAAATCTCGTCGAATCAGCACCCAAATATTAGCCAAATCTCAGCCTTTATTTACTTACCATTATTAGGGAACCCAAAGGGGGGCTATATAAGCACATGCAAGTCGAGCACAATAGGGGGGTGAACAGAGCGTCGAATTCAGAGCTTAGTCAGGGGGGAATCAGAGAGCACAGTAGAGTTTATTCGAATAACACAGGGTAACACAGCACCCAGACCCTTTAGTTTTCATAAGAACAGGGGGGTTTGAATCCCTTTCTTAGTCCAGCAAAGAAACCAACAACTAAATCTCGCCCTTCTATTCGCATCGCAAAAACCAAACCCCCGAGCGAATCCGACGACTTGATACGCTGCCCCGGTCGCTGTCCGGAGAAGGTAAACTTAACTCATGCCTGATTTTAGTCTATTCATATTCTGTCGTTTGCCATCTGTTTGAGTGTATGTTAAATTGATATCGATGACTGGTTTTCATGCTTTTTTTTTGTACTTCTGTATATTTGGTGGGACTGCAGGTTGTGTTGAGATTCAGTTTAGTTGTTCCAGTTTGTTAATCTGTTTGGTTGCCTTCATAATTGAAAGAATTCTACATGAAATAGGCCCTGCTTTAAGTAAATCCGAACTCCTCTCGATTCTTTTGTCGTTTATGTGCTTATGTGTTCATATCTTCGATTGTAGCATGCTACTACGCCTCGAGCGTGTCCAATTCTGTTTAGATAAAATATAGGAAGGTTTTAGGAATAGGAAATAGGATTGGTAAATGTATCTAAAAGTTACATTATATGACATTAGATCTCCAGCTTGGCTTACACATGTTCTATATAAATTGTTGCTGGTTTAAATCAGTGTTGAGAGTGTCAATAGGTTTGTAAAATGACTTGAGATTAAGCTTTAATTTGATTGTCATTCAAGAACCGCTTGCATGAACTTATTTTGTCAATGTGATTAGCCTTAGACTCACAGCAACCTACTATTTGAAACATGGCACATGCCTTATTGTTTGAAGAAATATGTGATCCTGGATTATAAAATGGTGACACAGTTTATCTAGATCATTCATAAGTGAGGTCTGATTAGAGTTTACTAGGCTCTGGTGTGACTTGAACATAAGTCATAACTCTCTCTCTCCAATCAATCACAATGCTGCCAATAGGCTTGGATCATAAGATTTGTGTCCTTTAATGTTTTAAGACTATAATATCTAGAGTTCCACATTTAGTTTGCTGCTTTGAAGTATCCACACTCATCCTCACATATATGTATTTGCAATCATTTGCTATAACATTGGTTTGACCCTTAAGTACTGATCAATCTTATCTTCTAAATGCCAATTCTGAATACCTGCATATGTTTTTTTTAGCAATAGTATGCCTGGAATTCTATATATGTGTTTTGACCCAAACGAGCCTATATATACATCTAACATTCTATCTTTGATTAGTCATTTGGTCATCCCTGTTAGCTTAGCATGTTTGGCATGAACTGCCAGCTTAAGTCACCTAGGTATCATGTTAAGCCCATTATAAGAAAAGCCAGATTAGATTGTTGAATTAGGAGCAGCATGTCTTGTTAAAATCACAACCTAAAGTTTTTAAAAGGATAAGCTCTAAATAGTTATTCTTAGCATACATCTGGATTTATACACCGCTTTGCTGTCTATCATTTTTCTCCCTTCTACCAGTTGGCTGCATACCTGCTCATCCTATGCTTTTTGTTTTGAAAGTGTTACCTGCTGGCAGTCCAATCCCTCTTCGACAGTGCCTCTGTTGGCTTTATGTGTGCTTGCTTCAATATAAACTATGTGCCAAGTGCTTATTCGTTATTTAATTGGGCTCGTACTAATCCTTATCTTTCTTTTTTTTACATGGCACGCACCGGAGCAAAATGAAGAGTCTCCCGGCGAGACTCATCACGAGCTATTTCAAACGACAACCCGCGTCTATGTGCATCCGCATTCGCGTTCCCGCTTCAAGAATTCCTAGAAAAACAAATAGGACGCCGTCATCCGTCGTAGAGAGCATTCTTAAATCCCATCCTCTCTCTTTACTTGCATTTCATTTATTTATTTGTTTATTGTAATTTAATTACTCTATTTCTGTAATATTTAGGATATTTGGAACAATTAAGCTTCAAACATATAAGGTGGAAAGTAATTCATAATTAAAAACGCACTTCTACTTTATTTGTCTTTTAGGACTATTAGACATGTCTAAATTCTGCAAAAATAATTTAAATGATTTAACTCGCATCATAAAACCAACATTTTTGTTTATTAAAATTCATAACAGATTTTTTCCTAAACCCTCAAGAATCGTCTTTAAGCATCTATAATACTGTACGCAGGTTAGACAAGACTAATTTAGCTAGCAGTATACACAATTAGTCCGTAAATAATCTTTGCATGAGCATATAATTAGTCCATAAAGCACCTGTAGCATCTTAGCATTTCTAGCACCTTTTAAGCACTCTTTAACATTTAGCATTCTTTTTGCACTTTTAGCACCATTTACCTTTAAAATTAATCTATAGCGCTCTTAAGCACCTTTAGCCTTTTGGCCCCCTCTTAGCACTTTTAGCACCTTAAATATGCTAGCACTCCTTTTGCACTTTTGACACCTTTCTTTTTAAGCTTTCTAAGCATGTTTTAAAACTTTAGCATTTTTTTTAGCATTTTTAACCTTTTAGCACTTTTAATATTTTAGCACCCTTTTAAATACTTTAAGCCTTCCTTTAAACAATTAGCATCTTATTTATTTTTCTAACACTTTATCTAAGCAGGAGCCCTTCTAGCATTTAATACCTTTAGCAACCTTTTACTTTAAGGCACCTTTTAAACATTTTAACATTTTAACATCTTAGCATTTTATTAAGCAGGTGGAGCTTTATTTTACATTTTTAAAAAAATATAATAATTACCCTAGGTTTGGCAGGACAACCGCAAGTTAGCGGATCTTAGAGGGTGCCTAACCCCTTCCCTCTAGATTAATAAAGAACCCTTACCCAGAATCTCATTAAGTTTAGCAGACCATTAAAATGGAGTTAATGTTTTACTTCAAACTAGTTAAACATTTAGGTGTCCTAATTCACCCAATTAATTAGGTGGCGACTCCGCGAACCCTTAGCATTCTAGCAAACCTTTAGCATTTTAGCACCCTTTTAAACTTTAGCATCTTTGGCAATTTTAGCATCCTTTTAGCATTTTTAAAAGGTTGCTAAAGGTATTAAATGCTAGGAGGGCTCCTGCTTAGAAAAAGTGTTAGAAAAATAAATAAGATGCTAATTGTTTAAAGGAAGGCTTAAAAGTATTTAAAAGGGTGCTAAAATATTAAAAGTGCTAAAAGGTTAAATATGCTAAAAAATGCTAAAGTTTTAAAAAATGCTTAGAAAGCTTAAAAAGAAAGGTGTCAAAGGTGCTAAAGGAGTGCTAGCGTATTAAAGGTGCTAGAAGTGCTAAGAGGGGCTAAAAGGCTAAAGGTGCTTAAGAGTGCTTAAGATTAATTTTAAAAGTGAATGGTGCTAAAAGTGCAAAAAGAATGCTAAATGTTAAAGAGTGCTTAAAAGGTGCTAGAAATGCTAAGATGCTAAAGGTGCTTTATGGGCCATAGATTTATCTGCGAAATTAAAGAAGTGAGGCGTTAGTTTTAGATATGCAATTTTAATAATCCAGGCAAAGGATTAGATATGAAGTGACAAACCTAAAATAGATAATCAGAAGTGCCTTGCCGATTTTAAACTACCCGCCCAATTTATTTATTTCGACAATAATTGTTCTGTGTCTCTTATTATTACAAAATAAATAGAATTGCGAATAAACAAATAAAGGCATAATGAGGCAATTAATTTTAGAGAGTAAGAGGAGTCGAGACGGATGACCACGACATTTTGTCCTATTTGTTTTTCCTAAGAGTTGCTGAAGATGGAACTCGATGGATGCAGGTGCGGGTTGCCATTTGAAGTGGCTCATGATGAGTCTCGCCATGAGACTCTTCATTTTTGCTCCGTCGTTTCATGTAAGAAAAGAAAATGATAAGGATTAGTATATATCTCAAACCTTACAATAATGTAAACAAATAAGGTATTCAAATGCGAAACACGTATGTATTTTATTACTTAATTGTATCAATACCAAACTAAATGATCCAAATAAAGTAAAGACCAAATGTTATTCAACCCAAACCGGCTTGGTTGAACTGGAGTGGCGAGACAAGCAAGCCCAAACAATACATATATTTTCATAGAAACATATAAATTATATTACTTTGGATATATAGAGAACATAGGACATATACGATTGCGTTGTAATTACCAAAGGCAACAAACCAATTAGCGTAAAGAACCAAATGAACTACCACCTCGTTAGTTGCTTTGATTCTTCATAAGACAACTAAAAATACTACGCTATTAGCATTACTTATTATTTATAAGCGAGTCGACTACTCCAAAAGATGCGAAACTCGTGGCTAATGAAATCGAGAAGACCAAAGACACGACAAAGATAAGGCCAACAAACAAAACATCTTGATTTAAAGAAAAACATACGAACATGTACTTGCACACAACACAACCATATAAGATGAGAATAACATAAATCTAACAACGACCAACTTTTCACAATACATGCATTGGACTGCATAATCCAACCATTAAAATTTGAATATAGTGATACAATGGAACCAAGTATAATGACACATTTACTCAAAAGATATAGCAGCAAATTGGTTCAGAAAATTGGACAAAGCAGACGGAACCACATCATGTTACTCCTCAGGCATAGCGATGTCAAGACCAAAACAGCACATCGAGATCGAGAAAATTATCGACGGATCGTAGATACACGCTAATGCTAATATTGGCCTAATCACATTGGCCAACACAGTTGCGAGTATCAATAACTATTAATATTGACTAAATAGATTTAAAACCAAACATATATACTTCAATTCGTATGCAAATGTCAGATTAAACTGTACTAACATATACTGCAAGCGTCATACAGTCCATAAAAAATGCAAATCGAGCAGGGAATTTACCGCTTTAAGAACTCCAGTTATGACTTTAACGAGACATGCCAATTCTTGATTCAAACTATTTTAACTAGATCGATTTCTTACAAAAGGCCTAGCATGATATCTAAGTGACTTAACTTGGTCGGTTTAGGCCAGACAGACCTGCCTGCTAGTTGGTTAGATACATGTTAAACAAGTTTTATAGAGCTTGACGTAATGCCTCATAATACAATTTAGTAGGAGATTCATGTATTTCCAAAGCAACCCAGCCTGTTAGCTTCGCACTTAGTAAACCAGCACATGAATACAACAAATACACAAGGGACATAAAATATGTGATTCAACGTATTTAGGCATCAATAATCCTGCGGACAGATTAACAAATAACTTAACGATGACCAGCATCGTCTTTATGCCTCAATGAATGCAAATACAAATGAACCAATACGAGTTTAATCACAAAAGAACACAGCGATACGAAATGAACTGAGAAGGATTCGATTTTACCTTCTCCGGACAGCGACCCGGGGCAGCGTATCAAGTCGTCGGTCCAATCGACGGGTTTTGGGTTTGCGATGCGAATAACGGCAAGGTTTGTTTGCTGATTCTTGGCCTGAATTAAAAGGAGGGGTTTGAACTTCCTATTGGTGCTAATAGTCTAAGTGCTGAACCCCAACTCCCGATACTCTGCTGTCTATGCTCTATGTTCTGCTGCTCTGTCTGAATTTCTTAACTGCCGCTAAGGTGTCGATGCTATATGAGTTGCTGACTATGGCTAAGGGTTTTAAATCTACTCAAGGTCCCCGTCGATGCTATGGATACCCTCTCTAACTCCGTCCCCTCGATTCCCATTGCATGTCGTTTAAATAGCCTCACTCTAGCTTCTACAATTGGTAAGAAAATAAGGGCGGATTGAGTGATTGATGAAAAATCCCCCTCATTTAAATGCGATTTGTGCAGATTGTAAAGGATATTGTGTGCGATTTCTGCAGGTTATGGTAAGGGAGAGCTGGCTTCGCTTGCGTGGGTAAGGAAGGTCCCGGATTCTCCGGCGAGAATCTCGGGTCGAACAAGGTAAGGCGGCGATTGAAGGTTTTTTAGGTTTTCGTTTAGGTATTCGTTTGGTTCTGTTTTGTTTTAGGGGGCTGAGGAACACGGTGAAAAATAAAGGGCAGATGGGCGGGTAGCGGGTCACGGGTCGCGGGTTTGGGCCACGCGGGTTAGGGATTTAAAGGTTGGGCCTGGGGCGAAATAAAGGTTTGGGTTTGTTAGTTCAATTAAGTAGAGTTTAATTAGGTATTTAATTAGTGGTGTTTAATCAGTTTTTAGGCTTTTAATTAGTTTTAGGCTTAGTTAATTAGTGATAAATTGTGCTTAAATTATCTAGGTGCTTTATTAATCTAATTGTTATAAATGCGGGCGTGCTATTTAATTAATGCTTAATATTTTAGAATGCGGCGCTATTATTTAAAATCTTATTATTGTGCATTATTGCGAAGTTAAATAAAAAATTGAATTGAGTTTAGATTAAATTATTTAAATGCCAAATGCAAGTATGATATTTAAGAATTGTTTAAAGCTTTATAAATGCGACGCTATTCAAAGCGTGTATTAGATTAGAATTGATTTTAAATTACAAATGATTATGAAATTCTCTTGCGTATTAATAAATGCGGCTATGCTGCCTGACACGACGTTATTGCTAAATTATTTATTTTATGTATTTATTAATTATTTAAGAATTACGACAGAGCTTGAAATCAATTAACGCGGACGCGAGACTCTAAGTGCTTGAAACTCTACGTAAGATGCGATGCCATTATTAAATTATTTATTTATGCATGTATTAATGTTTTATCGCTGCATTTTATTATAAAAAATCATAAAAAATTATTTTACGAAATTAGTCTAATTTTATAGTTGATGACTGGACGGGAGGGTCAAAATTGGGTGTCAGCAGTGTCCTCTTTGTATGGAGATGATGGAAGAATCTTGGACAAAGGCGTTGACTCATGCCAATTTTGTCTCGATCTTGAGTGCAAAAATCTTTGGCGGTAAACGAGGTGACGCAAAAATCAAAATCTGTCCCGATGTCGAGTTATGGCGACCTTTGGGTTACCATGGTCGAAACACGGGGCGGGCTAATGCGGACTCAAAGGCATCCCGATGTCGAGTTATGGCGACACCTGGATTACCATGGTCAAAACACGGCGGGCTAACGCGGACTTAAATGTCCCGGTCGAGTTATGATGACATGGGCTATGGTCTAAAAGTAAAAATAAAAATAAGCGGCTTGAACACAGGGTGTACCGCTATGGCTTATGGTCTTTGGGTTACATGGTGATGTGGAGCGAGTGGACCGACGCTGAGGCGCTACGCGTCGTTGGGAAGGTTGGCCGACAAATTGCCGGTTATTGTAAGAGAAAATCCACGTTGTGCTCCTGCTTCTGCATGCTAAGACTTGAACAAACGGTTAGCGCATAACTGTTAAGGCAAAAAATGATGATGTATAATTTTAAACGTAATGCAACTGTGAGTAAAAAGGTTATCCTGCAAAAATATGATGCCTGCTGTGTTGATGCGATCTTTGCAAATCTGTGATTTCGCCACTTGCGGGCGTGTTGCGATTGTGAATGCGGATCACGTTGTCCTTGCTGCAATTGCCCCTGTAGACTAAAGCTCGAAAGAGTTAATGCATAAGCGCTAAGATGAATAATATATGAGAAAAATGCAATTTTGAGAACAGAGAAATCGTCCCTGCGTAGATGTGATATGCTGACTTGTCGTCGTTTTCGGACTTGTCGTCGTTTTCGGACTTGTCGTCGTTTTCGGACTTGGCGTCGTTTTCGGGCTTGTTGTTGATGCTCTTGTAGAATAAAGCTCAAGAAAGAGTTAGTGCATAACTGCTAAGACAGAATAATAAAGCCTGAATGAGGAAAAAAAATGCAATTTTGAGAACAGAGAAATCGTCCCTGCGTAGATGTGATATGCTGATGATGACGTCGTTTCGGACTTGTCGACGTTTGGCGTCGTTTTCGGACTTGTCGTCGTATTCGGACTTGGCGTCGTTTTCGGACTTGGCGTCGTTTTCGGACTTGGCGTCGTTTTCGGACTTGGCGTCGTTTTCGGACTTGTCGTCGTTTTCGGGCTTGTCGTCGTTTTCGGGCTTGTCGTCGTTTTCGGACTTGACGTCGTTTTCGGACTTGTCGTCGTTTTTGGACTTGTCGTCGGTTTCGGACTTGACGTCGTTTTCGGACTTGGCGTCGTTTTTGGACTTGGCGTCGTTTTTCAGACTTGGCGTCGTTTTCGGACTTGTCGTCGTTTCGGACTTATCGTCTTTGATAACCTCGTTGCTTGGGCGTGTTCTTTGTTGGCGTCATTCGTAGTCTTCTTTGTCTTTGAAGCGTCGTTATGCGGGCGTTCTTCTTTGGCGTCATTCGCGTGAACTTCTTTGTCTTGATCGCGTCGTTACTGGGCGTGTTCTTCTTTGGCGTCGTTGCGTAGACTTCTTGATTACGTCGTTATGCGGGCGTGTTCTTTCTTGGCGTCGTTGCATGGACTTGCGATTACGTCGTTATGCGGGCGTGTTCTTCTTGGCGTCGTTGCGTGGACTTCTTGATCACGTCGTTGTGTGGGCGATGTTCTTCTTGGCGTCGTTGCGTGGACTTGCGATTACGTCGTTATGCGGGCGTGTTCTTCTTTGGCGTCGTTGCGTGAACTTCTTTGTCTTGATCGCGTCGTTGCACGGGCGTTCTTCTTTGGCGTCGTTGCGTAGACTTCTTTGTCTTGTCGCGTCGTTGCACGGGCGTTCTTCTTGGCGTCGTTGCGTAGACTTCTTTGTCTTGATCGCGTCGTTGCACGGGCGTTCTTCTTTGGCGTCGTTGCGTGACTTGCCGTCTTGATAACGTCGTTGCACGGGCGTTCTTTGTTGGCGTCGTTGCGTAGACTTCTTTGTCTTGTCAGCGTTGCACGGGCGTTCTTCTTTGGCGTCGTTGCGTAGACTTCTTTGTGTTAGTAGCGTCGTTGCACGGGCGTTTCTTTGCTCGCGTAGAATAAATGCTCCTGCAAGCTAAGCGAGAAAGCGTTAGTGTATACTGTTTAAACAAAATGATAAATATATATGAAGTGCAATTTTATGGATAGAGATGTCGTCACGATATGCTGGCGAATCACGAGATGTTGCCGCTTGCTGCACTGTTGCGGAATTGTTATGATGCCTTTGTTGTGTGCGATGCGCGGGTTGCAAGTTTGACTTTATGCCCGAGTTGACGCGCTAGGTTTTGTTGCGGAACTCTGAACTTTGATTGCCGATTGTTGATGCCCCTTTCTGCTGCTGCTGCTTCTGATGCGGACTTTGAATTTTGGGATTTTTTGTCATATCTTCTGCCTCTGCTGTTTCTTCTTGCGAAGAAACTTCTTGCCGTATTTTCTGCTTCGGCTATTGCATTTGCTGCTTCTGTTAATATGAAAAGACCTGCGCTCAAAGAAAATTTTGTGAGTTTTGGGGGGGGGTCGATTTGTATTTGACTTCGCCGCCTTGTCCCTTGACGTGCGTGCACAGTGCTTGGATTTGTAGCCATGCAGTTTCTACATTGTCCCGATTTTGAGAAGGTGTCATGCTGCTCTTCTTTTACGAGACCCTGCTTTCTATAGGAACGAGGCAGTTCAGGCTTCGTTCCTTCGGATGCCGAATCGGTCGTATGTTTGGACCGTGCCTTTGATCTTGAGAAATATTGATGCTCTGCCATTGCTAAGTAAAATACAAATCGACCTTTGGGGGAAGATGATAAATCTTTCTAAAAATGCAACAAGCGGTGTTAGCATAAAGCACGTAATTTGCGGGTATGTAGCGGATATATTGCACATGCACGTTCAGCGTTTCCTAACATGCGGGGACCTCTTTATGCGGTAAGCCTAAGCGTCAACTTATGCGAGATTATGGCGGATTTGTCCAAGTCGTCCAACTATAATGCCTTTGTTGGAAATGGCGACCAAATGACGGTGCACTTTTCTCAATTTGAGCATGTCATGATTGGGTTTGGATTTATGCTGTCATTGCCACGCTACACATAATATCTTTGGTTGGTCGTTGGGTTGAGAAACGTCGACAAGTTTAGTGTTTTCCTAATTGTGGTGTCGATGCCCAGGCCACCCACCTAAGGTAAATGTATGCATGCCCTAAAATAAAGGTGGTATAGCTCATCTTAAGTTTCTAAGATTTGGCTTTTTCTAGGCCTTGAGTTCAGGCGGACAACTCGAGAAGGCTACGTGGTGATCGAACGAACCGATCTAACTCCGTAGCGATGACTCTCCTAAAATTTGGATATTTTTGAAAGAAATTTGCGGGTCGCGGAGCACACCAGCGTGAGTGTGTGATTTGTGTGAATTTTCGAGAATGGAAGAAATATGAGCGGAATGCGGTTTAAGGAAAGCGATGGCGGTAGCAAAATAAACAAATTAAAATAAACAAAAAATTAAATCCAAAATAATTGCCAAATAATAACCCTAGGTGCATTGTGGTTAAGAACCTAAAATCCCAGTGATCGTCATTTTACGCGCCTTTTTTATAGCGACTTTTTAAAATAGCGAACCACCTTTCAAAATGCAAATGTTAGAAAAATAAAATAAAATGCTAATAATGTTCAAAAATGCTTAAAAGGTTTAAAAAAACGCTGAAAAGATACTAAAATTGCAAAAGAGGCTAAATGTTAAAAGGGTGCTAAAATGCTAAAGGGTTGCTAGAATGCTAAGGGTTCGCGGAGTCGCCACCTAATTAATTGGGTGAATTAGGACACCTAAATGTTTAACTAGTTTGAAGTAAAACATTAACTCCATTTTAATGGTCTGCTAAACTTAATGAGATTCTGGATAAGGGTTCTTTATTAATCTAGAGGGAAGGGGTTAGGCACCCTCTAAGATCCGCTAACTTGCGGTTGTCCTGCCAAACCTAGGGTAATTATTATATATTTTTTTAAAATGCAAAATAGAGCTCCACCTGCTTAATAAGATGTTAAAATGTTAAAATGTTTAAAAAGGTGCCTTAAAGTAAAAGGTTGCTAAAGGTATTAAATGCTAGGAGGGCTCCTGCTTAGAAAAAGTGTTAGAAAAATAAATAAGATGCTAATTGTTTAAAGGAAGGCTTAAAAGTATTTAAAAGGGTGCTAAAATATTAAAAGTGCTAAAAGGTTAAAAATGCTAAAAAAAATGCTAAAGTTTTAAAACATGCTTAGAAAGCTTAAAAAGAAAGGTGTCAAAAGTGCAAAAGGAGTGCTAGCATATTTAAGGTGCTAAAAGTGCTAAGAGGGGGCCAAAAGGCTAAAGGTGCTTAAGAGTGCTTAAGATTAATTTTAAAAGTGAATGGTGCTAAAAGTGCAAAAAGAATGCTAAATGTTAAAGAGTGCTTAAAAGGTGCTAGAAATGCTAAGATGCTAAAGGTGCTTTATGGGCCATAGATTTATCTGAAATTAAAGAAGTGAGGCGTTAGTTTTAGATATGCAATTTTAATAATTGGGCAAAGGATTAGATATGAAGTGACAAACCTAAAATAGATAATCGAAGTGCCTTAGATTTTAAACTACATGATTTATTTATTTAAACAATAATTGTTCTATGTCTCTTATTATTACAAAATAAATAGAATTGCGAATAAACAAATAAAGGCATAATGAGGCAATTAATTTTAGAGAGTAAGAGGAGTCGAGAGCGGATGACCACGACATCTTGTCTATTTGTTTTTCCTAAGAGTTCTTTGAAGATGGAACTCGATGGATGCGAGTGCGGGTTGCCATTTGAAGTGGCTCGTGATGAGTCTCGCCATGAGACTCTTCATTTCTTTCCGTCGTTTCATGTAAGAAAGAAAATGATAAGGATTAGTATATATCTCAAACCTTACAATAATGTAAACAAATAAGGTATTAAATGCGAAACACGTATGTATTTTATTACTTAATTGTATCAATACCAAACTAAATGATCCAAATAAAGTAAAGACCAAATGTTATTCAACCCAAATCGGGCCGGTTGATGGCGGAGTGGCGAGACAAGCAAGCCAAACAATATTTAGGTCTTGATTCGGCGAGATTTGCTCACGATTTTGTGTGATTGACGGTTATGGTGAGAAATGATTTGAAGGATTTGTGGAAGATTCGTTTGGTTATGGAAGGAAGAGTGGCTAGAATGCGTGGGTAAGAAAGCCGGATTCTCGGAAATCAGTGAAGTGCTGGTGCCTTGGCGGCGATGGGGTGTTTAGGGTTTTGTTAGGTTTGCTAAGGTGTTGTCGACGAGGAAGGGAAGTGAAGGGCTGGGGTCTAAAAGGGAAATGGGGCGGATGGGCTGCGGGTGTGGGCTGATCGGGTTGGGCCTGGTAAGGTTAATTAATTGAATTAGTTAGTGGGTATTAATGTGATGGAGAGGGTGAAGTGAGGGTATTTGTGAAATTTCTTTGGTATAAGGGAAAAATAAGGGGTGTTGGGCTGCCGGGTTTGGGCCAAGGCGTGGGCTGGGTAGAAATTAAGTGTATTATTAGTATTAGTTTTAGGCTTTAGTTAATTTAATTTTAGGTGCTTAATTAATTAGGATTAGATTATTTAATTTAGTTAAATTATTTAGGTGCTAATTAGTCTAATTATTTAGGTGCTAAATTAGTCTAATTATTATAATAAATGCGGGCGTGTTATTTAATTAGTGCTTAATATGTTAAAATGCGGCGCTATTTATTTAAAAACTTATTATTATGCATTATTGCGAAGTTAAATTAAAATTGCATTGAGTTTATATTAAATTACTTAAATGTTGAATGCAAGTACGATATTTAAGAATTGTTTAAAGCCTTATAAATGCGACGCTATTAAATAAAAAATTGATTTTAAATTACAAATGATTATGACATTCTCTTGCGTATTAATAAATGCAACTATGCTACTTGACGTGACGTCATTGCTAAATTAATTATTTTATGTATTTATTAATGATTAAAATTACGTGAGATCTTACAATTAGTTAATGCGGTAGCGGGACTCTAAGTGTTTAAAACTCTACGTAAGGCGATGCCATTATTAAATTATTTATTTATGCATGTATTTATGTTTTATCATTGCATTTTATTATAAAAATCATAAAAATTATTTTTACAAAATTAGTCTAATTTTATAGCTAATGGTAGACGGGGTCAAAATTGGGTGTCAGCGGTATCCTCTTTGTATGGAGATGATGGAAGAATCTTGGACAAAACGTTGACTCATGCCAATTTTGTCTCGATCTTGAATTGCAAAAATGTTGGGCGGTAGACAAAGCGTATGAAAATCAAAATCTGTCGATGTCGAGTTATGGCGACCTTTGGGTTACCATGGTCAAAACACCAAGGCGGGCTACGCGGACTCAGCGTCCCGGTGTCGAGTTATGATGACCTGGTGTGATGTAAAGAATAAAGTAAGATAAGCGGGCTTGAACACAGGGTGTACCGCTAGAGCTTGTGGTCTTTGGGTTACATGGTGATGTGGGCGAATGGACCGGCGAAATTGAGGCATACGCCCGTTCGTTGGGAAGGTTGGCCCGACAAATTGCCGGTTATTTGTAGAGAAAATCCACGTTGTGCTCCTACTCCTGCGTACTAAGACTTGAACAAGCGGTTAGTGCATGCGTTAAGGCAAAAATGATGATGTATAATTTTAAAAGTAATGCATGTGAGTAGAAAAGGTTATCTGCAAAATGTGATGCTGCTTTGTGTTGATGCGATCTTGCCAAATCTTTGTGATTTCGCCACTTGCGGGCGTGTTGCGATTGTGAATGCGGATCGTTGTCCTTGCTGCAATTGCCTGTAGACTAAAGCTCGAAAGAGTTAGTGCATAAGCGCTAAGGCAGAATAATAAAGCTGAATGAGGAAAAAAATGCAATTTTGAGAACGAGAAATCGTCCTGCGTAGATGTGATATCGCGATGATGGCATCGTTTGGACTTATCGGCGTTTGGCGTCGTTCGGACTTGTCGTCGTTTCGGACTTGGCGTCGTTTTCGGACTTGGCGTCGTTTTCGGACTTGGCGTCGTTTTCGGACTTGGCGTCGTTTTCGGACTTGGCGTCGTTTTCGGGCTTGTCGTCGTTTTCGGGCTTGTCGTCGTTTTCGGGCTTGTCGTCGTTTTCGGACTTGACGTCGTTTTCGGACTTGTCGTCGTTTTCGGACTTGTCGTCGTTTTCGGACTTGTCGTCGTTTTCGGACTTGGCGTCGTTTTCGGGCTTGTTGTTGATGCTCTTGTAGAATAAAGCTCAAGAAAGAGTTAGTGCATAACTGCTAAGACAGAATAATAAAGCCTGAATGAGGAAAAAAAATGCAATTTTGAGAACAGAGAAATCGTCCCTGCGTAGATGTGATATCGCGATGATAGCGTCGTTTGGACTTATCGGCGTTTGGCGTCGTTTTCGGACTTATCGTCGTGTCGGACTTGGCGTCGTTTCGGACTTGGCGTCGTTTCGGACTTGGCGTCGTTTTGGACTTGGCGTCGTTTTGGACTTATCGTCGTTTTGGGCTTGTAAATCGTCGTTTTGGGCTTGACGTCGTTTTCGGACTTGACGTCGTTTTCGGACTTGTCGTCGTTTTTGGACTTGTCGTCGGTTTCGGACTTGACGTCGTTTTCGGACTTGGCGTCGTTTTTGGACTTGGCGTCGTTTTTCAGACTTGGCGTCGTTTTCGGACTTGTCGTCGTTTTCGGACTTGTCGTGCTGATAACCTCGTTGCTTGGACGTGTTGCTGTTGGCGTCATTGCGTAGTCTTCTTTGTCTTTGAGCGTCGTTATGCGGGCGTTCTTCTTTGGCGTCATTGCGTGAACTTCTTTGTCGCGATAACGTCGTTACTGGGCGATATTCTTCTTTGGCGTCGTTGCGTAGACTTCTTGATTACGTCGTTATGCGGGCGTGTTCTTTCTTGGCGTCGTTGCATGGACTTCGATTACGTCGTTATGCGGGCGTGTTCTTCTTGGCGTCGTTGCGTGGACTTGCGATCACGTCGTTGTGTGGGCGATGTTCTTCTTTGGCGTCGTTGCGTGGACTTGCGATTACGTCGTTATGCGGGCGTGTTCTTCTTTGGCGTCGTTGCGTGAACTTCTTTGTCTTGATCGCGTCGTTGCACGGGCGTTCTTCTTGGCGTCGTTGCGTAGACTTCTTTGTCTTGATAACGTCGTTGCACGGGCGTTCTTCTTTGGCGTCGTTGCGTAGACTTCTTTGTCTTGATAACGTCGTTGCACGGGCGTTCTTCTTTGGCGTCGTTGCGTAGACTTGCCGTGCTGATAACGTCGTTGCCTGGACGTTGCTGTTGGCGTCGTTGCGTAGACTTCTTTGTCTTGATCGCCGTTGCACGGGCGTTCTTCTTTGGCGTCGTTGCGTAGACTTCTTTGTGTTAGTAACGTCGTTGCACGGGCGTTTCTTTGCTCGTAGAATAAATGCTCGCAGCTAAGCGAAAGCGTTAGTGTATACTGTTTAAACAAAATGATAAATATATATGAGAAGTGCAATTTTATGGATAGAGATGTAGTCACGATATGCGGCGAATCGAGATGTTGCCACTTGCGCTGTGACGAATTGTTATGATGCTTTTGTTGTGTGCGATGCGCGGGTTGCAAGTTTGACTTTATGTTCGAGTTGACGCGCTAGGTTTTGTTGCGGAACTCTGAACTTTGATTCGATTGTTGATGCCACTGCTGCATCTGATGCGGACTTTGAATTTTGGGATTTTTTGTCATATCTTCTGCCTCTGCTGTTTCTTCTTGCGAAGAAACTTCTTCGTATTTTACGCGGCTATTGCATTTCTTTATACATTAATATGAAAAGACCTGCGCTCAAAGAAAATTTTGTGAGTTTTGGGGGGGGTCGATTTGTATTTGACTTCGCCGCCTTGTCCCTTGACATCTGCGTGCCTGGTCTGCTTGGATTTGCAGCCCCTGTCTGGTTTCCTACATTGTCCCAGTTTGAGAAGGTGTCATCTTTGCTCTTCTTTTACGAGACCCTGCTTTGCCTATAGGAACGAAGCGAGTTCAGGCTCGTTCACTTCGGATGCCGCTTGAATCGGTCGTATCATTTGGACCGTGCCTTTGATCTTGTGAAATATTGATGCTCTGCCGTTGCTAAGTCAAATACAAATCGACCTTTGGGGAAGATGATAAATCTTTCTAAAAATGCAACAAGCGGTGTTAGCATAAAGCACGTAATTTGCGGGTATGTAGCGGATATATTGCATATTGCGTTCAAACGTTTCCTAACATGCGGGGACCTCTTTATGCGGAGGTAAGCCTAAGCGTCAACTTATGCGAGATTATGACGGATTTGTCCAAGTCGTCCAACTATAATGCCTTTGTTGGAAATGGCGACCAAATGGCGGTGCTTTTCTCAATTTCAGCATGTCATGATTGGGTTTGGATTTATGCTGTCATTGCCACGCTACGTAATATCTTTGGTTGGTCGTTGGGTTGAGAAACGTCGACAAGTTTGGTGTTTTCCTAATTGTGGTGTCGATGCCAGGCCAAGCCACCTAAGGTAAATGTATGCATGCCAAAATAAGGGTGGTATAGCTCTATCTTAAGTTTCTAAGATTTGGCTTTTTCTAGGCCTTGAGTTCAGGCGGACAACTCAGTGAGAAGGCTACGCGGTGATCAGACGAACCGATCTAACTCCGTGCGATGACTCTCCTAAAATTTGGATATTTTTGAAAGAAATTTGCGGGTCGAGCACACGGTAGCGTGAGTGTGTGATTTGTGTGAATTTTCGAGAATGGAAGAAATATGAGCGGAATGCGGTTTAAGGAAAGCGATAGCGGTAGCAAAATAAACAAAATACAATACACAAAAATTAAATGCAAAATAATTGCCAAATAATAACCCTAGGTCTGTTGTGGTTAAGAACCTAAAATCCCCAGCAGAGTCGTCATTTCTGTCGCGCCCTTTTTCGACCGCGACTTTTTTAAAATAGCGAACCCTGCTCAAAATGCAAATGTTAGAAAAATAAAATAAAATGCTAATAATGTTCAAAAATGCTTAAAAGGTTTAAAAAAACGCTGAAAAGATACTAAAATTGCAAAAGAGGCTAAATGTTAAAAGGGTGCTAAAATGCTAAAGGGTTGCTAGAATGCTAAGGGTTCGCGGAGTCGCCACCTAATTAATTGGGTGAATTAGGACACCTAAATGTTTAACTAGTTTGAAGTAAAACATTAACTCCATTTTAATGGTCTGCTAAACTTAATGAGATTCTGGATAAGGGTTCTTTATTAATCTAGAGGGAAGGGGTTAGGCACCCTCTAAGATCCGCTAACTTGCGGTTGTCCTGCCAAACCTAGGGTAATTATTATATATTTTTTTAAAATGCAAAATAGAGCTCCACCTGCTTAATAAGATGTTAAAATGTTAAAATGTTTAAAAAGGTGCCTTAAAGTAAAAGGTTGCTAAAGGTATTAAATGCTAGGAGGGCTCCTGCTTAGAAAAAGTGTTAGAAAAATAAATAAGATGCTAATTGTTTAAAGGAAGGCTTAAAAGTATTTAAAAGGGTGCTAAAATATTAAAAGTGCTAAAAGGTTAAAAATGCTAAAAAAAATGCTAAAGTTTTAAAACATGCTTAGAAAGCTTAAAAAGAAAGGTGTCAAAAGTGCAAAAGGAGTGCTAGCATATTTAAGGTGCTAAAAGTGCTAAGAGGGGGCCAAAAGGCTAAAGGTGCTTAAGAGTGCTTAAGATTAATTTTAAAAGTGAATGGTGCTAAAAGTGCAAAAAGAATGCTAAATGTTAAAGAGTGCTTAAAAGGTGCTAGAAATGCTAAGATGCTAAAGGTGCTTTATGGGCCATAGATTTATCTGCGAAATTAAAGAAGTGAGGCGTTAGTTTTAGATATGCAATTTTAATAATTCAGGCAAAGGATTAGATATGAAGTGACAAACCTAAAATAGATAATCAGAAGTGCCTTGCCGATTTTAAAATAAACGACAAATTTATTTTATTAGACAATAATTGTTCTATGTCTCTTATTATTACAAAATAAATAGAATTGCGAATAAACAAATAAAGGCATAATGAGGCAATTAATTTTAGAGAGTAAGAGGAGTCGAGACGGATGACCACGACATCTTGTCCTATTTGTTTTTCCTAAGAGTTGCTGAAGATGGAACTCGATGGATGCAGGTGCGGGTTGCCATTTGAAGTGGCTCATGATGAGTCTCGCCATGAGACTCTTCATTTTTTGCTCCGATGCGTTTCATGTAAGAAAAGAAAATGATAAGGATTAGTATATATCTCAAACCTTACAATAATGTAAACAAATAAGGTATTCATGCCGACACATATGTATTTTATTACTTAATTGTATCAATACCAAACTAAATGATCCAAATAAAGTAAAGACCCAAATGTTATTCAACCCAAATCGGGCTTCGGTTCGGTAAACTGGAGTGGCCGAGACAAGCAAGCCCAAACAATATTTAGGTGCTGATTCGACGAGATTTGCTACTGATTTTGTGTGATTCGAACGGTTATGGTGAGGAAATGATTTGAAGGGATTTGTGGAAGATTCGTTTGGTTATGGAAGGAAGGGCTGGCTAAGTGCGTGGGTAAGAAAGCCGGATTCTCGGCGAAATCAGGTGAAGTCTTCAGTGCCTTGGCGATGGGGTGTTTAGGGTTTTGTTAGGTTTGCTAAGGTGTTGTCGACGAGGAAGGGAAGTGAAGGGCTGGGGTCTAAAAGGGAAATGGGGCGGATGGGCTGCGGGTGTGGGCTGATCGGGTTGGGCCTGGTAAGGTTAATTAATTGAATTAGTTAGTGGGTATTAATGTGATGGAGAGGGTGAAGTGAGGGTATTTGTGAAATTTCTTTGGTATAAGGGAAAAATAAGGGTGTTGAAATTTTAGGGTTTGGGCGAGCGTGGTGGGAGTAGAAATTAAGTGTATTATTAGTATTAGTTTTAGGCTTTAGTTAATTTAATTTTAGGTGCTTAATTAATTAGGATTAGATTATTTAATTTAGTTAAATTATTTAGGTGCTAATTAGTCTAATTATTTAGGTGCTAAATTAGTCTAATTATTATAATAAATGCGGGCGTGTTATTTAATTAGTGCTTAATATGTTAAAATGCGGCGCTATTTATTTAAAAACTTATTATTATGCATTATTGCGAAGTTAAATTAAAATTGCATTGAGTTTATATTAAATTACTTAAATGTTGAATGCAAGTACGATATTTAAGAATTGTTTAAAGCCTTATAAATGCGACGCTATTAAATAAAAAATTGATTTTAAATTACAAATGATTATGACATTCTCTTGCGTATTAATAAATGCAACTATGCTACTTGACGTGACGTCATTGCTAAATTAATTATTTTATGTATTTATTAATGATTAAGAATTACGACAGATCTTACAATTAGTTAATGCGGGCGCGGGACTCTAAGTGTTTAAAACTCTACGTAAGACGCGATGCCATTATTAAATTATTTATTTATGCATGTATTTATGTTTTATCGCTGCATTTTATTATAAAAAATCATAAAAAATTATTTTTACAAAATTAGTCTAATTTTATAGCTAATGGTAGGGAAGGTCAAAATTGGGTGTCAGCGGTATCCTCTTTGTATGGAGATGATGGAAGAATCTTGGACAAAGCGTTGACTCATGCCAATTTTGTCTCGATCTTGAATTGCAAAAATGTTGGGCGGTAGACAAAGTGGCGCAAAAATCAAAATCTGTCGATGTCGAGTTATGGCGACCTTTGGGTTACCATGGTCAAAACACGAGCGGGCTAACGCGGACTCAGCGTCCCGATGTCGAGTTATGATGACCTTGCTGTGATGTAAGAATAAAGTAAGATAAGCGGGCTTGAACACAGGGTGTACGCTAGGGCTTGTGGTCTTTGGGTTACATGGTGATGTGGGCGAATGGGCCAGCGCTTGAAATTTCTTACGCCGTTCGTTGGGAAGGTTGGCCCTGACAAATTGCCCGGTTATTTGTAAGAAAATCACGTTGTGCTCTACTCTGCGTACTAAGACTTGAACAAGCGGTTAGTGCATGCTATTAAGGCAAAAATGATGATGTATAATTTTAAAAGTAATGCAGTTGTGAGTAGAAAAGGTTATCTGCAAAATGTGATGCTGCTTTGTGTTGATGCGATCTTTGCAAATCTTTGTGATTTCGCCGCACTTGCGGGCGTGTTGCGATTGTGAATGCGGATCGTTATCGCTGCGCAATTGCCCTGTAGACTAAAGCTCGAAAGAGTTAGTGCATAAGCGCTAAGACGAGAATAATAAAGCTGAATGAGGAAAAAAATGCAATTTTGAGAGCAGAAATCGTCCACTGCGTAGATGTGATATCTTGATGATGACATCGTTTGGACTTATCGGCGTTTGGCGTCGTTTTCGGACTTATCGTCGTTTCCGGACTTGGCGTCGTTTTCGGACTTGACGTCGTTTCGGACTTGGCGTCGTTTTCGGACTTGGCGTCGTTTTCGGACTTGGCGTCGTTTTCGGGCTTGCCGTCGTTTTCGGGCTTGTCGTCGTTTTCGGACTTGACGTCGTTTTCGGACTTGTCGTCGTTTTTGGACTTGTCGTCGTTTTCGGACTTGACGTCGTTTTCGGACTTGGCGTCGTTTTTGGACTTGGCGTCGTTTTTCGGACTTGGCGTCGTTTTCGGACTTGTCGTCGTTTTCGGACTTGTCGTCGTTTTCGGACTTGTCGTCGTTTTCGGACTTGGCGTCGTTTTCGGACTTGGCGTCGTTTTAGGGCTTGTTGTTTCTGCTCTTGTAGAAAAAAGCTCAAGAAACAGTTAGTGCATGCTGCTAAGGCGAATAATAAAGCATGAATGAGAAAAACGCAATTTTGAGAACAGAGAAAATCTTCCTTGTGTAGATGTGGTATGCTGATGATGGCGTCGTTTTCGGACTTGATGTGCTGATAACCTCGTTGCTTGGACGTGTTGCTGTTGGCGTCATTGCGTAGTCTTCTTTGTCTTGAAGCGTCGTTATGCGGGCGTTCTTCTTTGGCGTCGTTGCGTAGACTTCGATTACGTCGTTATGCGGGCGATGTTCTTCTTTGGCGTCGTTGCATGGACTTCTTGATTACGTCGTTATGCGGGCGTGTTCTTTCTTGGCGTCGTTGCGTGGACTTGGTGATCACGTCGTTGTGTGGACGTGTTGTTGTTGTCGTCGTTGCGTGGACTTCGATTACGTCGTTATGCGGGCGTGTTCTTCTTTGGCGTCGTTGCGTGAACTTCTTTGTCTTGATAACGTCGTTGCACGGGCGTTCTTCTTTGGCGTCGTTGCGTAGACTTCTTTGTCTTGATCGCGTCGTTGCACGGGCGTTCTTCTTTGGCGTCGTTGTGTAGACTTCTTTGTCTTGATAACGTCGTTGCACGGGCGTTCTTCTTTGGCGTCGTTGCGTAGACTTGCCGTCTTGATCGCGTCGTTGCCTTAGCGTTCTTCTTGGCGTCGTTGCGTGAACTTCTTTGTCTTGATAACGTCGTTGCACTGGGCGTTCTTCTTTGGCGTCGTTGCGTGACTTCTTTGTGTTAGTAGCGTCGTTGCTGGGCGTGTTCTTTGCTCGCATAGAATAAATGCTCGCAAGCTAAGCGAGAAAGCGTTAGTGTATACTGTTTAAACAAAATGATAAATATATATGAGAAGTGCAATTTTATGGATAGAGATGTCGTCACGATATGCACGGCGAATCGAGATGTTGCCACTTGCTGGTAGCGAATTGTTATGATGCCTTTGTTGTGTGCGATCACGCGGGTTGCAAGTTTGACTTTATGTCAGAGTTGTGGCGCTAGGTTTTGTTCGGAACTACGAACTTTGATTGCAGGTGTTGATGCCGCTCTGCTGCCGATCACGGACTTTGAATTTTGGGATTTTTGTCATATCTTACGCCTCTGCTGTTTCTTCTTGCGAAGAAACTTCTTGCCGTATTTTACGCCGGCTATTGCGTTTGCTTATACATTAATATGAAAAGACTGCGCTCGAAAGAAAATTTTGTGAGTTTTGGGGGGGGTCGATTTGTATTTGACTTAGCCGCCTTGTCCCTTGACATCTGCGTGCACAGTGCCTTGGATTTGTAGCCCTGCAGTTTCCTACATTGTCGAGTTTTGAGAAGGTGTCATCTTTGCTCTTCTTTTACGAGACCCTGCTTTGCTATAGGAACGAGCGAGTTCAGGCTCGTTCGCTCGGATGCCGCCAGATCGGTCGTATCATTTGGACCGTGCCTTTGATCTTGTGAACTATTGATGCTCTGCAATTGCTAAGTAAAATACAACTCGACCTTTGGGGGAAGATGATAAATCTTTCTAAAAATGCAACAAACGGTGTTAGCATAAAGCACGTAATTTGCGGGTATGTAGCGGATATATTGCTGCAGCCGCATTGACGTTTCCTAACATGCGGGGACCTCTTTTATGCGGTAAGCCTGGCGTCACTTATGCGAGATTATGGCGGATTTGTCCAAGTCGTCCAACTATAATGCCTTTGTTGGAAATGGCGACCAAATGACGGTGCTTTTCCCAATTTCAGCATGTCATGATTGGGTTTGGATTTGTCTGCATTGCCACGCTACATAATATCTTTGGTTGGTCGTTGGGTTGAGAAACCAGTCGACAAGTTTAGTGTTTTCCTAATTGTGGTGTCGATGCCAGGCCAGACCCACCTAAGGTAAATGTATGCATGCCCTAAAATAAAGGGTGGTATAGCTCTATCTTAAGTTTCTAAGATTTGGCTTTTTCTAGGCCTTGAGTTCAGGCGGACAACTCAGTGAGAAATTTGCTTGGTGATCGACGAACCGATCTAACTCAATGCAGCGCCAACTCTCCTAAAATTTGGATATTTTTGAAAGAAATTTGCGGGTGCGCGGTAGCGTGAGTGTGTGATTTGTGTGAATTTTCCAGAATGGAAGAAATATGAGCGGAATGCCAGTTTAAGGAAAGCAGTAAAGCAGGTAGCAAAAATAAACAAAATACAATACACAAAAATTAAATGCAAAATAATTGCCAAATAATAACCCTAGGTCTGTTGTGGTTAAGAACCTAAAATCATTTGTAATATTGATATAAATGAGTAAATTTTATTTAATAATACTAAAATTTTGAAATTAAGAAATAATACCTCTCTCATCTCTTGTATTAAGAGATAAAATCTTGTTTGAATTAATATTTACAAGTAATTTTCAAAAACTTTAAATATCGTATTAGTTAGTAACTATATTTATATTGAAGATTATTACGTTTTATTTAAAATATTTATCAATAAATAGTTTACAACTTTGAATATGAAAATATAACATGAAAATAAAGATATTTTATGAAAATTTGTAGTAAATTTTTAATATTAATAATAATATAAATAACGAGTATTGTTGACACCCAATTTTGACCCTCCCGTCCAGACAGTAGCTATAAAATTACACTAATTTTGCAAAATAATTTTTTATGATTTTTATAATAAAATGCAGTAATAAAACATTAATACAGGCATAAATAAACAATTTAATAATGGCACCGCGTCTTACGTAGAAAATTAAGCACTAATTAAATAGCACGCCAGCATTTATTATTATAATTGTTGACACCCAATTTTGACCCCGTCCAGTCATTAGCTATAAAATTAGACTAATTTTGTAAAAATAATTTTTTATGATTTTTTATAATAAAATGCAGCGATAAAACATAAATACATGCATAAATAAATAATTTAATAATGGCATCGCGTCTTACGTAGAGTTTTAAACACTTAGAGTCCCGCGCCCGCATTAACTAATTGTAAGCTCTGTCGTAATTCTTAATCATTAATAAATACATAAAATAATTAATTTAGCAATGACGTCACGTCAAGTAGCATAGTTGCATTTATTAATACGCAAGAGAATGTCATAATCATTTGTAATTTAAAATCAATTTTTTATTTAATAGCGTCGCATTTATAAGGCTTTAAACAATTCTTAAATATCGTACTTGCATTGACAGATTTAAGTAATTTAATATAAACTCAATGCAATTTTAATTTAACTTCGCAATAATGCATAATAATAAGTTTTTAAATAAATAGCGCCGCATTTTAACATATTAAGCACTAATTAAATAACACGCCCGCATTTATTATAATAATTAGACTAATTTAGCACCTAAATAATTTAACTAAATTAAATAATCTAATCCTAATTAATTAAGCACCTAAAATTAAATTAACTAAAGCCTAAAACTAATACTAATAATACACTTAATTTCTACCCAGCCCACGCCTTGGCCCAAACCCTAATTTCAACACCCTTATTTTTCCCTTATACGAAATCACAAATACCCTCACTTCACCCTCTCCATCACATTAATACCCACTAACTAATTCAATTAATTAACCTTAACAGGCCCAACCCGATCACCCACATGACCCATCCGCCCATTTCCCTTTTAGACCCCAGCCCTTCACTTCCCTTCCTCGTCGACAACACCTTAGCAAACCTAACAAAACCCTAAACACCCCATCGCCGCCAAGGCACCAAGATTTCACTGATTACCGAGAATCCGGGCTTTCCCTTACCCACGTACCTAGCCACTTCCTTCCATAACCAAACGAATCTTCCACAAATCCTTCAAATCATTTCTCACCATAACCGCTCGAATCACACAAAATCGTGAGCAAATCTCGAATCGGCTCAAATATTAGCCAAATCTCAGCCTTTATTTACTTACCATTATTAGGGAACCCAAAGGGGGGCTATATAAGCACATGCAAGTCGAGCACAATGGGGGTGAGCAGGCGTCGGTGAGCTTAGTCGTGGGGAATCGAGAGCATGAGAGTTTATTCGAATAACACAGGTAACACAAAGACCTGCACTTTAGTTTTCATAAGAGCGGGGTTTGAATCCCTTTCTTAGTCCAAAGAAAGAAACCAACAACTAAATCTCGCCTTCTATTCGCATCGCAAAACCAAACCCGGCGAATCAGAAGCGACTTGATACGCCGCCTGCCGCTGTCAGAGAAGGTAAACTTAACTCATGCACGATTTTAGTCTATTCATATTCATCGTTTGCCATCTGTTTGAGTGTATGTTAAATTGATATCGATGGTAGGTTTTCATGCTTTTTTGTACTTCGTATATTTGCGGACCGCAGTTGTGTTGAGATTGATTTTAGTTGTTCGGTTTGTTAATCTGTTTGGTTGCCTTCATAATTGAAAGAATTCTACATGAAATAGGCCCCGCTTTAAGTAAATCCGAACTCCTCTCGGTTCTTTTGTCGTTTATGTGCTTATGTGTTCATATCTTCGATTGTAGCATGCTACTACGTCTCGAGCGTGTCCAATTCTGTTTAGATAAAATATAGGAAGGTTTTAGGAAGCATGGGAAATAGGATTGGTAAATGTATCTAAAAGTTACATTATATGACATTAGATCTCCAGCTTGGCTTACACATGTTCTATATAAATTGTTGCTGGTTTAAATCAGTGTTGAGAGTGTCAATAGGTTTGTAAAATGACTTGAGATTAAGCTTTAATTTGATTGTCATTCAAGAATCACTTGCATGAACTTATTTTGTCAATGTGATTAGCCTTAGACTCATTTGAACCTACTATTTTAAACATGGCACATGCCTTATTGTTTGAAGAAATATGTGATCCTGGATTATAAAATGGTGACACAGTTTATCTAGATCATTCATAAGTGAGGTCTGATTAGAGTTTACTAGGCTCTGGTGTGACTTGAACATAAGTCATAACTCTCTCTCTCCAATCAATCACAATGCTGCCAATAGGCTTGGATCATAAGATGACAGGTCCTTTAATGTTTTAAGACTATAATATCTAGAGTTCCACATTTAGTTTGCTGCTTTGAAGTATCCACACTCATCCTCACATATATGTATTTGCAATCATTTGCTATAACATTGGTTTGACCCTTAAGTACTGATCAATCTTATCTTCTAAATGTCAATTCTGAATACCTGCATATGTTTTTTTAGCAATAGTATGCCTGGAATTCTATATATGTGTTTTGACCCAAACGAGCCTATATATACATCTAACATTCTATCTTTGATTAGTCATTTGGTCATCCCTGTTAGCTTAGCCTGTTTGGCATGAACTGCCAGCTTAAGTCACCTAGGTATCATGTTAAGCCCATTATAAGAAAAAGCATTGATTAGATTGTTGAATTAGGAGCCACAATGTCTTGTTAAAATCACAACCTAAAGTTTTTAAAAGGATAAGCTCTAAATAGTTATTCTTAGCATACCTGTCCTGATTTATACACCTGCTTTGCCCTGTCTATCATTTTTCTCCCATCTACCAGTTGGCTGCATACCTGCTCATCCTATGCTTTTTTGTTTTGAAAGTGTTACTCTTGTGATCCAATCCTCTTCGACAAGCCTCTGTTGGCTTTATGTGCTCGCTTGATATAAACTATGTGCCAAGTGCTTATTCGTTATTTAATTGGGCTCGTACTAATCCTTATCTTTCTTTTTTTTACATGGCACGCACCGGAGCAAAATGAAGAGTCTCCCGGCGAGACTCATCACGAGCTATTTCAAACGACAACCCGCGTCTATGTATCCGCATTCGCGTTCCGCTCAAGAATTCCTAGAAAACAACAGACGCGTCATCCGTCAGAAAGAGCATTCTTAAATCCCATCCTCTCTCTTTACTTGCATTTCATTTATTTATTTGTTTATTGTAATTTAATTACTCTATTTCTGTAATATTTAGGATATTTGGAACAATTAAGCTTCAAACATATAAGGTGGAAAGTAATTCATAATTAAAAACGCACTTCTACTTTATTTGTCTTTTAGGACTATTAGACATGTCTAAATTCTGCAAAAATAATTTAAATGATTTAACTCGCATCATAAAACCAACATTTTTGTTTATTAAAATTCATAACAGATTTTTTCCTAAACCCTCAAGAATCGTCTTTAAGCATCTATAATACTGTACGCAGGTTAGACAAGATTAATTTAGCTAGCAGTATACACAATTAGTCCGTAAATAATCTTTGCATGAGCATATAATTAGTCCATAAAGCACCTGTAGCATCTTAGCATTTCTAGCACCTTTTAAGCACTCTTTAACATTTAGCATTCTTTTTGCACTTTTAGCACCATTTACCTTTAAAATTAATCTATAGCGCTCTTAAGCACCTTTAGCCTTTTGGCCCCCTCTTAGCACTTTTAGCACCTTAAATATGCTAGCACTCCTTTTGCACCTTTGACACATTTCTTTTTAAGTTTTCTAAGCATGTTTTAAAACTTTAGCATTTTTTTTAGCATTTTTAACCTTTTAGCACTTTTAATATTTTAGCACTCTTTTAAATACTTTAAGCCTTCCTTTAAACAATTAGCATCTTATTTATTTTTCTAACTCTTTTTCTAAGCAGGAGCCCTTCTAGCATTTAATACCTTTAGCAACCTTTTACTTTAAGGCACCTTTTAAACATTTTAACATTTTAACATCTTAGCATTTTATTAAGCAGGTGGAGCTTTATTTTACATTTTTAAAAAATATAATAATTACCCTAGGTTTGGCAGGACAACCGCAAGTTAGCGGATCTTAGAGGGTGCCTAACCCCTTCCCTCTAGATTAATAAAGAACTCTTACCCAGAATCTCATTAAGTTTAGCAGACCATTAAAATGGAGTTAATGTTTTACTTCAAACTAGTTAAACATTTAGGTGTCCTAATTCACCCAATTAATTAGGTGGCGACTCCGCGAACCCTTAGCATTCTAGCAAACCTTTAGCATTTTAGCACCCTTTTAAACTTTAGCATCTTTGGCAATTTTAGCATCCTTTTAGCATTTTTAAAACCTTTAAGCCTCTTAAACCTTTTAGCATTTTATTATATTTTTCTAACATTGCATTTTGAGCAGGGTTCGCTATTCTTAAAATGTCGCGGTCGGAAAAGGGCGCGACAATAATTAGATTAATAAAGCACCTAAATAATTTAATCACAATTTATTAATTTACTTTACCACTAATTAACTAATTAAATACCTAAAACTACACAGCCCAAACCAGCGGCCCATTATTTTCCCCTGACCCGCGGCCCATTATCCGCAACACTCCCTTATTTTTTGACCCACACACACCCTCAGCCCATAACCTTTCCCCATCCCCCAGCCGTCACTACCCTTATTTGATACCCAGCCGTCTCACCCTCACTCTATTATCTACCCCAGCCGCCCACTTCAAACATCAGTCGCCCACAACATTACCCTACTCTTGCCCTTTACTCCCCAGCGACTCTCTCACTCTCCCTCACCCCTCTCCTCGTCGCCAGCAGCCCTCATCCGCACCTCACATTCCCTTCTCCCCCTCACCTCGTCGCCAGCAGCCCTCTCTCATCACCACACACCCGTCGCCGCCGCTGTTCTCCGGCGAAACCCCAGCCACACCTCCAGCAAGCCTCCATCACTCCCCTCCACCCACGAACCAATAAATCCATCGCCGACCGCTGCTCCCACTCCCATTCCCTGCCCGTCGGCGAACCACCCTCACTACAGCGAACAACCCACTGCTCACCGTCGAACCTCACTACTGTGGTGGCGTCGCTCCAGTGACCTATTATATATATATATTGTGGTTTGTTGGACGAATTTGGCATGATTTTCTCGACTTTTGAATCTGGCCGGAGTTTCTAGAACTCCGGCGAACTCTACTATTTCCGTGAACTTTACAGTTCAGACTGCTGTCCATTTGACTCACTGTTTCATTTTTGTGTTGGTATTGTTATGGTTATTTGGGAGTTTAGGGCGAATCAGATCTGTGATGTTTAATCTAACTTTGTGTTTCCAGTGATATTGTATCGACCGTGGCTATGTTTATCACTGCTCTTAATGGGTGTTGATTTTGGGCGGACTGATTCTGCAATGTTGCTACTGTTCTGGCCATTTTACTAACTGATTTTTGAACCATTTTTGGAATATCTAGCGATGTTGTTGGCCACCGCTTTTGCTACTCGTGTTTGTTGGATTGATTTTATTGGTTTCGCATCGATTTTTGGCGATTTTCTTGGCCATTATTTTATTAAACCGATTTAGAACAAATACTACACTGTTGGTATTGACTGATTAGAACAAATACTACACTGTTGGTATTGATTGATTTGAACAAGATACTACACTTTGGCCAATGAAAAAGTTATCCGTCGATTTTTGAGGCCTCCACAATTGCAAAGACGGAAAATAAAATAAATGAAGCTTTCTGGCAATGATGATTTCTTTCACTTACACCGGATAACCAACATGCGCTGGCAAGGCGAATTCTCGCAGCCGCACTTGTTTAGGTTGTCCTACTTTATATTTTTTACATATCTGAGCCCTCTGTGTTTAAAACTATTACTGTTTTGGCACGGATCCGAAGGTTTTATTTATTTTATTATTTTAGTAATATTGGCCGATGAAGGAATCTCCGTCTGATTTCCAAGGCCTCCCATGTACAAAAGACGGATTTATTTATTTTTGACTTTATTTATTAATTATTGCTATTACTTTAAAATTGTTTATTTTATTACTAACACTTTTACTAAGTGTTTATGCAGGTACTCGGAGATCATCTGCGTAAAGCCTAAAAAAGGCTAAAGATGTCTCGGAGTTTTATCTTATGTCTCATTAAATTTTAGTTTTACTATTTTGTATTGCATTTTATTTTAATTGTAAATTATGTAAAAATGCTTAGAATAGGTAGAATAGAAGTCAATATATAATTAACCTAGGTTTGAACGGATAACCGCAAGTTAGCGGATCTTAGAGGATGTCTAACCTCTTCCCTTTAGGATAATAAAGAACCCTGATCCAGAATCTCACATATCTTTCGCAGACCTTTAAATGGAGATCATTTATAGCATTTTTATGTTATTTAATAAGTGTCCTAATTCACTATAATAATTAGGTGGCGACTCCTTAAAATACATTTAGGAATCAACCATACGTGGCACACCCATTTCGACTCCGGTTAAAATGGGGTGTTACAGGTATATCAAGATTTGAACTTTAAAATAAAAAAAAGTATACCATTAAGCCTAATGGTCGGGTCATTACTCAAAATTTTCAATTTTCTAAAAAATATGTCACAATTTATACTATTGAGGGTCGTTTTTACTTTTTAAAATATACAACAATCCAACTTAGGGCTCGTTTGATACAGCTTATTAAAACGAGCTTTTAGAAGTAGAGCTTTTAGGAGTAGAGCTTTTCAAGTAGAGTTTTTTATCAAAAAGTGGTTAGGTGTTTGGTTGTCAATAAAAAAAATACTTTTGACTTAAAAATGGACAAAATCAACTTCTACTTCCAAAAGTTCAAAATTTGAGCTTTTGGAAGCCAAAAATACTTTTTCGATTTTGAACCAAACACTCCAATTTTTTGTCAAAAATGCTTTTGGCCTTCCAAAAGCACTTTTGTCAAATCCAAAAGCCCAACCAAATGTGCACTTTTTCTTAGCCATTGAAAGATCAAGAGGAATTTATTGTCCTATTTAAGTTGTGAAGGGAGTATTGTTTCCCAAACCGAATATATTAAGGGGGTAAAATGGACTTCACTCAATATATTATACAGAGTTTTTACACTATAAATAAATTTTAACGTATGATAGTAGATTTCTTACCATTTTTGTCAAGTTACGAATTAATGATTATTATAAAAATTACTTGACTTGATTGTAAATATTTTTTCATATGTTTTTTTCTCTCTAAAATATTTCCTCTCTACTAGAAAGTATCATGACCAATCTGCAACACCAAACATTGAAACCATCCAAACCGCCAGATTCAAATTCCACTGATTCAATACCCAATTCAACAAATCCAACCTTCAAGGACAAATTACTGGATAAAATTCATGGAGAATATGCATCAACACAAAGTAATTTTTATCCGAGTTCACCAATGGATTGGTTCACACGATATTGGTTAAGAATCTCACATTGAATATGAAATTGAAACATGAACTTCTTATATTGACACCATACAAACTATCTTTTGGGGTTGAGTTAGAATCAAAATACATTCTTTACATAATATTAGAATCAAACTCATTCCAATTATTTGTTCACCGATGTTGAGCCCCAAATTATATTATTCACGTTTTAGTTAACAAGGTCTGGACGTGCGGAGAGTACCACATCGAATATGAAATGAGAACATGAATTCCTTATTATATTATTCACGCTCTAGTTAAACAAGGTCTGGACGTGTGAAGAGTGTCACATCGAATATAAAATGAAAATATGATGTAGACGTGCGGAGTGTATTAAGAATCCTACATCGGATATGAAATGAGATAATGAACTTCTTATATACACTTGACAATACTCATGCTACAAGCTAACTTTTAGATTACAATATTAACTAAGAATGAATATCCTACAAATGAAAAATACCAAATTGCTCTATCAACAGAGGATCTGCAACGAATGTATTTTTTTCATAGAAACACTCCGTGATAGTTAAATTGCAAGGAAAAAGAATCTCCCATCACTACTTAAAGAAAAACAAATTGTTAAACAGTGACCGTATGGGTCACGTTCCAAGTCCAGTGGGCCCTTGCCCTTTCTAATATATTTGATAAATATTAGACTTAAAATTGTACCTTACTAGTGAGATTATTTCTTTCACAAATCTAGAGCTATGGAAGTCTATAGAAACTTTTCCATTGATAGATCTCGGGGAAGACTATCATGTGGTTAAATTTGCAAGAGAAGAGAATAAATTGAGAGCTTTACAAAATAGACCATGGTTTATATTTGGTCATTTCCTCTCAGTTCAGCAATGGAAGCCATCGTTTGTAGCCACGGAAGCAAAACAAAATTATACCGCTGTATGGATTCGGCTGACTCACCATACAGAATTTTATGATGCATAAATTCTTTAAAAAATTGGCAATAAGGTAGGAAGATTACTAAAGATCGTTGCTTGTACTTCCTCCGCCTTAAGAGGAAGATATGCAAGATTATGTGTGGAAATACCATTAGAAAGTCTAGTTCTTATGTTTTTATTGGTCCATATGATCAAGAAATACTATATGAAGGGGACAAATTCCTATGTAAAATATATGGGTGTCTTGGTCATTCATATACATCCTGTCTAACAATTTTCTACGTCATCTCCTAGTCCTCCAAGTGTTGAGAGCACTAGCACGAGACAGAAGGAAAATGGCAGACTATTACGTTTTCAAAGAACAAGAAATTTACTAGGGTTTCATCTCCAAATTCTATTAAAAATTAGCCAGACCAGGTATAAATGTTAAAATCTTCGATGCAGACACAGGTAAACATCTAAATACACAAAAGCTTGTGTATAAGAACCGATCAAATAATAAAACTACAGTGTTGAATAAATCTGAAACGGAAAGGACGAACCAGAAATGCTCTAATGGTGAACTGTGGTAAATCAAAACCACTTTATGGCCCTTGATATGCAAACTGAGTCTGCTATCATTACCTCTACCTTATTTCCAATTGGTTCTTCATCTGAATGAATCCTCCATAGTTCCTCCATATATCAAGCTAAGCAACTCGATAATGCCTCACATTTCCTTTACCCTGAGACTAAGATTCAGGCTAATCCAAATGCTACACCATCAGAGAATCCAAACCATGGAAATTCTCCCACCGTAAAAGCTCATAATTCGCAGGTCTTAACCCAATTAAGGGTCCACTTTTAGGAATTAGAACAGACCCCCAAAATATTTGAGATGACACTGCCTCCCCCATTACTTAGCTCTATTAATGATAAATCAAGAAATGGCTTAAGGCTAGCAACTAGATCTAGAGGGACCAATGGAGGAGATACAAGAGGAAGACATCAATCTGGGGAACAAGTTCATGGTAGAATTTTCAAACATAAACGAGATAAAAGAACATTCAATGCTATTAGTGGCTTAATGGTGGTGATGTTAATACCTGATATGAGGGCACCGATAGACCCCACGATAAGAGAACATTCAATGCTATTAGTACCTTCTCTGAGGAGGAATCCGATTTTTCCAGTAGAGAGGAAGGAGAATGGGGACCTTCACACACCAAATCTGACTATGAATGGCTCAACTAACTTCATAATCTGGAATGTGTGAGGAGCCAATAATGATAATTTTAGGCGCAACTTTAGAGAAATGCTTGATACCCATAAGCCTAGTATGCTTACCTTACTTGAAACTAGAATGGAAGACCATCTATCTCTCCTTAATGACTTTGGGTTCTCACAATTAATTGAAGTACCGGGAGTAGGGCAAAGTGGGGGTATGGCTATCTTATGGAATCAGAACCTTGTCAATGTGCATAGCTTTGTCAGGAGAGAGCAAGAGATTAGTGCTATAATTAAGGTAATTCCGAATCATAAAAACAAACCTGGTTATTTACTTCTATCTATGCTAGTAATGATAAAAATAATCTTTGGAGAAATCTTATCAATAACGCTTCTAGTTTCAAAGGTCCTTGGCTATCGGGGGCGATTTTAATGATGTTATGAGTAATAATGATAAGTTTGGGGGTAGAACTGTTACTAGGAATAAGATCTCTTATTTATGGGATAAAATTAGCACATGCAATCTTATGGTCTTTTATTTTACGCACTCTTAAATACTTTAAGTCCCCACAATTACCTCCCTCATTATGAGTTGTATCTCTACAAATTGCATATCTATCAAAGTAAATGGTATGAATACTCAGTATTTTTGTCCTAGTAGAGTTATTAGGCAAGAAGATCCTCTTTCTCCATATATTTTTATCGTTTGCATTGAAATGCTTTCTAAAGTAATTTGCACCAAGTGAATATAAAAATCTGAGACCCCATATATCTCAAGCCTAAAGCTCCTCCCGTATCCCACTTATTTTTTGTGGATGATTTAACTATCCTATCTAGAGTTAACATGAAGAGCTGTAATACTATTCTTTCATTCCTAAATCATTTTTGTAAGCTCTCAGGACAATGTATTAATTATGCAAAATCTAAAATAATCTTCTCTAATAATTGTCCCCTTAATTTATATAATACCACTGCCCAACTATTTGGTATTAAAGTTAGTACCTCTTTTGGTAAATATCTAGTTTTTTTCTATTCTTCACAAAAAATCTCAGTCTAATGACTATCAATTTACTGTGGATATTATGAGATTTCGATTAGCAAATTGGAAAACAAACTTTATAAATACTGGTAGGATTATTCTAGCCAAATCCACCCTGAGTGTCATAGTCACTGTATACAATACATCCTGCTCCCGACTAAAATTCTTAAGCAAGTTGATAAGATCCAACGAAATTTTGTTTAGGGTACGACTGACTCTCAGAGGAAGTTTCATCTAGTCAAGTAGGATTCTGTTACTAAGAGTAAGGATGAGGAGGGGCGGGGGTTTAGGACTTACAACAGCCGAATCAAAAAATACTGCCCTCCTAGTCCCCGGGGCACAGTACAATGACAAAGGAAGGGAGCTTAAGGTACTCTGGACACTTGCAACGTGAGATCGATTCACAGTGGAAGCATTTTGCTCTCTTCTGGGTTGATCCTTGTAGGTGCTATCAGTTGTCCGTTCCCAAACTGGTTATTGGAGCACATCCCGCGATTTACTGGTAGCAGTGTTGAGGGACCGGTACTACTACCTCCAGAACTAGTCTGGCGCTAGCCGGGAACCTGGATATAAAAAAAAAAAAAAAACTGCCCTCCTTAGCATTCTTTCGTGGAGACTGCTCACAAATCCTCATGCTTTATGGAGTACCATAATTAGACATAAATACGTTCACAAGAGAAGTAAAAAATAATACTTCCTTCATTTGGAAATCCATTCTCAAAGGTCGGGAAATATAAAAAAAAAATTCTATGGTCCCCATCAAAAAAATTCAATTTATCGGTATGGTTTTCTAAATGGATTCCTACTAAGCCACCACTTAAAAACTATATAAAGGGACCTCTGACACAGTCGGAATACTCTTTTACTTTGGCTAATTTCCAACAGAATGAAACATGGAAATTTCCCCCTCTTTCGAACTACCTGATACTATAATGAAATCTTACAAACTCTTCCTACTTCTCCTAGTACGTCCAATATGGATATTCCTCTATGGTCTCCTAACAATGTGACATCTAAATTCTCTACCAATTCATGTTATAAAATCATAGAGAACCATTTGCCTCCTATTAAAGGCTTTACGTGGATATGGCTTCTTTCTTACCCTAATAAAATTAAATTATTTTTATGGCAGTGCTATCAAAATAGAGTCCCCTCTAGGTCATGTTGAATATAGTCTTCAATTGTGAACTTGTTTGGAATAAGAAGGAAAAGTGATCGACAAAAAATTCTGGAAAATATTGGTGGCGCCAGTGGCTGTGGCGCCAGTCGTGGGCGCCAAAACTCCTGCGCTCGACAGAGTCGAGGCGCGCTGTAACGGGAATTTCCAGAAACTCCAGTTTTTTGAACTGAAACGATGCATCTCTTCAATTAGGGTCATGACCATTAATGAAAGGTTGCATCTGGTCGGTTTTGGTGCTATATAAGGCACAATGATCACTTGTTAGCAGTACAAGAAATCTATCTCTTTCAAATAAAGAATTTCTTCTTTCTTCCAAGCAATTCATGTTCATGAAGAACGAGTAATTGCTGAAAACTTCGTTCTTAAGATTAGGGAATCTTGGGGGTAAATTAGCAAGTTAATCCCATCAGCATTATAGTGGGGCTAATATTATCCTAAGGACAGAGATTTATCTCGTCCTAATCTAGTTTCAGTAATTCATTCCTTTCCCATTATACAGATTTTCTAACAATCTTAGGATAATATGATGGAAAACATTATGAAGATGTTTGGTAATGATACGGTGAAACTAGATCGCTTTGATGGAACTAATTTCCTACGCTGGAAGGAGAAGATGTCGTTCCTACTCACTGCTTTGAAAATTTTCTATATTCTATATCCGAATTTGGGGACATTGGCAGAACCAGCAGACAATGATACTGAAGAAAGGATCGCAGAACGCAAGAAGCGTGTTGAAGATGAAACGTTGTGCAAAGGGTTTATTCTGAATTCCCTCTCTGATCGTCTGTATGATCTCTACACTCCAATTCAGTCTGCAAAGGAAATGTGGAAGCCCCTGGAGTTCAAGTATGATGCAGAAAAATAAGGGACAGATAAGTTTGTTACTTTTAAGTTCTCTGAATTTTCCATGGTTGATGGCACTTCTATACTTGATCAAGTGCATGAATTTCTTATATTGATTTCTAAGTTTAAAGACCTGGACATAACCATACCAGAAAAGTTAATCGTTGGAGGAATTATTGTCAAATTACCACCGTCTTGGAATAATTACAGAAAGAAGTTGTTGCACACTTCTGAGGAGTCCACTTTAGAACAGATTCAGAAACACTTACGAATTGAAAAGGAAACTCGAAATCGTGAGAAGGTTTTGAATGATGCTTCTAGTTCTAAAGTGAATTATGTTACTCAGAAGAATCTAAAGGACTCAAAGTTGTAATAGAGTCCGATAAGATTTTTCTGTCTAAGGCTGGTGCCTTTGTTGGAAAAGGTTATGTATCTGATGGTATGTTTAAACTAAGTATCAATAAAGATGAAAGTTCTAATTATTCTTGTGTGCAATCTTTTGATTTAAGCTTTAATATAGAATATACAACTTTTAATCTTTGGCATAATCGTTTGGGACATGTTAACTATCAAACAATTAAACTTATGTGTAGAAACGGAATTATCTCTTATAGCAATGAGCATAAAGAAAAATGTGAAGTTTGTGTCCAAGCGAAAATGAAAAGAAAACCTTTTTCAAAGGTTGATAGACAAACTGAAATCTTAGAACTTGTACATTCTGATATTTATGAGTTAAATGGTGTTTTAACTAGGTGGGGAGTAGGTACTTTATTACTTTCATTGATGATTGTTCTAAATTTACCTATGTCTATTTAATGAAATCAAAAGATCAAGCTTATGACATGTTTCAAGTTTACAAATCTATGGTAGAAACACAAAAGGGTAAGAAACTGAAAACCTTAAGAAGTGCTAGGGGTGGAGAATATTTCCATATTGAATTTACTTCATTTTGTGAAGATAATGGCATTATTCATCAAATTAGTGCACCCTATAGACCTCAACAAAATGGGGTGGCAGAAAGGAAAAATGGAGTTCTAGTTGATATGGTGAATGACATGATTGTTAACTCAAGTTTACCTATGAACTTATGGGGGTGAAGCTTTACTAACTGCATGTCATGTACATAATAGAATTCCTTCAAAGAAGATGAATTTGTCTCCATATGAAATTTGGAAAGGAAGAAAACCTAATATTAATTATTTTAGAGTTTGGGGGTGCTTAGCCTATTGATGCGCGATTTATGCACACACTTAACGCAAGTGCACGTATCGTTACAAGTAATATAGTCTAGGTAAGACTGAATATCGTCCTCAGGGACTGGTTTTCAAGTACCGATTATCTATCCTATGATATCTATTTGGTTAACGTCAATTGAATTGGAATTCTAAACTAATAATGCAGGAATTAAACTAATTATAAAAATACTTTGATTTAAATCAGTTATGATGGATGATTAGGGCTTCCAAGATCATCAACTATCCACTCTATTCAATCCTTAATACAATTAGACTGACTTCTTCTTCTACGTTAAGATAGCAGGTTAACTAAGCCGTTTTATACTCCTGTTAAGGTTATATAAACACTCAACCCCAGTATAGCACCTTTCTACCTTTCGGTGATAAGATTGACTATAGAGGAGGATTAAGATCAAAAACCTTATTAATACTACACAAGTATCGGGGTACTTTCGTCCACGATTTAACCTATGTTTATCCAACTACAACATATTCACAACCTCCCCTTTCGGATTTCGGTTAGAAATCATAAGAATTATGATAATTAGTGATCAATTAATTATCAAGCAATCAAAACAACTATTGAATAAATCTTAAATAAGTGAAGAAGAAATCAACTAATTTATTAATTCATGAATAAGAGTTTCAAGAGAATCACAAGGAAATCCCTAACAAAATAATTAGCTCCTAGTCATTGTCACGCTAAGAACTAACATAATCTCCATACATGAACTGAAATAAACAAAGCAAAAAGAAAGAAAAGAAAATACTCAAGAACGAGTCTCCAAGCCTTCTAGCATCCAAGGATTGTGTTGTGGAATATTTACAAGATGGTTTGGTGGATGGATGGATGTAGAATGGTGAATGGTGGGGAATGAATTCTTCTAATGATGTAGATACTATTTATAGACCAAGAATCCTTTAGGTGAAGGGTTAAGGATTATGTAGGTAGGAAAAGTTATTAGAATCCTTTTAGGTAAAGGTTTTAAGGTAGGAAAAGTTATCCTTTTAGGTAGGAAAAGTTATCCCTTTAGGTAGGAAAAGTTATCCCTTTAGGACTCTGAAAACATGTCAAATTTGGCCCGAATTCTCAAAAATCCCGCGTCGGCGCTGGCCGCAGATCAGCCATGCGCCGAAAAACTCGCCACTTTCGGACTTCAGAAGACATCAGCGCGCGGCTGCCGCCAAGCGCACGGTGACGTTTCATGATTCCGCTTTCGTCTGCCCTTTTTCGTCCGACTTGTCCCGATCTCTCTATAATTCTCGAAACTTCTTAGACTTAATTTCTTGGCCCTTTTAGTGTGCAATTCCATCTCATTTATGCTCATTTCATCTCCTTTTCGTCATTTCTCCATTTCTGACCGCTGTGACACAAAAGAAAGGAAAACAACCCTAATACTATACTAAACATAAATGAAATGAGTAAAATACTAACTAAAAATGACTCAAGATGTGTATATAAAATACACCGATCACCTATTATAAGGTTTCAGATCCTAAGAAAACTAAATTAGGTCCAAGAGCTTTGAAAAGTGTTTTTGTGGGATATGCAGAAAATTCAAATGCATATAGGCTTCTGGATTTAGATTCAAATGTTATTTTGGAATCTCGAAATGTAGAGTTCTTTGAAAATAAATTTCGAAGTAACTCCAACAGGAGTAATGAGTCTTTGCAAATACCACAAACAGAAATAAGTTCTAATCCTCTTTCTAACAATGATAGATTAAATCCTAATGCTTCTAGTGAACTTAGAAGGAGCGTAAGAGTTAGAAGGGAGAAAAATTTGGGTTCAGATTTCATAAATTTTCAAGACATTTCTTTTTTGTGGAAGGAAACAGAGAAGTTGTTACCAATAAAATCCCAATCGTTCTCAATGTTGAGAATGAAAGTGATGACCCAAAGACATTTCAAGATGCAATGGCATCTAGAAATTCAGTTTTTTGGAAAGAATCAATAAACGACGAAATGGAGTTTTTAATGGCTAATATTGTCGGACTTGCCTCCTGGTTTCAAAGCTATTGGATGTAAGTGGGGTTTTTAGGGTAAAAAGAAATGTGGATGATGAATCAATTAAAATTTACAAAGCTAGGCTTGTTGGTCAAGGATTTAGCCAAAGGGAAGGAGTAGATTATTTTGATACTTATGCTCATGTGGCTAGAATTGCATCTATTAGAATGTTGATAGCTTTAGCCTCTTTACATGATTTGCATACTCATCAAATGGATGTAAAAACTGCTTTTATAAATGGTGATTTTGATGAAGAGGTGTACATGAAACAACCTGAAGGTTTTGTCCTTCCTGGTTATGAACATAAAGTTTGTAAGCCAATTAAATCATTGTATGGTTTAAAACAAGCTCCAAAGCAATGACATGAAAAATTTAATTATGATGTTTCGTCTAATGGTTTTATACATAACTCTGCTTACAGGTGTATATATTCTAAGTTTACAAAAGATTATGGTGTAATCTTGTGCCTTTATGTAGATGATATGTTAATTTTTGGAACTAACATAAATGACATAAATGAAGTCAAAGCTTATTTAAGTGCATGTTTCAAGATGAAGGACTTAAATGAGGTTGATACTATATTGGGTATCAAAGGTAAAAGAAATAGTGGGGGTTATTCTTTAAGTCAGTCTCATTATGTTGAGAAGATGCTTAAGAAAATTGATCATTTGAACTTCAAAGAAGCTAACACTCCATATGATACATCATGCAAACTTAGTGTGAACAGTGGAAGATATGTGGCTCAGCTAGAGTATGCTAGTGCGATAGGTAGCTTGATGTATGCTACACATTGTACTAGGCCTGATATTGCATTTGCAGTTTGCAAACTTTCTAGATTTACTAGTAATCCGGGTAAAAAACATTGGCAAGAAATTGGAAGAATTTTTGGTTATTTAAAAAAAACCAAAAGTTATGCTTTGCGTTATGGAAATTTTCCAGCTGTACTTGAGGAATATACAAATGTTAGTTGGATATCTAGTGATGGAGATAATAAATTCACAAGTGGTTGGATTTTTATGCTCGGTGGTGGTGTTTCTTGGGCCTCAAAGAAACAGACATGTATCACACATTCTACCATGGAAGCCAAATATTTGGCTTTGGGGGCAGCGAGCAAAGAAGGAGAATGGTTGAGAAATATGTTATTGGATATAAAGTTGTGGCCACAACCGATGCTAGCCATTTCTTTGCACTGTGATAGTGAGGCAACTCTGTCTAGAGCTTATAATAAGATTTATAATGGTAAGTCTAGATCAGTTTGAGACATGCGTATGTGAGACAGTTAATATCCGACGGGATTGTAACTGTGATTTACGTAAGGTCTTGTAACAATTTGGCCGATCTTTTTACTAAAGGACTTCCAAGAGAAATGATTTATGAAACAAGTCATGAAATTGGCTTGCGACCCGTTTGATTAATCAGTAACAATGAACACCCAACATTTTTCCTATGAATACCCATAGTTAAAAAGTTCAATGTGGTAATAATAAATTGTTGATGACTGATTAGGTCACACTAGTGTAACTATTGTTATAGTGTATGTTTGTAGGGTGAGTAATATACTCTTAATGAAATTCAGGTAAATGAAGAATTTCACTTATATAGACATAAGAAGTGGTGTCGCTTCTAAATAAAAGTTTTGGGTCTAACTTGTGTAAATGTCTATGAAACCAGGTGGAGCACATGGCCATAATAGTGCTACCTCGATATGAACATGAAAAAGAACAATTGTGTGTTCAGTCTTCCGATTCTAGCATCTTCCTCAATCGGATCCCTCTCATCCCCTCTGCTATTGTTGTTGTCCTCTTCCTCTTCCTCTGGATTTTTTGTCTCCTTTTTTATTTCCTGGCCACCATTCCGGATACCCAATAAGTTAAAACATCCTTCCAAAACATGTTCGGATCTCTTGCAATGTGTGCAGAATGCACCATTTTTCTTTCATTCATCTTGATCACGATAAGGATTTCTTCTTTGTATGGCAAAGGCCATGGTTTCACTCTGTTCTTTCATTTTTCGTGTGAGTCCTCTAACATGTTCTTCTTGCAATTGTTTTTAATAGACTTTATTTAATGATGACAATGATTCCTAGGCCAGTATGTTCGATCTCACTGCTCCATACATTGCATCATCCAATCCCATGAGGAAAATGCATTTTTTCTTATTCTCATTTGGTTTCCAAGATCATCCCCAGATTGCATGTGCAGTTTCTGCACTTACAAGTCCAAATCTATTCCTAGTTTGCCAATTCTTCCCATAGTTTAGTTATATTTCCATAGTAATCCACCATGGTCCTTCCCTTCTGCTTGCACTCCGCAAGTTCTGTCTTTTGTTGTTGCATTTGAGGTCCGTTGATAACAGTGAGTCTCTCTCGGATGCTCGCCCATAATTCTTCCGCTTCCTTGTTATGCGAGATCGTTGGGCGAAGTGTTGGTTCGATGATGTTGCGAATCCTCTGTTGACACCCAATTTTGACCCTCCCGTCCAGTCATTAACTATAAAATTAGACTAATTTCGTGAAATAATTTTTTATGATTTTTTATAATAAAATGCAGCGATAAAACATAAATACAGGCATAAATAAACAATTTAATAATGGCATCGCGTCATACGTAGAGTTTTAAGCACTTAGAGTCCCGCGCCCGCATTAGTTAATTTTAAGTCCTGACAAACAATTCTTAATTAATAATAAATACATAAAATAAATAATTTGACAATGGCGTCGTGTTAAATAAAATATTTGCATTTATTAATAGCAAGACAATTCCATAATTATTGTAATAATTTAAAGCATAAATTAAATGCACAATAAATAAGGTTTTAAATAATAGCACCGCATTTTAAAATATTAAGCACTAATTAAATAACACGCCCGCATTTATTATAAAAATTAGATTAATTTAGCACCTAAATAATTATAATAAAGCACCTGAATAATTTAACTAAATTCATTAATCTAAAACTAATAACCCATTAATTAAATACCCAAATCTAATACCTAAAATTAAACTAATTAAACTCCTAGAACTAATACCCTAATAACTACTACCCCCAAACTCGAATTCACGCACTTCATTGACCCGCAAGCCCACGCCTTTATCTCTCACCCGCAGCCCACTCCCCTTTTCTTTACCTAGCCCATCATTTCCCTTTACCCCCCACTTCGTCGTCCTCCTTCACTGTTGACACCCAATTTTGACCCTCCCGTCCAGCCATTAACCATAGAATTACACTAATTTTGTAAAATAATTTTTTAGGATTTTTATAATACAACAATAAAACATTAAATACAGGCATAAATAATTAATTTAATAATGGCGTCGCGTCTTACATAGAGTCTTAAGCATTTAGAGTCCCGCGCCCGCACCTATTAACTTTAAGCTTTGTCGTAATTCTTAAATAATTAATAAATGCATAAAATAAATAATTTAGCGATAACGTCGTGTCAGGTAGCATAGCCGCATTTATTAGTAATCATTTGTAACTTTAAAATCAATTTTAATCTAATACATGCATTTAATAGCGTCGCATTTATAAAAAAAACTTTAAACAATTTTTAGAAATCATATTTTTGCATTTAGCATTTAAATAATTCAATCTAAGCATTTTGATTTTAATTTAACTTCGCAATAATGCATAACAATAAGATTTTAAATAATAGCGTCGCATTCCAAAGTATTAAGCATTAGTTAAATAACGCGCCCGCATTTAGCACCTAAATAATTAGATTAATGTAGCACCTAGATAATTATAATAAAGCACCTAATTAATTTAATCACATTTGCACTAATTAATTAATACACTTGCCTAGAATTAATTAGCTAATTAAACTAACTAGCCTAAAACTAATTAACCCCTAATTAAAACTAATACCCTAATTAACTAATTACCCACCAATTTCCCGTCGACCCGCGAGGCCCACCCGCAAAGCCCAGAACCCACACCCTTATCAGCCTTATCCCTGAGCCCCTTTCACTTCGTCTTCAAAACACCAAAACGCAGCCCTATTCTCTTACAAAACCTAAACCTAGCAACCAGCAGCCATCGCCGCCCGGATTTCTCGCCGGAGAATCCGGGCTTCCCTTTCCCCACGCGGCTCCTCTTACCATAACCAGCACCCAAATCCCTAAAATCGCACCAAAATCTTTTCGAAACTGAACCAAATCGCATATCAATCAAGCACAAGTATCAGCCTTATTTATTTACCTAATTTGGAACCCAAATGGGGGCTATATAAGAACATGCAAAGGCAAGAACAAAGGCAGACCGATAGCATCGACTCAGAGGAGGGCAACAGGGAGACAGCACCTAAAAAACATATGCAATAGAACCCAGTCGAGAGCATCAACTAGGGGCTCGGTCAGGGAAACCTTTAGCATCGCAAGAATAGGAGGTTCAAACCCTTTAGTCCAGCAAAGAAACCAACAACTCAATCTCGCCCTTCAATCGCATCGCAATACCCGACGAGTGGCTCCGACGACTTGATACGCTGCCCCGGGTCGCTGTCCGGAGAAGGTAAACTCGTCTCCTTTCGTATTCTCGTCCAATTTGTGTTTCATGACATGTGCAGTGATTATATGTTATTTAACTGTGTTGTTTTGACTTTGTTTAAGTTATCCGAGATTTAGTGATGGCTCTGCGGCATTTGGATCTTTCGATTTAATATGCTTAGCCATGAAGTCGGTGTTATGTGTTTCGTTTGACATAAGCTAAGTGAGTTAGTTTGTATCGAGGCGTAATTAGTTAGTCTGGTGTGGAGATACTGAATGTCTTCCCTTAAACCAATGCCTGAAATCTGTGTTGTATGATATAAACTCGGATTAGTCAATGTTATTTCATTATGGATCAGATTATAGATTGTTCAAACCAGGGCCAAAATCCTAATATGTCTATCGAAGTTCATCTAACCTTAGGTGATATAAATCAATGTGATACTTGTCCTTGTTTGTTTTCTAGCATGATTTATGTACTACTGTGAGATTACATGAGTTATATCGCCAATATGTATACCTGACTGGAACCTTGTGACTATTGTCCTAAGGAAATCTGTGTTAGCCTAGTTGGGTCTGGCTATCTGCCGGCAGTTAAGCCTGTTTAAATACTATTTGGAAGGATCTCTTTGATTGTTAAGGGGTCTAGCATGCTTACTAAATCAGTCCATTAGTTTCTAAGTGAACACTTCCCTGCGCTGAAAATCTGAGCTATGAAAAAGGGGCATATATGTTTCTATTTCATCCTGAAAATGCCTATCCACTATCTTTTTAAATAAACTGGAAATATGCATGTTTGGTTCCTGATTTCCTATCCATCGCTATTTATATTTTAAGCTATGCATGATCTTTCTACAATCTCTGCATATTTGTAATTCCCCTGTTTGGACGAATATTTGCTTTGTTTGGTCTAACTGTCCGTTGCATGTTGTCTTGATTTACAGTCTTATAATATGATGGAAAAAGTGCTTAAGTGAGTGAAAAGCCTAGGGTGCGACTTAACACTTAGACTCTTTAAAAAAGAGTCATGTCCTTGTCTCTTGCATACCTGCTAATTGATTAGTGTGTTTACCTCTTGAGGCCAATAATTGAATCATGACATAACTGGTCCTACATTGCTTCGTCAGTATATGAATATATATGTCTAGCTGGTAATCTGATCTGAGTCGTGGTGTCCCCTCTGTGTGTTGCTGCATTTTTTTGGTTTGGTGAGATGATTACAAGAAAGGGATCACTTATGCTTACTGTTGTTTGTTCTTCACATAGAACTGTTGAGGGTTATGTAGCAGCTAGTGCAGCCTGTACACAGGCCTATTATTATCCTTTCTTGCCATCTGCTAGCTGTTTACCCCCATTTGATAATATCCTCTATCTGGTCTTAATAGCCGAAAATAAGGCCTGCAGTTACCTCTGCGCCATTTGCCTTCTCTATAAAATCTGAAAAGAAATCCATGTTTTGGGCCATTTTTTGCATTTTTTGCTCAACTGCTTGCACCCAGGGCCCAGTGACTGCCCTGGGCCAGTTTTCCTTTAGTCGTGAGTTATCGTGACACGTCATGCAGCTAATATACGTGCCCGTCCTAATTATTTGCATCAATTATTATTTAGGCTCGTACTAATCTTTATCTCCTTCTATTTTGCATGAAACGCATCGGAGCAACAAAGAGTCTCATGGCGAGACTCGTGGTAGTAAACGTGAAAACCCACATCTATGTGCATCTAGGTTTGCGCCAGAAATTCCAAGCCGCCGGCGAAAAGACATCGCCTTTCCTTCGAGTCATCTTTACTTATTTCTTTTTTTTATTCTGCCTTATTTATTTGTTGTAAATTAATTGGCTAACGCTGCACTATTATTTAGCATTTAGAATAGTTAAATCTGGAATCAATAGCTAGAAATGAGTTTGACTTACTTACCTTAAATTAATTACTTTAGGTTCGCCTTGCCTTGTTTAATAGTCATAATAGATCACTTAACACCCTACATTCGCATAATAAGCTGGGATATTATTTGCCAAACATTCTTAAAACCGTGTTGCAAATTAATACGAAATACAGAATAAGAAATATTCCTATGGCATAAGAAAAAACATTTTATCTTACAAACACACGTTTGTCATGATAAGCTTACATTATTATGTTAGGTGATACATACTCCTTAGGTAAAAGAATACTTGCACACATTTTACTCCTGTTATACCTATGTTTAATATAGTATTTAGGCATCTTAAATTGCATATTTCTCAAAATTGACTTTGACTTTAAATACATAAATCTTGCAAAAAATATGTCGTATACTCCCCCTCTTAAAACGTTTTTAATATACCTTTTCCTTAGCATAATAATTAACCCTAGGTTTGGCAGGACAACCGCAAGTTAGCGGATCTTAGAGGGTGCCTAACCCCTTCCCTCTAGATTAATAAAGAGCTCTTACCCAGAATCTCATTAAGTTTAGCAGACCATTAAAATGGAGTTAAATGTTTACTTTAAACTAGTTAACATTTAGGTGTCCTAATTCACCCAATTAATTAGGTGGCGACTCCGCGAACCCTTAGCATTCTAGCAACTCTTTTGCAATTTTAGCCTCCTTTAGCACTTCTAATATGTTAGCACCCCTTTTAGCACTTTTTGCAATTCTAGCATTCTTTTAAAACATTTTTAACATTTCTTATTAAGCAGGGCTCGCTTTTATTTTAAAATGTCGCGGTCGAAAAAAGGGCGCGACAGAAATGGCGACTCTGCTGGGGATTTAGGTTCTTAACCACAACAGACCTAGGGCTATTATTTGGCAATTATTTTGCATTTAATTTTTTGTGTATTGTATTTTGTTTATTTTTACTACTTGCTTTACTGCTTTCCCTAAACTGGCATTCCGCTCATATTTCTTCCACTCTGGAAAATTCACACAAATCACACACTCACGCGCTGGTGTGCTCCGCGCACCCGCAAATTTCTTTCAAAATATATCCAAATTTTAGGAGAGTTGGCGCCTGCGCGGAGTTAGATCGGTTCGTCTGATCAGCCGCGTAGCCTTCTCACTCGAGTTGTCCGCTCGAACTCAAGGCCCGTAAAAGCCAAATCTTAGAAATTTAAGATATAGATATACCACCCTTTATTTTAGGGCATGCGTGCATTTACCTTAGGTGGGTTGGACGCGCATCGACGCCACAATTAGGAAGACACAAACTTGTCGACGGGTTTCTCAACCCAACGACCAACCAAAGATATTATGTGTAGCGTGGCAATGATGCATAAATCCAAGCCCAATCATGACATGCTGAAATTGGGAAAAGTGCACCGTCATTTGGTTGCCATTTCCAACAAAGGCATTATAGTTGGACGATTTGGACAAATCCGTCATAATCTCGCATAAGTGACGTTTAGGCTTACCTCTGGCATAAGGAGGTCCCCCTGCATGTTAGGAAACGTTCGAATGTGCTATGTGCGATATATCTGCTACATACTTGCAAATTATGTGCTTTATGCTAACACCGTTTGTTGCATTTTTAGAAAGACTTATCATCCTCCCCAAAGGGTCGGTTCAGATTTGACTAAGCAATGGCGAGCATCAATATTTCACAAGATCAAAGGTGCGGTCCAAAGAATACGATCGATTCAAGGACATCTGAGCGGAACGAGTCGGAACCTGTCTTGGCTCCTATAAGCAAAGCAGAGGTCTCAGGAGAGAAAGACAGCATAGATCCAGTCGAGCAACTCGCACAATTACCACAACAAATGGCAACCCTGCAGGCCGAAATCAAAAGGCTCAAGAGCCTCACCAGAGCACTCGTCACTGCAAATAACCAAAACAGTCAAAAATCTCCAAATTATTACGATGCACCGCTACATATCCCATTCAGCCAATATACAATGCACCCATATATCCCACACAAAACCGAACGCCTAACGACTCTAACTAAACACGAACCAAAGGCCACCACAAACCCTTCTCGCAATGCATATGGCAACCCTGCGATACCCATACGTGTATACGCCACAAGCCCGCCCACCAAATATCTTCACACCCCGCCTAAACACCACGAAAGGCTACCAAAATATACGCCCATTTAGCCGAGCCTTTATCGCGGTTGTAATGAGAGGTTGAGGTTTGCAGGATACTCCAGCCAATTCCAAAGAATGTGCCCAATCCCAAGTCCAAAGCTCATGATGGAAACAAAAGTCACAGATACCATTCTGGAGCCATCGGACACGACGTGGGAAGGTGTTATACACTCAGAGACAAAGTAAGGGAGCTGATCAAGGAGGGAGTCATTCAGGTGGAGGAGGCTTACCCCAATGAGTACAATGAACCCCAAAGGAAGAGAGGTGTTCCCTTGCCAGAACCCGCTCCGCCTGAATCAGTTATTTATCCAAGCAGGCACCACGCAGAAGCCAAAAGAAGGAGATACTGACAGCAGAACACGAAGACCCAGCCAGCCACGAAGCAGGGCATGAAGGCATATTGATTGGATTTGCACCCCTGTCTTGGTCCGCCTAGAGCCTGGATAGGAAAAAACGATTTATTTCAGCGGAATAATTTATAAACTCATGTTTTCTTTCGCTTCGCTTGTAATGAACTACGTTTGACCTGATTCCCTTAGTGGATACGTAGGCGGCCGTCTCGGCTTCGGTCCCACATCTAGAATTTTTTAATTTCACCCAATATTCGCTTGTAATGAACTACGTTCGACCTGATTCCCTCATGGGGATACGTAGGCGGCCTAAATCGGCTTCGGTCACACCATTAGGAAACTTTCCCTTTGCTTTGAAAATGACACATAGCCTATAAGCAACTACATTGAGACCCATTTTAGGCCAGACCCCCTTTTCAAAACTGGGACAGTGTAGGAAACCAGACAGGGGTTGCAAGTCCAAACAAGCCAGGCACGCAGATATCAAGGGACAAGGCGGCGAAGTCAAATGCGAATCGACCCCCCCCAAAACTCACAAATTTTCTTTGAGCGCAGGTTCTTCATATTAATGCGAGAAAGTGCAATAGCGAAATAGAAAATACGTGAAAGGTTTCTTCGTATTAGCGAAAAGCGGCAAAGCGAGAGGATGACAACAATCCAAAGTCAAGAAAAAGCAGCAGTGAGAGGGCATCAACAATCGGCAATCAAAGTTGAGTTCGCAACAAAACCTAAGCGCGTCAACTCGGGCATAAAGTCAAACTTGCAACCCGCGCGTCGCACACAACAAAGGCATCATAACAATTCGTCTGTTGCAGTGCAAAGACAACATCTCAGGGACGACATCTCTACCCATAAAATTGCACTTCTCATATGTAGTTATCATTTCATTTAAGCGGTATACACTGCGTCTTTTCTCAAGCTTAGCTTGCGAAGCATTCATTCTACGGGAAGCGGCAACACGTCCGAACGCGGCGTTATCAACGGCAAGTCTACGCAACGGCGCCCGGCAACACGTCCAAACAACGGCGTAATCGGCAAGTCCATGCAGCGCCCGGCGGCACGTCGAGCGGCGTCGGCAAGTCCATGCAGCGGCGCCAACAAAGAACACGTCCGGACAACGGCGTGTCGGCAAGTCCATGCAACGACGCCCGGCAACACGTCCGGACAGCGTAATCGGCAAGTCCATGCAACGGCGCCCGGCAACCGCGTCCGCATAACGCGTGTCGGCAAGTCCATGCAACGGCGCCCGAAGAACACGTCCGCATAACGGCGTAATCGGCAAGTCCGTGCAACGACGCCCGGCAACACGTCCGCATAACGGCGTGTCAGCAAGTCCATGCAGCGGCGCCAAGAAGAACACGTCCGGACAACGGCGTAATCGGCAAGTCCATGCAGCGGCGCGGCGAAGCACGTCCGCACAACGGCGTAATCGGCAAGTCCGTGCAGCGGCGCCCGGCGGCACGTCCGGACAAGTAATCGGCAAGTCCATGCAGCGACGCCCGAACACGCCCGCATAACGGCGTGTCGGCAAGTCCACGCAGCGCCCGGCGGACACGTCCGAACGCGGCGTTATCGACAGCAAGTCCAAAAGACGCCATCGTGACGATATTACATCTACGAGGAAGATTTTCTGTTCTCAAAATTGCATTTTTATCATTCATGCTTTATTATTACGTCTTAGCGATTATGCACTAACTCTTCGGCGAGCTTTAGTCTACGAGCGGCAGCCAAGTCAACGGCGCGAGTCAAAACGGCGCCAAGTCCGAAAGCGACGTCAAGTCCAAAGCGACGCCAAGTCCAAAACGGCCAAGTCAGAAAGCGGCGCCAAGTCGAAAGCGACGACAAGTCCAAAACGGCGCCAAGTCGAAAGCGACGCCAGGTAGAAAGCGGCGCGAGTCGAAAGCGGCGACAAGTCAGAAAGCGGCGACAAGTCGAAAGCGACGACGAGTCAGCGGCGACAAGTCCAAAGCGGCGACAAGTCAAGATATCACATCTACGCAGGACGATTTCTCTATTCTCATAATTGCATTTTGTTTCTCGTATACTATTACGTCTTAGCGGTTATGCACTAACTCTTTCTTGAGCTTTGGTATGCGAGGACAATTGCGGCAAGGACAACATACGCGTTCACAATCGCAACACGTGCGAGGGCGAAAATCACGGCGATTCGCAACATCGCATCAACACAACAGCGTCGCGTTTTGCGGGATAACCTTTTATTCACGATTACATTGTTTTAAAATTATTTCGCCTTATGATTTATGCACTAACCGTTTGTTCAAGTCTTAGCATGCAGCGGCGAGAGCCTGGCGTGGATTTTCTCTTCTGACCGGCAATCGTTGGGGCAACGCCCAACGATTGGCGAAGCGGCCTCAGCGTCGGTCCACTCGCTCACCGTAGAACCCGACCACAAGCCATAGCGGTACACCCTGTGTTCAGCCGCTTATTTTCTTTTACTTTTGCACCATAACGGTGTCATCATAACTCGACAGGACATTTTTAAGCGCGTTAGCTGCGCTTGGTGTTTCGACCATAGTAACCCGATGTCGCCATAACTCGACCTTTGGGGCGATTTGATTTTTCGCGTCGGCGCTTGTCTACTGCTAGCATTTTTGCAATGCGAAGATCGAGACAAAATTGGCATGAGTCAACGTCTTTGTCAGAAGATTCTTCCATCATCTCCATACAAAGAGGACATCTGTTGACACCCAATTTTGACCCTCCGTCTGTACCATTAACCATAGAATTACACTAATTTTGTAAAATAATTTTTAGGATTTTTATAATACAACAATAAAACATTAAATACAGGCATAAATAATTAATTTAATAATGGCGTCGCGTCTTACATAGAGTCTTAAGCATTCAGAGTCCCGCGCCCGCACCTATTAACTTTAAGCTTTGTCGTAATTCTTAAATAATTAATAAATGCATAAAATAAATAATTTAGCGATAACGTCGTGTCAGGTGGCATAGCCGCATTTATTGGTAATCATTTGTAACTTTAAAATCAATTTTAATCTAATACATGCATTTAATAGCGTCGCATTTATAAAAAAAAAACTTTAAACAATTTTTAGAAATCATATTTTTGCATTTAGCATTTAAATGATTCAATCTAAGCATTTTGATTTTAATTTAACTTCGCAATAATGCATAACAATAAGATTTTAAATAATAGCGTCGCATTCCAAAGTATTAAGCATTAGTTAAATAACGCGCGTTAGCACCTAAATAATTAGATTAATGTAGCACCTAGATAATTATAATAAAGCACCTAATTAATTTAATCACATTTGCACTAATTAATTAATACACTTGCCTAGAATTAATTAGCTAATTAAACTAACTAGCCTAAAACTAATTAACCCCTAATTAAAACTAATACCCTAATTAACTAATTACCCACCAATTTCCCGTCGACCCGCGAGGCCCACCCGCAAAGCCCAGAACCCACACCCTTATCAGCCTTATCCCTGAGCCCCTTTCACTTCGTCTTCAAAACACCAAAACGCAGCCCTATTCTCTTACAAAACCTAAACTGCAACCAGCCATCGCGCCGGATTTCTCGGAGAATCCGGCTTCCTTCCCACGCGCTCCTCTTACCATAACCAAGACCCAAATCCCTAAAATCGCACAAAATCTTTTGGCATCGAACCAAATCGCATATCAATCAAGCACAAGTATCAGCCTTATTTATTTACCTAATTTGGAACCCAAATGGGGGCTATATAAGAACATGCAAAGGCAAGAGAAAAGGCAGACCGATAGCATCGACTCAGAGGAGGGCAACAGGGAGACAGCACCTAAAAAACATATGCAATAGAACCCAGTCGAGAGCATCAACTAGGGGCTCGGTCAGGGAAACCCTTAGCATCGCAAGAATAGGAGGTTCAAACCCTTTTTAGTCCAGCAAAGAAACCAACAACTCAATCTCGCCCTTTAATCGCATCGCAATACCCGACGAGTGGCTCCGACGACTTGATACGCTGCCCCGGGTCGCTGTCCGGAGAAGGTAAACTCGTCTCCTTTCGTATTCTCGTCCAATTTGTGTTTCATGACATGTGCAGTGATTATATGTTATTTAACTGTGTTGTTTTGACTTTGTTTAAGTTATCCGAGATTTAGTGATGGCTACTGCCGGTACTTGGATCTTTCGATTTAATATGCTTAGCCATGAAGTCAGTGTTATGTGTTTCTGTGTTTGACATAAGCTAAGTGAGTTAGTTTGTATCGAGGCGTAATTAGTTAGTCTGGTGTGGAGATACTGAATGTCTTCCCTTAAACCAATGCCTGAAATCTGTGTTGTATGATATAAACTCGGATTAGTCAATGTTATTTCATTATGGATCAGATTATAGATTGTTCAAACCAGGGCCAAAATCCTAATATGTCTATCGAAGTTCATCTAACCTTAGGTGATATAAATCAATGTGATACTTGTCCTTGTTTGTTTTCTAGCATGATTTATGTACTACTGTGAGATTACATGAGTTATATCGCCAATATGTATACCTGACTGGAACCTTGTGACTATTGTCCTAAGGAAATCTGTGTTAGCCTAGTTGGAGTGCAGCTATCTGCAGCGATTAAGCCTGTTTAAATACTATTTGGAAGGATCTCTTTGATTGTTAAGGGGTCTAGCATGCTTACTAAATCAGTCCATTAGTTTCTAAGTGAACACTTCCCTGCGCTGAAAATCTGAGCTATGAAAAAGGGGCATATATGTTTCTATTTCATCCTGAAAATGCCTATCCACTATCTTTTTAAATAAACTGGAAATATGCATGTTTGGTTCCTGATTTCCTATCCATCGCTATTTATATTTTAAGCTATGCATGATCTTTCTACAATCTCTGCATATTTGTAATTCCCCTGTTTGGACGAATATTTGCTTTGTTTGGTCTAACTGTCCGTTGCATGTTGTCTTGATTTACAGTCTTATAATATGATGGAAAAAGTGCTTAAGTGAGTGAAAAGCCTAGGGTGCGACTTAACACTTAGACTCTTTAAAAAGAGTCATGTCCTTGTCTCTTGCATACCTGCTAATTGATTAGTGTGTTTACCTCTTGAGGCCAATAATTGAATCATGACATAACTGGTCCTACATTGCTTCGTCAGTATATGAATATATATGTCTAGCTGGTAATCTGATCTGAGTCGTGGTGTCCCCTCTGTGTGTTGCTGCATTTTTTTTTGGTTTGGTGAGATGATTACAAGAAAGGGATCACTTATGCTTACTGTTGTTTGTTCTTCACATAGAACTGTTGAGGGTTATGTAGCAGCTAGTGCAGCCTGTACACAGGCCTATTATTATCCTTTCTTGCCATCTGCTAGCTGTTTACCCCCATTTGATAATATCCTCTATCTGGTCTTAATAGCCGAAAATAAGGCCTGCATTTCTGCCTCTGCGCCATTTGCCTTCTCTATAAAATCTGAAAAGAAATCCATGTTTTGGGCCATTTTTTGCATTTTTTGCTCAACTGCTTGCACCCAGGGCCCAGTGACTGCCCTGGGCCAGTTTTCCTTTAGTCGTGAGTTATCGTGACACGTCATGCAGCTAATATACGTGCCCGTCCTAATTATTTGCATCAATTATTATTTAGGCTCGTACTAATCTTTATCTCCTTCTATTTTGCATGAAACGCATCGGAGCAACAAAGAGTCTCATGGCGAGACTCGTGGTAGTAAACGTGAAAACCCACATCTATGTGCATCTAGGTTTGCGCCAGAAATTCCAAGCCGCCGGCGAAAAGACATCGCCTTTCCTTCGAGTCATCTTTACTTATTTTTTTTTTATTCTGCCTTATTTATTTGTTGTAAATTAATTGGCTAACGCTGCACTATTATTTAGCATTTAGAATAGTTAAATCTGGAATCAATAGCTAGAAATGAGTTTGACTTACTTACCTTAAATTAATTACTTTAGGTTCGCCTTGCCTTGTTTAATAGTCATAATAGATCACTTAACACCCTACATTCGCATAATAAGCTGGGATATTATTTGCCAAACATTCTTAAAACCGTGTTGCAAATTAATACGAAATACAGAATAAGAAATATTCCTATGGCATAAGAAAAAACATTTTATCTTACAAACACACGTTTGTCATGATAAGCTTACATTATTATGTTAGGTGATACATACTCCTTAGGTAAAAGAATACTTGCACACATTTTACTCCTGTTATACCTATGTTTAATATAGTATTTAGGCATCTTAAATTGCATATTTCTCAAAATTGACTTTGACTTTAAATACATAAATCTTGCAAAAAATATGTCGTATACTCCCCCTCTTAAAACGTTTTTAATATACCTTTTCCTTAGCATAATAATTAACCCTAGGTTTGGCAGGACAACCGCAAGTTAGCGGATCTTAGAGGGTGCCTAACCCCTTCCCTCTAGATTAATAAAGAGCCCTTACCCAGAATCTCATTAAGTTTAGCAGACCATTAAAATGGAGTTAAATGTTTACTTTAAACTAGTTAACATTTAGGTGTCCTAATTCACCCAATTAATTAGGTGGCGACTCCGCGAACCCTTAGCATTCTAGCAACTCTTTTGCAATTTTAGCCTCCTTTAGCACTTCTAATATGTTAGCACCCCTTTTAGCACTTTTTGCAATTCTAGCATTCTTTTAAAACATTTTTAACATTTCTTATTAAGCAGGGCTCGCTTTTATTTTAAAATGTCGCGGTCGAAAAAAGGGCGCGACATTCACAAACAAAAAAACCTAATGAACAATACGCACGAAACCCGCAACCCTAAACACCCCATCGCCGCCAAGGCACAAGATTTCGGCCGGTTCGCTGAGAATCCGGGGCTTTCCCCTTACCCACGCACCCTAGCCAGCCCTTCCTTCCATAACCAAACGAATCTTCCAAAATCGTGACCCAAATCGCGTAAATCAGAGTTTCCCATAACCACAAATCATTCTAAAATCTCGTCGAATCAGTCACCCACGCACCCTGGTCAGCTTTCCTTACCCATGCACCCTCCTCCAACGATTTCTTACCATAAACACACCCCAAATCTCGTCCTAAAATCACACGAAATCGACTAAAATCGCGCAAAATCATTCAATCGAAATCGAAAACTTACCAAATTCTCAACCTAAATCGTGACTATAAGTATGGCGATTCATACATGCAAGAGGCGGGGTTTTGAACCTCGATGGCATCAAGGAAAAACCCTTTATTTTAAAGCCAAGATCCAGAAAAACAGAAGAAATCTGTTATCAAAAAAAAAAGGGCATCGATTTACACAGTAAAACACTAGGGCACCCAAGAAACGAAAATTCGAAACCCCTTCGTCTTCTTTGCAAAAATCAGTCGCGAATCAGTGAGTATCCTCAAAGCAAAAGCTTCCTCCCTTTCATTCGCATCGCAAAAACTAAAACCCGAGCGAGTCGACGACTTGATACGCTGTCCCGGGTCGCTGTCCGGAGAAGGTAAATTCGTCCCCTCTTAGTTATACTCTTTAATTTCTGTTGTGAGTGTCTTGCGGATTTATTATGTGTTAAAAGCTTTCAGTTCAAGTTTCAGTTTCAATTTTAGATCAGTTAGTTTCGCATTTAAGCATGTTTTGATCCTATGCATTAGTTATATCTTCTATTTTTGTAACTACCGGTTAGTCCTTGTGAAGTTTCATTAAAATTGAAGGATTGTTTGTGATCGAATTGATATTGTATAGGTTTAGCTAATTTACATGTAGCTAATGCTTTAAGTTGTATTTCTTTGTATTCATCAAGTGGACACTCGCAGATCGTACATTAGAGTGTCGATCGATTAGTTATCTGATTGGTAAATGCTTGACGTTACTGGTTTAATAGCTATAGATCACTTGTAAACACATTTAGAATAGTTTGACATAGTGTCCTAAATGGTAGGATTTAAACCTATTTTGGATGTATGTTAGTTTATTTGTAAGTATGCATGCTTTTCTATCAAATGCCCATGTCATAACAACTCTTTGATTGCATATGGTTTATAAATCTGTAAGAGTATCTTATAAAAGGTCGAATGTATTCCTGCATATGAGTTCCTGTTATGACACACCTATTTAGTTCATGTGTGTAGTACTGTTCTTATAATGACCAAATATAGTTCTTATACTGTCAAAATACTTCCTTTAGATCACTTGTGGTAAGCCTACTGATTTGTGTAGCTCATTTGTCTATAATTGCATTATCATGTCAAAATCTATAAATACATCTACGTTGCCCTGCCTAAACTTCTAAGTTATGACATGCGTCATTGTTAAAACTTGCGGAGATTGGTATTCACTCAGTCAATAACTCTATGGGATAATACTAACTTAGATAGATTGGGGGGTGCATAACCTGATCTTTGTTAAGTGTTTGCATCATTTGCCTTCTTTCCTCTTAAATTAGACACATCAAGGTGATAAATAGAATCTGGAATATAAGAGAATTTGAGACCATGTACTGTCTGGAGCATGCCTGATATTGTTGGCTTGTTATAAACTTAAACATGATTCAGGGCACTTATTTTGTTCTAAATACATTGATATACGTGCCCAATTTAGGTATACTTTGTATGTTTAAGCATGTCTTGTCATATTCCTATCTGGCTACATCTACTTACCCCAGACCCGTAATCCTCTATTTCTGCCTCATTGCCTCTGCCTTTATCGATCTAGGCCAAACCCACTGGATTTACTCTTCATTTATTCGGGTTATCTGTCGATCTTCACAATTAATCATAGTATGTATGTTCAAATATAAATTGTATGTGTTGAAATTTATAAATGCTTATTCATTACTAATATGGTTTGAGTATATACTAATCCTTACCTTTTCTTTATTTACATGAAACGTACCGGAGCAACAAAGAGTCTCATGGCGAGACTCATCGTGGCAAATTAATACCCGCATCTATGTGCATTTCCACTCCGCATCAGAAATTCCAAAGCTATAGGCGGAATTACATCGCCTTTCTTCGAGTCGCCATTATTAATTCATATCCTCTCCCTATTCATTGATTGTAATTAATTGTCTAACGCTATACTAATTAATTAGCATTTATAATAGTTAAACCTTGAATCAATAGCTAGAAATCAGTTTGATTTACTTACTTTAGGCTTGCCTCGCCTTGTTTAATAGTTATAATAAATCATTTAGCACCCTACACTTGCATAATAAGCTGAAATATTATTTACCTAGATATCCTTAAAACCGTGGTATAATTTCCTATTAATACAGAATAAGAAATACTGCTTTTGCATAATAGACACGTCCTCCCTCTTATCACAAAAATATTATATCCTCATGCTAAGCAATATATACCCCTTAGGTAAAGGAATACGTGCATACATTTTACTTCTATTCATAACTAAGATAGTATTTAGGCATCCTAATTGCACGGTTTTAAAAACTAACCTTGACTTTCCTACATAAACCTCGCAACATATCTTTAGAAAGTATATCTTATACTCTTCCGCTTAAATGTTTTTAAATACACCTTTTGCCCTTTTATACTTTAAGCACCTTTCAAACATTTTAACATTTTAGCATTTTTATTAAGCAGGAGGAGCTTTATTTTGCATAATAATTACCCTAGGTTTGGCAGGACAACCGCAAGTTAGCGGATCTTAGAGGGTGCCTAACCCCTTCCCTCTAGATTAATAAGAGCCACCTGAATCTCACTAAGTTTAGCAGACCATTAAAATGGAGTTAATGTTTTACTTTAAACTAGTTAAACATTTAGGTGTCCTAATTCACCCAAATTAATTAGGTGGCGACTCCGCGAACCCTTTAGCACTTTTAATATTCCAGCACCTTCCAGCACCTTTTTACATTTTAGCACCCTTTTTAATTATTTAGCATTTTATTATTTATTTTCTAACATTTTTTATTTTGAGCAGGGTTCGCTATTTATTTAAAAATGCCGCGGCCGAAAAAGGGCGCGACATCCACGACACTAATAAAAAGTGTATGGTCCACCAATCTTCTAAGTCTGGTGACTCTTCATCCTGTTTCTTGATTGTACCATTAATGAAATCGGATTTCTTTCTTGCTCTTAGGACCTTCCTCATAGATCAAGCCCATTCTTCGTAATTCTCTCCCTTCAATTAGACTTGTGTCACCACAATTCTGGGATTATCGTTTGACGCAATGTCATATGGAGAAATTGTTTTTCTTTGAATTTTGTGTTCTTCACCGACGATTTTTTTATTTTTATAGCCGATTTCTCCGTCCCCCTCCATTATTTAGGATTTTTGTGTTCTTGTAATGAGGCTCTGATACCATGTTAAAATTAAGAGGGTACGAAAATTTAGAGAGAAGAAAAATAATTGGAGAATTCTTTCTTGCTTTCATTGATCATAATGATCTCTTTATATATAGGTAAAAATCCTAATTTCCCTAGTCTAACAAGAAAATTTTATTCTAATAAAACTACCATAGTTATAATTTACCAAATATACTTAGATTAGGATTCTACCATAAAACTATTAGATTTAGACTAGGATTCTACCATAAAACTATTAGATTTAGACTAGAATTCTACCATAAAACTATTAGATTTAGACTAGAAAATAATTTATCCGGGTCCGAAGTCGGTGGGTCGGTGTCGGTCTCTCAATAGTTCATATCCAATTTTTTCAATGTTTCACATTTTGCGACTGAATGAATTCAAAAGACAAAAAAAGTTTTTTTCGTTTGAAGCTATGATGTTTAGTTCAAAACTAGTGTGACAAGCTTCAATCTATTCCAAATCTAAGTTCAACTCAACTTCTTCATCCTTAAATAATGCGATACTTAGAAATTCATCACCACTAATTTCGAACAAATAAATTCATATGAATCGGGTAATTTATGGGTTGGATCTAATATCACATGGATTAATACATCGATTGCACATATTTAATTAATCTCACATATGTCATCTCATAAATCTACTAAATTGGAATATTTTGACTGTAAAGGAAAATTAAGGTTCAATATGTGAAAAGAGGAACATTTCCAATTAACATTAAAGGCAATTGTGATCCAATAGGTCGAAGCACACTCTAGTTGTAATATATTTGCATCCGTGTAATTTAACGTGTTATAGCAATATCCGCAATTGTCTTATTACGTACAGTCAGTTGTAATCTATTTATTTAAGTTATAAATATTGATAACATAATAATATTTTATTTACTATAAAATTTATTGTAGGTTATCAGTTTGATTGTGTACATTTTCTTATAGTGTAAATATATAGAAATCCGCTGATAGTGGCCTAGTGGCTATTAGTCAAATTTGTGGTCTTAGAGTCATAAGTTCGATTCTTTGCGGATACGTTCTTCGGGGCATATGTCTTGTATTAAAGTCTGGTAGCTTAACCGTGCGGGCATGTTGCAGTGTGGGTTTGATTCTCTCCAGACAAGTCCTGTTAGGGGGTCAGACCTTGTAGCATTAATCCGTTGATAGCAATCAGACACTGAATGCGGGGTGTACATCCCGCGATTTACCCGGTGATGGCGGCTAAGGACGGGTTCCATCGCCTCCAGAGCCTAGCGTGCAGATGCATGCGATCTAGCGATATGGGGATACTAAGGTCACCCCGAGATCTGGATTATCAAATATATATATATATATATATATATATATAACTTAAAAGCGAAATAGTACTATTTCGGTTGGAATGAGAAGTATGCTTGGCACACATTTCCAAGCCAAGTTGATGAGTACTAATATAGCAATATTGCTGAAAAGAGAACTTCTTCCGGGGAAGATGACCACTAGTGATGAGGTGGCAGGAAGTTTCCTAGGTGTGGTGTCATAAAAATTAAAATATTTTCACTTTGTTTAGAATTTTAAAATTGGAGATGAAATTATGTTTGATTATAATTTTTACAAAAAATATTTGATTGTTTAAATGTACTGAAAGTGAAAATAATATTATAGATATTTTTAAATTTTAAATTGTATTCGGAATTTTTATAGGTAAACACTGATTTTTAAATAAATTAAAAAATAATTAAAAAGTGAGTTTTTTGTGACCAAACAATTCTTAAAAAATTATTTTGACCATATAGATTGCTATGATGACTAAGTTACGTTAAAAAGAGTATGACTGAAGACTGATGCAAACCTAAAGACTTTATATATATATATGGCAGCTCGTGCACCGGGCTATGCGCGGAATCCGAAAAAGAATCGGTCTAACCACAATGGTGTATTACATAAGTTGATAAATTAGAAAGAGCTTCAGATCTAGCTAGTCCCTCAACTATGATGTACGTGTGACACAATCAGACCCGACTTCTTGCAGAGACTAAAGCAAAAAGCTACAAACAGTTTAGTTACTTTTTTAACCATTACTATTTACTAATTACTAATTTGAATTCAAACAGAAATAGACCACATATATCTGGTTAGATCGGTTCATTCACTCCCATGTATTGAGGGCGGAGCCATGATCATTATATGTAAACGTGTAGGTGTATATCCTCATTCATAATTAGAATATATATGTAAATATAATTATGATAAGATTAGAATTCCTCTTATATATGGGATTAATATTTCTATTGTAATTGGAATAAACATTATACACCTATATATATTTGATATTAATGAAAAGACTCCTCAAGGGAAATTAGTATCATCTTACATGGTATCAAGAGCCTAAAACAAAAACCCTAGAATTTTTCTGCAGCCGCCGCCGCCCCCCCTCGGGTTTCTCGTCGCGGTGCCTCCCCTCTCCTCCCTAAATTCTTGGTGTTTCTCTCCTTTCCTCTCTTCTCTAAATGGATACTCATGATTCTTCCAATACTTCTAACGCTTCTACCTCCACAAATCCCACCACCATGTTGTCGTCCTCTTTTCATCCAGCCATAACTGTTACAACATCAAGAACTCTATTTCAATTCTTTTTTATCAAGAAAACAGTCAGTATTCTCCCTGGGTTGAATTGTTTCGTAATCATACATGTCTCTATAACGTGCTTGGTCATATCGATGACACTATTCCGCGCCCTCCGGAGGTTGATGATTCTACTTGGCGTCGTCTAGACGCTGATGCGTGATTTAATGCACACACTTTAACGCAAGTACACGTTGTCAACTCAAGTAATATAGTCTTGAAGACCGAGTTATCGTCCTCAGGGATTAGTACTCAAGTACCAATTATCTATCCTTTGTTATCTATTTGGTGACCGATAATTGAGTTTGTTGATTATACTAACAATTGTAAATACTAATTAACTATGTGTTTACTTCAGTAGTGATGGAAATAGGGTTTTCAAGTCTCTTCAACTATCCGCTTATATTACTTATTAATGCAATGAATTATGGTTCTTCTTCTTTTGGAGATAGCAAGTTTACTAATTCGTTTTATACTCCCGTTAAGGCTATATAAACACTCAACCCCAGTAGCGCTCCTTTCTACCTTTCGGTGATAAGGATGACTCTATAGGAGGATTAAGAACAAAAACCTTGTTAATCGTCACACAACTCACGTGAATTTAGGTATTTAAACCCCTATTAACGCTACACAAGTAATTGAGGTATTTTCATCCCCAATCCGACCTATGTCTACCCAACTTACAGCATAGTCACAACCTCCTCCTTTCGAAGTTTGATTAGAAATCATATAAATAATGATAATTAGTGATCAATTAATTATCAAGCATTCAAAGCAACTATTGGGTAAATCTCAACAACAAGAAGAACAACCATAAACATGCATTAACTCATAAAATAAAGTTCAAGTGAATTGACATGGAAAGCCCTATAATGGAATTAGTTCCTAGACATTGACATGACAAGAACTAATTCAATATCCAACATAAAAACTGAAATAAAGTAAAAGAAAGAAAAGAAATTACTAAGTAATGGTCTCCAATCTTCAACTCCAAGAAGTCTTGTGTTTGTGCAAGAAAGGGAACCCTTGAAAACTGCCTAGGGTTCTCTTTTTATAGCCTCAAAACCGCCCTTAAGGTTTTCCTTCAAGCCTGGCCCATAAAATCGTCAAAACCTGATTTTTCCCGCGGCGCCGGAAGTTCTGAAAACTCTCTGATGATGAGACGCCGCGGCTCTGCAACTCTCATCGTTCGAGGCGCGTACTGGAACTTCGAGACCTCTCGGATATTGGGCGCCGGGCGCTGCTTGGCCTGAGGCGGCGCGGCGATGCGTGCACAGTGCTCGTTGTCACTTTCTCGTCTTTTAAGCTTTGGAACCTCCACTTTTGCCCTCTTTTCACTCCGTTTCCGCCAAGTAGCCATTTTAACCAATTTGACTCAAAAGAAAGAAAATATATCCTAAGATGACACGTATTTGTACAAAAAGGGATAAAAGACTCACTAAAAATGATTCAAAAAGTGTATATAAAATACACCGATCAAATACCCCCAAACTTAACCTTTGCTCGCCCTCGAGCAAAGATAAAAAGAAAGAAATAAAGATTCAAGGAAACGAAAAATAAAGGACTCAATGACATTGATCACTTTGCTGCATTGGTATCACTTAGAAAAACATGAAGATTAGCAGAATAATATGCAGGAACATATAACATGAAAATTTAGCACTCTAAACACATTAAGCTAGATATTTCGCAAACTCATTTTTATCATGCTTAATGGAAGTCAAAATACTGCATCATGCATGTTAATTTCAAAAATCCTATGACATTTTTACTTGCTATTCTCCACTAATCATGGATATGCATCTAAGAGATCTTCAGGACTTTTAAGGGTTGTAATGTAGGCTTAGGAATGGGTAGGTAAAAATAGGCATTTAGGCTCATTTTGTGTACCATAAGATCTTTAGCTTTTCAATGTTTCCCTTTTCTTTTGATTCTTTCCTTCACTTCAAATCTATCTTTCCCCTTTTTTGTTTTGAGAGCGTGAAGTGTATCATAATAGCAAACACCCCCAAACTTAGGTCTTTGCCTATTTCTTATAACTTTTTTATTGGGGTGCATCAATCTTGGTTGCTCTTTTTGTCTCTTTTTTAACACATTCTATTCCAACTATTTCACATGTTTACTTATGGTACAGATATGAAAATATAGGGTGTCAAAGAAAAAGTTCAATTTTTAGGCTCAATGGGGTTGACTAGGGATATTTTTAATGTCAGGGATAGAAAAGAGTGGTAAGAATTGGCTAACAAAGAAACGCCTGAGTCATCTCCCTAACATGCATATCCTAACTATTTCGCCTCAAATAGCAAGCAATCATAACACATAGGTTTTAATCATTTATCATGCACAATTCAAGTAGAAAACTCCATATAGACAGATTTCATGAGTTTTTGACATATTTAACCTAAGCGTTTAGATAGTTGCTTTTAATTCCATTACATTATTCCACATTACTTCACTAGGTGTTTCTAGTAACTACAACATGCATGATCTTTGACAGACAATTATGACTCAAAAGAAAAAAAATTATGACTCAAAAATACACAAAAACAATCAAAAAGACTCAAACATACTATAACAATAAGACACAAATAAGACACCCCCCAAACTTAAATCACACATTGTCCCCAATGTGTGTAGACTCAAAGACAATAAAAGAAAAAGACACTTACAGACTTGGTTTAAAATGGTGGCGGTGGCGGTGGATAATGCATCGACCATTGGTTGAACAGGAAACTCATCTCATCAAATTGCTGGTGCAACTGTTGTTGCCCCTGCCTCAATTCTTGTTGTCCTTGTCTCAACTCTTGTTGTCCTTGTATCAATGTGTCGAAATGTTGCATCATCCTTCTCTGGTTCTGGAGCAACTGCTCCATCATAGGCACTGTAGGTTCTGATTCTGTGGGTGGCTGGTGGCTGCTTCCTGCCGCATATTGAGCCTCTATCTCAGGCTCATCTTCGTCCATGGCGGCCTCTGCTGCTTCTTTGGTGGTCTTTGGTGCTCTTCTTCTTTCTTTGGGGACTTGGAGTGCAGGAAGGAGTGAACTATCCCATATGACACAGGCAGTTGGTTTCTCTCATGAGTATCAGTGGGTAGGATTGGGACCCCATTTATGGCGCATAAACTAGTGATAAGTGAGTTATGTCCCAACCCACCTGTTGTTACCAACCTGCTGGTTTCTTCAATACTTTGCACTATCTCCTTCCCCACATTAATCGTCTTCCCCGTCATGATTCCATATATCAATTTGATCCTGTCTTCTGGCACTATGGTAAAGTGCGTTGATGGAATCAGACGGCATCGACGAAATCTGACCAACCTTGGTTGCTTTGTTGAACTGACACCTGCTCAGTCCTCTTGACCCATTTCTGGCAATATCAAATGCAGCCCCAGGGTAGCTCACTGTGTCTGCGACGGCATTCCAGTCGATGTTGGTGGTGCTTCTAGACCATGTTCTAAAGTAACTCCAATCACCATCTCCTCCTTCAACATCTGCTGTTTTTAGTAACACATTTATCGCCTCAGTCACAATGCATATATCTTCCTCACAAAGCATTTATTGTCCACCTTCTGGAAAGTTAGCATAGAATTCACGCGTCACCGTGTTCATTGGTGCTATATTTTCCGGGTTTACAAATCTCTTCCACCCCATCATCTCAATCACTGCCCGAATGGGCTCATAGACATCCTCCTCCCCAAGCGAATCCCTTTGATAGTCCATTCCCCTTTCAGGGATTAAGGGCCTAGTACTAAGCTTTTTGTATCTTTCATGAGCTTGTTGGCTAATGAACCTAGTATTATCGTATTGAGGGGCTGAGGTGGATGTGGAGGCTCTTCTCTTTCTGGAAGACATGGTTAATTCACTTTTTGCAGCGTTTCCTTAGTGTCAATCACTGTTCACCAACCCTATCACTCACCAATCAACAGTTACAACACCAATTACCCCCAAAACTTCACTTAAGAAACTTCTACACAACACCCACACCCTCCTTGTATACTCTTCCTCACTTTTTCACAACCAATTTTTCAACACCCCACAACTTCAACAATACAACACTCCTCCAAACTACTACCTCTTTTGACTACAGTAAGGCTCTCAAGAAAAGAAGAAGATTACCTTTTTACGGTGTTCTTCAAGGTTTTCTTGCTTCTAATGGTGATTTTTTGGCATTGGGATGAAGTTTTGTTGGTTGAAATGGTTAAGGGTTTAGGGACTTTAAGAGTTTTGGTTGTGTTTGGGTTTGATTTATGGAGGATTTGTGGGTAAAGTGTGGATTTTCGTGGGTTTTGTGGAGAAGAAGGGTTAGGTTTTGGTTTGAAATTGGGGAAAATCGGGTTTTTGGGCGTCTTTTAATTTCTGGATTTCCGCTTCGGCGCCGCGGCCCTGCATTTGGCGCCGCGGCGCCCAACTTACTGCGCTTCTTCGGGAATTTCTGCGCCGCGGCCCTGCTACGGGGCGTCGCGGCGCCTAGACTTAGCAATTTTCTGGATTTTTGGCGCCGCGGCCCTGCTCCTGGGCGCCGCGGCACTTAAACTTCAGCGTCTTTCTGCTCTTTTGGCGCGCACATGCTCAGCCTCAAGGCCACCCGCTTTTTGGAAATCACGGCTATTCTTGATTTCGCCCTCCAATTTATTTGCCTACACCTGTCAATCACAACACAAACACTACCTCCGTGAGACTGTTCTCAATAAAAACTAACTATATTAAAGTAAAATAAATCAAAATTCCTTGGGTTGCCTCCCAAGTAGCGCTGTCTTTAACGTCTTTTAGCCGGACGCAAGTTCCTTAACTCAAGAAGTGTGGGGTGGATTAACCCCACAACCAATCCATTTTCTCCACATTTTTCGTTTTCTTCTTCTGCTTCTCTTCTTAAAATTATTTTCAAGGGAAGGTTCAGGAGCACATACCTGCTTTGGCGGAGGTTCGACATCGCGTACCTGCATTGGTGGGCTTATCTCCCTTGGTTTGGCTTGCACTGGCTCACATGGGGTTTTGATGGTGCTGATTGCAAAGCACCTGCTCATGATTGGTGGCTCAATAATGTGTTTAAATACTTTAAACACCATTTCTTCCTTCTCCACCCTCAACGTCATCTCTCATTTTTCTACATCGATCAGGGCTCTCCCTGTCGCCAGGAATGGTCTCCCCAATATGATGGGGATCTCTGCATCCTCTTCCATGTCAAGAATGAGGAAGTCCGCAGGAAAAAAACATTTCCTACTTTAACAAGCACGTCCTCAATCTTCCCCCTTGGGTGTACCACTGTTCTATCTGCTAGTTGCAGGCTCACCGTGGTTGGTTTTGCCTCACCTAACTCCAGCCGTTTAAATACTGACAAAGGCATCAAATTTATGCTTGCCCCTAAATCGCAAAGGGCTCTGTTGCATGTCATCTTGTCAACTGTGCAAGGCAATGTAAAGCTCCCTGAGTCTTTTAGTTTAGGGGGCAACTTCTTCTGCAGGATGGCACTGCACTCCTCAGTCAGCGCCACCATCTCATACTCTGCTAGTTTCTTCTTCTTCCCCAAAATCTCCTTCATGAAGTTAAAATAAGAGGGCATTTGCTCCAACGCCTCTATAAAGGGTATGTTGATATGTAGCTTTCTGAACGTCTCCAAAAATTTGGAGAATTGTTTATCAACTGCCTTCCGCTGCAATCTCTGTGGGAACGGGATCTTCTCGATACTCTTCTGCAGGTTTGCTCTACTGGGCGAGCTTCAACCACCTTCTCTTTCTCTATTTCTGCCCTTTTTTCAACTACCGGCTGAGGTGAATGCTGCTCCAACTGTTTACCACTTCTCAGTTGTACTGCCTGGCATTGTTCTCACGGATTCATCTCTGTGTTGCTTGGCAGTGTACCCTGTGGCCTGCTGTTCGATTGCTTTTCTAGTTGACCCACTTGTGATTCCAAGTTTATGAACGAGGATCTAGTTTCTGTCACGAACTGGGTCTGGGCGTTGGTGAGTGCCAACAAAGCTGCTCTCAGCTCGTCTGGCTTTTCTGGCTGAATAGGTGCATTAAATTGTTGAGAAGGTGGGGCCTGAGCAAATGGCTGCTGATTTTGGTGCTGCTGGTTTTGGTACTGGCCTCTATACTGATTCTGTTGCCCCTGCTCTCCTCTCCATGAAAAATTTGGGTGATTCCTCCACCCTGGATTGTATGTGTTGGAGTATGAGTTGTTTTGGGGCCTCTGATAGTTACTTACGGCCTGACACTCTGCTTGCTCGATTGGCATATTATTAGGATCAGCTGAAGGACATCTATCGAATGTATGTGGACCACCACATATTTCACAGCTCTTTGGCATCTGCACTGCATTTATAGATATTGTATGTTGTTGCAGATGCTTGGTCAACAGGGCAACTTGTGCATTCAGGGAAGTGATGGCATCTATCTCATGAACTCCCACTGTTCTCCTACTCATTGGTCTCTCTTCTGTGACATGGTTGTTGGTGGCCATATCTTCTAATAAGTCGTGAGCTTCGTGGGTTGTTTTCCTCATAAAGGTCCCACCTGCTGCTGCATCAATAATTGTTCTGGTTGTTCCGCTCAGCCCGTTATAGAAGATGTGGACCAAGTTCCACAACTCGATACTGTGGTGTGGGCACTTTCTCTGCAAGTCCTTGAATCTCTCTCAAGCTTCGTATAATGACTCTCCATCTGCTTGGTAGAAATTATTCAACTCCCCTCTCAATTTCGCTGCTTTGCATGGGGGAAATAATTTTGCCAAAAATTTCTGCGTCAGCTCTTGCCATGTAAAAATCGAATCAGCTGGTAAGGAATTTAACCATACTTTTGCTCTATCCCTGAGTGAGAAGGGAAAGAGCCTCAGTCTGACGGCATCATCAGTAACGCCGTTATATCTGAATGTTGCACACAGCTCCAAGAAATTAGCTATGTGCATATGTGGATCCTCTGATGGCAACCCTCCAAACTGCATTGTGTTCTGCACCATGCTTAGAATTGCCGGTTTGATCTCAAAGTTATTTGCTCCTATTGCTGGGAGCCTAATACATGTCTGTGCTCCGTTCACCCTCGGCAGCACGTAGTCTCCCAAGCTTCTTTCTGTCTGGACTTGAACTCTCTCCTCGACATCCATTGGTATTCTCCGAGGCATTCCTTGGTTAGGTTGATTTTCACCTAACTCCTCTCTCAGCACATTATTGTTTTGAACGCCGTCCATCTCTATCAAGGTTGCAATTCGCTGGTTCCTTCTATTCTGTTTACAAGTTTTCTCAATCTCTGGATTGAAGGGAACAAGAGTGTCCGCTCCTCTTCTCCTTCACATAAACTGAGCGCCTGAAACAGATCAAAAACAACCAAACGGATCACGACACCCTGATTTTTACCAAAATAAAAATTAAAAACGTAATAAATAAAAAAAAAACCAAATTAGAAATTAAAAATAGATAAAATTGATATTGAACTATGCCTAATCCCCGACAACGGCGCCAAAAACTTGATGCGTGATTTAATGCACACACTTTAACGCAAGTGCACGTTGTCGACTCAAGTAATATAGTCTTGAAGACCGAGTTATCGTCCTCAGGGATTAGTACTCAAGTACCAATTATCTATCCTTTGTTATCTATTTGGTGACCGATAATTGAGTTTGTTGATTATACTAACAATTGTAAATACTAATTAACTATGTGTTTACTTCAGTAGTGATGGAAATAGGGCTTCCAAGTCTCTTCAACTATCCGCTTATATTACTTATTAATGCAATGAATTATGGTTCTTCTTCTTTTGGAGATAGCAGGTTTACTAATTCGTTTTATACTCCCGTTAAGGCTATATAAACACTCAACCCCAGCAGCGTTCCTTTCTACCTTTCGGTGATAAGGATGACTCTATAGGAGGATTAAGAACAAAAACCTTGTTAATCGTCACGCAACTCACGTGAATTTAGGTATTTAAACCCCTATTAACGCTACACAAGTAATTTAGGTATTTTCATCCCCAATCCGACCTATGTCTACCCAACTTACAGCATAGTCACAACCTCCTCCTTTCGAAGTTTGATTAGAAATCATATAAATAATGATAATTAGTGATCAATTAATTACCAAGCATTCAAAGCAACTATTGGGTAAATCTCAACAACAAGAAGAACAACCATAAACATGCATTAACTCATAAAATAAGGTTCAAGTGAATTGACATGGAAAGCCCTATAATGGAATTAGTTCCTAGCCATTGACATGACAAGAACTAATTCAATATCCAACATAAAAACTGAAATAAAGTAAAAGAAAGAAAAGAAATTACTAAGTAATGGTCTCCAATCTTCAACTCCAAGAAGTCTTGTGTTTGTGCAAGAAAGGGAACCCTTGAAAACTGCCTAGGGTTCTCTTTTTATAGCCTCAAAACCGTCCTTAAGGTTTTCCTTCAGGCCTGACCCATAAAATCGTCAAAACCTGATTTTTCCCGCGTCAGCGCCGCGGCCCTGCTACTAGCGCCGCGGCCGGAGTTCAAAACTCTCGATGATGGCGCGCGGCTGCAACTCTATCGTTCGAGGGCGCGCGCTGGAACTTCGAGACCTACGGATATTGGGCGCCGGCGCTGCCTCTTGCTGGAGGCGTGTGGCGCGTGTCCGTGCCTGGTTCGCCACTTTCTCGTCTTTTAAGCTCTGGAACCTCCACTTTTGCCCTCTTTTCACTCTGTTTCCGCCAAGTAGTCATTTTAACCAGTTTGACTCAAAAGAAAGAAAATATATTGTCACACCCCAAATTTTCCTAAGTCTTTACTTAGGGCGTGATGACACCTGGACAATTATTTTCCACCAGGAGCACCATTTAATTCTCTTTATTTAGAAATTTAAACTTATATTCAAATACGGAACTATTAATAAAAATAACAATAAAGAAATTTGTTTATGACTTTATTGAAAATATAACGCGAGCCCATACTCGTGCAAATATTGTTTCTACATGACATCTTGACAAATATTATTCTAAGTTGGAAGGAGCCCATTCCACACGGCATTTCGAGACACCGAACCGACATTCGAACTTTGGCCAGTACCAAGCCCGGCAATGGACTTGGTATGACAAGAGGTCATGGACGATCGCTAGCCTTGTGGAGCCTTTCCTCTATCACGTTTTCTGAAACATGTTAAATAAAGAGTCACCTACCATCCAATGAGTGGTGAGAACCTTACCCTGCAATTCAAAGTAACACCACAATATTCCAAGTGCAATCACATTATAACATAATAAGCATATTGCAAAAACATATCTGGTTACAACATCTTTAAATATGCAACAACTCCTCATAGGAAATTCTCGGTTTAACTAACACTTCATTTTATCTCATATTATACGTTAAGACATTCCCCTGCATTTCCACATGTTTATTACATTTATATATTTGTGAACGCGTATTCACTTTTCATATTTATATATAGGTGAACATGTATTCATCTTTCATATTTGTTGCGGCGTGCAACCCGATCCATTATATTTACGTATTTGTGAACATGTATTCACTTTACGTTTTGTTGCGGCGTGCAACCCGATCCATTATGTTTACGTATTTGTGAACGTGTATTCACTTTACGTTTTGTTGCGGCGTGCAACCCGATCCATTATATTTACGTATTTGTGAACATATATTCACTTTACGTTTTGTTGCGGCGTGCAACCCGATCCATTATGTTTACGTATTTGTGAACGCGTATTCACTTTACGTTTTGTTGCGGCGTGCAACCCGATCCATTATATTTACGTATTTGTGAACATATATTCACTTTACGTTTTGTTGCGGCGTGCAACTCGATCCATTATATTTACGTATTTGTGAACATATATTCACTTTACGTTTTGTTGTGGCGTGCAACCCGATCCATTATGTTTACGTATTTGTGAACGCGTATTCACTTTACGTTTTGTTGCGGCGTGCAACCCGATCCATTATATATTTATATATTTATGTGAACACGTATTCACTTTTCATATTTTTCAGAAGATCAAATAAATACTATTCTCTTTTCTAACATTCTGTCATTCATACTTGTAACGATTATAACCTTTTAACCATAACTCCAACTAAGGTGTTTCTCAAGCGGAAACTAAGGTAAGACGGGGATCTTTCACTGTACCAAATTTCATTTAAAACTACTTTGGGTAACTAACACAAATTTATCCTCAAAACAGCCACATGAAATTTATTTCGGCAGAATATTTATTAAACAACACCCAATCTTAGAATAGTCATAACTCCTAATCTGTAAACCCGTTCAAGCCCCATAAAATCTCAAAACGACGAGAACGGAGATCTACACGTCTCCATGTGAACCATCCTTTCATATTCTGTACCATTTGGTACAGTTTTACACTTTTATTCGCTGCCCTCCCTGGATCTCGATAGATCCGAGGCAGAAACTTTAAACAGCGATAACGCTCAATCCGTAAGTCGGATAGACCCCCGTAAGGTCTCAAAATGTCCACAACAAAGAGATATAGAACTTTCATTTAGAAACAATTTTCATATTCCCCACAGATTAGTACAGTTTTACGTTTCAACGTCCTGCCCTTCTGGATTCCGATGAATCCGAGGCAGCAACTTCAAACTACCATAAATCTCAATTCGTAAGTCCGTTTTAACAACTATTTATCTATATCTGTCCGTAACAGAGAGATTTACAACCATGTAAATTTTCATACAATTCTAATAAGTAAAACTCAATAAAAACAGTCCGTAATTATGCCTTTCCGAATTTCGACCAAATCTAAGGCAGGAACTTTGAACTATGATAAATTTCAAACCGTATGTCCATTTTACCTCATTTTTGGTTCTATCTGATCATATTAGAGAGGTGTACCACTCCTCCGAATTTCATCAAATTATAACGATTATAACTCAGTGAGAACAGTTCGTAAAGTTCATGACGCAACTAGTCGTCTAAACAATCAAAAGTTCATTATTTCTTTTCAACACTCAATTCTTATTCTAACATGTATTGAACTAAAAATAAAGGATGTTACCAAGAATTTCTGAGTGAGAAAACTCACCTTGTATGTGTGAAATGATTGTTATTCGGTTGTTATAAGGGACCCTTGCTCCCTAGTATTTCTTTTTTTTGTTGTTCTTCTTACTTTCTTATTTTTTTTCAGAATTTTCCTCTTCTTGTTCACTTGTTTTTTTCTGATTTTCTAACCTTGATGTTATGTACTTTGTTTGTGTGTAAATACAATGTATAAGTGGAGGTGATTGTATAACTTATGGGAGGGGAAAAACCAAAAGATTGAAGGGAAATGAAAAGGGGGGAAGGGGTAAAGGGAAGGGGTGGGAGTTGGGACGTGCATCTGCATGTTTGTGTTTGTGTTTGTGTGTGTTTTTTTTTTTTTTTTTTTTTTTTGGTTTCTTATTTTCATTTTATCTATTTATCCAACTTTAACACTAACTCTATCTCATGCAATTTATTCTTTATTTTCTTATATATATATATATATATATTTATTAACCCAACCACAACTATTATTATTATTTTTTTCCGGATTTTACATTCTCTCCTCCTTAATTAACATTCGTCCTCGAATGTGAATAAGGTCGTAACATAATCACATAGACACAATAATGTTTATTGTTATTGTAACAAATTTGGGGCTTCACATTCTCCCTTCCTTAAGAAGCATTCGTCCTCGAATGAGAATGAGGTTGTAACACATGCATATAGACACGCAAATGACACACATATGAAGTACTATGTAGTGCATGTTTTTTTATTACCTTAGTCAAATAGGAATGAATATTTGACTTTCATCGCCTCTTCCGCTTCCCAGGTGGCTTCCTCTGTGGAGTGATTCCTCCATAGGACTTTCACGGAAGCAATATCTTTATTTCTAAGGCGTTGGACCTTTCTATCAAGTATTTCTACCGGAGCCTCTTCATATTGAAGCTCTTTATTAAGAACTATCTCCTGGGGAAGGATGACGTGACTTGGATCGTGCAAGTATTTTCGTAACATTGACACATGAAATACCGGATGCACTGCTTCCAGCTCTTGTGGAAGTGCTAATTCGTAAGCCACATTCCCCACTCTTCGCAAGATCTCATATGGCCCAATAAACCTTGGGCTCAATTTCCCTTTCTTACCAAAACGCATCACTCCCTTCATTGGGGACACTTTTAAAAATACTTTCTCCCCCTCTTGGAATTCAAGATCTCTTTTCCGATGATCCGCATAAGACTTATGACGGCTATGAGCTGTTTTGATCCGCTCCCGAATCATCTGTACCTTATCATTTGTTTCTTGAATGACTTTAGGTCCGAACAGTTGCGTCTCGCCCACCTCGAACCATCCAAGTGGAGACCTACATTTTCGTCTATATAATGCTTCAAACGGGGTCATTTGTATGCTAGAGTGAAAACTATTGTTGTAGGTGAACTCAATTAGACATAGATGGTCCAACCAGCTTTCCTGAAAATCTAACACACAAGATCGCAATATGTCCTCAAGTGTTTGAATTGTTCGCTCAGCTTGCCCATCTGTTTGCGGGTGGAAAGTCGTGCTTAACTTAACTTTTGTCCCGAGACCCTGCTGGAAACTTTGCCAAAAGTGTGAGGTGAACTGGGAACCCCTATCTGAAATAATTTGTAAGGGAATCCCGTGTAACCGCACAATCTCCTTCAAATAAATCTGTGTGTACTGTGGTGCGCGATACGTAGTCTTGACCGGTAAGAAATGGGCTGACTTTGTAAGTCGATCAACAATCACCCAAATAGAATCATACCCTTCTCGAGTTTTCGGTAGACCAGTTATGAAATCCATATGAATCGCCTCCCATTTCCACATGGGGACTCCAATGTCCTGACGTAATCCGCCAGGTTTTTGATGTTCAGCTTTCACCTGCTGACATATAAGACACCTCCCGACAAACTCCGCAACGTCCTTCTTCATCCCGTCCCACCAGTAATTTACCTTGAGGTCCTGATACATTTTTGTTGACCCTGGATGAATGAAATATCTTGTGTTGTGACCCTCATCTAAGATCTTCCTCCTTAGATCCTTTACCTTAGGAACACATAACCTACCCTTATACCGAAGGGTTCCGTCATTATCTCCCAATGTAAACTGTGAAGGTTTTCCCTGTTGTATCCTCTCCCGAAATCCAACAAACTTCGTATCCTCAAACTGACTTTCTTTTATTTATGAAGCTAAGGCAGACTGCGAGGTATCATGTACCACCACCCTACCTTCACCGATCTCAGTTAAGCTAACCCCGAGGTTTCCCAATCTTTGTACCTCACGAACAATACCCCTCTTTTGTATTGCCAAATGGGCCAAGCTGCCCATTGATCTCATATTGAGTGCGTCAGCCACCACGTTGGCTTTCCCAGGATGGTAAAGAATACTAAGGTCATAATCCTTAAGCAACCCTAACCATCTTCTTTGTCGGAGATTCAAATCCTTCTGCGTGGTTATGTACTGCAAACTCTTATGATCTGTAAATATGTCCACATGCACACCATACAAATAATGTCTCCATATTCGTAAGGCAAACACCACCACAGTTAATTCCAAGTCATGAGTTGGGTAATTCTTCTCATGTATCTTCAATTGTCTAGATGCATACGCAATAACCTTTCCAAACTGCATCAAGACATATCCTAACCCAACTTCAGAGGCATCGCAATGATCGTGAACCCTTCTTGTCCCGATAGTAAGGTTAGGGATCGCAGAGTCAACAATTCCTTTAGTTTCAAAACTTGCTTCACATGTTTCACCATCGGTACTTAACCGCTTTTTGAGTCAACCGGTCAAAGGAGCAAGACTAGAAAAACCTTTACGAATCTTCTATAATACCACCAAACCCAAGAAACTTCTAACCTCGTCGAGTGGTCGGTTTTGGCGCTTCTTCACTGCTTCTATCTTCTGGGGGTCTACCATAATTCCATCCCTTGACACAACATGGACCAAAAAGACTACCTTTTCCAATCAAAATTCACACTTTGAAAATTTAGCATATAGTTTCTCATGTTTCAAGACTTGAAGCACTACCCTCAAAAGCTCTTCATGTTCTTCAACACTCTTACTGTAGATTAGGATATCATCTATGAACACAATCACGAATAAATCTAGGAATGGTTTGAAGATTCTGTTCATTAAATCCATAAAAGTTGCTGGGGCATTGGTTAACCCAAAAGACATGACCAAGAACTCATAATGGCCGTATCGGGTTCTAAAGGTTGTTTTGGATATATCATCTGGATTTATTTTCAGCTGATGATATCCCGAACGGAGATCAATCTTGGAAAAATAGCTAGCTCCCTGAAGTTGGTCAAAAAAATCATCGATTCTTGGTAATGGGTATCGGTTCTTGATCGTGACCTTATTGAGCTGCCGATAATCGATGCACATTCGGAGCGATCCGTCTTTCTTTTTCACAAACAGGACTGGTGCACCCCGAGGGGAAACACTAGGCCTTATAAAGCCTTTATCCAGAAGATCTTTCAATTGTTCTTTTAACTCCCTCAATTCAGCTGGGGCCATTCGATATGGAGGAATAGAAATGGGTCTTGTACCCGGAATTAACTCTATAGCAAACTCCACTTCTCGATCCGGAGGAAGACCTGGAAGATCTTCAGGAAAAACCTCCGGAAAATTTCGGACAATAGGGACATCATTCACTGCTGGGGAATCTTTTTGGGTATCCACTATATTAGCCAGATATGCGTAATCCACTCTGTGACTTCTCAATAACTTTTGAGCCCCAAGGTAGGAAATAAACTGACCTGAGGATATTCCAATCCTACCCCTTATAACAACTTCTGGTTCTCCGGGAAAAGTTAATCTCACTATCTTTCGCCGACAATCTAACATGGAATAACATTCCGACAACCAATCCATACCCAAAATGACGTCGAGGTCTACCATATCATGTAGTACTAGGTTCACCATTGTTCCCCTGTCATTCACTTCTAATGGGAAATTATTTACCACCCGAGAGGCCCAAATTGAGGCCCCTACTGGTGTCATAACCTCAAAAGGTTCACTTAAATAAGAAGGTTCTACGTGTAAATTCTTAGCAAAGCCCATTGACACATATGAAAATATAGAGCCGGGATCGTATAATACAAATGCAGGAATACTCGAGACTAGCAAAATACATGTGACCACCGCATTAGATGCTTCTGCCTCATTCCTCTGGGGCAAAGCGTAGAGCCGATTAGAATTGTTGGGTTGTTGACCTCCCTGACTCTGGCGGGGTTGGTTTCCCTGATTTCCCCTGTAGACAGTTGTGGTTGCTTCTGACCTCCCCTGAATAGATTGAGTTTGGGTCCTCTTCGCAATCCTCGGCATAGTGGCACGACTCTCCAGTTATAACATGTCTTCGTTAAGAGCCGACATTCTCCATTGTGTTTCCTTTGACAAATCTTACAAATCGGTTTGTCACCTCCTGTGTTAGGGTTGGTGGCCTTGTCCTTGCTACCTTGGTAATTAGACCAACTGTGCCCCTTAGGCTTGAAATAAGACTGGCCCACAAATTGGTTCGGTCCTGAAGATCCCTTACTAAACTCCTGCTTCTGATTTTGACTTTGGTTAAATGATCCTGACGTCCGAAATCTCTTCTGCGAATATTCTCTTTTTGCTTTAGCGAAACCTTCTACCCTCATTGTCATACCAACGATCTGAAGGTATGCCCGATAATGGGCTAATGCCACTACCTTCTCTTCCAAGTTTGGGTTTAAACCCTTAACAACTCTTTTGACCTTCTCCCTCTGTAGGAATAATATGTGCGTTGTATGCTGACAATCGGATGAATTTGGTATTGTATTCTATCACATTGCGGTCTCCTTGTTTCAACAGTTCAAACTCACGTCTGAGCTCATCTTTTCGGGAGTTAGGCATGTACTTTTCACCGAACGCGGCTCAACTCCCCCACGCCATCGGTGGTGACATCGGAAAATGATTTCTTCTAAAATTTCTCCACCACACCCGTGTGTCGCCCACTAACCGCGCGATTACCAAATTGACGTCATGCGTCTCCACACATCCTCGTGTAAAAGAGGTTTTCTACCTCATCGAGAAATACTATTGGTTAGACTTGTAGTCATTTCCTGTATAGATATGTTCTCTTCTTCTCACAAAATTTGCCCCATAGTCTATCGGTACCTCTCCTACCTTTTGGTCGGTGGTGCGATACATCCGGTTATTTTATCGTTGTACACTCCTTCCACAATCCTTTGAAGGAGGTAGTACGAGAACCAAGTCTTTGAAAAGACTCAAGATAGGCACGAGGAGAGTATGAAAGAAGTGAAACTTTAGGATGTTATTAGTTTACTTATTACTAAGGTGGCGCGCACACCGTCGCAATAAGTAACCGCTCAAACACCCAACTCGAAGAAACTTCCTAGAATCTCCTAACTTTGGTTTAGCTCGATACCAACTTGTCACCCCAAATTTTCCTAAGTCTTTACTTAGGGCGTGATGACACTGGACAATTATTTTCCACCGTGAGCACCATTTAATTCTCTTTATTTAGAAATTTAAACTTATATTCAAATACGGAACTATTAATAAAAATAATAAAGAAATTTGTTTATGACTTTATTGAAAATATAACGCGAGCCCATACTGCAAATATTATTTCTACATAGACATCTTGACAAATATTATTCTAAGTTGGAAGGAGCCCATTCCACGGGCATTTCGAGACACCGGCGACATTACGAACTCGACGAGTACCAAGCCCAAGATGGACTTGGTATGACAAGAGGCGCGGACGATCGCTAGCCTTGGCGTGGAGCCTTTCTCTATCACGCTTTCTGAAACATGTTAAATAAAGAGTCACCTACCATCCGGGTGAGAGAACCTTACCGCAATTCAAAGTAACACCACAATATTCCAAGTGCAATCACATTATAACATAATAAGCATATTGCAAAACATATCCGTTACAACATCTTTAAATATGCAACAACTCCTCATAGGAAATTCTCGGTTTAACTAACACTTCATTTTATCTCATATTATACGTTAAGACATTCCCCTGCATTTCCACATGTTTATTACATTTATATATTTGTGAACGCGTATTCACTTTTCATATTTATATATAGGTGAACATGTATTCATCTTTCATATTTGTTGCGGCGTGCAACCCGATCCATTATATTTACGTATTTGTGAACATGTATTCACTTTACGCTTTGTTGCGGCGTGCAACCCGATCCATTATGTTTACGTATTTGTGAACGTGTATTCACTTTACGTTTTGTTGCGGCGTGCAACCCGATCCATTATATTTACGTATTTGTGAACATATATTCACTTTACGTTTTGTTGCGGCGTGCAACCCGATCCATTATGTTTACGTATTTGTGAACGCGTATTCACTTTACGTTTTGTTGCGGCGTGCAACCCGATCCATTATATTTACGTATTTGTGAACATATATTCACTTTACGCTTTGTTGCGGCGCAACTCGATCCATTATATTTACGTATTTGTGAACATATATTCACTTTACGCTTTTGTTGCGGCGTGCAACCCGATCCATTATGTTTACGTATTTGTGAACGCGTATTCACTTTACGCTTTGTTGCGTGCAACCTGATCCATTATATATTTATATATTTATGTTAACACGTATTCACTTTTCATATTTTTCAGAAGATCAAATAAATACTATTCTCTTCTCTAACATTCTGTCATTCATACTTGTAACGATTATAACTTTTTAACCATAACTCCAACTAAGGTGTTTCTAGGGCGGAAACTAAGGTAAGACGGGGATCTTTCACTGTACCAAATTTCATTTAAAACTACTTTGGGTAACTAACACAAATTTATCCTCAAAACAGCCACATGAAATTTATTTCGGCAGAATATTTATTAAACAACACCCAATCTTAGAATAGTCATAACTCCTAATCTGTAAACCCGTTCAAGCCCCATAAAATCTCAAAACGACGAGAACGGAGATCTACACGTCTCCATGTGAACCATCCTTTCATAATCTGTACCATTTGGTACAGTTTTACACTTTTATTCGCTGCCCTCCCTGGATCTCGATAGATCCGAGGCAGAAACTTTAAACAGCGATAACTCTCAATCCGTAAGTCGGATAGACCCCCGTAAGGTCTCAAAATGTCCACAACAAAGAGATATAGAACTTTCATTTAGAAACAATTTTCATATTCCCCACAGATTATTACAGTTTTACGTTTCAACGTCCTGCCCTTCTGGATTCCGATGAATCCGAGGCAGCAACTTCAAACTACCATAAATCTCAACTCGTAAGTCCGTTTTAACAACTATTTATCTATATCTGTCCGTAACAGAGAGATTTACAACCATGTAAATTTTCATACAATTCTAATAAGTAAAACTCAATAAAAACAGTCCGTAATTATGCCTTTCCGAATTTCGACCAAATCTAAGGCAGGAACTTTGAACTATGATAAATTTCAAACCGTATGTCCATTTTACCTCATTTTTGGTTCTATCTGATCATATTAGAGAGGTGTACCACTCCTCCGAATTTCATCAAATTATAACGATTATAACTCAGTGAGAACAGTTCGTAAAGTTCATGACGCACCAAGTCGTCTAAACAATCAAAAGTTCAATATTTCTTTTCAACACTCATTTCTTATTCTAACATGTATTGAACTAAAAATAAAGGATGTTACTAAGAATTTCTGAGTGAGAAAACTCACCTTGTATGTGTGAAATGATTGTTATTCGGTTGTTATAAGGACCCTTGCTCCTAGTATTTCTTTTTTGTTGTTCTTCTTACTTTCTTATTTTTTTTCAGAATTTTCCTCTTCTTGTTCACTTGTTTTTTTCTGATTTTCTAACCTTGATGTTATGTACTTTGTTTGTGTGTAAATACAATGTATAAGTGGAGGTGATTGTATAACTTATGGGAGGGGGAAAGCCAAAAGATTGAAGGGAAATGAAAAGGGGGGAAGGGGTAAAGGGAAGGGGTGGGAGTTGGGACGTGCATCTGCATGTTTGTGTTTGTGTGTGTTTTTTATTTTTTTATTTTTTTTGGTTTCTTATTTTCATTTTATCTATTTATCCAACTTTAACACTAACTCTATCTCATGCAATTTATTCTTTATTTTCTTATATATATATATATATATATATTTATTAACCCAACCACAACTATTATTATTATTTTTTTCCGGATTTTACATATATCCTAAGATGACACGTATATATACAAAAAGGGACAAAAGACTCACTAAAAACGACTCAAAAAGTGTATATAAAATACATCGATCAGACGCCGGCGTCAAACAATGGATTTATGGTAGTATAGATCTTCTTCTTACTATCATAAAATCTGAAGCCACAGCCCTTGAGTTATGGAACCTCTTGGAGGAAATCTTTCAAGATAAGAAGCAAACTCGTGCGGTGTATTTGGAGGAACAGTTTAACAATACACGCCTTGAAAATTTCTCCAACATGAATGAGTATTGTAGACAGTTGAAACTACTGGCGGATCAACTCTCCAGCGTCGACATGCCTGTCTCAGACACTAAAATGGTGTTGCAATTGATTGCAGGCCTTCCCAAAGGCGACTATGATACGTTAGCCACCATGATTCAACAGGCAGATCCGCTACCCAGTTTTAACAAAGCTCCATCAGAGCTGTTGCTCGATGAAAATCGACGTGCTAAGCAGGATGAACACAATTAGAAGGCATTAGTTGTCGACACGTGCCCTCAAGATCCAACACAACAAAAAAACTCTCAACCGCAGCAGGGACGCGGTGGCAAGGGCCAAGGCAGATGAGGCCATGGTCGTGGCAAGGGTCACAGACAGCAACAACAATAGGACCCGCAGAATCAGTTCAGTACGCGGCTAACGTGAGAAAGATGCACGCGCGCGCGCGGTTCCGATCAGCAACCCTTCAACCAGTTCTCCCACCACGGGTTGTTGGGCCCTGCTCCAGCCTCTCGGCAAGTCCAGTACCCGCAGCAAGCCCACTTCATGTACGGCCAGTTCCAGCAGCCCTCGTCCAACATGACACCCACTGAGTTAGGCCAGGACTTCAACAGTCTCAATATGCAACAACCTGACAACAACTGGTACATGGACTCCGGAGTCACTTCTCACCTCACCTGGTCTGCAGGTAATATTCTCAAACTGTTTGGTTTAAAGCATCCTCAATTTGTGATAGTTGGTAATGGTCACCGCATTCCAGTAAAGGGTTATGGTACATCCTACACACCACCTCCTAATCCATTGCCCTTAAAAATACCCTATATGCCCCACATGTAATTAAGAATCTTATCTCTATCCGCAAATTTACTCGTAATAATTCCGTCTCTGTTGATTTTGATCCTTTTGGTTTCACTATGAAGGATCTTCATACGGGGACATCTCTTACGAGATGCAATAGCACGGGGGATCTATATCCATTCACTCCCACCTCCGCTGCCAGATCTAGCTCTCTCGTCTCTCTAGCGGAAATTTCTTTTTCAACATGGCATAATAGGCTTGGTCATCCAGGAGCCCCAGTTTTTTATTTTCTTAGAGACAATAATTTCATTACTTGTAATGGGAAGCTTGCCCAGAACTGTGTTTCTTGTTCTTTAGGCAAACATACTCATTTTCCGTTTAAATCATCTACTAGTGTTACTTTTGCACCTTTTGATATTATACATGCCGATTTATGGACATCACCTATTGCTAGTTCTCTCGGTCATAAATACTATCTTATCTTACTAGATGATTTTCTCACTTTGTTTGGTTGTATCCTCTCAAGTTTAATCGGAAGTGTTTGCCAAATTTCTTGAGTTTCGAACTTTCATTCAAACACAATTTACAAAAGGTATAAAATATTTTCAGTGCGATAATGGTCGTGAATTCAACAACTCTATGTTTAACCATTTTTGTACAAATAATGGCATGGTATTTTGCTTCTCCTACCCCCACACATCCCCACAAAACGGTAAAGCTGAAAGAATCATCCGCACCATTAATAATATGATTCGCACTCTATTAATTCATGTCTCCTTACCTCCGTACTTCTGGGTCTATGCTGCTAAAATGTAAGAATACATTTTCAATATTCTCCCAACTAGCACCCTTCACAATATGACCCCTACCGAAATCTTCTATCATAGAGTCCCCTCTTATGAACATCTATGGATATTCAGCTGTCTATGTTATCCTAATCTTGCCTCTACTGCCCCCTCACAATCTAGATCCCTGATCCACTCCTTGTGTCTACCTTGGCCTCCCGCCAAACCATAGGGGTTATCTATGCTACAACTTGTCAACTCGTCAAATCCACATCTCTTGTCACGTCACATTCGACGAGACTACATTACCATTTTCGAATCTTCAGAAATTCCAAAAACCAGACTACTCTTTTCTTGACGAGTCTGCCATCTCTCTCATTATCCTTAATCAGCTCACTAAATTTTCCCAGTCGTCAGCGCCGCGACGCCTCCCTTCAAGTGAGCACCCAAATTCTTCCAGGGAATTAGAGTTGCGACCCCTCGGGGATGAGTCGCGACGCCTCTCTTCCAGTGAGCACCCAGTTCTTGAAACACATTTAGAGTTGCGGCCCCTTGATAGTGGCACCGCGACTCCTTCGACGGAGCCCTGTGGCTCCGTGGACCTTGATCGCGGCGCCGTGGCGCCTTCGACGGACTTTCCTCCTCCATCCCCTTACCCAACAATATCTTCTGCTCCCGCCACTCAGACTCCATAGCCACTAAATGTCCCCACTCACCAAATAGAAACTCGTACCAAGTATGGAATCTTCAAACCCAAAGTCCAATTCAACTTGTCTGCCCAAACCATTTCTCCAATTCCAAAGAACCCTAAATTGGCCAAACAAGACCCTAATTGGAATGCGGTTATGTATGAGGAATTCAATGCTTTAACTAAATATCACACATGGGATATAGTACCTAGACCTAAGGGGGTGAATGTGATCTGTTGCATGTGCCTATTTCGTCATAAATTCAGAGACAGTGGAGATCTTGAGAGGTATAAGACACGACTTGTGGCTGGTGGAACAAATCAGCAGGAGGGCATTGATTGTGGTGAGACTTTCAGCCCGATTGTCAAACTGGCTACTATTCACACAGTTTTGAGTATTGCATGGGTAAACACTGGTCGATCCATCAGCTTAATGTGAAGAATGCATTTTTACATGGGGATCTGAGAGAGACAGTCTACATGCATCAGCCTCCTGGGTTCACCCATCCAGCAGTTCCTCACTATGTGTGTCGTCTCTGTAAGTCACTATATGACTTGAAATAGGCCCCACATGCGTGGTATGATCGTTTTGTCAGGTATATATTGCAGATTAGGTTTGTATGCAACAAGAGTGATACATCACTCTTTATTTTTCATCGAGGTAGTAGAACTTCTTACTTATTACTTTACGTGGATGATATTGTTCTTACTGCCTCCCCCGACGGGTTAAAAAATGAGATTATTGCATTGCTTAAGTCCGAATTTGCAATGACTGATTTAGAGAACCTGAGTTATTTTTAGGGATATCAGTGACTAGGTCTGCCAACCACATGTTCTTGTGTCAGCATAAGTATGCAGAGGAGATCGTGTACAGGGCTAAGATGGCGAATTGCAAAGTTTCACATACTCTAGTTGATTTAAAATCTAAGCTTAGTGATATGGATGATGCTCCAGTCTCCGATCCTACTCTGTATAGGAGCCTTGCAGGTGCACTTCAATATCTCACATTTATAAGGCCAGACATTGCTTATGTTGTTCAGCAGGTATGTCTATTCATGCATGCCCCCAGAGAGTCTCATTTCACTGCTCTTAAGCGTGTCATCTGATACATTAAGGGAACATTTGATTATGGTTTGCACCTATACCCCTCTGCACCAAACAGGTTGCTTTCTTATGCGGATGCAGATTGGGCAGGATGTCCGGACACGCGACGCTCCACCTCTGGCTTTGTGTATTCTTAGGGGATAATCTGATTTCTTGGTCTGTCAAGCGACATGCTACCCTATCTCGTTTCAGTGTCGAGGATGAGTACAGAGGCGTTGCAAATGTGGTAACTAAGATTTGTTGGCTCAGAAATTTATTGTTAGAACTTAAGTGTCCTTTGTGTTAGGCATCTATTGTGTACTGTGATAACATCTCTGTCATCTATCTTTCTCATAATCCTGTTCAACATTAGCGAACCAAGCACATTGAGATAGACCTACACTTCGTTCGTGAGAAAGTTGTGCTAGGCTATGTTAGAGTGTTACATGTTCCATCATCCTATCAGTATGCATATATATTTACCAAAGGACTTCCCAGACAGTTATTTCTTGACTTCAGATCCAGTCTCAGCGTCCGGCCGCCTCCCGCTCCGACTGAGGGGGTGTGTAAACGTGTAGGTGTAGATCCCCACCCATAATTAGAATATTTGTGTAAATATAATTATGGTAAGATTAGGATTCCTCTTGTATATGGGACTAGAATTCCTATTGTAATTGGGATGGACACTGTACACCTATATATATTTGATATTAATGAGAAGACTCCCCAAGGGAGATTAATATCATCTTACATTATATATACTTACGAATTTGGTAAAACCGCTAAAAAATTATAAAATTGTCAACAAAATTTTAGCAATAATAAATATATTATTACTAAAAAATATAAATGACAAAAAAATGTAATATATTATTGTTAAAATATATAAATGACAACAAAAAAAACAACAACTTGTTGTTGCGAAAACTTATCGCATCGAAGGTTATTGTAACGACATGCAACAATTTTATTATTGCGAAAATTACTTTTGTCAATAACATTCAATAAATTACAACAAATTTTTTGTTGGCAAATACCTTTCTTGTTGTAGTGAACTCCATAGTTTAAACTCAAATTCTGTATTTATATTAAAAATTTATTTAATATAAGAAGGGATAATAAAACTTTATCATTGTTCCAAGGCTCCTCTTTAATTTATTTAATATGTATAAATAATTTATTAAAAACTTAATAAGCAAAATAATCGAACCCATAAACCAAAAGTCATGAATCCGTCCCCACAATGCCTAATACATTTGAGTTTTAGTGAACAACACCTTCAAATTAAAATTAAGCCTAAATGGTTTTGCTGATTATGTTTCTATTTGTTGTTAAGGGGTTGGCATAACTTTAGTCCCCCACTATAACATCTTTTAAGCCAAGTGGTCAGGTCCAAGACAGACAGATTGTGGTTGCTCTTTTAAAGAGTCGCAGAGACAACATTCACTCTGGTTGGTTTATTTAACGGTATTGCATAACAACTTGTGATCTTGTATTCCTTATATTTCAGACGCTGCCATTTCTAAGGATGATCATGAAAAATGGTTGTTGGATATTTAGGTAAGATAAATTCTACGACAAGCCTCGTTACAGTAGTAGGGAACATCAGAAAGGGTTAACTATGGCTAAACTAATGGGATACCAAAAAGTCGAGAGTGGAAACAGACTGTCTAACTGCTGTCCAGCTTATTGATTATTAAGGATGATGACATACAACATTATTTTGTAAGCTAATCACTCAAAGGTCTTAGGGCTGTAATTTAATGAACGGCTAAATGTTTTTTTTGTTGACGCGGCCGCTACTCTTCGAGTGCGCAAAATTAAATGTTTATGGGCTTTATGTATGGTGAATTAGTGATGAGAGTCAACACAATCTGATTAATTGACCCACGTTGTCTGGGTTAGTCTTGCAAAGTTAAGAAAAGGATCATCTTTTAAGTGGAGCCCGGTAAAAAGGCCGATTTATTTCACCATTTCCCACCAATAACACATTATTGAGTCTAGATTGTAAAGGCGTGGTGTAGAGTGATGAAATGGGTAAATAACTATTTTAATGAGGAGCCACCATTTCAAAAGTAATTATATATATTTAGCCATTTTATAATAAGTTGGACAAAAATATTCCTAAATTAACCACAAAAAAATCTACGGTATTCTTTCCCAGCCACCCACCGTATACATTTGTCCATGATAAACTTACATAAATGTACCCTTCGGCAATTAGTTTACCAACATGACAGAAAAATACACTATTTATGTATTTCGGTTATATATGTTGTGTATAGGTATGTGATGTTAGGCGTATTTATACGCTTAATCGCCATATTTTTCCATATTTTACCTTATTTAGAGGACGAATTAAGCTAAATAGACCTAACTAATCATTAGTCTTGCATTACGAATTAATACTTGCGTGTGTGTTTGGGAGCAAGAATATGCATATTATATGTATTTTTAGTATAAAATATACACAACCTAAACATTGTACATGTTTTGTAAACTAGATGGCTGAATGATATTTGAATGTAATTTTTCCTTTATACATTGCTTGTACATTGTTTTGGGTCAAGCTAACAAAAACTACCTAATTGTTTGAACTCTATAAGTTGTTTTGGAATTTGAACTTATAAATTCAATTCTATGAATTGTTCATGAAGTTTGAAATTCTAACAAATTTCACACTTTAATTTAAATTTCATGAACCGTTCTTGGAGTTTGAACTCCATGAATCGTTCATAGAGTTTGAAACTCAAGGACTCTTTCCTTAAGTTCATAATTCTACAGCCATGAGATTAAGAATTTTGTCCTTGAGTTTGAACTCAAGAAAAACGTCCACGACTTCGAACTCCAGTCAAATACTTGTCAAAGTGATAACTCAAGAAAAGAGTCCTCAAGTTCATAGTTGTAAAACTAAGAATTCAATCACAAGGAAAGACTCCTTGAGTTCATGGTTTTACAACCAATCGAGAACTCAAGGATTTGATCTTTGAATTCAAACTCCAACATACTATATTGGAGTTTCACTGAAAAAATTTCAGTGTTGTCAGCTAAGGGTAATATAATTTTGTTCTCCGCCTTAAAAGGTGGCTATTTTCAAATATTTTTCAAAATAATGGCCAAATATTTATAGGCGATCCCAAATTCTAGTCACCCCCACCTAATATTTCCGGTGTAGATCCTCACTCTTTTTATTGGGTCGGGATGTAAGTGAAATTTGTTGGTTTGTTGATGATTCCTCTCGCAAAATGGAGTTGACAAATGACAACTATGCTATACAATGAGATTTAAGACGTGTACGAAAAATAATATTACTTCTCTCTCAATTTACTGGACATGCATGTTTTCCTTTTTAATTTATTCCTAAAAAAGTATCATATTTCTTATTTAAATACAATATTTCTGTAAAGTTTCATTTTAACTTGAGATAATTGATCAAAACTTTACCCTCCTAAACTATCACCACGTATTATTAGTTTCATATTTAAATTATGATTCATTTACGTTACCCCCTGAATTATAACTTTCAGGTGCTACACCCCCCCCCTAAACTATCATATTTTTATTAGTTTAATACGTAAATTATGTGTAGTTTACGTTACCCTCATGAACTATAACATTAACAAAACATAGTTTAAGTATGAAATTAATAAAAACGTGATAGTGTAGGGGGGGGGGGGGGGGTTAATCCATTATCTCAAGTTAAAATGAAAAGTTTACAACAAGATTATTTCTAAATAAGAAATATATTAGGAATAAATTAAAAAGAAAAATATGTCATTAAAGACTAACAAGATAAAATCATATACGTATAAAGAAGATGTGTTCCCCTGCCCCTGCCCCTCCCAACCCCAATTTCATTCTCATGCAAAGACTAACAAGATAAAATAAAAGACGTCCAATTTATACATATCACTTATCATACCAATAAGGAAACAAAAGCCAGGGGATGGATCGGAAAAAGAGAAAGAAAATACAAAAGTATGCTGGCCAAGAACTGGTATATGGATGGTCTAGCTCAATAAAACTCCAATTTAACTATATGCTACTATCAGTGTAATTTATCACGTTAAAGCTCTTATTCATAGATGTGATTAAAGATAGAAAGCACAACACGGAGTGACACCTTGCGCTTGGTTCGTCGCCTGTTTATTTACCCATTTCTTACATATATTAAATTACGTATTGCTCAAAGTGATATTAAACTTGCCAGTGTAATATCTCATGTGATCATTCCCATCCATCGTCCTGGTGGCCAGAGACAGGTTTGCTAGTCTTCATTTGTGTCTCATTGTGACTGCCATCCTCCCCTGAAATTTCTTCTAGCGATCGCCCTTTTGTCTCCGTCACCAAAAATGTGCAACAAAATCCAACCATATTTGTGACGGCCAACAGTATCATCGCTTTCTTGATTTTATGAACGTTCCCATCTTGCGTGTATTGTTGTATCCCAAATGCACTTATCAGTGCCCCCGCCTTTCCAGAAGCCGCACTCAATGCGTGGCAAGTGGATCTCACCCTTGTAGGGAACAGCTCCGCGGGGAGCACGAATGTGGTTGAATTGGGCCCAAAGTTGGCAAAAAAGAAAGTTAAACCATAAAGAGCTGCGAATATCCATTTGTGTTCTTTAGTCTTTAGGTAATCGTATTTGACTCCGATGATCGCCATGAAAACTGACATCATGAAGAACCCCATCAGTTGTATCCTAAACCTCCCGATTTTTTCAATGAAGAACACTGTGAACCAGTAACCAGGGAAAGTCCCGAGCAAGGCAATCACGAACATGGCACGCGATGTCTCGAACATTTCCCTCAGAGCGGAAATCGTGTTGGCTTTGCTAGTGAGTCCCATGACTGGAAATATGTCCTTTTGTGTGAGGTTTTGGCTGTAGAAAGCAATATCCAACAAGAACCAAGTACTCATTGTACCTATTAAATGAAGCCCGTGTCGTTGGAAAAACTCATTAGAGAGTAAAGAATATTCATTAGCCGCCTTAAATTGGGCCAATTTATCACCTTCCGCTTGAATTTCAATGTCAAGAACTTTTCCCATATTAATCGCTGCTTGTTTAGCATTTCCTTCAATAATAGCAGTGTAACGCCCAGTTTCAGGCATCTTCATTCGCCAATAATAGGTGAGAAGAGCCGGAAGAGCGCCCAGCATCAACACGATCCGCCAAACGTAATCTGCCTCAGGCTCCGTGGACAAAATTTCATCCACGTTAAACGGTTTACCTTCAACGTATATCAGAAAAACTTTGGAAATAATCATGGAAACAAGACCAGCAAATATGATCCCAACTCCTTGCATAGCGAACACTGCAGCAATGAACGCCCCGCGAGTTTCCTTATTAGCATATTCGGACATAATCGTAGCAGAAAGAGGATAATCTCCTCCAATTCCAAATCCCAACCAGAATCGAAAAAAACATAGTGTCCCTATTACAACTTTTGGGCTATACCCAAAGGACAACCCAGAGGAAAGTGCACAAATGACCATGAGTACTAGAGTGACTCCATAGACTTTTTTTCGACCGAGTTTATCTCCTAGCCACCCAAAAACAAGCTGGCCAGATAGAGTACCAACTAGAGCAACTCCAGTAACGCAATTGTTAGCTATGTGAGGCAATTTTCCAGGGGCATGGGTAGTCGGATCGTAGTAATACAAACGGCCTAAAAGTTTGGTGACAGTTGTGATACAAAAAAGATCATATGCATCTGTGAAAAAACCCATTCCAGCAATGATAACGGCGGTGACATGGTACCATTGGGTACGTGCTGTATCAAGTGCATTAAGCACTGCAAGATTACCTGAGGTCATGTTATTATTTGCTTGTTTGATGGGATTGGTAATTGGTTGGTGTCTCTAAATTGCTATATGTATATATAGACAGTTATGCAATTAATTAATTGAAGATTAAGCCTAGGTTCTGTAGCTAGAACAAGAAATGTGCTGATAATTATTGGAGAATATCCTTCTTATTTCTTTGCTTAAATCAATAATATGCCTCCAACTCAACAAATTGAAACAACGAGGTGACTGTGATGTTTATGTTTTACATTAGATTAAGCTTATTCGGCAATCACATTGAGACAGACAGAATGTGCCAAAACTTGCTAATTGATCTTGATTAACACCACTATATTCACGAGCTTCAACTTATTTTGTTAAGAGTCTCACATCATTCTTTACAACAAAGTTGTAAACATAATAGGTCAGTATTGAACATTGTGTTTTAAGTATACACTGTGAGTACACAAAAATTGAACTTTTTTATTGACATTTAAGAGTTAAATCAGTGTTGAGTTAATTACAGTAATGATTTTTTATCCTTTTAAAAAAAACTACGATGAATCATTCACTTATTGACTTACAAAAGTGGCACTTCAAATTGAGGGCTGTCCAGACTGATTGTATACACTTTTTTCTTTTTGAAGAATATTTGCTTTTATTACCCCAAAAAAGAAAGAATAACTAAAGCAGAGTTCTTATCATCTTCTTGTATTTTTTTGTGATGTTTTTTGTCATTCTTCATTCTCATAAATTATGAGCAATTTGAACTGAATCCATGCTTCAAAATAATAATCATATGACCATTTGTACGTTGAACAAAGTTAGCACAGTTAACAGAAACATACGTTTTAATTTTAGTGGAATGATTATGGGCATTGTGCAAAGCTTTCTACCAGTTTTGGATAAGTTTCAAATTTTATTTTATTAGATTTTCCTATCATTGATGGACAAACTTAAAAGGTAACAGCTGCCCTGAAAACTAAATGAGATGCATGATCAATCATTGCTGACTGGTGTATATATAAAGTCAATTGTTTATATGTATATATAGTAGATGTTGTATCCTCTTGAATCCCCTTAGTGAAAATTTTGTCATGTTCACTCCAATATGATCCTTAGTAATTATCGTATGAACTCATAGTTCAACCTAAAGTAGCTGCAGTAGTCCAGATGGATCAATAAAAGACAATCGATGGCCAAAATTTAAAAGAAAAAACTCAGAAAATGATAAAGTATTTGCAGATTAAAGCAGGACAGAGAGGAAGTTTCAGGTTGGTGATTGGGTATTCATGAAGTTCCAACCTTATACACAAACCTCAATAGTTTAAAGCTTGCTTCTAAACCTTATGGGCTATTCAATTTGTTATGAAGCAAAGTCCAATAGCATATGAATTGCAGTTGCCACCTACCTCCACAAGCTAGAAATTTTGCTAAGGGTGTTCAAGATTTAATATATATGTATCAAAAGTAATTTTTAACCCCTATACTTTATATAATTTTCTATGTCCACGGTATAATTTTCCAAAAAAGGATGTTCAATTGACCATCCTTCACTGTATGTCGCCATGCCACTGCCTACCTCTATGATCCATCTAGTGCTTCATGCTCTACATTTGAAGAAAAGGGTCGGACAAGGGCTAATTTTATCCATTATATGCTCTACTTATAGACAACCCCTTGTGAAACCAGTGGCCGTCCTTAATAGATGAATAGTGAAGAAAGAAATGGAGCGGATTGGTGCAATGTGCTAATCTGTTACTCCAGGAGTCCACATGGGAGGATTATAATTTCATAAAGTCTCAATTACTTGCCATCGATTCTTGAAACAAGGTTCCTACGGGTGATGGAATGTAACGAATCAAGCTTATAATGGTGATATTTTGTGCTTAAAGAATGGATCGTAGTCGTTGCGTTCAGTCTTGGCATTTAGGAAGTTAATGCTCAGTTCGTCTAAAGGTTAATCCATTTATATTTTACACAAAATATATTTACATAGTTAACCCGATGTATTACTTTTCATTTCAAAGGCAAAAGGAAATAAAACACCTTGGGAGGGAGTAGGACAGAAAATAGAAAATGCAAAATTATTCTTCACCAACTACTGGGCAAATTGGTGAAAGGATACTATCACTCTAATTTCCTTGCTTCATGAAGCCCTTATTCTGGAGGCGACTGAATCTGCAAAGCACAACAATGTGTGACATCCTGTGAGCAATAAACCAAATCAGTCCTTCGCCCGCTTATTAATACTTTTCCTATATATATGCATCTACATACGTATTGCTGAAAGTGATAAACTTGCCAATGTATTAATTTCCTGATCTCAGTCCCATCCATCATCCTGCTGGCCCGAGACAGGTTTAGTACTCTTCGTCTGCGTCTTGTTCTGCTTCTCATCCTCCCCTGAAATTTCCTCCAGTGACCTGCCTTTTGTCTCGTCACTAAGAAGGTGCAGCAAAATCCAATCATATTTGTGAATGCCAAAAACATCATGGCTTTCTTGATTTTATGAACATTCCCGTCTTGCGTGCATTGCTGCACCCCAAATGCACTAACCATTGCCCCTGCCTTTCCAAACACGGTGCTCAGGGCGTGGCAAGTGGATCTCACCCTTGTCGGAAAGAGCTCCGCAGGGAGCACAAAGGTTGTTGAGTTGGGGCCAAAGTTGGCAAAGAAGAAAGTTAAACCATAAAGAGCTGCAAAATTTGCTTCTTGAAAAAATAGCTCCACTGTATTCCACACATCACTCCGGATTGTACTCCAATATTTCTGGAAAAAATGTAGATTGAAGCCATCTGGACCTGATGCTTTGTCTCCTTTAAATAGCTTTATAACCCTTTCCACTTCTATTGAAACAGGCCTCTGTATCCACTGTTTCTCCTCCTCTGTTAACTTATTCAAATCCTCTCCATTACTCTAGAAATAGAGGCTTCATCTCCTTTACAAAATATCATGAGATCTTCCGCAAAGGCTAAATGCGTAAGTTTAGTAGCCTTGCACATTGGATGGTAACTAAAATCAGGGAGTTCACACATCTTTTTTAGAGTTCTGGTAAGGTATTCTATTACAAGGACAAAGATCAGGGAGTGTAGGGAAGTTTATAAGGTGAACCTATTTGGGCTCTTTTGGTATAAGACAACTTATAACTGTTCAATTTCAGGAAGATAGATATTTCTCTAAAATGTCTTAAAATGAAAATAAAGGATTTGATATTGGGACAGGAGTACTAAAAGCAGCAAACTTTTCCTAATATGTAATGTTGAACGCTCTCTTCTTCCTTTTGGCCATTTACATGTTTTTTGTTACTAATACAAACCAGTATCATGAGTTCTAAATGAAAAGTGCATTACCAGCTCTCGAATATTAGAGTGTTTGTCTCGAACATTATACTTACATTTCATATGCTTTTTGGTATTTGATTGTAATATTATATTTTTTATTATAAATAACTCCCCTAAGATAAAGCCTTTTTTTTGGCAGTTGGGGATTTGGATGTTGTATTTTCCACAGAAGTAGATATTGCTGGTGGTAAATCTTTATTGAAATCTGCTTGGCTCAATGCTTCGAGAGAGATGAATATGAAGGTTCTTGACCTCAAAGTTGCAGATAGTGAGGATCAATCACTTCAAATTGAGGGAATAGTGGAATCTCAAAGAATTTTACTTGCGGAGGGATCATTATTGGCTTGTATGAGAGCTGGTTTTAAGATCCTCAATAAAAGAACTGGAGAGTAACCTGAAATTATAATAGTCACTGGTTCTTTGCATATTGTTTCCGCTGTTTTAGGCTAATTGCACAGCTGTCTCATATTTGGTAAGAGAACTTCCATTTCTGGCACTATTCTGAAAACATTTGATATTATATTACTACTTTATTAAAGATGACTGAATTTAGCAATAATTGTCAATGTCAAACGAGTTGGTGTCGGTTAAATGTATTTTCTGTATCAATTCTACTCTATTAAGGTCTTTTTAGTGTTGAATTACTTATGAAAAAAATGATCATTTCTACTTCTGTCACGTACACAAATATCTTCAGGCCTTAGCAAAGCTATATAAATGATTGTTCTCAGTTCTCACTGTATAGACGATACTAAAAGATGTATTTTGTTAGTGAAGAATTTCCCAGTTTACATGCTTGCTATTATAAATGACATATAATATCATCTAGTTCTATGGTTATTTATGCTAATATGACATTATCTGTTGTGTAAGGCTTTCCCAAATCCCCTTGATGAGTTGAGTTCTAAAATGATCTAGGTGGTTCAGAGACCTGAAATTGCCCCATGCAGAAGTTGGTTAGCTGAATTGTGGATGATTGAATGATTCCTTAGCTCTTACTTTGGTCCTATGAATGTACAATTGTTTATGATAATGACACCGTGGTTCTTAAATATGTATTTCCTTACTGCCCAGTTGTTGAAGCCAATTTAACTTATTACATGGATCTCTCTGGGTTCTAGAGCAGGAATAAAAGCATACTTCTGTTCTCACACTCTTTGAAAATATTAGCAAACTCTATGCAGTTATGGATCATTGGAACCACATAGTTAAGACATTTAACTTTTTTTTTGGAACAATAATTTGTATTCAACCAGTATAAACTTTGTAAAGCTAACCAACTCATTGGACTCTAGAGTTGATTCTCAAAAAAATTAAAGGAAAAAACTTAACGACACTTAAAAACATTCTATGGACTATACAATGATCTAGGAAAATTGTTCAATTTGCTAAGACAATAGCTCTATTTCTGTTGTTTCTGTCCTCTGATGTGGAGTTGAAGGATGATTTCTTTGATTCAAATTCTTCCTTCCTGACTATGTTGTTCAAATCTGTGAGCATTCCTTTCCTTTCATATATAGTAAACCAAGGCAGCAAACAACCAACTTAGAATCTCATTTCTTGGCTTTCCCTTATGAGCTTGTTCTGATGACCATTTCACCTCATCTTCCCATGTAGTAGTTTGCTTATTCAATCCCAACCAGCTGAGTAGGGTCTTCCACATAGTTTTGGCATAATCACAGTTGAAGAACATGTGAGTGAAAGTTCTACTTTCCCTGTACTACATAGCACATAGTCCTGAGGAACTTGGATTCCTCACTTCTCTAATCTATCCACTATTGCCAACCTCTGATGTAATGCAAGCCCAAAGAATGAACTGATGTTTTGGAACTGTCCCTTTGTTCAATACTAAGCTTTTCCAACTCACTTGTGGATACTGAGGAATGAGTGAAAGATAGGTCTCTTTTATACTGAATTTACCATTGTGCACATTCTTCTGCAAGAGTGTTCACATCTCCAGGTTGAAGCCAATATCTTGCATCAAATATTTTCCTCACAATCCAGGAAGCTGTTTTGGAGTTGGCATAGTGTTTAAATCCTGTCTGTTTACATAAAAAATATGTATCCATTGAACCCAAAGAGTGTCCTTTTTCTTAGCCACTGCCCACAGCAGCTTGCACAATGCAGCTCTATTCCAAGTCAAGAATTCTATGAAGTTAAGGCTACCTGCACCCCTTGGTTTACTTAATGTCTCCTAAGCCACCAAAGCTTTTCTTGAGGCATCACTCATCAGTATTTCCTATCCACAAGAAAGTTCTGCAAATGCTGGTAATCATTTGAATCGCTTTCTTTGGTAAGAGAAAAATTTGAGTCCAGTATGTTTGTATTTCAAACAGGATACTTTTGATCAGTTGTACTCTCTCACTATAAGATCATTTTTGTAGTCCAACACCTTATCATGGCCACCATCTTGTCAACTAAAGGTAGACACTATTGGATAGTAATCTTCCTAGATGACAGAGGAACTCCTAGACGCTTGAATGCAATTCACCTTGTACACACTGCATCTCCTCCAATATTTAGTCCTTGAACTCTTGAGTTGTACCAATGATGTACAGAGCACTTTTGTCCATATTTGCTCTCAATCTAGAGACATCTGAAAAGTGATTGAATGCTTGAATCAGGAGCTGGATTGATTCTTTATCTGCCTACAACACATAAGCAAATCATCTGCAAAGCAGATGTGTACTATCTTCAGTTTGCCACACCTTGGATGATACATGAAGGCTTGATTGTGTCTTAGTTGCTTAAGTGATTTGTTCAGATATTCCATCACCAAGACAAATAGATATGGGGACATAGGGTCGCCTTGTCTAAGTGCTTTCTTGGCCATGAAACTAGGTGTTAATCCACCATTGAATAGAAGGGAGTAGCTGACTGTGGTAACACATTGCATTATCAAATTTACAAACTTCAAGGAAAATCCATATTCCAACAACACCATTTTCAAAAAACCCCATTCAACCGAGTCATAGGCTTTTCTAATATCCACCTTAACCATAAACCTTGGAGTCAATCCCTTTTGAGTATAACCTTTGATAGTTCATGAGCCATCAACACATTATCTAGTATTTTCCTACCTGAGATGAAAGCATATTGGGTCGCGGCCTCTCTTAACATGGTCCAGGCCTATTATCACAAACTTTCTTAATGGCATCTTGAATATGAAGAGCATGATTAACGTCATTTCGGCGAATATCCATGGCTTTTTTTATCTTAGATCTAGATATGAGTGTATTCATCTGGGATCTATGGCTTCTTCTATTTCTTGTATCTCATATTTGAGTGTATTTGAGTGTATTGTCATATGTATCTCATATGTTTTTTGGCTCATATGTCTTGTATCTCATATGTATTCAGTTAAATACAGTGTATTTAAAATTTTGCATCTAAAATTTTGTTGAAATACATTCAAATACAGTCGCTGGCTGATTGTATTTTAGGCGCAATGTATTTAGATACGTAAAAAATACATCCGAAAATATATGTATTTAAATACAACGAAATACATCCGAAAAACCCAATAATAAACTACGAACGGTAATTTTGAAAAAGTAGCTATAATTAGTTAGAAGTCTGCAAAATATAGTGGTTCCTGTAAGTTTCCCTATAATCAACTACCTGTTTCAACCTTGCAGTGAGCACCTTAGCAATCAATTTGTACATGGTTGAACAACAGGCTAGTGGTCTGTATTCTTTGACATAAGTGGGATTATTAACTTTGGAAATCAGAGTCACAATTGTACAATTGATTCCCTTGAGGAGTTTACCATTGTCAAAAAATTGCATCACAGACTGAATGACATCCTCTCCTATTAGTTCCCAAAATTCTCTGAAGAATTCCACGTTGAACCCATCCTAGCCAAGTGCCTTGTCATTAGGCATATCCTTCAGTGCTTGGATGATTTCTCCCTTAGTATAGTATGGATCAGTGCTTGTTGTTGGGCTAGGTTCAGGCATGTGCCATCTTTGGCAATATTGGTATCAAAATAAGGCATTTATGTAGCACAAGTCCTTTGCACACCTTGAAAGAATTGAATGAACTATCCTTGAACTTGTACAGGATCCTTGTTCATTGCAAATAGAAACAATTCAATTTCTAGCCTGTCAAGCTTTGAGGTAAGCATAGAAGATTTTTGTGTTAGAGTCTCCACATGAGATCCAAGTAGCTCTTGACTTCTGCCTAATAACATGCTCATGCACATTGGACTATTTCTCCAGCTCACATAGATTTCTCTTTTCCTCTATAATTAAATGTTCATTAAACAAATCATCCTGCAAAGCCTGTTGAATCTGGTGAATCTGCTCCTGCAATCAGCAATCGTTTTGTCTAATGATGTCATTGTAAGTATATGTATGTCCTAGAGACAATGACACATGTACTTTATACACATTCATATTTATATATTGATGATGATTAATATTATGGCATTTGCATTTGTTGAATTGTTAGTTGATTGTTTATAATATTCTATAAATGCATCCCTAGAGGTTACGTGGTTATTAATGGAGTGAGAAATTAATATCATAGCGTAATGCTCTTAAAATCGCATCGACTAATGATCATCGAGATTGGGATATCGATGATATGTTATATGTCTACATGTGGTCTACATCATATCCTTAGGGGATGTAGTATGTCTCACTTGCTACGAGTTATGGCAACTCGTGATGGACACATGGATACTTGTTGGATAATTGGTATACCCTACTGATGCACTGTTTGTTGTATGTCTAAAGTGTCATCGGTCTGTGGGAGATAGAAGTCCTTAGACTTGAGGTCGATACACACCTTATTCACGGAGTAATGTACTTTGATCCTGTCCTAAGCTCAAATACCACATAGGTTGAGACGCGACTTGTTTTGGGTACGTTACGAAGTGGATTAAAGGTGGTAGTTGAGCCAATATTAGAATTCATTCCTCGAATGCATCTTCGAGAGAACACTCAGATTCTCATAAGATATTAGGATGACTAAGTCGTTGGCCAACGTAGTGAACATGTCCTTGATATGGTCCTGTTGTCAACTAGTATAGATGAGTTATTATGATCAAGTCATCTGGATAGACACTTGACAAATCCTAAGCTTGATTGAGTGTGTCGTGAATGAAAGGATTTTATCTTCCCACATAGAGGTTCAGTTCACGTGCTTCGTGTAGCTAAACTTTACATATTGAGGTTCGTCTTCCGGCGCAGTCTAGGAGTTCCGTGAAGATCCTAATGATATTAGTGTCAATATGTAGAGGCCTGAGGGGTAAACACTAAGTCAAATGTTCCGTTGATTGAATGATGTAATTAGAAAAAGATAATATATATGTTCGGTTGATAACCAGATATTAGAAATGGAAAAGTGCGAAACGGGCGACACGCGGTGCCTTGATTCAGACCGCTGCGGAACACGCCAAGACCGATGCCACCTCATGGAACCGCGGTCGACGCGTGTTCGCAAATCGATTTCGACCACCTGTGTTTCACTGATCCGCCCATGGAAACCCTAAAGCTCCTATTTTCTATTATAAATAAGAGGCTTCCCTTCCCACTTTCTACACACCAAACCTAAGAGAGGTAAATCTCTTCTAAAACTCTGCAGAAATCCCGCATTTCTAAAGATAGAAAATTACATCAAAGTTCTAAGAATTTGGAACTTGCAAATCAAGGGATATTTGAGTGTGCACCCCGAACTACACAAAACATCAAGTTTCAACAGCTTGGATTGCGAATTGCTTCAAAATGTAAGTCTTCATTCGAAGTATTACATTTGCTTTGTGTTTTATTTTACATTACATATTCATACTACAGTTTGACCGCCTATGTCGGGTTTGAAACATAAATTTTCAAATTTTTGCTGCGTGTACGAACGCGACGCAAACACCATCAGTGGTATCAGAGCCTGGGCTGTGTCGTATGATATGTAATGAATATTGATGATAATATGGGTTAGAAATTATTTAGATCCATATTTTATGTTGTTAAAAACTTTAAAATCCTAAATCTTTAGAACACATGGTCTTTGTGTCCAGATCTGTTAATGCAATAATGTATTCGAAGAAGTCAATCCAATAAATAACTCTTCTAAGTTGATGTGCGTTATCTGGCTTAAAGCATGGTGCATTGAAACGAAGAACGAAAAGAAAATTGAATTTGATGGTCGATGAACATATTGTTTTAATGGTGATGGAGATACAAGTGATACATCTGAAAATCTGACCCTAAACCAGTTTTAGGAGTTTGGATTTTCGGGATTTGTGTTTCTGGAGGTAAGGCACCGTGGTTCCATGATAGAGCACCACGATACTGCTAGGGTTTTGAGGCGGCGCCGGGATTCCACGATGGAACACCGCGGTGCTGCCCAGATGAAGCCAGAGGCATCACGACTCTGTTCAAGAGCACCGCGGTGCTGTTCATCCAGTGTCATGCGTGTGCACTTGGTAAACATATTAAACTGCCATTTTTGCCTTCTACTTCGTGCACTTTTATGCCATTTGACATTTTACATTGTGATATTTAGACATCACTTGTGTTGAGTTCTGCTGGTCATAGGTATTATTTACTTATCCTTGATGATTATTCTAATTATTTGTGGACATTTCCATTGTCAAAGAAATCACAAGTGTTTTCCACATTTCTCACCTTTAGGGCATTCATCCGAACTCAATTTGAACGGGAGATTAAAAGTATACAATGTGATAATGGGAGGGAATTTGACAATAAACAGTTTTGAGATTTTTTCAAAACAAATGGTTTACATTTTCGTCTGTCTTGTCCTCATACTTCTTCACAAAATGAGATAGCGGAATGCAAAATTAGAACTATAAACAATATGGTTAGGACATCCCTTGCTCATGCATCCCTACCTCTCATATTTTGGCATCATGCACTTCAAATGGCCACATACATGTTGAACATTCTTCCTCATAAAAACATGACCTACCAAGCTCCACTAAAAATGTTTTATTTACGAGAGTCATCATATCTTCATTTAAGGGTGTTTGGTTGTCTTTGCTACCCCCTCTTTCCTTCTACCACAATCACCAAACTTCAACCCCGGTCTACTCCTTGTGTCTTCTTAGGATATCCTACAAATCAACGTGGTTACAAATGTTATGACATTTCTTCCAAAAGAATAATTGTTAGTCGTCACATAATTTTTGATGAAACAGTTTTCTCTTTGCTAAGATTCATGGAACCGGGACTCATACTTATGATTTTTTAGATGATGATAAGCTCTCGTACCTAATACATTTTTATCATAGCTCGGTACCCGTGGATAGTGTCGAAAATGCTACAAGTATTGGGCCCACACATTGGCACCCAATATAAAGTGTCTCAACTGTGTCAAATGCTCAGCCTACATTTTCACAACCCACGAGAACCTTGGGCCAATACACGGCTCAAGGCCCAGTCCTTATGTTATCTTCACCAACCATGGATTGGGCCAAAATTCAGAATCACAACCCAACTTCTATTTCCTCTCAACTAACCAGTGGCGTCCAACCCACTGGATTGGGCCAAAATTCTGAATTTCCAGCCTTGGCCAGTGGCGTCCAGTCCACTGGCCCAACAACCCGTCTGGTCACCCGTAATCAACATGGTATTGTCAAATCCAATACCAAATACAACCTATACATCCAGGTCTCCAAATCACTTTTGCCTCGTAATCCTGTGTTTGCTCTTAAAGACCCAAATTGGAAAATGGTCATGGATGATGAATATCATGCTCTAATTAAAAAAAAAGGCATGAGATTTAGTACCTCATCCATCTAATGCTAATATAATTCGGTCTATGTGGATTTTTAGTCATAAAGAAAACTCTGATAGATCTTTTGAGCAACATAAGGCCCAAATGGAAAGACACAACAGGTTGGATTAGATTGCGGAGATACATTCAGTCCGGTGGTCAAACCAGCTACTATCAGAACAGTTCTCAGTCTATCTCTCTCAAAAGGATGGTCACTTCATCAATTGAATGTCAAAAATGTCTTCCTTCATGGACACCTGAGTGATACTGTCTATATGCACCAACCGGTGGGATACATAGATCCTCAATATCCCAATCATGTGTGTTTACTCAAACGATCATTATATGGCCTCAAGCAGGCACCCAGGGCTTAGTATAAGCAGTTTGCAGATTATGTGTCACATATGAGTTTTTCACACAACCGTTCGGATAATTCTCTATTTATTTATCGACTGGGTAATCATACTGCTTATCTTCTCTTATATGTTGATGATATTATCGTACTCTCTTCGCAAGAGTATCATGTCACAACTTAGTTCCGAATTTGATATGAAAGATCTTGGTCCACTACACTACTTTCTAGGAATTGCTGTGACACGACATGCATGTGGATTATTTCTGTCCCAAAGGAAGTATGCCTCAGAGATTGTAGAACGAGCTGAAATGTCTTCCTGCAAACCATCAGCAACTCCGGTCGACACAAAATTGAAATTGAGTGCCAACTCCAGCAAACCCTTTACAAATCCATTATTATACCGCAGCCTTGCAGGAGCATTGCAGTATCCCACATTCACCAGGCTAGATATCACCTATGCAGTACAACAAGTGTGCCTATTCATGCATAATCCGATGGAAGAACATATGCATGCGCTGAAACGTATTGTGCGATATATTCAAGGCACCATGGAGTACGAATTACATCTTTACCCGTCCTTCATTTCCAAACTTGTTACTTACACAGATGCAGACTGGGCAGGATGTCAAGACACCAGACGCTCCACCTCCGATTATTGCGTCTTCCTAGGTGATAATTTAATCTCCTGGTCCTAAAAAAGGCAAACCACAATGTCACGCTCAAGTGCTGAAGCTGAATACCGTGCGGTTGCCAATGTTGTGTCTGACTCTTGTTGGATTCGAAATCTATTACTGGAACTTCAGTGCCCTATTCTGATAGCCATAATGGTACACTATAATAATATTAGTGCAATTTATCTCTCAGGGAATCCAATCCATCATCAACGCACTAAACATATTGAGTTAGATATCCATTTTATCCGTGAAAAGGTGGCTCGCGGACATGTGAGAGTGTTACATGTTCCGACGCGACATCAGATCGCAGGCATCTTCACGAAAGGGCTTCCACAAATATTATTTGAAGAGTTTCGGGACAGTCTAAGCATTCGCCGCCCTCCAGCTTCGATTGCGGGGGAGTGTTAGAATATTATTAATTGATATTAATAATATTGTGTATTAATGTAGTATCATATTATATATGGTAAGTAGTAAAACAATAAAGTAATAATATTATGTTAGGATTATTATGAATGTGTATTAATGTAGTATCATATGATATATGGTAGAAATATTATGTTAGGATTATTATGGATAGAGTAGGAAGATACTAGGCATGATTTACTCTTCCCTTATGGGATGAAGACGATCGAGGAAAATATTTTTAAATTATTACACTAATACATCTTGTATACTATGTATACAGTTGTATATACATCATACTTGTGCTAACCTGTTGTAACTAGACAAGGTAATCTCATGCATGGAAGACTCCATATCCATGCATGATTCTGTCTCGCAATAATTATGAAAAACATTACACACCAGACATTTTTCAATCTTGTTCCATTTACACTCATTTTCATTGTTTGATATTTTTTTTCAATAAGTATAAGTTATATCATTAACTTAAAATAAAATGACACATGTCATTAACTTTAAATAAAATATTTGAGTTATATCTTTAAAATCAAAATTTTCTAAACTCTTCATCTTCTTCATCTTTCTAATTTTTCCACCATCATTACTGTCACCACCTTCTTTTCAGAATCACTACAATCAACTCTATCAATTGTACTTAATAGAAGATAGAAATTTTGACACAAAAAAAAAAGCTTTAAAAATGGAAAGCCACAAAAGCCATGGCTACCACCTTCTTTCCAGACCGATGAATTCTCATTTTGTTTCTTCAAGCAAAAGTACAGCTAAAAAAATACTACTACCTAGTTACGAAAGAAGGTTTCATAGCCAAAACATAACAACAATATTAATATATTCAGTGTAATCTCATAAAGTGGATTTGGAGAGGCTAGAGTATACGCAGACCTTATCTCTGCCATAGAAAGTAGATAAACTATTTTTGATAGACCCTCGATTTAAAAAACAAATTAAAATAGACCTGAAAAAGAAATAAATATAAATAAAACATCCATGTCAAAATACTAAATAAAGCATAACAAAGCAATCTAGAAAAGAAAAAAAGAATAACGTGTTATAGTTTGCCCTGAATTTCCGACCTTATTTGAGTTTTATCATAATTGTGTTTTACTTCAAAAAAGTTTTCTTGGCGGAAAATATTTTCTTTGTGAAAAAGAATTCTATCATATTTATCTTTTTCTTGAAGGAGAAGTTTTAGACTTCTATAAATAGGAGATTATTTCTTTTCATAAACAACACAATATCATCCACAATGTAGTCTTTAAAGAAGTCTGGTTTAGGGCGAGATTTTTCTCTCAATAGCTTTAGATATTTTTATATTAGTTTAATCATATGTAGGTCAATTGACCAAATCATATCATATGATAAGTTTTTACAGTTTTTTTATTGTCTGATTTATCGTTGTTCAAGTTTGCAACTATTAACTTTCGCATGATGTCCTGATTATTTCGATCACAACAAGTGGTATCCGAGTCAATGATTAACGAGGTTGAAGACGGGTTTAAGGTCGGTTCAAATCAAGCTGCAACTAATATCACGATAATGAAGATTTTATCCAACGTACTATATATATGTGGAGATGAATTTTCAACCATATTTTTAATATTCTTGCTGCTACATCTTTAAAAATAAAGTAAAATATTTTAAAACCAATTTTTAATCATTATATTTTAACCTTATTGTTAACTATGGAAAGCAGCAGTGAATGAAGACTATGTAAAGAAGAAGAATCAAGATTAAATTGCCAGAAAATTCAGGCCAATGGGAGATTTGTTATGATTTGCCAGAATTTCCTACCTTATTTGAATTTTATCATAATTGTGTTTTACCTCAAAAAAGTTTTCTGGTGAAAAAAGTTTTCTTTGTAGAAAAGAATTCAACCATATTTATCTTTTTTTTGAAGAAGAAGTTTTGAACTTCTATAAATAGGAGATTTTTTTTCTTCTCATAGACAACACAATAATATCAACAATGTAGTCTTTAAGGAAGTATGGTTTATGACGAGATTTTTCTCTCAAATATTTTTATATTAGTTTAATCATATGTAGGTCAATTGACCAAATCATATCATATGATAAGTCTTTTTATATTCTCTCTGTCCAATTTATGTGATACACTTTTCTTTTTAGTCTATTAAAAAAACAATGATACATTTCCTTATTTTGCAATAATTTAATTTTAACATTTACCTTTTATGCTTAACGAGATGATCTATAACCACACAAATATTTTTGACTTGTTTTAGACCATAAGATTCAAAAGTCTTCCTTTATTTCTTAAACTCTGTGCCGAGTCAAATTATATCATATAAATTAAAACGGAGGGAGTAGTTTTTTGTTGTTGTCTGATTTATCGTTGTTCAATGTTTGCAATTATTAGCTTCCGCATGATGCCCTGATTATTTTGATCTCAACATAACATAACTACTGTAACATCCTACGAAAATCAAAGTATAAAACACAACAAATAATAACATAAATCAAATAACAAGAAACTACAAGAGTAACACTAAGCGTGACAATGCTTAACTACCTACTACAAGAAATTAGCGGTTCTCAATGGAATAGGAAACACAACCACATTGCCACCTACTGTCACTAAATCACCACCATTAAGTTAAACTGATGCTTCATATTGCACTAGGACCTTCTACACTAATTCGTGTCCTTCATAATCTCCTATCAACAGTCATGTCTTTGGTGAGCTGAAAGTGCGACATGTTTTGTCTAATTACCCCCTAATAATTTTGCGACCAACTCTACCTCTCTTGAAACCATCCATAGACAATCACACCACTATACAGGGTCTGCGCATCTCCTTTTCACATGTCTGAACTACCTCAGCGTCGCTTCCAGCATCTTATCCTCCACCGAGGTCACCCCAGCTTGTCCTGGATATCTACATTTCCAATTCTATCTCTCCTCGTATACGCACACATCCACCACAATATTATCATTTCTGCCACCTTCCTCTTTTGAACATGATAGTTATTGGACTGACCAACATTCCGCCCCATACAACATAGTTATTCTAACCCCCATACAACACTCCGCCACATAATAATAAAATAATAATATATTATATTAATACACTATAGATTAACAGTAATATAATTTTAAAATTATTACATATTTCCCAGATAGAGGGATCAAAAAATAAATACATATATGTTGCTCCATCTTTTTCCTTTTGTTTTAAAAAGGTAACACCCTAACATATTTTGTGTCCTTCCGGCAGGGTTCGCCCTTGGCTTTGTTTGTACCTCTCTCATCCATCCTACTATATTTCATTCCTTCAGGGCTCTGCTATCAAAGATCTATAGTCTCTCTTCCTCTGCTATTTATCTGTCCTTTCGTTCGTCTCCGTGGTACCATTTTTTTAATCTGTTACAGTGTTTTTGATTTATAACCATTTTTGTCCCTGCAACGAAAATCCATGAGCCCCTCTTTTTTGTTTGTTCTATCTATTGGTTGGGTTTGACTTGAGGGTGGTTGTATGTTATTGAATTTTTAATTTTGTGGGATTTGTGTGATTGACATATCCTCTTACTAATATATTCATTGGGTAATTCCTGTATGGCCAGTTGATGATAAAGTTGGTGCCTTTTTGCTGACTAGGCTACTTTTTATTGTGAAATGCTGCTTAATCTGTATTGCTTTTTATGTTTGCAAGTTATTGTGATTCAATCCTAATTCTTTCTTTAATTGGGTATTTCTTTATGCCTTTTTTTTTCTTTTTTGACGCACCTCGACTAATTTCATGGATACCTGCCACCCTCCACCAGCAACAGGCTGTGGCTAGGACCTATGGGAATAAACCACCTAGTATTTTTGTCTCTGTTGGGATTTGAACTTGAGAACTCAGGGTTCCCTAGCAGTCAAAAGACGATCTTTTGGAACTACTATTCCATTCTGCTTGTCTCCCACTCCCACTCCCACTCCCACTCCCACTCCATTGACCACTAGCCCACAACCCTTGGGTGCTCCTTTATGGCTTTTCTTTTTTGGGTTTGATGGGTGGGGTGGGGTGGGGAAGAATTGCCTAGTATGGTGTTATTATTATAACATTGAAGATTATTTTCTTACACAAGGAAGAGGATGAAAAGTGTGTGTTTATTCCTTGTTCTTCTTAGATATTTCCCCTCTGTATACCGTTAGAAAAAACAAGGGATTAGTAATTTATGATTGCATCGTACCTTCTCGGGAAAGCACATTATAATATCATCTAAGAAAAGAGATACAGAGAGGAAAACGGAAGAAAGGACAAGATAGTAGTATATGGCAGTAGCTAGCACCCAAGGGTGTGTCCTAGTGGTCAATGAAGTGGTTGAGAACCATGACGTCTCAAGTTCAAATCCAGCAGAGACAAAAACTCTAGGCGATTTCTTCCTAGTCCTAGCCTTGGTGGATAGAGTTACCTGTTACTTGTTGCTACTGGTGGTAGGTATCATGTGGAATTAGTCGAGGTGCGCTGACACCACGATTCATAAAAAAAAGTATATGGCAGTAGTTAAATTTATTCTAAGTTTGGTTCAATCGCTGTACAATTACAGTGTGTTTATGAACATGCATGATCTTTTGATTGATGTACTTATATTCTTTTAGCTAGATACAGTTTTTGAGTGATGAGGTAGGAATATGCAGAACATGAAATTGCATTTTGTAAATATCTTGTTTATGTGCGAATTATGGTCTTAGTTTTTTAAGGAGCGTTACTGCTGGGCTTTAATCTGTGTTGCTTTTGTTGGAGCTTAGGTTTGTAGTTCAGAATGTCATCTGTATCTAGCCAGCCTCAGTTCAGATACACACAACCTCCCTCTAAGGTTCTACATTTAAGAAACTTACCTTGGGAGTGCACAGAGGAGGAACTGATTGAATTGGGGAAGCCTTTTGGTAAAGTTGTCAATACCAAGTGTAATGTTGGAGCAAATAGAAATCAAGCATTTATAGAGTTTGTAAGTGGAACTTCCTTTTTCTTCAAATCTATGTTTCTTTCTAATGAAACTATAGTTATCTTGATGTTCTTGTTTTCTGTTTATTGATTTTCGTAGGCAGAATTGAATCAAGCTATTGCAATGATATCGTACTGCGCATCTTCCTCAGAACCAGCTCAGGTACGAGGGAAAACTGTCTACCTACAGTATTCCAACAGGCAAGAGATAGTGAACAACAAAACTACTGCCGATGTAGCTGGAAATGTATTGTTGGTAACTATTGAGGGAAATGATGCACGCCTTGTCAGTATTGATGTTTTACATTTGGTAAGTAAATATATTTCTTCCCCGCATATTCGTTTGGTGGAGGGCAAACCTTCTTCAGAGAAAGGCTTCTTTGTAGTTTTAGTATTAGGTTATAGTATGTCTTGCTTTGTTGAGTGCTCTTTGACATGAATATGAATGGATCAGCAGGCCAATGTCAAGGATATATTTGCAATGGCAGCTTGTTGCATCGGGAGAAAGAGCGCATGCGTGTTTGTTTCCTTTCTCCTTTGCTTAACACTGGCTCTTTCTCACCCCTTTCTCATAATTTAACTGCCTAGACTTTCCTTGGAGTGTCAGATGTATGTTTTTCCTTTTGAAAATTGGTATTCTCTCACTGGCATGTGCATAATGGATGCTTCTACATCTTGTCGTCTGAGGCAAACTTGTGATTTGTGCACATGGCATTTGTTAGTGGATGCAGCATTTCAGTGTTCTGTTGTAATGTCATTTTCTTTTTTAGTTTAAAATAACTCAAGTTTTAGTGTGGAGCTATACACTAAGTCTAAGAGAAAACCCTAATGCTCTGTCCTTGGTCATTTAATTGCCTAAACCCTCTTTATCCGTTACTTGTTCGCGTTTATCTTTTCCTAAGTCTATCTTTTAATGTTAATAGCTTATTAAATACTTCAATTTAAATATGTCTCGTCACTTACTGCTGCTGAAGCCCCCAGCAATGGTGATTGTCAGTTGACTAGGTTGCATTTATTCTCACTAAGTCAAGCCATAAGCTTTGTTAAATAGATACTGAATCAACTTTGTTGTTAGTGAAAGGTCGATGAATCATGAATGGTCTGATGTAAATATTTTTATGTGATCATACAATCCCCCGTGTTCTTGTAGCTTTAGGTTGCATCAGATGCAGTAGATGAGAGGAGCGATATGTTTTCCAAATTGTACTTTTTGCATTTAAGATTTTCTTTAGGTCAACTGATAGGTTTCATCTCTGGAAGAGAGATTCTTTGCTGTATATCTGTAAGAGAGGATAATATATTTGACAATCATTCAAGAGGAGGCAAAAAACACTAGGTGATTTCTTTCCATTTGCCTAAACCGGGTGGGGAGAGTTATCCCGTACCTGCTGGTAGGAGGTAGCAGGTACCTAGTGGAATAGTCGAGGTGCGTGTAAGTTGGTCTAGACACCACCCTCTTTAGAAAACTAGGTGGTTATCCTCTCATCTTGTACTTCTTTAATCAATAAGACAATGGTTGAAATTGCTTAATAACATCTAAGAGGCTTCCTGATTTGTATTTTGATTTTACCTTCAGTTTGTTTTCTCTACTTATAATAATCCTATTTTTTCAGGTGTTCTCAGCTTTTGGATTTGTCCATAAGATTACCACATTTGAGAAAACTGCTGGTTTCCAGGTTAGGATGTTACTGAAGTTGGATTGATCAACTTTGATTGGTCTTGTTATGTCTCTAGACCACTGATTCAGCTGATGAGTCCACCATTCTCCCTTGGTACCTTTTCAGGCTCTAGTGCAATTTTCTGATGCAGAAACTGCCACTTCTGCAAAGGATGCTCTTGATGGAAGAAGCATTCCCAGGTGATTGTGGATTTATATTTCAGATTGGGGAGTAGCCCAACTGTTATGGATCATTTACTGTAGATGTGGTGCACATACATTGGGGCTTGACATCTTTGAAGAGCTTTTTTAAGTATCTACCAAAGGGGTACACGCATGTTCCTTGACCATTCCATATCTCATTATATGTTCACTTAATGCTCCTTAGGTTCATTGTAATTCTAGTGATGTGGCTTGTGTACTGCTAAATATGCAGTTTAAATGTTGCTATATTACCTATTCGTAACTATAACTGTTGAACTTGCATCTTCTGGCTTAAGAAATATTAGCTTATCCTGGTTAAAAGGTGCTGGAAAGAAGAGACTTTTGCTTAGACTTGCTGTCAACTAGCTGTTTCAATGTGCATATGCTCAAAGACGACTATGATATTGTAAAGAGAAAAATATTGCTTTGTCTTTATACCCATCATCAGCTGTTCAATAGAAGTATCTATTAGTCCTTTTTTATGTGAGAGTGGCCATTAACCTATATCGTCATTCTCTTATGCATTAGGTATTTGATTCCCGAACTGGAACCTTGCTCCCTCAAAATAACATATTCTGCACATACTGATCTGAGTGTGAAGTTTCAGAGTCATCGTAGCAGGTAGAACTGATCTCTCTCTCTCTCTCTTTCACACACACACATAGAGACACCCCCACCCCCAAACCTTTTTTCTGCTAAACAGACATTCTTGAAGATGGCTTATGCTATTATTAGATATAGTTGGTTGTACATACTGCATTTTTATCTACTTCATCACTCATTTTATTTCTTATTCTTTGGGGTCTAATGATTACTTTTCTCCTCTCTTTAATCATCATTTTACGAATGTTTTTGATTTAGGGACTACACCAATCCTCTCCTTCCTGTTGCTCCCTCAGCTATTGATGCAAGTGGTCAGGTAATCAATTAGTCACAACTCTCTGAGTGTGGTCATTAGTTGCTTGGAAGTGTGTTAGGACTCTAATTTGTGTCTTCCAACTTCCTTATTTGTGTATTCTGGATTTTCCTTTTTGATAAGTCAAAAAACTCATCAAGTAACAAGGAATCAGTATTGAACATGTAATTTAACCATCTTCATCTATCAAATTTTCCCACCTATCTATCAAGTACGATGTACTCTCTACAACAACATACCCAAGCTGACCCCACAAGTGGGGTTTGGGTAGTAAAAATGAAGTAAAAGACAATGCACAAGTACTAAAAAGTAATACTACTAACAATAAAGAGAAAAGGAGAATAGGCGACTAGCCCCTGTCTTTCCCACATAAAGGTACTACAACAATCGTTTACTTACTAACCTTCTACCCAAATCCTCGACCTCCAAACCTTCCTATCCAAGGGCATGTCCTCAGTAAGCCGGAGGTGTTGCATGTCCTGTCGAATCACCTCCCCTAGTTCTTTTTCGGCCTATCTACCTCTCATAATACCCACTATGGCCAACCTCCCACACCTCATTGGTGCATCTGCGCTCCTCTGCACATGCCTGAACAATCTTAGCCTAGCTTTCCTCATCTTGTTCTCCACGGAGGCCCTTCACCTTGTCCCATATAGCTTCGTTCCTAATCATATCTTTCCTAGTATGCCCAAGCTTCCATCTGGACATTCTCATTTTCGCTATCTTCATCTTCTGAACATGAGCGTTCTTGACTAGCTAACACCTCTGCCCCATACAACAAAGTACGCTTTGTAGAACTTACCCTTGAGCCAGCGAGCGCCCACTTCACCCACCATGCTCCAATGTCGTGACATCCTCGTCAATCTCCCTGGTGCCTTGTATTATAGATCCAAGATACTTGAATCTTCCTCCCCCGAGTATAGCTTGAGTATCAATCTTCATTTCCACCTCTGCCTCATGTGCTATGCCACTGAAGTTGCACTCCAGATACTCAGTCTTAGTCCTGCTTAACCTAAAAAATTTATACTCAAAGGTCTTCCTCCCTGTATTGCTCCACCAGTCTCCTTACAAGGTGAATGACTTATGTAGTTGACTGCCCCTACATGAAACCGAATTGGTTCGCGGAGATGACCATACCCTGCCTCATCCTCATCTCTACCACCCTCTCCCAAACTTTCATAGTGTGGCTCAGTAGCTTGATACCCTTATAGTTGTTGCAATTTTGGATATCACCCTTGTTCTTGTACAATAGAATCATTGTATTCCACCTCCATTCTTGCGGCATTTTAGCGATCCTAAAAATCACATTAAACAATCCAGTTAGCCGCTTTACCTACTTCGCCTGCGTTTTTCCAAATTCTACTGGGATCTCGTCTAGCCAGGTCGCTCTTCCCCTCTATATCTTACAAATCACCCCCTCAACCTCCGCCGGCCTTATGGTCCTACAATACCCACAGTCTCTACGACGAGCTGGTACTCGCCGGCGGCGAAGTGAACAGAGAAGGATGGTGATGGAGAGATAGAAGAAAAAAACAGAAGGGGAGAAGAGAGAAGAAAACCAGAAGGGGGAAGAGAGAGATTCTAAGATGTACTCTCTATACACAAAAAAATACAAATGTTACGAAACAGATAATATACTTTCATGTCATATTTTGCAAATTTGGCGGCTACGTGAAGATAATGCATCTTCATGGAGATTATGATTTGACTGGTAGAGTATAGCAGTTTGTATGCTTATCTTTTGTATGATTGGTACACTTCTAATGTTTCTGTGCTTAGGGTGCATTTGTAGTTGGTTGTCAGTTGGCTGATATGTGATGAAATGCTGCTTTCTTTCCTTTGAAACTTCTTCCATTCACGTTTCAGATCACTGTGGGTTTAGATCCGAAGAAGCTGGAGCCTGAGAGTAATGTTCTTCTAGCTTCCATTGAGAACATGCAATATGCTGTAACCTTGGATGTCCTACACATGGTACCCCGCTTCAGTTACATGATATTTTATGTACGTCCTGTTGCGACCTTAATCCTGAGTCGTTATTTATTGCTTTATCTGTTTTCATCTATGGGGTTCAGGTTTTTTCAGCTTTTGGCCCTGTGCTAAAGATCGCAATGTTTGATAAGAATGGTGGGGTTCAGGCTCTGATACAATATCCAGGTGAGATGAAAGTTACCATTATTTAGGAGTGACTTTCTCCACCGAGAAGTCACTAGTTGCTTGTATCTGATCTAAACTGTGGATTGTTACCCTCTTGGCAATTTAGCCTTGTACTGGTTTTGTATTTCTGGAATTGATCCGGTTACTCAGTCTAGGAGTGCTTGTAAGTTGAATTAAGCAGTAAATGTGATGTGTTTGCAGATGTGCAAACAGCAGTTGTTGCAAAGGAAGCTTTAGAAGGACATTCCATATATGAAGGAGGATTTTGTAAGCTTCATATCTCCCACTCTCGCCACACTGATCTCAGTATAAAGGTAAAAAGGGTCATAGAGAGCTTTATTTGCTAGAGATACTAGGGAGTAATTTATAAGATCCACTACACAGTTGTGTCAGCCATCTCCTCACTTGATACTTTTCCCCCTATTTGGAACGAGTAGTCCACTAAATCGTGTGCTTTGTGGTCTTATATCAGGTGAATAATGATCGCAGCAGGGATTATACAATCCCAAATGAGCCTATGATGAACTCTCAACCCTCGGTCATGGGGCAGCAACCACCTTCGGTGGGAGGTCCAGGTGTTCATCCATACAATGGGGCTACACAATATGCCCCAGCTCCTCAAGGTCTTGGTCCCCCACCTCAGCATTCAGCAGGCTGGAACTCACCTGTTGGTGCTGCACCTCCACAAATGCCGATGCAGATGCACAATCACCATTACTCAATGCCTGCAAGTGGGCCTCCTAATAGGGGCCCTGGGATGATGCCGCCAATGCATGGACAGAACGGCCTACCACATTCCGGTGGAATGCCTCCTTATTATCATCAATAACAGTAGTGATATTTCTAGACCAGGATTCCATTTTGTTGCAGCAAGATCTTAGCCCAAATGTTGAATATTTTGGTCCCAGACGGCACATCGTAGTTCTTCGTTTTCTGTCCCTCTTAATCTTATTCCCTTTTTCTTTGGGTGTCATTGGAAGGTTTCTAAGCTATTAGTGGACATGCACTGGTTATGAAGAGACTTCATTGACCTATAGGGCCAATCATTCTTCATTGTCTTTTTGATTGGTGCCATATATCAATTATATTATATCGTAATAGCATTTTATCGTGCCGTGCTTTGAGATATTTATACTGCAGCTTGACTGATTGAAAGAACTGTTGTGTTTGTTTTCGGTCGAGTTCGGTTTAAATTGATGACAGGTGTAAACATTTTTTTCTCGTGCAAGACTGCGTAGTATATTATATTTTCCTAGTGTGGAATACAAAACTGCTCAAGAGGAAGTTGCAACAAGAAAATTAGGGGAAAAGGAATCACTGCAGACTTCAACTTCAATTTTGTTAACATTAAAATGATTCTCAGGGTTTGAGAGACTTCTATTTTTAAAGGAATTCGTAGCAAAGTTTTGATAATAAGCATAAAATATCGAATTATTCAATTCATTTGGTAGTTAAAATCTAAAGGCAAACTGAAGCCGTCAATGTTCAATTACTCGAAGACCAAAAGTAACCAGTAATTTCTAATGTGACTATGCTTGGTTTAGTAGATATGAACAGTACAAAAAGACTGACTTTCGAGAGTCACTTAGCGACTAACTACTGCTGTAAAAAAAGACGTTATGCAGGCAAGCCAATTAAAGTCAGAGAGAGTGATAAGCTAGTAACATCGTTTGCTCATGGATTTATTGTGCCAAAAGATGTGTGACGATTTTGACTATCATGGATAATTTTGTCTTCATCAAAAAGGAGTGGTAACATAATCAGTGACAAGAATATCAAGTATTAACATAGAAGTCCATCATGCATTTAGTTATGTACATTTTGATAGATAGGTATACTAGGTGAAGAACTCCATATAAGCTATACATAGGTTACAGCTCCTTTACAGTTTTGATATATTTCATGTCAGCTATCATATGACAACAACCTGAGGGCGCGTCTTCAAGGAACAAGGAAAGTTTACACCTCCGGAAATAACATCTTTAGTTGACATTCTGGAGAAATTGCGGAGTGTAGGTAGTTCAGGAGATGTTTCTGTGCATCTAGCCATACAGTCTTATGCGAGTTTTAACGGGCTCTCGGCATATGGGACACAATGTTAATGTGAGACCACATTCCTTGCATGTCTGATTCAGAAACCACAATGAAAAAATTATGATAGCTGTCACGGTCTAGAGTAAGAGCTGTTAGGTAATCTAAAATTCAAAATTTCAAATGCTAACAGGAAAAAATAGACAATATGTGCTAGAACATGAGAATCAGTGGTAGAATGTGTATTAGGACAAATGAAAGCACAAAACATAAGACCTACCATTGGTCATGATGAAGTAGCCTTACCAAGTGACCTCAAAAAACTGCTAAACGTTATGACCATTCAAATAGGGCACACATCAAATCTCCCAAGTCATAAGGTTAGATGTGCTTATTAGGAAGCTATAGACTAAGATCATATATATAAACAATGCTCTCTTCTCTCTCCTCTCTCCTCTCTCCTCTCTCTTCTCCCCTTCTCTCTATCCTCTCTTCTCTTTCACTTTTTTTGAAGCTTCAGGGTTTCCTTGTGACTGTTCCGGTGAGATATCCAGATAGATCTCCTTCAAACCTATCTTTTGACAGGGTCAACCTTTTAGAGTGAACACTACTTTCCAAGTGAACAGTTTTTCGACATGAACAGTACTGTAGCATGACCCAGATCGCCATGCAGTAAAACAAATTCTATTTCCATCTGCGCCGGCGACCTATGTTACTGTCGGTGAGCATCACAGTCAGTATAAAACACTTGGTTTCTGGAGAAATTCAGCAAAGCAGAGACACAGTTGTAATGTTTGTCCGCCGAGATCAACCTCAACAGTGGATGGACAGATATTACAGAGAAAATCCTTCGATTTTTGGAGAAATTCAGCAAAACAGAGACACAACCTCCTCCCCCATTGACAACATCGTATCACGCAACCGCCAACATTGAGAGATGTCCAGAAGTAAGTCAAAGAACACACAAGTGAGAGTTGAAAGAAAAGCATCCTTTGCATAAAAGCTTGGTCGGCACATTCAATAATCCATTTCACCACAGTCCCAATCCTGACACTATTCGGAAATGGTTCATTAGTAGGGTGAGTAATTGTTGACATCAAAGTCATACTTATAGACCACAACCAGTTCCTCTTTAAGCTTCATTCCAGACAAGAGGCAATAAGAGTAAAGGCAGGGGATTGGTTCTGGTGCGAAAGACATCTCTCTTTATCTTGGTGGTCGCATGACATTATCTCCTCACAGTCCGATAGCAGCTCGAAAACATCTGGTTAAAAGTTTTTGGAATTCCCCTAAATGCTTGATCAATTGACACTTTCGACCATATAGGGGCTCGTTGTGGGAGTTTTATCAGTATTGATGAAGATACGAAAAACAGAACCCATCTGATATGGGCTTGTATCTGCGTCAAAAAATCAGGCATGAAGTTTCTGGCAAGTTCGAATTTTGAATTTGATGATAGAATTTTCAAACTACCAATAATTTTGGAATCGAGTCTTTTCCTTTACCCGTTGGTCCTTCGACTGGTTTGGGTAAGACTAGTAATCAGATGGGGTCGAATTCTTTTTCAGTTCCACGTGAAAATACCATTAATGAACCACATGACACACACGTGGAAGAGCCTGGGGAGAAAAAAAAAAGAATTCGAAGGATTTAATTACAAGTGGGCCTGCCCAATTTTCTTTTAAAAGCTAAGATAGTAAGAAATACTACAAAGGGAAAACTTCATTATCTTTGAACAACGGCTACTACACTAAAGGCCCACTTACATCACAAAAAGATGCAAGTATGTAGAGCATCTGCATCAAAGCTAGACCCATGCAGCTTCAGAGCTTCATCTTCTTTCAATGCTTCTTCCTCTTTTGATTCGTTTGAACTAGAAATTCAAGCATCCAGTCTTAGAGATTTAGAACTCATGGAGGGGACACGCTCTCAACTTGAAGCATATGATAAAACAGACCATGTAGGACACACGATGGACACTTATATTCCCAAGCCGATTTTCTCAAAACTGTCGAGACCTGGTATTTCATCTAAGTCCTTCGACAATTTTCTTCCTTTGCCTTGGCATGATGATCCTCAAATTTAAATTGTTGATACCTATGCGGTGGTGGAAACCTCAAAATGGACTAAGTTGACAATGATAAAGACTTGCAAAATGTTGGGGGTGAATATTGCTGGTTTGAACATGAAATTCTAGATATCATTCCGAGAATGGAGGAAAGAAGAAAAACACAGGTTCTTGAGCAAAAAAATAAAGCAGGGGAATTAAAAAAAGGGAAAAGCAAAGTAATTATTGAACTTAAAAAATTGGATTGAGGTCTCCAGGAGGGGAGCGGGAAGAAAGAAAAGGGGTAGTTCTCACAAGACTCATTCCAGATTAGAGTTAAAACACTAAGCTGGAATGTGCAGGATCTCAACAATAAAGATAAGAGAAGCACTTTGAAATCTCTTATTCACAAGTGGGGAGCTGATGAAACCAAAATAGAGGCTTGGAATCCATCTCTAATCAGACAAATTTGAGGAAACATATGAATATCTTGGGCAGAAGTCAAAGAAATTGGCACCAAAGGAGGGATACTAATCACGTGGAACAAAAGAACTTGGAAATGTGTCTATTTTGAAGTAGGAGCCTTCTCTCTATCATGCCAATTTGGAAGTCTTGCTGGGGACTTCAAATGGATTTTTACTGGTGTTTATGGTCCTCAAACCAATCCAGAAAGGGAGAATCTTTGGCTTAAGTTAGCATCTATCAGGGGATTTTGGTTTGACTTATGAGTTATAGGAGGGGATTTCAATGTTTGCATATTTGTGGAGGAAAGATTGAATTGTGCTAGAAGATCAAAGGTTATGTTGGGCTTCTCCAAAACTATTCTGGATTTGATTGATCCTCCACTTCAGGAAGCCCAATTCACCTAGTCAAGAGGGGAGGAGTCTCTCCAAGCCTCTAGAATTGATAGGTTCCTCATCTCGCAAGAATGGAGTGAGCAGTTCAATGCTATCAAACAGTATCATATGCCTAGAGTATTTTTAGATCATAAACCAATAATCCTGAAGAGTGGGGATTGGGAGGCCACACCTTCCTATTTCAAATTTGAAAACATGTGGCTGCAAGATGAGGGTTTCATTGACATGGTAGAAGGATGGTGGAATTCTTACAATGTATCAAGCACCTCAGATTTTGTGCTAATGCAGAAACTAAGGAATCTCAAGAAAGACATTACTCAATGGAACAGGGAGGTTTATGAAAGAATTGAGACTCAAAGAAACAATGCACTTAAGGAACTGAAAAGTTGGATCAGTTAGCTGAACAAAGAACTCTATCTACAGAAGAGAAAGGTCGGACATTGAATCTTAAACTTGAACTACAACAAATAGCAACTGCTGAAGAGATCTCACGGAGACAAAAATCAAGATGTTTATGGTCAAAAGAAGGGGATAAGAATAAAAAGTTTTTTCAAAGAATGGTCAATTCTCATAGTAAGGGCAATTCCATTGACAAACTCAAAATAGGGAATGAAGTAACTGAGGATAAATAAGGATCAAGGATGGTATTATGGAGTACTATCAATAAATCTACAAAGAGACAAAATCTTGGAGACCCTCAACTGTCTTTGAAGGTTTGTCCAGTCTCAATACAATTGATAAAGAGGACCTTGAACTTTCTTTTACCGAACTGGAGATCTCAGAAGCTCTCATGACTTGTGCCCCTGATAAAGCTCCCGACCTTGATGGTTTCACCATGGCCTTCTTTCAGAAATCACGGAACTTCATCAAAGAAGACTTGCTTGCAACTTTTTAATTTCTTTCATAAGAATTGCCAAATTGTGAGATCATGTAATGCCTCACTCATTGCTCTTATCCTAAAGAAGGTGTTGTAGAACTTAAATATTATAAGCATATAAGTATTATCAGTGTCTACAAATTGCTGGCCAAAATCCTAGCTGGGAGGTTGCAAAAAGTGACATATTCATTGGTTTCTGAACAACGGAGTGCATTTCTAAAGAATATACAGATTACTGATGCATCCATGATTGTCAATGAAGTTCTAGACTGAAAATTTAAAAGTGGAGAGTTTGGGATCCTATGCAATTTGGACATTGAGAAAGCTTTTGATCAGCTTAATTGGGCTTACTTAATCAACATTTAAAGCAAATGGGTTTTGGGGAAAGGTGGATTTATTTCTGTATTTCAACAGTGAAGTTTTCAGTTTTGGAGAACAGAAGTCCAGTTGAGTTTTTTTTTTTGTAGGGGGATCCATTATCCCCTTTTCTCTTTATCATTGCCATGGAAGGATTATCTCAGTTGTTAGCTAAGATCAAAGAACTTCAGTGAATTCAAGGGTTCCAAGTGGGCAGAAATCCTCACCTCAGTCTCAGTTTCTCATCTGCATAACACCCTTATATTTTGTGGAGCTGATTGTCATCAGGTTTCCAATCTCAACACCACCCTCATGATCTTTGAGGCCATTTCTGGACTTCATATCAATATGCTTAAGAGCACTATCTATCCGGTGAATGAAGTCGCCAACCTAGAAGTTCTTGTTGACATTCTTAGCTACAAAACAAACTCTTTTCCCACCACATATTTGGGACTCCTTAGGGTGCTAAATTCAAATCATTTGGAATATGGAGTGGAGTCATTGAAAAAATGAAGAGACTAGACATTTGGCAGATGCAATACCTTTATTTGAGGGGTAGACTCACCCTCATCAACAGTATCCTAGACAACATTTTCACTTACTGTATGTCACTCTTCCCTATTTCAAGCTCAGTCCTAAAGAAAATTGACAGGCTCAGGAGGAAATTTTTATGGGAGGGATACAGTGTTACAAATTCTCTTTGGTCAAATGGCAATCAGTTATTCAACCCAAAGGCCAATGAGGGTTGGGGGTCATAAATCTTAAGCTTCATAACAGTAGCCTTCTCATGAAGTGGCTCTAGAGATATGGTCAAAATGAGGGAGGGTACCGGAAGGAAATCATCGAGGCAAAATATGGTATTCAAGACCATTGGACTGCATGGTGTTGGAGTATGGAAGCACATCAGTAGTCTCCAAGAGGAATTCTTCCAGAATGCCTCATTTAAGGCTGGAAATGAGCTCAAGATCAGATTTTGACAAGACAAATAGCTTGGGGACACTCTAGTAAAATACTCATTTCCTTCACTATTTCTGATAGCTTTTAACAAAGAAGCAACATTAGCTCAATATAGAGACAACAATTGCTGGACACCAATTTTCAGAAGAAACTTACGGGATTGAGAATTTGATGATTTTTTTCTCTTACAAACATTGAGACTATGTACTTGGTGACAGAATCTCAAGATAAAATCCCATGGGGAAATTCCAAGAAGAAATGTTACAACTACTGGAGTTCTCAAAATAGCCTTTTAGAGTTTGGCATTGGAAACTTGTATGGAAAACCAAACAACCTCTTAGAAAAACTTGCTTCATTTGGACTGCTCTAAAGGAAGCATGCCTAACACAAGACAATCTCAGGAGGAGAGGTGTAATCATCGTCAACATGTGTGTCATGTGCAAGCAGACCAATGAAAGTGTCAACCACCTATTTTTGCACTGCCCTACAATAGCTAGCCTTTGGTATTTCTTCTATTCTATGCTTGGAATCCGATGTGTAATGCCTTTCAACATCAAAAGATGCCTATGCTAGCCGGATACTTTGGAGAATTGACAAATCCATCAAAAGGATCTGGAGAATGATCCCAACAGTAATTTTTTGGACCCTATGGAAGGAGAAAAACAGTAATTGCTTTGATGGAATCTCAACTCCTATTTCCACTCTAAAGTCTAGGTGTTTAGTTAGTCTTTCCAGTTGACACTTTTTTGCCCCTGTAAACATTGTGGATAACTTTCTGGATATTGTTAACTCCTTGTCTCTAACACAGTAGAGATGCATGGATTTCTTTAGACTGTTTTACAAGTTTCGTTTAGTCTGCTTCATGTTTTGTTTGAAGCAGTTTTTTGCCCATCTGTAACCTTGCATCTTCTTGATGCTTTTCTAGTGACATTTTATTACTTTACCAAAAAAAAAGTTAGATGTGTTTATTGTACAAACTTCAAAAGAATGCTTTCGAGTAGGGTCATTAGGATTATTGTAGTCATGAAAATCACCCCATAGGTGCAGTGAATGGTAAATAGATATATCTAGTTTCAAACAAGTATCTCTATTCTTTCTGCTACTGTCAGATGAACTAACAGTGCCTCAAATGTTCATTTCAGCATCATGATATATTTATTCTGGCAGAATATGCATGATTATAAGTAGAAAATGTAGGTAAATGGTATTTCACCATGTAAAATATCAGAATGTCAAATATTCAAGCTTGTTTTCCTTTTGAATAATGCTAGTAAGGAATTCCAGAATCTATTTAATGACACTTTCTAACGATTTCTTCTAAAGGATTGGATAGGGAAAAGCAAAACAAATTGCAAACTAAACATGTTATATCTGCCCACTACTTCCACCATTTTGTCTACCTTCAACCACGAGATCCTTATTATCGTCATTCTTCATGTAAAATGAATTGATTTTTAGCAGCATAATGTCAATGCAATTCTAGAAAAACGTAGTCATTTAGACATTCTGAAATCATATAACAGACTACAAGCTGAAACTATAGCGGTCAAATTCCACATGTAAACATGAAAATATTATGCCTTGGATAGATTTTACGGATTGAATTCAACACCGACAGTAACTAAGTTTCACTTCTATAATCACTTACCAGATGACCACATCCAAAAGCCATGTCCTTTGGGTTTGTCAAGCAAATGGGACAGACCTTAAGAAAAAGGGAAAACATTATTTAGGAAAAGGAAAAAAAAAGAAAGAAACATTTACTATCAATGAGTTATACACGAAGAGAAAGAACTATATAACATAAACACATACTTGTTCTGCATCTCCAAAGTCAACAGGTTCATAGCTTGTCACATGTGGCAATGGTTTGATAGCATTGTCATGATCAACTACTTCACGAGGAGGAGGAAGTGGCCTTGTCCGAGGGCCTTTTTTGCTTCTAAATAATAAGTTTTGAAAAGGTTAGGCTTCATGAAGATGCTCTCAACTTGCAAGAAGAATCTACACAAAGACAGATGCTACTCACTCTCTGAATTGAAGGCGTTGTGTGGCTCGATACTGAATTGGAATTTCCATTAGTGCAGCAAGAGCAAAGGCTGTTTCCTTCTTTTCCATCTCTGAACGCTCAGACATGATTTTTGTAAAATTGACGAACTGTAAGTGGGTACACAAATAATTAGGAAAACTGAAGTTGATTAAAATCGAAACTTTCATGCTAGAAGAAGAAATAATGCCCTAGGGGAAGACTACATATGGCAGGACTGTGCAAGATTATTTCCTTCCGGAAGCTACCTAATCATCTACAAAAGGGCCAATTATACAAAAACCAGCAAAACTCTGTCCATTTTGTAGCATGAGGGATTAGCCTCCATGCTTTCCTTCTGTTGAAATCTTCTCCACCTGAATCCCCCGACATTCCAAAAGCAGATCAGCTGATTTACCCTATTGGCATGACCCAACATGTGCCGAACATGATAAGCATCTCCAACCACAACTTCATAGAAAAATTCAAGGCAAAAGACGAGGATGAGCCTCCTTCGAAGTCCCTTACATGTAAAGCACCAGATCACAAGGACCGTCTTTCTCCTCCTAAGTTTCAGCAGCAAGAACAACGCCCATGATTGTCCAAGAAAAAATAAAAGGTGACTTCTAGGAACTATTGAGTTCACAATTTGAAGCTCGTTTACATTCTAAAAATGATGTACAAAAAGGATTTAAAAGAGAAAATGGACAGTTTTACTCTGCCATCTCCAATCCAACACCAGTCCTTTTGTCATAAATTGTTTTCAACTGAAATTTCTTCACAAATCCTGGTCTTCCTCTTGAAAATTTAAGGAATGAAGCAAAATTAAAGACAAATTCCTCCATCTCCTGCTAGTCTTGCAAGTTTCTCGTAACTTTGCAGTCCAAAACCATGGTTCCTCCCTCTGTTAATAAATTCAGCTACCATTAGATTTTTATTCAAAAAAAGAGCATATATCTACTGAAGTCAGCTTCAAAATATCCGCTCCACATCAATGTTTATCTAAGAGAGAAATTCTTCCGCCATCACCGACCACTCAAATCATCTCCTTTTTCTAAATCATTCTGTAGCTTCATGGTGTCTTATCATTAGGCTGTGCCACTTCTTCACTATCCCCTTTTCCTATACCATATTTCTCGCCTATCACACATAGTCTTTTGCCAAGGATTTCCTTTTTTAGCACCTTCACATTCACACCCTTATGGAAAAGAAGTTTATTATTGTATTCTATCTTTTTTAACTGATTATAATGCCAGACAGAAATATTGCAGCAAAACATTTTTCTGATACAAGAGATGAGCATGAAGAGAAGAGGAGGTTGCACAGACTGTGGTATCTGTTTAAAATATTTGAACCAGCTAGCAATCACAGAATGATAACCTCCAATTGGAAAAAGGTATACAGTCTTTGCATAGAATCTTTTTGCCAAATATGCAGACAAACTAGGCATCAGGTTAGCAATTTTTCCTAGTCGATATCAACCAATAGAAGAACCAGCATTTTAAGCTTGTCATAAATAAAAGGAGAGGTATTATAACATGGTAAGCTAATGACTTATCTTAGATCTGTAAGTGCAAAAAGGAAAAAGGACCAAAGGTAAGCCTCATAGCCACAAATACAGTAGCTGTAAAATCCAGAACGGAAAAAAAAAACATCTAGAACAGATGAAAGGTGAAGCATAATTGGTTTAGCCAGACATGCTAAAGAGATGGAAGCAAAGCAAAAGAATGTCTTTCAGTCAAACCTGAAAGTTATCAAATGCCCGTTGGGGAATGTTATCATCAAACCGTTTCATTTCATCCCATGGGCCATCTCCAACACCAACAAGAATAATTGAAAGAGGATATGCACTGCATGTAAACATGTCAAGTCAGGCAGGAGAATGGAAATACAGATCAACTTCCCAGAAAGGTCATCTGTTTACCTAGCAGCAACAATAGAATTTACAGTAGCCTGTTCTTGAGGGCTAAGGCTTCCAGGCGGGGTGTCAAGGCTCCTTGTTACCTGTTTTTAGAATTTGGAATAACTAGGGTTGAAGCAAGGAAGAAGTCAAATTATTTCCAAGAAGATATGAACCTGTCCATCTGCAATAATGACAAGGACATGGTACTGCCCATTATTTGCTTCCACTATATCAATTGCAGCATTGACAATTGGGGCAAATGAAGTTGGACCTACATGTTTTGCGGATGAGTTAGGATAATCATAAATCCAGATATAGATTTCAAACAGGAGCATCTCATGGAGAACATTCATTAGATATTTGCAATTATATAACAAATAGTTCGGTATTTCTCTTAACCGAAATTAAGTGAAATACCAAGACTTTAAATCAAATACCGAACCTAATACCAAACTTCTAAAATTAAAATCAAAACCGGACCGAAGAATGATTCGGTTTGGTCTAGTTTTTCGGTTTTTATGCCCACCCCATCTTGCATCCCTTTTTTTCCATAATGTCCACCAAATGCAAGCTGGTATGATTCTCCACTATCTCTTTTGCTTAACACTGTCGCATGTGTTACTTCAGCAACCCAACAGCTACTATGTAGTCTTAGGCATGCTCCATGGGATCTGAAGAATCTTAAGAAAATCACATGTTTTCTATGTTAGGGCTAGCATCAATGGACAATAATTACTCAAAAACATCATAATTATACTTAATTGGGTGGTTAGAGTTGATCTTGGGGTGAAAATCCTACCAACAACCGAACCCTAGCTTTCTTGTCCTTGTTTGGGACCGAAAAGACCTAGTGATGCCTTTTATATAGTGTTTGGGCAGCTGGGAAATTTTGTGGCTCGCAATCTGGTTTTGCTGGTCGCAAAATCTGAGGCTTAATGTTTTACAGGGATATCCAACTGACGAACTATTCAGAATGTTGGAAACTAGACTCCAAGCTCTACAATTTTCATTCAGAAACCATGGCCAAATTCTTTTTACACAGTGAATTACACTCTTCTGAAGTCAGGTTATGTGTTAATTTGGGCATTACCCCCCCCCCCCCCCCAAGTGAATTATATTCTTCTGAAGTAAGGTTATGTGTTAATTTGGACATTTCCACCCCCCTCCCCCCCACCCTTATTCTTTCCACACTACTCCTTCCATTCTCAAACATCTTTATCACTTTCCAAACATAAGATTTGAGTGTTCAACATATTTCCAAGTCAAGCTTGTAATCTTACGAAATTTTGCAGAGCGCTACAGTTTGGCTCCAATACTATGTTAACAAATATGAACCTTACGTCTAACTCGACCTCAAAAGTTAGCTCCTTATGTGAGAATTTTCCAAAACCATATAGGGAGACAACAACTCATTCTCTCAACTAACTTGGGACACTCAAAACTAAACATGTGTAAAATTAAGGGAATATTGGGTGGAAATTAGGGAAGGATGTGAGAGAAACAGGAGGTAAGGTAAAAGGAACTGAAAGAACGCGTGAGACAGATGTATTATGCCCAAGTCTTTTATATCCAAATTTCCAATACATATGATTAAATTTGTTAATGCGGCACATATATGTATGCGTTTCTCTGTAATATGTAAATCCCATTGACATTACTTATCCATTTGTCAAGATTTCTCGTACAGCCATTCTGCGTCATGTTACTGTCCAATCATCATACCTCACTTTCAAGTGAGCTCCCTGTCAGTATAATCAGTGCCCTGCCAGTGTCCAGTCAACGAGATGTCATTTCCAGTGAGTTGCCATGCCATGGCCTAGTCATACCATGTAATCGCCCATTCCGTGTCACACCATCGCCTATTCAGCACACTGTCAGTGTAGAGCCAACCCACTGTCAGCACTAAGTTAGCACAGTCAGCATTGTGCACTGCCGGCTGTCTGGTCAAGGAAACATCCAACAACATGCTTGTCCTCGTCAGAAGCATTCTACAACTTTGCTGGAAAACAGCATATCCGCAGATTCAGTCGTGTTTCATCGACCCACAGTAGTGTCCACAGAAATTCAGCTTCAGGACAGAGCAAGTCATTTTTATTTACAGTGACTACTTTAGCAGTACTGTTCCGACTACCCTATTTGATAATACCATTCTGAAGAACTATTCTGACTGTTCATTTTCTAGTGATTGAGTCTTTAGCAGTAACTTTCTTGGCATACTCGACTCTACTTTGCAAACTCAGAGCTATTCGCCACCTCATGGTTTGAAGAGTGTTGGAGATGATAACATAAATTAATGTAGATGTTGAAGAACATATGAGCAATTTATACTGTGTAGGAAATGATAATAAGAGCTAATGTAACATTTGACATAAGAGGAGTTAATATACTATTAAGAGAATTAATGTATCATTGGAAATAAGATCATAATCATCAGTTGTTGCTCGTTTGCATATAAGATGTACAACAACAACATCTTATACGGAGATTGGTGGAGCAGTATAGGGAGAGGAAGAGGTACTTGCACATGGTATTCATCGACCTGGAAAAGGCTTACGACAAAGTGCCAAGGGAGGTTCTATGGAGATGTCTCTAAGGTTAGAGGGGTACATGTGGTGTACATTAGGGCGATAAAGGACATGTATGGTGAAGCCAAAACCAGAGTAAGGACAGTGGGAGGAGACTCGGAGCACTTCCTAGTTGTGATGGGGTTGCACCAGAGATCATCTCTTAGCCCGTTTTTGTTTGCCTTGGTGATGGATGAATTGAAGCGGCAAATTCAAGGTGAGGTGCCATTAAAGCAATCATACACAGTATAGACTGTCAACGAAGACAAACATAAGATGGATGAGATAATCCCTACTTCTTTTGAGAGTTTAGTGTACAAGTTTAACACAACAGGAGATCTTATATACTATGGATGCAACCATTAATAATTTAAGATTCAGAAATACAGCCAATCATATCAAATACTGAATGAACCACACGGATTACCCCTATCCAACCACTGAATAAGGGAAATTATGAAAGCAGTATTCAGCTCAAACCTGATAATTTCAGATGAGGAACAATTTCCTTATATCTGGCAAGAGCTTCCTCAAATCCATGGCAAGGGCGATGATCAGGGTAAAAGCTAAACACATGCTGATCGTGTGTGGTTGCTAAAATTTACAGAGACAACAACCCATGGTCAAGACTATTCAAAACCATATTGATTGTTTGTGAAAAAATAAGGCTTAGAAACAAAAACTAACCATCACCAAATCCAAAACAAGGTATCAAGTTGTCTTCATCAAAAGGAGACAAAGTTCGCCCAATTATAGAGATGGCTTGCTTGTATGGGTTAGCTGTATGACCAACTGAGTGGAGGCTTCTCCTGTTGAATGAAGACTTTCCTACAACCTTAAAATTGTCAACCCATCGCCTCCACAACTTGAGACAAACACAAAGACTAATAGTTAGTGAATGAAGTAGTTCACCTGTCCATTCATTGCTTTTGGTGAAATCAATGCCAAGAATCAAGTTTGACGATTCAAGGCCTGCTTCTCGCAATGCGGTGACAACCTGGCATAGAGGTATCACTCTTTCTGTTATTTATATATTATATTGCTCAAAAGTTCAGCTACTACAGTTCATTAGCAAAGTAAGCAGTAAAAAGAGAAACTCCACATGAACCAATTCATTGTTAACTTTTGCCTATTATAAGTTGATCTGTCAATTCTAAGTTTCTAACTAGAGAAAATGGTCAAACAATGAAACCGATGCTTCCAATGATGATCTTTCAGAATACTTGTTCTATAAGTTTAGTATGGGCTATTCCTATCTTTAGCAATTTTGGGTGATAAAATTAAATAGAAAACAGAAATGTCTGCATATTGTAATGTAATACGACCAGAAGCTCTCTAGAGGTTAAACTTGAGGGGAGATCTAAGTTACGTAGTACATCGCTCAATATTTCCAGCAGCACCTGTGAACTGCAGTGCAATGCACAATTGTATTTTATTTGAGACGTAACTATTTTAGCTTCTAAGAAGCATACCAGGAGCTTTTACGACATAAAATATTTTCTCTAAATAAAATAAGGCAGTATGTTACTTCATCGAATTTTGGTCGCTTCAAGAGTTGAGATACAAGATTTATGGTTGATAATAGTAACAAAACAGTTTCTCTTGTTCAAGTATTATAATTTATTAGTGGTGAAAGGTTAATATTGAAAGAACTGGAACCTCTAAATTACTTGAAGCAAACAAAAGATGTCATCTGAAGTTAAGGAAAACAACACAAACTTGCGATTTTTTGTTCATTGCCATCTGATGTCCCCACATTGTCCACCATGAGATGTTCTGTGAAACTCTATAATAATCTGGAAAGAATGAACATGCAAAATGAAATTAACCTCATCCAAAGATTTATAGTTATCAGCTATGTAAGAGGCTTGCTGGTTCCTTTGATAGTTCGTTCTATCTGAACATCCGGCATATGATGTAACTTGAGCTCGATAGTTAGAATCCACAGAGCTTTCTGCATAAGTAGTAGGCTGATATTGAGGATTGGAGCCAGTTTGATTTCTTACGCGTTCTGGGCTGTGATGATAATAATCACTGTGAGTGTCATTTATGGCAGACTCTTGATTCCCCATTGTGTATGAATATATTCAACGTTATTAAGAGCTCTGCAAAGACACTGTGATGAGCTGATATACCAGTAAATTGAATTGTATTCACAACTTCATACAAATCAGAATAGTGAGTGTATTTATCAGTTATATTTCCTAGAGCTCAGGAAACCATAAGTGCCCAATCAAACTCATTCCACGTACATTGAACTCATTTTAAGGATCGACATTGATAATCATAAACAGGTTATAGAAGCTTTGTAATAACATAACAGCAATATGCTTCTATGGAAATAGAAGTTCCAAGCACAAAGCACTGCGCCTTAACCCAAACTTCTGATCGAGTTGGATAATTCCTTTTGAACATCTCCTTATAACAGGCACCAGTAAGCATATTGAACAGCCTCTATGGCAGCGAACATTCATAACCGACGTACAACAAGACAGTTATCAGGAGGGGCGCTCTAGCACTCTATCATAGAGCTAACGGCACACGTTGTGAAGACCTGCCACTGGGGTTTGCTATGCCAAAAGTGATACAAATCATTCCTTTAGCACCACGTAAAAATATTCCTAAGAGTGTGTACTAATATGAATAAGAAAAACTATATTCGAGGCATTTATGTAATCTTAATGTTCTCTAATGGGTAAAGTAACATGTAAATCCAGGGTGGGATGGAAGGTTTTTTTTTCTTTTTTTCTTGACAATGAACCCAAGCAAGAAAATATGTGCATGCTATTCTAAGAAGTTAGTAATAAGCTTCTACATGAAGGGGCTGCTTCACTCAAGCTTGGAGTCATTATCTATATCAAATGATGCCCTATAAATTTCCAAACCTCGTCAAGAACGAACTACCATGTGTTAGTTCGTCTCAATAAATGGTAAACTATCACTGCCAACCAGGCAGCTAACTTCCACAAAGTTTATCAAGTCAAGTTGAATCTGCTTGCATCGAACTCGATGCGAGTGTGGCTCAACCCTTGACTTGTTTTGATAAAATGGATGATTTGAAAACTATTTATGCATAATTTAAACGCTTGATTAGTATCTAATATGGATGTTTTGAAAATCATGCATTTACATGAGACTAGTGCTGGCAAAATGGATTTCAAAATGCAAGTACCCGCCAACCGCCCAATTTAAAACGGGTTGGAAAACTAATTCATTTAAACTGGGTATATGGTTCGTTTCCAAATAATCCTCCATAAAAGTTGGATAAAATATGGATATCCATATTATAACCCACTTTAAATGCGAAGAATGCCAGCATCATGAAGGAGAAGGTAAGTAGAAAACCAGGAAGAAAATTCACTCTAGGGCTAGCAAGAAAGGTGAAATCTCCTTTTAAGGCTTCTTCGAGCTAGGAAGTTCTCTCATTTGGTATACAAATTGTTAACTAATTATATATATTACAACCAAAAGAACTATTTTGTCCAAATACTTGAGATCAATTCTCAAAGTAGTTCCAGTATGTTTTCTCTTTACCTGACGCTACTGCCTGATGGCTGAACCAGTCTAATATTAATATTCTGATAGGAACTTCACATACAAACTAAACACTGGAGTTATATACACTGAAATCAATTCATACAGAAAGAAAGGAAAAATCAAATAATACTCTGCGGTTAATCTTAATAATGCATTTCATGTTCAACAAACTCAAACTTACGCTAACTATGCTAATAAACCACAAAATAATGGAGTAAGCTCTTCTTCAATCTACTGAGAAGTTATATTACTGCAACTCTTCCTGTAGATTGGTATAAGAGTACTAATATCTCCTGATCCTGCCAAAGATTACCACCAAAAAAGGAACAAGGAGAGGAGCAGAAACTAAATGGCACTTTTTTTTATAACCGTGGTGTTCGGGCCAGAAACTGAATGGCTCTTTCGTGGAGTAAATTCATATACAGATCAAATATCAATGAAAAATAAAAAGAACTGTTACATAGAACTTTTGACATAGTCACATTTGACAATTTCTGTAGAAATGATTAAGCACTGAATATACTTAAGCTAGATCTGCCAAGAAGAACCAAAATGAACCTAACAAGGTTGTTTCGTATCAAGTTGTCTGGTATTAACTCACCACTATGGATAATATTGGTACCCATTATCTTTCACTCAACCCATTATGTATTCGTACTAAATATGGACCGGCGCATATTTTTCCATTTTTTGTCCAATCCGTTTTCAGCCCACCCATATCCGATTGGACACGCTCGTTTTCCAGCGCTACTCGAGACATATGCTTATGAGACTGGTACTATTTTGGTGAATGTCTACTTTACTTTGAGATATGAGTTACATATTTATTTCATAAGTATGATCTCTTTGGTATGAGCTTTTAGGTAATGTCTACAAAATTTGAGTCATGAGAAGTGCATCTGTTAAGTACTTTGATTGGCATGTTCAAACTTTTTAACCCCCCCTCCCTCCCTTCTTTCACAAAGCATTCTAGATGAATTTTCACTAAATGCTCCCTAGAGTTCCATTCAAATATTGTTCTTTGTGTCTTAATTCAAAATGTAATACAATAAAATATCCATCAAGACAAAGTAGATTAACAGTTCACTCTTAGATACCTCTTTGTTTTCTCTTCTTGATCTCACCTACTCTAAGTACCTCATTCCTTAAATTTCTCAGACCTCACATTAGTCCATAAGTATACGTAACATTAGGTGAATTCTTAATTTGCTCCTCATCTAAATCTTTCTCATTACAAGCCCAGAAGAGTTGTTTGCATGATTGATAGTTATCTTTTGAGTTTTTCCATGGACTGTGCTAAAACGGATATGACGACAATATCTATTAGTCAGCTCGGCATTCACACTGTATGTTTGGGCCAAACTTCATCTTAACTTTATACTTAAAAAATGATCAATCCTAAATATAATGCTTTTCCTAAGGGAACGTCCAGGATCTAAGCTACTAGTAATACCTCCTCTTGACATCTCAATCTCAAAAGCAGTGACAGGTATAACTATGCTCCACAGCCATCAATAAGGGATAAACATTTGTGGAATTTCATACTTCTTTCTCCTACCCTGCTAACTTAGATGCCGAAAATAAAAGACGACCAATCTGAGCCTTTTCCCTCCTAAAATTCTTTTAACTTCCCCTTTTATCCCAACCAACTGCAGCAACAAAGCATCACCCAACTTGAGCTTAGTTTAGTCAAACTTTTGAAAACAGTAAACAGGGTAAATGAATAAGTCATAATTAGATAGAAGTGATAAACTACCTAAGACATCATCAACCGTCAACCTATACTACTTATTGAAACCCAGGCTCCACCATTATCTCATACAGCTAGGATGTATAAAGAATTCAATAAAAGTATCTTTCAAGTTCATAAATGTTGGAATCTTGGGTTACTAATCAGGGGTAGCTACAAGCCCGTCTACGCATTCGACCGAACCCAGAAGCTTTGGTACAGATCATGTATTTGTGTTCTAAAATCCACTTAATATGTATATAAATAAATTATCCAAAACCTAATAAGTTATATTTTCTAGAATGCAGAACCCATAACCTCAAAATCCTAACTCCGCCTTTGTTACTAATTGGTGTCTCACAACTAGAGTCGAAGTAAACCATGCATCGATGGGTGGTGAGGCGGGAATATTTCACCGAACACTCCATATGAAGATAGAGATTCTAAATCCCTAATTGATGTGTGTGCACATTCCCTAGATGCAATGAAGCTACTATTGACCAGATGGAATAACCATTAAAAGAACCTGCTTTCTATATATTTGACTTCCCATGTACCTAAAGAAACACAAAAGCCGCCTTGTACTAATTTCCAATCTCAAAAAATAAAAAAAGACCGGAAAATTCCAGTATTTTCAAGTCAATTATAGCAATAATTAATGAATTATTTACTGGCAAAATCAGTACCCACGTTAGGTATTCTCATGCTAAATTGTTGAAGGAAACTTGTATTATTAATATTGATTTCATCAGGTAATATTCACACAAACAAACTTAACAAAATCTAGCAATCCCCACACAGAAATCAAGAACCAGAAAGCACAAGTAAAGAAACACATAGGCGGATCAGGATTTAAGTTTTTAGTATTAAACCCCATTATATTTTTAAAGTTACGGATTCATATAACTATGTACTTAAATATGCACATATGAAAAATAGTGTAAGCCTGTGTGAATATAGATGAGAGAGAAGACCTGAAGGATATGCTGGTTCAGATGCACAGTGAATCTACTGGGGCCTGGGAATTACTCTTTTGAGCTCTTTCTAGTTCTAGTACTGTAACATTTTATAGTTCCCAAAGTTGTCAGTAAGTCAAAGTTGTCCCAATTTAAGTACGACTTGTTGGCTGCACATGTGGGTTGCCCACTTTATTGAGAAACTAATAAAAATCGTCATTTACGTACTCCTAAAATAATCATTTAAATATATCTGAACATTTTTAGTTAAAATATTAAATTAATTTAATATTAAACTTTAATTAAATTGATTCTAGAAAAGCAAAAAGTATAACATAAATTGTGATAAGGAGTAACCTTTATGATCTCCATTAAGTAAATTATTTGACCTCACCAAGACTAAAAGTGTGCACTTTTAATAACTAAAATTTATATATTTAAAAATTACATGAAAATTATCAAATATTCTTATATCAATTTGGTAAAAAAATATACTTTAAAATATTGATCAAAGTTTATACAAATTAACCTAAATGTTTTAACAGGGAGCATTCCATTTTTTGATAAAATTAAAGGGCCAAAGTTGTGAAGTACATACTTAACGTATTATTACAAACCTATCCAAAAACATAAGGGATATATTTGTCATGAAAATTCACGACTCTTCCGATGGAGGCTTCATCATTTTCGACCAGCTTCACCAAACTCCGATATCCATTTTCAGGTTTTCTAGCTTTTATATTTACTACTCTAATTAATATAGATTAATTCAAAAATAATCATATAGTTCAATTGTTGCACTCTTAATTCCATATAATTAATCTTTTTTTTTTTTGTATTTTTAACATTTGAATTTTCTATTATGGAAATAAATTTGTTGTTTTTCGAAATCGCAATGCACAATTCAGATAATTTATTGAAAGAACAAAATGATTTTGGCGCCAATTTTGCTAGTTATTGTTAAACTGATGCTTTATATCTGTTTAAGACAGTGGGACATTATATGATGTAATTTCTTAACCAATTACACATCAATATCAAGTTACCTGGGGTAATCTATATGAATCCTCTGAATTTAGAGGCTAATCATAGTTAAACTATTTTTATGCTGCCAATAGTGGCGCAGTCAGAAATATGGCTAAAGATGTTCTAAAAATTTGGAGTAATATATATGTATAAAAAGCCGTGGAAACAACATCTTGCAGAAATGTGAGGTAAGACTGCATATAATAGACCCTTGTGGTTCGGCCCTTCCCTGAACCCCGCGCATAGCGGGAGCTTAGTGCACCGGACAATTTTTTTTATTTTTTATATATGTATAAAAAGCAATACTTGACCTATATATACACGGTATAATTTCCAGAGAAGGATGTTTGACTGACTACCCTTCGGCCATTGTAGCTCCACCCATGGGCGGAGCCACCTTAGGTGAAGGGTGGTCAAGTGCACACTCTTCGTCGGGATATTACGCGGGCGTACATAAGTTAAATATTAGCTATTATGAGTATATATTTAATTTTGCACACCCTTACTATAAGTGAGAAGAAAATTTGCTCACCTTTCGCCAAATTCCTGGCTCCACTTCGGGTGCGGTCAACCTACTACAACCCTCTTCTATTGCCTGAGGTTTGGATTGGTGATACTTTGGGGAAGGTCAAATAGGAAGAGCTCGAATATATTTTTTTTGGATAAACGTGGTGTCCGGGCCAGCTTGCACGCAGTTCGACTACCTGCTACCTCTCACCAATAACAAGTACTAGGTAACTTGTCCACCAAGACTTAGACAAATGAGATGAATCACCAAGTGCTTTTTGTCTCCGCTGGGATTTAAACTTGAGACCTCATGGTTCTCCTCCACTTCATTGACCACTAGGCCACACTCTTGGATGCAAACAGAAGTTATATTGAATATTATACTATTACTTAATTTTCAAAAATCATAGTTTACAACAAAAAATTGGGCTTTGCAGAGACATTGCTGACAAAAAGAGAAAACTTTCCTGTGTGGATCAAGTGTTATGCATCCCCTTTATCCACGAACAATGGAAATGGAACTTTACTCTGTCAAGCTGGGTTTCATACTCGGAAGTGGAGTCTTTTGCAGGTTCAGTTTCTATGGCTAGCTTGACTTGTATAAAACTGACAAGATGCATATAAAGACATTTTTGTTTTTATGTGATTAGACCTGTATATTTGTGTAGATATATGGAAATTTCTCATTTTTAAGGGATTGATGAGTGCAGTTTGCAAATGTAATTCATCTCTTTTTTTCAGGTTTCATGTAGCCGAGAGAGAGATATTCCTGTCATAGAAGCTGGGTATGCTGGCTATCCAAGATCACATAACATATATTTTGAGCTTTACATTTTGAGAACTATTTCTGTTCTGCCATACCCTAATGCCTTCTATTTGTTTCTGCCCTGGATTTTCTTGTTGAGGTTTATTGTTTTTTCAGTCTCATGTTGCTCCTATTATCTATATCAACCTACAATATTGTCGTAGTAGGGTCATAATGCTTGCAAAATTTCTATATCATAATCTACGAGTCAATTATTAAGGGCATTCCCTGGGCGCGGGCAAGTGCTTTTTTTTTAGTTATTACTATTTTCTTTATCAGTCAATTTTGTACTACTGATATATACATATTCTGCTTTGAGGCTGCCTTTAGGCAACCACAAGAGACCTCCAACTAGTAAGAGAGCTGACCAAGTCAGTTATGAGTCATCTCATAGCCTGTTTCTATGGTTTCTGGTGGTTGAAGTTAATTGAAAGAAGGTCGAAATTTGAATAGCTTCTTCTATGAATAGGACAAAAGGCAGGAGAACTAGGATTGAACATGATGGTATAGATTGATATGTGTAATGATCTTAGTAGTAGCAGAAATAGCATAAATAAAATGTGGATGAGTGGGTTCGATATCGACATGGCCAAGCGTAGGAGAGGAACTAAATGGGAAACCGACAGCTGCTATTAGAGATTCATTTAAAAGCACCGAAGACCACGATTGTGACACGTCACCAGCAGAGGTTGTTATAAGCGTCTGATAGGAGAGAGAAATGTAGCAAAGATCAGGTCATTTTCTCATTTTCCTCTTTTCCTTTTCACGAGCTCGTCTTCTTCCTCTTTCTAAACCCTAAACCCTTTTCTCCTCTTCTTCTTCTTAACAGATCAACTGCGGCTATGGAGGATTAGTGGATTACTCATATCATTAGCTTAGTATTTTATAGAATTCCATTTACTTGTAATTGATATCCATTTCTTACAGTTTTGATATAATAGAAAATTGTCCCAAAAACACTCTTAATTCTTAATTTCAATTAATTGAGTTTAGATTCCTATCGGGATTATTACAATTGGTATCAGAGAATCAATTTTGCAGCTGTGGGTTGAGTAATGGCGGAGGGAACACGAATGCAAACCATGGATGCTATGATCCATCAACATGATGAGGTCTTAGCTGAGTTATCGGTAGGTCAACAAGCACTGCAACAATCACAAAGAGGATTACAAGGTACCTTGGATTTGATTCTCGATTGGTTGACAGCACTAGAGAGGCAAGACCTCAAGGAGATGGGATACTTCCCTTTCCAGTTCAGGAAGGTAGACAGAACAGACCTCAAGCAATAGTGCAAACTCCCCCTCCCAAGTGGGAATTGCCTAGTTTTGAGGGTCATGAACCTAAGGTATGGCTTCGTAAAGTGAGAGGTATTTCAATTTATATAGAACACAGGATAATCGGAAGGTAGAAGCTGCTGCACTTTACTTGAATGGTGTAGCTGAGATGTGGTATCATTCACTATTATTGAGTAGGGGTGTAGTTAATTGGGTTGAATTTAAGGAGGAATTAATTATGAGATTTAGTGAGGAGTTAAGGTCTGTGGAGGAATTTAGTGAGGAGTTAAAGGAAGATATTGTGGAGGAATTTAACAGGTTGAGCCAAACAGGCACCGTTGATGAATTTCTAGCTCAATTTGAAGATAAGAAGGCTCAAATGTTAGTAAGGAACCCTCGCTTAGGCTCAAATGCCTTAACTCAATTTGAGGAGTTAAGGTCTGTGTACACTCTACCCTACCCTCCCCAGACCCCACGGTGTGAGATTTCACTGGGTATGTTGTTGTTGTTGTTGTATTTAGTGAGGAGTTAAAGGAAGATATTGTGGAGGAATTTAACAGGTTGAGCCAAACAGGCACCGTTGATGAATTTCTAGCTCAATTTGAAGATAAGAAGGCTCAAATGTTAGTAAGGAACCCTCGCTTAGGTGAAATGCATTTCCTATCTAGTTTCATTGGGGCCAGATATTAAGGTTGAAGTGAAGCTGTTTAAATCTACCACTCTCAGGCTGGCTATTGAACAAGCTAGACTACAGGAGAAAGCAATTGAAGTGGCTGAAAAGAAAGCCAAAGCAGCTGCTAAGCTCACCCCTAAATTCAGCAGTTATTCTGGTGCTAAGACACCTACCCCCACAACTTCTGTTAAGCCTAACGGGATTAGGCTCACACCTGAGGTTTATGCGTACAGGAGTTTTAGGTGTGGTGAGAAGTTTGCACCACGCCATCAGTGTAAGAAGAAGCAATTAAACTGCATGATTGGTGAAAGAGAGGGTACTTCAAGTGGATTTGAGATGTCTGAGGTTATGGAGGAACAACCATGTACTGATATAATCATAGAAGGGGAGTTAGAACAAGAAGTGCTGGAAGCTGTGTGCATGAATGCACAGGAGATAATCAAGGGGTGAATACTATACTTGTCAAAGGCATTGTTAAGAACAGGAAGCTCACAGTACTTATTGATTCAGGGGCTACCCACAGTTCATTGACATGAATACTGTCAAAGAAACTGGATATCAACCTAGTTATTGTCCTCCAGTAAGAGTGACAGTAGCTGATGGAAACTATGTAATGACTACCTCTCATTGCAAGGAATTCTCATGGAAAATACAAGGGAGGCCATACCAAGAAAGCTTACTTATCATTCCACTAGGGGGTTGTGATACTGTGTTGGGAAATGATTGGATGAAGAAGCACAATCCTACAAAGTTTGATCATGAGAGGAACTGCATCACTATTGGTACAAAGGGTAACAAGTTAGTACTGCATGGGATTTCTGAGGAACGGAAGCCAAGTATATTTCTAGTGGAGCTATGGGCAAGATGCTAAAGAAAGGGCAAGCAATTATTGCTCATTTGTTCATGATGAACTCCTTGATGCAAGAAGGTCAAGAACTAGTAGATGATGCTATCCAAGAAGTGTTGAAGCTGTACCCTAATGTGTTTGCAGAACCTAAGTCCTTGCCTCCTGTCGGGCATTGGATCACACTATACCCTTGAAACCTGGGGCTCTTCCAGTCAGTTCAAGACCCTACAGGTATAGTTACTACCACAAGGATGAATTGGAGAAGCAGGTTAAGGATATGCTCACAAAAGGCATCATTCAACAGAGCCAATCTCCGTTCTCATCACCAGCTCTCCTGGTCAAAAAGAAGGATGGTACATGTAGATTCTGTGTAGATTATAGGGGGTTGAATGACATCGCAGTGAAGGATAAGTACCCCATTCCCATTGCTGATGATCTGTTGGATGAACCCTATGGAGCTGTAATCTTTTCAAAGGTGAATCTGAGGGTTGGCTATCATCAAATAAGGATGAGGGTCGAGGATGTGCACAAGACAACATTCAGGACTCACATGGGTCACTATGAGTTCAAGGTGATGCCATTTAGGTTGACCAATGCACCAGCAACATTTCAAGCATTGATGAACCAGGTTTTTCAACCATTCCTTAGAAAATTTGGTCGGGTGTTTTTTGATGATATTCTTGTATATAGTTTGTCTGTGGATGATCATGTTAATCACCTAGTTGCTGTGTTTGATACCTTGAGACAACACTCCTTGTTTGCAAAGAAGTCAAAATGTTCATTTGGTCAGCCTAAGGTTGAATATTTAGGGCATGTCATCACTGCAGAAGGAGTGTCTACTGACCCCTCTAAAATACAAGCTATGGTAGAGTGGCCTAGACCAACCACACTCGGGGCTCAAGAGGATTTTTGGGTCTGACTGGCTATTATAGGAAGTATGTTGCCAATTATGGAACCATTTGCAGGCCCCTCACTGATCTCCTTAAGAAAGATGCCTTCAAGTGGGATGATGAAGCGGAGCTGGCTTTTATAGCTCTTAAGAAGGCAATGTCTACTACTCCAGTTTTGGTATTGCCTGACTATTCTAAGGAATTCATTGTGGAGACAGATGCAAGTAATGGGGGACATTGGTGCTGTATTGATGCAAGAAGGTAGGCCTGTTGCTTATTTCAGTAAAGTACTAGCTCAGAGACATAGAGACAAGTCTATATATGAGAAGGGGTATATGGCTCTTCTGAATGCTGTGGACAAATGGAGGCATTATTTGCAGTTCAGACATTTTGTGGTTAGAATTGACCACCATAGTTTAAAGTTTTTATTGGAGCAAAAGGCTACTTCTGCTATACAATAGAAAGGCATGACAAAACTCTTGTGATTAGACTATGAAGTACAATTTAAAAAAGGTGCTAAGAATAGAGTTGCTGATGCACTATCTAGACAATATGAGGCTGATCCACATCAAGACAAGGGAAATTGATGGCTATCAGTGTGTCTGTTCCTTCATGGATGCTGGAGATCAGTTCCAGCTATGAAGAAGATCCTCAAGCTATGGAGTTGATTTCACAGGCTTTAGTGGAGTTACAAGGTCCAAGCATTTGGAACTATGCTTCTGGAATTCTCAGAAGGAAGAGAAATTTATATATTGGAACTCATGGAAATCTCAGGAATCAATTAATTTCCACCTTTCATGATTCTCCTGTGGGGGTCATTCAGGCCAACTTGGTACCCTTAAAAGGTTGTCACAACTGTTTTACTGGCCAAGAATGAAACAGATGGTAAATGCATTTGTGTCTAGTTATGATGTCTGTCTCAGAAGCAAGGAGGAAACATGGCATACCCTGGTCTCTTACACCCCCTTCCCATTCCAAACCAAGCTTGGAGTCATATCAGCATGGACTTTATAGAAGGTTTACCAAAGTCCAGGAATAAGGAAGTGATACTGGTAGTGGTGGATAGAATGACCAAATATGCTCACTTTATAGCTCTTGCTCATCCTTATACTGCCTCAACTGTTGCTGAAGTATTTTGGAAGAGGGTGCATTGTTTACATGGCACTCCTGAATCCATTGTTACTGACAGAGATAGGGTGTTCCTCAGAAATTTTTGGCGAGCATTGTTCAAGTTATTGGGAACTCAGCTGTATTATAGTACTGCCTATCACCCCCAAAGTGATGGTCAGACTGAAAGAGTGAACAGGTGTTTGGAAAACTACTTAAGGTGCATGACTGCTACTAGGCCCAGCCATTGGAAGCATTGGCTTTGTGCTGCTGAATGGTGGTACAACACTAACTTTCACACTAGCTTACAGTGCACCCATTTGAAGCTCTTTATGGATACTCACCTCCTCAATTATCCCTTGGACCATTTCTTGAAACTACAGTACCACCAGCTGAAGACACAATTATGAGGAGACAACAAATGCAACAATTGCTCAAAGACAACTTGAATAAAGCTCAAAAAAGAATAAAATATTATGCTGATAGAAGAACTGATAGGGAGTTTCAGGTAGGAGATATGGTCTATCTTAAGCTGCAACCATACAGACAAACTTCCCTAGCCTTGAGGAAGAACTTGAAGTTGAGCTCCAAGTACTATGACCCTTACAAAGTGTTAGACAGGATTGGTAATGTAGCTTATCGATTGGAATTGCCACCAGAGAGTAAAATTCACCATGTGTTTCATGTGTCATTACTCAAGAAGAAGGTAGGAGACAGAGTGGTGGTTCCAACTGTGTTGCTTAGCACTGGTGCTGATGGTTAGTTCTTGGTGAAGCCAGTGGCAATATTACAAAGGCAGATGATTAAGAGGAACAATGTAGCAGTGGTTCGTGAGCTAGTCCAGTGGTCAAATTTACCTCCTGAAGATGCTACATGGGAGAACTATCAATTTCTCAAGGCCAAGTTTCCTGACTTCAATAATTAATCCTTGAGGACAGGGATTGTTTGTAGCAGTGGGGTATGTAATGATCTTAGTAGTAGCAGAAATAGCATAAATAAAATGTGGATGAGTGGGTTCAATATCGTCCATGGCCAAGCGTAGGAGAGGAACTAATGGGAAACCGACGGCTGCGATTAGAGATTCATTTAAAAGCACAGAAGGCCACGATTGCGACACGTCACCAGCAGAGGTTGTTATAACCGTCTGACAGGAGAGAGAAATGTAGCAAAGATCAGGTCATTTTCTCATTTTCCTCTTTTCCTTTGCACGAGCTCGTATTTTTCCCCTTTCTAAACCCTAAACCCTTTTCTCTTCTTCTTCTTCTTCTTCTTCTTCTTAACCGATCAACTGCGGCTATGGAGGATTACTCATATCATTAGCTTAGTATTTTATAGAATTTCATTTACTTGTAATTGATATACATTTCTTACAGTTTTGATATAATAGAAAATGTCCCAAAAACACTCTTAATTCTTAATTTCGATTAATTGAGTTTAGATTCCTATAGGGATCATTACAATATGAGTTCTACCTGTTTGTGAGATTTTCTTTGTATAGTACATGGACTACTCTTGAGCCAAGGGTCTTTCGGAAACAACCTCCCTACCTCGATAGGGGTAAGGTCTGCGTACACCTACCCAGACCCCACATTGTAGGATTTCAATGGGTATGTTGTTGTTGTTGTTGTTGTTGTTGTTGTTGTACATGGACTACATCTCAAGATCAGGCCACATCCTTTTGTCATTGACACTTAATATTAGTTGTTGTTATTGGCTTGGTCATGCCTAATCCTCTTCTCAGTATGAATTCTTCTGTAGTGGCCCCTTACATGTGCTACCTTTTCTCTTATGAATAAGACTATTTATTACTTAAAAAAGAATGCTCAACTCCGAAACAAATCAGTGTCTGACTGGGATGATGAAATCAATCTAGACCGAATAATTCATTTTTGCTCTTCTATAGATTATATATACCTCCTTTTCTCCATATGGCTATTTCATAAGCTATTAATGCCTTTCCTGCCTGTATGCTGAAAAATAAAGCATGTGCAGTTGCATGTCTCGCTTGGCATGAGAAAAGTCTGTGCTTGTGATGGGTAAAGTTGAGCTTTGTCCACTTTATACAACTGTGATTTTTGATTAATCCGTATTTGTATGTTTTTCTTCATACTTGTGTACCTTGTAGGTGCATGGATGACATATATGATGCTTTGGCTGAACACCTTGTTCCAACTGCTGCAGCAGCATCAAACACTAATTTTAAGTAAGCTATCATTTGGAAATTCTATTAGATGCTTATCTGCATCTCAAAGCGGAAATTTTGGTTGCTATTTACATGTAGCTTTTCAATATTACCATGGTTTATCTTGAATTAGATGCACTTCCTAACTTTAAGGCCTTACTGACTGGAATCTGGAAAAGGGAAAATGATGGAAAGAAGAGATGATTCCTTTTAAGTATTTGCTATTTCTAATTTGCCTCTACCATTTGGCTTGTTATGTGAATGAGATGTATATTAATACAGAAAATAATATGACCTGTACCGTAGACAAGGAAAAACTAGACAACAGACTGTGCACCCCCAGAGGGAAAAAAGAAGAAGATAAATCCCCAATAAACGACGAGCAGAATGTATATGTCTAGATTATCCGTGAAAATATGTGTTAATAATAGAGAGTTAGTATACATAAACATCATAGTCACTAAATCAGTAGATGAATCAGTTTCAATAATAAAAATATGCATGTTTAAGTTTCTAAATTAGAAGTTGAGCCAATATCAATAATATAAAACACATCTCTGAGTCTATATTAAATAACATGCATATTGACTCATTTAAATGAGTTTAATTTAGTGATTATGATGGTTATGGATATAAACATCTACTCATCAGACTCAAACATACATATTTTTCCTTTTATGTATATTAACTATCTTTTTGTTTAGTTATATTAATATTATTTACTTCTATCAACTCTGATCTCTTCCCATTGCTTGTGCTTCATGGCTTTTATAACTACAAACTTCTATTATTATCAATAAACACTCAACTAAATTGTTGGCTGATCCCATGAGGTGCCTTAAGGAGAACAAGTTGCCTAATTATGCAGGCATATTGTTGGTCTTGCTGGCCCTCCTGGTGCTGGAAAGAGCACTGTTGCATATGAGGTCGCTAAGAGAGTCAATAAGTTATGGCCCCAAAAATCTTGTTCCTTTGATTCTCAAGTTGAGCCTCCAGAAGTTGCTATTGTTCTTCCAATGGATGGATTCCACCTTTATCGTCATCAGCTTGATGCAATGGAGGTAGGATTTCCTAATGTTTTTTTACTATTAATGCTGCTTCATTTGACTTCTATTTCTGTGGTTTTTGGTCAAAACATTTTAATCTACGTAAAATAGACAAAGCCTTAAGTTGTTTGATGTTCGTAGCTGGTTTTGAGTAATACAGTACAGAGGACAAATGTTGAGTTAATCTAGCTTCCTCCTTAAAAGCCCCCTCCTGGAAAAAGAAAAATAATAATAAAGCAAAATGGAAAAAAAAAAGAAGATGAAAGAGTTTTATTGAAAACAACCGCGGAGAAGATGTAATAACTTTTACAAGGGATGAAAAGTAATATAAAAAACCAACAGAGGAGCAGCATATAAATACTTCTTCAGCTTTTTTCTTTTGAATTACAGAATTATAAGTAGACTTTTTATTGTGGTTGGAGCATGTATTTAGCATACTTCATTTTAAAACGTTTAACAGTTCTACAATCTAACTGGTCCTATTTCATAGGATCCAGAGGAAGCACATGCGAGAAGGGGCGGTAAGTTCTCTTTTTCTCGGCACATGCTAATAAATTTGTACACAAACTAATATTGATTTCTAGTTTAACTTCTCTCTCTGGAATCTTTTTATGTTGAATCAGCTCCATGGACGTTTGACCCCAATTTACTGCTAGAGTGTCTTAAGACTCTTAAAGATCAGGTGAGTGAATATTCACATCTGATTACTTAAACTTACTTCCGTGAACGGATCTTGTAGCCCTTTGAGTTGATCTTGTGTGGGCTTGAACTTTGATGTAACATCATGTTTCATCAAGAGAGGAGGTTGATATTCTCCTTGCCGCTATTTTGCTCTATCCATGTAGCGCAATTCTAAGATCTCGTATTCTTTCTTTTCCCAGGGATCAGTGTACTGTCCGTCTTTTGATCACGGTGTAGGAGATCCTGTAGAAGATGATATCTTTGTGAACCTTCAGTAAGCGTATATCTAGTTTGAATGCTAATTCTGTCTGTGATTGTACCCCATAAAATTCTACATGTGTCTCAATCGTGCGTTCAATTCGCTATTTCTAGGGGAAATTAATGAATGATCAAAAAAGATAAAGTTTCATCAGTTCTATGTAATGGTTAGAAACTATGTTGCTCGAACTCTCCAAATATGTTGCCGCACTGTGTCGGATCCTCCAAAAATGCACTACTTTTGGAGGAAGACACACACCCGTTGATATTTTTGAAGAGTTCGAGCAACAGAGGTTAGAAATGCAGTGAAGAATACGTTATGAAATTGTGAAAGCTGGGTAATGTTTTAGATATGCAGGCTCGCTGAGATGTCTTGTTATTGTAAGTGTTAGCTCAACCAGTGTTCTCACTATGATCGTGCTATTTCCCTTGTAGTTTTTTTCATACTTGTGGGCACTGGATAACTAAATTATTAATAGCTCTCTCGTAGTTGTCAGCTGTTATTTCATTAATTTGATTGGATAATTAAATAAGCTTCTAAAGACGCAAAAGGAATAGACAAATGGTGAAGTTCTTTTGCCTGTCGCTGACATTGCCTCTTCCCTTTTTTTCTTGTATTTCTTCTTTTTATGGTGAGTTTGCAGGCACAAAATAGTGTTAGTTGAAGGAAATTATCTGCTTCTTGGAGATGGTGCTTGGAAGGAGGTATCCTCCATGTTTGATGAGAAGTGGTAAGATGATCTTTCTTATCCATGTTTTTTCTTTGACAAAAATGACGGAATCCCTGTGAATTTACTTTGAATCACTGTAATATACTAAACTGAAATTTCATGCTGAGGTATAACTTGAGTTTTTCTGCAAGCTAAGTTGCGCTGACTCTTCATTTTTGCTGCCGCACCCATCTCAACAGGGTGCGGGATATGTTTCGGTTACGGTCAACCAACTTTGGATACTTTGACCGGAGTCCATGGACAAATTTGGGGGAAAATTGAGATTTTTGATTTCTCAAAATGAAAGATAAAACAGATTCAAGACATGGGAAATGGCATACCTTCAATATTATAGTCCTTTTGTCTCATATTCGCCCCTTCATGGTTCAGGCTAAACAGAGAAACAATAATTCAAGGGGTTGTGTTCTGAGTTCTGACATCTGGTAGACAGTAGTACCGATTTGTAAATAGAGTTGGTGGAAGGCCTTAAATGGCTTTCTTTTTCTCTTTTGAGAGGAAGAACCAGAGAGCTTGAAAGAAGTTGGGGTCTTTATAGCTCTATTTTATAATTTTGAATTTTCTTAGCCGAATCTCCGCACCCGTATCCTTACCTAGATTCGCACCTCCGAATCTTAAAATTTAGATTTTGCCGAATTCGACACTCAGATCCGTACCTGTATTGGATACCCGCACCCGAGTCCGAGAAACTTAGTCAATGATAGTATGCGCTTATGTTTGCTTTGCATTGTTTTGATGATTTGACAAACATGTAACAAGAGTTGCGGTTCCATTCTCCGATGGACCAGTTCCGCAAGTCAACTCTACAATTGTAAAGCTGTTGACACAGTGGCAGTGTCACAGTATTGCTGCAGACATGCTATTGGTCCAAGGTTTAAAAGTTTGTCATCTCCCAACATCCCTCATATATGTACATGTTGTGGAATGAAAATCTAAACTTGCACAAATCAAAATTGCTCTTGTTCTTGCTTGAAGCTGTCGAGTTCATCAAAACTTCAGATCAGACTAAATCTACAACAAACTGAAGGACCAGTTCTCTATTAATTGAAGATGTCTAAGTCCTAGGTTTGTCAAGTCTTTGTGTCATTGTTCTTAAACTTGTAAACCTACTCTTCTTGTTGAAGCATGTTGTAGGTTAGTCAGTTTGTCCAAATTCCTGATTGTTTTTTACTAGAGCTAGTCAAGGTAGTTATTGTAGAGAGCTTGCAATAGAGTTATTGTAACGGGTGAGGGATAAAAAGTTTAATTCCTAGATTGCAAGAGGTTGTTATCTAAACTTTGCTCGGTTATAGTGGAAGTTGAGAAAATACTACTGTTGTGGGTCGTGGTTTTTAATCCCTTAAGCAAGGAGTTTTCTACGTAAATATCTTGTGTCATTTACTTTTTGTCTTTACTCTACAGAACAGTAGAGAACCTGATACTCTATTGTATTTGGTGGACTCATATATTACATCAATTGGTATCAGGTTATTTCTAAAAAGTTAACACCTAGAAAGGATCTTTCCAATGGTTGCTCCACCAGATCTAGAGGAAGGACAATTTACCACAAGACCACCAAGATTCAATGGAAAATATTATGGATGATGGAAGACTAGAATGTTTTACTTCTATGGCTGAGGATTCGGAGTTATGGGACATCATCTGTGATGATCCTCATGTTCTTATGAACACAAATCTAGCTGGTCTTACTACCACTCAAAAATCAAGGAAGAAATACAATGATGTAGATAGTAAGACTGTTGAAAAGAACTTCAAGGCTAAAAAGATCTTTGTGTGTGGCATCGAACCAGATGAGTACAATCGTATCTAAGGATGTCAAAGTGCAAATGAAATATGAGAAGCTCTCCAAACTGCTCATGAGGGGACCAGTCAAGTCAAGCACTCCAAAATAGACATGCTTACCACTGGATATGAACTCTTCAAGATGAAAGGATGGTGATCCTATTCAGGATATACACACCAGGTTCACCTCTATCATTAATGAACTTCATTCTCCTGGTGAGGTTATCAAAACCAACAAGTTAGTTCGCAAAACGCTTAGTGTTTTGTCTACTCCTTGGAAAGCAAAGTTAATGCTATCTCCGAAGTCAAGGATCTGCAAAAAAAATGTCGATTGATGAGCTCATTGAAAATCTCAAAACTTATGAGTTGAAAAAATAGAAGGATGATGAGAGTAAAGAACCCAGGAAAAAAAGAGCCTCGTCCTCAAGGCAGCCAAGAATGACTCAAGTAGTGATGAGGCAGACATGGCTTATCTCACCCGGAAATTTCAAAACATGGTCAGAAAGAATGGAGGGTTCCCAAGGAAAGGAAGCACTAGCAAAAAAAACCTGATGTCATAAGTGCGGAAAGCATGGACACTTTATCAAGGAATGTCCTCTTCACAAGTAGGACTACTATAGAATTAACTCTGAGAAAACTGCAAAGAGGAACCAGGTTCATGACAATTTCAAAAGAAGAGATGCAGCTGACACGTGGTAAAGCAAGGTCTGGCTGCATGGGGAGACTCCTCTAGTGATCAAAAGATGAAGGTGATCAAGAGAAACATCCATGATGGCCCTTGATGATGTATCTTCAACACCTGAGTTAACGTTTGCGCTCATGGCTAGATCAGATGATGATGAAGAGGATGGAGTGAGAGGAAGCAGCCAAAATGGTTTATGGATAGTGGCTACTCGAATATGACCGGAAGAATAGAGGATTTCCTCTCACTCAAGGCTTTTCAAGGAGGGAGTGTCATTTGGAAATGGCAAAAAGGGTACATTCTTGGTGTGGCCAAAATTGGGAAGATATTCTCTATGCAATTGAAAATGTGTACTATGTGGATGGATTGAAGTACAGCTGAGTGTTTCACAAATTTGTGACAAAGAAAATGAAGTCAACTTCACCTCGGCAGCTTGCACCGTCCCAAGCATAAATTTTGGGGAAGTTGTTTTAGTGGAAAAGAGATTCAAGAACATGGCATTGACTTCACTCTGACTGAAGAAGCACTTAGGAAGATTATGGAGGTCCCAACTGAAGGGGTGTCCACTGTATTCAACAGATCGACTTCCAAGGAATTCTTGAAAATGATAGCCAAACAGGAAGTGAACCTGAAGGGGGAACGATTCTTTAAGAAATAGCTGAAGCCGGAATTTTAGCTTTTGGTTGAATTGGTTAACAAAGTGTTGTTGCCCCGCTCCGAGGGAAGATCAATATATGTTGTTCCTGATCTGTTTCTGATGGAAAATGTGGCCTCCTTCACTTCAGTCAACCTGCCTACTCTGATGATAGAACACAGTGAAAATCGAGTCTTCTAAAGATGGGAAACATGGGTTAGGTTACAATTTTCTCCTCACCAAGGTTCTTCAGCATTTTGGGATAAAGGCTCGCAAGGAGACAATGGGCACCGAGAAGAAAATATTTACCATGACCATTCTTGAGGAGTGTGAATGTGTGCTTAAAAAGGGTGGAGTTGCGAGTACTTCCATGATCTCCAATCTGATCGAGGCCTAGAAACGAGCAACTGCGGAAGTCACCAAATTGACTATACTTCTTGCTCAAAGGCAATTAAGATTGATAATGCTCAGCTTCAGGCTGAAGTCGCTGATCTAAGGTCACAAGTTGTTGCGATATTTCTAAGTGCTTACGCAAGTGTACGTATCGTTCCAGTAATATAGTCTGTAAGACCGAGTTTATCATCCACAGAGACTGGTTTATTAAGTACCGATTATCTATCCTATGGTATCTATTTAACAATCGTTCTTTTGTTTGAGAATTATAACTAAAAATTATGACTAAGTGCAGGAAATAAACTAAAGATTATAAGACTTTGGGTTTATAACAATTATGAAGGAAATAGGGTTCCAATCTCCTCAACTATCAACTCTTTCACGTGTTAATGCAATGCTAATGATTCTTCTTCTTATTAAGATAGCAGGTTAACTAATCTGTCATTATATTCCGGTTAGGACATACAAGAGCTCAACCTTGTGCAGAAACCTTCTATATTTCTATGATAAGTTTTACCACACAGGAGGATTAAGAACAATAACCTATAATACTACACAAGTATCGGGGTACTTTCGTCCACGATTTTAATCTATGTCTAGACAATTACAACATATTCAAATCTCACCTTCGAAATCATATAAGTGATGACAAGTAATAGCTAGTTAATTATCAAGCAATCATAACACTATTGAATAGATCTTAATATGTTGAAGAAGAAATCAATAATCAATGCATTAACTATATGGAAGAGCTTCAAGAAGATTCGATGGAAACTCTACTAAAGTATTTAGCTCCTAAACATTGTCATGTCAAGGACTAATTTACAATCCAACATAAACTGAAATAAAGTAAGAGAAAGAAAATAACTTGAACAATGAGATGTCTCCAATTGTGTCTTGCCTCCTTTTCTCCTCTCCAAAGTTGAATATTATGGTATATGGTATGAAATAGGGTCAGGGTTTAGAGGTTTTATAGCTGGAAAAAGTTGTCTTTCGGACCATGAAAACCCTGTCCAATTCGGCCCAGGAATTCTGAAAATAGCGTCGGAATCGCGGTTCCGTTGGCAGGAACCAGGAACCGCGGTGCTAATTCTTCTGAAATCACTGTAGCTCACTGGACATATGGCACCGCGGTGCCTCTAGTCAGGACCGCGGTGCCTTCGACGGTGTTTCAGTTTCGGACTTTCTGGAAATTTTACGCCTCGGTGCTAATTCTTCTGACCGCAGTTCTATGGCAATCATGGCAGCATCGGCGAACCGCGGTGCCTCTCGACTTTCATGCAGTTCCGCCTGATTTGTTCTATTCTTCGTGGCACTTCTTAGGCTTCATTCCTTGGGATGTGCTTGTGCGATTTGCATCTCAATTAAACTCATTTCGTCCTCAAAAGTAGCATTCTTTCCTTTATAACCGCCGTGACACAAAATGAAAGAAATTAACACAAACGAAAAGAGTAAAATACGTAACTAAAAAGGACTCAAAAGAGTGTATAAAATACACTCAACAAACACCCCAAACGTACACTTTACTCGCCCTCGAGTAAAGTAAGTTTCTATTCAGCCTCCTCCAACTCCAGGCTTCTCTTCTCTCGATCGGGGGAGAGAACGGGGAAATACCATATGACCCGGCCCTTTAGGAATTCTTCAAGCTCTAGCAGATGGGACAAAACTACTAAACAAAGACAAAATAAAATAAAAAACTCAATGAAATGGATCAAGCAGTTATAGAACTGCTTCTTCAAAATTATGGATGAAAGTTGGGATAATATGTTAGAACATACATAGCGTGAATATTTAGCAATCTAGAATTTCAAGTTAGATATTTCGCAAATTCACTTAGATCATGATCAATTGGAAATACAAACACATAACCTATGCATGTCAATCTCATTCTATCTTTCCCAAACGCTATAGATATGTTTACTGTTATTCTCCACTAATCATAGACATACTTATTTAAGATCATCAGGACTTTCTCTGGTTGTAATGTAGGCTTAGGCGGGGGTAGGTAAAAGTAGGCATTTAGGCTCAATTATGTACCATAAGCATTTTCATTCAACTCCTTTTTCTTCTTTTTGACTTTCTTTTCAATTTCATACATATTTTCTCCCCTCTTTTCTTTTGAGGGAATGAGATACATTATAAATAACAAGCACCCCCAACTTAGATTTTTACATATTTTTCATTGGGGTGCATCAAATTTATACTCTCTTTTTTATTCTTTTTCAACACTTTTCATTCCAAGAGTTTTCAAATATCACTTATGGCACAACAAATGAATCATTGGGTGTCAAAGAAAGATCTTATTTTAGGCTCAAAGAGGCTGACTAGTGATACAATTTATGTCAGGATAGATAATGAATGGTAAGAAGGGCTATCAAAGAAATGCCTGAATCATTTTCCTAAATATGTACATCTTAACTATTTCGCCTCAAATAACAAGCAAACAGATTTTCTAGACATTTTATTCGCTCTTCGGAGTGAGTCCTGCCCTTCATCTGTCATCGAAAAAACACTAGCATACCAGATCGTAAGACTGTTCAAGATAAAATAAAAACAAACTGAAACAAAAGTTGAAATAACATAATTAAAACATTGGGTTGCCTCCCAAGTAGCGCTGTCTTTAACGTCTTTTAGCCGGACGCATGTTACTTACTAAATCAAGGGGGTAGAGTGTCCCCTCCACATATCCACTTTAACACCATTTTCCTCCTTCTCCTTTTCTTTTTCACAGGGCTCATTTCAGGAGGGTCCACCACATCATTTACAGGTGCAGAATTCTTACCATCAAGGGCATCGGTACCCTTGGAACTTTCATGAGGAGCCTTTTTATCAACTACACCAACAGCAAAGCATCTAACATCGACTTGAGGTTCAGTGGGCTGCTTGAAAACTTTAAACACCATTTCCTTACCTTGAACTCTGAGCTTTAACTCCCCCTTTTCAACATCAATGAGGACTCTCCCTGTGGCTAGGAATGGTCTCCCAAGGATCATGGGCATATTTTCATCTTCATCCATGTCTAAAATGAGGAAATCAGCAGGAAGGATGAATTTACCCACTTGTACCAACATATCTTCAATAATTCCTTGGGGATGCACAACTGAGCTATCAGCTAGCTGCAGGGTGACTGTGGTTGGTCTTGCTTCCCTCAAACCAAGTTTTTTGAACACGGAGAGGGGCATTAGGTTGACACTTGCCCCCAAATCACATAAGGCTTGCTTGCATGTCACATTCCCTATGGTGCAAGGTAGGGTGAAACTCCCTGGATCATTCAACTTTGAGGAAGTTTCTTCTGCAATATGGCATTGCACTCTCACAAGACCATCGCCTCATAATCACAACTTCCTCTTCTAAAAAAGGATGTCCTTCATGAACTTCACATACGCTGGCATTTGCTTCAAGGCTTCAATGAAAGGAAGGTTAATGTGCAGTTTTTTAAATACCTCCAAAAATTTCGAAAACTACTTATCCAAAGCCTTCTTCTGCAGTCTTTGAGGGTAAGGGATTTTGTCTGTACTCCTCATCATCATGCGTGCGAGTTTTCTAAAGTAGGGCCATCGTGAACCCTCCTTTACTACTTCAATTGTCTGCCCCACATCCTTCTCCTTTTCAATCACTGCTTGGGTGCCCTTTGCTCTAAGTGCTTCCCACTTCTCAAATCGATTGCTGACATCGCTTCCCTGTGTGGTTCATCATCAGATCACTAGGGAGAGTTCTCGAGGTCTGCATTCAACTTCCCCGCCAATCGCCCCATCCGAGTCTCTAAGTTCCTAATAGGATCTTGTTTCGCCATGAATCGCTTGGTCTCTCGCATAAATCGTGGTTCGCAGGTATTGACCAATGATGAAATTGAGGACCTAGTTTCTACCATGAATTGAGTCTGAGAATTGGCCAAGGTCAACAATGCTGCTTTTATGTCATCTGACTTCTCGGTCCTGCGGGTGAATCAGCCGTGAGGATGATGCTCGAATGGTGGTCACGCCTTATTCATTCTTCCATGAAAATTTGGGTGATTTCTCCACTCGGATTATATGTATTGAGAATGGATTGTTGTGCGTCTCAAAATTTCCCATCGCATTTAACTCGCCCACGGGCACATTATTTGGGTCCATCACGCGCATCTATCAAAAGTATGAGGACCCCACAAATTTCGCATCTAGTTAGCGCTCGAACCGCTTTAATCACATGGTATCACTGACTGCTTTGTCAAAGGCTACCGCGTCAACGCAAATGATAAGATCTAGCTTCGAATCCCAACCACTTTCCCGCCGTTCATCGCTTCTCTCATCCGCCTCTTCACGGTTGTTTGTGTCATGTCTTCTAACAGATCACGTGCCTCATCGACACTCTTTCGCTTAACGCATCGTCGCCGCAAAGATCAATGATGGTACGAGTTGTACCACTCAACCCATTGTAAAATATGTGGACTAGCATCCACTTCTCAATCTCATGATGTGGGCACTTCCTCTGCAAATCTTTGAACCGCTTCCATGCATCATAGAGTGACTCTCCATCCATCTGATAGTAATTATTAAGCTCTCCTCTGAGCTTTCGCTTGACGGGAGGAGGAACTTGGCAAGGAACTTCTGGGCTAAGTCTTGCCATGTAGTGATGAAGTTTGCCTGTAATGAGTTCAGCCAGCACTTTGCTCTATCCCTGAGTGAGAATGGGAAGAGTCTTAACCGTATGGCATCATCAGTGACACCATTGTATTTAAAGGTTGCACACATCTCCAGAAAATTTGCTAGATGCAAATGAGGATCTTCAGACGGTAATCCCCCAAATCGGTGAACTCGACCACGTGCAAGATTGTTGGTTTGATTTCAAATTATTGACTTCAATACCGAAGCTCACGCAAGTCCGCACTCATAATAGTAGGCATCACATAGTCCCCAAGCTCCTTTCTGCGGGGACTTGTCTTAAGACAGATAAGAACTCATCATCCACCAAATTGTTGTTTCACGATCTCCTATGCTAAGGAATCAATCGCTTCTTTCTCTTTCCTGCTCGCTCGCACAATCTTTCAATCTCGTGGTTCAGAGGATAGAGTTACGCTTCCTCTCCTACTTCGCATAAACTAAGTTCCCGAGACTAATAAAAACAAGAAATGATCACGCAGCAAAGACTAAAGCAAAAATAAAAATAAAAAAACTGAAAATAAAAAAATCAAATTAGAAATAAGAATATATAAATTGATATTAACAGTACACCAGTCCCCGACAATGGCGCCAAAAACTTGTTGCGATATTTCTAAGTGCTTACGCAAGTGTACGTATCGTTCCAAGTAATATAGTATGTAAGACCGAGTTTATCGTCCACAGAGATTGGTTTATTAAGTACCGATTATCTATCCTATGATATTGGTTTATTAAGTACCGATTATCTATCCTATGATATCTATTTGACAATCGTTCATTTATTTGAGAATTATAACTAAAAATTATGACTAAGTGCAGGAAATAAACTAAAGATTATAAGACTTTGGGTTTATAACAATTATGAAGGAAATAGGGTTCCAATCTCCTCAACTATCCACTCTTTCACGTGTTAATGCAATGCTAATGATTCTTCTTCTTATTAAGATAGCAGGTTAACTAATCTGTCATTATATTCTGGTTAGGACATACAAGAGCTCAACCTTGTGCAGAAACCTTCTATATTTCTATAATAAGTTTTACCACACAGGAGGATTAAGAACAATAACCTATAATACTACACAAGTATCGGGGTACTTTCGTCCACGATTTTAAACTATGTCTAGACAATTACAGCATATTCAAATCTCACCTTTCAGACTTTTTTGATTCGAAATCATATAAGTGATGATATAATAGCTAGTTAATTATCAAGCAATCATAACACTATTGAATAGATCTTAATATGCTGAAGAAGAAATCAATAATCAATGCATTAACTATATGGAAGAGCTTCAAGAAGATTCGATGGAAACCCTACTAAAGTATTTAGCTCCTAAACATTGTCATGTCAAGAACTAATTTACAATCCAACATAAACTGAAATAAGTAAGAAAGAAAATAACTTGAACAATGAGATGTCTTCAATTATGTTTTGCCTCCTTTTCTCCTCTCCAAAGTTGAATATTATGGTATATGGTATGAAATAGGGTCGGGGTTTAGAGGATTTATAGCTGGAAAAAGTTGTCTTTCGGACCATGAAAACCCTGTCCAATTCGACCCAGGAATTCTGAAAATACGCGTCGGAATCGCGATTCCGTTGGCAGGAACCGCGGTGCTAATTCTTCTGAAATCACTGTAGCTCACTGGACATATGGCACCGCAGTGCCTCTAGCCAGGACCGCGGTGCCTTCAACGGTGTTTCAGTTTTGGACTTTCTGGAAATTTTACGCCTCGGTGCTAATTCTTCTTACCGCGGTGCTACTGGGCCAGGCACCGCGGTGCCTCTCTGACTTCTGTCCGGTTCCGCCTGATTTGTTCTATTATTCGTGGCACTTCTTAGGCTTCATTCCTTGAGATGTGCTTGTGCGATTTGCATCTCAATTAAGCTCATTTCGTCTTCAAAAGTAGCATTCTCCCCTTTATAACCGTTGTGACACAAAATGAAAGAAAAACAACCTAACACTATACTAACACAAACGAAAAGAGTAAAATACGTAACTAAAAAGGACTCAAAAGAGTGTATAAAATACACTCAACACAAGTGAAGAACCTGACTGTTGCACTCCTGGTCAGACTATGATCAGTCTCCATTCCAGTTTCCTCCTTCAGTTCCTTTATGCCTTTCTCCGTATTTCTCACTCCCTGTCCAGTTTTTCTATTTGGGTTGTAATTTGATAATGGCACTACCTGCTTGTTGTTTTATATATTTGCTGGTACTTATGGATATACTTTATCTTTCTCATGTGTATCAACTTGGGCAATTTATATTGTGCAACAATGTTTATCCCTGCTAGTTTTATTTCTGCTGATGTGATGTTGATGTTGCCTCCGTGGCCATGAGTTAACCTTGCCTTCTTGCATCTTCCTCATGTTACCCTTTTACCAAAAGGGGGAAGTTCAAGTGTTCAAGGGAGTTCTGTTTATGGAGTCTGGGTCGCGGGGGGATTTTGATTTTGGAGTTTGTCATCATCAAAAGGGGGAAATTAATAATATGTGCTTATGTATGCTTTGCATTATTTTGATGATTTGACAAACATGTAACAAGAGTTGCAGTTCCATTCTCCAATGGACCAGTTCCGCAAGTCAACTCCCATCAGAAGTCAGCGACACGATGGCGTGTTGCAAAGATCGCGGACATGGTATTGGTCCAAGATTTAAAAGTTTGTCATCTCCCAACATCCCTCATATATATAAAACATGTTGTGGAATGAAAACCTAACCTTGCACAAATCAAAATTACTCTTGTTCTTGCTTGCAAGCCGTCGAGTTCATCAGATCTTCATATCAGACCAAAGCTACAATAAACTGAAGGACCAGTTCTCTATCAATTGAATAAGTCCTTGATTTGTTAAGTCTTTGTGTCCTTCTTAAACTTGTAAATTTACTCTTCTTGTTGAAACATGTTGTAGGTTAGTCAGTTTGTTCAAACTGTTTAGCTGTTTGTTTTTTACTAGAGCTAGCTAAGATATGTCTTTGCAATAGAGTTATTGTAGAGAGCTTGCAATAGAGTTATTGTAAGAGGTGAGGGATTAAGAATTTAATTCCTAGGTTGCAAGAGGTTGTAATCTAAAATTTGCTCAGTTATAGTGGAAGTTGAGGAAATACTACTGTTGTGGGTCGTGGTTTTTAATCCCTTGAGCAAGATGTTTTTCACGTAAATATCTTGTGTCATTTACAGAACAACAGAGAACTTGGTTCTCTACTGTATTTGGTGGACTCATACATTACATTGTAAGTAAAATTTGAGTTTGCATTAGTCAAGCACGAAAGATGTGATTGAGTGTGTGAATTGTCTTTGCTATTGGTTTACTGATTATTGTGACTTCTAACAATTAGTGGAACTGATTTGTGAATGAATATTAAGATACCACTAGAGGATATAACGGGATGGGATCCCCCTTAAGCAGAGGTCTGGGTTTGACCCCGGGTAATGAAGAAACTCTTGGAGTGCTTCTCCTTTTAATCTACGCACTGCGAATCTGGATTAGTTGGGCTAGTGGTACTGGATTGTTTTGAAAAAATAATCAATATTAAGATTCAATGCCACCTATGCCTTGTGAGAAGAAGCAAGCATTATTAAGATCCCTGACTTGATGGAAAATGACATGTTGCTAAAACTAGAACATGCCTGTTTTATATTCATATACTGTAGATATTATAGCCTGAGTTTCTTAGATAGTGGTTATCAAAGCCTGCTGATAACAGGATCTGTTGACTAGTAAAAAAACTGGCTGCTTGGCAGCATTATCTGAGAACAAAGCTTTAGTTGTTCTTGATGCAGTAAGACCCTTGTCTTATTTGTATTTACTTTTAGGTTTGTCGATGCTGATATTGAGAAAGCAATGCAACGTGTCCTAAAGAGACATATATCGACAGGTACATATCCAACTGTTGTTTCAACTCTTTTTACTAGAAACGTGTAAACAAACCTGGGTAATATAGACTAATTGGTGCCTTTTCATCTGTGTTGTAGGGAAGTCTCCGCATGTCGCTAAATGGCGGGTAAGTGTTGCTTCACTGCTAATACTTCCCTTTTTTGAAGGAAAAAAAGTAAACTAAACGGTTCACTGTTAATCCCTTTTAAGTATCATCTGGCTCAATTCCTGTTGTTCTTTGGGTATAAAGCAATTTTTTGGTTGTTCATTGCTAAATTCTTTCTGCAGATAGATTACAATGACAGGCCCAATGCTGAGTTAATTATGAAGTCCAAGAAAAATGCGGATTTGGTGATCAAGTCGATTGATGAATTGAGGTGAATCCGCGACTTGCACTACAGTAAAAGTGAATTCAGCAGTTTACTATTTTGTTTGACGGAAATTTTGAATGGTGGCGTCAAAAGTTAGCAAAGTGGAATTTTATCCGTTCGCTTGAATCTGAAGGAGTGCATGACCTTCCTTGCACATTTATGCTTGAGGTAATAAACACGATTTAAGGCGCTGAAAATAATGGTGTTTACAGTACACTTTTTCCCCCTGCAATTAAGATGTAATCCTTTTGACATGTAATGGTTGTATGAGTTCATACCTTCCTGTAATTTATGTAGAGTTGCTCAATTCAATTTATTTATATTTGATGGAATTGACGGGTTGCGATATTCACGGAATAAATAAATATATCGATCTAGGATAGGGCACATGAATTTGCTCACTCAGTAAGAATTCTCATTGTAGCAAAAGAATTGTACTAAAGACAGACTCGGCAAGCCTAGCCTTAGCTCAGTCGTTTCAAATCAAGCTTATCCTTACTCTCTTCACTGCGTTTAAGTGAAAATTAGGAAGTAAACAACCACTTCGCTTTTTCTTTTTAGCTTGTAACAAAAGGATCGGCATATTTTTCTATTTGACAACTATTTAATTTTTATCATATCATTTTAACATGAAAGCCATGACTTCTTGTGATCTAGTTCATATAAATTTTAATCAATTATGAAGAGAGGAAAATATAAAGGACTTGTGAAAATTTTATCGCTATTCGCTTAGATTTTAGTGTTACGGATAATTTTGTATTGCACATTTGTTTAAGTTTGCATATAAGAAAATATTTTTATCTTTTTAAAATTTCATTTTCATTCAATTATCGCCATATAAAATAGAACAAAATAATGAACTTAATAGGAGGTTATTGTAGAAGTCGTCATCAGGTAGCTATTGAGGCACATCTTTTGTACGTTAAATGAACAAAGTAGCAAAGTAGTGCTTCCAAGGCTTGATTTGCTAGCACTTCTAAGGTGATCTAGATTGCTTCTATTTTACTTTTTTTTTGTTTCTTATCTGATGTGTTCGGTATCCTCATTGGGCACTAAATTTGGATTCGCGTAGAAATGTCTCACATTGGGATAAAATGTTCCCTAACAAAAGAGATTCTATATCCAGTAGGATTCGAACATGAGATCTCTAATTAAGGATGGATTTGTCTCTCTTTTCTAACACTAAAAGACAACAATGTCTCTTTCACACGTGTGAGAATTTCTTATTAGAATATCTACGCCCCCTTTTGTTGCAGGAAATTACACCTAATGGCTTTAAAATAGGTGGTTTTAAACTTTCGACTCCGCTTGCTCTATGAGCAAACCTTTAAAGTTAAAGGTCAGAATTTGTTGAACATGAAGTTTTGCTCACAAGGAAAATAGGATCAAAAGTCTAAGACCCGTCACCTCTAAGACTATTCTGGTAAATCACCCCTTTCAGGCTACTCCTTTTTGGACTTGCACAACATTTCTTCGGACCATTTTGTGGATCTGAAAGTTAAAAACTGAGTAGTTGTTTATTTACTTCCATCAAGATTTTAGAAACAAAAGGAAGAGGAAATTTTCTTTTTATCTCGGCCGCATCATTATCATATATATGATAAAAGCATGTAGTTTGAGCCTTTGAGGATCACATTTTATTTTGTTTTATTCTCATGAAGATTGATTTCTTACTGATTTATCAGGAAGTCCATAATCCATTACTCAAATGGATATGCCCGTGACATTATCATAATATTAAATATTCATTATCTGTTCCAATCAGATAATAAAGAGCATATATTAAGGAGAGAAAATTGGATCAAGATGCCAGTATATTATAATATTGTGACGTTGAATACACAATTATCTTCTGGATGAGGTGCATCAATTCAATTGTTTACAACACAAGTCCATATCAATTGAATCCTAGCTACTTTAGTTTAGACAATGCTATGATCCAGAATTCATTTAGCTTAATTCGTATTGATTAGTTAGTAATTGTAGTGCTGAGTTGGCAGGTTGTTAGGATCAGTTAGAGTCACATGACATGCACATGACCAAGCTGTCCAATAGTTAGTTTTAACGGCTTTCTCCGCCAAGAATTGTATTAGTCTATCATTTCACAATTGTAATTCATTCGTTGATTCATATATTGTGAAATACAATTTCCCTATTTCTATTCTTGTTCATTTGAGCTCCAATTAGGGTTCTTGAGTAAAGCTTTCAAGAGTAGTTCAGTTCCCCTACTCTTTATGCTCTATCTCTTGTCACTTTCGATTCAATTGAATCATGAGTTACATCATTGGTATCAGAGCAATATGATCTTCCGACCTGTGCAAATGGGTGATCACAACACAAGAATGCATGACTTGCGAAAATAAGTGGATTCTCTCAAAAACTCCATGGAATGAGTAGTGAATTGCAGAAATAAGGGCAGTAGTTGATGATAGAGTTGCGCAAGCTATGAATGAGATCAAACGTATGTTGTTGGGTAATGTTGTAGCTCCACCAAATGGTCCTCCAATTCCAAAGAATAATGGTCATGAAAATGACAGGATTTCAGAAGGTGACAAGATAGATTTATATCTGTCAATCGAAAATATCAACTAGAATTCCCAAAATTTAATAGTCAAGGGTTGAAAGATTAGTTGTACAAATGTGACCAATTTTTTTATGTAGAAGAAATAGAGGAAAATGCTAAGGTGAAAATGACCTCATATAGATTGGAGGTTAAAGTTTTGCAATGGCATCAATTCTATATGAAGAACATATTGACTAGAGAATTACCAAGATGGGGGAGTATGTGAGATGTTTATATGCCAGATTTGAGGAGGAGTTATTTGATGACCCATGGGAGATCTCAATGAAAGAGAATAATTCCCTGATTATTTTTATTAATGTAAAAGGTATATATACATGATATACAATCTCTAATTATGACAATCAAATCTATCTTTTCTTAATATAAGATTACTACCTAAGAATTCTACAAATTATATACACGAATACGTGTATATTGATATTCTATCACACACCCCGCATTCATAGCAGGCGGTTGTCGTACGTTGAGATTGTCCCTAAAATCTTCAAACAAAACTATGGGAAGAACCTTGGTAAAGATGTCAGCAATTTGGTACCGTGAAGGGACATGCAAGACACGTACTTGTCCACGAGCTATCTTTTTCCGAACAAAGTGAATATTCATCTCGATATGTTTAGTGCGTTGATGTTGGACTGGATTCCCAGAGAGATAAACAAAACTAACATTATCGCAATAGACCAAGGTAACTTTCTGGATAGGAAGGTGAAGCTATAATAGGAGATTACGCATCCAACAGGACTTAGACACCACATTGGCTACCCCTCGATACTCGACCTCCGCACTGGATCGCGATAAAGTAGTCTGCCGTTTAGCCGGCCAAGAGATCAATTTATCACCAAGAAACATACAATAACCAGATGTCGAACGTCTAGTATCTGGACATACAACACAATCTTTATAAAACACGAGAATAGACACGGATGATGGATATAAGTACAAATCATAATACACCTTTTTCGGTAATTAATACACCTTTTTCGGCTACGTGGCATGGAGAATGTGTTTTACTCTATTAATGAGCGTGAAATGGAAACAAAAAAGACTAAATTTTAGTAATTAGACTTTTCTACTCTCTTTTTTTCCTTTATCTTCTTCTTCTCTACTCAGGATTGCCTTCACCGAAAGTTGAAGTCCGACTACCGGAAACTTCTTTCTTAATTATATCCTTTCTCTTATTATCAAATCATACAATTTAAGTGTTTTTTTTAAATGTCGATTTTGATGTATTTTCTCTATTTTTCAACTCATTTTCCACTTTTAAAGTTGTACTCAAGTACATTCAAGGCATGAACGTTATTTTAAATATTCTTTACAAAAAAATATAACCAAACTTTATTTTCAACTCCAACTCTAAATTCTAAATGAAGTGAAAAATATATGAAATCTATAACCAAATGCCTACTATATATTTCAAGGTTGTCCATAGGTAAAAGTTAAACTAAAATGATTATTATCTCTGTTTTAATTTATGTGATATAGTTTGACTGAGCATGAACTTTAAGAAATAAAGAAAGATTTTTTAATCTTGTGGTCTAAACAAGTCAAAGATATTTGTGTAGCTATAAATCATCTCGTTAAACGCAAAAGCTAAAGTTTAAAGTTAATTTTTGTTGTCAAATAAAGAAATGTATCATTCTTTTTTAGACGGACTAAAAAAAACTGTATCATATAAATTGAGACAGTTGTAGTAACATATATTGTTGCAACTCTTGGAAGTGATGCATAGTACTTTCTCCGTTTTAAAATGTTTGTCTGATTTTGATTGACACAGAATTTAAGAAAATAAAGAAGACTTTTGAATTTTATGGTGTTAAATTAAAGATATGAAGAATATATCAAAATGTTTTTTAATCTATGTTCTTAAATATGTCATGTGAAAAGTTTGATAAAAAGGAAAAAAGCCAAATATTTTAAAATGGATTAAAAAGAAATAAAAGCAAATATTTTAAAACGGATGGAGTATATGAATTATCGATGGGCGCACATGTGGCATAGGGTTTGCGACGATAACTGCGTGAGGAACACAGGCGCATGATAAATGGGCCAATTTGACTGGGCCCAAACCCAACCCACACCTACAAACAAGAAAGTATTGGGAGAAAATCTTCTGTCCCCTTTACCTTTATCCCCTTCCCTCTCTCCCTCTCAATTTTTGACACATGTCAGTGGCAATCTAACTCAGCAAGCGTTCTCTAATACTCCACTAACCTCGTTAACCTCCTAACTTTAACTCAACCATCAACCTTAACTCAATTACTGCCAATCAAAAATGAAAAATTGAATTATTCTATCGTAAAAAAAAAACTTTGGTAGAATATCAAACGCCTACTGCTTTTAAATACCAAAATTTATGCTGTTGCTGTACTTATTAATTCATAGAAATTTAAAATACAAATAAGGTATGAGCGCTCTACAACTTATTAACAAAGTATTTGATAAATTTAGAAGACCTGAGCTGAAAACGCAGCCTTGTGAATGCTCAAAGCAAATTGATTCACAAAGTATTTGATTTGATGATAACTAGTTAAAAATAACAAGTATCTTGATCATACCATGTCTAATTGAACATATATCTTTAACTTAAAATACAATCAAAAGAGAAAGAGTAAATCCTCAAGTTTCCAAACAAGTTACAGAATTGTTTGCTCTCATTGGTGCTTGTTAGATTCTCTTTCATGTGTGCATTCATTTATTGGAGCTTGTTGGCTTGTTGATCATTTGTTGCAGATCTTTGTTGATGATTGGTTGTAGAGTCATGACCGATTGTTCTAGCATTGTAGCCTCTTAAATATTGTGGCTGGTATGTCTGAAGTCCCACACCATACACATGCATAATGAAAATAGTATTAAGAATGGATCATGCATGGGTGCAAATAGATATGTTGACAAGCATATTGAAATGGTGGTATGAAATCCATTTGTGGTGGCAGAGTATGTAGACTGTGAGTTGCATTCTTCATACACAAAGCCTGATATATTTAAGGGGTTGGACATACAAATAGTATGTTACTTATATGATGTTGATATATTCATAAAAGTCATGTTACTTGGATTAAAAAGTATATATATACCTGCATAGCATATGATGATGGATGTGATGTTGTCTCTCCAGTTTGTATGTTCATGGTAGAGTTAAAAACATTGGCATCCTAACAATAAAATGAGGCAAATTCATAAGTAATAAATAGCCATATGAGATATCAGATTTTCAGCTATAGAGTTTGCAAAATTATTATTATAGTTAAGAGAGAGTTACATACCTCTGCAGCAATAGAAACATTTAAGGAATCGACGTGTGCGGAGTTCACATTTGAATGATCTAATTCAGGTTCCATATGCTCTGATGAAATATTCTTATGCCTTTTGTTCCCGGTGAGCTTCTCCAAAGCATTTTTTGGTCTAAGGGAATCCTCCTTGTGAACAATTCTTTCTTTTACCTTAATTCCTCTCACTATATGATCACCAAAAGCATCAGAAACAACCTCACGTGCACCATCTTTTGAGGTATTTTGAGCTATTTCTTCCTGAGAGGTCTTGTTTTTGAAACATGTCTTAACATCTGCTAATATCTTGTGAAGGCCCGTTATAGCAATTTCATAAGTTTCATCCGATTCTGCAGCAATAGTTGCAAGTTCAGTGTGCAGTCGAGACAGTTCTCTGTAATGACTTACTAATTTTACTTTTGGGTCATCATTGGCTGCATTTGTAGAAGAAACCATATTTTTCTTATCTTTAATCTCCTTTGTCCATCTCTTTAAGATGTATTGACTAGGAATCCTCTTGATACCGTTCTCTGAAAACACTTTTAAAGCATGTGAACACAAGATTCCAGCAAACTCAAACTTCTTACAAGTGCAGGAGATAGTAGTATCAGCAGAATCAAATGTTACCGTATGGTGGAAGCATTTTCCATGGTTAGTAACTTCATAAATGTGTAGTGTTTCAACCTCAACGAATAACTTCAAGGAGCAGTCATGAGCTTTGCATAATTGAACTTGAAACCACTTCAATACAGTCGGTGTGTCACTTTTGCTGCATGTCTCAAAATCTTCGGCGGGAACTCTAATGCAGGGGAGGTATGAATTGCTTTGAAGTTTGCTCTTAACTCTTTGTAACGGCGATCATCAAGCAATCTTTGAAAATGACAGAAGAACCTCAATAGACCATACTTATAACTGACATACTTCTTTATGGAACTATTCATGCTTTCACTGCGTTGAGTGGTGGTGATATCTGCACAAAATGTTTGTCGCCCATAAACTAAAGCCCATTTTTCCTTCAATTCAAATAGCCGACTCAACCACTTATTTTCTTTGAGATTATATTTTTCAAGCATACTCTGCCAAGCACACATAAAGTCTTCAACATCCTCATAATCATATATAACACTACTAAAATCTTTAGCAAAGTCCTTAAACTTCCCGAAGACACTACTAAGATGCTTAGCTGCATTCTGATATATGTGCCAAATGCATAGTCGATGATGTGTTTCTGGCCATTGTGAAGCTAGTGCCTTTGCCATTGCAGCATCTTGATCAATTAAAATGGTCTTTGGTATCTTTCCGGACATGATTTTGGCAAAGGTATCAAACAACCATATGAAAGTATTGGCAGTCTCATCATATAGCAATGCAACACCAAATATTAGTGTTTGCTTGTGATTATTGACTCCAACAAACATTGCAAAAGGCCTTCCATCTTTGTTTTTCCTGTAGGTGGTATCAAAACTTACTACATCACCAAAATAGTCATAGTCTACCATCATCTTTGCATCAGCCCAAAAAATATTGGTAATCAAGTCATCTTCATCAACTTAGATGGCATAAACAAAGTTGGGATCTTCTAATTGCTTTCTTTGTAAATATTCCAGAACACCACCTGTATCCCCTGACTTCATTTCAATTGTTCGCTTTGAGCGCAAATAATTGTTGTAATCTTCTGGAATGAATCCAAGATTTTCACGTCCACCGGTTTGTCTGCTCATAAGCTCAAGAATTTCTTTAGGAGCAATTCCAGAATTGGAAGCCATATCAGCTTGTGCACAATGTGCAAGAGAAAGTTTCTTCGGGCATTCTCGCCGTCCTAAAAATGACATTAAACCATTTCGTCAGCCACTCCAAACCTGCCATGTCTGCGCTCTTCCAAAATTCAACTGAAATCTCATCAGGCCCGGTCGCTCGTCCTCTGCGCATCCTGCGAACAACACCCTTCACCTCCTCAACCTTAATGATTCTACAATACCCAAAATCTCGATACCTGCCAGATTGCTCCAGATCCCCCAACACAATATATCTATCTCCTTTTTCGTTCAAGAGTTTATGGAAGTAGAATTGTCACCTCTGCCTAATATGTGCGTCCTTCACCCGTACTTTGTAATCCTCGTCCTTGATGCACCTCACATTATCCAAGTCACGGACCTTCCTCTCCCACGCCTTGGCTAGTCTATATATATATATATATATAAAACTTAAGTTTAAGATGTATATATCGTTAGCGTAAAAAGGAATTTAACGGTCAAATCACCAAAAAATATCTATGTGTAAACCTCTTTAAAATGTAGAATTTATAATCTTAAAAATACAATAAATTAGTTACTGTAGCAGATAAAATTTATCTAATAATATAAAATGTTCATTAAGTTAAACTCAACAAATTTAAAAGTTTCGAAATGAATACGTATATGTGCCCGCACGCACAACCAATTTATGCAAAAGCAACTGATAGGGAGGTAGAAGATAAAGTCAAGTCTACCGCAAGTAAGGGTTATTGTCGATCCTGTGCCCCTTTTAGGTGGTTAAAAATTAAAATGGTATATATATATATATATTCTATATTGTAGTGGATAATATTTTGAAAATAAAACGGGATAACTTAGGTCCAAAAACAAGAAAATGAGAGCAGTGACGAAATCTCAGTGTCTGATAAAAAGTTGTAAAAAACTGTTTGTTAATATATATAATTAATTGGAGTGGACCCTTCTTGTCTGTTCTTCCTCCCTTAGCTAAATTGCAACATGAGTATTTGGGACTTTGAGTTAAACATTATTATATATATCATAAGTTCTACAACAACTTGTAACGTGACACGTCCCTCTTTGTCTAAATGATTCTTCTTCTTCCTCCTATTAATCAGTATTTCCTCTTTTATATGATACATTTTCTTTTAAAAAAATGATACATTTTTTTATTTTGTAACAATTTAATTTTATTATCTTTTACGGTTAACGAAATGATCTACAATCACACAAATATATTTGATTTATTTTAAATCATCAGATTCAAAAGTCTTTTTTTATTTTTTAAATTTCGTGCAGAATCAAACTATATCACATAAATTATGATGGAAGGAGTACTATCTACCTTTTCTATACATTTTTTGACATTTAATTTGAGATTAATTTTAGTACACTCGGACGAGGATTGTGGTGGAGACGCGGAGTCATAAATATGTCTCTTCATTCTTAATCAGAAATTTTGAATTCGAACCCTAAGTATGTGTAACCGTCTTTGTTAGGGAGCATTTTACTTTCTAATGTGGGACGATTCAAATGTGAATCCCAATTTAATGGGGCTCTAATGTGAATTCCGAATACCGAGCAAGAAAACCAACTATATATATATATATATATACCATTCAGTTCATCTATCTTTCTATTAGTTGTTCTTCCCTCGGTCCTTTTTGAAGATTTTAGAAGCCTCACAGACAAACCGTCCGCTATGATCACAAGGTGTGTTAAAGTATATTGGGCTCTGGCCCAATTCCAGCCGAGAATGAGTCAAGATGTGGGACCCTCCTTTCCCTTTCCTTTGTATATTTAGTGAATATTAGACTTAGATTTGTACCTTAATTAGTAGTGTAATATTACCATAATTGTAAAGTTAGTATTCTTATAGAATAGTAATTCCTAGGTAAAATAGGAAGATGATCTTCCTTGTAACTTGTATATATATATATGTCTTTCATTAATGAAAATAATCAAGGAATTATTTCTTACCTTCTTTAGGCATTTTCTTTTGTCTCCAAATGAAATTGTAATACTTATCTAGGAATAAAAATTACATATATGTTTGTACAGAAGGACTCACCAAGCCCCGATTACTCTAAAAATAACAAATACTAAATGGTCGAGATATATACCCACAAAGTCAAGATATGCATGTACTGAAAGAAAGAAAATTTGCTCAAGTGAAAACAAAGTAGATAAGTGAATGTTACGTCATTTGAATTTTATTTATATAGGATAACTATGTAAAGAATATTTACATCGTCAGTGTTATCCCACCTCGAAAATGAAATAGAAACATGTATTTATTATATGGCTTGGACAATCCTCGTCTTATAAGCTAATTTTTGAGATTTAGTTAGGTCCAAGATCCATTCTTTACATGGTATCAGAGTCAGACTCATTCTAATTCTGTGTTCACCGATATTGGGCCCCCAAATTATATTATCCACGCTCCAGTTAACGAGATTTGGGCGTGCGGGGAGTATTAAGAGTCCCACATCGAAAATGGAATAGAAACATGAACTCTTTATATAGACTTGGATAATCTTCACTCTACAAGCTAGCTTTTGGGGTTGAGTTAGGCACAAGTCCATTCTTTACCGTCAGTGTATTTCAACGGATTATAACAAATTATTTACTCCACTTTATTATGTAAATTGCAAATTATATGCTATTATATTTCACTTTTAACATAACCTCATTGTATAACAAAAACTTATTAGTTAAACTCATGACATCACTTCACAAATTGAGAAGGCAGGTGTGGGTATTGAATTCATATAAAGGCAGTCCGACACTTAAATTTTTCAAGCGTGATATTGTCTGATTTTGTTCATCTAATAATACATTTAATTAATTAGGTGACCCAATCGATCACATCAAAAACAATTTCACAGCCAAATTATATTGGTCTGCATATATATGTGGTTCGTATCTGCTATGTTAATATTAAAACGTGCATGTCTTTAAATCACACGATACTACACACACAACAAAAAAATCAAAAGCGTAAACATGTTAGTTACGAATATGGCTTGCTTAATAAAGATATAAAACCAAGATTATTGTCAAAATTTGCTATTTTAATTTGTCGATCGAGAAACGTAGGACTTAAGTTAAAGAAACAAATACTTGGTTATTTTATTTAGTCCTTTTCCCGGAATTAATGAAAGGTACTTCACTATATATTCACTAATGACTTACTATTGTGGTCAGTGGCGGATTCAGCAAGTAAATTCTAGTGGTGCTGAAATATTTTTGTGTAGCCAAAAAAAGATTTAATCGAAAAAAATTAAAATGTACTGTTTCACCCACCGTTTCATCCAAAACAACGTCGTTTTGATCAAAAATTTCCAAAAAACTGGTGCAGTTGCACCACCTTGCTTAGAGTGTCTCTGCCACTGATTGCGTACACATCCTAGTACGAGAAAGGTCCTTTTAAAACTAAAATAAAATGAGGTAATGTTGAGATTGACAAGCCAATAAATAGTTCTTTTTTAAAAAAAAAAATATAAGGAAATTTGCAAAGAAGAAATCACTTGTCAACACATCAAAACTCCTTGAAGTAGAATTCTCGTATGTCCCAAAACATATATGACCATCCCTACGTATAAACTTACATTTATATAAAGTCATGCTAAAAAGGTTACTATGTATAAGTATTAAAATTTTGATAATAATTGAATAAATTAAAGAAACTCTTCATGATGATCTTCCTTCCCACTTTTTTTTTTTTCTTTTCAATATTTGTGGAGCTAATTCTATTGAGTTTCCATAAACCCTCAGCTCGGTAAGCTCCATTTTTTTATAGGACCTTTGGCAAGGGGGACTCCAACGTAACCATATCTAAGTGGTGGAAATTAAGTTGGGGACATCAATTGAGCAATCAATGTAAGGATTTTCACAATTCTAGACTGTGGTTCATAAATAATCTATTGATAATTTCAGGATTGGAACTATATGATTTTCACATATCGATGAGTTTGACTGTTTGACCAAGATAACATATCCGAATCCATAATTGTTAACATTGAATAAGTTAACTAATATGAGTCATGACGGTCATACATCCCTTAATTTATTTGACATAGTTCCTTTCATGTATTACTATATTAATCTATTACCCAACACAACCTTTAGAAATATATAATGGTCGGCCGATAATGCTTAAAATACTTAATCTAAGTCGAAACATGTCATCGTCATTCTCAACATTATATCTACAAGAGAAAACAGGTAATAACAGAACATATATATAAATGAGCTCAAAGTGTCAATTGCATAAACATAATAAAGTATTTACATAAAATCATTCATTGCTGGCAATAATGCCCATTTTCAACATGCTCAGTAAATGTCTTAGGCGACAATCATTTCGTCAAAGGATCAGCAATCATAAGTTTGGTGATAATATGTTCAATTGGCATTTTATGTTTCTGAGCTTCTCCTTTAACCGAAAAGTATTTCAATTCTATATGCTTAGTACCCTTCGAATATCGCTATTTTTAGAAGACATCGCTGAATTATCAAAATAAATTTCAAATACCGACAATCCGTCGATTAGTCCAAGTCCTGAAATAAAATTATGCATCCAATTAGTCTGAACCGTGGCCTTAAAGCATGCCACAAACTCAATTTTTATAGTGGATGCAACTATAACAGACTGTTTTTCACTCATCCATGATATTGCTCCTTCAGCTAACGGGAACAAATAACCAAATATGAATTTGCTTGTATCCACACAACCATCATAATATGAATATTCAACCACATCAAGATGATCAGATCTTCTATAAGTGAGCATATGATCTTTCGTTCCTTGTAAGTATCGCAACACTTTCTTTGCAGTCTTCCATTGATCCATTTCTGGATTACTTTGATATCGTCCTAACATCCCAACAACAAAATTGATGTATGGTCTCGTACATGTCTAGGCATATATTAGGATCCTAACTATTGATGCATAAGGAATATCTTTCATTGATGCATAAGTATTTCCAGGTTAATTTTAAGTGGTCTGAAAATATTGTCGACTAGTCCAAGTTCTGAAATAAAGTTTCACAGTCAATTAGTCTGAACTGTGGCCTCAAAACATGCCACAAACTCAGCTTTAATAGTGGATGCAGTCTTGTCGCACTCTTTCATAATATTTCTCCTCCAGCTAACATGAATAAATAACCAAATATGAATTTTCTTGTATCCACACAACCAACATAATCTGAATATCCAATCACATCAAGATGATCAGATCTTCTATAAGTGAGCATATGATCTTTCGTTCCTTGTAAGTATCGCAACACTTTCTTTGCAGCCTTCTAGTGATATATTCCTATATTACTTTGATATCGGCCTAACATCCCAAGCAAAACTGATGTTTGGTCTCGTACATGTCTTGGCATACAGTAGGCTCCCGACTATTAATACATAAGGAATATCTTTCATTTGCTTATGTTTCAATTCATACTTAGGATATTGATTGAGATAAATTTTATCTCCTTTTTGAATTGAAACGGGCTTGATGAACATTTTTCCATTTTAAATATCGCTAACACTTTATTAATATAGGCTTTTTGAGACAATTCCAACAATCTCTGTGATTTATCTCGGAATATTTCTATTCCAATTACATGGGATGCCTCTCCTATATCTTTCATTTTAAAATTGTTAGAGAGAAATTTCTTGATATCGTGCAACAAACCAAGATCATTAGTAGCAAGCAACATGTCATCAACATACATGACTAATATAATAAACTTACTCCCACTGACCTTCAGATATATATATCGATCAACAGTATTTTCCTTAAATCCAAAGGTGACAATAGGTTCGTTAAACTTAAGATACCATTGCCGGAAAGCTTGTTTAAGTCTGTATATTGATTTCTTAAGTTACACACCATGTGTTCCTTTTCTTTAATGACAAATCCCTCTGGTTGATCCATAAAAACTTCCTCCTCTAAATTTCATTCAGAAATACGATTTTCACATTCATTTGATGTAGCTCTAAGTCATACTGAGCTACTAAAGTCATTATAATTCTGAGTGAATCTTTTCTAGAGACATGTGAAAAGGTCTCTGTATAGTCAATTTCATGTTTCTGAGTGAAACCTTTAGCAATAAGTCTGGCCTTGTGACGTTCGATGTTGCCATTTGAGTCGCGTTTGGTCAAAAAGATCCATTTACACCCGACTTTTTTGCAACCTTCTGGTAATTCAACAAGGTCCCAAACTTCATTTTGTTCCATAGATTTCAATTCATCTTTTATAGCATCTATCCATTTATCAAAATTATTACTTTCAACGGCTTGTGAAAATGAAACTAAAGCACTAACAATTTCCAAGTTAATTTCTGACTCGTGTAGATATACCAAATAATCATCAGAAATAGCAGGTCTCCTTTGTCATTGAGATTTCTTAATGATACTTCTTGTGATTTATTTACGGTAGGTTCATCAATTATGACTTCATTCTGAATAGCAGGATCATTTAATTATTGTTCTTGTTTATTGTTAGACGGTACAATAATTTCAAGAACAACCATTTTAGAAGAAGTGCAGGGTAGATGAATTTGTACCCTAACTTGTTTAATTTTCATATTACGTGGTTCTTCACTCCCACTAACTTCACCATTCTCAATAACCTAGCATTTCCAGTTTCAACTATTCTCGTACTATGATTAGGATAGTAAATTCTATACCTTTTTATTTTTTTGGATAATCAATGAAGAAATCACTGATTATTCTTGAATCCAGCTTCTTTTCTTATGAGTTATAGACTCTTAACTTTTGTTGGGCATCCTCAAATATGTAGGTGCCTCAAACTAGGTTTCCTACCAGTCCACAGTTCAAAATGTGTCTTCTGAACTGCTTTACTAGGAACCCTATTTAATAAGTAAACGCCAGTCCTTAAAACATTCATCCACAATGAAATGGATAAAGATGAATACTCGACATACTCGTAACTATATCCATTAATGTACGATTACACCTTTCTGCCACACCATTTTATGGTGGTGTGCCCGACATTGTGTATTAAGCACATATGCCACGCTTTTCAAGAAATTTAGCAAATTAACCAGGGTGTTGTCCAGTTTCATAATATCTTCCATAATTCTCACCACATCTGTCTGACATGATTATTTTCACTTTTATTTCTAGTTGCCTTTCAACCTCATTAATAAATACTTCTAAGACATTTAATGTTTGAGATTTTTCATGCAACAAATAGACAGATACATAACATGAAAAATCATCAATAAAGGTGATAAAGTACTTTTCTTTACTGAAAGATGGGACATAAAAAGGGACAACATATATCAGTGTGTATAATTTTAAGAAGTTGTGTGCTTCTTGTGACTCATTTCTTTGTGTGTCTTGTTTGTTTTCCTTTAATACAATCCACACAAATATTAAGGTCTGTAAAATCCAAATTTGAAAGAATTTCATTCTTAACTAATATTTTCAGTCTTTCTTTGAATATGTGAGCTAAACGTTTATGCCACAAGTAAGCAGATTGTTCATTCACTAAACTTTATTTGATTCCAACATTATAATGTAGAGCTAAGAGTGTTTCGGCAAACAAATTATCAAGATTCAATTTGTATAAGCTAACACAAAGAATACCAGTACCAATGAGATGAATATGCTTAAACAAGTTAAAACATCCATTACCGAAATTAAAAGAGTATCCAGCCTTATCCAACTTAGGTAAAGAAACTAGATTTCTCGAAAGAGAAGGTACATAACAAGTTTAAAATAAATCTAAGTGATGGCCAGTATCTAGGATCAAACGATAAGTCCCGATAGCTTCAAGTGGAGCCGTCACTCTATTCTCCATGTATACATATCTTTCATTCTTGTTTATGATATGTGTTGTAAGGAATCCCTACATCATATTAGAAATATGAAAAGTTCAAGCAGAGTCAATCCACTAAGTATTATAAGGAACTTCAGTTAAATTTTATTCGAGACATGTAAAAGCACTAGACTTACCTTTCTTCTCGAACCATGCCTTATGTTTCAGGTAATCTTTCTGAAAGTTTCCAGATTTTCCACAGAAACGGCACTTATCATTCTTGTGTTCCTTCTTATGTACTTGATAGGAGGACTCATTAACATTATGTTGCCTCTGTTTTCTCTTACCATGTTTCTTTCCTTTCTTTCCAGCTCCTTGATGACTTACAAGGTTAATGGAGTGTGATCCTTGATTCTTTAGCATCGTTTCCTCATGAACCAACATTCTGTGCAATTCATGCACGTTCCATTTGTCTTTCATGGTGTTGTAGTTCATTTGGAAAAGACCATACTCAGATGGTAATGAATTGAACTAGGAAATTTTCATCCACTTCCATTCCCAAAGACTTAAGTCTTACTGTTATGTTTGTCATTTCAATGATATGCTCATGCATGCATGATACGTGAACTATCAAACTTCATGATGGTCAAAGTACCTATTAGTGTCCCAGCAAGAGATTTATTAGCAGTTTGAGAGCATTCTTCCACAAATTTTAGTTCTTTTGCACTTTCAATTTTGGGAAGAGTAAACTTAATGTTGCCCGCAATATTCATTCACATAAACATTAGGCTTAATCTGTTAGACATGCTCCAATGCTTAATGGGGCCTTTCTTCAGCACTGCTAGTTTCAATAATAGCAGTTGGCTTCTTAGCATAAAGTGCAACATCAAGATATAAAACTCTGAGATGAAATTTGATCTGTTCGCACCAATCTGAGAAATTAAGTTTGCTAAAGGTTGTAACAGAATTGAATGAAGAGCAAATGTTGCAAATAAAATATGCTCACTCGTTAATGCTTTGAGTTATGAATTTAACCATATTATCAGATTCAAAAATGGTTTCTTGTAGATTTAAGTGTACTTCGATGCTCACCTTTGGACAGAACATCAAAATACTTAATTTAAAAATAATGAAGCTTAAATATGAACATAAGTTGATAATTTTTAATGTCGGCAGCGGAGGACCAACGAGAAAGTACCGAAAGGAACCTTTACAAGGTTGACCAGTCCTGGCAGAAGGAAACCTGGAATTCAATATAGACCCAAAACACCCTGACGCCACCTCGGCTTAGCGGGATAAAACAGGATCATCATTCCAAATTCCAGATATCTTGCCTGGACCGTCCTCTGCCTGACCTCCATACTTTCTCCGATGAATCATAAGTTTTCAACTAAAGCATTATTACTATGATTCCCAGTAGTCTGGTGTAACATAGTTCAACACACGTATTTATCCTACCATGTAGGCTGGATAATAAAAGTATATAAAAAATTTAAAAACAATAATTAAAATTTACCTATAGATGGGTATTTGTGCTCAGTAGAGAGGGAGATGAATCAAACTCTGAAAGTTTATTTAGTGCTTTGTTTTTACAATAGAGAAGAGGGTAGCCAAAAGTCTGCCCTTAACTAAAACATAGGATCCTTATATAGAGGATCGTAGACATAAAAAACAAACGATCGAATGTTGCCGACATATGTGGGTCCACTACATGTGATCGATTGAAAAAGTAACTATGGCCTACTACTTATGGCCGACAAGAAAATTTAGAAAAAGCCCAAAATATTGTGGGGCTCATAAGTACAATAATACATTTTACTTTATAAAAGTAGATTCCCCGCGTCCAGAGGCTTTATGATGGGTCCGACTGCTTTTACATTTTTTCTTTTCCTTTGTCTTTTTCTTTGTTTGAGGATTCCTCCTTATCCTGGAATTTCCTGAGATATGCTTCGATGTTAAAGTCTGCATCATTAGGGTCTTGAGAGTCTTGGATATGATCTTCTTCTGTATGAAATTATGAATGGATGCCATATAAGTATCTGAAGCGAATTCTTCTTCTAGATTTTTTATCAAATCCCTTTTTACTTCTGCCATATACGTGGCTATAATTTCTTCCTTTGATATTACTCCTTTTTTAAGTTGGAGCTTCCTAGAAATATGCTGAAATGGACTATTAACCTCGGTTTGTGGTCCGTCATTCTTTAATTTGGTATAATTTTCAGTGGCTCCATTAATTTGGTCTAGAAGTTCTTGACCATTTAATATTCCATCTTTATCTTTTTGTGATAGTTTTTTTCCAAAACCTTATATAAAAGGTTCTTTGTAAACATGGAATCTGTTCTGGGTTATAACCCACTTCAACAAACCATTTCATGATCCATGGAATGGAGAACTCTATGAAAAAATGTATATTAGCAACTCCTTTTATGACAGATTTATGATTCTCGAACTCTATGATCTTTGGAGGTACATCGATTCATTCAGTATATAAACTCTTGAATGGTTGTGACAGGATACCCATGGTGGGATCATAGTTCTTCCACCAATTTAAAAACCAATAATTTGGGATGTTCTGTTTATAAACTTGAGAACAGATCTTTATGAACCATGAGTGCTTTTTATTTAGATTTTCATATAAAATACTTTATGAAAAGATTCAATACAATCACAATAATTGAACTTTACCTGAACCTTCTGCTCAGGGTGGAAATATTGTTGTTCTTTCATGGTACTAAAACCCCAATTTTCTGGAGTAAGTATCTTTTTTATAATATTCATTGGAAAATAATGTTGAATATCAGTCGATCCTGTATTTGAGAGTATAGTCTCATAATGCATTCTTGTTTTATAACTCAAGACGGGATATGACCCTGTTTCTAGGTATCTCTCCATGAGCTTCCATGGCTCATCCTTCCCTTAGAGATCTTTATAATCTAGGAGAAGTATACATTATTTTCCTCATGTTTTTCATAGTCATCATTATCATTTTGCTCATCAGTGGCAACCTCTGAATAAGACGGCTGTGGAGAATTATTATTGTCCTTGAATTTTATGAAATCCATGAATTGCTGATATAACGGATTTTCTTTATCAAAATTAGAAGATCCTGTTCTGACTCCTTGCTTGGAAGGGATATTACCCCGTCCTCATCCTCCTCTTCCCCTAAAGAAATTGGGGTGCTTGGCCTCATCCTGAAAATAGGCAAACATAAAGTTATGAACTTAATTATTCTCTTGTTAGAAAATCAGGGAGACTATTATCTGATCCCTTTTTATAATGTATCTCAAAATCAAATGGCGCTAGTAAAGCTTGTCATCTAGCAAACATCATTTTAGAAACATCATGTTTGCAATTTTTATTAAACATAAATTTAGCAGATCGGCAATCTGTTTTTATCAAAAAAATTATTGTATAAATCTCCTTGAAATTTTAAGACACATTTGACTATTGCTAAAAAAAAAATTAGCTATTGTGGAAAAGGTTTTTTTACTAGAACTCCACTTGTCCGAATAAAATTGTATCAAATATTGTCACGCCCCAAATTTTCCTAAGTCTTTACTTAGGGCGTGATGGCACCTGGACAATTATTTTCCACCAGGAGCACCATTTAATTCTCTTTATTTAGAAATTTAAACTTATATTCAAATATGGAGCTATTAATAAAAATAACAATAAAGAAATTTGTTTATGACTTTATTGAAAATATAACGCGAGCTCATGCTCGTGCAAATATTGTTTCTACATAGACATACTGACAAATATTATTCTAAGTTGGAAGGGAGACCATTCCACATGGGCATTTCCCGAGACATTGGGACTGACATTCTGAACCTGACGAGTACCAAGCCCGAAACAATGAACTTGGTATGACAAGAGGCTGCGGGACGATCGCTAGCATTGGCGTGGAGTCTTTCCTCTATCACGCTTTCCTGAAACATGTTAAATAAAGAGTCAGTCCTACCATCTAGGGCTGAGTGAGAACCTTACCCTGCAATTCAAAGTAACACCACAATATTCCAAGTGCAATCACATTATAACGTAATAAGCATATTGCAAAAACATATCAGGTTACAACATTTTTAAATATGCAACAACTCCTCATAGGAAATTCTCGGTTTAACTAACACTTCATTTTATCTCGTATTATACGTTAAGACATTCCCCTGCATTTCCACATGTTTATTACATTTATATATTTGTGAACGCGTATTCACTTTTCATATTTATATATAGGTGAACATGTATTAATCTTTCATATTTGTTGTGGCGTGCAACCCGGTCCATTATATTTACGTATTTGTGAACACGTATTCACTTTACGTTTTGTTGCAGCGTGCAACCCGATCCATTGTGTTTACGTATTCGTGAACGCGTATTCACTTTACGTTTTGTTGCGCGCAACCCACCCATTATATTTACGTATTTGTGAACGCGTATTCACTTTACGCTTTGTTGCGTGCAACCCGACCCATTATATTTACGTATTTGTGAACACGTATTCACTTTACATTTTGTTGCGGCGTGCAACCCGATCCATTATGTTTATATTTATATATTTATGTGAACACGTATTCACTTTTCATATTTTTCAGAAGATCGAATAAATAATATTCTCTTTCCCAACATTATGTCATTCATACTTGTAACGGTTATAACTTTTTAACCATAACCCCAACTAAGGTGTTTCTCAAGCGGAAACTAAGGTAAGACGGGGATCTTTCAATGTATCAAATTTCATTTAAAACTACTTTGGGTAACTAACACAAATTTATCCTCAAAACATTCATATGAGATTTGTTTCGGCAGAATTTTTATTAAACAGAACCCAATCTTAGAATAGTCATAACTCCTAATCTGTAAACCCGTTCAAGCCCCATAAAATCTCAAAACGACGAGAACAGATATCTACACGTCTCCATGTGAACCATCCTTCCATATTCTGTACCATTTGGTACAGTTTTACACTTTTATTCGCTGCCCTTCCTGGATCTCGATTGATCCGAGGCAGAAACTTTAAACAGCGATAACTCTCAATCCGTAAGTCGGATAGACCCCCGTAAGGTCTCAAAATGTCCACAACAGAGAGATCTAGAACTTTCATTTAGCAACAATTTTTATATTCCCCACACATTAGTACAGTTTTACGCTTCCACGTCCTGCCCTTCTGGATTCCGATGAATCCGAGGCAGAAACTTCAAACTACAATAACTCTCAACTCGTAAGTCCGTTTTAATAACTCTTTATCTATATCTGTCCGTAACAGAGAGATTTACAACCATGTAAATTTTCATATAATTCTAATAAGTAAAACTCAATAAAAACAGTCCGTAATTATGCCTTCACGAATTTCGACCAAATCTAAGGCAGAAACTTTGAACTATGATAACTTTCAAACCGTATGTCCATTTTACCTCATTTTTAGTTCTATATGATCATATTAGAGAGGTGTACCACTCTTCCGAATTTCATCAAATTCTAACAATTATAACTCAGTGAGAACAGTTCGTAAAGTTCATGACGCAACTAGTCGTCTAAACAATCAAAAGTTCAATATTTCTTTTCAACACTCAATTCTTATTCTAACATGTATTGAACTAAAAATAAAGGATGTTACCAAGAATTTCTGAGTGAGAAAACTCACCTTGTAAGTGTGAAGATTATTGTTGTGTGGTTGCTAGAATTATTCTTACTCTCTAGTATTTTGCTTCTTGTTCTTCTTGCCCTCTTGGTATTTTTTTCCTCTTCTTTTCACTTGTTTTTTTCTGATTTTCTAACTTTTATGTTATGTATTTTGTTTGTGTGTAAATACAATGTATAATTGGAGAGTTTTCTATAACCTATGGGAGGTGGAATGACAAGAGTTGGAGGGGAAATGAAAAGAGGGGAAGCAAAGGAGTAAAGGACGTGCACCAATGCTGCATGTGTTTTTTTTTTCTTTTGTTTTTTTGTTTTCTTATTTTCATTTTATCTATTTATTTATCCAACTTTAACACTAACTCTATCCCATTCAATTTATTCATTATTTTCTTATATATATATATTTTTATTAACTCAACCACAACTATATATTATTATTATTTTTTCGGATTTTACATTCTCTCCTCCTTAAGCAACATTCGTCCTCGAATGTGAATAAGGTCGTAACATTATCACATAGACACAATAATGTTTATTGTTATTGTAACAAATTTGGGGCTTCACATTCTCCCTTCCTTAAGAAGCATTCGTCCTCGAATGAGAATAAGGTTGTAACACATGCATATAGACACGCAAATGACACACATATGATGTACTATGTAACGCATTTTTTTTATTACCTTAGTCAAATAGGAATGAATATTTGACTTTCATCGCCTCTTCGGCTTCCCAGGTGACTTCCTCGGTGGAGTGGTTCCTCCATAGGACTTTCACGGAAGCAATATCTTTATTCCTAAGGCGCTTAACCTTCCTATCAAGTAATTCCACCGGAACTTCTTCATATTGAAGCTCCTTATTAAGAATTATCTCCTGGGGAAGGATGACGTGACTTGGATCGTGCAAGTATTTTCGTAACATTGACACATGAAATACCGGATGCACTGCTTCCAGCTCTTGTGGAAGTGCTAACTCGTAAGCCACATTCCCAACTCTTCGCAAGATCTCATATGGCCCAATAAACCTTGGGCTCAATTTCCCTTTCTTACCAAAAACGCATCACTCCCTTCATTGGGGACACTTTTAAAAATATTTTCTCCCCCTCTTGGAATTCAAGATCTCTTTTCCGATGATCTCTTTACCAAAGCGGCTATGAGCTGTTTTGATCCGCTCCCGAATCATCTGTACCTTATCATTTGTTTCTTGAATGACTTCAGGTCCGAACAGTTGCGTCTCACCCACCTCGAACCATCCAAGTGGAGACCTACATTTTCGTCCATATAATGCTTCAAACGGGGTCATTTGTATGCTAGAGTGAAAACTATTGTTGTAGGGGAACTCAATTAGACATAGATGGTCCAACCAGCTTCCCTGAAAATCTAACACACAAGATCGCAACATGTCCTCAAGTGTTTGGATTGTTCGCTTATCTTGCCCATCTGTTTGCGGGTGGAAAGTCGTGCTTAACTTAACTTTTGTCCCGAGACCCTGCTGGAAACTTTGCCAAAAGTGTGAGGTGAGCTGGGAACCCCTATCTGAAATAATTTGTAAGGGAATCCCGTGTAACCGCACAATCTCCTTCAAATAAATCTGTGTGTACTGTGGTGCGCGATACGTAGTCTTGACCGGTAAGAAATGGGCTGACTTTGTAAGTGATGCGCGATTAGATGCACACACTTTTAAACGCAAGTGCACGTTATCGTATCAAGTAGTATAGTCTTGGATAAGACCGAATATCGTCCTCTAGGATTAGGGTCCAAGTATCAGTTATCTATTTTCTAGTATCTATTTGGTGAATTAATGATTGATTGTTTGGTTTGTAATTTAGAGTTATGAAAGCTAATTAAATATAAAGATTTAATTCAGATGTGATGAGAATAGGGCTTCTATGTATCCTTACTATCCGCTTATGCTACTTACTAATACATTAACTTATGGTGTTCTTCTTTTGGAGAAAGCAGGTTTACGAAATCGTTTTATACTCCCGTTAGGGTTATATAAACACTCAACCCCAGTATTGTTCCTTACCTAACTTTCGCTGATAAGGGTAACGTTATAGGAGGATTAAGCACAAAAACCTAGTTGACCGTCACACACAATGCGCAAAATTAGGGTTGTTAAGCCTCTCATCAACGCTACAAATCTAATTGAGGTATTTTCATCCCCAATTCAAGATATTCATCCAACTTACAAAGATATTCACAATCCCCTTTTCGTAACTGATTAGAAATCATATAGTGATAACTAGTTGTCAATTAGCTACCAAGAATTCAACTCAATTATTGGATAGATCTCTCAATAAGAATAATTACCACAAGCATGCATTAATTTATAACATAAGGTTCAAGAAATTCAACATAGAAAGCCCTATAAGAGAATTAGTTCCTAGCCATGAATATGACAAGAACTAATTCAAAGTTCATCATGCAAAAACTGAATTAAAGAAAAGAAAAAGGAAAGAAATTACTAATGTTTAGGTCTCCAATCTCCTAGCAAGAAAATCTTGAGTTGTGCAAGAAAGGGAACCCTCAAAAACTGCCTAGGGTTCTCCTTTTATAGGTTTAAAACGCCTCCCTTCTTTTCCCTGCAGGCCTGGCCCAAAAATCCGTCAAAAGACCTAATTTACTGCGTGGCGCGCTGCCGCAGACGGCCGCGGGCGCGGAAGTTCTGCGATCCGTCGGTGTTTTGGCGCCGCGCCCGATATCTCGCTGTCGAGGGCGTCGCGGCTGTATCTTTGTAGCTCTCGGATGTTTAGCGCGCCGCGCCCGCCGTGATTTGTCTTAGGGAGCCGCGGCGAAGTCTTCGCCTCGAATAATGGCGCCGCGGCCCTCGCTTTGCGTGAGGCGCCACTGGCCGGTCCGGATTTTAGCCTTGTTCGCCACTTTCTCTGTTTCGCTCGCATCTCCTCTTTGCCCTCTTTTGCTCCTTTTCCGCCATTTGGCCATTTCAACCACTTTGACTCAATAGAAAGAAAAACTATCCTAATACGACACTTATATGTGAAAAATGGTACAAAAGACTAACTAAATAAGACTCAAAAGGTGTATATAAAATTCAGCGATCAAATACCCCAACTTAACCTTTGCTCGCCTCGAGCAAAGATAGAAAGAAATACAATAAAAGACTCAAAAGAATGAAAATAAAGGACTCCTGTCATTAATCACTTTTCTGCATAGATGTTAACTAGAAAACATGAAGGTTAGCAGAATAATATGCAGGAACATATAGCATGGAATTTCAACACATTGAGCTAGATATTTCGCAAACTCATACTTATCATGCTTAAATGGAAGTCCATATACTAAAGCATGCATATCAATTCAAGAATTCATATGGCATGCTTACTTGCTATTCTCCACTAATTCGATATGCATAAAGAGATCTTCGTGACTTTGAGGGTTGTAATGTTGGCTTAGGTAGGGGTTGGTAAAGATAGGCATTTAGGCTCATTTTTCTGTACCATAAGCTCTTTGGCTTTTCAATTTTTCCCTTTTTCTTTTGATTATTTCCTTCACTTCAATTCTATCATTCCCCTCTTTTGTTTTGGGAGAGTGAAGTGTATTATACTAATAGGCACCCCCAAACTTAGGCTTTGCCTCTTTCTTATTACTTTTTATTGGTGCAACAAACTCATTCACTCTTTTTGTCTCTTTTTAACACAATTGATTCCACTATTTCATATTTGCACTTATGATACAATTTGTGGGAACATAGGTGTCAAAGAAGAAGTTTCAAATTTAGGCTCAATTAATGACTAGGGATATTTTTAAAGTACAGGATAGAAAAGAATGGTAAGAATTGGCTATCAAAGAAATGCTTGAGTCATCTCCCTAACATACATATCCTAACTATTTCGCCTCAAATAGCAAGCAATCATAACACATAAGCATTTATCATTTAGCATGCATAACTCAAGTAAGAAACTCCAAATAGACAGATTCTGTGAGTTTTTGGCATATCTAGCCTAAGTTTTTAGATAGTTGCTTCAATTCCTTTACATTATTCCACCTTACTTCACTAGGTGTTTCTAGCAACTACAGCATATATGATCTTTGACAGGCAATTATGACTCAAAAAGAGAAAAAAAAATTGGTGACTCAAAATAAACATAAAACAAAGAAAAAGACTTAATTAAAACATAACATGACACACAAATAAAACACCCCCAAACTTAAATCACACATTGTCCCCAATGTGTGTAAGACTCAAAGAAAATAAAAGAAAAAGACACTTACGCACTTTGGCTAAAATGGTGGTGGCGGTGGATAATGCTTTGACTATTGGTTGAACAAGCGCACTCACTGCCGATTTATTGCCTTGTTTCTGCTGTCCTTGTACTATCGCTGCAGCGTCCGCATCATCTCCTTCGTGTTGGTATAATTGCCCCATCAGGCTCAAGGTTCTCGCTTTGTGGTTGGCGGTGGTCGGGTCTCGCTTCATATGAGCCCCTATTTCGTGCTCATCTTCATCCATGGTTGCCTCTCGCTGCCGCCGCTGGTGGTGCTCTCCGTCTGCCGTCGGGGTTGGGTGCGGGAAAGAGTGCACTATCCCATAGACACCGCGGTTGGTTTCTTTCATGCGAGTATTCGCGTAGTTGTGGGACCGCACTCACGTGGCATAGATCGTAATAAGTGAACCGTGTCCCAATCCACCGCTGTCACCAACTCGCTGATTTCTTCTATGCTCGCACTATCTCTTTCCCACATCAATTACTTTTCCCGTCATGATTCCATATACTAGCTTAATTGCCTTCCGCACTCTGGTGAAGCGTGGACGGGATCACGCGCGCCGATGAAGATAGCCACGCCTTGGTCGCTTTGTTGAATCGCACCGCCAAGGTTTCTAGATCCATTTCTTCCAATCTCAAAGTCACCTCGTGGTAGCTCATCGTGTTCGCGATGTTATTCGATCGATGTTGTTCGCTTCCTAGACCATGTTCTAAAATGGTTCCAATCACTACTTTCTTCAACATCAATCGCTTTTAGCGTTGTATTTATCGCTTCGCATACAGCATATAATTTCCCTTACAAAGCACCCTTCGCCTTCTCCGAAAGTTTGCATAAAATTCCCGCACTATCATTGTTGTATTCATCGGTGTTATCTTCTCCGATTGACAAATCTCTTCCACCCCTTAGCTTCAATCATCGCCTGACGGGCTCATAAACGCCTTTCCTCCCCATAGATCCCCTTTGGTAATCCATTCCTTCTCGGAATTACTGCCCAGTATCAAGTCTTTTGTATCTTTGGTAGGCCCGGTAACTCACAAACCTATTTTCATCGTATTGGGGTGTTGGGGTGGATGCGAGCTTCTTCTTCCCGTGGCCATGGTTAAAACAGCTGAGCTTTTAACTTAGTGGCACAACGTCTCCTACACACTCAACAACTAGCAAATAAAAACAACACCCCAAACTTCAATCTTTCTACTCAATACCCACAACCTTCTTTTCTACTCCTTTCTCCAACTTCACAATCACTTTTCAGCCTCCGAACTACTCCAACTACAATACTTCTCCAAACTACTACCTCCTATGACTTTAGTAAAAGGATTCAAGAACAAGGATAGGGATTACCTTTTGATGAGAAGATTAAAGCTTGTTCTTGTTTCAATTGGTGGGTTGAGCCTATGGAATGGAGCTTTGTTGTTTGAGATAGTTGGGAGCTTTTGGGAATTTAAGAGTTTAGGTTGTGGTTGGGTTGGATTTGTGGAGGATTTGTGGGAGAATTTCTGAAATTTCGTGGGTTTTTGGAGAGGGAAGGTTAGGTTTTTGAAGTTGGAATTGGGAAAGATCTGATTTTGGGCGCTTTTAGTTCGATTTCCGCCTGCGCGCTTTAGCCGCGCGCTAATCATCCGCGCTTCCGGGATTTTCGCGCGCTGCCGCTTCCTGGTGCCGCGCGCTAAACTCGCCAACTTTTCGAATTCTACCGCCGCGCCTCGCCTCGGGCGCCGCGCTTTAAACTTCCGAGCCTGTTCAGATCTTTTGGCGCCGCGCCTCGCTTTCAGCCGCGCGCTACCCGCTTTTCGAAATCCTGCTTTCGGTTTTTCGTCCCCGTTTAATTTCAGACTACAATCACTCAAACAACAAGATCCAATACCGCGAGATCGTTTCTTAGACAAAATAAAATTAAACTAATGATAGAAATTAAAATAACATAATTGAAAACATTGGGTTGCTTCCCAAGTAGCTGTTTTTAACGCCTTTTAGCCTGACGCAAGTTCCTTAGACTTAATAGCCTTGGGGTGGATTAAGTCCCCAACTAATCCATTTCCGCCACATTTGGCGCTTCTTTTCTTCTTTTCTTTTAGCATTATCGTGAGTAGGAGTTCCGGACATTTACCTCATTTAGTGTCATTTCAAAGAAACCATGCCGCTTCTTGGGCTCATCACTCTTTGGTCAGACCGTAGTGGCTCGCGATTGGGGTTCATGGTGTTGATTGCAAAACACCTACTCACGGGGTGGTGGTTCGATGACATGTTTAAACACTTTAAACACCATTTCTTCATTCTCCACCCTTAGCGTTAACTCTCCTCTTTCAACGCCAATCACGCCTACCCGTTGCTAGGAATGGCCTCCCAATATGATAGGGATTTCGCATCTTCTTCCATATCAAGGATGAGAAATCTGCAGGAAGAAGAACTTTCCTACTTTCACAATCACGCCCTCAATCTTGCCTCGCAGAACCAATCCACTGTCGGCTAGTTGCAGACTCACAGTGGTTGGTTCGCCTCTCCCAACTCCAACCTTTTAAAACCGACAGGGCATCGATTTATACTCGCCCCAAATCGCATAGAGCTCATTGCAAGTCACCCCGCCATGTGCAAGGTAATGTGAAGCTTCCGTGGTCCTTAAGCTTTGGTGGCAACTTCTTTGCAGAATAGCACTACACTCTCTCATTAGTGCTACTACCTCATATTCCGCCCTTTTCTTCTTTTCCCCAATATCTCTTTCATAAACTTGAAATAGGATGGCATCTGCTCTAATGCCATGAAGGGTATGTTGATGTGCTTCTTGAATACTTCCAAAAATTTGGAGAATTGTTTATCCACCACCTTCCTCTCAGAACCTCCGGGAAAAGGAATCTTTCAGTATACTCTTCCTGGAGTTTTCTATCGATGGGCTAGGCGGCCATCTTCTCTTTTCCTAATTCTGCTTTCTCCTCAACTACTGGTTGAAGTGGCTGCTGCTCCAACTGTTTTCCACTTCTCAACCGCATCGCTTTACACCGCTTCCTGATTTACCTCTGTATTGCTTGCAATGTCCCTCGTGGCTCGATGTTTGTGCCTTTGCTAGCCCTACTTGTGTTTCCAAATTTCAACGAGGCTCTAGCTTCGCTAAAATCGCGTCAAGGCGTTGGCCATCTTTATTCTGACTACTTCGATCGTCTGCGTTTGCTTGAATCGCGCGCGCTGCTGGTGTGGGGCTTGAGCGGCGGTCGTTGATTTCGTATCACGGTTTTGATATCGCCTCTATACCGATTCTGCGCTTCGATATTGGTTTTGTTGTCTCGCACTGCTCGCTGCCCGTACTGCTCGCCTGGCCTCGTACTGCTCGCGCTGCCCCGATCTCTCCATGAGAAATTTGGGTGATTCCACCACCCTGGATTATAAGTGTTGGAGTAGGGGTTGCCTCTGATAATTACCTACTGCCTGACACTCTGCCTGCTCCATTGGTATGTTGTTGGGATCCGCTGAAGGACACCTATCAAATGTATGTGGGCCGCCACATATCTCACAATTTTTGGGCATCAGACAAAGATTCATCGACATCAGATCTTCAGAATCGCTTTCGCTAGAAGAGCTACTGGGCATTGGCGCAAGAATAAGATCTACTTCGTGGACCCACGCTTCTTCTTCCACTAGTCGCCTCTCCTCCGTGACATGGTTGTTAGTGGTCATATCTTCTAATAACTCGAGCGTGGGTTGTTTTCCTACGAATGCTCCACTGGCCGCATCTATGATGGTTACGGTTTGTCAGCTCGCCGTTGTAGAAGATGTGGACCAAGTTCCACAACTCAATGCAATGGTGTGGACACTTCCTCCGTAGATCCTCGAACCTTTCCCATGCTTCATATAAGGACTCTCCATCAGCTTGGTAGAAGTTATTCAACTCCCCTCTCAATTTTGATGCTTTACAAGGCGGAAAGAACTTAGCTAGAAATTTTTGTGCCAGCTCGTGCCATGTGAATATCGAATCGGTGGCAGGAATTCAACCATACTTTTGCTCTATCCTCGAGTGAGAAAGGAAAGAGCCTCAACTGACGGCATCATCGCGAACGCCGTTATATTCGAAAGTAGCACATAGCTCCAAGAAATTAGCTATGCGTGCATGCTGATCCTCCACGGCGATCCGAATTGCACGCAGGCCGTACCATGCTCGTAATTGCCGGCTTTATCTCAAAATTGTTGGCTCTATTGCAGGAGCCTAATGCAAGTCGTGCTCCATTCACTCGTAGCACATAATCTCCCAAACTTCTTCTCGGCCGGATTCGGACTCTATCCTCCACATCTATCGCACTTGGCCGAGGATCTCCGGGTTAAATTGATTTTCACCTAACCCTCTCTCATCCCGTTATTGTTTAGATTACCGCCCATCTCTATCAAAGTTGCAATTCGTTGATTCTTTCTGCTCGTTTGCAGTTTTCTCAATCTCGTGATTGAAGGAACAAGAGTACCGCTTCCTCTCTCCTTCGCATAAACCGATTGCAAATAGATCAAAACAGAAAACAAATCACAGAACCCGAATTTTCGTAAAAACTAAAAATAAAAAAATAAAATTAAAACCAAATTAGAAATTAAAAATAGATAATTTGATATTGAACTATTGCCTAATCCCTAAGAACGCCAAAAACTTGATGCGCGATTAGATGCACACTTTTAAACGCAAGTGCACGTTATCGTATCAAGTAGTATAGTCTTGATAAGACCGAATATCGCCCTCAGGATTAGGGTCCAAGTATCAGTTATCTATTTTCTAGTATCTATTTGGTGAATTAATGATTGATTGTTTGGTTTGTAATTTAGAGTTATGAAAGCTAATTAAATATAAAGATTTAATTAAGATGTGATGAGAATAGGGCTTATGTATCCTTACTATCCGCTTATGCTACTTACTAATACATTAACTTATGGTGTTCTTCTTTTGGAGAAAGCAGGTTTACGAAATCGTTTTATACTCCCGTTAGGGTTATATAAACACTCAACCCCAGTATTGTTCCTTACCTAACTTTCGCGATAAGGGTAACGCCATAGGAGGATTAAGCACAAAACCTAGTTGACCGTCACGCACTATGCGCAAAATTAGGGTTGTTAAGCCTCTCATCAACGCTTACAAATCTAATTGAGGTATTTTCATCCCCAATTCAAGACTGCTATCCAACTTACAAAGATATTCACAATCCCCTTTTCGTAATCGATTAGAAATCATATAGTGATAACTAGTTGTCAATTAGCTACCAAGAATTCAACTCAATTATTGGATAGATCTCTCAATAAGAATAATTACCACAAGCACGCATTAATTTATAACATAAGGTTCAAGAAATTCAACATAGAAAGCCTTATAAGAGAATTAGTTCCTAGCCATGAATATGACAAGAACTAATTCAAAGTTCATCATGCAAAACTGAATTAAAGAAAAGAAAAGGAAAGAAATTACTAATGTTTAGGTCTCCAATCTCCTAGCAAGAAAATCTTGAGTTGTGCAAGAAAGGGAACCTCAAAACCGCTAGGGTTCTCCTTTATAGGTTTAAAACGCCTCCTTCTTTTTCCTCGCAGTTCGCCCAAAAATCCGTCAAAAGACCTAATTTTTACGCTGTCGGCCATGCCTCGCAGACGGCCGCGCGCCAAGTTCTGCGATCCGTCGGGTGTTTTGGCGCCGCTACCATATTCGCTGTTCGGTAGCCGCGTACTGTATCTTCGTAGCTCTCTGATGTTTAGCGCCGCGCCGTGACCGCCGTTTGCGGAGCCGCGCGCTGAAGTCTTCGCTCGAATAATGGCGCCGCGCCCTCGCTGCCGCAGTGAGGCCATGGCTACCGGGTCCGGATTTTAGCCTTGTTCTCCACTTTCTGCTTTCGCTCCGCATCTCTCTTTGCCCTCTTTTTGCTCCTTTTCCGCCATTTGGCCATTTCAACCACTTTGACTCAATAGAAAGAAAAACTATCCTAATACGACACTTATATGTGCAAATGGGACAAAAGACTAACTAAAACAGACTAAAAGGTGTATATAAAATACACCGATCGAAGTCGATCAACAATCACCCAAATAGAATCATACCCTTCTCGAGTTTTCAGAGACCGGTTACAAAATCCATATGAATCGCCTCCCATTTCCACATGGGGACCCCAATGTCTGAAGTAATCCGCCAGTTTTTGATGTTCAAATTTTCACCACGACATATAAGACACATCCCGACAAACTCCGCAACGCCCTTCTTCATCCCGCCCCACCGCAATTTGCCTTGAGGTCCCGATACATTTTTGTTGACCACGGATGAATGGAATATCTTGTGTTGTGACCTCATCTAAGATTTTCCTCCTTAGATCCTTTACCTTAGGAACACATAACCTACCCTTATACCGGGCGGTTCCGCCATTATCTCCCAATGTAAATCGTGAAGGTTTTCCTGCTCGATCCTCTCCAAATCCAACAAACTCAGATCCTCAAACCGACTTTCTTTTATTTAAGCTAAGGCATCGCGAGGTATCATGTACCACCACCCTACCTTCACCGATCTCGCTTAAGCTAACCCCGAGGTTTTCCAATCTTTGTACCTCCGAACAATACCTCTTTGTATTGCCAAACGAGCCAAGCGCCCATCGATCTCCCATCGAGCGTCACCACCACGCTGCTTTCCTGGATGGTAAAGAATACTAAGGTCATAATCCTTAAGCAACTCTAACCATCTTCTTTGTCTGAGATTCAAATCCTTCTCCGTGGTTATGCATCGCAAACTCTTATGATCGTAAATATGTCCACACGCACACCATACAAATAATGTCTCCATATTCGTAAGACAAACACCACCGCAGCTAATTCCAAGTCATGAGTTGGGTAATTCTTCTCATGTATCTTCAATTGTCTAGATGCATACGCAATAACCTTTCCAAATCGCATCAAGACACATCCCAACCCAACTCTGTAGGCATCGCAATAGATCGTGAACCCTTTTTGTCCCGATGGTAAGGTTGGGATCGTGCGAAGAGTCAACAATTCTTTTAGTTTCAAAACGGCTTCACATGCTTCCGACCATCGGTACTTAACCGCTTTTTGAGTCAACTGGTCGGAGCAAAGACTAGAAAACCTTTACGAATCTTTCTATAATACCCACCAAACCCAAGAAACTTCTAACCTCCGCTTGAGTGGTTTGCTGGCCGCTTCTTCATCAAGCTTTCTATCTTACTGGTCTACCATAATTCCATCCTTGACACAACATGACCCAAAAAGGCTACTTTTTCCAACCAAAATTCACACTTTGAAAATTTAGCATATAGTTTCTCATGTTTCAAGACTTCAAGACTACCCTCGGATGCTTCTTCATGTTCTTCAACACTCTTCAGAGATTAGGATATCATCTATGAACACAATCACGAACAAATCTAGGAATGGTTTGAAGATTCTGCTCATTAAATCCATAAAAGTCGTTGGGCATCGTTAACCCAAAAGACATGACCAAGAACTCATAATGGTCGACGGGTTCTAAAGGCTGTTTTGGATATATCATCTGGATTTATTTTCAGCTGGTGATATCCCGAACGGAGATCAATCTTGGAAAAATAGCTAGCTTCCTGAAGTTGGTCAAAAAGATCATCGATTCTTGGTAATGGGTATCGGTTCTTGATCGTGACCTTATTGAGCTGCCGATAATCGATGCACATTCGGAGTGATCCGTCTTTCTTTTTCACAAACAGATCGTGCACCCTGAGGGAAACACTAGGCCTTATAAAGCCTTTATCCAGAAGATCCTTCAATTGTTCTTTTAACTCCCTCAATTCAGCTGGGGACATTCGATATGGATGAATAGAAATGGGTCTTGTACCCGGAATTAACTTTATAGCAAACTCCACTTCTCGATCCGGAGGAAGACCTGGAAGATCTTCAGGAAAAACCTCCGGAAAATTTCGGACAATAGGGACATCATTCATCTTGAGGATTCTTTTTGGGTATCCACTATATTAGCCGATACGTACTCCACTCGTGACTTCTCAATAACTTTTGAGCCCCAAGGTAGAAATAACGACACGAGGATATTCCAATCCTACCCCTTATAACAACTTCTGGTTCTCCGGTAAAAGTTAATCTCACTATCTTTCGCCGACAATCTAACATGGCATAACATGCCGACAACCAATCCATACCCAAAATGACGTCGAAGTCTACCATATCAAGTAGTACTATGTTCACCATTGTTCCCCTGCCATTCACTTCTAATGGGAAATTATTTACCACCCGAGAGGCCCAAATTGAGGCCCCTACTGGTGTCATAACCTCAAAAGGTTCACTTAAATAAGAAGGTTCTACGTGTAAATTCTTAGCAAAGCCCATTGACACATATGAAAATGTAGAGTCGGGATCGTACAATACAAATGCAGGAATACTCGAGACTAGAAAAATACCTGTGACCACCGCATTAGATGCTTCTGCCTCATTCCTCTGGGGCAAAGCGTAGAGCCGATTAGAATTGTTGGGTTGTTGACCTCCCTGATTCTGGCGGGGTTGGTTTCCCTGATTTCCTCAGAGGTTGTGGTTGCTTCTGACCACCCCTGAATAGATTGATTTTGGGTCCTCTTCTTGCAATCCCTGGCATAGTGGCCTGACTCTCCACAGTTATAACATGTCTTCGTTAAGAGCCGACATTCTCCATTATGTTTCCTTTGACAAATCTTACAAATCGGTTTGTCACCTCCTGTGTTAGGGTTGGTGGCCTTGTCCTTGCTACCTTGGTAATTAGACCAACTGTGCCCCTTAGGCTTGAAATAAGATCGCCCACGATTGGTTCGGCCTCAAGATCCTTTACTAAACTCCCGCTTCGATTTTGACTCGTTAAATGATCTCGACGTCCAAATCTCTTCTGCGAATATTCTCTTTTGCTTTAGCGAAACCTTCTACCTCAAAGCCATATCTACAATCGAAGATAAGTTCGATCGTTGGCTAACGCCACCACCTTCTTCGTTATGTTCGGTTTAAACCTCTACAAATCGCTGACTCTATCCATTTCGTATGGACGACATGTGTGTCAGATGCCGATAACCTCACGAACTGTGTCATATTCTTGTACATCGCGGTCACCTTGCTTCAATTGTTCAAACTCCCGTCCGAGCGCATCTCGCGCGTATTAGCATAAATTTCTCAATGAACGCCGCTCAACCCTCCCCAAGTCATTGGTGGTGACATCGGGGGACGATTTTTCCTAAAATTCCTCCACCACACCCCTGCATCATCCACTAGTCGCGCGCTACCAAGTTGACGCCTGCCTCCACGCATCCCAATGTGAACATTAAGTCTTCAACTTCATCGAGGAATTCTTTGGGGGTCCTTCCCCGAGTCTGATGGTTCTCTTCTCCTCATAAAATTTGCCCATAGCCTATCGTGCGCTGAGATTCTACACTCGGTCCCGGTGCGCCGCACCTGGCCCCTGGGTCGTCTGCTCGTTCGGGGCTATGACAGAGACACTAGTGCGCGGAACCATGTGGAGCTGCGGTGTCATTAACTCTATGAGTCTATCTAGTTTTTGTCCCACCGTTTCTTGGGCCATTTGACTCTCGTTCTCTCCAACATTTTCTCCGCTCCCTTCAGACACCACTACGTCAACTGGAGGTACATGAGCTTCGTGATGAACCTCCTCTTGAGCCCCCGGGATTTGTGAATTCGCCATTTTCTATGAAGACAAACACACTCATATTTTAGAAGACGAAATGTCTACTCTAGCTCTTAAAATTTTCTTATAGTTAATAAGCATGCGACACCACAAGAAAACGCAGATTAACTAAACAATAATGACAACTCATAACTTGCATTAATAATGTTTCATTCCTCATATTTGAAAATATTTCATGACATTACAATACATCAGAGCATGTCATTCTATGTCACTCCCTATGGCTCTCTTACTCGAACATGCACCTACCACAACACGTTCTAAAGGGCTTAACCGCATAATTCGCCTATTCTGCTGATTTGCATTCAACTCCCTGTGAACCTTCTTCCTTGCTTCCCTTTCCATTTCGCTCATTCTTTCACCTACTACTATTACCTGAAATAGAAATTTGATCCAGGAACCTTCTGTAACATCTCCTCTTAGCATTTTTGCCCCTCTGAATGAGGATCGGAATTTTTCCGGGACAGAGTTGAATATTATCTATAATATGACTCCAATCGGAAAGTTGAAAAAGGTTGGGTCGTAGGAACGCCTCTTCTGTCTACTTCTAAACAAATACGCACAAAGTTCGATTGTGTCGCACATATACTCGTTAAAATCATCTCCCGAGTTCATCTTACGACGCATGAATTTCTTCTGAGCTTGCATTTCCTTTGCTTGTTCCTCGAGTACTTCCCTCTTTGTTGGAACTCGTCTTATAATCACCATCTACACAATAATTATTGGTCAGTATAACGTTGTACAATCTTCTTCCTAACCCGCGTGAAAGATGTAGTACAAGAATCAAGTCTTGAAAAAAGACTCAAGATAGGCACGAGAGGAGTATGAAAGAAGGAAACTTTAGGATGTTATTCCGCTCACTTATTACTAAGGTGGCGCGCACACCGCCGCAATAAGTAACCGCTCAAACACCGACTCAAGAAACTTCCTAGAATCTCCTAACTTCGTTTAGCTCGATACCAACTTGTCACACCCCAAATTTTCCTAAGTCTTTACTTAAGGCGTGATGGCACTGACAATTATTTTCCACCAGAGCACCATTTAATTCTCTTTATTTAGAAATTTAAACTTATATTCAAATACGAGCTATTAATAAAAATAACAATAAAGAAATTTGTTTATGACTTTATTGAAAATATAACGCGAGCCCATGCTCGTGCAAATATTGTTTCTACATGTACATACCGACAAATATTATTCTAAGTTGGAAGGAGACCATTCCATACGGGCATTTCGAGACATTGGGACCGACATTCGAACTCGACGAGTACCAAGCCCAAACAATGGACTTGGTATGACAAGAGGTCGCGGACGATCGCTAGCCTCGCGTGAGCCTTTCCTCTATCACGCCTTCGAAACATGTTAAATAAAGAGTCACCCTACCATCTGTAATGAGTGAGAACCTTACCCCGCAATTCAAAGTAACACCACAATATTCCAAGTGCAATCACATTATAACGTAATAAGCATATTGCAAAACATATCAAAGTTACAACATTTTTAAATATGCAACAACTCCTCATAGGAAATTCTGTTTAACTAACACTTTATTTTATCTCGTATTATACGTTAAGACATTCCTCGCATTTCCACATGTTTATTACATTTATATATTTGTGAACGCGTATTCACTTTTCATATTTATATATAGGTGAACATGTATTCATCTTTCATATTTGTTGCGCGCAACCCGGTCCATTATATTTACGTATTTGTGAACACGTATTCACTTTACGCTTTGTTGCGCGCAACCCGATCCATTATGTTTACGTATTCGTGAACGCGTATTCACTTTACGCTTTGTTGCGCGCGCAACCCACCCATTATATTTACGTATTTGTGAACGCGTATTCACTTTACGTTTTGTTGCGGCGTGCAACCCGACCCATTATATTTACGTATTTGTGAACACGTATTCACTTTACGTTTTGTTGCGGCGTGAAACCCGATCCATTATGTTTATATTTATATATTTATGTGAACACGTATTCACTTTTCATATTTTTCAGAAGATCGAATAAATAATATTCTCTTTCCCAACATTATGTCATTCATACTTGTAACGGTTATAACTTCTTAACCATAACCCCAACTAAGGTGTTTCTCAAGCGAAAACTAAGGTAAGACGGGGATATTTCACTGTACCAAATTTCATTTAAAACTACTTTGGGTAACTAACACAAATTTATCCTCAAAACAGCCATATGAGATTTGTTTCGGCAGAATTTTTATTAAACAGAACCCAATCTTAGAATAGTCATAACTCCTAATCTGTAAACCCGTTCAAGCCTCATAAAATCTCAAAACGACGAGAACAGAGAGCTACACGTCTCCATGTGAACCATCCTTCCATATTCTGTATCATTTGGTACAGTTTTACACTTTTATTCGCTGCCCTTCCTGGATCTCGATAGATCCGAGGCAGAAACTTTAAACAGCGATAACTCTCAATCCGTAAGTCGGATAGACGCCCGTAAGGTCTCAAAATATCCACAACAGAGAGATCTAGAACTTTAATTTAGCAACAATTTTCATATTCCCCACACATTAGTACAGTTTTACGCTTCCACGTCCTGCCCTTCTGGATTCCGATGAATCCGAGACAGCAACTTCAAACTACAATAACTCTCAACTCGTAAGTAAGTTTTAATAACTCTTTATCTATATCTGTCCGTAACAGAGAGATTTACAACCATGTAAATTTTCATATAATTCTAATAAGTAAAACTCAATAAAAACAGTCCGTAATTATGCCTTCCCGAATTTCGACCAAATCTAAGGCAGAAACTTTGAACTATGATAACTTTCATACCGTATGTCCATTTTACCTCATTTTTTGTTCTATATGATCATATTAGAGAGTTGTACCACTCTTCCGAATTTCATCAAATTCTAACAATTATAACTCAGTGAGAACAGTTCGTAAAGTTCATGACGCAACTAGTCGTCTAAACAATCAAAAGTTCAATATTTATTTTCAACACTCAATTCTTATTCTAACATGTATTGAACTAAAAATAAAGGATGTTACCAAGAATTTCTAAGTGAGAAAACTCACCTTGTAAGTGTGAAGATTATTGTTGTGTGGTTGCTAGAATTATTCTTACTCTCTAGTATTTTGCTTCTTGTTCTTCTTGCCCTCTTGGTATTTTTTTCCTCTTCTTTTCACTTATTTTTTTCTGATTTTCTAACCTTTATGTTATGTACTTTGTTTGTGTGTAAATACAATGTATAAGTGGAGAGTTTTCTATAACCTATGGGAGGTGGAATGACAAGAGTTGGAGGGGAAATGAAAAGGGGGGAAGGGGGGGAAGCAAAGGAGTAAAGGACGTGCACCAATGCTGCATGTGTTTTTTTTTTTTTTCTTATTTTCATTTTATCTATTTATTTATCCAACTTTAACACTAACTCTATCCCATGCAATTTATTCATTATTTTCTTATATATATATATATATATATTTATTAACTCAACCACAACTATATATTATTATTATTTTTTCCGGATTTTACAAATATTCCTGTTTATTAACTGGGAAGTATTGTTTCAATATGCCTATATAGCCAATATCTGAGGCATTCATCTCTATAATTTTTGACCAAGTGGGATTGGCCAAGGTGAGACAAGGGAGGTTATGAACCTTCTCTTTAATCCTTTTGTCAGCTTGAGTATGAGCATATGTTCATGGTCTAGGGACTTTTTTAGCCGTTTATATAATATGGTCGTATCTTTTGCTAAATCCTTTATAAAAGGACTTGTATAATTCAAACTGCCCAAGAACCTCTGAAGCTGGGTTTTGTTTGTAATGATATCAGGGAATTTCGATGCAAATTCAATGCTTCTATAAATAGGGATGATCTTTCCCTTTTCAATATTATGCTCTAAAAATCTGATTGATAGCGGGGCGGATGTGAACTGTATACAGGAAGATTTAATACCTTCTATTTATTTTCATAAATCTTTAGGAGTACTAGAAACTCCTTGTTTTTCTTTCAACTGTTTCTTTAATTCAGCCATCGAATAAGTGTTTGTCTTTTCTATGGCTTTCCTTCCTTGCGAAGTTTTCGGGATATCACCCAGCTGGTCTATGATCTGTGATTTCATCGTCGGATCCTTAATCAACTTTAAAAGTTCCATGAGGCTATCACCCTTAATGACATTTAAATTAATGTCTTGGAACTAAGTAAATATATTAACAAATTCATCTTCTTCGACCTTTCTATTCCCCTTAGGGCAAGATTGTCCTATTTGACAAGGAAGACATTCGTCTTCAGAGGTGATGAGATCTTCCTTTTCAAGGACTTGAATCTCTTCGTCAGAGGAAGTCTCTGTTCGACCATCAGATTCAAAACCTGAATCTTCTGGTTCTGAATTAAGAAGTAGCTTACATAAGCTATTCTTCATATCATCAATGTTAAGGGCCTTAATCTTTTCCTTAACCTTGCAGTCTTTATAATAATGGCATGTCCTGCCACATTTTCAACATGCTTTTGGATTCTTGGATTTAACAAAATTCTTTCGAGTTTTGAACTCCTGCTTCCTTCTTGCTTTATTAGCAGTGCGTTTTCCTTTCCATTTTTGGAAGCTTTCTTGATTCTTAGCTCTGTGTTTATTAGAACTTTTGGCTTTGGGTAATGAGATTAAGTTAAACCAACAAATTAAGAAACAGAATCTCACTGAAAGACAACAGTTAGGAGAATTCTGTGGACAATTTGGTATGATCTCTTCGTCAGAGGAAGTCTCTGTTCGACCATCAGATTCAAAACCTGAATCTTCTGGTTCTGAATTAAGAAGTAGCTTACATATAAAATAACGACACATCCAAACTATCACTTTAATGTTTAATGATTATAAGAGCAACCGATCAACCTTTGGGAAATTCATAAATGTCTTATAACCAAAACTTCAATTTACCCTTAAGTGTTATAAGCATCAAGATTAATGGGCAATTAAAATTATATAAATTCAATCATTAATTTTAGAATTAATCCTTCAAAGATTCCATCACTTTGGTGATTAACAATCTCATATACATAATTCCAAATTATTACAGATTTCCCAACCTTAAATCGTATGAATTCAAAGGTTAAAAGTGAAGTAGTCAAAGCTTTTTCAATCTCGTACGTAAGTTTGTGACTTTGCAGATTAATATTCATCAAAAGTAGGCTGTTAAATTTTTAATTCCTGCTAAACTTTTGCATAAAAATAGCCTCATACTTTTGTAAAGAAAATTTCTCAAAGGAACTGCTAATTAGTCAACCGTTAAAATCACTAAAATCATAACACAAAAATGCATTGTGGAATACTCGAAAATTTCTTTTTTTTAGTCCAGCAAGCAAAATGATAAACATAAATAAAAAAGCAGAAAGATAGTAATGATTATACAACAATCATTCTTCACTTTATAGCACTATTAACAAATAAATATTTCTTTAAAGTAATTGGAGATAAAGTGATAAATCCAAAGAGAACATAACACTATCTCCACATTTATCAAAAATTCAGAGACTAGAAACATAATCCAAACTTATTAGAATTTGTGCAGTAAATCAGTCTCCTAAAATAGTCAAACCTTTTCTGTAAACTAGCAATAATTATGAAACTAATCCTAAAGTATCGTAATAGGGTTCATAAAATTGAGAAGATCGTTAATATTTACGGAAAATCACTAGTTCAAAAACCTGGCTTGAGTACCACATGTAAGGATTTTCAGAATTCTAGACTGTGGGTTTCGGGTTATAAATAATCTATTTTTAATCCTATCGATAATTTCAGGATTGTAGAACTATATGATTTTCACTGATGAGTTTGAACAAAAAAATATACTCGAATCCATGATTGTTTTCTTTATTTCTTGAGCGGAAGTCTTCTGATTTTGCTCATTAACAAACAGTGCATCAGTAGGGTATATCAATACTTCAACCAAAATAAATTTCCCCTCTTTATCCAATAAAATTTAGTTTTATTACCATTAATTTGCTAAACCAAAATAAATAATTCTTTCTCACGTGGGCCATGAAATTAACAACCAATAATTCTCATATTAATTACTGTTATAAGAGAATTGTCAAAGTTGCATCAATTGATAATGTTGAAGATTAGATGCAGAAACTGTACTGATTGACATTAACTCGTCACATTCCTAACAAAATAGAAGCACAAATTTTGATTGTGTTTAAAGTATAGATTATAACTGTTAGAGTTATACACATATTTCTATTACTCTTTTATTTCAAATAATACATAGTCATAGAATCTTTATGGGTTCTTTTTCTTGTTCTCATTCTTGTTTCTTGTGAAATGTTCTTTGTAGTACACGTCATTTATTCCTCTTTATATTGAAGTGTTCTCTATTGGGTTAGTAAATATGCTAGAATAAGAGAATAGCCTCGCGCATATGAGAGTTGAGCTTCGTAGGTAAAACGAGTTAATTCCCCCCTGCGCGTGAGGTATACAAATAAAAAAGTTTCTTTGAATCAACTTTTTTTTTTTTTTTACGGCGAATCGCACCGCTACTTTTCGAGCGCATGCAGAAACCCCGACGCAATACCGCAAACCACGCCACTTATTAACCACATTTGGCAAGCCATGCGATGCGCCAACCAAGAAGATTTATGCAGGATCGAACTCGCGACTATGGCCCCGCGCCATCAAGCATAATTTCGGCTACCTCATGTTTCTTTGAATCTAACTTTAACTATATTATTAGTTGTTATATTAGAATAAGCTACGGTAGTGCAGGATTAAATTAAAATGCTTGCAAATAGAAGTACCGTGAACGAAAATTTTGTACAATGCATCTTTATGTCATCTATTTCATTTCAAACAATTTTATTAGTTATGCACATGCTCATGATCTAGTAATTTTAATTCAAATTTTGGGGTCATCTGCACTTTTTCCCCTATTTTGCGCTGATCTTTAATTTTTGTCCTTCAAAACTGAACTTATACATCATAATATCCACAAGTTACGTAAAAGAAAACTCATGCTTATATAGGCATATGATCAATATTAAATGACAAAAATTAAAGATCAACCCATTTGAAAGGAAAAAATTAAAGACCAGTTCATTTGAAGGCACACTGTGCAATTAGTTGAATATTTTGTGTGCCATAAAAAGTAAAAGTTGGGTGAATATTTCCACAAATCTCACTTTCAAATTTAAAAGTTGGTAGAGCCTAGAGGAAATTAAAATAGAATAAAGAATTAATTGAAGGTGGCATTATCTTATGGCACATCTGAACAAACTGCTAAGGCTTATAATATTTGTTCAACTTAGTTTACAGTTAGTTAGTTATCCATTGTTCAACTTAATTAGCTTACTGTTTTTAACTGATCCGATTTCTTTATTAAATTTAATACGTATACTTTTTTTGTTGTGGCGAATCCGCTCACGCTTCTTTCGAACGCTGCAGAACCCCGATCGACGCAATACCGCAAACCACGCCACCGCTTAAAGACACTTGGCAAGCCTGCGACATGCGCCCCAAGAGCGCTGCGACGCCAGACGTTATTCTGGGTTCAACTCACTGCCTCTCCCACACCACTCAACGGTGATACCATTCGCTTCAAGCACTAACCTGCAGGGCTTGATATTTAATACGTATACTTGAAGGGAAACCAATATGATTAAAGTGCAGACCCACTTTCTAAGCCAAATTTTATGATGATCCATGAGCTGGTCATGAACATGTCTATGTCTATTTATGTCTGTACAATTAATAGACGAAGCTATAATCTTAGGTAAACTCTATATTAAAAAGATTTAATTGCATAATAAATTATCTTTTCGGAAATTCAAAATGTTAGCTGTATTTAGGTGGAAAAAGAAATGGATCGGATGCTTTTCAATATCAATATATTGGTAGGTCCAAATTAATAATTGCACTAAAACTCATCAACCGACACCCAAGGGATGCATTTCACATGGTGATTGCTCCCCCCTCTCACCATCTATATACTCCGTCATCTGACACATAAAAGTTTGAACGAATGCATTTATTGGAATCGGATTCATTTAAAGTCCATGTTAAATATACATAAGTATACACATGATATACATAAGTATACTTATGTATATTGGACAAATGAACAATGCGCAGCACAGTAGAAGCATGTCTCGGCCAGGCCCAGTTCCGGCAGAAGGCCCATCTCGGGTTTCAGGTTTATTAAGTGTATATTTGGTATATATTAGAATTAGTATTGTATCTTAGTTAGTATTGTAATATTACCTTAATTCTATAGTTAGTCTCCATATAGAATAGGGATTTAGATGTAGAATAGAAAAAGGATTTTCCTATTGTAACTTGTATATATATGTTTTTTATCAATAAGAATAATCAAGGGATTAATCATGTGCCTAGTTCGTATAATTTTTTGAATGATGATATATCCCTGTATTTAATTCACCATTTTTCGGACATATCTCGCGCTCGAATCCACCAATGCCCATCGCTCACGGGTCCTAATATCACCGCTCGCTTCCCGATCCGGGTCCAAAGAATCGACCTTCCTCCGCCCAGTTCACTCCTCGCCCGGGCGCTTCCGCCAATATCGACATGTCATGTGTCCAATTTTGGGACAGCAGGCCCACTGCTTGTTGGCCCGCATGTCCCATGTCCCGAAAATTTCCAAAATTCACTCAATTCTGCCCCGAGGCATGGTCCAGTCAACGGGGTATTTTTAAATCAAAACGACATTTTAATTTTAATTTTAATGTTCTTAAATCACCTTTACCCCGTAATCATGTGTCTGCTTTAAATGACCCGAATTGAAAAATTGCTATGACTGATGAATATAATGCTCCTATTGATAATAAGATGTGGGAGTTGGTACCCCGTCCATCTGGTGTTAATATTATTCGGTCTATGTAGATTTTTGCTCATAAAGATAATTCTGACGGTTCGTTTGCGAGACATAAGGCTCATCTTGTAGGTGATGGTAAGACTCAGCATGTTGGGGTTGATTGTGGTGAGACATTTAGTCCGATGGTCAAGACGGCTACTATTCGCACTGTGCTCAGTTTGGCTCTTTCGAAAGCATGGCATATTCATCAGCTAGACGTGAAGAATGATTTCCTACATGGTGATCTCAATGAAATAGAATATATGCATCAGCCCTTGGGATTTAGGGATACTCGATATCCTCATCATGTCTGTTTGCTGAAGAAGTCCTTATATGGACTTAAGCAGTCTCTACGGGCTTGATATAAGAGGTTTGTTGACTATATTTTGACTATTGGGTTCTCTCACATCATGTCTGATAATTCATTATTCATATATCGTCGGGGTTCTTCCCTGGCTTATATACTATTATATGTGGCGCCAAAATGCAGGGTCGCGGCACCGACGCGGGTTTTTTCAAATCCGAGGTGAATTTGGCAAGGGGCAAAAAGGGTTTGAAACAAGAGTTTTAGACATCGTATATAAACCCCTAGGGCAGATTTTATTAGGGGATCTCGGATATTCTATCACACTTTTTGGAGAGAACTTTGGAGGCTAGAAGATTGGAGACCACGTTCAAGTTCTTTTCTTTTCTTTTATTTGTTTTATTTCAGTTTATGTTGGATTATATATTAGTTCTTAACATGACAATATCTAGGAGCTAATCTTTATATTAGGGCTTTTCATTGAATCGCTTGAAACTCTTTTTATGAATTAATGCACTAGTATTGATTTCTTCTTCAATTGGTTAAGACCTATTCAGTATTGGATTGAATGTTTGATAATTAATTGATCACCAATTGTCATAATCTATATGATTTCGAATCGAGATCCGAGAGGAGAGATTTGGATATGCTGTAATTGAATAGACATAGGTTAAAATCGCGGACGAAAGTACCCCGATACTTATGTAGTATTTAAGGTTATTGTTCTTAATCCTCTTATGTGGTAAAATCTATCATAGAAATATAGAAGATTTATGCATAAGGTTGAGCTTTGATATATCTTAACCGAAATATAAGACAGATTAGTTAACCTGTTATCTTAACAAAGAAGAAGTCATTGTTGTTGCATTAAGGATTGAAAAAGAGTACATAGTTGAGGATATTGGAAGCCCTATTTCCATCACAACTGATTTAAATCAAAACATACTTAGGTTAATTTCTGCAATTTACTCTAGCTAGTTCCTAGATAAAAACCAAAAACATCCTTACGATTGCCAAATAGATACCATAGATTAGATAACCGGTAATTGATAACCAGTCTCTGTGGACGATATTCGGTCTTACAGACTATATTACTTGAGCGATACGTACACTTGCGTGAGCATAAGTAAAATCGCTAACAGCAGGGCGAACTCTTAACGGGGCAGGGCAGGAAAAGACTTAAACGGGGTAGGGCAGGGCGGGGCAGGGCAAAATTAGTTTTGTTAAAAATAAATTAGGACAGGGCGGGGCAGGGCAAAATTAATTTTGTTAAAAAATAAAAAAAACAGCAGGTGGTGGGTTTTAAAAAAAAAATTGGATCTTACAAAAAGTTTTGAAGAAAAGTTGCATTCAACCCTCGGTTCTCGAACTTCACAGTAAGATCTTTACATATCTCTAACCAATAACAGTATAGTTCCTTTTAGAGTGATATCGCATCCTTCCCGGCTCCTGTTTTCACAGGTTTCCCAATTTAAGCGCCTACTTGGAGTTAAGCCCCTAGGTGAAGATGATCTTAAAAACGTTCCTATTTTAACTCATTCAAAACTTATGGATTTACCAAAAGAGTTTGATGCACGAACAACTTGGCCTCAGTGTAGCACTATTGGAAGAATTCTTTGTCAGTGTCTTCATCTTATTGTTTGGCCCTTTTATGTTATATTCCTTCTTCTGATGTTTTCCATATTTTACATTGCAGATCAGGTGAAACTTTTCCTTCTTCGTCTGTAATATGCTAAATGCACTTTCAAAGCTCTATAGTGGTCTGATCCTTTATATTTCAGGGGCATTGCGGTTCTTGTTGGGCTTTTGGTGCTGTTGAGTCGCTTTCTGATCGTTTATATATTCATTATGGCTTGGTAAATTCATGTTAATCAAAGAAACACTTGCAAGGTTTCATTTCAACGATGATCATTGATGATTTGCTTTCAATGTGTAATGTAGAATATATCTCTATCCGTAAATGATGTATTAGCTTGCTGTGGCTTTTTATGTGGGGATGTAATGGCGGATCTCCTATTTCAGCATGGCGATAATTTGTCCGCAAAGGTGTGGTCACAGAAAAGGTAAAAATATTCTTCTTGACATATTGTCACGTCAGACAGATATGCTCAACGACTCATAAATTTGCATGTATTTATATCACTATTGCAAAGAACAAAAAAACTAAACATGACATGACAGGCGCTTAGAGCAGAGACATTTTTGGACAGTTTAACTATGCTATGCAAAATCTAAATAGGTAAAAGTTTGTCCCGCCCTAACCCGCCTATTTGCCATCCCTATCGGCCAGGCCCAGATCGGGCAGAAGGCCTATCTCGGGTTTCAGGTTTATTAAGTGTATATTTGGTATATATTAGAATTAGTATTGTACCTTAATTAGTATTGTAATATTATCTTAATTATATAGTTAGTCTCCAAATAGAATAGGGATTTAGGTGTAGAATAAGAAAATGATTTTCCTATTTGAACTTGTATATATATGTCTTTCATCAATAAGAATAATCAATGGATTAATTCTTTCACTCCCTATTTTTTATGTGAATTACAAATATATAATAATAATAATAAATAGTACATATAAATTTATAATTTTAAATTATAATTAATTTAGTGGATATCAAAGTGATATTCCTCCCGTCCATGTCTTACTTGACACACTTTTTAAAAAGTAAAAAATAAAATAATAATTTTACTATATTCCTCTAATTATTATAAGGCATCTCACTCATTGGAACATTAATTGAAAATAAGTACTTATTTAATAATAAGGGTGATGTTGACAGTCAATTTTGACCCGTTTTTTGTATATTTCGTGCAATTTTAAGTATTTTAGCACACCGCATTTTAATCGTTATTTTTGCATATTTTATATAATATTCTATGTTTATTTATTCACAAAATGACATTGCATCTTTTTATTTTTATTTATTTAAGCATTATGTTTTCGTTAATATTATATTTCTATTATAATAATATTTTGCATCTCTTTAAATAATTAATTGACATCCCACTTTATTTTTAATTAGACATTAAACATTTGTCTAAATATTGTATTTTATTATTATTGCATCGACATTTGCATTTTTATAATTTTGCATCTTTTTAAATAATTTTTCTTTAAATAATTAACCCGCGTTGCATTTTGTCAAACCACCCAAAGATTTAACCCAATCCAACTCATTTCAATCCAACACCATTTTTATTTTCATCCAAACACCCCCTCTTATTTTCCCCCTCTTTTTTAAATTTCAAACCCACTTTTCTTTCCCCCCTAACATACCTTACCCCCCTTTATTAAATAAAGAGGGCAAATTTCACACGCTCAAAGAAGACAAAATAAAGAGGAGCCAACGTTCATTTTGGTAGAAAAGAAAAAGAGAGTCCAACGTTTCTTTTTAAGGGGAGCCCACATTTCAGAAACAAAAAGAAGAGGACAGCCAGCATTGAGAATTAAAAAAAAAAGCCCCCCAACGTTCACTTTGGTAATAAAGCGATGAGAGACCAACGTTTTTTAGATATCAGCCCACTTTTCATTCTTCTTCAAGAGACCTCAGCAGCTCTCCCGTCGCCACCTTTCGCCGCCCTCCGTCGACACCACCGGCGAAACACCCCACAACCACCAGCGCACAACAACAATACCCCCACCCCTCTTCCCTTTTTAAAAAAAAAAAAGAATCACCCCTCTCCCGTCGCCGCCGACACCACCGAGAACCCATCACATAGCGCTGCGTTGCTCCGCGACTCGCCAGGAAGCGACGCCACGCTCACGCTTTGTATTGTCAATATCACTGTTGTATCTCTTTGTTTGGCTAGGTTGGAAACCGATTTGATTTTGTTTGGTGATTCGCCGAATTTTAGAACTCCGTCGAAGCCATCAAGCTTCGCGCTTTATTCTTGCTTTCCGTGAATCGCTTCCTACTTCTTTGGCTATTTCGACCGATTTTAGTATTTTGTTATTTTATACTATTGGTTATGGATCGTTTGATTTCTTGTTTTGTAATACGCCGAGTAAAACTCCGACGGCTTTGAAATCTCCGCGATATTGCCATCGCTCACATTTGGGCCCTCGCTCGCCTCTGCTTGGTTATCTGTTAGATGCATTGTCGCCATTTATCGCCATCGACGGTATTTTGTCACTGGTTTTAGGCTATTTTGCTATTGTTTTGGCTATATTGCTATTAATTTCGGACATTTTTGCTGGTTTACTGATTTAGAACAAATACTACACTATTGGTATTTTGCTGATTTGAACAAGTTACTACACTTGATCTTTTACTGATTTTGAATTTGATACTACACTGGCCAAAGAAGGATTTATCCGTCGATCTGGAGGCCTCCGTGGTAAGCGAGACGGAATATGTGGGCGAGGAGGAAAGTGAAAAGATTGGACGAGAATGCATAGTATCGTTCACCAGGAGGCGAGTCGATCGCCAGAGCGATATATCGCTTCTCATGTCTTAGTATTCTTGGCATAACACTAGCTGAGCCCACACTATATAAAAATATATCTTTTACAATATATTTTACATATATATCTATATATATATACATATATTGTTGTTTGTTTGGTAATTTATTTATCATTTACTAACTCTTCTACTAAGTGTCTTTTGCAGGTACCCGGAGGCGCACCCCAAAGTTAAATCATTCGCATAAAAATGAAATAAAAGCAAAATGTTGCTAATTTATCTTCATTACATCTTTTATGTTTATTTGCTTTCATTACTATTTTGTTAAATACAAATCTATATTAAATATTTGCATGCCTAGTTTAAATATCTTTTGATTAGTTTAATAATTAGAATGCCCTTTAGAATTGTAAATTGCATGTTAGCACAATAATTAACCCTAAGTTTGAACGGATAACCGCAAGTTAGTGGATCCTTTAGGATGTCTAACCCCTTCCCTTTAGGATAATAAAGAACCCTTACCTAGAATCTCACATAGTTTCACAGACCTTTAAAATGGAGATCATTCGTAGTATTTTATGTTACATTTTCAGTGTCCTAATTCACTATAATAATTAGGTGGCGACTCCTTTAAATTGCATTTAGGAATCCAACCATATGTAGCGGCACTCCCGCTTCCTACCCGTTGAAAATGGGGCATAGGATGGCGACTACTGGGACTTAAGGTTCTTAACCACAATGATCTAGGGTTATTATTTGGCAATTATTTTTTGCATTTAATTTTTGTGTTGTATTTTGTTTTATTTATTTTTAATTGCTACTTGCTTTACTGCTTTCATTAAACTGACATTCCGCTCATATTTCTTCCATTCTGGAAAATTCACACTATCACACACTCACGCGTTGGTGTGCTTCGCGCACCCGCAAATTTCTTTCAAAATATCCAAATTTTAGGAGAGTTGGCGCCTGCGTGGAGTTAGATCGGTTCGTCTGATCAGCCGCGTAGCCTTCTCACTCGAGTTGTCCGCCAGAACTCAAGGCCTAGAAAACCAAATCTTAGAAACTTAAGATAGCTATACCACCCTTTATTTAAGGCATGCATGCATTTACCTTAAAGTAGCCTGGCCTCGCATCGACACCACAATTAGGAAGACACCAAACTTGTCGACGGGTTTCTCAACCCAACGACCAACCAAAGATATTATGTAGTACGGCAATGACAGCATAAATCCAAGCCTAATCATGACATGCCGAAATTGGGAAAAGTGCACCGTCATTTGGTCGCCATTTCCAACAAAGGCATTATAGTTGGACGACTTGGACAAACTCATAATCTCGCATAAGTTGACGCTAGGCTTACCGCGCATAAAGCGTCCCCGCATGTTAGGAACGCTCAATGTGCTATGCAATATATCCGCTACATACCGCAAATTATGTGTTTTATGCTAACACCGCTTGTTGCATTTTCTAAAGGATTTATCATCTCCCAAAGGTCGATTTGTATTTGACTAAGCAATGACAGAGCATCAATATTTTTCAAGATCAAAGACACGGTCCAAATGACATGACCGATTCGCGGCATTTGAGCGTAACGAGCTGAACTGCCTTAGTTCCTATAGCAAAGCAGGGTCTCGTAAAAGAAAAGCAAAGATAGATCCGATCGAGCACTCGCCTGCCATCGCAAAGAATGGCCACCCTACAGCCAAATCAAGGCCTAAACATCACTACATACAAGCAACTACATCGAGATCCACTTTAGGCCGACACCCTTTCAAAATCGGGACAATGTAGAAACCTGACAGGATTGCAAGTCCAAACAAAGCCGTGCACAGATGTCAAGTGGACAAGGCGCGGTCGATACGAATCGACCCTCCCAAAACTCACAAATTTTCTTTTAGCGCAGTCTTTTCATATTAATGTATAGTAAATTGCAATAGCCAAGGTAAAATACGACAAAAGGTTTCTTCAGACAGCGTAAAACAACAAAAAGCAAAGAAAGGCAGAGGATGACAACAATACAAAGTCCGCAGCAGAAGCAGCAGCAGCAGAAAGGGGCATCAACAATCAGCAGTCAAAGTTCAGAGTTCCGCAACAAAACCTAGCGCATCAACTCGGGCATAAAGTCAAATTGGCAACCCACGCATCGCACACCACAAAGGCATCATGGCAATTCATCATTTGCAGCGTCTAGCACGTCCGTGCAAGGACGACACCTCGCACTATCTCGCATATCAGGGACGACATCTCTACCCATAAAATTGCACTTCTCATATACATTTATCATTTCGTTTAAACAGGTATACACTAACGTTTTTCTCAAGCTTAGCTTGCAGGAGCATTTATTCTACAAGAGCAGCAGCATTGCGTCTACGCAACGACGCCAAAGAAGAATACGCCCAGTAACGACGTTATCGCGATTGCGTCCGTGCAACGACACCATCAAGATTGCGCTTCACGCAACGACGCCAAGCAAAGAATACGCCCGTAACGACGCCATCGCGATTGTGTCAGTAACGACACCATCAAGATTGCGCTTACGCAACGACGCCAAGAAGAACACGCCCAGTAACGACGTTATCAACATATCAGGTCCAGTAACGACACCATCAAGATTGCGTTTACCCAACGACGCCAAAGAAGAACACGCCCAGTAACGACGCGATCGATTGTGTCCAGTAACGACACCATCAAGATTGCGTTTACGCAACGACGCCAAAGAAGAACACGCCCAGTAACGACGCGACGCGATTGCGGTCCAGTAACGACACCATCAAGATTGCGTTTACGCAACGACGCCAAGCAAAGAATACGCCTCGCAACGACGCATCGCGATTGCGGTCCGTGCAACGACACCATCGCGATTGAGTCTACGCAACGACGCCAGCAAAGAATACGCCCAGTAACGACGCATCGATTGCGGTCCAGTAACGACACCATCAAGACGCCTACGCAACGACGCCAAGAAGAATACGCCCGTGCAACGACGCCATCGCGATTGCGTCCAGTAACGACATCATCGCGATTGCGCTCACAAGAACGACACCAAAGAAGAATACGCCCAGTAACGACGTTATCAAGACAAAGAAGTCTACGCAACGACGCCAAAGAAGAATACGCCCAGTAACGACGCGACAAGACAAAGAAGTTCACGCAATGACGCCAAAGAAGAACATCGCCCATGAAACGACGCACAAAGACAAAGAAGTCCATGCAACGACGCCAAGAAGAATATCGCCCATGCAACGACGCGACAAGACAAAGAAGTCTACGCAACGACGCCAAGAAGAACATCGCCCAGTAACGACGTTATCAAGACAAAGAAGTCCACGCAACGACGCCAAAGAAGAATGCGTTTACGCAACGACGCCAATGCAACACGCCCAGTAACGACGTTATCAAGACAAAGAAGTCCAAAACGACGCCATCATCAAGATATCGCATCTACATGTGGACGACTTTCTCGTTCTCAAAATTGCATTTCTTACGCTTGCTTTATTATTCTCTTAGCGCATGCACTAACTCTTTCGAGCTTCATCTACAGTGACAGCGCAGAAGGACAACATATCCGCATTCACAATCGCAACACGCCCGTGCGGCGAAATCACAAGATTCGCGCAGCATCACATTTTCGCAGGATAGCATTTTATACTCAAACGCTATATCGCATATAAATTCATGCGTTATTATTTGCCTTAACAGCATGCACTAACCGCTTGTTTAAGTCTTAGCATACAGAATGCGAGCACAACGTGGAACTACCTCTTACAAATAACCGGCGATTTGTACCTCGAATGTCGATCCGCCTCCTCCAAAGATCCTCGCAACGCTAATGACCCCAGTGTCATAATAATTCGACACTGGACAATTTTTAAATCTTCTCCAGCTTTGTTTTTAATTTTTCACCACGTAACCCAAAGGTGTCATCATAATTCGACATCGAGACATTTTTAACCTGATCGCCTTTACTTTTTACTTTAGCATCGCAACAACCCAAAGGTCATCATAATTCGACATCGACATTTTTTAATCAGATCGCCTTTACTTTTACTTTAGCATCGCAACAACCCGTTGCCATCACAATTCGACATCGACAAATTTCGAATCAGGTCGCATTGTCTTTAATTTTCAAAGATCGCAGAACAACCCAAAGGTCATCATAATTCGACATCGACATTTTTTAATCAGATCGCCTTTACTTTTACTTTAACATCGCAACAACCCAAGCACTCATCATAATTCGACATCGACTTTCTTTAAATCGCTACGCTTTGCTTTTTATTTTTCGCATCACAACGACTCCGGTTATCATAATTCGACACTAGACAATTCCGAGTCCGTGATCACCCCACTTTTGAGTTCTAGTTTATAAAACAGACAAAATCGCTACGAGTCAACGCCTTTGTCCAAGACTCTTCCATCATCTCCGCATACAAAGAGGACATACCGCTGATACCAATTTTGACCCGTTTTTTTGTATATTTCGTGCAATTTTAAGTATTTTAGCACACCGCATTTTAATCGTTATTTTTGCATATTTTATATAATATTCTATGTTTATTTATTCACAAAATGACATTGCATCTTTTTATTTTTATTTATTTAAGCATTATGTTTTCGTTAATATTATATTTCTATTATAATAATATTTTGCATCTCTTTAAATAATTAATTGACATCCACTTTATTTTTAATTAGACATTAAACATTTGTCTAAATATTGTATTTTATTATTATTGCATCGACATTTGCATTTTTATAATTTTGCATCTTTTTAAATAATTTTTCTTTAAATAATTAACCCGCGTTGCATTTTGTCAAACCACCAAAGATTTTAACCCAATCCAAATCATTTCAATCCAACACCATTTTTATTTTCATCCAAACACCCCCTCTTATTTTCCCCCTCTTTTTTAAATTTCAAACCCACTTTTCTTTCCCCCCTAAAATACCTTACCCCCCTTTATTAAATAAAGAGGGGCAGCCCACACGTTCAGCAGCACAAAATAAAGAGGAGCCAACGTTCATTTTGGTAGAAAAGAAAAAGAGAGTCCAACGTTTCTTTTTAAGGGGAGCCCACATTTCAGAAACAAAAAGAAGAGGACAGCCAGCATTGAGAATTAAAAAAAAAAGCCCCCCAACGTTCACTTTGGTAATAAAGGACAGAGACAGCCAACGTTTTTTAGATATCAGCCCACTTTTCATTCTTCTTCAAGAGACCTCAGCAGCTCTCCCGTCGCCACCCTTCGCCGCCCTCCGTCGACACCACCGGCGAAACACCCCACAACCACCAGCGCACAACAACAATACCCCCAGCCCTCTTCCCTTTTTTTAAAAAAAAAGAATCACCCCTCTCCCGTCGCCGCCGACACCACCGGAGAACCCATCGCATAAAGCGGCGTTGCTCGCGACCTCGCCGGGAGCACGCCGCTGCCCGCTTTTGTATTGTCAATATCACTGTTTGTATCTCTTTTGTTTGGCTAGGTTGGAAACCGATTTGATTTTGTTTTGGTGATTCGCGAATTTTAGAACTCCGTCGAGCTTTCTGCTTCGCGCTTTATTCTTGCTTTCCGTGAATCGCTCCTATCGCTTTGGCTATTTCGACCGATTTTAGTATTTTGTTATTTTATACTATCGGTTATGGATGGTTTGATTTCTTGTTGGTAATACGCCGAGTAAAACTCCGAAGCTTTGAAATCTCCGCGATATCGCCATCGCTTCATTTTGGGCCCTGCTCGTCTCGTTTGGTTATCTGTTATGCATTGTTGGCCATTTATCGCCATGATCGGTATTTTGTCACCGGTTTTAGGCTATTTTGCTATTGTTTTGGCTATATTGCTATTAATTTGGACATTTTTTGGTTTATCGATTTAGAACAAATACTACACTATTGGTATTTTCGATTTGAACAAGTTACTACACTTGATCTTTTCGATTTTGAATTTGATACTACATCGCCAAAGAAGGATTTATCCGTCGATCCGAGCCTCCGTGGTAGCGAGACTAATATGTGGGCGAGGAGGAAAGTGAAAAGATTGGACGAGAATGCATAGTATCGCTCACCGCGAGGCGAGTCGACCGCCGTAGCGATATCGCTTCTCATGTCTTAGTATTCTTGGCATAACACTATTGAGCCCACACTATATAAAAATATATCTTTTACAATATATTTTACATATATATCTATATATATATACATATATTGTTGTTTGTTTGGTAATTTATTTATCATTTACTAACTCTTCTACTAAGTGTCTTTTGCAGAAAATTATAGCACCCAAAGTTAAATCATTCGCATAAAAATGAAATAAAAGCAAAATGTTGCTAATTTATCTTCATTACATCTTTTATGTTTATTTGCTTTCATTACTATCTTGTTAAATACAAATCTATATTAAATATTTGCATGCCTAGTTTAAATATCTTTTGATTAGTTTAATAATTAGAATGCCCTTTAGAATTGTAAATTGCATGTTAGCACAATAATTAACCCTAAGTTTGAACGGATAACCGCAAGTTAGTGGATCCTTTAGGATGTCTAACCCCTTCCCTTTAGGATAATAAAGAACCCTTACCTAGAATCTCACATAGTTTCACAGACCTTTAAAATGGAGATCATTCGTAGTATTTTATGCTACATTTTCAGTGTCCTAATTCACTATAATAATTAGGTGGCGACTCCTTTAAATTGCATTTAGGAATCCAACCATATGTAGCGGCACTCCCGTTTCCGGCTCCGGTTGAAAATGGGGCGTTACAGGTGAAATATGTATAAAATGATAAATAGTCTTTAGTTTTTCAAACTTGTCAAGTAAAAATGAACACCTATTTTTAGTATAAGGAAAAGTGGACGAATGAAGTAACAATTGATGAATACTTATTATTTTTCTAAAATTTCAATAATTTTAAAATAAATTTACGAAACTACAAATAATTATGGTCGCATGATAGTGATAAGTACAATAACAAAATTTACGCATGTAATCACGCACGTATTATATGTTCTATGTTTACATACATATGTATCTGTATTTGTAATCTCATACACATTACCCTAACCGAATTTCATGTAACGTAACTTTCATGTATTCAGGTGTGTATAGGGAGGAAACCAGCATGGCACGTGGTAAACTTTGATCCGAGAAGTGTATGGACTATCTGTATATGGTGAAAATCAGTACGACACGTGGCATGATTTAGGTTTGAGGTCGAAGGAAGTAATGATGGTGTGCACCCGATGTGAGTTGTCTCGGGATAAGACTAGGTGTCAAGTGAGTTTGGGTGTTTGAGCAAGACGGTGTAGCGGTCGAGCCAGGAGATCGAGGGATCAAGATACCGAAGAGGCTCAGCACGTATATGTTGCGGATACGGTGTCATTCATTACATTTTGGCCATTAAGTGATCATTATTGTCATTTATGTACACTTAATTAGGGAGTGATTCGTAGGCGCTGTTTATCTACTATAAAAGGAGCTCACCCTTCATGTTGAAAAGGAATTTGAGTCTCATTACATATACTTGCATAATTTCATTGTGAACTTAAGATTCTCAAGCTCTCAGTATTGGCTTAGGCTCAAAGCAATTCAGCTAAGGACCGGAACCAATCTCAGTGTCAAGTTTCAATCAAGATTATATCATTTCAGGCTATTTCTATTGCTTATTATTTACATTTGCTGATTTATTTTTAATCATTTCTTACGTTAGCTTACAAATCAATCCACATATCCTTAAAATCACTTACAAATTCAACTGTATCTTTTTTGGGTAAACAATGTGGTCAAAATGAAGGGGGTCTTTGAAGCAACAGTAAAGTTTTCTTCATGTGAATTACAGGTCATGGGGTGAAGCCATTAATGTAGTGTGTATCACACTCCTTGTAGTGCATCTTTTTCGTATCTTGTTAACGCGAGATGATTTATACTTTTTTTTTAATTTGGTCAAACCTATCACCAACCGTCGATATATTTTCCGGACCACAATTTTCAATACTGGTTGTTGATTGTCCCTCCATTGTTCCCTCATCTCACTTCAAGCAACCCAAAATTGCCGGTCATGTGACGGACACCAGTAGCTATGCATGAAAATTTGTGTTCCAATAAACGTAACTTCCATCCAAAAATCGCAGCGAACGTGCGTATTCAACTCACTATCCATTTAATTGCCTACAAGCAAGCGCGTATCGACAAAGAAGCGTGAGCGAGTTATCTCCCGTGCTATGAAATTCATGCACAGAGAGAATAACTCGCCTAGATATTGTCTGTCTTACTCTTCCTATAAAATTATCAATCCCCTTTCTCATAATTCATCATCATTCACAACTTGCCAATTTGCAAAACACCTAACGCTTCCATACGGAAATATTCATCATAGTTAAAAGTGCTTTTAAGTCTACGATAAATTGGTTAACAGTTCCGCTCTGCTACTGAGTTATTAAGGAAAATTGTTTGAAGATGGAAAGAAGAGCGATTTACGAGAAGGATCTCAATGATCTTGAGGCAACTGAATTAAGATTAGGTTTGCCTGGAATCGATGAATCGGAGAAACAATCTTCTACCTCAACTAGTGCTAAAAATAGCAAAAAAAGACCTTCCTCAGAGATTAATAATAACGAAAATGAACAACAAGAGACAACTCCTGCACCAAAGTAAGTATTGTAGAATTATTTTTAGAAGTTCTTTGTTTTTTAGAATTTATTGTTATAGAAATTGTGTTTTAACAAATTTTTGTTTTGATAATTTTCAGAGCACAAGTTGTTGGATGGCCACCAGTTAGATCTTACAGGAAGAATGTATTACAAGTGAAGAAACAAGAATCTGATAATTCATCAGGGATGTATTTAAAAGTTAGCATGGATGGAGCACCTTACTTGAGGAAAATTGACCTTAAAGTTTACAAGAGTTATCCAGAGCTACTCAAGGCTTTACAAAACATGTTCAAGTGCACTATTGGTAAGTTCAATTAATTATGTTACGTTGTCAGTGTATATAAATTAAATTAATACTATTTCGATATGTTTGTTTGTGTTGGATCAGAAAAACTTATGTTTTTGTGTTGAATAATTTCAGGGGTATATTCAGAAAGAGAAGGATATAATGGATCTGATTATGCACCAACTTATGAAGACAAGGATGGTGACTGGATGTTAGTTGGAGATGTACCCTGGGATATGTTCATCAATTTTTGCAGAAGGCTTAGAATTATGAAAGAGTCTGAAGCTAAAGGTTTGGCATGCCTATAATTAGTTGTGGAAAAAGATCCATCAGGTTCATGAAATACCTTTGTAAAGCAACATGGAAATACATACATACATAGAGATCTGTGGTAGCAGATCTAGGATGAACAAGAAAGACAAGCCTGAGGATTTTGATCTCTAGCTATGATTTCAGTTTTGTAACATCTAGCCCAGCAAAGCAACATCGATCTGCAGTTGCATGGAATAGATCTAGATCTACTTGTACAATAAGTTTCTCTTTTTTTTCTGTTCTTTTTTTCGAAGAACTTGCTCAGGTGTATTATTTACGAGTATATATATACGGGAAGAATACAAAATTTTAGCAGAAGTCACATGTTATATTGATTGCTATTTACCACTCATCGAACACAGGAAGACTGTTACTAATTGCGATGACTGTTAACGAACTACGATGTGCACTAGAAAGGAACTAATGTTATTTAAAGATACAACCAAAAAAAAAACTCATTTCAAGATTAATTCTTTGAATCTAGATTAAGGAAGATCATTAAATAGAGTAACATGGTCAGTTATATAAAACATATAACCTATCCTAATTTGCTTGGGATTGAGACGTGCATATATATATAGTTTGTTGTTGTATTTAATTTGCACTCAACTCGGACAATTAAAAGGTGGAGCATAGGCCAAGATATTACAAATGGTTCACCTGTTGTAGATCATGATATATATACTTAAAAGCATTCTTCTGATCATTATCAATTCCTAGAAGTATAATACTGTTGTTATTTTGAATAAATTTTAACTAAGTAGTTAACACATTTTTTAAGGCCAAAAGGGAACATAATTGCAGCAATAGGTCCATTATTATACCAATGCAGGAATCTTATGAACCCCAAATTAATCAGCTGATTGTAGCAGACAGTTATCCACTATTATCTTTAAACCCTCAACTATGTGTAGGAAGATGCAGTAATGGGTTAGCCTAACTCATGTTTCGGATTTTTTCTTCTTGCAACAAATTTGGTCCACTAAACTAACGAGGGATAGAAATTAAATAGTGGCTTCCAAATAGGCCATTTGTTCAAAGGACCTGTTATTTGCTTGTTAGATCGACCTGTCCAATTTCCAAATTTCACTCCTACAAAAGCGTCGCCGGGCAACTTCCAGATTCTAATTCATTGAATTGTTGAAAAAGGTAACTATCCATCTCACACTATAAGTAATCGTTTGACAGTCTGTAGAGTTCTTTTTGTTCATCTTGATCATGAAAATATTTCCTAGAATTGGTGGCACAGATTTTCCGCCCAGACATCGCAGACATATATAGAGACATCAAATTCAATTCTCGTCTGATTTCTAAGTTTATAAGTATTTTGTTATGTCCTACAACAATTGACAACATACCTAGTGTAATTCCACAAGTGTGGGGTCTGAAGAGGGTGGTGTGTACGCAACCTTATAACCCCTATCTTTGTGAAGGTAGAGAAATTGTTTCTGGACAAGTGGGGTCTGAGGAAAGTAGTGTTTACGCAACCTTATAACCCCTATCGGTAGAGAGAATGTTTGCTCAAGTAAAGCATATCAAAGTTAGTAAGAAAAGGAAACACAATAGTGTAGAAACCATAGTGGGAAATAATGGAGATGATAACCGAAGCGAAGGAAACACGTAATAAAAAAAATCAAAGCATAAGATAGTAGAATAGTACTACTAATAATACTACTAAGAGGGGAAACTAGACAATTGCTCGACTATCTAATAACCTTCTACCCTAATCATCAACCTCCATACCCTCCTATCTGTGTGATTGAAATGTAAACCCTTTTAGTAACTACTAGGAGTGTGGTGTGTGCTCCTTTTATTCTGTAAATGTGCATCAATCATGCCCTGTTCAAGTGATTGCCCAAAGAATGGTGAAGGATTTCACATTATGAGACTGACAGTTATATATCCTTGTAGCTTACAACTACAGAATGACAGATAACTTTCTGTGAGCATCTAAATTCGTTGAATAACAATACTACTAGCAACAAGTAACATAAAATTCTATGTTCCTACTGGAAGAAACAAACTATACAAGAGTATACTGGAAAGTAGAGCCAAAATCAAATGGAGAACAGCTAAAATTGGAAATTATCCATGGACATGAAGTCTGCGTTCGTGCTGCCATTTTGATTATGAAAAGATTCCATCTTCGAATCCAGTACTGCAAGTTGAGATTTCACCCATGTTGGATTATACCTGCCTTCTACCCACAATGCTTCACCTGTATCTTTGTGCTTGAAGTCTGGATAGTTTGGACTCCTCTGTCAAAGAAAATAATATATCACTGAATATATTTGGTGACAGATGTTATTACTAGCAAAATAAAATAATATGTTAGAGAGATAATTAATAAATAAAAGTGCATTCTCTCTAAAAGCTTAAGCTTTTTAGATGAGATGGTCACACACTTCAACATGGTATATGGAGGAATTTCCACATGCTTGGCTCATGAGAAAGAATCAAACTCGCACGTGAGGGGGCGTGTTAGAGATATAATTAAATAAATAAAAGTGTGCTCTCTCTAAAAGCTTAGATGGTCACACACTTCAACAACTACTTTGAAGTGTCTAATCAATTTTGAAATTTGAACAACCAAGTTTAGCACTGGTACATTTCAAACAATATTTCGTTTCTCTATTTGATAGGTTCATAAAACATTCAGACTATCTTTTGCTTTTAGTTTATCTTCCTTGCTCCCAGACAAATTGCACTTTCTTTATCTCTAGAATCAGCACTAAATTGTACCAAAAAAGGAGTTACACTAGATGAAGCATATGACATTCACAAGCTCAATTCTGCGACAAGTGTGTCACGCGCATTACACATGCACCAGCAAAGACAAGTATAAAAGTGCAACTTCATTATGATGCAAGGACACTAAGCGGACTAGTGATGCTATGGCAATCGACAACTTCTTGTTTATGTCTTTTAAGAAATGCTTTACTGGGGTACCTTGTTCTTCCTATTATCCCACCATTCCAGTGGATTAGCAAAGAAAGCTTGCCATAGCTCCTCTGTGGATCCAGTGGTAATTGCAGCATTATTATTTTGCTTTCTACCTGCAAAGCCACAAATGGAAACCTCTCAAGATTTAACTCCAGAAAAATGTGCATCCAGCTATAGCAGTAAACACAGTTTATAGGTAAAGAAGTGTTATTTACGTGGTGCCATAGAATAAGAGTCCCCATTATACGGGGCAATAGGAGGAGAGCTCTTCTCAACAAAATTCAATTGATGAACGACCACCTGCCAGGAAAAACATAAAAGTTCACAGTCAATCAGATATAGGACAAAAATGAAGTCACATTACACCCAAATAAATATATAAGATATGCAACCTTATAGTAAGTCTGTTCTTTCCCATCATCACCTTCAACTGTATCTGACATTAGGCGACCAGAGACATATATCTGGTGTCCTTTCTCTATATGTTGATTGGCAACATTAGCCAAGTCATCCCAAAATGTCAAATTTATCCTGAAACCACAAAATTAGAAAACAAAGAACTGAAATTTCAGCTATCGGTCATTAAGCAACAACATACCCACCGTAATCCCACATGAGGGGTCTCGGAGGGTAGGATGTACGCAGTCATACCTCTACCTTTGCGGGGTAGAGAAGTTGTTTCTGATAGACCATCGTCTCAATAGACTATTGGTCATTAAGCAGGATAAAAAATAAGATAGGAAAAGAGGACTGCTAATTCAAACAGAGTAACCTCATCACTACTTAACCTCTCTTTTATTCATTAAGGAAGCAACAGTAAAAGCAAGAAACAATGAAACAAACCTTTATGTAGAAATAACCCAAGTTAAACTCAAATTTACTGAGCTAAAAAGAACATGATCTGGGCCCTCAAAGAAGACATAATAATGGGGGACACACATACTAGTAAACTACACTATAAAATAAATAGAATTTAGTCAAAGTCCTAATGGAAAAAAATGAAAGCCTGAGGCAAGGAGTAATGCCAACCAAATGGCAGCGTTCAGATATTTTAGTCCTAAAAGAATGTAATTCGATAGAGTTAAAAAAGGCATCCACTTGGAGAGCAAAAGGGTTGTTCGTTTCACACTACTTATGCTTCAAATATTATTCGTCAAAACTACAAAGTTCTGACGTATTTCTAAGAATGCAAAAGGAATTGGATAAGGAAACTTGAAATTAGATCTTGCTTCAGCAACTAGTTTACGCAAGTACACTTAGCCCATGCGTCAGAGCAAATTTCAGTTCTAGGAATTTTTCTAGTCCCTTAATCGAGCTAAAAATTTGTATCAGGAACCTCATGAAACGCTGAATTTCTAAATCTAAGTATGCATAATAAAGAACTCAGAGAAAAATTGTTTCAGTTGAAAGCATAAATTTCGCCTTTTACTTTCACTACTTGTCATGTTAAGATACTAGAAGTACGCGTATTGCCACTCATCTTTTTCAGTTTTCTGTCGGTTGATTGAGGATTGATATAACCTCATAGTATCAATAGTAGATTTACTGCATTTCTCATTCGATTTCCACATCGTAATGTTTCAGTACATAAAATTCTCAAGTTATGACGCTTCCAGATAATCCCTTTAATCCCATAAGTGTAACGACAGATTGGAACAATGTCATGACACACAACTATCGCAGTAAAAAATTACACCACTAAAGCAGCAATGATAGATTGCCTATGATGAATTATAGTTGGATCACTTTGATTGACTTGTTATTGGCTTGAAGCTTTCACATTAACACAAAAAGTTTGCTTTTAAACTGACCACGCTTACATTATTACTACTTGCATTGGTGAATGAAATTTAGTACTTATGGTGTGTTTGGTATGGAGGGAAAAAACTTTCCATAAAATATTTTCCAATTTTCCCATGTTTGGTTGGTCAAAATGTTTTGGAAAACGAGTTCATTAAAAATGAAGAAAATGACTTCCTTAAATATTCCAAGTTCATTGTCTCCTCCCCACACATCCAACGCCCCCAACCTCCACCCCTTGACCATCCCACCCCCCGCCACCCGGAAGCCCCACCCCCTCACCCCTCAATAGTGTTTTGCTAGATTACATATAAATGCTCTTAGGATAATATTATTTTTGCTTACTTACCAAACACTAAAAAATAAGTAAGAAAGAACTTGTTTTTCAACTAGAAAATATTTTCTAGGAAAACATTTTCATTCATGCCAAACACACCCTTAATGCTACAAGCGTTGGAATTAGAGTTGCAATCTCGTAATGCAGTATAATCACACAAGTGGGGTCTGAGAAGTGTAGAGCAGATTGTAAGCCCTTGGGAGAGGTAGAGAGGTTATTTCCAAATTCAATAGACTCTCTCAGGACAACTTCAAATATGCAGGTCTTCTTAGTCCTTACATCCCACAAGATATCAAAAAAAAACAAAAGGATAAAGAACAAAAAAAGTAACAAATAACCACCAACCCAATCAGTTGGGTGTCGTTTAAATTACCAAGTAGTGTCGTTTTGAGACTTCCTTACAGCAAGGCGAGTCCAAGCTACAACCTTTCCAGAGTTCAAGTGCTTAATTTGTACCGGCGCTCCAACGTTACCAATAAGTTGCACAGAATTACAAAGCTCCTTTTTCCACTGTATTTCTGAAGGCCGTGGGTATTGAGAAACCCCAACCCCAGCATATCTTTCATACTCATACACACTAACGTTGTTTCCATTTCCAGAACTATTATTGTAGTCTAATGAACATCTTAAAGTTAATCTTGGGATTTCCACTTGTCGAAAAGATAAAGATTTTGTAGGGATGTGAGTTCTTGTAAGAGGGGTTCTTGGAGTTGAAGACAATAAAGGGTTTGTCAATGTAATTGTTTGTTCTAACGCCATTGCTGAATTTCTTTTGCTTCGTACTATACTAGGTTGTGTGAGCGACAGTATTATCTTCTTGGTCAACCAAAAAGTAGGTTCTGTTTGTGATATTTGTAATCTTTGGTCCACTGTGTTGTTTCAAAGAGCAGGTTCACACCCTAAAGCTTCGATACAGCTATTAAAAAGAGTTCACAGGAGTAAGATTTTTTTTAGCTAGAGTTTTTATTAAAAAGTTGTTACATTTTTTGTTGTCAATCAAAAAACACTTTTATGTAAAAAAAACAAAAAATTTAAGTTATTTTAACTCTATTCTAAAAAGCTCAAACTTAAGTGCTTATTTTAAAATAAACTCTACTCCTATTTTAAAATAAGCTTAACCAAACACCTCTCAATATTTTAATAAGTGCTTATTTTAAAAAAAAACTTATGAGCTTAAAATATCTCAACCAAACACACACTAAGGGCCCGTTTGGTACAGCTTATTAAAAAGAGCTTATAGGAATAGATGTTATAGGAGTAGAGTTTTTTCAAATAGAGTTTTTATCAAAAAGTTGTTAGATGTTTGGTTGCCAATAAAAAAATGTTTTTGTATAAAAAACAAAAAAAAATGTTAGGCCAAAAGAAGTTCTACTCCCATAAGCTCAAATTTTGGGCTTATGGAATAAGTGTTTATGACACCCATAAGCTCTACTCTTTTTTCAACAAAACACATCTAAAAATTTCCATAAGTGCTTATTTTAAAAAATTACGAGCTTCCCATAAGCTCAACCAAACGGGCATTAAATATTGAATTCCCCTCAATTTTAACTAGATTGATTCGAGATCTAGAGAATATTTGTCACGCCCCGACTTTTCCTAAGTCTTTACTTAGGGCGTGATGGCACCTGGACAATTATTTTCCACCAGGAGCACCATTTAATTCTCTTATTTAGAAATTTGAACTTATATTCAAATACGGAGCGATTAATAAAAATAACAATAACGAAATATGTTTATGACTTTATATGAAAAAAACATAACGCGAGTCCATGCTCATGCAAATATTGTTTCTACATAGACATACTGACAAAGATTAGTCTAAGTTGGAAGAGAGATCATTCCACACGGGCATATTCCGAGACATTGGAACTGACATTCTGAACCTGACGAGTACCAAGCCCGAAACAATGGACTTGGTATGAAAAGAGGCTGCGGGACGATCGCTAGCCTTGACGTGGAGCCTTTCCTCTATCACCCTTTCCTGAAACATGTTAAATAAAGAGTCACTCTACCATCTCGAAATGGTGAGAACCTTACCCTGCAATTCAAAGTAACACCACAATATTCCAAGTGCAATCACATTATAACGTAATAAGCATATTGCAAAAACATATCAGGTTACAACGTCTTTAAATATGCAACAACTCCTCATAGAAAATTCTTGGTTTAACTAACACTTCATTTTATCTCGTATTATACGTTAAGACATTCCCCTGCATTTCCACATGTCTATTACATTTATATATTTGTGAACGCGTATTCACTTTTCATATTTATATATAGGTAAACATGTATTCATCTTTCATATTTGTTGCGGCGTGCAACCCGATCCATTATATTTACGTATTTGTGAACACGTATTCACTTTACGCTTTGTTGCGGCAACCCGATCCATTATGTTTACGTATTTGTGAATGTGTATTCACTTTACGCTTTGTTGCGGCAACCCGATCCATTATATTTACGTATTTGTGAACATATATTCACTTTACGCTTTTGTTGCGGCGCAACCCGATCCATTATGTTTACGTATTTGTGAACGCGTATTCACTTTACGCTTTGTTGCGGCGCAACCCGATCCATTATATATTTATATATTTATGTGAACACGTATTCACTTTTCATATTTTGGTAAGATCAAATAAATACTATTCTCTTTTCTAACATTCCGTCATTCATACTTGTAACGATTATAACTTTTTAACCATAACTCCAACTAAGGTGTTTCTCAAGCGGAAACTAAGGTAAGACGGGGATCTTTCACTGTACCAAATTTCATTTAAAACTACTTTGGGTAACTAACACAAATTTATCCTCAAAACAGCCACATGAAATTTGTTTCGGCAGAATTTTTATTAAACAGCACCCAATCTTATAATAGTCATAACTCCTAATCTGTAAACCCGTTCAATCCCTATAAATTCTCAAAACGACGAGAACAGAGAGCTACACGTCTCCATGTGAACCATTCTTTCATATTCTGTACCATTTGGTACAGTTTTACACTTTTATTCGCTGCCCTTCCTGGATATCGATAGATCCGAGGCAGAAACTTTAAACAGCGATAACTCTCAATCCGTAAGTCGGATAGACCCCCGTAAGGTCTCAAAATGTCCACAACAAAGAGATCTAGAACTTTTATTATGAACAATTCTCATATTCCCCACAGATTAGTACAGTTTTACGTTTCAACGTCCTGCCCTTCTGGATTCCGACGAATCCGAGGCAGCAACTTCAAACTACAATAACTCCCAACTCGTAAGTTCGTTTTAATAAATCTTTATATATATCTGTCCGTAACAGAGAGATTTACAACCATGTAAATTTTCATATAATTCTAATAAGTAAAACTCAATAAAAACAGTCCGTAATTATGCCTTTCCGAATTTCGACCAAATCTAAGGCAGGAACTTTGAACTATGATAACTTTCAAACCGTACGTCCATTTTACCTCATTTTTGGTTCTATATGATCATATTAGAGAGGTGTACAATTCCTCCGAATTTCATCAAATTCTAACAATTATAACTCAGTGAGAACAGTTCGTAAAGTTCATGACGCAACTGGTTGTCTAAACAATCAAAAGTTCAATATTTCTTTTCAACACTCAATTCTTATTCTAACATGTATTGAACTAAAAATAAAGGATGTTACCAAGAATTTTTGAGTGAGAAAACTCACCTTGTAAGTGTGAAGATTATTGTTGTGGTTGCTAAAATTATCCTTACTCTTTAGTATTTTGCTCCTTGTTCTTCTTGCCCTCTTGGTATTTTTTCCTCTTCTTTTCACTTGTTTTTTCTCGATTTTCTAACCTTTATGTTATGTACTTTGTTTGTGTGTAAATACAATGTATAAATGGAGAGTTTTCTATAACCTATGGGATGTGAAAAACCAAAAGATTGAAGGGGAAATGAAAAGGGGGGGAGGGGGAAAGCTTGGGACGTGCAGCAATGCTGCATGTTTCTCTTCTTTTTTTTTTTTTTTTTTTTTTTGCATATTAATTTTATTGCACACATTTTTTGTATTTAAATGTTTTTTTTTCCATTTTATTTATCTATTTATCTAACTTTAATACAAACTTCATCTCATGCAATTTATTCTTTGTTTTCTTATATATATATATATTTATTAACTCAATCACAACTATATATTATTATTATTTTTTTCCGGATTTTACATTCTCTCCTCCTTAAGCAACATTCGTCCTCGAATGTGAATAAGGTCGTAACATAATCACATAGACACAATAATAACGTAATCACATAGACACAATAATGTTTATTGTTATTGTAACAAATTTGGGGCTTCACATTCTCCCTTCCTTAAGAAGCATTCGTCCTCGAATGAGAATAAGGTTGTAACACATGCATAAAGACACGCAAATGACACACATATGAAGTACTATGTAATGCATTTTTTTTTTATTACCTTAGTCAAATAGGAACGGATATTTGACTTTCATCGCCTCTTCCGCTTCCCAGGTGGCTTCCTCGGTGGAGTGGTTCCTCCATAGACCTTCACTAAGCAATATCTTTATTCCTAAGGCGCTTAACCTTCCTATCAAGTATTTCCAGGAACTTCTTCATATCAAGCTCTCATTAAGAATTATCTCTGGGAAGGATGACGTGACTTGGATCGCAAGTATTTTCGTAATATCGACACGTGAAATCTGGGATGCTCACTCTTGTGGAAGTGCTAATTCGTAAGCCACATTCCCACTCTTCGCAAGATCTCATATGGCCCAATAAACCTTGGGCTCAATTTCCCTTTCTTACCAAAGCGCATCACTCCTTCATCGAGACACTTTTAAAAATACTTTCTCCCTCTTGGAATTCAAGATCTCTTTTCGATGATCCATAGGACTTATGACGACTATGAGCTGTTTTGATCCGCTCCCGAATCATCTGTACCTTATCATTTGTTTCTTGAATGACTTCAGGTCCGAACAGTTGCGTCTCACCCACCTCGAACCATCCAAGTGGAGATCTACATTTTCGTCCATATAATGCTTCAAACGTGGTCATTTGTATGATAGAGTGAAAACTATTGTTGTGGCGAACTCAATTAGACATAGATGGTCCAACCGAACTTCTCGAAAATCTAACACACAAGATCACAACATGTCGCCAAGTGTTTGAATTGTTCGCTCGGCTTGCCCATCTGTTTTGCGGGTGGAAAGCGTGCTTAACTTAACTTTTGTCCCGAGACCTGCTGAAACTTTGCCAAAAGTGTGAGGTGAATCGGGAACCCCTATCTGAAATAATTTGTAAGGGAATCCTGTAACCGCACAATCTCCTCAAATAAATCTGTATTGTCTTGTGGTGCGCGATACGTAGTCTCGACCAGGTAAGAAATGGGGTGACTTTGTGCCGATCAACAATCACCCAAATAGAATCATACCCTTCTCGAGTTTTGGTGAGACCGGTTACAAAATCCATATGAATCGCCTCCCATTTCCACTGGGGACTCCAATGTCCTCAAGTAATCCGCCAGTTTTTGATGTTCACTTTCACCACGACATATAAGACATCTCCGACAAATTCCATGGCGCCTTCTTCATCCCGTCCCACCGAATTTGCCTTGAGGTCCCGATACATTTTGTTGACCACGGATGAATGGAATATCTTGTGTTGTGACCTCATCTAAGATCTTCCTCCTTAGATCCTTTACCTTAGGAACACATAACTACCCTTATACCGAAGGGTTCCGCCATTATCTCCCAATGTAAATGAAGGTTTTCCTGTTGGATCCTCTCCGAAATCCAACAAACTCGTATCCTCAAACCGACTTTCTTTTATTTACGAAGCTAAGGCGCATGCGAGGTATCATGTACCACCACCCTACCTTCACCGATCTCGCTTAAGCTAACCTCGAGGTTTCCCAATCTTTGTACCTCCCGAACAATACCCTCTTTTGTATTGCCAAACGGGCCAAATCGCCATCGATCTCCCATCGAGCGTCGGCCACCACGTTGGCTTTCCCGGATGGTAAAAATACTAAGGTCATAATCCTTAAGCAACTCTAACCATCTTCTTTGTCGAGATTCAAATCCTTCCGCGTGGTTATGTCGCAAACTCTTATGATCCGTAAATATGTCCACATGCACACCGCATAAATAATGTCTCCATATTCGTAAGGCAAACACCACCGCACTAATTCCAAGTCATGAGTTGGGTAATTCTTCTCATGTATCTTCAATTGTCTAGATGCATACGCAATAACCTTTCAGTGCGTCAACACACATCCTAACCCAACTCTGAGGCATCATGATAGGCGTGAACCCTTCTTGTCCCGATGGTAAGGTTAGGGGATCGTGCGATGAGTTAACAATTCCTTTAGTTTCAAAACTTGCCTCACATGCTTCCGACCAGGTACTTAATCGCTGAGTCAACCGGTCAAAGGAAGCAAGACTAGAAAAACCTTTTACGAATCTTCTATAATACCCAACCCAAGAAACTTCTAACCTCCGGTTGGTCGGTTTTGGCGATCATCATCGCTTCTATCTTCTTTGGGTCTACCATAATTCCATCACTTGACACAACATGGCCCAAAAAGGCTACCTTTTCCAACCAAAATTCACACTTTGAAAATTTAGCATATAGTTTCTCCTGTTTCAAGACTTCAAGACTACCTCGACGCTCTTCATGTTCTCAACACTCTTTGTAGATTAGGATATCATCTATGAACACAATCACGAACAAATCTAGAAATGGTTTGAAGATTCTGTTCATTAAATCCATAAAAGCTGCTGGGGCATTGGTTAACCCAAAAGACATGACCAAGAATTCATAATGGCCGATCGGGTTCTAAAGGTCGTTTTGGATATATCATCCGGATTTATTTTCAGTGGTGATATCCCGACGGAGATCAATCTTGGAAAAATAGCTAGCTCGCGAAGTTGGTCAAAAAGATCATCGATTCTTGATAATGGGTATCAGTTCTTGATCGTGACCTTATTGAGCTGCCGATAATCGATGCACATTCTGAGCGATCCATCTTTCTTCTTCACAAACAGCGGGCAGTGCAAGGAAACACTAGGCCTTATAAAGCCTTTATCCGTAAGATCCTTCAATTGTTCTTTTAACTCCTCAATTCACCTGGGCCATTCGATGGATGAATAGAAATGGGTCTTGTACGAAATTAACTCTATAGCAAACTCCACTTCTCTATCCTAGGAAGGCCCGAAGATCTTCAGAAAAACCTCGGAAAATTTCGAACAATAGGAATATCATTCACCGAGGATTCTTTTTGGGTATCCACTATATTAGCCGATATGATACTCCACTGTGACTTCTCAATAACTTTTGAGCCCCAAGGTGGGAAATAAACTGACCTGAGGATATTCCACCCTACCCCTTATAACAACTTCTGGTTCTCCGGGAAAAGTTAATCTCACTATCTTTCGTCGACAATCCAACATGGCATAACATGCCGACAACCAATCCATACCCAAAATGACGTCGAAGTCTACCATATCAAGTAGTACTAGGTTCACCATTGTTCCCCTGCCATTCACTTCTAATGGAAAATTATTTACCACCCGAGAGGCCCAAATTGAGGCCCCTACTGGTGTCATAACCTCAACAGGTTCACTTAAATAAGAAGGTTCTACATGTAAATTCTTAGCAAAGCTCATTGACACATATGAAAATGTAGAGCCGGGATCGTATAATACAAATGCAGGAATACTCGAGACTAGCAAAATACCTGTGACCACCGCATTAGATGCTTCTGCCTCATTCCTCTGGGGCAAAGCGTAGAGCCGATTAGAATTGTTGGGTTGTTGACCTCCCTGACTCTGGCGGGGTTGGTTTCCCTGATTTCCCCTGTAGGCAGCTGTGGTTGCTTCTGACCTCCCCTGAATATATTGAGTTTGGGTCCTCTTCGCAATCCACGGCATAGTGGCACGACTCACGCTTATAACATGCGTTCGCAAGAGCCGATTCTCCAGGTGTGTTTTCTTTGACAAATCTTACAAATCGGTTTGTCGCCTCGTGTTAGGGTTGGTGGCCTTGTCCTTGCTACCTTGGTAATTAGACCAACTGTGCCCTTAGGCTTGAAATAAGATCGACCCACGATTGGTTCGGTCTCAAGATCCCTTACTAAACTCCCGCTTCGATTTTGACTGGTTAAATGATTACGACGTCCAAATCTCTTCTGCGAATATTCTCTTTTTGCTTTAGCGAAACCTTCTACCCTCAAAGCCATATCGATAATCGAAGATAAGTTCGATCGTTGGCTAACGCCACCACCTTCTTCGCTATGTTCGGGTTTAAACCTCTACAAATCGCTGACTCTATCCATTTCTGTAGGACGACATGTGTGTTGTATCGATAACCTCACGAATGTATCATATTCTTGTACATCGCGGCCACCTTGCTTCAATTGTTCAAACTCGTCCGAGCGCATCCTCGCGCGTATTAGGCATAAACTTCTCGATGAACGCCGCTCAACCTCCCAAGTCATTGGTGGTGACATCGGGGACGATTTTTCCTAAAATTCCTCCACCACACCCCTGCATCATCCACTAGTCGATGCGCTACCAAGTTGACGCCTGCGTCTCCACGCATCCCAATGTGAACATTAAGTCTTCAACTTCATCGAGAATACCATCGGGTCGGCCTTGGGGTCCTTCCCGAGTACAGATGGTTCTCTTCTCCTCATAAAATTTGCCCATAGCCTATCGTGTATTGCTGGGATTCTACACTCGATCCGTGGTTCGCCGCAATCGGTCCCCGGGCCGTCGGTTCGGTTGGGGCTATGGCGAGACACTAGGTGCGGCGGAACCATGTGTGGAATCTGCACTGCCATTAACTCTATGAGTCTATCTAGTTTTTGTCCCACCGTTTCTTGGGCCATTTGACTCTCGTTCTCCAACATTTTCTCCGACATTTTCTCCGCTCCTTCGCACACCACTACGTCAATCGGAGTGCATGAGCTTCGTGATGAATCTCCTCGAGCCCTGGATTTGTGAATTCACCATTTTCGTGAAGACAAACACACTCATATTTTAGAAGGCGGAATGTCTATTCTAGCTCCTAAATTTTCTTATAGTTCATAAGCATGCAACACCACAATATGCCAACAAGGAAAATAATTTAATAAAACATATCCTTTCTTTCTTGTATTCATAGCACTTCATTCATCATATTTTAAAATAACAATGTCATGACTACAATACATCACATCAGTCAACTCGCCGTTGTGCAACCCGCTATATCCTCAGATCGAACAGACACCTACTATCACGCTGCTCCAAAGCGGCTTAACCGCATGATTCGCCTATTCCGCAGTTGACATTCAACTCCTCGTGAACCTTCCTTTTTGCTTCTCTTTCCATATAGTTCATTTTATACCTTACTCTCTTACATGATGCGAAATTGGTGCAATGAATTTTACGTAATATCTTCTCTTAGCATCCTTGCCTTTACGAATGCGGAATGAAACTTTTCGGGACGGAATTGACTATTATTTGTAGTATGACTCCAATTGGAAAGTTGAAGAAGGTCGGTCGTATGAACGCCTTTTCCTTCTAGTCTAAGCAAATATGTACATAGTACGATTGTGTCATCAATGTACTCATCAAAATCACCTTCGAGTCCATCTTGCGGCATGAACTCCTCTGAGCTCTCATTTCCTTTGCCTGTTCCATGAGTACTTCCCTTTTTGTTGGAACTCGCCTTATAATCGCCATCTACACAAATCATATTAGTCATTATAACGTTGTACAATCCCCTTTTCTAACCCGTGTGAAGGAGGTAGTACGAGAAATCAAGTCTTTGAAAAGACTCAAGGTAGGCACGAGAAGAGTCTGAAAGAAGGAAACTTTAGGATGTTATTCCGTTCACTTATTACTAAGGTGGCGCGCACACCGTCGCAATAAGTAACCGTTCAAACACCCAACTCGAAGAAAACTTCCTAGAATCTCTTAACCTGGTTTAGCTTTGATACCAACTTGTCACGCCCCGACTTTTCCTAAGTCTTTACTTAGGGCGTGATGGCACCTGGACAATTATTTTCCACCAGGAGCACCATTTAATTCTCTTATTTAGAAATTTGAACTTATATTCAAATACGGAGCGATTAATAAAAATAACAATAACGAAATATGTTTATGACTTTATATGAAAAAAACATAACGCGAGCCCATGCTCGTGCAAATATTGTTTCTACATAGACATACTGACAAAGATTAGTCTAAGTTGGAAGAGAGATCATTCCACACGGGCATATCCCGAGACATTGGAACTGACATTCTGAACCTGACGAGTACCAAGCCCGAAACAATGGACTTGGTATGAAAAGAGGTCATGGACGATCGCTAGCCTCGACGCGAGCCTTTCCTTTATCACCCTTTCTGAAACATGTTAAATAAAGAGTCACCTACCATCCAAGTGAGTGAACCTTACCGCAATTCAAAGTAACACCACAATATTCCAAGTGCAATCACATTATAACGTAATAAGCATATTGCAAAACATATCAGTTACAACGTCTTTAAATACGCAACTCCTCATAGAAAATTCTTGGTTTAACTAACACTTCATTTTATCTCGTATTATACGTTAAGACATTCCTGCATTTCCACATGTCTATTACATTTATATATTTGTGAACGCGTATTCACTTTTCATATTTATATATAGGTAAACATGTATTCATCTTTCATATTTGTTGCGGCGTGCAACCCGATCCATTATATTTACGTATTTGTGAACACGTATTCACTTTACGTTTTGTTGCGGCGTGCAACCCGATCCATTATGTTTACGTATTTGTGAATGTGTATTCACTTTACGCTTTGTTGCGGCGCAACCCGATCCATTATATTTACGTATTTGTGAACATATATTCACTTTACGCTTTGTTGCGGCGTGCAACCCGATCCATTATGTTTACGTATTTGTGAACGCCGTATTCACTTTACGCTTTGTTGCGGCGTGCAACCCGATCCATTATATATTTATATATTTATGTGAACACGTATTCACTTTTCATATTTTTCGTAAGATCAAATAAATACTATTCTCTTTTCTAACATTCGTCATTCATACTTGTAACGATTATAACTTTTAACCATAACTCCAACTAAGGTGTTTCTCAAGCGGAAACTAAGGTAAGACGGGATCTTTCACTGTACCAAATTTCATTTAAAACTACTTTGGGTAACTAACACAAATTTATCCTCAAAACAGCCACATGAAATTTGTTTCGCAGAATTTTTATTAAACAAAGACCCAATCTTATAATAGTCATAACTCCTAATCTGTAAACCCGTTCAATCCCTATAAATTCTCAAAACGACGAGAACAGAGAGCTACACGTCTCCATGTGAACCATTCTTTCATATTCTGTACCATTTGGTACAGTTTTACACTTTTATTCGCTGCCCTTCCTGGATATCGATAGATCCGAGGCAGAAACTTTAAACAGCGATAACTCTCAATCCGTAAGTCGGATAGACCCCCGTAAGGTCTCAAAATGTCCACAACAAAGAGATCTAGAACTTTTATTTAGCAACAATTCTCATATTCCCCACAGATTAGTACAGTTTTACGTTTCAACGTCCTGCCCTTCTGGATTCCGACGAATCCGAGGCAGCAACTTCAAACTACAATAACTCCCAACTCGTAAGTCCGTTTTAATAAATCTTTATATATATCTGTCCGTAACAGAGATATTTACAACCATGTAAATTTTCATATAATTCTAATAAGTAAAACTCAATAAAAACAGTCCGTAATTATGTCTTTCCGAATTTCGACCAAATCTAAGGCAGGAACTTTGAACTATGATAACTTTCAAACCGTACGTCCATTTTACCTCATTTTTGGTTCTATATGATCATATTAGAGAGGTGTACAATTCCTCCGAATTTCATCAAATTCTAACAATTATAACTCAGTGAGAACAGTTCGTAAAGTTCATGACGCAACTGGTTGTCTAAACAATCAAAAGTTCAATATTTCTTTTCAACACTCAATTCTTATTCTAACATGTATTGAACTAAAAATAAAGGATGTTACCAAGAATTTTTGAGTGAGAAACTCACCTTGTAAGTGTGAAGATTATTGTTGTGTGGTTGCTAAAATTATCCTTACTCTTTAGTATTTTGCTCCTTGTTCTTCTTGCCCTCTTGGTATTTTTTTTCCTTCTTTTCACTTGTTTTTTTTCTGATTTTCTAACCTTTATGTTATGTACTTTGTTTGTGTGTAAATACAATGTATAAATGGAGAGTTTTCTATAACCTATGGGATGTGAAAAACCAAAAGATTGAAGGGGAAATGAAAAGGGGGAGGGGGAAAGCTTGGGACGTGCAGCAATGCTGCATGTTTCTCTTCTTTTTTTTTTTTTTTTTTTTTTTTTTTTGCATATTAATTTTATTGCAAAAATTTTTTTTGTTTAAATTTTTTTTTTTTACATTTTATTTATATATTTATCTAACTTTAATACAAACTTCATCCCATGCAATTTATTCTTTGTTTTCTTATATATATATATATTTATTAACTCAATCACAACTATATATTATTATTTTTTTTTTCCGGATTTTACAATATTAAGCATGAATTAATCCTTAAATAGTTTAATGTTTGCACTATTATTACGTGTATTCTTATCGTCCACCGGTGTAGCAACCTCATACGGCTTAGATAATAGTTTTGCCTCTATTCCAAACTTACTAGCAATGAATGGCATAACATTGAACAATATGGAGCCAGGATCTATTAATGCATAAACATCATAAGTGAAAAGGGATAGTATACCTGTGACAACATCAGGAGATGACTCTAAGTATTGTCGTCCTAATATAGCATATATGTTCTGACCACCGCTGAACTGGACGATCATTTTCTACCTCTACCTCTACCTCTACATGCTGAGGTTATTAGCCCACTACCTGGCGACCGTACACTCGACATGGATGTTTCTATCGACCCTGTCGGCTAAGCCATACCACATCTACCTCTGCTAGGACATTGGCGCATATAGTGACCAAGATTCCTACACCAATAGCATACATCAGAACCCTGATAACACTGCCCCGAATGTGTCTTGCCATACTGGACACACGTCGGCAACAAGGGCCTCACCTGACCCAAAATCTCATGTCTCTGGAAATCAGAAGCCCTCGAACCATGACATGGTCTAGACTGGGCATACCTATCATATTTGGGCTCCTAAAACTGAGATGGATCGTTATTAGTAAACCGGGGTAGACGTCTAAGGAATCGCTGCTTGAATCTACTCAATGACTCTCCAAAGGACCCGACAGATCTGGCCATCTTACTCAGCTCACTATCTGCATCTCTATCAACTCAGAATTGGCGCTTACGATCCTCGACGTTCTGAGCATATATATGTATCTTAGAAATGTCCATATCCTTATTCAGGGAAGCCATCGGACATTCCCCAATCAAATGTGGTTCCAAGCTTGATACAAACCAGTAAACCAAGCCCTCTTCGTATCCACGATATTCAGAGCATACCTAGCCAGATAATCAAACTGAAGGTTGTAATTATGCATATGCATACCCCTCCGCTTGAGGTTTAGCAAATGTTCTACCATAACCTCTCGTACCTCCAATGAGAAATAATGATCAAGGAAGGCATCTGAAAATTCCTCACATGCAGTTGGATGTGCATCTAGCCCTCTGGACAGCTCCTAAGCCTCATACCATAAGATAACCACATCTCGCAGCCTGAAAGACGCCAGCTCTACTGCCTTAATATCATGAGCATTCATAACTCTTAATACCATATGCATAGGATCAATAAAATCTTGAGAATCAGCACCGTGATCAGTACATGTAAATACTAGCGGGCTCAATCTGATGAACTCTCTGACTCTAGAACTCCCCGCACTATCAAAAGGCCCAACACCCATAGTTACTCTTATTTGCCACTGTTGGGAAGCTACTATCTCTGCCAACAAGTGCACATCACTCACCACACCCTGCTAAGTAGTCTCAGGATGAGGAACTGAATGAACTAGATTATGAGGAGTTGGTGGCACTGTGTCATGAGGAGATGGAGGTATTGTCCCTATTTTGACCTCTTCTACATGGGGTGGAATAGGTGATTCATGAGAATGCGACTCACCTTGTGATTCAGCTCTATTACCCTGGCTAGGCGGAGCATTACTAGTACCCTCACCTTTGTCTGCGTTGGCTCGTCGATTAACAATAGTCTTTCAGTAACTGACATGACTGAAAAGGACAAAACATGAACTAGAGTCGAATCCTTATAACTCAGCTCTATAGCATGATCTATAAGATGAAAGAATATCAACCATCCCTAAATGCCCAACAGTCTATCGCGTATAAGTATGGTGCACAACACACTCATAATCGAGACTCTACTAGACACAACTTGTAGACTCCCTAAGACTGACTTTCTCTGATAAAGGAAATATTGATATTTAAGACTCCTAATTATTGTGAGGTTAAGTTGTGAGACTTGATGGGACAAAACACGCGGTTACGGGGTTTAATTTGATAGTATTATTGAGAATTGTGATAAGACTTGTGAACATGAATAATATTTGTACATTGTTGAACTATAGAACTAATGATATGTGGGTTATTTGACTCTGTGTAGGTATTGAGCCAGACGATAGAGGAGTATGTAGATCTTAGATTGCTTGGAGAGTCCAGGGTGAGCCGTTGATGCATTCCCGGTACTGAAACTCTTTTCTTTAATTATGGTTATGTCATTGCTACTTTCATACAATATTGTTATTCCACCATTCAGATTTGTATTCAGTATTAGAGCTTTGTACTCATGACTAGCGGATCATTGAGGGTTTTCTTCAGATTATGTACTTAGTATAAGACTTGTTAAGTACTTTTTTTTCTAATTATTTACTTTCCGCACATACTTTCGTATTTCTTATGATTATATGATTAGGGTTCGACTATGGATTAGGGTAGGTGCCCTCACGACACTACCTCACAAATGTAGGAATAAACTATGCATACATCCTACCATCCACAGACTCCACTTGTGGAGTTACACTGATATATTTTTTAATCAAAGTTGTAAATAGCCTTTTTATAAAAATATTTATCCTGTCTTTTAAATTTCATAAAAAATACTTAAAAAACTTTTTATTCATAGTTTTAATTTTCTTATTATAAATTATATTTTAATATATTAGCTACGAATACACTATAGAGGGTGTACTGTATGTTTTCTATAATAATGCCTGTAAGTATTTGAATTTAATGAATAGAGGTGTAATAGCTTTGTCATATACTCATATTATAAGAATGTTTAATGTAATTAACCCGAAAACATGCACTCTTTTAGTTTAGTTTTGTTAGACTTTGACGATTTTGGGTTAACAAATCAAGGAAATGTTGGTTGTTGTCCCTTTTTGAGACAACTGTTTAAATGCCAAACATATTGTAGCCCAACTTATGATAGCCCAAATACAGGGCCTACCGGTTTAAGGCCTTGAATCAGGAACGTGGGTATGGCACGCCAAGCCTTCAATAGTTGAGACTTCCAAATCTCCATTTTCTCCGACCACCATTTGCTCGGACTATCGCTGGAGACCCAAAAATGCTCGGTCGCCTCGCCGTCCAACGCCTTAACGATATCCGTACCGCCTTTCGCCGTACTACTCAGGTCTTAATCGTCATTTCACTTAGATATTCTCTTTTTTCTGTTCAGACTAATTAATATCTTCTTATTTTACCGTGTTTACAGGCATCGCGATCATTTTCTACTGCACTTAACTATGTGAGTTGTTATCTAATTTGTGTTTTCGGAGTGTAGATTCGCAAAATTGAGTATTCAATTGCGTGTTTATGTTTTTGTTTGTTTTGATTTTTTATTGAATGCAGCACATTGACACACCGGATAACAATCCGGACCTTCCTTGGGAGTTTAATGATGCAAACAAGGCAAAGGTTAGCATTGCTAATTATCCATCAAAGTACCAAAAATCTACTTATTTGTCCTATCACTTGTTAACATTTTGTAGAATTTGCGTTGCTCCATTGCAAAAAAAGCTTGAATCTTTTCTATTCATGTTCTTTTTTTCTTAGGGTTCGTTTGGTAGCTAGTTAGAGTTATGCCTATTAGTAATACATGGATTAGTTGCGAGAGAATCTATGTATTAGTAATACAGAGATTAGTTATGAGGGAATTTATGTATTGTTTTGTGCAGGGTTTAGTTATTCATGTAGTTATTACATCTATCCTGCATAAAATAATACATAGGTTACCCTCGTAACTTATACATGTATTAGTTATGCGAGTTTCTAAATTGCAAACCAAACACCATATTAATTTTATACACGAATAACTTACATTTTTCTAACTAGCTATGAAACGTGGTATTACTTAGGTAGGATTTATTACCTGCATAACTCACTTCCAAACCAGCTACCAAATGACTCCTTTGTGTGTGGAAATTGAGACTAATTGTTACCTGGAAATGTTCAATGTGTTATGATGGAGCAATGATTTATGACATCTCTTTACTATAGGTTTCAAACTTTTTTGAATCAGAATATGCTTTCTTTGCATGTTTTGATGAAAATTTATTCTACTGTGAAAATGTAAGCTTTTTAGGTACCTATCCAGGCTTTTAATCTCTGAAATTGGTTGAAAGTTTGCATAAAGATTTAATCTAGACGGAACTTGGCTGCGAAATGAATAGAACCTCTTTGAAATGATCTACCTTACACCATAAATTCAAGTTGCATCGGTATGAGAAGGTTGTCTAATTGAGCTTTTTAAACTTAGTTTCACATTTGTAGATGAATGGGAGAAAAGTTATTTTCTGACTGAGGACATGACCTAAAATAGGAGGCAATGGAGGACACGAATTAGGGTAGAAGGCTAGTAATCGTAGTATTATTCTTGTAGTTTCTTGTTTTCGATTCATGTGAATATTGGTTGTTTCTTGTACTTCGATTATAGTATTATTTTGTTATAGTTACTGTTCCTTTTTTCAGAATGCTTTGTCATGCTATCTTTAGTATTTTTCCGTGGCTTCTTCACTTCCGTTATTTCTTTTCCGCTTTGATATGAGGGTCTATCAAAAACCACCTATCTACCTCCCAAGGCAGGGGTAAGATCTGGGTACACACTACCCTCTTTAGATCCACTTGTGGGATTATACTGGGTATGTTGTTGTTGTTATTGACCAAATTGTCAAACCGGTCCTGTATATCCAACCAAAAGAAAAAGCTGGAGAAGAAAAAAAAGTGAAAAGAGGCAACCACAAATAATAGGAAAATACACTACCCTCCCCAGATCCACTTGTGGGATTATACTGGGTATGTTGTTGTTGTTGTTGACCAAATGGTCAAACCGGTCCTGTATATCCAACCAAAAGAAAAAGCTGGAGAAGAAAAAAAGAAGAGGCAATCACAAATAAAAGGAAAATACCATCAAAGTTTATAGGTGATTAATGTTGTTAAAGGCATATCACATTCCCTGTTTGTTACTTGAGCCTATTTTCATCATGCTATTTAGTAGCACTGCTGATGCGTTGACACCAAAATTGCACAAGTCAAAAATCTCAACTTCCGTTGCATTCTTGAGAGGAGGTCATAACTCAATTTTTAGAATTTACTAAACGAAAAAAGAGTATAATATGGATGTCCTGCTGCAGGACTCACTCCTGCATCATGCGGCAGTTTGTTTGTTAGTACATAGGGTAGCTATAATGGAGATTTTTGAAATGGCTTTTGAATGTTGATTAGCTTCAATAATTCAATTCCAGAGGATGTCCGTAGTAGTGTACTTAAATTTACTCTTGTGCATCTCTTTAACTGTTATTTCTTCCTTAAGTTTGCTTATCCTCTATCTTGAATCCTACTTAACCTCATGCAATGCACAGGTGAAGGAGATATTGTCTTTCTATCCATCCAACTATAAGCAATCTGCAGTGATTCCTTTGTTGGATCTTGCACAGCAGCAAAATGGAGGGTGGCTACCTGTTTCGGCGATGAATGCAGTATGTTGACACTGTTCAGATTGATTCTTGCACTTTTCACATTATTATAAAGTTTGTGTCCTAAGGATATAACGGTTACCACTATTGAATATTGCAATTATTTGGTGCACTTCTTTACAATTAATCAGCATTTGATTGCTAGAACCAATTCAGCTTTAGTTCTTGCCCTAATTGTATTTGTGTTACTCGTCATATGTGTATTAACTTGATATTCATATTACTCCCTTACCCTTGTTTCCTTTGTATGCCCTCAAAGTAAGCACAATGTAATTTTCCGTTCCTTAATTGGGGTTATTTGTTCTATGATTTTTCTGCCTATGTCTAAACTGGCATTCAAAAGTATCTAATCTAGTCTTCTAAATGTTTAAGGTGGCTAAGGTTATTGAAGTTGCCCCAATTCGTGTATATGAGGTTGCCACTTTCTACACGATGTTCAACAGGACAAAAGTGAGTAGTTTGTCTTGACCTTTGGCTTGTGCAAGTGCAGGAGATTTAAAACCAATTTTTACTTAATATAGCTTACTCAGTTTCTTGTCCCTTTAGGTTGGCAAATATCACCTTCTGGTTTGTGGCACAACACCTTGTATGATCCGTGGTTCAAGAGGTATCGAAGAAGCTATACTCAAGCACCTGGGAGTAAAGCGCAATGGTCTGTGTTGTATGGAGATTTTTCCAATTATTTTGTTAGCTTTTTTAATAGTCCTAATAATCCCATTGTTGAAACACGTTCTTATTCTGGTTCATGATTTATTTGTTTATGCAGAAGTAACCAAGGATGGCTTATTTTCTGTTGGTGAGATGGAATGCATGGTGAGTCATTTTTCATACATCTTATTGATGTTGACCTTGTTTCTATTTGGTGAGATGGAATGCATGGTGAGTCATTTTTCATACATCTTATTGATGTTGACCTTGTTTCTGTTTGGTGGCCTTGACAGCATGTCCTGCATGACAGCCTTTTGAATTATTTTAGGCTCATTTTCTTTTCAAACCTAAGATGTGATGTTGAGCTCGGTGTTTATGTTATGCTTAACTGTTATGCAATGAATTACGTGACCATGCTTTGGAGTTGTGACTGATAGTAACTGAATTAAGGAGTAGAAATTGGCTTATCTTTAGTGTTGGATGGCTGGCACTTCGGTTGATTGTAGCTTGTAAGACAAATCAACTAAGACAGCAGAGATTTTCTCAGCTTGCGGCCTTGGTTATAGTTGTTCCGATTATTAATGTATCTTGTAGATTTGTGATGCATATGCACTCTTAATCGGGAGCAAGCCTGCTTTAGTGGCAATTTGAAAGAAATCTTGATATTAAGATGAGGATTTAGTGGCACTTCCAAAACCCAGTTGTCTAGGAATCTAAGGCATTATCAACTGGTCATGATTTAGTTCATCTGACACGCATTCCACGAGCTCAACCAAAAGGATCTTCAAGTAGCCTTGTCTAAGTTTTGAAAAGATTCCCGGGGACACTACAGTTGTTTTAGAAGGGTGGGTGGTTTCTAGAAAACACGAAGATAAATGGCTTCGAGAAGCCAATTTCTATCACATTTCCTCTCTTGTGCTCAAGTTCATGTGCAGAGGTGGAACCAAGATTTCAATTTCATTGGTTCTGGATCTTAGAATGACGATTTCAATTCCATGTGCCCATATTTACTTTGATAAAAAGAACTATAATAATGAATTTCTTACTACAAAATACTGTTTGTACAAAAGCTATTGGGTTGGCCGAACTCGTATCTAGACTTCTACCTCCGCCCTTGTTCATGTGCATGCATGTGTCATCACCTCATTGGTCGAAGCTCAAGTGGCCCATAAAAGTGTTTTGACATGTTAAAGTCAAACTAAAGTGAGACCCTGTAATGTTCTGATGTTTGTGGTGCTAAAGGAAGATTTAATATAACTGCAAAGTGCCCAACCTGCTTTTCTCTGCATCCGCTCCTCCCACGTCTATGGTCCTTGGGTTACGTCACTTGGGTACTAGTCATATTACCCTTGGTCTACAAGGGTACATTGGACTCTTGTCTAGTTTGGCAGGCAGGAATATATCCAGTGACAAGCATAATTTATGAATGCATGGTGGAAAATTGGCCTCCTGACAACCTAATATGATAACCCACATAAATCTATTGTTATGAATTAGAACTCCAACATATATACTCAGACCTCTCTATAACAACCGCAAGTTCTCTTCGGCACCAAAATTGTTATGTTACATTTTCCTTCTCTATAGCCGTAACAACCATCACTACAACGATATACCCTTTGTGATGATACCCCTCTATAAAAGACCTTATTCAAATATCTATGTACTTACTCCCTCTGTCCCAATTTATGTGATGCACTTTCCTTTTCAGTATGTTTAAAAAAGAATGATAAATTTATATATTTAGAAACAAACTTATATATTTTTATTATGCACTTTCCATTTTACCCCTATAAGATGATTTATAACTACACAAATTTATATGACTTGTTTTAGATCACAAGTTTCAAAAGTTTTTCTTTCTTAAACTCCGTGTCCAATCAACGTGCATCACATAAATTTGGATGGTGGAGGAAGTATTATTTATAATAACAAAAACAACAAAACAACAATAACATACCCAGTGAAATCCCACAATGTAGGGTCTGAAGAGGGTAGAGTGTACGCAGACCTTACCTCCGACTGTTTTCGAAAAACCCTTTGCTCAAGACAAAGCAAAAACACAATCTATTAAAAATATTCTTTTGCGAGACATAACTGTAATAAATTTTGTAAGTTTCAACGAGGAATGGTACGTCAACAACTCTTGTGAACTTGAAACATGAGATTAAATCAAACTGGAAGAATTTAATTTTCAATAATTTAATTATGTGCCTTAGAGTTTAAGTCCTTGTATCCAGAACTAGTTATGGATTTATTAATAATGTATTAGCTTTTTAAAATTTTAATTAATGACATGAATATCTTTTAAACTTTTAAACTTAAATAAAAAAAATTCTTTATAACATAAAAAATTGAAAAAATTATTTATTTAAATAATTTCTTTACAACCAAATAAGATCTAAAGGTCAAATGTTGTTATAGGTGTGTATTAGCCTTTACTACAATAGGAAAAAAGGTTCGGACAAATAAGATGGTTATAAAGAGGTTTGACTGTAATGGTTTGCATGGAGACATGGAAAAACACATTTTATATGGACGGATACACAATTGATTCCTCCTACACCTAAAGTAAAGTGAAAAGGTTTCAGTAACTGGGGCAAATGAATTCTTTTTTAAACCTGCAAAACTAGCAACTTGTTGAGGAACTTCTTTTTCCTCATAACACTTTTGATGGTTTGGTCCTGGTCAAATTGGGGCCACTAAAGGCTTTAATTCGTGGATTACTGAGAGGATGTCTTTCTTGGTTGGATGGTTTTTAGATACATGAGAACAGAAAGATGTGACAGGCCTGAAACTACTCGAAGTCAAGAACTCGTCTTTAGTAAATTATGTGAAGAATTTCTAGAATATACTAAATTCGAAGTTGGGAATGGGCAGAGAATCAAGTTCCGGACAGATTTATGGATAGGGGAGGAATGAAGTCTTAATACACTAATCTATTCAATTGCGCTATAAACAAGGCTGGAACTATTGCGGATTTTTATTGAGATTCAGGATGGCATATTGAACTTTGAAGAAACTTGAATGATTGGGAGATTGAAGATTACTGTCTGCTACTTCAACAGTTAAATTCAGTCTCTAATCAGAGAAAGGTTGATGCACTAATCTGAGTAAGTGGTGAAGGGAAGAAGTTTTCTGTAAAAAGTTGCTATGATTTGTTAATAAAGAAGTCAAGTGTCGGAGTTGCTAATTGGCCCTGGAGGATTTGGAAAACAAAAGCTCCAGTAAAGGTAGCATGCTTTGGAAGACAAAAGCTCCAGTAAAGGTAGCATGCTTTGGTTGGATAGCAACTTGGGAGGCGTGTTTGACTCAAGATAATTTGCAGAAAAGAGGTTTTAGCTTATGTAATAAATGCTATCTATGTGAAGGAACCCAGGGAACAGTGAATCATCTCTTCCTGCACTGTGAAGTATCTAGACAGTGTTGGGAACTATTTTTAAGCATGTGGCATATCCTGGGTGATGCCACAGACTGTGAGGAGCATGCTGGTAGAGTGGCAATCCCTAAGGGTACCCAGAAAGCTGAAGCAAATATGCAGGACCATCCCATTGTGCATCCTTTGGACCGTATGGCTGGAAAGGAACAAGGCTTGTTTTGAATGGCATAGAAATCATATTTCTAGAATTAAGAGTAAGTGTATTCAAAACCTATATTTTTGGTGTAAGCGTAGTTCTCCAGTGAATGTGCATCAGTTTTTGGATTTTCTAGATTTGTTAGAGGGATGTAAGTCTTGTTTTTTGTCCCGGGATGTTCTCTGTTACGTTCGGTACCATCCTGGTACCTTATTAATAAACTTTACCTTATAAAAAAGAACTGTGAATCAGCTTGTTTTCTCAAACCATATTCTCCTATTTTATGTGTTTCATGATAACTAAAAAATACTTCGAGTGCCAGTGGGGGTGGTTCGGACTCGATGGATAATGGGCCCGTCCCTAAATTGGTGCTGACAGATAACCAATTCGCAAACTTAAATACTAGGATTTTGTCCGTGGCAGGGTTCGAAAGTGCCTAACCTACTCACAAGCTGCACTGAGACAAAATCTGCCTAGATTAAGTTTGTGCTGATACATGTCGGAATGTCATTGTTGCCAATGCATTGAGGTCTGTCCAGTTGACCATCTTGAGACCTGAATTGGGTATCTGAAAGGGGAAAAGGGATGGGGTGGGTGGGACTTGCTATCAATTTGGAACCCTGGAAAAGTCATGAAAATCATAAAGATATATGGCACACCAAAGAAAAAGCATGGCGGGAAAGAGAAACCTACTGTTAAGAGCTAAGTTATGCTTATCCATCAGAAGACAATTTTCAATAGAGGTATTTTCAATATGCTTATTAAAAAAAATTCAATAGAGGTATTAGAGAGCATGGAAAAATGCCAAAAAAAATTAAAATTGCTTTCAGATCCCGTGGAGATTTGTTCTCTGTATGACTATGAGGATTTAATGGTTAGGGTGTAGCAATTGCTTATTTAGAGCAAAAGCCATGAGGATGCAAAGCTATATAAAAACGTACAACGTGGTCACTAACCTACAATATACAGCTATTAAGTCCTCCATACTATTTCCTAACACTGGTTGTCCTTGTAATATTAGCAGCCAAAATTGTCCTGAGGGAGGGGGTTCTTAGACTATCGGGAAGGCCATTAGTGTTGTTTAAAGTTTAAACTACTGTGACATCCTTCTTACTTTCCATGTATTGGAGGCTCTCCAGCAAGGAACCACTGATTAGATGCTTATATTTGTTTCAGAATGTAACACCATTGGAGTCGTTGCTTATTTGACATATAACTGTTTTAATAGTATACCTCATTTTTGTGGCAGGGGTGCTGTGTAAATGCTCCAATGATGACGGTGGCTGACTATTCCAATGGATCTGAAGGATATGCTTATAATTATTATGTGAGTTAATACTTTAATTCTGTTTTGGTCGCTAGGTGTTCAATGTAGTTATAAGTTGAGTGATTGGAGCTCAATTGGTCTCCCCTTTCTTCCTGCAGGAGGATCTCACTCCAAAGAGAGCAGTAGAGATTGTTGAGGCATTCAGGAAAGGTGAAAAACCACCGGTAAGATGACTTAGCTGCATAGACTAATTTTATCGTGCATAATGATATTACTGCATTGTTGATTGACATGCTTTTTATGTTCCAGCGTGGCACTCAGAACCCAGGTCGTATCAATTGTGGGCCAGAAGGAGGAAATACTACATTATTAGGTGAGCCTAAGGCTCCTCCTTGCCGGGATCTAGATGCTGTTGAATAGATTTGTTCTTGTTGTTCAGTTCTTAATAATGCAAAACAATGGATGGGGAGAGGCATCCCATGTCATGTCATATGCAGTAAATTACTTACTGCATTTAAGTTTAAAGATTGCTTTCTGTCTGTGAGTATGATTACAGGTGGAACTGATTCTTGTTTATTTTTATCTGTTAACTCGTACCAGATCTGATGAAAGTGCTTTTTTTGGGTCAGGATGTCATATTTTAGTTTAGTTCAGATTGGTTAGCATACAATTAGGCAGTATGAATTTTAACAAGCCAGTTGCTTTTCCAATCAGCAAACTCTAATGCGGTCTGGGAGCAATGGCAATGTTGTTCGATGTTTTGGATGTGAAAAAAAAGTTTTTCTACTGAATAAATAAATTCGAACTGGCATTCAAAGCTAAATTTCTTATTTTCCCTTTTATTTGCGACTATTTAAGATTTTTTTTTTGTTGCGCATTGACTTGCCTGCGATTATGCTTTGTCTTGAGCTGGGGGTCTCTCGAAAACAGTCGCTCTATCTATAAGGTGGAGGTAGTGTTTGTGTACACTCTACCCTCCCCATACCCCACATTGTGGGATTTAATTGGGTATGTTGTTTCACATTGACTGGAAAATTGAAGACGAGGTTGCTATTCTGAGTCTTTGTTATTGCGTTTATGCTTTCGTTAGCTGGTACACCAAATTCCGTTCTCAATCGTTTGGGCCCTATGCCTTATCTGGTTTTTGATGGATTACATTACCCAACGTGTTTAGGCCTTATACTCCCTCTATTTAACTTTATTGGATGGTATTTGACTGGACATGTAAATGTTTTTTTAAAATTTTGGGCATATATTTGAAGTGTCTTTAGAATTTATCAATAAAAATATATTTTTAGAATTTGTGATTTTAAACATATTATGAAATTTCTATTGATATAAGAGCACATTGTTATGGGTAAACTAAAAAAATTATAGTTAGAATTTTCTATAACTATGGGTTTACATCAGGGATTTTCATTGAGCTCCTACTTGTATAAACTAGTTATGGATAAGTTAACCAACACAATACAAGATGAGGTCTCATATTGTATGGTATTTAGTGGTATGTTAATTGATAAAATTAAGGGTGTCAATCAAAAACTTGAACTACGAACAGAACTCTAGAGAGTAGGGTGTTTAGTATTATAAATAGAAGACTAAACATATGCACTGCAAGTTGAGTTAGCATAAACAGATGAAGTTGAGGTTAGATTAGATGGGGTTTCGGTGCGTAAATACAAACTATTCAGGTAGCTAGGCATGTTGTTCCAGGAGAGTGGAATAATAGATAAAGAACACATAATTAAATCGGATGGTTGAAATTAAAAAATGCTATGTGGTGTTATGCGGTAAAATTATAAAAACTTTCCTATATAAGTGAAAACTAAGTTTTAAAGAATAATTATAGACCAACATATTCGTAAGATGAAAATTATATAGATAAAGATACTAAGATGGATGTATGGTTATAACGATTAAACAAGATTAAAAATAATCACATTTACTATAAGGTGCAAGTAGAATACGGAGAAGATAAATCTCTCCCGCTCACTAAAATCCATCCTTAGGAAGCGTTCATCCAATTCGAAATTTTTTAAGAGAAGAAAAGTGAAGAGAAGGTTGGAAAGTAGTACGCCTGGTTCACCAGGTTCTACCACTGCAGGATCCAATTATAGTCAAAAGAGGAGTTTAATCTTGGCTCAGAAGGAACACTAGCTATATGTTTAACGCATGCAAGTGGAATGTTGTTTCGGGGAGTTGGGCAGAAGGAAAAGAGAGAAGATCATTCGAGATTATTTGGTCATACATATGTCAACCACCAAATGCATCTGTTCTATGCAAGTGATACTTTTTACATAGTTTGAAATATATTTCATCATAATAATATATGTACTAATTCAATGCGTTCCAGGAGTTTTTTAGTCTCAGTAGAAACTTTGATATGTTTTTTTCGTTATTCACACAAATGTACCGTCATAAATTATGCATGAAGACTATGCATTATTTTATAGTGAATAGAGTGTGGAATAAAAATATGAATATTCGTCATAGATGAATTAAACAAGCGAAATACAAACATTCTTTTACTCTACATATTATTTTTCCTCCAAACAATAAATTGCACGTTAAACGAGAAATAATTCCTATATTACATATCACTCCGTTTCAAAATACTTGTCATGTTTTTAAAAAAAAGTCAATTTGACTAAATTTTAAAATTAAATTAGATTTTTTAAATTTAATATTTTAAAATTAAAATTTAGATATTCGAAAACTATACGAAAAATATTATAAGTTGTAATTCTTCTCATATTAATATGATAAAAAATATAGTTTAAATTGTTGGCCAAAATTCATATAATTTAACTCTTAAAAAGCATAATGAGACATAAGGATAGGGAGTATTAATGTTTGCATGTTAATTCCTACCTCACTAATTTTTACATTGTCAATCCCTATATTATTTTTTGCATTATTAATTCTTGCACTACTATTCTTTTGATCAAACGACCTCTACCAAGTAAGTGGGTACGGCATTTAAGGCTTGTATTAAATATCCATTTTATTGGATAATCAGCAGTTTGGCACTCTATCAAAAGTAGATGCACTTTGTATTTTCCAATAGGAAGAGAGGTTTGTAGTTAATATATGTGATTACAACAACAACATATCCAGTGAAATCCCACAATGTGGGGCCTGAAAAGGGTAGAATGTACACGACCTCATTTTCACCTTGGTAGGTAGAGCGACTGTTTCTGAGAGACCATCGACTCAAGACAAAGTATAATCAAGTAAAGCAAGCAAAGCAAAATAAAGTATGAGAAACGGTCAGACTCAGACGAGAAATTAAAGCAATGTGGACATGCAGATAGTAAAAATCAAATATGCAATGATAGCGCATTCAAATAGTGTATTATATAGTACTTAAAAAACTTGATCGAGAACACATGTTTAATCAATCATCATCATATCAATCTCCTTCAAAGTCTTTGATAAAAGTTGATTGTTGAAATCTCAGTCGAGTAATGAGAGTCCAATTCAAATTACTATTATGATAGGATAGGACCAACCCAAAAGAATAATCTAAGTTATTATAATGATAAAGCAAGAAAAATACCATAAAGTAAAGAAGCAACTTTCCGTGCCTTTTTCATTCTCTCTCCAATGATGCATCTCAATAATTATTCAGCAGAAATTAGAGAATCATTAAGTCAAACCACTTTAAGAAACCAACCACACACGCTTTCAAATAAAAAAAAACACTAAACTTAGGAACTTTTTTAAAAAATAATCTAATTTTGGACGATAAATCTTACGTCATGGAACAACAAAAACTACTTTCTTTGATGAGGGCAAGTTCCGAAGGCGAAACCCCCTTAGCCAGGTGAGATGTAAATCAAGAAATATCTTTCGAGTGGCATTCTGCGAGAAGAACTAACGGGACGAACGTAAGCGATCTGCAATATTTCAAAGAAAATCATCACCACATGGATTCGAACCCGCGACGTCGGGGTGGTTATACCTCAATCACCTTGTCACTTACCAACTCACTTGTGCCCCTGGAAGCTAAACTGTGGTAGGGTAAACTTTTTAAAGTGACTGGTTCCACCGCAATACTGCCTCATACCCCAGAAAATTCCACCCCCAACCTGGCCCTACGGAATAGTACCGCTTGACTTGCATGCGAACAGTGGAGGAATTTTTTTGGGGAACACAGTTCCACTCTCGCTAGTCAGGGGAATCGAACACGAGACCCCAAACAACAATATCCTAGTGAAATGGCCATTGGGCCAAATACATTGGATTAAAACTAAGGTAGGGTAAACTTTTTAAAGTGACTTGTTCCACCGCAGTACGGCTCCATACCCCAGAAAATCCCACCCCTGACTGACTCTACGGATTAGTATACACCGCTTTAGCATTTCACTAGTTGAGGGATTTTTTAGGGAACAAAATTCCACTCTCGCTGGTCAGGGGAATCGAACACGAGACCCCAAACAACAAAATCTTAAAGAAATGGCCACTGGGCCACTCTCGCTGGATAACAAAAACTACTTTCTTGGTATGTGAAGGTGTTTTAAAAACGAAATTGTGATCTAAAATAAATTATAAATTATGTGGCTATAAATCATCTTAATAGTACAATGAAAAATTTAAAATTAAATTATTTAATGTCCTTTTTGAGACTAACTAAAAATGAAAAAAAAAGTAACATAAATTGAGACAAAAAATATATTTTGATAACCATACTACTAGAATTATTTGGAAACAACTCAATTGTTCCACTAAATACTTGTTTTCAACGCACTTCATTCACCGCTAAACTATTGACCACTACGATGTACATCGCAAGTGCAAACAAAAAGCTACTATTATTACCACTAGCACTGAAATAGAATACAATTGATTAAGATTATGTTTAGTTTGTGTGTCTTAAAGGGCCCCAGTTTCCACTACAAAAACAGAGAGCCCCCACCACAAAAGTGCTTCTACATCCACCACTATATTATCCTAGTCCCGCCATTCATTTTCTTTTCTTTTACCCAACAACAACAAGACACATCATATGAAGAGAAGTTTGACAATTTTTCTCTTCTGCTTGAATATATCAATGACAGAAAATGGTTTACTTTATACATAAAGTTAAAAATAAAAACCTGTCTTGCAACAAAGCTAAAATTTACTTAATAATAGGTTATGTTGCTCGTACTCTCCAAAAATATTGCCGCATCCGTGTTAGATTCTCCAAAAATGCATCACTTTTGGAGAATCCGACACGCACCCATCGGCATTTTTGAAGAATCCGAGCAACATAGATAATAGGTAAAAGTAGGAACCATCCACTGCAAGATGAAAATTTTCATGGTCATTAGCATGTTATATCACCTTTACTAATAAGGGTCTCTCTCTATGAAGGAGGATTTGTTTCTGGCTTAACAAGACTTGATGTATCTGGTGGTTGAGAATGGTAAATTGCTGATGCAAGAGAAATAGGCATAATGCATAGTGCCTTAGACTGAAGAAATTGCATTGCAGCACCAACATTTTCTTCCATAAGTTTAGCCACTTGCCTTTCTGTGCCATCACTTGACCATTTTTCCCAGGCTGGTTGATTATTATTTCCACCTTCACTGCTCTCTTCCTAAGTAAGACAAAAAAATATTAAGAAATAGGGTGTGGACAACTCTGCTTAAAAAGAAGTTTAATAAGCTTATTATAATTAGAAAAGAACCTCTACTGATGATATTGGAATGTCTGTAACAAGTGGTGCTACTGCACCTGCTCCTCCCAACCTACTCATGCTCAACACCTGTAGCATCAAATATAATTTATAACTTAGAAAAGTTCCAAAGTGTTCAATAATGCAAGAAAAAAAGTATTGATTCAAAAGGAGGACAAAACAAAAGGAAGAAATCTAGTGCTATGCCCTCAAAAGAGGAAAGGTAACTTTCCTCTTTCGCATGATGTGAGTGGAGATCCTTTATGGCAGCTCATTTTACTATTTTTTTCAAGTAAATTATTTGAGAGGTTTCCACCAAGCAAACCTTCCTTTCAACACCATACCCAGGGGAAACTGTTTACTGACCAATTGATTCGAACATAGACATCAAATTCGACAACGTATGACATGGGAACATTTCTTGAAATGAAAAGCCATTGAAAAGAGCAATACAAAAGCAAAGTGAAAGAATATTCCGTAGAGAGTACATTTTAAAGAATTTTATGCAGAAAATCCAAGAAGGTAAAGATGCTAGTTTCTTCACCTCGGAAGTACTACATTCACTACATATTTTTAAATTTAATAAGTTGTTATATGAAGCTCTGTGTTTTATCAGTAGTACCAGGATGCATATCTGAAGTACCTTTCCGACTAAAATCAATATCAACAGGTTCAAGAAGATTTAGAGTGACTCCTGACTAAAACTTTTGAAAAGACTCTAGGTTAACTCACCTTCACTTGCAGCCGTAGGAATTTGACATAATCGACAATTTCATCAAGCATTACAGCTCTATCAGTCTGCAAGACCAACCAAAAAAGGAAACAGTTGATGATTATCGATATGACAAATTTAGCAGAATGTTAAAGAACATTAACTATAACATGCCATTAATGCTTATAGTTTATTGCACCAAAAGAGTAAGAAGTGGGTGGCTGAATGTTTGCATTAACCTATATATACTTATAATCTCTCGAGCCATCCAAAGATTCCTTGAGGTAAAACATATATAAAGCTGTCTCACTTTGTCACACTATTTCTGAAGGGAATGTGGAAGTTAGAATAATTAAATTTACTTATTCATAGATTTCTTTTCTATTAGCTAAGAAAAAGAACATAAGACTTCTTTTCTGTGACATTTGTTGGAAAGTTCAGAGCACGAGACACTGTGTTTAAGCAATGCAAAAAATTTATGAGTTCACCATCTTGGCACATCTTCAGCATTTAGAAGTCGCGTGATAATCTTCATAACAACCATCACTTCAACATATGCGTATTTGGATTCTGTGTGAATCCAATCTCCCTTAATTATCAATTGTATAACTAGTGGACTAATCTAAATGGGAGATCCGCTTTGATCAACGTATCTAACTATACTGATATATCTAGCATAATTCTCTTTAACCAGGAGATCTACAACTGTCTGTCTTCCAATAGTGACTTTATCAAGCTTGAATTATAGGCCACAATATACATCATGCAATATCCTCATAATAAGATGCTCATCAACTACTCTGTATTAAACTATATGGAAGAACAATAGCTGGAGACTAAGTTACCTAGGCAGACAACTTCAACTTTTTACGTTCTTCCACACATACTAAAAGACATGGGAGAAAAGTTAAAAACTATATCACATGGGAAATTCAAATCTCTGTGACCCTACTATTTATGAATGCAAAGTCTTTTAGTTCCTCATTTTTAAGTTCTTATTGCTTCCCTATGAATACAAAATCAGTATCATAACTTGAACAGACTGAAAAAGTTGAAGGAGGTAGTGTTTTTATTTTTTCATTAATTCTGCAAATAGTGCTCCATCATTCCTGAATCCTTAGTGTATGCATATTGTCCAGAAAAGAAAGGGGTTTCAATGTTTTACCCACTTGTTTCTATCTTTTCAAAAGGATGCTCGCAGAAAGTGAAACAAAGTTCACTATGTAGAAGAAAGAAAACAGACCTTATTGACACTGGGAACCAACTCTTGCAATGCTCTAATTCTTTCTGCTATCCTCTCTCTCCGTAACTGCGGGAAAATAATAACATCAGTTAGAATTGTAAACAAACAGCAACTGAAAAACTAGGAAACATGTTTTTATACATAGTATTAAACCATGCATCAGTTCTTTGGAATAGGATGTTTTCTAACTAGCATAGAACTCAATTCTACAATAACACATTTTTGGCAGCTTAGGATCATCGGGCTTGGGAATTATCACTATATTATCATAACATCTTATGCTCGTCGACACTATGTATAATCCGAAAATAATATGAATTAGTTAGACGATCTCCAGTGGAAAATAACGTTTCACTTGGAGGAGCTTAAATTCAACCTTATTTATTTACATTGAACAGTTACAATCAAATAAAGAGAAGTGATATTGTTTTCTTCTGTCCTTACGCTAGAAGCAACAAAAAAATATGACCCTTGTTAAACAATTTGCGTAACTTTAGAATACTCTTTGCTGTAAAAAATCATACCCTCTCCGCAATGCTGTGTGGATCAGTAGCTTGTCCTCGCCTTGCTCTCACCCTTGGACGTATTGCAGGAGGATGGAGCATTGAAGGCATCGGTGTGCCATGAAAACCCTGTAAAGATTGAACCTTGTCATTATTTTCAATTATATCTCAAGGAAACAATTGGTAAACTCACTTAGTGAAAGGCCAAGTTCCTTCATATTTAAACCTCAGACTATGGGTTTTACTTTCATCACCTTGAATGGAAAAAGTATCTTCACATGTCAAGCCCCTTTCTCTAGTGAGTTTGCAATTCCAATTTTCTAAAGCTAGCAATGCTAATCTTTAAATGAAACAACCTATCTTACCTCTACCTTGAATACAAAAAATAAATAAGCCTTCTTTTCAAAATACATGATTCTTTACTCCAAATTATACATGACTAAAAGCTCCCAAGTCCAAAAAAGGGGGGAAAAAGAAGCAAGAATTGAACTTTCCACATACCAACCAAGCACATAAACAAATGTTTCCCTCTGTATTTCTTAATCCCATAACTAACACTATAAGAAAAACTAAAATTAGCTACGAACTTCATCAATAAATTTCTCCTAGCTAACAAAATTTTCAGATAATCCGTCGTTAAATAGAATTAGCAACAAATTTTATTGTTCAACTACACATCATCTATCCGTCGTTAATTCCTGTTTTTAGTAGTGTAAGGTGGAGCTAACAAATGCCAGCTTCAAGCTAGAACTAAAATTCAGAAAAATAGCAGAAAGGTTAAAACTTTCTAGAGAAAACACTACACCACTTTCCACAAAAACAAAAAATTCTAAGAAAATGAAATAAAATATCACAGTAAAGTTCCAAATGACAACCACAAAAAGAAAAAAACCAAGAAAAGAGGTATAGCAATATTTACAGGTTTGACGGAAATGGATGATGTTGAAGTGGATGAGGTTTGACACAAGGTATAGCAAACAAATTCTAGAAAACACTCTACACCAATTTGAACAACAACAACATACCCAGTGAAATCCCACGTCGTGGGGTCTGGGGAGGTAGAGTATAAGCAGACCTTACCCCTACCTTGGAAAGGTCGGGAGGTTGTTTCCGATAGACCCCGGCTCAAGAAAAGATGCAAAGATAACAATAATAATAAGTAGTAATAGCAACAGTATAATAAGATAAATGAAGTAATGAAACAATAAGTCGTAATAGAGATCTACAAAAAATATTAGCTAATGTATAAAAGATAATAATACTCTTAGTAATGAAAAGAAATCCTCGTAGAAACCTACTAACCCTATACCCTGATAGTCGACCTCCACACCCTCCTAGAAAACACTACACCAATTTGAACAAAAACAAAAATATTCCAAGAAAAAGAAACAGACTATCACAGTACAGTTCCAAATGACAACCAAAAAAAGAAAAAAAACAAGAAAAGGTATAGCAATATTTACAGGTTTAACAGAAGTGGATGAGGTTTGACACAAGGTATAGCAAACAAATTCTAGAAAACACTCCACCAATTTGACCAACAACAACATACCAGAGACCCACAACGTGGGGTCTGGGAGGGTAGAGTGTACACAGACCTTACACCTACCTTGTGAAGGTCGGTAGGTTGTTCCCGATAGACCCCGGCTCAAGAAAAGATGCAAAGATAACAATAATAAGAGACAGTAATAGCAACAATATAATAAGATAAATGAAGTAATGAAACAACCAAGTCGTAATAGAGATCTAAAAAAAAAGCTAAGCTAATGTACAAAGATAATAATACTCCTAAGAAAATAAATCCTCGTCGAAACCTACTAACCCTCTACCCTGATACTCGACTTCCACACCCTCCTAGAAAACACTCCACACCAATTTGCACAAAAACAAAAAATACTCCAAGAAAAGGAAACAGAATATCACAGTAAAGTTATTGAATACAACCAGTGGCGAATTTATATGCAAAAATTGGGTCACGTGAACCATGGTCACCCGACTAAACTCGATATATAATTCTTTAAATATGTCTAATATTATCTGAAGGAACCCATGATTGAACCCAATTTGTTGGACTGTGATTTTTTTTCTATAGTGCACCTATTCTCTTAAAATGCTAAATTCGCCTTTGAATACAACAATTTATCCCACTGAGTGGGGTTTGGGAGGGTAGAGTGTACCCACACCTTACCCCTACCAAATTGGGAGGTCGGGAGGCTGTTTCTGATAGCCGTTCGGCATAAGGACAAGCAATTCAAAATAGTATGAAAAAGGAAATAATGAAAGCGAATAAGCAGTAAAGTTACAGGTATAGTAATATTTACAGGTTTAACAGAAGAAGAAGCTCTACTATCAACAACATCATCTCTAAATCTCCTTCCAGGTGCTGCTGAACCATCATCCATTTTCAAGAACCCACCTTTCCCTTGTTCTAAACTCAACCCCAATGGAAACCCACCACCCCCACCATGCCCATGATGAAACCCCCCACCACCACCTAACCCAACACCAAGACCCACCCCAGAAAACTGACCCGACCCATCACCAGAGTTCAACTGGAGCATCATCGCCGGTGGGATAGTTCCGGTATCATTTCCCGCCAAATTAGGTTCAGGTCCATTGTATGCAGGAAAACCCAAGATTTGTTCAAAGAAATCATCTGGGGGTCCTTCAGATGAGTTGTTAGCCATCAAAGAAACTAAAAAGATTCAATGTGTGTGTGTATATATAGAGAGAGAAATGGGAATGTGTGTTTGGTTACTTCTACTTTCTATACAGTACTGAGAGCAATGAAGAAAATAAAGAAAAGGGAAAGCAAATGGTGTCATCAAAAGCTTTGCTTAAATATATAGTCACATTGTTCCAATGGTGTCTTTTCTTTTTTATTTTCCATTTGTTGTATGTTATCTATATTCGGATTTGTGTCCCATCTCTACAAAAAAAAAATGACATCACTCAAATTCAAAAACTCTGCTTAAGAAAGGAACAGTTACATTCACAGTCCGCAGTCCGCACCACCTAATAATGGCTTTGTATAAAGATGATATGAATAAATTAGGAGATGATTTAAATAGCGACAAAGCCAGAAAAGTTTCTAGCCTATTTGATCAAAATTTCGGAAAGTTAAAAATGCTTTTTTTCTAAAATAAAAAACAAGTGTGTATTTTAAAGAATTAAGGTACTCAGGCAAGCTTGTATAAAGATAAAATATATGTTTTAAATAGTAATAACAGAAGTCGTTTTTCAAATGATAGTGTAGTATTATTACTATAGGCCCGATTAGCTTGTCACGCTTATAGACGCATTATTGCTCTATAGTACTATGTAGTTTGATTCATGTTGCTATGTGTTCTTTAGTGTAATTTATTCGTCTTATTTAGTTGTGTTAGCTACTGCTTCTTTTTTGGTAGAATGTCCTACCATTGCGTATTTGATTTTTACTATCTGCTGTCCAAAATGTTTTAATTTCTCATCTGAGTCTGATCGTTTCTCGTACTTTGTTTTGCTTTGCTTTGCCTGATTATTCTTTGTCTTGAGCCGAGGGTCTCCCGGAAACAACCGCACTACCTATCAAGGTGGAGGTAATATCTGTGTACGTTCTACCTTCCACAGACCCCTCATTATGAGATTTTCACCGGGTATGTTGTTGTTTTTCAAAAGTTGAAACAAATATATTTTCGTTAAAATACTTTTAAAACCTTAATCAAGCACAAATTATTATTCTAATATTGACAAAAAAATACTATATAAATTAACTAGCCGAACACAAATGATTACTTTTCAAATAAAACTTGGCCAAACAAACAATTCATCTCATATCCTAAATCACGGAAGATAAAAAGTAAGTACAATATTTTGAGTATTTAAATTAGAAGCAAACAACTACTATGGCCAAAAATTACATCCAAGCCAAATGACACACTATCTAAATCTGAGAAAGTGGTTATAAAGTAATATTTTGATGGAATTTGACCTTACTTGTTTGTCCGAGCACTTCCACTTTAATAAACCTCTACTTTTTATCTAATAGACCAAATTAACTCATATATAACATCTTTAAAATATGCCAACACTGCCTAACTTAAATTATTAAAAGTTGATCACCTCCTTACCGAATCACATGCGAGTTACTCTGTCCACTGTTCATAACTTAGCCACACAAAAAACTGTACAAAGTTTGTAAATTAATTAATTATCGTCAATATTTAACATTGTATAGACTTAACATTGTAAATTAATTGTACAAAGTTTGTAGATTATGCTTTCTGTATTTATATATACTTATGTCACTGGCAAGAATGAATAATTCCTTCTTTAAAGAATATGTGCAAAGAGATGTTCAACAAACATATTCTGCTAGAAGGATCCTAACTTCTTGTTTAATTGAAATATTTTATCTTCTCTTAACTTTTTATTTTGCAACATTTCGAAATAGCATTTAGCAGTTGATAGAAGAAAAATGAACACAATTGATTAACGAAAAAATAAGTTATATACAAATGCATAATATATGAATTTCTCTGACTACATCTTTTAACTGTCTCCAGTTTTACAGTAAAAGTTAATGAATGATAAAGATACAAATATTTCCAACTTTTACAACAAAGCTCAAGACCTGTTTAGATCTTCCTCTGGTTCCCACTCCATATTGATCTGAAGGGTATACTGAGATACAAATATCCTAACCTCGGGTGCTTTTGAAATAAAAACATAAAGCTCGCGATGATTGGATGGACATGATAACCTGCCATTCGACTATTCTGTTCTATGCCGGTCTTTAGAATTGCTGTACATGGGTAACAACCACATGTAACCATGTTTCCGTCTCCCATAACATCGCCAATAAACCACAAATATTACAGCTATTACACACACAGGGATCACCCACCTGCAGCAGCAAACAAAGATAGGAATATTATAAAACATCCTCGGTCCGGGTCATGTCAGCTAATACTACTACCCTCTTGCACTGCTTTAGTTACTAAATCGTAATGATTGAAGCCAAAATGCCAAAAAAAATCACAAAGGATACTTCAAAGTAACAGAATTTCAAAATAAAAAGGTAATACTTTCAGTACCTGTCCAGATCAAGGATTGGACTATACACGAGCGTTTCCCAAGCAGCTACTATAAAATGCCACACTGGATTATAGTAAAGTGACTCTGCAGACCAAAACATTCTTGTATATGTTTCTAAGAAGATAAAAAGTATCCATGCGCCAATCTCGACCAAAATAAACTTTATGACGAACCGCCCAACCACCACCATGAACAGTGAGAAAGCCACCAACCAATTAAAGAGTCTGTGATTATAGTCTTTAATAAACAAAGACTTTGACTTCTCTAACATCTGCATAATTTGTAGATATACACAATTCATTTAGAGTAGGCCATATGAAATGGACAAGGGGAAGGAAAAAACAACAACAATTGAAGTCGGAGTAATGCAAAATATCACAAACAAATTATGAATAAGCATGTATAAACAAGACATGGACGGGTAAAATGGGTAAATCTGGAGACCGAGACCGATACTGCTTAATTCAAATGATAATTTATCATCTGATTCTTGTTTATACATTGCACAGGTAAAGGAATGTTCCTATGTTATTGCTTGCGTTGCCTTAATAATAACTCCGCAAAAATCAGTTTCGCGGAGTTCATCTGCACATAAATTAATACAGGGAGGAGGCGGGAGAGGTGGAACTCCTGCCTCTTAATTTCAACAATGAATTCACAACGAGAGCAAATAATTTTAGAAGCCACCTTCAGACCAAGTGTCAACTCTTTCTAGTGCTCTTTTATTTCTTTTAACTGGAAGGGGATGTAGTCTACTAATATTAACTAGTCCAGAAAGAAAACCTACTGGAAGAGGGGGAGCAGGCAAATGATCTCATCCAAGAACATTGGTGTGACAAATAATTTCCATATTCAATAGTGGCTGTGCAGCTAAAGAAGATCAAAGCACGAATTTAAAAGTAACAAGATTACTAGACATTTTTGACTAATTCCCAAGGGATAAGGGATGGTGGAAAGGATATTATCATTTACTGCAAAGATACTATGATTTGTGTCTGTTCGTTATCCAGATTTGTATAGTCAATTCTAAGTAAAAAAGGACAATATTTGCCTAGCTTCCTGAATGTTTTTCTTTTATCTGTTGATCCAGCTTGATCCAATTAACCTACACATTCACCAGCAGATGGTAAAGTCTCAATCCATGGTTCACCTATTGGGTTCAATTGTATACTGTTCGTTACTTCAGGTAGGGGCTTCCTGGTAAACACATCCTATTTCTTTCTCTTCCCCAACCGCCCACAACCAACTGCAATATTATCGTAAGAGCTGAAGTGTACACTCAGTATATTGAGAAAATTCTTTTTGACATAAAAAAGGAAGCAAGTACTAAAACTAAATGTATTAAACCTTCATCATCCGCTTTTCATAGTTGATTTTAGAAGGTCCGACACATTCACTGTGGAAGCTTTGGTTACACTGGATGAAGCCAGCATTGAACTTTGCCATCGTAGGAAGTCTGAGGACCTGAAGATGGTCCATTTTGTCCTCACATCTAGTATACAGAGCCTCACACAACTTTGAGGATTGATATTCATTCGCCAACATGCTATTCTTATACACCTGCAGTCGATGTGGCAATAAGCAAAAAAATTGAGAATTACATAAAACTGTGCTTGTTGCAATCAATATAAACCTTTTCAATCTCTTCATCCAGTTTATCAACTGATTTTTTTGCATGGTGATGACCAAAATGCTGTTCATCAAAGACGTTCATCGCTGCCTGTTTGTGCTCTTCATGAGCCTTTTGCAAAGATTCCCCTGGCATTGGTAAAACCACGCTAGACATCCGCACATTGTACAAGTTTAGGCACCGCTCCAGGATACCCTTGTTGAAGACTTCCACAAGGGACCCTGTGGATGGAATCTCCCCTTTATTCAACGCATCAAGAATCTGGAAACAAAGTTGTCATTTAAGAGCAAAAATTAAATAAAGGTCATAAGTATACAAAAGCGATTGATTACAATCAGGTTAATTGATGGATTTCACCTGCTCAAGGAAAGATACAAACTCCTTCCCATTGAGAGATTTACCCTGGACAATTTTTGGTCGAATAATAGATGCTACAACTTCTTTTAATTGCTCCCGCTTCTTGACATAAAGAGGATCAAGCTCAGCATCCTTCATATCACAAAGCTTTGTGCGCTGAAGATGGGGCTGTTTAAAGAAATATGCATATTATTATATCTGATTTTATCACACCGGGAAGTTCTTATACAAAATGCTCAAATCTAAAGGCATACCAAATTTGCTATAATACAAATGCACCTACATAACAAACAAAATTCTTTTTCCTTCATTTTCTATGGGGAGAGAGTACGATGGGGTTTGCCAGGTAGGAGTCTAGGAGATGATAAAGCTATCGATTAGCAACCATACCTACACTTATGGACATTCAGTGACCTTTCACATATAAGTTAATTGGTTCTCCACCTCCCTTAAATCCCCACCTACTTCTGGAAACAGTGGGGGTGGAGGTGAGAGCCAAATGATGCTATAGTTGTATGGCATGACTTGCTTAAGCAAACCAATGTTTTATCAAAAGAAAAAGCGCCAAAGTCTGCTATAGAGCATTCAAAAAGCACGTGCTTTTATAAAGAAAGTCACTAATGCAGAGAGAAAATGATTAATGTGTGTGTATATAGGGTATTGCTATTAGTAGATTAGTGTTGTGTTCACTTTTGTATTCCATAGAGTACTCCTGATAGCAAAAGAATAACATAGTAATGGGAAGGACTTTTTTGTCTTTCGACCAGAAAAGCTAAACCCAATTTTATTTTCTCCCTGGTGTAGATCTGAATTTGCTGATTTTTTAAAGCCTAGTCAGTCATCCGTGACTTCGCAATTCTGAATGGAGGGTGTCAATTGGAAGCATAGCATGTGAGCTCGGACTACAGGGATATCAAAAAGGATGTCAGGAGGCATAGAGAAATTGCTGATTTAGAGAGCTAAGGGAGCTTTCAGGAGGGAAAGATATGAATAAATAGGTGAGAAGTTGCAGCTGTAAGTGCAGGAAGTTGGGATGGTAGAGGTAGGCAGGTAGTGGCAGCGTCCGGAATTGGGAAAAAGCAGAGACAACGTTGATGAAGAAACCAATAAGAGGAGAATAGGTATAAAGAAAAAGACGAGGGGTGTGTTTGGTACGAAGGAAAATGTTTTCCCGTGTAGTGTTAGCGGAAAATATTTATTAAAGCTTGATAATAATATCAGCAAATTGGAGTGCGCCTCTATTGAAAATTTAATTAAACTTTTGACTTTTAAAGATTGATTATAGAGTCTAAAAAAGAGTTGAAATAGTTGAAAAGGATTTCCATCCTTCTGATGGAAAAAGTTTTCCACGAAAAATACTTTTGGTTAATCAAACACCAAAAAGTGACTTCCTCGTCTTTCTCTTACTTCATCTAAAAAAGTGACTTCCTCGTGGAAAATATTTTATTGGAATATGATAATACTTTTGGGTAATCAAACACCAAAAAAATGATTTCCTCGTGGATAAAATTTCATTGGAAAAGATTTCCGCCATACCAAAGACACCTACATCATATTCCTTTTGATGTCTTAATGAATAAAAACAATAACATACCCAGTGTAATCCCACAAGTGGGAAAAATCTCATTATGTGTGTGTGCACATGCACCTGCCACTAGTATAGGTACCAAATAACTCTTCCTACCAAAACTTAGGCAGGTGGGAAGATATCACCTAGTGTTTTTTGTCTCTGCTGGGATTTGAACCTGGTTTCCAAGATGACCACTAAGCCACACCCTCGAGTGCTAGTCACATTGAGATACATATATGGATAACATGAAAGAAAATTCAGATTAAACTAATATTAGTTAGGGGCAGACAGCACAAATCTAAGTCAACTTAGGAGCAAAGTTTTTTATCAAGCTGAGGACCAAAGTTAGTTATAGCAAGCCATTTCCCAGAAGGGATGTAAACAGGTTGTATTTGAAGAGGGTGGAAATTAGCCATCAGTATGATTTAAAGAGATCGGAAAGTAGAGTGAATTTTAATAGTAGAGTAGGCTACTTCCCATTATCGTAGGGTGGCTGGGTGGACATTTTTTGGCTGGATGTGCATGCTCGATGTATTCAGGTTGTTCCTGGCCTATTTTCTAATAAAGTTACCAAGAAAAGAAAACCTAATGGCATCTTCTTCAAAAGCAAGATACCATGACCATAAGAAGAGTAGAGATAGATGATAGAATAGCCTGGGTCCTTGCACCAGTAACAAGGGAAAAAGGTGCACATGGACGGCATAGAGAAATACTACATCCCAAAAGGTGCACAGATCACGTGGAGAAACAGTATATACCTAGAATTATAAAAGACGGGTTTAGGTTAAATATACCATCTTCTGATTGTTGCAGTGACAAAAATAATTAAATGACAGTTGCTACTTTTACTGCGCGAAGCTGTGAAATGCAAAACTCAAGGAAGAAGAAAAAGATCAATGGACAGAAGAAGGCAAGCCATACTTGTGGTAAGCTGAAGGCTGTGCTATTATCACCCATTATGGCTAAAGAATCTCGAATCTGGTTCACCTGAAACCATGCATTACAACTAAAATTAATATTTTGGAAAGGTACAATTTAAAACTAATCTATTAAGGCAAGTATGTGCAGAACTTAAGAGTATAAAGAGCACCTGGTCAATATTTTTATCACCTGTGGTAACAGAACAAGAAGCCATAGTTAGTTAATATTACGCTTCATAGTTATTTATTATGCATGCATATAAAGGTAACTGAACCAACCATCACTATTAGGGACATGTCGTAGAGCTTCATCAACCATTTCTTGCACAGATTTTCCTTCTGTAAAAGGTACAAGCACATACAAATTACAAAATAAGGAACAGAGCAATGACAAAAGGCATCTCCTTATTAGATGAAAGAGAAAAGATCATAATGTGAAAACAATGTGATAAATTTTACATTAAGAAGATATTGTTAAGAACTTCAGCTCATTTGTTCATTTACATCCCTAATCCATAAAGGATGTCACATTCACAAAATGTCAAGCAATCGCAGATATAGATCTTTGGGACATCATTTCCCTACTTACGCAGAAAATCACGTTGGATGAGCCATAGTAGCTTTGCAGGTTCAAACGCAACATCTTGCCCCTACACAACATCCATCAACTGAGCATGTCAAATAACTTGTTAAGTAATTCTTCGTTTGTTGCCCCTTTCAATGAGGTAGAAAATTAATAGGCTTCATGATCCAAAATGCTTACCTTTACTCTGGCAGCAAGGAGAGAAGAGATACAAAGATGAAACAACAGAGTCAGAAAAGAAACAGAGAGAATGTGAAGCTGAACAAGAAACCAAAGGTCAAACAAAAACTAGAAACTTATGAAATGACTTGTTAGAATTGAACCTTCCATAGAACTCCTCGGCAAGTTCAACTGCGAATGACAGCCGGGATATGTCAGCTTCACGTATCTAAAACATACAACACGATGCACAAAAAGTATGATTAGAGAGAGAGCTTATACATTTAGGAAAGTAGGACAGGAATTAAGCCACCACCCTCGGAGCCAAAACTTTAACCATATTAGGATGACTTAACAGTTGTCCTACCAATATGTAGAAAAGAATAGGTGGAGCAGAACTGCTTTTAGTACACATGGGTCAACCATTGCATCCTTTGGTTATCTTCTAGCACTTGCTCACCATTTATGTGATTAAATGAGCTTAAACAAAATTTCTACGTGATAGCAATTATATTTTTCAGAACTCTTTATAGCAGCACTCTTCAGCAATTAACTGATGCGCGTCACCTACTTACCTTGAATAACTCCAACATTGGAGTAAAATATCAAGACTACAATATATTATTTGTACTTGTCAAAAGAACAAAGAAAGACAAGCAACACACAACCCATCTCTAGTTTATTAGTACGTAAATTTGCATTTTTCATCCATGTGCAACTGGATTAATGTGGAATTAGTCCCCATGCTGGCATGTTCCCCAATTAGCTAATTTGTGCGGACTCTCTGTTTTGGGTGCCGCCCTTGTACCGGATACGGGTACCAACTTCGGATACTTTGACCGGAGTACATCGAAAATTTGAGGGGGGGGGGGGGATTGAGATTTGATTTCTCAAAATTAAAGATAAAACGGATTTAAGAGAAGGGAAATGGCATACCTTCAATATTATAGTATTTTTGTCGCATTTTTGCTGCTTCGTGTTTCAAAAAAAAACAAGAATTCAAGGTTGTGTTCTGAGTTTGAATGGTAGACAGTAGCAACAATATATCTTTATAGCTATATTTTTTATAATTTTGAATTTTCTTAGCCGAATCCCCGCACCCGTATCCATACCTGGATACGCACCCCCGGATTTTAAAATTTAGATTTTGCCGAATACGACACACGGATACGTTCCCGTATCGGATACTCGCACCCGAGTCCGAGCAACTTAGCCAATTAGCACATGAGACCTTCAATTATTCAATTTTTAGACGGTAGTGTTTAACCAGCTTGCGTGCACCTCGACTATTTCACCGGATACTTGCTACCTCCCACCAGTACAAGTACTGGATAACTCTGCCCATCAAGGCTTAGACAAATGGGAGTTGATCACCAAATTTTTTGACTCTGCTGGGATTTGAAATAAATAAAAAGTAAAAATAATCAATCATCTGGTGGTTAGGTTTTCTATTTGTATCTTGACTAGTAATACTGAGACTACATTACTATCACATCTAATACTTCCTACCTATTACATGTGTCACTCTCCTATTCCAGCCTCTTACAGACAAATTCAAAAGCTGCATGAAACCTTATTTGGGGCAGCAATCTTGGCATTCAGTTTGTTGAATAGGGTTACTCCACTACTGGGTATATGACAGCTAAGGACCTTCAAGAAGGCACTACAGGCAAGTGATTGTGGAATATCAGGTAGAAGAGAAATCCTTATGAGAAGGACGACACAGGATAAGTATTAATGGAGAAGTGTAGTGGAAAATTTAGGAGGCTACCTCACCATTTGGGAAGAGATTTTGAAGAGGTGGGCAGATTTAGCAGGAATGTTAAGTTTGCCATCTGGAAAAAAAGGAAAGTTAAATTTTTGGAACGATGGTGTTCTCTTGAGGAGGGGGGGCTTTAAGGACGGAAAATTGTTTCCCATTGCAGATTACAACAGTGCAATGGTTGAGAATGTTGCCCCACGGTATGAAGATCCAATTTTATTCAGGACATCCAGTTTAGAAGAGCCTAAACTAATGGGAGGACTTGCCTTAATAATTGGCTCATCTCATTCATACGAAGAAGGCTCTGAAGGAGCTGGAAATGGACAGCAAATGGACATGGGAGCTTCACCTCAAGTCATTATATATGATATGCTGCTTGTTAAAGAGAGGAAGAGCTTCCACTTGGGGCTGTTTGGGCGCCCCAGCACCTAAGAAGTTAAGTAATTTGAACTACGAGCTGCTTGGGAAGCTAGAAAATTGGAGGGAGAGGAAGGTGCTGATACCAGCTGGTGGTTTTGGTCCAAGCAGCAGAAGATGTCAACCAGGTAGTGTTGTATATTGCAGTATTGCCTCAACACTATGGAACTTGATGCTATATAATTACCAGATGGATCAGTTAGAAAATGGAAGGCAAGGAATAAAAGGAAGAAACAGTGACAGGACCTGGGAGGTTATTCGGCGTGTGACATGGACTATTTAGAGAGGGATAATAGGAGTGTTTTTGAAGGAAGGAAACAGCAGCCTCCCAAATTTCAAACAACATTTTGCATATCTCTTGAGCACTTCTTTTTTATCAAGTAAAAGTTTTTTCATTGATAATAAACAGGCCATTTTGGCCTTATACAAGAGCTATACCAAAAAAAGGAGAAACCTACAAAATATGGTTCTCTCCAAAAGACACCCAATCCTCCATACAAACGGGAACTACATGGGTGCACCACAAGAAAATAAGGGATCGGAGACTACTCCTCAATTGAACAAAGCTCATCTCCACCCCTTCAAATGTTCTCCTATTTTTCTCTTCCAAATGACCTACATTAACGCAAGAGGAATAACATTCCAAGCCTTGTGCCTTCTTCTAGCTCCACTCTTCCACCAGAACATCAATCCCTTCACGGATCTTGGCATTTCCCAAAAAACGTCAAACCATCTAAAGATATCCCACCATAATCTCGTTGCGATTTTGCAATGTAGTAAAATATGATCCACGTCCTCACCCGTCTTTTACATAGGAAACACCAACTTATGCAAACAACCTTTCGTTTTCTAAGATTCTCCGTCGACAAAATCACCTCTCTAGTAGCTAACCACGAGAAGCACACCCTGCTCAGCACCTTTGGAATCTAGACCGAAACATATAGAAAATTATCCTCCGCCCTTATAAAGAGCTTCTCATAGAAGGACTTGACACAGAACATTTTTTATTCCCCACTTCCCAACTCAAAGCATCGGGTTTGTCGACTAACTCGCATTGGATGTGAAGTAAAGCTAGTAATCTCTGAAGCTCGATCACCTCCCAATCTTGAAAATTCTCCTCCTAAACCTTAAATTCCAAAAAGTCCAACCCCCGTGTGTCCCGCTAACTTGTTGTACAAACATTCCCTTTAGCAAGAGACCCTATACAAAATAGGAAAATCATCCTTTAGGGCCAAACTTCCACACCACTTTTGTCTCCAAAAACTAACTTTACTCTCATCCCCAACCTTAAAAGAAATGTTGTTATTCATTGAAAATAACATATTTGTAGTATTAAATTATGTAACTGCATCATCTAAAAGCTTAATCCACATGTGGGCCAAATTCTTTTCATAGGTCAAGCACATTAATCTTTTTTTAACTAAGGGTGACAGCAAGACTCGAACTTAGGACCTCTGTTTGCTCTGATCATGATGTATATGTGTGATAGCCTCATCTAAAAGCTTAATCTAAAAGCTTGTACAGTTAGAGATGGCACACTTTTATTCACTTATTATATCTTCACCACATATAGCTTCTTTTTGCTTTGTATACATTTTGTATCCCCAAAAGGTTGCCAATGTAACACTTACTCCTTCCTTTCTTTCTTTTTCTCCAAAGATGGTATCTGAGCCAACTTGCATGTACCTCAGACTGTTCCCAAGGTACCTGCTACCTCCCACCAACACATGTGCCGGGTAACTTTACCCACCAAGACTTGGACAAATAGGAAGAAACAGCCTAGCCTTTTTTGCCATGTTTGGAATTTGAACCCTCGTCTCTTGTGGTTTTCATCGCAATTTATTGAGCTTGTGGATGTACAAAGACCAGAACCTATTCTGGATAATGACAAGCACATAGGAAAACAAGATGTTGTCTGATGTCCGCGTCAAACCATGCTTTTCGGCCAAGTATCGACAACAAAAAATAACTCTCCAAACGTTGTACATCACATCCTTGGGAGCTATAACACTTACTCCCTTAATGTTTAATCACATTCAGGTAAAAGGTTGTTGAATTTACCAATTTACCCCCGAAAAATTAATGCTTACGCAAACCAACTATGTTATCAGTATAGTTCTAACTGTGTTCATAGTTTTCTCCAGCAATAAGACCAGGAAGAAGTATTTTTCCTTCTTTCTAAGTCTCTAAAACGTTATAGATTGGATCATGTTAATACAAACATTTGGCTTGTTAGACATTTGCTCTTCACTTGAAGGCATGTGCTCTTGTGTAATCTTTTAATGTATGAACTTAATATGTTGTTTGTACATGTTCATTTTTGGGATAAATTTGTTGTTATACATGTTATGATTTGCTTTTCCTTTTCTACTTTTCTTAACCCAAGTTCTAAGTGTTCTAATACTTTACTTTAAACTCACCATATACTTAGGAAATACATGGAGCCAAGCTTTCTAATGATAGCTTAATTGTTTGAGTACATCATCATCAACTCATCATGTTATGGAGCCAGATTCAATAGGTCAGCAAGAATTGAAGTTCTTGATCTATAATATAATTTAAAATAGCATACTCATTCCATAATCAGTTAAGCAACATGTTTTATACAGCAAAAAAGAAAGAAGATAATTATTCGCTTTCATTCTTTTACTTTTTGAGATGGATAGAGGAAAATAAAGTAGTTTTGAAGCAGAGAACAATATCATGCTTCTGCAGAAGCCTCGCTATCAAAAACCTAAGCCTGGTTATAGTCTGAGTAAGGATTAACCTATCTAAAACATGGTTTGTCCCTCCCCGACCGTTCCTCACCGCACCCGCACCCCCTTCATAGGAAGTCACATGCCCTTCTCCAACGGCTCATCTCTATAGAGGGGATACATTCTCCATATTGCATCGCTCAACAGTTCAGGGACAACTAATAATCAATCAGGTTCTGTTCCAATAGAATCCACAAAACTGAAATTTTACACGTTTCACCAGCTTATATTGTCATGTCCTGGATATAAATTTAAATTAGGATTTATCTGTACAATTTCATAGAAAGAGAGTGGATATTATAGGAAGAACAACACACCGTCTCAGGGAGATTATATATAAGCACAGAACTCATAACAGCTGCAAGGGCAAAAATCCTGAGAAATAAAAAGCATCAAGAAACAACCGTGTTTAGTCAGATATATATATGGTAGACTGCAATATCTGAGGATTAGAATATTACCGGTCATCGTATACATTAGATTTTCCAATGCTTTCAAAACCTTCCGTGTCAAGGTAAAAAACAGAAGTTTTTACTCCATTGAAATCCATCTCTACTGGAGTGCCCCAAACCCATATCCCTGGAAGAAAAGGAAAGGAGGAAGTTAAATGATGTCCAGATCTCTTTCTGAAAGAACAGCGTCCAGAAAAATCTTGCATATACACCTTTTGTCTTGGTATCACGCATATGCCCAACACCAAAACCTGCAAAGATAGAACTCCATCGATTAGTTGCTTCGAAAATTGCAGAAAACTCTTACAGCTACCAAGGGAACAGCAAACCTCAACAACTAAAACAAAAGGTGACGTCAGCTATCAAAAAAATGTGGCGCACCTTCATAACAAGACAGGGAAAGGAGCTGATTAAGAGTAAATGATTTTCCTGAACGATATGGACCAATAACCTAGTCAAACATATTGCAGAAATGTCAATATACCAGAAAAGACATTGGTGGCAAATAAAATTTACGTAAGAAACAGCTCCGCTAGCAACTTCCTCCAACAAAACCATATTCAGATGCACAAAGAGACAGATACTTGATAATCAAAACCAGTGCATGCAAGATTCCCCCCTAAAAAAATACATAACAGACTCCCTGTGTACCAGTAAACTAACCTAAATTCCTTTTTGGACCATTCTGAAAGAAAAAATTTGACCTTTTTCTTTTCAATAGAGAATTTCTCTTCCTTTTTTCTTATTTCTCCTTCTAACAATTAGACAAATATGAATTACATCTCTTCAAGATTATTTCAGATTGACGCAAAAAAATAATTTAAATGACAAGTGTTAAAACTTGATGGAAAACCTTAACAACTAATCATTTCACTTTTCCATTTGAAAACAGTTATTTTGAATACTTTTTTTAATCAATGCAGCAATCTGTTCGGACATTTTGCTATGGATCACCATGCAAGTCAAACTAAGTATAGTTTAACGAACAGGGGTGAGTAATATAAAACAGGACTAACCCTTAAACATAATAACTGAAACTACCTAACGGGGAGACTAAAACTTCCTAAGAAATGACAGTTTATAACTGATGCTAGATACTAATGCAAAACCTACAGCAACAGCTGCAATGGGTGTAGTTATTTTCTCAATTGCCTCCAATCCTTCTCTTGCAAGGCGAAGCTTTGTGTGACCTGGATCAGGCTCTATAATAGGAAACCTGTCAAGTAGAAAGATAGCTATATGTTGAAACAACAAACAGCATTCCAGTAACAATAGAAAGATAGCAAACTATGTACATCCATATGAAGAAATGACAAAAAAAGATTATGTACATCTAACTAACCGAAGCTTGATGAGATAACATTGATCATCATTTTTTTAACCCCTCCCCAGGAGCTCCCTCCTTTGCTCCCTTGGTGACTCGAACTCGCAACCTTCGGGTTGAAAGTGGAGGGCGCTTACCATCTGAGCAACCCCCTCTTGTCCATTGATCATCATTCATAGTACAAATAAGTAAAGCTAGTTTCTAACACAAACACGAAAAAATAATATACTGCAAAGATTCTAAGCATTCATGTTCTATCTGTCCAAGGTATCTCATTAATACTGCTCGTTATCTTTTTCTGTATGCAAGGATGTCCAAGACAACTTGCATGTACATCTATTTCACCAGGTACATGCATCCTCCCATCAGAGCAAGTTCCGTCTTAGGCATATGGGAAAAATCACCTAGTCTTAGACTTGGGTGTCATACTGCTTATTATGTATAAACTCTTATGGGTGTGCTTGGTATGGAGGAAAACATTTTTTGGAAAATGTTTTCCAATTTTTCCATGTTTGATTCTCTAGGAAAACAAGTTTCTTAAAAATGAGAAAAATGACTTCTCTAACGGAAGTAGGAAAAACAAGTTCTATAAGTGAATTCCAAATTCATTGTCTCCTCCCCACTCACCCAACACCCCAAACCCTCACCCCTTGACCATTCCACCCCCAAACCCCACAACCCACCCTATCCCGCCCCCATAGTGATTTGCTAAATTACATACATATGCTCTTGGGATAATATTTTCAGCTTAAAATAAGTAAGAAACCCTCTTGTTTTTTAGGAAAACATTTTCCTTCATACCGAACACAACCTATATGACTGGCAAGCTAGTCTAGATAGAGTGAAATGGATAATGAGGATTCATATAGCCAATCCTAACTAGCTCGGGATGAGGCTTAGCAGTAGCAGTTGTTGTAGTATATAATGGGCATGCTGGTAAATATGAATAAAGTTAACACTAAAGCCTACCTATAACTATCATGGGTAAAAACCAGTCCTAGATTACCATTATAGTTAAACATGTTAGCAGTCATCAACTCAAGAATATTTTAATTAACTATTGATACTGATGCATAACCTGGAAAAGATAGTATAAATAGAAACAAGGCATAATACATAAACAGACCCTCAAACTTGGCCTCAGCTAGCACAGAGGCGGATACGGGATTTAAACTTTAGGAGTTCAACCTTTTAAGATTCTTAGATGAACTCATAGTATTTTAAAAGTTATGGGTTCATATATACTATTTATTGCAATTTTAATAATTTATTACACACAAATTTATGCTCTGTCTAAAGTTAGGGGTTCAATTGAATCCCCACTTTTAATGCTACATATGACCCTGAGTTGAGCTGACAAGTATGTCCTCCAACTTTGGGTGTGCACAAGTAGGCACCTCAACTTGTATTCACTTTGTCAGTTTCAACTTACAAAATGATTATCTAAACACCTCCGAAATTTATGTGTCATGTCAGTGTCACGTCAACATTTGTGTTTACGTGTTCAACTTTATACAAGTTGAGGTGTGTACTTGTACACATCTAAAGTTGGAGGGCATATTTGACCGCTGAAGCCAAGTATGAGGACCTGTTTATGTATTATGCCTAGAAACAAACACAACTTCACAATGTAAATTCTCAACAAGCAACTTGCATTCTTGTTGCATACTATCAATTTACACTAAAATTACTACAGATCACAAGAAACACAAAGATTTGAACCCAAACAACTCAAACAGAAAAAGGGTATGTACAAAAATTCAAGAAAAGCCTTACGCTTGATGAAAATTCTCAATACAATGAGACCCAGATGAGAAAAAACAAAGAACAATGAAGAAAACCGGGATTCGACAAGAAAGATTCATTCTTGATCTGGGATTTTAGCTAATATCTTGCAAATGCCGTAAAGTTACAAGCATTGCAAGGTATACATACAAAACTGAAGAAATGGGATTTCAACAAGTCCTATGCTAAGGTGCACGTTAAGGATCGTGGACCCGTTTCTTGAGGATTGGTTTTTTATTTTATTTTATTTTGGGGTTTCAGACTTTTGAGATTCTTGCCTGCCTGAATAGAAGGAATTTGGAATGTGGATACAAAATAAAACTTCTACGAATTTCCTTTCCTTCCAAACAAGGCCAAGGGTATAATTGTCAATACCTATTAGAGTTGACCCCAAGCCTACACAACTTGTTTGGTCTTGAATTGAATGGGCTATGACTTGCGAGTAACCTGTCTAATCGGACCGGTCGACCCGATAAGGGACTAGGTCTGGTTCGGACCGATAAATCTTAATGGGTTGGGAGTTGGTTTGGGTCCAATTCCAACCCACACGAATTATGAAAAAAATCCGATAAGACAATCCGGTTCGGACCGGTAACGGAAACTGGTAACGTTACCGGTTAACCGGTCCTGACCGGTAACGTTTATTAAAAAAAATTGGGTTGTTGCCCAACGATAATGTTACTGTTGGGTGGGTGTGGTAGGGGCTGGGGAGTGGGGGGGCCAACGGTCTACTGACCCGTTGTTTTTTTTTTATTATTTTATTTATTTATTATTTATTAATTACATTTTTACCCTTTAAAAATCTATAAATGCTTTATATTCTTCTCATTTTTATTACACAATTATTTCTATAATTCTCATACTCTCTTAATTCTCTCTATTATTAATTCTCAAGTTATTATTATTATTATTAATTTCAAGTAGCAAGACGGAAAATTTTGAGCTTCGAGTTTCAATTTAATTCTGAATCCCGAAGTTTGGTACACTCGTTTCATTCTCTAATTATTTTATTAAATTGTCATATTTATTTGTTGATTATTTAAATTAAATTTTAAATTAAATATTTTATAGTGGATTTGGTAAACCGATTGGCTAAAGGTAAATTTATTTCAACTTCAAGGGGTAAAAAATCTAGAGGTTCCCGTTCTTCATCATCTAATCAAAATATAGATTATGATCAAATGAAAGAAGATTTTGGAATAGAAGATAATGAATATGATAATGTTGAAACTCAAACTCATACACCTACTAGTGTGCCTTCTGTCAATGTTAGTACTACTAGTAGAGGTAGACCTCCTTTACCAGTAGCAATTAGGAGAAAAAGGAGTAAAGTGTGGAAGTTTTATGATAGAATTGGGGACACTGATAGAGTTAGATGTAATATTTGTGAAAAAACTTATAAACATAAGAGAGGGGTGGTGACAGGGGACGGGCACTATAGAATATAGATAGACATTTATTAAGATATCATCCGATACAGTAGGGTTCTGTCCTTGATGTAGAACCCTGTCAACAACAAATTAATCCATTAACGAGGGGCTTGTTAACTACGATCCACAGAAGGATCGTATTGAATTAGAAAAATGGTTGTCGCAGGTTGTTTACCTTTTTCTTTTGCTTCTTCTTCATATTTAATTACATATATTCAAAGAGTATATAATCATTTATTTAAAGGTGTTCCTCGTACTACTTGTAGAGCCGATATTTTTAGAATTTATACTGAGTATGTTATTTATTTACAACATTTGTTCGCTAATCTTCCATGCCTAGTTAATTTTACTTCAGACATTGGACATGTTTTAAACGGTAGAGATTATTTAACAATTACTTGTCATTGGATTGATGAACAGAATGGAAAAACGTATTATTTCTTTTCTGTATGACGAGGATCAAAGTCATACTGAAAAATATATAAGTAAATTTATTTGTGCTGTTGCAAAATGTATGAATCTTTTTCAAAAAGTACTTACTATATCATTCGATAATGCATCTAATAATATTGTTGATGTAGATCTTTTAAAAGCGGAATTACAACCGCCACTTCCTGATATATTTCATGTTCGTTGTGTTTGTCATATTTATAATTTAATTGTTCAAAGTGGTCTTGATTTATTTGAAACTGAATTAGCTATTGTCCGAAGAGTTGTTGGAGTTATTCAGGGTAATAATAGAAAAAGTAGAATAATAAAATTTAAAGAAAAATGTAAACAATTTAATTTGAGACCAAAATTCGTGTCAGGTGAGGTTGTTACACAGTGAAATTATATTTATTTATTTTTAAAAGAATGTTACAAGTATAAAGACCCCATAACACATGTTTCAAATGTTCATTGTAAGAACGTGATTCATATGTTAACCGACGAACATTGGAAATCAATTTCTGAACTTTTAAAAAAATTACGTAAATTTTACACTGCTACTGTTGAATTTTTAGGATCTTCTTACTCAACAGTTTGTAATGGTTTAGCTCATGTAGCTGAAATTTCATATTTACTTTATGGTTTAAAATCAAATATAAAATATAAAGCTGATGTTACAGTTATGTTTGAAAAATTTTAAAAATATTTTTTTGATATTTATTGTATTAGTGCAGTCTTAAATCATTCTATTAAAAAAAATAGATTGTCATAATTTAATATTTAATTTATATAATTATATGGAAGTAGGTGCAACAGAAACTCCATCTTCAATTGATTGCATAGGTAAACTTGATACTAATTTAACTAAATTATATGAATATTATGTTACATTACACGATAACAACAACTCTGCTACTAATCTTCCTTCTAGTTCTGTTTCTATGTCTACATCTACAGGATTCAATGAAGAAGAAGATGATGATAATGAATCTTTACACATTTGGAGCACTTTTACAACAACACAACCAACCACAAGTCTAAATTGTGATGAGATGCAATTTTATTTACAAAATCCAACGGAGTCGAAGAAGAACTTTCAACCTTTACAATGATGGCAGGATAATAGAAGACAATTTCCGGTACTTGGAGCTATGTCACGGGATGTTCTTAATGTGTCTATCTCAACAGTGGCTTCTGAAAGTGCATTCAGTCAAACACGAGACCAAATATGAGACACACGTTACTCATTGAGCGGAGAAACATTAGAAGTCTTAGTCTGCTTAAGGGATTGGATCAGATCAGAGAGAAATCAAGGATACGTAGATGTTGACGATCCGGAAGATGAAGAAATCGACAATATTCTGGAAAGCGGGAGCACAAGTTACGGCGGGACAGCCGGGACTGGAATGAATACTCCAAATTTAGCGGCTATGAATCCACAACAATTCAATGAACCTATAAATTACGAAGAACTTGTTAGAATGATGCATAATATATAAATAAAATTATTATTATTCATTATGTACTATTTTTAACATTATGAATAATGAAAGTTCGAAAGTTTACATCTTATCATTAGTTTTTATTTTATTATTTCTTTAGTTGTTAACTTATGTCTACTAATTTAATAAATTAATAAAGTATAACTACAATATAAAGTATAAAGTTATAAACTATAAAATACAAAGTTAACTTTAAATTTTAAAATATAAAACTATATTATATTATATATTTAATTTGAATTTAGTTTACATTTTCGAAATAAAAAAAATATTTTGCCCGGTTCGACCTTAACCGCAGTTGACTAGAAATCCAGATGAACCGCTGCAGTAGGCGATGGCGATAATCGGATCGGTTCTGGTTCGAACGATTTAACGGTACCAATGTATCGATCGGACCGTGGCACTGGTAGACACTTATACTTGCGAGCAGGGGTGACAAAATTAACCCAAACGCAAATGACCCGCCCAAGGTTTTATGAGTTTGAATAAGAGTGATTTTGATGACGGGTTAGTTTGAGCTAGTCCAAGTTGACACATCATAAATCAACAACCCAAATGAACTCATGATGATGCTCAAACTTGACCCACGAAAATGTTCAATCTTAACGATTAGAGCCAACTATAGATTAAGATTTTGATTTATAAATAATTATTTAAAAAGTTCCTTTATTATTTCGAAACAATAAAAATACATCAACGCACCCAACCACCCACCACACTATCCATCCCTACACCAACCCCCACCCAAGCACTAAACCACCATTACATCTTTGTCCCTACCTTGCCTACTCCACCCACACCCCCTACCTCCCTACCACCCCTACCCCTACACCACCCCTACCCACATCATCTACCCCCACCCTACCTCATTCTCAAATTTCTATTTTATATTTTTTTACTTTTATAAACAATTTATAAAAAATATTTTTTTTTCTTATCCCTCGTCCTACCCACACCTCCCCCTCACCCCCACCCCATTGCTCTAACCCATCCTCAATTTCTATTTCATTTTTTTTTTACTTTTATAAAAAATATAATTTTTTTCTTATCTCGCCCCTCTACCGCCCTAACCACCACCTACCCCCTCCACCCCACTCCATCCTCAAATTTATATTTCATATTTTTTATTAGTTTTATAAAAAAAATATTAAAAATATAATTTTTTTTCTTACATACCCCTACCCCTTCACCCCCGTCTCATGCCCTACCCCATCCTCAAATTTCTATTTCATATTCTTTTTACTTTTATAAAAAATATATATGAATTTTTTTCTTACCTCACCCCCCTACCCCTCCACCCCATGCCCTACCCCCATCCTCAAATTTATATTTCATACTTTTTTACTTTTCTAAAAAAATTACCTCCTTCCCCATGCCCTACCCCAACCCTCAAATTCTATTTCATATTTTTTACTTTTATAAAAAAATTTATTAAAATATATGATTTTTTCTTACTCCTCCAATCCCCCGCTCTCACACATCCTCAAGTTTTCGAATCGACAATATTCAGGCGGAGCACAAGTTACTGGCGGGACGTGGATCGGAATGAATACTCCAAATTTAGCGGCTATGAATCCACAACAATTCAATGAACCTATAAATTAAGAAGAACTTGTTAGAATGATGCATAATATATAAATAAAATTATTATTATTCATTATGTACTATTTTTAACATTATGAATAATGAAAGTTCGAAAGTTTACATCTTATCATTAGTTTTTATTTTATTATTTCTTTAGTTGTTAACTTATGTCTACTAATTTAATAAATTAATAAAGTATAACTACAATATAAAGTATAAAGTTATAAACTATAAAATACAAAGTTAACTTTAAATTTTAAAATATAAAACTATATTATATTATATATTTAATTTGAATTTAGTTTACATTTTCGAAATAAAAAAAATATTTTGTCCGGTTCGACCCGGAACCGCACGGGTTGACTAGAAATCCAGTAATGAACCGGTGCAGTAGGCAGATGGCGATAATGTCGGATCGGTTCGATCGAACGATTTAACCAGTACGATGTATCGATCCGGACCGGGTCGACCCGGTAGACACTTATACTTGCGAGCAGGGGTGACAAAATTAACCCAAACGCAAATGACCCGCCCAAGGTTTTATGAGTTTGAATAAGAGTGATTTTGATGACGGGTTAGTTTGAGCTAGTCCAAGTTGACACATCATAAATCAACAACCCAAATGAACTCATGATGATGCTCAAACTTGACCCACGAAAATGTTCAATCTTAACGATTAGAGCCAATTATAGATTAAGATTTTGATTTATAAATAATTATTTAAAAAGTTCCTTTATTATTTCGAAACAATAAAAATACATCAACGCACCCAACCACCCACCACACTATCCATCCCTACACCAACCCCCACCCAAGCACTAAACCACCATTACATCTTTGTCCCTACCTTGCCTACTCCACCCACACCCCCTACCTCCCTACCACCCCTACCCCTACACCACCCCTACCCACATCATCTACCCCCACCCTACCTCATTCTCAAATTTCTATTTTATATTTTTTTACTTTTATAAACAATTTATAAAAAATATTTTTTTCTTATCCTAAATCTACCCACCTCCCCTCACCCCCACCCCATTGCTCTAACCCATCCTCAATTTCTATTTCATTTTTTTTTTACTTTTATAAAAAATATAATTTTTTTCTTATCTCGCCCCTCTACCGCCCTAACCACCACCTACCCCCTCCACCCCACTCCATCCTCAAATTTATATTTCATATTTTTTATTAGTTTTATAAAAAAAAATATTAAAAATATAAATTTTTTTCTTACATACCCCTACCCCTTCACCCCCGTCTCATGCCCTACCCCATCCTCAAATTTCTATTTCATATTCTTTTTACTTTTATAAAAAATATATATGAATTTTTTTCTTACCTCACCCCTACCCTCCACCCCATGCCCTACCCCATCCTCAAATTTATATTTCATACTTTTTTACTTTTCTAAAAAAATTACCTCCTTCCCCATGCCCTACCCCAACCCTCAAATTCTATTTCATATTTTTTACTTTTATAAAAAAAGTTATTAAAATATATGATTTTTTTTCTTACTCCCCCTCCCAATCCCCCCTGCCCTCTCACACCATCCCCGAAGTTTTTATTTTATATATTTATTTTACATATATATAAAAATTTATTTAAAAAATAGAATTTTTGTACCCATCACCCAACCTCCCCTCTCCACACTACACCCGGCCTCCCACCCCAAATTTTCTATTTTATATATTTATTTTACTTTTATAAAAAATGAGAAAAAAATTGCTTACCCATCCCCTAAAGTTTTTACTTAATATATTTAGTTTACTTATACAAAAAATTTATAAAAAATGAGAAACTTTTCTTACCCCACTATACAACCCCCTCTTCTCACCCCACGCCCCACTACCCCAACCCACCCACCCATTATTTTATATATTTATTTTGATTTTCTAAAAAAAAAATCTTAAAAATCTTATTCTTATTTTAAAAATAAAGATATGAAAAAATCAAATATCATACAAAATAAAATTACATCATAGAAGGTAAGTTTGAAATTTGTAAAAGTAATGAGTCAAATTGGGTTATGACCCATCATTTAGCTCATTTTGACCCGTCCATCTTAGCCATGTAAGCTTTGGACGGGTTGAACATTGGTTCATCTATTGATTCAGTCTATCTTAATCCATCAAACTTTAGCCCAAACGGCTCATCTGTTACCCCTACTTGTGAGTTGCGACTTTGGGATATGATGTTTATAAGCATCGAACATTGATATTTGGGATATTTAGTGACTTCATTTGTAGTCTGGGTTATAATTTTTTATAAGTATACTCATTTCGAAAATAAGTTTTGACATACGTGATTAATGTTTTAAAAAAATATTTATAATTTTATCTAAAATTTAGCATATTGCTTGTGCATAAAAAAATTCAACACACACATCTCAGGTTTGGTGAAGCCTTCACATCTGAAACAAAACAGTCATCAATTGGAGATTTTTACATGGGAGGCATGGTGAAGCTCGAATGGAAATAGAAAACAACTAAATCACTTATGGTGTGTTTGGTACTGAGGAAAACATGTTTCAAAAATTGTTTTTCATTTTTTCATGTTTAGACTTATACCTGTCTAACGGATTGATCAGGACCGGACCGGTAGCCCGTTATCAGGTTGAACCGATTTCGGACTGGTAACCGGTCCGGTTCATTATCGGATTTCCGGTCGGTCCGTGCGGGTCCGGGTTGAACCGGGCCTACCGGTCCATTTTTTTTTGTAAATTTCAAAAATTTAACTAAATTCAAATTAAATATGTAATATAATAATATAATATAGTTTATAACTTTATACTTTATAGTTTATATTGTAGTTATATAAACTATATGATTTTTTTTTATTCCGAAAATTTATTAATTTATTAAATTAGTAGAAATTAGTAGACATAAGTTAACAAATAACAACTAAAAAGATAATAAAATAAAAACTAATAATAAGATGTAAACTTTCGAACTTTCATTATTCATAATGTTAATAAGAGTACATAATGAAGTAATAATAATTTTATTTACATATTATGCATCCTTTTACAAAGTTCTTCGAAATTTATAGGTTGATTGAATTGGTGATGCTCCATAGTCCATAGCCTCTAAATTTGGAGTTGAAATTCCAATCCCGTTTCCACGGTTTCGCCGCAACTTGTGCAGTTGTAAAAGTGCTCCATATATCTAGAATCTAGATTCATTATCATCGTCTTCATTGAATCCTGCAGATGTAGAAACAGAACAGAAGCAGAACTAGAACGAAGATTAGTAGCAGAGTTGTTCAGTTATCAATTATCAAATAATGTAACTACATCTTTATATTTCATACTTAATTTGTTGTTGACCAGTGTGTCGGATGAACTCTCTGTACATGCCTAACTAAAGTGCATGTCTCCCCGTCATTACCATGTTTATAAGTTTCCCCACAAATATTACATCTAACTCTATCTGTGTCCCCAATCTATCATAAAAGTTCCACATTTTACTCCTTATTCTGATTCTCCTACTCCTTACTAATGGTAAATGAGGTGTACGACTAGTAGTACTAACATTGATAGAAGGCACACTAGTAGGTGTATGAGTTTCGATTTCAACAATATTATTTATATGAGCATTATCATAATAATTATCTTCTATTTCAAAATCTTCTTCCATTTAATCATAATCTATATTTTGATTAGATGATGAAGAACCTTTAGATTTTGTACCACTTGAAATAGTTTTACCTTTATCCATTATAAAATATTTAATTTAAATTATAATTTAAATAATCAACAAATAAATATGACAATTTAATAAAATAAATAGAGAATGAAACGAGTGTACCAAACTTCGGGATTCAGAACTCAATTGAAACTCGAAGCTCGAAGTCTTGCGTCTTGCTACTTTGAAAATTAATAATAATAATAATAACTTGAGAATTGATAATATAGAGAATTAAGAGAGTATGAGAATTGAGAATTGAGAGAATTGTAAAAATAATTGTGTGATAAAAATGAGAAGAATGTAAAGTATTTATAGATTTTTTAAAGGATAAAAATGTAATTAACAAAAAATTAAAAAATTAAAAACAATAAAATAAAAATGCCAAAACGGTCTTAAGATCGTTGCCCCACCCCCAGCCCTCCCCCCGCCCTCCCCCCAACGGTAATATTACAGTTAGGCCAACAACCCTTTATTTTGTTTTTAAATTTTTTACCTTACCGGTCCGGACCGGTTAACCGGAGGTTATCGGTTTCCCGTTACCGATTCAACGGGTCCGGGTCATTATCGGATTTCTCTGTAATCCGTGCGGGTTGGGATTGGGGTTGGGGCCAAACCAACCCCCAACCCGGTAAGGCTTACCAGTCCGGACCGGATCGGATTTTTTATCGGGTCGATCGGTCCGGTTCCGGGTCAACCCGACCCCTTAGATAGGTATATGTTTAGTTGGTAAAACATTTTGATAATTTTTTTTTAAAAATAAGTTCCATAAAAATGAGGAAAATTACTTTTCTAATGTAAGTAGGGAAAACAAGTCCGACAAGTAGCAATCCCTATTACTCATCTCCTTCCCACCCTCGAACTTACCCCTACCCCACCCCCATTCATCACCCCACTACCATCCAACCATCCACCCTTCCACCCACCCCACCAAAGTCAAACCATCTCCACCACCCCAACTCTCCAAAAACAAATTTTTATTTTTATTTTATTTTCTACACCATCCATCTCCCTTCGACCCCCACCCCACCCCCTGGCACTACCCCTTCTCCACCCCGAATTTTCTACTTCATATATTTTATTTTATTTTTATAAAATTCGTATAAAATTAAAAAAATTGTGTGGTTAATTTTAATATGGGGTAGGTTATGGTTGTGGTGGGGTGGTGATGGGGTGGGCGTAGGAAAGTGTGAAGATGAGGTGCGTTCGAGGATGAGGTTGGTGGGGTGGAATTTTGTTGGAGGTGGATGGGTGGAGGAGGTGGCGCAAAGTGGGTGTGAGGTCAGGTTGGTGGGAGTTGGGTAGATATTTTTTGAAAATTATTTTTTACTGACCAACCAAACATAAAAAAATCCGTAAAAAAATCACTTATTTTTCATGAACATATTTTTCAGGATAACATTTTCCTCCATACTAAATACACCCTTAGTCTTGCCTTCTTCTTCCTTTATGAAGAGAGACCTCTTTAGTTTTAGAGAAAAATTCCTATGTCTTTCTTTCATCTTCTCTGTCCATGGCATATACCAGTTGGTATTATCTCGATGAGCTGCATTTCATTTTTTTGTTAGTTTATATGTTACGGTCAAATCTTTCTCACTAAAAGTTACTAATTTTCTTTGCTCGGCGAGTGAAGTATATGCCCTTGTTGAGTTGAGTGAGTAAGGCATGATCAAGCTTATGTGTTTGTCATGTCTTTTACTATCTGTTTTTCTCGAGAATATGAAAATGCTCACCTTTAGTAATTGTATTGTCTGGTCTTGCCAAGATCAAACTCCACTATACATGTTTAAAGTTCGGTGCGTCAAAGCAAACTTTAGAAGTTATAGTTATCTTAACCTTCGTACTTGAACTTCGGTCATGTATTTTATATCAATTTTACTTATCCGAATTCAATCTCTATGTTTAAGTAAAAAATCAGTAAATACATATTAAATTAAGTGTATGATTGTTCAATAGAAAAAATAACCCAAAAAAATTAGTTTCCACTTTCAACTTTCAACATACTCTAGTTCGAGTTTCATATCACCGAATAATTCTTTATTTTTCCTTGCTCAAGTTCTTTTTCATGTCTTCTGAAACCCTCTAATTTAAAGAATTATTAGTATTTTTTTATTTTATGAGTTCACATATTAATATTTTTAGGGGAAATTTGAGAAAAGTACATTTTGCTGACTTATATTGTAAAAATATAGTCCATAACTTATATTGTAAAAATTATAGCCCCAAAATACTTTTATACAATGTTATACATGTATATACAAAGACATGTATATTATGTATATAGGTGTATGAAAGTGTATAATTTGTAGGTATATACACGAAAGTACGCACTTATACACATTTATACAATATTGTATAAGTGGGTATAAACAAATATCTGGACTGATTTTGAATAAGAATTGCACTTTTATACAAGACAAATACATTATGTATATAGGTGTATAAAAATATATATTAGTGTATGTAAGATGATATTAATCTCCATTGGGAGTCTTCTCATTAATATCAAAGTATATATAGAGTACAATATTCATCCCTTATACAATAGGAATCCTAAGCCTATAAAAAAGAGAATTCTAGTCTTATCATAATTATATTTACACAATATATGGAATATATTCTAATTATGGGGTAGGGATGGAATAATGTCTATATACCCGTTTACACACCCCTCAGTCGGAGCGGGAGGAGGCCGGACGCTGAGACTGGATCTGAAGTCAAGAAATAATTGTATGGAAAGTCCTTTGGTAAATATGTCTGCATACTGATAGGATGGCGGAACATGTAACACTCTGACATGGCCTAGCGCAACTTTCTCACGAAGAAAGTGTAGATCTATCTCAATGTGCTTGGTTCGCTGATGTTGAACCGGATTATGAGAAAGATAGATGACATAGATGTTATCACAGTACACAATAGATGCCTGACGCAAATGACACTGAAGTTCTAATAGTAAATTTCTTAGCCAAAAAATCTCATCTACCACATTTGCAATGCCTCTGTTGTTACACCCCGTATTTACAGGACATGGTGTAAGAACGTACGTAAGAACTCACAGTGTTAAGATTTGAGACTTGTAAAAAAAAATTCTCGAAATTATGAAATTTTCGGAAAACGTACTATTGTGACGAATGGGAGGGCGACACGTGTCACCCCCCCTTAAATGGTGTCTTGGACGAAATTACAAGGACAAAAGGGTCATTTGACCCTTGTTAGATAACCAAGTCTTGCAAAGTAGTAGCTTGACAATTTTGACTTGGTCAATGGGACCACTTAGCATGATATTTTAAAGAGATGCATCCAAACCACACATATGTATTTATCTTAGCCCTCCATGTTGTTATATAAGGGTACTAGTAGCAAGACAAGAGTTCCACACTTAGCCAAAATTACAACAAATTGGAGGAGCAAGCTTTGAAGCTCTCGGCTTCACCATCTAGGGAAAAATTGCTGTCATTCATTAAGCTCCAAACTTTAACCCAAGGTTCATGAGTGTTATGTAAGTGTATCTCAATAGAAAATCCCTAAAAAGAGAGTTTTCAGATTAGTCGCAAAGTGAAAACCTAGTGGCTTTTCTAGGTTTTGGATTGAAGTTGAAGGAAATTTGTTAGTGTTGTTTTAAGGGTCTCAAGAGGCGGATTGTTGTTCAAGAGGCTCTAAGTTGCATGAGCAACTTCGGTTTCAAGATCGATTACAATTCGTTGAGGTATAATCTTGTTCTTTGAAAGTGTTACAAGATTATTTTTATTGTTGATTAGCTTTACTTGTTGCTAGCATGAAGGATATGTGTTAAGGTTTATAAGGATTATGGATTGATTGCACTGAACCAAAATGTAATGTAAGCCATGTTAAGTTGGATTACTAATTGGTCGCTTATTAGAAATCGTCGCATGTTACTTACTTAAAGATTATGGTTGTTATAATCAAATACGACTTGATATCATGTTATGTTAACAATTTGGATTGAAATGGAAATTTGATAAGAATTGGTATGGTTGAACTCGCGTGGCGAATTTGGACTTTTAGTTTATTATTCATTTGTATTTGACTACTTTCTAAATTGTGAGCCAATCGGTCATTAGTTATTCATTTGTATTGGACTACTTTCTAAATTGTGAGTCAATTGGGGTCATTTAGTTATTCATTTGTATTGACTACTTTCTAAATTGTGAGCCAATTGGGTCATTTAGTTATGCATTTGTATTGACTACTTTCTAAATTGTGAGCCAATCGGTCGCTTAGTTATTCATTTGTATTGGACTACTTTCTAAATTGTGAGCCAATCGGGGCTTTAGTTATGCATTTGTATCGACTACCTTCCATATTGTTGCGAGCCAATGGGGTTGTTTGGTTATTGTATTTCACTTGAAAAAGGTGGCAAAGTAAGTAGAAACAAAGGAGGTGTCGTTCGATTTTCCAGAATTTAGTGACTTGGCACTTAGGATATTCTACGTTTAAAGTATGAGGTTAATGGACGATTGTGGCCATGATAGGTCAAGTACTAAGTTTAGCGTATCCTACTTGAATGGAATAGCTCGAGGTCAAGTACTTCGAGCATTTTGCTATTTGTCGCTAGTCGTCATGGTATGTGAACCCCTTCTTTCTTTGGCATGATCCTACGTATGAAATATCCACGTGATAGTATTTCAAGATTTCTTCTACTCTTAGAAGTTAAGTATTTACATTGTTGATTCTAAGTTAAGAGTATGTTTAAATTGTCCTAAGTCCTTACTAGGTCTTATGAGACGCTGGTAAGAACGGTTAGGAAGTTATGAGCTTTGATTTAAAGGCTATGTGTCTTGATTTGTTTAAAGTAAGTAAGTGGATTTTATGTTCAAAATGACTAGAATTTATATGAAAAGGGTTTTATTTTAAAAGTGAAAGTTATATGGTTTTAGAAGAAGTTACTTGGTTTTGGAAGTGTATGGAACTTTGTATAGTTGTTTATAAGTATAAGTAAGTGGACTTTAAAGAATGTACGTTATAAGGTTTTAAGACTATGAACTTTGGTTGTCTTCTAAGGATTATGAAACTTTATTTTTTTTAATTGTGGACTTGATTTCTAAAGTATTGATGACATGATTTCAAAGAGTATGTGACTTGAAGTTTGATAATTCTTTAAGCACGTATGCACGTAGTATGGTTGGGTTTAGTTTCCTAATGTTGCAGCATTAAGTGCCTTAAGTTCTCTAATATGAAAGAACGTTATAATAGCTTTATGGGAAGTTGTTATGACGACTTAAGAAGAAGTAATAATACGATTTAAAAGATTATGTAAGGAAAATACACCGAGCCTACAAATAGGCCGAATTACGTTATGAAATACACCGAGCCTACAAATAGGCCGGATTACGTTATGAAATACACCGAGCCTACAAATAGGCCGGATTACGTTATGAGATACACCGAGCCTACACATAGGCCGGATTACGCCATATTACCCCGAGCCTACACATAGGCCGGGTTACGTCACAGTACATCGAGCTCCACAGGAGGGCCGGATTATGCTACATGATTTCACAGTACACCGAGCTCCACAGGAGGGCCGGATTATGCTACATGATTCCACAGTACACCGAGCTCCACAGGAGGGCCGGATTATGCTACATGATTCCACAGTACACCGAGCTCCACAGGCGGGCCGGATTATGTAACATGATTCGTCAGTACACCGTGTCCCGCAAATGGGCCGGATTATGTTATGTAAGATAAGTAAGTTATGTGGAAAAACTTGATTAACCTCTTAAGTACGTATGTAAGAATATGATGTTAAATCTTATGGAAAGAAGGAATGGAACGGTTAATATACGAGTGATTTCAGGAGTTAAAAATGGCATTCTTTTGTACAGTTATGATTTGATTCTTGCACGTTATTTGCTCCATATTCGCACTGTTAGATCGACTTCGGCCGCGTTCAATGCTCGCAGTTTAGGTACACAGCGGTGGATCCGCGAGCTTAGATCCCGCTCAAAGAAGTCGAGATGGCTCCGTGTTCCGAGTTGTCACGCTTATGTTTATTCGTGGTACGGCGGGCCTTGTCCCGCCACGCTTGTTATGTTAAAACTCTGTGAGGTCCGTAGTCACATATCGTGGGTCGCTTTGTAAAAAAAGGAGGCAAATCGCTTATGTATGACAGACGTCTGCGGCGTAGCCTATTCCGCTAACTCGTTGTTTTATTATCGTTGTTTTATTTTAATAAGTTTCATGTATGTTCGCTGATTATCTCTCGATGTATACCGTAGCGGTGCCTGAGTAGGCACCGCCGCGCCCGTGGTCGTCGTGACAAAAGTGGTATCGAGCGATTAGTCTCTGAAAGTGTCTGCAGACCGTGTCTAGCAGTAGTCTTGATTATCGGTGTGTGCACCACATCTATAATTAGGAGGCTACAGACATTTAGGATTAGTTTCATTCTTCTCACTCGAGATCGCGATAGAGTGTTGTTGTTAGGTCGCTCTCCCTAACGAGTTTTGTTGTTCAGCCACGGTAAAGCGCAAAGAGCGACCAGAAAGACTATGTGGATCATGGTATCCGTTGGTAATGATTATAGTATAGTTGGTATTGTGACATACATCTATACGGAGTTACGTATGAGGTCGACGCGTGTTGCCTAGAATGATTTTAGATTACCGTGAATCGTAAAGACTAACTAGATACCGGAAGGTATGGTATAGTTAATGAATTTTCGCCAAGGTTTTGTGTTTGTTTTGAGGTAATTGGGAAAGAATGAGTTGTCCGATAGGTAGTGAACCCCAAGCCATATTAAGAATCCTAACTAATGTCATGTTAATAGATTAAGTCGTAGTAAGCTTAAGAGAATTATACTGATGAGGTCCGGATAGTAAAGAATGGTTGTTGTGGATCGAGACAACATGGTTTTGGTATTATGAGAAGTTTTTGTACCTTCTTGGGGATCGTAAGGTAGGCGTGGAGCATGGAAATGCGAGCCTAAGAATATTGACATCGCCGAGACCTTAGGTATATAAGGTTTTCTCGAAATAAGATTTTAAGTCGGACAAGGATAAGAGTTAAGTGCGACTGGGTCGGGTTGAGGACTGTTACGGGTCTCCCCATGGCCCGGAATGGAGTGGGATCAGTTGGTAGTGGTTCCGCCACGCGACAGGTCACGGCGGCGCAAGCGCCCAAGTTTAGTTAATTGCTTTACTGGGTTCGTGGACGCGTTCCACCGAACCGTGTCATGAAAGGAAATGGCCTTATATTGTTTTATAGAGTGACTCCAAAGATTTGAGGCCGAATCGGTATGGAAGTTATGTATGTATGCTAGTATGAGTTGGAAGTACGAAAGGATAATCTCTTTTGGGCTTATGATGACGATTATGCGTGTGCGGTATTAGGCCATGTATGGCATTGTTGGTATGTCGATTGTGACAGAAACTATGTCGGTAATTATAAGTTTGACTCGAAAGAACATTCGAGACGAATGTTTCCAAGGGGAAGAATGTTACACCCGTATTTACGTGATACGGTGTGTTAACGCACGTAAGAACTCACAATGGTTAAGATTTGAGACTTGTAAAAAAATTCTGGAATTATGAAATTTTCTAAAACGTACTATTGTGACGAATGGGAGGCGACACGTGTCACCCTTAAATGGTGTCTTGACGAAATTACAAGGACAAAAGGGTCATTTGACCTTGTTAGATAACCAAGTCTTGCAAAGTAAGAGCTTGACAATTTTGACTTGGTCAATGGGACCACTTAGCATGATATTTTAAAGAGATGATCCAAACCACACATATGTATTTATCTTAGCCTCCATGTTGTTATATAAGTGGTACTAGTAGCAAGACAAGAGTTCCACACTTAGCCAAAATTACAACAAATTGGAGGAGCAAGCTAAGCTTCGCTTTCACCATCTAGGGAAAAAATTCGTTGTCATTCATTAAGCTCCAAACTTTAACCCAAGGTTCATGAGTGTTATGTAAGTGTATCTCAATAGAAAAATCCCTAAAAAGAGAGTTTTCAGATTAGTCGCAAAGTGAAAACCTAGTGGCTTTTCTAGGTTTTGGATTGAAGTCAAGGAAATTTGTTAGTGTTGTTTTAAGGGTCTCAAGAGGCGGATTGTTGTCTTGAAGAGGCTCTAAGTTTCTATGAGCAACTTCGGTTTTGAAGATTGATTACAATTCGTTGAGGTATAATCTTGTTCTTTGAAAGTGTTACAAAATTATTTTTATTGTTGATTAGCTTTACTTGTTGCTAGCATGAAGGATATGTGTTAAGGTTTATAAGGATTATGGATTGATCAGAGCCTTGAAATCCGAAAATGTAATGTAAGCCATGTTAAGTCGATTACTAATCGTCGCTTATTAGAAATCGCCGCATGTTACTTACTTAAAGATTATGGTTGTTATAATCAAATACGACTTGATATCATGTTATGTTAACAATTTGGATTGAAATGGAAATTTGATAAATTGGTAGGTTGAACTCAAGGTGGCGAATTTGGACTTTTAGTTTATTATTCATTCAGATTGACTACTTTCTAAATCGTGAGCCAATCGGGTCATTTAGTTATTCATTTGTATTGACTACTTTCTAAATTGTGAGCCAATCGGGGCTTTAGTTATTCATTTGTATTGGACTACTTTCTAAATTGTGAGCCAATCATGCTTAGTTATGCATTTGTATTGACTACTTTCTAAATTGTGAGCCAATCGGGTCATTTAGTTATTCATTTGTATTGGACTACTTTCTAAATTGTGAGCCAATTGGGGTGTTTAGTTATGCATTTGTATCGACTACCTTCCATATTGTTGTGAGCCAATCGGGGCTGTTTGGTTATTGTATTTCACTGAAAAAGGTGGCAAAGTAAGTAAACAAAGGAGGTGTCGTCCGATTTTCCGTAGAATTTAGTGACTTGGCACTTAGGATATTCTACGTTTAAAGTATGAGGTTAATGGACGATTGTGGCCATGATAGGTTGAAGTACTAAGTTTAGCGATCCTACTTGAAGAATGGAATAGCTCAAGGTCAAGTACTTTGGAGCATTTTGCTATTTGTCGCTAGTCGTCGTGAGGTATGTGAACCCCTTCTTTCTTTGGCATGATCCTACGTATGAAATATCCACGTGATAGTATTTCAAGATTTCTTCTACTCTTAGAAGTTAAGTATTTACATTGTTGATTCTAAGTTAAGAGTATGTTTAAATTGTCCTAAGTCCTTACTAGGTCTTATGAGAGGCGTTGTAAGAACGGTTAGGAAGTTATGAGCTTTGATTTAAAGGCTATGTGTCTTGATTTGTTTAAAGTAAGTAAGTGGATTTTATGTTCGAAAATGACTAGAATTTATATGAGAAAAGGGTTTTATTTTAAAAGTGAAAGTTATATGGTTTTAAGAAGAAGTTACTTGGTTTTGGAAGTGTATGGAACTTTGTATAGTTGTTTATAAGTATAAGTAAGTGGACTTTAAAGAATGTACGTTATAAGGTTTTAAGACTATGAACTTTGGTTGTCTTCTAAGGATTATGAAACTTTATTTTTTTAATTGTGGACTTGATTTCTAAAGTATTGATGACATGATTTCAAAGAGTATGTGACTCAAGTTTGATAATTCTTTTAAATGCGTATGCACGTAGTATGGTCAGTTTAGTTTCCTAATGTTGCAAGAATTAAGTGCCTTAAGTTCTCTAATATGAAAGAACGTTATAATAGCTTTATGGGAAGTTGTTATGACGACTTAAGAAGTAATAATACGATTTAAAAGATTATGTAAGGAAAATACACCGAGCCTACAACAGGCCTGACACGTTATGAAATACACCGAGCCTACAAATAGGCGGACACGTTATGAATACACCGAGCCTACAAATAGGCCGGACACGTTATGAGATACACCGAGCCTACACATAGGCCTGACACGCCATATTACCCCGAGCCTACACATAGGCCGTTACGCCACAAGACATCGAGCTCCACGGAGGCCGAATTATGCTACATGATTTCACAAGACACCGAGCTCCACAGGAGGCGGATTATGCTACATGATTCCACAAGACACCGAGCTCCACGGAGAGGCGGATTATGCTACATGATTCCACAAGACAATCGAGCCCCACAAAGCGCCGGATTATGTCACATGATTCGTCAAGACACCGTGTCCCGCAAACGGGCGGATTATGTTATGTAAGATAAGTAAGTTATGTGGAAAAACTTGATTAACCTCTTAAGCACGTATGTAAGAATATGATGTTAAATCTTATGGAAAGAAGGAATGGAGCGGTTAATATACGAGTGATTTCGGGAGTTAAAAATGGCATTCTTTGTACGATTATGATTTGATTCTTGCACGTTATTTCGCTCCATATTCGCACTGTTATCGACTTCTTCGGCCGCGTTAAATGCCCGCAGTTTAGGTACCTGATGGTGGATCCGCGAGCTTAGGATCCCGATCAAAGAAGTCGAGATGGCTCCATGTTCGGAGTTGTCACGCTTATGTTTATTCAGTGGTACGGCGGGCCTTGTCCCGCCACGCTTGTTATGTTAAAACTCAGAGGTGCAGAGTCACATATTGGGGTCGCTTTGTAAAAAAAGCGAGGCAACCGCTTCGTTTATGTATGACGTCTGGGAAGGTAAATTTCATCGGCTAACTCGTTGTTTTATTATCGTTGTTTTATTTTAATAAGTTTCATGTATGTTCCGACATTATCTCTCGATGTATACTGCAAGGTGCCTGTGTAGGGCACCGCCGCGCCCGTGGTCCGCCGCGTGACAAAAGTGGTATCGAGCGATTAGTCCTCGGAAAGTGTCTGCAGACCGTGTCTAGTAGAGTCTTGATTATCGGTGTCAGGCACCACATCTATAATTAGGAGGCTACAGGACATTTAGGATTAGTTTCATTCTTCTCACTCGAGATCGTGCGATAGAGCCGTGTTGTTAGTGGTCGCTCTCCCTAACGAGTTTTGTTGTTCATAGCCACGAAAGCGCAATGACCCAGAAAGACTATGTGGATTGCGTATCCGGGTTGGTAAGTTTCATGTATGTTCACCGATTATCTCCGATGTATACCGTAAGGTGCCCGTAGGGCACCGCCGCGAGCCCGTGGTCGTCGTGACATCTGCATCACTTCGACATCGAACGAGATAGGTAGCATGTCGCCGCGCATCAAGAAATCAGATTATTCCCTAAAAATACACAAAAACCGGAGGTGGATCGTCGCGTGTCCGGACACCCTGCCCAATCTGCATCCGTATAAGAGAGCAATCTGTTTGGTGCAGAGGGGTATAGGTGCAAACCATAATCAAGTGTGCCCTTAATGTATCAGATGATACACTTAAGAACAGTGAAATGAAACTCTCTGAGGGCATGCATGAATAGACATACCTGCTGAATAACATAAGCAATGTGTGGCCTTGTAAATGTGAGATACTGAAGTGCACCTGCAAGGCTCCTATACAGAGTAGGGTCGGAGACTGGAGAACCATCCATAACACCGAGCTTAGATTTTGAATCAACCGGAGTATATGAAACTATGCAATTCGCCATCTTAGCCCTGTACACGATCTCCTCTGCATAGTTACGCTGATACAAGAACACGTGGTTGACATACCTGATCACTGATATCCCCAAAAAATAACTCAGTTTCCCCAAATCAGTCATTGCAAATTCGGATTTAAGCAAAACAATAATCTCATTTTTCAACTCGTCGGAGGAGGCAGTAAGAACAATATCATCCACGTAAAGTAATAAGTAAGCAATGCTACTACCTCGATGAAAAATAAAGTGATGTATCACTCTTGCTGCATACAAACTCAATCTGCAAGATATACCTGGAAAAACGATCATATCACGCACGGGGGCCTGTTTCAGGACATATTGTGACTTACGGAGACGACACATATAGTGAGGAACTGCTGGGTGAGTGAACCCAGACGACTGATGCATGTAGACCGTCTCTCTCAGATCTCCATGTAAGAATGCATTCTTCACATCAAGCTGATGGATCGACCAGTGTTTGCCCATGACAATGCTCAAAACTGTGCAAATAGTAGCCGGTTTGACAATCGGGCTGAAGGTCTCACCACAATCAATGCCCTCCTGGTGATTTGTGTCATTGGCAAAAAATCGTGCCTTATATCTCTCAAGATCTCCACTGTCTCTGAATTTATGATGAAATAACCACAGACAACGAATCACATTCACCCCCTCAGGTCTAGGTACTAGATCTCATGTGTGCTATTTAGTTAAAGCATTGAATTCCTCAGACATAGCTATATTCCAATTAGAGTCTTGTTTGGCCAATATAGGGTTCTTGGGAATTGGAGAAATAGTTTGGCCAGACAAGTTAATTGGACTTTGGGTTTGAAGATTCCATGCTTGGCACAAGTTTCCATTGGGTGAGTGGGGACATTTGTGGGTTGCGGAGTCTGAGTGGTGGTATCTGAAACATAAGGAATTGTCGTGGGAAAGATGGGCAAACCGCTTACGGCCTGGATTAGGCGACGCCTGGATCGATCTTCTGACTCTTCTCTGGAAATTTGGAGCCATGGCGCTGTCGACGGTCAGTGTTCTCTGGAAATCTGGCGTCACGACGCTGACGTCGGGACAGAGGTGAGTTGTTCAAGAATAATGTGAGAGATGACATGCTCGTCAAGAAAAGAGTAATCCAGTTTTTGAAACTTTTTAAGATTCAAAAATGGGAATGTGGTCTCATCGAATGTGACGTGACGAGATATGTGAATTTGACAAGTGAACAAGTCATAGCATAGATAGCCCCTATGATTCGGCGGGAAGCCTAGGTAGACACATGGAGTGGACCGAGGAGCTAGTTTGTGAGGGGCAGTATAAGCAAGGTTAGGATAACATAGACAACCGAATATCCGGAGATGATCATAAGATGGGACTCCATGATAGAAGATTTCGGTAGGGGTCATATTGTGAAGAGTGCTGGTTGGGAGAATATTGAGAACATATTCTGACATTTTAGCAGCATAGATGTTACACCCTGTAATCTTAGGACAATAAATTGAGAACGTAATTAAGAAAATAAGATTCAAGTGTTGGAAGAAAAGTATAATTACATATGCTAATACGGAATAATTTTGGATATAACAAATGTGACGACGAAAATTAATACTAGTAGTTGAATTTTTCCAATGAGGTTATGGACTTAGTGTTGTATTATAAAATCTTGACATTGAGAAGCATGAGGCCATCAAAAATTTCAGATTTTAGCTAAGTATGAGACTAATTTTTAGTAGCAATAAAGATAAGTGAGACTAGTGGAATACAAATGGCACCTTGTGCCCTCCAAGTGGCAAGACCACTAACATACATTGGCTTAAACCCCTTTTCAATCCACATATTCCCATTCCCTCCCATTTGTTTCGAGCAACACCCCCCTTCACTCATACATCTTCTCTCCTCCTTATCCAAACAAATTTTTATCTCTTCCATAGCCAAGTTAGAGACTAAAACACCTCCCTCTTCCATGATTAACTCTTCTCTAAAGTTCCAAGCCAAGGTAAACTCCCCAAAATAGTGGGTCACGGTAATCTGGCCGAGAATCTGCCAGAAATTGTAAGTTTTGAAGATAAGTTATTTGAAAGAAAAACATGCAAGTAAAATGGATTTAAGCTCATAAAGGATGCATGCATGTCATTGTAAGTTGAGGAAAATTGTGCAAAATTAGGGCAGTGATTATCGAAGCTAGACGAGACTGTTTTGGCTTAAGTTAAGGTAAGATTTCTTCTTCTTATTTGAGTAATTGGAGTTATATGCTGTTGTAATTAAGGGATGAACTTGTGTTAAGAGAAATTGGAAGTAAAAAAATGCATGTGGTTGTTGATGTTGTTGTTACCGATTTTGGGACTATTTTTATTACAGTGGATTCAATTGTTGTTGTTGTTATTATCGTCACTAATTGCATGTTAAAGATTGAAGGAAATCTTGACATTTAAAGTTGAAATGGTTTATATGAAAGTATTGAAAGGTGAATTGAATTTTTAGGAATTATAAAAAGAGTTATGGTATTATGGTTGTTGGCCGAGACATTCACGTAATTTTTGGACATGTTGTAGTGTATTTAGGGACTGTATTTGTTGAGTTAGAATGCTGGAAATTTAGTTACAAATATGCATGTACATTGTGGTAATTGCTAATGTATGTCCTAAAGGATTTAAGGTATAAAAAGTTGAAGAAAAGCTTCACATTTCACCCTCGTTGTTGCTAGAAATATGGACGGTTTTAGGGGCTGTTTTAATATGGTAAAAGGGGCTGGATTAACATGAGAAATAGGTGTATTAATCACCTTGGTTGTTGTGGTTATTGTAGTCCAAGAATGTAAATGGAAAGAATGTATAACAATGACGTATATAGAAGTATATGGGACTGATTTGGTTATGACCTTGAGACGTGTCTTATTATTGATGTTGTTGACCTGGTTTGTGAGTTGTGGAAGTGTATATAAGTAGGGGAAGTGCTGTCCAATTTTATATAACAAGAGAGTCATCATTCGATACATATAAAGTATGCTTGAAATCATAGAGTTGATGGATATGTTATTATTTTTATAGGTTCAAGTGTTAATTGAGACGTATTCTAAATATTGAGTTGGTTAATTCGACAATAAGGTATGTGAAACTATCCATTCTTTCTTTTTTTGGCATGATTTACATAAAAGGAGCGTACAACAGACGTACGCAATTCCATTGAATCTTAATTCATAGTGATACTTGATATGATAGTTGTATTTGTTTTTACAGTGACAGTTCATTCTATTTATTTTATTGAGAGTCAAATGATGATTTACTTTGTATATGGTTGCTCATGATAATCTACTCGTGCATGATGTGTATATCAATTTCACCGAGTCCCGAACCGGCAATATTCGTGCGCATACCTTGCATTGTTTACCGCGTTCCTCACTAGAGGGTCGGACAGTAAATATGATGATTTATATGTGGACAGGCATCCACGGATATGAGATATGCGGACAGGCATCCACGGATATGAGATATGCGGACAGGCATCCACGGATATGAGATATGCGGACAGGCATCCGCGGATATGATATATGTGGACAGACATCCACGGATATGAGATATGCGGACAGATATCCGCGGATATGATATACGTGGACAGACATCCACAAACATGACTATGTGTACACATTATATGTTCACCGCATCCCTCACTAGAGGGCCGGACAGTATATATATATGATGATTTTTATGTGGACAGGCATCCACGGATATGACTTATTTTATATGTACATGTTTTGACTCTCATTTCATAAGGCACATGTGCATTGATATCTTGATTATTATACTTGTCTCATTTTATCTTTTGGCCAGTTATGATGTTTTTTACAACACTTCATGTTTTATATACTCAGTACATTATTTCATACTGACCCCCCTTTCTTCGGGGGGCTGTGTAACACCTCATTTTAACCGGATTCGAAACGGGAGTACTACGTATGGTATGATTCCTGAATTTATTTTAAGGAGTCGCCACCTAATTATTATAGTAAATTAGGACACTTATTAAATAACATAAAAATGCTATAAATGATCTCCATTTAAAGGTCTGCGAAAGCTATGTGAGATTCTGGATTATGGTTCTTTATTATCCTAAAGGGAAGAGGTTAGTCATCCTTCAAGATCCGCTAACTTGCGGTTATCCGTTCAAACCTAGATTAGTTATGTATTGACTTTTATTCTACCTATTCTAAGCATTTTTACATAATTTACAATTAAACTAAAATGCAATACAAAAGTAAAACTAAAATTAAATGCGACATGAGCTAAAAATCCGGGACATCTTTAACCCTTTTTAAGCCTTCTGCACAAGATGATCTCCGGGTACCTGCATAGACACTTAGTAAAAGTGTTAGTAATAATAAACAAATTTAAAAGCAATAACAAGAATAAATAAGTAAAACCAAAAATAAATCCGTCTTTGTACAGGGAGGCCTTGGAAATCAGACGGAGATTCCTACATCGGCCAATATTGCTAAAAATAATAAAATAAATAAAACTTTCAGATCCGCGCCAAAACAGTAATAGTTTTAAACACGGAGGGCTCAGATATAAAAATATAAAGTGAGACAGCCTAAACAAGTGCGGTTGCATGCATTCGCCTTGCCAGCGCATGTTGGTTATCCGGTGTAAGTGGAAGAAATCATCATTGCCCAGAAAGCTTCATTTATTTTATTTTCCGTCTTTGCAACTGTGGAGGCCTCAAAAATCGACGGATAACCTTTTCATTGGCAATGCAAGTGCAGTATCTTGTTCATTATCAGTTAACCAGCAAAAAATGTTAAAGCAGTAGCGACAATAGCCAAAAACCGATCCGCCAAAATGGCTAAAAACAGTAACAAACAAAGGCTGAAAAACAATCCAAAATCAGTCCAACAATTAGTAAAAAAACACCACAACAACGTAACTAACACCAGTGAATTATCCAAATTCGTCAGAATGTTTTAAAGGGCCCAAAAATGTCAAAAATCCCCCCCGGAAAGCAGCAAAATAGTGAGCAGTTCGCCGGAGCCAGAATAACCCCAACAAGAAATACTAAACAGCATTAACCAAATGGAACAACATTCACCAAATCAATACTAATATAATAACAACGAAAGAGAGACAAACAATATACTCTGGCGGGTTTCAACCAACACAAAAGGCGTAATGGCGGCGTCACTTCAACGGCGGTAACATCAAGCGACGCCCGGTGGTTGTTCAACAAATGGCGGTGATAACGGAGTGCGACAAACAGTGGGGGTTTATAGGGGTTCGCCGACGTAGGTGGCGTTCTAGTGCGCGTGATCGACGAGAATGGGTTTCGCGATGGCAGTGGTGTGATGGTTCGCTGGTTAACGGGAATGGGGAGTTCCAGCGACGGGAATGACGATAGTCAGCGATGATGGGGAAGAGTTCAAACTCCGGCGGCGTGACTTCGCCGGAGTTAATGTCACGACATTGGTTCGCCGGTCACAGCGAGGTAAGGTCGACGGAAATGGGGCTTGTGGGGTCGCGGACGTTATGGGGTTGTGATGGGATGCAGGAACAGTGGGGTCGACGGGCAGAGGTGAGGTCGACGAGCAGAGGGGAAGAGAAAGATGGTGTGCGGCTACTGAATGTTAGGGATGAGGGAATGGCTTTTTTTAGACCTAAAAAATGAAAAGGGGGAGTATAATAGAAGGGGGTGTGGGCTGATTTTCTTTTCTGTGGGCTGCCCCCCTTCATTTTAATAAAGGGGGGGGTAATGTTTAATATATATGGTAGGTTTTTAGGATTTGGTATTTTGGGGGAAAAATGAAAACTGGTATTTGATTTTAGGGGAGAAAATAAAAGAGGGTGTTTGGATGTAATTAAAAAACAATAGTGTTGGATTGGACTGATTCAAATTGTGTCTTGGACTGGACTGGTTTGACAAAATGCAAGGCGGGTTAATTATTTAAAGGTACAAAATTATCAAAATAAAAATGCCGACGCTATAATAATAAAATGTAATATTTAAGAAATGTTTAATGTCTAATTAAAATAAAAAATACAGTGTCAATTAGTTATTTAAAGATATGCAAACACTATTAAAATAAAACGACGGTGTAATAATAATAGACACATAATATTAACAAAGACATCATGCTTAATTTAAAATAAAAAGATGTCATGTCATTTTGTGAAGAAATAAACATAGAATATTATGTAAAAAATGCAAAAAATGATGATTAAAATGCGGTGTCCTAAAATGCTTGAAATTGCAAGAAATGACTAAAAGATGGGTCAAAATTGGGTGTCAACAGATTGTCCCTCTTTTACCGAAGACGATGAAAGAATTTTCGGACAAAGACGTTGACTTGTAGCCAATTTTGTTCCCATCGTCAGAATTAAAACAAAGATCAAGAAAAAGAATGGACAAAACTGATGCAAATTCAAAATTTGTCTCAGTGTCGAATTATGAGGACACTGGGTTGCTGCGATGCTAGAAAATTAAAGCAGGCAGACGCCGATTCAAAATTATTCCAGTGTCGAATCATGATGACACTGGCTGCTGTGATGCTGCAAAATTAAAGACAATGCCGACGTAAATTCAAAATTGTCCCAGTGTCGAAGTATGATTGACACTGAGTTGCAGGTGATGTGGTGCTGGAAAAGACATGGTATTTGTAGATGTAATGAAGTGATGTGATGATACGCCGTCTTGTATAGGCGAGATGCAGATGACGCCTTGTGTGGGCGTTGTCGTCTTGTATGGACGAAATGCAAATGTTGCCTTGTATAGGCGTTGTCGTCTTGTATGGACGAAAAACAAATGACGCATTGTATGGGCGTTATCGTCTTGTATGGACGAAATGCAAATGACGCCTTGTGTGGGCGTTGTCGTCTTGTATGGACGAAATGCAAATGATCGTCGTTGCATAGACGAAACATATATGAAGTCGTTGCATGAGCTTACATGAAATGGCGTTGTTGCATACACGCGATGCAGATGCTCGTCGTTGCATAGACGAAACATAGATGAAGTCATTGCATAGGCTTAGATGAAATGACGTCTTTGCATAGACGAGATGCAGATGTTCGTCGTTGTATAGACGAAACATGGACGGCCGCCAGATAGGCTTACATGAGACGACGCCGCATGTATTACATCGACGCAGATGTTCGCCGTTGCATGACGAACACGCATTTAAGCCGCCAGATAGCTTACATGAAATAATGTCGTTGCGTAGACGCAGACGCTCGTCGCCGATAGACGAAACATTGATAAAGTCGCCAGATAGGCTTACATGAGATATCATCGTTGCATAGACGCTGACGCAGATGCTCGTCGTTGCATAGACGAAACATTGACGGCCGTTGCATAGACTTCATACGACGGCGTCGCACAGACGCCGACGCAGATGTTTGTCGCCAGATAGACGAGACATGGACGGCCGCCAGATAGTCTTACATGAAATGACGCCGTTGCATGACGCGATGCAGATGCTCGTCGCGATAGACGAAAAATGAACGGCCGCAGATAGGCTTTTATGAAACGCGTCGTTGCAGATGACGCTGACGCAGATGCTCGTCAGATAGACAAGACATGGACGGCCGCCAGATAAAGCCATACGAAATGACGTCGTCAGATAGACGCTGACGCAGATGCTCGTCGTTGCGTAGACGAAACATGAATAAAGTCGCCAGATAGGCATTATGAAACGCGTCGTTGCAGACGCGACGCAGATGCTCGTTGCATAGACGAAATATGGATGACGGTTCGCCAGACAGCCATACGAAATACGTTATTTTATGGATGTACCTGCTTTGTGACTCGTCTGGGTTGAGATAACGTCATTGCATAGACGTTGTGCATTTGTAACCCGCATGGGCTTATTGTTGTGCTCCTGCCTTTGCTGATATGAAGATTCTGCTTCAAAGAAAACTTGTGAGTTTAGAAAAGGAGTGATTGATTCGCGTCAACTTTGTAGCTTTGACTCTTGACGCTTGCATGCTCAGACTTAAGCAAAAGGTTAGTGCATAACTGTTAAGGCGAAATGATAACACATGAATTTATAAGCAATGTAATTGTATGAGTAGAATGTTATCCTGTAAAACGTGATGGCGGTTGTATTGATGTGATGCTGCAAATGCTGAGATTTCGTCCTTGCACGGACGTGTTGAATGTTGTGTGCTTGCTGAATGTTGTGAGTGCTGATGCAGTCGCGCGACTTCGAATGTTACGAAGTCCGAGGCGATCCGCGCGACTTGCGAACGCCGTGAATGCTTGTCAATGCTTTCGCGCGTCATTGACGCCGCGGCGTCTGAACGCCGCGATTGCGATCGTAGTCTCTACACCGACTTCTTGGACGCCGTGAATGCTTCGAACGCCGCGATTGCCGATTCTTGATGTAGCCCTCGCACGAACTTGCCGGACGCGCGAATGCCACTGCATGATGTTGATGCTGATGTAGTCTCGCACGACTTGTTGACGCCGTGAACGCCATTGCGTACGCTCGCGCGCTTGTTGACGCCGTGAATGCTTCTGAACGCCGCGACATCGATTGCTTTTGGAATCCTTATTATGATCTCTTCATGGTGCATTTCCCAAAATTGTCCCAGTTTTCGTTATGCGGGGCGCATGGGCAAGACTTAACTCTGGCGAAAATTGCTCATATCTCTTTTCAGAATAATCAAACGCATTCCGTCGCACACGAGCCAATGGGAAGATTTCTAATGCGTGCCGGCCGATTTAGGCCGCCACGATCCCGCCGAGGAATCAGTCAAGACGTAGTTCGTGATGCAAAAATGACTGTATAATTTTCAAAAATGACCGGCCAATGTGGCCGCCTACGTATCCCGCTGAGGGAATCAGGTCAAGACGTAGCTCATGATGCAAAAAATGACTGTACAATTTTCAAAAAATGAGACCGAAGCCAATGTGGCCGCCTACGTATCCCGCTGAGGGAATCAGGTCAAGACGTAGCTCGTGATGCAAAAAATGACTGTACAATTTTTAAAAAATGAGACCGAAGCCAATGTGGCAGCCTACGTATCCCGCTGAGGGAATCAGGTCAAGACGTAGTTCATGATGCAAAAAATGATTATTTTATATGCATTTTTTTTTGAAAAGTGAAAACACAGCATCACGTTCTGACTTCAGTTGATACCAACAATTAGTATTGTGCCTAGAAATTCCGTTATTCACTTCCAGTCTAACCAAGTTGGACTTCTGGGTAATTCCTATAGTTTCAAATGGTATCTCAGACACCTAAGTATCGACACACTTGCTTGCAGCCAAGGTTTCGAACTACACGTAATCTCACGTTTCAAATGCCCTCACTGAAAGAAAGTCTCATTTCTCACATATATTCCAGTATTTTGAATTTTTGGGACGGCAGAAATGCACGCTCACACTCAAAAGGATGTTCAATGCATGCAATTGTGATACCATAGGCTTGGCCGTCATGTAAGTATCCACTAATGTGAGAACCCTAAGTATAAGATCATGTAGGGCTTGTCACGGGCTTGTAATGTAAGTTTGGGAAGGGATGAATATCATTTGGGTAAAAAGTTACTAATCCTTCCTCGAGCGTTGGACTACGTCCGTGCTTTACACTCGTGTGCTTTAATGTCGGCTCGCTTTTTGTCCCGCTTTTTCAGATCGACTTCCTTTTGAATCTTTCGTTTGGAGCCCGCTTTTTCCAAAGTTATTCTCTCATTTCATTCATTTTTTTTATAATGTCGGGGCTTTTGATTTCTTCTTTTGTGAAGTCGTCATTTGTGTTTTCTTTTCCCTCTTGGGTCTTTGACAATTTTTGTCTTTGCAAACTTCGACGCAGAATTTTGTCAGCCACTTGCACATCTCCAAAGCGCTCAAGGAGGTCGGGCCAAGAGAGGGATAGTGCGTACGCACTCAGAAAGGGTATAGGTGTAATATGCGGTTTTCAAAAGAATAGGCTTTAGGCTCAAAGGGGTGTACTACGGATAATGTTATTTGGTAGGCTGAAAAAGCTCAAACGTGTCAAAGAAAGCCTACGATCATTTCTTACACCGAGTGTTACTCAGGATTTCGCCTCAACAAACATTCGGGCCAAGTTCTAGATCACAATGCAATGCAATTGAACTTATTCTAAAACTCACCACACAATGCACATGAAACGAAGAGGTTGGTTTCGTTCTTAACTTAGAAGCATGCAAGAATGTCATTACAGGTGTGCGTGAGAGGTACCAAAAGAATCTATGGTTTATCACGAAGTCAACCCATACTGATTATTACTCGATCTTTCCTATGCACACTCCTAACTGTGTTGGTATCAACCAAATCAAACAATGATACTTAAAAGATCTTCCTTTTTTTATTATATATATTTTAAATAAAATATTTTTGTGTTTTTTTTTTATTTGTATAAATGGTACCGAACCCGGGTAGGGCTGCCTACGTATCTCGTCTTTGACGAGAATCAGGTGTGCGTAGTTCGTTCAGATATGTTATAAAATGTATGCTTGAAAAGAATTTAGCAATATAAAACTGTGCAAAATAAATGATTGTCCACTGTGGACGAATGGAAAGTAAAATGAATGTAACGGAAAAAATGAATGCCCGAAAACATGATGAATGGGATGCATGACTGGGAAATATGCTTCTTTATTATTTTATTTTTTTGTGGTGGTGTCGAACCTAAGATGAGTTGCCTACGTATCACACCTTATGGTGAGAATCAGACACGCGTAGTTCGGAAAAGATTATGTTGTAAAATGCATGATAAAGAATTATGTAATCAATACTAGACATATAAATTGAATTTGCAAATATATACAAAATATAGGACCCAGAGCGATGCTTCGTTGAATCTGGTATAAGCTGACTTATTTCCGTCAACATAACTCCAGCTCATTCTTGTGATGACTTTTTTTTCTTTTCTTCCTTTTTTTTATTTTCTTCCGGCCGCCTTCGACTATTTGCGAGGACGGTCTTCCTGCAAAAATATGACAAGTGGGTGAGAGTAGGCAAGCCACAAGAATAATAAAATGTAAGGGCATGACAATATAGTCAAAGACTTCGCTTGGTCTGGACGGATGGTGGTTGATGCTTCCAACGCCCAAATCATTGCTCAAGAATGATTTACGCAATAGAATTCTTGATTGCAATGTGACAACAAAAAGTGCAAAAATGCAAATGCTCGTGGCCGGAATTATAAGCATAATATGTACAGGGGTTAAAAGACTAATTATTCTATTAAATAATATGTACAGAATGGTTAGTGACAACAATAGTAAACAAAAGCATGCAAATCAAGCGCGCGCCTAATATGCATGAGACCTCTCTTATGCCAGAGGTCGGCCTAAACGCCAAATATGCGAGATTATGATAAATAGGTCAAAGTCGTTAAACTGCAATGTTTTGTTGGAAATGACGACCAAACGACGCGCACTTTTTCCAATTTCATGTGTCGCGACCGTGCTTGATCCGTCTATCATCATCACGCTACACATAGTATGCTAATGGGTCGTTGGGTTGTGAAACCCGTCGACAAGTTTTTGTGGATTTCTAATTGTGGCGTTAATACCAAGAATTAACTCACCTAAGATTTATGCATGCATGACTTAATAAAAAGTGGTATATCTCTATCTTAAGTTTTCTAAGATTTGGCTTACTAGACGCAAGGTTCCCGAGCGGACAACTCGAGTGAGTATACGCGCCGATCGATTTAACCGATCTAACTCCGCGCAAGCGCCAACTCTCCTAAATTTTGGGTATTTTTGAAAGAAATTCGCGAGTGCGCGAAGCACACCAACGCGTGTAGTGTGTGACAAGGTGAATTTTCCAGAGTGGAGGAAATATGAGCGGAATACCAGTTTAAGGAAAATAATAAAAGCAAGTACCAATTAAAACAGTCAAGCATACAAAATTAAAGCAAACAATTTTAAGGCATTTAAAACAAATAAAAATAAAGCCAAGCAATAATAAACCTAGGTTTGCTATGGTCAAGAACCTGATTATCCCCAGTGGAGTCGCCATCTGTAACACCCCATTTTAACCAGAGTCGAAACGGGAGTACTACGTATGGTATGATTCTTAAGTTTATTTTAAGGAGTCGCCACCTAATTATTATAGTGAATTAAGACACTTATTAAATAGCATAAAAATGCTATAAATGATCTCCATTTAAAGGTCTGCGAAAGCTATGTGAGATTTTGGATCAGAGTTCTTTATTATCCTAAAGGAAAGGGGTTAGACATCCTTCAAGATTCGCTAGCTTGCGATTATCCGTTCAAACCTAGATTAATTATGTATTGACTTTTATTCTACCTATTCTAAGCATTTTTACATAATTTACAATTAAAATAAAATGCAATACAAAAGTAAAACTAAAATTAAATGCGACATGAGCTAAAAATCCGGGACATCTTTAACCCTTTTTAGGTTTTCTGCACAAGATGATCTCCGGGTACCTGCATAGACACTTAGTAAAAGTGTTAGTAATAATAAACAAATTTAAAAGCAATAACAAGAATTAATAAGTAAAACCAAAAATAAATCCGTCTTTGTACAGGGAGGCCTTGGAAATCAGACGGAGATTCCTTCATCGGCCAATATTGCTAAAAATAATAAAATAAATAAAACTTTCAGATCCGCGCCAAAACAGTAATAGTTTTAAACACGGAGGGCTCAGATATAAAAATATAAAGTGGGACATCCTAAACAAGTGCGGCTGCGAGCATTCGCCTTGCCAGCGCATGTTGGTTATCCGGTGTAAGTGGAAGAAATCATCATTGCATAGAAAGCTTCATTTATTTTATTTTCCGTCTTCAGAATGTGAGGCCTCAAAATCGATTTGATAACTTTTTCATCACAATGCAAGCGATAGATCTTGTTCATTATCAGTTAACCAACAAATAATGTTAAAGCAGTAGTGACAATAGCCAAAAACCGGTCCGCCAAAATGGCTAAAAACAGTAACAAACAAAGGCTGAAAAATAATCCAAAATCAGTCCAACAATTAGTAAAAAACACCACAACAACGTAACTAACACCAGTGAATTAGCCAAATTCGTCAGAATGTTTTAAAGGGCCCAAAAATGTCAAAAATCCCCGGAAAGCAAAGAAAATAGTGAGCGTCACGGAGCGTAATAACCCCAACAAGAAATACTAAACAGCATTAACGAAATGGAACAACATTCACCAAATCAATACTAATATAATAACAACGAAAGAGAGACAAACAATATACTCTGGCGGGTTTCAACCAACACAAAAGGCAGCGGGCAGCGGCGGCGTCACTTCAACGGTGCAACACTGAAGCGACGCCGCCAGTGGTTGTTCAACAGCGACACTGATAACGGGAGTGCGACAAACAGAAGTGGGGGTTTATAGGGGGTTCGCCGACGTAGGGTGGCGTTCTAGTGGTGGTGGTCGACGAGAATGGGGTTTCGGCGATGGCAGTGGTGTGATGGTTCGCTGGTTAACGGGAATGGGGAGTTCCAGCGACGGGAATGACGATAGTCAGCGATGATGGGGAAGAGTTCAAACTCCGGCGGCGTGACTTCGCCGGAGTTAATGTCGCGACATTGGTTCGCCGGTCACAGCGAGGTAAGGTCGACGGAAATGGGGCTTGTGGGGTCGCGGACGTTATGGGGTTGTGATGGGACGCAGGAACAGTGGGGTCGACGGGCAGAGGTGAGGTCGAAGGGCAGAGGTGAGGTCGACGGGCAGAGGGGAAGATGAAGATGGTGTGCGGCTACTGAATGTTAGGGATGAGGGAATGGATTTTTTTAGACCTAAAAAATGAAAAGGGGGAGTATAATAGAAGGGGGTGTGGGCTGATTTTCTTTTCTGTGGGCTGCCCCCCTTTTTTTAATAAAAGGGGGGGGGGGGGGGGGGGGTAGTGTTTAATATATAGGGTAGGTTTTTAGGGTTTGGTATTTTGGTGGGAAAATGAAAAGTGGTAATTGATTTTAGGGGGGGAAATAAAAGAGGGTGTTCGGATGAAATTAAAAAAAAATAGTGTTGAATTGGACTGATTCAAATTGTGTCTTGGACTGGACTGGTTTGACAAAATGCAAGGCGGGTTAATTATTTAAAAGAAAAATTATTTAAAGGTACAAAATTATCAAAATAAAAATGTCGACGCTATAATAATAAAATGCAATATTTAAGAAATGTTTAATGCCTAATTAAAAGAAAAAATACAGTGCCAATTAATTATTTAAAGAGATGCAAACACTATTAAAATAAAACGACGGTGTAATAATAATAGACACATAATATTAACAAAGACGTCATGCTTAATTTAAAATAAAAAGATGTCATGTCATTTTGTGAAGAAATAAACATAGAATATTATGTAAAAAATGCAAAAAATGATGATTAAAATGCGGTGTCCTAAAATGCTTGAAATTGCAAGAAATGACTAAAAGATGAGTCAAAATTGGGTGTCAACATGCTGCATTTCATGCCCACAGGAACAGATATTCAGTTTGGTGGTCCTCCAGTCTAGGATTTCGCTCAGCTTATTTGGAAAGTTCCATTTTTCCGTAGCCTAGTCATTTTGGTACGAATCTTATGATATAGACTTATGCATATTCGTGCTAGTCAGGGGTACGTCGGGGCCCTGTCCCGTCATGTTTCACTATCATACTCTTAGAGGTCTGTAGACAAGTGTGGGTGGTAGATGTGTTTTGGACTTGTGTGGATTGTATATGTGTTTTGGTCAGCTGTACTGTTGTACTTCATGTGAGGATGTTCCCGTATATAGTGGCAACCTTGTCGGCTTGCCTATTTTGATATGGCTTACCGATTTCTACATTATCTTTGGTATCTGTGTGATTGTATGTGACAGGTGGGTATAAGGGTGCCCAGGTAGGGCACCAGTCGCGACCCGTCGGGTCGGTTCGTGACAAGAGACCCAGAAGGACGGAGGTAGAGAGACATGAATCAATAGAGTGCGAGTCATATTGTTAATGGTGAGGATGATTCTTTCATCTTTATCGTTTTGAGGGGAGGTGTGGGGGCAGGAGAAGCGAAAAACTATGTCATTATTAGTACAAAAACGGCGAAACATAGAGCTGTTGAATTTACGACCATTATCGCACTGAAAATATTTTATACCTTTTTCAAACTGTGTTTAAATGAATGTTCTTAACTCAAGAAATTTGACAAACACTTCCGATTTAAATTTGAGAGGATACAACCAAACAAAGTGATAAAAAATCATCTAGTAGGATAAGATAGTTGATCGGTGTATTTTATATACACCTTTTGAGTCAGTTTTAGTTAGTCTTTTGTCCCATTTTGCACATATAAGTGTCGTATTAGGATAATTTTTCTTTCTTTTGAGTCAAAGTGGTTAAAATGGTCAAATGGCGGAAAAAGAGCAAAAAGAGGGCAAAAGAGGAGATGCCAGAGCTAGAAACAGAGAAAGTGGCGAACGAGGGAAAAATCAAGACCGGTAGCGCGGCTCCTGCCGATCAGCAGGGCGCGGCGTCCACTATCGAGAGGTCGAAGACTGGACGCGGCGCCGCATAACAAAGCAGGGCCGCGGCGCCTAAACATCCGAGGAACTACAGAAGATACAGCGCCGCGGCGCCCTCAGACAGCAGATATCAGGGCCGCGGCACCAAAACACCCGACGGATTGCAGAACTTCCGGCGCCGCGGTGCCTGTCTGCGGGCAGCGCCGACGCTGAAAAATTAGGTCTGTTGACGAAAATCTGGTCGAGCTGAAGGAAAGAGGAGGCGGTTTGTAGCCTATAAAGGAGAGAACCCAGGCGCTTTTGAGGTTCTCCTTCGCACAACACAAGACTTTGGCTTGGAGATTGGATACCATTAGTTTAGTAATTTCTTTTCCTTTTCTTTACTTTATTTCGCTTTTATGATGAACTTTGAATTAGTTCTTGTCATATTTATGGCTAGGAACTAATTCTCTTATAGCTTTCCATGTTGAATTGCTAGAAACTTATGTTATAAATTAATGCATGTTTATGGTTATTTTTCTTATTGTGAGATCTATCCAATAATTGAGTTGAATTCTTGGTAATTAATTGACTAATTATCACTATATGATTTCTAATCAGTTACGAAAAGGGGATTGTGAATATCTTGTAAGTTGGGTAGACATTCTTGGATTGGGGATGAAAATACCTCAATTATTTATGTAAGCGTTGATGAGAGGCTTAACAACCCTAATTTTGCGCATTGTGCGTGACGGTCAACTAGGTTTTGTTCTTAATCCTCCTATAAAGTTATCCTTATCACCGAAAGGTAGGTAAGGTGCGATACTGGGGTTGAGTGTTTATATAACCCTAACGGGAGTATAAAACGATTTCGTAAACCTGCTTTCTCCTAAAGAAGAATACCATAAGTTAATGCATTAGTAAGTAGCATAAGCGGATAGTAAGGATACATGGAAGCCCTATTCTCATCACCACTGAAGTAAATCTTTATATTAAAATAGCTTGCATAATTTGTAGTTATAAACAACAAATCAATCATAAATTCACCAAATAGATACTAGAAAATAGATAGTTGGTAATTGAACCCTAATCCTTGTGGACGATATTCGGTCTTATTAAGACTATACTACTTGTCACGATAACGTGCATTTGCGTTTAAAGTGTGTGCATCTTACCGCGCATCAATAGTATTTATGACCGAGAGAACTAGCAACAGGTGGTGTCCATAAATCGGCATGTATAATATCAAATGGTGCAAAAGTAACACTAGTAGATGAGTGAAATGAAAGACGAGTATGTTTGCCTAAAGAACAAGAAACACAATTTTGGATAAGCTTTCCATTACAAGTAATGAAATTATTGCCTCTAAGAAAATTAAAAGCTGGGGCTCCTGGATGATCAAGCCAATTATGTCATGTTGAAGAAGAAATTGTCGCTAGAGAGACGGGAGAGCTGGATCTGACAGCGGAGATGAGAGTGAATGGATAAAGATCCCCCGTGCTATTGCATATCGTAAGAGGTGTCCCCGTATGAAGATCCTTCACAGTGAACCAAAAGGGTCAAAATCAACAGAAACAGAATTATTACGAGTGAATTTGCGGATATAGATTAGATTCTTAATCATATGTGGGGAATATAGGGTATTTTGAAAGGAGAATGAATTAGGAGGTGGTGATTAAGATGTACCATAACCCTTTACTGGAATACGGTGGTCACAACCAACTGTCACAAATTGAGGATGCTTTAAACCAAACAATTTAAGAATATTACCTGCAGACCGGGTGAGGTGAGAAGTGGCTCCGGAGTCCATGTACCAATTGTTGTCAGGCTGTTGCATGTTGAGACTGCTGAAGGCCTGACCCAACTCAGTGGGTGTCGCTTTGGATGATGGGCTCTTTGGGCCCGACCGTGCATGAAGTGGGCTTGCCGCGGTCTTCGGACTTCAGAAATTTGGGCGGGGACCAACAAACCGTGGTAGGAGAATTGGTTGTAGGGTTCTTTGGTCTTTGGCAGGCTGTGTGGCGGCATTGTCACGGCATCTTGTTAGGCGCCGTGGCGCTGAAATGATTCTGCGGGCCCTGTTGTTGCTGCTGCTGGTTCTGTTGTCCACGATCCTTTCCACCACCACGGCCTCCTCTTCCACGGCCCTTGCCGCCCTTTCCACCGCGTCTCTGCTGCGGTTAAGAGTTTTTTGGTGGCGTTGGATCTTGAGGGCGCGTTTGACGATGCGCCTAACGCCGATTGTGCTTTTCGCTTAGCACGTCGAGTCTCTTCGAGCAACAACTGCGAGCGAGCTTTGTTAAAACTGGGAAGTGGATCTGCCTGTTGAATCTTGGTGGCTAACGTATCATAGTCGCCTTTGGGACGATCAATTGCAACACCATTTTAGTATCCGAGACAGTCGTGTCGACGTTGGAGAGTTGATCCGCCAGTAATTTCAACTGTCTGCAGTATTCAATCATGTTGGAGAAGTTTTTAAGGCGTGTATTGTTAAATTATTCCTCCAAATACTTCGCACGAGTGTGGTTGTTATCTTGAAAGATTTCCTCCAAGAAGTTCCATAAATCAAGGGCTGTGGCGCCAGATTTCATGATAGTAAGAAGAAGATCCTGAGAAATACTACCATAAATCCACTGTTTGACTCCGGCGTCTAGACGACGCCAAGTAGACTCATCAACCTCCGGAGGGCGCGAAATAGTGTCATCGATGTGATCAAGAACGTTATAGAGACATGCATGATTCCGAAACAGTTCAACTCAAGGAGAATACTGACTGTTTTCTTGATCAAGAAGAATGATAATATAATTCTTGATGTTGGTAACAGTTAAGGCGGGATGAAAAGAGGATGGCAACGTGGTGGTGAAATTTGTGGAGGTAGAAGCGTCAGAAGTATTGGAGGAATCTTGAGTATCCATTTAGAGAAGAGAGGAAAGAAGAAGAAAAAACAAGAATTTTGGGAGGAGAGGGGTGGGCGTGTGAATCGCCTGAGATGGGGTTGGCATGACGGCTCACACAAAAAAATTCTAGGGTTTTGTGTTAGGATCTTGATACCATGTAAGATTATATTAATCTCCCTCGGGAGTCTTCTCATTAGTATCAAAATATATATAGAGTACAATATTCATCTCTTATACAATAGGAATCCTAAGCCTATACAAAAGAGGAATCCTAGTCTTATCATAATTATATTTACACAATATATGAAATATATTCTAATTATGGGGTATGGATGAAATAATGTCTATATACACATTTACAGTGTATACACCACATACACTATTATACAAAAACTAACTTCGTTTTTTTCTTGCGTCTCTTCTTAAATTTAACTAAAATATAATTCAAATCGTCTCCAAATCACTTCAAATTTAAATTTTGAATTCCTCGTGATGTTTCCAATCAATTGAAACAACACCTAATCCAAACTAAAAAAACTCAATTTTCGAAGTTGAAGTTTGAACGCCTTCAATCACGGACTTCTACTTTTCAAATTGTATGCGGTATAAATCAGTACGACATGTGGCATGATTTAAATATAAGATCAAAGGAAACGTCAACTAGTTGCTCCGTTTGAGGGTTGCCTCGGGGTAAGACCAAAGATCAGAGTAAGTTCGGATGTTAGAGCGAGATCAGTTAGTGATTTAGCCAGAAGACGGAAGAATAGGAGATCGAAGAGGCTCGATGCGTATCAGTTGCGGATATGGTGCCAGTTGTTATAATTTACTCATTAAGTGATCATTATTGACATTAAATTACATTTAATTAGAGAATGATTCTCGGATATAAATATCTTGTATTATCAACTATAAAAGGAGTCCAACCTTCATTTTGAAAGGGCAACTCATTCACATATCACTTACTTGCACGATTTCTCTGTAATCTTAAGTTATATAAGATCTCACTATTGGCTCGGGCTCGAAGCAATTTAGCTAAGAACCGATCAAGTTCTAATCAAGATAACATTAACTTAGGCTACTTCTTTTACTTATTTTTATTTGCTTAGTTATTGTTAATTATTTATTATATTTACTTACGAACCAATTCACATATCCTTAAAATCACTTACGAATCTAACAATATCTTTTCGGGGTAAACACAAATTTTCACAAAGTCACCGCTTAGGACTCATCAAAACCAAAACCCAGAAGTTGAATAGAGTTCAATTGAATAGAGTTCGTCGGAGAGAGAGTGAAAAAGACAACGAAATTAAAGTTCAAAGAAGACGAGTTTTATAGTTGCCGCCGGCGGTTTCTTCCCGGAGTCCGTCGAGCAAGCAATCTATTCAGCTCAGCACAAACTTCGAGTCATCACTCTCAGACCACAGACAAATTTGAGACACAACAGTTGACGTCTTTGTTTATTTTAAAAGGAAGTGGGTAGATTTTTTTTTTTTTTGGTAAGATTTTAAAAGGTGGATCTAATTTAATAGTATTGTTGTCACAATTAATATACACCGTAATTATTCTATATTTTTATATATAAATAAGCCCTTATTAAAGGAGCATATTTTATGATCTAATAAAGTAAGTATTAAATATTTTGGCTTAATAAGTAAATATCAATTAATGTGGGATTACTTTAAAATAAGTAGAAATTCATGGGCCTTTTTTTGTGTTTGATTTTTGATGGAGACTTATTAAAAAGATATAATTTAAACTTAAAAAGGCATTTAAACGTATTATATAATGATATGATCCATAAGTCAGAGACCATTCTTTTTCTTTCTATCACATCTTTGAGAAGAAATAACTAAGAGCAGTATCAGACATAAGATCACGATTTCCTTTAATTATTTATTGCAATGAAACAAGGTTAGTGTCCTTAGCGAATATTATTAAATATTTTTTCATATATTATTTAATATTTAATGTTGTATAATTATAGTAGATTTAAGATTTTTATTGTATCAGGATTTCATATTGTACACATTATATATATTTGTATTAATGAGAAAGACTCTAATGAGAGATTAATACAATCTAACATGATATCAGAAGTCAAAACCTAAACCGTATTTTTTGTTCTTCCTTTCCCGAAAATTTCTTGCTTTTCTTCTACCGAGAAACTCGGCTTTTCCTCTTTCTTTCGGAACTTTTTCTCGGCTTTTCTCCCATCTCTTCACGAGAATTACAACTGTTGTTGCTTTGTTTTTTTTCCTCGAGAAAAGCAGAACATAGCCGCATAAAAGCATAACATCATAGCCGCATAAAAGCATAACATAGCCGCAGAACTTTTCTACTTTTTCAATAGAACAAAAGCCACATAGTCCCCTAATTTTTTTTCTTTTTTTTTCGCACCAACTCTTCAGAAATTTAATGGCAGTAACGAATTTACAAGGCAGTGGCTGACTGGATGGACACTGGGCCTCCAGCAAGAGCCCAGCATCCAGTGCCACGGTTCCAACAGCTGCGGCCCATCTTTTGGCATCCACACATCCAACTTTCTGGCATCCAATTTCGGGACCAACCTCAGGCAGCCCAGCAGTCCCCCAGATCAGTTGACGGGCCACAATCATTCGATCCAATTTCCTGAAGCCCAACAACCCGCTCCAGGCACTCCCCAATCCAATTTGGGCCAAACTTTTGTCACATTGACTCTTCAACAGCCCGATAATGCGTGATATATGGATACGGGCGCCACGTTTCACCTTATCAACACTTCTGGTAATCTTTCTCAACTGCAAAATTTAAATACTCCACAATCTATTATTGTTGAAAGTGGTCATCGCATTCCAATTCAAGGGTTTGGTTACACACTAACCCACTATTGCATCCTCAGTTCTCCCTAAATAACATACTCTATGCCCCAAATATCATCAAAACTAATCTCCGTTAGAAAATTTGCCATGGATAATTCCGCATCAATCAACTTTGACCCGTTTGAATTTTCTGTAACGAACATACGTACCGGAAAACTTCTTACGAGATGCAATAGTTAGGGGGACCTCTATCCTTTCCTATCAACACCCGCTGCCAATGTCACCCCCTCCACATCTCTAACTTGCTTGGCATATTCAGAGAGCCCTCTTCGTCTCAGATCATCTAAAGGTTTTTCATCTTCGAATCGAATAAACAACAATGAGAACCAATGAAGATTTTATATCTTCAAACCAGTAAAAAATTACCAAATCGGTAAAGTTTTTATTTTCTTTAAACCGAATGAATAACAATAAAATACAGTGAAGATTTTATTTCTTCAAATTGAAAAGCAAACGTTATTTACTTGATGAATATTTTATATTTTTAAATCGAGTAACCAAATGAGTAGAAAGTTACGAAAACTTTAATCTCAAAATCGGAGTGAAAAATTCAATGATTTTAGTCTCCAAATGATTCCTTTTTGTTATGAAAATAGTACTTTTTACTTCTGAAAAAGGTACTTTTTACTTCAAAATAGTATTTTGTTTTCTAAAAATAAGCAACTTTCTTTTCTGAAAATTAACAAAATTATATTTCAGAAAAGTAATTAATCAAAATAAAACAGAAATGGAGAAGAAGCAAGAAAACGATGAACAAATTTGAGCCCACTAAATTCACATTGTTTCCTTATGGAACTTAATCCCTCCAAGTACCCGAGGTTATGGATTATTTTCTTCCAGAATAGAACGAATTATCGTCACCGGTGTAGCGGTACCTCAAACGCCGATGTGCTGCGAGCGCAAAAATACATCCGAATCACACTTAGAAGTTTTTTGTTTGTGCATAAAATATCATGCAGAAAGATGAGAGATTACATAATTTTTTGTAAGAAAAAAATCTGGAAAATACAATATTTATAGCCTACAAGGTGGAGGAATGAAAAGGTGTAATGGTTCATTTTCCATTCCCACCGTGTGAAAATACACTGAATATATTATTGTTTTTGTTGTTCATTTTCCATTTACAACATGTTGACACCCAATTTTGACCCATTTTTTAGTCATTTTTTGCAATTTTAAGCATTTTAGGACACCGCATTTTATCACCATTTTTGACATTTTTGTATATTTTTTACCTAACATTCTATGTTGTTTTATTTTTTGTAAATCGACATCATGTTTTTACTTTAATTAGGTATTAAACATTTTTAAATATTATGTTATTATTGTTGCACGATCATTTTATTTTACTAATTTTGCATCTATTTAAATAATTAGCTGGCATCCCGTCTTTACTTTTAATCAGGCATCAAATATTTGCTAAATATTGTATTTTATTATTATTGCATCGACATTTGCATTTTAATAATTTTGCATCTTTTTAAATAATTTTTCTTTTAATAATTAACCCGTTTTGCATTTCATCAAACCAGTCCAGTCCAATACACAATCTGGACCAGTCCAATTCGCCAAAAACCGAAGCCCAAACTGAAGCCCAATACACCTTTCATCTTTTCCCTCCAATACCCAATACCCAAAACCCAATACCCAAAACCCTAAACTTAAATACCCCCTATAAATAAAACCTTACCCCCCAATTTAAAAAAAAAACCTACCCTACTTCTACCCTTTCTACCAGTATGACCCGCGTTCTTGAGCCCGGCACACCCATCTCCCTAAAAAGAACCTCACCGCCATTCATTCCGCCTCTTGCCTTTACTCTCCACTTCTCCTCCGCCTCTCTCGCGTATGTTCCTCTCCACTCTCCCGTCGCCGCCAGTATCACCGGCGAACCACCACACCACCACCGCACGTCTCACCTCCCTTTGATCCATTCCCGTCGAACCTTCAGCCTCCCGACAACACCATCTCCGGCGAACCACCACCATGACCCCACTGTCGCCCCAACCCTATCGGCGAATCTGCGCTCCGTCGCGATGAACCACCATCTCTTTTTGTCACGACGACCGGGCGCGACTAGTACCTGCAAGGGTACCACAGTATAAGTCGAGAGAATAGCGGAACATACATAATGAATACGTATAAAAGGTAACATCACCGGTAGATAAGTTTGCTTTCCATAAAACATACTTAAACAAAGTATTTATAATACAACCGGTTCTTGTAGCCCAAAACAAGTGCGTGACCACGCACCTCTAGAGATAACAAGCGTGGCGGGGCGGGGCCGCCATACCCACGAATATACACAATGTCTATACCATCGGGAAAAACCGTGCAACAAAATAAGCTTAGGAAGGATGGAGCTTCGACAACGGAACAATGATCCTAAGAACGAGGATCCACAATCTTACCACTGCCTGCGGCATGAACGCAGCCCAGGAAGGGTCGATACTGATATGTACCAAGTATGTAAATTTGTCGAAAATATCAGAATGATGATAACATAGTTTAAAAGTAAGCGTAGTCATGGAAGATAGTCAAAATACCTTTTTACTGTGCCTTACTAACAATGAGAGTGACAAGTATACATATAAAATACTGCCGAAACTAGGGGTCTCATGATCACACCAGGATACCTCGCGTGGTATCAATAAGCCTTTCTACTCGGGACTATTTCACCCGCATAAGCCACGCAAGGACTCGCGTGAGGTATTCCGCGTCGTGGGTAGCAAATCCACGAGCAGGTGGTATAACGTCTTGGGGTTTCTCCCCTCATTTATACTCTTACCCTGAAGCAGATGGTATAACGTCTTGGGGCTTGCCCCTCATTTATACTCTTACACTGAAGCAGCTGGTATAACGTCTTGGGGTTTCTCCCCTCATTTATACTCTTACACTGAAGAAGGTGGTATGACGTCTTGGGACTTGCCCTCATTCATACTCTTACCCTGGAGAAGGTGGTATAACGTCTTGGGGCTTGCCCCTCATTTATACTCTTACCCTAGCTCAAATAATCATCATATCATAGTCATAGTTAAGTTAAGAAAACTCATAACTTCTTATTAGTCTTGTTCATATACCCTCTCATTTTAGTTAAGGCACTTAATCATATCTTTAATAAAAAGAAAACCGGGAATTTAACCCAAGCACTACATACTTCACTCTTTTAAAGTGACCACTTTCTTATACATAAAACCTTTTGGCAATTGGTGCCTTTAAACCAATTTGCCTTTCATAACTCAAGTCATTTGCCCTTACTTATCTTACTTAGAGTAAATCTCTTCTCATTAACCTTTTATCAAGTTAATAAACCAACTTCCCATAAAGTTGTCTTATTAACCTTATACTTTAGTAAAATTATACTTTTCCCTAACCAAGGGTCTTATACATTCTTAAAGCGAAACAAGTCTTTATATACGTAAAACAAGTAAGAATACCAAATCTTGTCGTCTAGGTACTACATAGTTACATCTATTCATGCTCGAGAGATAGGAAGGCTCCACATACCTCTTTGGTCAATCCACTTGCCAAGTCCAAACTACATAAGTAATATTCAACCTATAATAGTCATGATACGTTTTATTAACCTCTAATCTTAATATAGAACAAACCAAGTTCAAAGTCACTAAATTCTAAGGAAAATTGGGCAGCATTTCCTTTGTTTCTACTCACTTTGCCACCTTTCTCACGGCAGAATTTATCATACAACACCCCACATTCAAGGCTCAATCAATCCAACAATTCAAAGGGGATTTCACACCCAAAATTGCCCCATAAGTTCACTACAATTTACTTAACAATTCAAAGGTGGTTTTAGGCTACAACATGCTCATACTCTCTTCTTAACCCATTCTTCATATCCAAACCACATTTTCTAGCATCTGATGACTCTAAGTGCATTATTTTACTACCACAAGATCTTTCTTCTAAGCGTGCAACACTAGAACTAATTCTAAAGGAAGAAATGTTACCTTAAAGTTTTAGCCAAAACTTATTCCAAATATTGCTAGCTTCCTTGCCAAGAACACTACCACAACAATGCCAACAAGCTAGTTACAAGCTTCCTCCTTGCTCTTAATCTTTCAGATTTTTGTTGGGTTTGTTAGAGAGACGGGAGAGCAGATTTTAGAGAGCGGGAGTGCGAGTGTGAAGAGGACCGCTGGGAAGTATGACCGAGTCTTGGTCACTATATTGCATCTGTGAAATCAGATGGGGGGACACTTGTCACCTCCCATGGCCTTTTAAAAGAAATCGAGACATTCAAGTTTTTCGCCTGATTTCCGCCTCGGCGCGGCCACCTTCCGGCGCCGCGGCTCTCTGCGGACCTCGGATCTTCCGGCGCCGCGGCCTCGCTTCCAGCGCGCGGCTCAAACTTCAGCGACCCTGCAGTACTTTAGGCGCCGCGGCCCTGCGTCCGGCGCCGCGGCCCTGTCGCCTTAGTCCGAAACACGTTTCTGTCCGACTGCGCACTGAACTTGTAACTCTCATAACTTCCTACTCCGACGTCCTATCGACGAACGGTTGGTTGCGTTGGAATCTAGACTCAACGAGCTACGCCCTAGGCTTTTGAAACTCTTAGGAACTCTCAATATACCGGGTCATAACCTGCCTCAAAGTTGATTAAAACCCGTCCGGAACAATCCGTCAACCTATCCTTAAAAATTTTAAGTCTTACGTACCTTAAATGCGCTCGCGTGCGTGGTCAGACCTCTGGTATAACATTCTCCCTTAGAAACATTCGTCCGAATGTTCCTTCTAGGCTTACTCAAATCACAACATCGACAAAGACCCTCTTAACTATTCTTGGGCAAGTAAGAAGCTCCACGAGCCCCAACATCCTGACGCGTAAATGCTAAATCACAACTAACAAGCAGGAAAGTAGGTTACCTGGAGGTATAGGGAATAAGTGAGGATACTTCTTCATCATGTCATCCTCTGCTTCCCACGTCATTTCCTCCCTGTTTTCGTTCGCCATGGGACTCGCGGAAGCCACGTCTTTCGTCCGGCCGTCTAACTGTCGATCGAGTATCGCTATGGGACTCTCCTCATCGATAACTCCTCTGTCACTGGACACCATGAATCGGTGCACTCTGTTTGGATCTCAAATACATTTCCGCAACATAGACACATGAAAAACTGGGTGCACCGCCTCCAAATCGGACGGAAGCTCTAACTCATAGCAACCTTGCCTACCCTACGGACAATCGACACCCGATGTACCTTGGGCTAAGCTTCCCTTTCTTTCCAAATCTCATCACGCCGCTTCATGGCGATACGCTAGGAAAACCCAATCATCTATCTCGAATTCCAGTGTCGGCCGAGTGATGATCTGCATACGACTTACCTGCCGAAGCCGCTAACAACCGCTCTGGATAAGCTTCACCTTATCCATCGCTGTGAACTAAGTGCGGCCCGACTAATCGAACTTCCACTCGAACGACTATCGGTGACTGCGCTTCCTCGTATAAGGCCTCATGGCGCCATCCGAATCCGGAATGGTAGTTGTTATAAGCAAACTCCACGGAGGCAAGTGATCCTCGGCTACCCACGAAATCAATAACACAAGCCATGACATATCCTCGAGTGTCGGATAGTGCGCTCGGCTGCCGTCTGTCACGAGGTGAAGCAGCGTCGAGACTCACTGTGTCCCCAATCCTTACGAAAAGACCTCCAGTTAGCGAGAATCGGGCCTCTATCGATATAATCGACCGGGACTCGTGCGGTCTCACAATCTCTCTAATATATAATCGGCATAGTCCTCGGTGGCGTCGTTACGTAGGAAGAAAGTGGCCGATTTCGTCAACCCGCCGACAATCACCCAAATGGAATCATGCTTCCTTTGAGTGGTAGGTAGCCCCGTAACAAAATCCATATTTATCACCTCCCACTTCCAGTTGGAATATCAATGGCTCGCAATGACCACCGGCTTCGGTGCTCAATCTTAACTGGCGACAATTCGCACGCGTGCGCGAACTCATGGCGTCCTCTTTAGGCCCATCCGCAATACACATTCGAGGTCATGATACATCTTAGTTGACCGGATGAATAGAATAACGAAGCGTGTGCCTCACCGAAATCTGGCGGCGAAGTCCGTCACATCGGGAACACTGGCCGACCTCGAATCTTAGCACCCCATCAGCGCTACGCCAAATAAACTCTTCTCCTTCGGAGGCGTATCTCGATGCAGGAACCAGAATCGGATCCTCAGCGTCGCCTCTTCACCTCGCCGACGGCGTAAGACTCGGCAACCTCTCGAACCCGAACTCCATCACTATCGGGAATCAACCAAACGAACCCCAAGGCTCGCTGGCGATGTAACTCTCGGACCATATCCTCTTCTGCGTTTGGACCTCAGACGGACTACCCATGATCTGCGAATAAGGGCATCGGAAACGACATTGGCCTTCCCTGGGTGGTATAGAATATCAACGTCGTAATCCTTAAGTAGTTCCAACCACGCCTGCCGCGCAGTTCGGCTCCTCATTGAAGATATCGGAGACTCTTGTAGTGCGTATAAATGTCCACATGAACCCCATATAAATAATGTCTCCAAATCTTGAGGCATGAATCACACGCTAACTCAAGTCATGCGTGGGATAGTTCTTCTGCTTCCTAAGTGTCGAGATCATAAGCTATAACTCTGCCGTCTTTGCGTCGGCCAGCGCTGCCGACACTGGCGGCGTCATGATAAACCACATATCCATCTAAGCCTGCGGAAGGGTAAGAATCGGGGCGGTCGTCAACTTCTCCTTAGTAATCGGAAACTTTCCTCACAAGTATGTCATCGGAACATAGCCGCTTTCGAGTCGGCTTAGTCAAAGTCTTTGAAATAAGCAAATTTCTCCACAAACCTCAGGTAATAACTGCCAGCCCAAATTGCGCACTCCGTCGGTGTAGTGGAGTGCAGGCAAGTCTGATCGCCTCAATCTTATTGTATCAACGAATACCGTCGGCCCCGATAACATGCCCAGAATGCCCTGAAGCTAACGAACTTCGACTTTGAGAACTTGGCATACAATTGCGGCCTCGGAGGACTCAATACCGTCGCCGAATGATCGTATGCTCTCGCTCGTGCGCGAATACACCAAGATATCATCGATGAACACTATAACGAACATGTCCAAGAATGGCTCGAACACCCTATTCATCAAATCCATGAATCCGCTTTGGGGCGTTGGTCAACGAAAGACATCACCCCGAACTCATAGTGCCCATACAGGGTCACGAATGCGATCTTGGGATATCCGCTTCTCTAACTCGCTTTGATGGTAACGGACCGCAGTCTATCTTGGAAAAACACTTTGCACCCTGCATTTGGTCAAACAAATCGTCCAATCCCGGGGAGGATATCTATTCTTGATAGTTACCTTGTTCACTGTAATCAATACACGCAGCGCGTCCCATCCTTCTTCTTTACAAATAACATCGGTGCTCCCAAGGAGAAACACTTGGCGAATAAAGCCTTTCTCCATAAGTCCTTCAACTGGTCCTTGATTCCTTCAACTCGGCGGTGCATCCTATATGGCGGAATAGATATCGGTCGAGTATCCGCGCCAAATCAATGCAAAACTCAATCTCCTTTCGGGAGGATGCGAAGCTCATCCGGGAATACATCCGAAACTCTCTAACGGCCGGGCCGATCAAGGTCGGTATCACACCTCGATGTCGAATACGAACCAAATGGTAAACATACCCTTTCCGCACCATCTTCCTAGCCTTGAGGTAAGAAATAAACCTACCCCTCGGCGATGCAGTATTCCCCTTCCACTCGATAACTGGCTCACCAGGAAACTGGAACCGAACTAATCTCCCTCTACAGTCTACATTGGCATAGCAAGATGCTAGCCAATCCATACCCATAATCACGTCGAAGTGCTGCATATCCAACTCTATCAAGTCGGCTGAAGTCGGCGACTCTATAGTCACCGGGCAAGCCTTATATACCCACTCGGCTACCAAGCACCCACCGGCGTAGCCACCTCAAAAGGTTCTATGGACTCGGGCTCTATCCCTATCCTACCGGCAATATGAGGAGATATGTAGGACAAGGTAGAACCTGGATCTATCAAAGCATATACATCACAGCAAGAAACCAATAATGTACCTGTGACGACATCTGGTGACGCCTCCTGGTCCTGTCGACTGGACATAGCATATATGCGGTTCTGAGGACCGCTAGAACTGGAACCCCTACCACGACCTCTGCCGCGGCCTGCCATAGCACCCGCCTCCGGGCGTCTAACCATAGAAGATGAAGATCCAACCAATGGACCGTCGGCTGAACGTGGCGTTCCGCCGCTGGGGCGGACAATCCTCTTGGATGGCCTGCGCCACAAGAATAACAAGCTCCGAACCCTACGGCACTCGCCGAATGGGACCACCGCGTCGAACGCACTCAGAGGTAGGTGGTCTCGATTAGTGTTGGTCTCGCCTCGCGAAAACACGAAGTCACGGAGCCACGACTGCTCGAATAACCTGCCGATCGGATCTCTTGCGGAAAGCGAGAAGGAGAACTCTGTCTTTGGTGGAATGCGGACTATCTGCTGCTGAGCTGCGCCTCGAACCGCCCGAGACCTGCGTCACAGCCTCTCGGTGACCCGTATCTAGCCGATCTGCCTCTCTCATCGCCGATCCGCAATGCGTATGCTGCGTCACGGAAATATCCATCCTCGGTGAAGGGCCACCCCAAGCGTCGATGTCATATGGCGGTCTAACCCATCACATATCGATGAACCCCATGCGCCATGTCATTACTATGGTGTCGCATATATCGGCAAGGAGTCAAACTCAGTGTACTCCCGATAGTCCTCCGTCTGTCTCAAGTCAAGAACCTATCTACGCTGGCTCTCACCTCCTCGGGCAAGAAATGGTCTAGAACGCCTCGTGAACTCCTCCCATCACCGGAAGAGCATCCTCACCTCGACAATACCTATGACTCAAACAGTTCAACGCAATATCGCGTAACGGTAAAGCTAGTATAACAGACTCGATCTACGATGCCACGAGAACTGCGTGATGGCAGAATCGCCGGACAAACTCCTGCGGATCCTCATCAAATCTCGAACCATAGAACTTCGGGTGGGTGACTCAAGAAATCCGAATCAAAATCGGCTCTGGGTTGGCGCCGCTCTGTCGTGTTGCCACTACTTTGGTCGATGGCCGAATCATTCCCGTAATCTCGTACTCGTGCCACGGTGTGGGATTTGGAGGCTCGTCTGCGGTCTCGATGCGCGTCCGCGCCTCGAACTCTGCTGGCGGCGACGTGGAACTCGCCGCCTAAACATCATCTCTGGTAGGGATGGGCACGTGCCTCGTGACTCTCGCGTCCGCTAGCCGCACCTCGCCGCTGCCTTGCCGCCACGGGCGCGGTTACCTGCGTGGAGGCATAATCGATACAAAAGGAAACATCGGAGAGACTCGACCTATAACTCGGCTCTATTGCGATCTTAGAGTGAAAGAATGGAACCCAATCCTAAATATCCTGCGACCTCCGATTATAGATGTGGTGCGACGCGATAATCAAGACTCTACTGAACACGGTCTGTGGACACTTTCAGAGGACTAATCGCTCGATACCACTTTTGTCACGACGACCGGGGGCGCGACTAGTACCTGCCGGGTACCACATCGGTATAAGTCGGAGAATAGCGTGAACATACATATGAATACGTATAAAAGGTAACATCACCGCCACCGATAAGTTTCGCCTTCATAAAACATACTTAAACAAAGTATTTATAATACAACCTGGTTCTTGTAGCCCCAAAACAAGTGCGTGACCACGGACTTCTAGAGATAACAATCGTGGCGGGACGGGGCCGCCATACCACGAATATACACAATGTCTATACCATCGTGGAAAAACCGTACCAACAAAATAAGCTTAGGAAGGATGGAGCTTCGACAACGGAACAATGATCCTAAGAACGAGGATCCACAATCTTCTTACCACCTGCGGCATGTAGCGGCCAGGAAGGAAGGGTCGATACCTGATATGTACCAAGTATGTAAAGTTGGAAAATATCAGAATGATGATAACATAGTTTAAAAGTAAGCGTAGTCATGGAAGATAGTCAAAATACCTTTTCTTGTGCCTTACTAACATGAGTGACAAGTATAGATATAAAATCTTGCGTAAAATAGGGGTCTCATGATCACACGGGATACCTCGCCCGTGGTATCGATAAGCACTCTACTCTCGGGACTATTTCACCCGCATAAGCCACGCAAGGACTCGCGTGAGGTATTCTCGCATCGTGGGTAGCAAATCCACGAACAGGTGGTATAACGTCTTGGGGTTTCTCCTCCGTTTATACTCTTACCACAAGCGGATGGTATAACGTCTTGGGGCTTGCCGCCATTTATACTCTTACCTGGCGGTGGTATAACGTCTTGGGGTTTCTCCTCATTTATACTCTTACATGAAGAAGGTGGTATGACGTCTTGGGACTTGCCATCATTCATACTCTTACCCTGGAGAAGGTGGTATAACGTCTTGGGGCTTGCCCCTCATTTATACTCTTACCCTAGCTCAAATAATCATCATATCATAGTCATAGTTAAGTTAAGAAAACTCATAACTTCTTATTAGTCTTGTTCATATACCTCTCATTTTAGTTAAGGCACTTAATCATATCTTTAATAAAAAGAAAACGGAATTTAACCCAAGCACTACATACTTGACTCTTTTAAAAGTGACCCTTTCTTATACATAAAACCTTTTGGCAATTGGTGCCTTTAAACCAATTTGCCTTTCATAACTCAAGTCATTTGCCCTTACTTATCTTACTTAGAGTAAATCTCTTCTCATTAACCTTTTATCAAGTTAATAAACCAACTTCCCATAAAGTTGTCTTATTAACCTTATACTTTAGTAAAATTATACTTTTCCCCTAACCAAGGGTCTTATACATTCTTAAAACGAAACAAGTCTTTATATCGTAAACAAGTAAGAATACCAAATCTTGTCGTCTCACCGTACTACATAGTTACATCTATTCATGCTCAAGAGATAGGAAGGCTCCACATACATCTTTGGTCAATCCACTTGCCAAGTCCAAACTACATGCAAGTAATATTCAACCTATAATAGTCATGATCGTTTATTAACCTCTAATCTTAATATAGAACAAACCAAGTTCAAAGTCACTAAATTCTAAGGAAAATTGGGCGGCATTTCCTTTGTTTCTACTCACTTTGCCACCTTTCTCAAGGCGAATTTATCATCCAACACACCATTCAAGGCTCAATCAATCCAACAATTCAAAGGATTTCACACGAAAATTCTGCCCATAAGTTCACTACAATTTACTTAACAATTCAAAGGTGGTTTTTAGGCTACAACATGCTCATACTCTCTTCTTAACCCATTCTTCATATCCAAACCACATTTTCTAGCATGCAATGACTCTAAGTGCATTATTTTACTACCACAAGATCTTTCTTCTAAGCATGCAACACTAGAACTAATTCTAAAGGAAGAAATGTTACCTTAAAGTTTTAGCCAAAACTTATTCCAAATATTGCTAGCTTCCTTGCCAAGAACACTACCACAACAATGCCAACAAGCTAGTTACAAGCTTCCTTTCCTTGCTCTTAATCTTTCAGATTTTTCTTGGGTTTTTTAGAGAGAAGGGAGAGCAGATTTTAGAGTGGGAGAGAGTGTGTGACGATGAAAGATGGGAAGAATGACCAAGTCTTGGTCAATATATTGCATGCAACAGAAATCAGATGGGGGGGGACACTTGTCACCCTCCCATGGCCTTTTTAAAAGAGAAATCAGACATTCCTAAGTTTTTCCGCCCAGATTTCCCGCCTCGGCGCCGCGGCCCTGCTTCCCGGCGCCGCGGCGACTCTGCGGACCCTCGGATCTTGGCGCGCGGCCCTGCTTCCAGCGCGCGGCTCAAACTCAGCGACCTGCGATGCTTTGGCGCCGCGACCCTGCGTCGGCGCGGCCTCGCCTTAGTCGAAACACGTTTACGTCCATTGCGCCTGAACTTGTAACTCTCATAACTTCCTACTCCGACGTCCTATCGACGAACGGTTGGTTGCGTTGGAATCTAGACTCAACGAGCTACGCCCTAGGCTTTTGAAACTCTTAGGAACTCTCAATATACCGGGTCATAACCTGCCTCAAAGTTGATTAAAACCCGTCCGGAACAATCCGTCAACCTATCCTTAAAAATTTTAAGTCTTACGTACCTTCGTACGCTCTCGTACGTAGGGTCAGACCTACGGGGTATAACACTTTTACACCAGGGCGGCGTCGCTCCGGGATTCTTACCGTCGAAGTGACGCCGCCACCCTCATTTGCTGCTATTGAAACTAGTCGGAGTTTGAAACTCCGGCGACCTATGTTGGTTTGCATTTTTTATGTTCTCTATTGGACTGATTTGCTTGCATTTTTTGTAATGGTATATTGCCCAACCTATGTTGGTTTGTGTTGGCCCCTCACTATTTTGATGCCGTTGTTGGTTTATTTTTTGGTATTCGCTATTGATGTCGGACTGATTTCTCGATTGGGGTATTTTGATGGAGTTTTTAAAGCTCCGGCGACCCTCTGAAATTCCGGCTAGCTTGCTGCTTTGTTTTCACTAATTTCGCGGACCGCTTTCACTCACTGTTTTCATATTACTGATTTTATGATTTTTGTATCTTGCCGGGGTTAAAATGTCGGCAACTTTGGCTCGATGTTATGTGTTGGCATCCGTTCGTTGTGGTTAAAGGATTGTTCTCTGGTTCTTTTGGTTAGCTGAAAACTCGGGCATCTGTTGTTCTGCTCGTTTTGTTTAAAAGCTGTTGCTACTGTTTGACAGTGTTTGGGTTGGTTTTTGACGGTTTGCCCTTTGTTAATTTATGAAACTGATTTGAACATGATACACACTTGACTGGCCAATGAAAAAGTTATCCGTCGATTTTTGAGGCCTCCACAGTTGCAAAGACGGAAAATAAAATAAATGAAGCTTTCTGGGCAATGATGATTTCTTCCACTTACACCGGATAACCAACATGCGCTAGCAAGGCGAATGCTCGCAGCCGCACTTGTTTAGGCTGTCCCACTTTATATTTTTATATCTGAGTCATCCGTGTTTAAAACTATTACTGTTTTAGCGCGGATCTGAAAGTTCTATTTATTTTATTATTTTTAGCAATATTGGCCGATGAAGGAATCTCCGTCTGATTTTCAAGGCCTTCCCTGTACAAAAGACAGATTTATTTTTTGGCTTTACTTATTAATTCTTGTTATTGTTTTTAAAATTGTTTATTCTATTACTAACACTTTTACTAAGTATTTATGCAGGTACCCGGAGATCATCTTGTGCAGAAGGCCTAAAAAGGACTAAAAGATGTCCCAGAGTTTTATCTTATGTCACCTTTAATTTAGTTTTTTTATTCTGTATTGCATTTTATTTTAATTGTAAATTATGTAAAAATGCTTAGAATAGGTAGAATAAAAGTCAATACATAATTAACCTAGGTTTGAACGGATAACCGCAAGTTGGCGGATCTTAAAGGATGCCTAACCCCTTCCCTTTAGGATAATAAAGAACCCTGATCCAGAATCTCACATAGCTTTGCACTTTTAAATGGAGATCATTTATAGCATTTTTATGCTATTTAATAAGTGTCCTAATTCACTATAATAATTAGGTGGCGACTCCTTAAAATAAATTTAGGAATCATACCATACGTAGTACTCTCGTTTCGACTCCGGTTAAAATGGGGTGTTACACACCAATTCATAAAATGTTGGTGTTTACGTCGGGTTCGTACACAGAACGAAATTTAAAAACTTATGTTTCAAATCCGACGACGGTCGAACTGCAGTATGATATGTAATGTAAAATATAAATACAAAGTAAATGTAAAACTTCGACAGAAGATTTACATTCTCGAAGAAATCAGCCAAGCAGTTGAATCTTCTGGAACTTTGTGTAGTCCGAAGTGCGCATGGCGTCCTCGATTTGCAAGTTATAAAACTTTGACGTAATTGCTAAGTCAGGAATGCTAGAGATTCTAACAGAGATTTAGAAGAGATTGATCTCTCTTAGGTTTTATATTGTGTTGAAATGGGAGGGTAAGCCCTCTATTTATAGTTTTAAACAGAGGCTTAGGGTTTCCGTGCCGGGCCCGTGAGAAAATCGATCGGCGAATTCGCTGTGCCACGCCCCGACACAACGGTCCTCGATGAAGAGGCACCGCGGTTACGCGTGTTCTGAATCAAGGCATGGTTCGAGTCTATTTTACGCCTTTCCATTTTAAAGTCCCGGTCATAAACCGAACATTTAGGTATAATCTCCTTCTAATTACATGCTTCAATCGACGAAACATTTGACTTAGTGTTACCCTGCAGGCCTTTACATATCGTCACTAATTACATTAGGATCTTCACGGAACTCCTAGACTGCGCCGGAAGACGAACCCAATATGTAAAGTTTAGCTACACAAAATATGTGAACTGAACCTATCTGTGAGAAGATAAAATTTCTTCATTTATGACACACTCAATCAAGCTTAGGATTTGTCAAGTGTCTACCCAAATGTCTTGATTATTATAACTTATCTATATTAGTTGACAACATGACCATGTCACAGACATGTCCATTGCATTGGCCAACGACTTAGTCAACCTAATACCATATGAGTACCTGAGTGTTCACTCGAATATAAATTCAAGGAATGAATCCTTTCTTGGCTCACATACCACCTTTAATCTACTTCGTAATGCACCCAAAACAAGCCGCGTCTCAATCTATAAGGCATTTGAGCTTAAGACATTATCAAAGTACATTACTCCGTAAACAAGATGATATTGATCTCAAGTCTAAGAATTTTTATCTCCCACACACCGATGACATTATTGACATACAACAAAACAATACTTCAACAAATATCCATGTGTCCATCACGAGTTGCCATAACTCGTAGCAAGTGAGACATACTACATCCCCTAAGGATATGATGCATACCACATGTCGACGTATCACATATCATCGATATCTCAATTTCGATGATTATTAGTCGAGGTAATTTAAGAGTTACGTTATAACATTAATTCTCACATCATTAATAAACACATAACCTCTAGGGATTCATTTATAGAAAATTATAAACAACCAACTAATAATTCAACAAATGCAAGTTTCCATAACAATCTATTAGGTGTATCTCTATAGATCCTAATTCCCAGAATGTAACAGGGTTCAATAAATCCTTCATCATGAAGGTCTTGGACAACCAATCCTTAACTGACTGCATGAGGGTCCTATTATCTCTCATTATCAATATGTCATCAACATATATAATAATGAAGACAATACCTCATCCTTGCGTTTGAAATAAACACAAGGATCCTCTTTGCTTCTGACAAAATCAAAAGATTTGATAGCATTGTCAAAGCAAATGTTCCAACTCCTAGAGACTTGATTAAGTCCATAAATGGACTTCTGTAGCCTGCATGGGGGTGGTGAAGGGAGATCCCAAATTGGTAGAAAAAACCCACAACCCCTTGGGGTTATCACAACATTTGGTCTGGACTCACATGAAAAACCCTCGGGTTGTTTCATATACACTTCCTCAATTAGATTACCATTGAGTAATGCAGTTTTGACGCCCATCTGCCAAATGTCATAATCATAATGTGCAGCTATAACAAGCAAAATTCGAATAGACTTTATCTTAGCCACTGGTGAAAACGTTTCATCATAATCCACACCAGGACGTTGTGTAAAACCTTTAGCCACTAGTCTAGCTTTATAAGTCTGAACCTTGCCAGATGCATCAATCTTCTTCTTGAAGACTCATTTGCATCCTATGAGTTTAACCTCATTCGGCAAATCAACCAAGTTCCACACTTGATTGACATACATAAATTCCATTTCGGATTTCATGGCTTCTTGCCATATCTTTGAATCAATGTCTAGCATTGCTTCGCTGTAGGTTCTAGGCTCGTCATCATCTGGAATATCTAGCTCATTTTGTGTTTCCACAAGCAGATTTAGTCTTTTCGGAGGACGATGAGATCTAGTGGACATACGGAGTTGATTGTCTTGCAGTTCAGTTACAAGTATGTTCTGACTATGAGTAGGTTCTTGTGCGCTGGTCGATCCACCAACATTAGAGCTTTCAGGAATATTATTTTCATGTCTTTCCTGAATGAGAGGAAATGTAACTGGTGCACTTGCTCCCAAGGTCTGTGCCGGAAGATCTTGCATTTCTACATTACTCCTCGTAGCACTCCCACTGACCGAAGGAGGTACCCTAAATACCCAATCTTCACCAGAAGCTCTCACTGAATTCTTGCCTTTATCATCGGGCAAGGATTCAACCTCTATATTACTTTGTTCTTGAATTTCTTCAAGTTCTATCTCCGTGCAACTCTCATCCTTGTAGACATATTCGTCTTCAAGGAAAGTTGCGTTCCTATAAACAAATATCTTATGTTCTCCAGGAAGATAGAAGTAGTATCCTTTAGTTTCCTTTGGATACCCAACAAAGTAACATTTCTCACTTTATGATTCCAACTTATCAGTGATCAACTTCTTGACATATGCAGGACACCCCCAGGGCCTCATGTGTCTAAGTGATGGCTTCTTGCCACACCATACCTCATATGGTATCTTTTTGACTGATTTAGATGGAACTCTATTTAGAACATATATTGAGGTCAAAATAGCGTATCCCTAAAGGTATGTAGGAAGAGCTGAAAAGCTCATCATGGAACGAACCATGTCAAGAAAGGTTCGGTTTCTCCTCTCGGCAACACCATTCATCTGTGGTGTTCCAGGAGGTGTCCATTCATGAAGCTTTAAGTAGTCAAGAAATTCTTTGCTTAAGTATTCACCCCGACGATCAGATCAGAGAGTCTTGATACTCTTTGAGAGCTGTTTCTCAACTTTACACTTAAACTCCTTAAACTTCTCAAAAGCCTCATATTTGTGTCTCATAAGATACACATATCCAAACTTTGATAAGTCGTATGTGAAAATGATGAAGTAAGAGAAACTCTCTCTAGCTTGAGTCGAAAATGGTCCACATACGTCCGTATGTACCAACTCAAGCACCTCATTGGCACGGATCCCCTTTCCAGAAAGAGGTTTAATGGTCATCTTACCTTTCAAACATGATTCACAGTTACCATAAGATTGTAAGTCAAATGGTTCGAGATAATTTAATTTCCTCAACCGTTCTATTCTTGTTTGATTGATATGACCAAGGTTGCAATGCCATAGGTAGATAGAATTTCTTTCATTTAACTTAGCTCTTTTATTTTGTACTTTAATTTCAATGATGTACATACCTTATCCACTAGAGGTAGAAGCATCTTGTGCTCTTCCTCATAGTGCAGTGCAATCCTTTCTTCCAATGCCATTCCTATTACAGTTAAGCATACATCCTTGGCCGGAATCATCTTTTCTTCTTCACACCTACCTTAGGCTTCATAGATGAGGGCGCAGTGACTGCCTTGTCCTTCTTCTTATGTCATTCCTTACCTTTCGGCTTTTTCCGGCTAGAGGAACTCATCATGAGCACAGCTTTGCTCTTGGAAATTGAAGATTCAAAGGTTTTTAACATGTCATACAGTTCCGGCAGAGGGTGGAAGCGACGTTACTCCGCAACCTTATGTCAATCGAGGTCAGCCTTTCTATCAGCCTTATCATCTTCAACACATGCTGAGACACTTGGCTCCCTTCACTTAGCTTACACTTGAAGAATTCTATTAACACCTCAATTTCAAAGTTTGGAACTGAGAGTCATAGAGATTCTTCAAATGTTCGAGCATCTCGTTAGGGACCATGTTCTCATGTTGTCTCTGTAGTTCCACTGACATGGAAGATAACATGACACATCGTGCTGAAGTGGCGTCATATAGGTTCTTATGGTAGGCTACCTTATCAAATGTGGCATATTTTGCAGAATCATCAACGGGCACTGTGGGGAATACTTTGTCCAATACACATTTTATCTTTTCTTGCTTTTAGGACAATTCTTAAATTTCCTTAGCCAGTCTAGATAGTTCGGTCTGGTGAGTTTGTTCATTTCAACGATAAGTTCGACATTTTGAAGTTTTGAAGATATAGATAGACTCAGGAAAATGCAATCAACATTCATTTTCCTAATTTATACACATTCATTATAGACTAATTTAACATGGCCTTTTGTTTAATTAGCTCACACTATTTTTCTTACTTCTACGACCCCATGGTAGAATACGAACCTAAATCAATATATAGATCATAATGGGTCAAGATCCAACCATATGTTATATCCGCGTTTGCTTTGGCTAATAACTTCAATAGCACACTTTGGTAGGTCCTCAACCAATTGTAAAACAACTCTACAACTCTTGGTTTGATTAAATATCTTTCATTTTAATCTTACGTCTTTAGATTAGTCCGACACTTTGGTGTCAAGATTCATCTAAACAAGTCAACCCCATTACACGACTGCGTTTAAATGCCTAAGTAAACTTAGCCTTTGTAAGCAAACACTTTGGTGAAAATACCTACAAAAGTTTATTATCTATTTTCATTTTAACACATCTATGAAAGGACATTGGTCCTCTTAAACTTAGAGCAAATGCTTTGGCATAAATACATTTATCGCCGAAAAGGACTTAGCACCCTAACAATTATAATGGATGACGCGTTATAATTAGACTTGTATTTAATGTTTGGGAAACATTTTTGTTTTCGGGGATTCCTTCAAGATCAACAACCAAAGCATACATGCAATATCTAATCATAATTACATGGGAAACCATCAAACCCAATAGACATGATAAAAGATGGTTTTAATCACATACTGGGCGCCGTCTATCCAGACAGTTGATCGGTGTATTTTATATACACCTTTTGAGTCATTTTTAGTTAGTATTTTACTCATTTCATTTATGTTTAGTATAATATTAGAGTCGTTTTCCTTTCTTTTGTGTCACAGCGGTCAGAAATTGAGAAATGACGAAAAGAAGATGAAATGAGCTTAATTGAGATGGAATTACACACTTAAAGGGGCCAATAAATGAAGTCTAAGAAGTCCCGGGAAGTATAGAAAAGATCAGACGAAGCCGGATGAAAATCGGGCGACGGTTAAAGCCAAAAACGCCATGCGCGCCGACCATCAAGTTTCGAAACTCTCGATTTTGGTACGTGGCACCCGACTGCAGGGCCACGATGCCGACGCGGTATTTTTGACATTTTGGGCCGAATTTGACAAGTTTTCAGGGTCCAAAAGGGATAACTTTTCCTACCTACATAATCCCTAACCCTTGACCTAAATGATTCTTGGGCTATATATATTCTCTACATCATTCTCTAGAAGATTGATCCATCCATTGTACATACAACACGACTTAAGAGGCTAAGATTGGAGGCTTTTCAAGTATTTTCTTTTCTTTCTTTTGTTTTATTTATTTCAGTTCATGTATGGAGATTGTATTAGTTCTTAGCGTGACTATGACTAGGAGCTAATTACTTATTTAGAGATTTCCTTGTGATTCATTTGAAACTCTATTCATGAATTAATATATTAGTTTGGTTTCTTCTTCACTTATTTAAAATTTATTCAATAGTTGTTTTGATTGTTTGGTAATTAATTGATCACTAATTATCATCACTTATATGATTTCTAATCGAAATTCGAAAGGGGAGATTGTGAATATGCTATAGTTGAATAAACATAAGTTTAAATCGTGGACGAAAGTACCCCGATACTTGTGTAGCTTAATAGGTTATTGCTCTTAATCCTCCTTTATAGTCAATCTTGTCATCGAAAGATAGAAGGGTTCTCCATTGGAGTTGAGTGTTTATATTACCTTAACAAGAGTATAAAACGATCTAGTTAACCTGCTATCTTAACGTAGAAGAAGAAGTCAGTCTAATTGTATTAAGGATTGAATAGAGTGAATAGTTGATGATCTTGGAAGCCCTAATTCTCCGTCATAATTGATTTAAATCAAAGTATTTTCATAATTAGTTTATTTCCTGCATTATTATTTTAGAATTCCAACCCAATTAACGTTAACCAAATAAAAATTAAAGCATAGATAATCGGTACTTGAAAACCAGTCCCTGAGGACGGTATTCGATCTTACCTAGACTATATTACTTGTAACGATACGTGCACTTGCATTAAGCGTGTGTATAAATCACGCATTAACAGTTATAGCGGTCATTTGAAATTAAAAAATTACTGGGCGCCGCCTACCCAGACAATAATTGCGGACGCTATGCTAATAATTTAAATGCATCACATTTAATCACTTAACACATTTATATATTATTAATAATATACTATTAATGATAACTATGAGTCTATTTGTCTAAACTCTATAATCTATGTAAATTCCAAACAGTCCCTAAACTTTTCTGATTTTAAAATTTTGATTTTCGGGAATTGTGTAAATTTTTAGAATTTACACTTTAGTCCCTTAAGAATTTAAAATTTAATTATGAACCCTTATAAATTCATAAAAATGCAATTCTAAACTTCAGAAAATATTTTCAAACTTCTGGGACATGTTTTCAATTTCCAGAACCTAAAATCAGCTTTCAGAAAATTTTCTTTTAATTACAGATTTGCCCGAAAGGATCAAATCTGTTCGATTAAAAACTTTATTTTTAGAAACTGAAACTTTTAAAACTTCAGATTCAGAATCTGAAACTTTAAGTCTGTTTCTGATTTTCGTTTTTTTATAAAACGTCGTCTGCACCGCAGTTCCATCTGGTGGCACCGCGGTGCCTTCGAGGCAGTAAGCTACTGGAATCTGCAAATTAATTAGCACCGCGGTCCTAACAAGTGGCACCACGGTGCCTCTTAATTATTGTCACAGGCACCGCGGTCCTAACAGGTGGAACCACGGTGCCTTGAAGGCAGATTGTCGAGAATGTAATATATATATAAAGAGAGAGCTCGACGAATCACAAATTGTTGTAACAACATATTGGTATACGACGAGAGTGCTTTGAATGTGCATGAGATGGCAGTTGCACAAGCAAATTATAGTCCTAGTACGTATCACAAGCAAAGTGACATGGACATGAGAAATAATGCACACATACATGAATCTTTACAAAAAAAGAAATTCATCATTGTCCTGATGTTGTGGACCATAAGAACAACCATTTCAAAACTGACTATATAATCATGCACACTTTTCATTTTTACAAAATCACTATTATATGCAGTGTGATTTTCATTATCTTTCTTTTACAGTTCGGTTCATTTCTTTAGTGATATCACTAATTTGAACATTCAAATTTGACTGCCAATACTTTCGCTAGGAACTACTTTCAATTTGTTAGACAAATTTCTAATAGTAGTAGTTTAGTAGGGGACAATTCCAGCTTGCATGGACGGGTTGTTGAATCCCTCCTGTATTTTGATATCCTCATATATATGACACATATTACTCTTACTCCATATCTTCCAATTTATGTGATACACTTTCATTTTTAGTCCGTCCTAAAAAGAATGATATATTTCATTATTTTGCAATAATTTAATTTTAACATTTACCTTTTACGCTTAACGTGATAATTTATAACCACACAAATATTTTTGACTTGTTTTAGGCCACAATATTCAAAAGTTTTCTTTTATTTCTTAAATTTCGTGTCGAGAGAAATTAGGTAACATAAATTTGATCGCCACCACACCAAACACAATAGGCGTTACTATTTGGTAGTGTGAAGGTGAGGTTTACCTAAGTACTTAATAGCTGCTTAATAGCTGCAAAAGTAAGCAATATAATTGATATCACTTCAGTGAGGTTTACCTAAGTATTTAATGTGAATAAAATGTGTACGTAACAAAGAAATGAGAATGTAACAACAATAAAGATGTTAGAAATCTGGAAAATAAACAAATAAGATGGTTTTTTGAGTCGATTGATTTTTCAATCTATCTTTAAGATAATATTGCCCCGTATATTCTCTTTTAACGGTGTAATTACAACTTATCTCCCAAGATAAAACATCAATCAAACAAGTGAGCAAAGGGGACTCAAGTGTTCGCTTAGGAAGAAAGATCTTTGAGTGTATGAATATTGCTAGAGAGGAAGACAATTTCCTGAAATTGTTAAGTGTTTTTGTGTCTTGTGTATTGCAAATGAGCCCAAGGCTCCATTTTATAGTGTGGAGAAGATGACCTTCCACATAGCCAAGTAATGTCCTTGAATGACCATGTAATATCCTTGCTTGTGGAGTTACAATTCAGCCAAATAATGACTGAATTCATGAGCCAAATATTGGAGAATTAATGCTCCAAAGTCAGCCCAAAAATCAGTTTTATTTCTTCTCCAACGGTCTGAAATAGTCGTAGCGCCGCGGCCTTGCAGGGAGGCGCCGTGACGCCAAAAATTCAGAGAGTTTTGGGCGTCGCCGCGACCCTTCGAGGCTCCGCGTCGTTTTCCGACTCATTTCATCTTTTACACATCGTACACATCTTCCTTCATTTACCAACGTGAAACCTGTCATTTGGCCAATAATCATCTATTATCTTACGTCTCAAACAATTCGTATACGTACCAATATCTCTTCCATTAAGGAAATTATGATCCTTGGCATATTATGTGCACGTGTGTGGAAACAACGTTTCCGACATGCGGAGCCCCAATTATTCGAGTCATAATTAATAAGATTTACTTTATTTCACGTTTAATAAATTTCTAACAATCCCCTCTTGAAAGAGATTTTGGCGCACGCGCATGGTGCCTTTCTAGCAATCATCCGGCGGATCGATGTTGCATATGAAGAGGTAGCCGTAGCTTTGAACCTTCCATAGTAGAATACCATCAGACTTACTTACTGCGCGGTGAATGTGATGTCTTGAACCGTCAATGTTTAGTGTAAGCCAAGACAATGGTACCAACACAACACTTTTTGTTACTCTATCTTTCTTAAATGTTTTGTCCGTCGTGGGTCGTTGACACTCTTGGATTCTTAAGTGCGTTTATTTGAGGCGGCCTATCCTCGCACTTAAATAGGTGGTCTCCTATAAGGTATCCTATAATACCCACTACATGAGTGTTAGGAACCATTAAAAGTTTTTCCAACCTAACCTCAAACATTGAGGATCATTAAAGGTTTGGAAACTTATCCTTTACCCCTCTACAGGTAGCACTTTATGTCTATCACGGGAACGACATTGGATTATGTTTCTTAAGAAGAAATCATTATCCGAAGTGCTCTTGCTTCCACCGAAGCGTTCAGACTGAACTTTTACGATTTAATTTTCCCATTGAACCTAGTTCCCGGGATCTCCAGTAGGTAAGGTTGGGTATACACCGTATCAGTTCTTATTGATTGGGTTTTGAGCTCATTCCCCTAGACAGACAGAACATCTGATCTCTGGGTATTCCCTTCGTCAAGGGATCTACGATATTTTCCTTAGATTTTACGTAATCAATGGAAACAACACCCGAGGTGATCAACTGCCTAACAGACTCATGTCTCCGTCGAATATGATGAGAATTGTTGTTGTACATAGAACATCGTGCCCTTCCTAGAGCCGACTGACTGTCGCAGTAGATCATTACAGAAGACACGGGTTTATCCCAACATGGGACATTCTCACTATGAAACCACTCAGCTTCTTCTCCCGCTTTGTCTAAAGCGATAAATTCCGACTCCATCATGGATCGGGCAATAAGGGTTTGCCTAGAGGATTTCCAAGACACAGTTCCACCACCGATTGTAAAAATATGTTCGCTGGTGAACTTGATGTCTTCACTATCAGATATCCAGTTTGCATCGCTGTACCCCTCCAGTACAGCTGGATATCTCGAATAGTGTAACCCGAATTTTAGCGTGAATTTCAGGAATTGTAGTATCTGATTCAACGCTTTCCAGTGATCCTCACTCGGATTACGGGTGAACCTAGCCAATTTATTGATTGCATAAGCGATATCAGGTCGAGTGCAGTTTGTGATATACATCAGACTACCAATCACCTGTGCATCGCTCCTGGCGTACGGTCACACCAAGATGTTTGTCAATCTTTTGACTTATATCAAATGATGTCGTTACCGGTGAACTGTCGTACACCCCAAATTTCTTCAGCACATCTTCGATGTAGTGAGATTGAGACAAGACTAGTCCGTCAGATGTCTTAGAGATCTTGATCCCTAGGATGACATCTGTGATACCCATGTCGAAACATTCTTTCAGCATGTTCTTAGTCTCTAGGAGTATCCTAGGACTGCTTCCAGTGACCAACAAGTCATCTACATAGAGGCATATCATGATGAATGAATCGACATTTGCTTTCATGTAAACACATTTATCACATCCATTTGCGGAGAAACCCTTCGATAGTAGAGTACTATCAAATGTTTCGTGACAATGCTTCAGAGCTTGTTTCAGCCCACACAGAGATTTGATAAATCGACAGACTTTCATCTCTTTCCTCAAACCTCATACCCCTTCGGTTGTTCCGTCTTACTTTCTTCTTCTATTGTCGCACTTTTGGTTTTCCAACTGTTGGCTTTCTAAATTCAAGTTCAATGTTTCTGTAGTCAGATTCATTATTTCTGTTTTATCTGAACCTTTCAGGACCAAAATGTAAACATTCTCGGGACCACAAGAAAGTTCAGTAAGAAGCCCAACAGTCCATCAAACCAACTCTCCGATCAGGGAGGTTGTTTACATCCATGTCACAACTTTTGTAGATGGGATCTTTTCCATGTTTCTCATGGAAGGTTATCCTTATGCAGAATTCTGTTGAGAATTGTACTAGCGGTAAGTATCGCCTTGCCCCACATATCTTGGGCGTACAGATATGCGCTTGGCTAACACCGTTGGTCTGAGGTGAGTAAGGAGCTGTCACGACCCGAAACCGGGCCCGCGACTGGTGCCTTACCCGGGCACCCAAGTAGTCAAACAACATCAGAGAAAAATCAGCGGAAATTAAAACTCATACATGATAACCAATGAAAAGAGGAAACAGGCTAACCAATCGGTTACCTTTTATGAAAATAACTAACACCTGAGCGATTCTAATCCGCCACATCGATTACAGACCTCTAAGAATTTTTATAACATCTCTGACGGGACAGGGCCCCGCCATACCCCTGAATGTACAAAAAGTTCTACAACTTCAGGGAACCGTACCAAATGACAAAGTCTCCGAAGGAATGGAGCTTTCTGAGAACTGAACAGCGATCCAAAGGGTGCGGATCAACAAGCGATGTATCTCGACTCGCGGCGTGAGCGGCCCCGAAGAAGTCGATCAAACAGTGCAAGTATGCGAAACAGAAAAAAATACTGTAAATGAAATCATAATAGTCTATAAGGAAAACAGGAGACATGTATGATAACCAAACTACAGTACACCACGTATATACAGTTCAGTCAAATCAAATCACATCAAGTCAGGGACTCACGCCCGAAAGATCATTACTCAAAGTGGACGCATACTCGTGGGCTACCCAACGCGTCAGTATGTCCAACCCAATAACAAGATAGTACTCACTGTGGACGCATACTCGTGGGCTACCCAACGTGTCAGTATGTCCCAACCAATAACAAGATAATACTCACTGTGGACGCATACTCGTGGGCTACCCAACGTGTCAGTATGTCCCAACCAAATACCCAGATAATACTCACTGTGGACGCATACTCGTGGGCTACCCAACGTGTCAGTATGTCCAAACAAATACCCAGATAATACTCCTAATGGAAGCATACCCGTGGGCTACCCAACGTGTCGATATGTCCCAAAGGATCAATATAGTGGAAGCATACCCGTGGGCTACCCAACGTGTCGATATGTCCATCATACCACCCGATATCCGGCCCTCCGTCGAGAGACTCGGTAGCACAAAGTCAAACACTTGCACAACAACAAAACTATCACCACAAGCACAGGCAGGTTACACACAACTCACGACTTCGCGTTTAAGTCAACAAACCGGGTTCCAACCCCAAAATACTACATTCTTTCCTACCTTCAAGACCTCTCTTTACGTAGAAACCATACGATACTATCACACATAGTATCACACACATTCATGTTTAAAACACGTACTTCAACCACAATTAACATAACGTCAAGTATACTTTTTAAAAGTCCAAGTAATTAACTCCTTTAAGGTCAAGTATTCCTACCTTTTAAAACCAAGTCATTTACTTTTCCCTTAAGAAAGTTCGATATTTGAAAACAAGTGATTTATACTTTCAAACTCAAGTTACTTCTCTTTTCCAAAATCCAGTACATTATCCTTTGCAATCCATTAAATTCATTCTTTGGAATTTTAAGAAAAGTCGAACTTGTTATCAATGATTCTCATTTAAGCGACCGTGATCTAGGAAATGTAATATCATTTTGTCTTATCTTAGTTTCTATGCAGATGGAGGTTTCTCTTGGTTTTAATATAATCAATTAGTGAAACCATTTCCTTTATTAGCTATGATGGTGTGTTCGATACTTGTTCCCACTTTCGAAATCCATTTCACATTCTTATGCCGTTATACCTAACTTCCCATAAAGCTAGTATAACTTTTAAGTTTTCAAAAACCAAGTATTACTCATTACTCACGAATGAGGTTTTACAACTTTTGAATACATTACAAAACTTTCACAATTCTAAGTTAAGTCTCTTATCTTACAAGATCAAGTCTCTTAACTTCCACCAATCAACAACCGTTCTTTTACTCACATATAGTTGTTATAACTAACTTCCCATAAAGCCGTTATAACCCCTTTATGTTTTAAACCAACCAATTACCACATAAACATTTATGAGACCAAGAGGGCTCATTCTTTAAGCACCGAGTGCCCATTACTAACGGATAAGACTTACTACTCTTACACATAATGAAGCCCTTTACACTTCATAACAAGTCAAGACACAATTTGGAAAATCAATTTCCTTTAACACACGTGCGTCAACCGCACTATATATTTCACAAATAGTCATCTTTGAAGAGGATAGGAAGAATCACATACCTCGCGACGATTGCCGACAAAAAGCAAAAGCACGCGATATTGAACCGCTTCAGTAGGATACGCTACTCGTGGCGCCTCAATCCTATAAAGGTCGTAAGACATCTATTAACTTCTAGTTCGAACGTAGAATAAGCTAAAAGCAAAGCCCACGGTTCTACTGAACTTACTACCTTTATCGAGTCGAAACAGTAACCCATTCTAAACCCTTTTCAATTCTCTTTCAATTCAAGTTTTAGGTTAACATGATGTCTAACCCTAAACATCTTCAACTACCACAATTTCCCTTCTATACAACATGCAACGACTAACTTTGTCACCAAAAGGTAGTTACAATCTTAAGGCTAACATGCCCACTTCGGTTTTCCACAGGACAACAAGATCCAAATCCATGCAATATAAAACAGCCTCAGGCTCAACTCTAAACTACTAAAATAAAACAGCCTCAGGCTCACATCTATACTACTAAAATAAAACAGCCTTAGGCTCATAACCAAGAGAAAGGGGAAACTTTTACCTTAAGGAATAGCCCACAAAAGCCCCTTTTTCTTCCACCTCCTTCCGTCAAAATCGCCCACCAGCGTTACCCACGAGTTTACCCACACTTTTTCTTCTTGCCGCCGCCCCAACAATCTCCTCTAAAGCTAGGTTTTCTTCCAAAAACTAGAGAGAAGGGAGAGGGTTTCCATGGAAGGGTTTTGAAATGAAATGAAATGGAATGGAATGGAATGGAATGGCCAAGTCTTCAAGACTTGGCCTAAAATAGGACCACTCTTGATAAAAGGATGGGAGGACACTTGTCACCTCCCATAGGTTATAAACGAAATATCCTGTTTTTGGTCACTTCTGCGCAAAAATCCCGCGCGCGGCGCCCGTGGCGCCATGCGCTCCACTCAAAAATAAATCTTCCGCGTATGGCGTGCGACCTGCATTCGGCGCGGCTGCAACCCTGTGACCCCAAGTATAATGGCGCGCGACCCTGCGATCGGCGCGCTGTACTGCACTGCGAAGCTGCTGCGGCATTGCGCGCAAACTTGAAACTTCCATAACTTTTGACTCGATGTCCAATCGGCGAGCGGTTTGTTGCGTTGGGATCTAGATTTAACGGGCTACACATTAGGCTTTTTAAACACCTCGAAATTCTTAACAACTGGGGTACAACACTCCAAGGTAAACTAAAAATACGTCCAACACATGTTGTCAACTTATCTATCTTCTAGAATTTACGGGGTGTAACATTCTCCCCCCCTTAGAAACATTCGTCCCGAATGTTCCTTCTAAGTCTTCAGAACACATGCGCCGGTATAGTCTTCACTACTATACCTACCAAAAACTCATTTATGCCTCTCATGGCCATAATATAGAAATCACGCATCTCCAAATTCCAGCTAACGGGGAAATCACCTCTACGTGCAAACATCACTATTTTCTCCTCCCTTGGTCTAAAGGATACTCTCCTTACTCGGCGTACCTTCCTTGTACACTCACACCCCTCTCTAGTACACGTTCCACAATTCAGTCACTGCTTCTGTTTCTACCACCTTGGAGTCACTACCTCCAACTCGTCCATCTTACTAATCCACGTCATGGAAGCTACCACTTCCATCGCAAACTACCCATGGAATCATCACACAAAACTCCATGTATACCATACACTCCGACAAGGATTAACAGTAAAGGCTTCTACCCAAGACGGCCTTACATCTAAGGTCTCAACTGTTATAAATTCTAAGGTTCAAAATTTTTCTCATCCCCAAACTTACCCTCTTTATTAACCATGCTTCCAAAACACATTATATACACAAAGCTACCCGAACATAGCACTCAACACATCACCACAACATCAAAGCATACAATACTCTAGAGGGTTAAGAACATACCTGTAACTATTGCTTCACCTCCCTTCTTGTCGCTCTACTCATGTTCCTTTCCGGCACGACGCACAAAAGGAGGAGGTGAATCGTCCACTGATCCCGGCGTGAATCTCAACCTCGCGCTATCTCTGGTGGGACAATTCCTTGCAAAATGGCGGTGGCCGCATGTAAGCAGATTCCCTATTAGCACGACACTCGTCGTGGAGCCTACCACAATGGTCACAACGAGGTAAGGGTGGTCCCATCCGACTAACATCCCTGATCCCCCAAAAACCCGAAACCTTGGAGCCCTGACCTGCTCCTGAATTTTTCGAACGTCCTGACGACTGAGGTGGAGCACTCCGTACTGGCGGAGGCGCATAACTAACCTCGCCGAAATTCGCCGCCCGAAGCGTCACCAAAGGACCTCGCCGCCTTGGCCTACTCGCGATCTTGGTCATTCCGTCGACTCACGTGCCTCACATCCAAGTGCATGAGCTGCGTGCGCAATGTCCATGCGGTGAAGAGCTACTCGAGCAACTCTCGCCAAATAGTCATCAAGCCTGTGACATAGCGGTGCACTCTGTCCTCCATGTCGCTACTAACGCGGGGCGTCGAGCTAGTGAGTTAAACTCCACGTTGTACTCAGCGAAATGCGCGCTTACGCCTCAACATCAAAAATCGCCGGCCGAGTCCTCGCCATCCGCGAGGCAAGAAATGTGCAAGAAATGCCTCCGAGAACTCGTCCCATCTCGGAAGTGCATGCCCTCCCGGACAGCTCACGAATCAAACGATCGGCTGCGGTATCACGCCGATGCGAACCTAGGACCACCGACTCGGTCTCCGATGCCTCGATCACTCGCGATCATTAGAATCGCCGGATGAACTCCTGCGGATCATCCTCGTGCCTCGACGTAGAACTCGCGGGCCACAACTCGAAGTCCCGCGACCTCAAACTATCCGATCTCGGGTGAACCATCGCGGTGCATCTTTGGAACTGCTGCGTCCGGCTATCTCGTGTCGCCACAACCACGCCAATAATCGGCAACTCGCTTGTAACCCATCTCTGCTCGCCGGCATGGGACCGAGGCTCGTGTATCGTGGTCTCTGTAGATCGCCGCCGCTCTACTCGCACTCCTCACGCTTTGCCGCCTTCGGGCCTGGTTGCCTTTCGCAGGCATAATCGTAAAACGAAACACGTCGAGAGGGTCCAACTTACAACACGGCTCAAGGCACGATCTCGGAATGAGAAGAATAGAAACTAATCCTAAATGTCTCATGACCTCACGATTATAGATGTGGTGCCGCAACACATCGATAATCAAGACTCTACTTAGACACGCGATGCAGACACTTTCCGAGGACTAAGCGCTCGATACCATACTGCCACGACCCGAAACCGGCCGATCGTGCCTTACCCGCACCCAAGTAGTCAAACAACATCGAGAAAAATCAGCGGAAATTAAAACTCATACATGATAACCAATGAAAAGAGGAAACAAAGCAACCAATCGGTTACCTTTTACGAAAATAACTAACACTGAACGCATAATCCTCGCCACATCGATCTGCACTCTAAGAATTTTTATAACATCTCGACGGGACGGGGCCCGCCATACCACGAATGTACAAAAAGTTCTACAACTTGAGGAACTGTACCAAATGACAAAGTCTCAGAAGGAATGGAGCTTCGAGAATCGAACAACGATCCAAAGTGCGGATCAACAAGCGATGTATCTCAACTGCGGCATGAACGCAGCCCGAAGAAGTCGATACAACAGTGCAGTATGCGAAGCAAAAAAATCGTAAATGAAATCATAATAGTCTATAAGGAAAGCAGAGACATGTATGATAACCAAACTACTGATGCACCACGTATATAGAGTTGATCAAATCAAATCACATCAAGTCGGACTCACGCGAAAGATCATTACTCAAAGTGGGCGATACTCGTGGGCTACCCAACGTCGGTATGTCCAACCCAATAACAAGATAGTACTCACTGTGGACGCGTACTCGTGGGCTACAACGTGTCGGTATGTCGACCAATAACAAGATAATACTCATGTGGGGCATACCGTGGGCTACCCAACGTGTCGGTATGTCCCAACCAAATACCGAGATAATACTCGCTGTGGACGATACCGTGGGCTACCCAACGTGTCGGTATGTCCAAACAAATACCGGATAATACTCCAATGGAAGCATACGGTGGGCTACCTAACGTGTCGATATGTCCCGAAGGATCAATATAGTGGAAGCATACGTGGCTACCCAACGTGTCGATATGTCCATCATACCACCCGATATCCGGCCTCGTCGAGAGACTCGGTAGCACAAAGTCAAACACTTGCACAACAACAAAACTATCACCACAAGCAGGCGGGTTACACACAACTCACGATTCGCCGTTTAAGTCAACAAACCGGGTTCCAACCCCAAAATACTACATTCTTTCCTACCTTCAAGACCTCTCTTTACGTAGAAACCATACGATACTATCACACATAGTATCACACACATTCATGTTTAAAACACGTACTTCAACCACAATTAACATAACGTCAAGTATACTTTTTAAAAGTCCAAGTAATTAACTCCTTTAAGGTCAAGTATTCCTACCTTTTAAAACCAAGTCATTTACTTTTCCCTTAAGAAAGTTCGATATTTGAAAACAAGTGATTTATACTTTCAAACTCAAGTTACTTCTCTTTTCCAAAATCCAGTACATTATCCTTTGCAATCCATTAAGTTCATTCTTTGGAATTTTAAGAAAAGTCAGAACTTGTTATCAATGATTCTCATTTAAGCAGCCATGATCTAGGAAATGTAATATCATTTTGTCTTATCTTAGTTTCTATGCAGATGGAGGTTTCATTGGTTTTAATATAATCAATTAGTCGAAACCATTTCCTTTATTAGCGCTGCAGTGGTGTGTTCGATACTTGTTCCCACTTTCGAAATCCATTTCACATTCTTATGCCGTTATACCTAACTTCCCATAAAGCTAGTATAACTTTTAAGTTTTCAAAAACCAAGTATTACTCATTACTCACGAATGAGGTTTTACAACTTTTGAATACATTACAAAACTTTCACAATTCTAAGTTAAGTCTCTTATCTTACAAGATCAAGTCTCTTAACTTCCACCAATCAACAACCGTTCTTTTACTCACATATAGTTGTTATAACTAACTTCCCATAAAGCCGTTATAACCCCTTTATGTTTTAAACCAACCAATTACCACATAAACATTTATGAGACCAAGAGGGCTCATTCTTTAAGCCGAGTGCCCATTACTAACGGATAAGACTTACTACTCTTACATAATGAAGCCCTTTACACTTCATAACAAGTCAAGACACAATTTGGAAAATCAATTTCCTTTAACACGTCGTCAACCGCACTATATATTTCACAAATAGTCATCTTTGAAGAGGATAGGAAGAATCACATACCTCGCGACGATTGCCGACAAAAAGCAAGCGCCACAATATTGAACCGCTTCATAGGATACGCTACTCGTGGCGCCTCAATCCTATAAGTCATAAGACATCTATTAACTTCTAGTTCGAACGTAGAATAAGCTAAAAGCAAAGCCCCTGGGTTCTACGGAACTTACTACCTTTATCCAAGGTCGAAAACAGTAACCCATTCTAAACCCTTTTCAATTCTCTTTCAATTCAAGTTTTAGGTTAACATGATGTCTAACCCTAAACATCTTCAACTACCACAATTTCCCTTCTATACAACATGCAACGACTAACTTTGTCACCAAAAGGTAGTTACAATCTTAAGGCTAACATGCCCACTTCGGTTTTCCACAGGACAACAAGATCCAAATCCATGCAATATAAAACAGCCTCAGGCTCAACTCTAAACTACTAAAATAAAACAGCCTCAGGCTCACATCTATACTACTAAAATAAAACAGCCTTAGGCTCATAACCAAGAGAAAGGGGAAACTTTTACCTTAAGGAATAGCCCACAAAAGCCCCTTTTTCTTCCACCTCTTCCGTCAAAATCGCCCACCGTACTCACGAGTTTACCCACACTTTTTCTTCTTGCCGCCGCCCCAACAATCTCCTCTAAAGCTAGGTTTTCTTCCAAAAACTAGAGAGAAGGGAGAGGGTTTCCATGGAAGGGTTTTGAAATGAAATGAAATGGAATGGAATGGAATGGAATGGCCAAGTCTTCCAAGACTTGGCCCTAAAATAGGACCACTTACTGATAAAAAGGATGGGAGGGACACTTGTCACCCTCCCATAGGTTATAAACGAAATATCCTGCTTTTGGTCACTTATCGCAAAAATCCGCCTCGGCGCGCGTACCGCGGCGCCATGGCAGCTCCACTTCAAAATAAATCTTCCGCGTGGCGCGCGGCCCGCGATTCGGCATGGCGACTGCCTGTGACTTCAAGATAATGGCGCGCGGCCCTGCGATCGGCATTGCACTGCATACCACTGCAGAAGGCTGCTGCGGCACACTGCGCACCAAACTTGAAACTTCCATAACTTTTGACTCCGATGTCCAATCGACGAACGGTTTGTTGCGTTGGGATCTAGATTTAACGGGCTACACATTAGGCTTTTTAAACACCTCGAAATTCTTAACAACTGGGGTACAACACTCCAAGGTAAACTAAAAATACGTCCAACACATGTTGTCAACTTATCTATCTTCTAGAATTTACGGGGTGTAACAGGAGCGGTCGTTTGATAAACGATACTTCACATTCTCCCCCTCTATCCCTACGAATTCCTCAATCCGTAGGCATACGCTAAGCGCCACGACCTGTGGGAGCGCGCGACGCTGGATTCCAAAGAGCCAACCAGCAAGCGGCTCTGCGCGCGCCATCCGCTTCAACAGATTCATCTTTGTTTTTCAACAAAGGATGCAATGCATTGTATCATCATAAATGAAGATCACAACGTACTTGTCTCTCCCTTCTATTTGTACAAACGTTAAATCACCCATGTAGGTGTTACAAAGTTATAGAACAACGGTGCTTCTTTCGCTATTCCTTTTGACGGAATGGAAAGGGATTTTGCCTCTTCGCCTTCCTCAGATTTATTCGAGGGTTTTCGTCGACATGGCAACTCTCAACTTAGTTAGCTTTTGAATGACTTTCTATTTAACAGGTTGTTGAATCCCTCCTGTATTTTGATGTCCTGATATATATGACACATATTACATTATTACTCCTAGCTATTACTCCATCTGTTCCAATTTATGTGATATACTTTCATTTTTAGTCCGTCCTAAAAAGAATGATACATTTTCTTATTTTTCAACAATTTAACTTTAATATTTACCTTTTACGCTTAACGAGATGATTTATAACCACACAAATATTTTTGACTTGTTTTAGGCCACAAGATTCAAAAATCTTCTTTTATTTCTTAAATTTCGTGTCGAGTCAAATTATATCACATAAATTGAGACGGATGAACAATAATATATCCAATCTTTTACACCAAAAAGGAAATTTGACCGCCACCACACCAAACACAATTAGGCGTTACTATTTGGTAGTGTGAAGGTGAGGTTTACCTAAGTATTTAATAGCTGCACAGATATCCAATCTTTTACACCAAAAAGGAAATTTGACCGCCACCACACCAAACACAATTAGGCGTTACTATTTGGTAGTGTGAAGGTGAGGTTTACCTAAGTATTTAATAGCTGCACAAGTAAGCAATATAATTGATATCACTTCAGTGAGGTTTACCTAAGTATTTAATAGATGCCCCAGTAAGCAATATAATTGATATCACTTCATCTTCCAACAACTTATAAAGTAACAAGCATGGTCCACCAGGATTCTAACATGGTCCACGAATAAAAAAATGTCCAAATATGGAAGCAGGACCAACATGTATTAAAACGTTTTTAGCTAAAAACATTGGCTTCTGTACCCCCATGGCCCATGCCATTGGGACATTTCCCCAGTGCCGTTAAAGATTGTATTCATGCAGCTCCCTCTTTGTTGGGTCCCTTCCATAAGACAATTCTTTGCATCGAAGGAACAGTACCCTCCTAAGTCCTAAGTGTCCAGTGGGGTGGGACGTACCGACCCGATTCGACCCCACCCCTAATGTAGCGGTATACGGTACCGGTAATGGTACGGAGTCGACAATAAATGTCGATCCCGACCCCGCCTCCCACCACCGACCCACCCCGACCCCGACCCCCACCCCGATCCATCCCACCCCTCCCCCTCCCCTTTCTAGCCGTTGCCAACGGCTTTGATAAAAATTAAGCCGTTGGACAACGACCCTTTTCCCCTTCCGCCCTCCTCCAACCCCCCTATCCCCTAATATTTATTTTTAACCCTTAAGTTATTATATTTACACTTTAACTCAATTTTTCCAACTATAAAAACTTCATTACAATTGAGTTTGATGTTTTTGTTTAACCAAATTAGCGAGTTTGATGTTTTTGTTTTGCAGGGTGTTGTACCGTTCGATACAATTGAAAATGAAGAGGGACGTGAAGACTTGCTAAAATACTGGAGGGATAATGAGAATAATTTTCCAACACTAGCAAAGATGACCCGAGATGTGTTGAACATTCAAGCGTCATCAACAGCGTCCGAAAGCGCATTTTCTGCGGGAAGATTTCAAATAGGGGAGCACAAACATTCATTGGCAGGAGACTCATTAGAGATTGCAGTTCTATTCAGAGACTGGATTCGTGCGGAGCGTAGGAGGTGCGGCCAACCGGAGATCAACGAAGAAGAAGACTACAACTACAACGAAATCTTATCCGACGGATATGCAAGCGACGTCGTCCAATTTGACCAAGATATACCAACTCCAACCGAAGAACCACAAGACATTATAAAGAAACTAGAAAATGTGTTTCTTAAAATGTAATTCTTCTAATTGTAATTTTACTATGTTATTTATTTGCAACTTTCAATATCACTAAGTTGCAATTTTGAAATTGTATTACAAAAAAAATCATACTTCTAGTCGAATAATATAAGAGACACAAAAACAATCTTGAGATATTTTTATTAAACTATCTTGTTGTGTATGTGTGTTATTTATTTATTTAATTTAAAGACAAATACAAAAATGACCCACTCGACCCCACCCCGATCCTCGACCCCTCGGATCGGGGCGGGGTGGCACATGCCACTTGACCCAGGCCCGATCTACCCCCACTGCACTCGGACCAGGCAGGCAGGCCACCCCGCTCATCGACAACCATAATGCGTACTCTTTATACCGCATAAAATTTACTCAACAAGATCACTAAGTTGATAAAACTCATTACAAGGAAATAACTCATCTGAAATTAAGATACTTACGTGCGATACTTAATGAAATAATTTTAATGTGTTATATGCAGGTCGATCTTGCGCTCCCACATTTTATATAAATAGCAAAATCCTCTCCACGTTAACACCATCAATTATTGTTAACAATTCTCTCTCTCTCTCTCTCTCCTCTTCTCCCACCGGTAAGAAAGTTAACCCCCAAAGCTTACCCCCTCCACCACCGCACGCCTCTCCGACCAGCCTTCACCGAGGATTGGCGATCAGGTATCAGATTTACTCTCCCCCCCACTTTTTTTTCGCCGGCGGATAACACTACTCCGACCAGGTACACTTTGTCGGCGACCTATTTTCGACCAGATCTGTAAGTTTTCCGGCCAGACATGTCTCCTTCCCCTCATCTCTTCTCTTTTTCTTTTCTCTTTCTCTTCGTTTCATTTCTTTTCTTCTCTACCCTGCCACCGGAAACCCCTCTACAGTAGGTTTTCGGTCATGTCTGCACAAGTACCCACATTTTTTAGCAAATTACATCGGTGACAGTAGTTTCCGACTTCCGTCGATGAAGTTCTTCTTTAGGGAACAGGTTATATCCACCTAGAGTTGGTACCTCCGGTTGCCCTTATTGATTTTCTGTCGTTTATATTTGTTGTTAAATTTGTCTGTTACGCCTTTCTGAATCTTGACATTACATTCTTGTCTTTTGTTTTATCATTTTGTTCTGTAGAAGCCTGATTTACCTTTAGATTCTTGCTAACTTGTGTTTTAGTATTGGTTCCCGTAGGTGTTAGCGTTAATCTTTGACTAGTATTTTTTTGCTCTAATAGCTTTGGTGAATGATGGTAGACTATGGTCATGTTTTCGGTTGGGAATGAGGGAGAGGGTTAGGGGGTAAGGGAGATGCTAGGCTGAGAATAGGGTCTTGAAATATTGAGACTTCAACGGAAAAATACATAGAGCTAGTTAAGATTCTTAAGAATATGAGGATTAATATAGCATGTGTCCAGGAGACCAAATGGGGATGACCTAAGGCTAAGGATGTGGACGGGTATAAATTATGATTCTCAGGTAGGTCGAGGTATAAGAATGAGGTAGTGTTAGGCAGATATTTCCACGTGCTCACGCAAGTGTACGTATCGTCACAAGTACAATAGTATGTAAGACCGAATATCGTCCACAGAGACTGGTTATCAAGTACCGATTATCTATTCTATGGTTTCTATTTGGTGAACGTTAATTTGTTTGTATTTTTATCTAATAACTAAGACTAAGTAATTGCAGAAAATGAACTAATTATGATAATACTTTGTTTTAAATTAGTTATGATGGAAATAAGGCTTCCAATATCGTCGACTATCCACTCTTTTCAATCCTTAATGCAACTAGAATGACTTCTTCTACATTAAGATAGCGGTTAACTAGATTGTCTTATATTCCGGTTAGGATATATAATCGCTCAACCACAGTGCAAAACCCTTCTATATTTCTATGATAGGATTTACCACATAGAAGGATTAAGAACAATAACCTATAATGCTACACAAGTATCGGGGTACTTTCGTCCGCAATTTTAACCTATGTCTATTCAATTAAAGCATATCCAAATCTCTCATCTTGGTTCTTGATTCGAAATCATATAGATTATGATAATTAATGGTCAGTTAACTATCAAACATTCATACCAATATTGAATAAATCTTAATCAAGTGAAGAAAAAATCAAGCTAACGCATTAATTCATGAAATAGAGTTTCAAGCGATTCAATAGAAAAGCCCTAATAAAGTAATTAGCTCTTAGACATTGACATGCTAAGAACTAATACAAAATCCAATATAAACTGAAATAAAACAAAGGAAAGAAAAAGAACTTGAACCAAAGTTGTCTCCAATCTTGTGTTGTAGCTTCCTTTCTTCTCCCCAAAGTAGAATATGAGATATAGAATAATCCCTAGGTCTTATAGATGCAAAAATCACGTTTTGGACCCTTTTGCCTTTTGAAAATCGGACTTTTCTTGCCCAGTTCCGCGTCGGCACCGCGGTGCGGAAAGTACTGCAGCAAATTTATTTCTGAAACCTTATCCTTTTCTCGTCCAGACTTCGTATGATTTCTTCTATACTTGCCGGGACTTCTTAGGCTTCATTCCTTGGCCCTTTTAGTGTGCAATTCCATCTAAATCAAGCTCGTTTCATCATCTTTTTGCCTTTTCTCCATTTAGGACCGCTGTGACTCAAAAGAAAGAAAAATAGACCTAATACTATACTAAACACAAACGAAATGAGTAAAATACTAACTAAAAATGACTCAAAAAGTGTATATAAAATATGCCTAACAGGTAGGCATTTTAGTAGACAACGAGCTAAGAGATCAAATGGTAGAGGTTAGAAGGGTCAATGACAAGATGGTGATGATTAAATTGGTAGTTGTAGGGTTCACTATAAACATTATTAGTGCTTACGCGCTGTAGGCGGACTTGAATGAGGAGGAGAAGAGACATTTTTTGGAGGATTTAGACGAGGTGGTGGGAGGTATACCACCCACTGAGAAGTTATTTGTAGGAGGGAACTTCAATAGACATATCGGGTCACTTCCGGGGGGTTATAACGACGTGCATTGAGGCTTTGGCTTCGGGGATAAGAACGGGAGAGACGTCTTACTTTTGGAGTTTGCTAAAGCTTTTAAGATGGTGATAAACAATTCGAGGTTCCTCAAGAAGGAGGAGCACTTGGTGATTTTCCATAGTTTGGTGGATAAGACTAAGATAGACTTTTTGCTCCTTAAAAAGGTTGACAACAACCTTTGTAAAGACTGCAAGGTTATTCCGTGTGAGTATCTTACAACCCGACATAAGCTTTTGGTGATGGATTTGGAGATCAAGATGGATAAGAAGAGGAGGGTTGTGGATGACAGACTAAGAATCAAATGAGGGAGTTTCACCATGGCTAGTGCAAAGGAGATGGTGGAGAGGTTGATGTCTAGTGGGGCTTGGGGGGTAGTGGGGATGTGACTGGTATGTGGGATAAGATAGCCAGTTACATTCGGGAGGTAGCTAGAGAAGTACTAGGGGTCTCGTGGGGTAGCCATGGTGGGCATCGATGGAACTGGCGGTGGTAGGGAAAAGTTCAAGAGAAGGTGAAAACAAAGAAAGTGACGTATGCGAAATTGGTAGAAATCAAGGAAGAGGTAGAGAATTGAACGAATAGGGAATTATGTAATATGGAGAGGAATGAGCCAAAAATAGCATTACGGTGGCAAAAACGATGGCTTTTGAACACATGTATGTGGAATCAGAGGAAAAAAATGGGGATAAAAAGTTATACAGACTAGCCAAAGTGAAGGAGAGGAGGACCCGTGACTTGGATCACGTGAAGTGAATCAAGGGAGATGATGGCATAGTACTTGTGGGGACGTACATATTAGATGGATGTGGCAATCTTACTTCCATAAACTCTTGAATAAAGAAGGAGATAAAGATATTGTGGTGGGAAATCTAGAGCAATTCGGAAGGTATCAGGATTTTGGATGTTGTAGAAGTATTAAGGTTGAGGAGGTTAAGGGTGTTGTTCACAAGATTCACAGGGGATGAGCGACCGGGCCTAATGAGATCCCAGTTGAATTTTGGAAGAACGCATGTAGGGCAGGTTTGGAGTGGCTGACTGAGTTATTTAATATCATTTTTAAGACGACAAAAATGCCCGAAGAATGGAGGTGGAGCACAATTATTCCTTTGTACAATAACAAATATGACATACAGAGTTGCAACAACTATAGAGGTATCAAGTTGTTAAGCGACACTATGAAAGTTGGAAAAAGATTGTAAAGATGAGGGTGAGAAGAGGCGTGTCTATTTCCGAGAACTAGTTTGGATTCATGTCGGAGCATTAGACTATAGAAGTCATTCATCTTATTAGTAGGTTGGTGGAGCAATATAGGGAAATGAATAGAGACTTACATATGGTTTTCATCGACCTCGAGAAGGCATACGACAAAGTTTCTATGGAGGTTCTATGGAGATATTTCTAGGTTTGAGGTGTGCCTGTGACGTACACTAGGACGATTAAGGATATGCATGATGGAGCCAAGACTAGGGTATGGACAGTAGGAGGAGACTCAGAACACTTTTCAGTGATGATGGAGTTGCACCGGGGATAAACTCTTAGCCCATTCTTATTTGACTTGGTGATGAATGGACTGACACGACAAATTGAATGAGAGATGCATGGTGTATGTTATTCACAGATGACATACTCCTGATTGATGGGATTTACAGCGGAGTGAATGCTAAGTTGGAGGTTTGGAGACAGACTCTAGAGTCTAAAGGGTTCAGGCTGAGTAGGACCAAGACAAAATACTTGGAGTGCAAGTTCAGTAATGGGAGCGACCATAAGACAGGTGTGGAGGTGAGGCTTGGTACTTAGGTCATTCCAAAGAAAGGAATCTTCAAGTATCTCGGGTCTATTATCCAAGAGAATGAAGAGATTGATGATGATATTACACATCATATTGGTGCAGGATGAATGAAATAGAGGCTCGCAACTGGAGTTTTGTGCGATAAAAATGTACCACCAAAATATAAAGGCAAGTTTTATAGGGTGGTGCTTAGACCGATTATGTTGTATGAGGAAGAGTGTTGGCTATTCAAGACTTCACACATGCAAAAGATGAAAATTGCGGAGATAAGGATGCTGAGATGGATGTGTGGGCATACAAGGAGGGATATGATTAGAAATGATGATATCCGGGCAGAGTGTGAGTGACCTCGGTGGAGGATAAGATGCAGGAAACGAAGTTGAGATGGTTCGGACATGTGCATAGGAGAGACACAAAAGCCCAGTGCGGAGGTGTAAGAGGTTAGTTATGGACGAGTTCATGAGGGGTAGAGGTAGACCGAAGAAGTATTGGGGAAAGATGATTAGACGAAATATAGCGCAGGTGCAACTAACTGGGGACATGACCTTAGATAAGGAGTTGTGGAGGGCACAAATTAGGGTAGAAGGGTAGTAGGTAGTTGGGCGTAGTCCTATTTACACTTACATACTGCTAGTTGTAGTGTTATTATTGTAGTCATGCTAAGCCTATCATACTAGTAGGCGTAATATTGTTTTAAGTCCCCTGTCCTTTGATTTCTGCTACTGTATGTTCTTTCGTGTACTTTGTTTATCTTTTTTACATGCGTTAGTTACTGCTTCTTTTTTCAGAATGCTTTATCATGGTTGATTCGCTTTTGTTACTCTCATTTTCATACTGCTTTAAATTTCTTGTATGCATCTGATCGTTTCTCTTTCTTTGCTTGTGCTTATGCTTTTTCTTGAGCCGGGGGTCTTTCGGAAATAGTCTCTCTACTTACCAAGGTAGAAGTAAGGTATGCGTACACTTAACCCTCCCCAGACCCTACGTTGTGGGACTTCATTGTTGTTGTTAACAATATCAATTATAAGTATATGATCTTAAGGTACATAATTATAATTATCATAATTTAGGCATTTATGTCATCTGATATTTACATATTTAGTTTATTTTAAAACTATTTTATTTTCGATCCTTTTATGGGTAAAAAATACATTTCTAGTGGTGTATGGTTTCTTAAAGCTCTTTAGGATTCATTAAATTGCTGACAAGAGAAATTAGTGACCAAAAGTTTGTTAAAACCATAAAAAAGACTAATAGTAAAAAGTATTGATTTTTCGAATACATAAATTGATATTTTAGAAGAAGCATCGGATCTAGTAGTAATCTTTTAATTGTACCCCTTAAAGAACATTTTTTATTCTCACTTCCCTATATATAATCGTTGAGCATTGCTCCTTCTTCAGTATCCCATAAATAAATTAAAGAAACCATCTTAATTTTCTCTCAAGATGTTTGCTATAATATTCTTCTGGGCGTTAACACTACTCTCACTAATTTTCACCCGGCGTTTCATTCGAAGACATTCATCACAAAGAGTTTTCTTGATAGATTTTGCATGCGCAAAACCTCCAATTTCACAAATGAGCACCAAATTAAACACGGCGAAAATCGTGCAGATTCTTGGAAATCACTCTGAAGAAATGATGGATTATATGAAGAAGACAATGGACAAAGTAGGTTTAGGTGACAACACATATTTGCCATTGGCTTTGCTTAAAGACCCTCCTAGTCCATGCATGGATGCAGCAAGACAAGAAGCGGAATTTGTAATGTTTGGATCATTGGACAATTTATTTGAAAAAAACAAATTAGTACAACCTACGGATATTGGCATTTTGATTGTTAATTGCTCTGTGTTTGATCCTGTTCCATCTTTATCTTCCATGATAATTAATCGTTACAAGATGAACCACAACATTTTGTCGTATAATCTTACTGGAATGGGTTGTGCTGCTGGACTCTTGGCCATTCGACTTGCCAACCAACTTCTTCAGGTACCAATCATAATATTTGAGCACATTAAGGTTTCATTTTATGTTTTGATTTTTCAATTTCATTTTATATATGTTTGACTAGTCATGGTGATTAAGATAGTTTGATTGATAAAATATCATTTCAAAATTTAAAAATTGTGGAAGGTGTAGGGGCGAATTTATGTGTTATTTTTGGAACACATGTACCCATTGCGCAAAACTAGATATTTTACCTATATATTTTCTAGAATTGATCACGTTAGCCGATTAACCACACTTGACAAGCCATGTGTGACAAACTCAACCAAAAAGGTTTATGCAGGAGATCGAACTTGTACACCAACTTGACTACCTTACGGGTATGTACTTAGTTATTTATCAAGAGGAACAAGGATCATTTACACTTAATACATTTTGTTTTTGGACAAGACATTTTCAATTGGCTGAAAAAGAAACAAAAAGAAGTACAATAGGAATTGAACCGTTGAAGGAATTAATTGGTTTTGTAACCTTTTATAAATTTGTTTTAAATTTTATATATTTTTCTTCAAGAAGATCTGAGAATTGCAAAAGATCTTTGCAGGGTTATTATATATTTTTCTTCTATTCAAATTGTATATCAGTATTTGCAAATATTGAAGTTTAATATTTGAAAATAGTGATATGTCTGTGATATTTGCAAAGACTAAACTTCAGTATGTGAAATTAGAGTCCACTTAACACTCCAAATATAACTTTCAATTACAATTTTTTACCTTTAATTTTGAATATTCTTTTTTTAAGTTCGACCAAATATTATCCAAGCGCATACATGATCGATAGTCGCTTTGAATCCAAGATTGTTTACTAAACCAGGAGTGGTACTCAACTTTCACATTGACAACAGGTGCATGAAAACACGTGTGTTTTAATATTAAGCACAGAGAACACTACAGGTTGCATCTATGTGGGAAATGATATGTCCAAAGTCATACCAAATTGCACATTTCGTGTTGGTGGAGCAGCCATTCTACTCTCTAATAGGCCATCAGATACAAAATTCTCCAAGTACGAACTCCTTCATGATGTTCATACTCATGGTGCAAGTTTAGATCGTTCATACAAATCCATTTTCCTAGAAGAAGATGAACAAGGTTTTATTGGTGTATCTATAACAAAAGATCTTTTAGTCGCAGCAACAAATGCCATAGAAACCAATATTACCTTATTAGGTCCCTTAATTTTGCCCTTGTCTGAAAAATACCTTTTCTTGAAAAATCTCCTGGTAAGAAAAATTCTCGGAGTTACAAATATAAGAAAATATATGCCAAAATTCAACAAAGCTGTTGATCATTTTTTACCACATGTTGGGGGATTGCCAGTTCTAAATCAGTTGCAAAAAATCTTGAAATTTGGTGATGAGAACATGGAAGCTTCGAAAATTACATTACAAAGATTTGGGAACACTTCGAGTAGTTCAGTGTGGTATGAACTTGCATATGCAGAAGCCAAAGGGAAGATCAAGAAAAATGATCGTATTTGGCAAATGGCAATTGGATCAGGCTTCAAATGTAGCAGTTTGATTTGGCGTGCCATAAGGTCTGTTGATAGCAATGACTTGAAAAATCCATGGAATGGAGAAATAGATACCATGGATCCCAACGTGGATAGGACTGGAACATTCTATAACTATTTTGAACTACCACAGTAATCTTAATTTTAATCATTGTGTGGTTATGTATAAGGTTCTCTTGAGCCGAGAGTCTTCCGGAAACAGCCGCACCTACCAAGGTGGAGGTGAGGTCTATGTACATTCTACCCTTCCCAAACCTCATATTGTGGGATTTTTACTGGGTATGTTATTGTTGTTGTTGTTGATCTACAGTTCATGATCAATATATCCACTTTAATTATGTTTTGATTTTTTGACTTAATTAGATATACATAGCTAGTTATTAAGTTCAATGCATTCTAGTTCTCTAAATTCTAATGCAGAGAGTTTGTTCCATCCTGTGCCTTTGAAAAAGACCATGATTCTCCAAGTAATATTTTCATACTTGATTTCGTTGCAAAAAAATGAATCTATCTCAAGAGGGGGAGACTGATCCCTTATTGATTACAAATATTTTTTCTCCACTCTAAATTGTAATTATTTCTGTGTGATAAACAAATTCAACTTTGTTATTCAGTTTTATTTTTTGTGACAAATATTTCGCAGTTTCTCTATTTTTCTATTATGACAGTTGAATCCATAAATACATGAATTGAAACTAGCAGTTATACCCAAGACTAGTCCCCTCATGCTTTCCCGTTGAATTTTTACCTTAATGAATTTATGTTCTTTACATTTTGCACCCCCTAAGCTATGTACCATTTTGTGATTTGCATCTTCTTATCTTAATTTTTGTAATATCCCCCCTAAGTTTATTTTTTGAAAGCTGCAATGGAAAATAGTGTCCCATACGAAACGAACCAATCCATCATTTTTAAACCTTAAATATGTGTTTATAAGTCATCAAACTCGTACTAAACAATTTTTTTTGTTTCCACCCTGTGTCCGGTATCCACACTGGAGGTCAACTATATCTGGACTCGTCTGCGTAGGCCCCATTTGGAGGGAAGCGCTCCCAACTCGAAAATAAACTAAATACATGAAAAACTAAATATATGTGGATCAACATGCTACAAAATGTGTGGAACACAAAGAATGTACGAGAATAGTAAACAACTATTACTAGTGCTTCGAACTATTAATAGAACTGTCAACAGAACTGGTTTCAAGAAGAAACCCACAGCTAGATTTGGGGACATATCTATTGACAAACATCTTTCGAGCACTAGTACTAATGTCTTAAGATTGTGAGGAACACAATGGATGTACGAGAATAGTAAACAACTATTACTAGTGCTTCAAAATGGTAAACTATAATTATTACAATAGCAGCAACTTGAGGCCCACGAGAATTGTGGCAACAATAAGCTTTTGTGATATTGATCTTCGTCCTTGAACTCTTGAAGTCTTGGATCTTTGGATCTTCGTTCAACTGCAGCAAGCCCCTTGATTTTGATAACCTGAAACCAAAAGACACTAAATCTGATAGTGTTACAAAGGCGCTGCTGAGTCGAGTAATATTCATTGTCCTTAAGACATTATTGCCCCGTATAAATCCTTTTACATTTATGGGCAACTGTCTCCCAAGATAAAACAACCTCAAACAAGTGAGCAAAGGAAACTCAAGTGTTTCTAAAGAAGAACCTTTGAGGGTTTGAAAGAATGCTTAGAGAGAAAGAGTTTCAGAAAATCTGAATATAAGTATGAGTGTAGTGTCTCCAATTGAGCCAAATGCATCAATATATAGTGTAAGAAAGATGACCTCTCAACTAGCCAACTAATGACCTTCAATAGCCATGTAATGACACTTATTGAGAGGTTACAATCAGTCAAATAATTGTTGAATTCATGTGCCAAGTAATGGAGATTCAATGCTCCAAAACCAGCTCAAGAGTCAGAAACCTTTCAGCTCCCGTCGATTTCATTGCCTGGAAGCGTCGCGGCGCTGCATGGGAGGCGCCGTGGCGCATGAGCTCCAGTAGCTGAACACGAATTAGCGCCACAGCGCTCCGGCGCCGCGGTCCTTTCCGACTCGTTTCGATCTTACACTTCGTACACTTTTTTCTTCATTTACCAACGTGGAACACGCATCATTTAACCAATGAACATCCATCATTTTATGTCTCAAACATTTATTCACGTACCAATATCTCTTTCACTAATAAAACTTACGATACTTGGCATTTCGAATGCACGTGTGTGGAAACGACGTTTCCGACGTGCGAGGCCTCAAATGTTCGAGTCATAAATAATAGGTTAAACTTAATTTCACATTAGTAAATTTCCAACACAAAAACCGGTCAGAAACTTCATTAAGTTATTATGTGGATTAATCTTTAAATTATCAATAGAATTTCAAATAATGATCGGTGAAAATTGGCAAGCAAAAGATTCAGCTTTAGAACAATACAGAGAAGAAGCATTGATACTGCAAGAAAGCCATCATTTTTTTTCTATAATTTACGAGATATAAAACAAAGATAAAAAATGTGTATGAGAATAATCTCTATATATATAATTTCTAAATATGAAAAATCATATTCCTACTATAATATTAATATCGTAATTACACTTGTACAAGAATTCTACAAAGTATGGTAACTAACCTAAATATTCACAAATATACACAGTTTCTATCACACCTCCGCAGTCATAGAGGGCGGTTGTCGTACGCTGAGACTGTCCCTAAAATCTTAAAAAAGAATCAGGGAAAACCCTTAGTAAAGATGTCAGCAATTTGGTACCTTGAAGGGACATGTAATACACATACTTATCCACGAGCTACCTTTTCGCAAACAAAGTAAATATCCATTTCAATATGTTTAGTGCGCTGATGTTGGGACCGGATTTTCAGAGAGATAGATGACACTAACATTATCACCGTAGACCAAGGTAGCTTTCTAAATAGGAAAGCGAAGCTCTAATAAAAGATTACGCAGCCAACATGACTCAGACACCACATTGGCTACGCATCGATACTCGGCCTCTGCACTGATCGCGATAAAGTAACATGGCGTTTTACCGACCAAGAGACCAAGTTATCACCAAGAAACATACAATAACTAGAAGTTGAACGTCTGGTATCTGGACATCCACCTCAATCAACATCTGTATAAGATACAAGAGTAGAGATAGAGGATGGATATAAATGCAACCCATAATAAAACATACCCTGTATGTATCGTATAATACGTTTGAGCGCATGCATGTGCTCAATCCGCGGATCATGAATAAATAAACATAGCTGTTGAACTGCATAAGTAATATATGGTCTTGTGAATGTAAGTTATTGAAGAGCCCCTGCAAGGCTATGATAGTGGGTGAGATCCTCATATGGTGTGGTAGACATAACACTCAGCTTCGATTTGGTATCAACCGGAGTAGAAGAGGACTTACAAGATGACATGCCAACTCTCTCAATAATATCAACCGCATACTTCATGTGTGATAAAAATAGACTACCTGTATGATGAGTGATAACTATTCCCAAAATAACTCAAGGGCCCCAAGTCTTTCATAGCAAATTCTGAACTGAGAAGGGTCATGATAGACTTTCGCAAATTATCATAAGAGGCAGTAAAAATAATATCATCCACGTATAACAAAATGTATTCTAGAGAAGTACCACGATGATAGATCAACAGAGAATGATCAGACCTACTATGAGAAAATCCAATAGTAGACACATAATCTGCAAACCTCTTATACCAAGCCCGTGGGCCTACTTAAGCCCATATAAGGACTTCTTCAACAAACATACATGGTGAAGATAATTGGGGTCCTTAAAATCCAAGGGCTGATGCATATATACCGTCTCCTTAAGATCACAGTGTAAGAAAATATTTTTCACATCCAGCTGATAAATGGGTCATGTTTTCGAGAGAGCCAGGCTAAGCATAGTGTGAATAGTTGTCGGTTTGACCACCAGACTAAATGTCTCTTCACAATCTACGCCAACATGGTGTGTTTTTCCATCACCTACAAGATGGGGCTTATGCCTCTCAAAAGATCCGTCAAAATTTTCTTTATGAGTAAAAATCAACATAGACCGAATAATATTAACACCAGGCGGACGGAGCACCAAATCCCACGTCTTATTTTCAATAAGAGCATTATATTTGTCAATCATGATCATTTTCCAATTCGGGTAATGAAGGGCAAACACTGAGTTACGTGATAGGGGTGATTTAGTGACATTAAAATTAAGATTAAAATGTTATTTTGGTTTAAAAATACTCTGTTGGCTACGTATAACGTTTCCTTAACTTGAGATAGAATTTGACGGGATTTGGGTGATTATTGCAGTGGTGGACTGGACAACAGGCAGTGGGCCTGCTGGCCCAATAACAACTGGTTGACGATCCAGAGGAGAAAGATAAAAATTTGGTCCAGGAATTGGACCGAGAGTCTGGGCTAAAAATTAGACTGGATTGAGTCTCGGAACCAGAAACTGGGCCAAGATCACCACTGGGTCGGGTCTCAGAACTAGGCTGAGAGACTAGAACATTGCCGAGATTGTTTGGGTCAGCAGGCAGTGGGCCTGCTGGCAGATTTGACTATCGGGCCCACTGTTGTAGAATATACGGGGAGAGAGCATCGTCCAAAAAATTATAAGCACTCGATAAGATGTAGACACTTGAGCAAACGAAAATTGAGTTTCATAAAAAATAACATGGCGACTGATTATGATTTTATTAGAAGATAAATCAAAATATTTATAACCACGATGAAGATGAAAAACCCAAAAATACACAAATGGTAAATTGAGCTTGAAGTTTATTAATTGTAGTGGACGGAAAAAGTGGATAGCACAAACACCCAAACACCCTAAGATGAGAATAAGAGAGATCTTTATTGTAAAGAAATTTAAGTGGGGATTGATATGATAAACATTTGTTAGGAAGAATGTTAAGGAGGTAGGTCGTCATTTGTAACGTATGATGCCAAAAAGATGGGGCTAATGAAGCATGGGCTAGTAAGATCCGGACAATATTAATATTGGTACAAGTTTTTCTTTCGCCTTCCCATTTTGCGAGAACGTAAGAGGATAAGAAAATCGAAAAGATATGCCATGAGTGTCACAAAATTTCTGAAATGGCCCATTATCATATTCCCTATCATGATCACTGTTGACACCCAATTTTGACCCTCCCGTCCAGTCATTAACTATAAAATTAGACTAATTTTGTAAAATAATTTTTTATGATGTTCTATAATAAAATGCAGCGATAAAACATAAATACAGACATAAATAAACAATTTAATAATGGCATCGCATCTTACGTAGAGTTTTTAGCACTTAGAGTCCCGCGCCCGCATTAATTAATTTTAAGCCTTGTCATTATTCTTAATTAATAATAAGTACATAAATAATTAATTTAGCAATGACGTCGTGTCAAGTAGCATAGCCGCATTTATTAATACGCCAGAGAATTTCACAATCATTTGTATTTTTAAAATCATTTTAAATCTAATACATGCATTTTAATAGCGTCGCATTTATAAAAAGTTTTAAAACAATTCTTAAAAAATCATACTTGCATTTAGCATTTAAATAATCTAATCTAACTTCGCAATAATGCATAATAATAAGATTTTAAATAATAGCGCCGCATTTTTAAAATATTAAGCACTAATTAAATAGCACGTCCGCATTTATTTAAATAATTTAATCAATTAATTTTTACCACTAAATAACTAATTAAAAGCCTAGAATTAAATAATTAAAACTCTACCTATTAAATACCTAATTAAAAGCCTAATCAAAATAACTAACCTAAAGCTAATACCCAACGCAGCCCAATCCCTTTTATCCGCGACCCGCAGCCCAACCCGCAAGCCCACGCCTTATTTTCTCACCCGCAGCCCACTTCCCTTTTTCTTTACCTAGCCCATCATTTCCCTTTACCCTCACTTCGTCGACAACACCTCAAACGCACAAAAACCAGCAACCCTAAAATGCAGTCGCCGCCTTCGTCGCCGAGATTCTCGCCTGAGAATCCGACGACCTCTCCCTTACCTTCCTTACCCATGCACGATTTCCTTACCATAACCGAACCAAATCCCTTCAAATCAGAACCCATTCGAATCTACGAAATCAGTAGCAAATCAATCCAAAATAGGCAGCCAATATCGCACAAAATCGTCCCTTAACTACTGAGATTAATACCAAGATTTCGCATTAAATGGTATTAAACCTTACCTAATAGGGAACCCAAACGGGGGCTATATAAGCACGGCAGAGGATAGGAGAGGGAATTCAGAGCGGAGTCGAGGGCAACCACATAGCAATTTAGGGATCGATTAAGGGCTTAGGGAGCAGAGTTTAGAACCCTTAGCCATAGTCAGCAACTCAGAAGGCATCGGAGACCTGAGCAGCAGTGAAGAAACACAGTAGGCATATACGAGAGAGCAATCAGAGGGAATAGGGCAGAAGCATAGGAAGTTCAAACCCCTTCTTTCAATTCAAGCCAAGAATCAGCAAACAAACCTTGCCTTTCATTCGCGTCGCAAACCCAAAACCCGTCGATTGGACCGACGACTTGATACGCTGCCCCGGGTCGCTGTCCGGAGAAGGTAAACCCAACTCCTTTCCGATTCTAGTTTATTTCTGTGATTTATGTGCTTTTACGTATGTTTTGTTGTTTAGTCATGTTTAGCCTAAAAATTGATTTATGTTTGGAAAGATCAGAATTCTGTTAAGATTAAATATTTCCTGATGTTAGAAATAACTGTTGGTGGCTTGTTTGGGTTTAACAAAAATGGACTGTGTGTAGTGTGGTTGCTATAGGTTTGTAGATGATCCTGGTTAGCAAAATGTGATGTGGGCGATTTATTAACTCTTATTCGGATTGTATGCCAGCCTAATAATTACTAGTTTTACTGTCAATGTGCCTATACTTGCTTCGAGATTAGTTAGAAAGGAATATACCTCTTAGCTGTTTGTTTGTATACTAAATGTGTCTCAATGCTCCCTGACATGGACTCATTTGCATGCTTGTTGATTATTTTGTATAACTAGGTGCTTGCTAAACCAGTTTTCCAGGTAGCCTTAAGGTCTAAAAATGTCCATATTCTGTTTTAAATCAGTACTGAACATCGTCGTATACAGTTAATGGATATTGGGGTTAGTTATGTACCTAAGACCTATCACACCCTAAGTTAAAGTAGTGTGTGTTATTGGCAAGATAACATACATCCCTAAGTTGCTCTTTTGTCCCCTGCTGCGAGAATATGAGTATCGGGTCTAGCACATTGTCTATTTTCTTCTCTGTTTTGCCTGCCCACATGCAGCCTTGTCACGCCCCGACTTTTCCTAAGTCTTTACTTAGGGCGTGATGGCACCTGGACAATTATTTTCCACCAGGAGCACCATTTAATTCTCTTTATTTAGAAATTTAAACTTATATTCAAATACGGAGCTATTAATAAAAATAACAATAAAGACATTTGTTTATGACTTTATTGAAAATATAACGCGAGCCCATGCTCGTGCAAATATTGTTTCTATATAGACATACTGACAAATATTATTCTAAGTTGGAAGGGAGACCATTCCACACGCATTTCGAGACACCGAACCGACATTCGAACTTGACGAGTACCAAGCCCAAGCAATGGACTTGGTATGACAAGAGGTCATGGACGATCGCTAGCCTTGCGTGGAGCCTTTCCTCTATCATGCTTTCTCAAACATGTTAAATAAAGAGTCACCCTACCATCCAAATTTGAGTGAGGACCTTACCACGCAATTCAAAGTAACACCACAATATTCCAAGTGCAATCACATTATAACGTAATAAGCATATTGCAAAACATATCAGTTACAACATTTTTAAATATGCAACAACTCCTCATGTGGAATTCTCGGTTAACTAACACTTCATTTTATCTCGTATTATATGTTAAGATATTCCCCTGCATTTCCACATGTTTATTACATTTATAAATTTGTGAACGCGTATTCACTTTTCATATTTATATATAGGTGAACATGTGTTCATCTTTCATATTTGTTGCGTGCAACCCGATCTATTATATTTACGTATTTGTGAACACGTATTCACTTTACGTTTTGTTGCGCGCAACCCGATCCATTATGTCTATATATTTGTGAACGTGTATTCACTTTATGTTTTGTTGCGTGCAACCCGATCCATTATGTCTACGTATTTGTGACGTGTATTCACTTTACGCTTTGTTGCGCGCAACCCGATCCATTATGTCACGTATTTGTGAACGTGTATTCACTTTACGCTTTGTTGCGCGCAACCCGATCCATTATATTTACGTATTTGTGAACATATATTCACTTTACATTTTGTTGCGGCAACCCGATCCATTATGTTTACGTATTTGTGAACGCCGTATTCACTTTACGTTTTGTTGCGCGCAACCCGATCCATTATATTTACGTATTGGTGAACATATATTCACTTTACGCTTTGTTGCGCGTGCAACCCGATCCATTATATATTTATATATTTATGTGAACACGTATTCACTTTTCATATTTTTCGAAGATCAAATAAATACTATTCTCTTTTCTAACATTCTCATTCATACTTGTAACGATTATAACTTTTAACCATAACTCCAACTAAGGTGTTTCTCAAGCGGAATCTAAGGTAAGACGGGGATCTTTCACTGTACCCAATTTCATTTAAAACTACTTTGGGTAACTAACACAAATTTATCCTCAAAACAGCCACATGAAATTTGTTTCGGCAGAATTTTTATTAAACATCACCCAATCTTATAATAGTCATAACTCCTAATCTGTAAACCCGTTCAATCCCCATAAATTCCCAAAACAACGAGAACCGAGAGATACACGTCTCCATTTGAACCATTCTTTCATATTCTGTACCATTTGGTACAGTTTTACACTTTTATTCGCTGCCCTTCCTGGATCTCGATAGATCCGAGGCAGAAACTTTAAACAGAGATAACTCTCAATCCGTAAGTCGGATAGACTCCCGTAAGGTCTCAAAATGTTCACAACAAAGAGATCTAGAACTTTCATTTAGCAACAATTTTCATATTCCCCACAGATTAGTACAGTTTTACGTTTCAACGTCCTGCCCTTCTGGATTCCGACAAATCCGAGGCAGCAACTTCAAACTACAATAACTTTCAACTCGTAAGACCGTTTTAATAAATCTTTATATATATCTGTCCGTAACAGAGAGATTTACAACCATATAAATTTTCATATAATTCTAATAAGTAAAACTCAATAAAAACAGTCCGTAATTATGCCCTTTCCGAATTTCGACCAAATCTAAGGCAGGAACTTTGAATTATGATAACTTTCAAACCGTACGTCCATTTTACCTCATTTTTGGTTCTATATGATCATATTAGAGAGGTGTACAATTATTCCGAATTTCATCAAATTCTAACAATTATAACTCAGTGAGAACAGTTCGTAAAGTTTATGACGCAACTAGTTGTCTAAACAATCAAAAGTTTAATATTTCTTTTCAACACTCAATTCTTATTCTAACATGTATTGAACTAAAAATAAAGGATGTTACCAAGAATTTCTGAGTGAGAAAACTCACCTTGTAAGTGTGAAGATTATTGTTGTGTGGTTGCTAAAAATTATCCTTACTCTTTAGTATTTTGCTCCTTGTTCTTCTTGCCCTCTTGGTATTTTTTCCTCTTCTTTTCACTTGTTTTTTTTTTGATTTTCTAACCTTTATGTTATGTACTTTGTTTGTGTGTAAATACAATGTATAAATGGAGAGTTTTCTATAACCTATGGGAGGTGAAATGACAAGAGTTGGAGGGAAAATGAAAAGGGGGGGAAGGGAAGGGAAGCAAAGACTTAGTACGTGCATGCTGCACACCTTTTTTTTTTTTTTCTTTTGTTTTTCTTTTGTTTTCTTATTTTCATTTCATCTATCTATTTATCCAACTTTAACACTAACTCTATCCCATGCAATTTATTCTTTGTTTTCTTATATATATAGTTTTATTAACCCAACCACAACTATATATTTTTTTTTTTTCCGGATTTCACATTCTCTCCTCCTTAAGCAACATTCGTCCTCGAATGTGAATAAGGTCGTAACATAATCACATAGACACAATAATGTTTATTGTTATTGTAACAAATTTGGGGCTTCACATTCTCCCTTCCTTAAGAAGCATTCGCCCTCGAATGAGAGTAAGGTTGTAACACATGCATAAAGACACGCAAATGACACACATATGAAATACTATGTAATGCATTTTTTTTTTTTTTACCTTAGTCAAATAGGAACGGATATTTGACTTTCATCGCCTCCTCCGCTTCCCATGTGGCTTCCTCGGTGGAGTGGTTCCTCCATAGGACTTTCACGGAAGCAATATCTTTATTCCTAAGGCGCTTAACCTTCCTATCAAGTATTTCCACCTAACTTCTTCATATCAAGCTCATTAAGAATTATCTCCGGGAAGGATGACGTGACTTGGATCGTGCAAGTATTTTCGTAACATTGACACATGAAATACCGGATGCATCGCTTCCACTCTTGTGGAAGTGCTAACTCGTAGCCACATTCCCACTCTTCGCAAGATCTCATACGCCCAATAAACCTTGAGCTAAATTTTCCTTTCTTACCAAAACGCATAACTCCCTTCATTGGGGACACTTTTAAAAATACTTTCTCCCCCTCTTGAAATTCAAGGTCTCTTTTCCGATGATCCGCATAGGACTTATGACGACTATGAGCTGTTTTGATCCTCTCCCGAATCATCTCAGACTTTACCATTTGTTTCTTGAATGACTTCAGGTCCGAACAGTTGCGTCTCACCCACCTCGAACCATCCAAGTGGAGACCTACATTTTCGTCCATATAATGCTTCAAACGGGGCCATTTGTATGCTAGAGTGAAAACTATTGTTGTAAAGTAACTCAATCAGACACAGATGGTCCACCCCTCTTTCCCGAAAAACTAACAACCAAGATCGCAACATGTCCTCAAGTGTTTGAATTGTTCGCTCAGCTTGCCCATCTGTTTGCGGGTGGAAAGCCGTGCTTAACTTAACTTTTGTCCCGAGACCCCGCTGGAAACTTTGCCAAAAGTGTGAGGTGAACTGGGAACCCCTATCTGAAATAATTTGTAAAGGAATTCTGTGTAACCGCACAATCTCCTTCAAATAAATATGTGTGTACTGTGGTGCACGATACGTAGTCTTGACCGGTAAGAAATGGGCTGACTTTGTAAGCCGATCAACAATCACCCAAATAGAATCATACCCTTCTCGAGTTTTCGGTAGACCAGTTACAAAATCCATATGAATCGCCTCCCATTTCCCCATGGGGACCCCAATGTCCTGAAGTAATCCGCCAGGTTTTTGATGTTCAGCTTTCACCTGCTGACATATAAGACACCTCCCGACAAACTCCGCAACGTCCTTCTTCATCCTGTCCCACCAGTAATTTGCCTTGAGGTCCTGATACATTTTTGTTGATCCTGGATGAATGGAACATCTTGTGTTGTGACCCTCATCTAAGATCTTCCTCCTTAGATCCTTTACCTTAGGAACACATAACCTACCCTTATACCGAAGGGTTCCGTCATTATCTCCCAATGTAAACTGTGAAGGTTTTCCCTGTTGGATCCTCTCCCGAAATCCAACAAACTCCGTATCCTCAAACTGACTTTCTTTTATTTACGGCTAAGGCGCATCGCGAGGTATCATGTACCACCACCCTACCTTCACCGATCTCGCTAAGCTAACCCCGAGGTTTCCCAATCTTTGTACCTCCGAACAATACCCTCTTTGTATTGCCAAACGAGCCAAGTCGCCCATTGATATCCTATCGAGCGCGCCACCACCACGTTGGCTTTCCCAGGATGGTAAGGAATACTAAGGTCATAATCCTTAAGCAACTCTAACCATCTTCTTTGTCGGAGATTCAAATCCTCCTGCGTGGTTATGTACTGCAAAATCTTATGATCTGTAAATATGTCCACATGCACACCATACAAATAATGTCTCCATATTCGTAAGGCAAAAACCACCGCAGCTAATTCCAAGTAATGAGTTGGGTAATTCTTCTCATGTATCTTCAACTGTCTAGATGCATACGCAATGACCTTTCCAAACTGCATCAAGACATATCCTAACCCAACTCTAGAGGCATCGCAATAGACTGTGAACCCTTCTTGTCCCGATAGTAAGGTTAGGACTGGTGCAGTAGTCTACAATTCCTTTAGTTTCTGAAAACTTTCTTCACATGCTTCTGACCACTGATACTTAACCGCTTTTTTTTTTTGAGTCAACCGGGTCAAAGGAGCAGCAAGACTAGAAAAACCTTTTACGAATCTTCTATAATACCCAGCCAAACCCAAGAAACTTCTAACCTCTGTCGGAGTGGTCGGTTTTGGCCAGTTCTTCACTGCTTCTATCTTCTGGGGGTCTACCATAATTTCATCCATTGACACAACATGACCCAAAAAGGCTATCTTTTCCAACCCAAAATTCACACTTTGAAAATTTAGCATATAGTTTCTCCTGTTTCAAGACTTGAAGCACTACCTCGACGCTCTTCCCGTTCTTCAACACACTTCACAGAAATTAGGATATCATCTATAAATACAATTACGAACAAATCCAAGAATGGTTTAAAGATTATGTTCACTAGATCCATAAAAAGCTTTGGCGCATCGTTAATCCGAAAGACATGACCAAGAACTCATAATGGCCATATCAGTCCTAAAGGTCGCTTTTGATATATCATTCGATTTATTTTCATCGATGATATCTCGAACGAAGATCAATTTTGGAAAAATAATTGGCTCTCGAAGTTGGTCAAAAGATCATCGATTCTTGGTAATGGATATCGATTCTTGATCGTGACCTTATTGAGTTGTCGATAATCGATGCACATTCGGAGCGATCCGCCTTTCTTTTTCACAAACAGATCGTGCACTGAGGGAAACATTATGCCTTATAAAGCCTTTATCCGTAAGATCCTTCAATCGTTTCTTTAACTCTCTCAATTTAGTGGGCCATTCGATATGGAAGAATAGAAATAGGTCTTGTACCTGAATTAACTCTATAGCGAACTCCACTTCTCTATCCGGAGGAAGGCACGAGATCTTCAGAAAACCTTCAAATTTTTCAAACAATAGGACATCATGCACCGTTGGGGACTCTTTTGGGTATCTACTATATTAGCCGATATCGTGCTCCACTTTGTGACTCCTTAATAACTTTTGAGACCTAAGGTAGGAAATAAGCTGACGTGAGGATATTCTTCGCATCATGGGTAGCAAATCCACGGAACAGGTGGTATAACGTCTTGGGGATTTTCCCCTCATTTATACTCTTACCCTGAAGCAGGTGGTATGACGTCTTGGGCTTTCCCCTCATTCATACTCTTACCCTGGAGAATGTGGTATGACGTCTTGGGCTTTCCTCATTCATACTCTTACCCCGGAGAAGGTGGTATAACGTCTTGGGCTTGCCCTCATTTATACTCTTACCCTAGAGAAGGTGGTATAACGTCTTGGGGGTTTACCCCTCATTTATACTCTTACCCTGGAGAAGGTGGTATAACGTCTTGGGGGTTTACCCCTCATTTATACTCTTACCCTGGAGAAGGTGGTATAACGTCTTGGGGGTTTACCCCTCATTTATACTCTTACCCTAGCTCAACCGGCTATCCTACATAACATAAGTAAGTCAAGAAATCCCCTAACTTCTTATTGACATTATTAATATATCCTCTCATTTTAGTTCACTTAAGGCACTAACATGCCTTAATAAAAGAATCCGGAAATTTAATCTCAAGTACTACATACTTATACTCTTTTAAAACGAATGACTTTTTTTTTTTTTATATAAAACTTTCAAGATACTAATAACCATAGCATCAAGTCACTTGTCCTTACTTATCTTACTTAAAGTAAATCTCTCCTTTTAACTTTCCATAAAGCGAATATAACCAACTTCCCATAAAGTCGTTATATTAATCTTATACCTTAGTCAATTACATTTTCCTATTTCCAAGGGACTTAAACTTTTAAAACAAAACAAGTATCATATACTCAAAACACTTCAAGTCCCTTAACTTTGAAAACTTAAGACATCCTTAATAGTTTTAAAGAAGTGGGTTAACCTCCTAACTCGCCCAACCTGGCCATTCTTAAATAAGTAAAGGATATCAAGGTATTGTACGCCTACCATACTATATAAGTACAACTATTCATGCTCAAGAGATAGGAAAGTTCCACATACCTTTATTGATCTTCTAAACGATAAGTGGAACTTTCTCTGGATGGAGTTGACTATTTTCTATAGTATGACTCCAATCGGATAGTTGAAAAAGGTCGTGTCACATAAATGCCTCTTTCGTGAATACTCTCTTTTTGATTTGGCAAAACCTTCTACCCTCATTGTCATGTTGACGATCCAAGGTACGTCCGATCATAGGCTAATGCCACTACCTTCTACCAAGTTCGGTTTAAACCTCACAAATCTTTTGACCTTCTCCTTCGTAGGAATAATATGCACGTTGTATGATGAAGATCGCATGAATTAGGTATTATATTCTTTCACATTGCGGTCTTCTTGTTTCAATTGTTCAAACTCACCGAGCGCATCTTTTCGGTGTTAGGCATGTACTTTTTAATGAATACGCTCAACTCCCCACATCATCGGTGGTGACATCGGGAACGATTTCTTCTAAAGTTTCTCCACCACACCCCTGTATTGTCCATAGTTTATCGTTGCACATTACCAAATTGACGTACGCTGCCTCCACACATCCTCGTAAACAGAGGTTTTCTACCTCATCGAGAAATACTATTGGGTTAGACTTGTAGTCCTTCCTGTATAGATATGTTCCATTCTTCTCACAAAATTTGCCCCATAGTCTATCTCGTACCTCCTACCTTTTCTGGATTGGTGCAGCCACATCCGGTTATTTTATCGTTGTACACTCCCTTCTACAATCCTTTGAAGGAGGTAGTGCGAGAACCAAGTCTTTGAAAAGACTCAATATAGGCACGAGAAGAGTATGAAAGAAGTGAAACTTTAGGATGTTATTAGTTTACTTATTACTAAGGTGGCGCGCACACCGCCGCAATAAGTAACCGCTCAAACACCCAACTCGAAGAAACTTCCTAGAATCTCCTAACTTTGGTTTAGCTTTGATACCAACTTGTCATGCTCCGACTTTTCCTAAGTCTTTACTTAGGGCGTGATGGCACTGACAATTATTTTCCACCAGAGCACCATTTAATTCTCTTTATTTAGAAATTTAAACTTATATTCAAATACTGAGCTATTAATAAAAATAACAATAAAGACATTTGTTTATGACTTTATTGAAAATATAACGCGAGCCCATGCTCGCAAATATTGTTTCTATATAGACATACCGACAAATATTATTCTAAGTTGGAAGGAGACCATTCCACACGCATTTCCCGAGACATCGAATCGACATTCGAACTTGACGAGTATCAAGCCCAAGAATGGACTTGGTATGACAAGAGGTCGCGGACGATTGCTAGCCTCGCGTGGAGCCTTTCCTCTATCATGCTTTCCTGAAACATGTTAAATAAAGAGTCAGCCCTACCATCTGGGGCTGAGTGAGAACCTTACCCTGCAATTCAAAGTAACACCACAATATTCCAAGTGCAATCACATTATAACGTAATAAACATATTGCAAAACATATCAAAGTTACAACATTTTTAAATATGCAACAACTCCTCATGTGAATTCTCGGTTAACTAACACTTCATTTTATCTCGTATTATATGTTAAGACATTCCCCTGCATTTTCACATGTTTATTACATTTATAAATTTGTGAACGCGTATTCACTTTTCATATTTATATATAGGTGAACATGTGTTCATCTTTCATATTTGTTGCGCGTGCAACCCGATCCATTATATTTACGTATTTGTGAACACGTATTCACTTTACGCTTTGTTGCGCGCAACCCGATCCATTATGACTATGTATTTGTGAACGCGTGTATTCACTTTATGTTTTGTTGCGCGCGCAACCCGATCCATTATGTTCACGTATTTGTGACGTGTATTCACTTTACGCTTTGTTGCGCGCGCAACCCGATCCATTATGTTCACGTATTTGTGAACGTGTATTCACTTTACGCTTTGTTGCGCGCAACCCGATCCATTATATTTACGTATTTGTGAACATATATTCACTTTACGCTTTGTTGCGCGCGCAACCCGATCCATTATGTTTACGTATTTGTGAACGCGTATTCACTTTACGCTTTGTTGCAGCGGCAACCCGATCCATTATATTTACGTATTGGTGAACATATATTCACTTTACGCTTTGTTGCGGCGTGCAACCCGTCCATTATATATTTATATATTTATGTGAACACGTATTCACTTTTCATATTTTTCGAAGATCAAATAAATACTATTCTCTTTTCTAACATTCTCATTCATACTTGTAACGATTATAACTTTTAACCATAACTCCAACTAAGGTGTTTCTCAAGCGGAATCTAAGGTAAGACGGGGATCTTTCACTGTACCCAATTTCATTTAAAACTACTTTGGGTAACTAACACAAATTTATCCTCAAAACAGCCACATGAAATTTGTTTCGGCAGAATTTTTATTAAACATCACCCAATCTTATAATAGTCATAACTCCTAATCTGTAAACCCGTTCAATCCCCATAAATCCCCAAAACGACGAGAACCGAGAGATACACGTCTCCATTTGAACCATTCTTTCATATTCTGTACCATTTGGTACAGTTTTACACTTTTATTCGCTGCCCTTCCTGGATCTCGATAGATCCGAGGCAGAAACTTTAAACAGAGATAACTCTCAATACGTAAGTCGGATAGACCCCCGTAAGGTCTCAAAATGTTCACAACAAAGAGATATAGAACTTTCATTTAGCAACAATTTTCATATTCCCCACAGATTAGTACAGTTTTACGTTTCAACGTCCTGCCCTTCTGGATTCCGACAAATCCGAGGCAGCAACTTCAAACTACAATAACTTTCAACTCGTAAGTCCGTTTTAATAAATCTTTATATATATCTGTCCGTAACAGAGAGATTTACAACCATATAAATTTTCATATAATTCTAATAAGTAAAACTCAATAAAAACAGTCCGTAATTATGCCCTTTCCGAATTTCGACCAAATCTAAGGCAGGAACTTTGAACTATGATAACTTTCAAACCGTACGTCCATTTTACCTCATTTTTGGTTCTATATGATCATATTAGAGAGGTGTACAATTCTTCCGAATTTCATCAAATTCTAACAATTATAACTCAGTGAGAACAGTTCGTAAAGTTTATGACGCAACTAGTTGTCTAAACAATCAAAAGTTTAATATTTCTTTTCAACACTCAATTCTTATTCTAACATGTATTGAACTAAAAATAAAGGATGTTACCAAGAATTTCTGAGTGAGAAAACTCACCTTGTAAGTATGAAGATTATTGTTGTGTGGTTGCTAAAAATTATCCTTACTCTTTAGTATTTTGCTCCTTGTTCTTCTTGCCCTCTTGGTATTTTTTCCTCTTCTTTTCACTTGTTTTTTTTTCTGATTTTCTAACCTTTATGTTATGTACTTTGTTTGTGTGTAAATACAATGTATAAATGGAGAGTTTTCTATAACCTATGGGAGGTGAAATGACAAGAGTTGGAGGGAAAATGAAAAGGGGGGGAAGGGAAGGGAAGCAAAGACTTAGTACGTGCATGCTGCACACCTTTTTTTTTTTTCTTTTTTTCTTTTGTTTTTCTTTTGTTTTCTTATTTTCATTTCATCTATCTATTTATCCAACTTTAACACTAACTCTATCCCATGCAATTTATTCTTTGTTTTCTTATATATATAGTTTTATTAACCCAACCACAACTATATATTTTTTTTTTCGGATTTCACAAGCCTGCCTTGGGCCATTTTAAGGCTAAATGACTACTGGATGTTTAGTTCGTCGCCATCGCCATCGCCATCGCCTCGCATACACCCTGTTTGCCTATTATCTTCCCTCTCCTCTGTTTGTTACTGTGTACTACCCTGCTTGTTTACTTGAGGAAAGTGGTTCAAGAAGAGGGAATCACCAAAGCCTGCATTTGTCTTCACCGCCAGCGTGGTATATGATATTAGAAGCTTGTCTGCACTGCGCTGCACTCGCCATCCCTATTTCTTTTACCATCTCGTCGCTTATAGCATCTTATATTGTCACATGTTGGTCTTTATGCGCATACTTGCTCAAATACAAACTATGTGTCAAGTGCTTGTTGGTTGTTTAATTCTTTGGGCATATACTAATCCTTATCTTTTCTTATATTTTACATGAAACGCACCGGAGCAAAATTGTTACACCCCGTATTTACAGGACATGGTGTAAGAATGTACGAAAGAACTCACAAGTGTTGAAATTGTGACTAGTAAAAATTTATCGGGAATTATGAAATTGTCGGAAAAACGTATTATTATGACGAATGGGAGGGCGACACGTGTCACCCCCCCTTAGATGATGCCTTGGACGATTTTTGCAAGGGCTAAAGGGTCATTGGACCTTTGTTAGCAAGACAAGTCTTGCAACTTGAAAGCTTGACATGTTTGACTTAGTCAAGGGGACAATTAGTCTTGATATTTGCTAAGACCTCATCCTAGCCAACCATTTGTGCACACCTTGACCCTCCATGTCCCTATATAATACTAGTAGCAAGACAAGAGTTCCACACTTAGCCTAAATTACAAGAAAATTTGATGAACACAAGGCTTGAGCTCTCGGGTTTGATAAAAAGAAAGGAGAAAATTTTTCGTTTGTGGTTCTTTAGCCACAAGACTTTAACCCAAGGTTCTTGAGGATATCAGAAGCATATCTCAATAGAAAAATCCTTAAAAAGATAGTTTTCGGGTTAGTCGCAAAGTGAAAACCTAGTGGCTTTTCTAGGTTTTGGATTGTAAGTTGAAGGAAAGTTGTTGGTATGGTTCTAAGGGTCTCAACTAGCGGATTAAAGTGTCTTGAAGAAGTCTCTAAGTTGCTAAGGATGACTCGAATTTGGAGTGGATTGAGATTCGTTAAGGTATAATCTTGTCTTTAAAGTGTTACAAGATTATATATTTATATTGTTGTTGATTAGCTTTACTTGTTGCTAGCATGAAGTTGATATGTTGAAGTTATAAGTATTATGGATTTCGTAGCTAACCAAAAGTAATGTAAGCCATGTTAAGTCGATTACAATTTGTCGTTGATTAGAATCGCCGACGTTATTAACTCAAGATTGTAGTAGTTATAATTGGTTGCGACTTGATATCATGTTATACTAACATTTGGATTGAAATGGAAATTGGATAAGAATTGATGTCAGAGTACTTTCAAAGTTAGCCGAATTGGCCTAGTAAGTTGTATTAACTTGATATCGCTTTGTGGTGAGCCAATTGGGGCTGTTTGGTTATTTCATTTGTATCGACTACCTTATAGATTGTGGTGAGCCAATTGGGGCTGTTTGGTTATTGTATTCGGCCTTGAAAAAGGTGGCAAAGTAAGTAAAAACAAAGGAAGTGCTGTCCGATTTTTCGTAGAATTTAGTGACGTAGCACTTAGAATATTCTACGTGTGAAGTAAGAAGGTTAATGAACGTATTGTAACCATTATAGGTTGAAGTACTAAGTATAGCGTATCCTACTTGGAGAGTGGAATAGCTATCAAGGTTGAAGTACTTTGGAGCATTTTGCTACTTGTCGACAATCGTCGCGAGGTATGTGAACCTCTTCCTTCCTTTGGCATGATTCTATGTATGGAATATACTTGTGGTATCATTTCATGTTTCCTTCTACTCTTAGAAGTTAAGAGGTAGTTGTGTGATTTACTCTATGGAGAACTTTTCCTATCTTTTGAGCATGACTAGTTGACGACATGTAGTACGGTGAGACGACAAGACTATGACATTCTTTACTTGTTTTATGTAATGCCAAGTCGGGTGAGTTAGAGATTAACTCGCTTCTTTGAAAGTATAAAGGATGCCTTAAGTTTTATTAAGGTTAAGGGACTTAAAGAGTTTTAAAAGTATGTGATACTTGTTCCGCTTAAATGTATAAGTCCTGGATAGGAAATTTTATATGGCTAAGGTATAAAGTGAGTATAACGGCTTTATGGGAAGTTAGTTATACTTGCCTTATGGAAAGATAAATGACTTGGTTTTAATGAAAAGGCAATTTGATTTTTAGGCATCAATTGCCTAAGGTTTTATAATAAAAAGGAGTCGAGTTGATTTGGCTAATTTACGGCATAAATGAGAATAAGTATCGAACAAGCCATCATAGCGTTAATAAAGGAAAATGTAATGACAATCCATTATGTTAAAATAAGTAGAAATCCTCCATCTGCATAGAAGCTAAGATAAGACAAAATTGTATTACATTTTCTAGATCATGGCTACTTGATTAAGATCGTTATAAATAAGTATAACTTATTCACGACGCACCAAAGATTTGTTACTAATTTTAAAAGAGCTTACGTATGAAGCTTTTAAGACTTTGAAACTTGTTTTCTTAAAAGTTAAGAGACTTGAAGTATTTTGAAAGTTAAGAGAATTGATTTGAATGTATAAATCTCTTAGTTATAAAAGGAATGAGTTTGTCTAAAACCATAAAGGGTTATAACGGCTTTATGGGAAGTTGGTTATAACGGCTTTATGGAAGGATAAGAGAATGGTTTTCTCTAATAACGAAATCAAAGGAATAACTAGTATTAAGGAAGGGCAAATTGTTTTAAAGGTACCAATTGCTTAAAGTTTTTAATAAAGAAGTCACTTGATTTAGAAGCCGGTAATTGTATTTCTAAAAAGGTATTGTGACTTGTCTTGAAAAGTAGATATGACTTGATATTACGGTTATTAGTATCTTGGAAGTTTTTTTTTTAAAGAGAATCATTTTAGAGGACTAGAGGCACGTAGTACGTTGGGTTAAATTCCCGGATTTTATAATGACACGATTAGTGCCTTAAGTAAACAAAAATGAGAGTGTATATGAACAAGCTAATAAGAAGTTAGGGGATTTCTTAACTTGCTTATGTTATGTATGATAAGTCGGTAGTGCTTATGTTATGTATGATAAGCCGGTAGGGCTTATGTTATGTATGATGGCCGGTTGAGTTAGGGTAAGAGTATAAATGAGGGGTAAACCCCCAAGACGTTATACCACCTTCTTCAGGGTAAGAGTATAAATGAGGGGTAAACCCCCAAGACGTTATACCACCTGTTCCGTGGATTTGCTACCCATGATGCGAGGAATACCTCATGCGAGTCCTTATGGGCTTATGCGGGTGAAATAGTCCCACGCGCGGTACACCTATGCGAGGAATACCACGCGAGTCCCATGGGCTTACGCGGGTGAAATAGTCCCACGCGGCTGCGATCTATCACGAGGAATACCTCACGCGGGTCCACAGGATCTACGCGGGTGAAATAGTCCCGAGTAGGATCGCACGATATCGCGCGGTGGCCCCGCTGATCATGAGCCTCCTATGTTTATGCAAGATACCTTCACGTGGCGAACTTACGTGATTTTATCGCGCCCCGTTGACGGGGCCGATATGGCGTTCCTCCATAAAGGACAAATTAGGTTATGCAAGATACGTAAGTTATATGTTTATGAACTTGATGAGTTTTCTTAAGTATGTACGTAAGAATTTGACTATACTTTTATGTAAAAATGGGAAAAGATAATAAGCTACGATTAAGTTCATAAGTGGTAATGACACGGCAGATCGGTATGTATTTTTATACTTGTCCTTGTCATTCTTTTGTACGCTTATGATCTGCATTTCAGACGTTATATTTCATTCCATATTCTGCACTGTTGATCGACTTCTTCGGGCCGCGTTCATGCCCGCAGTTTAGGTACATTGTCAGGATCCACGAGCTTAGGATCCGGTCAAAGAAGTCGAGATGGCTCAGTGTTCCGAGTTGTCACGTTTATGTTTATTCAGGGGTACGGCGGGGCCTTGTCCCGCCACAGTTGTTATGTTAAAACTCTTAGAGGTCTGTAGTCACATATTGTGGGTCAGTTTGTAAAGAAAATGAGGCAACTGCTTCGTTTAAGTATGTACGTCTCGGAAGGTAGCCCTATCGGCTAACCTGTTGTTTTATTACTGTTGTTTTATTTTATAAGTTTCATGTATGTTCCGATTATCTCTCGATGTTTATCGTAAGTGCCTGTGTAGGGCACCAGCGCGAGCCCCGGTCGGCCGTGACAAAAGTGGTATCGAGCGCTTAGTCCTCTGAAAGTGTCTGCATCGTGTCTAGTAGAGTCTTGATTATCGGTGTGTTGTGCACCACATCTATAATCAGGAGGCTGCAGGACATTTAGGATTGGTTTCCATTCTTCTCACTCTGAGATCGTGCGATAGAGCTGTGTTGTTAGGGTCGTCCCTCCCTAACATGTTATGTTGATTGCAGCTACGAGAAAGGCAGCAGTGACCCAAGAAGGACTATGTGGATTGCGTATCCAGGTTGGTTATGATTGTAGTATAGTTGGTATTGTGATATACATCTATACAGAGTTATGTATGAGGGTCAGACGCGTGTTGCCTAGAATGATTTTAGATTACCAAGAGTTGGTAAAGACTAACTAGATACCGGGAAGATATGGAATAGTTAATGAATTTTCGCCAAGGTTTTGTGTTTTATTTTGAGATAATTGGGAAAGGATGAGCTGTCTGATAGGGTAGTGAACCCTTAAGAAGCCATATTAAGGAACCTAACGGAAGGTCATGTTAATAGATTAAGCTGCGTAGTAGGCTTAAGAGAATTGTACGGATGAGGTCCGTATAGAGTAAGTAATGGTTATTGTAATCGAGACGACTTGGTTATGGTATTATGAGAAGTTATTGTACCCGTTTACTAGGGGACTGGTAAGGTAGGCTTGGAGCATGGAAATTGCGAGCCTAAGAATATTGATAACTGCCGAGACCTTAGATATATAAGGCTTTCTCTGGCAATAAGATTTCAAGTCAGACCAAGGATAAGAGTTAAGTGCGACGCTGAGTCGGGTTGAGGACCGCACGGTCTCCCCTTGGCCCGGAATAAGTGGGATCAGTTGGTAGTAGTTCCGCCACGCGAGTGGTCGCGGCGCAAGGCCCAAGTTTAGTTAATTGTTTCTGTGTTCGTGGACGCGCTCCATCGAACCAGTCATAAGCCGGAAATGGCCTTATATTGTTTTATAGAGTGACTCCAAAGATTTGAGGCCAGAGTCGGTATGGAAGTTATGTATGTATGCTAGTATGAGTTGGAAGTACGAAAAGATAATCTCTTTTGGGCTTATGATGGACAGATATGCGTGTGCGAGGTATTAGGGCCATGTGTGGCATTGTTGGCATGTCGGGGTTGTGAAAGGAAACTATGTCGCTAATTATAAAGATTGACTCCGAAAGAACATTCGGGGACGAATGTTTCTAAGGGAAGAATGTTACACCTCGTATTTACGTGATACGGTGTAAGAATGTACGAAAGAACTCACAAGTGTTGAAATTGAGACTAGTAAAAATTTATCGGGAATTATGAAATTGTCGGAAAAACGTATTATTATGACGAATGGGAGGGCGACACGTGTCACCCCCCCTTAGATGATGCCTTGGACGATTTTTGCAAGGGCTAAAGGGTCATTGGACCTTTGTTAGCAAGACAAGTCTTGCAACTTGAAAGTTTGACATGTTTGACTTAGTCAAGGGGACAATTAGTCTTGATATTTGCTAAGACCTCATCCTAGCCAACCATTTGTGCACACCTTTACCCTCCATGTCCCTATATAATACTAGTAGCAAGACAAGAGTTCCACACTTAGCCTAAATTACAAGAAAATTTGATGAACACAAGGCTTGAGCTCTGCCTGATAAAAAGAAAGGAGAAAATTTTTCGTTTGTGGTTCTTTAGCCACAAGACTTTAACCCAAGGTTCTTGAGGATATTGTAAGCATATCTCAATAGAAAAATCCCGGAAAAAGATAGTTTTCGGGTTAGTCGCAAAGTGAAACCCTAGTGGCTTTTCTAGGTTTTGGATTGTAAGTTGAAGGAAAGTTGTTGGTATGGTTCTAAGGGTCTCAACTAGCGGATTAAAGTGTCTTGAAGAAGTCTCTAAGTTGCTAAGGAGCGACCTCGAATTTGGAGTGGATTGAGATTCGTTAAGGTATAATCTTGTCTTTAAAGTGTTACAAGATTATATATTTATATTGTTGTTGATTAGCTTTACTTGTTGCTAGCATGAAGTTGATATGTTGAAGTTATAAGTATTATGGATTTCTTGTAGCTAAATCCGAAAAGTAATGTAAGCCATGTTAAGTTGGATTACAATTTGGTCGTTGATTAGAATCGCCGCACGTTATTAACTCAAGATTGTAGTAGTTATAATTGGTTGCGACTTGATATCATGTTATACTAACATTTGGATTGAAATGGAAATTGGATAAGAATTGATGTTGTAGTACTTCAAAGTTAGCCGAATTGGCCTAGTAAGTTGTATTAACTTGATATCGTTTGTGGTGAGCCAATTGGGGCTGTTTGGTTATTTCATTTGTATCGACTACCTTATAGATTGTGGTGAGCCAATTGGGGCTGTTTGGTTATTGTATTCGGCCTTGAAAAAGGTGGCAAAGTAAGTAAAAACAAAGGAAGTGCTGTCCGATTTTTCGTAGAATTTAGTGACGTAGCACTTAGAATATTCTACGTGTGAAGTAAGAAGGTTAATGGAGGGATTGTAACCATGAGAGGTTGAAGTACTAAGTATAGCGATCCTACTTGAGAGTGGAATAGCTCAAGGTTGAAGTATTTTGGAGCATTTTTCTACTTGTCGACAATCGTCGCGAGGTATGTGAACCTCTTCCTTCCTTTGGCATGATTCTATGTATGGAATATACTTGTGGTATCATTTCATGTTTCCTTCTACTCTTAGAAGTTAAGAGGTAGTTGTGTGATTTACTCTATGGAGAACTTTTCCTATCTTTTGAGCATGACTAGTTGCACGTATGTAGTACGGTAGACGTACAAGACTATGACATTCTTTACTTGTTTTATGTAATGCCAAGTCGGGTGAGTTAGGAGATTAACTCGCTTCTTTGAAAGTATAAAGGATGTCTTAAGTTTTATTAAGGTTAAGGGACTTAAAGAGTTTTAAAAGTATGTGATACTTGTTCCGTTTAAATGTATAAGTCCCTTGGATAGGAAATTTTATATGGCTAAGGTATAAAGTGAGTATAACGGCTTTATGGGAAGTTAGTTATACTTGCCTTATGGAAAGATAAATGACTTGGTTTTAATGAAAAGGCAATTTGATTTTTAGGCATCAATTGCCTAAGGTTTTATAATAAAAAGTCGAGTTGATTTGGCTAATTTACGGCATAAATGAGAATAAGTATCGAACAAGCCACTGCAGCGTTAATAAAGGAAAATGTAATGACAATCCATTATGTTAAAATAAGTAGAAATCCTCCATCTGCATAGAAGCTAAGATAAGACAAAATTGTATTACATTTTCTAGATCATGGCTACTTGATTAAGATCGTTATAAATAAGTATAACTTATTCACGACGCACCAAAGATTTGTTACTAATTTTAAAAGAGCTTACGTATGAAGCTTTTAAGACTTTGAAACTTGTTTTCTTAAAAGTTAAGAGACTTGAAGTATTTTGAAAGTTAAGAGAATTGATTTGAATGTATAAATCTCTTAGTTATAAAAGGAATGAGTTTGTCTAAAACCATAAAGGGTTATAACGGCTTTATGGGAAGTTGGTTATAACGGCTTTATGGAAGGATAAGAGAATGGTTTTCTCTAATAACGAAATCAAAGGAATAACTATTATTAAGGAAGGGCAAATTGTTTTAAAGGTACCAATTGCTTAAGGTTTTTAATAAAGAAGTCACTTGATTTAGAAGCCGGTAATTGTATTTCTAAAAAGGTATTGTGACTTGTCTTGAAAAGTAGATATGACTTGATATTACGGTTATTAGTATCTTGGAAGTTTTTTTAAAGAGAATCATTTTAGAGGACTAGAGGCACGTAGTACGTTGGGTTAAATTCCCGGATTTTATAATGACACGATTAGTGCCTTAAGTAAACAAAAATGAGAGTGTATATGAACAAGCTACTAAGAAGTTAGGGGATTTCTTAACTTGCTTATGTTATGTATGATAAGTCGGTAGTGCTTATGTTATGTATGATAAGCCGGTAGGGCTTATGTTATGTATGATGGCCGGTTGAGTTAGGGTAAGAGTATAAATGAGGGGTAAACCCCAAGACGTTATACCACCTTCTTCGTGGTAAGAGTATAAATGGCGGGTAAACCCCAAGACGTTATACCACATTAGTGGATTTGCTACCCATGACGCGAGGAATACCTCACGCGAGTCCTTATGGGCTTACGCGGGTGAAATAGTCCCACGCGCGGTAGTCACCTATGCGAGGAATACCTCACGCGAGTCCATGGGCTTACGCGGTGAAATAGTCCCACGCGCGGTAGTCTGATCATGCGAGGAATACCTCGTGCGGGTCCACAGGATCTACGCGGGTGAAATAGTCCTGCGAGTAGGATCGCTAACGATATCGCGCGGGTGGCCCCGCTGATCATGAGCCTCCTATGTTTATGCAGATACCTTCACGGGCAGACTTATGTGATTTTATCGTCCCGATTGGCCGACAAGATAGGCGTTCCTCCATAAAGGACGGATTAGGTTATGCAAGATACGTAAGTTATATGTTTATGAACTTGATGAGTTTTCTTAAGTATGTACGTAAGAATTTGACTATACTTTTATGGAAAAATGGGAAAAGATAATAAGCTACGATTAAGTTCATAAGTGGTAATGACACGGCAGGATCTGGTATGTATTTTTATACTTGTCCTTGTCATTCTTTTGTACAGTTATGATCTGTTTACTGTACGTTATATTTCTGTTCCATATTCTTTACTGTTATCGACTTCCCGCCCGGGCTGCGTTCATGCCCGCAGTTTAGGTACGATTGTGGATCCACGAGCTTAGGATCCGGTTGCTGAAGTCGAGATGGCTCGGTGTTAGGAGTTGTCACGTTTATGTTTATTCAGGGGTACGGCGGGGCCTTGTCCCGCCACAGTTGTTATGTTAAAACTCTTAGAGGTCTGTAGTCACATATTGTGGGTCAGTTTGTAAAGAAAATGAGGCAACTGCTTCGTTTATGTATGTACGTCCAGGAAGGTAGCCCTATCGGCTAACCTGTTGTTTTATTACTGTTGTTTTATTTTATAAGTTTCATGTATGTTCCGCTGATTATCTCTGATGTTTATCGTAAGGTGCCTGTGTAGGCACCGCCGCGGCCCGGGTCGGGCCGTGACAAAAATGAAGAGCCTCACGGCGAGACTCATCACGAGTTACTTCAAATGACAACCCGCGTCTATGTGCACCCGCGTTTGCATTCCCGCTTCAGAAATTCCTAAGACAAAATAGGATAAGACGATGTCGCCACGCATCTTGGAAGCCGCGATCATATCCACCCTTTATATTATTTGTTTGAAATTTGTTGCCTAATTATTTAACTTTGTAATTAATAGGTTGTCTAGAACAATTAGCCCGTTGGAATAAATAAATTGGGTGTATAGTTTTAAAATCGGAAACGCACTTTATGTTACTTGTCATGCATGTCTAAGCTTTACTAAAATATTCAACTCGCAACTAACATGATAAAATAAATTGCATTTCCCACAAGCATTTTTATAGTATGATATAAATAATTTATATTGGATAGCCTGCTTATCATAAAATTACAAAAAAAAATTATCTTTTGCACTACGTCATACAGGTTTGATTTTAAAAGCATATCTTTGATCATAAACCAACATTGCATACATCTATAAACAATAAAGCTTTATTTTTATAGCATTAGTTTTGCAAACTTTCTATCAACATGCCCCTTTCTATAAAACATTTTTTGAAAGCACCCTTTATATTTTCAAAACATGCATTCTTTAAATATAATAATTACCCTAGGTTTGGCAGGACAACCGCAAGTTAGCGGATCTTAGAGGGTGCCTAACCCCTTCCCTCTAGATTAATAAAGAACCCTTACCCAGAACCTCATTAAGTTTAGCAGACCATTAAATGGAGTTAGTGTTGACTTTAACCTAAGTTGACATTTAGGTGTCCTAATTCACCCAAACTAATTAGGTGGCGACTCCCGCGAACCCTTAGCATTTTTTAGCATTTTAAGCACCCTTTTGCACTTTTAGCACCTTTAGCGTTTTTAGCACTTTTTTGCACCTTTTGGCATTTTTTATTTATTATCTAACATTGCAATTTTACAGGAGTTTTTATTTTAAAGTCGCGGTCGAAATAGGGCGCGACAATCACAATAATATTTTTAATTTCCCATGCAAATTAGGTACAAAAGCTATAAATTTTAAGAATGTGAAAAAACTTGAGATTGTTTAGATAAAGGAAAGGTCCACAAAAAAATTAAAATAATCATCCAAAAATAAATATAATAATGATGGTCCAAAGAACTCAAAACAGGAGATGTCTATAAATCACTATGAATAATGTCAAAAGGCATCAACGTACTAGAAGTAGAGGCGACACACATTAATCTAACATGTTTCCCTAGAGGACAAGAAGGACAAATATAAGTACTACGTGTACTCGTACAATCAATGAAATTATTATTTTTAAGAGAAGAAATAATAGACGATCCCGGATGACCCAAACGGGTATGCCACAAGAAAGGAACAAGAGCGGTAAATGTGGATTGTCTCATGGAAATGATGGTGGTGGTGATTGGATAAAGCTCTCCCCGACTATTACACCTCATTAGAGGTATCCCGTATTGAAATTCTTTACAAAAAATCTAAAAGGGTCAAAGTTAACATATACACAATTATTAGTTGTGAATTTTCGGACAGACATCAAATTTTTAATTGAGGAACATGAAGGATATTTTTAAGGATGAGAAGTGGATGTGTGTATGGAGGGGGAATTTGTGTGACAATAACCACAATTTGGAATTGAATTGTCATTACTAATAATTATGTCATATTTTTTGCTCAAATTGAAATAAGACGAGAGATTACCTTGTGCGGACGTCATATGAGAAGTGGATCCGATATTTATGTACCAATTTGTGTCTGGAGGATTTAATCAAAGTCTATGCATCGCAGTCTCAATATTCGTGGGTGTTGGAACTGCTACTGGGCTCACAACCGTGAAGGCCTGCTAACAAGGCCCAACATCTAGTTGACTAGACTGAAACTGTTGTGAATTGGGCCTTTGTTGTCTGGCCCAATTCACTGGGTAAATTGAAGGAATCGGTAATGCGCGCCGATCGACTAATTCGTTGGGTAAACCGAACCGAAATGGGTAATTGAGCCTGGGCCATCGCAGCCCACCGCCAGCGACACTGTTGATAACTACCCTGGCCCAAGCTGTGGTTACCCCTGTCGGTTGCCACCCTGACTACTGCAGCCACGACCGTTGTCATGGCTGCCACCTTTGCCGACACCGCGACTGCTGCTTTTTCCGTCGGACTTCTGATTTTGACCCCGTTTTCCACTCTCGTTGTTTCAATTTGGAGAAAAATTAGTCAAAGATGATGGAAAGTAGGAATTTTGTGGCGAGGCCGCCATCATGGCGGAAGTTGCTCCAGTTGCGGCCTTTTTAGCCAACCCCGTCTATTCAAAGGTGAGCATAGATCAGACTTGATAAAATGGATGAAGAGGGATGCTTTGATGAAGAAGAGTCCCATCACCATTATAGGTCGACAACCATGTGAAGAACAAGACAATCATTCGTGATCGACTCACCAACGTTCTTGAGTTGATCCCCAATTCCTTCAGCCTTTTATGGCAGTCCCAGGATTATGGGAATATCATAGTCAACCGCACAATCCAATATCATGAAGTCGACATAGAATATAGACTTATCAATTTTTACAAGAACATCATGTATGAAACTTGTATTCTACATTATGAACTAAAACACAAGATTCTTGAAGCAAATATAACTAAAGATGAATAGTAGTTCTTGTCTCCCCAATACAAAACATAAAGCATTTAAAAAGTGGCTAGCTAGGTAGATGTCAAGATGCCCCATCACTAAACCCTAGGAAACTATATATAGGGACCCAATTTTTTGACTTCACATACTTATCAAAATATCACCGCCTAGCACTCTGCGACCACAGAAAGGGACCGTAGAATCGGTCAGCGGTACAAAATAGGATTAGGATTCGCATAGTGGGTCTTGATTTGGATCGTCTGGAAATGCGACATAAAATGTTGTCCGCATAACTAAAATGTGATCCATAGAAGTTCCAAAGACTTCACAATCTGAGATAGACTTGAACTGGAGCAGTGGTTCTCAAATCAGATTGCGATCCACAAAATGAAAGTGCGGACCACAGATTAGGTCGCACTTCGGGACTACATAGTCTTCTTTTCACTGTCTATTTTTGCGACTTAGCTTACTATTCTGCGGTCCGTAGAAATAGTCTTTCAACACTTATTTTTTTCCAACACTTTTGTCCGTGTTTCAGCACATTTCTTCACTTTTAGTGCTTAATGCAAAAATCCTACAAAAATCAAAATAACATATGAAACATATACATAAATATATAAAGGACAATAATAATCCATAAAATTGATATCAAATGTGTCGTAATTTTTTGGCACATCAAATGCCACGTGTTGGGATTGTCAGAAGGATAGGACGTGAGTCATAGTTTAAAGAAGAGGAAATATTTTGTTTTTTCACTCGTTTTCGGAGTAATTTGAAAAAACTTCCAAGAGAAGTCTACGAAAGAATCATTTACACTTTCCATCACTACGGTAAATTTTGATCCGGGAAGTGTGGGGAGTATCTGTATATGGTGAAATCTGGCGTGAAAAGAGTTCGAGGTGAGCATGTGAACTTGCTATCAATTATGAATCGTGAGCGGGGTGAGGTAGCAATCGAGGTAAAATCGGATACGACCGAGCCAGTTGACATCTGGTCAAGTTCCGGAGGTGCCCAACTTATATATGATCCGGATATGACACCAATCGTTACTCTTTAGCCATTAAGAGGTCATTATTAGATTTAATGACATTTAATTTGAGAGAGATGCTCGACCTTTAACGTTTTGTATTCATAGCTATAAAAGGAGTTCAACCTTCATGTTGGAAGAGCATCCAATTCTCATTTTTTGTACTTTTACGCTCTAAATTGTATCAGTTATCTGTTGATAACCAAAGTTATTTTACAAAGGAACATTGTCAGCTCAGACCAATCTTGCTCAAGAAATCCATTCGAGTCCAAGGCAGTCGAGGCTAAATTATTTTACTTGTTACTTCTATCAACTTTTATTATCTTACTTATTTCTCATTGTTTATTATCTTATTCAATAAATCAGTCCACATATCCTTAAAATTACCAACAAATTCAACTATATCTTTTTTGGATAAACACCAGACATTTCCTTATCTGATAAAAAATGGAGAAACTTTTATGTAGGCATATGCAACTGAATAGGCCTCATTTCTAGTGGTCGAGCTAAGAATTCTAACAATGGATTTTTTTTAAAACACAAATTTTACACATAGGACTCAAACTTGCAACGTAGAACAATTTTTTAACCATCTTTGTCACTACATAAAAAGCTTCCCTTATATCAAGGGGATTCAATAATTATATACAAAAAAAGAAATTATTTGTTGTTGGGTTTTGATATTGGTGAATGAAAAATGATGGGATGGAAAGTGGAGAGAATGTAAAAGGTCTCTTTTTAAGACATTTGTCCCACATCGGAAAAAGAGAAGAAAAGAGAGGTGTATATATTATATTACACCTTCTCTAGTTGCTAAAAGGGTTGAGGGGGCAAGGACCCATCGCGCCGTCGTTGTCGCTCGCTCGGCTTTGGATTTGGATTTGTCAAAGATCGATTGATAATCTTTTTGGACAAACTTTTATTTAATTATTTAATTAAAATAAATCCAATACGGATCGACCCTAACCCGCGACCGACCCGGTCCCATTTTTTCTTTTTTTCCAATTTCCCTCAAAATATTATGGTGACTGTTCTGAATGGTTGCAAACATTCAAAATCAGTACCTCCAACAACTATAAATTCTTGATTTGTTCCAAGAATTGAACACAACATTCAATACGAATTTTCTTCCATCTCGAAAAATCTCTCTTGTTTATTCTGTGTGATATACTGCCGTTAAGTGGTTCGCTGCTACCGGAATTTGGAGTGCTACTATTCTGGTAAGATAATTGTTCTATCCTGGGAGGGGATATTCCATCAACCTCGAGTACTGTGAGGGGAATAATTTCCTTAAGTACACACTTTGAACTAAGTGAGCTCGATTATATTGTGAAAAATTATTTTTTCCAACACAGATTCTGTTTATTTTCAGTTTCGTGTACTGGTTTTAATTAATTTACTGTTAAGTATTTTTTATACTGTGTAATCTGGTTGTACTAAGTGTTTAACAGATTGTGTTGAAACGTTATTTAAACATATACAGATTATTATGACAACAATCTTAAGAAAATTATAATTTTTTATTTTAATATGTATTCTGTATTGGAGACTAAAACCTGTGTGATTTTCTACTCCGTATGAAATTTCATATTATGACTTGAAGACATAAAAACTTTGTTGGAATATTAAAGTTCATACTTGTACAACGATTTGAAGAATATAAAAACTTCATCGTTGCTGTATTCTGGTTTGAAGATTAAAAACTTGTGTAATTTTCTACTCCATATGAATATTAGTATTCTGAATCGAAGATATAAAAACTTCGTTGGAATACTAAAGTTTCATAAAGAAATAAAATCATCATCGTTTAAGTCTGTGATTTAATTGCTATTCTGGTTTTATTAACTAAAACGGTTTGTCGATTTGACAGTGACAAACGAGTAATGGCAATTGAGACCGAACTACCTCGCAAAATCGCATGCGGTTACTCCTACAACCCGTACCGCTGTGCCACCGGCTGAGAAACCTGCGAAGTTCACCGGTGCCAACTTTAAAGGATGGCAGCAAAGAATGTTCTTTTGGCTTACCACCCTTGGTATGCAAAAGTTCACCAGTGAGGACCCTCCCGTGCCTGCCGCCGACATGCCTGACAATCAACAGTTCATGGTTACTGAGGCTTGGAAACAGGTTGATTTTTTGTGCAAAGGCTACATTTGAGTGTCTTAGAAGATGACTTGTACAACGTCTACAGTGCAGTAGAGACTTCCAAAGAACTATGGAGTGCACTTGAAAAGAAGTACAAAATCGAAGATGCTTGCTTGAAGAAGTTTGTAGTTGCCAAATTCCTAGACTACAAAATGGTGGATGGAAAACCCGTTGGAACCCAAGTTCAAGAGCTTCAACTTATCTTCCATGACCTTATTGCTGAAGGTATGGTAGTGAATGAAGCGTTTCAAGTGGCTGCAATGATTGAGAAGTTGCCGCCCTCATGGAAAGATTTCAAGAATTATCTTAAGCACAAAATAAAGGAAATGAAGTTGGAGGATCTTGTGATTCATTTCAAGATCGAGAAAGATAACAAAACCGCTGAGAAGAGGTACCGTAAGACTTCACCAATTGAAGGGGCAAACATCATTGAAGATGCTGCTCCGAAAAAGAACAAGAAAAGGAAGAGGCCTTCTGAAAAGGAGAAGGATTCTAACAAGAAAAAGTTCAAGGGCAGCTGCTATAATTGTGGGAAAGCTGGCCACAAAGCCCCAGATTGTCGTCTCCCAAAAAAGGACAAGGTAAAAGGACAAACCAATATGGTGGAAATGAATGATGATATGAATGATTTGTGTTCAATGCTATCGGAGTGCAATTTGGTTGGAAACCCAAAGGAGTGGTGGCTTGATTCTGGTGTCACTCGACATGTTTGCGCTACAAAAGAAGCATTTGCAACCTACGCTCATTTGGACAGAAGAGGCTTGTTTATGAGAAATACTGCAACAGCCAAGGTTGAAGGATATGGGAAGATACTTCTGAAGATGACTTCCGGCAAGGTTCTGACTCTCAACAATGTTCTGCACGTTCCAACAATTAGGAAGAATTTAGTTTCAACCGGACTACTCGTAAAAAACGGGTTTAAGTGTGTGTTGGGTTAGTGAGAAAATTGTAATAAGTAAGAATGATATTGTCATAGGAAAGGGCTACCTCACCGAGGGCATTTTCAAACTCAATGTAATGGTTGTTGACAGTATTAATGAAAATTCAGCTTCGTCTTACTTATTGGAGTCAAATGATTTATGACATGTTCGTTTAGGATATGTCAACTACAAATCCTTGCGGAAATTGATTAATTTAGAAGTATTGCCTAAATTCGAGTGTAACAAATCAAAATGTGAAATCTGTGTTAAATCTAAGTTTGTTAAACATTCATATAAGTCTATTGATATGAATTCAAATCCTTTAGACTTAATTCACACAGATATATGTGATATGAAGTCAATACTATCTCGCGGTGAAAACAAGTATTTTATAACTTTTATTGACGATTGCACTCGATATTGTTATGTGTATTTGCTTAATAATAAGGATGAAGCAATCGATGCATTTAAGCAATACAAGAACGAAGTGGAAAATCAATTGAATAAAAAGATAAAAATGATTAGAAGTGATAGAGGTGAAGAATACGAATCTCCTTTTGCAGAGATATGTTTAGAATATGAAATTATTCATCAAACTACTGCCCCTTACACACCACAATCAAATGGAATTGCGGAAAGAAAAAACCGAACATTAAAGAAAATGATGAATGTTTTATTAATAAGTTCCGGTTTACCGCAAAGCTTGTGGGGGGAAGCTATCCTTACAACTAATCGAATACTCAATATAGTGCCCCACAGCAAAACACAATATATTTCATATGAACTATGAAAAGGAAGAAAACCCAACTTGAAATATTCAAAGTGTGGGGGTGTTTAGCAAAGGTCCAAGTTCCTTTGCCCAAAAGGGTAAAAATCGGACAAAAACTGTGGATTGTGTTTTTATTGGCTATGCTACAAACAGAAAAACGTGTCGGTTTTTGGTTCACAAATCAGACAATCCTGAAATTCATGTTAATACGGTAATTGAATCAGATAATGCTGAATTCTTTGAAAACATTTATTCGTATAAAACTGAATGTGAGTCGTCAAGTGAAAGATCTAAACGACTGCGGGAAGAACCAAAAGAATGTACACCAAGTAAAGAGGATCCAAGGCGTAGCAAACGTCAAAAGACATCTACTTCCTTTGGACCAGATTTCGTGACATTTTTGCTTGAAAATGAGCCTCAAACATTTAAAGCAGCGATGTGTTCTTCTAATTCAGCATTTTGGAAAGAGGCAGTCAATAGTGAGATTGAATCAATTTTGAACAACCATACATGAGAATTGGTTGATCTTCCTCCTGGAAATAAACCTTTAGGATCAAAATGAATTTTTAAAAGAAAAATGAAAGCTGATGGCACTATTGACAAATATACGACAAAACTTGTGGTCAATATACAAAAAGAAGGTCTTGATTACTTTGACACATACTCGCCGGTAACAAGAATAACATCTATTCGGGTGTTAGTGGCACTAGCGGCCGTATATGATCTTGAAATCCATCAAATGGATGTCAAGACAACTTTCTTAAATGAAGAATTGGGGGAAGAAATTTACATGGAACAACCTGAGTTAAGTCCAAGTGTGCAAACTTGTTAAGTCACTTTATGGACTTAAACAAGCACCAAACAATGGCATGCGAAATTTGACCAAACAATATTGACAAATGGATTAAGATTAATGAGTGTGACAAATGTGTTTACATTAAAAATACTCAAAATCATGAAGTCATTGTTTGTCTATATGTTGATGACATGTTGATAATGAGTAGAGATATTGCCGATGTAAATGTTACGAAGCGTATGCTCGCTAGCAAATTTGACATGACAGACTTAGGGGTTGCTGATTTGATCTTAGGAATTTGGATCCATAAAACTCCACAAGGTCTAGCATTATCACAGTCACATTATATTGAAAAGGTACTTGACAAATTCAAGTATTTAAACTTCAATGTTGCAAAGACTCTTATTGATGTAAGTTTTGCACTTCAAAAGAATGAAGGTGAAAGTGACTCACAATTGGACTATGCACGAGTCTTGGAAAGTTTGATGTATATTATGAATTGTACATGACTAGATATAGCATGTGCTATAAGCAAGCTGAGTCGATTCACGAGTAATCCCAATCAAACTCATTGGATGGCAATGAAACGAGTTTTGAGATATTTAAAACACACCAAAAACTATGATTTGCATTATAATAAATATCCCGCAGTACTTGAGGGATATAGTGATGCAAACTGGATCACCAAATCATTTGAAGTTAAATCCACAAGTGGATATGTTTTCACCGTTGGTGGAGGAGCAGTGTCTTGGAAATCATCAAAACAGACATGCATCACCCGCTCTACAATGAAATCTGAATTTATAGCTTTAGACAAGGCCGGTGAAGAAGCTGAATGACTCCGGAATTTCTTAGAAGATATTTCATTCTGGCCCAAACCTTTGGCTCCTATATGTATACATTGTGACAGTCTAGCATCAATAGGTAGGGCAGGGAGCGTAATACATAATGGAAAATCTCGTCACATACGACGGAGAAACAATACCGTTAGACAACTCCTCTCTAGTGGCGTTATCACGATTGACTATGTAAAGTCAAGAGATAACGTGACGGATCCGCTTATAAAAGGCTTATCTAGAGAGGGAGTTAGTAGATCATCAATTGAAATGGGGTTAAGACCGAGGACAAGTCATCATGACGGTAACTCTACCTAGCAGACTGGAGATCCAAGAGCTAGGTTCAAGGAGATCAAACAAAGTTGTGACTGACGGTTCAACATTGTCAAATAACTCAACCCATTCTCGGATGAAGACAATGTTCAGAAATAAGGATAAAACTTTATGGCTTGTTAATGAGTTAATAAAGCATTAAGATTTTTAATGATTATCTAAATCTGACAGTGTATGACCAGATAATGTGGCTATAGGACCACATGTTTAGAAATCACCTATCTGAATGTTAAGTGTAAGCCGCTTTAAAGGGGAATGACAGTGAAGACCCATTCTCTATGCACTCATGAAACCAGGCGATGTTCGTGGCTGAAACGAACACAACCGTGAGAACCATAAACGGTTGAGGGTTGATTGTGTGACTTATGTTGTCTAGGTATACAATAAATTTCAACGGTTTAAAGATATCAAATCTACCGATTGATCGAGTATATCCGATATAAGATCACTACGGAAAGTTCAAAGGGAAACCTACTTACCCAGATGCAGTCAATCCTCGCTTGTATATCACACTTGTCCGCGCATTCTTTTATATTATGGCCATTCCCCATTCACGTGGGGGATTGTTGTGTTTTGATATTGGTGAATGAGAAATGATGGGATGGAAAGTGAAGGGATTGTAAAAGGTTCCTTTTTAAGACATTTGTGCCACATCGGAAAAAGAGATGTGTATATATTACATTACACCTTCTCTAGTTGCTAAAAGGGTTGAGGGGGCAAGGACCCCTGATGCGCGATTTATGCACACACTTACGCAAGTGCACGTATCGTGTCAAGTAATATAGTCTTAGAAGACCGAGTTATCGTCCTCAGGGATTAGTGTTCAAGTACCAAATTTTATTCTATGTTATTTATTTGGTGACCGATGATTGATATGTTGTTTATGACTCTAATTATGAAAACTAATTAAACTACGTTGTTTTACTTCAGTAATGTGGAAATAGGGCTTCCAAATCTCCTCAACTATCCGCTTAACTTATTTATTAATGCAATTAATTATGGTTCTTCTTCTATTTTGAGATAGCAGGTTAACTAAGCCGTTTTATACTCCTGTTAAGGTTATATAAACACTCAACCCCAGTATAGCACCTTTCTACCTTTCGGTGATAAGATTGACTATAGAGGAGGATTAAGACCAAAAACCTATTAATACTACACAAGTATCGGGGTACTTTCGTCCACGATTTAATCTATGTTTATCCAACTACAGCATATTCACAACCTCCCCTTTCGAATTTCGGTTATAAATCATAAGGATTATGATAATTAGTGATCAAGTAATTACCAAACAATCAAAACAAATATTGAATAAATCTCAACAACAAGAAGAAGAACCAAAAGCATGCATTAATTCATAAAGATAAGGTTCAAGTGAATTGACATGGAAAGCCCTAAGTAGATTTAGTTCCTAGCCATAGACATGACAAGAACTAAATCAATATCCAACATAAACTGTAAAGAAAGTAAAACAAGAACAAGAATTTACTAAGAAAATGTCTTCAATCTTGATCTCCAAAAGTGTTGTGATTTGACAAGAAGAGGAACCCTTAAATCTGACCTAGGGTTCTCTTTTTATAGTATCCAAAACGTGATGCAGGTTTACGCCGTGCGACCCATTGTCCATTCGAATTCGATTTTCCGCCGGCCGCGCCTGAATCGCACCGGCGCGAAACTCTCGCAACTCTCTGAAGATTAGGCGTCGTGGCGCCACAGCCTCTTGGTGGAGGCGCATGGCCGCTTTGTTTGTGCCCGGTTCGCCACTTTCTCGCTTTTCGAGCTCTGGAACCTCCGTTTCTGCCCTCTTTTTGCTCATTTTCCGCCAATGAGCCACTTTAAACCAATATGACTCAAAAGAAAGAAAATCTATCCTATGACGACACGTATTTGTACAAAAATGGACAAAAGACTCACTAAAAATGACTCAAAAGGTGTATATAAAATACACCGATCAACCCCTCGCGCCGTCGTCGTCGCTCGCTCGACTTCGGATTCGGATTCGAATTTGTCAAAGATTGATTGATAATCTTTTTGGACAAACTTTTCTTTAATTAAAATAAATTCAATACGGATCGACCCTGACTCGCGACCGACTCAGTCCGATTTTTTCTTTTTCGAATTTCCCTCAAAAAATTCTTGTGACTGTTCTGAATGGTTGCAAACATTCAGAATCAGTACCTCCAACAACTATAAATTCTTGATTTGTTCCAAGAATTGAACACAACATTCAATACGAATTTTCTTCTATCTCGAAAAATCTCTCTTGTTTATTCTGTGTGATATACTGTCGTTGAGTGGTTCGCTGCTAGCGGAATTTGGAGTGCTACTATTCTGGTAAGATAATCGTTCTATCTTGGGAGGGGATATTCCATCAACCTCGAATACTGTGAGGAGAATAATTTCCTTAAGGACACACTTTGAACTAAGTGGGCTCGATTATATTCTGAAAAATTATTTTTTCCATCACAGATTCTGTTTATTTTCAGTTTCGTGTACTGATTTTTAATTAATTTACTGTTAAATATTTTTTATACTGTGTAATCTGGTTGTACTAAGTGTTTAACAGATTGTGTTGAAACGTTATTTAAACGAATACACATTATTACGACAACATTTGTATTCCATTCACATAGTAAAATTCTCTGACAAAGGAGATTCAATTGAAGCCCCGCTAGATACAGAGAATACGAACTAGGAAAATATTAGAGTAACAAAATGCATTTCATCAACTTGGATATAAACAAAGTTTGAATCAAAATATATAGATTTAACTGTCTTTCTATACACTAAAATATAACAAACCATTCAGTCAATCAAGCCACTGGAGAGATATTCCCATTTTTACAAGCTTAGCTCTACCAAAGAATTGATCTCTAGCCAAAAGTCTCACTTGCTTTAGATATGTACCTAATGGAACTACCCCTTGCTCAACTACCTTGTCTAATGAGTATATCAAATCCTCTGTTGCCCTGTCTGCTGCTAGGAAATCAAGTAGTACCTTTGAATTCTCATCAGTTGCTTCAAATGCATCCTCAATTTGATGTTCTGAAAATGAACTTTGATCACTAACTCTTAGCCAACTCGACAGTTTATCCGCTTCATCTGTCAAGATTTTCACCCTTTCCTTCAATTCTGTCCTTTCATTTTCATGTTCATCGACCGTAAACTCAGCAACAATTCCCCTCCTAACCATTTGTTCTCTAAGGCTCGAAAGCTCCTCGACTTCTTCATGAGTCTTGGTTAGTAACTCCATCGTGTCATAGTGAAGTGTGCACGAAAGTCGGTCCACAGCTTCCCTCCTAGAAGCTAGAGGAGGGTGAAAGAAATTATCATCACTAGAAGGTGAATAGAAGAAAGGATGATTATGTGACAAGATTTTAACAAGGTTGTGTACAAGTTCAGATAGGTTGCACCCGGGGTACTTCCAATTTACCAAGTAAAATGAAGAAATAGCACCTGAATTAGAGTCCACAAAAGGATGGTTGTTATAAATCGGATAGGTAGTATTTGTAGACACAAAGACAATAGGGGCAACAAAAGGGTAACTTTCATGTAACCAAATGGTAAGAGGGATTGGAGGGGTTGAAGAAGAAACTTGCAACTCTCCGTTTGCATTGAGCAAGTTGACAGTGGTGCCATTGTCGTGCGCGAACGCGTCGATGGAAGGTTTCAAAGAAGGACAATTTTGAAGTAGAGAGATGAGGTGCCTACGGATTATGGATATTTGATTAGGATCTGTGTAAGATGGTGCAAAGATAGGGCTTGTACAAGAAAGTGCAGCATCTATGAATTGGATGGAAGATGGAGGTGTTTCAAAATTTGTGGATAATAACTCATGAGCTAGTGATTTGAGGTAATCCATGTGAGTTCAAAGATTGTTTGATTTTGGAGTGATGATCAGTCAGTATATATAAAGTGAATTGAAAAAATTAGGCTTAATATATTGACATCCACTTAAACTTGTTCATTTAAGTACTCGAACTATGATATGTTTTAATTGAGGACCTGAATACATGTAAAGTGTTCTTATTAGATACTTGCGGTTCAAATTTTGAAAAGGTTTTTGCGTGTGTTTTAAGTGTCTATTAGGTAGTTAAGTTAATCACATAAAATATGTCACATTTTTTAATTATATATATCAGCCTTAATTCGTATATGCTTGAGGTTCTATGATAATTGTGTCTAAATGAAATTTAATGACAAATTTAAATCATTTGATCTAGACTCTCCTGTATAAAAAACGACCTTGAGGCAATGAAGTCAATTGTTTCTAAAGTTTTTAAGTGTTATGTAGTTGCTTGGAACATTTCTTTTGATTGAGTAAAGGTGTTTTCTAGCTTCCACTAGGTCCAATTTCGTGAGTCAACGAGTAGCAAAATCTTACATAAAATAAGCAGATTAGTTGGATAAGCTTGTCACTCAAACATTTATAAAACAAAACGTCTTGACCAAATTGCTTCTTCCACAACTGTTGATTTGCCTCTTTCTCATTGTTTATTCTGCATCCTATGGGTTGGCATGGAAAATAGGGAGGGAACCAATTATTATGAGGTGATAAGTTTTACTACGTAATAGATATACTTGTTTGACTAAGTAAGAACCAAAAACAGAAAACTGAAAAAGTTTTAGGGGTAGTTGCATAAAATTAAGAAAGATCAACGGCATAAAAAAGTTGAAAATCCTCAATTGATTTCCTTTCATCTAATTAAGTTTTGATGGATATGATTATTTGATATTTGTGATGATGAAAGCTAATATATACCCAGCAAAATAGTCAAAATACACACAAAGTTATAATTCGAGCACCGTCACTATGAGAAAATAATTGTAAAGAAGGATCTTGAGCCTAACTCAACTCCAAAAGTTAGTTCAAAGGGAGGTTATATAAGGATACCACATACCACTTATCCCACTGATGTGGGAGAACTTAACACCCCGCCTCACGTCCAGGGCTGAATATCTGGAGCGTGAATAATATAAGAGGAGGGCCCAACAATGGAAATAATGAATTGGCACGAGTCTGACTCGTAAAAAATTAATCTTGCGCCTAACTCTAACCCCAAAAATTTCATGGCTCAATCTGGTTACTGGGAGTCCAGTTCGCACTCATGAGTCATGGGTAGAACACCGCCCTGCATAGCCATTCTCTAGATACATCAGGAAGTGATTTCAGATTGCAATTAATTAAGGCTTTCACAAAGTAGCAAGTTTCCTTCAGGCACATCCACCATAAATGATTCAATCACCAAAGTCCCCGGTTTACCATCAAGTGTCTCCAGATGAACAGTAAAAAGAGGCTGAAGTCTAGCTTCTTGCAAATTCCTTTTGGGTAAGTTAGACTCAAAATTAATTCTTTATATGGTATGAGAGTCATGTTCATTCTAATTCTTTATTTACCGATGTTATACCCCTAAATTATATTATTCACACTCCAGTTAACAAGGTCTGAGCGTGCGGGGAATATTAAGAGTATCACATCGGATATGAAATGGGAACATGAATTCCTTATATGGATTTGAACAATCTTCACTCTACTAGCTAGTTTTTGGGGTTAAGTTAGCTCCAAAATGCATTCTTTACAATAATCTATGACAAAAGATTAAACAAAGTGGGTCTCCCTCGTCTATATTATTTGGACACATTACTAAAAATATTCTTCCTAAATTACTTAACCACTTTTTAAAAACAAGATAGAATTAATAAAAAAAAATTCTACTTTGCTCTTGACATTAATTGCTTTTTAAAATAACTAATATTAATTAGAGTGCAATTAATTGAAGAGAGATAAAGATAATGTAGTAAAAATACTTTCTTATTTTTTATTTCTTAAGAGGAGTGTAAAAAGAAAAATGGTCAAGTAATATCATCATAAGAAGAAATGCATTTGTCAACAACATTTTTTTGTTGCCGTATGTTGCCAAAAATATTTTTTACAACAATAAAAATTATTGCATGTCGTTGCAATGACCCCCGATGCAAAAAAATTTAGCAACAAGAAGTTGTTTTTTGTTGTTGCCATTTATGTGTCTTAGTGAAAGTATACCGTGATATACACGGCATATAAGGAAATGATTTGGTTGACTATTAGACTAACCTTCATTGAACTTGTATGACAATCATTCTTCTTAATATATAATTGTTTTCTCTGGTATATTGGTCACCACAGAAAATTAAGAGGTGACTTTGTGTCTTATTCTCTCCTGAACTAAATATATTCAATAATACTATTATAATTATCATAACCCACATGCAGATTCAAATAAAATAGTACCCTTCAACTTCAAACGGATAGACTATGACACAGCTGAATCTAAATTGGGTTTTCATTGAAAAAAACATTGTGTATATCGTCTTGGGCATCTTTCTATTTCAAGACGGCCCATTTAGATGTAGCAAACGTATGGATATCGGGCTTGATCCGCCCCTGAGTAGATGGGCCTAATAATCAGAGTGATGGGGACCGGGACTATTTTCCATAGAGGTGTTGGGGATGGTTACATTACTCATATCTTAAGGGGTTGTTTGGTATACGGGGGAAATATTTTCTAGAGCATCCATATTTTTGGTTGTCTTGAAAAAAAAAAAAATTATAAAAATAAGTTCCTTAAAAGTTAGAAAAATGATTTATAATGGAACTATGGAAAATGAATTTCCTAAATGAAATTTCAAGTTCACTATCTCTTCCGCACTCACCAAATGCCCCCAACCCCACCCCTTGACCATCTCAAACCATGCTACCCCCGAACTCTCACTTCTCACCCCATCTCATGTCATAGTATCTACAATTCTCGAAAGAAGGCCAAATAGTGTCTCACATTTAAAAGATTATTTTGCTAGATTAATGCTCTCACGATAGTCGCTTTCCGTTATTTTTCAAGAAAATATTTTCAATTTCCTTCGAGCCAAACACACCCTAATTGTCCTTATGCAACAATAGGTTCTTCTGTCTATTCTTAGGCTTCGATTATTAGCACGTGACCCACCCATACCAATGTGAAGGAGATGTTGATGTGCACAATTATTGGAAGCTTTTAGCTCGAAAAAAAAAGTAAGTTTCATCAACCAATGCATTGTTATGACTTATGAAATCGGAGACATGACTCAAGAAAAAATCAAATAGAGAATGAAGGATAACTCTTTGCCCTAATTTTTGCATTGAATTAAAATAGAAGAGTATATCGTTATTTATATGTAACTAAAATGAATAAAATAATGTGAATATGTTGTTTTCCTTAATTAGGACAAAAAAAAATCTCATTAATGTAGATGTTCGATTTGAAAGTAAAGTAAATATTACTTACTCTAACATTAATGCAAATCATGAAGTAGAAGGAAAACAAATTTAAATCTTTTAAAACAGGTTCTCATTGAAACGTTGAAAAACTTTCTAATTTTTTCGTGTTAAAACACTACTATTTAAGTTTTCTCACTGATATTCAGTGGAAATAGCCACTTGACATTTTTCAGTGAGATAATAATGAGTTTTTAGTAGTGTATTGTTCAGAGTTTGTGTTTGTTCGAGTCAGATGAACATTAGTGAAGATTTTGTTGCAGTGGCTTTAAATCTTCATAAAGATAGTGAAATATCTAGGTCTCAACTTTATTTTTCTCCATTATATTTTCACCAACAAGCTATAACAGAATCAAACTTTTATTTATTAATATACTCTAAAAACCATTCTATTCCCTCACCTACTTTCATAACTAACAAATCAAATGCCAAAAGCAAGTAAAGTAACAAATACGGAAAAGAAAAATAAAGGAAGCAACCCCTTTAGCTAACATTTCTTGAGAATGTAACTGTCAATAGTTACAAAATCAGCATAAAAATTAGGGATGGATTTAGCTAACATTATACGATTCTTATATAAATTATGATTGAGAATTTGTGTCGATTTAAAGCACCAGTCAGAGTTAAGAAGACAATCACATTTTAGAAATCCTGTATTTAGTTGTTAAAACCAAAAGGGAGAAGATGTTTCTTCACTTATGTGCAGAAGTTATTGTCCATCAAAATTATCTCTAACTCTTTCATATAACTATTTCAACCAATACCTAAACATTATTATTGTTGCCTCCCACACGCACACGCAAGTATACGCGATCGTATAAATAATATAGTAATTTTAAAAATCGGATGTCGAACCCACATGAACTTATGATTAACCGTCACCTAAATTAAACTAATGCTAATTATTTATTCAAGCGATAAAATCTAAAGTTCTAATTATAAACTAACTAAAAATAAAAGAAAATAAATAATGAACCTCAACCAAGAAAGAGCGGGTTTTTATATTATCAATGAGATGAAATCGCTCTAGGATTATGGGCTATCTAATAATTACATTGTATTCTTCAATTGATTCAACTTCTTAATTTATCTAGTTTACTGATTGACAAGGTTGATATTACGACTACAAATCTCTCGAGTCCTCTAGCCACCTATTTGTATTGCTTTCACGCCTATATCTATATGGTCATGAACCTTAACTCAAATGCATTTATATTTAATGTATATCAACCAAGCAGGTCGAATTAGGTATATCTCTATCCTAAACACAAATTCGCTCCCCGAATTGAAATCCTGCTCTATTTAACCCTATTGATATCCTAGTATTTCTCTCTCGAGTTCAATCTAAGAATCAAAGATATTATTTGATTGGTGATTAAGCATCCAAATAATTAAGATCGGGATTAAATAAGTAACTCAATATGATAAACTAATTAATTGAAATCAATATTCGAATAACAATGTTCATGAAAGAATCATAATCCTAGAACGAGAAGTTTAGCTCCACATAGACATGGAGGAAAAATAACAAATCATCCAAAAAAATATAAAAACTAGTAGTAAAGAGAAGAAAAGGTAAACTCAAATTCCTCCAGCCTCCATGACGGCTCCAAGTTCTCTCTAGATCCAAAGTTGTAAAAATCGTGCAAAGGATCTTTTTATAGTGTTGAAAAATAATCCTAAAAAATTAGTCCAAAATGTAGTTGGACTTTAAAATCCGCTGTCATTTGGACATTGGAGCTCGCTGGGCGAGCTCTGGAGCGAGGTAGGACATCGCCCTAGGCTTCACTTAGCGAGCTATGGTGTCCAGTTTACACTTAGATAAAAAAAAATACTCAAATTAGCATTTTGGAACACCTTCCTCGCGGGGCGAGGTGCATGGCAAGGTATCTCATCGCCTCAGACTTCACTCAACAAGGTTGGTTATTTTTGCACTCTTACCACTTTTTTCTACAACTTCTTTTGGTCCTCGTAGCTCACTTGGTGAGGTGTATGGCGAGTTTGTGGATCGCTCCAGCTTTGCTTGGTGAGGTTCATGGACCACTCACACTCGGATGAATACTTCATCTCATTTTAGCTCCAAATCGCCGTATTTCTCACATTAAGTGCCTAGAAGCGATAAGAACACACATATCAATTCATAATGCAAAGATTACATAAGTTAGATGTGTTTAGTGCAATTAGTCCTCTAAACAAAATAGAAATATGGGTAAAATATGACAGTTAGGTGTATAATTACGCCTAACATCACCACCCCACACTTAACCTTTGTTCATCCTCAAACAAATACTAAACACACCTAACTTCACTTATCATTCGCTGGACGTTACCAAATTGAACATGTCTGCAGTAGAATAAGGTCACCAATACAATTTAAACATTTGTGAGCAACGATCTAAAACACAAAATAATTTGCCTACATGCTAACAACTTCATCAAAACATCCTAATCTATAAAACTGACTCGCGCATATGAATATAGGCAAAAATGATCCGGCCGCCTAGAAAAGGAATCAAATATGTCACCAAACTCTTACCAATTATGTGCTCTCACTTCAAAAAGAATTGCTCAAAAATAAGAATTATTTTCACTTAAACAACAAGGGCAATAAATTGATAGAATTCTGCTCTCTCTTACAATAAAAATTTACATGAGCATACGATGTTCCATAAGCTTGCCCTATGTCATACTCTATTAACAAAAGCATATTAAACACGTGATTAAATAGGACTTTAATGGTTGTAATGTCGACTAGGGGAAGGGTAGGAATTATTTTGGTAAATAGTGACTAACCTCCCTAAGCACTTTAAGACACACACTTTATCATCCTTATGCACTTTCATTGTTTCGTCAATTTTTTAAACTATTCTTTTTCACTATCCCTTGTGTCTTCCCTTTTTCTTTAAGCACTCTTTTTCATACGTCTTTAGCAGTGTGCAAATTTTCTATTGTTCTTCTCTTCTTTTCTTTTCTTTTCTTTTCTTTTCTGCTCTTTTCTTTTCTGCTCCCTACTATCAACATACATTAAACATATTCAACAAGTCCACCCTCAATCTTATTTTTCTCTAATATCCACCTTAACTTCTCTTTATATCTACTTCCCATTTACTTCTAAGCGCTAAATTTTTAAAGTGCTTTAGGAGTTCGAGAACAAATATTATAGGCTAAACCAATAAAGGGAATGGCTAAAAATGCGGCTATCAAGGAAAATAGGCTAAAGGCTAAAAAAGGATTAACAAAGAATATCACATATGGGTAGACAAATAAATAGTCAATATTCATGACTCACAAAGAAATGTCTATATCATCTCCTAACTCAACATATATTGTTTCACTTTATAGACACACCGGGCAAGTTCTATGAGACATGAAATATATACACAAACACTCACCACACAGGGTACACTCATGATTCTAGATGGATTTACATTGACCCTCTACTTAGCAAACAATGACATGAATTCAATGCAAGCACTTTTAAGCCAATAATTCTCATCCAGGAGTAAGTAGAAGAGCTCGGGCGTTTCGACACAAGTTATTATTTTTAAGCATCATTTTACTTTTAAAAATTCGAGATCTGCTCATGGTGTCAATAGTGTACCTAATCCCGAACACCTAACATTCAATTGCTTATAGGGGCTCTCATCTCCTACCTTCTTACTCTTTTATTACTCCTAAAAAAACTAATCCTATAAAATAAAACCTTACCTAGTTTAAAGGCCCCCTCATGAAAGAACCGGGGTCATAAGAAAATCCAAGGGGGCGGGTGATGTATGTCACTAATGAGGTACATAAGAAGCTACTAAATAAAATAAAAGAAACAACAATCTTTTTTTTTTCAGATTTTTTTTCTAAGACTCAAAAACTACTAAACATTCTTATGGCATATTTGTCATCACCCTTAACCTCAAAATTTTACAATATGACATATTTCCCACCCCACATTTAAGACATGCAGTGCTCTCAATGCATCTACAAGCAAAAGAAAATAAAGCGAGGTCAGAAATACTCCCAGGTCTTCTAGGGCCTAGCTCGCAGCATAATCCTCAACATCAAGGGTCGGGACGATCCCACACTTAAGCTCAAACACAATCCTCAATTATTATTTCAGGTACTCAGATTTCTCCAAATCTGCAAAATAGAAAAAAAATGTAACATTATAAAAATAAAAAATCTAAAACTATTTCCCATTGGTTGCCTTCCAATTATTACCTGTTTTATCTTGGAATACCCAAATTACCCTTCCCGCACTTTTATTTACTTGTTTGTGACATGCGGGGATGTGTAGAATGGTTCCCGAGGTGACCAAGTAGGTTCCGGACCCATGATTGGTAGGTTAGTGAAATTTCAAGCTAAGAGAATAGAGAAGTTTGACCAATAGTTGACTTTCGAATAAACATGCTCCGTTCGTAGTTTAGTTAGTTCCATTAGCTCTGAAATGACGTTTATGACTTAATCGAGCCTTTGGTTTGGTTCTCGAGGCAGCTCGATGTGTTTGGAGCATGTATTTGTAAAATTGTGGATTTAGAACATAAGAGTTAACTTTAGTCAAACCCGATTCTTAAAGAACTTTTTTGGAAATTCCGAGCACACGAGCATGTCTGGATTGTGTTTTCTGATAGGAATGCATGTTTGGTTTGTGTTATTTAGCTTATGAATTATTTCCGAGGGTTAAGTCAAAGTTGGAGAAAAATAGCAAAACAATCTGGTGCCTGTTGTCCGGTTACTTTCTTCGCTATCGTGAGGGAGGGAGCGCGATCGTGAGCCTTGATGAAATCAGGATCTTGTGATCGCGGAGTTATGGGTCACGATCGCATGGACACGCGCTTGGGGAGGGAAGTATCGCGGTGCTTCGCGATGCGTGGTCCTATCCGCGATCGCGATGAGTCCAACAAGGGTCGGGTCGAATTATGATTAACCACATGAACTTATGATTAACCGTCACCTAAATTAAACTAATGCTAATTATTTATTCAAGTGATAAAATCTAAAGTTTTAATTATAAACTGACTAAAAATAACGAACCTCAACCAAGAAAGAGCGGGTTTATTTTTCTTAGTGTCTAACCTCCCTAAGCACTTTAAGGCACACACTTTATCATCCTTGTGCAAATTTTCTATTGTTCTTCTTTTCTTTTCTTTTTCCGCTCCCTACTATCAACATACATTAAACATATTCAACAAGTGCACCCTCAATCTTATTTTTCTCTAATATCCACCTTAACTTTTCTTTATATCTACTTTCTATTTACTTTCAAGCGCTAAATTTTTAAAGTGCTTTAGGAGTGAGAGATCAAATATTACAGGATAAACCAATAAAAAGGAATGGCAAAAGATGCGGCTATCAAGGAAAATAGGCTAAAGGCTAAAAAGGATTAACAAAGAATATCGCATATGGATAGGCAAATAGATAGCCAATATTCATGGCTCGCAAAGAAATGTATATATCATCTCCTAACTCAACATATCTTGTTTCACTTTATAGACACGCCGGACAAGTTCTACACATCATTATGAGACATAAAATATATACACAAACACTCACCACACATGGTACACTCATGGTTCAAGATGGATTTACATTGACCCTCTACTTAGCAAACAATGACACGAATTCAATACAAGCACTTTTAAGCCAATAATTCTCATCAGGAGTCAAGTAGAAGAGCTCGGGCATTTCGACACAGGCTATTATTTTTAAGCACCATTTTACTTTAAAAAAATTGAGATCTGCTCATGGTGTCAATAGTGTACCTAATCCTTAGCACCTAACATTCAATTGGTTGTAGGGGCTCTCATTTCCTACCTTCTTACTCTTTTACTACTACTAAAAAAACTAATCCTAAAAAACAAAATATTACCTAGTTAAAACTTAAAAGGTCCCCCTCAGGAAAGAACCGGGATCATAAGAAAACCCAAGTGAGCGGGTGATGTATGTCAATAATGAGGGACATAAGAAGCTACTAAATAAAATAAAAGAAACAAAAATCTTTTTTATTTTTATTTTTTTTCCGGATTTTTTTTTCTAAGACTCAAAAACTACTAAAAATTCTTACGACATATTTGTCATCACCCTTAATCTAATTTTTTTACAATATGACGTATTTCACACCCCACATTTAAGACATGCAGTGCTCTCAATGCATCGACAAGTAAAAGAAAATAAAGCAAGGTCAGAAATACTCCTTGAGGCCTTCTAGGGCCTAGCTCGCAGCATAATTCTCAACATCAAGGGTCGGGATGACCCCACACTTAAGCTCAAACACACTTCTCAATTATAATTTCAGGTACTCAGACTTCTCCAAATCTACAAAATAGAACAAAATGTAACACTATAAAAATAAAATATCTAAAACTATTACTCATTGGATTGCCTTCCAATAAGCGTCTGATTTAACGTTGCGGCACGATGCGAACCAACTTTTCTTTTCATTTTGAAGATATAAATTACGCTCCCAATTTTGCATAAATTTTTTTGCTCTAGTCTTGGGGCCACTGCAACAAATATGATATATAATGTAACGACTTAAAAAGTTATTTTACTTGTTTTACCTTGGAATAACCAAATTACCCTTCCCGCACTTTTATTTACTTGTTTGTGACATGCGGGGATCGGTAGAATGGTTTCGAAGGTGACCGAGTAGGTTTCGGACCCATGATTGGTAGGTTAGTGAAATTCCAAGTTAAGAGAATAGAGAAGTTTGACCAATAGTTGACTTTCGGATAAACATGACCCGTTCATAGTTTTGTCAGTTCCATTAGCTCTGAAATGACGTTTATGACTTAATCGAGTCTTTGGTTCGGTTCTCGAGGCAACCCGATGTGTTTGGAGCATGTATTTGTAAAATTATGGATGTAGAACATAAGAGTTATCTTTAGTCAAACCCGATCCTTAGAGACCTTTTTGAAAATTTCGAGCGCATGAGCATGTCTGAAATGTGTTTTCTGATAGGAATGCATGTTTGGTTTATGTTATTTAGCTTCTGAATGATTTCCGAGGGTTAAGTCAAAATTGGAGAAAAATAACAAAAAAAAATTGATGCCTGTTGTCTGGTTTCCTTCTTCGCTATCGCGATGGAAGGAGAGTGATCGCGAGCATTGATGAAATCAGGCTCTCGCGATCGCGGGGTTATGGGGCAGGGTCTCATGGACATGCGCCTGGGGGAGGGCAGTATTCGGTGTTTCGCGATCTTGTGGTCTTATTCGCAATCGTGATGAGTCCAGCGAGGGTCGGGTCGGGTTATCCTTCGCGATCGCGTGCGGAGTCTCGCGATCATGATGAAGGCATTGTAGCATCGATATTAAATTCCCCAAATAAGATTTTTGACCTTTTTTCCATTTTTCCTCTTTCTAAACTCGACTTGTGTGGTGTTCGAGGAGAAAAATTAAAGTTCTTCATCTAGGTAATTCCTAATCTTCAATTCTAGTTAATTATATTAATGCATTCCATAATGGTAGGTTTGGATCTATGTTTGGAAAGGGAAAATGATTATATGTTGAGAATAAGAGAGTTGTAAATGAGAAATTGGGGGTTAATTAGTGGACATTTGTTATGGGTATTATTTATTAATGATATAAATTATTAGTGAGTGTTAATTAATTGATTAATTACATTATTTAAACCCTTTTGAGATTTTGGGTCGTGACATATAGCTACGAAATTACTAGTTACGGCATGAAATTTGTCACTAATTGTACATTTTTCGTGAAAAAATTACATTCCGTCTTTAAATACATGAGGCATATACTTTTGGTGACGAAACACAAAATTTCATAGCAAAGTTTTGTTCACTAAAGTTTCCTTCCAAAAAATAAGTTGGCGCCATTTATTGAGTAGTATTATCCATGAATTTAAAATTATCAGTGACACGTTATTTTGTCACTAATGACATACCCAATTCGTGAGACATCATTATTTATCTTTAAATTAGTTAAATTTTGTACACAAAAAAAATTTCGTCACAAAAAGTATGGCTTACAATAGCGCAATTAGAGTTTGTGGTTAAATGTTGTAAGCTTTAGGCATAAAATTTTATATTTGATTGTGACCGTAGTTTTTCTCACTAATAATATAAATAATTAGTGACGAATAATTTATTATCTCTAATCAACATGCGACTTGGCGATAAAAAAGTTTGTCACAAATTATGCAATGTTTTAAATAGTGACGACTTAAAAATTGTAGTTGAATAATTCAATTATTTGCCACGAAACACTAGAAGTGTCAAAAGCAGTGGTTTGGAAGACATTAGAAATGCCATGATCAGTGGAGACACTTGAAGTGCGAAAAGCAGTGGGATTGCCTTGAGCATCAGTGAGATTTCAGCGTTGAATTGGTTGAATTGATCTTGTCCAGTCATATTGTCGTGGCCCTGCAGGCTGGCTAGGGGTGTTCATTTCGGATATCCGATCCGATCTGAAATTTCGGATCGGTAAAATTATGATCCGAATCCGATCCGATATTTTCGGATATCCAAAAATTTCAGATCGGATAATCGGATATCCAAAAATTTCGGGTCGGATAAATTTATAATGCAAAATAAAATATGACAACTAATAATTAAAGAATTATTATGTAATAATAATAATAATAATAATAATAATAATAATAATAATAATAATAATAATGATAAGTATAACTATTATGTGAGAATTACTTACTCTAAAAGAATATTTCTTAAGCTACGGAAAAATTAAGTAAAAAAAAAATACTAAAACATAAACTAAATTAACACAGAGATCTAGAGACTGGGAAGCTACAAGAAATAAGTTCACAGCAACACTTGAAAAAGAATAGAATAATTTGCATTTCGCTAATAAATGAGATATATGATAGAGTGAAACTGGATAATTTGCCCTCAACAAAAACTAGATAATGTGCACAACAAGAAAAATATTGTGGAGGTAAAAATAAAATTTGGAAATAAAGGGGTTATTCAAATTAGATTAAATTAACATGATGGGTGAAACTAAGAGTACACTAACTGAAAGATACCACAAGAGGAGAATGCATACAAGAATTACATGTTATGCAGCAAGCTTACCACTTTTAAAAAAAATCGAATATTTCTAATATCCAAAATTAAGAAAATTGTGATCCGTATCAGATCTGATTTTTTTCGGATATCCAATCCGAAATATCCGAAACTCAATAAAGCGGATCAGATATCCAATTTTTCGGATTGGATCGATCGGATCGCGGATCGGATCGATCGAAATGAACACCCCTAAGGCTGGCGCCACGGCGCCGAAACTTCAGAGAGTTTCGGGTGTCGCCGGTGTCGTGGCCCTGCAGGCTAGCGCCGCAACGCCATGGTACCGCGGTATTTTCAGACTCGTTTCATCTTTCACACATTGTACACGTCTTCCTTTCATTTACCAACGTGAAACCATTGTTATTTGGCCAATAAGTGTAGAAATAAAAGAAATGGGAATGTAACAACAACAACAACTAGGTTAGAAATGTGGAATTCAACAAAGTAATTGGCTTGCTGAGTCGACCGAATTCTCAATCTATCCTTAAGATAATATTGCCCCGTATATCCTTTCAATGGTGTAATGACAACTTATCTCCAAAGATAAAACAACAATCAAATAAATGAGCAAAGGGAACTCAAGTGTTCGCTTAGGAAGAAAGATCTTTGAGTGTTTGTGATTGCAAGAGAGGAAGACAATTTCAGAGTATTGTTAAGTGTGAAGTGCAAGGTGTGTTCTTGCAAATGTGCCCAAGGCCCCATTTTATAGTATGAAGAAGATGATCTTCCACATAGGCAAATAATGACCAATAAAGACCATGTAATGGCCATGAATGTGGAGTAATAATTCAGCCAAATAATGGCTGAATTCATGAGCCAAATAATGGAGAATTAATGCTCCAAAGTCAGCCAAAAAAATAGTTTTAGTTCATCTTCCAACGGTCTGAAACGTCCGCAGCGCTGTGGCCGTGCAGGCTGGCGCCGCGACATTTTTAGACTCGTTTCATCTTTCACACATTGTACACGTCTTCCTTTCATTTACCAACGTGAAACCATTGTTATTTGGCCAATAATCATCTATTATCTTACGTCTTAAACAATTCGTATACGTACCAATATTTCTTTCACTTAAGGAAATTACGATCCTTGACACTTTATGTGCACGTGTGTGGAAACCATATTTCCGACGTGCGGGGCCCCAATTGTTCGAGTAATAATTTAATAGGATTTTATTTCACATTTAGTAAATTTCCAACAATCCACTCTTGGAAGAGATTTTGGCGGACGCACATGGTGCCTTTCGAGAAATCACTCGGCGGATCGATGTTGCATTTGGAGAGGTAGCCTGTCACGACCCGACCCCGGGCCCGCGACTGGTGCCCTACCTGGGCACCCTTACAGGTATACATCAGAGATAATCAGCGGAACATACATGAAACTTATAAAATAAACAACAGAAATAAAACAACAGGTTAGATGTAGGCTACCTTCCCGACATATATACATATACATAAACAACAGCAGTTCCATCCCTTTTTCCGTTTACAAACCGACCCACAACATGTGACTACAGACCTCTAAGAGTTTTAACGTAACAACTGTGGCGGGACAGGGCCCCGCCATACCCCTGAATGTACATAAGTCTACCACATCAGGGAAACCGTACCACAAGATAAGCCTCCGGAGCAATTGGAGCTTTCTCCCAAAAACTGAACCGAGATCCTAAGAGCAAGGATCACCAACCTGTGCACCTAACACCTGCGGGCATGAACGCAGCCGGCGGGTCGATAACAAAAATGCAAGTATGGAATGTAAATAAGGTGCAACAATCATATCATAATCGCGTAAAAGAATGTCATATGAACCCCTGAAATCAATCGTATATTAACCGTTCCTTTCCTTCTTTCAATAAGATTTAACAACATGTTCTTACATACATATTTAAGAGATTTATCAAGTTTTTCCACATAACTTATTAATCTTACTTAACATAATCCGGCCCATTTGCGGGACACGGTGTACTGACGAATCATGTGACATAATCCGGCCCGCCTGTGGGGCTCGGTGCATCGTGGAATCATGTAGCATAATCCGCCCGCTGTGGAGCTCGGTGTCTTGTGGAATCATGTAGCATAATCCGGCCCGCTGTGGAGCTCGGTGTAAGATGGCGTAACCCGGCCTATGTGTAGGCTCGGGTAATATGGCGTAATCCGGCACATGAGTAGGCTCGGTGTATCTCATAGCGTGTCATCCTATTTGTAGGCTCGGTGTATTTCATAGCGTAATCCGGCCTATTTGTAGGCTCGGTGTATTTTCCTTACATAACCTTTTACATCGTATAATTACTTCTTCTTAAGTCGTCATAACAACTTCCCATAAAGCTATTATAACGTTCTTTCATATTAGAGAACTTAAGGCATTTAATTCTTGCAACATTAGGAAACTAAACCCAACCATACTACGACATACGCATTTAAAAGAATCATAAAACTTCTTCTTTTAAAACTCAAGTCACATACTCTTTAAAATCATGTCAATACTTTAGAAATCAAGTCCACAACTAAAAAAAATAAAGTTTCATAATCCTTAGAAGACAACCAAAGTTCATAGTCTTAAAACCTTATAACGTACATTCTTTAAAGTCCACTTACTTATACTTATAAACAAATATACAAAATTTCATACACTTCCAAAACCAAGTAACTTATTCTCTTAAAACCATATAACATCCACTTTTAAAATCGATCCCCTTTTCACATATAAATTATAGTCATTTTGAACAACAAAATCCACTTACTTACTTTAAATAAAATCAAGATACATAGCTTTGAGTCAAATCTCATAATTTCCTAATCCTTTCTTACCAACACCTCCCATAAGGCTTGGTAAAGACTTAGGATAACTTTGACATAAACTTAACATAGAGTAAATCACACGACTACCTCTTAACTTCTAAGAGTAGGAGGAAACATGAAATAATATCACGTGGATATTTCATACGTAGGATCGTGCCAAAGAAGAAGAGGTTCACATACCTCGCGACGATTGTCGACAAGTAGCAAAATGCTCCAAAGTACTTCAACCTTGAGCTATTCCATTCTTCAAGTAGGATACGCTAAACTTAGTACTTCAACCTATCATGGCCACAATACGTCCATTAACCTCTTACTTTAAACGTAGAATATCCTAAGTGTCAAGTCACTAAATTCTACGGAAAATCGGACAAAGACCTCCTTTGTTTTTACTAACTTTGCCACCTTTTCAAGGCGAAATACAATAACCAAACAGCCCCAATTGGCTCACAATTATATAGAAGGTAGTCCAATACAATTAAATAACTACACAGCCCCAATTGGCTCACAATTTATGGAAAGTAGTCCAATACAAATGAATAACTAAACAATACAAACTACATTCCAAATTCGGCCACCTTGATTCAACAAATCCAATTCTTATCCAATTTCCATTTCAATCCAATTTAGTAGCATAACATGATATCAAGTCGCATTTGAGTATCATAACCATAATCTTTAAGTAAGTAACATGACGATTTCAAAAACGACCAATTAGTAATCCAATTTCCAAGCTTGTATAACATTTGGATTTAACTACAAGAAATCCATAATACTAATAAACTTCAACATACCAACTTCATGCTATCAACATGTAAAGCTAACTACACAATATAAAAATAATCTTGTAACACTTTCAAAGAACAAGATTATACCTCAACGATTCTTAATCCAAATTTCCGATCCGAAGTCGCTCCTTAGTAGTTTAGAACCCCTCCAAGACACTTCAATCCTCTTGTTGAGACCCTTAGAACCACACCAACAACTTTACTTCAAACTTCCTATCCAAAACCTAGAAAGCCACTAGGTTTTCACTTATACTAACCCGAAAACTACCTTTTTTCGGGATTTTTCTATAGAGATACACTTACAATACACTCAAGAACCTTGGTTTAAAGTGTGGAGCTTATTGGACAAGGAACAAAAAATTTCTCTTCTTGAAGTGAGCTTGGCCGAGAGCTTCAAGCTTGAGTTCATCCAATTTTTTGTGATTTTGGCTAAGTATGGAACTCTCTCTTGCTACTAGTAATATATATGGGGACATGGAGGGTTAAGATATAAACATTTGGGTGGCTAGGATGAAGTCTTACTAAATATCAAGACCATTGTGGGACCTTTGACTTTAGTCAATAATATCAAGCCTCAAGTTGCAAGACTTGTCTTGCAACAAAGGTCCAATGACCCTTTTGCCCTTGCACATTTCGACCAAGGCATCACATAAGGGGGGTGACACGTGTCGTCCTCCCATTCGTCACAATAATACGTTTTCCGAAAATTTCATAATTCCGATAAATTTTTACAAGTCTCAAAATCTTAACATTGTGAGTTCTTACGTACGTTCTAAAACATGTCCTGTAAATACGGGGTGTAACATAGCCGAAGCTTTGAACCTTCCATGGTAGAATACCATCAGACATATTTACTGCGCGGTGAACGTGATGTCTTGAACCGTCAGTGTTTAGTATATGCCAAGACAATGGTATCAACACAACACCTTTCCTACCCAATCTTTCTAATATTTTGTCCGTCGTGGGCCGTGGACACCCTTGGATTATTAAGTGCGTTCATTTGAGGCGGCTTGTCCTCGCACTTAAACAGGTGGTCTCCTACAAGGTATCCTGCAATAACCCGCTACACAAGCGTCAGGAACCATTAAAAAATTTCCCAACCTAACCTCAACTATTGAGGATCATTAAAGGTTTGAAAACTTATCACTTACCCCTCTTACAAGTAGCACTTTTGTCTATCATGGAAACAACTTTGGATTATGTTTTTTAAGAAAGAAACATTATCCGAAGTGCTTTAGCTTCCACCGAAGCTCTCACAGAACCTTTACAGTTTAGTTTTCACATTGAACCTTATTCCTGGGATCTCCAGTCTGTAAGGTTGGGTGTCCACTATATCGGTTCTTATTGTTTGGATTTTAAGCTCATTCCCCTAGACAGGCAGAACAACTGATCTTTGGGTATTCCCTTCGTCAAGGAATCTGCGATATTTTTCTTAGATTTTATGTAATCAATGGTAATAATACCCGAGGTGATCAACTACCTAACGAACTCAAGTCTCCGTCAAATATGACGAGACTTACCGTTGTATATAGAACTTCGTGTCCTTCCTAGAGCTGACTAACTAACGCAGTGGATCATTACAGAAGACACGAGTTTTTTCCAACATGGGACATCCTCTAGGAAACCATGAAGCCACTCAGCTTCCTCTCCCGTTTTATCTAAAGCGCTAAATTCCGACTCCATCGTGGATTGGGCAATAAGAGTTGCCTAGTAGATTTCCAAGACACAACTCCACCACCGATTGTAAAAATATATCCGTTGGTGGACTTGATGTCGTCGCTATCAGATATCCAGATTGCATCACTGTACCTCTCTAGTACAGCTGGATATCTCAATGAGTGTAACCCGAAATTTAGCGTAAACTTTAGGAATCGTAATACCCTATTCAACGCTTTCCAGTGATCCTCACTTGGATTACGGGTGAACCTAGCCAATTTATTGGCTGCATGAGCGATATCAGGTCGAGTGCAGTTTGTGATTTACATCCGACTGCCAATCATCTGCGCATATCGCTCCTGGCATACGGACACACCAAGATGTTTGTCAATCTTTTGACTTATATCCAAAGGTGTCGTTACCGGTGAATTGTCGAACATCCCAAATTTCTTTAGTATATTCTCGATATAGTTTGGACAAGACCAGTCCATTGGATGTCTTAGAGATCTTGATCCCTCAGATGACATCTGCAATACTCATATATTTCATGTCAAAGCATTGTTTTAACATGTTCTTAGTCTCTAGGATTATTCCAGGACTGCTTTCAGTGATCAACAAGTCGTATACATAAAGGCATATCATGACGAAGGATTCAACATTTCCTTTCATGTAGACACATTTGTCACCTCCATTAATGGTGAACCCTTTTGATAGTAGAGTACTATCAAATTTCTCGTACCATTATTTAGGGGCCTGTTTCAGCCCGTACAACAATTTAACAAGCCGACACACTTTTGTCTCTTGTCCTGGAACCACATACCCGCCGGGTTGGTCCATATATATATTTCTTCTTCCAAATCACCATTTAGGAAGGCATTCTTAACATCAATTTGATGTATGTCAAGATCCCGCAAGGCGGCGATAGCTATGAACATACGTATGGATGTCATTCTAGACACCGGAGCATAGGTGTCAAAGTAATCAAGGCCCTCCTTTTGGCGATAGCCCTTGAATACTAACCTAACTTTGTACTTGTCAATAGATCCATCTGCCTTTAACTTCCGTTTAAGGATCCACTTACAACCCAAAGGTTTGTGTCCCGGGGGAAGTTCGGCTAACTCTCAGGTGTGGTTATGCAGGATGGATTTTATCTCACTTTCTAAAGCTTCCTTCCAGAGCGGTGCTTCTGGAGTTGACACTGCTTCAGCGATTGTCCGTGGTTCATCCTGAACCAAATAAGCTTCAAAGTCTGGACCGAAGGACTTGTCCTTCCGGGCCCTTTTGCTTCTCCTTGGTTCTATGTCTGAATCTTTCAAGTCCTGAGAATCTGGAATACTGGATTCCGGATAGTCAACCACTTCAGAATTCACTAGATCTGAACTGTTTGGATCTAGGTAGTTATCGACTCCTTGATCCTCAGGGATTTGATCATAACTTCGTTGCGAGAGGTTATGTTGTTTTCCTTATATGGAAACGTGTCTTCAAAGAACCACGCGTTCCTTGATTCCATGATCGTACCTTCATAAATGTTCGGTACATCCGACTTATGCACTATGAAGCGATAATCACTATCATTATTGGCATATCCGATGAATATGTAATCCACAGTCTTAGGTCCAATCTTGACCTACTTTGGCACATGTACTTTTACCTTGGCCAGACATAGGTAGGTTTCTTTCCTTTTCATAGCTCGTATGGAGTCTTGTCCTTACCCTTGTGTGGGACTCTATTAAGAATCCTATTCGCGGTAAGGACAGTTTCTCCCCACATGTGTTGGGAAGGCCTGAATTGATGGTTATTCATTCATCATTTCTTTTAACGTTCGGTTCTTGCATTCAACCACACCGTTTGATTGAGGTGAGTAAGGAGCCGTCGTTTGATGAACTATACCCGGCTGGGTACAAATTCTTCAAAAGACGCTACATATTCTCCCCCTCTATCGCTACAGATTGTTTTAATCCGTCGGCTTAGTTGGTTCTCAACTTCTGCTTTGTAGCGTTTAAATGCTTCAAAGGCTTCATCTTTACTTTTTAATAAGTAAAGGTAACAAAACCTTGATCATCTATGAAAGTCACAAAGTACTTGTTCCCCCCTCTAGTTTGAGCGAACTTCAAATCACATATATCAGTGTGTTTAAGTTCTAGAGGAGCGGTTTCCCTTTCGATGGATCTAAAGGAACTCTTGGACAGTTTTGCCTCTACGCACACCTCACACTTACGTTGAGGGTTTATGTCGATAGACGACAATAATTCCAGCTTTATCAATCTTTGGATAGATTGATAGTTAACATGTCCTAATATATAATGTCATAAATTAGATGACTCAATCAAGTAAGTAGAAGGCGCAATTTTATTGATAGTTGAAACAGAAGGCATTACAGGTGCAACATTAAACTTAAAGAGGTATTCACAGACGAAGCCCCTTCCTACAAAGGTTCCATTTTTAGTGATTACAAACTTGTTAACCTCTAATACTAGCCTAAAACCAGCATTTACTAACAAAAGTCCAGAAATTAAATTTCTTCGAATTTCTGGGACATGCATCACTTCCTTCAGAATCAGGTCCTTTCCGGACGTCATCTTTAGGGTCACCTTTCCTATCCCCAGCACCTCTGAAGAAGAATTGTTGCCCATGAACAATTTCGTATTTGTGACTAGTGTATATATGGAGAAGGCATTTTATTGAAACAAATGTGTAGCACCCGTGTCTAGCCACCATTGCATCGGATTCTCAACGAGGTTAACTTCAAGAACCACCGCTGAGAACTCCTCGATCATATCGTCAACGAGGGTGTCTTAGATGATGTTAGCCTTGGCTTTGCTTTTGGCCTTCTCTTTATTCTCACATTTGAGCCTGCGTCAGTCTTTGTCCATATGACCAACTATACCACAGTAGGTACACTTTACCTTGAACTCTTCAGTTGTGTGGGGTTTGCTTGCCTTCCTTCTGGAACTTCAACTTCTTGCTTGAGTTCCCTTTAACTTCCGTCAGGTTCGCCTTAGCCTCAGTGGGTTGTTTCCCCTTTGGCATGGCCTTCTTATTGTTCTCCTGAATCTGGAGTTTGACATAAACTCAGTCCACGAGGGAGGCAGTTTCTCGATCAATGCCTCAATCAAGAATTGTTCGTTGGGCTTTAATCCTTCCAAATCCAGGTGATGTAGAATCATTTGAAATTCCTGGACTTGGGATGACACACTTTTGTTATCCACCATTTGAAATTTCAGAAATTTCCAATGATGAACTTTTTGCTACCCGCATCTTGAGTTGTCTCATAACTGCTTGGCAGTTTCAACGATACAATATACCGTGTATAGTGGATCGGACAAACTGTTTAGAATATAGTTCCTACACATGAAATCACTATGTTTTCATGCTTCGCGAACCATCTTCATGTCATCAGCGACATGGTTACCTTGGCCCCCTCCCGCCAAATTATTTGGCTGAGGGTCCACGTCTTCCCCAAATAGTGTAGGTTCTTCGGTTAAGAAACGTGACATTCCCATAACCGTCAAGAAAAACAACATATTTTGATGTCATCGCTTAAAGTGAGCACCCATGAACTTTTCAGGACGCTCATATTGAAAACCAGCGGGTGTCGGGGCAGTGGCGCCCCCTTGAGCAGTTGCAAAGGCGTTGGGAATGCCTCTAACATGAGCATAGGCGTTGTTGACGCCTTGGGCAGTAACATAGGCACTGTAAGTGGCCGGAGCAGCAGTGGAGACATTAGTTGTACCAAAACCAGTGTTGATACTAGTTATGCTAAATGCAGTAGTGGCACTCGAAGTGCCAAAAAGAGTGGTAGCACTAGAAGTTCCAAAAGCAGTAGTTTGGAAGGCATTAAGAATGCTAGGATTAGTTGGAGTGTAGGCACCGTCATCGCCTTGAGTGGCAAAAGTAAAGGCATTAGTATTGCCTTGAGCAGTGGGATTGCCTTGAGCAGTGGCGTTGTTCATAGCGTTGAATTGATCTTCAACAGACATGTTGTTGTTGAAACAATGGATATTATCTTAAGCTTGTGGGAACAAACTATAGAAATAAAGGAAATGGGAATGTAAAAACAACAACAACTAGGTTAGAAATCTGGAATTCTACAAAGTAATTGGCTTGCTGAGTGGACCGAATTCTCAATCTATCCTTAAGATAATATTGCCCATACATCTTTTCAACGGTGTAATGTCAACTTATATTCCAAGATAAAACTGCAATCAAACAAATGAGCAAATGGAACTCAAGTGTTCGCTTAGGAAGAAAGATCTTTGAGTGTTTGTGATTGCAAGAGAGGAAGACAATTTCAGATAATTGTTAAGTGTGAAGTGCAAGGTGTGTTCTTGCAAATGTGCCCAAGGCCACCATTTTATAGTATGAAGAAGATGATCTTCCACATAGCCAAGTAATGGCCAATAAAGATCATGTAATGACCATGAATGTGGAGTAATAATTCAGCCAAATAATGACTGAATTCATGAGCCAAATAATGGAGAATTAATGCTCCAAAGTCAGCCCAAAAAATAGTTTTCGTTCATCTTCCAATGGTTTGAAACATCCGCAGCGCCGTGGCCCTGCAGGCTGGCGCCACGACGCCGAAACTTCAGAGAATTTCGGGTGTCGCCGGCGCCATGGGCCTGCAGGCTGACGCCGCGGTATTTCAGACTCGTTTCATCTTTCACACATTGTACACGTCTTCCTTTCATTTACTAACGTGAAACTATTATTATTTGGCCAATAATTATCTATTATCTTACATCTCAAACAATTTGTATACGTACTAATATCTCTTCCACTTAAGGAAATTACTATCCTTGACACTTTATATGCACGTGTGTAGAAACCATGTTTTCGATGTACGAGACCCCAATTATTCGAGTCATAATTTAATAGAATTTTATTTTATATTTAGTAAATTTCCAACCAAATAAGTAGTAGCTAAATATAAATGATCTATGGCTGCAATTTCTTACCGTGACAACCGACAACTGACAATTCTTTGCAAGTGCTCTTCATAAATAACCACGAAATCATAGAATAATGTGATAACAACAACTATATCTTATGAAAAGACAAGTGTCAATGCAAACATGAAATATAATGTGAGTAGGTGTCATGACCCCGAACTCAGAGATTAAAATTGTAATTTCGCCATAAAATCAATTTACCAATAGCTTTTAGAGTCTAAATCCCAAAAATGATTCAAATCTGACTTCAATTCGACTTTCAATTTGAAGAATTACATAATTTCAACTCTAGAACTTGAAATTTCAATTTCCCAACCCAAATCATGATTTAAAAGGAAACAATCCGCAAAGGTACTTGATTAATTAGTAAAAGGGAGATTAGATTCTTATCCACCCCCACGACGAAACTCGAAAATTCCTTCAAGAATCTCTCATATCCTAAGTCTCTAGCTCAAGATATTAAATGAAATGTTAATTCACATTTTCGGGATTTAACTTTGTGCCTAGGTGATCTCTTCAATGCAATCGGGGCCCTAAAAAAATACTCTTCGTGATTGCGGCCTCAGGCATCGCGACTACGATGACAAAAAAAAAACCAGCCCTTCACGATCGTGACCCCCGCTACGCGACCGCGAAGAAGGAAAATAGTTGCACCAACAATTGGAATTCCAGCCATTCCAAACCTCCATTATAACACCCGGAAACTCGTTCGAAGCCCCCGTGCAGGTGTTTATATCGGGTTCATACACACAGCGAAATTTGAAAATTTATATTTCAAACCCGACGGTTGAATTGCAGTATGATATGCAATGAAAAATACAAACACAAAGTAATATGTAAAACTTCGATCGAATACTTATATTGTTGCAGCAATCAGTTAAGCAGTTGAATCTTTGTGTTCTGTGTAGTCCGAGAGTGCACACGCAAACGTCCCTCCATTTGTAAGTTCTGGAAACTGTGATGTAATTGCTAAGTCAGGAATGCTAGGGATTCTGACAGAGCTTTAGAAGAGATTGATCTCTCTTAGATTTTCAGTGTATTAGAATGGAAGGCAAGCCCTCTATTTATAATTACAAATAGAAGCTTTAGGGTTTCTGTGGGCTGGGCCCAGCAGAGAATCTGACTAACAAAAATTGATCGCGAGACTGCATGTGCATCTTGTCGCTGTTTTTTGAACCGCGGTACCAAAACAGGGCACCGTGGTTCTGTCCTATTTTTTTCAGTCTTTTCCCATTTTAATATCTCGGTCATCAACCGAACATATAGGTATAATCTCCTTCTAATTACATCCTTCTATCGACGGAACATTTGACTCAGTGTTACCCTTCATGCCTTTACATATCGTCACTAATTACATTAGGATCTTCACAGAACTCTTAGACTGCGCCGGAAGACGAACCCAATATGTAAAGTTTAGTTACACAAAATATGTGAACTGCACCTCTATGCGGGAAGATAAAATTCTTTCATTCATGACACACTCAATCAAGCTTAGGATCTTTCAAGTGTCTATCCAAATGGCTTGATTATTATAACGCATCTATATTAGTTGACAACATGACCATATCACAGACATGTCCATTACATTGGCCAATGACTTAGTCAACCTAATACCATATGAGTACCTGAGTGTTCACTTGAATATAAATTTAAGGAATGAATTATTTGATAAAGAATAACCTCTAGGGCTTTTGTATCTTCCAATTTTCGTGCCCTATGGACCAGTTTGTCCTTTGCCAACCAAAACTCGGAACTGAATTTTCCGTACCGGCGCCGCGGCCCTGCTGACTGGCGCCGCAACGCCCAATGTTCTACGGGTGCTCAGTAGTTCCGGCGCCACGGCTCTGTTGGCCGGCGCCGCGGCGCTGCTTGACTTTCGTCCAAGTCTTTAATTTTTGCCTTTTCGGCCTCGGATTCCTCTTTTTATGCCCCTTTTTCATTCCTTTTCGCCATTTTTCCATTTTTGACCGCTGTGACTCAAAAAAATGAAAAACAAGCCTAATACTAAACTAAACACAACAAAAACGAGTAAAATACTAATTAAAAATAACTCAAAAAGGGTATATAAAATATGTCTAACAGATTCTGCTGGAACTTGCAAGTCATACTAAGTGCAAAGGTCACATCTGGCCTAGTACAGGTCATGGCATACATGATCGATCCTATAGTCGAAACATATGGAATCCTCTTCATGCGCTCAAGTTCAATAGCATTAGAAGGGCAGTCCTTCTTTGATAACTTGATGTCTTGACCCATCGGAAGACCTCCTTTCTTGGAATTCTCCATTGAAAAACGTCTAAGCACTTTGTCTATGTAGACTGACTGTGACAGTCCCAACAATCTATTAGGTCTATCTCTATAGATCCTAATTCCCAGAAGGTAGCAGGTTTCACCTAAATCATTCATCATGAAGGTCTTGGACAACCAATCCTTAACTGACTGCATGAGGGTCTTATTATCTCCCATTATCAATATGTTATCAATATATATTCTAATGTAGACAATACCCTCATCCTTGCGTTTGGAATAAACACAAGGATCGTCTTTGCTTCTGACGAAATCAAAAGATTTGATAGTCTTGTCAAAGCAAATGTTCTAACTCCTAGAGGCTTGCTTAAGCCCATAAATGGACTTATGTAGTATGCACAAAGCATTTGGTCTGGACTAGGATGAAAAACCCTCGGGTTGTTTCATATACACTTCCCCAATTCGATTACCATTGAGGAATGCAGTTTTGATGTCCATCTGCCAAATATCATAATAGTAATGTGCAGCTATAGCAAGCAAAATCCGAATAGACTTTATCTTAGCCACCTGTGAAAAGGTTTCATCATAATCCACACCAGGACGCTGAGTAAAACCTTTAGCCACTAGTCTAGTTTTATAAGTCTGAACCTTGCCAGATGCGTCAATCTTCTTCTTGAAGACTCATTTGCATCATATGGGTTTAACCCCATTTGGCAAATCAACCAAGTTCCACACCTGATTGATATACATAGATTCCCTTTCGGATTTCATGGCTTCTTGCCATCTCTTCGAATCAATGTCTAGCATTGTTTCGCTGTAGGTTCTAGGCTCGTCATCATCTGGAATATCTAGCTCATTTTGTGTTTTCACAAACAGATTTAGTCTTTCCGGAGGACGATGAGATCTAGTAGACCTACGGAGTTGATTGTCTTGCAGTTCAGTTACAGATATGTTCTGACTGTGAGTAGGTTCTTGTGCATTGATCGATCCACAAACATTAGAGCTTTCAGGAATATCATTTTCATGTCTTTCCTGAATGGGAGGAAATGCAACTGGTGCACTTGCTCTCAAGGTCTGTGCCGGAAGATATTGCATTTCTGCATTATTCCTCGTAGCACTCCCACTGGCCGAAGGGGGTACCCTAAATACCCAATCTTCGCCAAAAGCTCCCACTGAATTCTTGCCTTCATCGTCGGGCAAGGATTCAACCTCTTTGTTACCTTGTTCTTGAATTTCTTCAAGTTTTATCTCTGTGCAACTCTCATCCTTGTAGACATATCATCTTCAAGGAAAGTTGCGTTCCTAGAAACAAATATCTTATGTTCTCCAGGAAGATAGAAATAGTATCCCTTAGTTTTCTTCGAATACCCAACAAAGTAACATTTCTCACTTTTAGATTCTAACTTATCAGTGATCAACTTCTTGACATATGCAGGACACCCCAAGGGCCTCATGTGTCTAAGTGATGGCTTCTTGTCACACCATACCTCATATGGTGTCTTTTCGACTGATTTAGATGGAACTCTGTTTAGAACATTATTGAGGTCAAAATAGCGTATCCCCAAAGGTATTTAGGAAGAGCTGAAAAGCTCATCATGGAATGAACCATGTCAAGCAAGGTTCTGTTTCTCCTCTCGGCAACACCATTCATCTGTGGTGTTCCAGAAGGTGTCCATTCGGAATGAACTCTATGAAGCTTTAAGTAGTCAAGAAATTTCTTACTTAAGTATTCACCCCACGATCAGATTAGAGAGTCTTGATACTCTTTGAGAGCTGTTTCTCAACCTCACACTTAAACTCTTTAAACTTCTCAAAAGCCTCGGATTTGTGTCTCATAAGATACACATATCCAAACCTTGAAAAGTCGTCTGTGAAAGTGATGAAGAGAAACCTTCTCTAGCTTAAGTAAAAAACGGTCCACATACATCCGTATGTACTAACTCAAGCACCTCTTTGGCACGGATCCCTTTTCCAGAAAGAGGTTTAATGGTCATCTTATCCTTCAAACAAGATTCACAGTTACCATAAGATTGTGAGTCAAATGGTTCGAGGTAATTTAACTACCTCAACCGTTCTATCCTTGTTTGATTGATATGATCAAGTCTACAATGCCACAATTAGGTAGAATTTCTTTCACTTAACTTTGCTCTTTTATTTTGTACATTGAAAATTTCTTTTATTTCAATGATGTGCATACCTTATCCACTAGAGGTAGAAGCATCTGGTGCTCTTCTTCCTAGTGCAGTGCAGTCCTTTCTTCCAATGCCCCTTCCTATTATAGTCGAGGCATACATCCTTAGCCGGAATCACCTCTCCGAAAATTCACATTTCCCTTAGGCTTCATAGCTGAGGGCGCATTGACTTCCTTGCCCTTTTTCTTCTGCCATTCCTTAACTTTCGGCTTGGACCGGCAAGAAGAGCTCATCATGAGCACAACTTTGCTCTTGGAAGTTGAAGATTCAAAGGTCTTTAGCATGTCATGCAGTTCCGGCAGACTCCCTTTTGTTCCGTTCATATTGTAGTATACAATATAATTCTCGAACGAACGAGGGAGAGAGTTCATGATAAGTGTGGAAACGACGTTATACTGCAACCTTATACCAATCGAGGCCAGCCTTTCTATCAGCCCTATCATCTTCAACACATGTTGAGACACTTGGTTCCCTTCACTTAGCTTACACTTGAAAAGTTTCTATTAACAACTCATATTCTATGGTTTGGGACTGAGTGTCATAGATTCTCTTCAAGTGTTCGAGCATTTCGTTAGGGACCATGTTCTCATGTTTTCTCTGTAGTTCTACTGACATGGAAGACAACATGATACATCGTGCTGAAGTGGCGTCATCTAGGTTCTTATGGTACACTACCTTATTAAATGTGACATATTTTGCAGAATCATCAACAGACACTGTGGGGAATACTTTTTCCAATACGTATTCTATCTTTTTTTGCTTTTAGGACAATTCTTAGATTTCCTTAGCCAGTCTAGATAGTTGGGTTTGGTGAGTTTGTTCATTTCAACGATAGGTTAGACATTTTGAAGTTTTGAAGATTTAGATAGACAAGAAAATGCAATCAATAATTCATTCTCCTAATTTATACACATTCATTTTATTTTAATTTAACATGGTCTTTTGTTTAATTAGCTCCCACTATTTTGCATACTTCTACGATCCCAAGGTAGAATACAGACCTAAATCAATATAAATGTCATAATGGGCCAAGATCCAAACATATGTTATATCCGCGTTTGCTTTGGCTGATAACTTCAATAGCACACTTTGATAGGTTCTCAACCAATTGTAAAGCAGCTCTACAACTCTTGGTTTGATTAAATATCTTTCATTTTAATCTTACGTCTTTAGACTAGTCCGACACTTTGGCGCCAATTCATCTAAATAAGCCAACCCCATTACACGACTGCATTTAAATGCCTAAGTAAATTTAGTCTTTGCAAGCAAATACTTTGGTGTAAATACCTACAAAAGTTTATTATCTACTTTCATTTTAACACATCAATGAAAGGGCCTTGGACCTCTTGGACTTAGAGCAAATGCTTTGGCATAAATACATTTATCGCCGAAAAGGACTTTGCACCCTAACAATTATAATGGACGACGCGCTATAATTAGACTTGTATTTAATGTTTGAGGAACATTTTTGTTTTCGGTGATTCATTCAAGATCAACAATCATGTCATACATTATATGACACCCTATCATGCAATATCTAAACACAATTAGATGGAAACCATCAACCCCAATATGCATGATAAAAGATGGTTTTAATCACATATTGGGCGCCGTCTACCCAGACAGTTATAGCGGTCATTTGAAATTAAACAATTACTGGGCGCTGCCTACCCAGACAATAATTGCGGACGCTATGCTAATAATTTAAATGCATCACATTTGTATATTATTCAATAATATACTATTAATGATAATTATGGGTCTATTTGTTTAAACTTTATAATCTATGTAAATGTCAAACAGTCTCTTAACATTTTCTGATTTTAAAATTCTGATTTTCGGAAATTCTGTAAATTTTCAGAATTTACACTTTAGTCCCTTAAGAATTTAAAATTCAATTCTGAACCCTTATAAATTCATAAAAATGCAATTCTAAACTTCAGAAAATATTTTCAAACTTTTGGGACTTGTTTGCAATTTTCAGAACCTAAAATCAACTTTTTGAAAACTTTCTTTAATTACAGATTTGCCCGAAAAGATCAAATCTGTTTGATTCAAAACTTTATTTTCAAAAACTGAAACTTCTAAAACCTCAGATTCAGAATCTGAAACTTTTAAGTCTCTGTTTCTGATTTTCAATTATTATTTTTTAAATTGTCGTCGGCACCGCGGTGTGCAGTGAGCTACTGAAATCTGCAAAATAATTAGCACCTCAGTCCTAACTGGTGGTACCGCGGTGCCTCATATACCGTCACAGGCACCGCGGTCCCAACTTGTGGAACCGCGGTGCCTCGAAAGCAGATTGTCCGAAAAATTAATTTTAAGCTTCTGGATGAACAGCACCGCGGTTCCCATGAACAGGACCGCGGTGCCTCTGGCTTCATCTGGGAAGCACCGCGGTGCTCCATCATGGAACCGCGGTGCCGCCGCCAAAACCCTAGTATGCACTGCGGTGCTCCATCGTGGAACTGCGGTGCCTCATCCCCAGAAACACAAAACTAAAATTTTCGAGCCCCTAAAACTTGTTTAAGGCCAGATCTTTCAGATATATCACTTGTATTACCATCACTATTAAAACAACATGTTCATCGACCATCAAATCCAATTTTCTTCTCGTTCTTCGTTTCAATTCACCATGCTTTAAGCCGGATAGCGCATATCAACTTAGAAGAGTTATTTATTGAATTGATTTGTTCGAATACATAATTGCATTAACATACCTGGTCATAAGGACCATGTGTTCTAAAGGTTTTAGGGTTTAAAGCTTTTAACAACATAAAATATAGATCTAAACAAATCTTAACTCATATTATCATTAATATCATTACAAATCACATGAAACAGCCCAGACTCTGATACCATTGTAGGTGTTTACGTCGGGTTCGTACACGCAGCGGAATTTAAAAATTTATGTTTCAAACCCGACGACGGTCGAACTGCAGTTTGATATGCAATGAAAAATACAAACACAAAATAATATGTAAAACTTCGATCGAAGACTTACATTGTTGCAGCAATCAGTCAAGCAGTTGAATCTTTGTGTTCTCTGTAGTCCGAGGGTGCACGCGCAAACGTCCCTCGATTTGTAAGTTTTGGAAACTGTGATGTAATTTCTAAGTCAGGAATGCTAAGGATTCTGACAGAGCTTTAGAAGAGATTGACCTCTCTTAGGTTTTCAGCGTATTAGAATGGGAGGCAAGCCCTCTATTTATAATTCCAAATAGAGGCTTTAGGGTTTCATGAAATTTGGACCAGAGAATCTGACAAAAACCTGCATGCCCATAATCCGCATGCACACCGCGGTCCCACTAAAGGGGCACCGCGGTGCTGTCCAGTGTTCTTGGCACCGCGGTCCCAAAACAGAGCACCGCAATCCTGTCCTATTTTTTCAGTCTTTTCCCATTTTAATGTCCCGATCATCAATCGAACATATAGGTATAATCTCCTTCTAATTACATCCTTCTATCGACAGAACATTTGACTGTTACCCTTCAGGCCTTTACATATCGTCACTAATTACATTAGGATCTTCACGAAACTCCTACACTGCGTCGGAAGACGAACCCAATATGTAAAGTTTAGCTACACAAAATATGTGAACTGAACCTCTATACGGGAAGATAAAATTCTTTCATTCATGACAGACTCAATCAAGCTTAGAATCTGTCAAGTGTCTATCCAAATGGCTTGATTATTATAACTCATCTATATTAGTTGACAACAATACCATATCACAGACATGTCCATTGCATTGGCCAATGACTTAGTCAACCTAATACCATATGAGTACCTGAGTGTTCACTCGAATATAAATTTAAGGAATGAATTATTTCTTGGCTCACATACCACCTTTAATCTACTTCGTAATGCACCCAAAACAAGCCGCGTCTTAACCTATAAGGCATTTGAGCTTAGTACATGATCAAAGTACATTACTCCGTAAATAAGATGATATTGATCTCAAGTCTAAGGACTTCTATCTCCCACATGCCGATGACATTATAGACATATAACAAATAGTACATCAGCAGGGCATACCAATACTTCAACAAGTATTCATGTGTCCATCACGAGTTGTCATAACTCGTTGCAAGTGAGACATACTACATCCCCTAAAGATATGATGCAGACCACATGTCAACGTACCACATATCATCGATATCCCAATTTCGATGATCATTAGTCGAGGTAATTTAAGCGTTACGTTACAACAATAATTCTCACATTATTAATAAACTCGTAACCTCTAGGGATGCATTTATAGAATATTATAAACAATCAATTAATAATTCAACAAATGCAAACTTTCATAATATTAATCATCACTAATATAAATATGAATGTGTATAAAGTACATTGTGTCCTAATACAGATTGTCTCTAGGACATACATATACTTTCACCCAGAACACAAATCAAATATGCATTTCAGTTTATGGCGAGGTATCTCTTTGCCCTAGACTTCGCTCAGCAAGGTTGGTTGTCCATTTTGCACTCTTGCCATTTTTTTTCTACAACTTCTTTTGTCCTTGTAGCTCGCTTGGCGATGTGCATGGTGAGCTTATGGCTCGCTCCAGCCTTTGTTTGGCGAGGTTCATAGACCAGTCACACTCAGACGAAAGCTTCATCTCATTTTAGCTCTAAATCGTCGCATTTTTCATATTAAGTGCCTAGATGCGACGAGAGCACACATATCAGTTCATAATGCAAGGATTACATAAGTTAAATGTATTTAGTGCGATTAGACCTCTAAACAAGATAGAAATATGAATAAAATACTACGATTAGGCGTATAATTACGCCTAACATCAATTACTATTAATTTATATGCTCAAAATGTCAAAATACTACTATTTAATTTTATAACGTTGTTATCAATCTTATATAAATATTTTTTGAAAATACTTTTCACTCACCAATCAAATATTTAAAAAAAAAACTTTTGAGAAGATAACTTATTTTTCAGAATTTCTTTTTTATTTTTAAAGGACTTCCCCGTAGCAAACAAAAAGTAACTTAATTTGACAAGTTTTCTGTATATTACATTAATACTACTGTTACTTTTCAAATCAAATTGAAAATACTTTGCCCAAGACAGCAACACGTCGCGACAAAAAGAGCACGGAAATTCACCAAAAAATTAATCCCTCACGTAAGTCAGCAGCTTTATTATCCAGCTGTAATCATTATATTCTCTGCAATTGTACAAAGGAATTAAACCATCATTTTATATAACCATATACTATTATATTTATACATTAAAGGCGACACGTTCTAGATCTAGATGGAATTAAATTAATCCTTAGTACGTTTCTGCACTGCGTAAATAAACATTTTCCCCGCTCTCCGTTATTGCACGAATCACCTTTTAGCAGGATAGTCTTGTACATTTTGAGGTTCTGTTTTAATTTATAAAAAATAATTTTTAATATAAATAAATATATAATTTTAATAATTAGAAATTATTTTAAATTATAAATAACAATTCAATATAACTTCAAGTTAATCAATCTCTACTTTGATTGAGTTAAGATCTGCGAACGTTTACAGTAAATTTTGACTAATACTACTTTATAAAAAATGAAAAATATAGGCCCTAAAATTTTTCATTTTACGGGGCCTATGCGGTAGCACAACCCAAAAACAGCCCCGCCTTTTAGTGCCTCCAAATTATAATTTCACACCACTTTATCTAGTTGTTAAATGAAATTTGTTTCAGTGCCAAAAGAACCACAACTAACGGATTGATTAGAGATTTTAGTCACCCAAAGGATAAGTTTGTAACATTATTAACTTTTATTTCTATAAATAGTACAAAGACTGATTATAGTTGGAGTTGTAATCGGATAACTGCAGGACCGTCTCAAATATTTTGAGGCCATATTCTAATTCATAATTCGAGTTGTACTTCGAGTTGTACTTTACACTTTACACCCCTTAATATAATTCGAGTTGTACTTTACACTTTACACCAAACTAAAAAAATCAAGATTTATATTTCACCTATACATTCAAGATAATTGTTTATATAGTGGATAAATTGCACCAGAACCACTTGTGAAATTCTACCTAACACGTGATTAGTTGTGACAAAAAGGACGGAAATTTTCACCAAAAAGTTGGTAACTTAGCTCAATATGGGGCAAAAGTCATACCTCCGTTCTACGCAACGCATCAGCCTTTAGCCAGTAGTAATAATTATATTCTCTGCAGTTTGTAGAAGATGTGCTTTTGGATACTCCGCACTAGTCGCCACTTCCACCCTAGTGTAGGGTTTGCATTATTCGAATTAAACAAAAAAAAAACAAATCGAACTAAACAGAGTTTTAGTTTGGAGTTTTTTGGTTTAATTTCGGATGGGAAAATTAATTTTTTTGAATATTTCATTTGGTTTCGGATTTAGAAAAAAAAATCAAAAAAAAATAAAAATATATATATATATGGCTCATTCTGAATCTTTAGATTACAAACATGTATTAATAAACTTTTAAATATTGTATTCTTAAAATTTTATACTATGATTTATATTTGAAAATATATTAAGAGATTTGACATAATTACTTTTCATTCTCTATAATATTTATACTTTTTCGCCATTTGATTATGTTAATTATTTTATATGACACAATCGAAAAAGACCAAACCGAAGAGAGAAAAATCGAACCGAACCAAACTTATTTTGATTCGGATTGAATTATAATTTTTAGAAACCGAACACCCAAAAATTCAAACCGAATAATGTAAAACCAAATCGAAAAACCGAATGCACACCCCTACCCCAGTGGACGATAAGATAATACCTAAAAGGTGACACTTCTGTATACGGTGAAAATCTGTCACGACACGTGGCAAGATTTTGATATGGAGTTCGAAGGAAGAGGTGGAGTTTCGTGTCGGATTGCAAATAAATCCACGTATCCTTAAATTCACTTACAAATTCAATTGTACCTTTTTAGGGTAAACAGTTTGGTGTCCATCGTGGGTATAAGAATAATAGTGGTGATTTGTTTAAACTCAAATTTCACTTGTTTTTTTTGATATTTTGTGATTACATGTCAATACTAAGTACTTGTAGTATGGCTAGTGAAATCCAAGTTGAGGTTAGCAACCACGAGGACAACAACAACTGTGACAATGTTGTTAACAACACTAATAACAACAACAACGACGTCCCACCTGTGGATCTGTTGAATGGCAACCCCGTGGTCTCACCCCAGGGATCTAGAAGGTCACGTGGAAAGACATCAGACGATGATGAAGATGACGAAATAAATTTAGCCCGAGCAAGTGAGGTGGATGAAGCTCGTCCCGTCCGCAATGATAATCCAGGCCGAGAAGAAGATCGAGTTGATGAAAATGAAATGGATCGGGGACTAATAAGTTTTCGGAGGTTTTGAGGTTGCTCCAAGCTTTGATCAAGTGGTGGATACTAATGAAAAGAAGGTTAAAATATATAATTCACGGGTAGACCAGATTCCTGGAGCACCTCCGAAGCTTGAAGGGATCAGACTCAAAGAGATACATCTTGTTGCCATACCGACTGAGCGCAACTCTGAAGTTTATTCCAAAAAAATTCAAAATACCGGATCTTCCAAAGTGCGATGAAACTATAGATCCTCAGGAGCATGTGACACCGTACACCTGTAGTGTAGTTGAATCGAAATCAAAACCTTCAAAAAATATGTATCAACCCTACGGGCAACCGGAGAGGTCGAACTTCACATCGAATAAGGGTCGCAACAATTACAATTTTCCATCGGACAGATGAGATATGCATAATAATCGAGGGTCTAGCAGTAGGGATTGCAATTCAAAAAAGATACAGGTGGATCTTCCTCTAACAATGTTGAAAGCCCAAGGCTTTCCGAATATAATTTCAACATTGATGTGGTCGGTCTTGTTTCGGTCATTGGACATATTAAGGAGACAACGTGGTCAAGACCACTCTGGATAGACCCGGCTCAGGGAGATTCGAGTTTGATTTGTGATTACCATGGAACTCATGGTCATCGAAAGAAAGATTGTCACCAATTGAGGGATGAAGTTTTCCGTTTGTTGAAAATTGGTCATCTACGTAAATTAAGTGATCGGGCAAAGAAAATTGTAGGAATATAGAAACAAACAAAAGCAAGCATATCTAGTTGAACACCATCATATCATAAACATAATTTTTGAATGGATGAATGTTCTAAAGGGATCCGTCATGACTGCAACGAAGAATTTTTTTTTTAATAATTTGGGAGAAAAGATCCAAAGATTACGTACTGAAGGAAACAATATCTTTAAATGATGAAGATGTATAGGGCATCATTCAACCTCACAATGATGCATTGATAATTTCTATCTTTATTAATAAATTTCAGATTAAGTGGATTTTAATTGATTCAGGTAGCTCGACCAATATCATCTGATGGAAGGTGGTGGAGAATTTGGGGTTGTTGGATCAAATTGTTTCGGCAGCTCGAGTCCTAAATAGTTCCAACGTGTAAAATGAGACTACGAAGAGGGAAATTACTTTTCTAGTCAATGCAGTCGGGACAATTCGGCAAACAAAGTTCTACGTCATTGAAGGCAAAATGAGGTACAATGTACTATTCAACAGGCCTTGGATACATGACACGAGGGACGTACCCTTCGACATTGCACATAATATTTACATTCCCAACTCCGGTGAGAATTAAAATGATTCGGTGAGAGCAACCAGCAGTAAGGGAGATGTTTATGGTAGAAGAATCGGAACAAACGCTTAAAGATTTAAAAGATGCGAGAAAAGGCAAAGAGGTTAAATAGCATAACAGGCTTCGGGCCCGTCGATTCCGAAGAAAGAAGAAGGAGAAAAGATAAACTAATGTTGATTACTTTTCCTAGTCACACTTAAACATAACGGGTATTCCACCAGAGAATACAACTCAAAAATTGAGGTTGGACTCGAGCTCATCAATGAGGAAGTAACAAAGCTTTTAAATATAGGTTCCAATCGGGAGGTCGAGTATCCGAATTGGTTAGCAAATATAGTGGTCATACCTAAAAATGGAAATAAATTAAGAATATGCATAGATTTTAAGGATTTAAATAAATTATGCCCAAAAGATTCATTTCTTTTGTTGCACATTGGTCGAATGATTGATGCTACGGCGGGGCATGAGATGCTACGTTTTCTTCATGCGTACTCCCGATATAATCAAATCAAGATGAATCTGAAGGATCAAGAGAAAACCTCTGTTATAACTAGGTATGAGACTTACTGCTGTAACGTAATGCCATTTGGTTTAGAAAATGTTGGTGCAACATATTAACGCCTAGCTAATCGCATGTTTGAGGATCAAATAAGTAACACAATGGTGGTTTATATTGATGACATGTTAGTTAAGTCCCTGAAAATAGAGGATCATCTAAAGCATTTGCAGGAAATATTTGACATACTCTGAAAGTACAATATGAAGCTGAATTCTAAGAAATGCGCTTTTGGAGTCGGGTCAGGCAAGTTTCTGGGTTTCTTGGTATCGAACCTGGGGATCGAGATCAATCCAGACAAGATCAAGGTTATCCAAGAAATTTCGGAGGTACTTGAAGATGTGAAGGCGGTACAAAGACTCACCGGAATGATAGCTGTTTTGAGTAAATTTATTTCTCGGTCCTCTGACAAAAGTCATCGATTCTTCTCTTTGTTAAAAAGAAAAATGACTTCGAGTGGACACTGGAATGTCAGTAAGCGCTGAGGGGTTTGAAAAAGTACTTGTCTAGTCCGCCATTATTGCATAAACCGAAGGCATACGAGCAGTTGTTCCTACATCTAGCGGTGTCCGGGGTAGTCATAAGTGCAATTTTGGTTCAAGAAAGTTAAGGTACACAATTTTCTATTTACTATGTGAGTAGAACATTAGCTAGTGCGGAAACTAGGTATCCTCATTTAGAAAAATTAGCTTTAGCATTAATAACGACTGCTTGAAAATTGAGACCATACTTTCAATGTTACTCTATAATGCATAAACCTGAGTTGTCCGATAGGTTAGCCAAATGGGCAGTAGAAATTAGTGGGTATGTCATAGAGTATAAACCAAGAACAACTATAAAGTTTCAGATGTTAGCAGACTTCATAATAGATTTTACACTCGAAATAATTCATGAGGTGGAAAGAGAGCTTATATTAACCTTGAGAGCAACATCAGAGGTCTGGACCTAATACACGGATGAATCCTCGAACGTGAAAGGGTCCGACTCGGGTAGTGCTTAAGACACCTGCGGGAGATGTTATTATGCATTCAATAAGAACTTTGAAATTGACTAACAAAGTAACAATGAAGTCGAGTATGAGGCTATGATAGTAGATTTAGAATGTGCAAGGAGTCTGGGAGCAGAAGTCAATCGAATAAAAAATGACTCACTTTTGGTTGTTATTCAAGTGAATGGCTTCTTCGGGTGAAGGAAGAAAGAATGTAAAAATACTTAGAGAAAATCCAAGTGTTGTATAACCGGTTCAAAGAATGGATCATGGAACATGTTTCTCGAGAGCAAAATAATAAGGTGGATGCATTGTCAAATTTGGGATCATATGTATAAGTTGAAGAGTTTTAATTTCAGAATAGTTATGCAACTACTGAAATCCGCAATTGATGGTGGTCACACCGAGGTGAATAAAACCATATTGACATGGGACTAGGGTAATAAATACATCTATTACCTTTGAGATGGAAAGTTGTCCACAAATCCGAAGGAGTCAATGGCTCTTCAAACAAAAACGACTAGGTTTTGCTTGGTCGATGGCTAGTTATAACGAAGGTACTTTAGAGAGATGTTTAGGACCCGGGGAGACTGATTATGTGATGCGAGAGGTTCACGAGGGAACTTGTGGAAATCACTCAAAAGCAGAGTTGCAAGTCCAAAAATTGATCAAGATCGGATATTATTGGTCTCAGAAAAAGAAGTCATCTATTTTATTTGGGACCACATCATTTGCAAGTTTGGTATACCAACGGATATCACTTGCGACAACGGTCATCAGTTTGTTGGGAAGAAGTGAACGATTTTCTTGAACGATTGAAAATTAAGAAGATAGTATCGACTCCGTATCACCCGAGTGCAAATGGGAAAGTAGAGTCAACAAACAAAATAATCATTCAGAATCTGAGGTAAAGGCTTAAAGAGTCAAAAGTCAAGTGGAGAGAAATTTTACCAGAGTATTGTAGGCATACATAACGACACCAAAATCCAACACCAGTGAAACATCGTTTTCTTTGGTTTATGGTATAGAAGCACTAATCTCTGTGAAAGTAGGTGAACCGAGTTTAAGGTTTAGCCTTGCAACCGAGGAGTCGAACAACAAAGCTATGGTCGTTAAGCTTGACTTAACAGATGAACACCGTGAATCAACATTGCTACGGTTAGTGGCTCAAAAGCAAATGATGGGAAGGTATTACTACCGGAGGACTAATCTTAGGCACTTTCAAGTAGAGAACTTGATTCTACAAAAAGTAACCCTCGTTACCAAAATTCCAACAAAGTGAAACTGAGCCTGAACTAGGAAGGTCTCTACAAAGTGTCAAGAATAATCGATAAAGGCTCGTACCAGTTGGAAGCCGAAGATGGTCAGAAGTTGTCAAACAACTAAAACATTACTCACTTGAAGCTACATTATTGCTAAGGTATGTGTTCGATTGATTATTTTAGCTTTATTTGTTTCGATATGGCTAACTTTTGCAGGAAAAAAATCGAAGTCAATCATGCAAGGACTGGAGTTAGAATTAGATCTGAAAATATGTGTTGCATTCTTTTTTTCCTTGGCACAATTCTTATCCCGTAAAGAATTTTTCCGACAAGGTTTTTAATGATATAACAATGTAAAATGTTACTCAATAGTGGAAGATCGGACACTAGGGATTGGGGACACCCCAATAGGGAAAGGCAAATAGTGTTTGAATTCTCATGCTTCGAATACAAACACTAGGGGACTGTCATATCCGCAATAAAGAAAGAAGTTCAAAGTGGAAAAATCGAAGCTATGAAGAATTTGAATTTTTTTTAGGATTGTGAACATTTGTAAGGGTTAAATGATCGAATTAATTTTTCCCGAGTGGTGTTAATGTTACGACAAATCTTATAAAGGCAAAAAGATTGAATGAATCCTGACCAGTTGTCTGACCGAAGAAAAATTTGAATGAAAATACACGTTGTCCGACATTTGCCTAAAAATTGCCTACATATGCTTGTCTCCGAATAGTTGATAAAGTCATTAGGCTCACGAGCTAACAAGTTTGTTAAAGTCCTTACCTGGGAACTATCGTCATAAAAGTATCTGGAGCAAAATTAAGTAATGTTTCAAAAGCATGCTTCTAAGACACCGGATCAAATGAATCTAGCATATTCTTAAAGACACCTAAGTTGTCTAAAAGTTTTGAATAAACAAAGCTCCAACATTCCATGCCTGAAATGAATAATAGACGTCTTATCCATAAACATAAAATAAGATTCTTATATTAACTCATTAAATGACCCAAAACCGGAAGGAATTGCTCGGTATAAAGCAAACTAAATTAAAAGTTTGTATTAAAAAATTGATTAAGTTATTTTAAGATCGGGGAAACTTTCATCCGAGTCGAAACAAACTAAGTGATTATATGTTTAAATGAAACTCCGAAGTCAGAGGCAATTGGATCGAATTGGGTTAGATGTTTATTTAACTAAGTTAATGAAAATGAGAAAGAAATAACGAATGCGGAAAATAGAAAAATTATAATTAAGACGAAAGAAAGATTGAAAAATCTTCATTCATAAACAAGGCCTGAAAATGACCAGAACAAAACATACAAAAAGATAAAAACAAACAACAAAAAGATATATAAAGGCATGAAAGCCAATAGATCAGTCATATTCGAACTCAAAGTCTTCAGGCTCTTCCTCGGTACTATCACTATTTAACCGTCGGAAGGCTTCATCCTCTACAACCTTAGTCTCATCAATCTTGACATCCAAGTCCTCGATCCCATCTCGAGCCTACTCTAAGGTGAATATCTGGACATTTCATTTTATGTGATCAATCTTTAACATTGTCCGGGCCACCTCAACCTCCACATCGACCAGAGTTTAGTCTCGTTCAGCCAAGGTTTGAGTAAATTGGGCCAATGTTTCTACATTCCTTTGGGCAGAGGCCTCGAGCTCATTTCTTAGATCTTCGATTGTTTGAGTTTGTTGGTTGGCATGATCCTGTGCCGCCTTCAAAACAGCTTGTTAAGCAACTCGCTTCACATTAATCTCGACAAGCTCGTTGTTGAAGCGATTAATATGGACATTAAGAAAAAACCCTCTATTATCGAGCTCTAGGGTCAAGGCCTAGACATTATCCTAGAGTTCGTCATTTTTTTATTCAAAACCCTATTCTCTTCGTTGGCAAACCCGAGGTCATTCACACCCGGAGGTAGTCTCTTTTACTCGATCTATTTCTGCCTTAATAGCGAGTAAGTCGTCGGCTTGCTGTAGCTGAGCCTCTTTTTGATGAAGAAGCCATTTGAGGTGATGAATCTCTTTGTCTTGAGTGTCCAGATGCCCTTTGAGGTGTTCATTTAGCCCTCACTGAGTAAAACAGATGACTGCAAAGGTATGAGCCAAATCGAGGTTAGAATATAAAAGAAGGAAGTCAAGTACATAACTTGAAGTAAGAAATCGTGATATGTACCCGGCTTGACGCGTGCATACCCTTATTAAAGAGTGATTGCCACAAGACATTCTTTATATCCTCGAGAAATGAAAGAGTGGCAGTTCTCACTCGTCTCGGATTCACACTTGGGGTCGGGAAGACGCTCACTAGTTTTGATCGAGGGTTGGCATGATTCTTTACAGTACGGGGGGATTTGAAAAGTTTTTGGGGAATGGTTAAGTGATCAAACCTGGAGGTGTTCGCATGCGGCGCCAAGTTTGCAGAGGTTCCAGTTTCATCAAGGAATCGATCAAAATCTTCTTTCCCTAAATTATGGGTCGGTTGTGTTGGTGGAGAAGGAGTTGAAGTTGTTTATTTCTTAGCCAACGACTCATCATCCGTGGCTTCATTGTCATTATCTATGATGATAGGAAATGGTTCGGTGGTCGGTGGCGTGGTGGCAGTAATTAATACGACACTGGTTGTTGGCACAACAACTTTGACAATAATATTTTCTTTATCTTCGATAGGATTATGCTCTAATGTTTCTCAACCAAACATTAACTGTAGAGATGCCGGAAGGTCCACCCACTTTCGGAGTTCTTTTCCTCTTTGGAGCAACCGAGTGTGACTTCAGAGTCTTTGAGGATTTGGATTTGATGGGTTTTTTTCTTCGTTACCTCGGCGAACTGATGCAGCCGGATCGAGTATCGAATCTGGGTTAGTTGGAGTTGTTGAAGGGTTGGTCCTTGGGGTCGAGGTGCCCTTCGGCAAACCTGAATTTTTGAAGAAAAAAAATGAGAAATGAAAATATGTATAAAAGTATTAGTGGAAAAGGGTATTCGAATGATACACTAACTATGATTTTGGGCTTTTCATCGATTTTCGAAAGCACTTTTCATGTTTGTTTCTTATGCGGATAAGTGCTGATGATTTTCTTGACCTATTTGTGAAGTTTCTCGACATGGGCCGATGTCCAACTAAAAAGTGTCAACATGAAGCTTAGAATGTATTGAAGGAAGTGAGTAAAAACAGAGAGAATAGCCGTAAATATTATGGTGCATGTTTTATTACTCTGAAAAAGACATGAACCTAGCCGGGATAATTTCAGTGGTAGAAACCACAACAAAACACTCCATCCAATCTCTCTCGATTATCGTTGATGTTGGAGAGGATGAAATTTGTCTCGTTTAGAGATCTGACGATTTTGCCATGGAAAAATCTTGAAACGTATAAATGGATAAATAATTCAAAGTAAAAGGTTCGTTAATCAAATTGGCCAAGAATCGGAGGCAAGTAACGACCCTCCAGACAGATGGGTCAATTTGTGCAAGACACAAATCGTAAGTCCTGCACATCTCGAGAATCACGGTGTCGATTGAAAGGACGAGCTCTAAGGTGAAAGGATATGTGTATACGTCGGAGTACCCAGATTTGAAGGTAGTAATATCTTCGTTTGGACCGGATATAATGATCACAGAGAGATCGGTCCAACCATCGTCATTTCTGACTGTGTCAAGGGAGAAGGCTTTAATGGAGGTCGGTTAGCTTTTAGCTTCTTCACCTCGGTCAGATTTCCAAGAGACAATGGAAACAACAAATTCGCTGTCAAAACAAAAAGTAGATGTAAGCATGTCGTATGCTCTAGGGTCGGTAGCGGCTTGAACTTCAAAGGTCTCATCGGCACAATGATTTTATCAAAAGTCGGCGATTGAGAAATTGCCGGAGACGATTGTATGGAGGAAGATCGGGTAGATTTTGTAATGAAGATATGAAGATTTGAAGGCTTGAGGTTGTGAAGATATGAAAATTTGAAGATTTGGGAAACTTAGTAGAAAGTAAAAATTATTAAAAGAAAAGAGAAGTTTTATAGGGGTGTTGTCATCATTACGAAACGCTCCGGTTCACGAATTGAAGTGACTGTTCAAACACATTTTCGAAGTGGCAGAGTGATATTACGTGAGGCGAATTTTTGGAACATTAAAAGTGTTCCGTTTTTCCACTTGTTTCAGAGTATTGAAAAAGAAGATTGTAAGAGAATATAACAAGGAAATCATTTTCACTTCCCAACACTTCAGTAAACTTTGATCCGGAAAGTATGGGGACTATATGTATGCGTGACAAGATTTTGGTATGGAGTTCGAAGGAAGAGGTGGAATTTCGTGTCGGATGAAGTTACACCGAGATGAGTTCGGGTATCAAGGCAAGACTGGGTAGGGGCCGAATTAATTAGCACCGAACGGAGAATCAACGCGTACCCATTTTGGATATGGCGCCAACTATTACTCTTTATTTATTAATGGATCATTATTGTCATTTAATTTCATTAAATGAGAGAATATTTCTCGAGCTTAAATGCAGTGTATTAATATTATAAAAAAAGTTCAACCTTCAGGTTGGAAAGACATTTCATTCTCATTATTCATACTTACACAATTTCCTTACAACAATTATAGCTCTTAGTTTTCATTATTAGCTCGAACCCAAAGCAAATCAACTAAAAATCGAATCAGCAATTATAGCTCTTAATTCTCATTATTAGCTCGAACTCGAAGCAAATCAACTAAAAATCGTATCAAATTCACTGAACAATTTTAATCGAATTCACAGCATTTCAAGCTAATCTTCTGGCTTATTATTTTCATTTGCTTATTTATTGTTGATTATTTATTTATTTTTATTACAAATCAATTCAAGATAATCTTCTGGCTTATTATTTTCATTTACTTATTTATTATTGATTATTTTTTATTACAAATCAATCTTACGTATCCTCAAAAACACAAATATTCAACTATACCTTTTTTGGGTAAACAAATCATCCATTACTTGGACTATGTGCTAATTACAAACATCACCTTTATAGTGTGTATACACTGTCCAGCATTATTTCGCAAAACTTTGTTCTGCCATTTTTGGTTTCACCATACCTTAATGAATAAAGAGTTCTTGGCTTTACCAAGTCATATACTATGCAATCCTATACCAACGTCAAGCAGCCAGAAAACAAGAACTCATAACCATATAGCACAAACACTATAACTTATTAGTTATTACTAAGGTACAAAAGCTCATACTGCAATAATTCCAGAGTTTATTGTCATTATATCAGTAATACTACAAGCTAACAAGTGTTTACTACGATGAACACTTGCGCAAAACACTGTTGAAAAATATGCAAGAACCAAACTGACAAAAGACATTACCAGCTCTCCTTTACTAATCTATTGACTACAGTTGTATTAGTAAGCATAGACTCATAGACCCTTACTATAAAATGCGAAGGGAGACTGCCGAGACAAACCAGTAGGCAGGTGGTCCGTAGTTTCAAAAAGCCCCAAATACTAAAAACACACGGGGATTTCGACTCTAAACATATAAAAGTAACAACAGACAAAAAGGTTAGGAAACAGGTCAAAATTTCTAGGTGTGGTCTTCAATCAGAGAAGTTAAACCAGTTATCTTCCTGGCACAATTGCTTGAATCCATGAGTTTAATTTCCTGTGGTTCGCCTTGCTGCACCATCACATTCTTTTCATCTTCACCACAAGCAAATAGAGGAGATGTACTCACACTCTTGGCATTGTTCTCCGCCAACGGGCTGCTCTTCCCTCCAAAAGCCAAATTCAGCTCCCCGCAAGTATCCTCTGAAGTGTTGTCCTCTACGGCTTGTTCATCGGTTTTACGAGTAGTGCCAGTTTCAGAACCAGAGTTTGACACCACTGGTGTTACCCGGGTGTAGGTCGACAGCCATTTAGCTTTCACGTATTCAGCTTTACGCCATGGCGGGCAAGGCATTCCTTTCTTTTTCAAGCTCTGCTTTGCAGCCTCTGCTAGCAAATGAACAATCTTCTGAAGGCGATCTGCTTTGCCTACAAAAATGTTAGGCAGCACTTGGAGAAGACTTTTGTATGACCTAGTCGACCTTGCTATTTCAAACTCTGATCTGAAATCGATGTCGATTAGTAGTCGTTCTCCTTCAATCACCACATCAATATATTCATAAGCTCCTGTAGAAAAGACACTTTTGACTTTCTTTGAATTGTTAACCAAATAGTACTACCAACAACATATGATTACTCTAAATTAAAAACAAAGAAAAAGGCAACCGCGAATGGCCTACTGCAAGCAATAACTAATGACTGATGAGAAGTTTTCAAAGGTAAGAAACAGTTGTGAAAATATAAAACAGTGAGGTGCTTCTGATTCTTCTCCCATCAAGACCGAGATTTCTTATTATTAGGTCCCAATCTTGAAATATTTGGGATCATTATATGAGTCATTTGTATCTATGAACTAGTAATTGATATCCATTATATGAGTCATTCAAATCCATTATGTTCTACCTTCAGTCAATTGCATTGCAGTATACTAATTGCAATTATGCAACTAATTCTAAAATTAAACTATCCAGGCCCTCACCATTACTGGTGCATAAATTTTTAACCAAAACTAAAGTAATTTACAAGTTTCCATACCGATAACAACCATGAAATTCATTGGTTTTTCTAGCTTACCAGCAGGAGTTGAAGGAGTTTTCTCCCAGCGAGACTCGCAGATTGAGGCATCATATCCCACAGCTATTAGGCCATCAGCAACCATCTTTCGAATGAAATTGTCCTTTCGCTTAACCATCCTATTTTTCTCAATGATCTTTGAAATATCCGCTAAGAAGTTCCTTTCAAAGACGGATGGACATGACACCAAACTCTGCACCAAAAAAAAGATAACTTTTTGAGAAACACGCGAAGAACATACCGAAAACTGTAAAGTATGAATCTATCTAACTCAACCCAAACAGGCGAAGAACATTTAGATAGTTATTTGTTTGGAAGAAACGCCAATTATCAGTATATGTGATATATCAGAACCTGGAAATGGGGACTAGAGACTAAAGTGGCCGTTTGGTTGAACATTTTTTTACTTTTTTTTCCTAAATTCCAGAAAGCATGTTTGACCATAAAATTCTGGAACATCCCAGAATTATTTGAAATAAAGTGAAAAATATTTAGCTTCTATAGCCAAACGCCGACAAAAACTACTCTTCTTTAAAATTTCACAATTTGCATGGGCCAAACGGGCCCTTAGCACATGCAATACAATACCTTGAGGATTTCACAAGCATCACTACAGAAACTATGATTTGATTCACCGAAGCAATTAACCGTATCCGCTTCCTCTTCTGAGCTATCAGTTCCATTAAAGCAATTGCATCGGTTCCGATTGCACCTATGTTTATTATTATCTTCGCCTTCTTCAATAAAAGACTGTACCATTTTAGCCAAACAAATAGAGCTCGGTTCAAATTCTTCACCGGTAACCGGTTTCTCCGGTGCAGATGATCTCAAAAGTCCTGAAAATTGCTTCTCAAATAGTCTCTTGAACCGTGACTTTTGAACCGGTTTAAACGAGTCCGGTTCTTCCACAGTGTTGAAATCAACAGGTTGAATCTTCATAGGAAAAGGTAATTACTAATACCTTCTTATCTTAGTGTTATAACAAATATTTGAAGTAGAAAATAGTGTTGGAATAACTTGGAAATTCTGCTTAAGGTGATGGCTAAAGAACGTTGATTTTGCGATGGCCGCACGGCATGACGTCATCGTACCAACACACCATGACTAAATCGATGGCCGGAAAATTCATTTCCGGTGATATCACCGACGAAGATATAACCCTAGAGAGAGAAAGTGAGGAAAGAGGGAGAGAAGAGAGTAAGGTGTGAAGTACCTTCAAAGTGGTGATCAGGAGAGTTTGGGTCATTTTAAAACCGGGGATTTATGGTTGTTGCTCTGTCCTAATTTATTTGAAGGTTCACCAATTAGTGAGTCAAATAATTTTTTATTATAATTTTTTCCAATTTTTTAGTATATGGTAAATTATTAATTACGTATACTTATAATATTTTTATTTAATTTTTAAATATATAAATTTTATTATAAAATACTCAAAAAATTATGTTTAAAATTAAACCAAAAAAAATTATTTAACTTCCAAAACTGATTAATCTTCAAATAAATTAAAACGAAAGGAATAGTATATCTTGTTGATAGCCGACCCTTTCTCTATTTTTACAGCCTTGTGGACAAAATAAGAAGGAAAGTTATAGAACGGGGCAGTGAAGGCTCGTGAAGTAGACAGCAAGCAGCAAGTAAGAGCTTCCAGCCCCCTAACCTTTCTATTTTGGAATAATACTTCTTTTTCTTTCATCCTTCCTGAATATTATGGGAACTTCTTCTATTAATTGTTTTCGAAATGTCGATTTTCCTATCTGCGCTAAGGAGATAAGAAAAAAAAGAGGGGCCCTTCTCAATCATTTCGTGGCACTGGGCCTTCCTCCCTGACCTGACATCGTTGGCTGATTGAGCAAGTACCTGACAGGATTCTCTTTTGTGACCGAGCAGATGGTGTGGGCGAGCATATAATGTCGGAGCTTCTGAACAGCGAAGACAAGAAGTACAGTAAGAAGGAATGTAACCGTTGGAGAGTCGTCTTTGCCCAAATGTGAACTGCAGACGACTGACGCGCGAATACACATGTGTTGGACAAGTTGTCAAAAATCTCGCCGCCTTAATGATTGTTCGTAATGTGCCTACCATTTAACGTACATATGTCATGTAGTTTTTGTTTTTGTACCTTTGTCGTTCCTCTAAAAAAATCGAAAAAAGTCTTTTTTGAATTTCAAAAACCAGCGAGAGGTTCCCCACTCTTTGATTCGTATTAGGACGGAGTGGAAGCCTCGACCCGAGCGGAAGTGCGATGTGTCTGGAAACTCCACCGCTTGTGCAGGCCCCGTCAATTTCTTCTTGAGCCTTTTCTTTTTGACTCCTACCGAAGCAAGCGTCTCAAATGCTGACCTTTCTTTCCACCTTTGAGCGAAGCAAGCCTCTCAAGTGCATATTTTTTCACGGTAGCAGGATCACTATAACTGACGCTATTGAGTTCACCGCCGTAGAACTCTCAACAGTTACACCTACTTGTTCAACACTATACTTCGATTCTACTTTTCTAAAAGGAACATCGACTCTAACAATTTCATAATCTCCCTTAGAACTTCTAAGGTTCTACCAATATCAGGGTGATGCGTTGATTTGAATGTGGACAACGGTCAAGTAATGTATAGTAATTTTGTATGGTGTAGTACTTATATTATATTGTATTGTCCCGAATAAAATGTATTAATTTTTTATTATTATGGAATGTTACACATCAATAATATAAAAGATAAATCTATGAAAAAGTAAAATTACTATAAAAAAGTAGGTGAAGAATAAAATAAACTTTTATTATGTATAAATAACGATAAAATGAGAAACAACCAAATCAATTCTTCACCTAAAATAGACATTTTATTATTACATAACGTTACGTTGAATATAATCATATAATATAATAAAATTTACTAAGTAACAACAAAAATAATCATTTTATTTAAATCAGTGCTTTAAAAAGGGGAGCATGATGCATGATGCTTTACTTTAGCATGGACGAGGAATGTAATAAAATAATATAAATATATTTAAAATATATTAATAATATTAAAAATTTATAATATGATTAAAGAAATTCAGACACAAAATTTCTAATATAATTTTAAATATAAAAATTGTTATAAGATGCAAATTAACTCTAACATTTTAATTATAAATAATAAAAGAATCATAATTTTTTTAAATATATTATTATTATACTATGTAGTTTATCACTTTATCTCTTTTAAAAAACAAAACATCTTTATTTATAATTATAAATAATACTATAAGGATCCGAAGCATTGGACGTGGTGTACCTGACACAAATACGTGGCGAATGCATGTTGTGGTTGGGTTCATGATCGAAACTAGAGAGCGCCACGTCTTAGTGGGATGACGCGCAAAAAGACAAAATGGGCTTATCCGAACTTTGAAGTTGTTGTAACTCGTGATGAGGAGTGCTTTTTGAACCCGAACCAAATATCACGTTGCTGGCGTGAGCTACGCGGCCTGTAAGCTTTCCTGTTGCTTCAGTTTTTATTTATTTGGACCAATTTTTTTGTTTGTATTATTATTTCGTTTACCACAGTTGTGATGTACTTGGTTGGTTTGGTGGTAAAAGTTAAAATTACTTTGGTTGAAAACTGACTGCGTAGAAGTAAAAAAAAAAAGAGATCTGACAGGAACTTCGATTGATTAAAGACTGATTCATCACTACCTAACATTTTTTTTTTTTGATAATTCAGGTTTCGGGGTGGTAGATCTGCATATCGCTGTACTGCACAAATCTTTGATTATGCTCCAGAGCGAATGAAACTCGTTCTTAGCCGCCACCGTCAGGTAAATCACGGAATGTGCGCCCCGCATTCAGTGTCTGATCGCCACCAACGGATCAATACTACAAGGTCCGGCCACGTGATTATGCGAGGAGTATCAAACTCACACTGCAATATGCCCGCGCGGTTAAGCTATCAGACTTTAATATGAGATATATGCCCCGGAGAACGTATCCGCCGAGAATCGAACTTGTGATCCTAAGGCCACAAATTTAACTAATGACCACTGGGCCACTATCTTTGGATTCATCACTACCTAACATTAATACTTAATAGTGTGGTACAATGGTGAGAAAATAAAACATATTTTGCTTAAGCAAGATTATTACCTCCATTACTATGGGAAGAATAATAATATAAAAGTCACTACTGATAAATAAGAACACATGATTAGACATTAATTCTTATGCACAAATTATCTATCTTAAAAACTTGGAGTTTTAAAAAAAAATCAAAGAAAAACCTAATTAGATAATGAAAAATAAAATATTAAAAACTCGGTCGAACTAGCGGGGAGGAGGTGAAGGGCGGCTACGTGTCACGCCTCTGTGCTCATAAAGCCTTCACTGACTCTTAGCTTCCCGTTGACTGGCGAAAGTCACTTTTGCGCCCTCGGGTTCGGCGACTTCTTCTTTATTATCTTTTACATGGACCACTCGTTGCATCTCCTTCCTCCAATACTTATTGAATTACCCACGCTTTCTAACACGCGAGCTAATTCTGGAGAAGTTAATACATAGATGCTCACGGGCACCGTTCTACTACTCCGGTAGTGGCCCAAAATCAGCATCATGAAGGCGATATGTATGAATCATCAGAAATCGATCAGACTATTCCCGATCATGATCATCTTCGGCATTGGTAATTAGGGCATGAGAGTCCCAAAAAACTAAGTTTATTATCCCTCCACACTCATGAAGTATCCATGGGCTTAAAGGTGGATTAGGTGATACAGAGTGAAAGAAAGGTGGACAAGATCTGTAAAATATTGTATGCAGTGAACTATCCTCCAACTTTAGGGGGACAACTGTCCTAGACAGACCCCATATCGATGGCAAAAGGCCTCAATGACCTAGTGGACTGAAGACTAAACCGATGGAGAAATGATAGGTATAAATTAATGACATCACTAGGATGTGCTGAGTAATGCTCGCATTAATGGGGGGAGGGAATATTTCTACCTTTGTGTCCCACCGACAATCTATGCAAACCTGAAAAATAATTTAGTGATCGATCAGCGAAGAAATGCCCTCTACAGGCTCATTGCGAATGTTTACACTAAAATCTCTCTCAAAATTAAAGTTATAGGGGATGATCTCGAAATGAGAAGAACCTAATGGCCAGGTGATATCGGAGGATGAAGGTCAGCGACGAGCGAAAGACACTGAAGTGGCACCAAGATCTTCCCTCATTCTAGCGAGGGTAAGATCGTATGAAGAATCGAAAGAATATGAAGAAGTAAACATAGTAAGAATGGAGGTTTAAAAAGCAAGAAACTATTATTGCTAAAAAAGGGGAAGATTAGAGCAAGATTGAGCAGAAGTGATCAGGGTCATCGGTTTATATAGTCGGTTGGGATAATTATTTCCCTTTGAAAATGAAGCGGAGTGCCCTGTCAGTAAGCGTCAATCAGTGTCTCTGAAAGGACGCCGCCGAATAAATGACTAAACACATTTAATGATCGACTGCCGTAAGTCTCACAATGGGGAAAATGTGACGTTTTGATTCCCGCCAAGATTTTCAGAAAAGCGCACGAACTCATCAACTTCCCGGACTCATGAAATTAGGGGTTTGAAAAGTGAGAGACTATCTGTATTGGGTCAAAACACTCCCGGGATAGTTGACACATTCAGAGTTTCAACGTCCCCGAGTTTCTATACAGCTGTCTCCTACTCTCAATATCTCTCATCACATCAACTCTCTTAGATCAGAGCATCGCGACGCGCATGAATACAGTGACATCAGCGTGATCACGTCGTCACAATTTTAGGGGGGCATAATAGTCTAGTTTTGTCTTATATATACAAGACTTACAAGAGAAGGAAATAAAAGTATATTTATGTCCTAGAGACAATCTATATTAGGACAAATATACATTATACACATTCGTATTATTAATGAAGATTAATATTTGGCATTTACAATTATTGAATTATTAGTTGATTATTTATAATATTCTATAATATGCATCCCTAGAAGTTACACTATTATTAATAGTGTGAGATATTAATAATATAACGTAACTCTTAAAATAGTATCAACTAATGATCATCGAGAATGGGATATCGATGTTATGTGATATGTCGACATGTGATCTGCATCATATCCTTAGAGGATGTAGCATGTCTCACCTGTTACGAGTTATGGATACTCGTGATGAACACATGAATACTTTAGAATAATTGGTATACCATGCTCATATACTTTTTGTTATACATGTCTAAAGTATGATCAGTGTGTGAGTGATAAAAATCCTTAGACTTGAGGTCGATACACACCTTGTCTATAAAGTAATGTATTTTGATCCTATCATAAGATCAAATGCCTTGTAGGTTGAGATACGACTTGTATTGGGTGCATTACGATGTGGATTAAAGGTGGTAGTTGAGCCAAGATTATGATTCATTCCTCGAATGTATATTCGAGAGAGCACTGTGTTTCTTAGTGATATTAGGTTGACTAAGTCGCTGACCAACGCAATAGACATATCTATGATATGGTCTTGTTGTCAACTAATATATATGAGATATAATGATCAAGACATTTGGATAGACATTTGGCAGATCCAAAGATTGATCGAGTGTGTCGTGAATTAAAAGATTTTATCTTCCCACATAGAGATTTAGTTTACTAGATTTGTGTAAATATAATTCACATATTGAGTTCGTCTTCCGGCGCCGTCTAGGAGTTCCGTGTAGACCCTAATATGATTAGTGTCGACATGTGAAGGCCTATAGGGTAACACTATTGTCAATTGTTCCGTCGATCTAAGGATATAATGAGAGAATATAAATGTTCGATTTATGATAAAGATATTTGAATGCATAATGATTATTTAATTTTAGTCGAGATTGGATTTCAAATTTAATTAAAATGAAAACGAGACGACGTCCTGCACTGGACTAGAGTCGTGGCGTATAGGACACAGGGCCACGACGCCTCCTATTTGAGTCGCGGCGCCGCCAAGGCAGTGGACCAGTCTGACTGACCCACTGCGCCTCATTTTATGGGTCTGGCCCATGTGTAACCCTAGTTGCGTTTTAGGTTTAAAGCGCATCTATAAATACATGGTTAAACTCATTATTCAATACACTTGACTTTAATATTATTCTAAGTCTTAGAGACCTAGAATTAAAAGTATTCTCTCGAACCTCTGGCGAATTTCCTAGTTGTTCAAAAGAGGATTACACCGGAGTTCTAAGAACTTGCAATTGATGATCAATTGCGTGTGCACCCTCAGATTATACTAAAAGACTACAGATTAATTCAAACCGTTAGTGTTCTTTCGATGCATTACAATTACTATATACATGTTATCTGATTGCATGTATTTTACATTATTACATAATCATCCTACAGTTCGTCATTTGTTGAGTTTGAAACATAAATTTTCAAATTTCGATGCGTAGACAAACACAACAAAACTCTACAGGAAAGACACAATTTACTATCTAAGCTTACACTTGTAACCAATATTCTCGATCAATATACCAATGCACTTGTTCATTATTCATTCAGGATCTAACATATTTATTTATTTATTTATTTTATTTTCTTATTATTTTACTTACCGAATCTCGCATTCGTTATTCTTATAGCTTAGCTCGTGCTACCGGACTCATTAAGGAGTTCTCCTCGGATCGGATACAACATACTTATCTTTAAACTACAAAATACAAATCTCTAACTGTGTTTTTGGTTAAAATCATTTTTACCGAAAAACACAATTACTATTTATTTTTATGCATCGTCTTATCTTGTACTATTATTTACAACATAAAATCATTCAATTAAACTTCGGTTAATGCAAAAATAAAATAAATTGAGATTTATATATTTCACACTGAAAATCTAATATGGTGTAATAAATAGTTTTTTCTCTACGACAATTTTCTGGAGGCTAACCCACATTGTGGGCATCTTTTTTCAGGTAACCCGAGTATTTTTTTTCCTTACACTATCTATCTTTAAAGTCAGTGCATGAGCTAAATTTGTTCCATTTGATCTTTTTTCATGGGAATGTCATTGTCTCCTCCACCATCGAACTTTTCAAATACATATCTTCATCTTTTCATGACGTAAAGATGTTGACAGAGGAAAATTGGTGCCTCTGAGATGAGATTTCCCAGCTCTGGTTCGAGCATATTGATCTCTTGTAATGAAGGAGTTCTGTGGGAAGAGGCCAAACATGCTTTGACAACTCGGGTGGAGACCTTCTAGACCATGACTTATTTTGAATATACTTCAGGAGGGAATAAGTATATTTATTTGTCTTATTTTGCTTTTGTTTTTGCTTGTGCTTTGTATTGAGTCGAGAGTCTCTCGGAAACAATCATTCCACCGACCTAGGTAGAGATAAGATTTGCGTACACTCTACCATCTATAGATCCACATTATGAGATTTCACTGAGTATGTTGTTGTTGTATGTGGCCCAATTAATGTAAAGCCCATAATTAATATTTGATGAAAAATAAATCTCGTCAGTTAGATAGGTCATTTGATGGACGCACCAGATTAAATTCAACATCTATACATTGATCCTCGTTTCACCATTAGGATTACCACATATCATCTACACAATTTCATCGTTGTCGGCTGTGACAAGATAAGGCTAGGGCAAAGAGGTAGAAATCAATTTCGACTAATGTTTCGACTTCTGTAATAATAATGTTTCGACTTCTGGACCATGACAAAATAAGATGATGAAGAAGAAAGATGGGATCTTGGGGTGGGTGAGGGCTCTTTAAAATATTTTCCTTTTTTCCCAATTAAATATACTTTTTATTTTTCTTTTTCTTTTTAATTTTTACACATGTTGTACAAAATTAATATTGAGGACGCTGGATTTGGGAATTTTCTGTGTATCTTTTATTCATCAATCTGTGATGTATATATATACAATGCTATATAACAAAATAAAAGAAAACTAATTACACTTGTTCTATTTTAATTTGTTAATGTGTAACAAACTTTTTATTCACTTGCTGGTCATGTGACCACAATAAATCTGCTATGATTCTAATCCAAATGTGGATATTTAATCTATCAATTGCGTGTTGTGTGGCTGAGATGGAAACACCTGTTAATTGCAAGTGGAGGAGTCCTTCACGTCTTCTTTACGTCAAGTGTAGTTTATGTCTTATTACAACTGTCTCTTTCCATTTCTCTTTCATCTATCTTCTCCTTTTCTTCTTCATTTCTTCTTTGGACATTCATGGGGTTTCTGGGTTTCTGTACGCTAACATCCCCCCTCAAGTTGGCGGGTAGAGACATGACCCCCAACTTGTTTAAAATTTCTTTGTGAGAAACCCCAGAAAGGGGCTTAGTAAAAAGATCTGCAAGCTGATCTTTAGAGGGAACGAAGGAAAGTGTAATCAAACCGGATTGAAACTGTTGACGCACAAAGTGACAGTCCAACTTAACATGTTTGGTGCGCTCGTGAAAAACCGGATTATGAGCTATATGAATGGCAGCTTGGCTATCAGAGTGGAGCGAAATTGGGAGTGAAATTGGAGCAGAGAGATCCTCAAGAAGACGAATTAACCAAGTAAGCTCAGCAGTAACACGACGCATGGACCGATATTCCGCTTCTGCAGAAGATAAAGAGATCGAGATTTGTTTCTTCGATTTCCACGAGATAGGAGCACCTCCAAGGGTAATAAAAAACCACTGAGTGACATACGAGAATCTTTACACGAAGCCCAGTCCGCATCGCAAAAAGCTAGTAGAGAAAAAGATGGATTGAAAGATAGTAAGATCCCTTGATCCGGATCTGAACTCATGTATCGTAAAACTCGTAAAGCAGCCGAGAAATGTGACAAACAAGGTCGTTGCATGTATTGACTCAGAGCGAGAACATCAAATGACAGATCTGGACGAGTATTGGTCAAATAATTCAACTTTCCGACCAAGTGACGATAAAGCGTGTGGTTATCCATGCGAGGACTATCATCTGCTCGAAGTTTGGATGATGGATCCAATGGAGAACCAACTTTAGGTAAATGAGAAACATCGAAATCACGAAGCAGATCTGAGGTAAACTTTCTTTGATTTACAATAAAACCATGCTCCTCTCGTAGAACTTCCATGCCAAGAAAATAATGAATTTCTCCCAAGTTCTTAACTTTGAATTCTGTATTGAGAAAACATTTGATATTCTCGAGTTCACTCAAATCATCCCCTGTTAGGAGAATGTCGTCTACATAGACTGCTAGGATGGAAATTTGTGACCCATTCTGCTTGAAAAACGGAGAATAATCGTTTAAGGAAGAGGAATAACCTTTGAAACTTAATGCTCCTGCAAGCCTAGCATACCACTGCCGTGAAGCTTGCTTTAAACCGTATAGAGATTTTTTCAGAAGACAGACGTATTTAGGACTAAGAGGTGTCATTCCTGCTGAAAATTTCATAAAAACCTCTTCTTGTAGGTCACCATGCAAAAATGCATTGTTCACATATAGTTGTGAAACAATCCACTTTTTCTTAGATGCAATGGTAAGTAAACACCGGATAGTGGTCATTTTTACAACAGGTGAAAATGTTTCTCCATAGTCTATGCCCTCTCTTTGAATATCCCCTCTCACCACAAGCCTTGTCTTTAGTCTTTCAATGCTGCCATCTGAGAGGTGCTTTATCTTGTATACCCATTTGCAAGATAAAGCTTTCTTCCCCTTAGGCAATATCATAACTTCCCAGATTTGATTGTTTTCTAAAGCCTGAATTTCCGAGTTCATGGCCTCTCTCCATTCTGGATGTTGGGAAGCCTGGTTGTAGCAACTAGGCTCAGTAATGTTAGAAAGGGAATGGAATAGTTGCTGATTGTTGAGGGATAGTGAAGAGAAAGCGTAACTCCTAGGCTTATGTGAGTGATCAAAGCAATTTGTTTTTAGATCAGTGAAGACCACACTATTGCAAATGTAGTCTTTTAGATAAACAGGTTCATGGGAGATCTTGCTAGACTTTCTTGGTTATAGGGACATAGGTGGAAAGAGAAATAGAAGAGTCAAGTTGTGGTAATGGGGGCTGATCTGTAGAATTCATTTGTTGAGGATAACTCAATGACAAATGAGTGAGTGTAGATTCAGATCTTGGACAATAATTAAGAATATGAGATGTATGTGGAGGTTCTGAGGGTGTAGTTGGGTGAAAAGAATCATCAACAGATGGTGCTGGTTGAGTGTGGAGTGGAAAATCAGAATGATGATCTAAGGAAGAAGGGGAATTTTAAAAAATAGGTGTGTGTGAATTATCAGATGAGTTGAAAAGGAAATGTGATTCATGAAATTTGACATCTCTGGATACAAATACTTTCTTTTTATCAAGAGATAGCAGTTTATATCCTTTTTGTTGTAAAGGATATCCTAATAAGACACAAGCAGTAGCTCTTTCATCAAACTTATTTCTTCCTTGTGCTAGAGTGGAAGCATAACACAAACACCCAAAATTTCTCAAATGATCATAAGTAGGTTTTTGTCCAAACAGTACTTCATAAGGTGTCTGTCCCATGAGCACACTAGATGACAATCTATTAATGATATGTGTAGCAGTCAGAATAGATTCTCCCCAGTAAGACATAGGCAATTTGGATTGGAACATCAACCCTCTAGCAATCTCTAAGAGGTGTCTATTCTTCCTCTCAACAATTCCATTTTGTTGAGGGGTAGCTACACAAGACAATTGATGCAAGATCCCCTGTGAATCAAGAAATGTTGCTTCTTGTGTTCCTTTCCCCAACTCCAAAGCATTGTCAGACCTGATCATTTTAACCTTCACATTGAATTGTCTTTCTACCATAGATAGAAAACCTTTTAGCACAGGAAAAGCATCACTCTTAGCACCTAGTAAGAAAGTCAATGTTCCTCTACTGAAATCATATACTATGGTGAGAAAGAACCTGAAACCATTGTAAGTATTACACTTGTAGGGACCCCAAGTGTCTATATGGATGAGATCAAAGATGTGTTTGGACTTTATGCTACTAGTAGGAAAGGGTTGTCTAGTTTGTTTAGCTCTAGGACACACATCACAAATAAAATCAAAATTGAAGTCACAAGGAAGAAAACTTAAACGTTTGATTGCTGAAAATGGGAGGTGTCCCAGCCTTACATGCCAAAGCTTTACATTAGGAACAACATTAACATGTATTTGATTAGAAACTTAAACTGATTGTGAAATGAAATTTCTTCCTTTTGGAGTTGAAAATACATCATTGGAATTGAAAGTACTTCTAGACCTAACATTATCAGGATCCAATAGATAGAGTCCCTCTCTAACTTCACCAAAAGCTTGAGGACTCTTCATTGAAAGGTCCTGCAACAAACATCCAGTAGTTGTGAATAGGACATCATATTGAAATTGGACACGGAACTTGTGGACTGATAACAGATTATACTTAAAATCTGGGACAAGGAGCACATCAGTTATGACATGACCTGGTAAAATAGAGATATTGCCTATATGGGTTACACTTACCTTGAAAGAATTAGGTAAGTTAATGTTTAAAGGCACATGGAGAGGAACTAGAAATAAGAAAGAGTTGAAATCAAAACACATGTGTTCTGAAGCTCCTGAATCAATGATCCAAGTATTTTGTTTAAGACCAGTGAATACAGAATTTGAGTATTTAAGAATGGTACCAGCCACTGCATTTGCATTGATTCATATTTTTCCTGCTTGTGTCAATTTACTTTGCTTATACATCTGCATCATTTCTGCAATATGCTCTTTGCTAAACTGCTATTCAAAATTGCCATCATTGACTCCAAAATCTTGTCCTCCAATGTTTTCCTCTTCCTCACTAGTTAAACTTGCATTTGCTTTAATCTGGGGCTGATAGTTTCTGGAGTTAGTAAACTCAAAATCTGTAGGGAATCCATGCAGTCTGTAGCAAGCATCTTGAACATGTCATGTTTTTCCACAATAGGTGCAAGATACATTTGGTTCATATTTCTTCTTCCCCTTAAATTTGTTATGTGGCTTGGCAGTCCTCTGGTTTGAATTATTGTATTTCTGATATGTGTTTGTTCCTCTTGCTGCTTGGTTTTTAAATTTATGTGTATTTCTTCCCTGTCCATTAGCCATTAATGCTGCAAAGTTAGCAAATAATTTGCCGTTTGGTTGTTTTGTTGTCATAAATGATGCAGAATCAGAGGTGAAATGTGCATTTGCATACACTTCCATTTGATTCTCATATTGCAAAAGCAGAGAATATGCAACATCCATTCCAGGCAAAGAATTCATCGTAAGAATGTTTCCCCTTGCCTGAGCATATACATCATTTAGTCCCATTAGGAATTGAATCAACCTCTGATCTTCCAGGGATTTTATTAATTTTGCTTTCCCATTACAAGTGCATTCACATGAACAACAAATATTCACATTTATCCCATCTAATTCATCCCATAATCTCTTAAGTTTGGTGAAGTACCCATCAACGTCACTATTACCTTGTACTAGGCCTGTTAATTCCTTTTGTAGATGATAGAGTTTGGCACCATTTGACTTGCCAAAACTCTGTTCTAGACTGTCCCAGAGTTCTTTTGCAGTCTTGGAACTCATCACACTGTCTGCAATTTCCTTAGATAATGCATTTGATATCCAGCATATAATCATATCATTAACACAACTCCATTGTTCAAAATCTGCAGATTTTAGATCTGGAGCTTTACATGTTCCATTGATGAAACCAAGTTTCCTCTTGGCTGATAGGGATAGAATAATGGATCTCCTCCAATCTGGGTATCCTCTTCCATAAAAAACAGTGTTGACTAGAGTCATACCAGGTGAATCTGAATTGTTTAGGTGATGAGGATGTCCAATTTCATATGACATTCTTTTCTCACCACTGCCTGATTCCGTTACATTTGCTTCAGCCATTTCGGTTTACTAAGAGTCTGAAGAAGATGTTGCCACAGATCTGGATCGAGCAAGCTCTGATACCATGTACAAAGTTAATATTGAGGACACTGGATTTGGGAATTTTCTGTGCATCTTTTATTCATCAATCTGTGATGTATATATATACAATGCTATGTAGCAAAATAAAAGAAAACTAATTACACTTGTCCTATTCTAATTTATTAATGTGTAACAAACTTTTTATTCACGTGCTGGTAATGTGACCACAATAAATCTGCTATGATTCTAATTCTAAGGTGGAGATTTAATATATCAATTGCGTGTTGTGTGACTGAGATGGAAACACATGTTAATTGCAAGTGGATGAGTCCTTCACGTCTCCTTTACGTCAAATGTAGTTTATGTCTTATTACAACTGTCTCTTTCCATTTCTCTTTCATCTGTCTTCTCCTTTTCTTCTTCATTTCTTCTTTGCACATTCATGGGGTTTCTGTACGCTAACACATGTCCCTTTGCTATTAGTTATTTTACCATGTCATTGGCGCTTGTATCACAAACATGAGGTAAGCTAGATAGGGGTATTAACCAGTTAATTTAAATCAAGTTAAGGTGTCTATCTATTATTCTACCTATAATAAGGAAAAAAAACTTGGGTGCATGATTTTAATACTATATTTTTAAATGCTCTGCAAGAAAAAAACCCCAGATAAAACTTGAAAATAACTGTAAATTATCATTTTGTTGTCACGTGGATGGAGAAACGCTACGAAGAAGATGTAAATATTCAATTGGCGGAGACGGCTTCGGCAGAAAAGTAAGAGAAAGAATGCAGAGTGAAATTTTAGGATTTAGCTAAAATTCTCCTTATTTTGAGCCTAAGATCATCTCAAGCAGGAGATAATTGAAATTACCTTTATCTCATACCACATCAGATTATTCATCTGTTACATCATCAAATATATCAATTATCACACACTCCACAACAAGATATATTTCATAAAATAATTCATTTTTTCTTTCATCCACATCAATACATATACCCCACCATATATATTCATTCTACCTCATTTTCTATTTTGTATATGATATTATTCTTGTAATTCATATTATTACACATATAATAATAAAATTATAAATTACTTATATTCATTTAATTTTGACACTTATCAAATTTATTATAATATTAAAACACAACAATACATAATTTTATTAATGAAGATAAATTAATCGTTCAATTTATCAAAAACACACTAAAACATTGATATTAAAATCACAAATTGAGCATTAATTTTCGGTTGTTCCAAACTTTTGCCAAATTCTAAACTTTTCGATTATACGGATATTGCATACCAAAATTAGTTGACATCATATATGTCACTTGAAAATTGGATGACATATTTTGAGAATTTTGTGGACGTTGATTATTGAGATTTTGTAGTTGGTTAGGAAATATAAAATTTGGAGGAAGATTAAAATTTTGATTATGATCCATATTAAAAAAATAGCTAATAATTTGGAAGAAGATAGAAATTTGGAGAAAATAGCTAAAATATTTTGGTGTCCAAATGAAGTAAACTTAGTCTCTTTTTATAGATCTTGAAAAATAAAAAAAATTGGTGTTTTTTTTTTAATTCGGTCAAATTATTGGTCAAAAATAGCAAATAAAGTAGCGGTAAAAAATGAATTTCTGGCAGTCAATCGCAGACGGCCACATGGCGTTGCAGGAGACATTGTCTCCTTCTCCAGCAGAAGACATTGTCTCCACGTGACAAGATTATATCCTATATATTCAATAATTCTCAATTATTTTCACGTCAACATGCCATTCAAATTGTCTCATGCTGTGTGTAATTATTGGAGACAATGTCCCATGTTGGAGATGGTCTAAGGACTATTTCGGGTCATTTCCTTAAATTTGGGCCTTTTCTTTTTGCTATCAGGCCACACCATGTCTTTTTCCCTTTTTTTCAATTTTTTGCCCTGAAATTGGACTTGGTGCGAGCTTGGGCTAAAAACTGTGTTATATGTACAGAAAGGTTTGTGTTGGGCCAAGAGTGATCGGCCCAAAAGCAACGAAAATTTGAAACCCAAAGAGTCCAAAATTTGACCCAAAAGAAAAGTGTAGGCGGCAAAGTGGATTTTACAATTCAAAACAATAGCCAAAAATTGCAAATAAAATGTGGCAGTAAATAAAACATTACAGATCTGACCACTCTCTTTATCTTCTCCTCAAATATCCTCTCCCTCTCCTTAGCCCAAAAGTTCAAAGGTATCCTCTCTTTAATTTAATTAATAATCATTAATAATAATAATAATTGGTTGGTTTGTTGTAGTTTGCTTGTTGGGTAGTAATAGATTTGGGTAAAAACACTAATTTTTTCTTTTGGGTATTTTCTTGTTTATTTGTAATTCTTGATTTGTTGGTGAAAGGTTTAACTTTTCTCTTCAGTTTTGAATTGTTGGAAAAACCCTTTTTATTTGTGGGTTTTTCTCGAATTTATTAGTCTGTGTTGGTGTTTCTTTGAATAGTGCTACATGGAAAAATGATTTCCACCCTTTTTGTGTTTTTTCCCATTAATTTGGAGTAAAGATCTGTCTTTTAATTGTTTAGTTTTAGGGGTAAAAATCAGATCTTTACTTCATCTTTAGGGTTTATCGTTGATACGAATTTCAAGAAGCTTCTTGTTTTTTTCTTTATTTTTCTGTTATTCAATATACCTTTAGGCCTCGTTTGGTACTAGTGATAAGAGATAATTAATCTCGGAATTAAATTTGAGAAAACCCCGTGATTAGTTAGCCCCCTTGATTGTAGTGTTATTTGATCTCATATTGGGGGTGTTATAACAACCCCATAATCACTAAGCCCTCAGATCTTGTTTGGTATGAGGGATAAGGGATATTTAGTTGTTTGATTGGGATAAAATCGTCGTATATCTAAGTTCGGGATTAGTTACCCCGAGATTGTAGTGTTAGTTTTATCCACTGTGAGGGCGGAATGACTAATCTTGGGATAACTAATTCCTGTATAATTAATTCCGGGATAGCTTGTTCGCCAACCAAATGAGCGCTTAAAGATTAAAACTAAAACAAAATGCTAACTTGTTTTCTTGAAAATTAATGAAGAATTGGAGATGGCGGGGAAAGGTGGAAAAGGGCTCTTAGCAGGAAAGACAACAGCAGCGGCAGCAGCAGCAGCCAACAAGGAAAAAGACAAGAAAAGACCAGTTTCTCGCTCATCTCGAGCAGGTCTTCAGGTAATTCTATTTGTCTTTTACAGCAAAAATTTGGATTTTGTTGTTACAGTTTTTATGTTGGAAGGGTTTCAAGGAATGTGCAAAATCTAAGTTAAAGCTGGTTGCTTTTTCTGTTTAATTATGTTTATGTATGTATTAGCTGTCTTTTCATGTATATACATGTGTTTTTATACAAACTGTATGTCTTATACAAACGCTATAGCCAATAATACAAGGATGCGTTTTACAAAGATAAATACAATTTGATGTTATCTGTAGAATTCCAGTCTGCTTAGTTGTCCTTTTCAATGTAATCTACTCGTGTCTCAATTGCTACTAAGGCTAAAGAACATGTTTTGAAGGTGTAAATTACATTGTTGATATATGGCCAAAATCTCTTTTAGTTTTTGTCATGCAGTTCATCTTTGAATGCATATGTTTTATAATGAACATACTGCAATAGCATAATGATATCTGTTTAGTCAATTACTGCAGCATTGAATGTTATCTCAGTCATGTGATATTCAAATAGCACATATGATAGGGAAAATGCATATTTTGGACCCTAAACTTGTCCCGGAAAGTCACATGCGTAGTAAAAATGACCTAAATTTTATGGGCGCCCTTTTATCCCTTTGTGCTTGTTTAACTTGGAAGTAATACCCCTTTGTCTGTCCTAGAACCATTTATAAGCTCAGTGGTGAAGTGCACACACTCCACGTCACATTCCACCTCAGAAAATACTTGAGAGGAATTCTTTGAATTTTTTGCGTTCCTATCTTTCTCGCAAGCACACACTAGATACAATGGAAATATGAACCACCAAACCACATTACTTTTCTGACTTCACATTAACATACTAAGTTATCTCCTTTAGAGTTTGATCTTTGCAGTCTGATTGGTTGCTGTCCATTCCAATTCAACTACACAATCAATTAAATCTAGGCCCTTCACTCATCAGTTCTACCTTTTCATTGACAAAATGGACTGCAAAAATTATTCTTATTATTAACCTTCAGGTACCACCATAGGTTTTGATCCACACAAACATTTCAATCCCAAGGATAGTTCATTGGTGCATCTTATCTGTTCTCAATTAATATTGTGAAGCTGGAAAACACAAAGGGTTTCTTCCTTATTCACTATGGGTGATTCATTATCCATGTTCCTACATTCCCCATGTTTAACATTTCGATATTCTCTCCAAACTCACCTAGACAACTTCATTTTACAGTTGAACGCTCCCAAGAAATAAATAATGTTACTTTGAGTTAGATGATGTTTTTCACACCTATATTACATAATGCTACTATTTTCACATTGATGCGACAATTGATGCTCCCTTTGCTGTCCGGAGGTAGTGAGTTCTTGACTTCTTTCTACTTGGCCTCCAGATCAGAGAGTGAAAGCGAACCCTTGGGATGGGTAATCACTGCTGGGTTTTGTGATTTTGTTGCATTATTTGAGGTGGTGGCGGCGGCATGTGGTGTGGTCATTGCAGATTTGAAATTGTTGTGGGATGAAAGTAATGGGGTTGACGATTGTGGGGTGGGGGGTGGGGGGGGGGGTAATGGGTACACTTGGGACAAGAATAAGGGGTTGCTCACACAGTTGAAGTGTGAAACTGACTTTTCTGGACAAGTTTAGGTTGCAAAATGTATATTTTCCCTAAATGATAATGCTAAATGTGATGCCCTCTTGCTCTAATAAGATCTTGCAAATAAGGGTATGATTGTATATGGCGTCCTGAAATCAGTTTTTTACTAGGACATGTCCTTTTTCACTGCATTTAGCACATTGTAAAGAAGTCTTTTACGATTATTGGTGATATTATGAGTAGTATTGTATATATTTATTTCGTGAAATGTTGTATTATGTGCAGTATATCTTTTTCGTGAAATATTGTACAATGCTTGATATGATTTTTTCGACATGTTTGTGGGATTATAGTTTCCAGTTGGTAGAATTCACCGTCAACTCAAGTCCAGAACCTCAGCTCATGGAAGAGTTGGTGCCACAGCAGCTGTTTACTCTGCTGCAATTCTGGAATACCTGACAGCAGAGGTTCTTGAACTGGCTGGTAATGCTAGCAAGGATCTGAAAGTGAAGAGGATCACACCAAGGCACTTGCAGCTTGCCATCCGTGGAGATGAGGAACTTGACACGCTTATTAAAGGGACCATTGCTGGTGGTGGTGTCATCCCTCACATTCACAAATCGCTCATAAACAAAACTACCAAGGAGTGAAATTCTCCCGGTTTAACTTTGTTGTCTCTTGATGTAATGACAGTTTGTGACTTTGTGTTAGTGACTTTGTTCTGTTTTCTGGTTTGATATTAGTAGTCTTGTACTTTGGTTTAGGAACAGATTCTCGGTCATGTTTTATCAAGTAAACTTGTAGGGGGTAGGGAAATTGGAAATGTTAATGTTAATTTGACATTTATATCGTGTTGTTGCTTGTTGGTATGTGGATGCATGTATGCCATTGAACCTGTTGCTGTAAATGCTTATCGTATTTTAATGATTTGTTTAGAAGATTGTAGATCTCCTGACAAAACATATTATACAAATTTTACTACTCCCTCCGTTAACTTTTCATTTTTACTTTGTCGCTTTTAGCGTATCAAGATTAATTTTGTTCTCATGTTTTATTCATAGTATTAATTATTCATTTCAAATCATTTTTCAACTTTATTAAAATTATGCATCAATTAATATGATATCATTATAAATTATGAATTTTATTTATTATTTCTTAAGGGGTGTGCGGAGTACTTATAATCCGGATTAAGGCTGTCTAACGGGCGGGGCGGGACCCGACGGGAAGTGGGAGGGTTGGGACTCGGGTTCCGGCGGGCCAAGCGGGCTGGGATAGGTGGGACGAGAAGAGTCGGGATATGTTTTTTTTTACCACTTAATTTTAAAAAATAATATATAAAAACAATTCAATAATTGAACAAGATAGTGTAATAAAAATATTTCAAGATTTTTTTTGTGTCTCTTATATTATTTAATAGAAATACAATTTTTTTGTAACATAATTTCAAAATTGCAACTTTGTGGTGTTGTTCAAAAGTTGCGACCACATAGTAAAATTGCAATTAAAAAAATTACACATGCAACCATACTTTTTCGAATATTCTCACAATGTCTTGAGGATCTTCTGTTTGAATTGGAATTTGTTTGTCAAATACTTCAACGTCGCTTCTTGTTCCCTCGGACAAGATTTCGTTGTAGTTGTAGTCTTCTTCTTCGTTGATCTCCGGTTGACTGCACTTTCTACGCTCTGCTCGAATCCAGTCTCTGAATAGAACTGCAATCTCCAATGTGTCTCTAGCCAATGAATGTATGTGCTCTCCTATTTGAAATTTTCTCGCAGAAAAGACGCATTCAGACGCTGTTGATGACACTTGAATGTTCAACACATCTCGGGTCTTTGATAGTGTCAGAAATGTCTTCTCATTCTCCCTGCAGTATTTCAGCAAGTCTTCATGTCCATCATCATTGTCAATTAATTCGTACGGTACAACACCCTGCAAAACATAAACATCCAATTCGCTAACTTGTGAAGAAGTTGAACCACTATACATTTTATTTCTAAGGCCTTAAATACTAGCAGCAAAAACCACATGTTTTTTATAAGGTTGTAGCGAAGTAGTAGAAGATGGTACAAAAGCCGGTTGATTATTTGCACTTTGCTCTTGGTAATATGTTTATACTTTTTTGCATTCCGTGTGTATGCTAGACGTAACTTCTTCTTTAGTTGGTGTGTGAGTTGGTTCTTCAGTTGGGTCCGTTGGAAGTACTTCTATACAATCATAAATCGTTTGTACAAGTGCTTTACAATCGTCTACTTTAATAGTTAGATTTAATACAACACCAACAATATAAATAGTGGGAATAGGAAAAAAGTTATTTTTAATTTTATAAACATTTTTTCAATAGATGCCTTATAAGTTGGTTTTTGCATATATTCATTAAGTAATAAAAATATTAGAGCTATATAAAATAACATATTTGAAATAGTAGGATAATAAATACCGAAAAATTCTTTAGTAGCTTGATAAAATTTCTCTAAAATCCATTAAGTTCTAAAAATTTTGCCCAATCATTATCTACAAGCATATCCCTTGAATTTTTATTATGGACGTTAAATAATAAAGCTATAGGTTGTCTATAATCGTAAGCAACAAGTAGTTGCTCATACAAAGAATTCCACCTAGTCGAAACTTCTTATGAAATTTTTCTATATGGTAATCCACAATCATGACATGTTTAATTATACTCTTTGCGTCTTTGTATTTTTTTACCTTTAAAAATAAAGTTTATAGCAAATTATATTTTATCAAGAATATTTTCAAAAATTTTTAGGTGATCCTTTACAACTAAGTTATAAATATGACACACATATCTTATATGAAAATGATCAAAAAGATGGAGTTAATCTAAATTTTAAAAGTCTTATAGCATAATCATTAGAACTAGCATTATCTAATGCAATAGTCATAATTTTATCAGTTATTTCATAATATTCACAAATTTTATTAATATTTTATGCGATAAAACTTCCAGTGTGCCTATCATCTATATATCTATATGCTAAAATACATTTTTGCATAAACCAATTTTGATCTATCCAATGACATGTTACCGTTAAATAATCATTACCGTTAGTACTACGACTTATGTCAGAAGTGATAACCACTTTGCCATTAAAATGATACAGTGCATAACGTAAATATTGACATATTGTTGATATTCACTTGCATATTTAAAAACATTTCTTCTAACAGTTGATCTAAGAAAACCATTAAAAGCAGAATTAAATGTTTCTCAAATGTAATGAATAAACCAGGAGAGGAAGGAAATGAAAAAGGAAAACCCTCCACCGCAATTAATTTTGCCATATTTTCCTTATCTTTGTTTTTATCATATTTAGGATAAAAAATTCCACCGTCGTCGGGTTAATTTGACCTTGTACTTAGTCGAGGACACTATGTGAACCTTGTCCTGACTCAAATGTCACACCCGATATATTAGCTTGGTATTGATTCCACCTAGTTGTGTACTTGCCTTGTACACGCCTCAGTAAACCTCCCATCTCACCTTGACATTTTCTGTTTTTAAATCTATAAATATTATTACAAATTTTACATCTAGCTAGTTCATTCTCTTGGTCCCTATAAAAAAAAACTCATGTAGGTGATTTTAATTTTCGTTGTGTGGGGCCTCGACTCATACTAGGGGGAATATGAGACATTCCAGTTTGAGTTTGTCTCAGTCTGAGCCTGAAATTGAGGTATACTAGTGGATGTGTCATCTAAATTATCGTTTAAATTAAAGTCTGCTTCATCTACCTCATTTGGTGATGGTATATCATTAAAAATGCAGTATAATCTATATGACTGAAATCAATTAAATCATCGGGACTAGGAATATGATTACTAGAAGAAGTAGCCTTACCCTTGTTACCCCTACTAGAAGAAGCAACCTTACCCTTAAACATGCCTCTTAATCCTTTTATATAAATAAATAATTAAAGTAAATGAAATTAAGTGTGATAATTAAAATTAAGTAACAATAATAATTTAAAGAAGGAACGAAGGTACCAAACGCCGACGTGTAATCGAGGTTGAAAATTGAAACTTTGCTCGATGAATATCCTCAAGCTAGTTGCCAACTTCACTCTCAATTTTGAACTTTGATATAAATGAGCAAAAATATATATTTGGTAAGGCAATGTAGAATTATAGAGAGATAAATTGAGATATTAAAGAGATGGTAGGAAGATTTATGAGAAAAATGAGGTATTTATAGTTGCGAATAAGGTTAAAGTGCAAATATATTAACTTATTTAACTATAAATATTAATGGAGGGGTTTATGGTGTGGGGGGGGGGGCAAAAATGATCGTTATAGTCGTTGCACAATGGCCAAAATTAAAATTTGGCAATTTTACAAAGGGGGAGGGGGATGGGAAAGGGTCGGGACGGGTCGGGATCAGGTTGGGACTGGTCGGTTCGGGATCGGGACGTTCACACGCCCCGTCCCGAGTTTGAACCCCGACAATTATTTTTGGGGGGATCGGGGTCGGCCGGGTAGGGATCGGGCCGACATGACAGTGGACAACCTTAATCCGGATTCCGGACTAGTGTGCATTAATACAAGGCACACAAGAATCAATATTATTAATTTGTGTTGCCTATAAAGACGTATATAATGGGTTTTGAAGGCACTTTGCTATATTATAAATCCTCTTTATTTGAGGAACAATCTATCACACTAGAATCAATTAAGCTATGTTTATGCGGGCTAAATCATCTTTATTTGACTTTGGTTTGCTGTATGGTATATAATAGTCATGGTATAAAATACTACTAGTACATTATTTATTCCTTTTCCGTTGCTATTTTCTTTCTAATTGCTGTGTAACTTATATGAATCGTGGTATTATTTTATATCACCTCCTATGTGGGATAAGCAATACATGAATTAGTTATTACAACAACAATAACATATCCAGTGAAATTCCACAATATGGGGGTCTGGAGAGGGTAAATTATATGCAGACTTTACCTCTACCTTGGTAGGTAGAGCGGTTGTTTCCGAGAGACCATCGACTTAAGACAGAGCATAAGCACAAGCAAAGCAAAAGCAAAAGCAAAGAAAGAGCAAAGCAAAAGAAACGGTCAGACCCGGTAAAAAAAATTAAAGCAATATAAAAATACTGATATCAATAGCGAATAAGCCATGATAGCATTGGACTTGAGGATCACATGTTAGAAGGGAATGTCAATTTGATTATTACATCATGTATAATAACTAATTCATGTATAATTCAAAATCAAATAGAGTACATGATTTAGATTATACACTTTATGGGTGTGTTCCGTATGGAGGAAAATATTTTTCAAAAATATTCACATTTTCTCATATTCGTTTGGTCAAAATTTTTGAAAAACATTTTTTAGGAAAACAAGTTCTTTACAAATGGGAAAAAATGACTTCCCTAATCAAAGTAGGAAAAACTAGGGGTGTCCAGTGGGCCGGGCCGGGACAAGATTTGGGGGACGAGATTTGGGGGTACGGGGTGGGGGGTCGGGATCGGGACTTGGCGGGCCGGGATAGGGGGAACAGGAAGAGGTCCCGTCCCGTCCCACATCCCGCCGGAAGAGGGGACGGACTTTGGGGAGACAGGTCGGGTCGGTTTGGGGGATTTTAATTTTTTTAGACCCGTAATTTAAAAAAAATATATATTTAAACACTTAAATAATTGAAGAAATAGTGAATAAAAACATTCCAATGCTGTTTTTGTGGCTCTTACATTATTTAATAGAAATATAATTTTTTTGTAATACAATTTTAAAATTGCAACTTTATTTCGTAGTTCAAAAGTTGCAAATCACATAGTAAAATTTATGGCTGGCCAACGGGGCGGGGTGGGGCAGGGTTGGGGCGAGGTTGGCGGGGTCGGGGTCGGGGCGAGGCTGGCGGGGGCAGGGTCGGGGCGGCCCTTGTTACCCTACTAGTAGAACCATACATACCCAAAATACATGTTAATCCTTTCATTTTAATTTATGCTAATAAATAGATAAAGATAATGAAATTAAGTGCGCTAATTAAAATAAAGAAACAATAATAATTTAATAAAGGAACGAATGTACCAAACGCCGACGTAACGTCGACGTGTAATCGAGATGTTGAAAATTGAAACTTTGCTCGACGGATGATCCTCAAGCTAGTTGCCATCTTCACTTTCAATTTTCAAATGAATAAATAAAATTGAATACTTAGTAGACAATGTAGAGAGAATGAGAGATAGATTGAGAGATTATTAGAGATATGTAGGAAGATTTGTGAGAAAGAATGAAGAGAAAATGAAGTATTTATAGTTGGAAAAATTGAGTTAAAGTATAAATATAATAACTTAAGGGTTAAAAATAAATATTAGGGGGTAGGGGGGTTGGGGGAGGGGGGCTGGGGATTTGACCGCCTGACAACGCAATTGGGCAAAGCCGCCAGGCAACGCCAAGCGGGCCTGAGGTGTGTGGAAGGGGTTGGGGTGGAGATTCGGTCGATATAATTTCTCGACCTCGTACCGATATCGATACCGAATACCGGTATACCGATATCGGTACAGGGCAGGTGGGGTCGGGGGTCGGTAAACCCCGTCCCGTTGGCCAGCCTTACTAAAATTGCCATTAAAAATTACATATTGAACCATACTTTTTCTAATTTCTTCACAATCTCTTGAGGATCTTCTGTTGGAATTGAAAGTTATTGATCAAATTGTTCGACGTCAGTTGGAGAAAAACACAGGGAGAGAAAGTAGTTGTAAATTTGTGCAACTTTAAATGGTCATAACTCTGCGCTCAGATGTCCGTTTTGGCGTGACCAATATTTAGGAAAATGTCATTTTTCTCAATCAATTTGAATTTCCCCCTAAATTGGTTTCTAATTTTCCATTTTCTTTAATAAAGATATGACGATATACAATAAATTTCAACGTCAAAATTCCGTGGTAATGTAGGTGTGAATGTCAATTTCAGTTTAAAATTCAATTAAGGAAATGAGGGGGGATGGGCGGGACGAGCCCTAGTCCCGTCTCGAGTTCGATCCCCTATACCGACGGTGGACATTACGATTTTTGCGGGCCGTGCCAGTCATGGATCGATTTCAGATCGGTCGTCTCCACCCACCGACACTCCTAGGAAAATAAGTCCACAAATGACATTTCACCAACCACACCCGACCTACCCCAACCATCAAACCCAACATCTCCCACAACCCTACGCACCCCATTCAATAGAATTATTTTTTTATTTTATAAAAATTGCTCTTTTTTTTGGTTTTCTATGACCTCCTCTCCCCCCACACCCTACCCACCCCCAATTTTTTTTTTTATAAAAAAAGTTTTGAATTTTTGTTTTTGATTTTCTACCCCTCCCCGCCCCCAACACCTCACCCACCCCTCCATTTTTTTAAAATTGTTTTGTTTTCTACGACACCTCCCCCCTCCTGCCCCAACACCTCATCCACCCCCTCCACGAATTATTATTTTTAATAAAAAAAGTTTTATTTGTTTTCAACGACAGTCCCCCTCCAATATTTTTTTAAAAAAAGGGCTTGAAAAGTTTTTTTCTTCTAATTTTCTACACCCACTCCCACCCCCCATGGCACACCTACCCCTCCCAAATTTTATACTTCATATTTAATGTTAGCTTATAAAAATGAGAAGTTTGCTTGGTGAAATTTGGTGTGGGGTTAGTGGTGGGGGTGAGGGATTAGTGGGTGGTGGTGGGGTGGAAATTTCCTATTTTTTTTATAATTCTTTTATAAAAATAAAATAAAATATATAAAATAAAGTATTTGGGAGGGGATGGGTGGGTGAGAGGATTGGATGGAGCGGTTCGGGTGTGTGGTGGTGTGGGGTAGGGATTGGTGAAGATGAAGTACGTTTGAGGAAGGGGAGGGTGGGTGGTTGGTGGAACTTGAGTGAGTATTTTCCGAAAAATATTTTCTACTAACGTCCAAATGAACATAAGAAAATAAGTAAGAAATTCACTTATTTTCCACTAGTCAACGAACCTGAGAAAATAAGTAGAAATGCCCTCATTTTCCAGGAAAATATTTTCTATGGAAAGCATTTTCCACAGTATCGAACACACTCTATATCTTATACGATTATCCGACTTCTATTCATCTTTAAGAATGTGTACCATAGAGTGTAGTGAGGAATCTATAATTGAACTCAAACGCCAATACTTGGAGTTTTCCGTAGTATATACTGTTAATGTTGAGTTTTGGTGTTATGACATTTTACCCAACATATCATTTTCAGTACTAAGTTAAAATAAAAAACGTTGGAACAAATGTCATGACATTCGGACCGACATTCTGGTAACAATTTTGCCTTACTTCACTGGACAGAACCTAAAATCATGGAGTTTTACCACAACGATAATTTTGACCTGGCAAAGGAGTCTGTGAAGCAGATTGAAAAACGTGGAAGACCAAGTCCAAGGTGTAGCTTTACTTGAGGAGCAAGTAGGGTGAAGAACAAGTCAAATCAGCTCCTATTTTCATGCCTCAAGCTACTGTTTCACGTGCCCACTTTTAGCTCAACTTCTACAACCAATTGATGAGCTTTTCAAGAAGGACCCTCTACTATAAATAGAGAGGGCAGAAGAGTGAATCAAGATCCAGAATCAAAATGTAAAAATACCAAGAGAGCTCTCGAGATTTTTTCTCAGAAATCTGGATCACGAAATGTTGCATGTATTTATGACGACATTCTGTGACATTACATTCGTTGTTTTAGATTCTAGATTAGCTTTGTATGGAGCGATTATAATGAGATGTTGTTCACTTCTATTTAGATAGATTTTTCAGGCATAAGTCATCTGCGACTTAACCTTTTTTATTCCTTTGTATTATCTTGTAAATCTTGTAAAGAAAGGAATATATTCAATTATATATATATATATATATATAATACCTTTGGTCATTGATCATCATGTGTTATATCAATATATAACCTATGAAAATTAAACATTTGTGTTCTTTATTTATTTCCGCTGCATTTTAACTCTTCAAAGGTTTTATTCTGCTTAGAAATGTTGTCATTGTGCTGCATTTACATTTCACGACATTTGCAAACTGTTCCAGCATTCGAATTTATTTTACTTTCAGTTTGTTTTTATTATTGCATAGCATAACCCCCGGGACCCAACAAGTTGTATCAGAGCCAACACTTGACATAATAAATGATTGGTCCTATTATTCAAAGCTATGGATCCGGCTAATCCAAATATTGGTAGACTTTCCATTTTAAATGGAACAAAATGTACCTATTGAGGATTCACCTACGTTCTCACATCAAATCAATTGATGTTAGAGCATGGAGATCTATAACCAATGGGTTTGTTGTTCAAATGTTGCTGCCGGATGAGAAAAATGACATTCAAAACCTGAATCCAAATGGACGGCGAAAGAAACCAATAATGCTAGCTTAACGAAAATGCCTTAGATTCAAATTTTTGGATGGGTTGATCTTTACATGTTCAATCTCATTCAAAACTGCCCAATGACTAAGGTTGCATGTGATACTTTACAAATTCATTGTTAATGTAGATCAAGTATTCGTCCAACAAAGCTACACATGATCATGAGCAAATATGAACATTTAAGGATGGAAGAGACGGATGATGTTAAATCTTATTTTGAAAGGCTCTCCGTTCTCTTCCAGAAAAGTTCAATTTAAAGATTTGTGCCATTGAAGAAGCTCACAATCTTGCTACTATAGACCTTCATACCTTGATGAGCATTCTCAAAACCTATGAGATGAACATTAAGAATCAAAGGGAACTATATTAGAGCAAGAATGTGGCACTTCAAGTTCAAATCCTCCAAGAATCAAATCAATGAAGAGGGTGAGAATCTTGAAGAAATTGGTGTAGGTGCTAATGTTGTCTTACTCACTCGAAAATACAATTTGATGGTGAGGAAGTTCAACAATGAGAGAAATCAATCTAAATCTAAAAGGCATCAAAACCAAGGCTTCAATCAAAAGTTCACCAAATTCCTTCCAAGTACTAAAAAAGAAAGGCAAAAAGAATGAGAAGAGGAAGGAGATCAAGAAGTTGAATCACAAGCAATGCTGACCACTATTTATGAACAGTTCCTGACTGAAAAATGAAAATGTCGTCTGTAATGTTGCCTCAGGTGTCACGACATTTCAGGCAACATCTGCAATGACATCTGCATCTCCAGCAACATCTGAAAGGTACATATTCTTTAACTATCCTGATGTTAATTGCTTTAGTGATTTTATTTATAGTGGTGAGGCTGAGAGTCTGGATCAAGTTTAATGCAAAGATGACATGATTAATGAATTACAAAACATTTGTAAAACATTAATCATAGAATCCAAGCAACTTGAGACAAAAGTAATATCTTTAACTCGTGAGAATATAGATCTAAAAGGCACAATAACCCGACTAGAGGTTGCACTTACCAAATAGGATACTGTATTTGGTAAGATTTGTGCAAAATTAGATTTAGCCAAAATAACCTTCCGTAAGCTCTACTCATGGACTTCTAAATTGAATGAGATACTCAGTTTTTAGTAAACTTTCGCATGCAGATATTGTGTACTAAAGCTCTCTTAAAACATGCTCTAGTTTGCTTGACAAAAATGAGAAAATGTGCTTTGTAAAAGAAAAAAGATTATATAATAGGTTCTCATATATGTCAAAGGATATGAAGTTTGTGTGTCGTCATTGTAACTCCCCTATTTATTTTTTTTAAAAAATCGTACTATTTTCAAATTTCAGAATTCTGTGAGCGAAATATTGCCTAAAATGTTGTCCAACATTTCCGACAACATTCAAAGCAACATTTCTGAGCTGTAAGGTAAAAAATGTTTAAAAGAGTTTGGATTCCCAAAATGGATGTAGCGTGTAATGTGCGATAACTACTTTAAGAACTAACATTTCAGGTTCTTGGTGCTTTGAGAGTAGATGTTCTCGTCACATGACAGGTACAAAAGAGTTTTCTAAAGAACTGTGAGTCATTAAATGGATGTAACGTAACTTATGGAGGTGGAAGTAAAAGAATTGGAAAAAGAATCCTGAATATTCCTGGATTTCCAACTTTAAGAAATGTCTTATACGATTGAAGGTTTAACGGCTAAATTGATGAGTCAATTGTGTAATGACAATCTGGAGGTGAAATTTAATGAGAATGCCGGAAAAGTTACGAATGAAGCTAAGGAATGTGTCATGTCAGGTACTAGAACAGGTGATAATTGCTATCTTGTTGCAAGACAAGAAACAAGCAATAATGTCAAGATCGACGACACAACACTATGACATCAAAAGTTGGGGCATGTCCACTACCGCAATCTGGAAAATTTAGTCTCATATGGAGCGGTTAGAGACTTACTCAACTTCAGTCATAAAGGTAAAACAGTCTGTGCAGATTGTCTCCAAGGTAAGCAAACCCATGTTTTCCATAATGTTGTCCAGAATGACGACAACATTCAGGTATGTCTCACTATTTTTTATTATTGCTCATGGATCTTATAGGTCTAATTGAGGTAGACAGTTTTGGAGGCATAAGATATTTCTATGTGATTGAAGATGATTTTTCTAGGTACTCATGGATATATTTTGAAAGAAAAATCACAAGACATGTTTAAAATTTTGCACTCTAGAATTAGGAACTTGTTCTATTCTCCTATTTTTCGGATTAATTCCGACCATGAAAAAGAATTTGAAAACATCTCCTTCACAAAAAATTGTGAGAAAAGAAGAATTTTCCATGATTTTTTTCTGCTCCCAAAAACTCCTTAACATAATGGGTAACATAAAGAAAGAATAGAACATGTCAATGAATGACTAGAGTTATGCTTAGTTCTAACAAATTGTCAAAGTTTTTTTTACTGTCTGTCACATCACTAATAGAGTCTACTTAAGGCCTGTAACAAAGATGACATCCCATGAAATTATAAATGAAAAGAAACCTAATGTGCGTTATTTTCATTTTTTGGGATGTATTTGTTACATTTTAAATGATAGAGATTATCTGGCTAAGTTTGATTCTAAGAGTGAAAGGAATTTTGTTGGCTATTTCCAAAATAGTCATGCTTACCGAGTGTACAATCGAAGGACAAAAACTGTACAAGAGTATACTGCTGAAGAACCAGATGTTGCCTCAAATGTTACGACATTCGGAGCAACATCTGAACCTGAACCAGAAACCACAAAGGGTGTGAATGAGGAGTCAAATGCTGAATTTCTAGATCAAAGGGTCCCCTCATCAAGGATTAGGAAGAATCATCCAATATGCCAGGTGATAGGGGGAGTGTTTGAAGGAAGTAGAACGAGAAGCAAAGAACCACTCAATTACAAAAGGTATGTGTGTATGTCTATCATATACTAAGAGGTTAGTCTTTCTTGTTTTATATATGCTCTAGAACCTATGTTTAGTGTTTGGTGTATGTGCTCGAGTCCAAGCCTGTTCCAAATTTTCCCACTTAAATGTTGTGAAACATGTCATTAGATATGTTGTCGGCACATGTGAGTTGGGAATTTGGTATTCCATAGATTCTAATCCTAATTTAATAGAATATAGTGATTTGGATTGGGCTAGTGACGTGGATGATAAAAAATGTACAAATAGAGGATATTTTTATCTTGGCAATAATCTTGTTTCTTGATAGAGTCATAAATAAAACTGTGTTTCACTTTCAACTGCTGAATCTGAATATGTAGCAGGTGGAAGTTGTTGTTCTCAATGTACATGACTAAGACACATGTTAAACGACTATGATTTTACTAGAAACATTTTAATTTTGTAGTATGATTAGACATAATTTTTTAAAGAGATTTGATTGAAAAACAGCTAGTTCAAATTGAACATGTTGACACTCTTTATCAACTAGTTGATACTTTCATAAAAGTTTTTGGACCATGAGAGATTTTCTAGTTTGGAAAAAAAATAATCTATTGGTCTTTGTAATATCTGAAACAGGCACTGTTGGACGAATATCGGCTGGAATGTCTCTAACATTTCGGGTGACATTTACCCTTGTAATATTAGAATCTGATTTTCAGTACTTGTAAGTTGTAACGACTGATTTTTGTTCAACCAAGTATGATTTCCAAATGAGAACATGATTTTAATGTGATACCGTTCTCTGCGATGATATTAGATATCATAAAAAAGAGTATTAAAATAAGGCAAAGCCTTTCTAATTCTCGGCAACTGTGCAATACGGGCAAAGCCCTTGAATTGATACCGTTCCTATACTATAGGAGTATCAAAGTGCTTAAACAAAGAAAAAAATTATGAGAATGCTAAATAAGTATTCTTGTTTTGACACGAAAATGAATTTTGTATGTGTTTTATGATTAGATCTAGGACTCAATGGAAAAATGTTACATTGGTCTGAAAGTTAAACTCATAAAAACATATATGAAACGTGTCTTGATTTGTTGTCGAAAGGAAGATGTTCTTGAAGGATCATGATACTTGTGTTGTACAAAATGTTGCCAACATTACTGTTGACATTTTCAGATAATGATATTTGTTGGGATGCGATGTATAACTGATTTTTGAAAATTCAGTTATTTTTTCCTATTTTTGTGTCTTGTTTGAATAGGAATTTCAAACTTTAAACTGATAAGATTAATTTTTATTCCTACTTTGATGTCTAGTTAGTTTATCATAATATTTTAGGTGTAAGTTATTGTGTATAATTGAAACACCTAAATCTAAGAGATTTTTGTTGCTAGAAAGATGTGAAGCCCCAAATTTGTTACAATAACAATAAACATTATTGTGTCTATGTGATTATGTTATTATTGTGTCTATGTGATTATGTTACGACCTTATTCACATTCGAGGACGAATGTTGCTTAAGGAGGAGAAAATGTAAAATCCGGAAAATAAATAAATAATAATATATAGTTGTGGTTGAGTTAATAAAAATATATATATATATAAGAAAACAAAGAATAAATTGCATGGGATAAAGTTAGTGTTAAAGTTGGATAAATAGATAGATGAAATGAAAATAAGAAAAAAAAAAACAAAAGAAGAAAAAAAAAAAGAAAAAAAGAAAGAAACAAACATGCAAAGATTGCACGACACCACTCCTTTAACCCTTCCCCTTCATTTCCCTTCAATCTTTTGGCTTTCCCCCTCCCATAGGTTATAGAAAACTCTCCACTTATACATTGTATTTACACACAAACAAAGTACATAACATAAAGGTTAGAAAATCAGAAAAAAACAAGGGAAAAGAAGAGGAAGAAAATACCAAGAGGGCAAGAAGAACAAGAATCAAAATACTAGAGAGTAAGGATAATTTTAGCAACCACACAACAATAATCTTCACACTTACAAGGTGAGTTTTCTCACTCAGAAATTCTTGGTAACATCCTTTATTTTTAGTTCAATACATGTTAGGATAAGAATTGAGTGTTGAAAAGAAATATTGAACTTTTGATTGTTTAGACAACTAGTTGCGTCATGAACTTTACGAACTGTTCTCACTGAGTTATAATTGTTAGAATTTGATGAAATTCGGAAGAGTGGTACACCTCTCTGTTATGATCATATAGAACAAAAAATGAGGTAAAATGGACATACGGTTTGAAAGTTATCATAGTTCAAAGTTCCTGTCTTATATTTGGCCGAAATTCAGAAAGGCATAATTACGGACTGTTTTTATTGAGTTTTACTTATTAGAATTATATGAAAATTTACATGGTTGTAAATATCTCTGTTACAGACAGATATAGATAAAGATTTATTAAAACGGACTTACGAGTTGAGAGTTATTGTAGTTTGAAGTTGCTGCCTCGGATTCATCGGAATCCAGAAGGGCAGGACGTTGAAACGTAAAACTGTACTAATATGTGGGGAATATGAAAATTGTTTCTAAATGAAAGTTCTATATCTCTCTGTTTTGGACATTTTGAGATCTTACGGGGGTCTATCCGACTTACGGATTGAGAGTTATCTCTGTTTAAAGTTTCTGCCTCGGATCTATCGAGATCCAATAAGGGCAGCGAATAAAAGTGTAAAACTGTACCAAATGGTACAGAATATGAAAGGATGGTTCACATGGAGACGTGTAGCTCTCTGTTCTCGTCGTTTTGAGGTTTTATGGGGCTTGAACGGGTTTACAGATTAGGAGTTATGACTATTCTAAGATTGGGTTCTGTTTAATAAAAATTCTGCCGAAACAAATCTCATATGGCTGTTTTGAGGATAAATTTGTGTTAGTTACCCAAAGAAGTTTTAAATGAAATTTGGTACAGTGAAAGATCTCCGTCTTACCTTAGTTTCCGCTTGAGAAACACCTTAGTTGGAGTTATTGTTAAAAAGTTATAATCGTTACAAGTATGAATGACAGAATGTTGGGAAATAGAATATTATTTATTCGATCTTTTGAAAAATATGAAAAAGTGAATACGTGTTCACATACATATATAAATATAAACATAATGGATCGGGTTACACGCCGCAACAAAACGTAAAGTGAATACGTGTTCACAAATACGTAAATATAATGGGTCGGGTTGCACGCCGCAACAAAACGTAAAGTGAATACGCGTTCACAAATACGTAAATATAATGGATCGGGTTGCACGCCGCAACAAAACGTAAAGTGAATACGCGTTCACAAATACGTAAACATAATGGATCGGGTTGCACGCCGCAACAAAACGTAAAGTGAATACCTGTTCACAAATACGTAAATATAATGGATCGGGTTGCACGCCGCAACAAATATGAAAGATGAATACATGTTCATCTATATATAAATATGAAAAGTGAATACGCGTTCACAAATATATAAATGTAATAAACATGTGAAAATGCAGGGGAATGTCTTAACGTATAATACGAGAAAAAATGAAGTGTTAGTTAAACCGAGAATTTCCTATGAGGAATTGTTGCATATTTAAAAGTGTTGTAACCTGATATGTTTTTGCAATATGCTTATTACGTTATAATGTAATTGCACTTGGAATATTGTGGTGTTACTTTGAATTGCAGGGTAAGGTTCTCACTCAGCCCCAGATGGTAGAGCTGACTCTTTATTTAACATGTTTCAGGAAAGCGTGATAGAGGAAAGGCTCCACGCCAAGGCTAGCGATCGTCCCGCAGCCTCTTGTCATACCAAGTCCATTGCTTCGGACTTGGTACTCGTCGAGTTCGAATGTCGGGAGTTGTCTCGAAATGCCCGTGTGGAATGGTCTCCCTTCCAACTTAGAATAATCTTTGTCAGTATGTCTATGTAGAAATAATATTTGCACGAGCATGGGCTCGCGTTATGTTTTTTTTTATAAAGTCATAAACAGATTTCTTTATTGTTATTTTTATTAATCGCTCCGTATTTGAATATAAGTTCAAATTTCTAAATAAAGAGAATTAAATGGTGCTCCTGGTGGGAAATAATTGTCCAGGTGCCATCACGCCCTAAGTAAAGACTTAGGAAAAGTCGGGGCGTGACAAGTTGGTATCAAAGCTAAACCAGGTTAAGAGATTCTAGGAAGTTTTCTTCGAGTTGGGTGTTTGAACGGTTACTTATCATGACGCTGCGCGCCACCTTAGTAATAAGTGAGCGGAATAACATCCTAAAGTTTCTTCTTTCGCACTCTTCAGGCCTACCTTGAGTCTTTTCAAAGACTTGATTTCTCGTACTACCTCCTTCACACGGGTTAGAAAAGGGGATTGTACAACGTAATACTGACTAATATGATTTGTGTAGATGGCGATTATAAGGCGAGTTCCAACAAAGAGGGAAGTACTCATGGAACAGGCAAAGGGAATGAGAGCTCAGATGAAGTTCATGCGTCGTAAGATGGACTCAGAAGGTGATTTTGATGATTACATTGATGACACAATCGTACTATGTACATATTTGCTTAGGACTAGAAGGAAAAGGCGTTCATACGACCCGACCTTCTTCAACTTTCCAATTGGAGTCATACTACAGATAATAGTCAATTCCGTCCCAGAAAAGTTTCATTCCGCATTCAGAAAGGCAAGGATGCTAAGAGAAGATATTACAGAAAATTCATTGCACCAATTTCTGCATCAGGTAAGAGGAGTAAGGTATAGAATGAACTATATGGAAAGAGAAGCAAAAAGGAAGGTTCACAGGGAGTTGAATGCCAACCTGCAGAATAGACGAATCATGCGGTTAAGCCCTTTAGAACGCGTGATAGTAGGTGTCTGCTCCAAAGACAAGCGGCTATAGCGGGTTGCATGCGCGAGTTGACTGATGTGATGTATTGTAGTCATGACATTGTTATTTTAAAATATGATGAATGAAGTGCTATGAATACAAGAAAGAAAGGATATGTTTTATTAAATTATTTTTCGTGTTGGCATATTGTGGTGTTGCATGCTTATGAACTATAAGAAAATTTTAGGAGCTAGAGTAGACATTCCGTCTTCTAAAATATGAGTGTGTTTGTCTTCACAGAAAATGGTGAATTCACAAATCCCGGGGGCTCAAGAGAAGGTTCATCACGAAGCTCATGTACCTCCAGTTGACGTAGTGGTGTCCGGGCGGAGCGAGAAAATGTCTGAGAAAATGCCGGAGAGAACGAGTCAAATGGCCCAAGAAACGGTGGGACAAAACTAGATAGACTCATAGAGTTAATGACAGCTGTAGTTCCACACATGGTTCCGCCCGCACCTAGTGTCTCTCACATAGCCCGAACTGTAATCAGACGGTCCAGGGGACCGATCATGATCGCACTACGGACCGAGAGTGTAGAATCTCAAGCGCACTGATAGGCTATGGGCAAATTTTTTGAGGAGAAGAGAACCATCACTCGGGAAGGACCCCAAGGCCGACCCGATGGTATTCCTCGATGAAGTTGAAGACTTAATGTTCACATTGGGACGTGGAGACGCAGGCGTCAACTTGGTAGCGCACGACTAGTGGATGACGCAGGGGTGGAGGAATTTTAGGAAAAATCGTCCCCGATGTCACCACCAATGACTTGGGAGGTTGAGCGGCATTCATTGAGAAATTTATGCCTAACACGCCGCAAGGATGCGCCGCATGCGAGTTTGAACAATTGAAGCAAGGTGACCGCAGTGTACATGAATATGATACACGCCATGAGTTATCGGCATACAACACACATGTCGTCCCTACAGAAATGGATAGAGTCAAGCGATTTGTAGATGGTTTAAACCCGAACATAGCAGAGAAGGTGGTGGCGTTAGCCAACGATCGAACTTATCTTCAGATTGTCGATATGGCTTTGAGGGTAGAAGGTTTCGCTAAAGCAAAAAGAGAATATTCGCAGAAGAGATTTTGGACGTCAGGATCATTTAACCAGAGTCAAAATCAGAAGCAGGAGTTTAGTAAGGGATCTTCAGGACCGAACCAATCTGTGGGCCAGTCTTATTTCAAGCCTAAGGGGCACAGTTGGTCTAATTACCAAGGTATCAAGGACAAGGCCACCAACCCTAACACAGGAGGCGACAAACCGATTTGTAAGATTTGTCAAAGAAAACACACTGGAGAATGTCGGCTCTTAACGAAGACATGTTATAACTGTGGAGAGTCAGGCCACTATGCCAGGGATTGCAAGAAGAGGACTCAAACTCAATCTATTCAGGGGAGGTCAGAAGCAACCACAGCTGCCTACAGGGGAAATCAGGTAAACCAACCCCGCCAGAGTCAGGGAGGTCAACAACCCAACAATTCTAATCGGCTCTACGCTTTGCCCCAGAGGAATGAGGCAGAAGCATCTAATGCGGTGGTCACAGGTATTTTGCTAGTCTCGAGTATTCCTGCATTTGTATTATACGATCCCGACTCTACATTTTCATATGTGTCAATGGGCTTTGCTAAGAATTTACACGTAGAACCTTCTTATTTAAGTGAACCTTTTGAGGTTATGACACCAGTAGGGGCCTCAATTTGGGCCTCTCGGGTGGTAAATAATTTCCCATTAGAAGTGAATGGCAGGGGAACAATGGTGAACCTAGTACTACTTGATATGGTAGACTTCGACGTCATTTTGGGTATGGATTGGTTGTCGGCATGTTATGCCATGTTAGCTTGTCGACGAAAGATAGTGATATTAACTTTTCCCGGAGAACCAGAAATTGTTATAAGGGGTAGGCTTGGAATATCCTCAGGTCAGTTTATTTCCTACCTTGGGGCTCAAAAGTTATTGAGAAGTCACAGAGTGGAGTATGCATATCTGGCTAATATAGTGGATACCCAAAAAGAATCCCCAGCGGTGAATGATGTTTCTATTGTTCGAAATTTTCCGGAGGTTTTTCCTGAAGATCTTCCATGCCTTCCTTCGGATAGAGAAGTGGAGTTTGCCATAGAGTTAATTCCGGGTACAAGACCCATTTCTATTTGTCACGACCCGACCCTCGATCGCGATCGGTGCCCTACACAGGCACCCTTACGAGTAAACATCGAGAAAATCAGCGAACATACACGAAACTTAAAAATAAAACATCGTAAGTAAAACAAAGAGTTAGCCGATGTGCTACCTTCCGAACATATATAAAAACAACCGGCGGTTGCCTCTTTCTTTTACAACCGACCCACAAAATGTGACTACACTTAAGAGTTTTAACACCATCGTGTGGCGACAGGCCCCGCCATACCACGAATGAACATAAACGCGACAACTCCGAACACCGGAGCCATCTCAACTTGCGAACCGATCCTAAGCTCGCGGATCCACAATGTACCTAAACTGCGGCATGAACGCACTTCGGGCGGGTCGATAACAAAATTTAATATGGAAATGAATATAACGCAAGAAACAAATCATAACTGTACAAAAGAATGACAAGGACAAGTATAAAAATACATACCAGATCCTGCCGTGTCATTACCACTTATGAACTTAATCGTACCTTATTATCCTTTCCATTCCCAATAAGAGTTATAGTCACATTCTTACGTACATTATTAGAAAAAGAATCATTAAGTTCATTACCATATAACTTACTTATCTTTCATAACATAGTCCGGCCCACTACGGAGGGACACATATACTACCCGGCCCAACTGGGACGCGATCAAGTCACACTAATATCAAAGCATGCCCGTGGAATCCCCATCATCGGCTATTAGTGTAAAATATAACCATGTGGCGCGTGGCATCCCACCTCACCGTCGGCGTACATACACAATACATATATATATATCCCGCGTGGAATCCCATCACTGACGATCCCAGGTATAATAATACACCAATAGGCATACATGAACACCAAGTCCCACGGTGGTATAGCGTCTTGGGGTGCCACTCACTTATACTCTTACGGAGAAGGTGGTAAAGCGGTGGTATAGCATCTTGGGGTCTACCTCACTTATACTCTTACCGGAGAAGGTGGTAAAGCGGTGGTATAGCATCTTGGGGTCTACCTCACTTATACTCTTACCACGGAGAAGGTGGTATAACGTCTTGGGGCTTGCCGCCATTTATACTCTTACCCTATCTCGACCGACCATCAAACAAGACATAAGCACTACCATGTCTTTTATAAAATCCGAATTTAACCCAAGTGCTACAAATAGCGGAAGCATACCCGTGGAATCCCACATCATCGCTGACGTCCAAGTAACTTATAACAAGACAGTACCTCCAACCGAGAGTCGCGCATCGTAATAAAACATAATACTTGCACTCAAAGGCTATCACCAACACATAGGCTAATTCTCGATTAACAAGCCAAAGTACTTATCGTGGCATAAATAGAATAATTCTCATTTAACAAGCCCAGTACTTATCGAGCACAAATAGAATAATTCTCATTTAACAAGCCAAAGTACTTATCGGAGCACAAATAGAATAATTCTCATTTAACAAGCCAAAGTACTAATCAAGGCATCACATAGAATTATTCTCAATTAAACAGCGGCCAAAGTACTATGCGTGACATTCTTTTCAAAGACTCGCTTTCCAAATAAAACTTCCCGATACTAACAACCGTAGTATCAAGTCTATTCACCTTTCAAGACAAGTCACAATACCTTTTTAGAAAATACAATTACCGGCTTCTAAATCAAGTGACTTCCTTATTTAAAACCTTAAGCAATTGATACCTTTAAAACAATTTTCCCTTCCTTAACACAAGTTATTTCTTTGCTTACTCTATTAGAGAAAACCATTCTCCTAACCTTCCATAAAGCCGTTATAACCGACTTCCCATAAGGCCGTTATAACCCTTTATGGTTTAGACCAACACGTTCATTTTATAACCAAGAGACTTCTACTTTTTGAAACCAAGTATTAAATACTTTCAAATAAATTCTCATAACTTTCAAAAATACAAATAGTCTCTTAACCCTTAGAAAACAAGTGACTCCTTTTATTATAAAACCTTAGGCAATTAATGCCTTAAAACAAGTGGCCTTTTCACTAAAATCAAATCACTTATCTTTCCATAAAGCAAATATAACTAACTTCCCATAAAGCCGTTATATTCACTTTATACCTTAGCCCAAAAACAATTTCCTATCCAGGACTTATACGTTTAAAGCGGAACAAGTATCACATACTTTAAAACTCTTCAAGTCCCTTAACTTTAATAACACTTAAGACATCCTTTATACTTTCAAAGAAGTGAGTTAATCTCCCAACTCACCCGACTTGGCTATTCACAAACTAGTAAAGGATATCAAGGTGTTGTCGTCTAAGTACTACATACGTGCAACTAGTCATGCTTAAAGATAGGAAAAGTTCTACATAGAGTAGATCACACAACTACCTCTTAACTTCTAAGAGTAACAGGAAACACGAAATGATACCACAGGTATATTCCATACATAGAATCATGCCAAAGGAAGGAAGAGGTTCACATACCTCGCGACGATTGTCGACAAGTAGCAAAATTCCCCAAAGTACTCCAACCTTGATAGCTATTCCACTCTCCAAGTAGGATACGCTATACTTAGTACTTCAACCTATAATGGTCACAATATGTCCATTAACCTTTCACTTCTAACGTAGAATATTTTAGGTGCTAAGTCGCTAAATTCTACTGAAAATCGGACAAAGACCTCCTTTGTTTCTACTCACTTTGCCACCTTTTTCAAGGCCGAATACAATAACCAAACAACCCCAATTGGCTTACAACAATATAGAAGGTATTCCAATACAATGAATAACTAAACAGCCCCAATTGGCTCATAATTTAGAAAGTAGTCCAATACAAATGAATAACAAACTAAAAGTCCAAATTCGGCCACCTTGAGTTCAACCATACCAATTCTTATCAAATTTCCATTTCAATCCAAATTGGTAGCATAACATGATATCAAGTCGCATTTGATTATAACAATCCATAATCTCTAAGTAGGTAACATGCGACGATTTCTAATAAACGACCAATTAGTAATCCAATTTTCAAGTGGCTTATGTAACATTTCGAATTTAGCTACAAGCACTCCATAATACGTATAAACTTCTACATACCAACTTCATGTTGTCAACGTGTAAAACTAACAACAACAATAATATATAATCTTGTAACATCTTAAAGGACAAGATTATACCTTAACGATTCTCAATCCAATCTTCAAATCCGAAGTCGTTCCTTAGCAACTTAGAGACTCTCCAAGATACTTCAATCCGCTACTTGAGACCCTTAGAACCATACCAACAATTTTCCTTCAAACTTCCAACCAAAACCTAGAAAAGCCATTAGGTTTTCACCTTGCGACTATCTGAAAACTCTCTTTTTCCGGGATTTTTCTATTGAGATATACTTACATAACACTCATGAACCTTGGTTTAAAGTGTGGAGCTTAAAAAACAAGCAACGAAATTTTTTTCTTCTCAAGTGCCATGAACCCGAGAGCAAGCTAGAGCTCTCTTCAATTTTGTGAAAATTTTCTAAGTGTTTGGACAAAGTCTTGCTACTACTAGTATTATAAAGGGACATGGAGGGTCAAGATGCAAACAATTGGGTGGTTTGATGAGTTCTTAGTAAATATCAAGACTATGTGGGTCCTTGACCAAGTCAACATTCTCAAGCTCATTAATTGGAAGACTTAGTCATCCTAAGGCTATGGTCAATGACCATTGTGGCCATGCCTAATTTCGTCCAAGGCATTCTAAGGGGGGGTGACACGTGTCGCCATTAAATCCTGCAACTAAACATTTTCCGACAATTTCATAATTCCGATAAATTTTTACAAGTCTCAAATCTTAACACTTGTGAGTTCTTACGTATGTTCTTACACCATGTCCTGTAAATACGGGGTGTAACATTCTTCCCCCCTTAGAAACATTCGTCCCCGAATGTTCTTTCGGAGTCAATCTTTATAATTAGCGACATAGTTTCCTTTCACAACCCCGACATGCCAACAATGCCACACATGTCCCTAATACCGCACGCGTATCTGTCATCATAAGCCCAAAAGAGATTATCCTTTCGTACTTCCAACTCATACTAGCATACATACATAACTTCTATACCGACGGCCTCAAATCTTTGGAGTCACTCTATAAAACAATATAAGGCCATTTAGGCTTCATGACTGGATTCGGTGGAACGCGTCCACGAACCCGTAAAACAATTAACTAAACTTGGGCCTTGCGCGCCGCGACCTATCACGTGGCGGAACTACTACCAATGATCCCACTCTATTCCGGGCCAAGGAGACGTGTGAGTCCTCACCCCGACCCGTCGCACTTAACTCTTATCCTTGGTCTGACTTAAAATCTTATTGCCAGAGAAAGCCTTATATACCTAAGGTCTCGGCAGTAATCAATATTCTTAGGCTCGCAATTTCCATGCTCCAAGCCTACCTTACCAGTCCCCCAGTAAACGGGTACAAAAACTTCTCATAAAACCAAAATCATGTGGTCTTGATCACAACAACCATTACTTACTCTTTACAGACCTTATCCGTATAATTCTCTTAAGCATACTACGCAGCTTGATCTATTAACATGACATTCCGTTAGGTTCCTTAATATGGCTTCTTAAGGGTCCACTACCCTATCAGACAACTCATCCTTTCCCAATTATCTCAAAATAAAACACAAGACCTTGGCGAAAATTCATTAACTATTCCATACCTTCCCGGTATCTAGTTAGTCTTTACCGATTCCTAGTAATCTAAAATCATTCTAGGCAACACGCGTCTGACCCTCATACATAACTCCGTATAGATGTATGTCACAATACCCACTATACTCTAATCATTACCAACCTGGGTACGCAATCCACATAGTCCTTCCTGGGTCACTGCTGCCTTTCTCGAAGCTGCAATCAACATAACTCGTTAGGGAGAGATGACCCTAACCACACAGCTCTATCGCACGATCTCAGAGTGAGAAGAATGGAAACCAATCCTAAATGTCCTGCAGCCTCCTGATTATAGATGTGGTGCGCTAACACCGATAATCAAGACTACACTGAACACGATGCGTAGACACTTTCAGAGGACTAATCGCTTTGATACCACTTTTGTCACGACCCGACCGGGGCGGTGGTGCCCTACACAGGCACCGCTACGAATAACATCGGAGAAAATCAGCGGAACATACGAAACTTAAAAATAAAACATCGTAAGTAAAGCAACGAGGTTAGCGGAAGTAGCTACCTTCGCGAACATATATAAAAACAACCAGCGATTGCCTCGCTTTCTTTTTACAAACCGACCCAAAATGTGACTACGGACCTCTAAGAGTTTTAACAACCATCGTGGCGGGACGGGGCCCGCCATACCACGAATGAACATAAACGCGACAACTCGGAACACTGGAGCCATCTCAACTTTGAGCAGGGATCCTAAGCTCGCGGATCCACAATGTGTACCTAAACTGCGGGCATGAGCGGCCCCGAAGAAGTCGACAACAGTGCAGAATATGGAGCAGAATATAACGTCTGATAAACAAATCATAAGCGTACAAAAGAATGACAAGGACAAGTATAAAAATACATACGGATCCTGCCGTGTCATTACCACTTATGAACTTAATCGTACCTTATTATCCTTTCCATTCCCAATAAGAGTTATAGTCACATTCTTACGTACATTATTAGAAAAAGAATCATTAAGTTCATTACCATATAACTTACTTATCTTTCATAACATAGTCCGACCCACTACGGAGGGACACATATACTACCCTACCGATCGGGGCGCGATCAATCACACTAATATCAAAGCATGCCCGTGGAATCCCCCATCACTGTCGACAGCTATTAGTGTAAAATATAACCATGTGACGCGCCCGTGGCATCCCACCTCACTGTCGGCGTACACATACACAATACATATATATATATCCTGCCCGTGGAATCCCACATCACTGCCGACAGTCCAGGGTATAATAATACACCAATAGGCATACATGAACACCAAGTCCCACCGGTGGTATAGCGTCTTGAGGGGTCTACCCTCACTTATACTCTTACCGGAGAAGGTGGTAAAGCGGTGGTATAGCATCTTGGGGTCTACCCTCACTTATACTCTTACCACGGAGAAGGTGGTAAAGCGGTGGTATAGCATCTTGGGGTCTACCTCACTTATACTCTTACCACGGAGAAGGTGGTATAACGTCTTGGGGCTTGCCCGCCGTTTATACTCTTACCCTATCTCGTGACCATCAAACAAGACATAAGCACTACCATGTCTTTTATAAAATCAGAATTTAACCCAAGTGCTACAAATAGCGGAGCATACAGTGGAATCCCACATCACTGTCAGATGCGTCCAAGTAACTTATAACAAGACAGCCGGCCCTCCAACCGAGAGTCGCGGCATCGTAATAAAACATAATACTTGCACTCAAAGGCTATCACCAACACACATAGGCTAATTCTCAATTAACAAGCCAAAGTACTTATCAGGGCATAAATAGAATAATTCTCATTTAACAAGCCCAAGTACTTATCAGGGCACAAATAGAATAATTCTCATTTAACAAGCCAAAGTACTTATCAGGGCACAAATAGAATAATTCTCATTTAACAAGCCAAAGTACTAATCAAGGCATCACATAGAATTATTCTCAATTAAACAGGCCAAAGTACTACGTACGTACATTATTTTCAAAAGACTCCTTTCCAAATAAAACTTCCCCGATACTAACAACCGTAGTATCAAGTCCTATTCACCTTTCAAGACAAGTCACAATACCTTTTTAGAAAATACAATTACCGGCTTCTAAATCAAGTGACTTCCTTATTTAAAACCTTAAGCAATTGGTACCTTTAAAACAATTTTCCCTTCCTTAACACAAGTTATTTCTTTGCTTACTCTATTAGAGAAAACCATTCTCCTAACCTTCCATAAAGCCGTTATAACCGACTTCCCATAAAGCCGTTATAACCCTTTATGGTTTAGACCAACACGTTCATTTTATAACCAAGAGACTTCTACTTTTTGAAACCAAGTATTAAATACTTTCAAATAAATTCTCATAACTTTCAAAAATACAAATAGTCTCTTAACCCTTAGAAAACAAGTGACTCCTTTTATTATAAAACCTTAGGCAATTAATGCCTTAAAACAAGTGGCCTTTTCACTAAAATCAAATCACTTATCTTTCCATAAAGCAAATATAACTAACTTCCCATAAAGCCGTTATATTCACTTTATACCTTAGCCCAAAAACAATTTCCTATCGAGGGACTTATACGTTTAAAACGGAACAAGTATCACATACTTTAAAACTCTTCAAGTCCCTTAACTTTAATAACACTTAAGACATCCTTTATACTTTCAAAGAAGTGAGTTAATCTCCCAACTCACCCGACTTGGCTATTCACAAACTAGTAAAGGATATCAAGGTGTTGTACGTCTACCGTACTACATACGTGCAACTAGTCATGCTTAAAGATAGGAAAAGTTCTACATAGAGTAGATCACACAACTACCTCTTAACTTCTAAGAGTAACAGGAAACACGAAATGATACCACAGGTATATTCCATACATAGAATCATGCCAAAGGAAGGAAGAGGTTCACATACCTCGCGACGATTGTCGACAAGTAGCAAAATTCCCCAAAGTACTCCAACCTTGATAGCTATTCCACTCTCCAAGTAGGATACGCTATACTTAGTACTTCAACCTATAATGGTCACAATATGTCCATTAACCTTTCACTTCTAACGTAAAATATTTTAGGTGCTAAGTCGCTAAATTCTACGGAAAATCGGACAGCACCTCCTTTGTTTCTACTCACTTTGCCACCTTTTTCAAGGCCGAATACAATAACCAAACAACCCCAATTGGCTCACAACAATATAGAAGGTATTCCAATACAATGAATAACTAAACAGCCCCAATTGGCTCACAATTTAGAAAGTAGTCCAATACAAATGAATAACAAACTAAAAGTCCAAATTCGGCCACCTTGAGTTCAACCATACCAATTCTTATCAAATTTCCATTTCAATCCAAATTGGTAGCATAACATGATATCAAGTCGCATTTGATTATAACAATCCATAATCTCTAAGTAGGTAACATGCGACGATTTCTAATAAACGACCAATTAGTAATCCAATTTTCAAGTGGCTTATATAACATTTCGAATTTAGCTACAAGCACTCCATAATACGTATAAACTTCTACATACCAACTTCATGTTGTCAACGTGTAAAACTAACAACAACAATAATATATAATCTTGTAACATCTTAAAGGACAAGATTATACCTTAACGATTCTCAATCCAATCTTCAAATCCGAAGTCGTTCCTTAGAAACTTAGAGACTCTCCAAGATACTTCAATCCGCTACTTGAGACCCTTAGAACCATACCAACAATTTTCCTTCAAACTTCCAACCAAAACCTAGAAAAGCCATTAGGTTTTCACCTTGCGACTAATACGAAAACTCTCTTTTTGGATTTTTCTATTGAGATATACTTACATAACACTCATGAACCTTGGTTTAAAGTGTGGAGCTTAAAAAACAAGCAACGAAATTTTTTTCTTCTCAAGTGCCATGAACCCGAGAGCAAGCTAGAGCTCTCTTCAATTTTGTGAAAATTTTCTAAGTGTTTGGACAAAGTCTTGCTACTACTAGTATTATAAAGGGACATGGAGGGTCAAGATGCAAACAATTGGGTGGTTTGGATGAGTTCTTAGTAAATATCAAGACTATGTGGGTCCTTGACCAAGTCAACATTCTCAAGCTCATTAATTGGAAGACTTAGTCATCCTAAGGCTATGGTCAATGACCATTGTGGCCATGCCTAATTTCGTCCAAGGCATTCTAAGGGGGGGTGACACGTGTCGCCCTCCCATTCGTCACAACAAAACGTTTTCCGACAATTTCATAATTCCGATAAATTTTTACAAGTCTCAAATCTTAACACTTGTGAGTTCTTACGTATGTTCTTACACCATGTCCTGTAAATACGGGGTGTAACACTATTCCTCCATATCGAATGGCCCCAGCTGAATTGAGGGAGTTAAAAGAACAATTGAAGGATCTTCTGGATAAAGGCTTTATAAGGCCTAGTGTTTCCCGCAGGGTGCACGATCTGTTTGTGAAAAAGAAAGGCGGATCGCTCGAATGTGCATCGATTATCGGCACTCAATAAGGTCACGATCAATAACGGTACCCATTACCAAGAATCGATGATCTTTTGACCAACTTCGAGGAGCTAGCTATTTTTCCAAGATTGATCTCGTTCGGGATATCACCGGTGAAAATAAATCCAGATGATATATCCAAAACAACCTTTAGAACCCGATACGACCATTATGAGTTCTTGGTCATGTCTTTTGGGTTAACCAATGCCCCAACAACTTTTATGGATTTAATGAACATAATCTTCAAACCATTCCTAGATTTGTTCGTGATTGTGTTCATAGATGATATCCTAATCTCTGAGAAGAGTGTTGAAGAACATGAAGAACATCGAGGTAGTGCTTGAGTCTTGAAACAGGAGAAACTATATGCTAAATTTTCAAAGTGTGAATTTTGGTTGGAAAAGGTAGCCTTTTTGGGTCATGTTGTGTCAAGGGATGGAATTATGGTAGACCCCGAAGCGATGAAGAATCGCCAAAACCGACCACTCAAATGAGAGGTTAGAAGTTTCTTGGGTTTGGTGGGTATTATAGAAGATTCGTAAAGGTTTTCTAGTCTTCTTGCTCCGGCCGGTTGACTCAAAAAGCGGTTAAGTACGATGGTCGGAAGCATGTGAAGCGATTTGAAACTGAAGGAATTGTTGACTACTGCACCAGTTCTAACCTTACCACCGGGACAAGAAGGATTCACAGTCTATTGTGATGCCTCACAGAGTTGGGTTAGGATGTGTCTTGATGCGATTTGGAAAGGTTATGCGTATCATCTAGACGATTGAAGATACATGAGAAGAATTACCCAACTCATGACTTGGAATTAGTCTGCGGTGGTGTTTGCCTTACGAATATGGAGACATTATTTGTATGGTGTGCATGTAGACATATTTACTGATCATACGAGTTTGCGATACATAACCACGCGAAGGATTTGAATCTCGACAAAGAAGATGGTTAGAGTTGCTTAAGGATTATGACCTTAGTATTCTTTACCATCCCAGGAAAGCTAACGCGATGGTGGCGCTCGATGGGAGATCAATGGGCGGCTTGGCCCATTTGACAATACAAAAGAGGGTATTGTTCGTGAGGTACAAAGATTGGGAAACCTCGGGGTTAGCTTAATCGAGATCGGTGAAGGTAGGGTGGTGGTGCATGATACCTCGCGATGCCTTAGCTTGAAATAAAAGAAAGTCGGTTTGAGGATACGGAGTTTGTTGGATTTCGGTAGAGGATCAACAGGAAAACCTTCACGCTTACATTGGGAGATAATGGCGGAACCGCCCGGTATAAGGGTAGGTTATGTGTTCCTAAGGTAAAGGATCTAAGGAGGAAGATCTTAGATGAGGTCACAACACAAGATATTCCATTCATCCAGTGTCAACAAAATGTATCGGGATCTCAAGGCAAATTGCGGTGGGACGGGATGAAGAAAGACGTTCAGAGTTTGTCGGAGATGTCTTATATGTCGCCAGTGAAAGTGAACATCAAAAACACAGCGGATTACTTCAGGACATTGGAGTCCCCAGTGGAAATGGAAGGCGATTCATATGGATTTTGTATGGCGGTCTACAAACTCGAGAAGGGTATGATTCTATTTGGGTGATTGTTGATCGGCTTACAAAGTCAGCCCATTTCTTACCGGTCAAGACTACGTATCGCGCACCACAGTACACACAGATTTATTTGAAGGAGATTGTGCGGTTACACGGGATTCCTTTACAAAGTATTTCAGATAGGGGTTCCCAGTTCACCTCACACTTTTGGCAAAGTTTCCAGCAGGGTCTCGGGACAAAAGTTAAGTTAAGCACGGCTTTCCACCCGCAAACAGATGGACAAGCTGAACGAACAATTCAAACACTTAAGGACATGTTGCGATCTTATGTGTTAGACTTTCAGGGAAGCTGGTTGGACCATCTATGTCTAATTGAGTTCGCCTACAATAATAGTTTTCACTCTAGCATACAAATGGCCCCGTTTGAAACATTATATGAACGAAAATGTAGGTCTCCACTTGGATGGTTCGAGGTGGGTGAGACGCAACTGTTCGGACCTGAAGTCATTCAAGAAACAAATGATAAGGTACAGATGATTCGGAAGCGGATCAAAACAGCTCATAGTCGTCACAAGTCCTATGCGGATAATCGGAAAAGAGATCTTGAATTCCAAGAGGGGGAGAAAGTATTTTTAAAAGTGTCCCCAATGAAGGGAGTGATGCGTTTTGGTAAGAAAGGGAAATTGAGCCCAAGGTTTATTGAGTCATATGAGATCTTGCGAAGAGTGGGGAATGTGACTTACGAATTAGCACTTCCACAAGAGCTGGAAGCAGTGCATCCGGTATTTCATGTGTCAATGTTATGAAAATACTTGCACGATCCAAGTCACGTCATCCTTCCCCAGAAGATAGTTCTTAATGAGGAGCTTCAATATGAAGAAGTTCCGGTGGAAATACTTGATAGAAAGGTCCAACGCCTTAGAAATAAAGATATTGCTTCCGTGAAGGTCCTATGGAGGAATCACTCCACAAAGGAAGCCACCTGGGAAGCTGAAGATGCGATGAAAGTCAAATATCCATTCCTATTTGACTAAGGTAATAAAAAAAAAATGCATTACATAGTACTTCATATGTGTGCCATTTGCGTGTCTATATGCATGTGTTACAACCTTATTCTCATTCGATGACGAATGCTTCTTAAGGAAGGGAGAATGTGAAGCCCCAAATTTGTTACAATAACAATAAACATTATTGTGTCTATGTGATTATGTTATTATTGTGTCTATGTGATTATGTTACGACCTTATTCACATTCGAGGATGAATGTTGCTTAAGGAGGAGAGAATGTAAAATCCGGAAAAAAAATAAATAATAATATATAGTTGTGGTTGAGTTAATAAAAAAAAATATATATATATATATATATATATATATATATATATATATATATATAAGAAAAAAAAGAATAAATTGCATGGAATAAAGTTAGTGTTAAAGTTGGATAAATAGATAGATGAAATGAAAATAAGAAAAACAAAAAAAAAACATAAGAAGAAAAAAAAAAAAAATGCAACATTGCACATACACCACTCCTTTACCCCTCCCCCCCCCCCCCTTTTCATTTCCCTTCAATCTTTTGGCTTTCTCCCTCCCATAGGTTATAGAAAACTCTCCACTTATACATTGTATTTACACACAAACAAAGTACATAACATAAATGTTAGAAAATCAGAAAAAAATAAGGGAAAAGAAGAGGAAGAAAATACCAAGAGGGCAAGAAGAACAAGAATCAAATACTAGAGAGTAAGGATAATTTTAGCAACCACACAACAATAATCTTCACACTTACAAGGTGAGTTTTCTCACTCAGAAATTCTTGGTAACATCCTTTATTTTTAGTTCAATACATGTTAGAATAAGAATTGAGTGTTGAAAAGAAATATTGAACTTTTGATTGTTTAGATAACTAGTTGCGTCATGAACTTTACGAACTGTTATCACTGAGTTATAATTGTTAGAATTTGATGAAATTCGGAAGAGTGGTACACCTCTCTGTTATGATCATATAGAACCAAAAATGAAGTAAAATGGACATACGGTTTGAAAGTTATCATAGTTCAAAGTTCCTGCCTTAGATTTGGCCGAAATTCGGAAAGGCATAATTACAGACTGTTTTTATTGAGTTTTACTTATTAGAATTATATGAAAATTTACATGGTTGTAAATCTCTCTGTTACGGACATATATAGATAAAGATTTATTAAAACGTACTTACGAGTTGAGAGTTATTGTAGTTTGAAGTTGCTGCCTCGGATTCATCGGAATCCAGAAGGGCAGGACGTTGAAACGTAAAACTGTACTAATATGTTGGGAATATGAAAATTGTTGCTAAATTAAAGTTCTAGATCTCTCTGTTGTGGACATTTTGAGACCTTACGGGGTCTATCCGACTTACGGATTGAGAGTTATCTCTGTTTAAAGTTTCTGCCTCGGATCTATCGAGATCCAGAAAGGGCAGCGAATAAAAGTGTAAAACTGTACCAAATGGTACAGATTATGAAAGGATGGTTCACATGGAGACGTGTAGATCTCTGTTCTCGTCGTTTTGAGGTTTTATGGGGCTTGAACGGGTTTACAGATTAGGAGTTATGACTATTCTAAGATTGGGTTCTGTTTAATAAAAATTCTGTCGAAACAAATCTCATATGACTGTTTTGAGGATAAATTTGTGTTAGTTACCCAAAGTAGTTTTAAATGAAATTTGGTACAGTGAAAGATCTCCGTCTTACCTTAGTTTCCGCTTGAGAAACACCTTAGTTGGAGTTATGGTTAAAAAGTTATAATCGTTACAAGTATGAATGACAGAATGTTGGGAAATAGAATATTATTTATTCGATCTTTTGAAAAATATGAAAAAGTGAATACGTGTTCACAAATACGTAAATATAATGGGTCGGGTTGCACGCCGCAACAAAACGTAAAGTGAATACGCGTTCACAAATACGTAAATATAATGGATCGGGTTGCACGCCGCAACAAAACGTAAAGTGAATACGCGTTCACAATTACGTAAACATAATGGATCGGGTTGCACGCCGCAACAAAACGTAAAGTGAATACGTGTTCACAAATACGTAAATATAATGGATCGGGTTGCACGCCGCAACAAATATGAAATATGAATACATGTTCATCTATATATAAATATGAAAAGTGAATACGCGTTCACAAATATATAAATGTAATAAACATGTGGAAATGCAGGAGAATGTCTTAACGTATAATACGAGATAAAATGAAGTGTTAGTTAAACCGAGAATTTCCTATGAGGAATTGTTGCATATTTAAAAGTGTTGTAACCTGATATGTTTTTGCAATATGCTTATTACGTTATAATGTAATTGCACTTGGAATATTGTGGTGTTACTTTGAATTGCAGGGTAAGGTTCTCACTCAGCCCGGATGGTAGACTCTTTATTTAACATGTTTCAGAAAGCGTGATAGAGGAAAGGCTCCACGCCAAGGCTAGCGATCGTCCATGACCTCTTGTAATACCAAGTCCATTGCTTGGGCTTGGTACTCGTCGAGTTCGTAATGTCGGTTCAGTGTCTCAGGAAATGCCCGTGTGGAATGGTCTCCCTTCCAACTTAGAATAATCTTTGTCAGTATGTCTATGTAGAAACAATATTTGCACGAGCATGTGCTCGCGTTATGTTTTTTTTATAAAGTCATAAACAGATTTCTTTATTGTTATTTTTATTAATCGCTCCGTATTTGAATATAAGTTCAAATTTCTAAATAAAGAGAATTAAATGGTGCTCCTGGTGGGAAATAATTGTCCAGGTGCCATCACGCCCTAAGTAAAGACTTAGGAAAAGTCGGGGCGTGACAAAAGATCTGCCATGTATATACATATTCCTCTCATTTGTTATTTTTTTTATCATCTTCGATTTTCCCTAAAAAAAAAAAATTAGTTATTCTGCGAAGTTATAAATCATACTTTACTTGTTTGTCATTCTTGTTATCTTTTTTGTTTTTTTTCGAAAATACAAAAAAATAAAAAAGAATATATATATATATATATATATAAATATAAATATGGGAAAGATCACATCACTTCGGTATATACTACTGATGGAACACTCAAGCCCTCCATCTTTCAAAATTCCTCAAAATCCTCTCCACAATATTCACCTATGGAAACCTCTCCAATGTCAATACCAATATCAGCTAACACACCGACCAACTTTCCTATGAGTACAACCCTCTAATGAACACTGACTCAACTGAGCATAATGAACCACATCAACTCTATCGGTTTCATTCTTCACCATCCACAGAGGACTTGTCCAAAGCTATAGTATTTAAAGGTTTAGATTAACCTTTAGACATCAGCTATCCAGGAGATAACCACAGTCCAATAGATGTTGATGAAACATCTGATATTTCAGCACTGGGTAAGAGACCAAGATCCTCCACCTTCCCTACTTGTCGATCGAGTAGAATGTTTGAGAGTACAGTTCGTGAAGAGCCAAAGATTCAGATGTGATTCTTCTATACCTACTTGATTGAAGCAGTGACAGTGATGACACGAACTTGGATTCTCAACTGAAGAGAGTGAAGAAGAACCAAATGCTTCTATACTGCAAAATGTGTCTCAAGAAAGTAAGGAAGTTCCTGATGAAACTTTAGTGAAGCAATTCTTTCCAAAGGGAATTTTCAGATATGTCAGATCGAGTGTTGCTCCGAATGTTGCCATTGATGCCATAATATCTCAGGCAATATTTCAGCCAACATCAGAAGAGACACAAACTCCAACATCCTCCAGCAAAACCGAATCTGATTCAAACCTTGAGGAAATAGTGCAGATTAGTATCCAGTGTCTACTGTGAGGAATGTTTTGATTCAAGCTATAGACCAGTTCATGCTGTTGCATTCTTTACAAAAAGGGGGAGAATGATGATAATGTTGCTGAAGTCGAGGAAGCAGAGGAAGTACTGATGCTGCAGAATCGAAGCGAAGCGGATGAAATGCGTCTTTGCGAATCTGAAGCGAGAAAAAACTGCGAAGTTGAGAAACAAAGGAAGTCTTGTCTGAGGAAGCGGATGAAGAATACTAGATGATGTTGTTCTGTGCAGAGAAAGAGTTATGAAGGAGTAGAAAGATGTTGAAAGCTGTTACTGCTATATGCAGAATTATGCAAGATCTACTGCTGCTGTGCTGAAAACTACTACTGCTGTTTGTTGAAAAGGTTGTTTTGTGAAGAAAGGAAAAAAAGGGGGGGGGGGGGGGGGGATGTTAATGTTTTTTTCACGATTTGAAGTCGCCATCTTGGTTGGTGTTGAGAATATGGTCTGAATATAAATCTGTATAAGTGGATGATATGTGTATATGTGCTAACATCTTTTTTCTTTTCTAATCCTATATAAATGGTATGTATCTTGTATATGTTTTGTGTATATACCATCACAGGTTGAGGGGGAGCAATAACATTGTCGTAGGTCACTCGCGCTGAATAGATTAAGTTTTGTGAAGAAAGGCAAAAAGAGGGAGAATGTTAATGTTGGGTTTTGGTGTTATGACATTTTACCCAACATATCATTTTCAGTACTAAGTTAAAATAAAAAAAATGCTGGAACAAATGTCATGACATTCAGACCGACATTCTGGTAACAGTTTTGTCTTGCTTCACAGGACAGAACCTAAAATCATGGAGTTTTACCACAACGGTAATTTTGACTTGGCAAGGAGTCTGTGAAGCAGATTGAAAAACGTGGAAGACCAAGTCCAAGGAGTAGCTTAACTTGAGGAGCAAGTAGGGTGAAAAACAAGTCAAATCAGCTCCTATTTTCATGTCTCAAGCTACTGCTTCACGTGCCCACTTTTAGCTCAACTTATACAACCAATTGATGAGCTTTTCAAGAAGTACTCTCTACTATAAATAGAGAGGGCAGAAGAGTGAATCAAGATCCATAATCAAAATGTAAAAATACCAAGAGAGCTCTCGTGATTTCTTCTCAGAAATCTGGATCACGAAATGTTTCTTGTGTTTGTGACGACATTCTGTGTGACATTACAGTCGCCGTTTCAGATTCTAGATTAGCTTTGTATGGAGCGATTGTAATGAGATGTAGTTCACTTCTATTTAGATAGATTTTTCAGGCATAAGTCATCTGCGACTTAACCTTTTTTTTTATTCCTTTGTATTATCTTGTAAATCTTGTAAAGAAAGGAATATATTCAATTGTATATATATATATATATATATACAATACCTGACCATCATGAGTTATATCAATATATAACCTATGAAAATTAAACCTTTGTGTTCTTTATTTATTTCCGCTGCATTTTAACTCTTCAAAGATTTTATTCTGTTTTTACCGAAATGTTGTCAGTATGTTATTTCTGCCGACATTCGCAAATTGTTCCAGCATTCGAATTGATTTTACTTTCAGTTTGTTTTTATTATTTCATAGCATAACCCCGGGACCCAACATATACTAATGAAATGGCAAAAGAGAAGGTGACACTGTTGTATGTCATGTGTGGTATTTAATAAATATTTCTTTCATGTGATTTTTTGAATAAACAAGTGATTTAGAAATTACTACATATACAATGTTATTTCAAGTGAGGTAGTAATTAAGCAATGTAATCTTTATTAGTGATCAACTGCTGGTCGACACAAGAGAGTTGGTATTCAATTATATGATGTCTTCCACTGAAGAGAAAAGAAAAAAAAAGATGAATTATATAGAAGAAGAGAGCGCTCTCTCAAAACAAAGACTGTAAAGGGCATTTTCTTGCCGACTTTTTTTCTTTGTTCGAACCATTTAGCTTAATCTGATTACTTATAAAATAATTATATATACATTTTTATGAGAAATATTGAAATAACTACTTGATAAAAATAAATAGTTAACGTAACATCACATATTAAATAGATAAATTATTTTACAGCATCATTATTTATATCATAAAAACTATAATTTAAATAAGTTTATTTAGTTTTGGTCGGAGGTAATGGTGTAGCCACGTAAATCGAAGGGTGTTACGTTGATCTATGTGTTGAGATATAGATGTATAGATATATAGATATACTAAGCTTATTGCTTTGCTTTACTTAGCATAGATATATAGATATACTAAACTTACTGCTTTACTTAGCTTACTGGCCTATAAATAGAGGCAACACATGTATTTCTTATCAACAGAAAATAAAGAAAGATCCCACAAAATATGTCTTCCCTCTCCTCTCTCTCTGTACATTCTCTATTTTCTCTATCTATCTTCTCTCCCGTAAATTGTTTCTTCTTTTCATTCTTCTTCACATATGAACACGCGAGTATAATTCACTGCAATTATGTGAATTTAACATGGTATCAAGGCCAACAGTGCTCGTATAATTGTTGATTTGATTTTACTCGATTATAGGGTTTTGTCTTCCTCGATTTATTTCCAATTTCTGTTCGATTTGAATTTAATGAAACACATATATTTTTTTTTTGAGTTCGTATCATTGTCTTTGAAGAACAACAATGGCGATAGAAGAAGGTTGTCACGACCCGACCCCGGGCCGTGACTGGTGCCCTACCTGGGCACCCCGTTCAGGTATACATCAGAGAATAGCAGCGGAACATACACAACGTAAACACATGCGTAAATAATATACAACACAGCTGGCGACAAGGCCGCTTCCATAACATAAACAAAGTCAAAAGTACAACTTTACGATTCTTGTAGCCCAACCACGTATGTGAATACTGCACTTAGGAATAACAAGCGTGGCGGGACAGGGCCCGCCATACCACGAATGTACATAATCTACAACATCGTGGACAAGATCGTACAAAAGAAAGACAAGCCTCCGAGAATGGAGCTTCCAACGTCGATAAGTGATCCTAAGAATGTGGATTCGCCACTTACCCTTTCTCGCGTAGATTTAACGCACTTCGAGAAGGGGGTGACTGCAATATGTACTAAGTATGTAAAGCGGAAGGCATTGTAATTACAATGTAAGTTTAAAATAAAGCCGAGACATGTATGATAACAAAATTACGACAAAGGCCTTACTAACAATGAGAGGAAATCAAGAGAATACGCATAACATCATAATAATGCCTCGCAATCAAATCATGGGTGGTGAACCCCTCAAACCAGGTGGTATAACGTCTTGGGGTTCTTACCCCTCATTTACACTCTTACCCTGAAGCAGGTGGTATAATGTCTTGGGGGTTTGCCCCTCATTTATACTCTTACCCTGAAGAAGATAGTAACGCAGGTGGTATAACGTCTTGGGGGCTTACCCCTCATTTATACTCTTACCCTGAAGAAGATAGTAACGCAGGTGGTATAACGTCTTGGGGGCTTACCCCTCATTTATACTCTTACCCTATCTCACAACCGGCCGTCATACAATAATTAAGCAAGTTAGCAATTCCCTAACTTCTTATTAGTCTTATTCTTCTACACTCTCATTTTAGTTTACTTAAGGCACTATCATGTCTTTTATAAGAATCCGGGAATTTAACCCAAAGTACCACGTACTCCTATTCTTTAAAAACAAATGACTCTTTTTAGTAGAAAGCTTCCAAGACACTAGTAACCATAGTATCCAGTCCAAATTACATTTCAAGACAAGTCACAATACCTTTAGAATTTAAAGTAGGTTTCTAAATCAAGTGACTCCTTTTCTTATCAAAAACCTTAGGCAATTGATACCTTAAAATCAATTTGCCTTTCATTAACACAAGTCATTTACCTTTTTCATAAAGTCAATATAACCAACTCCCCATAAAGTCGTTATATTCACTTTATACCTTAGTCAAGCACATTTTCCTATTCAAGGGACTTATACGATTAAAACGACAAAAGTATCACATACTTTAAATTCCTTCAAGTCCCTTAACTTTACTAAGACTTAAGACATTCTTAATATTTTCAAAGAAGTGAGTTAACTTCCTAACTCACCCGACTTGGCATTTTATAAGGCTAGTAAGGAATGTCAAAGTCTCAGACGTCACCGTACTATATACGCGAAACTAGTCATGCTCAAAAGATAGGAAAAGTTCTACATACCTCGTCGTCAAACCACTTGCCAAGTACAAAGTCCCGCCCGTAGTATGTCAACCTATAATGTTCACAATACATCTATTAAGGCCTCACTACAATCGTAGAATATCATAAGTGTTAAGTCCCTATATTCTACGGAAAATCGGACAGCACCTCCTTTGTTTTTACTTACTTTGCCACCTTTTTCAAGGCCGAAATACAATAACCAAACAGCCCCAATTGGCTCACAATTATATAGCAAGTAGTCCAATTCAAATGAATAACTACACAGCCCCAATTGGCTCACAATTATATAGAAAGTAGTCCAATTCAAATGAATAACTACACAGCCCCAATTGGCTCACAATTATATAGAAAGTAGTCCAATTCAAATGAATAACCAAACAATACAAACTACATTCCAAATTCGGCCACATTGATTCAACAATTCCAATTCTTATCCAATTTCCGTTTCAATCCAATTTAGTAGCATAACATGATATCAAGTCGCATTTGATTATAATAACCATAATCCTTAAGTCAGTGACATGCGACGGTTCTAACAACGGTTAAATTGTAATTCACTTAGTCATGGCTTACATTACATTTCGGATTTCCAAGGCTATAATCAATCCATAATCCTTATAACCTCAAGATAACAACTTCATGCTCGCAACATACAAAGCTATCAATAACAATATAAAAATGCAATCTTGTAACACCTTTAAAAGAACAAGATTATACCTCAATGATACTTAATCCAACTCCATCGAAATCGCTTCCTTAGTAGTCTAGAACCTCTCCAAGCCACTTCAATCCGCTTGTTGAGACCCTTAGAACAACACCAACAATTAACCTTCAAATTTCCAAACAAAACCTAGAAAGACCGCTTTAGGTTTTCGTTTGCGACTAACCCAAAAACAATCTTTTCCAAGATTTTTCTATTGAGATGTGTTTACAATACACCTAAGACCCTTGGTTTAAAGTGTGGAATCAAATGGACAAGAAACTAAATTTTTTCCCTTTCCTTTTAGTGAACCCGAGACACCCTAGTGTGTTCTTCAAATTTTGGGTAAAAATTTCTAAGTGTTTAAGCCCTCTCTCTACTAGTAGTAATATAAAGTACCTTGGATGGTCATGATAAAAACACATGGGTGGTTTAGATGAAGTCTTCTAAAATATCAAGACCAAAAGTGGGCCCTTTGACTTTGGTCAATGTTCTCACGCTACAAGTAGCAAGTCTTAGCCATAGAAGACTTATGGTAAATGACCATATTGGCCATGCCATTTCGTCCCAAGGCATTGCTAAGGTGGGGTGACACGTGTCGCCCTCCCATTCGTCACAACACTTACGTTATCCGACAATTCCATAGTTCCGACAAATTCCAAGTCTCTAATCTTAACACTTGTGAGTTCTTACTTATATTCTTAAAACATGTCCTGTAATTACGGGGTGTAACATTCTTCCCCCCTTAGAAACATTCGTCCCGAATGTTCCTTCGGAGTCACACTTACAATTAGCGACATAGTTTTCTTTTCACAACCCCGACATACCAATAATGCCAATCATGGCCACATAATGTCATTTAGGCAAAATAGATACTTCAATTTAAAACTTGACAAGTAAAGGAAGATGAATTACCTGAAGGTATAGGAAATAAGTGAGGATACTTCCTCAACATGTCCTCCTCCGCCTCCCAAGTCATCTCCTCTGCTATCATTCCTCCACAGGACTTTGACGAAGCTACATCCTCGTCCGCAGCCTTCGACCGGGCGATCGAGTATCGCTATGGGACTCTCTCATACGATAACCCTCTCACACTGGACCTCACTAGTAGGAAAACTCTCATTGGATCACCGATACACTTCCGCAACATAGAAACATGGAAGACCGGATGCACCGCCTCCAACTCGATGGCGATCCAACTCAGAGCAACCTTGCCCACCCGATTTAACGATCCGGGTAGGGCCCAATGTACCTGGGCCGAGTTTCCCTTCTTACCGAATCTCATCACACCTTCATGGTGACACCTTCAAGACCCAATCGTCACCGAAACTCCAAATGCCGACGCCGATTATCTGATATGACTTGCCGACTCGAAGCCGCTACGCTCTCTGGATAAGCTTCACCTTATCCACACTGTACCAAGTCCGCCAACTAATCGTACCTCGCCCACGCCGAACCAACCGATCGGCGACTGCATTTCCGCCATATAAAGCCTCGTATGGCGCCATCTCAGAACCGGAATGGTAGCCGTTATTATAAGCGAACTCCACGAGAGGCAAATGATCCTCCCGCTACCATCGAAATCGATCACGCAGCTCGCAGATATCCTCGAGTTCGGATAGTACGCTCGCCGCCCGTCACCGAGGATGAAATGTCAGATCGAGACTCACTGTGTCCCCAAACCCTTCGAAAGACCTCCAGTTAGCCAGAACCGGGCTCCCTATCGAAATAATCGACATCGACACCGCGACCTTCACAATCTCACGATGTACAACTGGAATAGTCTCACCAAAACGTCGCCCCGATCGGAAGGAAATGGGCTGATTTCACACCACAACAATAACCCAAATGGAGTCGTATTTCCGAGTACGAGGTAACCTCAGAACAAAGTCCATGTTGATCATCTCCCACTTCCAAGTCGGAATCTCGATCGCAATAAACCACTGGCCTCTCGTGCTCGACCTTGACTGCGGGCAATTAGGACATCATGCAACAAAACTCGCCACGCCCCTCTTCGTGCCATCCCACCAATACAAACATTCGAGGTCATGGTACATCTTGGTCGACCGGATGAATAGAATAACGAGCACCGTGTGCCTCCCTGAATCTCTTGTCGAGTCCCGCCACATCGGAAACACACAACCGCCTCAAATCTCAAGGCTTCATCAGCGCCACTCGAATAGACTCTTCTCCTCCCGAAGAGCTGCATCACGCACTGCATCAACACCGGGTCCTCAAATCGCCGCCTCTTTAGCTCATCAACGATGGAAGACTCGCAACCTCACGAACCCGCACTCCACTATCGTCGGTATCGATCAATCGAACCCCAAGGCTCGCTAATCGGTGGATCTCGACGGACCATGTCCTCGCCTCTCGCCGCACCTCGATAGGCTCCCATCGATCTACGACTCAAGGCATCAAGAACTACGTTGGCCTTCCGGATGGTATAGAATATCAACATCATAATCTTTCAAAGAACTCTAACCACCGTCTCGCCTCAAGTTCGACTCCTCTGCTGAAGATATCTGGAGGCTCTTGTGGTCTGTATAAATATCCACATGAACCCCTGCATAAATAGTGTCTCCAAATCTTCAAGGCATGTATAATCTGCGCCAACTCTAAGTCATGGGTAGGGTAATTCTCTCATACTTCAGAATCGCCGGAAGCATAGGCTATAACCTTGCCGTCCGCATCAAAACACACCCCAGCCCGATACCTGAGGCATCACAATAGATCACGTACCCTTCTAACCTCCGGAAGAGTAAGAATCGAGTCAGAGTCAACCTTTCCTTCAACAACGGAAACCCTTCGCAAGCCTCGCCCATCGGAACTTGGCCGCTTCACGAGTCACCTAGTCAATGGTCTTGAAATCGAAGCAACCGCTCCACAAACTCGCGATAATAACTCGCCACCTAAGAAATCGCGCACTCGGCCGAGTAGTAGGTCTCGCCAAGACTTGATCGCCTCAATCTTCGCCGTATCTACCCGAACACCATCGCCCGATAATATGCCCGGGAATGCCATCGAGGCCAACCAAAACTCACACTGGAGAACTTGGCGACAATCGCGGCTCCGGAGAATCCCAAGTACCGTCCTCAAGTGAGCTGCATGCTCCTGCTCTGTCCGTGAATAAACCAGGATGTCATCAATGAATACAATCACAAATGTATCCAAAAACGGCTTGAACACCCGGTTCATCAAATCCATAAATACATTGGAGCGTTGGTCAAACTGAAAGACATAACCCTAAACTCATAGTGCCCATACCGGGTCCTGAATGCAGTCTTTGGGATGTCTGCCTCTCGAACTCGAACCTGATGATAACCAGATCGCAGGTCTATCTTTGAGAAACACTCGCACTCGCAATCGGTCAAACAAATCATCAATCACGGGAGGGGTACCTATTCTTAATGGTTACCTTATTCACCGTCAGTAGTCAACACACATACGCAGCTGGCCCCATCCTTCTTCTTTACAAACAACACCGCGCTCCTGCGAGAGATACACTAGGCCCGATAAAACCTTTTTCCAAAGAAGTCTTTCACTGGGTCCTTCACTCTCCTCAACTCGCGGTGCCATTACGTATGGCGGAATGGAAATAGGTCGAGTGTCCGCAACGTGTCAATACAAAACTCAATCTCCTCTCAGAGGATACCCAAGATCATGCGGGAACACATCCGAAACTCCCTAACCATCGGCACCGATCAAGAATCGCACCTCGGCCTGCGTATCAAATACCGAACGGATGATAGATGTAACCCTTCGCGCACCATCTTCCTAGCCTTGAGGTAAGAAATAAACCTACCCCGGCGATCTTTGTGTTGCCCTCCACTCGATAAGCGGCTCGCCAGAACTGGAACCGAACCAACTGTCTCTACATCAACGTTGGCATAACAAGAAGCCAACCACCCATACCCATAATGACATCAAAATCATCTCTAACTCTATCAAGTCTGCGTGGTCCGACGATCAGAAATAAATACGGACAACCTCTATACACTCGCCGCTAACACCGAATCACCCATCGGCGTAGCTACCTCAAACGGCTCTATCGACACCGGCCTATCCCGATTCTACCCGCATAAGAGGGGACACATAGGACAAGGTAGAACACGGATCTATCAATGCATAAACATCACACTGAAATCGATAATGTACACGACGACGCCGTGGAAGCCTCCTGATCCTGGCGGCTGGCTAGAGAGTATATGCGGTTCTGAGGACCTCTAGAACTATAACCACCACCTCGACCTCTACCGCGGCATGCCTGTCCGTGAGAACTCGCCCGGGCGCATAACCACGTGGAGAGAAGACCGATGAATCGATCCCGGTGTCTGTACCACCCATGCCGCCTAGACGACAATCCCTCTTCAAATGGCCCCGCTGCCACACGAGTAACAAGCTCCCGGCTCGCGACACTCGCCAGTGGAACCTACCGTCGAGCACACCGAGGTGTGGGTGGTCCCGTCGGTGGCTTCGCCTCGCGAAATCCTGTAGTCCCGAGCTCGACCGCTTCCCCGATCGACTGTTGATCGACCTCTTACCGTAAAACCGTGACGGAGCACTCTGGCCGGTGGAAAGTGGACTACTTCGCCGAGTGCCGCCCGCCTGACACCGCCCCGAGACTGATGTCACAGCCTCTTGGGCTGGCCTGAGTCAATCTGGTCCTCCCTTTCTCTATCCTCGATCCCCTGTGCATAGGCCTGCATCCTAGCAATGTCCATACCGGGCTGAAGAGCCACCCCCAAGCATGCTGTAATCATATGACGGTCTAGCCCCATCACATAACGATGAACTCTATCCTCCATGCTAGCTACAATAGTGTGAGCATGCCTGGCCAAGGAGTCAAACTCCAGGCTGTACTCCCTAACGGTCCTCCCGTTCTGCCGCAAGAGTCAAAAACTGTCTACCCGGGCTCTCCTCATCTCAGGAGGCAAAAAGTGATCCATGAAGGCCTCTGTAAACTCCTCCCAAACAGCTGGAAGAGCAGCATCACCTCTCGAAAGCAACCACGACTCAAACCAGTTCAACGCAATATCGCGCAACCGGTAAGAGGCTAGTGTAACAGACTCTGTCTCTGAAGCCCTAAGAACCTGCATGGTCCGTCAGATTCGAACGAACTCTGCGGATCCTCATCGACCTTGAACCATAAAACTCGGTGGATGACATCCCGAAAATCCCTAATCCGCAAACCGCTCAGGGTGGCCGCTCGCCTCGCTTGCCGCTACTATCTTGTCAATAACCGAATCTGTTCCCATAGTTCTATACTCGCAGGTTGGTGTGGAACCGAGAGGCTCGTATCGGAACCTCGAGCTACGCCGCCTCGGCCTCTAATATGTCGGCGTGGTGAACTCAACGACCGCCTACTACCTCGGGCATAGTCGTGCTCGAGCCCGTGTGACCTACGAGTACCGCTAGCGACTCCCGCCGCTTTGCCCTTCTGGGCTCTGGTAGCTTTCCGTGGAGGCATAGCTGTTTCATAAGAAGAGGTCAGAGAGGATTCAACCTAATAAGACAGCTCTAATGCACGATCTCTGAGAGAGAAGAATGGAAACCAATCCTAAATGTCCTGTAGCCTCCTGATTATAGATGTGGTGCACAACACACCGATAATCAAGACTCTACTAGACACGGTCTGTAGACACTTTCCGAGGACTAACTGCTCTGATACCACTTTTGTCACGACCCGACCCCGGGTCGTGACTGGTGCCCTACCTGGGCACCCCGTTCAGGTATACATCAGAGAATAGCAGCGGAACATACACAACGTAAACACATGCATAAATAATATACAACACAGGCTAGCCGACAAGGCCGCCTTCCATAACATAAACAAAGTCAAAAGTACAACTTTACGACTCAGTTCTTGTAGCCCAACCACATATGTGAATACAGACCTCTAGGAATAACAACTGTGGCGGGACAGGGCCCCGCCATACCCTGAATGTACATAATCTACAACATCAGGGACAAGACTGTACCAAAAGAAAGACAAGCCTCCGGAGAATGGAGCTTCCAACGTCTGATAAGTGATCCTAAGAATGTGGATCTGCCACCTGCTTACCCTTTCTGGCGTGAGCGGCCAGGAAGGGGGTCGACACAATATGTACTAAGTATGTAAAGCGGAAGATCTTGTAATTACAATGTAAGTTTAAAATAAAGCCGAGACGTGTATGATAACAAAATTACGATTACGTTGCCTTACTAACAATGAGAGGAAATCAAGAGAATACGTACAACATCATAATAGCAGTCTCGCAATCAAATCATGGGTGGTGAACCCCTCAAACCAGGTGGTATAACGTCTTGGGGTTCTTACCCCTCATTTACACTCTTACCCTGAAGCAGGTGGTATAATGTCTTGGGGTTTTGCCCCTCATTTATACTCTTACCAAGAAGATAGTAACGCAGTGGTATAACGTCTTGGGGGCTTACCCCTCATTTATACTCTTACCCTGAAGAAGATAGTAACGCAGGTGGTATAACGTCTTGGGGGCTTACCCCTCATTTATACTCTTACCCTATCTCACAACCGGCCGTCATACAATAATTAAGCAAGTTAGCAATTCCCTAACTTCTTATTAGTCTTATTCTTCTACACTCTCATTTTAGTTTACTTAAGGCACTATCATGTCTTTTATAAGAATCAGAATTTAACCCAAAGTACCACGTACTCTATTCTTTAAAAACAAATGACTCTTTTTAGTAGAAAGCTTCCAAGACACTAGTAACCATAGTATCCAGTCAAATTACATTTCAAGACAAGTCACAATACCTTTAGAATTTAAAGTAGGTTTCTAAATCAAGTGACTCCTTTTCTTATCAAAACCTTAGGCAATTGATACCTTAAAATCAATTTGCCTTTCATTAACACAAGTCATTTACCTTTTCATAAAGTCAATATAACCAACTCCCATAAAGTCGTTATATTCACTTTATACCTTAGTCAACACATTTTCCTATTCAAGGGACTTATACGATTAAAGCGACAAAAGATCACATACTTTAAATTCCTTCAAGTCCCTTAACTTTACTAAGACTTAAGACATTCTTAATATTTTCAAAGAAGTGAGTTAACTTCCTAACTCACCCGACTTGGCATTTTATAAGGCTAGTAAGGACTGTCAAAGTCTCAGACGTCTACTGTACTATATACTTGAAACTAGTCATGCTCAAAAGATAGGAAAAAGTTCTACATACCTCGTGGTCAAACCACTTGCCAAGTACAAAGTCCCGCGTAGTATGTCAACCTATAATGTTCACAATACGTCTATTAAGGCCTCACTACAATCGTAGAATATCATAAGTGTTAAGTCCCTATATTCTACGGAAAATCGGACAGCACCTCCTTTGTTTTTACTTACTTTGCCACCTTTTTCAAGGCCGAAATACAATAACCAAACAGCCCCAATTGGCTCACAATTATATAGCAAGTAGTCCAATTCAAATGAATAACTACACAGCCCCAATTGGCTCACAATTATATAGAAAGTAGTCCAATTCAAATGAATAACTACACAGCCCCAATTGGCTCACAATTATATAGAAAGTAGTCCAATTCAAATGAATAACCAAACAATACAAACTACATTCCAAATTCGGCCACATTGATTCAACAATTCCAATTCTTATCCAATTTCCGTTTCAATCCAATTTAGTAGCATAACATGATATCAAGTCGCATTTGATTATAATAACCATAATCCTTAAGTCAGTGACATGCGACGGTTCTAACAACGGTTAAATTGTAATTCACTTAGTCATGGCTTACATTACATTTCGGATTTCCAAGGCTATAATCAATCCATAATCCTTATAACCTCAAGATAACAACTTCATGCTCGCAACATACAAAGCTATCAATAACAATATAAAAATGCAATCTTGTAACACCTTTAAAAGAACAAGATTATACCTCAATGATACATAATCCAACTCGATCCGAAATCGCTTCCTTAGTAGTCTAGAACCTCTCCAAGCCACTTCAATCCGCTTGTTGAGACCCTTAGAACAACACCAACAATTAACCTTCAAATTTCCAAACAAAACCTAGAAAGACCACTTTAGGTTTTCGTTTGACTAACCCAAAAAAACAATCTTTTCCAAGATTTTTCTATTGAGATGTTTACAATACACCTAAGACCCTTGGTTTAAAGTGTGGAATCAAATGGACAAGAAACAAATTTTTTTCCTTTCCTTTTAGTGAACCCGAGACACCCTAGTGTGTTCTTCAAATTTGGGTAAAAATTTCTAAGTGTTTAAGCCCTCTCTCTACTAGTAGTAATATAAAGTACCTTGGATGGTCATGATAAAAACACATGGGTGGTTTAGATGAAGTCTTCTAAAATATCAAGACCAAAAGTGGGCCCTTTGACTTTGGTCAATGTTCTCATGCTACAAGTAGCAAGTCTTAGCCATAGAAGACTTATGGTAAATGACCATATTGGCCATGCCATTTCGTCCAAGGCATTGCTAAGGGGGGGTGACACGTGTCGCCCTCCCATTCGTCACAACACTTACGTTATCCGACAATTCCATAGTTCCGACAAATTCCAAGTCTCTAATCTTAACACTTGTGAGTTCTTACTTATATTCTTAAAACATGTCCTGTAATTACGGGGTGTAACAAAGGTGATCAATTTGCTCAGTAATCCACTCGCATACAGTAGGAATCAAAGGATCTACGTTCAATTGAGATACAATTGAAGGAGTCTATATCTACTGAGAAGTCTGCTGCGGCAAAGCAGCTATTGAATTACATTAGGAGTTTATCGGTTTTGATTTCGACACTGTTTTACAATCAAAATCGCATCCGACTGAAAATAACAGCTGAAAATCAAAATCCAATTCATGAGCAGTCCAATTCGCGTGTTCAACCGCCTTTGGCTATCATTGCGGCGTCGAAGATCGCTGAGAACTTGTGTGCTTCTGAGATATGTTAGTCGAGTTGATGTGATTCAGATTTCAAGGTGCGGAATGATCAAATTATGTATCGATTTGTGAATTTCTAGAAATTTGATTTCATTTTGTACTGGTTCTGTGTTGGTGAATCGATCTTGTGTTGATAAAATTGAATTTGTGTTGGTGAATTGGTAATGCATTAATGTGATAAGTGACTAGTGTTGGTGTTGATCGAGCTGCAGCAGCAGTCATTGTTACTGCTGCACCGACTGAAATTGTTGCCGAGAATACTGATTTTGCTGGAGGGGTTTTGCATCAGTTGAATTCAATTAGCGTAAAATTATTAGAATTGCATATTTGAAGTTGCATATTCAATAGATTGATGGAAGGATCGAGGAGTTTTCAGGTAGAAATTGACTGAGAACTGAGGGATACTTCGTCGAAAAACAATATGGATTGAGTTGAAGCTCAATTCAAATAATTTTTCACAGGTCGATCAATTATTAGATTGCCTGTTTTCATATGTGTAGCTCAGGATAGGATAATCGAGGAATTTCTAGCCGGAATTGGATTAGAAATTGAGGGAGACTCCGCTGTATGTCCGAGCTCGTTATAAAAGTTTGATATAGGAGAATCGAGGGATCCTCTAGTCCGAGTGAGACAAGAGAGCGAGGGGTTCTTCATTGAGCATTGATATAGGAGAATCGAGAGATTTTCTAATCCGAGTGAGACTAGAGAACGAGGGGTTTCTTCATTGTTGTTATGGGAGTTGAAGCTCATGCTGATTGGATGTTAATGTTGCAGCTGCTCACTGGTGATCTTACTAGTGTGTTGGTATTGTTGGTGTTGTTCAGTCGTTAAAGAGTGATGGTGGTATGAAAGGATGTATTCAGGAGGTACTGTCATCATATTAATCTGGAAAATGTTGTGAAGTTGGGAACAAATGTTCTCTGTCATCAATCTCAAGGAATCCAGAATGGAACAAAAGCAGTGTATAATGGATTAGTGGATTAGTTGGTATTGTGCCAAGTGTACTGCAAAGGAAATTGTTAAAAGTTTTGAGCGAGTTGCTGTTGTTATAGTGGTCTTTGTGATGATGCTCATGGATTCTTCTGCAAAGTCAGTGAACTGCTGACCTTAGAAGCCACTGATATTGATGACCTGGACAAGTTACTCACTAACTCAATTCTTTGAGATTTTATTCAATGAAAGCAGAAATTCCCCATTCATTTTGTTCATGAAAGATGCTGAGAAATCTATGGCAGGAAATTCAGAATCATATTCAAGATTCAAAAGTCGGCCTGAGAAGCTTCCTGATAATGTGGTTATTATTGGTTCTCAGGCTCATACAGATAATCTTAAGGAGAAGTCACATCCTGGAGGATTGCTCTTCACCAAATTTGGCAGCAATCAAAATGCTTTGCTTGATCTGGCATTGGATAGTCTTGGGAAGACGCATGACAAAGGGAAGGAGGTAGCAAAGACAGCTAAATTTCTGGTAAAATTTTCCCCAAATAAAGTGGCTATTCACATGTCGCAGGATGAAGAACTTTTATCTACTTGGAAGCAACAATTGGATCAAGATGCTGATACCCTCCACAAAATGAAAGGAAATTTAAATAGCTTACAAATAGTTCTGAATCGGATTGAATTAGAATGTAATGGACTCGAGATATTGTGCATTAAATATTAGAATTTCTCTGTTGAAAGTGCAGAGAAGGTTGTTGGATGGGCGTTGAGCCATCACTTGATGCAGAACACTCAAGCAGATCTTGACATGATGCTTGTTTTATCTCCTGTGAGCATTCAATAGGGGTTGGAACTATTACAAGCTATGCAACATGATACCAAGAGCTTGAAGAAGTCCCTTAATGGTGTTACTTTTACTGTTGTTTGTTAGTAGAGTATTTTGTTATTGCTTCCAAGCAACATTTGTTTTCAGTGCCTAGCTTGAGGGGGTGTTGAGATATAGATGTATAGATATACTAAGCTTACTGCTTTGCTTTACTTAGCATAGATATACTAAGCTTACTGCTTTACTTAGCTTATTGGCCTATAAATAGAGGCAACACATGTATTTCTTATCAACAGAAAATAAAGAAAAATCCCACAAACTATCTCTTTCCTCACCTCTCTCTGTACATTCTCTGTTTTCTCTATCTATCTTCTCTCCCGTAAATTATTTTTTCTTTTCATTCTTCTTCACATATGAACACGCGAATATAATTCACTGCAATTATGTGAATTTAACACTATGGACATCCTTTACCCGTAATTATATACTCCGCATATATGTTAAACCTTGAATATTATAATAAAAATCTTTAGCTTTCCATTGGTTGGAGAGGTGTTTCCTAGGGCTCGTGGAATATATCGTTGCATGATGTAAGCAAATTATTAGCATTATTGGCAATATTTTCTAATTCACTTGAGAGGTATCAAGATTTAGACGCTGCCTTAATATACTCTTACATTCTTTTTTGTTTGTTTGTATGTACTTCTCCTTCATAATTATATTATATACTATAAATCTGTCATTTTCTCCCACAATTAGTAGTCTTATCATTTCTTCATTGCTCATCACAAGGAGCTTCTTTCATTCTCTCTCTCATGGATGCAAATGTTGTTGTACCCTACCAGAGCTTTTCAACAGTACTATCCATGAGAAGCAGAAAGATCAATACTTATTATAAGTACAAGAAAATATCATATCAACCACCATGCTCCATATGCTGTGTGTTAACAAAGCCACCTGCAAGTAATCACAATCATAGTAATTATGTTTATAAAGACAATTGGTTCGATCATCTTGCCATTAATCATCTCTCTCAAAGTATACAAGCTACCACAGGTACTTATATCTCTCACACAAAACCACACTTAAAAGGTACCAATTTCCCACCTTTTATTACCTCTCTCCCCATATATGCCTTTTATAACCTATTCTCATGTGACGACATTTATGATTATGAAATTTAATCTACTCTTAATTTCTTATTGATTTTTTTAATTTTAAGGATTAAGAAATAATAAGAGTGGCTATGAAGGCTTTGTGGAGGCTGCAAGAGTGGTATATGTGAACTTTAACTCCACACATCAACTAGTTCTTGTTGTTGAAGCTCTTCATAGGGCATTCCCTAAGCCTATTCTTTCATTGGCAAGTTCACCTTCATATCCTTTTGTCCCTTCTCATTTCACCTGCTACAACATGTTAGTATATATAATTAAATTGATAGTGCAATATTTTTTATATTGTCAGTGTATATATTTTTTATAATGTGTTTTACCTTGTTTTCTTTTTCTTCCTTTAACGTGTTTTTATATTGCAATCTTTTATGGATGTAATAAATTCATGCAGCAAGTGGCGCTTAAGAATTGGTTCAATTGAATCCCTATACTGGGCAAGTAGGATAAAACCAACTTTTATTATTTTTATTTTTTATACATATATAAATGAATTTCTTTAGGTTACAAGATCGAATTCTTTGAATTATCATATTAAAATTTCTGATTCCAAAGTACAGCTTCATATCTTTGGTTTTGTCATCCTTTCTTGTTATTAACTTCTAATTACTCAATTGCACTATTTCATATTATTAAAAGGCAACCACTGCTTAATGACCCGACTATATTAAAACAAATAAGAAAATAAAATATAATTATTAGGTAGCTAGAGCGATAAAAACAGAAAGAACACATAAACAAGTTGCTTAAAATATTTTTCTATCGAACAAATCGGCAATTATTATACATTACGAAATCTTGGTAGTGATGACTGATGATGACATGCTTGTGATGCCTCGTGAAAGGAAGATTCTTGTTGGTTGTAACCTGAATAATAATTCATAAATAGAGGTGTTATTACTTATTTGTAGCGATCATTCAATTTATTTCAGCCGACCCATAATATTTTTTACACTACACTGTAGCTAAAACAAAAATGTTTATCAACTCCAATCATTTAAAAAAAATAATTATGATTCGGCAATAATTCGATAAAATAAAGATTCTGTTGGAAAAAAAGAAAAGCAACAACGGAAAATAGTAAATAACTATTACAGTGATCGAAAGAATAAATTCCAAAGATTACAACAATGAATTTTCAATCTTTGTCAGTCTTGTACTAGAACTCCAATTCTGGATCTTGTATTCAGAAATACAAGAGTATGAACCGCTTCAACTGTGACTTGTATGTCCGCTGAGAATCTGACTTGGTTAGAGTTCTTGATAGCAAGATCCAACCTGAAACACTTAGCAATAAATTAGAGAATTACAACACTACCGGTTGGATCCTTGCTGAGTCGAGTGATGACAATCTGTCCTTAAGACAAGATTGCCCCGTATAAATCATTTTACGTTGATGACAATAGTCTCCAAAGATAAAATAACAACTAACACTTGAGCAAAGGAAACTCAAGTGTTTCTCTTGAAGAACTGTGAGTATTGAAATATTGCTAGAGAGGAAGAAGATTTCCAGAACTTCAGAAATTTTTTAAGTGTTCAAGTGTCTTTCAATTGAGCCAAAACCCTCAATTTATAGTGTAATAATTGCCTCTACAAATGCCCAACTAATGGCATTGTAACCTCCAAGTAATGACCATGAATTGCCCACATAATGACACCCATTTATCAGCCAAATAATGACTGATTAGTGGTGAAATGAATGTAATTGAGGGCAGCTCAAATGTCACAAAAAATCTGATTTTACGTCTCAGGTTTCTGCCAGCGAAGCGCCGCGGCGCTTGGGCTCCAGAAACTTTGAACTCAAAAACCCGAATTAGGGTCGCGACCCTCCCTCGGAGGCACCGCGGCGGACCGGCGTTGCGGTCCTATCAAGGGTGGAACTGCGGCGCTCCACCGGTGTAGGGTGGCGCCGTGGCCCTTCTCAGCCCCGTGGCCCTTTCCGACCCGTTCCGTCTTACACTATGTACACTTCTTCCTTCATTTACCAATCGCGGAACACTTGTCACTTAGCCAATGACCATCCATCATTCTATGTCCCGAACACTTTACTTACGTACCAATATCTCTTTCACTAATGAAATTTGCGATCCTTGGTACAACATGTGCACGTGTATGGAAACAATGTTTCCGACGTGCGGAGCCCCAATTTTTCGGTTCCTAAATAATGGGATAAAATTTATTCCACATTAGTAAATTTCCAATAATCCCCTTTTGAAGAGATTTTGGCGCACTCACAAGGTGTCTTTCCACAACAATCTTTCAGCGGACCGATGTTGCAGCAGGAGAGGTAGCTTCAGCTTTGAACCTTCCTTAGTTGAATACCATCAGACTTACTTACTGCGCGGTGAATGTGATGTCTTGAATCGTCAGTGTTTAGTGTAAGTCAAGACAATGATACCAACACAATAACTTTCCTTACTCTGTTCTTCTTAATATTTTGTTCGTTGTGGCCGTGGACACTTCTTGAATTCTTAAGTGCATTCATTTGAGGCGGCCTGTCCTCGCACTTAAATTTATGGTCTCCTACAAGGTATTCAGCTATACCCCACTTCACCAATGTTAGGAACCATTAAAAGTTTCTTCCAACCTAACCTCAACCATTGAGGATCGTTAAAGGTATTTGGAAACTTAACCTTTACCCACTCTGCAGATAACACTTCATGTTTATCGTTGGACAACCTTAGATTTATGTTCCTTATAGGAATCATAACCTGAAGTACTCTTGCTTCCACCGAAGCGCTCAACTGAACCTTTTGCAGCTTAGTTTTCCTATTGAACTAAATTCTTGCAATCTCCAATCAGTATGGTTGGGTTACCACCGCAAAGGTTCGTATTGTTTTGGGTTTTAAGCTCATTCCCCTAGACATACAGAATATTTGATCTCTTGGTAGTCCCTTATTTAAAGGGTCCATTATATTATCCTTTGATGTAATCAACAGGAATAACACCCGTGGTGATCAACTGTTATACGGTCTTATGTCTCCGACAGATATGTCCAGACGCCATCATCCGTGCCCTTCCTGAAGCCGACCACTAGCCACTGTGTATAACTGCCAAAGGCACATGTTTCTCCCAGTAAGAGACGTCCTCTAAGTAGTCGTGAAGTTACTCAACATCTTCTCATGCTTTGTTTAAAGCGATAAACTCTGATTCCTTCATGAATCAGCCGATGCAAGTTTGCTTAGAGGATTTTCCAAGACACACCATACACATTAACTTGTGGCATTGGTGTTCTTCATGTCCGATGTCCAATTTGCATCACTATGTTCTCCTAGAACGACTAGACATCTGGAGTATCATAATCCGTAGATAAGCGAATATTTCAGCTATCGTCATATCCGATTTAACGCCTTCTATCAATCATTTTCAGAATCACGAGTGAACCTTAGTTCAACTGATATACGTTGAAATCCGATACCATGTCAGTTGTAGTGTGTAAAATACATTGAACTACATGTGACCTGCACATATCTCTCCTAGTATATGGGTACACCATGATTCCAATCAATTCTATGATTCATATCCATTGGTGGCTTTAACGAGACTGTCAACTATAACACAAATGAGTATGCAATTAGACTAGTCCGTTAGATGTCTTGGACATCCCAATTCCTAAGATGTCATCTGTGATACTCATATCTTTCATATCGAGACTTTGTTTCAATATGAATTTCCAATTTCAAATTGTTGGTTTTCCAACTGTTGGCTTTCTAACTTCAGAGTCAATGTTTCTGTTGTCAGATTAATTGTTTCTGTTTCATCTGAACCTTGCAGGACCAAAATGTAAATATTTCAGGGAGCAAAAAGAAAGTTCAAGAAGAAGGCCAATAGTTCAACAAACCAACACTAATCCTACCCTTCCAATTTTCCGGTTAGGAAGGTTGTCTTAACATATATGTCACGCAAGAATGTAATGGCCCTGGATGTTAAGCTATTCACAGGGGAGCACGTGTCCAAGTAGCCGAGGACTTATACTCGTTAGTAGATCCATCCACTTTTACAACTCAAAGGTTCTTTCCCGGAGGAAGGTCAACCATTACACAAATATGGTTCTAAATGATGGAGTCTATTTCTCTCTTTGTAGCTTCTTTCCAAAGCAACGCTTCTGGAGATGACAATTTTGTGTCAATTGTCCATGGTTCATTCTCAATCATACAAGCTAAAAGGACTGGAACAAGTCTTTGTCCCCTCTTTGCTCCGTCTCTGTTCAACATCTAGAATCCCTGAGTTCTGTAGATCTGGAACATTAAGTTACAGATAATCAGGCACTCGCAAGTTCTGGTTAACCTCGAGCAATTACTTCTTTTTCCTTCTCAAGAAAAGTTATCTTCAAAGAATTTTAGCATTCTTCGACCCCAAGTGACGATAAGCACTACTGTTATTTGCAGATCTAGTGGATATACAATCTACAGTCTTAGGTCGAACTTGACTTATTTTAGTATTTCAACCTCTACCAAGCCACCACACATCAAAAAATTTATAGGTGGATCCTTTCCATATTTCACATGAAGGGTTATCCTTATCCTTATGCGGAGTTCTCTTGAGAATTGCATTAGCGGTAAGGATCGCCTTGCCCCATATATTTTTGGGCATCCGACTTTGCGTTTGGCTAACACCGTTAGACTGAAGTGAGTAAGGAGCAGTCATTTGAAGAACGATGCTTCACATTCTCCCCATCTATTATTACGAATTCCTCAATCCGTAGGCTTAGTTGATTTTCAACTTCTTCTTTGTAGCGCTTATCCGTTTCAACAACTTCATCTTTTCTTTTTACCAAAGAAATGATGCAATACATTGTACCATCGTCAATGAAGGTCACAAAGTACTTGTCTCCCTCTCTATTTTTGTTCAAACTTTAAATCACCCCTGTAGGTGTGACTAAGTTCTACATGAGCGGTGCTTCTTTCGCTATTTCTTTGACGGGATGGAAAGGTTATTTTGCCTCTTCGCCCACCTCATATTCATTTTGAGAGTTTATATCGACAGACGACAACAATCTCAACTTAGTTAGCTTTTTTAATGACTTACTATTTCACATATCTTAATATATGATGGTATAGATGCACGAATTACAACTATATAATTCATTTGGCTACAGACATACTGTACCATTCTTAGTTATTACAGACCTGTTGGGCTAGTCTCAAACCAGCTTAACCAATACCGTCCCTGAAACTAAGTTTGGGACATGTATCACCTCATTTTAGAGTGATCTCATTCCCTGAAGTCCCTTTGAGGACAACCTATCCAACCCCTTCTACTTTAGAGGTGGCGTTGCTTCACATGAACAACCTCTTGCCCGTGGTTAGGGCGTAACCGAATCATATGTGATCTGGATACTCTGGCCCACTCCAGCCGCCTGTAGACCGTGTACGACTGAGTGTCCAATACCATCATGTCAAATGAAGGATATTCTGTCGGAACCGGTGATAAGTTCGTCTTTAGTCCTCTTCCCTTGTGATTGGTGCCCACATAAATTCATGGCGCTTGCTTAGGATTTGTCCACAATTTAAATTAATTGTAATAAAAAATCAAATCTTTTAAGCCTTGTTTTAAAAAAACCAATCTTTAAATGGAAAGTTAGGTGAAATTAAATTTTTGATTTTAAAGTGTAAGGAATATATATTTTTTTCCCAGAAAAATATTTTCATATTCTTAGTCTTACTCTTCACACTTTAATCAGACATTATTTAATCTCATTATTGACAAGAAAAAAAGTTAACTTAACCCAATTTCATATTATGGCCCACGTCAATCACTTCGTTGGACTGAGTGTCCATTTCTTCCTCACCATAATTTGGATCTTTTGTCTGGGACAGATATAGGCCTTCTGCCACAAGATAGAACAACATCTTCAGTCTTCTCCTATTGTCTCAGTTGATATCCTTAGCCTTTCGTGGGCGCTTGCTTCCACCACTCTTGGGAGAGATGACAACATCAGCACCTTGACCGTCAACAACATGACCAATATAGACGCTTTGATCCTTAACATCAGAACCATAGTCTAGTTTGTTGACACAAATAGAGTTCTTGTCGACATAACTATCAATGGAACTGTCTTCAACCAGAAAACCACAATCATAATCAGATTTGATCACACAACTGTTGATCGACATCTTTCGACCACTATTACAATCTTGTCTTAAAATTGTTGGAAAAAAGAAAAGAAACAACGGGAAATAGTAAATAACTATTACAGTGATCGAAAGAATAAATTCCAAAGATTACAACAATGAGTTTTCAATCTTTGCCAGTCTTGTACTAGAACTCTAATTTTGGATCTTGTATTCAGAAATACAAGAGTATGAACCGCTTCAACTGTGGCTTGTATGTCCGCTGAGAATCTGACTTGGTTAGAGTTCTTTGATAGCAAGAACCAACCTGAAACACTTAGCAATAAATTAGAGAATCACAACACTACCGGCTGGATCCTTGCTGAGTCGAGTGATGGCGCAGCGACGCTTGGACTCCAGAAACTCATAACTCAAAAACCCGAATTAAGGTCGTGACCCTCCCTCGGAGGCGCCGTTACGCTCCACCGGTGTCGGGTGGCGTCGTGGCCCTTCTCGGCCCCGCGACCCTTTATGACCCGTTCCATCTTACACTATGTACACTTCTTCCTTTATTTACCAATCGTGGAACACTTGTCACTTGGCCAATGACCATCCATCATTCTATGTTCCGAACACTTTACTTACGTATCAATATCTCTTTCACTAATGAAATTTACGGTCCTTGGTACAACATGTGCACGTGTATGGAAACGATATTTCTGACGTGCGGGACCCCAATTGTTCGAGTCATAAATAATGGTGTAAGAATAACTAAGAATTAGAAAATCTTCCTTGATTATTCTTCATCTCCTAAGGGAGAATATATACAAGAATATACATTAATTATGAGGAGGAAATCATGCCTCATAATAACTAAGAAATCTTAATAATGTCTTCCTACCATATATATAATAGTACTAATTAATTATGTATCTAGAATATTCTAACATAATATTCTAACATAATATTACCAATTAATTACACATTTAACATAATATTCTAACACTCATGATCGAAGCGGAGGAGGCGAATCTTGAGCGTCGAAATTCTTCAAATAAGATCAGCGGAAGCCCTTTTGTGAATATATCTGCAATCTGATGTCGCGTCGGGACATGTAATACTCGCACCTGTCCGCGAGCCACCTTTTCACGGACAAAATGAATATCTAACTCAATGTGCTTAGTGCGTTGATGGTGGATTGGATTTCCGGAGAGATAAATTGCACTAATGTTATCACAGTATACTATGGTGGCTGTCGGAATAGGACAATGAAGCTCGAGTAAAAGATTCCGAATCCAGCATGAGTCAGATACAACATTGGCTACCGCACGGTATTCAGCTTCAGCACTGGAACGTGATACAGTGGGTTGCCTTTTGGAGGACCATGAGATTAAATTATCACAGGAAGGCCTTGATAGCGGTGGGCGTCGGGTGTCTGGACATCCTGCCCAGTCTGCATCTGTGTAGGTGACTAGCTTGGTCAGGGAAGACGGGTATAAATGCAATCCATAATTCAGAGTGCCCTGAATATATCGTAGAATACGCTTGAGTGCGTCGTATGTTCTTCCATAGGATTGTGCGTGAACAAACATACTTGTTATCTGCGTATGTAATATCGGCACAGTGAATGTGAGATATTGTAAAGCTCCTGCCAAGCTGCGATACAATGTCGGATTAGCAAAAGGACTACTAGATATGGCACTCAGTTTCGACTTGGTATCTCTGGAGTTGCGAGCGGTTTGCAAGATGACATTCGGCCCGTTCTACGATATCGATCATACTTCTTCCGGGAAAGAAATAAACCACTGCATGGCGTGTTACCGCAATTCCCGAGAAAGTAGTGAAGTGGACCAAGATCCTTCATAGCAAATTCGAACTCGGTGGGTCATGATATCCTTGCGAAGAGAGTCGAAGAAGGCATTAGGATAATATCATCTACATATAAGAGAATATAAGCGATAAGATTTCCTGTTGATAAATAAATAGTGAATTATCCGAGCAATTTGTTTGAGAAACCCATGTTGAACACAAAATCGCAAACCGCTTGTACCAAGTCACGGGAGCTTGTTTGAGTCCATATAATGATTTTTAAGTAAACACATGATTGGGATAACGAGAATCTCTGTACTGATGGTTGGTGCATGTATCTGATCTCGCTCAAATGTCCGTATGAAGGCGTTCTTGACATCCAATTGATGAAGTAACCATCCTTTTGAGAGGGCTAAGCGAGAACAATTCGATGGTTCTTTGGTTTAACCACCGGTGAATGTCTCGCCGCAATCTAATCCGCTGTTGAGTCTTGCCATCACCTACAAGTCGGGCCTTATCCGCTCAAAAGAACCATCAGATTTTTCTTTATGGCTAAAAATCCACATAGAACGAATTATATTAGCATTAGATGGACGAGGTACTAACTCCCATGTCCTATTTTTAATTAGAGCATGATATTCATCATCCATGGCCATTTTCCAATTAGGATCTTTTAGAGCAGACACAGGGTTACAAGGCAAAGGTGATTTGGAGACTTGAGTGTGTAGACTGTATTTGGCATTGGGTTTTGTAATTCCATGTTGACTACGGGTGACTGGCCGGTTTAGTGGGCCAGTGGGTGGCGCCAGTCGGGAGTGAGGCAGTGGGTGAACTTTGCCAGATGTGTAGTTGGGCACAGGTTGGAGGTTGGCCCAACTGAAGGGGCAGCTGGAGTAAAGTAGGGGGTTCTCGTTCACTGGGCCTTGGGCCCGATGGCCCGGTTGTTGTTGATTGTATTTTTGTGAATCCGGTGTGGAGGCGAGTTAGATCGAGGGCTATCATCGTCAAAAATTCATAAGTATTTGTCCCTGTGTCATGTATCTTGGCAAAGGGAAATTGTGACTCATCAAAAATTACATGACGACATATAAACATACGTTTGGAGGAAATGTCATAACACATGTAACCACGGTGATTCGTAGGATATCCTAAGAAGACACGTCACGATGAAGCAGGGTTGAAGTTTTGTGATTGTGGTGGATGGAAATAGGGGGTAGCAAAGACATCCAAAAACTCTCAAATGATGATATGAGGGCTCTCGTGAATAAAGTATTTTTAGTGGAGCTTGGTAAGACATGTTTTTGTGGGGAAGGATATTTAACATGTAGGTTGCCATTTGAAGGGCATAATGCCAAAAAATGGGGGGTATAGAAGCATGAGCAAGGGATGTTCTCAAAATATTGTTAATGGTTCTAATTTTGCGTTCCGCCTTCCCATTCTGTGAAGATGTGTGAGGACAGGATAAACGAAATTGTAAGCCATTTGTTTTGAAAAAATCCCAAAACTGATTATTGGGACGCCGTCATATGTGACGTAGCCCCGGAGTCCATATACCAATTAGAATCCGGTGGATTGAGTCCAAGAGTGTGCATAGCCTGCTCAATATCCGTAGGATGGGTCATGGATGAATGGGCCTCCTGCCATTGGGCCGGAGGAGGCCCAAAACTGCTGTTTCTTTGAAGAAATCCCAATGACCCGGGCACGCGAGAATAATTTACTGTTGAAGAATGGCTCGCTGGGCTCTTTGGGTGGCTTTCTTGAAGAATGGCTGCTGGTAGCCTCTCTGCTGGGACGGGTTGGGCTGCCAGTGGCCATTGGGCTCTTGGTTTACTGGCCCGATGCCGTCTGCCCAAAGTGCTGCCGGTCATTTCTTTGCCCGATTCTGCTGGCCGCGATGCTGATGGTTCTTTGCCGATGCCGCCGGAGTTCTTCTTTGCCGCCATAGCCTCCGCCGGAGTTGGTGTTCCGCCATTTCCGCCCGGAGTCCGGTGACTTCACTTTATTATTTCCGCGATTTCCACCCTTCTTATTATTATTACCACGTCCTTTTTTACTCTTATTTTGTGAAGAATAGTCAAAATAATTACCTTCATTCGAATACGTGGCAACCATGGCGGAATTTGTTGAAACCTTCTTAATCAAACCCGATTCTTCAAGAACAAGCATGGATCTTGCTTGATAAAACTTTGGTAAGGGATTACTTTGTGGATTAGAGTCCCCACGCCACTATAAGCTTAGTGAGACCGTGACTAATCAGTAAAACCAACAGGTTGTCGAAACCGGTGAACTACGTTCGTAATTGATGCCGCCACCACTTTGAGGCGTTGTGATGGGTTGAAGCGTTAGGGAAGTCTGCCGTGACAATGGTTGAAAATTCTTGTTCCAACGCAATAAAGACGAGAGTTTTGATTATCTTGAAAAATGTCTCTCAATCGTTCCTACGCCGCCATGGCGATGAATCTGGTTCCATTATTGTATCACGACAAATCGTGGAAATTGTTGCATAAATCCAACCAAGAAGCGTGGCGTCGGGTATCCCAATTCTTTATCCGCTTGACGATTGTTCGTTGTTGTACCATTTTTGGTGGAATTATATGATGAAGAACTTTGTGAGCCTACAACAAATTTTAAACAACTCGCCCATTTGCGTAGTGAGCAGATTTCCATCTCTAGTTTGTGAAATATGTGTTTTGATGTTGGAAATAGTAAGAAATTTGAGTGAAACGAAGTTTTGATTGAACATGGTTGACAACAATGCGGAGGAACCAAGAAAAATTAAAGTATAACAATGGAGAAGACAAATTCGGTTGGAAGGATGGGAAGATGGCCAGAATTTGGAAGGAAAATTTTTATTAAGAATAGGATCTTTGATTACCTTCTGATACCATGTAAGAATAACTAAGAATTAGAAAATCTTCCTTGATTATTCTTCATCTCCTAAGGGAGAATATATACAAGAATATACATTAATTATGAGGAGGAAATCATGCCTCATAATAACTAAGAAATCTTAATAATGTCTTCCTACCATATATATAATAGTACTAATTAATTATGTATCTAGAATATTCTAACATAATATTCTAACATAATATTACCAATTAATTACACATTTAACATAATATTCTAACAAATGGGATAAACTTTATTCCACATTAGTAAATTTCCAACAGATTCTTTACCGGCTCAATGGATAATTGGGATGGAATAAGTACTCAACTTTTTTCCACGGGTAATAATCCACTTAATATTTTTTAAATATATGATGATGTAAATTGTTTTTACACTACAATGTTCCTTATAAGTGTTGTATATTCGTTAGCTCCCCAAAAAAGAGGTTGTTGCTGTCTCTTAATATTCAAATTAAAGAAGAAATTATAATTTGAAGTTTATGAGTTTGAAAATTTTAAAATAATAATTTATATGATTAAATTTAATGCTTAAGATACTTATAGAATTTGGATTAAAGGGTCGACCGAACCCGTAAAAATATCTGAGATCTCATGGTATAAAATATAAACTTAAGTAGTAACATGGAAATGTTGGTATCGGTGAACAGATGAAGATGCTACTACCACAATCTAAGTGGGCGAGAGAGTACTGTGCTGCTTTCACCAGAGTCTTCTTCGCTTGGCTAGTGGGACCTTGTGAGGTACGCTCTCAACATTTCATCAAGACGTAAATTTGTTGGTACACAAACTTTGAAAGAAGGTAACAAAATTGAGCAAATAACTAACTCATAAATATGAAATATTAATGTTACACGAACTGATATATATATATATATATATATATATATATATATATTGTGTAATGAGTTTTTATACAATTGTTGTAATCGAGTGTAATTGATTATTTATCATCTTTTCAAATAAGGATCACAATTTCTATAAATATACAATTACTTGTGGTCCTAAAAATGTCCATTGTAAGAATAACTAAGAATTAGAAAATCTTCCTTGATTATTCTTCATCTCCTAAGGGAGAATATATACAAGAATATACATTAATTATGAGGAGGAAATCATGCCTCATAATAACTAAGAAATCCTAATAATGTCTTCCTACCATATATATAATAGTACTAATTAATTATGTATCTAGAATATTCTAACATAATATTCTAACATAATATTACCAATTAATTACACATTTAACATAATATTCTAACACTCATGATCGAAGCGGAGGAGGCGAATCTTTGAGGCGTCGAAATTCTTCAAATAAGATCAGCGGAAGCCCTTTTGTGAATATATCTGCAATCTGATGTCGCGTCGGGACATGTAATACTCGCTTTGTCGCGAGCCACCTTTTCACGGACAAAATGAATATCTAACTCAATGTGCTTAGTGCGTTGATGGTGGATTGGATTTCCGGAGAGATAAATTGCACTAATGTTATCACAGTATACTATGGTGGTCATCGGAATAGAATGATGAAGCTCGAGTAAAAGATTAGAATCGGCGTAGTCGGATACAACATTGGCTCTGCGCGTGATTATTCGACCTTTGGGCGTGATACGATGGGTTGCCTTTTGGAGGACCGTGAGATTAAATTATCAGGAAGGCCTTGATAGCGGAGGTGGGCGTCGGGTGCGACATCTGCCCGATCTGCGTCGTGTAGGTGACAAGCTTGGTCATGGAAGGCGGGTATAAATGCAATCCATAATTGAGTGCCACGAATATATCGTAGAATACGCTGAGTGCGTCGTATGTTCTTCCATAGGATTGTGCGTGAACAAACATACTTGTTATCTGCGTATGTAATATCGGCACAGTGAATGTGAGATATTGTAAAGCTCCCGCCAAGTGCGATACAATGTCGGATTAGCAAAAGGACTACTAGATATGGCACTCGGTTTCGACTTGGTATCTCTGGAGTTGCAGCGGTTTGCAAGATGACATTCCGGCCGTTCTACGATTTACGATGCATCTTCTTCCGGAAAGAAATAAACCACTGCGTGGCGTGTTACCGCAATTCCAGAAAGTAGTGAAGTGGACCAAGATCCTTCATAGCAAATTCGAACTCACTGGTCATGATATCCTTGCGAAGAGAGTCGAAGAAGTCATTAGGATAATATCATCTACATATAAGAGAATATAAGCGATAAGATTTCCTGTTGATAAATAAATAGTGAATTATCCGAGCAATTGTTTGAGAAACCTATGTTGAACACAAAATCGCAAACCGCTTGTACGAGTCACGGGAGCTTGTTTGAGTCCATATAATGATTTTTAAGTAAACACACATGATTGGGATAACGAGAATCTACGTACCGATGGTTGGTGCATGTATCTGATCTCGCTCAAATGTCCGTATGAAGGCGTTCTTGACATCCAATTGATGAAGTAACCATCCTTTTGAGAGGGCTAAGCGAGAACAATTCGATGGTTCTTTGGTTTAACCATCGGATGAATGTCTCGCCAATCTAATCCGCTGTTGAGTCTTGCCATCACCTACAAGTCGGGCCTTATGCCGCTCAAAAGAACCATCAGATTTTTCTTTATGGCTAAAAATCCACATAGAACGAATTATATTAGCATTAGATGGACGAGGTACTAACTCCCATGTCCTATTTTTAATTAGAGCATGATATTCATCATCCATGGCCATTTTCCAATTAGGATCTTTTAGGGCAGACACAGGGTTACAAGGCAAAGGTGATTTGGAGACTTGAGTGTGTAGACTGTATTTGGCATTGGGTTTTGTAATTCCATGTTGACTACGGGTGACTGGCCGGTTTAGTGGGCCAGTGGACTGGACGCCACTGGTCGGGAGTGAGACAGTGGCTGAAACGCCCGCTGCCGGATGTGTAGTTGGGCACAGGTTGGAGGTTGGCCCAGTGAAGGCGGTGGAGTAAAGTAGGGGGTTCTCGTTCACTGGGCCTTGGGCCCGATGGCGGTTGTTGGGCTGTATTTTTGTGAATCCGGTGTGGAGGAGGCGAGTTAGATACGGGGCTATCATCATCAAAAATTCATAAGTATTTGTCCACGTGTCATGTATCTTGGCAAAGGAAATTGTGACTCATCAAAAATTACATGACGACATATAAACATACGTTTGGAGGAAATGTCATAACACGTGTAACCACGGTGATTCGTAGGATATCCCAAGAAGACACATGGAGTAGGCAGGGGTTGAAGTTTTGTGATTGTGGTGGATGGAAATAGGGGTAGCAAAGACATCCAAAACTCTCAAATGATGATATGAGGGCTCTCGTGAATAAAGTATTTTTAGTGGAGCTTGGTAAGACATGTTTTTGTGGGAAGGATATTTAACATGTAGGTTGCCATTTGAAGGGCATAATGCCAAAAAATGGGGGTATAGAAGCATGAGCAAGGATGTTCTCAAAATATTGTTAATGGTTCTAATTTTGCGTTCGCCTTCCCATTCTGTGAAGATGTGTGAGGACGGGATAAGCGAAATTGTAAGCCATTTGTTTTGAAAAATCCCAAAGCGATTATTGTCAAATTCCTCCCGTTGTCACATTGAATACTTTTAATCTCCGTTCAATGAGTTCGGATAAATGCTCTAAAGTTTAGAAAAGTGGAAAACACTTGTGATTTTTCGACAAAGGAATGTCCACAAATAATTAGAGTAATCATCAAGAAAGCGATAAATAGTATCTATGACACGAGGAACTCAAAGCGGTGATGTCCAATATCACAATGTAAAATATCAAATGGCATAGTAGTGCATGAAGTAGAAGAAGTAAATGGCAACCTAACATGTTTACCAAGAGCACAAGCCTGACACTTATTCAAAACATGAGTTCGAGTACATGAAATAAAATTGTTTTGTTTAAGAGAGGCCAAAATGGACTCCCCCGGATGTCCCAATCGTTCATGCCATAGTGATGGAGCCGATCTTTGCAGGTGGAGGTAACTTTAGCGTGGATTTGGTAAACTTATTGGATAGAGTTCCCCTTGCTATCACATCTCATGAGAAGCTTCCGTCTGAAAGTCGTATGCGGAAAAACCAAATGGGTCAAATCTAACGAAACCCAATTATCACTAGTAAACTTCCTACCCGAAACCAAATTTTTTATTAATTTGGGAGCATGCAAGACATTTTTTAAAACTTGTGGTGGGTGTGGTGGTGACAGTGTGTTCGACCCATAACCTTTTATTGGAAGTGTAGGGCCATTTAACAATAATACCATTATCTTTGCTCAAATTATAATAGGGTGAGAGTGTACCTTGGGGCCAGTCGTATGTGGCGTGGCCGGAGTCCATATACGATTAGAATCCGGTGGATTGAGTCAAGAGTGTGCATAGCTTTGCTCAATATCCGTAGGATGGGTCATGGATGAATGGGCCTCCCGCCATTGGGCGGAGGAGGCCCAGCTAATTACTGTGTTGCTTTGAAGAAATCCCAATGGCCCGGGCTCGCCGAATAATTTCGCTTGAAGAATGGCTGTTTGGGCTCTTTGGTGCCGCTTTGAAGAATAGGCCTGGTAGCCTCTCTGGGACGGGTTGAGTGCCATGGCCGTTGGGCTCTTTGGTTTACTGGCCCGATGCCGTCTGACTAGCTAAATCGCTTCCGGTCATTTCTTGCGATTCTGCTGAAATTTCTTGCCGATGGCACAGTGGTTCTTGCCGATGGCGCCGGAGTTCTTCTTTGCGCCATGTAGCCTCCCGGAGTTGGTGTTCCGCCATTCACTTGGCGGGTCCGGTGACCACTTTATTATTTCGCGATTTCCACCCTCTTATTATTATTACCACGTCCTTTTTACTCTTATTTTGTGAAGAATAGTCAAAATAATTACCTTCATTCGAATACGTGGCAACCATGGCGAATTTGTTGAAACCTTCTTAATCAAACCCGATTCTTGAACAAGCATGGATCTTGCTTGATAAAACTTTGGTAAGGGATTACTTTGTGGATTAGAGTCCCCACGCCACTATAAGCTTAGTGAGGCCCGTGACTAATCAGAAACCAACGGTTGTCGAAACCAGTGAACCCACGTTTCGTAATTGACCGCCACCACTTGAGACGCCGATGAGTTGAAACGTTAGGGAAGTCTGCCGTGACAATGGTTGAAAATTCTTGTTCCAACGCAACAAAGACGAGAGTTTTGATTATCTTGAAAAATGTCTCTCAATCGTTCCTACGCCGCCATGGCGAGTAACCGTTCCATTATTGTATGCAACAAATGCGTGGAAATTGTTGCATAAATCCAACCAAGAATGGCGTCGCGGTATCCCACAATTCTTTGTCCGCTTGACGATTGTTCGTTGTTGTACCATTTTTGGTGGAATTATATGATGAAGAACTTTGTGAGCCCTACAACAAATTTTAAACAACTCCGCCATGTTGCGTAGTGAGCTTTCCATCTCTAGTTTGTGAAATATGTGTTTTGATGTTGGAAATAGTAAGGGCTGAGTGAAACGAAGTTTTTGATTCAGACATGGTTGACAACAATCCTGGAGGAACCAAGAAAAATTAAAGTATAACAATGGAGAAGACAAATTCGGTTGGAAGGATGGGGAAGATGACCGAATTTGGAAGGAAAATTTTTATTAAGAATAGGATCTTTGATTACCTTCTGATACCATGTAAGAATAACTAAGAATTAGAAAATCTTCCTTGATTATTCTTCATCTCCTAAGGGAGAATATATACAAGAATATACATTAATTATGAGGAGGAAATCATGCCTCATAATAACTAAGAAATCCTAATAATGTCTTCCTACCATATATATAATAGTACTAATTAATTATGTATCTAGAATATTCTAACATAATATTCTAACATAATATTACCAATTAATTACACATTTAACATAATATTCTAACATCCATATATAAAAGTCAAAAGCATCTAACATATTGATACAAATTTGCACCAATTTAGTGAAAAAATCAGTACACATTTTGCACTTCCCCACTAGCTAGGTGAATTTTGATTGTGCGGCCCCTAGCGCCTTTGACGCCTGCACCGTCCACACATAAATTGTATCATGATTCATGTCACACGTTTTTACATATGGAATGGCATAACCATCATAAACTAATGTGATAACCATGATCATAACAACGAACAAAAGAGCCCTAAAAGCACACACTAACACGTGCACACATCAATAATGTGTGCAAGTCAAATAGAAGTGAAGTGACCAACATTTCTAATAATACTCTTCTATATGCTTCAAGGTGAAAGAGTCAGAGTTTAACGGGAGAAGGGAAAACAATGTGGTCCACATAAAAAAATGCAGGTATTTTTTTAAATTTCTATAATACATATTTTGGACAAAGTTGACAACTCAACTAAAAGGTAAAGAGCAAATTCTAGTGGTTTTGCTTCTTTGAGATTGTCTACTGTCAGGATGATGGTCAAGGAATTCACTATTTGTTTCGCATAAGTATTTTATAATTCCCAAACCTTTTCCATTTTCACTATTAACGTGTACAGTCATACCATATTCTGTAATATTTAGTGATGTATAATTATAATAGATATATAATTCTGATTGTAGCGGGATTCCACATTGTACAATATATATATTTGTATTAATGAAAAAGACTCCCCAAGGGAGATTGATACACGTTAATATTCACAATACTTTTGTAGGTTTCTGGAGGAAACAAATTGTGTGGGAATGTGCACTAACCTCTGCAAGATGCCTTCTCAATTGTTCATCAAAGATACATTAGGAATGCCAGTGAACATGGTACCAAGTAAGTATACACTGATACCAAATGCTAATACGCACTACTTCCAGTGGCGGATACATTCAGGTGCAGTTGCACCACCAGAATTTTTCACCATCAAAATTTTTAATATTTTTTTATATACTAAACGACGTCATTTTGCTGTCAATAGCTGCGTTTTGAGTTTACACAATATCTTTATAAAACTGCCTATTTGAAGTGGTATTGTAACTTAATTCACTTCAATTAAAATGAGTAGTTTGTGCTCGATGACTTGAAATTCTCTTCCCCTATTAGACGATTCTAACACTGTAACACATTGTCTTTATGAAAAGTTTGTCGTAGTTGAGACACTGCTGTCTATTATTTGTATGACTTTCTTTATATATTGTTTTAATACAGCTAGTCTGTTTGTTTGCTACATTGATCTCTTGATAACTTTCATAATTTATTTTTTTTTTTTGCTTCATACATTGTCTCGCAAAAACTTTTTTTTGCTACGCAAAAAATTATCACTTCGTATGTTTGCACCACCAGATTTTGTTGTCTGGATCCGCCACTGACTATTTCATAAAGATTTCTGTTCTGTAGTCGTGCCTACTATGCATCACAGTGAAGCATTGCCAGAAGTTTTACTGCATTACTTTATCAAGAAGAATTCTAAACCACATTACTAGTAGTTGGAGGCTTTTGCAAATCACTTCAATGATAGGTCCCACATTGATGCCACTGAAGGTGCAATTCTGAAAAGGATCAATGATATTGCTGTTGAAAAAGTTAGCATAATAGCACCTTCACAATTTGTATTTTTATGTTCACAAGAATCCAACGTATTCTTTATCGTGAGGGTTCATCATAACTGACTAGTTTTTATGCTGGCAGTCAACCTGCCGCAATCCTCCTACATTATACGAGCTTAGGACCGGTAATATGAGCAAACTCATATTAATAGACTTAAATGGACCGACTTGACAATGGATATTCATATTGGTGATCCCAACTTATTCGTGATTGAGACATAATTGTTATTATATTTATGCCGACAAGAATCCAACCGGGCCATAGGAGGGAGGAGGAAAAAGAGGAGAAGAAATGAATGATACTGCTTCCTGATACTCTGTCCATTAGTTGGGCTTAATATGTCTCTCACAATGCTAAGTGATTTATTTTTCAATTTTTTAGAAAAAATAATAGTTCATGCACTTCCCTTCCTCACATCCAATCATCCTTCCATGACCTATACCAATCATATAGTAAGAAAAAAAAGCAAAATTTTTACATATAAATGATGTTGACACCTCTGTTTTGCAGACTTTGATGATATGAGCTGTGAAATGATATTTGGGCAGGATCCTCCTCCACTAGATACAGATCCAGCATTTATACAGCCTTGCTACAAACTATGTAACCTTTTCATCTACCATAGTTTCAAATTTATTAGCTTCAGAAAAAACATATGTTAGTAAAACAAATGAAACCCTATTATGGTCTATGGATAGTAAAGTATGCCTGAATATTTTCCTTATGTTTTTTCTACAGGCAAATTAAGCAATAAACACCTAAGGGATTGCAACAGCCAAATGATGAAGAAAGATGTGGAGATTTCGTAATTCCGTTCATATATCCTTTCAATTTATTTTCATTTGAAAAAGCTGCTGTACTTAACATTATGAGTAGCATGTCAAAGCATTGGTAATTGGAAGAGGTGTAAATTCACAGGAACTGATTAGCATAAGTCTGTTGCAGATAAGTTTCTATATATTGGTTGAATTTATTGAGTTGCAGGTACAACATATGAATTTATTTTCAGAAACTAGACCTAAGAAATTAAAGAAGTATGAGAACTTCAGCTATATCTTCATAAGATATGTTTCAACTTCTGGTCAAGCGAAAACAGACTACTTCAAGAGCTACATGATACATCATATAGGAGAAACTATAAGATATTTATGTGTGGATTGATAATTAGAACACTTTTAACTTCAAAGAATTCAGTATTTTTTGACACCAAGATGCGACACGCACTACTGTTATTTGCAGATCTAGTGAATATACAATCTACAGTCTTAGGTCCAATTTTGACCTGTTTTGGCTTAGGTGTTTCAACCCTTTGCCACACTATCCCATATCACAGTATTTTGTAGATGAGATCCTTTTCCATGTTTCACATGGAGGGTCATCCCTACGGATCTGCGCTTGACTAACACCGTTTAGTCTGAGGTGAGTAAGGAACAATCATTTGATAAATGATGCTTCACATTCTCCCCCTCTATCCCTACGAATTCCTCAATCCGTAGGTTTTTAACTTCTGCCAGCGCGGTCTGCTCGAGAGCGCATGGCGCTTAATTCGATAGAGCCATCCAGCCTCAGCGTCGCGGCTCTTTGTGGAGGCGCCGCGACTCTTCACGTCCAGTAAGCTACTGGAACACAAACGACATTTAGAGTCGCGACCGCTGAGGCGCGCGGCGCTTAAGTTTCGATAGCTACCGGGCCGTAGCGTCAATTTCGAGATCGATCCGTCGTGGAGCGCGCGACTCTTGGTCGAGGCGCCGCGGCCCTTCACGGCTCCGCGGCAATTTCCGACTCATTTCATCTTTGTTCTACAACAAAAGATGCAATACATTGTACTATCATCAATGAAGATCACAACGTACTTGTCTCCCCCCCTCTATTTGTACAAACTTCAACTCACCCATGTGAGGGTTACTAAGTTATAGAGGAGCGGTGCTTCTTTCTCTATTCCTTTGATGAAACGGATTGGTGATTTTTCCTCTTCGCCTACCTCACATTCATTTGAGAGTTTATGTCGACAGACGACAACAATCTCAACTTCATTGGCTTTTGAATGACTTTCTATTTAACGTGTCTTAAACTATGATGACATAGATGCACAGATTACAAATATATCATCCACTTGGCTACAGATTTACTATACCACTTTTGGTTATTATCGACCTACGGGACATGAGGCGAAAAACTCAAGTCATACTGGCCAACAACGTCCTTAAAACCAAGTTTAGGACATGTATCACCTCTTTTAAGAGTGATCTCATTCCCTTAAGTACTTTTGAGGACAACCTCTTCAACTTCTCTTATTTTGAAGGTAGCGTTGCTTTACATGAACAACCTCTTGCCCGTGGTTAAGGCGTAACCGGATCATATGTGATCTAGACTCTCTGGCCCACTCCAGTTGCCTTGGCAGACTGAGTGTTCAATTTCTTTTCTGCCTATCTCTTGGCCTTCAGATCGTTCAAGATCACGGAAATTACAACCCACTCCGATCGCGTAGGCTTTGTGTGGCCGAGTGTCCAATACTATCTGTCAAAAGCGGATCTTACATGGAAGCGATTCTGAAATTGTCTCTAGTCCTCTAGTCATCTTCCCTTGCTTAGGATTGTCCATAAATTTAATTTATTACAATCTAAGTCCATATCTTTTAGGTCGTTGTTTATAACAGTCTAATATTTAAACGAGAAAGAAAGCGAAATCAAAACTTCTGATTTAAAGAGTATGGAATATAAGTTTTTAATGAAACCACTTCATATTCCTTGCCTTATTTACTCATTTTATCCAGACATGATTTAATCTCCTTATTGACAAAGAAGAAAAGTTTACCTAACTCATCTTCGGATTCCTTGTCTGGGACAGGTGTAGCCCTTCGGCTATAAGATAGACCATCATTTTCAGCCTTCTCCTTTTGTCCCAGTTGATGTCCTCCACCTCTCGTGGACACTTGTTTCCACTACTCTCGAGAGCGATGACAACAACTCTTCCTTGATCCTTACAAGCATGACTATCAACATTATCTTCAAGTTCAAGATCAACAACGGAGATCTTACTTTGACGATAATAGATTTGTAACAATCATCAAAGAGAGCACACATCTTTCTAGCACTAGTACCAAGTTGCAATTCATCCGTCCAAAGCATGTATACGGGCAATATTGTCTTAAGATTGTGAGTCTAAACTCCTTTTGATGTACGGGGAATAGTAAACTACTATTACAAGTGCTAGGAAAGGATAATCAATTATGTGTTACAATAAACTTGATGCCAACAAGAATTGTGGCAACAATTGTATTTTGTGGTCTTAATCTTTAAACTTGAATTCGTCTTGAATCTTCCACCTTGAATCTTCGTTCCAGTTTCAGCAAACTCCTTGAATCTAGTTAACTTGAAACCAATAGACACTAAATCTGGTTTGCTGAGTCGATTGATTTTCCAATCTTTCCTTAAGATAATATTGCCCGTATACATGCTTTGTACGGATGAATTGCAACTTGTATTTCAAGGTAAAACAGCAGAAAAATATCACTCATGAAAAGCAAACAGAAGTGCTCCTGGCGAAGAAAACAAATACGAAATGATTGCTAAAGAATGAAAATAAAGAACTTGTTATTTGTATTTTCTGCAGTGGTTTTCCTCACTGTTTTATGTTGTATCTCTTATGTTCTCAAATCTGAAAATAAGGTATGAATTTAAAGTGTTTTAGGAGGAGGAGAGGTGTTAAAGGTCCATTAAGGGGTTGTTTAAGAGGCACAATGAAGGCCAAAACGTTCTGAAATAAGTGCAGAAATATTTCAGTATTGTTAATGCCATCAATTCCATGATTTTTCCATTACTGGAAGTTCTCTGGACATTTAGCGCCGCGGATCTTGCCAACTCTGACGTCATATTACAAAGTTTGGAGTCCAAAAGTAATATCAGCAGCAGTCCAACAGCCCCGCAGCTCGACCCGACCCGGGCGGATGGGTGGTGGTGACGCGCGTGTGGGCCTAGTCTCGAACCCAAGCACACTTAGTCCTCCATTCTTCAAACACATGGGTTACCCCTTGGGGGTCCCAATCCCTTATTCAGTTTTGAGGCTTATATTATGAACAATTCTTCATTTTCCCACCGATGTGGTCGATTTTTCCTACACCACTCTTCCATGTCTCAAACACCTTACTTTGCAGACCAATATCTCTTCCATTTCTTAATGGAATTTGACGATTCTTGGCCCTACGGTCATCTACTCACTTAGTAGATTATGCACGTGTGAAGAACCATGGTCTCCAACATGTGGAACCATGATATTTAAGTCACTGAATATGGGCAGACCCAACCTCCACCAAAGGCAAATTTCCAACAATCCCCTCTTGGAAGAGATTTTGGCGCACTCACAAGGTGCCTTCTTTCAGCAATCTTTCAGCGGAAAGATATTGCATCTGGAGAGGTAGTCGTAGTTTTGAACCTTCTATAGTAGAATACCATCGGACATATTTACTGCGCGGGGAACGTGATGTCTTGAACCGTCAGTGTTTAGTATATGCCAAGACAATGATACCAACACAACAACTCTCCATTACTCGTTTTCGTTCTTATTGTTCTATCCGTTGTAGCCGTGGACACACTTGGATTCTTAAGTGCGTTCATTTGAGGTGGCCTGTCCTTGCACTTAAATAGGTGGTCTCCTACAAGGTATCCTGCTATACCCCACTTCACAAGTGTTAGGCACCATTAAAAATTTCCCCAAACCTAACCTCAACCGATGAAGATCAAGAAAAGTTTTTAGAAACTTAACCTTTACCCACGCTGCAGATAACACTTAATGTCTATCACGGGAACGACCTTGGATTCATGTTTCTAAGTAGAAATCATTATCTGAAGTGTTCTTGCTTCCACCAAAGCGCTCAACTGAACCTTTACAGTTTAGTTTTCCCATTGAACTTTATTCCTGGGATTTTCAGTCTGTAAGGTAGGGGTGTTCATTTCGGATATCCGATCCGAAATTTCGGATCGATAAAATTATGATCCGAATATCCGAAATGAACACCCCTACATTCTATACTCTATAAAACCAAGAAAAATGTTACACCTCGTAAGATTAAGACGATAATTAAGAACGTCATTAAGAAATAAGATTTGAATATGAGACATAAAGTATATTTATACAAGCTAATCCGGAAGTTGGTATTCAAAGGATGTGAGTCCAGAATTTATTTTTGGTTACTACGAGCGTGTCAATGGAAATGGAAAGTGATAGTTGTATATATTCCCATTAAGGATTAGTAACGTTCTATAAGGGTTATGACATTTAGAATACGAGGTCTTATAGAATTTTCGGAAATTAAAAGAAGCGGGGTCCAAGATTTAATTAGTGCTTGAGAGATTAAATTAAAAAGACAAATTGGGACCAAAGTGTAATATTTAAGGGGCCAAAGTGTTATATTAAATTTTCAGATTTTAGTCTTTAAACCATAAGAAAGACTTTACAACTTCTCATTCCCTATTCCATTTCAAACTCCATTTTCTTCTCCTCTCCCCTCTCTTCCATATACCCCAGCCGAGACCCCCATTACCATAGCAAAATTTAAGGTTTTTATCTCCTCTTCTTAGACTACATTATTCACCAAATATTTGAAGCCAAAACAACACCCAAACAGTGGCTAAATCGGGCCACTGCTGGCCAATTTTAGGAGCCAAGGATTGCAGATTTTTGGACATAATTGTGAAAGAAAAAAGTGTAAATGATGGGTTAACATTGTGGAATTCATGCATGACGATTTGGAGTGAAGAAGGGGGAAGATTGGTGAAGAAAAATTGACAAAACAATGGAAAAATTGGACTGGGGCAGTGGACAAAAATCGGATTGTTTTGTGGTGATTTGAGGTCAAGGTGCTAGTCGAGGCGATTATTAGATTATCGAGTTGATATAGACGATGAGGAATGTGAACTATTCCTTTTTTCTTTTGGCATGATTTTTATTAAGTAAACGTACGACGGACGTACATGGTTTCTATACAGTCTAATTCTTAGTAATATGAAGTTATGAGAAGTGCCTTAGATTTTTAGTAAAGAGTTCAGTTTAATGATTTTATTAAGGGTCGAATGATGAGTTCACACCGAGTCCCATAATGGGCCGGGTACGGTATGTATATGATTTCACACCGAGTCCCATAATGGGCTGGGTACGGTATGTATATGATTTCACACTGAGTCCCATAATGGGCTGGATACGACATGCATATGATTTCACACCGAGTCTCATAATGGGCCGGGTATGGTATATATATATGTGTATATGGTTCCATTCACACCGAGACCCTCACTGGGGGGCCGGGTACGGTATATATATGTCCATGACTCCCATTTCTATAAGGCACATTTGACTCTCATTTGTATATGGCACAGTTGGATTTAGATTCTGATTATTATACCTGCCTCCTGTTATTTATTGGCCACTCATGATCTTTCTTACAGTATTACATATTTTACATACTCAGTACATTATTTCGTACTGACCCCCTCTTTCCTCGGGGGGCTGCTGTTAGACGATTTTACTTATGCTTAACGCAAGTGTACGTATCGTTACAAGTAATATAGTCTGTAAGACCGAATATCGTCCACAGAGACTAGTTATCAAGTACGAATTATCTATTCTATGATTTCTATTTGGCTAACGTTCTTTAGTTTGAGATTTATGACTAAGAATTAAAACTAAGTGCGGAAAATAACCTAAAGATGATAATACTTTGGTTTAAATCAGTTATGATGGAAACATGACATTCCAATATCCTCAACTATCCACTCTTTTCAATCCTTAATGCAATTAGAATGATTTTTTCTTCTACGTTAAGATAACGGTTAACTAGACTGTCTTATATTCCGGTTAGGATATATAATTGCTCAAACCCAGTGCAGAACCCTTTCCAGATTCTGGAGAGTCACTTTCTTATGATCAACAAAGCCTTTATGCTCTTCTATATTTCTATGATAGGATTTACCACATAGGAGAATTAAGAACAGTAACCTATGATGCTACACAAGTATCGGGGTACTTTCGTCCGCAATTTTAACCTATGTCTATTCAATTACAGCATATCCAAATCTCTCATCTCGATTCTTGATTCGAAATCATATAGATTATGATAATTAATGGTCAGTTAACTATCAAACATTCATACCAATTATTGAATAAATCTTAAACAAGTGAAGAAGAAATCAAACTACTGCATTAATTCATGAAATAGAGTTTCAAACGATTCAATAGGAAAGCCCTAATAAATTAATTAGCTCCTTACCATTGTCACGCTAAGAACTAATACAAACTCCAACATGAACTGAAATAAAAACAAAGAAAAGAGAAAGAAAATACTTTGAACCGTCTCCAATCTTGTAGCCTCCAAGAGTTGTATTGTGGAATATGTACAATATTCTGAGATATCTCATAAGTTCAGGATTTTATGGATTTTATAGTTGGAAAAATATGGCTTTGTGGACCCTGAAAACGTGTCAAAATTAGGCCCAGAATCGGAAAAAGCGCCTCGGCACCGCTGTCCTGCAGGCTGGCACAGCGATGCCGAAAGTCCTGCGGGGTCTCTGATCTTCTGACACCGCGGTTCTGCTGCTTGGCACCGCGGTGCTGCTTTGCCTTCATCCGAATCATCTATTTTCAACCTTTTTCTGCCTCGGGACCTCCTTTTATGCCCACTTTTCACTTCTTTTTGCCATTTTGCCTTTTTGAATCGCTGTGACTCAAAAGAAAGAAAAACGACCCTAATACTATACTAAACACAACAACAACAAGTGAAATACTTACTAAAAATGACTCAAAAAGCGTATAGTAGAGACTCTTCCTTGAAAAACTCATTGAATCGTTGTAGATGTTGAGAGAAAGATGGGTAGCCGATAAGGTTTGTTGGAGAAGATCATGGAGCATAAACCTCTAACTTCTTGGACTTGTTCCCCAAGCTTAGCAACGGCTTTGACTTGTTCTCCCCACGGTTTCCATCAGCTCTTAATCACCTTGCCAAGTCACTTTACCATTGTGATGAAAATCCCACGAGATTTGTTTCAGTTCCGTGAAGTAAGACAAAATTATTTTACAGAATGTTGGTCTGAATGTTATGACATTTGTTCCAACATTTCTGAATTTTAACTTAGTACTAAAAATGATATGTTGGATAAAATATCACAACACCAAACCTAACATTAACAGTATGAATAGCGAGTTTCAATCTAAAAATATACGGCCTAAGTCATCAGGTTTAATTGTTGTTCATACTGCTGAAGGTGGATATAGAATTTTTAGAACATGATACACCACTAAAAAAAAGTAATAAGTGGGAATCAATTTCTACTTAAATAATTCAACATTCAACAAATATATCATTCAACAGGAGTGCGGAGAATCGGCTAGTCATTGAGATTATATGATAGAATATAGAGATAATGATTAAAAAAATATGACATATCAAGTGTTTGTATTTTCTACATGAACTATCACCAACTATATTAAAACACACTCGACTAATATTTGATGGTATGTGGTATACACTCTCTTTTTGTGTTTAAAAATGGTGTAAATGCACTCCACGTGTATAATTAAGCAAATATAAAAGTCGATCAATGTTTAGCGTAAATTATTCATGCCTTTAATAATATATAGATATACTAGTTGCTATGTGCAACACACGTATATTCCCTGCTAATTAGTATAAAATTTATATAAAAATAATAGATGTTTTACTTGCATATAGACCTAGTATTCAAATTAAACCCGTATGATTCAACCCGCGAAGCTTAAAATTCATTTTCTTGTTTGATCGTTTATAGTTTGCTTAGTTGCCTACAAAAAATTGCTTTAAATGTTTTGATAAGTTTTTATGTGTCAAATTATCCCAAACTTTTATATGGGTTAACTTGGACTATCGCCAAACAATTCGACAATGAATATGTCGCGATTCAAGTCCATGATACATATTATCTGCTTTGGGCTTAGGTTAACACATATTTGTCTTTGGGTTACGTCATACCGAGCCCCAAAAACGTATGTATCATGTGAACTTGAGTTATTCGTTATACAAAAATGGGGAAAGGACACTAAGAGGTCACCAGCAGGAAAAAAAAAGAAGCTAAAAAGGTCTCCTTTGGGGCTTAATAATGCAAGTTAGCCGGAAGATTTGATAAAAAAGTCACGTAATTAGAAATGGTGACAAGTTTGGTCAAACTTGTCTTAAAAATGTGATTAACTAAAATTGAAACTGAAAGTATCATTGTTCAACAGAAGAAGGTGTCTAAGTAGGAATAAGAAAGTTGAATATAACAGTAAGTAAAAAAGGAAAAGAGAAAGATTAAGTATTATTAAGTGACATTAAGCAACGTTAATAAATATCAAGTGGGAATAAGTACTACTGTACTAGTACTTATTAAGTAATGTATTAAATAAGAAGAGAGTAGTATTCAAGTAGCATTACATAACATCAAAGGGAGTTGTCTTACTTTTTCTTTTTTCTTTTTTATTCCTATCGGAAAAAAGGGTCAATTTGTATATAACATTTTTCAACTAACTTCTGTTAAAGACAAGGAAACAATACCCAATTTAGCAATAAATACAAACAGGTCCTAAATCTTCGTTAAAATTACAAAAATCAGTTGACCATACTCCAACTGAATAATTAAAAAAAAACTGATTAAGAGCGGGAAAATATTCATTTTTTTTTTCAGTTTCAAAACCAAACGAAAAGGGAGAACAAAGCTGTTGATGTGAAGAAAAACGACGTCGTCGAATTACCGGCTCCACCTGGCTGGAAGAAGAGAGTACGTACTCGATAAAAAACGAAAATTGCAATGGCGCCACTAACTAACTGAATTTCAAAAAGTAACTTCTAGAAAAGTGAGACTTCATATAAATGTAAAGCACATGGTTTCAATCAAATTCAAATTCAAACCCATCATTCAGAGAGCCCTCTTCTAACGGTTTTTTCATCTTCAATCTAGCTATAGATTAGATCTATTTGTCTAAAATATTACATTCATCTGTATCAAACTTTGCTTTTGTACAATTTGAGTTTATAGTTATGAAAATTACTTAGGTTAGTTGCGTGTTTGTGGTTGAGAGTAGAGAGATGATTTTAGCTGATTTCTTGTGTTGATTAGCTTTAAATTCGAGTTGTTTGCGCTGAATTTAATATGATTTGGTGATTAAATTTCGATTAGTTGTTTTTGTTATTTCGAATTATATTTTTTTGGTTTGAATTAGTGATATGTTAAGAGTTAATTAACTCTTAAACAAGTAGGTGCATTATGCTTTAGTTAACATCCTAAGTAAGTATATGTATACTCTGTATTTTCTGTTTCCCATTTTTGATTTCTTTTATGAGTTTATAATTATCGAAATTGTTCTTGTGTAGTTGCGTGTTTGTGCATTATGCTTTAGTTAACACTAAAATGCTTGATTTCATTTTCAAACCTTTGTTTTATGTCAAAATCAGGAAATGGCCGGTATCAACGGAAAGTTGTTGGCGTTCGAAAATCAGGTCTATCAATTGATTCGTATGATTTCGATGGAAATCGATAAACTTGAAAACATTCTTTGTAAAGTTTTGGATGAAGAAAATGCACAAGCCAAGGAAGGTTAAATCTCTTCTTATATCAATCATCTCAAAGGTGCAACAAATAGTTTGAGTGAGTTTTTGAAAAATCATCGGGATCAGGAGCATATCACTGTAGATCATTTGGAGTTCAAAGATATCTATGCATGAAAGAAGACTTTAAGTGATGAACTCATTGTGGAGGAGATATGCAGGCATGATGTGGCTCTTGATGAGATGAATAAAATCAAAGATCATGTCACTGGTTTTGTTGAAAGGATGAAATTGTTTAGAAGAGAAGTTAAGCTGGACATGTTTCTTACGCATCCATGGGATGATAATGAATACTTTGGAAACCGTGACCCTCACTTGGTAGGCGCTAATTTTGTAGTGTATGAGCTCCGGAGAATTCAAGACTATATCACTCAGTTGTTTAGGCCAATTAATGACAACATAGATGAGCTTGAAAATAGCCCATCTTCTAAAGGTTTTTTCATCTTCAATCTAGCTATAGATTAGATCTATTTGTCTAAAATGTTACATTCACCTGTATCAAACTTTGCTTTTGTATAATTTGAGTTTATAGTTATGGAAATTACTTAGGTTAGTTGCGTGTTTGTGGTTGAGAGTAGAGAGATGATTTTAGTTGATTTCTTGTGTTGATTAGCTTTAAATTCGAGTTTTTTGCGCTGAATTTAATATGATTTGGTGATTAAATTTCGATTAGTTGTTTTTGTTATTTCGAATTATATTTTTTTTGTTTGAATTAGTGATATGTTAAGAGTTAATTAACTCTTAAACAAGTAGGTGCATTATGCTTTAGTTAACATCCTAAGTAGGTATATGTATACTCTGTATTTTCTGTTTCCCATTTTTGATTTCTTTTATGAGTTTATAATTATCGAAATTGTTCTTGTGTAGTTGCGTGTTTGTGCATTATGTTTTAGTTAACACTAAAATGCTTGATTTCATTTTCAAACCTTTGTTTTATGTCAAAATCAGGAAATGGCCGGTATCAACGGAAAGTTGTTGGCGTTCGAAAATCAGGTCTATCAATTGATTCGTATGATTTCGATGCAAATCGATAAACTTGAAAACATTCTTTGTAAAGTTTTGGATGAAGAAAATGCACAAGCAAAGGAAGATGAAATCTCTTCTTATATCAATCATCTTAAAGGTGCAACAAATAGTTTGAGTGAGTTTTTGAAAAATCATCGGGATCAGGTGCATATCACTGTAGATCATTTGAAGTTCAAAGATATCTATGCATGGAAGAAGACTTTAAGTGATGAACTCATTGTGGAGGAGATATGCAGGCATGATGTGGCTCTTGATGAGATGAATAAAATCAAAGATCATGTCACTGGTTTTGTTGAAAGGATGAAATTGTTTAGAGGAGAAGTTAAGCTGGACATGTTTCTTACGCATCCATGGGATGATAATGAATACTTTGGAAACCGTGACCCTCACTTGGTAGGCGCTAATTTTGTAGTGTATGAGCTCCGGAGAATTCAAGACTATATCACTCAGTTGCTTAGGCCAATTAATGACAACATAGATGAGCTTGAAAATAGCCCATCTTCTAAAGGTTTTTTCATCTTCAATCTAGCTATAGATTAGATCTATTTGTCTAAAATGTTACATTCACCTGTATCAAACTTTGCTTTTGTACAATTTGAGTTTATAGTTATGGAAATTACTTAGGTTAGTTGCGTGTTTGTGGTTGAGAGTAGAGAGATGATTTTAGCTGATTTCTTGTGTTGATTAGCTTTAAATTCGAGTTGTTTGCGCTGAATTTAATATGATTTGGTGATTAAATTTCGATTAGTTGTTTTTGTTATTTCGAATTATATTTTTTTGGTTTGAATTAGTGATATGTTAAGAGTTAATTAACTCTTAAACAAGTAGGTGCATTATGCTTTAGTTAACATCCTAAGTAAGTATATGTATACTCTGTATTTTCTGTTTCCCATTTTTGATTTCTTTTATTAGTTTATAATTATCGGAATTGTTCTTGTGTAGTTGCGTGTTTGTGCATTATGCTTTAGTTAACACTAAAATGCTTGATTTCATTTTCAAACCTTTGTTTTATGTCAAAATCAGGAAATGGCCGGTATCAACGGAAAGTTGTTGGAGTTCGAAAATCAAGTCTATCAATTGATTCGTATGATTTCGATGCAAATCGATAAACTTGAAAACAATCTTTGTAAAGTTTTGGATAAAGAAAATGCACAAGCCAAGGAAGATGAAATCTCTTCTTATATCAATCATCTCAAGGTCTGAACAAATAGTTTGAGTGAGTTTTGAAAAATCATCGGGATCGTGAGCATATCATGTAGATCATTTGAGTTCAAAGATATCTAAGCATGGAATAAGACTTTAAGTGATGAACTCATTGTGGAGGAGATATCACGGGCATGATGTGGCTCTTGATGAGATTAATAAAATCAAAGATCATGTCACTGATTTTGTTGAAAGGATGAAATTGTTTAGAGGAGAAGTTAAGCTGGACATGTTTCTTACGCATCCATGAGATGGTGATGAATACTTTGGAAACCGTGACCCTCACATGGTAGGCGCTAATTCTGTAGCGTATGAGCTCCGGAGAATTAAAGACTATATCACTCAGTTGCTTAGGCCAATTAATGACAGCATAGATGAGCTTGCAAATAGTCCATCTTCTAAAGGTTTTTTCATCTTTAATCTAGCTATAGATTAGATCTATTTGTCTAAAATGTTACATTCACCTGTATCAAATTTTGCTTTTGTACAATTTGAGTTTATAGTTATGGAAATTACTTAGGTTAGTTGCGTGTTTGTGGTTGAGAGTAGAGAGATGATTTTAGCTGATTTCTTGTGTTGATTAGCTTTAAATTCGAGTTGTTTGCGCTGAATTTAATATGATTTGGTGATTAAATTTCGATTAGTTGTTTTTGTTATTTGGAATTATATTTTTTTTGGTTTGAATTAGTGATATGTTAAGAGTTAATTAACTCTTAAACAAGTAGGTGCATTATGCTTTAGTTAACATCCTAAGTAAGTATATGTATACTCTGTATTTTCTGTTTCCCATTTTTGATTTCTTTTATTAGTTTATAATTATCGGAATTGTTCTTGTGTAGTTGCGTGTTTGTGCATTATGCTTTAGTTAACACTAAAATGCTTGATTTCATTTTCAAACCTTTGTTTTATGTCAAAATCAGGAAATGGCCGGTATCAACGGAAAGTTGTTGGAGTTCGAAAATCAAGTCTATCAATTGATTCGTATGATTTCGATGCAAATCGATAAACTTGAAAACAATCTTTGTAAAGTTTTGGATAAAGAAAATGCACAAGCCAAGGAAGATGAAATCTCTTCTTATATCAATCATCTCAAAGGTGCAACAAATAGTTTGAGTGAGTTTTTGAAAAATCATCGGGATCAGGAGCATATCACTGTAGATCATTTGGAGTTCAAAGATATCTAAGCATGGAATAAGACTTTAAGTGATGAACTCATTGTGGAGGAGATATGCAGGCATGATGTGGCTCTTGATGAGATTAATAAAATCAAAGATCATGTCACTGATTTTGTTGAAAGGATGAAATTGTTTAGAGGAGAAGTTAAGCTGGACATGTTTCTTACGCATCCATGGGATGGTGATGAATACTTTGGAAACCGTGACCCTCACATGGTAGGCGCTAATTCTGTAGCGTATGAGCTCCGGAGAATTAAAGACTATATCACTCAGTTGCTTAGGCCAATTAATGACAGCATAGATGAGCTTGAAAATAGTCCATCTTCTAAAGGTTTTTTCATCTTTAATCTAGCTATAGATTAGATCTATTTGTCTAAAATGTTACATTCACCTGTATCAAATTTTGCTTTTGTACAATTTGAGTTTATAGTTATGGAAATTACTTAGGTTAGTTGCGTGTTTGTGGTTGAGAGTAGAGAGATGATTTTAGCTGATTTCTTGTGTTGATTAGCTTTAAATTCGAGTTTTTTGCGCTGAATTTAATATGATTTGGTGATTAAATTTCGATTAGTTGTTTTTGTTATTTCGAATTATATTTTTTTTGGTTTGAATTAGTGATATGTTAATAGTTAATTAACTCTTAAACAAGTAGGTGCATTATGCTTTAGTTAACATCCTAAGTAGGTATATGTATACTCTGTATTTTCTGTTTCCCATTTTTGATTTCTTTTATGAGTTTATAATTATCGAAATTGTTCTTGTGTAGTTGCGTGTTTGTGCATTATGCTTTAGTTAACACTAAAATGCTTGATTTCATTTCCAAACCTTTGTTTTATGTCAAAATCAGGAAATGGCCGGTATCAACGGAAAGTTGTTGGCGTTCGAAAATCAGGTCTATCAATTGATTCGTATGATTTCGATGCAAATCGATAAACTTGAAAACATTCTTTGTAAAGTTTTGGATGAAGAAAATGCACAAGCCAAGGAAGATGAAATCTCTTCTTATATCAATCATCTTAAATGTGCAAAAAATAGTTTGAGTGAGTTTTTGAAAAATCATCGGGATCAGGAGCATATCACTGTAGATCATTTGAAGTTCAAAGATATCTATGCATGGAAGAAGACTTTAAGTGATGAACTCATTGTGGAGGAGATATGCAGGCATGATGTGGCTCTTGATGAGATGAATAAAATCAAAGATCATGTCACTGGTTTTGTTGAAAGGATGAAATTGTTTAGAGGAGAAGTTAAGCTGGACATGTTTCTTACGCATCCATGGGATGATGATGAATACTTTGGAAACCGTGACCCTCGCGGTAGCGCTAATGCATGGCGTATGAGTTAGGAGAATTCAAGACTATATCACTCGTTGCTTAGGCGATTAATGACGATAGATGAGCTTGAAAATAGCCCATCTTCCAAAGGTTTTTTCATCTTCAATCTAGCTATAGATTAGATCTATTTGTCTAAAATGTTACATTCACCTGTATCAAACTTTGCTTTTGTACAATTTGAGTTTATAGTTATGGAAATTACTTAGGTTAGTTGCGTGTTTGTGGTTGAGAGTAGAGAGATGATTTTAGCTGATTTCTTGTGTTGATTAACTTTAAATTCGAGTTGTTTCTTATTTGAATTTAATATGATTTGGTGATTAAATTTCGATTAGTTGTTTTTGTTATTTCGAATTATATTTTTTTGGTTTGAATTAGTGATATGTTAAGAGTTAATTAACTCTTAAACAAGTAGGTGCATTATGCTTTAGTTAACATCCTAAGTAAGTATATGTATACTATGTATTTTCTGTTTCCCATTTTTGATTTCTTTTATGAGTTTATAATTATCGAAATTGTTCTTGTGTAGTTGCGTGTTTGTGCATTATGCTTTAGTTAACACTAAAATGCTTGATTTCATTTTCAAACCTTTGTTTTATGTCATAATCAGGAAATGACCGGTATCAACGGAAAGTTGTTGGAGTTCGAAAATCAAGTCTATCAATTGATTCGTATGATTTCGATGCAAATCGATAAACTTGAAAACATTCTTTGTAAAGTTTTGGATGAAGAAAATGCACAAGCCAAGGAAGATGAAATCTCTTCTTATATCAATCATCTCAAAGGTGCAACAAATAGTTTGAGTGAGTTTTTGAAAAATCATCGGGATCAGGAGCATATCACTGTAGATCATTTGGAGTTCAAAGATATCTAAGCATGGAAGAAGACTTTAAGTGATGAACTCATTGTGGAGGAGATATGCAGGCATGATGTGGCTCTTGATGAGATTAATAAAATCAAAGATCATGTCACTGATTTTGTTGAAAGGATGAAATTGTTTAGAGGAGAAGTTAAGCTGGACATGTTTCTTACGCATCCATGGGATGATGATGAATACTTTGGAAACCGTGACCCTCACATGGTAGGCGCTAATGCATAGCGTATGAGCTCCGGAGAATTAAAGACTATATCACTCAGTTGCTTAGGCCAATTAATGACAGCATAGATGATCTTGAAAATAGTCCATCTTCTAAAGGTTTTTTCATCTTTAATCTAGCTATAGATTAGATCTATTTGTCTAAAATGTTACATTCACCTGTATCAAATTTTGCTTTTGTACAATTTGAGTTTATAGTTATGGAAATTACTTAGGTTAGTTGCGTGTTTGTGGTTGAGAGTAGAGAGATGATTTTAGTTGATTTCTTGTGTTGATTAGCTTTAAATTCGAGTTTTTTGCGCTGAATTTAATATGATTTGGTGATTAAATTTCGATTAGTTGTTTTTGTTATTTCGAATTATATTTTTTTTGGTTTGAATTAGTGATATGTTAATAGTTAATTAACTCTTAAACAAGTAGGTGCATTATGCTTTAGTTAACATCCTAAGTAGGTATATGTATACTCTGTATTTTACATTTCCCATTTTGATTTCTTTTATGAGTTTATAATTATCGAAATTGTTCTTGTGTAGTTGCGTGTTTGTGCATTATGCTTTAGTTAACACTAAAATGCTTGATTTCATTTCCAAACCTTTGTTTTATGTCAAAATCAGGAAATGGCCGGTATCAACGGAAAGTTGTTGGCGTTCGAAAATCAGGTCTATCAATTGATTCGTATGATTTCGATGCAAATAGATAAACTTGAAAACATTCTTTGTAAAGTTTTGGATGAAGAAAATGCACAAGCCAAGGAAGATGAAATCTCTTCTTATATCAATCATCTTAAATGTGCAAAAAATAGTTTGAGTGAGTTTTTGAAAAATCATCGGGATCAGGAGCATATCACTGTAGATCATTTGAAGTTCAAAGATATCTATGCATGGAAGAAGACTTTAAGTGATGAACTCATTGTGGAGGAGATATGCAGGCATGATGTGGCTCTTGATGAGATGAATAAAATCAAAGATCATGTCACTGGTTTTGTTGAAAGGATGAAATTGTTTAGAGGAGAAGTTAAGCTGGACATGTTTCTTACGCATCCATGGGATGATGATGAATACTTTGGAAACCGTGACCCTCACTTGGTAGGCGCTAATTCTGTAGCGTATGAGTTCCGGAGAATTCAAGACTATATCACTCAGTTGCTTAGGCCAATTAATGACAGCATAGATGAGCTTGAAAATAGCCCATCTTCTAAAGGTTTTTTCATCTTCAATCTAGCTATAGATTAGATCTATTTGTCTAAAATGTTACATTCACCTGTATCAAACTTTGCTTTTGTACAATTTGAGTTTATAGTTATGGAAATTACTTAGGTTAGTTGCGTGTTTGTGGTTGAGAGTAGAGAGATGATTTTAGCTGATTTCTTGTGTTGATTAGCTTTAAATTCGAGTTGTTTCATATTGAATTTAATATGATTTGGTGATTAAATTTCGATTAGTTGTTTTTGTTATTTCGAATTATATTTTTTTGGTTTGAATTAGTGATATGTTAAGAGTTAATTAACTCTTAAACAAGTAGGTGCATTATGCTTTAGTTAACATCCTAAGTAAGTATATGTATACTATGTATTTTCTGTTTCCCATTTTTGATTTCTTTTATGAGTTTATAATTATCGAAATTGTTCTTGTGTAGTTGCGTGTTTGTGCATTATGCTTTAGTTAACACTAAAATGCTTGATTTCATTTTCAAACCTTTGTTTTATGTCATAATCAGAAATGGCCGGTATCAACGGAAAGTTGTTGGAGTTCGAAAATCAAGTCTATCAATTGATTCGTATGATTTCGATGCAAATCGATAAACTTGAAAACATTCTTTGTAAAGTTTTGGATGAAGAAAATGCACAAGCCAAGGAAGATGAAATCTCTTCTTATATCAATCATCTCAAAGGTCTGACAAATAGTTTGAGTGAGTTTTGAAAAATCATCGGGATCGTGAGCATATCATCGTAGATCATTTGGAGTTCAAAGATATCTAAGCATGGAAGAAGACTTTAAGTGATGAACTCATTGTGGAGGAGATATGCAGGCATGATGTGGCTCTTGATGAGATTAATAAAATCAAAGATCATGTCACTGATTTTGTTGAAAGGATGAAATTGTTTAGAGGAGAAGTTAAGCTGGACATGTTTCTTACGCATCCATGGGATGATGATGAATACTTTGGAAACCGTGACCCTCACATGGTAGGCGCTAATTCTGTAGCGTATGAGCTCCGGAGAATTCAAGACTATATCACTCAGTTGCTTAGGCCAATTAATGACAGCATAGATGAGCTTGAAAATAGTCCATCTTCTAAAGGTTTTTTCATCTTTAATCTAGCTATAGATTAGATCTATTTGTCTAAAATGTTACATTCACCTGTATCAAATTTTGCTTTTGTACAATTTGAGTTTATAGTTATGGAAATTACTTAGGTTAGTTGCGTGTTTGTGGTTGAGAGTAGAGAGATGATTTTAGCTGATTTCTTGTGTTGATTAGCTTTAAATTCGAGTTTTTTGCGCTGAATTTAATATGATTTGGTGATTAAATTTCGATTAGTTGTTTTTGTTATTTCGAATTATATTTTTTTTGGTTTGAATTAGTGATATGTTAAGAGTCAATTAATTCTTAAACAAGTAGGTGCATTATGCTTTAGTTAACATCCTAAGTAGATATATGTATACTCTGTATTTTCTGTTTCCCATTTTTGATTTCTTTTATGAGTTTATAATTATCGAAATTGTTCTTGTGTAGTTGCGTGTTTGTGCATTATGCTTTAGTTAACACTAAAATGCTTGATTTCATTTCCAAACCTTTGTTTTATGTCAAAATCAGGAAATGGCGGTATCACGGAAAGTTGTTGGCGTTCGAAAATCAGGTCTATCAATTGATTCGTATGATTTCGATGCAAATAGATAAACTTGAAAACATTCTTTGTAAAGTTTTGGATGAAGAAAATGCACAAGCCAAGGAAGATGAAATCTCTTCTTATATCAATCATCTTAAATGTGCAAAAAATAGTTTGAGTGAGTTTTTGAAAAATCATCGGGATCAGGAGCATATCACTGTAGATCATTTGAAGTTCAAAGATATCTATGCATGGAAGAAGACTTTAAGTGATGAACTCATTGTGGAGGAGATATGCAGGCATGATGTGGCTCTTGATGAGATGAATAAAATCAAAGATCATGTCACTGGTTTTGTTGAAAGGATGAAATTGTTTAGAGGAGAAGTTAAATTTGGACATGTTTCTTACGCATCCATGGGATGATGATGAATACTTTGGAAACCGTGACCCTCACTGGTAGGCGCTAATGCATGGCGTATGAGTTCAGTAGAATTCTAGTCTATATCACTCAGTTTATTAGTAAAATTAATGACAGCATAGATGAGCTTGAAAATAGCCCATCTTCTAAAGGTTTTTTCATCTTCAATCTAGCTATAGATTAGATCTATTTGTCTAAAATGTTACATTCACCTGTATCAAACTTTGCTTTTGTACAATTTGAGTTTATAGTTATGGAAATTACTTAGGTTAGTTGCGTGTTTGTGGTTGAGAGTAGAGATGATTTTAGTGATTTCTTGTGTTGATTAGCTTTAAATTCGAGTTGTTTCTTATTTGAATTTAATATGATTTAGTGATTAAATTTCGATTAGTTGTTTTTGTTATTTCGAATTATATTTTTTTGGTTTGAATTAGTGATATGTTAAGAGTTAATTAACTCTTAAACAAGTAGGTGCATTATGCTTTAGTTAACATCCTAAGTAAGTATATGTATACTATGTATTTTCTGTTTCCCATTTTTGATTTCTTTTATGAGTTTATAATTATCGAAATTGTTCTTGTGTAGTTGCGTGTTTGTGCATTATGCTTTAGTTAACACTAAAATGCTTGATTTCATTTTCAAACCTTTGTTTTATGTCATAATCAGGAAATGACCGGTATCAACGGAAAGTTGTTGGAGTTCGAAAATCAAGTCTATCAATTGATTCGTATGATTTCGATGCAAATCGATAAACTTGAAAACATTCTTTGTAAAGTTTTGGATGAAGAAAATGCACAAGCCAAGAAAGATGAAATCTCTTCTTATATCAATCATCTGAAGGTCTGACAAATAGTTTGAGTGAGTTTTGAAAAATCATCGGGATCGTGAGCATATCACGTAGATCATTTGGAGTTCAAAGATATCTAAGCATGGAAGAAGACTTTAAGTGATGAACTCATTGTGGAGGAGATATGCAGGCATGATGTGGCTCTTGATGAGATTAATAAAATCAAAGATCATGTCACTGATTTTGTTGAAAGGATGAAATTGTTTAGAGGAGAAGTTAAAATTGGACATGTTTCTTACGCATCCGTGGGATGATGATGAATACTTTGGAAACCGTGACCCTCACTTGGTAGCGCTAATGCATAGCGTATGAGCTCGGAGAATTCAAGACTATATCACTTTCGATTGCTTAGGCCATTAATGGCGACATAGATGAGCTTGAAAATAGCTCATATGCTAAAGGTTTTTTCATCTTCAATCTAGCTATAGATTAGATCTATTTGTCTAAAATGTTACATTCACCTGTATCAAACTTTGCTTTTGTACAATTTGAGTTTATAGTTATGGAAATTACTTAGGTTAGTTGCGTGTTTGTGGTTGAGAGTAGAGAGATGATTTTAGCTGATTTCTTGTGTTGATTAGCTTTAAATTAAGTTTTTTGCGCTGAATTTAATATGATTTGGTGATTAAATTTCGATTAGTTGTTTTTGTTATTTCGAATTATATTTTTTTGGTTTGAATTAGTGATTTGTTAAGAGTTAATTAACTCTTAAACAAGTAGGTGCATTATGCTTTAGTTAACATCCTAAGTAGGTATATGTATACTCTGTATTTTCTGTTTCCCATTTTTGATTTCTTTTATGAGTTTATAATTATCGAAATTGTTCTTGTGTAGATGTGTGTTTGTGCATTATGCTTTAGTTAACACTAAAATGCTTGATTTCATTTTCAAACCTTTGTTTTATGTCAAAATCAGGAAATGGCCGGTATCAACGGAAAGTTGTTGGAGTTCGAAAATCAAGTCTATCAATTGATTCGTATGATTTCGATGCAAATCGATAAACTTGAAAACATTCTTTGTAAAGTTTTGGATGAAGAAAATGCACAAGCCAAGGAAGATGAAATCTCTTCTTATATCAATCATCTCAAAGGTGCAACAAATAGTTTGAGTGAGTTTTTGAAAAATCATCGGGATCAGGAGCATATCACTGTAGATCATTTGGAGTTCAAAGATATCTAAGCATGGAAGAAGACTTTAAGTGATGAACTCATTGTGGAGGAGATATGCAGGCATGATGTGGCTCTTGATGAGATTAATAAAATCAAAGATCATGTCACTGATTTTGTTGAAAGGATGAAATTGTTTAGAGGAGAAGTTAAGCTGGACATGTTTCTTACGCATCCATGGGATGATGATGAATACTTTGGAAACCGTGACCCTCACTTGGTAGGCGCTAATTCTGTAGCGTATGAGCTCCGGAGAATTCAAGACTATATCACTCAGTTGCTTAGGTCAATTAATGACAGCATAGATGAGCTTGAAAATAGTCCATCTTCTAAAGGTTTTTTCATCTTTAATCTAGCTATATATTAGATCTATTTGTCTAAAATGTTACATTCACCTGTATCAAACTTTGCTTTTGTACAATTTGATTTTATAGTTATGGAAATTACTTAGGTTAGTTGCGTGTTTGTGGTTGAGAGTAGAGAGATGATTTTAGCTGATTTCTTGGGTTGATTAGCTTTAAATTCGAGTTTTCTTATTGAATTTAATATGATTTGGTGATTAAATTTCGATTAGTTGTTTTTGTTATTTCGAATTATATTTTTTTGGTTTGAATTAGTGATATGTTAAGAGTTAATTAACTCTTAAACAAGTAGGTGCATTATGCTTTAGTTAAAATCCTAAGTAGGTATATGTATACTCTGTATTTTCTGTTTCCCATTTTTTATTTCTTTTATGAGTTTATAATTATCGAAATTGTTCTTTTGTAGTTGCGTGTTTGTGCATTATGCTTTAGTTAACACTAAAATGCTTGATTTCATTTTCAAACCTTTGTTTTATGTCAAAATCAGGAAATGGCCGGTATCAACGGAAAGTTGTTGGCGTTCGAAAATCAGGTCTATCAATTGATTCGTATGATTTCGATGCAAATCGATAAACTTGAAAACATTCTTTGTAAAGTTTTGGATGAAGAAAATGCACAAGCCAAGGAAGATGAAATCTCTTCTTATATCAATCATCTCAAGGTCTGACAAATAGTTTGAGTGAGTTTTGAAAAATCATCGGGATCAGGAGCATATCACTGTAGATCATTTGGAGTTCAAAGATATCTAAGCATGGAAGAAGACTTTAAGTGATGAACTCATTGTGGAGGAGATATGCAGACATGATGTGGCTCTTGATGAGATGAATAAAATCAAAGATCATGTCACTGGTTTTGTTGAAAGGATGAAATTGTTTAGAGGAGAAGTTAAGCTGGACATGTTTCTTACGCATCCATGGGATGATGATGAATACTTTGGAAACCGTGACCCTCACTTGGTAGGCGCTAGTGCATGGCGTATGAGCTCCGGAGAATTCAAGACTATATCACTCAGTTGCTTAGCCAATTAATGACAGCATAGATGAGCTTGAAAATAGCCCATCTTCACAAGGTTTTTTCATCTTCAATCTAGCTATAGATTAGATCTATTTGTCTAAAATGTTACATTCACCTGTATCAAACTTTGCTTTTGTACAATTTGATTTTATAGTTATGGAAATTACTTAGGTTAGTTGCGTGTTTGTGGTTGAGAGTAGAGAGATGATTTTAGCTGATTTCTTGTGTTGATTAGCTTTAAATTCGAGTTTTTTGCGCTGAATTTAATATGATTTGGTGATTAAATTTCGATTTGTTGTTTTTGTTATTTCGAATTATATTTTTTTGGTTTGAATTAATGATATGTTAAGAGTTAATTAACTCTTAAACAAGTAGGTGCATTATGCTTTAGTTAACATCCTAAGTAGGTATATGTATACTCTGTATTTTCTGTTTCCCATTTTTGATTTCTTTTATGAGTTTATAATTATCGAAATTGTTCTTGTGTAGTTGTGTGTTTGTGCATTATGCTTTAGTTAACACTAAAATGCTTGATTTCATTTTCAAACCTTTGTTTTATGTCAAAATCAGGAAATGGCCGGTATCAACGGAAAGTTGTTGGCGTTCGAAAATCAGGTCTATCAATTGATTCGTATGATTTCGATGCAAATCGATAAACTTGAAAACATTCTTTGTAAAGTTTTGGATGAAGAAAATGCACAAGCCAAGGAAGATGAAATCTCTTCTTATATCAATCATCTTAAAGGTGCAACAAATAGTTTGAGTGAGTTTTTGAAAAATCATCGGGATCAGGAGTATATCACTGTAGATCATTTGAAGTTCAAAGATATCTATGCATGGAAGAAGACATTAAGTGATGAACTCATTGTGGAGGAGATATGCAGGCATGATGTGGCTCTTGATGAGATGAATAAAATCAAAGATCATGTCACTGGTTTTGTTGAAAGGATGAAATTGTTTAGAGGAGAAGTTAAGCTGGACATGTTTCATACGCATCCATGGGATGATGATGAATACTTTGGAAACCGTGACCCTCACTTGGTAGGCGCTAATTCTGTAGCGTATGAGCTCCGGAGAATTCAAGACTATATCACTCAGTTGCTTAGGCCAATTAATGACAGCATAGATGAGCTTGAAAATAGCCCATCTTCTAAAGGTTTTTTCATCTTCAATCTAGCTATAGATTAGATCTATTTGTCTAAAATGTTACATTCACCTGTATCAAACTTTGCTTTTGTACAATTTGAGTTTATAGTTATGGAAATTACTTAAGTTAGTTGCGTGTTTGTGGTTGAGAGTAGATAGATGATTTTAGCTGATTTCTTGTGTTGATTAGCTTTAAATTCGAGTTGTTTGCGCTGAATTTAATATGATTTGGTGATTAAATTTCGATTAGTTGTTTTTGTTATTTCGAATTATATTTTTTTGGTTTGAATTAGTGATATGTTAAGAGTTAATTAACTCTTAAACAAGTAGGTGCATTATGCTTTAGTTAACATCCTAAGTAAGTATATGTATACTCTGTATTTTCTGTTTCTCATTTTTGATTTCTTTTATGAGTTTATAATTATCGAAATTGTTCTTGTGTAGTTTCGTGTTTGTGCATTATGCTTTAGTTAACACTAAAATGCTTGATTTCATTTTCAAACCTTTGTTTTATGTCAAAATCAGGAAATGGCCGGCATCAACGGAAAGTTGTTGGAGTTCGAAAGTCAAGTCTATCAATTGATTCGTATGATTTCGATGCAAATCGATAAACTTGGAAACATTCTTTGTAAAGTTTTGGATGAAGAAAATGCACAAGCCAAGGAAGATGAAATCTCTTCTTATATCAATCATCTCAAAGGTGCAACAAATAGTTTGAGTGAGTTTTTGAAAAATCATCGGGATCAGGAGCATATCACTGTAGATCATTTGGAGTTCAAAGATATCTAAGCATGGAAGAAGACTATAAGTGATGAACTCATTGTGGAGGAGATATGCAGGCATGATGTGGCTCTTGATGAGATTAATAAAATCAAAGATCATGTCACTGATTTTGTTGAAAGGATGAAATTGTTTAGAGGAGAAGTTAAGCTGGACATGTTTCTTACGCATCCATGGGATGATGATGAATACTTTGGAAACTGTGACCCTCACTTGGTAGGCGCTAAATCTGTAGCGTATGAGCTCCGGAGAATTCAAGACTATATCACTCAGTTGCTTAGGCCAATTAATGACAGCATAGATGAGCTTGAAAATAGTCCATCTTCTAAAGGTTTTTTCATCTTTAATCTAGCTATAGATTAGATCTATTTGTCTAAAATGTTACATTCACCTGTATCAAACTTTGCTTTTGTACAATTTGAGTTTATAGTTATGGAAATTACTTAGGTTAGTTGCGTGTTTGTGGTTGAGAGTAGAGAGATGATTTTAGCTGATTTCTTGTGTTGATTAGCTTTAAATTTGAGTTTTTTGCGCTGAATTTAATATGATTTGGTGATTAAATTTCGATTAGTTGTTTTTGTTATTTCGAATTATATTTTTTTTGTTTGAATTAGTGATATGTTAAGAGTTAATTAACTCTTAAACAAGTAGGTGCATTATGCTTTAGTTAACATCCTAAGTAGGTATATGTATACTCTGTATTTTCTGTTTCCCATTTTTGATTTCTTTTATGAGTTTATAATTATCGAAATTGTTCTTGTGTAGTTGCGTGTTTGTGCATTATGTTTTAGTTAACACTAAAATGCTTGATTTCATTTTCAAACCTTTATTTTATGTCAAAATCAGGAAATGGCCGGTATCAACGGAAAGTTGTTGGCGTTCGAAAATCAGGTCTATCAATTGATTCGTATGATTTCGATGCAAATCGATAAACTTGAAAACATTCTTTGTAAAGTTTTGGATGAAGAAAATGCACAAGCCAAGGAAGATGAAATCTCTTCTTATATCAATCATCTTAAAGGTGCAACAAATAGTTTGAGTGAGTTTTTGAAAAATCATCGGGATCAGGAGCATATCACTGTAGATCATTTGAAGTTCAAAGATATCTATGCATGGAAGAAGACTTTAAGTGATGAACTCATTGTGGAGGAGATATGCAGGCATGATGTGGCTCTTGATGAGATGAATAAAATCAAAGATCATGTCACTGGTTTTGTTGAAAGGATGAAATTGTTTAGAGGAGAAGTTAAGCTGGACATGTTTCTTACGCATCCATGGGATGATGATGAATACTTTGGAAACCGTGACCCTCACTTGGTAGGCGCTAATTATGTAGCGTATGAGCTCCGGAGAATTCAAGACTATATCACTCAGTTGCTTAGGCCAATTAATGACAGCATAGATGAGCTTGAAAATAGCCCATCTTCTAAAGATTTTTTCATCTTCAATCTAGCTATAGATTATATCTATTTGTCTAAAATGTTACATTCACCTGTATCAAACTTTGCTTTTGTATAATTTGAGTTTATAGTTATGGAAATTACTTAGGTTAGTTGCGTGTTTGTGGTTGAGAGTAGAGAGATGATTTTAGCTGATTTCTTGTGTTGATTAACTTTAAATTTGAGTTGTTTGCGCTGAATATAATATGATTTGGTGATTAAATTTCGATTAGTTGTTTTTGTTATATCGAATTATATTTTTTTGGTTTGAATTAGTGATATGTTAAGAGTTAATTAACTCTTAAACAAGTAGGTGCATTATGCTTTAGTTAACATCTGTATTTTCTGTTTCCCATTTTTGATTTCTTTTATGAGTTTATAATTATCGAAATTGTTCTTGTGTAGTTGCGTGTTTGTACATTATGCTTTAGTTAACACTAAAATGCTTGATTTCATTTTCAAACCTTTGTTTTATGTCAAAATCAGGAAATGGTCGGTATCAACGGAAAGTTGTTGGCGTTCGAAAATCAGGTCTATCAATTGATTCGTATGATTTCGATGCAAATCGATAAACTTGAAAACATTCTTTGTAAAGTTTTGGATGAAGAAAATGCACAAGCCAAGGAAGATGAAATCTCTTATTATATCAATCATCTTAAAGGTGCAACAATTAGTTTGAGTGAGTTTTTGAAAAATCATCGGGATCAGGAGCATATCACTGTAGATCATTTGAAGTTCAAAGATATCTATGCATGGAAGAAGACTTTAAGTGATGAACTCATTGTGGAGGAGATATGCAGGCATGATGTGACTCTTGATGAGATAAATAAAATCAAAGATCATGTCACTGGTTTTGTTGAAAGGATGAAATTGTTTAGAGGAGAAGTTAAGCTGGACATGTTTTTACGCATCCATGGGATGATGATGAATACTTTGGAAACCGTGACCCTCACTTGGTAGGCGCTAATTCTGTATCGTATGAGCTTCGGAGAATTCAAGACTATATCACTCAGTTGCTTAGGCCAATTAATGACAGTATAGATGAGCTTGAAAATAGCCCATCTTCTAAAAGTTTTTTCATCTTCAATCTAGCTATAGATTAGATCTATTTGTTTAAAATGTTACATTCACCTGTATCAAACTTTGCTTTTGTACAATTTGAGTTTATAGTTATGGAAATTACTTAGGTTAGTTGCGTGTTTGTGGTTGAGAGTAGAGAGATGATTTTAGCTGATTTCTTGTGTTGATTAACTTTAAATTCGAGTTTTTTGCGCTGAATTTAATATGATTTGGTGATTAAATTTCGATTAGTTGTTTTTGTTATTTCGAATTATATTTTTTTGGTTTGAATTAGTGATATGTTAAGAGTTAATTAACTCTTAAACAAGTAGGTGCATTATGCTTTAGTTAACATCCTAAGTAGGTATATGTATACTCTGTAATTTCTGTTTCCCATTTTTTATTTCTTTTATGAGTTTATAATTATCGAAATTGTTCTTGTGTAGTTGTGTGTTTGTGCATTATGCTTTAGTTAACACTAAAATGCTTGATTTCATTTTCAAACTTTGTTTTATGTCAAAATCAGGAAATGGCCGGTATCAACGGAAAGTTGTTGGCGTTCGAAAATCAGGTCTATCAATTGATTCGTATGATTTCGATGCAAATCGATAAACTTGAAAACATTCTTTGTAAAGTTTTGGATGAAGAAAATGCACAAGCCAAAGAAGATGAAATCTCTTCTTATATCAATCATCTTAAAGGTGCAAAAAATAGTTTGAGTGAGTTTTTGAAAAATCATCGGGATCGTGAGCATATCATCGTAGATCATTTGAAGTTCAAAGATATCTATGCATGGAAGAAGACTTTAAGTGATGAACTCATTGTGGAGGAGATACGTCGTGATGTGACTCTTGATGAGATGAATAAAATCAAAGATCATGTCATTTGGTTTTGTTGAAAGGATGAAATTGTTTAGAGGAGAAGTTAAATTTGGACATGTTTTTACGCATCCATGGGATGATGATGAATACTTTGGAAACCGTGACCCTCACTGGTAGGCGCTAATGCATGTCGTATGAGCTTGGAGAATTCAAGACTATATCACTCGATTGCTTAGGCCAATTAATGACGATAGATGAGCTTGAAAATAGCCCATCTTCTAAAGGTTTTTTCATCTTCAATCTAGCTATAGATTAGATCTATTTGTCTAAAATGTTACATTCAATTGTATCAAACTTTGCTTTTGTACAATTTGGGTTTATAGTTATGGAAATTACTTAGGTTAGTTGCGTGGTTGTGGTTGAGAGTAGAGAGATGATTTTAGCTGATTTCTTGTGTTGATTAGCTTTAAATTCGAGTTGTTTATTTGAATTTAATATGATTTGGTGATTAAATTTCGATTAGTTGTTTTTGTTATTTCGAATTATATTTTTTTGGTTTGAATTAGTGATATGTTAAGAGTTAATTAACTCTTAAACAAGTAGGTGCATTATGCTTTAGTTAACATCCTAAGTAAGTATATGTATACTATGTATTTCATTTCCCATTTTTGATTTCTTTTATGAGTTTATAATTATCGAAATTGTTCTTGTGTAGTTGCGTGTTTGTGCATTATGCTTTAGTTAACACTAAAATGCTTGATTTCATTTTCAAACCTTTGTTTTATGTCATAATCAGAAATGGCCGGTATCAACGGAAAGTTGTTGGAGTTCGAAAATCAAGTCTATCAATTGATTCGTATGATTTCGATGCAAATCGATAAACTTGAAAACATTCTTTGTAAAGTTTTGGATGAAGAAAATGCACAAGCCAAGGAAGATGAAATCTCTTCTTATATCAATCATCTCAAAGGTGCAACAAATAGTTTGAGTGAGTTTTTGAAAAATCATCGGGATCAGGAGCATATCACTGTAGATCATTTGGAGTTCAAAGATATCTAAGCATGGAAGAAGACTTTAAGTGATGAACTCATTGTGGAGGAGATATGCAGGCATGATGTGGCTCTTGATGAGATTAATAAAATCAAAGATCATGTCACTGATTTTGTTGAAAGGATGAAATTGTTTAGAGGAGAAGTTAAGCTGGACATGTTTCTTACGCATCCATGGGATGATGATGAATACTTTGGAAACCGTGACCCTCACTTGGTAGGCGCTAATTCTGTAGCGTATGAGCTCCGGAGAATTCAAGACTATATCACTCAGTTGCTTAGGCCAATTAATGACAGCATAGATGAGCTTGAAAATAGCCCATCTTCTAAAGATTTTTTCATCTTCAATCTAGCTATAGATTATATCTATTTGTCTAAAATGTTACATTCACCTGTATCAAACTTTGCTTTTGTATAATTTGAGTTTATAGTTATGGAAATTACTTAGGTTAGTTGCGTGTTTGTGGTTGAGAGTAGAGAGATGATTTTAGCTGATTTCTTGTGTTGATTAACTTTAAATTCGAGTTGTTTGCGCTGAATTTAATATGATTTGGTGATTAAATTTCGATTAGTTGTTTTTGTTATTTCGAATTATATTTTTTTGGTTTGAATTAGTGATATGTTAAGAGTTAATTAACTCTTAAACAAGTAGGTGCATTATGCTTTAGTTAACATCCTAAGTAAGTATATGTATACTATGTATTTTCTGTTTCCCATTTTTGATTTCTTTTATGAGTTTATAATTATCGAAATTGTTCTTGTGTAGTTGCGTGTTTGTGCATTATGCTTTAGTTAACACTAAAATGCTTGATTTCATTTTCAAACCTTTGTTTTATGTCATAATCAGAAATGGCCGGTATCAACGGAAAGTTGTTGGAGTTCGAAAATCAAGTCTATCAATTGATTCGTATGATTTCGATGCAAATCGATAAACTTGAAAACATTCTTTGTAAAGTTTTGGATGAAGAAAATGCACAAGCCAAGGAAGATGAAATCTCTTCTTATATCAATCATCTCAAAGGTGCAACAAATAGTTTGAGTGAGTTTTTGAAAAATCATCGGGATCAGGAGCATATCACTGTAGATCATTTGGAGTTCAAAGATATCTAAGCATGGAAGAAGACTTTAAGTGATGAACTCATTGTGGAGGAGATATGCATGCATGATGTGACTCTTGATGAGATGAATAAAATCAAAGATCATGTCACTGGTTTTGTTGAAAGGATGAAATTGTTTAGAGGAGAAGTTAAGCTGGACATGTTTCTTACGCATCCATGGGATGATGATGAATACTTTGGAAACCGTGACCCTCACTTGGTAGGCGCTAATTATGTAGCGTATGAGCTCCGGAGAATTCAAGACTATATCACTCAGTTGCTTAGGCCAATTAATGACAGCATAGATGAGCTTGAAAATAGCCCATCTTCTAAAGATTTTTTCATCTTCAATCTAGCTATAGATTATATCTATTTGTCTAAAATGTTACATTCACCTGTATCAAACTTTGCTTTTGTATAATTTGAGTTTATAGTTATGGAAATTACTTAGGTTAGTTGCGTGTTTGTGGTTGAGAGTAGAGAGATGATTTTAGCTGATTTCTTGTGTTGATTAACTTTAAATTTGAGTTGTTTGCGCTGAATTTAATATGATTTGGTGATTAAATTTCGATTAGTTGTTTTTGTTATATCGAATTATATTTTTTTGGTTTGAATTAGTGATATGTTAAGAGTTAATTAACTCTTAAACAAGTAGGTGCATTATGCTTTAGTTAACATCTGTATTTTCTGTTTCCCATTTTTGATTTCTTTTATGAGTTTATAATTATCGAAATTGTTCTTGTGTAGTTGCGTGTTTGTACATTATGCTTTAGTTAACACTAAAATGCTTGATTTCATTTTCAAACCTTTGTTTTATGTCAAAATCAGGAAATGGTCGGTATCAACGGAAAGTTGTTGGCGTTCGAAAATCAGGTCTATCAATTGATTCGTATGATTTCGATGCAAATCGATAAACTTGAAAACATTCTTTGTAAAGTTTTGGATGAAGAAAATGCACAAGCCAAGGAAGATGAAATCTCTTATTATATCAATCATCTTAAAGGTGCAACAATTAGTTTGAGTGAGTTTTTGAAAAATCATCGGGATCAGGAGCATATCACTGTAGATCATTTGAAGTTCAAAGATATCTATGCATGGAAGAAGACTTTAAGTGATGAACTCATTGTGGAGAGATATGCGAGGCATGATGTGACTCTTGATGAGATAAATAAAATCAAAGATCATGTCACTGGTTTTGTTGAAAGGATGAAATTGTTTAGAGGAGAAGTTAAGCTGGACATGTTTTTACGCATCCATGGGATGATGATGAATACTTTGGAAACCGTGACCCTCACTTGGTAGGCGCTAATTCTGTATCGTATGAGCTTCGGAGAATTCAAGACTATATCACTCAGTTGCTTAGGCGATTAATGACGGTATAGATGAGCTTGAAAATAGCCCATCTTCTAAAAGTTTTTTCATCTTCAATCTAGCTATAGATTAGATCTATTTGTTTAAAATGTTACATTCACCTGTATCAAACTTTGCTTTTGTACAATTTGAGTTTATAGTTATGGAAATTACTTAGGTTAGTTGCGTGTTTGTGGTTGAGAGTAGAGAGATGATTTTATGATTTCTTGTGTTGATTAACTTTAAATTCGAGTTTTTTGCGCTGAATTTAATATGATTTGGTGATTAAATTTCGATTAGTTGTTTTTGTTATTTCGAATTATATTTTTTTGGTTTGAATTAGTGATATGTTAAGAGTTAATTAACTCTTAAACAAGTAGGTGCATTATGCTTTAGTTAACATCCTAAGTAGGTATATGTATACTCTGTAATTTCTGTTTCCCATTTTTTATTTCTTTTATGAGTTTATAATTATCGAAATTGTTCTTGTGTAGTTGTGTGTTTGTGCATTATGCTTTAGTTAACACTAAAATGCTTGATTTCATTTTCAAACTTTGTTTTATGTCAAAATCAGGAAATGGCCGGTATCAACGGAAAGTTGTTGGCGTTCGAAAATCAGGTCTATCAATTGATTCGTATGATTTCGATGCAAATCGATAAACTTGAAAACATTCTTTGTAAAGTTTTGGATGAAGAAAATGCACAAGCCAAAGAAGATGAAATCTCTTCTTATATCAATCATCTTAAAGGTGCAAAAAATAGTTTGAGTGAGTTTTTGAAAAATCATCGGGATCAGGAGCATATCACTGTAGATCATTTGAAGTTCAAAGATATCTATGCATGGAAGAAGACTTTAAGTGATGAACTCATTGTGGAGGAGATATGCATGCATGATGTGACTCTTGATGAGATGAATAAAATCAAAGATCATGTCACTGGTTTTGTTGAAAGGATGAAATTGTTTAGAGGAGAAGTTAAGCTGGACATGTTTTTACGCATCCATGGGATGATGATGAATACTTTGGAAACCGTGACCCTCACTTGGTAGGCGCTAATTCTGTATCGTATGAGCTTCGGAGAATTCAAGACTATATCACTCAGTTGCTTAGGCCAATTAATGACAGCATAGATGAGCTTGAAAATAGCCCATCTTCTAAAGGTTTTTTCATCTTCAATCTAGCTATAGATTAGATCTATTTGTCTAAAATGTTACATTCACCTGTATCAAACTTTGCTTTTGTACAATTTGAGTTTATAGTTATGGAAATTACTTAGGCTAGTTGCGTGTTTGTGGTTGAGAGTAGAGAGATGATTTTAGCTGATTTCTTGTGTTGATTAGCTTTAAATTCGAGTTTTTTGCGCTGAATTTAATATGATTTGGTGATTAAATTTCTATTAGTTGTTTTTGTTATTTCGAATTATATTTTTTTGGTTTGAATTAGTGATATGTTAAGAGTTAATTAACTCTTAAACAAGTAGGTGTATTATGCTTTAGTTAACATCCTAAGTAGGTATATGTATACTCTGTATTTTCTGTTTCCAATTTTTGATTTCTTTTATGAGTTTATAATTATCGAAATTGTTCTTGTGTAGTTGCGTGTTTGTGCATTATGCTTTAGTTAACACTAAAATGCTTGATTTCATTTTCAAACCTTTGTTTTATGTCAAAATCAGGAAATGGCTTGTATCAACGGAAAGTTGTTGGCGTTCGAAAATCAGGTCTATCAATTGATTCGTATGATTTCGATGCAAATCGATAAAATTGAAAACATTCTTTGTAAAGTTTTGGATGAAGAAAATGCACAAGCCAAGGAAGATGAAATCTCTTCTTATATCAATCATCTCAAAGGTGCAACAAATAGTTTGAGTGAGTTTTTGAAAAATCATCGGGATCAGGAGTATATCACTGTAGATCATTTGAAGTTCAAAGATATCTATGCATGGAAGAAGACTTTAAGTGATGAACTCATTGTGGAGGAGATATGCAGGCATGATGTGACTCTTGATGAGATGAATAAAATCAAAGATCATGTCACTGGTTTTGTTGAAAGGATGAAATTGTTTAGAGGAGAAGTTAAGCTGGACATGTTTCTTACGCATCCATGGGAAGATGATGAATACTTTGGAAACCGTGACCCTCACTTGGTAGGCGCTAATTCTGTAGCGTATGAGCTCCGGAGAATTCAAGACTATATCACTCAGTTGCTTAGCCAATTAATGACAGCATAGATGAGCTTGAAAATAGCCCATCTTCTAAAGGTTTTTTCATCTTCAATCTAGCTATAGATTAGATCTATTTGTCTAAAATGTTACATTCACCTGTATCAAACTTTGCTTTTGTACAATTTGAGTTTATAGTTATGGAAATTACTTAGGTTAGTTGCGTGTTTGTGGTTGAGAGTAGAGAGATGATTTTAGCTGATTTCTTGTGTTGATTAGCTTTAAATTCGAGTTTTTTGCGCTGAATTTAATATGATTTGGTGATTAAATTTCGATTAGTTGTTTTTGTTATTTCGAATTATATTTTTTTGGTTTGAATTAGTGATATGTTAAGAGTTAATTAACTCTTAAACAAGTAGGTGCATTATGCTTTAGTTAACATCCTAAGTAGGTATATGTATACTCTGTAATTTCTGTTTCCCATTTTTTATTTCTTTTATGAGTTTATAATTATCGAAATTGTTCTTGTGTAGTTGTGTGTTTGTGCATTATGCTTTAGTTAACACTAAAATGCTTGATTTCATTTTCAAACTTTGTTTTATGTCAAAATCAGGAAATGGCCGGTATCAACGGAAAGTTGTTGGCGTTCGAAAATCAGGTCTATCAATTGATTCGTATGATTTCGATGCAAATCGATAAACTTGAAAACATTCTTTGTAAAGTTTTGGATGAAGAAAATGCACAAGCCAAAGAAGATGAAATCTCTTCTTATATCAATCATCTTAAAGGTGCAAAAAATAGTTTGAGTGGGTTTTTGAAAAATCATCGGGATCAGGAGCATATCACTGTAGATCATTTGAAGTTCAAAGATATCTATGCATGGAAGAAGACTTTAAGTGATGAACTCATTGTGGATGAGATATGCAGGCATGATGTGGCTCTTGATGAGATGAATAAAATCAAAGATCATGTCACTGGTTTTGTTGAAAGGATGAAATTGTTTAGAGGAGAAGTTAAGCTGGACATGTTTCTTACGCATCCATGGGATGATGATGAATACTTTGGAAACCGTGACCCTCACTTGGTAGGCGCTAATTCTGTAGCGTATGAGCTCCGGAGAATTCAAGACTATATCACTCAGTTGCTTAGGCCAATTAATGACAGCATAGATGAGCTTGAAAATAGCCCATCTTCTAAATGTTTTTTCATCTTCAATCTAGCTATAGATTAGATCTATTTGTCTAAAATGTTACATTCACCTGTATCAAACTTTGCTTTTGTACAATTTGAGTTTATAGTTATGAAAATTACTTAGGTTAGTTGCGTGTTTGTGGTTGAGACTAGAGAGATGATTTTAGCTGATTTCTTGTGTTGATTAGCTTTAAATTCGAGTTGTTTGCGCTGAATTTAATATGATTTGGTGATTAAATTTCGATTAGTTGTTTTTGTTATTTCGAATTATATTTTGTTGGTTTGAATTAGTGATATGTTAAGAGTTAATTAACTCTTAAACAAGTAGGTGCATTATGCTTTAGTTAACATCCTAAGTAAGTATATGTATACTCTGTATTTTCTGTTTCCCATTTTTGATTTCTTTTATGGGTTTATAATTATCGAAATTGTTCTTGTGTAGTTGCGTGTTTGTGCATTATGCTTTAGTTAACACTAAAATGCTTGATTTCATTTTCAAACCTTTGTTTTATGTCAAAATCAGGAAATGACCGGTATCAACGGAAAATTGTTGGAGTTCGAAAATCAAGTCTATCAATTGATTCGTATGATTTCGATGCAAATCGATAAACTTGAAAACATTCTTTGTAAAGTTTTGGATGAAGAAAATGCACAAGCCAAAGAAGATGAAATCTCTTCTTATATCAATCATCTCAAAGGTGCAACAAATAGTTTGAGTGAGTTTTTGAAAAATCATCGGCATCAGGAGCATATCACTGTAGATCATTTGGAGTTCAAAGATATCTAAGCATGGAAGAAGACTTTAAGTGATGAACTCATTGTGAAGGAGATATGCAGGCATGATGTGGCTCTTGATGAGATTAATAAAATCAAAGATCATGTCACTGATTTTGTTGAAAGGATGAAATTGTTTAGAAGAGGTTGTGGACATGTTTCTTACGCATCCATGGGATGATGATGAATACTTTGGAAACCGTGACCCTCACTTGGTAGGCGCTAATTCTGTAGCGTATGAGCTCCGGAGAATTCAAGACTATATCACTCAGTTGCTTAGGCCAATTAATGACAGCATAGATGAGCTTGAAAATAGCCCATCTTCTAAAGGTTTTTTCATCTTCAATCTAGCTATAGATTAGATCTATTTGTCTAAAATGTTACATTCACCTGTATCAAACTTTGCTTTTGTACAATTTGAGTTTATAGTTATGGAAATTACTTAGGTTAGTTGCGTGTTTGTGGTTGAGAGTAGAGAGATGATTTTAGCTGATTTCTTGTGTTGATTAGCTTTAAATTCGAGTTTTTTGCGCTGAATTTAATATGATTTGGTGATTAAATTTCGATTAGTTGTTTTTGTTATTTCGAATTATATTTTTTTGGTTTGAATTAGTGATATGTTAAGAGTTAATTAACTCTTAAACAAGTAGGTGCATTATGCTTTAGTTAACATCCTAAGTAAGTATATGTATACTCTGTATTTTCTGTTTCCCATTTTTGATTTCTTTTATGAGTTTATAATTATCGAAATTGTTCTTGTGTAGTTGCGTGTTTGTGCATTATGCTTTAGTTAACACTAAAATGCTTGATTTCATTTTCAAACCTTTGTTTTATGTCAAAATCAGGAAATGACCGGTATCAACGGAAAGTTGTTGGCGTTCGAAAATCAGGTCTATCAATTGATTCGTATGATTTCGATGCAAATCGATAAACTTGAAAACATTCTTTGTAAAGGTTTGGATGAAGAAAAATGCACAAGCCAATGAAGATGAAATCTCTTCTTATATCAATCATCTTAAAGGTGCAACAAATAGTTTGAGTGAGTTTTTGAAAAATCATCGGGATCAGGAGCATATCACTGTAGATCATTTGAAGTTCAAAGATATCTATGCATGGAAGAAGACTTTAAGTGATGAACTCATTGTGGAGGAGATATGCAGGCATGATGTGGCTCTTGATGAGATTAATAAAATCAAAGATCATGTCACTGATTTTGTTGAAATGATGAAATTGTTTAGAGGAGAACTTAAGCTGGACATGTTTCTTACGCATCCATGGGATGATGATGAATACTTTGGAAACCGTGACCCTCACTTGGTAGGCGCTAATTCTGTAGCGTATGAGCTCCGGAGAATTCAAGACTATATCACTCAGTTGCTTAGTCCAATTAATGACAGCATAGAGAGCTTGAAAATAGCCCATCTTTTAAAGGTTTTTTCATCTTCAATCTAGCTATAGATTAGATCTATTTGTCTAAAATGTTACATTCACCTGTATCAAACTTTGCTTTTGTACAATTTGAGTTTATAGTTATGGAAATTACTTAGGTTAGTTGCGTGTTTGTGGTTGAGAGTAGAGAGATGATTTTAGCTGATTTCTTGTGTTGATTAGCTTTAAATTCGAGTTGTTTGCGCTGAATTTAATATGATTTGGTGATTAAATTTCTATTAGTTGTTTTTGTTATTTCGAATTATATTTTTTTGGTTTGAATTAGTGATATGTTAAGAGTTAATTAACTCTTAAACAAGTAGGTGCATTATGCTTTAGTTAACATCCTAAGTAGGTATATGTATACTCTGTATTTTCTGTTTCCCATTTTTGATTTCTTTTATGAGTTTATAATTATCGAAATTGTTCTTGTGTAGTTGGGTGTTTGTGCATTATGCTTTAGTTAACACTAAAATGCTTGATTCATTTTCAAACCTTTGTTTTATGTCAAAATCAGGAAATGACCGGTATCAACGGAAAGTTGTTGGCGTTCGAAAATCAGGTCTATCAAATGATTCGTATGATTTCGATGCAAATCGATAAACTTGAAAACATTCTTTGTAAAGTTTTGGATGAAGAAAAATGCACAAGCCAATGAAGATGAAATCTCTTCTTATATCAATCATCTCAAAGGTGCAACAAATAGTTTGAGTGAGTTTTTGAAAAATCATCGGGATCAGGAGCATATCACTGTAGATCATTTGGAGTTCAAAGATATCTATGCATGGAAGAAGACTTTAAGTGATGAACTAATTGTGGAGGAGATATGCATGCATGATGTGGCACTTGATGAGATGAATAAAATCAAAAATCATGTCACTGGTTTTGTTGAAAGGATGAAATTGTTTAGAGGAGAACTTAAGCTGGACATGTTTCTTACGCATCCATAGGATGATAATGAATACTTTGGAAACCGTGACCCTCACTTGGTAGGCACTAATTTTGTAGCGTATGAGCTCCGGAGAATTCAAGACTATATCACTCAGTTGCTTAGGCCAATTAATGACAACATAGATGAGCTTGAAAATAGCCCATCTTCTAAAGGTTTTTTCATCTTCAATCTAGCTATAGATTAGATCTATTTGTCTAAAATGTTACATTCACCTGTATCAAACTTTGCTTTTGTACAATTTGAGTTTATAGTTATGGAAATTACTTAGGTTAGTTGTGTGTTTGTGGTTGAGAGTAGAGAGATGATTTTAGCTGATTTCTTGTGTTGATTAGCTTTAAATTCGAGTTTTTTGCGCTGAATTTAATATGATTTGGTGATTAAATTTCGATTAGTTGTTTTTGTTATTTCGAATTATATTTTTTTGGTTTGAATTAGTGATATGTTAAGAGTTAATTAACTCTTAAACAAGTAGGTGCATTATGCTTTAGTTAACATCCTAAGTAGGTATATGTATACTCTGTATTTTCTGTTTCTCATTTTTGATTTCTTTTATGAGTTTATAATTATCGAAATTGTTCTTGTGTAGTTGCGTGTTTGTGCATTATGCTTTAGTTAACACTAAAATGCTTGATTTCATTTTCAAACCTTTGTTTTATGTCAAAATCAGGAAATGGCCGGTATCAACGGAAAGTTGTTGGCGTTCGAAAATCAGGTCTATCAATTGATTCGTATGATTTCGATGCAAATCGATAAACTTGAAAACATTCTTTGTAAAGTTTTGGATGAAGAAAATGCACAAGCCAATGAAGATGAAATCTCTTCTTATATCAATCATCTCAAAGGTGCACCAAATAGTTTGAGTGAGTTTTTGAAAAATCATCGGGATCAGGAGCATATCACTGTAGATCATTTGGAGTTCAAAGATATCTATGCATGGAAGAAGACTTTAAGTGATGAACTCATTGTGGAGGAGATATGCAGGCATGATGTGGCTCTTGATGAGATGAATAAAATCAAAGATCATGTCACTGGTTTTATTGAAAGGATGAAATTGTTTAGAGGAGAAGTTAAGCTGGACATGTTTCTTATGCATCCATGGGATGATGATGAATACTTTGGAAACCGTGACCCTCACTTGGTAGGCGCTAATTCTGTAGCATATGAGCTCCGGAGAATTCAAGACTATATCACTCAGTTGCTTAGGCCAATTAATGACAGCATAGATGAGCTTGAAAATAGCCCATCTTCTAAAGGTTTTTTCATCTTCAATCTAGCTATAGATTAGATCTATTTTGTCTAAAATGTTACATTCACCTGTATCAAACTTTGCTTTTGTACAATTTGAGTTTATAGTTATGGAAATTACTTAGGTTAGTTGCGTGTTTGTGGTTGAGAGTAGAGAGATGATTTTAGCTGATTTCTTGTCACGACCCGACCCCGGGACTGGTGCCCTACCTGGGCACCCTTACAGGTAAACATCAGAGATAATCAGCGGAACATACATGAAACTTATAAATAAAACAACGGAAGTAAAACAACAGGTCAGCCGATAGGGCTACCTTCCTGGACGTACATACATAAACGAAGCAGTTGCCTCCTTTCTTTACAAACAGACCCACAATATGTGACTACAGACCTCTAAGAATTACAACTGTGGCGGGACAGGGCCCCGCCATACCCCTGAATATACATAGCCATGACAACTCCGGAACATCGGAGCCATCTAAAAATGCTGAACCAGGATCCTAAGCTCGCGGATCCACACTGTGTACCTAAACCTGCGGACATGAACGCGGCCACGAAGAAATTCGATACAACAGTGCGAATATGGAACAGAAATAATGTGCAAGAATCAAATCATAACTGTACAAAATAATGACATTTTTAACTCCTGAAATCACTCGTATATTAACCGTTCCATTCCTTATTTCCATACGATTTAAAATCATATTCTTACATACAGACTTCAGAGGTTAATCAAGTTTTCCACATAACTTACTTATCTTACATAACATAATCCGCCCATTTGCGGGACACGGTGTCTTGATGAATCATGTGACATAATCCGCCCGCGCTGTGGGGCTCGGTGTCGTGGAATCATGTAGCATAATCCGCCCGCTGTGGAGCTCGGTGTCTTGTGGAATCATGTAGCATAATCCGCCCGCTGTGGAGCTCGGTGTCTTGTGAAATCATGTAGCATAATCCGCCCGCTGTGGTCTCGGTGTCTTGTGACGTAACCCGGCATGTGTAGGCTCGGGGTAATATGGCGTAATCCGCCTATGTGTAGGCTCGGTGTATCTCATAACGTAATCCGCCTATTTGTAGGCTCGGTGTATCTCATAACGTGTCCGCCTATTTGTAGGCTCGGTGTATTTCATAACGTAATCCGCCTATTTGTAGGCTCGGTGTATTTCATAACGTAATCCGCCTATTTGTAGGCTCGGTGTATTTTATAACGTGTCCGCCAATTCGTAGGCTCGGTGTATTTTCCTTACATAACATTTTTAAACCATCTTTTCACTTCTTCTTAAGTCGTCATAACAACTTCCCATAAAGCTATTATAACAACCTTTCATTTTGAGAACTTAAGACACTTTTATTCTTACAACATTAGGAAAACTAGATCCAAAAATACTACGTACATACATACTTAAAAGAATCATAAAACCTCCTTTCTTTTTAAAGCTCAAGTCACATACTCTTTTGGAAACCATCTTCTTAACTTTCGAAATAAATTAAGAAGCCATACTTTTAAAATTTAGTCCTTTCCACTTATAATCAAGGCTTATGGTCTTAACACCTCGTAGCATACACTCTTTAAAATCATGTCGCTTATACTTATAAAATCATGTCATCAATACTTTAGAAATCAAGTCCCATAACTTGAAAAATAAAGTTTCAAAATCCTTCAAAGACAACCAAAGTTCATAGTCTTAAAACTTCATAACATACATTCTTTAAAGTCCATTTACTTATACTTATAAAAAAAATATAAAGTTCCATACACTTCCAAAACCAAGTAACTTATTCTCTTAAAATCATATAACTTCCACTTTTAAAATCAATCCCTTTTCACATATAAATTCAAGTCATTTCGAACATAAAATCCACTTACTTACTTTAACCAAATCAAGACACATAGCCTTTAAATCAAATCTCATAACTTCCTAACCATTCTTACCAACGTCTCCCATAAGACCTAGTAAGGACTTAGGACAATTTAAACATACTCTTAACTTAGATTCAACAATGCAAATACTTCTTAACTTCTAAGAGTAGAAGAAATCTTGAAATATTATCACATTGAGATTTCATACGTAGGATCATGCCAAAGAAAGAAGAGGTTCACATACCTCGCGACGCTTGTCGACAAGTAGTAAAATGCTCCAAAGTACTTCAACCTATCATGGTCACAATACGTCCATTAACCTCTTACTTCAAACGTAGAATATTCTAAGTGCTAAGTCGCCAAATTCTATAGAAAATCGGACAGCACCTCCTTTGTTTTTACTTACTTTGCCACCTTTTTCAAGGCCGAAATACAATAGCCAAACAGCCCCAATTGACTCACAACAATATAGAAGGCAGTCCAATACAAATAATTAACTATACAGTCCCAATTGGCTCACCACAATAGAGAAGGTAGTTCAATACAAATAATTAACTAACTATTACAAACCACAAGTACAAATTCGGCCACCTTGAGTTCAACAATACCAATTCTTATTCAATTTCCATTTCAATCCAACTTGGTAGCATAACATGATATCTAGTCGCAACCAAATATAACTACTAGAATCTTCAAGTCAATTACATGCGACGATTCTAGTAACGATCAAATTGTATTCCAACTTAACATGACTTACTTTTCATTTCGAACTTAAGCTACAAGTAATCCATAATACTTATTAACTTCAACTTAACAACTTCATGCTAGCAACATGTAAAGCTAACAACAACAATATAAATAATCTTGTAACACTTTCAAAGAACAAGATTATACCTCAAACAATTGTAATCCAATCTTCAAAACCGAAGTTGCTCCTAGCAACCTAGAGCCTCATCAAGACACCTCAATCCGCTCCTTGAGACCCTTAGAACCACACCAACAACTTTCCTTCAAACCTCCAATCCAAAACCTAGAAAGCCACTAGGTTTTCGCTTTGCGACTAATACGAAAACTCTCTTTTCCGGGGTTTTTCTATTGAGATACACTTACAATACCCTCATGAACCTTGGTTTAAAGTGTGGGGCTTAATGAATGACAAGAAACACAAAATTTTCCTTTTGAAAGTGGAGGGAAGCCGAGAGCTCTTCCTTGAGTTCTTCAATTTTGTGGAAATTTTTCTAAGTGTAATGACATACTCTTGCTACTAGTAGTGTAATAAAGGGGCATGGAGGGTTAAGATGTAACCAAATGGGTGGTTTAGATGAAGTCTTATAAAATATCAAGACTTGGGACCTTTGACTTTGGTCAAGAAACTCAAGCTCATTAATAGGAAGACTTTGTCATCTAAAGACTATGGTCAATGACCATTTTGGCCATGCCTATTTCGTCCAAGGCATCAATAAGGGGGGTGACAAGTGTCGCCCTCCCATTCGTCACAATACTACGTTTTCCGACAATTTCACAATTCCGATAATTTTTTTTACAAGTCTCAAATCTTAACACTTGCGAGTTCTTACGTACGTTCTTAAAGCATGTCCTGAAAATACGGGGTGTAACATTTCTTGTGTTGATTAGCTTTAAATTCGAGTTGTTTGCGCTGAATTTAATATGATTTGGTGATTAAATTTCGATTAGTTGTTTTTGTTATTTCGAATTATATTTTTTTGGTTTGAATTAGTGATATGTTAAGAGTTAATTAACTCTTAAACAAGTAGGTGCATTATGCTTTAGTTAACATCTGTATTTTCTGTTTCCCATTTTTTATTTCTTTTATGAGTTTATAATTATCGAAATTGTTCTTGTGTAGTTGCGTGTTTGTGCATTATGCTTTAGTTAACACTAAAATGCTTGATTTCATTTTCAAACCTTTGTTTTATGTCAAAATTAGGAAATGGCCGGTATCAACGGAAAGTTGTTGGCGTTCGAAAATCAGGTCTATCAATTGATTCGTATGATTTCGATGCAAATCGATAAACTTGAAAACATTCTTTGTAAAGTTTTGGATGAAGAAAATGCACAAGCCAATGAAGATGAAATCTCTTCTTATAACAATCATCTCAAAGGTGCAACAAATAGTTTGAGTGAGTTTTTGAAAAATCATCGGGATCAGGAGCATATCATTGTAGATCATTTGGAGTTCAAAGATATCTATGCATGGAAGAAGACTTTAAGTGATGAACTCATTGTGGAGGAGATATGCAGGCATGATGTGGCTCTTGATGAGATGAATAAAATCAAAGATCATGTCACTGGTTTTGTTGAAATGATGAAATTGTTTAGAGGAGAAGTTAAGCTGGACATGTTTCTTATGCATCCATGGGATGATGATGAATACTTTGGAAACCGTGACCCTCACTTGGTAGGCGCTAATTCTGTAGCATATGAGCTCCGGAGAATTCAAGACTATATCACTCAGTTGCTTAGGCCAATTAATGACAGCATAGATGAGCTTGAAAATAGCCCATCTTCTAAAGGTTTTTTCATCTTCAATCTAGCTATAGATTAGATCTATTTTGTCTAAAATGTTACATTCACCTGTATCAAACTTTGCTTTTGTACAATTTGAGTTTATAGTTATGGAAATTACTTAGGTTAGTTGCGTGTTTGTGGTTGAGAGTAGAGAGATGGTTTTAGCTGATTTCTTGTGTTGATTAGCTTTAAATTCGAGTTGTTTGCGCTGAATTTAATATGATTTGGTGATTAAATTTCGATTAGTTGTTTTTGTTATTTCGAATTATATTTTTTTGGTTTGAATTAGTGATATGTTAAGAGTTAATTAACTCTTAAACAAGTAGGTGCATTATGCTTTAGTTAACATCTGTATTTTCTGTTTCCCATTTTTGATTTCTTTTATGAGTTTATAATTATCGAAATTGTTCTTGTGTAGTTGCGTGTTTGTGCATTATGCTTTAGTTAACACTAAAATGCTTGATTTCATTTTCAAACCTTTGTTTTATGTCAAAATCAGGAAATGGCCGGTATCAACGGAAAGTTGTTGGCGTTCGAAAATCAGGTCTATCAATTGATTCGTATGATTTCGATGCAAATCGATAAACTTGAAAACATTCTTTGTAAAGTTTTGGATGAAGAAAATGCACAAGCCAATGAAGATGAAATCTCTTCTTATAACAATCATCTCAAAGGTGCAACAAATAGTTTGAGTGAGTTTTTGAAAAATCATCGGGATCAGGAGCATATCATTGTAGATCATTTGGAGTTCAAAGATATCTATGCATGGAAGAAGACTTTAAGTGATGAACTCATTGTGGAGGAGATATGCAGGCATGATGTGGCTCTTGATGAGATGAATAAAATCAAAGATCATGTCACTGGTTTTGTTGAAATGATGAAATTGTTTAGAGGAGAAGTTAAGCTGGACATGTTTTTACGCATCCATGGGATGATGATGAATACTTTGGAAATCGTGACCCTCACTTGGTAGGCGCTAATTCTGTAGCGTATGAGCTCCGGAGAATTCAAGACTATATCACTCAGTTGCTTAGGCCAATTAATGACAGCATAGATGAGCTTGAAAATAGCCCATCTTCTAAAGGTTTTTTCATCTTCAATCTAGCTATAGATTAGATCTATTTGTCTAAAATGTTACATTCATCTGTATCAAACTTTGCTTGTATAGTCGGAGAAAAAGAAAACTCGTCTTTAATTTTTATCCCTGAAGACCAATAACTGTTTTACTGGGCATAAATTTATATTCATATGACTAGTAATACACTAATACTATTAATAACATATCCCGTATAATTTCATAAGTGAGGAACTGATTAGGGAGATGTGTACGCAGACCTTACACCTACCTTGTGAAGGTAGGGAGATTATTTTTGATAAATCCTCGGCTCAAGTAAAATATTTCAAAACCGGTTTGAAAAGGAAAAACAATAGTAAAGAGAACATGCACAAATAATATAAAAAAAAGAAAGTAACAACAAATGTTTGAAAAAGGAACAATAACAAAAAAAAAATTACAAGGGAAGCAAAAAAGGAAAAAATGATAATTATTATACTAAAGCTCCTCAAGAAAATTTTATAGAATTGTTATATTGATATAATCTCTCCCCGTTGACTTAAAACTATGATCTCATGACATGGATTCCCAATAAGAGATTTTAAGGAAAAGAACGTTTCCTTAAACAACCCTAGCCCCCTTCTTCTTTTCTTTTATAACATTTAAAAATAAAAAATAATAACTGAAGGAAAGGAAAGGCGTGACCAAATCTCACTAGGAATGGTAAGTGAAGCCTTTAAATAAAGCCAATGTGTTCCTTATTTCTTATAGTAATTCCTACGACTCTACCAAGAAAATCAAATATGCTTAAGGGAGAGACAAAAAGAGTTAGCAGACAGGATAGAATATCCGAATTGCCTGTGCATATCATTCATGACATCTTATGCCACATCTCTAAACGTAACCAAAAAGAGGCTGCCCAAATTTGTGTCTTGTCCAAGAGATGGTACTGCTTTTGGACTTCGAGACCTAATCTCATATTCTCTCAATTACAAGGTGTTAATGTTAATGAGGAAGAATTTGTGGAAGCCTTTCAATCTATTATTAAGAACACCCACTCAAAGGGGCAGAGGTTCAATATGTGTTCATAGAAGAAAACTCAACTGCCAAAGCAGCTATATGGAGAAATCGACTAACAAGAAAGAATAAGGTAAAAGACCATTCTACCCCTAAAGATTAAAAGGACCAACATGCCCCTAAATAATATTTTCCCTGTATCATTCCATAGCTGCAACACCCCCCCTCAAGCGAGGATGTAAAAACAGATTCTTCATTCCGAGCTTGGAAAGAAGATGCATATGGTGTCCTGGTAGCAATGCCTTAGTCAAGATATCCATTGCCGGGTCATCGGTCAAGATATATGTTGGCGAGATCAAACCAGACTGCACCTTCTCCCTGATGAAGTGACAATCAATCTCGATGTGTTTGGTCCGCTCATGAAAGACTGGATTCGTAGCAATTTGAATCGCAGACTTGCTATCACAGTAGGTCGAAACAGGAAGTCGCAAGTGCACACCAAGTTCTGAAAACAGCCCTTTAATCCATACAATTTCTGCTACCACTGATGCCAAAGATCTATACTCAGTTGCGAGCTTCGAATCGTCACGCTTCTGGATTTCCACGAGATAAGGAAGATCCAAAATACACAAGGTACCGAATCGATCTTCTAGTAATAGGGCGGAAGCCCAATCTGCGTCATGATAAGCCGTGAGTGTCACCGTCACTGCTATCGTAACCCCGGACAGAGCTTGCTTAACATACCTCACAACTCTCTCACCGCAATCATATGAGGATGTTTAGGTGCTGTATGAATTGGCTCAAACATTGAAGCTGCGAAAGATATGTCCTGGTCTAGTATTGGTCAAGTATAGAGTCTTCCAACCACCTTTGATAAGGCTGCTGGATTCTGCAATGGATCGGTGTGTAGTAGACCGCTGGTCCACCTTTGCACATTCTTGCCCACCTTTCTCTGCCTCCTTCACCAGATCATCATACTCAATTGAAGTGATTTTCACATTTGCTTCCATCGGGAGGTTCTTGGTTTGGAACCGATTAACCCATGTCCTCAATTAGCTCCAGTGAATACTTTACCGACGCATCACTATCCCCTCTTCATTCCTTGCAAATTCAAAACCTAGGAAGTACCTAAGCTCACCAAGGTCCTTGATTTTGAAATGATGTTGCAAGATGGTCTTTGTCTCATCAATAAGCCCTTGATCATCACCAGTCAAAAGAAGATCATCCACATATATCAACACCATGGCTATTTTGGCTCGATCCTCTTGATTAGCGATGAATGATCAAAAGGACTTTGGACAAAACCAGTGATTTCGCGATGGTTAACTTTATGTTCCATTGCCGGGAGGCTTGCTTAAGGCCATATAGTGATTTGAGCAACCTGCAGACCTGTCCTTGTTCATGTGAAACTCCTTGTGGCAAGCTCATATACACCTCTTCATTTAGATCCCCTTGAAGGAATGCATTGAAGACATCCATTTGTTGAATAGCCCAACCTTTAGAGACTGCAACTGAAATTACACTCCTAACTGTGACCATTTTCACAACTGGAGAGAATGTCTCCTGGTAGTCTATCCCTTCTCTTTGATTGTATCCCTTAGCTACAAGCCTTGCCTTAAATCTCTCCACCTCACCTGTAGCCTTATACTTGATTTTATATACCCACTTGCAACCAATGGCCTTCTTGTTGTGAGGTAAGTCAACAACCTCCCAGGTGTTATTATCTTCTAGAGCTTGTATCTCTGAATTCATGGCTTCTATCCACCTTGAATCCCTGGCTGCTTCATGATATGTTTGGGGCTCATGGTCTGCTGAAATTTTGGCCAGAAAACTGTGATACTGAGCAGAGACCCCAGTATAGTCCACCACCTCTGATATTGGATATGCACACCCTGCCTGACTGTGTGTTGACCCTGTATGCAAGAAATCATTCAACCAGATTGGAGGTCTCCTTGCTCTGTTGGACCTTCTAATATCCTCAGCAACACCAGACCCCTCAGCAGCATCTTCCAAGCTGGAAGGATGATTGTCAGCAGATAATGGCCCCTCTTCTAGTGGCATCTCCATCTCTTCTGCTGGCATTTCCACCTCTGCCTCCACTGGTCCTCCTCCAGAGTTCTGCTCATGGGGTACACTCACATTCTTCATTGAGGGAACCTGTGCAGTATCATGAAACAGAATATGTTCAGAACATGGAAGTACAGTTGAGTCTCCAGTATCCTTGGATTGTTTATATGGGAATATGCTTTCATGAAAAGTGACATCTCTACTAATAAAGATTGTCTCATCAGACAGATTCAGCAGCTTGTAACCTTTCCTGTTGACAGCATATCCAATTAACACTGCCTTAATGACCCTTGGCTCAAACTTGTCTTTGCTTACCAAGTTTGAGGCATAGCAAAGACATCCTATCACTCTCAAGTGTGTAAGTGAAGGTATCCTCTTAAACAACTTCTCATAGGGGGAAACATTCCCTAACACAACAGTTGGAACCCTGTTAATTATGTAGACAGCAGCCTGCACACATTCACTCCAGAATTTAACTGGTAGATGACCTTGCAACTTAATGGCCCTGGCAATCTCCAAAATGTGTCTGTGTTTCCTTTCAACTACTCCATTCTGTTGTGGAGTATAGGGACAGGACCTTTGATGTATGATTCCTAACCCATTAAAAAGGTCTAAACAAGCAGTGTTAACAAACTCAGTCCCATTATCTGTCCTAACACACTTAACAGCCATACCAAACTGAGTTTTTATTTGCAGAAACAATGTCTTAAGAACAGGCATCACATCAGATTTAATGTGCAATAAGAAAATCCATGTCCATCTAGTGCAATCATCCACCACAGTAAGGAAATATCTCATATTATCATAAGATGACACTCTATAAGGACCCCAGACATCCAGGTGTAACAGGTGAAAAGGCATTTCAGTTTTACTCATACTATCTGGAAAAGACTTTCTTGTTTGTCTAGCTAATGGACAAACATCACAATGACATATGGAAAAGTTTGGTTTAAGTCTGAAAGCTGTAATTTTCCTAAGCATACTCAATGGGACATGCCCCATTCTTCTGTGCCAGAGCTCAGCCTCCAACTCATCCTTGGAGATCATTGTCACAGAGGCATGGGCATGTGCCTTTATTGCTTCCTTGTAGCTTCTACCTGATTCCAGTATGTATAATCCATCAACCTCTCTACCAGTCTCCTTGACCTTCCCAGTAAATAGATCCTGCAGGACAAAGAAGTCAGGGAAAAATCTTGCACAACAGTTTAACTCTCTGGTTAATTTCGATACTGAGAGCAGATTGAACTTAAAAGCAGGGACACACAGCACATGCTCAATAAGATCACCACTCTTCAACCTGCAACTCCCAGTGTGAGTGATTCTGGCCACAGCACCTGTGGGGAGTTGTACCTGCCCTGCACTATCTCTATCCTTGTTTTCAATCATGTTGTTATTACTAACCATATGGTTAGTTGCCCCTGTATCCACTATCCAAGCTGAATTAGTGGTACCCCTATGTTCATAGGACACAAGGTTACCTGCCATGTGAGCCTTGGCCACTGCCTTGTCCTGCTGATCCAACACCTGGAGAACCTTTTCATATCTGTCTGGACTACACTGGAAGAGTCTGTTCTGAAGAGTATCAAGTTGATGTTTGGATAACTCCCTCATGTCTCTGCAATGGTCAGGAACAGCAGCTGCTGCATTCACCTTCCTGTTCTCCTTGGAATCTGCCATCTGTCTATAGCACTTTTCTGCAACATGACCTTGTTTCTTACAGTATTCACAGAAGAACAGTAACTTGCGACAATTCTCTCTAATGTGGCCTTTCATTTTGCAATAGTCACAGAAGCCACCAGACTGATGTGGTTTTTTTTGTTGATATTGTGTTGTCTTCCCATATAAAGCCACAGACTCAGTTGAATCAATTCCTCCAAATCTTCCAGTAATGGATTTCTGACTTTCATCTTGCGCAATCATAGCATATGCTTGATTGACGCTAGGTGTAGGTGTTAGCAACAAAATGTGGCTTCGTGCTTGATTGTATCCATCATTTAAACCCATCAAAAACTCTAATAATCTCTGGCTAGCTAAGTGATCAACATAGGCCCTGGGACTATCACATTCACATGTAGGTGGAGGAATTATGGAATCGATTTCATCCCACAGATCCTTCATTCGTGAATAGTAACTGGCCACAGGAGACACTCCTTGCTGCAGCATACTCAGTTCCTTTTTTAATTGGTAAACTCGAGACAAATTAATTTTGTCGAATCGCTCCTTCAAGTCCCTCCAAACAGCTGAGGCAGTGGACCGATACAGAATACCACTAAGCAAATCTCGACTAACATTCTTCATTATCCATGACATTACCATTGCATTGCAACGTTCCCACTGCTTCACCAGATTTCCTTCATACATGTCTCTTCTTACTGTCCCATCAATGAAACCGATCTTATTCTTCGTCAATAAGCTGAGCCTCATCGCGCGACTCCATAATGTGTAATTTTCCATTCCCGTTAACTGAATCTCAACAAACACAGCCCCGGGAGTATCAGAAGAACTCAAAAATAATGGATTATTATGATCCACTATGTTTGAACATAGAACTCGAAGTTTCCTCCGTAATTGCTGGTGTATTCTGTGAGGCATTCTCCATTGTAATATACTCTCACGAATATTCAAAACAAAGGAAAGCAAAAGGTTGAAACAAGCGTTAACGACGATGGGTCAATTGTTCTTCCAAGTCTCAATGTCACAAATCGAGCTTGATTGTCGGCCAGGTGTGTTGCGTCGTCGATCGTCGCGAATTTGAACCACGAGCAGAGAAGTTTCGAATCGATCTTCGATTTCGATTTGTAGATTTCGATTTCGAATTGAATCGACCATTCGTTCTTCAATTGGGATGTCGTCTCCCACTTCGATTTCTCAATAACAACCGTTATGACTTTGATACCACGTTAATGTTAATGAGGAAGAATTTGTGAGCTTTCAATCTATTATTAAGAACACCCACTCAAAGGCGGAGGTTCAATATGTGTTCATAGAAGAAAACTCAACCAGCGGCTATATGGAGAAATCGACTAACAAGAAAGAATAAGGTAAAAGACCATTCTACCCCTAAAGATTAAAAGGACCAACATGCCCCTAAATAATATTTTCCCTGTATCATTCCATAGCTGCAACACAAGGCAACACATATATGCCCCTGAAAGCGTTTGTCAAGTTGGTTGATCAATCCCTACAACCCCATGTTGAACACAACTTATACCTTGAAGAATTCAACCTTAAATATCTTCGTCATGATCCACAATTGGCTTCTCATATCGATAGTTGGATTGATTTGGTGGTTAAACTTAATGTCAAAGTGCTGAAAATCGACACTTTCGATTCCAGTTCGCCGTATCATAATTTACCTGATATTATTTATGCTGCTAAAAAGCTGACAACGTTGAAGCTAAGCAGGTGCAAGTTTGATTTTGACATTAGCACCACTAGCATAACCCTCTCTTGTCTTAAACATCTTCACTTAAGTTATGTCCATATCTCCGAAGGTCAATTTCGAAGAGCACTCGATAGATTCCCGTTCATCAAGAATCTAGGGCTATTGGATTGCGAGGGTATAAGCAAATTGCACATTTTTGGCCTAGTACATCTGGAGAATTTGTTTGTTGCATCGAAGGAACTCGATAGTGTGATAGTACAGGCTCCAAATCTGATGAGATTCACCTTACTACAGAATATGAATCTTGAAGAAGTTACTATTCAAGCTCCAAAATTATTGGACTTCAATTTTTATGGTGACAAAATGCCCTTCTCATCTATGGATCCTTCTTCCCTGGAAAGAACCCGACTCAGTTTCTTCTTGCCATCAAACTTTGGAGATGTGGACAGCAGTTGGTCTACGAATCTTCGTCACTTTGTTCAAAAGTTCAACTATTCTAAAGGTTTGATATTAGTAATATTTTGCCACAAGGTAAGATCTTCGTTGTTGCTTCATGGATAAAATTAAATTCAATTGATCGCTTTAGTTGATCTATGCACTTCTTGATTTTTTGTGACAAAATTACTGCAGACTAAAAACATCCTTCTTTATGAAGATCCAAGAGAAATTGTTATTCCCCCAAGTCCTCGTGTCGACATATTCACTGCACCTATGATGCGTGGTGAATCAATCATAGAAAAGTTAATCTTCCAGCGTCCCAACATGATATCCATATTTCCATGTACAAATAGTAAAGTACTCCAGGTAATTTTTTGCTTTACATCGAAATCTTTTCAAAATTAGACTCTTGTACTTGTAGACATCAAGATATAAAATAATTTAACTTTTGTACGCCAGATCATTTATAATAAGTGGAATTAGTAACCTGAAAAATAAGGCGTTATAAAAAGTTCTAAAATGTAAACATGTAATAGCCATTCTCTCTATGTTGATTGCTTGTCTCATAATCATTAGTGTGTTCTCTATATCTTATATATGCTCAAAATACAGATGCTGCATCGGTTAAAAGGGTGTCCACAGAATCAAAATTCCGCTAAAGATCGTTTATTCAATATCGAGTGTTTTTACTGTCAGCGTGAAATAAAAGAAGTCAGCAATTTTATGAACACAACTGAGGAGGAAATGAACATTTGGTATTCTTGGTTGAAATCCACGTCTTTGATTGACCAAGTGACTACCTTCATGTTCAAATGGACATATCAAGCTTAGCTCAAAGAGTCAAGACGAATCCAACATTTAGAGTTAATTCAAGAATAAAATTATGATATATTGCATTTATTTTTATTTATTTGTATATAGATACATTGTTAATTGTGTCTGTAGCTAAGATACACCGTTATACTTGCAGTCAAATTGGTGAAAAGTTTCTTGTTTGCTTTGCTCTCTAGCTCTAAACATGTGTTCATATGATACACATTTTGGCGACTCACCATTTTGCCTTTGTTCGATTGTAAGGAAATTAAGGGAAATGGATAAAAAAGTATGCGAAGTTTTACTGTTAACAAACAACAAAAGGTCTTGTTTTGATTATTTTCTTTGGTCTATTCCCTGTTTTTTCTTTCTTCATGTGTTTCTCATACACTAGTTTGTTAAAATTCACGTCCCTAAACGACCACCTTCATGTCAAATGGAAAGAACAAGTTATTTTCGAACCATTTTAAGACCTAGAAACTTGGGCCTTTCAATTATAGGTGACAAATAAGTTTTAAAATTGAGTTGGGAAATCACTTGCAACGAGGAAAAACAAATGCTCCATATGCAAAACAGGTGGCCATAAAAAAACTACATCCCCAAACTGAATTATTCCCTAGTTGTTGTTTTTTTCGGGGTAAATAAATATTATATTACTAAAATCAGAAAAAAGTACAATCGATCATTGAGGGTTCTCAAGCCTCAACGTAAAACAAAGAAATACAATACAAGAAATAAACTCAACATGAAAATTGAAGTTCTTTTCTATCCAGGACATTCCAAGATAGTATCTTCAATTAGCAACCGAGGGGTAATGAAATGCTCCTCCGATCCTCATACTTGCTGTTTTACCATTGTTTCTGTGTAAATTCTTTCTTGAAGTAACCACTTGCCATCCATCATCGTTGTTACACCCCGTACTTACAGGACATGTTTTAAGAACGTACGTAAGAACTCACGAGTGTTAAAATTTGAGACTTGTAAAAAAAAAATTATCGGAATTATGGATATTGTCGGAAATCGTATTATTGTGACGTATGGGAGGGCGACACGTGTCACCCCCCCCCCCCCTTATTTGATGTCTTGGACGATTACATGGGCACGCGGTCATTTGACCGCTGTTAAGAACAAGTCTTGCTAAGTATTAGAGCTTGACATGTTTGACTTAGTCAAGGGGACCATTAGTCTTGAGATTTGTAAGACTTCATCCAAACCACCCATTTGTTTGCATCTTGACCCTCCTTTGTGCTTTATAATACTACTAGTAGTGAGACATAGTCCAACACTTAGAAACAATTGAAGAGAATTGGATGAACTCCACTGTGAGCTCTCGGGTTCAAGGCCACTTGAAGAGCAAAAAATTTCGTTGCTTGTTCTTTAAGCTCCACACTTTAAACCAAGGTTCATGAGTGTTATGTAAGTGTATCTCAATAGAAAAATCCCGGAAAAAGAGAGTTTACGTATTAGTCGCAAAGTGAAAACCTAGTTGCTTTTCTAGGTTTTGGATCGACGTTTGAAGGAAAGTTGTTGGTATGGTGCTAAGGGTCTCAACAAGCGGATTGAAGTGTCTTGGAGAGGTTCTAAACTACTAAGGAGCGACTTCGGATTGGAATTTGGATTAAGAATCGTCGAGGTATAATCTTGTTCTTTGAAAGTATTACAAGATTATTTATTGTTGTTGTTAGCTTTACATGTTGCTAGCATGAAGTTGATATGTAGAAGTTTATAATGATTATGGATCGATTTTAGCCTTGGAAATCCGATATGTAATGTAAGCCATGTTAAGTTGGATTACTAATTGATCGTCTATTAGAATAGTCGCATGTTAAATTACTTGAAGATTACGGTTTATATAATCAAATACGACTTGATATCATGTTATGCTATCAATTTGGATTGAAATGGAAATTTGATAAGAATTGGTAAGCTTGAACTCAAGGTGGCCGAATTTGGACTTTTAGTTTGTTTTTCATTTGTATTGGACTACTTTCCAAAATGTGAGCCAATTGGGGTTGTTTAGTTTTTATTTGTATTGGAGTACCTTATAGAAATTGTGAGCCAATTGGGGTTGTTTGGTTATTGTATTCGGCCTTGAAAAAGGTGGCAAAGTAAGTAGAAACAAAGGAAGTGCTGTCCGATTTTCCGTAGAATTTGGCGACTTAGCACTTAGAATGTTCTACGTTTGAAGTAAGAGGTTAATGGACGTATTGTGACCATGATAGGTTGAAGTACTAAGTATAGCGTATCCTACTTGAAGAATGGAGTAGCTCAAGGTTGATGTACTTTGGAGCATTTTGCTACTTGTCGACAATCGTCGCGAGGTATGTGAACCTCTTCCTTTTGACATGATTCTATGTATGGAATATACATGTAGTACTATTTCATGATTCCTTCTACTCTTAGAAGTTAAGAGGTATGTATGTTGATTTACTCTACGTAAAGGTTATGTCTAAGTTATCTTAAGTTCTTACCAAGTCTTATGGGGGATGTTGGTAAGAGTCGTTAGGGGGTATTTGGAGCCAAGTTGACTTGGCTAATTTACGGCACGAATGAGAATAAGTATCGAACAAGCCATTGCAGCGTTAATAAAGGAAAATGTAATGACAATTAATTATGTTAAAATAAGTAGAATTCTCCATCTGCATAGAAGCTAAGATAAGACAAAATTGTATTACATTTTCTAGATCATGGCTACTTGATTAAGATAGTTATAAATAAGTATAACTTATTCACAACGCACCAAAGTATATGTTACTTACTTTATAAGGATTTACGTATGAAGTTTTAAAACTATGGACCTCAAATTGTTAAAAGATTAAGGGACTTTATTTTTCAAGTTATGAGACTTGATTCTTAAAGGAAGAAATGAATCGATTTAAAAGTATAGAATACTTGATTTGGAAAGTATTGATTTCTTGCCATTCTAAAGTTAAGAAACTTGTTTTCTTAAAAGATAAGAGACTTGAAGTATTTTGAAAGCTATGTGATTTGAATTGAAAGTATAAGTTTCTTGGTCATAAAAGGAATGAATTTGTCTAAGACATAAAGAGTTATAACGGCTTTATGGGAAGTTGGTTATAACAACTTTATGGAAGATTAAAAGAAGGGTTTTCTTCAGTAATGTAAGCAAAGAAATGATTTGAAATAAAGAAGGGCAAATTGTTTTAAAAGGTACCAATTGTTTAAGGTTTTTAATAAAGAAGTCACTTGATTTAGAAGCCGGTAATTGTATTTCTAAAAAGGTATTGTGACTTGTCTTGAAAGGTGGATAGGACTTGATACTACGGTGGTTAGTATCGGGGAAGTTTTATTTGGAAAGGAGTCTTTTGAAAAGAATGTACGTACGTAGTACTTTGGCTTGGTTAATTGAGATTTAGCCTATATGTGCTGGTAATAGCCTTTGAGTGCAAGTATTATGTTTTATTACGTTGCCGCGACTCTCGGTTGGAGGGCCGGCTGTCTTGCTATAAGTTACTTGAACGTACCGACAGTGATGTGGGATTCCACGGGTATGCTTCCGTTATTTGTAGCACTTGGGTTAAATTCCCGGATTTTATAAAAGACATGGTAGTGCTTATGTCTTGTTTGATGGTCGGTCGAGATAGGGTAAGAGTATAAATGAGGGGCAAGCCCCAAGACGTTATACCCCCTGCTTTACCACCTTCTCCAGGATAAGAGTATAAATGAGGGGCAAGCCCCAAGACGTTATACCACCTGTTTTGATTGATATTATGGGCGTGAGACCCATGGTTATGTTTTACACTTTTAGCTGTCGACAGTGATGGGGGATTCCACGGGCATGCTTTGATATTGGTGTGACTGATCGCGTCCCAGTTTGGGCCGGGTAGTATATGTGTCCCTCCGTAGTGGGCCGGACTATGTTATGAAAGATAAGTAAGTTAGATAGAAATGAACTTAATGACTTCTCCTAAGTAAGCACGTAAGATATGGCTATAACTCTTAATGGAATGGAAAAAGATATTGATGTGAAATTAAGTTCATAAGTGGTAATGACACGGCAGGATCTGGTATGTATTTTTATACTTGTCCTTGTCATTCTTTTGTACGATTATGATCACATTTCTTATCACGTTATTTCATTCCATATTCGCACTGTTATGCGACTCTTCGGGCCGCGTTAAATGCCGCAGGTTTTAGGTACCAGGTTGGTGATCCTTGCTCTTAGGATCTCGGTTCAGTTTTTGAGAGGAAGCTCCATTTGCTCCGGAGGCTTAGCTCTTGGTACGGTTTTCCCTGAGGTAGATTCATGTATATTCAGGGGTATGGCGGGGCCCTGTCCACAAAGTGGTTATGTTAAACTCTTAAGTGCTGTAGTCACATATTGTGGGTCGGTTTGTAAAAGAAATGAAAGCGTGCATCATTTGTATTTATATATGTTCGGGAAGGTAGCCTTCGGCTAACCTGTTGTTTTACTTCCGATGCTTTATTTATAAGTTTCATGTATGTTCCGCTGATTTTCTCTGATGTTTACCTGTAAGGGTGCCCAGGTAGGGCACCAGTCGCGGTCCCGGGGTCGGGTCGTGACAAAAGTGGTATCAGAGCAGTTAGTCCTCGGAAAGTGTCTACAGACCGTGTCTAGTAGAGTCTTGATTATCGGTGTGTTGTGCACCACATCTATAATCATGTCACGACCCGACACCGGGACCGCGACTGGTGCCCTACCTGGGCACCCTTACAGGTAAACATCAGAGAAAATCAGCGGAACATACACGAAACTTAAAAATAAAACATCGTAAGTAAAACAATAGGTTAGCCGATAGGGCTACCTTCCTGAACATATATAAAAACAACCGAAGCAGTTGCCTCCTTTCCTTTACAAACTGACCCACAACGTTTGACTACAGACCTCTAAGAGTGTTAACATAACATCTGACGGGATAAGGCCCCGTGCACTTCGAATATACATAGCCATGACAACTCCGAACAGTGGAGCCATCTCAAAATCGAACCAGATCCTAAGCTCATGGATCCACAATCGTACCTAAACTGCGGACATTTAACGCAGCCCCGGGGAAGTCGATAACAAATTTGAATATGGAACAGAAATAACGTACAGTAAACAGATCATAACTGTACAAAAGAATGACTAGGAAAAGTATAAAAATACATACCAGATCATGCCGTGTCATTACCTCTTATGAACTTAATTTCACATCAATATCTTTTCCATTCCATTAAGAGTTATAGCCATATCTTACGTACTTACTTAGGAGAAGTCATTAAGTTCATTTCTATCTAACTTACTTATCTTTCATAACATAGTCGCCCACTACGGAGGGACACATATACTACCCTACCAAATCGACGCGATCAACACACCAATATCAAAGCATGCGTGGAATCCCCATCATCACGACGGCTAAAAGTGTAAAACATAACCACGGGTCTCACGCCATAAAATCAATCAAAACAGGTGGTATAACGTCCCGGGGCTTGCCTCATTTATACTCTTACCCGGAGAAGGTGGTAAAGCATGGTATAACGCCTTGGCTTGCCCTCATTTATACTCTTACCCCGAGAAGGTGGTATAACGTCTTGGGGCTTGCCTCATTTATACTCTTACCCTATCTCGACCTGGCCACAAATAACACATAAAGCGGTGGTACAGCCTTGGGATTTACCCTCACTTATACTCTTACCCCGAGAAGGTGGTATAACGTCTTGGGGCTTGCCCTCATTTATACTCTTACCCTAACTCAACCGCCATCATACATAACATAAGCACTACCGACTTATCATACATAACATAAGCACTACCGCTTATCATACATAACATAAGCACTACCGCTTATCATACATAATATAAGCAAGTTAAGAAATCCCTAACTTCTTATTAGCTTGTTCATATACATTCTCATTTTTGTTTACTTAAGGCACTAACATGTCATTATAAAATCCGAATTTAACCCAACGTACTCACGTGCCTCTACTCCTTTAAAATGATTCTCTTTCAAATAAAACTTCCAAGATACTAATAACCGTAGTATCAAGTCATATCTACTTTTCACGACAAGTCACAATACTTTTTTTAGAAATACAATTATAGGCTTCTAAATCAAGTGACTTCTTTCTTTAAAACCTTAAGCAATTGGTACCTTTAAAACAATTTTGCCCTTCTTTATTTCAAATCATTACTTTGCTTACAATCAAGAAAACCATTCTTTTAAATCTTCCATAAAGTTGTTATAACCAACTTCCCATAAAGCCGTTATAACTCTTTATTTCTTAGACGAATTCATTCATTTGATAACCAAGAAACTTATACTTCAATTCAAATCATATAGCTTTCAAAATACTTCAAGTCTCTTAACTTTTAAGAAAACCAGTTTCTTAACTTAGAATGGCAAGAAATCAATACTTTCCAAATCAAGTATTCTATACTTTTAAATCAATTCATTTCTCCCTTTAAGAATCAAGTCTCATAACTTGAAAAAAATAAAGTCCCTTAACCTTTTAACAATTTGAGGTCCATAGTCTTAAAACTTCATACGTAAATTCTTATAAATTAAGTAACATATACATGGTGCGTTGTGAATAAGTTATACTTATTTATAACTATCTTAATCAAGTAGCCATGATCTAGAAAATGTAATACAATTTTGTCTTATCTTAGCTTCTACGGATGGAGGATTTCTACTTGTTTTAACATAATGGATTGTCATTACATTTTCCTTTATTAACGCCGCATGGCTTGTTCGATACTTATTCTTATCCGCGTCAGAAATTAGCCAAGTCAACTTGGCTCCAAAATACCTCCTAACGACTTTACCAACATCCCCATAAGACTTGGTAAGAACTTAGATAACTTATACATAACCTTTACGTAGTAAATCGACATACGTACCTCTTAACTTCTAAGAGTAGAAGGAATCATGAAATAGTACTACATGTATATTCCATACATAGAATCATGTCAAAAGAAGGAAGAGGTTCACATACCTCGCGACGATTATCGACAAGTAGCAAAAAGCTCCAAAGTACTTCCACCTTGAGCTATTCCATTCTTAAAATAGGATACGCTATACTTAGTACATCAACCTATAAGGGTCACCATACGTCCATTAACCTCTTACTTCATACGTAGAATATTCTAGGTGCTAAGTCGCTAAATTCTACGGAAAATCGGACAGCACCTCCTTTGTTTTTACTAACTTTGCCACCTTTTTCAAGGCCGAATACAATAACCAAACAGCCCCAATTGGCTCACAACAATATAGAAGGTATTCCAATACAATGAATAACTAAACAGCCCCAATTGGCTCACAATTTAGAAAGTAGTCCAATACAAATGAATAACAAACTAAAAGTCCAAATTCGGCCACCTTGAGTTCAACCATACCAATTCTTATCAAATTTCCATTTCAACCCAAATTGGTAGCATAACATGATATCAAGTCGCATTTGATTATAACAATCCATAATCTCTAAGTAGGTAACATGCGACGATTTCTAATAAACGACCAATTAGTAATCCAATTTTCAAGTGGCTTATATAATATTTCGAATTTAGCTACAAGCACTCCATAATACTTATAAACTTCTACATATCAACTTCATGCTATCAACATGTAAAGTTAACAACACAAAATAAATATATAACCTTGTAACATCTTAAAGGACAAGATTATACCTTAACGATTCTCAATCCAATCTTCAATCCAAGTCGTTCCTTAGCAACTTAGAGACTCTCCAAGATACTTCAATCCGCTACTTGAGACCCTTAGAACCACACCAACAACTTTCCTTCAACTTACAATCCAAAACCTAGAAAGCCACTAGGTTTTTCACTTTGCGACTAATACGAAAACTCTCTTTTTCCGGGATTTTTCTATTGAGATACACTTACATAACACTCATGAACCTTGGTTTAAAATGGGGATCTAAAAGAACAAGGAACAAAGATTTTTCTTATTTCTTGTTGGTGAAGCCGAGAGCTCACTAGTTTGCTCATCCAATTTCTTGCAAATTTTGGCTAAGTGTGGGACTAGTCTTGCTACTAGTATACATATATAACATAATGGAGGGTTAAGATAGGAACAATTGGGTGTCTTGGATAAGCTTTTAGTAAATATCAAGGCTAAGTGGGGTCATTGACTTAGTCAATTTTCTCATGCTACTACTTGCAAGACTAAATCATCCTACCAAAGGTCAAATGACCCTTGTGCCCATGCTTCAATTCGTCCAAGACAACATAAGGGGGGTGACACGTGTCGCCCTCCCATTCGTCACAATAATACGTTTTCCGACAATTCCATAATTCCGTAAATTTTTTTACAAGTCTCAAATTTTAACACTTGCGAGTTCTTACGTACGTTCTTAACACATGTCTTGTAAATACGGGGTGTAACAAATCAGGAGGCTGCAGGACATTTAGGATTGGTTTCCATTCTTCTCACTCCGAGATCGTGCCATAGAGCTGTGTTGTTAGGGTCGTCTCTCCCTAACGAGTTATGTGATTGCAGCTACGAGAAGCGTGATAACCGGGAAGAACTATGTGGATTGCGTATCCAGGTTGGTAATGATTGTAGTATAGTTGGTATTGTGACATACATCTATACGGAGTTATGTATGAGGGTCAGACGCGTGTTGCCTAGAATAATTTTAGATTACCAGGAATTGGTAAAGACTAACTAGATATCGGGAAGGTATGGTATAGTTAATGAATTTTCGCCAAGGTTTTGTGTTTTATTTTGAGGAAATTGGGAAAGGATGAGTTGTCTGATAGGGTAGTGAACCCTTAAGAAGCCATATTAAGGAACCTAACGGAATGTCATGTTAATAGATTAAGCTGCGTAGTAGGCTTAAGAGAATTGTACGGATGAGGTCCGCATAGAGTGAGTAATGGTTGTTGTGATCGAGACAACATGGTTATGGTTTTATGAGAAGTTTTTATACCCGTTATTGGGGGATTGGTAAGGTAGGCTTGGAGCATGGAAATTTCGAGCCTAAGAATATTGATAACTGCCGAGACCTTAGATGTATAAGGCTCTCTGGCAATAAGATTTTAAGTCAGACCAAGGATAAGAGTTAAGTGCGACGCTGAGTCGGGTTAAGGACCTGTTACGGGTCTCCCCATGGCCTGGAATGGAGTGGGATCAGTTGGTAGTAGTTCCGCTATGTGACGGGGTCACGGGGGCGCAAGACCCAAGTCTAGTTAATTGTTTTACGAGTTCGTGGACGCGTTCCACCGGAACCAGTCATGGCGGAAATGGTCGTATTTTTGTCTTAAGAGTGACTCAGATTAGTGGCCGAATCGGTATGGAAGTTATGTATGTATGCTAGTATGAGTTGGAGTTACGGAAAGAAATGCGGCAAGACGATGGATAGCAACCAAGTGTAAAGGAGTAGAGCCTGAATCCATAAGAACCTTTTGAGGAAACTACACCCGTGAGTGCGTGGGGCGGTAGTTGAGTGGGAATATGAGGTTTTCCCGGTGATGATACAGTCGTCAGACCCTAGTAGACCTAGTAGTGAGGATTATGACATACTTTGAGGTCATTATAAGTATGGGCTAGTTGGCTTCGTGAGTGCCAAGGTTGACATCTTAGTATAAATATTGTTACGTGGCCATGGGTGGCGTATGTTGTAAGGAGGGTGTGGTATAAGGAAACTATGTCGCGCTTTAATTAGATTGGACTCCGAAAGAACATTCGAGGACGAATGTTTCTAAGGGGGGAAGAATGTTACACCCCGTACTTACAGGACATGTTTTAAGAACGTACGTAAGAACTCACGAGTGTTAAAATTTGAGACTTGTAAAAAAATTTATCGGAATTATGGATATTGTCGGAAATCGTATTATTGTGACGTATGGGAGGGCGACACGTGTCACCCCCCCCCCCCCTTATTTGATGTCTTGGACGATTACATGGGCACAAGGGTCATTTGACCCTTGTTAAGAAGACAAGTCTTGCTAAGTAGTAGAGCTTGACATGTTTGACTTAGTCAAGGGGACCATTAGTCTTGAGATTTGTAAGACTTCATCCAAACCACCCATTTGTTTGCATCTTGACCCTCCTTTGTGCTTTATAATACTACTAGTAGTGAGACATAGTCCAACACTTAGAAAAAATTGAAGAGAATTGGATGAACTCCACTGTGAGCTCTCGGGTTCAAGGCCACTTGAAGAGCAAAAATTTTCGTTGCTTGTTCTTTAAGCTCCACACTTTAAACCAAGGTTCATGAGTGTTATGTAAGTGTATCTCAATAGAAAAATCCCAGAAAAAGAGAGTTTACGTATTAGTCGCAAAGTGAAAACCTAGTGGCTTTCTAGGTTTTGGATCGACGTTTGAAGGAAAGTTGTTGGTATGGTGCTAAGGGTCTCAATGCGGATTGAAGTGTCTTGGAGAGGTTCTAAACTACTAAGGAGCGACTTCGGATTGGAATTTGGATTAAGAATCGTCGAGGTATAATCTTGTTCTTTGAAAGTATTACAAGATTATTTATTGTTGTTGTTAGCTTTACATGTTGCTAGCATGAAGTTGATATGTAGAAGTTTATAATGATTATGGATCGATTTTAGCCTTGGAAATCCGATATGTAATGTAAGCCATGTTAAGTTGGATTACTAATTGATCGTCTATTAGAATAGTCGCATGTTACATTACTTGAAGATTACGGTTTATATAATCAAATACGACTTGATATCATGTTATGCTACCAATTTGGATTGAAATGGAAATTTGATAAGAATTGGTAAGGTTGAACTCAAGGTGGCCGAATTTGGACTTTTAGTTTGTTTTTCATTTGTATTGGACTACTTTCCAAAATGTGAGCCAATTGGGGTTGTGTAGTTTTTATTTGTATCGAGTACCTTATAGAAATTGTGAGCCAATGGGGCTGTTTGGTTATTGTATTCGACTTGAAAAGGTGGCAAAGTAAGTAGAAACAAAGGAAGTGCTGTCCGATTTTCCGTAGAATTTGGCGACTTAGCACTTAGAATGTTCTACGTTTTAAGTAAGAGGTTAATGGACGTATTATGACCATGATAGGTTGAAGTACTAAGTATAGCGTATCCTACTTGAAGAATGGAGTAGCTCAAGGTTGATGTACTTTGGAGCATTTTGCTACTTGTCGACAATCGTCGCGAGGTATGTGAACCTCTTCCTTCTTTTGACATGATTCTATGTATGGAATATACATGTAGTACTATTTCATGATTCCTTCTACTCTTAGAAGTTAAGAGGTATGTATGTTGATTTACTCTACGTAAAGGTTATGTCTAAGTTATCCTAAGTTCTTACCAAGTCTTATGGGGGATGTTGGTAAGAGTCGTTAGGGGGTATTTGGAGCCAAGTTGACTTGGCTAATTTACGGCACGAATGAGAATAAGTATCGAACAAGCCATTGCAGCGTTAATAAAGGAAAATGTAATGACAATTAATTATGTTAAAATAAGTAGAATTCTCCATCTGCATAGAAGCTAAGATAAGACAAAATTGTATTACATTTTCTAGATCATGGCTACTTGATTAAGATAGTTATAAATAAGTATAACTTATTCACAACGCACCAAAGTATATGTTACTTACTTTATAAGGATTTACGTATGAAGTTTTAAAACTATGGACCTCGAATTGTTAAAAGGTTAAGGGACTTTATTTTTCAAGTTATGAGACTTGATTCTTAAAGGAAGAAATGAATCGATTTAAAAGTATAGAATACTTGATTTGGAAAGTATTGATTTCTTGCCATTCTAAAGTTAAGAAACTTGTTTTCTTAAAAGATAAGAGACTTGAAGTATTTTGAAAGCTATGTGATTTGAATTGAAAGTATAAGTTTCTTGGTCATAAAAGGAATGAATTTGTCTAAGACATAAAGAGTTATAACGGCTTTATGGGAAGTTGGTTATAACAACTTTATGGAAGATTAAAAGAAGGGTTTTCTTCAGTAATGTAAGCAAAGAAATGATTTGAAATAAAGAAGGGCAAATTGTTTTAAAAGGTACCAATTGTTTAAGGTTTTTAATAAAGAAGTCACTTGATTTAGAAGCCGGTAATTGTATTTCTAAAAAGGTATTGTGACTTGTCTTGAAAGGTGGATAGGACTTGATACTACGGTGGTTAGTATCGGGGAAGTTTTATTTGGAAAGGAGTCTTTTGAAAAGAATGTACGTACGTAGTACTTTGGCTTGGTTAATTGAGATTTAGCCTATATGTGCTGGTAATAGCCTTTGAGTGCAAGTATTATGTTTTATTACGTTGCCGCGACTCTCGGTTGGAGGGCCGGCTGTCTTGCTATAAGTTACTTGAACGTACCGACAGTGATGTGGGATTCCACGGGTATACTTCCGTTATTTGTAGCACTTGGGTTAAATTCCCGGATTTTATAAAAGACATGGTAGGGCACCAGTCGCGGTCCCGGGGTCGGGTCGTGACAATCGTCCGCCGTGTTAGCAACCAAAGTGGTTGAGTCACCAGTACCAAAATACACCGGAACAGAAGGCACACTATGAGGTGCACCTCCCTGCCCTGCTACCGAAGCTCCTCCAAAGTTCAATAAACCACCAAAAGCACTCGGAATCAAAGGCGTACCATGCACCCCTTTAGTCATCACACCCGCATCTCCTCCAATGTTCAATGATCCACTAACTGGCAGTGGAACAAAAAGAGGGTTGGTTTGGAGGGGGCGGGAATGTTCTTTAGCACCCGTCGTACCCGGAGCTTCTCCAACTTTCGATACATCCATCGGCTCAAGTGTACTTGTAGTCTCCGTAGGCGTAACTTGTTTCACCAATTTCTTACACTTAAAATGGTTATGCCCGAATGTTTTGCAATGAAAGCAAAAATCAGGATAGTTCTCATACTCCACCTTTTGAACATACTTGATATTGCTCGGTAATTTCACTCCGAATTCCGTGACCGGCTCTTTGCTAACATCAACTTCGATTAAAACTCTTGCGTAGTTCATTTTGGACATCTCTTTAGTAAATTGATCCGTGTATAGGGGTATTCCAACACGCGATGCAATTTTACTCAAGTCGGATTCACTCCAAACCGATAGGGGGATATCACGTAACACCACCCAAACGGGAATTTTCATAAAAAGGTCATCTGAAAGCATCACGTCCTTATCAACCAGTTTTAACATCAATGTTTTTCCAAATGTCATGTAAGGATCACCATGAAACACCTTAATGCGGTCATCTTCCGTCATGAAACGAAAGACAGTCCATCGACGGCCCTAAGGAATAATTCGGCATTTCACACCCCATCCCTTAACAATAGAATTCAGAGCTTCGCGTCCCGGGAAAGGACCCGTGAAACACCCAATAAGACAATAGCCCCACGTTTCAACAAATGGGACTTCATCATTCGCATCAAGTTCTACAATATCACCTTCTTGTTCAATAAACTATAATTTCATACCCTTAGCTTCCAAACGAGACTCCGCAAATACCCCCGCATAAGTTTTCTTTTTTGGAATATGATAATTGTGTTGTTGTGACTCCCGAGAGTCATTAACACGCTCAACTCGAGTTGCGGGAGTAGTCAAGACCCGCGCACCATTGGGAATGGTCGCATTAAATGCTTCATGTCCCACGGTATTGAATACTCCATCCATAGTTAAAAAATTAAAGTTCCTAGGGCTCTTGGACTTGTCAAAGGTCGTTCCATTGAGAGTGGGAATCCCTTCGGTTCCCATAGTTTCAAGTTTCCATGCCTCTTTGAAAGAGATGACTTGTCGGTTTCCACCACATTTGAATTCCCATGTTCATTTTGCTGAGATGGCTCTATGGCATCTGCAACATTCAAATTCTCAAGTCGCATGGGAAAGGAAGTTCCATTGATTCCCGCAACATTTGAGATTCCGTGTCTCATTGGACGAGATGACTCTTCAGTGTTGTCAAGACCGATTTCATAGGGAATAGAAGGCTCTTCGGTTCCCACCCCCATCAAGTTTCGATGTCCCATTGAATGAGATGCCTCTTCGGTTCCCACAACAATTAAATTCCTCAAGTTACCAAGTCTCGTTTGAAGGGTAGGCCCTTCGACTTCCGCACGATTTGCATTAAGACCCGCAACATTCGAGTTCCCATGTATCGGTTGAAGGGATGACTTTTCGGTCTCCACAATATTTGAATTCCCATGCTCATTTTGCCGAGATAACTCTATGGTATCCACAACATTCAAATTCCTAAGACGCATGGGAAAGGAAGTTCCATTAATTCCCGCAACATTCAAATTCCCAACACTTGAAATTCCGTGTCTCGTTGGACGAGATAACTTTTTGGCTTTGTCAAAACCGGTTTCAATGGGGATAGAATGCTTTTCGGTTCCCACTCTTATCAAGTTTCGATGTCCCATTGAATGAGATGTCTCTATGGTTCTCGCAACAATTAAATTCTTCGAGTAACTAAGCCTCTTTTGGAGAGAAAACCCTTCGGCTCCCGCACCATTTGGTTTACCAAGATCCATGAGACTTGTAGCGACTTCGGATTCAACAATCTTTGACCGGTGACCCTTGGCTGGCATCGACGACCCGTGACCACCATCACGACCCACCAGCAACCCGTGACCACCCTCCTGACCCGCCTTCGACCCGGAACCTCCCTCCTGACCCGTAATCACCTTGGCAGCCATCTACCGGAACACCCTTGGAAGCCACCACTGCCGGAATCACCTCACTGTCAATTTTAACACCATCACCATTAACATTTCCATCCGCCACGGCTACTGCCGAGGCATAGCTTGGAGCAAATATCACCGGAGCAACAACCGGTAATATGGAATGGTCGTCATCACTACTAACACCTTCTTCTTCACCATTAACATCATCTGATACCACGTTTTTCCCCCTGTCATATATCATTTGAAGTGTAGACTCATCCACAATATTGTCAAGATTAACTCGATTATCCGGTGAGCTTTCACCAGAAATCAGAGGAGTACTAACCTTTTTCCTCTTTCTGGACTTCGGCTTCAAGCTCATCTTCGTCTTCCTCATGGTATGAACTTCGGAAAGTATGAAAATCACACGAACAATCTTCAAGCAAGATGAACAATCTTCAAACACGATGAAGAATCTTTGAACAATTCATCAGGTAGAATGAACAAATTGAACAATCTTCTTATCAATCTTCGAATAAAAAGAAGAACTCGAACAATTTTTAATAAAACTCGAACAAACTTCTTACCAAACTCAAGTAAGATGAATAAACAAACATTTTCTTAAGATGAAATCGATCAAAGAACAATCTATAACAAGACAAGAGGTGAAATCGGAGATGAAATCAATAGAATGAGGTGGATTGCGAAGAGCAACTAGGGAGAAATGTTGAGAGCATTTTCGCCTAGTGAGAGAAACTTCTCTCTAACTCCTGCAAGCCTACAACAAGCCTTATTCCCTAGTTGTTAAATTTGCAATGTCTTATAATAATAATTACTATTATTTGTGTTTGTGAAATTGGATTTTATGACATTTTTATGTTATTTCTGTTAGTAAAATTGGTTTAAATGATATGTTGATCTTTCTCAAATCACCAATGTATGTTCTGTGGTTTTTCAATTTCTGAACAGTTTTCAACAAGTAAAAATTATGTTGCAATAGCTGTGTAACTTGTTGAGATTTTGCCAACCAGTAATCGAACTTGTTGCAGCAACTAACTTAACTTGATTTTCCAACAGATGAGTCAGTTGTTGCAACAAGATGTAAATTTGTTGCAACAGATGGTTCAGTTGTTGCAACATATGTGTTAGTTATTGTGATAAATCTAACTGTTGTTTTAGAAGTTGCAACAAACTGATAATCTGTTGCAACAAGTTTGTGATCTGTTGCAACAGATGAGTCAGTTGTTGCAACAAGATGTAAATTTGTTGCAACAGATGGTTCAGTTGTTGCAACATATGGGTTAGTTGTTGCGATAAATCTAACAGTTGTTGAAGAAGTTGCAACAACTGAACCATCTGTTGCAACAGATCACAAACTTGTTGCAACAAGTTAATAATATGTTGCAACAAGTGCATTATCTGTTGTAACGGATGAATAACCTGTTTAATAGCTTCACATTTAGTAAACAATAAGTATCATTGGTTTTCGTTGTTTACACCTAAATATGGGTGAATAAAGTAGTTCTCATCAAATTACACCAACGATCGCTCGATTTGGAAAGTATACGCTTAGTTGATCATATGTCCTGACTCATAATACCATCAATTGGGTTAGAAATATTTAGTAAACAATAAATATCATTGGTTTTCGTTGTTTACACCTAAATATGGGTGAATCAAGTAGTTCTCATCAAATTACACCAACGATTGCTCGATTTGGGAAGTATAGACTTAGAATTTTCTATCAAAGCAATGAAATTACCGTCTAATCCATTAAGGATTTTAGTAGACAAATATATTGATCACTAAATATCATTGAATCTCTTTGTTTAACACTAAATATCATTGATTTCCTCCGTTAATAACTAAACATATGTGACTTATATCCTAGTTGTTGCAGCAATTTCATGATCTGTTGCAGCAATTACATAATCTGCTGCTCGTTTCTTCTTCTTCTTCGTCTTGACTGGATTTTGCTCAAGAAAGAAAAACAAGACCAACTAATTTTGTAACTTTTTGACTGGATTTCATTCGTGTAGCACTGGGAATTACTTCATAACTCATTCCATTGTTCTGCTTTCTCCTTCTTCTTCTTCGTCGTCCGTCATTGTTGCTCAAGAAAGAAAAAAATGTGACCACCCGATTTTGTAATTTTTTAACTGGATTTTGTTGGTGTAGCACTGACAATTACTTCATAAGTGTTTTTCGCTCATTTGGTAAGTACAACAACGCTATTTTATTTGTATAATGTGTATGAGTTTTTGTGTATTTTGTAAAAGATTATAAATTTTAAAAATTATAATTTAATCTCAATTTTAGTTAATCACATTTTTAAGACAAGACTGGTTAAACTTGTCACCATTACTTGGGTGATTTTTCGTCACAGTAAGTTAAATCTTCGCACTGACTCCACTGACTCTAATCTACACTCTTGTTGTCCAGTTCCATTTTGTCTATTAAACTAATTTTTCAAAGAGACAGAGTGTATCGTTGTCGCTAAAGCCCACAAACATGTCTTCAACACTGAATCAATTGAAAACTAGGTTAGTACTACATTTGCCCTTTTTCTAGCACAACTTCACTCTAAATCTCAGCAAACTCCACTGATTTTTTTAGCAAAACAGGTTCATTAGCCACCAAAGCTTCGATTTTGAAGAATTTGATTTCTTGAATTTGCCCAAGTAAGTATGGCGAATTCACTACTCATCTCTGGAACTCAAAGTTTCAGTCTTTACAACAAAATTTCCCCAAATGGGTCAACCATTACCGGGTCAAATCTCAACAACAACCATTTTCCCAAATTGGGTTTATCAAGAACCACTTATAAAACCAAAACCCTACCTCCAAAGTGCAGTCTTTCAACATCTAGACCAGTTTCAAAGCCAAGATTCATACAACACAAACAAGAAGCTTTTTGGTTCTATAGATTCTTATCTATTGTGTATGATCATGTGATTAATCCTGGTCATTGGACTGAAGATATGAGATATGATGCACTTGAACCAGCTGATCTTAATGATAGGAATTTAACTGTGGTTGATGTTGGTGGTGGTACAGGTTTTACTACATTGGGTATAGTTGAACATGTTGATGCTAAGAATGTTACAATTCTTGATCAATCTCCTCATCAGCTTGCTAAGGCTAAGGAAAAAGAGCCTTTGAAAGAATGTAAGATTATTGAAGGTGATGCTGAGGATCTTCCATTCGGAACTGATTATGCTGATCGATATGTATCCGCTGGAAGGTTTATGTCGATCACTTTTTAAGTTTTCTAGCTTAACTTTATATTGTTAGTAGTGCGTTTTCGAGTGTCATACATTATACTCCCTCCGTCCCAATTTATGTGGCACCGTTTGAGGCAAAATTTAAAAAGAAAGGAAGACCGTTGAAATTTGAAAACAAACCTTAGACATTTGTGTGGCCGTGGATTATTTCAAAGAGAAATTTTAAAGTTAAGTTGTTTCTAATTATAGAAATGTGACATTCTTTTTGGGAAAGACTAAAATGGATAGTGTGCAATATAAATTGTGACGGAGGGAGTAGTAGATTGCCTTTTGGGTTTATGTCGATCCCTTTTTAGGATCCCATTCGAAACTGATTATGCTGATTGATATGTATCTGCTGGAAGGTTTATGTCGATCCCTTTTTAGTTTTTTCTAGCTTAATTTCTATTGTTAGAATCATTCTTTATCACGTATAGGGTGTTTTTGAGTGGCATATGATATAGTATACTCCCTCCGTCTCAATTTATGTGAAATGTGTTTGACCGGACACGTAATTTAAGAGAAAATGAAGACTTTTGAAACTTGTGGTCTAAAATAAGTCATAGAAATTTATGTGGTTATAAGTCTATCTCGTTAATGTAAAATGGGAAGTTTTAAATCAAATTGTTACTAAATATAGAAAGATGTCATTCTTTTTGGAACTGCCTAAAAAGAAAAGAATGCCACATAAATTGGGACAAAGGGAGTAGTAGATTGCCTTTTAGGGTTTTGGACGTTACAACTAACTTAAGTAGGCGTTTGGCTATAGATTCCAAATATGTTTCACTTTATTTGGAATTTATGAAGATGGAGTTATGTTTGGTTATACTTTTTGCAAAGGAGAGAAGAGAGCACTTTATTTGGAATTTATGAAGATGTTGCAAAACAAGTTTGGAGCACTTTTCCAAATTTGGAATCCAACTCCAAGTTGGATTTGGAAATTTTATAACCAAATACTGATTTTGAAATAAAGTGAAAAAATTATTTCGTAAAAAAGTGAATAATTCTCATGGCCAAATGGCTTAATCTGATAGAATGGCATTAGTGCTTAGTAGTAGAATTAGTCTTTGTGAGTACCACTGATTTCGATCTCCATATATTTGGACTGAAGTACAACACTTGTATGTTTAATTTCCAAATGCTTGAACAAGATTCTTAGATGATACTTAAAGGACTAATGGTCATTTTCAAGCATGATTTGTGTTTCCCTGCCCCTTCTCGACCTGTTTTGGATGATATATCTGTAATGTGAACTGTTGGAAAGCTCTATGCATATGAAACAACAAGGTACACAATTCATGGATAATTTATCTGGATTCTCGACAACTAAAGATCAAATTATGGCTGAAAAAATGTTCATTGGTTTGAGTTGATATTTTCACTCTTCAATTGAAAAAGCTATATTGATTGCCTGGAATTCATCATAATGAAGGTTCTTGATCGCCTTTTTCCTCTCAGTATTGAGTACTGGCCGGACCCACAACGTGGAATCAGAGAGGCGTACAGGGTTCTGAAACCTGGAGGAAAGGCTTGCCTAATCGGTCCTGTGCACCCTACCTTTTGGTTGTCTCGTTTCTTTGCTGATGTGTGGATGCTCTTCCCCAAGGAGGAAGAATACTTAGAGTGGTTTGAGAAGGCAGGATTCAAGGACGTCCAACTGAAGAGGATTGGCCCAAAATGGTATCGTGGGGTTCGCAGACATGGGCTTATCATGGGATGTTCTGTGACTGGTGTAAAGTCTACACCTGGCGATTCACCACTCCAGGTAATTTCTCATGTTCCTCCACCAGTGCCCTAAAATGAAATTACTTATTCAGGGTTGAAAATTTTATTTTTCTGACCTGATAACTTTGTTAACATTTTATCGTTTTTCTTGTTTTTTCTTCTGTTGTATTTTGGCGGAAACTATGGTAAGTGAAGGTGTCAAAAGGGGACGGGGTAGACCTAAAATTGCATGGTAGGAAGTGGTCTCAGAAGACCTGTAAATGCTTGCTATCAATACAAACTTAGCTAAAGATAGGTCACAATGGAAGAAAAAGATCAATATAGGTGATAGCTACTAGTTCAGGGTTAGGTCTTAGACTCGTATAGAACTTTTATGTGCTTTGGAATATTTAGTGCCCTTAAATGAAGAAATGGGGATTTATATAGCCGACCCCAACTTGTTTGGGACTGAGATGTATTTGTTGTTGTTGTTATATTGTGTTCTTGCGGAGGGCCAGAGGGGCGAGGGGGTAATTGCTTGAGTGAGCAATCTGTAACATCTAGATAAAGACCATCAGTGCGTTTCTCCATGATATATGTGGGCACTAAATATTCCAAAGCACATTAAATTGCCTTAAAAGCTACATGGCAACGTTAACTATTAGCAATTAACTGACGTCTACAGAAGCACATACTTAAGACTTTTGTATGAGATATGGGTTCAGAGTGAGGGATGATGAGCTAGCTAACATCATGATACCATTCCTTGAACATATAGCTATATGTTCAAATGTTGAAATTGCAAGTTCTAATTGGTAGCTTTGGAGTAAATCATGAATGGATGTTATGATGTTGGGTTTTTTTGCATCCCATCTTATCCCACTGGCTTCCAGGGCACGTTCTTCGCCTCTTTTTCTTTCTACAGTTGGTAAAAAGTGGTATAAGTTCCTTCAGTTTCCTATATTTACCTTGTTGTATGCACAATTGCAGCTTGGCCCAAAGGCAGAGGATGTGACGAAACCTACAAATCCATTGGTCTTTATGCTGCGGTTCCTTCTGGGGGCAATGGCAGCAACATACTATGTTTTGATTCCTATTTACATGTGGGTTAAAGACCAGGTTGTTCCTGAAGGTGAACCTCTGTGAGTGAGCGAGCTACTTACTAATTACTGTCTGACCTCTTTCTCCTGCTGCAACCGGTTCTAGTTAACGCAGTTCTGTGCTTCCATTGTATGCCCAGTATTTTCGCGAATAAATCTGTTTTAATTTCAAAGCGTACTTCTTGACAAATTATGTTTGACATCTTAGTTTGGTACTGACTGAAGTTGATATAATTTTCCGAATGTAGACTGGACTCCTTTTCTTTAACTTTCCAGATGACTTAATTTCAACTTCATAGTTTGAACCTGGTGAGCAGGGTAAATAATTGATTTTGAGCCTAACTCAACCCAAAAGCTAGCTTGTATGGTGAAGATTGTCTAAGTCCATATAAGTAGTCCATGTTTTCATTCCATATCCTATGTGGGACTCTTAACACTCCCCGCAGACTCAAATCTTGTTAACTGGAACGTGTATAATATAATTTGGGGGCCGAAAGAACAAAAAATTATAATGAGTCTGGCTCTGATATCATATAAAAAATGGATATTGGGCCTAACTCATGAGTATTGTCCAAATTCATATAAGGAGTCCATGTTCTCATTTCATATTCGATGTGTGACTCTTAACAATAACCTCCAATGCTCCTATTTGTTCTGCAGTAAATCCTTCCTGTAACTAAGATATGGAGGGATCACGGGTTAAAGTAATGCCCATCGATTCAGAGCCTTAGTCAATTGATAATTGGGAGCCACTTGAAGGTGAATTTCCTAGCTGTAAATAACAACGATTGTGGTACAGGAGTATGTAGAGGTGCGAAGCGTTAAGTTTAGGCGGTAAGGATCGTCTGCCCTTAGGGATGTCAATGGGGCGGGGCGGGGGCGGGGAAGGGTATCCCATACCCGTACCCTCCACCTAAAACACATCTCCACCCCCGCCCCACCACCCATCACGGGTAGTAATTCCTCCACCCGCCCCGCCCCACTTACTTCATGCGGATACCCACTTACCCGGCGGGTACCCATTAATAAAATGCTCAAATAATGTCTAGCAATTGTTTTAGTTACCAAAATGAAAGTTATATAAGAAAAAGGAAAAAAAAAGAACCTTTCCACTATGGTGTATCGAATATCAAGTCTAAAACTTTGTCAAAATATTATGAATATTAAAAAACAGTAAAGATGAAAATATTTAACAAAAAAAAGGAGAACCAAGAGAATGAGAAAAAGAAACGTGGTGCATTTGTGTTTAACAGGACACGGTGCGGGTTAGCTCAAGTCACATTTTAAATCAAGAAAGGGCCAAATAAATTCGTAAATGGCCTAATTAAACTAATAGATGATACGGATATGGGCAGTGCGGGTACGATCGGTGTGGGTACGGTGCGGGTAGCGGGGCGGGGCGGGTCTTATATGACATCCACCACCGCTCCACTACCCATGGCGGGTAGCACTTTTGATACTCATACCCGCCCCAATTGGAGGGGGTGCGGGGCGGTACCCGCATTTACCCGCCCCACTGACATCCCTATCTGCCCTAGAGGCAGATCTTTCACTTTCACAACATAAACACATTGGCTTTCAGCTTGACCATTAATCTGTCTTAGCTTCTGAGAGTAATAATATATTGAAGTCCTTTAAATCTACATTGAAAAATATATAGATTTTTAAGCATATTTTATACGTGTACTCCATGTCAGTGAGCATACAATTTTCTTTAAAATCACGTAAATTATTAAAGACGTGCTTGAGTTGTAAAATAAAAGTTAACGGAGAAAATACTGCATTGTGATCAATTATCCAAAGTTATCTGATTATCTTCTTTCTTTTGGAATTAGTTATCATAATATACTAAAATAATGATAAGGTCGGAATAATAGTTTATTAATCTCCTCTAGAATTAGATTATTTTAACCTGATGTGCAATTGTTATGATATCTAATGATTGGTAGCGAGTGTAGATATTGATATGGATATCGTATTATAATTAATATCATATATTGTTTTTCTTTTACATATTGCAAATGCTTTCTTATGTTTTAAAGATACTTCTATTCATAAAGTTTGAATAATTCGTTCATCTATTTCCAGACACACGTGTATAGGATTTCAAAAGGCTAACTTAACAAATGTAAATTCTTTCAATGTGAGGGGTCCTGCGTTTATCTTTTCTTTTATTTAACCTTTCTAATCTTAATACAAAAATTATAATTAGTGTTTAATTGAACGTTAGAAAGATCATTTCGCTTTTAGATGGATATTTTTGAAATTCAATTTTATACGTCAGAACTTTCCACAATATACGACGAGTAATAATAAATATATAGAAGGTTGTCATAGTCAAGCATGGAAATTAAATACGGTATATGCACCATTATTGAAGTTATAGTCAACAATAACTGTTAAACTGACATAAGTTTATATATTTGTATCACATAATAGTTTATAAATTATGTCGGATCCCTTAAAATATTTGGGACATAAGTTCAATATTGAAGAACAGAAATTAAAAACCAGCACATTTGAAGAGCAAATAATGCAATTTCTTCGAGAAGGTGAGCTATACGTAAACCTGTCTACCGGTCCGGGTTGACCCGGAATCGGACCGGTTGACCCGGTAGAAAATCCGGACCGGACCGGACCGGTAAGGGCTTACCGGGTTGGGGGTTGGGTTGGCCCCCAACCCCAACCCACACGGGTTAGATAAAAACCCGGTAAGGCCCGGACCGGTTAGGCCCGATAACGGAAACCGGTTACATTACCGGTTAACCGGTCCGAACCGGACCGGTAACACAAAAAAATTAAAAAACAATTGCACAGTCGACCCAAACGGTATTGTTACCGTTGGGAGGGGTGGGGATGGGGGGTGCCAACGGCCATTTCGACCGTTTGGCAGCATTTTTTTCATTTTTTTTGTTTTGTTTATTATTTTTTTTAATAACATTTTTACCCTTTAAAAAATTTATAAATTCTCTACATTTTTTTCATTTTTATCACACAACATTTCTCTCAATTCTCTTATTCTCAATTTCTCATACTCTCTTAATCATCTTTATTATCAATTTTCAAGTTATTATTATTATTAGTTTTCAAATTCAAAGTAGCAAGGCCTTGAGACTTGAGCTTCGAGTTTCAATTGAATTCTAAATCCCGAAGTTTGGTACACTCATTTCATTCTCTAATTATTTTATTAAATTGTCATATTTATTTGTTGATTATTTAAATATTTTATAATGTTTTTGCTAAGGGGAATTGCGTCGGGACTGCGCCGTAAATCTAGTTCAAGGGGTAAAAAATCTATAGGTTCTTCATCATCTAATCAAAATATAGATTATGATCAAATGCAAGAAGATTTTGGAATGGAAGATAATGAATATGATAACGTTCAATTAGATAATATTGTTGAACTTGAAGAAAATGAACCTCCTACACCTACTAGTGTTCCTTCTGTCAATGTTGGTACTTCTAGTGATAGTCGTAGTCGTAGACCTCCTTTACCAGAACCAGTAGCAAGAAAAAAAAAGTAAAGTGTGGCTCTTTTATGATAAAGTTGTGGGTACTGATAGAGTTAGATGTAATATTTGTGGGAGAACTTATAAACATAAGACAGGGGGTGGTGTGACGGGGGCGCACTATAGGTAGACATATAAAACACGATCATACGACACAATGGAATGTTGTCTCTGATTTAGAACCCGGTCAACAACAACTTAATCCATTAACTGGGGGGGCTAAGTACGATCCAAAAAAGGATCGCATTGAATTAACAAAAATGATTGTCGGAGGTTGTTTACCTTTTTCTTTTGCTTCTTCTTCATATTTAATTACATATATTCAAAGAGTATATAATCCTTTTTTTAAAGGTGTTCCTCATAGTACTACTAGAGCCGATATTTTTAGACTTTATAATGATTATGTTATTTTTTTGCAATATTTGTTTGCTAACCTTCCATGCCTAGTTAGTTTTACTTCAGACATTGGACATGCTTTAAACGGTTATGATTATTTAACAATTACTTGTCATTGGATTGATGAAAATTTTAGAATGGAAAAACGTATTATTGTTTTTGCGTATGACGAGGATCAAAGTCATACTGGAAAATATATAAGCGAAACTATTTGTTTTTATGCCCAAAAATATAATCTTTATAATAAAATACTTTGTGTATCATTCGATAATGCATCTAATAATACTGTTGCTGTAGATCTTTTAAAATCGGAAGTACAACCACCACTTCCTCATATATTTCATGTTCGTTGTGCTTGTCATATTTATAATTTAATTGTTAAAAGTGGTCTTGATTTATTTTCACCTGAAATAAAACTTGTCAAAAGAGTTGTTGGAGTTATTCAGGGTAATAATAGGAAAAATAGAATTATATAATTTAAAGAAAAATGTAAACAATTTAATTTAAGACCTAAATTCATGCCAGAAGAGATTATTACACGGTGTAATTATACTTATTTATTTTTAAAAGAATGTTATAAGTATAAAGACCTCATAACACATGTTGCAAATGAACATTGTAAGAACGTGATGTATATGTTAGCAAGCGAACACCGAAATCAATTGGTGAACTTTTAAAAAATTACGTAAATTTTACATCGCTCTTGTTGAATTTTCGGATCTTATTACCCAATGATTTGTAATGCTTTAGCTCATATAGCTGAAATTTCATATTTACTTTATGGTTTAAAATCAAATGTGAAATATAAAGATGCAGTTACACTTATGTTTGAAAAATTTAAAAATATTTTTTTCCTATTCCTGATATTTATAGTATTGGTGTAGTCTTAAATCCTTCTATTAAAAAAGTAGATTGTCATAATTTAATATGTAGTTTATATACTTATATGGAAGTAGGTGAAACAGAAACTCCATCTTCATTTGATTGCATAAGTACACTTGATACTAATTTAACTATATTATATGAATATTATGCTACATTACATGATAACAACAACTCTGCTACTAATATTCCTTCTAGTTCTACTTCTGTGTCTACACCTTCAGGATTCAATGAAGATGACGATGAAGAAGAATCTTTAGACATATGGAGCACTTTTACAACACAAGCAAGCACAAGTCGATCTTGCGATGAGATGCAATTTTATTTGCAAAAGCCAGCGGAGCCGAAGAAAAGTTTTGACCCTTTACAATGGTGGCAGGATAACAAAAGGTAATTTTCGATAATTGCAGCGATGACCCGATATGTTCTTAATGTGTCGATCTCAACAGTGGCTTCTGAAAGTGCATTTAGCCAAGCACGAGATCAAATATGAGACACACGTCACTCATTGGGTGGAAGCACATTAGAAGTGTTAGTCTGCTTAAGGGATTGGATCAGATCAGAGAGAAGAAATCAAGGATGTGGAGACGTTAATTCTCCGGAAGATGAAGAAATAGACAATATTTTGGAAGGCGGGAGCGGAGGCGGGACTGGAATTAATACTCCAGATTTAGAGGCTATGGAGCATAACCAATTCAATCAACCTATAGATTACGAAGAACTTGCAAGAAGGATGCATAATATGTAAATAAAATTATTATTACTTCATTATGTACTCTTATTAACATTATGAAAGTTCAAAAGTTTACATCTTATCATTAGTTTTAATTTTACTATCTATTTAGTTGTTAATCTGTTATTACTTATTTGTTAACTTATATCTACTAATCTAATAAATTAATAAAAGTATAATTACAATATAAAGTTATAAACTATAAAGTATAACTATAACAGTACTATAAAGTAAACTATAAAATAAAGATAAAGTATAAAGTTATAAACTATAAACTATAAATAAAGTATAAAGTTATAAACTATAAAATAGAAAGTTAACTTTAAAGTTTCAATTTTAATATATAAAATTATATTATTATATTACATATTTAAATTGAATTTAGTTTACATTATAGAAAATAAATACTAGAAATTAAAAAAAAAAAAAAACGGACCGATTGGCCCGGTAGTCAGGTGAACCGGACGTGTAGGTCGAACAAGTTAAACGATGAGGGCTACCGGTTCGGCCCGTTAGACAGGTATAGATATACGGCTTCCATGTGAGAAAAGGTTATTGTAAATAAGTAAATAACTAAGCAATCAACTTATTTATATTTATTTACGTATTTTATTTTTTTTTATTTTTATTTTCTTGTTATAGAACAATTACTGCTGACATATTCGGTGATTTGAAGATATGAAAACAAATGGATATTATTGTGGTCGACTTCAAATGATTAGTTATATTCATATGACTAGTAATACTATTAATAACATATCGAGTATAATTTAATAAGGGAGGAACTCGTGAGGGAGATGTGTACGTAGAGTTGTAGACCTTACACCTATCTTGTAAATCCTCGGCTCAAATAAAACATTTCAAAACAGATTTGAAAGAAAAAAACAATAGTGAAGAGACCATGTCGCAAATAATATAAAAAAGATCACTAACAACAAATGTTTGAAAAAGGAACAATAACATATATTCTTTTTTCGATAGCATTGTGAACGCAAATAAATTAAACAAGGGAAGCAAAAAAGGGGGGAAAAATTGATAATTATTATACTAAAGCTCCTCAAGAAATTTTTATAGTATTGTTATATTGATATAATCTCTCCCCGTTGACTTAAAACTATGATCTAATGACATGGATTCCCAATAAGATGCTTGAGCCTTTCCGTCATAATCGAATTTTTGTACGAGAATATTATTACATTTTCTCTCCCGAAAGAATTAATCCCTTAATTATTTTTATTGATGAAAGACATATATATACAAGTTACAATACGAGAATTTTATTTCTATTTTACATCTAAAACTCTATTCTATAAGGAGACTAACTATATAATTATGGTAATATTACAATAGTAATTAAAGTACAAGACTAATTTTAATATATACCAAATATACATAATCCGGAACACTGTTCACGGATAAGAGCCGCGGCGCTGGACACTGTTTAACACCCCCCTAGTCATAGCGGGCGGTCTTCGTACGCTGAGATTAATCCCTTGATTATTCTTATTGATGAAAGACATATATATATATATACAAATTACAATAGGAGAATCTTATTCCTACTTTACCTCTAAAACCCTATTCTATAAGGAGGCTAACTATACAATTATGATAATATTATAATAGTAATTAAGGTACAAGATTAATTCTAATATATACCAAATATACATAATTCAAAATACTGTTCACGAATAAGGACTGCGACGCTATGGCCTTTGGGCCGCGTCACTGAACACTGTTTAACATCTCCTATACTTGACAAAGCAAAAACAAAAGCAATTTGTAAGCCCTTCATAATTAACATAAATGAAGGAAGAAAACAAAGAAAAAGTATTAAGGAAAGTAGAAACTCATGTTTAAGATCTTTCTGTGACTCAGAATCTTGACTCCTAAATGACATTGGTTGAAGCTTAATGAATCTAAGACTCTTTCGACCTTGAACTAATCCCTTTAATTGGGGAAATATTGAGATTGGCAAACTTGGTTCCGACAAAACATGACTTAAATAGTTAAATATATATATATATACTACTTTCTTAATTTAATTTTTTAATAATTTACTATTTTAGAATTCCTTAAATTGAAGATTTTGCATGATATTTTGATTATAGAAAAGACTTATTATTATATCCAATAAAGATTTCAAATAAAAAAATTGCAAGAAAAATATATGATATATCATCTTACATGGTATCAAGAGTCATAACTAAAGAACCTACAAATTTTTCGCTTCTTTCACCCCCACCCCCACCCCCACGCGTTGCGCTCCTCTCCAAATTTTTGGTTTCTTTTCCTATCTCTTCTCTAGATGGATCCTTCTGCCTCTCCCACACATTCTGATGTTTCCGCTTCCACACCTCCTCCCACCATCAATTCCTCACCATCTTTCCATCCGTCTCTCGCCGTTACAAATATCAAGAATTTCATCTCTCTCATTCTTGATCAGGAAGATGGTCAATACTGGTCGTGGGTCGAACTCTTTAAAATTTATGCTTGCATTTATAATGTGCTTGACCACATCGACGAGTTTGTTCCTCGTCCTCCGGAGATTGATGCCACAACTTGGCGTCGTCTTGATGTCGTAGTTAAACAGATGATCTATGGCACTGTATCCAAAGACCTACTTCTTACCATCACGAAAATGGGGGCTTCTGCCCGCGAATTATGGACAAGATTGGAGGAAATTTTCCAAGACAACAAGAACACTCGCACGGTGTACTTGGAGGAGCAATTCAACAACACACGTCTAGAAAATTATTCCAATATGTCTGAATACTGTCGACAGTTGAAACTTGTGGCAGACCAATTGACCAATGTTGGTACGCCCGTGTCCGAAACAAAGATGGTGTTACAACTAATTGCAAGCCTCCCTAAAGGAGAATATGACACCCTAGCCACGATGATTCACCAGGCTGACCCTCTTCCGAGCTTCAACAAAGCTCGCTCTCAACTACTACTAGAAGAAATCCGTCGTGCTAAGCAGGATGAGCACAATCAGAAGGCGCTCGCTGTCGAAACGTAACCTCAACAGCAGTTTCTCGTCGGCCAAACCCCGCCGGAAAATTCCCAACTGCGGCAGGGTCGCGGCGGCAGGGATGGCAAGGGCCGCGGCGGGAAAGGGGGACGTGACGTGGAAAGGGTCGTGGTCAGCAGAACCAGCAACAACAGCAGGTCCCGCAGTACAACTGGGCCGCGGCGCATCAACAGTACCAGCAAGGCGCCACCGCAATTTCAGTTCCAGCAACCCTTTTCTCCGTATTCTCAACACTGGTTGTTGGGCCCAACTCTAGCCTCTCGGCTAGCCCAGCACCCGCAGCAAGCCCACTTCAAGTAAGGCCAATTACAGCAGCCCGTTTCCGGCATGGCCCCCTCTAACTTGGGTTAGGCTTTCAGCAGCCTCAACCTGCAATAATCGGACAATAATTGGATCATGGACTTCGGTGCCACATCTCACCTCACCCGGTCTGCAGGTAACATTCCTAAAATATTTAGTTTAAAGCATCCTCAATTTATTACAGTTGGCAATGGCCATCGCATTCCAATAAAGGGTTATGGTACATCCTACACACAATCTCCTCATCCACCCTTCTCCCTTAAAAATGTCCTATATGCCCCACACATCATTAAGAACCTAATTTATGTCCGTAATTTTACTCGTAATAACTCTGTCTCTGTTGACTTTGACCTTTTGGTTTCACTGTGAAGAATCTGTATACGGGGGATCTCTATCTATTCTCATCCACCTCCGATGTCGGATCTTGCTCTACCGTCTCTCTAGCGGCTATCTCTTCATCCACGTGGCATAATAGGCTTGGTCATCCAGGAGCTCAATTTTTAATTTTCTTAGAGGCAATAATTTTATTACTTGTAATAATGGGAAGCTTGCCCAACATTGTGTTTCTTGTTCCTTAGGCAAACATATTCGTCTTCCATTTAAATCATCTAATAGTGTTACATTTGCACCATTTGATATTATACATGCCGATTTATGGACATCACATATTCTAGTTCTCTCGGTCATAAATATTATTTTGTCTTGCTAGATGATTTTTCCCACTATATTTGGTTATATCCTCTCAAATTTAAATCGGAAGTGTATGCCAAATTTCTTGAGTTTCGAACATTCATTCAAACACAATTTGAAAAAGGTATAAAATCATTTAAGTGCGATAATGGTCGTGAATTCAACAACTCTATGTTTCACCGCTTTTGTACTAATAATGGCATGGTCTTTCGCTTCTCCTGCCCTCACACTTCCCCACAAAACAGTAAAGCTGAACGAATCATTCGCACCATCAACAATATGATTCGCACTCTATTGATTCATGTCTCCCTCCCTCCGTCCTTCTGGATATATGCTACTAAGATGTCATAATACATTCTAAATATTCTCCCAACTAGCACCCTTCACAATATAACCCCTACAGAAATCCTCTATCATAGAGTCCCCTCTTACGATCATCTACGGATATTTTGTTGTCTATGTTATCCTAACCTTGCCACTACCCCCCATCACAAACTAGCCCCCCGATCCACTCCATATGTCTACCTAGGCTTCCCGCCGAACCATAGGGGCTATCTCTGCTATGACTTGTTCACTCGTCAAATTCACATTTCTCGTCACGTCACATTCAACGAGACCACATTTCCGTTCTCGAATCCTCGGAAATACCAGAAACAGGATTACTCCTTTCTTGACGAGCCTTCCATCTCTCCTCTCATTCTCAGTCAACTAGACCATAGCATCGCTGGAAAATCACCTTCTCTGCCCAGTGATCCATCATCCGCGGCCCCAACCTTTCGGTGAGCAAAATAATCTTTCATCTTCGTCAGCACCGCGGCCCCAAGGTGAGGCGTAGCGGCGCCAAAACTTCAGAGAGCATTGTACCTTAGGCGTCGCGGCCTTTGATCACGCCGCCGCGGCGTCATAGACGACACTTCTTCCACCCTCCCCTTATCTGACCTTACCCTCTGGATCGGATCCCACCACTCAGCCACCACAGACACCCACTGTCCCCACTCACCATATGAAAACTCGTGCCAAACACGGGATCTTCAAATCCAAAGTCCAATTTAACCTGTCTGCCCAAACCATCTCTACACTTTCTAAGAACCCCAAATTGGTCAAACAAGACCCTAATTGGAATGCGGCAATGTATGAGGAGTTCAATGCTTTGACTAAGCAGCACACGTGAGATCTAGTACCTAGGCCGGAGGGGGTGAATGTGATCCGTTGTATGTGGTTTTTTCGTCACAATTTCAGAGACAGTGGAGATCTTGAGAGGTATAAGGCACGACTTCTGGCTAATGGCACAAATTAACATGAGGGTATTGATTGTGGTGAGACATTCAGTACGGTTGTCAAACCGGATACCATTCACACAGTTTTGAGCATGGCTATGGGCAAACACTTGTCGGTACATCAACTTGATGTGAATAATGTATTTTCACATGGGGACTTGAGAGAAACAGTCTACATGCATCAGCCGTCTGGGTTCACTCATACAGCAGTCCCTCACTATGTGTGTCATTTCCGTAAGTCACTATATGGCCTAAAGCAGGCCCCCCGTGCGTGGTATGATTGATTTGTCAGGTATATTTTGCAGATTGGGTTTGTATGCAGCAAAAGTGATACATCACTCTTAATTTTTCATCGAGGTAGTAGCATTGCTTACTTAATACTGTACGTGGATGATATTGTTCTTACTGCCTCCTTCGATGGGTTAAAAATGAGATTATTGCTTTGCTTAAGACCGAATTTGCACTGACTGATTTGGGCAAGCTGAGTTATTTCTTGGGGATATCAGTGACCAGGTCTGCCAACCACATGTTCTTGTGTTAGCGTAAGTATGCAGAGGAGATTGTGTACAGGGCTAAGATGACGAATTGCAAAGTTATGTCTACTCCAGTTGATTCAAAATCTAAGCTCAGTGATATGGACGATACTCCAGTCTCCGATCCTACTCTGTATAGGAGTCTTGCAGAGTTGCAGGTGCACTTCAGTATCTCACATTTACAAGGCCAGACATTGCTTATGTTGTTCAACAGGTATGCCTATTTATGCATGCCCTTAGGGAGTCTCATTTCACTACTCTTAAGCGTATCATCCGATACATTAAGGGCACACTTGATTATGGTTTGCACCTTTATCCCTATGCACCAAACAAGTTGCTCTCGTATACGGATGCAGATTGGGCACGGTGTCCGGACACGCGACGCTCCACCTCCGGCTTTTGTGTTTTTTAGGGGATAATCTGATTTCATGGTCCGCGGCGGCGAGCCATCCTATCTCGCCCAAAGTTCGAGGCTGAGTACAGAGGCGTTGCAAATGTGGTAGCTGAGATTTGCTGGCTCAAATTTCATCGTTAAAACTTCTGTCCTGCGTCGACATCTATCTTGTGATAACATCTCTGCAATCTATCTTTCTCACAATCCGGTTCAACATCAGCGAACCAAGCACATTGAGATGGACATACATTTCGTTCGTGAGAAAGTTGCGCTAGGCCATGTCAGAGTGTTACATGTTCTATCATCCTATCAGTATGCAGACATATTTACCAAAGGACTTCCGAGACAGTTATTTCTTGACTTCAGATCCAGTCTCAGCGTCTGGTCTCCTCCCGCTCTGACTGGGGGGTGTGTAAACGTGTATAGTAGTATAATAAAAATCCCTACCCATAATTAGAATATATTCCATATATTGTGTAAATATAATTATGGTAAGACTAGGATTCCTCTTGTATAAGGAATGAATATTGTACATCATATATATTGATATTAATGAGAAAGACTCCTTAAGAGAGATTAATATATCTTACACTTTATTCATGAGTTTGAATTATTTTCTTAAGCCGATCATCTGAGGAACTCTAGGAGCTTAATTAATTAGGTTGACTTTTAAAATAATGATACATACTACTAGAAGAAAGTCCATACACGACTAGATTTTAATATAAGAGTTTTTCGACAACGAAATGACATTAAATATTTAACATGACGAAATCTAAGTTTTTCGATAAGTGTGTAACAACCTAATTTTTTATTTTTAGTATTTGCATTTGAAAATTGAATTTTTGAGTGTATGTAAGTTCATACTACCATATATGACTTGGGGAAATGGTTTAGGAGATGAACCCATGGCTTAGAAATCGTGATAATTTTCGATATATTAGATCTCAAATCATAGTTGATGCACAGTTCTAGTGCACGCGGTGATTGCAAAGGAGGAAGACCATGATCGCGGTGAAGAGTTGACCAATTAAGCTGAGACCATATGCAATTGCCCACTGGCAACACGAATATAATGTTGTGTACCACAATAGTTATTCTATATCGAATCTAACATTATTAAATTACACGAAGATTAACGTCGCCAAATAAAAATACCTAACAAACCAAAATAACTTCTAAAATCTTTCTATGTTTTATTAAAAACAAAGTCAAAATTGTATACTTTTATATTATAGACTGTACTTATTTTTAATATAATAAACCAAGCAATCAGAAAAAAAAAACATATACTCCCTCCGTCCCAAAAAGATGATCTTAATTAGATTGACTTGACACATAGTTTAAGAAATAATGAAATACTTTTTAAATATGTGATCCAAAACAAACCTTAGATATTTATGTGGCTGTAAATTATTTCTAAATATAGAAATGTGTCAATCTTTTTGAGACAAAGTAATGAGGAAAAACTAATAGATATTTGATTTTTATCTCAATTGGGTTCATGACTAAAGTTTGTAGATGTGGACTTCCGATGGTGGTGAGGATTTCATAATTCGGGAAGGAAATTTGGGTTGTCAAAATTAGAAGGTATGTAATTTTTGTTTTTGGTGGGTCAATTTTGCATCAAATTTGCTAGGTTTGTAACTAATTTTGCTGGGTCAATTTTACAAATAATTTGTTGGGTTTTGTAACTGAATTTGCTAGCTTAGTTTTGCATCTAATTTGCTGGGTTTGTATAGGTGAGAGATCAATCTTCTTGCAAGTTTTTCGAGTGGTATGAACCACCATTTCCGGAGCAAGCTAATGTTGTTATTTGGGGTTTGTTGAAGAAGAAGAATAAATGTGAGCAAGAGTTAACGTGGTCAAGAACATTGAAAATTTGCCTATGTATTAGTATGATCTTTAACTAGATGTACTATGTTGAAACACAATCTGGTTCTAGTAGAAGTATTACTAATTAGGTTGATGTTCCTTGTATGTATTAATTAGGTTGAAGTGGTTATGATGATTAAGAATGTAATCTCATTTTGGTTTGCCTATTCACTATGATTATGTTGATTTTCTTCATTGTATTTGTGTTTTGCTTAGCAAATTTTTATACTATCTAATGTTGTTGAATAATGCATAAACAGATAGTAACAAAATATGGACAAAAATACCTACTATAACAATGTAAAATCTGGACAAAAACACAAGGCATAATAGTGCAAAATCTGAACAAAACCCCCAAGCATAATGGTGCAAAATCTGGACAAAAAGAAGTACCATTCAAAGGACAAAAATATCAAATTTAATGGTGTAAAATCTGGACAACATACAAGTATCATTCAATGCACAAAACACCAAGTATAACGTTGCCAAATCTGGACATAAACAAGTGTCGTTCAATGCACAAAAAACCAAGTAGAAACATGTCAAATCTGAACTTATACAAGTGCCATTCATTGCACAAAATACCAAGTACCATTCAATCAAATTCTGGGCATTGTCACATGTAAATAAAGGGACAGCAAAGTGTCATTGTCATATGCAAAATAACTGGAAAATATCACCAACTGTCAATAAAACTATCAAACTACTTTATTTGCTTACATACCCAAATTTCACCGAGCTACATTATTTGCTTGCTTATCCAAATTTCACAAAAAAGGTAACTTCAACATAGAATATAAGACTACTTCGTTGGAGATTTTTCATCTTTTGATCTTATTTGAACTCCAATAGCCTTTGATCTTGTTTGGACTCTATGCATAACATTTTGCTATTGGAGTTGTAATTGTTAACTGTTGTCTTTCCTTTTCATTTCAAGCCCTTTCTAGGTTTGTATCCAATGTCACTTGTAATCAAGGATGAATTCATAAGTCTTTATATTTTCTTTGTAGATTCACACAAAGAAGAGGAATAGACTAGATACCGATTGGATGAACAAACTAGTCTATGTTCAATTCAATGCAAGATTGATGAATAAGAAGAAGAAGAGGGGTGACAATATTGATGTGCTTCTAGCAAATGAGGCTACTTATGCACAATGTTGGATTGTTGATGGAGTGTGTGAAGATGAAGGTGAAAATGAGGAGGTGGTACTCGGTTCGGGGATTACATGGGGCTTGCTGAGTGAAGCATCGGGAGCAAATGAAGAATTGCAACCAAGAAGGAGTGCTCGCAATGAAGAAGTTTTAGAAGTAAGAGAGCCCGAAGAAGATGATTTTGTATCCGATGGCACGAAGGATGAGGGAGATGATGAGGAGTATGACTTTGAGTCGGACAATGAAGAGCGTGATATTGAAGATCTTGGTAACGAAGAGATGGAATTTTAATTTATTTTTGCTCATGTTGTTCGTTTAAAGGTACTTTAATGATTTATGAATTTATTAACTACTTAAGAATGTATTGATTTTATGATTTATATATTTTATGCATATATGATATATATACAATTGATGTAAAATATTAAAAAATTATAAAAAAAATACATCTGCCTAGGCCCCCGCCTAGGAATCCGTCTAGGCGCTAGGCGGCCAGGCTCTGCCAAGCCTCCGCCTAGCGTCTTTTAGAACATTGATTAAAACTTTATGACATATTATTGTCAACACTATCACATTTTGAAAACTCTTTGAAGTACACTTTGCACTACCTTTCTTTGTTGTGTGAGATAAGGTCTTCAATAATATTTCTACTAAGTTGACTTAACTCATTATGTCTCACTTTCAATTCAGACTCAAATGTTGCCCTCACACACTTCCAAGATGTCTTCTTCCTCTCAATACTCCTCCACTCTTTTGACAGAATGTGTCTAGCACACATTATGTGCTCACAAGCAGAAAATACCTCTTCAACTGCACTAACCAAACCCTAAAAAAACAGAATTTGTTTATAGAAAAAACAAGTAAAAAGTAACAGAAACAACAAAGTAAGATCAGTACCTTTTGCATGTCACTAATTATAGTGATCTCCGTCCCATCTCCAAGTTGTAGGTCATCTTGGAGGATCTTCATAAACCATCTTCAAGTATTCGTTGTCTCTGCACCAGTAACAGTTTATGCTATTGAATACATTTGATTGTTTCCATCTTTAGCAACTTCTACTAGTAATTGCCCTTTATTCCCTTGAGAAAACAACTATCCATGCTTATACATTTCCTACAATCATTCATGAACCCCAACTTCATAGCAGCAAAACAAATATAGAAACTTTTGAACTCATTCTTACCATCATCCTTCCCTATTACATTCACAACACATGTGCTGCCAGAATTAGTTTGTAGCAGCACATTTCTATAGTCAAACAGCCTACCAAACTCAACAATATGATCTCTCATGGCTTCTTTCAAAACAATCTTCATTGTCTTCAAACAAACAGATTTTCTCACATAAATACCAAAAACTTTTCTAGTCAATTCTTGTATTTTCCACCCTTTAATTGTAGGTTGAGAAGTGATCCTCTCCTTATAGTGCTTGGACAGAAACATGGAATTACATAAGAAGTTGATGTTGGTCCTATGACATTTGTGTCTAGAATTGTGTATCTTGAATGTGAAGTTTGTACTCCTACCTTCTTTGCTAGCATATATCATCCAATGACAGTTTGCTTTGCATTTCACCCTAACCCTCTTTTTTTCATTCTTCTTCTTGTCCAGCTGGACACCCTTCTTCAATGCATATTTAGTCAAAACTTTTCTAAATGCTTTAACATTTTCAAAGACTTGACCATCCTGTCAAATAACTTTCTCACAATTTGGATCATACACAACCCTATCACTCTTTCTCCTTGCCTTCAATTCAGTCCCTCCTTCAACTTCATCATCATCACTAACATCTTCACCTTCAGACTCAGTAGCAAAACTATCTACATCCGATGAGTCATAATATGGCTCATCATCATCACCTCCAAATTTATCCCTCAAATTTGTTCTAGCTCTATCAATGTCTTCATAACCGGGGGCGGAGCTTAGTAGGGGCGGGGAGGGGCCATGGCCCCCTCAAAAAACTCAATTTTTTAAATAGTCTTCTTCTTTCTTTTTGTATAGGAATGATGTTTGCAATGTTATGGTGAAAAAGGGGTGCTTCTGAATTTCTGGTGGTGGTTATGATTGTTTTTTATATCGGTCTGGTGATAGAACAATGACGGCTACTAATTGTGAAAAGAGAATATATGAAGAAAGAGAATCTAGGAATAAAGATAAAGAAGATCTTTCAAATTCTACGTTTATGAGATTTATCGCAGATTGTATATGATTTGTTAAAGAACTTTTTGTTTACAACATATTTTATATATAAATTAAACAGTGTTCTAAAAATCGGCCTAGGCGTCCGCCTAGCGCCTAGGCGCTCCTAGGTCGACCCGATTTTGCCACTGGCGCTAGTGGCCGTGATCCCAGATTTTTGCGGCGCAGGTGGGGGTGTGGGGCAGGGGTTCGGCGCAGGTGGGGGTGTGGGGTAAGGGGTGCGACGCAGGTGGGGGTGTGAGGCAGGTGGGGGTGCGGCGCAGATGGGGTGCGAGGCAGGTGGGGGTGCGGCACAGATGGGGTGTGGGGTGTTGAGAGTGAAAAGAGAGGCTAGGTTTTTTATATTTGTGTTTTTTTTTGTAGGTTTAAGTCAAAGAGGGGGGATTAATGAGATGAAAGAGTTTTGGACCAAGGAGAGTTGGGCTGATGGGGGTTGTCTGAAAATTTAAAGGGGAGGTTTGTTTGGGGCTTTTATTATTTTGGGTTGGGTAGAATGTTTAGGAAAATAGAAAATGGGTTTAAAAATATTAAAAAAAAAAGTTTATTAGAAAATGTTTGAAGACAAAAAATGTAAATTATAAAAATAACAATGTGATAAAAATTCATAATATTTGTGGAATGTTTAATTCTTAATTAAATTAAAATGTGATGCCTATTTTCATAAAATATTTAGAAAAAATATGATTATGATATTAAAAATTATACGAATAATGATAATAACAAAATAAAATAATGTCAATGTAATAATAATAAAAATATAATATTAAGAAATACTTAATGCTTAATAAAATAAAAAATGTGATGCCATTTTGTATATATATACAATTAATGTAAAATATATTTATTTTTTTTAAAATCGCCTAACCGCCTACGCACTAGGCGGCCACTCCCATACGGTCGCCTAGTCTTTGTTATCGGTCGGGCCGGTCCGTATCGACATCTGAACCGGTCGTTGCTTATCGGATATATCCGACCGATCCGATAAGCTATGTCTATCGCTCGGCCGGGACCGGTCCGATACCTTCCGTCGGTACCGAGTCGGGCCGGTAATTTTCTGAATCTGGTCGGTTCGGTCCGGACCATGAACAAACGAGCAGTAAAATTCAAAAATGACAGAAATGCAGCAACATTAACAGTAAAGTGGTATCCATTTCAATTCCTTGAATCAAAAATTTAAAATTAACAAAATAAAACCAAACATTAGGCAAATGTTCGCGATCCGATGTAGCGAAACGTGCCAAAAGTTCAACCAAAACATTTGAGTTAAATCTAAAATATTAAACTTTACAAGGAAACAAGCCGAACAACCAAATGTCCAAAATATTAAAATCAGAAAACTACAAGTCCAAATCTATTTCCCATGAGTCCTCAAGAGTCAAGACCACAAGTCCACAACGTGATTCAAAAGTTGAGTTAAATTTCATCCTACATCAAAATATTAAGAAAAGTTAGTATCACAAATTCACAATTCACAATTCACAACTGACGTCTGATATAAAATTAAAAGGATAATGCAAATGAATCAATCGGGCAAGAATATTACATTTGCAAAGTTATACTCTAAATGCTCGTCTTCTTCTTCTTGAAGCTACATTCCAAATTTTAAAACATTAGAAAGAACACAACATATACATTCATATAGTTCAAGGAAAAGAATAAATGAAGGAATACATACCATACTGCGTCCGTGACCTTTCTTGATTCCATATAACTCTTTAACCCAATCACCTCCACACACTAGCATTTCAACAGTTTCTACCTTCATTGATGTTCTCTTTGGGTCAATAATTCTTTTGCCCGCACTAAAAGTTGCTTACGAAAGCAACGGTTATGTAACAGAATAGAGAGAACATCCTTCGCCAACTTACTAAGAATGGGATATTTCGGTTCGTTAACCATCCACCATTGTAAGACATCAAACTTTTTCCTCCTCGAACTCTAAGTGGATCATCTTCAAGATAATAATCAAGATCAGACTTTGTTTTATCAACTACCTCGACACTGTCAAGGTACATCTCAAAACTTCTTTTTCCCAACCATGAACTTGAACTACTTCCCCCTTCTTTACTATTAACTTGCACACCATTTTCTTTCTTGTGTATTTTCTCATATTCCTTAAACAAAGACAATATGTTGTTTGATAACAACGCCTCATTTCTTATAGCACCATTAGGCCCATACATGTAAGGATAAACCCATGAAATAAACACCATTTTATACCTAAAGAATAAAGAGAGACAATGTTAATTCTCCAAGAAATGTTAACAGAGAACAAGCGTGACAAGTAATGATGAAATTTGTCATTTCTGGTTACACTTACACCTCAAATTTCTGATTCAATCTTTTAGCTTGGTAATTCCTTGTTCTGTTAGAATGATTTGAAGTAGATTCATGCAAGAACAGTTGAGGGGCTCGAAATTTGAAACTTTTTGGATAAAAGATCAAGCTAAAAGATTGAATCAGAATATTTGAAGTTTCTTGCTAGTTTTATCTGCTTTCTGTTTTTTAATGATAAGAAACATAATATCGGTAAGTTATATATAGATGAGGTTCATCTTCTAGGCTTCTTGGCTTTACGATGGCCTGAGAAATTTGGTATATTTGGGTACTCATGAGATTCATTGTTTCGTAGATTGAGAACAAGCGTGACAGCAATGAACAATGAGGCTGCCTGCTGGTTACACAGAGATTCAGAGAACAATCTTTGCTGCTTGATTTAGAGTCATAACGAGATTGAGAGAACAAGCGGCATTGTTTCATATGAGATTCGGAACAAGCACTATTTTTTCACAACAGATTTAGAGATTCAGAAGAACAAGCTTCTTTGCTGCTTGATTCAGAGATTCAGAGATTCATATATCTTGAATAACTATTTTATATAACAATTTTATATAGTGGTTGTAACGCCCCATTTTCAACCGGAGCCGGAAACGGGATTACTGATGCGCATGGTTGATTCCTAAATGCATTTTAAGGAGTCGCCACCTAATTATTGTTGACACCCAATTTTGACCCTCCCGTCCAGCCATTAACTATAAAATTACACTAATTTTGTAAAAATAATTTTTTAGGATTTTTATAATAAAATACAACAATAAAACATTAAATACAGGCATAAATAAATAATTTAATAATGGCATCGCGTCTTACGTAGAGTTTTAAACATTTAGAGTCCCGCGCCCGCACTTATTAACTTTAAGCTTTGTCGTAATTCTTAAATAATTAATAAATGCATAAAATAAATAATTTAGCGATAACGTCGTGTCAGGTAGCGTAGCCGCATTAATTAGTAATCATTTGTAATTTAAAATCAATTTTAATCTAATATATGCATCTTAATAGCGTCGCATTTATAAGGCTTTAAACAATTCTTAAATATCGTACTTGCGTTCGGCATTTAAGTAATTTAATATAAACTCAATGCAATTTTAATTTAACTGCGCAATAATGCATAATAATAAGATTTTAAATAATAGCGTCGCAGTCTAAAGTATTAAGCATTAATTAAATAACACGCCCGCATTTTATTATAACAATTAAATTAATGAAGCACCTAAATAATTTGATCACATTTGTTAATTTAATTTATCACTAATTAATTAATTAACTCCTAAACTAACTAGCCTAAAACTAATTAACCCCTAACTAACCCTTTCCCTTATACGCACAGGCACAGGCACAGCCCAAACCCTTTTCACTTCGTCTCTCCCCACACGAAAAAAGAAAACGCAGCCCTTTCTCTAAACCTAGCAACGACCATCGCGCCGGATTTCGTAGGAGAATCCGGCTCCTTTCCCAGCGGCTCCTCTTACCATAACCAGCGCCCAAATCCCTAAAATCGCACCAAAATCTTTTGGCCAGACCAAATCAATACGAATCGACTGATATCTTCGAATCACCTCAATCATTTCCTTACCATTATTAGAACCTTGAGGGGGGCTATATAACGCACATGCAGTCGAGCACAATAGAGAGGCGAGCACGATAGGTGAGAGCGGAGGCGTAGAAACGAGATCACCGACTCGAGGATGAAGGACAGTGAGATAGCAATCGGACACCCATAGCATCGACACGGATAGCATCGATTTAGAGCTCAGTTGGGGTAGCAATCGATAGGGACACCCTTAGCCGTAGTTCGAATCCCTTCTCTTTTAATTCCAGCAAAGAAACCTACCAGCATACTTTCCCTTCTATTCGCATCGCAAACCCAAAGCCCGTCGATTGGACCGACGACTTGATACGCTGCCCCGGGTCGCTGCCCGGAGAAGGTAAAACCATTACCCTTTCAGACCGGAAAAGGGCGCGACAGAAATGGCGACTCCGCTGGGGATTTTAGGTTCTTAACCACAACAGACCTAGGATAATTATTTGGCAATTATTGTGCATTTAATTTTTGTGTTGTATTTTGTTATTTTTGCTACTGCTTTCCTTAAACTGGCATTCCGCTCATATTTCTTCCACTCTGGAAAATTCACACAATCACACACTCGCATTGGTGTGCTTGGCGCACCATAAATTTCTTCAAATACCCAAATTTTAAGAGAGTTGGCGCTGTGAGTTAGATCGGTTCGTCGATCAGCGTAGCCTTCTCACTCGAGTTGTCCGCTCGGGAACCTTGCGTCTAGAAAAACCAAATCTTAGAAACTTAAGATAGAGCTATACCACCCTTTATTTTAGGGCATGCATACATTTACCTTAGGTGGGTTGGTCCTTGGCATCGACACCACAATTAGGAAGACACCAAACTTGTCGACGGGTTTCTCAACCCAACGACCAACCATCATATTATGTGTAGCGTGGCAATGACAGACAAATCCAAACCCAATCATGACATGCTGAAATTGGGAAAAGTGCACCGTCATTTGGTCGTCATTTCCAACAAAGGCATTATAGTTGGACGACTTGGACAAATCCGTCATAATCTCGCATAAGTGACGTTTAGGCTTACCTCTGGCATAAAGAGGTCCCCTTTGCATGTTAGGAAACGTTTGAATGTACTATGTGTGATATATCTGCTACATACTTGCAAATTATGTGCTTTATGCTAACACCGTTTGTTGCATTTTTAGAAAGATTTATCATCCTCCCCAAAAGGTCGGTTCGTATTTGACTTAGCAATGGCAGAGCATCAATACTTTACAAGATCAAAGGCACGGGCATCTGAGCGGAACGAGTCGGAACCTGTCTTGGTTCCTATAGGCAAAGCAGGGGTCTCAGAAGAGAAAGGCAGCATAGATCCGGTCGAGCAGCTCGCACAATTACCACAGCAAATGGCAACCCTGCAGGCCGAAATCAAAAGGCTCAAGAACCTCACCAGAGCACTCGTCACTGCAAATAACCAAAACAGTCAAAAACCTCCAAATTATTACCAGTACCCGCTTACTACATATCCCATTCAGCCAATATACAATGCACCCATATATCCCACACAAAACCGAATGCCTAACGTACTCCAGCTAAACACGAACCAAAGGCCACCACAAACCCCTTATCGCAATGCATATGGCAACCCTTTGCAATACCCATATGTGTATACGCCACAAGCCCGCCCACCAAATATCTTCATACCCCGCCTAAATACCACGAGCGGCGGCCAAAATATACGCCCATTTAGCCGAGCCTTTATCGCGGTTATGCGAGAGGTTGAGGTTTGCGAGGATACTCGGCCAATTCGAAGAATGTGCCCAATCCCAAGTCCAAAGCTCATGATGGAAACAAAAGCTGTGCATACCATTCTGGAGCCATCGGACACGACGTGGGAAGGTGTTATACACTCAGAGACAAAGTAAGGGAGCTGATCAAGGAGGGAGTCATTCAGGTGGAGGAGGCTTACCCCAATGAGTACAATGAACCCCAAAGGAAGAGAGGTGTTCCCTTGCGAACCGCTCACGCTGAATCAATTATTTATCCAAGCGGGCACGCGAAGCCAAAGAAGGAGATCTTGGCAGAGCACGAAGACCCGACCTTGCGGCGAGCATGAAGGCATATTGATTGGATTTGCACCCCTGTCTTGGTCCGCCTAGAGCCTGGATAGGAAAAACAATTTATTTTAGCAGAATAATTTATAAACTCATTTTTTAAGCTTTAATAATGTTTTCTTTCGTTTTGCTTGTAATGAACTACGTTTGACCTGATTCCCTTAGTGGATACGTAGGCGGCCGTCTCGGCTTCGGTCCCACATCTAGAATTTTTTAATTTCACCCAATATTCGCTTGTAATGAACTACGTTCGACCTGATTCCCTCATGGGGATACGTAGGCGGCCTAAATCGGCTTCGGTCACACCATTAGGAAACTTTCCCTTTGCTTTGAAAATGACAAGAATACACATAGCCTATAAGCAACTACATTGAGACCCATTTTAGGCCAAACCCCCTTTTCAAAACTGGGACAGACAGGGGTTGCAAGTCCAAACAAGCCAGGCACGCAGATATCAAGGAACAAGGCAGCAAAGTCAAATATGAATCGACCCCCCCCAAAACTCACAAATTTTTCTTTGAGCGCAGGTCTTTTCATATTAACAGAAGCAGAAAATACGGCAAAAAGTTTCTTCATATTAGCAGAAGCAGCAAAAAGCAGCAAAGGCAGAGGATGACAACAATCCAAAGTCCGCAGCAAAAGCAGCAGCAGCAGAAAGGGGCATCAACAATAGGCAGTCAAAGTTCAGTTCATGACAAAACCTAGTGCATCAACTCGGGCATCAAGTCAAATTGGCAACCCACGCATCGCACACAGCAAAGGCATCATGGCAATTCGTCAGCTGCAGCACTTGGCATGTCCGTGCAAGGACAACATCCCAACATTCATCAGGCGTATCAGGGACGACATCTCTACCCATAAAATTGCACTTCTCATATGTAGTTATCATCTTGTTTAAGCGGTATACACTAACGTTTTCTCAAGCTTAGTTTGCGGAGCATTCATTCTCTGAGCAAGCGGCACGTCCGAACGCGGCGTTATCAACACAGCAAGTCGCAACGGCGCCCGGCGGCAACCGTCCAAACAACGGCGTAATCGGCAAGTCCATGCAACGGCGCCCGGCGGAACACGCCCGCGTCGAACGGCGGCGTAATCGGCAAGTCCATGCAGCGACACGGCGGCAACACGTCCGGACAACGGCGTGTCGGCAAGTCCATGCAGCGACACGGCGGCAACACGTCCGGACAACGGCGTGTCGGCAAGTCCATGCAGCGGCGCCGGCGGAACGCGTCCGAACAACGGCGTAATCGGCAAGTCCGTGCAGCGGCGCCCGGAAGAACGGCGTCGGACAACGGCGTGTCGGCAAGTCCATGCAACGGCGCCCGGCGGAACACGTCCGCACAACGGCGTGTCGGCAAGTCCATGCAGCGGCGCCGGCGGAATACGTCCAAACAACGGCGTTATCGGCCGCGGTAAGTCCACGCGGCGGCGCCCGGCGGAATACGTCCAAACAACGGCGTTATCGGCCTGATCCACGCAGCGGCGCCCGGCGGCGTCCGGACAACGGCGTAATCGGCAAGTCCATGCAACGGCGCCGGCGGCAACACGTCCGGACAATGGCGTGATCGGCAAGTCCACGCGGCGGCGCCCGGCAACAACACGTCCGACAACGGCGTGTCGGCAAGTCCGTGCAGCGGCGCCGGCGGAATCGTCCGGATAACGGCGTTATCGGCCACGGCAAGTCTACGATAGCGCCCAGCGATAACCGTCCAGCGGCGGCGCTATCGGCCAACAAGTCAGCAGCGCCCATCGTGATATCACGCGGGGCGATTTCTATACTCCGAAATTGCATTTCTTACGCATGCTTTATTATTACGTCTTAGCGATTATGCACTAACTCTTTCTTGAGCTTTAGTCTACGGGGACAATTGCGGCAATGACAACGTATCGCGTTCACAATCGCAACACGTGCACGTGCGAGGCGAAAATCACGGCGATTCGCATCGCATCAACACAAGCGTCGCGTTTTGCGGGATAACGCTTTCTATTCACGATTACATTGTTTTAAAATTATTTTTGCCTTAGCGATTATGCACTAACCGTTTGTTCAAGTCTTAGCATGCGGCAGCGAGCCTGGCGTGGATTTTCTCTTCTGACAGGCGTCTGTTGGGGCGACCTTGGCGATTGGCGAAGCGGCCTCAGCGTCGGTCGCTCGCTCGCCGTAGAACCCGGCACCACAAGCCATAGCGATGCACCGAGTTCAAGCGATTATATTCTTTTACTTTTTGCACCATAGCGATGTCATCATAACTCGACCGGGGACATCTTTAAGCCGCGTTAGCGCGCGGTGTTTTGACCATGGTAGCCCGGTGTCGTCATAACTCGACCTTTGGGGCGATCTGAGCCGCGTTAGCCGCGCAGTGTTTTGACCATGGTAGCGGTGTCGTCATAACTCGACCTTTGGGGCGATTTAATTTTGCGTCGGCTTGTCTACTGCACAGCATTTTTGCAATCGAAGATCGAGACAAAATTGGCATGAGTCAACGTCTTTGTCAGAAGATTCTTCCATCATCTCCATACAAAGAGGACATCTGTTGACACGATTTTGACCCTCGTCCGACCATTAACTATAAAATTACACTAATTTTGTAAAAATAATTTTTAGGATTTTTATAATAAAATACAACAATAAAACATTAAATCTGGCATAAATAAATAATTTAATAATGGCATCGCGTCTTACGTAGAGTTTTAAACATTTAGAGTCCCGCGCCCGCACTTATTAACTTTAAGCTTTGTCGTAATTCTTAAATAATTAATAAATGCATAAAATAAATAATTTAGCGATAACGTCGTGTCAGGTAGCGTAGCCGCATTAATTAGTAATCATTTGTAATTTAAAATCAATTTTAATCTAATATATGCATCTTAATAGCGTCGCATTTATAAGGCTTTAAACAATTCTTAAATATCGTACTTGCGTTCGGCATTTAAGTAATTTAATATAAACTCAATGCAATTTTAATTTAACTGCGCAATAATGCATAATAATAAGATTTTAAATAATAGCGTCGCAGTCTAAAGTATTAAGCATTAATTAAATAACACGCCCGCATTTTATTATAACAATTAAATTAATGAAGCACCTAAATAATTTGATCACATTTGTTAATTTAATTTATCACTAATTAATTAATTAACTCCTAAACTAACTAGCCTAAAACTAATTAACCCCTAACTAATACTAACTACCCAGCCCAATACCCGCAAGGCCCAACACCCTTTCCCTTATACGCGAGCCTGACGCGGCCAAACCACTTTTCACCGTCTCTCGCGCGAAAAAGAAAACGCGACCCTCTCTAAACCTAGCAACCGGTGACCATCGCGCCGGATTTCGCGGAGAATCCGGGCTTCCCTTTCCCCACGCGGCTCCTCTTACCATAACCAGCACCCAAATCCCTAAAATCGCACCAAAATCTTTTCGAAACTGAACCAAATCAATACGAATCAGCACCAATATCTTCCAGAATCAGCCTCAATCATTTCCTTACCATTATTAGAACCTTGAGGGGGGCTATATAACGCACATGCAGTCGAGCACAATAGAGAGGGCAGAGCACAGTAGGTGAGACGGAGAGCGTAGAACAGAGATCAGTCGAATTCTGAGGGATGAAGGACAGTGAGATAGCAATCGGACACCCATAGCATCGACACGGATAGCATCGATTTAGAGCTCAGTTGGGGTAGCAATCGATAGGGACACCCTTAGCCGTAGTTCGAATCCCTTCTCTTTTAATTCCAGCAAAGAAACCTACCAGCATACTTTCCCTTCTATTCGCATCGCAAACCCAAAGCCCGTCGATTGGACCGACGACTTGATCTGTTGCCGGGTCATTTGCGGAGAAGGTAAAACCATTACCCTTTCAGTCTTTAATGTTATTCAATATCAGTATGTAAAATATGACTCTCTGTGCAACTATTTGAGTATGGTTGAATCAATATTTACACTTGCTTATACTTTGCGAATCACTGAACATACTCAGTTAATGCTAACTGTTATTGACATTTTTTCAACTGAAGTGTTAATCTGTGATGGTGATTGAGTGTATGGCTTAGATTTAAGTAGTATGACCTATGGTGTATTAAGTCGACATATCGTCTAAAGCTAGTCTTAACTAAATGAGATTTTTGGATACTTGCCAATTATGTTAGAGTCAGAATCATGTCTTACTTTGCTACCCTTCTTAATTGGTTCACCCTAGTAAGACGTTAGTATTCACAAGATATGATAGTCAAATCTGCTATATGACTTGTGAGCTCCTAACCTTACTGTGTGTCTCTGGTTGCGTATTCAGAAATCCAAAATCATAAGTCATTCATGTTGTTTAAATACCTGTTTAAAGAAAATGGTGATGGTCAGTGGAATGTTTTACAGGTTTGGTTTAGTTGACTGGTCATACATTTGGTATCTCATTTAAGGATCATATAATTAGAGTATTGTCTCAACACTTGCTTAATAGAGGCCATGACTAGTTGAAAGATGTTTAATATATCTTAGAATTTAAGGTGTGCATTTGCTTAAGTATTTCTTGCCAAGTCCAGAACACATGTGTGCTTGTCTTGAAGTCCTAGTATGTTGAGCTTGTGTGAATTACTTGCCTGCAATCTTGAGATCACTGTGAGTAAATAATCAAGCAATCACTTGTGTGCCCTGTTTGTGACTCTGTCAAGCCTATACATATCATGTCTCAGGCCTTAGTGTCATCCATAGCCATGCCATGCCTTTATTTTCTATGGACCTAATTTGGATAGATTAGGGGATGTAACCTGATCTTTGTTAATTGTTTGCATCATTTGCCTTCTTTCCTCTTAAATTAGACACATCAAGGTGACGAATAGAATCTGGAATCCGAGACCATGTACTGCTTGTAGTGTGCCTGATATTGTTGGCTTGTTATGAGCTTAAACATGATTCAGGGCACTTGTTTTGTTCTAAACACACTGATATACATGCCCAATTTAGGTATACTTGGTATATTTAAGCATGTCTTGTCATATTCCAGCACTCTTGCCTTGCATACCTGGACAGTAACCTCTATTTACATCCCCGCCTTGCCTTGCATACCCCTGTTTGCTGCACTTTTCATTTGTTTCCTCTGTACTTTGCCTCTCTTGATAAAATTACTGCAATTTGGGCCAGCATAATTGTCCCCCTTGTTTGCCTTTCTTGTTTCTTTGTTTCCACTGGGCCCAACGGTATATACGTATCTCTGCTTGAAACCGGTTTGCTAATATGTGATCATATCAGTATATTTAAAGATTATATGAGTATTCTATCTACTTGCATGGTTAAATAAATTTGGGCTTATACTAATCTTTATTTCCTTTCTTTTACATGGTACACCTCGGAGCTAAGCGAGGAGTCTCATTCTGAGACTCATCGTAGTACAATAGACAAGGCTGCATCGTGTGCATCTTCATCTCTACAGAAAATTCAAGCTGTGAAAAGACGTCGCCTCTCCTTGAGTCCTCCTTACTTATTCATATCCTTCCCTATCCATTTGTTGTAATTAATTGTCTAACGCTACATTAATTATTAGAACACTTAGAATAATTGAATTTTGAATCAATAAATTAGCGAGTAGTTGGATACTAGAAATTTGCTTCCCTTTAAGTTAATTATTTTAGGATTGCCACGCATGACTAAACTTGTCAAATGATCACCGTCTTTTGCACTAGGCCACATAAATCAAATTTTCAAGTAAATGCATACCTTTAGCTTATAAATTAGTTTCGCGTCACTTATTTATAAATAAAAGTAAATGAACACTTTTAAACTCTACATGTAGCACAAGTCCTTTAAATCCTTTATAAAATGCATGCATCTATGATAAATCAATTTTACACCATCTCTTAAATAATATAAATACCTCTAGCACCTTAGCATCTTTCCTATTTAGCACCCCTTGGCATTTATAGCTTTTCTATTTAGCACCCCTTGGTATTTTAAAATCTTTAAGTCTTTTAAAAACATTTTAGCACTTTTATCATTCCTAACACTTCTCTAAATAGGAGCACTTCTAGCATTTAATACCTTTAGCAAACTTTTGCCCTCTTTAAGCACCTTTAAACATTTTGACATTTTTTTAGCATTTTATTAAACAGGAAGAGCTTTTACTTTGCATTTTTTAAAACATAATAATTACCCTAGGTTTGGCAGGACAACCGCAAGTTAGCGGATCTTAGAGGGTGCCTAACCCCTTCCCTCTAGATTAATAAAGAACCCTTACCCAGAATCTCACTAAGTTTAGCAGACCATTAAAATGGAGTTAATGTTTACTTTAAACTAGTTAAACATTTAGGTGTCCTAATTCACCCAAATCAATTAGGTGGCGACTCCGCGAACCCTTCTAGCAACTCTTTTAAACTTTAGCATCTTTAGCATTTTTGCACTTTTAGCACCCTTTAGCAATTTTAACATTTTTAGCACTTCTAATATGTTAGCACCCCTTTTTAACATTTTAGCATTCTTTTAAAAAAAAAACATATTAGCTTTTATTTTATCTTCTAACCTTTTTAAATTTGAGCAGCAGGAGTCTATAAAAAATGCCGCGGCCGGAAAAGGGCGCGACAATTATTATAGTGAATTAGGACACTAAAAAATGTAGCATAAAATACTACAAATGATCTCCATTTTTAAGGTCTGCGAAACTAGGTGAGATTCTAGGTAAGGGTTCTTTATTATCCTAAAGGGAAGGGGTTAGGCACCCTAAAGGATCCGCTAACTTGCGGTTGTCCGGTCAAACTTAGGTTAGTATTATTGTATTTAAAATGCATGATTTTGGAAAGCATAAAGTTGAGGAAAGATGGTAGCAAATATTTATTTGAACATATGTTTCCATGAAAAATGCATGAGGTTTATTTAAAGATGCATAGAAAAATAGTTTGTTTGAAATTTATATGTAAAATTAGAATTATGAATGTGCATTTGTAAAGCATTATTGGAAATGCAGTTTTTGTAAATATGAACTCAAGTAAACAATTTGCTCAAAGGATGAAGCATAGATTTCAACAAAACTGCGTGTAAGAAATGATATATAACAGAATATTTTAATGTTTGGGATGAACCATAGATTTCAACAAAACTATTTTCATAATTTTAAAGAAAGGTTTTTTATTAGGAAAATAGATCATTTTGAACTTAAAAGCAAACCACCTTTTATTATAAGCTTTAAAGAAAATCAAACTATTATGTTTTCCTATATGTACGAATGGCGTAGATAAAATGACGGACTGTTTTGAAAAGCTTAAAAATGCATAACGGGCCTAAAAGATAAATAAACTATCGGCAAATTTTATATTATTAACTACCCTCCCTTATTATTTCTAGGTCTAACTATTCTAAGCATTTTCAATAATAATACAAAATTGCATAATTAAATTACAACAACGTAATAAATAGGCGTAATGAAAAGACATTATTGACTAGGACGGATGAAGACATAATCCCTCCCTGTTGGTTTGGAAAGCTCGAGGTCAGAGGATGCAATGAATGTGGTGCACGAACATAGTGAGTCTCGTAGCAAGATTCTTTGTTGTTCTCCGAAGCATTACATGTAAAAGAAAGGAAAGAAAAGGATTAGTGTATGTTCTAAACTTTATTAATAATGCAAATAAATAAGGTAATCGTGTAATGCATATGTATTTTATTACTTGATTATATCAGCCCCAACTAACAGATTTTAGCAAAGTAAAGATCAAACATTGTCCAGCCCAAATTGGGCCTCGGTAAACTGGGCCAACCGAAACCAAACAGGCCCTAAGGGTGTGCAAAAACACAAAGAAAACCAGAAACTGAAGTGGTCAAGCTTCCTAGCTAAATCTTTAAGGGCTGTTAGTTTACTAAAAACAATTTTTGGGGGAATCATGTGGCAAAGCAGAGATAAAAGCAACCTCCCAAAGCATTTATCAGAGACCTACCAGCTTAAAGCAACATTTATTCCCTAAACAATCAACTAAGTTATGGTTGTACAGTTTGACAAGAAGACATTTGGTTCATACAAGAACCCCTTTTAATTATTTCTATTCAAACTCAGGCACTTAGGAGACTCAATTATCGTACACTTGCGACTACATGAAACAGGATCACAAGCAAAATATATGAAAAACATCGGTTCATGACCGAACTTTATTCCAACAGATACAAAATGTCAACATATGCACATATTACTCAGGCCACTCATCACACTGATATGGCGATTAAAGGACTCCGAAGGTATTACATATTATCATGGATGTTTACTTTTGCACTTATACAGATAAATGACTAGTTCATGGGACACTTTAGGACAGGGGAATGAACAAATATTTATTTAGACAATATTTCAAACAGGTGCAGAGCCATTTAGGCTAAACTAAATATGCAGGGTCCTAATCAGGATATACACTAGGCATAACAACACTCTGAAATACAGGCCATAGCACAAGGAAATTAATATGCTAATGTGGGGGCATTTGAATATGTCAACAGCAAGGTATAATGTAAATCAGTTTGGAATAGATACATGGACATGGAGGGATGACCAAATAAACACCCATAAACCATATTTCAGATATGCGAGATCACTTAGGCCACTTTAAGCACACCTAATTTCATTCATGTTGTTCATTAGGTACAACGACACTTCTGAAAATGAAGTATCACATGATTGGAATGATTATTATGTACACTAGAAGTTGAACTAATCAAACGTATCATAGATAATGAACAACTACCAACAATTAGCGATGAATCAGTTACAAGAGCTCAGTACGATGGGAAGGTTTCAATTATTCATGTTGGCACATATGAAGCAGGATACATGGCGATTTAAACATACACACAAGTTCCAAGTCATTATACTAATATTATTTCAAACACCAGCAGGCTGTTTATCAACCAACATAGGTTCCGATTAATACATTTGGTTATTTATCTGATTTGAACAGTCCATAATCGAATCCATAATGAAATAACATATTAAGAACTTTATTAACTTGAACTGGTATCAAGAGTATAAGATAACTTTCATAACTTATGTTTGATCAAAATCAGAGACCGTATTGGCAGGTTAGGCAACTAAAACAACCTATACAATATTGAAAGTACTTCAAACTAGGTATTTAACTTAACTAAAATGATTTGTATAGGAACCAACTCAACACGACAAGCACTCGTCCAGTTAGTCGTGTACAAATGATCATGATAAGGAACAACAACATCAAGCACAGTTTGAACAGAATCGTGCTAAAACATTCTACGGGACATAAATAACCATTAATCTTAACAATCTCAATCGATCACATAGCACAATATCTCAACTTAAAATAAAACAGAAACTACAAGGAAGTGGGTTTACCTTCTCCGGCGTGACCAGCGTCGTCTCGACTCGTCGAATCATTTCGAAGAATGGTGTTGTTTATGCGATTGAATAATGGCGACGATTTAAGAATTTTGTGGTTTCTTTTCGAAACACGACTGAGAGTAAAGAATTTGCTTTGTTGTCCTTGGACTTTGAAGACACCGAAGTTCCATCCAGATAAATTATCAAATTTCGACCCCCTTTCAATGAAGAATGAAGGGGGGTTTTTATAGGCAAAAACTGAGTTTGAATTCGAAAAATAGATGTCAGAGATCTGTTTTTGGAAGATTTGTTGGTTCAAATCGCGGATTTTTAGGGAGATGCAGGGTATGGGCTGTGCAGGGGAGTCGTTGGGGGTGCATGGAGTGGGCATGGCAGGGTCTAGTTGGGCAGAGGCATGGGGGATGAAGGGGACAGGGGTGAAGTGAAAAGGAGGCTGATTTTTGTTTTGTTTAGGTTTTTGGTTAGGAAATGGAGAAAAGAGGAATAAAGGGAAATGGGTGTTGCGGGCTTGGGTCGACGGGTCGCGGGATTGGGGAGTTGGGCCGCGGGTCGTGGGTATGGGCTGCTGGTTCTAATTTGAGGAAGATTGGATTTGGGCTAGTATTAGAATTGGGGGTTAGTTTTAAGTATTAGGTATTATATTGGGTATTAGTTTTAGGAGTTAATTTTAGGTAAAATTAATTAGTGGTAAATTAGGAATAAAAAATTGTGATTAAATTATTTAGGTGCTTTATTAAATCTAAATTATTACAAAAATAAAGACGGGCGTGCTATTTAATTAGTGTTTAATATTTTAGAATGCGATGCCGTTATTAAAACTTATTTGTGCATGTATTAATATATTATTGATGCATTTTATTATAGAAAATTATTTTGTAAAATTAGTGTAATTTTATAGTTAAGAACTGAACGGGAGGGTCAAAATTGGGTGTCAACAACTTGTCCCTCTTTGTATGGAGATGATGGAAGAGTCTTCAGACAAAGACGTTGACTTAAAGCCAATTTTGTCTTGATCCTCAGAATTAAAAATGTTGGGCGATTAAGACGAGACTGACGCAAAATTCAAAATTTTGTCCCAGTGTCGAGTTATGACGACGCTGGGCTACCATGGTAAAACACCAAGGCGGGCTGATGCGGACTCAAAATTTGTCGATGTCGAATTATGATGACCTGGGTTTTGTAACGCTAGAAAGACCAAAGCGAGCGATTTAAAATTTGTCGATGTCGAATTATGATGACACGGGTTACGTGATAATGGAAAAATTAAACCAAGGATAACAGCGGATTTAAAATTCATTCGGTGTTGAATTATGATGACATTTGGGTCATTGGTGTTGCGAGGATCTTTGGGGAGAGCGGATCGACGTTCGAGGTACAAATTTCCTCGGTTCGCCGTAAGAGGTAGTTCCACGTTGTGCTCCCTTTCCTGTATGCTAAGACTTAAAAAAAACGGTTAGTGCATAACTGTTAAGGCAAAATGATAACGCATGAATTTATAAGCAATGTAACTGTGCGAGTAGAAAATGCTATCCTGCGAAAATGCGATGCCTGCTGCAAATGCTGTGATTTCGCCGTTGCGATGCGGATATGTTGTCCTTACTGCAGCGCCTTGTAGACTAAAGCTCGAAAGAGTTAGTGCATAAGCTGTTAAAGCGGGGGTAATAAAGCATGAATAAGAAAATGCAATTTTTTAGAGTAGATGAATTGTCCTCGCGTAGATGTGATATGCTGATGACGTCGTCTTTGGGCGGGGCGTCGTTTTTGGACTTTGGCGTCGTTTTCGGACTCAGCGTCGTTGACGTCGTTTTAGGACTTGGAGTCGTTTTCGGACTCGGCGTCGTTTTCGGACGTGGCGTCGTTTTCGGACGTGGCGTCGTTTTCGGACGTGGCGTCGTTTTCGGACGTGGCGTCATTTTCGGACTTGGCGTCGTTTTCGGACGTGGCGTCGTTTTCGGACTTGGCGTCGTTTTCGGACGTGGCGTCGTTTTCGGACGTGGCGTCGTTTTCGGACGTGGCGTCATTTGGGCGTGGCGTCGTTCGGGCGTGGCGTCGTTTTGGACTTATTCCGCTTCTCGCAGACTAAAGCTCAAGAAAGAGTTAGTGCGTGCTTCTTAAGACGAATAATAAAGCATGAATGAAAAAATGCAATTTTGAGAGCAGAGAAAATCGTCACTGTGCAGATGTGATATGCTGATGATGGCGTCGTTTTGGACTTCTTTGTCTTGATAACGTCGTTATGCGGGCGTGTTCTTCTTTGGCGTCGTTGCGTGAACATAATGCGATCACGTCGTTGTCTTGGCGTGTTCTTCTTTGCTCACGTAGAATAAATGCTCATATGACTAAGCTTGAGAAAACGTTAGTGTATACCTGTTTAAACAAAATGATAAATATATATGAGAATTGCAATTTTATGGGAATAGGGATGTCATCCCTATATGATAGGTGGGGTGTTGTGAATGCTGAGATTTTGTCCGTGGCCGGACATGCTAGATGTTGCAACTGCTGAGATGTTGTTATGATGCATTTGTGAACCATATGGATTGCCATGATGTCTTTGTTGTGCGTTTGTGCACTGCATGGATTGCAATTTGACTATATGCCCGAGCTGATGCGCTAGACTTTGTTGCGGGATTTGAACTTTGATTGTTAATGTATGTCTGCTTCTGCTGCTTCTTTCTGCTTCTGCTAATATGAAGAACCTGCGCTCAAAGAAAATTTGTGAGTTTGAGGGGGGGCGGTTGATCCGCATTGACTTTGTAGTTTTGACTCTTGATGCTCGGACGTCTGCCTTGTTTGGGACTCGTAACCCCTGCACAGTTTCCTACCTTGTCCCGATTACGAATACGAAAGTGTTTGACCTAAAGTGGGTCTCCGTGGGGTTCTTGTATATTATGTGTGTTTCGTTATTTTCAAAAATAAGGAAGGTTTCTAATGGTGTGACGAAGCCGATTTAGGCGCTACGTATCCCGTGAGAATCGGTCATGGCGTAGTTCATTACAAGCGAATATTGGGTAAAATTCTAAAGGTGGGGCCGAGGCGATGTGGCGCCTACGTATCCGCCTTGAGGAATCGGTCGACGTAGTTCGATTACAAGCAAAGAAATTGGGATTTTCTAAAAGGTGAGACCGAAGCGATATGGCGCTACGTATCCCGAGGAATCGGGTCATACGTAGTTCGATTACAAGCAAAGAAATTGGGATTTTCTAAAAGGTGAGGCGAAGCGATATGGCGCTAAGTATCCCAATGAGGAATCGGGTCATCGTAGTTCGATACATATAAAGGGCAAAATATATTAAACTAACTATTTCGGGACTCGGCGGGCCAAGGCGAGGGCACGAGTCCACTTCTTCTTGCTCTGTGTCTTGATGGCGAGTCTTGGCGGGATCATATTTTGCAACACCTGACTAAATGAATGACTTATTGATGGTTAAACAATCTCGTGAGAGCACCTCCTCTCTCGGCGGTTGGTCGATGATTCAACTTTCTTCCCTTTTCGGGCTGGCGTAATAGTCCCTTCCAGACTGTCTTTTCCATCTTTAGTTATCATGCTCACATGGGCATCTTCATAGCCGGGAAAAAGGTTATTGTTTACCCTGAGAGGGGCATCTTTCAGCTGAATGACTCCCTCTTCGATTAACTCCTCTATTTTGTCTTTGAGTGTATAACAATTTGCGATGTCGTGCCCGCCGACACCGGAGTGGTATGCCTGATGTTTAGTTTTATCGTGCCCTTGGGAAGTAGGCACAGGGGTATTTAGGAATTGGATGGAGTATTCCTGCGGCTTTGACTTCGTACACTTGGGCTATGGGTTGGCTAAAGATGTATAAGTTACGGTTGGCTTTCTTTCGGCGTTTATGCGGGATTTGGAGTCCGTTTGGTGTGCGGGTTCGTGATTGTGGTGAGTATTTTGGATATGCTTGTTGGGTATGGTAAGCAGGATATGGGGTAGTGATCTTGATAGTATATTTGTGAATTTTGAGTGTTTTGGTTATAGTAAGAAGGCGGTGGGCTTTGATATACTGGAAGTTGTTCTGGCCTATGCTCCTGAATGACCATGATAGAGGGTGATGCATCCCTTTTCCTCTGTGAGGTACCTCCTATGGAATCGGCGCATTGCTCGCTAGTTGCTTGTAGAAATTTGTCAGTTTGTAATCTGCTGTCTTAATGCCTTCTTCCACGAAGTCGCCCGTTCTTACGACTTATGAAAACTTCGCCAATTACGCGATCATCCTTTCATAATATGTCGCGTCTTTTATTTGCCGAACAAGGTGGTCATTTCGCTCTGCCGTTGGAGGTTGGACCTTTCTGCCTCGACCGCCACCTCATGGCGTATTCCACGAAAGTTTCTGTGGATTTCTTTTCTAGTTTCATAAGATAAAATCTATCTGGGACAGTGTCAGTGTTGAATCTGAATCTATCCATGAAATCTTATGTCATGGCATTCCAACCGTCCCATTTTCGAGGACCTTGGCATGTGTACCAGTCCAGCGCCTCGCCGGTTAGACTCCTGATGAATAGTTTCATGATGATTGCTTGATTTTTCCCATCCAATCAATTTATCGCAATATGACCTTAGATGAGCTCGGGGATTCCCCTTTCCATCGAACATGTCAAATTTGGGCACCTTGTATCCCATAGGTAATTCAACGTCGAGTGCGTACATAAGTTTTCATATTCTAAACATTCCTCCCCTTGTTCATTTGAATGCTTTTGAATGCCTCTTTCAAGCTGATTTCTTTCGCCATATTTTCATCGGCTCGGCTCAGTGCCGCTCACTTCCTTGTATTGATCGTCTCTTGAGAGGATGCATGCATAATAAAAGGTTGGCTTTCGGTAGGATGTGCTAATCCCCATATTGTTTGTTAGGACTAGTGATGCGTGTCCTGCTCGTGATGGGTGACTTGGCAATTTGCGTTGAGTGGGGAGATATGAGTAGGTGGAGGTTGAGATATGTATGTAATGCGGATCATTTTGGAGGTCGGCTTGCAAATTGGCCAGGCGAGTGACATTTGGTGTGGTGGTATGTTGCGGCCTCTGCGGGGAGCTTTGGGAAGTGGAGGCTCGAGGGCTGTGACACGATTGCATTTGTCCCTTGCTGCAGGAGTGGTGCATTCAAGCTAATAGCGAGTTTGTGATATTTGAAGCCTTTCTATTTCGGCTTGCATGATTTCCATTCTTTGCAATAGTTTGGCGAGTCTTGATCATGGTGTTTCTCCTTTCTAACGCCTCTGCATCCTCTGCGGGAGCGGGGATGAGTCTAAGTTGCCGTTCGGTGCCTGCGGATTAGTCATTTATTGGATGATTGTGCTTACCGGATCAGGCGAATCAACCTTTTGGGGATAAGCTAGACAAAATAACCCTTTAACAAATGAAGCAAACCAAGTTAGTATAATATTCAAAAAGTTGCAGCCAATATATAATAATAAGCAAATTGCAAATCAAGTGCGTGTTCTAACATGTTTGGGACCTCTTTATGCCAGAGGTAGGCCTAAACGTCACATATGCGAGGTTATGATAGATTTGTCCAAGCCGCCCAACTGTAATGCTTTTGTTGAAAATGGCGACCAAATGACGGTGCACTTTTTTCCAATTTCAGCATAGCATGATTAGGTTTGGATTTGTCTATCATTGTCACGCTACACATAATATGCTGGTTGGTCGTTGGGTTGAGAAACCCGTCGACAAGTTTGGTGTCTTCCTAATTGTGGTGTCAATGCCAAGGATTGATCCACCTAGGGTAAATGCATGCATGCCTTAAATAAGAGTGGTATAGCTCTATCTTAAGTTTCTAAGATTTGGTTTTTCTAGGCCTTGAGTTCCCGGCGGACAACTCGAGTGAGAAGGCTCTGCGGTGATCGAACCGATCTAACTCGCAGCGTATGACTCTCCTAAAATTTGGATATTTTGAAAGAAATTTGCGGGTGCGCGAAGCACACCAACGCGTGAGTGTGTGATAGTGTGAATTTTTCAGAATGGAAGAAATATGAGCGGAATGCCAGTTTAATGAAAGCAGTAAAGCAAGTAGCAATTAAAAATAAATAAAACAAATACAACACAAAAATTAAATGCAAAAAAAAAAATTGCCAAATAATAACCCTAGGTCTGTTGTGGTTAAGAACCTTAAATCCCCAGTAGAGTCGCCATCTGTAACGCTCCATTTTCAACCGGAGCCGGAAACGGGATTACTGCTGCGCATGGTTGATTCCTAAATGCATTTTAAGGAGTCGCCACCTAATTATTATAGTGAATTAGGACACTAAAAAATGTAGCATAAAATACTACAAATGATCTCCATTTTTAAGGCCTGCGAAACTAGGTGAGATTCTAGGTAAGGGTTCTTTATTATCCTAAAGGGAAGGGGTTAGGCACCCTAAAAGATCCGCTAACTTGCGGTTGTTCGGTCAAACTTAGGTTAGTATTATTGTATTTAAAATGCATGCTTTTGGAAAGCATAAAGTTGAGGAAAGATGGTAGCAAATATTTATTTGAACATATGTTTCCATGAAAAATGCATGAGGTTTATTTAAAGATGCATAGAAAAATAGTTTGTTTGAAATTTATATGTAAAATTAGAATTATGAATGTGCATTTGTAAAGCATTATTGGAAATGCAGTTTTTGGAAATATGAACTCAAGTAAACAATTTTCTCAAAGGATGAAGCATAGATTTCAACAAAACTGCGTGTAAGAAATGATATATAACAGAATATTTTAATGTTTGGGATGAACCATAGATTTCAACAAAACTATTTTCATAATTTTAAAGAAAGGTTTTTTATTAGGAAAATAGATCATTTTGAACTTAAAAGCAAACCACCTTTTATTATAAGCTTTAAAGAAAATCAAACTATTATGTTTTCCTATATGTACGAATGGCGTAGATAAAATGACGGACTGTTTTGAAAAGCTTAAAAATGCATAACGGGCCTAAAAGATAAATAAACTATCGGCAAATTTTATATTATTAACTACCCTCCCTTATTATTTCTAGGTCTAACTATTCTAAGCATTTTCAATAATAATACAAAATTGCATAATTAAATTACAACAACGTAATAAATAGGCGTAATGAAAAGACATTATTGACTAGGACGGATGAAGACATAATCCCGCCCTGTTGGTTTGGAAAGCTCGAGGTCAGAGGATGCAATGAATGTGGTGCACGAACATAGTGAGTCTCGTAGCGAGATTCTTTGTTGTTCTCCGAAGCATTACATGTAAAAGAAAGGAAAGAAAAGGATTAGTGTATGTTCTAAACTTTATTAATAATGCAAATAAATAAGGTAATCGTGTAATGCATATGTATTTTATTACTTGATTATATCAGCCCCAACTAACAGATTTTAGCAAAGTAAAGATCAAACATTGTCCAGCCCAAATTGGGCCTCGGTAAACTGGGCCAACCGAAACCAAACAGGCCCTAAGGGTGTGCAAAAACACAAAGAAAACCAGAAACTGAAGTGGTCAAGCTTCCTAGCTAAATCTTTAAGGGCTGTTAGTTTACTAAAAACAATTTTTGGGAATCGTGTGGCAAGCGAGAGATAAAAGCAACCTCCCAAAGCATTTATCGAGAGACTACCGGCTTAAAGCAACATTTATTCCTAAACAATCAACTAAGTTATGGTTATGCGGTTTTGACAAGAAGACATTTGGTTCATACAAGAACCGCTTTTAATTATTTCTATTCAAACTCGAGCACTTAGGAGACTCGATTATCGTACACTTGCGACTACATGAAAGCAGGATCACAAGCAAAATATATGAAAAACATCGGTTCATGGCCGAACTTTATTCAACAGATACAAAATGTCAACATATGCACATATTACTCGGGCCACTCATCACAGCGATATGGCGATTAAAGGACTCGAAGGTATTACATATTATCATGGATGTTTACTTTTGCACTTATACGAGATAAATGACTAGTTCATGGGACACTTTAGGGCGGGGAATGAACAAATATTTATTTAGACAATATTTCAAGCAGTGCGAGCCATTTAGGCTAAACTAAATATGCGGGTCTAATCGGGATATCTGGCTAGGCATATGACACTCTGAAATACGAGGCCATAGCTGAGAAATTAATATGCTAATGTGGGGGCATTTGAATATGTCAACAAGGTATAATGTAAATCAGTTTGGAATAGATACATGGACATGGAGGATGACCAAATAAACACCCGTAAACCGTATTTCGGATATGCGAGATCACTTAGGCCACTTTAAGCACACCTAATTTCATTCATGTTGTTCATTAGGTGCAGCGACATACGAAAATGAAGTATCACATGATTGGAATGATTATTATGTACACTAGAAGTTGAACTAATCAAGCGTATCATAGATAATGAACAACTACCAACAATTAGCGATGAATCGATTCTGAGCTCGATGCGATGGGAAGGTTTCAATTATTCATGTTGGCACGTATGAGCGAGGATCATGGCGGGGATTTAAACATACACAAGTTCCAAGTCATTATACTAATATTATTTCAAACACGTGTTTGTTTATCAACCAACATAGGTTCGATTAATACATTTGGTTATTTATCGATTTGAGCGATCCATGTCGAATCCATAATGAAATAACATATTAAGAACTTTATTAACTTGAGCGGTATCAAGAGTATAAGATAACTTTCATAACTTATGTTTGATCAAAATCGAGACCGTATTGGCGAGTTAGGCAACTAAAACAACCTATACAATATTGAAAGTACTTGAGCTAGGTATTTAACTTAACTAAAATGATTTGTATAGGAACGACTCAACCACGACAAGCACTCGTCCAGTTAGTCGTGTACAAATGATCATGATAAGGAACAACAACATCAAGCACAGTTTGAACAGAATCGTGCTAAAACATTCTACGGGACATAAATAACCATTAATCTTAACAATCTCAATCGATCACATAGCCTGATATCTCAACTTAAAATAAAGCGAAACTACAAGGAAGTGGGTTTACCTTAGAGCGTGACGAGGCGTCGTCTCGACTCGTCGAATCATTTCGAAGAATGGTGTTGTTTATGCGATTGAATAATGGCGACGATTTAAGAATTTTGTGGTTTCTTTTGGCTCTGTTGAGAGTAAAGAATTTGCTTTGTTGTCCTTGGACTTTGAAGACACCGAAGTTCCATACAGATAAATTATCAAATTTCGACCCCCTTTCAATGAAGAATGAAGGGGTTTTTTTATAGGCAAAAACTGAGTTTGAATTCGAAAAATAGCTGTCAGAGATCTGTTTTTGGAAGATTTGTTGGTTCAATTCGCGGATTTTTAGGGAGATCACGGGGTATGGGGTGTGCGAGTCGTTGGGGAGTGCGGGAGTGGGCATGGCGAGTCTAGTTAGGCGAGGCATGGGGGCGAAGGGACGGTGAAGTGAAAAGGAGGTGATTTTGTTTTGTTTAGGTTTTGGTTAGGAAATGGAGAAAAGAGGAATAAAGGGAAATGGGTGTTGCGGGCTTGGGTGTCGAGTCGCGGGTTAGGGAGTTGGGCGAATTAGGTGGGTATGAATTTTGGTTCTAATTTGAGGAAGATTGGATTTGGGCTAGTATTAGAATTGGGGGTTAGTTTTAAGTATTAGGTATTATATTGGGTATTAGTTTTAGGAGTTAATTTTAGGTAAAATTAATTAGTGGTAAATTAGGAATAAAAAATTGTGATTAAATTATTTAGGTGTTTTATTAAATCTAAATTATTACAAAAATAAAGACGGGCGTGCTATTTAATTAGTGTTTAATATTTTAGAATGTGATGCCGTTATTAAAACTTATTTGTGCATGTATTAATATATTATTGATGCATTTTATTATAGAAAATTATTTTGTAAAATTAGTGTAATTTTATAGTTAAGAACTGAACGGGAGGGTCAAAATTGGGTGTCAACAGTGGTTACCTTAAAACAGGAAACAAATGAAAATCATAGAAATGGTTACCTTGGATCAAGAAAAGCCCCAATAGATAGCAAGATATCGCATTGCGACCAATATTTGTCGTATTTCAACTTCATTTCCATTGCCATTGTTTGCAAGTGAGGCTTGGAGTTCAATTGAATATTTTCATCCAATAGCACCTTTACCCTCCAAAGCTCGGACAAAAATAAATTTACGGTAGGATAAAGTACGCTAATAATATTCGTAATATCCGCGAACACTTCTAATAACTTGCAAATATCATTAACCATCTCCCAATCACTATCATTCGGTAAATAGTGGATAAACGATGCATTCTCCTCTGCATACCTTGGCCAAACTGTTTTATAGAAACAAGCAGTGGCAACATTAACCATGTCGAATTCCATCTTGTTTTAGTATCCAAAACTTGTAGCCTGCCCATAAGATCTAACTCTTTAACTATCTTTTCAAAATGTTTGCATCTTGCCTCAGAATTGATAAATATTTTACACCCCCTCTTATTTTATCCACCTGATTTAATAACATCAAGGCCATCTTGAACCAACAAGTTCAAGATGTGTGCCTGTTTATCGTCACGTGAAATAATTGGCCATTTAATGGTAGGCGCCTCTTATTAGTAAAATCGCCTTGGGCGTGCAATCACGATTATCATTGGCGGATCATTATCCACGCTAATAGAGACAACTTTCTCCTTTATCGCCAATCATCCATAACCCTAATCAATTCCACAGCAAGTACCTCTCGAATGAGGTGGAGTACGTTCATGAAAGCCAACACTCTCTTATGAAGTTGCCATTTTGAGTCGATAAAATGAGAAGTTCTGGTCATGTAACCTATCTTTTGTTAGCGGACCACCAAATCGATAGTCAAACTAATCCTATTAACTTTAGACATTACTATTTTCATCTTTGTTTTCTCACCTTTATAGAAACTTTCACAGTCCGTCCTAACAGTATGTCGTGTTATCCTTTTGTACCATGGATATATCTCCTTAAAAACCGATTGAAGATAACACCTTCCATTATCATAAGCGGAAATTCATGCCTAAACCATATGGGCGGCAAGCTCTCTAACCTTAGCGTGGTTATATTGCCAAGTAGCAACACTCGGACTAGTAGCATCGCGAAATGTACCACTTATCTTTGTTTGTGTGGGTTCTTTTTCATTTGGCGTCTTTCTATTAAAACATTTTCCAAATGTTTTTAGCATTGAAGTACTACCGTATTTTGAATCAACTTTGAAAAGAGATCCACGCTTGCATTTCCACTTTTTAGAGCCGTGCAGGAGAGACGATAGGCATTTCTTTGTGTATGATTGATTTTTTCACGTACCGCTTCCCGTATGCATTACGCAATGGATCTTCCTCGCCTCGGTTGGTTGTGACGGCATTTGATCCATCTGTTTGACTATCGGATATTAATTGAGCATTGTCAATTAAATTCAAATGCTCTCGATTTCAATTCCACTTACGGTCTCATATCATCAATATCATCATGGTCATTCACTTCATGTAAGAATCTTGTGAAGTCATAGGAGTCATGAAGAATCTTGAAATGACATAAGTACATAACCTGACACAATACACAAATACCTGATAAGTTCAAGATTTATTACATAAATTTACAAGTTCTGACATGTTATTTTAAAAATTACTGATTTATTACATAGATAATAGAACATATTTATTACTTCAAAATTCTGATTTATTACAACATGTTATTTAAAATTACAGTTTATTACATAGAATCGTAAATTCTGATTTATATACATAGAAACGATTTATTACATTAAAAATTCTGATTTATTACATAGAATGATAGAAGTATAAAACAACCAACAGGACACCAAAATTTTTAAGTTTTAACAGAGAATCGTACTTTAATTTAACAATTTATGATATCGAATTACATAAAATTCTGAGAATAAAGTATTGAACATATAAAAAATAAATAACATCTTTGCGTATATTGTATTATGTATGATTATTGATTATTGAAGTATGAATATGATAGCATGAAGATTGAAGACCATACAAGTCCTGAAAGGAAGTGATGGCCAGGTAGTGATGAGTTGGGCGGTGTTGGGCGTCAGTCGGAGAAGAAGACGCTCGAGACTCGGCGATCGGCGTAGCGATCGCGATTCGCGAAGATGGGAACGACAATGGAGATTCGCGACACTGTTCGCGAGAAGACCAGTCGATACTCAGGAGAGAATCAAGATAGAAGAGGGTCAAGAGGAGTCGAGAACCACCGGATGGGAACAACGACAGTGGCGAATCGGAGATTTGCGAGAGGGAAGGGAACAGTCGTCAGTCGAACAGAGATGAGATCTTTGAGAAGCGTGATGAAATTTAGGGATTTAGAAATTAGGGTTATCTTAGGAAAATGTATTTATATAAGTGCAAAGCGGTTCTCTTCAGGGTTCTGGGACCGGATCTCTTATCGATCCGGATAAATTTCAAATACTCGTATCCGGACCGATTATTTTTCGGATAGGGCTGTTCCGGATACGAGTATTTGAAATTTATCCGGACCGATGAAGATCGGTCGATAACAGAAGCGTTTGGTACCTATATAAATACATTTTCTAAGATAACCTAATTTCTAAATCCTAAATTTCATCGGCTGCCGATTCATCTGTTCGGCGACGATGTTCCTCTCGCAAATCTCCGGTCGCGTTGTTCCGTCTGTGGTTCTCGACTGCTCTTTTATCTTGATTCTCTCTGTATCGGCTGATCTTCTCGCGACGATGTCGAATCTGTCGTTCGTCTTCGCGAATCGCTGACTGCTCGAGTCTCGGTGTCTTCTCCGACGAACGCCCAATGTCGACTCGTCACTCGTCGTCACTTCCTTTTGTGACTGTATGGTCTTCAATCTTCGTGCTATCATATTCATACTTCAATAATCAATAATCATACATAATATATGCATGCGACATGTTATTTATTTTTATATGTTCAATACTTTATTCTGAATTTTATGTAATTCGATATCATAAATTGTTAAATTAAATGCGATTCTCTGTTAAAACTTAAAAATTTTGTCTGTTGGTTGTTTTATACTTATCATTATGTAATAAATCTGTAATTCTTTAATGTAATAAATACATTCTATGTATATAAATCTGTATTTACGATTCTATGTAATAAATCTGTAATTTTAAATAACATGTTGTAATAAATCTGTTTGAAGTAATAAATATGTTCTATTATCTATGTAATAAATCTGTATTTAAAATAACATGTTGTAACTTGTAAATTTATGTAATAAATCTTGAACTTATTTGTGTATTGTGTTGTGTTATGTACTTATGTCATTTCAAGATTCTTGATGACTCTATGACTTCAGATTCTTACATAGAAGTGAATGACCATGATGATATTGATGATGAAGCATGAAATTGAGTCGAGAGCATTTGAATTTAATTGACAATGCTGATAATATCGATAGTCAAGCAGATGGATCAAATCTGTCAACCAACTGAATGTGAAGATCCATTGCGAAATATGGGAAGCGTATGCGTGAAAAATCAATCATACACAAAGAAATGTCTATTCTCTCGGATGGCTACAAAAGTGAAATGCAAGTGTGGATCTCTTTTCAAAGTTGATTCAAAATATGGTAGTACTTCAAATGCGAAAAACATTTGGAAAAATGTTTTAATAGAAAGATGTCAAATGAAAAGAACCCACACAAAGATAAGTGGTGTTGGTGATGCTACTAGTTAAGTGTTGCTACTGGCAATATAACCACGCTAAGGTTAGAAACTTGCTGCCATATTTTAGGGCATGAATTTCGTTTATGATAATGGAAGGTGTTATCTTCAATCGGTTTTGAAGAGATATATCCATGGTACAAAGGATAACACGACATCTTTAGAACGTGAAAGTTTCTATAAAGGTGAGAAAACAAAGATGAAAATAGTAATGTCTAAAGTTAATAGGATTAGTTTGACTTGATTTGTGGTGTCGCGACAAAAGATAGGTTATGACCGTAACTTCATTTTATTGACTCAATGGCAACTTAAGAGAGTGTTGGCTTTCATGTACCTCCACCTCATTACTGAGAGTGAAATTAGGGTTATGGATGATTGGCGTAAAGGAGAAAGTTGTCTCTATTAGTGTGGATAATGCATCGCGATGATAATCGCATTGCGTCACGGGCATTTTACTAATAAGCGACTACCATTAAATGGCCAATTATTTCACGTGCGATGTTGCACATCTTGAACTTGTTGGTTCAAGATGGCGATGATATTATCGATGGTGGATAAAATAAGAGGTGTAAAATATTTATTGAATACGGCAAGATGCAAACATTTTGAAAAGATAGTTAAAGAGTTAGATCTTATGGCAAAGCTGAAGTTTTGGATACTAAAAAGATGAATTGACATTTATGTTGCTTGCTGCTTTTCTATAAAACGATTTGGCGAAGTATGAGAAATGCATCGATCATCACTATTCTTAGAATGATAGTGATTGAGATGGTTAATGATATTTGCGAGTTATTAGAAGTGTTGTGAATATTATTAGTGGTACTTCTTATCCTACCGTAAATTTATTTTTGTCGAGCTTTGGAGGGTAAAGGTGCTATTGGATGAAAATATTCAATTGAACTCCAAGCCTACAAACAATGGCAATGGAAATGAAGTTGCTCGACAAATATTGGTCGCAATGCGATATCTTGCTATCTATCGGGCTTTCTTGATCCAAGGTAACCATTTATGATTTTCATTTGTTTCTGTTTAAGGTAACCACTATATAAAATTGTTATATAAAATAGTTATTCAAGATATATGAATCTCGAATCTACGAATCAAGCGGCGGTGCTTGTTCTGCGAATCTCTGAATCTGTTGTGAAAAAATAGTGCTTGTTCTGCGAATCTGTTATGAAACAATGCCGCTTGTTCTACGAATCTCTGTTAAGGACTACGAATCAGCGAGCAGCGGCGTGTTCTCTGAATCTCTGTGTAACCAGCAGGCAGCAGCCTCATTGTTGTTGTCTGCTGCTTGTTCTCTGAATCTCTGAAACAATGAATCTCTGCGAGTACCCAAATATACCAAATTTCTGCAGCCATCAGAAAGCCAGTAAGCCTAGAAGATGAACCTCATCTATATATAACTTACCGATATTATGTTTCTTATCATTAAAAGCGAAGCGGATAAAACTAGCAAGAAACTTCAAATATTACGATTGATCTTTTAGCTTGATCTTTTATCCAAAAAGTTTCAAATTTCGAGCCCCTCAACTGTTCTTGCATGAATCTACTTCAAATCATTCTAACAGAACAAGGAATTACCAAGCTAAAAGATTGAATCAGAAATTTGAGGTGTAAGTGTAACGTGACGTGACTGTGACACCATTATTCTTTGTCACGCTTGTTCTCTGTTAACATTTCTTGGAGAATTAACATTGTCTCTCTTTACTTTTTAGGTATAAAATGGTGTTTATTTCATGGGTTTATCCTTACATGTATGGGCCTAATGGTGCTATAAGAAATGAGGCGTTGTTATCAAACAACATATTGTCTTTGTTTAAGGAATATGAGAAAATACACAAGAAAGAAAATGGTGTGCAAGTTAATAGTAAAGAAGGGGGAAGTAGTTCAAGTTCATGGTTGGGAAAAAGAAGTTTTGAGATGTACCTTGGCGATTATCGAGGTAGTTGATAAAACAAAGTTTGATCTTGATTATTATCTTGAAGATGATCCACTTAGAGTTCGAGGGGAGGGGGAAAAGTTTGATGTCTTACAATGGTGGATGGTTAACGAACCGAAATATCCCATTCTTAGTAAGTTGGCGAAGGATGTTCTCTCTATTCATGTTACAACTGTTGCTTCAGAAGCAACTTTTAGTGCGGGCAAAAGAATTATTGACCCAAAGAGAGCATCAATGAAGGTAGAAACTGTTGAAATGCTAGTGTGTGGAGGTGATTGGGTTAAAGAGTTATATGGAATCAAGAAAGGTCACGGGCGCAGTATGGTATGTATTCCTTCATTTATTCTTTTCCTTTAACTATATGAATGTATATGTTGTGTTCTTTCTAATGTTTTAAAATTTGGAATGTAGCTTCAAGAAGAAGAAGAAGACGAGCATTTAGAGTATAACTTTGCAAATGTAATATTCTTGCCCGATTGATTCATTTGCATTATCCTTTTTAATTTTATATTGTACGTTGTGAATTGTGAATTGTGAATTTGTGATACTAACTTTTCTTAATATTTTGACTGTAGGATGAAATTTAACTCAACTTTTGAATCATGCGTTGTGGACTTGTGGTCTTGACTCTTGAGGACTTGTGGGGAAATAGATTTGGACTTGTAGTTTTCGGATTTTAATATTTTGGACATTTGGTTGTTCGGCTTGTTTCCTTGTAAAGTTTAATATTTTAGATTTAACTCAAATGTTTTGGTTGAACTTTTGGCACGTTTCTTGCTTACTGGACTGGCAGCAACATTTGCCTAATGTGTTTGGTTTTATTTTGCTGTTAATTTTAAATTTTTTATTCAAGGAATTGAAATTGGATACCACTTTACCTGTTAATGTTGCTGCATTTCTGTCATTTTTGAATTTTACTTGTTCTGTCGGTTCGTAGTGGGGCCAGGCAGGGCCGATATCGATAAAATTAAAGTCAGACTCGGTACGGCCAGGTAGATCGGACGGTCGGTCGAGCAATGGGCCCGATAGGCTTATCGGATCGGTCCGGATATATCCGATAAGCTTAACGGACCGGTTCCGGTATGTCGATACCCGGACCGATAACAACACTAGTCCCGCCTAGCGTTTTTTAGAACATTGAAATTAAAAAAATTTAACTAAATTTTTCATATATTAATTTGGACTATGTATCAACATCATTTTTTGGTAACTAAACTTTGTATTAATCACCAAAAATGAGTATAATGAAAGAACTCTTACAAGTTACAAGTCTCATTTTCGAGCATAGAAATCTTAGATTTTGAAATTATGATCTGAAATTTGTTTTTTACCAAAATTCTAACTATTCTTTTATTTTTCCAAGGTTTTTCCTAGTCTAAAATTTTCTTTTTTTATGTGGCTGAGTTCGTGAGATTGGGAAAACTTTGGAAAAAACAGGAAAGACGAATACATATTACTTGATTGACTGGATAATCCGTCTTATCTTAACTCTTTCAGTTTCTACGGCTACTACAAAAAGATCATTTTCAACAATGAAGATAATCAATATAAGGTTGCGTAATAAAATTTTGGGCAAGTTTCTACGGCTACTACCACCCCTTTAATATTTTGAACAAGCCGCCACTGTTCATAACCTTCATCTACTACAGCCTTACCGAAAAACCCATATATTTTCTCCTTAGCAACAGCATTAACAACTTTGTTTTTCTTGTATTCCCTTAGATCTTCCCTCACCTCCCTAAGTTCTTCATGTACATCACTTCTATAATCATCAGAAAGTTCAGAATCAGATCCATTCACTACCTCTTCTTCAGAGCTAGAATTTTCTATATCACCAGTGGAATTTTCTGCGCAGCATCTTTCTCCTGCTCATCTTCTATATTTTCTTCACTCCCTCCAAAAGAGTTTGGAGAAGAAGGATTTCTTACATCTAGATCTGTAATTGGTGTTGTATTAACTATTAAGTAGTGATGGATAGAAAATAAATAAATTGACATATTTTCTGTCCCCACTTGGTTGTGATAAATTACCAATAACCCCACCAATTACATGATGGGCCCCACATCCTCAAAATTTGAGTCACAGTAAACATAAATTTCTATTGTCTCTCCATCAGTACTGCTAGGTCTAATAAATCTGTCTTTGGTTAATTTGATCAAATTATCACCCTTAGGAGCAACATAAGTTGTCCCTAATTTATGAACTCCAATTCGTTAGCAAGATCTACCAATTCAAGAATAGAGAAATGATCAAAGCCAATGTTGAAGGAATGTTCAGTCCTACCCCCAACAAAAGTACGACCTACTTCACTCACCAAGATACCATCAATTTTGCATCTAAAATTAAAATACTTAGTAGCCATTAGAAAACCTACATATTCATTAACACTTTCAAAATTTCAGCAAAACAATCAAATACATGTACAATAGCAAAAGAAATTGAAGTAACAAAAAAACAACAGAAATAAGTAACATAAAATAGTAGCAAAAAGTCATGTTTGAAAACAGATAAAGGCAACACACTAATGCCCTAATACATCCCTAAATAATTAAGTTATAAATGAAATGCCAAAATAATCCTTCAACTAACTTCAATATAACAAAAACACCATGAAACACATGCTTCAATACAACCCTAACAATTGAATTTTCTACAGAGGTTTTGGGTCTTCATGAGTAGTTCTTGTCGACGATCCCTTGAAAAAGGTCCTTTGTTGAGTCGGCTTTCACCCCTGACAAAAGACTTTCCTTGGGGTTGGGACTCTTTGGACATGACAAGTTGCCGACGCTTCTGCCTTTCCACGAGTAAAAAATGTAACGATAGCTCAGAGAACTAGAGAGATAGAGCGAAATACTTATAGGGAGTAAAGAACGACTTCACTTTCCAATAAAATAGTACGAGTTGTAAAAGCGCGAGAGCTATATAGAACCACCCCTAAAATATTTCACTTATTACATAAATACCCAAACACATGCATGCACAAAATCAAGTATTTATTGTTGAATTTCAGTAGCCATAAACTCATTTGTTCTTAAAATTACGAATTTATATGATGATTTGTGCCTAGAAAACCCTAATCGCAAAAAAAAAGGTTGAAATCACTAACCTTTGAAGAAGAAAACAAAATGGAGCAACAACGTGTTGAAACAGGAATCGAGATCGAGAATGAGAGAATAAAGATGATGGAGGTTGTATACTTAGAGAGGAAGAGGGGAAAAATCGAGAGATAGAGAGATCTCGAGAGAGAGGAACCTTCTTTCTTTTATTAGAAAAATGAGTGTATGTACGTAAAATATCTGCATATGGGCAGATATATAGCCACAATGCACAATTACAATGTAAAAGGACTAATCTACCCTTTTAACCCTTTTAACCAATATCGTTTACACCCACCCCCCTCAAGCTAGGAGTTATGAAAATATTTTTCATTCCTAGCTTGTAGACTAAAGCTGCGTATTCTTTGTCGACGATGGACTTGGTAAGTAAGTCGTGAGTTGTTGTTCGAAAGCGAATCTTTGTGTTGATGGCGTGCTCGTATCTTTTAGAATAAAATGGCGATGCATGTCGATGTGTTTAGTCTCTCATGGAAGGCTGGATTCGCGGCAATTTGAATAGCGGACTTGTTATGCGTACACCTGGCGGTATGCGAATCTTAACTCCAAGATCTGAAGCTTGATCGCATGAGCCATACCACTACGCGCATTTGCCATAGCCGTATTATAACCTGCAGAGCTTCGAGAGATTGTGTCCTGCTTCTTTAAATTTCATGAGATAGATGAGGAGTAAATGCATCACCGTGTAACGATGGTGACCTTATTTGTTCACACAAGAACCCCAGTCAGCATCACAAAACACCTTGGTGAGGTATCTGGGCGGGCATCAAAATTCCTTGCCACAGTTTCTTCACATATTTGACAATTTTGAGACCAGCCTCCATATGTGACGTTTTAGGTGCATGCATAAATTGGCTTAGGCAGTGCACTGCAAATGTGATATCTGGTCTAGTGGTTGTTAAATACAATAGTCGACCAATCAACCTCCTGAAAATACTGGGATCCTTCAATAAATCATCGCTGGTTTAGTTCCTGCTGAATCTGATGTTGAGGCCACATGTTCATCAAACTCAATGCTCTGATACCATGTTGAAACAGGAATCGAGATCGAGAATGAGAGAATGAAGATGATGGAGGATGTATACTTAGAGAGGAAGAGGGGAAAAATCGAGAGATAGAGAGATCGAGATCTTATTGTCAAATTCAATGCTCTGATACCATGTTGAAACAGGAATCGAGATCGAGAATGAGAGAATGAAGATAATGGAGGTTGTATACTTAGAGAGGAAGAGGGGCAAAATCGAGAGATAGAGAGATCGAGAGAGAGAAAGAGAGGAACTTCTTTCCTTTATTAGAAAAATTAGTGTATGTACCTAAAATATCTGTATATGGGCATATATATAACCAGAATGCACAATTACAATGTAAAAGGATTAATCTACCCTTTTAACCAATATCTTTTACACAAGGACAGTCGATCTAAGCAGAAACCACTGATAGATTCGAACCTCACTGGAACCCTAGACAGCAACCAAGGCCACCGGGAACCCTAATCAACGAAATCGAACCCACTCAACTTTAGTAAACCAAAGAAACAACAAAATGTTACCAGATTGTATCGAGATTTCTACAATAAAACGTCACTGGAACCCTAAGGTTTCAGTCAAAGAGGGTTTGAATGAGAGAATGTTCTCGTTTTTTAGAGAATAGGGGTGATTTATTTGGGCGATCGATTAGTAGGTCGGGTTATTAAATGGGTTGGGTTTTAAATTAATAGATGACTTTAATTTATCTACGTGGATGACACATCAGACTAAAATTTCATGTGGACGTTGCTAAGATCTGCCAGCTCAAGATTGTATTAAAATTTATTTAGGTAAGACAAGGGTGGGATGTCTTGAAGACTAGCAATAGTTTGGGAGAACAAAATTGCAAATTGCGTCAAGTTTAGGGGTGTTTTAACCACTTAAGCCTAAATTTACTTGTTGAAGGCCCGGAAAAAAAACTAGCCAAGTTCACGAGGTAATCAAGACTACAAACAGTTAGGTACAACTAATAATCCATGCAAGTTTAGGGGCGAGGGGGGACGTGGGTGGAGGTGGGGTGGGGGGTGCCTCTATTATGCGAATAACTTTGACTACCCCTTAATTGAGTACTAAGCTTTTGACATCACCGACTAACACCATATGACCAATGATGATGACATTTCATGAAAATCTATATGCAAAATCACGACCTGACTCCGAGAAATGGTAGCCAAAAATGGAGTTCTTATCAAAAGCTTTGCTGCTACATCGGTGTGTAAGTAAAATAATCAATGTCGAACTGCTAGTTTACTGAAATACAAAATGATAAAATTGAGCTGGCAAACCTAGCTAAGAAAACATCTGATGAAACAAAGTTTAAACCTTAAGACCATAAGCTTTTTGCCAATTTAGTCACTCATAAATGAGCTTGAAGGGTACAGATTAGTTTGTCCCGGTGGGACTGATATCCTCATATGAGACTAGACCCCTCTGTCGAATTGGGGAGGTTGATCTCGAACTACTAGGTGCTGCAGATCCTACTTTTCTACTGTGCTTCCTTGTAGCAGCATCAGGAGATCGAGGAGTCACTGAGTCACGGCTTCTAGATCTTGAGGCTGACCTCCTAGTGGGAGAACGCTGATCATCCACACGAGGCCCAAGACGAGACTTCAATCTGTCACTGATTTGCCGCTTTTCTCTAGGGGAACGACTGCGTGAACGGCTCCTACTTCGACGCCTAGGGCTGTGAGAAACACTTCTACTTCGACTCCTGCGCCGGTATCTACTAAACAAAGAAAAAGGAAAGGGGTTAAGGGATGTGAAGTCATTTTTACATGCTTACAATCCTAAATGGAACAAAGAGTAAGCCAAAAACTCAAACATCATAGACAGAAGAAATTGAAGCGCTGAAACTTTGGACATATGAAGAGACATTCAGAACAAACAGAACATAGACAGGAACTTAGGAGGAAAACCTGGGTGGACTTCTGCCTCTTGGTGACCGTCCGTTCCGTCCCTGTGGAGAGCGCCCAGAATAGCTTCTATAGCTTGAGTATCTAAAAAGATAAAGTATTTAGCATGCATAACAGACTTTCCCCACTCACAGACATTTTTACTTTTGAACTTGATTTACCTATCACGATTCCCCTGATTATTTCTCCCACCCTGGTAATAAGGCCTGTAAGGTGCACGCTCAGGAGATGGGGTGCGATAGCGTCTTGCAAATGAATAACGATCAGTGAAGCCACGGCCTTTCCGGACTCGCTTTGAAGTTCCATCTGGAGAGCGGTTTCCGGATAAATCCCTGCCAGGACTAGAGCGAGATGGCTGAGTAGCTTTTTGTGAAGGACTCTTTGAAAAACTTCTCTCCTTTGATTCAATTTGAAGACTTCCATCATTTTGATCAAGTCTATCAGGTACTTTTGCTGGGCTCATACTTCGACTGCTCCGGCGGCTGGGACTTGGCTTCCCCTTAGGACTTGGTGTTGCACTCCTGTTTATCATGCAAAGAGAGAGAATTGACTTGTGAAGATATGTAACTAATATGAGCAGCCACATAAACAAGTACCATATCATGAAGCATCTAATAAAGCCAAGGAACGGACCTGGATCTGCTGGAATTATCAGATTCATAAATTGTGGCGAGAGTCCTGCCAGTTTGTACATTTCCACCATGACCATTATTTCCAAGCTTACCATTCTTGGATATTTCACCCTCTTCGAGATTCTGTTGCTGCTTCAAAACTACTTGTCCTTCTAGAGGGATTGATGATTTCTTCCCCAAACCTGTAACATAAGATAAACGAATAAGTTGGTTAATCTTCTTATAATTCATGTTTTTCCAGTTCAGTGAGTAAAATTGAAAGTGACCTTTTCGTGCAGAATGATTGGGCCTGCCATTTTCATCCTCAGAACTATCACTGCTGCTGCTGCTCATACTCCGACTGTCTGTGTCACTAGAACTCTCAGAGCTCCTGAAATACAATGAACATTAAATAAATCTACTGAACCAGTATCAAGTACAGTTTAATAACACAGATGAGGGCTGACAGAAAATAATACCACTTGCGTCTCGATCTTTTACTTCGATGAACTCTTCTCTTAGTCCTCTTTCTGTCTTTTTTCTTCCCACGTCGACTCCTTTCTTTCTTAGTCGATCTCTTCCTCTTCTTACTCCTTCCATCACCTGAAGAACTAGAAGAATAGGAGTCCAGCTTAGAATCTGAGTCAGAGTCTGAAGAGGAATCAGTATCTGTCTCAGAACTGTAAGAATCAGATGAAGAGTATCTCCTCTTTTTCTTTTTCTTTCTATTGGTGGATGCTTTGTGTTTCTCCTTTTCTTCACTGTCTGAATCATCATCAGAGGAAAGAGCTCTCGCTGACTTTTTATTTTTCCCTGGAGACAATGGCGAAAATATATGAATGAACAACAGAAACAAGACCACACAACCATCTATTACATGAGGCAGTAACACTGCAGAAGAGTAGGAACATCTTAGTCTGTAGTAACACTGCAGAAGAGTAGGAACATCTCTGTCTGTAGAGAGATAAAATCACCTTTCTCTGCTTTGGTTGTGTCATTACTTTTCCTCTCAGACATTTCACCACAATCCACAATTTTCACAAGCTCGGATGGCTTCCCATCATTTGTCCCCAACTGTTCAATTTTCTTCACAAAATCCATTCCATTTACAACTTTTCCAAAAACAACATGCTTCCTGCAACAGAAATGTAGATGCTTCATTATAGGAATTAGGTATTTGACGTATTGTTATAACCAAAGTTATTTCTTCTCCTAGTAGGATTTGGAGTACAAGCCAACAGGTATGTCAGGGGGGTTCTGAGTGAAGGAGAAAACAATGATGAAAGTAATGTGCACTCATATATCAGATAAATACCCGTCGAGATGGGGAGTTCTCTTAAATGTAATGAAGAACTGGGATCCATTTGTATTAGGACCACTGTTTGCCATCGAGAGAAGACCACCCTCAGTGTGGTCAACTTCAAAGTTTTCATCTACATGGAGAAACAATTACCATCAGTAACCAGACATACTACCATTTATCAAACATTGAAAACATGTATGCTAATGTACCTGCAAATTTCCCTCCATATATACTCTCTCCACCCGTGCCTGCAAAATATTAAAAGTATGTGCCTTACTTGTCTGGGCTAGAAGTTGGAAGTTAAAGAGTACTCTGCACCAATTGACAGTTCAGAACCCAGAGGGGGAAAAGGCATACCATTCCCTTTGGAGAAATCGCCGCCCTGTAGAAAACAGGAAGAGGTCATGAGACTGATGATTATTCCCCAAAATATTAACTAAGGTGGGAAATCTAGAAGCCCTATGTAGATTGCGCAAGAAACATCAAGGCAAAATAGCTATATTCTTAAATGCCAACTATAGTCATCAACCCGAATTCCGGAATTATCACATATCAAGCTGGGGGATACAATTGATCTTCCTATGAGACCTCCAAACTAAGGTAAAATAAATATAAAAGTACATCAATTCCAACATTGTTTATTTTCAAAGGACAAAGAATACTGTTGAGAATATAATCAAATATTAAAAGTGTGCTCCTCTAATAGCTTAAGTTAGATGGTCACACACTTTAACATGGTATCAGAGTAGGCAAAGGTCCTGAGATCGAATCTCACCGTCACCCATTATCAAAAAGAATTTCCACGTGCTTGGACCATGAAAAAAATCAAGCCAGCACGTGAAGGGGCGTATTGAGAATATTATCAAATATTAAAAGTGTGCTCTCTCTAATAGCTTAAACTTTTAGATGAGAGGGTCACACACTTCAACAAATACAAATATCAAAGAGAGAGAGAGAACATACTTGCGCCATAAACCCTTTTATTACACGGTGAAATAAGCATCCTTTGTAGTGCAGAGTTTTCCCCGTAGTTTCTCCAACTCCCTTCTCACCTTCAAAACACAACATATAATTTGATATCACAACACTCACAAGATCAACCAATTATGCTCATGAAATCGTCCAAGCACTAAAAGCCAATAAAAGGAAAATAATATTAATGAAACAATCAAAAGACCATGCACAACGATTCATATTGTGTAGTAATGTGATTCCTTAATGACTCGGTGCACACATGAATAGGAAAAAATTCAAATTCTTAAACCAACCTTTCCCTCATCGCAAAATATAATAGTAGTAGTGTTAAGAAAATGATCATTGCGTCCAACTCAACCCTAATACTAACTTATTTAAGTGAGGTTTATTTAAGAGCATATAAGGAGACAGCAACTCATTCCCTTAACCAACATGAGATATTGATGCCGCCCCCACATGCCCAGACTTGAACAATTAGAGGTTGAGCAAGGCCCATGGTCTATTTTCTCGTAATAATCAGAGCCAGACCTCTCTGTTCTTGCATTCTCCCTACTTGAATAACTGCCATGTGGATAACATAACATGTTTTTTATAAGGATATGGATAACATAACATGTGGGATCCACCATTAGAAAATAAACCACATGGATAGGTCTAACATTGATTCCATGTTAAAGGAAATCAACACTGGGCCTTAAATCAATCCCAAACATTAGCTCATGGCTGAGGATTCAAGACAGAGACAATAACACATTCCCTAAACCAATGCGAGACACGCTAACAAACAGCATCACTAATAAACTTCCAGCTCTAAGTTACTCATCAATGAACAAAATTCCCTGACCCTAAGTAACATTACATTACCCAACCCGCACAGTTTTATTTATCCATCATGGAGAAAAGGGACAAAGAAATAACTTCATCCAAAAATTACAAATCACACCCTTGAAATTTGGGAAATGGCTGGACTATCGCTATTATTTGTTCACATATATTATCAAAAATATCGTCGAATGGATCCTTGGTCCGCATAAAACTCGGTAGCACAGGGAAATCCGCTTGGGTGAAAAAGGCGGGTAAATTAATTCAATCGGTAAATCCATAAATCATCATATTTTGATTGACTAGACGGGAAATGGTTGGACCATAGCTATTTTGTTCACATATATCATCAAAAGATTGTTGAATGGATCCTTAGTCTGCATAAAACTCGGTAGCACAGGGAAATCCCCTAGAGTGGAAAAGGCGGGTAAATCTAATTCAATCAGTAAATCAATAAAGCATATTTTGATTGACTAGGACAGGAAATGGTTGGACTAAAGCTAATTTTTGTTCACATATATCATCAAAAAAATCGTCGAATGGATCCTTAGTCTGCATAGAAATCGGTAGCACCGGGAAAATTGCTTGGGTGAAAAAGGCATGAAAATCTAGTTCAATCGGTAAATCCATAAAAATCATATTTTGATTGACTAATACAGAAATTCACAGAACTACAGATAGTCTCCAATTTTTCGGAGCAGCATTTTGAATGGTGTTATTAGGCCTACATTATGGCAGGGAAGATATATTTTTCATTAAGGCCAAGGGATTTCATAAAACAATGGGTAGTCTTACAATTTCTGGAGCAGCATTACGATGGTATTCACTGACCTACATTATGGAAAGGCAGAGGGGATTTTCCTTAAGGCCCCTCACAATGACGCACAACTTCTATTCCACTAATTAACACACATTTAGAACCTTGCTTAATTTATGTCCATCCTAGAAGTATGACAAAGATAGAACACTGAAGAAGTTTTATCTTACCTTTTTTCTTATTTCGAGGGGGGGGGGGTTATGGGGGCCTCAAACTAAGTACTCCTTTAGCAGAAAGCAAATAACGTTTCGAGAAATATACCTGTGCAGAGTGACCGGAAATTTTCTGCAGTCCTTGGGACAACATCTGCAAAGAGCTGCACATTTCCAAAAAAGTAACGCAAATTGGAATATATGACATATCAGAAACAGTTTCACAACATGGTTTCATACGGAAGAAAAAGGAAGAAATTCACGAAGGTTGGTAAAATTTAGTTCATATATTACCTCAATAACAATTCTTTCTGCAGCCTTTCCATCAATTGATACATCTAAGAACACGAGAGGATTTTTCTTCTTACTCATCCTTGCACCTCAAGCCTAGAGATGTTGAAATATCATTTCAAGTTAGAATATATTCTAAACAAAATAAATTCATAAAAGTTCTTAGATTGTTAGATCAAATAATAAAACTATCCTCACAAATATGGAATTCTTAGTCATACTTGTCATAGAGGGAGGGGTTTAGAGGATGACATGAAAGCCACAGGAAAACTATCAAGTAACAAAAAACAAAATATCATCGACGATTTCATCTACTTCCTCTCTCTATAAAGAAAATAAAAATTATTTTTCTTAATTTGATTTGGTAACTTGAAGTTATAAAGCAGACAAAAAAGCTAAAGAATGTTTGAGTTGAACGGGTTGAGTCATGACCCATTTAATCCAAATTGACTCAAGCCAACTTTGAATAAGGTCATGACTAACCACCATTTTACCCCGCCTAATGTTGACCTAACCTGCCCATTTGACACCCCTAGTACTCCGTAACTTGTTGAAACTATTGCACTTGATTGCTTACAGTAAGTATCAATTTGACTCCTCACTCCTATCACCATTGGGAATTATGCTTAGGCATGAACCTATCATAACAATTTCTTGTCTACAGCATGAAATATTAAACCCCGACAAGTTTTTGGACAACATATTCACAAAGAACGGAATTATTAGGCATAAATTAATATTAAAACATATATAAATATGCCCAACATCAGGTCTTAATAAACCCTACCTATTTCTTTGTACGGAACAATAACCAAAGGTCCAACATTAAGCTCTAGCTCAATGAAAATCAAGACACCCTAAAACTAAATCACCGAAACCAAACCAATCTGGAAACTATCATGGACAGAATACTGAGAAAAAATTAATGGAAAAAATTGACTTTTTTTTGTTATTCGAGAAAAGGGAAAACTCATAAACCCCAAATAAATTCACAACAGCTACAATGCAGATCGACAAGCACCGAGTTAACATTATAAAAAAGAATAATTTGCAGAGAATGCTGAAGAGAAATTAAGTGGACCAAAAAAAGATTCTTTTATTAATATTTTGGGAAAAGGGCAAACTCCTAAACCCCAATAAATTTGCAGCAGCTACAACACAGATCAAAAAGCACCATGTAACATTGTAAAGTTACATAATTTCCAGAGAATGCTAAATAGAAATTAAGTGGACAAAAAAATTTTGGGAAAAGGGAAAACTCTTAAACCCTATTAGTTCGCACAAGGTATAACTCGCACCCTCCAGATTTTCACTGTAAAACAGCATAATTTGCAGAGAATGCTGAATAGAAATTAAGTGGGCTAAAAAAAGATTCATTTTAAATCAATTTTTTTAAAAGGATTTTTTTTTAATCTTTGGATGAAAGGGTAAACTCTTAAACCCTAATAATTCACAGGAGCTATAACTCGCCATGGACATGCTCCAGATTTTTCACCGTAAAAGGGTGTTAACATAAAAGCGAGATTTCATCAAAGAGTAACAATTGCACAAAAAAACAATAGAAAGAAACAGAAGAACAGAAAGAAGAAACAAACTCAAATCAGGAACTTAAATAGTGTAAAAATTAATGGAAAAAAATCAAAATTTTATTTTTGGAGAAAAGGGCAAACTCCTAAACCCCAATAAATTGCAAAAGCCCATAATTTACAGAGAATACAACAACAACAACATAACCAATATAATCCCACCAGTTGGAGTTTGAGGAGGGTAGAGTGTACGCAGATCTTACCCACCTTTTGACGAAAGAGACTGTTTCTGATAGACCCCGGCTCAAGTAGATAATTTACAGAGAATGCTGACAAAAAAAAAGATTCTTTTTTTTTTAATCTTTAGGGAAAAGGGTAAACGATTAAACCCTAATAACTCACAACACCATACTCCAGTTTTTTTCACTGTAAACCCACATAATTAGCAAAAGGGTATTAACATAAAAGCAAGATTGCGTCAAAGAACAACAATTAATTGCAGATAAAACAACAATAGCAAGAAACAGAAGAACATAAGAAAAAATCAAGAACTTAAAGAGTGTGATGTACTACCAATTGCTATTTAGGGTATTCCAATAGTGAAGTTGAAGGTCCAAAGCTGTTGCATTAGCTTTAACAAAGAGAAGATGCCTCCATTTATGTTTTGTGGGAGGCCGCGATGGAAGTGATGAGAACGAGGGTGTGTGTGTGTTCACTTGTCTAGTAAACGTACTTCTTAGTACCACATACAAAATTATGTTATCGTCCAAAATAAGAAAAAGATGGAAATTAGGTTTTTTTACTAATTACTATGGTTAATTTTTCAAATTTTTATGCATCAGTGTGAAAAGAATTATAGCATTAATTTGAAAATAACTCAAATAACTTGCAAGAACAAATTTATGCTAATCATGTTTATATTATTTACATTATTAGAAATATAAGTGAGTTAAATTATTTTTAAGTAGAATTCTTTAGCTTATATGTTTTCTGCAATACGTGTTTATGAAAAGAGGGGCATGCCTGATAATATTTAGAAGTAAATATAACATTATCACAACGAATTCCTTTCAATTTCAATTGCCAACTGTCTATAGGCTAGTGGGGTGTCAGGTATGCCGTTTTGGCTTAAGTTGGGCAGGGTTAAGATGAACTGAATAAATAAATTGGTCAATGCCTAATCCATTCAAAGTTTACATGAGCGGGTCAAGATGAACTAAATGATGGGTAATAACTCAACTTAACCTATTATTTTTACAAATTTCAAACTTACCTTTTATGATGTTATTTTATTTTGTATCATATTTGATATTTTCATATCTTTATTTTTAAAATAAGAATAATATTTTTAAATTTTTTTTATAAAAGCAAATAAATATATAAAATAATGGGTGGGAAGGCAGGGGTAGTGGGGGGGGGGGTGAGTAATGGGGTAAGAAAAGTTTCTCATTTTTTTATAAGAAAAATATATATATAAAATAAAAACTTCAGGTGGGTGGGTGGGGGCGGGGATGAGGTAAGCAAAATTTTCTCATTTTTTATAAAAAAATTATAAAAGTAAAATAAATATATAAAATAGAAAATTTGAAGATGAGGTGGGAGGGCGGGGTAATGAGGGGAGAGGTGTTGGGTGATGGGGTACGAAAAATTTCTCATTTTTTAATAAAAGTTTATATATAAGTAAAATAAATATATAAAATAAAAAAATTAGGGGTGGTGTGGGAGGCTAGGGGGGTTGGGAGGGTAAGAAATATAATAGTTAAAAAAATATGAAATATAAATTTGAGGATGGGGTAGGGCATGGGTGGTAGGGGGTAAGGGGAGGAGGTAAGAAAAAAATCATATTTTTTATATTTTTTTATAAAAGTTAAAAGAATATGAAATATAAATTTGAAGATAGAGGTAGGGCATGGGGTGGGGATGGAGGGGGTAGGTAAGAAAAAAAATATTTTTAATAATTTTTTTATAAAAGTAACAAAAAATATGAAATAGAAAATTTGTGGATGAGGTGGGGGTGGAGGGGGGTAGGTGGGGAGGTAAGAATTTTTTTTTATAAATTGTTTATAAAAGTAAAAAAATATAAAAATAGAAATTTGAGAATGGGATAGGGATATGGGTGTGAAGGCCGGGAGGTGGGGGTAGAGGTGGGTAGGGTGGTAGGGAGGTAGGGTGGGTGGAGTAGGTAAGGTAGGGGACAGGGGGCAGAGATGTGAGGGTGGTTCAGTGCTTGGGTGGGGGTTGGTATAGGGGAGGGGTAGGGTGGATGGAAGTGTGGTGGGTGGTTGGGGTGCGTTGATGTATTTTTATTGTTCCGAAATAATAAAGGATTTTTTAAAATAATTATTTATAAATAAAAATCTAAATCCAGAGTGGAGCTCTAATCGTTAAGATTGCCCATTTTCATGAGTCAATATTTGGGCATCATTGTGGGTTTATTTGGGTTGTTGATTTATGATGGGTCAGCCCAACCCATTATCAAAATCACTCTTGTCCAAACCCATAAAATCTTGGGTGGATCATTTGAGTTTGGGCTAATTTTGTCACATCTACACTCTTCTCTCCTTCAGAGATGGGGAGTGCGGTGACGGAGTCCCAAGTGATTTTTTTTGTAAATCTAGATCTTAAATTTTAATTATTAGGTTTAGGACCTCGATTAGGATTAGCGTTAATTAATCACAATGAAGTTAATATATTTTCGTCCTAACGATTTTAGAAAATAAAAATAATAACTATGTCAAGCCTTCAAATCAGCCTCAAGTTTTAAAAAATATATTTTGATCCGAATCTAATTATTAATAATATATATAAAGGAGGGACATAGACCCGCCTAAGTGACGCTCTACAAAAACAGGAATCTTTGCTGTCCAGGGACAATCTAATTATTAATAATTACGACTTACCAGGTTCAGGTAGCGACCATTATATCTTTGCTGTTAATGCCCAAAGCAACTGAACTCATAAAGTGGTGACCAATTTTGATGATTCACCGCAACAAAACAGAGGTATCCGGACAGGATGAAAGGGACGAATAGATGAAGCTGAGGGCGACGAATCCAAGCAAGACGAAGAGAAAATGACTGAATTTGAGCAATTTTACAATCTAGAATGACCCGGGGGAAGGGAATTTAATGGCGACAGTCGTGAAGAAGAAGAAATACTTGAGGCAGCTGGTTTTTTTTTGGGGAAACTATTAATAATTAGATTCCGATCAAAATATATTTTAAAATTTGGGGCTGATTTGGAGGCTTGAAATAGTTATTATTTTTATTTTTTAAAACTATTGGACGAAAATATATTTTTTAAAATTTGACGACTCATTTTGACTCTCAGATAACTTCATTGCGATTAATTAGCGCTAATCCAAATCGAAATCCTAAACCTAATAATTAAAGTTTAAGGTCTAGATTCCAAAAAAAAAAAAAAAACCTACCTGAGATCTTGTCACCGCACTCCCCCAATCTCTAAAGGGAGAAGTGAGTGATCTAATTTTCAAATTACTAATTTATTTATAATTTTAAGGGATCTAATGGTATAAATATTTTTTCATTGATGCATAGAATTTTGAAAATTTAACCATAGTAATTATTAAACCTAATTTTCCATGTTTTTATTTTGGACAATAACATAATTTTGTGTGTGGTAAGAAATATGTTTACTAAAGACAAGTGAATACACTATGACCCTGCAACACACGCACACCCTCGCTCTCATCACTTCCATCGCGTCTCCCACAAAACATTAATGGAGGCTTCTCTTTGTTAAAGCTAATACGAATATTTGGACCGGGGGTGGATTATACCTTGGGCCAGCTTGGGGCCTGGCACACCCTGATTTAAAAAAAAATTGACTACTAGTATTGACCCACTGCCTTTTCAAAAAAAAAGATTTAACATATTGAAAAATCATGAAGTTACTACTCTAAACCACGTGCGTGAGTGAAGAATTGCAATTTTCAGCGACAACAAGTAGAACGACAACGAAAGTTTTCTCCAAGTGTGTAGTATTCTCTCTATTATTTTATTAGGTTATTTGAAGGTTTTGTAAATATAATTTTTGGGTTTAATTTGGATTGTTAATTATGATTGCAAATTAGGGAAATAATTAATTTTAAACCAATTCTTTTATTGATTGGGTTTGATGAATTGTTAGAAATATTTAATATATGATAGTAATATTGTGGTCCCAATTCAATTTTAGTTAGGCGATTGGTTATTTTAAATGTTTGATTTTTTTTGTCAGATTTGAGATTATTATACCAATGTCAAAACCACAAAAAAAGATTAGTTCGTTCTTTAAAATAAAAGAACCTACTAAACCTTTGAAAAATGATGCACCTGTGGTAAATGAACATGTTACAAATGTCGGGGTTTCAAGTGAACGAGAAACTTTAAAGTGTGATAGGCCGAGAGAGCTTAGTATCAATTCTATTAATTATGATCCTGCTAAGCGAGCTCAAATTTGGGAATATCCTTTTGGCCAACGTGATGAAGTTAGACGTGCTCATATCAATGAAGGTCTTTGTCACCCGGATGAAAAATATGTTTTCCCGTATTCAGGTCCCGTTGGCCATCAAAGAAGTTGTCAACATCATTGGTTTATAACTTTTCCATGGTTGGATTATTCAAAGTCAAGGGACAAACTCTTTTGTCATCCATATTTTTTGTTTAATAGTCCGGGCAATTAAAAAGTGTTCACAGTTGATGAATTTCAGAATTGGAAAAGGGTAGGTGGAAAAGATTGTGCTTTCTTGACTCATATGGGAGATGTGAATTCAACCCATGACAAAGCTGTGCAATCTAGGTTGGATTTACTAAACCAACCTCGACATATAGTTCACTCATTTGAGAAACAAAGTACACAACAAAGATAAGATAATAGGTTGCAGTTGAAAATCTCGATTGATGCGACAAAATATTTGACACTTTAAGGATTGGCATTTAGGGGGTATAATGAAAAACATGACTCTTTGAATCGGGAAATTTTCTTGAATTGGTTGAACTTTTGGCTTCTTATGACAAGAAGGTCGAGATAGCGTTTAAACAAACTTCTGATACTGAAAATGTCTCTTATACATCAGGGAAGATCCAAAAAGAGATAATAGAAATCTTTGCGAAAAAAGTCAGACAAAAAATACGAGATGAAATTGATGACTCTTTCTTTTCTATTTTAATGAATGAATCTGAAGATGTTTCACACAAAGAGCAGATGGTAATTGTGATGAGATTCGTTGATAAAGAAGGAACATTAATGGAGCGATTTTTTGATCTAGTACATGTGAAGAACACTTCATCACTTACATTGATGAACGAAATTCTTTTGGTCCTTTCTCGAAACAATCTTGACATTAGAAAAGTACGTGGACAAGGATATGATGGTGCGAACAATATGTGGGGTCATCTCAACGGATTGGTTGATATTCAGATTGGTTTCTCTTGTGCTTACGCTCCCGGTTTCCACTGCAACAAATGAACGTGCATTTTCAACTACAAAAATTATGAAGAGTCGACTCCGCAACAAAATGTTAGATGATTATCTTACAAATACTTTGTTATTGTATATTGAAAGCGAAATTGTCGATGACTTTGACATAGATGCTATTATCAATGACTTTCGTGATTCGAAAGAACGTAAATTGTTATTGTAATATAGTTATTTGAGCGCTAAACATATTTTTATTTTATTTTAGTCGTCTCACCTTATGATTATTTCGTTAGTCTACCCCTGATTTGGACCCAAAACTACAATTGTTAGTACATCACACTCTGATGGTAGAACATGTAACCAATAATTCACGGCTTATGGTAATAAACTCCACTTTGTATTGGTTCACCTATGACCTCCACTTGTATGGATATGTATTAAGCGCAAGAGATGGTTGCGATCTCTTATAATTCCCGTGGTGGAAAGAGTGGCAGCCACCGACGTGGTGGCAGGGACGGCTGCCAGTGGCAACCGAGGGCTCAATGGGGCAGTGGACCGACGCTGTGGGCCTGGAAGTGGCCTTGAACCGTGCCTCTCTACCCCTTCCCCTCGAGCAATTGGGTCAGGCCCATGCCGAGACAAGCCGACCAGCAACCATGAATTCTTGGGCCACTACCGAACCAGTGGCAGTAGACCCACTCGGCACTAGTGACCCCGATCGACATCGAGGCGCAATGCACACTCTTGGGCCTATCTCAACCCAAAAAGCTAATTTGTAGGGTGATGATTGTCCAAGTCCATGTTCCAATTCCATTTTCGATGTGAAAATCTTAACACCATGTCTTACCATTCTCTGTGATAGAGAATATATTAATATTCTCTATATATTCTGTAATTATTATTCTAGTGTAATTATGTAAAGTTGAAATCCTTCTCCAATTAGGTTTAGAGATCATTCTCTAATTAGGTTTTGTAATTGTAAACACCTATATATATTGGATTAATGAGAATCCTCCAACCAAGGAGAATTACACTATTCTATATGGTATCAGAAGTCAAACCATACCCCATCCCTTCTATCTAAAGTCCCTAGCTTCAGTTGAACAACAATCTTTAAGCCTTCAACTTGCTTCATTTCTCGGACTTTTAGTCCTTTTGTTCTCTAATAGAGAAGTAGCAACAACCTTTAGCCTTGAAAGCCTAGTGTAATGTTCTTCCTCAGCCAAAGATTCTTCTTTTACAGACTTGCCTTGATCAACATTGAAGCCAAAATCTTTGCATTGTTTCTAACACCCAATTGACTCAACTTTTCAATTCTATCACCATATTTCAAAGAATTTTGTTATACCAGTGGTTCGTGCCGCGTATGGGAGCGTCTGCGAAGGAGTTAGGACTGAAATCGAAAATTTCGGTCGTGGCCTCGTACATGGCGCCGAGGCGTGCCGCGCCAAGGCTGGGAATTCAGTGTCCGCAACGGAAGTTAGAGTCCGCAGGTTGCAGCCGCGCCGGCGGAAATCGCGAAAAACATAGGAAAATCTGATCTTTTCTTTTAAAAGGCGTGGGAGGTGATGTTGTCCCCCATCCGATTTTCAGACGTTATATTGACCAAGTCTTGAAGACTTGGTCATCTTTCATCTCTCTTAGTCAAAAGCTCTTCCTTCTCTCTTAAAAATTTCAAGCTCCTCCTTCTCTCTAAAATTCCAAGAGATATTCTAGCCTTAGGAAAAATCTGAAAAGTAAAGGCAGAAGGAAGCTGGCTAGCTGTGAAGGTTGTTGTGGTGGTGTTCTTGGAAAGGAAGCTAGCAAGTTGTTGGAAAAATTTGGCTAAAGCTCTAAGGTAATGATTCTTCCTTTATAATTAGTTTTTAGTGTTGCATGTTAAGAAGAAAGAACTTGTGGTAGTAAATAATGCTCTTAGAGTCATCAGATGCAAGAAATGTGGTTTGGGTATGAAAGATTTGACTAAAGAGGTTATGTGAGCATGTTGTAGCCTAAAAATTACCTTAAACTTGTTAAGATTAATTGTTATAACTTATGGGGCAGAATTTTACACACCCAAGTTTAGGTGTGTAATCCCCGTTGTGTTGGTTTGGATGTTGGGCCTTAAATGTGGCGTTTGAGTGTTAAAAATCGGCCTTTGAAAAGGTGGCAAAGTGAGTAGAAACAAAGGAAATGCTGCCCAATTTTCCATAGGAATTAGTAACCTTGAACTTGGAAATATTCTACTTTGAAACTAGAAGTTAATAAACGTATTATGGTCATTATAGGTTGACGTATTACGTGCGATAGTTGGAATTAACAAGTGGATTGACCGAAGAGGTATGTAGAGCTTTCCTATCTCTTGAGCATGAGTAGTTGTATCTATGTAGTACGGTATACGTACAAGATTTGATAATCTTCACTTGTTTTGAAGTATATGATACTTGTTTCGTTTTAAAGATATAAGTCCCTTGGACATATGGAAATGTGTTTGACTAACGTAAAATGTTAATATAACGGCTTTATGGGAAGTTGGTTATATTACTTTGGGAAAAAGGTAAATAAAGAAGGGTTTACTTTACATAAAATAAGCAAGGGGAAAATGAGTTGAATTTGTGGAAGGTAAATTGTTTTAAGGCATTAATGGCCTAAGGTTTTAAAGGAAATGAAGTCACTTGATTTAGAAGCTTGGGATATTTTCTAATTGGAAAATTGTGACTTGTTTTGAAAGTGATTGTGACATGATACTATGGGTATTGGTATCTTGGAAGTTTATATAAAAATGAGTCATTTCGAAAAAGGTTTACGATATGTGATACTTGGGTTAAATTCCCGAATTTCTCTTAAAAAGACATGTAGTGCCTTAATGAGCTAAAATGAGAGGATTTATATTAATAATGTTCATAAGAAGTTAGAAGATTTCTTATCCTGTTTATGTTATGATAAGCCGGTAGCGCTTATGTTATGTATACTAGCCATTGTCTTTGATTTATGTATTATTATTGTTATCATCGAGTATTCAGATAAGCGTGTAACATGTTATGATACTAGCGGTTGTCTGATTTATGTATTATCATTGTTATTATCGCGTATTCCATGGATTTGCTACCCATGACGCGAGTCGGCGCTTGTACTCACGCGCCCACCGGGTCCACGCGTGAAATAGTCTCACGCGTCCACATGATCCATGCGGTGAAATTGTCCCACGCGGTGAAATAGTCTCACGCGAGGCGGATGGCCTTATGCGGATCCACGGGATCCACGCGTGAAACGATCCCTGCGAGTAGGATTGCTTAATGATACTACGCGAGAGATCTGCTTTGATCACGAGCCTCCTATTTTTACGCGAAGATTATACCTATACTTGTTACTCTCATTGTTAGTAAGGCACAAAGCAACATAATTTGATTTTTATCTATAACTTCGTGTATTTTGGACTTATGATATTACTACGATTTTTCGATTTACATACTGCACGTTGTGATCGACCCCTTCCTGGGCTGCTCACGCCGCAGGTAAGGGAAAGCAGGTGGTAGATCCTCATTCTTAGGATCTTTTACTCAGGTGTCAGGAGCTTCATTTCTTCGGAGGCTCGACTTTTGGTATGGTTCTCCCTGGTGTTGTTGATGTTTTGTACATTCAGGGGCATGACGGGGCTATGTCCCGTCATAGTGTTACTCCTTCTTAGAGGCATGTAGTATTGTCATAACTTGGTTTGTTTAAGGAAGTAACTGTTCGGTTTTATGTACTTTTGAGGTTAGCCATTTTGGGCTAGACTATTTTATATCATTATGGTTGTTTATTTTGAGTTTATATTCCGCTGGTCTCCTCTGATGTTGTGTCACAAGGGTGCCCGGGTTAAGGCACTGGTCACGGATCCGGGGTCGGGTCGTGACAAAAGTGGTATCAGAGCAGTTAATCCTCGGAAGGGGTCTACAGGCTGTATCTAGTAGAGTCTTGATTATCGGTGTGTTGTGCACCACATCTATAATCAGGAGGCTACATGATATTTAGGATTGGTTTCCATTCTTCTCACTCTGAGATCGTGCGATAGAGCCGTGTTGTTAGGGTCGTCTCTCCCTAACGAGTTATGTTGATTGCAGCTACGAGAAAGGCAGTAGTGACCCAGGAAGGATTATGTGGATTGCGTATCCAGGTTGGTTGTAATTGTTGTATAGTTGGTATAATGACGTATGATTATACGGATTTATGTATAAGGGTCATATATGGGCTGCCTAGAGTGATTTTAGATTACCAGGAATTGGTAAGGGCTAATTAGATACCGGGAAGGTATGAAACGGTTTAATAAACTCTCATCAAGGTTTTACGTACTAATTTGAGGTAATTAGGAGATGATGAGTTGTCTGAGAAGGTAATAGACCCTTAAGAAGTTTAATTAAGGGACCTAATGGGAGACTATGGTTGTAAATTAAGCTACGTGGTATGCTTAAGAGGATAGTATGGATGAGATCCGTGTGGGGTAAGTAATGGTTGTTGTGATCAAGACGACACGACTATGGTATTATGAGAAGTTAGTGTACCCGTTTATGGGGTGGGATCAGTTAATAGTAGTCCCGCTACGTGACAGGGTCACGAGGGTACAAGCCCGAGTCTAATTAATCGTTTTACGAGTTCGCAGACGCATTCCACCGGAACCAGGTTGTGGGCGCCGAAAATGGCCTTATATTGTTTAACTTAGTAACTCCAAGATCGAAGGCCAGCTTTATTATGGAAGTTATGTACGTAAGCTAGAATAAGTTTGAAAGTACGGAAACGAGTACGATCGGTAAGGAAGTGAGCAACCAAGTGTGAAAAAAATGGAGCCAGAATCCATGAGAACCTTTATGAGGTAACTACACCCGTGAGTGTTGGGTGGTAGCTGAGTGGGTAGATAATAATTGTCGGTAACGATACGCCGCTGATCGTTGGATCTAGCAGCGGTTATGACAGCACGTTGAGGTCATTATGCACGGGCTAGTTGGCCTCTGTTATGCCAACGCGACTACGAAGAGAGATTGATTCGGTACGCTTCCTGCAGTTTGCCATCGGTTTATGGAAGGAAGGAAGTGATAGTAACCAGTGAATTATTCTTCCTTCTTTGGCATCATTGTTTTTAATAAGTCGGTGTGACTTGTTCATTGAGGAAAATTGACGCAGAAAGTAAGTAATACTTGAATTTGAAGGAATTTATGTTAAGTGCCCTTGGAGGTACTTGGAGTTGGTTTGGTGTGGCGGTCAGGGCCACGACCTTCCGGATAATTTCAAGGAGATGTGCAAGGCAAGAATAAAATAAGTACGAGCGCTGCCGGCAGAAAGCTGAGGGCATCTTTGGTAGGTTTTGAAAATCTACACGTTTTTAAGGCGATGCGTAATGACTAGATATTTACAGGACCACGAGAGGACCTGGTGATTAGGGTTGTGACTCCAAGGAAAGTTTATTGAAGGGAGATAAGTTTTCTCCCCTACATAAAAGGATAGTCTTACGTATTATGGGGTTATGGGTACCCATGTCGTTAGACGAAGGATGGGAGACTGGTAAGGTCTCCAGTATCGTCATGCCATAAGTTACAATTTTAGATAACCGTGGGAAAGGTATTGTGTTGGGGAAATTAAGAACGACGTTACGAAATGGTCGAGGAAGTGTCATAAGGATAAAGATCCAGATAGTACGCATGTATGAAACTGTATGATCATGGATCAAAATAGAAATACTTTTGTTAATAATAAGCATAAGATAAGGTCATGACCAGAATGATAAAAGAGAATACGACTATGGTTATGTAAGTTGCACAAGATACAATTACCCCGGACTAGTGTAAGACCATTAGTAAATAATGGGCAGTAAGAACACCTCGAGGGAAGGTGGTAGCATCGGCACTGACAAAAAAGATAGTAAGAAAATACGGAGGGGTAAGGGACCCCAGGACAACTTGAAATAACTTATAAAGGAAAGACGAGTAGACACTCGAACGATAAGAAATCTTGACAAGTCATTGGATTATGTAATACCGTGAATTGAGGTTGAACACCGGACTATAAGCTCTACGAGATGGGAGAGAATAATAGGATTACTACTTGACGAGATCAAGGAGGTCTCCCCCTAAATTGTGATTGACAGGAAGTCTTAGCCATGCGGCAAGCAAAGGAATCAGATCTAAGTATAGTAACCAAGTTTGATTGCAACAGAGAAAGGGAAACAGGAACCATAATTGAGATTAAGGATGCCCGAATATTTCGCAAGTACAAGAAACGCTTTCAGTTATTGGAAGAGAAGTTGACCACGACTACAGTTCTAACCCCTCTTGAGAGACTAGAGGGTTAGGGTATTATTGTAACACGTTGGGTGTTGGGCTAGGTTGTGTGCTGACGCAACACGATAAGGTTAGAGCTTATGTTTCTCGGTGGTTAGGAAAGCAAGAAAGGAATTACGCTACTCACGATTTGTAGCGTGGCGATTAATCGTGACTCAAGATTTGGAGGCAATTCCTTATATAGATTTCATGTGGATATTTGTGCAGACCACAAGAGACTTCGGTATATCTTCAGACTGAGGCAGCTGAATTTGCGACAGAGACGGTGGTTAGGGTTACTCAAGGGTTGCGATGTTGATATTCTATACCACCCAGGGAAGGCCAATGTAGTTGCAGATGCCCTTAGTCGCAGATCGATGGGTAGTCTGTCTGATGTACAGCCAGAGAAGAGGGATATGGTCCGAGAGTTACATCAGCTAGCAAGCCTTGGGGTTCGTTTGGTTTATTCCGATAGCGAGGGAGTTCGGGTTCGAGAGGTTGTCGAGTCTTCCATCGTCGAGGAGGTGAAGAGGCGACAGTATGAGGATCCGATTATGGTACGGTATCGAGATACGGCTCTTCGGGAGGAGAAGAGTCTATTTGAGGTAGCACCTGGTGGGGTGCTAAGATTTGAGGGCAGGTTGTGCGTTCCCGAGGTGACGGGACTTCGTCAGCAGATTCTGGGGGAGGCACACAGTGCTCGTTATTCTATTTATCCGGGGTCGACTAAGATGTACCATGACCTCAGATGTGTGTATTGGTGGGATGGCACAAGAGGTCGCGTGTTTTGTTGCGATGTCCTAATTGTCGCCAGGTTAAGGTTGAGCACCGTGTTCGGGTCATTGCAGTTATTGATATTCGACTTGGAAGTGAGGTGGTAAATATGGATTTTATTACGGGTTACCTTCCACTCGGAGGAAGCATGATTCCATTTGGGTTATCGTCGATGTGCCGATTTAAACAAAGACATTTTCTTCCGTCAGACGACTTTTTCTACGAGGATTATGCTAGATCAGTATCGTGGAGATCGTGAGACCGCATGGAGTCGGTGTCGATTATATCGATAGAGAGCCCGCTTCTCGCTAACTTCGGAGGTCTTTCGAAGGGATTAGGACACAGTGAGTCTCGATCGCATTTCACCTCGATCGACGGATGTGCCGAGCGCACTATCCGCATACACTCGAGGATATCCGCGCTTGTGTTATTGATTTCGTGGGTAGTGGGAGGATCATTTGCCTCTTGTGGAGTTTGCTTATAACAACGGCTACCATTCTAGTATCGGATGGCGCCATGAGGCCTTATATGGGAGGAAGTGTAGGTAACCGATAGGTTGGTTTGAGGTGGGAGAAGTTCAGTTAGTCGGGCCAGACTTGGTACAGCAGATGGTGGATAAGGTGAAGCTTATCCAGGAGCGGTTATTGTCAGCTCAGAGTCGACAGAAGTCGTATGCAGTCATCGGCGTCGACACTTGGAGTTTGAGGTAGATGATTGGGTCTTCCTGAAGGTATCACCCACGGCGGCGTGATGAGATTTGGGAAGAAGGGAAAACTTAGCCCAAAGTACATTGGGCCTTACCGATTGTCGGAGGCAGTGCGTTACCATGAGTGGATCTGCCGTCCGATCTACGTAGTACATCCGGTGTTTCATGTGTCTATGTTGCGGAAATGTATCGAGACCCATCTAGAGTACATCCGATTCATGAGGTTCAGTAATGAGGAGTTATCGTATGAGAGTCCCATAGCGATACTCGATCGTCAAGGTTAGCGACACGACAAATGATGTGGCTTCCGTCAAGGTCTTATGGCGAACGAGAAGCAGAGGAGATGGCGTGGGAAGCAGAGGATGACATGATGAAGAAATATCCTCACTTATTCCCTATACCTCCAGGTAACCCACGTCCCTAAATTGTTGGTCTTTAAATTTAGTAATTATGCTTGAGTTTTGTTGTGGCCGTGTGGAGCGTCTTTATTTAAAAAAAAAAAAAAGAATAGTTAAGAGAGTCTATGTCGATATTGTGATTTGAGTAAGCCTAGAAGGAACATTCGGGACGAATGTTTCTAAGGGGGGGAGAATGTTATACCAGTGGTTCGTGCCGTGCGTATGGGCCGTATGAAGGAGTTAGGACTGAAATCGTAAAATTTCGGTCGGGCTCGGCCACGCGAGGCGTGGGCAGGCCGGTGCAAGGCTGGAATCTGGTCGCGCACGGAAGTTCCGAGTCCGCAGAGTCATGGCCGCGCGCCGATCGCAGGCCGCGGCCGATCGCAGGCGCGCGAGGCGGAAATCAAGCGAAAAACTTAGGAAAATCTGATCTTTTCTTTTAAAAAGGCCATGGAAGGGTGACAAGTGTCCCCCCCATCTGATTTTGCATGCATTATATTGACCATCTTTCATCTCTCTCTTAGATAAAAACTCTTCCTTCTCTCTTAAAAATTTCAAGCTCCTCCTTCTCTCTAAAATTCCATGAGATATTCTAGCCTTAGAAAAAATCTGAAAAGTAAAGGCAAGAAGGAAGCTTGTGGCTAGCTTGTGAAGGTTGTTGTGGTGGTGTTCTTGGAAAGGAAGCTAGCAAGTTGTTGGAAAAATTTGGCTAAAGCTCTAAGGTAATGATTCTTCCTTTATAATTAGTTTTTAGTGTTGCATGTTAAGAAGAAAGAACTTGTGGTAGTAAATAATGCTCTTAGAGTCATTGCATGCAAGAAATGTGGTTTGGGTATGAAGGATTTGGCTAAAGAGGTTATGTGAGCATGTTGTAGCCTAAAAATTACCTTAAACTTGTTAAGATTAATTGTTATAACTTATGGGAAGAATTTTACACACCCAAGTTTAGGTGTGTAATCCCTTTGTGTGCTCGATGTTGGGCCTTAAATGTGGCGTTTGAGTGTTAAAAATCTACTTTGAAAAGGTGGCAAAGTGAGTAGAAACAAAGGAAATGCTGCCCAATTTTCCATAGGAATTAGTAACCTTGAACTTGGAAATATTCTACTTTGAAACTAGAAGTTAATAAACGTATTATGGTCATTATAGGTTGACGTATTACGTGCGATAGTTGGAATTAACAAGTGGATTGACCGAAGAGGTATGTAGGGCTTTCCTATCTCTTGAGCATGAGTAGTTGTATCTATGTAGTACGGTAGATAATGCACAAGATTTGATAATCTTCACTTGTTTTGAAGTATATGATACTTGTTTCGCTTTTAAAGATATAAGTCCTCGACATATGGAAATGTGTTTGACTAACGTAAAATGTTAATATAACGGCTTTATGGAAGTTGGTTATATTAGTTTGGGAAAAGGTAAATAAAGAAGGGTTTACTTTACATAAAATAAGCAAGGGAAAATGAGTTGAATTTGTGGAAGGTAAATTGTTTTAAGGCATTAATGGCCTAAGGTTTTAAAGGAAATGAAGTCACTGATTTAGAAGCTTGGGATATTTTCTAAATGGAAAATTGTGACTTGTTTTGAAAGTGGTTGTGACATGATACTATGGGTATTAGTATCTTGGAAGTTTATATAAAAAGAGTCATTTCAAAAAGGTTTACTGGTATGTGATACTTGGGTTAAATTCGGATTTCTCTTAAAAAGACATGTAGTGCCTTAATGAGCTAAAATGAGAGGATTTATATTAATAATGTTCATAGAAGTTAGAAGATTTCTTATCTGCTTATGTTATGATAAGGCGGTAGCGCTTATGTTATGTATACTAGCCATTGTCTTGATTTATGTATTATTATTGTTATCACCGAGTATTCGATGTTCAGAGCGCTTATGTTATGTATACTAGCGGCCAGGCTGATTTATGTATTATCATTGTTATTATCGCGTATTCCATGGATTTGCTACCCATGACGCGAGCGGCGCTTGTACTCACGCGCCCACCGGGTCCACGCGGTGAAATAGTCTCACGCGGTCCACATGATCCATGCGGGTGAAATAGTCTCACGCGGGTGAAATAGTCTCACGCGAGGCGGATGGTCTTATGCGGATCCACAGATCCACGCGGTGAAACAATCCCGAGTAGGATTGTTTAATGATACTACGCGAGAGATCTGCTTTGATCATGAGCCTCCTATTTTTATGCGATTATACATATACTTGTTACTCTCATTGTTAGTAAGGCACGGCAACATAATTTGATTTTTATCTATAACTTCGGTGTATTTTGGACTTATGATATTACTACGATTTTCCGCTTTACATACTGCACGTCATGCATCGACTTCTTCCTGGGCCGCTCACGCCGCAGGTGAAAGGTGTGGTAGATCCTCATTCTTAGGATCTTTTACTCAGGTGTCAGGAGCTCCATTTCTTCGGTGGCTCGACTTTTGGTATGGTTCTCCCTGGTGTTGTTGATGTTTTGTACATTCAGGGTACGACGGCCCCGTCCCGTCATAGTGTTACTCCTTCTGTAGAGTTCGTAGTCTTGTCATAACTTGGTTTGTTTAAGGAAGTAACTGTTCGGTTTTATGTACTTTTGAGGTTAGCCATTTTGGGCTAGACTATTTTATATCATTATGGTTGTTTATTTTGAGTTTATATTCCGCTGGTCTCCTCTGATGTTGTGTCACAAGGGTGCCCGGGTTAAGGCACCGGTCACGGATCCGGGGTCGGGTCGTGACAAATTTACCAGCACATATAAAGTTTATTATTTCAGGTCCTCCATCATGACCCGATCTTTTTGCAACTTCTTCTCTTAACATTGCACCGTTCTCTCTCCAATCAACAGATTTTGGTAATTTTTCATCGCCTTGAAAAGCGTATCGCTCGCTTTTAGGGTTTTTCATCAACCTCATATTTCTATCTAACCTATCATCCATGAACATGACACAATATTCCTCGTTGCATCCCAGCATCCTGGGCCCACCTCCAAGTACACGGTACACGGACCACCAGCATCAAGTCCACTTCTCCACGGCCCAACAGCAGGCCTACGGTCCCATGACCCCTGCCGAACTGAGTTAGACTTACAACATTATGAATTTCCAACAGCTCGACGACACATGGTACATAAATACATGTGTCATATCCCACCTCACTCGCGATTCTTGTAATCTCCCTCACCTATCAAATTTGAACAATTCTCAATTTATTTTGGTCAGCAATGACAATTACATTCCAATTCAAGGCCATGACACCACTCAAACACAACCACCTCACCCACCATTTACCCTAAAAATGTCTTATATGCTCCTAACATTATTAAATTTAATCTCTGTTTGGAAATTTGCTAGTAACAATTCTGTATCTATTGAGTTTGGCCCTTTTGGTTTTTCTGTGAAAGACCTACGTACGGAGACAACTCTTACGAGATGTAATGTGTGATGGACCTATATCCTTTCTCATCCAATTCTGCCGCAAGTGTCATCTACCTACCTCCCTAGCTGCAATCTCTCCATCAACTTGGCACAATAGACTTGGACATCCGGGAACACCCGTTTTTAACTTTCTTAGAAGTCACAAGTTTATTCAATGTAATAAAGGGAAATTTGTCCAAAATTTGTATTCTTGTCCTCTAGGAAATCATGTTAGACTCCGTTTGCGTCATCTTCAAGTGTTACTTTTTCTCCTTTTGACACCATTCATGCGAATTTATGGACATCTCTCATTACTAGCAAACAGGGTCATAAACAGTATTTGGTATTATTAGATGACTTCTATCACTTTCTTTGGGTATATCCGCTCAAATATAAGTCTCAAGTTTACTCTACATCTCTTGAATTTTGAACATATATTAATACAGAGTTTGAAAAGGCCATAAAATCATTTCAATGTGACAATGGTCATGAGTTTAACAATTTCCCATATCATAAATTTTGTGCGGATAATGACATGGTGTTTCGATTCTCGTGCCCCCATACCTCACCTCAAAATGGCAAAATCGAAAGAACACTCTGCACCATTAACAATATAATCCGTACAATGTTATTTCATGCCTCTTTTCCCCTACCTTTTGGGTATACATGTTAAAAATGATAGAATATCATCTTAATATATTACCTACCAGTACCCTTCAAAATAAAATCCTTACCGAAATTTTATTATGTCAGATTCATTCATATGATCACCTTCGGATTTTTGGTTGTCTATGCTACCCAAATTTTGTCTCTACAGCCCCTCACAAATTAGCACATCTCCTTGTGTCTTCTTAGATTTTCTATCGAACCATAGGGGGTACTTATGTTATGATTTGTCCACGCATAAAATCATAGTCTCTCGCCATGTCACATTCGAGGAAAACATTTTCCCATTTGCAAACGTCCAACAACTTCAAATCACTGATTACGACTTCCTTAATGACCTGAACACTTCCCCTTTTATGAGAAACTCATATATAGTGCTAATATTCCGGTTGTTCTGTTACGGTTCCCCCTCCCCCCTGATATACCTTCACTACCCCAAGTCCCGTCAAACACCACCCCATTTACTACTCCAGTCATGGCCTTCATGTCTTCATCGACCAGTCCCCTGCCTCACTGCCCCAACCCCCCACCTTCGTCAACCAATCCTTTGCCTCACTACACCAATCCCATGCCTTCGTTGACCAGTCTCGTGCCTCACTGCCCCCAACCGCCTGCCGATATCCCAACAACACCCATAAACCACCCCTCTTCCCCCAACGGCTCCACAACCCCTGACATACACAATGCCCTCACTTCCCGTCAGCCTAAAAGTCTCGCTTTCAACTTACCGTATGGAAACCCGTGCTTAACATGAGATTTTTAAACTTAAAGTCCACTTTAACCTATCCACTCATACCATCTCACCTATAGCTAAAAACCCAAAATTAGTCAAGTTTTACCTAAATTGGAATGTGGTCATTGTTGACACCCAATTTTGACCCACCCGTCCATACAGTAGCTATAAAATTACACTAATTTTGCAAAATAATTTTTATGATTTCTTATAATAAAATGCAGCGATAAAACATTAATACAGACATAAATAAACAATTTAATAATGACACCGCGTCTTACGTAGAAAATTACGCACTTAGAGTCTCGCGCCCATATTTATTAAGCCCTGTCATAATTCTTAATAATAAATAATAAATACATAAAATAATAATCTAACACACGTGTTTTAATAATAACATTCATAAAAGAATTAAGAAGTCCTATCTGCATGTAACATTTAAATAACTCAATTTTTATTTAATATGTTTTAATAACGGCATCGCATTATAAACATTAAGCACTAATTAAATAGCACACTCGCATTTATTATTGTAATAATTTTAAAACACAGACTAATAAAGCACCTAAATAATCTAATTACAATTTAAATAATTTAATTTATCATTAATTAATTAATAATACACTTAAATTGGCAGCCCAAATAACTACAACAGCCCACACTACCTACCCAGCCCATCAACCCTTTACCTTTTATCCTTTCCTCGTCGCCCATAACCCAAAAGAAAAGAAAAAAAAACGTAACCTAAGCTTAGCCAAACGAAAAACGAGAAGAACCCTAAAATTCCATCGCCGCCTTCGTCAAAAACTCGATATTCTCGTCGGATTTTCGGCTGAAAATCCGGCTCCCTTTCCTTCTCCTTCTCCAACAATTTCTTACCATAAGACACACCCCAAATCTTGCCCAAATGGTCCCATTAATATCATGAATCAGCCCATAAAATCGTCCAAGATCAATACCAAATGGGTACGAAATATTGACCAAATCAGCCTTTAAGCTCAACCAAAATTAGAACCCAGGGAAAAAGTTATAAAGGGAACTAATCTATACATGCAAGGGCATCGACGAAGAGACAGGACTAGAGGGGGAAACCCAGCAGATTCGTGAGGACGGATAGGAGATAGAGAGCAAGAAATCGTAAAAAGCAGAATAAAAAACAAGCCTTCATCGATCGAAAAATCAGTGAGAAATCGATCCAAAATCAGCCCGAATCTACATATTCGAATGGAGTAAAAACACCAAGAAGAAGCATCGAGAATGAAATTTCAGAAAATGGGTAAGCATTCTCAAAACAAGAACAAGAGCTTCACCCCCTTTTAAATCGCATTGCAATTAATCCTCCCAGTGGGTCGACGCTTGATACGCTGCCTCGATTCGCTGCCCGGAGAAGGTAGACTCAAAATCTTCTCAGTCTTATTCTGTCTTGTTGTGTGTTTTTGCGTCAAGTTTGTTCGTATTTGTGTCCACTGATACGCGTTGTTAAAACTGTTTGTTAACATGTTCGCTGGACTATTGATGCCTAAATTCACTGTGTCATGTACTCTGTATCCTCTGTGAGTTTGTTTGGTACATGTGGGCCATATTAAGATCTTATGAAATGTCCAGATTAAATCCTGAAATGTTGGTGGTGACGAACCTGTTTATTTCTGAGTCATTAAATTACAGACATGGTGCATGAAACTGCTTGAAAATACTACTTTGACTATGTCTGTGTATGGCGTCTCATATATGCCAGTCCAGTATTACGCACGTACAACCTGCCTACGTTCTAATATTTTCAGCTAAGTGTAATCATTGCAGTACTAGTAATAAAGAGTGTAATCATGTTAGACCATTGTTAGACTCTTATTGTGACACTATGAACCTAGTTGTTGTTTGTGTTTATTAGGTTATTAGTTGGCATGTTAACTTGTATGTTCATTTGAACTGCGTATTAATAATATTTGAGTAAACTAAGATCATGGCTTGTTGTTCACTATGCATATCTAAGGGTTTAAGTGTTTATCATGCTGATTTTAAGGTTGTGTTAGTTAGGTCCATGTTGTTTGATGGCTGTTTGTGTATAATCAGGCCCACATATACCTAATATGCTAGGTTAAGAGTTACTGTGTCCTGTGTGATTTTCCCGAGTAATTGTGAATGATCAGCATGCTAATTTTGGTATGTATTAACTGTTTTTTTTGGCTATTAAGTTCATATGATGTTGGTTTGAGGTCCGCCTAATCGATAAGCAGATTCAAGGCTTTTGTAGTAGTCTAAGAAACATGCTAACCCCTTTGAGACTATAATTGATCACCCCTGCCTTCTTTATCTATTATGATAGTTGACATTAGTTTGAATTAGGAAATCATTGGGTTAAGGTTAATGTGTATGTATAACTGTTATGTTAGTCCTACAAAGGCAGCCTTATCCATCTTCAATTATAAAAATGATATATGAACTTGGTTTGTTAGTATCTGCTAAATATGTGCAAACTGAACCTCGATTCGCTGCCCGGAGAAGTAATCTGCCTGTATGATCACGTTAAGCCCTCCCGTAAAAGAAACCTGAATGGATTAATGTGGTGCCTGGTAAACTTGATGTCTAATGGTTGGTACTTGTTCGATTGGGCTTCTTATCAGTAAGACTAAATATTGCCTTCCTTTGAATTTAGAGAACATTAAATGTGGGCTTTGCACAAGAATGATTGCATGTTTAATTCAAATTTACAGTAATGGGCCGGCATATTTGTTTTCTCTATTGCTGCATATTGTTTGCCTTCATGTATCTTCTTGTTTCTTTGGTTGTCATTGCAGATGCGCCATTCTATTTATTGATTTACACATCTTTATGTGTTGATTACGTATAAATATAGATTATGTGTGTATAGATTTTTATGATTCAAGTAATTAGGATATATACTAATCCTTATCTTCTTTTCTTTGCATGGCACGCACCGGAGCTAAACGAAGAGTCTCATTGTGAGACTCATCTTGAGCTACTTCAAATGAAGGCCCGTTATGTGCAAGATCCGCTCGCATAGGAAAATTCCAAATCAGCGAAAGGACATCGCCGTTTCTTCGAGTCCTTATTAATTCATATCCTCACCCTATTATTGTAATTATTTGTCTAACATTACACTAGTAGTAGTACACTTAGAATAGCTAAACTTTGGGCTGTCATTAAAAAATAGTTTGACGCTAGAAATTCATTCTCCTTAAATTAGTTATTTTTATGACTAGTCGCCTAAGCCATACCAAGATGACATAAATATTCACGTAGCTAAAGCGTCACTCGCTATTAAATTTTAGCATAATAAATTAATTTCTTCATAAACTCTTACTAACATTCATAATTAAAAAATTATTTTGTTAGCCTTTGCATGATAGATATTTTACGTCTTATTTTATAAGTACACATTTCATCATAATAAGATTTTGCATTATTACAACACATGTATCTTATCTAATACGTCATAAAATGCATAAATCATCTTTTAGCTAGAACTAGCTTTATATATTTTAAAATAAATCTCACATTTTTATACTAGCAAAATACTTCCTATATTTTTACTTAAATACTTTTCAAAACACGCATTGTTAGCATAAATAATTAACCCTAGATTTGAACGGACAACCGCAAGTTAGCGGATCCTTTAGGGTGCCTAACCCCTTCCCTTTAGGATAATAAAGAACTCTTACCCAGAATCTCATTAAGTTTAGCAGACCATTAAATGGAGTTAATGTTTACTTTAAACTAGTTAACATTAAGGTGTCCTAATTCACCCAAATTAATTAGGTGGCGACTCCGCGAACCCTTTAGCATTTCTAGCCCCTTTAAAGTACTTTAACCTTTTAGCACCCCTTTTTTAGCATTTTTAACATTTTAGCATTTTATTATTTATTTTCTAACATTTTATTAAGCAGGGTTCGCTAGAATAAAGTCGCGGCCGAAAATGGGCGCGACAGTCATGCGTGAGGAATTTAATGCGCCCACTACACAGCTCACTTAGGATCTTGTCCCGAGACCATAGAGGGTGAATGTGACGTATTGCATGTGGCTATATCGTCACAAATTCAGAGTTAGTGGTGAGTTTAAAGGACATAAGGCGATACTTGTGGCTAATGGCACATGGCAATAAGAGAGAGTTGATTGTGGTTAAACCAACCATCATTCACACTGTTTTGAACGTAGATATGGGAAAGAATTAGCTTATTCATTAGATTGATGTGAAAAATACGTTTTTACATGGGGATTTGAAAGAAACCGTATACATGCATCAACCATATGACTTTGTACATCTTTCGTCTCCTCACTACGTCTGCCGATTTTGAAAGTCACTTTATGGCTTGAAACAAGCCCATAGAGCTTGGTATGACGATTTTGCCACTTACATCTTGCAAATTGGGTTCATGTGCGGCAAATAGGGATAACAGGTGGGTATAATTTTGCGGGTTCTGTACCGCACCCGCCCCAATTGGGGCGGGTATAGGTATAAATTTGGCTGGTAGTAGGCGGATATGAGTATTAAAAGTGTACCCGCCATGGGTAGGCGGTGTATTTGCAGTTATACCCGTCTGATATCCACCTACCCGCCCGCCTACCCGCCCCATAAGCTAGTCCTCAAGCCCATAACTCATATTAGTAGGGTTTCATTCCCTTCATCTCATTCTCAACATTCAGGACTCAGCAGCAGCGCATCAGCCTCTCACAGACGCCTCACTTCACCAGTCACCACACTGCACACATATCTCACATTCTCACTCTTCACTCTTCAGCAATCAGCAGTACATCACTGTCACAATTACGCCTCCGCCTCCCTCAGCCTCTCACAGGTGCAATTGTTTCCGCATTACACCTTCTTCTTTTTGCTTGAGAATAAAAAGAATGTTGTTACTTTTTTCTTCTTCTTCAGATGTTGTTACTTTTTTCTTTTTGTTTGAGAATAACACGAAACTATGGAACACTCACATTTCTCTGTCTTTCTAATTAGGTTAATTTATTACTAATCACATATTTGACAAGTATTCGTTTAACTGTTTATAGGATGCATCGTAAAAATGGACAATTTACCTCTTTAAAAGGGGGTGGAAATATGTGTGCTGACAATATTGATTCAAGGGACACTATGGTTTATTGTGCTTCTTATTCAACTTACTTGTCCTGCTGTCTCTTTGTATCACTGGATTGTTTTACAATTCTGCATTCATATTTGGCTGTTAACTATACTGATTTTTATTGTTGATTATGTTCGTGTTGTACTTGGGTTTATTTCACTTGCACTATTTGTGTTAATGTCATTGGCGGGTACAGACGAGTATTGAGTGGCGGATATCCACTTGGGTGATGGAGTGGGTGTGAATTTAAAAATATATCTGCCTAGGCGTGTATGGATGTTGAAATTATACCCGTCACGGGTGGCGGGTAGGTGGTGGATATAATTTTTTTTTGGCGGGTACGGGTGTGGAGGAGGGGTACCCGCACCTTCCCCGCCCAATTGTCATACCTACCGGCAAATGTAATAACTCACTTTTTATTTTTCATCGAGGTAATGGAATTGTATACCTTTTGCTCTACGTCGATGATATTGTCCTGTTTGCCTCCTCTGATGTGCTAAAAAACAAGATCATTATCATACTCAAATCCGAATTTGTCATGACAGACTTGGGTAAGTTGAGTTATTTCTTGGGGGATTTCTGTGATCATATCCGAGAATGTGATGCTCCTATGTCAGTGTAAGGAGTTATGGGATGAATAACCTATCAAAATTCAAGTCCAAAGTCTTCTTTCTAATGAAATAGAATTCACTAATTTGAGAAGTACGGTGAAAAGTACGTCCCGTCCAAAATTATATGGCCCATAGAAAAAGGTATGGCATATACATATCGGGCGTACATTGAGGCGGCGACTGACTTTTGTGCGTTTTAAATTTATTTAAGGGCTCATTTTAAGTCACTTTCGACCAAGAACTTTCCTCAATACATCTCTAAGGTCTCGAAACAATTTCCTTAAGGTTTAAAGTGAAATCTAAGTTTTTTACTTGAAATTAACATTCAAGGCTAGTTGCGGTGAAAGATATTTCATCTTATGGTATTTTGGTGCAAGCAAGGGTATGCTTGGATTGAAGCTTGAAGTTACTGAATAAGGTAAGTACACTATTTATTTAAGTATATTGAGGTTGTTTCCTTGATAGTAAGGTTGTTTTGACAAGAAAACTACAAGCCGGAGCTTGAGGTGTTGTTGTCTTGTTGTAACTATTGGTGATTGGTCGTTTTGATTGAATTAAGTTGAAATAAATTATTGAATATTATTGCTAGTTGTAAATGGGAGAAAGAAGATAGAAAGAGCGTAATATGTCATTTTGAATTCGAATTGCCATTGATAAAGAACATGAAGGTCTATGTCTATTATGTGTTCAAATAGAATGTCCAAATGAGTTTTTTTCTTATGAATATGGATCCGTTGTTGATATGAACCGTTTATATAATGTAGATAATTACTCACAAATCATACGAGGGTTCTTGGGATCCATATAGGCTATACAACAAGGTATGTAAGGTTTTTCCCTTCTTTGACATGATCTTGTTTTAGACCAAATATGAAATGAAATATAGACGAACGATTTCATTATTGGTAGCTTGGTTATCTTGTGTTTTCCTCCCGTTATTGCTTATGATTCTAGTAAATTGGTTGTCGGAACTCTCATTCACATCTTATGATATTCCTTGTGATACGATTGATTATGAGAACTAGGGTTGGATTGTAACGTTCGTTGTATATGAAATGATTGGCGGGTGTTAACGACTTTAGGCAACTCCGTCCTATTCTTGTTGAGGTTCTGAGGTCTTGCATTATATATATATAATATATATATTCTTACTGAGTCGCACTATAGTCGGCCAAGTACGACACTTATACGTGCGCAACACTACAGTTGGGTTTGATATTATCGCCTCCTATTAAGGTCAGGTACGATATTACCGAGTCCTTTCGAGGTCGGGTACGTTATGATATGATTTTCCCCACAGAGAGGCTTGATACAATAATGTATGGCCTTATAGAGTGCCCCAAGTTTACTTAAATGCATATATTTATGATCATGTCAATTGTATGCCCTCATCGACCTTTCTGAGTTTCAGGTTGACTTTTGTATCCTTCTCTCGTATTACATTCCTTATTTATCTGCTTTACTTGTCTTACATATTCAGTACATTATTCGTACTGACATCTTTTTTTTGGGGACACTGCGTTTCATGCATGCAAGTTCATGTATAGAGATGTCGAGTATGGCCTTGCCGACCTTCTATATGGTCTTTTATACTTACAATGGCCCTTCGGCGTTGCAGGTATATATATACAGATATTGTTGGGTCCTTTTCTGCTTGCAGGTATTTACACAACTATCTATGAGGCGTTGTCAACCCAGATCATGTGACGTTGGTTTTATGTTCTATGACTGATACGCTTGGGCCTTAGGGCACCGAGTGCCGACCACACACCTCAAGATTGGGGTGTGACACATTGGGCACTACCTACCCATATGTTGCACCACCACCACATACTACTACAACAATCACCAAAACAATTTTCCAGCAGCCCATGTTCCCCCCACCCCCCTCCCCCGCCCTTAACAAAAAAATAATTCACACCCCTCACTTTCACAAACATTCCACCACCACCACTGTCTACTCCGTTCAAAAATCAAAATTGTGACTTTTTTCTTCTTTCTTCTTCTCCACCCAAAAATCGAAAGAGACAACCCACAATTCCAAATTTATCTCATTTCTTCTGCTCCACCCATCAAAATCTCCCTATCCATGACCCTACCCGAACCTAAACCCACATTCACCATTTCCACCTACACCATTTTCACCTCCGATCATGGAATATACTAATTTGAAGATGCCAACTTTTTTTTTCATTTGGAATTTCTATGGACATCTTAAAGTGACGTGTAAGCGTTTGTATTACACATAGGATGAGCGGGCCTAAAAAGTGTTTAAAATACTCACTTTTTAAGGGTAGAGGGGTTTGATTGACAAACTCGTAAATACGAACACCGCCATGACAAGTCTGGACAAATAAAGAGGCCTGCCAAACCATTTTGTCATAAGATAACTATAACTTCATTGGCCTCACCTGACATATATATTCCCCTTGTTTTCAAGTATTCTGCTTGTTATTAGGCTTCAACTGTCTCTAATTAGTTCCTGTGAGTAAATAGAATTATCTAAAGCGTCAAAGAACTCGTTTGCAGAAAAAGGTGATAGTAGCATTGTACACTGAACTTCACATGTTTTTTTTTGCTTAACATATAGGCAGCCCTTTAAATTTGTGAGAATATTCCATTAGATACTCGAACTAAGCTCTATTTTAATTGAATACTTCAACTCTTAATAAAATATTTAAATTAAACATTTTTTATTTAAATTTTGATTTTTTTTGCGTGTTTTCATGAGTCTATTAGATCACTACTACATTTCTGACCTAATGCGACGCCTCAAAATCGTCGCATTAGGTCTAATGCAACAACAAGGAGCCGTCGCATCAGGAGGCGTTGCATTAGACCTAATGCGACGACAACATAGACCTATTGCAACGGCCTGTTATAGGCGTTGCATTAGATATGTATCTAATGCGACGCAAGGTACAACCGTCGCATTAGCCTCAAATCTAATGCAATGGCTACTAGGCCTAATGCGACGGTTGGGTACTACCGTCACATTAGATATGTGAATTGATGAGAGGAGTTTCCAACCACCTAATGCAACGTCTATGTTGACTAATGTGACGGCCTGGTACAGCCGTATACCAGGCCGTCGCATTAGATGTGCACCTGATTGCTACATTATTCACAAATTACAAAATGTACAATATTAATCACAAAAGGATTAGCTCATAATATTACAAAATGACAAAATAAATAATAAAAAGAGAAAGATAATAATAAAAAAGAATTGTCTTACTAATTATTCACAAATGTACAATATTACAATATTAGACCTCATAGGACATATATATATTACAAGCAGTTCTCAACCTTCTGAGTGCCCTAGGATTACCGCTGATATCCTTCTTGTTCTTCCTCTTGAATTCTTGAACAAAATGGTTGACCATCCTGTTGTCAAAGTCCTCACCTCCAAGATGAGTGTCTCCAGCAGTAGCCTCCACCTCAAATATACCTTCCTCGATGGTGTTGAGAGAATCATATCAGACTTCTATTGTAGAGATTGACCTAACTGAGAGAATGTGTGTTATCATGGAGACTGTTTCCTGAATAAGCCAACTCATCCATGTGCCAGCTTTCATGGAGAGCAACATGGTCATGTGAAGGAGTATATTGCTGAAAATTGACAAACAATATAAGACTCATCAGAAAACACGTAAATAACAATAATTTGACAACAAACTCATATAAATGGAAAGTGGACAATTAGTAATCAATTATTTCCAAAAGGATCAACATTTCACATTTTAGAACAAGTGACCACAAAAGGAATGAACAGAAACTAACGATAAGAATATTTTGAATCTCCATAAAACAGGTGAACCAGTGCACAATTTACATTCCTAGCTACAAAAGTTATCATTCTCATAACTCTTAATGTCACTCTTAATGAGAGAGAAGTCTTAATTGATCCATATATTATGTAGTTATGGGCTATCCACAGTCCACACAACCCGGTTAATAAGGGCTTATTTCCTATTATTTAACTAATTTATACGACAAAACTAGGGCTTATTCCAGCACCCAGAATAATACGGCAAAACTACTCCAGATCCTCTCTAAGTACATCTTCTTAACAACTTCCCACTATAACAAGCATAAAGATCTAGGGGGAAATTAAACTAGCAAATCTACAAGAACAAGGTTTGAACTTTAGAGAGAATCTAGATGCAGCCACAAATTAAGCAGACTATCAATCCTAGCAACCTTTACCATTCTTCAAATGTAGATATCAAAATCAAGACAAGCTACAACAAAAGTGCCAGTATTTGAATGTACTGTCAAACACAAGACGGCTATAAAAATAGTACCAATATATTCAAATGTACATGTTAAACACAAAACAGGCTACAAAAATAGATGTACACACAATATCAACCGATAATATTATAAAGCTTATTTTTATGGAGCTTCCTATAAAACTGACTATAAATAAGCTAAAAACATCAAACAAACTGAAATAACCACGACATTATATAAAACAAAAATATATAAAGCATCTTATATAAGTTTACTTTAGCCTCTGAATATGTAAATTTAATTTTTTACAGTAAATCTAGTTTGATTTAGCACATAAAGTTAACAAGATTGACAATAAGTACGCAAAACGTCAAACAAATTGAAACACCCGCAGCAGTATAAATTTCCAGTATATCTACATGATTTATATCCAAAAATCTAACCTTGGAGAAGACGATGAAGCGGATGCGACGACGAGTTGAAAAGGGCGACGACGAGCAGTGGGGGAAGGGGATGGCGACGACGATGAGCAGTGGGGGAAGGGGGTGCGACGGCGACAGTGTGGGAAGGGGATGGCGACGACGATAATGGGGGAAGGGGGTGGCGACGGTGACAGTGGGGGAAGGGGATGGCGACGGCGAGTGGGGGAAGGCAAAAATTTCTGGAGGGTTTAGAAGTGGAGGGTACTGGAGAGAGGCAAAATGAAAATATAAAACAAGGATTTAAGATTTTAAATCGTTGCCCATCGCATTAGCCTCTTAGGGTCATTGCATTAGCCTTCTATGACCCGTCGCATTAGCCTTGGACAAATAAGTCGTCGCATTAGCCTCTTAAGGCCGTTGCATTAGCCTTCTATGAGCCGTTGCATTTGCCTTGGACAAATGAGTCGTCACATTAGCCTCTTAGGGTCGTTGCATTAGCCTCCTATGAGCCGTTGCATTAGCCTTGGACAAATGAGTTGTCGCATTAGCCTTGGAGTGCCGTCGCATTAGATAGGCTAATGCGACGGCCATGTTGAGACGTTGCATTAGATCATATAAGTCGTTGCATTAGTCTATCTAATGCAACATCTACGAATTATAACGTGTACCCGTCGCATTAGCCACATCTAATGCGACAACACTACAATGGACGTCGCATTAGACCTACCTGGGGCGTCGCATTAGACCTACCTGGGGCGTCGCATTAAGTCAGAAATATAGTAGTGGATAATTAATTATTCACATAAGAATGTTTCAAAATTAGAACCGAACTAGAATGTCTAATTGGAAAAGTTTTTTTTTCTTTTGTGTTTTCTCCTTCATTACATCAACTTTTCCTTTTGGTATTCATCGTCGAAAACGACGTCAAATAAATTATGCCAGATGATAGGGACATGCAATGTAATCGAAATTAAATATCAATGAGCATGCGATTGATGATATGATCAGTAGCAATAACAATTGTCTAAATAATGAAAAAATATATATATTACGAAGAGATTAATGGATTTAATTATGTATACAAAGGGATCTCAAAAGCAACAATTAACCAAGTCTTAACATGCGAATTGTTGGAAATTTACTAAACATGAAATAAAATTAATCCTATTAATTATGACTCGAGCAATTGGGGCCCCGCACGTCGAAAACATGGTTTCCACACACGTGCCCATAGAGTACACAGGATCATAATTTCCTTAAATGGAAGAGATATTGGTACGTATACTAATTGTTTGAGACGTAAGAGAATAGGCGGTTATTATACAAATGACAATGGTTTCACGTTGGTAAACGAAGGGAAGACGTGTATAAAGTGTAAAAGATGAAACGAGTCTGAAAATGTCGTGGCGCTCTGGCGCCACGATGCCTCCCTGCAGGGCCACGACGCTGCGGAGCCCGAAACTCTCTGAAGTTTCGGCGCCACGGCGCCAACTCTCTGAAGTTTTGGCATCGTGGCGCCAACCTGCAGGGTCACGGCGCTGAGGACGTTTCAGATCATTGGAAGATGGACGAAAACTGTTTTTTGGGCTGACTTTGGAACATTAATTCTCCATTATTTGACTCATGAATTCAGTCATTATTTTGCTCATGAATTCATCCATTATTTGGCTGAATTATTACTCCACATTCATGGCCATTATATGGTCTTTATTGGCCATTACTTGGCTATGTGGAAGATCATCTTCTATACACTATAAAATGCAGCTTTGGGCTCATTTGAAAATACACCTTACACTTAACAATTCTCTGAAATTGTCTTCCTCTCTTGCAATCACAAAACACTCAAAAATCTTTCTTCCTAAGCAAACACTTGAGTTCCTTTTGCTCATTTGTTTGATAACTGTTTTATCTTGGGAGATAAGTTGTCATTACACCGTTGAAAGGATATACGGGGCAATATTATCTTAAGGATAGATTGTTCATCCAATCGACTCAGCAAGACAATTTACCTTGTTCATTTCCAGATTCTAACATATTGTTGTTGTTGTTACATTCTCATTTCCTTTATTTCTACACTTTGTTCCCACAAGCTTAAGATAATATTCGTTGCTTTCAACAATAACATGTCTGATGAAGATCAATTCAACGCTATGAACAACGCCACTGCTCAAAGAAATCCCACTGCTCAAGGCAATAATAATGCCTTCACTTCCGCCACTCAAGACGATGACATTTCTTACAAGCCAACTAATCCAGGCATTCCCAATGCCTTCCAAACTGCTGGCTTTGGCACAACTAGTGTCAACACTGTTTTTGACACAACCAATGCTTTCACTGCTGCTCCGAGCACTTATAGTGTCAATGCTACTGGCCAAGGCGTCCAGAACACCTATGCTCCTGTTAGAGGCGTTCCCAATGCCTTTGCAACTACTCAAGGGGGCGTCACTACCTCTACACCCGCTGGTTTTCACCATGAACGTCCTGAAAAGTTCATGGGAGCTCACTTTAAGCGATGACAACAAAAGATGATATATTTCCTGACGGTTATGGGAATGTCACGTTTCCTAACCGAAGCCCCTCCACTAGTTGGGAAAGACGTGGACCCTCAGCCAAATGATTTGGCGGGAGGGCAGGTAACCGTCGCGATTTATACGGCGATGGTTCGCGAAGCATGGAAACATAGTGATTTCATGTGTATGAACTATATTCTAAACAGTTTGTCCGATCCACTATATACGATATATTGCACCATTGAAACTGCCAAACAGTTATGGAACAAACTTCAGAAGAAATACAATACCCAAGATGCGGGTAGTAAGAAGTTCATCATTGGAAAGTTCATGAAATTTCAAATGGTGGACAACAAAAGTGTGTCATCCCAAGTCCAGAAATTTCAAATGATTCTACATCACCTGGATTTGGAAGGATTGAAGCCCAACGAGCAATTCTTGGTTGGGGTATTAATCGAGAAGCTGCCTCCCTCGTGGACTGAGTTTATGAACTATTTGAAACTCAAAACGAAGGAGATGACCTTAGACGAACTTATTGTCAAACTCCAGATTCAGGAGGACAGTACGAAGGCCATGCCAAGGGAGAAACAACCCGCTGAGGCTAAGTCGAACTTGACGGAAGTCAAAGGGAACTCAAGCAAAAAGCGGAAGTTCCAAAGGTAGGCAAGACCCAAACAACTGAAGAGTTCAAGGGAAATTGTAACCACTGTGGTATAGTTGGTCACATGCCAAAGACTGCCGCAAGCTCAAAATGAGAATAAAGAGAAGGCCTGTTGACACCCAATTTTGACCCTCCCGTCCAGCCATTAACTATAAAATTACACTAATTTTGTAAAAATAATTTTTTAGGATTTTTATAATAAAATACAACAATAAAACATTAAATACAGGCATAAATAAATAATTTAGTAATGACACCGCATTTTACGTAGAGTACTAAGCGCTTAGAGTCTCGCGCCCGCATTAATTAATTTTAAGCCCTGTCGTCATTAATAAATACATAAAATAAGTAATTTAGCAATGACGCTGTCGTAGCATAGCCGCATTTATTAATAATCATTTGTAATTTAAAATCAATTTTAATCTAATACATGCATTTAATAGCACCGCATTTATAAAAGCTTTAAACAATTCTTAAATATCATACTTGCATTTAGCATTTAAATAATTTAATCTAAAACTCAATGTAATTTTAATTTAACTTCGCAATAATGCACAATAATAAGATTTTAAATAATAGCGCGATTCTAAAATATTAAGCATTAATTCACTAACGCGCCCGCATTTAGCACCTAAATAATTAGACTAATGTAGCACCTAGATAATTATAATAAAGCACCTAATTAATTTAAGCACAATTTATTAATCTAATTAACTAATTAATTATCTAAAACTAATACCCTAATTTAATACCTAACTCTACCCACCAATACCATGCCCACAAGACTTTTATTTACCCAAATTTACGCCCAACTTAATCTACTTCACCTTGCATCGTCTCCTTCAAGACCCATTATTCCTCAGCCTTTTACCCTTCTGCCTTCCCTCTTTCATCGACAACCCTTAAAGAACACAAAAACTGAAGAACCCTAGAAACTCCTTCCATCGCCGCACCAACACCAAAGACACCCCGAGATTTTCACGAGAACTGGCCTTCCGCACTCCACGCAAGCTGGCCACTTCTTCTTACCATAACTAACCAAATCGCTTACCTTATCAACCCGATTCGAATCACGAAATCGTGACAAATCAATCCAAAATAGCAAATAAATCGGTCTAAATAGCACGAATCAAGCACAAATCACCCTTACTATTTACCTAACTGGAACTCAACGGGGCTATATAAGAGCATGCAAAGGCATCGATAGTGGGGATGAATAGACCTCTGCAGATTTAAGAAACACGCACGGTCGAACATAGCGGAGAGAGCATAGTCAAGAGCGACAATCGCTTCGGGGATTTAGGATTTAGCATCCAGAGAACTAGCATCAATCAAGGAATCAAAACCTACCTTGAATTAGTTAATCAAATCTCACATTAAGAAACCAAAGAATCACTTTCCAAGCACCACCGCCTTTTCAATCGTGATCGCAATAACCCGCCGAGTGGACCGACGACTTGATACGCCGCCCGGATCGCTGTCCGAGAAGGTAAATCCGCTCTCCCGAATTTCGGTTCCTATGTGAATTCTCGTGTTTTCGTATATACTTCTTAAATTTGTTAATATTGTTATATAAGTGTTCGACATAGTTAATCTGCCTCAACAAGATTCGAGTAATCGTGTTCGCCTACTAAAAATGGAGTATTTACGGTCGAGTGTTTGGTGCAATTGATTGGTTTCAGATCTTACGCGGTGTGTCGCCGACTTGAACATAAAGCCCGTTAGATTATGTGAATCAGAAATGTTCGAACCGCTTTTCGGTCTTTATCCTATTAGTTCGAGGATCGTTTATCCATCTAAATGGCTTCGAGTCAATAGTATGCTTGCACCGCCATCTATTTTAACCATATCGATCGCATAAGTGTTTTTTTTGTGTCAAGGCATGTGAGATTAAATCATTACTAGCCAGAAATGATCTAACATACTTAATATATGAATACAAAGTCTTCTTCTTTTGTCGGTCCGCCAAACCAAATGTGTGTCCTCCCGATAATCGCTTTTTGACATCTCCTCTTAAGCCAATATGTTAACGTGTCTCAGATATGGCATGAGGTCTCAATTGCCTATTTGAAGGAATATTCAATCTTGCGTGTTTTGCCTGTTGAACATCCTTCCCAGAGTCCATAAGTAATATCAAAATGGTCTCTTTGGTAGTGGTTCATCATTCTTACTAGACCAACGGTCGACTTGAATTTACTCTTTGTTTAAAGGATAAAATTGATCATGTGAATATTCTTTCAAGCTACATTGTGTGTTATGTCAATCTATCAGGCAACCTAAACATCCTCCACCCTTCCGAATTCTCCTCTGCCATGTCGCCTCGACTTATACCATGTAATGGTGTCAAACCGCAAAGTAATTGAAAGGTCTAGTGTATGGCTTGAACTTAAGATCTTTACTTAATAAATCATGTTCTGCCTAGATTGTCTATTAAGAATATATATGTTTGTCTCACTTGGATTTCTAAACTAGACATCAAGAAAGCCTCCTAAGCCATGTAGAAATAGCAATGTCATCGGTTCTGACAACGATCTCGCTTTGTTGTTGTTGATGTTGCTGTTTGGGGTATCATGGTTGCTGCTTTGCAGTTGTATTGTTACCACCATTACATCACTGCTGATTAACAAGAATATACACCGTCATACCTCCCATATATATAGTTATAGCCTATCAGGTACTACTATAGTTGATCAAACATTTAAGTTTAAATGAAACCCACACTAATTTCCGCAAGTTGTTTAATTTGTTTGGTCCAAGAGTTTGTTTATGTTCTAAATACACATATGCTTACCATATTTGGGCTACTTACATTTTGCATACTTCGAGACATAATTCTAATCGTAATAAAGAAATAGTTTGATATCATTTGGGCCGCTGTTATCAAATAAAGTGGTCATCTATGTTTAAATTTTGTGTTTATGTTAGTTATTCGGGCATATACTAATCCTTATCACTTTCTTTTTTTACATGAAATGCATCGAGCAAAAAATGAAGAGTCTCCCAAGACTCATCACAAGCTACTTCAAATGGCAACCCGCGTTTATGCTGCATCCGCGTTCGCGTCCCCGTTTCAGAAATTCCTAGAAAAACAAATAGGACGTCGTCATCCGCGTAAAGAGCACTCTTAAATCCCATCCTCTTTACTCACTATTCATTCATTTATCTGATTATTGTAATTTAATTACTCTATTTCTGTAATATTTAGGATATCTAGAACAATTAAGTTTCAAACATATAAGGTGGGGAAGTAATTCATAATCGAATGCACTTCTACTTTATTTGTCCTTTAGATCGCTGAGCATGCCTAAATTCTGTAAAACGATTTAAATGATTTAACTTGCATCATAAAACCAACATTTTGTTTCTTATTAAAATACAGATCTCTCCTAAACTCTCAAAAATCGTCTTAAAGCATTTTATATAATATTACGCTGTGTTAAGCAAGATTAATTTAGCTAGTAGCATACCTAACTAAATAACCTTTGCATAAATACATAATTAATCCGTAAAGCACCTTCCTAGCATTCTTTAGCATTTCTAGCCCTTTTAGCACTTTTAATCGCCCTTTAGCATTTAACACCTTTAGCACATTCCGTCTAATATTTTAGCACCTCCTAGCATTCTTTGTACTTTAGTATATTAGCACTACTTTCAGCACTTTAGCTTTAGCATTTTTAGCACCTCTTTTAGCATTTTGCACTTTTAGCACCTTTATTTTTAGCACCTTTTACTTTCAAAATTAATCTTTAGCACTCTTAAGCACCTTTAGCCTTTAGCCCCTCTTAGCACTTTTAGCACCTTAAATATGCTAGCACTCCTTTTGCACCTTTGACGCCTTTCTTTTTAAGCTTTCTAAGCATGTTTTAAAACTTTAGCATTTTTTAGCATTTTTAACCTTTTAGCACTATTAATATTTTAGCACCCTAGCACCACTTTGTTTACACTTAGCACTTTTAAATTGCTAGCACTTTTGTTAAGCGTCCTTAACCTTTAATATTTTAGCATCTTTTAGACTTAAGCACCTTTAAACATTTTAACATTTTTAGCATTTATTTTATCTCCTAACATTTTATTAAGCAAGAGGAGCTTTATTTTGCATTTTTTAAATATAATAATTACCCTAGGTTTGGCAGGACAACCGCAAGTTAGCGGATCTTAGAGGGTGCCTAACCCCTTCCCTCTAGATTAATAAAGAACTCTTACCCAGAATCTCACTAAGTTTAGCAGACCATTAAAATGGAGTTAATGTTTTACTTCAAACTAGTTAAACATTTAGGTGTCCTAATTCACCCAAATTAATTAGGTGGCGACTCCGCGAACCCTTGGCATTCTAGCAACCCTTTAGCATTTTAGCACTTTTACACTTTAGCATATTTTTACACCTTGTAGCACCTTTTAATATTTATCCACATCTTTAACATTTTAGCATTCCTTTTGCACTTTTTAGAACTTTATTTATTTTCTAACATTTGCATTTTGAGCAGGGTTCGCTATTTTAGAAAAATGCCGCTAAAAAGCGCGACAGAATGGCGACTACTGGGATTTTAGGTTCTTAACCACAATGCACCTAGGGTTATTATTTGGCAATTATTTTGCATTTAATTTTTGTGTGTTGTATTTTGTTTTATTTATTTTGATTGCTACCGCTTTCGCTTTCCTTAAACCGCATTCCGCTCATATTTCTTCCACTGAAAATTCACACAACACACACTACACGCGAGGTGCGCTGGGTGCATCAAAGAAATTCTTTCTTCAAAATCCAAATTTAGGAGAGTCGGTAATATACGTGAGTGCCCGGTCTAACCGGTGGCGCAGAGCCTTTCACTCGAGTTGTCCGCTCGGAACCAAGGCCCGTAAAGCCAAATCTTAGAAACTTAAGATAGAGCTATACCACACCTTATTTTAGTGGCACGTGCATTTACCTTAGGTGGGTCGGCCTCGCATCGACACCACAATTAGGAAGACACTAAACTTGTCGACGGGTTTCTCAACCCAACGACCAACCAAAGATATTATGTAGCGTGGCAATGACAGACAAATCCAAGCCCAATCATGACATGCTAAAATTGGGAAAAAGTGCACCGTCATTTGGTCGCCATTTCCAACAAAGGCATTATAGTTGACGACTTGGACAAATCCGTCATAATCTCGCATAAGTGACGCTTAGGCTTACCGCATAAAGAGGCCCCCGCATGTTAGAAGCGTTTGAATGTGCTATATGCAATATATCCGCTACATACCCGCAAATTACGTGCTTTACGCTAACACCGCTTGTTGCATTTTTAGAAAGATTTATCATCTCCCCAAAGGTCGATTTGTATTTGACTTAGCAATGACAGAGCATCAATATTTCACAAGATCAAAGGCACGGTCCAACGATACGACCGATTCGCGGCATCCGAGCTGAACGAGCCTGAACTCGCTCGTTCCTATAGCAAAGCAGGGTCTCGTAAAAGAAGAGCAAAGCATGACACCTTCTCAACCGGGACAATGTAGGAAACTGCAGAATTGCAAGTCCAAACAAAGCTGTGCACGCAGATGTCAAGGAACAAGGCTAAGTCAAATACGAATCGACCCCAAAACTCACAAATTTTCTTCGAGCGCATGTCTTTTCATATTAATGTAAGATAAAGTGCAAATAGCCAAGCGTAAAATACTACAAAGGTTTCTTCATATTAGCGTATAAAGAAAAGCAACAAAGGCAGAGGATGACAACAATTCAAAATCCGCATCAGAAGCAACAGCAGCAGAAAGGGGCATCAACAATCGGCAATCAAAGTTCAGAGTTCCGCAACAAAACCTACAATAACTCGCCAAACTTGCAACCCGCGCATCGCACACAACAAAGGCATCATAACAATTCGCTACCGCAGCGCAGCGGCAACATCTCAAGATTCGCCGACATAATCGTGACTACATCTCGACCCATAAAATTGCACTTTTATATACATTTATCATTTCGCTTAAACAGTATACACTAACGCTTTTTCTCGCTTAGCTCGCGAGCATCTATTCTACGCGAGCAAAGAATGATACGCCCGTGCAATGACGCATGAGCATCAGGTCCAGTGCAACGACATCATCGCGATTGGCTTTACGCAACGACGCCAAAGAAGAACACGCCCAGTAACGACGTTATCGCGATTATGTCAAGGCAACGACATCATCGCGATTGCGTTCACGCAACGACGCCCGCAAAGAACACGCCCAGCAACGACGCCACGCGATTATGTCCAGTAACGACATCAAGATTGCGCTACGCAACGACGCCAACAACAACACGCCCAGTAACGACAACGCGATTATGTCCAGTAACGACATCATCGCGATTGCTTTACGCAACGACGCCAAAGAAAGAACATCGCCCAGTAACGACGCACGCGATTATGTCAAGGCAACGACATCATCAATCGTTTACGCAACGACGCCAAAGAAGAACATCGCCCAGTAACGACGCCATCAAGATTGCGTTTACGCAACGACGCCAAAGAAGAACACGCCCGTGCAACGACGCCATCGATTATGTCCAGTAACGACATCATCAAGATTGCCTACGCAACGACGCCAAAGAAGAACACGCCCGCATAACGACGCATCGCGATTATGTCAAGGCAACGACATCATCGCGATTGCGTTTACGCAACGACGCCAAAAAGAACACGCCCAGTAACGACGCCATCGCGATCAAGGCCTACACAACGACGCCAAAGAACATTATGTCCGTGCAACGACATCATCAACATCAGGTCTGTGCAACGACACCATCAAGATCGCCTTCACGCAACGACGCCAAAGAAAGAATATCGCCCAGTAACGATGTTATCAACATCAGGTCCAGTAACGACACCATCAAGATTAAGTTTCACGCAACGACGCCAAAGAAGAAGACGCCCAGTGCAACGACGCGATCAAGACAAAGAAGTCCAAAACGACGCCATCATCAAGATATCACATCCGCACAGTGGACGCATTTTCTCTCGTTTCAAAATTGCATTTTTTCTCATTCATGCTTTATTATTCGCCTTAACAGCATGCACTAACTCTTTCGAGCTTTAGTCTACAGTGGGCAATTGCAGCAGCGACAACGATCCGCATTCACAATCGCAACACGCCCGCAAGCGGCGAAATCACAAAGATTTGCAAAGATCGCATCAACACAAGCAGCATCATATTTTGCAGATAACCTTTTCTACTCACTTGCATTACTTTAAAATTATGCATCATCATTTTGCCTTAACGCATGCACTAACCGCTTGTCCAAGTCTTAGACGCAGGAGCGCGAGCACAACGTGGATTTTCTCTTACAAATAACCGGCAATCCGGGCCAACCTTCCCAACGATCGCGTAGCGCCTGCCGCCGGGCCCACTCGCTTCCACATCACCGTAGTAACCCAAAGACCACAAGTCACAAAGAAGACACCCTGTGTTCAAACCGCTTATATTCTTTTACTTTTTAGACATAGCCCAAAGGTCATCATAACTCGACATCGACATCTTTAAGCCCGCATTAGCCCGCCGTGTTTTGACTACGGTAGCTCAGTTGTCGCCATAACTCGACACCGACACCAGTCCGCTAGACCGCTCGTGCTGACCATGGTAACCCAAAGGTCGCCATAGCTCGACACCGACAGATTTTGATTTTCGCCACCTTTGTCTACCGCCAAAGATTTTTGCAATCAAGATCGAGACAAAATTGGCTATGAGTCAACGTTTTGTCCGAGATTCTTCCATCATCTCCATACAAAGAGGACATCCGCTGACACCCAATTTTGACCTCCCGCCCACCATTAACTATAAAATTACACTAATTTTGTAAAAATAATTTTTTAGGATTTTTATAATAAAATACAACAATAAAACATTAAATACAGGCATAAATAAATAATTTAGTAATGACACCGCATTTTACGTAGAGTACTAAGCGCTTAGAGTCTCGCGCCCGCATTAATTAATTTTAAGCCCTGTCGTCATTAATAAATACATAAAATAAGTAATTTAGCAATGACGTCGTGTCAGGTAGCATAGCCGCATTTATTAATAATCATTTGTAATTTAAAATCAATTTAATCTAATATATGCATTTAATAGCGTCGCATTTATAAAAGCTTTAAACAATTCTTAAATATCATACTTGCATTTAGCATTTAAATAATTTAATCTAAAACTCAATGTAATTTTAATTTAGCTTCGCAATAATGCACAATAATAAGATTTTAAATAATAGCTAAAGATTCTAAAATATTAAGCATTAATTAAATAACGCGCCCGCATTTAGCACCTAAATAATTAGACTAATGTAGCACCTAGATAATTATAATAAAGCACCTAATTAATTTAAGCACAATTTATTAATCTAATTAACTAATTAATTATCTAAAACTAATACCCCTAATTTAATACCTAACTCTACCCAGCCCAATACCCGCGGCCCACAAGACTTTTATTTACCCAGCCCACGCCCAACTTAATCTACTTCAGCCCTTGCATCGTCTCCCTTCAGCAGCCCATTATTCCTCAGCCTTTTACCCTTCTGCCTTCCCTCTTTCATCGACAACCCTTAAAGAACACAAAAACTGAAGAACCCTAGAAACTCCTTCCATCGTCGCACCAACACCAGCACACCCCGAGATTCTCGCCGAGAACTGGCCTTCCGCACCCACGCAAGTCGGCCACTTCTTCTACCATAACTAACCAAATCGTTTACCTTATCAACCCGATTCGAATCACGAAATCGTGACAAATCAATCCAAAATAGCAAATAAATCACCCTAAATAGCACGAATCAAGCACAAATCACCCTTACTATTTACCTAACTGGAACTCAATGGGGCTATATAAGAGCATGCAAAGGCATCGATAGTGGGGATGTAATAGACTCGCAAAGATTTAAGAAACACGCACGGTCGAACATACGGAGAGAGCATAGTCAAGAGCGACAATCGCTTCAGGATTTAGGATTTAGCATCCAGAGAACTAGCATCAATCAAGAGGGAATCAAAACCTACCTTGAATTAGTTAATCAAATCTCACATTAAGAAACCAAAGAATCACTTTCCAAGCACCACCGCTTCTTTTCAATCGCATCGCAATAACCCGCCGAGTGGACCGACGACTTGATACGCCTGGACGCTGTCCGAGAAGCGTAAATCCGCCTCCCGTCGAATTTCGTTCCTTATGTGAATTCTCGTGTTTTCGTTATATACTTCTTAAATTTGTTAATATTGTTATATAAGTGTTCGACATAGTTAATCTGCCTCAACAAGATTCTCGAGTAATCGTGGTTCGCCTACTAAAACGGAGTATTTATGGTCGAGTGTTCGTGCAATTGATTGGTTTCAGATCTTACGTGGTGTGTCGCCGACTTGAACATAAAGCCCGTTAGATTATGTGAATCAGAAATGTTCGAACCGCTTTGTCACTTTATCCTATTAGTTCGAGGATCGCTTTATCCATCTAAATGGCTTCGAGTTGAATAGTACGCTTGCAATCGCCGCTCTATTTTAACCATATCGATCGCATGTGTTTTTTTGTGTCAAGGCATGTGAGATTAAATCATTACTAGCCAGAAATGATCTAACATACTTAATATATGAATACAAAGTCTTCTTCTTTGTTGACCGCCAAACCAACAGGTCCTCCCCGATAATCGCTTTTTGACATCTCCTCTTAAGCCAATATGTTAATGTGTTCTCAGATATGGCATGAGGTCTCAATTGCCTATTTGAAGGAATATTCGAATCTTGCGTGTTTTGCCTCGTTGAACATCCTTCCCAAAGAGTCCATAAGTAATATCAAAATGGTCTCTTTGGTAGTGGTTCATCATTCTTACTAGACCAACGGTTGACTTAATTTACTCTTTGTTTAAAGGATAAAATTGATCATGTGAATATTCTTTCAAGCTACATCAGGTGTTATGTCAATCTATCAGGCAACCTAAACATCCTCCACCCTTCCGAATTCTCCTCTTGCAGTCGCCTCGACTTACACCATGTAATACGGTGTCAAATCATAAAGTAAGTGAAAGGTCTAGTGTATGGCTTGAACTTAAGATCTTTACTTAATAAATCATGTTCCTGTCTAGATTGTCTATTAAGAATATATATGTTTGTCTCACTTGGATTTCTAAACTAGCACATCAAGAAAGCCTCCTAAGCCATAGAAATAGCAGTCATCGACTCCTGCTGACAACAGCCTGCAGTGCTGTTGTTGTTGTTATGCCGTCAGTATCATGGTTGCCGCTTTTGCGCTTGTTGTATTGTTACCACCATTACATCACTGCTGATTAACAAGAATATACACTGGTCATACCTCCCATATATATAGTTATAGCCTGTCTATTGTGTACTACTATAGTTGACTGAAACATTTAAGTTTAAATGAAACCCCACACTAATTCTGGCAAGTTGTTTAATTTGTTTGGTCCAGCAGGCTTGTTTATGTTCTAAATACACATATGCTTACCATATTTGGGCCACTTACATTTTGCATACTTCTTGAGACATAATTCTAATCGTAATAAAGAAATAGTTTGATATCATTTGGGCCCGCTGTTAGTTCAAATAAAGCCGTCGTCTATGTTTAAATTTTGTGTTTATGTTAGTTGTTATTTGGGCATATACTAATCCTTATCACTTTCTTTTTTTTACATGAAATGCATCAGAGCAAAAAATGAAGAGTCTCCCGGCAAGACTCATCACAAGCTACTTCAAATGGCAACCCGCGTCTACGCAGCGTTCGCGTCCCCGTTTCAGAAATTCCTAGAAAAACAAATAGGACGTCGTCATCCGCGTAAAGAGCACTCTTAAATCCCATCCTCTTTACTCACTATTCATTCATTTATCTGATTATTGTAATTTAATTACTCTATTTCTGTAATATTTAGGATATCTAGAACAATTAAGTTTCAAACATATAAGGTGGGAAGTAATTCATAATCGTAAATGCACTTCTACTTTATTTGTCCTTTAGATCGCTGAGCATGCCTAAATTCTGTAAAAACGATTTAAATGATTTAACTTGCATCATAAAACCAACATTTTGTTTCTTATTAAAATACAGATCTCTCCTAAACTCTCAAAAATCGTCTTAAAGCATTTTATATAATATTACGCGCAGGTTAAGCAAGATTAATTTAGCTAGTAGCATACCTAACTAAATAACCTTTGCATAAATACATAATTAATCCGTAAAGCACCTTCCTAGCATTCTTTAGCATTTCTAGCCCTTTTTAGCACTTTTAATCGCCCTTTAGCATTTAACACCTTTAGCACATTCCGTCCTTAATATTTTAGCACCTCCTAGCATTCTTTTGTACTTTAGTATATTAGCACTACTTTCAGCACTTTAGCTTTAGCATTTTTAGCACCTCTTTTAGCATTTTGCACTTTTAGCACCTTTATTTTTAGCACCTTTTACTTTCAAAATTAATCTTTAGCACTCTTAAGCACCTTTAGCCTTTAGCCCCTCTTAGCACTTTTAGCACCTTAAATATGCTAGCACTCCTTTTGCACCTTTTGACGCCTTTCTTTTTAAGCTTTCTAAGCATGTTTTAAAACTTTAGCATTTTTTAGCATTTTTAACCTTTTAGCACTATTAATATTTTAGCACCCTAGCACCACTTTGTTTACACTTAGCACTTTTAAATTGCTAGCACTTTTGTTAAGCGTCCTTAACCTTTAATATTTTAGCATCTTTTAGACTTAAGCACCTTTAAACATTTTAACATTTTTAGCATTTATTTTATCTCCTAACATTTTATTAAGCAAGAGGAGCTTTATTTTGCATTTTTTAAATATAATAATTACCCTAGGTTTGGCAGGACAACCGCAAGTTAGCGGATCTTAGAGGGTGCCTAACCCCTTCCCTCTAGATTAATAAAGAACTCTTACCCAGAATCTCACTAAGTTTAGCAGACCATTAAAATGGAGTTAATGTTTTACTTCAAACTAGTTAAACATTTAGGTGTCCTAATTCACCCAAATTAATTAGGTGGCGACTCCGCGAACCCTTGGCATTCTAGCAACCCTTTAGCATTTTAGCACCCTTTTAAACTTTAGCATCTTTTTACACCTTTTAGCACCTTTTAATATTTAGCAACATCTTTAACATTTTAGCATTCCTTTTGCACTTTTTAGCACTTTATTTATTTTCTAACATTTGCATTTTGAGCAGGGTTCGCTATTTTAGAAAAAATGCCGCGGCCGAAAAAGGGCGCGACAGAAATGGCGACTCCGCTGGGGATTTTAGGTTCTTAACCACAACAGACCTAGGGTTATTATTTGGCAATTATTTTGCATTTAATTTTTTGTGTGTTGTATTTTGTTTTATTTATTTTTGATTGCTACCTGCTTTACTGCTTTCCTTAAACTGGCATTCCGCTCATATTTCTTCCACTCTGGAAAATTCACACAACACACACTACATGCGAGGTGCGCTGGGTGCATCAGCAAAATTCTTTCTTCAAAATCCAAATTTAGGAGAGTCGGTAATATACGTGGAGTGCCTGGTCTAACCGGTGGCCGCGTAGCCTTCTCACTCGAGTTGTCCGCTCGGGAACCTTGCGTCCAGAAAAGCCAAATCTTAGAAACTTAAGATAGAGCTATACCACACCTTATTTTAGGGCATGCATGCATTTACCTTAGGTGGGTCGGTCCTTGGCATCGACACCACAATTAGGAAGACACCAAACTTGTCGACGGGTTTCTCAACCCAACGACCAACCAGCATATTATGTGTAGCGTGGCAATGACAGACAAATCCAAGCCCAATCATGACATGCTAAAATTGGGAAAAAGTGCACCGTCATTTGGTCGCCATTTCCAACAAAGGCATTATAGTTGGACGACTTGGACAAATCCGTCATAATCTCGCATAAGTGACGTTTAGGCTTACCCCTGGCATAAAGAGGCCCCCCTGCATGTTAGGAAGCGTTTGAATGTGCTATATGCAATATATCTGCTACATACCCGCAAATTATGTGCTTTATGCTAACACCGTTTGTTGCATTTTTAGAAAGATTTATCATCTCCCCCCAAAGGTCGATTTGTATTTGACTTAGCAATGACAGAGCATCAATATTTCACAAGATCAAAGGCACGGTCCAACGACATGACCGATTCAAGGGCATCTGAGCGGAACGAGTCGGAACCTGTCTTGGTTCCTATAGTAGCAGGGTCTCGAGAAAAGAAGAGCGCATTTACACCTTCTCAAACTGGGACAATGTAGGAAACCAGACAGGAATTGCAAGTCCAAACAGGCCAGGCACGCAGATGTCAAGGAACAAGGCGGCGAAGTCAAATACGAATCGACCCCCCCCCCCCCAAAACTCACAAATTTTCTTTGAGCGCATGTCTTTTCATATTAACAGAAGCATAAAGTGCAAATAGCCGAAGCAGAAAATACGGCGAAAGGTTTCTTCATATTAGCAGAAGCAGCAAAAGCAACAAAGGCAGAGGATGACAACAATTCAAAATCCGCATCAGAAGCAACAGCAGCAGAAAGGGGCATCAACAATCGGCAATCAAAGTTCAGAGTTCCGCAACAAAACCTAGCGCGTCAACTCAGTCAAACTTGCAACCCGCGCATCGCACACAACAAAGGCATCATAACAATTCGTCAGTTGCAGTGCAAGGGCAACATCTCAGTATTCGTCAGACATAATCAGGGACGACATCTCGACCCATAAAATTGCACTTCTTATATACATTTATCATTTCGTTTAAACAGGTATACACTAACGTTTTTTTTCTCAAGCTTAGCTCGCAGGAGCATCTATTCTACAGGAGCAGCAGCGATACGTCCAGGCAATGACGTTATGAGCATTGTGTCCAGGCAACGACATCATCGATTGCGCTCACGCAACGACGCCAGCAGCAACACGTCCAGGCAACTACGTTATCAGCATTATGTCAAGGCAACGACATCATCAGCATTGCGTCTACGCAACGACGCCCGCAGCAACACGTCCAGGCAACGACGTCATCAGCATTATGTCCAGGCAACGACATCATCAGCATTGCGTCTACGCAACGACGCCAACAACAACACGTCCAGGCAACGACGTTATCAGCATTATGTCCAGGCAACGACATCATCAGCATTGCGTCTACGCAACGACGCCAGCAGCAACACGTCCAGGCAACGACGTTATCAGCATTATGTCAAGGCAACGACATCATCGCGGCGTGCGTTTACGCAACGACGCCAAAGAAGAATATCGCCCAGTAACGACGCCATCGGCGTGCGTCTACGCAACGACGCCAAGAAGAACACGCCCGTGCAACGACGCGTCGCGATTATGTCCGTGCAACGATCATCGCGATTGCGTACGCAACGACGCCAAGAAGAACACGCCCGCATAACGACGTTATCGGCGATTATGTCAAGCGGCGACATCATCGCGATTGCGTTTACGCAACGACGCCAAAGAAGAACACGCCCAGTAACGACGCGTTATCGGCGTGCGTTTACAACGACGCCAAAGAACATTATGTCCAGTAACGACATCATCAACATTGTGTCGTGCAACGACATCACCGACGGCGCACGCAACGACGCCAAAGAAGAACACGCCCAGCGACGCGTTATCAACATTGTGTCGAGCACAGCAACGACACCATTGCGCACGCAACGGCGCGCACGCAACGACGCGACAAGACAAAGAAGTCCGACGACAAAGCCAAACGACGCCATCAAGATATCACATCCGCATGCAGGGACGATTTTCTGCTCTCAAAATTGCATTTTTCTCATTCATGCTTTATTATTCGCAACAGTTATGCACTAACTCTTTCTTGAGCTTTAGTCTACAGGGGCAATTGCAGCAAGGACAACGTATCCGCATTCACAATCGCAACACGTCTGTGCAAGGGCGAAATCACAGCATTTGCAGCATCGCATCAACACAGCAGGCATCATATTTTGCAGGATAACCTTTTCTACTCACAGTTGCATTACTTTAAAATTATGCATCATCATTTTGCCTTAACAGTTATGCACTAACCGTTTGTTCAAGTCTTAGCATGCAGGAGCAGGAGCACAACGTGGATTTTCTCTTACAGCGAACCGGGGCAATCTGTTGGGGGGCCAACCTTCCCAACGATTGGCAGAAGCGGCCTCAAGCGTCGGTCCACTCGCTCCACATCACCGTAGAACCCAGCACCACAAGTCACAGCAGTACACCCCAGGTTCAAGCCAGTTATATTCTTTTACTTTTTGCACCATAGCCCAGTGTCATCATAACTCGACACTGGGACATCTTTAAGCCCGCATTAGCCCGCCTTGGTGTTTTGACCATGGTAGCCCAGTGTCGTCATAACTCGACATCGACAGGGCGGCTGAGTCGCGTTAGACCGCCTTGGTGCTTTCGACCATGGTAACCCAAAGGTCGCCATAGCTCGACATCGGGCGATTTTGATTTTTGCGTCAGCCTTGTCTACCTGCCCAGCATTTTTGCAATTCTGAAGATCGAGACAAAATTGGCTATGAGTCAACGTCTTTGTCCGGAGATTCTTCCATCATCTCCATACAAAGAGGGACATCTGTTGACACCCAATTTTGACCCTCCCGTCCAGCCATTAACTATAAAATTACACTAATTTTGTAAAAATAATTTTTTAGGATTTTTATAATAAAATACAACAATAAAACATTAAATACAGGCATAAATAAATAATTTAGTAATGACACCGCATTTTACGTAGAGTACTAAGCGCTTAGAGTCTCGCGCCCGCATTAATTAATTTTAAGCCACTGTCATTAATAAATACATAAAATAAGTAATTTAGCAATGACGTCGTGTCAGGTAGCATAGCCGCATTTATTAATAATCATTTGTAATTTAAAATCAATTTAATCTAATATATGCATTTAATAGCGTCGCATTTATAAAAGCTTTAAACAATTCTTAAATATCATACTTGCATTTAGCATTTAAATAATTTAATCTAAAACTCAATGTAATTTTAATTTAACTTCGCAATAATGCACAATAATAAGATTTTAAATAATAGCGCCGCATTCTAAAATATTAAGCATTAATTAAATAACGCGCCCGCATTTAGCACCTAAATAATTAGACTAATGTAGCACCTAGATAATTATAATAAAGCACCTAATTAATTTAAGCACAATTTATTAATCTAATTAACTAATTAATTATCTAAAACTAATACCCCTAATTTAATACCTAACTCTACCCAAATGATACCCGACACAAGACTTTTATTTACCCACCACGCCCAACTTAATCTACTTCACTTGATCGTCCTCCTTCAACCCATTATTCCTCGACCTTTTACCTTCTCGCTTTCCTCTTTCATCGACAACCCTTAAAGAACACAAAATCGAAGAACCCTAGAAACTCCTTCCATCGCCGCACTAACACCAAAGACACCCCGAGATTCTCGCCGAGAATCCGGCCTTGCCACGCATGTCGGCGACCACTTCTTACCATAACTAACCAAATCGTTTACCTTATCAACCCGATTCGAATCACGAAATCGTGACAAATCAATCCAAAATAGCAAATAAATCGGTCTAAATAGCACGAATCAAGCACAAATCACTTACTATTTACCTAACTGGAACTCAATTGGGGCTATATAAGAGCATGCAAAGGCATCGATAGTGGGGAGAATAGACCTCGGCGTTTAAGAAACACGAGGGGTCGAACATAGCGGAGAGAGCATAGTCGAAGAGCGACAATCAGTTTCAGGGGGATTTAGGGATTTAGCATCCAGAGAACTAGCATCAATCAGTAGGAATCCGAAAACCTACCTTGAATTAGTTAATCAAATCTCACATTAAGAAACAAGCAATCACTTTCCAAGCACCAGCTCCTTTTCAATCGCATCGCAATAACCCGTCGAGTGGACCGACGACTTGATATTGCCGGATCGTCGGAGAAAGGTAAATCCGCTCTCCTGTCGAATTTCGGTTCCTTATGTGAATTCCTGTGTTTTCTGTTATATACTTCTTAAATTTGTTAATATTGTTATATAAGTGTTCGACATAGTTAATTCGTCTCAACAAGATTCTGAGTACTGTGTTCTGTCTACTAAAAAATGGAGTATTTATGGTCGAGTGTTTGGTGCAATTGATTGGTTTCAGATCTTACGTGGTGTGTCGTTGACTTGAACATAAAGCCTGTTAGATTATGTGAATCTGTAAAATGTTCGAACCAGTTTTGTCAGTCTTTATCCTATTAGTTTGAGGATCAGTTTATCCATCTAAATGGCTTCTGAGTTGAATAGTATGCTTGCACTGTCGTCTATTTTAACCATATTGGATCGCACAAGTGTTTTTTTTTTGTGTCAAGGCATGTGAGATTAAATCATTACTAGCCAGGAAATGATCTAACATACTTAATATATGAATACAAAGTCTTCTTCTTTTGTTGATCTGCCAAACCAGTGTGTGTCCTCCCTGATAACTGCTTTTTGACATCTCCTCTTAAGCCAATATGTTAATGTGTCTCTGTATATGGCATGAGGTCTCAATTGCCTATTTGAAGGAATATTCTGAATCTTGCGTGTTTTGCCCTGTTGAACATCCTTCCCAGTAGTCCATAAGTAATATCAAAATGGTCTCTTTGGTAGTGGTTCATCATTCTTACTAGACCAATGAAGCTGACTTCAGAATTTACTCTTTGTTTAAAGGATAAAATTGATCATGTGAATATTCTTTCAAGCTACATTGTGTGTTATGTCAATCTATTGTGCAACCTAAACATCCTCCACCCTTCTGAATTCTCCTCTTGCAGTCGTCTCGACTTACATGTAATATGGTGTCAAATTAAAGTAAGTGAAAGGTCTAGTGTATGGCTTGAACTTAAGATCTTTACTTAATAAATCATGTTCCTGTCTAGATTGTCTATTAAGAATATATATGTTTGTCTCACTTGGATTTCTAAACTAGCACATCAAGAAAGCCTCCTAAGCCATAGAAATAGCGATGCCACATCGGATTACGCTGACAACGATGCGGTGGTCTTGTTGTTATTCTTTATTCTTGTTTGGGGTATCATGGTTGCTGTTTTGCAGTTGTATTGTTACCACCATTACATCACTGCTGATTAACAAGAATATACACCGGTCATACCTCCCATATATATAGTTATAGCACATCTGTGTACTACTATAGTTGACTGAAACATTTAAGTTTAAATGAAACCCCACACTAATTCTGGCAAGTTGTTTAATTTGTTTGGTCCAGCAGGCTTGTTTATGTTCTAAATACACATATGCTTACCATATTTGGGCCACTTACATTTTGCATACTTCTTGAGACATAATTCTAACTGTAATAAAGAAATAGTTTGATATCATTTTGGGCCCTGTTGGTTACTGAAATAAAGTGGCTGTCTATGTTTAAATTTTGTGTTTATGTTAGTTGTTATTTGGGCATATACTAATCCTTATCACTTTCTTTTTTTTACATGAAATGCATCAGAGCAAAAAATGAAGAGTCTCCCGGCAAGACTCATCACAAGCTACTTCAAATGGCAACCCGCGTCTATGTGCATCCGCGTTCGCGTCCCCGTTTCAGAAATTCCTAGAAAAACAAATAGGACGTCGTCATCCGCGTAAAGAGCACTCTTAAATCCCATCCTCTTTACTCACTATTCATTCATTTATCTGATTATTGTAATTTAATTACTCTATTTCTGTAATATTTAGGATATCTAGAACAATTAAGTTTCAAACATATAAGGTGGGGAAGTAATTCATAATCAGAAATGCACTTCTACTTTATTTGTCCTTTAGGACTGTTGAGCATGCCTAAATTCTGTAAAAACGATTTAAATGATTTAACTTGCATCATAAAACCAACATTTTGTTTCTTATTAAAATACAGATCTCTCCTAAACTCTCAAAAATCGTCTTAAAGCATTTTATATAATATTACGCGCAGGTTAAGCAAGATTAATTTAGCTAGTAGCATACCTAACTAAATAACCTTTGCATAAATACATAATTAATCCGTAAAGCACCTTCCTAGCATTCTTTAGCATTTCTAGCCCTTTTAGCACTTTTAATCGCCTCTTTAGCATTTAACACCTTTAGCACATTCCGTCCTTAATATTTTAGCACCTCCTAGCATTCTTTTGTACTTTAGTATATTAGCACTACTTTCAGCACTTTAGCTTTAGCATTTTTAGCACCTCTTTTAGCATTTTGCACTTTTAGCACCTTTATTTTTAGCACCTTTTACTTTCAAAATTAATCTTTAGCACTCTTAAGCACCTTTAGCCTTTAGCCCCTCTTAGCACTTTTAGCACCTTAAATATGCTAGCACTCCTTTTGCACCTTTTGACGCCTTTCTTTTTAAGCTTTCTAAGCATGTTTTAAAACTTTAGCATTTTTTAGCATTTTTAACCTTTTAGCACTATTAATATTTTAGCACCCTAGCACCACTTTGTTTACACTTAGCACTTTTAAATTGCTAGCACTTTTGTTAAGCGTCCTTAACCTTTAATATTTTAGCATCTTTTAGACTTAAGCACCTTTAAACATTTTAACATTTTTAGCATTTATTTTATCTCCTAACATTTTATTAAGCAAGAGGAGCTTTATTTTGCATTTTTCAAATATAATAATTACCCTAGGTTTGGCAGGACAACCGCAAGTTAGCGGATCTTAGAGGGTGCCTAACCCCTTCCCTCTAGATTAATAAAGAACTCTTACCCAGAATCTCACTAAGTTTAGCAGACCATTAAAATGGAGTTAATGTTTTACTTCAAACTAGTTAAACATTTAGGTGTCCTAATTCACCCAAATTAATTAGGTGGCGACTCCGCGAACCCTTGGCATTCTAGCAACCCTTTAGCATTTTAGCACCCTTTTAAACTTTAGCATCTTTTTACACCTTTTAGCACCTTTTAGCACCTTTTAATATTTAGCAACATCTTTAACATTTTAGCATTCCTTTTGCACTTTTTAGCACTTTATTTATTTTCTAACATTTGCATTTTGAGCAGGGTTCGCTATTTTAGAAAAAATGCCGCGGCCGAAAAAGGGCGCGACAAGGCCAAAGGCAAGGCCAAGGCTAACATCGTCGAAGATACACTTGTAGACGATATGATCGAGGATTTCTCAGCGGTGGTTCTTGAAGCAAACCTCATTGAGAATCTGGTGCAGTGGTGGTTGGACACAGGTACCACCCATCAAATATGTTCCAATAAAGAAGACTTCTCCACTTATACACCAGTCACAAACAAGAAGTTTTCATGGGGAACAATTCTTCTTCAGAGGTGTTGGGGGTAAGAAAGGTGATCCTAAAGATGACGTCCGGAAGGAGCTGATTCTAAAGGAAGTGATGCACGTCTCAGAAATTCGTAGAAATATGATTTCTGGACCTTTGTTAGTTAATGCTGGTTTTAGGCTAGTATTAGAAGCCAATAAATTTGTAATCACTAAAAACGGAACGTTTGTAGGAAGAGGCTTCGTCTGTGAAGGCCTCTTTAAGATTAATGATGCACATGTAATGCCTTTTGTGTCAACTATCAATAAAATTGAGTCTTCTACTTACTTGATTGAGTCATCCAATTTATGGCATCATAGATTAGGACATGTTAACTATCAATCTATTCAAAGATTGGTAAAGTTGGAATTATTATCGTCCATCGACATAAACCCTCAACGTAAGTGTGAGGTGTGCGTAGAGGCAAAACTTTCCAAGAGTCCCTTTAGATCCGTCGAAAGGAAACCGCTCATCTAGAACTTATACACACTGATATATGTGATTTGAAGTTCGCTCAAACAAGAGCGGGGAACAAGTACTTTGTGACTTGCATAGATGATGGCACAAGATTTTGTTACATTTACTTACTAAAAGGTAAAGATGAAGCCTTTGAAACATTCAAACGCTACAAAGCAGAAGTTGAGAATCAACTAAGCGAATGGATTAAAATAATCTGTAGCGATAGAGGGGGAGAATATGTAGCGCCTTTTGAAGAATTTTGAAACAACGGCTCCTTACTCACCTCAATTAAATGGTGTGGCTGAACGCAAGAACCGAACACTGAAGGAAATGATGAATGTTTTACTCATCAATTCAGGCCTTCCCCAACACATGTGGAGAGAAGTTGTCCTTACTGCAAATAAGATTCTTAATAGAGTCCCACACAAATGTACGGACAAGACTCCATACGAGTTATGGAAAGGAAAGAAACATACCTACAAATATTTGAAGGTATGGGGTTGTCTGGCCAAGGTGAAAGTGCATATGCCAAAGTAGGTCAAGATTGGACCTAAGACTGTGGATTGCATATTCATCGGATATGCCAATAACAGTAGTGCTTATCGTTTCATAGTGCATAAGTCGGATGTACCAGACATTTATGAAGGTACGATCATGGAATCAAGGAACGTGTGGTTCTTTGAAGATATGTTCCCATATAAAGAAAACAACATAACCTCTCGTAAACGAAGTTATGAACAAACATCTGAGGATCTAAGAGTGGATGACTACCTAAATCAAAACGGTTCAGATCTAGTGAATTCTGAAGTGACTGATTATCCAGAATCCAGTATTCCAGATTTTGAGGACTTGGAAGATTCAGATATGGAACCAAGGCGAAGTAAAAGGGCTCGGAAGGACAAATCCTTCGGTCCAGACTTTGAAGCTTATTTGGTTCAGGATGAACCACAGACAATCGCCGAAGCATTGTCAACTCCAGAAGCACCGCTCTGGAAGGAAGCTTTAGAAAGTGAGATAGAATCCATCCTGCATAACCACACTTGGGAGTTGGCTGAACTTCCCCCGGGACACAAATCTTTGGGTTGTAGGTGGATTCTTAAACGGAAGTTAAAGGCAGATGGATCTATTAACAAGTACAAGGCTAGGTTATTAGTTAATGGCTATCGCAAAAAAAAAGGCCTTGATTACTTCGTCACATACGCTCCGGTGTCCAGAATGACATCCATACGTATGTTTATAACTATCGCCGCCTAGCGGGATCTTGAAATATATCAAATGGATGTCAAGACTGTCTTTCTAAATAGTGATTTGGAAGAAGAAATATATATGGACCAACCCGAGGGGTATGTGATTCCGAGACAAAAGTGTGTCGACTTGTCAAATCATTGTATGGGCTGAAACATGCCCCTAAACAATGACACGAAAAATTTGATAGTACCCTACTATCAAAAGGGTTCGACATTAATAAGTGTGACAAATGTGTTTACATGAAAGGAAATGTCGATTCGTTCGTCACGATATGTCTTTATGTATATGACTTGTTAATCACTGGTAGCAGTCCTAGAATAATCCTAGAGACTAAGAACATGTTAAAACAATGTTTCGACATGAAAGATATAGGGGTCGCAGATATCATCTTAGGGATCAAGATCTCTATGACATCTAATGGACTAGTCTTGTCTCAATCTCACTACATCGAGGATGTGCTGAAGAAATTTGAGATGTTCGACAGTTCATCGGTAAAGACACCATTGAATAGAAGTCAAAAGATTGACAAGCATCTTGGTGTACCCGTACGCCAGGAGTGATACGCAAAGGTGATTGGAAGTTTGATGTATGTCACAAACTGCACTCGACCATATATCGCTTATGTAGTCAATAAATCGGCTAGGTTTACCCGAAATCCAAGTGAGGATCACTAGAAAGCGTTGAATAGGGTACTACGGTTCCTGAAGTTCACAATAAAATTCGGGTTACACTATTCAAGATATCCAGCTGTACTAGAGGGGTACAGTGATGCAAAACTGGATATCTGATAGCGACGACAACAAGTCCACCAGCATATATATTTTTACAATCGGTGGTAGAGTTGTGTCTTGGAAATCCTCTAGGCAAACCCTTATTGTTCGATCCACGACGGAGTCAGAATTTATCGCTTTAGATAAAGCAGGAGAGGAAGCTGAGTGACTTCATGGGTTTCTAGGATGTCCCATATTAGGATAAACCCATGTCTTCTGTAATGATCCACTGCGATAGTCAGTCGGCTCTAGGAAGGGCACGAAGTTCTATATACAACAGTAAGTCTAGTCATATTCGATGGTATTCTACTTGGAATGTTCAAAACTACGGCTACCTCTCCAGATGCAACATCGATTCGTCGAGTGATTGCTCGAAAGACACCATGTGGGTACGCCAAAATCTCTTCCAAGAGGGGATTGTTGGAAATTTACTAAACGTGAAATAAAATTAATCCTATTAATTATGACTCGAACAATTGGGGCCCTGCATGTCGGAAATATGGTTTCCACACACGTGCACATAAAGTACCAAGGATCGTCATTTCCTTAAATGGAAGAGATATTGGTTCATATACGAATTGTTTGGACGTAAGAGAATAGACAGTTATTGGCCAAATAGCAATGGTTTCACGTTGGTAAATGAAGGGAAGACGTGTATAAAGTGTAGAAGATGAAACGAGTCTGAAAATGGCGTGGCGCCAGAGCGCCACGACGCCTCCCTACAGGGCCACGGCGCTGCGGAGCCCGAAACTCTCTGAAGTTTCGGTGCCAGCCTGCATGGCCACGGCGCTGAGGACGTTTCAGAACGTTGGAAGATGGACGAAAACTATTTTTTGGGCTGACTTTGGAGCATTAATTCTCCATTATTTGGCTCATGAATTCAACCATTATTTGGCTGAATTATTATTCCACATTCATGGCCATTATATGGTCTTTATTGGCCATTACTTGGCTATGTGGAAGATCATATTCTCTACACTATAAAGTGGAGCTTTTGGCTCATTTGGAAATACACCTTACACTTAACAATTCTCTTTGTCTTCCTCTATTGCAATCACAAAACACTCAAAGATCTTTCTTCCTAAGCAAACAATTGAGTTTCCTTTGCTCATTTGTTTGATAGTTGTTTTATCTTGGCAGATAAGTTATCATTACACCGTTGAAAGGATATACGGGGCAAATATTATCTTAAGGATAGATTGTTCATCCAATCGACTCAGCAAGACAATTTACTTTGTTCATTTTCAGATTCTAACATATTGCACTACAACAAACTTAGGGTGGAATATCGCCCACTTAGAACAAATGGGGCGATTTTTAGTCGCCCTTCAAGTCGTCTTATTACGTCCGTTGTCTTAGATCAAGAAGAACGATTTTTCAAGTCGCCCCCTTTGGTAAGGACCAAATAGGGCGACTACAATCGCCCTATTTGGTCCTCACCAAATAGGGCGACTACAATCACCCTATTTGGTCCTCACCAAATAGGGCGATTTTCCTTGTCGCCCTATTTGATACTCACCAAAGGAGGCGACTTGAAAATCGACCTATTTGGTATGGTTCAAATAGGGCGACTGACTGTAGTCGCCCTTTTTGATATGGTTCAAAAAAGAAAAAAAATTAAATGCACCAATTGGGATTCGAACCCTGGTCTGAACTGTGACACTGTACATTACTACCACTACACCACTAGTTATGCAATATTAATTGCCACAAATACACCCATTGCCAAGGAACGAACCCGGGCCTCCTCTGTGGAACTTTGCCATTCTACCACTAAACCAGTCATCAATACTTGTTATATTTATGCTCCTCATAATCATAAATCCCTTGGTCGGTTCTAACAAGATGCTTATTTTTTTACACTTATGATTTATAATTTCGGATCCGAATATTTCAGATATCCAAAAAAATGGATATCCGTAATTTTTGGATAATATCGGATCGGAATATTTCGGATATCTAAAAAATTAGATATCCGCAATTTTTGGATAATTTCAGATCGGATTCGAATCCTAATATTTCGGATATCCGCAATTTTCGAATAATTTCAGATCGGATTCGGATCCGAATATTTCGGATATCCGCAATTTTTGAATAATTTCGGATAGGATTCGGATCCGAATATTTTGGATATCCGCAATTTTTGGATAATTTCGGATAGGATTCGGATCCGAATATTTCGGATATCCGCAATTTTCAGATAATTTCGAATCGGATTCGGATATTCAAAATATTGGATATCCACAATTTTCGGATAATTTCGGATCGGATTCGGATCCGAATATTTTGAATATTCAAAAAAATTGGATATGCGCAATTTTCGGATAATTTCGGATCTGAATATTTCGGATATCCAAAAAATCAAATATTCGTAATTTTCGGATAATTTCGGATCGGACACTACACTTGCACCCCTATGAGGTGAGGTATATCTGTAACTAAATATATTAAAATATAATTATTAAAAAAAGAAAATTAAATTATCAAGAAGAAGCTTTTATGCATTTATTTTTATAAAATTTAGATAATATTTTTGAATATCTTTATTCATATATTAGATTATAATAAAGAATAAACATTTTGAAACATATATCTCTCGAAATTTATTAACAAGAAATGAACACAACTTACTTAATAAGATGTATCGACTACTACTAATGATAATTTACTACAATTTATATATTTATTAATAGATATAAAAAAAAAATTACACATTTTTATTATTTCGTTACTTAATTTGTACAATAATAAATTTTTCGAATAAAACAAAATGAAATGAAAGTTAAAAGTGCAAGAATGAATGTCATGTGGAGATGGATGCAAAAATGAATGCAACGTCTAAAATTGAAATGCCTAAACTATCCTTAATTTATATTTTAATACCTTCAAAGGGGGCGACTTTAAAAATCGCCCTCTTTGAGCACACCAAATAGGGCAATTTTTAAAGTCGCCCTATTTGAGTATATTTTAAAATTCACCAATTGACCCTCTTACTTTACAAATATATGATGTTATGATGTAAAAAGTAAGTAATTAACTCTCTTAACACACACACACACATACACACACACGCGCGCACACACACACACACACACACACACACATATATATATATATATATATATATATATATATATATATATATATATATATATATTCAAATTGACTTATTCTTAACCTTATATTACGTCTATGATTGGTTTTAATTTTCCTTTTTATTCTACTTATTTTTTTTATCTTCAATAGTCCAATAAACTGATATATACAATTGTATTAGTATATTCTTTTATGTTACCAAACTTATTATTTCATTATTCTTCTAATTAAATTAATTAAAAATACAATCTTTGTGGGATTTTTATAAACAATTGTATTTTAAATGCTTGAATTAGTCATTCATGGACCTTTGAGACAAAATATTAATTGATGAATTTAATCTTTAAAAGTAGATTTCAAATTAAATTCTTGGACCAAAAAGGGCGACTTTAAAAATCGCCCTATTTGGTGTGCTCAAAGAAGACGATTTTTAAAGTCGCCCTATTTGAGTATATTTTAAAATTAACCAATTGACCCTCTTACTTTACAAATATATGATGTTATAATGTAAAAAGTAAGTAATTAACTCTCTTAATATATATATATATATATATATATATATATATATATATATATATATATATATATATACAAATTGGCTTATTCTTAACCTTATATTACGTGTTGACACCCAATTTTGACCCTCCCGTCCAGTCATTAACTATAAAATTACACTAATTTTAAAAATAATTATCAGCAATTTTATAATAATAAAATGCAGCAATAAAATATTAATACATGCATAAATAGGTGATTTAATAATGGCACCGCATTTTACGAAGAGTATTAAGTACTTTGAGTCTCGCGTCCGCATTTATCAATTTTAAGCCCTATCATAATTCTATTAATTTTAATAAATTCAATAATAATAAACACGTAAATAAATAAATAATTTAACAATGACGTCGCGTCAAATAGCATAGTCGCATTTATTAATACGCAAGACAGTTTCATAATTATGATTTGTAATTTAAATTAATTTCAATATAATACATGCGTTTTAATAGCGTCGCATTTATAAAAGCATTAAGCAATCCTTAAATGTCATATCTGCATTTAGCATTTAAATAATTTAATAATAACTTAAACCCCATTTGATAAATAATTAAAATTAATACATAATAACTACCAGCCCACAAGCCCAAAATTCGACCAGCCCACTACTTCCCTCCCTGACCCGCGGCCCATCAACCCATCAGTCTTTATCTACCTTTTCCCCCCCAAACGCCCAAAAAGGACTAAAAAAAAAAGGGGAAAGCTTAAAAAACCTAAACACAAAGAACAAACCCTAATCCCAACACCCGCCGCCTCATCGTCCAAGCCCTTTCCAAAATTAATCCCACCATATCTCACCCAAGTCGCGCACTCCAGAATATTAACTTACCATAACCAACCCTTAATCTGTTTTACACCGAAGAATCCGATAGAATTAATACCCGAATCGCATAAAATCAGTACGAAATCGTCCTAAACTTTACCTAAATTGGAACGCAATTAGGACTATATAAACCAACTAATTTACACATCAGGAGGGCAGATTGGAGCATCAGAAAACCTCGCCCATAACCGAAGAACTTCCCTCTTCACAGGCTCACGCACAGTCAATACTCCTTCTCGACACCCTTCAATCGCATCGCAATACATTCCCCGAGTGAATCGACGACTTGATACGTTGTCTTGGTTCGCTTCCTGGAGAAGGTAAACCCAAACTCCTCTCGGTTCTTTTTGTGTTGCTTTATACGTTTATGTGTTCATACGCTTGATTCTAGCCTGCTATTATGTGTCGGGCATGTTTAATACCGTTCAGATAAAATATAAGAGTATCTTATGAAATAGTGGAAATGTGATTAGTTAACGTATCTTAAAAGGCCGTCTGTTATATGGCGTTAGATCTCCAGTTTGGCTAACACAGCTTCTAGATTAATGTTTGCTGGTCCAAATTGACACGCTTACTTGCCGAAATCAGCGTTGAAAACGCTTCGATGGATATCTGTAATAGATGGGAATTTAGGTGGATGATGCCTGAGATAAAAGGTTTAATCTGTTTGTTAGCATATATCTAACTAAAAACGATCATGTGGTCGATTGGTCTAAGCCTAAAAATTGTTTCCACCATAGTGTGCTAAATCCCCTTGAACCCCTTATGATATCACCTTAGGTTTAATCGAGTAAAAATGGGTATTTAATTTAGTTTGAATGAATCCGGATCTGTGAAAGTAACAAGTTTAAATGAGCATAGCCTTACACATGAACTTGTTAAAATTGGCTTAATCTAGCACAAGGATTGCTCACATATCATCTCCCGGAACCATTATCTACCAAGTTTCGTGCATTAACGCCAACTGTAATGAGGAAATGAAACTGAATTCGATAGGGTAGCTTAAGTAAGGAAATTAACCACTGTAATGTGCCTGCGTGTGGACTGAATAAGAAAGTACTTGTCTGTATATTGCTTCTCTTTATTTGGTATAAGAATATACACTGGTCACACCTTCCATATATATATTTATAGCCTGTCTGTCTATATGCAGTAAGTATGTAAAAAAGTATGTCTAGTATGTCAACTGAACCTCTGAGTCCTTTGGTTTATTTTTTTCTTTTTTTTTCATTATTTTGTCACATATTGAACGCTACTGCTTGGTCATAATGTATGTATTGTAATTTACATGTGTTTGATTTTTATGTCAAATACCTATCTGCTATTTCTAATGATAGACATGTATTGATCCCTTATCATCTTCTTTTTCTCTTACATGAAATGCATCGGAGTAAAAATGAAGAGTATCATGGCAAGACTCATCACAAGCTACAACAAATGAAGACCCGCATCTATGTGCATTCTATATCCGCATCGGAAATTCCAACCCGCCGGCGAATTACATCGCCATCTTTCGAGTCCTCTTTTGATTCCCCTTTTCCCCATTTATTTATTGTAATTAATTGTCTAACATTACACTACTAGCAGAACCTTTAGGATATTTAAGCTTTGAGTTGCCATTAAGAGGTAGTTTGACACTAGAAACTTGTTTCTTCTAATTTAATTATTTTAGGCTCGCTATACATTGCTTAAAGTTGCATTAAATAACCTAATGATTTTCACTTGCATAACTCTTCACGTAGTTAAAGTATTATTTGTTATCAAATTCTATAAACTTAATTATTAACATTCGTATAGAAAAATTAGTTTCTCTTGCTAGATAGATACCTTGCATGCTAGGCCTATTTCATAAATGCATCTTTGGTCATAATCAATTTCTCGCATTATATACATGTTCTTTAAGTACTTATGAATTAATATTTTCGAAACTTTATCTTTTATAAACAAATCCTATAAATCTTTTCAGGTTATAAAATGCATCCATTTTGCCTTTTATTTGCAAGCACCTCTTTACTTAAACATTTTTAAACATGTCTTTCTTAGCATAATAATTAACCTAGGTTTGAACGGACAACCGCAAGTTAGCGGATCTTAGAGGGTGCCTAATCCCTTCCCTCTAGATTAATAAAGAACTCTTACCCAGAATCTCACATAAGTTTTGCAGACCACAAAAATGGAGTTAATGTTGACTTAGTTGACATTTAGGTGTCCTAATTCACCCAAACTAATTAGGTGGCGACTCCGCGAACCCTTAGCACTTTTAGCACCTAAGCACCCTACTTTAACCTTTTAGCACCTCTTTAACCTTTTAGCACCCTTTTAATATTTTAGCATTCTATTTTGCACTTTTAGCATTTATTTTATTTTCTAACCTTCTAAGCAGGAGTTAGAAATGTCGCGGTCGAAAAAGGGCGTGACAGAAATGGCGACTCCGCTGGGGATTTAAGGTTCTTAACCACAACAGACCTAGGGTTATTGTTTGGAATTATTTTTGCATTTAATTTTATGTACTGTATTTCATTTTATTTGTTTTAATTGCTATGTGCTTTACTGCTTTCCTTAAATTGGAATTCCGCTCATATTTCTTCCATTCTGGAAAATTCACACTATCACACACTACACGCGAGGTGCGCTTGGTGCATCAGCAAAATTCTTTCTTCAAAACCCAAATTTAGGAGAGTTGGTAATATACGTGGAGTGCCCGATCTAACCGGTGGCCGCGTAGCCTTCTCACTCGAGTTGTCCGCTCGGAACCTTGCGTCTAGTAAAGCCAAATCTTAGAAACTCAGGATAGAGCTATACCACACTTTATTTTAAGGCATGCATGCATTTACCTTAGGTGGGTCGGTCTTTGGTATCGACACCACAATTAGGAAAAAACACCAAACTTGTCGACGGGTTTCTCAACCCAACGACCAACCAGCATATTATGTGTAGCGTGACAATAATGGACAAATACAAGCCTAATCATGACATGCCAAAAGTGGGAAAAAGTGCACCGTCATTTGGTCGCCATTTCCAACAGAAGCATTACAGTTGGACGGCTTGGACAAATCCATCATAACCTCGCATATGTGACGTTTAGCCTTCGAGGTTTCTGCCTGAGAGCGGGAGTGATAGCCTCCGAGGTTTCTGCCGGAGAGCGGGAGTGATAGCCTCCGAGATTTCTGCCGGAGAGCGGGAGTGAGAGAGGTGACATTGCATTGCATTGCATTCATCCACTCATATTTTGACTGATCATTTGGTGAATTATATCTGTCTTGGTTGATTTCATGATTTCTTTACGCTTTAATTATATATGATACGTGACCATGCCTGATTGCTCTATGTGCTACCTGTTGGTTTCAACTTCTTCATGCGTTATCTAATCAATGTCGGCCTATGATGCTTACCGGTACTAGTATTGTACTGATACTACTCTTGCTGCACTTTTGCAGAGTGCAGAGTACGATCCAAGTTCCAGTTCTACGCCCCGTAGCTGATTCGCGAGGTGGACATCTTCTAGTCACTCAGGGTGGGCTACTTGGTCGTCCGTGGCCCCTGAAGGGCTTCTTAGTAATTCCATTTTTCTTTGGTGATTGACAGACATTATGTAGCCTTCGGGAATTCTTTCAAACTTCTATTTTTCAGACTTGTTAGTGCTCTTGTACCATTTTGACCAGATTTTGGGAAATTAAGTGTTTAAGACTTATAATTTCTTTTTCCTTATTTATTTTTCCGCCTATTTACCTTGTTAATGAGAACGTGGTTTGCCTACTCGGGGAAATAGGGTAGGTGCCATCACGACTCGTGATTTGAGTCGTGACAAAGTTGGTATCAGAGCTTCTAGGTTAATCGGTCTAATAAGTACAAGAGCAATGTCTAGTAGAGTCTTGCGGATTGGTACATAGACGTCTGTACCCATCATCGAGAGGTTATAGGACATTTAGGAAACACTCCACTTCTTTTCTCTTTTCGTGCTAGTTCAATCCGATTGGTATCTGATTCATTCTTTTTGTGTGAGTTCAATCCGATTGGTATCTGATTCATTCCTTTTCATGCGAGATTGTTCAGATTGACATCTTAAACTCCTTTCTATGTTATCTCACATGTGGTAGGACTCTTTATGTGATTCATATAAAGTATTTTCTCTCTATCCTATAGGTTGAGGTGTACTGATAAGAATCCAAATAGTTTATGTTTGGTGACAAAATAGTCATAATGGTAAAATATTCTTTTGATGGGAGTTTGAGGTGTGCTTAGTTTGGTATTGCTCGGGAGAATGAATGGCAAAGTTAAGTGTCGGCAAGATGGGATCACGTGGGTTTGGCAAATTTCTGATTGTTAATGGTAGAAGTGATTGGGAATGGAATATGAAAAAAAAATTAAAGAATTAAGATGAGGGCATGTTTGAATTCGAATTGGAAGTATTAAGGTACATCTTCAGAAAGGAAAAGGGATTTAAATTTGAAGGAAACGAGATTACTTGAGTTAGGTATAGATTATGGCGGTGTTGTCATGCGTCATTTGGTTAGAGTGTAATTGATAAATATGACTGAAGAGGGAAGTCTATGGAACTTGACTAAGTGTTATGACGAAGTGTCATGGGGGTTTGCGATTGGTGACTGGTAAGGTGTAATATTCAGATTACTAACATGATAAGATTGATGGAAATGCGATGTGTTGTACCAAGATAGGTAATTTCCTAGTATTATTTAATTGACGGGCTAGAGTTGATATATAAGATGAAATCTTGGAATCTCTGCAACTTGTAGTTGATGTATATTTTGAGGTGAAAGTGTGTCATGATAGTAGACTATGTCGAAACGTTTCTAGCTTGATAGCATGATTGAACATTTCAAGTATGAATAACATAGGGATATTGGAGTGAGACATGTAAAATTTTAAGATTGGGTACTTTTGGATTTTTGTAAGGGTGTAATGAGACATCGCACTCCGAGTTGTTACGATAATGAAGGGTAGGAGGCCAAAAGCCATATATCAAAGTATTCGGAGTGGTGAATGAGATAAGTGAAAGAACAAAAAGGAGGACTTGGAAGTATTTTGATTTTATAAGAATTTATCAAATTTGTGTGACTAGCTAGGGTTAATTGAGAAACATGAAGATTTAAAGTCATAAGGTATAGTTTCTCGGTACTAAGATGATGAGTTGGGTGGAATTTAGTTTTTAGGTCGTGAACGACAATACGAGGTTGAGTATTCAAGAGGAAAGGATAAGAATGAATCACCTATGACATATGTAAGGCTTGCTATTATATTGTAAAGTTTCAGAATCAGTTTGGGTGATTGATGCCAATAATTGGGGAATTTCACATTTTTACACCAGGTCGATTTGTTCATTTAGAATAGGTGGCCTATGAATATATTACCAAAAAGATTTATGGTTATTCTAGTAACCCATTGGATAGAGGTGTGGTAGGCTCACAGGCTTATTTGGAGTTTTCAAAGATATTTGACAATATTTTATTGATGGAAGTTATTCGAACAGTTCAGGTACCCACTTTCCTCCACCCCTATCTTGTCGCTCGAGGATGAGCGGTTGTTTGATGGGTATCTAATGTAACGACCCGTATGGTCGTTTAGCACTTAAACTACGAAAAAGAATTGGGACATAAGATTGATTATTGGTGAGAAGTGGACCAAAGTGTAATATTTAAGGAATTAAAGTGTAGTTATTGAAATTCAGATTTTTTTTCTTTTAAACCCTAAAAACATATTGAAGCCTCTATCTTCTCACAATTTTACCTTAAAAAAAAGTGTTCTCCCCTCTCTTTTTCCCCTCCCCCAGCCGAATCCCTCTCTCCCTTCCATAGAAATTTAGGATTTGTTTTCTCCTTCTAGATTAAAAATCTTTCACTTAGAAATTGAAGCAAAAAAAACAACCCCATTAAGCAGTGGCAAACCGCAGCAGTTGGGACGAGAAAACTGTCCAGTTTTCTTCCAGACTTTAGGACGATTTTTGGAGGAAAAATGAGTAAGGATTGATGGAGTAATATTGTAGAATTCAAGCATGTTGAATTGGAATTAAAGAAGTGAAGAATTGGGCAAGAAATTGAGCAAGAAACTCGATGAAACAGTGCTGGAATTTGGGGGATTGTTATGGGGCGATTTGAGGTATAAAATTCTTCCTTCTATGATATAATTGGAATGCATGTTGTTAGGATTAAGGAAATGAATTTGTGATTAAGGGAAAAGTGGAATTTAAACATGCATGTGATTGTTGTAATGGTTATCCTTCATGAACAGAAAGAGAAAGAATGTATTATGGTAGCATATATGAAGTATATGAGATTGTTTCGGTGTATTCTTGAAATTTTATCTTATTGTTGGTATTGCTGGCTTAGTTGAAAATTATAGATGTACATATAAACAGGGGAAGTGCTGCCCGAATTTTTTTAGAACAAGAAAGTCGTCTTTCAAATTAACTTACGTAAGAAATCATAGAGTTGACAGACCTATTGTTATTATTATAGGTCAAGGTGCTAGTCGAGGCGATTATTAGATTATCGAGTTGATATAAACGACGAGGTATGTGAACTATTCTTTCTTTCTTTTGGCATGATTTTTATTAAGTAAACGTACGACGGACGTACATGATTTCTATACAGTCTAGTTTCCTAGTATTATGAGTTATGAGAAGTGCCTTAGAGTTCCAAAAAAGGATTCAATTTAATGATTTTATTTTATCTAGAGTCAAATTCAGAGGTTCTACGCAAAGGGAAGACACTAGTTGATTGTTCGTGGCACCCGCTCGGCATTAGGTAGGTTAAGGTTTACTTTAGTTAGACTCTGATTAGAGAATCGTATGTAGTCGTAGGAAGTGACGGGGATAGCATGATAGGCCTTCGGGCAGGAAGTGGAGATGAATTACTATTACGTTGGTTCCGTCAGCTGTTATGTGGGCTTGTCGCCATATGTGTTATTTTCTGTGATTATCACCTGATTTGACTTGTACTTGTTGATTGTATATTGGTGAGACGTGTTGAGACTTGATATCATGCCTGACATACTTTCCATATTATTTTGTGATGATGGTGAGGTGAGAGACTGAGAGTGATTGATAGCCTCAGGGTTTCTGTGGGAGGCGGGAGTGATAGCCTCAGGGTTCTGGGAGGCGGGAGTGATAGCCTCAGGGTTTCTATCGAGGCGGGAGTGATAGCCTCAGGGTTTGTCGGAGGCGGGAGTGATAGCCTCAGGGTTTCTGGAGGCGGGAGTGAGAGAGGTGACATTGCATTGCATTGCATTCATCCACTCATATTTTGACTGATCATTTGGTGAATTATATCTGTCTTGGTTGATTTCATGATTTCTTTATGCTTTAATTGTATATGATACGTGAACATGCCTGATTGCTCTATGTGCTACCTGTTGGTTTCAACTTCTTCATGCGTTATCTAATCACTGTCGGCCTATGATGCTTACCGGTACTAGTGTTGTACTGATACTACTCTTGCTGCACTTTTGCTGAGTGCAGAGCACGATCCAGGTTCCAGTTCTACGCCCCGTGGCTGATTTGCGAGGTGGACTTCTTCTAGTCACTCAGGGTGGGCTACTTGGTCGTCCGTGGCCCCTGAAGGGCTTCTTAGTAATTCCATTTTTCTTTGGTGATTGACAGACAATATGTAGCCTTCGGGCATTCTTTCAAACTTCTATTTTTCAGACTTGTTAGTGCTCTTGTACTATTTTGACCAGATTTTGGGAAATTAAGTGTTTAAGACTTATAATTTCCTTTTCCTTATTTATTTTTCCGCTTATTTACCTTGTTAATGAGAACGTGGTTCACCTACTCGGAGAAATAGGGTAGGTGCCATCACGACTCGTGATTTGGGTCGTGACATCTTCTAATTAAATTAATTAAAAATACAATCTTTGTGTGATTTTTATAAACTATTGTATTTTGAATGCTTGAATTAGTCATTCACGGACCTTTGAAACAAAATACTAATTGATGGATTTAATCTTTAAAAGTAGATTTCAAATTAAATTCTTGGATAAAAAAGGGCGACTTTAAAAATCGCCCTATTTGGTGTGCTCAAAGAGGGCGATTTTAAAAATCGCCCCGTTTGGTGAGGACCAAAAAAGACGATTTTTAAAATCACCCCCTTTGGTGAGGACCAAATAGGGCGATTTTTCAAGTCGTCTCCTTTGGTGAGACCAAAAATGGCGACTTGAAAAATCGCCATATTTGGTGAAATTAAAAAGGGCGACTAGATGTTGCCCTTTTTGGTCCTCACCAAAGGGGCGACTTTTCTAGTCGCCCTTTTTGGTATTAACCAATCGCCCTCTTTGGACCGATTTGTTGTAATGTTGTTATTGTTTTTACATTTCCATTTTCTTTATTTCTACACTTTGTTCCCACACGTATTTATGTCACGAAACACTCCAATTGTTACATTTTCTTGCATATCATTCTTAGATTCCCAAGCATATGTATATGGTTGCATGTGAAAGAAAAAAAACTATATATATTAATTAATCTCAATCATATCCATATTTTTACCTCTTTATTTCTACTATATGATCTTAACCTGGACTGAAAGAAGAAAAAATAATTAAGGCTATATTCTTTCCTATAATTTCTCTGTATATACAGAATAAACAATAGACCGTCAGAATTTTTATTAAAAGAAAGTAAAAATAAAGAAGTAAATACATTAAAAGTCAAAAGGGTAAAAAAAGGAATATGCAAATAAGATATAAGCTTTATTAGAATGCGTAGAATCCTTCTAAGATTAGAAGAGAGCTATACTTTGGTTTTCTGCTCACTTGTACATAAAATTCCAAACACTATTCTCTGCTGTTTATGAATATAACTACTACTATTAAAGAAGAAGGTCATTCGATAATATATTAAAGAAGAAGGTCATTCGTAGAATCCTACTATTATATATATTGGTTTATCTACACAGTAATTTATGATAGAGGGTGTCAATTGACTCACCTTGGACAAGGATATATAGCTCCCTCCTACCCTTGAGTATGAGAAATCAACAAATAATATGGATTAATGGAATTACTTACTTCTCTACAAACACAATTAGACCTTTCTTGCAACAAAAAGTACTAATGAAGAAATTACCTCAACAAAAGTTGGTGCTAGCTAGGGCTTACTTGAAACATGTCTGACTCAACAAGGATAAAAAGAAGAAGGGTACATGTTTGAAATTAGCAGAGAAATGAATCAAGGAAAGCAAATTTCGCAAAACCATCAACAGGTGATGCTGCCACATGATCTGATCTTTCCTCGACCGGAGCAATAGAAAAGTTTAGATCATGCTGGCAGCTTCAACTGCTAGTGGTTCACGATCCGATATCCTTCATATCGATGCCAGATCCAAAACTTAGACGCTATAAATTTTGAGTTGATCGAGTGATTCTGTAATGTATATCTAAGTTTGTCAATTGATTATGAGGTGTAGGTGTATATAAAGGGAAAGAAGAAGGGGTGGATGGAGAGAATGCAATGCACCAAAGAGATCTATCTAGGTAAGTCTTTGGGATATTCTCGAGGTGTTAGTATAATTTATTAGGGTGGAGGGTGAAAAGCTTGTGGAAGATGCATAATAGTAATAATTCATCATGTGTGGAAAAAATAAAAGATGGAAGTGGTCCACTATTAGCATAGCCATAGCATATAGTGAGACAACTTGAATATAATCACGCCCACGCCACAACCCCATGCAGACAAATTAAAGGCAACAACCTCTTTCAAACTTTCCAAAATATACCATTTTAAAGCCTTAACTTTTGTGAAGATATGCTCGGCTTGTCTTTGAATTATTTAAGTCTAATATTTGAATTGTGTGATTATCGAGTTTAATATTTGAATCGTGTGACTATCTAGAAGACAGTTAAAAATAATATATTTTTAATTATTCGATTATTAACAGAAGTAAAGTTAGGATTTAAAAGTCTATGGATTCAGAATTTTAACTCTTGAAAATTAATGAGTTCTAAATTAATAATTTAAACATAATTTTTAATATAATATAGGATCAAAATTAATGAATTGAACCCATTATCGAAGCGCTAGCTCCACCTTGATTATTAGTATGTTCTAACATATCCTCTGTGTCCTTACATGTGGTCTGATTCTTTTTCATGCCCAAACACATGTATGGAAATATTTAATTTTTGTTCTTTAATTTGGATATCGATGATAATATTAAACCCCAAGACTTATTTATTATTTTATGTTAAATAGTGTGATCAGCTTATACAAAAACATAAGACCGTTTAAAGAAGCAACTTTAATTATTTATATTATGTGTCAGCATAACAAATTCAATCAAGGGGGCTGGTCTTTAAAGCAGGAAAATTACTTTATGATGAACCCCTCATTCATGTTTTCTTCTCTGATCACATGTATCCCTTTCTGTCTCCTCCACTTGTAGGAAAGATAAGACATAAACAAGTTGAATATCCACGCAAAACGAGAGATTAACACATGGTTGTTCATGGTGGGGGACCGTTAATTCATAATTTGAATGCATGACCTTCTTTCTTCCTCCAAATCACGAGCAAATTGTCAAAATACTCCTATTTTAAAAAGTAATTCCCAAAATACACTTTTTTCAAAATTAATTCTCATTTTACTATCATCTTGTCACGGGAGCTGCTACGTGTATGGCCACATGGATTTACTGGAGGAGGCTGCCCAGTCATCCCCACCGTCATGGCCGCCACCTACTGGCCGGAAAAAATGAAGAAATCCCAAAACTAAGATTCGAAGATCGGGATTGAGTGTAGGTTGTAAAGGTAGATGAGACGAACTTAATGACACCACCCACAACCGTCGATAATAACAGAATCGACCGGAAAAATCAAAAAATCGATTTGGTCGACGTGAAGATTGGGGATGAATTGAAGGTCGTGGGTGGGTGTAGATTGTCGGGGAGATGATGGTGAGTGTATTGGTACCTACCACGACCGACGATAACAACTCAGGTCGCCGGAAAATCCCTGGCGGCGCTTAGGGTTTCGGTCAAATTGATTTGAGTGTTGTAACGATTCAGGTGGAATCAATCAATGTGGAGGGTATGGAAATGATGGGGAGGTGATGGGGAACCCGTAGGTACCACCGCCAGACCTTGCAGTTGCCGGAGTTCGCCGGAAAATGCGAAGAATTGATCGACGAGCCTTGGTGTTTTTCGATCTGAAATTGCCGGCGATATAGGAATAATCGACGGTGGTGGTTGGTATGAAAATGATGGGCTTGACGAGACGAAGCTACTCGTCCCCGTTGAGTTGGTGGTTTGGCCGAAATTTGTAATTTTTCGACGAAATCAATGTTCACCCGCGATTTTTTGTTTTTCCCGGTCGATTCTGTTATTGTCGACGGCTGTGGGTGGTGTCATTAAGTTCGTCTCATCTTCCTTTACAACCTACACTCAATCCCGATCTTCGAATCTCAATTTTGGGATTTCTTTATTTTTCCCGGCCAGTGGGTGGCGGCGGAATGACTGGGCAGCCTCCTCCAGTAAATCCATATGGCAATCCACGTGGCAGCCCGCGTGGTAAGATGATAGTAAAATGATAATTAATTTTGAAAGAAGGGTATTTTGGGAATTACTTTTTAAAATAGGAGTATTTTGGCAATTTACTCCCAAACCAGAGGAGGGAGTTAGGGTAGGTTTATTATAATATTATTTGTCGAAAATTATACTCTTTTCGTCCCAGTTTATATGAGATTTTTTTCTTTTTAATCCGTCTAAAAAATAATGACTCATTTCTATATTTAGTAACAGTATAACTTTAAATTTCTCATTTTAACCTTATTGAAATGATTTATAGCTGCATATTCTCAATGTCTTGTTTTAGACCACAAGTTTCAAAAAATCTTTCTATTTTTACTTAAACTCCGTACTGAGTCAACCACCTTCATATAAGGCTGGTCAGGGTTGGATCGGCCTGATCCCACCCCGTATGATACCCGCTTCGCCCCGATCCCCCAAAAAAAATTGGTGTCGAGGTTCGAACTCGGGACGGGACATGTGCTCGTCTTTCCCGATCTCGATCCGACCTGCCAGCCCCATCCTCCTTTGCAAAAATAATTGTTGCAACAACGATCAAATTTTGATTTTGGCAGTTGTGCAACGGGTATAACGACCATTTTTTGCCCCTCCACCCCATAAACCCCCTACCCCTTAATATTTATTTTTAACACCTAAGTTAATATATTTACACTTTAACCCTATTTGTCAACTATAAATACCTCATTTTTCTCACAAATCTTCCTACCATCTCTCTAATCTCTCAATTATCTCTCTACAATTTTTTTATTGCATACTAAATATATTTTTTTTGCTCTTTATATCAATGTTCAAAAATTGGGAGTGAAGTTGGCAATTAGTTTGAGGATTATCCATCGAGCAAAGTTTCAATTTTCAACCTCGATTACACGTCGACGTTTGGTACATTCGTTTCATCTTTAAATTATTATTGTTACTTAATTTTAATTATCGCTCTTAATTTCATTTACTTTAATTATTTATTTGCTTTATTATAATGGAACACATTGAATGTATGATTAAGGGTAAGGATGTTTCTTCTAGTAGGGGTAACAAGGGTAAGAGTACTTCTTCTAGTAATCATATTCATAGTCCCGATGATTTGATTGATTTCACTCATTTAGATGAAACTATTTTAATGATATACCATTAGATGATGAGGTATAGTCTGCATCTGAACCAGATTTTAATTTTGACGATAATGTAGATGACACACCCACTAGTGCACCTCAACCTCAGAATGAGCATCAACCTCAAACTGAAACTGAAATGCCTCATATTCCCCCTATTATTAGTCGAGGCCCCACACAACGAAAATTAACATCAGCTGCGTGAGATATTTTTGATAGGGACCAAGAGAATCAAGTAGTTAGGTGTAAAATTTGTAAAAATGTTTATAAATTTAAAACCGAAAAATGTCAAGGTGGGACGAAATGTTTATTGAGATACGTACAAGGCGAGAACACAACTAGGCGCAATCAATACCAGGCTAAAAAATTTGGTATGTCAATTTAGTCGGGACAAGGTTCACATAGTGTCTCCGACCAAGTACATGGTCAAATTAACCCAACGACGGGGAAAATTTTTGGTCCTAAATATGATAAACACAAAGATAGGGAAAATATGGCAAAATTAGTTGCGGTGGAGAGTTTGCCTTTTTCATTTCCTTCCTCTCCTGGTTTTATTCATTACATTCGAGAAACATATAATTATGCTTTTAATGGTTTTTCTAGATCAACTGTTAGAAGTGATGTTTTTAAATTTGCTCATGAATATCAATAATATTTACGTTATGCATTGTATCATTTTAATAAAAAAGTGGTTATCACTTCTGACATAAGTCGTAGTACTAACGGTAATGATTATTTAACTATTACATATCATTGGATAGATCAAAATTTCGTCTATGCAAAAATGTATTTTAGCATATAGATATATTGATGATAGGCACACTGAAACTTTTATTGCACAAAATATTCATAAAGATAATGCTACTTCTAATGATTATGCTATAAGACTTTTAAAAGTTCGATTAACTCCATCTTTCCCTGATTATTTCCATAAGACGTGTGTGTCATATTTATAACTTAATTATAAAGGATGACCTAATTTTTTCTAATACATTCTTGATAAAATCAATTTGTTATAAACTTTATTTTTAAAGGTAATAAAATACAAAGACGCAATGAATATAAAAAAATTTGTCACGAGTGTGGATTACCTTATAGGAAAATTTCTGAAGAAGTAGCGACTAGGTGGAATTCTCTATATGAACAACTACTTGTTGCTTACGATTATAGAAAACCTATAACTTTATTATTTAACGCCCATAATAAAAATTCAAGGGATATACTTGTAGATAATGATTGAGAATTATTTTTAGAACTTAAATGGATTTTTAGAGATTTTTTTTCAAGCTACTAAAGAATTTTTCGGTATTTATTAACCTACTATTTCCACTATGTTATTTTATGTAGCTCTGATATTTTTGCTACTTAATGAATATATAGAAAAACAAACTTATAAGGCATTTATTGAAAAAATATTTTAAAAAATACTTTTTTACTATTCTCATTATTTATATTATTGGTGCGGTATTAAATCCGACTATTAAAGTAGACGGTTGTAAAACACTTGTAGAAATTATTTTATGATTGTATAGAAGTATTTTCAACAGGCCCAACTGAAGAACCAACTCATGAATCGGCTAAAGAAGAAGTTATGTCTAGCATACACACCGAATGCAAAAAAGTATATATGTATTACCAACAACAAAGTGCAAATAATCAACCGACTTTTGTACCATCTTCTACTACTTCGCTGTAATTTATAAAAAACATGCGGTTTCTGCTGCTAGTATTCAAGACCTTAGAAATAAAATATTTAGTGGTTCAACTTCTTCACAAGTTAGCGAATTTGATATTTATGTTTTGCAGGGTGTTGTACCGTACGAATTAATTGTCAATTATGAAGGACATGAAAATTTGCTGAAATACTGGAGGGACAATGAAAACACATTTCTGACACTTGCAAAGATGGTCTGAGATGTGTTGAACATTCAAGTGTCATCAACAACGTCTGAAAGCGCTTTTTCTGCGAGAAGATTTCAAATAGAAGAGCACAGACATTCATTGACGGGAGACACATTGGAGATTGTATTTCTATTTAAGGATTGGATTCGAGGGAACGTAGAAGGTGCGGACAAGCGGAGATCATCGAAGAAGAAGACTACAACGAAATCTTGTTTAAGGGAACATGAAGCGACATCGAACAATTTGACCAACAACTTCCAATTTCAACCGAAGATCCTCAATACAATGTGAGAAAATTAGAAAAAGTATAGTTAACTATGTAATTTTTTTATTGCAATTTTACTATGTGATTTGCAATTTTGAAATTGTATTACAAAAAATTATATTTTTATTAAATAATATAAGAGGCACAAAAACAACATTGGAATATTTTTATTACACTATCTTGTTCAATTATTAAAGTGTTTATATATATATTATTATTTTAAAATTAAGTGTCTAAAAAATAAAATCTCGTTACCGACCCACCGCCCCGCCCCATCCCCCAACACCGTTCTCCTTTTTCGGTGGGATGTGGGACGGGACGGGACATCTGTCTGTCCCGCTAACCCCAGTCCGCTAATTCCACCGGAGCACCGGTCCCAACCCTCCCCCGTTCCGTCGGGTCTCGTCCCACCGGGATCCGCCCTAGACCAGCCCACTGACCAGATCTACCTTCATATAAAATGAAACGGATGAAGTACTGTAGGCATAAAGTTAAATTCGTATAAAACAAATAAGAGAGGTAAAATTTAAAAGCATCAAGAAAAGATAAATATATAAAAGCATGATCAGTCATATCTACTCTCACTTCTCAAACCAAACAATATATTTACTTTCATGTGATGACTAATCAATGATATCATATCAAAGTAATATTTCATGTTTCATATTATATAAGGTCTGACAAATGGAGTATGATGTCGAGTCAGATTCACGTTACTTTGCAGTATTATCGGTTTGTTATGTGTGGTATCGAGTGTGACATGAGCAAAGTCAATACATGTATTAAAGAATATTGAGAGTCATTTCGCGTCATGATGGACGACTGTTACTCGATCCGGACACACGACTTCCAACGGTCTTTTAATAACATTTATTGAGAGATTGATCGTCAAATTATTATAACATTCACTCTCCTGCATTTATGAGAGCATATTTCATGGGTTGTGTATCCATATAGCTCATGTATAAATAGGGCACATCATTACATTGTAAACCCATCATATTCTTGCTTTTCACAATATACTTATTGATATTATCTTGATTTCTGTACCTACATACAAGTTATCGTCACTTATGCTCAGAAGCTATCTCGATTATTGATTAATTTATCTTAAGTTTATCTAACATGTCACTTGAGATACACGTGTCATTGACCATGTATACAAATTCAACTATATCAGGTAAACACATATAAATAAAGTTCCATTTCCTTTTTTACGTATCTTGCCTTTAAATTCTTTCAGTGAGGATTGGGGGTTCCCTTTACATATGTCATATATGGAATGCCGTTTGTTTGTTTGTGGCTTTTCCTGATAATAACGAAACCAGAAATTTTAAGAGAATTCAATAATTTTGAACATTCAACGCCATCTATAAAATAACTTTTAAACTACATTTGTCACAACAAGTAAAAAAATTATATATATATATATATTAAAGGAATTCAAAAGCTTATTATAAAAAGAATTCCATTTGTTTATTATATTTTTTTAACGAAAGGGATTTAATTGAAAAGTTTCATTAGTTGTGGATCCTCATGTGAACCCCTACCCCTCTCTATATCTTGTCAATTACTCATAAAAGAGAGTTACAAAAGATAGCCATGATTTATGTTGTATTTATGGAGATCGGAGTCTAATCAATAAAGGTGAATTATTTTCATGTCACAATAAAAGAAGAAACAGGCATTTCATGACTACAACCAGTTGTGATTTTGACATTTTATTGTTTTAAACTTGTTTTGATTCCTTTGGTTGGTTTGACAATATAGGAACCAATGGATGGATGACAATGTCACCTCCTTTATATCTCAAGTGTCAAAAGTAGTAAAAATCAGTATTTTTATAAACAAGTTCCCAACTTATTGGCTTGAATCGGGCAATAACAAGTAGCTACACCTATTCCATTTACACTTACAATAAATAATTTATATAAAAGAATATATTTTTATTAAATTAAATGCAATTGTCTAAAAGATGAAAATATTTATTGTTATGCAAACATAATAGTTGAATTTAATATTTACTGAACATGCAAACGATGTGAATTTAGTTAAATCATATATATATTTTTGTAACTATAGATATTTTAGTATATGAGAGACAAATATATTATGTGAGATGTAGTATCTCACATATTTTTTTTTTATATAATGACGTTCTTAACGTATGTTACGTTCCCTTATTAGATGATAATTTTTAGTGAGATTATGTTTTTCGATAACATTAAATAAAGCACACTGCAAAACAATAGCTAATGTGAACTATATTTACCGCAGTATATATTTTACGTGGACAATTATGTTGCACTTTCAAGCGGAATATTAATTATAAGAGTTTGGTCATGACAAAGTAGCCAAATTGATAAAAAAAATTATCATACATCAGAAATATCATTATAAAAAGATATCGATCAAGTTACATTAACATAACATGTCATTATATCATAACAATCATTGTGTTTTTGGCTAATTTTAATAGATGACAATTACTTGATTAAGTTATTGCTACGTCATGAAACTTCTAACCACGAGGTTTTATTTTTACTAAAAATTGTAGATTCTTATATTAGGGGTAGTACATTAAATTTAAAATATAAACTTAATTGGTAATAACATTTTTTTATTATTGGTAACACACTAATGACCTTCCATAAATACTTTTTAGTGAAGCAATCAATTCGTAATTCAATTCTTTCTTGTTAGTTTTTTTTTTTTTTTTTTTTTTTTTTTGACGAAGGAACCCGCAGCCGCTACTCTTTCGAGTTCTTGTTAGTAAAATATTAGTGATCTTCCGTAAATATTTCTTAGTAAAGTAATCAATTCGTATCCAAATTGGACTCAATAATAAAGAGTTTCAATTTATTTACAAATATAGATTCAAAGCAAATAAGACTCGGTTATTATTTTACCAAAAATAACGGTGGACTTTTTAACTTTTAAAAAAACACTTGTTAAAGTAAAAAAGTACTCTAAAAACAACGGTTGGTTATAAAGATAATTAAATAATAATTTAAGAAAAATAGTAAATAACAATTTGTATATTGTAGAGTTTTTTAATGAAAGACAAAAAGTTTAATCAACATTCTTAGTGCTTTTAACATAATATAGACTAGTACATCTATATTTTGTCTAAATTTAGCTATAGAGTAAAAAGGGAAAATTATCCCTTTGCAGATTGCTTTATAGACACATAGAATTGTCGTTAAGACGATCTTCAACTGGGGACATTGTCCCCGATAATTACACACAGTAAGAGACAATTTGAATGGCATATTGACGTGAAAATAATTGAAAATTATTGAATATATAGGAGATAATCTTGTCACGTGGAGACAATGTCTCCTAGTGGAGAAGGAGAAGGAGACAATGTCTCCAAATTACTATTTTTGACCAATATTTTGGCCATTTTCTCCAAATTTCTATTTTCTTCCAAATTATGTGCTATTTTTTTTAATGGATCCTAATCAAAATTTTAATCTTCCTCCAAATTTTATATTTCCTAACCAACTACAAAATCCCAATATTCAACGTCCACAAAATTCTCAAAATATGTCATCCAATTTTCAAATGTCATATATGTCAACTAATGTTGGTATGCAATATCCGTATAACCGAAAAGTTTGGAACAACCGAAAGTTAATTTTCAATTTGTGATTTTAATATTATTAATGTTTTTGATAAATTGTACGATTAATTTATCTTCATTAATAAAATCATGTATTGTTGTGTTTTAATATTATAATAAATTTGATAAGTGTCAAAATTAAATGAATATAAGTAATTTATAATTTTATTATTATATGTGTAATAATATGAATTACAATAATAATATAATATACAAAATAGAAAATGAGATAGAATGAATATATATGGTGGAGTATATGTATTGATGTGAAGGAAAGAAAAAATGAATTATTTTATGAAATATCTCTTGTTGTGGAGTGTATGTGATAAATGGAGATATTTGTTCATGTGGCAAATGAATAATCTGATGTGGCAGGAGATAAAATTGATTTCAATTATCTCCTGCTGGAGATGGTCTAAGAAGCAGTTTTTCAATACTTTCAATTCTATTACTTTCCTCGTTAATTTTCCTTTGGCCCTCATAAAAATCAAGAGTCCACCAAAATAGTATAGAGAACCAGATTCTCTATCTGTTCCATTAAGCTAAATAGAAAGTAAATAACACACGATATTTACGTAGAAAACTCTTTGCTCAAGGGATTAAAAACAACGACCTATCAAGTAGGATTTTCAACTTCAATAACTGAGCAAGTTCAGATTACAATCTAGGAATTAAACTTTTAATCTCTCAACCTTTACAATACCTATATTGTAAGCTCCTTTACAATACCCCTATTTCAAAGCTACAAACATTTACTAACTCTAACCATGAATACAAACCAACAAAGGTTGAAAATCTATCATATCATGACACTTCTTAAATGTAGTGTAGGATTTACAATAAAGACCAAAAGACAAAGACTCAAAATAAACTAAAGGACATAGACAATGCCATGTGTCAGTCTGTGATTGGCTGCCAGAAATTCATTTTCTATCGCTACTTTAATTGCTATTTTTGACCAATAATTTGACCGAATTAAAAAAAAAAAAAAAAAAATCAAGATCTATAAAAAGATACTAAGTTTACTTCATTTGGACACAGAAATATTTTGTCTATTTTCTCCAAATTTCTATTTTCTTCCAAATTATTTGCTATTTTTTTAAAATATGAATCCTAATCAAAATTTTAATCTTCCTCCAAATTTTATATTTCCTAACCAACTACAAAATCTCAATATTCAACGTCCACAAAATTCTCAAAATATGTCATCCAATTTTCAAATGTCATATATGATGTCAACTAATGTTGGTATGCAATATCCGTATAACCGAAAAGTTTGGAACAACCGAAAGTTAATTTTCAATTTGTGATTTTAATATTATTAATATTTTAGTGTGTTTTTGATAAATTGTACGATTAATTTATCTTCATTAATAAAATCATGTATTGTTGTGTTTTAATATTATAATAAATTTGATAAGTGTCAAAATTAAATGAATATAAGTAATTTATAATTTTATTATTATATGTGTAATAATATGAATTACAATAATAATATAATATACAAAATAGAAAATGAGATAGAATGAATATATATGGTGGGGTATATGTATTGATGTGAAGGAAAGAGAAAATGAATTATTTTATTAAATATCTCCTGTTGTGGAGTGTATGTGATAAATGGAGATATTTGATGATGTGACAGGAGATAAATGTGATTTCAATTATCTCCTGCTGGAGATGATATAAGAAGCAGTTTTTCAATACTTTCAATTCTATTACTTTCCTCGTTAATTTTCCTTTGACTCTCATAAAAATCAAGAGTCCACCAAAACATTATAGAGAACCAGATTCTCTATCTGTTCCATTAAGCAAAATAGAAAGTAAATAACACGATATTTACGTAGAAAACTCTTTGCTCAAGGGATTAAAAACAACGACCTAGCAAGTAGGATTTCCAACTTCAATAACTGAGCAAGTTCAGATATTGCAATTTAGGAATTAAACTCTTAATCTCTCAACCTTTACAATACCTATATTGTAAGCTCCTTTACAATACCCCTATTTCAAAGCTACAAACATTGACTAACTCTAGTCATGAATACAAACCAACAAAGGTTGAAAATCTATCCTATCATGACACTTCTTAAAAGTAGTGTAGAATTTACAATAAAGACCAAAAGACAAAGACTCAAAATAAACTAAAGGACATAGACATATTCAGTTTCCTTCAGCTTGTAGACAACTTTGTTTTTAAGAGCATTTGGAAACTTGTGGTGGCTGCACTTGCACAAGTAATTTTGGGATTTCAAGTAATACACAAAATCTTGTAACATGTTGTTTATATATTGGAGAACATGTGAGATGAGATAAGGACCACTCATCACATTATTTGACCACTATCAAGTTGAATCAGTGTTGTTGTACTTGTGTCAGTGAACAGTGCAGTTTTAAAGTTATAGTTGTTGACTATACGAGAATCAGAAGAAACGGATAGTAGATCAGGTCCCTATCTTATTCTTCATCAGTTTGACAAATCATCAAAATATAGAATGACATAACTTATCAATTTTCCCCTTTTTGATGATGACAAACTTAGAATTAATATTCCCCCCGAGGACCATGTTACACACTCGTTCCCCCTGCGAATCAGACCGATCTTTCAAATCATAACGACATGTTAATCACAACAACAAGGTTTTACCCCCCTTAACTTCCTCCACAATCACATCATATCATTAACATGTCCAACATATCCAATTCCCCTTTTTTTATTTTTTCCAATTTGACATCATTGAAAAGAGTAATTAAAACAGCACAAGCAAAAAAAAGTTCAGTAACATTAACTCGAAGCCACTGAGGAAACATAACACGGGCATATATATGAACAAACAATCTAGTAATAATGCACGAAACATAGTAATTGCCCAAAAGTAGATTAGCAATAAACATATAATAGCCAAATCAGTACAAAACATGAGACTTAAACTGCCATTAGTGCCAAGGTTTAGGAAACAACAAAAATACGAATCAAATGAACGAGATGTAAGGTAGAAGAAGGTACATGTGTTAGAAACATGGGACTAGAGAGACTAAAGAGTAAGACTAAGGACGGGCCATTGCTTTGAGAAGCCTATCCATTCTTTAACTGTTGGTGCACTGATCTTGTAGCATTCACATTTACCCTCAACTTTTTTTTCAACCCGCAGCTTCTTATTTTCAGTCTCCAAATCGCGGCGAGAATCAGGTTCCTATGTCTTTTTAGCTAATTGGACTCTGAGAAGAGCATTCTCGATCTTAAGCCTTTGCTGAGATGCTTTTTGAGCCTCGATCGGAGTCGAGATGGTAGAAGTGTTACCAACACAAGCTTTCTTTGGCACACACTCACATTCTTCCAAAGTTTCCATGGTGAACATATGCTTCTTAATACCCAAATTGGATTTTCTAGTTCTGACTTTGAAATGCACAAGCACCTGCGTCAGAAGAAACCCATAAGGAAGACCATGTCTGGCCTCCCTTGTATTTATCATTCTTATCATATGCTCAATCATGATGGCTGGAATATTAATCAGTTCAAAGGCTGACAGACTCTCGATGTGGACCAGGTCTACCACAGAGGTAATAGAGCGACCTCAGTCCTTGGTAGTAACACTTTGTTGACAAAGGAAAACATAAGTTACTCAGGTTTAAGCTCACTCTTAAGGAGCCTTTCTTTAGTAGTAGACTCACCCCACTTTGTAATCATAATAAAAAATGTAGATAAGGCCTCTCCATACATAATTTTTATCCCTTCAGTCTGCACATCTAAAATTTCTCTAAGTAGTAACTCATTCAACAAAAACTCTGTCTCATTCACAAACAAGACCATGGTACAATCATCAATATGGCATAAGTTTGCATAGAGTTCAGCTACCTCCGCTTCATACACACTAGGGTACCGGCAGAAAAAAAAAGATTAGTCCAATTTTGAAACTCAACTATCTAAATCAGTTCCTTCATGCCAAACATTTCAACAAGATCAAAATAAAAAATCCTTCCCAGCAGAACCTTTTAATTTCACAAGTTTTCTTTTCTCTTCTTCTCATTAAGCACAACCTTTTGTATCTTTGAGGAACCTGGTTCCTCATTGGTACTAGTCTTCCTCTTCCTTTGAGAGAAAGTTCTAGTATGACATTGCTCTTTTTGTGACTCATCACTCTTATCAACTGACTTATCACCCTCATCATCATTAGACATTAAAACTCGAGTCTTTTCTCCTTTTCTCTCAATCCCTTTCTTCGAGTTTTTCTTTACAAGTGGATTTTCTTGTTCATCTTCAACGTCTTCATCAATCAACCTTCTTTTTACGGATTAACTATGCATTATTTTTAATCCTCTATTTACTTTCCATGGACCCTATTGCTGCTTTCTTAACTTGTCTTTTTAGGGGGGTTTTGGGCAATGTATTTTCTGACTTTGTAATTACCTTTTTCTTCTCTCCATTTGTTTCTATTTTGTACTACCATTGGTATGTCTGCGCACAGAGCTAAGTATAATATTGACATTTGGATCAATATCCTGAGTAGTATTAGGAAATCCCAGTTCCTTCACAAGAAAAGGATCTCACAGTGGAAATACAAAGATAGAGACTTCCTCAGAGACAACATTAACTCTCAAATTTACCCATGATAAACCTGGTGTCTCAAACTTTCCTTGGGTTAGGAGACCAGGTCCTTCTATTAGTTTCCTTTTTTCTCTTTCATTACCATTTTCCATTTGAACTTCCTCAACTCTCTCACCACCCAATAATATCAGATATAGACTCAACACACTCTATTGACAACTCATTTCCTCCTTTGACACTATCAGATGGAATAGAATTACCCAATTTTGGAGTAGTATCCTCAACAATGTCGACTAGTTTCTCTACAATTCTAACAACATCACTCTCTTGCATTTTGCTAGAGACTGGGTTTTCATTCATTTTAATTTGTACCCCTGTTTCCTTAACTGGTTGGCTTGTAACCTCAATTTCATCATTATTATTTTTTCTAATTCCTCTTAATTGGAAAGTAATTTTGACGCAGAGACTATTTGCTCACTTCTCATTGAGTTGGGCTTTTTAATCTGACCGGGAATCAAGGACATGGATAAGAATTTCTTTGGGATTATGCATTTATTGGTTCTAAGAGGAATGAAAATAGGGTATTTTGGGGATGTGATAGTAATGCTTTGGTCGGCAGATATTAGGCATTTTTTAGGTGATGCTGTGAGATTCATTTCAGCCAGGTTTGGAATAGATGATTCTTGGTGAGATATGGTTAACTCTTGGTTAAGGAAGGAACATATGAGAAATGTAGCATAATTAGGAGAGTTGTTATGTTTGAGAGAGACGAGGGAAGAATGACCATTTTAAGAGTTTAAGTGTGAAGAGAGGTAAGAAAAGTGTATTTAAGATGAAGAAGGTGACGATTTTGATTGGGTGTAAGAAGAACGATCGGTCTGTTCAAGAACGATGCAATGATTAGGAATGAAAATTATTTTAAATTTTGAAAAAGGGAACACATAACTGACTTGGCACCTCAAGCAGTTCAAAAACATAAAAGCACTGAAGTGACTACTAACCCGAATCACAGGAACTAGGTCCCTGGACAATTTTCTTAAAAATTTATATCACTTATGCTCAAGTTGTCCTGAACCTACCATGTGTGTATACTTGTAACAGTATAAGAGTGAGTTAGATGTTGCCGTAAAATACTTTTTATCATTGTACATTTCCTTCTATCATAGCCAAACACTGAAGAAACTTGTGAAGGATTAGTTAGTTGAGCTTGATCAACATAACTACAATCGATTTCTTTCAACATTCTCTCTGCCTAATGCCTTCATTGAGATATATGCTACTTGCTTCTCCGATTTCAGAACTTCATCCACATCAAAACCTTTTTCAACATTGTCTCTTAGAAAATGATGTCTGACACCTAACCAGTTTGGTATTCTTGTGTTGCACTAGATTCTTTGTCATATTGAGTGCACTTGTATCTTCACATAATAAGGGCACATGCACAGTAAATATTCAAACCTCCTCAATTTTTTTCTTTATCCAGAGAAGTTGAACACATCAAGAGGAAAATACTACATATTCAGCTTCTACAGTAGAAAGAGTCATATAGATTCATTTATTTGTACCCTGTGAAATCAAGTATATTCCAAAGAAATATTCCATATGTGCCTTTTCTAACCACCAGATATCCAGTATAAGCCACATTAGCGCACCCAACCAAGTCAAGGAATATCACTTGAGAAATGATGAGTGACTAGGTCCATAATCCCTTTGTGATATCTCAAAGTTCTTTGTGCAACCTTTAAGTGGGATTTCTTTTAACTTGATTTAATTCTTGCACATTGACCAACACTAGCCACAATCTCAAATAAAGTAGGAGACCAATAATATTTCTATACATGATTTCATTCACAAGAGAACTGGGTTCATCCATATTCAGCCAAGTAGTAGTGGTTATAGAAGTATCAATGGTTCTAGAATTCTCCATTTCAAATATTCTTTCAATAGCTTCCTGATGTAATTTTGTTGACTGATCAAAGTGTCCTTTGGAGTTTGCTTAACATGGTTCATATGATAGTTCTGTCGCAAGGTTTGGGTATCATGTAGCATACTTGATTCCTCTCAAACTGATGAAGTTCCTCGTGTATCACACATGATAATCAACACCTTGAGGATCTGATACTGTTTCATGAGAAATTATAGAAACACCAGGTTCTAGCATGCTTCTTGGAGACTCTCATCGGGAGTTCGGGACACTTTGAAGATTTTCATCTTCAGCTTCATCATTCTACTTGCATTTGTCCTCCAAATCACTCAATTTGTCAAGGATCAGGTGATCGAAGCGTGTCTCCTTGTTTGTGATCAGTTCCTTTATTCATCAATTCAAGAACAAGCTCTCAAGGCCACTATTAAAAAATTATTATTTTCTTACTAAATTTTCCACTATGTTCAGTGTCTTTTCCTACTAGATGTCGGTGGAAAAACTTAAATTGCAGTGTTTTTACACAGAACAATTAGGAAGTTTCACTAAGAAACTATTTTCCATCATTTGTTTTCCTAAAGAGTTGATTCAATGGGAATAAGGTAGAAAAATCATGTTGTATAACATAATTTCTCACTGAATATTTCTAGTAATGGTCCCTTGAATCAAATTCAGACTTCAGAGGGCAACCAGGTTACTGACTAACTACGAAAATATGGAGCTTGTCTGCAATAGTGCCTCATTGCAGAGTTGTTTCACATTGTACAAAAGATGCCAAGAGAAGCTAAAAGCCGATTCATGGTGAACAAGACTTGCCTACCATCCTTCAAAATCAAACAAACTAAAAGAAGTTCACTTGCTAACTTTTGTATTTCATAATGAACATGTTTACTTCTTGTATGAGAGAGGAGTCCTCCCAGGGGTGGCAATGGGGCAGTTAGGGCGGGTCAAGCCTTGACCTGCTAAGATGCTAAGATGTTAACCCGCTCTGCCCCGTTAAGTCCTGCCATGTTTATGTTATTTTTCAATTTCTGCACTATATTTTTTTTTTATTCTACACTTAAATTTCAGTTTCTGCACGCATTTTTCATTTTCTGCACTATAGTTTTCTTGATTCTGCACTTACATTTCAGTTTTACATACATTTCTTAATTTCTGCACATTGTTAAGCTTCGCAAACCAAAAAGTTGAATTTCTTTTGGTAATTTCTTAGGGAAAAAATTGGTGATTTCAAAACCCACGACATGCCCTGCTCCATTTTAATTTTTAACAAAATTAATTTTGCCCTGCCCGCCCTGCCTGCCCCGTTAAGAGCTTGACCTGGCTAAGTCTTCCTAATTAATTTATGTTTTTGTTACATAATGTAAGTGTAGTTGTAGCTTCAACACTAGGAATAGCACATAGGTGTACCACTGATAGCTGCAATTGGATGGCTTCTTGTTTTTGTTAGCTCACTTGTTGTAAAGTGTTGGGCATGTCCAACGCTCACATGGTGGGATTTAAAGAAGTAAGATTGCATATCCCTTCATTCATATATTTAATCGATTATTTATAGTTATAAAAGGTCGGGTGTTAATGCCAAACCTTCCAGCACCATAGGAGGGGAAAATGCACAGACAGATCGATAGCCAATTTTTTGTTTCACTATTAAAGTTGTTGACCTAATTAAATTCATAAATTTTTATAAGTAGCTATTTCAGAAATTACTTCACATATGAGACCATTGTCGCAAGTACGGTAATTACTTTACATAATATTTTTATTTTGTGAGCATTTTGTTATACATTTTCATTATTATTTTAATTAAGGATCATGCAAGTAATTTTAAATATATGTATTGAAAAACTAAAAAAGTTAAACTAAGTACATTGTAACAAATTTAGTAAAGGATGAACATGAATTATCATCGTATGCATGAATTTTCTTTTAATAATTATTAATTATAATTATTGAGAAACTAAAAGATGAAATTAAGCTAAACTATCTAACAAAAAAGCTAGTAAATATGTAATACATGCATGAACATTATATTTACTTATTATTAATTGAGAAACTAAACTTTGAACTAAGTAATTTGTAAGAAATAATTTCAAAAAATAAAACGCATGAATTGTATATTGATAAAATAAAGTACATTGTAACAAAAAACTTATTAAATGTTATGCATAAACACAAACTCTATAAATACGTTAGTTTTCTTTTCATTCTCACATCACTAGATTTTCTTTTATTTCTCCTTCATGGCTTCAAATTTGAAAGGAGTGAAAAAATTCATTTTACTAATGAAATGAGAATAGCATTATGTGAGCATAAAAATGAGCGGCCCACCTTAAGGTTCGACATCTCTATCAACCAATCAATAATATCAAATAATCTTAAAAGATCAACAAAGTATTTATCAATGGAAATAAAGAATAAAAACGTCAAGAGACACAAGTCATCAAAATATCTCGAGTTAGAAAAAGTGTTGTATGAATGGTTTCTCCAATATCAAGAGAAATTTAATATTAGCGAAGAAATGATCCAAGCCCAAGCAAAAAAGTTCTAGCAAAAAATGTATGGAATCTCTGATCAAGGATTTAATTTCTCAAATGACTGGTTAGAACGGTTTAAGGTGAGACATGAAATTAAATCTTATCGAATGTTTGGTGAAAGTGGTTCAGTTGCTATGAAGAATGTTGAGGATGATTTACCAAGTATATGAGCCAAATTATATCAGTTTCAATTGAAGGATATCTACAATATGAATGAAATTGGTTTATTATAGTGTTTGGAATCAGATCATTCACTTGCAACAAAGCAATTAGAAGGACGAAAGAAGGACAAAAATGATTATGGTTGTTGTTTGTTGCAATGGCGACACAAAGTGTCATTTTTGAATAATTGGTAAATACGCTAATCCTAGATGTTTTAAAAATGTGAATTTGAATAACCTTAATTGTCACTATCAAGCTAACAAGAAAGCATAGATGACTGAATTACTTTTTCAACCGTTTGTTTGATGGTTTGATAATGGAATGGATGACATAAAAGTTCTTTTGATAGTGGACAATCGCCCTTCCCATCCTAAGATTATTGAAGGCTTGAGAAATATTAAACTATTTTTCTTGTCTCCAAATACAACATCAAAGATTCAACTTAAATTATTCTGGCATTGAAAATTCATTATCAACGTCATTTTTATTCAAGCATCTTGCAACTCTACGAGTCAAGAGAGATAAATCCAAATAAAATTAGTGTGTCGAATGTTATCAATTTTATTAGTGCGGCTTGAAATATTGATGTGAAAATAACTATTGCAAATTATTTTTGACATTGCGAAACGAAGATATGAATACTGAACAACCACTTTGACAAGATGAAGGCATCCAGGGATTACATGAAATTATTAGTGGTTTAGGTTAAGAAATGCAATGGATGAGGAAGACCTTTTAAACTATCCTAGTAAAAATGATCACTAATGGAGTCTCCTAATGATGAAGAAATTATTCAAGGAGTAATGAAAACATTTGTTAATAATGATCAAGATCCAAATGATAGTCAGAATTTATCAATGATATCAACAAAAGAAGCAATGCAAACCGTGGAAACCTTAAATTTTAACTATTTTTTACAACAAAAGATAAATCAAATGCAGTGCATACTTGCAAAAAAATTAAAGAGAAAATTAAGAATGAGATTGAGTTAAACATAGGACCAAAGAAAAAACTTTAGATGAATATTTTTGAAACAATTGAATTTGAGAAGCTGTCACAGTAATCAATAAAAATAAGAATAGTATATGTTATCTTAAATTTATATTTTATCAGTTATTTATTTATATTATTTAAAAAAATTATCTTATGCTAGAAATTTTTCATTTAGTACACCCACCCAAGTCGAGACCAAAAGAATATATTGAATTATCGAATATCATTTATTGAAGTTTTAACGTATTCGTGTTAAAAGTTAAATATTGTTTGAAGTTTTGCATGTGGATTGAGCAAGCAAACTTCCAAAATACATGTCTAAAATTTAGTTTATCAAGGTCAAACTATCAATATTGTAATATGAAATTTTAACCTCAGATGTTATAACTTTGAGGTGAATCTAGCATTTGAAAATGATGCTTCATTATAGAAGATATATTGAATCTACTAAGCAGAAGTCCTTTGCGTCTCAGGGACTGAGATCCTTTTTGGCTGGTTAATTTGTTCGTCAAGCGAGAGAAAAACATCTCCTTGTCATAATAAGGATACAAATTTCCTCCCAACTTTCGAGCTTTACATTAGTTAGGAGTGTTAAATATTACTACTATCAACTGTAAATTTCGGATTACATTTACATAAAGAAACTGATATTTCACTATGAAAGTATAACATATATGTATCTCTGCAGAGTATGTGCATCCCACGAATTCACTATGAAAGGGAAAACGATTTAACGTCCTCTTTTTCTGATTCCAAAGGTCCGACCTGTGTATACTCGTCAGCATATAAAGTAGGAAGTACAGTAATAATCCTTTCACAAGAACTAAAATTATCAAATGAAGGAAAATATTATTAGTGATACTCCATTTTGGCCTATGTTTGCGGCCAAAAATTTTGAATGACAAAACAAGTTGAGTTTAGCTATATAAATTTGAGCAAAGAAAACATGGTGGGGAAAAATAAATTAAACGATTAGCAGGGACCACAAGCATCAAAGATAATAGAAACCAGGGTACATGGAAAGTAAAGAACATATGCTTATTACAAGGCTACTTACCCTGATACAGTGATTTCGTTGTTGGTCGGTCAAACTCGTTTTTAGATTCACAGTTGTAGATCAAAATATACTGTGTCGAGTCATCAAGAGAGGAAGGAGTGAGGCTGTCCGAGCATGACCTAATCTTGGTCACTAGGTCAGCCATTCATACAGTATATATATTTCAATATATATATTATGTACATATTTAAGTGGCCAAGTTTAGATCATGCTGGCAGCTTCACTTGTTCCTCTGTAGACGTTTTAATCAATAACAAACCAACTTCCTTCGAAATATTCTTTCAGATTGAATCTATAGCTATAGAAGAAAAAGAAACAAAAAAACAACTGTAAACTTGCGATTGATCTGTTTGAAAATGAAAAGGGGATGAGTTGTTAGCAGTTATTTATACTAGTAAGAACCTGGAAGTCACAAGCATGTACTCTTTGGTAATAAAGAAGACAAAAAAAGAGACAAGGACCAAAGTATAACAGTGAACTAAAGCCAAATGTGTAGGGAAATTAGAGTGAAAAAGAAAGAATAGGTATAAGAGTAATAATATAGGGTGCACAGATGAACATGCAGGGAGGGAGGCAATAAGCCGAAAGTGAAATATTAGGGCGGCAGAGGACAGGGTGGCGATCCTTTGTCTTCTTTCTTGGTATCCCCAGCTATATAATATAAGGTACTGCCTCTGAAAACCCTAGCAACATCAATTGCTGCTACTCCTCTAACTAGTCCTTCAGCTACCGCTAAAAAATCGGTTTGATTGCGGAGGGATTAAATTGAATAGTTTGGTTGATGGGACAATAATAATAATAATTTTAGAATAAAAATAGATTATTTTATTTTGCATTTGGGTTTTGTGATAAGTACTGTATTATTTTGTCTTCTAATTTATGTAGCACATTTAATTTGAAACAAAAAAAATTATAATCCCAGTTATAACCTTAGAATTTATAATTCTAGTTATAATTTTAGGATAATCTGGTTTGAATCAAACGACCCTAATTATTTAACTTTATTGGACTACTAAACAATCCCCAACCAACGGAGAATAAGTTAACCCTAAATATAATTTGAGAATTAAATAATGCCGAATATATATATATATATATATATAAGGTATAATATAAAATATGTATTTGTTAAATTAGATAAATAACGATAATTTATTTTTTAATTTTGCCTTTGTCTTTCTTTAAAAAATTGGGAGAATTTTTTTGAAAAAGAATAAATATGTTTATCTCGAAACTAGTAATCCCGATATTACTATTCCACATAAAGTATGGGACAAAAATAATTACAGTTGAGATATAAACAATTTCGAAACATTAATCCCAAAGTTGGAAAGATCTGCTACCAAACTTGACATAATTAGGTAATCTCACGCTTAATCCCAAAATTACTATTGCTATCACACCAAGTTATGTGGTTTGTTGGTTAAAGTTATGTCTGTATTAGTATTAGTTATGTATGGATTAATTATGCATATATCATTAATATTGAGATTGATTATGCATGTATTAGTAATATAAAGATTAGTTATATATAGTTTAGTTATGAAGTGTTTAGTTATTTCATCTTTTATCTTACGTGAAATAATGTGTAGATTCATTCATAATGTATACATGTATTAGTTATGCGAAAAAATAACATGAATCAAATATATATATTAGCAATGTATATTTTATGTGGAAAAGAAAAAAAATCAACCAAACTATTACTATATAATTTAGGGAAAAGGGGCATATTTGCCCTCCAACTTTAAGAAAAGGGGCATATTTGCCCTCCGTCAAAGTTGGGGGACAAATATACCCCTTCCGTTAATAAACTTCCACCATTTGCCCATATTTAACTTCGACGCACATGTGGATTCCACGTGGACGCCATCTATGCGCCATGTGGATGACTTGACCCGACACATGGATCACCCGACCCGTTCCATAAAAAAACCCAAAACGCATCAATTTAAAAGGAGAGAACACCCAGCAATTGTTCTTCAATTTTGTACCCTAAAATTCATCATCTTCAGCTATCTTCATTCTCCAGCAACAGTCACACGAATTCCATTCTTCCAAAATCAATATTTCAAGCTTTTTCCTCGAATTCAATCAGTAATCGTCCAGTTCAGCGAGCTCTTCTTCCCCAAAAGCGAAAATCGAAGATGTCAACCCTCGAAATTTCATCAACTTCCGTCTTAACATTCAGGTGAATCCAACCTACTAATCGTGTACAAGAAGGTTAGAAATTCTTGAACATTATGTGTTAATCGATACTTATATGGTTCTAAGTCTTTCGTCAACATATAAATGTCTAATCGATAGTTAAATTTCTGCAAATTTTTATTGTTTGAAGATTGAAATCCAGCGTCTTATATATATGGTTATAATGTTTGGTTCATCTGGTCGCTAAGAAAACAGTGAACTCAATCGTCGACATATGCATATTTTTCGTACTTGAGAACTCAATGTCGACTGGTTTTAAATCGGTAGTTGATTTTATTATATTTGGTTGTAGAATAACCTACTAATCGCGTACAAGAAGGCTAGAAATTCTTGAACTTTATGTGTTAATCGATACTTATATGGTTCTAAGTCTTTCGTCGACATATAAATGTCTAATCGACAGTTGAATTTCTGCAAATTTTTATTGTTGGAAGATTGAAATCCAGCATCTTATATATATGGTTATAATGTTTGGTTCATCTGGTCGCTAAGAAAACAGTGAACTCAATCATCGACATTGGCATATTTTTTCGGACTTGAGAACTCAATGTCGACTGGTTTTAAATCGGTAGTTGATTTTATTAGATTTGGTTGTAGAATTTCTGTGATTCTGATATGTTGTAGATTGAAAACTTGTCTAGATTGAAAATCCGTCGAGATAAATTATGTTCGACAGTGTTTATTACTCAAGATAAACCAGTCTATGCTTCTTATTCTACTTTCGAAAGTGTAAATTTGGTTCGTCGATGAGTTTTGATAGTCTTTGTTTCGATTAAGTTATAATCGATAGTGTTTGTTTAAATTTATTAGTTAATACAATTGTGTTTATGTTCAGCAAGTAAGAAATGTCTCAAGTTAGTTGTTCTTCACAAAGGAGGTGTCATTGTGGTATGACTGCGAATCAATTTATTTCGAGGACTACTTCAAATCCCGGAAGGAAATTCTTCAAATGCCCCAAACCTAAGGTAAGTAATTTTAATGTAATATTTTGACGACGTTTTTTGTTTGTTTGATTTTGTTTTTCTTTCTTTCTTCATTTTTTGCTTATAGAGAAGTTCTTGTGGATATTGGAAATGGGAGGATGAGGAACATATTGAAAGTTTCTCTGACGAATTAATGTCGTCATTAGATGTGTTTAAGAATGTAATAGTAGATTTGAAGAGTAAATAGATATGTTGAAAGCAGAAATCGTTGTGTTGAAGGATATAAATCAAGCTGAAATGAATAAAGTTTTGAAGATGCGCGTGTTTATGATGATTTCATGGGCGTTATTTGTTGGATTTGTTGCGGCATCGATTATGAAATGATTATGTATTTGTAGATGTGTAAGAACGTTTAATGTAATGTTATGAATCTTCTTTTATGCAATTTCAGTTGGATGTATCTAAGTCTTTTATATCACTGTTAGAAAACTAATTCCTTAGCAGCCATATGAAGAAATTGTGTACACATTCCATTTTCAATTCGGCTGAGGACCATCTTGGTCTGTCACTACATATATGTATCTTCCATCAGTAGCCACCCCTAACTGTACACATCAATATGAGAATGCACATGTACAAGCTATGATGATAAAAGCTACAAATCCATTCACTGTAAAGAACATGGCCAAGGCATCAGTAAAGAAAATTACCCAAAAAAACATGTCTTCATCATCTCAAAAAAAAGTCGATACATTACAAAAAAAAACATTACACTGTAAAGAATATTACACAAAACAATTTTGATGGACTATGAAGACAAACACAAAAAAAGTTTGACAATGGCCAAGGCATCAGTAATTCATGTCTTCGTCATGTGTCGGACTGCCTATTTCTCTTCCATGTCTTCAATTTCTCTCTTATAACAAGTGTCTTGTTTGGTGGTTGATAAGGCAAGTTGGTTGGCTCACTCATTGAAGTAGAATCACCAACGATGGAGATTTTTCTTGTTGGTGTAGCTAATCTTTGTTTCATCCTTTCAAGTATTCTAGTATTTGCCTCAGAAAATGACCTTGGCCTTAATGATGGTTCTGCTTCTATCATAGTGGCGGTGCTGCATTGAGTTAGATGTTCTTCTGGTTCTGCTGCTACAAAACTTTCTTCTGGTTCTCGCTCACTGGAGTAAATATGTCTTCTTCGCAGCTTTTATTCCTTGCAAGTTGTTTCCCTTTACTAGCCTGTTGTTTAAAAAATAACACTACATGAAGACAAGGAAAAAAACACCACAACAACAACTAAAAATTGAAAAAACAGGACAACAACAACATATTTGCAACTAAAATACACCACATCAGTAGCAACTAAAAATTGAAAAAAAGGACACCAGCAGCAGCTAAAAGGGGGAATATTTGCAACTAAAAAAACCCACAACAGCAACAACTAAAAATTGAAAAAACAGGACACCAGCAGCAGCTAAAAAGGGGCATATTTGCAACTAAAAAAACACCACAACAGCAACAACTAAAAATTGAAAAAACAGGACACCAACAGCATCTAAAAAGGTGCATATTTGCAACTAAAAAAACCACAGCAGCAACAACTAAAAATTGAAAAAACGGACACTATCAGCAGCTAAAAAGGGCATATTTGCAACTAAAAAACACCACAGCAGCAACAACTAAAAATTGAAAAAACAGGACACCAGCATCAACTAAAAAGAAACATCAGCAATGTTACCATATGTGTAGAGTGTTACCTTATCACATCCCCTTGCATTGTGTCCATTGTGATGGCATGTAGAACATGTCATAGGTTTTCCTTTACTTGAAGCGGACCATTCACCTTGTCTTTTCAAGTTTTCATTCCTCACTCTTCATCTCTTAACTTTGGGTCGACCCACCATTTTACACATTTCTGGTGGTTCCATATCATGACCCTTTTCATATTTCCATAATTTAGACCCTCTAACTAGTTGAAGTTTGTGTGAATAGATTGACAAGTAGGTTGACTTATTAAAAAATGGGTGAAAGGCTCCCTCGGCAATAGGATCCTTGTGTCTATGCTTGTATGCTCTTATAGCATAAGGACATGGGATACCACTAAGTTCTCATGTCCTACAACTAAATTTCTTTGCCATTAGATCGACAATGTGTGTATCGGTTCCCTCAGACACTTCAAACCCATCATCACCACTGAAATGTACCTCATAATTTTCAACAATAACCACAAAGTCCTTGTAAATCTCTAATGTTGTATGACTGTATTCCGTAGCCCATTTATGCCCTTGACTTTCATTCGCTACCAACATGTCCATTGCCTACACAATGTTAAGGTGTTAATTCCGTGTCTTAAAACTAAATTGAAAGGGTCAAGTGTTACCTTTAATCTAATATCTTCAAGCATCTTGATAATTGGCTTGTGCCTTGCCTCCATAATCCAATTGTTAAACGACTTTGTGATGTTGTTCTCCACATTTTGATTCTTGTAAGTTGTGTCGAAGTAGGCTCTAACCCAAGTCACAACTGGGTATGTCAATAAATTCTCAGCAGCTGACTGATCCATCTCACCTATAACCTTCAAATGGTCACAAAACTCTTCATGATAAGAGTTTCATGCACAATGCCACATCTTTTTCTTCAATGCTTCAGAACCACCCCATCTTTTCAACCAATTGTGCTTTATATGTTTAGCACAAAACATATACTTAGCTTCATGTAACTTTGTCTGGATTGCATCAATTAAACCCTGTATATATACATCAAATTTTTAGTTTTTCAGATTTTCAGTTTTCAGAATTTTCAAGATTCCTGCATTTTGATTTTCGCCACAATTTTCGCTTTTGATTTTGATTTTCAGTTTTAGCCATGGTGCTTAAATCAGAAATATTTTACCTTTTGCATATCAGACATGATGGTGATCCCCTGGCCTTGATGCAGGTTTAGTGAATTCTTTAGTAGTCCTAAAAACCAATTCCAAGTGACCTTGTTCTCTTTAGAGACTACTACTCAGGCTAGTGGATAAATATGGTTCATTGAATCTTGACCAACAGCTACCAACAATTGCCCTTTAGCCTTTCCTTTCAAGAATGTGTCATCCAATCCTATGAAAGGTTTTAACCCACCACTAAATCCATTCTTCATTGCATTAAAACATACATACATTCTTAGGAATTTTCGTACTCCCGTTTCAAGTGCATCCCTAGATATGTTGATTACAACATCATCACTTCCACGGTTGCTATTCCTCAATTCATTAGCATAACTCTCTAACTTATTATACTCATTATTGTAACTACCACTAAGTTCTCCCAAAATTATTCTCTTGGCCCTCTTACACTTATGAAGACTAACATTGACATTAAAGGCGACTTTCAGTTCTACCCTCATCTCTTTGACCTTCACTTTTGGATCATTTTATAGCTTGTTTTGGAAATAATGAGCTATTGTGTCACAATCTACTCTTTTGCATTCAAATGTTGGTGGACAATTGTGTTCATTAACCAATGTTTTAACTAAAACCCCGATCCCGTTCTTGCATTTACTGATGGATCATTTAAAAGGACAACCCTCAACACACTTGTACGTAACCCTAGATTTGTCCCTTTTCAACAATACCAACCCTTTATTTTGTGACAAGGCATAAAACTTCATAAACATTCTAGCCTCAATGATATCTTTGAAAGACATTCTAGGATATATAGTTTTGAAATGCTCTAACTTTTGTGTAATCTCTCTTTTATTCTGAAGTCTAATAAACTCTAATTCTTCAGCATCAAAATCATCATCACTAGACTCATTACCAGAAGAGTTTAATGATTCATTGGCACTGTCACAGTCTGTGTCAGCCTCAATATCAATACAATATGACTCAGAATGTTGTGCAATGTTAGTCGCATCAAAATCATCAACATCTAATTCACATTCAGCTGCGACATCAACATCTAATTCACATTCTACAAGTCTTTCCATGACAATGATCTGCAAAAAAGAATACAACACTCGCGTCAAAAAAAAATGTTGGTTTACTGTCGATTAGAGATTTCAATCGTCGTCGGCATCATCGAAATATAATATCGAACAAATACATCAAACAACAACTAAAAACAAAACAAAGTCGTCAAAGTCTAATAACGTCACAGTCTACAAGTCGATTTCAGAATTATTTTTTTGGCAGAAATTCAAATTTCACAGAGAGAGATTAGAACCATATAACTATCGTTTAACACATAAAGATAAGAAATTTCTAACCTTGAACACGATTTATATGTCGACGAAAGACTTAGAACCATATAAGTATCGATTAACACATAAAGTTCAAGAGTTTCTAACCTTCTTGTACGCGATTAGTAGGTTGGATTCGCCTGAATGTTAAGACGGAAGTTGATGAAATTTCGAGGGTTGGCAGCTTCGATTTTCGCTTTTGGGGAAGAAGGGCTCGCTGAACAGGACGATTACTGATTGAATTCTAGGAAAAAGTTTGAAATATTGATTTTGGAAGAATGGAATCCGTGTGACTGTTGCTGGAGAATGAAGATAGTTGAAGATGATGACTTTTAGGGTACAAAATTGAAGAACAATTGCTGGGTGTTCTCTCCTTTTAAATTGTTGCGTTTTGGGTTTTTTAGGGAACGGGTCGGGTAATCCATGTGTCGGGTCGGGTCATCCACATGGCGCACAGATGGCATCCACGTGGAATCCACATGTGCGTCGAAGTTAAATATGGGCAAGTGGTGGAAGTTTATTAACGGAAGGAGTATATTTGTCCCCCAACTTTGACGGAGGGCAAATATGCATCTTTTCTCAAAGTTGGAGGACAAATATGCCCATTTTCCCTATAATTTATGCTAGTTTTTATGTAGAGATTATTTTTGCACATTTTCATAATCAAACAGTGTATAAAATTATTGTACTAATTTTAATATACAATTAAACTATATATAATCGTCATTCGCGATAACATCATTTCATTATAACAGACTGATTTTTTCGGAATCGATTTTTCATGTTATAATTTATTTCTATATAACATCAATGTCATTCATTATAGCGGTACACTCTTTATAAAATTATTTCTCTATAACAATCATACTCGAATATTGTATAATAATTTTTGTAAGAAGTATATTATGTATAAAAAAAATCAAAATTTTATGATAATCATCACTAATGTCACACATGGTAAAATATCAAAATATATTGGTAGTGTGTCATCACTTATAGCATAAAAAATACTACGGAAAAATAATTATTTACATATTTTCGTTTATAATAGTTACATGAGATTTATATATATATATATATATATATATAAGCATTTCTTATAGCGATTATAAAAAATTTAAACAAACGCTCTAGTTATAAAGAGGTTTGAGTTTATATGGATAATTAGTTTCTAACGAGCAACCACAGAAGGCGTTGGGGGTTTTGACCACCAGTTGTGGCATGCGTGAATGAACGCCCGTGATTAAGCCACGACAAAAGCTGAAGTTTAAGTGCCCAAGTAAATTAAAGTTGATAACTACTGATATTTAAATAAGCCATTGACATTTCACTTCACTGCTCAGTGCCTCAGAAATGCCCCAGCTATCTATCTATCTTAGCCTCTCTGCACCTAACCATTCGTCACTATTTGCTCTTAATGCTTATTTCAGCCACAAATAAATGCTTAATTTAAGTATCTTAATTTGATTGATTATAAAATTTAAAAAAATAGTAAAATTTTATAATCTTAAATTAAAAATATGTATAATTTTTTAAATTTTATGGTCTTATATTTATTATATATAAATTAAAATTATAAAACTTACTAAATATTGAAAAATACATTTTTTGAGATAAATTAAAAATAAAAGTAAGACACTTAAATTGCGATAGAGAAAATACTTATCTTTTTTAAAAAGAAAAACTCTTCATCCTTGATTTAATGACTTAATTTCCTGAATGGTCATTTAAATTTTGAAAATTAATTTTATTAAATACTATAAGAAACTTCATTCTCTCCTAGTTCGTGTGTCATGTTTAGTGCTGTTATCGGTTCGGATCGGTCCAGGTATCGACATACCAAAACCGGTCCGCTAAGCTTATCGGATATATCTGGACCGGTTCGATAAGCCTATCGATCTTATTGTCTGGACCGGTTCGGTACCTTACCGGTCGGGTACCCGAGTCGGATCGATAATTTTTTATTGGATCTTCTGGATACCGGTCTGGTTTCGGTCCGGTCCATGAACCGACAGAACAAGAAATGTGTTGTTATCGGTCCAGTTTCGCACCGGACCGAGAACCGACAGAGCCACAGAATGACAGAAACGCAGCAAAATTAACAGGTAAAGTGATATCCAATTTCAATTCCTTGAATCAAAATTAACAGCAAATAAAACCGAACACAGTAGGCAAATGTTGCTGCCAGTGCCACTGCCACTGCCAGTAAGCAAGAAACGAGCCAAAAGTTCAACCAAAATATTTGAGTTAAATCTAAAACATTAAAATTTACAAGGAAACAAGCCAAACAACCAAAGGTCCAAAATATTGAAATCCAAAAACTACAAGTCTAAATCTATTTCCCCACAAGTCCACAAGTCCACAACGCATGATTCAAAAGTTAAGTTAAATTTCATCCTACAATCAAAATATTAAGAAAAGTTAGTATCACAATTCACAACGTACAATATAAAATTAAAGGATAATGCAAATGAATCAATCGGGCAAGAATATTACATTTGCAAAGTTGTACTCTAAATGCTCGTCTTCTTCTTCTTCTTGAAGCTACATTCCAAATTTTAAAACATTAGAAAGAACACAACATATACATTCATAAAATTAAAGGAAAAGAATAAATGAAGGAATACATACCATACTGCGCCCGTGACCTTTCTTGATTCCATATAACTCTTTAACTCAATCACCTCCACACACTAGCATTTCAACAGTTTCTACCTTCATTGATGCTCTCTTTGGGTCAATTATTCTTTTGTCCACACTAAAAGTTGCTTCTGAAGCAATAGTTGTAACAAGAATAGAGAGAACATCCTTCGCCAACTTACTAAGAATGGGATATTTCGGTTCGTTAACCATCCACCATTGTAAGAAATCAAACTTTTTCCCCTTCCCTCGAACTCTAAGTGGATCATCTTCAAGATAATAATCAATATCAGACTTTGTTTTATCAACTACCTCGACATTGTCAAGGTACATCTCAAAACTTCTTTTTCCCAACCATGAACTTGAACTACTTCCCCCTTCTTTACTATGAACTTGCACACCATTTTCTTTCTTGTGTATTTTCTCATATTCCTTAAACAAAGACAATATGTTGTTTGATAACAACATCTCATTTCTTATAGCACCATCAGGCCCATACATGTAAGGATAAACCCATGAAATAAACACCATTTTATACCTAAAGAGTAAAGAGAGACAATGTTAATTCTCCAACTAAGTAGGAGCTACACAGGTGAGCTAAGACTTGTATTTATTTGAGAAACAAGCAGCGGACATCAACAATGAGGCTGTTGGTGCTGAAAACATATATATTTGCAATTTTTAAGCAGTAGATAACATAATGTTTCATCTTAGTTTCCAATATAGCTGCTAAGTCAATCACTTTTTTTTATATGATTTTCCACACACAATAGATAGCAGACAGAGAACAAGAAATGCCATTGTTTCATATATTTTGAATAACTATTTTATGTAACAATTTTATATAATGGTTACCTTAAAACAGGAAACAAAAGAAGATCATAGAAATGGTTACCTTGGATCAAGAAAAACCCCAATAGATAGCAAGATATCGCATTGCGACCAATATTTGTCGTATTTCAACTTCATTTTTATTGCCATTGTTTGCAAGTGAGGCTTGGAGTTCAATTGAATATTTTCATTCAATAGCACATTTACCCTCCAAAGTTCGGACAAAAATAAATTTACAGTAGGATAAGAAGTGCCACTAATAATATTCGTAATATCTGCGAACACTTCTAATAACTTGCAAATATCATTAACCATCTCCCAATCACTATTATTCGGCAAATAGTGGATAAACGATGCATTCTCCTCTACATACCTTGGCAAAACTGTTTTATAGAAACAAGCAGTGGACAACATTAAACATGTCGAATTCCATCTTGTTTTAGTATCCAAAACTTGTAGCCTGCCCATAAGATCTAACTCCTTAACTATCTTTCCAAAATGTTTGCATCTTGCCTCAGAATTCAATAAATATTTTACACCCCCTCTTATTTTATTCACCACTGGTTTAATAACATCAAGGCCATCTTGAACCAACAAGTTCAAGATGTGTGCACAACATCGTACGTGAAATAATTGGCCATTTAATGGTAGCTGCCTCTTATTAGTAAAATCTGCCTTCAGACGTGCAATGCAGTTATCATTGGCAGATGCATTATCCACACTAATAGAGACAACTTTCTCCTTTATGCGTCAATCATTCATAACCCTAATCAATTCCCTAGCAAGTACCTCTCCAGAATGAGGTGGAGGTACATTCATGAAAGCCAACACTCTCTTATGAAGTTGCCATTTTGAGTCAATAAAATGAGAAGTTACGGTCATGTAACCTATCTTTTGTTCGCCGGACCACCACAAATCAGTAGTCAAACTAATCCTATTAACTTTAGACATTACTATTTTTATCTTTGATTTCTCACCTTTATAGTAACTTTCATAATCCGTCCTAACAATATGTCGTGTTATCCTTTTGTACCATGGATATATCTCCTTAAAAAACCGATTGAAGATAACACCTTCCATTATCATAAACGAAAATTCATGCCCTAAAACCATATGAGCAGCAAGCTCTCTAACCTTAGCATGGTTATATTGCCAAGTAGCAACACTCGGACTAGTAACATCACCAAATGTACCACTTATCTTTGTTTGTGTGGTTCTTTTTCATTTGTCATCTTTCTATTAAAACATTTTTCCAAATGTTTTTTCGCATTTGAGGTACTACCATATTTTTAATCAACTTTGAAAAGAGATCCACACCACTTGCATTTCCACTTTTTAGAGCCATCTGGGAGAGAGACAATAGACATTTCTTTGTGTATGATTGATTTTTTTTCACGTACACGCTTCCCATATGCATTCTGCAATGGATCTTTCTCACCTTCAGTTGATTGACAGACAACATTTGATCCATCAGTTTGACTATCAGATATTAATTGAGCATTGTCAATTAAATTCAAATGCTCTCCAATATCAATTTCCCTTATGGTCTCCTCATCATCATCATGGTCATTCACTTCTATGTATGAATCTTGTGAAGTCATAGGAGTCACTAAAGAATCTTGAAATGACATAAGTACATAACAAAAATACACAATAAGTTCAAGATTTATTACATAAATTTACAAGTTACAACATGTTATTTAAAAAATTACAGATTTATTACATAGAATCGTACTTAAATTACAGATTTATTACATTAAAAAATTACAGATTTATTACAACATGTTATTTAAAAAATTACAGATTTATTACATAGAATCGTAAATTACAGATTTATTACATCAAATAATTACAGATTTATTACATAAAACAGCCAACAGGAGCATGCATTATTATTAAGACACCAAAAAATTTAAGTTTTAACATAGAATCGTACTTTAATTTAACAATTTATGATATCGAATTACATAAAATTCAGAGAATAAAGTATTGAACATATCAAAAATAAATAACATGCATATATTATTATGTATGATTATTGAAGTATGATAGCATGAAGATTGAAGACCATACAAGTCACAAGGGAAGTGATGACCGATGAAGTGATGAGTTGGACAACTGTTGGAGGCGTCCAGTCGGAGAAGAAGAACAGTCCAGTCGGAGGCTTTGTCGTCGCGACTCGCGAACAGTGTCGCGAGAACGACCAGTCGAGACTCGAGCAGGAGAGAATCGAGATAGAAGAGGGCCAATAGGAGTCGAGCAGTGCAGTCGCGACTCGCGAAGTTGGAAACGACAACTAGCAGATGGGAACGACAATGGAGATTCGCGAAGATGGGAACGAGTGAACGACAACGAGCAGCCGAATGGAATTTTAGGGATTTAAAAATTAGGGTTAGGACTAAGGTAATTTTTATTTATATATGTATTATAAACCGGTTCTCTTACAGGGTTACCGGATCGGATCTCTTACCGGTCCGGGTAAATTTCTCATACTCATATCTGGACCGTTAATTTTTCGATCCGGTTTCGGTCTGGATATTTCTGTCCGGTTTCGGTCCGATTCTCGAGTATATCCGAACCACTAACAACCCTAGTCATGTTACGTTAAAATTTGATTTTTGGTAATCCGGTTCAACACCACCGCACTAAACATAGAGAGATGGATATCCACTTTGTTCGTGAAAATGTAGCTCGAGAACAAGTATGTGTCTGTCATGTCCCTTTCCAATATCAAATTGCAGACATTTTTACCAATGGTCTTCCCTCGGTCATTTTTTAAAGATTTTATGGACAATCTCAGCGCACGAAGAGTCGAAGACCGCCCGCTATGACTACAGTGTGTGTTAAATATACCGTGATATACAACCATGTATATCACGATTTGCCCATTTTCTACCACACAGTTTGTACCATAATTAGTGTACCGATTTAGTGTAATTGTACCATAATTATAATTGTATACTTACTATAATTATTAGATTTTTGTACAAGTAGAATAGAGGTTTGGGAGTAGAATAAGAATAAAATTTTTCTATTATGAAAATTATAAATTTGTATTTATACTCTTTCATTAATGAAAATAGTGACGGAATATTAAACTTTTTTTAGGGTGCATGAATGGGTTACAGGCTCGAGCAGCATGAAATTAAAAAATATGAGCTCTCAAGTATCCAAAAATGAGATGAATTGTCCTAAGGAGGCGAACCGTTATGGAATGATAATACTAAGCTCTTTAAAATTAAGCATGCATGCCTGGTCACAGGTACCAATAAACAGGAGGATCAAAAGAATTAATATCACCTCCTAAAAGAATGGCTCTTGTAAGATTATAAGAGAAATCACAAATAGTCAATGCACAAACGTATGTTTGATACGCTGTATTAAGCTGAATTGTATTGAATAAAAAAATAATATAGCGTTTGATGGGCTATTTCAGCCGCACTGAACTGTATTATTTCTAAAAATAGTACAGTTCAACTGCCATTTTTGAGACCACCTAGCAGGTGGATCTCCTCTGGACTGTACTAAAATATATATAGATATATATATATATATATTAATACTCTAATATCGTCCATTATATATTAATACAAATCCAATATAAAGATAATTATCCGAAATTAAATGATAGGTCTGACGCATCAAACGAGCCCAAAGGTATAAAGGGCTCGTTTGGTACGTCGCACTAGACTGTACTAATTTTATTAGACTGGACTGTACTAGATTAATATATAATGGACGGTATTAGAGTATATTAATATATAATGGATTGTATTTTTTTATTTTATTTTTATTTTTATTACAGTCCAGGAGAGACCCACATGCTAGATGAGTCTCAAAAATAGCAGTTGGACTGTACTATTTTTAGAAATAATACAATCCAGTGTGGCTGAAAACGCCCATTAAATAATGTATTATCTTTTTATCCAGTACAATCCAGCTTAATACAGAAAAGATCACTCAATCATATTGATAGTAATGTTGTTTCGAAAAAAAAAAAAAATCAGGGGAAATTTCGAGCACCCTATCCCAAATAGCATGAGATTCCAATTACACTTTTATGAAAATAAAAAATAGTAAAATCTAATTAGGAAACTTTAAACTATAAAATTTTAAATTAGAAAAAAGTACAAATTAATGTCTCGCTTCTTCCCAAAACCATCTAACAAAATAAGGAAATAAGTGATAATCTTATATTTATTCCCCCAAAAAAAGAATGACTTGCTTTCCTTTTTAATCCGTAAAAAAAATGACTATTTTTTTAATAATAATTTTACTTTAAATTTTACTTTTTACGTTAAACGAGATGATTTATAACCATACAAATATCTTTTACTTATTTTAGACCATAAGATTCAGAAGTCTTCCTTTACTTCTTAAAATACGTGTCAAATAAAAGTACATCACATAAATTTGGACAGAGGAGTATGTTTATTACTAATTAATGTATAACTAATCTCTGCACAATTAATTCATGTATTACTAATTCCTACATGATTAATTCCTACATTATTAGTTCCTACATAACTTATTCATGTAGTATTATTAATTCTCACATAACTTATTATTGTATAACTAATTCGTGCATAATTAATTCCTACCTTATTAATATCTCCCTAACTCAAACAAACGAACCCTCACTGTACATAATTCAAACAAACGACCCCTCACTGTACAAATAAGGAAGCAAGGAGATACTACTTGCAGGTGGAATTGAAGTTGACAACTCAAACAAGCTTTTGCATAGTGGACTTTGTATTCAACAACAGATGATGATACTTGCGAATCACAAAGGACTAAAATAGCTAGCTCCTGATCAAAACTCAAAAAGGCAAATGAAATGATAAAGGAGTAAGTATGTGTTTGGTCAAATTTACTTTTTGGGTCAAATACATATTTATCACGAAATAGAAACATTTAAAAAAAAAAGTGTTTCTACAATGGAATAGAAGGAGAAACACCAATTTGGTGCTTCTCCGAACAATTTTTAACTTTTTTTTAAAATTATTGATCGACTTTTTTCAATTTGATTTAATTATTCACTTTTAAAAAAAATCAATTGAGTTTAATTATTTATTGTGTTTTGATAACTAGTTGATATGTTAATTTTTTAGACTTATTTCAATTGGATTTAATTATTCACTCTTTTTTATTATTCAATTGAGTTTAATTATTTATTGGGTTTTTGATAATTAATTGATATGTTATCTGAGTTTTTTAAAAAAAAAATTGTTTATAGACTTAATTCAACTGAGTTTAATTATTCACTGATTTTCAATAAGTAGTTGATATGTTATCTGTTTTAAAATGCTTAATTCAATTAAGTTTAAATCTTTATAGGGGTTTTGATAACTACTCAAATTGTTTCTGTTTTTTTTTATAAAAAAAAAATTATTTGGGACTGAGGCGTAATTATTAAAAATATATTGTAGCAATTAAATAATGTCAAATTTCTCAATAGACACACGAAAATAAATTGTTGCGGCAACTATGATTATGCATAACTACATTAGAAGACATGCACTTCTAATTTCTTTGCATAAATATGGGTCAAACAGGTAATTATTTTTGTTTTTCAGAATCAATTATATAATTATAGATCAAACACCCTAACAGATTCTCTAAAATTAATTTTTATAAAATTATTTTAAAAAACAGAAACCGTTTAAAAAAGCTTGGCCAGACATAAGTAACAGAGGAGATTCCAAATGTTAAAAACACCTAGAAGTCTATAACTAGTGAGTAGTACACTAAGCTTATATAGAGTGGTCCAAAAAAATTCTTATTTTTGTTTTCCCAAAAGAGGCAGAGACCTGCATTGGTCTGCTAATTTCGCAATATCTTAGGCAAGACATAAAGCCTAAAGGATACAGCACCTCACTCAGGTCGCTCTCTTGACTGCTCCCTAACCCAACATCTACTAGTGCTTTGGAGCTTTTACTGTTACCTAAAACTTCTTTTTTAATGGAGTTTGAATTTCTTTTTTAAAAAAAAACTTATAGTAAATGTTTAAGGGTTGGTTGGCGGGACACGGGTAGGAAATAAATTGTATTTTATATTTGGTATAATTTTAAATTCGAGAGTAGTAATGCCAAGATAATTTATACTATAGTTATGATATTATTTTGAGATAATGATAAAAAACACATCTGAATGATTATTTTTTTCGAGCTTCTTATTTGAACTATCAGATATTTGTGTTTTCTATCTAAATTATCATCAACTATATATCAAAACACACCACGAAGCTTACTAGATCAAGTGTTTGAATACAATCGTCAAAAGGCGTGTGACAACTTAAATTGCCCATAAAATTTCGTGCACATGGAAGTTGACTCATTAATGTTGATGTATGTGATAAATATATGATGATAGTTTAGGTAGGAAATGCAAACATCTTATAATTCAGGTAGGAAACTCACAAAAAGTAATACTTGTTTTAGAATATTTTCTCTCTTTTTTTTAAAATAATTTCAATTAATTTCTTTAATGATCCGTGTGGAGTGTCATTTGGCACCATTTTAAAAACAAAATAAGAGAGTACACCACACACCATCAAATACTAGTTAAGGGGTATTTTATGATAAATAGTTGTTGATAATTCAGGTAGGAAACTCAAACATCTGATAGTTTTGATAGGAAACTCGTAAAAAGTGATACTTCGTGTATGTTTTTTTACTATTATATCTTATTTTTATACAATGATATATGTGAGATATCATGGCTTCTTATTCTTGCATTTTTTCAAACATGTTATGAGAATGGTTTTTTTACCTCTCTAGCCCAAAAAGATAAGAATAAGGCGTGCATACACTCCATCTTCCGAACCCCACATGTAGAATTGGGTATCTTATTGTTACAATATACGTGAGATAATAATTTCAGAACTACTAATCACGAGAGAATACAACAAAGTGGCGCAGTTGCCCTTCTCTAAAGCTTTTTTCCCAAAAATATTTAAGAAACACAAGGTAAAAATTAAAAAGAAGAGTTTATATCAATTTTAATTATTTTAAACCAAATACATATTTTATATTATCCGAGATACGATCCTCGGAACTCATCCGGAACCTCTCGAACACAACTCAAATGTGCATTTTGATCATAAAACACACTACGGACATGCTCGCACCCTTGAAACACCTGGAAAATGTCGTATTGACTCGATGTTGACTGTGGTCAACTCTAATCCTCACTTTTACTAGTTTCTCCACGAACGACCCGAAACTGGTTCGGAAACCCATGAACATCAACCAAGAGTGCAACTTGACTATAAACTAAACTACGAAGATGCTCGCATCGCCAAAACATCCATATGAGTCGTTAAGACACACTTATCCATGAAAACATCGTAACTTTCTCAAAATAACAAAAATATCCATCAATTACTCAAATCTCACCTGAACCCCTCGGGACCAGAACCAGTGACTCAACTACGTCATAAATTGCATTTCAGACCTAAATATCGATTAAACTTCAAAACAATACTTTTATCCAAAAGTCAACTTTAAGTCGAACCTCTTGTACTCTTTAACTTAAAACTTTCAAGCTTACTAAAATCTATCTGAAACTCACCTAATTGTCTCGGGAACTGTGTCACCCATCCTCGTAAGTCATAATTACTAGAATAAAGCTACATGAAGGGAATTATTGGGAAAAAGTACAAAAGTTTAAAACGATTGAACATGTCATTACATCATCTACCACTTAAACACACGTTCGTCCTCGAATGGTAAAGAAAAGCATCAAAGTTGTTGAGTAGCTGAAGAACCTCCGTCATAAACCTCATGAAAGACCTCAAATGCAAGAATTACGCTGATAGCACTACTTATTTGCTTTACCAGTCAGAACTTCCCTTGACTAAATAAAAAAGTGAAATTTCTTTCGCAACTGATTTCCTTATATTTGAACTGACGTCGGTCAAATCCCTTGAGTTTTATTCTAACCACACCGCTGAACGCAATTGATTTATTCCACGAATTCCATCATGAATATTCCAATCCTTTAGTTGTAACCGCAATCCATTACCAAACCTGTATCAGTCAAATATTCCAATTTCACTTATCCTTGTTCACCACCCAAAGTCGTCTTTAGTACTAAGAATGTATAGAAAACATGTCGTGATATGCCTTGAGTCTAAATCATGACTCACTCTCATCAGAAAGAATCTATTAGTTCTAAGCCAACTCCCAACCTTTCCATAAAAACTGACCTCATCCAAGGCCAATTATGCCAATACCAAATCGGTTAGTCTCTTTTCATCGAGCTACGACTATTGAGCTAACTCTCATCATCTAATTCCTCTTAGACCTCCAAATATCGTGATACTCGCATCATCCCAATGACTATCTTTATTTGCAAAACCTGTAAAAATAATTTGATCATCCCGGGGTTTCCCATATCTATTTGTGCACTTTCCCAAACCATCTCCAAGTACCCACATAGACCACTAGAACTCTCTGAATAGTCGGATCAATAAAACATCATCAAATCAACTTGCAAACTACCAATAAATCCCGATAACTTTGCCAAATTTATGTTCTGAACTGTAAATTTAATAAATCTTCAAAAATGAATTACTGGACTAGTCATCAATCATGAAAATGTTACCATAAGCCATCCCGCGATACGTGAATGATCATGATCTGATGCAAAGTGCAAAACTCATCGAATGTCACCAATAGTCACTCGAACTGACTTTAATACTTAACAAACCAATCATAAAACTCTCATAAATATGTGGTGATCGATCCCAATCTGTTGCTCATAAATGTTCAATGTCATGCTGACATAACCGACCTCAAAAGCAAAAAAACTATCTGAATCATCAACCTAGTATCGAGGAACTACACCTTATAACATAAATCTTCTTGTTCTTAACTCTCAACTGATACGAAAGTCAGACGGAACTCCATAGAGTTTACACACATCAAATTTTCCTTTTTGCACTTTCACTTAACTCGTTCACTACTCCAAATACTTCGATACAAGGCATGCAGCCTCATACCCCCTTTCATAACTATTGAATAATTGACTATATTTCCCCTTTTTACGCTTATAGCAAATCGAAGTATCAATTTTTGTAATCCATGTGTCTTATCACACACAAATATCCTCAAGTCATTAATACTTTATGTACTCAACCATGTTATTCAACTAGTAATGCTTTGACGTAATCTACTATCACAAACACAATTATGCTTAAAAAAATGTGACTTTAACCTTCAAACTTAAGAGATTTCATGCTTCCTTCATATTAATCAACTCTAACTGTTCATTCAACAATGATATGAAATTAACCACATCGATAGAACGCAAGTCATCTTTCCATAAATTTTATCCACGCCAGTCATTTGAAACCCGAATCTCACCATCGTTAATCAAAAATTTCCATGGTGCTTCGCCATAATACTTAGTCAACTCTTATGGACTTCTTTATTCCAGCCTAATCAACAATTACACCCTATCTGAAATAATGTGAGATAATTTCACCGTAATTCACACTTTACTCCAATAATCATGTTGCTTCGAACCAGACATGTCTTTATCTTAATTATTCAATTTCCATATTCTATCTAAAATAACATTCGCTGCTATCGATAAAAAATTACTCAAGCTCGCTCGAGAGTGTATCAATATATAAGTAAATCACAAACTCGAACAATCGAAGGTTTTCCTTGCCCCACTTGAATCTCAAACTAGATACTTCTCTAAATCAAGTGCATCATATGAACAATATTTATCGAAGCCTTTCCCACTAGAAGCATTGACCAACCTCTGCTACCTCAACGAGATCCATTATTGACTGTGTAATATTACAAACCATTACTGTACTGGTCTATAATATGTAGGATGATCTTACTTACCTTTCACAAAGTTCCACTAATGCTCTCATACGGTTCCATACCAGCATCCTTGCCTATGATCAATTAGCTGAAGAATATTTCTTCTACATTGACTTATAAATCCATCAACCAATATCAATACACAAAGTACTAAGTGAACTAATGAAAAGAAGTAATCTTCGAGGGTTTAGATGTCGATTTGGCTAAGGTTTGAGTCTTATTGCTAAACTTATCCAAATTGAGGCAAAATTATAACCCTTATGATGTCTTTTGAAGAGCGTTGGACTTATGACGGTACAATTATAGAATATTTAATTGAACTGGTTGAAACCAATAAGTTTACCATTAAAGGTTCAATCTTTTAGTTCTACAATTCAACGGTGTACAAGTATTATCCAGGTTCACAAATCTCATCTCGGTTTTCAATATGTCATCAATAGCCTAAACCTCATAACCGACTGTCTAGTCCCATAAAGTCTCACAACTCAACCTAATAGAATTTATAAGCATCAAGTATCAGTATTACCCTATAACAAGTCATAAGATCATATAGTTTACCAAAGATAAACATCGAGCACACACAACATCAAATACATATCGGAATGATAATAAATGTAATGCAGATGATATGTATGTATGCACTGGCCATATGTACCCGGTATACACATGTTGTTACAGTAGTTGTTTCATGTGACCCATAAGAGACTCATGAGGTCCATATATCCATCCAAAATGTACCATCGGATCCCAGTTCTATGGATGTAGTGTTATAATCAATCATCACTCTTTTATCATGTATAATATCCAGCAACCAGATTACAAGTCCATCACAAAGTAACCCAACAGTTCAAATGCCAATAATAGAATGTATGAATGATATGAATATGCGTACAATCATGTAATAAATGCAATCAGTATCATCAACTTCTATTCAAGTGTCTTAGACGAGATATGGAGTGATGAATACATGATAAGTCAACTCATAATATCAGATCAATAGCTACAAATTCAAGTAAACAGAAATCATACCAACATAAGCGGACTTTTTCACCGCACATCATGGCTCGAAAGCTAAACACATAAACTCATTCACGTGCACCATTCTAATTCATTAGTTACCCAATTAAGTTCACTGGTATCCGTATTAGTGTTTATCACCTCACTAATACATGACCCCCAATTCTCCATTAGTTATTAAACCAACACATAAATACTATATTAACGTCTATTAAGTCTCAACTTGCCTTATATTATAGTGTTTATGTATTAGTTTAATAACTAATGAGATTAATGGGGAATTTGGGGTCCCATATTAGTGAGGTGACGAACACTAATATGGATACCAATTAACTTAATTGGGTAACTAATGAACTAGAATGATGCATGTGAATGAGTTTATGTGTTTAGCCTTAGGGCTACGAGGTGCGGTGAAAGAGTCCGCTTAGGTTGGTATGATTTCTGTTTACTTGAGTTTATAACTATTGTTGTGATATTCTGATTTGACTTGTCATGAATTCATCACTCCATATCTCATGTAAGACACTTGAATAGTAGTTGATAGATACTTATAATATTGATTATGATGATTGCATGATGTACGCATATCTATATAATTCATACATTCTATTATTGACATTTGAATTGTTGGGTTACTTTGTGATGGACTTGTAATCTAGTTAATGGATATTATACATGATAAAAGAGCGATGATTGATTATAACACTACATCCATAGAACGGGGATCCGATGGGAAATTCCAAATAATTATGGTATTACAGCCACAGAGCTGGGATCCAATGGTATATTTTGGATGGGTATATGGACATCACGAGTCACCCATGAGTCACGTAAAGCAGCTACTATAGCAGCGTGTGTATATCGGGTACATATGTTCAGTGCATACATACATATCATTTGCATTGCATTCATTTTTCATTCTGATATATATTTGATGTTGTGTGTGCTCGGTGTTGAATTTTGATAAAGTATGTGATCTTATGACTTGTTAGAGGGTAATACTGATACCTGAGGCTTATAAATTTTGTTAGGTTGAGTAATTAGACTTGATGAGACTAGACGTCTGGTTATGGGGTTTAGGCTATTGATGACATATTGAGAACCGAGACAAGACTTGCGAACCTGAATAATACTTGTACACCATTGAACTGTAGAACTAAAAGATTGAATCTTTAATGGTAAACTTATTGAATCAATGAAAAGAAGTAATCTTTGAGGGTTTAGATGTCGATTTATCTAAGGTTGGAGTCTTATTGTTAAACGTATCCTAATTAAGGCGAATTTATAACCCTTATGGTGTCCTTTGAAGAGCGATGGACTTATGACTTGGAATCGACCCAACAATATGAAGAGTGATGGACTTATTGAACTATACGATCTTTTATACTACCCAACAATCCCCTAATAGAATCGACAAAACTTCAAAAATGATGCATTTATCCAAAGTCAACTTTAAGTCGGACATTTTATTCTCTTTAACTTAAAACTTTCAAGCTTACTAAAACCTATCCGAACTCGCCCGATTGCCTCGGGAATCGTGACACCTATCCCAGCAAGTCATAATTATCATAATGAAACTACGGGAAGTATATTCTTGGGAAAACAAGTACAAAAGTCCAAAACGACACAGGTCGTTACACTTTGCTGATTGGGCAGAGATCAGACGCTACGTTCTAGTGTGGTGGTTTCATGTCAGTTATACTAAAGCTCTCCCACTTAAAATGATTTACCATGTTTTATATTATATCTATGTCAGTTATTATACATTTTCATGCTCATGTTACAATTTCAGTTCCTATTATTTCATGTGTCTGCTTATTTTTTCAGCTGTTTTACATACAGTACAATTCAAATGTACTTATGTCTTTTTTGCCCGGAGCCTGCATTTCACGGTGCAATTACTAAGTTTCAAGACAATGAGTCTGCTCATTAGGATTTCATCAGTATCATCTATTGGTAAGCCCCGTTTTATTTGAGGTCAGTTATGTTTATTTTCATGTCATGCTTTGTAGTAGTGGTATGTCCGGACCTTGTCCTGATAAAACAGTTTTGCAGTCAGACTCATGTTCAGAGGTTTCATGGACTACTTTAGCATGTCATGTCAGATATTCACTATTCAAGCCTATTATGTTTTTAGACCATTTTCGCTATTATATTTCAGATTATGTTTACAACATTCAGTTTTATATGTTTTAAATTATTGTTATTGTATGTTTTGATGCCCATGTTGATTTAGCAAGCCATGTGATTCGCTCGGTCACATGCAGTCAGACACCGAGTATTGTGTTTCACCCAGACCATGGTCTGGGGCGTTACACTTTGCCCCTTTGCTATTGTTTTTTAATTGGAGGTAGGGAAAAGGAAAATATGAAGGGAATTACAATGTGGGAAATCGAATCCTCATCAATAAGGTGAAAGTTTATGTAGTCAACCAGCTGAGCTATTAAAATTACATATGGTTCAATACTTCATTTGTCTTATTTTACTTGGTATTATTTGACTGGTGCACAATTTTGAAATATTATCAATAATTTGTATATTAATATCAATGATAATGAAGGAAATATTAAAGTAAGATTAAAAATAGTTTATAATGAAAAGTATCACATTAACGTCTAAACTTAATAAATTTTGATAAATTTAAATTCTTAAAAATTATGATAGTGTTATAAAAACAAAACTTCATCAAACACTTGGAAGGGGAAAATGTATAATCGAATTTGAAAAAGGAAATGATGGTTAGTGTTCTTCAACAAAGAATATTTTAGGGTGATATTTAATTTTTGTATAGAGATTATGTCTTAAGGTGGTATTTAATTTTTGTTATAAGGTGTTTGATGAAGTTATGTTTTTATAACACTGTCATAATTTTTAAGGTGGTATTTAATTTACAAAGAACACTGATCAATTCACACTATTTCCCCTATTTTAGGGTGGTATTTAATTTTTGTCCCTTAAATTGGTGGTTTTTTTCCCTTCGCCTAAAACAATGATGTTAAAACTACACAATTAGATCATCTACTGGCTTGCATTTTCAATCCAGTGCATCTGGATTGAAGAATCGAAGAAGTAAAAGTGAACGAAGAAGAGAAAGAAGGAAAAGAGAGAAAACCAATTTGTGGAAGCTTTTCTATTAAATTTCATGTCAAAGGGCCCAATGCCTATTTATACTACATCAATTAACTACTACTAATTAAGCTAAGCTAACACTATTTGAGTTAAGCTAACACTAGTTGAGTAAACTAAACTATAGTTGCAATAACCAAATACAATTAAGTAAGCTTCATCTCAACATCCCCCGCAAGCTAGGTGCTAAAAACATATTTTTGACACCTAGCTTGGCCAGGAGGTGATTGTGTTGTCCTTGCAATAATCCTTTCGTAAGAAGATCCGCTGGTTGCTCTGCAGTAGTGATATATAAAGGAGACACAAGACCTTGCTGAACTTTCTCCCTTATGAAGTGACAATCGATATCGATATGCTTTGTACGCTCGTAGAAGATCGAATTTGCTGCTATCTGGACAGTTGATTTGCTATCACTGTATATGGGAATAGGAAGTTGCACTTTTATGTCAAATTCAGCAAACAAACCAGAAGTCTATACAATTTCAGAAACCACAGAAGCAAGACTTATGTATTCTGCCTCAGCCGAGCTTCGCGATATAATATGTTGCTTCTTCGACTTCCATGAGATAAGGGAGGAACCAAAGAACACCAAATACCATGTAACTGACCTCCTGGTATTGAGACAGAAGGCCCAATCAGCATCACAATATGCAGATATCACTCCAGAATTTTCAGCAGGCATAAAAATACCCAAGCCTGGTGCTTGCTTCACGTATCTGACTATCCTCTCTGTTGCTGTTATGTGTGAGCTCTTAGGTGCTTGCATGTGATGGCTGAGACATTAGATTGCAAAGGCTATATCCGACCTTGTATTAGTTAAATACAACAACCTGCCAATGAGTCTTTGGTACTCAGAGGGATCAGTCAGAAGATGATCTGAATCTGAGACAGTTGCTTTCTCTGGCAAGTGTTGATCATATGCATATGAAGTTAACTTGGCATTCCATTCCATTGGAGACCCTGCTGGCTTAGCTCATGCCAGCCTCATATTAGCAATCAACTCCATGGAATACTTTTGTTGGTGCATCACAACTCCACTTTTGTTTCTGGCAAATTCGAATCTCAGGAAGTACCTTAACTCTCCCAAATCTTTAATCTTGAAATGCTGCTGTAATATGGCCTTTGTCTCTGCAATAAGCATCTCATCATCTCCTGTGATGAGCAGATAGATGAGAAACTTGTAGAGTCCATCAACTTCTTTACCAATCTCCTTCTCCTTCTCAGTGAGGAGATCTTGTAAAACAAAGAAACCATGGAAGAATCTGACACTACAATTAAGTTCCCTGGTTAACTTTGAAACCGACAACAAATTGAAATGGAAACTTGACACACACAGAACATTTTTAATGAGATCACCTCCACTCAACCTGCAACTACCAGTTTGTGTTATAACTTCTCTGTCACCAGTAGGCAGTTGCACATGACCTGCATTGTCTATAAGCTCATGTTTTTCAATCAAACTCTTATCAGTTAATGTGATTAGTTGCCCCAGAATCAACAATCCAACTAGGCCTATCAGCAAGTACAGGATTACCTGCCATGTGAGCTTTAGGAACTGACATATTACCATATGAACCACCAGTCTGTTGACTCAGCAAAATGGCAATTTGCTGATACTTCTCTGGAGTACAGGATCGTAGCATGTTGGTAAGTTGATCATGTTGTTCCTATGAAAGTTGCTTCATATATGCCTGAGCCTGATATCCTGTCTGTTTGACATGGTGTCCTTGTTGCACTCCTTCTCCATGTGCCTGCCCTGTCATAGCTACATTGACCTTCTTTTTGTTGACCTCATCTGGATAACCAACAAGTCTGTAATATTTATCTCTTATGTGGCCAGTTTTCTTACAATAGTCACAGTACATTAATTTGTAACACTTCTCTCTATAATGGCCCTTCATATTGCAAAAGTCACAATATGGTCTAGGTCTATTATGTGGAACTGGAGTTGATGTTTTACTGAACATAGTTGTGTGCTCAGTGGCTTCACCACTTGTATATCTCCCAGTGAGCAACATTTGACTCTCATCTTGTGCGGCCATAGCATACGCCTGATTTACATTTGGAATAGGAGTCATTAGAAGAATGTGACTCCTAACTTGATTGTAACCATCATTCAATCCCATTAAGAACTCCAACAGTCGCTGCTGCTCTAAATGTGCGACATATTCCTTAGGACTATTGCAATCACAAACTGGTACAGGGACTATTGAATCTACCTCATCCCATATATCCTTCATTCTAGAGTAGTAACTAGCGACATGAGACACACCTTGATGAAGCATGGCTAATTCCTTTTGAAGTTGATACACTCAAGAGAGATTTATCTTGTAAAATCTATCGCGCAGATCCTTCCATACAACACAAGCAGTAGATCTATACAGAATTCCACTAAGTAAGTTTTTGTTTACATTTCGCATAATCCACGAAATTACCATCGCATCACAACGATCCCACTCCCGTACCAGATTAACACCATAAGTATCTCGCTTAATCGATCCATCTAGGAATCCAAGTTTATTCTTCGTTAACAAGTTTAACTGCATCATCCTACTCTATAAGGTATAATTTTTCATGCCTATTATCTGAATTTCAAGTTGCAATCCAGTCGCAGAGTCAGATCCACTTAGAAATAGTGGATGATTATGATCGACTACAATTGGAGTCGAATTCAAACTGTCATCTATGGTTTATGTATCAATCGAACCCATAGTTCACAAAAATTAGTTGAATAAGCTATTCGAATACCAGAGACTCGAAGATAACATAATTAAAGACGCAAACCTTGCTGCAGAAGTCGATCGCAATGATAAAAAAAAACTTCGAACTTAAAAAAAACTCAATTCTGTTGAAAACCGCTTAATTCATCATCCCAAAGCTTTGATACCATGTTAAAACTACACAATTAGATCATCTACTGGCTTGCATGTTCAATCCAGTGCATCTGGATTGAAGAATCGAAGAAGTAAAAGTGAACGAAGAAGAGAAAGAAGGAAAAGAGAGAAAACCAAATTGTGGAAGCTTTTCTGTTAAATTTCACGTTAGAGGGCCCAAGGCCTGTTTATACTACATCAATTAACTACTACTAATTAAGCTAAGCTAACAGAGACTAAGTAAGCTAAGCTAACAGTAGTTGAGTTAAGCTAACAGTAGTTGAGTTAAGCTAACACTAGTTGAGTAAACTAAACTATAGTTGCAATAACCAAATACAATTAAGTAGGCTTCATCTCAACAAATGATCGAATATATCCCTGAGGTTGTGGGCTCGAATTTCAACAGAGTTAAAAAGGAAAAAAAATCACAAGGCAAGATTTCATAAAAATTATGTCTATTCGGCCAAATTGTATAGACTATGTCTTACGGGACATAGTTTCTATGTAACTATGCCTGAAGACAAAGTTTCGTTGAAAAACTAAGATTATGCCTTGTCCGGCTAGTTACGTAGAAACTATGCCCCAAGGGGCATAGTCTCTATATAACTTTGGCCGAATAGACATAATTTCTATGAAAATCTTGTCTTGCGATTTTTTTTTTTGTCTTTGCTGGAATTCGAACTCAAAATCTCTGATTTAGTAAACCCGTGAATAATTAACCTCTTCGCATGTTTCCCGACCCTTTTTAACGAGTACAAAAAAAATCCTGAGATAAAGTGCGTTTTATCTATTTATTCAAATTGAAACTTAATTCAGAAAAGAGACTCCTCTTCAAAAATAGACTCTTCAGTTACATACCATCGTGAAATTTTCTATAAAATCTTAGTTAATTTTAAAGTTCTGTGTATTAGGCAAGGATTTATATAAATAAAATCTTAAAATTTATTTTCTAGTTTAAATAAAGAAAGATTTAATGGCTTAAATTCAAATTGATTTAACATATATCCTAAAATATAACTAATAGGAAAATATTAAATAGTAATAATTTTATTCAATGTAAAATATATATTTTAAAGTAGGAAATGGTGAATTAAAATTTCGTATTGGCATTTTATATTTTTGAACTAGTATAAAAAAGTTTATACACTTTTTAAACTCATACCTATTTATTTAAAACAAAATCTGAACTTTCGACTTAGTGCATGTTTGATATGACTTTTTTAAAAGCCAAAAGTGTTTTTGGAGAGCCAAAAACACTTTTGGCCTTTAATTAGAGTGTTTGGTCGACAAATTCAAAAGTGTTTTTGGGTTCCAAAAGTGTTTTTGGAAGAAGCCCAAAATTTGGGCTTCTTAAGTAGAGCCTATTTTGGCTTCTTACTTTTTTGTCTTTTATATAAATACATTTTTTTATTGACAACCAAACACCTAATCACTTTTTGATAAAAAACTCTACTTCTAAAAGTTCTTTTTAATAAGCTGTACCAAACGGGCCCTTAATATCTTGTCAAATTACAAACAATAAAGTTTGAGATCATGATTACGTATGGTTCTATACCCACTTCCAATCTCTTGAGAGCAAAAGGCGAAATCCCTCGCCCGTGGCCCCACCCTCAGGCAAGCGAGATTGATGGAGGAAGGTAAATCATGGTACTTCGGCCACTGGGTGGGAGACACGATGTCTGGTGCCCGCGAGTATCCTGCAAAGGAGAAATGAACTCCACGCTGCGGTGTCGGGGCTCGAACACTCATGAAAGGGCACGTCGAGCCAGCTACACCCAATCTCTATATGTATGGATACTTGCCATTATAAAATTACTCATAATTTGAAACTCACACTTGAACTTGGGAACCTAAAATATTCAACATAAACATTAATACTTCAAATAAGGTAAAGAATGGATCTTGGGTCTAACTCAATCCAAAAGCTAGCTTGTAGGGTGAAGATTGTCCAAGTCTATATAAGAAGTCCATGTTCCCATTCCATATCCGATGTGAGACTCTTAACACTCCCCCGATCACAAGAATGGATCTTTGACCTAACTCAATCCCAAAAGCTAGCTTGTAGGGTGAGAATTGTCCAAGTCCATATAAAGAGTTCATGTTCCCATTACATATCCGAATGTGAGACTCTTAACACGTCCAGACCTTGTTAACAGGAGCGTGAAAATATAATTTGGGGGCCCAACAATCGGTGAACAAAGAATTGGAATGGGCCGCCTAGACCTTGTTAACTGAAGCGTGGAAATATAATTTGGTGGCCCAATAATCGATGAACAAAGAATTGGAATGGGCCTTACTCTGATACCATGTAAAAAATGGATTTTGGGTCTAACTCAACCCCAAAAGTTAGCTTGTAGGGTGAGGATTGTCCAAGTCCATATAAGACGTCAATGTTCTCATTCCATATACGATGTGGGACTCTTAACAAAAACAATGGTTTACCTAAAATAGCTCAACAGGAAAAGTAATACATTGGAATTCACATTTACTTAACTTGCAAATTGCAATATGAAATTTTCAAATGTTAGAAGTTAGGCTTCATAACTTTCAGTTTACATATTCCACTATGAAATGACACTATGGCGGCTGCATATACAAAATCTCCTACTCTTATTTCAGTTTTAAAATGCACGAACACATACAAATGCATCACAAAAAGAAATTGCAGAAGAGAGAAAGTCATATGACACTTCACACTGGCACTTCCTAACTAGAATTACATCACAAGCCCTTACATAGTTACATTTATAACACTTTAAACTGTATTTTTTTCCAACATCAAAGGTCCTCTCCAATAAGCTACTCCCGCTATTCCCATTTTATATGATGTTGTCTGACCACGGAGTTTAAAAAAGAAAAAAAAAATACTTTGAAACTTATGATCTAAAACAAATTATAAATATTTGTGCGGCCAAATCATCTCATTAAGAGTAAATTGCGTAATTTATAGTTAATATCATTCTTTCTTGAACAAGCTAAAAAGGAAAGTATATCACATAAATTAGAGTATTTTTCACAAATAGTGTAAGATATGATTACGAGCACTGACAACCAGTTGCGGAGCCAAGTTATATATATATATACATAAAATAAAAATATGACTTATCTAGACAACCGTTGTCGACAACTTCACCAACTCCCTGTTAGTGCATTACAATATCAGCATTGAACTGGTTACTAAAGCCAAGAAGGTAGACGGATACCTCTTCCTTAGGCCAAGGAAGGAACCAAATCCAGCTACATGCTTAGTTGTTGACATTGCACTTCAACAAAAGCGACCTGCAAACCGAAATCACATTAAGCAATTTGGTCATTGTTCCATCTTAGCGCCAGCAGTTTCTGTTTTTACCAGTTAACTTATACAAGTAAAAGCAGGTTATGATATCAAATTCTGATGCAGGAATGGAAGATTAGATAGAATCCATCCAAACATGAAAAGCAATATGGTAACAAGAGAATGTATCTCAAACCAGATAACATATTGATTATCATAATGAATTAATAAAACATGCCAGTGCAAATCCACAGACGCAAATAGAAAATATTGGGTTACTGTCCATCATACAGTGGTCCAAGAAGTCCAGTTACAGAAATATGCGGAATAAGATGGCAATAAGCACACTAATAACAATTTTTTACAGGGGAGTTTGAACTCACATAACAAGATCAGGAATTTGCATCCTAAACTTGCATAAACAAAAATGAAAGAACTACTAGTAAATTACATCAGTTAGCATAACCTTTCATATCTGACAGAACTTATAAACTATATCTAGTTTTAGTCTGCCGTTCCTTTAGCATATAACATATGAAATTTGCTTAGATAAAGCTGTATTATTATATCATTTTTAATAACGTTGAAAACTGTTCTATTACCAGATTTCACGTTATAGCGCCTTGTATGAGATCAACTTAGTCCAAGTACACCATATTTCCAGAATCAGTTACGAAGTTAATCTTTAATACAATTAACATTTTCATTCTATGCCTTTTCTTTTCTTTTCTTCATTTCCTAAACTTTTTCATATTGTTTGCTTATGCTAGAGCTTGGATTATATTTTTAATGCTATGAGTTATAAATTCCAATGTTGATAGTCTAATGAGAGGACAAGTTGGAGAGCTCTTACACGCAAACAACAGTTACTTTAGTTTGCAATTGTTTTGACTTCATTCTCACCTTTTCAACCTGACTCTGATTTGGATGCTATAAAGTGCCAAAAGCAGCAATAAAGAGGATGTTTCGCTGTACGTGATCTGAAGCAAGTTCAAACTGGAAGCACAACCAGGACAATAGATCTAAATCTCCACAGAAAATTTTGCCAATCTCTGAACTCTCAGCAATTAAAAAAGTTGCCTTGCAACAGACTGACGTGAAATATTCATATGAACAACACACCTTTATTTAGAAACAGGAGTCTTGATTGTTGTAGAGCTCATGAGCTCCTTAGAGTTGCCAAAGACTCGAACCACCTCCAAATTCTCTGAACATCAGGTCAAGTCCACGGAACTAATATTGTTGTTGGCTCACTGCAAGAGGACATGTCAGCTAGCTCCATCTCTTATTGAAAAATATGCTGAACATGTCTTATAAGTTGGTGTTACCGAGCAGTAAAGTTAGTTATCATCAGAAAGATCTTAATAGAATAACCAATTACTAGTTTCACCAGAAATCTCCACAGGAACATATCCCATTCCTGAAATGGTGAAATCTTTTGGCATCTCTAACTATAATTTCTCGCTCTAGGAACTTTGAAGCTAGCTTGCTGAAAGTATGGCAATCACTACAGACGCGAAGATTTTTTGTGATTCGAATGGGGTTTCTATCAGTACTAGAAAGTAAACCATATGCAATAGCTAGTCTTTCACTGTGTCCTTTAAGCAACTTGACTTTTTCTTTCTCCTCCACATTATGCAAAACATATTTGGTTTGAGCCACATAACCTGCTTCCTTCTCCAATTTCTCAGTGAGATGAGCTAATTTTTCATATATCTTATCACACTCTGGGTGCGACTTGTCGTGAGCAACAAATGTATGAACCTTATCTCCTACCTCTATCCAACTACATGCAGGATCTTTCTTCAGCCCTTTTCCTTTCATTGTTACTCTGACTTCTTCTACATTGTCCCATCTATTTGTCGCAGCATATACATTAGATGCAAGAACATAATTTCCTGGATTCTTGGGCTCTAGTTCAAGAAGCTTCTTTGCAGCAATTTCTCCCAACTCTTCATTAGAGTATACCTGACAAGCAGCAAGGAGAGCACACCAGACGGCAGGTATATCCTCCAAGTTCATAGTTTTTACAATTTGGAATGCCTCTTCCAAGTGATTTGCACGTCCAAGCAAATCAACTAAACAAGCATAGTGTTCCGGCCAAGGCTCCAATGCATACTTGCTTTGCATTATTTTGAAAATCCTTTTGCCATCTTCTACAAGTGCCGCATGGCTACATGCACGAAGAACAGCCAAGAAGGTTATCTGATCTGGATGAACATTTTCCTTCTCCATCCTTGTGAATATATCAATAGCTTCCCTACCACGTCCATGTAATCCACAAGCATTTATCATGCTCGTCCAACAAACCGGATCTTTGCTCTTAAAATAAGTAAACACCTTATATGAGTTCTCCAGAGTCCCACAAGTGGCATACATATCTATTAGAGAGCTTCTAATGGAATCTTGCAGAAGGAAGCCTTTCCTAACTAAAAATCCATGAATCTCTTTTCCTTTCCTTAAGGAAGATAAATCAGCAGCAGCAGTGAGCATGCTTAGGACTGCAACGTAATCTGCCTCAATTCCCATTTCATTCATATAGAGCATGAGATCAAGAGCCTCATTTGCAAGTCCATTTTGAACGTAGCTGCACATCATGCTTGTAAAGGCCACAACATCTTTAACTTCACTGAACCTAAAAATGCTATTTGCATAGTCCACGTTCCCACAAGCTCCATAAACACTCACAAGAGTTTTCTGTATTACAGGATCATATATTCCTCTTTTAATCACGTAGCAGTGAATTTCTTTTGCAAGTAAATTGCACCTTAACTCAGTACAAACAAGGAGGACACTTCCAATCATAAGGGAATCAACATTGCTACCTTCTGCTTGTACCTCGCGAAATAATTGCACGGCCTTCCAAGGAAAATTATTCTGAGCATAAGCAGCAATAATTGTTGTCCAAGAGACAGTATCTCTATGCAGCATCCTATCAAAGACAGAGTCCATATAATCTAACTTACCACACTTGGCATACATATCTACTAGAGTATTGCCGACCTGCAAATCACCATCCAAACCATTTCGCACTGAAAAGGCATGAATTTCCATCCCATTTAACAAATTTCCCTGTCTTCCAGATGCAACAAGCATACTCATAAGTGAGACATGGTCAGGTTTCTGACCCGCATTCTTCATCTCATGAAACAAATCAATTGCTTCATCGTAAAGTCCATTTTGTACATATCCTGATATCATGGAATTCCAAGAAATGTTGTCCTTTTGTTGCATATAGAAGAATATTTTAACACCTTCATCTACTCTATTGTTTTTAACGTACATCATTAACAAAGCATTCACAACGTACGCATCAAGAGAATAACCCAATTTTAGAACAACAGCATGAATCTCAGACCCAAATTTTCCAAACTTAGTCTCCTCACACGCTTGTATAGAAGCAACAAAAGTATACGTGGTAAGTTCAACACCGGCATTCAGCATTTCTACAAACAAACTTAAAGCTTCTTGATTCATCCCATTTGTAACATAAGCAGAAATCATCGAATTCCACGAAACAGTATCCTCTCTTTCACTCATTCCATTAAACAACAACGCCGCTGCCCTTATATCATCACACTTGGTGTACATATTCACTAGTGAATTCGCCACAAAAACATTAGAAATAAGACCTAATTTTATTGCAAGACCATGCATTTCACTTCCACAATACGAAAATTCGAGCTGACTAGTTGCCTTCAATGTACTAGAAAGAGTATGTGCATCAATCAAAACACCGAAAACCCGTATTTCCCTATACAACTCAATTGCTCTAAAAGGTACCCCATTTAAAACACAAGCACCAATCATAGCATTCCAAGTGAAAACACTTCTTTCAGTCATTTTATCAAACATCTTATCTGCATCACCAATTGACCCACACTTACCATACATGTGAACAATCTTGGTGTTCAAGAAAACAGAATCATTACATAATAAACCTAATTTAACAACATGGGTATGAATTTGTTTGCCTTGCAGTAAAGCTTTTTGTGATGAACAAAGATCAAGTAGCAATGAGTAAGCTTCGTATAAACATTTATCAGATGTGTCTTTTTGAGTAATTATATTAGAGAGAGTTAAAAATGATTGTTTTAAGTTGCTTTGTTTATGGCAAATTTGTTTGATAGAAGGGGTTATGGTGGGTTTAATTTTGAATGTTGGAACTAATTTATGATTATTTGTTGCTAATAAGGGGTTTGATGAGGATAACAGAGTAACGTTTTGGAATGTTGCATTGGTAGCCATATTGTTTGCTATGTCTCTCTGTGCATAAGAAAAATTCAAGAATGGAATATATGGTTGGGAAATGGAGTATATAAGGTAATAAGGGTAGTATAATCAACAATTTTAATTTAAATGTCTTAATTTTTTTTTTATCTGTTTAAAAAAAAATTATTTTTTAATATAAAATTTCAATTTAAAGGTTAGTTTAAAACAACAAAATTTAAAATATCTCACATATCTTTAATTTAAGATCACAAAATTCAAAAGTTTAATTTTATTTTTTAAATTATGTTTCAAGTTAAATTAAGACATTTAAATTGGAAATGAGGGGTATATTCTAGTGCCTTTATATGTTTTACGCCCTCATGTAGTATTATCATTTGAAAGAGAGAATTCCTTCCAACACTTCCGTTATCGTCCAGCGGTTAGGATATCTGGCTTTCACCCAGGAGACCCGGGTTCGATTCCCGGTAACGGAACAATTTTTTACTCCCCATCATAAATAAGTGTTCTTTTGGCCTTTTTTACTCCTCGGATCTATAATACCTGATTCATACATAATATCAGGAAAAAAGTGTCCCCTTAAGAAAATATGACTCTCTATCCCAATTTAAGTATCTTATTTTTTTTTGGTATGTCTCAAAATAGTGTCTCTCTCTATATTTAATAAGTTGACAATTCTAACATCCTAGACTGATAAGTTTATAACCACAAGATTTAAATGACATTTTAATACATTATCCAAATCTTTAATTTAGGATCATAAGATTCAAAAGTCTCATTATTTCTTAAACTATGTGTCTAGTAAAATTAAAACACTTAAATTGGAACGAGGGAATAATTCGTAGGAAAAGATACTTCTAGATATTTTGACTAACTTATCCTTAATTAATAGTACTCCCTCTGTCCATGTTTGACTTGACACACTCCTTAAAGAGTCATATAAAATGACAATTTTACTATATCACTCATTATTATAAATCATCTAAATAATTGAGATCAATCAAATATACTTTAAAGATTGTGCTACCACTAATAATTTCTTGAAGTTCCCACCTCAATAATTAACAATAAGGGTAAAAAAAACGTCCACCAGTGGTGGATGTAGCATGATAGGTGGGGGTTTAATTGAACCCCTAACTTTATACGTGAAGCATCAATTTATGTCTAAAATTTTATTCAAATTACAATAAATAGTAGACATGAATTCGTAATTTTGAAATACATTGGGTTTAAACTAAGAATCATAAAAGGTTGAACTCATATAGTTTAAATCTTAGATCCGCCTCTACTGTCCACTTTTTGCTTGTTCACTATACTAAAAATAGATTTCTAATTTTACTTGTCAAATTTAAAAAATCAAGAGATAATTTATGTAGTGACCTAATAGCTCAATTGATTGACTACATAAACTTTCACCTTTTTGGTGAGGGTTTGAATTCTCACATTGTAATTCCCTCCCCATTTTCCCTTCCCCTACCCCTATCTAATAAAAAAATTAAAAAAAGAAGAAGAGATAATTTATCACTTAGTTCCTAATTTACTCTTATATTTAACTATAATCATTTTCCAATGCATATCTCAAAACATTAAATTTATTATATGCAAGGTTATATAGTAACCTTATCGCTTTATTAATGAATATAGAGAGTAATAAAATTATTTGATTACATAAAAACTCACTTATTTAAAGATAAATTTAAAAAATAATAATTAATACCTTCTTTATTATATAAATTAACACATAATATTTTGGATCAAAATAAAAATGTGAATAGAACACTTGTTGTGTACGGGAGGGAGTAGTATCCATTATGAATGGCATTAGAGATACCTCCGAATAAAAGATCTATTTTTCTTTTCTATCAACCGATATTATTATACTCTGTCTATTCCATTGATTTAGCCCCATTTCACTGTGTCAGTTTGACCCGGCATTTTTGGTTTTGAATCAACATTCAATATAGGGAAAAGGGGCATATTTGCCCTCCAACTTTGAGAAAAGGGGCATATTTGCCCTCCGTCAAAGTTGGGGGACAAATATACTCCTTCTGTTAATAAACTTCCACCATGTGCCCCTTTTTCCATAACCATAACTGTGATGCACAGGTGAAATCCACGTGAACGCCATATGTGCGCCACATGGATGACCTGACCCGTAACCCGACCCGAAGGAAATTAAAAGCCAACAAACCCAGCGATTTCTTAACAGATTCAATGCCCTAAAACACAGCCCCTTCATTCTCCAGCAACATCTAAATCGCGACTTCATCTTCCCCAAAACACTTCCATCGATTCCATGCCCTAAAGCACATTCAAACCGCGACGTGGATTCCCCAACATAATTTCATCAATTCGAAGCTAACAAGGTACGAAATTTCATCAATTCCAATCTACTAATCACTTTCAAGAAGGTTAGAAATTTCTTAATTTATGTCTTACTCGAATTGGTATATGCTTCTAAGTTACCATCGGAACTGAAAATTCCAATCTTCTTCTTATTCTACTTCGAAAGTTTAGAAATTTTTATTGTCGATAGTGTTTGTTTAAGTTTATTAGTTAATACAATTGTGTCGTCGACATATAAATGTCTAATCGACACTTGAATTTCTGCAAATTTTTGTTGTTTGAAGTTTATGTGTTAATCAATACAATCGACACTTGAATTTCTAATCGACACTTGAATTTCTAGTCGACTGGTTTTAAATGGGTAGTTGATTTTATTAGATTTGGTTGTAGAATAACCTACTAATCGCGCGTCTGAAGGTTAGAAATTCTTGAACTTTATGTCGACTGGTTTGTTTTTTACTGATGTGCTAACATAGTTAATAGGAATTTCCTACTGGTAAGGTGATGTTTAGTTGATAGTAATTACCTATTCCTGAGGCATTTAATTCAGACACTTAATCCTCTGAATATTAGGTTGCATTTTCCTTTAGCTACACTGTAGATCATTTGAGTTCTAAACCAATTGAAGTTTATGTGTTAATCGATACAATTTTTATTGTTTGAAGACTTAGAACCAATTGTCGGTTAACTGTTAAGTGCATACTTGAAGGTTAGAAATTTTTATTGTTTGAAGTCAATGTTGTATTTTTTTTGCAGATCATTGTCATGGAAAGACTTGTAGAATGTGAATTAAATGTTGATGTCGCAGCTGAATGTGAATTAGATATTGATGATTTTGATGCGACTAACATTGCACAACATTCTGAGTCATATTGTATTGATGTTGAGGCCGCATTGCATCGCGATGCGATGAATCATTAAACTCTTCTGGTAATGAGTCTAGTGATGATGATTTTGATGTTGAAGAATTAGAGCTTATTAGACTTCAGAATAAAAAAGAGATTACACAAAAGTTAGACCATTTCAAAACTATATATCCTAGAATGTCTTTCAAAGATATCATTGAGGCTAGAATGTTTATGAAGCTTTATGCCTTGTCGCAAAATAAAGGGTTGGTATTGTTGAAAAGTGACAAATCTAGGGTTAGGTACAAGTGTGTTGAGGGATGTCCTTTTAAATGTTCCATTAGTAAATGCAAGAACGGGATCGGGGTTTCAGTTAAAACATTGGTTAATGAACACAATTGTCCACTAGCATTTGAATGCAAAAGAGTAGATTGTGACACAATAGCTCATTATTTCCAAAACAAGCTACAAAAGAGTAGATTCTACATGCCATCACAGTGGACACAATGCAAGGGGATGTGATAAGGTAACACTCTACACATCTTAGTCAGCTGCTGGTGTCTCGTTTTTCAATTTTTTGTTGCAATTTTTTGTCGCGTGTTCTGCTTTAGCCGCTGTGTCTCGTTTAGCCGCCTTGGTGTTCGCTTTACCTCCCGCCGTGGTGTTCGCTTTTGTTGCAATTTGTCACGCTTTGTGTTCTCGCTTTAGCCGGTGTCTCGTTTACCGCCGCTAGCTCGCTTTACCTCACTTGTGGTGTTCGCTTTTGTTGCAATTTCTCACGCCGTGGTGTTCTGTTTTAGCTGTTGGTGTCTCGTTTAGCTGCTGCTAGTGTTCTGTTTTACCTCCTGCTGTGGTGTTCTGTTTTTGTTGCAATTTGCTGCTGCTGTGGTGTTCTGTTTTAGCTGCTGGTGTCTCGTTTAGCTGCTGCTCGCTTTACCTCCCGCCGTGGTGTTCGCTTTTGTTGCAATTTCTTCTTGATGTGTTCTGTTTTAGCTGCTGGTGTCTCGTTTAGCTGCTGCTAGTGTTCTGTTTTACCTCCTGCTGTGGTGTTCTGTTTTTGTTGCAATTTGCTGCTAGTGTGTTCTGTTTTTTGCATTATCTCTCTTTCTCCCCCTTTCCCTGTCAGCTCCAACTTGAGTCCTCCTTTGTGAAGCTACTGGCACAACACTTGAGTCATCACAAAGTGAGCTTGATTGTGTAGTTGCATAACTTGAACTAGCAGTAGGATATGGAGGACCCCTAATTATAGACTATATAACACAGAGAAAATGTAAATGAACATTAATGCTACTGTTTGAACAACTTATACTTAATGCTACTGTTTAAATGTAAATAAATTAAAAACTTATACTTAATGCTCCTGTTTGAACAACAGTTTGGGTATCTCTTGGCACAGGTCATATTTTTTGACATCTTATCATATATTTTTTGCCTTATCTTTATCCTTCCTTCTATTATTCTTTGATTTGCCATGCATCTTAAATTGTTCATGTTGCTGTCCTGTTTTAAACAGCAGACTAGTAAAGGGAAACAACTTACAAGGAATAAAAGCAAAGAATAAAGAACACATATTTACTCCCAGTGAGCGAGAACCAGAAGAAAGTTTTGTAGCATCAGAACCAGAAGAACATCTAACTCAATGCAGAAGCACCACCGCTATGATAGAAGCAAAACCATCATTAAGGCCAAAGTCATTTTCGGAGGCAAATACTAGAATACTTGAAAGGATGAAACAAAGATTAGCTACACCAACAAGAAAAATATCCATCGTTGGTGATTCTACTTCAATGAGTGAGCCAACCAACTTGTCTTATCAACCACGAAACAAGGCTCTTGTTATAAGAGAGAAATTGAAGACATGGAAGAGAAATAGGCAGTCCGACACATGACGAAGACATGAATTACTGATGCCTTGGCCATGAAGGTTGCTGCACTTTTTTTTGTTCATGTTGCTGTTATATAGCTTAGAGGTTGCCTTGGCCACGAAACAAGGTTATTATATAGCTTAGAGGTTGCTGCACTTTTTTGTTCATGTCTTTGCTTATAGAAATTTGGATCCTTCAAACAGGTTATGTAACGGTACAAGAAATATGCAGAGGTTTTGACAACGTTATACATGCAGAAGTACTAATTCATGGCTTTGTTGTTATTACCATAAAGCTTCATGATTTGTTTTGTCTGGATAACTTCGATATTTGCATTCTTTTTGCTGAAAATTAATCAATCAAATGCAACTATTTGTCTATTTGTGTATAATGTCTTATAGTGTGTTGTATCTATGTTTATGGATCCTCCAGTTGCATATTGTACTACTTTGCACCGGAATATGGTGGAAGACTGACTTCCTGTACATACATAGAATAGTTGTAGGATTTTCTTTTTGCCAACAGAGCAAGAAAAGGCATTTACATTTAATTAGAGAGCTGGGAATAATATAGTTTACAACTGTCATTAAACTTCAATACACAACTACAAATATTAATTCCTAAACATAAAATTAAAAGTTCTTACGAAACTACAAATACATAATCATTTCATAATCGATGCCGCAACAAATCCAACAAATAACGCCCATGAAATCATCATAAACACGCGCATCTTCAAAACTTTGTTCATTTCAGCTTGATTTATACTCTTCAACGCAACGATTCGCTTCAACATATCTCTTTCACTCTTCAAATTTGCTATTACATTCTTAAACACATCCAATGACGACATTAATTCGCCAGAGAAATTTTCAATATGTTCCTCATCCTCCCATTGCCAATATCCACAGGAACTTCTCTATAAGCAAAAAATGAAGAAGAAAAAAACAAAATCAAACAAACAAAAAATGTCGTCAAAGTATTAGATTGAAATTACTTACCTTAGGTTTGAGGCATTTGAAGAATTTCCTTCCGGGATTTGAAGTAGTCCTCGAAATAAATTGATTCGCAGTCATACCACAATGACACCTCATTTGTGAAGAACAACTAACTTGAGACATTTCTTACTTGCTGAACATAAACACAATTGTATTAACTAATAAACTTAAACAAACACTATCGACTATAACTTAATCGAAACAAAGACTGTCAAAACTCATCGACGAACCAAATTTACACTTTCGAAGTAGAATAAGAAGCTTAGAACTTCAATCTTCAAACAATAAAAATTACGAAACTTTCAAGTTTGCACTTAACAGTTACCCGACAATTTCGAAACTTTCAAGTATTAGGCATATTAATAACAGGAAAGCAATTTACCTGAAATACACAACTATACTTTCAAGTAATGTCTATGTCACTGCGCAAGAAGCAAAATGGGCTAAAGATTGTGTCAATTTGGCATATAGTGCGACCTTCTACACTTTTTGGCACATGGCTTTGAAAGTGGATGAAATCTTTACAAGATATTTACTACATGAGGATAACAAACTGGGTAAAGAAGCTCATTAGTTCTTCCAGAGTTAGTCGCAAAGACAAAATGAAGTCCAATTTAGATAAGTTGTTGTATGTTCATCACTTTGCATGGCCCAAAAAAGGTCCAATTCAAGGATGTTTTAACAAATAGAAGATAGAGACTTTATAATATAAAAGAGAGTAGCTTTGCAGTCATGATCTAACCAAATCGCCTCGACTAGCTAGCAATCATCAACATTCTTTATTCTTGTTATATTCTTTCAACAAAAAATGTTCACAAAGTAACAAAAACATGTCAGTTTGAATTCATCAATTAAGCCGAATAAAAGGACCATTCAAAAGCTCAGCACCTTCAGAGGTTCAAAGAAGCAAAAGCAAGATAACAGGCAGAAAAGAATCTCATCAAACAAAGAACAATGGTAACTTTAGTTAAGAGCAGCATGTATCTCAGAGACTTTGTTTTGGACCTGTTATCATTGTCGACGACACATAAACTTCATTTTGCAGAAATTTGCAGAAATTCACAGAAATTTAGTTAAGAGCAGCATGATCTACAGTGTAGCTAAAGGAAAATGCAACCTAATATTCAGAGGATTAAGTGTCTGAATTAAATGCCTCAGGAATAGGTAATTACTATCAACTAAACAACACCTTATCAGTAGGAAATTCCTATTAACTATGTTAGCACATCAGTAAAAAACAAACCAATCGACATAAAGTTCAAGAATTTCTAACCTTCTTGTACGCGATTAGTAGGTTATTCTACAACCAAATCTAATAAAATCAACTACCCATTTAAAACCAGTCGACTAGAAATTCAAGTGTCGATTAGAAATTCAAGTGTCGATTGTATCGATTAACACATAAACTTCAAACAACAAAAATTTGCAGAAATTCAAGTGTCGATTAGACATTTATATGTCGACGACACAATTGTATTAACTAATAAACTTAAACAAACACTATCGATAATAAAAATTTCTAAACTTTCGAAGTAGAATAAGAAGAAGATTGGAATTTTCAGTTCTGATGGTAACTTAGAAGCATATACCAATTCGAGTAAGACATAAATTAAGAAATTTCTAACCTTCTTGAAAGTGATTAGTAGATTGGAATTGATGAAATTTCGTACCTTGTCAGCTTCGAATTGATGAAATTATGTTAGGGAATCCACGTCGCGGTTTGAATGTGCTTTAGGGCATGTAATCGATGGAAGTGTTTTGGGGAAGATGAAGTCGCGATTTAGATGTTGCTGGAGAATGAAGGGGCTGTGTTTTAGGGCATTGAATCTGTTAAGAAATCGATGGGTTTGTTGGCTTTTAATTTCCTTCGGGTCGGGTTACGGGTCGGGTCATCCATGTGGCGCACAGGTGGCGTCCACGTGGATTCCACCTGTGCATCACAGTTATGGTTATGGAAAAAGGGGCACATGGTGGAAGTTTATTAACAGAAGGGGTATATTTGTCCCCCAACTTTGACGGAGGGCAAATATGCCCCTTTTCTCAAAGTTGGAGGGCAAATATGCCCCTTTTCCCTTCAATATATAATATCATCAATTGAATTGATTTTCAATCTTAAAGTGGCGATAGATTAGACCATTTATTTTTATTAAAATAAGATTAACACGTTTGAAGGGGTGATTTACAAGAATGATTTTGTTCGCGAGTGATTTTGAATTTTTGACCCACTAGCTTCGAGTAAAATTTCAAGTTTAATAAGTTTTGATTTTTGAACTTGAAGATTTGTTCATGAGGCAACGACTGTCCAAAAGTTCAACCCTATTCATTTACAAGTCATTTAAGTGTCATTTCAATATTAAATAATTAAGACTATTTTTTTTCTCAATATCTAAATAAATAACATTTATTTTTAATTAAAAATTAATAGATTGAACATTCATATAAAATAATAATATATTTGTAATAACCCAATTTTAATCAAGAGCTATTTAGTCATTTAACTAAAAGGGAGGAAATATATATAAAAAAAAGTAGAGAAAAAGTGGGCCAAGCCCAACAAAAAGAAGGAAAAGAAAAGGGAATTAATCCCATAGTTAGAAACAGAGAATAAAGCAGCAACAAAAACGCAAAAACTGAGACATAAAATGCAGTAGAAGAAAAAGACGTCCCATAAAACATTTTACGATGGGATTTATGACCGTGAAATTTTAAAGGCCTATGAAACACACCGTGGATCGGTAACAGTGAGCTGGGGTTTCTGAAGTTCATTTTACGGTTTAATTGACGGTCCGTAATTTTTTTTATGTTTCGTATAACCTAGCGTAAAAGGTGAAAACAATGATTTCGTCGAATTTCTAATCCCAACATTTCCCACTTGATCTTTAACTCATGGATCATGAAAATACTTAGTTCAATGGTACGAGGTGTTACAATGTCTCTCATTTGGGATCATTCGTCCTCGAATGATGTGTTATGGTTAGGAATGTGATTAACTCAAGAACTTATGGACATGACATGAGTGCATGAACGTGAAAAACATGACATGGAACATGGGGATTGAATGACATGAAAACATGAATATTGAGACATGAGACATGAATAGTGAATACATGGATGTAAAACAATATACATGACATGCCATGAATATAAAAATGTATTTACCTTGTACGCTTTATGCTTGCTCTTCAAACAAGTACATATATCTGGACTTCATGTCCTCTTCAGCTTCCCGTGTGACATGCTCAACTTTTTGAATCATCCACAACTCAAAGATGCAATTTCCTTAGTCCTCGATTTGCGAAACTGATGGTCTAGAACAGTCACAAAGACATTTTCATAGGTTAGGTCATCCTTAACCGTGATAGACTCGGTAGGAACAACCAATGACGGGTCTCCCACACATTTTCTCCACATGGATACATGAAACACTGGGTGCATAAGAACTAAATATTGTGAAAGTTCAAGCTCATAAGTTATTTGGCTAATTCTTCACATGATCCTATATGGGTCGATATATTTGGGGATAAGTTTTCCTTTCTTTTCAAATATCATGACACCCTTCATATGTAAAACTTTCAAAAACACCCAATCATCAACTTGAAACTCCAATTCTCTACGCCTTACTTCTGACGATTCTAAGCCATTTTCAAACGCTCCTGAATCAACTTGACTTTTTCTATAGCATGATAGACCAAGTTTGACTCTAATAATTTTATTTCACCAACTTCGAACCAATCGATTGACGACCTACACATTCGCCCATATAGAGCTTCGAACGGTGCCATCTTGATATTAGTATGACAACTGTTATTATAAGCGAATTCAACGAGAGGTAAGTGATCATCTCAATTACCTTTGAAATCAAGGACATACACCCTCAACATGTCCTCAAGGGTTTGAATAGTACCCTCTTCTTGGCCATATGTATGAGGATGATAAGTTGTACTGAGATTTATCTTGATACCCAATCCTCTCTGAAAGGACTTTCAAAAGTTTGATGTGAACTAATCACCACGATCTGAAATAATGGACACTGAAAGTCCATAAAGCTTGACAATTTATTGGATATACAACTTGACATAATCTTATGATGAATCTGTGTTGTTTACTGGCAAGAAGTGTGTTGATTTACTTAGGGCCCGTTTGGTACAATTTATTAAAAAGAGCTTATATGAGTAGAGCTTTTATGAAAAAATTGTTAGGTGTTTGGTTGCCAATAAAAAAAGTGCTTTTATATAAAAAATAAAAAAGTAAAAAGTCAAAATAAGCTCTACTTAAGAAGCCCAAATTTTGAGCTTCTTTCAAAAGTGTTTTTGGAACTCAAAAACACTTATCCATTTGTCAACCAAACATTTCATTTAAAGGCCAAAAGTGCTTTTGGACTTCTGTCATTTGGAAAAGCTCAACCAAACGAACACTTAGGGCCCGTTTGGTACAACTTATTAAAAAGAGCTTTTAGAAGTAGAGCTTTTAGGAATAGAACTTTTTATCAAAAAGTGGTTAGGTGTTTGGTTGTCAATAGAAAAAGTGTTTTTGGCTTAAAAATGGAAAAGAACAAAAGAGATTTTGCCTCTACTGGGCAAAAGCCCAAAATTTGAGCTTCTGCCAGTGGAGGCCAAAAGTGCTTTTGGCTGAAAAAAACACTTTTGATCTTTTCAGCCAAACACTAAAAAAAAGGTCAAAAGTGCTTTTGGCAAAAAAAAAAAAACACTTTTGACCATTTGAAAAACCCAACCAAATGGACACTTAGTCCAATGGTACGAAATGTTACAGATTACTATGACTATTATAATAATACACTTAATGAAACAAAGGCCTTATTTGGTAGTCTTTTCAAGAGATGAAAGGAACTACTTGCATTTATGGAATAGTCCCTTTGCATAAATAGTCTCCTTCTCCCAAGCGGAGTCTTGTACTTCATATATTCTTGAGCTTCAAGCCTTTATTCCAAGGACATTTTAAGCCTAAAAAACAGTGATCCCTAGTTCGGCTTGGCGTGCATGTTCTTGATGAAGCTCGATTTGTATCACATGTGCGCCTGTACCTATATAATAGTGCTAAATATTAAGAAGGAAATATGTATTTGGGCTGTCATATGCTAAAACATAAAAAGTGGGCTATTTTATGCCCAATTTTAGCCCTAGTTGTATTGCCATGCCCCTAAAATAATTTCAAAATCTATATAAAAATTGGATTAAAGATTTGGGCCAATTTTTTTTCCAAATTAGATGGTCTCTTGGTTGTGGCCTTAATTTCCTCAAAATTCATTGCTGTTGGGCTCCGTAATTACCGCCTGGCCCAGTCTACTCAACGTAAAGAAGAAGCAGCTCGCATCTTCCGTTGCAAGAGCAACATCAGTGTAACAATGGTAGAAGATAATTTGCGAATTCACACCTTCACCGATATACCATCGCCTCAGATATTTTCTTCTCAAATTGAACCCAAAAACGTTCCAGCAGTAACTTCTCTTAACACGCATATCGCAGTATATAAACACATATTCTATATGCATCATTTGCTCAACATTTTCTTTTCCTTGGTTTAGGTCTTCAAGGAATGTGTAAAGCATTGGAAGGCTTTCTCAAAATGGGATCCGTCCAACGGTGGCTTAATCTACTTGCACGTTTGTTTTTTTCCTCCGTTTTGTTGCTTTACAATTAATCTACTTTTCGAGAGTCAAACGAGTTTTTCTTTCACCTTTTTAAATTATTAATTATTGTGACTTATAGTAATACTTTTATTAATTATTGTGAATTATAGTAATACTTTTTAATTTATAGTTTTCAATGAAGTCTGAATTGAGAAAACATCATCTGCTTTTGTTGTTTGATTTAATGTAATACTGTATATGCAAGTTAAATCAGTTAGCTTTTTGTAGCATCTGACATTGTTGTATGAACAAATAATTAAAAACTGAAAACTATAAAGAAAAAGAACATAAAAGCCTTGTTCTAATGTCCATATACAATGTGACCTTCTCAAATAACTTTGAACTTCTCTCAAGCTATCTCTTTCTCTTACAAATTACAAATGAACTAAAGTTGGAAGTATGGGGAACCTGTTTTGCTTAGTTGAATAATGTACTAATTCCGCTCTCATTTAAATTGAAAAATTTAAGTTATATTCTCAAAGACCTACACAAGATTCGTATTGTAAGAACCTAGCATATCGTCTCCTCCTCCTCCTCAATTCTTTCTAAAGGTCATTATAATGAAATTATATCAGAATATTGTTATAACATGAAGTTATACCAAGAGAAAGACTCGCATATATGTAAAGGAGGAAAACGTCGGATATGTGAGATCTGAATAGTAAATTACTTTTCTTCATAAGACTGAAATTATTTGATATGATGCCAGGACTATTGAAGTTTTTTTTTTGATAATGGTATAAAAGGACTATTGAAGGATTCTGTGAAGCCCATCAAAACTATATACAGGTTGAGACTTGCCTCGTTCTGCTAAACTAGCCAAAGGAATAAAAAGATGATTTTATCTGTTCATAGAAATTTTTCTGTCATTGAACGCCCTTCTCCTATGCTCCTGCTCGGTCCCTGTCGTTTAAAAGATAACACGTGCAATAACTCTCCTTGACCTGTTTCTGTTCGGTTTAGTTCCTGGAAACTTGTAACACTTCCAAAAGTTGCAAGCAGATTCCCACCAGCTGATAAACACTTCCCACAGTTTACTCGCAAAACTAAAGTGCAGCAGGAGGTGGAAACCTCTTCATTTCCTCTTTGCACATGAACGAGCTGACATATATTTACTTCCTCTCTCTCAGGCTCTTGCAGATAGGAACCTTACATGCTTAAATTGATCCTATCCACAGTTAATTTTGCAAGAATTGTTGGAGAAAACTTAAATAAGAACAATATTCTATTAAAGTATTGATTAGAAGAAGCAAAACGACAGACTTCAAAGACATTTTCAAACAGTTAATGCTGAAAGAGTGATAGATAAATGGTTCATTTGCATAATAGAGGAGCTTTTATGTGCTATTTGTTATCAGCTTTCTGGTATGGGTTTTGCTTCTTTGTCTAACATATTTTTATTTAGGAGTTTCTCGGCTTCTTTTCTCTATCGATGGTTAGGATGACGAGGACGCCTGGTCTCGTCCTTGCATCCTTATATTTTGATTGTTCGTATATAGTGAATCTAAATCTTTCATTTTCTTTTTTTTGAGAAGAAAGTCTTTCATTTTTTTTTGAATAACTGTGGTTTCTGGGCCAACCCACGCGCACTTCTACTAGTTCCACGGTTACCTTCTAACTCCCACCAACACGGGTACCGAGAAACCACCTAGTGTTTTTTGTCTCCGCTGAGAATTGAACTGAGACTCATGGTTCTCAACTCACTTCATTAACTACTAGGCCACACCCTCGGGTGCAAAAAAGTCTTTCATTCTCTTCTGCAATATTTTTTTGGATGTGCTAGATGCCTCATATGTACATAAGTAGGAAGAAGCTATGATACTCGGACTCTTCAAAAATGTCGACGGGTACGTGTCGGATCCTTCAAACGCAGTGCATTTTTGCACGACCCGAGACGGGTGCCTCAGCCATTTTGGAGAGTCCGAGCAACTTAGGGAAGGAGGAATGTTCTGAATCACATTCTGTTCTCCTGAAAGGTAATTACTTGAAATTCTACATTGTCAAAATAAACAAAAGAGGAAAAAAAGAAAAAGGCAATAACTTGAAATAGTCTTCTGCCTTGGAGATTCATGAAGCAGATGCTAGTGACACTTACAATTATCTGACAGGGTTTAAAACTTTCACATAACATTTTATGTGACTTTAACTGGATTCTTTGCTCACACATTTTCGGTATAGGACAATAAAACACAATCATGTGAATGAAAAGTAGTTATTATGAAATTCATATACTCTACATATATTTCTAAGACAATAGTGATTGATGTGCTATCTCTGGAACTTTCATTTACTTATACTTACTGTAGGAACGTGTAGGCTCAGTAGCCGTGGAAGCTATGCTGTCCAGATCTGCACCAGTTTTTTATGGTGATATTAGAAGCCATGAAAGGGTAACTTATTTATTTTGAGATATTTTAAAAGCATGAAATGCGAACTTCGTACTCTTGAATGATTTGGTTCAATTGACCCTTTAACTTATATCACCCTCCACTTCAGGTTCCATTGAGCTTCTCTACCTTTATCAGATATTGCTTGTGCCTATTGGAAAATAGGGATGGAATGCGAGATGATTTTTTGGGATCTCAGAAGCATAGTTTTGCAGTATCTGACACTGAACAAATTGATTTACTTTATGGAGAAGCTCCTCAGCAATTTTATTTGGCACAGGTGACAATTTCATTGGCGTTAGGATATTGTGACGTGCCCATGGCTTGTGTTCTTTTAATATCTTGCCCTGATGATGGCTGAGTAGTCTCATTACTTTCTTTCTAGTGGAATGCTACTAATCCTGGATAAAATCTTTTCTTGTTCAGGTACCAATTCTGAATTTTGAGAAAAAGGAACACATGCAACTGGAGTGCCTTGGAGAAGATATCCAAACGGTGTGAGAATGAATGCATTCCTTCTATCTGATCAACCCTTTGCTTTCTGGGTGCAGTATTTCAATTTAATTGATATTTAATGCTCTACCTTGCAGCCTCTACCTTTGGAGACCAAAAGCCTGGCTTCTGTCAATTTGTGGATGAACAGCATGAAGGTTAGATCCAGCACACACTACGATCCACACCACAACCTCTTATGCTTAGTATCTGGATGCAAGGAAGGTTAGATTTTCTGTATTTTACTGAAAAAAGGTTCATTATCATGCTATGGATTCATTCTTGTGGGAGGTTGTGAGAGCAATTCCAGCACTGTACATTTAGAGGGACCAGAACAACACCTGATAGATGGAAAGTTGTACATTGTTCTGACTACTCTGTTTCCTTTTCTCTCTCTGTGTCTTTATTTCTCTCTCTCTCTCTACCCCCAGAATGTTAATGCTTGGAAAGGAAACAAATTAGCTATGTCAGTTTACTTCTTGGTGGAATATTCTGTGCTACTTGATTCTGGGAGTCACATATTATAGTTTTAAAGACGAAATGAAGGAAAGAGGAAGATAATGAGCCCTTTTATTTGTTATCCAAAATAAAGGATTACCTCTGGCTATTTGTTCTTGCCTGCTAGTTACAAGTACAGACTACAGAAGTACTAGTCGGAGCTACCACATTTGTCAGTTTTAATAGATCTGATTTTGATTCTATGGCTATTAGTTATCCAAAGTAAAGGATGCCTCTGCCTGTTTGATCTGGCCTACTAGGTACAATTACTAGCAGGATCTACCACAGTTATCAATTTCCATTCTATTTGTTTATGATCCATTAGCAATAAACTTTCTTTGGGATGCGGCGGATGGTGCTACGAAGTTTCATTTAGTGCGTTGGGAGATCGTGACATCTCCTAAACGATGGGGAGGACTTGGAGTTAAAAACTTGAAGGTGTTTAATAGAGCACTTTTGGGTAAATGGTTGTGGAGATTCGGGATGGAAGGAGAAGCTTTGTGGAGAGGGGTGATAGAGGATAAATATGGAGTTATGGAAGGGGGGTGGAGAAAAAATGTGGTTACTATGCCTTTTGGGTGCGGTGTGTGGGGAATATAATGAAGGGGTGGGAAGCATTTAATGACAACATTGTTTTTAAGGTTGGGGATGGGAGTAAAGTTAGTTTTTGGGGTCAAAAGTGGTGTGGAGATGTGGCGCTAAAGGATGATTTCTCGGTTTTGTATAGGGTCTCTTGCCAAAGGGAATTGTCTGTTCAGCAAGTTAGAGGGACTCAAGGGTATGGGAATTTTGGGATTTGATGTTCAGGAGGAATTTTCAAGATTGGGAGGTGATCGCAGTTTAGGATGGCGAAAGGCGAGGCGTGGCGACAAGGGCTTGCCTCACGCCTCATGGCGAGCGCCTTTTAGAAGCGAGGCGAGAATTAACACAAAAAATTAAAAATTAAATATACATAAATAAATACCCAAAAACTCAAATACTTAACAAAATGTTTCTCATTTTTGACTCAAATACCCAAAAATATGCATATATAACTTAAATAAATAACGAAACTGAGAAAAAATAACTGCCGAAATTGGGTCACCGGAATTGCTGCCGGAAAAGTAAGATCTGCCTGAAAAAGGCAGGTTAATCTGACTGCCAGTGGCGCCGGAAAAGAAAGAAGAAAGAAAAGAAAGTAAGAAGAACGAAAAAAAGGTGCCAGAAATTTACCTGAATCGCGCCGAAAAAGAAAGGGCTGAGGCTGAATCGCGCCGGAAAAGAAATGGAATCGCAGCAGCAGCGGCTGAAAACTCTAGCAGTCGTGGACTACTGAATATTTTGCTCTTTTTTTTAGGTTAAGATTTCAGTTTACACAATTTTTAAAATCAAAAGGCGTCGCCACAGCTCGCCTTATGCCATGGTCGCCTTTCTCGCCTTTTGCAAAGCGCCACACTTAGGTTGACTGTGGAGACGAAGGCTCACCTTGCCACGCCTCGCACCAAAAGGCGTAAGACGGTCGCCTTTTGAAACACTGGGTGATCGAGCTTCGGAGATTGCTAGCTGTACTTCACAAGCAGTGAGCCAATCGACAAACCCGATGCTTTGAGTTGGGAGTTAGGGAATAATAAAATGTTCTCTCTCAAATCCTTCTTTGAGAAGCTTCTGGCTAGGGCAGAGGTTAACTTTCCGTATGGTGGGGTATGAATACCTAAGGTATCAAGGAAGGTGTGTTTCTTCCAGTGTTGTCAAAAGGTGCGCTTAAGCCCTGAAGCGAGGCTCAAAACATGTTGAGCGCTTCGCCTCGCTTTATGTGCGCTTCAGTGTCATCATCTAGGCTCTAAGACATGCTTTTCCCTTCCAATGAGGCTCTCTTGAAGAGGCGACATTAGATAATTGATTTTTACTTTATCGTAATGTTTTTACAATTTTCTTTTCGATATATTTATTATTCATGCTTATTATTATTACTCTTGGACTAAATATATATATATATATATATATATATATATATATATATATACACTTGTACTTTTGCACTATTGCACCTTTTTTCATTGAAGCCCACGCTTTATTTGCGCTTTTCGCTTAAAGCCCCACCTGACCTTAGAGCTTTTTTGCGCTTTTGATAACACTGGTTTCTTCTCGTGACTAGCTACTAGAGGGGTGATTTTGACAGTGGAGAATCTTAGGAAACGTAAGGTTCTGTAGACAGGTGAGAACGTGGATCAGATTTTGCTACATTGTAAGGTGACCAGGAGGTTATGGTGGGATATCTTTAGATGGTTTGGTGTTTCCTGGGCTATGCCAAGATCCGTGAGGGAGTTGATGTTCAGCTGGAAGAGTGGAGCTAGGTGAAGAAGTCACAAGGCTTGGAATGTTACTCTTAATGTGGGTCATTTGGAGCTTTTGAAGGGTTGGAGATGATTTTAGCTCAATTAAGGAATAGTCTCCAATCCCTTATTTTTATTTGGTGCACCCATGTAGTTCCTGATTGTTTAGAAGATTGGGTGTCTTTCGGAGAGAACCATATTTTGTAGGTCCTCCTGTTCTTAGTATACTTCTTGTATATGGCCAAATTGGCCTTGTTATTATCAATGAAACCTTTTCTTGATAAAAAAACAAAAGACCCATTAGCATGAACTATCTTTTTTTTTTTTGCCTGTTTTGTGTACCAGCTACACCATAATATTCTCCTTCCTGAGACTTTGTTGGATTATTCAACCCTACTCAAAAGTTTTATCTGGCTGGCAGTTACTTTATGGCCACCTTCTGCAACTCCTTACTTATATCCACGACCTCTGTATGGGGAGGCTTCAAACCACAGGTATTTCATTTCCTATATGTAATCTGCAAGTACTTTTTGTGCTCTTTTGTTTATGGATTAGCCATAACATGGATAATTTAGATACAAGCCAATTTGCAACTTTTATTCGTTGTGTCCTTGCAGCTCTGTTACTTTAGAAGAACCAGATCTTACAGTCTACCCAAGGTCGGCATGCCAAAATGGCTTTTCGCAAAAAGTTGTTCTTCATGCTGGTGATGCCTTGTTCATTCCCGAAGGATGGTAAGATATTAGCCTGTTTTGTTTCTTGCTTAAATATGCACGAAATGTTTGTATCGTCTTTTCCCTTCTGAATATTGTAAGCCTGCATTTCTCTGGATATGGATTATATCATTAAAACGTGTTTCATGCTATATGGCCTTAACTGGTCTAGGGGAGGGAGTTTTAATCTAGGCAAGTCCATGTCATAAGTTCTGAGGCCAAAATTGGGACTTCGGATTTCTAGTACAGAAAAAGTACAATTTTGACACAATTCACAAGATAATAACTTATGTATGTATTCTCCAGTTCCAGATTACTCACTTTCGATAATTTTTCTGTTGCATCAGCTACATGTTTCCTGTAATGCTTCCTTGGATTTGTGTGTCTGCATGTTCTAAGGTTCCAATTTGTTGTCTGTACCTACTTATTCTGTCAATTAAGAACTGGATATATCAATAGTACTATTTGGTTGAACCTTGAAAGTACTGGAGTAGTAATTCTAATTACTATTGAGTGCTTTCCTACGGAAGCATAAGTTGCACTTTATGTTCCTCATTGCTTTTCAGTGTGTTCTGTAAATTATTCCAACAGTTACATCTGGATTTCTGGTAGACTACTGGCGGATGCTTTTGATGTTAATCTTACAATGAATTTTCTCTTCATAAAAGATGTATTTGTTTACACAATTGCTGGAGATGGAAGCAATATATTCCCTGGGAAACTCTCCAATGTAACCATGTCTTTAGATTTTTGTTTTTGAGAAGGAACCATATGTCTTTAGATGTTGGTCACTAGATCTATCAACTCATTCTGGATGATGTGTATACGTAGTTGTATTGCAGCCATTTTAACTTTCTTCTCTTTCTTTATCAATTATTGTATATACCTAGTCATTAGCGTTGATATTGTAGGTTTCATCAAGTGGATAGCGGAAATTTAACCATCGCTGTTAACTTTTGGTGGTGTTCCATGACAATATCTGGCATGTTGGAGCATATGGATGCATATTATTTGCGTAGAATATTAAAAAGGTAAGTTTTGTCCCTCACATCTTAGATTGATAAGATTCATTTTGGCTCTTCTGTGTTGTTCATGAAGAACAATAGACTAATCATATGCTCATTGGTGCTCTTTCACCTCTCCGCCGGAAACTGAAGATTGACTGATAAGGAAATGGTTAGTTTTCCTAATCTCTATTCATTGTTTTTGAATTATGTGAAAACAAAAGTTATTATTTTAGTGACTGAACACTTATATTGGTCTTTATCACGTCCCTTCATGTGCGACACATATTATTTTGCTTTAGCCAAAGCACATGGGAATTCTTTAATAATGTATGGTGAGAAGACTCGAATCTGGGACATTTGCTTGCATATATACTATATTAAATTGCGAGAAGTACATCTAAAAGTTTGAACCGTTAACAAGAAGTATTTTTATTTATTTATATAATAAGGGAAAAATCCAAATTTGCCCCTCAACTATTGACTTTCACTTAACTATGCCCTCATGTAAAGTTCAAGTTGCCAACAAAACACCCTCACCGTTACAAAATTAAACCATTTGGCCTTTCACCTAACTTACCAACCGGAATCCTTGTTGGTATTCATCATCCTCCACGTAAACTGGCACATCATTGGACATTACTTTGACTCGATTCAGTTGCCCGGAGATTTATCCTCGTTTTGTACAATTTGTCTCACTGGCATTTTTTCTATTGGTCTCCTTCACGGTGGCTTCGTCTATGTTACCTACCAAATAAAAGGCCCGTTCAAGAAGACCATCTAATTCTCCGGAGAAGGATCAATTGAAATCCTCTAATTGTTGGAATTTATTTCTTTTAATGCCTTACTTCCCACCACATTTTCCCCTTACCACCGACTAATGTTCTTGTTAGAATATGAATATGATTTCATATATAGTATCCTACTAGAAAAAGGATTGTAATGTAGTATCTATAAATAGGGCTCAGTGTAATCATGTAGAAACAACAATTCAATAATATATTTTCTCCCATAATTTCTCACATGGTATCAGAGCCATCATAGAATATCATCACTGTGTAATTTTTCGGTGACTGAAAATTACTCCGGCATTGTCAGACCAGAATCTGGTTTCTACAGGTGCTGTGCAAAATTCAATAACACCATCAGGTCCAACATCTCCCTGCGACCAAACCCCAACAAGAGTTGTTGAGAATCAACGACCCACGCGCCGAACAGAGGGTCGTCACCTCCGGCGAGATCTGCCCACGTGCTTGTGCGTGAGCCTTGTTTCGACCAGATTTTCGAGCGATTCATTTTTCCGATAGATTCGCACAGTCCTTGGGAGCCTATCCATATATTTTCTTTTGGATTTCGATCACCGAAACTATTTTTCGGCGCCGACAACCCCTTTTTCGGTGCCAACATCACTTTTCCGATAGAATATTTTTTCCAGTCGACTCGCATGAAGATTCCGACCACACCCCAGCAGTTGTTTGGGGATTCCGATCAGATCTATTTTCTGGCGAGTTATCCGACAAGTTTCTCCGGTGACAATTTACTGTAGCTTCTGTGTCGTTTGTTTTTTAGCATCATCAACTTTATTTTGTCCTCTTTTGGTCAGATTTCTTAAAATTTTGAACCATGTATCTCAGATATGATATTTTTGGCTAAAAAAATACGGGAATTGAAAATTCAAGTCCTATGGTTAATTCACAACCCTTAATAAGGAGATCATTTGAAAGATCTAGACCTAAGTGTAGTTATTGTAAAAGGCTTGGACACACTTGTGAAATATGCCGATCTCGACCTAAGTGTAGACGAAAAAGAGATCGTTTTGAAAGATCTAGACCTAAGTGTAGTTATTGTAAAAGGCTTGGACACACTCGTGAAATATGCCGATCTCGACCTAAGTGTAGTTATTGTAATATGTATGGACATGCTTGTGAAGTATGCTATTCTCTGCATAGTCGACCACCCAAGAATACTCATATTGCTCAGATTGCCACTACAGGTAACCAACGAGTTTATTTATTCGAAGAAGAATATAATGAGTACCTTTAGTATCGAGCAAGTAAACATACATCTCCACAAGCATCCTCAGTCGCACAATCTAATACCGCCGGATCGTGGGTTGTAGACTCTGGCGCTTCTGATCATATTTCTGGTGATGAATCACTTTTGTCGGATATTAATTATTCACCGTCTCTTTCCGCTATTACTTTAGCCAATGAGATCCAAACAAAAGCAAAAGGAGTTGGATAAGCTAAACCCATATTTTTGGTCACTCTAAATTTTGTCCTTTGTCCCTGGTTGTCCTTTTAATCTTGCATCGGTCAGTCGTTTGACTCGTGCCTTAAATTATGCCATACTATTTCTTGATGATTCTTTTATTATGCAGGATCGCAGTACGGAACAGATGATTGGCGTAGGATGTGAATCACAAGGTCTCTACTACCTTACCTCAATCCTCCATAGCAGGTCTAGTTACAGATCCTCTAGACTTAATCCACAAACGACTGTCCAAGCTACAAAAGATGGTGCCTAGTTTGTCTAGTCTGTCCAAATTAGATTGTGAGTCGTGTCAACTTGAAAAACACAATCGCACTACCTTTCCAGGAGAGTCGTGCAGAGTATTTTATTAATAGTTCATTCTGATATTTGGGGTCCTAGTAGAGTCAGTTCACCTTTAGGATTTATTTTGTTAGTTTTATTGACGATTTTTTCAGATGCACTTGGTTATTCTTAATGAAAGATCGTTATGAGTTATTCTCTATATTCAAGAGTTTTTGTGTTGAAATACAAAATTAATTTGGTGTTTCTATTCGTACTTTTCGTAGTGATAATTCCCTAGAATACAAATCCTCCCAGTTTCAGTAGTTTATGACTCACCAAAGAATTATTCATGAAACATCTTGCCCGTACACTCCTCAGCAGAACGGAGGAAGAATAGACATCTCATTGATCCAGCGACCCCAACAGTGAAAAAAATCCAAAAAAGAACTGAACGAGAGGAGTTTTTTGTGCGGACAGCCACAACGAGAGAAAAACTCGATCTCTTTGATAAAAACGGAACCCAGTGTTGTGAGGGAGAAACCTCACCTCAAAAGGCAGCAGTGACTCTGATACCATGAAGATTTCTAGCAAGAAGAAAAGACTTTTTTGTATTTTGAATAATATACAACCCATGAGACTGGGTACTTATACAACGAGTCCTAAGACTAAATAAGGAAATAAAATATTACACAATCAATTCCTAATCAATTACATTAATACAATATATTCCTATAATTAAGCTATCAATCTTAATCATCAATATCAAATCAACATCTCAATCGTAATCATCAATATCAAATCAACAGAGTGCCAATGAAAAGAGATGGAGAGTACCATATATTTTTAGATTAAACCAATTGAAATTGAGAAGTAATAACTTAAAGCCTTTCGTCGACTTTAATTCCAATGACCCGGTTCTCCCAATAACTAAAAAGTGTAGCATGCCTGAATCTAACTGGGGTTCGCGTTAGTGGAGGAACTGGATCGAAAAAAGAGGAATTCTAGTTGTAAGATATCTAATGAAACCGTCTCTGGAATTAAGATCTTATTCAAAGAGAAAGATCTCACATATCTGGAGTTTCTTTTTGTATGTTTGTATGGATGATCCGATCCGCAAGGACCATGATTGGGAATTGTTTGATTGTACCAGATGTTGGTCAAACAAAGGAATAAACAAAACCAGAACTTTGATTGGTATTTTGGTGGTTAAGACTTCAAAGAGATATTCAAGCATTAAGGATCCATCTGGATAAATATGAAATGCATAATGCAAAGAGGATAGGATAAGCAAAAGAAAGCTTTGATGAATTGTTATAAGACAGTAGATGGGCAAGTTGAGATAACATGGCAGACAATAGTCTTTAGACGTGTATATTGAGTGTTCACGTTGCTAAGAAAATTCAAATTGGGCCTAATTCAATCCAAAAAGCTATATATGACGAGACAAGGTCAAGTTCATATTAGCATATTACAATTTACAACCGATACCCTGAACAATGTGGGGCGCAATACCATATTGCACGCGTAACACGGGAGCTCAACATTCGCTAACCTAACACGTGGGATGCCTTTGCCTCTGAGACCATGTTAATACCTCATGCCTAAAACAACCACAAAAGTTAGTTCATCAGATGAGAACTTCTCAAATCATATAAAGAGATTACAACTGATATCTTCAAGTAATGTGGGAGTCTAACAAACACCAAGAAATTTTCAAGTGAGGAAGAACTGTTCCGTAACATTTGAATGCAATTAGTGATAATAGAGGCTGATAAAGACGACGAATAAGATGGATTATAGTTGTTTCAGCTTCAAAACAATTGATGTTTATAATTTCTTCTGAGAAAAGGCTACTTTCTTTGGAAAAATCTTGGTTGTACTCTTAATTGGTCTGAATTGTTAAACATTAATGCAAAAGATGGAATTACCATGTTGTTGGATAATAAGTATATACATGATTATTTTCATCTCTCCCTCTTTGGTGACCAGGGCAGAATAAGATGCTACATTTTCCTTCAAGTAGTATGGATAAAACTATGACTTGTACTACTTCCCAGGCTAATAATGCATATAGAGGTAAGTCATTTTCTCTATCTGCCAGTTTTGAGTATTCACTGATACACAGTTTTCACTTTTGGGTCTTCTTTTAATAATACCTATATAGGGGAATTTTTATTGACGTACATATACCAGTCCTGTGTTCTGAGTACTGTTCTATTCACTAGATCATGGACACCAGGGAATCAGCACGAATTGTGGCAACAAAAGTTCAAATGATGAGCTTAGGTCGAAAGTGATGCTGCAAGATTTGGAGCCATGTGCATCACAGTCTCTGAATGAACTTATTTCATTGGTTCATGACCGTCTCAATCCAAGCAAGCTGACGGGATCAACATATAATTCATCTGCTGGGGAGAATGATGAGACAAATAAAAGAAAAGAGGACTCAAGTAGCATCAACGATGATCCAGTTGCTAATCTTATTTTGACTCTTCATCCACTTACAATCCGCAGTGTCTTTCTTTCCATGGCGGTGAGTTCATTGTTAACAATAGTTTTGATGAATCTTGGTTATCTTGGGTCCAATATTATTATTCGTAACTTCTTCTCTTTCCTTTCGGCGTGACTATATTTATGTTTTCTTTGCATCTTTTAATCACCAAAGGTGATGCATACACTATAGTCCAACTGGGTGAGACAAAAAGGTTGAGATGCTGTTCTTTTTCTTTTAGGTGTGAAAAGTAGGGGGGAAGGCTTGTAAGTAGAACCATCTGATTGGCAGATGTATGATTATTTGTTATTTGATGTATACTACCTTTTCCTGATAAATTGTGATTCAATCTATTTCATTAGCATGCAGTAGTATCCAGTGTTATAATTTAAGTAATATTGTTGACTTTTTGCAAGCGTAAATGTTTTTGCATCCAGTACATAACCTTTCTATGGGTTTGGTCTTAAAGCTCCCACATTTGTAGGGTGGAATCCTCAGTGTATTAAAATCAAAATTGGTGGAATCTGTCTTTAGCTATCCTGCCAAAACTTGAGTGAGTGAGCCCTTATGCCTCAAATGCTTTAGCATCTGGGAGGTTGGACAAACTTTTGGAGTATGCGATTTGTTTTCTCATGGTTTGTTTTTATCTTGCTCCTTTTTCCCTGAGACCACTTTGTTTTTCTAGTCCCTGTTGTTTATTAAGGGTTTCTCAATGCGTTATTCATCCCAATCCATTCAGCTCTCTGTGGTAGTTCCTTTTACACTTTCATTGCTTTAATGAATCTAAATTTTCATTTCCAGGACAATTTTCCAAGAACATTAGAGGCCTTAGTACTGCATGCACTCACTCCTGTTGGATCAGAGATCCTCACTCGAAAATTTGAAGAGATGGATCAGCTAGTTTCAGGAGAAGACCAGTATGTTTCATCCGCATGTATTTCTGTGGGCTAGAAAATTTCTATTGCTTTAGCCTTTAATAGCCCAGTTAACTATGATGTGTACAGGAACCAATTCTACCAGATCTTTTATGGCGTGTTTGATGACCAGTCTGCGGCTATGGATGCACTTCTGAATGGCAAGGAGTTATTTGCTCGTCAGGTGCGACTATTAAGTCCTTATGGTTAGGTGCTACTTATCTGCTATTCAACTCTTACATTTTTAGAAGATATTCAACTTTACAGGCAGACTGTCACTTTGATTATTAAGCCTGTATCCTTGGTGTAGGTTCTTTTCTTTTGGTATATGGCTTGTATACGGGGTTTTCACCCAATTGTTAATGAAATTATTTACCTTATCAAAGAAAAATGCTGTTTTTCTCTACGATGATATAAATAAATATCATTGTTGAACTGGTGGTAGAAACATTTGACAGATGACCAGTCTACTTAAATCTCTAGGCCAAAATGAGCATTGGGACATCTGTCCAACTTTTTAGATGTTTTAAATAAGTGCTCAAGGAGGATTGTACTAGGGTCTTCGAGTTATTTACTCTTTCAACAGATAGCATTCTCTGATTTAGATCAGTTAGACTGCAGGCTCCCAAGTTGTTTTATTTGATTTGGTTCTATTCATGTGTGTGATATTTATTTATGCACTTGCACAAACTGCATGAAGCAAAATCTCTTTTTTTTTCTAGCGTCAACTTCATTTTCTCTTACTTGTGTATTAATGTGTGATGTCAATGCCAACTGTTAAGGCTGGGTTTACTTCAATTGAGTTCTCATCTTTAGTCACTGTAGCATGAGGAAGACTACTATGACTTAGCCTTGCTTATCATGAAATTACAGGCATTTGAAAATGTGCTCGATCAGTATGTGGGAATTAATCTTGATGGGCCAAAGCCACAGATCAAATAGATACCGTCACTTCAGTAAGACTATTGGTCTCTTTGAATTGGATGGCCGACTTCTCCCTCTCCACCCTTTTCTCTTCATTTGGTACTGCACATATGATGCTACTGTAACCCTATATCACTGAAGTCCCTACTAAATTTAGCTGCCATTTTATTGCGGGCTTTTGTACATTTTGTGACAAATTCATATTGATATCCAGAATTCTTTGTTTATATTATATAATACCGGCAATATTTTGGATTTGAGAGTTGCGTAGTTTAGAAGTGATTTATTAAGGGAGATTCTTGGTATGTCAGTTCTGCTTTTTCTTTCTGCTCTAGTTGATTGTAAGATTGTTTTAGTATCTTTTTGGCGTGGGGTTGGGGTAGGAAGGAAGGTTTTACAGAAGGAACTGTTAAGTGGCTTGAAGGTAGCTAATTGCCAATTCACTTGTGTCAGTGAGTTAACAAGCTTCAGAATAATGAGTAGGGTGTCAACTTGAGGAGAGTTTAAAGATAATAATGACCATGAATATTCTTTTTCATTATAGGCAAGGACAATACTTTATTAGGAATCATTCTTGACAATTTGTCCAATTCATGTGGGAGTTGAGATAGAGCTCACTATGATTATCTAAAGCATTTGCTAATATGTACAGAAGCTAGTATCTTTTCGACCCCAAAGCCAGGCAACTAATGATATAGTTCTTTTCTCCCATGTTATTTTGTTCTTTGTGAATCTTTAGCAGTAAGGCAAAAGAAAAAAAGTTAATGGATCATGCAGATTCTGCACAACTAAAGACCAAGTTGGAATTAGCCATGTATATGTGCCTTGATTTTTTCTTTGGAAACATGTGTCATATACCTTTACCTTTTGCATGGTACTTGAGGGTTCTCAAGAAAAGCACTTGCATTGCATGGGGATTCGAAGTTCAATGGAAACGAAACTAAGGCATGGTAATTATTAGGTTTGCAAGGACGAAAGGAATAAAAGGTAAATGTTTTAAAGATGGGATGGGGTGGGGGTTAGAATAGAAGCTTTTACATCTGGTTGTGACCCAGAGCAAAAGATGAAAAAGAGAGTATCTTTTTTAGTAGGCAAATGGTATATAATGTACCTTAGACCTGCAACTTACTATATAACTTTCTAAAAGCTTGGATATACCATAATAATCCTGTCACAACTTTTATTAATTCCTTAAGGCCCACTGATATATCTCCAGCTCCATGTGCCTTTGGATGCTGAATATACTTTTGCCCAAATGGAATGTGATTCTTTCTTCTTTTCTTTTGTGACGTTCATGTTTCCTCTTTACTGGTTGTGTCTTATTATCAAGTGTTGAGATTCAGAATTTTATGTTAATCATCATAGCTTATCATTAAAGCATCATGTTCCTGCCATGACTGTCTTAACGTTTCCAGTCTTTAAACAAAGATGTTGCACTTAGCAAAAAATAGAGAATATTCCTGGAGTCTGGAAGAGATAAAATTCGATGAGGCACTTGCTGCAAAATTAGATTCCATTGATATTTGAGATACAGATCTGCCCAAAAATGACTAATTTTGCTTCGACTTGCATTACACTGCTTTTCTTCTCCTCAATTGGTAGAACAGAATCTTCTCCTACTATATCCTCAACTATCCACAAAATTGGAAAACAAATATAATACTCCTATGTCTATTAATGTTTGTAATCATTTCAGTTTAAGCTTAAACTATAATCTATAGTTATTGCTACGAGAAAAAGCCACAATAGCAAAAGAAAAAAGGGAAAAGAGGTCACAGTTTTTTGGATCTTTTCCTCGCATGATTTCGAAGTTATTGTTTAGTGGTCATAGAAAAATGTAATAATTTTCTTGTCAGAATTGAGTAAGGTAAAATAGAAAGGGGTGTAGAGTGTGCTGCACAAAAATAAAGAATCCTAATGGAATTAATGTGCCCACAAAGAGCCTCAAATCTTTATGAAAACCGTTGACATTGTTCTCTTCTTTTTAATTCAACAATTCCCTCTATATCTTTAGTTTTTGTTAACCTTCTTTTCTTTATCTTTTGTTCTTTGTTTGTAGCACTAATTCAAGGACCACCACTGTTACACACACACAATCAACTTAGTGGCCTTTTATACTCACGCTTATACGCAGGTTTTTACATCTTGCTTCGATTTCAACACTATTTTTTTTTTTGGGGGGATATAGTTGGAAGTTGTAGTTGTAAAATTGTATGCATGGAAGTTCTACTTTAAACAAAAAGATTGATGCATGGGAAATAGGAAAATTTTACAATCATTCCCTGAACTCAAAAGAGAGGGGTCCGCAATTCCATCACAACAATTTCCCAATTCTCTCTACTTGCGCATACTCTTACCATTTCCAGCTTGGGCTAGATTTTTGCCTTTTCTTTTAGGGCATGTCTTCAGTGGGATTTTCACTAAAGAAATTTAAAATATAGAGAAATAAACACATGAAGAAGCCATCAAAATTCAACATATAGTATATATACATATAAAAAACTGATCTATGTACGCAGTGTAATTTCCCGACAAACTCAACATTCTATGTGGGCTTTTCTTCATTTCAGATTCAAGAATTGTTTAGCAACTGAATTAGAGGTCCTTACTTAACTGGACTAAGCATATTTTTTTCCCGAAAGCTGATCCTAATGAAAAAATGACTTAAAAAGTAACAAGGTTTTGAAAGAAAGAAGAGGTTTAATTAAGACACTTAAAGCTATGAAGGTATATTAGAGTGATTAGTTTTTCTTATAAGAAAGTAATCAAGATAACAAGGGATGTTTGAGGCATTTGCTGGTTTCAGGATGGGTTCTTTTTTGAGTGTGTCTACCTCGGGCTGATTAATTAGGTTAAGAAAAATATGACGCGACTCTATTAAAAAGTGTTAGGAATTTAAATGAACTAAGCATATTGAAAAAAGATACAAGTGATGACTTCGAATACCTTGTGCAAAGATTGTTGCTCTCAAGTCGAATCGATAAAATAACAGAATTCATAAAGATTATTCAGATTCTTTTGCAGAATAAAGCTGCAAGCCTATTTAACTATAGTTTACGTTTATTTAGTCTACTCTATAAAATAATTAAGGCTTACAGCTAAAGAGATTTTCCTGGTGGCTAACTCGGTTTGCTAATGCAGTCAATTTTCGGGGTTAATTTATGGATGATGTTTAACTTTTATCTTATTGTACCGAAGTTACTGAACTATCTTTGTAATAAAAGATTAACTCAACTTTACCTAGGTATAGCTAAAGTCACTAAACTAAATTTTGTAATGAAAAAACTACTCAACTACACCTAAGTAGAAAAGAAAGTCACTAAGAGGAAATAACTTTGGCAAAATTAAGTGACTTTTATGATACTTCTAAAAAATAATTTAGTAATTTTGGTATGGTAAAATAAAAGTTAAGAGACCATCCTTTAAATTATCCATAAATTAATCATAACCTAGGAATGCCTCGTATTTGTTCTCGTTGGAGATAAAATTCATAACTTCAACCAGCAAATAAAGCTGATGTAGGGGGCTTAAGACGCTCATCGATTCTCAGTGAGAGCATTCTGCTTTCTTCTGGGGTTGATCCTTGTAGGTGCTATCAGTTGTCAGTTCTCAAACCATGGTTATTGAAACACATCCTGCGATTTACTGGTAGTAGTGTTGAGGGACCGGTACTACTACCTCCAGGACTAGTCTGACGCAAGTCGGGAACCTGAATATAAAAAGAATTTAAAAAAAAAATTAAAAAATAAAGCTGATGATGTACCAAATTATCCTATGTATATATGGCAGGACAAAATAAACACTCCTCCTAACTATTTTGTCCCTTCTATAATTGGAACTTGGAACTTTATATAATTTGAATGTGGTAAATCTTACTTCAACAGAAAAAGTGTAAAGTTGTACACAGCATGCGGAGTACAATTGCTTTTCCTCAACGAGTCATCTCTTACCAAAAGGCCCTAGTACTGACTTACTCTTTTTTCATCTCGGAGCATAAGCACAGATTAATTCAGAATTAAGTGAGCTAGATAAATTGGATTAGAATGTGTATTGATTAATTATGACTTAAAAATAACAATTTACACAGAGCTACACATGTTATATATGTTTTTATTAAATTGATATAAATACCGAGGAAACCCTATTCTCGAGCTCACACTAGAGAAGATATTTCATCTTTCTTAGGATTCAGGTTTTTCTAACTCACTTCTATTTCATGAATTATGAATTATATATGTTATGGAATGATGGCCAGAGATATTCACCAAAGGCGATTCTTTTCTTTTATTTTTTGAAAAAAATATTTTCAGTTTGTATTAATGCATCATGGTTATGTTTATGTTCAAAAAATTGGGCGGATTATCCTTCATATGGATTTGTTTTAATTTTTCGCCTACTTCTCATTTAATGAAAATCTATGGACCAAACTATCCTTATGAAATCAGAAATTCGAGTTCGAACACCAGCAGAGTAAAAAAATAATTTTATAAGGCAAATATTTTATAAAAACTGTCTTAAGGCATAATTCTGTAGGATAACTTAATTTTTACATAATTATGTCGGACAATGCATATTCTAGAGAACTATGCCTTAAGGCATGATTTATATGTAGTTACATAGAAACTATGACTTAAGACATAATTTAATTTCTATAGAACTATGTCTTAAGGCATAAATTCTATGTAATTTTGCGCGAATAGGCATAGTTTATATGAAACCTTTGTCTTGCGAAATTAGTTTTTTATTTTTGACTTTGCCGGGGTTCGAACACAAATTCATTTTTTTAAATTTTTTTCATTGTCAAAGATATTTTCAGCCACTTTAAAATACCAAAGGAAAAAAATTAAAAACCATAAATTTTAGGGACAAAAATTAAAGACCACATCAAAATAGGGCATTCCTACGAATGACCCATTTATGTTTGGCAATAAAAAGTGCGGTTCTAAGGCTAGGCCGTTGAGACCATTACCTCAGGCCTCCAAAATTTGAAGTCCCCAAATTTATTTTAAACTAATAATAATAATAAATATAATTATAATTATTATATTATTATTATTAATGAGACTCGCAGCGGAGTGAACGCTAAGCTGGAGGTTTGGAGACAAACTCTAGAGTTTAAAGGGTTCAGGCTGAGTAGGGCCAAGACAGAATACTTGGAGTGCAAGTTCAGTAACTGGAGCGACCATGAGACAGACATGGAGATGAGGCTTGATACTCAGGTCATTCCAAAGAAAGGAAGCTTCAAGTATCTTGGGTCTATTATCCAAGGGAATGAGGAGATTGATGGCGATGTCATACATCGTATTGGTGTAGGGTTGATGAAATGGAGGCTCGCATCTGGAGTCTTGTGCGATAAAAAAGTGTCACCAAACTTAAAGGCAAGTTCTATAAGGTCGTGGTTAGACCGACTATATTGTATGGGGCGGAGTGTTGGCCAATCAAGACTTCACACATTCAAAATATGAAAGTTGCTGAGATGAAGATGCCGAGATGTACGTGTGGGCATATACAGAGGGATATGATTAAGAATGATGATGACAGAGTGAGAGTGGCTTCGGTGGAGGATAAGATGCGGGAAACGAGGTTGAGATGGTTCAGACATGTGCAGAAGAGAGGCGTAAATGCCCCAGTGCGGAGGTGTGAGAGGTTGGATATAGACAGGTTCAAGATGAGTAGAGGTAGGCCGAAGAAGTATTGAGGAGAGTTGATTAGACGGGATAGGGTGCAGGTGCAACTTACTGAAGACATGCCCTTAGATAGGGGGTTACAGATGACACAGATTAGGGTATAAGGGTAGTAGGTAGTTGGCGTAGTCCTACTTACATTTACATACTGGTAGTTTTAGTATTATTATTGTAACCTATTAAGCCTATCATACTAGTCGGCGCAATATTGTTTTATAGTCCCTGATCCTTTGATTTCTGGTGCTGTATGTTCTTTTATGTACTTTGTTTATCTTATTTACCTGCGTTAGTTACTGTTTTTCTTTTTCATAATGCTTTATCATGGCTTATTCACTTTTGTTACTCTCATTTTTATACTGTTTTAAATTTTTTGTCCGAGTCTGACTGTTTCTCTTGCTTTGCTTGTGCTTATGCTTTGTCTTGAACCGAAGATCTTTCGGAAACAACCTCTCTACTTACCAAGGTAGAGGTAAGGTCTGCATACACTCTACCCTCTTCAGACTCCATGTTGTGGGACTTCACTAGGTATGTTGTTGTTGTTATTATATGCTATATAATTTATACAAATAATTATTATAAATATAAGTGTTATAATATTTTTTTGTTATTTGATTGAGGTTATTTATACCAATAAATTCATAAATTATCATAATTTCTTCACTCATCAATTAATATATTTGTTTCAGAATTTTAATTTTATCCGTTTCATATAAGAATTAAGTTCTATACATCGACAACACAATGAATTTCTTTTACAATCTTCTCTAAAATTTCATGAACACAAAAATATTCATACACCAGTTTCCTTTTAGTGTAATTCGTCATATTATATTAGATTATTTATAATTTATTTTATATATTCACCAATGAGTGCTACTACTTAATAGAGTGAACACACAATTATTATTTAAATTGATCAGAAGATGTAAATATTTTTGACACTATCAATGTTCAAAACTTAAACTATTACGTTGTGTATGTTCAATTCTTTTTCTTGTTTGTGATGACAACGAAATCAAAATTTTCATTTTGAGTTCGGGACCTCAACATTTGATATCCACCACTTTATTCTTTGTGGTTTTTTATTTTTTATAATTCATTATTTTTTGTCTTAATGATTAATTTGTTATTTAGAAAGCATTTTTGTTATTAGTTTACAAATTTTATATAATAAATTTAAAGGTCTCTCAATAGATTTCGCCTTAAGCCATGAGATTCGTTGAGTAGCCCCTGGATGAATTTCCTCCTTTCTTAGGCATTAGTTGATCCTAACTCATTTTTTCTCATACTACTTGTAGAAAGATTAATTTTTTTATACGTCAAATCAAACGATGGATAACTCAGGTTATATTTATATTTGATTGTGAATAATAGTATTTGATCAAAATATATAATTTGCTAAAGACGTTAAAAGATTGAATTGTTATTTACCCCAAAAAAGGTACAATTGAATTTGTTAGTGATTTTAAGAATACGTGGACTGATTTAATATAAAAGATAATAAAGAATTAGAAATAAATAAATAAATAATGAAAATGACAAGATAGGATGTCCTTCCAACATGAAGGTCGAATTCCTTTTATAGCTATGAATACAAGTTATTGAAGTCCGAAAATTTCTCTCAAATTAAATGCCATTAATGCTAATAATGACCTCTTAATGGCTAAAAAGTAACGGCTGCTGGTGTATCTGGATCGGATATACATTGGGTGTCTCCGGAACTTCACCGGAACTTCACTCGGTGTCAACTGGCTCGATCGTATCCGAGTTTACCTCGATTTCTACCTTCCCCCAGTCATGACTCATATCCAATATCAAGTTAATCTATTTACCTCAAATTCTTGTCCCAACCTTGCCCCGTGTCCTGCCGAATTTTCACCGTATACAATTATTATTATTATAAACTATTCTTTTATCCCAAAAATATGGGATACATAGCCTAGGAGCTGTAATTGATACTGATCATATATGAAATTTATTGACCCCTCCCTCAATTTGTCATACATTATCATTGCGGGAAGTTCTAATTTTCAGAAAAAGAGATGTAATCAATGAAAAGAATCCAAAAATTACATAAAACTCTAAAAAAATAGATTACACCTCTGCTTAAAATGGGTATCCTCGAAAAAGTGGAAGTATATAGTCAAGGGAAGGCTTGACCAAATCTTCAAAATTTATTTATCTTTAGTATCAGAAGCCAAAAAATATTCATCCAAGACAATTTTAAAGAAGTGAGTGTTGAAGTGTGTGATCATCTCATCTAAAAACTTAAGCTGTTAAAGAGAGCACACTTTTAATATTTTATTATATTCTCAACATGCCCCCTCACGTGCTGGTCTGATTATTTTCACGGTCCGAACACGTGAATTCATTTTTAATAATGGATGACGGCGAGATTCGATCCCAAGATCTTTGCCTGCTCTGATACCATGTGAAAGTGTGTGACCATTTCATCTAAAAGCTTAAGCTGTTAGAGAGAACACACTTTTAATATTTTATTATATTATAATAAATTGAGCAAGATGAAGCAAAAAGATACTTCCATTAATTGATGAAGAACTGAAATATATACACAGAACAAACTAGCAGTCTCCTCCAACCATACTGACTGAAGATCCCAAGAATTTGGTTCAATGTGAAAACTAAATCGTAAAGGTTCAATTGAGCGCTTCGGTGGAAGCAAGAGCACTTCAGATGATGATTTATGTAAAGAAACATGAATCCAAAGTCGTTCCGGCGATAGACCTTAAAGTGCTACCTGCATGGAGGGTAGAAGTTAAGTTTCCAAAACCTTTAATGATCCTCACCGGTGGAGGTTAGGTTTGTGGAAACTTTTAATGGTGCCTAACACTTGTGAAGTGGGGTATAACAGGATACCTTGTAGGAGACCACATATTTAAGTGCGAGGACTGACCGCCTCAAATGAACACACTTAAGAATCCAATTGTGTCCACGATCACAACGGACAAAACATTAAGAAGAACAGAGTAAGAAAAGTTGTTGTGTTGGTACTGTTGTCTTGGCTTACACTAAACATTGACGGTTCAAGACATCACGTTCACCACACAGTAAGTAAGTCCGATGATATTCAACTAAAGAAGGTTCAAAGCCACGGCTACCTATCCAGTACAACATCGATCCGTCGAAAGATTGTTACAAAGGCACCATGTGAGTGCGCCAAAATCTCTTTTAAGAGGGGATTGTTGGAAATTTATTAACGTGAGTTAAAGTTAATCATATTATTTATGACTCGAATAATTGGGGTCCCACACGTCGGAAATGTCGTTTCCACACACGTGCACACGTTGTACTAAAGACCGTAAATTTCCTTAGTGAAAGAGATATTGGTACGTAAACAAAAAGTCTGACATGAAATGATATACGGTTGTTGGCCAAACGACAAGTGTTTCACGTTGATAAATGAGGGAAGAAGTATACGACGTGTAAAAGATGAAACAAGTTGGAAATCGCCGCGGAGCCTCGAAAGGCCGCGACGCAGAACCATCGGAGCCGCGACGCCTTGGTGTCTGGTGGCTACTAGAAGTCAAGCGCCGCGGCGCCTCCCAGGAGGGGCCGCGACGCTTCGATGGCAGAATGCTCGACGGAAGATGGAAAGTTCTGACTTTTGGGCTGGTTTTGGAGCATTGATCCTCCATTATTTGGCACTTGAATTCAACAATTATTTGGCTGAATATAACCTCTTAATAAGTGCCATTACATGACCTTGATTTAGTTGGCTAGATGAGAGGTCATCTTACACCCAATATAAATTGAGGTCTTAGGCTCAATTGAAGAACACACTTCACACTTGTATAATTCAGATTTCTGAATTCTTCCTCTCTAAACATTCTTTCACACACTCAAAGATTTTTCTTGAGAAACACTTGAGTTTTCTTTGCTCATTTGTTAGTTGTTTTATCTTGGGAGACAGTTTCCCATCACCGTAAAATGATAAATACGGGACAATAATGTCTTAAGGACATAGTGAATATCACTCGACTCAACAACGAAATTGTAACACTACCATATTTACTGTTTCTTGATTTCAGGCTATCAAGATCAAGGAGCTTGGTGCAACTGGAATGAAGACTCAGGATGGACTCAAGAATCATTCAAGAACGAAGATCAAGAACTCACAAGTTTACTGTGACCACAACTCTTGTTGGATACAAGTTTGTTAACTATTGTAATTCATTATTATTTATCCTCTTTCCGAAGCACTAGTAGTAGTTATATACTATTTCCGTATATCGATTGTAACTCACATCAAATATTATATGCTAGGTTCGTCACTTCTCTATTGTTTTGAGTGAGAGTTGTCGAAGGAGCGGATAAGAGTCGTCAAGATGGCCGAATAGATTGTGCCCACGCATGAGCATGGAAATCTGCGCTTTTCCATGTAGAAAAGTTTTGTCTGCCAACAAGCTTTATCGGCAACTGTGACACTAGATTGAACTGAACAACAGTGTTAGAGTTGTTGTCCGTGGAGTCTGCATTTCTTATATTTTCAGGCATGTTAAAAGTGTGCATGTGGTGGTAGTTAGAGGATCGGAAAAAAACTTGGGAGAGTTAAGATGTGAGCTCAGATACCATATAATAAATTGAGCAAGATGAAGCAAAAAGATACTTTCATTAATTGATGAAGAATTGAAATATGTACACGTACGGAACATACTAACAGTCTCCTCCTACGGTGGAACTACACCAAAAATGAAGGAAAATAAAATAATGGACTCCTAAAATAGTGGAAGCAAAAATAACAATCTATGCGGTAAATAATCTAGTTACCTTAAAGAATAAGCAGTAACAACATAAAAGGATAAGCAGTAAAAACGTTCTAATAGTGAGGAAGACTGCTAAAGCAACAAATAAATCAATTAAGTTTTGGAAACTTCATAAAGTGCTATTCTTGTAGTTAAATTTTTGTTTGTCCATTACTGCGAAAAAATGTATCTCTCGTTTTTCATTTTCATTCCCATTAAAATGAAATGATATTAATCCATGTATTAATTACACGATTTTGACTATCAACTATAGATTGGTTAGAAATTAAAATCCAAAAAGAGAGATTTTTACCCCCATTTCTTTGATTGGTCAAGCAAGTGTAGGTGTGAATCTGATGAAAATTTAGATCCTTGTCCATAGGATACAATTTCAGATGAAAAAATTCAAAAAAATTATTTTCTTCCAAAAAAATAGATTCAGAATTAAGGATGATTGTTATACAAGGACGTGCTATAAGAGTAACCCATAATATTTTGTTGGGTGGAATGGCCACAATATGGACATTTTTCTTAGCAAAAATTATTGCAGTAGGACATCATGTATCAACATTGGCGGAGCCAAAATTTTCATTAAGGAATGTCAAAATATTATAATTATGTTGCAACCTCGAATCGAAAACGCGACCTTAGAAATTTGTTGCAATCCCTTAACGTGAATCTTCTGTAAGATGATATTAATCTCCCTTGGAGAGTCTTTCATTAATATCAAGGTATATATATAGTATAATATTCATCCCTTATACAATAGGAATCCTAAGCCATACAAAAGAGGAATCATAGTCTTACCATAATTATATTTACACAATATATGGAAATATTCTAATTATGGGTAGGGAATATATTGTTTCCTATATTTACACGTTTACACACCCCCTCAGTTGGAGTGGGAGGAGACCGGACGCTGAGACTGGATATGAAGTAAAAAAACAACTGTCTGGAAAGTCCTTAGGTAAATATGTCTGCATACTGATAGGATGATGGAACATGTAACACTCTGACATGACCTAGAGCAACTTTCTCACGAACAAAGTGTAGGTCTATCTCAATATGCTTGGTTCACGATCTTTGAACGGATTATGAGACAAATAGATGGCGAGAGATGTTATCACGATACCTGATAGATGCCGACGCAGGACATCGAAGTTCTAAAATAAGTTTCGAGCGACAAATCTCGCTCATTACATTTGCAACGCCTCTGTACTCAGCCTCGGTAATGGATCTAGATAGGGTAGCCTGTCGCTTGGCAGACCAAGAAATCAGATTATCCCCTAAGAAAACACAAAAGCTGGAGGTAGAGCGTCGCGTGTCCAGATATCCTGCCCAATCTCAATCCGTATAAGAGAGCAACCTGTTTGGTGCAGAAGGGTATAGGTGCAAATCATAATCAAGTGTGTCCTTAATGTATCGGATGATACGCTTAAGAGCAGTGAAATGAGACTCCCTGGGGGCTTGCATGAATAGACATACCTGTTGAACAACATAAGAAATGTCTGACATTGTAAATGTGAGATACTGAAGTGCACCTGCAAGGCTCCTATACAAAGTAGGATCGAAGACTGGAGTATCATCCATAGCACTGAGCTTAGATTTTGAATCAACTGGAGTAGGTGACGCAGGAATGCCTACCCGAAGCCAAAGACACCCTTGCAATTCGCCATCTTAGCCCTGTACACGATCTCCTCTGCATACTTACGCAGACACAAAAACATGTGGTTGGCAGACCTGGTCACTGATATCCCAAAAAAATAACTCAGCTTCCCCAAATCAGTCATTGCAAATTCGGACTTAAGCAAGACAATAATCTCATTTTTCAATCTATCCGAGGAGGCAGTCAGAACAATATCATCCACGTACAGTAATAAGTAAGCAGTGCTACTACCTCGATGAAAAATGAAGAGTGATGTATCACTCTTGCTGCATACAAATCCAATCTGCAAAATATACCTGATAAAGCGATCATAACATGCACGGGGAGTCTGTTTCAGGCCATATAGTGACTTACGAAGATGACACACATAGTGCGGGACTGCTGGATGGGTGAACCCAGACGGCTGATGCATGTACACTGTTTCTCTCAGGTCCCCATGTAAGAATGCATTCTTCACATCAACTATGTTGTTTTATATAGCTATAATATTTTTACTTCTTAAAGAATATATGGAAAAACCTGCTTATACTGCAGCTATTAAAAAATGTTTATGAAATTAAAGAAATATTTTATTCCTATTCCCCCTATTTATATTATTGGTGCTGTATTAAACCCGACTATTAAAGTAGAGGGTTGTAAAAGTCTTATTCAAAATATTTATACCTGTATGGACGTACTACCACCTCCAACTCCCAAAAATTTAAATGTTGAGTCACCTATTGAACTAACGCTAGAAGAAGTGTTGAATAGCGTAGAAGATGAATGCAAAAAAGTATATCGGCATTACCAGCAAGAAAGTGCTAGTAACCAACCGACTTTTGTACCATCTTCTTCTTCAACACAACCTAAAAAAAAACAAGCAGTTTCTGTGGCTAGGCCTAGTATTAATTCTATTGAAAGCCTCAGAAATAGAATGTGCGGTGGTAGCAGTGCTAACCAAATTAGTGAGTTCGATGCTTTTGTTTTGCAGGGTAATTTACCTTACCAGCGATTATCAATGAAGAAAGAAAGAAAAGAAGACTTTGAATATTGGAGCGAATGAGAAGACATTTTCGACACTTTCAATGATGGCGAGATATTTTGAACATTCAGCGTCATCAATCGCACGAAGCGCTTTCTGCGGCAGATTTCAAATAGGAAACCTGAGACACTCATTAGCGGAGCGGCTTGGAGATGGCGGTACTATTCAGAGATTGGATACGAGCGGAGGCGAAGGAGGTCTGATCGACGAGATTAACGAAGAAGATGGCGACAACTCTGGCGACATTTTATCGAAGGCATGAGTAGCGGCGTGGAACAATTTGATCAAGATATACCAATTCCAACAGAAGAACCACAAGAAATTATAAAGAAATTAGAAAAATATTTTCAAATTGGTAATTTATTTCATTGCAATTTTAAATTTTTCTATGTCTTTCACTCTTTTGCAATTTTTTCAACAACGATACACTACAATGTAATTTTGAATCTTGTATATTTGATATTTCAATGAAATTAATAATATAAGAGGCACAAAACGATCTTGAGATGTTTTTTTACACTATTCTTGTCTTTGTTTAATTATTTAGTTTATAACTTTATACTTTATAGTTTATACTTTATACTTTATAAATATATTATATATATGAGTATAATACTATAATACTATAATTATAAATTATAATACTATAAGTCTATAATATTATAGTATATGTATATGACATTATGACTATATGACAAGTACATGTTAATGTTACTTTGTTAGTACTTAGTAATTTAGTATTTTTAATTTAGTGAAAAAATAAAAAAAAAAAAAAACACACAAAACCATGCCAGTCCGTCAGGCAGCCGTCGACCCAGTCCCACTGCAGCGGGGCCGGGGCCGGGGCGGACACGATATGGTCCCGCCGACCACTCTCCCGCTCCGCCCGGTAGACCCGCCCATTTTCCCCGCCAGGCCACTTCGGCCTCGCCCCGCAAACCGACCCTGGCGACCACTAGTTCAATCCAGGAAGAATACTGACTGTTTTCATGATCAAGAATAATGGGAATAGAGTTCTTGATGTTTGTAACTGTTAGGGCTGGAAGAAAAGAGGATGACAACGTGGTGGTGGGATTTGTGGAGGTAGAAGATTCAGAAAGTGTGGAAGATTCAGGGATAGCCATTTAGAGAAGAGAGGAATGAAGAAGAAAAACAAAACCAAGAATTTTGTGGAGAGAGGGGAGAGTCGCGGCGCAATACCCGAGGGTGGGGGTGGGTGGTCGGCGGCAGCTTGCTCAAGAGAGAGGGAAGAAAAACAATTCTAGGGTTTTGTGTTTAGGCTCTTGGTACCATGTAAGATGATATTAATCTCTTTTGGAGAGTCTTTCATTAATATCAAGGTATATATAAGTCTGATATTAAATCATCCTCTGATAAGAATCCTAAGCCTATACAAGAGAGAAATCCTAGTCTTACCATAATTATATTTACACAATATATAAAAATATTCTAATTATGGATAGAAAATATATTGTTTCCTATATTTACACGTTTACATCTTCAACCAAGAGATGTCAAAACACACATATATAATCAAAATTTAACTTATCTATATAATGTAATTTTTCGGTAAAGCAATACCCTCGAACAAGGTTAGCTCCGTCCCTGCGTGCCAAACTCTTGACGGCCAAAACTGTTCGATATCTATATTAATAGGAGGTAGTAAAAAACAATGGATAGAATTATCGAAGTACGTACAATTTAGATACCACCGTTATAAATAAAAAAGAATTACTGCTACATATATTTTGTTGTGTTGGGCATTTTCGAGATGAGAGAAGAATGCAAATACGATAACAAAGACTTAAAATTTTAACAAAAGAACATTCATTACCGACACGAAAAAAGCGTCACAACTAAAACAAGAAAAAGATAAAAATGGTTCTTGCAAATACGAGAAACGAAAAGCTCTATTTTCATTGTCTTTGCTACTGTCTTTCTTCTCTCTATTCATGATAGAGATATATCTGAAATTCACCCATTCATATAGCAAGTTACTTCATCAGCAATTCCTCCATGTTCCTGTTGCAGCAAAATCAAACCCCAATTGATGATGTTTCAACACCGAATTTTCACGCTCGTAAAATGGTTGATGAAACTCCTTCATCCCATACATCACCCCATTCCGCCCATTTGCATTGGCCATAAGGCCACCACTGCCACCTGCACTTGCTGATGACTCGTCATGATCATGAATATCTCCAGTTAACCCAAGAAAATCCCTCGTTAGATTTTCACTTTTATGCCAATTGGTCGACATGTTTTCCGACCCAAAACTTAGAAAATCCATCTTGGGAGTCACGTGACCGAGAGTGGCTCTGTTTAGGTGGGCCATAGTTGAATTCACGTGACTCACAGTGGAGTGTGTACCTGTTGGAATCGAAATAACAACATGAAATAAGCATAATATTCTAGTATAATCAGATTGTGTTGTGTATGAGGATTTGCTATTTATAGAAGTCCAAAGATTATAGATAAGGAAGAGTTGTTTTCTACTAATTTTTTTTCCAAAGTAAAACACAATAACTAAAATAAGGTAGAAAATTCAGGGCAAACCTTAACAGTACCTATAGTGGCTGCTTTCTGGAGCAGTGCTGTGGCAGAGAGTTGAGGCGAAGGGATGGAGAAAGAACTCTTGGGAAAAAATGGATGACGAACATGATCTTGGTAAAATTGTAGCGGAGATGAAATCGGGATGTGAATTGATTCTGTCTTGATAGGAACAGGGTGGACAATGTGGTTGTGATCATTTTCTTCATGGGTAGTAGGGTTAGGGTTTAAGGGGATTTGTGAGCCCCATGGATTCCGGGAGATATGGGTTGTCACCGCGGTGACAACCGGTGGAGGGTTCGCAAAATGGCGTTGGTTGGTGGGGTAAGGGAAGAGCGATGATTCGTTGAGATGAAAATTTGGTTCGCCTGTGCCAGCAGAGTTAACGATTGTGGAGGCAATGGCAGCTCTATGCATTAGGGCTGAGTTTGCTGAGAGCCTGGCACTCTCTTCAGCCAAAGCATCGCAAAATGCTCTGTGTGTAACAAAGCTATCCTTCCTGCCAAATGCATTAATGCAATAACACATCATTCAGTCACTCACATTACGTTCAACTTGAACTATATACTAGTAAAAACAAAAATATTGGCACATATATAAAGCTCATAAACTCATTAAATTTAAATTGTGAATTTGCTCCGACGACAACAATATTGACAAGAAATAGAACTATTGCGAGGTAGAAGTAAAGATTTGATCCTTTAGTGTTCCTCACTCTTCATTCGAAACATTAAAACAAATACTAGTAACAATAAATATGGGTGTAATCAAATCTCTGTAAGATAGTACTTTAGAAGGGAATTCATCAAGAATCATAGAGTCATAAGATTAATGGATGAGTTTAACTTTTACACATAAAATATAAAAAAGAGAATTTGCACTATTAGTTCATCACTTAAAAAATGTTTAGCTCCATTTTTCACATAGAGAAAAATTAATAATGACATTTAATAAAGGATTTACTACAATTTACTCAAAGACTGCACATCTAATTAAAGTAAATTTCTATGGACAAGTCAAAAACTTAATTAAGCTACTATTTTTCTTTAAAATTAATCATAGTATGGCCAACACAATTCTGTAATGACTAAAAGAATACACAATAGAGTATATTTAAACAGAGCTATAAATTTCGTAAACAATTTTCCCCTGAAATATATGCACCATAAAATTTTCTTGATTCACAAGAAAAAGATATATAAAAAGCTTCGGATACCTAATTAAAAGGATATAACTGTGCATGCGTTATGAGAGATGCCATAAAGCTTTGATAAAAGGTAAGGAATTCACATAAAAATGGAGTCCTGGAGGGTCAAATTAAAAGTATGTCATGATTGAAAAATGGGTATGATTGCAGTGAGTGAGAAAGAAAGGAGGATAGAGACAAGGCAGTTGACTGATGTTTTAACAATTGCATGCAAAACCAAAGAAAAAAAAGTAATAATATTGGCAGGGACAATATACTGCCTCACCTAAAAGCCCTCTTTGAAATCTGAGCTCTCATACTAATTTTCATATTTTATCAACAATTATATGTGTATTAATTTTTAAATAATAAAAGTATTACTATCGGTGAATAGAAATTAAACTCTCTTCAATTTGTCTTTTTATTTCTTTCTTCTTCATTTTTTACATGGTAGTTATGCACCGGTGGAGCCAGCAAGCAAATTTCAGTGGTGCAGAGATGTTTTTGTGCAATAATTTTTTTTTATTGAAGAAAATTAAAACACACCGTTTCATTCAAAATGACATCGTTTTAATCGAAAATTTCCAGTGTAATTACACCATCTTACTTCACGTGGCTCCGTCACTATAGCTAAGTACAAGTGAATAATGATACCCTCCATTGAAAGTTTTGAAAAACAATGGAGTTTCAAGATTCTCGACCATGAGTCACAAGAAAGCACTCAACTTTTTTTATTTTTTTTTTGCTTCGAGGTGCGCGACGCATGAAACCGCAAACCACGCCAACCGTCAGCTACACAGTGGCATGTGTGATTTCAACCAAGAAGATTTATGCGACTCGTGGCTCGCGCGGTTTGGCGTCCTACTAGTCTTCTGGAAACTTTCTGCTTGCGGGTGTTAACCTTTTTCTTTGATTGGTTTTTAGGATGTCACTCCATTAATAATTATTTAACAAAATTGAATAAAATTAGCCAGGAGAGCTTCTCTCTCCTATCCGTAAGGAATTTAAAAGATAATAAATCATACTAATAGTGTAAAAAGAAAATTATACTGACATTTTATGTAAATAAAAGTCCCAAAAAGGTAACATATAATCCAAATTTCTTGGCATTTTAAATCAAAATTAATCTTTTGGGTGGCAAGTAAATCTAAACCCCTGGCATGGTCAACAGTCAACAAGGACTACTTGTATTTAATTGTGTCCGTTTCTACACTAGCTACCTGCCACAACAATTTTATTTATTTATTAAAAAAAAAATCCGTGCAGTGTTCACACTACTCTTTGTCTAAGAACAGCCACAAAACAAAAACTAAGTACTGCTAATAAAACAAACACAGAACCATCACAAATTGAGCATGTGACATCACAAATTGAGTAAAAACAAAAAAAATTAAAGACAAAAATACACACTAAAAATATATGTAATTAAATCGAATAGTGTGATATATCTGTTAGCGTATATAAATTAAATCGTTTGAAAATTACCTGGAGAAGACGGTTCCACAGTCACATCTATACTCTCTTGTACCACAGGTTTTAGAGTGAGCCTTCCAATCAGACTGAACAGCATAAATCTTGGAACACTTGTCACATTTCCATTTTTTCTCACCATGTTTTCTACAATAATGTTTCTTAATTCCAGTGAGGTCACCAAGTGCCCTGGAAGGATGGTGATGAACACATGTAGGCTCAGGGCAAACATATGCTTTTTTCCTATTTTCTTTGTTGCTCCTTTGCTTCAATTTCCATGGAAGGTTATGGCCTCTCCTATGAAGCTGAAGATTTTGATCCCTTTGAAATCCCTTGTTACAAATCTCACACACAAATCGATTTGTTGCTAAAAGGGTCTTTGGTGATAAAGCAATCACTTCAGCATCTGGATCTGTACATAACAAACAATCAACATTGAAATTTGTAACCATTTTTTTTCAAGAAAAAAAAATCAATTTAGGTTATGTATAGACTTTTTTTTTTCCGCACCTCGTCGCAAAAATCACGGGATATCAAGATTTAAATTTAATCCGAGACCAAAAAATAGCAATCTAGGTTATGTATGTAAACTTTTTCTGTCCACCTAGGGGTGAAAAATCATGGGATATCAAGATTTAAATCACAATTGACACCAAAAAGAGATTTAAAAATCAATCTAGGTTAGGTATGCAATTATTTTTTGCACCTACTGGTGATATATCACGGGATATCAAAATTTAAATGGCAATTGAGACCAAAAAAGATTTAATAAAATCAATCTAGGTTATGTATGTAATTCTTTTTTTCATTTTTGCACCTAGAGGTGAAAAATAATGGGATATCAAGATTTAAATCTCAGCCGAGACAAAAAGTAAAAGAAAATAAATCAATTGCAAGGTTATGTATTTATACTTTTTCTTTTTTTGCACTTAGCGGTGAAAAGTTATGGGATTTCAAGATTTAAATCACAACTGAGACAAAAAAAGATTAAAAAAAACAATCTAGTTTATGTATGTATATAATTGTTTTTTCTTTTTTGCACCTAGCGGTCAAAATCATGAGATATCAAGATTTAAAAATGTTTAGTCTTAATCCTTGATCGATAGGTAGAGTTAACTCGATACTTGTATTGGTGGAAGCTGTAATTAACAGGTCCAAGTAAAATAGTCGAGACGTGCACAAAGTGCGCTAGACACCACAATTTATTTATTTATGAAAAAAAGAATGTAGATTTTATATTTTGAGTACCAGGATTTCCAGGGAGGCTTCTCTTCTTCTTGATCTTTTGTGACTGCTGATTTGAGATGTTTTGAGCCATGGAAGAAACACTAGCTTCTTCAGAGAACATAACAGGTTGATGAGAGAGTACTGAAGAAGACTCTAATAAAGAAAAGCAACCGCTATTAGTAATGCTCTGATGATACATTTGTTTGTTCCTCTCTTGTTGTTGATTCATACTTATATATATATACTACTAATAAATACAAATCTAACACCTACTTCGTGTAACAAACTTCGGTTTTATGAACCAACAAGTGGAGCAAACGCTAATTCAGATACAGAAAATCCAAATTATGGATTACAACACAACTAAGCATGGATTTTGTTTTGGAGTAAAACAGGTGGCACTGACAATTAGCTAGTAAATTTGTTAAGATAACACCAATAAAATAAAATAAAGAGAAGAAGGAAGAAAGAACAAAAGAATTATCTCTCGTGAAGTATGAAGGTGATGGGTGATTCTCAAAGTCACTATCTAACAATGGATATATAGCTTGTTCAGAGCAAAATTGCAGTAGCAAAAATGTAAAGAAAGATAGCAGAATGGACAATAGGTTGGGCTTATAAGTAGTATTGCTTGCTATATACTCGCTCCGTCTCTGTCTCCATTTATGTGATATATTTGATACGAAATTTAAGATTTAAAAAAATGACTTTTAAATTTTATATTTTAAAATATATTAAAAATATATGTGACCGTAAATGATGTTATTAAGGATAAAATGAAGATTTTAAAATTAAATTATTATTCGGGACTAACATAAAGAAAAAACTGTCATATACATTGTAACGGAGGGAGTACATATTATAATACGACCCCACTTTGGTTATTTACCCTTACGACCGAACAAGTTACTCAATACTACTCTTTTTTGTAGCTATCAATCTATCTATATATGTAAATAAAGGGAACCATCACCAAGGATAACTAAGTTGATGAAGTAGGAGAGCGTGAGACCGAAAAATTACGAGTTCAATTTTCTCTGTCAACACATTTTTGGTTGAGTGCATCACACATTGGCATCGAGTGTGATTTACGTGGTTTCTGTTATTGTGTCGATTCGAGAGTTTCTGGTCACACTTATAATAAAGTAGCGGCTGCGGGTTCCCCGTTATCAAAATATATATATATCGTATATAACGAAATTATAATCAGTAGGTAGAGAATTTGTACAGTTTACAGAACGTGATGATTACTATGACAGACTAAGTTTGAAGGGTTGGAAATTTTTGAAGGTGATCAAAAAATGATTAAGAAATAATAAAAATTAAATTTAACTTATAATACGCTAATTATATAAACTTTATATATGCATTTAACTTGTTTCAGCACATAACTTATCTTTTGTTTTAGGTTATTAATTTTGAACTTTTGAACTACCCGCCGTTATCTTTTAGGTGGTTTGATGGTATTACCAAAAAAAGAAATTAGCTATAAAATTTATCAATAAACTATTGCTAATTAATAGTTCGTAATTAACAAGATTATTTTTCATAATTTATATTGCTAATTTATTAATTATTAAATAAAATTAGCAACAAATTTTTACATTTTAGCAATATATATTGTCCATAGCTAATTCTGTTTTTTTTTATATCTATAAAAATATAAAATAAGATATTTTAAAAAATGATCGAAAAAGATGAGGAAGCTAGAAAAAGTAACAGGGTTCTGCAGGGAGGTCTGGGGGATGAGGCCAGAGAGAATCCCAAACACACATTAATTGATTTTTTTTTTCCTAATTATCCAACTAAACTTTCCCTTTTAATTATTTTCTAGTCTGACATTTTAACTTTCTGTCTTTTCTTTGATGCCTGTTATAAAACACCCAAATCCTAGAAAGAGTCTTGATTTTGAATAATATACTAATAATGATATGTGACTTACACAATGAATTTACGGGAATAATATACTATTATCACTAGTGTTTTAAAAGGATAAACTATACAAATTACAATAGTTAACAATCTTGTAGCCAACAAAAACTACAAAACTTGTGAGTTCTTGATTCTTCTTAGATCTACGTCCTTAAGTCTGTCTTATGTCTTTTGTCTTGAATTTTCAATCCAAGTACTACAAATTCTTTGATCTTGATAACCTGGAATCAATAACCACTAAATCTGAAAAGATAAGAACAAGTAAGTGGTTTGCTGAGTCGATTGATGTTCAATCTGTCCTTAAGACAATATTGTCCCGTATTAATCCTTTAACGGCTATTGGAAACTTGTCTCCCAAGATAAAACAACAACAAACATTTGAGCAAATGATAACTCAATTGTTTACTATAAAAGAAGAACCTTTGAGTGTGTGAAAGTATGCTAGAGAGGAAGAGATATTCAGAAAATTTTGAAAGTATACAAGTGTTAAGTATTTTTTGCAAATGAGCCCAAGACTCCATTTTATAGTGTGGAGAAGATGACCTTCCACATAGCCAAGTAATGACCTTGAATGACCATATAATGACCTTGATTGGGGAGTTACAATTCAGCCAAATAATGGCTAAATTCATGAGCCAACTAATGGAGAATTAATGCTCCAAAGTTCAAAAATCAGTTTTATTTCTTCTCCAACGGTCTGAAACAGTCATAGCGCCGCGACCCTGCAGGGAGGCGCCGCAACACCTAAACTTCAGAGAGTTTTGGGCGTCGCCAGCGCCGCGGCTCCGACGTTGAGGCGCCGTAGCCCTTCGAGGCTCCGCAACATTTTTCAACCTGTTCATCTTTTACACATCGTAGTACACTTCTTCCTTCATTTACCAACGTGAAATCATTGTCATTTGGTCAATAATCGTCTATCATTTCATATCTCAAACATATCGTATATGTATCAATATCTCTTTCACTAAGAAAATTTGCGATCCTTGGTACAACGTGTGCACATTTATGAAAACAACGTTTCCGATGTGCAGGACCCTAAATATTCGAGTCATAATTAATAGAATTAACTTTATTTCACGTTTAATAAATTTTGGATAAGTATAGTAAAAGGGATGCTTAGGAGAATGAGAAGCTTAAAAAAGTTTGAGAAAAATATTGGGAATTTGGGAAATTCATGGTGCTACTAAAAGCCTAAAGGCAAATTAAAGGTGATAGCAGCTAATAAAGTAAGACTGAAGATTATCACCTACAGCGAATTAATAAATATTCTTTACATATCTTTTTTTATAACCCCACGGGCCACCAGGCCTAAATCATCGTGATTGAATATTACCAAAGACAAAAACTTCAAGTAAAGTTTGCTCGAGGCATAACTAGTAATCACGTTTTTATTAGGTATCTTTACCGAAATAACCGATCAAAATTCACTATTTATTTTTCTAGCATATATATATATATATATAAACATAATATACATGATTATACATTACTATATATCTGATAATAATTATCGTATTAATTTGTGATAGTCATGACTTTCTTTTTTCCAGACATCTTTATCATGCTTTTACTAATATTTTACCATGACTTTTATACAACTTTAAATTGCTTGTCCTTGTGCCGAGGATCTATGATTATCGGAAACAACCTCTGTACCTCCCATGATAGGATAAGGTATGTGATAGAATAATTAGTAATCAATTAGTATAATTAGTAATTATTATAAAATTAGATGTATATGATAGGAGGTAAAATAGTTAATTAGGAAGATTAGCATTATCTTGGAAAGAAAATTATGCATGATCTTCTCCTTATCACCTTGTATAGTTGTATATTAACCACATTTGTGGAAGATGAATATTGGGAAAAATATTCTATCAATTCTAATTATTCTTACATGGTATCAGAAGATTAGAAAAACGATCCTATCCTAAAAAAAACTCCAAAAATATTCGGCCACCCCCTTCACCATTCCTCCAGCGGCCTACCACCAAAACTTCCCCTTTTATTTTTTATTTTCTTCTCCATTTTCCGGTCAATCATGTCGGAATCCAAATTCATATTTCATCCCGCTCTTGCCGTCTCTAATATCAAAACACATATTTCCATCACTCTTGAGATAGAATTATGCAACTTGGGCAGATCTCTTTAAAATCTGTTGCCGTTCCCACCGGGTTATTCATCACATAATTCCACCGAAAAAAGGCAAAGAGAATGTCTTAAAAACCGATGATGAAAAAGAACTTTGGAAAATTCTTGATGCCACAGTTCTCTCGTGGATTTATGCAACTATCTCTAGTGATTTGTTGCACACAATTATGGAGCCTGATTCTACGGCAATGGAGGCCTCGAATCGCTTGCGGGATATTTTTCAAAACAATAAAAATTCTCGCGCTGTCACATTGGAGCAAGAATTCTCCACCACCGACATGACGAATTTTCCAAATGTGTCGGCATATTGTCAACGCCTCAAAGTTTCATCGGATCAACTCAAGAATATTGATTTTACGATCACTAACAATCGATTGGTTCTACAATTGGTTGCCGGACTTACCGACACATATAGTGGCGTGGGAACGCTCATCCGACAAAGTAATCTTCTCCCATTGTTTTACCAAGCCCGCTCTATGCTCATCCTTGAAGAGGCGAGTTTTGCCAAAAAGACCACAACTGTATCAAACTCTGTCATGATTGCCGCCCTGATACATCAAAATGCTACCAATTTTGAACCACAACAAAATCGAGGACAAAAAATGAAATGATGGTAAAAATCGCAGAGGAAATCGTGGTCCAGTCCAGTGAGCCTGACATTGGCCTTGGGCTATGCCACCGTGTTCAATCCCGACTGGAAACTGGGCCAGGCCAGTCCCCAGGCCCACTGGCCAATCCACTCAAAATTTCCAAAACCATTTTGGTAGAGCGATAGCGATCTGGCGATCTTTGGGCGGCTATCGTCGATGGCAGGAGGCCTATTCGACAGTGGTCCACCCAAACGGATATTGAGTCCACCATGCACACTTTTGGACTTAATCCGCCCGACGTAAATTTGTATATGGACTCCGGAGCGACGTCTCACATGACGTCTTCCCAAGGTAATCTCTCATCCTATTTTAATTTGAGCAAAAATAATGGTATAATTATCGGAAATGGTCATTCTATTCCAATTCGAGGTTATAATTCTACTATTTTTTCATCACCAAACTCACCACTAACCTTAAAGAATGTTCTTCACACTCCACAATTAATTAAAACTTGGTACTTGTTAGAAAGTTTACTACTGATAATTGGGTGTCTATTGTTTTTGACCCTGTTGGATTTCCAGACGGAGAAACTTCTCATGAGATGTGATATCAAGGGGAGCTCTATCCAATAACCTCACCCATTACACAATCCAAGTTACCAACTACTTTTGCAGCTTTTGCACCCTCATTATGACATGAAGTTTGGGCCATCCGGGAGCACCTGTGTTAGCCTCTCTTAAACAAAATAATTTTATTTCTTATACTCAAACACAAACTTTGAATAAGTGTCGTTCATGTCCACTTGGTAAACATGTTCAATTGCTATTTGTTTCCTCAAATTCATGCATAGTTATGCCTTTTGATATTATCCATTGTTATATTTAGACTTCACCCGTTTTGAGCTTTTCAGACCATATATATTATTTACTTCTATTATATGATTACTCTAATTTTTTGTGGAAGTTTCCCTTGTCTAAAATATCACAAGTTTTTTCCACATTTCTAAAATTTAGAGCATTCATCCAAAATCAGTTTGAACGGTCGATCAAAAATATTAAATGTGACAATGGTAGGGAGTTTGAAAATAGATATTTTTGGGATTTTTTCAACTCTCATGGTTTAAAATTTCGCCTTTCATGTCCCGACACATCCTCACAAAATGGAAAGACGAAACGAAAAATACGAACCATAAATAATATTGTTCGAACATCCCTTGCCCATGCATCATTACCCTCTTCATTTTTGCACCATGCACAACAAATGACCACATACTTATTGAACATACTTCCCCACTGGAACTTGTCTTATCAAGCTCCACTAAAAATTCTCTACCCACGGGACTCATTTTACTCTCATTTACGGGTATTCGAATGCTTATGCTATCCTTTTTTTCCATCCACTACAATTACCAAACTTCAACCCCGGTCTACCTTGTGTTTTCTTGGGATATCCTTCTAAGCATCGAGGTTACATATGTTACGACCTTTTTTCTAATAAAATAATTATAAGTCGTCACATAATTTTTGATGAATCAAATTTCTAATTTGTCAAAATGCACAAGTCCGGACCTTATACCTATGATTTTATTATTTTAGCCGATCTTATTGGTTTGGGCCAACTGGACCCAAAGCGATGGCGACCACGATGCAATGTCTAGCAACCGGGCCTTGATCCCGGCGCAACTCGATCGGCACGCGATTTCATTACCACATGCAGCGGTGGCTTGGGCCGCGACCCAGTTTCCTACCACCTTCCAGGTGGTGCAACCCAACGACCCAAAATACTATCCAACGACCCGTTATCCGAAGCCAACACGGTATTATCAAACCCAACACCAATATAGCTTACACACCCAAGTCTCAAAATCCCATTACCTCGTAATTTAGTGTCTGCTATTCATGACCCGAATTGAAAAATGGCTATGTATGATGAATTTAATGCTCTTATTAATAATAGGACGTGAAAATTTGTACGTCATCCTCCTAATGCTAATATAATTCGGTCTATGTGGATATTCAGTCACAAAGAAAATTCTGATGGTACATTTGAGCAGCATAACACCCGTCTTGTAGGTGATGGTAAGACACAATGTGTTGACATGGATTACGGTGAGACGTTCAGTCTGCATAAACCAGCAACTATCAAAACAATTCTTAGTCTGGATCTCTCAAAGGCATGACAACTTCATCAATTAGATGTTAAAAATGCCTTCTTCTATGTACAACTAAATGAAACGGTATACATGTACCAACCTTTGGGATACATGGACTCTAAATATCCCAATCATGTATGCCTCCTCAAGAAATCATTGTATGGGCTAAAGCAAGCCCTCCAGGCATGGTACAAGCGGTTTGTGGACTTTGTTTCACATAATAGTTTTTTCAACAGTCGTTCCAACGAAAGTACATCATGTCACAGCTTGAATTTGAGTTTACAATGAAGGATCTAGGGCCACTGCACTATTTTTAGGCATAGATGTGACCCGTCACACATGTGGTTTATTTCTATCCCAAAAGAAGTACGCAACTGAGATTGTTGAACGTGCTGGCATGTCCTTCTGTAAACATTCGACCACTCCGGTGGACACCAAATCCAAATTTAGTGCATCCTCCGACAACTCATTTGTCGATTCAACACTGTATCGCAGCCTGACAGGGCCCCTACAATATCTGACATTCACTCGACCGGATATTTCTTATATTGTGCAATAGGTGTGTCTCTTCATGCATAATCTGGCGGATGATCATATGCAAGCTTTCAAATGCATAGTGCGTTACATTCAGGGTACTCTCGAGTATGGCTTGCATTTATACCCTCGTCGACATCTACACTTGTCTCCTACACGAATGCCAACTGAGGAGGTTTTTCAGACAACATACGTTCCACCTTCGATTATGGCATATTGTTTGGTAATAATTTGGTCTCATGGTCCTAAAAAAGACAGGCCACGTTATCGAGGTCCAGTGCCGAAGCAGAATGCCGATGTGTTGCCAATGTTGTATCTGAATCGTGTTGGCTTCAAAATCTTCTACTTGAGCTCCACTACTCGATTCCGAAAGCTACATTGGTGTATTTTGATAATGTTAGTGTCATCTACCTGTCCGGAAATCCAGTCAATCATCAACGCAAAAAAATATTGAGCTGGATATCCACTTTGTTCGTGAAAAAATTTCACACGGACAATTGCGGGTGCTACATGTCCGTCGCGCTATCAAATCGCAGATATGTTTACTAAAGATCTTCCGCTGGTGTTATTTGAAGATTTTCGGGATAGTCTCAACATCTGTTTGCCTCCCGCTTCGAATGCGGGGGAGTGATAGAATAACTAGTAATCAATTAGTGTAATTAGTAATTATTATAAAATCAGATGTATAGGAGGTAAAATAGTTCATTTAGCATTATCTTGGAAAGATAATTAGGCATGATCTTCTCCTTATCATTTACTTAATTGTAGCCTTGTATAGTTGTATATTAACCATATTTGTGGAAGATGAATATTGAGGAAAATATTCTATCAATTCTAATTATTCTCACAGTTTAGTCTGCATACACTCTACCCTCCTTAAACTCCACATTGTGGGATTTCTCGAGATATATTATCGTTATTGTTATATATCCGCTAGTTATTTTTAATTAAGCGATTGAGTGAATGATTATTTATTTTAGGTTTATTCTTCTTTTGTTATTATCCTCGCCCCTATAGTCCTCTATTGAATGAAAATATGTAGATGTTGCAAAAGGAGAAAAACGCATAAAGAAAATATCACATTTAGAGCTATTCCATTTTCAAGTAATTGGAATTTGGTGAATATATATATATAAAATAATGTTGAGTTTCAATATTTAAAAGGTGTCTTCGCCAAAATAAACGAAGTTGGGAAGGTCTTTTTTCATTTTGCAAGCTGTCCTTTTAAGTGTCGCAACTCGCAAATGATTTTCTTTTTTCATAATTAAAAGTACTATTTTATTGATGTACTCCCTTCATTCACTTTTACTTGACGATTATTGATTTTACATATCCTTAAGAAATAATAAATGAAGTACATAATTTACTATAATACTCATATTAATTGGTGCATAATTTTAATGAATTTAAAATAAGTAATTAATACTATAGAGAAAAAGAGGAAAGAGAAATTATCTTTTCTTAATATGCTAAAAGTTATTAGTAAAAGTGAAACTCTATTTTTAATATAGTGAATTAGTAAAAGTGAACAAAGATGAATAAGTTAAATGCAACATTCTCTATTGTCATGATCCTCGCAAGAAGTTTAGCTATCAAGAAACAGTAATTAATATTCCTTCTAATTAATATTCAATGATATATACTGACGAACCCTTTTTTTTTCGTTTTATGTTCCGTCTTTTCATGCCTTTTTATTCATATTATCCCCCTAAAATTTATTTCGTGTTTCAAATATTAGAATAAATATATGATGAATAAATATATGATGAAGTAGAACTATTCCTATCAAGATGACAGACATACCTAGTTTCTTAAATTAATAAATCAACTTCCTTCTCTTTTATACATATATAATAATATAACAATATAACAATAACATACCCGGTGAAATCCCACAAAATAGTATATAACAATATACAATAGCATATTCAGTGAAATTCCACAAAATAGAATCTGGGAAAAGAAGGGATGTAACCTGAGAACTTCCGAGAAGGTCACCCATTCTAGTACTACTCTAATCAAACATGCTTAACTTGATAGAATCCGATACGTTAGTATTGATATTGTAAGATGATATTAATCTCCCTTGGGGAGTTTTCTCATTAATATCAAAGTATATATAGTGTACAATATTCATCACTTATACAATAGGAATCCTAGACCTAATCACAATAGGAATCCTAGACTTACCATAATTATATTTACACAATAGGAATCCTAGACTTACCATAATTATATTTACACAATATATGGAATATATTCTAATTATGGGTAGGGATACAATTGTTACTACTATATACACGTTTACACCCCCCCCCCCCCCAGTCGGAGCGGGAGGAGGCCGAATGCTGAGACTGGATCTGAAGTCAAGAAATAACTGTCTGGGGAGTCCTTTGGTAAATATATCTGCATACTGATAGGATGATGGAACATGTAATACTCTGACATGATCTAACGCAACTTTCTCACGAACAAAGTGTAGGTCTATCTCAATGTGCTTGGTTCACTTATGTTGAACTGGATTATGAGAAAGATAAATGACAGAGATGTTATCACAATACACAATAGATTCCTGACGCAAATGACACTGAAGTTCTAACAGTAAATTATGAGCCAATAAATCTCAGCTACCACATTTGCAACGCCTCTGTACTCAGCCTCAGCACTGGAACGAGATGGGGTAGCATGTCGCTTGGCAGATCAAGAAATCAGATTATCCCCTAAAAATACACAAAAGCTGGAGGTAGAGCGTCGCGTGTCCAGATATCCTGCCCAATCTCCATCCGTATAAGAGAACAACCTGTTTGGTGCAGAGGGATATAGGTGCAAATCATAATCAAGTGTGCCCTTAATGTATCAGATGATATGCTTAAGAGCAGTGAAATGAGACTCCCTGGGGCATGCATGAATAGACATACCTGCTGAACAACATAAGAAATGTCTGACATTGTAAATGTGAGATACTGAAGTTCACCTGCAAGGCTCATATACAGAGTAGGATCGAAGATTGGAGTACCATCCATATCACTGAGCTTAAATTTTGAATCAACTGGAGTAGGTGAAACTTTGCAATTCGCCATCTTAGCCCTGTACACGATCTTCTCTGCATACTTACGCTGACACAAAAACATGTGGTTGGCAGACCTGGTCACTGATATCTCCAAAAAATAACCCAGCTTCCCCAAATCAGTCATTGTAAATTCTGACTTAAGCAAGACAATAATCTCATTTTTAACCCGTCGGAGGAGACAGTAAGAACAATATCATCCACGTAAAGTAATAAGTAAGCAGTGCTACTACCTCGATGAAAAATGAAGAGTGAGGTATCACTTTTGCTGCATACAAACCTAATATGCAAGATATACCTGACAAAACGATAATACCACGCACGGGGGACCTATTTCAGGCCATATAGTGACTTACGGAGACGGCACACATAGTGAGGAACTGCTGGAAGGGTGAACCTAGGCGGCTGATGCATGTAGACTGTCTCTCTCAGATCCCCATGTAAAAATGCATTATTCACATCAAGCTGATGGATCGACCAGTGTTTGCCCATGACAATACTCAAAACTGTGCGAATGGTAGCCGGTTTGACAACCGGACTGAAGGTCTCACCACAATCAATGCCCTTCTGCTGATTTGTGCCATTAGCCACAAGTCGTGCCTTATACCTCTCAAGATCTCTACTGTCTCTGAATTAGTGACGAAATAGCCACATGCAACGGATCACATTTAACCCGTCAGATCTAGGTACTAGATCTCATGTGTGCTATTTAGTTAAAGCATTGAATTCCTCAATCGTATTCCAATTAGGGTTTTGTTTGGCCAATTTAGGATTCTTGAGAATTTGGAAAATAGTTTGGGCAGACAAGTTAAATTGGACTTTGGGTTTGAAGATTCCATGCTTGACACGAGTTTCCATTTGATGAGTGGGGACAATGGGAGGCTCCAAGACTGTGGGATTGGTTGGATATGAAGAAGGAGGGGGTGACACCGTCGGAGGTGTCGCAGCTCCATGATCAAGGGCCGCGACACTGGAGGAAGCTGTCGGAGGCATAGAGGCGCCGTGATCAGGGGCCGCGGTGCTGGAGGACTGACCGGCCTCTCTGAAGTTTTGGCGCCGCGGCGCCTCATCACTGGTGAATCAGGACTCTGCTCGCAGGAGTTTTGGCGCCGCGATGCTGACGCTGACGAAGAACCATTGGGCAGAGAATGTGATTCTGTAGTAGTGCTATGATCTAGTTGACTGAGAATGTGGGGACAAATGGCAGGCTCGTCAAGAAAAGAGTAATTCGGTATTTGGAACTTTTTAAGATTCGAAAACGGGAATGTGGTCTCGTTGCATATGACGTGACGAGATATGTGGATCTGACGAGTGGATAAGTCATAGCATAGATAGCCCCTATGGTTCGGCGGGAAGCCTAGGTAGACACATGGAGTGGACCGAGGGTCTAGTTTGTGAGGGGCAGTAGAGGCAAGGTTTGGATAGCATAGACAACCGAATATCCGGAGATGATCATAAGAAGAGACTCTATGATAGAGGATTTCAGTAGGGGTCATATTGTGAAAGGTGCTAGTTGCGAAAATATTGAGAACGTATTATGACATTTTAGCAGCATAGACCCAGAAGGACGGAGGTAGGGAGACATGAATTAATAGAGTGCGAATCATATTGTTAATGGTGCAGATGATTCTTTCAGCTTTACCGTTTTGTGGGGAGGTGTGGGGGCAGGAGAAGCGAAAGACCATGCCATTATTAGTACAAAAATGGTGAAACATAGAGTTGTAGAATTCACGACCATTATCGCACTGAGAGGATTTTATACCTTTTTTCAAACTGTGTTTGAATGAATGTTCGAAACTCAAGAAATTTGGCAAACACTTCCGATTTAAATTTGAGATGATACAACAAAAAAAGTGAGAAAAATCATCTAGTAAGATAAGATAGTATTTATGACCTAGAGAACTAACAATAGGTGATATCCATAAATCGGCATGTATAATATCAAATGGTGCAAAAGTAACACTAGTAGATGATTTAAATGGAAGACGATTATGTTTGCCTAAAGAACAAGAAACACAGGTTTGGGAAAACTTTCCATTATAAGTAATAAAATTATTGCCTCTAAGAAAATTAAAAACTGGGGCTCCTGGATGACCAAGCCTATTATGCCATATTGAAGAAGAAATGGCCGCTAGAAGACGGGAGAGCAAGATCTGGCAGCGACAGTGGAGGTGAGAGTGAATGAATAGAGATCCCCCGCGATATTGCATCTCGTAAGAGGTGTCCCCATATGAAGATCCTTCATAGTGAAACTAAAAGGGTCAAAATCAACAGAGACATAATTATTACGAGTAAATTTGCGGATAAAGATTAGATTTTTAATTACATGTGGGGAATAAAGGGTATTTTTAAGGGGGAATGGATTATGAGGTGGTGTGTAGGATATACCATAACCCTTTATTGGAATGCGGTGACCACTACCAACTGTCACAAATTGAGGATGCTTTAAACCAAATAGTTTGGGAATTTTACATACAGACCGGGTGAGGTGAGAAGTGGCTCCGGAGTCCATGTACCAGTTGTTGTCAGGCTGTTGCATATTGAGACTGCTGAAGGCTTGATCCAACTCAGTGGGTGTTATGCTAGACGAGGGCTGCTGAAATCGGTTGTGCATGAAGTGGGCTTGCTGCGGGTACTGGACTTGCCGAGGGCCTGGACCCAACAACCCATAGTGGTAGTACTGGTTAAAGGGCTGCTGATGCGAAGTGCGGCTTAGTCGCGGCCATCTTGATCTTGTTAGCCAGTGCCGATTGATTCTGCGGGCCCTGTTGTTGTTGTTGCTGATTCTGCTGTCCGCGACCCTTGCCACGACCACAACCTCCTCTGCCACGGCCCTTGCCATCCTTTCCACCGCGTCCCTGCTGCGGTTGAGAGTTTTTTGATGGCGTTGGATCTTGTGGGCGCGTTTCGACAGCTAACGCCTTCTGATTGTGTTAATCTTGCTTAGCACGTCGAGTCTCTTCGAGCAACAACTGCAAGCGAGCTTTGTTAAAATTGGGTAGCGTATCTTTCTGTTGAATCATGGTGGCTAACGTATCATAGTCGCCTTTGAAAAGGCCTACAATCAATTGCAACACCATTTTAGTGTCCGAGACAGGCGTGTCAAAGTTGGAGAGTTGATTCGCCAGTAGTTTCAACTGTCTGCAGTACTCAGTCATGTTGGAGAAATTTTCAAGGCGTGTATTGTTAAATTATTCCTTCAAATACACCGCACGAGTGTGCTTGTTATCTTGAAAGATTTCCTTCAAGAGGTTCCATAAATCACGGGCCAGATTTCATGATAATAAGAAGAAGATCCTGAGAAGATAAAATTATTTTATTCACAACACACTCGATCAAGCTTAAAATCTGCCAAGTGTCTATCCAAATGACTTGATCATTATATCTCATCTATATTAGTTGACAACAAGACCATATACTAGATATGTCTATTGCGTTGACCAACGACTTAGTCAACCTAATATCACTGAGAAACTGAGTGCTCTCTCGAATATACATTCGAGGAATGAATTCTAATCTTGGCTCAATTACCACTTTTAAGCCACTTCGCAATATACCCACTACAAGTCGTATCTCAACATATAAGGCATTTGAGTTTAGGACAAGATCAAATTATATTACTCTGCAGACAAGGTGTGTATCGACCTCAAGTCTAAGAACTTCTATCTCCCACACGCTGATCATACTTTAGACATTGTATAACAAACAATATATCAGCAGGGTATACTAATACTTTCATAGTATCCACATGTGCATCACGATTAACCATTACTCGTTGCAGGTGAGACATACTATATCCTCTAAGGATATGATGCAGACCACATGTCGACATATCACATATCATCAATATTCCATTCTCGATGATCATTAGTCGAGGCTATTTTAAGAGTTACGTTATAATATTAATAGCTCACACTATTAATAACAGCGTAACCTCTAGGGATGCATATTATAGAATATTATAAACAATCAACTAACAATTCAATAATTGCAAATGTCAAAATATTAATCTCCGTTAATAATAATACGAATGTGTATAAAATATATTTATCCTAATTCAGATTGTCTCTAGGACATAAATGTACTTTCAGCTTCCACCATCATAATATTTGAATAGATTATATACAAATATTTTTGGGATAATATCTTTCCCTTACTTACCAAATATCAAAAACTAATAAAACAATCGCTTATTTTTCTAGAAAACTTTTTCCAAAAAAACAAACAAACATTTTCCTTCGTACCAAGCACATCCCATGTCCTTGTGTTTTGTCGAGTAGTCCATTTGAAATAGTGATTCACTTGTAAAGCTTACCAAAACGCATCATCCTATACTAAATTAACTTTTATCTTCTTGTTCTTTTTCTCATCATTTTTTAAAGGGACGGGAGTGTTGAGATATATCACATATATACATTGTGTATATATGTGGTTAGGTAGTTAGATATTAAGAGTTCACTGTATATCATTAGTATACAACATATACAATGTTAGTTAGTGGTTATAGTTAGTGGTTATTTCTGAAATGGTTATATTTGCAAATTAGTTATTATAAATAGAGAGTAGTTGTTGTAATATTGGGTTAAGAGAGGAAATAATACAGAATTGTAGAAGAGCACTTCAGCTCCCAAAATATCCTCTCACGTTCTTAGCCTCCTTCTCATTCTTCTCTCAAACCTTTTCATTTTCGTTCCTTCTTCTCAATTGCTTTGCCCCAGCAAACTTTAACATGGTATCAGAGCCAAGTGCTGTATAGATCGATCCAATTACATTGAGGAGTTGATCGAAACTGAAAAATTGGAATCGCGATTTTCGACTGAAAATCGGAAAATCGAAATCGAAGAAACTGAAACTGTTGTTAATCGATTGGTACTAAGGGGTTGATTCAAATCGATTCAAATCGAAGGGAGAGATCGAGAAAACGAAGGAGTTTCTTCTGAAAATTCTGAAAAATCGAAAATCAAATTGAAGGATATCGATTGAAGGAGTTGATTCAAACAGAATCGAAAAGTCAAATTGAAGAAGATCGATTGAAGGAGTTCAATCGATCAGCGAAGAAGTTCAAAATCGGAGAATCAAACGTTTTTCTTTGAAAAAAGAAATCGTAAAATCGAAGGAGCGAATATTGAGGTAATCTCTATAGTATATCGATCGATTTTGTTGCGAGTGACAACAGAATCGACAGAGATTCAAAGTCGATTCATCCTATTTTGTTTACTGTTTTTTTTCGATTATCGCATTTGTCGATTTAGTCGGATGGAGATATTATCGTTTTATGCGGATACACTCCGCCTTTGGCTATCGTTGCGACGACGAAGATCGCCGTAAATAGTCGAGTTGATGGAAATTCAACTTCATTTTGTATTTGTGTTGGTGAAATTGGCGGATTGGAGAAAAAATGTCGTTGTGTTGTTGATAGTCGTTGTTATGTTGTTTGTTGCTCTTCAGCGACAATTGTTGTTCTGTGTTGGCTTGCTGATCTTGATGTGGCCTCTAATGTTGGTGAATTGGTCAGTGACTGAAATAGTCGATGATTTTGTGTTAGCTTACGCAGTGTGGTTATTTCATTCTTCTTGCCATTGTTTTAGTTGTTACTGCTGCTATTATAGCTACTGATAATGTATTTCTGTGGTTGAGAAGACCATAGAGTAGGAAATGTCTATCGATAGAAGGATTGATGAGTTCTTAGCGACAAACAGACTGAGAACCGAGGGATACTTCGTCGGAGACTAGATATGAATAGAATAGTATGCGTGATGAGAATCGGGAGATTCTCTAGTCCAAGAATGACTAGAGAACGAAGAGGTTCTTGCCGCTTATCAAATTCTGCTGGTGCTGGTTCAGAATTGTAGTCTGCTGGTGCTGTTTCAGAACAAATTCATAGAGAGAATCGAGAGATTCTCTAGTCCGAGAGAGACAAGAGAACGAGGGGTTCTCCGTCAAGATGAATCCAGTGGTTTCTGTCAAATTAAGAATAGAAACTAAGATATTCAGTTTATAAAAGCTTGTATTAGCGATATGATGGCTTTGGTTGAATCGAAATTATAGTGTTCGATATTCTTTGCTGCCACCGTACTGTTCTCACGATATTCTTCTTTGCCTTTGGTATTCTTCTTTGGACAACATGTTGCTCTTGCATCCTTAGATCGGCAGTATTGCGGTATTCGCTTAAGATCAGTGGATTCTTATGAGAGCAATGGTCGATATTAAATGTTGTGGTTCAGTTGGATGGGATGATTGTTGGGACTGCATGATTGTGGGATTGCAGGACTGTTTTATGTGAATTTGCTGGAATTTTGCTATATTGTTGTTGCACCTAATTCTGTTAGTGCAGCTGCTGTCTGTTAGTGTAGCTGCTGCTGCTTCTACTACTATTCTTGTTGGTGTTATCGCTGCTACTTCTGCCACTGTGTCTATTACTAGTCATGTGGATGGTGTTGAAGTTGCAGATTTGCTGTTTCTGTCACTCGTGTGTTTATTATTGGTGAAAATTCAGGAGCAGTAACAACTATGTTATACCCCGTAGTTCTGACCCTACGTATGGAAGCGTACGAAAGTATGTAAGACTTAAAATTTCCGAAGGACAGGTTGACGGGTCGTTCCGGAAGGTTTTTAGTCAACTTTGAGGCGGGTTATGACCCGATTCGTTGAGAGTTCCTAAGTATTTTAAAGGCCTAGGACGTAGTTCGTTGAGTCTTGATTCCAACGCAACCAACCGTTCGTCGATAGGGCGTCCGAGTAGAAAGTTATGAGAGTTACAAGTTCAGCGTGATCGGCGTAAATGCGTTCGAGCAAAGCGGCAGGCGCGGCGCCAGTATGCAGGGCATGGCGCCTAAAAACCGAGAGGTCGCGAAGTTGCAGCGCCGTGGCTGAGAGGCCAGCGCGCGAAAGTTGAGAGCTGCGGAGGTTTAGGCCGCTGTGGCTGGCGAAGCGGCGGAAATTGGGCGAAAACTTAGAAAATCTGATTTTTGTTTTAAAAGAGACCATGGGAGGGTGACCAGTGTCCCCCCCCATCTGATTTTCTGTTGCATGGCATATATTGACCAAGACTTGGTCATTGTCTCTCTTTCATAGTCTCACTCTCTCTCAAATTGCTCCTTCTCTCTAAAAACCCTTAGAAAAATCTGAAAGTTAAGAACAAGAAAAGGAAGCTTGTAGCTAGCTTGTTGGCATTGTTGTGGTAGTGTTCTTGGCAAGGAAGCTAGCAATATTTGGAATAAGTTTTGGCTAAAACTTTAAGGTAACATTTTCTTCCTTTAAACTTAGTTCTAGTGTTGCATGCTTAGAAAGCAAGATCTTGTGGTAGTAAAATAATGCACTTAGAGTCTTTGCATGCAAGTAAATGTGGTTTGGATATGAAGAATGGGTTAAGAAGAACAAATGAGCTTGTTGTAGCCTAAAAACTACCTTAGAATTGTTAAGTGATTTGTTGTAAACTTATGAGGCAGAATTTTTGGGTGTGAAATCCCCTTTGAATTGTTGGATTGATTGAGCCTAAAATGTGGTGTTTTGATGATAATTTCGGCCTTGAGAAAGGTGGCAAAGTGAGTAGAAACAAAGGAAATGCTGCGATTTTTCTTAGAATTTAGTGACTTTGAACTTGGATTGTTCTACATTAAGATTAGAGGTTAATAAACGTATCATGACTATTATAGGTTGAAATATTACTTGCGGTAGTTTGGACTTGGCAAGTGGATTGACCAAAGAGGTATGTGAAGCTTTCCTATCTCTTGAGCATGAATAGATGAAACTATGTAGTACGGTAGGCGTCTGAGATTTGGTGTTCTTACTTGTTTTGAGTATAAAATGACTTTTCGTTTAGAACGTATAAGTCCCTTGGTTAAGGAAAAGTATGATTTTTACTAAAGTATAGAGTTAATATAACAACTTTATGGGAAGTTGGTCTATTAGCTTCATAAAAGGTTAATGAGAAGGATTTACTCTAAGTAAGATAATTATATGAAGAGGCAAATTGATTTAAAGGCATCAATTGCCCAAAGGCTTTATGTATAAAGAAGAGTCACTTTTGAAAGAGTTGAAGTATGTAGTACTTGGGTTAAATTCAGGTGTTCTTTTATTAAAGATATGGTTAAGTGCCTTAAGTAAACTAAAATGAGAGAGTATGTGAACAAGACTAAAAAGAAGTTATAAGTTTTCTTAACTTATTATTATTATGATATGATGTGTTTGAGATAGGGTAAGAGTATATGCATGGCAAGCCCCAGATCGTCATACCACCTCCTTGATGTAAGAGTATGTCGAGGCCACCCAAGATCGTCATACCATCCGCTTGATGTAAGAGTATATCGAGGGTAGATCCAAGATCGTTATACCATCTGCACAGATATAAGAGTATATCGAGGCAAGCCCCAAGATCGTTATACCATCCGCTCGGTGTAAGAGTATATCGAGTGCGGCCCCAGATCGTTATACCATCCGTTTGGGGTAAGAGTATATCGAGGAAAGTCCCCAAGATCGTTATACCACATGTTCCGTGGATTTGCTACCCATGATGCGAGGAATACCTCACGCGAGTCCTTATGGGCTTATGCGGGTGAAATAGTCCCGTGGCAGTACGGCCGATCACGGAGTACCTCGTGCGGGTCCACGGGACCCGTGCGGGTGAAATAGTCCCGAGGTAGGATGGTTTCTTTTTGATACTACGGCGAGGTACCTGTTTTGATCATGAGCCTCCTATTTTATGCGATTATTATATATGTATATATACTTGTCACTCATTGTTAGAAAGGCACTGATAAAAGGTATTTTATTGTCTTCCATGACTCAACTTGCTTTTAGACTTATGATATCATATTACGGTATTTTTCCCGACTTTACATACTTGGTACATATTGTGTATCGACCCCCTTCCCTGGTGCGTTAAATGCCGCGGTAAGTAGCGATTGAGGATCCTCGTTCTTAGGATCACTATTCCTGTCGAAGCTCCATTCCTCGGAAGCTTATTTATTGGTATGGATATTCCACGATGCTATAGGTATTTTGTACATCCAGGGTATGGCGGGGCCTGTCCCGCCACGATTATTATCTTTAGAGTGCATGGCCACCTATATATTTTGGGCTATAAGAACCGTTGTATTATAAATACTTTGTTTAAGTATGTTTATGGAAAGCGACCTTATCGGTGGCGATTATGTTTTACCCTTTTTGAAGTTATGTGTTGTGTTATGTTCATTGCTATTCTCGACATATACCGACAGGTACCCCATAGGTACTAGTCGCGGCCCGAGTGGTCGTGACAAAAGTGGTATCGAGCGATTAGTCCTCGGAAAGTGTCCACGCAGGTGTCTAGTAGAGTCTTGATTATCGGTGTGTCGTGCACCACATCTATAATCGGAGGCCGCAGGATATTTAGGATTGGTTTCCATTCTTTCACTCTAAGATCGTGCAATGAGTGAGTTATAGGTTGAATCTCCCGATGTTTTCCTTTATGTATCGATTATGCCTCGCGCAAGGCAACCGCGACCCGGAAGGGCAAAGCGGTGAGAGTCGCTAGTGGGGCGGAGAATCACGAGGCACAGGCCCAATCCTTACGAGATGATGTTTAGGCGGCGAGTTCCACGTCGTCGCCGGCCTCAGTTCAAGGCAGCGGACGCGGCTCACGAGACGCGATGCGGAGCCTCGGCTCCACGATCGAGCACTGTACGAGATTATAGAGCATTCGATTCTTGGCCAGCGATAGTGGCGGCGGCAAGCAGGAAGCGGCCAACCGGCCAAAGCGGTTCTGGATTCGGATTTCTGGGTTGTCACCCACGAGTTCTATGGTTCGAGATTCGATGAGGATCCGCGGAGTTTGTCAAGCGATTCTGGCGGACCATGCGAGTTCTTAGGGCATCGAATCACGAGTGCATTACACTAGCTGCTACGATTCTGCGATATTGCGTTGAACCGGTTTGAGTCATGGGTATTGTCGAGGGTGATGATGCTCTTCCGGTGATTGGGAGGAGTTCACGAGGCGTTCCTAGAACACTTCTTGCCTACTGTTGTGAGTAGAGCCAGCGTAGATAGGTTCTTGACATTGAGACAGTACGGGAGGACTATCGGGAGTCTGACGAGTTTGACTCCTTGGCCAGATATGCACACACCATTGTAGCTGATATGGCAGACAGGGTTCATAGATACGTGATGGGGCTAGACCGTCACATGATTACTGCTTGCTTAGGAGTGGCACTTCCGAGGATGGATATTGCGGAGATGCGAGCATCTGCGCGAGGATCGAGGGCGAGGCGGGATCGGCTAGATTTGGGCGGCCAGAGGGCGTGACATCGGGTTCGAGGCGATTTTGGCGGCGGCCTCGAAGCGAACTAGTCCACCTTCCGGCCCTGCAGTGCTCCTTCACGCTTTCGGCGGGAGGTCGTCAGCGAGGTTATCGAGGCGAGTCGGGCTCGGGGCGTCGAGTTTCGAGGCGAGACCGGCGACTGTCGAGACCACCTACCTGCCGGTGCGTTCGACGCGGTAGGTCTCATCCGGCGAGTGCGTATGGGTTCGAGATCATGTTACTCTTGTAGCGCAGGGCCATCGAAGATTGTCCGCCCCAGGCGGCGGAGCATTACAGTTCAGCGGCGGTGCATTCTTTGGATCTTCATCTTCGATGGTTAGACGCCCGGAGGCGTGGTACTTATGGGCGGCGAGCGCGCGAAGGTCGTGGTAGGGGTTCGATTCTAGCGGTCCTCGTAACCGCATCTATGCTATGTCGGTCAGCGGGACCGTGAGGCGTCGCGGATGTAAATCCGCAGTACATTATTGGTTTCTTCTTGTGATGTATATGCTTTGATAGATCCAGTTCTACCTTGTCCTACATATCTCCTCATATTGCCGTAGAATAGGGATAGAGCCCGAGTCCATAAGACCTTTTGAGGTGGCTACGCGAGAGGTGATTCGATGGTAGGCGGCGAGTGTATAAGGCTTGTCTGTGACTATAGATAGCCGTCGGACTCTAGCCGACTTGATAGAGTTGGATATGAGACTTTGATGTGATTATGGGTATGGATTGGCTAGCATCTTGCTATGCCAACGTGGGTATGGGAGAGATTAGTTCGGTTCGGTTTCGGCCGAGCGGTTATCGAGTGGAAGGGAATCTGCATCGTAGGGGTAAGTTTATTTCTTACCTCAAGGCTAGGAAGATGGTGCGGAAAGGGTATATCTACCATATGGTTCGGGTATTCGACAACGAGGTGAGGTACGGACCTTGATCGATTCGGTCGTCGAGAGTTTCGGGCGTATTCCCGGATGAGCTTAGGGTATCCTCCCGAAAGGAGATTGAGTTTGCATTGATTTGGCGCGGATACTCGGCGATATCTATTCCGCCATACGAGGATGGCACTGCCGAGTGAAGGAGTTGAAGGACCGGTGAAAGATTTCTTTGGAGAAAGGCTTTATTAGGCCAAGTGTTTCTCCTCGGGAGCACCGATGTTATTTGTAAAGAAGAAGGATGGGGCCTGCGTATGTGTATTGATTCTGAGGCGGTGAACAAGGTAACTATCAAGAATAGATATCCTCCCGGGATTGACGATTTGTTTGACCAGTTGCGAGGTGCAAAGTGTTTTTCCAAGATAGACCTACGGTGCAGTTATCATCAGTACGAGTTAGAGGTAGATATCCCAAAGTGCATTCAGGACCGGTATGGGCCTATGAGTTCAGGTGATGTCTTTCGGGTTGACAACGCCCAGTGATATTCATGGATTTGATGAATAGGGTGTTCAGCCATTCTTGGATATGTTCGTTATAGTGTTTATTGATGATATCTTGGTGTATTCGCGCATGAGCGGGAGCATCTGATCATTTGAGGACGGTATTGGGAGTCCTCCGAGGCCGCGATTGTATGCCAAGTTCTCGAAGTGCGAGTTCTGGCGTCGGTGGCTTTCTTAGGGCATGTTATCGGTAGAGGTATTCGGGTTGATACTGAAAGATTGAAGCGATCAAGACTTGGCCTAGACCAGCTACTGCAAGCAGTGCGCGGCTTTTGGGCCTTGCGAGGTTATTATCGGAGGTTTGTGGAGAAGTTTGCTTCTATTTCACCTTTGACTAAGTGACTCGAAAGCGGCTATGTTCGGTGGGCGGATACTTGTGAGAAAGTTTTGATTGCTAAAGGAGAAGTTGACAACGCCCCGATTCTTACTCTTCCGAGGGCTTAGATGGATATGTGGTTTATTGTGACGCGTCAGTGTCGGGCTTGGAGTGCGTCTTTGATGCGGCCGCGGCAAGGTTATAGCTTATGATCCCGACTTAGGAAACATGAGAAGAACTATCCCACGTGACTTGAGTGGCGGTGATTACGTTATACCGTAGTTACGACCTACGTATGGAAGCGCACGAAAGTATGTAAGACTTAAAATTTCCGAAGGACGGGTTGTGAGTCGTTCGGACGGTTTTAGTCTACTTTGAGGCGGGTTATGACCCGATTCGTTGAGAGTTCCTAAGTATTTTAAAGGCCTAGGACATAGTTCGTTGAGTCTTGATTCCAACGCAACCAACCGCTCGTCGATAGGCGTCGGAGTAGAAAGTTATGAGAGTTACAAGTTCGGTAGCGATCGGTAATGCGTTCGAGCAAAGCGGCGAGGCAGCGGCGCCAGTATGCGAACGCGGCGCCTAAAATCTTGAGAGGTCGCAGAAGTTGCAGCGCCATGGCAAGCAGCGCGCGAAAGTTCGAAACTGCGGAAGTTTAGTGCTGTGGTGGAAGCGAGAGCGCGGCGCGGGAAATGTGGGCGGAAAAAACTTAGAAAATCTGATTTTTGTTTTAAAAGAGACCATGGGAGGGTGACAAGTGTCCCCCCCCATCTGATTTTCTGCTACATGCAATATATTGACCAAGACTTGGTCATTCTTCCCATCTTTCATCTTCACACTCTCTCTCCCTCTCTCTAAAATCTGCTCCTCCTTCTCTAAGAAAACCCAAGAAAAATCTGAAAGTTAAGAGCAAGAAAAGGAAGCTTGTGGTTAGCTTGTTGACATTGTTGTGGTGGTGTTCTTGGCAAGGAAGCTAGCAATATTTGGAATAAGTTTGGCTAAAACTTTAAGGTAACATTTCTTCCTTTAGAATTAGTTCTAGTGTTGCATGTTTAGAAGAAGGAACTTGTGATAGTAGATAATGCTCTTAGAATCATTGCATGCTAGAAATGTGGTTTGGATATGAAGAATGGGTTAAGAAGAGATTATGAGCATGTTGTAGCCTAAAAACTACCTTAGAATTGTTAAGTAAATTGTTGTAGACTTATGGGACAGAATTTTGGGTATGTAATCCCCTTTGAATTGTTGGTTTGATTGAGCCTTAAATGTGGCGTTTGGATGATAAATTCGACCTTGTGAAAGGTGGCAAAGTGAGTAGAAACAAAGGAAATCTTTGATTTTCCATAGAATTTAGTGACTTAGAACTTGGATTGTTCTACTTTGAGATTAGAGGTTAACAAGCGTATCATGATTATTATAGGTTGAGATATTACTTGCGGTAGTTGAGCTTGGCAAGTGGATTGACCAAAGAGGTATGTGAAGCTTTCCTATCTCTTGAGCATGAATAGATGAAACTATGTAGTACGGTAGACGTACAAGATTTGGTGTTCTTACTTGTTTTGATTATAAAATGACTTGTTCGTTTTAAAAATGTATAAGTCCCTTGGTTAAGGGAAAAGTATGATTTTTACTAAAGTATAGAGTTAATATAACAACTTTATGGGAAGTTGGTCTATTAGCTTCATAAAAGGTTAATGAGAAGGGATTTACTCTAAGTAAGATAATTATATGGAGAGGCAAATTGATTTAAAGGCATCAATTGCCCAAAGGCTTTTATGTAGAAAGAAGAGTCACTTTTGAAAGAGTTGAAGTATGTAGTACTTGGGTTAAATTCCCGGTGTTCTTTTATTAAAGATATGGTTAAGTGCCTTAAGTAAACTAAAATGAGAGAGTATGTGAACAAGACTAAAAAGAAGTTATAAGTTTTCTTAACTTATTATTATTATGATATGATGACAGTTTGAGATAGGGTAAGAGTATGTGCGAGGCAAGCCCCAAAATCGTCATACCACCTCCTTGATGTAAGAGTATGTCGAGGCGGCCCCAGATCGCCATACCATCCGCTTGTGTAGAGTATATCGAGGCGGATCCAAGATCGTTATACCATCCGCACGATATAAGAGTATATCCGAGGCAAGCCCCAGATCGTTATACCATCTGCTCCGGTGTAAGAGTATATCGAGTCTGACCAAGATCGTTATACCATCTGTTTCAGGGTAAGAGTATATCTGAGGGGAAAGTCCCCAAGATCGTTATACCACCTGTTCCGTGGATTTGCTACCCACGATGCGAGGAATACCTCATGCGAGTCCTTATGGGCTTATGCGGGTGAAATAGTCCCATGCAGTGCGGCCCGATCACGAGTACCTCATGCGGGTCCACAGGACCCATGCGGGTGAAATAGTCCCAGGAGTAGGATGGTTTCTTATTGATACTACGGGCGAGGTACCCTGTTTTGATCATGAGCCTCCTATTTTATGCAGTATTATATATGTATATATATACTTGTCACTCTCATTGTTAGTAAGGCCTGAGAAAAGGTATTTTATTGTCTTCCATGACTCGGCTTGCTTTTAGACTTATGATATCATATTACAGTATTTTCCCAGCCTTGCATATTTGGTACATATTGTGTCGACCCCTTCGGGCTGCGTTCATCTGCAGTAAGTAGCGAATTGAGATCCTCGTTCTTAGGATCACTATTCCGGTGTCAGAAGCTCCATTCCTCCGGAAGCTTATTTATTGGTATGGATATTCCCTGATGCTATAGGTATTTTGTACATTCAGGGGGTATGGCGGGGCCCTGTCCCGCCAGTTATTATCTTTAAGTGCGTGGTCACCTATGTATTTTGGGCTATAAGAACCAGTTGTACTACTATACTTTTGTTTAAGTATGTTTTATGGAAGGCAGCCTTATCGGTTGGCCAGTGATGTTTACTTTTTTATAAGTTATGTGTTATGTATGATCATTGCTATTCTCTCGATGTATACACGGCAGGTACCGGTAGGGTACTAGTCGCGTCCGAGTCGGTCGTGACAAAAGTGGTATCGAAGCGCTTAGTCCTCGGAAAGTGTCCAGGCCAGTGTCTAGTAGAGTCTTGATTATCGGTGTGTCGTGCACCACATCTATAATCAGGAGGCTGCAGGATATTTAGGATTGGTTTCCATTCTTTCACCCTAAGATCGTGCAATAGAGCTGAGTTATAGGTTGAATCTCCCCTGATGTTTTCCTTTATGTATCAGTTATGCCTCCACGCAAGGCAACCGGCCCGGAAGGGCAAAGCGGTGAGAGTCCGCTAGTGGGACGCGGAGAATCACGAGGCAGGCCCAATCCTTACGAAGATGATGTTTAGGGCGGCGAGTTCCACGTCGTCGCCCGGCCTCAGCGAGTTCGGCGGCGCGGCCATCGAGACAGCGATGCAGGAGCCTCGGCTCGCGATCGAGAACTGAGTACGAGAGATTATAGAGCAGTTCGATTCTTGACGGCGATAGTGGCGGCGGCAAGCGAGAAGCGGCGGCAACCCAGGCCGACGATTCTGGATTGGGATTTCTGGGTTGTCACCCACGAGTTCTATGGTTCGAGATTCGATGAGGATCGCGGGAGTTTGTCAAGCGATTCTGACGGACCATGCGAGGTTCTTAGGGCATCGAATCTGAGTGCATTACACTGAAACTGCTACCGTTCTGCGATATTGCGTTGGCGGTTTGAGTCATGGGTATTGTCGAGGTGATGATGCTCTTCCGGTGATTGGGAGGAGTTCACGAGGCGTTCTAGACCACTTCTTGCCTCACGAGGTGAGGAGAGCCGCGTAGATAGGTTCTTGACCTTGAGACGGGGCGGGAGGACTATCGTGAGTCTGACACAGTTTGACTCCTTGGCGATATATGCACACACCATTGTAGGCGATATGGCGAGCGGGGTTCATAGATACGTGATGGGGCTAGACCGTCACGATTCTTGCTTAGGAGTGGCACTTCAGCGAGGATGGATATTGCGGAGATGCGAGCATACGCGCGAGGATCGAGGCGAGAGGCGAGATCGGCTAGATTTGGGCGGCCAAGAGGCGAGACATCGGGTTCTGAGAGCGATTTGGCGGCGGCCTCGGCAGCGAACTAAGTCCACCTTCCGGCCAGGCTCGAGTGCTCCTTCGATTTTTGGCGGGAGTCGTCAGCGAGGTTATTCGAGGCGGTCGAGGCTCGGGGCGTCGAGTTTCGAGGCGAGGCAGCGACTAATCGAGACCACCTACCTCTCGGTGCGTTCGACGCGGTAGGTCTCATCCGGCGAGCGCGTATGGGTTCGAGATCATGTTACTCTTGTGGCAGCAGGGCCATCCGAAGAGATTGTCGTCGCCCAGCGGCGGGAGCAGCAGTTTCAGCGGCAAGTGCATTCTGGATCTTCATCTTCGATGGTTAGACGCCCGAGGCGTGGTACTTATGGGCGGCGAGCGCGGCGAAGGTCGTGGTAGGGGTTCGATTCTAGCGGTCCTCGAGCGCATCTATGCTATGTCGGTCAGCGGGACGGGGCGTCGCGGATGTCGTCGCAGTACATTATTGGTTTCTTCTTTGTGATGTATATGCTTTGATAGATCCAGTTCTACCTTGTCCTACATATCTCCTCATATTGCGGTAGAATAGGGATAGAGCAGAGTCCATAAGACCTTTTGAGGTGGCTACGCGATAGGTGATTCGATGGTAGGCGGCGAGTGTATAAGGCTTGTCTGTGACTATAGATAGCCGTCGGACTCAGCCGACTTGATAGAGTTGGATATGACGGACTTTGATGTGATTATGGGTATGGATTGGCTAGCATCTTGCTATGCCAACGTGGACCGTAGGAGAGATTAGTTCGGTTCGGTTTCGTGGCGGTTATCAGTGGAAGGAATCTTGCATCGCAGGGGTAAGTTTATTTCTTACCTCAAGGCTAGGAAGATGGTGCGGAAAGGGTATATCTACCATATGGTTGGGTATTCGACACGAGGTGAGTACGGACCTTGATCGATTCGGTCGTCGAGAGTTTCAGCACGTATTCGGATGAGCTTAGGGTATCCCTCGAAAGGAGATTGAGTTTTGCATTGATTTGGCGCGGATACTCGGCGATATCTATTCGCCATACGGATGGCACTTTAGAAATGAAGGAGTTGAAGGACCGGTGAAAGATTTCTTTGGAGAAAGGCTTTATTAGGCGAGTGTTTCTCCTTGGGAGCACGATGTTATTTGTAAAGAAGAAGGATGGGACGCTGCGTATGTGTATTGATTACAGGCAGCTGAACAAGGTAACTATCAAGAATAGATATCCCCCCAGGATTGACGATTTGTTTGACCGGTTGCAGGGTGCAAAGTGTTTTTCCAAGATAGACCTACGATGCAGTTATCATCAGTCTGAGTTAGAGGTAGATATCCCAAAGCGCATTCGGGACCGGTATGGGCACTATGAGTTCGGTGATGTCTTTCGGGTTGACAACGCCCGCGGTATTCATGGATTTGATGAATAGGGTGTTGGGCCATTCTTGGATATGTTCGTTATAGTGTTTATTGATGATATCTTGGTGTATTCGCGCACGAGCGGGAGCATCTGAATCATTTGAGGGCGGTATTGGGAGTCCTCCGAGGCCGCGATTGTATGCCAAGTTCTCGAAGTGCGAGTTAGTGGCGTCGGTGGCTTTCTTAGGGCATGTTATCGGGTAGGGTATTCGGGTTGATCTGACAAAGATTGAAGCGATCAAGACTTGGCTAGACCAGCTACTGCAAGCAGTGCGACTTTGGGCCTTGCGAGTTATTATCGGAGGTTTGTGGAGAAGTTTGCTTATTTGGCACCTTTGACTAAGGTGACTCGGAAAGCGGCTATGTTCGATGGACGGATACTTGTGAGAAAGTTTTGATTGCTAAAGGAGAAGTTGACAACCGCCCGATTCTTACTCTTCGGAGGGCTTAGATGGATATGTGGTTTATTGTGGCGTCAGTGTCGGGCTTGGAGTGCGTCTTGATGCGGACGCGGCAAGGTTATAGCTTATGCGTCCCGGCGACTTAGGAAACATGAGAAGAACTATCCCACACATGACTTGGAGTCGGCGGATGATTCATGCCTTAAAGATGCGGAGACATTATTTATATGGAGTTCGTGGACATTTACGGACCACAAGAGTCTCGATACATCTTGACCGGAGGAGTGAACTTGCGGCGAGACGGTGGTTGGAGCTACTTAAGGATTATGGCGTTGATATTCGTACCGCGGGAAGGCGATGTGGTGGCGGATGCCCAGTCGCGGTCGATGGGTAGTGCATGCGATGTTCAGCCAGAGAAGAGGATATGGTCAGAGTTACATCAGCTAGCAAGCCTTGGGTTTCGTGTGGTTGATTCTGTTAGTAACGGAATTCGGGTTCGAGAGGTTGCCGAGTCTTCCATCGTCGAGGAGGTGAAGAGGCGACAGTATGAGGATCCGATTTTGGTACGGTACCGAGATGCAGCTCTCCAGAAGGAGAATAGTCTATTTGCGGTAGCGCCTGATGGGGTGCTAAGATTCGAGGGCCGGTTGTGTGTTCCCGATGTGACGAGGACTTGGCGGCAGTGCAGGAGAGCGCGCGGTGCTCGTTATTCTATTCATCCGGGGTCGACTAAGATGTACCATGACCTCAGATGCGTGTATTGGTGGGATGGCCTAAAGAGGGACGTTGCGGAGTGTTACACCCCGTAGTTCAGGTTATGCGCATGAGGGCGTACGAAAGGGAGTAAGACTTAAAATTTTCAAAGGATAGGTTGACGGATTATTCCGGGCGGTTTTTAGTCAACTTTGAGGCGGGTTATGACCCGGTACATTGAGAGTTCCTAAGTGTTTTAAAGGCACAGGCGTAGTTCGTTGAGTCTAGATTCCAACGCAACCAACCGCTCGTCGATAGGATGTCGGAGTAGAAAGTTATGAAATTACAAGTTCGGGCGTGATCGAACAAAAATGTGTTACGGAAAAAGCGGCAGGGCGCGGCGCGGATCATGGCGCCTAAAGTTGTGATGGGTCGCTGAAGTTGGAGCGCCTTGCGCCGAATAGAGGCAGCGGCGAAAGATCGAGAGATCGGAGGTTTCAGGCCATGGCCGGAAGCGGCGGCAGGCGAGATTTTAGGCGGAAAAACTTAGAAAAGTCGATTTCTCTTTTAAAAGGGCATGGGTGGGTGACAAGTGTCCCCTCATCTGATTTTGCTTGCATGGCTTATATTGACCAAGTCTTGTAGACTTGGTCATCTCTCAAACACCTCCTCTCTCTAGAAAATTTAGCTCTCCCTTCTCTAGAGTTTTAAGAAGAAAGAAAAGCTTAGGAAAAATCTGAAAAGGTGTGGCAAGAAAGGAAAGGTTATTACAAAGCTTGTGAAGACTATTGTGGTGGTATTCTTGGAGTAGAGGCTAGCAATTGTTGGAGTAAATTGGCTAAGAGCTTTAAGGTAAAATTTCTTCCTTTAGAATTAGTTCTAAGTGTTGCATGTTTAGAAGAAAGAACTTGTGGTAGTAGATAATGCTCATAGAATCATTGCATGCTAGAAATGTAGTTTGGATATGAAAAATGGGTTAAGAAGAGATATTAAGCATGTTGTAGCCTAAAAACTACATTAGGATTGTTAAGTGAATTGTTGGATTGATTGAGCCTTAAAATGTGGCGTTGAGTGTTAAAAATCGGCCTTTGAAAAGGTGGCAAAGTGAGTAGAAACAAAGGAAATGCTGCCGAATTTTCTGTAGAAAGATAGAAACTTGTGTTTCGGGGTTAATAGACGTTTGTGACCTTTATAGGTGAAAGTACTAGGAGTAGCGTATTCTACTCGAGGAGTGGAAAGGGCTAGCAAGGTTGTAGTACTTGGAGCTTTTTGCTTATTGTCGATAATCGTCGCGAGGTATGTGAACCTCTTCCTATCTCTTCTAGCATGATATGTGTGAACTATGTAGTACGGTAGAGCGTCGTGTGTTAACTGTGTTTGATTGTTCTTAAAACGTAAAGTGTTATAACGGCTTTATGGGAAGTTGGTTATAACAGCTTTATGTAGGTAAGAAAATACTTTGTGGTTTTAAAAGGTAACTGATGTGAATTATAACCGGCTAGTCATAATAAAGAACTTGATGTATTTCAAAAGATTTATAAATCGTTTTGGAAGGGAGGATAACACTTGGTTTTAAAAGGTTTTAAAAAGGAGTTATACTAGCTTTATGGGAGTTAGGTATAATGTCTTAAGAGGGGTAAAGAAAATGGTTTACTGATGTTAGAAGTTAAGAGACTTGATCTTATAAGATAAGAGACTTAACTTATTTGTTTTAATGTGAATGTTTGCGTGAAACCTCATTCGTGAGTAATGAGTACTTGGTTTTATTTAAAGGGATAATGGTTTACTGATTTCGGAAATCAGAATGTGTATCGACAGACCACTGCAGCGTTAATAAAGGGAAATGTATTGAATAATGATGAATTGTATTAAAACCAGTAGAAACCTCCATCTGCATAGAAACTAAGATGAGACAAAATGATATACATTTTCTAGATCATGGCTGCTGTAATAAGAATGTTGTAAACAAGAATAACCTACTCTCACGTGAGACATATATTACTCAATTGTTCTAAAAAGGAATCAAGTGATTAAGTTTGGAAACTATGAAACCATTTGAAAATGAGAAGCTTGAGTAAGTGAAACTAGGCAAACTGGAACTTAGGAAAAGAATGTTGTTACTTGATTTTGAAAAGGGAATGTGGGTTGGTCATTCTAATTCCACGGGTATGCTTCCATTGTTCAGTTATGAGTTACTTGGACGTACCGCCAGTGATGAAGGATTCCACGGGTATGCTTCCATTGTTCAGTTATGAGTTACTTGGACGTACCGCCAGTGATGAAGGATTCCACGGGTATGCTTCCATTGTTCAGTTATGAGTTACTTGGGCGTCTGCGATGATGAAGAGATTCCACGGGTATGCTTCCATTGTTGATTATAGGTTACTTGGGCGTCTGCTTGATGATGAAGGATTCCAGGTATGCTTCCATCGTTCAGTTATGAGTTACTTGGACGTACCGCCAGTGATGAAGGATTCCACGGGTATGCTTCCATTGTTCAGTTATGAGTCTATTTGGGCGTACCGTCAGTGATGGAGGATTCCACGGGTATGCGGCCATGATGAGGTTTCGTTTCCTGTTGTGATATTTTGTTCCATGGATTAGCTCTCGCGAGGTCTGCGACGCAGGTGGATCTAGTAGTTAGCCCTCGTACTTGCCGGTCGAGGCGTGATGCGAGGTGGATCCGTAGTAGGCTTTCGTACTTGCCGGTCGGGGTTAGAGGCGAAGTGGTGTGATCGAGGTGGATCGGTGGTTAGCCCACGTACTTGCCCGATCGTGACGTGGCGCAGGTGGATCGTAGAGGCTATCGACTTGCCGGTCGACCGTGATTCGGTATAGTATTGTTAGTGCGGGTGGATCCGTAGGCGGCTTCGTACTTGCCCCGGTCGGTTGAGGATGCAGGGTGGATCTGGTAGCTATGCCTTCGTACTTGCCTCGTACGGTTCTGATGTCACAGGTGGGATCGAGTGTTCATGTGTACTCCTTAGTGTTGTTATATCATAGACTGCCGCCAGTGAGGAAGGAATTCCACGGGCATGATTGATGTTACGGGCATGAGACCTATGGTTATATTTGAGTGATGACTTAGAGGGCGTGAGTCCCTGACTTGACATGACTGCGTATATGTTGTGTACTGTAGTTTGGCTGTCATACATGTCTCACGCTTTATGTATGCTATATGATTTCATTCTGATATTTCGATTTCACATACTTGGTACTGTTATCGACCTCCTTCGGCTGCGTTCACGCCGCAGTCGAGATCGTAGTTTCTTGGTCCGCACTCTTAGGATCATTCACTTCTGAAAGCTCCATCCTCCGGAGGCTTTGTCTTTGGTATGATTCCCGAGGTTATAGACTTTTGTACATTCGGGGTATGGCGGGGCCTGTCCATACGATTGTTATTCTTAGAAGTGCGTAGTCACGTTTGTGGTTTGGGTGTAAGAATAAAGTTATCTTGTTCACTATCGGTTAAGTTATTTTATGAAAGCGGCCTTATCGGCTTGCTAATGATGTTTACCTTATCTGATTTGTTTTATGTATGTTCATTGCTATTCTACGATGTATACTGACGGTACCGGTAGGGTACTAGTCGCGACCGGTGGTCGTGACAAAAGTGGTATCGAAGCGATTAGTCCTCGGAAGGTGTCTACGCATCGTGTCTAGTAGAGTCTTGATTATCGGTGTGTTGTGCACCACATCTATAATCGAGGAGGCTGCAGGCATTTAGGATTGGTTTCCATTCTTCTCACTCTAAGATCGTGCGATAGAAATGTGTGGTTAGGGTCGTCTCTCACTAACGAGTTATGTTGTTTGCGACTACGAGAAAGGCGTGATGACCAGAAAGATTATGTGGATTGCGTATCCGGGTTAGTTATGATGGTAGTATAGTGGGCATAGTGACATTCATTTATCTGATTTATGTATAAGGTCGGACACGTGTTGCCTAGAATGATATTGGAATACGAGTTGATAAGGACTAATTAGATACCGGGAAGGTAGGGAGTGGTTTGATGAACTCTCATCAAGGTTGTACGTACTAATTTGAGATAATTAGGAGATGATGAGTTGTCTGAGAAATAAATGGACCCTTAAGAAGTTTAATTAAGAGACCTAATGGGAAACTATGTTTGTAAATTAAGCTACGTGGTATGCTTAAGAGTATAGTACATATGAGATTCGGGCGGAGTAAGTGATGGGATTGTTGTAAGATTTAGTATCATGAACGAGGGATATTGAGACTATGTACATGTGTTAGAATCAGTTGGTAATTACGAACGGGCACTTCTGTTAGGCCATGAACGGGAGTAAGTGGTAACGGTTCATATCTTGGGTTCGTTTTCTGTTTGACTTACAGTGAATGGGTATGCGTGTGCGATATCTTAGGGTCATAGGTGGCATAATGAAGTTCCATTAGTATATAGTACGAGGATGTACCGAGGAATAGTAGATTGGCTCTAAAAGAACATTCGGGGACGAATGTTTCTAAGGGAGAATGTTACACCGTAGTTCAGGTTATCGCGTGAGGCGTGCGAAAGGAGTAAGACTTAAAATTTTCAAAGGATAGGTTGACGGATTATTCCGGGCGGTTTTTAGTCAACTTTGAGGCGGGTTATGACCCGGTACATTGAGAGTTCCTAAGTGTTTTAAAGGCCTGGGGCGTAGTTCGTTGAGTCTAGATTCCAACGCAACCAACCGTTCGTCGATAGGATGTCGGAGTAGAAAGTTATGAGAATTACAAGTTCAGTGCGCAGTCGAACAAAAATGTGTTACGGACAAAGCGGCGAGCGGCGCGGATCTGAGCATGGCGCGCTAAAGTTCGAAGTCGCTGAAGTTGCAGCGCCGCCGGAATAGCAGGGCCGCGCGCGAAAGATCGAAGAGCTGCGGAGGTTTATTGTGTGGCCGGAAGCGGCGCCGAGGCGGGAATTTTGGGCGGAAAAACTTAGAAAAGTCTGATTTCTCTTTTAAAAAGGGCATGGGTGGGTGACAAGTGTCCCCCCTCATCTGATTTTGCTTGCATGGCTTATATTGACCAAGTCTTGTAGACTTGGTCATCTCTCAAACACCTCCCTCTCTCTAGAAAATTTAGCTCTCCCTTCTCTCTAGAGTTTTAAGAAGAAAGAAAAGCTTAGGAAAAATCTGAAAAGGTGTGGCAAGAAAGGAAAGGTTATTACAAAGCTTGTGAAGACTATTGTGGTGGTATTCTTGGAGTAGAGGCTAGCAATTGTTGGAGTAAATTGGCTAAGAGCTTTAAGGTAAAATTTCTTCCTTTAGAATTAGTTCTAAGTGTTGCATGTTTAGAAGAAAGAACTTGTGGTAGTAGATAATGCTCATAGAATCATTGCATGCTAGAAATGTAGTTTGGATATGAAAAATGGGTTAAGAAGAGATATTAAGCATGTTGTAGCCTAAAAACTACATTAGGATTGTTAAGTGAATTGTTGGATTGATTGAGCCTTAAAATGTGGCGTTGAGTGTTAAAAATCGGCCTTTGAAAAGGTGGCAAAGTGAGTAGAAACAAAGGAAATGCTGCCGAATTTTCTGTAGAAAGATAGAAACTTGTGTTTCGGGGTTAATAGACGTTTGTGACCTTTATAGGTGAAAGTACTAGGAGTAGCGTACTCTACTCGAGGAGTGGAAAGGGCTAGCAAGGTTGTAGTACTTGGAGCTTTTTGCTTATTGTCGATAATCGTCGCGAGGTATGTGAACCTCTTCCTATCTCTTCTAGCATGATATGTGTGAACTATGTAGTATGCGGTGACGTACGTGTTAACTGTGTTTGATTGTTCTTAAAACGTAAAGTGTTATAACGGCTTTGTGGGAAGTTGGTTATAACAGCTTTATGTAGGTAAGAAAATACTTTGTGGTTTTAAAAGGTAACTGATGTGAATTATAACCGGCTAGTCATAATAAAGAACTTGATGTATTTCAAAAGATTTATAAATCGTTTTGGAAGGGAGGATAACACTTGGTTTTAAAAGGTTTTAAAAGGAGTTATACTAGCTTTATGGAGTTAGGTATAATGTCTTAAGAGGGTAAAGAAAATGGTTTCTTGATGTTAGTAGTTAATAGACTTTATCTTATAATATAAGAGACTTAACTTATTTGTTTTAATGTGAATGTTTGAGTGAAACCTCATTCGTGTTTAATGTGTACTTGGTTTTATTTAAAGGGATAATGGTTTCGATTTGAAATCAGAATGTGTATCGACAGGACCACTGCGGCGTTAATAAAGGGAAATGTATTGAATAATGATGAATTGTATTAAAACCGTAGAAACCTCCATCTGCATAGAAACTAAGATGAGACAAAATGATATACATTTTCTAGATCATGCATTTCTTTGTAATAAGAATGTTGTAAACAAGAATAACCTACTCTCGCGTGAGACATATATTACTCAATTGTTCTAAAAGGAATCAAGTGATTAAGTTTGGAAACTATGAAACCATTTGAAAATGAGAAGCTTGAGTAAGTGAAACTAGGCAAACCGGAACTTAGGAAAGAATGTTGTTACTTGATTTTGAAAAGGAATGTGGGTTGGTCATTCTAATTCCAGGTATGCTTCCATCGTTCGATTATGAGTTACTTGGGCGTCGCCGATGATGAAGGATTCCACGGTATGCTTCCATTGTTCGATTATGAGTTACTTGGGCGTCTGCTTGATGATGAAGGATTCCACGGGTATGCTTCCATTGTTCGATTATGAGTTACTTGGGCGTCTGCTTGATGATGAAGGATTCCACGGTATGCTTCCATTGTTCGATTATGGGTTACTTGGGCGCACACTTGATGATGAAGGATTCCACGGGTATGCTTCCATCGTTCAGTTATGAGTTACTTGGACGTACCGCCAGTGATGAAGGATTCCACGGGTATGCTTCCATTGTTCAGTTATGAGTCTATTTGGGCGTACTGTCAGTGATGGAGGATTCCACGGGTATGCGGCCATGATGAGGTTCGTTTCCTGTTGTGATATTTTGTTCCATGGATTAGCTCTCCAGAGGTCTCGCGATGCGAGGTGGATCTAGTAGTTAGCCCTCGTACTTGCCCCGGTCAGAGACGTGATGCAGGGTGGATCTGGTAGTAGGCTTCGTACTTGCCGGTCGGGGTTAGGCGAAGTGGTGTGATCTGAGGTGGATCGGTGGTTAGCCTACGTACTTGCCCGGTCGACGTGACGCAGGTGGATCTGGTAGAGGCTATCGACTTGCCCGGTCGCCGTGATTCGGGTATAGTATTGTTGATGCGGGTGGATCCGTAGTGGCTTCGTCTGCCGATCGGTTGAGGATGCAGGGTGGATCTGGTAGCTATGCCTTCGTACTTGCCTCGTACGGTTCTGATGTCACAGGTGGGATCGAGTGTTCATGTGTACTCCTTAGTGTTGTTATATCATAGACTGCCGCCAGTGAGGACGGAATTCCACGGGCATGATTGATGTTCTGAGCGTGAGACCTATGGTTATATTTGAGTGATGACTTAGAGGGCGTGAGTCCCTGACTTGACATGACTGCGTATATGTTGTGTACTGTAGTTTGGCTGTCATACATGTCTCACGCTTTATGTATGCTATATGATTTCATTCTGATATTTCGATTTCACATACTTGGTACTGTTATCGACCTCCTTGGCTGCGTTAAATCTGCAGTCGAGATAATGTAGTTTCTTTGGTCCGCTCTTAGGATCAACGTTCACTTCGAAAGCTCCATCCCTCCGAGGCTTTGTCTTTGGTATGATTCCCGAGGTTATAGACTTTTGTACATTCGGGGTATGGCGGGGCCGTCCCGCCAGCTTGTTATTCTTAAGTGCGTAGTCACGTTTGTGGTTTGGGCGTAAGAATAAAGTTATCTTGTTTCACTATCGGTTAAGTTATTTTATGAAAGCGGCCTTATCGGCTTGCTAATGATGTTTACCTTATACGATTTGTTTTATGTATGTTCATTGCTATTCTACGATGTATACTGCGGTACCCGGTAAGGGTACTAGTCGCGGCCGGGTCGGGTCGTGACACGGAGTTCGTGGCCGCGTCGGAATTGTCGTGAGTTAAGATTGAGCACGAAGCTTGGAGGGATTTGCAGCCATTGATATTCCGACTTGGAAGTGGGAGGTGATAAATATGGATTTTATTACGGGGCTACCTACCACTCGGAGAAGCATGATTCCATTTGGGCGATTGTCGGTGTGAAATCAGCCCATTTTCTTCCGATCGAGCAGCGTTTTGGTGAGGACTATGCGATTATATATTAGAGAGATTGTGAGGCGCACGAGTCGGTGTCGATTATATCGAGATAGAGGCGGTTCTCGGCTAACTTCTGGAGGTCCTTTCAGAAGGGATTAGGGACACAAGTGAGTCTCAGTACGGCGTTTCATCCTCAGACAGACGGACAGGCCGAGCGCACTATCCAGACACTTGAGGATATGCTGCGGGCTTGTGTTATTGATTTCAGGGTAGTGGGAGGATCATTTACCTCTCGTGAGTTTGCTTATAACAATAGCTATCATTCCGGTATTCGGATGGCGCGCTATGAGGCCTTATACGGGAGAAGTGCAGGTCACCGATAGGCTGGTTCGAGTGGGAGAAGTTCGATTAGTCGGGCGGACTTAGTCGTGACGATGGATAAGGTGAAGCTTATCCAGGAGCGGTTGTTGGCAGCTCAGAGTCGGCAAAAGTCGTATGCAGATCATCGGCGTCGACACTTGGAATTTGAGATAGATGATTGGGTTTTCCTAAAGGTATCGCCCATGAAGGGCGTGATGAGATTTGGAAAGAAAGGGAAGCTTAGCCCAAGGTACATTGGGCCGTATCAGATTGTCCGTAGGGTAGGCAAGGTTGCCTATGAGTTAGATCTTCCGTCCGATTTGGGCGGTGCATCGATTTTCATGTGTCCATGTTGCGGAAATGTATTGGAGATCCATCCAGTGCACGGTTCGGGATGTCCAAGTAATGAGAGGAGTTATCGTATGAGAGAGAGTCCCATAGCGATACTCGATCGTCGAGTTAGGCGACTTGGACGAAGAGCGTGGCTTAGTCGAGGTCTATGGCGGAGCAACAGGGAGGAAATGACGTGGGAAGCAGAGGATGACATGATGAAGAAGTATCCTCACTTATTCCCTATACCTCCAGGTAACCTACTTTCCTGCTTGTTAGTTTTGATTTAGCATTTACGCTTCTGTATGTTGTGGCTCGTGGAGCTTCTTTTTTACGAATGAATAGTTAAGAGGGTCTATGTCGATGTTGTGATTTGAGTAAGCCTAGAAGAAACATTCGGGAATGACGTTTCTAAGGGGAGAATGTTATACCGTAGTTCTGACCTACGTATGGAAACGTCTGAAAGTATGTAAGACTTAAAATTTCAGAAGGGCGGGTTGTGAGTCGTTCGGACGGTTTTAGTCAACTTTGAGGCGGGTTATGACCCGATTCGTTGAGAGTTCCTAAGTATTTTAAAGGCCTAGGACATAGTTCGTTGAGTCTTGATTCCAACGCAACCAACCGCTAAATCGATAGGCGTCGGAGTAGAAAGTTATGAGAGTTACAAGTTCGTAGCGATCGGGCGTAAATGCGTTCGAGCAAAGCGGCAGGCGCGGCGCGTATCACGAGGCAGCGGCGCCTAAAAATGCGAGAGGTCGCAGAAGTTGCAGCGCATGGCGCCATGACAGCATGGCGCGAAAGTTCGAGAGAACTGCGGAAGTTTATTGCATGGCCAGGAAGCGGGAATTTGGGCGGAAAAACTTAGAAAATCTGATTTTTGTTTTAAAAGAGACCATGGGAGGGTGACAAGTGTCCCCCCCCATCTGATTTTCTGCTACATGCAATATATTGACCAAGACTTGGTCATTCTTCCCATCTTTCATCTTCACACTCTCTCCCTCTCTCTAAAATCTGCTCCTCCTTCTCTCTAAGAAAACCCAAGAAAAATCTGAAAGTTAAGAGCAAGAAAAGGAAGCTTGTGGTTAGCTTGTTGACATTGTTGTGGTGGTGTTCTTGGCAAGGAAGCTAGCAATATTTGGAATAAGTTTGGCTAAAACTTTAAGGTAACATTTCTTCCTTTAGAATTAGTTCTAGTGTTGCATGTTTAGAAGAAGGAACTTGTGATAGTAGATAATGCTCTTAGAATCATTGCATGCTAGAAATGTGGTTTGGATATGAAGAATGGGTTAAGAAGAGATTATGAGCATGTTGTAGCCTAAAAACTACCTTAGAATTGTTAAGTAAATTGTTGTAGACTTATGGGACAGAATTTTGGGTATGTAATCCCCTTTGAATTGTTGGTTTGATTGAGCCTTAAATGTGGCGTTTGGATGATAAATTCGACCTTGTGAAAGGTGGCAAAGTGAGTAGAAACAAAGGAAATGCTGCCCAATTTTCCATAGAATTTAGTGACTTAGAACTTGGATTGTTCTACTTTGAGATTAGAGGTTAACAAGCGTATCATGATTATTATAGGTTGAGATATTACTTGCGGTAGTTGAGCTTGGCAAGTGGATTGACCAAAGAGGTATGTGAAGCTTTCCTATCTCTTGAGCATGAATAGATGAAACTATGTAGTACGGTGAGCGACAAGATTTGGTGTTCTTACTTGTTTTGATTATAAAATGACTTGTTCGTTTTAAAAATGTATAAGTCCCTTGGTTAAGGGAAAAGTATGATTTTTACTAAAGTATAGAGTTAATATAACAACTTTATGGGAAGTTGGTCTATTAGCTTCATAAAAGGTTAATGAGAAGGGATTTACTCTAAGTAAGATAATTATATGGAGAGGCAAATTGATTTAAAGGCATCAATTGCCCAAAGGCTTTTATGTAGAAAGAAGAGTCACTTTTGAAAGAGTTGAAGTATGTACTTGGGTTAAATTCGGTGTTCTTTTATTAAAGATATGGTTAAGTGCCTTAAGTAAACTAAAATGAGAGAGTATGTGAACAAGACTAAAAAGAAGTTATAAGTTTTCTTAACTTATTATTATTATGATATGATGATTTGTGATAGGGTAAGAGTATGTCCGAGGCAAGCCCCAAGATCGTCATACCACCTCCTTGTGTAAGAGTATGTCCGAGGCGGCCAAGATCGTCATACCATCCGCTTGATGTAAGAGTATATCCGAGGCGGATCCAAGATCGTTATACCATCTGCATCAGTGTAAGAGTATATCTGAGGGGCAAGCCCCAAGATCGTTATACCATCTGCTCCAGTGTAAGAGTATATCTGAGGAGTACAGCCCCAAGATCGTTATACCATCTATTTCAGAGTAAGAGTATATCTGAGGGGTAAGTCCCCAAGATCGTTATACCACCTGTTCCGTGGACTTGCTACCCACGATGCGAGGAATACCTCATGCGAGTCCTTATGGGCTTATGCGGGTGAAATAGTCCCGTCTTGCAGTACATGCGGCGATGAGAGTACCTCATGCGGGTCCACAGACCCATGCGGGTGAAATAGTCCCGTGAGTAGGATGGTTTCTTTTTGATACTACTGGGCGAGGTACCTGCTTTGATCATGAGCCTCCTATTTTATGCGATTATATATATGTATATATATACTTGTCACTCTCATTGTTAGTAAGGCACAAAGGTATTTTATTGTCTTCCATGACTCGACTTGCTTTTAGACTTATGATATCATATTACGGTATTTTCCCAGCCTTGGATATTTGGTACATATGTGTCGACCCCTTCCCGAAGTGCGTTCACGCCGCGGTAAGGGTAAGATTGAGATCCTCGTTCTTAGGATCACTATTCCAGTGTCAGAAGCTCCATTCCTCCAGAAGCTTGTTTATTGGTATGGATATTCCCTGATGCTATAGGTATTTTGTACATTCAGGGGTATGGCGGGGCCTGTCCGCCACGATTATTATCTTTAAGTGCGTGGTCACCTATGTATTTTGGGCTATAAGAACCGGTTGTACTACTATACTTTTGTTTAAGTATGTTTTATGGAAAGCGGCACTTATCGGTTGGCGATGATGTTTACTTTTTATAAGTTATGTGTTATGTATGATCCATTGCTATTCTACGATGTATACGGCGAAGTACCCGGTAGTACTAGTCGCGTCCGGTCGGGTCGTGATGATTCATGCCTTAAAGATCCGGAGACATTATTTATATGGAGTTCGTGTGGACATTTACGCACCACAAGAGTCTCGGTATATCTTCGGCAGAGGAGGCGAACTTGCGACAAAGGCGGTGGTTGGAGCTACTTAAGGATTACGATGTTGATATTCTATACCACCCGGGAAGGCCAATGTGGTGGCGGATGCCCTTAGTCGCGGTCGATGGGTAGTGCTGCGATGTTCCGCAGAAGAGGATATGGTCCGAGAGTTACATCGATTAGCGAGCCTTGGGGTTCGTTTGGTTGATTCGATAGTGAGAATTAGGGTTCGAGAGGTTGCCGAGTCTTCTATCATCGAGGAGGTAAGGAGGCGACAGTATGAGGATCCGATTTTGGTACGGTACCGAGATGCAGCTCTCCAGAAGGAGAAGAGTCTATTTGAGGTAGCGCCTGATGGGGTGCTAAGATTCGAGGCGGTTGTGTGTTCCGATGTGCAGGACTTCGTCGCAGATTGCAGAGGCACATGCTCGTTATTCTATTCATCCGGTCGACTAAGATGTACCATGACCTCGAATCGTGTATTGGTGGGATGGCCTAAAGAGGGGCGTTGCGGAGTTCGTAGCGCGATGCGAATTGTCGTGAGTTAAGATTGAGCACGAAGCTTGGAGGCTGTTTGCGAGCCATTGATATTCCGACTTGGAAGTGGGAGGTGATAAATATGGATTTTATTACAGGGCTACCTACCACTCAGAGGAAGCATGATTCCATTTGGGCGATTGTCGACAGGCTAACGAAATCAGCCCATTTTCTTACGATCGAGCAGCGTTTCGGTGAGACTATGCCCGATTATATATTAGAGAGATTGTGAGACCGCACGAGTCGGTGTCGATTATATCAGATAGAGAGCGATTCTCGGCTAACTTCTGGAGGTCCTTTCAGAAGGGATTAGGGACACAGGTGAGTCTCAGTACGGCGTTTCACCCAGACGGACGGACAGGCCGAGCGCACTATCCAGACACTCGAGGATATGCTGCGGGCTTGTGTTATTGATTTCGGGTAGCCGAGGATCATTTACCTCGTGGAGTTTGCTTATAACAATAGCTACCATTCCAGTATTCAGATGGCGCCTTATGAGGCCTTATACGGGAGGAAGTGCAGGTCACCGATAGGCTGGTTCGAGGTGGGAGAAGTTCAGTTAGTCGGGCCAGACTTAGTCCAGCAGACAGTGGATAAGGTGAAGCTTATCCAGGAGCGGTTGTTGGCAGCTCAGAGTCGGCAGAAGGCGTATGCAGATCATCGTCGACACTTGGAATTTGAGATAGATGATTGGGTTTTCCTAAAGGTATCGCCCGTGAAGGCGTGATGAGATTTGGAAAGAAAGGAAGCTTAGCGAGTACATTGGGCGTGTCGATTGTCCGTAGGGTAGGCAAGGTTGCACATGAGTTAGATCTTCCGTCCGATTTGGAGGCGGTGCATCCAGTTTTTCATGTGTCCATGTTGCGGAAATGTATTGGAGATCCATCTAGAGTGCACCGGTTCAGGATGTCCAAGTAACAGAGGAGTTATCGTATGAGGAGAGTCCCATAGCGATACTCGATCGTCGAGTTAGACGACTTCGGACGAAGAGCGTGGCTTACACAAGGTCCTATGGCGGAGCAACAGGGAGGAAATGACGTGGGAAGCGAGAGGATGACATGATGAAGAAGTATCCTCACTTATTCCCTATACCTCCGGGTAACCTACTTTCACCTTGTTAGTTTTGATTTAGCATTTACGCTTACGTATGTTGTGGCTCGTGGAGCTTCTTTATTACGAATGAATAGTTAAGAGGGTCTATGTCGATGTTGTGATTTGAGTAAGTTTAGAAGGAACATTCGGGACGAATGTTTCTAAGGGGGAGAATGTTATACCCGTAGTTCTGACCTACGTATGGAAGCGTGCGAAAGTATGTAAGACTTAAAATTTCCGAAGGGCGAGGTTGTGAGTCGTTAGGAAGGTTTTAGTCAACTTTGAGGCGGGTTATGACCCGATTCGTTGAGAGTTCTAAGTATTTTAAAGGACTAGGACGTAGTTCGTTGAGTCTTGATTCCAACGCAACCAACCGCTTAAATCGATAGAGGCGTCCGAGTAGAAAGTTATGAGTTACAAGTTCAGCGCAATCGGGCGTAAATGCGTTCGAGCAAAGCGGCATGCGCGGCGCCGTATCAGATGCATGGCGCCTAAAGTAATCGAGAGGTCGCAGAAGTTGCAGCGCATGGCTGCCAGGCAGCGGGCGCGCGAAAGTTGAGAGCAGAGCTGCGGTTTATGTGTGGCCGCATGGCCCGCGCTGGCGAGGCGAATTTGGGCGGGAAAACATAGAAAAACTGATTTTTGTTTTAAAGAGACCATGGGAGGGTGACAAGTGTCCCCCCCCATCTGATTTTCTGTTGCATGCAATATATTGACCAAGACTTGGTCATTGTCTATCTTTCATCTTCTCTCTCTCTCTCTCAAATTGCTCCCCCTTCTCTCTAAAAACCCTTAGAAAAATCTGAAAGTTAAGAACAAGAAAAGGAAGCTTGTAGCTAGCTTGTTGGCATTGTTGTGGTAGTGTTCTTGGCAAGGAAGCTAGCAATATTTGGAATAAGTTTTGGCTAAAACTTTAAGGTAACATTTTCTTCCTTTAAACTTAGTTCTAGTGTTGCATGCTTAGAAAGCAAGATCTTGTGGTAGTAAAATAATGCACTTAGAGTCTTTGCATGCAAGTAAATGTGGTTTGGATATGAAGAATGGGTTAAGAAGAACAAATGAGCTTGTTGTAGCCTAAAAACTACCTTAGAATTGTTAAGTGATTTGTTGTAAACTTATGAGGCAGAATTTTTGGGTGTGAAATCCCCTTTGAATTGTTGGATTGATTGAGCCTAAAATGTGGTGTTTTGATGATAATTTCGGCCTTGAGAAAGGTGGCAAAGTGAGTAGAAACAAAGGAAATGCTGCCCGATTTTTCTTAGAATTTAGTGACTTTGAACTTGGATTGTTCTACATTAAGATTAGAGGTTAATAAACGTATCATGACTATTATAGGTTGAAATATTACTTGCGGTAGTTTGGACTTGGCAAGTGGATTGACCAAAGAGGTATGTGAAGCTTTCCTATCTCTTGAGCATGAATAGATGAAACTATGTAGTACGGTGACGTCTAAGATTTGGTGTTCTTACTTGTTTTGAGTATAAAATGACTTTTCGCTTTAAGAACGTATAAGTCCCTTAGTTAAGGAAAGTATGATTTTTACTAAAGTATAGAGTTAATATAACAACTTTATGGGAAGTTGGTCTATTAGCTTCATAAAAGGTTAATGAGAAGGATTTACTCTAAGTAAGATAATTATATGAAGAGGCAAATTGATTTAAAGGCATCAATTGCCCAAAGGCTTTATGTATAAAGAAGAGTCACTTTTGAAAGAGTTGAAGTATGTAGTACTTGGGTTAAATTCCCGGTGTTCTTTTATTAAAGATATGGTTAAGTGCCTTAAGTAAACTAAAATGAGAGAGTATGTGAACAAGACTAAAAAGAAGTTATAAGTTTTCTTAACTTATTATTATTATGATATGATGACGGTTTGAGATAGGGTAAGAGTATGTCCGAGGCAAGCCCAAGATCGTCATACCACCTCCTTCGATGTAAGAGTATGTCGAGGCGGCCAAGATCGTCATACCATCCGCTTGATGTAAGAGTATATCCGAGGTAGATCCAAGATCGTTATACCATCCGCACTAAAGATAAGAGTATATCGAGGCAAGCCCCAAGATCGTTATACCATCCGCTCCGGTGTAGAGTATATCCGAGGTACGGCCCCAAGATCGTTATACCATCTGTTCGTGGTAAGAGTATATCCGAGGAAAGTCCCCAAGATCGTTATACCAATTGCCCGTGGATTTGCTACCCATGATGCGAGGAATACCTCATGCGAGTCCTTATGGGCTTATGCGGGTGAAATAGTCCCATGCCACAGTACATGCACCGAGGAGTACCTCATGCGGGTCCACAGGACCCATGCGGGTGAAATAGTCCCAGGGGTAGGATGGTTTCTTTTTGATACTACGGGCGAGGTACCCTGTTTTGATCATGAGCCTCCTATTTTATGCAGTATTATATATGTATATATACTTGTCACTCTCATTGTTAGAAAGGCACAGTAAAAGGTATTTTATTGTCTTCCATGACTCCAACTTGCTTTTAGACTTATGATATCATATTACGGTATTTTTCCCAGCTTTACATACTTGGTACATATTGTGTACTGACCCCCTTCCCCGGGGGCTGCGTTCATGCCGCAGGTAAGGGTAAGCAGATTGAGGATCCTCGTTCTTAGGATCACTATTAGGTGTCGAAGCTCCATTCCTCCTAGCTTATTTATCGGTATGGATATTCCACGATCTTATAGGTATTTTGTACATCCAGGGGTATGGCGGGGCCTGTCCGCCACGATTATTATCTTTAAGTGCAGGCCACCTATATATTTTGGGCTATAAGAACCAGTTGTATTATAAATACTTCGTTTAAGTATGTTTATGGAAGGCAGCCTTATCGGCTGGCCAGTATGTTTTACCCTTTTTTTTGAAGTTATGTGTTGTGTTATGTTCATTGCTATTCTCGACATATACGGCGACAGGTACCCAATGAGGTACTAGTCGCGCCCGGGTCGGTCGTGACAAAAGTGGTATCGAGCGATTAGTCCTCGGAAAGTGTCCATGAGGCCGTGTCTAATACAGTAAGTCTTGATTATCGGTGTGTCGTGCACCACATCTATAATCGTGAGCTGCGAGATATTTAGGATTGGTTTCCATTCTTTCACTCTAAGATCGTGCAATAGAGTGAGTTATAGGTTGAATCTCCCGATGTTTTCCTTTATGTATCGATTATGCCTCGCGCAAGCAACCGCGACCCGAAGGCAAGCGGTGAGAGTCTTTGCTAGTGGGACGCGGAGAGTCACGAGGGCACAGGCCCAGTCCTTACCAGAGATGATGTTTAGAGCGGCGAGTTCCACGTCGTCGCCAACCTCAGCAGAGTTCAAGGCGTGACGCGCCATCGAGATCGCGATGCGAGCCTCCACTCATGATCGTGTAATGTAGCATAATATTCATATAATGTAGTTAAATTAGTATCAAGTTTATTTATGCAATCAAATGAAGATGGAGTTTCTGTTCCACCTATTTCCATATAAGTATATAAACTAAATATTAGATTATGACAATCTACTTTTTTAATAGAAGGATTTAAGACTGCACCAATACAATAAACATCGTGAATAGGAAAAAATATTTTTAAACTTTTCAAACATAATCAGAATCGCATCTGTATATTTCACATTTGATTTTAAACCATAAAGTAAATAGGAAATTTCATTATATGAGCTAAAGCATTACAAATCTGTTGGGTAATAAGATCACGAAAATTCAACGATTGCGATGTAAAATTTACGTAAAAATTTTAAAAGTTCACCAATTGATTTCCAATGTTCGTCGGTTAACATATACATCACGTTCTTACAATGCGCATTTGAAACATGTGTTATGGGGTCTTTATACTTATAACATTCTTTTAAAAATAAATAAGTATAATTCCACCGTGTAATAATCTCTTCTGGCATGAATTTAGGTCTCAAATTAAATTGTTTACATTTTTCTTTAAATTATATAATTCTATTTTTCCTATTATTACTGAATAACTCCAATGACTCTTTTGACAAGTTTTATTTCAGTGAAAATAAATCAAGACCACTTTTAACAATTAAATTATAAATATGACAAGCACAACGAACATGAAATATATCGAAGTGGTGGTTGTACTTCCGCTTAAAAGATCTACTGTGATATTATTAGATGCATTATCAAATGATACACAAAGTATTTTATTATAAAGATTATATTTTGGGCATAAAAACAAATAGTTTAAACATATATTTTCCAAGATGACTTTGATCTTAAATCATGCAAAAAACAATAATACGTTTTTCCATTCTAAAATTTTCATCAATCCAATGACAAGTAATTGTTAAATAATCATAACCGTTCAATGCATGTCCAATGTCTGAAGTAAAACTAACATGACATGGAAGGTTAGCAAACAAATATTGCAAGAAAATAACATAATCATTATGAAGTCTAAAAATATCGGCTCTAGTAGTACTACGTGGAACACCTTTAAAAAAAGGATTATATACTCTTTGAATATATGTAATTAAATATGAAGAAGAAGCAAAAGAAAAAGGCAAACAACCTCCGACAATCATTTTTGCTAATTCAATGCGATCTTTTTTTGGATCGTACTTAGCCAACCCCCCAGTTAATGGATTAAGTTGTTGTTGACCGGGTTCTAAATTAGGGACAGCATTCCATTGTGCCGTATGATCGAATTTTATATGTCTAGCTATAGTGCCCGTCCCCCCGTCACCACCCCCTGTCTTATGTTTATAAGTTCTCCCACAAATATTACATTTAACTCTATCAGTACCCACAACTTTATCATAAAAGAGCCACACTTTACTCCTTTTTCTTCTTGCTACTGGTTCTGGTAAAGGAGGTCTACGACCTTGACTACCACTAGCAGTACCAACATTGACAGAAGGAACACTCAAGGTGTAGCAGGTTCTTGTTCTTCAAGTTCAACAATATTATCTAATTGAACGTTATCACATTCATTATCTTCTATTCCAAAATCTTCTTGCATTTGATCATAATCTATATTTTGATTAGATGATGAAGAACCTACAGATTTTTTACCCCTTGAACTAGATTTACGGCGCAGTCCCGACGCAATTCCCCTTAGTAAAGACATTATAAAATATTTAAATAATCAACAAATAAATATGACAATTTAATAAAATAATTAGAGAATGAAACGAGTGTACCAAACTTGATTCGAATTCAATAGAAACTCAAGCTCAAGTCTTGCGTTGCTACTTTGAATTTGAAAACTAATAATATTAATAACTTGAAAATTGATAATAAAGATGATTAAGAGAGTATGAGAATAAGAGAATTGAGAGAAATGTTGTGTGATAAAAATGAAGAAAATGTAGAGAATTTATAGATTTTTAAAGGGTAAAATGGAATTAAAATAAATAATTAAACAAAACAAAAACAAAAAAAAACAAAAAAATGACCAACTGGCCGAAATGACCGCTGCCCCTCGCCTCCCAAGCCCAATGGCCGAAATGGCCGTTGGGCAATTTTTTTATTTTTGTTTTAGAACCGTCCGGTCCGGTTAACCCAGAATGGAACCGGTTTCCAATACCGCCTTACCGGCCCGGTCAGATCTGGTTTTGAAATGACCGTGCGGGTTGGGGTTGGGGACAATCCGACCAACCCGCAGATGTCTCCGGTCCGCCGGCCCGGCGAAACCACCGGTCAACCGTCCGGTCGTCAACCGGACGGTTGACAGTATAGTTGCCTTGATATTGTTGCTGATATCAGTGGTGTTGTCTAGCTTCATTGTGTTGCTCTCGGTATTTCATGTCTTTGGGTGTTGTTCTACGTGTTGCCGCTCGCCCCGCTCGAGCCGTTGCCTTAGTAGAGAAAAGGGTTGTGGTCTCTGCTGATGTTGTTGCAGTTGCTGCACCTACTGCTATACAAAGAAAAAAAAAATTAGTAAAGTGTTCTGTTTTGTACATAATCTCCAAGCTAGGACTGAAACCGATGTTTTCAGTGCCTAGCTTGAGGGGGGATGTTGAGATATACCACATATATACATTGTGTATATGTGTGGTTAGGTAGTTAGATATTAAGAGTTCACTGTATATCATTAGTATACAACATATACAATGTTAGTTAGTGGTTATTTCTGAAATGGTTATATTTGCAAATTAGTTATTATAAATAGAGAGTAATAGTTGTAATATTGGGTTAAGAGAGGAAATAATACAGAATTGCAGAAGAGCACTTCAGCTTTCAAAATATCCTCTCACATTCTTAGCCTCCTTCTCCTTCTTCTCTCAAACCTTTTCATTTTCGTTCCTTCTTCTCAATTGCTTTGCTCCAGCAAACTTTAACAGGGAGTAAGGAGAATTTTGAAAGAGTTAAAAGCACTCTTGTGAGGTTATGATTGCCATATCTCAGTATGCACACTTTTGAAAAATATTGAAGATGTTATTATTTCCAATTGAGTATGCACAAAAGGATGTTTGTGTGTTTTGTTGGGGGGTTGGATAGTATCATATTATCATATTGATGGGGTACAAAGAATAATAGGGGGAGTACTTTGTTCACGGGTTCTTCTTCTATTACAAGATTCTCTCATGCATTCTTTCTTCCTTCTGCTCTAATGTAAAAAGGCATTATTGCTCCATGCATATGTACTTCATTTTTTTGCATGACCTATAATAAGCACAACACCAACACCTTTTCTTTTTTAATACAATATATACCGAGCCATGATATTGACTTACTAGATTCATGATAAATTATTTACATATATTAAGTGAAATTTTAATGTAAGTGTAGATATGTGCCAAATCTATAAATTATACTATAAATTCGCCCCAGTTTACCATCAAAGCTTAAAAAGAATGGAAGAAATCACAAATATTAAAGTTTGAAACTGTTATAAATGGTATTTATTATTATCAATGTCTACAAGGAAAGTTAGAGTTAGAACAATGTACCTAGACCCTATAAATAGAGATGTTACTCTCTATGTATTTCATCCCTCAAGAGAAGTAAATATATTCTTATTTTAGTTTTATTATTTCATAACACGTTATCAGCTCGAGTCTCTAACCAATTGACTTAGAAGAGGTACTCTATTTTTCTTTCCGATCCAGGGCATTGACAATTTTCATTACTTGAGTTGCATTGAGGCTTTTTGGATAAAACTATTGTTGGTGTCCATTCCTTTTAAATCATGGAGAGGTATGTGGAAATCTACTTGAGCTTTGATTTTTGAGCCTTATTAAGGTTAGCAGGTTTCTCATATTTTATGATTTAATGATATATGTATAAGTTACATATGACCTACATATATATATTACTTTTAAACTTACAAAAGCATATTAATTTGTCGGAAAGTCTTACAACCCAATTCTAATACGAGTAAACTAATATGAGCAAATTAAAGACGATACTTTTGCTTGTAACTTTGGCAGAGTTTGAAAGAAAAATATGACCATCAGAAGTGGTTATATTTCATGTATTTCGATGTACATAAATTTGTTAATCACTAGAAGTGATAAATATATTTACATGATTGTGATTGAAGATATATTAGAGAAAGATTCTCTACATCATATGTATGACTCGATTTGCTCCTGAAGTAGCAATATGTTAAAAGAGGTTCTAAATTATTACTTGATATATTTAAGGCACGTTGAGATATGTTTCATTCCTGAAGAATGAGAATTTTTGATAAATATTATAAGTATAGATCTATTCCCTGAAGTAAATGTGATGATTAGTAAAGACTATAAAGACAGGCATGCCCTTTATTGTAAAAATATCATGACCCACATTGAGAAATAATATTCTAAATATTTTATGCTTTGCTCCCGAAGTAGCAAACTTAAAATTTTGCTCCCGAAGTATCAAACTCAGAAATTTGCTCCCGAAGTAGCAAATTAAACTACTTCGGAAGTAGTAGAACTTTGAAAGCAGTAAAACTTTAAATTTACTCCTGAAGTGATAAATCTTTGAACTTCACTTCCGAAGTAGTAGAATATTAAACTCTACTCTCGAAAGTAGTAGAAACTTTAATTTTTACTCTTGAAGTAGTAAATCTGAAATTTACTCATGAAGTACTAAATTCAAAATTTATTCCCGAAGCAGTAAGTTTCTTAAATTTACTTTCGAAGTAGTAGAACTCTTAAATTTACTCTCGCGTTAGTAAAACTTTGAACTTTACTCTCGAAGTGATAAGTATGCTCACATTTTAAGAATAAAATCACCATATATACGGATATCAAATATAGTCCATATGAGAATTGAGAAGAGTTATACTAATTGAAATGATAAAATCTTTCTAAGGGCAGATGACGTTTTTATGGCCAAAAGGACCATTCGAATTATCAAGTGTAAACTCTCTTTATTTTGTGATTCAATATGTTAGCATATTTCTTTTCTTTCTTAATAGCTGTTAGCATATCTTGCTTCACCGTACTATTATTTTTATTGTTTAAATTTTTTGTCAAAATCAAATTATACACATGCTTAAATGTGGTATTATTGAAATACTATGAAGTTTTAATAACCTCTTAAGAACTTGATATCATGGCATATGTAGATGAAATTGACATTCTAAAATTGAACATATGCAGTTGGTAATTAATTAAGAAATCTGATCACATGTATGTTGTATTGTTAGAGAAATGTTATTTTGTGTATAAAGATCATTGTTGTGCATATCTGTCGTATGTCAAATCATCAGAGATAATTTGATTATGTATCATTCTAAGGCAAAATGATACAAATTGTGTAGAATACTATCTATTATAACCATATTGATATACTATGGTTACTGTAGCATATTTGATGATAAATACTTGAATGTTAATGGTATTCTTCCTGAATAAGATGTATGAAATTCTAAAGTTTAGAACTTACTTTTCATCATTTATAAATTGTATTGTCTTTAAATGTCCATTTGATTACTATTTACTTCATGACACCAACAGTGTTTAACTATAACTTCTTTTATGATACCATCAGTATCTAAGCAATATTTGATTGTACAAAATTAATAATCAAGTGCTCCAGAAGAGCTAATTATTTATCTAGAAGATCATGACACTATTTATCTAGAAGATCATGACATCAATAGTGTCCAAACAATATATGTGATTAAGGAGAATAAAATACAGACTCCTGAAGAGCCTATATATTATGTCATTCATTCTAGATTGTAATATAGAAATTTGTTATGATCGAAACACAAGTTATAGTAAACCCGAAGTTTACTAAAGTAAATGACTATCATAATGAATCTATAAATGATTGGATGGCTAAATCAGAGTGGGTAAGGAATATGTATTTGAAATGTTACCCTCTTTATTCTCCAAATTGTATTGCACAAATATGAGCATGATGAAATCACATGTCATGATAAACCAGAAGTTTATTGTACAAAATAGAATTCATGTAATAGTAAACCAGAAGTTTACTAAAATAAATAGCACATGAGATGGTAAACTTGAAGTTTACTAGTACAAATAATTTTATCAATTGACGTGATAATTTTGGTTGTCCTGATTTAAATTTAATGTGCTAAGTTTGTATTCGGAATATATTGAAGAACTAGAAGATTCTTCATGATTTAATTTATTTGTTCTCATGATAAGTTGATTACACCAGCTAACGTTGGGATTAAATTTTCTAAATTCTGAAAAATATAAAAGGTGAATAAGGGTCCGTTCACCTGTTATGTGATGTTTTAAATAGACGCATAGATAAGACGGCCACATGTGCGTTTATTGTCAACCTGCAACTTGACATTTACAAAGTTGCTTGCTCAAAATAATTGAGTTGAGATTATAATTTTTAGATTATGTAATTAAGATAATTCATCTGGTTTATATTCAAGATGGTTTAGTGTTGAATGCCTCCGATAAATAGCTAAACCATTGCGAATGGGAACAAAGCTTCATGTGTTGATCTGAAATATGATATATTGCATACAACGATGTTAGTATGCTTTAGACGAATAAATTATGATAAATTCTCCCTTCATAATTGGTTCAAGGTCAAGAACCAAATGTTTCCATCTAATAATTTTATTGTGTGGTATATGATTAATGAATCTACCACGATGCACACAGATGGATTTTCCAAAGAAGGTGAAAATTGTGTTAGTTTTTCTAACATAAGGGTAGAAAGAATAAAAAGCTAAGAAATATATTGTGAATTATCACCGGTATGATCATCGTTCAAATGATAATTCAAGTCAAATGCTAGAAGCATTTGCTGACCCAACTATTTCATATTTCAGCTACAAGATGCTCCTAAATGTCCATTAAGGGCATGATTTACAACATGCATGAAGCATGGTAGACAATTCGATTTTAAACATAATAATCCTTGAAAAGAGAGAGGAGCAAATGATCATAATAAAGAGACAATGTGCTCTTGAAGAGCCTACGACATAATACTTCATAAAATCTCGTACGAGGTTCAGGTACCTGAAAACAAATAAGGTGATAAGATCTTAATACGTTATGTCTAATTGCAAACCGATACAAAATGATATCTCGTCGACGATATATTTGATACAAAATAGTGCGCAATATTGTATAATATTATGAGGATCTGAATTCTACGTCTCTTAAAGCATGTTGATCAAGTAGATGTATCTTGATAAGAGTAAATTTACTGGACCTGCAGTCCTGACATTAGAAGATGTCGTGTAAATAAAAATTATCTCAGCCTATATGGCTTACGTGACAAAATTTATATGATTTTTTAAGGATTTAAAATACCTGAAGTATATACAAGTTATTGAAAAACTTGTTTGTAATAACTAAACGGATTAAATGAATTAAGGTTGATGTACTAAAATCACCTTAATAAATATTTATTGATAAATGGTACAAAGATGACTATGTTTAACCTCTTCCCTTTATGATATTCAAAATCTTTCATAAGGTTGTGCACGTTGCTGACTTGAATATGATTGGAGATTTTGAAGATTTTTTGAAAAGCAGTAGACTACTTGTTAAAAGAAGTTGAAATGAGAAAATTAGATTGGTCCTGAAGTATCATATATTTGTTCAATTGATGCATTTATTTATCTTGCTATAACTATGAACATGATTTCTTCCTTACACGGAGATACTGAAATAAGATAAATTGCATATTATCGATTTGATGAGAGATTCCCCCCCCCCCCCCCAAAAATTAGGGGGAGAGAATAATGAAATAAAAAGGGAAATTTTGTGAAAAAATTCATCATCGTCTCATCTTGATCTACGTGCTTCTATTAGTGAACAAGAGGTCCAAAAAATTATTCACTTACAGAAAATAACAAATCAAATTTCAGACGCATTTACAGATTTGAAAATGAGTACTGAATCACATATCCCTGCAGAGAATGTCCCAATTCAGATTGATGTCCTTGTAGGACCATCTACTAGTGTCATAGAAAATGAATCCAAAAGCACGCCTGAAGTGTGATAGACCATTGTGTTCTAAGGATCGGAATCCTAGAAAAAAAAAGGTCAACATGACACTAAGAATGAATCTCATAAAGAAATGCAAGATTTGATCAATCCTGATATTCTTGAAGAAATAAATGAGCCGCAAACTCAAGAAAATTAAGAAACATCAATAAATCCAATTGATGTTATGACTATTTGAATCGCTTGGAAGTAAATGTGGTTTGAAATACCCACAACCTTAAAGGAAGATATACAACATGCATTGCTCAATTGAAGGGAGGATTCATAAAATGAGATATGACAAAAGCACATTTCACCAAAATTGTTCGTTCACACACGAGCTTCAAAAGAATAGTGATGTCAACGTGCAACAGGTTCATTCAAGTGATAATGTGACTTATTTATTCACTAAGTCTCTATCAACTGTAACTTTCGAGAAGATGGTGCACAAGATTGAAATACGAAGACTCAAACATTTGGATAAAGTTTTCATCAGGGGGAGTTAATACATGTTGTACTCTTTTTTCCATATAAGGTTTTATCCCACTGGGTTTTCCTTATAAGGTTTTTAATGAGACAACCAAAATGTGTATTATTAGAAATTTGTACTCTTTTTCATTCACTAGAATTTTTCCCACTGAATTTTTTCTAGTAAGTTTTTAATGAGGCATCTACTAAATAGACATTTAAGGAGGAGTGTTATAAATGATATTTATTATTATGAATGTCTACAAGGAAAGTTAATGTTAGAACAATGTACCTAGACCCTATAAATAGAGATGTTACTCTCTATGTATTTCATCCCTCAAGAGAAATAAAGAACTCTCTACCCTTTCTCTACTATATTCTTATTTTAGTTTTATTATTTCATAACAGAAACATGGTTTTTACGATAGTTTATTCTAATGCATTGACTAATGGTCACGTCAAAGGTGCAAGTTATTTTTGATTTTTTTATATTGCATTAAAAAAAGTTATATTTGTCTTTTTGAGTTTTTAACTTCAATTCCCTTGAGTTACTGTTACTCTATCATTGAGAATTAGGATATGAAGGACATATGTCCCCTCAATTCATGTGAATTTGGATCTATATATGGTAGAGACTTATCTAATCACAACTTGTGTAGGCCAACTGAATTATTTCCTTCTTTAAAAAAAACTTATTTCCTTCCTTCGAGCTACGAATTAGCGAATATTCACAGCATATATTGTAATTATTCTAAATATTTTTTGTCCTTTGCCAGAAAGAATTCATTGTATAACTAAATGAAGTCCATTTTTTTTATCAGCAACTACAAATAAAGTTCGGACGTACCCAAAAAGAAAAGTATGAATATCCAGTCAAAATCAATTACTATTAAAGAGAGAGAAAAAAAAGGAGGTTCCAACATTACTTCAGTTACTATGTTATGGAACTTTAAAAATATATACTAACTGGATTAAATATAATTTAAACTCGTAATTAGGTTACGGATTCTCCAGATTCGCTTCAAACTAGTCCAAGTTTAGCATGTTTGGCAAAAAATTTAAAATTAGCTTATTTTAAAAAGGGTTTTCAAAAAAGTACTTTTCGTGAGAAATCATTTGTGAATAATTAATTTTAAAAATATTGTTGAGCAACAATTTGTGTTTGTCCAAGCTTTTAAAAGTATTTCTAAATGTATTTTCTCAAAAGTGCTTTTCAAAAAAATATTTTTGAGAAAAAACTAATTTCTTTAGCTTCTGAAAACCGCTTATGCTAGCCAAGTTGGTGTAGCAGTAGAGCGCGGGACCGCAAGGTCACGAGTTCGATCCCCTGCATAAACTTTCTTGGTTGAGCCTGTCACACATGGCTTGCCAAGTGTGGTTTACCTGGCTGACGTGGTTTGCGTGCTCTGCGTACCGGGAGTTTACAATGCGGCGCACTCGAAAGAGTAGCGGCTGCGGGTTCCTTCGTCAACAAAAAAAAGAATCAATTATTATTATTATATTCGAAGTCCTAGACCAGTTGGTCTTGAAGGCAGAGGGTATCCTCATTGGGTGGTGTGGGAGAACTTGGTCACAAGTTCGAAACCCCAGGGTAACGCCTGACCTGCCTTCGCCTCTTGGGGGAGCCTGTCACACCTGGCTTGTCAAGTGTAATTTAACTGGCTGACGTGGTTTGCAGGCTATTGCACCGGGGTTTACCTGCTTGCACTCGAAAGAGCAATGCACGGGTTGCCTTCAACAAAAAAAAAATCAATTATTATCTCCCAAAAGTTTAGCCAAACACCTCACTTTTTTAAAATAAGCATTTTTTTCATTTAAAAAAATACTTTTGGCCTCCCAAAAGTTTGGTGAGACACCTCACTTTGTTAAAATAATCATTTTTAAAAAAAATACCTTTGACCTCCTAAAAAACTTGGTCAAACATACTATTAATGGTTGTGTAAGCATAAAAACTTCTTTTAATCAGATCTAGTATCAAAGGAAAAATTCATACAAGGACAAAAAGATGAATTATGATGCGTCTCTTGGCTAATTTTCTCTATTTAACATTGTGTCGAAATAGTTTAACTATATGTGATTGAAACTGGATTGTTTAATTTTCTACAATTAGATGCTAGTTTTATTATTATCAATAAGAAATGTCTAATCTCTCCTATTAAATACTAGTTCTATCTTTAGAACATGCTATCGGGATAAAATATAACTCTATATCTTTGTGCCAATTGACGCTTAGACATATTGTCAATCTTCAAAAAGTTCATCAAAATGTTGGGTGTGAACAAATTTTCACTTTGGTGGTTGAAAAGATTGGGAGTCAATATATAAAATATAATTTTTTAATGGTGTGACGTCTTTTGGAAAAAATTGTGTAGGTTTGGTCCAAACCGGATAATATCACACCATATTAAGAGTATTTGAAGGCTGGTTGAGCCCAACAACTGCTATCAAAGCTCAAATTCGACATGACGAGTATGACGATGACAAAGAGATGGCGGGGGTCTAGTTTGAGACGCGCGCACACAAGAAGAAGCTAGTTGTGGGCTTTGATTTCCATAATACTCTAATGATGGGGTGATTTTGGGGTGTGCGAAAAGTGCCACATTGATAGCTGAAAAGATTGAGAGTCAACATATAAGGTATAAAAATCTATTAATGGGATACCAAAACAAAGAGAGAAAGAAGAGTAAGGCATTCACAATGTGTGTGGAGATATATAGTGGTTCAAGGAAAGTCTTCAATCAAAATACTCTACATGTTTCTCATGCCTAACTATCAAAGAATCCCTTGAAAGAGTATAGTACTCCAGCAGAACATTTATCCTAGGCATAAGTTCACCTTGTGGTTGACTGCATAGAGAAGACTAGCTACAGTGGATAGATTGCAAATGTTTGGCATTCAAGTTTCAATGGATTATGTGTTTTGTGATGGTGCTGAATCACTTGATTATCTATTGTTCCAACCCAATCACTCTGGCTCTGTGGCAAAGATTACTGGTTTGGTTAGGTATCCGTAGGGTGATTCGTAACTGACAAGAAGAACTCCAGTGGGCTTACAAATGGGCTAGGAAGCAAACTGAAATGAGTGCTATTATCTGTTGTGTTTTTGCTATGGTTGTATAACTCATATAGAGAGAAAGGAGCATCTTGAGGTTCCAATCAGGGCACTTTCAGAGTGATAAGATATGCAGAGAAATTGCAATTCATATCCATATCAGAGATAGAGACTTGCAGAAATGGAGACAACTGCTGAGCAGCTTGAACAACATGCCATAGATGATCATGAGTTCCAGTGGACTGATCTTGATTGCTCATGTACTTATTTGGATCACTAATTGTAATAACTGGTAGAGTAAGTTTATATAGCAACAATACTTTTATTTTCTTTGTAGGTAGCTGCTAGTTAGTCTATTTTTTCTTGAGAAATAGAAGTAGGGATGGCAACGGATATGATCTGGAGCGGATCCTATTAGATTCTAATCCAGATCCGTTTTTCATACAGATTCAGATCCAGATTCATCGGGTCCATAAAAATCAAATCCAAATTCAGATCCACCGGGTCCACAGATCGGATCTGGATCCACATGTAAATTTTTTTGCCTTGAATAATATTCCAACATTCAACATACAACCATTCCAGGATACTGAATCAACAAAACACAACAATATTCATATCCAATATTAAAGCCAATGCATTCTTTAAGAACTAGCAACCGGAAAGTTCCAATGCATTCGGCTTCGATGCATTCGATCGAATCAACAAAACACAACAACATTCATATCCAATGCATTCAGTTTCCAGTTTCAAAATAGAGATACTGGAAAGTTTTTTTTCTACATCATTCTACAACAATCACAAGAATGACATCATTCACATATTTTTTCTTGTTGTTGGATTGCTAAAGTCGTACACGTATTTTCTTTTTATGTTTGTGTAATTGTGTTTGACTGTTAATATATCTTTCAAAATCCCAAAACATCAAATATTATATCAATGAAAAAACATAAACAACAAAAACAAGAACTAACTTTTTTGTTTGTTCGAGTGTAGAAAAGACTGAAATCAGATATATATGCAATGTGCATGTATGTGTTTTTAAATATTTTTTTGTTTGTGTGGGTAGATTATGAAAATAACAGAAGTTAAAAGGTCAAAAAAACAAAAATCGAACTCACCGTTTAATATATGGCAGAAAGTAATGCATCTGATTTGTCTTACTATCTCAGAATCGAAAGGGGTGGATAAAAGTTCGAAATGGACTGACGTCGTATGAGTAGGGATGGCAAGTAGAGAAGACGGATAGGGTTTTGTCTTACAGAATGAAACGAAATGAATGAGGTCTTTGTCCTTTCGTTAGCTTAAAGACACGTATATGGGCTAGACTTCGGTCCTTTATGGACTTGGGTCTGGCCGAGAAAATTAAAGGAAGTTCTAGGTTATGGACCGGTCTTATGGATGTATAAATGTATAGTGTATTTATTAAAAATGGATTCACGGGTCGGATCTGGACCGGATACGGATCTCAAAGACAAGATCCATATCCAGATCTAATCCGTCATAAATGGATCTGGGTCCGATTCGGATCCGTCGGATCTAAATTTTGAAGATCCATATTCTATTAAATGGATCTGGATCCACCGGATCCGGACCGAGTCCAGGATCCGTTTCCATCTCTAAATAGAAGGTCTGCTTCTATTTGGTTTTGTAACTATCACCTTGGTATCAATAAAGTCTTATCGTTTACCAAAGAAAAATAATCTATTAATGATGTGAGGCATTTTGGGTAAAATTGCGTAGGCTTGATTCAAAGCGGACAATATCACACCATATAAAGAATATTTTTTGCACGATTACCCATCGAACACATTGGTCTTTAATTTTTGCCATAATATCTATGGTCTTTAATATTTGCCCCTGCTACTTATTTAATAAAAATATCTAGACCTGCTTCGCAAGACATAATTTCTATATCATTTTTATCTTTGGAAACTGAACTTTTGCCTCGCTTCGCATAAATTCTATATGAATTAAGATATGCAGCATACATTTTATATTATTTTTTAGATAAAGTTGAGTGTTGAAAGTTTTGTATTGTCCGACATAATTTGTGCAAATATTATGATACATATGCTGAAGTTAAACGTAAACTATGTCGAGAAAAATCTAAAATTGTATTGTTTTTCAGATTATGTTGAGCGTTGAAAATTTTGCATTGTCCGACATGATTTATGTGAATACATATGTCGAAATTAAAAATAAAATATGTCTTGCGAAATTTAAATTATGTCGTGCTAAAATACCGAAAGACAAAAATTAAAGATCACAAATTTAAAAGACAAGATTAATGACCTCCCAAAAAAAGGGGCATTTGTGCGAATGACCATGGCAAGAATACCTGCGGGGCTGGTTGAACCCAACACAAAATACTACCAAATTTGCTAAAGTTACCGTGGAAGAATACAAAATTTAGTTAAAGATTAGTTAAAAGAAGTTACAAAGTAGTAGAAGAAGTTAGAAGTTGGTGTAGTAGTTATTCAACAACTTAACTACCTTTAAGCTCTTCTAACCATGTAGTATACCTATATATATATACTACCTTATGTACTTATTGAATACACCATCAATAATACAATTTACTAACTCTTTCTCTTCTTCATCTGATTTCTGTTTCTTCATTTGTTTCTCTCATTCTTCTTCAATTGCTCTTGACTGTATCGACTGCCTCCTCCTCTCTCGGGTGTATCGACTACCATGCATGGATAGAGGTTGAGAATGTGAGGATATTCAATATGGTATCAGAGTCCTGGTCCTAAACACACCAATTCTGCAACCTTTTATGGATCAAACACTGTATCTAGTCTCTTATCTGCTTCTCTATATGGTTCTTCTGTTCTTAACACTTTTTATGTATTAATTACTGTTAATCCATGCTATAACCATATTGCAGTAGTCTTCCCTTCTTGTTTCTTATTCTTTGAAATCTGAATCTGGTTCTAAAATCCAGAGATTTAGTCTTGAAAGAAAAAAAACATTAGGCAAGATTCTTAGTTACTGATAAAAATTCAGAGCCAAGAACTGAAATTTCTACTTACAAGAATTGTTCAAGGTCTTCATCTTCATATTTTGTCTTCTTATTACTCTAGTTGAATAAAATCTAAATCATTAATGGATACTGAAAATCTCTCTGGTAGAAACAGTCCTCCACCACCAAAAGAAGGTGCAAGAGTCACTACAATTCTTGATCATAACCATCCATTGTTTCTACAATCCTCTGATGTTAGTGGAATGTCAATGATTTCATTTCAACTTCTTGGATCAGACAATTATGCACTCTGGACAAATCTATGAAAATAGCCTTACTTGATAGGAATAAGAATGACTTTGTAAATGAAAAATGTAAGAGAGAAAACTATGGGGAATAATTGTGAGATCAATGTGATAAAGTTAATAGCTAACACAACTAAATAAGATAAAACAAAGTACAATAAAGAACACATAACAACATAAATCAAACTACATGGGACTATAAAGTAATACTACACCTATAAGTGTGATAGACTAGTCGGACCTACAGTAATAACACTACAACTATCATTTTGTAAGCGTAAGTAGGACTATGCTCGATTACCTACTACCCTTATTTCTATCTTCCACAACCCCATATCTAAGGTCATGTCCTTAGTAAGTTGCACATGTGTCATATCCCATCTAATCACCTCTCCCTAATACTTCTTCGGCCTACCTCTACCCCTCCTGAACCCGTCCATAGCCAAAATCTCACACCTCCGTACTGGGGCATCTGTGTCTCTCATCTACACATGCCCGAACCCTCTCAACTTCGCTTCCCGCATCTTATCCTCCACCGATGCCACTCCCACTTATTCCGGATATCATCATTTCTAATCCTATCTCTTATTGTATGCCCACACATCCATCTCAATATCTTCATCTCCACAACTTTTATTTTTTATATGTACGAAGTCTTGACTGGACAACACTACGCCCTATACAACATTGTCGGTCTAACCACCAACCTATAGAACTTGCCTTTAAGTTTTGGTGGCACCTTTTTGTCTCACAAGACTCCAAATGCGAGCCTCTATTTTATCCACCATGCACCAATATGATGTGTGACGTCATCATCAATCTCTCTATTTCCTTGGATAATATACCCTAGGTACTTGAAGCTTCATTTCTTTGGAATGACCTGAGTACCAAGCCTCACCTCCACACCTGTCTCGGGGTCGCTCCCATTGCTGAACTTGCACTTCAAATATTCTGTCTTGGTGCTACTCAACCTGAACTCTTTAGACTCCAGAGTCTGTCTCCAAACCTCCAATTTGGCGTTCACTCCACTGCGAGTTTCATCAATCATGACTATGTCATATGCGGATAACATACACCATGGAACCTCACCTTAGATTTATCGCGTCAGTCCATCCATCACCAAGGCAAATAAGAATGGGCTAAGAGTTAATCTCTGGTGCAACCCCATCATCACTAGAAAGTGCTTCGAGTCTCCTCCTACTATCCGTACCCTAGTCTTGAATCCATCATACATATCCTTGATCGTCCTAGTGTACACCACATGTACACCTCTGACCTCCAAACATCTCCATAGAACCTCCTAGGAACTTTATCGTATGCTTCTCGAGGTCGATGAAAATTATATGTAAGTATCTCTTACTCTCTATATACTGCTCCACCAAACTCCTAATAAGATGAATGGATTCAGTAGTCGAACGCCCCAACATGAATCAAAATTGATTCTCGAAAATAGACACTCCTCTCCTCACCCTCATCTCTAGGACCCTTTCCTAAACTTTCATAGTGTGGCTCAGCAGCTTGATACCCCTATAGTTGTTGCAACTCTGGATATCACCTTTATTTTAGTACAACAGAATCATTGTACTCCACCTCCATTCTTCGTGCATTCTTGACGTCTTAAAAATGATGTAAAACAACTCAGTCCGCAAGATCAAACCTAACCTGTCTGTACTCTCATAAAAAAATGGCCGCTCGTCCCCTGCACATCCTGCGAACAACACCCTTAACCTCCTCAAATTTAATGCCTCTATAATACCTGAAATCTTGATACCTACCATAATGCTCAAGATCTCCCATCACAATGTCTCTATCTTATTTTTCATTCAAGAGTTTATGGAAGTAAGTCTGCCACCTTCGCCTAATATGCGCTTCATCCATCAGTAGTTTGCCATCCTCATTTCAGATAGTTTCTTTTGAAAAAAGCAGCCTAAAAAAAGGAATCTTTCTCGATAAAGGTCCGAGTTAAGATATATATCATGAGCGATACGGAAATAGCCTTGATGCACATCACGTGATCCAAGTACTGAGCCATCATCTCCCTCGTTTTGGCTAGTCTGTACAACTTCTTATCCCCGCCTTTCTCCTCTAGTTCCATATACAGGAGTTCAAAAGCTGTTGTTTTCACCGCTATAACCGCTAGCTTTGCCGCCTTCCTCGCCATCTTATACAGTTCCCCACTTCTCCACATCATCCTTGCTTTCTTCCAATTTCACATACACCACTTTCTTCGCTTCCACCTTCTCTTGAACTTTAGCATTCCACCACCAGTCTCCTCGATGCCCACCACTATTACCCCGCGAGGCCCCTAGCACTTCTCTAGCTACATCCCGAATGCAACTGTCTGTCATGTATCATATACCGGTCGCATCCCCACTACTCCCCCATGTCCCCTTGGCCATCAACCTCTCCCCCATCTCCTTTGCATTAGTCATGGTCAAACTCCCCCATTTAATTTTTAATCTGTCATCCACAACCCTCTTCTTCCTTTCCATCTTGATCTCCAAATCCATCACCAAAAGCTTATGTCGGGTTGTAAGATCTTCATTCAGAATAACCTTGCAGTCTTTACAAAGACCTTTGTCAACCTTCCTAATGAGCAAAGAGTCTATCCGAGTCTTAGCCACCGAACTACGAAAAGTCACCAAGTGTTTCTTTTTCTTCAGGAACCTCGAATTGGCTATCACCATCCCACAATCTCTAGCGAACTCCAAAAGTAAGAAACCTTCCTCATTCTTGTCCCCGAGTCCAAATCCTCCATACACGTCGTCATAACCCCCGGAAATGCTTGATGTGTGTATTGAAATCCTCTCATACAAATAACTTCTCAGTGGGTGGTATACCTCCCACCACATTATCTAAATCCTCCCAAAAATGTATTTTATCCTCCTTATCCAAGACTGTATGCGGCGCATAAGCACTAATAATGTTCATAATAAACCCACCAACTACCAACTTAATCACCATCATCCTGTCATTGTCCCTCCTCACTTCTACCACCTGATCCCTTAGCTCGTTGTCGACCAAAATGCTCACCCCATTCCTAAACTTCGACCTACCAGAGAATCATAACTTATATCAGTCTACATCCTTAGCCTTAGGTCCTGCCCCATTTGGTCTCCTGAACACATGCTATATTAATCTTCCTCATCTAAGAATCTTAACTAGCTCTATGGACTTTCCCATTAAAGTACCAATATTCCAAGACTCTATTCTCAGCCTAGCATCTCCCTTACCCCCCAAACCTTTGCCTCTATCCCCGACCGAGAACATGACCCTAATATACCATCATTCACCAAAGCCACTAGAGCAAAAAATACTAGTCAAAGGTTAACATTAACACACGGGAACCAATACTAAAACACAAGTTAGCAAGAATCTAGAGGTAAGTCAGACTACTACACCAAAATGATAAAGCAAAAGACAAGAAGAATAAAGGCAATGATGTAAAGTCAAGATTCAATAAAACGCAATACGCAAGAATTCAACTACAAGGATAAGAATAAATATTGAGTACGAGCAACTGGAGGTATAAACTCTATAAAACCTGTTCACACGCCGAAAATAATTGTTCACACACTAGAAAATACTGTTCACTGCCTAAAATTACTGTTTCCTACCGAAAACTTTTGTACCCGGATGCTTGGCGAGAGAACGGAGAGATAGAAACTGGATGTACGTCATTGCATATCTGGCAGTACCTGTAAAAACAGAGCAAAAAAGGGTGATAAAAGGGAGCAGTGATGTGTTATTATTGTTCACCGGAGCCCTGAGCTCCGCGTTAATTTGGTGGTGGCGGTGGGTCGGTGTGGTGACGGTTGGCTACTGGGTTTCACCAAAGGTTAGAGCTTCGAGGTGGAGGTAGAGCATATATGGGGGTGGAGGATGATGGCGGGGTTGTTTATCGGCGTTAATGGAGGGAGCAGTGAGGGGAGAGGGGAAAGGGCGGGGCGGCTACGTTCTACTCGCCGGAAAAAAGAAGGAAATAGGGGGTGTCTTCCGGCTTGGCGACTTTATAAGCCAAGAAAAATCAAGACCAGCAACGACTACTGATTGTCTTTGTGATATATGTCCTTCAGTATAGCAAACCAGATCATCATTTTCACATTGTAAAAATACTGTTGAATAATTTCACATTAACACATGGGGTCCGTATAAAGCTTCTACTTATAATGGGTATAAGTATTTTCTTATCATATTGTATGATTTCGGTAAAGCTCACTAGAAGTATTTTCTTTTTTCACCCACCTTTTTACGCACTCTATACTTTCTCTACCCACCAAAAAACCTAGGATGACTTCTATTTATTGGTGAAGAAATTCATTCTTGTAGTGAATTGGATAATAGTGGGGTAATTAATTGAAAAGATAATGGGAGAATTTTGATTTATAGGTTACATGAATTACCAGAAGTATGTGGGTAAGTTAATGTAATAATGGAGAAAGAAGTTTCAAGACAAATAATGTCCACATTCTTAATCTAAATGCCATGAACGTGAGAAAACAAAAGGACAACTTTCTGCTTTTAATGGCCACTAACGAACAAAAGGAAATGCAGCATGTTGTGGACTTGTGGTACATTAATATGAGCTATTTCAATAAAACATTTATAGTATTAACAAAACAGAATTAGAATGACAAGGAAAAAAAGGAAAAAAAATGTAAAAATGAAGGAACGGATATCCGTGATAGGGGAGAAGTGTCCCTGATTTCGTTGGACCGTGGAATGGAACATTGACTCCTTATATGAATTTGAACAATCTTTTCCCTATAAATTAGTTTTTAGGGTTAAGTTAGGCATAAGATTAATTCTTTTCATGGTACTCATTCTAATTCTTTGTTCACCACGCCGAATTCAAATTATATTGTCACACCCAGCTTAACGAAGGCGTGCCATGAGTGTTAAGAGTCTCACATCTAAATGGAATAAACACGACTTTATATGACTCAACAATCTTCACCCTACAAGCTAACTTTTGGGTTGAGTTAGACCCAAAATTCATTCTTTACCGATCGTTTAATTATTTGTTTGATTAATATGCTCATATTTTAATGTATATGCTAAAAGTGATATAAATTATGTTATTATGAAAAGATACAAAAGTTATGTCATTTATGTAACTAACTTTATAAATATGTTTAACATTGTAAAAATCTCTTAAAAAGACTCCATGGAAGAGTTCTTGAAAGCTTGAAAATCTGAAAAAGGGTTTTGTGAATTTATGATTGGTTTGATCTAAATTTTACTAGGAATTGTTGGGGTTGATGTTGTGAAGCTATGAGTGTTAAGCGAGAAATGACGAATAAGCAGCTAAAAACTTAGATCAACTCAATCATAAAAAATCACAAAAAAGAACAATGGAGTTTTTTAATCCAATCATAACCCCAATAAAGAACTATTTTGATATTTTCTAATTTTCTGATATCTTTTTTGTGATTAGGATTCAACAAGGAAGAACAAAGCATAATTTTTTTGTCATATTGGATTGCCTAGGTCGACGGTCATGTCAGCAAATTTAACTCAGTTGGACTGCCATGTCAGCTTCAGTAATAAGACTAACGTTTTAAGGGGTATTTATGGTACGACAAGGATAGTTTTGATACCAGGATAATAAATGTGAGCTATTTCGAATAGTTTAAGGGCAATTTTGGCCCTTTTCTGTAATATTTATCACTTTTTGCAAATAGAAGATCAATTTGATCAACATTCTCTAGAGCTAAATCTGATATTGGGAAATTTAATTTTTAAAAATAAATATTGATATTCAGAAATTATTTATGAAGTATATTAATATACAATTTTACTCATTTTTAAGATAATGACAAGCTACATTTCAAGATGTTATGGCATATAATTATTCAGTTTTCCTTTCCTTTAACAGATGAACCTCACATTTCAGCCCATTCAATTTTGGAGTACATCTGCTATAAAAGACAGTCCAAATCTGCATATTCTTTTGAATATAAAGCCCAGATATATTAAGCATATAAGACGGCCCAAATTCCTCGGACCATAGCAAAGCAGGGCGTTGAAGCTCATTAACGGTTTGGATAAAAATGAAAATATACAATAATATAAAAATGTTTACATACATAATTCGTATAATAAAACTATTACACATAGAATATAATTCGTATAATTTTTTATGTGAACTAAATTAATATTTATGTATGAAGTTATACCTCATATAATGTTAGCCTTGCGTAAATCCTTAAAAATGTAAAATAAAATTACTAATTTTACCGCATGAAGTCCAATAAAAAACTATTGTTGCTTGAAAGAATATGAAACAAAAGTAAAGGATGCAAAATATGATTCAATAAGCTAAGTCTAACTGGAAGTAGTAGATAGTTTGAATTGAAAGCTTGATAATCTGGAAACAAAGCATTAGTCCTTTGTAGTTCAAATGAAATATAGAGGAACAAGAATCATAGGAAAATTTCAACTTAAAAACAAAGTATCATATATAGGAACAAGAATCATGGGAAAATTATGGATCTTATCTTGAGTTGTATGGAAGAAGGGAATTCATCAGATGGAGAAGTTGGTTTGAGACGACTAGGTTAAAGTAAAAGAGATAAGTTTAATTGGGATGTTAAATTTTATAAATGTGCTATAATCGTTATTAAGATTGCTACTTTTAAAAGATTATTAAAGTTATATAACCGTGACATACCACGTAAAAAAACTCATAATTTAGGATGACAAATGAGTCATTTGGGTTGAAGTCGGGCGGGTCAAAATGAAATGAACCATTAGATGGTCAATACTCAACCCTACCCAAAAAGTTTTTGGGCGAAAATGAGTTGAGTCAAGATGGACTAAATGATGAGAAATAACTCAACCAGCCCAACTTAACCCATTTTAAACATTTTGAGAAACTAAAAATAAAAACTATTAAAAAATTTAAAAAATAAAAATAAATAAATAAAAAATTTAAAATAAAAAATGAAAAAGTTAAATAAAAATTATTAAAATAAGAAATTTAAATAAAAAATGAAAAAAATTTAAATAAAAATTATTAAAATAAGAAATAAAAAAATATTATGATAAAATTAAAATGAAAAAAATAACAAATAAAAAATTATTTAAAAATTTAAAATTCAACAACAACAACATACCCAGTGAAATCCCCCAACGTGTGGTCTGAAGAGGGTAGAATGTACGCATACCTTACCTCTACTTTGGCAGGTAGAACGATTGTTTTCGAGAGACCCTCGGCTCAAGACAAAGCACGAGCACAAACAAAGTAAGACAAACAAAACGAATAAGTCATGATATCACATTCTTAAAAAGAAGCAACAACTAATGCAGGTAAATAAGACAAGCAAGGTGCACTAGAAAACAAATATCAACATAAATCAAACGACAGAGACTATAAAGCAATATCATACCGCTAAGATGATAGGCTACAGATCTACAGCTTATAAAACTACAACTACGGTTTAGGTAGCAGTAGGACTACGCTGGACTACGTACTACCTTTCTACTGTAATCTGTGTCCTCCAGATACCCCGATCTAAGGTCATGTCCTAAGTGAGTTGCACCTGCTCGATATCCCGTCTAACCATCTCCCCCCAATACTTCTTCGGCCTACATATACCCCTCATTAACCCGTTCATAGCCAACCTCTCACACCTCCGCACTATGACACTTATGTCTCTCCTCTGCACGTGTCCGAACCATCTCAATCTCGCTTCCCGCATCTTATCCTCCACAGAGGCCACTCCCACTATGTATCAGATATCATATTTTCTAATTATATCCCTCCTTGTATGCCCACACATCCATCTTAACATCCTCATCTCTGCAAATATCATCTTGTGGGTGTGCGAAGTCTTGACCAGCCAACACTCCGCCCCATACAACATAGTCGGTCTGACCACAACCCTATGGAACATGCCTTTAAGTTCTGGTGACATCTTTTATGGCACAATACTTCAGATGGGGGCCTCAATTTCATCCACCCTGTCCCAATACGATGTGTGACATCGTTATCAATCGCTCTATTCCCTTGGATAATAGAACTGAGGTACTTGAATCTTTCTTTCTTTGGAATGACATGAGTACCAAGCCTCACCTCCACGCCTGTCTCAAGGTCGCTCCCGTTACTGAACTTGCACTTCAAGTATTCTGTCTTGGTCCTACTCAACCTAAATCCTTTAGACTCCAGCGTCTGTCTCCAAACCTCTAGCTTGACGTACACTTTACTGTGAGTCTCATCAATCAGGACTATGTCGTATGCAAATAAAATACACCATGTCACATCCCCTTGAATTTGTCGCACACCATCAATCACCAAGGTAAATACGAATGGGCTAAGAGTTGATACCGACGCAATTCATCATCACCGGAAGTGCTCTGCGTCTCCTCTTGTTGTCCGTACTCTGGTCTTGAATCCATCATACATATCCTTGACCCCCTAGTGTACGCCACATGTACACCTCTAACCTCCAAACATCTCCATAGAACCTCCCTAAGGACTTTGTCATATGCCTTCTCGAGGTCGATGAAAACCATATGTAACTCTCTTTCTCTCCCTATACTGCTCCACCAACCTCCTAATAAGGTGAATGACTTCTGTAGTCGAGTGCCCCGACATGAATCCAAAACAGTTCTCAGAAATAGATACGTCTCTTCTCACTCTCATCTCCACGATCATTTCTCAAACTTTCATAGTGCGGCTTAGTAGCTTGATACCTCTATAGTTGTTGCAACTCTGTATATCACATTTGTTTTTGTACAAGGGAATCATTGTATTCCACTTCCATTCTTCGGGCATTCTTGTCTTCTTAAAATAACGTTAAACAACTCAGGCAGCCACTCCAAACCTACACTGCCTGCGCTCTTCCAAAATTCAATTGGATCTCATCAGGCCTGGTCGCTCGTCCCATGCGCATCCTGCGAACAACACCCTTAACCTCGTAAACCTTAATGCTTCTATAATACCCAAAATCCCAGTAACTACCAGAATGTCCAGATCTCCCAGCACAATGTCTCCATCTCCTTTTTCATTCAAGAGTTTATGAAAGTAAGACTACCACCTCCACCTAATATGCGCGTCCTCCACCAGTACTTTGATGTCCTCGTCCTTGATGCACCTAACATGATCCAAGTCACACACCCTTATCTCCCTCATCTTGTCTAGTCTGTATTACTTCTTCTCCTCGTCTTTCTCCTCTAATTCCACATACAGACGTTCAAAAGCCGCCACTTTCGCCGCCGTGACCGCTAGCTTTGCCTTCTTCCTCGCCATCTTATATAATTCCTTATTCGTCCACTTCTCCACCTCATCATTGCTTTCTACCAATTTCGTATACGCCGCTTTCTTCGCTTCCACCACCTCTTGAACTTTACCATTCCACCACCAATTCACTCGATGCGCACCACAGCTATCCCGTGAGAGCCCTAGAACTTCTCTAGCTACCTTCTGAATGCAACTGGTCGTTCTGTCCTACATACCGATCGTATCTCCAGTACTCCACCAAGCCCCCTCAGGCATCAACCTCTCCCCTATCTCTTTTTCACTAGCCATGGTCAAACTCCCCCATTTGATTCTTAACCTATCATCCACAACCCTCCTCTTCTTCTCTATCTTAATCTCCAAATCCATCACAAAAAGTTTATGTCGGGTTGTAAGGTACTCTCTCGGAATGACCTTAGAGACTTTACAAAGACTGTTGTCAATTTTTCTAAGGAGCAAAAAGTCGATCTGAGTTTTAGCCACCGCATTACAGAAAGTCACCAAATGCTCCTCCTTCTTCAGGAACCTCAAATTGGCTATCACCATCCCAAAAGCTCTAGCGAACTCAAAAAGTGAGACGCCTCCCCCATGCTTGTCCTCGAGGACAAAGCCTTCATGCACATCATCGTAACCCCCCGGGAGTGACCCGGTATGTCCATTGAAATCCCTCGTACAAATAACTTCTCAATGGTTGTTATACCTCTCACCACTTCGTCCAAATCCTCCAAAAAGTTCCTATTCCCCTCCTCGTCCAAGCCCTCCTGTGGGGCGTACACACTAATAATGCATATTGTGATCTCTTCAACTACCAACTTAATCGTCATCATCTTGTACTAGACGCAACGAAAATGGGTAAAATACTAATCGAAAATGACTCAAAATAGGTATATGAAATATGCCTAACACGCGGCTCAGCCAGGGTGGCGCCGCGACGCTAAAACAGTCGAAAACCTGCAAGAGCCTCTGAACTTTCGGCGCTGCTGGTTAGCGTCGCGACGCTGTCGACGTTAATATTATGGCGCATTGGCCCTTCACTCTTCAGCAGCAGCTCTTCAGCTGTAACACCCCATTTTTAACCGGAGTCGAAAACGGGATTCTAGCAAACCCTGCTTGAATAAAAGTGTTAGAAAATAAATAAAATGCTAAATTTTATTTAGGGATGTTAAAATATAAAAAGTGCTAAAGGGTTGCTAGGGAGTCGCCACCTAATTAATTTGGGTGAATTAAGACACCTAAATGTTAACTAGTTTAAAGTAAACATTTAACTCCATTTTAATGGTCTGCTAAACTTAATGAGATTCTGGGTAAGAGTTCTTTATTATCCTAAAGGGAAGGGGTTAGGCACCCTAAAAGATCCGCTAACTTGCGGTTGTCCGTTCAAACCTAGGGTTAATTAGTATGGCTAAGAAATGCATGTTGAAAGGCATTAAAAGTTTTTGTAAGAAAAGTTGTAAAATTTATATATAAAGATAAAGTCATGTTTAGATGAAAGAAAGACATTCTTATGAAATTATTCTTTTTAAATAAAGTATACACGTTATTGAGTAGGATTCTCCCCAAAGTCAGTTGTGATGCATTCAAAAATAGGACTAGCGTAAAAGTATGGTCTTAAAATAATGAATGCAAGTAGTAGATTTTATAAGAGAAATGAATTCCTTGTATTAAATAATAAATAATATTCTAGCTATATGAATTGTTATGCAAATGAAATTACTAAATATAACTGGCACGCAAGCCTAAAATAATTAACTTAAAGGGAATACTTCTTAAGGGCGAGTCAAAGCTTAAAGGGATTAAGTATCCTACTAATGTAATGTTAGAAAGTATGCATTTGTAAAGTGCACAAGTTATAAAATATTTGTTTTGCGATTAGTAATAAAGAAAAGATTTTCGTGATAGCAAAGAGATTACTTTGAGCTTGTGAGAAAATCATCTTCTGTTATGAGTTAGTAAGCAGTAATACCTTAGTTGCATCCGAATGAAAAGGGATGACTAATTATTTGACAAAATTTCAAACCTGCATGATAATTCTAAAGGGGCAAATAGATTAGAAGTGAATTTCTTGTTTAACTACCCTCCCAATCTATTCAAAGGCTAATAGAGTTAATATTCTATTAATTACAAAGTTAAGTAAATAAAAATCACAACAGCAAATAAAGGAACAAATAAATAAAAGATGAGATTAAAGGGTAGGGATGGCGATTGGACAACAATGTCGTCCTGCCTTATTCGTCTTTGGAACTTCTGGAGTAGGAATATAGACAGGAATGTGGATTTCGTGATGAGTCTCGTAATGAGACACTTGATTGCTCCCGATGCATGTCATGTAAAAATAAAAAAAGAAAGATAAGGATTAGAATGTCCTCAAAAAAAACTCACAAATAATAAATAGCATTGGTATCAGTATTTAAACAAAGATAACCACTTTATTTAGGCAACAAGCAAAGCCCGAAATAATAATCAAACAATGACAGCCCAGATTCGAAATATTTAAGGAATAACGTCATGTAATAAAAGCCCAACAATTTACAAATCTTAGTCCTTTTAAGGGAATGATAACAAAAGATCTGGGATACCTAATATACATAAACTTACCAAGTAAAAGTAGCGTGTATGGAAGATGTATACCAGTTATATTTAGAACAAATAAAGAAACAGATATAGAGATTGATGCCCAGGATCATCTTTTAAAAAACAGAATGAGCTACAATATCAATCACGCAGCAAACAACACATGATCTCAAGCTTCCTCTCAAGTTGACATATTTAAGTTTTAATTCACAACAACAGACAAGGGTGTCATTTAATTTGGTTCTCTCGACAGATTCATCTATTATTCTGAGTTTTCTAAGAAACATAGGCTTCACTATCTTAGATCTAAATGCCGACCTATTCAATCCATTTTTTTTCAATTGAGACTAGTGTTAAGATGCCATATCAAAATAGTGAACCATTTTTTACTAACAAACATGCTACCTGAGGTCTGAATCTATCCCCTGAATCCATCATACAGACTTAAAAGTAATCGAATTACACAGAGAAAATCCATAGCCAGTTTTAACACACTAAACAGACCCAGATATGACCAAGCTTGATTACATATACAAATATATGACCATTTTTATCCAGAAAATATACATGCTTCATTATTGGTCTTAAGTAAAAAAAGCGGGAGTAAACAAGTCAAGCTCATACGACCATCGCACCTATTACCGATAACTGTAGGACTTTATGAATTGGAGGCGGACACAAACATCTACAAATTGTGGATTAAGACTACTGTTTGTTGGACTCTAAGAATAAACCTACATTTAACTCAATATGCAAACATCATTCGATCTAGAACATCTATAAAGATTCCAAAATATACATGACCAATTCACATATTTGCTAACATGTTGTCATATTATGGTTCAGGTAGACACGTACGGATTAAGAAAATTAAATCAAAAACATCGATACGAGTAGCAAATTAGCAACAAACACAAGTATTTAGGTTGATAAGTCTTAAAGCCATTTAGAATTGGGTGAAGTTCAGATCCCAAAACTATATCATGCTTAAGAGATGCACACACACCTACACTAACAATCGTACGCTGTTAACATTCAAAACAGTCTCAAACAACTCATAACAACACAATATTACTCAACACAATACGTAATACATTACTGTATCGTATTAATCTCAGATTATGCGAATAAGACTAAACTACTACATATTTAATACAGAAAATGCACAGAAATACCAAATGAACTGAAAAGAGTTTGGGTTTACCTTCTCCGGACAGCGACCCGGGGCAGCGTATCAAGTCGTCGGTCCACTCGACGGGTTTTGGGTTTAAGGTGCGAAAAGGGCAGGGTTTGCTTGTTGGTTTCTTTGCTGGAATTAAAAGAGAAGGGATTTGAACCTCCTATTCTTGCGATGCTAAGGGTCTGGATGCTAAGCCCCCTGACTGAATTCTGTTCTAATGTGCTCCTCCTCTGCATTCTTTGTTGGACTCCTCGAGCCCTACCGTCGTATTGCCTCTGTGTTCGACAGTCGCCTCTGCCGCCGTATTGTCCTCGCTCTCGCTCGCCTCTTGCATGTATGAATGACCATATATATAGTCGTGATTTTGGGTTCCCATTTGGTAAAATTATGAAGATTTTGGTAATGATTTTTAGAATTTGAGCGATTTGGATGATATTTTGTTATGGTTTTTCACGATTTTTGGTGCAAGATTTTCGGTAATTTGCTTTGGTAAGTCTTCAATTGCTGGAACGATTTTGGGAGATTTGGATTCGACTTTGGTAAGATTTGAAACTATTGGTTATGGTAAGTCTATTAAGAGGATTATTAGTATAGATGGTAAGCTTTGATATGATTTTTGGGAGTTTATTATGGTAAGATTTGGCGGATTTGATTATGGTGAGCTGTGTGGAGGCTGTTAGGAGGATTTAGGGCAAAGTACGTTGATTTTGTGTGGAGAAGATGAGATAAAGGCTTGGGCTGGATATAATTTGGGCTCGGGTTTGAGCCAATTCAGGGTATTGGAATTGTGGGGCTAGGAGATGGGAAATGGGCTGGTGGGAATTGGAAAGGTTGGGCTCGTGGGTTTTATTAATAAATTGGGTACTAATTAGTCTTAGGCTAGTTAATTGATTAGCTAGTTAATTCTAGGTAAGTGTATTATTAATTAATTAGTGATAACTTAAATTAACAAATGTGATTAAGTTATTTAGGTGCTTTATCAATCTAATTGTTATAATAAATGCGGGCGTGTCATTTAATTAGTGCTTAATACTCTACGTAAGACGCGGTGCCATTATTAAAGTATTTATGTTTTATTCGCTGCATTTTATTATAAAAATCCCTAAAAATTATTTTACAAAATTAGTGTAATTTTATAGTTAATGACTGGACGGGAGGGTCAAAATTGGGTGTCAACAGTTGTCCCTCTTTGTATGGAGATGATGAAAGAATCTTCGGACAAAGACGTTGACTCATAGCCAATTTTGTCTCGATCCTCAGAGTTGAAAGGTTTGGGCAATTAAGCAAAGTGGCGAAAAATTTTAAAATTGTCCCGATGTCGAGTTATGGCGACCTTTGGGCTACCATGGTCAAAACACGGCGGGCTAACGCGGACTCAAAATTTATCGGTGTCGAGTTATGATGACATTTGGGCTATGGTGCTAAAATAAAAATAAAATCGTGGCTTGAACACAGGGTGTCGCTATCGACTTATGATCTTTGGGTTTTATGGTGATGTGGAGCGAGTTGGACCGACGCTGAGGCGGCTACGCCATTTGTTGGGAAGGTTGGCCCCAACAAATTGCCGGTTATTGTAAGAAAATCCACGTTGTGCTCCATCTTTTGCAGTTCCTGTAGATTGAAGCTAAGATAGAAGCATTAGTGCATAACTGTCAAAACAAAACAATGTAAGAATGTGAATTTTGTGTTGTGGTTGTAGTGATGATACGCCGTCTTGTATAGGCGAGATGTAGATGACGCCTTGTATGGGCGGAATCGTCTTGTATGGACGAAAAATGCAAATGTTCGTCGTTGTATAGACGAAATGCAAAAATGACGCCTTGTATGGGCGTTGTCATCGTTGTATAGACGAAATGCAAATGTTCGTCGTTGTATGGACGAGATGCAAATGACGCCTCCTATGGAATAGATAAAAATTGTTCTATATATGGAGTTATGTCGTAATTCACGCGTAATCAAAACTAGATGAATTAAAGTGTAAATGATGTAGCCTGTGGTTTTTGCAAGATGTATTTGATGTAGACTTGTTGCAGTTTGACTTTGTGAGCGAATCTGTTGTGTTGGAATGTTGCTATTGGCGTCGTTTTCAGACTTGTCGCTGTTTTTGGACTTGTTGTGTTGATGACGTCGTTGCCTTTGGATTTGTTCTTCTTGCCACTTGTAGACTAAAGCTCGAAAGAGTTAGTGCATAAGCGCTAAAACAGAATAGTAATAATAAAGCATAAAATGAGAAAAATGCAATTTTGAGAACGAGAAAATCGTCCTGCGTAGATGTGATATGTTGATGATGGCGTCGTTTCGGACTTGGCGTCGTTTCGGACTTGTCGTCGTTTCGGACTTGTAAATGCGTTTTGGACGTGGAGTCGTTTGGACTCGAGTCATTTCGGACTCGGCGTCGTTTTGGTGGCGTCGTTTTCGGACGTGGCGTCGTTTTCGGACTTAGTGGCGTCGTTTTCGGATTCGGAGTCGTTTTCGGACTCGACGTCGTTTTTGGACGTGGTGTTGTTTTCGGACTTAAGTGCGTTTGGGCCGAGTCGTTTGGACTGAGTCGTTTTGGACTCGGCGTCGTTTTGGGCGTGGCGTCGTTTTGGACCAGCGTCGTTTTGGGCGAGTCGTTTTGACTTCGAGTCGTTTTGGACTCGACGTCGTTTTGCGTCGTTTTCGGACGTGGCGTCGTTTTGGGCGAGTCGTTCCGGACTGAGTCGTTTCGGACTGGCGTCGTTTTTGGGCGTGGTGTCGTTTTGGACTTAGCGTCGTTTGGACTTAGCGTCGTTTTGGGACGCGAGTCGTTCGGACTGAGTCGTTTTCGGACTCGACGTCGTTTTTGGACGTGGTGTCGTTTTCGGACTTAGTGTCGTTTTCAGACGTGGCGTCGTTTTCGGACGCGGAGTCGTTTTCGGACTCAGAGTCATTTTCGGACTCGACGTCGTTTTTGGACGTGGTGTCGTTTTCGGACTTAGCGTCGTTCTCTGACGCGTTGCTGATGCTCCTGTATAATAAATGTTCCTGCAAGCTAAGCTTGAGAAAAGTTAGTGCATAACAGAATGATAAATATTTGAGAAAGGCAAATTATGTGGGTAGAGATGTCGTCCCTGAGATGTTTCCTTGCAACTGACGAATTGCCATGATGCTTTTTGTTGGGTGTTTTATGCCCGAGCTGATGCGCTAGACTTTGTTGCGGACTTTTGAATTCTGACGGTTGATTGTCGGTGCCTCTATCTCTCGAGCGTATGGAATCATATTTGTCGGTGTCCTTTCGTGGCGAAGTCATAAGATTGACCAGTTTGGTAATGGCCCAGTCGGATATATGTCGTCGCCTGGACATAATGTTGATAACGTTGTTGCCTGGACGTGTTGCTGCTGCTCCTGTAGGATAAATGCTCCTGCAAGCTTGAGAAAACATTAGTGTATACCTGTTTAAATGAAATGATAAACACATACGAGAAGTGCAATTTTATGGGTAGAGATGTTGTCCCTGCTATGCCAGATGAATACTGAGATGTCGTCCTTGCATGGACATGCTAAATGCTGCAACTGACGAATTGCCATGATGCCTTTGTTGCGATGCATTTGTGAACCATGTGGATTGTCATGATGTCTGCGTTTGTGCACTGCATGAGTTGCAATTTGACTCTAGGCCCGAGCTGATGCGCTATAATTTGTTGCGGGATTTGAACTCTGATTGTTGATGTTTATGCGCCTGCTTACGAAGAATTTTGTTGTATTTTCGCTACGCTAGTATGCGAGAACTTTGTTATACCTACGCTAATATGAAGGACTGCGCTCAAAGAAAAATTTGTGAGTTTGGGGGGGGCGGTTGATTCGCGTTGACTTTGTAGTTTTGACTCTTGATGTCGGACGTCTGCCTTGTTTGGGACTCATAACCCTGCACTGGTTTCTACCTTGTCCCGATTTTGAAAAGGGTGTTTGGCAAGGGGTCTCGATGGAGTTGCTTGTATGTTATGTGCATTCTTGTTATTTTGAGCGAAGGAAAGTTTCCTAATGGTGTGGCCGCGATTTAGGCGCCACGTATCCCCAGTGGGAATCGGTCATGGCGTAGTTCATTACAAGCGAATATTGGGTAAAATTCTAAAGGTGGGACCGAAGCGATATGGCGCCTACGTATCCTTGAGGAATCAGTCACGCGTAGTTCGATGTACAAACAAAGAGAAATTGGGATTTTCTAAAGGTGGGACCGGCGATGTGGCGCTACGTATCCGCCAAGGGAATCGGTCACACGTAGTTCGATGTACAAGCAAAGAGAAATTGGGATTTTCTAAAAGGTGGGACCAAGCCGATGTGGCGCCACGTATCCTTGAGGAATCGAGTCACACGTAGTTCGATTACATATGAAGGGCAAAAATATATTAAACTAACTATTTTAGGACTCGGCGGGCCAAAGCAGGGGCATGAGTCCACTTCTTCTTGCTTCGTGTCTTAGAGGGCGGGGTCTTCAGCGGGATCATACCGGATCACATTGTACTTATGTTTCCTTTTGACCGAAAGCGGACTTTAGAGCCTTTCGCGCAGTTTTGTACCTTCTTTTGATTTACGTGAAGTGCATGTTTTGATGAATGGCGGTTGGTATGGCAGGACTACAGCGAGGCATTTCTCTTCCTTTGGAGATTGATTGATGATTCAACGGCAGTCCGCTCCAAACCTGTTTTGTTCAACAATCATGTTCATAGCATCATCAGTGCAGTAAGTGGTTGTTGTTTATATTGGGGAACTTCTTAAGTTGGATGACTCCATCTTTGATCAATTCCTCGATTTTGTCTTTGAGGTATAACAATTTTTGTGTCGTGTCCTGCCGCGGAGTGGTATGCCTGATGTTTAGTTTTATCGTGCCCTCGGGAGGTAGGCCTGGGGGTATTTCTGGGAATTGGGTGGAGTATTCCTGCGGCTTTCAGCTTATCATACACTTGGGCTATGGGTTCGCCTAAAGGTGTATAGGTTTTTGTTGGTTTTCTTTCGGCATCTATGCGGGGTTTGGGTCCGTTTGGTGTGCGGGTTCGTGATTGTGGTGAGTATTTTGGATATGCTGGTTGGGTATGGTAAACAGGATATGGGGGGGCGTAGTGCTGATAATGTGGATTTTGAGTGTTTTGGTTATAGTAAGGAGGCGGTGGATTGTGATTGTTACACCCCGTAATTCTAGGACATGTCTTAAGAACGTAAGTAAGAACTCACAAATGTTAAGGATTTGAGACTTGTAACAATTTATCGGAAATTATGGAATTGTCGGAAAAAAGTATTATTGTGACGAATGGGAGGGCGACACGTGTCACCCCCCCTTAGCTATGCCTTGGACGAAATGGCATGGCCAATATGGTCATTGACCATAAGTCTTCTAAGTCTTGGTCTTGCAACTTGAAGCATGAGAACTTTGACTAAGTCAAAGGTCCCACCTTTGTCTTGATTTTTAGCAAGACCACATCCAAACCACCCGTGTTAATATCTAAACCCTCGCGACCCTTTATATGTGATACTAGTAGCAAGAGGAGACTTAACACTTAGAAAATTATCACACAAATTTGAAGAACACATTGAAGGCTCTCGGGTTCACCAAGAAAGAAAAAGAAAAATTTTCGTTTCTTGTCCATTTGATTCCACACTTTAAACCAAGGTTCTTAGGTGTATTGTAAACACATCTCAATAGAAAAATCTTGGAAAAGATGGTTTCTGGGTTAGTCATAAGCGAAAACCTAATGGTCTTTCTAGGTTTTGTTTGGAAATTTGAAGGTTAATTGTTGGTGTTGTTCAAAGGGGCTCAACAAGCGGATTGAAGTGGCTTGGAGAGGTTACAGACTACTAAGGAAGCGATTTGGATTGGAGTTGGATTAAGTCTCATTGAAGTATAATCTTGTTCTTTGAAAGTATAAAAAGATTAGCTATATTGTTGTTTTTAGCTTTGCATGTTGCTAGCATGAAGTTGTTATATTGAAGTTATACGAATAATGGATTGATCATAGCCTTGGAAATCCGAAATGTAAAATAAGCCATGACTAAGATGGATTACAATTTAATCGTTGTTAGAATCGTCGCATGTTACTTCTTAAAGATTATGGTTATTATAATCAAATGCGACTAGATATCATATTGTACTACCAATATGGATTGAAATGGAAGTTGGAAAAGAAATGGTTTTGTTGAACTCAAGGTGGCCGAATTTTGGACTTGTAGTTTGCATTTAGTTGGTTATTTTATTGTGAGCCAATTGGAAATTTTTAGTTAGTCATTTGTATTGGACTACTTTCTAAATTGTGAGCCAATTGGGGTGTGTAGTTATTCAATTGTATTGGATTATCTTACATAAATTGTGAGCCAATTGGGGCTGTTTGGTTATTGTATTTCCGGCCTTGGAAAGGTGGCAAAGTAAGTAAAAACAAAGGAGGTCTTTGTCAGATTTTCCGTAGAATATAGGGACTTAACACTTGTGATATTCTACGATTAAAGTAAGGCCTTAATAGGCGTATTGTGAACATTATAGGTTGACATACTACGGCGGGACTTTGTACTTGGCAAGTGGTTTGACCTACGAGGTATGTAGAACTTTTCCTATCTTTTGAGCATGACTAGTTTAGCGTATATAGTGCGGTAGACGTCTGAAGACTTTGACATTCCTTACTAGCCTTATAAAATGCCAAGTCGGGTGAGTTAGGAAGTTAACTCACTTCTTTGAAAATATTAAGAATGTCTTTAAGTCTTAGTAAAGTTAAGGGACTTGAAGGAATTTAAAGTATGTGATACTTTCGTCGTTTTAATCGTATAAGTCCCTTGGATAGGAAAATGTACTTGACTAAGGTATAAAGTGAATATAACGACTTTATGGGGAGTTGGTTATATTGACTTTATGCAAAAGGTAAAATGACTTGTGTTAAAGAAAGGCAAATTGATTTTAAGGTATCAATTGCCTAAGTTTTTTATAAGAAAGAGTCACTTGATTTAGAAACACGCTTTAAATTCTAAAGGTATTGTGACTTGTCTTGAAATGTAATTTGGACTTGATACTATGGTTACTAGTGTCTTGGAAGCTTTCTACTAAAAAGAGTCATTTGTTTTTAAAGAATAGAAGTACGTGGTACTTTGGGTTAAATTCCCGGATTTTTATAAAAGACATGATAAGTGCCTTAAGTAAACTAAAATGAGAGTGTAAATGAATGAGACTAATAAGAAGTTAGGGGGATTTCTAACTTGTTTAATTATTGTATGACGGCCGGTTTTGAGATAGGGTAAGAGTATCAGTGAGGGGCAAACCCCCAAGATGATATACCACCTTCTCCAGGATAAGAGTATAAATGAGGGGGAAGCCCCCAAGACGTTATACCACCTGCGTTACTATCTTCTACAGGATAAGAGTATAAATGAGGGGCAAACCCCCAAGACGTTATACCACGCCTTGGGGTAAGAGTATAAATGAGGTAGGAACCCCAGGCGTTATACCACCGGTTCTTTTTATGGGTTCGCTACCCGATATGATCGAGATCGCTATTGTGATGTTATGCGTATTCTCTTGATGTACTCTCATTGTTAGTAAGGCCTTTGCGTCTTGTAATTTTGTTATCATACATGTCTCGGCCTTCTTTTAAACTTATGTTGTAATTACGATGCTTCTGATTTTACATACTTAGTACATATTGTGTCTTGACCCCCTTCGCCGCTGCGTTAATGCCGCGAGAAAGGGTAGCAGTTGCGGATCCACACTCTTAGGATCACTTATCGGGCGTCGGAAACTCCATTCTCGGAGGCTTGTCTTTCTTTAGTACGATCTTGTCACGATGTTGTAGATTATGTACATTCGGGGTATGGCGGGCTGTCCGCCACGATTGTTATTCCTGCAAGTGCGTATTCACATATGTGGTTGGGCTATAAATGAGTGGTAAAGTTGTACTTTGACTTTGTTTATATTATGAAAGCGGCCTTATCGGCCAGCTTTGTCTTGTTTATTATTTACACATGTGTTTATGTTGTGTATGTTCATTACTATTCTCGATGTATACAGGCAGGGTGCCTGGGTAGGGCACGATCGCGGCCGGAGTCGGGTCGTGACAAAAGTGGTATCGAGCGATTAGTCCTCGGAAAGTGTCTGGGCCAGTGTCTAGTAAGTCTTGATTATCGGTGTGTTGTGCACCACATCTATAATCAGGAGGTGCGAGACATTTAGGATTGGTTTCCATTCTTCTCTCTCGAGATCGTGCATTAGAGTCTTATTAGGTTGAATCCTCTCGACCTCTTCTTATGAAACAGCTATGCCTCGCGAAGCGACCAGGGCCCGAGAGGGCAAGCGGCGGCGAGGCTGCTAGCGGTACTCGAGGGTCACGGGCTCGAGCCGCAGACTATACGAGGTAGTAGGCGGTCGTTGAGTTCAACCACGCCAGTATTAGAGGGCCGAGGCGGCGGTAGCTCGAAGGTTAGATGCGGACCTCCGTTCGCGGCCCGGTGCGAGTATAGAGACTACGAGGCAGTTCGGTTGTTGACGATATAGTAGTCGGCGCGCAAGCGAGGAAGCAGCCGCTACCCGAGCGGTTTGCGGATTAGGGATTTTACGGGATGCAATCCACCGAGTTTTATGGTTCGAGTGCGATGAGGATCGCAGGAGTTCGTTCGGCACTACGGACCATGCGAGTTCTTAGGGCTTGAGAGGCGAGCACGTTACACTAGCCTCTTACCGGTTGCGCGACATTGCGTTGAACCGGTTTGAGTCGTGGTTGCTTTCGAGGTGATCTGCTCTTCCGGTGTTTGGGAGGAGTTTTGAGGCTTTCATGGACCACTTTTTGCCTCACGAGATGAGAGAGCCGGGTAGGCAGTTATTGACCTTGAGGCGAGCGGGAGGACTATCGGGAGTATAGCTTGAGTTTGACTCCTTGGCGCACGCGCATACTATTGCCAGCGTAGGCGGATAGAGTTCATCGTTATGTGATGGGGCTAGGCCGTCATATGATTACAACATGCTTGGGGTGGCTCTTGGCCGGTATGGACATTGCTAGGATGCGAGCCTATGCTCGAGGATAGAGGATAGAGAGAGGAGGACCAGTTAGCGAGCCGGCCCGAAGGACGGGACATCGGTCTCGGGCGGTGTTAGGCGGGCGGCCTCGGCGATGAAATGAGTCCACTTTCGGCCCGGACGCGAGTGCTCGTCACGGTTTTACGGCAGAGGTCGATCGGCCAGTCGGTCGGGGCGGTCGAGCTCGGGACTCTGAGATTTCGAGGCGAGGCGTCACCGTCGGGACCACCCACACCTCGGTGTGCTCGTCTGGTAGGTTCCACTGAGGCGAGTGTCGCGAGCGTCGGGAGCTTGTTACTCGTGTGGCAGCGGGGCCATTTGAAGAGGATTGTCCGTCTAGAAGCGGCGTGGGAGGTGCGGCACGGTAAGCGGGATCGATTCTTGGGTCTTCTTCTCCTTACGTGGTTATGCGCCGGGCGAGTTCTCGCGGACAGCGGGCGCGGTAGAGGTCGAGTGGTGGTTCTAGTTCTAGCGGTCCTCGACCGCATATACTCTCTAGCGGCCGCCAGATCGGGAGGCTTCACGGCGTCGTCGCGGTACATTCGCGATTTGGTGTGATGTTTATACATTGATAGATCCAGGTTCTACCTTGTCGTATGTGTCCCTCTTGTGCGGGTAGAATCGGGATAAATGGTGTCGATAGAGCCGTTTGAGGTAGCTACGCCAATGGGTGATTCGGTGTTAGTGGCGGGTGTATAGAGGTTGCGATATTTATTCTGATCGTCGGACCACGCAGAACTTGATAGATTGGAGATGACATATTTTGATGTCATTATGGGAATGGATTGGTTGGCTTCTTGTTATGCCAACGTTGGTATGGGACAGGTTGGTTCGGTTCGATTTCTGGCGAGCGATTATCGAGTGGAGAGCAACACGGCGTCGTAGGGTAGGTTTATTTCTTACCTCAAGGCTAGGAAGATGGTGCGAGAAGGGTTACATCTATCATCCGGTTGGGTATTTGTCTGAGGGTGAGTGCAGTTCTTGATCGATGCCGATGGTTAGGGAGTTTCGGATGTGTTCCCGGATGATCTTGGGTATCCTCACGAGAGGAGATTGAGTTTTGTATAGACACGTTGCGGACACTCGACCTATTTCCATTCCGCCATCTGAGGATGGCTTTCTTTGAGTTGAGGAGTGAAGGACCAGTGAAAGATTTCTTTGGAGAAAGGCTTTATCGGGCCTAGTGTGTCCCACAGGGAGCGCCGATATTGTTTGTAAAGAAGAAGGATGGGGCCAGCTGCGTATGTGTGTTGACTACAGGCAGCTGAATAAGGTAACCATTAAGAATAAGTACCCCCTCCCCAGGATTGATGATTTGTTTGACCAGTTGCAGGATGCGAGGTGGTTCTCAAAGATAGACCTGCGATGCAGTTATCATCGAGTTCGAGTTCGAGCGAGATATCCCAAAGCGCATTCGGGACCGGTATGGGCACTATGAGTTGAGGTTATGTCTTTCGGTTTGACCAACGCTCAGCGGTATTTATGGATTTGATGAACGGGTGTTCAAGCCATTTTTGGATACATTTGTGATAGTATTCATCGATGACATCCTGGTTTATTCGCGGACAGAGCAGGAGCATGCAGATCACTTGAGGACGGTACTCGGGGTTCTCCGAAGTCGGCATTTATTCGCCAAGTTCTCCAAGTGTGAGTTTTAGTTGGCCTCAGTGGCATTCCTGGGGCATATTATTGGGGCTGATGGTGTTCGCGTGGATACGACTAAGATTGGCGATCAAGTCTTGGCCAAGACCTACTACTCCGGCCGAGTGCGCTTGATTTCTTAGAAATGGCGAGGGTATTATCGTAGGTTTGTAGAAGCGGTTGCTTCGATTTCAGATTGACTAGGTCGACTCGAGGCGGCCAAGTTCCGATGGACGAGGCTTGCGAGAAGGGTTTCCGATTCTTTGAAGGAAAGGTTGACTCTGACTCGGTTCTTACTCTTAGGAGGGTTAGATGGGTATGTGATCTATTGTGATGCCTCGGGTATCGGGCTAGGGTGTGTTTTGATGCGGCGGCAAGGTTATAGCCTATGCTTCCGGCGATTCTGAAGCATGAGAGAATTACCTACCCATGACTTAGAGTTGGCGCGATTATACATGCCTTGAAGATTTGGAGACACTATTTGTGCAGGGGTTCATGTGGACATTTATACTGCACCACAAGAGCCTCAAGTATATCTTGAGCGGATGGAGTGAACACGAGGCGAGGCGGTGGTTAGAGTTCTTTGAAAGATTATGATGTTGATATTCTCTACCATCCGGGAAAGCCAGCGTAGTTCTTGATGCCTTGAGTCGTAGATCGATGGGAGCCTATCGAGGTGCGGCCAGAGAGGCAGGACATGGTCGTCGAGATCCACGATTAGCGAGCCTTGGGGTTCGATTGATCGAAACCGACGATAGTGGATGCGGGTTCGTGAGGTTGCGAGTCTTCCATCGTTGATGAGGTAAAGATCACGGTTTGAGGACCCGGTGTTGATACGGTATCGAGATGCAGCTCTTGGGAGGAGAAGAGTCTATTCGAGTGGCGCTGATGAAGTCTTTGAGATTTGAGGCGGTTGTGTGTTCCGATGTATCGAGGACTTCGTCGGCGGTCAGAGGCACCGCGGTGCTCGTTATTCTATTCATCCGGTCGACCAAGATGTACCATGACCTCAGATGTTTGTATTGGTGGGATGGCACGAAGAGGGCGTGGCGAGTTTTGTTGCCTGATGTCTAATTGCGGCGAGTTAAGGTCGAGCACGAGGCCTAGTGGATTATTGCGATCTATTGAGATTCCGACTTGGAAGTGGGAGGCGTCAACATGGACTTTGTTCTGAGGTTACCTCGTACTAAGAGGAAATGCGACTCCATTTGGGTTATTGTTGTGGTGTGAAATCAGCCCACTTCCTTCGATCGGACGACGTTTTGGTGAGACTATGCCAGGTGTACATCGGAGAGATAGTGAGGTCGCGGTGTTCGGTGTCGATTATATCGATAGGGAGCGGTTTACGGCTAACCGGAGGTCTTTCGAGAAGGTTTAGGGACACGGTGAGTCTCGTAAGACATTTCACCTCGGTGGCGGCGGCGAGCGCTATCGAACGGCGAGGATATCTGCGAGCTGCGTGATTGATTTCGATGGTATTGGGAGGATCATTGCCTCTCGTGGAGTTTGCTTATAATGCGGCTACCATTCCGGTATACGAGATGGCGCCATACGAGGCTTTATATGGCGGAAATGCAGTCGCCGTCGGTTGGTTTGGCGTGGCGAGTGCGATTAGTTGGCGGACTTGGTACAGGTGTGGATAAGGTGAAGCTTATCCAGGAGGCTATTAGCGGCTGAGTCGGCGAAGTCATATGCGGATAATCGGCGTCGGCATTTGGAGTTTGAGTAGGCGATTGGGTCTTCGAAGGTGTCACCCATGAAGGTGTGATGATATTCGGTAGAAGAAGCTCAAAAGGTACATTGGGCCACTACCGGATCGTTCGTAGAGTGGGCAAGGTTGCCTACGAGTTAGATCCGCCATCGAGTTGGGCGGTACATCCGGTATTCCATGTTTCTATGTTGCGTAAGTGTATCGGTGATCCAGCGAGAGTTTTCCCTACTAGTGAGGTCCAGGTGGCAGAGGGGTTATCGTATGAGGAGAGTCCCATAGCGATACTCGATCGCCAGGTCAGGCGACTGCGGACCAAGGATATAGCTTCCGTCAAAGTCCTGTGGAGGAATGATAACCGAGAGGAGATGACTTGGGAGGCGGAGGAGGACATGTTGAGGAAGTATCCTCACTTATTTCCTATACCTTCAGGTAATTCAGCTTCCCTTACTTGTCAAGTTTTAAATTGAAGTATCTCTTTTGCTTAAATGCTATTATGTGGCCATGTGTGGCATTTTTAGTATGTCGGGGTTGTGAAAGGAAACTATGTCGCTTAAGTTTGACTCCGAAAGAACATTCGGGGACGAATGTTTCTAAGGGGGGAAGAATGTTACACCCCGTAATTCTAGGACATGTCTTAAGAACGTAAGTAAGAACTCACAAATGTTAAGGATTTGAGACTTGTAACAATTTATCGGAAATTATGGAATTGTCGGAAAAAAGTATTATTGTGACGAATGGGAGGGCGACACGTGTCACCCCCCCTTAGCTATGCCTTGGACGAAATGGCATGGCGATATGGTCATTGACCATAAGTCTTCTAAGTCTTGGTCTTGCAACTTGAAGCATGAGAACTTTGACTAAGTCAAAGGTCCCACCTTTGTCTTGATTTTTAGCAAGACCACATCCAAACCACCCATGTGTTAATATCTAAACCCTCGTGACCCTTTATATGTGATACTAGTAGCGAGGAGACTTAACACTTAGAAAATTATCACACAAATTTGAAGAACACATTGAAGGCTCTCGGGTTCACCAAGAAAGAAAAAGAAAAATTTTCGTTTCTTGTCCATTTGATTCCACACTTTAAACCAAGGTTCTTAGGTGTATTGTAAACACATCTCAATAGAAAAATCTTGGAAAAAGATGGTTTACGGGTTAGTCGCAAACGAAAACCTAATGGTCTTTCTAGGTTTTGTTTGGAAATTTGAAGGTTAATTGTTGGTGTTGTTCAAAGGGGCTCAACAAGCGGATTGAAGTGGCTTGGAGAGGTTCTAGACTACTAAGGAGCGATTTGGATTGGAGTTGGATTAAGTCGTTGAGGTATAATCTTGTTCTTTGAAAGTATTACAATATTAGCTATATTGTTGTTGTTAGATTTGCATGTTGCTAGCATGAAGTTGTTATATTGAAGTTATACGAATAATGGATTGATCATAGCCTTGGAAATCCGAAATGTAAAATAAGCCATGACTAAGATGGATTACAATTTGTCGTTGTTAGAATCGTCGCATGTTACTTCTTAAAGATTATGGTTATTATAATCAAATGCGACTAGATATCATATTGTACTACCAATATGGATTGAAATGGAAGTTGGAAAAGAAATGGTTTTGTTGAACTCAAGGTGGCCGAATTTTGGACTTGTAGTTTGCATTTAGTTGGTTATTTTATTGTGAGCCAATTGGAACATTTAGTTAGTCATTTGTATTGGACTACTTTCTAAATTGTGAGCCAATTGGGTGTGTAGTTATTCAATTGTATTGGATTATCTTCTATAAATTGTGAGCCAATTGGGGCTGTTTGGTTATTGTATTTCGGCCTTGGAAAGGTGGCAAAGTAAGTAAAAACAAAGGAGGTCTTGTCCAGATTTTCCGTAGAATATAGGGACTTAACACTTGTGATATTCTACGATTAAAGTAAGGCCTTAATAGGCGTGTTGTGAACATTATAGGTTGACATACTACGGGCGGGACTTTGTACTTGGCAAGTGGTTTGACCTACGAGGTATGTAGAACTTTCCTATCTTTTGAGCATGACTAGTTTCGCGTATATAGTACGGTGAGCGTCTGAGACTTTGACATTCCTTACTAGCCTTATAAAATGCCAAGTCGGGTGAGTTAGGAAGTTAACTCACTTCTTTGAAAATATTAAGAATGTCTTTAAGTCTTAGTAAAGTTAAGGGACTTGAAGGAATTTAAAGTATGTGATACTTTCGTCGTTTTAATCGTATAAGTCCCTTGGATAGGAAAATGTACTTGACTAAGGTATAAAGTGAATATAACGACTTTATGGGGAGTTGGTTATATTGACTTTATGCAAAAGGTAAAATGACTTGTGTTAAAGAAAGGCAAATTGATTTTAAGGTATCAATTGCCTAAGTTTTTTTTTATAAGAAAAGGAGTCACTTGATTTAGAAACCTGCTTTAAATTCTAAAGGTATTGTGACTTGTCTTGAAATGTAATTTGGACTTGATACTATGGTTACTAGTGTCTTGGAAGCTTTCTACTAAAAAGAGTCATTTGTTTTAAAGAATAGAAATCGTGGTACTTTGGGTTAAATTCGGATTTTTATAAAAGACATGATAAGTGCCTTAAGTAAACTAAAATGAGAGTGTAGATGAATGAGACTAATAAGAAGTTAGGGGATTTCTAACTTGTTTAATTATTGTATGATGTAGGTTTTGAGATAGGGTAAGAGTATCGGTGAGGGCAAACCCCAGATGCTATACCACCTTCTCGAGATAAGAGTATAAATGAGGAAGCCCGAGGCGTTATACCACCTGCGTTACTATCTTCTACAGGATAAGAGTATAAATGAGGGGCAAACCCCCAAGACGTTATACCACCTGCTTCAGGGTAAGAGTATAAATGAGGGGTAGGAACCCCAAGACGTTATACCACCGGTTCTTTTATGGGTTCGCTACCCATGATATGATCGAGCGCTATTGTGATGTTGTCGTATTCTCTTGATGTACTCTCATTGTTAGTAAGGCAATCGCTGCATCGTAATTTTGTTATCATACATGTCTCGGCCTTCTTTTAAACTTATGTTGTAATTCTGATTTTTACGCTTTTTACATACTTAGTACATATCACATCGACTTTCTTCTGGAGTGCGTTCATGCCGCAGGAAAGGGTAAGCAGGTTGCGGATCCACACTCTTAGGTTCACTTATCAGACGTCGGAAGCTCCATTCTCCGGAGGCTTGTCTTTCTTTTAGTACGATCTTGTCCACGATGTTGTAGATTATGTACATTCGTGGTATGGCGGGCCTGCCCCGCCACGATTGTTATTCCTGAAGTGCTGTATTCACGTATGTGGTTGGGCTATAAGAACCGAGTGGTAAGTTGTACTTTTGACTTTGTTTATATTATGAAAGGCGGCCTTATCGGCTAGCCTGTCTTGTTTATTATTTACACATGTGTTTATGTTGTGTATGTTTCGCTGCTATTCTCTGATGTATACCTGAACGGGGTGCCCAGGTAGGGCACCAGTCGCAGTGAAATCCCCCAACGTTAAAATGAAAAAGAAATAAAAATAACAAATTAAAATTATTTAAAAATTTAAAATTCAACAACAACAACATACCCAGTGAAATCCCCCAACGTGTGGTCTGAAGAGGGTAGAATGTACGCATACCTTACCTCTACTTTGGCAGGTAGAACGATTGTTTTCGAGAGACCCTCGGCTCAAGACAAAGCACGAGCACAAGCAAAGTAAGACAAACAAAGTGAATAAGTCATGATATCACATTCTTAAAAAGAAGCAACAACTAATGCAGGTAAATAAGACAAGCAAGGTGCACTAGAAAACAAATATCAACATAAATCAAACGACAGAGACTATAAAGCAATATTGCGCCTGCTAGTATGATAGGCTAAGCAGTCCTACAGTTATAAAACTACAACTACCAGTTTGTAAGCGTAGGTAGGACTACGCTGGACTACGTACTACCTTTCTACTGTAATCTGTGTCCTCCAGATACCCCGATCTAAGGTCATGTCCTAAGTGAGTTGCACCTGCTCGATATCCCGTCTAACCATCTCCCCCCAATACTTCTTCGGCCTACATATACCCCTCATTAACCCGTTCATAGCCAACCTCTCACACCTCCGCACTATGACACTTATGTCTCTCCTCTGCACGTGTCCGAACCATCTCAATCTCGCTTCCCGCATCTTATCCTCCACAGAGGCCACTCCCACTATGTATCAGATATCATATTTTCTAATTATATCCCTCCTTGTATGCCCACACATCCATCTTAACATCCTCATCTCTGCAAATATCATCTTGTGGGTGTGCGAAGTCTTGACCAGCCAACACTCCGCCCCATACAACATAGTCGGTCTGACCACAACCCTATGGAACATGCCTTTAAGTTCTGGTGACATCTTTTATGGCACAATACTTCAGATGGGGGCCTCAATTTCATCCACCCTGTCCCAATACGATGTGTGACATCGTTATCAATCGCTCTATTCCCTTGGATAATAGAACTGAGGTACTTGAATCTTTCTTTCTTTGGAATGACATGAGTACCAAGCCTCACCTCCACGCCTGTCTCAAGGTCGCTCCCGTTACTGAACTTGCACTTCAAGTATTCTGTCTTGGTCCTACTCAACCTAAATCCTTTAGACTCCAGCGTCTGTCTCCAAACCTCTAGCTTGACGTACACTTTACTGTGAGTCTCATCAATCAGGACTATGTCGTATGCAAATAAAATACACCATGTCACATCCCCTTGAATTTGTCGCGTCAGTCCATCAATCACCAAGGTAAATACGAATGGGCTAAGAGTTGATACCTGATGCAGCCCCATCATCACTGGGAAGTGCTCTGCGTCTCCTCTTGTTGTCCGTACTCTGGTCTTGAATCCATCATACATATCCTTGACCCCCTAGTGTACGCCACATGTACACCTCTAACCTCCAAACATCTCCATAGAACCTCCCTAAGGACTTTGTCATATGCCTTCTCGAGGTCGATGAAAACCATATGTAACTCTCTTTCTCTCCCTATACTGCTCCACCAACCTCCTAATAAGGTGAATGACTTCTGTAGTCGAGTGCCCCGACATGAATCCAAAACAGTTCTCAGAAATAGATACGTCTCTTCTCACTCTCATCTCCACGATCATTTCTCAAACTTTCATAGTGCGGCTTAGTAGCTTGATACCTCTATAGTTGTTGCAACTCTGTATATCACATTTGTTTTTGTACAAGGGAATCATTGTATTCCACTTCCATTCTTCGGGCATTCTTGTCTTCTTAAAATAACGTTAAACAACTCAGGCAGCCACTCCAAACCTACACTGCCTGCGCTCTTCCAAAATTCAATTGGATCTCATCAGGCCTGGTCGCTCGTCCCATGCGCATCCTGCGAACAACACCCTTAACCTCGTAAACCTTAATGCTTCTATAATACCCAAAATCCCAGTAACTACCAGAATGTCCAGATCTCCCAGCACAATGTTCGTATTAATCTCATTTTAATTTATTATAAAAATCCCTAAAAATTATTTTACAAAATTAGTGTAATTTTATAGTTAATGACTGGACGGGAGGGTCAAAATTGGGTGTCAACATCAGCGCCGCGTTCCTTGCTTCTATGCGCCGCGACACTGGACCTTTTTTGTTTGGATTTCGTCAGATTTCTTTCATGCTTCTCGGATCTTCTTCGATTGATTGCTGTTGACACCCAATTTTGACCCTCCCGTCCAGTCATTAACTATAGAATTACACTAATTTTCAATAATTTTTAAATAATAAAATGCAGCGATAAAACATTAATACAGACATAAATAAATAAATAATTTAATAATGGCACCGCGTCTTACGCACTTAGAGTCTCGCGCCCATATTTATTAATTTTAAAGCCATGTCATAATTCTTAATTAATAATAAATACATAAAATAAATAATTTAGCAATGACGTCGTGTCAAGTAGCATAGTTGCATTTATTAATACGCAAGCGAATTTCTAATCTAATACATGCATTTAATAGCGTCGCATTTATGAAAACTTTAAACAATTCCTAAAAATCATACTTGCATTTAGCATTTAAATAATTTAATCTAAACTCTATTCAATTTTAATTTAACTCCGCAAAAATGCACAATAATAAGATTTTTAAATAATAGCGCCGCACTCTAAAATATTAAGCACTAATTAAATAGCACGCCCTCATCTATAACAATTAGATTAATAAGGCACCTAATTAATTTAAGCACAATTTATTAATTTAATTTACTACTAATTCCTAAAAATAATACACCTAATTTAATACTACCCTAATCAGCTCACCCTTTAAATTACCCAGCCCAAACCCGCGGCCCACTATCCCAGCTGACCCGCGGCCCAGTGCCCCTTATCCTTTCCCTTTATCAGAGGCCCACACGGCCCCTTTGCCTAATTATACCTCAGCGCCTATCTCTCTCCCCTCCCTAAACCTAGAAGCCCTCAAACAAACCTAAACCTAGAACTAGAAACCAACCGCCGCACCTCGCACCCTCCCCTCCCCATCGCAACGCCAGCACACCCCGAGATTCTCGCCGGAGAATCCGGGAGCCTTCCTTACCCATGCAAACGAAGCCAACGATTTCTTACCATAACCAAATATCCTTCACAATCTTAGCCAATCAATACGAAATCTCGTCGAATCAAGCACAATAATTAGCCTTTATTTACTTACCAAACTTAGAACCTAGAGTTAGGCTATATAAGAACATGCAAAGGCATCAGTCGGGGGAGGAGCATATACGAGAGAGGAGGGCAGGGCAGGAGACCCATAGCATCGATTCAGGGCATCAGTCGAACACAGAGGACAATACGAGAGACGGGGGGAGAAAAGAGGCGAGCACGATGGTATCGAGTCGTGAGTCGACGCGAAATTAGCATCCTTTTAAGCACCCCTTTTAGCATTTTCTGCAATCCCTTTAGTAGTCTGCATCTTTTCGCATTAGCAAGCCTTCCGAGCGGACCGACGACTTGATACGCTGCCCCGGTTCGCTGCCCGGAGAAGGTAAAACCATTACCCTTTCAGTCTTAATGTTGTTCAATATCAGTATGTAAAATATGTCTTTCTGTGCAAGTATTTGAGTATGGTTGAATCAACATTTACAATTGCCTGTGCTTTGCAAATCACTGAATCTGCTTAGTTAATACTAGCTGTTATTGACACTTTCAACTGAGGTGTTAATGTGGAATCGTGCTGAATATATGGTTTAGATTTAGGTAGTATGACCTGCGGAGTATTAAGTCGACACATTGTCGGATGCTAGTCTTAACTAAATGAGATTTTGGATGCTTGCCGATTATGTTAGAGTCAAAATCATGTCTTACTTTGCTACCCTTCTTAATTGGTTCACCCTAGTAAGACGTAAGTATTTACAAGATACGATAGTCAAGTCCGCTATATGACTTATGAGCTCCTAACCTTACTGTGTGTCATCTGGTTGCGTATTCAGAAATTTAAAATATAAGTCCAATCTTCGTGTTGTTAGGAATACATCTTATCGAGTCTCATGCTATATGTGTGTTGTTGGCATCAATGCATTTGTTCCCGCATGCCCTACTTTTGTTGTACCTGAATATGGTTTAAGCCTGGTGTACCATCGGTGCTCATCCTAACAAGGATTATCCAGCTTTCTTTAATAATGTGAATAACCAGACCCATGTTCAGGTCCTCTGTTATCGCTAAACAGTGTACGCTTGGCAGTATTCTAATCATGTTTAGACTATCTCGTGAGTATGTGCTTTATCTTTTAAAATCTGCTATTTGGGCAGACTGTATGAACTAGCAAAGTGTGTGGAGTCTTCCTCATGTGCTATTTAAATAAAACCAACGGTTATTCCAAACTGCCGGAACATAAAATGATTCAAATATGTCAAATACTTGCTTATTATTCAATAAAATTTTGAACGTGTACTAATCCTTATATTTCTTTATTTTTACATGGTGTCGCGCCCTTTTTCGACCGCGACTTTTTAAAATAGCGAACCCTGCTCAAAATGCAAATGTTAGAAAATAAATAATAAAATGCTAAAAGGTTTAAGAGGCTTAAAGGTTTTAAAAATGCTAAAAGGATGCTAAAATTGCCAAAGATGCTAAAGTTTAAAAGGGTGCTAAAATGCTAAAGGTTTGCTAGAATGCTAAGGGTTCGCGGAGTCGCCACCTAATTAATTGGGTGAATTAGGACACCTAAATGTTTAACTAGTTTGAAGTAAAACATTAACTCCATTTTAATGGTCTGCTAAACTTAATGAGATTACAGGTAAGGGTTAACATTAATCTAGAGGAAGGGGTTAGCGCCTCTAAGATCCGCTTAACTTGTTGTCTGCCAAACCTAAGGTAATTATTATATTTTTTTTAAAATGTAAAATAAAGCTCCACCTGCTTAATAAAATGCTAAGATGTTAAAATGTTAAAATGTTTAAAAGGTGCCTTAAAGTAAAAGGTTGCTAAAGGTATTAAATACTAGAAGGGCTCCTGCTTAGAAAAAGTGTTAGAAAATAAATAAGATGTTAATTGTTTAAAGGAAGGCTTAAAAGTATTTAAAGGGGTGCTAAAATATTAAAAGTGCTAAAAGGTTAAAGATGCTAAAAAATGCTAAAGTTTTAAAAAATGCTTAGAAAGCTTAAAAAGAAAGGTGTCAAAGGTGCTAAAGGAGTGCTAGCATTTTAAAGGTGCTAGAAGTGCTAAGAGGGGGCTAAAAGGCTAAAGGTGCTTAAGAGTGCTAAAGATTAATTTTAAAAGTAAATGGTGCTAAAAGTGCAAAAAGAATGCTAAATGTTAAAGAGTGCTTAAAAGGTGCTAGAAATGCTAAGATGCTAAAGGTGCTTTATGGGCCATAGATTTATCTGCGAAATTAAAGAAGTGAGGCGTTAGTTTTAGATATGCGATTTTAATAATTCAGGCAAAGGATTAGATATGAAGTGACAAACCTAAAATAGATAATTAGAAGTGCCTTGCGATTTTAAACTAACATGATTTATTTATTTAACAATAATTGTTCTATGTCTCTTATTATTACAAAATAAATAGAATTGCGAATAAACAAATAAAGGCATAATTAGGCAATTAATTTTAGAGAGTAAGAGGAGTCGAGACGGATGACCACGACATCTTGTCCTATTTGTTTTTCCTAAGAGTTGCTGAAGATGGAACTCGATGGATGCAGGTGCGGGTTGCCATTTGAAGTGGCTCATGATGAGTCTCGCCATGAGACTCTTCATTTTTGCTCCGTCGTTTCATGTAAGAAAAAGAAAATGATAAGGATTAGTATCAACCCAACCTTGTCAATAAACAAGTAATCACATATTCAGATATGCGTATAACTTAATTGTTGATATATTAGCCCATACAAAATAATAAACTTAAACAGCAAACCCGTAATATGTTTGGCCTCGGTAATAGGAGGGCCCAATTGATATCAGTCTATCAAAATTAGGATTACATCCCGAGAAGTATGTAGAATGTAAGTGACCCAGATATGATATGCATATGTGTATTCAGCAAAACAAGCAGGGCTGCTGGACCAAGTAAATGATCAGTTGTGCCTTTAGTCAAATAAATGACCTCAGGGAAATAACTTGCCCAAAATCAATGTAGAGTTTCATTTAACTTAACTATTCCAGTCAATCATAAAGTACACAATGACGGAAAGGAAAAAAACGATCGATATGGTCACTCACGGCAAACCAAAAAGGGAAACAAGGCTTCATTTTGTTAGGTAGTTTTTAGCATAAATCACTCAACATGTGCGATTATTCCTGGGTGATTGACTGGCGACATCTGTTGCGATTTGCTAAACATTTACGAAGATGGGACAAATGAACTTTTATTCTAGATGCCATATATTCAATTCATTTATAAGTCAATTATAGGCTTGCTTGATGTCCTCTAAGGTCAGATTACCAGCTGTAGATATAGACTCATATACTAACATAGGAAAGAAACAATATATGGCCAGTTATGTCATGTTTCAACCATTGGCCTCAAGATCTAACGGGCATAACATTGATCAACTAACAAGTATGCAAGGGCGAAGGATACGAGGAATGGATAAGCGGATGCATTATCGAGATAAGCGAGATCCATTTAGCTGGACTAAACATGCGATTATGATATGACATTTATAAACAACATTGAGAATCCGGCAAGCACACACATCACAATAGGCAATTTAGACGCGAAGATCCAATTCAAGCAATGAATAAGAAACACTTAGCAATAGACAATAGATATTTCAAGCGAGCTAAGAGGTAGATTCCTCATAACCAAACATGAAGCGGCGCATGGACATTCTCCACGAGGCAAACACGATAGCACAATACTCCGTAATTATTTATACACAACGGCTATTACGGCGATTCATGGGCATATTAGCAGTCAAATCTTTTGATTAGGGAGGCATTTGAATAGGTTAATATGGCAAGCCTTCAATTATCGCGGACGGTAGAGCGGATGTTAGATAAGTTTAACGATCAAATAGCGATGGCGACATTAAACCAGCAATTTCGACCATAACAGCAGCGATTAAAAGCATTAGCATTATCCATAGAGCAAATTACTCAAACAGGTTATAAAGCGTAAATCGTACAAGAAATCTGAAAGAGAACGGGTTTACCTTCTCCGGACAGCGACCCGGGGCAGCGTATCAAGTCGTCGGTCCAATCGACGGGTTTTGGGTTTGCGATGCGAATGAAAGGGCGAGTTCGTTTACTGATTTCTGGCTGGAATTGAAAGGAAAGGATTCAAATTTCCTATTTTATGCGAAGCTAATTCTCTGGATGCTGAGCCCTAACTCCTTAGTTGTCATTGCTGCTAAGTGTCCTCGTCGATCACGATGGGTCTTACATGCAGCTCTGCTCTGTCTCTAAAGCTTTGGTGGTTGCTAATTATTGCTAAGGTGTAAAATGATTGCTATCTCCCCGACTCTCAGTGTCTTGCCCTAAATTGCTATGTAGTTGCCCTTCCTGCTCTCTGTCCTAAGTTGATTCCTCTTCTCTGCTCATCGTCGATGCTCTGTTCACCCCCTTTTCTGATGCCTTTGCATGTTCTTAAATAGCCATTCTTCGGGTTCCTCATTAGGTAAGTAGTAAGGGCTGGTATTTGTGCTTGATTTGACGCTGATTCGATCGGGATTTGTGGAAGATTTCCCAATAGGAAGGAAAGTAGATAATGAGTTTAAGGTAAGAAATCGTTGGCTGGGTGCGTGGGTAAAGGGAAACCCCGGATTCTCCGGCGAGAAATCCGGGTATGGTGAGGTGCGGCGGTTGCTAGGGTTCTTGGTGTTATCGACCTTTGTTTTGAGGGCTGCGTTTTGTGGACCTGATTGAAGGAGATGGGTTGGGGTAAGTAAAGGGGTGAGTTGGGCGTGGGCTTGCGGGTTGCGGGTCGCGGGTTTGGGCCAGGGCGAGTGGGCTGGGGTATTATTTAAAGGGGTAAGCTGATTAGGGGAAATAATGGGCTGGGTAGAAGTAGGTTATTTAATTCTAGGAGTTTAATTAGTTTTAGGCTAGTTAATTAATTAGCTAATTAATTCTAGGCAAGTGTATTAATAATTAATTAGTGATAACTTAAATTAACACATGTGATTAAACTAATTAGGTGCTTCATTAATCTAATTGTTATAATAAATAAATGCGGGCGTGCTATTTAATTAATGCTCAATACTTTAGACCGCGGCGCTATTATTTAAAATCTTATTGTTATGCATTATTGCGAAGTTAAATTAAAATTGAATTGAGTTTAGATTAAATTATTTAAATGCTAACTGCAAGTATGATATTTAGGAATTGTTTAAAGCTTTTATAAATGCGACGCTATTAAATGCATGTATTAGATTAAAATTGATTTTAAATTACAAATGATTATTAATAAATGCGGCTATGCTACCTGACACGACGTCATTGCTAAATTACTTCTTTTATGTATTTATTAATGGCGACAGGGCTTAAAATCAATTAATGCGGGCGCGGGACTCTAAGTGCTTAATACTCTACGTAAGACGCGATGTCATTATTAAAATGTTTATTTGTGCCTGTATTTATGTTTTATCGCTGCATTTTATCATAAAAAATTATTTTACAACATTAATGTAATTTTATGGTTAATGACTGGACGGGAGGGTCAAAATTGGGTGTCAACAGCTGTCCCTCTTTGTATGGAGATGATGAAAGAATCTTCGGACAAAGACGTTGACTCATAGCCAATTTTGTCTCGATCTTCAGAATTGCAGAAATCTTTGGCGGTAGACAAGGTGACGAAAATCAAAAAGCGTCGATGTCGAGTTATGACGACACTGGGATACCATGGTCAAAACACTAAGGCGGGCTAACGCGGACTCAAAGCTGTCCCAGTGTCGAGTTATGACGACACTGGGTTACCATGGTCAAAACACCAAGGCGGGCTAACGCGGACTTAAAGCTGTCCCAGTGTCGAGTTATGATGACCTTTGGGCTGTAGTGTAAAAAGTAAAAGAATATAAGCGGCTTGAACACAGGTGTCTTGCTATGGCTTGTGGTCTTTGGGTTCTACGGTGATGTGGAAGCGAGTGGACCGGCGGCAGGCGCTACGCGTCGTTGGGAAGGTTGGCCCCGACAAATTGCCGGTTATTGTAAGAAAATCCACGTTGTGCTCCTGCTCCTGCATGCTAAGACTTAAACAAACGGTTAGTGCATAACTGTTAAGGCAAAAAATGATGATGTATAATTTTAAAAGTAATGCAACTGTGAGTAGAAAAGGTTATCCTGCAAAATGTGATGCCTGCTGTGTTGATGCGATGCTGCAAATGCTGTGATTTCGCCCTTGCACGGACGTGTTGCGATTGTGAATGCGGATACGTTGTCCTTGCTGCAATTGTCCCTGTAGACTAAAGCTCAAGAAAGAGTTAGTGCATAAGCGTTAAGGCGAATAATAAAGCATGAATGAGAAAAATGCAATTTTGAGAGCGAGAGAAAGTCGTCCACTGTGTAGATGCGATATCGCGATGATGGCGTCGTTTCGGACTTCTTTGTCTTGATAACGTCGTTACTGGGCGTGTTCTTCTTTGGCGTCGTTGCGTAGACTTGATGTCGCGATCGCGTCGTTATGCGGGCGTGTTGTTCTTTGGCGTCGTTGCGTAGACTTCTTTGTCTTGATCGCGTCGTTACTGGGCGTGTTCTTCTTTGGCGTCGTTGCATAGACTTCTTTGTCTTGATCGCGTCGTTGCGGGCGTGTTCTTCTTTGGCGTCGTTGCGTAGACTTCTTTGTCTTGATCGCGTCGTTACTGGGCGATATTCTTCTTTGGCGTCGTTGCGTAGACTTCTTTGTCGCGATAACGTCGTTACTGGGCGTGTTCTTCTTTGGCGTCGTTGCGTAGACTTCTTTGTCTGATAACGTCGTTGCACGGGCGTTCTTCTTTGGCGTCGTTGCGTGAACTTCTTTGTCTTGATCTTGTCGTTGCGGGCGTGTTCTTCTTTGGCGTCGTTGCATAGACTTGATGTCTTGATAACGTCGTTGCGGGCGTGTTCTTCTTTGGCGTCGTTGCGTAGACTTCTTTGTGTTGATAACGTCGTTACTGGGCGTGTTCTTTGCTCGCGTAGAATGAATGCTCCTAAGCTAAGCTTGAGAAAGCGTTAGTGTGTACTGTTTAAACAAAATGATAAATATATATGAAGTGCAATTTTATGGATAGAGATGTCGTCACGATATGCACGGCGAATCGAGATGTTGCCACTTGGCTGCAGTGGCGAATTGTTATGATGCCTTTGTTGTGTGCGATGCGCGGGTTGCAAGTTTGACTTTATGCCCGAGTTGACGCGCTAGGTTTTGTTACGGAACTCTGAACTTTGATAGCCGATTGTTGATGCCCCTTTCTGCTGCTGTTGCTTCTGATGCGGACTTTAATTTTTTGGGATTTTTTGTCATATCTTCTGCCTCTGCTGTTTCTTCTTGCGAAGAAACTTCTTGCCGTATTTTCTGCTTCGGCTATTGCATTTGCTTTACATTAATATGAAAAGACTTGCGCTCGAAAATTTTGTGAGTTTTGAGGGTCGATTTGTATTTGACCGCGCACTTGTCCTTGACATCTGCGTGCAGTGCGCTTGGATTTGCCCACCGCATGCAGTTTCCTACATTGTCGATTTTGAAGGTGTCATGCTGCTCTTCTTTTGAGACCCTGCTTTGCCTATAGGAACGAGGCGAGTTAGGCTCGTTAAGCTCAAATGCCCTTGAATCGGTCATATCGTTGGGTCGTGCCTTTGATCTTGCGAAATATTCTTTGCTCTGTCATTGCTTAGTCAAATACAAATCGACCTTTGGGAGATGATAAATCTTTCTAAAAATGCAACAAGCGGTGTTAGCATAAAGCACGTAATTTGCGGGTATGTAGCGGATATATTGCATGCGCATATTGACGTTTCCTAACATGCGGGGACCTCTTTATGCGGTAAGCCTAAGCGTCACTCATGCGAGATTATGGCGGATTTGTCAAGTCGTCCAACTATAATGCCTTTGTTGGAAATGGCGACCAAATGACGGTGCACTTTTCCCAATTTCGGCATGTCATGATTGGGTTTGGATTTATGCGTCATTGCCCGCTACACGTAATATGTTGGTTGGTCGTTGGGTTGAGAAACCGTCGACAAGTTTAGTGTCTTCTTAATTGTGGTGTCAATGCCAGGGCCGACCACCTAAGGTAAATGCATGCGTACCACAGAATAAAGGGTGGTATAGCTCTATCTTAAGTTTCTAAGATTTGGCTTTTACGGGCCTTGAGTTCCGGCGGACAACTCGAGTGAAAGGCTCTGGTGATCGACGAACCGATCTAACTCACAGCGCCAACTCCTAAAATTTGGATATTTTTGAAAGAAATTTGCGGGTGCGCGGAGCACACCAGCGCGTGAGTGTGTGATTTGTATGAATTTTCCAGAATGGAAGAAATATGAGCGGAATGCCAGTTTAAGGAAAGCAGTAAAGCAAGTAGCAAAAAATAAACAAAATACAACACACAAAATTAAATGCAAAATAATTGCCAAATAATAACCCTAGATGCATTGTGGTTAAGAACCTAAAATCCCGATGAAGTCGCCCGTTCATGCGCCATACTTTTTACGCGACTTTTTAAAATAGCGAACCCTGCTCAAAATGCAAATGTTAGAAAATAAATAATAAAATGCTAAAAGGTTTAAGAGGCTTAAAGGTTTTAAAAATGCTAAAAGGATGCTAAAATTGCCAAAGATGCTAAAGTTTAAAAGGGTGCTAAAATGCTAAAGGTTTGCTAGAATGCTAAGGGTTCGCGGAGTCGCCACCTAATTAATTGGGTGAATTAGGACACCTAAATGTTTAACTAGTTTGAAGTAAAACATTAACTCCATTTTAATAGTGCTAAACTTAATGAGATTCTGGGTAAGGGTTCTTTATTAATCTAGAGGGAAGGGGTTAGGCACCCTCTAAGATCCGCTAACTTGCGGTTGTCCTGCCAAACCTAAGGTAATTATTATATTTTTTTTAAAATGTAAAATAAAGCTCCACCTGCTTAATAAAATGCTAAGATGTTAAAATGTTAAAATGTTTAAAAGGTGCCTTAAAGTAAAAGGTTGCTAAAGGTATTAAATACTAGAAGGGCTCCTGCTTAGAAAAAGTGTTAGAAAATAAATAAGATGTTAATTGTTTAAAGGAAGGCTTAAAAGTATTTAAAGGGGTGCTAAAATATTAAAAGTGCTAAAAGGTTAAAGATGCTAAAAAATGCTAAAGTTTTAAAAAATGCTTAGAAAGCTTAAAAAGAAAGGTGTCAAAGGTGCTAAAGGAGTGCTAGCATTTTAAAGGTGCTAGAAGTGCTAAGAGGGGGCTAAAAGGCTAAAGGTGCTTAAGAGTGCTAAAGATTAATTTTAAAAGTAAATGGTGCTAAAAGTGCAAAAAGAATGCTAAATGTTAAAGAGTGCTTAAAAGGTGCTAGAAATGCTAAGATGCTAAAGGTGCTTTATGGGCCATAGATTTATCTGCGAAATTAAAGAAGTGAGGCGTTAGTTTTAGATATGCGATTTTAATAATTCAGGCAAAGGATTAGATATGAAGTGACAAACCTAAAATAGATAATTAGAAGTGCCTTGCCGATTTTAAACTAACCCGCCCAATTTATTTATTTCGACAATAATTGTTCTATGTCTCTTATTATTACAAAATAAATAGAATTGCGAATAAACAAATAAAGGCATAATTAGGCAATTAATTTTAGAGAGTAAGAGGAGTCGAGACGGATGACCACGACATCTTGTCTATTTGTTTTCTAAGAGTTCTTTGAAGATGGAACTCGATGGATGCAGTGCGGGTTGCCATTTGAAGTGGCTCGTGATGAGTCTCGCCGTGAGACTCTTCATTTTTGCTCCGTCGTTTCATGTAAGAAAAAGAAAATGATAAGGATTAGTATCAATGACCTTGTCAATAAACAAGTAATCACGTATTGGATATCGTATAACTTAATTGTTGATATATTAGCCCATACAAAATAATAAACTTAAGCAATGAAACCCGTAATATGTTTGGCCTCGGTAATAGGAGGCCCGATTGATATCGATCTATCAAAATTAGGATTACATCCAGAAGTATGTAGAATGTAAGTGACCCGGATATGATATGCATATGTGTATTGACCAAAACAAGCGAAATTTCTGGACCAAGTAAATGATCGATTGTGCCTTTAGTCAAATAAATGACCTCGGAAATAACTTGCCCAAAATCAATGTAGAGTTTCATTTAACTTAACTATTCGATCAATCATAAAGTACCTGCAGACGGAAAGGGAAAAAAAGCGATCGATATGGTCGCTCTGCAAACCAAAAGGGAAACAAGGCTTCGTTTTGTTAGGTAGTTTTTAGCATAAATCAACTCGACATGTGCGATTATTCCTGGGTGATTGACTGGCGCGACATCTATTGCGATTTGCTAAACATTTACGAAGATGGGACAAATGAACTTTTATTCTAGATGTCATATATTGATTCATTTATAAGTCAATTATAGGCTTGCTTGATGTCCTCTAAGGTCGATTACGGTGTAGATATAGACTCGTATACTAACATAGGAAAGAAACAATATATGGCGGTTATGTCATGTTTCAACCATTGGCCTCGAGATCTAGCGGCGTAACATTGATCGACTAACAAGTATGCAAGGGCGAGAAAGGATACGAGGAATGGATAAGCGGATGCAACATTATCGGATAGGCGAGAGATCCATTGCTGGACTAAACATGCGGTTATGATATGACATTTATAAACAACATTGAGAATCCGTGACAACACACACATCACGATAGGCAATTTAGACATGAAGATCGAATTGAAGCAATGAATAAGAAACACTTAGCAATAGACGATAGATATTTCAAGCGAGCTAAGAGGTAGATTCCTCTATAACCAAACATGAAGCGGCATGGACATTCTCCGAGGGCAAACACGATAGCACAATACTCCATAATTATTTATACACATGACTATTACGGCGATTCATGGACATATTAGCAGTCAAATCTTTTGATTAGGGAGGCATTTGAATAGGTTAATATGGCAAGCCTTCAATTATCGCAGACCAGAGTAGAGACAGATGTTAGATAAGTTTAACGATCAAATGCTTGATGGCGACATTAAACCAGAATTTCGACCATAACGGCGATTAAAAGCATTAGCATTATCCATGAGCAAATTACTCAAGCAGTTATAAAGCGTAAATCGTCAAGAAATCGAAGAGAACGGGTTTACCTTCTCCGGACAGCGACCCGGGGCAGCGTATCAAGTCGTCGGTCCAATCGACGGGTTTTGGGTTTGCGATGCGAATGAAAGGGCGAGTTCGTTTACTGATTTCTGGCTGGAATTGAAAGGAAAGGATTCAAATTTCCTATTTTATGCGAAGCTAATTCTCTGGATGCTGAGCCCTAACTCCTTAGTTGTCGACTGCTGCTAAGGAGTGTCCTCGTCGATGCGATGGGTCTTCTGTCTGGCTCCTGCTCTGTCTCCTAAACTGCTGGTGGTTGCTAATTATTGCTAAGGTGTAAAATGATTGCTATCTCCCCGACTCTCAGTGTCTTGCCCTAAATTGCTATGTAGTTGCCCTTCCTGCTCTCTGTCCTAAGTTGATTCCTCTTCTCTGCTCATCGTCGATGCTCTGTTCACCCCCTTTTCTGATGCCTTTGCATGTTCTTAAATAGCCATTCTTCGGGTTCCTCATTAGGTAAGTAGTAAGGGCTGGTATTTGTGCTTGATTTGACGCTGATTCGATCGGGATTTGTGGAAGATTTCCCAATAGGAAGGAAAGTAGATAATGAGTTTAAGGTAAGAAATCGTTGGCTGGGTGCGTGGGTAAAGGGAAACCCCGGATTCTCCGGCGAGAAATCCGGGTATGGTGAGGTGCGGCGGTTGCTAGGGTTCTTGGTGTTATCGACCTTTGTTTTGAGGGCTGCGTTTTGTGGACCTGATTGAAGGAGATGGGTTGGGGTAAGTAAAGGGGTGAGTTGGGCGTGGGCTTGCGGGTTGCGGGTCGCGGGTTTGGGCCAGGGCGAGTGGGCTGGGGTATTATTTAAAGGGGTAAGCTGATTAGGGGAAATAATGGGCTGGGTAGAAGTAGGTTATTTAATTCTAGGAGTTTAATTAGTTTTAGGCTAGTTAATTAATTAGCTAATTAATTCTAGGCAAGTGTATTAATAATTAATTAGTGATAACTTAAATTAACACATGTGATTAAACTAATTAGGTGCTTCATTAATCTAATTGTTATAATAAATAAATGCGGGCGTGCTATTTAATTAATGCTCAATACTTTAGACCGCGGCGCTATTATTTAAAATCTTATTGTTATGCATTATTGCGAAGTTAAATTAAAATTGAATTGAGTTTAGATTAAATTATTTAAATGCTAACTGCAAGTATGATATTTAGGAATTGTTTAAAGCTTTTATAAATGCGTATTATTAAATGCATGTATTAGATTAAAATTGATTTTAAATTACAAATGATTATTAATAAATGCGGCTATGCTACCTGACACGACGTCATTGTTAAATTACTTCTTTTATGTATTTATTAATGGCGACAGGGCTTAAAATCAATTAATGCGGGCGCGGGACTCTAAGTGCTTAATACTACGTAAGGCGCGATGTCATTATTAAAATGTTTATTTGTGCTGTATTTATGTTTTATCATGCATTTTATCATAAAAATTATTTTACAACATTAATGTAATTTTATGGTTAATGTGGGCGGGAGGGTCAAAATTGGGTGTCAGCGGTGTCCTCTTTGTATGGAGATGATGAAAGAATCTTGGACAAAGCGTTGACTCATGCCAATTTTGTCTCGATCTTAAGTGCGAAATCTTTGGCGGTAGACAAAGCGACGAAAATCAAAAGCGTCGATGTCGAGTTATGGCGACCTTTGGGATACCATAGTCAAAACACTAAAGCGGGCTAACGCGGACTCAAAGCTGTCGATGTCGAGTTATGGCGACATTGGGTTACCGTAGTCAAAACACCAAGCGCTAGCGGACTTAAAAGCTGTCGATGTCGAGTTATGATGACCTTTGGGCTATGGTAAAAAGTAAAAGAATATAAGCGGCTTGAACACAGGTGTCTTGCTATGGCTTGTGGTCTTTGGGTTCTACGGTGATGTGGAAGCGAGTGGGCCAAGCGGCAGGCGCTACGCGATCGTTGGGAAGGTTGGCCCGACAAATTGCCGGTTATTTGTAAGAAAATCCACGTTGTGCTCTGCTCCTGCATGCTAAGACTTAAACAAGCGGTTAGTGCATAAGCTTAAGGCAAAAATGATGATGTATAATTTTAAAAGTAATGCAAGCGTGAGTAGAAAAGGTTATCTGCAAAATGTGATGCTGCTTGTGTTGATGCGATCTGCGAAATCTTTGTGATTCGCCGCACGCGGACGTGTTGCGATTGTGAATGCGGATCGTTGTCCTGCTGCAATTGCCCTGTAGACTAAAGCTCGAAAGAGTTAGTGCATAAGCTGTTAAGACGAATAATAAAGCATGAATGAGAAAAAATGCAATTTTGAGAGCAGAAAGTCGTCCACGTGTAGATGCGATATCGCGATGATGGCGTCGTTTTGGACTTCTTTGTCTTGATAACGTCGTTACTGGGCGTGTTCTTCTTTGGCGTCGTTGCGTAGACTTGATGTCTTGATCGCGTCGTTATGCGGGCGTGTTCTTCTTGGCGTCGTTGCGTAGACTTGTTGTCTTGATAACTTGTCGTTACTGGGCGATATTCTTTTGGCGTCGTTGCATAGACTTCTTTGTCTTGATAACGTCGTTGCCGGGCGTGTTCTTCTTGGCGTCGTTGCGTAGACTTCTTTGTCTTGATCGCGTCGTTACTGGGCGATGTTCTTCTTGGCGTCGTTGCGTAGACTTCTTTGTCTTGATCGCGTCGTTACTGGGCGTGTTCTTCTTGGCGTCGTTGCGTAGACTTCTTTGTCGCGATAACGTCGTTGCACGGGCGTTCTTCTTTGGCGTCGTTCGCGTAGACTTCTTTGTCTTGATAACGTCGTTGCCGGGCGTGTTCTTCTTTGGCGTCGTTGCATAGACTTGATGTCTTGATAACGTCGTTGCGGACGTGTTCTTTGTTGGCGTCGTTGCGTAGACTTCTTTGTGTTGATAACGTCGTTGCACGGGCGTGTTCTTTGCTCTGTAGAATGAATGCTCGCAAGCTAAGCTTGAGAAAGCGTTAGTGTGTACTGTTTAAACAAAATGATAAATATATATGAGAAGTGCAATTTTATGGATAGAGATGTCGTCACGATATGCTGGCGAATGCGAGATGTTGCCGCTCGCTGCTGCAGCGAATTGTTATGATGCCTTTGTTGTGTGCGATCGCGGGTTGCAAGTTTGACTTTATGCAGGGAGTTGTGGCGCTAGGTTTTGTTACGGAACTACGAACTTTGATAGCCGATTGTTGATGCCCTTTTCTGCTGCTTTATTGCTTGATCACGGACTTTAATTTTTGGGATTTTTGTCATATCTTACGCCTCTGCTTTGTTTCTTTGCGAAGAAACTTCTTGCCGTATTTTACGCCGGCTATTGCATTTCTTTATACATTAATATGAAAAGACTTGCGCTCAAAGAAAATTTTGTGAGTTTTGAGGGGGTCGATTTGTATTTGACTTCGCCGCCTTGTCCCTTGACATCTGCGTGCACAGTACGCTTGGATTTGCGGCCGCATGCAGTTTCCTACATTGTCGATTTTGAGAAGGTGTCATGCGCTCTTCTTTTACGAGACCCTGCTTTTACTATAGGAACGAGCGAGTTCCGGCTCGTTCGCTTCAAATGCCCTTGAATCGGTCGTATCGTTGGGTCGTGCCTTTGATCTTGCGAAATATTCTTTGCTCTGCCATTGCTTAGTCAAATACAAATCGACCTTTTGGGGGGATGATAAATCTTTCTAAAAATGCAACAAACGGTGTTAGCATAAAACACATAATTTGCAGGTATGTAGCAGATGTATTGCACATAGCATATTCAAACGTTTCCTAACATGCAGCGGGCCTCTTTATGCCAGAGGTAAGCCTAAACGTCACTCATGCGAGATTATGACGGATTTGTCCAAGTCGTCCAACTATAATGCCTTTGTTGGAAATGGCGACCAAATGACGGTGCTTTTCCCAATTCGGCATGATTGGGTTTGGATTTGTCTGTCATTGCCACGCTACACATAATATGTTGGTTGGTCGTTGGGTTGAGAAACCCGTCGACAAGTTTAGTGTCTTCTTAATTGTGGTGTCAATGCCAGACCGACCAGCACCTAAGGTAAATGTCGTGCCACTAGAATAAATGGTGGTATAGCTCTATCTTAAGTTTCTAAGATTTGGCTTTTACGGGCCTTGAGTTCCCGGCGGACAACTCGAGTGAGAAGGCTACGCGGTGATCGAGACGAACCGATCTAACTCGCGCAGCGCCAACTCTCCTAAAATTTGGATATTTTGAAAGAAATTTGCGGTGCGCGAGCACACCAGGTAGCGTGAGTGTGTGATTTGTATGAATTTTCGAATGGAAGAAATATGAGCGGAATGCGGTTTAAGGAAGCGATAAAGCAAGTAGCAAAAATAAACAAAATACAACACACAAAATTAAATGCAAAATAATTGCCAAATAATAACCCTAGGTGCATTGTGGTTAAGAACCTAAAATCCCAGTGAAGTCGCCGTTACATCGCACTTTTTAACCGCGACTTTTTAAAATAGCGAACCACCTCAAAATGCAAATGTTAGAAAATAAATAATAAAATGCTAAAAGGTTTAAGAGGCTTAAAGGTTTTAAAAATGCTAAAGGATGCTAAAATTGCCAAAGATGCTAAAGTTTAAAGGGTGCTAAAATGCTAAAGGTTTGCTAGAATGCTAAGGGTTCATGAGTCGCCACCTAATTAATTGGGTGAATTAGGACACCTAAATGTTTAACTAGTTTGAAGTAAAACATTAACTCCATTTTAATGGTCTGCTAAACTTAATGAGATTCTGGGTAAGGGTTCTTTATTAATCTAGAGGGAAGGGGTTAGGCGCCCTCTAAGATCCGCTAACTTGCGGTTGTCCTGCCAAACCTAAGGTAATTATTATATTTTTTTTAAAATGTAAAATAAAGCTCCACCTGCTTAATAAAATGCTAAGATGTTAAAATGTTAAAATGTTTAAAAGGTGCCTTAAAGTAAAAGGTTGCTAAAGGTATTAAATACTAGAAGGGCTCCTGCTTAGAAAAAGTGTTAGAAAATAAATAAGATGTTAATTGTTTAAAGGAAGGCTTAAAAGTATTTAAAGGGGTGCTAAAATATTAAAAGTGCTAAAAGGTTAAAGATGCTAAAAAATGCTAAAGTTTTAAAAAATGCTTAGAAAGCTTAAAAAGAAAGGTGTCAAAGGTGCTAAAGGAGTGCTAGCATTTTAAAGGTGCTAGAAGTGCTAAGAGGGGGCTAAAAGGCTAAAGGTGCTTAAGAGTGCTAAAGATTAATTTTAAAAGTAAATGGTGCTAAAAGTGCAAAAAGAATGCTAAATGTTAAAGAGTGCTTAAAGGTGCTAGAAATGCTAAGATGCTAAAGGTGCTTTATGGGCCATAGATTTATCTGCGAAATTAAAGAAGTGAGGCGTTAGTTTTAGATATGCGATTTTAATAATTCAGGCAAAGGATTAGATATGAAGTGACAAACCTAAAATAGATAATTAGAAGTGCCTTGCCGATTTTAAACTAACATGCCAATTTATTTATTTAGACAATAATTGTTCTATGTCTCTTATTATTACAAAATAAATAGAATTGCGAATAAACAAATAAAGGCATAATTAGGCAATTAATTTTAGAGAGTAAGAGAGTCGAGACGGATGACCACGACATCTTGTCTATTTGTTTTCTAAGAGTTCTTTGAAGATGGAACTCGATGGATGCAGCGGGTTGCCATTTGAAGTGGCTCATGATGAGTCTCGCCATGAGACTCTTCATTTTTGCTCCGATGCGTTTCATGTAAGAAAAAGAAAATGATAAGGATTAGTATCAACCCAACCTTGTCAATAAACAAGTAATCAGATATGCGTATAACTTAATTGTTGATATATTAGCCCATACAAAATAATAAACTTAAACAGCAAACCCGTAATATGTTTGGCCTCGGTAATAGGAGGGCCCAATTGATATCAGTCTATCAAAATTAGGATTACATCCCAAGAAGTATGTAGAATGTAAGTGACCCAGATATGATATGCATATGTGTATTCAGCAAAACAAGCAGGGCTGCTGGACCAAGTAAATGATCAGTTGTGCCTTTAGTCAAATAAATGACCTCAGGGAAATAACTTGCCCAAAATCAATGTAGAGTTTCATTTAACTTAACTATTCGATCAATCATAAAGTACACAGCATGCGGAAAGGAAAAAAAATCCGATATATGGTCACTCTGGCAAACCAAAAGGAAACAAGGCTTCATTTTGTTAGGTAGTTTTTAGCATAAATCATTTCAACATGCGATTATTCCACTGGGTGATTGACCTGGCCGCGACATCTATTGCGATTTGCTAAACATTTACGAAGATGGGACAAATGAACTTTTATTCTAGATGTCATATATTCAATTCATTTATAAGTCAATTATAGGCTTGCTTGATGTCCTCTAAGGTCAGATTACCAGCTGTAGATATAGACTCATATACTAACATAGGAAAGAAACAATATATGGCCAGTTATGTCATGTTTCAACCATTGGCCTCAAGATCTAACGGGCATAACATTGATCAACTAACAAGTATGCAAGGGGGCAGAAGGATACGAGGAATGGATAAGCGGATCTGACATTATCCAGATGGCGAGAGATCCATTTAGCTTTGGACTAAACATGCGATTATGATATGACATTTATAAACAACATTCAGAATCCAGTGAGCAAGCACACATCATCACAATAGGCAATTTAGACATGAAGATCCAATTCAAGCAATGAATAAGAAACACTTAGCAATAGACGATAGATATTTCAAGCAGAGCTAAGAGGTAGATTCCTCTATAACCAAACATGAAGCGGCATGGACATTCTCCGTGGGGCAAACACAATAGCACAATACTCCCATAATTATTTATACACTGACTATTACGAAAGATTCATGGACATATTAGCGATCAAATCTTTTGATTAGGAGGCATTTGAATAGGTTAATATGGCAAGCCTTCAATTATCGCGGACGGTAGAGGCGGATGTTAGATAAGTTTAACGATCAAATGCGATGGCGACATTAAACCAGCAATTTCGACCATAACAGCAGCGATTAAAAGCATTAGCATTATCCATAGAGCAAATTACTCAAACAAGTTATAAAGCGTAAATCGTACAAGAAATCTGAAAGAGAACGGGTTTACCTTCTCCGGACAGCGACCCGGGGCAGCGTATCAAGTCGTCGGTCCAATCGACGGGTTTTGGGTTTGCGATGCGAATGAAAGGGCGAGTTCGTTTACTGATTTCTGGCTGGAATTGAAAGGAAAGGATTCAAATTTCCTATTTTATGCGAAGCTAATTCTCTGGATGCTGAGCCCTAACTCCTTAGTTGTCATCGCCGCTAAGTGTCCTCGTCGATGCGATGGGTCTTCTGTCTGGCTCCTGCTCTGTCTCCTAAACTGCTGGTGGTTGCTAATTATTGCTAAGGTGTAAAATGATTGCTATCTCCCCGACTCTCAGTGTCTTGCCCTAAATTGCTATGTAGTTGCCGCCCCGCTCTCTGTCCTAAGTTGATTCCTCTTCTCTGCTCATCGTCGATGCTCTGTTCACCCCCTTTTCTGATGCCTTTGCATGTTCTTAAATAGCCATTCTGCGGGGTCCTCATTAGGTAAGTAGTAAATTTGGTATTTGTGCTTGATTTGTGTGATTCGATCGGGATTTGTGGAAGATTTCCCAATAGGAAGGAAAGTAGATAATGAGTTTAAGGTAAGAAATCGTTGGCTGGGTGCGTGGGTAAAGGGAAACCCCGGATTCTCCGGCGAGAAATCCGGGTATGGTGAGTGCGTGATTCTTAAGGTTCTTGGTGTTATCGACCTTTGTTTTGAAATGCGTTTGTGGACCTGATTGAAGGAGATGGGTTGGGGTAAGTAAAGGGGTGAGTTGGGCGTGGGCTTGCGGGTTGCGGGTCGCGGGTTTGGGCCAGGGCGAGTGGGCTGGGGTATTATTTAAAGGGGTGAGCTGATTAGGGGAAATAATGGGCTGGGTAGAAGTAGGTTATTTAATTCTAGGAGTTTAATTAGTTTTTAGGCTAGTTAATTAATTAGCTAATTAATTCTAGGCAAGTGTATTAATAATTAATTAGTGATAACTTAAATTAACACATGTGATTAAACTAATTAGGTGCTTCATTAATCTAATTGTTATAATAAATAAATCGCGCTTATTTAATTAATGCTCAATACTTTAGCATCGCGCTATTATTTAAAATCTTATTGTTATGCATTATTGCGAAGTTAAATTAAAATTGAATTGAGTTTAGATTAAATTATTTAAATGCTAGCTCAAGTATGATATTTAGGAATTGTTTAAAGCTTTTATAAATGCGTATTTATTAAATGCATGTATTAGATTAAAATTGATTTTAAATTACAAATGATTATTAATAAATGCGGCTATGCTACCTGACACGACGTCATTGCTAAATTACTTCTTTTATGTATTTATTAATGGCGACAGGGCTTAAAATCAATTAATGCGGGCGCGGGACTCTAAGTGCTTAATACTCTACGTAAGACGCTATGTCATTATTAAAATGTTTATTTGTGCCTGTATTTATGTTTTATCGCTGCATTTTATCATAAAAAATTATTTTACAACATTAATGTAATTTTATGGTTAATGACTGGACGGGAGGGTCAAAATTGGGTGTCAACACATGGCACGCATCAGAGCAAAATAAAGAGTCTCACGGCGAGACTCATCGCAAGCCATTTCAAATGGCAACCCGCATCCGCGTTCGCATTCCCGCTTCAGAAACTCCTAGAAAAACAAATAGGACGTCGCCATCCGTCGTAAAGAGCATTCTTAAATCCCATCCTCTCTCTTTACTTGCTATTTATTTATTTGTTTATTGTAATTTAATTACTCTATTTCTGTAATATTTAGGATATCTAGAACAATTAAGTTGCAAACATATAAGTGGGGAAGGTAATTTAAAGTTCATCGCTTAACTTACTTGCTTTTTAAGATTGTCATGCATGTCTAAATAATTTAACTTGCATCATATTTTGTTTCTTATTAAAATCCATAACAGATTTCCTCCTAAACTCTCAAGAATCATCTTAAAGCACCTCTTATATAATATTGTACGCAGGTTAGGCAAGATTAATTTAGCTAGCAGTATACCTAACTAGTTCATAAATAACCTTTGCATGAACACATAATTAGTCCATAAAGCACCCTCTTAGCATTCTGTAGCATTTCTAGCCCTTCTTAGCATTTTTAATCACCCCTTGGCATTTAGCACCTTTAGTACATTTTGTCCTTAGCATCCTAGCACCCCTTTCGCACCTTTAGTACCCTTAGCATTTTTTGCACCTCCTAGCACTCTTTTGTACTTTAGCATATTAGCACTACTTCCAGCACTTTAGCGTTTAGCACTTTTAAGCGCCTCTTAACACCTTTAGCACCCTTCTAGCATTTAATACCTTTTAGCAACCTTTAGTATTTTAAGCACTTTCAGACATTTAGCATTTGGCTCTTTTATTTATTCATAACACCTTTTTCCCTTTTTATACTTTAAGCACCTTTTAAACATTTTAACATTTTAGCATTTTTATTAAGCAGGAGGAGCTTTTATTTTTGCATTTTTAAACATAATAATTACCCTAGGTTTGGCGGACAATATGAGTTAGCGGATCTTAGAGGGTGCCTAACCCCTTCCCTCTAGATTAATAAAGAACCCTTACCCAGAACCTCATTAAGTTTAGCAGACCATTAAAATGGAGTTAATGTTTTACTTTAAACTAGTTAAACATTTAGGTGTCCTAATTCACCCAAATTAATTAGGTGGCGACTCCGCGAACCCTAGCAACCCTTTTGCACCTTTAGCACCCTTAGCATTTAGCACATTTAGAACTTTAGCATCTTTTTTAATATTTTAGCACCCCTTGGCACCTTTTTAAACTCTTAACATCTTTTTTAACATTTTAAGCATTTTTAGCATTTTATTGTCTAACACCTTTTATTTGAGCAGGAGCCATTTTTATTTAAAAAAAAAATGTCGCAGCCGAAAAAGGGCGTGACAATTGCTTGGGTTTTGCTTGTGCATTTTTATCCTCTATATCAGCCAAATTCCGCTTGAATTCGCCATATCCCATATGAGTCGCTTAAAAACCTGAAAACACTAAACAAGACGCATAACACGGTACAAAATAATAAAAAGACACGTAAAAGACTTCCTAAACAAACTCTAAAACAATCCTAAAATGGACTTAACAAATACCCCCAAACTTAAATTTTACTCGCCCTCGAGTAAAGAAGTCAAACCGCTCTAATAACAAAAACACAAAGACATAAAGACTCTAAACATGAATCAAGTAATCACAATATTTCTGCCTCGAAGATCATGAACAACTGCAATATCATTCTCAGAAACGTCTAGCTACTACTTTGCTATCTAGAATTTCAAGTCAGATAATCATTAAGTTTGCTCAAGGTTATTACAACATGAGATCGCTCAAACATGACTACTGACTCAAACATGTATTCAATATCAGTCTATGCACCAATGAACTCTTTCCAACAGTCCATCAGGCCAAAATTATATAGCTTGCTTACTTACTAACTCTCCACTAATGTAGACATGCATACTTAAAAATCATTAGGACTTGTACGGGTTGTATCGTTAGGCTTAAGGCAAAGGCAGATAAAATGACATTTAGGCTCAGAATTACCATAAGCATATAACCCACCAAACCAACTTGATTTCATCTTACAATTCTCCACAATCCCCATTTTTCTTCTTTTCTAGATTGAGAAGTTCCACACATTTTTTTCGAACTACAACACCCCCAAACTTGTTTTTCATTGTTGTATGTACAAGGGGTGTGTAGTTTTTATATATATATATATATATTCTTTTCTTCTCAAGGCTTTTCTCAATCTATTACACTTTCTTATTGATAACAACCAATCCACAATATCATTCACTAAAATTCAACCCCCCAAACTGGTATGCTTCTATACTTATGGTATTTCAAGGGAATGAAAAATAGTGAAGTGTTTCAATTAGGCTCAGGGATAGGTGTTGATCAACAAAGAAGGGTTCATTCAGGCTAGTAATGGAGGATCAATGCTCCAAAACTAGTTCAAAAGTCAGAAACTTTTTTTCTCCTGTCGACCTCACTGCCAGTGAAGCACCGCGGCTCTGCCTGGGAGGCTAGGCTTAGTTAGGGTTTCAACTTTTAAGGGAAAGGGAAGAAGGGAAAAGAAAGTGTAAGGCAGATGAGGGAGATAAACAAAGTGGGCTGAAGGTGTTTAATATTTTTATTTTTCAATTTTAAAGTAAGAGTTAGTTAGTCACCACAAATGTATTGTAGCAATTGCAGAGAACGTGGCCACATATGTGGTGTAAGCGGAAAAATAAAAGTTCAAATCTGAATGTAAAATACAGAAATTATGAATTTTTTTTTTTTTATAAAATTACACTCTAGATTATGAATATATTTAATAAAAAATGGATCCACGGGTCGGATACGGATCTCAAATACAAGATCCAGATCTGATCAGTCAGAAACGGATCCGGGTCCGATCCGAATCCGTCGGGTCCAAATTTTAAAAATTAATATCCTATAAAACGGATCTGAATCCACCGGGTCCAGTATCTACTGCCATCTCTATATGAATATCCACCCTTGAGCCACATATAGGGATCAAGGACAAGTTCAATAAACTCAACTAGACTCATTGCTTTTGGATCCGACTATATTATAAAAAATAAAATAAAAACAGTCCGGTGCATTAAGCTCTCCGCTATGCGTGGGGTCCGGATCAGAAGGGTATATTTTACATATAAAAGGTAAATCAAAACAGATAATATAAGATCATGCGCATTCTAAACTTGTTGGTTCCAAATCCTAAATTTACCTTTGCTTTGGCTGTCTCATTCAGCCATTTGAAGTATCAATTGTAGTCCACATCTATTCTTTCCCTCACCTTACATGTTGTACGGCAGGTTGAAAACAACTCACACAAGGAAGAAAAAATCTAATATACTAAGCTAATACAGAGCCAACTAAATGAAGCAGATTTTTTTTATGGAACATGAATACATTCATTTCTCACAAAAAGAGACAAGGACACTAACTGGCAAACAAATCTTTGCCAATAAAGTAATTACAAACTGCAACTTCAGAAATCTTGATTCTGTGGAGTAACTTGGATTTCTACTTTTAGCTGCTTCATCATCAACACAACAGTCTAAACACCACACAAGTAAGATATTTCAACATTATTTAATGATCAATATTATCACCCAAAATGAGAATTTACAATAACCTTCAAAGACCATAGATCACTTGATCAAAATCTGCAAACCTATGCCTGCATTTGGATCCAGAGAAAAACAAGAACAAGAGGAAGAGATGTAAGGGAACCAACAATTGAAAATATAAGAGTAACCAGAAAAACCAAGAAGAGATTTTCGGACTTGATTCTTGAGTGCTTCACGAATCTATCCTGTCAATAAAATTAAAATGAAGTTTACAGTCCTAACAATGTTACTGCTAAAAAAAAGGCATACTGTTACACAGAAAGGGACCGGAATATTGGTTCCAGAAAAAAAAACTACCAACGATTAGCTGGTCGATCCATGTAGCTGCTTTCTTCATTCGTCGTTGAACACTTGAGAACTCACTACACAGAATCAAGACACATAAGTTAACCAGTAGTAGTATATAACAATGTAGGTCCATTTGTTATATGATATGATTGGTTTTATTAAGTTTGGATGTTAAGCGCGATTAAATTAGTCTGCAAGCTTTTACTAAGGGCTCGAATCCAAGAACCCTAACCTCTCTGCCAAGACATTTACATCTTCCTCTTCACCGTTTTCATTTCCAGAAACATCCTCATCGTTAAATAGCTCTTCCCAAAACCCCTCATCGAGTTCTTTATCCGTGTCGTCAAATTGTTCGAGCCCTTTTGTCGTGTCTTCCTGTTGATGAACCATTCTTGCTCGACCAAATCCCTGCATTTCTAATGCGAGCGCTTCAAGTTCAGACAATTGGAATCCACTAGCCTCTCCGAATTCCAAAGGTTCTGATTTAACGGGAAGGCTAGTACTAGGGCCTTGATCAATAGGTCGACGCCTTTTTTTAGTTATAGCCTCTTCTATTTCTTTTCTTTTCTCTTTTTGCTGGATTAACTGTTGAACAAACTCGGGGTTTTGCATAGCTCTAGCTAAGAAATTCATCATTTGTTGTTGCTTCCTCTCTGTTCCTTGTAACCTTAGCTCCAACGATCGAAGGTAAGCTCGAGTGTTCTGTTGGTTCTGTCTAAGCTTCACTAGCTCCATCATTAAAACTTGCTTGTCGCGCCTTAACCGATCAATTTCTCCATCGAATCCAAATCTTCCCAACTCGATCCAAGGTCCAAGAGCTTGTTGTTCTGTAGGAAAAGGCTGAGAATTAGTCGTTTTTCGCCTCTTGATATTCCTTAAAAGCTGCTTGTTTCCCTTTAAAAAGGCTTCGTTTGCGAATTCCCATCTATCTGGATCAATCTTTCTAAATCCCTGCAACACAATCAAATTCCATCTACAGCTCAGTATCAAGAGCTATCTTATCTTTCCTTCTTTTTTTCGATAGCATAGCATTCTTGAAACTAGTGCATTTTTTGTTCTTTCTTTGGTCCGCACTATAACTATTTTAATAGGTTATACCAACCAGCTGAACTTGAAGGAAGCATCAGATGAACATCCAGATCAGAGAACACCTTTTTTGAATATCTTAATTCGTCTGAAATTAACAACACAATTCTAAAAAGGTAAGTTGCATCCATATCACATAAAAGAGTAAAAGTGGGAAACTTTATTTTGGAGATTCTCCTTCCTACTAATAGCCTTGTAATTCACTTGTGTGTTCACAAAGATTTAGCAATCAGGAGCGGTAAGAACTTGTGCAATAAGCTAGTACTAGTATGGAGAGGCTGAGCTAGAATTTTGAGTTTATAAGTTTTCAATTATTGAAATGACAGTTTATAAGGTTCTAATTTTATACATATTAAGGATAATGGCCAAAGAAACACACTTGAACTATTATTTTTTTGTGAGTTCCATATCCAAACTATCAGTTGTTTCCTTTTCTATCTAAACTATCACCATCTATATTAAATTACACCTTGAGTAGATGATTGTTCAGATAGGAAAAAGGAAGCAACTGATAGTTGGCCTAATCATCTTTGAGATGTTCTGTAATACTTAGATGCAAGGATGTCTCAACGAAATCGGTAGCCTAAAGTCGAACCTTTTTAAGAGACCTTAAATTTTCTAATAAAATTTTATATACTTTTATTCAAATTATTTCTTCTTTTTGTATAGATGGTATACAGATCATTTTATATATATCTTGATTATTCACTCAATTACATACTAGCTTCCGCCGCTAGATATATTTAATAACTCTATTCATTAACATTTAAATAAATATAGTATAAGAAACATATATTAACAGTTAAGATAATATTTTTGTATATTCTCATAATCTAATAATCCTAATTTTGTACAGTAAATAGATGTCAAAATATTTTCATACATTTAATATAATTCAAGTCTATTTTGAAGTAAAAACTGATTTAATCCACTGTTTATAAGAAATAATCAACTCTATAAGAGACTTCATTTTAAAAAAAAATTATTCAAGTTGTCATCAAATTTATTTATTATATATATATATTGCATAATGTTTATTAGTTTTAAATTTATGTGAAGTTATTTGACTGAACAAGACGTTTAAAATGAAAAAAAGACTTTAAAATTTGTGATCTTTATTATATATGAAAAAATATTATTACTAAAAAGGAAAAAAAATGTAACATAAATATGAACGAAAAAAACATATACTCTCAATTGTTTGTTTGAATAACCTCTATCACATTTAAAAAAAATGAAATCTAATCTCTTTTACTCATAATTTTATAATATATAAAATAATTCTTTTGGGGCTTCAATTTGGAAGGCCTATAGTGGCTTTCCTCTCTAGCCGGCCCTGCCTATCAGATAGGAAAATGAAATAATTTATAATTGGGGCGAGAAAAGAAATTATAGTATAGTTGATCATTAACTCTATATATTAAGAAATATAAAATTTATATCAAAATTATTGGATTCTGCGTAACCATAAACAGACTTGTAGCTCCGGGCTTGCTAGTATGTAAAAATACTAATTTGGAAAAAGAAAACAAATTTCCCACTTGAAAATGCAATAGAGAAGATTTATGAGTACAACTTACATAAGTATTTAGCTGTCTGACAAAGCTAGAGAAGTTGTTATGTTTGAAGAATCTTGGAAGTAGTGTGGTGGAGAAAGCATGGGGGTCCCATACAACAAAGCTTTGACCTCCTCTGTTCCAAGAAACAACATGATCTGTAGTTGAATCATCCACCATTTCATATGTCTTTGTTAGGAATGGTGGTGGACCAATGTCATGTAGCCCTTCCATTGGCTGTGGTGGTGGTGGCTCACCACCACCGCCGGAACTTGACCCTGGGAACTCATCTTTTACAGAATACAATGGATTCATCATCATCAAGATTAGTGCTTATCCTTGTTTTTTATTATTCAAAATGTAATAATTATTCCGAAAAGCCAAGATTTAGGGAGTGGATCAAGAAAGACAGTTTGGAAATGGAAAGTTTCTTCTTTGGGAAGGTTAGTTTATGCCGTTTTTATTTTACTGAATATAACACAAGAGCATGGATAAATAAGCTTTGAAAGTAAGTGAGAAAAGGGCTATTAATAGAAAGAATAAGTATTTCCATTCCACCTCAAATGTAAATAAAAATTGTTTTGGTGGAAGGTTCTAGACTTCTAAGCATTTGGGTGTGAGCATCTTCCTCTCTTCTATACAATAATGTATTCCAATATTTTAATATAAGTAGTTTCGAAATGGTTGGAAGAATGAGGGGAAGGTTCTTCTTAAGAAAGTTCTGGAACTTAGGTATGGTGGAGGTGTGGTGTGGGCCCACATGGTTTAGCAAGTTGCACTTAGTGGTTTTAGTTTTTTAGGAAGCTGTTTGGGGGAACAGCTTGCCTATTATTGGATAACATCCAAGAGAGAGAAATATTATGCAAAAGGTGATATTTTTCTTTGTTGTTAGTGAGTAGGCAATTATTCATCATCCTCAATTTGCGGCGGATGTTTATATTTTATTCGTGTTTAAGTAAGTTTTGCAAAATTGATCTTGTTTATAGTTATGGTAGGCGAGACATACTATATTCTATCCATTTTATTAAATTATATCGGATGTATGTGCTAAATTATTTACAAATTGTCTTATTCACAAGTTAGTTGAGCGGCTCATAACTTTGACATTATACATATTCTATCCATTTTGTTAAATTGTTCATAAGTTACATTAGATGGCCATAACTTTGATAATTATTCATAAATCTCACCGATATAACTTTTTTTTCGAAGGCGAACGCACCGCTACTTCTTTCGAGTACAAGACAGAACCCTACGACGCAATACCGCAAATCACGTCACCGACAACCACACTTAAGAAACCACGTGATGCATTCAACCGAAGGTTTATGCAGGATCGAACTCGTGGCCCCGCGCTTCATACACTCAACTTCATTACCCTTATGCTCACCGATATAACTTTGGTACTACTTTCATTTGATATATCTTGTCAAGTTATTCATGAATTTTGTTGGATTGACTAATTTTGCATTTATTGTTCATTTATTCACAAATTTCATCCGACTTTATTCACATTTTCACCTCAAGGTTCATGCTTTTGCAAAAATGTTACTCTATTAAGCTTGACACTGTATCCTTTGGCGCCTAAGGCACAAATAGTCGTAATTGAGAATTTTTTTTGCTACCCAACAAAATTGTTGGTAGAGATGGAAAGTCTTAAAACATATTTTTATCCATAATGAAAACACAAATTTTAAATTTCATGATTGCTTCTGGAAAAGAACTAGACCAGAGGATACTCGTTGAAGTAGTTAAAAGTTTTTCCCATTTGATGAGGTAAGGAGGAGAAAGATACGGAGGAAGAAAGAGAATAAGAATATGAAGATGGAAGTGACCATCAATTGAAGAATCTATATTTGCAATTTCTTGCAATATTAGGTAGTTGAAGTGCACATATACTCGATTTTGAGATTAAGTTGCAAAAATTTTGTTTTAAGTTGGAAGGTAACTTCAGACACTTATGACTTGGACGAAATTCAGGCATTCGCACATGAAGTTTTAGAGAGACCTGAATTTCGTCCAAGCCATAAGTGTTTGAAGTTCAAAGTTTGTCATGACCTTCCATATTTTGTTAGACAATTCGAAAGCAAACATAAATGTCTGAAGGTCTCTCGGCCTTGCTGCAATTTCATGCACGTCAGGGTCATCTATATAGGGTAAAGATCACGCCTAAAACTCTAATTGTATCTCATCTATTTTTTGCTGATGATGCATTGTACTTTTTTAAGACGCAAGAGGTGGATGCTTGACTATTAAACATGTGTCTAATGCTGTATCAAAAGACATCAGGGCCACAAGTTAATTTACAAAAAATCGACATTTATCTTAGTTGGAATACCTCTACTACTGATAGGGATGTGATTTTTAATATATTGCAGATTACGATGGTGGAGGCTCCCGGAAAATATTTGAACTTGCCATTAGTGGTGGGATGAAGTAAGAAAAACATGTTTTATCCCAGACTGGTAAGAAAATATCACTCAAAACAGTGGTTCAGGCTAGCCCTACTTATTTGATGGCCATCTTTTTGTTTCATGATAATCTTTACAGTTTAATCCAAACTGCTATGAATTGTTTTTGGTGGAAGGTAAGGGTATCCACTGGCTCTCATTTTGGTGGAAGAATGAAGTTATGAATTTTTAGGAGTTAAGTTAATTTAATATGACAATGCTAGCAAAGACAGAATGGTATTATGACTAGACCAGATTAGCTTGTTAGTAAATTATTGAAAGCTAAATATTATGCTAATTCTAATTTTCTACAGGCTAATATTGGTACGAATCCGAACTTTATCTGGCGCTCATAATTATGTGAAGGCAAAATTGTGTTACAACTTACAACCAGGGTACTTGCCGAATTGGAGATGGACGTGCCACACAAATATACACTGACCTGTGATACTCATTACTAGTTCTCATTATATTCCGAAAGAAATAATTCCTTGATTATTCTTATTAATGAAATGCATATATATACAAGTTACAAGGAAAATCTTTTTTCTATTCTACTTAGAAATCTCTATTCTATAAGAATACTAACTTTACAATTATGGTAATATTACACTACTAATTAAATTACAAACCTAAGTCTAATATTCACCAAATATACAAAGGAAAGGGAAGGGTCCCACACGTGAAGACTCTTAGCTGGGCCACTGTTGGGCGGGCACATATACTTTAACACACCCCGCAGTCATATTGGACGGTTTTCGTACGTTAAGACTGTCTCTAAAATCTTCAAAAATGACTGAGTGAAGACCCTTTGTAAAGATGTATGCAATCTGCTATCTGGAAGGGACATGGCAGACGCATACTTGTCCTTTAGCTACTTTTTCTCGAACAAAGTGAATATTCATCTCTATGTGTTTAGTCTGTTTGGTCGAATCGGATTACGAAAAGTAGATGACAACATATTATCACAATATACGAGGTAGCATACCGATAGACAATGAAGCTCACAAAAATAGATTTTGTAACCAACATGACTCGGAAACCATTGGCTACCCTCATACTCGGTCTGCACTTGAACGTGAAAGCGTGGATTGATGCTTGATGGACCGTGAGACCAGTTATTACCTAAAACATGCGATAGCGGATGTAGGCCGATGCGGTGTCGGGACAACCACCCAAATGCGTATAGGAGACTAGTGTAAACGTCGACGAAGGATATAAATGCAAGTCATACTCAAGTGCCTGAATGTACCTAAGAATGCATTTGAGCGCATTCATATGTTCAACTCTGTGATCATGCATGAACAAACACACCTGTTGTACGGCATATGTAATATCAGGTCGCGTGAACGTCAGATACTGAAGGGTTCCTGCAAGACTACGATAGCAGGTCGGATTCTTATAGGGAGAGTCAGCTGCAGCACCCAACTTGGGTTTAGTATCAACTGGAGTAGAAGTGGACTTACAGGATGACATCCCAGCCCTTTCAATGATCTCTGCTGCATACTTTCTCTATGACAAGAACAATCCACCTGCATGATGAGTTACAGCAAACCCCAAAAAGTAACTCAAGGGGCCCAAGTCTTTCATGGCAAACTCAGAACCGAGCATTGTCATAATAGACTTGCGCAAAGCATCAGAAGAGGCAGTCAAGATAATATCATCAATATATAATAGTATATAAGCCATGGAAGATCCTCGACGATATATGAATAATGAATTATCAGACCTGATGTGAGAAAAACCCATAATCAAAACAAAATCAGCAAACCTCTTATACAAAGTCCGTGGAGACTGCTTAAGCCCATACAAGGACTTCTTCAATATGAACAAAAATCCACATAGACCGAATAGTATTAACACCAGATGGACGGAGTACCAACTCCCATGACTTATTATCAATAAGAGCATTATATTCTTCGGTCATGACAATTTTCCAATTAGGATCATTTAAGACAGACACAAGATTACGGGGTAAGGGAGATTTAAGAAAATTAGAATTTAAATTAAAATGTCTTTTAGGCTTAAAAATACCCCATTGACTGCTAGTGACTGGACAATGACTCTGGGCTGGATTGGGGAAATTTTGGGAATTTTGAGGAATTTCGGGAATTACCGTCGAAGGCGTCACGACGCTAGAGGCGGTAGTGGCGCGGAAGAGGCTGCGAGCTCTCGAAGTTTTGGCCGTGGCGCCTCATGCGGGCAGCGCTGAATCACGTGGGTTTTAGCGCTGGCGCGGCGACATTTTTTCGGACAAATCTGAAAAATGACGGAGAACATAGGGGGAGACATCCTCATCCAAAAAATCATAAGTACTAGGCACGAGTGTTTCTACTTTAGAAAAGGGAAATTGGGATTCATCAAAGAGAACATGACGACTAATGATGATTCGTTTAGAGGACAAATCAAAGCATTTATAACCACGGTGATTTGATGGAAAATCCAAAAACACACAAGGAGTAGAACATGCCTAAAGTATTGATCGTAGTGGATGGAAACAGTGGATAACATAAGCATCCGAAACCCTAAGATGAGAATATGACGGAGTCTTATTGTATAACACTTTGAGAGGGGATGAATATGTCAAACCATTAGAGGGAAGAATATTTACGAGATCGGTAGTCATTTGTAGTGCATGATGCCAAAAAATTTCGCTCAGCTTTTCCATTTTGTGAAGACGTATGAGGACAAGAAAAATGAAAATTTATCCCATTTTGAGCACAAAACTCCCTAAATTCTCCATTGTCATACTCTTTGTCATTATCACATTGGATGTTTTTGATTTCCCGAATTGTGTTCTTATGAAAACTCTAAATTTTATGAAAATGGAAAAAACTTGAGATTTTTTCGCAATTGAAAACGTTCATAAATATTTAGAATAGTCACCTAAGAATAAAACATAATAACGATGACCCATAGAACTGAGAACCGTAGATGTCCATAAATCACTATGAATAATTTCAAATGACATTGAAGTATTAGAATTTGAAGCTACAAATGGTAATTTAATAATTTTTGCCAAAGCACAGGATTGACAAAGTGGAGTACTACGCGTACCCCTACAAGAAATAAACTTATGTCTATCTAAAGAAGATAAAATAGACGACCCTGGATGACCTAGACGAGCATGCCACAAAGAAGGAGCAAGAGCTGCAAAACTAAGACTCGGCGTGATTGAATAAAGCTTCCCCTACTGTCACACCTCATGAGATGAATCCGTGTCTTGAAATCCTTTACATAAAACCCAAATGGATCAAAGTTAATAGAAATCCAATTATCAGTGGTGAATTTACGGACAGACATCAAATTCTTAATTAATTTTGGGGCATGAAGGGTATGTTTTAGGACAAGTGGGGGATGAGGAGGGGACAAAGTTTTATGACTATAACCCTTAATTGGAACAGAATTTCCATTACCAACAGTTATACCAACGATTAGTGCTCAAATTGCAATAAGACGAGAGAGTACCTTGGTCGGATGTCATGTGGGTAGTGGCGTCGTTGTCCATGTACCAATTAGGGTCCGGTTGAGTCATGTCGAGTGTGTGCATCGCTGCTTCAATGTCAGTTTGAGTGTGGCACACTGCGTGGTGGGCCTGATGGGGGCGCGGCCCAAGTATACTGGACTGCTGTTGTTGTCGTATACGCAGTTCCGAACCACGGAGTCCGAATCGGGAAGAAGGCCGCGGCGCGATCGATCGACATCGAGGCGCTGCGACGCTATAAGGCTTAGCCGCGGCACTGTGAGGCGCTGGACCCACTGCCACTGTCCAGGGGGCCCATGTGGGTTCCAGGACTGTTGTTGCTGCTGACGGTTGCCTCCGTTGTTGCCGCCACGATTTTTGTCATTATTTTTCTGATTTTGACCCTTCTTACCACCCCCGTTGGTGTGATTTTGGATCACATTGGCTGGATTGGATGGGGGGAATTTGAAGCAGCCATCATGACGACAGGGAGGCCCCAATCGCCACTTTCTTAGCCAATCTGGCTTCTTCCAAAGTAAACATGGAACGAGCTTGATAAAATCTTGGCAGGGGGTTACTCTGACGAATAACCGAAGCAACACCGCTATAGGCCTCTGACAAGCCTGCAACCATCTGAAGAACTAGACAATTTTGAGAAACAGGAGAACCCACGTTGATGAGTTGGTTTGTCAAGTCCTTGAGGCGTTTGCAATAAGAAGAAATGTTGGAAAAACTCGCCATAGCCACCTGGGAGAATTCCTGCTCAAGGATAACAATTCGAGAATGACTGTTATCTTGGAATATGTCTCGCAATCGATCCCACGCCGCCATAACCGTGGAATTGGGTTCCATAATCGTCTGTAAAATATCCAAGGAGATCGTGACATAAATCCACTGAAGGACCTTGGCATCAAGCATGACCCATAGTTTTGGATCTGCTTCTTTAGTGGGCACAACCGTCGTAGAAGTAGACACCGCATCACCCCCCTTTGGAGGAGTTGGAGGAATGATGTGGTGGAGGACTTTGTGTGCCAAAGCATGAATCTTAAATAATTCCGTCAATGTCCCATATTGGACGTTTTCTAGGTCAAGAACGATAGGGATGACGCTCTTGATGTTAGAAACTGTGAAGACAGGATGAAAATTGTTCTTATCAGCCGTAGGGAATAGAACAACAAGATTCAAAGAAGGGAATTTGCGAGGGAGGATTTTGGAAGAGAAAATACTCGGTTTTTGTTAAAAGGGAAGAACAAAAAATCGAGAATTTGAGGTAAAAAATCTGAAAATAGAGAAGAAATTTTGAGGAGCGGAAGCAATGTAAAGAGAACATAGACTCTTGATACCATGAAATAAATAATCTTTTGATTATTCTTTTTAATGAAAGACATATATATACAAGTTACAAGGAAGATCTTCTTCCTATTCTACTTAGAAATCCCTATTCTATAAGAATACTAACTTTACAATTATGGTAATATTACACTACTAATTAAGATACAAACCTAAGTCTAATATTTATCAAATATACAAAGAAAATGGAAGGACCTCACACGTGAAGACTCTCGGCTGGGCCACTTCGGCTGGGCCATTGCTGGGCTGGCCCATATACTTTAACATATTCCTACTAAAAATAGGTCTGGTATTGATGATCTAATTGGATCCGACTTGCTCAAGTCTGAGAAACCGAAATGGATCTTGACATTCTGATAACTTTTTAACAGAATGTCAGAGGTAGAGGTGATTAGTAAGATTCAATTGAGTATTATGTCACGAGAAGATATTTGAATGTGGCATTGGGATAATAATAGAATGTTTTCTGAAAAAAGTGATTGTCGCATCCTGTACGACAATGAACATAGCAATAGTGCGCATCACGATTTTTAAAATTTATTTGGAGCTTCTCATTACCTCCTAAAATACGTAACTTTCTTTGGCATTCTTTGAGAGGATTATTTCCGACTTATGATTGATCAGTGAAAACTAAAGTTGTTATTGTCAATCTAGACTCATCAATGAACAAGCACAATAATTTTAAAATAATTCAATATAATATTAAATCAATCATAATAAGTACAACAAATACTTAAACACATACTGACTTGTGTAGATAGAGGTCTGTTTGATGCAGTGTCCTAAGATAAAAATTTGTCCCTACTTGTGTTGTAGTTCTACGGACGTCTGCCTTGAGGATACAACTATCTAAGTGAGAGTTTTAGCACAAGAACTTTACTTCTGACGAATTTACTTTATGTGTTTTCAGAAACCTCTTAGTAGGATGAAGATGAAGATGAAACAACAATCTTAGATCATTAATTATGTATAATGATTGATTGTTATGAGTATTGTGTTGTGTGTCTTCTAACAAGTGATTAACATGTTTTATATAGCATAAAATTCGTCCATGGCAGCTTTCCATTCCAAAGGTTGTGACCCAAGGGAAGAGACACAACTTTTGGCATTCTGGAAATCTTCCCGTTGGGATTAGCGTCGCGACCCTTCCTCCCAACGCCGCGACCCTAATTCAACTTCGGAATTCCAGTAGCCTACTGCCTCACAGGCGCCGCAGCTCAGCTTCCCAGCGCCGCGGCCCTTACGACGGTAATTCTCGGAACATTTCCCTTGGCTACTGGACGTTAGGCGCCGCGGCCCTAATCCCAGGCGTCGTGGCCCTTCGGCCAAAATTTCATAATTAATTTAATCACTTATTTCTTCTTCATTCCATATAAGTGTAAGTATATGTATGTCCTAGAGACAATCTGTATTATGACACAATGTACTTTATACACATTCGTATTTATATTAATGATAATTAATATTATGATATTTGCATTTGTTGAATTATTAATTGATTGCTTATAATATTTTATGAATGCATCCCTAGAGGTTACGTGTTTATTAATGATGTGAGAATTAATGTTATAACGGAACTCTTAAATTACCTCGACTAATGATCATCGAAATTGGGATATCGATGATATACGATACGTCGACATGTGGTCTGCATCATATCCTTAGGGGATGTAGTATGTCTCACTTGCTACGAATTATGGCAACTCGTGATGGACACATGCATACTTGTTGAAGTATTGGTATGCCCTGCTGATGTACTGTTTTGTTATATGTCTATAATGTCATCGGCGTGTGGGAGATAAAAGTCCTTAGACTTGAGGTCAATTTCATCTTGTTTACAAAGTAATGTACTTTGATCCTGTCCTAGGCTCAAATGCCTTATGGGTTGAGACGCGGCTTGTTTTGGGTGCATTACGAAGTAGATTAAAGGTGGTATGTGAGACAAGATTAGGATTCATTCCTTGAATACATATTCGAGTGAACAGTCAGATACTCATATGGTATTAGGTTGACTAAGTCATTGGTCAACGAACGATGGACGTGATACGGTCTGTTGTCAACTAATATAGATGAGTAATAATAATTAAGTCATTTGGATAGACACTTGACAGATCCTAAGCTTGATTGAGTGTGTCATGAATGAAAGGATTTTATCTTCTCACATATAGGCCCAGTTCACATATTTTGTGTAGCTAAACTTTACATATTGGGTTCGTCTTTCGGCGCAGTCTAGGAGTTTCTTGAAAATCCTAATGTAATTAGTGACGATATGTAAAGGTCTGAAGAGTAACACTAAGTCAAATGTTCCATCGATTGAAGGATGTAATTAGAAGGAGATTATACCTAAATATTCGGTTGATGATCGGGACATTAAAATGGGAAAATAGGCAGAAAATAGGACGGGACCGCGGTGCCTTGATTCAGGACCGCGATGCCAGGAACACGTACCAGCACCGCGATGCCTCTTACTGAGGACCGCAGTGCCAGGGCGTAGCCTGACAGTCCAAATTTTTGTCCAGTATGTTTCGATTGGGGCTGGTCCAACTAAAACCCTAAAGCTCTTATTCTCAACTATAAATAGGAGGCTTACCTCTCATTCCAAAGACACTAAACCTAAGAGAGGTAAATCTATGTTAGAATCTCTAGCATTCCTGACTTAGCAAATTACATCATAGTTTCAGAACTTACAAATCGAGAGCGTTTGCGTGTGCACCCTCGGACTACATAAAGATCCAGAAGATTCAACTGTTTGGCTGATTGCTTCAAGAATGTAAGTCTTCCATCGAAGTTTTTCATTATACTTTGTGTTTGTATTTTTCATTACATATCATACTGCAGTTCGATCATCGTCGGGTTTAAAACATAAATTTTCAAATTCACTACGTGTACGAACTCGACGTAAACACCTACAATAAGTTCCAACAAAAGTAACTCCCACAATGATCTTCTCACAGTGTCTTCACGGGACACCCTTTTGGTCGCCTCCATTTAACAGGTATCCACTTTTTTCAAGAAGTTTAACTAATATTCATATATAGGCTACTTCAAACAAAAAATATATATACAATAGTATTTTTAATACTTATAGCAATTGAAATATAATGCTATGAAGAAACGGGTCCTGAATTTCGAATATGAAAAGTAAGTTTAAAACAAAAACAAACAAAAAAAGTGTCTTCAACCCGAGGAAACTCCAATCATTAATCTATCAAAACAACAAAGATCATTTTTGCAATAATGTTGTTTTGCCAATATTTTCAAGTGTTTTCAAATTTCAACAACATCCACTTGATTTAAATTTACTTTTTATATTCGAAATTCAGGACCCGTTTCTTCGTAGCATTATACTTCAATTGCTATAAGTACGAAAAATACTATTGTATATATATATATTTTTTGTTTGAAGTAACCTATATATGAATATTAGTTAAACTTCTTGAAAAAAAGTGGATACCTGTTAAATGGGGGCGACCAAAAGGGTGCCCGTGAATAATATACGTTTTTTTAATCTAATTGTCACGTATTTTTTATTAGCTCAATCTGCAACACATAAATCTCATGAAAAAGGAGTACTCCTACCAAGAGTTTCTCTAAGAAAAATTAACTCTTCTACTCTTCCATGTATTCTTTAAATGCAGCTTCTTACTAATTTTGTTACAATATCTCAAATTTAACTCGATTTCTTAAAAAGTGCAATATTCGTATATAATTGAAAATTTACCCAAGATAATTAAATGGATTTCTCTGTTGCAAGTGAATTTCTCTAAGAATACTATAGTTTTCAATTTTGGAAGCTTTAAATTCTTGTTTAGGATTGAAAAGTTAAAGTCAGAAGGTTGATTATTATTAAAATTATCTGAATATTTATTATTTCTGCATAAATCTTTTGTTTAGACACTAATTTTGTGAAGCTTGAAGAATCTCAAAACTCCATTATTGATCCTTAAAAGTGTTGAAGAAGACAAAGTAGGTTTTTGTGATTTGTGTTGTTTGACTAAATTGGTAGTTGGAGATTTGTTTGTGTTGTTGTTTGGATGAATTGTTTCAACTTGGAGATATTTGGAACATAATTGGGATGGTTTAATCGAAATTGAAATTAAAAGGACACATTGTTGAACAACACAAATAAAACTTCAATCCGGCATAACTCGTGCATAATTTAATCAGATATGTCGAATGAATATAGTATCAAGTCATACAAATTTGACATAACTTGTGAACAAATGAACAAGATAAATATAATAAAGAAGTACCAAGTAATATTACTTGTGAATAATTTAACAAGATAGATAGAATGAAGATTGTACCAAGTCATATCAACCTAACATGACTTGTGGACAATTTACCTAGATGTGTATAATGGAGATAGCATTAAATCATACCAATCTGGCATGACTTATTATTAAACAAGATAGGTGAATGAAGATAGTACCAAGTCATATCAATTCGGCATAACTTGTGAACAATTGAACAATATACGTGCAATGACAAGATAGAATCAAGTCAGATCAATGTGCCATGACATGTAAACAATTTAATAAGATCGGTAGAATAAAAATAATTTCGAATCATACCGAGACAACATGATTTATGAATATTTTAATAAAATAGAGATAGAATTAAGTCATACTAATTTATCATAATACTCAGCATCATTTCAATCTCATGGGAAATTAGTGCAATTGTATTACACATCAGTTTGACGTGGATCAGATGTTAATAAAAACTTATTGGAAATGATTTCTTTGCATTTTACTTCCTAAATTAACTTTGTGTCTCGATTGGTGTAAATTCAATTTAGAATCCGATTCATACTTCCTAGATCTTATCACTATATTACAAATAAAGATAGAAGAAGAAGCCTATAAACACTGACTTCTCAAGTGAAAGCAATGTGTCATAGTGACGTCTCCTTGATAGTAAGGAAATTAGTTAATAAGGATGATAAGATATTTCATGTAACAGTAATCCAACATGCCATAACTTCGATCCTTTGAATCTCGGATTTGGTCGAACAATCCTAAAGAAGACTAGGTTTTAGGTTGAAGAGTATGTTAGTCCAAATTTTATTCATTAAACTTAAAAAGATTATTGGACATAATTTATAGAAGAATCACATATCATTTTATCATATTTCTTGAAGCTACCTACCTAGGGTCATTGTATTACTTGTCAACTTTACCCGTTGTAGAATCGAGTATAATGTGTTTCCTACCTTATCCCTTTGCAAGTGAGATACTACTTTTTAATCTTAATACTCTTCTATAAGTATTGAGTTATTTAGTTCAAAATCAAGTTTCTTTAAAGTAAAACGTATTCATTTATCAATAATCATCTAAGCTCCGTAGAGATTGTTGGGTGATCAGAATAGATATTTCACATTCACTAGTTTTTTAATACGTGCATTACACTTGTATATCATGAGTAACCAACACAGATTTTTTAAAATAATAATATTCATATAATTAAAGTAAGAATAAAATAACACACGATATAGTCGGCAAAATAAAAATATAAGAATGCATATCTTTGTTACATTAATACCGTAAATTGCAACTTTGAACCTTAAAGATGATTCCAATAAGGATTATAAACTCAAAAAGAAATTTTACAAATTGGATTGGCATATAAAATTGCACCTTTTTCTTTTTCTTGTTTTCGAATTTTGTTCTAAGAAACATAGTTCTTGCATATTTTCATTTACGATACCAGCTTAAATTAATTATTTATTACCCCCACACACATCGTGTGTGTATATATATATATATATAATATTTAACTTTTGATGTCACACATCGTATTGATGCGGGGTGGATGAACGGAAGACTAGCATTAGGAGTCTTATGTGACAAGAAAGTGACATCAAAACTTAAAGGCAAGTTTTACAAAGTGATGGTTATACCAACAATGTTGTATGAGGCGGAGTGTTGGCCAGTCAAGAACTCTTACATTCAGAAGATGAAAGTAGCGAAAATGAGGATGTTCTGATGGATGTGTGAGTATACTAGCACTACAACAAATCGCCCCAAAGAGGGCGATTTTTTTAAACCAAAGAGGGCAACTAAAAAATGCCCTTTTAGTTCAGACCAAAAAGGGCGACATACAGTCGTCCTTTTTAATTTCACCAAAGGGGGCGACTTTTTCAAATCGCCCTTTTTGGTCATCACAAAAGGGGCGACTTCAAGTCGCCCCTTTTGGTTTGGACCAAAAAGGGCGACTTGGAAAAGTCGCCTCTTTTAATTCGGATCAAAAAGGGCGACTTAGTTAGGACCAAAAAGGGCGACTTAAAGTCGTCCCCTTTGGTTCGAACCAAAAAGGGCGACTTGGAGAAGTCGCCCCCTTTGGTTCGAACCAAAAAGGGCGACTTGGAGAAGTCGCCCTTTTTGGTCCGAATTTATTAAAAATAAATAATAAAGCAAGAATGACGACTATTTGAAGTCGCCCCTTTTGGTTAGGACCAAAAAGGGCGACTGAAAGTCTCCCCCTTTGGTTATGACCAAAAAAGGCGACTTAAAGTCTCCCCCTTTGGTTAGGACCAAAAAGGGCGACTTGGAGAAGTCTCCCTTTTTGTCCGAATTTATTAAAAATAAATAATAAAACAAGAAGGGCGACTATTTGAAGTCGCCCCTTTTAGTTCGGTCAAAAAAGGCGACTTGAAAAAATCGCCTCCTTTGGTGCTGACCAAAAAGGGCGACTTGGAGAAGTCGCCCCTTTTGGACCAAAACAAAAGGGGCGACTTTTCCAAGTCGCCCTCTTTTATCCGATCAAAAAGTTTTGATACTAAAAATTAAGTGTTTCACAAATTTTATTTTTAACTATTTACACGTACCAATCCGTATTAATATTCTTCCAAATATTATATTAATATTAATTATTTCCATATTACTACTCTTTATACAAAAAAAATGAACTTTTTATCTTGGAATGCTAATAAATAATTAACTGTCCTCAATTAATGTTAAAATTTCAAATCAAAGTTAAAATATAAACTCACTCAATTTTAAAACTAACTACACTATATGTTATTGTATTGCTCGTTAATATTGTCCAAAACACCATGTTATTTCATTTCAAAATCGTAGGTAAGATACCATCGTTCTTCCCTCCTCCTTCCTTATTTTGTACTCCTTCCCAATTTTTTAATTTGTCATTCGTTTTCAAATATCATCGTGCTTTTTCTGTTTTCTGCAAATCAAAATAGTAACAAGCTAAATAAGTCACCAAAAAGTAAATAACAAAAACTAACTTTCAATAAATATATATGCATAAAAATGAAAGGGTTATTTTAAAATTTGAGTTAGCTCTTGAGCTATACCTAAGAAATAAAATGAGATGCAAGAAAGGGAAAACAAATCCGATTTTTGTATATCCAAAATATTCGGATCCGAATCCGATCCAAAATTATTTAAAAATTACGGATATCCGATTTTTGTATATCCAAAATATTCGGATCCGAATCCGATCCAAAATTATTTAAAAATTACGGATATCCGAAATATTCGGATACGAATCCGATTCAAAAAACAAGGAAACATTAGGCCTATTTGGGAGGCTAGTTTATGGATCAAATACGGGAGATTCGCTAGAATTTAGGGTAAAACAAAAATAAAAAGAACGTTTAAATTTTCTTCTATTTAATTTCTTGTAATTTTGTTTTTATTTCAATTATTTTGATAGACCGCCTATGCCGTTTCAGGTTTCGCGACCAGGTTCGAAGAAACATGAATGACACGTGTCAGTCTTTCGTGCTCTACACTGACTCATGTTGCCCTAAAATACGATTATTTTCTTCCTTTTATTCTCTGTTTTATCGTTCATTGTTAAGCGAGAAAGACTCTCGGAAACCAGCGTGTTAATATTTTTCAGGAGTTAGGTTTTAACTATTTTTTTTACCCCTCTCCGGGAGCTCTTTACTTCCTTGGTGATCCGAACTAGCAACCTTCGGGTTTAAAGTAGAGGACGCTTACCATCTGCAACCCCCTCTTGTCGGTTTTAACTGCACTTACTCGAGTTTAAAAAATAAAAAATAAAAATATTTGTAAGTTTTGTGATCTAAAAGATTCATAGAATCTTTTTTTGTCTATAAATATAATCATCTCACTACGGGTAAATTGAAAAACTTAAAGTTCAATTATTTTTGAATAATAAATTATTCTATTTTTTTGGAACAGATAAAAATAAAAATATGACACATAAAATTGAAATAGGAGTAATTTTTTTGGGTTAACCTATTTTGAAAATTGTTGTAAATTGTGAGTATGTGTGGCACACTAATAATAATCAAAAAAATTATGACAAGTGAAACTATTACTCTTTCTGTGTATTTTTATTTGTATATGTTTGACTTGGCACACCCTTAAAAATTTAATAAAAAGATAAATTTACTATTATCACTCTTTGAATATAATTGTATGGGAAAAAATTCATATAAGACATATGTACGAATTATAGTGAGACACAGTGTTGGGTCAAGTCCATGTCAGCCTGATGTACTACCGGTTAGATATGAGCGGTTCCGGGAGCGTCATATGCATGGCTGATACCGGTGACTCAGAAGGTCAGGAGAACTGTTTGAATCACAACGGTCGGCCGACCGTTAATAAATCGATTGTACGTCTTCCAACAGAGCATTGATGACATTTATTGATAAACTAATTATCCAATTATTAAAACATTAAGTCTCGTGCACTAAGGAGATCATATTTCATGGTATGTGTACCCATATAGCTCTTATATAGATAGGACACAATGTTCCATTGTTAGGCATCATATTTAAGATATTACAATACACTTGCTCACATTCTCTCGATTATTGTGCTTGCATACGAGTTGTCGTAACTTTACCCCGAAGTTATCACAAGACTCAGGCTAATTGCTACTCTTTTGATATTTTTATTGTCTATTTAAAGTATATTTTATCTAGAATTATTATCACATTTGTTACGATCCACGTGTCCTTGACCACATCTACAAATTCAACTGTATCGTTTTACGGGTAAACAGTTTGACATCCACCGTGAGCCCTGGATAATTATGGTGTCACAAGTGACCTCTCTACTTTGTTTTTTGTAGAGACTCAGCTGGGCCAGCATCTGTTGGGCTTGGTGATTGGGCCGAGCACAAGGAAACATTAGGCCTATTTGGGAGGCTAGTTTATGGATCAAATACGGGAGTATTCTATCGTCAAGAAATTCATAGGTCCCAGAATAATGTAATTCGGCAAAAGAGAAATTTGTTTCATAAAAAATTACGTGACGACTTATGAGGATTTTTTTAGAGGATAAGTTGAACATTTGTAACCATGATGATTTGACGGATATCCCAAAAAATACATAGAGTTGACCGGGGTTGAACTTTATTAATGGCAGTAGAAGGAAAAAAATGATAGCATAAGCACCCAAAAACCCGTAAATGAAAATATGAAGGGTCCCTTAGGTATAAAATTTTGAGTGAGGATTGGTAAGCTACTTGTTTGTTCGGAAGTATGTTTAACAGATAGGTTGTCATTTGTAACGTATGATGTCATATGGTTGTAGAGAGGCATGGGAAATAAGGTTCTAACAATATTGTTAATGGTTCAAATTTTTCTTTCCGCTTTTCTATTTTGAGATGATGTATGTGGACATGAGAGACGAAACGACAAACTATTAGTTTTGCAAAAATCTCAAAAGGTCCATTATCAAATTCTTTACCATTATCACACTGAATACTTTTAATGTCTCGTTCAAATTGAGTGCGGATGTATGCTCTAAAGGATAGAAATGTGGAAAAAACTTGTGACTTTTAGACAAAGGAAACATCGACAAAAAATTAAAGTAATCATCCAACAACAGAAGATAATATCGGTGGATCAACGAGCTCAAAACGGGAGATGTTCAAATATCACTATGAATAATATCAAATGTCATAACAATACGAGAATTCGAAGCAACAAAGGCAACATAACATGTTTTCCAAGAGAACAAGAGCGACAAACATGAGAACTACGAGTTCTAGTACACTCAATAAATATATTTTGTTTAAGAGAAGAAAAAATATGTGTTCCCGGATGACCCAAACGTTCATGTCATAAAGAGCAAAAGTTGCAAAAATTGATGGTAATTTGGCTTGATGTGTGGTTGTGGTGATTGGATAAAGCTCGTCCCGACTATCACATCTCATTAGATGCATCCCCGTCTGAAAATCATTCACAAAAAATCCAAAAAGATCAAATTCAACAGAAACTCAATTATCAGTGGTAAATGTTCTAACTGAAATCAAGTTTTTAATTAATTTAGGTGCGTGAATGATATTTTTTAAAATTAATTGTGGGTTCATGGGAGACAAATTTGTAGTACCATAACCACAAATTGGAATTGAATGACCATTTCTGACAATTATACCACGATTATTACTCAAATTAAAATAGGACGAGAGATTACCTTGTGAGGATGTCATATGAGACGTTGCACCGGTGTTCATGTACCAATTTGCGTCAAGCGGAGTAAGCCCAAGAGTATGTATCATCGCGCCGATATCTATCGGTCGCGTCTGAAATGGAGTGCTCACGCCACTGGCTCGTTAGTGGCCCAATAATTCCCAGTTCTTTTTCTTTGGACCGGCTGTTGGGTTCTTTGGATGTGACACAGGCCTTGCCCTGATCGTCCGGTGGATAAAGCGGCGACCGCGACCAGGCACTACCAAGCCCGTGGTGTGGCCACTGGACTAGGATGCCTCATTTGTCACGGGTGGCGGTTGCTGCTGGTCGCCGCCACTACCACCACTTTCTCTGCGGCGGTTACCGCCGCCTTTACTACCACCACAGCTACTGGCGCAGTTTTTGCTCCTATTACCGTCGTTTCAGCCTATCTGTCCACGATTTGGCGGTAAATTTTCAAATTGTGATGAACACTCGTCGGACGGAGCGACAACTAAGGCATAATTTGACATGGTGGCTGTCTTTTTGGCAAAACGCGGTTCTTCTAGAATGATCATAGAGCGGGCTTGGTAAAACGGTGGAAGAGGATTATTTTGTCGGATGAGCGTACCCGCTCCACTATACGCGTCGGTGAGGCCATCCACTGGTTGTAAAACAAGCTGGTTGTTAGTCACCGGCGCGCCGACGTTCTTGAGTTGGTTCGACAACACCTTGATCCGTTGACAATATGCGGAAGTATTGGGAAAGTTAGTCATGTCGGTGGTGGAGAATTCATGTTCAAGAGTAACGACCTGAGAATTTTTATTGTCTTAGAATATGTCGCGTAAGCGATCCCAAGCCTCCATCGCCGTGGAGTCAGGCTCAATAATTGTATGCATCACATCGCTAGAAATAGTGACATACATCCACTGAAGAACTGTCGCATCAAGGGTTAACCATAATTCTCTTTCGTCGTCTGTTTTCTGCACCTTCTCCTTGCCTTTTTTCGGCGGAATTATGTGATGAATGATCCAGTGGGAGCGGCAGTGAATCTTGAAGAGCTCCGCCCACGTTGCATAATAGACGTTTTTCATCTCAAGAGTGATGCAAACATGGGATTTGATGTTGGAAATTGTGAGGGCTGGATGAAAAGAAGATTTGAGTTAGACATGACTGACGGGAGAAGAGTGGTCGGCAACAAAAAGAAAAGGGGGGCGGGGGCGTCGGACACAAGGAAGCAGGGTTAGGGTTTCAGGAACTTTTCCTAAACTACTGATATCATGTAAGAAATATTCTTTCTTGATTATTTCATTAATAATTTACACAATATATAATTGTATAAAAATATTTACCTTACTACAAAGTACAAACTAGGTAACTAATCCATCTTAATTAGAAGAGAAATTTAATTTTAGTAATGTACAATTATAAATGAAATCTAATTATATTATATTGAAGTGCCACTTTTCGATCTACCCACTGACCCCAAAAATTGTGCATGTTTTGTCCTACTCAACTGAACATACGACAGTACTATAAATATAAACCAATAAGCAACGCCCGATGTTGGAATATAATAGCAATATAATAAGATGATATAAATATTAGATAAACACCAACTCTAGTAGGACCATGAGCACGAAGAACAAGTATGATAAGCAAAATATTAGTAGAAAATTGATACATATATTGTTCTAGTATGTACTAGAGTTTTCCAGAAGTTATTGTTTTTTAATTATTATTTTAATATATGGACAACTCTTTAAATTTATGAGTAAATTTCATTTACTCATTCGTATTAAGACTTGTTCAAATTGAACATTTGAACACATAATAATGTGTTTCTATTAGATATTGTTAGTTCAATATTTGAAAAATATTAATTTATGTGTATTCTCTAGCGTTCATTACATAGATAAATTAATCACTTAAAATATGTAATCTCCTTTAATTATATGAATTTTCCTCAATAAGCAATTAAAACCTAGACCTATTCTAATTAAGAATGATGTATATACGTAAGGAGATGACATATTTTATGTTGTTAACTTAACTACCTAATAAACACTTGAAAATACTCATAATAGAAATTTTAAAATTTAAACCGAAAATGTATATGTTCATATATTTAATAGGAATAAATTTTAATTTACGTGTTTAAATGAAATTTGTTGACAAGTATAAGGGGATGTCTTATGTATGAATTATTTTTTCTTTTCCCTTCAGTTTTCTATTTTTTGTTTTTCAAAGATTGCAGATGTATGCTGTTCAAAAAATATTTCTTTTTCTATGTACGTCGGCCAAGAATAAACTAATGTTTAAGTGGAGAGTAAAGGATTGATGACTCAACAAGTGAATAGATTATACAACTGCCAAGGTGCTTACTGGTTACGAGGTAAGTGCCAACTGCCAAATATATATTTCGGCTCCTCGGTGATGCTAAAGGATAAAAGGCTAACCTTTCGTGGCTAGATATTTACTGTATATGGCAGTGTCACCTTAAATCTTAATTCTACCAATATGTTTTGTGATTTTGAATTACATGTATACATGCGCAAAGCAGTGGCAGAATCAATTTTTTATTAAGTAGAGTAAAAATATAATTTGTACATTTTAAGGAGATTTAACACTATACATAAAGAAATGATTTTATCTATATATTAGTATACTGTATATCAAAATATATAATTGACAACAAAATTTTAGCAACAGTTGCTAAAAATATAAATGATAACAATAATTTAATATATTATTACTAAAAACATAAATGACATCAAATTTAATATGTTGTTGCGTAAACTTTTGCATCGGCGGTTATTACAACGATATGCAGTAATTTTTGTTGTGTTATGAAAAATATTTTTGATAACAATAACAAAAATGTTGTTGACAAATGTCTTTTTTTTTATAATGTATTTTGACAAACAAAGTGTCAATTAACTCCTATTGAATAAGGGTAACTCCTCCACAATATTGAAGAATTCAACCACACACCAAAATGGAAGGTACAAAGTCATTTAGCTTTTCATATTTTTGTGAAGTTTTAATGTCTTTATCCTTTTTATGTACCTAGTTTCTATGGTATTGTACTCTATGGAATTGAGCCATTGTCAGAGTTTAATTAGTGTTGAAAAATCGACTTATTTTGAATTAACGAGGCTTTCATAGACGTCTTCTTTTGCTAATATAAGCTGGTAAAATTGACCTTTCGTGTAGATGTTAGGTCTTTTGCTTCGAAAAGATATTTTGGGAGTTCCTTGGCCTGGTGGAAACTTTCATTTCTCACTAAAATAAACTTAAAAGTGCATTCACGTATGATAGCACTATCATTTGAAAGCGCTAACTGTAATAAATTCCTCTCTGCATTGTTTTTTCAAAAATAAAAATATCGTAGAGTCGTGTGATTTGCTCCATTTGTTGAGTGCGACAAAGTTATTGACGTTTGAGCTACTACTACTCCATAACATGTATATACGTTCTATCATAGGAGAAAGTAATTAATGCAAAATCTCAGGTACAGTGAGGAGTCCTTAAGGACACTGAGTGACTTCTGTGGGCTCATATAATTATTAACGTTTCTGATTTTCTCATTTAATTTTTTTCAAATTATTTCGTATATTCTGATTTACTATTTTGAACACATATTACTAACAATTATCATGTTGGTATGGTGACATTTCATGTGATTGTTGACAAGAGAAACAATTTGGAACGTATATATGTGTCGAATATGATCTTTAATTGGGAGTTGCTATTAGCCAGAAGCCTGGAACTAGTTCAAATCATTAATCTATATGTTTCACCTTATGTTTTCCCTATACTCTTATTTTGTTTTCGTTTTCAGTCTTTTTCCCATTGCTTGTTGTGTTTGACAGATTGACTTTACTAATAGCATTAGTTGGCATTATTTACCCAAAAGAGTATATTGGTTGTGTTATATTTCTCTAATATCGTATTTTAATAATGATACATCCTGTTTATGAATAATACAAGTCGATCGGCTGTTTCGTATAATGGTTAATCTATTACACCAACACATCCTCCTGTAGGGATTTGTTGGGTGTAAAACATACAAGTAAGGCACATCGGAAGTTTAAAATTTTGAGTAAACTTACTTGCTCCAACAAACGATTCTGGTATGATTATGCGATAATTCAAATCTGCAAAGACATAAAAGAAAACTTACAGTCTTTACTAAAAGGTGCGCACGCGATTGTCAATCCGGGTGCAAGCCTTGCTTTAGTATATTCCTTTGCCCAAGAAAGCTAGGAAATCTTGGCAGAGGTTTGAGAGAATTTATTTCCTGAACTCTAAGTTCAGAAGGTGAAAAATGAGTTCTAATGAAATTATGGGTTAAGTGCCAAATATATAGTGAGGAAACCCTAAACCTAATCAGATTTGGATCAGGCTTCAAAACCTGACCCAAATCCAAATTGCGATGGGCGAACCGCCCATCATATGATTCCTTTATTTATTTTCAGACGTTTGATTCTAATTAAATCCAAGACTTAATTTTAACTTAATTAATTAATTTTCATCAAATGAAAATTATCCCATAATTTATTATAAAATAAAATATCTTGATTCAAAATCCGATATTTTACATTCTCTCAATATACCCTTAGACCGAAAAGACAATCGACTTAGTGTGACCCTTTAGGCCTTCACACATCAAGACTTGATCAAATCAAGGTTCACACGGAACTCCTAGACGGCGCCGGTGACGGACCCAATATGTGAAGTACATTTACAAGACTCAAGTAAACAAACCTCTATGTGAGATGATAAATTCCTTTCATTCGCGACACACTCGATCAAGCTTAAGATTTGCCAAGTGTCTATCCAAATGGCTTGATCACTTTATCTCATCTATATTAGTCGACAACTAGACCATATCCTAGATATGTCTCTTTGCATCGCCAATGACTTGGTCGACCTAACATCTCTGAGAAGCTGAGTGTTCTCTCGAAATTCCAATCGAGGAATGAATCCTATTCTTGGCTCAACTACCACCTTCAATCTACTTCGTAATGCACCCAATACAAGCAGCGTCTCAACCTATAAGGCATTTGAGCTTAGGACAGGATCAAAGTGCATTGCTCCGTAAACAAGGCGATATTGACCTCAAGTCTAAGGACCTCTATCTCCCACATGCTGATAATACTCTAGACATGTATAACAAATAGTTTATCACAGGTATGCCAATACTCTAAGAGTATCCATGTGTTCATCACTAGCAACTATTGCTTGCAGTAAGTGAGATATACTACATTCTCTAAGAATGTGATGCAGACCACATGTAGACTTATAACATATCATTGATATCTCATTCTCAATGATCATTAGTCTAGGCTATTTTAAGAACTACACTCTATCATTAATATCTCACACTATTAATGACAATGTAAGTTCAAGGGATGCACATTAATGAATAATATAAACAATCAAATAATAATTCAATAATTGCAAATGCCAAGTATATATATTAATCTTATTAATAATATGAATGTGTTCAAGTACATGTGCTCCTAAAATGATTGTTTCTAGGACATATATACTTTAAATCTCCCACTTGGCCTAGAGCCAATCACCAATGTATCTAATGCCCATATTTTCGAAATGACCATTATGCTTGACCAAGCTTAATGGTTTAGTAAATGTAGGGATGTCAGTGGGGCGGGTAAATGCGGGTACCGCTCCGCACCCTCTCCAATTGGGGCGGGTATGGGGGATGGTTTGGTGGGTGGTGGGGCGGGTATGGGTATCAAAAATGCTACCCGCCATGGGTAGTGGGGCGGGGGTGGATTTCATATAAGACCCGCCCCACACCCGCCCCGCCCCGCTACCCGCACCATACCCACACCGATCGTACCCGCACCGCCCATATCCGTATCATCTATTAGTTTATTTACGAATTTATTTGGCCCTTTCTTGATTTAAAATGTGACTTGAGCTAACCCGCACCGTAATGCACCACGTTTCTTTTTCTTATTCTCTTTGTTCTCCTTTTTTTTGTTAAATATTTTCATCTTTACTGTTTTTTAATATTCATAATATTTTGACAATGTTTTAGAATTGATATTCGATACACAATAATGGAAAGGTTCTTTTTTTTTTCCTTTTTTCTTATATAACTTTCATTTTGGTGACTAAAACAATTGCTAGACATTATTTGCACATTTTATTAATGGGTACCCGCCGGGTAAGTGGGTATCCGCGTGAAGTAAGTGGGGCGGGGGCGGGTGGAAGAATTACTACCCGTGATGGGTGGTGGGGCGGGGGTGGAGATGTGTTTTAGGTGGTGAGTACGGGTATGGAATACCCTTCCCCCACCCCCGCCCCGCCCCATTGACATCCCTAAGTAAATGGGTCAGCTAGATTATTTTCGGTGGGAATATAGTCTATCTTTATTTCTTCTGTCTCCACCATCTCCCTGAGTATGTGGTATTTCCTTGGTACATGCTTGTTTCTATTCGTTGATCTTGGTTCCTTAGCTTGAGCAATCGCACCAGTGTTGTCACAATAAATCGTTATCGACAATCGGTACTGGAACAACCACAATTCCTTTAAGAACTCGGATATCGCGACGAACTTTCTTTACCGCTTCCGATCCACTATGTACTAAACTCGTTGTCGAATCGGCGGTTGTAGCTTGCTTGGAACTCTTCCAACTAACTACTCCACCATTTAAAATGAAGGCATAACGGCATCGAGATTTGAAGTCATCAAGATCTGCTCGAAGCTAGCATCGCAGTAGCTACTAGCTCTTCTTGTCCGCCATAGACTAAGAAGTATTCTTTAGTTCGTCTAAGATACTTAAGAATACTCTTGATCGCTTTCGATGTTCCTCCCGTGATTCTCACTGGAATTTGCAAGTCATGCTAAGTGCATAGGCCACATCCGGCCTTATGCAGTCATGGCATACATGATTGATCCTATACCGAGGCATATGGGATTCTCTTCACGCGTTCAAGTTCTGCAAATGGAAGGACAATCCTTCCTTGACAACTTGATGTCTTGACCCATAGGAAGATTCCCTTTCTTGGAATTTTCCATAGAGAAACGTTTTAGCACTTTGTCTATGTATACTGATCGTGATGACCCAACAATCTATTAGGTCTATCTCTCAGAGATTCTAATTCCAAGAATGTAGCAGCTTCACCCAAGTCCTTCATCATGGGTTACGATAACCATTCTTTGATTGACAGATGAGAGTTTTATTGTCTCCCATTATCTATATGTCATCTACATATATAACAATGAAGACAATGTTCTCATTTGTGCGTTTACTATAAACGCACGGATCTTCCTTGCTTCTAACAAAGTCAAACGATTTGATTGCTTTGTCAAAACAAATGTTCCTACTCCTTGAGGCTTGCTTAAGTCCATAAATGGACTTTTGTAGTTTGCATCTTGCTTTGGGTTGAGTCTTAGATGTAAAACCTCCGTCAGATCATATACACCTCCTCAATTAGATTACCATTGAGAAGACGCTTTAACATCCATTTGCCAAATATGATAATCATAGTATGCAGCTATAGCAAGCAAAATCCGAATGGACTTAATCTTTGCAACAGGCGAAAATGTTTCATCATAATCGACCCCAGGCCGTTGATTATAACCTTTAGCCACCAATCTTGCTTTATAAGTCTGTATTTTGCCATATCATCAATCTTCTTCTTGAAGACTCATTTGCATCCTATGGGTCTAACCCTCATTGCAAGTCAACCAAGTTCCATACTTGGTTTATGTACATAGACTTCATTTCGATTTCATGGCTTGCCATCTCTCGTGAATCAATGTCTAACATTGCTTCGTTGTAGGTAGTAGGCTCATCATCATCGTGAATATCTATCTCATTATGTGTTTCAACAAGGAGATTAAGTCTTCAGTGCACGATGAGTCCTGTGGTCTCTGAGTTGAACATTCGCGTTTGATGTCTGCTGTATTTTGATTTTGAGAAGATGTTTGTGTGTTGGACAATCCACCACCTTGAGAACTTTCAGAATATCATTTTGAATAGGATGATGCACAACTATTGTGTCATCTATCATTGGTTGTGCATGAGGTCTTGCATTTCTGCAGATCCTCACAACACCCCATCGGCCGGGCGTACTCTAAGTACCCAATCATCATCAAATACTCCCACCTGAATCCTTGTCTAGGTTATTTGACAAGGGTCATTCTCTACATTATTTTGTACTTCTTGAATTTCTTGAGTTCTATCTTGTTGCAACTCGTTCCTTGTAGACATAGTCTTCTTCAAGGAAAGTTGCATTTCTGGAAACAATTACTTTATGTTCCTCAGGAAGATAGAAGTACCCTCTTGTTTCCTTAGGATACCCTACAAAATAATACTTCTCACTTTTAGATTCCAATTTGTCGGTGAGCAACTTCTTTACATACGCAGGCACCCTGTGGTCGCATGTGTTTAAGTGTTGGCTTCTTGCCATTCCATATCTCATATGGAGTTTTCTCAACTGACTTTGATGGAACTCTATTCAAAATGTAGATTGAGCTTTGCAATGCATATCCCCATAGGTATGTTGGTAGAGCTGAGAAGCTCATCACGGATCTAACCATATCTAATAAGGTACGATTTCTCCTCCAAGAACACCATTCATTTGTGGCGTCCGAGGTGTCCATTCTGAATGGAATCCATGAAGCTTCAAGTAATCTAGAAATTCTTTACTTAAGTACTCACCTCCTCGATCTGATCGAAGAGTTTTAATACTTGTTTCAAGTTGCTTTTCTACTTCTGACTTGTACTCCATGAATTTCTCAAAAGCTTCAGACTTATGCTTCATAAGATACACATGCCCAAACCTTGAGAAATCGTCTGTAAAAGTGATGAAATAAAGAAAGTCTCCCTTAGCTTGAGTTGGAAAAGACCCACATACATCGGTATGGACTAACTCAAGCACCTCTTTGGCACATACTCTTTTCCCAGAAAGTGATTTGGTTGTCATTTTTCCTCTTAAGCAAGATTCGCAATCACCATATGACTCTAAGTCAAATGGTTCTAAGTAATCTAATTTCCTCAATCTTGCTATCCTTGATTCATTGATGTGACCAAGTCTACAATGCCATAAGTAGGTGGGATTTCTTTGATTACTTATTTTAGCTCTTTTATTTTGTATATTGAAAATTTCATGGCTACAGTTTAGAACATACAATCCATCCACAAGCGGTGCATTTCCACAAATAAAACCAATAAAAGACAGCACATAACTGTCATTGGCAATGAATGAAGAAAACCCCTCAATGTCTAACATTGGGATAGAGATAATATTCCTCGTTAACGAGGTAACAAAATAGCAATTAATAAGTTCTAAACAAAAGCCAAAGGGTAAATCCAGTCTATAAATTCCCACGCATTTAGCATCCACTCGTGCTCCATTTCCAATGCGCAGATCAACCTCCCACGGTCCAACCTTTCATCGGTTAGACCCTTCTCATTATTACAAATGTGAGAGCCACAGGCGGTATCTAATACCCAGCAGTGAGAGTTAGTTACAGACATATTTATTTCAATGACAAACATACCTCGTCCAGCAGGTCCAGAAGCACCTAGTGCCTTGTGTCCTATTGGATCGTTGCAATCCCCTTCATAAATCTTGAAAGTGTTGTGAAGTTCTGGAAGATTCACCTTGGCTCCATTCATGTTAAAGTTCACAATGAAATTCTCAAATGGACCATGAAATGAATTTAGGATTAGGTTGACAGAGACATTTATAGGCAGCTTCGTTCCAATCGAAGCCAACCTCTCTATTAATCCAATCATCTTCAGAACATTCATCGACATCGACTTCTTCGCTCAACTTACACTTAAAGAGGTCTCTCAACAGTTCATACACCATTATGCGAGGCGTGATTCATAAAGACTCTTCAAATGTTCCAAAGATCTCGTTGGAATCCATGTTTTTATGTTGCCTTCAGTAACTCTATCATGGAAGACAACATTTTACATTGTGCTGTGGTGCATTGTTCAGATGCTTCGATAAGCCATCTTGTCAAACAATGCACTCGGCAGGATCATCACAGGACAATTGGGAATGTTGTGTCTAACACATACTCAATTCTTTCTAGTTTTAACACTAATCGTGATTTCTTTAACGATCGGGAAAGTTTGCTCCAGTCAACTTGTTTGTTTCAACCAATATTTTAAGTAACAGATTAGACATTTTATACTGAAGAAAATATAGACTTGAAATTAATACTCTAATATAATTTCTATTGAACACATTCATTAACTAACTAACATGGTCTTTAGTTTAATTAGCTCCCACTATTTTAACATACTATTTTACCCCATAAAGAATACGGACTCATATCAAATATGGTCATAATGGGCCAAGATCCAAACTCATGTTGTCTCCGCGTTTGCTGAGACTGATAACTTCAACAACATGATTTGGTAGGTCTCTAAACCAATTGCAAATAATTTGCAACTCTTGGTTGATCGAATGTTCTAAACAATTCGATTTGCGTCCCTATTTGTCCGACATCAGGCGCCAAGACAGCCTAGCAAGTCAACCCCGTTATGCGACTACAATTATGTATCTAAGTGGGCTTAGCCTTCATCAAGCAAACACTGGGGTGTAAATACTCACGAAGGTTTATCACCTACTACAACATTTATATGCATCTATGAAAGGGTCTGAGTCCTCGTAGACTTAGAGCAAATGCTGAGGCATAAATACTCATCTCGCCGAAAAGGATTTTGCACCACAATCAATTATAACGGACGACGCGTTCATTTTAAATGAGACTTGTATTAAATTTGGGGAACATTTTAATTCAGGGTTATGACCAAGATCAACTATTATATCATACATCATATGAAATCCTATCATGCAATTTCTAAACACATTTAGATAGGAAACCATCAAACCCAATAGGCATGATATAAGATGGTTTTAATCATATATCTTGGCATTTACCTGCATAATTATAGCGGTCATTGAAAGTAAACAATTACTGGGCGCCGCCTACCCAGACAATAATTGCGGACTCTATTCTAATTATTTAAATGACAATCAATTAAACAATTAGGAGAAACAATTAATTTGTGCACACATTATCAAATAATATGCTAAATAACAATAGCGTGGTTAATTAATTTTGTTTCAATTTAGGAAATATTTAAATTCAAAATTTAAACTCAATTTTCAATTTTGAATTTTCTGCTCATCCAAACAAATTCCTTAACAATTGAAATTAAAATTTAATTTTCGTGGTATTTCTGTAATTTTCAGAACCTTAAAATATTTACAGATTTACCTGGGACCAAATCGCTTTTCAAATTTACAGATTGACCTGTGGATCTAATCACGATTTTAAAACTTTTAAAATTTCAGAAAATATCTCAGGGACTAATTTGTAATTTTCAGAACTTAAAATATTTTCAGATTTGTTAAAGGACCAATCTATAATTTAAAACCCTAATTTTAATTTGCAAAAAGGTCCTTACACTATTTCAAATTTTCATAATCAATTCCAACTCCAAATCAAATTTGGGATTCGGATTTCGGGGCGAAATTGACGGAATTAAAACACACCAAGCGATGGTACACGTCGGGACGAACTCCCCGGTGGTTTTCACCACCGATTTGGTGCCCACTGGCCGAAATCGGCGCCACGGCTGGTTCTAAAACCGTCGGTGGTGCTCCTTCCGGCCATCGCTGTAACACTACCACCATTAGATTCCTCTCGTCGAGACGAACACGATGGTATTATTACTTTCTGATTTCGTCGCTCGTGGTGGCCGGAAACCGTCCCGCCGTCGGCGGTTTCCGGCGACCTAAAAAAAATTTTTTTTTTTTTTTGAAATCCGCCATCGTTTCGCTACGAACGGTGACATCGTTTCACGTCGGAATGAGCGATCACATCGCTCATTGTTACGATTTTTTTTTTTTATCGTTTCACGTCGTGAGCAAGAATCGCTGTCATCGTTCCGTAGTGAGCGATCTATCGCTCACGCCTAATTTTTTTTTTTTTTTTTTAAAATTCCAAAAATCAGTTCTAAAATCAAAACAATTAATTATCCCACATATCATTATTAAAGATTATCGTATAATCATTAAACCAGTCTGGGCTCTGATACCACTGTAGGTATTTGTTGGGTGTAAAACATACAAGTAAGGCACAGCGGAAGTTTAAAATTTTGAGTAAACTTACTTGCTCCAACAAACGATTCTGGTATGATTATGCGATAATTCAAATCTGCAAAGACATAAAAGAAAACTTACAGTCTTTACTAAAAGGTGCGCACGCGATTGTCAATCCGGGTGCAAGTCTTGCTTCAGTATATTCCTTTGCCCAAGAAAGCTAGGAAATCTTGGCAGAGGTTTGAGAGAATTTATTTCCTGAACTCTAAGTTCAGAAGGTGAAAAATGAGTTCTACTGAAATTATGGGTTAAGTGCCAAATATATAGTGAGGAAACCCTAAACCTAATCAGATTTGGATCAGGCTTCAAAACCTGACCCAAATCCAAATTGCAGTGGGCGATCGGCCGGGCCCCATTTGTTATCTTGATTCCTTTATTTATTTTACGCGCGTTTGATTCTAATTAAATCCAAGACTTAATTTTAACTTAATTAATTAATTTTCATCAAATGAAAATTATCCCATAATTTATTATAAAATAAAATATCTTGATTCAAAATCCGATATTTTACATTCTCTCAATATACCCTTAGACCGAAAAGACAATCGACTTAGTGTGACCCTTTGTGCCTTCACACACGTGACTGATCAAATCAAGGTTCACGGAACTCCTGCAGGCGGCGGTGGCGGACCCGATATGTGAAGTACGTTTACAAGACTCAAGTAAACAAACCTCTATGTGAGATGATAAATTCCTTTCATTCGCGACACACTCGATCAAGCTTAAGATTTGCCAAGTGTCTATCCAAATGACTTGATCACTTTATCTCATCTATATTAGTCGACAACTAGACCATATCCTAGATATGTCTCTTGCATTGGCCAATGACTTGGTCGACCTAACATCTCTGAGAAGCTGAGTGTTCTCTCGAAATTCCAATCGAGGAATGAATCCTATTCTTGGCTCAACTACCACCTTCAATCTACTTCGTAATGCACCCAATACAAGCCGCGTCTCAACCTATAAGGCATTTGAGCTTAGGACGGGATCAAAGTGCATTGCTCCGTAAACAAGGCGATATTGACCTCAAGTCAAGGACCTCTATCTCGCGTCGCGATAATACTCTAGACATGTATAACAAATAGTTTATCGCCAGGGTATGTCAATACTCCTCAAGAGTATCCATGTGTCCATCACTAGCTTGCTTTGCGATGAAGTGAGATATACTACATTCTCTAAGAATGTGATGCAGACCACATGTCGACTTATAACATATCATTGATATCTCATTCTCAATGATCATTAGTCTAGGCTATTTTAAGAACTACACTCTATCATTAATATCTCACACTATTAATGACAATGTAAGTTCAAGGGATGCACATTAGTGAATAATATAAACAATCAAATAATAATTCAATAATTGCAAATGCCAAGTATATATATTAATCTTATTAATAATATGAATGTGTTCAAGTACATGTGCTCCTAAAATGATTGTTTCTAGGACATATATACTTTCACTTCCTAGTAGTCGTAATAGGCTAGAATGAATACTATAGTCCTATGTTAGAAATTCTTTAATTAAAATGGTCGAATACCAAATGCTTTTGCTTGATGAGTGATATTTGGCATAGTAACGTATATTTTAGTATTCGATTATTCTCTATTTACTTATATTTTTAGTATTGAATCGAAGGTCTTTCAAAAACAGTCTTTCTACCTCCACGAGGTAGGGTAAGGTCTGTGTAACAAGAGAAACAAGAGAGAAGCTCTTGTTCATTTGTGACAAAATCATGAAGAGCTCCGGTGAGCTCATCAATGGAGAAAGTAGAGAAAAAGAGAAGGAGAGAAGAAGAAGAAAGAGGAAAGCAAATATTTCTTTTAATTGATAATCGATCAAATACATTACAAATAGTATATAATATCTTGGCATTAACTACTAACTCTAGGGACTAAATAACAATTACTAAACTAACAACTTTAAACTTAAAAAGGAACTAAACTGAATAATGAAAATTTCTATTTTTATTTAGTCACGACAACATTTGTGACAAGCCATTCTCCTTAGAAAAAGAGCTTGTCCTCAAGTATCTTTAAAGTTTGGAAATTGAGCTTGACTCGAATAATCATGAGACTGATCTTCTGGAGTTTGGGTATGATGCCTAGTCTACAACACAAAACACTGTCAATGTGTTTAACTTCTTGGTGCTGAATAGAACCCCTAATAGTCTAATACTGACTTCCTTTTAACATATTTCATCACCCTAACAGCTACATCCCAATGAGATGTTTTAGGTTCTTGTAAAAACTGGCTAAGAGTCTGTACTGAGATGGCTATATCAGGTCTTGTCAATATCAAATACAATATCTTGCCAATGAGTCTTTGATATTGTCCTCTGTCATCTAATAATTGATCATTTGTTCTCTCAATAGCAACATCTAATGCTTTAGTAGTTAGCTTCACATTAGGATCTAATGGTGTCCATGCTAGTTTAACATTCTCTAGTCCTAATTCTGATAAAATTTTCAAGGCATACTTCCTCTGGTTGACCAGTATTCCCTTTGCAGACCTGCTAAACTCCATTCCTAGAAAAAATTTATGCTCTCCTAGATCCTTGATCTCGAAAGCCTTATGTAGTGACTTCTTGGTGCCCTCAATAACTGTCATACTGCTGCCTGTAACCAATATATCATCTACATACACAGGTATTACCATAATATCACCCCCTTCCTTCTTCACAAATAGGCAATGATCTAGACTGATTTGAACAAAACTTGAATACAAACAATGCCTTTATCAATTTCAAATTTTATTGCCTACTTGCTTGCTTCAGCCTGTAAAGAGATTTCACAAGTCTACAAACTAAGCCAGATCCCCCTGACTTGGAAAACCCTGAGGAAGCTCCATATAAACTCCATCATGAAGGTCACCCTGAAGGAATGAATTATATATATCCAATTGTTGAATATGCCAATTGTGTTGTGCTGGTAAGGAAATGACTGTTCTGACAGTTGCAATCTTGACAACTGGTGAAAATATTTCATGTTTATCAAGTCCTTCCTGCTGGTTGTAGCCCTTAGCCAGCAACCTAGCCTTAAACCTCTCAATATCACCATTAGCTTTAAGCTTAACTTTGTACACCCATCTACAACCAATAGCAATCTTGCCCTGAGGCAATGGTACTAATTCCCAAGTATGATTATCTTGAAAAGCCTAAATCTCAGTAGTCATGGCTTCCACACACCTACTATCAGTAGATGCTTCATAATAATACTTAGCTTCTTGAATAGAAGAGAAGACACCTAAGTATGCTTTGTAAAATGGTGATAACGCTGCATAGGAAACATATTCCTTGATAGGATATAAAACTGAATTAACATTCTTGTTTGTCACATAATCTGTCAACCAAATTGGCTCCTTAGATTGTCTAAGGGGTTTTCTAGTAAAAGGAACAAGAACGATAGGTGATATAGTAGTTTGTAGTAATGGTGTGGGAGAAAAAAGTGTAGGTGTTGTAGAATCTGATGTACTAAGGACATTTTCTGAAGAATCAAATGGAGAATGATTGATAATAGGTGAAGTAGAGGCAATGTCATTAGGAAAAGATGAAGTAGGAGGATCTAAATGTGTGTCAATAGAGATGTGTTTGGTCCCGTGGATTATACTATGGATTAATTAAAATCAAACAGCAAAACAGTCACAAATAGTATGCTGAAACAATGTCGAATGTAAGCAAAAATGTCGTCTTACACAAGTGGCGACACTAAGATAAAACTTAAGAAAAATCTTTGTAAGAGTTTAAAATGTAGCGGAATAAAATAAAAAACACAAAGGTTTAATTTTCATAGATTATATATTAATATAACTCATGATGGTCAATGACCAAAGGTATTGTATATATTTATATACAATTAAAATATTTCTTCTTTACAATGTTACAAGAAGATACAAACGAAATAAAAAGGTTAAGTCGCAGATGACTTATGCCTGAAAAATCTATCTAAAATAGAAGTGATCAACACCTCATTACAATTGCTTCAATGAAAGAACAAATCTAGAATCTAGGCAGCACTTGTAATGTCGTACAGAATGTCGTCACAAATGCAGACAACACTTGTTGATCCAGTTTTCGATCTTAAAATCTGGAGAGCTCTCTCGATCTTTTCTCTTCTAATTTTCTGGATATCGAATCCTTGAAGTGACCTCTCTATCTATAGTAGAGAGTTCCCTTAAAAGACTCATCGATCAGTTGTGTAGGTTGAGCAGAATGTGGAGCACGTGAGCAGTAACTTGAGGCTGAAAAATCTCCAATAGCGTGGACTGTTTCTTCCACGTCTTGCTCCTCAAGTTATGCACATTATTGGACTTGGTCTTCATCGATCCTGATCTTCTTGAAGACTCCTTTCTAAGTCAATTTTCTACGTTTAAAAAAAATTACAGTTTCCTGAAAAACTGTCCGTGAAGATAGGCAAAACTGTTACCAGAATGTCAAGATATTTGTTCCGACATTTCTGTTTTGGATTTAGTACGAAAAATGATATGTTAGGAAAAATGTCATGACACAGTACCTAACATTAACATTCTCCCCCATTTGTTTTTCTTCACAAAACCTAATTGACGGAGTATGCGTGATCTATATCAGCAGCAATATTCACACAACTGCTCCCCCTCAACCTGTGATGGTATATATTCACACAACAGCAATATATATACAGGATTAGAAACAACTATCAGAAAAAGATAAACATCCATGGCCTTACACTAAGACTGTTAAATCATTTTTACAACCCAAAATATAATCAACCATTGTCTTTAAATCTCCAAAGCTAAATAATTTAAAACAAACTTCATCCAGCAGCATCTCCAATTCAGCTTTAGCACATAATAAAAAAAAACTTCATCCAGCAGCATCTAACAACATCTCAGCAGCAGCTCAGTAATACATCATCACATCAGTCTCTCTGGAGGTTGATCAAGTAGTAGATTCTAGCATCTTTCTACTTGAGTCGACACACCCATCGCTTATCTCCCTGCGCGATGCCTGTGGCTACGAGCGATTGCGATTCTTTTTGCTTGTCTCAGCTTCCTCTTTCTCCTCTGTCTCCCGCTTGGCGCCATCCCCTCAGATCTCGTAATTCTCTCCCCCTTTTTGGGAAGAAAGCAATGACATAAAATGATCCCTGGCTTGAATCAGAGCCAGCCTCACATTATCCATGTCAAATAATTGTTCATTGATTTTTGTAATTTGTCTCACAATCCAATCAGCTGTCATCAGAGACTGTCATGAATTAGTGTTGTAAAAAATGTTCCCAACATTTTTGTCAATATTTTCTTTGATACTGCTTACCAGTTTCCAAGAGAGGTCAATTATTCTGATCGTGCTTTTCAGTACTGTTTTATTCACAATGTACACCTCAGGTTCTTTTCTAATCATATCTTTCTTTGGTGGTTTGAATCCTTGAGATGTAAGCACTTTAAATATCAGAGAGGGGAAATGTAAGGTTTGGTTTTAGTCTTTTTCAGCTAAATTTACAATTTGTTGGAAGATTGTCTTTCCTAGATTGATTCGAAGACTCTTACCTAACTTAAAGAGAAGAATTGTTTGATCTATGGTTACAATTGACTCATTCATTGGAGGAAGCCAATTATATATAGCAATTTTGTGTAAGATAGCAAACAATGCGGTAAGCTTTGACGCTGGACACCTTGAAACCCATTTTGTCAACACACTTCCAGTGATATAGCATATCACTTTATCCCTGTCATTTATAACATCCCTCTCTTCTTTCTCCTTTAATCCATCACTCAGACCCATACATTGGTTTATTGTGGCAGGTGTGAAGTTGTAAAAATTGTTATAGAGATAAATTTTGCCAAATTTTTTTGACTTGTTTTTCTCCATTTTAGTCTCTAGGTTTACATAGAACAACCTCACAGTATCTTCAGAATATGGACATTTGTTATTCACAAAGCCTAGTAGATTTCTTTCGGTGAAGAAATCCATTAGGTCATATTCACTACAAGATGCAATCTCCATTACTTTTTCAGTTCTTATTGTTCTATTCTTGTACCACGACCAATGTGTAGATTTTTCTTGGGTCAGAAACTTGTCTGAGAAAGGAATTAACTCATTTTCTGATTCTGTTGCAGATTTGCTCGATGAGGTTGGGGAACTTGACTCTTTAGTCACAGGTTGGGATGTCACAGGAGATGTTGTGACATTTTTGGCAAAATTTGGTGTGTCTTCTGAGGGTTCTTCAATCACTGGTTTTTGCACTACTTTTCTGGGGAAAAACCTCTTCAATGGCGTATCATCTGGGATTTTCTTCTCTTCACTCGAATCCACAATATTAGGAACAAAGAGATTTGAGTACGATGGTGACGCTGGAGCTTCTGTTGGTAGTTCGACTGATGGAGTTCTCTCAGCATCATCGTCAGTGGACAGATTGAGGTCTGACTCACTCCAATCATTGCTCGATACGGCATATGAAGTGGTATCGACCTTTGGTCATTTTGTTGCTGATTCAGCACTGCCAAAATCTCTTTCAAAAGTTCGAGTGGACCTCCGAGTGGGAAACTTAGATGTGCCTTCTCTTTTCGGTAACATAGTGACATCTGGAGTACTTTCCAGATCAATCGGGTTGTTGGTGTCTCCTAGGTAGGCAGTGTCGAATGATTCTTGAAACTCACTCAACACAATGTCTTTGCAGATAGGAGGGCTTGTGCTCATGGGAGTGCTTTCGAAAATGTTTGGTGACATTTGGTTTGACATAGGTGATATATCCATGGGTGAAAATGGTGAAGAAGATGAAGGAAGATTTAGGTTAGGGTTTTTGAGAATTTGGGAAAGTGGAGTGTATTGGGTGCTTTGAGATTTATCAATTGATTCCATCAGTATTTTTATACAAATCGAAATGATGGTTTCCCCCTAAAATGTATTTTTTTTGTTTTTGGACGGGAAAAAAACTTGGACTAGAAAAAAAATAACGAATGAAGATACATTTATACACTTGGCAAAATATTTTTGTTCCTCGAATTTAGGAATTTGAATTCTATTCCAATACTTGTTCCTAAATTTTAGAAATAAAATGATAGACAACATGATTTTACACTTATCAACAAAAGCTTTTTTTAAAAAAAAACGACACATTTACAAGAAAAAAATAACTGAATTTTCAAAAATTAGTTACACTCTGCATTCCAAAAATATCATAATCTGAGAATGTCATCATTAATGTTGACAACATTTTGGACAACACATGTATCATTATTTCTTAAGAACACATTTCTATCGGCAACAAATCAAGACACATTTTTGTACATAATTTTGTGAGTTTAATCTTCAGACCAATGTAACATTTTTCCATTGAGTCCTAAATCGAATCACAAAATACATACAAAATAATTTTCGTGCCAAAAATACTTATTTAGTATTCTCATAATATATTTTGATTAAGCACTTTGATACTCCTATAAAATAGGAACGGTATCAACTCTCAAGGGCTTTGCCCAAAGTTATTTTCCAGTTGCCGAGACTTGAAGAAAGGTTTTGCCTTATTTTTTATACTCCCTTTTTATGATAATATCATCGCAGAGAACGGTATCACATTAAAATCACGTTCTTACTTAAAAAGATTCCTGTGTGAACACAAATCAGCCATTACAAAATACTGAAAATCAGATTCTTATATTACAAGGGTAAATGTCACCTGAAATGTTAGTGACATTTCATACGACATTCGCCCAACAGTGTCGAATTTAGACAGAACAGAGACCAAAAGAGCTTTTTAAATTGAAAAATCTCTCATGATCTAAAGTTATTGTAAATATATCAGCTAGTTGATGAAGTGTGTCAACATAATCAATTCGCACTAGCTATGTTTCAACCAAATCTCTTAAAAAATGATGTCTAATATCTATATGTTTTATACGAGAGTGTTGAACTGGATTTTTTGATATATTAATTGCACTAAATGTTATCACAATACAAAACCAAGATATTGTTTGAAAAACCATAGTCGTCTAACATGTGTCTTAACCATATTAATTGAGAACAACAACTCTCAGCTGCTACATATTCAGATTCAGCAGTTGAGAGTGAGACACAATTTTGTTTGCGACTATACCAAGAAACCAAATTATTGTCAAGGTAAAAACATCCTCCACTAGTACTCTTTCTGTCTTCTGCATCACCAGCCCAATCTGAGTCACTATATCATATTAGATTAGGATTAGTGTCTTTGGAATACCAAATTCCCAACTCACATGTGTCGGCGACATACCTGATGACACGTTTAACGACATTTAAGTGGGAGATTTTGGGACAGGCTTGGAATCGAGCACACACACATAGTAAACATTAGATCAGCACGACTCGCGATGAGATACAAGAGACAACCTATCATAGAATGATACAAAGTTGGGTCGACATTTTCCCTAACAACATCTTTGCATATAGTCTGAGTTGATCCCATTGGAGTCTTCATATGTTTAGCATTCTCCAATCCAAACTTCTTGACCAAATTCTTGGCATACTTGCTTTGGGAGATGAAGATTCCCTCCTCATTTTGCTTTATCTGCAAGCCTAAGAAAAAGGTTAATTCCTCTATCATGTTCATCTCAAATGTTGAGGACATAGCTTCGACAAAAGTCTTAAGGTGGGACTGTGAGGTCGAACCAAAAACTATGTCATCTACATAGATTTGAGCAATGATCATATCTACTCCATGGTGTTTAATAAACAATGTACAATCAGCTACATCACGTTTGAAACCAAATTCAAGAAGAAATTGAGTTAAACGACCATACCATGCACGTGGAGCTTGTTTTAATCCATACAAGGCCTTTTTAAGCTTGTATACAAATTGTGGATGGTGGGGATCTTCGAATCCTTTAGGTTGTTCAATGTACACTTCCTTATCAATATATCCATTCAAGAAAGCACTTTTACGTCCATTTGATGGAGAGTGATCTTTAAACAACAAGTTATGGCAAACAACAATCTAATTGACTCAATTCTAGCAACTGAGGCGTAGGTTTCCTCATAGTCAATCCCTTCCACTTGAGAGTATCCTTGAGCAACTAGTCTAGCCTTATTTCTCACAACAGTTCCAGATTCATCTGATTTGTTTTTGAAGATCCATTTAGTTCCAATAACATTAGTGTTGTTGGGGCAAGAAACTAAATCTCAAACTTCATTTCTAGTGAACTGTTCTAATTCTGCTTGCATAGCTTGTATCCATCAACTATCCTTTAGTGCTTCATTGACATTCTTAGGTTCCAAAGTAGATATATAACAAGAAAGACTTACCTTAGGATATATGGTAGACATACACACATATCTCATCATGTCTCGGTAATTCAGTGGTTCTTTCCTTCTCGTTCTTATTCCTTCATGCACTTCTCCTATTACTTGGTCAGTGGGATGGTTCTTCCTAATCCTGGATGAGGGATCCCGATGTACTGGGTCGTGAATTTCAGCCTCTGTTTCCTCATCCGAAACTTCAGTTGCTTCACGGTGTTCTTTGTAGATGTCGTGACATTTGGGGAAACATCTGAATTTCCTGCATCATGCGCTTCTCCCACAGTAGTTATAACATTGTTATCAGAATTATTTCCTGTAAGATTAGCATAATCATCAAAAACAATGTTAACCGACTCTTGTATGGTTTTGGTTCGAAGATTATATACCCGGTAAGCATGGCTATTTTGGGAATAGCCTACAAAAAATCCCTTATCACTTTTGGAGTCAAACCTAGCTAGGTGTTTTCTATCATTCAAGATGTAGCACACACACCCAAAAACATGGAAATAGCGCACCGTCGATTTCTTTCCATTAAGTATCTCATAGGGTGTCATTTTAGTTCCTGGCCTAAGATAGACTCTATTGGAAATGTGACTTGCAGTATTTAGAGCTTCTGTCCAAAAACGTTTAGACAAATTCTTAGAACAAAGCATTACTCTAGCCATCTCTTGTAAAATTCTATTTTTTCTCTCTGCTACACCATTTTGCTGTGGGGTTATGGGAGCAGAAAACTCATGGAAAATACCATTTTCTCACAGAATATAGAAAACTGACTATTCTCAAACTCTTTTCCATGGTCGGATCTAATCCGAAAAATAGAGGAATGATATAGATTTATTATTCTAAAGTATAATATTTTGAACATGCCAAACGTTTGTGACTTTTACTTTAAAAAGAATATCCAAGAATACCTGGAAAATTCATCCACAATCACATATGAATACCGCATACCTCCTAGGTTGTCTACCTCAATTGGACCCATTAGATCCATATGTAAAAGTTGAAAATAGTGAGACGTACCTGAATGATGTCCGTCATTTTGGACAACATTATGGGAGACACGGGTCTGCTTACCTTTGAGACAGTCTTCGCAAATCATTATTTTATCTTTTGGACTGATTTTAGGGATGTCTCGTATAGCCTCATAAGAAATTAATCTTTCAAGGTTACGGTAGTTAACATGCCCTAATTTTTGATGCCATAAGGTCGTGTCATCCGTCCTAACATTTTTGCAAATATTTTGTTCTCTAATAAGATAGCAATTATCGCCTGTTCTTGTACCTGACATTACACATTGGTTAGAATCATTTGTAACTGTACAAACATACTTGTCGAATTTCACCTCTAGATTGTCATCACACAATTGAATTATGCTCACGAGGTTAGCCATTAACCCATCGACGTGCAAGACATTCTGCAAGGCCAAAATTCCTGGAACATTCAAGGTCCCTCTGCCTATGATTTTGCTTTTGCCACCTCATCCATAAGTAACATTACCTCCATTTAGCGTCTCGTAGTCTTTTAGACACTCTTTTGTCCCCGTCATATATCGAGAACATTCACTGTCGAAGTACCACGAACCTGAAATGTTAGTCCTTAAAGCAGTTAAAGCAACATTACGTCGCATATTCATTCTGGGCCTCCAAACTTTCTTTATCTTTTTACGGTTTCTGGTTTCTGGAATGTCGCAACGAGTGCTGTCTGGAATGTTGGACAGCATTCTCGATGACATTTTGCTCCTGGACTTGTGTAATTTAAAGCAGTAAGGTTTTAAATGTCCAGCCTTTTTACATTAATGGCACACGTAATTTCTTTCTCTTATGATGCCCATTGTCTCGTTTTTGTCAAACAAGTTGGAGCATATCGCATTTAGGGAGTTCTTGTAGCCCAAACATGCATGTTGTGGTTGACTGACACTTAGGATTTCATCTAGTTTGGAAGTCCCTGTGTTCAGCTTTCGAAAGGTAGCTTCAGATAGATCCAACTTCGCACTGACCTTACCAAGTTCAAGATCCTTCTTGGTAAGGTAACCTCTAGTCGGGTTATTGTGCCTTTCAAACCTGCATTCTCAAGAGTTAAAACTTTTTACCTTTGAGTCAAGTTGTTTGGATTCAACAATTAAGTCCTTGCAAAGTTCTTGCAATTCTTTAATCATGTCGTCCTTCGAGTCGACTTGAGTCTCAGGGTCAGATTCACAATTAGAAATAAAACTACTAAAGCAATTAACATCAGGATAGTTAAAAAATTCATACATGTCGGATGTTACTGGGTCTGCAGATGTCATCGCGGATGTTGCCGAAAATGTTGTGACATTCGGGATAACTTGATCGTATTTTCATTATTCGATGCTGATCGCTCAAAACGATGGTCAAGATACCGTGACTCCATTTCTGGATCCTCTTCACCTTCATCGTCACTTAGAGAAATCCATAAATTTTTCCCATCTTTTATTAACGTGTTTGCGCACTCGTTGACATAATGGCCCCATCCCGAGCACGCATGACATTGTACACTTTCGAGCCGCAGGATCAAACACGTTCGATGCGAGCTAGTTCACCTAAGTCGTTTCCTTCGTGTCAGGAAGGGTTTTAGTGAATCGTGGATTGAAGCCTTGATTTTGGTGCTCTTTGGTTTTAGATTTATTATTGTCACCGTTGATCCTTCTTAACATCGTATTGAATTTTCGAGTGAGAAGGGCAACATTAGCACCATCCCCAATCTCTTCACGATTTTCGACCTCTTCATTGACTTGCATCTCTAAGGATTTTGCTTGAAGTGCAACATTTTTGCCTCTATACAATGTCCTTTGGTTTTCCATATTCATCTCATATGTTGTGAGAATGCTCATTAGCGTATGGAGGTCCATTGTAGCAGGGTTGTGGGCTTCTTCAATCGCACATATCTTAATATTGAACTTTTCAGGAAGAGAGCGGAGTGCCTTTTTCACAAGTTGATTGTTGGTCAATGGAGACCCAAGCACTTGACATTCGTTAGAAATGTCAATCAACTTTTCAAAATAAGTTTTGATATCCTCCGACTCTTCCATCCTTAAACGTTCGTATTTACTCATGAGCATGCGGAGCTTCGTTCTACGAACACTTGAGCTACTTTCACAATGAGTTTGTAGGGTATTCCAAGCATCTTTGGCAATTGAGTAATTTTGGATGAGTTTGAATATATAAAGATCTACCCATCCAAAAATAGCATTAAGAGCCTTTTCATTGAAGTCTGCATTATTGGTTTCTTCCACACTCCATTCGGCCTCAGGCTTAGGTAATATGTCGTCTTCCTCGTCCGGTGGGAGCATAGTAACAGTATATCCATTTATAATAGATTTCCATGCTCTCACATCAATGGATTTGATATGAGAACGTAGGCGAATTTTCCAATATGGATAATTTGATCCATCTAAAATAGGAAGTGTTGACAGTCAATTTTGACCCGTTTTTCGTATATTTATTGCAATTTTATGTATTTTAGCACACCGCATTTTAATCGTTATTTTGCATATTTTTACCTAATATTCTATGTTTTATTATTCACAAAATGACATTTCATCTTTTATTATGCATTATGTCTTTGTTAATATTATGTTTGCATCTCTTTAAATAATTAATTGGCATCCCGTTTTTATTTTTAATTAGACATTAAACATTTCTTAAATATTGTATTTTTTTTATTGCATTGGCATTTGCATTTTAATAATCTTGCATCTTTTTAAATAATTTTCTTTTAAATAATTAATCTGTTTTGCATTTCATCAAATCAGTCCCAATTCGAGGCTTAATTCGGATCAGTCCAATCCAACACCATTTTTATTTTTTATTTTTATCCAACACTCTTTTACTTTCCCCCCAAAACAATACCACACATCCCCCCCAAACCTAAACATAAATCTAAACCTAAAATATCTACCATATAAATAAAACATTACACTCTCCGTTTTCCCTCCCAACAACAACATCAGCCGTAGGACCCTTCTCCTTTCCCCCATTTTTAAATTACTCCTCTCCTTTAGAAAAACACAACATCAGCAGCAGCCACAACATTATACACACACCCTTATATCTTTTACCCTTGCCCTCATCCTCTTCACCCATCACTGCCACTATCCCACCCTCATCGCTGAATATCTCGTCTCCCGTCGTCGCCGGACCTCCGGTGAACCACACACAACCACCACCACTTCAGCCGCATAACACATATATCTCTCCCTCACTGATTTTTATTTTTTAGCACTCCTTTCTCCCTCAGTTTTCCACACCTCCCCGTCGACCTTGCCTCTTTCACCATTACCAACCCCGCCATCGTGGAACCCCATCGACAACTACTATAGCGCCGCCGCCCGCCAGATCTCGTCGTGGAAGCGACGCCGCTGCTCTCTCGTTGGTGATGTTGAATCTCGCCGGAGGTGTAATTCGCGACATTATCGTTGTTTTCCTTTATCCTGCGATTATATCATGGTGAGTAGTGACTGATTTTTCTTTGATTTTTGTTAGCCGGAGTTTGTAACTCCGGCAACCTTGATTGATGTTATTTTCGGCTGTTGGACTGATTTCTTTGAGATGTGTTATCTGTCGGATTTTTAGAACTCCGGCGAACTCTGTGCGACTCTATTTTTGGGTTATATGTTATTGGACTGATTTTCGGATTTCTTTAGTACCTACCGGAGTTTAAAACTCCGGCACTCTTGTCTCTATTTGGACTGATTTTCTGATATTTTGATCTTGTCGGAGACGACGTTTGTTGGTTGTATTTCTTGGAATATGTTGTTGTCGGACTGATTTTTAATTTATTTTTGGAAGCTGGTCGGAGTTAAAATTCCGTCAATTTGTTCGCCTGATATTTTTGAGGGATTCCATCGGTTTGCTTCTGCTTGCTGTTTGATTTGGCATGATATTGGTATCTTTGGTCGGAGTTGTAAACTCCGACGGACTTCTATTTTCCGATGACATTGTCGACTGTTATTACTATTTTGCGTTGGCTGCGTTTTTCATTTTTAAGGGCCATTTTGTCCACCGTTTGGTTATTGTTATACTATTTTCGTTGTCCGTATTGAAATTTGGACAATTTGGCCCTATGTTTATGCATTTACTGATTTTGAACATATTGACATTTGAATATTGGGTATTTTACTGATTTGAACTGATACTACGCATTGGCCAATGAAAAAGTTATCCGTCGATTTTTGAGGCCTCCACAGTTGCAAAGACGGAAAATAAAATAAATGAAGCTTTCTGGGCGTTGATGATTTCTTCTACTTACACAGGATAACCAACATGCGCTGGCAGGGCAAATTCTCGCAGCCGCACTTGTTTAGGATGTCCCACTTTATTTTTATATATATATGAGCCCTCCGTGTTTAAAACTATTACTGTTTTGGCGCGGATCTGAGGGTTTTATTTATTTTATTGTTTTTAACAATATTGGCCGATGAAGGAATCTCCGTCTGATTTCCAAGGCCTCCTCTGTACAAAAGACACATAATTTATTTATTTTTGGCTTTACTTATTAATTCTTGTCATTGCATTAAAATTATTTATTCTATTACTAACACTTTTACTAAGTGTTTATGCAGGTACCCAGAGATCATCTTGTGCAGAAGGCCTAAAAAGGGCTAAAAGATGTCCCGGAGTTTTATTTTATGTCGCATTTAATTTTAGTTGTATTATTATGTATTGCACTTTATTTTAATTATAAATTATGAAGAAATGCTTAGAATAGGTAGAATAAAAAAGGCAATAAATAATTAACATAGGTTTGAACGAATAACCGCAAGTTAGCGGATCTTAAAGGATGCCTAATCCCTTCCCTTTAGGATAATAAAGAACCCTGATCCAGAATCTCATAAATTTCGCAGACCATTAAATGAGATTAATTGCAGTATTTTTATTGCAATAAATCAAGTGTTCTAATTCACTTAAATAATTAGGTAGCGACTCCTCAAAATCAGTATTATTGCTCCATCCAGGGAACCGCGCCAAAGAGCAACGTTGCAGATACCGTTCAGACCACAAGGTCAAAAACGGGCGCGACAGGAAGTCTACCAATATTTGGATTAGCCAGATCCATAGTTAAAGTAAAAGGACCTTAGCACTTATTATGTTAAGTGTCGGCTCTGATACCACTTGTTTGGTCCCGTGGATTATACTATGGATTAATTAAAATCAAACATCAAAACAGTCACAAACAATATGTTGAAACAGTGTCGAATGTCAGCAAAAATATCGTTTGACACAAGTGGCGACACTAAGATAAAACTTAAGAAAAACCTTTGTAAGAGTTTAAAATGTAGCGGAATAAAATAAAGAACACAAAGGTTTAATTTTCATAGGTTATATATTAATATAACCCATGATGGTCAATGACCAAAGGTATTGTATATATTTATATACAATTGAAATATTCCTTCTTTACGATGTTACAAGAAGATACAAAAGGAAGAAAAAGGTTAAGTCGCAAATAACTTATGCCTGAAAAATCTATCTAAAATATAAGTGATCAACACCTCATTACAATTGCTTCAATGAAAGAACAAATCTAGAATCTAGGCAGCACTTGTAATGTCGTACATAATGTCGTCACAAATACAGACAACACTTGTTGATCCAGTTTTCAATCTTAAAATCTGGAGAGCTCTCTCGATCTTTTCTCTTCTAATTTTCTGGATATCGAATCCTTGAAGTGACCTCTCTATTTATAGTAGATAGTTCCCTTAAAAGACTCGATCAGTTGTGTAGGTTGAGCAGAATGTGGAGCACGTGAGCAGTAACTTGAGACTGAAAAATCTCCAATAGCGTGGATTGTTTCTTCCACGTCTTGCTCCTCAAGTTATGCAACTTATTGGACTTGGTCTTCATCGATCCTGATCTTCTTGAAGACTCCTTTCTAAGTCAATTTTCTACGTTTAAAAAAAATCACAGTTTCCTGAAAAACTGTCCGTGAAGATAGGCAAAACTGTTACCAGAATGTCAAGATATTTATTCCGACATTTCTATTTTGGATTTAGTACGAAAAATGATATGTTAGAAAAAATGTCATGACACAGTACCTAACATTAACAAGATGTCTTATGATAAAACTGAATGAGGTTCAGATGATTTATTCTGATTACAGGAAATGTCCTTTGAAAGGAAAAATGTGCTCTCTGAAGGTCACATCCCTATTCACAAAGAAATGTTGCTTGTTCAAAATTCAAATTATACAACACATATCCTTTGGTCACCCCTGAATACCCCATAAATATTGACTTAACAACTATTGGAGCAAATTTATAAAACCTAGGTAGAACACTAGCAAAGCAAAGACAATCAATAGTCCTCATGTGTTTAATGCCAGGATTCCTACCAAAAACAATTCATAAGGAGATTTTCCCTCCAAAATGACAGAAGACCCTCTATTAATGATATATGATGCATTTAAAATTCACAACGTCCCTAAAATTGTAATAGAATTTGCCCCTAAAAACAGGTGGCAAATGGCGGACGGCCCACCGGATCGGGTTTGGCGGGGCTGGCCTGGTCGAGCCGGGCGCTGGAGGGTCGGGTCGGGACCATACCATGTCCCGCCCCGATCCCGCCCCGCTGGTAGGGGCCTGGACGGCCTGCCTGGACGGACGGTTGGGTTTTTTTTTTTTTTTTAATTTTTTCACTAAATTAAAAATAATAAATTACTAAGTAGTAAGTACTAACAAAGTAACATTAACATATACTTGTCATATTATAGACTTATAGTATTATAATTTATAATATATTTATAAAGTATAAAGTATAAACTATAAACTATAAAGTATAAACTATAAAGTATAAAGTATAAATTTATAAACTAAATAATTAAACAAAGACAAGAATAGTGTAAAAAAACATCCCAAGGTCATTTTTGTGCCTTTATATTATTAATTTCATTGAAATATCAAATATACAAGATTCAAAATTACATTGTAGTGTCTTGTTGTTGAAAAAATTGCAACAGAGTGAAAGCCATAGAAAAATTTAAAAATTGCAATGAAATAAATTACCAATTTGAAAATATTTTTTCTAATTTCTTTATAATTTCTTGTGGTTCTTCGGTTGGAATTGGTATATCTTGATCAAATTGTTCCACGTCGCTACTCATGCCTTCAGATAAAATGTCGTTGTAGGTGTCGTCATCTTCTTCGTTAATCTCCGTCGATCGCACCTCCTTCGCTCCGCTCGTATCCAATCTCGAATAGTACCGCCATCTCCAAGCCGCTCCGCTAATGAGTGTCCTGTGCTCTCCTATTTGAAATCGCACAGTAAAAGCGCTTCGTGTCGATCGACGACGCCGAATGTTCAAAATATCTCGCCATCATTGAAAGTGTCAAATGTCTTCATTCGCTCCAATATTTCAGAAGTCTTCCTTTCCTTCTTCATTGATAATCGCTTGGTAAGGTAAATTACCTGCAAAACAAAAACATCGAACTCACTAATTTGGTTAGCACGCTACACCGCACATTTTATTTACGAGGCTTTCAATAGAATTAATATTAGGCCTAGCCACGTAAACCGCTTGTCGCTTTTTTAGGTTGTGTTGAAGAAGATGATACAAAAGTCGGTTGGTTACTAGCACTTTCTTCTGGTAATGCCGATATACGCTTTTTGCATTCATCTTCTACGCTATTCAACACTTCTTCTAGCGTTAGTTCAATGGTGGTTCAACATTTAAATTTTTGGGAGTTGAGGTGGTAGTACGTCCATACAGTATATATATTTTCAATAAGACTTTTACAACCTCTACTTTAATAGTCGGGTTTAATACAAGACCAATAATATAAATAGGGGAATAGGAATAAAATATTTTTAATTTCATAAACATTTTTTAATAGTTGCAGATAAGGTGTTTTTCCATATATTCTTTAAGAAGTAAAAATATTATAGCTATATAAAACAACATAGTTGAAATAGTAGGATAATATAAAGTAGAAAATTCTTTTGTTGCTCGTTGAAAATTTTCTAAAAATACAATAAGTTCTTTAATTTTCTCCCAATCAAGATCCACAATCATATCATTTGGATTTTGATTATGGGCGTTAAAAATAAAGTAATAGGTTTTCTATAGTCATAAGCAACAACTAGTTGGTCATATAAAGAATTCCACCTAGTTGGTACTTCTTCTGAATTTTTCAGAAGATAGTCCACAATCGTGGCAAGTTTTTTTATATTCTTTTCTTTGTTGAATTCTATTATTTTTTAAAATAAAGTTTATAGCAAATTGTAGTTTTTCAAGAATATCTTGAAAAGTGAAAGACCATCCTTTACAACTAAGTTATAAATATGGCACGCACATTTGATATGAAAATGTTTTGGAAAAGACGGAGTTAAAACATTTCTTAAAATACTAATAGCAGAATTGTTAGAAGATGCATTATCTAATGTAATACTCATAACTTTATCGGTTATTCCGTAATAATCATGATCGAATAAATATTTTCAAATAAACTCACCAAAGGTGCCTACTATCTATATATCTATATGCTAAAATACGTTTTGCATAGACCATTTATAATCTATCCAATGACAAAGTTACCGTTAAATAATCATGGCGTTAGTACTACGACCTATATCGAAGTTAAAGCAACTTTGCAATTTAAATGATATAATGCATAACGTAAATATTGTTGATATTCATGTGCAAATTTAAATACATCTCTTTTAACGATTGATCTAGGAAAACCTTTATAAGGGATTATACATATCTCTAATATAATGAATAAAACCAGGAGATTCAGAAATGAAAAGGCAAACCCTCCATAGGAACTAATTTTGCTAGTGCTTCCTATCTTTATGTTTATCATATTTAGGCCTACAACTCCCCACATAGTGGTTAATTTGACCTCAGACTTTCTCCAGACAGTAGTATGTGAACCTTGTCCCGATTGAGAGGATGCTTGCTCACCAGTTGTTTCAATCATGTATTGGGCATGCAAGGCTTTGTGTTTTTGCACCAGGTGTCTTCCTAAACCCCCCGTCCCACCATGACCTTGTCCAGCTTTTAAAAGAATAAACATTTTTACAAGTTTTACATACAACTACTTGATTAGCTACGTCCTCACAAAATATTTCCATACAACTGATTTTAATGGTCGCTTTCTGACCTCGTCTCATAGTAGGGGGGATAGGAGGCATTTCACTAGTGGGTGTATCATCATCTTCATTAATAGGTGTATCATCAACTAGAGTGTCATCTAAATTAAAATCTTCTTCAATTTCAGGATAATCATTTGTGTCAAGATCATATGGTATTTCAGGAAACATTTCAGGATCTATAAAATCATCTTGTCTAGGAATAACTGGAACATGAATACTAGAAGAAGTACCCTTGCCCTTGTTACCACCCCTACTAGAGTTAAGTCCGACTTTACCCTTACCCAACATGCCTCTTAGTCCTTTCATTTTAATTATGCTAATAAATAGTTAAAGATAATGAAATTAAATGTGCTAAATGAAATAAAGACAAAATAATAATTTAATGAGAGAACGAATGTACCAAACGCCGACGTAGAGTCGACGTGTAATCGAGAGGTTGAAAATTGAAACTTTGCTCGATAGATAATCCTCAAGCTAGTTGTCAACTTCACTCTCAATTCTCAAATTAATAAATAGATTGAATATGTAGACAATGTTGTATAGAGAATTAGAGATTGATTGAGAGATTAGAGAGTAGAAAGATTTGTGAAAATAATAAGAAGAGGAATGAGGTATTTATAGGGGTTAAAAATAAATATAAAGGGGTAGTGGGGTTGGGGAGGGAGGCCTAAATGGTCGTTCAACGCCAAAATGTAAAATGGCCGTTGGACAACGGCTATTTTGTGCAGCGGTCGAGTGGGCGGATTTGGGCGGGTCGGGCGGGATCGGGGCGGCGGTCGGGCTGGGGGACCATACCCGCCCCGGTTCGAGCCCCGGTCCCGCTTTTTTTTTTTTTTTTTTTTTTAATACCGGTGTCGTGTCGGGGTCGGGGTCGGGACGGGGTCGGGTCGGCCCGGCCCACTGGCCAGCCCTACTAAAAACTCAATGCCCTGGCCACCTCAAGTAAGTGTCTGTGCTTTTTCACAGCTACATCATTCTGCTGAGGTGTGTAAGCACATGTTCTTTGATGTACAATTCCCAGTTCTTTCATCATATAGCAACACTCATGAATTTACCTCCATTATATATCCTAATGACTTGGACTATTGCATGGAACTGAGTATGCACTATTTTAATAAAAGATCTCAAAACAATTATCACATCACATTTATGTTTAAGGAGAAAAGTTCAAGAAACATGTGAGAAATCATCAACTATAGTCAGAACTTAACTCCATCAAAAGTTGTAATATAGTAAGGCCCCCAAACATTAAAATATCGTAATTGAAACACCTTATTGCTAGAATCAAAAGGCAATCTAGTGTGTCTTGTCAATGAACATACTTCACAATCAGTCAACATTATTTTACAATTATTCAATTGTAACCTAATAGTCTATGTATAGTTTCTCTTGATGCATGTGCCTATCTATGATGCCACAACTTTATGTCTTCCTTTATTCCTGCTACATTGCAATATCTAGCCTGAACCTCCTCACCACTTCCTTTGTCATTGATTCCTAAAGTGGTTAGCAAATACAAACCATCTGTCTCCTTACCAATCCCCCTCAATATCCACTGGAGAGGTCATGGAATAGACAGAATCCAGGGTAGAATGAAAGAAAATATTTAAGCTCTCTTGTTACCTTTGCAGTTGACAAGAGATTATACTTAAATTCTGGAATAAATAAGATATTATGTATTCTTTCTCCTTTTATAATCTCATTTTTCCCTGTATGTGACCCCAAAGTTACGGGCAAATGAACCTTCCTATTTTGATCTCTAGCAATTTCTTTCACATCTGCTAAAATATCTAAACTAGAGGCCATATAATTTGTTGCTCCACTATCAATTATCCACCTTATTTCCTCAATTAGAAACCATACATGAGATATTAGCCATGCTCTCATGTGTTGCCTCTTTATCAAGTATCGTCATTATCTTTTTTTTTTTTTTTGTGACGGCGAACCGCGTGCCGCTTCTTTCGAGCGCACAGAGAAACCCTGATCGACGCAATAGCGCAAACCACGCCACCGCTTAAACCACACTTGAAAGTATCTAGGTGCTCTTAGTATATCTTCCATTAAGGAAATTATGATCTTTGGCATTGTATATACACGTGTGTGGAAACAATGTTTCCGATGTGTGAGTCTCTAATTGTTCGATTCGTAATTAAATAGGATTAACTTTATTTCACGTTTAATAAATATTTCCAACAATAATTTCCACCTTTTCCCGGTAACTGTTTGAACATAGGCTTGGTACAATTTTCCAGAATTCAAAAAAAAAAAAAAACTATTTTCACAATTTTCACTTCAAATCACTCACAAAATTAAAAAACAACTCCACTTTGTATTCATGTTCAAACAAAACACCTATTTTTCAAATACATCTTCGGCTTGAAAACAAATAGTACTACTTTTTTTTTCCAAATTTCACATTTTTTATGTCCAAACGTCCATATAAAAATTAGTTAATGACATAAAAACCCACATTTGACAATTTTACGTATTTTCTGTTCCAGTTGAGCAATTAAGATGAAGTTACGAATGACAGAAAAATTGGTGAAGTGAAGAAAAAGTTTATGTGTTGATTATGAAGAAAACAAAAGCCTCTTTTGTGTTTTTATCAAATTCCAAATGGAAATTGTGGAGAAGAACTAGCATTTATTTGTTATTGGGTCTTTACAAAACGGGTAAACAAATGAGCGTGTAGATGAGTGGCAGATCAGTGTCGGTTCTGAATTTTTTAGGGCTCAGGATAAAAGTAAAAATTAGGTTTTATATATATTTAAACTTAGTGATGAACTTACTCTTGTTTTTCAACCAATTTAACCTGTTCAAATTAACTAAAAATTTAATATTCAAGCCAAATAAATTGTATCGATTCAAACTTCAATATATTAAAAAATTTAATAAAAAGTTATAATATATAAACAAGATAAATACTTATAACAATTCAATAAGTTATAATATATTCAATAAGTTCTCTCTGTTTTTTTTGTCTTTTTTTACTTTCAGATGGGTGTTTCTTAGAGAACATTGTTACTTGAAAACAGAAATAATATACAAGGAAATTCAATGCAATTTTAATACTTCAAAGAATAAACAAAAAATAACATAACCTGAAATTTGAGAAATCCCCTTCGAGAAATTCCTCTCTACAGAAACAAATTTGATATTTCCAAGAAAAAGAAGGAAAAACGACCTAGAGGAGTGGAACAGATGCACAAAACCGTTCTTATTTTTTAGGAGTGGAACAGACCATCGCTGGTTTAGGGTTAATAGTTATAATAATTTAATATAATACTCCCTCCGGAATGATTTATAAGCAAAAATGAGTTAAATTACGCAGATTAAAGTAGTCAATCACATAATTTTATGCACCACATTATTTATATTACCCAGATTGTCCTTGATTTAATTTTATTAAAAAAAGTAAACATTATTGAATCAATGTTTAATAAAGTTTGACATTAATTAAAAGCAATCTGTAATTACTACATTTAATAAATTGAAGGAGCCTTTTTCATATATCTATCATAAAAGTAAAATAAAAGTTGGTAAGAACCACTTGAATTGCATTAATTAAGATTAATACACATTGTACTTAAAAACAAATGTTGAATTAAGTTGTATTCAATTCTGATCATTGGAAATTAAAAATCACCTTGTTTCAAGAGAGGTATAAATAAGTTGTTAAAAATAAAAAAGACTATTTTAGTCATAACAAATGACTTTTGCTTATATTTCATTCCAAAAAAATTAGCATATTTTTGCTTATAAATCATTCCGGAGGGAGTACTTACTAAAAAAAAATTGGGCCCCTCTAAATTTTGGGCCCAGGGCGAAGGCACTGTTTGCCCTTGCCCAGGGCCGACCCTGATTCTGATCCATGCACAGTGACCTCTCCTCATAGGTTTTTCTTTTTCTTTTGATTTGATTGTCTGAATTTTAATTTGTCTTGTTATTTAATAGTACAAAATGTAAATTATTCAGTGTTTCTGCTACCTCAAATTAAATGTCCATCGTTGTGCTATCACAATGTCCATTTTCTTAGGAAAAGATCTTTCCACACATAATTCACATCAGACCGACTTTTACCTTTTCTAGTAGAACCATTTTTTTAAACATGTAAATTTGGTATTAATAGCACTAGGATAGTGCAAAAGGTATATTTACAAAGGATAGATCCCCAATAGAAATAGGATCTGTACATAGTCCTACATGAAAAAAGTTTGAGATGTAATACGTATAAATAGAGCTCAATGTAATAATGTAGATACACAATTCAATAATATATTTTTCTCTCATAATCTCTCACATGGTATCAGAGCATTAGTGAGAAAATATATGTTGTTCAATATTCCAGCGACGTATTCTATTTTCAGGCGAAACACACCATTACACGAGATTTCGATCACTTTCCATGTGATGTGCATATACCAGTACCGCCAATAGGATCGGAATCCTCGTGCAACCCTACCCTAAAATTTTCACCGTCGTTGGGTCCACATGCGCTCTCACGTGCCACTGGTCGCCCTGGGCTTGACGCGCCGACGAATACGGTGCTTTCCCGCCACTTTGGCTCGTCTCTACATTCTGAGCCTACCCATCAAATTTGTTCCTAATTTCGACCATCTTTAATTTTTCCGGTAAGTTTCTGGTGACTGTTTGTTGCAGCTTTTGGATCATGGTTTCTTAGTATCATTAGTCTCTTTTGGTCAGATTTCTTAAAGTTTTAAACCATGTCTCTCGGATTTGATGTTTTTAATTCCAAAAACACGGGAATTGGAACTTCAAGCCCTATGATTACTTCTGAACCGTTAATAAGAAGTTCAAACTATTTAGTTTGGGCTTCTTCGGTTTAGTTGTGGTGCAAGGGTCAAGATGTTCTAGATCATTTAACGCAAAAGACTATTGTGATTAATGTAAAAACAGAGGCTAGTGAGACAGAAAAGACCAAAGCACAATGGGAGAAGGTTGACGCTTCATTATGTAGTCTCTTGTGGCGATCTATTGATCCTAAGCTGATACCCTTGTTTCGTTGCTTCCAGATATGTTATTCAGTTTGGGGAAAAGGCTCACGCTTTATACACTAATAACATATCTCAATTTTATGATGTGATATCTCGGATGACCAACTTAAAGAAACGGGAATCAGATGTGTCTACTTACTTGAGACAGGTACAAGCAGTCATGGATGAATTTTAGTCGTTGATGTCAGTCACTACGAATGTTGAAAAATAACAAGAGCAAAGACAAATATTGTTTCTAGTTCTTACACTTACTGGACTTCACCTTGATTCGGTACGTGATCAGATTTGGCTAGTCCTACGATTTCTACAATTAATGAACTATTTTCTCATTTGCTTAATCTTGTTGCGCCTCCTAATCACACAGTTGTTCCATCACTAACTGTTGACTCCTCCATTCTCGCATCTCAAATCATAGAGAATCGAAAATCTCAGTTTATGGATAATCGACAAGGAGGAGGTCGTTTTGGAAAATCTCGAACTAAGTATAGTTACTGTCATTTTGGACATACTCGCGAGGTATGTCGTGCTCTACATGGTCCATTACCCAATGATGTTCAGTATAATCATTGTCATAAGTTTGGACACACTCATGACGTATGTCGTGTTCTGCATGGTCAACCACCCAACAATGCTCATGTTGCTCAGACTGACACTATAGGAAATCCAAAGATTTTATCTGGAGGAGAATATAATGAGTACATTCAGTATCGAACAAGTAAGCAGACGTCTCCACAAGTAGCCATGGATTCTCAGCCTAATACTTATGTTGTTGGTAATTCCTTTGCTTGTGTTTCACAGTCTAGTATCCTTCCATCTGGATAGTTGGCTCAGGCGCTTCTGATCATATTTCTGGTAACAAATCACTTTTGTCAAATATTATTTATTCACAATTCTTCCTCTGGTTACTTTAGTCCATGGGATCCAAACAAAACCAAAAGAGGTTGGACAAGCTAATTCTCTACCTTCTGTCACTCTAAACTCCATTTTTTATGTCACTAGTTGTCCTTTTAATCTTGCATTTGTCAGTCGTTTGACACGTGCCCTAAATTGTGCCATAATATTTCTTGATGATTCTTTTGTTATGCAGGACCGCAGTACGAGACATGTGTTTGGTGCAGGATATTGTAAAATTCGGGAAAAAATAATAATAATAATATATAGTTGTTGGTTGGTTTAATAAAAATATATATATATAAGAAAACAAAAAATAAATTGCATGGGATGGAGTTAGTGTTAAAGTTGGATAAATAGATAGATAACATGAAAATAAGAAAAGAAAACAAAAAGTGCAAGATGCATGTGTTGACACCCAATTTTGACCCTCCCGTCCAGTCATTAACTATAAAATTACACTAATTTTCCACAATAATTCTAATAATTTTAAAATAATAAAATGCAGCAATAAAACATTAATACAGGCATAAACAAACAATTTAATAATAAATAATAAATACATAAAATAATAATCTAACATACGCGTTTTAATAATAGCATTCATAAAAAAGAATTAAGAAGTCCTATCTGTCGCGCCCATTTTCGGCCGCGGCATTTTTTTTTTAAACTCCTGCTGCTCAAATAACAAAAGGTTAGAAAACAAAAATAAATAAAATGCTAAATAGTTTAAGAGGCTTAGAGGTTTTAAAAATGCTAAAAGGATGCTAAAATTGCAAAAGAGGCTAAAGTTTAAAAGGGTGCTAAAATGCTAAAGGTTTGCTAGAATGCTAAGGGTTCGCGGAGTCGCCACCTAATTAATTGGGTGAATTAGGACACCTAAATGTTTAACTAGTTTGAAGTAAAACATTAACTCCATTTTAATGGTCTGCTAAACTTAATGAGATTCTGGGTAAGGGTTCTTTATTAATCTAGAGGGAAGGGGTTAGGCACCCTCTAAGATCCGCTAACTTGCGGTTGTCCTGCCAAACCTAGGGTAATTATTATATTTTTTTTTTAAATGCAAAATAAAGCTCCACCTGCTTAATAAGATGTTAAAATGTTAAAAAGTTTAAAAGGTGCCTTAAAGTAAAAGGTTGCTAAAGGTATTAAATGCTAGAAGGGCTCCTGCTTAGAAAAAGTGTTAGAAAAATAAATAAGATGCTAATTGTTTAAAGGAAGGCTTAAAAGTATTTAAAAGGGTGCTAAAATATTAAAAGTGCTAAAAGGCTAAAAATGCTAGAAAATGCTAAAGTTTTAACAAATGCTTAGAAAGCTTAAAAAGAAAGGTGTCAAAGGTGCAAAAGGAGTGCTAGCATATTAAAGGTGCTAAAAGTGCTAAGAGGGGCTAAAAGGCTAAAGGTGCTTAAGAGTGCTAAAGATTAATTTTAAAAGTAAATGGTGCTAAAAGTGCACAAAAGAATGCTAAATGTTAAAGAGTGCTTAAAAGGTGCTAGAAATGCTAAGATGCTAAAGTTAGGTATACTACTAGCTAAAGTAATCTTGCCTAACCTGCGTGTAGTATAAACAAATGCTTAAGACGATTTTTGAGAGTTTAGGAGAAATCTGTTATGTATTTTAATAAGAAACAAAATGTTGGTTTCATGATGCAAGTTAAATTATTTTACATTATTTTTGCCGATTTTAAACATGCCTAATAGCCCTAAAAGACAAAATAAAGTAGAAGTGTATTCCTAAATGTAAATTACCTCCCGTCTCATATATTCAAAGGCTAATTGCTAGAAGTTCTCCTATTAATTACAAAATTAAATAGTAAAATTACAATAAATAAATAAGGGCATAAAAAATAAGATAAGAAAGTCAAGAGAGTGAAGGGATTGGAGCGGATGACTCCGTCTTATTTGTTTTTCTAGGAGTTTCTGAAGCGGGAATGCGAACGCGGATACGGGTTGCCATTTGAAATGGCTTGCGATGAGTCTCGTGGTGAGACTCTTTATTTTGCTCCGGTGCGTGCCATGTAAAAACAAGAAAGGTAAGGATTAGTATATGCCCAAAATATAGAATCAGAGTCCAAAGCATATAATTCAACTTAGACAACCAGCAAATAGAGTAGTGTAAATCCATAAATACAATGATGCAATTACATGGGAACGTAATATTCAAAGAAGTAAATGAATGGGCCTAGCCCACACATGCAAAAATCGAGATTTGTGGATTACGACGACTTGTGTGTGATTTCAAATGGGCGGTGGGTTTTAGCAAACTCAAAAGTTGAAGCCCATTCATCAAAGACATACACATATAGTAATTGCTAGGCGTAAACAAATGTAATACATTAAAATACATACAAAGATACCTGCGGCAGTGTATGGGTTCTCAAATATATTACAGGTATGCTAAAGTTATATGCCTACTCCGGCAGGTGATGGTTAAGTGCAGAAGGCTTAAAATGCTACATGTTGTCATTGAGGCATTACACTTCGTGCAGCAAAAGGAAATGTATGACCAATTTGAATACACACGTAAAATCAACACAGAAAACAGCCCAAGTAATCGCTTTTACGAACCAAAGTAGATTACGGATTTCAGATTCTGGGCCTCATTACAGTAACAGGGAAAAAGAAAAGACATGCCGAATGTAACAATTATTAAGCTTTATGGAGAATAAATTGGTCCAAACGCAATATGAGCCCAACGGATGTATGAACATAGTCACATAAGCATATAAACCCACGTTGCACATTTGGGGGATCTAGACAGAACATCCAAAGTATATGTAATATACTGAGGATATACAAGTCTATGACCTTAATACATCTAGTGTGCGATTAGGCTTACGCTTGTATACCACGAAAGTATATCATAGTATTTTCAACAAGGCGTGAAAGCATAGAGAAAAGCGGTGCCAACTGCAATAAATTTAGCATCCCGATGAAGAAGAATGTACGTAGGATACCGGTCGTATTATACTCTCGATGAAGCGGATATACGAACATCTGACAAGTGCGCCATGATTTAGTGTTGAAACATACACGATTTTAACTTACTTATTTTACTTCCCGGACCAAACAATGTACACACAATAACCAACGGAGGATAGATTTCAAACAAATGCAGATATCAAACAGACATCATTTAGGTTGCGCAACAGAATGATATGACACAACACATAGCTCGACATGTACTATAAACAGGGATGGATATGCAATCAATTAAAGATGGCATTTTAGGTATGCAGGGTCAATTAGGCCTAGGGAGTCTTATTACCATTTCATGAAGACAGCTTAAGGGCCACAGACATGGGCTAAACCCAGTAGACATATGGGCAGTAACCCAAATCACTACTCAAACAGGAATATGCTGATTCCATAGATGCAAAACACTACTGCAAGTATCATTTTCTTGAAAGAGCAAACAATTTCAGCAAGCAGGGCATGACAGGATTGCCGACATCATATTTATGCATTAATGAACACAAATAGTATCAACGAACTAACTAACACATCAGGCATTATAGTCACAGTAATATAAACAGACTAACAACATGATTAATATAGGCAAGCACACAGAAAATACAAAGAAAATATGAAATAAATCAAGGTCGAGGGAAGTTTGAGTTTACCTTCTCCGGACAGCGACCCGGGGCAGCGTATCAAGTCGTCGGTCCAATCGACGGGTTATTGCGATGCGATTGAAAAGGCAAGGTTTGTTTTGCTGATTTCTTGCTGATATTGAAAAGAAAGATTTCAGGCTTCTTATTTGTGCGATGCTAATGGTCTGGATTGTCGATTGCTGGACCTCCTAACCTCCTATGCACGCCGACCATCGCTATTGGACTCCTCGACCGAGCTCAATCCTGCATGGGTCCTCCTTTTTTTGCTCCACTCCTCTGTTTACGCCTGGTGGTTCTTAACTGCTGCTAAGGGTTCGATGCTATCTCCCCCTAAAACCACTCTACTGTGCTATCGGTTTCGATGCTATCTCCCCCTGACTAAGCTCTGAATTCGATCGATTTCTGAATCCCTCTGTCGATGCCCTCTCCTATGCCTATTGCATGTGCTTATATAGCCATTCTTCGGGTTCTAATAATGGTAAGTAAATAAGGCGGATTCTAGGCTTGATATGTGCTGATTCGACGAGATTCTGTGCTGATTGGGAAGTGATATTTGAATGGATCCTGGTAAGTTGCCATTTTCAGAAGATTTGGTCTTGGTTATGGTAAGAATATGTTGGCTGGGTGCGAGGTAAAGGAAAAGGAAAGTCATTTGGATTCTCAGCGAGAATCTCGCGCGTGAGCTGGTGTGTTGCGCTTTGGAAGCTTAGGTTTAGGGTTTAGGTTTCGTTGCTTTCTCTGTTGAGGACGATGAGAATGAAGTCTGGGGTAATGGGCTGCGTATAAGGGCTGATGAAACAAGGCTTGGGCTGGGGCGGCGGGTTTGGGCCACGCGGGTGTGGGCTGTGGGTTATTTAAAGGGTAAGGGCTGATGGGCTAATTAGCTAGGGTATTAGATTTAATTAGTGTTAGTTTTAGGTGCTATTTAATTAATTAGTAGTAAATTAAAACAATAAATTGTGCTTAGATTATTTAAGTGCTTTACAATAATAAAATGGGCGTGCTATTTAATTAGTGCTTAATACTTTAGACCGCGGCGCTATTATTTAAAATCTTATTGTTATGCATTATTGCGAAGTTAAATTAAAGTTGCATTGAGTTTATATTAAATTACTTAAATGCTGAATGCAAGTACGATATTTAAGAATCGTTTAAAGCTTTATAAATGTGGTGCTATTAAATGCATATATCAGATTAAAATTGATTTTAAATTACAAATGATTACTAATAAATGCGGCTATGCTACCTGACACGACGTTATCGCTAAATTATTTATTTTATGCATTTATTAATTATTTAAGAATTACGACAAAGCTTAAAGTTAATTAATGCGGGCGCGAGACTCTAAGTGCTTAAAACTCTACGTAAGACGCGATGCCATTATTAAATTATTTATTTATGCATGTATTAATATTTTATCGCTGCATTTTATTATAAAAAATCATAAAAATTATTTTACAAAATTAGTCTAATTTTATAGCTAATGACTGGACGGGAGGGTCAAAATTGGGTGTCAACAGCTGTCCCTCTTTTTATGGAGATGATGGAAGAATCTTCGGACAAAGACGTTGACTCATAGCCAATTTTGTCTCGATCTTGAGTGCGTAAATCTTTGGCAGGTAGACAAGGCTGACGCAAAAATCAAAAACTGTCCCAGTGTCGAGTTATGACGACACTGGGATACCATGGTCAAAACACTAAGGCGGGCTAACGCGGACTCAAAGCTGTCCCAGTGTCGAGTTATGACGACACTGGGCTACCATGGTCGAAACACCAGGGCGGGCTAACGCGGACTCGGAGCTGTCCCAGTGTCGAGTTATGACGACACTGGGTTACCATGGTCAAAACACCAAGGCGGGCTAACGCGGACTTAAAGCTGTCCCAGTGTCGAGTTATGATGACACTGGGCTATGGTGTAAAAAGTAAAAGAATATAACTGGCTTGAACCTGGAGTGTACTGCTATGGCTTGTGGTGCTGGGTTCTACGGTGATGTGGAGCGAGTGGAGCAGCGGCGAGGCGCTACGCGTCGTTGGGAAGGTTGGCCCCCAACGATTGCCGGTTCATTTGAAGAGAAAATCCACGTTGTGCTCCCCGCTCTGCATGCTAAGACTTGAACAAGCGGTTAGTGCATAAGCATAAGGCAAAATGATGATCGTAATTTTAAAGTAATGCAACCGTGAGTAGAAAAGGTTATCCCGCAAAAATATGATGCTCTTTGTGTTGATGCGATCTTGCAAATCTTTGTGATTTCGCCCTTGCACGGACGTGTTGCGATTGTGAATGCGGATACGTTGTCCTTGCTGCAATTGCCCCTGTAGACTAAAGCTCAAGAAAGAGTTAGTGCATAACTGCTAAGACAGAATAATATATGAGAAAAATGCAATTTTGAGAACAGAGAAATCGTCCCTGCGTAGATGTGATATGCTGACTTGTCGTCGTTTTCGGACTTGTCGTCGTTTTCGGACTTGTCGTCGTTTTCGGACTTGGCGTCGTTTTCGGACTCGGCGTCGTTTTCGGACTCGGCGTCGTTTTCGGACCTGGCGTCGTTTTCGGACCTGGCGTCGTTTTCGGACTTGGCGTCGTTTTCGGACTTGGCGTCGTTTTCGGACTTGTCGTCGTTTTCGGACTTGGCGTCGTTTTCGGACTTGGCGTCGTTTTCGGACTTGGCGTCGTTTTCGGACTTGGCGTCGTTTTCGGACTTGGCGTCGTTTTCAGACTTGGCGTCATTTTTGGACTTGTTGTTGCTGCTCCTGTAGACTAAAGCTCAAGGAAGAGTTAGTGCATAACTGCTAAGCCAGAATAATAAAGCATGAATGAGAAAAAATGCAATTTTGAGAACAGAGAAAATCGTCCCTGTGTAGATGTGATATGCTGATGATGGCGTCGTTTTCGGACTTCTTTGCTACGATAACGTCGTTGCTGGGCGTGTTCTTCTTTGGCGTCGTTGCGTGGACTCATTTGCCGATAACGTCGTTACTGGGCGTGTTCTTTCGGCGTCGTTGCGTGGACTTGATGATCACGTCGTTATGCGGGCGATGTTCTTCTTGGCGTCGTTACGTAGACTTCTTTGTCGGCCGATAACGTCGTTGTTTGGGCGTATTCTTCTTGGCGTCATTGCGTGGACTTCGCGATCACGTCGTTGCACGGGCGTGTTCTTTGTTGGCGTCGTTGCGTAGACTTCTTTGTCGCGATAACGTCGTTGTATGGACGTATTGCTGCTGGCGTCGCTGCGTGGACTTGTTGATCACGCGTCGTTATGCGGGCGTGTTCTTCTTGGCGTCGTTGCATGGACTTCGATTACGCCGTTATGCGGGCGTGTTCTTCTTGGCGTCGTTGCATGGACTTGTTGATTACGTCGTTGTGCGGGCGTGTTCTTCTGGCGTCGTTACCGCCGAACTTGATGTGCTGATAACGTCGTTGCCCGGACGTGTTGCTGCTGGCGTCGTTGCGTAGACTTGCTGTGTTGATAACGTCGTTGCCTGGACGTGTTGCTGCTCCTGTAGAATGAATGCTCCTGCAAGATAAGCTTGAGAAAACGTTAGTGTATACCTGTTTAAATGAAATGATAAATACATATGAGGAGTGCAATTTTATGGGTAGAGATGTCATCCCTGAGATGTTGTCTTTGCACGGACATGCTGAACGTTGCAGCTGACGAATTGCCATGATGCCTTTGCTGTGTGCGATGCGTGGGTTGCAAGTTTGACTTTATGCCCGAGTTGACGCGCTAGGTTTTGTTGCGGAACTCTGAACTTTGATTGCCGATTGATGCCTCTTCTGCTTCTTCTTTGCTCTTGCTGCGGACTTTGGATTGTTGTCATCCTCTACTTTTCTTTGCTTTTCACCTGCGAAGAGACTTTTTCGTATTTTACGCTTGGTTGTTGCACTTTCTCATTAATATTAAAGACACTGCGCCAAAGAAAAATTTGTGAGTTTTGGGGTCGATTCATATTTGACTGTGCTGCCTTGGTCCTTGATATCTGCGTGCCTGGCTTGTTTGGACTTGCAACCCTGCAGTTTCCTACATTGTCCCGATTTTGAGAAGGTGTCATCTGCTCTTCTTTTCGAGACCCTGCTTTGCTATAGGAACTAAGAGGTTCCGACTGCTCGCTCGAGATGCCGCGAATCGGTCGTATCATTTGGACCGTGCCTTTGATCTTGCGAAATATTGCTCTGTCATTGCTTAGTCAAATACAAATCGACCTTTGGGGAGATGATAAATCTTTCTAAAAATGCAACAAACGGTGTTAGCATAAAGCACATAATTTGCAGGTATGTAGCAGATATATTGCACATAGCATATTCAAACGTTTCCTAACATGCAGGGGGACCTCTTTATGCCAGAGGTAAGCCTAAACGTCACTCATGCGAGATTATGACGAATTTGTCCAAGTCGTCCAACTATAATGCCTTTGTTGGAAATGACGACCAAATGACGGTGCACTTTTCCCAATTTCGGCATGTCATGATTGGGTTTGGATTTGTCTGTCATTGTCACGCTACACATAATATGCTGGTTGGTCGTTGGGTTGAGAAACCCGTCGACAAGTTTGGTGTCTTCCTAATTGTGGTGTCGATGCGAGGACCAGGCCACCTAAGGTAAATGCATGCCCTAAAATAAAGTGGTATAGCTCTATCTTAAGTTTTCTAAGATTTGGATTTACTAGACGCAAGGTTCCCGAGCGGACAACTCGAGTGAGAAGGCTACGCGGCTGATCAGACGAACCGATCTAACTCCGCGCAGGCGCCAACTCTCTTAAAATTTGGATATTTTTTGAAAGAAATTTGCGGGTGCGTGAAGCACACCAGCGCGTGAGTGTGTGATTGTGTGAATTTTCCAGAATGGAAGAAATATGAGCGGAATGCCAGTTTAAGGAAAGCAGTAAAGCAAGTAGCAAAAAATAAACAAAATACCACACACAAAATTAAATGCAAAATAATTGCCAAACAATAACCCTAGGTCTGTTGTGGTTAAGAACCTAAATTCCCCAGTGGAGTCGCCATTTCTGTCGCGCCCATTTTCGGCCGCGGCATTTTTTTTTAAACTCCTGCTGCTCAAATAACAAAAGGTTAGAAAACAAAAATAAATAAAATGCTAAATAGTTTAAGAGGCTTAGAGGTTTTAAAAATGCTAAAAGGATGCTAAAATTGCAAAAGAGGCTAAAGTTTAAAAGGGTGCTAAAATGCTAAAGGTTTGCTAGAATGCTAAGGGTTCGCGGAGTCGCCACCTAATTAATTGGGTGAATTAGGACACCTAAATGTTTAACTAGTTTGAAGTAAAACATTAACTCCATTTTAATGGTCTGCTAAACTTAATGAGATTCTGGGTAAGGGTTCTTTATTAATCTAGAGGGAAGGGGTTAGGCACCCTCTAAGATCCGCTAACTTGCGGTTGTCCTGCCAAACCTAGGGTAATTATTATATTTTTTTTAAAATGCAAAATAAAGCTCCACCTGCTTAATAAGATGTTAAAATGTTAAAAAGTTTAAAAGGTGCCTTAAAGTAAAAGGTTGCTAAAGGTATTAAATGCTAGAAGGGCTCCTGCTTAGAAAAAGTGTTAGAAAAATAAATAAGATGCTAATTGTTTAAAGGAAGGCTTAAAAGTATTTAAAAGGGTGCTAAAATATTAAAAGTGCTAAAAGGCTAAAAATGCTAGAAAATGCTAAAGTTTTAACAAATGCTTAGAAAGCTTAAAAAGAAAGGTGTCAAAGGTGCAAAAGGAGTGCTAGCATATTAAAGGTGCTAAAAGTGCTAAGAGGGGCTAAAAGGCTAAAGGTGCTTAAGAGTGCTAAAGATTAATTTTAAAAGTAAATGGTGCTAAAAGTGCACAAAAGAATGCTAAATGTTAAAGAGTGCTTAAAAGGTGCTAGAAATGCTAAGATGCTAAAGTTAGGTATACTACTAGCTAAAGTAATCTTGCCTAACCTGCGTGTAGTATAAACAAATGCTTAAGACGATTTTTGAGAGTTTAGGAGAAATCTGTTATGTATTTTAATAAGAAACAAAATGTTGGTTTCATGATGCAAGTTAAATTATTTTACATTATTTTTGCCGATTTTAAACATGCCTAATAGCCCTAAAAGACAAAATAAAGTAGAAGTGTATTCCTAAATGTAAATTACCTCCCGTCTCATATATTCAAAGGCTAATTGCTAGAAGTTCTCCTATTAATTACAAAATTAAATAGTAAAATTACAATAAATAAATAAGGGCATAAAAAATAAGATAAGAAAGTCAAGAGAGTGAAGGGATTGGAGCGGATGACTCCGTCTTATTTGTTTTTCTAGGAGTTTCTGAAGCGGGAATGCGAACGCGGATACGGGTTGCCATTTGAAATGGCTTGCGATGAGTCTCGCCGTGAGACTCTTTATTTTGCTCCGGTGCGTGCCATGTAAAAACAAGAAAGGTAAGGATTAGTATATGCCCAAAATATAGAATCAGAGTCCAAAGCATATAATTCAACTTAGACAACCAGCAAATAGAGTAGTGTAAATCCATAAATACAATGATGCAATTACATGGGAACGTAATATTCAAAGAAGTAAGCGAATGGGCCTAGCCCACATGCAAAAATCGAGATTTGTGGATTCTGGACAGCTTGTGTGTGATTTCAAATGGAGCAGTGGGTTTTAGCAAACTCAAAAGTTGAAGCCCATTCATCAGCACATACACATATAGTAATTGCTAGGCAGAAACAGTCAGAATACATTAAAAATACATACAGCATACCCTGCGGCAGTGTATGGGTTCTCAAATATATTACAGGTATGCTAAAGTTATATGCCTACTCCGGCAGGTGATGGTTAAGTGCAGAAGGCTTAAAATGCTACATGTTGTCATTGAGGCATTACACTTCAGCAGCAAAGGAAATGTATGACCAATTTGAATACACAGAAAATCAACACAGAAAACAGCCCAAGTAATCGCTTTTTACGGACCAAAGTAGATTACGGATTTCAGATTCTGGGCCTCATTACAGTAACAGGGAAAAAGAAAAGACATGCCGAATGTAACAATTATTAAGCTTTATGGAGAATAAATTGGTCCAAACGCAATATGAGCCCAACAGATGTATGAACATAGTCACATAAGCATATAAACCCACGTTGCACATTTCAGGGACTGATCTAGACAGAACATCCAAAGTATATGTAATATACTCGAGGATATACAAGTGCTATGACCTTAATACATCTAGTGTACGATTAGGCTTCTACCTTGTATACCCTGAAAGTATATCATAGTATTTTCAACAAGGCAGCAGTAAAGCATAGAGAAAAGCAGGCCAACCTGCAATAAATTTAGCATCCCTGATAGAAGAAGAATGTACGTAGGATACCGGTCGTATTATACTCTCAGTAAACAGATATACGAACATACAACAGGGGCTGCGCCATGATTTAGTGTTGAAACATACACGATTTTAACTTACTTATTTTACTTCCCAGCAGACCAAACAGCAGACACACAATAACCAACAGAGGATAGATTTCAAACAAATGCAGGATATCAAAACAGACATCATTTAGGTTGCGCAACAGAATGATATGACACAACACATAGCTCGACATGTATTATAAACAGGGATGGATATGCAATCAATTAAAGATGGCATTTTAGGTATGCAGGGTCAATTAGGCCTAGGGAGTCTTATTACCATTTCATGAAGACAACTTAAGGGCCACATACATGGGCTAAACCCAGTAGACATATGGGCAGTAACCCAAATCACTACTCAAACAGGAATATGCTGATTCCATAGATGCAAAACACTACTGCAAGTATCATTTTCTTGAAAGAGCAAACAATTTCAGCAAGCAGGGCATGACAGGATTGCCGACATCATATTTATGCATTAATGAACACAAATAGTATCAACGAACTAACTAACACATCAGGCATTATAGTCACAGTAATATAAACAGACTAACAACATGATTAATATAGGCAAGCACACAGAAAATACAAAGAAAATATGAAATAAATCAAGGTCGAGGGAAGTTTGAGTTTACCTTCTCCGGACAGCGACCCGGGGCAGCGTATCAAGTCGTCGGTCCAATCGACGGGTTATTGCGATGCGATTGAAAAGGCAAGGTTTGTTTTGCTGATTTCTTGCTGATATTGAAAAGAAAGATTTCAGGCTTCTTATTTGTGCGATGCTAATGGTCTGGATTGTCGATTGCTGGACCTCCTAACCTCCTATGCCCGCCGACCATCGCTATCGACTCCTCGACTGAGCTCTGAATCCCTGCTATGGGTCCCCTCCTTTTTTTTTGCTCCACTCTCTGTTCCTGTTTCTGCCCTGGTGGTTCTTAACTGCTGCTAAGGGTTCGATGCTATCTCCCCCTAAAACCACTCTACTGTGCTATCGGTTTCGATGCTATCTCCCCCTGACTAAGCTCTGAATTCGATCGATTTCTGAATCCCTCTGTCGATGCCCTCTCCTATGCCTATTGCATGTGCTTATATAGCCATTCTTCGGGTTCTAATAATGGTAAGTAAATAAGGCGGATTCTAGGCTTGATATGTGCTGATTCGACGAGATTCTGTGCTGATTTGTAAGTGATATTTGAATGGATCATGGTAAGTTAACATTTTCAGAAGATTTGGTCTTGGTTATGGTAAGAATACGTTGGCTGGGTGCGAGGGTAAAGGAAAAGGAAAGTCGCTGGATTCTCAGGCGAGAATCTCGGCGACTGTGAGGTGGGTGTTGCGGCTACTGGAAGCTTAGGTTTAGGGTTTAGGTTTCGTTGCTTTCTCTGTTGAGGACGATGAGAATGAAGTCTGGGGTAATGGGCTGCGTATAAGGGCTGATGAAACAAGGCTTGGGCTGGGGCGGCGGGTTTGGGCCACGCGGGTGTGGGCTGTGGGTTATTTAAAGGGTAAGGGCTGATGGGCTAATTAGCTAGGGTATTAGATTTAATTAGTGTTAGTTTTAGGTGCTATTTAATTAATTAGTAGTAAATTAAAACAATAAATTGTGCTTAGATTATTTAAGTGCTTTACAATAATAAAATGGGCGTGCTATTTAATTAGTGCTTAATACTTTAGACCGCGGCGCTATTATTTAAAATCTTATTGTTATGCATTATTGCGAAGTTAAATTAAAGTTGCATTGAGTTTATATTAAATTACTTAAATGCTGAATGCAAGTACGATATTTAAGAATCGTTTAAAGCTTTATAAATGCGGTGCTATTAAATGCATATATCAGATTAAAATTGATTTTAAATTACAAATGATTACTAATAAATGCGGCTATGCTACCTGACACGACGTTATCGCTAAATTATTTATTTTATGCATTTATTAATTATTTAAGAATTACGACAAAGCTTAAAGTTAATTAATGCGGGCGCGAGACTCTAAGTGCTTAAAACTCTACGTAAGACGCGATGCCATTATTAAATTATTTATTTATGCATGTATTAATATTTTATCGCTGCATTTTATTATAAAAAATCATAAAAATTATTTTACAAAATTAGTCTAATTTTATAGCTAATGACTGGACGGGAGGGTCAAAATTGGGTGTCAACACCGTCCTCTTTTTATGGAGATGATGGAAGAATCTTCGGACAAAGACGTTGACTCATAGCCAATTTTGTCTCGATCTTCGCACTGCGTAAATCTTTGGCGGTAGACAAGGCTGACGCAAAATCAAAAAATGTCCCAGTGTCGAGTAATGACGACAATGGGATAACATGGTCTAAACACTAGGCGGGCTAACGCGGACTCAGCGTCGTCGGTGTCGAGTTATGACGACCGGGCTACCATGGTCGAAACACCGGGCGGGCTAACGCGACTGAGCCGTCGGTGTCGAGTTAGCGACGACACGGGTTACCATGGTCAAAACACTCGCGGCTAACGCGGACTTAAAGCCGTCCCTGTCGAGTTATGATGACATCGGGCTATGTGTAAAAGTAAAAGAATATAATCGGCTTGAACACAGGTGTCTCGCTATGGCTTGTGGTGCTGGGTTCTACGGTGATGTGGAGCGAGTGGACCGACGCTTGAGGCCGCTTCTGCCAATCGCTGGGAAGGTTGGCCCCCCAACAGATTGCCCCGGTTCGCTGTAAGAGAAAATCCACGTTGTGCTCCCGCTGCTGCATGCTAAGACTTGAACAAACGGTTAGTGCATAACTGTTAAGGCAAAATGATGATGCATAATTTTAAAGTAATGCAACTGTGAGTAGAAAAGGTTATCCTGCAAAAATATGATGCCTGCTGTGTTGATGCGATCCGCAAATCCGTGATTTCGCCTTGCGGACGTGTTGCGGTTGTGAATGCGGATACGTTGTCCTTGCTGCAATTGCCTCCTGTAGACTAAAGCTCAAGAAAGAGTTAGTGCATAACTGCTAAGACAGAATAATATACGAGAAAAATGCAATTTTGAGAACAGAAATCGTCCTGCGTAGATGTGATATCTCGACTTGTCGCCGTTTCGGACTTGTCGTCGTTTTGGACTTGGCGTCGTTTTGGACTCGGCGTCGTTTTGGACTCTGGCGTCGTTTTGGACCCGGCGTCGTTTTGACCGGCGTCGTTTTGGACTGGCGTCGCTTTGGACTTGGCGTCGTTTCGGACTTGGCGTCGTTTGGACTTGTCGCCGTTTCGGACTTGGCGTCGTTTCGGACTTGGCGTCGTTTTGGACTTGGCGTCGTTTGGACTTGGCGTCGTTTTGGACTCGCGCCATTTTGGACTTGTTGTTCGCTCGCCTGAGACTAAAGCTCGAGAAGAGTTAGTGCATAACCGCTAAGCGAATAATAAAGCATGAATGAGAAAAATGCAATTTTGAGAACAGAAAATCGCCCTCGCAGATGTGATATGTCACGATGGCGCTGCCGGACTTGTTGCTCGATAACGCCGCCGCTCGACGTGTTGCCGCCGGGCGCTGCGTGGACTCGCGGCCTTGATAACGCCGCGTTCGGACGTTTCCGCCGGGCGCCGTTGCGTGGACTTGATGATCACGTCGTTGTCTGGACGTGTTGCTGCTGGCGTCGTTACGTAGACTTGCTGTGCTGATAACGTCGTTGTTTGGACGTATTGCTGCTGGCGTCGCTGCGTGGACTTGCTGATCACGTCGTTGCCTGGACGTGTTGCTGTTGGCGTCGTTGCGTAGACTTGCTGTGCTGATAACGTCGTTGTATGGACGTATTGCCGCCGCCGCCGCGTGGACTCGCGATCACGCCGTTGTCCGGACGGTTGCCGCCGGGCGCCGCTGTAATGGACTTGCCGACACGCCGTTGTCCGGACGTGGCCGCTGGCGCCGCTGCATGGACTTGCCGATTACGCCGTTGTCCGGACGTGTTGCCGGGCGCCGCCGCACGACTTGATGTCCGATAACGCCGCCGCCGGACGTCTTTGGCCGGGCGCCGCTGCAGACTTGCCGCGGTTGATAACGCCGCGTTCGGACGTGTTGCCGCTTCCCGTAGAATGAATGCTCCCGCAAGATAAGCGAGAAAACGTTAGTGTATACCGCTTAAATGAAATGATAAATACATACGGCGAGTGCAATTTTACGGCAGAGATGTCATCCCCGAGATGTTGTCTTTGCACGGACACGCCGAACGTTGCGGTGACGCAATTGCCACGATGCCTTTGCTGCGATGCGTGGTTGCAAGTTTGACTTTATGCCCGAGTTGACGCGCTAGGTTTTGTTGCGAACTCAACTTTGATTGCCGATTGTTGATGCCCTTTCACACGCTTTGCCGCGACTTTGGATTGTTGTCATCCTCTACTTTTGTCGCTTCCCGCTTCACAAGAGACTTTTCGCCGATTTTCTCGCTTGCCGCATTGCACTTTCTCGCTTCGTTAATATTAAAAGACCGCCAAAGAAAAATTTGTGAGTTTTGTGGGGTCGATTCATATTTGACTTTCCCGCTTGTTCTTGATATCTGCGTGTTCGCTTGTTTGGACTTGCACTCGCCCGTTTCCTACATTGTCCCGCTTTGAGAAGGTGTCACGCCGCTTCTTCTTTTCTCGAGACCTCGCTTTTATAGGAACTAAGACAGTTCCGACTGCCCGCTCGAGATGCCCTTGAATCGGCCACGCCGACCGCCTTTGATCTTGCGAAATATCACGCTCTGTCATTGCTTAGTCAAATACAAATCGACCTTTGGGGAGATGATAAATCTTTCTAAAAATGCAACAAACGGTGTTAGCATAAAGCACATAATTTGCGTATGTAGCGTATATATTGCACATAGCATATTCAAACGCTTCCTAACATGCAGGGGGACCTCTTTATGTCAGAGGTAAGCCTAAACGTCACTCATGCGAGATTATGACGGATTTGTCCAAGTCGTCCAACTATAATGCCTTTGTTGGAAATGGCGACCAAATGACGGTGCACTTTTCCCAATTTCGGCATGTCATGATTGGGTTTGGATTTGTCTGTCATTGTCACGCTACACATAATATGTTGGTTGGTCGTTGGGTTGAGAAACCCGTCGACAAGTTTGGTGTCTTCCTAATTGTGGTGTCGATGCCAAGGACCGACCCACCTAAGGTAAATGCATGCATGCCCTAAAATAAGGGTGGTATAGCTCTATCTTAAGTTTTCTAAGATTTGGATTTACTAGACGCAAGGTTCCCGAGCGGAAAACTCGAGTGAGAAGGCTACGCGGCTGATCAGACGAACCGATCTAACTCCGCGCATGCGCCAACTCTCTTAAAATTTGGATATTTTTTGAAAGAAATTTGCGGGTGCGTGAAGCACACCAGCGCGTGAGTGTGTGATTGTGTGAATTTTCCAGAATGAAAGAAATATGAGCGGAATGCCAATTTAAGGAAAGCAGTAAAGCAAGTAGCAAAAAATAAACAAAATACCACACACAAAATTAAATGCAAAATAATTGCCAAACAATAACCCTAGGTCTGTTGTGGTTAAGAACCTAAATTCCCCAGTGGAGTCGCCATTTCTGTCGCGCCCATTTTCGCCATGCATTTTTTTAAACTCCCGCTGCTCAAATAACAAAAGGTTAGAAAACAAAAATAAATAAAATGCTAAATAGTTTAAGAGGCTTAGAGGTTTTAAAAATGCTAAAAGGATGCTAAAATTGCAAAAGAGGCTAAAGTTTAAAAGGGTGCTAAAATGCTAAAGGTTTGCTAGAATGCTAAGGGTTCGCGGAGTCGCCACCTAATTAATTGGGTGAATTAGGACACCTAAATGTTTAACTAGTTTGAAGTAAAACATTAACTCCCTTTTAATGGTCCGCTAAACTTAATGAGATTCAGGTAGGGTTCTTTATTAATCTAGAGGAAGGGGTTAGGCACCTCTAAGATCCGCTAACTCATGTTGTCCCGCCAAACCTAGGGTAATTATTATATTTTTTTTAAAATGCAAAATAAAGCTCCACCTGCTTAATAAGATGTTAAAATGTTAAAAGTTTAAAAGGTGCCTTAAAGTAAAAGGTTGCTAAAGGTATTAAATGCTAGAAGGGCTCGCTAGAAAAAGTGTTAGAAAAATAAATAAGATGCTAATTGTTTAAAGGAAGGCTTAAAAGTATTTAAAAGGGTGCTAAAATATTAAAAGTGCTAAAAGGCTAAAAATGCTAGAAAATGCTAAAGTTTTAACAAATGCTTAGAAAGCTTAAAAAGAAAGGTGTCAAAGGTGCAAAAGGAGTGCTAGCATATTAAAGGTGCTAAAAGTGCTAAGAGGGGCTAAAAGGCTAAAGGTGCTTAAGAGTGCTAAAGATTAATTTTAAAAGTAAATGGTGCTAAAAGTGCACAAAAGAATGCTAAATGTTAAAGAGTGCTTAAAAGGTGCTAGAAATGCTAAGATGCTAAAGTTAGGTATACTACTAGCTAAAGTAATCTTGCCTAACTCGTGTAGTATAAACAAATGCTTAAGACGATTTTTGAGAGTTTAGGAGAAATCATATGTATTTTAATAAGAAACAAAATGTTGGTTTCATGATGCAAGTTAAATTATTTTACATTATTTTTGCCGATTTTAAACATGCCTAATAGCCCTAAAAGACAAAATAAAGTAGAAGTGTATTCCTAAATGTAAATTACCTCCCGTCTCATATATTCAAAGGCTAATTGCTAGAAGTTCTCCTATTAATTACAAAATTAAATAGTAAAATTACAATAAATAAATAAGGGCATAAAAATAAGATAAGAAAGTCAAGAGTGAAGGGATTGGAGCGATGACTCCGCCTTATTTGTTTTTCTAGAGTTTCAAGCGGGAATGCGAACGCTGATACTGGTTGCCATTTGAAATGGCTTATACGAGTCTCGCCGTGAGACTCTTTATTTTGCTCCGGTGCGTGCCATGTAAAAACAAGAAAGGTAAGGATTAGTATATGCCCAAAATATAGAATCAGAGTCCAAAGCATATAATTCAACTTAGACAACCAAAGAAATAGAGTAGTGTAAATCCATAAATACAATGATGCAATTACACGGGAACGTAATATTCAAAGAAGTAAATGAACGGGCCTAGCCCACACATGCAAAAATCGAGATTTGTGGATTCTGGACAGCTTGTGTGTGATTTCAAATGGAGCAGTGGGTTTTAGCAAACTCAAAAGTTGAAGCCCATTCATCAGCACATACACATATAGTAATTGCGTAAACAAATCGAATACATTAAAATACATACAAAGATACCTGCGCGGTGTATGGGTTCTCAAATATATTACAGGTATGCTAAAGTTATATGCCTACTCAAGTGACGATGGTTAAGCAGAAGGCTTAAAATGCTACATGTTGTCATTGAGGCATTACACTTCAGCAGCAAAGGAAATGTATGACCAATTTGAATACACGTAAAATCAACACAGAAAACAGCCCAAGTAATCGCTTTTACGACCAAAGTAGATTACGGATTTGATTCGGGCCTCATTACAAGAATAGGAAAAAGAAAAGACATGCGAATGTAACAATTATTAAGCTTTATGGAGAATAAATTGGTCCAAACGCACATGAGCCCAACATGTATGAACATAGTCACATAAGCATATAAACCCACGTTGCACATTTCAGGGACTGATCTAGACAGAACATCCAAAGTATATGTAATATACTCGAGGATATACAAGTGCTATGACCTTAATACATCTAGTGTACGATTAGGCTTCTACCTTGTATACCCTGAAAGTATATCATAGTATTTTCAACAAGGCAGCAGTAAAGCATAGAGAAAAGCAGGCCAACCTGCAATAAATTTAGCATCCCTGATAGAAGAAGAATGTACGTAGGATACCGGTCGTATTATACTCTCAGTAGACAGATATACGAACATACAACAGGGGCTGCGCCATGATTTAGTGTTGAAACATACACGATTTTAACTTACTTATTTTACTTCCCAGCAGACCAAACAGCAGACACACAATAACCAACAGAGGATAGATTTCAAACAAATGCAGGATATCAAAACAGACATCATTTAGGTTGCGCAACAGAATGATATGACACAACACATAGCTCGACATGTATTATAAACAGGGATGGATATGCAATCAATTAAAGATGGCATTTTAGGTATGCAGGGTCAATTAGGCCTGTGAGTCTTATTACCATTTCATGAAGACACTATGGCCACGCATACGGGCTAAACCCAGTAGACATATGGGCAGTAACCCAAATCACTACTCAAACAGGAATATGCTGATTCCATAGATGCAAAACACTACTGCAAGTATCATTTTCTTGAAAGAGCAAACAATTTCAGCAAGCAGGGCATGACAGGATTGCCGACATCATATTTATGCATTAATGAACACAAATAGTATCAACGAACTAACTAACACATCAGGCATTATAGTCACAGTAATATAAACAGACTAACAACATGATTAATATAGGCAAGCACACAGAAAATACAAAGAAAATATGAAATAAATCAAGGTCGAGGAAGTTTGAGTTTACCTTCTCCTGACAAATGACGGGCAACAGATCAAGTCGCGGTCCAATCGACGGGTTATTGCGATGCGATTGAAAAGGCAAGGTTTGTTTTGTCGATTTCTTCGATATTGAAAAGAAAGATTTCGTGCTTATTTGTGCGATGCTAACGGTCCGATTGTCGATCTTGGACCTCCTAACCTCCTATGCCGACCATCGCTATCGGACTCCTCGACCGAGCTCAATCCTCGCGCATGGGTCCTCCTCTTTTGCTCCACTCTCTGCTTCGCCCGGTGGTTCTTAACTGCTGCTAAGGGTTCGATGCTATCTCCCCCTAAAACCACTCTACTGTGCTATCGCTTTCGATGCTATCTCCCCCTGACTAAGCTCTGAATTCGATCGATTTCTGAATCCCTCTGTCGATGCCCTCTCCTATGCCTATTGCATGTGCTTATATAGCCATTCTTCGGGTTCTAATAATGGTAAGTAAATAAGGCGGATTCTAGGCTTGATATGTGCTGATTCGACGAGATTCTGTGCTGATTTGTAAGTGATATTTGAATGGATCATGGTAAGTTGCCATTTTCAGAAGATTTGGTCTTGGTTATGGTAAGAATACGTTGGCTGGGTGCGAGGGTAAAGGAAAAGGAAAGTCGTCGGATTCTCAGGCGAGAATCTCGGCGACTGTGAGGTGGGTGTTGCGGCTACTGGAAGCTTAGGTTTAGGGTTTAGGTTTCGTTGTTTTCTCTGTTGAGGACGATGAGAATGAAGTCTGGGGTAATGGGCTGCGTATAAGGGCTGATGAAACAAGGCTTGAGGGCGCGGGTTTGGGCCACGCTGTGGGTTATTTAAAGGGTAAGGGCTGATGGGCTAATTAGCTAGGGTATTAGATTTAATTAGTGTTAGTTTTAGGTGCTATTTAATTAATTAGTAGTAAATTAAAACAATAAATTGTGCTTAGATTATTTAAGTGCTTTACAATAATAAAATGGGCGTGCTATTTAATTAGTGCTTAATACTTTAGACCGCGGCGCTATTATTTAAAATCTTATTGTTATGCATTATTGCGAAGTTAAATTAAAGTTGCATTGAGTTTATATTAAATTACTTAAATGCTGAATGCAAGTACGATATTTAAGAATCGTTTAAAGCTTTATAAATGCGGTGCTATTAAATGCATATATCAGATTAAAATTGATTTTAAATTACAAATGATTACTAATAAATGCGGCTATGCTACCTGACACGACGTTATCGCTAAATTATTTATTTTATGCATTTATTAATTATTTAAGAATTACGACAAAGCTTAAAGTTAATTAATGCGGGCGCGAGACTCTAAGTGCTTAAAACTCTACGTAAGACGCGATGCCATTATTAAATTATTTATTTATGCATGTATTAATATTTTATCGCTGCATTTTATTATAAAAAATCATAAAAATTATTTTACAAAATTAGTCTAATTTTATAGCTAATGACTGGACGGGAGGGTCAAAATTGGGTGTCAACACTATCTGCATGTAGCATTTAAATAACTCAATTTTTATTTTTTAATAACGACATCACATTATAAACATTAAACACTAATTAAATAGCACACCCGCATTTATTATTATAATTCAAACTTAGACTAATAAAACACCTAAATAATTTAATCACAATTTAAATAATTTAATTTGTCACTAATTAATACACCTAAAACTAATTCCTAAATCTAATACCCATTTAACTAACCAAATTCCCATCCCTTAATTAATTAGCCCACACCCCAACAGCCCACGTCGCCCTGGCCCAACCCGCAGGCCCAGAAACCATCAGCCTTTATCTCCTTTCCCCCCAGTTAGCCCACACCCCAACAACCCTTATTTCCCCTCACTCCCTCAGCGCTTATCCCTTCCCCAGAACCCTAAAAACCTAAAGCCTCAGTAGCCGCACCTCGCACCCCCCCTCCCCATCGTCGCACCTTCACTGCCGAGATTCTCGCCTGAGAATCCGGCGACCTACCTTACCCATGCACACGCAGCCAGCTCGCCCTTACCATAACACAAACCAGCACAAAATCTCGCCCAAATCGTGTCAAATCAATAATAAAACCTTACCAAAATCAGCACTGAAGAATCTCAATCAAATCGTCTAAAATCAGTACCAATAACTTACCAACATTAGAACCCGAAATGGAGGCTATATAAACCATTCAAATACACATGCAAGAGCGCGGTCGAGGGGAGGGCAGGCAAATAGAATAAAAAGTTTAAGGAACAGGACTGGGGGAAGGCAGTCGGGTAGCAATTGGTTTTTTTTTCGCAGCATAGGAATCCCATTAAGTATCCAGCCTTCAACCTCAGAGTTAGGGATTCAGCATTCAGAAATTAGTAGCCCAAGAGCAAGAACAGAAGTTCGAAGCCTTTTTTAATACTAGTCCAGAAATCACACAAAACCTGCCTTTTAATCGCATCGCAATAACCGTCGAGTGGACCGACGACTTGATACGCTGCCCCGGTTCGCTGCCCGGAGAAGGTAAATTATCACCCTTTCCGTCTTAGATTTTGCGTGTAATATGTGTTTCGTGCGATGGCTTAATTATGTTGAGTTGATTGCTGAACATGTTTAGTTAATTGTTGTCAGCATTCGCAACGTTTTTTTATGTGTTTGTTGAGTCTTCTGCTCATTAATTATTTTGCTGTATTTGTCGTTTAAATATGATTTTGGACTGGTTGGCTTTAACTAATCTAAAGTCATGTTATATGACGTGAAGAATGGTTTGTTTTCATTGTCAAGATTCACAATTTATGAATTTGGAGAACTCGATTTATTGAATATAGTTCAGCCCTCCACAATCTGTGAGATCATGTAAACTCTCCGTTTCGCTTGCCTGTCCCATTTTGTCTATCTGGTTTGATTGGAATGCATCTGGTATATGTCGTAGTGGTACATCTCTATATGTTCCTGGGTATATCGTATATATCATTGTCCAACGCATTTAGAGTCTAGATTTATCGCACGTCAAAATTGCATTCCTGTCCGCACTTTATCTTTAACTTGTAATCATGTTTCATGTAGGGTATGTCTAGTTGGGTGTTCTAAACCTGTCCATGTTCTTCCCAACTGATAGGATAGATACCGTAGTTATGATGGTCAGTATCTTGTTTTGTTCTAGTCATTTGGGTTGCCTTAATGAAGACAAATAAGATGTGTGGGAATCTGCTTGCTTAACTTAAATTCTGTAATGAAAAAATCCTGAACCAGGGGAATGGAAGGAATAGGCTGGAGTTTTATTATTTCTGAAATAATATAAAATGACATTCCAGGCTTGGAAATCAACTTTCTTCATTTTGTGGCATTTGTTGAATATTTATGCATACTCTGTTGATTCCTGTAACATATCTACCTGCCTGTTTTCCTACTTAGTTCGTGTATGTGGCTTGAATCATTTTCTATTTACCTTGGCATGTATTTGTCTGGGTGTGAATGAACTGCGCCACTATTTGCTGAAGTTTGAGCATATTGAGTGATATCATATATTCCTAAGTCCTATCCCATGCATATTTTAAAACTAGTGTAAATCGACAATCACTGATTGAGCTGCATATGTTATTCTCGACTGTTACAAATTTAAGTAGTAATTGGATCTGAAATGAGGAGACACTAATAGTAAGTGACTAAATAATAGCCTAGATAAACCAATCAGAAAATGACTGCTACAGGGGTAACCAAGGAAACTCATATTCACTTCATTTATTAACCTATTTCCTCACATACGGGTCTCCCAATTACATGTCCCTTTTGTCCCAACTTGCTGAAGTCTAGGCCATCTCTACCTGTTTAATTCTAAGCTTTAACCACTGATTGTTTTGCTCATCTATAATTTATGTGCATACGTGTGCTAGTTTTATACGCTGGTGTTTATTTTTTGCACATGATAAAATTCAGAGTATTTACTAATCCTTTTCTTTCTTATTTTTACATGACATGCATCGGGAGAATAATTAAGAGTCCCGGTATGAGACTCACCATGGTCTCCATATCACCAACTGCACTTCCGCCGCAGGGCTTCCAAACAATTATAAGATAGATGGTGTCGCCATCCGTTCTAGACGTTACAACAACTCCAATCTCACTCCTCCCTTTGCTTATTTATACATTTATTTATTTGTTTGTTTATTATTGTCATATTTATTAACCTTGTAATTAATAGGATGATTAACTCTACTAGTCTTTGAATACTTTGGAAGGGTAGTTTAAAGATAAATTCATCCCTTACTTAGTTCAGGCTCATCATATAAATCCAAATCTAAAATAATTAATCCTAGCTATGCTTTAGTCATGTAGTTAATATATTCCTCCATATTTAATTCTTAAGAAATAAACTTTCTCATAAACTCTTGATAAATATCATAAGAAGTAATTTTCGCATACACGTATAAAAAAAAAAAATCATAATTAACTTCTATATAAGAGTCTTAACTTTACATATACTAATAGGAGTAATTTATCATTTTTTTACTTTTTTCAAATAAAATATAAATGCATAATCAACTTTTGTATATTTTAGTGAGTCTTATAAGACCCCTTTTAGTTATCAACATATATTCTTTAGATATTTGCCACATCCCTTTTTACTTAAATAATCTTTTTCTAAAACATGCACTCTTAGCCAAATAAATTAACCTATGTTTGAACGGACATCCGCAAGTTAGCGGATCCTTTAGGGTGTCTGACCCCTTCCCTTTAGGATAATAAAGAACCCTTATCCAGAATCTCATTAAGTTTAGCAGACCATTAAATGGAGTTAATGTTTACTTTAAACTAGTTAACATTTAGGTGTCCTAATTCACCCAAATTAATTAGGTGGCGACTCCTTAAAATACATTTAGGAATCAACCATACGTGGCACTCCCATTTTCGACTCCGGTTTAAATGGGGTGTTACAAAGATGTCAGGCACGCCCCTCCTCCCCCCTTTTCATTCCAACCCTTGTCATTCCACCTCCCATAGGTTATACAAACACATCAACTCACCTCAACTTATATAGTGTATTTGACACAAAATAAAGTACCTAGTACAAGGAATATAAATCAGGAAAAAAAATCAAGTGAACAAGAAGGAAAAAATCAGGAAAATATCAAGGGAGGAAGGAGAATAAGAAAATTAGGGAACACTAAGGAGCAAGGACCACTTGTAGCAACCGAACCACAATCCTTTTTCACGCTTACAAGGTGAGTTTTCTCACTCAGAAATTCTTGGTAACCTCCTTTATTTTAAGTTCAATACATGTTAGAATAAGAATTGAGTGTTGAAAAGAAATAATGAGCTTTTGATTGTTTAAACAACTAGTTGTGTCATGAACTTTACGAACTGATTTCACTGAGTTATTATTGTTAGAATTTGATGAAATTCAGAATAATGGTACACCTCTCTATTATGATCATATAGAAACAAAAATGAGGTAAAATGGACATACATTTTGAAAGTTATCATAGTTCAAAGTTTCTGCCTTAGATTTGGCCGAAATTCGGAAAGGCATAATTACGGACTGTTTTTATTGAGTTTTACTTATTAGAATTATATGAAAATTTACATGGTTGTAAATCTCTCTGTTACGGACAGATATAGATAAAGAGAGGTTAAAACGGACTTACGAGTTGAGAGTTATTGTAGTTTGAAGTTGTTGCCTCGGATTCATCGGAATCCAGAAGGGCAGGACGTTGAAACGTAAAATTGTACTAATACGTGGGAAATATGAAAATTTCTTCTAAATGAAAGTTCTAGATCTCTCTGTTGTGGACATTTTGAGACCTTACGGAGGTCTATCCGACTTACGGATTGAGAGTTATCTCTGTTTAAAGTTTCTGCCTCGGATCTATCGAGATCCAGGAAGGGCAGCGAATAAAAGTGTAAAACTGTACCAAATGGTACAGAATATGAATGTATAGTTCACATGGAGACGTGTAGATATCTGTTCTCGTCGTTTTGAGATTTTATGGGGCTTGAACGGGTCTACAGATTAGGAGTTATGACTATTCTAAGATTTGGTTCTGTTTAATAAAAATTCTGCCGAAACAAATTTCATGTGGCTGTTTTGAGGATAAATTTGTGTTAGTTACCCAAAGTAGTTTTAAATGAAATTTGGTACGGTGAAATATCCCCGTATTGCCTTAGTTTCCGCTTGAGAAACAACTTAGTTGGAGTTATGGTTAAAAAGTTATAATCGTTACAAGTATGAATGACAGAATGTTAGGAAAGAGAATGGTATTTATTCGATCTTCTGAAAAATATGAAAAGTGAATACGTGTTCACATAAATATATAAATATATAATGGACCGGGTTGCACGCCGCAACAAAACGTAAAGTGAATACGCGTTCACAAATACGTAAACATAATGGATCGGGTTGCACGCCGCAACAAAACGTAAAGTGAATATGCGTTCACAAATACGTAAACATAATGGATCGGGTTGCACGCCGCAACAAAACGTAAAGTGAATATGCGTTCACAAATACGTAAACATAATGGATCGGGTTGCACGCCGCAACAAAACATAAAGTGAATACGTGTTCACAAATACGTAAATACAATGGATCGGGTTGCACGTCGCAACAAATATGAAAGATGAATACATGTTCACTTATATATATAAATATGAAAAGTGAATACGAGTTCACAAATATATAAATATAACAAACATATGAAAATGCATGGGAATGTCTTAACATATAATACGAGATAAAATGAATTGTTAGTTAAACTAAGAATTTCCTATGAGGAGTTGCTGCATATTTAAAAATGTTGTAACCTGATATGTTTTTGCAATATGCTTATTATGTTATAATGTGATTGCACTTGGAATATTGTGGTGTTGCTTTGAATTGCAGGATAAGGTTCTCACTCAGCCCCAGATGGTAGGACTGACTCTTTATTTAACATGTTTCAGGAAAGCGTGATAGAGGAATGGCTCCACGATAAGGCTAGCGATCGTCCCGCAGCCTCTTGTCATACCAAGTCCATTGCTTCGAGCTTGGTACTCGTCAGGTTCAGAATGTCAGTTACAATGTCTCGGGAAATGCCCGTGTGGAATGGTCTCCCTTCCAACTTAGAATAACCTTGTCAGTATGTCTATGTAGAAACAATATTTGCACGAGCATGGGCTCGCGTTATGTTTTCAATAAAGTCATAAACAGATTTCTTTATTGTTATTTTTATTAATAGCTCCGTATTTGAATATAAGTTTAAATTTCTAAATAAAGAGAATTAAATGGTGCTCCTGGTGGGAAATAATTGTCCAGGTGTCATCACGCCCTAAGTAAAAGCTTAGGAAAAGTCGGGGCGTGACATATATGAATCACAAGGTCTCTACTATCTTACCTCTCCTAATTCCTCCACAGCATGTTCCATTACATATCCTCCAGACTTAATCTATAAACGATTGGGACTTCCGAATTTGTTCAAGCTACAAAAGATGGTGCCTAGTTTGTCTAGTCTGTTCAAATTAGATTGCGAGTCGTGGCTACTTGGAAAACACACTCGCACTACCTTTCCACGTAATGCTGAGAGTCGTGGAGAGTATTTTTTCAATAGTTCATTCTGATATTTGGGGTCTTAGTAGAGTCAGTTCACCTTTAGAATTTCGTTAGTTTCATTGACGGTTTTTCTACTTAGCTATTCTTAATGAATGATCATACTGAGTTATTCTCTATATTCAAGAGTTTTTGTGTTGAATACAAAATCAATTTGGTGTTTCTATTCGTACTTTTCATAGTGATAATGCCTTAGAATACAAATCCTCTCAGTTTCAGTTTATGACTCACCAAAGAATTATTCATCAAACATCTTGTCCGTACACCCCTAGCAGAACGGAGTAGCAGAAATCCTCCCAGTTTCAGTTAACTGGTCTCAGTACTTTCTTGGCATTGGTTTGGATCCTTCTGAAAAGCTATTGCTATCTTATGCATCTGCTTCAGAATTCTCTTATTCTTCCGTAGAATCTTGCTAGAGTGTATAGTATGTGGTGATCTCTTGTATCAGACCTTTAGGTTTCTTTTCTTCTGCCTTTGTTGCACCTTTGGTTTTAGTTGTTTTCTTCTTGCCTTTTTTGGCTAGCTGAATACCTTGATTTTTTTGGTTATTTTGAGTTTGTTTCGTTCACTGGTAGACCTTGATTTTTAAAGTTCCCTAAGACATCTAGTTGGATTAGTATGAGACTGGTATTCTGTTTATTAAACTAGCAACTGCAAACAGGTAGAGAAAGGCACCTCTGTCTTTTTAAGTGGGCTTCGGGAGAAATTTTTTGGTGAACTCTTCTTGAATGCTCATACTGTTGTTGGAGGTTCACTACAAGCTGAAAATTCAAATTTCCTGTTGCTAAATATAAGACCTGGTCTGCATGATCCTGTGGAAATAAATGGATCAGCGGATCTAGGAAGGCAGAGAACCTTGAGGTTCGACAAAGTGCATGGTAAAAAGGAGGATATGCTGAGAGCTGCCTTTGAGGATGGTCTTAATCACATTGCCAGATATGTGGAGTCTTTCGTGTCTCGATCCAATGAGATATGGCTTTTGTTTCGCCATGAAGGGAAATCCTTATCAAAGTTTTCTATACAGCTGAAGAAGTGATAAATAATTCGGAGGGAGAAAACGAAGATATAAAGCATATTCAGATATTACATCCATCAAAATGGTGGAAATGGTTGAAGACAACAGAAGCAGGGGGAGAGGAAACGCGTAATCTGATTTGGCAATTGGTATTTCCATGATGTGTTATATCCCTCTTTTAACATTGTTTTTCTTTCTCTGCAATAAATAATTGTTGAGATGTAGTCAGGGGTGCACAAAAGGTTAAAACCGGACCGAAGACCGAAAATCGAGATTACTAGGATCGTAGACCGGACCGAATTTCTTGGTCCGGTCCGGTCCAGGTCATTTTCGGTCTGAACCGAATGGACCGAATTTGCCACCCCACTTTCCCGCTTAGCCCACCCCGCCAAAGACTCTGCATCTAATCCCCACCCGGACGTATTGACATATCAAATATAGGTTGTAAATTGATCAAACTTTATACGGTCATAACTTTGCGCTCGGACATCCGTTTTACCTAATTTTTTTTTATTTCGTGTATTTTTTCGATACAGGGTGGCCATCTTGCCCCTCAATTTGAGTCCGTCGATTTCTCCAAAAACGTTCATCTTGCCCCTCAATTTCACTTTTCCCCCAAATCGTTACGTTTTTCCCCTTTTCAAATCTAAATATCTCACGATGTACAATAGAGTTCAACGTAAAAATTTCGTGGCACCGCGTCCGAGTATGTCAATTTCAGTATTGGAAATTCAATTTAAAAATCTGCTCTAACCCAATTCGAATTATATATAAAATTAGGAATTATATAATTCAATATATATTATAAATTATATATATTATATATATTAGGAATTATATAATTCAATATATATAGGAATTATATATATTGTATATATTTAAAAAAAAAAAATCGGTCCGGACCGGACCGGACCGAAAACCGAAATCTCAAATCACAGGGACCGAAGACCGGACCGAATTTCTCGGTCCGGTTCGGTCCGGTCCGGTCCAATTTTTCGGTCCGGACCGATTTTTGTGCAGCCCCAGATGTAGTTACTTGATCGTTGGATTGTGATACACACTTTCTTGTAGCCTTTCCATCCTTACTTTGGCTTAGTTGCAAATCATTTCTTTCATTTGACGTTCTCTAGGCTATAGTATATGCAGTTATGGTTCTCTTATTCTACATTAGATTGTTGATGCTTTTTCTACTTCACATTCACATGGATAATGTTGAGGAGCATGCTTTCCCATGTTGAGGTGGCTGCAAATAGTGCCAAACATGCTTGCGAAAACATTTCGCCCTTGGCTGCAACATTGTCAACCTAAAGCCCTAAAATGTTCTTGTTTCCACTAATATTGCTGCAGGTTTAATCATCTAGAATTAGGTCATCTAGTAATGAATGTTGGGGGTTTTCCTTGTGTTATAACTTGACATTCTATTGAAATAACTACTCATAACTGGAATATCATGTCTTACGTATTAACTTTGCTTGCACCATTTTTTTATATGAAAGGCTCCTCCAAGTATCTTATTCCATCCTGATCAACGATCTTCCATTTTTCTCATGAGGCTGTTCGTTTCTATATTTATGTTCTATGCAGTTGATGGCACTTAAGTCTTGTCATGATCGCAATATCACAGAGATATAAAACCTGGTAAGAGTTTTTCATTGTGTACAGAAATTTTTGTACTACTTTCTATCTGAAAAAGGAAAAGATGTTGTTGCTTTGTCTGTGGTAGTTATGTGTTAACTAAGCAGTTTTTTTTTTTTTTTGGATTGTCTTGAATCCACTGAGATGCTGCATTGAAGGGTCCTATGTGTAGCACTCACAGCTTATTGTGGAAAGGTTCTTACTTCTGCTCTGTTACACATCAGTTGATTGTGAATACCTGTGAGTAATGTGTCATGAGGCTTCGGCCAAAAGTTAGATCCATTTTGTCAGTTACAAATGGAGAAGGCCTTGGGTAAAAAAATAAAAAGGATAGGAAAATGAACTCTATTTTAATAGCTGAAATTTTATCTTTGAATGGTGGCAAAGACTACTTTTCTGATGTTACATTGTAGATAAGGCGACAACGGTCTTCTTGATTCTCACAGTTTAGAAAGATTTCTGGTTGAGCAACAAAATAAGAAAAAGACAGACAAACTGAATGGTTTCAGGGAGAAGAACCTTCTCACCTTCAAAGTGTTTTAAACGAAGATTTTGGGCAATGACAAGACATATATTACACTTCACTACATTTTTAATCCGAATAAGTACGATATCTGCTAAGAAAATGAACCATGAGCCTAACTCAACTCCAAAAGATAGTTCGAGTGGTGAGGATTATCCAAGACTATATAAGGAGACTATAATCTGTATAATTAACCGTGTGGGATTCTAACACGACCCCGCACGCTAAGATCCGGAAATATGGAGCATGGAGTTACATCATATGGGTGACCCACTATTTGGTAGCCGAATATCAATATCATATTGAATTGTGCGACCATCTAATTTGAAAGAATAAGCTATTAAATATGGCATTTCTTTATTTACTTAATTATGTCCTCAACACAACGCCTTACGTGCGAGAGTGATTTATTTTCAGGGCCATGCACGTGAAATTTATTTAGTAAAAGATGGTAACAAGACTTAAACCAATGACTTTTACCTGCTCTCGTCAGGGGTGAATTTATGTACAATTTTTGGGGCACGTGAATCCATGGTCTTTCCGCAAAACTAGATCTTTTATGTACATATTTTTTAGAATTGATCTAATAATACATGCTGGCACCCATGCTAAAAAAAGGCTTAATGGTAGTATGCTACACTTGGTTAAAATCTTAGTTATTTACCAAGAGGAACAAGGACCAATCCTTTCTCCTCTTTTTTAGTAGTACACCCATGTTCTAGAAATCCTAGATTTGCCTCTGGCTCTAGTACCATATTGAGAAATTAGACATTATGTGTGACTGAACCTCACAAGTTAGCTCAAGTGATGAGGATACAAGGCCATATAAGGAGACCACAACTCACACATTTGAAGAATTCAATTTAGAATTCTCCGGCACACATCCTTTGACCAAGCAACCAAGTTTGAACAAAGAATAAGTGGAGAATTTGGACAAGGGAGGAGGAAGTTTCATCACCTCCTTTCACATTGAATATCCCACCATTCACACCACCTTCATCATCTATAAATAGAAGTCTCCCAATTCATTGTAAGATCATTCCTGGTAAGTGAATATCATTCGTTGAGAGTAGAGAGAGATCCTAGAAAGTGATCAAACAATCCAGAGAGATTGAGAGTGAGTTTTTTGAGAGTTTTTGTGAAGTTTGTAATCTTCGTGTAATTTTATTCAGTTGATATGAAGTACATATTTTTCTCTCAAATCATCTTTCTAGCACCATAATGATCCTGTGATCCCCAACAAGTGGTATCAGAGTCTCGTTCGAGGTGTTGGTCATCGTTGGAGAATCAAACGAGCTCTCGGACATTCCGGACACAACGGTGCACTCCCTTTTGTGAGATTCAACCTCTATTTTGATAAATAAATTTTGTAAGGTAAAAATGACCACAAAAGAGTCAACATCATCTTCCGGAGCTATGATTATGCTCACTACCACCAACTACACGATGTGGAAACCTCAGATGGAAGATCTCCTCAGCGGTAAAGATTTGTTCGATCCCATCGATTTAAAGGGTGAAAACCCTGATCCCGCCAAAGCGTCAGAGTGGAAGAAATTAAACCGAAAATCTATTGGTCAAATCCGGCAATGGATTGATCATAATGTCTTCGACCATGTTGCACAGGAGACAGACGCATATGCTCTCTGGAAGAAGTTGGAGGACATGTACCAGGCCAAGACAGCTCAGAATAAGGCCCTATTGATGAGGCGCTTAGTCAACATGAAGCTAAAAAGTGGAACTTCAGTTGTCGAGCATACCAGTGAGTTCCAAAGCTTGGTGAACCAGTTGTCGTCTGTAGAGATGCCGCTTGGAGATGAAGTGTGTCACGCCCTTTTTCGACCGCGACATTTTTTTAAATAAACTCCTGCTTAAATAAAAAGGTTAGAAAATAAAAATAAAGGGAATCAATTTGAAAGGGTGCTAAAATATAAAAGGGTGCTTAAAATGCTAAAAGTGCAAAAGAGGTGCTAGAAATTGCTAAGGGTTCGCGGAGTCGCCACCTAATTAATTGGGTGAATTAGGACACCTAAATGTCAACTAGGTTAAAGTCAACACCAACTCCATTTTTTATGGTCCGCTAAACTTAATGAGATTCTGGGTAAGGGTTCTTTATTATCCTAAAGGGAAGGGGTTAGGCACCCTAAAGGATCCGCTAACTTGCGGTTGTCCTGCTAAGCCTAGGGTTGATTATTATGCTATAGAAGAATACATGTTTTAAAGTATCTAAGCAAAGGATATTTTATAGGTATAAGTGTAATTTAGCCTGCACAAAATATAAGATTTGTTTTTAAAAATATATAAAGCAGATTTTAGTTGAAGACATGCACTTAGAAAGTAGTTAGAAGACATATGAAATTATCTGTAGGTTGCTTAGTATAATATAGAAGTAATCATGCAAAGCCTATGATGACGAAAATATGATAGGGAGCATATCATGCAAAGATTAATGATCATATGTATTTTATATGGGTGCTAATGGGAATTTATAAAAGAAAATGATTTTCCTTGATTTAGTAACTAATGTCTTGGCCTTCTAAATGATTATGCGACTAAGCGGTTTAATTATAGTTTAGGAAATGTGTGTCAAGCTATAATGATTAACCTAAAAGGGAGTAGATTTCTAACGTTAAACTAATTCCGAAAGGCACTCCAATGGCGAAAAGACCCTCTTAAACATTCTAATGGTGACCCAAAGATTAATTATTCTAGGCAACTTACTGCTAATAATGTAATGTTAGAACAATTAATTCACAACAAATGAATGGGGCGGGAATAGAAAACAATAAAGGTGACTCGAGGGAATGGCGATGTCATTCGCCGGTGGCTTGGAATTTATGATGCGGAGAGGGTGAAGCACATAAATGCGGGTCTTCGTGAATTGCGACGAGTCTCGTATTGAGACTCTTCCTTTTGCTCCAAGGCATTGCATTACATGTGAAAGTAAGAAAACAATGATAAAGATTAGCATCCACCCAAATAATATTAGATATAATTAAACACGTCCAAAATTTACTAACTAATAAATAAGCATTGAGCACAAAGTTCAATATATAACCTACACTTAAACTGTGTACCGTAAATAAACAGTAAGGAGTAATAGGCAGCCAATAAAAAAAGACTTGACTCAAATACATACTCCTTAGCACATTTGAATCATTTCATTTCAGCAATTTGAAAGAAAAACGAGCCCAAAACAGTGGTTTACATGCGTGAAAATATGTTGGCCCAAACAACAATCAAAACCATAATTAATCATGAACTGGGCTTCATGTTTCCAAAAGCACATGTAAGAGAATAGAACAGACCCAAGACTAGAGATATAACAAAACTAGAAGAAGCTCACCCCAACATATGATGGGCCAACTTAGACGCAGGTTCACAAATGCAAGTATTCAAGACTACATCTAACATGTATACTTAAACAACTGGTAATAAAATGCTTGACATGGGTAATTTTAAAAAAAAAAATAGGTATGCAACCTATCAGAGGGCATAGACATTCTGTACATACCAAGCCTATTCAAACCAATTCAAACTGAACCCTTTGACAGTTTTAATGCCCAATCATAACCTATGTATATCGATATGTAAAGACATAATTATACACCAAGATGGAATGCAACAGGGAACCATGGCTTAATATGACCTAAGTTGGTTCATTAAATGCAAGATGCTATTGTAGACACTATTTGGACCACTAAACAGATAAGCATGACACAAAATATATCTTAAGAGGTATTACACATTATTATGGATGTATTTTGACACTTAAGAAGATATGGGAAGCATATAATCAGTTTAGTAGACAGGTAGACACAGGGATGGACATATAATCAGTTAAAGATGGCATTTTAGATGTGCGGGGAAACTATTTGGCCAAGCCATCATGCCCAAATTCTGGATATACTACTACCGAACAAACAGGACATGTGAAAAGATCTGTGTATTTGCAAACAAGTATTACCAACAATTTCAGATCATATCAGTGGGCTAGCAGATGATATACAGATACACATACATAGGGAGATGCGCACAATCCACGTTAAACATGTATTTATCAGATCGAATGAGGGCAGGCACACAGATTAATTAGCAGCTAATTCACAACAACATATCAAACTTAAAGATTAATCGATTAACGCATAGGACCAGAAAATTTCAATGAAACAATACCGAGAGGAAATTGAGTTTACCTTCTCCGGACAGCGACCCGGAGCAGCGTGTCAAGTCGTCGGTCCACTCGACGGGCTTTGGGTTTGCGATGCGAAATAGAAGGGCGAGATTTAGTTGTTGGTTTCTTTGCTGGAACCTGAATTAACTCTACTGTGCTCTCCCCCGTCTCTGCCCTGTGTTTCACTATGGGTCTGCTCTCGTGTGTAAAACAATTGCTACCTCTATGCGTTATGTGAATCTGTTGGGTTCTCCCCTTTTGCACGATAGGAGAAGACTGCCTCTGCATGCCTAAATTGTTATCTATATATAGTTCCAACTTCGGGTTTTGATTTGGTAAGGTTTTCAATGTTGGTTCTCGTGTGATTCGTGCTGATTTAGGCTTGATTTGGTGTTGATTTCTTACTGCGATTTTCCTTATTCGTCTTGGCTTTGGAACGACTTATGGGGAACTCTTGAATGTAAATTATTGCATGTCGATTTCGAAGGGTTATGGTATGATTCTGGAGGGATTTCCTTGTTCTGTTTATGGCAAGTTTGGTATTCGATTTAGGATGGTATTGGCAGGGGAAAGGAAAGTCACCGGATTTTCCTCCCTAAAAATCCGGCGAGATTCGCGGGTAAGGGGAAAGGGGCATGCGGCGGGCGGGTCTTTAGCTTTAGGGTTTCTTATTGTTTTTGTGAAGGTGAAGTGAGGGTGATGGGCGAAAGTAAAGAGGGGCTGAGGGGCTTTTGGGCCAATGGGGCTGGGTCGCGGGTAGTTAGAATTGGGCTGGCGGGTCGCGGGTTTGGGCTGTGTTAATAGGTGGGCTGGGTAGAATTTAGGAGTTAATTAATTAGGTATTAGTTATTTAATTAGTTAATTAATGGTAGAGTAAGTTAATAAATTGTGATTGAATTATTTAGGTGCTTTATTAATTTGATTTTGAATTTTAGAACTATTACAATAATAAATGCGGGTGTGCTTTTTAATTAGTGCTTAATATTTATAATGCGATGTCATTATTAAAACTTGTTTATTATTGCGATGTTATATTATTAAATTGAAACTTATTAAATTATTTGAATGCCAAATGCAGGCAGGATATTCAAGGGTTGCCTAATGCTTTTTATGAAGAAATGCGGTGCTATTATTTAAAATCTCATTTGTTTTGCATTATTTATTATTCTTTAAGCTAAAATTAAATTATCCTAATATGACTTCAGGTGCTACAATGACTATGAAATTGCTTTGCATATTATTAATAAATGCGGCTATGCTATTCGTCATTGCTAAATTATTTATTTTATGTATTTATTATTAATTAAGAATCGTTTGATAGAACTTAAAATTAATTAATGCGGGCGTAGGACTCTAAGTGCTTAAAACTCTACGTAAGACGCGGTGCCATTATTAAAATGTTTATTTATGCCTGTATTTATGTTTTATCGTCGTATTTTATTATAATAAATCCTAAAATTATTTTTACAAAATTAATCTAATTTTGTAGTTAATGACTGGACGGGAGGGTCAAAATTGGGTGTCAACAAAGTGCAAGCTCTCCTACTTCTCAATTCACTTCCCAATACTTGGGAAACGCTGGTGGTATCACTCAGCAACTCAGCCCCAGATGGCAAACTTACCATGTCTATTGTTAAGGATGTCTTATTCAATGAAGAGGCCAGGAGAAAGGACATGGGCACAGACCAGACCCATGCCCTTGTCATAGAGCACCGAGGAAGACAACATGGGAAACAACAAAGAAGTAGTAGAGGCAAATGGAGAGGCAGAAGCAAAAGCAGGGGTAGATCCGCCGATGGCAGAAAACCTTCATACAAATGTCATCACTGTGGAATAGAGGGTCATATGAAATAGAACTGCTACAATTGGCTAGAGGAGCAAGACCAAAGCAGTTCTCAGTCGAAGAACAAGGGTGGAGAAATGCTAGTCATCATTCCTGGAGATGTAGCGTTCTGTTCGACCCATAATGAGACATGCCTTCACATCTCAAGAGAAGACACAAAATGGGTGGTAGATACTGCAGCATCCTACCACGTGACTCCGCACAAGGACTACTTCACAACATACAAAGCCGGTGACTTTGGAGCAGTGAAGATGGAAATCCTTTGGGATTGTAGGAATTGGTGATGTCCAGATTAAGACAAGTGTTGGGAGTACAATCACTTTTAGGATGTCCGACATGTGCCAGATCTTCGGCTCAATCTTCTTTCGGGAATAGCCCTTGACAAATAGGGCTATGATAATCATTTCAGCAAAGACACATGGAAGATGTCAAAGGGCACTTTGACAGTCGCTCGAGGACATATTTGTGGCACATGATCAGTGTATTTTATATACACTTTTTGAGTCGTTTTTAGTGAGTCTTTTGTCCATTTTTGTATAAATATGTGTCGTCTTAGGATAGATTTTCTTTCTTTTGAGTCATATTGGTTAAAGTAGCTCATTGGCGGAAAATGAGCAAAAAGAGGGCAAAAACGGAGGTTCCAGAGCTCGAAATGCGAGAAAGTGGCGAACCAGGCACAAACACGGGCCGCACATGGCCAGCCAATGAGGCTGGGCGCCACGCCAAGATTCAGAGGCTTGCAGAGCTCCGGCGCGCGGCTGTAGCTACGACGCGGGAAAAATCAGATTTCTGAATGAATTATGGGTCAGGCCTGAAGGAAAACCCTGCACTCGTTTTTGAAACTATAAAAGGAGAACCCTAGAGCAGTTTGAAGGGTTCCATTTCTTGCCAATTGACAACACATCTTGGAGTTCAATATTGGAGACCATTCTTTAGTAATTTCTTGCTTTTCTTTTACTTTGTTTTTCAGTTTATGTTGGATATTGAATTAGTTCTTGTCATGTCTATGGCTAGGAACTAATTCTAATATAGGGCTTTCCATGTCAATTCACTTGAACCTTATATTTATGAATTAATGCATGTTTGTGGTTTTTCTTTCTAATTGTTGAGATTTATCCAATATATGTTTTGATTGCTTGGTAATTACTTGATCATTAATTATCATTACTTATATGATTTCTAATCGAAATCCGAAAGGGGAGGTTGTGAATATGTTGTAGTTGGGTAGACATAGGTTGAATCGTGGATGAAAATACCCCGATTACTTGTGTAGCATTAATAAGGTTTTTGTTCTTAATCCTCCTCTAGAGTCAACCTTATCACTGAAAGGTAGAAAGGTGTTGTACTAGGGTTGAGTGTTTATATAACCTTAACAGGAGTATAAAACGGATTAGTAAACCTGCTATCTCCAATAGAAGAAGAACCATAATTAATTGCATTAATAAGTAAGTTAAGCGGATAGTTGAGGAGATTTGGAAGCCCTATTTCCATTATTACTGAAGTAAACAGCATAGTTAATTAGTTTTCATAATTAGAATCATAAACAACAACTCAATTATCGGTCACCAAATAGATAACAAAGAATAGAAGTTGGTACTTGAACACTAATCCCTGAGGACGATAACTCGGTCTTCCAAGACTATACTACTTGACTCGACAAGTGCACTTGCGTTTAAGTGTGTGCATAAATCGCGCATCAAGTTTTTGGCGCCGTTGTCGGGGATTGGCATAGTTCAATATCGATTTATCTATTCTTATGTTTAATTTGGTTGCTCCAAGAACAATTTCTAACTTGTTCTGCGAGCATCTTTTTATCACCTTTTGTTGTTTTTCTTATTTTGCAGGTTAAATTCGGAAAAAATAAATAAATCTGGACACATGGACTACTACTATCAGAGACAGTGGAGTCATCAACAGCAGCTTAACCCACAGGTTCCAGAGGAAGATCGAGATGAGTTGCAGGCAGGCATACTTATGCTCACCAAATGCCAGACTCAGTTTATGGCTGAGACAAGGGAGTCCCTAAAAAATTTGGAGACCCACATAGGGCAACTGATGGATAAGATGATCAATACACCTCAAGTAAATCTGCCTAGAGACATCATTATGGGAGGTGGTAAGCAAATTGGGGAGCCTGAACCACACCCAGCTATTGAGGAATCTGGCGAGATAGTGGGTGTAGAGAAGGAAAAGATCGCTGAGATCCAATTATTCACCTTTTTGGATTATGTGGAAATTCTTTTTCCTGCACCTGTTACAGAAGAAACACCACTAGCTATCACTGTTGATCCCCAAATAGGAAGTCCATACCATCAAGGGCACCCCCTAGAGTTGAGAGATGTAGGGAATTTCACTAATCCCTACATCATAGAGAGCCTAAAAGACAAGTCTGTCTTGTGTACTTGGGGGATAATTTTATGTTTGAGGCCCTTGTTTGAACAGATGGTTGTAGAAAAAGTGAGACCTGCAACAATAACTCTGTGGATTGCAAGCAGTTCGCAGAAGGATCCAATGGGCACTCGTAAAGGTTAATTGCGTCTGGCTAAAAGACATTAAAGACAGCGCTTGTTGGGAGGCAACCCAATGTTTTAATTATGTTATTTTAATTTCTGTCTTTAGTTTATTTTATTTTGTCTAGAACAGTCTCACGGAGGTCTTGTTTATGTGTTGTGATGACAGGTGCAGGGCCAAGAACTTGGAGGGCGAAAACTGAAAATAAGCCAAGGATTTCCAGAAAATCGGCAGAGCGCCATGGCTAAAAGAGCGTAACAAATACAGAAATTCAGCGCCATGCAGCCAGAGCCACGACGCCAAAAATCCAGAAAAAAATTTGAAGTCTAGGCGTCGCGGCGCCCATTTGCAGGTCCGCGGCGCGGGAAGTTCAGAAGAGTGCAGAAAATTGGGCGCCGCGGCGCCGAGACGGAAATCCAGAAATTAAATAGCCCAAATCCGATTTTTTTCCCCAATTCCAAATCAAAACCTAAACCTTCCTCTCCACAAAAACCACGAAAATCCACACTTTACCTAAAAATCTTCCATAAACCAAACTCAAACACAACCAAAGTTCTTAAATTTCCTAAACCCTTAACCATCCTAAACAACTACCCTCATCCCATTACCTCAAATCATCATTAGGAGCAAGAGAATCTTGAAGAACACCGTCAAAGGTAACCTTCGTCTTTTCTTGAAAGTTTTACTATAGTCAGAGGAGGTAGTAGATTGGAGGAGGTGTTGTATCTGTGAGGGTGTGTTGGGGTGTTGAAATTGGTTGTGATATTTCGAGGAAGAGTTTACGAGGTGAGTGTGGGTGTTGTGCAGGAGCTTCTTAAGTGAAGTTTGGGGGTGATAGGTGTTGTAGCTGCTGATTGTTGGGTGATAGTATTGGGTAACATTGTTGATAGAAAGGAAACGCTGCAGAAATCATCTAAAAATGTCTGCCAGAAAGAAAAGAGCTTCCACATCCACCTCAGCCCCTCAATATGATGATACTAGGTTTGTCAGCCAAAGAGCTCATGATAGATACAAAAAACTTAGTACTAGGCCCTTAATCACTGAAATATGAATGGATTATCAAAGGGAGTCGCTTGGGGAGGGGGATGTCTATGAGCCCATTCGGGCGATGATTGAGATGATGGGGTGGAAAAGATTTGTAAACCCGAAAAAGATAGCACCAATGAACACAGTGATGGTGAGAGAATTCTATGCTAATTTTCTGGAGAAGGTGGACGATATATGCTTCGTGAGGGGACGATATGTGCCTGTGACGGCAGAAGTGGTGAATGTGTTATTGAAAACAGTTGATGTTGAAGAAGGAGATGACGATTGGAGCTATTTTAGAACATGGTCCAGAAACTCCAACAACATAGACTGGAATGCCGTAGCAAGCACAGTGAGCTACCCTGGGGCTGCATATGAATTTGCCAGAATGGGTCAAGAGGACTGAGCAGGTGTCAGTTCAACAAAGCAGCCAAGGGTTGGTTGTATTTCGTCAGTGCCCGCCTGATTCCATCAATGCACTTTACCAGAGTGCCAGAAGACAGAATCAAATTGATATATGGAATTATGTCAGGGAAGACGATTGATGTTGAGAAGAAGATAGTGCAAAGTATTGGAGAGACCATCAGGTTGGTAACAACAGGTGGGTTGGGACATGGCTCACTTATTATATGTTTATGCTCCATAAGTGGGGTCCCAACCCTACCCACTGATACTTATGAGAAAAACCAACTTCCTGTGTCATACGGGATAGTGCACTCCTTCCTGCACTCCAATCCCCAAAGAAGAAAGACGAAGAAGATCAACACCAAAGAAGACGACGGCTGAAGCAGCAGAGGTCGCCACGATGAAGATGAGCACAAACAGAGGCTCACTATGAGGCGAAGCGACCATCACCACCCACGTAATCAACCTCCAAAGGCCTATGATGGAGCAGTTTCTCCAGAATCAAAGAAGGATGATGCAGAATTTTGACACGGTGATACAAGGACAACAAGAATTGAGGGAGAGAATTGACGAGATGAGTTCCTTGTTCAACCAGTGGTCAATGCACTATCCACCGCCACCGCCACCATTTTAAACCAAGTCTGTAAGTGTCCTGTTTCTTTTATTTTTTTTTGAGTCTTGCACACATTGGGGACAATGTGTAATTTAAGTTTGGGGGGTGTCTTATTTGTGTCTTATTGTTGTAGTATGTTTGAGTCTTTTTGAATTGTGTTGTGTATTTTTGAGTCATAATTTTTTTTCCTTTTTGAGTCATAATTGTCTGTCAAAGATCATGCATGCTGTAGTTACTAGAAACACCTAGTGAAGTAAGGCGGAATAATGTAATGGAATTAGAAGCAACTATCTAAACACTTAGGTTAGATATGCCAAAAACTCATGAAATCTGTCTATTTGGGGTTTCTGCTTGAATTGTGCATTGTTAAATGATTAAAACCTATGTGTATGATTGCTTGATATTTGAGGCGAAATAGTTAGGATATGCATGTGTCGCGCCCTTTTCCGGCCGCGGCATTTATTTTTAAAATAAGCTCCTGCTGCTCAAATATGCAAATGTTAGAAAATAAAATAAATAATAAAATGTTTTAAAAGAATGCTAAAAGTTCTAAAAGTGCAAAAGGATGCTAACATATTAGAAGGGTTGCTAAAGTGTTAAAAAATGCTAAAGGATGCTAAAATTGCAAAAGAGGCTAAGAGCGCAAAAGAGTGCTAAAAGGTTAAAGATGCTAACGTTTAAAAAAAAGGCTAAAATTTAAAGGGTTGCTAGAATGCTAAGAAGTGCTAAAAGGCTAAGGGTTCGCGGAGTCGCCACCTAATTAATTGGGTGAATTAGGACACCTAAATGTTTAACTAGTTTAAAGTAAAACATTAACTCCATTTTAATGGTCTGCTAAACTTAGTGAGATTCCGGGCAAGGGTTCCTTATTAATCTAGAGGGAAGGGGTTAGGCACCCTCTAAGATCCGCTAACGTGCGGTTATCCTGCCAAACCTAGGTTGATTATTATGTTAGAGAAAATGCATAGTTTTAAAAGATGATGCAAGTGCTTCATAAGAGAATGCGTTTTGATAAAAGATTTACAAGTCCGATGCTACGAAGCGTGCGTAAGGTTTAAAATTATGCATTTATAAAAAATAATAATACAGAATTGATGTATTTACTAAAGATATGCATTTCATTTTACAAAATCAGTTTTGATTAACAACATGCAAGGTATGATATAAAGATTCCATATTTTTTACAGTTCGATAATAAGAAGGTAATTTTTATTCAAAGATTAATAAGATTAGAGCTATAAAATACATATAAAGTTTAAAGCATGCCTTATATTATTTACAAAAATATGTGATGCAAAAAATGGTTATTGGCTAACTGTATTTATTTACTTAGTTAATCTTGGTTATGATATACCCTAAGTAAGAAATAAAGTGTTGATTTTATGATGCAAGTTAAATTGTTTAGATTATTTTGTCAGAATTTAGACATGCTTAATAGTCCTAAAAGACAAATGAAGTAGAAGTGCATTTCTGATTATGAATTACTTCCCCACCTTATATGTTTGAAGGCTAATTATTCTAGCTATCCTAAATATTACAGAAATAGAGTAATTAAATTACAATAAACAAATAAACGAATGAATAGTGAGTAAAGAGAGGATGGGATTTAAGAATGCTCTTTACGCGGATGACGACATCCTATTTGTTTTCTAGGAATTCCTGAAGCGGGAACGGGAATGCGGATGTAGATGCGGGTGTGCTATTTAATTAATGCTCAATACTTTAGAATGCGACGCTATTATTTAAAATCTTATTGTTATGCATTATTGCGAAGTTAAATTAAAATTGAATTGAGTTTAGATTAAATTATTTAAATGCCGAATGCAAGTACGATATTTAAGAATTGTTTAAAGCCTTATAAATGCGACGCTATTAAATGCATATATTAGATTAAAATTGATTTTAAATTACAAATGATTACTAATAAATGCGGCTATGCTACCTGACACGACGTTATCGCTAAATTATTTATTTTAGGCCTTTATTAATTATTTAAAAATTACGACAAAGCTTAAAGTTAATAAATGCAGGCGCGGGACTCTAAATGCTTAAGACTCTACGTAAGACGCGATGCCATTATTAAATTAATTATTTATGCCTGTATTTAATGTTTTATTGTTGTATTTTATTATAAAAAATCCTAAAAAATTATTTTACAAAAATTAGTGTAATTTTATGGTTAATGGCTGGACGGGAGGGTCAAAATTGGGTGTCAACAGGATGTCCCTCTTTGTATGGAGATGATGGAAGAATCTTCGGACAAAGACGTTGACTCATAGCCAATTTTGTCTCGATCTTCAGAATTGCCGGAATCTTTGGCGTGTAGACGCGTGACACAAAAATCAAAGCCCCGATGTCGAGTTATGACGACACTGGGTTACTATGGTCGAAACACCAAGGCAGGCTAACGCGGACTCAAAGATGTCCCAGTGTCGAGTTATGACGACACTGGGCTACCATGGTCAAAACACCAAGGCGGGCTAACGCGGACTTAAAGATGTCCCAGTGTCGAGTTATGACGACACTGGGTTATGGTGCAAAAAGTAAAAGAATATAACTGGCTTGAACCTGGGGTGTACTGCTATGGCTTGTGGTGCTGGGTTCTACGGTGGAGCGAGTGGACCGACGCTTGAGGCCGCTTCTGCCAATCGTTGGGAAGGTTGGCCCCCAACATTGCCGGTTCGCTGTAAGAGAAAATCCACGTTGTGCTCCTGCTGCTGCATGCTAAGACTTGAACAAACGGTTAGTGCATAACTGCTAAGGCAAAAATAATTTTAAAAACAATGTAACTGTGAATAGAAAAGGTTATCCTGCAAAATGTGATGACTGCTGTGTTGATGCGATGCTGCAAATGCTGTGATTTCGCCCTTGCACGGACGTGTTGCGATTGTGAATGCGGATACGTTGTCCTTGCTGCAATTGTCTCTGTAGACTAAAGCCCAAGAAAGAATTAGTGCATAACTGCTAAGACAGAACAATAAAGCATGAATGATAAAAAAATGCAATTTTGAGAACAGAGAAAATCGATCCCCGCGCAGAGATGTGATATCGATGATGGCGTCGCTGCGGACTTCTTTGGCCGATAACGCCGTTGCGACGTACTTCTTTGGCGTCCGCTGCCGTAGACGCACGCCGATGGTGTCGTTGCTGACACACGCGCGATAACGCCGTTGCTCGACGTATTGGGCGCCGGGCGCGTTGCGCACGCATGTTGATGGTGTCGTTGCTTGGACACACGCCGTAACGCCGTTGCCGGGCGTATTGCCTTTGGCGTCGTTGCGTGCGCACGCAATGTTGATGGTGTCGTTGCTTGGACACACGCCGTAACGCCGCGTTCGACGTATTGCCTTTGGGCGTCGTTGCGTAGACGCAATGTTGATGGTGTCGTTGCTTGGACACAATGCTGGTAACGTCGTTGCCTGGACGTATTGCTGCTGGCGTCGTTGCGTAGACGCAATGTTGATGGTGTCGTTGCTTGGACACAATGCTGGTAACGTCGTTGCCTGGACGTATTGCTGCTGGCGTCGTTGCGTAGACGCAATGTTGATGGTGTCGTTGCTTGGACACAATGCTGGTAACGTCGTTGCCTGGACGTATTGCTGCTGGCGTCGTTGCGTAGACGCAATGTTGATGGTGTCGTTGCTTGGACACACGCCGTAACGCCGCGTTCGGACGTATTCCGCCGGGCGTCGTTGCGTAGACGCACGCCGAGGCGCCGTTGCTGGACACACACGCCGTAACGTCGTTGCCTGGACGTATTGCTGCTGGCGTCGTTGCGTAGACGTAATGCTGAGGATGTCGTTGCCTTGACACAATGCTGATGACGAATTGTTATGATGCCTTTGTTGTGCGCGATGCGTGGGTTGCCAATTTGACTTTATGCTCGAGTTGATGCGCTAGGTTTTGTTGCGAATCGCGATTGTTGATGCCTGCCTTTTCACGCTACGCTCGCTGCGGACTTTGGATTGTTGTCATACTCTGCTTTTGCTGTTTTTCCTGCTTCTGCGAAGAGACTTTCGTCATATTTCTGCTTCAGCTGTTGCACTTTCTGCTTCTGTTAATATTAAAAGACCTGCGCTCAAAGAAAATTTTGTGAGTTTGGGGGGGTCGATTCGCATTTGACTTCGCCACCTTGTCCCTTGATATCTGCGTGCCTGGCTTGTTTGGACTTGCAATCCTCATCAGTTTCCTACACCGCCCCGATTGAAAAGGTCCGCCTAAAATGGGTCTCAATGTAGTTGCTTGTAGGCTATGTGTATTCTTGTCATTTTCAAAGCAAGGGGAAAGTTTCCTAATGGTGTGACCGAAGCCGAGACGGCCGCCTACGTATCCACTAAGGGAATCAGGTCAAACGTAGTTCATTACAAGTGAAATTGGGTAAAATTAAAATTTCTAGATGTGGGACCGAAGCCGAGACGGCCGCCTACGTATCCACTAAGGAATCAGGTCAAACGTAGTTCATTACAAGCAAAACGAAAGAAAACATTATTAAAGCTTAAATATGAGTTTATAAATTATTCTGCTAAAATAAATCGTTTTTCCTATCCAGGCTCTAGGCGGACCAAGACAAGGGTGCAAATCCAACCAATACACCTTCTTGCTCGCATCGTGGTCGGGCCGGGTCTTCGTGCTCTTGCATCGATCTCCTTCTTTTGGCTTCGCGTGGTGCCCGCTGATAAATAATCGATTCAAAGTGAGCGGGTTCTCGCAAGCGGAACACCTCTTCCTTCGGGGTTCATTGTACTTCGAGACCTCGCTTTGCTTATAGGAACCAAGACAGTTCCGACTGCTCCGCCAGATGTCCTTGAATCACCATGTTTCTTTGGACCGCACTTTGATCTTGTGAAATATTGATGCTCGCCATTGCTTAGTCAAATATGAACCGACTTTCGGGAGTATGATAAATCTTTCTAAAAATGCAACAAACGGTGTTAGCATAAAGCACATAATTTGCAAGTATGTAGCAGATATATCGCACATTCGAACGTTTCCTAACATGCAAAGGGGACCTCTATAAGCCTAAACGTCACTTATGCGAGATTATGACGGATTTGTCCAAGTCGCCCAACTGTAATGCTTTTGTTGGAAATGGCGACCAAATGACGGTGCACTTTTTCCAATTTCAGCCTGACATGATTGGGTTTGGATTTGTCTGTCATTGTCACGCTACACATAATACGCCGTTGGTCGTTGGGTCATAAACCCGTCGACAAGCTTGGTGTCTTCCTAATTGTGGTGTCGATGCCAAGGACCGACCCACCTAAGGTAAATGCATGCATGCCCTAAAATAAGGGTGGTATAGCTCTATCTTAAGTTTCTAAGATTTGGCTTTCTGGACGCAAGGTTCCCGAGCGGACAACTCGAGTGAGAAGGCTACGCGGCCACCGGTTAGACCGGGCACTCCACGTATATTACCGACTCTCCTAAATTTGGATTCAAGAAAGAATTTTGTCGATGCACCCAGCGCACCTCGCATGTAGTGTGTGATTGTGTGAATTTTCCAGAGTGGAAGAAATATGAGCGGAATGCCAGTTTAAGGAAAGCAGTAAAGCAGGTAGCAAAAAATAACAAAATACAACACACAAAATTTAAATGCAAAATAATTGCCAAATAATTATCCTAGGTCTGTTGTGGTTAAGAACCTAAATCCCGATGAGTCGCCATTGCCGCGCCTTTTCCGCAATGCATTTATTTTTAAAATAAGCTCTCACGCTCAAATATGCAAATGTTAGAAAATAAAATAAATAATAAAATGTTTTAAAAGAATGCTAAAAGTTCTAAAAGTGCAAAAGGATGCTAACATATTAGAAGGGTTGCTAAAGTGTTAAAAATGCTAAAGGATGCTAAAATTGCAAAAGAGGCTAAGAGCGCAAAAGAGTGCTAAAAGGTTAAAGATGCTAACGTTTAAAAAAAAGGCTAAAATTTAATGGGTTGCTAGAATGCTAAGAAGTTCTAAAAGTCTAAGGGTTCATGAGTCGCCACCTAATTAATTGGGTGAATTAGGACACCTAAATGTTTAACTAGTTTAAAGTAAAACATTAACTCCATTTTAATGGTCTGCTAAACTTAGTGAGATTCCGGGCAAGGGTTCCTTATTAATCTAGAGGGAAGGGGTTAGGCACCCTCTAAGATCCGCTAACGTGCGGTTATCCTGCCAAACCTAGGTTGATTATTATGTTAGAGAAAATGCATAGTTTTAAAAGATGATGCAAGTGCTTCATAAGAGAATGCGTTTTGATAAAAGATTTACAAGTCCGATGCTACTAAGGCGCGTAAGGTTTAAAATTATGCATTTATAAAAATAATAATACAGACTTGATGTATGTACTAAAGATATGCATTTCATTTTACAAAATCAGTTTTGATTAACAACATGCAAGGTATGATATAAAGATTCCATATTTTTTACAGTTCGATAATAAGAAGGTAATTTTTATTCAAAGATTAATAAGATTAGAGCTATAAAATACATATAAAGTTTAAAGCATGCCTTATATTATTTACAAAAATATGTGATGCAAAAATGGTTATTGTTAATCGTATTTATTTACTTAGTTAATCTTGGTTATGATATACCCTAAGTAAGAAATAAAGTGTTGATTTTATGATGCAAGTTAAATTGTTTAGATTATTTTGTCAGAATTTAGACATGCTTAATAGTCCTAAAAGACAAATGAAGTAGAAGTGCATTTCTGATTATGAATTACTTCCCCACCTTATATGTTTGAAGGCTAATTATTCTAGCTATCCTAAATATTACAGAAATAGAGTAATTAAATTACAATAAACAAATAAACGAATGAATAGTGAGTAAAGAGAGGATGGGATTTAAGAATGCTCTTTACGCGGATGACGACATCCTATTTGTTTTCTAGGAATTCCTGAAGCGGGAACGGGAATGCGGATGTAGATGCGGGTGTGCTATTTAATTAATGCTCAATACTTTAGAATGCGACGCTATTATTTAAAATCTTATTGTTATGCATTATTGCGAAGTTAAATTAAAATTGAATTGAGTTTAGATTAAATTATTTAAATGCCGAATGCAAGTACGATATTTAAGAATTGTTTAAAGCCTTATAAATGCGACGCTATTAAATGCATATATTAGATTAAAATTGATTTTAAATTACAAATGATTACTAATAAATGCGGCTATGCTACCTGACACGACGTTATCGCTAAATTATTTATTTTAGGCCTTTATTAATTATTTAAAAATTACGACAAAGCTTAAAGTTAATAAATGCAGGCGCGGGACTCTAAATGCTTAAGACTCTACGTAAGACGCGATGCCATTATTAAATTAATTATTTATGCCTGTATTTAATGTTTTATTGTTGTATTTTATTATAAAAAATCCTAAAAAATTATTTTACAAAAATTAGTGTAATTTTATGGTTAATGGCTGGACGGGAGGGTCAAAATTGGGTGTCAACAGCATGTTAGGGAGATGACTCAGACATTTCTTTGTTAGTCAATTCTTACCAATCTTTTCTATTCCTGACATTAAAAATATCCCTAGTCAGCCCCGTTGAGCCTAAACATGAAACTTTTTCTTTGACACCCTATATTCTCACACTTGTGTCATAAGTAAAAATGTGAAATGGTTGGAATAGAATGTGTTAAAAAAGAGACAAAAAGAGTGAACAAGTTTGATGCACCCCAATAAAAAGGTAACAAGAAATAGGCAAAAGCCTAAGTTTGGGGGTGCTTGTTATTCATAATACACTTCACTCTCTCAAAACAAAAGAGGAGAAAGATAGATATGAAGTGAAGAATGGAAATCATAAAAAGGGGAAGAATTGAAAAGCAAAAGAGCTTATGGTACAAAAAATGAGCCTAAATGCCTATTTTTACCTACCCATGCCTAAGCCTACATTACAACCCTGAAAAGTCCTGAAGATCTTTTATATGCATATTCATGATTAGTGGAGAATAGCAAGTAAAAATGTCATAGGATTTTTGAAATTGACATGCATAATTCAGTATTCTTACTTCCATTAAGTATGATTAAAATGAGTTTGCGAAATATCTAGCTTAATGTGTTTAGAATGCTAAAAATTCATGTTATATGTTCCTGCATATTATTCGGTTAACCTTCATGTTTTTCTAAGTAACACCAATGCAACAAAGTGATCAATGTCGTTGAGTCTTCTATTTTTCTTTCTCTTTGTGTCTTTATTTCTTTCTTTTTGATCTTTGCTTGAGGGCGAGCAAATGTTAAGTTTGGGGGTATTTGATCAGTGTATTTTATATACACTTTTTGAGTCGTTTTTAGTGAGTCTTTTGTCCATTTTTATACAAATACGTGTCATCTTAGGATATATTTTCTTTCTTTTGAGTCATATTGGTTAAAGTGGCTCATTGGCGGAAAAGGAGCAAAAAGAGGGCAAAAACGGAGGTTCCAGAGCTCGAAATGCGAGAAAGTGGCGAACCAGGCACAAACACGGGTCAGGCCACAAGGCGCCCAAATTAAGAGGGCTAGCCACTGGCTAGAAGATTCAGAGGCTTGCAGAAGTTCCGGCCATGCGCCAACAGCTACTGACGCGGAAAATCAGATTTCTGAATGAATTATGGACCAGGCCTGAAGGAAAACCCTGCACTCGTTTTTGAAATTATAAAAGGAGAACCCTAGAGCAGTTTTAAGGGTTCCCTTTCTTGCCAATTGACAACACATCTTGGAGTTCAAGATTGGAGACCATTCTTTAGTAATTTCTTGCTTTTCTTTTACTTTGTTTTTCAGTTTATGTTGGATATTGAATTAGTTCTTGTCATGTCTATGGCTAGGAACTAATTCTAATATAGGGCTTTCCATGTCAATTCACTTGAACCTTATATTTATGAATTAATGCATGTTTGTGGTTTTTCTTTCTAATTGTTGAGATTTATCCAATATATGTTTTGATTGTTTGGTAATTACTTGATCATTAATTATCATTACTTATATGATTTCTAATCGAAATTCGAAAAGGAAGGTTGTGAATATGCTGTAGTTGGGTAGACATAGGTTGAATCGTGGATGAAAATACCCCGATTACTTGTGTAGCATTAATAAGGTTTTTGTTCTTAATCCTCCTCTAGAGTCAACCTTATCACTGAAAGGTAGAAAGGTGTTGTACTAGGGTTGAGTGTTTATATAACCTTAACAGGAGTATAAAACGGATTAGTAAACCTGCTATCTCCAATAGAAGAAGAACCATAATTAATTGCATTAATAAGTAAGTTAAGCGGATATTTGAGGAGATTTGGAAGCCTTATTTCCATCATTACTGAAGTAAACAGCATAGTTAATTAGTTTTCATAATTAGAATCATAAACAACAACTCAATTATCGGTCACCAAATAGATAACAAAGAATAGAAGTTGGTACTTGAACACTAATCCCTGATGACGATAACTCGGTCTTCCAAGACTATATTACTTGACTCGACACGTGCACTTGCGTTTAAGTGTGTGCATAAATCGCGCATCAGCACACTATACAAGACTCATGTGAAGATATGTACAGACAACCTTAACGTAGCAGAGGAGTCTTCTCAAAATTTGTGGCACCAGAGACTCGGCCACATGAGTGAGAAAGAGTTGTCTACCCTAATAAATAATGAGCTTATCATCGTTGACAAAGATGATGCGCTAAAACCTTGCAATCATTGTCTATTTGGTAAGCAACACAGAGTCTCGTTTAATTACTCTTCAACGAGAAGATCAGAGTTGCTCAGTCTGGTGAACTCTGATGTTTGCGGTCCCTTGGAGGTTGAATCACTAGGCGGAAACAGATATTTTCTGACATTCATTGATGATGTTTCTCGAAAAGTGTAGGTGTATTTCTTGAAGACGAAAGACCAGATGTTTGAATACTTCAAAATATTTCATGTCACGGTAGAACGTGAAACAGGAAAAAGTTGAAATGTCTCAGGTCAGATAATGGAGGCGAATACACTTCCAAGGTGTTCGATGCGTATTTCAAAACATACGACATTCGACATGAGAAGACGGTCCCACGCACCCCTCAGCACAACGGTGTAGCCGAAAGAATGAATCGGGCAATCATGGAACGTGTTCGGAGTATGCTCAGTATGGCTAAAGTGCCAAAACCATTCTGGGGAGAAGCAGCCAAAGAAACTTGTTACCTGATCAACAAATCACCATCAGTACCACTAAATTTTGAAGTTCCGGTGAAACTGTGGTCTGGAAAGGATCTATCATACTCCCACTTGAGAGTATTTGGTTGTTTAGCGTATGCACATGTATCCAAGGAGCTCAGAGAGAAGCTCGATGTAAGGACCACTCCATCCATTTTCATTGGCTATGAGATGAAGAATTCGGATATAGATTACGGGATCCAAAGAAGAAGAAGGTGATCAGAAGTAGGGACGTAGTGTTCCATGAAAGCCAGACAATAGAAGACATTGAAATGTCCACAATGTCTCAGAAGTCAAATATTGGTGCTCAAAACTTAGATGCAGTACCAGAATCGTTCATGAGAGACGATAATATAGTGCCAGAAGACATGCCAGAAGCAGAAGATGAGATAGAAGAGGGTGCTGCGCAGGGGGAGCCACACCCCGCTCCGCTAAATGTTTCAGGACCATCACAAGGCCCAGATAATGGTGATGAAAGTATATGTATGTCCTAGAGACAATCTGTATTAGGGCACAATGTACTTTATACACATTCGTATTTATATTAATGATGATTAATATTATGGTATTTGCATTTGTTGAATTATTAGTTGATTATTTATAATATTCTATAAATGCATCTCTAGAGATTACGTGTTTATTAATGATGTGAGAATTAATGTTATAACATAACTCTTAAATTACCTCGACTAATGATCATCAAAATTGAGATATCGATGATATGCGATACGTCGACATGTGATCTGCATCATATCCTTAGGGGATGTAGCATGTCTTACTTGTTACGAGTTATGGCAACTCGTGATGGACACATAGATACTTGTTGAAGTATTGGTATACCCTGCTGATGCACTATTTGTTATATGTCTATAATGTCATCGGCATGTGGGAGATAGAAGTCCTTAGACTTGAGGTCAATATCATCTTGTTTACGGAGTAATGTACTTTGATCATGTCCTAAGCTCAAATGTCTTATATGTTGAGACGCGGCTTGTTTTGGGTGAATTACGAAGTAGATTAAAGGTGGTATGTGAGCCAAGAAAGGATTCATTCCTTGAATTTATATTCGAGTGAACACTCATGTACTCATATGGTATTAGGTTCACTAAGTCATTGGCCAATGCAATGGACATGTCTGTGATATAGTCCTGTTGTCAACTAATATAGATGAGTTATAATAATCAAGTCATTTGGATAGACACTTGACAGATCCTAAGCTTGATTGAGTGTGTCATGAATGAAATGATTTTATCTTCCCACATAGAGGTTCAGTTCATATATTTTGTGTAGCTAAACTTTACATATTGGGCTCGTCTTCCGGTGCAGTCTAGGAGTTCCGTAAGGATCCTTATATAATTAGTGATGATATGTAAAGGCCTGAAGGGTAACACTAAGTCAAATGTTCCGTCGATTGAGGGATGTAATTAGAAGGAGATACCTATATGTTCGGTTGATGACCGAGATATTAAAATGGGAAAATGGGTAGAAAATAGGACGGGACCGCGGTGTCCTGATTCAGGACCGTGGTGCCTTGATTCAGGACCGCGGTGTGAACACGCAGCAAGACCGCGTTCCTCTTCATCGAGGACCGGTGCGGGGACGTGGCCCGACAGTCAATTTTGCCCGTTTGTTTCTCACGGACTGCCCTCATCGAAACCCTTGAGCTCTTATTTTATCCTATAAATAGGAGGCTCTTCTTCTCATTAGATACACCCAACCTAAGAGAGGTAAATCTCTTCTAAAGCTCTGTCAAAATCTCTAGCATTCCTGACTTAGCAAATTACATCACAGTTTCAGAACTTACAAATCGAAGGACTTTTGCGTGTGTACTCTCGGACTACACAAAGCATCGAGAATCAACTGCTTGGCTGATTGCTACAATAATGTAAGTATTTTGTCGAGGTATTACATTATACTATGTGTTTTGTATTGTTCATTACTTATCATACTGCAGTTCGACCGTCGTCGGGCTTGAAACATAAATTTTCAAATTCCACTGCGTGTACGAACCCGACGTAAACACCTACAGGTGAATCTCCTCAAACTGTTCTGGAAGTTCATAGGTCTGATCGAGGATGGATTCCATCTAGAAGATATACAGAATCCGAGTACCTTCTGCTTACTGAAGATGGAGAACCGGAGAGTTTCCAAGAAGTAGTATCTCATAAGAATAAAGAAAAATGGCTTCTAACAATGCAGGATGAGATGGAATCTATGCAAAAAAATAATACTTATGAGATCGTAGAACTTCCAAAAGGGAAGAAGGCACTGAGAAACAAATGGGTGTTCAAGCTGAAGAAAGATGGCAGTGGAAGAGTGGTGAAATATAAAGCACGATTGGTAGTCAAAGGATTCCAGCAGAAGAAGGGAATTGACTTTGATGAGATCTTTTCACCAGTAGTCAAGATGACGTCAATCAGAGTTATACTTGTCTTGATAGCAAGTATGAACTTGGAGCTTGAACAGATGGACGTGAAGACAGCTTTTCTTCACGGAGATCTAAAAGAAGAAATCTATATAGAGCAGTCAGAAGGTTTTGAGGTTTCGGGTGATAAGCTCGTTTGCAAGCTTAAGAAGCTTGTACGGTCTGAAGCAGGCACCAAGACAGTGGTACAAAAAGTTTGACTCGTGCATGGTGAGTCAAGGCTACAAGAAAACTGATGCAGATGAGTGTGTCTACATTCAGAGATTTTCAGACGGGAATTTCGTTGCTCTTCTACTTTATGTAGACGTATTCTGATCGTAGGAAAAGACGCAACGAAGATCAATCAGCTGCGAAAGAACTCTCTAAGTCTTTTGACATAAAATACTTGGGACCGGCTCAACAGATTTTGGGAATGCAGATTTGTTCGAGATAGAAACAACCGACGGTTATGGCTATCTCAGAAAAAGTACATTGAACGGGTGCTCGAGAGGTGCAACATGAACAACGCCAAATCAGTCAGCATTCCACTTGCCAACCATTTCAAGTTGAGCAAGAGTGTATGTCCTTCATCCAAGGAAGGGATCGGAGAGAGTCATCAGTACCGTATTCTTCAGCAGTTGAAAGTCTAATGTATGCAATGGTGTGTACAAGACCACATATTGCTCATGCAGTGGGAATGGTGAGTAGTTTTCTCTCCAACCCCGGGAAGGAGCATTGGGAGGCGGTAAAGTGGATTCTCAGGTACCTTAAGAGTACTACTAAAATATGTATTTGTTACGAGGGAGCTGATCCAATCTTGGAGGGCTATACGGATGCAGATATGGCCGGAGATATTAATAGTAGAAAATCTACTTCAGGATTTATCTACACTTTCGCAGGAGTTGTTTACGGCAACAAGATCGCAGTAAGTGTTGCTTTATCCACAATGTAAGGTAATATATTGCCGCTACAACTGGGAAAGAAATATTGTGGCTAAAGCAATATCTCCAAGAATTTGGCATCAAACAGAAAGACTACAAGGTATATTGTGATAGTCAGAGTGCTCTGGATTTGAGCAAGAACTCTATGTACCATTCCCGTACAAAACATATTGATATTCGTTATCATTGGATACACGAAGTTATGGATCAAAAACTATTGAGACTAGTTAAGATTCATACAAAGTCCAGCATATATGTTGACGAAGGTGGTCACTCGAGATAATTTGGATCTATGTAGAGACATAGTCGGGATGCTTGTTCCGGATATGGCTGGAGGGGGAGAATTGAAGAATTCAATTTAGAATTCTCCAGCACACATCCTTTGGCCAAGCAACCAAGTTTGAACAAAGAATAAGTGGAGAATTTGGACAAGGAAGGAGGAAGCTTCATCACCTTCTTTCACATTGAATATTCCACCATTCACACCACCTTCATCATCTATAAATAGAAGTCTCCCAATTCATTGTAAGATCATTCCTGGTAAGTGAATATCATTCGTTGAGAGTAGAGAGAGATCCTAGAAAGTGATCAAACAATCTAGAAAGATTGTGAGTGAGTTTTTTTTGAGTTTTTGTGAAGTTTGTAATCTTCGTGTAATTTTATTCAGTTGATATAAAAGTAAATATTTTTCTCTCAAATCATCTTTCTAGCACCATAATGATCCTGTGATCCTCAACAACATTTAACCGCTATAGACTCCGACGTACTAAAGGCGTTGTCTGTCTGCTGGCCTTTCTATCTAAAGTTTGTTAAATATAACTGATGTGAACAACTTTCATGGATATGAGAAGATATATTACTGTTGGAAGATGCGGATGTTGCTTCTAAACAAGAGACTTTGGAAATATTGCTCTCTGTAACTAAAAAAAAAAAACGTGAAGATGAAGGTAGTACCAGAAATAAAAGAAATATAGGTTCTTGATTATGCCAACCAAAATGAATTGAAGGACAATACTCTTTTCTTTGTGTATCTTTATTTTTCTGTAGTTCTTAAGTTATATTTGGGCCTATATTCCCCAAAAGATGATGGCTGATTGGTTGAGACATATGAGTAATAACTTGGAGATTCCAGGATTTCAATCTCAGCTACAATACTTAGTATGAGCCCATCTAATCCAAGCTTAGTGGGTGCCTGTGCTTGTGGGCTTTATCAGTCGTCCGGTGGATTAGTTGAGGTGTTCCAAGTTGGTCATGATACAGTCCGTCATTTAAAGAGAAAGTTACCTTTGAGCCTTGAAAGGGAAGAACTAAAGTTTGATCTGAGATAGGGATGGCCATAGGGCGGGCGGGTTTTAATATATTTTTTTTAATCATGCCGGGCGGGGGCGGGTTTGTGGGTTGGGACATTTAAATCATTAAACTTAAACTAAAGCCTAAAATCTCAAAAGTATGTACGCTTCTAGACCTAAACAGGATAATTAATTAATGGCAGTGTATTATTCAATTAATGATAGGTGTGGTGAAGGTTAATCATTTCATTTTTTGAAAGTTTCAAAGTGAAAGTGTGAAAATGCACATTCTTTCCTATTGAACTAAAACGTTCTGAAGTACTACTAGTTGTTGTAAAACTGAGAGTGAATTAATTAAGTTGATGAACTCAAAGAGCCAAAAAAGACCAAATACAAATATTGCATAACAGCTGAAGTCTTTCTGCACAACCAAGGGAAATACTGCATTAAGTTCATGAGCTTTCTAAGGTTTATTTTAAGGATCCACTATCCTTATGTATGTGAAGTACTGTTGTCGAAATTTCCATTGTTTTGAAGGACTTGGACTTTCCATCTTAAATTTTGTATAATATATTGAGACACTTTAATATATAGAATGGAATTCTTATACTAGTATTCTTTGTGATTCCATATGCAAGAGAATATGGTCGTTTGTTTTGAGGATCAAGAATATGGGAGGTGCTTGAAAGGGTATCCAAATGAAGATGAGAGTTATATAACTAAGATGTACGTCAATTTATCTATTACTTCCACATCTTCTGTGTTGAGTTGTTTTCTACTTTATAGTCAACTGCTAAATACTGTTTCTACTATTTCCACATCTTTTGTGTTGAGTTGTCTTCTACATCATAATCAGCTGCTAAATGCTGTTGGATGATTTGTGTGGATTCTCGCGTGATCTCAAATACGTGTCCTCATGTTTTGGTTTCAACCTCGTTGCATCATAAATGTTTTATTATAGTCCTCTGGATTGCCATATCTTGATACTTCACCAACAACAACAACATATCCAGTGTAGTCCCACAACGTGGGATTTGAAAAGGGTAGAGTGTACACAAACCTTACCTCTATCTTAGTAGGTAGAGCGGCTTTTTCCGCGAGACCCTCGGCTCAGGACAAGCAAAGAAGAAGAAAAATAGTCAGACCCGGTTAAAAGGTTAAAGCAGTATGAAAAAGAAAAAGAAAAAGGAGCAGTGACTATCGCAGATAAAAGAGATAAACCAAGTACATTAAAGAACGCATAGCAGAAGAAATAAAACAACAAAGACCTATAAAGCAATACTACACCTATTCGTTCGTATGATATTCTAAGTGGGCCTACAGTAAAAACACTATAACTATCCGTTTGTGAGTGTCTGAGAAAGTAATCCATATGCGGAAAATGTACTCTTGTTTCCTAGTTCCAGGGATTTCATGAAACTAATCTGTGTGAAGACAACGTGATATTATTTCCTCATATGAATTTCATAATTTAGTAATATACATATTTCCTCCTGTGAAAAATAAAGGAAGAATTTTTTTATTGATGAGATACTGAATACAAGACAAACCTATTTATAGGTGTCAACACAATACACATGATATTTACTTACGTCTGACAATATTGAACTTGAGAATTTGACTCTTAACATTCTAGTTCAGGAACACTTCACTTCTAACACCACTTTTCAAAAAAAAAATGTCTTAGTGTAAGTTGATTATTGTGCATAACAAGTATCTTGTTAATTTTGTTTATAAAGTGAAGTAATAATATTAAGGAAATCAGTTCCAAGAAGGTACTGTACAGATTACAAGAACTCAGTACTTGATCAGGACCTAGACAAAAACAGCGTCTAACAGGTCCATGAAATCAGAAATGCTACATACAATTCTCCTCTAAGCCAGCAGAACAGGTTCTGAAACATTTAAAACCTTTTTCTCTTCAAAACATCTTTTCTCCCTCTTCTTCCATACTGTCCAGATGATACACAGGGATTAACTTCGAATTGTTCTTCAGTCTTCTCTTTACACTTTGTCCTTGCCAACAGTTCAGTAAGCTTTGTGGCATCACCCATTGAACTCCAAATATATTTAGAAATATAGGCCAGATGCACCAGGTTTGATTGCAATATATCAACTGATGATTAACAGATTCAGCAGAAAATTCACACAAGAAGCATCATTACATAAACTGAATTCCCTTTTCTGCAAATTATTCTGGGTCAAGCAAGCTTCATAAACTGCAACGACCCAAAACATGCAACTTTTGTTGGGGCCTTAGTTTTCCACAACAGTTTCTAGGGCCGGAATGTCTCTGAATCAAGATACTGATCTTGTAACCATTAAAAGCCAGAATTCACCCTATATCTTCCCATATTATTTGCAAGCCAAACCCGAGTGTCTTCCTTGTTTTATTCAATAACTATTGTCTGCAGTTTCTGCAAAAAACACTAGCTTCATCCAGTTCCCAATCATTGAAGTCTCTTCTAAGCTAAAATTTCCACCTGTTTTCCATAAAGCAGTCAGCCATCAAACAATCTTATCATCACTAGGCTATAAATGACTGGAAATTGATCCTTTAATAGTCCTTCTATAGACCATCTATCAGTCCATAGTTTAGCTTTCTTCCATTGCCCACCTTTAATTTAATATTACTCTTAAACTCTCCCCATAAACCTGCTATTTGTGTCCACATGCCAAAAGAGTTTTTCGCATGCTTAGGGTTCCAGAAGCCCTCCCTTCCATACTAAAGCTTAATAACTATATTCGATAAAGCATCAATGTTATCACCAATCTCCATAGCCACCTATAGAGGAGACTCTTGTTTCCTCTAAAAAGTATCTTGTTTCCTTGTAACACTACCACCTATAGAGGAGACTCTTGTTTCCTCTAAAAAGTATTTTGTTTCCTTGTAACGCTACGGTGGTCCTGCTTTCAGGAATTTCATAGTTCGTCATTATAGAGATTTTCCTTGTTTCAAGAATTTCTTTAGTTTCAGGGAAAGCTAATCATTTTGTGTATCAAGTACCTTGTTTCCTCAGAATGGGAGGTCCGGCAAGATAGGGAGGGTGGATATGAGGGAACTGGGGAAGGGAGACGACGGAGTGGGGGGATTCTCTTTAGCTTGTATGTTTGAATTCTAATACTTTATTACATGTTAAAGTTGTATATTTAAGTCATTATGAGTAAAGGGGGAGCAAGGATACCCCGACTCATAAGTAAACCTTAGGCATTAACGCATCAAATATTTGTTCCATATTGGACTGACTCGTACATTATTAGTGATAGTCTAGTTCCTATTTTTAGTAGCCTTATCAATTTCCAGGCTTATTATTGACTTCGCTAGCGCAGTAGACGAGTTCACATTGAAGCACTTATATGGGTCTATAGGGCCTTCAAGGTATTGTATTTTCTGAATCTTCTTTTAAGCTCTTTTTGCATTTAACTGAATGATATCAAGGTACTTTGAACTTGTAATATACATTTACTTGAAAATCCTAGTTAGTGAGTGCTTGTTTTTTTTTTTTGGCTGTCCCCTTCAGAGTGCCATGGTACAACATGCCTTCTAACTAGGATCAAAGACTCTACTTATTGGGGAATCATGGTAGGCCAGTTAGTTGTCTACCTGACCTTCCTCCTTGTTGATGAGGGTTCTGCTCCCCACCTTGTAATCCCCTCCCCAGTTTCCCCTTTCCCTCCCCCTTTATGTATAATAAAAAATTTGGAAAAGGATTACAAAGACTACTTATTCGCCTGATACAGAATTCAGATGTCATTTCCAATCATGGTTGCGTACCATCAGTATGCAAATTGAGGACACTACTGAGTTCTTTATTTGTTACCAGTAATTAAATGTGGTGTGGTCATCTTTATAACCTTGCCTATTATTTGATATGAGATGAGGAGCATGCGACAACTTTATGTTGATCTCTCTCTCTCTCTCTCTTGGTTTCCTGGCTGAATGTTACTTTAGTATGTATATATTTAAGTAAACACACACACATTTTATCAATAATCAGTGGCTCCTCCATACACCCTTGTTATCTGTTTATGCTAGCATATCCAGGACATACTTGTAGTAATCTTAAATGGGTTGATCTAAAGGTGTTGGTATGTCAAAAGCAACAAGGTTGACACATCATGGGACACGCAACCCAAAAAAAAACATTACCATAATGGTAAGTGTATGGTTGTTGGAGTGTATCACTTATTAATTAAGTTCTTCTGTTACTCTTGCTAGTGTTAGGTTACTAGTTGTCCATTTGATCGTCATATTTTCAACCAAATATTTATGCTTAGTGTATGATTGAATATTTCTGGGAATAGTTTATGCATAAACCCCATAAGTTTTCAGACTTCTCCTTACGAAATCACCAACAGTTCCTTACAAATGAATTACGGATTTTTTCCACTTGTATTAGTATCTTTCTAAGACAACAGATATTTGCTCTGATCAATTTGTGCTACTTGTTAAGTTTAATATAGAGGAAAGGAGCTCCACACTTTTTACGTGATTAGTCTAATGATGGGAGCATTAAAAAATAGTGTTGGTTTGATGTATTCTACTTAGTTATTCCAGTCAGGTTAACATTCTGCTAAATATAGCTGCAATGCTTCTTTTGACAGACCCAGATCTTTCATGGAAAAGTGTATTCTGAGCCCTGGAGTTGCCTCAAAACTTCATCAAACTAAATCAAAATATGACCAGGTAAGGTGTCTTCTTGCTAAATCTTATTGGTCCACATTCTGTGTGTTGCCTGGGTTTTGTACAAAAGATTTATGTACCGCCAAATTATCGAGTCTTACTGTATTTCGTTGCCAAATTTGAGTTCGTCGAAGTTGTAGGCGTTTGACGTACCGCCACTCGTGCGATAGGTATATCCGTTTTATCCTGGAAGGAAGTAATCCATAACCTCAGGTACAGTGAGGGAATTAAATTCTTTAAGGACAGAATTCTGTGATCTCGGATATTTTCTCACTTTCTGCATTATTTTTTCAGTTTCTAATTTTCCCGTTTTCAGTAGTTGGTTTCCGTTTTCTGATTTTGAACACCGGGCATAACAGAACTAACTTCTCACATGTAATAGGAAGTAGTATGTGGTGATGTGATTCAGTGTCACATTAAACTTTGCAAAATTCTTTTTCCACATTTCTAAACATAATGGTTTTGTGGCAGTGTTTGTCTGATGATTAGAGTGAATGGTAGTGTCACTTCTATTCCACATTTGCAGTTAGAAAACCTAGTTGGTGGCAGTCGGTATTTTCAGATACATCAAAATGCTTTTTCCAATTTTATTTGCTTTTTTTTCGAATTAGATTCTAGTTTAACTACTAAATTGAATTACTAACACTTCGCATCTTTCCGCCATATCTATTCTGAGAGCTTATTCAATTTCATTGTTTTTTGAGGTATACCACTAAATATTACCTGTTTTTATCTCAGATAATCTTTAGGAGTAGGGAATGATTAGTTTCAGTGTACAGAGCTATGGGATTCATCTGTTTTCATTGAAATTCTTATTTCTTCATTCAGGCCTCAGCTTCACCGGCTCCGTGAAAATGCTCTGAAGATTTCTTTTCTCGTCAAATAAAAAACAGAATCCTCTGAAGATAGGGTTTGTATTCATGTCTACCCTCCGGAATCCCGAGGCCCTCTTTCCGTTTTCAAAGGACAATCAATGAGACATAACAAAGTTTCAAGTTGTTAGCTCGCTAACATTATTTCTTGATTGCTGCAGGTTCCCAAACATATGGGCACTGTGACTAGTACATGAATTATTACAATGGAATCCTGTAAGCTGTCTTCAAACTGTCAATGCTAAAACATACATTTGATGCATATGTTGACTACTTGGTGTTTTCCCTTGTTAATTGAGGGAGCTGAAAATTGAAATTAGTATTTGACTCTGTTTCTGTTAACTGCCTCTTCATCTCAGGAAGATCGACCAAGTGTTGAGGAGGCTCTAAAACACCCATACTTCTCGCAAAGGTGATCAGCAATACCAGGTAGGACACCTGCTCCTGCATGAACAGCTAAAAGCCAACACAACCCGCCCATCTTTTCTTGAGGGTCTATGTTTCGGATTGCTTGTTGCACATCCACAGGGAGATGGTTGTTTACACCCGTTCCATTCAAGTCTCTTTCTTGAAATGGCCTAATGGAACCCTGGGGCTTCACAAGTGCAGTATAAGGTTATTTCGTTGAATTTATTCCTGTGTCTAAGCTGGAGGAATCAGAGAAGTGGGCTGCAAAGATTGAAGAGCTGGGAGAATATCGATCTTTTTTCATTTCTTTACTACAACATGAAATTTCATTGTAACCAATAACCCGATGCCTATTCTTCAGGAGGACAAGCATGGCATATCTTTTAGGATTTAAGTTGTGTATATGAATAGTGTAAAGTTTTCATAATATCAGTGTAGTTCAAAAGGGTGTAGCGACATTGTGATTCCCTAAGAAATGCAGTTCGAGCCCGACACCAGCATGTGAGTTCATTTCTCCTTTGTGAGACGACTCATGCAAGATCGTGTGTCTCCCACCTAGCCACTGAAGACTACGATTTACCTTACTCCACCAATCTCTGTCGGGTCGGAGGGGTGGGAGCCCTGTGGACGAGGGATTTCGCCTTTTGCTCCCAAGTGTAGTTCAAAAGGTTATAGTTAATACAAAAAGTCAAACTTTACACAGAGCTATGAGAACCTTCATCTTTTGGAAGCTTTTAGCTGCATCTTTCCCAAGGGGAAATGGCGCTTGTGAAGCGAAATGCCCAAAAGGTACAAAAAGCATAAATTATAATTTACCAAACAGCGAGTCCAACAAATGACATTGGGTGAAATATCTACAATAAACTCACTTTGGAAAGGAGGAATATTTTAGCAAGTGAGCACACGATAACACTAGAGTCAACATACTAGTTACTTCAAAAAGTGTTAAAAGAAGATATAATCAAAGCAAATTGGAGAATTGTTTTCCTAAAAGTGCTTAAGTTTTGAGAAATTCTGTTTAAAAACAATGGTTGATAAACACTAGTACTACAGAAATTAAATAGCTCTATTAGAGTGTGAGTAAAGATTTTCATCAAATATAAATTATATTAACTGCGAATTTTGGAGCATATTACAAAATTTTGGAACTAGGATAAACAAGGAGAGGCTCACTATGGCATACAATGGAGGAAATTTTCAGGAGATGTGAAAAGAAAAAAGGAGAAAAAGCTTTCTCATTGTCACCCCTTCCCTGAAATTTTTTACTTTGTGCCTCATACGACACAAGTTTCCCCTCCTATTGTGTCTTGTTGCTCATTTCTTTAAGGTTCTTGACTGTTCACGCGACTATGAAGTTCCAACATTTCTTGATGGTTCGGGTCAACAGAGAGAGCAGCTCGACAATCTCGCAACGCACCCATAACATCACCTATATGCTCATGAAATGCAGCACGTAGGTGTAGAAGATGAAGATCGGCTTTAAATGCAATGGCCCTTGACAGTTCTTCAATGGCTTCTTTCTCCTTGTGGTTGTCCATCAGAACTATAACCAATTAACAACCGTTAATCAAAAGAGTTTTAAGTTCTATGCATAGACGAATTTAAGAAAATATTTGTACCATCAGGTCACTTAGAAGGCAATTACACGGAGCCAAGTATTAATTGGTAATATAAGAGGTTACACTACACTAGTTGTGCAAAAGATCTTCACACTATCCACATGTAATGAAATCCTAATAAACAGTCAGATCTCTCCATAATAACATCGTTTTTCCCGATATTTTTTTGCTGCTATACAAAATGTTGTTATAGAGAACATATATATAAACGAAAGATGAACACATGGTTGTTATAGTAAAATATTGTTATAGATGATTGGTCGTTATAGAGAGATCTGATTGTACTATAACATGTTTTGGTCAAAGAATCTATTGCAATTGCCGGAAATACTACCTACCAATGGCATAAAGATAGAGGGAACGTTAAATTTTCTCATAAAGGCCATCTTGATATACCATTTATATATGCTATTATTAAAATCAGAATGAAAGTAAGAAGAGTTCCAATTAGTAATTCCATATTATATATTATTTTAATAGAATTCAAATATAGATCTAAGTATATCTATATATGCAACTCTAACTATATAGTAAGTGTAAAGAATGTAGAACGTTCTGGCATTTTTCTTCTTCAGATCAAGGCATATAAAACTAAAAACTGAAGGGTGGAAAATGAGAGAACGTTTACCTGCAGCTCGATATCTGTAAGGGTAAACTCTAAGAGGGTCTAGACGAGTGACCATCTCTAGGTCAGCCTTTGTGTGGTCGCGGTCACAGTACTCTGATCTCTTCTCATAGGCAGATGCATTATTCTTGGCCTTCTCTATCAGTTTGGTCATCTCGTCATAAGCAGCCACCTTATCATTTCTCAAGAAATGGGCACGAGCAAGACCTTGGTGAGCCCGCGTATGCCGGATATTAAGGGCATTAATGTAGCAATCAGCTGCAGCATCCAATTTACCGCAGTCAACATAGACACTGCCAAGATTGTTCAGAGCCTACCCAAGTTCAATCAAGGAAAACATGTCACAGATACGCACACTTTTAGTAGTAGCAACTGCTAAAAAGGTAGAAGTAGCAACTAAACAAAAAATTAGTAAAGCATACGTCCCACTGTTAGAAGAGGAGACTTTGTCCTCTTTCTATGATACTATCTAAATGTTACCCCAATGCAATTATGTTGGCTAAGCATGTGATGGTATTGAACCATGACTACTCGCTGCTCTATTACCATTTCAGATGTGCAAAACTACCCTCATCTAAATGCTTAAGTTATTTAAGGAGAGATAATTATTCTACATTACTAGGGGAAATGTAGCTTCCCTGTTGTGGCAGAAGCTAATTAATTTTTCGCTCTAATATTTTATACCATCTTGGTACCTTTTTAATTTTTTTTAAAACAATTTTTGATGCGTACCTTTAATAAACTTTACCTTATCCCCAAAAAAAATCAAAAAAACTCCACTATTCCTTGTTAGCAACGTGTGCGTACATTTTAGTTGCTAATTCTATCTACAAATTTGGAGAAAATGACAAAAATGGTCTCTTTATCTTTGGTAGCAGGTTTAAAATAGTCCCTTAAGAATCACTCGAGCAGTTTTGATCCTTTAAATTTGACAAGAGTGAACGATTTCAATCTCCTTCAATATATTTACCAAACTCTGTTAGTTAAATTTAAGGACATGACCTTAGATAGGGGGTTGTGGAGGACACGGATTAGGGTAGAAGGGTAGTAGGTAGTCGAGCGTAGTCCTACTTACGCTTGCAAACGGATAGTTGTAGTGTTATTATTGTAGGCTCGCTTAGTCTATCATACCAATATGCGCAATATTGTTTTATAGTCCCCTGAGTTTGATAATTAGATTTTTGTTGCTATGTGTCCTATTTACATGCGCTAGTTACAGCTTACTTTTTCGGAATGAGCTATCATGGCTTAATCGCTTTTGATACCAGCAATTTCATATTGCTTTAACTTTTTCTCTTTTTCCTGATCAGGTCTGCCCGTTGGTCTTGCTTTGCTTTTGCTTGGCTTATTCGTTTTTGATACCAGCAATTTCATATTGCTTTAACTTTCTCTTTTTTCTGATCGGGTCTGCCCGTTGGTCATGCTTTGCTTTTGCTTTTGCTTTTGCTTTGCTTATGCTCTGTCTTGAGCCGAGGGTCTCTCGAAAACAGTCGCTCTACCTGCCAAGGTAGAGGTAAGATTTATGTACACTCTACCCTCCCAAACGCCACGTTATGGGATTTCACTAGATATGTTGTTAGTTAAATTTAATTATAACTGTAAAAATAGACGATATTTAACGGGACTCATATTTGAAAGTAAAGATTTTGTAGTTTGTCTTTTTTGGGTCTATTTCAAGATTCTGGTGCAACTTCTGGAGGAGCAATTTATGTTATTTTTTATCTATTTTTTGTATCTGGTGTAGTTTTTTTGTTGCAGTTTCTGGAATTTTGAAGGAAATTTCTGGTGTTTCTGGTTAAAACCGTTCCGGTTAAATTTAACAATTATAGTTTGGTAAATATGTGACAAAGACCAAAGTGCTCACTTTTGGCAAACTTAAAAGGATCAAAACGGCTCGTTTGATACTTAATGGAATATTTTAAACCTACTGTCAAAGATAAGGGACCGTGTGTGTCATTTTCTCACAAATTTAGCATGGTACCTAGAAATTCATTTTTGAATGGTGTGGAGATTCGGGATAGAGAGTGACATACCTGACCTTTGCGAAGCCTATCCGAAGGGCATCGCAAGGCATCCTCAAGAAGTGATATGACAGTTGATGAACATGATGCATCAAGGCCAGAGTCAGCTAAAGCATAGGCTTTCAGGAAGAATGCTTCAAAAGATCTCTTGATGCTGATAGACTCTTCTGCTTTCTGTAGACCTTCTTCACAGTGGCCAGTATCATATAAGATCCATCCCTCATAGACCAAACGTTCGTGTTCATTAGATGCATGCTGGCGAGCCAACTGTAAACTCCTCATGGCTGCATCTGGACAATTCAATCTGATAAAGTATGAAGGAGTGTGAAACAACATTGAGTGACCATTGATTATTGGCATATAGATAATCCTCTAAGAAGAGAATAAAGTAGAGCCAATCCTCACTTAGAGCAAGACGGGGAGCAAGTCCAAAATATCAGAGGTGAAGGAAAATTTTGTAGCAAGGTAATAACTATTAGGCAAGGCCTTCAATCATCCCGAACTTAGTCATGTTAAGAAGATTAGGCAACACCCTCAAGTTCTACAGTTTGACTGCATGATGGCATGAGCAGTCTTAAGCAAATGAATGAATGTCACAGAATTATACTATAATTTATAGTTATTATAATTAAAAGTGTAGGAAAAATATTTGAAAAAAATCATAACCAAAGAAGAAATTAGTTGACACCCCAAATAGCAATAGTGCAACTCCTTCATAAAAAAATGATGAAGTTCCTTATGGGACGGAGGGAATCATTTATATTATTTAGAATTACATAGTCAGGCTAGGTTTAAAACCTGCGTCATGTGAACTAAGCCTAGTATTTAAGTGGAGAAGCACAAAGGAGCGGGCCCATAATCCCTGAGTTTCGAGGGCAGCAGTTGGTCCTAGGGGTGGCCAAAATGGATTTCAAGAAAAAAATTACAACATCAGCATACAACGTTTCTTGTACTCACCAATGACAGGGCCTTCCAAAAAGAAATAAACAGACACACACACAAACAAAAGCTGACACAAACTGCACTTTTTGTAGATTTAATGAGATATAACATCAACAAAGACCCGAGGTCCAATACAATACAAGAACTATTTTGTTGTCTTCAATAATACAACAACATATCCAGTGAATTACCACAACGTGGATCTGGGGAGGGTAGAGTGTACGCAGGTCTTACCTCTACGGCTCTACCTTGATAGGTAGAGCGGATGTTTCCGAAAGACTCTCGGCTCAAGACAAAGCATAGGTACAAGCAAAGCAAGAGAAACAGTCAAATCCGGACAAGAAATTTAAAGCAGTATGAAAATAATGGTAATAAAAGAGAATAAACCATGATAGCGCAATCTGAAAAAAGAAGCAATAACTAACGCATGTAAATAGGATAAAAAAAGAACACATAGCAGCAGAAATCAAACAACAAGGGACTATAAAACAATTCTGCGCCTACTAGTATGATAGGTTAAGAAGGCCTACAATAATAATACTACAACTATCGGTTTGTAAGTGTAAGTAGGACTACGCTCAACTATCTACTACCCTTCTACCCTAATCTGTATCCACCACAACCCCCTATCTAAGGTCATGTCCTCAGTAAGTTGCACTTGCGTCATATCTTATCTAATCACCTCTCCCCAATACTTCTTCGGCCTACCTCTACCCTCCTGAACCCGTCCATACCAACCTCTCACACCTCCGCACTAGGGCATCTATCTCTCATCTGCACATGCACGAACCATCTCAACCTTGTTTCCCGCATCTTATCCTCCACTGAGGTCACCCCTACTCTGTCTTGTCTCGGATATCATCATTTCTAATCGTATCCCTCCTTGTATGCCCACACATCCATCTCAGCATCCTCATCTCCGCAACTTTCATCTTTTGGATGTGCGAAGTCTTGACTGGTCAACACTTCGCCCATACAACATAGTCGATCTAACGACTACCCTATAAAACTTGTCTTTAAGTTTTGGTGCCACATTTTTATCGCACAAGACTCCAGATGCGAGCCTCCGTTTCATCCACTCTACCCCAAAACGATGTGTGACATCGTCATCAATCTCTCCATTCCCTTGGATAATAGACTCGGGGTACTTGAAGCTTCCTTTCTTTGGAATGGCCTGAATACCAAGACTCACCTCCACGCATGTCTCATGGTCGCTCCTGTTACTGAAGTATTTTGTCTTGGTCCTAAATTATATACTCCTAAATTATTTTATCAAAAGAATAAGAATATCATACTCCTAAATTGTATTTCGTCCCAAAAGATGATGCAGACGTAAATGAAAAGCGTGTCAAAAGGAACCATTGCAGCACACAGCAACATCAATAGAAGTTAAGGATAAGCAAATTGAGAAGTGAAAAGAATTGTCAAAGAAATACTTAACGGGTCATGAGACTGGAATCAAATTAAAATGGCAATCAAATGGAGTTATCCTAATAAGATATAAACACGGTAAAGAACTAGATCTACAACCTCAATCAACCAATTAACTATGCTTCAATCACAAACTAGTTGGGGTCAGAAATATGAATCTTTTATCCAGTCTACTCTTTTTTGGCCCATTACATTCTCAAACCTTTTCCTGTCCTTTTTTTAATTTCCCTATTTGTTCGGCGCTTTAACCATTCAACCATGGATGCAAAAAGACTCATCGAGTGAAATAGGTTTTGGTATTCCTTTTTTAGCTTCTATTTCTTCCGTTAAAGGAGATTCGATAAAAGATGGAATAGGAAGATGTGTTTCCAGAACGAACAAGATACCACTTGAGCAAAATATTTGTGTTTTAATGCAAATTAAATGTTCTCCAAAACTAGGTTATCAGTACAAATCTCTAGCAAATCAAGAAGAGTCCCGGCAAGCACTGGACCTATTGTAAGCGTGGAAGAAATAAACCATAATCCTAACTAGCTTAGTATCGCTATATAGACTCTGTGCTTCCAATGTTTTTTTCTAGCTTAGTATGTATGGATCCAAGAAATGTAGGTTTTAACTAGTATATCAGAAAACGATCCCACAGGTCGAAAATTTGAGTTTCACGACAAAGAACAAGTTTCACAATCTTAAAAGATTCTGGTGAGCAGCCATCGTCTTCCTGGAAAATGTGAAGGACTTTACATGTCAAATAAACAAAAGGTGGAATTACCGGAGGAGAAGCAGGGACTGTCTGAAGTAAAGAACACCTTTTGCTGCATCAGACTCGAGCATCTGGAATATTACTGAAAGAGATCCAATATCGTCAACCGAAGACCATCTATCATACAACTGAAGCCAACAATCAGCTTCTGTCCAATTCTCCACATGTTCGCGCAGAAGAGTACGGAGTTGCAATGCTGCGACTCGTCCTTCAAACGCACGATAATCTGGGAAAAGTGTGAGGATTGCCTGTATATCACATATTGCTAATTGGTAGTCCTCTAGAGCAAGGTAAAAACAAAAGCGGAGTTCCAAGCACTCCAATGCCAGTTTGAATCCCAGGATTCTGTTTATTTCTGAAAGAGCAGCTTGAGCATTTTGCTTCCTCATCAAGGATGCAGCTCGATACATGTAGGGGTACGTCAGTGTCGGATCAAGCTCGGTTGCTTTCTCAAGCTCATCCCACCTCTTTTCTCCTTCACAATATAGAGAGCTCTCTTGATACATCCATCCAAGGGGAGCTGATGAAGAAATAATAGAACTCAGTTTCTCATATGCCCAGCGTTTATGACCCTTTGTTTGACCTACTCTAGCCAAACCAATAACGGAATAAGTGTGACCCAAATTAAAAGCAGCCTCGAAGAGCTTCTCAGCTTCATCAAGCTCTTTCCTAAGAAATTTAACGCATCCTAACCGATGACATGCGACCATTTTCTGTTGGCTGGTTTCAGCTGAGTCTACTAGTGTTCCCAAAAAACGAACAGATTCGGCTGATCTAGGATCAAGGTTCATCGAAACTTCACTTAACAAACAATATAGTGAAAATGAGGCAGAACCTATCATAATCGACCTTTGTTGCCTGGTAGTGTTGCTTAACAGTTCAACTACCTGACTGTCTTTCAGAGAATCCGGGAGTTCACGTAAAAATACTTGCAAACATGACGCAGCAAGGACGGGGGAATTTTCTTCGAGGGCACATTCGAGGAGTTCTAGAGCATCTTGTCGACATGAAATTAAAGACGCGAGCTTTCTGTCACAAGCATCCTTGAGGCTTTCACAACAAAACTTATTGGAAAATACCAACATTTCCAACAGCAGATCGGGGGATACTTCGTTCAATAAACCGGTTGAGCTGAATTCGTTGATGACCCTCAGTGCCAAGGGTGAAATATTGTTTTCAGACAAATCTATTTCCTCACATAACGATTCTGTGAAACAACCGTTGAGCATGGTATGAAATGGAGCTGAAAGACCGGCAATTTTCTGCCTGTCACATGCTATTTTCTCATCACCAATTGTAAAAGAAACAGTTCTTGGAAGTGAATCCTCATTTGTGGTGACGACGACTCCTTGAGGGCTAAATTTCTTATAGGCAGGCATTTCAGATGCTATGTCTATTGCTCCAAACTCCTTTGCACATTTGCCACAAGTGGAAAGCAAGTCAGAAATGAGCTCTTCATCTTGCTTCTCATATTTCAACCACGCCCCAAATACAAGTTTTTCATAAACTGTGCTTGCTTTCGACCAAGCTGAACGAAGGCTTCTCCTCATTAAGTTAACTTCCCCCAGACCCTTAAACACCTGAAACTGCAGCAAATAGAGATTTGATCTCTCTTGTGGCGAACATGATTCAAGTTCTTCATGGATTTTTGCTAAAACTTCTACATAATCAACAGGTTTAAAGAATGGAAGAATCGGCGGTTCCGGGACCTTGATCAAAGAGTCTCTACAAGCACCAAAAAAAGTTCCCAAGCATCAACAAAATGAATACAACAGTTGTATATGCTAGGCAGAAAAGAAATTAAAATTGCAAAATGCCAGGTTACTACTTACATGGAAGAAGCAGATTCAGATGAAAATTTAGCAAGTTTGCCTCTTTCAACTTGGAGCCATGATTGAGGATTAATAGATTTAAGATGTGTTTCTTTACAAGACTCTGAAGGGAAAAAAGTTCTCATGGGACATAACACACTAAGCAAGTCCCAGATCTCCACAGTAGCCACAAGGGTTCAACCTAACAATCCAAAATAATACAACAAACTTCCAACTTGTTGAGATCAAAATCACAGTTTATATACTTTATAATTGACAAACTCAAAATCCCTTATCTGGGAAACACCAATTTTACAGATTAACCTAGAAAAGGCACATCTACACCTACAAAAAGCTTGATCTTTACACAACAAGAATCATAAAGATTTAATCTTTAATATCAAGAATGATAACAAATAAACCTTAAACTCCCTTAACCTTTTTTCCCCACTAAAAAAGTCAGATTTAGCAGTATACAACACCAAAAAAGACCCACAAGAAGATTACTTAAGATCAACAACAACAACACATCCAAAACAACATTAAATTAACCGAATCTCTCAAGATAAAGAAATACCCTTTAAGAGCAAAGTAAAGAAAATAAACCCCACTGACCTTTTCTTGAAATTTGACAGATCAAATAAATAAAAAATCAAGACTAACCCTACTAACTGTTTTAGCTTCAATATTACAAAACAGAGATTTTTCAAAGGAATCCAAATGAAAAAAATTCAGTCTTTCACTTACTTTTTGGTGTTTGATAAAAGGGAAAGTGTGTTCCTTTTTGCACTCTACTTTTTTTTTTTTTTAATTTTTATTTCTTTTTCTTTTTTAATAGTCTGTTAGGGTAACAGCTACTGTGTTGTGTTATTGGGAATGCAAACATGGACAACTATGAAGTACAACACTGTATAAAAGAGATAAAGCTTACTTAGGATATGGTTGGACAAACTTCTAGAAAAGTGTTTCTATTTCTCAGAAGTAGTTCTATAAAAATTGTTTCTGGAAAATCAGTTAGGGTGTTTGGCCTATAATTATAGAAGTGCTTCTGAAAAACAGAAACAGTTTTCTTTTTTGCCAACATTTATGCAAATTTACTATAATATTCTTTTTAATAGATTTAAAACTATTTAAAATATTCTTTTCTATCGTATGTTTCTAAAAATTAGTATATCTTTATAATTGAATAATTTTTATTAAAATTATTTAATTGTAATATTTAATTAAAAAATAATATTATATTGTACATAAGAAATGTAACGACAATATGATAATCAATGACTCAAATATGTCCAAACCTACCCCGTCCTACTCACACCTACCCCACCTCATCCTCAAATTTTTATGTCATATTTTTTTTACTTTTATAAAAAATATGAATTTTTTTCTTCCTCTTACCCCGCCCTACCCCCAACCTCACTCCATTGCCCTACCCCATTCTTAAATTTTTATTTCACATTTTTTGTTACTTTTATAAAATATGATTGAAAATATGGAAAAAAAAATTACCCCACCTCCATCTCATTGCCCTACCCCATCCTCAAATTTTTATTTCATATTTTTTGTTACTTTTATAAAAAAAAATATTAAAAAATATGAATTTTCACCACATTGCCCTACCAATTCTCAAATTTCTATTTCATATTTTTTGTTACTTTTATAAAAAAAAAAAATGAATTTTTTCTTACCCCCGCCCTACCCCCACCCCACCCCCTATTGCCCTACCATCCTCAAATTTCTATTTCATATTTTTTGTTACTTTTATATAAAAAAAATATGAATTTTTTTCTTACCCTCGCCGTACCCCCACCCCACCCCACCTCCACCACATTGCCCTATTCATCCTCAAATTTCTATTTCATATTTTTGTTACTTTTATAAAAAAAAATGATTTTTTTTTACCCCGCACTACCCCTATCTCCACCCTACCCCTATTCCCAAATTTCTATTTTATATGAGGATATTATATGAGATTAAAAGAAATTTTGTGAAAAGAAAATGGTAAATGAATCCAAAAAAAATTAATGAATGAGCAAAAAGTGTTTCTCCAGAGCACCAAATTGGTGTTTCTGCTTCTCTTCCCATCTAGAAACACTTTTTGGCTACTGAAAAAAATGTTTCTACTTCTGGAAAGAGGGTGTTTGGCCAAAGAAGAAGCTTGGTTAAACAACACATTAGTGCCCGTTTGGTTGGGCTTTTGAATTTGCCAAAAGTGCTTTTGGAGTGTTTGGTTCAAAATAGAAAAAGTGTTTTTGACTTCCAAAAGCACTTTTGGCTTCTATTTTCAAAAGCTCAATTTTTGGACTTTTGGAAGTAGAGGTTGTTTTTGCCATTTTTTAAGCCAAAAACATTTTTTTATTGACAACCAAACACCTACTCACTTTTTGATAAAAAATTCTGCTTAAAAAACTCTACTTCTAAAAGCTCTTTTTAATAAGCTGTATCAAACAGACACTTAAATTGTTATTTTGGTCTTCAAAATTGTACTTGTAGTAATTTATTAAAGGTTGATTTTTAACTTTAATTTGAATGTATTTACTGTTTATCCAAATTTGAAAACATTTTCTGATTAATAAGAAAGAAAAAGCTTTATACTTTATGCCGGCGTTTGACCATAGATTTTAAATATCTTTTTATTTTAAATTTTTTTATTAGGTTAGGAGTTGAAAATAGAGTTGTGTTTAGTTATATTTTATAAGAATATTTGAAATAATATTCATGTTTGAATATACTTAGTAGGTGTTTAGCCATGAAAATTAAATATTTTTCATTTTATTTGGAATTTGAAGTTGGAGTTGAAGATAAATTGAGTTTGGTTATAATTTTTGCAAAGAATATTTGATTATTTAAATGCACTGAAAGTGAAAAAGGTGAAAACAGCTTTTAAACTGTTTTCTAAATTTCCATACAACTTCAAGTTGTATTTGAAATTTTCATGATCAAACGCTGACTTTCAAATAAAGTGAAAATTATTCTCATGGTCTAACGGATCCTTAAATAGAACTTCAAAAGTAAAAAAAAAACAAATTTAAAATATACATTCAAGTTGTTTTTGAAATATTCATGGTCAAACACTAATTTTCAAATAAAGTAAAAAAATTATTTTCGAAAAAAAATGAGTGATTTTTATGGCCAAACGAATCCTAAATTTGAGTTTCATATTTAATCTTATTAGATTAGACATATACCCAAAATAGGAAAATATTTTAGGATTAATTTTTTGAAATTATATAAGGTCACATTCCTCCATCCAAAGGAGCCCTCGAGGAAATCTAAAAAAGATTCCAAGTTTTCAAGGATAATCTAAAAACTATTTTTGCTTGTTTTATTATGTGGCAGTCTTTCATTATAAAATATATTAGTTTTTTTCTTTTGATGCAATGAAAAATATATAGTACTATACTTGTAGTACTTGTTAATTGTGAATAACTATTTCCTTCAATTCATATTATATGATGTTTTTAGTTTTTATATTTAGTTTATAATATAAATAATGTTTTATGTTATTGAGAAGGTGTTAATTATTTTTTTCAAGTTTATCCTCATTTAGATAAATGAATTTTACATAGACGGAAAATCATACTAAATAATTCTAGGAGCGGGCATGTCGGCGTTGGGTTGAAAGGAGGTGGTAAACCCCCTCCCGAGCTTTTAGACTTGTATTATATTCGTCCTATTTTTCGCTATATATATTCTAGGACGTCGTTTACTTTCTTTGTGGTTGTGCAAGAGAGCAAGAGAGAATTGTAAACTCAAACTTCATATTTGATTATAGTGAAATCTGCAGCGGCAAAGTGGAAGTAGCTCTCGCATTGAGGGTGAACCACTATAAATCTGTGTGTGTTATTTGTTCTTCGCTTATTTAATATTTTTTTATTATGTCGGATTTGGGACTCAAATCCTAACATAAAATATTTTAGAACTTATTTGAAGAGTACTCAAAGTAAAATAATTGAATAAATAGTTTTTTAACTTACAAATCTTTTACTTTTTTCCCGATAAAATTCATATTCTAACGCAACTTGAACTGGTATTTTTTCTCAACTTAAATTTCACTTTCTCTGGTTTTCGAGCTTTACCAAATATTGTCCAAATACCAAAGATTACATCAAGATTCTCAAGCAAACTTAGATTTAATGGGTAGCTAGGTTAGTGCATTTTTTTGTGAGAGATAAGTATTAAGGACAAGAGATGCTCTGGCATTGACTAACAGCATGAAATGCAAATGCAATAATTGTATGAAAAAGACAACCAACGACAGGCACTTGCTGCCACCTGCAATACTTAAATGTATGTAATTGTTGCACCATTTGCTCTGATTGTGATTTGTCACCAAATTCCCCTTCATCAAATATAAAACAACGCTCCCTTTTAACAACTCTACTTTTTCTTCGTGAACTGGAATCACTGTTTAGATTTGTGGAAACATTTACAACAGCATCAACAATAACATACTCAGTGTAATTTCACAAGTGAGATCTTTTGAATTTTAGATTTGAATCTAAACATGAAAGAAGTAATTGAATGTCAAGAACACTAGATAGAGTATGAAGAGTAGAGAGAAGATTTTTCTTATCATTTCTTTGAATGGACTTTGTTTGTGTTATGAATTACAATACATATGGATGTATTTATACATCATATACAATTTCTCTAAGCTCGTCTTAATCATCATAATTGCCTCATTAATCGAGGTTTTAGTTTACTAACCATAGTTAACAGATTTCTAACTAACTTAACTAAGTCCTACCTCCTTCGTTTGGAACTGCTCTTTTCCTTTTCAAAGTGAAATTGATTTTTGAATCTTGTAACTAACTTTGTGAAGCCACTGTTTTCTTCTTCCTCTCTTTAGTTTGTGTGATCTCTTTTCTTTTGTTCAACACACCCCCTCGAATTAGGAGCTATAAAAATGTTGAGTAGTCCTAGCTTGGAACATAGATGTTGATGTTGTAGTCTATTCAACCCTTTTGTCAGTAGATCAGCTGGTTGATTTGTTGTATGAATATATTCAGTTCTCACAAATACTTGCTGGATTTTCCCCTGATAAAATAAAGATCAATCTCAATGTGCTTTGTCCTTTCATGGAAGATAGGATTGGCTGCTATTTAAATAGCAGATTTGTTGTCTATGTGTATAGTGACTGGAAGATCGATCTTGGCTCCAATTTCTTTCAATAAACCAAGTATCCAAGTTAGTTATGTCACTGTTCCTGCTAAACTTCTGTATTCAGACTCAGTAGAACTCCTGGATATAGTGGATTGTTTCTTAGACTTTCATGAGATCAAAGAATCTCCAAATATAATTAGGTAACTTGTGACTGATTTCCTTGTTTGTGGACAAGCAGCTCAATTAGCATCACAAAAGGCTGATACTGGTTCTTGTGAACTACTTGCTAACAATATATCTTGACCTGGTTGTAGTTTGACATATCTAACAACCCAGAGTGTTGCATCATAATGTGATTTCTTTGGCTATTATAAAAATGGCTCAGTGTTTGAACACTATAATTTAAAGGAAAACTCATGTTCTCTGAAACTTACATTCATGTTCAGTAGAAAAGTTTTGTTATGCACATCATAAAGAATAGGGAAAATGGGCATATTTTCCCTCAAACTTAAGGAAAAGGGGCATATTTTCCCTCCGTCAAAGTTTGGGACAAATATGTCCTTCCCGTTATCAAAGTTATTATATTTGTCCATTTTTAACAGAAATGTCACGTGTACGCCACGTGGACGCCACGTGGGAGACACATCAGCAGGTGGACCCAAATCACCTCTCTCACTGCTTATGTGGCCCACTGTTCATCCGACTCCGGTGACCGGAGCAGCCAACCACCCGAGTGGCCACCACAGAACACCATTCGAGACGAAACTTATACCATTAGCTTCGTCTCGTCGAGCTCGTCATTTCTATATCAACCACCACCGTCGATTCATCCTTAATCGAGATCAATTTCAGATCAAAATTCGGGTTCACTGTTCATCGTCTTCTCCGTGTGGTTTTTTTAAAATTTCGGCGGATTCCGACGACGTTAAGGAGCGTCGGTGGTACCAATAGATTCGCCGTCTCCTTCCAGTCATTTATATACCCTCCCCGTGGTTCCATTCATTCTCTACAGCAAGTTCGTCCAATTCGATTGTAAAAAATCCTAATCGTCGTCGTCGATCTTCCGGCCACTGAAGCAACAATCGACGGTCGGTAGTGGTACCATTAGACTCGCCATCACCTCCCAGACATTTTGCACCCACCCTCTACCTTCAATTCATCCCGAAGACGCCGGTCGACCAAATCGAATTTTTCGATCTGGGTTTCGATTTTCCGGTCGTTTCAGGAATTCACGTCGGCTGAGACTAGTACCATTGTGTTCGTCTCATTATCCTCTTCAACCTACGACCACTCCCGTTGCTCGACTGCTTCAATTTCTCTGGTGGACGTTTTCCGATCAATGGGCGACAGAAGTAGTAAGGGAGGTGATGTGGGTCCCACCTGCTGACGTGTCTCCCATGTGGCGTCCACGTGGCGTACACGTGGTATTTATGTTAAAATGAGCAAATATAACAACTTTGATAACGGGAAGGATATATTTGTCCCCAAATTTTGACGGAGGGTAAATATGCCCCTTTTCCTTAAGTTTGAGGGCAAATATGCCCCTTTTACCTAAAGAATTTAACATTTTTCTACCTCAGAATATTCCATCATCACACAAGTCTTAACTCTTGATTACATTTTGTCAAACACAGTTAGATCTTTGGCATAATATAAACATTCTAATACTTTAAGATGAGAAATAGATGTGACTTTTTTGTATAACATTCATAGAGTGTAGTACCAATAACAGATGAGGAAAGTCTATTAATAAGATATACAGATGCTTGCACACACAGTATCCAAAATTTAATAGGAATATTAGCTTGAAGTCTGATAGCTCTTGTGATTTCTAAAATGTGTTTGTGTTTCATTTCAGCTACACCATTTTGTTGTCATGTATATGCATAAGTTTTTTTATGTATGATACCTAGATTAATAAATAAGCTACTGCAGAATTCATTTACAAACTCAGTGCTATTATCAGACCTTATCATTTTTACATTTCTGTTAAACTGAATTTAGACAAAGTTAAAAAAATACTGCAATACAACATATATATCTAATTTCTTTTTAAGCAAATAAATCCAAGTCATTATTGTGAAATCATCCACTACGGTTAGAAAATATTTATTTCCATCATAGGTGTGAACTTATAAGGCCCCGTACATCTATATGAATGAGATCAAAAGAGTCTGAACTTTTAATGCAACTATTAGGAAAAGACAATTTACATTGCTTTGCACAAGAACAAATATTGCAATTCTTAAGAGTGTGTACTATATCATCTGTTTGTGGATTAATCATTTTACTCAAAGTACTACTAGAAGTATGCCCTAATCTCATATGACACAATTTTATTTCTTCTTTAGTAACAACAGTTGAATTACCTTTAACATCTAGTCCTAGCTTCAAATTTCCATTAGCTAATTCAGCTGTATACACAAGCCATCTTGGAGTTTACCAATCTCATTTAACCTCCCAATGTAAAGATTTCTGAAATCAATAAAAATTAGGATAGAAGATGGTTGCACAACTTAGCTCTCCAGTCAACTTAGATATTCCCATTAAGTTAAACTTAAATTGTGGTAAATAGAATATATTGTTAAGAATACTTCTATCAGAAATTATACTAGAGCATGTATGAGTAACACACATAATATATACATTAGGTAAATGAACTTTCTTAGAATTGTTAGTGTTTTGTTCTATAGTGGTTTTATCTAGTAACTTTATATCAGACACCATATGATTTGTAGCACCATGTCTATAATTCATTGCTTTAAGATATTAGAAACTAATAATGTTTTATGTTTACTGATACATGTTGCATTTGTAGAAGATTGAGCAACATTTTGAAGTTGAGCCTAGTTAGACTGATTCACATTCTGATTCAGCAGCTAAACTATGTGCTCATATTGACTCCTTGAGAATAGAGGTGCTACCCCTATCTGTACTTGATTCATATTTCCTTCAGCATTTTGTTTAACAGAAGATCATGCATACTTCTCATATCCATCACTAACCCTTCACACCTTTGTAGCACCATTTTTGGCTTATTTATTCAGCATACACAATATAGGCAGCATGTTCCTTTCTTTTGGACTTAAAATTAAGTGGATAGTCAATCACCTTGTAACAGTATTATTTTGTGTGATCCCTTAATTTACACACTTCACAGTAAAGATTATAGTTTTTTTTTGAATTTATGAGAACCAGCCTTAGTGTACATGGTTGTTGGATCATGACTTCAACTTGCATTGTGTGCATTATTAGTGTAACCATTTGGAACTACACCTAAGAGACATGCAGACTTTGCAGACACAGGTTTTTTATTTTCATCACTTGTTACCATTGCATATGCCTTATTCACAAATGACAATGGAGTCAATAACAGAATTTGACTCCTTGCATTAATATAATTTTTATTTAAACCCATCAAGAATTGATATAACTTCTGTCTCTGTAGGTAATCTACAAAATTCTTAGATCTTGGACATCCACAACTAGAAGATGGTACAAGTGACTGAAATTTTACCCATAAAGTCTTAAGCTTGGTAAAGTATTCAGCAACACTAGAACTTCCTTGTGACAAAGTAGATATCTCTCTATGTAGATTGTAAGTCCTTGATCCATCTATTTTGTCAAACGTCTATTTCAAATCTTTCCAAACCTCATAAGCAGTACAACATTCCTCTCAGTAATCCATTAGACACAATGTTCATTAACCAATACTACATAATATCATTCACATTCACTCTATCCCAATATTCTCATAGTTCATCGCTATGATTTTCTTTCTCACGACTTTCATTTACAGGCCTAGCTTATTCCTTCCTAAGAGAGCAATTCTCATATACTTGCTCCATAAAGTATAATTTTCATATCCAAGAACTTGAAAAGAGATGAGTGAAACACCACTTACATCATATGATTGAAGATACAATGGGTGATTGTGATCTACTATTAGCCCCAAACTAGCAGTTGAACTATTAACATTTTGTGGTTAATTTGGAGTATCCATCACACCATTTGCATTAACAGTAGCCATATTTGACACTTATTCTGAACTTTTAAAACTGAGTTTGATGAATTACAAATGATCTTCTTGACTTTCAAATGTCAGAAGATTTCAAGACAGTCTCAAAAAACCAAAAACTGCAACAACAGAAGAAATGAAACAGAAACAGAAGATAAGTTTTGAATATAAGAGAATTACTGGTTGTCTTCAAAATTTTGCGGAGAAAGAACAATCAGATGAGCATTATATCATGCTCTGATACCATATTGAATTTCAGATTTGAATCTAAACAAGAAAGAAGTAATTGAATGTCAAGAACACTAGATAGAGTATGAAGAGTAGAGAGAAGATTTTTCTTATCATTTCGTTGAATGAATTTTTTGTGTGTTATGAATTACAATACATGTGGATGTATTTATACATCATATACAATATCTCTAAGCTCATCTTAATCATCATAACTGCCTCATTAATCGAGGTTTTAGTTTACTAACCATAGTTAACAGAGTCCTAACTAATTTAACTAAGTCTTAACTGATTTTTGAATATTGTAACTAACTTTGTGAAGCCACTGTTTTCTTCTTCCTTACTTAGTTTGTGTGATCTCTTTTCTTTTATTCAACAAGGTCTGAGGAAGGGTCGGATGTACACAGAACTTACTCCTATCTTTGTGGGGTAGTGAGGTTGTTTCCGATAGATTCTCGGCTCAAAAGAAGTGAAATCAAAAAGCAGAATTGAAAGAAAAATAACAACATCAAAATTACAAGATAAATGAAGCAACTGAAGGAACTAGTAATAATACAAGTTGAAGAATAAGACTAGAGATGACAGTGGATCCTGGATCCGGTCCGGATCCGGTGTATCCAGATCCATTTTATAGGATATGAATATTCAAATTTTGGACCCGACGGATCCGGATCGGACCCGGATCTGTTTATAATGGATAGGATCTGGATCTTGTCTTTGAGATCCGTATCCGGTCCAGATACGACCTTTTTATTAAATACATTATACATCTATTTTTCATGTATTTTTTGTTGCGTTTTGTATGAATTTTTTAGGATCTATGCTACATGTATTTGTGTGTGTGTCTAATATATATATATATATATATATATATATATTAGACACTATGCACGAACAATAGTGAACAAAATTGTATATCTTGGATTCAAGTTTCCGACAATAAATAAAAAATTATAACATTCGTTGAATTTCAAAGCAGAATAAACTGGTGCAAAAGATTTCAAAATCTAACATAAGATGAGTACTTGAACTTATACATAACTGCCAAATTATTTCAGAAAGACATAAAATTCAAGTTTGAATACATCAAACTAAGTTAACATAAACTAATTGTTGATTTTCTCGTAGGACTCAACCATTACGATTCCATAATGTCAATTGAAAACTTTGATTCAATCTGAATGCACTGGAAAATTCAAGCAATTTTTTTTACATGTGGATTCAGATCCGATCCATGGATCCGGATTTGGATCTGATTTTTATGGACCTGATGGATCTGGATCCGAATATGAATACAGGTATGAAAAACGGATCTGGATCTGGATCTAGTAGGATCCGATCCAGATCCTATTTGTTGTCATCCCTAAATAAAACACAATGTGAATATTAAATAATATTACTCGATAAGGAGAAGATGAGAAAAGGGGATCGGACTAGCCTCACTCGATTACCTAATATCTTTCTACTATAATCTTCGATCTTCATATCCTATATATCTAGGGTCATGTCCTCAGTAATTAAGCTAAAAATGTGAGACGTCTTGTCTAATCACCTCCTTTCAGTTATTCTTGGATGAATCAAGGGTTAATTGTTGTTAAAATGTGTGGAGTCACTTTTTTTCTTTAATCATCTTGTATCAAAACTCACTACTCCGATAGTCCGGTTGACTCGAATCCGCCCCCATTAAAGGGATATAATGCTCTCACCGAATATATTTCTCTATTCTCTAAGCTTCGAATACAAATTTTTTAATTAAAGATAAAAGAAATTTAGCCATCTCACTTCTCCAAGGTATATGTAAAACAATTAGTGCGCCATCAAAATGACAAGGGTACTACTAATAAGAAGAAAAAGAAAGTAATTATCTTCATAATGCCTCAGGGATCGTTTTAACAACTCTACTTTCCTTTCAAACCACTATTTAGATGTGTGGAAACACCTTACTTATTAAGAAAGGAATAAGAAAAAGATCCATCTCTTTTTGTTTTTACCATTTAAAAATAATATATATACACGTTGCAGTATTTTAAGTCAATCTCAATCATAGTAAAAATTAATAGATAATATTATTTGTTATTATACACATTAATTTTATGAGTTACAAAAATATTACTAAGTATTATGTTATAAGAGTATATCTACTTAATACTTCTTTTAAATTGAGGTTCTGCCTCCCCCGTTTAGAGTCCTTCATAAAATGTAATCATCGGAATACAATAATTAATACAAAATAAGTTAATAAAAACTACAACGTATACATATTAAAATTAAAACTCTTAGCAAAATCAAAAGAACATCAAACATAAATGACGTCCAAGTCATAGATACAAACTTGTCATAGTCACCGGAAATTTGTCATACACCTATTGAAATAGATTTCGTGAAAAAGCAGTTATATTCTATTTTTCAAAAACAAATCACTTCAATATATATATGAGTATAAGTTGTATACTGATCAGTGTAAATAATTTTTACACCATTAGATTATATTTATATGTTGTGCAAATACATATCTTATTTCAATATTTCAAATCTCACGTTTTAAAAAGATAGATAAATTTAGTCTAACTTGAAGAAATTCCAGACAAAGTACTAATACGTACTTTAACAATTGTTCATGATTAATGAGTGGTTGATTTCTTCTTAAAAAACAAAAAGAATACTTTACTTTAGTATAATGAGTCTTCAATCCTATTCTATCTTTTAGATACAAACATCTAAGCGGCTAAGCCAGTAAGCTACTAAAATATGGTATGATAACTAAATAATGAGTAATTTTCTAACGCACAAAAAAATCTTCAATCACAAAGATATCCAACGTAATAAGGCCACTGATTTGATTTTTCCTTATTTGGACGTGATAGCAGATTGAAGATTCTTTAATGAATTACGTATTAGATTAGAAATCAAAATTTAGAAGTAGTATTTGCTTTAAACTCTATTTTCAATTGTGAAATTTCTCTTATGTACCAAAATAGCCATTAGAAATATAATAGAATTAGACTAAAAGGTATAAAAATCGTTTAATATTTGAAGGATATTTTGGTCAATCAATCAAAATAGCCATTAGAAATATAATAGAATTAGACTAAAAGGATATAAAAGTCGTCTAATATTTGAAAAATATTTTAATCAATCGACATTTATATTTATATATTTAAAATAATATAGATATACTGAAGAGTTAATTTGTCATCTGAATTACTACATCTATATGTTAGGGTAAAAGTGATTATTTTCTCATGAAAAATAAACTTTTTGGATGAATCAAGCATTAATTGTTGTTAAGGGTATATAAAGCCATTTTAGTGTTCCGTCAAAATGAGCAAAGGTTAGAAAATAAAAAGGAGTAATTATCTTCGTAATGCCTCATGGGAAGTGGGAACTGGAAACTTAAAAAAATATGGTAATTCGATGTTAAAAAGAGTTCATCCTCGATGAGTCACCTTCTAGCTGAAGCTTAACCAAATTAATTATAGGTTGATTTGGATTTTGGATGTTATCCACTAAGTTTTTTGCACGGATTTCCTTCAAATGCATCGCTCTTTAATTTTTCCTCTTCATATATGTGGTCTTTAATTTGTGTCCATGCTTACTTATTTAATGATAATATTCAGATTTGCTTTGTTCGACATAAATTCGATAACATATTTATCTTTGGAAATTGAGTTTTTGCCCCAAGTTATGTAGTAATTAAGTTATCTGACATAAGTTGTGTAATATTTTTTAGAGTATGTTGAGTGTTGAAAGTTTTATCAGTGTCCGGCATAACTTTGTGGGTGGTAATGTGTAAAACGAGAAAATAACAACAACTATTTGTTAGAAATCTGGAAATGATCAAATATGAGGGCTTGATAAGTCGACCAAATTTTTGATTTATCCTTAAGATAATATTGCCCTGTATATCCTTTCAACGGTTGTAATGGCAACTTATCTCCCAAGATAAAACAACAATCAAACAAATGAGCAAAGGGAACTCAAGTGTTTGCTTTGGAAGAAAGATCTTTTGAGTGTTTGTGATTGCAAGAGAGGAAGACAATTTCAGAGAATTGTTGAGTGTAAGATGTCAAAATATGTTTTGCAAATGAGTCAAAGGCCTCATTTTATAGTGTTGAGAAGAAGACCCTCCAACTAGCCAATTTATGGCTTTGAATGACCATGTAATTACCATTAGTATAGAGTTACAATTCAGCCAAGTAATGACTGAATTCAAGAGCAGAATAATGAGGAGTTAATTCTCCAAAGTCAGCTCAAACGTCAGTTTTTATTCTTCTCCAACGGATTGAAAACGATCACGCAGCGCGCGGCAGCGATGGCGTCGTGGCGCGAGAACCAGCGCGGCGCGCGGTCTGCGTGAAAGCGCGCGGCCTCGGCTACTAAGACAATCTGCGCGGCGCTCGGCGCCAAAGTCGCTGCCGTCACTGCCATTCATGACTCGTTTAATCTTTTAACACATTGTACATTTCTTCCTTCATTTACCAACGTAAAACCAACGTCATTTGGCCAATAACCGTCTATTACCTTACGTCTCAAACAATTTGTATACGTACCAATATCTCTTCCATTTAAGGAAATTATGATCATTGACATTGTATGTACACGTGTGTGGAAACAACGTTTCTGACGTGTGGGGGGCCTAATTATTCGATTCGTAATTAAATAGGATTAACTATATTTCACGTTTAATAAATATTTCCAACAATCCCCTCTTGGAAGAGATTTTGGTGCACGCGTATGGTGTCGTTCTAGCAATCACTCGGCGGAACGATGTTGCATCTGGAGAGTTAGCCGGAGCTTTGAACCTTCCAAAGTAGAATATCATCGGACATATTTACTGCGCGGTGAATGTGATATCTTGAACCGTCAATGTTTAGTATATGCCAAGATAATGGTACCAACACAACACCTTTCCTACTCAATCTTTCTAGTGTTTTGTCTGTCGTGGACCGTGGACACACTTGGATTCTTAAGTACGTTCATTTGAGGCGGTCTGTCCTCGTACTTAAATAGGTGGTCTCCTACAAGATATCCTGTAATACCCCGATTGCACGAGCGTTAGGAAGCATTAAAAGTTTCCCCAACCTAACCTCAATTATCGAGAATCATTAAAGGTTTTGGAAACTTATCCTTTACCCCTCTACAGGTAGCACTTTTTATCTATCACGGGAATGACCTTGGATTATGTTTCTTAAGAAGAAATCATTATCCGAAGTGCTCTTGCTTCCATCGAAGCGCTCAACTGAACCTTTACAGTTTAGTTTTCCCATTGAACCTTATCCCTGGGATCTCCAGTCTGTAAGGTTGGGTGTCCACTATATTAATTCTTATTGATTGGGTTTTAAGCCCATTTTTCTAGACAGGCAGTTCATCTGATCTCTGGGTATTCCCTTCGTCAAAGGATCTGTTATGTTTTTCTTAGATTTTATGTAATCAATGGAAATAACACCCGAGGTGATCAGTTGCCTACCAGACTCATGTCTCCGTCGGATATGACGAAACTTACCGTTGTATATCTAACTTCGTGCTCTTCCTAGAACTGACTGTCGCAGTGGATCATTACAGAAGACACGAATTTATCCCAACATGGGACATCTTCGAAGAAATCATGAAGCCATTCAGCTTACGGATGAGTCTTGCCAATTTATTGGATGCATACGCGATATCAGGTCGAGTGCAGTTTGTGATATACATCAGACTCTCAATCTCCTGCGTATCGCTCATGGCGTACGGATACACCAAGATGTTTGTCAATCTTTTGACTTCTATCCAATGGTGTCGTTACCGGTGAACTGTCGAACATCTCAAATTTCATCAGAACATCCTTGATGTAGTGAGATTGAGACGAGACCAATTCGTTAGTTGTCTTAGAGATCTTGATCACTAAGATAACATCTATGACTCTCATATCTTTCATGTCAAAACTTGTTTTTAGCACTTTCTTAGTCTCTAGGATTACCTTAGGACTGCACCCACTGATCAACAAGTCGTTTACATAGAGAAATGTAATGCCTAATGAATCGGTCATTACTTATGCCTAATGAGTCGGTCATTTTCTCTTAATGCAAACACACTCGTCTTACTTGTTAGTAGAGACCCCTTTCGATAGTAGGGTACTATCAAATTTCTCGTGCCATTGTTTAGGGCCTGTTTCAGCCTGTACAATGATTTGACAAGCAGACAGACCTTTGTCTCTTATTCTGGAACCACATACCCCTCTAGTTGATTTATGTATATTTCTCCTTTCAAATCATCATTTAGGAAGACCATCTTGACATGCATTTGATGTATTTCAAGATCCCGCAAGGCGGCTATAGTTGTGAACATATGTATAGATGTCATAGGTTTGTACTTGTCTATAGACCCATTGGCATTGTTAGTTCTCAATTTCTGCTTTGTAGCGTTTGAATGCTTCAAAGGCTTCATCTTTACTTCTTAGTAAGTAAATGTAACAAAACCTTGTGTCATCATCTATGAAAGTCACAAAGTACTTGTTCCCCCCTCTAGTTTGAGCGAACTTCAAATCACATATATCAGTGTGTATAAGTTCTAGAGGAGCGGTTTCCCTTTCGACGGATCTAAAGGTACTCTTGGAAAGTTTTGTCTCTACACATACCTCACACTTATGTTGAGAGTTTATGTCGATAGACATCAATGATTCCAACTTTACCAACCTTAATATAGATTGATAGTTAACTCGTCTAATCTATGGTGCCATAAATTAGAAGACACAAGCAGGTAAAAGGAAGACTCAATTTTATTGATAATAGAAGGCAGTACAAGTACAGTATTTGCCTTAAAGAGGTCTTCACAGGCGAAGCCTCTTTCTAAGTAGACGACATTATAGGTGTAGCATTAACCTAAGGAGGCCTTCACATGTGAAGCCCCTTCCTATAAATGTTCTGTTTTTAGTGATTACAAACTTATTAGCCTCTAACACTAGTCTAAAACCAGCATTCACTAATAAATTTCCAGAAATTAGATTTCGTCGAATTTTTGGGACATGCATCACTTCTTTGAGAATCAGCTCCTTTCCGGACGTCATCTTAAGGATGATTACCTTTCCTACCCCCCAGCACCTCTGAAGAAGAGTTGTTGCCCATGAACAACTTCTTATATGTGACTGGTGTATACGTGGAGAAAGAGTCTTTATTGGAACAAATGTGGCGGGTAGCACCCGTGTCCAACCATCATTGCGTCGGATTCTCAACAAGGTTAGCTTCTAGCACCACTGCTGAGAATTCTTCAATCATATCATCTAGGAGCGTGTCTTCGACGATGTTTACCTTATCCTTGCCTTTATCATGTTTTTACTTGCGGCAGTCTTTGGCCATATGACCAACTTTACCACAATAGTGTCCCTTGAACTTTTCAGTTGTTTGGGATTGACCATCCTTCTGGAACTTCCGCTTTTTGCTTGGATTCCCTTTGACTTTCGTCAGATTTGCCTTAGCCTTAGCGGGTTGTTTCCTTTTTGACATGGCCTTCTTATTGTCCTCTTGAATCTGGAGTTTGACAATAAGTTCTTCTAAAGTCATCTCCTTCGTTTTGAGTTTCAAGTAATTCATAAACTCATTCCACGAGAGAGGCAACTTCTCGATTAATGCCCCAACTAAGAATTGCTCGTTGGGCTTCAATCATTCCAAGTCTAGGTGATGTAGAATCATTTGAAATTCCTGGACTTGGGATGACACACTTTTGTTGTCCACCATTTGAAATTTTTGAAATTTTCCAATGATGAACTTCTTGATACCCGCATCTTGGGTGTCGTACTTCTTTTGTAGTTTGTCCCACAACTGCTTGGCAGTTTCAATGGTACAATATACCATGTAGATAGGATCAGACAAACTGTTTAGAATGTAGTTCCTGCACATGAAATCACTGTATTTCCATGCTTCGCGAACCACCTTCATGTCGTCATCAACATGGTTACCTCGGCCCCCTCCTGCCAAATCATTTGGCTGAGAGTCCGTGTCTTCCCCAACTTGTGGAGGGTCTTCGGTTAGGAAACGTTTTAGTCCCATAACCGTCAGGAAAAACAACATCTTTTGCTGTCATCGCTTGAAATGTGCACCCATGAACTTCTCGGGATAACGTATGTTATGATGCATATGCTGATCGAAATCTAAACTTATGTCGTTTTTCAAATTATGTTGAGTATCGAAATTTTTGCCATGTCTGGCATAACTTGTGGGATGTGATGATGCATATGTCGAGCGAAATTTAAACTTACGTCGCACCAAAAGTGTGGAAGGGAAAAAATTAATGACCACACATTTGAGGGATAAAAATTCAAAACCACCCCCAAAATAGGGACATTTTTGCGAATGACCCTTATCCACCGTATATTTGAGAAAAGGGGAAACCCAAAGTTTCATCCAACTATTAATTCTGCCCAAACCATATGACGACCCAAAAGCATTACAAACATGTCCCTAGTCACTTCATCAACAATACCCTCGTTATAATTTGTAACACACTGTCACACTCCTTAAGGAGTTCCTTAATTTCTGCAGTTAAAAACACAAGTAATATTTCTGTCCATAATGCAATTTTGTATTTGTGGCTGATAACCTTAATCTTTGAAATACGTACAAAGTCTTGTCAAGGTTATGGACTACATTTTGTAAGTGCTACTTATATGTTTTTCCTTCCAAGCTAACAAACCAGCTAACCTTTTTCCTCTATTTTCCCCTCATTCCATCTCCTTCTTTTCCTTTTTCTTCCTTTTGTCTATCATAAGCCCAATTAAGAACAAATAGTGGAAGTTATAACAGTCCTTTTTTTTCTTTTGCTTAAAATTTTTCTTTCTTTTGAGATTTTATGTCTTCTTTGTTTTATTTTTTGAAATTAGGGTTATGTTGATCAAAGTGTGATATTTTTGAAGTTAAAAAAGTGCTTAGAGACAGAAGACTTTCACTCTAAATTTGTGCCCGTCGCGGATCGTTAATGTGAAAGAGAAACCAATGATTTTACTTTAGCGCATTGCTTCAAGGAGTCGGTGTATACTTAACAGTTGTGCTAACACAGAATTTCGGTGTTCAGATGGACTACAAAAAATGCATTGCTTCAGTGGGTATGTTGTTGTATAGTGAAATGTTAAGAACTTCCAATGGCTGCAGTATATACTTCTATATATATTATACACACATATGTTCTCTTTTTCCATTCTTTTTGTGATGGGAAAAGAAACATCTCTATCGTTCCGAATCATCAAGGAAAGAGGACTCAATAGTTAGGGATGACAAATGGGGTGGGACAGCGCGGGGTAGGACATGTCAAACGTTAAACGAGGCAGGACAATGCTTAAACGGGACATGACAGGGCAGGACAGATCAAAACACATTTTTAGAAAATTCTAAATAGGATAGGGCAGTTAATAGAGCAAAACTTTCTTTGTGCAATTTAAAGATATAATATGTTACGCTGGGTTATACTTGTTAGAATTAGATAAAATTTTATAGAGTTGTACATCTTTCTGTTACGGTCATATTGAGACTTTACGGGGATTAATCCGATTTATGGTTTGAAAGTTATCACTGTTTAAAGTTTCTGCCTCGGATCAACCGAAATCTGAAAGGGCAGAATGTATAACGTAAAAACTGTATAAATCGGTAAAGAATTTGAAAGTTTGTGCTGAATAAAAGTTTTAATTTTCTCTGTTCTCGACAGTTTGATATTTTATGAGGATTAATCCGACTTAATGATAAAAAGTTATGACTGTTTTAAGATTGTGTCTTGTTTCATAAAAAATTTGGTGAGACAGTTTTTATAGGGTTGTTCTTGCGTGAATTTGTACTAGTTACCCGAAGTATTTCAAGAGTAAACTTGGGATAGTGTTAGGTCTTTGTGTTACCTTCAGCTCGGCGTAAGAAATACCTTATTTGGGTTACGGTTTGAGAGTTGTAACTCTTACAAGTGGGAAGTGCGAAAGGTTGAAAGAAATGAATAACATTTAAAAAATAAACTCAGTTCATAAATTACTTAATATTAAGAAATTATGACAATAGAATGATTGTTCAAACCATTTTAAAAAATAAATAAAAGAAGTTAACAAAATAAATACCAAGTTGAAAGTGAAAAATTAAAAATAACATAAACAGGGCGGGGCAACGCAAATTTTTAAAAAATGCTAAACGGGACAGGGCAGAGCGGGTTAACATCTTAACAGGTCAAAGATTGTCCTGCCCTAACCCGCCCCATTGCCACCCCTATCAATAGTTGGTGAAACCTCAACCAACCAGATCCGAGTAAAAGGAGAAAGTTAGCCATAAGATGAGCAGCAGGTGGTTCTTTATTCTTTTTCTTCAATTTTAATATCAGCAAGATGAACATTAAGACACATTAGACCTTCTCTACAAATGCCTACAGAAATTGCGGTCTCCAAGTATCCGAACAGTTCCCTGATGGACCCAGGTATTCCTCATCCGCATTTGTCATAATCTTTTAACCTTACAGCAACATGAACAATTGAAATCATGCATAGTTAGTGTAGCATCTTTTGATGAATCTACTATTAACTAGGCGTGACAAATGGGCTAGTTGGGTTGAATTTAGGCGGGTAACATGGATTGAGTTAATAAATGGGCGGTACTGACCCGCCCAAATGTTACTTGGGCTGCAATGGGTTGTTGAAATGAGCTAAAAAGCGGGTCAAAATACAACCCGACCAATTCTTACTATGCTTTAATTGCCTTATTTTTTAATTAATTTTTTAGTACCTAATAAATTAATTATTTTTCTTTATTATGATCAAATAAAAAATAATCTTTTTGAACATATTTTGATAGATATCTCATGGATCAATTTGGGTCGGATATCAACCCAAATTTGATGGGTTGAACTAACAAATGGGCGGGTCGCGGGTTATGGTTTCATGGGTTAAGTTTGACAGGTCCACTACTAACCAACCAACCAACCTTGAGCCCTTTAGTAAGTCAGCATTTAAATTGTTCCAAAGAATCAGTCCAAATAAAGCAAGAATTTGCCTTGGTAACCCAAGTACTTCCACTGTTCAGCCAAAATCATCTGTCTTGTTAGAGTGGAAAGTGCCAAGACTAATTACAACAGGGTTCCACGTTAGCTCCTTCAGAACCAGTGCCAGCAAAAGGAAAATGCAGCTACCTAAAGTTCTACACTAAAGTGGGGACTCTTGAGGACTGGCTTTCGAAAAGATTCTAAAAGAAAAAACACATTGCATGACAAGAGGACTATTCCTGGCTAGTTTTCTCTTCATTTACCTGAGTGACAACAGCCTAAATACACAGCGCTTTTGGACACAGATTCACAAGGAACAACCTACCTGTTTCCTTGTCATCCCAACTATGCAGAGGCTGGAACAGGATGTTACCTCCCAGACTTTCTGGAGCATGAAAACAAATTAGGAAGCATGAGTGTTCCCCGCCATCCAGTTTCACTCTTTATCATCTGAACAGAAAAAAGAATGTGTTATAAACTTTGACCACTTAAAAATCTCATATAGTGCGAGACATCACTTGAGCTAGCAACATATTTCTTTTTCAGTAATTTATTAGATTGTGAAGTTGATGGAGCTTGAAGTTCGTATAACTATAAGAAAGTTACAAGCAAGAGGAATGTGCAGGAATAAAAAGGGCAATAAGCAAAAACTAAAAATAATGTAATTAAAATACGAATACTTGTGAGGCATGACATGACATCTGGCAAAGAAAAAATTTAATTGACAAGAATTACAGGGTTCCTACATAAACAAGTATAAAATATACGCATGAGGGAAATAGCGTAACTATCTGTTCAGTTATGCTATTTGGGTGATAGGTCTATATCTTTATTTATAACTAATCACCAATTTTACAATCACTTAGAATCTTGCAAGATCCCCAAAACTTACATGCGATGGTTCACTTTAAAGGCAATAATAGCTCTTGCTTAAGATCACATTCATTCATTGGAATCTCAGGCAATTTCATTTTTCTCAATCAAGAAATCCCATCCAATTTTGTGATTAACATTACCAAGATGGATGTACAAACTTAGAAAGAGCAGATTAAGAGGTTGCGACACAGAGTTTGTGCAATCAATCAGATTACGCAACAAAAACAACAAGTAATTCAGGGTTTAGAACAAACATTAACTATTTGCCCAACTTGGAAAGTTTGCAGTGCTAAAACTTGAATGAATTAATTAGAGGCGAAATCTCGAATGAACTAACTAGGGAGGCAAAAAACAAACTGTTCCTTGTTGAAATTAGAAAACCGCTAGATGGTTTGCTGAAAAATAAAAACTCACCTTTTTCGTTGAGAAAAGCAGAAGCGTTGGCATTCATTTGGAGAATATTATCCATTGAACCACTTGGAGCAGGTGCAGCAGATAATCTAATTGTGGGCGGGGAACAAGTGTTGCTCCTACTTGAGAGCTCATTTGGGGTATGATTTCCGGTTTGATGGTTCAAATAGATGTCCAAGCTAGCAGATGAAGACATTCCTATCTTTCTCTTGCTCTTGAACCTTCACCTAACAGAGACGTGAGATACTGAAAGAAACAAAAGGCAGTACAACTGTTCTCGTTTCTTATTTCCATTTTGATATTGAACAGTTCAGTTATTGCAGTACCTGTCTTTCCGCTTTTCAAGATATCTTTGCACTGATGCTTTCCTGCTTGCATGGCCTTCCACTGCTTCTGCATATTATTTTTGGAGGAACAGGGAGGAGAGAGAGATGAGAAAGAAATCTATGGAGAAGTAGAGTAACATGCTCGTGATTGCTTTTCCTTCAACAAGTTCTGTTAATCATCATATAAGCATTACCTACTTCAAGTCATGCATTAATTAAAGGCCATTGATCTATTATAATGCATTGACAAAGAAATTAAAGAGAAGCAGATCGTCCTCCTAACTTTGGTAAGTCCTTTTTTTGATAAGGAAAAAAAAAAGCAATGTTGCCATAGGAAATGGTCAGGTTATGTTGTGGGCTCCACGGTTGTGTTAATAGTAAATAAAGTTTTTTATTGAAACAGGTGGTTAGCAGGAGAAAGCAGTGTTGCCCTGACTTTTCAAAAATGTCGACGGGTGCGTGTCGGATCCAAAAGTAGTGCATTTGTGGAGAATTAAACACGAGTGCGGCAACATTTTTGGAGTGTTCGGCTAACGTAGGGAGAAAGAACTTTGTTAAATCTTCTAGTTCTGCAGACTCTGGAATACCATTCAATTTAAATGGCAAAAACTTGGTTCACGGAATAACCTTCAACACTCAGTGGTATAATATCTAAACAACAGCCAAACTTATTATCTTTTCCTCCATTTTTTATATGTCTTGATAATAATGGTGTTCGGGTCAGCTTTGCACACACCTCGTCTATTCCATCGAGTACCTACTACCTCTAAACAATACAGGTACCAAGTAATGGTGCCCACTGAAGCTTGTGTAGATGAAAAGAAGTCACCTACCGTTCTTTTTTTCACTCTGTTGGGATTTGAACCCGGTTTTCAAAGTTTTCACCCACTTCATTGACAGCTAAATCACACCTTTGGGTGCTCCTCTAGTTTTCAGGCACCATAACTTCAATTGTTGGGTTGGCTGTGGGATTTTAAAATCTCTTTTATATAAATGTAAAATATTGTCAGGATGGGAAGTCTTGAATAACAATGGCTAGTAATTTTTTTAATAAGTTTCAACGATAGCTAGAGGACAGCAAGGCCAGTTAACATGGAGAAAAAAAGTCACGGCCTCACACCAACCTGGGTAAATGGTAACCTCCATTTCATTGCTCAATTAATATAAATAGAGGAGCCTAATATTCCCCCAGTTTCAGCAAAGTACAATGAGAACCCCCCCCCCCCCCATTTTGGGGGTTTCTTGGGGGAGGGGGTGCGGGACATAACAGAAAAGAATAAAAGGAAACAAAAGACTTGCCAGAGTTGTCTTCATACAAGGTGTTGCTTTCCTCCAAACGCAGGCGAGTCACTTCACTCATTTTCCCTGTAAAATTCAAATTAGTATGTTCTGTAACACAAGGACACACCTCCTCAAGATTCATGGGGAGTTGCTTTTTTTGTAGAAAATCATAATTTAGGCGGAAAAATTCACAGATGACATTTGGCAAGAGGAGGGGGAGGGGATAGTCAAATTTATCAGTATTTTGATCAAGTACATTACATGTTAGGTCTCTTTTTCAATTCAACTTTATGCACATGCCATCAAAATCCCCAATGGCATGGACTAATGGATTCACATTTCTCAATCTCTACAGGTAGCCAGCAAAGAAACAAGAAAGAACCTGTTTGCATGGTTGGCATGAGCACCATAGCAGAATCTGGACCCAGTTTAACATTTGCAGCTTGTGAATGGCATTCGGAATGTCGAGCTGCTCTGGTAGCATCCAATGGATTTTCTGAAGGCACAAAGAGTGGGCTTGCAGCAAGATGCATGATTGCTTGTGCCTAAAAAGTACGCCAGTGGCCACAAAAGGAACCAAATTAGTGAATTGTCAATTTTTGAATTGCTGTAGTTCTGATGTGCATCAAGCTTAAGGTACCTTTTCAGTAGGCACATCGTCGTAGACATTCACCTTGCCACAATAGAAGATTGTCAATTGACCTGCTGGTGCATTTCCCGAATCTGTGGTTCTGGAGTCACCAAGAAAAACCTATTAGCATTTGAACTCACTATAATGGAATTTCTAGAAATCTCAGTCTGCAAAGGCGCAGGCACTTGCAGAATCACAACTTTCCTTGAGATGCCATCTTCAATAGAATAGTTTTTAGCATAATATGAATTACAAGGGCGGAGCAAAAATTACTTCAGCAAAAAAAAAAAGAATAAGCCAAAAGAAAAAAAAATAAGAAGTGAATGTGAGCAAAACTAGTTTTATTATTTGAAGGAACTGATGCTGATGTCACACACCGTATTGGGGCGGGGTGGGCGAAATGGAGGCTCGCATTTGGGGTGTTGTGCGATAAAAAAGTGTCGTCTAGGCTTAAAGGTAAATACTACAGAGTGGTGGTTATACCAACACTATTGTATAGGGCAGTGTTGACCAGTCAAGAGTGCCCATGTTCAGAAGATGAATGTAGCGGAGATGCGGATGCTCAGATGGATATGTGGTCATACTAGGAGAGATATGATTAAGAATGAAGTTATACGGGACAAGGTGGGAGTGACCTCAGTGGCAAACAGGATGAGGGAAGTGCGGCTGAGATGGTTCAGACATGTGAAGAGGAGGTGCAAGGTTGCGCCGGTGAGGAGGTGTGAGAGACTGGCTATCGTAGGAGTTAGGAGAGATTGAGGTAGGCCGAAGAAGAACTGGGGGAAGTGATTAGACAGGACATGACACAACTTCAGTTGACTGAGAACATGATCTTAGATAGAAAGGTACGAATGTCAAGGATTAGGATAGATGGTTAGTAAGTAACATAGGGTCATCATACTTGTAGTCGTACGATTTAGGTAGTCACGTATTTTATTGCCTCTTTTCCTTGAGCCGAGGGTCTCTCGGAAACAACCGCTCTACCTACCAAGGTAGAGATAAGGTCTGAAAACACTCTACTCTCCCCACTCTACCCTCCTCAGACCCCACGTTGTGGATGTTGTGGATTTCACAGGGTATGTTGTTTTTCTTTCCTATATTCATGCATCGGGTACATTTCTTTTGAGCAGAAACAACCTCTCTATCCTAAACAACCTCTCTATCCGGTAAAAAGGTAGAGGTAAGATCTGCGTACATCCTACCCTCCCCAGACCCCCACTTGTGGGAATACACTGGGCCTCTTGTTGTTGTTGTAAACAGAGGAAGAATCTTTCCAACACGCTAAAGCATAAATTTGTAAATGTATATATAAATGGAAATGAAAGCATATACTATGTAGAAAAGAGATGACTAGAAGACTTAAATTGAAAACTATAAGTGTACACAGTATGAGAAATATGATATTCTGACCTGCAAGATTATCTTCTAAGTTTTCACATGATAGCTAGTGAAACCACTAAAGTCATATTTTAAGCTAATTCGAGAAGCCTAAGGGTTTTGGCTAAGGCAGCTGATAAAGCATAACTGCTGATGGATAAACCCATTTTTTCTTCAAACCCTTGTAGTACTCAGTCCATGCTCTTCAACACTTTGCAATTGTATATGTATATTGTGCTCAACACAACAAGCTCTACAGGAGCAAAAATGCAGTGCTCCTCTGCAGGGGCAAATTTAAGTTAAGAAAATGGGGCACATGAACCCATGGTCATTCCGAAATAAAAGATAGTTTTTGTACATATTCTCTAGATTGGATGGTCCACTTAGTTGAATGTTGAGTTATTTAGCCAAAGGAACAGGTTTGATTTCCACTTGGTAGTTAGTTATTTCTTTTTTCTCCCTTTTTAGTGGTGCACCCATGTCTTAGAAATCCTAGATTCGTCTTTACTCTTCTGGGATCTAGCAAGTGGTAGTAGAATTTGGGACACGACAAACGAAGTACAAACAACTTTGCAAATGAAACGTTGTACCCGAAATAAAATACAAACATCATTGGCAAGTAAAAATCTCTTAATGCCATGCAAAGTGCATTCATATCCCTGAAAGACCGAAGCTCTCAAATGAGAGAACATTTAACAAGCATTAATATTCACTTGCTCGTCAAATCATCAAGCACAATTCTTGCACATCTTTTACCACACCAATTCAAGGACACACAAATAAGCAAGAAACTCCATATTAGCCACTTAGTAATTAATATTGTAATCTTTTTAGTGTACTTCGGTAGGGAAGAGCCAACCACTACTTCAACGAGTAGCAGAGTCGAACTATTATTCAATAGGAACAAAGCCTCCTCTGATCAAGAACAAATTGACCTTCTTCGTTTTCGACATTTCTATATTCTAAAATAATTCAATTAAGTGCTTTATTTGTCGAGTCAATCTTCATGGAGAAGTCTCGAAAAGGATTTTCAATATGAATCCACATTCAGTGGAAATGAAAAAGCACCTTATTGGCCATTAATATAGAGCCATCCATTAATAAAAAGGTTTAATTAATTAAATAAACCAGTCAAGGAAACGGTGATTCACCTAGAAGGAACTAAGTTATTGACAACGGCAACAGAACCGGTAGCTTTATCACCGGAATCATCAGGTTTATTCAGATTTTCTCTTCCATACGGCACCATTTCTTCAGAAAATTCTACACCGGTATCCGTTCCTTTCTGTACCTACATCAGTTTAATTTATTCAATAATTAATTGGTTAAATAATAAAATTAAACAGCAAATAATCATAGAAATCGAAACGCACTCGATGTAGACTAGTGTTGTTGTCTGGTCGAGGAATGTGAAGTAGTTTTTTTTGCTTTCCGGTATCGTGAAACGGCGTCGTTTCGAGAAGAGCTTTTAGTGAAATCACTTGTTGAATCGCTTGTGATTTATTCCATGACGGCCTTCTCATTCCTGCAAGCAACGGTATAACATAATTCAGAACAACAAGAAGCATAATAATCATCGGTGATGTTAATTGAAGACTTGAATGACTTTGTTAAGAGTTCTATATCCGATATGGAATAGTAACATGAACTCTTATATGAATTTGAATAATACTTTGAGCTAGCTTTTGAGATTGAGTTAAATCTAAGATTACATTTAAGAGTCTCACATATATGTTAGGGTTATATGAAATGGAAACATAAATTCTTCCCTCTGAGTTGAGTTACACTCGAGATCTATTCTTTATATTTTCTCTCACCTTTATCTTTAAGGTAACGGCGGCAATCTTCACGAGTAAGTTGAGAAATGTCGTCATCGGTAAGTAGGTAGAGAGGTTTATCGAGAGGCGACTTGGAAATTGTTTCTTCCGGCGGCATGTTAGATAAATTCCGGTGGAAATCGGTAGTTGCGGCGGTTTGGGAGAAATGGGCGAGGCGTCGCCGGTTGAGTGAGTTGCTTTTTGGTTATTTGGTCGTAGCTCATTTTGGGGAGGCCCCCAGGTTGCCACGTAATCAACGATGTCATTATTGAAAAAGGTTAGCCCCATCTTCTCATCTTTGTGATGCCCTTAGACCTTAGATTGGGGGTCCCCCTCTTTACCACCTCTACAGCCTAATTTTTTTACATTAACATATTTGATTTTCAAAATACTCGCTTTTTTGTATTTAATAAGTTTTTTTAATTTCTCCAAGTTTAAGATTATGAGATTTAAAAGATTTCATATATTTTTAATTTAAAATCATAAAATTTAAAAATCTCCCCTTATTTTTAAAATTATGTATCAAGTTAAATTAAAACACTTAAATTGAGACGGAGTGAGTACCTATTACTCGACCTGTTTGGCTATGACATTCACTTTTTTCCCAAAAAAAATTGAAACCCCTGGTTACGGGAAAAGCAACCTAATTCGCACCCATAGTGATTTATTATTAGGTGGTGTTTGGCCAAGCTTCTGGAAGTGTTTCTGTTTCTCTTTGACCAAATACCCTCTTTTCAGAAATAGAAACACTTTTTTCAGAAGCCAAAATGTGTTTCTAGATGGGAAGAGAAGCAGAAACATCAATTTGGTGCTTCTGCTGAAGCCATTTTTGTTCATTCATTAAATTTTTTTTTGGACTCATTTATCATTTTCTTTTCACAAAATTCATTTTAATCTCATATAATATTCTCATATAAAATAGAAATTGGAAATAGGGGTAGGACGGGGGGGTAAGAAAAAAATTCAGTAGGGATAAGGCCCGGGGTAAAAAAAAAATCATTTTTTTTTTATAAAAGTAACAAAAAATATGAAATAGAAATTTGAGAATGGATAAGGCAATGGGGTGGGGGTAGGGCGGGGGTAAGAAAAAAATTCATATTTTTTAATAATTTTTTTTTATAAAAGTAACAAAAAATATGAAATAGAAATTTGAGGATGGGTAGGGTAATGGGGTGGGGGTGGGGCGGAGGTAAGAAAAAAATTCATATTTTTTTTATAAAAGTAACAAAAAATATGAAATAGAAATTTGAGGATTGGGTAGGGCAATGGGTTAGGGGTAGGGCAGGGGAGGGGGGTAAGAAAAAAATTCATATTTTCAATCACTTTTTATAAAAGTAACAAAAAATATGAAATAGAAATTTGAGGATGGGGTAGGGCAATGGAGTAGGGTTGGAGCGGGGATAAGGGATAAGAAAAAAAATCATATTTTATATAAAAGTAAAAAAATATGACATAGAAATTTGAGGATGGTGTAAGGTAGGTGTGGGTAGGGCGGGGTTAGATTTAGACATATTTGAGTCATTGACTATCAAATTGTCGTTACATTTCTTATGTACAATATAATATATTTTTTTGATTAAATATTGCATTTAAATAATTTAAAAAAAATTATTAAATTGTAAAGATAGACTAATTTTTAGAAATATATGATAGAAAATAATATTTTAAATATATTAAAAAGAATATTCTAATAAATTTGCATAAATGTTGGTCAAACAAGAAACTGTTTCTGTTTCTCAGAATCGATAATTATAGGCCAAACACTCTAACTGTTTCTCCAGAAACAATTTCTGCAGAACTACTTTTGAGAAATAAAAACACATTTATAGAAGTTTGGCCAAACAGACCCACCCTTAGTACTACTTATGTTAGCGTTCTTTTTTAGAGCGATTAGAATTTAAGTGACAATAAAATATTGCTACTGTTTTTTCACTCTGTTTTCTGACATTGCTCCTCTATTTACTCTGCCCTTATAATGATGATTTCGTGTGTTGCTAATTTACCAAGGAGTAAGGACCAAGGGGGCATAGTTTGGTCAAAGTTGAAATCCGAATCGAATTTTGAATTGATTTTTGGAGTTGGAATTTAATACGGAAATTTTATACTGTACCTTATATTTAGCTTTATTCATTAGACAATTAGCTTATATGTCATACTAAATTAAATACCCAATGTCAATATATCCTTTTAGCCTACTTAAAAGAATATAGGATTTCAAATATATCATCTTTTCTCACCCAAAATAGTCATTGCCTTCTGCAAAATGTTAAGCTGGACATGGTTTTATAATGTTTGGACTTGCATTCTCTAGCGTCTAGACTAGACTAATGCTTCTGTTAGAGAATTTCTTGATAATAGTTATATTGATGGCACAAAATACTTTATTTGGATGATTATAAATTTGTGGTGGGAATGATTAATTATTCAAATAATTTGAATATTGTTTATTCGTAAAACGGTACAGTTTATATATGTGGTTAAGTACACGTGGATCTCAAGTCACACGTTTGATAATAATTCTAGATAAATTACATTGTAATTACCAATAATAAGATTTTAAAAAACAATGATTACCCTGAGCCTTGTGATAGCTTATGGGCATAGTTGCGACAATTTGTGTATGAGAACAAAGATCGAGAGAATATGAGTAATTGTATTGTAATAACTAGAATGTGATCTCTTTATCATGGAACAATGTATCATATTTATACATGAGATACACTGGTACACAACCCACGAAATATGCTTTCATTAATACATGAAAATGAATGTTGTAATAATTAGACAATTAGTGTCTCAATAAATGCAAGTAATGCTCTATTGAAAGACGTATGACCGGTTTAGTAATGATCGCCCGTTGCAATTCAAAACAGCTTCATTCATCTTCTAGACCACCGGTACCTCGTATACTTTCCGATCTTGCTTAAGTACTACTGGAAATGTCTCAGGATGACCTGGACTTTACTCAACATCAATTGTCACATGTCTTACTATACTTCGTACAACTGTCTTATACGAATTTTGCCCAATACAAATAGTCCCCGCACTTTGCGAGCGCAAATCTTGCACGCCCGAGAAGTGAATTTGAACCCATAACCGGAGGAACCTTATACTTCGACATAAAATTTGATACGTAATAATTACGAGACTTGCCAAATAGTCCCCGCCTTCTTTCCTTCTTGAAATCTTCTTCCACCATGTCATTCACCAAATCTTCTCCTCTTCTGAGAACAATGACGACCTCCCAAACTGACGTCATAGGAAAGAACCTATTTCCCCTACGACTCAGAAGTCCGACTTACACTCCACTATTGCTGAAATCATTCATTCGGGTTTTGATTTCTCAGGAGACCCTCGTGTTCAAAATAACTATGAACATGTCAATAACTTTGAATCTAAGATTATTGTCAAGATTTTTCCTGACGTTATAGAAGATTGTGGCTTTTTCTCTAACATAGTTTTCATAACAGTTGACCCCATCGATCGAGTTCACCAACACGTTGAAGGATTTTTCATGATTTATACTTATCCATTTAACATTAGCTTCAAATTTTCCATTCCGAAGATTATCGAAGATATTCGTTGCCGGTATAGAATCTGCTTGGGCTAAATTGATCTGCAGAGTTGGAGACTAGTCTACTATATGCATATGTTAGCGGTTAGCCAATAATGTCAATGTTTCATTTTCTATCAATCATCTTTTCCTCTTCTATTATCCTAGAGTTTTTCAAGGTGGAATTATCCATCTATACCCCGGGGAATCTGTAGCCTCATTAACGCTGAAGACGACTTCGATCGTGGTTGGCTAACCCATTTTATTCTAATCAAGACACCAAATTCACCAACTTTCTTCAGACCCTTTCCAGGAAGAGTAAAATCCTTCCAGTGAATATTTTTTTACTGCAAACTTCACTTATTTGGCTTTTGAATAAAGGAAAATTCCTTTCTTACGACAAATATTGTAACTTTTCAGCCATTTTAGTTGAGCCACAACTAATTGAAGAGATTTTTGAGTGGGTGGTTAGTCTTCTTCGTACCTCTCCCGATATCATCTCTGAGTGGTGGAAAGGAAAATATCACGGTAAATCTTAGCCCTAACTCTCCTTTTTATATATGCTTCACTCCGAATTTTTCGAAATTCTTTTTTTCATTTTATCTTCTAAATTCACAGGGCTCTCGGTACGAAAATCTGCATCCTAGGAAGTTCCATTCGTGCAGCCGCTTTGTCTAACATTCTCTAGTCCCCTTCTAGAAATTGAAAGTGAAAAGCTATAGATGAAACTCCTAAGACCCCAATGGGAATTGATTTCTGTATGAGGAATCGTCACCGGCTCACGGATTACTGGAAAGAGCTGCAGAAGAAAGCTAAAGCGGGTGTTATTCAGATTGATGAGGAGGAGAACGCGAACAATGACAATACCAGCTCTGGGAGTCCCCAATGAGATGTTTCGGAGGTAGAGATATCGTTCTTCCTGATGACCCTTCTAAGCATAACTTAATCTCTACTTCCGGTATTGAGGCCGGAACATCTGCTTCTTTCATCGGAAAATCTCTCAATGCTACTCTTGAGGCTTCCCTTGTACACCTTGCAGACTTGCTTTTGTAGGTAACATATTTATTCCTTTAAATTGCTCCTAAGATGCTCATGTCTCCTTAACTGTCATAATTCTTTTATCTAGGGTCATGCCACTGCTCTATTTACTGCGAATTTGGCTAAGGCAATAGGCCCTTCTTGTGAGGAAAAAAAGTTGAATGAGGAATTTCAGCACCTTAGGGCAGAAGTTGAAGACTTCGAGATGATCTTATAGATTTCGGCTCTCTTCAAGCCTCTCTACGCCTGCATTTACAGGATGTTGTAGACTCTCTCCGAGATCTTCAGGCTTTAACCATTTCTTATGTGACCCTTTAAGGGAAGACTGCAAGGTTGGCAACAGATTTGGCAGAAGCCCAAGGGCATCTGCACGCCTCCAAGCACACCATTAACAACCTTCAAGCTAAATGCCAAAGATGGAAGCTTCTACGAGACTTGGTTGTTCTGAAGAGTCGTGTGGATACCCTTGAATAGGCCAGCAAGCCGAGGATTGATATTCCTTCTGAACTCCTAGACGCAGAAATTGACCTCCACGATGCTGAATTATTGTTGGAAGTCCCTACGAGAAGACATAAAGGATTCAGATGCAGAAGATGGTGATGACCCCCCTACCTATTTTTTGGATCTTTTGTTTTTATTGGCAACACTCGAAACACCCCCACGGATCATGAAGCGGACATGACATAACCTTTTGCGCGAGTTTATATTCTAGTATTTTTTATTTTGTTATCGGGTCATTTTTGGGCCCGATTAGTATCTTTTGTAACTGGATTGATTTCAGTCTAGAAAATATGAATGAAAGAACTTTTCCTTTTACTTCCATTATGCGCAAGATTTTCATCCTTTACTTATTTTCATAAGCAAATATTAATTACAAACTTTATTTGTAGGTTTATAATTACTTTGCTAGTTTGCTTTATGAATCAGAACCCAACTTTGAGGTTTACTTAACGAAAACATGCTAAGCTTGAGAAGTTTTAAAACTTTCTGATAATCTTAGTCTAGTTTCAAAGATGTATTTTCTTTTCATCTTATATCGGAATTTCTCATGGCCTTTATAGTTAGTTCGGGACTTGACTTGGTCATGGACAACTAAAAACTCCGGTATTTTTTGTATCCGGAGCCTTAACTTTTTTGTTAAGGTTTTAATAAGAGAGGGCCCTTATTTTTAATGGTGATGTAGAAGAGGACGTCTCCTGTTCATTATGGCACATAATTTTTAATATGCTTAAGGTAACATATATTTTATGCTCGTGATGGCAAAGATTTATTAATCATAAAAATATTTTTTTATTGATTCATTTGACACTTACAAATGTGAAGATAAGTGCAAGAATAATTCGGATTCCATCTAGCATGGTCAGTCCGATTACATATACTTTAAACTTTTATGCAGTCCCCAGCATCTGAGAAGTCCCCAATATCGGGTGCTCGCTTGAAGCACTAAAATTTCATAAAAATTTCTTCACTTTATTTTGGATGTATATGGACCCCCAATATCTGGGAGTTCATACTATAAAAATTCGAATACTGGATAGCTCTCCTTGGTAGCAAGATAATTAAAGTGCTTATTTTGTGATGTTGCCTCATTAAAAAAAATTGCCGGAAAATTCAATTGAGACAAAAACCGAACGAATAGAAAAAGAGTGTAGTGCATGTTTTATCTGTCTATATATAATACTACTTCAAATGACTTACATTTCAATTACTAGGAATTTTATTTCCTTGTTGATCTGTTAGTTTATAAGCCCCTTTACCGGCTATGTCGGTGACCGTATATGATCCTTATCAAATTGTGCATAATTTTCCTGCATTATGCTATCGGGTACTCCGAGTTACCCTCTGAAGCACTAAGTCCCCGAGTTTGAAGTGTCGGAGATTTGTGCGCCGATTTTAATAATGCTTAATTCTTTGTTATTGAGCTACCATCCTGACGTATGCAAGGTCCCGATGCTCTTCGAGCAATTTCAGGTGTACAAACATTGATTCTGCATTTGATTTATTCTCAGCTCGGAGATATCTCAAGTTGGGAGTTTCCACTTCTACCGAGATCAAGGCTTCCGCACCGTAGACTATGGAAAAAAGTGTTTCTTTGGTACTCATTTTTGTCGTAGTTCTATACGCCCATAATATTTTTGGTAGCATCGACGACTAGTTTCCTTTTAGCTTTCAGTTTCTTATTCAAGTTTTGAATTATAGTCTTGTTTGTTGACTCTGCCTGACCATTCGCACTGAGATGATAGAGAGTATATGTGATCTGCTTGATGTTCAAGTCGTCTAGGAACTTCGTGACTTTGGCTCTAATAAAATTACGATCATTATCACAAGTTATCTCATTCGGGATGTAGAAATGACAAATAATGTACTGTCAAATGAAGTCCTTCACCTCTTTCTCTCTGATCTTTGTATAAGCTGCAACTTCAACCCATTTATAGAAATAGTCAATCATAAATATAATTTGACATACGTATCCTGGTGCAGGTCCGATGTGCCTACTGAAAAGATACCTTAAGCTTGATGTACATCAGAACTATAAAAATTCAAACATTGACAATTCACTAATTTGGTTCCTTTTGTGGCCATGGGCGTACTTTTTAAGCACAAGCAACCATGCATCTTGCACAAAATACTTTATTTGGATGATTGTAATTTGTGATGGGAATAATTAATTATTCAAATAATTTGAATATTATTTATCCGTAAAATGTACAGTTGAATTTATATACGTGATCAAGAACACGTGGATCTCAAGTGACACATCTGATAATAATTCTAGATATATCACATTGTAATTAAGTGATGATAAGATAAAGAAAAATAATGATTAACTTGAGCCTTGTAATAGCTTCTGGGCAGAGTTACGACAATTTGTGTATGAGCGCAAAGATCGAGAGAATATAAGTAAGTGTATTGTAATAACTAGAATGTGATATCTTTACAATGGAACATTGTCATATTTATACATGAGCTACACGGTATGCAACCTACGAAATATGTTCTCATTAATACATGAGAATGAATGTTGTAATAATTGAACAATTAATGTCTCAATAAATGTTGTTAATGCTCTATTAGAAGACGTATGTCTGGTTTAGTAACGACCGTCCGTTACAATTCAAAACAGTTCCATTGATCTTCTAGACCACATATATCTCATATACACGTAATGCTTTTGGTCTTGTTTATGTATTACCGGTAATGTCTCAGGCTGATCTGGACTTAACTCGACATCAATTGCCACATATCTTACTATAATTCATACAACTGTCTTATACGAATTTTGCCCTATTCAAATACTTCAAATTTAAATGTTCATTTTGTTGTAATTAAGAAGTTCAACTAATAGGCTAAAAAAAAATGAACTAACCAATTAATTCGAAATGGAACTTAAAAAAAACCGATCTTATTCCAACTTAAATATTGGATTGGAATGGAATTGTACTTTCTTAAATCTGAAAATTAAAAATCCATTTAAAAGGGGGGATTTCCTTATCCAATCTAGAGGGCCGGAAAGCCTACCCCTACTAAGGACGTTGACTTAAACTTAGTTTCTCGTGGTTAAGCTACCATACTAATATACTATTTACATAATTGACCATGTCACATGTAGCGCTAAACAGATGTTTCTGTGTAAACAAATCTTATCTTTATTTGGACGATTGTAAATTTGTGGTGGGAATGATTAATTATTCAAATAATTTGAATATTGTTCGTACAATTGAATTTATATACGTGGTTAAGAACACATGGATTTCAAGTGACACGTTTGATAATAATTTTAGATAAATTACACTGTAATTAAGCAATAATAAGATTTAAAAAATAATGATTAGTCTGAGCTTTGTGATAGCTTCGACAATTTGTGTATGAGCACAAAGATCGAGAGTATTAACGAATATTCTTCAAATATTCACAGTATATATTGTATTTATTAGTATCATATATTTAATGTAACTTATGATTCTTACTGTATTAAAAATCACCTTTGTACAACTATATATATCGTGATTAATGAAAGAAATCTCTAAGAGAAATTATTGTTGAATTTAGAGACGTCTAATTACAATAATTAAGTTGGACATACGTGCATTATGATTATGATATCAAATACTGTCGCAATATTACATTTATATAATGATTAAAATATGCCAAACAATGTGATTAATTAAGTCATGGCATTATACGTATTTCAATAAGGATTTGGACACAAATACATATAGAATAATGTTAATCAATTATAATTGTTAATGGACCAATTATAGTTGATTAAAATAATAGCAGTGATAAATTTAGGCTAAATAAGGAAAATTGAATCTTTCTGATTTATTCCATTTTTATGACTTTCAGCATTTATAGTCTTGCTAAGGGTTTACACTGCTATAAAAGGGTTGTGTCTCCATAGCCTTGGACTCATGATTCTCCACAGTCTTGCTCCATAAAAGACTAGACATTCTGCCTTCAATTTGTGAGACATAAATAAGTAAGAAAGAGTTCAAGAGTTTTGGAAGGACTCACTAGCCAAGTAATTTGTCGGTTGAGCGTGCGAGCAAGTCAATCAAGCCATCTTCATCGATTCCTTTGATATTGCTTGGGAGACAATAGACGGAAGGCCATAAAGACGGAAAGTAAGTAGTTTTCGCTGTGCTTATTTCATTCTTACATTGATCTAGGTTAAAGTTTTAAGTAAATTAGAAAAATCTAACATAAGGAATTAACAATTATTTCAATATCTTACATGGTATCAGTAGCCTAACTGTTATACCCCGTATTTTCCGAGTATGTACGTGAGGACGTACGTAGAAATTTGAGCCTTAAGTTAGGCAAGTTTCGAAATTTGTACACAACACCCGATTAGAGTCGTGTTTTTTAAACGCGTTTCCATGACTTTTGTTGGGAAAATTCCGCTATGTCATTTATAATTTTTGCGGATTTTTCAGAGACGAAACATTTTGGACCAACGGGAGGGTGGCGTGTCACCTCACATTGGAAGCAAAGGGACGGCGAAATGGCCATTCTTGGCACGTTTTTGTTGCCCAATTTTGGTCAAGGGTTAGGTAGGATATTTTTGTGTAGTTGATGAGCAAGTGGGACCCACAAACACATGGCTTGATCTTGACCTTACACTTGCTATACACTTGGAAGAATCTTGGCCATTGGTTGGCCATTTCTTCACCTATAAATACCTCCATGTTGATGAACTTCTTCATCCAAAATTGTTCTAAGTGTTAAAAATCTCTCCTCCCCTCAACCTTGAAATCGCCCAACACCCTCCCTCGTTAAGGCCTTTGCCGCAGCCTCCTCCCCTCAGGTGTCTAGCGTGGTACCCCTAGCCTAGTTGTTTTCGATAATACCCTTGTTGTGGTATAGAAATACTCTCCTAGTATTGTTGTAATGTCCAAATACTCGCCCAAATACCTTGTAGTATTCCCAAGGTTACACTTACACAAAAGCCCGTAAAATACGATTATACTTCCTTTAGCCACAAAAACGAAACCCTAAGGAAATCTTCACCCGTTGTTGAAGTTGTAAGTAGAAGTTGGTTAGAACTTCTAAGGGTTGTTGGAGCGCTGGAGTAGAGCTAAGCGTTGCTCAGATCGACTTTATACTTGGATAATTTTGGGCTTATCGAGGTAAACACTATCTTCTTCTATTGTAATTGGAAATTACATAAGTGTTGAATATATAGTTGTTGTATACTATATATAGAATGAACTTAGTATTGTGGCAATGTCTTTTGACTTAAGCTGAAGAATAAAGAATTGAGCATAATCACATAGAAGGATAATAAAGAGAAGAATCGAATCGTAATTACCAGGTTTGTATTACTGAGACTTATGTAGCATTCTTGTGTAGTAGAATTGTACGCGTCGGTTAGGCGTGTTAACCCCCTGGTTGGCTTGGTAGCCGACCTCGATAAAGGAGGAGATTTACTGTTGCGGGGAGGTCTTTGAATTTTACGTAGAAAGATAGAAACTTGTGTTTGGGGTTAATAGACGTTTGTGACCTTTATAGGTGAAAGTACTAAGAGTAGTGTATTCTACTCGAGAGTGGAAAGGGCCAAGTGCGTTGTAGTACTTGGAGCTTTTGCTTATTGTCGATAATCGTCCGCGAGGTATGTGAACCTCTTCCTATCTCTTCTAGCATGATATGTGTGAACTATGTAGTACGGTGAGCGTCGTACGTGTTAAGCGTGTTTGATTGTTCTTAAAACATAAAGTGTTATAACGGCTTTATGGGAAGTTGTTATAACAACTTTATGTAGGTAAGAAAATACTTGGTGGTTTTAAAAGGTAATCGATGTGAATTATAATCGCTAATTATAATAAAGAACTTGATGTATTTCAAAAGATTTATAAATCGTTTTGGAAGGAGAGTAACACTTGGTTTTAAAAGGTTTTAAAAAGAGTTATACTAGCTTTATGGGAGTTAGGTATAATGTCTTAAGAGAGGTAAAGAAAATGGTTTCTTGATGTTAGAAGTTAAGAGACTTGATCTTATAAGATAAGAGACTTAACTTATTTGTTTTAATGTGAATGTTTGTGTGAAACCTCATTCGTGAGTAATGAGTACTTGGTTTTATTTAAAGGGATAATGTTTTCTTGATTTGAAATCGAATGTGTATCGACAGGACCACCGCAGGCGTTAATAAAGGAAAATGTATTGAATAATGATGAATTGTATTAAAACCAAGAAACCTCCATCCGCATAGAAACTAAGATGAGACAAAATGATATACATTTTTAGATCACGGTCTGTAATAAGAATGTTGTAAACAAGAATAACCTACTCTCACGTGAGACATATATTACTCAATTGTTCTAAAAGGAATCAAGTGATTAAGTTTGGAAACTATGAAACCATTTGAAAATGAAGCTTGAGTAATTGAAACTAGGCAAACCGGAACTTAGGAAAGAATGTTGTTACTTGATTTTGAAAAGGAATGTGGTGGTCATTCTAATACTACTGTATCGGGTGACTTTTATAAAAGTAATGGATCTCTTTTAAAAGAACTTAACGATGTAGTACTTTGGGGTTAAAACCGGACTTTGGCATAAAATGAAAGTACTTTGAGTTGTTATTGTGAAACTTGTCTTTGCTTGTTGTTGTGATTCTTGTCTTTGCTTGTTGTTGTGAAACTCGCCTATGCTTGTTGTTGTGAAACTTGCCTATCTTTGTGATGATAGCCTTTGTTGTGCAAGTGTGGTATTTACGTATTCCGCGTCTCGAGAGGCGGTTGACTTATTGAGAACTTACTTGGGCGTCTTGGCGGTGATGGAGAATTCCACGGGTATGTTTCCATTTTGATTCTCGCTTGTTGTTGATGTCACACATGGGCGTACACCGACGCAGATTCCGCACGCGGCCACGTGCGGCGTTGATTACCCGATATATGGTTATTACCGCAACATGGGCGTGTCTACACCGTCACGAAGATTCGGGGCATGTGGCGTACGCGGGTTGACCACCCGATATATTGTTATTGAGGTTACATGGGCATGCCTACACCACGCAGATTCGGGGCGTGGCCACGCGCTTGTTATTATTGTTGCATCATGGACACGCTACACCGGCGCAGATTCGGGGCACGCGCCGTGATGCGAACATGATGGATGTTGTGGGCGTGAGACCCATAGTTATATTTAGTGGTGACTTTGGCGTGAGTCCACGACTTGATCGCTTTTATGTTGCGTCTTGTATTTTGGTTATCATACATGTCTCGCTTTTTAAGCTATTATGATTTCATTCTGATGTTGTGATTTCACATACTTAGTACTGTCTTGACCTCCTTCGGGCTGCGCTCACGCCGCAGTAGAGGTACATCGTGGATCCCCGCTCTTAGGATCTCATTTCGCGTGTTGAAAGCTCCGTTCCTTGGAGGCTTATCTTTGGTATGTTTCTGAGTTGTAGGTTCTTGTACATTCGTGGTATGGCGGGGCCTGTCCGTCATAGTTGTTGTAAATCTTAAGTGCATGTGAGTTGTGGCGTGGTTTGTAAAAGGATAACTGTTCGGGTTTTTATGTATATCTGTATGCAACTATTTTGGTTGACTGTTTATTTATTATATCTCTTGTTTCATGACTCGTGTTTTATTTTCCGCTGGTTTTCTCGATGTTGTATCACTAGGTGCGGGTAAGGCACGATCCACGGGCTAATTCGGGCGTGACAAAGTGGTATCGAGCGATTAGTCCTCGGAAAGTGTCTACGCATCGTGTTCAGTAGTCTTGATTATCGGTGTGTTGCACCACATCTATAATCGTGAGGCTATAGGACATTTAGGATTGGTTTCCATTCTTCTCATTACGAGATCGTGCCTTAGAGTGTTGTAAGTTGGACCCTCCGACGTGTTTCGTTTTTACGATTATGCCTCTGCGAAGCAACCAGGGCCCGAAGGGCAAGGCGTGCGGCGAGAGCTAGTGGGATTGAGAGAGTACGAGGCGCAGCCGGCCAAGACTGAGGTAGTGCTTGACGGCGAGTTTTGCGACGCCGCGGCCAGTGAGTTTAGAGCCGCAGCGATGGGCTGCCGAGACTACTGATACACGAGCCTCGGTCCCACGATGCAGCGGGAGACGGGTCGCGAGATGGCGATTATTGGCGAGGTTGTGGCCGATATGAGGATATTTGGGCCGACGCAGTTCAGTTCCAAAGAAGACTGTAGCACCCGGCGAACATTTTGAGGCTACGGGATTTCCTTAGTCAGCCCGCTTTGAGTTTTACTGGTCGGCGGAGGATGATCCGCAGGAGTTCATCCGTCGATTCAGAAGGATCACGCGGTGATCAAGGCTTGAGATCGAGTCTGTGACATTTAGTTCGCATCGGTGCGTGATACCGCGATCGATTGGTTTGACTCGTGGAGCTTTCGGGAGAGCATGACTTCCACCGTTTGGGGACGAGTTTTCGGGGCCTTCGCACATTTCTTGCCTCGCGGTGAGGAGGCTCGGTACGATTTTTGATGTTGAGGCGACCCGCGTCTGATTCGGGAGTACAATGTGAGTTCGACTCGTTGGCGTATGTTCCCGCACTAGTAGCTAGTATGGAGGATCGAGTGCACCGATATGTTCTGGGCTCGATGATTACCTAGCGAGAGTTGTTGGTGTTTCTCTTGGGCATGGACATTGCCGCATTCGTGCTCATGCACGGGTGCGAGGAGCGCAGATCGACAGGTGGACCGCCACAGAAGAAGGCCAAGACGGCCGCGTATTTTAGCGACTTTCGAGGCGGACCGCTCAAGAAGAGACTAGTTATGTACCTCCGCCATTGCAGAGTGGACCTCCGCAGCCTTCCGGGACCCTTGGGATATTCAGGAGCGTCGTGGCTCCTGTGTTTCGATGTTCGCGAGAGTAGGGTGTTGGCGGGATGCGATACCCCTACCTCTGTGGTCGATGTGGTAGACCGCATTTCGGGAGTGTCGTAGTACGAGGGAGCTTGTTATTCTTGCGCCAGCGGGGCCATATGACGAGAGACCGTCCGACCGTGGTAGCGCTGGTAGGATAGCACGCACTACTGAGCGATTGCGCCATGGTAGAGGTCGCGGTGGAAGTTCCCGATTTAGCGCCTCGAACCGCCTAGTTTCGTATATCCTTAACCACGTAGATACTTGTATGTATTGATGTTAATGATGTGTTAAGTGTTATGTTCGGATAGCTTTGTGCTATAGTGTGATTAAAAAAATCGTTAGTGTGAGATGGAAGTGGTAGCTTCCATGACGTGTTCCGTATCGGCGAGCGGAAGTTGGCGCTACTGATGGTCGGTCAGCTATGTGCGGGCCAACCCGCCCCGCTTCGGCGGCGGTCACTCGTGGTCCCGCCGGTGGCGTGGTCACGAGGGTACTAGCCCAAGTTTAGATGACCATCGTATGAGTTCGTGGATACGTTCGACCAGAATCAGTTCAAGGCCGAGAATGACCTTAGAGGAAATCGAGGTTAGTAAGATGACCAAGTTTGAGGTAGTGACTCGCGGTTGGAAAAGCGTTGATCGAAGTGTGCGTGTAGATCGGGAAGAGTTCGAGTGTTCGAACAGGTACGACGAGGTAGGGAGAAGTGAACGAGTGTGATCGCTTTTGTGAAATGAAGGCGCGCAGAGGAGTATATGTTAGACTTGGTGGGAACTTTTGTGATAACAGAGGTGATTCCTCGTGGACTTGGGATTTCGTATTTTGTGCATTTGTTATTTCATGGCGGTGTGGCATGATTGTTTTCGACGTATAGCGGTGAAGACTATCTTCGCGCATGTTTGTGTTGAGACTTGAGAAGAACATTCGGACGAATGTTTCTAAGGAAGAATGTTATACCGTATTTTGAGTATGTACGTGAGGACGACGTAGAAATTTGAGCCTTAAGTTAGGCAAGTTTGAAATTTGTACACAACACCGATTAGAGTCGTTTTTAAACGCTTTCCATGAGCTTTTGTTGGGAAAATTCCGGCTATGTCATTTATAATTTTTGCGGATTTTTCCGAGAGACGAACATTTTGGACCAACGGGAGGTGACATGTGTCACCTCACATTGAAGCAAAGGGACGGCGAAATGGCCATTCTTGGCACGCTTTTGTTGCCCAATTTTGGTCGGCGGTTAGGTAGGATATTTTGTGTAGTTGATGAGCAAGTGGGACCCACAAACACATGGCTTGATCTTGACCTTACACTTGCTATACACTTGGAAGAATCTTGGCCATTGGTTGGCCATTTCTTCACCTATAAATACCTCTCCATGTTGATGAACTTCTTCATCCAAAATTGTTCTAAGTGTTAAAAATCTCTCCTCCCCTCAACCTTGAAATCGCCCAACACCCCTCCTGGTTAAGGCCTTGGCCGAGAGCCTCCCTCCCCTGTGGTGTCATGCTAGGGTACCCCTAGCCTAGTTGTTTTCGTATAATACCCTTTGTCAGGGTATAGAAATACTCTCCTAGTATTGTTGTAATGTCCAAATACCTCGCCCAAATACCTTGTAGTATTCCCAAGGTTACACTTACACAAAAGCCCGTAAAATACGATTATACTTCCTTTAGCCACAAAAACGAAACCCTAAGGAAATCTTCACCCGTTGTTGAAGTTGTAAGTAGAAGTTGGTTAGAACTTCTGGGGTTGTTTGAGCGCCGAGTAGGAGCTAAGCGTTGCTCGGGATCGACTTTATACTTGGATAATTTTGGGCTTATCGAGGTAAACACTCATCCCTTCTATTGTAATTGGAAATTACATAAGTGTTGAATATATAGTTGTTGTATACTATATATAGAACTGAACTTAGTATTGTGGCAATGTCTTTTGACTTAAGCTGAAGAATAAAGAATTGAACAAGAATCACATGTAAGGATAATAAAGAATCAACTGTAATTACCAGAATTTGTATTACGATAGACTTATGTAGCATTACCGTAGTAGAATTGTACGCCCCGGTTAGGCGTGTTAACCCCCTCGTTGGCTTGGTAGCCACCCTCGATAAAGGAGAGATTTACGCTGCCATGGGAGGTCTTTGCCGAATTTTCGTAGAAAGATAAACTTGTGTTTTGGGGGTTAATAGACGTTTGTGACCTTTATAGGTGAAAGTACTAAGAGTAGTGTATTCTACTCGGCGAGTGGAAAGTGGCTAGCGGTTGTAGTACTTGGAGCTTTGCTTATTGTCGATAATCGTCGCGAGGTATGTGAACCTCTTCCTATCTCTTCTAGCATGATATGTGTGAACTATGTAGTGCAGACGCATACGTGTTAACTGTGTTTGATTGTTCTTAAAACATAAAGTGTTATAACGGCTTTATGGGAAGTCGTTATAACAACTTTATGTAGGTAAGAAAATACTTGGTGGTTTTAAAAGGTAACTGATGTGAATTATAACTGGCTAATTATAATAAAGACCTTGATGTATTTCAAAAGATTTATAAATGGTTTTGGAAGGGAGAGTAACACTTGGTTTTAAAAGGTTTTAAAAAGAGTTATACTAGCTTTATGGGAGTTAGGTATAATGTCTTAAGAGAGGTAAAGAAAATGGTTTATCGATGTTAGAAGTTAAGAGACTTGATCTTATAAGATAAGAGACTTAACTTATTTGTTTTAATGTGAATGTTTGTGTGAAACCTCATTCGTGAGTAATGAGTACTTGGTTTTATTTAAAGGGATAATGTTTTACTGATTTGGAAATCGTAATGTATCGACAGCACCACCGCAGCGTTAATAAAGGAAAATGTATTGAATAATGATGAATTGTATTAAAACCAAGAGAAACCTCCATCCGCATAGAAACTAAGATGAGACAAAATGATATACATTTTCTAGATCATGGTCATTGTAATAAGAATGTTGTAAACAAGAATAACCTACTCTCACGTGAGACATATATTACTCAATTGTTCTAAAAGGAATCAAGTGATTAAGTTTGGAAACTATGAAACCATTTGAAACGAGAAGCTTGAGTAATCAAACTAGGCAAACCGAACTTAGGAAAAGAATGTTGTTACTTGATTTTGAAAAGGAATGTGGGTGGTCATTCTAATACTACGTATCGGGTGACTTTTATAAAAGTAATGGATCTCTTTTAAAAGAACTTAACGTATGTAGTACTGGGGTTAAAAACCCGGACTTTGGCATAAAATGAAAGTACTTTGAGTTGTTATTGTGAAACTTGCCTTTGCTTGTTATTGTGAAACTTGTCTTTGCTTGTTGTTGTGAAACTTGTCTTTGCTTGTTGTTGTGAAACTTGCCTATGCTTGTTGTTGTGAAACTTGCCTACGCCGTGATGATAGCCTTTGTTGTGCAAGTGTGGTATTTACGTATTACCGCGTCTCGATAGTAGGCGGTTGACTTGTCGAGAACTTACTTGACGCGTCTTTGGCGTGATGGAGAATTCCACGTATGTTTCCATTTTGATTCTCGCTCATTGTTGATGTCATACGGACATGTCTACACCGACGCAGATTCGAGACGCGCCACGTGCGGCCGACATTACCCGATATATGGTTATTATCGCAACATGGACGGTCTACACCGACGCAAGATTCCGGCACGTGGCCACGGCAGGTTGACCACCGATATCATATTGAGGTTACACGGGCATGTCTACACCGACGCGATTCCGGTACGGCACGCGCCTTGTTATTATTGCATCACGATACGCCTACACCGACGCAGATTCCGGCACGCGCCGTGACGCGAACATGATGGATGTTGTGGCGTGAGACCCATAGTTATATTTGAGTGGTGACTTTGAGGCGTGAGTCCCCGACTTGATCGCTTATGTTGCGTCGTATTTTGGTTATCATACATGTCTCCCGCTTTTTAAGCTATTATGATTTCATTTACTGATTTGACGCTTCACATACTGTAATTGGCCAGATCGACTCCTTCGGCCGCGCTCACGCCGCAGTGAGGTACATCGGCCGTGGATCCCCGCCTAGGATCTCATTTCGTGTTGAAAGCTCCGCCTTCTGAGGCTTATCTTTGCATGCTTTCTCGAGTTGTAGGTTCTTGTACATTCTGTGGTATGGCCCCGCTGGCCATAGTTGTTGTAAATCTTAAGTGCCTGTAGCAATTGCTGCAAGGGTTTGTAAAAAGGATAACTGTTCGGGTTTTTATGTATATACTGAAGACAACTGTTTTGGTTGGCCTGTTTATTTATTATATCTCTTGTTTCATGACTCGTGTTTTATTTTCCGTTGGTTTTCTCTGATGTTGTATCACTAGGGTGCCCGGGGTAAGGCACCAGTCACGGGCCCGGAATTCGGGGCGTGACACTAACCCTAGAAATTCTTCTCTCAAAAACCGTCGCCCCCCTACTGCTCTCGGTCGCGGTGCCCTCCCCCTCCCTGAATTTCCAATCCTGTGGCTACCATGTCTCCTCCTACCTCTCCTAAATTTAATGGTTCTACACTTCTACCTGTGGTTTAGTGGACACCTCTCCTCCTTCATCAAAATCTTTTTTTCATCCAGCGTTTGCTGTCACAAAGTCAAATTTGAATGAAACAAGTCGAGCCATATTATGCCTCTTTTTAATTGATGTTAAACAATTCCCTTACAATTGAATACATATGTATAGAATTACAAACTCAGAAATATTAAACTCAGAAAATGTAAATTTATTACCCCTATATATGCAATGTAAAGATATTCATAATTTTGGAAGAAAATTCTCTGATTTTAAAAATATTTGTGATTAAATAAAGGGAAAAGATTCATATTTGCCATCATACTTTCGGAAAAGGGTCATATTTGTCATCCGTTAAAGTATTGAGACAAATATGCTCTTTTCGTTATGAAAGTTGTTATATTTATCCCTTTTTAACAAAAACGTCACGCTGAATGCCACGTAGGACGTCACGTGATAGACACATCAGCAAACCCAATTTATTAATAACCCGCTCCTCATTTCGACCCAATTTGACCCCAAATGTAAAGATCACATTGGTGCCAAGAACAGAAACATAGCAGTAACATTTCCTGCAAAAACAGAGAAAAAACAAAGGAAATTAAAACTCAAATAAAACGAAACTGAGAATATAATGTGAAGAGCATTCAAGAAGAGTGAAAACCCACCAAATATTCCGAAAATAAAATGCAGAGTATGAACAACACCCATGACTGTGTAGGCATCTGGACACAGTCCACATTTATCGCTTTTAGTTACAGACTCCTTAAGAAATACTAATATTAATTAAGTGGAATTTTTATTTTTTATTTTTATTTATGTCTAAATTCTAATATTTCTTTATTAAATATTTAGTTTATTTATATATCATCTCTATTAATGACATAATTATACTAAAGATAGAATAAAAAAAAACCTAATTAATTTTACTTTAAATTTCTAAAATGACATATATTTTGAGATAAACTATAAAATATTTTTTTTTCTAGCTCATTCCCATCGAACTTGGTCACTGAAAAATTACCGGAAAAACACATGGTGGAAAACAAGTTTCTATTGAAACACTAGGAAATTTCTAATTTTTTCGTATGTTCACACTACTATTTAAGTTTTTCCACATATATTAGTCACTGTATATTTTTCAGTGAAAAATAGTGATAATTTTCTAGTAGTTTCTGAAAAGATAGTGTTTCATTTACTCGTTTCATACAGTTACACTTCATTTAATTTTTTTTATATAGTTGCATATCATGTATATTCACTTTTTGTGGTAGCTTAAAAGAAAGAAAGAAAATAAAAAGAAGTGTTATTCTTATAAGATAGAAAAGGTTTGGTAGCTTAAAAGAAAGAAAAAAAAAACGAAAAGGGTGAAGAAAACAAAGAGAATTTTAAGCAATTATATTATATCAATTAAAGTAAAAATAAATTACTAATTATATGCGCATTATATTAGGAGTTCTAAATTTAAGCAATTATATTAGAAACTTTAAAATTTTGTTACATTTTATTTTATTTTCATAATAAATGATTCTTGATTTCCTAAAATTAATATGTAAAAAGTGAGGCTCAGTGTTATCAGTTTCCTCTTCATTATTATTGGCCTTCAAGCTCAAGGTAAAGAATTCTTGTTCCTTAAGTCTGCTTTTTGATTAGTGACTCGCAATATTCTCTGATTTGCAGTTTTTTGGGCCGGATCATCTCCTCTTTGCATCTCAATAGAGTTTCAATTAAGTTTGACCTAGGGCTTACAAATCCTCGGGAGAACTCAGTTTTTCAAGCTCCATTCGTCAATTTAAGTTGCCATTTCCCTTCTTCGTCATATATGTTAATCTAGTTTTTTTTTTTTTATATAAATTAATTTCATCATAGAAGGTAGTCTTGTTTCCTTTAATTGTTAGTATAATTTTTCATGGCGTATCGGGTATAAAAGGGGGGAAATCACCCATCCCCAACTCTTATCACGCGATTTCTTGCGCCTCTTTCAGGAATGTAGACAAACTCTAATTCTTTAGTGAAGTAGTAGTTTTTTGTGTGTTGGGGTAGGGGCTGTTTATTCAAGTTACTTGCTTTGATGCTTTGCTTGCTACTAGCTTAGTTGTTTTTATTATTTTTTTGCTTAACATATCAGACAAGCATTTAGTTGAATTAAGAAATGATATTAGTTAATGAACTATGCAATTATTGTCTGCCTTAGCAATTACCAGCTTGTTCAATTTGTTGCTTCAGGTCTAAGACACTTGGAGTTTAAGTTTGATCATAGCATATCCAGTTAATTACTTTCATTAGGTGCCTTCATAGATTTGGTATCTTACTTATTCACTCTGGTATTTTCACATACTTAATCATTTTAGGTCCTGCTAGCTGTAGTTGATCCCATTTAGAATGGATTTGCTTAGAACACATTGTATATATTGTCCGGAAATCTTTAGGATTATATCACTGATTGTGTTTTTGTATTAATCATTGAAATATGCAAATTGTAGTTGCCGCGCCCGTTTTTGACCTCGGGGTCTGAACGGTATCCGCAACGTTGCTCTTTGGCGCGGTTCCCTGGATGGAGCAATAACACTGTTTTTAAGGAGTCGCCACCTAATTATTTAAGTAAATTAGGACACTTGATTTATTGCAATAAAAATACTACAATTGACTTCCATTTAATGGTCTGCGAAATTAGTGAGATTCTGAATCAGGGTTCTTTATTATCCTAAAGGAAAGGGGTTAGACATCCTTTAAGATCCGGTAACTTGCGGTTATTCGTTCAAACCTAGGTTAATTATTTATTGCCCTTTTTATTCTACGTATTCTAAGCATTTTTCATAATTTATAATAAAAATAAAATGCAATACAAAATAATAAAAACTAAAATTAAATGTGACATAAAATAAAACTCCGGGACATCTTTTAGCCCTTTTTAGGCCTTCTGCACAAGATGATCTCCGAGTACCTGTATAAACACTTAGTAAAAGTGTTAGTAGTAGAATAAATAATTTTAAAGCAATGACAAGAATTAAGGTGAGGGAGAGTAAGGTTTGAAAAAAAAAGGGCTGATGATAAAATGGGGGGGGGGGGGGTTGTGTGCGGCTGATGGTGGTTGTGGGGTGTTTCGCCGGAGCTCGAAGCTCCGGCGTTGGAGCGGCGACGGGAGAGGGCAGGGGTGAGAAAGTTAGGGTCTGCGATTTTTGTTGGGCTGCATAATGTTTATTATATAGGGGTAGGATTAAGTTTAGGGTTTGGGTTTGATTTTGGGGGGAAATGAAAAGTGGGTTTTGATTTTAGGGGGAAAAATAAAAAGATGAAAGTTTGGATGAAATTAAAAAATGGTGTTGGATTAGACTGATTCAAATTGTGTCTTGGACTGAACTGGTTTGACAAAATGCAAGACGGATTAATTATTTAAAAGAAAAATTATTTAAAAAGATGCAAAATTATTAAAATGTAAACGCCGATGCGATAATAATTAAAAAAAATAATATTTAAGAAATGTTTAATGCCTAATTAAAAGTAAAAAACGGGATACCAATTAATTATTTAAAGAGATGTCAACATAATAATAATAGAAACATAATATTAACAAAGACATAATGCTTAATTTAAGATGAAATGTCATTTCGTGAATAATAAAACACAGAATATTAGGTAAAAAATATGCAAAATAACGATTAAAATGCGGTGTGCTAAAATACTTAAAATTGCAATAAATATATGAAAAACTGGTCAAAATTGACTGTCAACAGTAGCTTACTGATTTTTTTTTAGGTATTTGTGTGAATCGAGTTAGATTTCATATTCAGTTTCACATTGCTTTTGTCCGTTAATCAAATAAATAGAACCATAGTCAAATTCTAGCTTATTACGACTTAGGTAGTTAGTTAATCTATGGAGAAATTAGAAATTTAGTTTAGATTTGTGTGTGAATCTACTTAGGTAGTTGTGTTATTACGACTTGTATGTCAAATTTAGTTTAGATTTGTTTTAGTGTCGGAAATTTAGTTTTTAGTGTTGGAAATTTAGTTTAGATTTCTGTAAGCATATCATCATTGCTCTAACCAGTGTTTTCTTTAAACTTCTTTCGGCCAGTGCTTGGTTTGAAGAGTTAAGAAAGCGACGAGTTGAAGAACTGAAGCAAGAACTATGTGAGATCTGAAGCTATAAGAAGGACACCAGTGAGGTTTATTCCAGTGCTTATTTAAATTTTTATCGTTGTTGCATGTTTGTGATGGATTTAATTGTACTTGTTCTAATTAGATTTCTTTGTAACGTTTCCACTAATCTTGTAGGTTATAAATTAGTACTTCCAAATGGATAAATCTTGGATTGGAATGCCTAGAACCACCACTAAATACATGATTGGGTTGAATCAATTTCTAGATTTTGGTTTGGGTGAAAGAGTGATTGACTCAACTCTCGTAGCCCCTGACGCTGCTCAGAAAAAAAGGTAATTTCCCTTTCCATTTAGCACTTCTACGGGTTTCCTTTCATTTCTGCCGATTCATGTTTCATTTGGTTTGATTCAAATTTTGTAAGGTATTTGGTTTCTCTGTAGTTTGATATATGGGAAGTTATGAATTAAATGTCCTGGTTTTCTTTTAGATGAAGGTGGTTTTCTGGTCTTTTTTTCTCTAATTCTTCTAAGTTAAGGCACATATTGGTCGATCTCTGCTTTGTTTGAAGTAATGAATATTTGATTGCACAAGATATAAAACTTGCTCATTCTCTAATTCTTCTAAGTTAAGGCACATATTGGTCGATCTTTTGCTATTATGGATTATTTTATGAACGCAATGAAGTTTTTTAATGAGAAGAAAACATATTTCAATAATCAATTTGTGACGGTAATTGACCCCCACAAATTAAATTTTATAAAATAATAAAATTATATTGTGGAGATTGTAGACCTCAACATATTAAAATGTTTTTAAATATAAAGCTTATATTGTGATGATTGTACACCACCGCTAATTATTTAAAAAAAAAATCAAATCATACTGCGACAATTAAAACCCTCATAAATTATATATCTTGGAGTATATAAATTAAGTTGTGGAGGTCACAAACCACCTCTAAGTTGACTTTAAAAACCCCACTAATGACACTTTCAATTTGCGGAGGTCGTCGTGGAGGTTTTTTAAAATCGTCACAAAATGCATCGTGGCGCATATAACCTTGGCGTTTCTGAAAACCTCCACAATTCCATTTGAGGAGGTCGGAAATCGCCACAAAATTAGGAAAAAACCTCCGCAAAATAATCTTTTTCTTGTAGTGAACTAAAATGAATTACTAAGGGATTAGGATTTCAATCTCAAAGTCGAGTAACAAGTCTTACATAAGGATAACCGAAACGCCTAGGACGGCGACATATAGCAATGAAATTTGGAGAAACTAGTCTTTGTTGTCGACTACAAACAAGAGTAAGGTCAAATTGCATTCATCATATCTATGAACCAATCAAGAATAATTTTACTAGGTTGATTTCTCATATGGTCACTCAACTACTAACAATTATTATCTCAGAAAGTTATCTTTCTCATTGATTCCAATTTTCTTCAACTGAGAAAGTGGCTTTCTAAGATACTATATAACTACTGTATTAGTTGAGTGATCATATGAGAAATCAACTCTAATTTTACCTTGCTATACCGAAATCAACATGAATTGCACAATTAAGTAAAATTGTTAATCCAGAATTTAGACCTTGCAATGAATTTTGAGTTAAAGAGTGGACTTTAAAATATGTAAATTTAATCGATGCTACTTATTCATACATATACATATAGGAATCGACTAAAAAAAATTGGGTTTCTACTGATGAACTGGTTATAAGTTATGAGTACGTACGTACCTGAGGAGCAACAATGATATATCGATGGGAAGAAACAGGGCATTCCAATACTTTTAAGGATCCTGTGCGAGAAAAAAAAGAGGTTCTTTTTATTCATATTAAAAATTAAAATTAATTAATTAATATTAAAAAAATTATTGATCAAAACATCTAATAAATGTATAGTAAACACTTATTTGTTTAAAGAGGGAGGACCCAAAACAAAAAAATCTTTTGTTGCTCATTGAATTCGAACTCGCGACCTCTCAATAGAAAATAAATTTTGAGAAGAGCTCTCAACCACTTAACTACAAATCTATAAGATTAGTGACATTTTTTATACATATCTTAATATTTGAAATATCCATAAAAAAAATAAAAATTCTGGGACGGAGCCGCGGAGGCCCCTCCGGCCGGGGGCCCTGTACGGTGGCACCGCCTTGGCCGCCCCAGAGACGCCTCCAGGAAGAAATATGTTGAAGGAGGGACTTGTACCAGCTGGCCTGGAGCAAGAATCCATGGAAAAATAGTAAAACTGGATAGGATCCTCGTTTAGTCGGCGAAAACACTAACAATGAACGTGGCAGTGAAGAAGAGCTCTTAACGTTGATTATCTTAACTGCTTCATCACCTACTTCAAAATCTGATGATGCACCATCAGCTACCTTCTTTGCTAGTACCATTTTTGCCATCTCTCTCTCTGTATTCGTGCTTTTGCATGGAGCAGGATCCTCTTGATTTATAGTAATGGCCCCGAGGTCTTAGGCTTTTAGGGGTCGTTAATTTGGTATGAGTTATGGAGGTATTAATATTATATAGATCAGTTATGAATGAATTTATGTATTATTTTTATGCAGGGTTTAATTATTCATATATTAGTTATTTCATCTTCTATTTAAATAATATAATACATAGATTTCTTTATAATTTATACATGTAGTATTAATTATATATGTATATTTTTAAATTGCAAACCACACATCGAAGTAATTTAATACATGAATAACTTACCTCATAACCAGCTACCAAACATGATATTACTTATGTGGATTTAATACATGAACAACTTGCCTTCTAACTAGCTAACAAACTACTCCTTAATTAATGAGATTAAATGAACCACCTCGGACATTAGTATAGTAATAGTGTGGCTAATCACTTTTTAGTCCTCTAATTGAAAAAATCCATTAACTTTTACTTATTTACGAGCTTTGCATTCTCTTAAAAAAAAAAAATGAAATGAAATGTATATTTTACTATAATATTCATAGTAATTGATGTATAATTTGAATGGACTTGAAAAGTGATTTAAGAGATTAATGAGTAGTTGATGTTAAAGGTAAAACATAAGAGAAATTGTCTCCCTGATATGTTAAAATGGACTAGTAGACAAATAAAAATGAATGAAGGGAGTAGTCACTAAGATTTGTGAATTTACCTGTAACATTACTTAAGCAGTTAAGCCCATGACCTGAGCCTTGTAAATTCCAGTATTATTTCCTTCTCTTCTTGACGGAGACAGAAAAAACTCTAAAGTAACATCTGGACATGGTTTAACGAATTACTTATCCAACTAATTTTTAATGGACGAATTAAAACGATACTTAATTACTACTCTAACTGTCCCAAATTTTTAATTTGTCCAAAAAAATGACATATTTCTTTATTTGATAATAATTTAATTTTAAATTTTTATCTTTTACGCAAAACGATATGAGTTATAATTATATAAATATTTTTGACTTATTTTATATCATAAGATTTAAAAGAGTTTCTTTATTTTTTAAAATAAGTGTCAAATAAAAATATTTCATATAAATTGAAACGGAGGAGTAATATTTTATCCATTTTGTTAAGCCATATTTTAATATGGATCTACTTGTACAATTTTTTACCATGCAAATGAGGTTGCAACAATTGAACTTTTTTTGTCTTTTCCTCCGAGAAAAAGCAAAACGTGTTTCTTTGTTTAATGGTTGGTCATTAAAATCATTCTATTTTTGTATCATCAATTTTTCATTCATTTTTTCCCGGGATAAAACATATAGTAGAATACAGTGACATACATGTTTTCTCCTCTCTTCTTTGATTGAAGTATCAGACATTGGAGGGTGGGGGCGATGGGGGAAGGGGTTAGCTGAAGAAGTAGTATGTGTGTGGGGGTTGGGGTGGGAGGGTGAAGTCAAAAAGTTAGGAGTAAAAAAATAAACAAAAATAAAAAACGAAAAGAAAATGTAAGTTTATTTAGTTAGATTAACACAGGTCAAATAAGGATCGGTGGCATGTGTAACACTTACAACAACAACAACCCACTGAAATAACACAGTTTGGAGTTTGGGGAGGATAAAATGTACACAGACCTTATCTCTATCGTGGTAGGTAGAGCGTTGCGTGTGTAACACCTACTTTTTAAAATTGAAATTGGACGAAAAAGGAGATAATTATAACTGTTCAAAGTTGTTAGGAGGATAATAAACCCCGCAAAATTCAAATGTATTCATCAACATACCCAGTTAAATCCACAATGTGGGTCTGGGGAGGGTAGAGTGTACGCAGACCTTACCTCTATCTTGGTAGGTAGAACGGTTATTTTAGAGTGACACTCGGCTCAAGACAAAGCACAAGCCCAAGCAAAGTAAGACAAACAAAGTGAGTAAGTCATGATATCGAATTATGAAAAAGAAAAGAAAGCAATAACTAATGCAAGTAAGATAAACAAAATACACATATCAACATAAATCAAACGACAATGGACCATAAGGTAACATTGTGCCTACTAGTATGATAGATTATACTACAACTACCAGTTTGTAAGCGTAGGTACGACTACCTACTACCCTAATATGTTCCATCCACAACTCCCTATCTAAGGTCATGTCCTCAGTACTAGTGTAACTTAACAGCTTGATACCCCTATAATTGTTGCAACTCTGGATATCACCTTTGTTCTTGTACAAAGGAATCATTGTACTCCACCTCCATTCTTCGGGCATCCTTACCGTCTTAAAAATGACGTTAAATAGCTCCGGTAGCCACTCCAAATTCGCATTACCCGCGCTCTTGCAAAATTCAGCTAGGATCTCATCAGGCCCGGTCGCTCGTCCCCTGCGCATCATGCGAAAAACATCCTGAACCTCCTCAACCTTAATATTTTCACAATACCCAAAATCCCGGTACCTACCACTCTACCAGAGTGCTCCAGATCTCCCAACACAATGTCTCTATCTTTTTTTTCGTTCAAGTTATGGAAGTAATACTGTCACCTCCGCCTAATATGCACGTCCTCCAACAGTACTTTGTCGTCCTCGTCCTTGATGCACCTCATGTGATGCAAGTCTCGGGGCCTCCTCTCCCTCGCCTTGGCTAGTTTGTACTTTTTATCCCCGTCTTTTCCCTCTAATTCCACATATAGGCGTTCAAAAGTCGTTGTTTTTGTTGTCGTAACTGCTAGCTTTGCCTCTTTCCGCGTTATCTTATATAATTCCCTATTTGTCCACTTCTCTACCTCATCCTTGTTTTTTACCAATTTCGCATACACCATTTTTTCCGCTTCGACCTTCTCCCGAACTTTATCATTCCACCACCAGTGCCCTCGATGCTAACCACGACTACCCCACAAGACCCATAACACTTCTCTAGCTACCTCCCGAATGCAACTGGCAGTCTTGTCCCACATCCCGATCGCATCCCCACTACTCCCCAAGCCCCTCATTGGCCATCAACCTCTCCCCTATCTAATTTGCACTAGTCATGGTCAAACTCCCTCATCTGATTCTTAACCTGTCATTCACAACCCTCTTCTTCTTATCCATCTTGATCTCCAAATCCATAACCAAAAGCTTATGTCGGGTTGTAAGATCCTTCTTCAGAATAACATTAGTCTTTACAAAGACCTCTGTCAACCTTCCTAAGGAGTAAAAAGTCTATCTGATTCTTATCCACCGAGCTACGGAAAGTCACCAAATGCTCCTCCTTCTTCAGGAACATCGAGTTGACTATCACCATTCTAGCAAACTCCAAAAGTGAGACACATCCCCCGTTCCTGTTCCCGAGGCCAAAACCTCAATATATGTCGTCATAACCCCCGAAAGTGCCCCGATATGTCTATTGAAATCCCCTTCTACAAATAACTTTTCAGTTGTGGTATACCTCATATCACTTCATCTAGATCTTCCCAAAAATGCCTCTCCTTCTCCTCGTTCAAGCTCGCTTGCGGCGCATACGCACTAATAATGTTCATAGTGCACCTTCCAACTACCAACTTAATCGTCATCATCCTGTCTGTTACACCCCGTAGTTCCAAGACATGCATTCGAAAATGTAAGTAAGGAAGTAAAGACTTGAACGTTGGAAGAAAGTATAGCTACATTTTCTTAAGGAAATATTTCGAAAATGTGAAGACGACAATTCGATTACTCGGAGTTCAATTCTCCTAATTGGAGTTACGAGATTAGTTTTGAATTTTAAAATCTCAGATTTGGTCATGTGGGGCCCACAGGAAATTTTACAATTTTGTGGGGCCCATAAGATTTTGAGATATTTTGGCCAAGTATAGAATTTATTTGTGAAGAAATTATTTTGGACCAATATGAGGGTGACACGTGTCACCCCCACTTGTCTTGCAAGACTTTGACTCACTTAGATATTTTGAGACAATTGGACACGTGGGTCCCACTCCACTTGTCTTGCTACACTTGACATAGATATTTATATATACATAGAGGCTTGGCAAGACTTCAACACTTGGCCATTATTTCACAAAGCAATATATCTATCTCTCTTTATGTTGCTCTCGGCCTTAGTGGCTTTTGAAGAACAAAAAATTATAAAATCTTTCAAGTTTAGTTTGTTGATCCAAGATTAGCTCCCTAATGGAGTGCTAAGCTAAGATAATCTCTCCAGGCCCTTTATATCCCTTGGAGCCGTGAGTAAGGATTGAACTCTAGGGTTGTTCGTCGGCCTTTTGGAAGCGAAACGTGAAGTGAAGTTGGTTATAAGCTTGTGGTGGATGCTTGTGTGTGATTGGAACTTGAAGAAGTGGAGCGAAATGAAAACTGCGGACCAATATTGGTGGGACTGTTTTACCAATTTCTGGGGCTAAAAATAAGGTAATGGTTCTTCTTCTTTTAAAGTAATTAGATATTACTTATTGTTGATATGTATGGATGAGCTTGTACTAAAAAGAATGAAGATTAAAAAGTGTTTGAATCATTTTAGGGTGTCTTGGCCGAGAGTGGCATTTTGTGCGACATTAGATTCATTGGTTATTGTCGTTGTTATTTATATTTGTCGCATGTTAAAATGAAGTAACATGGTTGTTGATAAGTTGATATATCATATATATAGAAGTGTTGGAACTTGAATTGGAATAAAATGGATTAAGGAAAGAGTTATCGGATTGTAGGTGTTGGCCGTGGAATCTATAAAACTGTTGGATGTTATTATACAGTTTTGGGGATTGTTTTAGGGTGTTGGAATTCTGGAAATTCAACTCTCATTATGTATGTTTAAGTATGAAAATTTCTAATGGAAGTCCTAAGAGATTAAGAGTATAAAAGGGTATTAAAAAGGTGTCACATTTTACCCTTATTGTTGTTGGATATTGGACTGATTTTATGGACCGTTTTTATATGAATGTGGGGCAGAATTTTACACGTCTAGTAGGCGTGTAATCTCCTTTATTGTTGTATTGATTGTGCCCTTAGTCGGGGCTTGGTTATTGTTGAAATTGGGCCTTGAAAAGGTGGAAAAGTACGTAGAAACAAAGGAAGTGCTGCCCAATTTTTCGTAAGAATGAGAACTTTACTTAGTCCATAACCTAACCTTAAAAGCATATAGTTGATAGACATGCTATTATCATTATAGGTTGAAGTGCTACGTGAGGTGTATTCCGCTTAGCATATTGGTAGAAGCTACGTGCGGCGTATTCCACTTAACGGATTGGTAGAAGAACGATAAGGTATGTGAACTATTTCCTTCTATCAGCATGACTTGTTTCTTGAAGTATACGTGCCTTGTTATTAGAGTATACATGACTTGTTTCTTGAAGTATACTTGCCTTGTTATTGGAGTATACATGACTTGTTTCTTGAAGTATACTTGCCTTGTTATTGGAGTTTACATGACTTGTTTCTTGAAGTATACTTGCATTGTTAGTGGGGTATAAATGACATATTTCCTAGATAGTACTTTGGGGTTTCCAAAATGGAAGTTGTAATATATATTCCCTAGATAGTACTTTGGGGTTTTTAAAATGGAAGTTGTCTATCTATTCCTTGATAGTACTTAGTGATGCACTATATACATAGTACTTTAGATTTCTAAAAGGGAAGTTCCTCTTAATGGAGTTGAAAAGTATAAGTTACTTGATTTGGAAAGAATAAGTGAACTGATTTGAAAGGTATGAGTAACTTGGCTTTAGAATGTAAGTTACTTGATGTGGGAAAGTGAAAGTGTTTGAGACTACAAGTGTTAGTGTCTCGGGTGTTATAAGAGAAGGAACGTACGGGGGGCGTACGTTATATAGTTGAGCTTTCTAGAGTAGAAGTCGTGTTATTCCTTCTACCCTTACTCTTTCATGAGTTAATAATGCCTTAGGCTTTCTGAAGTAGAAGACGTGTTATACCTTATAGTAAAGTGAAAAAATGATTTCTACTTGCATATGATTTCTCCTGATAGTTATTCGTGCAAGTGTTGTATTTCACTTCACCGAGTCCCTCGCTTGGGGCCGGCCTTTGTTATATGTATACATGTGATATTGATTATATGTTATTCCATAGACGTCTTGTGATGATGTTGGAATTCCAGGCGTATACGTGGCGTGGGTTTGATATATACTACAGGCGTGCTGACAGTGATGTTGGAATTCCACGGGTATGCTTCTGTGATAATGATTATATATTGTTACATGACGCGTCTTGTGATGATGTTGGAACTCACGCACGCTTACGCGAGGTTGATTTTATATTATATCATGGACTTGCGGACAGTGATGTTGAAATTCCGCAGGCGTACTCGGTGATGTTGATTTGATATTATACTGGACGTCTTGTGATGATGTTGGAATTCCGCAGGCGTCTTACGCGAGGTTGATTTTATATTATATCATGGACTTGCGGACAGTGATGTTGAAATTCCACGGGCATGCTCCAGTGATGTTGATTTGATATTATACTTTGGACATCTTGTGATGATGTTGGAATTCCGCAGGCGTCTTACGTGAGTTGATTTTATATTATATCATGGACGTCTTGTGATGATGTTGAAATTCCGCAGGCGTGCTTTCTTGTCTTGGTTATATATTACAACATTACGTGCAAGCGGTGATGTTGGAATTCCGCACGTCTTCCGATGATGGTTATATATTATACTTGTTACATCTTGTGATCTTTGTTGGAATTCCGCAGGCGTTACGTGAGGTTGATTTTATATTATATCATGGGCGTCTTGTGATGATGTTGAAATTCCACGGCGCATGCTTTCTTGATCGGTTATATATTACACTTTACGTACGCCGGTGATGTTGGAATTCCACGGGCATGCTTCTCTGATGATGGTTATATATTATACTTGTTACATGCTGACAGTGATGTTGTATTCCACAAGCATGCTTCTGTGATATTGGTGATATATTATTCTATGGAGGTGCCGACGGTGACGTTAGTATTCCACGGGTATGCTTCAGTAATAGGATGTGCATAACGATTTTATGGGACACCTGATTGTGACATGAGTTTCATACTTTGAAAAGGTACAGTAGAATCTCCTTTAAAAAATGACACAATTGATCCCAGTTTTGAAAGGTATACTTGATTCTCATTCTGGACAGATTCAGTTGACTCTTATTTTATATGACACGGTTGGATCTGATATTTGATTATTATACTTGTCCTTGTCATTTCTTGGCCAGCTATGATTTTAATACTGTACTTTATTTCCGTTTCGTACTTAGTACATTATTGTACTGACCCCTTTCTCCGGTGGGCTGCGTTCATGCCCGCAGATGTATGTACTCAATTTGGTGATCTGCGTGCTTAGGGTCATTGCTCCACTTTTGGGATAACTCCATTGTTCCGGAGTTGCATTTTGGTACAATCTTGATTTTATATTGTGTATATTCAGGGTACGGCGGGGCCTTGTCCCGTCACATGTTGTTATCAAACTCTTAGAGGTATGTATTCATATGTGGCTGAACTTGCGTAAGTTGTACAATTGTAGTTCCTTTGGGTTGTTTTATATATATAATGACGGCCTTGTCGGCTTTGCCTATTTCATTGCCTTTGTTTAAAGAAAAAAAATGATGATGAGTTTTCTTTAGCTTCCGCGGGTTACATATGATGTATGGGTAGAAGGGTGCCTAGGTAGGGCACCAGTCGCGGGCCCGAGGTTCGGGTCGTGACACTGTCATTGACCCTCCTAACATCTACCACCTGATCCCTTAGCTCACTATCTACCAAAATGCCTACTCCATTCCTATACTTTGACCTACCCGAGAACCATATATTATACCCGTCTACAATCTTAGCCTTAGGTCATACCAATTTGGTCTCCTGAACACATGCTATATTAATTTTCCTCTTCTTAAAAATCTTAACTAGCTCTATGGACTTCCCCGTTAAAGTTTCAATATTCCAAGACCCTACTCTCAGTCTAGCATTACTCTTACCCCCACTTCCCCCTTAACCCTCGCCTCCGTCCCCGACCGAAAACATGACCCTAGTCTATCATCATTCACCAAAGCCACTAGAGCAAAAAATACTAATCAAAGGTTAACAGTAACACACACGAAAACCTACACTAAAGCACAAGTTAGCAAAAATCTAGAGGTAAATCAGGCTACTACAAATCAAAATGATAAATCAAAGGACAAGAAGAATAAATGCAAGAATGTAAAGTCAAGATTCAATAAAACGCAACACGCAAGAATTTAACTACAAGGATAAGGACAAATATTGAGTACGGGCAACTGGAGGTACCAACTCCAGGCTAATATAACCTGTTCAAACGCCGGAACACATTGTTCACTGCCTAAAATCACTGTTTCCCGCCGAAACTTTTGTACCCGGATGCTAGATGGGAGAACGGGGTGATAGAACCCGAATGCACGTCGTGGCAAATCTTATGGTACCAGAAAAAAAAAGGTTCCCCGGAGGTCGGAGCTCCGGCGTTACTGTGGTGATGGTGGGTTTCACCAAAGCTCCGGTGCGGGGTGGAGCAGATCTGGGGGATTGGGGGGGTGGGGGGGAAGTTGTTGCAGAAGAGCTAAAAAAATCCAGAACTTAATCTCGCTATCCTTTGACATAACAGAAAAAAATTACAGATAAAACTAGATGGCTACATTAACATATAAAGCAATTCGATTAGACGCACATAACACCTGAAAATGTATATTTACAAGACAACGAGAGGGAGAGAGAAGTACGGTGAAAGAAAATAATCTGAAAAAGGAATGAAAAGAAATTAATGGTTTAATCAAACAAGGAAGAATATAAAAGAAGGGAAACGTAGGAGATGATCATGCAGAAGAAGAGTATGCAGGAGGAAAATAAATTTTTGACTAACTACCCCCTATTAATTACTTAGCACAAATTATTTAGAAGATTAAAATTGACCAAAAAACTTGGAAAAATTGAACCACAAAAAATTGATAAATGCTTTTCCACAATAACACAAAGTAGTAGATAGCTTGTGCATCTTTTTTTTTTTAAAAAAAAAAATACTACTTCGGGGGTAATGATGTATAAGTTATAGAAGACCAGATTAGCTAAAGAGGTAAAGTAGACAACAGTAACGAGTCAAGCTCATAATAATACAAGCTATGCTTCATCTCTGTTAAATATACATCCGATTTACACAATATACATGTGTATATCGGGTAAATGTGATTCTCGGGTATTGTAGCAAGCAGCCCATCTCGACCCATCTCGGTACTGAGCCCATCTCGGTACTGTAGCAAGCAGCAGCCCATCTCGGGTATATTATATACATTGTATATTAGTTTTGTACACTTACCATAATTGTATAGTTAGTCTTCAAATGGAATAAGATTTTAGAAGTGGAATATGAATATGATTCTCCTATTATGGAAATATGTAAGTGTATATATTGTCTTTCAATTAATGAAAATAATCAAGAGATTATTTCTTTAATGGTATCAAAAGTCTAGGATATTTTTCCTTGCTTTCGCTCTCTCTCTCGATTTCCGTGAACCCTCCCTCTCAGTTTTTTCCAGAACCCGAGACTACTCCCCAAACTTTTGTTGTCCAATTTTTTTTTTCCTATTTACTATGACTAATAAGAACACGTTTCATCCTGCCCTAATAATTTCTAACATCAAGAGCGTTCTTCCTATTGTTCTTGACTTAGAAAACGTTCAATATGGGACGTAGGCAGAGTTGTTCAAGATTCATACACTGACACATCGAGTTCTCCACCACATAATCCCTCCGGCTCCTGGTATAGAGGGTGTGCCCACCAAATAGGAAGATCCTAAATTATGTATTACTCTTGACGCAAAGGTTCTAAAGTGGATTTATGCCACTATCTACCTCGACCTCTTACAGACGATTATGGAACCTAACTCTTCAGCTATGACTGCTTGAAATAGATTGCGTGATATATTCCAGAATAACAATCATTTTCGCATTGTAAACCTTGAACAAGAATTTTCTCAAGTCGCTATGGAGAATTTTCTGAACGTTTCATCTTATTGCAAACGACTCAAGGACTTGGCGGATCAACTTTGCAACGTGGGTGCTCCTGTTAGCAATAGTCGTCTCGTTCACAGATGGTTGCAGGCCTGTCAGAGGCCTATAACGGCGTTGCTTCGATCCTTCGTCAAAGTAACCCTCTACCGGAATTCTATCAAGCCCACTCCATGCTTACGTTGGAAGAAGCCGATTTGGCTAAGAAGGCGGCTACCAGCACTAGCCCCGTAGTCATGATGACGTCCTCTACAAATTCTCCAGGTTTTATTGATAATTCGGGCCAAAACCGTGCTCACTATGGCAAAAAAATTAATCATAAAAACAACGAGAAAAATCGTGGTGACGAACGCAGTGGTTCCGACGGTAGTAACGGCGACAACGAGTCCAATTCCAGCAGCTTTGGGCCACGACCCAACTGTCTCAACCTTGAGCCAACTGGCCGTGGGCCTGGACTAGTGGGCAGTGACCCAATAACCACTGGTCCTAGTTCCCGCAGTGTCCAGTTCCCAGCCAGTGGACTGGCCAACCTAGTTCTCGGCGCAACAGTGGGCAGTGGCCCAACAGTGGGTAATGGCCCAATTTCGATAATTCCACTAAGCCGAGGCAACAAGCAGAGGTGCTTGGGTCTCGGCCCCCGCAGGCCCATCATGTAGCGGACCCACTCCTACCGACATCGAAGCCGCGATGCACACACTTGGATTGAATCCCCCGGATCCGAATTGGTACATGGACAACGGTGCCACTACCCACATAACATCAGACCAAGGTATTCTCTTGTCTATTCCAATTTGAGCAGTAATCGTGGTATAATTGTTGGTAATGGTAATTCAATTCCAATTCGTGGTTATGGTCATAAAACTTTATCTCCCCCATCCACTACTTGTCTTGAAAAATATCTTTCATGACCCAAAATTGATTAAAAAAATTGATGTCTGTCTGTAAATTCACCACTAATAATTGAGTTTCTGTTGATTTTGATTCTTTTGGATTTTCTGTGAAGGATTTCAAGACGGGGAGTCATCTCATGAGATGTGATAGTAGGGGAGATCTTTATCCTATCACATCACGTTTCGGTTTCTCGAGTCAAGCCATGCCTTCATCTTTTGCAGCTTTGCTCCTTCCTTGTGGCATGCTCATCTAGGTCATCCGGGGTCTATTTTATCCTCTTTAGCTAAAAATAAAGTTATTTCATGTAAGGTACGCATAGTACTCTGAATTGTCAGTCTTGTTCTTTAGGAAAAATTATTAAGTTATCATTTGTATACTCTAATTCTCATACTTTAATGTCATTTAATATTATTCATAGTGTTTTATGGACGTCTCATGTTCTTAGTTTTGTGGATCATCGATATTATGTTCTATTTTTGAATGATTATTCTAAATTTTTATGGACTTTTCCGATAGCAAAAAAATCTCAAGTTTTTTTCATTTTCTTAAAATTTAGAGCATTTATTAGAACTCAATTCGAACGGAAAATAAAAAATATTCAATGTGATAATGACAAAGAATATGATAATGGGTTATTTTGAAAATTTTGTGCTAATAATAAAATCAATTTTCGTTTTTCTTATCCTCATACATTTTCACTGGGAAGCGGAACGCAATTTTAAGTAATCTCCTAAGCAGAATATGATTTGAAACAACTTAGAAAAATGCAGGCCTAGATAGCTTTTGCTCGATCAATTTGGACATAACTCACTTTACCCCTTCTTAAAGTTTGTACTAGTTTCAATTGCATATGCAGTCCAAATTAACCCATAACATCTATCAAAACTTAAACAAATTAGCTTTGTTTGGATTGGTTTGTTCAATACAGGCGAGGTGAAAAAAGAAAAACCTAACGCAATTTTAAGTAATCTCCTAAGCAGAATATGATTTGAAACAACTTAGAAAAATGCAGGCCTAGATAGCTTTTGCTCGATCAATTTGGACATAACTCACTTTACCCTTCTTAAAGTTTGTACTAGTTTCAATTGCATATGCAGTCCAAATTAACCCATAACATCTATCAAAACTTAAACAAATTAGCTTTGTTTGGATTGGTTTGTTCAATACAGGCGAGGTGAAAAAAGAAAAACCTAACGCAATTTTAAGTAATCTCTGCGAATATGATTTGAAACAACTTAGAAAAATGCAGCCTAGATAGCTTTTGCTCGATCAATTTGGACATAACTCACTTTACCCTTCTTAAAGTTTGTACTAGTTTCAATTGCATATGCGATCCAAATTAACCCATAACATCTATCAAAACTTAAACAAATTAGCTTTGTTTGGATTGGTTTGTTCAATACAAAGTAGGTGAAAAAGAAAAACCTAACGCAATTTTAAGTAATCTCTAAGCGAATATGATTTGAAACAACTTAGAAAAATGCGAGCCTAGATAGCTTTTGCTCGATCAATTTGGACATAACTCACTTTACCCCTTCTTAAAGTTTGTACTAGTTTCAATTGCATATGCGATCCAAATTAACCCATAACATCTATCAAAACTTAAACAAATTAGCTTTGTTTGGATTGGTTTGTTCAATACAAAGAGGTGAAAAAGAAAAACCTAACGCAATTTTAAGTAATCTCTAAGCGAATATGATTTGAAACAACTTAGAAAAATGCAGGCCTAGATAGCTTTTGCTCGATCAATTTGGACATAACTCACTTTACCCCTTCTTAAAGTTTGTACTAGTTTCAATTGCATATGATCCAAATTAACCCATAACATCTATCAAAACTTAAACAAATTAGCTTTGTTTGGATTGGTTTGTTCAATACAAAGTAGGTGAAAAAGAAAACCTAACGCAATTTTAAGTAATCTCCTAAGCAGAATATGATTTGAAACAACTTAGAAAAATGCAGGCCTAGATAGCTTTTGCTCGATCAATTTGGACATAACTCACTTTACCCCTTCTTAAAGTTTGTACTAGTTTCAATTGCATATGCAGTCCAAATTAACCCATAACATCTATCAAAACTTAAACAAATTAGCTTTGTTTGGATTGGTTTGTTCAATACAGGCGAGGTGAAAAAAGAAAAACCTAACGCAATTTTAAGTAATCTCCTAAGCAGAATATGATTTGAAACAACTTAGAAAAATGCAGGCCTAGATAGCTTTTGCTCGATCAATTTGGACATAACTCACTTTACCCCTTCTTAAAGTTTGTACTAGTTTCAATTGCATATGCAGTCCAAATTAACCCATAACATCTATCAAAACTTAAACAAATTAGCTTTGTTTGGATTGGTTTGTTCAATACAGGCGAGGTGAAAAAAGAAAAACCTCCATTACATTATTGTGGATTAAACAAATTATGAGTGGCGCATTGAACTCAGGCTGATTCTTTTTTAGCTATCAACACAGGGACTCATAGAGAGTAGCCCAAACAATGGATGACATCTTTGCCAAGATAGGTACAATTCTAGAATACAACTTCCATCTAAGAAAACATTCTATACAATGATCAATAACCAAACTATCCATCACAACAGAGAAAAAAAGACATCTAGGAAAGGGAAATAAACGATATGCATGCACAAGAGAGAAATTAGTATAGCTCCTCCTTTCATCAACTGTCAGCAGCCCTGAAGATGGTCAATAGAGAAAGGAACAAGTTGATAACGTCGAGATACAAGGATATAGCAGCCCAGATGTACTCATCATACATGTAGCGCTTGATTAAATTGTCTGTGTCATAGACAATGTATCCACAGAATATGATCGATGCCAGACAGCCATATATCATCACTGAGATCTTACCCAGAGGGAAAAAGATCTGCCATATACAGGGAAACAAATGAGTATTAGTCAAGTGCAATAAAGATAAACCCGACATGTAGAGTAAGAGATAATAAATTTACAAACCTGGATGAAGGAAAACAACAGAAGAACAACGATAGCGCCGAACAAGAAAGGTCCCAGGAAGTTGAAATCTTGGCCTCTTTTAGCCGCCCAGAAGGTGTATAATGTCAGACTAATCACCACCGCTGTCGTCAATATAACTGCCTCCAGAATTACTTTGCCTGATCAAACACCAGTAGAAATATTTAGATACCAGCATGTCACCAATAGTAACTTTCAAGTCCTATTTGCAAGAATGTGTTATTTTCTAGGGCTACAGCACAGGATACATTGGCACATGCAAGTGACAATAATTGACCCCTCAAATTCGAAAGGGAACCTATACCAATTCAGTTTGTAAATCCATTAAGATTGAGCAAAGAGATCCACATAATCAAGTACTATTATGAGTGGAATCATTTTAATGATATGAATTATCCTCTTGAGTGAGGAGCTGATACAGCTCATTCACCATAATCACAAGTCAATAGTTCAGTTGATTATCTGGAAAATTAACCTATAACAATTTTTCATGGATTACCTTATCAAAATAAAAACAATCTTTCACGGGTATACAATCACAATGAATGCTTTAAATAACAATCTCAGTTGTCTCAGTTTTTCTATGGTATCAATTTGGTTCATCATTTGTTATGTAAAATAATTTCACCAAAAAAAAGTCACCAAAATTCACTAAAAAGGACTATCCATCTTTGGGGAAATGAAGGCAAGATAGTATTAGAAGTAAATTCTGCAAATGCAACGTCTTGACAATCATCATATAGTACATTATTCCAGAGCATCAGTTCCCTGTTGTGATGTCATATTCTTCGGGAACCCAGCTTGTAGACAACTAAGAACGAATATTAGGCAGCTTCACTTGTGAATCAAGACTATATCTAGTTTTGGAGGGGGGCGGATCAACCGTATGATAGGAGGGGTTCCAGGAACTCAATAGCTTTTGTTTAAACCATGTATAAGTATTAACAAACCTACTAAATATCTATAAATATTTGACGGTGAACAAAGTTACTACTATATACTAAGTAGAGGTTATTCTAGTAGTAGTTTTGTCAGCTTCATTTACAAAAATTTAACTAGTTAAAAGACATGATGGTAAACCAAAAACCTCTAGTAAAGTTATTGTCATGTGACCTGGAGTTCACGGGTTAACCATGGAAACAACCTCTTGCATTCCTCTGCGTACAATAGACCCTTGTAGTCCGGCCCTTCCCCGGACCCGCGCATAGCGGGAGATTAGTGCACCAGGCTGCCCATTTGTTTGTCACATCTACTGCAAAACCTTGTGAATATTCTACCCTCTTTCTCCCCACCCAACAGCAACCAAACAATTCTTAAGCTCCCTATGTATGTGTAAAAATATATTCGTCTAGTAACATAAATAGCAATATCTATTAAATTTGATCCGATGTTTCTATATAACAAGTCGGTTCTTTTATTGTTTGGTTTTACAAGTTAATTTTGATTTGACACCCCTAATTGAGAATGTCAAACTTCAAATGGTTAGGTGGGTCAATTGGTACGATGGATAAGTAAAAATAGTCCCGAAATAAAACTTTAGTATCTCTTTATCCCATGTTTGGTTGGAATAAAATTCTGAAATAACTACACATGGGATTAGTTATTCCGGGATTGTAATGTTATTTTATTACACATTAAGAGCTCGTTTGGTACGAGGGATAAGGGATATTTTACCCCGAAACTGAATTTAATATGAATTTATCTCATGTTTGATGGAGAAAAATATTATCCTAAAATTATAGTGTTATTCTTAACCGGGAATAATCCCGGGATAACTTGTTCCCAACCAAACGATCCTATCCCTGAAGGATAACTTGTTTCCCAACCAAACAAGCCCTTAATTCTAAAGACTTGTATTAACACATCACCACAAGAGAAGAATATTCTAAAGAACACAAAATTGTAAACTCTACCGAATGAACATGACATGGAACGCACGCAATGTAAAAAAAAAACAATCAAATTGAAAATGCTTACCGCTGGTAAATGCGCAAGTTAATCCGATAGTAAATGCAAGAGAAACCGTGAACACGCCGAGAAGCAAGTAATTAACTGGATGTTTCTGGTGATAATAATATAACGGACATAACGCTGCAACAACACAATTAATTAATCAATACTCATACTCAACAAAAAAAACTAGTCCTTGCGTGCGTCCTGTGACACAATTTGACTAGGCACAATAAATATTTGTGTGACCAATAGATCTAGGAAGTAATTACACATACTGATAAAGGGAGTGATGATGAGAAGAATATAAAGTGCTAATCCAGCACTTGTAGTTGCAAAGAAATGAGAGATCGGATGAACTGTGACGACGACCGAAGCAACAGCAATGGTTAGAAGTAACTGTATAGAAATGATGGAGTAGACTTTTCGAATAAAAGACCATCGGAGTTCAGGACTTTCCAACATCGCCGGATATAACGGCGTAGTGCCGGATTCCACGTCATCTTTCCGGTAAGCCTGGTTCCACATGATGTTGCACCGCCTTGGATTCAAAGTTTGGTAGGATTTATTTTTGCTTGAGGGAATATAAGGGAGAAGTGGCTTTTATAATTTGTGGGCCGGGTTTGGGTCGGCCCGAGAAAGTGATGGGTAGAAAGTTCGTGATTTGTCGGGCCACGCACGTGAGGAGATAATTCTTTGAACCTAACATTCGAGACTTGTCTAGATCTAGACTCATTTTTCTATATTTTCTTTCTTGTTAAGGCAAAAGCTAGGAGATTTCCTCGGTTTGGTTTGGTGGGACTGTTATACCCCGTATTCTCAGGATATATATGCGAGGACGTACGTACGAGAGCACGACAGAAAGATTGGAAAGGAAGAAAGAGGTGATTTTTTCCACGGAAAAAGTTTCCGGTTTTTGTAAAGAAAAATGTTCGTTGATGGGAATTGGGTTCCCAGATTTGGAATTTGGGCTTCTTAAATTATATTAGAATTTTGAGATTTTATTTTCGGAAATGGTCACGTGGGGCCCACGGGAGAAATTCTGATTTTGTAAGCCGCTTTGATTTTGAGATTTTGGCCATTTTGGATATTTCGGAAGATGAGTTATTTTGGACAAGTAGGAGGCGACACGTGTCACCCCCTGGTGGCTTGGCGAAGTTACCTTTGTGCAGGCCTTTGGTTAGAGTCGTTTTTCGACGAAGCGTTTTGCGTAACTGCGAAGGAAAATTCGGCTATGTCGTTTTGTATTTTGCGGATTTTTAGAGGCGAAACATTTTGGACCAGCGGGAGGTGGCGTATGTCACCTCGCATTAAACGAGGCGGCGCGGGCCGAATTGGTTCACGTTTTCTTGGCGATTGGCTCCTTGTTTTGGCCTTGTTTTGTGGCTTGTTTGGTGCCATGTTTTGTGCATTGTTTTGTGGAGTAGGGGCTAGGGTGCACTTGGCTTGATCGAGGCCTTACACTGCTTGCACACGGCTCGATCTTGGCCGTTGGTTGGCTTTTGGTTTCTTATAAATACCCCTAAGCAGAAGACCATTCATCCAAAACTTCCAGTCTTGAAACCCTCTCCTCCCGCTGTGAGCTCTTGGCGAGCCTTCCCACTCACCGTGTGGCCTTTGGCGAGGTTCCTTCCAGCTTTGTGGTGCTAGCAGTGGGGTACCACTGCCTAGTTGTTTCGTATAATACCACTCCTTGTGGTATTGAAATACTCTAGTATTGTTATAATGCCCAAAATACCTTAGCCTTTACCTTGTTGTATTCCAAAGTTACCTCTATCGTAGAGCAGAAATACTACCTTTTGTCCTTTTAGTCTCAAACCAAAACCACTAAGGAAATCTTGTAGTTGGTTGAAGTATTTGAGTAGAAGTTAGTTAGAACTTAAGGGTTGTTTGGAGCGGATTGGAGCGCGGAGTAGGAGCTAAACCTTGCTCGGGATCGACATTATAACTTGGATAATTTTGGGCTTGTCGAGGTAGATATTCTTGTCCCTTATTGTAATTGGAGATTATATGTTGTAGGAATATATAGTTGAGGTATACTATATATAATCTTGAACATTATTGTGCGTGCAATGTCTTTTGACTTAAGCTGAATTTAAAGAAAAGAAGCGAATCTGTATTTACATGGGAATTTGTATTGCGATGAACTTGTGTAGCATTGTTGTGTAGTAGAATTGTATCGTCAGGTTAGGCGTATAACCCACTGGTTGGCTTGATGGCGGCTAGATAGAGGAGGAGATTCTGTTGCTTGGGGAGAGTCTTTGCGAATTTTACGTAGAACATGGAAATGCGGTTAGAAGTTAATAGGCGTTTGTGGCCTTATAGGTGGAAATCTGCGAGTAGCGTATTCTACTTGAAGAGTGGAAGCGGCTAGCCGATTCTGATCTTGTGGAGCATTTTGCTTATTGTCGATACTGTCGCGAGGTATGTGAACCTCTTCCTATCTCTTACAGCATGATATGTGTGAACTATGTAGTGCGGTAGGCGTACGTGTGTTAAGCGTGTTTGATGGTTCTTAAAACATAAAGTGTTATAACGCTTTATGGGAAGTTGGTTATAACGACTTTATGTAGGTAAGAAAATACTTTGTGGTTTTTAAAAGGTAATCGATGTGAATTATAAGCGGCTAGTTATAATAAAGAACTTGATGTATTTCAAAAGATTTATAAATCGTTTTGAAGGGAGAGTAACACTTGGTTTTAAAGGTTTTAAAAAGAGTTATACTAGCTTTATGGGGAGTTAGGTATAATGTCTTAAGAGAGGTAAAGAAAATGGTTTACTGATGTTAGAAGTTAAGAGACTTGATCTTATAAGATAAGAGACTTAACTTATTTGTTTTAATGTGAATGTTTGTGTGAAACCTCATTCGTGAGTAATGAGTACTTGGTTTTATTTAAAGGGATAATGTTTTACTGATTTCGGAAATCAGAATGTGTATCGACAGACCACTGCAGCGTTAAAAAAAGGAAAATGTATTGAATAATGATGTGTTGTATTAAAATCAGTAGAAACCTCCATCTGCATAGAAGCTAAGATGAGACAAAATGATATTACATTTTCTAGATCATGACTGCTGTAATAAGATGTTGTAAACAAGAATAAACTACCCACATGTATGACATATGTTACTCAATTGTTTTAAAAGGGATTAAGACTATGAGTTATAAAACCTTTCTAAAATGAGAAACTTGAGCACTTGAAATTAGGCAAACTTGAACGTTTGGAAATAATGTGGTTACTTGATTTTTGCAAGGGGAAGTGTCTTGTTTACTTAAAGATAGTCACGATTTTTATACTACGGGTATTATGTGACTTATGTGAAAGTACTTTGAGTTGTGTGAAACCTGCCTATGCTTGTGATGATAGCCTTTGTTGTGCAAATGTTGTATTTACGTATTCTGGCGTCTCGATAGAGTAGGTTGACTTATTGAGAACTTACTTGGGCGTCTTTGGCGGTGTGGAGAATTCCACGGGTATGTTTCCATTTTGATTCTTGTCTTGTTGTTGATGTTACATGGGCGTATCTCTACAGAGGTAGAATTAGGGGCGTGTGGCGTGCGGCGGGGTTGATCATGATATATTATTGTTGATGTCACGTGGGCGTGTCTGTGAGTAGAATTCAGGGGCATGTGGCGTAGGGCATTGGTATTATTGTTGCATCATGGACATGTCTGCCGTCACGAGTCGGGGCGTGCGGCCGTGATGCGAACATGATTGAGGTTGTGGGCGTGAGACCCGTAGTTATATTTGAGTGATGACTTGAGGCGTGAGTCACATTTGGACGCTTTTATGTTGTTGTGAGCGTAGTTTGGTTATCATACATGTCTCTGCTTTATATAGACTAGTATGATTTCATTCTGATATTCTGATTCACATACTTGGTACTGTTGTCTTGACCTCGCCCGAAGCTGCGTTCATCTGCCGCGGTGAAGTACATCGGTCGTGGATCCTCGCTCTTAGGATCTCGATTCGGCGTTTTGGGAAGCTCCGTTTCTCGGAGGCTTATCTTTTGGTATGTGTTCCACGAGTTGTAGGTTCTTGTACATTGGGGTATGGCGAGCCCTGTCGTCATAGTTGTTGTAAATCTTAAGTGCATGTAAATCTTGTTGTGGGCGGGGTTTGTAAAAGGATTAAACTATTCGTTTTGAAAGAGTTGTATTTATTTATGTTATTGGAAGGTAGCAGTTGGGTTGCTTTGTTTATGTTCATATATCTTGTTTCTTGTTTAAAGTTTTATTTTCATTGGTTTTCTCGATGTTGTGTCACTAGGGTGCGGGATAAGGCACGATGCGGGCCGGGCAGTCGTTACAAAAGTGGTATCGAGCGATTAGTCCTCGGAAAGTGTCTACACCGTGTCTAGTAGAGTCTTGATTATCGATGTGTTGTGCTGCATCTATGTCGAGAGGCTATAGGACATTTAGGATTAGTTTCCATTCTTCTCATTACGAGATCGTGCCTTAGAGGCGTGTTGTAAGTTGGACCCCACGGCGTATCTCGTTTTACGATTATGCCTCGCGCAGCGGCAACGAGCCCGAAGGGCAAAGCGTGAAGTCTTGCTAGTGAGATCTGAGAAATCTGGCGCGAGCCGGACGATGAGTTGTGCTTGACAGCGGGTTTTGTGCGCCGCCCGGCCCAGCGAGTTTAAGCGCGGCGGTGCTGCTGAGACCTGATACGAGCCTCAGTCCAGCATGCAGGCGAGAGAGATGGGTTACAAGAGATGGCGATTGCTAACGAGTCGTGGCGAGATATGAGGATAGGTTGGATCTGGCGATTCGATTCGATGCGCGATGGTTCACCCAAGCGAATAGTTTGAGGCTACGGGACTTTACGAGTTGTAGCCCGCTTGAGTTTTATGGGTCGAGGCACGAGGATGATCGCGAGGAGTTCATCCGGCGATTCTGACGGATCGTCTGCGGGTGATCGAGCTTGAGACCGAGTCTGTGACCTTTAGTTCGCGTCAGTGCGTAATCCGCATGATCGATTGGTTTGATTCATGTGAGCTTTCGGGAGAGCATGCACTCCAGCAGTATGAGATGAGTTTTGGGGCTTTCTCACGCACCTTGCCTCGCGGATGAGGAGAACGCGGTAAACAGATTTTTGATGCTTAAACGAGCGGGCGTGCGGTTCGAGTACAATGTGAGTTCGACTCATTGGCGATGCGTCCAGCGTTGGTAGCTAGTATGGAGGATCGAGTGCACGATATGTTCTGAGGCTCGATGATTACATGTCGAGGCATGTTCGGAGTAGCTCTTGTAGGGCATGGACATTGCCGCGTGCAGCTCATCTGTTTGGGATGTGAGGCACGGAGAGGTCGACGGAATGACGAATCGTGCGAAGAGGCGAGAACAACGAGGTCGCTGGTGACTTTCGGCGGACGCCTCGTGGATACTAGTTTTGTACCTCGCCCGGTCGAGTGGTCCTCGCGACGCCACGAGCATCGAGTATTCGGGAAGCGGTCGGGGCTCGAGGTTGAGTTTCGAGGAAGTAAGGGTGTTGGCGGATCACGGTCACCCTACCCGGTGTGGTCGATGTGGTAGACCGCATTTCGGAGATGTCGTGGTGCGGGAGCTTGTTATTTTTGCGGCGGCAGCGAGGCCATTTCGCGGCTGTCAGGCGAGGTAGCGGATGTTACGACTCGACTCTGGATCGATGGTGGTTCATCGCGCCTACGATTATGCGCCTGCGGTGCCTATGATTAGAGTGGGCGGTAGCGGTATATCCTTAACCTCTAGAGTTTTGGTATGCTTGTTATGATGGTCTCATTATTATGTGCTATGTACGAATGGCGTTGTGTTAATTGTGAGTTAGAAAACATGCTTAGTTGGGAGGATAAGTATGGGGCGTGGTAAGTGTGAACCACTGGTATCGCGATTGAGACCTTAGAGGTAAGGTCGTCTTGAGTAAAAGATTCGTTTTATGTTTGACCTTTGCTCGAGTCGTAGTATCGTGGGTTTTATGTGAGTGATCGGTCCGTGTGAGGCGGAAGTGGTAGCTTTCATGATGTGATTTAGCGAGATTGTTAGTGTCGGGAACAAGGGCTTGCAGCGATTGTGGGTCGGGTTGAGGGCGTGATCTGGGTCAACGTAGCCGGATTAAGGTGGTCAGTTATGGGTGGTCCCGCGGTGGTAGGAGTCACGAGGATGCTAGGCCCAGTTTGTATGACCATCGTATGAGTTCGTGGGCGCGTTCGACGAGCGGTTCGTAAAAGGCGGGAATGGCCTTAAGGAAGTTTGAGGTTAGTAAGATGACCAAGTTTGGAGGTAGTGACTCCAAAGATTTGTGGGAGCGGAAGAAATGGTGAAGTATGAGTGCGTCTTGGGAGAGTTCAAGTGTTCGAGAAGGGCACGACGAGTAAGGAAGGAAGAAGAGCGTGTGTTATTTATTGGCGGCGTGGCGTTGACAACTTGTTAGAGGAACTTCATCGATATCCGTCTTGAGAAGGAACATTCGGGACGAATGTTTCTAAGGAAGGAGAATGTTATACCCGTATTCTCGGGGTATATATGCTGGGGCGTGCGTGCGAGAGCAGCCAGAAAGATTGGAAAGGAAGAAAGAGGTGATTTTCCACGGAAAAAGTTTAGGTTTTGTAAAGAAAATGTTCGTTGATGGGGTGGGTTCCCAGTTTGGAATTTGGGCTTCTTAAATTATATTAGAATTTTGAGATTTTATTTTGGAAATGGTCACGTGGGGCCACGGGAGAAATTCTGGTTTTGTGAGGGCATTTTGATTTTGAGATTTTGGCCATTTTGGATATTTTCGGAAGATGAGTTATTTTGGACAAGTAGGAGGCGACACGTGTCACCCCTTGGTGGCTTGGCGAAGTTACGCTGTGCACAACACCTTGGTTAAGTCGTTTTTAAAGCGTTTTGCGTAACTTGCGAAGGAAAATTCGGCTATGTCGTTTTGTATTTTTGCGGATTTTTCCAGAGGCGAAACATTTTGGACCAGCGGGAGGGTGGCGTGTGTCACCTCGCGTTAAACGGAAGCGACGGCCCGGGACGAATTGGTTCACGTTTTCTTGGCGATTGGCTCCTTGTTTTGGCCTTGTTTTGTGGCTTGTTTGGTGCCATGTTTTGTGCATTGTTTTGTGGAGTAGGGGCTAGGGTGCACTTGGCGATCAAGGCCTTACACTTGCCTTGCGTAGCTTGATCTTGGCCGTTGGTTGGGCTTTTGGTTTCTTATAAATACCACTAAGCTTGAAGACTTACATCGCGACCGGCGGGCGTGGTGGTGCCTTACCGGGCACCCTAGTGACACAACATCAGTGTCGTGAACATAAAACAACAACGTGAGATAACGAAATATAAAACAATAATCTGTGAAAACTTGCCTTTGGCGTATATATAACCATCAACTCTTTTACAAATGAGCGGCAATCCTTTTTACCACCCGCCACAGCGGTACTACGGACCTCACAGAATGATCGACCCGCGATGGCGGGACGGGGCCCGCCAAACCACGAATGTAAACACTTACTCTGACGGGGACTATACCATCGATAAGCCTCGGAGAAGCGGGCTTCCCAACGCTGTGACCACGAGAGCTAGGATCGGCGGCGATGTACCTCGACTGCGGCGTGAGCGGCCCCGGAGGTCGATCTGGCCAGTGCAGAGTATGTGAAACTAAAATAAATCGTAAATGAAATCATAGTAGTCTATACAAAGCGGGAGACATGTATGATAACGAACTACTGATTCGCGTAAATAGCGATCGTGTCAAGTCGAGGACTCGCACCTCAAGTCATCACTCGATTTAACAATGGGTCTCACGCCCAACATCAATCGTGCGTGGAATACCTTCCCGCTGCTGGCGGATTTATGATATACAAGCACGAGGAATACACATGAACACGTGTCCGCTGTGTCCTAATAAAGCATGCGAGGGTAAATGCGAAGGCATAGCCGACTACTAACACTCGCGTGCAACAAGGTCATAAAGCGTATCATAAGATCTGTCTGCACCGCCACGTGATCAAAGGCGGCCACTTGCCCGCGATATCTAATGTCGCGCGTCTAGTCCTGAACTTCCGCGACTCGCGTAGGCCAATCTCATCGGCCGCATGAGGTATTCCCGCGTCGGTAGCTACTCCGGCATCGTCACGAACGCGATCGCGTAGCGCGAGGCCGCGTGCCCGTAAGGGCGTACGCTAACACGGAACTCGTAGCTCGCATAGGCCCCGGGACCGCGTGAGGTATTCTCGAATCATGGTCCCAGGACCGCTGAGTCTACCGCGTGGAGGCGGCTTAACCCGGAATCGTCTCGAGATGAATGCCACAATACTATCATAACGACCGATAGTTAATAAGCACAATCAGGAAACCCCTTACACAAACATCACAAGATACTAACACACGTAGCATCCTAACACTTTTACTTATCAAAGCAACAAGAAAGTATTACAAGGCTATCACAAACCAATCTGATCAAGTTATTCACACAAGGTACTTTCTACTAACAAGTTCGTATCTATCCCCAAAGTACTTCACACATTAAAATCTTAAAAAAGATCTGTTTCTTTCACATAAGTCACATGATACGTAGTATAAAATAGAGTGGTATCGCTTTTAAGAAAACCAAAACTCTTACCTTTGTAAAATCAAGTAACAACATTATTTTCCAAGCGTCCAAGTTTGCCTAATTTCAAATGTTCACGTTTCTTATTTTAGAAAGGTTTGTGATTCATAGTCTTATTCATTTAAGAATATAATTCTCTTTTAAACAATCTCGAGAAACATAAGCCTTATATGTGAGTAGGATATTCTTGTTTATAACAATCTTTATTACAATGACCGTGATCTAGGAAATATCATTTTGTCTCATCTTAGCTTATGCGGATGGAAGTTTCTCTTGGTTTTAATAATACTTAATTGTTCAAAACATTTCCTTTTATTAACGCTGCGATGGTTTGTCGATACACATCACGATTTCCAAAATCAAGAAAGCGTTCTTAAGCCGTTATACCTAACTTCCCATAAAGCTAGTATAACTCTTAAGTTCTCAAAACCAAGTATTACTTCTCTTTCAAAACGATTTCAGAAATCTTTTGAAATACTTCAAGTTCTTTATAATCACACATCAAGCCAGTTATAAACAAATCATTTACCTTTTAAAGACCACAAAGTGTTTTCTTATCTAAATAAAGTCGTTATAACCAACTTCCCATAAAGCGTTATAACACTTTATGTTTTAAACCCATCGAATACATTTAGCACACGTACGCGTCACCGTACTACATAGTTCACACATATCATGCTAGAGAGATAGGAAGAGGTTCACATACCTCGCGACGATTATCGACTAATAGCAAAATGCTCAGTACCTCAAGCCGTGGCTACTCCTAAGCCACGTAGATCGCGCCACACGTGATACGTCCACCTATAAGGCCACAAGGCGCTTATTAACATTTAGGTCTCATCGTAGAACTTCTACGAAAAATTCGGCGACACCTCCCGCATGAGCGTAAATCTCCTCCTCTATCGAGGCTACCAAGCCAACGGGGGTTTATACATCTAACCACTGCGGTACAATTCTACTCCGCGATGCTACTACACAAGTCTCTGTAATACGTCCCATGTAATTACTGTTCGATTCTTCGAGCTTAAGTCGAGGACATTGCCACAAGCTATGTTGATTATATATATATAGTATACTTGACTATATACTCCTGACATGTAATATCCAATTACAATAGGGGACAAGATAATTACCTCGATAAGCCCATAATTATCCAAGTATAAAGTCGATCTGGGCAATCGTTTAGCTCGACTCGGCGCTCGACCCGCTCTAAACCACCCTTAGAAGTTCTAACCAACTTCTACACAATACTCCAACGTATGGAGATTTTCCTAGGGTTACGGTTTTGTGGTGGGAAGTATAATAGTATTTTCGGGCTTTTCGTATAGGTATAACCTTAGAATACAACAAGGTATAGGGCTAAGGTAATTTGGGCATTATAACATACTTGGAGAGTATTTCTATACCCTGAGGGGGTATTATCTGAAGCAACTAGGCAGGGGTACCCGGCTAGCACTCGAAGGAGGGGGTGTCTGCCCGCCGGCCTGCAGCTGGGGAGACTCTCGACGAGGGGAGGAGGGCTCTCGGCCAAGACACCACGCTAAGGGGAAGGAAGAAGCTTTCAAGACTTAGGCAATTTGTGAATGAATTAGTCTTCCGAGGAGAGGTATTTATAGCCTGAAGCCAGGCCAACGATGGCGAATCTAGCCAAGTGTTAGGCAAGTGTAGGGCAAGATTCACCGTGTGTACCTAGCCAACTTGCACACAAAATATCTACCAAAATATCTCACAAAGCCTTCCTGATCGTCCGTTTGTGCATGCTGCTTTCCGATGTGAGGTGTGACATGCCACCTCCGTTGGTCCAAAATGTTCGTCTCTCGGAAAAATCCGCAAAAATACTTAATGACATAGCGGAAATTCCCTACGAAAGTTGTGAAAGCGTTTAGTCGAAAAAGCGACTCTAGCAAGGGTGTTGTGCACAAACATATTTCGGCCGAAGGTGCCACGTGGGGTGACACGTGTCGCCCCGATTAAATCAAAATATTTCGTCTTAGAAAATATCCAGCGGCCAAAATCTCAAAATCAAAGCGGGCCCCACAGCCAGTAAATTTCTCCGTGGGCCCACGTGACCATTTTCGAAAATAAAATTCCATAATTCTCTAATATTCCGGGAAGTCCGAATACCAAATCTGGGAATCCATTCCCAAACGAACCTTTTCCTTCACAAAACCGGAAACTTTTCCGTGGAAAAATCGCCTCTTTCTTCCTTTCCGATCTTTACATCGTATTCTCGTGCGTGCGTCGCATACATACCACGGAACTACGGGTATAACATTCTTCCCGGCAGAAACATTCGTCCGAATGTTCCTTCTAATCTCAAAGCGAACACGTGGCGGTATAGTCTTCACTACTATACTTACGAAACAATCCCGCCACGGTGGCGCGTAAATACCGCGTAAAATACTTACATCCAAGTCCACGAGGAAACACCTCTAACATCACCACAAATAATACTACTTTTGTCACTTTGTCGCGAGCGCGCTCGGCGACCCAACAAATGGTGCGATTGCGTCGCGATCACGGAAGGCGTACACTCGGACTCTTACCACGTTACGTCGATACGGTTTCCAAAACTTCGGGGTTACTATCTCTAACGTGGTCATCATTAGCGAACATTACGGATGGATCTTGATACTTTCGAACATAACAATCTGAAAGACCGGACGTCCTTCCTAAGTCGGACGGCAAATGCTAACATATAAGCAACTGGCCTATTCTTCACATGAACTCACGAGGCCCAAAGTGACTCGGGCTAAGTTCCTTGTTTCACAACTCGTCACACTGTCCGGTGGTACTTTCAAGAAGACCGGCCAACTCGAACTCTGGCGTCGTCGCGATTATCATACGATTCTCCAGTGCGGAACTTCTTCTGACAAAGCTTCACTATCCGGTCTGTGGAACAAGCTGAACCAACTATCTCGAACCACCGCCAACATCGAACGTCGGCCGACGCTTGCATTTACGCCCTACAAGGCGTCACAAGGCGACATCCGAACACGAAATGGTAGCTTAAACACTCCCAACCGGAGACAACGATCCTCACATTACCACGAAATCAAAACAACGGCGGGGCGAATGCGTCTGAGACTGCGCGAGTTCCTAGCCTGCTCGTACAAACTCGAGAAGAGAAAGCGGTAGTACCACTGGCTCCATTGTCGTCATAAGGTGAAGGTAGGCACCGTGCAACCTCACAACCTTTTCGGATAACATCAACCCGCCAGAGAGCGACCACGGCCAGAAGAACACGATAGTCGCCCATCGGCCCGACCACCGGTCGAACGCATCCACGAACTTGCCTGGCTAACTAAACATGGGCCTAACACCCTCATGACCCTAACACAAGAGGGACCACCACTGACCCGCCCCACCAAACCTACCGCGGGTTGACCGCGCGTAGCCTCAACCCGGCCGTGGCGCAAAATACCATCTCCCGTAGAACAATCTTACTAACACGCGTTACGAAAACCTGGCGGTCTTCTTAGCTCAACTACCCTCTTTCATTTCATACTACATGTGGGACTTATCCCACGAACATAGCTCACGTGCACTATGCACTCCTATAAGGTCAAACATAACACTACACCTTTCTCGAGATGGCCTTACCTCTAGGTCTTTACGTATAACACTCTAAGGCTCACACCTTCTCTATCCCCAAAATCTTACTCGGTTAACCCACCGTGATTCTAATCACAACTAACACACCGCTATCGAACATAGCACTTAAGGTATACTCACCGAAAGTTACAGAAGGACGCAGCTCTCGACCTCTTCTCGCCGCTCGTTAACCCGATCGATCTCACGTTCTCGGCTGCGCATGGCGTAAGCCCGCATACGTGCTCGAAGCCTAATCGAAGGACTACTCTCTTGCACAACCTTCTGTAGGTAGTCATCAAGACTTGCGATACATCGGTATACTCTCGGTAGCCAAATCCATAGCTAGTAACAAGGTTGTCTCTTGCAATCTATATTCTCGGTTCCGTCGTGGGCGAAGGTTCAAATATCGTGGGCGCGGTAGGAACCGCCGTCATGCTAAACTTCTGCGGGGCTAGTGGCGTCGCAGAAATCCCGAATGAAGCACTACCCTAGGTAATGATTGGGCTGTGCCTCGCCATGCTTAAACTCGCTCGCGACTCCGCCGGCCGCCTTGCCTCGCAGGCTCGGGTTGCCTACGCGGGCATAACGATAAGGAAAGAATTTCGTCGGAGGTCCAACTTACAACACACTCTAAGGCACGATCTCGAGTGAGAAGAATAGAACCCGATCCTAAATATCCTATAGCCTCACGATTATTGGTGTAGTGCGCAACACCGATAATCAAGACTGCTTGGATCTGATGCGTAGACACTTTCAGGATTAATCGCTCGATACCACTTTTGTCACGACCGGCGGGCGTGGTGGTGCCTTACCGGGCACCCTAGTGACACAACATCAGTGTCGGTGAACATAAAACAACAACGTGAGATAACGAAATATAAAACAATAATGCGTGAAAACTTGCCTTCGGCATATATATAACCATCAACTCTTTTACAAATGAGCGGCTTAATCCTTTTTACCAACCACGCGCAGCGATTACTACGGACCTCACAGAATGATCGACCACGATGGCGGGACGGGGCCCATAAACCACGAATGTAAACACTTACTGACGGGGACTATACGTGATAAGCCTCGGAGAAACGGAGCTTCCCAATGACGTGACCACGAGCTAGGATCAACGGCGATGTACCTCAACTGCGGCATGAGCGGCCCGAGGAGGTCGATCTGACAGTGCAGAGTATGTGAAACTAAAATAAATCGTAAATGAAATCATAGTAGTCTATACAAAGCGGAGACATGTATGATAACCAACTCTGATTCGCATAAATAAGCGATCGTATCAAGTCGTGGACTCACACCTCAAGTCATCACTCAATTTAACAATGGGTCTCACGCCCACAACATCAATCGTGCGTGGAATACCTTTCACCGGCGGTTTATGATATCAAGCACGAAGGAATACACATGAACACGGTCCACTGTGTCCTAATAAAGCTCTGCAGGTAAGTACGAAGGCATAGCCGACTACTAACACTCACCGTGCAACAAGGTCATAAATCGTATCATAAGATCTGTCTGCACCGCCATGATCAAAGGCGGCCACTTGCCGCAGATATCTAATGTCGCGCGTCTAGTCTCGAACTTCCATGACTCGCGTAGGCCAATCTCATCGGCGCGTGAGGTATTCCCGCGTCGGTAGCTACTCCGGCGTCGCCCCGACGCGATCGCGTAGCGCGAGGCCGCGTGCCCATAAAGGGCGTCACTAACACGGAACTCGTAGCTCGCATAGGCCCCGGGACCCGCGTAGGTATTCTCGAATCACGGTCCTGCATCGCCGAGTCTACCCGCGTCGGAGGCGACAACCCGGAATCATCTCAAGAGATGAATGCCACAATACTATCATAACGATCGATAGTTAATAAGCACAATCAAGAAACCCCTTACACAAACATCACAAGATACTAACACACGTAGCATCCTAACACTTTTACTTATCAAAGCAACAAGAAAGTATTACAAGGCTATCACAAACCAATCTGATCAAGTTATTCACACAAGGTACTTTCTACTAACAAGTTCGATTATCTATCCCCAAAGTACTTCACACATTAAAATCTTAAAAAAGATGCATTTCTTTCACATAAGTCACAATACGTAGTATAAAATAGAGTGATCGCTTTTAAGAAAACCAAAACTCTTACCTTTGTAAAATCAAGTAACATTATTTTCCAAGCGTCCAAGTTTGCCTAATTTCAAATGTTCACGTTTCTTATTTTAGAAAGGTTTATGATTCATAGTCTTATTCATTTAAGAATATAATTCTCTTTTAAACAATCGAGAAACATAAGCCTTATATGTGAGTAGGATATTCTTGTTTATAACAATCTTTATTACAATGACCGTGATCTAGAAATATCATTTTGTCTCATCTTAGCATGCAGATGGAAGTTTCTACCGGTTTTAATAATACTTAATTGTTCAAAACATTTCCTTTTATTAACGCTGCGATGGTTTGTCGATACACATCCCGATTTCCAAAATCAAGAAAGCGTTCTTAAGCCGTTATACCTAACTTCCCATAAAGCTAGTATAACTCTTAAGTTCTCAAAACCAAGTATTACTTCTCTTTCAAAACGATTTCAGAAATCTTTTGAAATACTTCAAGTTCTTTATAATCACACATCAAGCCAGTTATAAACAAATCATTTACCTTTTAAAGACCACAAAGTGTTTTCTTATCTACATAAAGTCGTTATAACCAACTTCCCATAAAGCGTTATAACTTTATGTTTTAAACCCATCGAATACATTTAGCACGTATCGTCTACCGCGTACTACATAGTTCACACATATCATGCTAGAGAGATAGGAAGAGGTTCACATACCTCGCGACGATTATCGACTAATAGCAAAATGCTCGAAGTACCTCAAGCCGTCGGCTACTCCTAAGCCACGTAGATCGCGCCACACGTGATACGTCCACCTATAAGGCCACGCGCTTATTAACATTTAGGTCTCATCGTAGAACTTCTGAGAAAATTCGGCAAGACCTCCCCATGCGGCGTAAATCTCCTCTCTATCGGTAGGCTACCAAGCCAACGAGGGGTTTATACATCTAACCCTAACGGTACAATTACACTCACGATACTACTACACAAGTCTCATGTCTGATCTATGTAATTCTGATTCGATTCTTCGAGCTTAAGTCCAGGACATTGCCACAAGCTATGTTGATTATATATATATAGTATACTTGACTATATACTCCTACAAATGTAATATCCAATTACAATAGGGGACAAGATAATTACCTCGATAAGCCCATAATTATCCAAGTATAAAGTCGATCTGGGCAATCGTTTAGCTCGACTCCGGCGCTCAACCCGCTCTAAACCACCCTTAGAAGTTCTAACCAACTTACACAATACTCCAATTTATGGAGATTTTCCTAGGGTTACGGTTTTGTGGTAGTGGAAGTATAATAGTATTTTACGGGCTTTTCAGTATAGGTATAACCTTAGAATACAACAAGGTATAGGGCTAAGGTAATTTGGGCATTATAACAATACTTGGAGAGTATTTCTATACCTGAGGGGGTATTATCGAAGCAACTAGGCAGGGGTACCCCACTGCACCTCAGGAGGGGGTGTCTGCCCGCCGGCACTGCCCAGGGAGACTCGGCGAGGGGAGGGAGGGCTCTCGGCAAGACACCACGCTGGGAAGGAAGAAGCTTTCAAGACTTAGGCAATTTGTGAATGAATTAGTCTTCCCGAGGAGGGTATTTATAGCCTGAGCCAAGGCCAACGATGGCCAAGATCTAGCCAAGTGTTAGGCAAGTGTAGGGCAAGATTCACCCATGTGTACCTAGCCAACTTGCACACAAAATATCTACCAAAATATCTCCCACAAAGCCTTCCAATCGTCCATTGTGCGCCCACTGCTTCCGATGTGAGGTGACGTACGCCACCCTCCGTTGGTCCAAAATGTTCGTCTCTCGGAAAAATCCATAAAAATACTTAATGACATAGCGGAAATTCCCTACGAAAGTCGTGAAAGCGTTTAGTCGAAAACGACTCTAGCAGGGTGTTGTGCACAAACATATTTCGGCTGAAAGGTGCCACGTGGGGGTGACACGTGTCGCCTCGATTAAATCAAAATATTTCGTCTTAGAAAATATCCAGCGGCCAAAATCTCAAAATCAAAGCGGGCCCCTGGCCAGTAAATTTCTCCGTGGGCCCACGTGACCATTTTCGAAAATAAAATTCCATAATTCTCTAATATTCGGGAAGTCCGAATACCAATCGGGAATCCATTCCCAAAAACGAACCTTTTTCCTTCACAAAAACCGGAAACTTTTCCGTGGAAAAATCGCCTCTTTCTTCCTTTCCAATCTTTCTGTCGTATTCTCGTACGTACGTCCTCGCATACATACCCTGGAACTACGGGGTATAACAACTTCATTCATCCAAAACTTCCAAGTCTTGAAACCCTCTCCTCCCCCTTTGTGAGCTCTTGGCGAGCCTTCCCTCACTTTCGTGTGGCCTTTGGCGGGGTTCCCTTCCCTTTGTGGTGCTAGCCGTGGGGTACCCCTAGCCTAGTTGTTTCGTATAATACCCCTCCTGTGGTATTGAAATACTTCTCTAGTATTGTTATAATGCCTAAAATACCTTAGCCTTTACTTGTTGTATTCCAAAAGTTACCTCTATCGTAGAGCAGAAAATACTACCTTTTGTCCTTTTAGTCTCAAACCAAACCCTAAGGAAATCTTCATAGTTGGTTGAAGTATTTGAGTAGAAGTTAGTTAGAACTTCTAAGGGTTGTTTGGAGGCGGATTGGGCGCGGAGTGGGAGCTAAACCTCGCTCGGGATCGACATTATAACTTGGATAATTTTGGGCTTGTCGAGGTAGATATTCTTGTCCACTTATTGTAATTGGAGATTACATGTTGTAGGAATATATAGTTGAGGTATACTATATATAGTCTTGAAACATTATTGTGCTGTGATGTCTTTTGACTTAAGCACGAATTTAAAGAAAATAAGCGTATTTGTAGATTTGTATTGCGATAGACTTGTGTAGCATTGTTGTGTAGTAGAATTGTATACGTCAGGTTAGGCGTATAACCCCTGGTTGGCTTGATAGCCGGCCTCGATAGAGAGGAGATTTCTGTTGTTGCGGAGGAGGTCTGCGAATTTTACGTAGAACATGGGCAAATGCGGTTAGAAGTTAATAGGCGTTTGTGGCCTTATAGGTGGAAATCTGCGAGTAGCGTATTCTACTTGAAGAGTGGAAACGCCAGCCGTTCTGATCTTGTGGAGCATTTTGCTTATTGTCGATACTCGTCGCGAGGTATGTGAACCTCTTCCTATCTCTTACAGCATGATATGTGTGAACTATGTAGTGCGGTAGGCGATACGTGTGTTAATCGTGTTTGATGGTTCTTAAAACATAAAGTGTTATAACGGCTTTATGGGAAGTTGGTTATAACGACTTTATGTAGGTAAGAAAATACTTTGTGGTTTTAAAAGGTAGCGATGTGAATTATAAGCGGCTAGTTATAATAAAGAACTTGATGTATTTCAAAAGATTTATAAATCGTTTTGAAGGGAGAGTAACACTTGGTTTTAAAGGTTTTAAAAAGAGTTATACTAGCTTTATGGGGAGTTAGGTATAATGTCTTAAGAGAGGTAAAGAAAATGGTTTACTGATGTTAGAAGTTAAGAGACTTGATCTTATAAGATAAGAGACTTAACTTATTTGTTTTAATGTGAATGTTTGTGTGAAACCTCATTCGTGAGTAATGAGTACTTGGTTTTATTTAAAGGGATAATGTTTCTTGATTTGGAAATCGAGAATGTGTATCGACAGGACCAGCTGCGGCGTTAAAAAAAGAAAATGTATTGAATAATGATGTGTTGTATTAAAACCAGTAGAAACCTCCATCTGCATAGAAGCTAAGATAAGACAAAATGATATTACATTTTCTAGATCATGGCTGCTGTAATAAGATGTTGTAAACAAGAATAAACTACCCACATGTATGACATATGTTACTCAATTGTTTTAAAAGGGATTAAGACTATGAGTTATAAAACCTTTCTAAAATGAGAAACTTGAGCACTTGAAATTAGGCAAACTTGAACGTTTGGAAATAATGTGGTTACTTGATTTTTGCAAGGGGAAGTGTCTTGTTTACTTAAAGATAGTCACGATTTTTATACTACGGGTATTATGTGACTTATGTGAAAGTACTTTGAGTTGTGTGAAACACACTTTATCTTGTGATGATAGCCTTTGTTGTGCAAATGTTGTATTTACGTATTCTGGCGTCTCTCGATGAAGTAGGTTGACTTATTGAGAACTTACTTGGGCGTCTTTGGCGTGTGGAGAATTCCACGGGTATGTTTCCATTTTGATTCTTTGTCTTGTTGTTGATGTTACATGGGCATGTCTACACCGAGGTAGAATTAGGGGCATGTGGCCGTGCGGCGAGGGTTGATCACGATATATTATTGTTGATGTCACGTGGGCGTGTCTACCGAGGTAGAATTCCGGGGCGTGTGGCCGTGGGGCATTGGTATTATTGTTGCATCGTGGACATGTCTACACCGTCTGAGTCCGGGGCACGCGGCCGTGATGCGAACATGATTGAGGTTGTGGGCGTGAGACCCATAGTTATATTTGAGTGATGACTTGAGGCGTGAGTCACCGATGGACATGTTGCTTTTATGTTGTGGCGTAGTTTGGTTATCATACATGTCTCTGCTTTATATAGACTAGTATGATTTCATTTCTGATATTCTGATTTCACATACTTGGTACTGTTGTCTTGACCTCGCCTTGAAGCTGCGTTCATCTGCGCGGTAGAGGTACATCGGCCGTGGATCCTCGCTCTTAGGATCTCGATTCGGCGTTTTAGGAAGCTCGTTTCTCGGAGGCTTATCTTTTGGTATGTGTTCCACGAGTTGTAGGTTCTTGTACATTCGGGGTATGGCGGGGCCTGTCGTCATAGTTGTTGTAAATCTTAAGTGCAGAAATCTTTGTTGTGGCGGGGTTTGTAAAAAGGATTAAAGCATTCGTTTTGAAAGAGTTGTATTTATTTATGTTATTGGAAGGTAGTTGGGTTGCTTTGTTTATGTTCATATATCTTGTTTCTTGTTTAAAGTTTTATTTTCCATTTGGTTTTCTCGATGTTGTGTCATTTAGGGTGCAGGGATAAGGCACGATGCTTGGGCCGGGCAGATCGTTCTGATGACTCACTGAAATAAACAATTAATGTGATGGGACCCTTTAGAATTTTCTTATTTGATTGGACTAAATATAAAATGGATGGATTAGTTAAGTTGTATGTTAATTACTTAATTAAAATAATAATGCTATCAAAATTTACCCTCACTCGCTCCTCTCTCTCAGATCTGGTGCTCCCTCTCACTCACTATTTCAAATATGGTGGTGATGAGCCGGAGCACCGACGATGGCTGATATCTGTTGTTATTCCGTCCTCGATCAAAATTCCTAATGTCGTCGTCATCATCCTCACCGATTTCGACAAACACTTCTGCTCCGATGTCGAACAATCTGACATCTTCAAAGAAACCTACGCAGTAGATTGCATGGATGAATTTGACTTTGACTGGTCGTAGGTTTAACAGTTCCTAAGATAAAGATTTTGGGTTGGTGGTGTATATGGATGTATATGAAGCTAAAGATTTGGGGTTGGTGCTGTATATGGGTGTATATGGAGCTAAAAATTAGGAATTAGTGGTGTTGAAGTTATTTTTTCTACAATAATGTATAATATTGAATAATAGTGTATATGGGTGTATACACACCTCTTATACATTATTATACTCCCATATACATAATGTACATGTTTTTTGTATATAAGTGTATAACATTGTATAAAAAAAATTGGGTTATAATTTTGCAATGTAAGTTTTGGCTATATTTTTGTAATGTAAGTCAGTCAAGTGTACATTTATGAAATTTTTCCATATAAAATAGGAAAAAGGACATGAGTAGTTATCTGATCCAAACTATTGACAATCTTGTTTAAGAAGCTTAAAAGATATTTTTTAGCTTTTTAAAAAATAATTTATTTCGTAGCTTTTTTAATTCCAAGCATATATATATAAATTGTATCATTATTGTATATAATATGTATAAAATATATACGTATAAAATTGTATCATTGTTGCATAGCATAGTATCCATACATTATGTGTTTAAAAAATATATCATTTTGTATAATTTATTTATAATAAATGTATAATCAACGTATACTTACTAATTATGCACATAAAAGGAGCTGGTGCACTAAGCTCCCGCTATATGATATGTTATTACACATATTATACAATAGAATAAATGGATTGATTCTATTGAATCAAATTGATTGCCATGATCGAGCTTTGTCTATGTGAACACTTGGATAAATGGATTGATTCTGTTGAATTGGATTGGTTGTCATGTGTGGTTGGACTTTCCGTGTATTGGGTTATGTGATTTACAATTTATAAGTCTAAGTATTTGATGTCAACTACTACTATGGTCGGTAATGTCAATACGTCAGGACTATCGTCTAGATCCAAGGGAACTATGTGCGTTTGTGTGTTGTCTGATAATTGAACGCGTTACTGGGTAACGGGCCTATTAAGAAAATTGTGATAAGTATTGTTGTTGTGAATGTGGACGTTGAATGAACTAATGTGTGTCAGAATGTAGATGTACAGAGTCTTAATTAAGTCTAAAGGCTAAGGATAATAAAGGAGTTAGTGTCATTTTGGTTAGCCTAATTATATTACTCTTGGGAAGCGTTCTAAAAAGGTTATTGTGATCTAAGTGTCGACTTGCTTAATTTGATGTGTCAGATCGGGTAAGTGGGACTAAACATGAATATGACTTGGACATACTATGTCGGTGGGAAATGTGTAATTTCGGACACGATCCCTAAAAGAGGTCGTGACAGATACTGTGGTAGTATTTGTCTAGAAGATAGTAATTTATGTTTTTCATAATCTTTATGCTATCGTCTTACATTTTGGTGCTTCTTATAATTCCTGTATTGCCATAAGATGAGTTGGAAGAGTATGATATGGTATGCTAGTGCCCTTCATCTTAAGAAACAATTTGTGCTAGGAATCACAACTTAATTCCTTCGAGGACTAAACATACATAATATAATACATGCATAAGTTTTAGAATGTTTTTCACAAACTAAGCCCATCAAAACTTTTATACAATATTCTACCTTCATAAAATGAATTAATCCAGTATTGGTTCTCACAGACTATAGTACGTAGTACCTACTACTACAGACTAACATATTAGTGTACTAATATATGGCATATAATTAATTAGTTTTGAAATCTCTTCTTCCTCTCAGCCACCATAGAGAGAAGTCTTGAAACACCTTGAGTCCACATCTCATATTCTCTTTGATTTTTGCATTCGAACTCAACCACACCACGTATTTCTGTCTTCAGTCCAAAATATCGACGTTTTTCTCCATCCTCTAATAAATGCCTCCCTGACCATGCTGGTACATCCTTGTAAACTTCTAGTACTATATCTGCACGCATCGATAATATAAATTTGTTTAATTAATTTGGTGTCCCAATTGAGATACTATGTATGGAATTATAAGTTGTTTTGCTATAAGCCTATAATATACGTCGAAATCATTAGTAGAACGTACTTTTATTTTTCTTGGTGATAGTTTTCCCCACATGTTTGCTTTTCATCTTAAGCATCACCTGTAAAATAGGGCAACATAAAATGGTAAGGACAACAATTAATTCCAAGACTTCATTAACTTTCTATGCACAACAATAATTTTAAATTTTATGGACATATTTACACCATCATGTCACTTATAAAGCAATTACAAGTAAATTAATTTCTATATTAGTAAATGATAACCTGGTAAAAATCAATTACTACTCCTCCCTCTAGTTAATTGTATTTATCATGTTTATCTTTTGCATACTCATTAAGAAAAACATTAATTAAAAGGATAATTTGATTATATTATCCTTATTTATATATTCTTTGATCTCAATTTTATACTACTCTTCCTTCCACCTCATTAATCTCTATCCATATTTATAAAAGTAAGGTTAAAGGTGGACAAAAAAAAATTATATCTTAATTTTCTGAAATTACAAGTCTTTTGACCAATTATTCATATACTACACGTATTAGTGTACATAACTTAAATCCATTAATGAAAGGTAAAATTATGGAGTCTCTAGGAGGTGCTTACCTCTCCGCTTCGATGAATATAAACAGAGACAATTTTCCAGTGAAGATCACCTGAAAACAACAATAAGACAATGTAATTAGAAAAATTTGTGCATTCAATCCTCGATTTGTATATCAGGGGGAGTTGTGCAATTACCATTACGGGTTCTCTTGAGAAGCTCGCGACCCCGAGCCAGCAATTCTTGATTACAAACACCCAAAAAGTTCTCTTCAATGTCAAGTCCCTCGCAGTAATTATTGCTGCTATTGTTATTGTGATTTTGGTCACTCTTTCGACCTGTGCCTGTGCCTGTGCCTGCGCCAATTCCCTTTTCTATTGGAATTACCGCTGCTATGTTCCATACTTCCTTCAATGCTCGTGCCTTTAACGTCGCTGCCCCTCGCAATGCTGCGAAAAAAACATATTACTATCTCAAGTCCCAAATATTAATCGTTCAATCAAATTGAATTTATTTCAAAATATTTGATATTTTTTATAAAAAAAAAGCCATTTATTAGGACGAGTACCTATCTAAGAACAGAACTCAACATTAGTGTGTCAGCAAAAAGTGTCTAGTATGTACAGATCTTGAGTAGTCAAATTAACTCTATAATTGTCAAGTTAAAGTTTTAAAAATTGTAATTAACCAATGAAATGAGGGTGACTGTTTCATATGAAGTGTTTTAGTCACCTGTGGCAGCAGCAGCAGTGAGAGTTGATATATCCCCATGAGAACGGACATTGACAGCAGAGCTAATCGCTGACATAAGATGGTCGCGGTCCGCACCCATAGCTTCGGCAGCCTCCACGCACTGTGCGGCTACTAGCATTGCTGCCGAAGCGACAGCTGCATCAGTCTTAGCCATTTGCTCGTCTTTTCGGGTGGACGATGCGGTTGCGGTGGCCGCAGCAATTGCGGCCACCGACGCAGCAACTCCCGCTACTGAAACGACAGCGTGGAGTTGCGCATTTTGGGCCCTACTTTCTTCTTTCTTTTTCTCTCTCCTTTCTTTTAACCACCTCCCTACTGTCTTACCACTAGGGGTGTTGGGTGCTAGCCCGACAGCTGATCCACTGTATCCGTTTCTCACGTTTGTGAATAATGGTTGCAGAGTGCTGTTTTCTTTCAAGTACTGTATGCACCCATATCAGAAAATGAAAGATCAGTGGCAGATGTAACATCAAATTAACTGAAACAAACATTTTCGACACGAAGTATATATGTCTGATAATTAATAAAATGTCAAAAACTATTAAAATTTCATCACATCAATTCAAATGTGTAAAGGTCAATACATAAGAAGGTAAGAAATGAAAAAACTTTATTCTGTGTCTCAGGCAACCTTTCTTTGTGAACTCCAAAGTCTTAACTTCTTAGACAGCAAAAGCCTCACCCCAATTTTTTCATAATGCACAAAATAAAGTTTTTTTTTTTGTAATAATTTATCTCTATCGAGTGTTTACACGAGATGAATAGATGTGTGACATGCATGTGTTTATACATATCTTTTATTATGTAATCATGATTAATTACTCCAATTTACATTACATTAAATTACTTAAACATAGTAAGTTAAGCTGATTTAGTGTCAACACAAAAAAAAAAATCTAAATCTTTGAATATGACCAGTGAAGGTGACAATGGCATGTAAATAACATCAAAAGGTACATTTTGAAGCAGACTGGTACAAATTAACTCTACATAAGAGAGGAAACATGTTGATGGGAAACTAAAACAAGTAAGCCAGAATTCTGAAATTGGAAACAATGACACTATGATAAAGATTGACAGGAGAGCATCAAATTTTTCCACTTACACACTCCACTGGTGTTCCCAAAAAGTTTCTATCTTTTTTTATTTTTTTATTTTTATAATCGAGGTTTTCAGTTACTTGGCACATTCCAGTGGTATTCTGCAGGCGTCGCCGAGGTGATGACACCGGTCCTTCAACAACATCACCAGTAAATCACGGGATGTGCTACCGTGACTAGTTTTTGAGAGCGTACAACTGATCAATGAGACAAGGTCAAATTCCCCAACATGTAGAATTTCTTCGCGCCTGCGGGGAATCGAACTCACGCTGTTCATACCAGAGCGTCTTATAGCGCCCAGACTTTACCACTGAACTATGCCCCGAGGACCAAAAAGTTTCTATCCTGATGAAGGGTAACTAAATAGTAGGACAAATCTCAGTCATCTTGATTCTTACTTGTAGTATATTCTTGTGAAAGATAATTAAGACTAAATATTTAAATTTGCCTCGTTTACACATAACATCTTCACGTGCTACATAATACTTAACAAGGTACTCCATATGATAGGAGTAGGTTTTATAGATTAAGGTTCTGTTATTACAAGATTGAATAAACCATAGTGTGATAGTCTAAAATTCAATGGCCTTTACCAAATCATGGTTATTAACAATTTAACATTGTTGTTTTGATGTTACCAAATCATGATAAGTGAAATTAATAATAATTGTGTTAATTGTGGGTAAAAAAAAATAATAATAATAAGAAAACTAAAGTAGACAACCGATTACTTTAAGTTAAATTATATTAATTGTGTAAAATATAATTTTTTACATTGTATATAAGTTAAATTTGTTTTAAATTCTAGCCAGCCCCCACAAGGAAATAAGTTTCTTGGAATCAATTGAGCGCCATTGAGGCTACCTTTGTTTTCATTAATAATACATCCGAATGATTAAAATGTTTTTAGATCTGAATATTGATTGATTAAGATTGTTTGTTTTCCAACGTCTGAATGTGCATAATTTATTTATTTATAACATAATAAATATTTGCAGAAATGCAAGATAATGCTGCGTATAATAGACCGTTGTGGTCCGGCACTTCCACGAACCCCGCGCATAGTGGGAGCTTAGTGCACGGAACTGTCATTTTTATAACATAATAAATATACAATCAAATAAAAAAGTATTTAAATATTAGAAAAATATAAATTTTATTTTATTTTTGAACGTAATCAAAAAGGAAAAAAAAGTACAATCCTTACTGCCGTAGCTATTGTAGATCCACCAACAAATTCGAACTTTTAAATATCCAGTAAAATCCTTTTTTAAGCTTCAAAACTCAAATTTCAAAGTTGATCCTTGTAATTTGTAAAGCAAGAAAAAGTTTAATATCGAAATTAACAAAAGTGCATTATGTTTTTAACTTTTCTTATGAAGACCACTAGAAAAAGCTTTGTAAATGGGTCCAATAGAACCCCCCACTTATTTCAATCAGCAACCATCATCATCATTAACTAATAACAACATTTATCATAATTAAACATTCAAGATATGCACTTGGAGTTGCTTTCATTAACAAAATAAAGCGTAGGAGTACTAAAGAAACCTTTAAATTAATAATGACAGGAATTAATTTACCTTAACAACGTCTTCAAACTCTTCAGAAGGAGAGACTGGAGGGCTATCAGTTTCTTCAGTCACAGAACCATTCAGAGGTCCACTGCTATGAGATAATCTTCCTGAAGTTAATGGTGATATTTCCTGCCCATTATGCATCTAAACAATTCCCCAAATAAGACAACCAAAAAAAAAATATGTTAAAAATATTACTAGTACTATATTGTCCCATGAAATTCCACTGTAATTTAAACAAACAAAAAAGAAACAACCTTTTTTTTTCATTTTTGTAACAATTATGCTCAATTTGAAGTAATCTCGATCAACTACATGAATCCCCACTATTCATGTAGCTCCACTTCAAGCTTATCACAATCAAAGAGTCATTCGCTACAACAATATTACTACATTAAAACAACAAGTTTGAAACCGTTTTTTCATATTATAACAACATTTTGTTGTAGCATCAAAAAAATATCCACACAAATGATCTAATTATAAAAGAGCTTTTAACTGTATAAACAACAAAAAATTAGAAGTTTTTTATGTTTTCAAGTAGCATATAAATCACTGACATGACTAAAAACACGAGTACTACAAAAGAATTGCTAAGAGGTGTACTTACAGATTGAGACATAATGCGTTCAAGAACAAGTTGAGAAGTAGCAGAGGAAGCAAAAGAGAATGTATTTCCAGCAAGCTTATTAGCTAAATCTTCTTCCTCAGTTGAGACCATGTTCTCTGGTATAGTAACAACAACAGTACTACTGTTTGTGTTATTATTTGCAATGGTAGTCTTAGGAAGAAGGGAAGGAGAAGAATTAGTTAAGGTCTTGCATACTTGCAAAGCAGATGCACTCCAAGATCTTGACAAGAATTCCATTGGTGCTTTTGGGCTTTCTGGCAGATTCACTCCATTAACCAAGTTTTTTTCTGACCATCTATTATCCATAATATTCGAGAACTTACAAGTTAATTGCTACTAAGTTATTTTGTGTAGTTGTAGTAGTAGAGTGTTCTAGTGTGTGTGAATTGCTTTTGAAGAAGACTGGCGGGGTTTTATTGATTTTAGCTTTGGAGGTCTTTTTATAGTAGGAACTTGACTAGCCGATACTGTACTGTTTTGTACGCATCTGATTGAGAATATGCCTATAATAATTGTAATTTGGTAATTAACTTGTTAAAACACATTGATTGGTAAGTCCTTTCCATAATAATTTTGAAATATAATTGCACCAACTATTTGGGTGATCCCAGGCACACTCTGGTTTAGTGGGTAAAAGCTAAAGTGCAATCGTCCCACTAAAAGAAATACGTATATAAAACAAAGCTACTAAACCTTTAATTAGGCCCTACACCACTGCTCCACCACCACTAATAAGGTTTATACCCCTAAAAATAACGTTTACGGGTTACTTTTTTATTCTATCTTTGAAAAGTAGATATTATCCTGAAATCTTGAAATTCACGGTGAAATTCTAAGCATTAATTTTTTGCAATTACAAGAACTAAAAAAATGATTCTTTATAAAAAAAATTATGGATTATGGGTCTAACTCAACTCTATGTGGGCAGTGGCGGATCCAGAAGTAATAATCTGGTGGTGCAAACTATGAAGTAATAATTTTTTGCGTAGCAAAAAAAAAATTGCAGTCGATATGCGCATTTGATTTCTTACCAACAATCGGTCAGAATCACGGGCCAATGAGTTAAATGAGAAAATAGACAGCAAGTTAAATAAAGATGGTGCTTATCAACGTGATGTAGAGACCTTGTAATTGCAAGAGCCACCACGCAACAGAAAATGCAATAGTAGCATAGACAAAACTGCTTACAATTATGCAGAAATTTTAAAAAAAGAAAGAAAGAAGAACAGCAGCCCGGTGCACTAAGCTCTCGTTATGCGCGGGGTCTTAAATAATAAGAAGCTTGTAATAACAGTGCAAACTACTGCACTTATAGAAGCTCATTAACAGTGCAAATACAAACATTCATATTCATTTCAGGTATAAAAGATCCCAAAAGCTAACATAAGATGAGTACTTAGTAAAAAAATTAAAAAAAACTGGTGGTGCAGTTGCACCACCATGTTTATAGTCTGTCCGCCAATGTATGTGGGACACTTAACATGACACGATCAAACCTCGTTAACTGGAGCGTGAACAATATAATTTGGGAGCTTAACATCGGTGAATAAAAAATTGGAATGAGCCTAATTCTGATAACATGTAAAGAATGGATCTTGGGTCTAACTGTTGAGATATACCACATATATACATTGTGTATATATGTGGTTAGGTAGTTAGATATTAAGAGTTCACAGTATATCATTAGTATACAACATATACAATGTTAGTTAGTGGTTATAGTTAGTGGTTATTTCTGAAATGGTTATATTTGCAAATTAATTATTATAAATAGAGAGTAGTAGTTGTAATATTGGGTTAAGAGGAATAAACAGAACACAGCTTGTGAAGGCCTCTTACATTTTTCACTTCCTCTTCTTCTTCGTGACTTCACAGTTCCATCGGAGATGGACAAATTCTCATACAGTCACAATTGAACTTGGATCTAAGATTTTAACATGGTATCAAAGAGTTCTTAGCGACAAATAGACTAAGAATTGAGGGATACTTCGTCGAAGACAATCTGGATTGTGTGAGATTGCGTGATGAGAATCGAGGGATTCTACAGTCAGCGAGGCTGAAGAGCGATGGGTTCTGCCTTATTAAAATAGTTGTCGTGATGAGAATCGAGAGATTCTCTAGTCCGAATGAGACTAGAGAACGAGGGGTTCTTGCCGTCGTTTTTTACATAAGGAGAATCGAGGGATTCTTTAGTCCGAGTGAGACTAGAGAACGAAAGGTTCTTCATCTATTGATATGGGAGTTAAAGCTCCTACTTGTTTGCAGCAGTTGATGTTCTCGGCAGTGCGAATTTGGTATTATGCGATTGATGTTCTATTTGTGCGATCGACCGTATTCTTTTGTTGCTTTGATTTTGTTGGTGTTGTTTGGCTTGTTGTTGTTGTTTCTATTGCAGGTATTGCTGCTTAAGATCAGTGGATTCTTATGAGAGCAATGGTCGATATATGTTGTGGTTCAGTTGGATGGGATAATTGTTGGGAATTTGCGTGTTGTGAGATTGCGGGAAATTTTTTGTGAATAATCTGTGGAATTTTGCTATATTGTTCTTTGCAATTAGTGCATTAGTGTAGGCTGCATGCATTAGTGTAGCTCTGCTTCTACCTACACTTCTTGTTGGTGTTTCTGCTGAAATGGATATGAGAAATTGCACATTTACTTGTGTCGTATTCTTTCTTTGTGGTGTTCTATTTGTTGTTAGTATTCTTTGCGTGATCGATCTCTGTAGTTACTAATGTTCTTCTTGATATTGTTCTGATATCGGTGGTGTTGTCGAACATTGTGTTGCTCTTTGGTATTTCATGTTCTTTGGGTGTTGTTCTCGTATTCTTTGCTCTGCTCGCTTGCCTCAGTGGTTCTTCTTTAGTAGAGAAAAGGGACGTGGTCTCTGCTGATGTTGTTGCAGTTGCTGCACCTACTGCTATACAAAAATTAGTAAAGTGTTCTGTTTTGGACATTATCTCAAAGCTAGGACTGAAACCGATATTTTCAGTGCCTAGCTTGAGGGGGGATGTTGAGATATACCACATATATACATTGTGTATATATGTGGTTAGGTAGTTAGATATTAAGAGTTCACAGTATATCATTAGTATACAACATATACAATGTTAGTTAGTGGTTATAGTTAGTGGTTATTTCTGAAATGGTTATATTTGCAAATTAATTATTATAAATAGAGAGTAGTAGTTGTAATATTGGGTTAAGAGGAATAAACAGAACACGACTTGCGAGGCCTCTTACATTTTTCACTTCCTCTTGCCCGTGACTTGCAGTTCCGTGGAGATGGACAAATTCTCATACAGTCACAATTGAACTTGGATCTAAGATTTTAACATGGTATCAAAGAGTTCTTAGCGACAAATAGACTAAGAATTGAGGGATACTTCGTCGAAGACAATCTGGATTGTGTGAGATTTCGTGATGAGAATCGAGGGATTCTCTAGTCCAAGCGAGGCTAGAGAACGATGGGTTCTTGCCGCTTATTAAAATAGTTGTCGTGATGAGAATCGAGAGATTCTCTAGTCCGAATGAGACTAGAGAACGAGGGGTTCTTGCCGTCGTTTTTTACATAAGGAGAATCGAGGGATTCTTTAGTCCGAGTGAGACTAGAGAACGAAAGGTTCTTCATCTATTGATATGGGAGTTAAAGCTCCTACTTGTTTCTGCGATTGATGTTCTGGCAGTGCGGGGGCTGGGTATTGTAGCGATTGATGTTCTTTCAGTGCGGGCTGGTATTCTTTTTGTTGGCTTTGATTTTGTTGGTGTTGTTTGGCTTGTTCTTTGTTGTTTTATTGCGGTATTCTTTGCTTAAGATCGATGGATTCTTATGAGCAATGGTCGATATATGTTGTGGTTGATTGGATGGGATAATTGTTGGGAATTTGCGTAGTGTGAGATTGCGGGGTATTTTGTGTGAATCTGCTTTGGAATTTTGCTATATTGTTCTTTGCGCAATTGCATTAGTGTAGGCTGGCATGCATTAGTGTAGCTCTGCTTCTACTACTTCTTGTTGGTGTTTACTGTGAAATGGATATGAGAAATTGCACGTTTACTTGTGTCGTATTCTTTGTTGTGGTGTTCTATTTGTTAGTATTCTTTGCGTGATCGATCTCTTTGTAGTTACTAATGTTCTTTCTTGATATTGTTCTTGATATCGATGGTGTTGTCCGAACACATTGTGTTGCTCTTTGGTATTTTATGTTCTTTGGGTGTTGTTCTCGTATTCTTTGCTCTGCTCACTGCCTTATTTGGTTCTTCTTTGGTAGAAAAGGGGCGTGGTCTCTGTGATGTTGTTGCGATTCTTTGCTTTCTTGCTATACAAAAATTAGTAAAGTGTTCTGTTTTGGACATTATCTCAAAGCTAGGACTGAAACCGATATTTTCAGTGTCTAGCTTGAGGGGGGATGTTGAGATATACCACATATATACATTGTGTATATATGTGGTTAGGTAGTTAGATATTAAGAGTTCACAGTATATCATTAGTATACAACATATACAATGTTAGTTAGTGGTTATAGTTAGTGGTTATTTCTGAAATGGTTATATTTGCAAATTAATTATTATAAATAGAGAGTAGTAGTTGTAATATTGGGTTAAGAGGAATAAACAGAACACAGCTTGCGCAAAGGCCCTCTTCTATTTTTCACTTCCTCTTCTTCTTCGTGACTTCACAGTTCCATCGGAGATGGACAAATTCTCATACAGTCACAATTGAACTTGGATCTAAGATTTTAACACTAACTCAACCCCAAAAGCCAGCTTATATGATGAGGATTGTACAAGTCCATATAAGGAGTCCATATTCTTATTCCAATTTTGATGTGGGACAATTAAAACGTTTATACAAGAAGGGTTCGTTTGAATTGGTTAAACCCAACCAAAGTAGGTTCAAAGTTACACGAGAGATATATGAGTGTAAACTATACTCAAGTCTTATCTAGAAGAAAATTAGAGGCAATCTTAAAATTTTAAGACAGTGACTGTGGGAGCATTATCGCATTATATTCAATCTTTCAGAGTAGTGAATGCGAGTAGTATAAGCATAAATCATTAATTTTTAATTTTTAATTTTTAATTTTTAATTCTATTATACATAGTTTTATGGCGGTTCTAGATTCTAGAAAAAAAAGTTATAGAGTTCTTCATAAATTATTTATGCTTTAGACATGTAAATTACTAGAGTTTCCCAAACCTGTAAATGGGATGCTAGCTAGCTTAGGTGTGGAAACTCTATTATACAAAGTTCTTTAGAATTCACAACTTTATACTTTAGACATGTATAAATAATCTACAATAGTCTAAAGTTGTGAATTCTAAAGAACTTTGGATGCGACACTGGCAAAAGTTTGGAAGAGGAAAAGGAAAGACAAGAAGTATCCTTTTTACTTCTACGGAAGGACACTAGACTGTTGGTCCATTTCAATCCATTAGAAATGCATTATGGATGTGTTTGGTAAAACAGAAATATTTTTCAATTTTTTCATTCTGGTTTGTCAAATTTGATCGCGATAAAAATTAGGAAAACGATTTTTTTAGTGGAAATAGGAAAAACAAATTTGTCCGCATGAGCGTAGCTCAGTTGGTTCCAGGGTGGTAGATTGCCCCCAAGTAGGCAGGTTCGAGCCCTGACAGCCGGAGTGTGGAAGTTTCATTCCTCCTTTATGGGGATGGCTCCTTGTGGGCACCAGGCACCGCTGAATCACCATGATTTACCTCCTCCACCAATCTCTGTCGGGCAGGGGGTGGGGCCCCTGTGACCGAGTGATTTCGCCTTTTCTGCCCCAGGGAAAAACAAATTTAACCAATAGTATTCCAAACTCACTGTCTATTCACCCCCTCACTGTTAGGCGTATTTTATATACACCTTTTGAGTCATTTTTTAGTTAGTATTTTACTCATTTCGTTTGTGTTTAATATAGTATTATAGTCGTTTTTCTTTCTTTTGAGTCACAGCGGTCCAAAATGGAGAAATGACAAAAAGAAGATGAGATGAGCTTAATTGAGGTGTAAATTGCACAAGAAAAAGCCAAGAAATGAAGTCTAAGAAGTCTAAGGAAGTATAGAAGAAATCAGACGAAGTCCGGACGAGAAAATGACGAAAATCGAAAAAACCGAAAGTGGACAATTTCGGCACCGCGGTGCCAGCCAGCAGGACCACGGTGTCTAAACTGCTCCGAGCCTGATTGGCTACAGGACTTTCGGCACCGCGGTCTGCAGTCGGTCGGTCTTGGCGAAAAATCACGTTACAATGAAATTTAACACGTTTTCAGGGTCCACAAATGCAATATTTTTCCAACTATATAATCCCCAAAATCCTGACCTTATGGGGCAGCTTGGAATCCTTGTACATATTCCAAAACACAACTCTTGGAGGCATCAAGACTGGAGACATAGTTCAAGTTATTTTCTTTTCTCTTTTCTTTGTTTTATTTCAGTTCATGTTGGATTCTTTATTAGTTCTTGACATGACTATGGCTAGGAACTAAACACTTTATTAGGGATTTCCTTATGAATCGCTTGAAACTGTTATTCATGAATTAATGCAATAGTTTGATTTCTTCTTCGCTTGATTAAGATTTAGTCAATATTTGGTATGAATGTTTGATAATTAATTGATCACTAATTATCATAACCTATATGATTTCGAATCAAAAAACCGAGAGGAGGAGAGATTTGGATATGTTGTAATTGACTAGACATAGGTTAAAATCGCGGACGAAAGTACCCCGATACTTGTGTAACATTATACGTTACTGTTCTTAATCCTCCTATGTGGTAAATCCTATCATAGAAATATAAAAGGGTTCTGCACTGGGATTGAGTGATTATATGTCCTAACCAGAATATAAGAGAGTCTAGTTAACCGCTATCTTAATGAAGAAGAAGAATCATTTTAGTTGCATTAAGGATTGAATAAAGCGGATAATCGAGGATTTTGAAAGCCCTAATTCCTTCATAACTGATTTAAACTAAAGTATTATCATAGTTAGTTTATTTTCTACAATTACTTAGCCTTAGTTATTAGATAAAAATACAAATCAATTAACGTTCACCAAATAGAAACCATAGCTTAGATAATCAGTACTTGATAACTAGTCTCTGTGGACGATATTCGGTCTTACCAGACTATATTACTTGTGAACGATGCGTACGCTTGCGTGAGTAGTGGAAAATCGCTAACACTCACCCCACCCACAAATGCCCCCAACCTTGCACACTCGCCACCTCTGACCACCAGTCCCCTCTCCACCCCATCCTCATTGTATTTTCCAAAATTACATATGAATACTTATGAAGAAAAAAATGTTCTTACCGAAACACCAGAAAAAAATAAAAGATACTTGACTTTCAAAAAAATATACTCCTACTATAGTATTTATTTTATCGTGTTAATTAAGCGGTTGCCACTCAAAGAACACTTCTTGAAGGTGAAATTCTCAACTACTTTTCTTTCCTAAATGTACTCTGCAACGAATACCCTATCATTACGATGCTTATACTTTTTCCCAAAAGCTCCATAACCTTCAAAGATTAAAACAAAGGTGTATCTAAGCTTATACAGTATATGTCAACAAAAAACTGGTGCAAATTTAGTACAAAGATATACTTTTTAAAAAATTCAATTACATATATGTAGTTCAAGTCCAATTAAGTTGATGCATTGGGAAATTTAGAGCTGGTTTAACTGAATAAATCTATTGCTTTCGACTCAAACATGCAAAAACAAATTAAGAAAAGGTATATATATGTTGGGTATACAAATAAAGTCCACATCGGTACTTGAAAAGATTGGAAAGCTACACGTAATATATAGAATTACTCTTAACGGTATGAGGATTTTTGGAGAATCGTGTGACCTAGAACTAGAAAAGACAATATCACACCATGTTAAAAGAATTTTTGGACTAAGTCCACTAATTTCTATTAGATCTAATGATTCGACTGTACGAGAATGAAGATAGTTGTGTGAGGCTTGGTTTACTATTTTTACCATGTGTAGCTTGGAGAGATACACGCACAGTTGAAAGAACTAGTTATCTGCTTTGGTGACCATAAATGCTCGGTCATGTAGGTGACACAGTAAATCTCAAAAATTAACCCTTGGATCGTAATGACGGTCCAGCCCACGTGGAACTTAGTACGAAAGGGAGATCCTATGCATCGTGATGATGGAGCAACGCGGGTGTGCGAATAAAGTCTCAGTAGTTAAAAATATTAAGAAACCACATATAAGGTGTAATCCCGGGGAAAATTATGTGCACTTGACCCAAAAAGGATAAGTACCTTTGAACTGACTTAAGTCAACACATATAAAATCACACATAATCTAAATCAATGACTCTAAATAATTAATTCGCCATGTAAGTATGGACAAATTGTTGTCAAAGCTCTAAATCTGCAGCTGTCCCTAAAATTAAACGACACTGATAACTCATGCACCCTCTTGAAGTACCATTGAATGATGTTTGGGAAATTGGATGATTGGTCACTGTTGATGTTATTCTAAATTCCAAATTTTGACACCATACCTTAAGGCAAAACAAGAAGAATTGTCGGGCATAACTGCTACATACAAAGTGACAAACCTATAAGGTTAGTTTGAAAGCACTGTTTTATGTTATGTCTCTTATTTAGTTTTTTGTCTCAGGTATTCTCAACGTCAAGAGCTGTTACATGTTTTTTTTAGGATCAATACAAAAAAAAAAATCTGAAGAAAGCTGTATGAATCTTGTACTAGTAATTTAGGCGTGCTATAAGAGACGTCATCATCTTTTTTACCTTTTTCTTTTCTTTTTAATTCTTTTGCTTTTATCTTCAAATATCTATAGAACTGAAAACTATATTATAGCAAGCAAACTGGAAAAAAAATTCAGCTTTTAAATTTTTAAAAAAGAGTTGTGCATTCCTGGGAGTTGGGGACCATTTACTATCTCTGTGGATTTAAAGAAGACCCCTTTATTCCCTATGTCTGAAAAATCCCAATGATGAAGCCAGTACTGTCCTTTCTCTTTCATTTTCTCTTTGGGATTGTTTACATTTTGTAACTCCAAAAGGGTGTGAGTTTGAAATTCATGAATTTGATAGGGGTCAAAAACAAACTATGTGGTCACTAAAGGAGAATTTAAAATTTGAAATTTAGGGGTTCTTAAGATTATTATAGGGAAAAGGACATTGAGAAGCTAAAGGTTCAAAAAAGCTCCATTTTGGGATTTAATACCCCGAGTTGGCCGTTCGGCCCAAAGTTATGCCAAGCAGCCGCCCAGCTAATTCACTACCAAGAAAATCAGACTTTTTTGTGGCGACTTTCATCAATTGCCACAAAATATCGAAAAGTCGTCAGTAAAAAATTCGCTACAAAAAGAATAGAATTGTCGCCACAAAAGATCGAAACGTTGTCACTAAAAGGTTCGCTACAAAAAGAACAAGACTTCAAAAATTAGTAGGTATACGTTAATTGAGACTTCAAAAAATATTCAAAACATGTATAATATGTGTTTAATTAGTAAGTATACATTTATTATACACAAATTATACAACAATGATATATTTTCTATACAATACCTTAGAGATACATATTTTATACGATAATGATACAATTTCTATATGTGTGATGCATTTTGCTATACATATACAGTAGTGATACATATTCTAATTCTATACAACAATGATACAATATTTTATATGTATGATACATTTTATATACATATACATTAGTGATACATATACAACAATGATACATTTTATATACATATGCTGAAATTAGTTGAAAATTGCTAGAAAATGAAACTATTTTGAAAAGGTAAAAAAATAACCTTTAAGATTCTTAAGCCGCCGGGTGTCAATAGTTTCACCCGGATGGCCATTTATGTCTCTATCCTATTATTATATGTGCTATATATTCAGTGAATATTTTCAACAAATATATAAGGTATGAAGGGAAGGTTATAGAATTATGTTAGAACTTGTACTTTCCAAGCTAACTCCACCCTAATGGCCTAATCTTGCTCCGTTCTTTTCCCAAAAGTGGTTGGCAAATTTGAAATCGTTTCGCTAAGTAGATTTAGGAATTTGGTTTAATTATGTGGACTAAGAGGGGACTTTTTGGAACACTAACACAAGTAGCATCATAGTGTCCAACCATTTAAATAAAATGCGACCTCAAAATGACATTATTTTAAGATGCATTATCAACAACAAAAATTGAGTAGACTTACGGCCGAGTAGTGTTGGTAATATGTGGGTCAAATGAAAAAGTTTCAGCCACTTTTATTTCTAATAAATATTTTGGAGCCAAAGTTGCATCTTTTTGAAATCCCTCAGTCTCTGTATATTTGGATCATATTTTATCCAAAATTTTATAGTAGGTTATATGGATGTGATCCATATTTGATCTATAGTTTAAATAAATCCGCTATCGAACTCATCTTTTTGGAACAGCCAATGGAAGGTAGCTGATCGGATTAAATCAATTGAAAAACAAATCATTTTCATGATCATACAAAATCGTACATGAGAGTTCCCCTCATACGACTTCTCGTTCAATTCTTTCGCTTATTCATGTTTCTCATTTGCCTATGCACCAAACCAAAATTGTCAAGTTTCACCTCAAATGTCATCATTCTCCTGCAGACATCTTCAATTTAGTTTATTGTCAACATGTATTTTCTAGAGCATACAATTTTTGACAACAAAGTTAAGTCAAAGAAACACTCTTTAGTAATACATTGTTCTATTAGCTTCAACCATTCCATCAGAACATCTAGTTAAGTTTCTTAATCCAGCTGTCATATAGGGTAGAATCAATGTATTACTAAAGATATACATATATGCTTTACTCCTCAAAATAGGACTCTCTGCGCGAATTCAAATTAGTCTGAACGTGCAGCTATTGAGTCATGATTTGTGAATATTAAATCAGATTGAATAATTCAGAGAAAGAAAATAAGAAATGTGCCTTCAAGATTTTAAATAAACCCACAAAATGTTCGGAATATGTGACTCAATTATAAGTGAGAGAGGTCCGCATGGACAACTCAATTGGTTTTCAAGGGGATGTTTGGAACAATGACCAAGATCGAATCCCGTCAGCGGCAGTGTGGGGGTTACTTCTTGAAATAAAGGAGAGCCCCTTGTGCGCAGCGTGATAGTGGTCTAACCTTTGAAATAAATTGAGTCACCATGATTAACCTCCTTCACAGACCTGTCGGACCGGGGTGTGGGGGCTCCTGAGGTGGGAGTTCCACCTTTTTTTGGAACAATTATGAGTGAGAGAGAGAGAGAGCCGCTCCACTCTGAAATAAAGACAATCTAGAAGTCAAAAAGACAAGGCCTATACAATAGGTTGATCGAAATAGTAGTAGTACTATATGCTCTCCAATAGGTACAAACTACAAGGCAAAATCTAATCAATCAACTAGTGGAATCATTAGCTCATCTTAGTCCTTATGTGATTGAAATGGGTATCATCATATCATGTACCCACAAAAGCATTCAACATGTAATGATTATAAACTGCTCTTTTTGATATAGAAACATGAAAAAGATTGTTATTCCATTTTAGTCGATTGATTGACAGCACTAAAGCATAGAAGCGCAATATAAAATATGTGTAAAGCTGTATGCATGTAAATAAATTAACACTTATATAGAAGGCTTAATACATACATGACCTCTATCGTCCATCTTTTGACCAATTTCTCAAAACATGAATATGTCATACATCAACAAGGTCAAGACATGTGTCATTAACTTTTAAAACCACTTAAATTTTCTGACTGTTACTATTTATCATTCTTTTTGCTCTGATTTGAACTGGTAGATTACGAATTTTAGTGATATGTTAGACTACAATGATGATGCCTCTATCTTTAGTGAAACCAGTTGATACAGCAAGAATGTTGGACCAATTCCAGAATGAAGAAGGATCATATTAGTTAGTCATATTTGAATATATTATAGTTAGTTATATTTTCAAATAGTAGTAGTTACAAGTGTAACCTATTAATATGAGTAACTGTAACTGTTCTGATCTCCAACTAACAGTGGCGGATTTACAAGCAACATGGTGGTGCAGTTGCACCACCAGATTTTTTTAAAAAAATTGCCTTCTAGGCATAAAAAAAAAAAAAAAAAATTCCTTCTAGGCATAAAAAATTAAAAAAAAAAATTTGCACCACCAAATATAGTATCCTGGATCCGCCACTGCCAACTAACTATTTAGTTCCTGAAGAAAGGCATCACCAGTGAACTGGATTAAACACAAGCGAGTGTTCTTTGATGAAACCAGTTAAAACACACGAGTGCCACGTAGCAAAAATGGGAATCAGACACACCCAGGCAAACAGTTGGTGTGTAAAGGGTGGTCCGTGAAACCGGAAGGTGTAAAAAGGATTTGGCTACAAGGTGGAGGGTAAACTATGTATTAACCATATATATATATAGCACATGCGTATGTGGATGAAAGTGTAAAAAAATACTGTAGGTATGGAACAAATTAAATTTGCATAGATAAAGTAACTTAAAAGCGAAGCGAAAAGTTCATTATAAGGGATCAAATGAAACAATGTAATCAATTCCACAAAGATAGAAGAATTTATTGAGGTGAGAAGTCAAGGAGTGTAAAGATGCAAACGCTCCAGCTGAAAAACAATGGATCAGTGGCCTCAAAAGGTACCATTTTCTTTCATCAATTCAAATTCATAAAAACAAGTTTGGACAATGTAAGAAAGCAAGGAGTTCAAGTAATCAAAATGAAAATCCAAAAAGCGTACGAAGAAAGGAAGAAGAAAAAGAGTCCATTGCTGACTTGGTGGGCAGTATCAGGAATCTGAACAGGGCACCGATCTTCCACATTCTCCTTCCAAAAAGGGATGTGATTTACCATTTCAAGTATCTCGTTTTCATATTAGCTCATGTTTAAGAAATTTACTCATTGTATTTCTGGATATTCCAATATTTCTTTTGTAAATGGTAATGTTGAAATGTTTTACTTATTTGATCTTGTTCTTTCATCGAACATGTTACCATTATTTTAGCCATGATGAAGTGATAAGTTATGTTATTTTGTGTTTTGATGATTTGTCAAACATTCGAGGAATCAGATAGTGACCAGGTATGCGATCCATTCCCTTGGGTGTCGTACAATCAACATTACAACTATAAAGTTGTATTGTTCACCGGCAACAATACAGCTCAGCTCACTAGTGGCCAAACCAAGTGCTGAATTATTCATATCTCTTCTCACATGCTCCCCAATATATATACAACATGTTACAAAGTTTAAACTAACACTTGAAAATCTAAAATCACACTTTCTTAAGTGTCAGCCGCCACAGATCTCCAAGTGCTCTCCAGAACAAAGTTGTTACAAACTCAAAGATCAGATCCCGACACTAAAGATGTCTAAGTCCTTTAGTTTGTTTTGAGTCTTTGTCATTATGTTCTTTATTGTAATCCTACACTACTTTCAAGAGGTGTCATAGTAGAACTGATTTCAACCTATGTTTGTGTTCTTGGCTAGAGTTAGTCAAGTGTTGTTGCTTTGCTATGAGTTATTATAAAGGGCTTAGTATTGTAAAGGGTGAAAGATTAATAGTTTAATTTCTAGGTTGCAATATGTTGTAAAATTATCTTGCTTGAGTAGGACATTCAACAATCCGAAAGGTTTGGTGCATGGTATATAGTTGACAATGGTATCTAGGATAATTGGAGAATAATCTGAGACTCCAGGATTATCAAATAGTGCCTCCAAGTTGCCATAAGCCTGGAACCAAGATGGATTTTATAGCACCCAATCAATCTTGTTATAAATCATGACTGTTGCATCCCTCTTGTTGCTCCAAGAGTATTCACAGCCCCTACTAGTAAGTTGTCCCACCCCCAAGTCCTCAACACACTCTAAGAAATTATGTATTTCAGTTGGGTGTACAGGTGCCCCATTTATTCTGCCATGAACTGATAGGTCAGTATTGAAGTCACCTAGTATGATCCAAGGGTCTACCATAGTTGAATGTATCAATCTCAGGCTCTCTAGTATTTCCTTCATCCCTTGAGTTGTCTTCAATATAACAGTGCACCAGTTGTGAGTGTGCTTGTAATACATTCAAGTGTAGATTCTGATGCTTCCAGCAAACCCATACTCTCCCATTTGGTTCCACATTAGTGTCAGCAAAACAAATCCATTCAGCCCCAAAGAATCTTCTCAATTTCTTAGCTCTACCCTATTTGATTTTAGTTTCTAAACATCCCAAGAGATCTAGCCTATTCTTAAGCAGAAAGATCTCAGTTCTTTTTGCTTATAGGGGCGCTGATTCAGCCGTCGAATGTTTCAAGAGTAGAATCTCATGGTGGATTTTGTAAGGTCTGCTCATGACCCTTTGTTCCAGTACTAGTATCCACAAACCAAGACCCAAGTTCAGTCAAAGCTTGCATAAATGGTGCCATTGGTTCATGGTTAGTTGCCCCTTCTTCAGAGTTTGGTACCTTTTTCTTGCCCTTGTTATTAACAGGTTCCACTTGATTCACTTGCACCTGTGTGATATCATGCACCACATTATCAGATCCAGTACATACATTCATAGGCAGTGCATTATCAGCCTTAGGAACACTATCATTTGTAACTTATTTCTCTGACCCTTCCTTGGCTTGCCATTGAGTTTAGGGTTGAGGAGGTTTCCTATTTCTTCATTTTACTTGCTCCTTCCTTTCAGCAACTGCTTTATTCACATGACACTTTTGTGTGATGTGAGCTCCCATACAGTCTTGGCAATATTCTGGCCATCAATCATAATCTAATTTTTTAATTCTACTCTTCCCATGTGCTTCCTCACTCACCATATGCTCAGGTAAATGTTGAGTAACATCAAGTTCTATTATCATTCTAGCATAAGAAAGCCTCTCCTCTTCAGCTGTCAACCTATCTGTACAAATAGGATTGCTAATGAAGCTTACAATTCTACCCAGATTCCCAGTAGACCAGTATTCAACAGGCAAATTTGGAAAGGTCACCCACAAGGGCATCTGTCTGATCGACGCTTTCCCCATTTGGAAGCCAGCAATCCATTGTTTTAGTACTAGGGGTCTATAGTCGAATGTATAGGGACCATATTCAAGCACATCCATTTTATGTTGATCATTAGCAAACCTAAAAATGAAATAGCCATCTTCATGGAGGAATACTGTGGGTGTTTCAACAAAATTCGAAATCGCATACACAAGTTTAAGCATCAGTTTGAATGGTGTGTTTTTTCCAACACCATATCCTATTAGGGCACTATCCCATTTCCTCTTTTGTGATTCCAATTCTTGGAGATTCAATTTAACTACCTTGTTTCCATCTTTAAGCACCAGGGGGTAGTAACTCAGCTTCTTACCTTGATTAGGGGCTCGATTGTTATGTCTGGGTTCAGCTTGAGCATTTGCGGCACTGTTAGTGGAGAACAATAACTTTCGAGCTGCTTGAGATGCACCACCATCAGTTTCTATCAATGAAATTGGGTTCACCGTCACCGGAGGAAGTTGGGTTCGTTGCAAAACTCCTTTTGTCGGGGCTTGTTGTACCTTGGAAATGCTCACCTCTGATATTCATTGCCCTAATTGCAACAGAGCTAGATTTTGGGGAACTCCAGTTTCCGTGCTTACTATTGGCGGAGCTTTGGGTTGCAGTCGTCGCGGGTACCTTTTGGTAGACTTGTGTCGCAGGAAGGTTGCGTTTACGAGCCATTTTCTCTGTTAGGTGTAGGTTAGCAAACGTAACGTAACATGCACCTGTACATCAAAAGTCTTAACGTGCGCCTCTTCTTACAAATGGATATTAGAGCAATTCGAATTATTTCCACTATTAAGTTAATTAATAAGCTATAAATAAAAGATTTCCCGATTTCTTTTTCTTTAACTTTTTTCTAAGGTTCTTAGATAAAAACTATAAATAATTTGGGTGAAATTCCTAAAAAAGGACTTCTCTATGACATTACTTTCAATCGTCCACTAGATGTTTTTCAGTATATTTTCAAACGCTTGAATGTCCAACTAATTCCGTTAAATTAGAGCACTAGTTTTACCTTACCTTTTCATTATTTTTACTGTTGTAAATCCGAAGGGGGTTGTGGGTAAATTTAAAGACTCGTTACATCAAACTTATATTTCCTATATCATTGAAGCCAAACCAACTAGCCTCACACTCCCATATAAGTCATTACTCATCCCCGATTCTAATGGACATATTCATTTAGCATCACATTTCAATAAAGAAACAGGCAACCAATTGAAAAGCAATTTCCCTTTCTGCTTCTCATGAACAGGTTATTCATGCTGTACAGTTCTCCCCTATGCATTATGATTTTTAATTCTCTTTTGAAAATCCATGCATTCATTTTGAAAATCCATGCATTCAGGAAAGATCAAAATGTAGAAAGTTACACTCCCTTCTCCTTGAAACTCTTAGTCAACCATATAGCAGTTTCCCTTGGAGAAACCTTTTCTGGCCCAAATGGCTTAAGTAGCACTGTAAGCTCATCTAAACGATCTTGCTGCAATAGTTGTGCACTGAACTCAAGTAATCCTTCTAAGGCCTCAGCACGTTGCTGGTAAGAAGATGTGTCAAACTTCCGCGAACGAGAATCTGATGATGACCGGCTTGAGGCACCCGTCGTTGGATTATGTTCTGAACATTCACTTCCAATCTGAGCAACTCCGTGAATTGGGTCAACTAGAGGTGGCTTGGGAAAGGTTGTGTCAACAACCTGCACTGTACACTTGTCTTTTGTGAAGGACCAGTCACTATAGCGTGGTGATGGGGAAGACCACTGAACAGAATTCGGTGAAGCTCTCTGGATGGGTAAAAGAGGGTCTTCAGAAGAAGCCAAGGGATCAACCATCTTGTCAATTCTTGGGGCATTCACAGAAACATCCGGAGACTCCATTTGGTGAATAAGACCAACATTGTGTTTGTAAGGAGATTCCAACTTTCCAGATCTTCTTGATAAAGGAAGAGATGCTCTACGTGTTGACTTGGAAGGTTGGGTAACTGGTGTATTTGTCACTGGAAGCTGCATACATGTGTAAATACTTTAGTCTAAATGAAAAATCAAGCCTTGAAATTATATTCATTTGTTTTGACTTTCTTTATGATACTACTCGATCAGAAACTTACCAGTTCACGGGTAGAACCAGCATTGGACACCTTTAATGGAGTGCTCTGTCTCCTGTTAGGTGTGGAATTTCTATTTGAATTGAATCGCACAGTTTTGACAGCAGCCGGTAATTTTGAGACAGCAGAACTTTTTACACCAAGGTCATAAGGAGCACTTTCAACAGATGGCTCTGAAAAATTCTTCTTCAAAGAACTCATTAGATCTTTCGCTCTCCGGGATAAACATGGAGAGTCCATTCCAGAAATACTAGGATTCAAAGCCCTATCACTGGACAATCGTCTCTGCTCTCTTTCATTAAAGACTGGAGCATTTCTGGGCTCAGACAATCTTTTTTTCTTTACATATGTTGAACTAGAAGATTGGACTGGGAACATGTGCTGTCTCGGGCTGTCAGAATTCAGAAGTATTTTCAACACATAGGGCTGAAGATGGGGATGTCGGAGTAAATCTGCAGCCTGGAACAATAGTTGGAAGAAAAAAAAAATGAAGAAGAGTCGATGTGCCAAACAGTTAACATCCTTGGTTCTTCATGAAGCTCGAATATGCACGTAGAAAGTAAATAGTAAATTTCGAGGAAGTGATGGATACATACACTTGGCCTGAGTTCTGGGTTTCTCCTCAGCATACTCTTAATAAGGCCACGGCTGACGAGGAAACAAACAATAAGTTAAGCAACAGAATAACAAAAATATATTAATCCAATTGTAGCACAAAAGAATAGCAATTTGACAAAATAAGCACTAAAATGGGTAGCCTCAAATGTGCAAATGATAATTTACTCACAGTGCACCAGAATACATGGTGGGAAGTGGAGCAACTATACATTTGTTGATTTTGTTAATTAGACCTTGCATATCCTGCATTCAAAACACTGGAGGTCATTTAAAGTATTACAACTGAAGATAAACATATCAGCAGGTAAACCATCAATTAATTTCATGATGAGAAGTCGAAAATCTAACAAATACAAAAAGGGAAAACAATAGCTAATGAATGTCAGTCATAAGAAAGAACTACATCCTCTAGTTAAAGCTAAGGTAGAGCAAAGTTATACACCTAAGTGTAAGTACAGTTGGTCTCGTTTATAGATCTAGTGATGAGGGCTACTCTGCCTATCAGCCCATGGAAACAGTCATAGGAAGATATCTTAAGAAAAATCGTTCTAGAAATGCATAAAGCAACATAATTATTGTGGAATTTATTAGTAGAGTCAAGATGATTAGCACAAAATGCCACGTAAGAGCTCCTTGACAATGGTCTCAAGACAACTATTATCAAGGCTATAAGTTCTTCCAAGTCCATAGTTTGGCAATGTATCTTTGTTAGCTCCCAACACCCGCACATCGATAAGGAGAACTCAGCAATACCAAACATATGTGTGTGGTCCATTCCTCTCATAAGCCCCAACATAAGACTTGGACTAACATCAACAAATTGCCTCATCAAAGAACCAAAAGGAAGCCAGAGTTACCTCTAACAGTAGCACCACTTTTAATTGGAAAGGCAATGTTAAATTATGCGGCTCTAGCCCCACTCAGAGTGCTTTCCTCCATTATTTCACTCCTTTCACCCATGAGGACAGGTACTCCCATTTTCAACCAATCTACAATTACTCTAACTACATCTTTGAACTACCACTCCAGCTCTAACTTTTTGCACGGAAGTGTTTATCAAGTATACAAAAACAGTGCATAGTCTAAAGATTAAAACATTGATAGTATACTATTTAAAAAGAAATATACCATCCGAGCTGCCAGAATATTCCCTAAAACTGCTGGTTGTACTTGTACCTATGACTTGGTAATTGATTCTATAGCTCATGATAGTACTAGAATTTCATAGTCTGGAAAGTTCTATTTCATGACTTACAAATGCTTTGAAGGCCGGCTTGTGAGAAGTCATTTCATACATGCAGCAACCTGGATATGCAAACAGTCAGCAAAACAGCATGCATCAAAACAAAAAGTGGTTCCGTCTGAAGCAAGGAAAGGTAAAAACTTACCCAAAGACCAGATGTCTGATTTGCAACCATAAGGTATATCAGCAAGAAGCTCGGGACACATATAAGTTGGAGTACCCACCACCTGACAGCCAATATGCCTCATCACCAGACTAAGCAAAACAACAAACACAAATACAGAATATTCACAGACAAGTTACTTACAGAGGAAGCAAGATCATCGGAAGACAGTACTTTAGCAAGACCAAAATCACCTGAAAACAACTCTTGAAATAAATACTCAAATTCAATCATACCCAACTTCAAATTATGAGGTAAGGGGATTACCTAGACGTATATCATGCTCTTTAGTCAGAAAAATATTTGTACACTGAAGCAAAATAGTCAAATCAGCAAACAAATCTATGAAATTGAGAAAGAATAACTTCATGGAATAACGTAGAAGATATATGCAACTCACCTTGACATCACGGTGAATTATATGGTTTGTATGCAAGTGATCAAGTGCCATCAACAGTTGAACCAGCCACTTACAAAGCTTCTGCTTATCAGTCAGTATTTAGATTTCAGGAAATGAAATGGTCTCAATATTAGGAAGTAAATTTAGTGGAGGCAGGAGGGTACGAGTCAGAAAAAAATGTAAATTCAATAACAACCTCCTCAGGGAAAAGAACACCATTAACTCTCTTAATAGCATCTGCCCTGTATAAGAAATGAAGAGGTGATTAGACAATATGTAGGTCAGATAAATATAAGCAACTAGATTCAGGCCTAAGGTCCAATATTCTGAAAACAGTTCATAGGAAAAGGAAAGATGACTTACATATCACCAGCTTCACAATACCCAATAATAATGCACACGTAGCATCCCTGAAAATTGGATATTCTCACATGGTCAATAGCATGGTAGACTGAATAAGCAATTCTTCAACAGGTATACAGCAGTATGAACAACTCAAAGGTTTAGTCGTATCTAAGACAATTTATGCTTGTGTTGGTCTATTAGAACAAACAAGTACTTGCTAAAATTGGAATTGTAGCACCACTTTTTGCCCAGTAAAATTCAAATTAACCATCGAGTGGAATAGTTAAATCACCAAACCTCTATCACCTTTAGATATGGATGCATATTCACATCTAAATCACTAGAACAATAACAATGCACGAGGACTGAGTATTCACTTGAGCAGCAGTTTTAATTCTTACGTAGTTCAATGTTTAACCTAGATAGGCACCTTTTTTCCTTTCCTTACAATTTGTAAACTTCCACTTAAAAAACCTTTCATGATGTTACATATTGAGTATCCCGAAGTAAATTGCACAAGTAGACAAGTTATCACATGTACGTTGATTCCTTATGTTTAAATTGCAAATGTGAAAGGACAAAGGTATACACGAACCTTCTCCACCCAGGAATCTTTGTATTCCACCACAAATGGACTTCGTACTCTTGAGATCAGCTCCATCTGAAAAATAAAGAATCCAGTTCAGAAATTGCACACACAAACCTGCACCTCCAGATTCCCCAGTCTTTCTCAAGAAAAGAAGGAAGAAATAAAGAGATTAGGCAGAACGGATCTACTTGAGTTAAAGCCTTAAAGGTGCATTTAAGATAAGCAAGTATCATCGTCTTCAACGAAAATGATGATTGCTTCACTTTATTAGCAAAAGCCTTTTCATTGCTTTGTGGCCTATACCAGATCAACGAGTTCAGTAAATGTTTAGCCCATATGCACACAGAACTTTCATCCTATCAGGTAAAATGAGCAGTTCACGGCATAACTTCTTAACAATTTAAGACAATTATGGTGAATCGTATAGTGCTTCCAAGATTTCTTATCGAGATGCCAAGATATGCAGATGACTTCAGACTCTTCATGAGATATCTAGAAAGAGAAAAACGTAACTACCCTGTTCATCTTCTCAGATCATAAAGAAAGTTAATAAAGGCTGACCTCCTGGTGGGCAGATCTACGTGTTCTCTCTGACTGGCGAGCTAAGCGAATTTTTTTCATAACATATCTTCGAGGAACAGGAAAATAAGAGAGAACAATCAGAAATCAAAATAAACTGAATAATCCAATAATGAAATAATTCATGACATAAATTGAATACTATAACAAAGATCAAGTTATAACAGATGGATTGAGAAAAGGTTGCACGTCTCCTTACTTCTTCTTTTCTTGTTTATGCCTTACAAGTAGTGCAGAGCCGAAGGAACCTTTCCCAATTTGCTCCAAAATCTCATAATTTTCCATCTTATGGGCTATAGGACCACTTCTGCTTTATCGAACAGCTTTCAATCCAGATATAATATTTTCACAGTTGATATATCATAACAAACCTGCAAACATCTTGTAAATCAAAAAGAAAATGCATCTATTAGAATATTTTTGAAAAACATACTCAACAGAAAACATTAGCAACAACACTTCACAGGTCCAGAATATTTTTCATTACAGGATGAAAATAATAGCAAATCTACCAACGTCTTCTATATCTAGAGACAATGCGACTTTTATACATCATTCGAAAATATAGGAACTTTCTAAACCCTTCAACAACCACTACTATTTCCCAGCTTTCTTTCAACAAGGTAGGAAGAATATACTACAGAAAATGATTAGTACTCCCTCCGTCCCATTTTATGTGGTACCTTTCAGATTTCGAGATTCAAACAAGTCTTTCTTTAATCATAATTTTTTTCATATATCTTTCAAAAAACTTGAAGATTTCCATGCCCGAATTTAGATTCAAAATTAAAATGTTTGACAAGGACTCGTTGGTACTAAATTAATCAAATCGTGCATACAACTAATCATTGAGGAATTCTAATCAGCAGTGTAGGTTATTCAATGTAAATCAATAAATTTCCTTAAAAAAACACAATTTCTAATCAACGATTCCTTGATCCTTGAGTACAGTATATACATACAAAACGTAATCCAAGCACTTCTATGCCTTATATAATATACATACAAAACACAATTAGCACGAAAAGCGTAAAGACGCCACGTAAATGCTCCATTTGAAACCTTCCTCAAGTAAAAACAAATAAACCTAATCGAAGAGCATTTGCGTGGAACAAAAAAGCGTACAACGAATTTTGAGCGCATAAATCCTTATGATATCCCGCGGATACTTAGTGCACGGAGCTGTTTTTTAAAAAAAAAATTGTTACAGTAACCGAAACCGATAAATATGGGGAAATGTAGGAAATAGTGTGCTCCATTACGTACCTGAAAACTGATTATGAAGAAGAGTAGTTATTTCATTGTTTGTATAGAGGTAAGACGAGTTGTTGAGTTGAGAGCGGTAAAAGAATTGTAAACAAAGCAAAAGCGATGCATCCGCATTTCAAATCACATTTTCAAATTTTTCTTTTTTTTATTCTTTTTTTTTTAAAATCAAAATTCATGGGGGTGAACAAAGTCGAAAGTTGTCCCTAGAACAAGCCTAAATTAGTAGGGGTCATTTGTTTTATCTGAAATAGAAAACTAATAGTATTTGATTGACATTATTAGCAATAAGAATATATTGCAATTTTGACATTACCTTATATCAAATTCAACATGAAATCATTTATATAGTGTTTACCTTTATGAGGATAAAATGCCAAAAGACAAAAATTACTTTGGTTCATCTTTCTATTTTTCTATTTACTTTAAAATAAGAATAAATTGTAAACTTTTATATATATACATTGTATATCTTATTTTAATGAAATTAGGTAAAGTAAGAGAAGATTATAACTGTTTTTATTTTAAATTTAGCAACCTCATTTTGTTTTTGTAAAAAGCTACGGGTAATTCAGCTTTGAGAAAATTCCCACAAATCTTGAAAGATGAAGTTTATAGTCAATTTATATTCTTTGGCTTATCGAACCAGCATATGCCTATTTTTCCTTGTGATGACTCCGCGTACTCCGTAGAAATGTGAATTAATTGAAAGGAAATTGAGAATGGACATAGATTCTTCTAAATAACTGAAGTGTTGCAAATACAACAATATTTTTTGAATTTGTGATTCCTAATCATTAAAAGCAATTTTCACTAGCACAAGGATCCTTTGCGTGTGCTCGGTAGAAGTTTTGTATAAATATATCGCCATGCTTTTAAGGATTTTTATTGATCTCTTCACGACAACTTTCACTAGGGTAGAAATAGTCTCTGTGACAACTATGTCATACCGTTCGTGCTCCTTACAAGAGACTCAAAGAGCCATAAGAACTCAGCTTTCAAGAAAAATTGCTAAAATAACACTAATATTAAATAATTCAGTAATTAAGGTGACGAAAGAAATTACGAAAAATAATCCTGAAATAATCATTTTATCCAGAAGGTCATAATTCGAACCCAATAATTGCGATATGTCTCAAATATTAAATGTAAATCAGAATTCTTTTTATCATGATAAAACATGTTTATCAATAACTTATATAGTTGAAAGAATGTAATAAAAATTCTGATGCGTACAATAGATACTTGTGGTTTGGCTGACTGTGCACCAAACTGTCTAACAAAAATTCTGGTTCACACTTCAGAGTCAAAAAGAAAACAATAATCATAATTCCCTTTTCTAGTTATGTGTTAAAAAGAAGTTAAAAATGGTGTCTTAAAAAAATGCTTGCACTTAAACACTGTTTATGTATTGTTTTGTTTGTTCTTTCTTGAGATTCTGTTAAAAAAATAAAAGGTGCAGTATTTTTATCTCTCCTTGTAATTTTATAATTTTGGTACTTTGGAATTTGTAAATTCATAGGGGCAACGTAACATAACATTTTAGGCACTAGACCATCAATGGCATCTTGATATTGATTTTGCTTTTTCCCTTTTTATCATAATTTGTTCTTTTATTTTTTATTATCCGTTTTACGTCAAGTAATACGTGGAATAACTTCCGATATAACAGTAAAAGCAGGACGTGTAGGTGGATCGACTCATCAAGTTCCCAATTTCTAGTCTTTGTTACTCTTATGGATCCTTCTCTCCTCATCTATTGCTCAAAAAAAAAGGTGGAATCACCCACTCTAGAAGCCCCCACACTCCGATCCGACAGGTCTGTGAATGATGTAAATTATGGTGACTCAATTGATTTGAATGTTAGATCGATGCATGTATTGCGCTTGAGGCCTCCTTTATTTCAAGAAAAACCTCACATTCTCATTGTGAATTGATCCTTGATCATTCTTGAATATCTCATTGAAATCAATTGAAATGCCCAAACGAACTTCTCTCCTCATCTATGCTCCTATAGTCCTATGATATTTTCATTTTAAGACACACTACAATATGTATGACATCGTTTCCTTAATACAAAATAGGATTTTTATGGAGTTTGAAAGTTTGGGTGTGTTTAGTAAGGAGGAAAATAGTTATTTTTTTTTTAATTTTTCTTATATTTGATTGATTAAAATATTTTTTTAGAAAAATAAATTTCTTAAATTAGAAAAATGACTTTCCTTAGTTTTCTAATAGGAAAAACAATTTCCAGCGTTCCATCAACCCTCATCCCCGCCATCCCTTAACCACCCCACCCTTGACTCTCCACTCCCACACCTCTAGACTCTAGTGAGTTCTAGATTACTAAATTATATATTTTTCACCCTCTAGTGAGTTTTATTATTTAACACAAATCCAACGAATTGACAATATGATCTTCCTAGAACTTTGAGCCTGTCAATCATTTGTATTTTCCTATTGGGTGTATCTGTATTTAATCGGTACCAAAATATTTGTATTCTTACTTAAATATATATATATATCTTAAAGTATTTATTATTTTAATTATTTAATCAAAATTAAATTAAATAATTTCCTACAAATATTTTTGGTGTCTGATAGATGAATACTTTCCGATTTGCTAATATATTTAGTTGAATTGTGTAATATATGAAATTAATAATCAAGAAAATTGACTTTCATCTATAAGTGAAGTCACTTTCTCCTTTTATAATTGTGCCGAGAAATATTGATTCATTTCTTATAAAAAGAAAAGAATGATATAGATTCGTCTTGTGACATTAAAAAGGTTTTGTGTCTACTCAACTAACATGATTATTACTATTGCATCTTACTTTATGGTAAAATGGAGTTAGATTTAAGATGAAGATGCTTTTTGGAAATTGCTTTTCTCTTGGATAGAATTTTGGGGAAACATCACCTAAACCTTATCAAACAAATTATTTATCCGTCTTTATCCTGTTACTTTTCATGGCCTCTAAAAAATTAAAACTATTTACTCAAAAAGTCTCCCTTTCTCCCGCGGCTGAAGAAGAGCCAGGAGATCGGCCATCTCAGTCATGATATCAACATGATATATAAATATATTTAGATGATATTATGAAAAACTGCTTCAGTCCTTCTCTTAGTTTTACATGATACCATCGTGGTATATAAATATATTGTGATGATATCATAAATGAATGTTTCAGTCATTGATACACACATCAGGATCATAATATCATCGTGGTATATAAATATACTAAGATAGTATCATGGAAGACTACTTCAGTTCTTCTCTTGATACCATTCTGATATATAAATATAATGTGATGGTATCACAAAAGAAAGAGTTTGAACGATGAGGTATATCGGGTAAATAGCTTTGGACGAAGGGTACAACAAGTAATTAGTTTAAAAGGGGCAATGAGACGGATAATTTATTTATTTTTGAGGGTATTTCAGTTAATCTCCCTAGAATTTTCGGATAGAAAAGCAAGTCGGTAAAGATGTGAAGGCAGGTTAGTAAGATGTGATATGTTATATTTATTGGTAAAATATAGCTGTCAACCATTGCAATTATTTTCTTTCATCTCATATCTATTTCTCCTATTTTTAAAAAACAAAATTGGCCATATTCACCTAGAAGCTACATTCCTTTCACGTGTGGTTGAAATAGTATTTTAAATTGAAGTTTAAAATTGTATTTACACATAAATTTAAATTGAAACAAAAAGGTTACTACTTGTGAGTCTGGTGACAAATGGACAGTTTGGGATGAAGTTGGGCTAACTCAAACTTAATGCGTTAATTTGGGTTAAGTTAATGGGTTGGTTTGGATTGCTCATAATTAATGAATTAAGTTGGGTTAGCCTAAATTTAACTCATATAATTATATGACAATGTCCAAACCCTTTAAAATATGGGTGGGTCAATTGGATTTGGGTCTAATTTGTCACTCTTACTTGTGAGTGAATATTATTATTTCACTTAGAAATATTCTTAAAAATAAGCTTTTCAAGTACTATTTTACAAGTTGTATTCCAAATATTAAAATATCATGTATGGCCAAAAGGAAATGACCCGTTCACCATACACATAAAGGAAACATGTATGGCATATTTTTTTTTTTTTTTGTTGTGAAGGCACCGCGGCCTTTCTTCTTTCAGTCTATGTATGATGGCCGCAATAAGCGTCAGTATGTAAACCACGTCGGCCATATGCCAGGCGTGTGTGTAATCAAATCGAAAGGTTTATCTGAGGATCGAACTCGTGGCGCGCGGTCGTATTCTCTCTTCTCACCAACAGCTATTCGCTTGCGGGTATGTATCGCATATTTGATTGATGGAAACCAGCCATATGTTTAATAACTTACCCGTTTGTATGTGAAATTGAGTTCTACTAACAAAGCAAAAAGCATTGGGAATATAATTCAGAGCAAACTAAAAGAGAATAAAATTAATTTGGCGTTTGGCTATATAACTTTCAAATATTTTTCACTTTATTTGATATTTATGAAAGTTTTTTTGTTGACGAAGGAAGGCCAACGCATTGTCTTTCGAGTACAAGCGCAGTGTGATGGACGCAAAGCGTCGGTCCATGTAAACCATGGCAAGTCGTATGTGATGTTCAACAAAGAAAGGTTTATGCGAGGATCGAACTCGTGACCTTGCGGTCCCGTTCTCTTCTTCTGTACAATTCTGCTTGCGGGTATATTTATGAAAGTTGAAGTTGATAGAAGTTGTGTTTGTTTATACGTTTTGTAAAAAAAAAAAATTAACGTTCATGCTTGAATATACTTAAATATAACTTTAAATTAATAAATGAGTTGCAAAACAGATTATATGTTATTTTAAATTTGAAATACAATTTCAGGTTGGATTTGAAATTGGCCAAACACTAATTTTCAAATAAAGTATTTCGAAAAAAATGAATAATTTTTATGGCCAAACCGGTAAGTAATTGACTTACGGGTCACATTTTAGACTAGTTAGTAAAGGTAAGAGATCGTACTTCATCACATTTTAAGTCTGACTTCAATTATCATTTTGTATTTTATCACATATTTAAGTCTGACTTAATCATCATTTCGTGTTTTGTCACATATTTAAGTCTTGACTTCAACTATCATCTCGTATTTGTACGAAATAATTTAGTAAATCTCAAAACTATGGAAGATATATTAAACTTTTAGGTATAAATATGTGACAAGCTTTTATAAGTGTTTCTCAAGTTGAAAAATACTTTTTGGGCCAAACACATACTTATCAAGAAGTAAAAATACTTTTTAAAAATGTTTCTACATGGAATTGGTGTTTCTCCAAAGTGCTTCTTGAGAAGCTCTTTTTGTCCAAAGATTTTTTTTTGAATTCACTTACCCTTTTATTTTCACAAAATTTCTTTTAATCCCATATAATATTCTCAGATAAAATAGAAATTTGAGAATTGGGTAGGGCGGGGTAGGGAAGGTAAGAAAAAGTATCATATTCTTTAATAATATTTTTTTTATAAAGGTAACAAAAAATATGAAATAGAAATTTGAGGATGGGGTAGGGCGAGGAGGGAGGTAAGAAAAAAAATTCATATTTTTTATAACTTATTTATAAAAGTAAAAAAAATATAAAATAGAAATTTGAGAATGAGTAGGTGGGGGAGGTGGGGGTAGGGGGTGGTAAGAAAAAATATCATATTTTTAATATTTTTTTTATAAACTTAACAAAAAAATATGAAATAGAAATTTGAGGATGAGGTAGGGCAATGGGGTGAGGTGGAGGGGAGAGGTGTGAGTAGGGCGGGGGAAGAAAAAATTCATATTTTAAATAATTTTTTATAAAAGTAACAAAAAATATGAAATAGAAATTTGAGGATGAGATGGGTTGGAGGGGGGGGGGGTAAAAATTCATATTTTTTATAAAAATAAAAAAATAGGAAATAGAAATTTGAGGATGGGGTGGGGGTGGAGGAAGTAGGTGGGGGTAGGGTAGGTTTGGACATATTTGAGTCATTGACTATCATATTGTCGTTACATTTCTTATCTACAATATAATTTTTTTTTTTATTAAATGTTGCAATTAAATATTTTAATTTTTTTTTTATTAAATTGTAAAGATATATTAATTTTTATAAATATAGAATTGAAAATAGTAATTTAAATAGTTTTAAATCTATTAAAAAGAATATTCTAGTTTCTTTGCATAAATGTGGACCAAACAGGGAAGTGTTTCTGTTTCTCAAAAGTACTTCTATAATTATAGGACAAACACCATAACAAAATTCTCTAAAAACAGTTTCTGCAAAACTATTTCTAAGAAACAAAAACACTTTTAAAAAAACTTGGCCAAAGAGACCTAAGTCCGTGATGGACAAAGTCTCTAACCTTGTTCCTCGTAATGAAGTGGCCGTCTAGTGATATTCAAGGACATGGGTATACTTATTTTGTATTGTTGTTTAATGTTTGATCACAAATAAAGTTTGAAATTGGAATCATCAGTCACTTGAAGATCTTCTAAACGTAACGTGACAACCACCAAATTTTAGATGCCGTTTTAGTAGACCCCATTAGACTTATTAGTGTGTCTCATACTATGATCCCTTCCCATTGTTACCCACCAATTCAAGGTTAATTTTAGTGGGTCTGTTATTAAAAAAATATTATATAATTATTTTATATTTGATTGATCAAAATATTTTGTTTAGAAAAATAAATTTTATAACTGACCTTCCAAGTTTATTGTCTTCCATCCATTCACAGAACACTCCCAACCATCCGCCGCCACTGACCTTCCTTAATATTTGGGCAAAGCTTATATTTCAAACTGTTATTATCTCAAATCTTGTTTTAAATGGTTACATGATTCATATATGCTTTCAAAATATTATGATGCATAACATGCTTTCTAACAATATCAGTTAGTATCATATTATGCATATAAATATGTCGGCATTTAAGAAACTATATAATAAAACTTTCATTCCGGTGATAAGTTTAGAGCGCGTAATTTGTATTTTTGAAAAGCATTACATTTTTGCATAAGCAAGAAAGAGTTAGAATAGTTTTTATGATATGAAACTATATAGTATCATTCTTTTTTCATTTTCGATTCTCTCGAAACTCAAGATATGAAGGTTTTATATCTATGTATTTTTCCAATACATTTGATGTATATCAGTGCACGTCTTCCTTGTATATCATGTATATATTCATGAAAATATGTGTCACGATATACGCATGTGATACACATTATTGGGGTGAGGTTTCCAAGTCGATTTCAGATATGAAATTAAATCTTAATCTTTCTCAAAATTTGTATATAATTAATATCATCTAGGTGTTTTACACGAATCTCAACCTCATCCACTAAAAAATATATTTAGTTGTGATTCAAGATTGGGGATTTGATGAGTTGAGAGGATTTTGTGGTATTAATGAAGGTGATTCTAGAGGTGATAGGATAATGAAAGATTAAAATGAATCAGTCTAGTTGATGGTGGATGCATAAATCTCGCAATATTGCTTAAAGTGAGATATGGCTATCTAATGCTATTTCTTGGGCTAGTCTTTGGCAATATATATGCGAATAGCTGTTTGGTATTGTATATGCGAGTCAGTTTCTCGTAACTTTTATACACTAACACAAGTTGTTTGGTTGGTTAGATAAGAAGATTTAAATTCCAACGTTTGATATTGCTAAAATAATATTTGGTCATTACTTATTTTTCTTATAAATAATATAAATGATGCGAGAAATTATATGTTATCTAGTAATGCGAGATAGAGTTATGAAATAAAAATAAGTATATCATCACCATGTAAACAGGACCAAAAGTTAGAAATTGAGTGCTTGGGGCCGTCTTTGGTCTTTGGATTTTCGAATGGTAGGTTATGGACGTATGAATGAAAAAAAATATAACAAAACTTACAAAAGGTCTTTGAAAATTCTGTTCCAATGTTACGAGTAAGATTCTCAATCATAACAAAACTCTTCAGCCTGTGGACAATACTAATCCTGAATTAGGTCATAATAAGTTAATTAATCTTATTTAAATGAACCTTCCTCTTACAAAAGTCTTATCAGTTTTTCAATTCATATGGTTGCGAACACAACATAAATCCCAACTAGCTTGAGATTGATCAAATGGACTTTTTTGAAATTATTTTTGGGGTTTGCTCTTGGTTTGAAGACTTATGTTTGATTCTTGGAAATAATTTTACTAATGATCACTCGGTTTTGTCTAAATATACAAGAAAGTTATCAAACATTTTTTAAACCAAGTAGTTAGTCAATTGTCTGAGTATCATATAAAATTTTATTTTGTTTTCTTCTAATAATTTTAGGTGATAAAAATCAAAGTTGAATAACTTTTTGGTTAAAAAAAATAGTTCAATGACTTTCATGATATATACTTATATAAAGTCCAATGATTTTTGTTGCAATAAATTTGCAGTTGCAATTGGCCAGGAACATGAATAGTATAACTAGATTAATGTATTCTAGTTTGAGAAAGATTGATCTTGACATGATATTTGAAAGAAATAATCTCTTGATTATTCTCATTAATGAAAGAAGTATATATACAAGTTATAATTTACCATAATAGAAAACGTATTCCTATTCTAAATCCAAAATTATATTCTAGTAGTACAAGACTTTTATAACTATGATAAATGTACAAGACATGTGTATATTTATAATTACTCTATTCATTTCTCCTATATTTATAATTACTCTATTCATTTCTAGTAGTACAAATCCAAAATTATCACTCTATTCATTTCTCCTATATTTATAATTACACTAGCTAGAGTTATTGCTGTCATTACACGTGTCCTTTAACAATTTAATGGGTCAGATTCATTTGATTAACCTATAATTCTAACCAGGGTTAGTACTTCTTTGTCGTTCCCTCCTCCTCAAATACTAACAGACAGGGCAAATCGCTACTTTGACTGAAAAAAGGAAATAATGTTTTGCTTTCATAATAAAACAGGTGAATTCACTCCAAATATTATCCATTCCGGACTAAAATTGACTAAATAAAAAACCAGAACTATGAGAGTACTCTTCTTGTTCGAAGTTCACGACATTCAGATTTAACACTTGGTGTTAAATTCTGTAGCAGCAAGTAAATTTGAGAAGATGAAGATAGAAGGGAAGAGTTTTGGAGAAGAAGAGAGGAAGATCAAGTGAGAAGCAGAGAGAGCAATGTTTTGAGCTCAAAGTGAGCTTCTGTGTAACTTTCAATATAACTCTCTCAAATGAAATATTACAAATCTATCTCTATTTATTATAAATGGCTTAAGGATTAAACTCTCCTAATGATACAATATTTTCTAATTCAAAATATCTAATTAACAACTAACTAACCACATATATATACAGTGTATATATGTATATATGTGGTATATCTCAACATCCCATCAAGCTAGGTACTGAAAACATCGGTTTCAGTCCTACCTTGGAAGCAATGTCCATAAAGGCTTCCTGAATATCTCAACGACTGCAGTAGCATTGGTGTCCACTGAGACTTGAATTAATATCAAACTGGGCAGACACCAAACAGAATTTCTAACTTCTGGGCTGGAGTCTTGGCCATCTTGGTCAAGAAGGTGAGTTGTTCAACCAATTCAATCTTTCCAATCCCCTTTCTTCCTCTAGCAGCTTTCCTTGAACTTCTTGTTGACTGTCTCCATGTGATTTGACTAGGATCTTTGAACAAATGAGCATTGTTGCTACGGTCCAACTCCATCTACTTCCAGTAGATTTTGCTTCCATCCTAATTTTCCTGAAAAGCTCAATGGCCTCGACGTACCAGCAGCAGCAAAGGCAGCAGCAACACCACTCTAACACTACTACCAATACTAGCTATCTATTGCAGCAACAGTACGTGCACAACAGCCAGTTGCTTCATTATCAGTTGCAGCAACCACCATATCAGCAGCCACAACAAATGCTTGAATCAACATTAATCATTTTCAAACAGAACAGTCTCGCAAAAAAATAGATAGTCGTAAAAACAATCCTGAAATCAGTCCTGCAGCAGCAGGAATATCAGCATCTTGAATTTCTCAGTTACTGTCCTTAATTCAATAGAATTACCACTGGATTCATTTTGACGGAGAACCCCTCGTTCTCTAGTCTCACTCGGACTAGAGAATCCCTCGTTTCTCTCTATGATTTGTTCTGAACCAGCACCAACAGATTACAATTTTGATTCTGAACCAGCACCAACAGAATTTTGATAAGCGGCAAGAACCTCTTCGGTCTCTAGTCTCTCTTGGACTAGAGAATATCTCGATTCTCATCACGCAAGCAATTTCAATAAGTGGCAAGAACCTCTTTGTTCTCTAGTCTCTCTTGGACTAGAGAATCTCTCGATTCTCATCACGCTATTGATTGTGCAACCTCAAATATGCAATTCTAACATTTATACAACATTATACTCAGTTCAATAAAGGACAGTGACTTTCATCGAACACTGTCACAACTAGCAGAGAACAGTATTCTCAGCAAACATCAGTCGCAGCAACACCAGTTGTTGTTGCTCTTGAAACAATAGCATCAGAAGTAAAGTAACAAACCAGCAATACCAACACACCAACATAACAACAACAAACAACATTTTCTCCAATTCTCCAATTTACCAACAGATGCGACTCTCAGCAGTATCAATACACCAACACGAGCAGTTGCTGCTTTATGAACAACACTAATAGACACAGTGAAGCAGTAGCAACAATCCAACATTCACTAACACGAAATAATATGAAAACAACTTTTAGAAATAATTTCGGCGATCTTCGACGTCGCAAAGATAGCCAAAGGCTGAATGTATCCGCAGAAAACGATAACATCTCCATAGAGGAACAAATAAGATGAATCGATCTTTGATTCTCTGATTTTCAGAAAAAAATGGCGATTTTGATTTTTCAATCGCAACTTCGATTTTCAGTTCTACGATTCTCCATTTTTTATTTTACAGAAGAAAAGTATATTTTACAGAGATTACCTCAATCTTACTGTTCCTTGATTTCAATTCTGAATTTTCAGAAGAAAATTCCTTCGATTCTGAATTTTCCGAAGAAAATTCCTTCGATTCTGAATTTTTCGAAGAAAATTCCTTCGATTCTGTGATTTTCCGAAGGAAATCGCAATTTCGATTTTCATAAGGAACTCCTTCGATTCCTCGATCTCTTCATTCGATTTGAATCGATCGCTTAATATCAATCGATTCACAACAGTTGCAGTTTCTTCGATTTCGATTTTCTGATTTTCAATCGAAAATCGCGATTTTGATTTTTCTGAAAATCACGATTCTTTTCTCCACAATTCTGTTTTTCAGTTTTCATTCTTCAGATGCATAAGTGTTGTCTGATTTTCTGATTCCTCGATCACACGCCTGTATTCTTCGTCAATTGCCTCGACTCTACAAATCGAAGATCTCAACTGACTGAATATAGTCCTTATTCGTTTTCTCTGCGATTTCGATTTCAATTGCAGGCCCTACGAATCAGTAGGCTCTGATACCATGTTAAATTCTGTAGCAGCAAGTCAATTCGAGAAGATGAAGATAGAAGAGAAGAGTTTTGGAGAAGAAGAGAGGAAGATCGAGCGAGAAACAGAGAAAGGATAGAGCAATGTTTTGGGCTCAAAGTGAGCTTCTGTGTAACTTTCACTATAACTCTCTCAAATGAAATATTACAAATATATCCCTATTTATAATAAATGGCTAAGGATTAAGCTCCCCTAATGATACAATATCTCCTAATCCAAAATATCTAATTAATAACTAACTAACCATAACAACTAACTAACCATATATATATATATATATATATATATATATATATATATATATATATATATATATATATATATATATACAAATGTATATATGTGGTATATCTCAACACTTGGAATAGTCATAAATTACAATGATGTTCCTTACGGTGAACACTTATCATTTTTCACCCAAAACGTTAGGACCCGTTTGGCCATATATATTTTCACACTTTTTGAAAATTAGTGGTTGGTCATGAAATTTTTTAAATACAACTTGAAGTTGTGTTTGGAATATGAAAAATACTTCTATTTTTTGTCATTGTTTTTATCTTTCACTTTTCAAAATTTACCTTACATTTTTTATTTTTATAAATTTGATCCCGTAGTAGATTCGACGGATGAGTTTTGTGAACTTGATTATATCATCGTATTAAAAAAAGTCTATATAAATAATGCTTATGTAATAGAAAATAATCGATGAGCGGTGTTTACGCACTCATTATGTTTATTAATTGCTTTGAATGATTTTGTTAGTTTTCAAAAATTGGGGTATAAATCATATTTCATATTTGTTGAAAAAGTATATTCCAACAATCAAATATTATTTGTAAATGTGGGTGGTAATGTGTAAAACGGGAAAATAACAACAACTATTTGTTAGAAATCTGGAACTGATCAAATATGAGGGCTTGCTGAGTCGACCAGATTCTTGATCTATCCTTAAGATAATATTGTCTCGTATATCCTTTCAACGGTTGTAATGACAACTTATCTCCCAAGATAAAACAACAATCAAACAAATGAGCAAAGGGAACTCAAGTGTTTGCTTTGGAAGAAAGATCTTTGAGTATTTGTGATTATAAGAGAGGAAGAATTTCAGAGAATTGTTGAGTATAAGATGTCAAAATGTGTTTTTCAAATGAGCCAAAGGCCTCATTTTATATTGTTGAGAAGGAGACCCTCCAACTAGCCAATTTATGACTTTGAATGACCAAGTAATGACCATTAGTATGGTGTTACAATTCAGCCAAGTAATGGCTGAATTCAAGAGCAAAATAATGAGGAGTTAATCCTCCAAAGTCAGCTCAAACGTCAGTTTTTATTCTTCTCCAACGGACTGAAAACGGTCACAGCGCCGCGGACCTGCAGTGAGGTGTCGTGGCGCCAGAACTTCAGAGGCGCAGCGCCGCGACCCTGGAGAGTGGCGCCGTGGCGCCGAAACTTCAGGGACTTGGCGCCACGGTCCTGCATAAAGGCGCCGCGGAGCTCCAGCACCACGGTCCTTGCCGTCGCGGCCCATTCATGACTCGTTTCATCTTTTAACACATTGTACATTTCTTCTTTCATTTACCAACGTGAAATCAACGTCATTTGGCTAATAACCGTCTATTACCTTATGTCTCAAACAATTCGTATACGTATTAATATCTCTTTCATTTAAGAAAATTATGATCATTGACATTGTATGTACACGTGTGTGAAAACAACGTTTCCGACGTGTGGGGCTCCTAATTATTCGATTCGTAAGTAAATAAGATTAACTATATTTCACGTTTAATAAATATTTTCAACAGTAAAAACTATTGCCAAACAAAACTCTTAACTCCAACTCTAGAAATTCCATAGTGGCCATTAGTCAAATTTGTGGCCTTAGGGTCACAAGTTCGATTCTCGGCGGATACGTTCTCCGGAGCATATGCCTCGTATTAAAGTCTGATAACTTAACCGCGCGAGCATGTTGCAGTATGAGTTTGATACTCCCTCAGACAATCCCTGTTGAGGGGTCGGACCTTGTAGCATTGATCCGTTGATGGCGATCACGCCCCGCTATTTACCTGGCGGTGACGGCTAAGAACGAGTTCCATTCGCCTCAAGGAGCATAATACTAGTACTTGTGCAGGTACTAGCGATATGGGGTACTAAGACCACCCCGAGACCTGGATTATAAAAAAAAAAAAAAGTGAAATTATTTTTTATTTCTATGATCAAACGCCTACTTAAAAAGTTAATTAGCAGTTATTGCAGAAGAGGAAGACTTACAATGGTTAGAATAAACTTTTTAACTAATTAATCTGAATCATTGAATTTTTTATTGGACACGTGTTGCACATTTAAAAGTACACCGGACGAAATGGAGGAGATCATCACTGGAGAGGATCTGGAATTCTGGATTCGACATTTTATATTAATCAGTCCTCAATCAATAATTCGTACTACTGGTGATATCTATTGAGATTGTAACACTTACACAACTAGCCATATACTATGTAGTTATATTTTTGCCACTCTATTAATTCTTAGCTAGAAGGTATCTTTGTAAGTCAGTTAGTTTGTTATTAGTTAGTTAAGTTGTTAGGATATTTTTGGATCAGCTGGTGCCAACTGCCAACTGTGTTTCCATGATCGGGGTGTATATGTGTAGATTTAGCCTTCACTCTTTTCAATTAGTGGAAACTTTTCATTTTGGGAACGCATACTCTTTCTCTCTTATCGATTCCGCCATTATTGTTACTATCAAGCTTTCATTCACTGTTTTTAGATTAATATTGTGTCGTGATATCAGAGCATTGGACACATTTATCGATCCGATTTTAGCTCATTTCTCCATTCTTGTTCTCTATTGAAGGTATCAGTAACTTGCGATATCGAGATTATTCGATCGCATTGTCTTCTCTTTGATTTTCTACAATTCTCTGTTGATTTTTGTCACAATTGTTAATTGTTCCTTCTTATTGATTGTTCTTCTCAATCGATTGTTACTGAAATTAGCCCTAATTTCTCAAATTCTTAAAAAAAAATTATTTTCCCCTTTTTAAATCGAAACCTAAGTTTCCTATAACTTCCAAATTCTCGAAGAAATGACTGAAAACATAGGAAATTCAGAGAATCAAAGTGTTGATTCGACTAGTCATTTATACATGTATCCTTCCGAGAGTGCCAGTATCTCACTAGTGACGGTGGTGTTTGACGGTACTGGATATAGGTCCTGGAGACGCTGTGTACTTAAGGCGTTGTCAGTAAAGAATGAAGTAGATTTTATCACTGGCAAGTGTAAGAAGCCAGATGAAGGAGATGACACCTACGATCAGTGGTTGCGTTGTGACAACATGATCACTTCATGAATTTGTAATTCATTTTTTTGGAACTACGAGATAGTTTACAATATGTGAATGCTGCCAAGGAGTTATGGCAAGAACTGGAAGACAGATACGACTAGACGAACAGTGCAAAACTGTATCAGTTGCATACGGAAATCAACGATCTAAGTCAAGGAACCATGGATGTCACTGGATACTACACAAGGATGAAGAAGCTCTGGGAGGAGCTCAACACTCCGAATGCACAATGCTTATGTGTGTAGACTTATGGAGTGAAGGCAATTATGCAAAAGACATAACAAGATCGAAGGTTAATCCTTTTTCTGATGGGACTTAATGAGGTTTATACTGTGGTGACTGGTGAGAGGGAGTATATTGATGATGAATCCCCTACCTACTGTTGCATAATGCCTTTTCTATCCTCATCCAAAAGGAGAAACAAAGAGAAGTAATACCTAACAATAAATTATTCATCGATTCTACATCCATGAATGTGAGTGGAGCTGGTAGTGGTAATTTGAAAGAAAACTATGCATCCTTCCATTCAAATGAGGCTAGTAGCAGCAAATCCAAAAGAGCTTACTATCAGAATCAGAACCAAAGCTCATCCAATGCTGGAGATTTTAGAACCAATTATGATCAAAATGTGAGTGGTGCTTATAGAGGGAACAATTATAATCGTAACAGATCTAGGTTGTTTGTGATTACTGCAAAAGAACTTGACATACAGAGGATAAGTCCTACAAACTTCATGGGTATCCAATGGGTTTTCAACCAGCTCCTAGATATAATAATAACAGAAATAGTAAAGGAAAGAAAGTAGGAGCAAATGTATATCGTGATAATGTGAACATTGTTGATGATAGATGTGGTTCAAACGAGAAAGGTAGACTGACACGTCACCTGTGTAAGGAACAATACACTCAACTACTCAACATACTAGAGAATTTGCAGCCTGGCAATGCACCAAAATCAGGAAATACAAACATGACTGGAGGAGCAGTGAACTTTGCAGGTATTGTTGCTTGCTCTGCCTCTCCTATTAGATGCAAGATCAAATATTCTAGTGAATTGACAAAATCAAATGCTGATACAACTACTTGGATCCTTGACTCTGGAGCTACCAACCATATTATCCATAATAGATTTTTTTTAACAAATACCAGAACACTAATTTATCCTTTCTTAGTTTCACTGCTAAATGGATACAAGGTCAAAAGTGACATTGATTGTTGATGTTGTTCTCGGTTCTAAGTTTGTTCTAAAATAAGTTTTGTACATTCCCAGTTTCAAATTTAATCTAATTTCTATGCACTCCTTGACAGTGCAACTTAATTGTATTGTTGTGTTTACCAAATTTGCTTGTCTTCTCCTATAGGGACCTTCACAGAAGAGGCCACTGGAGATTGGTAATACCAAGGGCAGCTTGTACCTCCACTGCTCAGATTCAAGTCATCACAAACGACTATTGTTTCATCTTGTCTGAAGTTGTTACAGATAATGTTGTTCCATCTTGTTTACAATCTGATGTACATATTTCTGAATTATCTAATAAAGGGGATTTTTTTGTGAATAATACATCTCTGCCAATTAAAACTAATAAAGATATTTTGTGGAATCATAGATTAGGCCATGTGCCTTTTGTTAAAATGAGGAATATCCCATCCATTCCAGCTGCTTTTGCCACTAAACAACCATTCTTTTGTCCAGTCTGTCCTATGACCAGACAAAAAAGAATGCCTTTCCCTCAAAGAACCGCCAACATTACTAAACCTTTTGAAATTCTACACATTGACCTTTGGGCCTTTACCATGTTATCACTCATGATAAATACAAGTATTTCATCACTCTAGTGGATGATTATAGTAGGTGTATATGGACTCACCTTCTTAGCTGTAAAAATAATTCTCTCCACATTATTAAAGCGTTTGTGATTATGGTAGAAAATCAGTTTGGTGTCCATATAAAACAATCAGAACTGATAATGGCCTGAAATTTACCAGTGCTAAACCCACTTCTTATTTTCAAACAAAAGGCATAGTACATCAAAGACTTGCCCATACACACCTCAATATAATGGTGTGGTAGAAAGAAAATATAAGTATCTCCTTGAAACTGTTAGGGCCCTACTCTATCACTCCAAATTATCTTTGACATATTGGGGGAGTGTTTGCTCACCTCCACATACCTTATCAATAGATTACCCTCTTGTTATATCCTGAAGTTTTGTGTGTGAATAAGAGTGTAGTTAGTCGATGTGAGTTCCGGCGACTCGAGATTTCTTTTGAGGGTCACTTATGTCTTAGATGGACTTTAAAAAGATATACACAAGGTTGGAGGTTATCGAGATTGAAGGAATCATTCCTTGATGAAGTTTGACAAAGATTGAATGATACGTTAATCGTATTGCGTCGCGAATGAGACCCGCATCGCGGAAGAGAAGGAATTTTTATGGGGAATTCTGGGAGCATATGCGGTCGCATATGGTCTCACATATGCTAGGCGGTGGCCGACTTAAGATGTTATAAATTCGGCGGAGGCATCATTTTTTGCTATTTTCGACCCAGACCTGTCCTTGAGCTTATCTAAGACTCCTTTAACATATCTTTAAAGTCTAAAGGCAACATCAAAATGTATAAACTCAAACTCATCCTTGAAGATCTTATAACTCCTAAGAAATATCTATATGGAGTGGTAATGTAAGCAAAGGTGATGGTGGTCTATGGAAGGTTTGGAGTGAAGCTTGTGGGTGTTGTATAAGGTATGTTTAATCATATTTTATATGTGTGTTTAAGATGATCCATGTACTGGTTGCGTTGTTTTGATAGTAAGCTACAAGATGGCACTTGATATGGTTGTTGTTGTTGGATTGTTTTTGGGATATTCCTTGATATTAAAGTGGCTGGAACTTATGAAAAATAATTGTTTGTGATGTTGTTGTGGTTATTGATATTGTTATTGGTTTGGAGAAAGTAAGAAAATGGTGGAGGTGCTGTCTGATTCATCGTAAAGTAGGCTTGTGCTTATTAGTATGAGTCTTTACATTGATGTTGGTATTGTTAATTGTTGTAGACGGATGGAGAAGAGATGGATCGCATCGTCTCCATCGGAGATCCCATTTCAAGGTATGTGAAGGCTAAACTCTTATTTCTTTTGGTATGTTTGTGAAATGGTGATGCATAATAAAACGCCCACCAAATGGAACTCTAATCTTTCCTATGGGAAATATGCTTGTTTTCTTGACTCTTGATCATCCCTCATAGGGAGTAATTTTCTCACATTATAGTATCTCATTCTGCTGTCATCTTATGGCTCTTGTTGGTTTCGCGAAAGTTAGGAATGCTACACCTTAACTTATTAGTCTTGTTGAGAAGTGAAATAGTTATAGCTCTTATTGGCGCCGCGAAGGTTATATATTATGTGCCTTGTCTTGCTGACTCTTATGAAAGAGTAGAAATGAAATAGTATATTATCTTTTCAGTGATAGTCGAAAGAATGAAACCTTACTCTTGATAGATTAGAAGCCCGGACCTATGGCCCTTAGGATTGAACATGCTCATGTAAAAAGGATTCTCGTGGCTCTAATATAAAACGAGGAGTTATCTAAGATAGTCTTAAACGCTAGTCAAGAAGGTAACAATCTTACATTATTACGATAAGTTCATAGAAGCCTCTTATGTCTCTTCACGTATATATGTACGTAAGTCACATAACACCAATAGGGGCATGGACTTAATAGTATGACTTACCACCGGGCAATGACTGGTTGGGCAGACAAGCGTTACCACTGAGCTACAACCAGTTGGGCAGATAGTTATATACCACCGATTTATGACCGATCGGGCAGACATGTATTCACCATGAAGTATCACTTTCACCTGTTTCTAGCACAAACTTAGGTGATCAACCCTTTCAACCTCTGATGGATCAATATCATGATCAAGATGGTTCTCCCCACAATGTAGGTGCAGATCTCCATCCTGCCTCACCAACCATTGGTGGTAATGATCATTCTTCCACTTTAACAACCACCATTGTCAATCCCACTTTAGCACACCATAGACCAGCTAGAACTCATAAGTTACCTACCTACCTAAAAGACTATGAATATAACTTGTCTGCTTGCTCACCCTCTAACTCTGCATCCACCAGTATTGATACTACCTATTCATTTTCTTTTAATTATTCTGTCTTTTCCTTCACCTATATCTTTGAGTGTCCTAGCACCTGATAGTCAGCATTTGGTCAAGTCTATTTTACTTGATTGTGAACCTCTCATATGTTGAAGCTGCAACAATTCCTACTTGGCAAGCTGCAATGAATCTAGAGTTTGAGGCTCTTTATGCTAATCGCACATGAGATTTAGTTTCCCTTCCCTCTGATAAAAAGATAATAAGGTGTAGGTGGGTGTATAAAATTAAACACAAGGCTGATGATTGTGTGAAAATGTATAAGGCAAGACTAGTTATAAAGGGGTACACTCAACATGCTGGTGTGGATTATACTGAGATATTTTCTCCAGTTGTCAAAATGATAACTGTTAGGACTCTTCATGGAATAATGCCCTCATTCATGGAGATTTATATGAGGACGTCTACCTAAAATTTCCACCAGGTTTAGTGGTTGACAGACCAGGTTTGGCCTGCAAGTTACACAAGTCATTATATGGACTTAAGCAAGCGAGTAGACAATGGTATGCTAAGTTGACCGATGCACTTTATTCTAGAGGGTACAAACATTCTATGTTTGATTATTCCTTATTCTAAAAGTGAGAAGTTTCTTTGGTTATCTTTGTTGCTGTATATGTTGATGATGAGATCATCACTGGAACACAACTAGATGAGATTCAGTTTTTGAAAGCTTTCTTTCATCAGACTTTCAAGATTAAAGACCTTGTAAGACTTCACTATTTTCTAGGCTTGGAGGTCCTTTAAAAACTGGTGGTGTTTTGATCACTCAAAGGAAGTGCATTGATGATTTAATTACTGAATTTGACTGCTCTAATCTCATTGCTGTGACATCTCCATTGGATCCATCTGTTAAGTTGCAAGCCACTGAAGGCCTCTTGTTGTCTGATCCCACTCATTATAGAAAATTGGTTGGAAAATTAAATTTCCTCACTGGTACCAGGTTTGATATTGCTTATAGTGTGCAATATCTTAGTCAATACATGCAACAACCCAGAGACTCACACTTAAAGGTTGTTGTTCATGTTCTAAGATATCTCAAAGGTAATCCATCTCTAGGCATTTTTATGTATGTTTTCAGACTACACCATTAGAGCCTATTGTGACTCAGATTTGGCTGACTAGGCTGCTTTCTGAGCTGACAGTTCCTCCTACTTTACCCATTTCTATGTTTTGTGATAGTCAAGAAGCACTTCACATTGCTCGCAATCCTGTTTTCCACGAGCGTACCAAACACATTGAGGTCGATTTCTATTTTGTTCGTGACAAACTTCAAGATGGACTGATCTCTCTGCATCTCATATCCACTCATGCCCAATTGGCCGATATTCTTACTAAGTCTTTCACTGGGATCAAACATTCCTCTCTTCTTCTCAAACTGGATGTGAGTCCCTCACCTCCACCTTGAAAGGGTAGGGGTATTGAGATTGTAACACTTTACACAACTAATCATACACTTTGTATTTATATTTTAGCCACTGTATCAATTCTTAGCTAGAAGGTCATCTTTGTAAATTGGTTAGTTTGTTATTAGTTAGTTAAGTTGTTAGGATATTTTTGGATCAGCTGGTGCCAGCTGTGTATCCATGATTGGGATTTGGGTGTATATATGTAGATGTAGCCTTGACTCTTTTCAGTTAGTGGAAACTTCCCAATTTGGGAACGCATACTCTCTCTTATTGATTCCACCATTATCGTTACTGTCAAGCTTTCATTCACTGTGTTTAGCTTGATATTTTGTCAATGCCTTTTATTATTATAGAGATTTTTTTTCATTACAATCCTATATTATATTGTGTCAACATCTATATGATTTAACAAATTATTAAAAACTTCCACGTTAAAATCTTATTCATGTCTTCATGAGAGGGCATCTTCACTCATTATGTATATTTTGAATGATTAAAGAAACGTATAGTAGTATTTACATTAAATTTGTATTATTGTCACAAAAGAATCAGGAATATGATACATACTGATACTCATACTAGGGTCCTAAAATCCGGATCCGGTGGGTCTAGGTATCTATGGGATAATTAGCAGGGCGTCATACCTACAGCATATAAAGTGAGTGAGTTATATTCAACTGAACCCATTATCTTTTAGTTTAAGATATTCTTGTATATTTATATGTTAAAAAGACACTAAATAGGCACAAATAATAAGTAATCTGGAAGGTCTCCCTACCCATGGGATATAAATAATTAACATGGAGGCGGTTTTAACAAGCGAGTTCAATCGAATTAAATAACTTCGGCTGTATATATGTGTTAAAACGATTCTGAACTTGTGGATTCCGAAAATTCTTAATTCATAAGGCATAAATTCTGAATTAACTAATGCCACGTGTCATTAGATTCTTGACTGAGATTTAAGTGGAAGAACAACGTGAATGATTTGGAAGGAAGGAAAGGGATGCGTGTCAGAGTGCAAGGCAAACATGTAAAGGGCAAGGGTCGATGTCCAACGACATCGTAACAATTAAAGGATGACACCATGATAAGGTGGAATAAAGGATGAATCACCACCTGCAAATTTTGTGATGGCCCTGGCCAGCATTTCTTGATCTTTTTCTATCTCTGTATATTTTCAGGACCACCAGGTAATGTGATTAGTTCCACTATGATTTTAAGGGACATATATGGCACAACACACTGAAGAAAAGAGCCAGTTGCCTCTGTACTCTGTAGACCTTTACAAATAGTAATCACCACTTCATGAAATTCATGAAACACGTGTGAATATATTATAAGGCTTATCGTTTGACCATAATTTTGGATGAATTTTGACCAAATGTTGAGTATTTGAAACTGAAGTTGAAAAATTGTATCTGGTGATGAATTTTAGTTGGCAAAAGAAAAGTTAAAAAGTTTTGTGTTAATTTTGGTAGGCGTATAGACATGAGTTGGTTGATATTTGAAAAGAGTAATATTTGAGACTGAAGTTCAAAAATATATTTGAAAATTAAAGATATGTTTGGACATGAAAATATGAAATTTGTAAAAACTTGAAAAATTCTTAAAACTTGTTTCCAAAACGTCAAAAAAGATAGCATGGTGCACAAAGAATCTCGCATTAGCAGGGGCCAGAAATCGAAGGGCCACACCCCTCAGGGGGTGTGATGTAAATAGTCTAACTCAATGCAAGCATTAGTGATGGTTGGTGATCGAAGGTTCTCACCCTACAAGCTAATTTTTTTTGGTTGAGTTAGACTCAAGATTAATTCTTTACACTTTTTCTTCTGTTACTTCTTTCTATGTTTTTTATTTTTTTGAAAATATATATAGACGTGATTAAGTTTGAGACGTTAGGTAAAATACCTAGACTCTATCAGCAACATTAATGTCGCCGTCTTCTGGTTTTTAAAATTAGAATATTTGTCAACATGAAGACCAAAATCAAACAATATCATGCATGACTATTTTTGACATATAGTTGTATCACAAAAAGTTTATCCATACTAGGATGTTACAACAAATTAATAAATATATACAATATATATTTAATAGATATTACAACAAACTATTATAAGGCTTTTCTTGCCGACCCAAATAAAAAACATGTTTAAGAATGCTTAAGTGGAACTGAAAATAGATATTGTCGGGCTTTGTCGTTATAGATGAATCATATTAATTTTAATCACATACTATCTCATTGACTGATACAGCTAGAGTTCTGACTTTTTTCGCTATACATCAATATGAAAACTTTTTGGATGCATGGAGACAATATGTAAATGTAGACACCTTCATTAGAATATGATTTTTTTATTTTATGTTATCCTAAACAAAGTCATTAATTGAGTTCCATGTTTTGAGGTGTTCTTATCTATTTATATACACCTGTTACTACCCCAAATGAACCTGCATCATATATACTTCCATACAAAAGTAGATCTATGATAATACTTATTTGGGATCCTAAAATATGCGGCTGAAATGTTCTCAAGTAACGTCACCTTAATTTTATATGATCATCTCTTATTATTATTTCCCTTTTTGACTCGAAAGTTTACATTTACTCAGCCGTGGTAGTTGGAATTTACACAAATAGAATCATTTTATCTCACTATTTAATTTTATTCTTCACCCCTTAAAAAAGTTGTGTTCAGTGGAATTCCTAAGGACGGTCTCTCCACAATATTCCAGAATGGTATCTAGAATATTGGCGCTGCGGCGCCAGTCAAGCAAGGCCGCGGCACTTTCTGGGAAGTGAATCTGAAGACGAAAGTTTAAGAGTTTCTTGAATTTTGTGTTGGGTTTGGATGGATGAATCTTCCATTAAGTGAGTCATTGGTTTGAGTGTGTTCACACATTCTTTACTTGGCTCAATGAACCTCCATTAAGACATTCACATTGTAATTGAAGTGACATTCACATTGCAAGTGAAGAGGCATCTTTGTCCTATAAATTGAGGCCTTTTGTGGTTCATTTTAACATAGTAAAACATGCTCCTTATTTCAGATTTTTCTGTGCCCAACACTCAATTCACTTCAAATAAAGTCTTACACACGTCTCAAACATATTGTCTCGGGAGATCATGAACCATTTATACCACAAGTTCATACACATCTTTGAGTCAATCTTTTCTTAGCAATTTCCATATTTGAGTTCTTCGATAGGTCTTCTTCGTTGTGCTTTACGAAGAAGATAAGCCGTTGTTTTATCTTGGGAGACTATTGCCCTGCTAACGTAAAAACATGTATACGGGGGCAATCTTATCTTAAGGAGAGTGTCAAACACTCGACTCAGCATGTGGTGAAATCTAACTAATTTGTTGTTTGAGTCCTTATTACAGGATTAAGGATAAAAAATTTGTAGCAGTTGAAGTTTCCAACGATAGTCCAATGACGCATGAAGCTGTTGGATCTACAGACACCACGTCAAGAGACTTGATGATTATGGACACAGAGAATCAAGAACCTAGATACCTAATGATTGTAACTAGATGATATTATTGTAATGATGTTGTAATGATCTCCTTAGTATAGCCTTTAGATCACTTATAGTTAGTTTAACTATTCCCCAGATGTACATATGGGCACAAAATGCCCAAAACAATTTAAGACAAGATTGTAATAGTGATCAAAAGATGATCTCGTGAACGCGTGTACAAAACACGACGGGAAAGATGCCGCAAGGAGATTCGTGTGTTAGGAAATGCTACGTTAAGGTAAGCATTTCTTCTTTGTCAATTATGAAGTTCAAGAGGTTTCTGAATAAAGTCAAGCAATGGAATATGAAAAGTTTTCCTAAATAAATCATATTTCATAAGTCTTTGAAATCAGAATTTTAACTTCCCACCTAGTGATTGGATTATAGAAATCGATTCTATACGATCCGATCTAACGGTATAAGGAGAAGAATATTAAAAACAAGTTAAACATGTCACCATTTCCGATAGAAGATCCTCCGTTTTATAGGATGTTAAGAGATGAACCTGTCACACTGTCAGACAGAAGATCCTTCATAGGATAGAATTGGACACCCGATAAGGTGGGCCAAAATAGACACTCAGTCATATAAAACCTACGGGCGACTGGAGTGGGCTAGAATATTCAAATATTAAATAACCGGAAGGTTAAGACCATCGTTGGGCAAGACAAGGATAAAACTTTCGGATCTTGACAACAAGGTTGTGGATAAAAGGATCCAATACATCGGCGTGCAAAAACGTCCAAAACTCAAAATGAGATGATTTTCGTGAAGGGGTCGCGACGCCTGAATTAGGGCCGCGACGCTCCCCGACTGCAGGGCAAGAGAAGCTATCGCCACCTTAGCACCGCGTGCCGGCGTGAGCGCGCCGCCGCCTCTAACGCGGTGTGAGCCGCGCTAGTCCGTAGCCGAGGCGCCAATCCTAATCGATGAAGCAACCTAGAGTTTCGGTTTTTGAGATCCAAGAGTCTTGTGACTTTTGAGATGGATACTGGTGAATTGAACCAACATTCAATCTCCATTACACAGCCAAATATTGGAGTACTAATTCTCCATTAATCGGAAGTATTCTCCGATTGCGTCCTATTCACGGGCAAGAAGTTGAGATTGTTGTCGTCTGTCGACATAAATCCTCAAAATAAATATGAGGTAGTCGAAGTGGCAAAATTACTTTTCCATTCCGTCAATGGAATAGCGAAAGAAGATACGTCTTCTAGAACTTAGTCACACATACGTGGGTGATTTAAAGTTCGTACGAAATAGAAGGGGAGACAAGTATTTTGTGACCTTCACTTATGATGGTACAAAGTGTTGGTTTCTTTATTTATTGAAAAGAAAAGATGACGTTGTTGATGCGGATGAGTGCTACAAAGAAAAATTTGAAAAGCCTATGGATTAAGGAATTCGTAGAGACAGAGGGGGAGAATGTTGAGCATCGTTCGCTGAACGTCCACTCCCCACTTACCTTAGTATGAACGGTATGTTCACACTGCAAGTGAAGAGTCACATCCACATTACAAGTGAAGAGTCTCGTTCACACTACATGTGAAGAGTCATGTTCACATTGAAAGTGAAGAGTCTCGTTCACACTACAAGTTAAGAGTCACAGTTACATTGAAAGTGAAGAGTCTCGTTCACACTACAAAGTGAAGAGTCACTTTCATACTTACAAGTGAAGAGTCTCGCTCACACTGCAAGTGAAGAGTCACGTTCACATTATAAGTGAAGAGTCTCGTTCACACTGCAAGTGAAGAGTCACGTTCATACTACAAGTAAAGAGGCACTTTTGATCGGGTGTTTGGCTGAGGTTAGAACACCAAAATAGGTCAAGTTGGACCTAAGACCGTAGACTGCATATCCACTGCATCTGCAAAATAACAATAGTGATTATCTCCTCTTGGTGTCAAATAATTCCGAATTCTTTGAAGGTATCTTTCCTCGAGAAGGGAAAAGAAGTATTTGCTCGAGGTTAACATGAACCCGCGAGGGCCTGATAATCCGAAATTAGTGTTCCAGATCCACAGGACTCGGGGCTCTAGAGGTTGAACTAGTACGGAGCAAAGAGGGGAATAAATATCCACATAGACATCAAGTAGTCCAATGACGCATGAAGCTGTTGGATCTACAGACACCACGTCAAGAGACTTGATGATTATGGACACAGAGAATCAAGAACCTAGATACCTAATGATTGTAACTAGATGATATTATTGTAATGATGTTATAATGATCTCCTTAGTATAGTCTTTAGATCACTTATAGTTAGTTTAACTATTCTCCGGATGTACATGTGGGTACAAAATGTCCAACAAATTTTAGGGGTCCCAATTTTTTTTCGTTCGATTTTTGATATTTGTATTAAATTTTTCGATTAATTCTATTTCGAGACACACAAGGCCATTTAAAGAGTGAAGTGTTCCCTAGCAATTTTTTTTATTCTGAGGCTCGAATTAGGGTCGCTTATCGGGTGGTTCGGTTTTGAACATTACATAACAGTCTCAAATAAAAAAATATATAATTTTTTTATAAAAATAATAAGGTCTCTCGTTAAAGTTTGGCTTTAGATCACCAATCTTATTAAGTCGTCCCCGCATATTGATATTCCAGAACTACTAGCAGTTTAAAAACCATTTTCTTTTCAATCTGGGCATGATTAATAAGTTGGGCTGGTGTAGGCTGTAGGTTCATATTTTAATGTCATTAAAATAAACAAAATAGTGTTCAAAACACAAATAATTCTGAAATTCACTTAATGATGATTGTAACTTGTAAGCAAAGTGATTAGAGTTTGAATTATTGGAATCAAACTCAAAATTGAGTAAGGTCCGTGGCTGCTTTCTCTTCGACGAAATATCAGATTCCTAGTCGGCTCGGCACTAGTTGACTCAAATCATTCACTTCAATATGAGAACTTCTAGAAACACATGTATATTTAATAAATCTAACACCACCTGATTAATACTGTACATATCCTACCTAAAACAGCATAAGCAGATTCATGATCAAAGCAATAGAATAATGCCAAAATTACGAAGAAAAGGGGAGTCTCGACTCCAGTAACCAAGTATCCAACTGAAGAGTAATTAAACTTCTAGCCAAAGCCTCTTGATCATTATGAGAAAATATTGTGAAGCATAAGTATAATCAACTGAACTAGCTTGTTTAAATTACGCAATTAGCAAACTAATGACATGTACGTGTCTAATAAGCTGATAACTTTGAAGGAAAAATGGATAATCATTACAGGAAAAATATCCAAATTAGTTACTAAGTTCGTCGCTAATTCATCCCTAAATTGCTCGTAGCTAAAAGATTTTTTTTTATAACATGTCTTCAATCCGTTACTAAATAGGATTAGCAACGATTTTTGCTGTTTAGCTACGAAATTTCTCATTTTATAAAAGTAAAATAAAATGTATGAAATAGAAAATAGGAGGGGGGTTAGAAAAAAATTCTCATTTCTTATATTTTTTATAAAAGTAAATTAAAATATATGAAATAGAAAATTCAGGGGTGGGTGGGTGGGACAGGGTAGGTGAGTTGGGTGGTTCGTTGATGTGTTTTATTGATTTGAAAATGTTTTCCCTCAACTTTTTACCATGATATTTAGTGAATGAGGTGCGTTGGTGTGTTTTATTGATCGGAAAAATATTTTCCCTCAATTATCACCAAAATATTTAGTGAAACCAAACAAGAAAAAATAGAAAAAAAATCAAAAAACATCTTCCGTCATACCAAACACACCCTCTGATTTTGGGTATTACAAAAGTGAGTTCGTATATGAATACCCATATTTGTTCATATTTTTGTGGGGTAAAACTAGACTGAAGCCATATTTACCCAACTGAAAAATAAGTGATTCAACTCTTTAAAATGTGGGTTAAATGAACTGATTTTATAATATGGATTGAAATTATCGACTCTAGTTTTAGACAATCTTTCCCTCACGAGCTAGCTTTGGATTTAAATTATATCAAGATTCATTTCTTTATTTGGTATCATAGTAGGACTCCATCCAAATTCTTGTTTCCCCATATTAAGAGTAAATCTTAATTTTCATAAAATAATATTTATATTATTCATAAAATAAATGTAACATTTGTTTTAATTGAGAAAAAAAATCCAAAACCAAAATCAATAAAATCTTACCTAAGATCAATAATGCTTTAGAAAAAATGACACACTTAGCTATATTATCAATTAAAAGAAGAAATTGATGATATAAAAAATATAATTGATTGCATTTTTTGAATCTATATCCATAAATCTCAAATAAAAATATATAAATTCTGATTTAAATTTTGGACCTATTTGGTTGACCCGCGCCAACTAGTGTATTTTTGCACAGAACTTAAAACTTCAAAAGTGGAATCGTGCACTACCAGCACTTTGCTTCCTCGTGCTGAAATAAAAACACAGCTGTTAAATATTCAGCTTCGAGATACTTAGTTGTATTACTGGACAGACTTGACAAAAAAATAATACTGACGTTTGGTGGGCGTTAATCCTAACCTGATCTGCATTAAAAAAATACAGTCAATTTATTCATTATATATTAATACTCTAATATCGTCCATTATATATTAATATAGTCCAGACCATTATAATACAGTACAATCCAATATAAAAATATACAGTCGTGACGTAACAAACTAGCGGTTAATGCTCAAATAGAAGTATCAAATCAACAAGGAATTAGACAATTTGGTCCCTGTTGCCCCTTGGCACACCTGAAAAAATGTGCACATTTCCTTGTTTATTTCTCTATATAAAGCACCCTTCTAGTCCAAGTCACTCTATATAGACTCATCTTCTTTAAAGCTTCCACACCTTATATATCCATTCATCACTTTAGTTTTGAATACAAAAGTACTATTGCTTACAAATACAGTAAAATTGAGTGTGTGGGAATGGGTAATGCGGACTATGATGAGTATCCAATGAATGGGGAGATGAGAAAAAAATACCCTGTGGAAATCCCACCACCACAATCTTTTTTCAAGTCTTTAAAAAACACAGTAAAAGAAACATTATTTCCAGATGATCCACTTAGGCAATTCAAGAACCAGCCACCTCGTAGGAAATTCTTACTTGGGCTTCAGTATTTTTTCCCAATTGTCGAATGGGGTCCTCGTTACACCTTTGATTTCTTCAAATCTGACCTTATTGCTGGGATTACTATAGCTAGTCTCGCCATTCCTCAGGGAATTAGCTATGCTAAACTTGCCAATTTGCCACCTATACTTGGCCTCTGTAAGTGTGTTATTCTGTTTGTTTATATAACGTTTGTGTTTGTGTCCACCTTAATTAATTCATTGGGTACTTGTTATCTAGCTCTAACACTAACAAAGACACATCTATAAATTAAATTTGATAGATTCAACCTTTATGCTCTCACCGGTAGCTAATGCACTTCTGCAATTATCTCTTACGTATATATCTATGCTACATGTAAAAAATGTTGGGTTCAGTTAGACTTGTTGATTGTACAATTCATATGCCTCATATAACTATGTCAGCCAATGCTTAGACGGATGAGGAGAAATTGCTTAATAGTATTTGTTTCTTAATCTCCAAATTAAAAACCTTATGGTTTGTTGGTTATTTTGAGGAGTGCAGATTCCAGTTTCGTTCCACCATTAGTGTACGCAGTAATGGGGAGTTCGAGAGATTTAGCAGTTGGGACAGTTGCAGTTGCATCACTTCTCATTGGTTCAATGTTAGGGGACCAAGTTAATCCAACTGAGAATCCAACACTTTATCTTCATCTTGCGTTAACCGCCACATTCTTTGCCGGTGTATTTGAAGCGGCCCTTGGCATTTTCAGGTAATTAATTACTACTCCAATCCAATCCATCCGTTCCAATTTAAGTGTTTTTGTTTCTTACTTTTTTTCTTAGTTTGTCCTTCTAAAAAAAGTGTCTATTTCTTTCTGTATTTAGTAAGTTAACAATTCAAAAATTCTGGATGACAATTGTTTAAAAGTACAAGATTTTAATACATTACGTACACACATCTTTAATTAGGACTATAAAATTCAAAAATCTCGTTTTATTCTCAAATTTTATGTCTAGTCAAATTAAAACACTTAAATGGGAGCGGATGGAGTACTATAGTATATACAGTGACCTTTCTTCTTCTTTACTTCCTTTGTAGTTTTGTTTTATTTCCTTTTTGACCATTAAATAAGTATTAATTATTAAAATTAAATTATATATACTGATATGATAGTGTAAAAAATTATATATATTATCAGTAAATTTTAACTTGTGATAGTAGGTTAATTAGCATTTTAATCAGATTAATAACTTATGCTTAATAAAAATATTATCAATAATTACTTAATAGTAAGTGACTTGATTGTGTAATTTTTTTTTAACTGTCTTAAACTCCGATTAATGTGTACAACTATGCCTTTTTCAATAGATTAAGAAATAATTAAGGTAATTACTTGATGGTAACGCTAGTTGGGTAAATAAATTTGCAGGCTGGGATTCATAGTGGATTTTCTATCTCATGCAACAATAGTGGGATTCATGGGAGGAGCAGCCACAGTTGTGATACTCCAGCAGCTAAAGGGGATACTTGGTCTTAACCATTTCACTCAGTCCACTGATATCATTTCCGTCTTGCGTTCTGTTTTTACCCAAACGCATGAGGTATATAAATTAAATAATTAAATTATAGGAGTATACATAAATAGTCTTGTCTATTAATTATGGACTCATAATCTACTATTTATTGCAATTTTCATAAACTTTTATATATATATATATATATATATGTTCTGCATCGAAAAAATTAGATTCATATGAACCCTATTTTGGTACTCTACATCGGCGTATGCTTGAGTATCACACTTGAAATGTCAAGTGGTAAGCGGAGGGATCCTCTGTAGTGCACTTTACGTGTAGTGCACAATTTTAATGTGTTAGCGTTGTTAGAAACCATTAGATCATTTGAAATATATAAGTCTCAAATGATCTAATGGTTTCTAACAAAGCCAACACATTAAAATTGTGTACTACACGTAAAGTACTACAGAGGAGCCGGAGCGAATGTGAAATTAAAGAGAACGTAGCACTTAATTCATGTGCAACAATTAATCTTTCTCAAGTCTCATTTTAGTAATTTTCTTTTCTTTTTTTCTTCTCTGGAGACTCAAAAGACTGCTATACGTACAATTCTAGCTGAACCTTATAAAGTTTTGAGGATTAGTTAATCTTTGACTGTATATCTGTGTGTATGACTTTTTATTATGGTTAATGACAAAATAATTATTGCAGTGGCGATGGCAAAGTGCGGTACTGGGTTTCTGTTTCCTTTTCTACCTGCTCACGGCTAGATTCTTCGTAAGTTGCCACTAACTTTGACCTTTTATTAACGTGTACATATAATTATATTATAATTAGAATATATTTTATATATTATATAATAATTAGTGATGTATAATTATGATAGATTCATAATTCTTATTGTAATAGGATCCCACATTGTACCATAATTAGGGTTGTTAGTGAGCCGAACTATTTGATCCGATTCGCAAAATTCGGCTAGAAAAAGTCCGATTTGAGTTCGATCTGTTGCATCAAATATAGGGCCGAACCTTATATTTTGATTCGGCCTAAATCAAGCCGAATATTCGGTCCGATCCGAATTGCCAAAGATTTGCGAATATTCGATCCGATTTGCCGAATCGGATCGAACCTTAACTTCTCCAAAATACAGTCGAACCCGAATCGAGCCTTAATTTCTAAGGTTCGAATATTTTCGAGCCGAATCGAATATCTGCATTATTCGGCTCGATTTATACATCACTAATTATTACACAATATATAAAATATATTCTAATTATGATATAATTATATGTACACGTTAATACTTTCAAACATGAATATATTGTACCATGAAAGTGATTTATTATAGGATTTAAGTCGTATACATTTATGGTGTAACGATTATTTATATTATTGTGAATTTTAATTTTTAATAGCAAGTAATTTATTATTTTTATTAAATTATCTATTAATGTTTATCAATTTTTTTTGCATGTAATTACTTAATAAATAACTTGATTGTGTAGATATTATTTACACCGAGCTAGAGTGCATTAAAACTTAAACTCTTTGTTATATGGTTCAAGTCTTATGCATATTCAACGGTGTAAAAATTATTTACACAAGTATGTCACTTATAAGCAAAAAAATTAAGTTATGTAAAGTCACCAGTTATGAAAAAATTATGCTATCAGTGCAATAATAGTGGAATCTGTTAATATTAGTATTATATTAATGGAAATGCATGCATGCAGAGCCAAAAAAGGCCGAAGTTTTTCTGGGTATCAGCAATGGCTCCATTGATGTCCGTCATACTGGGAACTATTCTTGTTTATTTCACCCACGCTGAAAATCACGGCGTTCAAGTGGTAAGTCCTTTAATTTAATTTTGTACTCTTTCTCTCAACATACTTATCGTTCTTATTAAAAATATTTATTTTAAAATACTTTATTTTATTTAACTATTATAAAATTAAGTAACTTTTTTCATTTTACCCTTTCAATAATTAGCAATATTTAAGAGTTTTTATCATTAATGGAAGAATATTTGCCACCGGAGACTACGATATAGACCAGGATCTATAAAGATTAAGAAAATATCAATTGAAGATGAACCCCATTTGGGATCGGGCGGACGCCAACAATCAATAGGGCAATAGCATAGCTATTATTGACCTGACCCCTATTTCAATAAGACGTACGTAAGTCGACATAGCTCCATGTATATGTTATTTGGAGCTAGAATCAATCAATAGATATTGAGGATAGATTAGAAAAATAAGATGTTAAGAGGATAAAATAATCAAAATGATATTCTTATAAATGTTTTCTTAAAGGGCGGGTAAATAAGAAATGTGACAAATATTTTGAGACGGGGAATATGTTTTTTTTAATTTCTAGAAGGTGTATAATAAGTTACCCGATTGGCTTAAACTTTTCAATTTGATTGGTGAACTACTATGGCTAGTATAGTGAGAAGTTACTAGAACGTATTCTTCTTATTAAGAGAGGTATATAATTATTAAAGAAAGTCATTTGTACCGCACTATTTCAATCAAGCCGGTAGATTCTGGTAAGTATTATATAGCGATTCTTACCAGCAATCTTAGCGACCTCTATGCAATGCAACAACTTCGTTGCCTTACGGTGCTACGAGAGATGCTCCGTTCGTTCCTCTACGCTCGCTTACGCTACGAGTAATTTAAAGGAGCAAGCAAGCTAAACTTTGTGCTAAGCAAGCTATATGACTAGCTTACCTAGTTTGGTAAGTGTAGATATGCAAAATTTTATGGGATTAAGTCCATACAAAATTTGGACTAAGTTCTAAATTCAAGACATATTGAAAGAGCTACGAAAGAAGGCAGCATAAGCTTTCATTTCTTGAATTCCACTTCTTTCGGGGGGAAACACAATATGAACTAATGAAGAAAGGTTATGGCCACCGCTATGACTCCAGTACCCCTTTACCAGGAGATAGTTTTACCCATTATAACAACTCATGGGTTTCGCCAAATAACAGGCTAAAGGGCAATCACCCAAGCAATTGATTCGGTTTCACAAAGATCTTTCTATCCGACAAATTCATCAGCGGTTCAAATTTAATGAGCGGAGAAAAGTCTTAATTCAAAGGCAATATGAGCCGCTAAAATTTCTCTCTTTTTGAATGTATTTACCCCTCTTAACCTGATGCATACTAAGTCTTTATGTTTGTTGGAATTTGGATTTAGTGAGTTTGGAGTGTTAAAGTAGCATTTTGATTCTTGTGGTTTTAGTATTGCACACGTTGGCTCGAAATAGACGACCTACCAATGTCATGATTGATTGATATTAAATGTTTTAAAGGATACTGGCCCAGCAATTTTGCTGTTCATTGAATTATTGCCATTATCTTTACACATTTCTAAATGATGGCTTACTTTTTCCTACAAGTTAATTTAACATTCAAAATTGAGATAGAGCAAAATTTGAATTACTGTAGCCGATTATTCTTTTGCGGAAATATATGATGGTAATTTTAGAGTTAGGTAAGTGAGTTAAGGAAACTTTTCATTACCGATTACCATGTGATAATATGTTAGCTCAATTCGTAAAAGAAAACAGAAATACCAAGAGACACTTGAGAATATCAATTGATGGTGGATCTAAGATTTTAAAGTTTTGAATACTCAACTGCCTTTAATCTAAAAATCTTTTCTAATATTGGGTTCTCAATTAATCTAGTTTCTAACATAAAAATATAGTGTGCTGGTGAAAAATAATAGGTACCCAGTGACCTCAATGTATGTCTGCCACTACTTGGGATAGAATGTGTTAAGAGTCTCATATTGGAGATTGAATGAGAACATGGACTTTGAATAATTATTACCGTATAAGTTAGTTTTTGAGATTGAGTTAGGTTCAAGATTAATTCTTTACTAGCTTATAGGGTAAGGATTATCCAAGTTTATGTTCTCATTCCATCTCCGATATGAGACTCTTAACAGAAGATTAAAAAAACATGTCATCCAAATTGATGTTTGTATCTAACTCGATTTTTATGTAGTTTATTTAATTACGTAATAAATGTTTGATCCGATGAAAATTCTTCTTCTGCTCACTGTTTATGGGCCAAATGAGCCATCGTTTGAAGGACAGGTGGACTAATTGGTTATGGTTTATGTGAATGAAAATTATGAACAGATAGGGGAGCTGAAGAAAGGGTTAAATCCATTGTCGATAACGAATTTGTCATTTGGAGGCGCTTATCTGTCCATAGCTATCAAAACTGGCATAGTCACGGGCGTCGTATCCCTTGCTGTAAGCTCATTTTTTCCCTTTTGTCTTCATTTAACATGCATCCATCCACATCTTTAAACAATCCGAAAAACATAACTAATCAACATGTAGATTGGAGTTTCGTGTTACATATAAAAGAGTATTGAACGCCGCTAACCCTTCTAAGTGAGTTATACGGAAAGGATGGAAAGAATAAAAAATAGTCAAGTAGAGTGGAAAACGGATGGGGTCGGGTCGGATATAGGCGGGTCAAAATGAGTTAATAAAAAACGATCAATTACACGACCCACACGTATTTAACACGAATAAAAAATGGGTTAATCCTATGGATAATATGAATATTTATATTTATTCATATTATCTAAAGTTACTTTAAAGATATTGACTTCATTTATCTAATATAGAGAAAATTTGTCCACAAATTTAATCCCTAGTACATAGTTGCACCTCAACATTTAATGGAAGAATAGTACTTCAAAGTCTTCCAATGACACGACCTCCTAAAAATATTTTTCGGAAAATATTCACCCAAGCCCCATCATTCCCACCCCACCCAACTACCACCCTCGAATGCACTTCATCGTCACTCATTCCTATCCCACATCACCACCCACCCCAACCTCACCCCCACCCCACATTATCGTCCACCTCAACCACTCCCCCTCCATCCCAAAAAAGTTTTAAATTGTTTTTTAAAAAAAATATTTTTTTGGAGGGTGGTGAAGTGGGGGTGGAGGGTGAGTGGTGTAGAAAATAAAAAAAAAATTATTAAAAATTTGAAAAAAAAAACTCTTTTTGGAGGGGACTGGGGGGGGGGGGGGTGAGGTGGGTGGTGGTGGGGTGTGGGGTGGTATGGTTTGGGGTAGGTTGGGTGGTGATAGGGTGATTGGTGAAATGTTAGTTGTGGGATTTGTTTTACTAAAGTGATGGGTTGTATCCATTTTACCCATTAAGTTATCCATTTTACCCATTAAGTTACCCATATTTTAAGTGAATAATATGAATTGACCCATATTGAACCCATTTAAAATAAATTGGATATCCAATCCATTTAAAATGGATTGGGTCGGGCAAATATCCGTATTCTTTATCCATTTTGACGCCCCTACATACCATATATAGCATCATGAACTTATAGAAGGGTTAAAATTCGATGACTTTTCAACAATAGTTTCCAATTAAATTTAAATGCTACTCTCTCTATTTCAATCTATGTATCTCAGTAAAGGAGAGTCGAGTGATACTTTCATTGATTCTTTTTTCAAAAAATTCTAAATGTTAACTATTGAGACTTATAGTATTTTTATATAATTTCTAAAAATATAAATTTTATTTCATTTTTTTTTAAATATGTCCAGACTAGTAAGTTTGACCCTTACTTAAGCCAAATAATGTAAAAGGGAGGGATCGGATTATTATGTACTTGTAAGTATTAACTATGTTTAAAAATGAAGATTTTCTTACTCATCATGATCTCATGACAAAAAAAAAAAGCAATAAATTAAAGTTTGATGGGGACTGATGAAACAGGAAGGAATAGCAGTGGGGAGAAGCTTTGCAATGTACAAGAACTACAATATAGATGGCAACAAAGAAATGATCGCTTTTGGTATGATGAACATCGTTGGCCCTTGCACTTCCTGCTACCTCACTACCGGTAAAGTTTCCAACTCTCACTGATGATCACTAAATTTACTTTTGTAATACTAAGATAAAAAATATATATATTTTGTAACACTAATGTCACAAATGATAAAATCACTAATTTTGTATTAGTCCAGAAAATACAAATGACTAAAAATTCAATTTTTGTGTGTCGGACATTAGTGAACATTGACATTACCACATCATCATTTTGTCCATGTGAGATAGTTTTTATTAAAAAGATGCACATTATCATAACCTATATATCAAACACAAACAATTAACAAAACATTAAAATTAAGAAAAAATGAAAAGGGAAAAAAAGGGCTTCTAGATTAATGAACAATTCTCGACGATCAGAATGACAAGAAGTGTGCTTTGGCAGATTTTGTAGTATATCTTCCCAAGTTTTCTAATTAGAAAAGTGAAATTGCAGGCCCTTTTTCGCGATCAGCGGTGAACTTCAATGCAGGATGCAAAACAGCAGTATCAAACATAGTCATGGCGTTGGCAGTCATGGTGACATTGTTGGTGCTAACGCCATTGTTCCACTACACTCCATTAGTGGTCTTGTCATCCATAATAGTTTCTGCAATGTTCGGCCTCATCGACTATAAGGCCGCAATTCATCTGTGGCATGTCGACAAATTTGATTTCTTGGTCTGCATGAGTGCTTACTTTGGCGTCGTCTTTGCCAGTGTCGAAATTGGCTTAGTCATTGCTGTACGTATATCCCTTTCTAGAAACAATTTAAGTTTTCTACATTCACACTGTTAAATCTCGCTGATTACGAACACACAGACATGTCACAAGTGTAGCACACACATACAAGTTCACCACAAGACCATGCAAGGTAACGTATTTACAACAAGAGAAATAACCGACGAGCAAGAAGAAGTCTGTATTGAGAGAGAAGGAAGGGAAGACAAGGGAAATAGGGTTTCTACCCTTTTACAAGAACAGAATATCTCCACTAATACATTCTGAAGACTTCTTGGATACGCACAAGGCTTATATTAAAAGCAGGCGTAATAAACCTATTGGGCTCCCTTAGTGGGCTGTCTTTAGTGGGCTTCAGACCCAACTCTTTCTTTGCTTATTACAATAGCCCTTTTATTATACTACACAACCTTTTATTTCAACAGGCTCCCTCAAGCTGGATGCTAGAAGATATTCAGCAATCCTAGCTTGGAACAAAGATAAGAGTGTTGTTGTCTGTTTAAGCCTTTTGTGAGCAGATCTGCTGGCTGTTCAGCTGTAGGAATGTACTCAGTTTTCACCACTCCTTTCTGGATCTTCTCCCGTATGAAGTGTAGATCAATCTCTATGTGCTTTGTCCTTTCATGGAAGACTGGGTTTGCAGCTATTTGTATGGGCCGATCATTGCCGAGAAATATTGAGATCGGCCGTCGATGTTGAAATCAATGTCTCTCAACAGCCCAACAATCCAAGTAATCTCAGCAACTGTACTAGCAAGACTTCTATATTCAGATTCTGCAGAGCTTCTAGAGATTGTAGTCTGTTTTTTTGATTTCCAGGAAATGAGAGAATCACCAAATTTCACCAAATAACCTGTAATGGATCTTCTAGTATGCTGGCACGCATTACCGCATCACGTAAAGCGATTAGTGTATTCTGTTGACATTGCATACGAGTACCGCCCCTGGCCGATTTTTAGGTACCTAATTATTCTGGCAAAGATTTAGATGAGATTTTTAGGTCGTCAAGAAGCGATCGAGGTTTTGAACACTATATGCCATATCTGGTCTAGTAATAGTGAGATATAATAACTTACCAATCAATCTTTGATAGCCCTTAACATTGTCTAGGAGTTCATCAGTATTGGCATTATTGTTTTCCTGATTATTCTGCTGCTTAGCAACTAGCACATCATGTTCTTTGGTGGTCATCTTAGTATTATAGTCAGTAGGTGTGTTAACAGGCTTAGCACCAGCCAATCCTGATTCTGAAATAAGCTCCAAAACATATTTTCTTTGATGCATTAGAATCCCTTTATTAGATCTAGTAAATTCAATTCCTAAGAAATACCTTAATTCTCCCAGATCTTTCATCTTAAACACATCTTGAAGAGACTTCTTTGTTTCCTTTATCAATTTCACATTGTTCCCTGTAACCAACATGTCATCTACATACACAAGTACAATGATAATACCCTGGCTAGTTTGTTTTATAAACAAGGAGTGATCATAGTGGGACTGCCTAAATTTCATTTGTACTAGTGCTTCAGTTAGTTTAGAATTCCACTGTCTAGGTGCCTGTTTGAGGCCATACAGAGATTTATTTAGTCTACATACCATCATCTTCCCCCCTTGACTAATAAATCCTTGTGGGAGATCCATATAAATTTCATCATACAGATCCCCTTGAAGAAAACATTATACACATCCATTTGATGAATGTTCCACCCTTTAGAGGCTGCTATAGAGAGGACAATCCTTACAGTAACCATTTTTACCACAGGAGAGAAGGTTTCTTGATAATCTATTCCCTCTTGTTGATTGTAACCTTTAGCAACCAACCTAGCCTTTAATCTTTCTAACTCACCAGACTCTCTATTTTTATTTTATAAATCCATTTGCATCCTATTGGATGCTTACCTGTAGGCAAGGGAACAATCTCCCAAGTATGATTATCCTGCAAAGCCTTTATTTCTGCTCTCATGGCTTCCACCCATCTAGGATCTTTTGAAGCCTCATTATAGTTATTTGGTTCTGTTATTTCAGAGAAAGAAGTAAGAAAGACCTGATATCTACTACTGAGGTGTTTATAGTATATATAGTCCTGAATAGGATAGAGTACACTGTTGACATTGGGAGTGACAAAGTCTTTGAGCCATATAGGTGGTTGTCTAGACCTACTAGATCTTCTGATACTAATAGTGTTGTCAGACTGTTGTTGGTTTGAAGGATGGTTTTCAGAGATATTAGAGTTGTTCTCAGGACTGTTAGGAATGTTACCAGTAGCAGGAGTATTGATGTTATCTGTAGGTTCATTTTGAGCTTCAATTGGTGTGCTTTGAATAACAGGTTGGGGTATACCATCTGATTGAGTTATGTGCAGGTCATGCTCCAGATTTTTGAAAATATGTACAGTGGTTATAGTGTTCTTAAAAGGATACTCTGTTTCCCTGAATGTAACATCCCTACTAACAAGAAGAGTTTTGGCATTCATGTCATATAGGATGTACCCTTTTTGAGTTTCTGAAAAACCCATCAAAACACAACACTTGACTCTAGATTGAAGCTTATCAGAAACTGTTAGATCATTAGCAAAGCACAAGCAGCCTATGGTTCTGATGTGCCCTATGGAAGGTTTCTGCCTGTAAAGGCTTTCATGAGGTGTCTTTCCAGTAATGGAAGATGGCATTCTATTTATCAAATACACAGCTGCCTGCACACAGAGACCCCAAAACTTAATAGGGATATTAGCTTGAAGTCTTAATGCTCTAGTTACCTCTAGTATGTGTCTATGTTTTCTTTCAGCCACACCATTTTGTTGAGGTGTGTATGCACAGGACCTCTGGTGGACTATTCCTAACTTCTGAAAGAGGCTAGTACATATGTCATTAACAAACTCTGTGCCATTGTCTGTTCTGACTATCTTAACAGTTTGTTTAAATTGAGTAGATACATAACTAAGAAATTGATTAATAGCCACACAAGTTTCTGATTTTAATTTCAGCAGGTAAATCCAAGTCATTCTAGAGTAATCATCAACTATAGTAAGGAAGTATTTCTTGCCATTATATGTTTCTACTTTGTAAGGACCCCATATATCCATATGCACCAAATCAAAGGTAGAGTTACAACAAGTATTGCTATTTATAAAGGGTAGCCTATGCTGCTTTGCACAGGGACATACATTGCAAGTCTTTATTGTTCTAGCTATACTTTCAGCACTAGTAGAAATTAAATGGCTTAGTACTTTGCTAGAAGTGTGGCCAAACCTTCTATGCCACAGATTTATATCATCTTCTGAAATTTCTTTAATTTGTACAGTTAGTCCTGACTTCCTTGGATCCTGTATGATTCCTGAAGCCAGTACATAGAGACCATTATGGAGTTTACCAATCTCCTTCACCTTCCCAATGTAGAGATCCTGAAACAGGCAAAAGTCAGGATAAAAAACAGCAGCACATTTTAATTCTCTAGTGAGCTGAGATACTGACAACAAATTATGCTTAAAATCAGGAAGATATAAAACATTGTTCAAGGTGCTTCTGGTAGATAGATTACTAGTACCAGTGTGAGTGACCTTGGCAGTTTCACCATTTGGTAGAAAGACATTCTTAGTACTTCCAGTAATCTCACTGAGTTTGGTTACTTTGTCTAGCATGTCTAAGTTAGAAACCATATGATTTGTGGCACCTGTATCTATTATCCATTTTTTGACCCTATCAACTACATGTAAGGAGTCAAGTTTAGTTATACCTGCAGTATTTGCTAAAGAATTGTCACCTTGGGGGTCAGCATTTATAGCATTCTGGCCTTTGTTCTGATTCAGCAGCATGAGTATCTGTTCATATTGGTCCTGTGAGAACACAGGTGCTCCTCCAACTTTCCAGTTGTTAGTAGTTTTTTCAGGTGCAGACTTCTGAGAGTTGTGTTCAGTACCTTCAACACAAGCATTGTTAACAGCATGCTCCTTTCTTTTTGACTTGAAGCCTGGTGGATAACCCACTATCCTATAGCAAAATTCCTTTGTGTGTCCCTTCATTTTGCACACATCACAAAATAGGTTTGTATTTCTTTTAGACTGGGGTTTTGTTGTGGTCCCTGTCCTAGAATACAAACCTGAAATGCTATTTTGTCCCACACTGCTGGGCCCAACCCCTAGCAGGCCTACTGACTTAGCACTTATCCCCTTTTGATTTTCATCACTAACTATCATAGAATAGGCTTTGTTGATCATGGAAGTGAGTCACGAGTAGGATCTCGGGATCTAGCTCGCATATAGCTTTCATTTAGGCCCATTAAAATCGGTACGCTTTTTGCCTCAGAGTACTCAGTGAAGTCTTTAGATATGGGACATGCACAGTTAGGGGGTGGAACTAAGGCCTGAAATTCTACCCACAGGTTTTTCAGTTTAGTGAAGTACTCTGAAACACTATTATTTCCCTGAGTTAGGGTGGCAACTTCCCTATGTAAGTCAAAGGTTCTTGATTCATCTATTTTATCAAACCTTTCCCTCAAATCTTCCCATACTTCTAGGGCTGAATCTGCATATAAGATTCCACTCAAGAGATCGCTAGATATCAGATTCATCACCAAGCTTGAACAACAAAGATTGACTCGTCCCATCGTCTCATAGTTCCACTTCAAACTGCTCTTTGACACATCTTCCATTCACAAACCCCAATTTGTTTCTCCCTAGCAGTGCTATTCTCATGGATTTACTCCATATAGTATAGTTTTCTGATCCCGAGAGTTGAAAAGACACTAATGAGGTTCCACTTACATTAGATGCTTGAAGATACAGGGGGTGGTTATGGTCTAAGACTGTGGTAACAGAGGAAATAACTGCACCCTCTCTTGGTACCGAGTGTGTGGAAGATGTGGGTAGTGTATTGCCTTCGGGAAGGGTTTTGTGTGGTGAGTTGTCTTCAGGACTAGAATCGGTACCCATTTTACCAGATTGATTTGTGTTTCGTTATAGTACAGAGTATCCAGAATCTTCTCAGATAGAGGTCAATATACGGAACCAGATGTTTCTTGTTATCACTATAGCCGTAATTTTTTAAATAACAACTATAGGTTTTGAACCAGACTCATAGAGATCTCAGCCACAGAATCTCAGAGAGACACGTTTAAGGATCGAAAAAACTAGGGTTTCGAAAGCAGATACCAGATCTGCCGACAGGACAGACTAGGGTTTCAACACAGATATCAGATCTGTCGATTAAAGAGCTTAACAAAAGAAGAGTTCGAAAGAACTGTTTCAGATCTGCTAGAAGTCTAGAACCAACTAGGGTTTCGACACAGTTATCAGATCTGTCGATTAAAGAACTTAACAAAAGAAGAGTATACAGATAACAACCTATCCATGCAGATCTTCTCAGAGGTGCGGTTGTGTAGAGCCCCCGATCTTTGGCTTTGATACCATGTTAAGTCTCGCTAATTACGAACACACAGACATGTCACAAGTGTAGCACACACATACAAGTTCACCACAAGACCATGCAAGGTAACGTATTTACAACAAGAGAAATAACCGACGAGCAAGAAGTGCAGATTGAGAGAGAAGGAAGGGAAGACAAGGGAAATAGGGTTTCTACCCTTTTACAAGAACAGAATATCTCCACTAATACATTCTGAAGACTTCTTGGATACGCACAAGGCTTATATTAAAAGCAGGCGTAATAAACCTACTGGGCTCCCTTAGTGGGCTGTCTTTAGTGGGCTTCAGACCCAACTATTTCTTTGCTTATTACAATAGCCCTTTTATTATACTACACAACCTTTTATTTCAACACACACCATAAATAATTTTTATACTATTAGATTAATTTAAGCTATTATAAAGATTTCATAGACTTATAGTTACAAATAAACATTTACTGTATATAGAAGTTTAACTTCCATAGCAAAATTGTTACACAAATGATAAATAAAAAAGATAATTGCTAAGTAATTGCGGTCATTAATAAATGGAACAAGTTATTTGGAGAACAAAACAGAGAACATACTACCACAGGTAAACTTACACGATAGTATAAATAGAAATTATAATGTAAATGTAGTATATGTTGTCCTATATATATTTATTTGGAATTGTCTTTTAAGTGACCTAATTATGTAAAAGATTTTACACCATAAGTGTATAGAACCTAAACTCTTCAAACAAATTCCCCTTAAGCTAAAGATGAAAAGATTGTTTATATTATAGCATTGTAGTTTGTTAAGAGTCTCACATCGGATATGGAATGGGAACATGGACTCTTTATATGGACTTGGACAATCCTCACTCTACAAACTAGTTTTGGGGTTTGAGTTAGACCCAAGATCCATTTTTTACATGATATCAGAGTCAGGTCCATTCCAATTCTTTGTTCATCGATGTTGGGCCCCAAATTATATTATTCACGCTCCAGGTTTGTTCACCGATGTTGAGCCCCAAATCATATTATCCACGCTCCAGGTCTGGGCGTGTGTGAGAGTGTTAAGAGTTCCACATCGGATATGAAATGAGAACATGAACTTGGACAATCATCACCCTACAAGCTAGCTTTTGAAGTTGAGTTAGGTCCAAGATTCATTCTTTACAATAACAAATTAATTATCATTTATACCATTTCTAATTAATGATTATCATAGAGATTAACATAATATTACCTTATAGATAACTTAATTTTGTAAATATGATTTTACACTATCAAATGTATAGAACTTAAACTGATCATTATACATAGTTCTAGTAACAAATACTCTTTAGCTAAACTTGTCTTTTCCAATTCATCAAGATTTATCTCTTAATTAATCGCGTGAGTTTTAATTCCAATGCAGGTTGCTTTATCGTTGTTAAGGGTGTTATTATTTGTAGCAAGGCCAAGAACACTAGTACTTGGTAACATTCCAGATTCTAAGATATATAGAAATATTGAGCAATACCCTAACACAGACACTGTTGAGGGCGTTCTCATACTTGACCTTGGTGCACCCATTTACTTTACCAATTCTAGCTACTTAAGAGAGAGGTAATTTGAAACTGTACAATATCTATTAAACTACATCCTCTTCCTTATTCATGTAAGGATGCAAACACTAATTGTAAACTCTATTTCACTTTTTATAGGATCACAAGGTGGATTGACGACGAGGAAGACAAGTTAAAATCTTCAGGGCAGACATTGCAATATGTTATACTTGATATGGGAGGTAAATTAACTTCTCCTATGACTACGATCTTGAAGTTAATTTGATAGCCAAGGATTGTAGCGGGATGAATAGGTAGTTGGGGGCGGGGGTTAAGCGTTCAATTAGACAAGGAACACTAAATGAAAGAGGCAAATCAATTTTTTCACCCGCCTACGATTGATTGGAGACTTATTCAGTAGGTCTTCCCTCCATGAAGTTTCGGGGTTGACTTGGAAATGCAAAAATTCCTGATAGGAAGTATTAATTTTCTCCTTTAATGAGCCTTACGCTGTGCAAATCCTGGTTAATCGCGCCCACTTCTAAAGTAGGTACCAAACCTCAGATGGAAAACCAAAAAGAAAATAATCTTGAAGTTTGATAATTTCTTATCCAAGTAAAGTAGAAAAGAAGCAAGGGTGTGCTAAATGATTTAAGTTATATATAATGATAGTATAACAAATATTTAACTCTCATTATAATCTACATGCTATAATAGGTTTTCATTTTATTTTTCAAGTCAGTATATCATGCTTGATATGGAGAGTTACTTATTGTTGTAGGTCGATTTTAGTTGATGATGCAAAAACGCTATACACTAACACTGCATAGAACTTAAACTCTTAATTACTAATTACTCTCTTTATATGATGAGCAGCTGTAGGCAACATTGATACTAGCGGAATCAGCATGCTAGAAGAAACAAAGAAAAATCTTGATAGAAGAGATCTCAAGGTTGGCCTCTTTAGACAAATCTTTTGCAAGCTAATTAATTTCAATATGCAACCAAAGTATAATATATTGTGTGATTATTTGTTGGATTGCAGCTTGTATTGGCAAATCCAGGTGCAGAGGTAATGAAGAAATTGAACAAGTCCAAATTCATAGAGACATTAGGACAAGAATGGATATTTCTAACTGTGGGGGAAGCTGTGGAATCATGCAACTACATGCTTCATTCCTGCAAACCAAAATCTGGCACAGGTGGTTCATTTAGCAACAATGTTTGACAACTCTTTTCAACCCTAAAGTTATTTGATCTGTGTATATATAGATATATATGTTATTTATGGCGATGCATCGAATTTATAACGAGGCTATGTAACATATTGGCATTTGAGCTTTGAGTTGTTGGCCAAATTCTTATAGATACACCTTCCAAATAAAGAATTGGAAGGGTTTTTTTCTCCATTATATCATTTATGTACATGGTATTAAGCTTAATAAAGGAAGTGTTTTACCTGTACATTTATATATAGCTTCTCAAGATTGCTAGAAAATTTTACTTACCTACAAGGCCATCTGCAGTTCTGCTTCTCCATCTAGTTGAGACCATTTGTATGATTGTATAATCTGATCCTCGAAACAGAACATATAAACAGAAGGTTAAATAAATATAATTTTTTATTCGAGCCAACAAAATTTACTGTGTGCCCTTAAAAAAAATTGACTCTCTCACAACTCGAGCTATTAGATTATTTCTTCCTAAGATAGAATGGAGTTTGCGTTGCGGCACTTCAAATTCCAAAAACCTTGGGACACCAAGAATGAAACAAATCACACGACTCAGTTTCTTTTGGAACACAATGCAGAGAAGAGGGGAGAAAGAGAATTTGAAATTCATAGCCAACGACAGGGTATTAATGAAAAGGTGTGAGCCTTCCTGGCGCCTTCAGGAAAAAAGGCGCGATCAAAACTAAAAAAAAAAAAGGCAGCCCGGTGCACTAAGCTCCGGCTATGCGCGAGATCCGGGGAAGAGCTGGACCACGAGGGTCTGTTGTACGTAGTCTTACCTTGCTCAGACTTCCCTTTTCTCTTTTTTCTTTTCTTGGTGTATTAATCGTTTAATGATGGATTGGGATACAGGACTCAAATTGTTGCTCTGGCTGACAAGTGACAAGTAACTTGAAGAAAATTGTAGGACTTCTTTTTCTGTTTCTTGAGTGTGTCAATTGTTATTATTAAGGATTAGAGATACATGACTATCGCCAATTATGTAGTAAAGTTTGATACACTTGATTTTACAAAGCCACAAATATAATACTCTAGATTGCAATTCACAAATAAAAGAGAGTAGCTTTTACACACCTTCTGTGTAAAAGAATATTTACACTATCACACTACCTAAGAAACAACTATAGGTAAAAAGTTCATAATAATCGGAATTACTAACGTGAGATCAGGCAATCATATTTGACTCTAGTACTCTCTTCACTCTTGGGGTTCAACACTTCAACCTAAACTTCTGTTTTCCTTTAAGAGAGAATTTTCATTCTTCAAGATATTACATATGAGACAGGCTCAGAGCAAACAAGAAAACGATCGTAAATAAAAAGGCTGCATCTTTTAGCTGGACGTAAATATACAGAAAATTCTCTCCAAGAGGCTAAGGTTCTGAATATATTCATAGCGAAACTATAAAAGTATACAGACACAAGTGAAAAATTAAATTATACTAGTCAACTAACATACGTAAACTGCACACGTCAGTTAAAACTTCAATCTCCCTGAGTTGGAGGCTGGATGCATGCACAAAATGGTGCTTTCTTTCGCTTATTGCCTTTTCTAACCCCGCCATAAAGATAATCTCGCAGTAGAACCCTTCTTTTTGTCTCTGAGGCCCTACTATTTCCTTCGCTTTCATCGTTGAGTTTCACTAAAACAAACTGCAACTTCTGAACTTCTAATTGCAGCCGCCCAATTTTCTCGGATATTCTCCGTGCCTGTTCTGAAGTTCTCCTCCTACTAACATTTCCAATCTCCTCCGAGTCCAATGCAGATTTCATATCAGGAGAACCAAAGCTGTCATCCATCTTCTTCATCAACTTACCAGTAAGATCAAATAACTTGTGAATAGCAGCCTCAGCTTCATTTAGCTGTCCTTTGAGAGTTTTTGATTCATCTACAGCTTTACCCCTTTTTCCCTTCTCAGTAATCTCAAGTTCCCTCTTCAAGTCTAGTACTGTGATCTGAAGATTAGTTAATTTCTGCACGTCAGAATCAAGCCTCTCTAAGACCTTCCTCTTGTTTCCCTCTTGAATAGACTCTGTTGATCTCTTTGAGATGTTCAATTTTACCTCAACGGAATCCTTCTCACCTAGCACATCTGAGGCTGGACGTTGACTGTTTTTCTTCATTGATATAACACGTTTATGGAAATCAATATCATTTTCAGCATTTGGAGTATCATCCAACTTTGCTTTACCAACAGTAGGATTGATAGTATCCCATAGGTCAAAAACTAGATTATTCGTCTCAGCCTGTTCTCTCCTGCCATTTCTGTAGGATGAACACTCGGATACATGGTCAAGCATGATGTCCTTGGTCAGAATTCCGTTTTCTGCCTCAGAGATTTCAGATTTAGGTGCTGAGTTTCTTCTATGCAAGCTGCTCCCTGACTTCAACTCCTCAACCTGTTGCATTGCAGCCTGTAGTTTGCAATGCATGTTCACATTTTCATGCACCACAAGCTGCTCCATTTCAACCAATGCCTTCTCAACAGCTCGAACCCTTCTTTCCAATCCATGCAGATCAGTACATGCATCGGTTGCCACAGCATTTTCATCGTCTTTCGAACAAGTGCTTTCAGCTGGATGAGCTACTACAATGTCCTGAAAACAAGCATAGACGATAATCTTCATCTCACATATTCAAGGAAAAAGGAAACCTCAATTTCAACACATTGCTAAGGTCTAAATTCTTCAAAAAGAAAAACTTTAAAAAATGCAGTGCTAAGGCTGCATTAATCTAATTTCCGTAAATTTCATACTGCAGGAGATCATGCAAGGGTCCACTTTTATACACAAATGTTTACAATATTTCTGGTACTTTTACCCTACACGACAAGATTTAACATCACTTGGGGAAATCAAGCTTCTTGTCACTAAATCCTAGGGAAAAAAAGGACCTAAGCCTGATCATCTTATTGTCTATGCCAAATATCGAGGCCCATCACATATTAGTTAATGTGTCTATGAAAATCAGAAGGCTCTCAAGACGCGTTCACGTCATTCTGTCAAAACTCAAAAGTAAGATGTCTGAAATGAACAAACCTAAGACAGCTCTGCTGAGTTTAAAGAAAGTAATCTAAGGCAAGCTAGACATGATGCAACATGATTTAGGAGGAATATGCAAGATGGTAAAAGCAACCGGGCAGGGTGGTGACCATAGTAACTTTGCAACCTACCACACAGGGATGGAGAGGATAAAAGATGATACAATTGTTGAAATAATTTCCACGCAATACTATTGAGAATGCATTTTTCTTCAATTGAGAAACATTTTGTGGCATATAATACTAACATATATACATACACACACATACATTATACATATAAGATATCAGCAGCCAATTAGCATTTTAATGGACAAGATTAATTCCAGGAGCTTTCTAATATGACATTACTTATTTTAGTGCACAGCTAAATGAAGCCAAGCAGGGGACATTTGTGTAGGAGCAGTTACCTTGGTGTCCCCATTAGCAGGTTTTTCGGATTTCCCGTGCAAATAGGAGTGTTTCTCTAGGGATGATATGCATTGGCTCAAAGAGAAGATTGCAGGTCCATATGCAGCTAACTGAGTGTTAAGGCCTTCATTTTCAGTACCCAAAGTGCTCACTTTTTCTTTCAGAAGTTTAATGTCCTTATCCTTTGAAGTGATTTGGACGTCGAAGCTTCGACACGCTTCTGCAAGCTCATGAAACTTCTGCTCGTAAAGGATATGGTAGAACATCGAGACCTGCAACTCACCTAAAAGCATATCCATCTCTAACTTCCATGTCTTAATCTCATTCAATTTCTTCTGGAGCTCAAAGTGCAAGGCTCCCTCTTGCATCTTCAGCTTTTCAAGCTCTCCACGCGATTGCTGAAATTCTTCCTGCAATAACTGACTGGCCTCGAAAAGGTGTGTGTTATCTGTGCGCAGTTGGTTACTGTCAGCAGACAACTTTAGGATCTTCTTTTCTTGGTCCTCCATAATTATTTTACTCCCAATAAGTTCTATGCTCAAGTTCTTCAAAAATTGATGCCACACAGCTTTCTCAGTTTCAGTAAGATAAAGCTTCTGTTCCATTCCCTGAAGCTCAGTGTTCTTCTCAGACAACAGATTTTTGCCAACATTTACTTGAAGATTGAGCTGATCCGTCATACTTTTAACAGTTTTCAACTCATGTTCTGCCAACTGCAATGCTTTTGCCAGGTCACAATTTTCAATTTCTAGCAGTTCCCCTCTGTGATCTTTCTCCCTTATTTTTAATTTCAGTTCTTCACTACCCTCTATGAGTGCAGCGGCTTCACCCTTCAAAATTTCATGCAACAAAGCTTTCTCAGTTTCAGTAAGATAAAGCTTCTGTTCCATTCCCTGAAGCTCAGTGTCCTTCTCAGACAACAAATGTTTGCCAACATTTACTTGAAGATTGAACTGATCCGTCATACTTTTAACAGTCTTCAACTCATCTTCTGCCAACTGCAATGCTTTTGCCAGGTTACAATTTTCAATTTCTAGCAGTTTCCCTCTGTGATCTTTCTCCCTTATTTTCAATTTCAGTTCTTCACTACCCTCTATGAGTGCAGCGGCTTCACTCTTCAAAATATGATGCAACACAGCTTTCTCAGTTTTAGTAAGATAAAGCTTCTGTTCCATTCCCTGAAGCTCAGTTTCCTTCTCAGACAACAAATGTTTGCCAACATTTACTTGAAGATTGAGCTGATCCATCACACTTTTAACAGTCTTCAACTCATCTTCTGCCAACTGCAATGCTTTTGCCAGGTTACAATTTTCAATTTCTAGCAGTTGTCCTCTCTGATCTTTCTCCCTTATTTTCAATTTCAGTTCTTCACTACTCTCTTTGAGTGCAGCGGCTTCACTCTGCAACACCAATAATTTCTCCGATTTGAAGTTCGACTCCTGGTTAATAATTGTTTTTTCAGCATCAAGAGCCTCCACCTCTAATTTTAATTGCTCCAGCAATGTGACAAGAACATTCATCTGAATAGACCTTCGATGATTTTCTTCCTCAGTCCTGTAGAAGGATTCTTTAGAAACTTCAACTCTATGAAAAATATGGTCAAGATGTACTTGATCTTTCCTGTCCTCACATGCGTGGTTTGGAACAATATCAAGAGCCTTCAGCAACTTGAATATCCCATTTCTCAGAATACTAACTTGATCAAACAAGAATGTCATTTCCATTTTTTGTTCAACATTCTTCTGGTCTAAATCAGAAATCAAAGTTTTAGATAATGCAGATGCTTCAAAAAGCTTCTGATACTCACTCATCAAAGAAGATCCCTTTCTTTCAAGATCTAGGGAAGATGTCTGTAAGGTGAAGTTGAGAATGTCCGACTCCATAGCTTTTTCTAGAAGCTTATCAAACTCTTTCTTTCTTAATTGACATTCTTCCTGCAAAAGATGCATCTCTGATTCCATGCCAGCCAAGCGTACCTCAGTCGTGTGGACAAAGCAGTCATGTTGACAATTTTTTGCATCCAAAGAAATCCTCAGTTCTTCTAATGCATGAAGTGTCAATTCCTTCTCTTTCTCCAGGGTTGAATGCTTTTGTTCCAGTCCTGAATACCTTTCCTCCAGATCATGCAGTGCAATTTGTGCAGCTTGCAACTGAGAAAATAGATTTTCCTTTTCACGGCCAAGATCTGCTTTCTCTTTGACTAGTACTTCACATGATTCCTCTAAGCTCTTTGATTTTACCTTTAAACTTTGAAGTTCAGCATGAGCATCAGAAAGGGAATTCTCCAGAACAGTATTGTTAGCCGAGACTTTTTCCAGATTCTCAATGGTTACCTGTAGCTCACTAGTTAAAGTAACTTTGTCATTGAGAAGTGCAGATTTCTCCTCTAGAAGAGATTGACAAGAGTCTTCTAATGCCTTTAAACTGCCTCTCACAGCTTCTAGTTCAGCACTCAAATCTGACAGTGAATTTTCCAGAATGGAGTTTTTCTCAAGAAGCTCTTCGAACACTTGTAGCTTCTCCAGAAGAGCTACTTTTTCATTTCTTTCCCTCTCACAGGTTTCTCTGAGATTTGACTTTTCATCCTGCAGCGCCTTCACAGATGATTCAAAGCATTCTGGGTCAAGGCCCACTGCCTGCACCTGTGTCACAATAGATAATAGTTTCTTGTTATGATCTTTAAGTTCTTCCTTAAGGCAGTAGATTTCTTGCTGAAGAGCATTTCTTTGGTCCATTCGAAGCTCAACCTCTACCTCGAGTTTCCCCTTCGCTTCACTTAAGCTAGATATCTCATTTTGCATATCCCTCATGGATATAGCTGACGATACATTTATCTTACTGAGGTTCTTGTTCTCCTCTTTAACCTTCTGGAATTCACCCTGCAATGTTTGGTTACGAGTTTCTAAACCCTTTAACACCTGTAACCGGTTCTGAAGATCTGAAGCAAGAACCCTCATTTCTTCCTGAGCTTTGGCATGAATATGCTGCAGAGCTTGGAAAGCAGTTTCAGCCTCAACAAAACGCAAACGTTCTTCCTGTACACAAGTCCACAACGTTCCCAGTTCCTTCTGCTTTTCTGTAAGCTCTTGACTTTGCGCACCCATCTTCAGTGTCAGAGATTCCAGATCAGTGTGAAGAGATTTATTGGATCTTTCTAACAAAAGGCAGCGCTCTTCTGCACCTTCTAACTTAGCAACTCCATCATTGATCTCTGCATTCAACCTTTGGGCATCCTCTTTGGCACAAGAAAGCTTATGCTCTAGAGTGGAGATGGTTTCCAAGCATTGCTGGAGCTGCAGAGCTGCAGCTTCTTTTTCCCCAGTCAATTTTAGGATGTCTTGTTTGAGACATTCAATCTCACTTTCTGCTTTTTCAGCTCTCTCAGTTAATTTTTTGACATCTTCTTCAGCACACTGCAATTTGTTCTCCAGCTTTGCTATCATCTCAAGAGATTGCATGTACTGCTTAAGAGCTTCATCTTTTTCAGCTGCTACATTTGCAAGGTCTTCTCTTAAAGATTGGGCTTCAAGTTCAGCCTTGCTAGCTCTTTCACCAACTGCAACACAGTTCTCTTGGGCATGGGACACGGTATTCTCCAACTCAGAAATCCTGTCTAAGGACTCCTGATACTGCTGAAGATTAGCTTCCTTTTCAGCTCCCAATGTAGAAAGTGCCTCCCTTAAGGTCTGGGCTTCAACTTCAGCTTTGCTTGCTCGTTCACCAAATCCTCGGGAATCTTCTCTGGCACGAAATACTTCTGACTCCAGGTGAGATAATTTTTCCAGCGTCTGTTGGTACTGAATAAGTCCTGCTTCTTTCTCAGCTTCCACTTGGGCAAGAGCTTTCTTTAATGTCAGAATCTCCTCAGATTCAACCATGCGCTCTGAATCTGGAAGTGCCCGAGTCTCCTTGGTCGGCACTCCTTTCTCTTCTGCCTCACTAAAATTCAGACCCTTCCTAACCCTTCTTCCATCAGCAAATCTTCCCTGGTCTCCAGATCCAAACAAATTATTGCGCTGCTTGAATACTTTTCTTTTCATCACTGAGTGTGACTCATCTGTGAATGCTCCATTGTTCTTGAGATCATGAGTATTGGGGTTCTGCAGCTCATCAGGTTCAAAAAGACCAAGCATTGGGGTTAGCTCCGGTGTTTGAGGATCAGAACCTGCAGGTGAATCGTCTTCAAGTCCTAAATCTGTCATGGTCCGGTGGGCGTGCCGGATCACCCCCGTTGCATGATCATATCTTTCAGCCAATGCACGGTATGCTCTATAGAATTCTTCTACAAATCTCATTAACTCTGGACGTTTCTTATAGTACATCTCTGCTCTCCTTGCAAAAGAATCAGCATCTTCATTTATGAGTTTGATCATTCCTTTAACCTTGGCATCCATATCTAGCAAAGACAAATTGTATTAGTAGTAATTCAGAAACATGATATGAGAAAGAAATTACTTAAGAGGAAAAAGAGAAGCCACATATCATGGTTGCTGAACCATTTCAAGAAATGTTATATTCATTGAAATGCACTAAGTCGTCATTGGGTTTAAGGCAATCAAGAGCATGTTAAGAATTGAACCACAACTCCGTTTTGTGAATAACATATGTCACTATTTACTCAAGTCTGTTTTTTTACCTGTAACACAACGTTATCATTTCTCTAATCTGATGGAGATCATGCGAACTTCCATTAAGAAAAGAGTACGACGTCTGATCTAACTCACCAAGAGCTCTCCTCAATCATTTCGACAACAATTTAGACGATCGTGAATTCGTATGGCATGTGGACAGAAATCAATGCTTCACGCTAAGTAATCTCTATTTCATTGAAAGGAAATGAAAGCCGAGCTAGAATAATTAATTCTTCCATTGATGACAACCTAGATTTCTCCTTATATAACTCTAGCATAAGCAAACAATCAAACAGTTGTACATAAGAAAATTTCCAAAGGGACTTTCCCGCAACCAAAGAAAGAAAACAGCAGTACCTGTTAGATTCTCCCCAAGCCATCTTGAGTTTTTGGGGCTAATGTGACTATCCCACCACCAAGAGTACATGCGTCGTGAATCTTGATGCGACAAAGCTGCCATCTTTCCAAGTTTATATTACAAATAATGCAAATTGCTCCTCTAATTTCTTCCAAACTCAACAAATGTGAGCCAGGAAAAAATAATATGGCTTCTGAAAACAAATATACTACAACTTTGAGACACCCAATGCAATGCTCAATGATGGATTTTACAAGTCTTGTTCTATTAGTCCCTGTAGTTAACACCAACAAAAAAGAAGATTAAGAAACAAAACCACACAGTTTAAAATGAATTATACTGTTAAACCACTGATTAGAAGAAACTTACCTAATCACTGAAATCCAATTCCAAGTTACATATTACAAATTATGCAGATTGCTCCTCAAAGTTTCAAACTTTAAGCAAAATATGAGCCAGGAAAAATATATGGCCTTTGAAACAAGTATACTATAACTTTGAACACCCAATGCAACACTCAATGATGGGTTTTATAGTTCTTGATCTATTAGTCCCTGTAAGTAACAGAAATGAAATGAACATTAGGTAACTAAACCACATAAGTTCAAAATGAAAATTTAGTGTAATCAAGACTAAATAAATCCATGTCCAATAAATTTTAACAGAAAGAGCTGTAATCTAATTAAAATGTTCTTTTAACATAACAATTACTAGCATATATTGCAGATCACTAAATCAATTACAATACCAGGTGAGATCTGGGTAGAGTTTACATAAACCTTAACCTACCTTTTGAAGGATAGAGAGGTTGTCCCGATAGCCCTAGGCTCAGGTAGGAAAAGAAAACTAAGATTAAAAATAAATAATATTGATCCTACACTAAAGGAAAATAAAAATAAATAATATTGATCCTACACTAAAGGAAAACAATACTAATCCTAATACTAGCCGTCTACCCTAATCCTTCACCTCGACACCCTCCTATCTAGGGTCATATCCGGTAAGCTAAAGACTCGCCATATCCTGCCTGATCAACTTGCCCCAATATTATTTTAGCCTACCTCTAACTCTCCTCCAGCCCTCCATCCCAACATCTCAAATTTCAGGATAATTTAAAAATCACAGTTTGATCAAGAAACAACTAGAAAGACATAAAGGGGTTGACTAAAAGTCAACAAAAACTCAACTGAATAGATTTTAGAACAAAAAAAACTAACATGATGATCATGGAGAAAATTAATGTTATTGAGAGTATGAAAATTACCAAGAAAATGATATAAAAATTTGGTATTACTAGCAGCAAAAATGAACAACTCCTTTATTTATTACTATAGGTTTTTTTGAATCAACCCATATTTGCAATTTAGATCTCTGGAATTTTTTTGGCTATTTGATATGCTTAGCTGTGATATACCTAATGTTTGAATGAGAGAGCTAAACTGTGTCCAGTTGAGAAGAACAGAAAAAGCAAGGGCAAAATAGACAAGAAAGAGACAAAAAGTAGGCACGGTTAGGAGTAACGTCCGTCCAATTTTATGTTTCTCATTAATTTCATTAGGAATCTCAGTATTTATTGTCTGCGGGACCATGTAAAAGACGAGATTGCCCTTGGAATTTGGAAAATCTGAAAGATGATTTGTCTCCTTTGATACTGATAGAGTAATAGTTATGGTATTATTTGTGTAGTTTCTTCTTACCTTTTATTTCTGTTATTATTTGTATTTTTTTACGATACTTTATTTTTCTTTTTTCAGATAACTTTATTATGTGTTTTATCATAATATATTTTCACGACTTTATATACTACTTATTCTTGTGTCGAGGGTCTACCGAAAACAGTTTTTCTATCTCCAAAAATAAAATCTGTGTACACTCTATTATTCTCATGTGCATTTATGTTATTATTGTTGGAAGATGATTTGTCTTCATAATGATCCAAAATTTTGATTCTAATAATGGTGCATCTATTCAACTTTTTTTATAACCATAGTAGTATTAGTTATCACATGGGATCTTACATGATTACATCCCTCCAAAACAATTTGAAACTTCAAACTTGCTCAACTCCTCCTCTTTCCACTTTTTTTTTTAAAACGGGAAGATAAAAAAATCCAACTTAAAAACGTTAATAATAACGTTACTAATTGAATTTATGACAATAGAATTTTAATTCTGATGTCGTGGTTGCTGTAAGACACTGTGTAGTCCGTACCACTCGTATTAATTTCTGTAGTGTAAAAAATAACGAAATAAAAATGAGAGGAAAGAAAGGTTGCGTTTGTAAAATGTTAACGTTGACATACGAAGAAGTAGACTATAGAGTATAGACTAATAAATTATGTGCAAAAATTAAAGGCATCGTTGAAAATGATGAATAAAAATGTCAAAGATACCACATCTTATAAAATAGGGTTTTAAATTATATGTAGTACCGGTATGATAATTTTTACTGGCATATAATCTAATCTATTATAATAAGTGACTTACTTTTTATCACTATAGTGAATGAGATTGCTCCTCGAATTCGAGCTTTGGGTATAGGGAGCGCTTTCCTCCGAAATTGACTCTATCTGACGCAAATCCGAATATAATCAAACTTCAATGCTGGTACCGAACACCAGATGAGAAACAAAAGAAAAATGTGTTGGAAATTTATTAAATGTGAAATAAATTAATCTTATTAATTATGACTCGAACAATTGGGGTCCCGCACGTCGGAAACATGGTTTCCACACACGTGCACATAAGTGTCAAGGATCGTAATTTCCTTAAATGGAAGAGATATTGGTACGCATACGAATTGTTTGAGACATAAGAAAATAGACGGTTATTGGCCAAATAACAGATTTCACATTGGTAAACGAAGGGAAGACATGTGCAATGTGTAAAAGATGGAATGGGTGCAAAATATCGCGGCGCCACGTCAGGGCTACGCCAAAAACGCCCGAAACTTCTCGATGTTTCGCCACGACGCCAGCCTCAGAGTTTTAGCGCCATGCGCCATCAGTGCCACGCACGCAGCGCTTGCATCGTTGGAAGATGAACGAAAACTGTTTTTGGGCTGACTTTGGAGCATTAATTCTCCATTATATGCCTCATGAATTCAGTCATTATTTGGCTGAATTATAACTCCACATTTGTTGACACCCAATTTTGACCCTCCCGTCCAGTCATTAACTATAAAATTACACCAATTTTCAACAATAATTTTAATAATTTTTAAATAATAAAATGCAGCAAATAAAATATTAATACATGCACAAATAAGCAATTTAATAATGGCACCGCGTCTTACGTAGAAAATTAAGCACTTAGAGTCTCGCGCCCGTATTTATTAATTTTAAGTCTTGTCATAATTCTTAAATGATAATTAATAATAAATACATAAAATAAATAATTTAGCAATGACATCATGTTAAATATCATAGTCGCATTTATTAATACGCAAAGTAATTTCATAATTATTGTAGCGCCCAAGGTCATATTAAGATAATTTAATTTTAACTTAAAAAATGATAAATAATGCACAATAAATACGATTTTAAATAATAGCACCGCATTTTACGTAAAGGCATTAAGCAATCCTTAAATATCATATCTGCATTTAGCATTTAAATAATTTAATAATAATCTAAACTCCATTCAATTTTAATCGCAAAGTACACATAATAAATAAGTTTCAATAACGGCATCACATTATAAATATCAAGCACTAATTAAATAGCACACTCGCATTTATTATTGTAATAATTTTAAAACTCAGACTAATGAAGCACCTAAATAATCTAATCACAATTTAAATAACTTACCACTAATTAAATACCTAATACCTAAAACTAATTCCTAAAACTAACACTTTAAACTAATACCCATAAAACCATCCCACACCCGCAGCCCAAATTTCCCGCAGGCCCAGTTCACCCAGCCCCTCTATTTCATTCCCTCCTCAGCCCATTACCCCAACCTTTTATTTTCCCCTCAGCCCTTCACCCCTTTCCCGCAGCCCACAGCCCTTATACCTTCTCCCTCTTCCCCCCGTCGTCAATAGCCCTAAAAAGAAGAAAAAGAAAACCCTAAACCTAGAAGAGAAGCAAATCGCCGCACATCCCTTACCCTCGCACCCCATCGCCGCCAAGACCCCAGCCGAGATTCTCGCCTGAGAATCCGGCGAATCACACCTAAATCTCACAAAATCGCATCCGAATAAACACAAATCGACCCCGAAATGGTAACAAATCCTTAACCAACCCTCAATCGATTTTACACCAAGAATCCGACAGAATCAATACAAAAATCGCACTAAATCAGCCTTAAATGCTTACCAACATTAGAACCCAAAAGGTGGCCATATAAACAAATCCATTTTACACATGCACGTAATCGACGGGAAGAAGAGGGTGCGCATAAAAGACCGTTAGTAATATAGCAATCCGTAAAAAAAAGTGGGGCAACCAAATAAAATAGGAAAAACACTAGAGCAGCATATCGAAAATCCGCACCTAGAATCGACCATAAACCGCATCGCTTTCAATCGCATAACATAAAACCTCCGAGCAAACCGACGACTTGATACGCTGCCTCGGTTCGCTGCCCGGAGAAGGTAAACCCACTTTCCTGTCGAATCTCGGTTCTTTATGTGAATTTATGTGCTTTCTGTTATATACTTCTTGATAAATTTGTCAACATTGTTATATAAGTGTTCGACATGTCTTAGTTTATCTTAGCAAGATTCTGATTTTCTGAGTTATCGATTAGGATTGATGTTTAATATACTAAGCTTATCATGTTGCTTAAATATGTGTTTGCAAAGGGACTGATGATAACCAGTTGGTTTGGTGCAGTCCATATGTTTGATTACCTGGTGTTAATTCCTGACTAGTCTAAAATCAGTTTCTTTTTAACACCTAGTTGTCTTCCTGTGTCTGTTGTAATCTTATGAATTTTGCGGGTCGAAATGGTTTATTAGTGCTTCCTGATGTTATCGACTTGTGCTATTTGCCATGTTTTGCAACCTGTTCCCTCTTGAAGAACTGTGCCGTTGTCTTGGTATAGTAAACTGAATCATCTGATCTGCAAGATTATAGTATGTCTGCGCATGTAAGTTAAGTACAAAAGTCTCTCTTGCTTCTGTGGCTATATCTATTTGCACTTAGAATGGTAAAGGCTACCAGTGTAATATATGGAGTTAGAATCTTGACTGTTAACCCATGTTTATGCATTTTCACATGAATGGTCTGGTTTCTGAATTTGCTGCTTAGTTTGATCGCATGTAAGAAATACGACTCGCACAGGGTCCTTCCATTTTAGGAGAACCTGATTTCACCAATGGTATATCTTCAGTATGGATATATCCCCTTTTCTTAGCACCTGAATCTGTTTAAAAGATAAGTTATGGCTAGGACAATCGTCAATGCTCATAGTAATTGGAACTACATCAGCCCAGTTGTAAAATTATATAGAATCTCGCGTATGTTAGTCCTCTGTTTGCTCTTGGATAATTAAAGAACTCGTATTAGTTTGCCTTTGAATCTTTAGCATGTTCATGTAACTCTAAATACCCCATGCCTTGGTATTTGCATTTGTGAATTTGTGTTTCAGTGGGTTCATCATAAGTTGGGCATATCTCCGCAGAATTCACATCTGGGCCCTGCGCATGCCTACTGGGCCAGTCCATATTATATAATTTTCGCATTGCCTTCATATAGTTATATGTATGCCTCTGTCTGCCTGTTGGGCCTGCGAGTTTATGTCTGGGCCGAGCCTTTTATGCCTGCTTCTCATTGGTTTGTTAATCTGCCAGCATCCACAGTTAATTTATGCGTACTGGACCGTGTATGTTTAGATTTGATGCCCATTCATTTATTATGTGATAAGCTGATATAAAGCATATACTAATCCTTATCATTTTCTTTTTTTTACATGGCACGCACCGGAGCAACAAAGAGTCTCATAGTGAAACTCATCATGACAAACGTAAAGGCCTGCGTCTACATCCATCGAGTTCCCTCTTCGGCAACTCCTAGAAAAACAAATAGGACGGAGTCATCCGCTCCAATCCCTTCACTCTCTTAACCTCCTATCTCATCTTTATATCTTATTTGTTGTTGTAATATAACTTTGTAATTAATAGGAAACTTCGAGCAATTAGCCTTTTAACATATGAGGTGGGGAAGGTAATTTAAACTTAGAAATGCACTTCTAATTTATTTGTCTTTTAGGATTGTTATGCATGTCTAAATTTTGTCAAAATAATCTAAACAATTTAACTTGCATCATAAAATCAACACTTTATTTCTTACTAAATCCATAACAAATTTTCCCTTGAACTCTTATCTAACATCATATAGGAAATCTATTAGGTATAATAAAAAATCATCCTAAGGATTGGGTATATCATAACCAAGATTAATTAAGTAGATAAATGTATACATTTAGCCAATAAATCTATTTTGCATCACATATTTTTATAAATAATATAAGGCATGCTTTAAACTTTACATGTCATTTATAGCACTAATTTTATTAATCTTTGAATAAAAATACCTTCTATTAAATATCTTTCAAACATGCATTTTTCTTAGCATAAATAATTAACCCTAGGTTTGGCAGGATAACCGCAAGTTAGCGGATCTTAGAGGGTGCCTAACCCCTTCCCTCTAGATTAATAAATAACTCTTGCCCGGAATCTCATTAAGTTTAGCAGACCGTTAAAATGGAGTTAATGTTTACTTTAAACTAGTTAACATTTAGGTGTCCTAATTCACCCAAACTAATTAAGTGGCGACTCCGCGAACCCTTTAGCACTTTTAATACCGTAGCACTACTTTTTAGCATTTAGCACTTTAGCACCTTTTACTTTTACATTTTAACCTTTTAGCACCCTTTTAGCACTTTTTTTTAGCATTTTTATACTATTTTTCTAACTTTTTATTAAGCAGGAGTTTTCTTAAAAAATGTCGCAGTTGAAAAGGGGCGTGACAACATTCATGGTCATTACTTGGTCTTTATTGGTCATTACTTGGCTATGTGGAAGACCATATTTTCTACACTATAAAATGGAGCCTTGGGCTCATTTGCAAACACATCTTACATTCAACAATTCTCAGAAATTGTCTTCCTCTCTTGCAATCACAAACACTCAAAGATCTTTCTTCCAAAGCAAACACTTGAGTTCCCTTTTCATTTGTTTGATTGTTGTTTTATCTTGGGAGATAAGTTGTCATTACAATCGTTGAAAGGATATACGGGACAATATTATCTTAAGGATAGATCAAGAATTTGGTCGACTCAGCAAGCCATTCTATTTGATCATTTCCAGCTTTATTACAATTTGTTGTTGTTGTATATTCCCATTTCCTTTATTTCCACACTTTGTCCCACAAGATTAAGATAGTATTGGCTATTTCAACAACAACATGACTGGACAAGATCAATTCAACCAATTCAACTCTGAAAATTCCACCGATGCTCAAGGCAATCCCATTGCCTTCAATCCCACTACTCAAGGCACTAACGTTGCCTTCAACTCCACTGTTCTTGGCACTTCTAGTGTCACCACTGATCAAGGCATTCCTAATGTCTTTCAAACCACTGCTTTCGGCACTTCTAGTGCTAACACTATTTTTGGCACTTCAAGTGCTACCACTGTTTTTGGCACAACTAGTGTCAACACTGGTTATGGTACAACCAATACCTCCGCTGCTGCTACGGGGACTTATAGTGCCTATGCTCCTGTCTAAGGCGTCAACAACATCTATACTACTGTTGGAGGCATTCCCAACGCCTTTGCAACTACTCAAGGGGGCGTCACTGCCCCTGCACCTACTGCCTTTCACCATGAACGTCCTGAAAAGTTCATGGACACTCACTTTAAGAGATGGCAACAAAAGATGATGTTTTTCCTGACGGTTATGGGAATGTCACTTTTTCTAACCGAAGACCCTCCACTAGTTGGGGAAGACGTGGACCCTCAGCCAAATGGTTTGGCGGGAGGGGGCCAGGGTAACCATGTCACTGAGGATGGTTCGCGAAGCATGGAAACATAGTGATTTCATGTGTAGGAACTATATTCTAAACAATTTGTCAGATCCACTATACACAGTATATTGCACCGTTGAAACTGCCAAGCAGTTATGGGACAAACTTTAAAAGAAATACAACACCCAAGATGCGGGTAGTAAGAAGTTCATAATTGGGAAGTTCCTAAAATTTCAAATGGTGGACAACAAAAGTGTTACATCCCAAGTTCAGAAATTTCAAATGACTACATCACCTGGATTTGGAAGGATTAAAGCCCAACGAACAATTCTTGGTTGGGCCATTGATCGAGAAGCTGCCTCCCTCATGGACTGAGTTTATGAACTATCTAAAACTCAAAATGAATGAGATGACTTTAGACGAACTTGTTGTCAAACTCCAGATTCAGGAGAATAATAAGAAGGTCATGTGTTGACACCCAATTTTGACCCTCCCGTCCAGCCATTAACCATAAAATTACACTAATTTTGTAAAATAATTTTTTAGGATTTTTATAATAAAATACAACAATAAAACATTAAATACAGGCATAAATAAATAATTTAATAATGGCATCGCATCTTACGTAGAGTTTTAAACACTTAGAGTCCCGCGCCCGCATTAACTAACTTTAAGCTTTGTCGTAATTCTTAAATAATTAATAAATGCATAAAATAAATAATTTAGCGATAACGTCGTGTCAGGTAGCATAGCCGCATTTATTAGTAATCATTTGTAATTTAAAATCAATTTTAATCTGATATATGCATTTAATAGCACCGCATTTATAAAGCTTTAAACGATTCTTAAATATCGTACTTGCATTCAGCATTTAAGTAATTTAATATAAACTCAATGCAATTTTAATTTAACTTCGCAATAATGCATAACAATAAGATTTTAAATAATAGCGTCGCATTCTAAAGTATTAAGCATTAATTAAATAACGCGCCCGCATTTAGCACCTAAATAATTAGACTAATGTAGCACCTAGATAATTATAATAAAGCACCTAATTAATTTAATCACATTTGTTAATTAATTAATAATACACTTACCTAGAATTAACTAGCTAACTAATTAATTAACTCCTAGAATTAAATACCTAATTAAAAGACTAATTAATAACTAACTACCCTTAATTAATTGACCCAGCCCTTCCCCTGAACAACCCGCAGCCCAGCAAATCTCTAGCCCATCTACCCGCAAGCCCTTCTCTTTCACTACCCACAGAAGCCCAAACCCGTCGCCCGACCCACGTCTTTATTACCCGCAAGCTCAGCCCAATCCATTTTCGCCTCAGCCCTTTACATTCCCCCGATCGTCCTCAACAGAAACAAAAACCCACGAACAAAGAACCCTAAAATGTAAACCGCACCTCTCAAACTCGTGACCCCCATCACCGCACCTTCCCTGCCGTGATTCTCTCCTGAGAATCCGGCGAATCGAACCCAAATCTTCCTAAATCGCAACTTACCATAACACATCGATACGAAATCTCATCAAGAAATCACACGAATTAAGCACGAAATCTCAAAGACAAATTAGCCTTTATTACTTACGAACTTAGACCTGCAGACGAGCTATAAAATCAAGAACGATTAGGCATGCAAAAGGGGGATAGAAAGAACACAGAGCAGAAACGGGGAGGGCACAGTAGAGTCTAGTCGAAGAACACAGGGTAACACAGCACCCAGACCTTTAGTTTTCATAAGAACAGGAAGTTCGAGTCCCTTTCTTAGTTCCAAAGAAAGAACCCAAAGACCATAAACTTCGCCTTCTATTCGTGATCGCAAACCCAAAGTCCATCGAGTGGACCGACGACTTGATACGCCGCCTGTCGTCAGGAGAAGGTAAATCTGCCCTCTTTATGAAATTACGATTGTATTCAATTATGTGAAGCTTGTTTTATCACGATTCTTTGCCAGATCGTGTATATTCGTATTTGTTGTCTCAATATGGGTATTACGCCTTCTAAGCATTCGTCGAATGAAGGTCCGAAATATGGTATGTTAAATAACTAACGTAAGAGACGCGAATGTATGTGTATGCTTGGTTTAGTTATTAGTGCCGTCGCTAAGATACGCCATCGCCACAAAAGCTAAATTTGTTCATGTTGAAAATGGTTGCTAAGTAATGGTCTGTTTTGATATGGTTTCCTTTAGATTATAACTCTTGGTCACCAAAACACAATATATGAATGATTCTGCATCCCGTTGGCGCGATGTAATTCACGGCTTATTTTACGTATGTATTCAAATTTGATCTTCATGTCTAAAACCGCACGATGTTCTCGTAATTATTTACTTCTCGGGTAAGATAATGGATAGTAAAATACTCTCATTGATGTTTATGGCTTGCCGACTGCTTTACTAGCTAATATTTAAATATGAGATATATACAAATGTTGAAACACACCATCGCACATCCGAATATATCATGACCCTGTGTCTCATTTGTATGAATCCATCCTAGTAAAATATGTAGCTTATGCGAATTACTCTATGTGCAACCAAGCATGTTTAGTCTTTTCCAATTGAATGGATAATACTTAACGACTTCGCCTTTAGTTGTAGCACGGGATGTCTATTAGTTGTGGCGCGACAAATGGTCCGATTGCGAATTACTTAAAACTTTGTCAAGGTCAATGGGCACTTTCCTAATGTTTGATTATGAGAAAGTATGTGCTTAGTTAATCTAGGATCAGTTTGCTAAATGTATGTCTAAATTATTAATTGCTAAAATTCCCCTTAAGTTGATTATCTGTCAAAGATATGTAATTCTGGATACTTATGAAATATTTGGATTGTTATTCCTTTGGCCCATTGGCTTGTTCCCATGACCTGTGACAATAGGATAAAAGAAATAGTCAATATATCTTCCCTCTCTCTGTCATGCCTTATACGCAAAACCAATCGATGTTAGATAGTCCCTAAACCAATGGTCTTAAACAAGAAACCATGCTAGACTCAATTTGATTGGATCATTCATCGTTTGTTGGGTCGAATCGGAATTTGCGATTCGGTGAGCATCCCCAGTCGAAACGAACCTGTTTTGTAATCTGTTCACCTAAATATCTAGCCCCGAACCTGCCCCACCCCCTGTGTGTTTAAAGGAATTCATTCTAAAAAGGGGGTATACTGTGTACATACAAGCAAGAGTATATCCAAATATACTCCATGTATGTTACCCTTGTAGTTGGCTTTTCTTGGTGTTCGTGATCAGTTTTAAATCCCTGATAACTGGTACCTGTTTCGTTTTGGTCTATAAGTAATTAACCGGGCCTCCCTGCATGTTGATTTGTCCTTACTTTAAATCTGGAAATTGCATGTTTGGGTCGACATGTTTATTCCAGGCTCGTTTTTCTTGAATTGCCGAATGAAATTACTAAAAAAAAATGTGTTAAAATTCTATGTTGATATTCATTTATTATTCGTATGAAAATTTGGACATATACTAATCCTTATCACTTTCTTTTTTTTACATGAAATGCATCGGAGCAAAAAATGAAGAGTCTCCCGGCAAGACTCATCACAAGCTACTTCAAATGGCAACCCGCGTCTATGTGCATCCGCGTTCGCGTCCCCGTTTCAGAAATTCCTAGAAAAACAACAGACGTGCCATCCGCGTAAAGAGCACTCTTAAATCCCATCCTCTTTACTCACTATTCATTCATTTATCTGATTATTGTAATTTAATTACTCTATTTCTGTAATATTTAGGATATCTAGAACAATTAAGTTTCAAACATATAAGGTGGAGAAGTAATTCATAATCAGAAATGCACTTCTACTTTATTTGTCTTTTAGATCGCTGAGCATGCCTAAATTCTCAGAAAAACGATTTAAATGATTTAACTTGCATCATAAAACCAACATTTTGTTTCTTATTAAAATACGATCTCTCCTAAACTCTCAAAAATCGTCTTAAAGCATTTTATATAATATTACGCGCAGGTTAAGCAAGATTAATTTAGCTAGTAGCATACCTAACTAAATAACCTTTGCATAAATACATAATTAATCCGTAAAGCACCTTCCTAACATTCTTTAGCATTTCTAGCCCTTTTTAGCACTTTTAATCGCCCTTTAGCATTTAACACCTTTAGCACATTCCGTCCTTAATATTTTAGCACCTCCTAGCATTCTTTTGTACTTTAGTATATTAGCACTACTTTCAGCACTTTAGCTTTAGCATTTTTAGCACCTCTTTTAGCATTTTGCACTTTTAGCACCTTTATTTTTAGCACCTTTTACTTTCAAAATTAATCTTTAGCACTCTTAAGCACCTTTAGCCTTTAGCCCCTCTTAGCACTTTTAGCACCTTAAATATGCTAGCACTCCTTTTGCACCTTTTGACGCCTTTCTTTTTAAGCTTTCTAAGCATGTTTTAAAACTTTAGCATTTTTTAGCATTTTTAACCTTTTAGCACTATTAATATTTTAGCACCCTAGCACCACTTTGTTTACACTTAGCACTTTTAAATTGCTAGCACTTTTGTTAAGCGTCCTTAACCTTTAATATTTTAGCATCTTTTAGACTTAAGCACCTTTAAACATTTTAACATTTTTAGCATTTATTTTATCTCCTAACATTTTATTAAGCAAGAGGAGCTTTATTTTGCATTTTTTAAATATAATAATTACCCTAGGTTTGGCAGGACAACCGCAAGTTAGCGTATCTTAGAGGGTGCCTAACCCCTTCCCTCTAGATTAATAAAGAACTCTTACCCAGAATCTCACTAAGTTTAGCAGACCATTAAAATGGAGTTAATGTTTTACTTCAAACTAGTTAAACATTTAGGTGTCCTAATTCACCCAAATTAATTAGTTGGCGACTCATGAACCCTTGGCATTCTAGCAACCCTTTAGCATTTTAGCACCCTTTTAAACTTTAGCATCTTTTTACACCTTTTAGCACCTTTTAATATTTAGCAACATCTTTAACATTTTAGCATTCCTTTTGCACTTTTTAGCACTTTATTTATTTTCTAACATTTGCATTTTGAGCAGGGTTCGCTATTTTAGAAAAAATGCACGGCGAAAAAGTAGCATGAAATGGCGACTTCATCGGGATTTTAGGTTCTTAACCACAATGACCTAGGGTTATTATTTGGCAATTATTTTGCATTTAATTTTTGTGTGTTGTATTTTGTTTTATTTATTTTTATCATACCGCTATCGCTTCCTTAAACCGGCATTCCGCTCATATTTCTTCCACTGAAAATTCACACAACACACACTACATGCGAGGTGCGCTGGGTGCATCAAAGAAAATTCTTTCTTCAAAATCCAAATTTAGGAGAGTCGGTAATATACGTGGAGTGCCTGTCTAACTGGCCGCGTAGCTTTCTCACTCGAGTTGTCCGCTCGAACTCAAGGCCCGTAAAAGCCAAATCTTAGAAACTTAAGATAGAGCTATACCACACCTTATTTTAGGGCATGCATGCATTTACCTTAGGTGGGTCGGTCCTTGGCATCGACACCACAATTAGGAAGACACCAAACTTGTCGACGGGTTTCTCAACCCAACGACCAACCAGCATATTATGTGTAGCGTGGCAATGACAGACAAATCCAAGCCCAATCATGACATGCTAAAATTGGGAAAAGTGCACCGTCATTTGGTCGCCATTTCCAACAAAGGCATTATAGTTGGACGACTTGGACAAATCCGTCATAATCTCGCATAAGTGACGTTAGGCTTACCACCGCATAAAGAGGCCCCCCTGCATGTTAGGAAGCGTTTGAATGTGCTATATGCAATATATCTGCTACATACCCGCAAATTATGTGCTTTATGCTAACACCGTTTGTTGCATTTTTAGAAAGATTTATCATCTCCCCCCAAAGGTCGATTTGTATTTGACTTAGCAATGACAGAGCATCAATATTTCACAAGATCAAAGGCACGGTCCAACGATACGACCGATTCAGGCATCCGAAGTGAACGAGCCGGAACTCGTCTTAGTTCCTATAAAAGCAGGGTCTCGTAAAAGTAGAGCAGCATGACACCTTCTCAACACTGGGACAATGTAGGAAACTGCAGAATTGCAAGTCCAAACAAAGCGTGCACGCAGATGTCAAGGAACAAGCGCGCGAAGTCAAATACGAATCGACCCCAAAACTCACAAATTTTCTTTGGCGCAGTCTTTTCATATTAATGTAAGCGAAGTGCAAATAGCCGGGCGTAAAATACGCGAAAGGTTTCTTCATATTAGCAGAAGCATCAAAAGCAACAAAGGCAGAGGATGACAACAATTCAAAATCCGCATCAGAAGCAACAGCAGCAGAAAGGGGCATCAACAATCGGCACTCAAAGTTCAGAGTTCCGCACCAAAACCTAGCGCGTCAACTCAGTCAAACTTGCAACCCGCGCATCGCACACAACAAAGGCATCATAACAATTCGCCAGCGATTGCGGCAACATCTCGATTCGTCAGCATAATCGTGACGACATCTCGACCAATAAAATTGCAGTTCTTATATACTTTTATCATTTCTTTTAAAAAGGTATACACTAACGCTTTTTTCTCAAGCTTAGCTCGCGAGCATCTATACAGACTGCAAGAATGATACGTCCAGGCAACGACGTTATCAGCATTGTGTCCAGGCAACGACATCATCAGCATTGCGTCTACGCAACGACGCCAGCAGCAACACGTCCAGGCAACGACGTTATCAACATTATGTCAAGGCAACGACATCATCAGCGACGCTATCAGCACAACAAGTCCGAAAACGACGCCATCATCAGCATATCACGCAGGGACGATTTCTATACTCCCGAAATTGCATTTCTTACGCATGCTTTATTATTCTGTCTTAGCAGTTATGCACTAACTCTTTCTTGAGCTTTAGTACACAGGGACGATTGCAGCAAGGACAACGTATCCGCATTCACGATCGCAACACGTCCGTGCAAGGGCGAAATCACAGCATTTGCAGCATCGCATCAACACAGCAGGCATCATATTTTTGCAGGATAACCTTTTCTATTCACAGTTACATTGTTTTTAAAATTATTTTGCCTTAACAGTTATGCACTAACCGTTTGTTCAAGTCTTAGCATGCAGCAGCAGGAGCACAACGTGGATTTTCTCTTACAACAACCGGCAACTGTTGGGGCCAACCTTCCCAACGACGCGAAGCGGCCTCAAGCGTCGGTCCACTCGCTCCACCGTAGAACCCAGCACCACAAGCCATAGCAGTACACCCCAGGTTCAAGCCAGTTATTTTCTTTTACTTTTTGCACCATAACCCAGTGTCATCATAACTCGACACTGGGACATTTTTAAGCCCGCATTAGCCCGCCTTGGTGTTTTGACCATGGTAGCCCAAAGGTCGCCATAACTCGACATCGGGACATCTTTGAGTCCGCGTTAGCCGCCTCGTGTTTAGACCATGGTAACCCGGTCGCCATAACTCGACATTGGGACGCTTTTTGATTTTTGTGTCACGCCTTATCTACCGCGGCATTTTGCAATTCTGAAGATCGAGACAAAATTGGCTATGAGTCAACGTCTTTGTCCGAAGATTCTTCCATCATCTCCATACAAAGAGGGACATCTGTTGACACCCAATTTTGACCCTCCCGTCCAGCCATTAACTATAAAATTACACTAATTTTGCAAAATAATTTTAGGATTTTTATAATAAAATACAACAATAAAACATAAATACATGCATAAATAATTAATAATGGCATCGCGTCTTACGTAAAGTCTTAAGCATTTAGAGTTCCGCACCCGCATTAATTAACTTTAAGCTTTGTCGTAATTCTTAAATAATTAATAAATGCATAATTTAGCGATAACGTCGTGTCAGGTAGCATAGCCGCATTTATTGGTAATCATTTGTAACTTTAAAATCAATTTTAATCTAATACATGCATTTAATAGCGTCGCATTCATAAAAGCTTTAAACAATTCTTAAATATCATACTTGCATTAGCATTCAAATAATTTAATCTAAAACTCAATGTAATTTAATTTTGCAATAATACATAATAATAAGATTTTTAAAATAATAGCGTCGCATTCTAAAGCATTAAGCATTAATTAAACAACACGCCCGCATTTATTATCGTAATAGTTTTATAACTCGAAATTAGACTAATTTAGCATCTAAATAATTAGACTAATTTAGCATCTAAATAATTAGACTAATGTAGCACCTAGATAATTTTAAAGCGCCTGAAAAATTTAATCACAATTTATTAGGTTATCACTAATTAATTAACTAGCCTAAAAACTAATTAAACTAATTAAAACTCTTAATACTAATACCTTTTTAATTAATTAACTCCTAATACCCACTAACTTAATACCCAACACCCTAATAACTACCCAGCCCAACACCCCTTTAATTCGTCGACCCGCGACCCGCGAGGCCCAACCCGCAAGCCCTTATTTTTCCTTTATACCAAAATTTCACAAATACCCTCACTTCACCCTCTCCATCACAAAAACCTAACGAACCCACAGAGCACTAAACCTAAAAGGCAGCCGCCTTCGTCGCCGAGATTCTCGCCTGAGAATCCGGCGACCTCTTTTCTTTTCCTTTACCTTCGCACCCAGTCAGCTCGCACTTGCCATAACCAAACCAAAATCGTCCCAATAATAACACCCAGATCAGTACCAAAAATACACCATAAATCGTTCTAAAATCAGTACCGAATCAAGCACGAATTAGCCTTTATTACTTACCTAACTTGGAACCCCAAATATGGCTATATAAGGCGATGCAAAAAGGTTTAAGAGGAGTTCGTGAGCAAGAATGGACAGAGCATCGGAATTAGGGTTAAGCACCTAGACCATTAAGACAAAGAACAATGAAGTCCGAACCCCTTTTTTCAATTCCACCAAAAATCAAGAAACAAACATTGCCTTTCTATTCGCATCGCGAAACTAAACCCGCCGAAATGAGTCGACGACTTGATAAGCCGCCGGTCATTGTCCGAGAAGGTAAACTCGTCTCCTTTCGTATTCTCGCCCAATTTGTGTTTCATGACATGCGGTGATTATATGTTATTTAAGCGTGTTGTTTTGACTTTGTTTAAGTTATCCGAGATTTAGTGATGGCTACACGTGCATTTGATCTTTCGATTTAATATGCTTAGCCATGAAGTCGTTGTTATGTGTTTCGTGTTTGACATAAGCTAAGTGAGTTAGTTTGTATCGAGGCGTAATCGCTAGTCCGGTGTGGAGATCTTGAATGTCTTCCCTTAAACCAATGCCTGAAATCTGTGTTGTATGATATAAACTCGGATTAGTCAATGTTATTTCATTATGGATCAGATTGTAGATTGTTCAAACCAGGGCCAAAATCCTAATATGTCTATCAAAGTTCATCTAACCTTAGGTGATATAAATCAATGTGATACTTGTCTTTGTTTGTTTTCTAGCATGATTTATGTACTACTGTGAGATTACGTGAGTTATATCGCCAATATGTAACCTGACTGGAACCTTGTGACCATTGTCCTAAGGAAATCTGTGTTAGCCTAGTTGGGTCTTGCTATCTGCCGGCAGTTAAGCCTGTTTAAATACTATTTGGAATGATCTCTTTGATTGTTAAGGGGTCTAGCATGCTTACTAAATCAGTCCATTAGTTTCTAAGTGAACACTTCCCTGCGCTGAAAATCTGAGCTATGAAAAAGGGCATATATGCTTCTATTTCATCCTGAAAATGCCTATCTACTATCTTTTTAAATAAACTGGAAATATGCATGTTTGGTTCCTGATTTCCTATCCATCGCTATTTATATTTTAAGCTACGATCTTTCTACAATCCGCATATTTGTAATTCCCTGTTGGACGAATATTTGCTTTGTTTGGTCTAACTGTCCACTGTGTGTTGTCTTGATTACCTGCACTTCTTGTCCACTGTATGCATCTGATTGTAATATTCATACACATCGCGATCTAAGTATGTCATCCCTATTTGCCATCCTAGGATATTTATGGGCTTAGCTCATTCTTTGTCATCTCGTTGATTTACTCTGTATTCTTGCAACATGTTGAGCCCAACCCACTGTTTATCCTTTTCTTACTTCATTGTGTTAATTTGAGCCAATAAAAATAGTTGGAATTAGTCTACTCTTGCTAGTATATTTTAATTACATAGATGAGTTTAGATATCCTGTAACTAGTATATTTATTGTCCCTTCTTCTCTCCCTTTGCATAAAGCCCATCACTTTTGTTCAGCTAAATGGTAAGTCCAGTACATTTCAACCCTAGCTAATTAGACCAAGGAGACCAAGGTCTAATAACATATAGCTTTCATGAGTTATTTTACTTATGTGTACAAATTCAAGGTTTCATTTCTGTTTTTTATACTCTGCCTTATTGCTGTGTCCGTTATTCTGGTTTGGTTTTGAACATGTTTACATGCATTCGGGGCCTGTTATGATCTGCAAATCTCTTAATAAAAGAATTTTATTTCTCCTCTCTGTTTATCCCTCCATTTCATATGCATAACCTTGTCCTCCTTCGTCCTGTTTCGATTCCTATTTTTAGAGACTGATAATTAAATGTTAGCTAAAATACGCACATTCATATTATTTGGACATATACTAATCTTTATCTTCTTTTATTCTTGCATGAAACGCATCGGAGCAACAAAGAGTCTCATAGCGAGACTCATCGTAGTAAACGTGAAAGCCCATACCTATGTGCATCTGTGTTTGTGCCAGAAATTCCCAGCCGCCGGCGAAAAGACATCGCCTCTCCTTCGAGTTACCATTGTTAATTCATATCCTTCCCTATTCATTTGTTGTAATTAATTGTCTAACGCTACATTAATTATTAGAACACTTAGAATAATTGAATTCGGAATCAATAAATTAGCGAGTAGTTGGATACTAGAAATTTGCTTCCCTTTAAGTTAATTATTTTAGGATTGCCACGCATGACTAAACTTGTCAAATGATCACCGTCTTTTGCCTTTGCCACATAAATCAAATTTTCAAGTAAGGGCATACCTTTAGCTTATAAATTAGTTCTGCGTCACTTATTTATAAATAAAAGTAAATGAACACTTTTAAACTCATGTAGCACAAGTCCTTTAAATCCCCTATAAAGTGCATGCATCTATGATAAATCAATTTTACACCATCTTTATAAATAATATAAATACCTTTAGCACCCTAGCATCTTTTCCATTTAAGCACCCCTTGACCTTTTGAAATCTTTAAGTCTTTTAAACATTTTAGCCCTTTTATTATTTCCTAAACATTTTACTAAGCGTGTAGCTTTTATTTTTGCATTTTTAAATAATTACCCTAGGTTTGGCAGACAACCAAGTTAGCGGATCTTAGAGGTGCCTAACCCTTCCCTCTAGATTAATAAAGAACCCTTTACCTAATCTCACTAAGTTTAGCACCATAAAATGGAGTTAATGTTTTACTATAAACTAGTTAAACATTTAGGTGTCCTAATTCACCCCAATTAATTGTGTGACTCATGAACCCTTTAGCATTTTAGCACCCATTTAAACTTTAGCACCTTTTGCACTTTTAGCCTCTTTTGCGATTTTAACATCCCGTTAGCATTTTTAAACCCTTTTAAACCTTTTTATTATTTTATTATTCATTCTCTAACATTTGCATTTTTTAAAGCAGGGCTCGCTTATTTAGAATGCCGCGCGGTAAAAAGGCGCGATGTAAAATGGCGACTCCACTGGGGATTTTTAGGTTCTTAACCACAACAAACCTAGGATAATTATTTGGCAATTACTTTTGCATTTAATTTTTGTGTGTTGTATTTTGTTTTATTTATTTTTGATTGCTACCTGCTTTACTGCTTTCCTTAAACTGGCATTCCGCTCATATTTCTTCCACTCTGGAAAATTCACACAATCACACACTCACGCGCTGGTGTGCTTCGCGCACCCGCAAACTTCTTTCAAAAAATATCCAAATTTTAGGAGAGTTGGCGCGCTTGCGAGTTAGATCGGTTCGTCGATCACCGCGTAGCCTTCTCACTCGAGTTGTCCGCCGGGAACTCAAGGCCCGTAAAAGCCAAATCTTAGCAAACTTAAGATAGAGCTATACCACCCTTATTTTAGGGCATGCACGCATTTACCTTAGGTGGGTCAATCCTTGGCATTGATACCACAATTAGGAAGACACCAAACTTGTCGACGGGTTTCTCAACCCAACGACCAACCAGCATATTATGTGTAGCGTGACATTGACAGACAAATCCAAACCCAATCATGACATGCTGAAATTGGAAAAAAGTGCACCGTCATTTGGTCGCCATTTCCAACGAAAGCATTACAGTTGGGCGGCTTGGACAAATTTATCATAATCTCGCATATCTGGCGTTTAGGCTTACCTCTGGCATAAAGAGGTTCCCCCTGCATGTTAGGAAACGTTCGAATGTGCTATGTGCGATATATCTGCTACATACTTGCAAATTATGTGCTTTATGCTAACACCGTTTGTTGCATTTTTAGAAAGATTTATCATCCTCCCCAAAGGGTCGGTTCGTATTTGACTAAGCAATGGCAGAGCATCAATATTTCACAAGATCAAAGGTACGGTCCAAAGAATACGATCGATTCAAGGACATCCGAGCGAACGAGCCGGAACTGTCTCGTTCCTATAAGCAGCAGAGGTCTCGGGAGAGAAAGACAAAGATAGATCCAATGAGCAACTCGCACAATTACCACACAACAAATGGCAACCCCGCAGCCGAAATCAAAAGGCTCAAGAACCTCACCAGAGCACTCACATCGCAAATAACCAAAACACCAAAAATCTCCAAATTATTACTGCACGCATTACATATCCCATTCAGCCAATATACAATGCACCCATATATCCCACACAAACCGAATGCCTAACGATCTCGGCTAAACACGAACCAAAGGCCACCACAAACCCTTCTCAGAATGCATATGGCAACCTCATGATACCCATACGTGTATACGCCACAAGCCCGCCCACCAAATATCTTCACACCCGCCTAAATACCACGTAAAGGCCACCAAAATATACGCCCATTTAGCCGAGCCTTTATAGCGATTATACGAGAGGTTGAGGTTTGCAGGATACTCCACCCAATTCCAGAATGTGCCCAATCCCAAGTCCAAAGCTCATGATGGAAACAAAAGTCATGCATACCATTCGGAGCCATCTGACACGACGTGGGAAGGTGTTATACACTCGAGACAAAGTAAGGAGGCGATCGAGGAGGAGTCATTCGGTGGAGGAGGCTTACCCCAATGAGTACAATGAACCCCAAAGGAAGAGAGGTGTTCCTTGCGTAACCCGCCCGCTCGAATCGATTATTTATCCAAGCAGGCACCACGCAGAAGCCAAAAGAAGGAGATACTGACAGCAGAGCACGAAGACCCAGCCAGCCACGATGCAGAGCAAGAAGGTGTATTGGTTGGATTTGCACCCTTGTCTTGGTCCGCCTAGAGCCGTGATAGGAAAAACAATTTATTTTAGCAGAATAATTTATAAACTCATATTTAAGCTTTAATAATGTTTTCTTTCGTTTTGCTTGTAATGAACTACGTTTGACCTGATTCCCTTAGTGGATACGTAGCGCCGTCTCGCCGGTCCCACACCTAGAAATTTTAATTTTCCCAATATTCGCTTGTAATGAACTACGTTCGACTGATTCCTCATGGGGATACGTGGCGCCTAAATCGGCCACACCATTAGAAACTTTCCTTTGCTTTGAAAATGACAAAGAATACACATAGCCTATAAGCAACTACATTGAGACCCATTTTAGGCCAAACCCCCTTTTCAAAACTGGGACAGACAGGGGTTGCAAGTCCAAACAAGCCAGGCACGCAGATATCAAGAACAAGGCAAAGAAAGTCAAATATGACTCGACCCCCCCCCCAACACTCACAAATTTTTCTTTGAGCGCAGGTCTTTTCATATTAATGTACGAGAAAGTGCAATACAAGCGTAAAATACGGCAAAAAGTTTCTTCAGATAGCGTATAAAGAAAGCAAAGAAAGGCAGAGGATGACAACAATCCAAAGTCCGCAGCAAAAGCAGCAGCAGCAGAAAGGGGCATCAACAATCAACAGTCAAAGTTCAGAGTTCCGCAACAAAACCCAGTGCATCAACTCGGGCATCAAGTCAAATTGGCAACCCACGATCGCACACAAAGAAAGGCATCATGGCAATTCGTCACCGCAACGTTCAAAGATGTCCGCAAAGACAACATCTCGTGGACGACATCTCTACCCATAAAATTGCACTTCTCATACGTAGTTATCATTTCATTTAAACGGTATACACTAACGCCTTTTCTCAAGCTTAGCTTGCGGGAGCATTCATTCTACGCGAGCAAAGAACACGCCCGTGCAACGACGTTATCAACACAGCATGTCTACGCAACGACGCCAGCAGCAACACGTCCAAACAACGACGTAATCAGCAAGTCCATGCAACACGCCCGCATAACGACGTAATCGAAGTCCATGCAACGACGCCAAGAAGAACATCGCCCGCATAACGACGTGATCGCAAGTCCACGCAACGACGCCAAAGAACAACACGCCCGCATAACGACGTAATCAAGAAGTCCACGCAACGACGCCAAGAAGAACACGCCCGCATAACGACGTGATCGCAAGTCCACGCAACGACGCCAAGAATAACACGCCCGCATAACGACGTAATCGAAGCCCATGCAACGACGCCAAGAAAGAATACGCCCGTGCAACGACGTTATCAAGACAAAGCAAGTCCAAACGACGCCATCATCGCGATATTACATCTACACACGCGAGCAAGGAACAAGTCCAAAACGACGCCAAGTCCAAAACGACTCGAGTCCGAGAACGACTCAAGGCCCAAGCCGACGCTTATCGACAACAAGTCCAAAACGACGCCATCATCAAGATATCACGCAGGACGATTTCTATACTCCCGAAATTGCATTTCTTACGCATGCTTTATTATTCGTCTTAGCGCTTATGCACTAACTCTTTCTTGAGCTTTAGTACACGTGGGACGATTGCAGTGACAACGATCCGCATTCACGATCGCAACACGTCCGCAAGCGGCGAAATCACAAAGATTTGCAAAGATCGCATCAACACAGCAGGAATCATATTATTGCAGGATAACATTTTCTATTCACAGTTAAATTGTTTTAAAAATTATTTTGCCTTAACAGCATGCACTAACCGCTTGTTCAAGTCTTAGCACGCAGCGGCAGGAGCACAACGTGGATTTTCTCTTACAAATAACCGGCAATCTGTTGGGGCCAACCTTCCCAACGATCGCGTAAGCGCCTCAGCGTCGGTCCACTCGCTTCCACCGTAGAACCCAAAGACCACAAGCCATAGCAAGACACCCTGTGTTCAAGCCGCTTATTTTCTTTTACTTTGCACCATAACCCGTGTCATCATAACTCGACATCGACATTTTTAAGCCCGCATTAGCCCGCTCGTGTTTTGACCATGGTAGCTCAAAGTTGTCGCCATAACTCGACATCTGGGACATCTTGAGTCCGTTAGCACGCCTCGTGTTTAGACCACGGTAACCCAAAGGTCGCCATAACTCGACATTGGGACGCTTTTTGATTTTGTGTCACCTTTATCTACCGCGGCATTTTTGCAATGAAGATCGAGACAAAATTGGCATGAGTCAACGTCTTTGTCCAAGATTCTTCCATCATCTCCATACAAAGAGGGACATCCGTTGACACCCAATTTTGAATTCTCCCGTCCAGCCATTAACTATAAAATTACACTAATTTTGCAAAATAATTTTAGGATTTTTATAATAAAATACAACAATAAAACATAAATACATGCATAAATAATTAATAATGGCATCGCGTCTTACGTAAAGTCTTAAGCATTTAGAGTTCCGCACCCGCATTAATTAACTTTAAGCTTTGTCGTAATTCTTAAATAATTAATAAATGCATAATTTAGCGATAACGTCGTGTCAGGTAGCATAGCCGCATTTATTGGTAATCATTTGTAACTTTAAAATCAATTTTAATCTAATACATGCATTTAATAGCGTCGCATTCATAAAAGCTTTAAACAATTCTTAAATATCATACTTGCATTAGCATTCAAATAATTTAATCTAAAACTCAATGTAATTTAATTTTGCAATAATACATAATAATAAGATTTTTAAAATAATAGCGTCGCATTCTAAAGCATTAAGCATTAATTAAACAACACGCCCGCATTTATTATCGTAATAGTTTTATAACTCGAAATTAGACTAATTTAGCATCTAAATAATTAGACTAATTTAGCATCTAAATAATTAGACTAATGTAGCACCTAGATAATTTTAAAGCGCCTGAAAAATTTAATCACAATTTATTAGGTTATCACTAATTAATTAATACACTTGCCTAGAATTAATTAGCTAATTAATTAACTAGCCTAAAAACTAATTAAACTAATTAAAACTCTTAATACTAATACCTTTTTAATTAATTAACTCCTAATACCCACTAACTTAATACCCAACACCCTAATAACTACCCAGCCCAACACCCCTTTAATTCGTCGACCCGCGACCCGCGAGGCCCAACCCGCAAGCCCTTATTTTTCCCTTATACCAGCAGCCCACAAATACCCTCACTTCACCCTCTCCATCACAAAAACCTAACGAACCCACAGAGCACTAAACCTAAAAGGCAGCCGCCTTCGTCGCCGAGATTCTCGCCTGAGAATCCGGCGACCTCTTTTCTTTTCCTTTACCTTCGCACCCAGTCAGCTCGCACTTGCCATAACCAAACCAAAATCGTCCCAATAATAACACCCAGATCAGTACCAAAAATACACCATAAATCGTTCTAAAATCAGTACCGAATCAAGCACGAATTAGCCTTTATTACTTACCTAACTTGGAACCCCAAATATGGCTATATAAGGCGCATGCAAAAGGTTTAAGAGGGGAGTTCAGTAGCAAGAATGGACAGAGCATCGGGAATTAGGGTTAAGCACCTAGACCATTAGCACAGCAACAATAGGAAGTCCGAACCCCTTTTTTTCAATTCCAGCCCAAAAATCAGCAAACAAACATTGCCTTTCTATTCGCATCGCAAACCCGAAACCCGTCGAGCGAGTCGACGACTTGATAAGCTGCCCCGGGTCGCTGTCCGGAGAAGGTAAACTCGTCTCCTTTCGTATTCTCGTCCAATTTGTGTTTCATGACATGTGCAGTGATTATATGTTATTTAACTGTGTTGTTTTGACTTTGTTTAAGTTATCCGAGATTTAGTGATGGCTACTGCCGGTACTTGGATCTTTCGATTTAATATGCTTAGCCATGAAGTCAGTGTTATGTGTTTCTGTGTTTGACATAAGCTAAGTGAGTTAGTTTGTATCGAGGCGTAATCAGTTAGTCCGTGGAGAATCTTGAATGTCTTCCTTAAACCAATGCACAAATCTGTGTTGTATGATATAAACTCGGATTAGTCAATGTTATTTCATTATGGATCAGATTGTAGATTGTTCAAACCAGGGCCAAAATCCTAATATGTCTATCAAAGTTCATCTAACCTTAGGTGATATAAATCAATGTGATACTTGTCTTTGTTTGTTTTCTAGCATGATTTATGTACTACTGTGAGATTACGTGAGTTATATCGCCAATATGTAACCTGACTGGAACCTTGTGACCATTGTCCTAAGGAAATCTGTGTTAGCCTAGTTGGGTCTTGCTATCTGCCGGCAGTTAAGCCTGTTTAAATACTATTTGGAATGATCTCTTTGATTGTTAAGGGGTCTAGCATGCTTACTAAATCAGTCCATTAGTTTCTAAGTGAACACTTCCCTGCGCTGAAAATCTGAGCTATGAAAAAGGGCATATATGCTTCTATTTCATCCTGAAAATGCCTATCTACTATCTTTTTAAATAAACTGGAAATATGCATGTTTGGTTCCTGATTTCCTATCCATCGCTATTTATATTTTAAGCTATGCATGATCTTTCTACAATCTCTGCATATTTGTAATTCCCCTGTTTGGACGAATATTTGCTTTGTTTGGTCTAACTGTCCACTGTGTGTTGTCTTGATTACCTGCACTTCTTGTCCACTGTATGCATCTGATTGTAATATTCATACACATCGCGATCTAAGTATGTCATCCCTATTTGCCATCCTAGGATATTTATGGGCTTAGCTCATTCTTTGTCATCTCGTTGATTTACTCTGTATTCTTGCAACATGTTGAGCCCAACCCACTGTTTATCCTTTTCTTACTTCATTGTGTTAATTTGAGCCAATAAAAATAGTTGGAATTAGTCTACTCTTGCTAGTATATTTTAATTACATAGATGAGTTTAGATATCCTGTAACTAGTATATTTATTGTCCCTTCTTCTCTCCCTTTGCATAAAGCCCATCACTTTTGTTCAGCTAAATGGTAAGTCCAGTACATTTCAACCCTAGCTAATTAGACCAAGGAGACCAAGGTCTAATAACATATAGCTTTCATGAGTTATTTTACTTATGTGTACAAATTCAAGGTTTCATTTCTGTTTTTTATACTCTGCCTTATTGCTGTGTCCGTTATTCTGGTTTGGTTTTGAACATGTTTACATGCATTCGGGGCCTGTTATGATCTGCAAATCTCTTAATAAAAGAATTTTATTTCTCCTCTCTGTTTATCCCTCCATTTCATATGCATAACCTTGTCCTCCTTCGTCCTGTTTCGATTCCTATTTTTAGAGACTGATAATTAAATGTTAGCTAAAATACGCACATTCATATTATTTGGACATATACTAATCTTTATCTTCTTTTATTCTTGCATGAGAAACGGAGCAACAAAGAGTCTCATAGCGAGACTCATCGTAGTAAACGCGTGAAAGCCCATACCTATGTGCATCTGTGTTTGTGCCAGAAATTCCCAGCCGCCGGCGAAAAGACATCGCCTCTCCTTCGAGTTACCATTGTTAATTCATATCCTTCCCTATTCATTTGTTGTAATTAATTGTCTAACGCTACATTAATTATTAGAACACTTAGAATAATTGAATTTAATCAATAAATTAGCGAGTAGTTGGATACTAGAAATTTGCTTCCTTTAAGTTAATTATTTTAGGATTGCCACGCATGACTAAACTTGTCAAATGATCACCGTCTTTTGCCTTTGGGCCACATAAATCAAATTTTCAAGTAGGCATACCTTTAGCTTATAAATTAGTTCTCACACTTATTTATAAATAAAAGTAAATGAACACTTTTAAACTCATGTAGCACAAGTCCTTTAAATCCCCTATAAAGTGCATGCATCTATGATAAATCAATTTTACACCATCTTTATAAATAATATAAATACCTTTAGCACCCTAGCATCTTTTCCATTTAAGCACCCCTTGACCTTTTGAAATCTTTAAGTCTTTTAAACATTTTAGCCCTTTTATTATTTCCTAAACATTTTACTAAGCAGGTGTAGCTTTTATTTTTGCATTTTTTAAATAATTACCCTAGGTTTGGCAGGACAACCGCAAGTTAGCGGATCTTAGAGGGTGCCTAACCCCTTCCCTCTAGATTAATAAAGAACCCTTACCCAGAATCTCACTAAGTTTAGCAGACCATAAAATGGAGTTAATGTTTTACTATAAACTAGTTAAACATTTAGGTGTCCTAATTCACCCCAATTAATTAGGTGGCGACTCCGCGAACCCTTTAGCATTTTAGCACCCATTTAAACTTTAGCACCTTTTGCACTTTTAGCCTCTTTTGCGATTTTAACATCCCGTTAGCATTTTTAAACCCTTTTAAACCTTTTTATTATTTTATTATTCATTCTCTAACATTTGCATTTTTTAAAGCAGGGCTCGCTTATTTAGAATGCCGCGGCCGAAAAGGGGCGCGACACCAGCATCAACACGTCCAGGCAACGACGTCATCAGCATTGCGTCTACACAACGACGCCAGCAACATTATGTCCAGGCAACGACATCATCAGCATTGTGTCCAGGCAACGACACCATCAGCATTGCGTCTACGCAACGACGCCAGCAACAACACGTCCAGGCAACGACGTTATCAGCAACACGTCCAGTAACGACACCATCAAGATTGCGTCACGCAACGACGCCAAAGAAGAAAGACGCCCGTAACGACGTTATCAGCACAGCAAGTCCGAAAACGACGCCATCATCAGCATATCACATCTGCACAGGGACGATTTTTCTCTGTTCTCAAAAATTGCATTTCCTCTCATTCATGCTTTATTCTGTCTTAGCAGTTATGCACTAACTCTTTCTTGAGCTTTAGTCTACAGGTACATTTGCAGCAAGGACGACATGTCCGCGTTCACAATCGCTACACGTCTGTCCACGGTCGAAAAATCACAGCATTGTAAGAATCGCATCAACACAGCAGGCATCACATTTTGCAGGATAACCTTTTCTACTCACAGTCACATTGTTTTTAAAATGATGCGTCATCATTTTGCCTTAGCAGTTATGCACTAACTCTTTCTTGAGCTTTAGTCTGTGGGCAATTGCGCAGCAAGGACAACGATCCGCATTCACAATCGCAACACGTCCGCAGCGGTGAAATCGCAACATTTGCAAAGATCGCATCAACACGTGAGCATCATATTTTTGCAGATAACCTTTTCTACTCACAGTTGCATTACTTCAAAATTATGCGTCATCATTTTGCCTTAACAGTTATGCACTAACCGTTTGTTCAAGTCTTAGCATGCAGAGCAGGAGCACAACGTGGATTTTCTTACTAACCGGCAATCTGCCGGGGCCAACCTTCCCAACGACGCGCGTAGCCGCCTCAGCGTCGGTACACTCGCTTCCACACCACCGTAGAACCCAAAGACCACAAGCCATAGCAAGACACCTGTGTTCAAGCCGCTTATATTCTTTTACTTTTAACACCATAGCCCGGTCATCATAACTCGACACCGACCTTTAAGTCCGCGTTAGCCCGCCTTGGTGTTTTGACCATGGTAACCCAGTGTCGTCATAACTCGACACTGGGACAGCTTTGAGTCCGCATTAGCCCGCCTTGGTGTTTAGACCATGGTAACCCAAAGGTCGCCATAACTCGACACCGACGCTTTTTGATTTTCGCCACCTTGTCTACCGCCAACATTTCGCACTGCGAAGATCGAGACAAAATTGGCTATGAGTCAACGTCTTTGTCCGAAGATTCTTCCATCATCTTCATACAAAGAGGGACATCTGTTGACACCCAATTTTGACCCTCCCGTCCAGCCATTAACCATAAAATTACACTAATTTTGTAAAATAATTTTTTAGGATTTTTATAATAAAATACAACAATAAAACATTAAATACAGGCATAAATAAATAATTTAATAATGGCATCGCATCTTACGTAGAGTTTTAAACACTTAGAGTCCCGCGCCCGCATTAACTAACTTTAAGCTTTGTCGTAATTCTTAAATAATTAATAAATGCATAAAATAAATAATTTAGCGATAACGTCGTGTCAGGTAGCATAGCCGCATTTATTAGTAATCATTTGTAATTTAAAATCAATTTTAATCTGATATATGCATTTAATAGCACCGCATTTATAAAGCTTGAAACGATTCTTAAATATCGATTTGCATTCAAAGATTTAAGTAATTTAATATAAACTCAATGCAATTTTAATTTAACTTCGCAATAATGCATAACAATAAGATTTTAAATAATAGCGTCGCATTCTAAAGTATTAAGCATTAATTAAATAACGCGCCCGCATTTAGCACCTAAATAATTAGACTAATGTAGCACCTAGATAATTATAATAAAGCACCTAATTAATTTAATCACATTTGTTAATTAATTAATAATACACTTACCTAGAATTAACTAGCTAACTAATTAATTAACTCCTAGAATTAAATACCTAATTAAAAGACTAATTAATAACTAACTACCCTTAATTAATTGACCCAGCCCTTCCCCTGAATAACCCGCAGCCCAGCAAATCTCTAGCCCATCTACCCGCAAGCCCTTCTCTTTCACTACCCACAGAAGCCCAAACCCGTCGCCCGACCCACGTCTTTATTACCCGCAAGCTCAGCCCAATCCATTTTCGCCTCAGCCCTTTACATTCCCCCGATCGTCCTCAACAAAAACAAAACCCACGAACAGCAACCCTAAAATGTAAACCGCCGCACCTCTCAAACCTCGCACCCCCCCATCACCGCACCTTCCCTGCCGTGATTCTCGCCTGAGAATCCGGCGAATCGAACCCAAATCTTCCTAAATCGCAACTTACCATAACAAATCGATACGAAATCTCGTCAAGAAATCACACGAATTAAGCACGAAATCTCAGCACAAATTAGCCTTTATTACTTACCGAACTTAGACCCAGACGATGAGCTATAAAATCAAGAACGATTAGGCATGCAAAAGGGGGGGATAGCAAGAACACAGAGCAGAAACGGGGAGGGCACAGTAGAGTCTAGTCGAAGAACACAGGGTAACACAGCACCCAGACCTTTAGTTTTCATAAGAACAGGAAGTTCGAGTCCCTTTCTTAGTTCCAGCAAAGAACCCAGCACCATAAACTTTGCCCTTCTATTCGCATCGCAAACCCAAAGTCCGTCGAGTGGACCGACGACTTGATACGCTGCCCCGGGTCGCTGTCCGGAGAAGGTAAATCCTGTCCTCTTTATGAAATTCTGATTTCGTATTCAATTATGTGAAGCTTGTTTTATCCTGATTGCTGTTGTATCGTGTATATTCGTATTTGTTGTCTCAATATGTGGGTATTCTGCCTTCTAAGCATTCGTCGAATGAAGGTCTGAAATATGGTATGTTAAATAACTAACGTAATAGATGCGAATGTATGTGTATGCTTGGTTTAGTTATTAGTCGTCGCTAAGATACGCCATCGTGCAAAGCAAATTTGTTCATGTTGAAAATGGTTGCTAAGTAATGGTCCTGCTTTGATATGGTTTCCTTTAGATTATAACTCTTGGTCACCAAAACACAATATATGAATGTATTCGCATCCCGCTGGCAGCGATGTAATTCCCGGCTTATTTTACGTATGTATTCAAATTTGATCTTCATGTCTAAAACCGCTCGATGTTATCGTAATTATTTACTTATCGGGTAAGATAATGGATAGTAAAATACTCATTGATGTTTATGGCTTGCCGAATTGCTTTACTAGCTAATATTTAAATATGAGATATATACAAATGTTGAAACACACTCATCAGACATCCGAATATATCATGACCCAGTCTCATTTGTATGAATCCATCCTAGTAAAATATGTAGCTTATGCGAATTACTCATGTGCAACCAAGCATGTTTAGTCTTTTCCAATTGAATGGATAATACTTAACGACTTCGCCTTTAGTCAGAGCACGATGTCTATTAGTTGTGGCGCGACAAATGTCCGATCATGGAATTACTTAAAACTTTGTCAAGGTCAATGGGCACTTTCCTAATGTTTGATTATGAGAAAGTATGTGCTTAGTTAATCTAGGATCAGTTGCTAAATGTATGTCTAAATTATTAATTGCTAAAATTCTTAAGTTGATTATCCACAAAGATATGTAATTCGATACTTATGAAATATTTGGATTGTTATTCCTTTGGCCCATCGCTTGTTCCTATGACCTGTGACAATAGGATAAAAGAAATAGTCAATATATCTTCCCTCTCTCTGTCATGCCTTATACGCAAAACCAATCGATGTTAGATAGTCCCTAAACCAATGGTCTTAAACAAGAAACCATGCTAGACTCAATTTGATCGATCACATCGCTTTGTCGGGTCGAATCTGGAATTTGCAGATTCTGAGCATCCCCAAATAAACGAACATGTTTTGTAACTGCTCACCTAAATATCTAGCCTCAACCCGCCCACCCCTGTGTGTTTAAAGGAATTCATTCTAAAAGGGTATACTGTACATACAAGCAAGAGTATATCCAAATATACTCCATGTATGTTACCCTTGTAGTTGGCTTTTCTTGGTGTTCGTGATCAGTTTTAAATCCCTGATAACTGGTACCTGTTTCGTTTTGGTCTATAAGTAATTAACCGCCTCCCGCATGTTGATTTGTCCTTACTTTAACCGAAATTGCATGTTTGGGTCGCATGTTTATTCCGTGCTCGCTTTTTCTTGAATCCGAATGAAATTACTAAAAAAATGTGTTAAAATTCTATGTTGATATTCATTTATTATTCGTATGAAAATTTGGACATATACTAATCCTTATCACTTTCTTTTTTACATGAAATGCATCGAGCAAAAATGAAGAGTCTCCGCAAGACTCATCACAAGCTACTTCAAATGGCAACTGCCTACGTGCATCCGCTGTCGCGCCCCGCTTCGTAAATTCCTAGAAAAACAAATAGATGCGTCATCCGCAGAAAGAGCACTCTTAAATCCCATCCTCTTTACTCACTATTCATTCATTTATCCGATTATTGTAATTTAATTACTCTATTTCGTAATATTTAGGATATCTAGAACAATTAAGTTTCAAACATATAAGGTGGGAAGTAATTCATAATCGTAAATGCACTTCTACTTTATTTGTCCTTTAGATCGTTGAGCATGCCTAAATTCAGAAAAACGATTTAAATGATTTAACTTGCATCATAAAACCAACATTTTGTTTCTTATTAAAATACAGATCTCTCCTAAACTCTCAAAAATCGTCTTAAAGCATTTTATATAATATTACGCGCAGGTTAAGCAAGATTAATTTAGCTAGTAGCATACCTAACTAAATAACCTTTGCATAAATACATAATTAATCCGTAAAGCACCTTCCTAACATTCTTTAGCATTTCTAGCCCTTTTAGCACTTTTAATCGCCCTTAGCATTTAACACCTTTAGCACATTCCGCCCTTAATATTTTAGCACCTCCTAGCATTCTTTTGTACTTTAGTATATTAGCACTACTTTCAAAGACTTTAGCTTTAGCATTTTTAGCACCTCTTTTAGCATTTTGCACTTTTAGCACCTTTATTTTTAGCACCTTTTACTTTCAAAATTAATCTTTAGCACTCTTAAGCACCTTTAGCCTTTAGCCCCTCTTAGCACTTTTAGCACCTTAAATATGCTAGCACTCCTTTGCACCTTTGACGCCTTTCTTTTAAGCTTTCTAAGCATGTTTTAAAACTTTAGCATTTTTAGCATTTTTAACCTTTTAGCACTATTAATATTTTAGCACCCTAGCACCACTTTGTTTACACTTAGCACTTTTAAATTGCTAGCACTTTTGTTAAGCGCCTTAACCTTTAATATTTTAGCATCTTTTAGACTTAAGCACCTTTAAACATTTTAACATTTTTAGCATTTATTTTATCTCCTAACATTTTATTAAGCAAGAGGAGCTTTATTTTGCATTTTTTAAATATAATAATTACCCTAGGTTTGGCAGGACAACCGCAAGTTAGCGTATCTTAGAGGGTGCCTAACCCCTTCCCTCTAGATTAATAAAGAACTCTTACCCAGAATCTCACTAAGTTTAGCAGACCATTAAAATGGAGTTAATGTTTTACTTCAAACTAGTTAAACATTTAGGTGTCCTAATTCACCCAAATTAATTAGGTGGCGACTCCGCGAACCCTTGGCATTCTAGCAACCCTTTAGCATTTTAGCACCCTTTTAAACTTTAGCATCTTTTTACACCTTTTAGCACCTTTTAATATTTAGCAACATCTTTAACATTTTAGCATTCCTTTTGCACTTTTTAGCACTTTATTTATTTTCTAACATTTGCATTTTGAGCAGGGTTCGCTATTTTAGAAAAAAATGCCGCGGCCGAAAAAGGGCGCGACATCATGTCAAAGGGGAAACAACCCGCTGAGGCTAAGGCAAATCTGATGAAAGTCAAAGGGAACTCAAACAAGAAGCGAAAGTTCCAGAAGGAAGGAAAGCCCCAAACAACTGAAAAGTTCAAGGGCATGGGTAATCATTGTGGTATAGTTGGTCACATAGTCAAAGACTGCCGCAAGCTCAAACGTAAGAATAAGGCCAAAGGCAAGGCCAAAGCTAACATCGTCGAAGACACGCTCGTAAACGATATGATTCAGGAGTTCTCAGTGGTGGTTCTTAAAGCAAACCTCGTTGAGAATCCGGTGCAATGGTGGTTGGACACAGGTGTCACCCGTCACATATGTTCCAATAAAGAAGTCTTCTCCACTTATACACCAGTCTCAGACAAGAAGTTGTTCATGGGAAATAATTCTTCTTCAGAGGTACTGGGGGTAGGAAAGGTGGTCCTAAAGATGACATCCGGGAAGGATCTGACTCTGAAGAAAGTGATGCATGTCCCAGAAATTCGTAAAAATCTTATTTCTGGACCTTTGTTAGTAAATCTTGGTTTTAGGCTAGTATTAGAGGCTAACAAATTTGTAATCACTAAGAATGGAACTTTTGTAGGAAAGGGTTCCGTCTGTGAAGGCCTTTTTAAACTTAATGTTGCACCTGTAATGTCTTCTGCTTCAACTATCAATAAAATTGCACCTTCTACTTACTTAATTGAGTCATCTAACTTATGGCATCATAGATTAGGACATGTTAACTATCAATCTATCCAAAGATTGATAAATCTGGAATTATTGCAATTTATCGACATAAATCATCAACGTAAGTGTGAGGTGTGCGTAGAGGTAAAACTTTCCAAGAGTTCCTTTAGATCCGTCGAAAGGGATACCGCTCCTCTAGAACTTATACACACAGATATATGTGATTTGAAGTTCGCTCAAACTAGAGGGGGGAACAAGTACTTTGTGACTTTCATAGAGGATGACACAAGGTTTTGTTACCTTTACTTACTAAAAAGTAAAGATGAAGCCTTTGAAGCATTCAAACACTACAAAGCAGAAGTTGAGAATCAACTAGGCAGACGGATTAAAACTATCTGTAGCGATAGAGGGGGAGAATATGTAGCGCCTTTTGAGGAAATTTGTACCCAATCGGATATAGTTCATCAAACAACGACTCCTTACTCACCTCAATCAAATGGGGTTGTTGAACAAAAGAACCGAACACTAAAGGAAATGATGAATGCTCTACTTATCAATTCGTGCCTCCCTCAAACCATGTGGGGAGAAGTTGTTCTTACCGCAAATAGGATTCTAACAGAGTCTCACACAAGGGTAAAGACAAGACTCCATACGAGCTATGAAAAGGAAAGAAACCTACTTACAAGTATTTGAAGGTATGAGATTGGCTGGCCAAGGTAAAAGTACCTATGCCAAAGCAGGCCAAGATTGGACCTAAAACTGTGGATTGCATATTCATCGGATATGTCAATAACAGTAGTGATTAGCTCTTCATAGTACATAAGTCGGATCATCCGAATATTTATGAAGATACGATCATGGAATCAAGGAACGCATGGTTCTTTGAAGACACGTTTCCATACAAGGAAAACAACATAACCTCTCACAAACGAAGTTATGATCAAGCCTCTGAGGATCAAGAGGTAGATGACTATCTAAATCTGAACGGTTCAGATCTAGTGAATTCTGAAGTAGTTGATTATCCGGATTGCAGTAATCCAGATTCTCAGGACTTGGAAGATTCAGAGATTGAACCAAGGAGAAGCAAAATGTCCCGGAAGGACAAGTCCTTCGATCCAGACTTTGAAGCTTATTTGGTTCAGAATGAACCACAGACAATCGCCGAAGCATTGTCAACTCCAGAAGCACCTCTCTGGAAAGAAGCTTTAGAAAGTGAGATAGAATCCATCCTGCATAACCACACCTGGGAGTTGGCTGAACTTCCCCCGGGACACAAACCATTGGGTTGTAAGTGGATACTTAAACGGAAGTTAAAGGCGGATGGATCTATAGACAAGTACAAAGCTAGGTTAGTAGTCAAGGGCTATCGCCAAAAGGATGGCCTTGATTACTTCGACACCTACGCTCCGGTGTCAAGAATGACATCCATACGTATGTTCATAGCTATCGCCGCCTTGCAGGATCTTGAAATACATCAAATGGATGTTAAGACAACCTTTTTAAATGGTGATTTGGAAGAAGAAATATATATGGACCAACCCGAGGGGTATGTGATTCCAGGACAAGAGACAAAAGTATGTCGGCTTGTTAAATCGTTGTACGGGCTGAAACAAGCCCCTAAACAATGACACGAGAAATTTGATAGTACTCTATTATCAAAAGGGTACGCCATTAATGGAGGTGACAAATGTGCCTACATGAAAGGAAATGTCGAATCCTTCGTCATGATATGTCTATATGTAGACGACTTGTTGATCACTGGGAGCAGTTCTGGGATAATCCTAGAAACTAAGAACATGTTAAAATAGTGTTTTGACATGAAAGATATGGGCATTGCAGATGTCATCTTAGGGATCAAGATCTCTAAGACATCTAATGGACTGGTCTTATCTCAATCTCACTACATCGAGGATGTACTGAAGAAATTTGAGATGTTAGAAAGTTCACCGGTATCAACACCAATGGATATAAGTCAAAAGTTTGACAAACATCTTGGTAAGCCCGTACACCAGGAGCGATATGCGCAGGTGATTGATATTCTGATGTATATCACAAACTGCACTCGACCTGATATCGCTCATGCAGTCAATAAATTGGCTAGGTTCACTCGAAATCCAAGTGAGGATCACTGGAAAGCATTGAACGGGGTACTACGGTTCCTAAGGTTCACGATACATTTCGGGTTACACTATTTAAGATATCCAACAGACTAGAGGGTACAAATGCAAACCGATATCCGATAATGACGACTTCAAGTCCACCAGCGGATATATTTTTACAATCGGTGGTGGAGCTGTGTCCTGGAAATCCTCTAGACAAACTCTTATTGCCCGATCCATGATAGAGTCAAAATTTATCACTTTAGATAAAGCGGGAGAGGAAGCTGAGTGGCTTCATGGTTTTCTAGAGGATGTCCCATGTTGGGATCCCGTGTCTTCAGAATGATCCATCGCGATCGATCGGCTCTAGGAAGGGCACGAAGTTCAATATACAACGGTAAGTCTCGTCATATTCGACGGAGACATGAGTCCGTTAGGCAGTTGATCACCTCGGGTATTATTTCCATTGATTACATAAAATCTAAGAAAAATATCGCAGATCCCTTGACGAAGGGAATACCCAAAGATCAGTTGTTCTGCCTGTCTAGGGGAATGGGCTTAAAACCCAAACAATAAGAACCGATATAGTGGACACCCAACCTTACATACTGAAGATCCCAGGAATAAGGTTCAATAGGAAAACTGAAATGTAAAGGTTCCGTGAGCGCTTCGGTGGAAGCAAGAGCACTTTGGATAATGTGTCTTTCTTAAGAAACATAATCCAAGGCCGTTCCCGTGATAGACAAAAAGTGCTACCTGTAAGAGGGGTAAAGGATAAATTTCCAAACCTTTAGTGATCCTCAATAATTGAGGTTAGGTTGGGGAAATTTTTAATGGTTCCTAACATTTGTGTAGCGGGGTATTATAGGATACCTTGTAGGAGATCACCTATTTAAGTGCGAGGACAGACCGCCTCAAATGAACGCACTTAAGAATCCAAGGGTGTCCACGACCCAAGACGGACAAAACTCTAGAAAGATTGAGTAGGAAAGGTGTTGTGTTGGTACCATTGTCTTAACATATACTAAACACTGACGGTTCAAGACATCACGTTCACCGCGCAGTAAATATGTCTGATGATATTATACAATGGAAGGTTCAAAGCTCCGGCTACCTCTCCAGATGCAACATCGATCCGCCGAGTGATTGCTTGAAAGGCACCATGTGCGTGCGCCAAAATCTCTTCCAAGAGGGGATTGTTGGAAATTTACTAAATGTGAAATAAATTAATCCTATTAATTATGACTCGAATAATTTGGCCCCCGCACGTCGGAAACATGGTTTCCACACACGTGCACATAAAGTGGCAAGGAACGTAATTTCCTTAAATGGAAGAGATATGGGTACGTATACGAATTGTTTGAGACATAAGAGAATAGACGATTATTGGCCAAATAACAATGGTTTCACATTGGTAAACGAAGGGAAGACATGTGCAATGTGTAGAAGATGAAATGGGTCTGAAAATACCGCGCCAGATCGCAGGCTACACGCCAAAAACGCCCGAAACTCTTCGGTTTCGCGCGGCTCCACTGCGAGGGCCAGCGATGATCAGTGTATTTTATATACACCTTTTGAGTCAGTTTTAGTTATATTGTCCCGTTTTGCACATATAAGTGTCGTATTAGGATAGTTTTTCTTTCTTTTGAGTCAAAGTGGTTAAAATGGTCAAATGGCGGAAAAAGAGCATAAAGAGGGCAAAAGAGGAGATGCCAGAGCCGAAAACAGAGAAAGTGGCGAACGAGGGCGAAATCGGCACTGGCGCCTCGCCGCTAGCGTGGGCGCGCGCCAGATTCGTAAAGGCGAAGACTGGCATGGCGCCTCGCATGCAGATGCAGGCCGCGACGCTAAACATCCGAGGAGCTACAAAGATACTGCACGCCTCGGCGCCAGATAGCAGGTGGCGCGCAAAACACCCGACGGATTGCAGAACTTCCGTGGCGCGCTGTCGCAGGCGCATGGCGCGACGCTGAAAATTAGGTTTTGGACGAATTTACGCCAGCTGAAGGAAAAGAGAGAGGCGGTTTGTTCTATAAAAGGAGAACCCTAGGCGCTTTTGAGGTTCCCTTCTGCACAACTCAAGACTTTTGCTTGAGATCGACACCATTAGTTTAGTAATTTCTTTTCCTTTCTTGTTCTTTATTTCGCCAGCATGATGAACATGGAATTAGTTCTTGTCATCTTTATGGCTAGGAACTAATTCTCTTATAGGCTTTCTATGTTGAATTGCTTGAAACTTATGTTATAAATTAATGCACGCTTATGGTTATTATTCTTATTGTGAGATCTATCCAATAATTGAGTTGAATTCTTGGTAATTAATTGACAACTAATTATCACTATATGATTTCTAATCGATTCAAAAGGGGATTGTGAATACTTTGTAAGTTGGGTAGACATTCTTGATTGGGGATGAAAATACCTCAATTATTTATGTAAGCGTTGATGAGAGGCTTAACAACCCTAATTTTGCACATTGTGCGTGACGATACCAACTAGGTTTTTATTCTTAATCCTCCTATAAAGTTACCCTTATCACCGAAAGGTAAGGAACGACATCGGGTTGAGTGTTTATATAACCCTAACGGAGTATAAAACGATTTCAGAAACCCGCTTTCTCCAAAAGAAGAATACCATAAGTAATGCATTAGTAAGTAGCATAAGCGGATAGTGAGGATACATAGAAGCCCTATTCTCATCACTCCTGAAGTAAATCTTTATACTCTAACTATCTTTTATAATTCTTAGTCGTAAACAACCAATCAATCATTAATCCACCAAATAGATACTAGAAAATAGATAATTGGTACTTGAACCCTAATCCTAGAGGACGATATTCGGTCTTATCTAAGACTATACTACTTGATACGATAACGTGCACTTGCGTTTAAGTGTGTGCATCTTAACGCGATCACCAAAAACGCCTAAACTATTCAAGTTTCGCCACGCGCTCCACCTGCAGGCTACCGCGCCAACTCTCAGGAGTTTTGGCGCCACAGCGTTGCGGACGTTTCAGACCGTTGGAAGATGGACGAAAACTATTTTTGGGCTGACTTTGGAGCATTAATTCTCTATTATATGCCTCATGAATTCATCAATTATTTGGCTAAATTATTACTCCACATTCATGGTCATTACTTGTGTCACGACCCAACCCCGGGGTCGCGACTGGTACCCTACCGGGGTACCCTGTCAGGTATATATCAGAGAATAGCAGCGGAACATACATAACACATAACTTATAAAAAGGGTAAACATCACTGGCCAGCCGATAAGGCTGCTTTCCATAAAACATACTTAAACAAAAGTATAGTAATACAACTGGTTCTCATAGCCCAAAACATATATGTGACCACGCACTTACAGATAGCAATCGTATGGATAGGCCCGCCATACCCCTGAATGTACAAAATACCTATAGCATCAGGGAATATCCGTACCAATAAACAAGCTTCCGGAGGAATGGAGCTTCTGACACCGAAATAGTGATCCTAAAAACGAGGATCCTCAATCTGCTTACCCTTACCTGCGACATGAATGCATCCCCCGAGGAAGGGGGTCAGTACACAATATGTACCAAGTATGTAAAGTCGAAAATCAGTAATAATGATATCATAAGTCTAAAGGTAAGTCGAGTCATGGAAGAAAATCAAATACCTTTTCGTGCCTTACTAACAATGAGAGTGACAAGTATATATATAATACTGCATAAAATAGGGGCCTTAGGATCAAAACAGGGTACCTCGCCCGTAGTATCAATAAGCACCCCTACTCCTGGGACTATTTCACCCGCATAGGTCCTGTGGACCCGCATGGGACTATTTCACCCGCATAAGCCCATAAGGACTCGCATGAGGTATTCCTCGCATCGTGGGTAGCAAATCCACGGAATTGGTGGTATAACGATCTTGGGGACTTTCCTCGATATACTCTACCCCGGCGATGGTATAACGATCTTGGGGCTTGCCTCGATATACTCTTACACCGGCGGATGGTATAACGATCTGGGCTTGCCGCCGGATATACTCTACACCAAGAATGTGGTATGACGATCTTGGGGCTTGCCTCAGACATACTCTACCCCGAGTAGGTGGTATAACGATCTTGAGGCTTGCCCCTCAGATATACTCTTACCCTAGCTCAAACTGTCATCATATCATAATCATAAATAAGTTAAGAAAACTTATAACTTTTTATTAGTCTTGTTCATATACCCTCTCATTTTAGTTTACTTAAGACACTTAATCATATCTTTAAAAAAAGAACACAGGGAGTTTAACCCAAGTACTACATGCTTCAATTCTTTTAAAAATGACTCTTCTTTATACATAAAACTCTTGGGCAATTGATGCCTTAAAACCAATTTGCCTCTTCATATACTTATCTTACTTAGAGTAAATCTCTTCTCATTAACCTTTTATGAAGCTAATAAACCAACTTCCCATAAAGTTGTTATATTAACTCTACACTTTAGTAAAATCATATTTTTCCCCTAACTAAGGGACTTATACATTCTTAAAACGAAACAAGTCATTATATACTTAAAACAAGTAAGAATGCCAAATCTTGTACGTCTACCGTACTACATAGTTTCATTTATTCATGCTCAAGAGATAGGAAAACTTCACATACCTTTTTGATCAATCCACTTGCTAAGTCCAAACTACCGCAAGTAATATGTCAACCTAAAATAACCATGATACGTTTATTAACCTCTACTTTCAATGTAGAATAATCTAAACTCAAAGCTACTAAATTCTATGGAAAATTGGGCAGCATTTCCTTTGTTTCTACATACTTTGCCACCTTTCTCAAGGCCGAATTTATCATCCAAACGCCACATTTAAGGCTCAACAATCCAACATTTCAAAGGGGATTACACACCTAACTTGGGTGTGTAAAATTCTGCCCCATAAGGTATAACAATTTACTTAACAATTCCAAGGTGGTTTTTAGGCTACAACATGCTCATAATCTCTTCTTAACCAATTCCTTCACATTCAAACCATAGTTCTTATACGAATGAGTCTAAGAGCATTATTTACTACCACAAGTTCTTTCTTCTTAACATGCAACACTAAAAACTAATTATAAAGGAGGAACCATTACCTTAGAGCTTTAGCCAAATTTATTCCAACAATTTTGCTAGTCTCCTTTCCAAGATTACCACCACAACAACCTTCACAAGCTAGCCACAAATTTCCTTCTTGCCTTTTACTTTTCAGATTTCTCCTAAGGCTAAAATATCTCTTGGAATTTTAGAGAGAAGTGGGAGCTTAAGCTTTAGAGAGAGATAGAAATTGGAAGATGACCAAGTCTTCAAGACTTGGTCAATATATTGCATGCAAGAAATCAGATGGGGGCACCTCCCAAGGTCTTTTAAAAGAAAAATGACTTTTCCTAAGTTTTTCCGCCTAAAATCCCGCCGCGCGCCACCGCTTCCTCCGCAACTTCTGCGAACTTCCGCCGCGGCCGCTTCCCGGCCGCGACGCAACTTCAGCGGCCCTCGATTTTCGCGCCATGCCTCGCATCCGCGCCGCGCCTCGCCGCTTTGCCCAAAACACATTTATGTCCGATCACAAGACCGAACTTGTAACTCTCATAACTTTCTACTCCGACGTCCTATCGACGAACGGTTGATTGCGTTGGAATCTAGACTCCACGAACTACGCCCTAGGCCTTTGAAACACTTAGGAACTCTCAATGTACCGGGTCATAACCCGCCTCAAAATTGACTAAAACCCGTCCGGAATAATCCGTCAACCTATCCTTAGAAAATTTTAAGTCTTACATGCTTTCGTACGCTCTCATACGTAGGGTCAGAACTACGGGGTATAATAACTTGATCTTTATTGGCCATTACTTGGCTATGTGGAAGACCATCTTTTCTACAAGATAAAATGGAGCCTTGGGCTCATTTGCAAACACATCTTACACTTAATAATTCTCTGAAATTGTCTTCCTCTCTTGCAATCACAAACATTCAAAAATCTTTCTTCCAAAGCAAACACTTGAGTTCCCTTTGCTCATTTGTTTGATTGATGTTTTATCTTGGGTGATAAGTTGTCATTACAACCGTTGAAAGGATATACGGGGCAATATTATCTTAACGATAGATCAAGAATTTGGTCGACTCAGCAAACCCTTCTATTTGATCATTTTCAGCTTTATTACAATTTGTTGTTATTGTTATATTTCCATTTCCTTTATTTCCACACTTTGTCCCACGAAAGGTAACTTACTTTTTAATTTATCAACTAATAGTAATTATAAAGAAATATTTGTAATTTGTTTTTGCACTATCGAAACAGTTTAATCTACTATAATAGATAGCTTACAATGTTTCTTATGATCAATCAAATTTGTTTATAAAATATTATTTGACAGTAGTTTTTAAATGATCAGATTATATACGTAATTATTTTCGCAAATCAATATATATAATTTAAAATCTTATAAATTATAAAACTTGGTCAGCATCTACACACTCTATGGTTGGTGCCAAAATCTGCTTATGTGTAAAATAAAATAAAAAGTAGAGTACATACAAGTTGGTGAGCTTTTAAAAAAGTGGGGCGGCTTGGCCGGTGGCAACTCCCACGTCCTCACAATATTCTTCTTCATTTCTATATGGCCAACGTTTATCATGCCCTCTTCAATTCACCTCTTTTACATTTTCTTTTCCTTATTTTTGCTTTATTTTGAAGCGTTTTTTATTTTTCATTTGGAGTTCGATATTCGCATTATGACTAAATTAAATAAGCGTTTAGACATAAGTATTGTGAATTAAAAAAAAGTAGTATTTATTTTCAAAGTTAATAATATTTAAAAATTCGAATTGTATTTGAACATGCATACAAATTGGAGTTGTTATTAAATTTAGAGTGAAATTTGTGAAAACAACTTGTTGAAGTTTTTTGAATTCCGAAAAATTATAATAATTTTATGTCTAAAAAAATTTGTCGGAATAATTTTTTTTTAAAAAAAGTTAAAACTATCCATGGCCATACGGGCACTAAATTCACATTCGAATTCAAGCCGGAGAACTTCACATTAGGAAGGAGGATAAAGTGTTCCCTAATAAAAACAATTTTGTGCTAACCTAACACCTTAAATCAAAGATGAAGGAGTGTTTACCGATTCACTGCCATTCTTGTTGGTGCTTTATTTTTGAAGTTGCCTCTTGAGTAATGTGAAGTGAGTGATGATATGGGACAAGAATTAGGAATATGTCTTGAGTTGTCCATTTCAACAAGAATCAAATAATTCACGATGAATAAAGTAAAGATAAGCACACAATTGTGTTGTGCCTAAAAAACAAATTCCAAAGTTATAGTCTATTATTATTCAAATAGATTCAACTTAACTGGTAAGCTTATTGATAGAGCCGTTAACATTTTTAGAAAGAGAAATTAAAACAATCCAGATTGAGAAATCAAGTACTTCATCGCAAAGTATTTGATATTTTTTTCATTTCAAAATTCAAATTAAATGAACTTTGACTAATATTATAAATTAATTTTTCAACGGAACTGAATTAGGGTTGCGTATCTGATAGTTCGGGTTTGATTGTTATCAGTTAAACTTATTGGTTATCGATTTATAGATATGTTAAACCGTTAAGATATCAGTTGCTGGGTTATTGGTTAGTTGATTGTTGATCGTTATCGGTTCGATTATCGGTTTAACCGTTAAGATTTCACACAAAAAAAAATTAAGAACAAAGAATCCATTTTCAAAATTGAAAGTAGCTTTAAACAAAATTATCCAATTGAAATAGGGAGGACGTAAATAAACTTGGATAAAAAATGAATCAAGCGACATTAGTTACATTACACAACACAATAGTCCATCCAGTTGAAGCAAAATCTAAAGCATATGATCGAATTAGAAAACTCTTAAAGATATCAATTTGTGAAATCCAAGTAGGAGAATCTGACCAGTTTTAATGGATACAAGAGGAATAGAAGAGTAAAACATTGAAAAGAACTTCAAACAACTCAAATAAGTAATATTATTGCTACATCTTCCATACTAGACGCTCTGATGAAATTCGTGTTGTACTTTCTTGGCGATTTCTTCATAAGAAAGAATGATTGGTATAATTGTAATTAAATATGAAAGTCTAGTCAAGTGACTTTATATATGAAAGGGTATAATTGTAATTAAATAAATAATTACCGAATTATCGGTTCACCCGTTAACAAAAATGATCAAACCGAGATCCGAACTAATACCCTAATAATCATAGGACACCATCATACCCGAACCAATAACACATTAACTCGAATCATTAACCCAATAATCCAATAATCAGTTCGGGTTATTGGTTTAACCGTTAATATGTACAACCTTAAACTGAATGGTTTGTTAAAATAATTTTAAATTGGTACTCCATTCGTTTCAATTTAAGTGTCTTACTTTTCTTTTTGATCTGTCCAAAAAAAGTGTTTCTTTCTATATTTAGTAAGTTTTTCAATCACAAGTCAAGTTTAAAACCACAAGATTTAAAAGATCCAACACATCTTTAATTTTGGATCATAAGATTTAAAAATCTCCATTTATTTTTTAAATTTTATATCAAGTTATACTAAGACACTTAAATTGAAACAGACGGAATATTGTTTAATGACTTTACTAGAAAGTAAGGATAGGTAGGTGATTGCCTAGATGGGTCAATCATATGACCTGCTTTTATCCCGTAAGGAAATTGTCCTCCCCATAAAACTATAATTCATTCACACGCATGCCTATATCATTGCTTCTTTGCATCGGAAGTTCTCTTTTTTTTTTCTTTTCAGGAAAAAATACTTCATCTTCAAGTAAATCATCCTCCATAATATTAGTAAAAAATAATTTGAATTAACAGCATATCGGAACGCCTAATTCTTAATCATAAATTTCAACACGAGTCCCGCATATGGAGTTACTTTTATTAGAGAATACTTTATCTTTCAATGTGAAACTTTCTGACACAAATTCATTTGGGTCCACTATGAATACTAGATGCATAATGAAAATCCAAGAAAATGGCTAAACAAGGTATAATTATAGTGTTAATGTTATACGTTTAACATTCACCATTCTATCATGAAATATGCTAATAATTCATGGTATTGCACTCTCCTGTCAGAACAAGTATATTCACTAATATATGTCCTTTTAAATGCATTAATTAAATAAGATTATTGACCTTGCGAATTAAAAGATGAACAACACATATACACAAAGATAGGATCTAAAATTTCGATTCGTATAGAACTATTATACTTTTTGGCTTTATACATACATATCCTCTTAAATTTACCTACAAATTTATTTTAACGCTTAAATTACGACTTATTCCAATTGAGCACCTAAAAATATGATAAAGTGTTCTTATTAAACATTTTAGTTCAAATTTTGGAAAACAATTTGGGTATGAGCTCAAGCGTTTATTAGATAGAAGGAGTAGTTAAGGTAACCACTTTATCATGTGTTCAGGCCTGAGGTCTTACGGCTTATTGAGTTCGGATGAGTATATATTACATGAATCAATAATCTTTTATCCTTTTATTTCCTTTTAAAATTCTAAAATTTTCTATCATTTAGTTAGTGCTTTATTAGGAAAGATCATTTCATTTATTTATTAAAAAATGAATGTGGTCATGTGACTTAAATAAAGCAAATCCGGTGATACAGTATCTCCTACTGGAAAAGAATAAAAATACAATTTTTTACATGTGAATTGATCCTCAATTATAGACATGCAAATACATATCTAAAGTCACAATAAACTGATGAACAAGATGAACAGAGAAGTCGAGAAAGAAGAAGAAAGAAGAATGAAGAAAGAAGGAAGAGAAACATTGAAGAGTAGGTAAATTGTAGTTTCTTTATTATTCAGGATTGAAAACTTGATAGATTACAAGGTATTGAACCCTTTATATACGCATGCAAAGGATTAGATTTGAGTAATGAAAAAAAGGTAACTTCCTCTAACTTCTTCTTTTATTTCTTAACTTCTTTAGCTTTAGGTAGTTAGTTTGTTCTAACTAATTTCTTTTCTCTGTTACTAACTGTTTTTTACTTCTTAACAGTCCCCCTCAAGCTGGATATCGAAAAATATTGAGTAATCCAAGCTTGGAGCATATGTATTGATGTTGGGATCTATTTAGTCCTTTGGTGAATAAATCTGTTGGTTGATTTGTGGTGTTGATGTATTCAGTTTTGATTATCCCTTTTTGGATTTTTTCTCTCTTATAAAATGTAAATCTATTTCTATGTGTTTGGTTCTTTCATGAAAAACTAGGTTTGCTGCAATTTGCATTGCAGATTTACTGTCTGTGTATACTATTACTGGTTGTTTAATTTTGACCCCAATTTCTTCTAGTATCTCAAGCATCCATGTTAGTTCAGCAACAGTTCCTGCTAAGCTTCTATATTTAGATTCGGCTGAGCTTCTTGATATGGTTGATTGTTTCATTGATTTTCAGGAAATCAGTAAGTCTCCAAGTTTGACTATGTAGCCAGTGACTGATTTTCTTGTATTAGGACATGCTGCCCAGTCAGCATCACAATATGCAGTGATTGTTTCATATGATCTTCTTGATAAAAGTATTCCTTGTCCAGGTTGTAGCTTAATGTATTTTATAACTATGAGGGCTGAATTTAGATGTGACTTCTTTGATTGTTGTAGGAACTGACTTAATGTATGGACATTGTATGAAATGTTTGGTCTTGTCGCTGTTAAATACATCAATTTCCTATCAATCTTTGGTATAGTGTGATGTCTTCAGAATATCATCATCTGCCTTTGTTGTTTATTTGTTTATATCCTGCTGTTTTTGAATGAGATCATCATACTCTTTGGTGGTTAGTTTCACGTTGTAATCAATAGGCGTATTGATGGGTTTTGAGGCAGCTAGTCCAAGTTCAGTAATCAATTTCAGAGTATATTTTCTTTGATGCATTAAAATTCCTCTGTCTGACCTTACAAATTCTACTCCCATAAAGTATTTTAGCTCTCCTAAATCTTTCATCTTGTTGTAAAGATTGTTTTATCTCCTTAATTTGGGACAAGTGTTCTCCTGTAATCAGCATGTCATCCACATAGACTAGTACTGGAGTTAATCATTTTCTTGTCTGTCTTATAAACAGTGAATGGGCATACTGAGATTGTTTGAATTTCATCTGAACTAATTCTTCTGTGAGCTTGAAGTTCCACTGTCTTGGTGTTTGCTTGAGTCCATACAAGGATTATGTTAGTCTACACACTTTCTCCCTTGACTAATGAATCCGTGTGGGAGTTTCATGTGAATTTCATCATGTAGATCTCCTTGTAAGAAGGCATTATATACATTCATTAGATGTATGTTCCAATTTATGGATGTTGCCATGGCTAGTATGGTTCTGACTGTAACTATTTTTACTACTGGGGAGAAGGTTTCTTGATAGTCAATACCTTCTATTTGGTTGTAGCATTTGGCAACCAATCTTGCTTTGAGTCTTTCAATTTCTCCTGTTTCTCTGTATTCTCATAGGATATGTAGTTTGCTATGGGATAATTGATATTTTGTGTCTTTGTGGTGACAAAGGCTTTAAGGCAGGTTGGTGGTTGCTTTGTTCTGTTAGATTTTCTGAGGGATAGTTGGCTTTGTGTTGAGCTTTGTGTCTGTGGTGTGTTTATCTGTGATGTAGTCTGTGATGTAGTTGGTTGTATTTAGTTTGTGTTTATGGTGTTGTAGTTTGCAAGTTGTAGGGAAGCTTGTTGATCACTTTCTGGATCATGTGTTATATGTCCTATTCCTGCTTCTGTAGTTTCCTGCATAGTGTTAGTAGACATATGCATATGTATATTTGTAGTAGATAGCATTTCTTCCCATCATCATTATGATTATGCACAAATATCCTGTTTTCCGATTTCTCTGTTTTAAAAGGAAACTCAGTTTCTCTGAATGTCACATCTCTGTTGACAAAGAATAGTTTGTTATTTTTGTCATATAATATATATTCTTTCTGTTTCTCAGAATATCCCATCATAATACATATTTTTACCTTAGAGATTAGTTTATCAGATATAGATGGATCATTTGCATAACATAGACATCCTACTACTTTTAGATGACTGACATCAGGTTTCTTGTTATGCAGTTTTTCATAGGGAGTAATTCTAGTAACAGAATATGGTAATCTATTTATCAGATATACTGCAGCATGAACACACATTCCCCAGAAGTTTAAGGGAATGCTGGCTTGTAGTCTTATAGCTCTAGTTACCTCTAATATGTGTCTATATTTTTTTTCAGTCACTCCATTTTGTTGAGGTGTATAGGCACAAGATCTCTGGTGTATTATGCATAAATTTAGAAATAAGTTATTATATATATCATTCACAAACTCAGTACATTGTCAGTTCTTATAATTTTTGACTGTTTTATTGAACTGTGTCTTAACATAAGTGAGGAACTGTTTGATTACCATACATGTGTCTGATTTTAGCTTCAGTAGATATAACAATGTCATTCTAGTAAAGTCATCTACAATTGTTAGGAAATATTTACTACCAGTGTGAGTTTGTACTTTATAAGGACCCCAAATATCCATGTGTATCAAATCAAAACAGGAAGCACTTTTATTGATACTATTAGGAAAAGAAAGTCTGCATTATTTTGCACAAGGACACACACTACATTTATTTATTGTACTAACTATTACATCAGATCTAGCTTTGATTATTCTACTTAATACAATGCTGGAAGTGTGTCCAAATCTTCTATACTAGAGTTCTATTTCTTCATCAGACAAAGTGGTTTGTTCTTTGTTTTCTCTTACACTTAGTCCTAGCTTGTTGTGTTCAGATGATTGGTTTGTTGAGGATTTATTTATCAGAGTATACAGTTGTCACGACCCGACCTCGGCCGCTGATCGTACTTACCGGTACTCGCCGTATATGTCGGAGAATAGCAGCGGAACATAGCACAACACATAACTTCATAAAAAGGGTAAAACATATCTGGCCAGCCGATAAGGCTGCCTTCCCTAACCATACTTAAACAAAGTATTTATAATACAACTGGTTCTTATAGCCCAAAATACATATGTGACCACAGACCTCTAAAGATAGCAACTGTGGCGGGACAGGGCCCCGCCATACCCCCTGAATGTATAAAATACCTATAGCATCAGGGAAAATCCGTACCAAAACAACAAGCGTCCGGAGGAATGGAGCTTCTGACACCGGAATAGTGATCCTAAGAACGAGGATCCTCAATCGCTTACCACCTGCGGCGTGAACGCGGCCCAGGAAAGTCGATTACCTGATATGTACCAAGTATGTAAAGGTGGAAAATCTTTGTAATAATGATATCAAGTCTAAAAGTAGTGGAGTCATGGAAGACAATTAAAATACCTTTTCTTGTGCCTTACTAACAATGAGAGTGACAAGTATATATACATATATATAATCTGCATAAAATAGGAGGCTCATGATCAAAGCAGTACCTGCGTAGTATCAAAAAGAAACCATCCTACTCCGGGACTATTTCACCGCGTGGGTCTGTGGACCCGCGTGAGGTACTCCTCACGCATCGGTGTACTGCGGCATGGGACTATTTCACCCGCATAAGCCCATAAGGACTCGCATGAGGTATTCTCCGCATCGTGGGTAGCAAATCCACGGGCAATTGGTATAACGATCTTGGGGACTTTCCCCTCAGATATACTCTTACCCTGAAGCAGATGGTATAACGATCTTGGGCTGTACCTCAGATATACTCTTACACTGGAGCAGATGGTATAACGATCTTGGGGCTTGCCCCTCAGATATACTCTTATCTTGGTGCGGATGGTATAACGATCTTGGATCGCCCGCCGGATATACTCTTTGCTGAAGGCGGATGGTATGGCGATCTTGGTGGCCCTCAGACATACTCTTACACTGAAGGAGGTGGTATGACGATCTTGGGGCTGGCCCCTCAGACATACTCTTACACTGAAGGAGGTGGTATGACGATCTTGGGGCTTGCCCCTCAGACATACTCTTACCCTATCTCAAACTGTCATCATATCATAATAATAATAAGTTAAGAAAACTTATAACTTCTTTTTAGTCTTGTTCACATACTCTCTCATTTTAGTTTACTTAAGGCACTTAACCATATCTTTAATAAAAGAACACCGGGAATTTAACCCAAGTACTACATACTTCAACTCTTTCAAAAGTTACTCTTCTTTATACATAAAAGCTTTTGGGCAATTGATGCCTTTAAATCAATTTGCCTCTTCATATAATTATCTTACTTAGAGTAAATCCCTTCTCATTAACCTTTTATGAAGCTAATAAACCACTTCCCATAAAGTTGTTATATTAACTCTATACTTTAGTAAAATCATACTTTTCCCTTAATCAAGGGACTTATACATTTTTAAAACGAACAAGTCATTTTATAATCAAAACAAGTAAGAACACCAAATCTTGTACGTCTACCGTACTACATAGTTTCATCTATTCATGCTCAAGAGATAGGAAAGCTTCACATACCTCTTTGGTCAATCCACTTGCTAAGCTCAACTACCGCAAGTAATATCTCAACCTATAATAATCATGATACGCTTGTTAACTTCTAATCTCAAAGTAGAACAATCCAAGTTCTAAGTCACTAAATTCTATGGAAAATTGGGCAGCATTTCCTTTGTTTCTACTCACTTTGCCACCTTTCTCAAGGTCGAATTTATCATCCAAACGCCACATTTAAGGCTCAATCAAACCAACAATTCAAAGGGGATTACATACCCAAAATTCTGTCCCATAAGTCTACAACAATTTACTTAACAATTCTAAGGTAGTTTTAGGCTACAACATGCTCATAATCTCTTCTTAACCCATTCTTCATATCCAAACCACATTTCTAGCATGAATGATTCTAAGAGCATTATCTACTATCACAAGTTCCTTCTTCTAAACATGCAACACTAGAACTAATTCTAAAGGAAGAAATGTTACCTTAAAGTTTTAGCCAAACTTATTCCAAATATTGCTAGCTTCCTTGCCAAGAACACCACCACAACAATGCCAACAAGCTAGCCACAAGCTTCCTTTTCTTGCTCTTATCTTTCAGATTTTCTTAGGCTTAGAATTTCTCTTGGGGTTAGAGAGAAATTTGGAAGTTTAGAGAGAAGGGGGAGCAATTTGAGAGAGAGAGAGTGAAGATGAAAGATAGAAAATGACCAAGCCTTGGTCAATATATTGCATGCAACAGAAAATCAGATGGGGGGGACACTTGTCACCTTCCCATGGCCTCTTTTAAAACAAAATCAGATTTCCTAAGTTTTTCGCCTAAAAACCGCCGCGTGCCGCGCCGCGCCGGCCATGTGTTAAAACCTCCGCATGATCCTTCGATCTTTCGCGCCGCTGCGCCGCTGGCGCGCGGCTCAGAATCGCTGCGACCTGCGGTACTTTAGGCGCGCGCCTGCGCCGAGCGCGCCTGCCGCTTTAGTTCAAAACACGTTTCTGTCGACAAGACCGAACTTGTAATTCTCATAACTTCCTACTCCGACGCCCTATCGACGAACGGTTGGTTGCGTTGGAATCAAGACTCAACGAACTACGTCCTAGGCCTTTAAAGCACTTAGGAACTCTCAATGTACCGGGTCATAACCCGCCTCAAAGTTGACTAAAAACCGTCCGGAACGACCCGTCAACCTGTCCTTCGGAAATTTTAAGTCTCACATACTTTCGTACGTTTCCATACGTAGGGTCAGAACTACGGGGTATAACAACAGTCCATCTTGAAATCTACCAATCTCTTTTACCCTACCATTGTAGAGATCCTGGGAGAGGCGGAATTCAAGATAGAATGTGGATGAACACTGCAGTTCCTTAATTAGTTGGGATACAAACATTAGATTAAATTTGAACTGTGGTAAATAGAACACATTATTGAGTGCACTTATGTTAGAGATTTTTCTTGATCCTATGTGAGTAATATTTACTAATTCTCCATTAGATAGATGCACCTTTTTAGTATTTCCAGAACAATTTAATATATTTGCTTTATGAAGCATGTCTAAGTCAGAGACCATGTGGTTTGTGACTCCTGTATCAATTATCCATTTCCTAATAATATTTGCTACTAACAAAGCTTTATTCATACCTGTAGCATTTGTTGTAGACATATTTGAGGACTCCCCCTGATTTTCTTTGGTATGTATGTTCTGGTTCAGGAGTTGAACTATCTGTTCATATTGATTGTTTGAGAAACTAGGAGCTCCTTGACCATTCCATTGTTTTCCAGTGTCACTGCCTGTTGGTCTTTCATATTTCTCATCTTGCACCTTTTATCTGTGTCAAATTATACTTCTGATGCATATACATTGTGAGCTGCATGTTCTTTCCTCTTTAACTTGAAGTTTGGGGGATACCCCACAACCTTGTAGCAGTAGTCTTTGGTGTGTCCTCTCATTTTGCACACATCACAGAGTAGGTTATAATTTTTCTTGAACTTCTGAAAGTTAGTATCAGTTTTGGAGTACAAAGCAGTGGACTCATGACCACCTATATTCAGATTTAGATTACTTGATTCAGCCCCCAACAGTCCAACAGATTTGGCTGAGACTGACTTCTGATTTCCATCACTGGTTATCATAGAATAAGCCTTGTTTACAGAAGGCAATAGAGTCATTAATAGAATTTGACTAATTGCTTGTATGTAGTTTTCATTCAGTCCCATCAAGAGCTGATATAGTTTTTGTCTTTGTGTGTATTCTACAAAGTCTTTGAACTTAGGACAACTACAACTTGGAGGAGGAACCAAATTTGGAACTCAACCCATAGTGTTTTCAATCTTGAGAAGTATTCTGCCACAATAGAGTTCCCTTGAGTTAGTGTGGCATTCTATATGTGCAGATCATAAGTTCTTGATCCATCAATCTTGTCAAATCTTTCTTTAAGGTCTTCCCATACCTCATGAGCAATATCAGCATATAGGACTCCACTAAGCATGCCATTAGAGATTGAATTAATTATCCAAACTTGTACCACAGCATTAACCATGTCCCACTGATCCCACATATTTTCATCAAAGAGTTATTTCTTGCACTTTCCATTCACCAGGCCTAACTTATTTCTACCCAATAAAGCTATTCTCATATATTTGCTCCATAAGGCATAATTTTCAGTTCCAGTGAGTTGAAAAGAAATGAGAGAAACTCCACTAACATCTGAAGATTGTAAGAAAATAGGATAGTTGTGATCAAGAACTGTGGTGATGGTAGAGATTCTTGCATTTTCTCTTAGTGGTAAGTGTGTGTTATCATTGTTCCCTTCAGTAGAAGTTTCATTATCCATTGTGTATGGTATATTCAGACTCAAACAATATTAAGAAGATGATACAATACAGACTGTTAACAACAATTATTTTACAGGCTATTTGGCACTGCCTTGTATCAAGAAGATAGATGAAGATCGAAACAGAAGATGACATTGTCTTATACAATATATCACAAGATATATGAAGATTATTGTAATCAGAAGAAGATAGAAAAACAGAAGACATAAGCAGAACTAGAATAGAGAATTTCAAAATTTGAGACAGATGTATTATAGAAATTTCACCAGAAATAGTCGAGTATTCTTCATAGTGGTTGCGGAAGTTGATATGGCGGATCGATGCTCTGATACCATGAACTGATCCTCAATTATAGACATGCAAATACAGATCTAAAGCCACAGTAAACTGATGAACAAGATGAACAGAGAAGTCGAGAAAGAAGAAGGAAGAGAAACATTGAAGAGTAGGTAAATTGTAGTTTCTTAATTATTCAGGATTGAAAACTTGATAGATTACAAGGTATTGAACCCTTTATATACACATGCAAAGGATTAGATTTAAGTAATGAAGAAAAGATAACTTCCTCTAACTTCTTCTTTTGTTTCTTAACTTCTTTAGCTTTAGGTAGTTAGTTTGTTCTAACTATTTTTTTCTCTCTAGCTGTTACTAATTGTTTCTTACTTCTTAGCAATATGTCTGTAGGATTTTACGGGAAACCGAAAATTTGAACCAAATCATACATTTCTGTATATGTTGTTAGGGGAAGTTTAACACAAACTTAAGGTTAAAATCATAATGATTTATTTAATCGGATGAAAACATTAACCTGTAAATTGAAGCCACAAATGTGTTGTCATTTTTTAATCATGATCTTCGAATTAATTTGTGTGTGTACTTGACCAATTCCAGAATATATTTATTAATTAAAATAAGATAAAATTACAAGTTGGGTTCGATCCTCGAACTTCAGGAATTAAAATCAACACCTTAGTCAGTGCACCACTCGATCTCTTTTGATCATGAGTTCCTTCAGATAATATTAGACATGTTTTAAAAATTATAATATATCAAATTTAATCCAATAATCCTGAAATAAATTCAGGTGATCCAATTTTTACCCTTAAATTCTTCATTGCTTTTATCCATCAAAACTTAGAACACATAAAAATACATCACTTAATATTTTTTTTGTCTCCGACAATATCAAGTGAATGATGATGACAAAAGTTAGATAACTCTATGACTTGGGTTGTCCATTCCAACGACAATAAAAAATAATTCAGGAATTAAAATTAAGCACATTGTGCTCTGCTGTGCTGTGCTCGAAAACAAATTTCATAAAGCATAAGTTTATATACTCATTATAAAATATATTCTTCAGCATTTAAAAGAATGTATTTATCTAGTTCCATTGAACTTCAAAAGTTAGTCCACTTTACTGTCGATAAAAGATAAGTGTTCAACTAATAAAACGAATGATGACTCTTTTTTTTCCATCGGAAGTGAATTGATTAAAAATAACAGTTCGGTGCACTAAGCTTCCGTTATGTGCGGAATTCGAGAAAGGGCCATAAGTGAATTGCTTATTAAAATATTTTAGAATTGATATTGGATGATAAGACTTAAATAGTAAGGTGGGTAAATTTGGTGATTGCCTAGATAGTTCAATCACAGCACCGGACCTGCCCAAAAAACTATAATTCATTCACGCACATGCGAAACATCATTGCTTTCTTTGCCGTGAGAGTTGTCTTTTTTCCCAGACGAATCTACTTAAATCATCCTCTATAATAACCAATGATAAATGTAATTAAAGCATATCAACGCCTAAACGGACTATACTTAATTACATTGTTTATTTTATACACGTTAACAAATTCGCCATTTTATCATGATTAATATGCTAATTCAATAAGCGCTAACAATTCACCGTAGCGCATTCTCTTATCTGCAATGGCGGAGCCACGTATAATCATGACATTTGAACCATAGGCACAACTACCATATTAAGTACGAGTTCAGATGAACTTAGTAAATTTTATTCAAATTATATATTTATATAGATAATTATTAAATATACTAACTCAATAATTAAAATAAGTTATGAATTTGGAGGCAAGTTTAGAATTCATAAATTTTAAATTCTAGTTGTGTCTTTGCTTGCCAGAAAGAGAATGCGCATTCATTTGATCCTGATCCTTGTGGATCGAAAGGTAGACTAGACTGGGCCGTGCCACGAACATCAGACGCTGGATATCTCACTCGCAGACTTGTTGAAGTAGTTCAACACATTGTTGTACGTCGAACGGATTGTGGCACCGCCCGGGGTATTTCTGTGAGTCCTCGAAATGTGATGATGCCGGAAAGGATTTTTAGCCAAATATTAATTGGTCGTGTATTAGCAGATGATATATACATGGGTCCGCGATGTATTGCCACTAGAAATCCTACTTAGTTGACATTCATAAAAAGCATCTAATGAATTATGAGTTCAATCCATCCTGTTTAGCAGAAAGACGGATATTCCTTGCTCATTATCAGACAATCACTTATTCACAAACTTCGTGGTGTCTCTGATTTGAACCCCCTATAGAATTTCCTTTATTGGAAAGTTATACTCTGAAACCACATACATAAATGTATGAATTTCCTTAACACAAGAAATCTAAATTAAGTTCATTTGGCTTACGAGCTATCCCTGCTTTCCAATTGTATATTCAAGATGATGATTTGTAAGCATTTTTTAATTAACTAAACTCATCTTTCCATAGTTTTGATATGATTAGAGTATTAAATTCACAAAGCTAAGTTGTTGCTAAATCGACAAATCTTTCTTGGTGCCTAATGTAACAAAAGGAGAATGATTGATGATGTGGCCATGTGCTTTGTTAATACTCTTACTAATTTTGATGTGTAAATTATAGGTGGCTATTATTCATTTTGCTTTGGACTACACGAAGAAGACATTTTATATACTGCGATAATGATTCCATTTATAGCTATGAAATTATTTTTGGTATTGAAATAGACAGCCACTGAACTGAGAAAAGAAGCTCGCGGGTTATATTTAGTTGGTAATTAGGCAAAATAAGGAATCAAGGAAGGATTAGTAAATTGAACTCCAAGATAATTAAAAAGTTTGAAAATGTCACCCTACTGTCATGATTTAGGATTTGTCGCTTTAGAGAAGTCTTTGATAAACCTCTTATAAAATTCGACATTGGTCAAGAAAACTTCCGACACCTTTTACGGATATGTGTGGAGGAAGCTTAACAATCAACTCAACGTTGGCTTGGTCAACCTCTATGATGTTTCTGAAATCTTGTGCCGAAGAACAATTCATTCCTTATCCATAAAGTGATTTTTTTCTCAATTGAGAACCAAGTTGGTCTCTTTACGATGTGTCAACACCCAAGCTACACTTTATTGACAAGCATCAAAAGAGTCTCCAATCACGAAAAGTCATCCATGAAGATTTCAATGGATTTCTTTACCATGTCGGAAAAGATGGACATCACGCACCTTTGAAAAGTGGTGGGAGCATGAAATAAATCAAAATGCATTCTTCTAAAAGAAAAGGTACCATAAGGGCATGTGAATGTGATTTTCTCTTAATCCTCGGGAGCGATTTGATTATAACCCAAATAACCATCTACAAAGCAATAGAAGTCCCTCCTCGCGAGTCTACCAAGCATTTGATCCATGAACGACATTGGTAAGTGATCCATCATTGTCCAATAGTTCAACTTTTGGTAGTCCATACACATCGTCCAACCGATAACTGTATGAGTTAGTATCAATTCGTTCTTCTCATTAGGCACCATAGTAATACCACCTTTATTTGGCGCACATTGAACCAGGCTTACCCATTCACTATACGCTATAGGGTACACGACATCGGCATCCAACTATTTGATTATCTCATTCTTCACCTCTTACATAGGAGGATTCAACCTCCTTTGACGCTCAACACTAGGAATACATTTTTCATCAAGCTTGATTTTATGAATGCAAATACCGGAAGGAATTTCCCGAATATCCGCAATTGACCATCCAATGGCCCTTTTATATCTCTTCAAAATAGCCAATAATCTTTCATATTGTTCTTCCGTTAACCGGTTTGAAATTCTCACGGGCAAAGTGTTGTTTGGACCAAGAAACTCGTACCTCAAATGTGAAGGAAGAGGTTTACGCTCCACGGTAGGTGGTTCTATGATAGATGGTTTTGTGGGAGGAGTCTCACGGTTCTTTAAGTCAAGATCAAGCTTGTCACGCCCTTTTCCGACCGCGACATTTATAGCAAATCCTGCTTAATAAAATGTTAGAAAATAATATAATAAAATGCTAAATGCTAAAAGGGATGCTAGAAGTGCTAAAAATGTAAAAGTGCTAAAGGGAGTGCTAAGAAGTTAATTTTAAAAGTAAAAGGTGTTAAAATGCTAAAAGGTTGCTAGGATGGGCTAGAAATGCTAAAGGGTTCGCGGAGTTGCCACCTAATTAGTTTGGGTGAATTAGGACACCTAAATGTCAATTAGGTTAAAGTCAACACTAACTCCATTTTTATGGTCTGCAAAACTTATGTGAGATTCCGGGCAAGGGTTCTTTATTATCCTAAAGGGAAGAGGTTAGGCACCCTAAAGGATCCGCTAACTTGCGGTTGTCCGTTCAAACCTAGGGTAATTATTATGCTAAGATGCAATATATGTCTTGAAAAGTATTTAAGTAAGAAATATAGGAAGTATTTTTTGCTAGCATAAAAATGTGAGATTTGTTTTAAAATATATAAAGCTAGTTCTAGCTAAAATATGTACTATTATATGTGCAAAGATGATTTATGCATTTATGATGTATTAGATAAGATACATGTGTTGTAATAATGCAAAATCTTATTATGACGAAATTTATACTTATAAAATAAGATGTAAAATATCTATTATGCAAAGGCTAAGAAAATAATTTTAATTATGAATGTTAGTAAGAGTTTATGAAGAAATTAATTTATTATGCTAAGGATTTAATAGTGAGTGACACTTTAGCTACGTGAATATTTATGTCATTTTAGTATGGTTTAGGCAATGCATAACTAGTCATAAGAAATAACTAATTTAAGGAGAGTGAATTTCTAGCGTCAAATTGCTTTCCTAATCTATAGATTCGAGGTTTAGATATTCTAAGTATGCTACTAGGAGTGTAATGTTAGACAATTAATTTACAACAAATAAATGGGACATAGGAAAACAATAAAGGTGACTCGAAGAATGGCGATGTAATTTCGCCTGCGGCTTGGAATTTCTGGAGCAAGGGTAAATGCATATAGATATGGGCCTTTACGCTTGACACGAGGAGTCTCGCTATGAGACTCTTTGTTGCTCCGATGCGTTTCATGTAAAAATAAGAGAAGATAAAGATTAGTATATGTCCAACCCAATAAATAGTTAAGATAATCACATAGTCGAACATGTTTGCGATTTAATTACTACCCAATGCAAAAGAGAAATTGAAACATGCTCGGATAAGAGAGGCAGCTGCCCAACATGAAATTTCTAGACTGTTTCAAAGAAGCATGAGAGCAAATTTAATTATGCAAAGGTAAGGGGCCATATAACAATTCAGAGACAGAAGCAAGAAGCAAAACAGGCCAAAGACATAAAATACGATATACATGTTAATATACTAAACATATGGGTAATCCAGTTATTATTCAGTTGTAGCAATCGAGAGTAAAGATGCAAATTCAGCTCGTAGCTTTCAAATTTTAGAGAAAAGATGGTAAGCCTACACATAATGTCCCGACAAACAAATCAGGAACATGGTGGCCCAGTACAGAACAGACTAAGAGGGATTTCAAACACACCAACTAGCCATGGTCGAGTAAAAGGCGAAGCCTGACCCCCTACATGTATGTCCAAACATCTTCTTGCCCTTTAAAATGCTTAGACCCTATCTGATGCACACTTGGATATACATTGCAATGAGTACTCACAGAATGTTCGTATTATATATGATGTATACAGGGAGGCTCTGTTTCAGATTAAGGAAATAGCCTTGCAGCAACTTAGGACTTCAACAAACAAGAGACAGTACCAACATTATTTAATTTACTTCTAGGCTTAATCCATTACTGGGTGATATGACGAACAATACAAGACATTTAATTGACCAAATATAATCCTCAGACAAAATAAACACGCTTTTGAGCATTCAAACGAGTTCGGATAATTTACGACAAACATATAATTACTGCATACGACACACAATACATTGCGACACCGCTACAGATTTCGAACGACGACTAGATTAAGCTTAAACGCCATTTTCCAAGAAAAAACACATACACATATACAGGATATGCAACATGAACATAATGCTAAAAAGAATGATTTTACCTTCTCCGGGCAGCGAACCGAGGCAGCGTATCAAGTCGTCGATCCGCTCGGGTTTTGGTTTTGCGATGCGAATAAAAGGACAAAGTTTGTTTGCTGATTTCTTGACTGATATTGAAAGAAAGGGTTTCGAAATTCCTATTCTTGCGATGCTAATTGTGCAGGTCGAGCCACGACTCCGATACTGTCGATTCTTTTTTTCGTTTTCTCACCCCACCGTCCGCTGATGATTATTACCTAATGCTAACAGATGCCAATTCTTTTTTTCTCTTCTCTGTCGTTGCTACTGATTCCTGGTGAGGTTCTTTTCTCTGTGGAAATCTCCTCGCCCCCCTGCTCGATGCCTGTCCCCCGTCCTTTGCATGTGTAAAATGCTCAACTTATAGCCTCCAATTGGGTTCCATTTTAGGGTAAGTTTTAAGGCTGATTTTTGTGCGATTTGGGTACTGATTTCGTGTGATTTTTTGACGAGATTTGTGCTTGATGCTGGTGATTTTGAATGGTAAGATTTTGTGTACGATTTGGTTAAGGTAAGTTACCGATTTTGGAAGGGATTTGGTTTAACTTTATGGTGTTATTATGGATGGTAAGGAGCGAGCTGACTGTGTGCATGGGTAAGGAAAGTCGCCGGATTCTCAGGCGAGAATCTCGGCAGGGAAGGTGCGGCGATGGCTAGGGTTCTTGCCATTAGGTTTTTAGGGCTGCGTTTTTTATGAAGATGAAGTGAAGGTAGATGTCTTGTGGGCTGCTGGCGATAAGGGGAAAATATAGGGTAGAAGGGTGTTGGGCCACGGGAGCTGGACTGGCGGGTTTGTGGGCTGCGTTTTAAAGGGCTGGGGCGAATTGGGGCTTGTGGGCTAAATTAATCGGTATTAGATTTAGGAATTAGTTTTTAAGGTGTATTATTTAATTAATTAGTGGTAAATTAAATTATTTAGATTGTGATTAAACTTTAGGTGCTTTATTAGTCTGAGTTTGAGTTTAAATTATTATAAAAAATAAAGACGGGTGTGCTATTTAATTAGTGCTTAATATTTTATAATGATATGCCGTTATTAAAACTTATTTATTATGCGTATTTTGCGATGTTAAATTAAAAATTGAATGGGGTTTAGATTATTATTAAATGATTTAAATGCTAAATGCGGATATGATATTTAAGGATTGCTTAATGCTTTTATAAATGCGACGCTATTAAAATGCATGTATTAGATTAAAATTGATTTTAAATTACAAATAATTATGAAATTCCCTTGCGTATTAATAAAAATGCAAATGTTTTATTTAACACGACGTCATAATCAAATTATTTATTTTATGTATTTATTTATTTATTTATCGTTTAAGAATTATGACAGGGCTTAAAATTAATAAGTACGGGCGCGAGACTCTAAGTGCTTAATTTTCTACGTAAGACGCGGTGCCATTATTAAATTGCTTGTTTATGCATGTATTATTGTTGCATTTTATTATTATAAAATTGTTTTAAAAATTAGTGTAATTTTATAGTTACTGTCTGGGCGAGAGGGTCAAAATTGGGTGTCAACAAAGCTTCTTGGGGTTATAGTTGTATAATCCCATTCCTACCAAGGCATTAACCGTCTCCTCAAATTCTTAAAAAAATTCCCCATCATAGTTCATCAACATCGCCACCAATACTTCACCAACATATTTTTTTACAATGGTTGTCTTCATGACTTCATCTATATTATCAATAACCAACACAACACTCATGTATGTTGGTCATTTCATTGACTTGCAAAATGCATGTGATCTCTTTATTGTTCTTCTAAAAAACTTATCCAAAAATCCGAAAAATCTTACCTTGACCTGTGGCCAGCACCCAGCGATTTCCCTATTATTTTTGGCTCTTTTCTTGCCCAACTTCACCCCTTTTTAATTTCAAATCAACATGCAACAATCTATGATGTTACTCCATCATTCCTACACGATTTTCATTACAAGATTTATTCTTCTACAATCAATAGCAAAAATTTAAAAAAAAAAGGACAAAAACAGTGGCCAAATCGGGCCACTGCCAACAACCCTTAGTCTCGATTTTGGCACGTTTGTACCTTGTTTGGGGTTTTAATGTTGTTATCTAGTGGCAGCCTTGCCGACTTGCTTATTTTGATTATGTCTTTGTGCACGTGATGTTGGTTGGTGGCAGCCTAGTCGGCTAGCCTATTATGACTGTTGTTTTGGCAGCCTGGTCGGCTCGCTCATTTTAGGGATATGTTGTAAAAGCAGCGTTGTGCTGCCAAAATTTTTATAAATCTCTGTATTAGATAAATTAAGAGTGACAGGTCAGCAAAGACGTCCAATTAGGACGCTTAGTCGCGGCCCGTCGGGTCGGGTCGTGACATTAAAATCATAAAATTAAAATACCCTATAGTCTCATACCCCTTTATCGTAGTTTTAAGTGCTAAACGACCAAACGGGTCGTTACAGCTAGTAACCCGACTGATCGGAAATCCACTACTGATTATTGTGTATTTTTAGGAGATTCACTCATTTCATGGAAAAGTAAGAAACAAAATGTTGTTCCTCGCTCTTCAACTGAGGCAGAGTATCGTGCTATGACTTCTACTACGTGTGAGATTGTATGGTTACGTTGGTTATTGGCTGATGTGGGTGTCTCTATTTCCTCACCGACACCGATGTACTGTGATAATAAGAGTTCTATTCAAATTGCACACAACACGGTCTTTCATGAACGTACCAAGCATATTGAGATTGATTGTCATATTATTCGATATCATCTTCAACAAGACACTCTATCCTTGCCATTTGTCTCATCTTCAATGCAACTTGCAGATTTTTTCACAAAGGCACATACATTACAACGTCACCAGTTCTTTCTTGGCAAACTCTCGATGTTTCTCTCTACACCATCGCGAGCTTGAGAGGGGATGTTAACATTGTAAAGTCCCACATCGGTGGGCACAAATTTTATTTTACTTTTAGACTCTATATAAAGAGATGTAGTTGCTTTTCTTTTACTTACTAATTTACTATCAATAATAGTCTTATTCTCTTTTCTTTACTCTTGTTATTGTCTTACAAGAATTCATAAATAATATGTATTCTAACACCATCTTCATTTGATAGTATCTCAAAATTATAATGTGCCTTATATTTTGGGATTTGGTTAATGCTAATTCTTCCATTATAGCATTTGCCTTCTTTTGTTCATTTTCCCGCTTCTTCAATCTTCATCGACAGTTGGTTAATTTTTAAATGAATAAAAAGATGTTTTTTAAAATTGTAAAACTCAATATAATGTTATTATCTAATACTAAATTTATTTTATAGTCCATATTGCTTTTTTTACTTTGAGAAAATAGAAAAGTATGCCTTAAATCCAAGGGTCATGCATGCACCTATCAATTTGATTACTCAATAATAAAAATGTAAATCCAAACCATACATATCATAGACATCATCTTGGAATATCTAGATGCAGGGGTGCAAACGCGCGCGCTGAAGAAATCGGAAACTCATCGCGTTTGCGGGTGGCTGGTCAGGTTCGCTATAAGGGCCTCACTAGACTTCTCTTCGTGATCTCCGCTGCCCTCTAGCAATCACATAGAAAACCGATTAAAAATGGGGTGTCGGAACGGTGTTTGTTGGTCCAAAAGATTGACGGATCTGATTGGTAAAAAGTGGACCGAAACATAAAATTTATCTATTTCTCTGACACAAAATTTATGGAACAATGATCAATTTGAATGGTTTTTAAAGTGACACAGTTATAAAAATACACCATTCAAGGATTGAACCGAAGATTTTACCGTAGTAGGATACACTTTTACCATTAGCTAGACTATTGGTGCTTGTCGATTTCAAACTTTTAATTTTTTGATTATACGCTTCAAACACATTTTTTGTAACTTTGTTATAACTTTTTTTCTCGTCATATTATCATTCGCTGCTTCAAACCTAACAACTAAGATTTATGCAATAATTTGGATTGCTTTTGTTGCTATACACCTCCTTCAAACAAATTTAACTGATTTTCCTAAAAATTAATTTTAGATTAAACAACTTTATTAGTGTTTTCAGTTATGTTTATGGATAGGTTCATTCCACTGTAGAAGACGAGATGGCATGAGATGTTAGTCCGAGCAATTGAGTTAGGACACCATGACTGCTACTGAATATGAGGCTAAGTTTATTGATTTGGCCAGATATGAACAATGTCTAGTCACTAATATCAGAGTCGGTTAGGTTGGTATAGAACTCGAGCATCTGGTATTTTGATGTAAGACATGCTAGATGGTACTTGTTCTGAATGTAAATAACATAATATCATACTTATCCAATTAGACAAGGCACCACTTATGTTTTCTTCTTTTAGTAATAATTTATATATGACATTTTAAGCTATCCATCTTCTTGCTATAGCATGCATCTTAAATCAATAATGTATTATTTATACTCCACGAGATGCAAAAGTATTTCTTCCTATTTCATTTATACTCATTCTTCACCCATATATAGGAGGTGAACTTTTGCGCAATGAACTCAAGGAAGACACATATATTTAATAAAAGTAAATATTTTTTTTAAAATTTTAATTTGAAGCATTACAACGGCAGTAGTGAAAGAAATTAATGAATGAATTAATTAAAGAAATTAAATTTCCAGTATTTCATCTTCATTTTTTCATATCTCCGACTAGGGGTGATACCCTGCATCCTTGGTCCAGTTCAAGGCTTGAGCTTCCTTAGACTATCTGTAAAATAGAACACAAAAATAATTAGAAAACAAAAAAGTTGGAAGAAAAGGGGCAATAAGGGTAAAAAAGGGCAGCATATTATACTAAGCTCCTGTTATGCGTGGGGTTCTTGAAAAAAGTGTAATAAGAATAGTTTAAATAAATATTATTAATATCTTTTTAAGAGATGCGTGAAAATGCACCAAAATCATAGACAAATAATATATATCAGAAATAAGTACTTTTGAACGCCATAACACCACAATCGGCATCACATGTCAGCCCACAGTAATAGGAGTCATGGCCCCTCCCAGCGCAATCCTTTCGACAATCCTCGGAGCAGGTCATGAATGATTGAGCCTTTGAAACATGCGGTGAGAACACAACCATGCACATTAGAAACATTGTTACAAGTTTCTTTGCCTCCATATTTTCACTAAGGTAAATATTTTTATTGATATATTTTGCCTTGTGCTGGTTGGTTTGCTTTGCCTTATTACCCTTGGACGATTTTAAGAACATCATGAGATAGTATATTTATAGGAGTTTTCAGCCCCTTAGGTTGGAGGATATACCTTAAAGTAAGGAAAAGCTCGTGGACTTCCTGGAATTTTGCCTTACATTAAGGTTTAATTTACAAATTGAAGAGTCGTGAGACTTGTATTCCATTAATTGGGGAAACCAAGTGTAAATTTTGGTCATTAATTCGCCAACATCGTCTTTAAGTGATGTTTTTATGAACTTTAACGCCCTTAGCAAATCATGTATTCATCAACTCCGCAGATTCACGTCACGGGTAATTGTAAGAACTTTCCGAGTCCTAAGAACATATACAATACCCACATATATCCTTCCTAATATTATGTGCAACAGTAGATAACCCCTAAAGTAATAAACTTTCACACTTATTCATCCCTTGGTCCATCATCATTAGTCGATCATTATACTCTCCGTAGCCCACGACATAGTCAACTTTACAAAATTCTTGTTCATTTAACATTTACTTTATAAATGGAGTAGTCTTGTTCCATGACAACCTAATGAGTTCACCCCATTTATGATGTCTTAGCCCATAGAATATGTCATGCTAGCACCACCCATCAGCCTTGCACATCTAACAACTGTGGTATATCTCACAAAATCAACAAGATTTTAGCCCAAAATGACCCCTTTATATCACCTCTTCAAAATCTCAAGTGAACCGACAACACACCCTCTACTGAAAGATTACAACCTCCCCTTCCCATAAAATTCAATCTCTACAGAAAAATTCCCCCACTTGACGTAAAGGCAATATATATTTCCCTTAAGAACCTCTAAATAACTTGTGCTTAACCCACACAATCCCATCTTGCCGACACTCAACCTTGCCATTTATTCTCCCGCACAATACCAAACTAAGCACACCACATGCTCCCATCAAAAGAATATTTTACCATTATGACTATTTTGTCACCAAACATAAACTATTTGGATTCTCGTCAGTACACCCCAACCTATAAGATAGAGAGGAAATACTTTATACGAATCACATAAAGAGTCCTACCACCTATGAGAGAACATAGAAATGAGTTTAAGATACTAATCTGAATAATCTCGCACAAAAGAATAAACCAGATACCAATCAGATTGAACTAACACGAAAAGAGTAAAAAAATGAAATGTTTCCTAAATGTCCTATAGCCTCTCGAGGATGGGTACAGACGTCTACGTACCAATCCGCAAGACTCTACTAGACATTGCTCTTGTACTCATTAGACTGATTAACCCAGAAGCTCTGATATCAACTTTGTCACGACCCAACTCACGAGTCGTGATGACACCTATCCTAATCCCCCGAGTAGGCGAACCACGTTCTCATTAACAAGTTAAATCAGCGGAAATAAATAAATAAAAAGAAGTTATAAGTCTTAAACACTTAATTTCCCAAAATCTGGTCAAAATGGTACAATAGCACTAAACATAGTCTGGAATAGAAGTCTGAAAATTTTCCGAAGGCTACATATTGTCTATTAACTAACGAAAGTAAATGGAATTAACTAGGAAGCCCTTCAGGGGTCACGGATGATCAAGTAGCTCACCCTGAATGACTGAAAGATATAACTCTCACGAATCAGCCACGGGGCGTAGAGCTGGAACCTGGATCGTACTCTGCACTCAACAAAAGTGCAGCAAGATTAGTATCAGTACAACACTAGTACCGGTAAGCATCATATGTCGAAAATGATTAGATAACGTATGAAGAAGTTGAAAACAACACGTAGCACCTAGAGCACACAGGCATGGTCACATATCATATACAGGTAAGGTGTAAAGAAATCAAGAAACAGCCAGGACATATCATATACAGGTAAGGTGTTATTATCTAATACTAAACTCGATATCATCTTCAACAAAACACTCTATCCTTGCCATTTGTCTCATCTTCAATGCAACTTGCAGATTTTTTCACAAAGGCACATACATTACAACGTCACCAGTTCCTTCTTGGCAAACTCTCGATGTTTCTCTCTACACCATCGCGAGCTTGAGAGGGGATGTTAACATTGTAAAGTCACACATCGGTGGGCATAAATTTTTATTTTACTTTTAGACTCTATATAAAGGGATGTAGTTGCTTTTTTTTTACTTACTAATTTACTATCAATAATAGTCTTATTCTCTTTTCTTTACTCTTGTTATTGTCTTACAAGAATTCATAAATAATATGAATTCTAACACCATCTTCATTTGATAGTATCTCAAAATTATAATGTGCCTTATATTTTGGGATTTGGTTAATGATAATTCTTCCATTATAGCATTTGCCTTCTTTTGTTTATTTTCCCGCTTCTTCAATCTTCATCGGCAGTTGGTTAATTTTTAAATGAATAAAAAGATGTTTTTTAAAATTGTAAAACTCAATATAATGTTATTATCTAATACTAAATTTATTTTATAGTCCATATTGCTTTTTTTACTTTGAGAAAATAGAAAAGTATGCCTTAAATCCAAGGGTCATGCATGCACCTATCAATTTGATTACTCAATAATAAAAATGTAAATCCAAACCATACATATCATAGACATCATCTTGGAATATCTAGATGCAGGGGTGCAAACGCGCGCGCTGAAGAAATCGGAAACTCATCGCGTTTGCGGGTGGCTGATCGGGTTCGCATTAAGGGCCTCACTAGACTTCTCTTCGTGATCTCCGCTGCCCTCTAGCAATCACATAGAAAACCGATTAAAAATGGGGTGTCGGAACGGTGTTTGTTGGTCCAAAAGATTGACGGATCTGATTGGTAAAAAGTGGACCGAAACATAAAATTTATCTATTTCTCTGACACAAAATTTATGGAACAATGATCAATTTGAATGGTTTTTAAAGTGACACAGTTATAAAAATACACCATTCAAGGATTGAACCGAAGATTTTACCGTAGTAGGATACACTTTTACCATTAGCTAGACTATTGGTGCTAGTCGATTTCAAACTTTTAATTTTTTGATTATACGCTTCAAACACATTTTTTGTAACTTTGTTATAACTTTTTTTCTCGTCATATTATCATTATTTGCTTGAACCTAACAACTAAGATTTATGCAATAATTTGGATTGCTTTTGTTGCTATACACCTCCTTCAAACAAATTTAACTGATTTTCCTAAAAATTAATTTTAGATTAAACAACTTTATTAGTGTTTTCAGTTATGTTTATGGATAGGTTCATTCCACTGTAGAAGACGAGATGTCATGAGATGTTAGTCCGAGCAATTGAGTTAGGACACCATGACTGCTACTGAATATGAGGCTAAGTTTATTGATTTGGCCAGATATGAACAATGTCTAGTCACTAATATCAGAGTCGGTTAGGTTGGTATAGAACTCGAGCATCTGGTATTTTGATGTAAGACAAGCTAGATAGTACTTGTTCTGAATGTTGGACGACTATCAGTAAGATACAAAAGACTACCTATCATGGATTGGTATAATGTTGGGTCAACATCTTCGCCAACATCGTCTTTAAGTGATGTTTTTATGAACTTTAACGCCCTTAGCAAATCATGTAATCATCAACTCCGCAGATTCACGTCACGGGTAATTGTAAGAACTTTCCGAGTCCTAAGAACATATCTGATACCACATATATCCTTCCTAATATTATGTGCAACAGTAGATAACCCCTAAAGTAATAAACTTTCACACTTATTCATCCCTTGGTCCATCATCATTAGTCGATCATTATACTCTCCGTAGCCCACGACATAGTCAACTTTACAAAATTCTTGTTCATTTAACATTTACTTTATAAATGGAGTAGTCTTGTTCCATGACAACCTAATGAGTTAACCCTATTTATGATGTCTTAGCCCATAGAATATGTCATGCTAGCACCACCCATCAGCCTTGCACATCTAACAACTGTGGTATATCTCACAAAATCAACAAGATTTTAGCCCAAAATGACCCCTTTATATCACCTCTTCAAAATCTCAAGTGAACCGGCAACACACCCTCTACTGAAAGATTACAACCTCCCCTTCCCATAAAATTCAATCTCTACAGAAAAATTCCCCCACTTGACGTAAAGGCAATATATATTTCCCTTAAGAACCTCTAAATAACTTGTGCTTAACCCACACAATCCCATCTTGCCGACACTCAACCTTGCCATTTATTCTCCCGCACAATACCAAACTAAGCACACCACATGCTCCCATCAAAAGAATATTTTACCATGTCGCGCCCTTTTTCGACCGCGACTTTTAAAAAAGCGAACCCTGCTAAAAAAATGTTAGAAAATAAATAATAAAATGCTAAATAGTTTAAGAGGCTTAAAGGTTTTAAAAATGCTAAAAGGATGCTAAAATTGCAAAAGATGCTAAAGTTTAAAAGGGTGCTAAAATGCTAAAGGGTTGCTAGAATGCTAAGGGTTCGCGGAGTCGCTACCTAATTAATTGGGTGAATTAGGACACCTAAATGTTTAACTAGTTTGAAGTAAAACATTAACTCCATTTTAATGGTCTGCTAAACTTAATGAGATTCTGGGTAAGGGTTCTTTATTAATCTAGAGGGAAGGGGTTAGGCACCCTCTAAGACCCGCTAACTTGCGGTTGTCCTGCCAAACCTAGGGTAATTATTATATTTTTTAAAATGCAAAATAAAAGCTCCACCTGCTTAATAAAATGCTAAGATGTTAAAATGTTAAAATGTTTAAAAGGTGCCTTAAAGTAAAAGGTTGCTAAAGGTATTAAATGCTATAAGGGCTCCTGCTTAGAAAAAGTGTTAGAAAATAAATAAGATGTTAATTGTTTAAAGGAAGGCTTATTCATATTTAAAAGGGTGCTAAAATATTAAAAGTGCTAAAAGGTTAAAGATGCTAAAAAAATGCTAAAGTTTTAAAAAATGCTTAGAAAGCTTAAAAAGAAAGGTGTCAAAGGTGCAAAAGGAGTGCTAGCATATTAAAGGTGCTAGAAGTGCTAAGAGGGGCTAAAAGGCTAAAGGTGCTTAAGAGTGCTAAAGATTAATTTTGAAAGTAAATGGTGCTAAAAGTGCAAAAAGAATGCTAAATGTTAAATGGTACTTAAAAGGGTGCTAGAAATGCTAAGATGCTAAAGGTGCTTTATGGACTAATTATATGCTCATGCAAAGATTATTTACGGACTAATTGTGTATACTGCTAGCTAAATTAATCTTGCCTAACCTGCGTACAGTATTATATAAGAGATGCTTTAAGACGATTTTTGAGAGTTTAGGAGAAATCTGTTATGTATTTTAATAAGAAACAAAATGTTGGTTTTATGATGCAAGTTAAATCATTTAAATCATTTTTGCAGAATTTAGACATGCTCAACAGTCCTAAAGGCAAGTAAGTTAAGCGATGAACTTTAAATTACCTCCCCACTTATATGTTTAAAGGCTAATTATTCTAGATATCCTATTAATTACAAAGTTATAAATTAAAATAACAAATAAAGTAAGATAAGGATGAGATGAGAGAATGAGGGATTGAAGCGGATGACCCCGTCCTATTTGTTTTTCTAGGAATTGCCGAAGAGGGAATGCGAATGCGGATGCGGGCCGCCATTTGAAATGGCTTGCGATGAGCCTCGCCGTGAGACTCTTTATTTTGCTCCAATGCGTGCCATGCAAAAATAAGAGAAGATAAAGATTAGTATGCACTCCAAATAATATAAGATATGAATAATAGAAGAAACACTAAACAACGACATATGTTTATAATGTGTGCTGATCCTGCCGACCCAAAACAATCCATCTTTGTTTAACCAGCGTGCAGTTCATGTAAACAATATGTCTCTGTGAGCATTATTTTCCAGATTTCAAGAAACTATACTCAATATACCGCAACACGCGGAGAAAGCGAGCAAGCGATGAATGGCCCGGCGTTCGATTATAGAAAAACAAGGCTATCCAAGATGCCTAAAGAGTAGACTCAATAACATTCTGGACTATCAACCCATCTATCTATGTTTTAAATTAGCAGTCAGGCCAGCAGCAAAGACGTCATGCGAGGATAACAACTAAGAGATTTAGATTTTCAAGGCATATCGGACACGATCAACAAACGGGACCATTGATACTTTCTTTAGCCTCTTTTACATTCCATCGATGTCAAATTATGTGAGTTGCAACCCGCTATTATAGATGTCCAGTTCAAACAAATAAAGACACAAATATTGCTACCCCGACTAAAGCTATATCAATAACGCCTTGACTAAAAAAAAGAACCAGTTGCCGGAATAGGACCAAACTTGAAACTGTATTCAAGCTAAAGTCACCAACATGTATATTGAAGCATTACTGTGGCATATTGACACATCTCATGATTCTTAAGAGTTCGACAGTTACAAAGATTAGGCTGCCTATGCAAACAAATCACTTTAGCTAGGTGTGAATCCCATGAGCAGTTCAGCAAATAAGAGATAACAGACCTGATGTTAACATATTCCACTTTTTCAATACAGTGAATTTAGATTGAAAATGCAAGTGAGTTTAGCTATTTCATGAAGGGTCAACAACACAACATTGAATAACCTCGAGGACTGTCCAAACCGCAACTCATTTTTAACAAGTTCAGATTCCAGCGGAAACAGTGACAGACAAACCAGACAGACAAACCGGACAGACGCATTCGACTACACAGATTTCCAATTTGGTATTAGCACCTCTTATTCGCAAGCAAAGGCAGCGAGAAGGGCTTCCAACATCCAATAAATCACATAACTGGACTAGAAAGACAACTTTAGAGAAACAGATATTCATGACCCGATTGTCGATGCGAATATGTTATTTTCAGATTATAACATTTACAAATATGGGCGAGAGACACTGCAGTACTTAAAAAAACAGCCAAAACATGCTTCATATGGACTTAGCGCACATAAACAACATCCCTCATACTCACACATTGCAAAGTATACGAAGATATCTGATTTGCGATATCGTCGATGTATAAGGAAAGCAATATACCTTGTATAGATTGTCATAGATTCAGCCAGGCAGATAGAAAACAGATAGGTGGTACTGATTCTGTTACTACTTACTATTTTAAAAACACTTGGACTACCAAATTAACTAATCGCAACATGAAGAATCCAACTAAGAAAACCAATCTGATTTATATAGGCCAAGCAAACAGATTAATACAATTAACATCGATTAAATTCGTGATAAACCCACATAACACAGAAATCTAACAAATACAAGAGGAGTTCGATTTTACCTTCTCCGGGCAGCGTATCAAGTCGTCGGTCCAATCGACGGGTTTTGGGTTTGCGATGCGAAATGAAAGGCGAGGTTACGTTTCTTTGGTCCTCCTTTCTGATGAGCTTTGCTTGGTGAGCTCGTCTATGCTCTGTCGACTATGTGTGTGTTCTTAACTGCTGCTAAGGGTGTCCGATGCCTTCTGAGTTGCTGACTATGGCGAAGGGTTCTAAACTCTGCTCAAGGTCCTCGTCGATGCTATCCCTAAGTCGATGCCATTCCCTACTGTGCTCTGCTCTCCCCCCCTCTGCCCTAAATTGCTATGTGACTCCTAACTATTGCTAAGGGTGAAACGATTGCTATCTCACTGCCCTTGATCAATGCCCTAAATTGCTATGTAGTTGCCCCCGACTCCCCTCTGAATTGCACTGTTTACGCCTCTTCCTTGCTCTTAATTTACGCACTTAATTGCTATATGGTTCCTAACTATTGCTAAGGGTGAAACGATTGCTATCCCCGTGAGCTCTGTATTCCTCTCCTATCCTCTGCCCCCCACTGTGTTCGACTGCATGTCCCTTTTATAGCCCAATTCTAGGTTCTAATATTGGTAGGTGAATAAGGGCTGATTGAGTGATTCAGTAAGAAAATCCCCCCCTGATTTCGTGCGATTTGTACTGATTTCGTATTGTAGATTTCCTTATACGTTTTAGGTAAGATTTCGTTGGCTGAAAAGAGGAAGATGCAGGTTGATTTGCGGATTCTCAGGCGAGAATCACGGCAAGGAAGGTGGGGCGAGGAGCGTGTGAATGGCTGCTGGTTTCTAGGTTTAGGCTTAGGTTTGTTTTTGTGGTGAGGGAGAGACGATGGGCGTCTGTGGGTAAAGGAAGGGAAGTGAAGGGCTGGGCGATGGGCCAACTGATAAGGGAAAAGGAGTGGGCCGGGGCGACGGGTATTGGGTGTGAAATTTGCGGGTGTGAGCATTGTGAAAGGAGGTGGGTAGAATTAGGTTAAGTGTTAGGTTAGTTTTAATTAGGCTTTTAATTAGTGGGTTATTAGTATTAAATTAGTGATAAATTAATTAGTTTTAGGCTTAGTTAATTAGTGATAAACCAATAAGCTAATGTGATTAAATTATTTAGGTGTTTTATTAGCCTAAGTTATTATTATAAACTATTATAATAATAAATGCGGGTGTGCTATTTAATATTTTAAATGCGGTGCTATTATTTAAAACCTTATTTATTGTGCATTATTATTTAATTTATGCTTTAAATTATTACAATAATTATGGAATTGTCTTGCTATTAATGAACGCGGCTATGCTACTTGACACGACGTCATTGCTAAACTATTTATTTTATGCATTTATTATTAATTTAAGAATCATGACAGGGCTTTGAAATTAATTAATGCGGGCGCGGGACTCTAAGTGCTTAATACTCTACGTAAGACACGATGCCTTTATTAAAATGTTTATTTATGCTTGTATTTATGTTTTATCGCTGCATTTTATTATAAAAAATCATAAAAATTATTTTACAAAATTAGCCTAATTTTATAGTTAATGACTGGACGGGAGGGTCAAAATTGAGTGTCAACAGTTGTCCCTCTTTGTATGGAGATGATGGAAGAATCTTCGGACAAAGACGTTGACTCATAGCCAATTTTGTCTCGACCTTCAGAATTGCAAAAATGTCGGGCGGGTAGACAAAGGCCGAAAAATCAAAATCTGTCCCGATGTCGAGTTATGGCGACCTTTGGGTTACCATGGTCAAAACAGGCGGGCTAACGCGGACTCAAAGTTGTCGATGTCGAGCCATGGCGATATTTTACGTGGTGTAAGGATAAAAAAATAAAATAAGCGGGCTTTGAACACAGGGTGTCTGTATGGCTTATGGTCTTTGGGTTACGTGGTGATGCGGGCGAGTGGGCCAAGCGGCAGGAACTTACGCGATCGTTGGGAAGGTTGGCCTCGACAAATTGCCGGTTATTGTAAGAAAATCACGCGTTGTGCTCCTGCTCTGCGTCTAAGACTTGAACAAGCGGTTAGTGCATAGCTGTTAAGGCAAAATGATGATCGTAATTTTAAAAGTAATGTATTGTGGTAGAAAATGTTATCTGCGAGAATGTGATGCTGCTTTGTGTTGATACGATGTTGTGAATCTTTGTGATTTTCGTCCTTGCGGGCGTGTTGCGATTGTGAGCGCGGATATGTTGTCCTTACTTCTGTTGTCCTGCGGACTAAAGCTCGAAAGAGTTAGTGCATAAGCGCTAAGACAGAATAATAAAGCATGCGTAGAAAATGCAATTTCGGGAGTATAGAAATCGTCCCTGCGTGGATGTGATATGCTGATGATGGCGTCGTTTTTGGGCTTGTTGTGCTGATAACGTCGTTACTGGGCGATGTTCTTCTTTGGCGTCGTTGCGTAGACTTCTTTGTCTTGATCGCGTCGTTACTGGGCGTGTTCTTCTTTGGCGTCGTTCGTAGACTTGTTGTCTTGATAACGTCGTTACTGGGCGATATTCTTCTTTGGCGTCGTTGCGTAGACTTCTTTGTCTTGATAACGTCGTTACTGGGCGTATTCTTCTTGGCGTCGTTGCGTAGACTTGTTGTTGTCTTGATAACGTCGTTACTGGGCGATATTCTTCTTTGGCGTCGTTGCGTAGACTTCTTTGTCTTGATAACGTCGTTACTGGGCGATGTTCTTCTTTGGCGTCGTTGCGTAGACTTGCTGTGCTGATAACGTCGTTGCTGGGCGATGTTCTTCTTTGGCGTCGTTGCGTAGACTTCTTTGTCTTGATCGCGTCGTTACTGGGCGATGTTCTTCTTTGGCGTCGTTGCGTAGACTTCTTTGTCTTGATAACGTCGTTACTGGGCGATGTTCTTCTTTGGCGTCGTTGCGTAGACTTCTTTGTCTTGATCGCGTCGTTACTGGGCGTGTTGTTCTTTGGCGTCGTTGCGTAGACTTCTTTGTCTTGATAACGTCGTTACTGGGCGATGTTCTTCTTTGGCGTCGTTGCGTGAACTCTTTGTCTTGATCGTCGTTACTGGGCGATGTTCTTCTTTGGCGTCGTTGCGTGAACTGTTGTCTTGATAACGTCGTTACTGGGCGATGTTCTTCTTTGGCGTCGTTGCGTAGACTTCTTTGTCTTGATAAGCGTCGTTGCACTGGGCGTATTCTTCTTTGGCGTCGTTGCGTAGACTTCTTTGTCTTGATAACGTCGTTACTGGGCGTGTTCTTCTTTGCTCTGTAGAATAAATGTACGCAAGCTAAGCTGAAAAAGCGTTAGTGTATACTGTTTAAACAAAGTGATAAATACATATGAGAAGTGCAATTTTATGGGTAGAGATATAGTCACGTCGCTGATGAATGCGAGATGTTGTCCTTGCGGACATCTTTGAATCATGGCCGTGAATTGTCATGATGCCTTTGTTGGGTGCGATCGTGGGTTGCCAATTTGACTTTATACGAGTTGGTAGCGAGGTTTTGTCGCGGAACTTGAACTTTGGTATTGATTGTTGATGCCCTTTCTGCTATTCTTTGCTTTGCTTTGCGGACTTTGGATTGTTGTCATCCTCTGCGCTTTCTTTGCTTTTTCTTTATACGCTATCTGAAGAAACTTTTGCCGTATTTTTGCTTGATTATTGCACTTTCTGCTCATTAATATGAAAAAACCCGCTCAAAGAAAATTTGTGAGTTTTGGAAGTCGATTCGCGTTTGACTTAGCCGCCTTGTCCCGATATCGCGTGCGACTGTTTGGACTTGCAATCCACATGCAGTTTCCTACATGGTCCCAATTTTGAAAATGCAAGGGCGTTCGACCTAAAGTGGGTCTCAATAAAGTTGCTTGCATTTTATGTTTACGGGCATACGATTAGGCTGTATGGTTGCCCGTTTCTTTGCGGTATCTGGCGAGGTACTCGATCGGATCTATGTTGTTTTCCTTTTACGATGCCTGCTTTGCCTATGGGAACGAGCGAGTTAGGCTCGTTACTGCTCAAATGCCGCGAATCGGTCATCATTTGGACCGTGCCTTTGATCTTGGAAATATTGATGCTCTGTCATTGCTTAGTCAAATACAAATCGACCCTTGGGGAGATGATAAATCTTTCTAAAAAATGCAACAAACGGTGTTAGCATAAAACACGTAATTTGCGGGTATGTAGCAGATATATCGCACATAGCACGTTCAAAGTTTTCCTAACATGCGGGGACCTCTTTATGCGGTAAGCCTAGCGTCACTTATGCGAGATTATGGCGGGTTTGTCCAAGTCGTCCAACTATAATGCCTTTGTTGGAAATGGCGACCAAATGGCGGTGCTTTTCCCAATTTCGCATGTCATGATTGGGCTTGGATTTGTCTGTCATTGCCACGCTACACATAATATCTTTGGTTGGTCGTTGGGTTGAAGCAGTCGACAAGTTTGGTGTTTTCCTAATTGTGGTGTCGATGCAGATTGACCCACCTAAGGTAAATGCGTCGTGCCCTAAAATAAGGGTGGTATAGCTACATCTGAGTTGCTAAGATTTGTCTTTACTAGGCCTTGAGTTCCCGAGCGGACAACTCGAGTGAGAAGGCTACGCGGTGATCAGACGAACCGATCTAACTCCGCGCAGGCGCCAACTCTCCTAAAATTTGGATATTTTTGAAAGAAATTTGCGGGTCGCGAGCACACCGGTAGCGTGAGTGTGTGATTGTGTGAATTTTTCAGAGTGGAAGAAATATGAGCGGAATGCCAGTTTAAGGAAAGCAGTAAAGCAAATAGCAATTAAGATGAATAAAACAAAATACAGCACGGGAAAATTAAATGCAAAAATAATGCCAAATAATAACCTTAGGTCTGTTGTGGTTAAGAACCTAAAATCTCCAGTGGAGTCGCCATTTCTGTCGCGCCCTTTTTCGACCGCGACTTTTAAAAAAGCGAACCCTGCTAAAAAAAATGTTAGAAAATAAATAATAAAATGCTAAATAGTTTAAGAGGCTTAAAGGTTTTAAAAATGCTAAAAGGATGCTAAAATTGCAAAAGATGCTAAAGTTTAAAAGGGTGCTAAAATGCTAAAGGGTTGCTAGAATGCTAAGGGTTCACGGAGTCGCCACCTAATTAATTGGGTGAATTAGGACACCTAAATGTTTAACTAGTTTGAAGTAAAACATTAACTCCATTTTAATGGTCTGCTAAACTTAATGAGATTCTGGGTAAGGGTTATTTATTAATCTAGAGGGAAGGGGTTAGGCACCCTCTAAGACCCGCTAACTTGCGGTTGTCCTGCCAAACCTAGGGTAATTATTATATTTTTTAAAATGCAAAATAAAAGCTCCACCTGCTTAATAAAATGCTAAGATGTTAAAATATTAAAATGTTTAAAAGGTGCCTTAAAGTAAAAGGTTGCTAAAGGTATTAAATGCTAGAAGGGCTCCTGCTTAGAAAAAGTGTTAGAAAATAAATAAGATGTTAATTGTTTAAAGGAAGGCTTATTCATATTTAAAAGGGTGCTAAAATATTAAAAGTGCTAAAAGGTTAAAGATGCTAAAAAAATGCTAAAGTTTTAAAAAATGCTTAGAAAGCTTAAAAAGAAAGGTGTCAAAGGTGCAAAAGGAGTGCTAGCATATTAAAGGTGCTAGAAGTGCTAAGAGGGGCTAAAAGGCTAAAGGTGCTTAAGAGTGCTAAAGATTAATTTTGAAAGTAAATGGTGCTAAAAGTGCAAAAAGAATGCTAAATGTTAAAGGGTGCTTAAAAGGGTGCTAGAAATGCTAAGATGCTAAAGGTGCTTTATGGACTAATTATATGCTCATGCAAAGATTATTTACGGACTAATTGTGTATACTGCTAGCTAAATTAATCTTGCCTAACCTGCGTACAGTATTATATAAGAGATGCTTTAAGACGATTTTTGAGAGTTTAGGAGAAATCATTATGTATTTTAATAAGAAACAAAATGTTGGTTTTATGATGCAAGTTAAATCAATTAAATCATTGTTGCACAATTGAGACATGCTCAACCGTCCTACAGGCAAGTAAGTTAAGCGATGAACTTTAAATTACCTCCCCACTTATATGTTTAAAGGCTAATTATTCTAGATATCCTATTAATTACAAAGTTATAAATTAAAATAACAAATAAAGTAAGATAAGGATGAGATGAGAGAATGAGGATTAGGCGGATGACCGTCTGTTGTTTTTCTAGGAATTGCAGAAGAGGGAATGCGAATGCGGATCAGTCGCCATTTGAAATGGCTTGCGATGAGTCTCGCCGTGAGACTCTTTATTTTGCTCCAATGCGTGCCATGCAAAAATAAGAGAAGATAAAGATTAGTATGCACTCCAAATAATATAAGATATGAATAATAGAAGAAACACTAAACACTGGCATATGTTTATAATGTGTGCTTGATCCTGTGACCAAAACAATCCATCTTTGTTTAACGATGCGATTCATGTAAACAATATGTCTCTGTGAGCATTATTTTGATTTCAAGAAACTATACTCAATATACCGCAAACACAGACGGGAGAAAGCGAGCAAGCGATGAATGACCCAGCGTTCGGTTATAGAAAAACAAGGCTATCGAAGATGCCTAAAGAGTAGACTTCGATAACATTACGGACTATCAACCCATCTATCTATGTTTTAAATTAGCGATCGGGCGAAAGAAAGGCGTCATGCGAGGATAACAACTAAGAGATTTAGATTTTCAAGGCATATCGGACACGATCAACAAGCGGGACCATTGATACTTTCTTTAGCCTCTTTTACATTCCATCGATGTCAAATTATGTGAGTTGCAACCCGCTATTATAGATGTCCAGTTCAAACAAATAAAGACACAAATATTGCTACCCCGACTAAAGCTATATCAATAACGCCTTGACTAAAAAAAAGAACCAGTTGTCGGAATAGGACCAAACTTGAAACTGTATTCAAGCTAAAGTCACCAACATGTATATTGAAGCATTCTTGTGGCATATTGACACGTCATGATTCTTAAGAGTTCGGCGATTACAAAGATTAGGTCGCTTATGCAAACAAATCACTTTAGCTAGGTGTGAATCCCATGAGCAGTTCAACAAATAAGAGATAACAGACCTGATGTTAACATATTCCACTTTTTCAATACAGTGAATTTAGATTGAAAATGCAAGTGAGTTTAGCTATTTCATGAAGGGTCAACAACACAACATTGAATAACCTCGAGAATTTGTCCAAACCGCAACTCATTTTTAACAAGTTGATTCCAGTGAAGCGATGTGAACAAACGAGACAGACAAACCGGACGGGCGCGTTCGACTACATGATTTCCAATTTGGTATTAGCACTCTTATTCGCAAGCAAAGCGGCGAGAAGGGCTTCCAACATCGATAAATCACATAACTGGACTAGAAAGACAACTTTAGAAAGCAGATATTCATGACCCGATTGTCAGATGCGAATATGTTATTTTGATTATAACATTTACAAATATGGCGAGAGACAACTGCGGTACTTAAAAAACAGCCAAAACATGCTTCGTATGGACTTAGCGCACATAAACAACATCCTCATACTCGCGCATTGCAAAGTATACGAAGATATCTGATTGCGATATCGTCGATGTATAAGGAAAGCAATATACCTTGTATAGATTGTCATAGATTCAGAGCGGATAGAAAAGCAGATAGGTGATGCGATTACATTACTACTTACTATTTTAAAACACTTGGACTACCAAATTAACTAATCGCAACATGAAGAATCCAACTAAGAAAACCAATCTGATTTATATAGGCCAAGCAAACAGATTAATACAATTAACATCGATTAAATTCGTGATAAACCCACATAACACAGAAATCTAACAAATACAAGAGGAGTTCGATTTTACCTTCTCCGGGCAGCGACCCGGGGCAGCGTATCAAGTCGTCGGTCCAATCGACGGGTTTTGGGTTTGCGATGCGAAATGAAAGGGCGAGGTTACATTTGCTGTCCTCCTTTCCTGACTGAGCTTTGCTTGACTGAGCTCCGTCTATGCTCTATTCTGACTATGTGTGTGTTCTTAACTGCTGCTAAGGGTGTCCGATGCCTTCTGAGTTGCTGACTATGGCGAAGGGTTCTAAACTCTGCTCAAGGTCCTCGTCGATGCTATCCCTAAGTCGATGCCATTCCCTACTGTGCTCTGCTCTCCCCCCTCTGCCCTAAATTGCTATGTGACTCCTAACTATTGCTAAGGGTGAAACGATTGCTATCTCACTGCCCTTGATCAATGCCCTAAATTGCTATGTAGTTGCCCCCGACTCCCCTCTGAATTGCCTGTTTCTGCCCTCTTCCCTTGCTCTTAATTTCTGCCCTTAATTGCTATATGGTTCCTAACTATTGCTAAGGGTGAAACGATTGCTATCCCCCCTGACTGAGCTCTGTATTCCTCTCCTATCCTCTGCCCCCCACTGTGTTCGACTGCATGTCCCTTTTATAGCCCAATTCTAGGTTCTAATATTGGTAGGTGAATAAGGGCTGATTGAGTGATTCAGTAAGAAAATCCCCCCCTGATTTCGTGCGATTTGTACTGATTTCGTATTGTAGATTTCCTTATACGTTTTAGGTAAGATTTCGTTGGCTGAAAAGAGGAAGATTCTGGGTTCGATTTGCCGGATTCTCAGGCGAGAATCACGGCAAGGAAGGTGGGGCGAGGAGCGTGTGAATGGCTGCTGGTTTCTAGGTTTAGGCTTAGGTTTGTTTTTGTGGTGAGGGAGAGACGATGGGCGTCTGTGGGTAAAGGAAGGGAAGTGAAGGGCTGGGCGATGGGCCAACTGATAAGGGAAAAGGAGTGGGCCGGGGCGACGGGTATTGGGTGTGAAGCGGTGCGGGCATTGCCTTTAAAGGAGTGTTTAGGTAGAATTAGGTTAAGTGTTAGGTTAGTTTTAATTAGGCTTTTAATTAGTGGGTTATTAGTATTAAATTAGTGATAAATTAATTAGTTTTAGGCTTAGTTAATTAGTGATAAACCAATAAGCTAATGTGATTAAATTATTTAGGTGTTTTATTAGCCTAAGTTATTATTATAAACTATTATAATAATAAATGCGGGTGTGCTATTTAATATTTTAAATGCGGTGCTATTATTTAAAACCTTATTTATTGTGCATTATTATTTAATTTATGCTTTAAATTATTACAATAATTATGGAATTGTCTTGCTATTAATGAACGCGGCTATGCTACTTGACACGACGTCATTGCTAAACTATTTATTTTATGCATTTATTATTAATTTAAGAATCATGACAGGGCTTTGAAATTAATTAATGCGGGCGCAGGACTCTAAGTGCTTAATACTCTACGTAAGACACGATGTCTTTATTAAAATGTTTATTTATGCTTGTATTTATGTTTTATCGCTGCATTTTATTATAAAAAATCATAAAAATTATTTTACAAAATTAGCCTAATTTTATAGTTAATGACTGGACGGGAGGGTCAAAATTGGGTGTCAACATACCATTATGACTATTTTGTCACCAAACATAAACTATTTGGATTCTCGTCAGTACACCCCAACCTATAAGATAGAGAGGAAATACTTTATACGAATCACATAAAGAGTCCTACCACCTATGAGAGAACATAGAAATGAGTTTAAGATACTAATCTGAATAATCTCGCACAAAAGAATAAACCAGATACCAATCAGATTGAATTAACACGAAAAGAGTAAAGAAATGAAATGTTTCCTAAATGTCCTATAGCCTCTCGAGGATGGGTACAGACGTCTACGTACCAATCCGCAAGACTCTACTAGACATTGCTCTTGTACTCATTAGACTGATTAACCTAGAAGCTCTGATATCAACTTTGTCACGACCCAACTCACGAGTCGTGATGGCACCTATCCTAATCCCCCGAGTAGGCGAACCACGTTCTCATTAACAAGTTAAATCAGCGGAAATAAATAAATAAAAAGAAGTTATAAGTCTTAAACACTTAATTTCCCAAAATCTGGTCAAAATGGTACAATAGCACTAAACATAGTCTGGAATAGAAGTCTGAAAATTTTCCGAAGGCTACATACTGTCTATCAACTAACGAAAGTAAATGGAATTAACTAAGAAGCCCTTCAGGGGTCACGGATGATCAAGTAGCTCACCCTGAATGACTGAAAGATATAACTCTCACGAATCAGCCACGGGGCGTAGAGCTGGAACCTGGATCGTACTCTGCACTCAACAAAAGTGCAGCAAGATTAGTATCAGTACAACACTAGTACCGGTAAACATCATATGTCGAAAATGATTAGATAACGTATGAAGAAGTTGAAAACAACACGTAGCACCTAGAGCACACAGGCATGGTCACATATCATATACAGGTAAGGTGTAAAGAAATCAAGAAACAACCAGGACATATCATATACAGGTAAGGTGTTATTAACTAATACTAAACTCGATATCATCTTCAACAAAACACTCTATCCTTGCCATTTGTCTCATCTTCAATGCAACTTGCAGATTTTTTCACAAAGGCACATACATTACAACGTCACCAGTTCCTTCTTGGCAAACTCTCGATGTTTCTCTCTACACCATCGCGAGCTTGAGAGGGGATGTTAACATTGTAAAGTCACACATCGGTGGGCATAAATTTTTATTTTACTTTTAGACTCTATATAAAGGGATGTAGTTGCTTTTTTTTTTACTTACTAATTTACTATCAATAATAGTCTTATTCTCTTTTCTTTACTCTTGTTATTGTCTTACAAGAATTCATAAATAATATGAATTCTAACACCATCTTCATTTGATAGTATCTCAAAATTATAATGTGCCTTATATTTTGGGATTTGGTTAATGATAATTCTTCCATTATAGCATTTGCCTTCTTTTGTTTATTTTCCCGCTTCTTCAATCTTCATCGGCAGTTGGTTAATTTTTAAATGAATAAAAAGATGTTTTTTAAAATTGTAAAACTCAATATAATGTTATTATCTAATACTAAATTTATTTTATAGTCCATATTGCTTTTTTTACTTTGAGAAAATAGAAAAGTATGCCTTAAATCCAAGGGTCATGCATGCACCTATCAATTTGATTACTCAATAATAAAAATGTAAATCCAAACCATACATATCATAGACATCATCTTGGAATATCTAGATGCAGGGGTGAAAACGCGCGCGCTGAAGAAATCGGAAACTCATCGCGTTTGCGGGTGGCTGGTCGGGTTCGCTATAAGGGCCTCACTAGACTTCTCTTCGTGATCTCCGCTGCCCTCTAGCAATCACATAGAAAACCGATTAAAAATGGGGTGTCGGAACGGTGTTTGTTGGTCCAAAAGATTGACGGATCTGATTGGTAAAAAGTGGACCGAAACATAAAATTTATCTATTTCTCTGACACAAAATTTATGGAACAATGATCAATTTGAATGGTTTTTAAAGTGACACAGTTATAAAAATACACCATTCAAGGATTGAACCGAAGATTTTACCGTAGTAGGATACACTTTTTCCATTAGCTAGACTATTGGTGCTTGTCGATTTCAAACTTTTAATTTTTTGATTATACGCTTCAAACACATTTTTTGTAACTTTGTTATAACTTTTTTTTTCGTCACATTATCATTCACTGCTTCAAACCTAACAACTAAGATTTATGCAATAATTTGGATTGCTTTTGTTGCTATACACCTCCTTCAAACAAATTTAACTGATTTTCCTAAAAATTAATTTTAGATTAAACAACTTTATTAGTGTTTTCAGTTATGTTTATGGATAGGTTCATTCCACTGTAGAAGACGAGATGGCATGAGATGTTAGTCCGAGCAATTGAGTTAGGACACCATGACTGCTACTGAATATGAGGCTAAGTTTATTGATTTGGCCAGATATGAACAATGTCTAGTCACTAATATCAGAGTCGGTTAGGTTGGTATAGAACTCGAGCATCTGGTATTTTGATGTAAGACATGCTAGATGGTACTTGTTCTGAATGTAAATAACATAATATCATACTTATCCAATTAGACAAGGCACCACTTATGTTTTCTTCTTTTAGTAATAATTTATATATGACATTTTAAGCTATCCATCTTCTTGCTATAGCATGCATCTTAAATCAATAATGTATTATTTATACTCCACGAGATGCAAAAGTATTTCTTCCTATTTCATTTATACTCATTCTTCACCCATATATAGGAGGTGAACTTTTGCGCAATGAACTCAAGGAAGACACATATATTTAATAAAAGTAAATATTTTTTTTAAAATTTTAATTTGAAGCATTACCATGGCAGTAGTGAAAGAAATTAATGAATGAATTAATTAAAGAAATTAAATTTCCAGCATTTCATCTTCATTTTTCATATCTCCGACTAGGGGTGATACCCTGCATCCTTGGTCCAGTTCAAGGCTTGAGCTTCCTTAGACTATCTGTAAAATAGAACACAAAAATAATTAGAAAACAAAAAAGTTGGAAGAAAAGGGGCAATAAGGGTAAAAAAGGGCAGCATATTATACTAAGCTCCTGTTATGCGTGGGGTTCTTGAAAAAAGTGTAATAAGAATAGTTTAAATAAATATTATTAATATCTTTTTAAGAGATGCGTGAAAATGCACCAAAATCATAGACAAATAATATATATCAGAAATAAGTACTTTTGAACGCCATAACACCTGATCGGCATCACGTATGTCACGCGATAATAGGAGTCATGGCCCCTCCCAGCGCAATCCTTTCGACAATCCTCGGAGCAGGTCATGAATGATTGAGCCTTTGAAACATGCACAGCTGAGAACACAACCATGCACATTAGAAACATTGTTACAAGTTTCTTTGCCTCCATATTTTCACTAAGGTAAATATTTTTATTGATATATTTTGCCTTGTGCTGGTTGGTTTGCTTTGCCTTATTACCCTTGGACGATTTTAAGAACATCATGAGATAGTATATTTATAGGAGTTTTCAGCCCCTTAGGTTGGAGGATATACCTTAAAGTAAGGAAAAGCTCGTGGACTTCCTGGAATTTTGCCTTACATTAAGGTTTAATTTACAAATTGAAGAGTCGTGAGACTTGTATTCCATTAATTGGGGAAACCAAGTGTAAATTTTGGTCATTAATTCGCCAACATCGTCTTTAAGTGATGTTTTTATGAACTTTAACGCCCTTAGCAAATCTTGTAATCATCAACTCCGCAGATTCACGTCACGGGTAATTGTAAGAACTTTCCGAGTCCTAAGAACATATCTGATACCCATATATCCTTCCTAATATTATGTGCAACGAGATAACCCTAAAGTAATAAACTTTCACACTTATTCATCCCTTGGTCCATCATCATTAGTCGATCATTATACTCTCCGTAGCCCACGACATAGTCAACTTTACAAAATTCTTGTTCATTTAACATTTACTTTATAAATGGAGTAGTCTTGTTCCATGACAACCTAATGAGTTCACCCCATTTATGATGTCTTAGCCCATAGAATATGTCATGCTAGCACCACCCATCAGCCTTGCACATCTAACAACTGTGGTATATCTCACAAAATCAACAAGATTTTAGCCCAAAATGACCCCTTTATATCACCTCTTCAAAATCTCAAGTGAGCCGTGACACACTCTCTTGAAAGATTACAACCTCCTTCCCATAAAATTCAATCTCTGGAAAAATTCCCGGCAGCGTAAAGGCAATATATATTTTCCTTAAGAACCTCTAAATAACTTGTGCTTAACCCACACAATCCCATCTTGCCGACACTCAACCTTGCCATTTATTCTCCCGCACAATACCAAACTAAGCACACCACATGCTCCCATCAAAAGAATATTTTATCATTATGACTATTTTGTCACCAAACATAAACTATTTGGATTCTCGTCAGTACACCCCAACCTATAAGATAGAGAGGAAATACTTTATACGAATCACATAAAAAGTCCTACCACCTATGAGAGATCATAGAAATGAGTTTAAGATACTAATCTGAATAATCTCGCACAAAAGAATAAACCAGATACCAATCAGATTGAACTAACACGAAAAGAGTAAAGAAATGAAATGTTTCCTAAATGACCTATAGCCTCTCGAGGATGGGTACAGACGTCTACGTACCAATCCGCAAGACTCTAGTAGACATTGCTCTTGTACTCATTAGACTGATTAACCTAGAAGCTCTGATATCAACTTTGTCACGACCCAACTCACGAGTCGTGAAGGCACCTATCCTAATCCCCCGAGTAGGCGAACCACGTTCTCATTAACAAGTTAAATCAGCGGAAATAAATAAATAAAAAGAAGTTATAAGTCTTAAACACTTAATTTCCCAAAATCTGGTCAAAATGGTACAATAGCACTAAACATAGTCTGGAATAGAAGTCTGAAAATTTTCCGAAGGCTACATATTGTCTATCAACTAACGAAAGTAAATGGAATTAACTAGGAAGCCCTTCAGGGGTCACGGATGATCAAGTAGCTCACCCTGAATGACTGAAAGATATAACTCTCACGAATCAGCCACGGGGCGTAGAGCTGGAACCTGGATCGTACTCTGCACTCAACAAAAGTGCAGCAAGATTAGTATCAGTACAACACTAGTACCGGTAAGCATCATATGTCGAAAATGATTAGATAACGTATGAAGAAGTTGAAAACAACACGTAGCACCTAGAGCACACAGGCATGGTCACATATCATATACAGGTAAGGTGTAAAGAAATCAAGAAACAACCAGGACAGATAAAATTCACCAATGATCAGTTAAATTTAAGAGTGGATGAATGCAATGCAATAATCGCCTCTCTCACTCCACTCCTGTACACACATGCTACGGGCAGTGCCTCAAAGCCATGACCCATGGGGGACCCGCGAAGTCCATGTATCACTCGTGCTCTCCGGCAGAAACCTCGGAGGCTATCAATCACTCGTGCTCTCCAACAGAAACCTCGGAGACTATCAATCACTCGTGCTCTCCAGCAGAAACCTCGGAGGCTATCAATCTCTCTCAATCACTCACTTCACCATCATCACAAAATAATATGGAAAGTATGTCAGACATGATATCAAGTCCCAACACAAATCACTAACATACAATCGAATGATAATCACAGAAAATAACACATATGAAGACAAGCCCACATAACCGCTGACGGAACCAACGTAATTGTAATTCATCTCCACTTCATACCCAAAGGTCTTCATGCTATCCCCGTCACTTCCTACAACTACATACGATTCTCTAATCAGAGTCTAACTAAATTAAATCGTGACTACCTCATTGCCGAGCGGGTGCCACGAACAATCAAACCAATGTCTTTCCCTTGCGTAGAGGCTCTGAACGCTTAAAATCTAGAAAATATGTAAACTACGTTATAATACGAATCTAAGGACACTCATATTGCTATATGTATATTAACAATATTTTTACCATTTCAATTGTATTACTAAACCCCTACACATATAAAAATATTAGCATAACTTCAGGAAATTCAAATAACATTCCTTTCTTTCAACTTTCTCGTATCTCCCGCTTGTAAATGATATAACATTAAATTCGTAACTCCAAATCAGGTGTTTATTGTACCACATCGAAGGAAACACTAGGATCTATTATTATACCGAATCCCATAAGATAGTACTTAGTGTAGTTGGTGAAAATTTACGAAGGAAACAACCCTATGAAATCTGTGTCGCCATAATTTTTGCAAAATAAGGCAGAAACTCTAAACAGTCATAACTTTCAAACCATAAGTCGAATTTATCTCCGTAAGGTTTCAAACTGACGGGAACAGGGAAATCTACAACTTATTCAGCATACACTTTTATATTCCTTAGGGATTTGTACAGTTTTCACGTTTTTCATGCTGCTCGTCTAGATTTATGTAAAATAAGGCAGAAACTTTAAACGGTCATAACTTTCAAACCATAAGTCGTATTTATCCCCGTAAGATCTCAAACTGACGGAAACAGAGTAATATACAACTTTCATTCAGCCCATACTTTTATATTCCTTACGAATTTGTACAGTTTCCATGTTTTACAGGCTGATGTAATCATTATTCCATGATAAATCCCTCAAGTTTCTTTATTCAAGTGGATTGTGGAATTTCCGTGTAATGACCTCTTTGAAATTTGATTGCATTCAATAACACATTAGTATAAGGATCATGAATAGATTAATTCAACCATATAACATAGAACCTAACATGAACTTAATTGAGTGCTTCCTCCTCGTCCCGTTACTAGCGTTTCTTTTCTTTCTTTCCTTCTCCTTTTTTTTCCTACTGCTGCAACGTTCTCCCTCTCCTTTTTTGTTGTCGTCCCACTCTTCTTTTTGATACTAGGGTTTGTTTTCTTTGTTTTTTTTTGTTTTTAGCTGCTAGGGTTCGTTCCCCTCCCCTTTTCCTTCTTGTAGTCAGTCGTTCCCTATCAAGGGTAGTGGGCTTGGCCCACTTAATCACTTAATTAATTTCCTGCACAATTTCATATCTTAAAATCATAAAATTAAAATACCCTATAGTCTCATACCCCTTTATCGTAGTTTTAAGTGCTAAACGACCAAACGGGTCGTTATAGCTAGTAACCCGACTGATCGGAAATCCACTACTGATTATTGTGTATTTTTAGGAGATTCACTCATTTCATGGAAAAGTAAGAAACAAAATGTTGTTCCTCGCTCTTCAACTGAGGCATAGTATCGTGCTATGACTTCTACTACGTGTGAGATTGTATGGTTACGTTGGTTATTGGCTGATGTGGGTGTCTATTTCCTCACCGACACCGATGTACTGTGATAATAAGAGTTCTATTCAGATTGCACACAACACGGTCTTTCATGAACGTACCAAGCATATTGAGATTGATTGTCATATTATTCGATATCATCTTCAACAAAACACTCTATCCTTGCCATTTGTCTCATCTGCAATGCAACTTGCAGATTTTTTCACAAAGGCACATACATTACAACGTCACCAGTTCCTTCTTGGCAAACTCTCGATGTTTCTCTCTAAACCATCGCGAGCTTGAGAGGGGATGTTAACATTGTAAAGTCACGCATCGGTGGGCATAAATTTTTATTTTACTTTTAGACTCTATATAAAGGGATGTAGTTGCTTTTCTTTTACTTACTAATTTACTATCAATAATAGTCTTATTTTCTTTTTTTTACTCTTGTTATTGTCTTACAAGAATTCATAAATAATATGAATTCTAACACCATCTTCATTTGATAGTATCTCAAAATTATAATGTGTCTTATATTTTGGGATTTGGTTAATGATAATTCTTCCATTATAGCATTTGCCTTCTTTTGTTTATTTTCCCGCTTCTTCAATCTTCATCGGCAGTTGGTTAATTTTTAAATGAATAAAAAGATGTTTTTTAAAATTGTAAAACTCAATATAATGTTATTATCTAATACTAAATTTATTTTATAGTCCATATTGCTTTTTTTACTTTGAGAAAATAGAAAAGTATGCCTTAAATCCAAGGGTCATGCATGCACCTATCAATTTGATTACTCAATAATAAAAATGTAAATCCAAACCATACATATCATAGACACCATCTTGGAATATCTAGATGCAGGGGTGCAAACGCGCTGAAGAAATCGGAAACTCATCGCGTTTGCGGGTGGCTGGTCGGGGTTCGCTATAAGGGCCTCACTAGACTTCTCTTCGTGATCTCCGCTGCCCTCTAGCAATCACATAGAAAACCGATTAAAAATGGGGTGTCGGAACGGTGTTTGTTGGTCCAAAAGATTGACGGATCTGATTGGTAAAAAGTGGACCGAAACATAAAATTTATCTATTTCTCTGACACAAAATTTATGGAACAATGATCAATTTGAATGGTTTTTAAAGTGACACAGTTATAAAAATACACCATTCAAGGATTGAACCGAAGATTTTACCGTAGTAGGATACACTTTTACCATTAGCTAGACTATTGGTGCTAGTCGATTTCAAACTTTTAATTTTTTGATTATACGCTTCAAACACATTTTTTGTAACTTTGTTATAACTTTTTTTCTCGTCATATTATCATTCAGCTTCAAACCTAACAACTAAGATTTATGCAATAATTTGGATTGCTTTTGTTGCTATACACCTCCTTCAAACAAATTTAACTGATTTTCCTAAAAATTAATTTTAGATTAAACAACTTTATTAGTGTTTTCAGTTATGTTTATGGATAGGTTCATTCCACTGTAGAAGACGAGATGGCATGAGATGTTAGTCAGAGCAATTGAGTTAGGACACCATCGCTCACTCTTGAATATGAGGCTAAGTTTATTGATTTGGCCAGATATGAACAATGTCTAGTCACTAATATCAGAGTCGGTTAGGTTGGTATAGAACTCGAGCATCTGATATTTTGATGTAAGACATGCTAGATGGTACTTGTTCTGAATGTAAATAACATAATATCATACTTATCCAATTAGACAAGGCACCACTTATGTTTTCTTCTTTTAGTAATAATTTATATATGACATTTTAAGCTATCCATTTTCTTGCTATAGCATGCATCTTAAATCAATAATGTATTATTTATACTCCACGAGATGCAAAAGTATTTCTTCCTATTCCATTTATACTCATTCTTCACCCATATATAGGAGGTGAATTTTTGCGCAATGAACTCAAGGAAGACACATATATTTAATAAAAGTAAATATTTTTTTAAAAAATTTTAATTTGAAGCATTACAACAACAGTAGTGAAAGAAATTAATGAATGAATTAATTAAAGAAATTAAATTTCCAGTATTTCATCTTCATTTTTTCATATCTCCGACTAGGGGTGATACCCTGCATCCTTGGTCCAGTTCAAGGCTTGAGCTTCCTTAGACTATCTGTAAAATAGAACACAAAAATAATTAGAAAACAAAAAAGTTGGAAGAAAAGGGGCAATAAGGGTAAAAAAGGGCAGCATATTATACTAAAGAGCACTAAGCTCCTGTTATGCCTGGGGTTCTTGGAAAAAGTGTAATAAGAATAGTTTAAATAAATATTATTAATATCTTTTTAAGAGATGCGTGAAAATGCACCAAAATCATAGACAAATAATATATATCAGAAATAAGTACTTTTGAACGCCATAACACCACAATCGGCATCACATGTCAGCCCACAGTAATAGGAGTCATGGCCCCTCCCAGCGCAATCCTTTCGACAATCCTCGGAGCAGGTCATGAATGATTGAGCCTTTGAAACATGCACAGCTGAGAACACAACCATGCACATTAGAAACATTGTTACAAGTTTCTTTGCCTCCATATTTTCACTAAGGTAAATATTTTTATTGATATATTTTGCCTTGTGCTGGTTGGTTTGCTTTGCCTTATTACCCTTGGACGATTTTAAGAACATCATGAGATAGTATATTTATAGGAGTTTTCAGCCCCTTAGGTTGGAGGATATACCTTAAAGTAAGGAAAAGCTCGTGGACTTCCTGGAATTTTGCCTTACATTAAGGTTTAATTTACAAATTGAAGAGTCGTGAGACTTGTATTCCATTAATTGGGGAAACCAAGTGTAAATTTTGGTCATTAATTAACCTTTCCCACAAAAAGTTTTCACCTGAAGGTAGACAATGCTTTCATCATTACTCCTTTCGTTAAGTTTTACATGTTCATTATACTAAAATATAATTATTTGTTTTACTTGTTCACTTTTAAAAATTAAGAGATAATTTATCATTTTTCTATTTTTCCCTTAGTATTAATAAGTCAAAATTTTCAATTTCTTTTTCTAAGGCTCCACTCTTTAGTCCTTTTTTATGGGAAATATATAAATTGTTGGAACTCATCACTTAATTTGTTGGTTGTACATTTTTTGCTAAACTTTAATTAATTTCAATTAATAGGCAATTGCAATAATTAGAGATAATATACTAAACTTTCTATTCTATTTTTGGCTCTTTAATACACGTGTCAAATCAATATGTGACAAGTAAAAATGAAGGGAGAAAATAATTAACTTCTTTTTAAACTTGCAATTAGTATCTTGTGAATCTTTCGGTATTAACTATAGAAAACAAAATTCTAAGCTTTGAGATTTTACAGAATTACTATTTTTTTTTCAAGAAAGTAGTACTCTCACTCTCAAAGTATGTCACTTTTTTTGTTTTGTTTTATCATGCCCTTTAGAAAATATTAATTAGAAGAAGTATTTACTCTTATTTATGTCTAAGTTATAATGGATGTCCATTAAATATTTATGTGTCAGCTTCATTAATAACAAAATTTTACAAAGGGCAAAATGAAAAAAATTAATTGACTTTAGTTTGTTTAGCACAATGAATTCTTATACTAAGAGAAATGACTTTAGTTTGTTTCCACAAACCAAACAAAGCTTGCTAAAGGAGATTGTATGTAATGAACCGGTTTACAAACACTTCTTCTGTTATTTCAACAATGAAAAAAATTATAATTCAACTCAATATATGTGTTTATCCGTAAAACTGTACAGTTGAATTGTATAAGTGGTTAATGATCCGTGAATCTCAAGTGATTGATTTGACAATAATATTAGATAAAATATAGTGCAAATAAATAATATCAAGACAAAATAAAGGGATAATTAGTCTGAGTCGTGTGTAAGTCTATGAGTAAAGTCTATGTGACTGGTATGAAAACACAAAAATCGAGAGAAATGTTAGAGAGTATATGATAATAACTTGAATATGATCGTTTATACATGAGCTTCACGAGTACACATTCTACAAAATATGTCCCATTAATATAAGAGAATGAATATGGTAATAATTTGACAATTAGTATCTCCATAATAAGTATCAAGTAAGAAACTACGAAACCTCATCTAGATGAATAACCACGAATTATCACATTTTATTCGAGGTAAAGCAATAAAACTTTTAACTAATAACAAGCTGAGGTGGATTTAAGTTTTGAATATTATGAGTTTGAGTTAGGAATTCTATACCACTAAGTCATTTGATTTTCTGGGTTTGAAATCTATTATTTATGCTTGTTTAATGGATTTTTTTCCACATAAAAGATCCGAGCCAAAACTTCTGGTTTGGATGAACCCGTAACTAGATCCGCCTCTAATAATAATAATAATAATAATACTAATGTTGGGTCCCGGGCTATGCATAAGTAAGATTAAAATCAAAACAGCTAGAATAACTGAAACAGTTTCTGGATGTTGCCTCAACATTGTTGGCAATATCTGATAAAAATCAGAATAAACCTTTAAAGAGTAATTGCAGCGGAAAAGTAAAAGACACAAATGTTTATATTTTCAAGGGTATATATTAATATATCTTTTGATGGTCAGTGACCAAAAGAATTGTATATATTATATACAATTACAAATGAATTCTTTTTACAAGATTGAGCAATACAAATGAAAAAGAAATTACAAACAAAAATGAAGTCGCAGATGACTTCGCCTAAGTTAAAAAGTCTAAAAGACAAATGCAACATCATCACCACAATTGCTTTACAATAAGCTTAATCTAGAATAGAGATAACAATTGTAGTGTGAGACATATGTTGCTAAAAGACTTAGGCTAAAAGGTTTTGATCCAGATTTCTGAAGCGAAATCCCGAGAGCTCTCTTGGTATTTTTACATTTTGATTCTGGATGGCAATACTCTGAAGTTCCTCCTCTATATATAGTGAGAAACTTCCTTGAAACTCTCGCTGGTTGGTTGTGAAAGTTGAGAGAAAGAAGGCTGCAACTTGGACCTATTCTTGCTCCATGATTTTCTCAACAACTTTGACTGGGTCTTCATGTTGCTTCGATTCCAAGCTTGACTAAATCAATTCCCACATTTTAAATACAGCTCTGTATCAGCTTGCCTAGGGCATTTTTAACTCACAGTAACAAACACTGTTTTGGCCTGAAGAATAGGCAAAATTATTTCCGAAAATGTAGGGTGAGATGTTGAGGCAACATCGGAGACAACATCTGCAGGTGACTGCGGATGTTGCGCAACATTGCGGGCAACATCTGCAGAACACTGCAAGATGTTGTCCAGGAATAAAACCTGATGTTGTCACAACACTCACACTGTTGACAGTCAATTTTGACCCGTTTTTGTATATTTATTGCAATTTTAAGTATTTTAGCACATCGCATGTTAATCAATATTTTTTGCATTTTTTATCTTTTATTTTTTAATTAAGCATTATGTTTTGTTAATATTATGTTTTTATTATTGTTGCGCCATCGTTTTATTTTAATAATATTCGCATCTTTTTAAATAATTAATCGGCATCCCGTTTTTATTTTTAATCAGGCATTAAACACGTTTTAAATATTGCATTTTAGTATTGTTGCGTCGGCATTTGCATTTTTATAATCTTGCATATTTTTAAATAATTTTTCTTTAAATAATTAACCAGCCTTGCATTTTTGTCAAACCAGTCCAGTCCAAGACACAATTTGAATCAGTCCAAGCCAACACTATTTTTAATATCATCCAAACACCCTCTTTTATTTCCCCCCCCTAAAATCAAATACCACTTTTCATTTTCCCCCCAAAACAATACCCCACTTTTCATTTTTTCCCCCCCAAATACCTAACCCTAATCCTACCCTATAAAAACAAAACATCCCCCCCATTTTAAACTACCCTAGCCGCACAAAGCCCATTCCTTTGTCCTCCTCTCGCTTCCCGTCGTCGCCGCCTCCACTCTTCGCCGGAGTTGAACTCCGGCGACCTTCCCACATCACCAGCAACCCTCGCCCTCTCTCCCTGCTGCTCCCGTCGACCACCACCCCCTCTCCACTCATCTCCCTTACCGGCGAACTCGCCGCCACCCTAGCCGCGCTCGGCCACTTTCCGTCGCACTTCCCCGTCGCCTCGCATCAGCCCCTCTCTCCTCACTCTCCGTCGTCGCCTAACTCCCACACTCCACCGCACTCACGAACACCAGATCCGACAAGCCTCAACCGTCGAACCTCACCTCTGCCCGTCAAACCCCAATCCATGCGAACACCACCACTCCTCACCCCGTCGACCTTTCTCTCACTATCTCTCGACCACACGCCATCGCTCTCTTTTGCTCTTGTCACGCCACTACCTTGGCGGCGCTCGGTGTTATACCGTTGAAGTGACGCCGCCGCTCTTCTATCTCGCTTTTGTTGTTGTTGTCGAATCTGATCGAAGTTTGAACTCCGGCGATGACATGAACTGTGTTTCCGTTTTCTCTGTTGGTTATTTTTGCCACCATTACCGTGGGTGTTTTTCTGGCGACCTTACTGTTATTCTCCCTTTTGTTGCTATTATATGTTGTTAGCGTTTGGACTTATTTGATTTGTTGTTTTCATGGAGTTTGAAAACTCGCGAACATTTTGCTTTATTTGTATCTGTTATTTGCTTGTCTTGTTGGATGGATTTGTGGTCGCTCGTGACTCTGGATATTTCGATAATAATGGGTGTTTTTTGTCAACCGTTGGTTACTGCTGCTGCTGTTTACTGTTTGATGGACTGATTTTCTAGTGTTGGTTAGCTCTGTTTGGGCTTGTGACTCGGGATTTATTGGATATTTTTGGCCAATGACTTATTTTCTGATATTTGGTTAGCTGGCCAGTATTTTGAAAACTCCGCGATGTTATGATTTTCGGTAGCCTTCCAGGTGAACCATCGCTTTTCTTCTTTGTTGAAATGATTTTGACATTTTTGCCCTTTTATTTATTTATTAAAGCGGTTGAGCAGATACTACACTCTTGGGGTATTCTTGATTTTGAGCAGATATTATATTGGCGATGAAAAAGTTATCCGTCAATTTTGAGGCCTCACGATTGCAAAGACGGAAAATAAAATAAATGAAGCTTTACGGGCAAGGATGATTTCTTCCACTTACAGGATAACCAACATGCATTGTGGCGGAATTCTCGCATGCACTTGTTTAGTGTCCCACTTTATATATTTTTCATATCCGAGCCCTCAGTGTTTAAAACTATTATTGTTTTGGCGCGGATATGAAAGTTTTATTTATTTTATTGCTTTTAATAATATTGGTAGATGAAGGAATCTCGTCGATTTCCAAGGCCTCATACTGCAAAAAGACAGTTTATTTATTTTTGCTTTACTTATTAAATTCTGTCATTACTTTAAAATTATTTATTCGATACTAACACTTTTACTAAGTGTTTATGCAGTGTAGGAGATCATCTTGTGCAGAAAGCTTAAAAAGGGCTAAAAGATGTCCCGGAATGTTATTTTATATCGCATTTAATTTAGTTTTATTATTGTGTAGTGCACTTTATTTTAATTATAAATGCTTAGAATAGATAGAATAAAAAGAGCAATAAATAATTAACCTAGGTTTGAACGAACAACCGCAAGTTAGCGGATCTTAAAGGATGTCTAACCCCTTCCCTTTAGGATAATAAAGAACCCTGATCCTGACTCTCACTAATTTCGCAGACCATTAAATGGAAGTCAATTGCAGTATTTGTATTGCAATAAACTAAGTGTCCTAATTCACTATAATAATTAGGTGGCGACTCCTTAAAATACATTTAGGAATCAACTATAGCAGTAATCCCGTTCCGACTCCGGTTAAAATGGGGTGTTACAGCATGGCGACTCCACTGGGGATATCAGATTCTTGATCATAACATACTCAGGTTAATTAAATATTGCACTTTATTTTGCTTTTTATATTTGTTGTAAATATTTTATATTGTTTGTTTTTATTTTGTAATTAACTACTTTAATTGCTACATTCTTTTATTGCTTTTCTTAAATTGTCATTCCGTTCATATTTCCTCCATTCTGGAAAATTAACACTATCACACACTACACGCGAGGTGCGCTTGGTGCATCAGCAAAATTCTTTCTTCAAAACCCAAATTTAGGAGAGTTGGTAATAGACGCGGAGAATCCGGTCCAACCGGTGGCCGCGTAGCCTTCTCACTCGAGTAGTCCGCTCGGGAACCATTGTGTCTAGTAAGCCAAATCTTAGAAAACTTAGGATAGAGCTATACCACTTTTTATTAAGTCATGCATGCATAAACCTTAGGTGGGTTAATCCTTGGTATTAACGCCACAATTAGAAATCCACCAAACTTGTCGACGGGTTTCACAACCCAACGACCCATTAGCATACTAGGTGTAGCGTGATGATGATAGACGGATCAAGCACGGTCATGACACGCCAAATTGTAAAAAGTGCACAGTCATTTGGTAGCCATTTACAACAAAATATTGCAGTTTAAAGGCATGTACCTATTTATCATAATCCGCGTATTTGGCGTTAGGCTCACTACGGCATAAGAGAGGTCCCAAGCATATTAGGGCACGCGCTTGATTTGCATGTTTTTTGTTTATTATTGTTTGTCACTAGCAACTCTGTACATATTGTTTAAATCAATAATTGCTCTTTTGTGATTCCGGGCTCGAGCATTTGTATTTTTGCATTTTTTTCTTTCACATTGCAATCAGGACTTCTACTTCGTAAATCACTCTTGAATAGCGCGACTTGGACTTTGTGAAGCATCAACCACCAGTTCAGTCGAACCAATCAGGGGAGTCTTTGACTGTATTGTCACACCTCATCATTTTTATTATTTTGTCATTTTCCTACTCACCCATGTCTCATATTTTGCAGGAATGTCGTCCTCGCAATCAGTCCAAGGCGGTCTGGAAAAAAAAAATCAGTTTTATACCAACGAGACATCGCTCTCAGTTTTTCTATATTTTGTATCTTTATTTGCAAATTCAATTGACTTGTTTAGCGTTAATTACATATTTCTTTCATATCATGCATTTTACCATAATTATTCCGAACTACGCGTGTCTGATTCTCACCACACGGTGTGATACGTAGGCAACCCATCTAGGGTTCGACACCACCACATAAAAAATAAAATAAAATAAAAAGAAGGACATATTTGATTTACCCATTCATTGCATTTATTCAATCACGCACATTCATTCATTTGTTTTATTGCATTCTTTTACTTTGCATTAGTCTTATAGTGAATAATCATTTGTTTTGCACAACTTTTATTTTTGCATTTCTTTCATGAATAAATTCTTTTTAAATCATACGTTTTACAACATAATTATTTCGAACTACGCGTGTCTGATTCTCACCACACAGTGTGATACGTAGGCAACTCATTTTGAGTTCGACACCACCACAAAAATAAAAACAAAAAAAAAAAACAAAACAAAAAAAAACGCATTCATCATGTTTTCGGGCATTCATTTTACTTTGCATTCGTCCACAGTGGACAATCATTTATTTTTGCACAGCTTTATATTGCTATCCTTTTGATAAATTTTTTCAAGCATACATTTTATACCATATTTGAACGAACTACACGCACCTGATTCCCTCGGCGGGATACGTAGGCAGCCCTATTCGGGTTCGGTACACTTTATTCAAAAAAAAAAAATGTATATTTTCTTCAAAAAATACAAAAAAAAAATGTTATTCAAAAAATACAAAAACATTTTGTAAGTATTATTGTTTGACTTTGTTAATACCAACACAGTTACAAATGTGCATAAACAAAAAAAAAACAAAAAAAAACAAGTGATAATCAGTATGGGTTGACTTTGTGGTAAACCATAGATTCTTTTGGTACCTCTTATTCATACCCGCAGATGACATTGTCTTGCATGTTTCCAAGATAAGAATGAAACCGACCTCATCGTTTCATATGCATTGTGTGGTGAGTGTTTGAATAAGTTCAATTGCATTGCATTGTGATCTAGAACTTGGCCTGAATGTTTGTTGGCGAAATCACGAGTAACACTCGGTGTGGAAATGATCGTAGGCTTTCTTTGACCCGTTTGAGCCTTTTCGACCTACCAAATAACATTATCCCTAGTACACCCTTTGAGCCTAAAACCTATTTTTGACAACCGCGTATTACACCTATAACATTTACGAGTGCGTATGCACTATCCCTCTTTGGCCCGACCTCGAGCGCTTTAGAAATGTGCAAGTGGTGACAAAATCTGTATTTGAAGTTTGCAAAGACAAAAGTTGTCAAAATTCCAAAAGGAAAACAAAACAAAAGCAGAGACGACTTCACACACAAAAAAAAAATCAAAAGCTTCGATGTTATAAAAAAAAAGGGAATACATAACCCCGAGAAAAAAAGGGGCTCCAAATGAAAGATTCAAAAGAAGTCAATACAGAAAAACTGGGACAAAAAGAAAGCAAGTCAGCATTAAAACACACAAATATCAAGCATGGACGTAGTCCAACTCTCGAGAAATGATTAGTCACTTTTACCCAAATGATATCCATTCCCTTCCCCCAAGCCTACATTACAAGCCCGTGACAAGCCCTACATGATCTTATACTGAGGGTTCTCACATTAGTGGATACTTACATGACGGCCAAGCCTATGGTATCACAATTGTATGCATTGAACATCTTTTTGAGTGTGAGCGCAATTCTCTCAACGTCCCAAAATTCAAAATACTGAAATATATGTGTGAGATGAGACATTCTTTCAGTGAGGCATTTGAAACATGAGATTACGTGTAGTTCGAAACCTTGGATGCAAGCAGGTGTGTCGACACTCGGGTATGTCTGAGGTATTATCTGAAGCTGTGTGAATTACACCAGAGTCAATCTCGATTAGACTGAAATCAATAAAAGAACATCCTTATGCACAATACTAATTGTTGGTATCAACTGGAGTCAGAACGTAATGTCGTCTTCCATTTTTTCAGAAAAAACAACAAAACGCATATTACATAAAAATCATTTTGCATCACGAACTACGTCTTGACCTGATTCTCGTCAAAGATGAGATACGTAGGCGGCCACATCGGCTTCGGTCCCACATCATTTTTAAAATCATAAAATTTTCTTATTTTGCATCGCGAACTACGTCTTGACCTGATTCCCTCAGCGGGATACGTAGGCGGCCACATCGGCTTCGGTCCCGCATCATTTTAAAATCATAAAAAAAAAACTTATTTTTGCAGCATGAACTACGTCTTGACCTGGTTTCCCTCAGCGGAATACATAGGCGGCCACATCGGCTTCGATCCCACGTCATTTTAAAATCATAAAAAAAATCGTTATTTTTTGCAGCATGAACTACGTTTTGACCTGACTCCCTCGGCGGGATACGTAGACAGCCACATCGGCTTCGGTCACACCGTTAGAAACATTTCTTCCTTGTTTTGCAGAGGACTCGATTTTGTCCATATTCTCGCATTCGCTTTACATTCATGATTAAAAAAAAAAAAAAAAAAAGCTTACCTGACCGCCTTGATAGCGTCAAGATGCAACCTTACCCAGTTCAACATCTTCATTACGTAAACCGACATTTTAAGGAATTCATCGCAAGAAAATGGCAATAGATGTAAAAAAAGCAAGCGACTAGGTCTTCGTCCCAAGTCGGACATCTGGCGTCAAGAGCCAAAGCTACAGAGTCGACGCTAATCAACCACTCATTTCCTAAAACTCACAAGTTTTCTTTGAGTGCAGGATCTTCATATCAGCAAAGGCAGGAACGCAACAATAAACCCATGCGGGTTACAAACGCACAACGTCTATGCAATGACGCTATCTCAACCCAGACGGGTCACAAAGCAGGTACGCCCCTAAACCAATGCATTTCATATAAGTCTATGCAACGGCTTCATCCATGTTTCGTCTATGCAACGACGAGCATCTGCATCGCGTCCATGCAACGACGCCTTTTCATTTTAAGCCTATGCAACGGCTTCATTCATGTTTCGTCTATGCAACGACGAGCATCTGCATCGCGTCCATGCAACGACGCCCTTTCATTTTAAGCCTATGCAACGGCTTCATTTATGTTTCGTCCATGCAACGACGAGCATCTGCATCGCGTCTATGCAACGACGTCATTTCATTAAAAGCCCATGCAACGGCTTCATTCATGTTTCGTCTATGCAACGACGAGCATCTGCATCGCGTCCATGCAACGACGCTTTTCATTTTAAGCCTACGCAACGACTTCATTCATGTTTCATCTATGCAACGACGAAGACCGTGATCGCGTCCATGCAACGACGCTTCTTTCATTTTAAGCCTATGCAACGGCTTTATTCATGTTTCGTCTATGCAACGACGAGCATCTGCATTGCGTCCCATGCAACGACGCTTTTTATTTTAAGCCTGCAACGGTTTATTCATGTTTCGTCTATGCAACGACGAAAGACCGTGATCGCGTCCATGCAACGACGCCTTTTTATTTTAAGCCTATGCAACGGCTTCATTCATGTTTCGTCTATGCAACGACGAGCATCTGCATCGCGTCCATGCAACGACGCCTTTTTATTTTAAGCCTATGCAACGACTTCATTCATGTTTCGTCTATGCAACGACGAGCATCTGCATCGCGTCCATGCAACGACGTCTTTTCATTTTAAGCCTATGCAACGGCTTCATTCATGTTTCGTCTATGCAACGACGAGCATCTGCATCGCGTCCATGCAACGACGCCTTTTCATTTTAAGCCTATGCAACGGCTTCATTCATGTTTTGTCTATGCAACGACGAGCATCTGCATCGCGTCCATGCAACGACGCCTTTTCATTTTAAGCCTATACAACGGCTTCATTCATGTTTCGTCCATGCAACGACGAGCATCTGCATCGCGTCCATGCAACGACGCCTTTTCATTTTAAGCCTATGCAACGGCTTCATTCATGTTTCGTCCATGCAACGACGAGCATCTACATCGCGTCCATGCAACGACGCCTTTTCATTTTAAGCCTATGCAACGGCTTCATTCATGTTTCGTCTATGCAACAACGAGCATCTGCATCGCGTCCATGCAACGACGCCTTTTCATTTTAAGCCTATGCAACGGCTTCATTCATGTTTCGTCCATGCAACGACGAACATCTGCATTGCGTCCATGCAACGACGTCCTTTCATTTTAAGCCTATGCAACGGCTTCATTCATGTTTCGTCCATGCAACGACGAGCATCTGCGTCGCGTCCATGCAGCGACACCTTTTCATTTTAAGCCTATGCAACGTCTTTATTCATGTTTCGTCTATGCAACGACGAGCATCTGCATCGCGTCCATGCAACGACGCCTTTTCATTTTAAGCCTATGCAACGGCTTCATTCATGTTTCGTCTATGCAACGACGAGCATCTGCATCGCGTCCATGCAACGACGCCTTTTCATTTTAAGCCTATGCAACGGCTTCATTCATGTTTCGTCTATGCAACGACGAGCATCTGCATTGCGTCCGAAAACGACGTCATTTCATAAAAGCCTATGCAACGGTTTCATTCATGTTTCGTCTATGCAACGATTTAACATCCGTGATCGCATCTATGATTCGTCCATGCAACGACGAGCATCTGCATCGCGTCTATGCAATGACGCCATCAACATCTACAATAACCTTGTCTTTTTCAGCACCACATCACCTGCAACCCAGTGTCAATCATACTTCGACACTGGGACATTTTTAATCAGCGTCAATTTTGCTTTTTAATTTTTGCATCACAACGACCCAGTGTCATCATGATTTGACACTGGGACATTTTTTGGATCTGCATCATCCCTATTTTTGAGTTCCAGTTTATAAAACAGGACAAAATTGGCTACAAGTCAACATCTTTGTCCGAAGACTCTTCCATCATCTCCGTACAAAGAGGGACATGCTGTTGACAGTCAATTTTGACCCGTTTTTGTATATTTATTGCAATTTTAAGTATTTTAGCACATCGCATGTTAATCAATATTTTTTGCATTTTTTATCTTTTATTTTTTAATTAAGCATTATGTTTTGTTAATATTATGTTTTTATTATTGTTGCGCCATCGTTTTATTTTAATAATATTCGCATCTTTTTAAATAATTAATCGGCATCCCGTTTTTATTTTTAATCAGGCATTAAACACGTTTTAAATATTGCATTTTAGTATTGTTGCGTCGGCATTTGCATTTTTATAATCTTGCATATTTTTAAATAATTTTTCTTTAAATAATTAACCAGCCTTGCATTTTTGTCAAACCAGTCCAGTCCAAGCCAACACTATTTTTAATATCATCCAAACACCCTCTTTTATTTTCCCCCCCTAAAATAAAATTGCAATTTTTATTTTCCCCCCAAAACAATACCCCCCTTTTCATTTCCCCCCCCCCCCCCCCAAATACCTAACCCTAATCCTACCCTATAAAAACAAAACATCCCCATATTTTAAACTACCCTAGCCGCACAAAGCCCATTCCCCTTTGTCCCCTCCTCCTCGCCTTCACCGTCGTCGCCGTCGCCGCCACTCTTCGCCGGAGTTGAACTCCGGCGACCTTCCCACATCACCAGCAACCCTCGCCCTCTCTCCCTGCTGCTCCTGTCGACCACCACCCCCTCTCCACTCATCTCCCTTACCGGCGAACTCGCCGCTACCCTAGCCGCACTCAGCCCTTTCCCGTCACCCTTCCCCCGTCGCCTCACATCAGCCCTCACCCTCTCCCTCACTCTCCCGTCGTCACCCTAACTCCCACACCCCCACTGCACTCACGAACACCCAGCAGTCCGACAAGCCTCAACCGTCGAACTCACTCGCCGCTCACAAACCCCAATCCCATGCGAGCACCACCACCTCTCACCCCGTCGACCTTTCTCTCTCACTATCTCTCACCGCACGCCATCGCTTCTTTTGCTCTTGTCATCGCCACTACCTTGGCGGAGCCGCTCCGGTGTTATACCGTTGAAGTGACGCCGCCGCTCTTCGATCTCGCTTTTGGTTGTTGTTTAACTGGTCGAAGTTTGAACTCCGGCGATGACATGAACTGTGTTTCCGTTTTCTCTGTTGGTTATTTTTGCCACCATTATCGTGGGTGTTTTTCTGGTGACATTACTGTTATTCTCCCTTTTGTTGATATTATATGTTGTTAGCGTTTGGACTTATTTGATTTGTTGTTTTCACGAGTTTCAAAACTCTAACATTTTGCTTTATTTCGATTCATTATTTGCTTGTACCGTTGGATCGATTTGTGGTCGCCCGTGACTCTCTGGATATTTCGATAATAATGGGTGTTTTTCACAACCGCCGTTACCGTTTGCCATTCTTGTCACGTTGATGGTGATTTTCTAGTGTTGGTTAGCTCTGTTTGGGCTTGTGACTCGGGATTTATTGGATATTTTTGGCCAATGACTTATTTTCTGATATTTGGTTAGCTGGCCAGTATTTTGAAAACTCCGGCGATGTTATGATTTTCGGTAGCCTTTCCGGTGAACCGCCATCGCTTTGTCTTTGGGCTGATTTTGACATTTTTTGCCCTTTTATTTATTTATTAAATGGTTGAGCAGATACTACACTCTTGGGTATTTTGATTTTGAGCAGATATTATATTGGCCGATGAAAAAGTTATCCGTCGATTTTGAGGCCTCCATGATTGCAAAGACGAAAAATAAAATAAATGAAGCTTTCTGGGCAAGGATGATTTCTTCCATTTACACCGGATAACCAACATGCGCTGGCAGGGCGAATTCTCGCAGCCGCACTTGTTTAGGCTGTCCCACTTTATATATTTTTTATATCTGAGCCCTCCGTGTTTAAAACTATTACTGTTTTGGCGCGGATATGAAGGTTTTATTTATTTTATTGCTTTTAATAATATTGGCGATGAAGGAATCTCCGTCGATTTCCAAGGCCTCCTGCGTAAAAGACGGATTTATTTATTTTTGCTTTACTTATTAAATTCTCATTACTTTAAAATTATTTATTCGATACTAACACTTTTACTAAGTGTTTATGCAGTGTAGGAGATCATCTTGTGCGTAAAGCTTAAAAAGGGCTAAAAGATGTCCTTAATGTTATTTTATATCGCATTTAATTTAGTTTTATTATTGTGTAGTGCACTTTATTTTAATTATAAATGCTTAGAATAGGTAGAATAAAAAGAGCAATAAATAATTAACCTAGGTTTGAACGAACAACCGCAAGTTAGCGGATCTTAAAGGATGCATAACCCCTTCCCTTTAGGATAATAAAGAACCACGATCCGTAATCTCACTAATTTCGCACCATTAAATGGAAGTCAATTGCAGTATTTGTATTGCAATAAACTAAGTGTCCTAATTCACTATAATAATTAGGTGGCGACTCCTTAAAATACATTTAGGAATCAACCATAGCAGTAATCCCGTTCCGACTCCGGTTAAAATGGGGTGTTACACACACAACATCAACAATTTCTCCCTTTTTGCTTTTCTTCACAAAACTCCATACAAACATAAAAATGTCAAGGATACGACTGATTATAAATGTTTCCCATAACATTCCAAACTCAACAAGATTGTAGCTATGCTCCCCCTCAACCTGCAGTTTCAAGTTTCAAGTACGTATTGTAATTTGGGTTAGTAAAAACATATGTATATTAGTCACAACTCACATACAACTTGGTTGTAAGAAGTCAAAGACTAATATCCATACATCATCCACAAATAAAATATATACAAATATATTTACAGACCAAAAGTAGAACTGTCTCTTTATCTACACATATCAATATCCATCAGCGTGAAGTAAGACAAAACTAATATAGAAGAAATACGAAATGTTGGTCAAAATGTGCATAACATTTGTCCCAACATATCTCCATACATGTATGTAGATATGTTGTTACAAATGTTACAACACTAATTCCAATATTAACAATCTCCCCCTTTTTGTCTTTCTTCACAAAACCCACACATTAACCAAAACTGAACAGTTCAGGTTCAGCATCATCAACCTCCCTTTGCTCTTTATTCAGCACCATCAGCATCAATCTGAGAAGCAGCACCAGTAGGATGTTGTCCCAACATCACAAGCAACATCTTTATGTTCAGTAAGTAATAGCAGTCTCCACTGTATAGTAGAGCTTGTACAACTTCAGCTTCCTCCCCCTGCATAGAACAATATTTTCTCTCTTTTTTGTGGAGAAAGCGGTATCATGAAATGGAGACATTGTTGCCTAGATCGTTGATAACATTCCTGACAACATCGCCATTTCCTGCTTCATTCTTTCAGTTCAAGTCAATGTTTCTATCCTGGAGGAAGATGATTGTCCAGTTTGCTGAGATGTATTGAGCTTGAGTTCTTTGTATTCGACGGATGGCTAATGTTCATTGGATGGAGTGGTATTTGACAACAGGTTATCGACATTGGAGAGGTATTCTATTGGTGAATATGTAGGAGAGGATTTTGAGAATTAATCAGGATAACAATTATTCATGATTGGAGTGTGAAATGATGAGTTCATCGGATAGATAGAAAACAACCCAAAGAGATGATTTTTCCCTTTTTTATTTTTATATAAATTTAAAACAATTTTTTTTTAAAATTTAAAACAATTCTTTTTTTCCCGGAAAAAACTCTTGAAATGACATGAAAAATAACAAACAAGAGAAGTATTATACACAAGACAACATTTCTTTAAGCAACTCGCAATAATATTTCCCAAAAAGTAGGTAGTGTAGATTAGGATTCTACACTCCTCAAATTAAGACATTAACGACATAAAACTGATTTTTGAATTTAAAACAAAAACTGTCTAGTATTAAATGGGATTTGAGGTTAATGATTTTAATTTCAAAAATAAACAGGAATAAATAAGGCATAATAAACAACAGAAAATTAATTTTCTGAAAGAACAATCAATATATTGGATCGTGATGTTGTCAGTAATGTTGGGGCAACATTTTGGGCAACACATGTATTATGACACCACATGAACTTCTAGATTTGACATTAACATTAGAAACATTCTGTATATATTCCCTATGAGTTTGATCCCTGGACCAATGTAACATTTTTCATCGTGTCTTTAATCAAACTTAGTTGAACATATGCTGAATACTCTGTCTTAAAAAAATGAAAATAATCTTTGAGGTATTTTCAACCTTCTTTTAAGCACATGATACTCCTATACAATAGGAACGGTACCAATTTAGAGCTTTGCTCTTTTATTTTTTTTATTTTCAACATTGCCAAATCTTTAGTCGAGGCTTTGCCTACCTTTGATACTCCCTTTTTATGATATATATAAATAATTTATATACACCATCGCAGAGAACAATATCATCTCTCAGTTCTTGTTCTTGTAGCATCATACTTGAATGACCAAATGCATGCACAATACTGTTACATCGCAAAAGTATATTGACAAAATAGTAAATGTTGTCCAGAATGTTGTGCAATATTTCAAGCAACATCTATAAAAAATAGCCTTATTTAAAACACATACCAAGATATTTTTCTTTTTCAAACTAAAAAATCTCTCATGATCTAGAGTCTTGGTAAAAATGTCGTATATCATATAAATAAGATTGTTGTCAAGGTAAACAATATCCTCTACTTGTATTCTTCTATCATTACATCTCCAGCCCAATCCATGTCACTAAATCCTATTAAGTTAGGTTAAGTGTCATCGGAATACCAAAATTTCCAACTCATATGTGCCAACAACATATCGATTAATATGTTTCACGACATTTAAGTGGAATATTTTGGGACATGTTTGAACACATACACACACAAATACACTAAACAGAATGTTGGACGACTATCAGTAAGATACAAAAGACTACCTATCATGGATTGGTATAATGTTGGGTCAACATCTTCGCCAACATCGTCTTTAAGTGATGTTTTTATGAACTTTAACGCCCTTAGCAAATCATGTAATCATCAACTCCACATATTCACGTCACGGGTAATTGTAAGAACTTTCCGAGTCCTAAGAACATATACAATACCCACATATATCCTTCTTAATATTAGGTGCAACAGTAGATAACCCCTAAAGTAATAAACTTTCACACTTATTCATCCCTAGGTCCATCATCATTAGTCGATCATTATACTCCCCGTAGCCCACGACATAGTCAACTTTACAAAATTCTTGTTCATTTAATATTTACTTTATAAATGGAGCAGTCTTGTTCCATGACAACCTAATGAGTTCACCCCATTTATGATGTCTTAGCCCATAGAATATGTCATGCTAGCACCACCCATCAGCCTTGCACATCTAACAACTGTGGTATATCTCACAAAATCAACAAGATTTTAGCCCAAAATGACCCCTTTATATCACCTCTTCAAAATCTCAAGTGAACCGGCAACACACCCTCTACTGAAAGATTACAACCTCCCCTTCCCATAAAATTCAATCTCTACGGAAAAATTCCCCCACTTGACGTAAAGGCAATATATATTTCCCTTAAGAACCTCTAAATAACTTGTGCTTAACCCACACAATTCCATCTTGCTGACACTCAACCTTGCCATTTATTCTCCCGCACAATACCAAACTAAGCACACCACATGCTCCCATCAAAAGAATATTTTATCATTATGACTATTTTGTCACCAAACATAAACTATTTGGATTCTCGTCAGTACACCCCAACCTATAAGATAGAGATGAAATACTTTATACGAATCACATAAAAAGTCCTACCACCTATGAGAGAACATAGAAATGAGTTTAAGATACTAATCTGAATAATCTCGCACAAAAGAATAAACCAGATACCAATCAGATTGAACTAACACGAAAATAGTAAAGAAATGAAATGTTTCCTAAATGTCCTATAGCCTCTCGAGGATGGGTACAGACGTCTACGTACCAATCCGCAAGACTCTACTAGACATTGCTCTTGTACTCATTAGACTGATTAACCTAGAAGCTCTGATATCAACTTTGTCACGACCCAACTCACGAGTCGTGATGAAACCTATCCTAATCCCCCGAGTAGGCGAACTACGTTCTCATTAACAAGTTAAATCATCGGAAATAAATAAATAAAAAGAAGTTATAAGTCTTAAACACTTAATTTCCCAAAATCTGGTCAAAATGGTACAATAGCACTAAACATAGTCTGGAATAGAAGTCTGAAAATTTTCCGAAGGCTACATACTGTCTATCAACTAACGAAAGTAAATGGAATTAACTAGGAAGCCCTTCAGGGGTCACGAATGATCAAGTAGCTCACCCTGAATGACTGAAAGATATAACTCTCACGAATCAGCCACGGGGCATAGAGCTGGAACCTGGATCGTACTCTGCACTCAACAAAAGTGCAGCAAAATTAGTATCAGTACAACACTAGTACCGGTAAGCATCATATGTAAAATCCGGAAAAAAATAATAATAATATATAGTTGTGGTTGAGTTAATAAAATATATATATATATATATATATATATATATATATATATATATATAAAAATATATATCTATAAGAAAACAAAGAATAAATTGCATGGGATAGAGTTAGTGTTAAAGTTGGATAAATAGATAGATGAAATGAAAATAAGAAAAGAAAAAAAAACAAACAAAAGAAAAACAAAAGAAAAACAAAAAAAAAACAAAAAAAATGCATGCAATACGTCTACCCTTCCCTTTACCCCTTCCCCCCTTTTCATTTCCCCTCCCTTTAACTCCCCTCAAGTTTTGATCTTCTACCTCCCATAAGTTATACAAACACCCTTACTTATACACAAACAAAGTACCTACCACAAAGGATAGAAAATCAGAAAAAAATAATAATAAGTGAACAAGAAGAAAACAAACCTGGAAAAATATCAAGAGGGCATGAAGAACAAGAATAAAAAAATATTAGGGAGCAAGGGTCACTTTTAGAAACCGAACAACAATTATTTTTACGCTTACAAGGTGAGTTTTATCACTCAGAAATTTTTGGTAATATCCTTTATTTTTAGTTCAATACATGTTAGAATAAGAATTGGGTGTTGAAAAGAAATATTGAACTTTTGATTGTTTAGACAACTAGTTGCGTCATGAACTTTACGAACTGTTCTCACTGAGTTATAATTGTTAGAATTTGATGAAATTCGGAGGAGTGGTACACCTCTCTAATATGATCATATAGAACCAAAAATGAGGTAAAATGGACATACGGTTCGAAAGTTATCATAGTTCAAAGTTTCTGCCTTAGATTTGGTTGAAATTCGGAAAGATATAATTACGGACTGTTTTTATTGAGTTTTACTTATTAGAATTATATGAAAATTTACATGGTTGTAAATATCTCTGTTACGGACAGATATAGATAAATATTTATTAAAACGGACTTACGAGTTGAGAGTTATTATAGTTTGACGTTGCTGCCTCGGATTCATCGGAATCCAGAAGGGCAGGACGTTGAAACGTAAAACTGTACTAATCTGTGGGGAATATGAAAATTGTTACTAAATGAAAGTTCTAGATCTCTCTGTTTTGGACATTTTGAGACCTTACGGGGGTCTATACGACTTACGGATTGAGAGTTATCGCTTTTTAAAGTTTCTGCCTCGGATCTATCGAGATCCAGGAAGGGCAGCGAATAAAAGGGTAAAACTGTACCAAATGGTACGGAATATGAAAGTATGGTTCACATGGAGACGTGTAGCTCTCTTTTCTCGTCGTTTTGAGATTTTATGGGGCTTGAACGGGTTTACAGATTAGGAGTTATGACTATTCTAAGATTGGGTTATGTTTAATAAAAATTCTGCCGAAACCAATTTCATGTGGCTGTTTTGAGGATAAATTTGTGTTAGTTACCCAAGGTAGTTTTAAATGAAATTTGGTACAGTGAAATATTCCCGTCTTACCTTAGTTTCCGCTAGAGAAACACCTTAGTTGGAGTTATGGTTAAAAAGTTATAATCGTTACAAGTATGAATGACAGAATGTTGAAAAAGAGAATATTATTTATTCGACCTTCTGAAAATATGAAAAGTGAATACGTGTTCACATAAATATATAAATATATAAATATATAATGGATCGGGTTGCACGCCGCAACAAAACTAAAGTGAATACGCGTTCACAAATACGTAAACATAATGGATCGGGTGGCACGCCGCAACAAAACGTAAAGTGAATATGTGTTCACAAATACGTAAATATAATGGATCGGGTTGCACGCCGCAACAAAACGTAAAGTGAATACGCATTCACAAATACGTAAACATAATGGATCGGGTTGCACGCCGCAACAAAACGTAAAGTGAATATGTGTTCACAAATATGTAAATATAATGGATCGGGTTGCACGCCGCAACAAAACGTAAAGTGAATACGCGTTCACAAATACGTAAACATAATGGATCGGGTTGCGCGCAACAAAGCGTAAAGTGAATACGTGTTCACAAATACGTAAATATAATGGATCGGGTTGCACGCCGCAACAAATATGAAAGATGAATACATGTTCACCTATATATAAATATGAAAAGTGAATACGCGTTCACAAAAATATAAATGTAATAAACATGTGGAAATGCAGGGGAATGTCTTAACGTATAATACGAGATAAAATGAAGTGTTAGTTAATCCTAGAATTTCCTATGAGGAGTTGTTGCATATTTAAAAATGTTGTAACCTGATATGTTTTTGCAATATGCTTATTACGTTATAATGTGATTGCGCTTGGAATATTGTGGTGTTACTTTGAATTGCAGGGTAAGGTTCTCACTCAGCCCTAGATGGTAGGGCTGACTCTTTATTTAACATGTTTCAGGAAAGCGTGATAGAGGAAATGCTTCACGCCAAGGCTAGCGATCGTCCCGCAGCCTCTTGTCATACCAAGTCCATTGCTTCGGGCTTGGTATTCGTCGAGTTCGAGGATGTCGATTCATGTTGTCTCGAAATGCCCGTGTGGAATGGTCTCCCTTCCAACTTAGAATAATATTTGTTAGTATGTCTACATAGAAACAATATTTACACAAGCATGGGCTCGCGTTATATTTTCAATAAAGTCATAAACAAATTTCTTTATTGTTATTTTTATTAATAGCTCCGTATGTGAATATAAGTTTAAATTTCTAAATAAAGAGGATTAAATGGTGCTCCTGGTGGAAAATAATTGTCCAGGTGCCATCACGCCCTAAGTAAAGACTTAGGAAAAATTTGGGGCGTGACAAGTTGGTATCAAAGCTAAACCAGGTTAGGAGATTCTAGGAAGTTTCTTCGAGTTGGGTGTTTGAACGGTTACTTATTGCGAGGGTGTGCGCGCCACCTTAGTAATAAGTAAACGGAATAACATCCTAAAGTTTCACTTCTTTCATACTCTTCTCGTGCCTATCTTGAGTCTTTTCAAAGACTTGGTTCTCGTACTACCTCCTTCAAAGGATTGTGGAAGGGAGTGTACAACGATAAAATAACCAGATGTGACTGCACCACCGACCGAAAAGGTAGGAGAGGTACCAGATAGACTATGGGGCAAATTTTGTGAGAAGAAGGGAACATATCTATACAGGGAAGGACTACAAGTCTAACCCAATAGTATTTCTCGATGAGGTAGAAAACCTACTGTTTACACGAGGATGTGTGGAGACGCATGACGTCAATTTGGTAATCGCACGGTTAGTGGACGACACACGGGTGTGGTGGAGAAATTTTAGAAGAAATAATTTTCCGATGTCACCACCGATGACGTGGGGGGAGTTCAGTGCCGCATTCAGTGAAAAGTACATGCCTAACTCCCAAAAAGATGCGCTCAGACGTGAGTTTGAACTGTTGAAACAAGGAGACCGCAATGTGATAGAATACAATACCTAATTCATCCGATTGTCAGCATATAACGCACATATTATTCCTACAGAAAGGGAGAAGGTCAAAAGAGTTGTTAAGGGTTTAAACCCAAACTTGGAAGAGAAGGTAGTGGCATTAGCCCATTATCGGGCATACCTTCAGATCGTCGGTATGACAATGAGGGTAGAAGGTTTCGCTAAAGCAAAAAGTAAATATTCGCAGAAGAGATTTCGAACGTCAGGATCATTTAACCAGAGTCAAAATCAGAAGCAAGAGTTTAGTAAGGGATCTTCAGGACCGAACCAATCTGTAGGCCAGTCTTATTTCAAGTCTAAGGGGCACAGTTGGTCTAATTACCAAGGTAGCAAGGCCACCAACCCTAACACAGGAGGTGACAAACCGATTTGTAAGATTTGTCAAAGGAAACACAATGGAGAATGTCGGCTCTTAACGAAGACAAGTTATAACTGTGGAGAGTCAGGCTACTATGCCAGGGATTGCAAAAAGAGGACCCAAACTCAATCTATTCAGTGAGGTCGGCAAACCACACCGCTCTGGGAAATCGGGAAACCAACCCCGCCAGAGTCGGGAGGTCAACAACCCAACAATTTAATCGGCTCACGCTTTGCCCCGAGGAATGAGGCAGAAGCATCTAATGCGGTGGTCACAGGTATTTTGCTAGTCTCGAGTATTCCTGCATTTGTATTATACGATCCCGGCTCTACATTTTCATATGTGTCAATGGGCTTTGCTAAGAATTTACATGTAGAACCTTCTTATTTAAGTGAACTCGTTGAGGTTATGACACCGCAGGGCCTCAATTGGGCCTCGGGTGGTAAATAATTTTCCATTAGAAGTGAATGGCAGGGGAACAATGGTGAACCTAGTACTACTTGATATGATAGACTTCGACGTCATTTTGGGTATGGATTGGTTGTCGGCATGTTATGCCATGTTGGATTGTCGACGAAAGATAGTGAGATTAACTTTTCCCGGAGAACCAGAAGTTGTTATAAGGGGTAGGGTTGGAATATCCTCAGGTCAGTTTATTTCCCACCAGGGCTCAAAAGTTATTGAGAAGTCACAAAGTGGAGTATGATATCAGCTAATATAGTGGATACCCAAAAAGAATCCTCAGCGGTGAATGATGTTCCTATTGTTCGAAATTTTCCGGAGGTTTTTCCTGAAGATCTTCCAGGCCTTCCTCCGGATAGAGAAGTGGAGTTTGCTATAGAGTTAATTCCGGGTACAAGACCCATTTCTATTCCTCCATATCGAATGGCCCCAGCTGAATTGAGGGAGTTAAAAGAACAATTGAAGGATCTTCTGGATAAAGGCTTTATAAGGCCTAGTGTTTCCCCGTGGGGTGCACCAGTCCTGTTTGTGAAAAAGAAAGACGGATCGCTCCGAATGTGCATCGATTATCGGCAGCTCAATAAGGTCACGATCAAGAACCGATACCCATTACCAAGAATCGATGATCTTTTTGACCAACTTCAGGGAGCTAGCTATTTTTCCAAGATTGATCTCCGTTCGGGATATCACCAGCTGAAAATAAATCCAGATGATATATCCAAAACCATCTTTAGAACCCGATACGGCCATTATGAGTTCTTGGTCATGTCTTTTGGGTTAACCAATGCCCCAGCAGCTTTTATGGATTTAATGAACAGAATCTTCAAACCATTCCTAGATTTGTTCGTGATTGTGTTCATAGATGATATCCTAATCTACAGTAAGAGTGTTGAAGAACACAAGAAGATTCGAGGGTAGTGCTTCAAGTCTTGAAACAGGAGAAACTATATGCTAAATTTTCAAAGTGTGAATTTTGGTTGGAAAAGGTAGCCTTTTGGGCCATGTTGTGTCAAGGGATGGAATTATGGTAGACCCCCAGAAGATAGAAGCAGTAAAGAACTGGCCAAAACCGACCACTCCGACAGAGGTTAGAAGTTTCTGGTTTGGCCGGGTATTATGTAAGATTCGTAAAGGTTTTTCTAGTCTTGCCGCTCCTGACCCGATTGACTCAAAAGCGGTTAAGTACTGGTCGAAGCATGTGAAGCAAGTTCTCGAAACTAAAAAGAATTGTTGACATCTTGCATCCCTAACCTTACCATCGGACAAGAATAGTTCACGCTTTTGCGATGCCTCAGAGTTGGGTTAGGATGTGTCTTGATGCAGTTTGGAAAGGTCATTGCGTATGCATCTAGACAGTTGCAGATACATGAGAAGAATTACCCAACTCATGACTTGGAATTAGCTGCGGTGGTGTTTGCCTTACAAAAATGGAGACATTATTTGTATGGTGTGCATGTGGACATATTTACAGATCATAAGAGTTTGCAGTACATAACCAACCATAAGGATAAGAATCTCCAACAAAGAAGATGGTTAGAGTTGCTTAAGGATTATGACCTTAGTATTCTTTACCATCCTGGGAAAGCCAACGTGGTGGCTGACGCACTCAGTAGGAGATCAATGGGCAGCTTGGCCCATTTGGCAATACAAAAGAGGGGTATTGTTCGGGAGGTACAAAGATTGGGAAACCTCGGGGTTAGCTTAACTGAGATTGGTGAAGGTGGAGTGGTGGTACATGATACCTCACAGTCTGCCTTAGCTTCAGAAATAAAAGAAAGTCAGTTTGAGGATACAGAGTTTGTTGGATTTCGGGAGAGGATCCAACAGGGAAAACCTTCACAGTTTACATTGGGAGATAATGACGGAACCCTTCGGTATAAGGGTAGGTTATGTGTTCCTAAGGTAAAGGATCTAAGGAGGAAGATCTTAGATGAGGGTCACAACACAAGATATTCCATTCATCCAGGGTCAACAAAAATGTATCAGGACCTCAAGGCAAATTACTGGTGGGACGGGATGAAGAAGGACGTTGCGGAGTTTGTCGGGAGGTGTCTTATATGTCAGCAGGTGAAAGCTGAAAATCAAAAACCTGGCGGATTACTTCAGGACATTGGGGTCCCCATGTGGAAATGGGAGGCGATTCATATGGATTTTGTAACTGGTCTACCGAAAACTCGAGAAGGGTATGATTCTATTTGGGTGATTGTTGATCGACTTACAAATTCAGCCCATTTCTTACCGGTCAAGACTACGTATCGAGCACCACAGTACACACAGATTTATTTGAAGAAGATTGTGCGGTTACACGGGATTCCCTTACAAATTATTTCAGATAGGGGTTACCAGTTCACCTCACACTTTTGGCAGAGTTTCCAGCAGGGTCTCAGAACAAAAGTTAAGTTAAGCACGACTTTCCACCCGCAAACAGATGGGCAAGCTGACCGAACAATCCAAACAATTGAGGACATGTTGCGATCTTGTGTGTTAGATTTTCAGGGAAGCTGGTTGGACCATCTATGTCTAATTGAGTTCGCCTACAACAATAGTTTTCACTCTAGCATACAAATGACCCCGTTTGAAGCATTATATGGACGAAAATGTAGGTCTCCACTTGGATGGTTCGAGGTGGGTGACGCAATCGTTCGGACTCAAGTCATTCAAGAAACAAATGATAAGGCATGATGATTCGGGAGCGGATCAAACAGCTCATAGCCGTCATAAGTCTTATGCGGATCATCTAAAAGAGATCTTGAATTCCAAAAGGGAAAAAGTATTTTTAAAAGTGTCCCCAAATGGCGGAGTGATGTGTTTTGGTAAGAAAGGGAAATTGAGCCCAAGGTTTATTGGGCCATGAGATCTTGCAAGAGTGGGAATGTGGCTTACGAATTAGCACTTCCACAAGAGTTAAAGCAGCATCCGTATTTCATGTGTCAATGTTACGAAAATACTTGCACGATCCAAGTCACGTCATCCTTCCCCAGGAGATAATTCTTAATAAAGAGCTTCAATATGAAGGGGCTCTGGTAGAAATACTTGATAGAAAGGTCCAACGCCTTAGAAATAAATATATTGCTTCCGTGAAAGTCCTATGGAGGAATCACTCCACAGAGGAAGCCACCTGGGAAGCGGAAGAGGCGATGAAAGTCAAATATCCATTCCTATTTGACTAAGGTAATAAAAAAAATGCATTACATAGTACTTCATATGTGTGTCATTTGCGTGTGTCTATACGTGATGTTACAACCTTATTCTCATTCGAGGACGAATGCTTCTTAAGGAAGGGAGAATGTGAAGCCCAAATTAGTGTTACAATAACAATAAACATTATTGTGTCTATGTGATTATGTTACGACCTTATTCACATTCGAGGACGAATGTTGCTTAAGGAGGAGAGAATGTAAAATCCGGAAAAAAATAATAATAATATATAGTTGTGGTTGAGTTAATAAAAAAAATATATATATATATAAGAAAACAAAGAATAAATTGCATGAGATAGAGTTAGTGTTAAAGTTGGATAAATAGATAGATGAAATGAAAATAAGAAAAAAAAAAAACAAACAAAAGAAAAAAAAAAAAAACAAAAAAAATGCATGCAATACGTCTACCCTTCCCTTTACCCCTTCCCCCCTTTTCATTTCCCCTCCCTTTAACTCCCCTCAAGTTTTGATCTTCTACCTCCCATAAGTTATACAAATACCCTTACTTATACACAAACAAAGTACCTACCACAAAGGATAGAAAATCAGAAAAAAATAATAATAAGTGAACAAGAAGAAAACAAACCTGGAAAAATATCAAGAGGGCATGAAGAACAAGAATAAAAAAATATTAGGGAGCAAGGGTCACTTTTAGCAACCGAACAACAATTATTTTTACGCTTACAAGGTGAGTTTTCTCACTCAGAAATTTTTGGTAACATCCTTTATTTTTAGTTCAATACATGTTAGAATAAGAATTGGGTGTTGAAAAGAAATATTGAACTTTTGATTGTTTAGACAACTAGTTGCGTCATGAACTTTACGAACTGTTCTCACTGAGTTATAATTGTTAGAATTTGATGAAATTCGGAGGAGTGGTATACCTCTCTAATATGATCATATAGAACCAAAAATGAGGTAAAATGGACATACGGTTCGAAAGTTATCATAGTTCAAAGTTTCTGCCTTAGATTTGGTTGAAATTCGGAAATGCATAATTACGGACTGTTTTTATTGAGTTTTACTTATTAGAATTATATGAAAATTTACATGGGTGTAAATATCTCTGTTACGGACAGATATAGATAAATATTTATTAAAACGGACTTACGAGTTGAGAGTTATTGTAGTTTGACGTTGCTGCCTCGGATTCATCGGAATCCAGAAGGGCAGGACGTTGAAACGTAAAACTGTACTAATCTGTGGGGAATATGAAAATTGTTACTAAATGAAAGTTCTAGATCTCTCTGTTGTGGACATTTTGAGACCTTACGGGGGTCTATCCGACTTACGGATTGAGAGTTATCGCTTTTTAAAGTTTCTGCCTCGGATCTATCGAGATCCAGGAAGGGCAGCGAATAAAAGGGTAAAACTGTACCAAATGGTACGGAATATGAAAGGATGGTTCACATGGAGACGTGTAGCTCTCTTTTCTCGTCGTTTTGAGATTTTATGGGGATTGAACGGGTTTACATATTAGGAGTTATGACTATTCTAAGATTGGGTTATGTTTAATAAAACTTCTGCCGAAACCAATTTCATGTGGCTGTTTTGAGGATAAATTTGTGTTAGTTACCCAAGGTAGTTTTAAATGAAATTTGGTACAGTGAAATATCCCCGTCTTACCTTAGTTTCCGCTAGAGAAACACCTTAGTTGGAGTTATGGTTAAAAAGTTATAATCGTTACAAGTATGAATGACAGAATGTTGAAAAAGAGAATATTATTTATTCGACCTTCTGAAAAATATGAAAAGTGAATACGTGTTCACATAAATATATAAATATATAAATATATAATGGATCGGGTTGCACGCCGCAACAAAACGTAAAGTGAATACGCGTTCACAAATACGTAAACATAATGGATCGGGTGGCACGCCGCAACAAAACGTAAAGTGAATATGTGTTCACAAATACGTAAATATAATGGATCGGGTTGCACGCCGCAACAAAACGTAAAGTGAATACGCGTTCACAAATACGTAAACATAATGGATCGGGTTGCACGCCGCAACAAAACGTAAAGTGAATATGTGTTCACAAATACGTAAATATAATGGATCGGGTTGCACGCCGCAACAAAACGTAAAGTGAATACGCGTTCACAAATACGTAAACATAATGGATCGGGTTGCACGCCGCAACAAAACGTAAAGTGAATACGTGTTCACAAATACGTAAATATAATGGATCGGGTTGCACGCCGCAACAAATATGAAAGATGAATACATGTTCACCTATATATAAATATGAAAAGTGAATACGCGTTCACAAAAATATAAATGTAATAAACATGTGGAAATGCAGGGGAATGTCTTAACGTATAATACGAGATAAAATGAAGTGTTAGTTAATCCGAGAATTTCCTACGAGGAGTTGTTGCATATTTAAAAATGTTGTAACCTGATATGTTTTTGCAATATGTTTATTACGTTATAATGTGATTGCGCTTGGAATATTGTGGTGTTACTTTGAATTGCAGGGTAAGGTTCTCACTCAGCCCCAGATGGTAGGGCTGACTCTTTATTTAACATGTTTCAGGAAAGCGTGATAGAGGAAAGACTTCACGCCAAGGCTAGCGATCGTCCCGCAGCCTCTTGTCATACCAAGTCCATTGCTTCGGGCTTGGTATTCGTCAGGTTCAGGATGTCAGTTCCAGTGTATCGGGAAATGCCCGTGTGGAATGGTCTCCCTTCCAACTTAAAATAATATTTGTCAGTATGTCTACATAGAAACAATATTTGCACAAGCATGGGCTCGCGTTATATTTTCAATAAAGTCATAAACAAATTTCTTTATTGTTATTTTTATTAATAGCTCCGTATGTGAATATAAGTTTAAATTTCTAAATAAAGAGGATTAAATGGTGCTCCTGGTGGAAAATAATTGTCCAGGTGCCATCACGCCCTAAGTAAAGACTTAGGAAAAATTTGGGGCGTGACATCATATGTCGAAAATGATTAGATAACGTATGAAGAAGTTGAAAACAACACGTAGCACCTAGAGCACACAGGCATGGTCACATATCATATACAGGTAAGGTGTAAAGAAATCAAGAAACAGCCAGGACAGATAAAATTCACCAATGATCAGTTAAATTTAAGAGTGGATGAATGCAATGCAATAGTCTCCTCTCTCACTCCACTCCTGTACACACATTCTACGGGCAGTGCCTCAAATCCATGACCCATGGGGGACCCGCGAAGTCCATGTATCACTCGTGCTCTCCGGCAGAAACCTCGGAGGCTATCAATCACTCGTGCTCTCCAACAGAAACCTCGGAGGCTATCAATCACTCGTGCTCTCCAGCAGAAACCTCGGAGGCTATCAATCTCTCTCAATCACTCACCTCACCATCATCACAAAATAATATGGAAAGTATGTCAGACATGATATCAAGTCCCAACACAAATCACTAACATACAATCGAATGATAATCACAGAAAATAACACATATGAAGACAAACCCACATAACCGCTGACGGAACCAACATAATTGTAATTCATCTCCACTTCATACCCAAAGGTCTTCATGCTATCCCCGTCACTTCCTACAACTACATACGATTCTCTAATCAGAGTATAACTAAAGTAAATCGTAACTACCTCATTGCCGAGCGGGTGCCACAAACAATCAAACCAATGTCTTTTCCTTGCGTAGAGGCTCTGAACGCTTAAAATCTAGAAAATATGTAAACTACGTTATAATACGAATCTAAGGACACTCATATTGCTATATGTATATTAACAAATTTTTACCATTTCAATTGTATTACTAAACCCCTACACATATAAAAATATTAGCATAACTACAGGAAATTCAAATAACACTCCTTTCTTTCAACTTTCTCGTATCTCCCGCTTGTAAATGATATAACATTAAATTCGTAACTCTAAATCAGGTGTTTATTGTACCACATCGAAGGAAACACTAGGATCTATTATTATACCGAATCCCATATGATAGTACTTAGTGTAGTTGGTGAAAATTTACGAAGGAAACAACCCTATGAAATCTGTGTCGCCATAATTTTTGCAAAATAAGGCAGAAACTCTAAACAATCATAACTTTCAAACCATAAGTCGAATTTATCTCCGTAAGGTCTCAAACTGACGGGAACAGGGAAATCTACAACTTATTCAGCATACACTTTTATATTCCTTAGGGATTTGTACAGTTTTCACATTTTTCATGCTGCTCGTCTAGATTTATGTAAAATAAGGCAGAAACTTTAAACGGTCATAACTTTCAAACCATAAGTCATATTTATCCCCGTAAGATCTCAAACTGACGGAAACAGAGTAATATACAACTTTCATTCAGCCCATACCTTTATATTCCTTACGAATTTGTACAGTTTCCATGTTTTACAGGCTGCTGTAATCATTATTCCATGATAAATCCCTCAAGTTTCTCTATTCAAGTGGATTGTGGAATTTTCGTGTAATGACCTCTTTGAAATTTGATTGCATTCAATAACACATTAGTATAAGGATCATGAATAGATTAATTCAACCATATAACATAGAACCTAACATGAACTTAATTGAGTGCTTCCTCCTCGTCCCGTTACTAGCGTTTCTTTTCTTTCTTTCCTTCTCCTTTTTTTTCCTACTGCTGCAACGTTCTCCCTCTCCTTTGTTGTTGTCGTCCCTCTCTTCTTTTTGATACTAGGGTTTGTTTTCTTTGTTTTTTTTTGTTTTTAGCTGCTAGGGTTCGTTCCCCTCCCCTTTTCCTTCAGAGTAATGCCGTGTCTCTATCAAGGGTAGTGGGCTTGGCCCACTTAATCACTTAATTAATTTCCTGCACAATTTCATATCTTAAAATCATAAAATTAAAATACCCTATAGTCTCATACCCCTTTATCGTAATTTTAAGTGCTAAACGACCAAACGGGTCGTTACAGCTAGTAACCCGACTGATCCACTTGAATAAGGCAGAAACTTTAAACGGTCATAACTTTCAAACCATAAGTCATATTTATCCCCGTAAGATCTCAAACTGACTGAAACAGAGTAATATACAACTTTCATTCAGCCCATACCTTTATATTCCTTACAAATTTGTACAGTTTCCATGTTTTACAGGCTGTTGTAATCATTATTCCATGATAAATCCCTCAAGTTTCTCTATTCAAGTGGATTGTGGAATTTTCGTGTAATGACCTCTTTGAAATTTGATTGCATTCAATAACACATTAGTATAAGGATCATGAATAGATTAATTCAACCATATAACATAGAACCTAACATGAACTTAATTGAGTGCTTCCTCCTCGTCCCGTTACTAGCGTTTCTTTTCTTTCTTTCCTTCTCCTTTTTTTTCCTACTGCTGCAACGTTCTCCCTCTCCTTTGTTGTTGTCGTCCCTCTCTTCTTTTTGATACTAGGGTTTGTTTTCTTTGTTTTTTTTTGTTTTTAGCTGCTAGGGTTCGTTCCCCTCCCCTTTTCCTTCTTGTAGTCAGTCGTGCCCTATCAAGGGTAGTGGGCTTGGCCCACTTAATCACTTAATTAATTTCCTGCACAATTTCATATCTTAAAATCATAAAATTAAAATACCCTATAGTCTCATACCCCTTTATCGTAGTTTTAAGTGCTAAACGACCAAACGGGTCGTTACAGCTAGTAACCCGACTGATCGGAAATCCACTACTGATTATTGTGTATTTTTAGGAGATTCACTCATTTCATGGAAAAGTAAGAAACAAAATGTTGTTCCTCGCTCTTCAACTGAGGCATAGTATCGTGCTATGACTTCTACTACGTGTGAGATTGTATGGTTACGTTGGTTATTGGCTGATGTGGGTGTCTATTTCCTCACCGACACCGATGTACTTTGATAATAAGAGTTCTATTCAGATTTCATACAACACGGTCTTTCATGAACGTACCAAGCATATTGAGATTGATTGTCATATTATTCGATATCATCTTCAACAAAACACTCTATCCTTGCCATTTGTCTCATCTTCAATGCAACTTGCAGATTTTTTCACAAAGGCACATACATTACAACGTCACCAGTTCCTTCTTGGCAAACTCTCGATGTTTCTCTCTACACCATCGCGAGCTTGAGAGGGGATGTTAACATTGTAAAGTCACACATCGGTGGGCATAAATTTTTATTTTACTTTTAGACTCTATATAAATGGATGTAGTTGCTTTTCTTTTACTTACTAATTTAGTATCAATAATAGTCTTATTCTCTTTTCTTTACTCTTGTTATTGTCTTACAAGAATTCATAAATAATATGAATTCTAACACCATCTTCATTTGATAGTATCTCAAAATTATAATGTGCCTTATATTTTGGGATTTGGTTAATGATATTTCTTCCATTATAGCATTTGCCTTCTTTTGTTTATTTTCCCGCTTCTTCAATCTTCATCGGCAGTTGGTTAATTTTTAAATGAATAAAAAGATGTTTTTTAAAATTGTAAAACTCAATATAATGTTATTATCTAATACTAAATTTATTTTATAGTCCATATTGCTTTTTTTACTTTGAGAAAATAGAAAAGTATGCCTTAAATCCAAGGGTCATGCATGCACCTATCAATTTGATTACTCAATAATAAAAATGTAAATCCAAACCATACATATCATAGACACCATCTTGGAATATCTAGATGCAGGGGTGCAAACGCGCGCGCTGAAGAAATCGGAAACTCATCGCGTTTGCGGGTGGCTGGTCGGGTTCGCTATAAGGCCTCACTAGACTTCTCTTCGTGATCTCCGCTGCCCTCTAGAAATCACATAGAAAACCGATTAAAAATGGGGTGTCGGAACGGTGTTTGTTGGTCCAAAGGATTGACGGATCTGATTGGTAAAAAGTGGACCGAAACATAAAATTTATCTATTTCTCTGACACAAAATTTATGGAACAATGATCAATTTGAATGGTATTTAAAGTGACACAGTTATAAAAATACACCATTCAAGGATTGAACCGAAGATTTTGTTGGGTTTTTGATATTGGTGAATAGGAAATGATGGGATAAAAATTAAAGAGGGTAAAAAGCTCTTTTATCCCACATCGAAAAAATGGAAGGAAAGAGAGGTGTATATATTACATTATACCTTCTCGAGCTGCTAAAAGGGTTGAGAGGGCAAGGACCCTCGCGCGTCGCCGCCGCCGCTTCGGCTCGCCGGCTTTGGCTTTGGATTTGGATTTGGATTTGGATTTGTCAAAAGATTGATTGATAATCTTTTTGGACAAACGTTTCTTTAATTAATTAATTATTTAATTAAAAACAAATCCAAACGGACGACTACGACCGATCCGACCCATCCGCTTCTCCTCTTTTTCGAATTTCCTCCAAAATGAGGTGACTATTCGAATGGTTGCAACCATTCGTAATCGCATTTAACCCTATAAATTCTTGATCATTTCAAGAATTTATGAAAAGAATTCATTCTAACAAATTCATTTTTCTAATCAATTCTGAAGTTGCTCTTCAACTCGAAAATTTCATTCTGTGTGATATACTGCCGTTGAGTGGTTCGTTGCTACCGGAATTTGGAGTACTACTATTCTGGTAAGATAATCGTTCTATCCTGGGAGGCGATATTCCGTTAACCTCGAGTACTGTGAGGGGAATAATTTCCTTAAGGACACACTTTGAACTAAGTGGGCTCGATTACATTCTGAAATTATTTTTCCAAAACAGATTCTGTTTTCGTTTATTGTTTCATTTATGTTATATGTTTCACTAAGTGATTAACATATTGTTTTGAATCATTATTTAGTCAAGTACAGATTATTATACCAACAATCTTAAGGAAATTATATTTATTGTATTTTAATCTGTATCCTGGTTTGGAGATTAAAACCTGTGTGGTTTTCTACTCCGTATGAAATTTCATATTCTAACTTGAAGATATAAAAACTTCGTTGGAATATTAAAATCCAGGAAAAAAGTGTTTTCCAAAAGGAAAAAAAAAAGTGTTTTTTTTCAGGAAGAAAAAAAAAAGTGGTTTTCTTGTATGTTGTTTGGAGACTAAAATCTTCGGATTTTCTACTCCGGTTGAAATTAAAGTTTTCATAACTTTCTACTCATTTGGATACTTGATTTGAAGATATAAAAACTTCATCAAGTATACAACATACAATCTACTACACTTCGTTTCAAGCAATTTTGATTCGGTTTGAAGAAATAAAATCTTCACCGTTGTGTATTATATTTGTTGCTATCAAAATTGATTCGATTTGAAGAAATAAAATCTTCACCGTTGTGTATGATATTTGTTGACGATTTGAAGAACATAAAATCTTCATCGCTCATTTAAGGAGATTAAAACTTGTGTAGTTTTCTACTCCATATGAATATTAGTATTCGACTGAAGATATAAAAACTTCGTTGGAATACTAAAGTTTCATAATTACACAACGATTTGAAGAACATAAAATCTTCATCGCTCGCTTTAAGGAGATTAAAACTTGTGTAGTTTTCTACTCCATATGAATATTAGTATTCGACTCAAGATATAAAAGCTTCGTTGGAATACTAAAGTTTCATAACTATACTGCGATTTGAAGAAATAAAATCTTCATCGTTCAAATTACGATTTGAAGAAATAAAATCTTCATCGTTTTAAGTTTCACAATTATACTCCAATTTGAAGAAATAAAATCTTCATCGTTTGAGTTTGTGATTTAATTGCTATTCGGTTTTATTAAGTAAAACAGCTTTGTCGATTTGATGATGACAAACAAATAATGGCAATTGATCCGAATGATCCGTGTGCACGCCGTCGAGTGCAATTTGGTTGGAAACCCAAAAGAGTGGTGGCTGGATTCTCGTGCCACTGACACGCTTATACCGCAAAAGAAGCATTTGCAACATATGCTCCGCCTGACCCAAGAGGTATCTTATGGAAATACCGCAATGCAAGGTTGAAGGATATGGGAAGATACTTTAGGATGACTTCCAAGGTCTCGACTTCAACAATGTTCGCACGCTCCAACAATTCGGAAGAATTTAGTTTCAGCCGGACTACTCGTCAAAAACGGGTTTAAGTGTGTGTTGGTTAGTGAGAAAATTGTAATAAGTAAGAATGATATGTTCATAGGAAAGGGCTACTCACCGAGGGCCTTTTCAAACTCAATGTAATGGTTGTTGACAGTATTAATGAAAATTCAGCTTCGTCTTACTTATTGGAGTCAAATGATTTATGGCATGTTCGTTTAGGACATGTCAATTACAAAACCTTGCAAAAATTGATCAATTTAGAAGTATTGCCTAAATTCGAGTGCAACAAATCAAAATGTGAAATTTGTGTTGAATCTAAGTTTGTTAAACATCCATATAAGTCTATTAATAGGAATTCAAATCCTTTAGACTTAATTCACACAGATATATGTGATATGAAGTCAATACCATCTCGTGGTGGGAAAAAATATTTTATAACTTTCATTGACGATTGCACTGACATCTTATGTGTATTTGCTTAATAGTAAGGATGAAGCAATTAATGCATTTAAGCAATACAAGAACGAAGTGGAAAATCAATTGAATAAAAAGATCAAAATGATTAGAAGTGATAGGGGTGGAGAGTACGAATCTCCTTTTGCAGAGACATGTTTGGAATATGGAATTATTCATCAAACTACTGCCCCCTACACACCACAATCAAATGGAATTGCGGAAAGGAAAAACCGAACATTAAAGGAAATGATGAATGCCTTACTAATTAGTTAGGTTATCGCAGAGCCATGTGGAAGCTATCTCATGCCTAATCGAATACTCAACAGAGTACCCCACAGCAAAACACAATCTATTCCATATGATCTATGGAAAGGAAGAAAACCCAACTTGAAATATTTCAAAGTGTGGGGGTGTTTAGCAAAGGTCCAAGTTCCTTTGCCCAAAAGGGTAAAAATCGGACCAAAAACTGTGGATTGTGTTTTTATTGGCTATGCTACAAACAAAGAAAGCTTGTCGGTTTTGGTTCACAAATCGGACAATCCCAAATTCATGTTAATACGGTAATTGAATCGATAATGTGAATTCTTTGAAAACATCTATCCGTATAAATCGAATGTGAGTCGTCAAGTGAAAGATCTAAACGACCGCGGAAGAACCAAAGGAAAGTATACCAAGCAAAGAGGATCTAAGGCGTAGCAAACGTCAAAAGACATCTACTTCCTTTGGACCAGACTTTGTAACATTCTTGCTTGAAAATGAGCCTCAAACATTTAAAGCAGCAATGTCATCTTCTGATTCAACATTTTGAAAAGAAGCAGTCAATAGTGAGATTGAATCGATTTTAAACAACCATACATGGGAGTTAGTTGATCTTCCTCCTGGAAATAAACCTTTAGGATCAAAATGGATCTTTAAAAGGAAAATGAAAGCTGATGGCACTATTGACAAATACAAGGCAAGACTTGTGGTCAAAGGTTATAGACAAAAAGAAGGTCTTGATTACTTTGACACATACTCACTGTTGACACCCAATTTTGACCCTCCCGTCCAGCCATTAACCATAAAATTACACTAATTTTGTAAAATATCTTTTAGGATTTTTATAATAAAATACAACAATAAAACATTAAATACAGGCATAAATAATTAATTTAATAATGGCATCGCGTCTTACGTAAAGTTTTAAACACTTAGAATCCCGCGCCCGCATTAACTAACTTTAAGTTTTGTCGTAATCCTTAAATAATTAATAAATGCATAAAATAAATAATTTAGCGATAACGTCGTGTCAAGTAGCATATCCGCATTGTAATCAATTTTAATCTAATACATGCATTTAATAGCGTCGCATTTATAAAAAAAGGGGCTTTAAATAAATCTTAAATATCATACTTGCATTTAGCATTTAAATAATTTAATCTAAACTCAATGCAATTTTAATCTAACCTCGCAATAATGCATAACAATAAGATTTTAAATAATAGCGTCGCGGTCTAAAGTATTGAGCATTAATTAAATAGCACGCCCGCATTTATTTATTATAACAATTAGATTAATGAAGCACCTAATTATTTTAATCACATTTGTTAATTTAAGTTATCACTAGTTAATTAATACACTTGCCTAGAATTAATTAGCTAATTAATTAACTAGCCTAAAAACTAATTAAACTCCTAGATTTTAATACTACCCTAATCTAATACCCTAGTTAAATAATACCCATTAAACTAACCCAGCCCAATCCCTTAAACCCTCGGGACCAATCGCTTTATTTCCCCGCAGCCCTTCTCACAATAACCCACAGAGCTTTCTCACCTTTAACCTCACTCATCGCTCCTCACAACAGCTAAACCTAAAAGCTCATTCGCCGCACCTCCCTCACCCTCGCATTCCAGCGCCGCCAAGGCACCAGCACCTCAGCCCGGATTTCTCGCCAGAGAATCCGGGGCTTTCCCTTTACCCATGCACACGCAGACCTCATTTCTTACCATATCTCACCCAAACGAATCCAACGATACCTTTCCATAACTGTAATATATCCTTGCCATGTACATCGTGACAAAATCATACGAACCAGCACCAATATCGTCCAAAATCCGCCTTCATTTACTTACCAATATAAGAACTCAAACGTATGCTATATAAGGAGAGGCAAAGGCATCAGTCGAAGGTGGTTTTTGGGGGGGGATAGCATCGACCCTTAGCAGCAGTTAAAGAACCACCGGGGCAAGACATAGCAATGGGCTCGTAAATCGAGAAAGAGTCCAAACAACTCAGAGGAGTCCAATAGCAATAGTTAGGAGGGAGCAAGAACACAGAGCAGAGTGGAGTGCAGTAGGTCAGAAGGGAAAGCGCAGTTGGAGAACACACATAGCATCGATGGGGACACCCCTCGGCAGCAGTCAAGGGGCTTAGCATCCAGACCCTTAGCATCGCAAGAATAGGAGGTTCGAATCCCTTCCTTTTTAGTTCCAGCAAAGAAACCAACAAATAAACCTTGCCTTTCTATTCGCATCGCAAACCCGAAACCCGTCGAGTGTACCTACGACTTGATACGCTGCCTCGGTTCGCCGCCGGAGAAGGTAATAGTTTACCCTCATAGCCTTAGATTTCGCTTAACATTAATATGCATAGTATGTGTTTTGAATTGGCTGTTAAGTGTGTGTGTTACGTCGATGTCGTTGGATCGCTTAGGTTCATTAAGTCAATTTCAACTCGTATTCTCGCCCATTGAAATCTGAGCAAAGCACTTTAAAGCTTAACAAATGGGGGCTTATTCGTAGTGAAAATGTTGTGCTAAAATTAGGCAGTTGATACTTTGTGGGTCTGTTTTTCAACTAATCTATGTATGTTCTTGTTCGACTAAGTCATTAGTTAGGTTCGCATCAAACGCAATACTGTTCAGAATGTTTCAATCAATACCTCAGGCTATGTTCACAAGAAGATTACTCATCGAACATGTTCATTGTGGTTTCGTATCATGTATAGGTGTTTATTATATTGATTGCATTGGTTCATAACCGCCTTTGATTTCCCTTAAATGATTACTCTGCCTACCTTGACGATCATGTCTTACTGATATCATGTAACCTCTTTTGAATCATTGTTAGTTTCTTATGGCCATTTGTGTGATTAATTAAGAAAGTGCATATCTTATTAGCTTAAACTTAAAATGTCACATGCTAAGTTTAGATGTTCAGTCTAGATGAACATAGGACTAGTTTGTTATTTTTCTTCATGATAAGAACAAGGATAAAAATGATTAATTATCCAAATGCTTTTGTATAACAGCCTCATCCATTGAAAGTTAGACCCGTAGCGTATCGGTTATCTCTGTTCTAGTCCCTATATGGTATGAACCCCCCTGTATGTAAATACTCTTGTGTCATTAGAGAGCAGCCCATTCTTATCAATAACTCTATGGGATAACACTAACCTAGATAGATTAGGGGATGCATGACCTGATCTTTGTTAAGTGTTTGCCTCATTTGCCTTCTTTCCTCTTAAATTAGACACATCAAGGTGATAAATAGAATCTGGGATATAAGAGAATTTGAGACCATGTACTGTATGTAGTGTGCCTGATATTGTTGGCTTGTTAGGAACCTGAATATGGTTAAGGGCATTGGTTCTGTTCTGAATACACTGATATACGTGCCCAATTTGGGTATACTTTGTATATTTCAATATGTCTTGCAAATTAGATGTCATGAAACACTGATTTAGTGGTCTATTTATGAGATTCAAACTTATATGTTAGCCTAAGTCATGTGTGCATACCGAAACTTCAGAGATCTCAAAATGTAACCTCCCATATTGGATGCTTTCTTTCCATCTCGCCTACATCTTATATTCGATTAGTATACTCACAAAGATATGCGAGCATTTGCCGCAGAGGTATACCGAATCGTGTCATGTTTGTCTTAAAACCGGTTAGTAAACAAGTATGCGTATCTAAGTGCTAAATGTCGGAAGTCTCGCACTATTTTGGATCCCGCTATCGAAGTCGATGAATGATGCCGACATTAACATATTGCATTATCTATGTCACGCCGTGCTATATCCTCGCTTTGCACCTTCGTGTTGTAGCTCTATCATGTGTAGGATTAATTGGTCTTTCTTTGAAATCAAAATGTTACGCTTAGGGCTTATTCTCGCCTCTCTTCATCGCCACCGCTACATCTGACAGTGTACATCATATTTAAGCACTTACTGCAGCAGATCTGCAGGCATACTATATGTATTTTGGGTGTATACTTGACTGTTTCCCTCAACGATCACTATCTGTACGTGTACTATTAATTTAGCCTCAGCTATTGGGGTCTGTCAAAGCCCGCTGCCTCGTTAAAAGCTGCACATAGGCTGTCCAGGATCTATAAGTCTTGTTTTGCGTGTTTGGGTTAGGCCCATTCAGTTTATGCGCTATCACATCTTCATATAACTGCATTATTTTATTTACGGATTTGTATAAACTTATCTGCTGATTATGCCTAGGTCGCGTTACATGCTTCATATTTTGATTCGATATTTGTGGGCATATACTAATCCTTATCTTTCTTTTTACATGGCACGCACCGGAGCAAAATAAAGAGTCTCACGGCGAGACTCATCGCAAGTCATTTCAAATGGCAACCCGCACCCACATTTGCATTCCCGCCGTAAATTCCTAAGACAAAATAGGATAAGACGATGCCGCCACGCATCTTGAAGCCGCGAAAGATATCCACCTCTATATTATTTGTTTGAAATTTGTTGCCTAATTATTTAACTTTGTAATTAATAGGATATCTAGAATAATTAGCCTTTAAACATATAAGTGGGGAAGGTAATTTAAAATTCATCGCTTAATTTACCTGCCTTTAAGATTATCATGCATGTCTAATTTTCGCCAAATGATTTAACTTGCATTATAAAACCAACATTTTTGTGTATTAAAATCCACAACAGATTTCTTCCTAAACTCTCAAAATCATCTTAAAACATCTCTTATATAATATTGTACGCAGGCTAGGCAAGATTAATTTAGCTAGCAAAATACACATAATTAGTCCATAAAGCACTCTCTTAGCATTCTTTAGCACTTCCACTTTTAGCGCTTTAAATCACCCCGACGCTTAATACCTTTAGCATTTTAGCATTTAGCACCCTTTAGCATTTTTAGCACCTCTTATATCATTTTGCACTATTTAATCACCCTTTAATATTTATCACACCTTTACTTTTAAAACTTCTTTATCATTTTAGCACTTTTTCTAGCAATACTTTAAGCATCTTTAAATATCGCTTTGGCGATTTTGTCCTTAACATTTTAGCACCCCTATTTTTAGCATATTAGCGCATTTGCAAAGACTTTAGCATTTAACACTTTTTTTTAAGCACCTCTTAGCACCTTTAGCACCCTTTAGCTTTAAAATTAATCTTTTAGCACCTTAAAGCACCTTTCAAACATTTTAGCGTTTATTTTATTTCCCAACATTTTTTTAAACAAGAAGAGCTTTATTTTGCATTTTTTAAACATAATAATTACCCTAGGTTTGGCAGGACAACCGCAAGTTAGCGGATCTTAGAGGGTGCCTAACCCTTCCTCTAGATTAATAAAGAACCCTTACCTAATCTCACTAAGTTTAGCAGATCACTAAATGGAGTTAATGTTTTACTTTAAACTAGTTAAACATTTAGGTGTCCTAATTCACCCAAATTAATTAGGTGGCGACTCATGAACCCTTAGCAGTCTAGCAACCCTTCAGCATTTAGCATCTTTTGCACTTTTAGCCTCTTTTGAAATTTTGGCATCCTTTAGCATTTTTAAAACCTTTAAGCATTTTTGAACATTAATAGAATTTTATTTATTTTCTAACATTTGCACTTTGAGTGTGGTTCGCCATATTTTAGAATGCCGCTAAAAAGGGCGCGTAAATGGCGACTCCAATCGGGATTTTAGGTTCTTAACCACAATGCACCTAGGGCTATTATTCGCAATTATTTTGCATTTAATTTTTGTGTATTGTATTTTGTTTATTTTATTTTAATTGCTACATGTTTTATCGCTTTCCTTAAACCGCATTCCGCTCATATTTCTTCCACTGAAAATTCACACAAACACACACTACATGCGAGGTGCGCTGGGTGCATCAAAGAAAATTCTTTCTTCAAAATCCAAATTTAGGAGAGTTGGTAATATACGTGGAGTGCCCTGCCTAACCGGTGGCCGCGTAGCCTTCTCACTCGAGTTGTCGCTTGAACTCAAGGCCCGTAAAAGCCAAATCTTAGAAACTTAAGATAGAGCTATACCACACCTTATTTTAGGGCACGCATGTATTTACCTTAGGTGGGTGGCCCTGGCATCGACACCACAATTAGGAAGACACCAAACTTGTCGACGGGTTTCTCAACCCAACGACCAACCAAAGATATTATGTGTAGCGTGGCAATGACAGACAAATCCAAGCCCAATCATGACATGCTAAAATTGGGAAAAAGTGCACGTCATTTGGTCGCCATGTCCAACAAAGGCATTATAGTTGGACGACTTGGACAAATCCGCCATAATCTCGCATAAGTGACGCTTAGGCTTCCTCCGCATAAAGAGGTCCCCGCATGTTAGGAAACGCTTGAATGTGCTATGTGCAATATATCCGCTACATACCGCAAATTATGTGCTTTATGCTAACACCGCTTGTTGCATTTTTAGAAAGATTTATCATCTCCCAAAAGGTCGATTTGTATTTGACTAGCAATGGCAGAGCATCAATATTTCACAAGATCAAAGGCACGGTCCAAATGACATGACCGATTCAAGTGCATCCGAGCGAACGAGCCTGAACTCGCTCGTTCCTATAGCGCAGGGTCTCGTAAAAGAAGAGCAGCATGACACCTTCTCAAACGGGACAATGTAGGAAACTGCATGTGGGCCGCAAATCCAAACAAAGCTGCACGCAGATATCAAGGAACAAGGCAAATGGTCGATACGAATCGACTTCCCAAAACTCACAAATTTTCTTTGAGCGCAGTCTTTTCATATTAACAAAAGCAAAGAAATGCAATAGCCGGGCGTAAAATACGGCAAGAAGTTTCTTCGCAAGAAACAGCAGAGGCGTAAGATATAAAAAAATCCCAAAATTCAAAATCTGCATCAAGAATGGCAGAAAGTGGCATCAACAATCGCAATCAAAGTTCGTAGTTCCGCAACAAAACCTAGCGCCAACCCTGCATAAAGTCAAACTTGCAACTCGCGTGATCGCACACACAACAAAGGCATCATAACAATTCGCGCAGCTGCAAGCGGCAACATCTCAAGATTCGTCAGCATAATCGTGACGACATCTCGACCCATAAAATTGCACTTTATATACATTTATCATTTCGCTTAAACAGTATACACTAACGCTTTTTCTCAAGCTTAGCTCGCAGGAGCATTTATTCTACTGAGCAGCAGAACACGCCCAGCAACGACGCATCGCGATTGTGTCCGTGCAACGACACCATCAAGATCGCGCCACGCAACGACGCCAGCAAAGAATACGCCCAGTAACGACGACGCGATTATGTCCAGTAACGACATCATCGCGATTGCGTTTACGCAACGACGCCAGAAAGAACACGCCCAGTAACGACGCGATCGCGATTATGTCAAGGCAACGACATCATCGCGATTGCGTTTACGCAACGACGCCAAGAAAGAATACGCCCAGTAACGACGTTACGCGATTGTGTCCGTGCAACGACACCATCAAGATCGCGTCACGCAACGACGCCAAAGCAAGAATACGCCCAGTAACGACGCATCGCGATTATGTCCAGTGCAACGACATCATCGCGATTGCGTTTCACGCAACGACGCCACAGTAAACACGCCCAGTGCAACGACGCGACGCGATTATGTCAAGGCAACGACATCATCGCGATTGCGTTCACGCAACGACGCCAGAAGAATACGCCCAGTAACGACGCGATCGCGATTGCGTCCAGCAACGACACCATCAAGATCGCTGCCTACGCAACGACGCCAGCAAAGAATACGCCCGTGCAACGACGCATCGCGATTATGTCCGCATAACGACATCATCGCGATTGGCTTACGCAACGACGCCAAAGAAGAACACGCCCAGTAACGACGCGACGATTATGTCAAGGCAACGACATCATCGATTGCGTCACGCAATGACGCCAGCAGAATACGCCCAGTAACGACGTTATCGCGATTGCGTCCAGCAACGACACCATCAAGATCGCGTTTACGCAACGACGCCAAAAGAATACGCCCGTGCAACGACGTTATCGCGATTATGTCCAGTAACGACATCATCGCGATTGCGTTTCACGCAACGACGCCAGCAGAAACACGCCCGTGCAACGACGCACGCGATTATGTCAAGGCAACGACATCGCGACGCGCTACGCAACGACGCCAAAGAATACGCCCGTGCAACGACGTTATCGCGATTGCGTCCAGCAACGACACCATCAAGATTGCGTTTACGCAACGACGCCAAAGAATAATACGCCCAGTAACGACGCCATCGCGATTGCGGTCCAAGCAACGACACCATCAAGATTGCGCCTACGCAACGACGCCAAAGAAGAACACGCCCAGTAACGACGTTATCAACATCAGGTGTCCAGCAACGACACCATCAAGATTGCGCTACGCAACGACGCCAAAGAAGAAGACGCCCAGTAACGACGTTATCAAGACAAAGAAGTCCGAAAACGACGCCATCATCAAGATATCACATCCGCAGACAGGACGATTTTCTCGTTCTCAAAATTGCATTTCTCTCATTCATGCTTTATTTTGCCTTAGCGCTTATGCACTAACTCTTTTTGAGCTTTAGTCTACAGGCAATGCAGCAGCGACAACGATCCGCATTCACAATCGCAACACGCCCGTAAGCGGCGAAATCACAAAGATTTGCAAAGATCGCATCAACGCAGCGGGCATCATATTTTTGCAGGATAACCTTTTCTACTCACAGTTGCATTACTTTTAAAATTATACATCATCATTTTTTGCCTTAACAGTTATGCACTAACCGTTTGTTCAAGTCTTGGCATGCAGGAGCAGGAGCACAACGTGGATTTTCTCTTACAAATAACCGGCAACTGTCGGGGCCAACCTTCCCAACGACGCGTAGCGCCTGCCGCCAGACACTCGCTCTACACCACCGTAGAACCCAGCACCACAAGCCATAGCAGTACACTCCAGGTTCAAGCCAGTTATATTCTTTTACTTTTTACACCATAGCCCAGTGTCATCATAACTCGACACTGGGACAGCTTTAAGTCCGCGTTAGCCCGCCTGGGTGTTTAGACCATGGTAACCCAAAGGTCGCCATAACTCGACATCGGGACGCTTTTTATTTTTGCGCCACTTTGTCTACCCGCCAAAGATTTCTCGCACTCAAGATCGAGACAAAATTGGCTATGAGTCAACGTCTTTGTCCGAAGATTCTTCCATTATCTCCATACAAAGAGGGACATCTGTTGACACCCAATTTTGACCCTCCCGTCCAGCCATTAACCATAAAATTACACTAATTTTGTAAAATATCTTTTAGGATTTTTATAATAAAATACAACAATAAAACATTAAATACAGGCATAAATAATTAATTTAATAATGGCATCGCGTCTTACGTAAAGTTTTAAACACTTAGAATCCCGCGCCCGCATTAACTAACTTTAAGTTTTGTCGTAATCCTTAAATAATTAATAAATGCATAAAATAAATAATTTAGCGATAACGTCGTGTCAAGTAGCATATCCGCATTGTAATCAATTTTAATCTAATACATGCATTTAATAGCGTCGCATTTATAAAAAAAGGGGCTTTAAATAAATCTTAAATATCATACTTGCATTTAGCATTTAAATAATTTAATCTAAACTCAATGCAATTTTAATCTAACCTCGCAATAATGCATAACAATAAGATTTTAAATAATAGCGCCGCGGTCTAAAGTATTGAGCATTAATTAAATAGCACGCCCGCATTTATTTATTATAACAATTAGATTAATGAAGCACCTAATTATTTTAATCACATTTGTTAATTTAAGTTATCACTAATTAATTAATACACTTGCCTAGAATTAATTAGCTAATTAATTAACTAGCCTAAAAACTAATTAAACTCCTAGATTTTAATACTACCCTAATCTAATACCCTAGTTAAATAATACCCATTAAACTAACCCAGCCCAATCCCTTAAACCCGCGGGCCCAATCCCTTTATTTCCCCCCCTGCAGGCCCTTCTCGTCAATAACCCACAGAGCAGCCCTCAGCCTTTAACCTCACTCATCGTCTCCCTCACAAAGCTAAACCTAAAAGCTCATTCGCCGCACCTCCCTCACCCTCGCACTCCAGCGCCGCCAAGGCACCAAGACTCACCGATTTCTACCGAGAATCCGGGCTTTCCTTTACCCATGCACACGCATACCTCATTTCTTACCATATCTCACACCCAAACGAATCCAACGATACCTTTCCATAACTGCATTATATCCTTGCCATGTACATCGCACAAAATCATACGAATCAGCACCAATATCGTCCAAAATCCGCCTTCATTTACTTACCAATATAAGAACTCAAACGTATGCTATATAAGGAGAGGCAAAGGCATCAGTCGAAGGTGGTTTTTGGGGGGGATAGCATCGACCCTTAGCAGCAGTTAAAGAACCACCGGGGCAAGACATAGCAATGGGGCTCAGAAATTGAGAGCAGTCAAACAACTCAGAGGAGTCCAATAGCAATAGTTAGGAGGGAGCAAGAACACAGAGCAGAGTGGAGTGCAGTAGGTCAGAAGGGAAAGCGCAGTTGGAGAACACACATAGCATCGATGGGGACACCCCTCAGCAGCAGTCAAGGGGCTTAGCATCCAGACCCTTAGCATCGCAAGAATAGGAGGTTCGAATCCCTTCCTTTTTAGTTCCAGCAAAGAAACCAACAAATAAACCTTGCCTTTCTATTCGCATCGCAAACCCGAAACCCGTCGAGTGTACCTACGACTTGATACGCTGCCTCGGTTCGCCGCCGGAGAAGGTAATAGTTTACCCTCATAGCCTTAGATTTCGCTTAACATTAATATGCATAGTATGTGTTTTGAATTGGCTGTTAAGTGTGTGTGTTACGTCGATGTCAGTGACTGTTTAGGTTCATTAAGTCAATTTCTGAACTCGTATTCGCCCATTGAAATCGAAAGCAGCCAAATTTTAAAGCTTAACAAACGGGGCTTATTCGTAGTGAAAATGTTGTGCTAAAATTAGGCAGTTGATACTTTGTGGGTCTGTTTTTCAACTAATCTATGTATGTTCTTGTTCGACTAAGTCATTAGTTAGGTTCGCATCAAACGCAATACTGTTCAGAATGTTTCAATCAATACCTCAGGCTATTTTCACAAGAAGCATTTCCATCGAACATGTTCATTGTGGTTTCGTATCATGTATAGTGTTTATTATATTGATTGCAAGATTGGTTCATAACCGCCTCGATTTCCTTAAATGATTACTCGCTTACCTTGACGATCATGTCTTACTGATATCATGTAACCTCTTTTGAATCATTGTTAGTTTCTTATGGCCATTTGTGTGATTAATTAAGAAAGTGCATATCTTATTAGCTTAAACTTAAAATGTCACATGCTAAGTTTAGATGTTCAGTCTAGATGAACATAGGACTAGTTTGTTATTTTTCTTCATGATAAGAACAAGGATAAAAATGATTAATTATCCAAATGCTTTTGTATAACAGCCTCATCCATTGAAAGTTAGACCCGTAGCATCGGTTATCTCTCTGTTCTAGTCCCTATATGGTATGAACCCCCCTGTATGTAAATACTCTTGTGTCATTAGAAAGCAGCCCATTCTTATCAATAACTCTATGGGATAACACTAACCTAGATAGATTAGGGGATGCATGACCTGATCTTTGTTAAGTGTTTGCCTCATTTGCCTTCTTTCCTCTTAAATTAGACACATCAAGGTGATAAATAGAATCTGGGATATAAGAGAATTTGAGACCATGTACTGTATGTAGTGTGCCCGATATTGTTGGCTTGTTAGAACCCGAATATGGTTAAGGGCATTGGTTCTGTTCTGAATACACTGATATACGTGCCCAATTTGGGTATACTTTGTATATTTCAATATGTCTTGCAAATTAGATGTCATGAAACACTGATTTAGTGGTCTATTTATGAGATTCAAACTTATATGTTAGCCTAAGTCATGTGTGCATACCGAAACTTCACAGAGATCTGAAAACAGAACCTCCCCATATTGGACTGTTTTCTTTCCATCTCTGCCTACATCTTATATCTGACTAGTATACTCACAGCATATGTGAGCATTTGTTGCAGAGGTATATCAGAATCGCGGTCATGTTTGTCTTAAACCGGTTAGTAAACAAGTATGCGTATCTAAGTGCTAAATGTCGGAAGTCCCGGCACTATTTTGGATCCCGCCATTGAAGTCATGAATGATGCCGACATTAACATATTGCATTATCTATGTCACGCCGTGCTATATCCCCGCTTTGCACTTTCAGTTGTAGCTCTATCATGTGTAGGATTAATTGGTCTTTCTTTGAAACCGAAAATGTTACGCTTAGGGCTTATTCTGCTCTCGCTCATCGCCACGCTTACATCCGATAAAGGTACATCATATTTAAGCACTTATCGCAGCAGATCTGCAGCATACTATATGTATTTTGGGTGTATACTTGATCGCTTCTCAACGATCACTATCTCAGACGTACTATTAATTTAGCCTCACTATCGGGTCCACAAAGCCCGCTGCCTCGTTAAAAGCTGCACATAGGCTGTCCAGGATCTATAAGTCTTGTTTTGCGTGTTTGGGTTAGGCCCATTCAGTTTATGCGCTATCACATCTTCATATAACTGCATTATTTTATTTACGGATTTGTATAAACTTATCTGCTGATTATGCCTAGGTCGCGTTACATGCTTCATATTTTGATTCGATATTTGTGGGCATATACTAATCCTTATCTTTCTTTTTACATGGCACGCACCGGAGCAAAATAAAGAGTCTCACGGCGAGACTCATCGCAAGTCATTTCAAATGGCAACCCGCACCCACATTTGCATTCCCGCCTGTAAATTCCTAAGACAAAATAGGATAAGACGATGTCGCCACGCATCTTGGAAGCCGCGAGCATATCCACCCTCTATATTATTTGTTTGAAATTTGTTGCCTAATTATTTAACTTTGTAATTAATAGGATATCTAGAATAATTAGCCTTTAAACATATAAGTGGGGAAGGTAATTTAAAATTCATCGCTTAATTTACCTGCCTTTAAGATTGTCATGCATGTCTAATTTTCGCCAAATGATTTAACTTGCATTATAAAACCAACATTTTTGTGTATTAAAATCCACAACAGATTTCTTCCTAAACTCTCAAAATCATCTTAAAACATCTCTTATATAATATTGTACGCAGGCTAGGCAAGATTAATTTAGCTAGCAAAATACACATAATTAGTCCATAAAGCACTCTCTTAGCATTCTTTAGCACTTCCACTTTTAGCGCTTTAAATCACCCCGACGCTTTAATACCTTTAGCATTTTAGCATTTAGCACCCTTTAGCATTTTTAGCACCTCTTTTAGCATTTTGCACTTTTTAATCACCCTTTAATATTTAGCACCCTTTACTTTTAAAATTTCTTTAACATTTTAGCACTTTTTCTAGCAATCCTTTAAGCATCTTTAAATATCGCTTTGGCGATTTTGTCCTTAACATTTTAGCACCCCTATTTTTAGCATATTAGCGTTATTTGCAAAGACTTTAGCATTTAACACTTTTTTTAAGCACCTCTTAGCACCTTTAGCACCCTTTAGCTTTAAAATTAATCTTTTAGCACCTTAAAGCACCTTTCAAACATTTTAGCGTTTATTTTATTTCCCAACATTTTATTAAACAAGAAGAGCTTTATTTTGCATTTTTTAAACATAATAATTACCCTAGGTTTGGCAGGACAACCGCAAGTTAGCGGATCTTAGAGGGTGCCTAACCCCTTCCCTCTAGATTAATAAAGAACTCTTACCTAATCTCACTAAGTTTAGCATCACTAAATGGAGTTAATGTTTTACTTTAAACTAGTTAAACATTTAGGTGTCCTAATTCACCCAAATTAATTAGGTGGCGACTCCGCGAACCCTTAGCAGTCTAGCAACCCTTCAGCATTTAGCATCTTTTGCACTTTTAGCCTCTTTTGCAATTTTGGCATCCTTTAGCATTTTTAAAACCTTTAAGCATTTTTGAACATTAATAGCATTTTATTTATTTTCTAACATTTGCACTTTGAGCAGGGTTCGCCATATTTTAGAATGCCGCGGCCGAAAAAGGGCGCGACACTCACCGGTGACAAGAATAACATCTATTCGGGTGTTAGTGGCACTGGCGGCCGTATATGGTCTTGAAATCCATCAAATGGATGTCAAGACAGCTTTCTTAAATGGAGAATTGGAGGAGGAAATTTACATGGAACAACCTGAGGGTTTTGTGGTTCCTGGTAAAGAAAGGAAAGTGTGCAGACTTGTGAAGTCACTTTATGGACTTAAACAAGCACCCAAACAATGGCATGCAAAATTTGACCAAACAATGTTGGCAAATGGATTTAAGATTAATGAGTGTGATAAATGTGTTTACATTAAAAATACTCCAAATCATGAAGTCATTGTTTGTTTGTATGTTGATGACATGCTGATAATGAGTAAAAATATTGTCGATATAAATGCTACGAAGCGTATGCTCGCTAGCAAATTTGACATGAAAGACTTAGGGGTTGCCGATTTGATCTTAGGAATTAAGATCCATAAAACTCCACAAGGTCTAGCATTATCACATTCACATTATATTGAAAAGTACTTGACAAGTTCAAGTATTTAAATTTCAATGTTGCAAAGACTCCAATTGATGTAAGTTTTGCACTTCAAAAGAATGAAGGTGAAAGTGACTCACAATTGGACTATGCACGAGTTTTGGGAAGTTTGATGTATATTATGAATTGTACACGACCAGATATAGCATGTGCTATAAGCAAGCTGAGTCGATTCACGAGTAATCCCAATCAAACTCATTGGATGGCAATGAAACGAGTCTTGGGATATTTACAACACACCCAAAACTATGCTTTGCATTATAATAAATATCCCGCAAGATTTGAGGGATATAGTGATGCAAATCGATCACCGGATCGCTTGAAGTTAAATCCAAGTGGATATGTTTTCACCGTCATGAGGAGCGGTCTTGGAAATCATCAAAGCATACGCACGCCCGCTCTACAATGGAATCGTAATTTATAGCTTTAGACAAGGCCTGAAGAAGTTCGAATGGCTCGGAATTTCTTAGAAGATATTCCATTCTCGCCCAAACCTTTGGCTCCTATATGTATACACCGTGATACCAAGCAAAGAATAGGTAGGTGAGCGTAATGTATAACGAAAATCTCGCCACATACGACGGAGACACAATACCGTTAGACAACTCCTTCTCTAGTGGCGTTATCACAATTGATTATGTAAAGTCAAGAGATAACGTGGCGGATCCGCTTACAAAAGGCTTATCTAGAGAGGAGTTGGTAGATCATCAACGGGAATGGGGTTTAGGCCAAGGACAAGTCATCATGGCGTAACTCTACCTAGCAGATCGAGATCCCAAGAGCTAGGTTCAAGGAGATCAAACAAAGTCAGGATCGACGGTCAACATTGTCAAATAACTCAACCCATTCTCGGATGAAGACAATGTTCGTAAATAAGGATAAGACTTTATGGCTTGTTAATGAGTTAATAAAGCATTAAGGTTTTTAATGGTTATCTAAATCGCGATGTATGACGGATAATGTGGCTATAGGACCACATGTTTAGAAATCACCTATGTGAGTGTTAAGTGTAAGCCGCTTTAAAGGGGAATGACAGTAAAGGCCCATTCTCTATGCACTCATGAGACCAGGCGGTGTTCATGGCTGAAACGAACACAACCGTGAGAACCATAAACGGTTGAGGGTTGATTGTGTGTCTTATGTTGTCTAGGTATACAACAAAGTTCGACGGTTCAAAGATATCAAATCTACCGATTGATCGAGTATATCCGATATAAGTTCACTACGGAAAGTTCAAAGGGAAACCTACTTATCCAGATGCAGTCAATTCTCGCTTGTATATCACACTCGTCCGTACATTCTTCTATCTTATAATCATTCCCCATTCATGTGGGGGATTGTTGGGTTTTTGATATTGGTGAATAGGAAATGATGGGATAAAAATTAAAGAGGGTAAAAAGCTCTTTTATCCCACATCGAAAAAATGGAAGGAAAGAGAGGTGTATATATTACATTACACCTTCTCGAGCTGCTAAAAGGGTTGAGAGGGCAAGGACCCCTCGCGCCGTCGTCGTCGCTCGCTCGGCTTTGGATTTGGATTTGGATTTGGAAAAAGATCGATTGATTGATAAACGTTTCTTTAATTAATTAATTATTTAATTAAAAACAAATCCAAACGGATCGACCCGCGACCCATCCGGCTCTTCGAATTTCCCTCCAAAATGAGGTGACTATTCTGAATGGTTGCAACCATTCAGAATCAGTACCTCTAACCCTATAAATTCTTGATCATTTCAAGAATTTATGAAAAGAATTCATTCTAACAAATTCATTTTTCTAATCAATTCTGAAGTTGCTCTTCAACTCGAAAATTTCATTCTGTGTGATATACTGCCGTTGAGTGGTTCGCTGCTACCGGAATTTGGAGTACTACTATTCTGGTAAGATAATCGTTCTATCCTGGGAGGCGATATTCCGTTAACCTCGAGTACTGTGAGGGGAATAATTTCCTTAAGGACACACTTTGAACTAAGTGGGCTCGATTACATTCTGAAATTATTTTTCCAAAACAGATTCTGTTTTCGTTTATTGTTTCATTTATGTTATATGTTTCACTAAGTGATTAACATATTGTTTTGAATCATTATTTAGTCAAGTACAGATTATTTTGGTCCGATTTTTACCCTTTTGGGCAAAGGAACTTGGACCTTTGCTAAACACCCCCACACTTTGAAATATTTCAAGTTGGGTTTTCTTCCTTTCCATAGATCATATGGAATAGATTGTGGTTCTTGTGGGGTACTCTGTTGAGTATTCGATTAGCTGTAAGGATAGCTTCCCCCCACAAGCTCTGCGGTAAACCGGAACTAATTAGTAAGGCATTCATCATTTCCTTTAATGTTCGGTTTTTCCTTTCCGCAATTCCATTTGATTGTGGTGTGTAGGGGGCAGTAGTTTGATGAATAATTCCATATTCCAAACATGTCTCTCGCAAAAAGGAGATTCGCATTTCCACCCCTATCACTTCTAATCATTTTGATCTTTTATTCAATTGATTTTCCACTTCTTGTATTGCTTAAATGCATTAATTGCTTCATCCTTACTATTAAGCAAATACACATAACAAGATCGAGCGCAAATCAATGAAAGTTATAAAATACTTTTTCCCACCACGAGATGGTATTGACTTCATATCACATATATCTGTGTGAATTAAGTCTAAAGGATTTGAATTCCTATTAATAGACTTATATGGATGTTTAACAAACTTAGATTCAACACAAATTTCACATTTTGATTTGTTGCACTCGAATTTAGGCAATACTTCTAAATTGATCAATTTTCGCAAGATTTTGTAATTGACATGTCCTAAACGAACATGCCATAAATCATTTGACTCCAATAAGTAAGACGAAGCTGAATTTTCATTAATACTGTCAACAACCATTACATTGAGTTTGAAAAGGCCCTCGGTGAGGTAGCCCTTTCCTATGAACATATCATTCTTACTTATTACAATTTTCTCACTAACCAACACACACTTAAACCCGCTTTTGACGAGTAGTCAATTTGAAACTAAATTCTTCCGAATTGTTGAACGTGCGTAACATTGTTGAGAGTCGGACTTGCCTAAGTCATCCTCGAAGTATCTTCCCATATCCTTCAACCTTGGCATTGCGGATTTTCCATAAACAAGACTCTTGGTCCAATGGAGCATATGTTGCAAATGCTTCTTTGCAACAAGAATACGTCGAGTGGCACCGTAATCCAGCCACCACTCTTTTGGGTTTCCAACCAAATTGCACTCTTCCAAAGATTGCACAGATCACTCGGATCAATTGCCATTATTTGTTTGTCATCACAAATCGACAAACTGCTTTTACTTAATAAAACCATAATAGCAATTAAATCACGCATCAAACGATGAAGATTTTATTTCTTCAAATCGGAGTATAATTGTGAAACTTAAACGATGAAGATTTTATTTCTTCAAATCGTAATTTGAACGATGAAGATTTTATTTCTTCAAATCACAGTATAGTTATGAAACTTTAGTATTCCAACGAAGATTTTATATCTTCGAGTCAGAATACTAATATTCATATGGAGTAGAAAACTACACAAGTTTTAATCTCCTTAAACAGAACGATGAAGATTTTATGTTCTTCAAATCGTTGTGTAATTATGAAACTTTAGTATTCCAACGAAGTTTTTATATCTTCGAGTCAGAATACTAATATTCATATGGAGTAGAAAACTACACAAGTTTTAATCTCCTTAAACAGAGCGATGAAGTTTTTATGTTCTTCAAATCGTCGCAACAAATATCATACACAACGGCGAAGATTTTATTTCTTCAAACCGAATCAATTTTGATAGAAACAAATAAAATACACAACGGTGAAGATTTTATTTCTTCAAACCGAATCAAAATTGATAGAAACGAAGTGCAATAGATTGTATGTTATATACTTGATGAAGTTTTTATATCTTCAAATCAAGTATCCAAATGAGTAGAAAGTTATGAAAACTTTAATCTCAACCGGAGTAGAAAATCCGAAGATTTTAGTCTCCAAACAACATACAAAAAAAAACACTTTTTTTTTTTTTTTCCTTTCTGAAAAAACACTTTTTTTTTCCTGGACTTTTAATATTCCAACGAAGTTTTTATATCTTCAAGTTAGAATATGAAATGTCATACGGAGTAGAAAACCACACAGGTTTTAATCTCCAAACCAGGATACAGATTAAAATACAATAAAAATAATTTCCTTACTGGTAGAAAGTGATTAACATTACACCTTCTCGAGCTGCTAAAAGGGTTGAGAGGCAGACTCGCGCGTCGCCGCCGCCGCTATTTCGCCGGCCGGCTTTGATTTGGATTTGGATTTGGATTTGGATTTGTCAAAAGATCGATTGATTGATAATCTTTTGGACAAACGCTTTCTTTAATTAATTAATTATTTAATTAAAAACAAATCCAAACGGATCGACCACGACCGATCCGACCCATCCGCTTCCTCTCTTTTTCAATTTCCTCCAAAATGAGGTGACTATTCGAATGGTTGCAACCATTCGTAATCGCACTTAACCCTATAAATTCTTGATCATTTCAAGAATTTATGAAAAGAATTCATTCTAACAAATTCATTTTTCTAATCAATTCTGAAGTTGCTCTTCAACTCGAAAATTTCATTCTGTGTGATATACTGCCGTTGAGTGGTTCGTTGCTACCGGAATTTGGAGTACTACTATTCTGGTAAGATAATCGTTCTATCCTGGGAGGCGATATTCCGTTAACCTCGAGTACTGTGAGGGGAATAATTTCCTTAAGGACACACTTTGAACTAAGTGGGCTCGATTACATTCTGAAATTATTTTTCCAAAACAGATTCTGTTTTCGTTTATTGTTTCATTTATGTTATATGTTTCACTAAGTGATTAACATATTGTTTTGAATCATTATTTAGTCAAGTACAGATTATTATACCAACAGATTTTACCGTAGTAGGATACACTTTTACCATTAGCTAGACTATTGGTGCTTGTCGATTTCAAACTTTTAATTTTTTGATTATACGCTTCAAACACATTTTTTGTAACTTTGTTATAACTTTTTTTCTCGTCATATTATCATTCGCTGCTTCAAACCTAACAACTAAAATTTATGCAATAATTTGGATTGCTTTTGTTGCTATACACCTCCTTCAAACAAATTTAACTGATTTTCCTAAAAATTAATTTTAGATTAAACAACTTTATTAGTGTTTTCAGTTATGTTTATGGATAGGTTCATTCCACTGTAGAAGACGAGATGGCATGAGATGTTAGTCCGAGCAATTGAGTTAGGACACCATGACTGCTACTGAATATGAGGCTAAGTTTATTGATTTGGCCAGATATAAACAATGTCTAGTCACTAATATCAGAGTCGGCTAGAAGATTGGTATAGGACTCGAGCATCACTATCATGGTATTTTGATGTAAGACATGCTAGATGGTACTTGTTCTGAAGGTAAATAACATAATATCATACCTATCCAATTAGACAAGGCACCACTTATATTTTCTTCTTTTAGTAATAATTTATATATGACATTTTAAGCTATCCATCTTCTTGCTATAGCATGCATCTTAAATCAATAATGTATTATTTATACTCCGAGATGCAAAAGTATTTCTTCCTATTCCATTTATACTCATTCTTCACCCATATATAGGAGGTGAACTTTTGCGCAATGAACTCAAGGAAGACACATATATTTAATAAAAGTAAATATTTTTTTTAAAATTTTAATTTGAAGCATTACAACGGCAGTAGTGAAAGAAATTAATGAATGAATTAATTAAAGAAATTAAATTTCCAGTATTTCATCTTCATTTTTTCATATCTCCGACTAGGGGTGATACCCTGCATCCTTGGTCCAGTTTAAGGCTTGAGCTTCCTTAGACTATCTGTAAAATAGAACACAAAAATAATTAGAAAACAAAAAAGTTGGAAGAAAAGGGCAATAAGGGTAAAAAGGGCAAAGATATTATACTAAAGAGCATTAAGCTCTGTTATGCTGGGGTTCTTGAAAAAGTGTAATAAGAATAGTTTAAATAAATATTATTAATATCTTTTAAGAGATGCGTGAAAATGCACCAAAATCATAGACAAATAATATATATCGTAAATAAGTACTTTTGAACGCCATAACACCACAATCGGCATCACATGTCACCACGAATAGAGTCATGGCCCTCCCAAATATAATCCTTTCGACAATCCCTGAGCAGTCATGAATGATTGAGCCTTTGAAACATGCAGTGAGAACACAACCATGCACATTAGAAACATTGTTACAAGTTTCTTTGCCTCCATATTTTCACTAAGGTAAATATTTTTATTGATATATTTTGCCTTGTGCTGGTTGGTTTGCTTTGCCTTATTACCCTTGGACGATTTTAAGAACATCATGAGATAGTATATTTATAGGAGTTTTCAGCCCCTTAGGTTGGAGGATATACCTTAAAGTAAGGAAAAGCTCGTGGACTTCCTGGAATTTTGCCTTACATTAAGGTTTAATTTACAAATTGAAGAGTCGTGAGACTTGTATTCCATTAATTGGGGAAACCAAGTGTAAATTTTGGTCATTAATTAACCTTTCCCACAAAAAGTTTTCACCGGAAGGTAGACAATGCTTTCATCATTACTCCTTTCTTTCAGTTTTACTTGTTCATTATACTAAAATATAATTATTTATTTTACTTGTTCACTTTTAAAAATTAAGAGATAATTTATCATTTTTCTATTTTCCCCTTAGTATTAATAAGTCAAAATTTTCAATTTCTTTTTCTAAGGCTCCACTCTTTAGTCCTTTTTTATGGGGAATATATAAATTGTTGGTTGTACATTTTTTGCTAAACTTTAATTAATTTCAATTAATAGCCAATTGCAATAATTAGAGATAATATACTAAATTTTCCATTCTATTTTTGGCTCCTTAATATACGTGTCAAATCAATATGTGACAAGTAAAAATGAAGGGAGAAAATAATTAACTTCTTTTTAAACATGCAATTAGTATCTTGTGAATCTTTCGGTATTAACTATAGAAAACAAAATTCGAAGCTTTGAGATTTTACAGGATTATTAGTTTTTTTTCAAGAAAGTAGTACTCTCTCTCTCAAAGTATGTCACTTTTTTTGTTTTGTTTTATCATGCCCTTTAGAAAATATTAATTAAAAGAAGTATTTATTCTTATTTATGTCTAAGTTATAATGGATGTTCATTAAATATTTATGTGTCATCCCAAAATTTTACAAGGGCAAAATGAAAAAAATTATTTGACTTTAGTTTGTTCAGCACAATGAATTCTTATACTACGAGAAATGACTTTAGTTTGTTTCCACAAACCAAACAAAGCTTGCTAAAGGAGATTGTATGTAATGAACCGGTTTACAAACACTTCTTCTGTTATTTCAACAATGAAAAAAATTATAATTCAACTCAATATATGTGTTTATCCGTAAAACTGTACAGTTGAATTGTATAAGTGGTTAATGATCCGTGAATCTCAAGTGATTGATTTGACAATAATATTAGATAAAATATAGTGCAAATAAATAATATCAAGACAAAATAAAGGGATAATTAGTTTGAGTCGTGTGTAAGTCTATGGGTAAAGTCTATGTGACTGGTATGAAAACACAAAAATCGAGAGAAATGTTAGAGAGTATATGATAATAGCTTGAATATGATCGTTTATACATGAGCTTCACGAATACACATTCTACAAAATATGCCCCATTAATATAAGAGAATGAATATGGTAATAATTTGACAATTAGTATCTCCATAAGTATCAAGTAAGAAACTACGAAACCTCATCTAGATGAATAACCACGAATTATCATCTCCACTTCCAACATAATGGTGTCAGCTCAAATTACGGTAAAATAAGTTAGGAAATCACATTTTATTCGAGGTAAAGCAATAAAACTTTTAACTAATAACAAGCTGAGGTGGATTTAAGTTTTGAATATTATGAGTTTGAGTTAGGAATTCTATACCACTAAGTCATTTGATTTTCTGGGTTTGAAATCTATTATTTATGCTTATTTAATGGATTTTTTTTCCACATAAAAGATCCGAGCCAAAACTTCTGGTTTGGATGAACCCGTAACTAGATCCGCCTCTAATAATAATAATAATAATAATACTAATGTTGGGTCCCGGGCTATGCATAAGTAAGATTAAAATCAAAACAGCTAGAATAACTGAAACAGTTTCTGGATGTTGCCTCAACATTGTTGGCAATATCTGATAAAAATCAGAATAAACCTTTAAAGAGTAATTGCAATGAAAAGTAAAAGACACAAATGTTTATATTTTCAAGGGTATATATTAATATATCTTTTGATGGTCAGTGACCAAAAGAATTGTATATATTATATACAATTACAAATGAATTCTTTTTACAAGATTGAGCAATACAAATGAAAAAGAAATTACAAACAAAAATGAAGTCGCAGATGACTTCGCCTAAGTTAAAAAGTCTAAAAGACAAATGCAACATCATCACCACAATTGCTTTACAATAAGCTTAATCTAGAATAGAGATAACAATTGTAGTGTGAGACAGATGTTGCTAAAAGACTTAGGCTAAAAGGTTTTGATCCAGATTTCTGAAGCGAAATCCCGAGAGCTCTCTTGGTATTTTTACATTTTGATTCTGGATGACAATACTCTGAAGTTCCTCCTCTATATATAGTGAGAAACTTCCTTGAAACTCTCGCTGGTTGGTTGTGAAAGTTGAGAGAAATAAGGCTGCAGCTTGGACCTATTCTTGCTCCATGATTTTCTCAACAACTTTGACTGGGTCTTCATGTTGCTTCGATTCCAAGCTTGACTAAATCAATTCCCACGTTTTAAATACAGCTCTGTATCAGCTTGCCTAGGGCATTTTTAACTAACAGTAACAAACACTGTTTTGGCCGGAAGAATAGGCAAAATTATTTCCGAAAATGTAGGGTGAGATGTTGAGGCAACATCGGAGACAACATCTGCAGGTGACTGCGGATGTTGCGCAACATTGCGGGCAACATCTGCAGAACACTGCAAGATGTTGTCCAGGAATAAAACCTGATGTTGTCACAACACTCACACAACATCAACAATTTCCCCCTTTTTGCTTTTCTTCACAAAACTCCATACAAACATAAAAATGTCAAGGATACGACTGATTATAAATGTTTCCCATAACATTCCAAACTCAACAAGATTGTAGCTATGCTCCCCCTCAACCTGCAGTTTCAAGTTTCAAGTACGTATTGTAATTTGGGTTAGTAAAAACATATGTCTATTAGTCACAACTCACATACAACATGGTTGTAAGAAGTCAAAGACTAATATCCATACATCATCCACAAATAAAATATATACAAATATATTTACAGACCAAAAGTAGAACTGTCTCTTTATCTACACATATCAATATCCATCAGCGTGAAGTAAGACAAAACTAATTTAGAAGAAATACGAAATGTTGGTCAAAATGTTGCATAACATTTGTCCCAACATATCTCCATACATGTATGTAGATATGTTGTTACAAATGTTACAACACTAATTCCAACATTAACAATCTCCCCCTTTTTGTCTTTCTTCACAAAACCCACACATTAACCAAAACTGAACAGTTCAGGTTCAACATCATCAACCTCCCTTTGCTCTTTATTCAGCACCATCAGCATCAATCTGAGAAGCAGCACCAGTAGGATGTTGTCCCAACATCGCAAGCAACATCTTTATGTTCAGTAAGTAATAGCAGTCTCCACTGTATAGTAGAGCTTGTACAACTTCAGCTTCCTCCCCCTGCATAGAACAATATTTTCTCTCTTTTTTTTGTGGAGAAAGCGGTATCATGAAATGGAGACATTGTTGCCTAGATCGTTGATAACATTCCTGACAACATCGCCATTTTCTGCTTCATTCTTTCAGTTCAAGTCAATGTTTCTATCCTGGAGGAAGATGATTGTCCAGTTTGCTGAGATGTATTGAGCTTGAGTTCTTTGTATTCGACGGATGGCTAATGTTCATTGGATGGAGTGGTATTTGACAGTTGTGTCGACATTGGAGAGGTATTCTATTGGTGAATATGTAGGAGAGGATTTTGAGAATTAATCAGGATAACAATTATTCATGATTGGAGTGTGAAATGATGAGTTCATCGGATAGATAGAAAACAACCCAAGGAGATGATTTTTCCCTTTTTTATTTTTATATAAATTTAAAACAATTTGTTTTTTAAAATTTAAAACAATTCTTTTTTTCCCGGAAAAAACTCTTGAAATGACATGAAAAATAACAAACAAGAGAAGTATTATACACAAGACAACATTTCTTTAAGCAACTCGCAATAATATTTCCCAAAAAGTAGGTAGTGTAGATTAGGATTCTACACTCCTCAAATTAAGACATTAACGACATAAAACTGATTTTTGAATTTAAAACAAAAACTGTCTAGTATTAAATGGGATTTGAGGTTAATGATTTTAATTTAAAAAATAAACAGGAATAAATAAGGCATAATAAACAACAGAAAATTAATTTTCTGAAAGAACAATCAATATATTGGATCGTGATGTTGTCAGTAATGTTGGGGCAACATTTTGGGCAACACATGTATTATGACACCACATGAACTTCTAGATTTGACATTAACATTAGAAACATTCTGTATATATTCCCTATGAGTTTGATCCCTGGACCAATGTAACATTTTTCATCGTGTCTTTAATCAAACTTAGTTGAACATATGCAATAATACTGCATCTTAAAAAAATGAAAATAATCTTTGAGGTATTTTCAACCTTCTTTAAGCACACGACATCGCTATACAATAGGAACGGTACCAATTTAGAGCTTTGCTCTTTTATTTTTTTTATTTTCAACATTGCCAAATCTTTAGTCGAGGCTTTGCCTACCTTTGATACTCCCTTTTATGATATATATAAATAATTTATATACACCATCGCAGAGAATAATATCATCTCTCAGTTCTTGTTCTTGTAGCATCATACTTGAATGACCAAATGCATGCACAATACTGTTACATCGCCAAAGTATATTGACAAAATAGTAAATGTTGTCCAGAATGTTGTGCAATATTTCAAGCAACATCTATAAAAAATAGCCTTATTTAAAACACATACCAAGATATTTTTCTTTTTCAAACTAAAAAATCTCTCATGATCTAGAGTCTTGGTAAAAATGCCGTATATCATATAAATAAGATTGTTGTCAAGGTAAACAATATCCTCTACTTGTATTCTTCTATCATTCACATCTCCAGCCCAATCCATGTCACTAAATCCTATTAAGTTAGGTTAAGTGTCATCGGAATACCAAAATTTCCAACTCATATGTGCCAACAATATATCGATTAATATGTTTCACGACATTTAAGTGGAATATTTTGGGACATGTTTGAACACATACACACACAAATACACTAAACAGAATGTTGGGCGACTATTAGTAAGATACAAAAGACTACCTATCATGGATTGGTATAATGTTGGGTCAACATCTTCGCCAACATCGTCTTTAAGTGATGTTTTTATGAACTTTAACGCCCTTAGCAAATCATGTAATCATCAACTCCACAGATTCACGTCACGGGTAATTGTAAGAACTTTCCGAGTCCTAAGAACATATACAATACCCACATATATCCTTCTTAATATTAGGTGCAACAGTAGATAACCCCTAAAGTAATAAACTTTCACACTTATTCATCCCTAGGTCCATCATCATTAGTTGATCATTATACTCCCCGTAGCCCACGACATAGTCAACTTTACAAAATTCTTGTTCATTTAACATTTACTTTATAAATGGAGTAGTCTTGTTCCATGACAACCTAATGAGTTCACCCCATTTATGATGTCTTAGCCCATAGAATATGTCATGCTAGCACCACCCATCAGCCTTGCACATCTAACAACTGTGGTATATCTCACAAAATCAACAAGATTTTAGCCCAAAATGACCCCTTTATATCACCTCTTCAAAATCTCAAGTGAACCGGCAACACACCCTCTACTGAAAGATTACAACCTCCCCTTCCCATAAAATTCAATCTCTACGGAAAAATTCCCCCACTTGACGTAAAGGCAATATATATTTCCCTTAAGAACCTCTAAATAACTTGTGCTTAACCCACACAATCCCATCTTGCCGACACTCAACCTTGCCATTTATTCTCCCGCACAATACCAAACTAAGCACACCACATACTCCCATCAAAAGAATATTTTATCATTATGACTATTTTGTCACCAAACATAAACTATTTGGATTCTCGTCAGTACACCCCAACCTATAAGATAGAGAGGAAATACTTTATACGAATCACATAAAGAGTCCTACCACCTATGAGAGAACATATAAATGAGTTTAAGATACTAATCTGAATAATCTCGCACAAAAGAATAAACCAGATACCAATCAGATTGAACTAACACGAAAAGAGTAAAGAAATGAAATGTTTCCTAAATGTCCTATAGCCTCTCGAGGATGGGTACAGACGTCTACGTACCAATCCGCAAGACTCTACTAGACATTGCTCTTGTACTCATTAGACTGATTAACCTAGAAGCTCTGATATCAACTTTGTCACGACCCAACTCACGAGTCGTGATGGCACCTATCCTAATCCCCCGAGTAGGCGAACCACGTTCTCATTAACAAGTTAAATCAGCGGAAATAAATAAATAAAAAGAAGTTATAAGTCTTAAACACTTAATTTCCCAAAATTTGGTCAAAATGGTACAATAGCACTAAACATAGTCTGGAATAGAAGTCTGAAAATTTTTCGAAGGCTACATACTGTCTATCAACTAACGAAAGTAAATGGAATTAACTAGGAAGCCCTTCAGGGGTCACGGATGATCAAGTAGCTCACCCTGAATGACTGAAAGATATAACTCTCACGAATCAGCCACGGGGCGTAGAGTCGAGCTCGATCGTATCTGACTCAACAAAAGTGCAGCAAGATTAGTATCAGTACAACACTAGTACCGGTAAGCATCATATGTCGAATGATTAGATAACGTATGAAGAAGTTGAAAACAACACGTAGCACCTAGAGCACACAGGCATGGTCATATATCATATACAGGTAAGGTGTAAAGAAATCAAGAAACAGCGAGGACAGATAAAATTCACCAATGATCAGTTAAATTTAAGAGTGGATGAATGCAATGCAATAGTCGCCTCTCTCACTCCACTCATGTACACACATGCTACGGGCAGTGCCTCAAAGCCATGACCCATGGGGGACCCGCGAAGTCCATGTATCACTCGTGCTCTCCGGCAGAAACCTCGGAGGCTATCAATCACTCGTGCTCTCCAGCAGAAACCTCGGAGGCTATCAATCTCTCTCAATCACTCACCTCACCGTCATCACAAAATAATATGGAAAGTATGTCAAGCATGATATCAAGTCCCAACACAAATCACTAACATACAATCAAATGATAATCACAGAAAATAACACATATGAAGACAAGCCCACATAACCGCTGACGGAACCAACGTAATTGTAATTCATCTCCACTTCATACCCAAAGGTCTTCATGCTATCCCTGTCACTTCCTACAACTACATACGATTCTCTAATCAGAGTCTAACTAAAGTAAATCGTAACTACCTCATTGCCGAGCGGGTGCCACGAACAATCAAACCAATGTCTTTCCCTTGCGTAGAGGCTCTGAACGCTTAAAATCTAGAAAATATGTAAACTACGTTATAATACGAATCTAAGGACACTCATATTGCTATATGTATATTAACAATATTTTTACCATTTCAATTGTATTACTAAACCCCTACACATATAAAAATATTAGCATAACTACAGGAAATTCAAATAACACTCCTTTCTTTCAACTTTCTCGTATCTCCCGCTTGTAAATGATATAACATTAAATTCGTAACTCCAAATCAGGTGTTTATTGTACCACATCGAAGGAAACACTAGGATCTATTATTATACCGAATCCCATATGATAGTACTTAGTGTAGTTGGTGAAAATTTACGAAGGAAACAACCCTATGAAATCTGTGTCGCCATAATTTTTGCAAAATAAGGCAGAAACTCTAAACAGTCATAACTTTCAAACCATAAGTCGAATTTATCTCCGTAAGGTCTCAAACTGACGGGAACAGGGAAATCTACAACTTATTCAGCATACACTTTTATATTCCTTAGGGATTTGTACAATTTTCACATTTTTCATGATGCTCGTCTAGATTTATGTAAAATAAGGCAGAAACTTTAAACGGTCATAACTTTCAAACCATAAGTCTTATTTATCCCCGTAAGATCTCAAACTGACGGAAACAGAGTAATATACAACTTTCATTCAGCCCATACTTTTATATTCCTTACGAATTTGTACAGTTTCCATGTTTTACAGGCTGCTGTAATCATTATTCCATGATAAATCCCTCAAGTTTCTCTATTCAAGTGGATTGTGGAATTTCCGTGTAATGACCTCTTTGAATCTTGATTGCATTCAATAACACATTAGTATAAGGATCATGAATAGATTAATTCAACCATATAACATAGAACCTAAGATGAACTTAATTGAGTGCTTCCTCCTCGTCCCGTTACTAGCGTTTCTTTTCTTTCTTTCCTTCTCCTTTTTTTTCCTACTGCTGCAACGTTCTCCCTCTCCTTTGTTGTTGTCGTCCCTCTCTTCTTTTTGATACTAGGGTTTGTTTTCTTTGTTTTTTTTTGTTTTTAGCTGCTAGGGTTCGTTCCCCTCCCATTTTCCTTCAGAGTACCGTGTCTTATCGAGGGTAGTGGGCTTGGCCCACTTAATCACTTAATTAATTTCCTGCACAATTTCATATCTTAAAATCATAAAATTAAAATACCCTATAGTCTCATACCCCTTTATCGTAGTTTTAAGTGCTAAACGACCAAACGGGTCGTTACAGCTAGTAACCCGACTGATCGGAAATCCACTACTGATTATTGTGTATTTTTAGGAGATTCACTCATTTCATGGAAAAGTAAGAAACAAAATGTTGTTCCTCGCTCTTCAACTGAGGCATAGTATCGTGCTATGACTTCTACTACGTGTGAGATTGTATGGTTACGTTGGTTATTGGCTGATGTGGGTGTCTATTTCCTCACCGACACCGATGTACTGTGATAATAAGAGTTCTATTCAGATTTCATACAACACGGTCTTTCATGAACGTACCAAGCATATTGATATTGATTGTCATATTATTCGATATCATCTTCAACAAAACACTCTATCCTTGCCATTTGTCTCATCTTCAATGCAACTTGCAGATTTTTTCATAAAGGCACATACATTACAACGTCACCAGTTCCTTCTTGGCAAACTCTCGATGTTTTCTCTCTACACCATCGCGAGCTTGAGAGGGGATGTTAACATTGTAAAGTCACACATCGGTGGGCATAAATTTTTATTTTACTTTTAGACTCTATATAAAGGGATGTAGTTGCTTTTCTTTTACTTACTAATTTAGTATCAATAATAGTCTTATTCTCTTTTCTTTACTCTTGTTATTGTCTTACAAGAATTCATAAATAATATGAATTCTAACACCATCTTCATTTGATAGTATCTCAAAATTATAATGTGCCTTATATTTTGGGATTTGGTTAATGATAATTCTTCCATTATAGCATTTGCCTTCTTTTGTTTATTTTCCCGCTTCTTCAATCTTCATCGGCAGTTGGTTAATTTTTAAATGAATAAAAAGATGTTTTTTAAAATTGTAAAACTCAATATAATGTTATTATCTAATACTAAATTTATTTTATAGTCCATATTGCTTTTTATACTTTGAGAAAATAAAAAAGTATGCCTTAAATCCAAGGGTCATGCATGCACCTATCAATTTGATTACTCAATAATAAAAATGTAAATCCAAACCATACATATCATAGACATCATCTTGGAATATCTAGATGCAGGGGTGCAAACGCGCTGAAAAAATCGGAAACTCATCGCGCTTATGCGGTCGGCTCGTTCGCTATAAGGGCCTCACTAGACTTCTCTTCGTGATCTCCGCTGCCCACTCGCAATCACATAGAAAACCGATTAAAAATGGGGTGTCGGAACGGTGTTTGTTGGTCCAAAAGATTAACGGATCTGATTGGTAAAAAGTGGACCGATATCATCTTCAACAAGACACTCTATCCTTGCCATTTGTCTCATCTTCAATGCAACTTGCAGATTTTTTCACAAAAGCACATACATTACAACGTCACCAGTTTTTTCTTGGCAAACTCTCGATGTTTCTCTCTACACCATCGCGAGCTTGAGAGGGAATGTTAACATTGTAAAGTCCCACATCGGTGGGCACAAATTTTATTTTACTTTTAGACTCTATATAAAAGGATGTAGTTGCTTTTCTTTTACTTACTAATTTACTATCAATAATAGTCTTATTCTCTTTTCTTTACTCTTGTTATTGTCTTAGTAGGATACACTTTTACCATTAGCTAGACTATTGGTGCTTGTCGATTTCAAACTTTTAATTTTTTGATTATACGCTTCAAACACATTTTTTGTAACTTTGTTATAACTTTTTTTCTCGTCATATTATCATTCGCTGCTTCAAACCTAACAACTAAGATTTATGCAATAATTTGGATTGCTTTTGTTGCTATACACCTCCTTCAAACAAATTTAACTGATTTTCCTAAAAATTAATTTTAGATTAAACAACTTTATTAGTGTTTTCAGTTATGTTTATGGATAGGTTCATTCCACTGTAGAAGACGAGATGGCATGAGATGTTAGTCCGAGCAATTGAGTTAGGACACCATGACTGCTACTGAATATGAGGCTAAGTTTATTGATTTGGCCAGATATGAACAATGTCTAGTCACTAATATCAGAGTCGGTTAGGTTGGTATAGAACTCGAGCATCTGGTATTTTGATGTAAGACATGCTAGATGGTACTTGTTCTGAATGTAAATAACATAATATCATACTTATCCAATTAGACAAGGCACCACTTATGTTTTCTTCTTTTAGTAATAATTTATATATGACATTTTAAGCTATCCATCTTCTTGCTATAGCATGCATCTTAAATCAATAATATATTATTTATACTCCACGAGATGTAAAAGTATTTCTTCCTATTTCATTTATACTCATTCTTCACCCATATATAGGAAGTGAACTTTTGCGCAATGAACTCAAGGAAGACACATATATTTAATAAAAGTAAATATTTTTTTTAAAATTTTAATTTGAAGCATTACAACGATAGAGGAAAGAAATTAATGAATGAATTAATTAAAGAAATTAAATTTCAGATTTCATCTTCATTTTTCATATCTCCGACTAGGGTGATACCGCATCCTTGGTCGATTCAAGGCTTGAGCTTCTTAGACTATCTCAAAATAGAACACAAAAATAATTAGAAAACAAAAAGTTGGAAGAAAAGGGCAATAAGGGTAAAAAGGCGATATTATACTAAGCTCCTGTTATGGATGGGGTTCTTGGAAAAAGTGTAATAAGAATAGTTTAAATAAATATTATTAATATCTTTTTAAGAGATGCGTGAAAATGCACCAAAATCATAGACAAATAATATATATCAGAAATAAGTACTTTTGAACGCCATAACACCACAATCGGCATCACATGTCAGCCCACAGTAATAGGAGTCATGGCCCCTCCCAGCGCAATCCTTTCGACAATCCTCGGAGCAGGTCATGAATGATTGAGCCTTTGAAACATGCACAGCTGAGAACACAATCATGCACATTAGAAACATTGTTACAAGTTTCTTTGCCTCCATATTTTCACTAAGGTTAATATTTTTATTGATATATTTTGCCTTGTGCTGGTTGGTTTGCTTTGCCTTATTACCCTTGGACGATTTTAAGAACATCATGAGATAGTATATTTATAGGAGTTTTCAGCCCCTTAGGTTGGAGGATATACCTTAAAGTAAGGAAAAGCTCGTGGACTTCCTGGAATTTTGCCTTACATTAAGGTTTAATTTACAAATTGAAGAGTCGTGAGACTTGTATTCCATTAATTGGGGAAACCAAGTGTAAATTTTGGTCATTAATTAACCTTTCCCACAAAAAGTTTTCACCTGAAGGTAGACAATGCTTTCATCATTACTCCTTTAGTTCAGTTTTACTTGTTCATTATACTAAAATATAATTATTTATTTTACTTGTTCACTTTTAAAAATTAAGAGATAATTTATCATTTTTCTATTTTCCCCTTAGTATTAATAAGTCAAAATTTTCAATTTCTTTTTCTAAGGCTCCACTCTTTAGTCCTTTTTTATGGGAAATATATAAATTGTTGGAACTCATCACTTAATTTGTTGGTTGTACATTTTTTGCTAAACTTTAATTAATTTCAATTAATAGGCAATTGCAATAATTAGAGATAATATACTAAAATTTCCATTCTATTTTGACTCCTTAATACACGTGTCAAATTAATATGTGACAAGTAAAAATGAAGGGAGAAAATAATTAACTTCTTTTTAAACATGCAATTAGTATCTTGTGAATCTTTCGGTATTAACTATAGAAAACAAAATTCGAAGCTTTGAGATTTTACAGAATTACTAGTTTTTTTTTCAAGAAAGTAGTACTCTCACTCTCAAAGTATGTCACTTTTTTTGTTTTGTTTTATCATGGCCTTTAGAAAATATTAATTAGAAGAAGTATTTACTCTTATTTATGTCTAAGTTATAATGGATGTCCATTAAATATTTATGTGTCATCTTGATTAATAACAAAATTTTACAAAGGGCAAAATGAAAAAAATTAATTGACTTTAGTTTGTTTAGCACAATGAATTCTTATACTAAGAGAAATGACTTTAGTTTGTTTCCACAAACCAAACAAAGCTTTGCTAAAGGAGATTGTATGTAATGAACCTGTTTACAAACACTTCTTTTGTTATTTCAACAATGAAAAAATTATAATTCAACTCAATATATGTGTTTATCCGTAAAATGGTATAGTTAAATTGTATAAGTGGTTAATGATCCGTGAATCTCAAGTGATTGATTTGACAATAATATTAGATAAAATATAGTGCAAATAAATAATATCAAGACAAAATAAAGGGATAATTAGTCTGAGTCGTGTGTAAGTCTATGGGTAAAGTCTATGTGACTGGTATGAAAACACAAAAATCGAGAGAAATGTTAGAGAGTATATGATAATAGCTTGAATATGATCGTTTATACATGAGCTTCACGAGTACACATTCTACAAAATATGCCCCATTAATATAAGAGAATAAATATGATAATAATTTGACAATTAGTATCTCCATAATAATCAAGTAAGAAACTACGAAACCTCATCTAGATGAATAACCACGAATTATCATCTCCACTTCCAACATAATGGTGTCAGCTCAAATTACGGTAAAATAAGTTAGGAAATCACATTTTATTCGAGGTAAAGCAATAAAACTTTTAACTAAAGTGGATATCCATTTTGTTCGTGAAAAAGTGGCACGCGGACAAGTGCGAGTACTACATGTCCCAACGCGTCATCAAATTGCCGATATCTTCACGAAAGGGCTTCCGCTGATTTTATTTGAAGAATTTCGGGACAGTCTCAGCATTCGGCGCCCTCCAGCTTCAACTGAGGGGGAGTGTTAGAATAATATTATTTAATGTTAATTAATAATATTATTGATGTAAAGATCCTAGTATGGTAGGTTGTAAAAGAATTAAATAAGAGATATTACTAGAATTAAATAGGAGATATTATTAGAATTAAATAGGTAATTAACTATGAAGATATTAAGGAGAATATCACTATTCCTAATTATTGTATTACATGTATATATTCTTACCATATTAGATGAATAAAGATGAGGAAAATATTCTATCATGGTATCAAGAGCTTAAGGAAAAGATTCATCTTCCTAATACCAAATTTTATTTTATTTTCCCTTGTTTTTTTCGAATTTCGGCTCCTCCAAAAAAATCCTCATAGCCGAAAATTTGAAGTTTTTGTGTTCCTGTTCATCGTGTTTTTCTGTTGTTTGTTCATCCAACTATTATCAACATGTCTGAATCCAAATCGTTTTATCACCCGCCCTCACAGTTTCTAATATCAAAACTCATGTTCCCATAATCTAACAAATGGAGAATGTGCATTATGCTTCCTGGGCGGAACTTTTCAAAATATGTTGTCGTTCTCACCGGGTTCTTCACCACATCATTTCCCCGGAAAAAGACAAAGAAAAAGTCTTGACAACGGATGAAGACAAAGAATTGTGGGATGTCCTAGATGCCACTGTTCTTGGTTGGATATATTCAACAATATCCACGGATTTGTTGCACACGATCATGGAAACAGATTCTAAGGCAATTGATGCTTGGAATCGATTACGGGACATTTTTTATGATAATCAAAATTCTCGTGCAGTTGCTTTGGAACAAGAATTCTCCAGTGTTGATATGGAGGATTTTCCTAATGCGTCCGCTTATTGTCAACGCCTCAAAGTGTTGGCGGATCAATTAAAAAATATTGGTTCCCCCGTCTCCGACAACCGTTTGGTTCTACAACTTGTTGCCGGATTGACAGAGGCATATAGCGGAGTTGCCACCGTTATCCGTCAAAGTAACCCGCTCCCGTTATTCTACAAAGCAAGATCTATGTTAATCCTAGAAGAACAAGGCTTCTCTAAAAAGGTTGCTAACACAACCGAATCGGCGTACATGGTCACCAATGATGGAAATAACCGGGGTCAAAAAGGACGACATGGGAATAAAAAAGGTGGAAACCGCAACAGAAACGGGAACAATCGCAATTCCGGCGGCGGCGGGAATTCCGGCGGTGGTTACGGCGGTTCCGGCGGCGCCGGCCGCAGCAGCGGCGGGTATGGAGGCAGCAGTGGCGGCAGAAGACAGCAGCAACCTCAGTGGGCCTGGCCACAATGGAATTGGGCTGGACCCCCTTGTCCTTACCCTACAACCAACTGGGCCAGGCCCAATTCCACTTTCTCATACCCAGCAAATCAGTCCACTCCTTCACAGGCCTTTTTTGTCCAGCCCTCTGCTGGGCCGAATTTACACAAGCCCAACAGTGAGGCTGGGGCAGTGGCGGAACAGGAGCCAGTTTTGGGCCTCATGGGACATCAGCCAATTTTGGGCCTCAGGTGTGGAACGAGGCCCACTCAACAGTGGGCCAACCGGCGGACATTGAACATGCCATGCACACGCTCGGGCTTAATCCACCAGACACGAATTGGTATATGGACTCAGGTGCAACGTCACATATGACGTCATCCCAAGGTAATCTTACGTCCTATTTTAATTTGAGCAAATCAAATGGTATAACTGTCGGAAATGGCCATTCCATTCCAATAAAAGGATATGGTTCTACTAAATTGTCCAAACCAAATCCACCATTAGCCTTGAAAAATGTTATTCATGCACCACAATTAATCAAAAACCTAATCTCCGTTCGAAAGTTTACTTCAGATAACTGGGTTACCGTAGCTTTTGATCCTTTTGGTTTTACTGTGTGTGATTTTCAGGCGGCACGGCTAATGAGATGTGATAGCCAGGGAGAACTTTATCCAGTTTCACTACTACAACCAGACAAGAAACACTTTAATTTTGCTGTTTTTAATTCCAATTTATGGCATGAACGTTTGGGACATCCGGGAGAGTCTGTTTTAAACTCTCTCAAACGCAATAATTCAATTTCATGTACACGAACTCTTAATAAGTGTCAGTCGTGTCCTTTGGGTAAGCATATTCAACTACCATTTGAGTCTTCTTCTAATTGCACTGTTTTGCCATTTGATACTATACATTGTGATATTTGGACATCCCCAGTTTTGAGCTCTTCGGGGCATAGATATTATTTGCTTGTTTTAGATGATTACTCTAAATTCTTGTGGACATTTCCCATATCGAAAAAATCACAAGTGTTTTCTACATTCCTTAGTTTTAGAGCTTTCATCCAAAAACAGTTTGAACGGGATATCAAAAACATCCAATGTGATAACGGGCGGGAGTTTGATAATAGACAATTTTGGGATTTTTGCAAAATAAATGGTTTGAATTTTCGTTTCTCATGCCCCCACACATCTTCTCAGAATGGACAGACGGAACGCAAAATATGAACCATAAATAATATTGTCAGGACATCCCTTGCTCATGCCTCACTTCCCCATAACTTTTGGCATCATGCACTTCAGATGACTACTTATTTGTTGAATATACTACCAAACAAACATACATCACACCAAACACCCCTTCAATTACTGTACCTTCGAGAACCGACATACTCTCATCTCCGGGTTTTTGGGTGCTTGTGTTTTCCATTATTCCCATCCACCACCATCCATAAATTACAACCAAGATCTACTCCGTGCATTTTTTTGGGATACCCATCCCATCATCGGGGATACAAATGTTATGATCTATCCTCCAATAGAATTTTTATTAGTCGTCATGTTATCTTTGATGAAACTCAATTCCCATTTAGAAAAATCAATGAGTCACAATCTCCCACGTATGAGTTTTTGGATGCTGGAATACACCCAATTTTTACCCAACCATTGTCCCATAGTTCGGTCACTGCTACTGCTAATGGACAAAATTCTTTTAACCCATTACCCGTGTCCTTACCAAATGACGCCCAACCCACTGTCTTGGACACTGATACACATTCAGGCCCATGTGCTTTGACACCTACCAATAGCAACCTGCCCCCTAATGCAACCCAAACCCCTGATCCAGGCCCATCTTTACAAATACCACATTTGGCCAGTGGCGTCCAGTCCACTGGCCCGACAACGCGTCCAGTCACCCGTAGTCAACATGGTATTGTCAAACCCAACACTAAATACAGCCTTCACACCCAAGTTTCCAAATCACCTTTACCATGTAACCCTGTGTCTGCTCTGAAAGACCCAAATTGGAAAATGGCCATGGATGATTAATATCAAGCTCTTATTAAAAATAGGACATGGGATTTAGTGCCCCGTCCATCTAATGCTAACATCATTCGGTCTATGTGGATTTTTAGCCATAAAGAAAAATCTGATGGTTCTTTTGAGCGGCATAAGGCCCGTCTTGTAGGTGATGGGAAGACGCAGCAGGTTGGTATCGATTGTGGGGAGACATTCAGTCCGATGAGTCAAACCATTACTATCGAGCGATTGCTCGGCTTGTCTCTCTCCGGAGGATGGTCACCGCGATTGGATGTCAAAAATGCATTTCTCCATGGTCACCTAAATGAGACTGTTTACATGCACCAACCATTGGGGTACGGAGATCCAAAATATCCCAATCATGTATGCCTGCTAAACAAGTCTTTGTATGGCCTCAAACAAGCACCCAGGGCCTGGTATCAGCGGTTTGCAGATTTTGTATCACAGATGGGGTTTTCACACAGCCGGTCCGATAATTCTCTTTTTATCTATCATCAGGGTAATCATACGACTTATCTTCTATTGTATGTGGATGATATTATTCTGACAGCTTCTTCAGACTCTCTTCGCAAGAATATCATGTCTCAGCTTGGTTCAGAATTTGCTATGAAGGATCTTGGTCCATTGCACTTCTTTCTAGGAATTGCTGTGACAAGACATGCAGGTGGGCTCTTTCTCTCCCAGAAGAAGTATGCATCTGAGATCGTGGAACGGTCTGGAATGGCCTCTTGTAAACCCTCAGCAACACCGGTGGATACAAAGTCCAAATTAAGTGACATCTCTAGCAAACCCTTTGCTGATCCAACATTGTACCGCAGCCTAGCAGGCGCGTTGCAATATCTCACTTTTACCAGACCAGACATAACTTATGTCGTACAACAAGTGTGCCTATTCATGCATAATCCAATGGAAGAACATATGCAGGCACTCAAACGCATTGTACGCTACATTAAGGGCACTCAGGAATATGGATTACATCTTTACCCATCTTGCATCTCCAAACTTGTCACTTATACAGATGCAGACTGGGCAGGCTGTCCGGACACCAGACGCTCCACATCTGGGTATTGTGTCTTCCTCGGTGATAATTTAGTTTCATGGTCTTCCAAACGGCAACCCACAGTATCGCGCTCCAGTGCTGAAGCTGAATACCGTGCCGTTGCCAATGTTGTGTCTGACTCATGCTGGATTCGAAATCTTTTACTAGAGCTTCATTGCCCAATTCCGAAGGCTACTATGGTTTACTGTGACAACATTAGTGCGATATATCTCTCTGGAAATCCAATACATCATCAGCGCACTAAACATATAGAGTTGGATATCCATTTTGTCCGTGAAAAAGTGGCACGCGGACAAGTGCGAGTACTACATGTCCCAACGCGTCATCAAATCGCCGATATCTTCACGAAAGGGCTTCCGATGATTTTATTTGAAGAATTTCGGACGATCTAAGATTCGCGCCCTCAACTCAGTGAGAAGTGTTAGAATAATATTATTTAATGTTAATTAATAATATTATTGATGTAAAGATTCTAGTATGGTAGGTTGTAAAAAGAATTAAATAAGAGATATTACTAGAATTAAATAGGAGATATTATTAGAATTAAATAGGTAATTAAATAGGAAGATATTAAGGAGAATATCACTCTTCCTAATTATTGTATTACATGTATATATTCTTACCATATTAGATGAATAAAGATGAGGAAAATATTCTATCACTAATAACAAGCTGAGGTGGATTTAAGTTTTGAATATTATGAGTTTGAGTTAGGAATTCTATACCACTAAGTCATTTGATTTTCTGGGTTCGAAATCTATTATTTATGCTTGTTTAATGGATTTTTTTTCCACATAAAAGATCTGAGCCAAAACTTCTGGTTTGGATGAACCCGTAACTAGATCCGCCTCTAATAATAATAATAATAATAATACTAATGTTGGGTCCCGGGCTATGCATAAGTAAGATTAAAATCAAAACAGCTAGAATAACTGAAACAGTTTCTGGATGTTGCCTCAACATTGTTGGCAATATCTCACAAAAATCAGAATAAACCTTTAAAGAGTAATTGCAGCGGAAAAGTAAAAGACACAAATGTTTATATTTTCAAGGGTATATATTAATATATCCTTTGATGGTCAGTGACCAAAAGAATTGTATATATTATATACAATTACAAATGAATTCTTTTTACAAGATTGAGCAATACAAATGAAAAAGAAATTACAAACAAAAATGAAGTCGCAGATGACTTCGCCTAAGTTAAAAAGTCTAAAAGACAAATGCAACATCATCACCACAATTGCTTTACAATAAGCTTAATCTAGAATAGAGATAACAATTGTAGTGTGGGACAGATGTTGCTAAAAGACTTAGGCTAAAAGGTTTTGATCCAGATTTCTGAAGCGAAATCCCGAGAGCTCTCTTGGTATTTTTACATTTTGATTCTGGATGGCAATACTCTGAAGTTCCTCCTCTATATATAGTGAGAAACTTCCTTGAAACTCTCGCTGGTTGGTTGTGAAAGTTGAGAGAAAGAAGGCTGCAGCTTGGACCTATTCTTGCTCCATGATTTTCTCAACAGCTTTGACTGGGTCTTCATGTTGCTTCGATTCCAAGCTTGACTAAATCAATTCCCACGTTTTAAACATAGCTCTGTATTCAGCTTGCCTAGGGAATTTTTAACTCACAGTAACAAACACTGTTTTGGCCGGAAGAATAGGCAAAATTATTTCCGAAAATGTAGGGTGAGATGTTGAGGCAACATCGGAGACAACATCTGCAGGTGGCTGCGGATGTTGCGCAACAATGCGGACAACATCTGCAGAACACTGCAAAATGTTGTCCAGAAATAAAACCTGATGTTGTCACAACACTCACACAACATCAACAAATAATGATAATATAAGAAGAATAAAGAAAAATACAAAACAATAATCCGCTGTCTGGAAGAAAAACGAAAGTAGAAACTTGCCTTTTTAGAAGGTTTAGAGTCGTTTGATTTGACACACTCGATATAAAGTATGACAAGATGCTATCTCCAAAAGCTAAAAGCTAAGGGTCTGTTTGGCCAAACTTCTGGAAAAGTGTTTCTGTTTCTTAGAAGTAGTTATGCATAAATTGTTTCTGCATAAACTGTTAGGGTGTTTGACATATAGTTATAGAAGTACTTCTGAGAAACAGAAACAGTTTTCTGTTTGGCCAACATTTATGCAAATTTACTAGAATATTCTTTTTAATAGATTTAAAAATATTTAAAATATTTTTTTCTATCATATGTTTCAAAAAATTAGTATATATTTACAATTTAATAAAAAAAAAATTAATTGCAACATTTAATCAAAAAATAATATGATATTGTACATAAGAAATGTAACGACAATATGATAGCCAATGACTCAAATATGTCCAAATCTACCCCTCGCCCTACCCCCACCACACCCCACACCCCTACCCTATCCTCAAATTTCTATTTCATATTTTTTTGTTACTTTTATAAAAATGATTGAAAATATAAAAAAATCTTAGCTCCCCTACCCTCCACCTCCCCACCCTCCGTCCACCTACCACATTCTCAAATTTCTATTTTATATATATATATATATATATTTTATAAATAATTTATAAAAAATATGAATTTATTTCTTACACCGCCGCCCTACCCCCTACCCCCACCCCACCCCATTGCTCTACCCCATCTTCAAATTTCTATTTCATATTTTTTTGTTACTTTTATAAAAAAATATGAATTTTTTTCTTACCCCCTCCCCCTCCGCCCTACCCCATACTCAAATTTCTATTTCATATTTTTTGTTACTTTTATAAAAAAAAATTAAAAAATATGAATTTTTTTCTTACCCCGCCGCTCTACCCCTACCCCCACCCCACCCCATTGCTCTACCCATCCTCAAATTTTTGTTTCATATTTTTTGTTACTTTTATAAGAAAAATATTAAAAATATGAATTTTTTTCTTAACCCCCACCCCACACCATTGCCCTACCATCCTCAAATTTCTATTTCATATTTTTTGTTACTTTTATAAAAATATATTTAAAATATGAATTTTTTTCTTACCCTCTACCCCGCCCTACCCCATCCTACTCCATTCCCAAATTTTTATTTTATATGAGGATATTATATGAGATTAAAAGAAATTTTGTGAAAAGAAAAGGGTAAATGGGTCCAAAAAAAATCATTTAATGAGCAGAAAGGACTTCTCCAAAAGTACTTCTCGAGAAGCACCAAATTGATGTTTCTGCTTCTCTTCTCATCTAGAAACACTTTTTGGCTTCTGAAAAAAATATTTTTACTTCTGGAAAGTACCTGTTTGGCCAAAGAAATAGAAACACTTCCAGAAGCTTGACCAAACAGGTACTAAATAGCCAATAGCTAGGGAAAAATTGTAGTCTAAGGGTGTGTTTGGATTAACGAAGCCACTTGCTTGACTATAAAGTTGGAGAGTGGGCAGAATTAATTCTGACATAATTGATTCTGGCAGAAGTGATTTATATTTGGATGCAACAATGTAAAAGTGATTATTATAATTGATTTATGTTTTGATAGTTTTGATCAAAATTGTTTTTGAATGTAAAATTACCAAAATGGACATACATATAAATAAAAATATACATATAAATTAGATGAAAGTATGTAAATAAAAATTACAAATAGATAATAAAATTTAAAGTGCAATATAATACTTAAATATTAGTAGAATATTATTACAATACTAATTTAAAGTGCAAATAGTATTTAAATATTATTACAATACTAATTTTGCATGTACTCTATAATGTATTATTAAAAAGGAATGATATTATACTTAATAGTTATTTTAAAAAGTACCTTGAAATCGATTTTCAGTTAAAATTGTAGAGCACATTTTGCCGCATTTCTCGGGACTAGCTTCATTTAAAATTCTTGGATTCGCTTCATTTATAGTAATAATACATTATAGAAAAAAGAATAATATTATACTTAATAGTTATTTTACAAAGTACCTTGAAATCTGTTTTCAGTTAAAATTTTAGAGCACATTTTGCCACATTTAAAATATTAATAATATTCGGAGTATTTGAAAGAAGACAATAGAAAAAGGAGAAGGATAATCCAAATGAGTTGCACTATTCTCATTCCTAAGTACGAGAAATGTCCTAAAATTAACAATAGCATACTCAAAACAGAACATGAGTAGTATATATTGATTTTTTTAGTAATTATTTCTATATATTTAAAGAGGATAATGAAAATTGTATATTTGAATGTTTTTTTAGTAATTATTTCTATATATTTAAAGAGGATAATGAAAGTTGTATATTTGAATTTTTTTATTAATTATTTCTAGATATTTAAAGAGAGTAATGGAAGTGGATAGAGTTGTTGATAAAAATTAAAGAGGGTAATAAAGGAAAGTGTAAAATTTAAATTGAAATTAATGACAAAATTGATTCTGCCAGAATCAATTCTGGAGACCAAAATTGATTTTGGCCAGCCAAACATGTTAATTTTCTGATTTTCACGAAAAATAAGTACCCAAAATCAATTCTGGGTACCCAAAAGTTAATCCAAACATACACTAAATCTTGCAGAATCACTCATATCTAATGTAACCCATTACAACAATATTGAAGCAATACTGAAGATGGAAGTTTTCACCAACAAGGATTTGTGGTGAATGGATAAAAATTCCTCAGCCTTTAACAAGAGATCTCGGATTCAAATTTTGAATATAAAACCCCCCTTAAATAGGTCTTATGTGGCGCGATTAGTCGGACCCTACATGTACCGAATATCGAGTGGGAAACCAACAAAAAAAATGGAAGTTTCTGCTTTAGCCTATGCAAATGACTCGACCCAAATTGGCCTTCCAGAAAGAACTGCCCCATATCTACTACTGTAATCATATTCAAATTACCAAGGTTCTGTGTCTACTTCACCAAGTTTACATGTCTGAAGTTAATTCACCCAGCTAATGTCTTTTAATGATGTTTATAAGCTTGCATTCAAGAGCTTAACCATTTGAAGCAGCATCAAACAATAATCTGAAAATCCAGACAAATCTTTTCAATATATCATACTGAATACTAGATCCCATTTCATGAAGAATCGAGAATTTTTAAAGATACTACAGTGCATTCTTTTAGTTTTCTTCATCCCCATCATCAAATCCCTCAAAGTGAAACAAGCCGGCATACATCTTAATTTTTGCAATGACAAGTAATCCACACAAAGGGCATATAAGAACTTGCCAAAACACGGATGGAAGAGGGAGAAAAGATGGCACGGGGATTATCCCGATCTCTGAGGAGAAGAATAATCACAAAATTCCCTCATCTTACTTTGGTTAAAAGGGGAAAGCAAGAATAAGGAAGAGTATATTGTTAGATAATTGACAAACATTTAAACAAACTTTTTCACCTCATCCATTTTCACAAAACGATACCCTAATTGGTTTTGAGCAACTGCATGACTAGTATGCATAGATCAAAGCTACAAAAAATGTGTAAGCTGATCTTAACCACGATGGATAGTAGAGTTTTACATGATAATCCTCGACACTTGAAAAATGAGCTCGAAACACCCCATCCTTAAATCACTTACAGTTAAAAAAAATCCCCTAACACACTGTCTAAATATTCCGGTAGATTTGTCGAAGTTTGGTATTCAAATTGCAACCTAAATGAACACAGATCAAAGAAATGAAACAGAAAGCTGTAGTGCTAGGGAAATTATTCAAGAGTTACAGGGAGAATAATAGTACAAGCTGCATAGATACGTCTGAAATGATCAACTAGTATGATTACGTTGTTTGTTAAAAGCATGTAGTCTCCATACAGAAAACAGAGCCACAGTTTTCTTTCATGGAAAAGTTCCACTGATGAGTTCAAACGGAAGAGGAAATGGAGAACTAAGCATCATTAATGACGGTAAAATGATAGAAACAAGACAAGGAAAAACACATCTTTTTCTTGCAATACCCAACAAATACCTTTCAGAACTAAGCAGAAAGAACTTTGCTCGTATATCTTAGCAATGAATGAGCGACCATCGATCATCTACGACTAATCCAGACAATTTTTGAGCTGGAAAGTTTTTTACAAGTAAACCTATTTGAAATACAGTAGATGAAATTCCAAGAGATTTTATAGGTCAATGTCGTTATTCTTATACCTATAGGATGTACAGTCCTCATAGGAAGGTCATAGATACAGTTGTCTAGGATGATGTTGTCATAGCCTCAGGATAAATTTCAGTCCTGTCAAAGAGTAGAACAACTAATTCAGCATATGCTTTCACCATTATATGCTGACATAGTAATAATATTGATGCTACATGAAAGAATGTCCATTCTAACAAACATACTTATTCACAAGAGATTAAAGACTGCACAGATAAAAGGATCTACGTTGCTCAAACCCTTCAAAATCCTTGCTGCATCCGTGTTGATCCGACACGATTTGGGTGTGGATATGGGATACACGCGGATTTGACCAACTTACTTTGGATGCTTTAACTAAGATCTATGACCAAGAAATATAGATTGATTGGGTATTTGAATTGATTTCTTGGTTTATGTCACATACGTATAGTTATATAAAATATGAGAACGCTCTGTTATTACACGAGATATCTTATGAGTAAAAATGTAAAAAATATTAGTAGGTGAATATAAGGAATTAAATTTTATTAGTTTTAGTTCAAAAACTTTACTTAATCAAAATATATACTTATATATGTCGTAATATACATTAATTGGCCGTATCTCAGCATCTGTATCCCAACACGAATCCATATCCCCGTATCTTAAAATTTATGTGATGAAAGAAACTGACCTCTAGATCTGCACTCGTATCGGTAACCTTCCAAGCAACATAGGTAAGGCTATTCAGCCGTAAAATCAGTTTTGACCCAAGAAGTGGGACCAGTTATGACACCAATGCATAAATTTTAAAGGCTTTTAGAAGTCTTAAGATACATCTTTTCGTAAAATCAACAGGTGACGAAAAGGATTGTACTGACAACCAAACAAAGATGGAAGACAGCAGTGTTAAGGAATAATGAGGATGGTAAGCAAAGAGGAAAAGGACCGAGGAGGTTAGAATACGACAGAAAAGACAATTAGGTACAAAAGAAAGCTGGTTGACTCCAATTTTGCAGGTTTTCAAAGTGATATTTTGACCTTCTCTGGAGTAACATTATGAATCATAGTATTTGTGTGACTCGGCGATGAGAATTGAGAGCTACCTAATAAGATTAAGAACACATCTCTAACTTCATTATGTAAAGTAGACAATCCACATAAATATGCTGAATATGTGCATGGACATTTTGACTAAGCACGTCAAGGATATATATAGAACACTCTTAATGCCCTTTTGCTTCCCCAAAGCCACTTCTTTCTGTGACTTTGTTATGTTATCGATTCTCTTTGAGGAATTCATTCATCAATGAGAATGCAATAATATCTAGCATTCATATTATCCTACTTTTGCTTGATGCCCAAAAAATGTTACAAAAGCCATAACAGCCTGATGTTTGTCCCAATGTTTAAGATGTTTCTATGCAACATTTATTAAATGTAAATGAAGAACCAAGGTCATGAATCTTAAAAGAGAAGACTAACCTTGAGAGAAAAGAGTTTAATACCATCTTGGACCGATTGGCCCACTTTGACTTCAAGCCCTCTTACATAACCATTAGCTGGTGCTTTCACGACATGCTACTCACAGACAATGTAAAGGGGAGGGAAAGAAATAAATTAAAACCAGCCAAATCAATTAAGCCACTCAGGATATATTAATCTTAAGTTGTGGTTGTAATATACAAACCTCCATCTTCATTGCTTCTAATACTAACACAGGTTGTCCCTCGTGAACTTTCTCCCCATCCTTCATCAATACTTTAACCACTAGACCAGCCATGGGTGCAATAACGGTGCCAGAAGGATAAGATGTCCCCACCCTAGCAGGCTTGTCTATCGTTTCATCATCATCAAAGATTTCAAGGCCCATCCTTTGTTTGAAGTGATGTTGGTAGTCACCATGCCAGATGTGAATATGCTCAATTTGATCCTGCAAAAATGGAAGTTTGGCTAACTCAATTTTGATTGAGTTCTCTCAGTGGCAACCACTGCACCCTCGATCAAGAGGCATCAAATTCTCATGAACCAAAACAAAATGTGCTAAAGATATGCAAACCCTTTATCTTTAGTCCAAGGTGGATTTAGTGGATTAACATGCATCATTTCAACTCTCCCTGGAAAAAAGATCTATACCTGGGACCACTAGAAGGTTAATCTTTCTCTCTTCTTTTTTCCTTTTTCATTGGTTACACTAGATTGGAAGTGATGCAAAAACCAGTATGTTTAAAAGTGAAACACGCAAAAAGTGAGAAGACAAGCGCACACTTCTTTGAAGCAAAGTGCACAATTCAACAACCTTAAAGAATACCTAATATATATAAATTTCGTATAAAATGATCACATTGTGTATCATTGTTCGAAGCGCATATAAAGCATATGGCTTCACCGTGAAGGATAATCCTCGCTTCACCGCTTTAAGAAACGAAATGATGGCCTTTAAATAACACCGGGTTATAACGTCTACAATGTTACGGAAAATTGAATACTGACGATTCTGAAATTGAAAAATACTATGTGACATCACATTAATGTTTTTCTATTCTCTCAAATATGAGATCAACAATGATAGTCATTTGTTGGTTTGTTTAATTACTGCTATTCCTACTAATATTACAAATATGATATAGCGCTGGACGATAAACTTGAGAATTATTACAATCTTCAAATGGACTTCTTATAATTGAAGGGAAAGTGAGAACAAGCAGATCCGAGAAGCATTTGGAAGGACCTTGATATATTTAGAATATAACACGCAGGAATATCCCTGACAATATTTGAGGTACACTCGTATTTGTATTTATCTGGAGTATTCCTACTAACCATTTCAAACTTGCTCGCCATCCTATTTGGTGTGTTCTACTTTCACAAGACATGGTTTTTAAGGCAGATTGTACATGAATATGGATGGCTCATGGAGAGAGTTAACTTTTAAAATCTGAACCTTTTCTTATCATTTAGCTAGATCATATCATATATTTCTTGATAAGAAAGTATGTAAGACTAATGAAGAGTGTATCGGAAAAGTTTATCTTCTAGAGAAGTGGACAAATTCAGAACAAACTTTAATTTTGGGGGAGAGGAAATACGTTTCAGTTATTTATTCATATATATCGGTGCTGTCTAGGCTAGCTTGCTCGCCTAGAATACTCTATTATATTGTTTAGTGGAAAGCAGAATAAAGTAGTCATGCAAGTTAGTTTTTAATGGAGAAGCATCTACATCTGATAGCTAAAAGAATTAAATTTTGAAATGCATTTTAGTGGATATCTGAACATTTTGAGACGGATGAAAATAGAAAGCATGCCATATAAGTTGGAAAACAAATTAATTCTTCGAAAGAGATGCCAGAGGATTGGAGGTGGAGTACAATGGTCCCGTTGTACAAGAACAAGGGTGATATTCAAAGTTGCAAAACTATAGGGGTATCTAAGCCACACTATAAAGTTTGGGAGAGGTCAAGATGAGGATGAGGAGGGATGTGTTGATATCCGAGAACCAGTTCGGATTCATGCCGGGGCGATCGCTTACATAAGTTATTCATCTTTGTCAGGAGATTGTTGTAGCAGTATAGCGACAAAAGCGAGACTTACACATGGTGCTCATTGATCTAGAGAAGGCATATGATAAAATCCCTCGGAAGGTCCTTTGGAGATTCTTGGAGTCTAGAGGTGTATGTGGCCAACATTAGGGCAATTAAGGATATGTACGAGGGTGACAAGACCTGGGTTAGGACAGTGAGAAGTGATTCAGAACACTTTCCGGTCGTGATGAGGTTGCACCAAGGATTAGCCTTTAGCCCGTTTATTTTTGCCTTAGTGATGGACGAATTGACGCGACATATTCAAGAGGAGGAGTCGTGTTGTATGTTAACGATATAGTTTTGATTGACGAGATACGTAGTGAAGTTAACGATAGGCTGGAGGTTTGGAGAACGACCTTAGAATCTAAAGGTTTTAGGTTAAGCAGGACTAAGACAGAATACATGGAGTGCAAGTTCAGTGACGTGACGCAAGAGACAGATGTGGAAGTGAAGGTCAAGGCACAAGTTATACCCAAAAGAGGAAGTTTCAAGTATCTTGGGTCCATAATACAAAGGGATGGGGAGATCGACGAGGATGTCGCACACCGTATTGGAGCAGGATGGATGAAATTGAGGCTTGCCTCCTAGGTGCTTTGCCATAAGAAGGTGTCACCTAGGCTGAAAGATAAGTTCTAAAGAGCGGTGGTTAGACTAGCATTATTGTATGGGCAGAATGTTGGCCAGTCAAGAACGCTCACGACTCGTGTTCCGAAAGATGGCAGAGATGAGGATGCTTAGATGGATGTGTGGTCGTACTAGGAAGGAGACATGATTAGAAATCTAGTTATACGGGACAAGATCGAAGTGGCCTCCGTGTCCGTGGCTGACAAGATGAGGGAAGCGAGACTGAGATAGTTGGAGAATGTGAAGAGGAGGTGTGAGAATGCGCCAGTTAGGAGGTGTGAGAGACTGGCGGTGGCAGGAATTAAGAGAGGTAGAGGTAGGCCGAAGAAGAACTGGGAAGAGGTGAATAGACAGGACATGGCACAACTTCAGCTGACTGAGGAGATGACCTTAGATAGAAAGATTTGGAGGTCGAGGATTAGGACTGAAGGTTAGTAAGTAGTTGAGTTTTTTTCGCGTTGTGTGAGAGAGGTAGGGGATAGCCTCCCCGTCTCCTCTTCTCCTTTTATTAGTAGCATTATTTAAGTATCGCGTAGATCATTATCCTTATGTGTGTATTACTATGTGTTGCTCCATTTGTTTTGTATTTTGATATTTTGGTGTCTTTTTTCTGCAATCTAGCATTGACTACGTTTCTTTTGAGCCGAGAGTCTATCGAAAACGACCTCTCTACCCCTCAAAGGTAGAGGTAAGGTCTACCTACATTCTACCCTCCCCAGACCCCATTTTTGGAATTACACTGGGTATGTTGTTTGTTGTATGTCTATTGCAGAATTGCAAGTTACATAATACAGAGTATGTGGGATTAGGAGATTAGTTGTTGATCTATTCAAACTTGGCCAACTGGCATTTGTTCATCAAATTAACACTAGCTTTTCAGTCTTTTTCCAATTCTGTAGCAATTTTGTACTTCTACCACGAAAACAATCACGTACATATGAGTGTTCGCATGCATGTGTATTTATGTATATATTTTACCTCAACTTTGTATTTTTCTTATTTATCTTTAAATGCGACGATTATTTATTCCAATTGTATTATTTTCTACTTCGGCTACTATCTTTTATTTCTTGTACTTCGATTATCTTATTTTATTTGTGGTAGCTACTACCCCTTTTCACGGCTTAGTCTCTTTAGTCATTTTCATTTTCGCTTTGAATCTTGTCCTAATCTGACCTTTTTTATGCTTTCTATTGAGCCGGGTGTCTTTCGGAAAGAGTCTCTCTACCTCCCAAGGTAGAGGTAAGATTTGCATACACTCTACCCTCCCTAGACCACACGTTGTGGGATTCTATGGGTATGTTGTTGTATTCTTTTCCACGGGATTCATCAAAAGAAATAAATCTAGAACTCCATTATAAGCCAAAATAATAAATTCTAACTGTGTATTTCTTTTTTTTTCCAGGCCATATATGTTTTAAAAAAAACTGGGTGGAACTGCACTCTGTATAGACATAAAAAAAAATGTTTAGCCTGAATAATGGAGTTTCAAACCAGTTATTTACAAATTGTGCCTGAAAATATGACCCAAGAAATTAATGACTTTAAAAGTTAAAAAAATATTCCCGGAAACAGCTGCTACCTACCAAGGTACCAAGGTGGAGGTGAGATATGTGTACATTCTACCCTCCCCAGACCCCACATTGTGGGATTTCAATGGGTATATTGTTGTAAAGGTTAAAAAAATATTTAATTAATAAAAATGCTATGTTGCACAAAAAATATTCATGTGGCAACGAGTGCACCAGACCTCCTTGGACTGGGTCGTCCAGGGGGGTGAAAGCTACCAAATAGCCAAGTATAGCCTATAGGGAATAATTAGGATTAAAGATTGGTTACGTGTACACTGAATAAAAAGTGTCAAGTTTAGGAGGGTCCTAAAGTATTATGCCTTATTTCTATTTGTGGTAAAGGGAAAAAATCTGGTCAGCCAAGCCTAAACATAGTTGTGCGCTTGTCAATCAATATGTATGCCAGGACAGCTTGAAGATAAGGACCTGATATATAAGTTGTTACCTTGGAGTAAGCTGCTAAGCAGACATTCAGGCTTAGACCATCGACTTCAACTCTATAGTCATTGTTGCTTAGTTGTGTCACTTGGATCTCCAAACCAGGGGAATTGCTTTCTCCTGTCTAAAGATAAAGATCATTTTGCTGCAAATGGAAAAACTTAAAAGGCAAAAACAAATTCGACTATAGTCATTCTGTTATATCAAACAGAAAAATTATCATTACCTCGACTAGGTATTTCCCATCTGGCAAGTAGGTGATGGAGACTGTCAAAAGATTTGAACCGCTATTACTGTATTGATTTTCCCATTCAAGAGCCACTGTTCGCTTAGCAGAATGATGGACCCTGAATGGAGGATTATCATACCACAAATGGAGGCCTCCTGCGTATGAGAACAGATCAATAACTATGCATCAGCTGTCAGGACTAAAGCACGCCTTTGCTAAACACAACAGAATATCAGTATTCACCAGGAGCCTTATCCTTCAAGGTTGCAAGTTCCTTTTGGCAAATGCAGGCAGCTACAATGGATGCAGCATGTTTGGCAGCACTATCAGCTTCTTGCGCTGATATTGAATTGGCACCGTCTATGAACAGATCATCCTTATACCTCTCAATAAAATGAGTTTCTACTTCACCGTTTTGAAAAGCCCTATGGCTGGCAAGCTTAAAGAGAAAGTCTATATTGGTGGGTAAACCTGCAACCTTCATTAAATGACCAGTGATTAGATCTCAATTACTAGAGTATTCTTCATTATAAACTATTTATTCTGAATCAATACCTGCAAAACAGGTCAAGAACATAAGAAAAATCATACCTGAAACTTTGACAAGCAATCCTTCATTTTTATCAGTGCTGAAAGGCGGTCCTGTCCCCATACTACAAGCTTTGCAATCATGGGATCATAATGCATGCTTACTGTGTCCCCTTCCTCAACTCCAGTCTCAACTCTAACTGCAATTTTCTATTAAAGTCATTCAAGTGCAAAATATACAGTTTAACAATAATTAGCAATTTGCATTATCAGAAAGGCAAATAAGCTGATAGATGATCAACAGAGAATCCTCTATGGGCTAGTCTCAGAACTTCATCAAACTATATCAACTAGCTTTAGTAAATATGTTATAGTATCAGTCAGCAAATTGTGGAATCAGCCACTGATGCTTGTATCAGGTAGGCTACAGTGCGGCCCTTCCCCGGCCCCTGCATGAACCCGGATGCTTCGTGCACCGGACCATTTTTTATCAGTCAGCAAATTGAGCAACCTGGCTTGGCACTTCAAAAGCCTTGAAGTAATTGACTACTAGATCAAGTTGAAGAGCTTTTGTCTAGGCAGTGAAAGGAAATCCAGCTGGGGAGAGACCCTTAATTTTAGTTCTGAGTCAAATGATTCCATATAACAATATTTGACATTAAAACACTGATAGATCTCCCAGAAAGCCATTGCACACATTTTTTCTGAGTGGATGGGGGTTTTAAGATAGAGAATCATTTTTATATATATATAGAAACTCATAGACATGAAGATCTTCAGAACCGTGAGAATGGGTACCAAGTGGCCAAGTGCTGTTATTTCTATTCAACACCAAGGAAGCAGTTATGCATCTGCGCGTACATTTTGCAGCTACGGATCATGCCTTTTACATGGGACTTGTTTCACATTTAAAATTTGATGCTAGTATGATTAGAAAAACGACCTACACAAATCAAGGAACAAAGTGCAGTTGATATGATAAGAAGTTAAAGAAACTGCTCAAATATCTTGCTTCCCTCCGGAGAAATTGAGGGCTCTATCATGTTTCCTCAGTGGCAAGTGGCAACCCACTTAAAGGAGGCCTTATGTAACTTTTCATAAATAAGGTGCTCATAGTATGGATCTGCACCTGCTGAGGTAACTGTAACAGGACAATAACGATGAAGAACACCAGTTGCTGGAAGAAATCCTTTTGGAACATTTTCAGCATAAATTCGGGCTTCAAAAGCATGACCTGGCATCAAACTGACAAACATTAATATCTATAAATTATGCTTTAGGGTTAACTTTAATTTTAAACTCCTGTATTTATTTCTAGTAACAATAAGAGTTTCTGCAGCAGTTTACTTCAGAGAAATTTCTTCACGAAGGAATTCCACTGATAAATAATTAACTTATTATACTAAGCTCCTATTGTGCTAGTCCACGTTAGAAATGGGAAATTTTCCTAGAACCATTTCCATGCATCGACTACATTAAACTAAAAGAACAACTTTTTGTTAAAATGACACAGTTTCCTTCCATGGGTTAAGGACTCTATTTGGATTGTGTTGTTAAAGACTATAGAAATGTCAATGCCACCAAAAGATAAGCTTGTCACCGAGCATTACTAGATCTAGTTATGCTACAAAGATGATATTATATTAATCAAGGCATCGCTTCCAGTAAGCGGTTTCCCAAATTCAGATAAGCGAGTTGCTAACGATAAGTTGCTGTTTTATATTATTTGCAAGAGAACACTGACGCATCAGTTAAACTTCTGCGCAAGTGATTTTTCTACTGATTCAAGTATTTACCTTTTTTATAAGTCAAGAAATTTCACAAAAAGCACCAAGTTGGCGCAAAAAAGAAAAAAGTACAAGATGTGCATGTGACTGCTCGAGTCATGAATCACTTTCCACCAAGATTGACACAATTATTCATACAACATGGTATTATCTCTTTACACCAAAAATACAAGTGAAATAGAAAAGAACTATAAATATTTTCTACACCATTCTCACTATTATGAGTCAATCTCCAATTTTAACTTAAGGGCAATGTTAACAAAACTTTTAAGCTTTAGTATATAATGGAACTGAATTGCTTTGAGTCCAAGCAATTTTCAAATTTATCATCCAAGAACCATAAATCCCTATGCAACTTTTTACAGTCCAGGGAAGTAAACTGGCAACATTATATATTGAGAGTCATGCTATTGAGTTGTATGCAGTCTTAGTACATCCAGGTCAAGAACTCTAGGTTCGTCCAGCAGATCTACCGAGCCAGCACTTTGCAAAAAAAAAAGTTTTAGAGAACAGTAAAGCAAGTAACCAGTGTAAACTCTAACCTGAAAATGGCACCTCTGACTGAGTCAAGGGAAGAGGCTCCCCATTTGCAACACGTATTTGCCACTCTACAAGATCTTGACCAACAATCATCTCCGTAACTGGATGCTCAACCTGACAAAGAGTGATTATATCCTCTGCTCTGCTGCTATTAGAAGGGAAGGGCATAGACTGATCAAAAGTACCTGAAGACGGGTGTTCATCTCCATAAAATAAAACTGTCCAGATAGTGTATCGACTATGAACTCAACTGTTCCTGCACTGTGGTAATTAACTGCCTTCAAACATAATGGAGAGGCTGTCAGGTCAGGAGAAACAATTGAGAACTATATCGGAAAACGATTTGAACAGACAGCAACACTAAGGAACACATCTTAATATGAGAGGTTTTTTCACAGAACATCTCTTTCAAACAGAAGGCTACTGGACTAATTGATCAAGAATTAACTTTATCTTAGCAGAATCAGTAAAGGAACTCAATACAACAATCACATTAAACAAGAACGAGAGAGAGGGGGAGGGGGAATATACGATACAGAAAGAAATAGAGAAATTCATCGTATTGGTCATCTAATGGCAATGTAGTAGAATGCTTTCCAAAATCAAATCCTTCCAAAAATAAAGATTATGAAATTACTCAGCAAAAAAAAAGGATAGAAACTAATTACTAATCAAAGATGCAGGTTGGCCCCTGCATTCTACTTCTCAGCCATTATAGTTGTTTGTCTCCTTATATGTCGTCGGGCAATGCTCGCCTTATGAGCTAACTTTTGGGTTGAATTAGACCCAAAGTTCATTTCTTCACTGTCGTTCTAAAAATTGCTGAGACTCGTGTACATATGCATAATAAATGCTTTGTGATGGTGAAATATAAGCACAGATTTTTCAGATAATCAAATTCCGCCAATAAAAAGTAAAGGTATGTAAACACTAGCAACCAATAAACTTGACAACTTCAAGAAGACTTCCTAATTTGCAAAGAGAAAACAGACAAATTCATCTGACCTTAGCTGCAGATACAGCTGCTTGACCGAGATGGGAGCGGAAGTCGGAGCTCACGTTAGGCTGCGGACAACACAGTTCTGTCAACCTTTTAGGACACTTCAAGAGAAATAAGGAAAATAACAAAAAAGTCTTACGGCTGGAGCTTCTTCTATTATTTTCTGGTGTCTTCGCTGCACACTACAATCTCTCTCATAGAGATGTATTATATTACCTTGTTTATCCCCAAATATCTAACAAATAAATGAAAGCAAACTGGAATTATATTTATGAAGTATGAAAAAGGGCACGGCAGGAAAATACAACTACTACAACCAATATGCCTCAATCTCAAGCTAGTTGGGGTTGGCTATTAATCTAACTAACAAGAAAAAAAATGAAAAGACCTAGCAGTCGATAAAACATAACAAGAGCTACCTGGACTTCTATGTGTCTTGGTTTAGTAATATATTTCTCCAGTAGGATTGTACTTATACCAAATGATGCAGCTGCCTCACGTTGGGCCCCCAAGAATGAGTCCGCAAATTCTTTTGGACTCCGAACAATCCTCATACCCTGAAATTAAACAGGTTAGTAGACAGTAATTTTCTACTATCGAACAGGATAAACAAAAACATTTGTTCAGACACACTTTAGCTATCCTGTTGGCATTACAAGATTGCTTCTTATGGTGAAATCTTTATTAGTAATGGCCATATACAATAAGATTCAATTGTGCAACTCGTAAGCTAGAAGTTAAGTTTGCATTCCTTCAGAAAAATAAGTAGTATGTTAACAGAAGGCAGACCTTCCCTCCACCTCCATGGGTCGGCTTAATTAAAATAGGATACCCAATCTTGTCTGCTTCCAACTTCATAAAGTCAATATCTTGCTCATCACCATGATATCCAGGCACAAGTGGAACCCCAGCTGCACCCATTATTCTCTTTGAAGCACTGATAGAAATATCCAGAGAAAGAAAGGAAATAAGCATCAATTCTCAGCAGCCAAATGCAGCTGCATACTGCTAAATTATGACTTCATTGTAAGGCTAGCAGTTGGGAGTGCTATTAAGATTATATACTTTACTATTTCGAAGTAATGCTGTCAAACCCCAGCCACATAAGAACTCACATACAAGAAACATATGGCAGATCATTTCATAGAACTGCATACCGAAAACGCTAGTTGGTCGACGCAATGTGATTTAACGTTTGCATATAGATACACTCTAAGCCATTGCTTAATCAATATGGAAGAAACTGAAATTACAATTCACGCACAGGTGATATGGGACTAACATTTTACTCATACTTGAGGCTAAAATCGACTTCACAAATCAATTGTCTATGCATAGACAAATCACTAAGGCTTGCTGCTACACATAAACCGACATTCCGGTCTCGCACAAACACTAACAGCAATCATATTAATCCCAATGTCACAGTCAGCAGTTTTAAATAGCTAAAATGCATGCAGTAGATTCAAGTTTGTGTCTGGTGCAAACAGTTAATACCAATCTATTCAAGTATTAATGCAGTCAGTTTACACTGGTGAGATCCTACAAAAATTTAAATCAACCATATCGATACAAAAACAGAAAGCAATGAGATGAAACATGATTGTCCACTCACAGGTGGGAAAAACTGAAAATTCATAAACAAAAGAAATGAGATGACCAAACACAGCTTCCATTCTTCCCATTACAGTGGAATTTTAACCTAATTCAAAGTTATGCCTTTTAATCTCCCTTACAAATTAGAACTAGCCATTTGAATGAGCCAACTGTTAAAACATGAATTAACTTGATAAAAACAAGTGGAAGACATAGGCATAACATGATAGCAAGTGCAATGCAGTGATCTCTACCTTTTATCACCCATGTCGCGGATCGCAGAGGCAGGAGGTCCAATAAACAAGAGACTCTCATCCTCGCAGAGTTGAGCAAAATCGGCACTTTCAGATAAGAAACCATAACCTGGGTGGATAGCCTAATAATAAAATAAACAAAAATATAAACAAGAGATCCTCCAGAATGTTTACACGTTGGCAATCGTTTAATCACCTAAAGTTTAATTTAAAAATACGACAAATTTAAATATGTGAACCACGGGGAATTTAGAATTATCATGAGTCGAACAAGGAAAAGAAAAGGTCTACAGAAATTATAGAATGAGTATGTTTATTGTATTTTGTCAAGTGGCAAGAAATGCCATGTTTTCAACTTAAGAAATAACATATTTGAGGATGCACCATAGCATCAAAAAGTCTAGCCTCTAGTCCCATTGAACTTTACATTAAGACATAGCTGGATCTGAAACACTTAATGAGTAGAGTAGAGTGCAATGTAGTGCACCTGTCGAATATTTTCATAAGTTGGATAGCTAGGTAAAAAATCATGGAATTGTCTCTTATATCTCCTTCGAGAAAAAGGTAAGCCAGTGATTACTAGAGATGTATAAATACGACAATGACTTGAACCGTGTATCTCCACCATTAAAGGTAAAACAATTATGCATTGCTTTCACATCTGATCTTTTAACCATTAGCAGTCCCCAAAAGTTAAAAGAAATGACAATCATATATTTTACACACATCCCATATCAACAATAGTACAACTAGTGTATCAAAGTTCTTGCTTGAAGAATACGGTTCTGGGACAACCGAAAAGAACAGATGGAACAATAAGTCCCAGACACACACTAAAATCATGTTTGATCAAAAGCTTCTGGCCTAGCTGTAATATCGCTTTTGTCACCCAAAAAATCAACATTATTTATAATGACATATGCCTAAAATTACATTTTTGAGCTTTAAACATGATTGTCACTGGTATAAATTAGGTAAACATGATTAAAATAGTCATCTTCTCTTCTCTCCCCTTTTCATTTTGAGATTTTTCTTTTTTCCTTTTTTCGTGGGAGGAGAGGGTGGGTCCATTGTCACCCACATAATGCACTCCTGCTAAGTAAGTACTTATTAGCCTAGAAGTTTTTGCACATGAATGACACAATAGATAACGGTAGTGAAGAAAAGTTTGAAATTTTACATATTGCTGTCATATAAGAGACCTATATATAAAATATATGTTAGCATAAATGATGACTCTAGTGTCTTAACATATCCAGAGCATATGAGCACATTTTTATTACTCCCTCTGCAGTTGGAATTTCGAGATTCAAACTTCTAAACTTTGATCGTGAATTCGGACATAGAAGCTTTAAGTTTTTTGAAAATAAAATTTACTTCCTCCGTCCCAAATTATGTCGACCTTTCGAATTTCAAGAATCAAACAAGTTTTTTTTTTACCATAATTTTTTCATATGTCCTTTAAATATTTTCAATTGTCAATTATTACGACTTATAGTACTTTTAATGTAGTTTCCAAATATGTAAATTTTGTTTCAATTAACTTAAAGATTCTTTGTCCGAATACACGGTCAAAAGTAACAGGTTTGATTCTCGAAATTCGACTTGTGCCATATAAATTGGGACAGAAGGAGTATATATTTGGAAACTACGTAAAAAGTACTATAAATCACAATGATTAACAACTTAAATATTTAAAAGGCATATAAAAATATTCCGGTTCACTCTCGAAATTCCAACTTTGTCGCATAAATTGGGACAGATGAAGTACTTAATTATATCTTCCACACGCCCCTCGCGGGCTTGATATTTTAGGAGTCAAGCACATGGAATGGCGGTAACACTCGAACAAAAGACCTTTTGCCTAAGACGTTTTTAACAAAACGATCATACACTTCAACAATTTTAACTATATACAGTTCAATTCAAATCCATTGATAGTGTTTTACATACTCAAATCAATACATTGCATAATGGAGTAAGAAAATCGAAAACACAAATTAAGATCATATACCTGAGATCCTGATTTATTAGCAGCTTCAATAATAGCAGAAGAATTCAAATAACTCAAACGAGCAGGTGCTGGACCAATTCGAAAAGCCTCATCAGCATACTTAACGTGTAAACTATCTCTATCAGCATCACTATAAACTGCAACAGTACGAATCCCTAATCTTTTAGCTGTTTTAATAATTCTACAAGCAATTTCACCTCTATTTGCTATAAGTATTTTCTCAATTCGTTGATTATTAGTGGAGTAAAGTGATGTTTGTTGGTAAATGAAGGGTTTTCTGTGTAATTTTCGACGGAGTATGAATGCCATCAACGACATTTTTGTTATTAGTTTGGTGGTTTGATGGAAGAGATGATTGCTAATATAAGAACAAGGTTTGATCCAATATGACGTGGAGATGTTGTGGCAACTGCCGTGCTCGTTGGTGTACTGGCGATAAGATCATTTTGATTTGTTAGTAATTAACTTTTAAAATGCTTTATTTTATTTTAAATTGAATCAGATAATTACATTTTTCTAAATTTGGAAATGTTTTCTAAAGTTTGTTGTAATAAATATAGATTTTGTTGGGTTTAAAGTTAAAAGGTAAATGGGAAATATTTCTGAAAAGGTAAAAGTTGCAATTTTCGGTTGCACCTATATAAATCTGACCACTTCATCAAATTCTTCTTACCAAAATTTTGATCCTTTTTTCATACACTTCCAAGTTTGTACTTTCTATGTGTGATTTCTCACGTGTTTCGTTCGTCGTTCATCTGTTATATTTGTGAGTTAATTTATGCTATCGTTGGAGGATATATTGCATAACCTCGGATACTTGAAGGGATTAATTTTCTTAAGAACATAGTGTGAAGTCAGTGAACTCGAATTTTCTTAATATTACTTTTATATATTATGTGTTCTATTAATCTACTACAAACTTACTCTTTTAGGAGAGAATAAATTAACTTTTTCATAAATAAAAGTACTCTTTTTAAAAATTAAAAGTACTTTCTTTAGACTAAAAACCTTCGTGATTTTTTACTCCGTTGTTTGAAGATTAAAATTTGCGTGATTTTCTACTCCAAGTTATTATTTGGTTTAAAAATATTTTTTTTTTTTACTGATTTAGTAACTTTTGATTAGTTTGAAGGTATACAATCTTCACTGGTTCTCATTATTGTTTATTCGATTTGAAAAAGATAAAAACTTTATCGGTTGACTAAAATTATATGTGAATTTTGCAGAAAAAATATGAGAGAAGCAATTGATGTTACTGGGACAACTCAGACTGCGACAACACAACCACCAATACCAATTGTGGCTAGTTCTAGTCGTTCTGCTCCGGCATCACTACCGGCGGAGAAATTGGAATTTTTTTATGGAATTAACTGTAATGGATGATAGCAGGGTTTAGATGATGGCCCTGACCCTTCGAGAACCCTACGGGCCTCGGGTCGGTCCTGACCCGCCCTACAAAACAAAAACAAAAAAATGGAGAATTTTTGGACAGGTCGGGGGGCCGAAAGTTTTTTTTTTTAAATTGAATTTCTAATACTGAAATTGACATTCTCGAAAACATTACTATGAAATTTGGACGTTGAAATCTATTGTATATTGTGAGATGTCAGCTAAAGAAAAGGAAAAATTAGAAACCGGTTTGGGGAAAACGTCAAATCGATTGAGAAGACAGACGTTTTTTCAGAAATTGGATAAAATGGACATTCGAGCGCAGAGTTATGACCATTTAAAGTTGCACCAATTTACAACTATTTTCGCTCCCTATGACAATGCTTCACATTAAAACATAAAGTATAAATCACATATATTCATAAACACATGTAAAACAAAAAAACTCCAAATATATATATGTATACAATATAGAGGCGGGTCAACGTCGGGTCGGAGGTCAGACCGGAACGGGAGGGTAAAAAATTCTGATCCTGGCCCGATCCTACATAAGATCGGTTCTCCTTTTTCGGGTCAGTGACTCACGGGTCAGAAATACGCTGACTCTGACCCTGATTTTCCGGGCAGGGTCGAGCCGCATCGGGTTAGGCCCGACCTGATGGACAGGTCTAGCAGGGATGTTTTTCTATTTGACCACCCTAAGTATGTAAAAATTCTTAAGGGAAGATACTCTAGTTCCTGAAGAAGGAGTACCAGACAACAAGTGTTTCGTGGATTAGTGTGTAGAATCTGGAAAAACTGGCAAAATAGAGAGGAAATATGAAAAAATGAGTAAAACAAGTCAAAAGAGAAAGAGAGACCATTGTGTGGTCTACTCTGCGCACCACAGTGAGTCTGCGGACCGCACTTTGATTCATAAAATTACACTGTGTACTTGAGAATTTTCAGACAAAATTACGAAAAATCAACTAATTAGGATAACAATTAACTAATTAACAACTAATTAATAATTAGCACCATGCTTACAATTAACAAATAAACAATTAAACAACAAATTAAAAAATCAAAAAAATTAAATAAAGGGGATGCAACAGTGATCACGGCACACAACCCCTATTAAGCTATTTTTTTTGTACAAAACGATAATATTTCGAAATCCGAGACTATTAAACATTAATCATGCTTAGGATAATAATATATTTAACAATGTAATTAGAAAATATATAGTAAAATACCTAGATTAAAGATTGTTTTTTATTTTTGAAATCGTGTTCTATGACACTTTATTAAGCTTCAAAACTTGTTAATTGACTTGAATATACCGAATATTGACTTTCGGGGTTAAAAAATAACACGAAAACGACGCTTTTGGAACATGGGACCTCGTTTTTTGTGCAACAATATCGATTTTAAAAAAGGGAAAAGGGTCATATTTGTCATCCGTCCATGGAGGGCAAATGTGACAACTTTGTTAACGGGAAGAACATATTTGATTCATACTTTAACGAAGGGCAAATATGACCATTTTCCGAAAGTTGAATGACTAATATGACTCTTTTCCTTTAAAAAATAAGGATGGGGACCGATATGGGGAAGAGAGATACCGAATCCATTTATTAAACCTTTATTGAGTGGGCAATAGGACTTAACAGTGACCGATAATAGTATTGCCCACTAATTTTGTGGGCAAAAGGTATTAATATAACCTCTTTGTTTGGGCTGTTATTTTTATTCAAAAGCCCATGTGGGTCATTTAAGTTGGGGACTTAGATAACATAACTAGTACTAGGATCATGGACCCTTTTACTATTAATTCAAAGTATCAAGACATTTTCATATTACTCATCTCAAACCATTACCATTACCACATTCCCAACCAACTGAAACTCTAGATTTCCCGGCGGCGAATATATGGGTAGTTCCGACGCCAATGGCAAGCCATCCTCCTCCCTCATCAAAGATTTCCTCCGCAAATGCGGCGGCGTTGCGGTTATCGACGGCGGCTTCGCGACGGAGCTAGAACGTCATGGAGCGGACCTGAATGACCCGCTTTGGAGCGCTAAATGTCTCTTCACTGATCCTCACCTCGTTCGCGCTGTATGCTTCTTCAACCATTAATTTCCTCAAATACTGTATTATACTTTACTGACTAGTTGTTCTTAAAAAAATACTATTAACTCCCTCCTAATTTATGTGATATAGTTTGACTAGACACAAAATTTAAGAAATGGTGGAAGACTTTTGAATTTTGTGTTTTTAAATTAAGTATGTGGCGTTTTTTAAATCTTGTGGTAACTTGCATTGGAATTAGAAAATTTATTAAATATTGAAAGAGATACTCTTTTTGAAACAAATAAAAAAGGAAATTAAGATACTCAAATTGGGACGGAGGGAGTAACATTTAGCTCAGTGACCTTTTTGTGTTCCCTTAAAAATACTACGAACTCCTTTTGTCCCAATTTACGTGACATAGTTTGATTGGATATGGAGTTTAAGAAATAAAAGAAATATTTTAAAATCTTGTAGTCTAAAATAAGTATATTTGCGTGATTATAAATTTTCTCGTTAAAATGTACTCCCTCCACTCCATATTACTTGTCTACTTTCCCTTTTACATGCTCTTTAAGAAATTATAAATAAATGGTGTGTTTTTACTATCTTGCACTTATCTCTCTCCAATAAATTGTACTCTAATCAATATTAGTAATTATTTTCAAAAACATTTAATACTAAGGGATATATGGGAAAGTTTTTAATTAATTCTATATTAGTTTTGTAAATTGACAAGTAATTTGGGACATATATATTTAGTAACGTAGACAAATAATATGAGACAGAGGGAGTAAAATAATTATTGCCAGACAAGGTAATGTATCATTCTTTTTTAGGACTGACAAAGATGGAAAACGTGTCATATAAATTGGGATAGAGGGAGTAATAGTTAGACTTTCACTTGTTATGCTTTGTGTTCCTGAGTAGTAATTCCTTACTTCCCCCCCCCCCCCCCCCCTTCCTAGTCTTTATTAATTTCACTAGCTTATTGTGAGGAAGGATCAATCTTTTCAGATCAGTTCTTTAGTATGTTAGATTTAGAGCATGGTTATGTGGATCAGTTGGACCACCATGTGGATTTTTTATTAGGATTTTTCTATGTAAATCCTGCTGAGTGGGTTTTTAAATTTAAAAATATACTTTATGGGTAAAGACATGGGCTTTTTGTCTATACCCAACTTCCCTATTCTGCAGAAGCGTTAGAAGGGTCCCCTCCCCTGTGGGGGTGGGGGGTTGTTTTAGGCAACATCATTATCTTGCACACTGCTAGTCTTTCTGATAATGTCTCTGGGATTTTGTCTTTTCTAGAAAATATATCATACAAGTTGTTAGAACATATTGTTAAACAAATGCATGAGAAGTAGAGTAGCTTGCCTTTATGGACAACTAATCCTTTGAGACTCTCTCTCCCAGGAAACTCAAGCTTTTGCTCAAGAATACTCACTTTTCAAAAAATTAAGTAGAAATGTAATATCTTAAAATACGAGATTTGAGTGAAAACTCAAAACTATGTTTTGCTAATGAAACAACTAGTTATAGTAGTTCTTACAACACCAATTATGCCTCAGTCCCAAGAAATTATTTGCAAAGAATTTCTCGGGAAACCGAGGAGGAGGGAAGGAAATACTAGTAATTCTCCTTCATCTGCTGTATCACTAAGGCAAATCCGATAAGAATGAATGGGTAATGACTAAAAAGAGATAGATGATAAAATAATAAAGAAGGTTGTAAATACTCTGCTAAATCATTAATTATATATGATACTTAAACAAACTTACCTGTTAGTTTTTCCATTTATTCAGCTTCCTTATTCCTTTTATCCATCTTTTTAAGTCTGGCAATCCCCTTTCCATTCAGTAGACTTAATGTAAAAGCATAACACTTCCTCCTCTTCTTGTTTTCCTTTTTATACTCTTTTGCTTCTCGTTGCTCCATTTGTAACAAAAATGCTGTAGAGAATGACTTATATCTTCTCTATACAAGTTGAAACCTTTCAACATATGAATGCTGCTGGAGAAGTTCTTATTTTTGCCAAGTTTTATTCTTTATGGCAAAATAGGTATAGAAGCACTGAATGAGAGAAAATACTTTGATCATTTTGAATATGTGCATTTTGTAAAAAATGTATAATGAAGTAAGCACTATTTTGTATTGTAAAAGTGCTGGAACTGTTATTTATAGGTATTAGAGAAACGAGAAAATAAGAACAGTTTCTGGAATGCAACACCGCAAACATCCTATATACCACCGTTACCAATATTTATTATATGATTGGCATTGTTGGCATGCCCTTGAATTTGTGATGAAAATATTTATGTGGTACATGGACGAAACTTCAACAGAAGCGATGTGGTTCAGTGAGTTGTTGACTATTAAGTGTTACCATGTCTACAATCTCCCATATAATATTGATTGTGATGATCCTTGTCTTGAATAGTTAAATTGGCTCTTGGCAGAACTAACTCAAATGAATCTGTAGAGCTCAACATTTGGCAACTGGCAATCTTCTCTTTGATTCTATCCCTTTTCAGTGTCCTTTGTGGCTTTTGTTGTAGGGTTTAGACTATAAATTTCATCATATCAAAAGCTTCGCTGGAAAAACTTGAGAATTATCTTGTGTAATATCATCATTCTTAAATATTTGATGTGCATGAAGTTCTCTTTGTATTACATGGCTCATTGGTGTACTAAATAGAGCAGGTGCACTTGGATTACCTTGAAGCTGGTGCAGATATAATACTCAGTTCATCTTATCAGGTACCACTTTCGTCATTTGCAACTATTCTTCCTCTTTATCTCTTATGCATGATCGATTGCCCGTGGATGCATCTCAAGTTCTATCAATATCCTTGCGACTAGTTTCATGGCTTCTCATTTTTGGACAGGCAACCATCCAGGGGTTTAAGGCCAAAGGATATTCTACAGAAGAAAGTGAATCCTTGCTCAAAAGAAGTGTCGAGATTGCATGTGAAGCACGGGATGTCTACTATAATAGATGCTGTGAATCTTCATCTGATCATAGCACTGATGGAAAGGTTCTCAAACAACGTCCTATCTTAGTTGCAGCATCTGTTGGGAGTTATGGGGCCTATTTAGCTGATGGTTCTGAATACAGGTAATTTTAAGAAAACTAAGACTTTATTCCTCTTTCTTTCTCTGGTCTGATGTCTTTCCGTGCTAGGAACCTAAGGGTTTTTTGGTATACTACTTGTATGCAGGAGTTTTCCGATTAATGAAAGCTTCATTTAATTGATTAAAAAAAGGAATATAGGATATTTTATGGGATGTAAGGATGCTTAGCTGCTTGTTCCTAATAGGCATTTCGTTTACCTTGTGTCTTGTTAAACTCCATGTCACCCCTGTTAACTTTAGATATTTTTGTGCATTAAAGTGCATTCCGTGAAGACATGCCTCAAATATTTGCAAAAACTACTCTTTAGTTTGTAGTCAACTCAAGGCTAGAGCATAAAAGTTGTCTCACTAACACCCATGAAATGCTTCTGAAAATTCTCACCTGGTGTCATTAACATTTTCTTTGCCTCTTAAGCGCAAACCACTAGTAGCCTCTCATGCATGTGAAACTGACTTGCCTATCAATTTGCAGTGGGGAATATGGGGATGCGATTGACCTTAACTTTCTAAAGGATTTTCATAGAAGAAGGGTTCAGCTTCTTGCAGAATCTGGTGCTGATATAATAGCTTTTGAGACCGTGCCAAATAAATTGGAAGCTCAGGTATGGTCGTTGTTGCCTTGTTGGTTATAACTTATATGTTTTGAGGAGATATTGTGATACTACTTGTTGCCTTTACTACTAGTAGAAACTAGTGGTATGCTTCTGTTATCATTCTGTATGATATGCTATGGACAATAATTATCTGAAACACAGCTGTTGTGACGAGAAAAATTTAGTGCCACAGTATAATGTGGCCTATTGTGTAGCAGCTTGCATTCTTTTGTTAAGATCTTGAGATTGACAGCTATTAGCACCTGTCCAGGCTTTTGTCGAGCTTCTGAAGGAAGAAGACATAAAAACTCCTGCCTGGTTATCCTTCAACTCTAAAGATGGTATAAATGTGGTCAGTGGTGATTCTTTATCAGAATGTGCTACAATTGGAGAATCATGTGAAAAGGTTTTAGCTGTTGGAATCAACTGTACCCCTCCTAGATTTATTCTGGATCTTATTCTTTCCATCAAGCAGGTACTTTTTAATTACAATTTCCTGACTTCATTCTTTTCACTAGAGTTGTTAATCTATTTGGCCGTTGAAGTGACACTTTTAGTGGCTGCTTACACCTACTAGAGAAGATGGTATCTGTAAGAATAAATGAGTTGATTATTTCTTGTTCCAAAAACTCACTGAACCAGGACATCTTCCAATCTTTGTTACAAGCTGAACCTGCCAGACAAGTGAAATGATCAAAACAAGTTAAAACTCGGTCTAGGAAATCTTATATTTGTCAAAACTCAAAAAACCACGTCTTTAGTTCCTTCCTTATTATATCTCCAAATAAAGAAAGTAGCTCATCAGGTTCATGGCAAATATCTCATCATTGCCTTATCTCACCATCTATCCACAGGTTCATTATTTGACTCTTACACTTGGGGGTCGTTTGGTAGTGTATTAGAGAAAATAATGCATGCATTAGCTTTGTGTATTACTAATACATTGTTTGGTACACTTTTTCATCCTATGTATAACTAATGCAAGCATTAGTTATGAACCTTATTTGGTATTATCCTCTGCATACATGACAAACCATGGTATTAGCAATGCAAGGGTTTTTAATGCATGCTTAAGCATGACTAAAGACACAATTGCCCCTAAAATCTCTCAAAACCTCTTCCAATAATTAAATTGGACCTACAGTAAACTATCCAAATAAATGTTTTTTTCTTTTCTTTTCGGAATCTTGACAAAATTGGGTGGCGTACGTGCCACATTCTTCTATATTTGTTACCAATAATTGATAATATTAGTTTAGCTTCTTTTAATCGATTTTTTTTCACACAATGATACGTTGGCAACAATCTGAGATGACAATGTTGCCTTCACAATGAGGCATATACATTGGTTGCCCGAATAAGTTGAAAAATAAAATTGAAATTTAGAAGAAAGATGAACAATAAACAAAGAAAGTGTACAAAGGAGGGTATTTTTGTAAACAACCAATTTTTTTTTTAGAAATTATGCAAATGCATGTTGTTTAACACACCAAACCAAAAAATGGATAAGAAATAGTCCCAACATAACTAATGCTAGCATTACTAATACCCTCTATTCAACATTATATCTATACACCCTACCAAACGACCCCTTAGTTTCACAGACTACCAAGCTGTCCCATGCAGAGTCATAAGTGGAACTGGGAAGGAGAACTGGTTATACTTACACGTGGAAACATAAGTTTCTGTCATATTGCACTTTTGATGATAGCATATTCAGCAATTTTGGGCCTATAAAACCTACATGTCTTGGGCTATAATGTATTCATATTCAGGGGTCATGGAGCCATATGTGTGTCCTTGTTGAAGGTCTACACTAGGATGCTTCTCATTTTTTATCTATGAATAAATGCGGTTAGGGAACTCCAATTGGTGCTTGGGGTAGTTGCGGATGCCCCACGTTAGTTCTTGCAAACTAGCAGTTCAAGGTGAAAACTAGCTACATTGAACAAATGATTCTACCTTTAACCTGGACAAGGGGGAAAAAGGATATGGAGGAAAATTAGAACGAGAGAAAATAATTCTTCTTTTTTTTCTCTTGTTTGGGTTATAGGTAGAAAATAACAAGTAAAATTGTGACAAGTGTTCTCTTACCTCTCTCCTCGCAGAAGGGAGAAATGTTAGTGGGTCCCAGACAAGCAAATGGAAAATTCTCCAGTTAAGCTTAGGTTGCTTATTATCCTAGGTTATTTTCTTATTTACTTAAAAATAGAGCTATCTGCATAAAGCTATTGTTATAATATAGTCTTATTACTTTTCACTTGCATTTCTCAGGTAACAACAAAACCAATCCTTATATATCCCAACAGTGGTGAGAGTTACGATGGCATTCGGAAGGAGTGGGTGGTGAGTACTTCTTCTCATTGACTTTCTGCTTTTTAACTGTACCTATTAAGTTACACTGAATAGGCATGTTGATTCTCTTCTATTTACAACACAATTATGTGCTTATCCCTAGTTAGTGGTTTGTAGGAAAGAAACTATGTCATTTCCTTTCTTGTAGAAAACATGGAATGGAGAACAGAAACCTTGATGAAGGTTTTTTTTCAATGACCAAGAAATTCATGTGGAGCCAACCCTTTGGGCCAACCGTAGCCTTTGAAACTCGGGATGATGGACCCGTCCCTCTACCCTTCTCCACTTATATATTGGACTTAGTTCGCTTGGCACAGGGATCAAATTTGTAACCCAAGACACAAGTCCTGCAACCTTTGCGAATTGAGCTAATCCCTGTGGGCAGTTTCTTTTTTTTTTTAATGTGAATGTTAAGAGTTATTAGAGGTCAATATCTTCGAAAAGGCCACTTTCATCTTCTCCTTTAGGCTCCGCACTTGTCAAGTGATGATATTATGGTATACAACCTTTGTAATTATCAACATTCAAGCAGTAATGTGCTTTTTAAAAAATAATTCAAGCATGAATGTATGCTTGAAGCAGAAAAGAAGAAAGACATTTCAAGACAACAAAAGAATTCTAAAACTGAAGCTTTAAGAAGTCAAACGAAACCAAAAGTTAAGGTTCTGCTCACGAAATAACTGGAGAAGAGCGACTTCAGTTTCACAGTATTTTGTCCTTGAAAGGAAAGAAAAAAGAAACAGTTCACGCCCTCGGGCTTAATACAACCAGGAATTCTAAAGGACTTTGTGTCCATATGTAGTTAATTAAATCCAGAACTATTAATCGTCAGCTGTGTAGTCGTGTGGTTTTAAGATATTCTTACTAATATGATAATATCTATCTCTGTAATTACTTCAAATTTATCCTCCTAATATTATTTTCTCTATGTTGCAGAGTAATACTGGGATAAGAGATGAAGATTTTGTTCCTTATGTTAATAAGTGGTGTGAGGCAGGAGCATCCCTGGTAGGAGGTTGCTGCAGAACTACTCCAAATACCATTAGAGCAATACACAAAGCACTCTCGGGAAGACGTACTGTCTAATACGGAGAACGAGATAGGGGCAACTAACTTAAAAACGAGACAAGATCTTGTATCTAGGTCGAAAGAGTTGTTTCCGTCTCTATTAAACCTTGAGGGCCTAGATTTCAGAAGAGGTTTCTGCTTGACTGGAGTTCAACAAAAGATCCACTGATCGACCTAGGCTGTTTGTCCGTGGTGTATCATATTTGTGGTACGTGCAGGATGTTTGAAAGATCTTTGAAATTTTAGGTTTTTAAGAACTTGCAAGGATTACGCATATTGTAGTTTGTAGTTGCTAAATGGATGTACTATTCTCTCTAATTTACTGCCAACAAAAACGTAGCTATCTTAGTATTTACTATTGTATTATGTATTTAGAACTTCATTTTTCCAAATTTGAAGTTCTGAGATTTGAACCCTGATCTTACCAATGGTGAAAACCAGAGTTACCTAATGACTGATGGTCGTCCTGGCAACTGTAAGCTACTGTTCGTGTGAAGTAAAATGCTCCATTGTGGGGGATCCAAAAATGTCTCAAGCCGTCTCCCTTGAGATTTGAATTTGTGACTTAAAGCAATTTTTGAACCCTTTTAGGCTTTAGCCACTTTTTTGGGAATTTTCTCTAAGGAGGGATTCAATAACTTCTACATAGCCAGAAAAAATATTTTTTATCCTATTTGCACAGTATAATATTCTGTGAAGAGGATTCAGTTAACCCCTTTCTCCAAGCTAGCTCCGCCACTGATTGTATGTAATATAATTTGACAAGGCATGAAGTTCTAGCGTTGTGGTGAAAGAATATTGTTAGAAAGATACCGTATAAGATTTACAGAATTTAGAATGATCCGTTATCCTATTGTTAATTGTTAAAAATTGGGATGGGATGTCCCAAAATTGCATGTTTCAGAAACGACTGCCTTAGCGGAAACAGTTGTTTCAAAATGAAAGTAGTATTATATAAATTGAACAAAGGGAGTAGCTAGTTTTGAAGAATACCTTAAAGTTACAGAATGTACTCCCTCTTCCCTTCCCCAACCCCAAACCCCACTAAAACAAACATGTGGAGAAAAAAAATAGAGAGGAAGAAGTAATATGGAAAAGAAGTGAACAAGTTTCTCTTCAGAAGGAGCAGCTAGGTCCCTTGCTACATTAATAGGTTAGGAAGTTGGCATGAACACCTAGTTTAGGACTTGGAAACTTAACAAGCAAAAAGCAAAGCCACTGGAAAGGTACTAATATTGTGCATGAGATGGATATTTGACCATCAACTTTGGTTAGGTTTATCTGTTGATACTCATGCAATGACAATGTTTAGCAATACAATACAGGAGGTACCATACATTCATTTTCATGTTGACAACAATATTTCCGGATATAGCGCGTGCATGGTAGTCATAACTCATAACCAACTTTTACAACCCTTTACATGATACAAGTGCTAAAAAGAAAAGCTCGCCAATCAGGAATCAAATCCAGAGTAAACGCCATTATCCCTTAGCAGCCTCTTTTCCTCTTCAACATAACTCTTCCCTCTGCTAGCCTGACCAAGATCTCTTTTCCTCTTTTCCTTCTGTGAGAAAGAAAAATTCTTCCTCTCTTTCTGAGTTCGTGCGTGAACCAGTTGCTCTGCTTCCTCAAGTGCAGCCCTCGTCTTCTGGCGCTCCTCGTAAGTTTCTTCCTTCTCTTTTTCCCGAGTTTCCTTCCCACTTGACCAAGACCAATTCTGTTCCTGATCTGGTTCCTTGGGTGGTGGAACTTTCAAGACCGATAATCCACCTTTATACCCATGGCGGCTTAGAGCTTCAAAGTCCACACCTTTGCTCTTCCGCTTTGCAGACTCACCTGAACATAGGCAAATTTGAATCGTTAAGCATAAAGTAATTGACTTTTTGCTGAGATAGAGGATGACAAACTACATTGAGAACTGAGCGAAGCAGGTCCAACATCAAAGATACTCTCCTAAGTCATTTATACAGTGGTAGATATAGCCTTCAGCAGTATGTGGGAGCATATCAACTGCCTCCGGCTTGAACTTTATATATACATTGATATTACTTTTGGAAATATAGTATATTCATACCAACTCTGCACTCATTAGTCATTATCACAAATGGTTAGCAGGTACAACAGTATCTCATACACACCGACTCATTTTGCTAAGTTATTCAACTTTTGTGTTGTTTATCTTGGTTGGTCCTTTTGTGGTCCGAACCTCGATCCTTTTGTGGGTCAAAGGCTTGGTGCAAGTATAGTTAGAACTTTTGTGATCTAGCTAAACTCAAGCTAAGGTTCTCCTCGGTGTAAGTCTAGTTGGGACTTTTGTGACCCAACCAAACCCAAGCCAAGGGCTTATCCGGTTACTTGTCACAAGGTCTTTCGGCCTCCCTCACTTGGTTTCGACCTGAGCTTGTCCATAGCAACCTTGGTCAAATCCTTGTCCAATTGGCCCACCTCACTTGGTTTCGACCCGAGCTTGTCCTTAGCAACTTCGTGTCCAATCCTTGTTCAAACCACTTAATTCTTTTCACCATCATACACCACAACACTTCGCAAACACCCACCCCAAAGGACATTAACCAAAACCATCCTCAAATACCCGTACACCCTCCACAAAACCAAACAGTCCGCAAATCACCCCTTAACTCATAACCTGACTGTCCCGACCAGGTTCTGCCACCTTACCCCATCCAACCACCAAATATCGACCACCAACACAACCCTCAACTTGTCTAGAACAACCCCATAAAATGCCTTAGCTCACTTCCACCCCTAACTACCCTTCCAAGCCCCGCAACACCACACTGCCCGACAAAATATCCCACCCGACAACCCCCAATTGAGCCAATTTTCGTGTCAACCCGTGTCCAACCAAACTCCGACCAACTTACCCTCACTTTCCCCCTCTTTATATACTTCAGTTTGGTATCAGAGCAAGACATTCACATCCCACGCCTTGACGCTATAGCAAATATAAATGAAGAACTTCAGAGGACCATAAGTGATCTTATTGCGGAACAATTGCAGCCCTTGAGAAGAGAATTTGCGGAGCATGTCATGATTAATGATGCCGAGTCTGGGGAGGAGGATGCACAAAACAACCCAAGACATACAAGGGAAGATGTCCAAGAGGACCTGAAGCATGAAAATGAAGATGATCGAACCCAACGGTTTGATCTTCCAACCTTTGAAGGAAACATGGACCCGAAAGAGTTTCTTGAATGATTAAGAGCCATTGAGAGGCTTTTCGAATACAGGGAATATAACGACCACAAGTGTTTTAAGGTTTGCTACATTGAAGTTGAAGGAATTCACTTCAGTATGGTATGAAAACCTCAAAACAAGCCGGAGGAGGAATGAGAAAACCAAGATTGATTCTTGGGATAAACTAAAAAAGCATTTGAAGAAGAAGTTCTTGCCAAGGGAGTATGAACACAACCTATACCTCAAACTCACCAAATTTCGTCAGGAGTTCTTAAAGTTGAAGAATACATCCGAGGGTTCGAGAAAATCACCATGCTTTGTGACTTAGAAGAAAAGGAGACTAAAAAATTTTCCCAATTCATTGGAGGCTTGAACGTGGTGATTCAAGAGAAGGTTGAAGTGGCAATATACAACACCATGTCACTTAGCACTTAAGTTTGAAAGGCCAAAATACTATGTAAAGCCCGTTAGTGTTAAAGAAAAGGGAAGTACCTCTTATTCTAACCTTTTGTATAATCAAGAAAATGTAGAAAAAGATAAAGGGAAAAAAGTAGAGGGTGTGAAGGGGGTAGATAGAAGTAGGAAGAGGTGTTTCAAATGTCAAATACTCGGACACTTTGCAAATGAGTGTCCTAACCCCAGGTCATAACTATTGAAGAGTATCAAGAGTGTGCGGATTCCTTTGCTATTGAGGAACTCGAAATCGATGAGAGGCAAAAGAGGAAGATGTTGCTCTTGCGGAGGAGGGTGTAAGTTTGGTACTCAAACATGTGTTAAGTGTTCAACTTAAATAACATGATGAGTCACAAAGAGAGCAAATATTCTACACTCGATGCAAGGTAAAGGATAGGGTATGTAACGTGATCGTTGATGGAGGAAGATGTGCCAATATGGCCTCCATAGAAATGGTGGACAAATTGCAATTGCCTATCCGCAACCATCCTAAGCCCTATACTCTCTACTAGGTGAACAAAGACAACGGGCTAAAGGTAGCAAAACAAGCTCTCGTTAGCTTTCGGATTGGAAGGTATGAAGATGAGATATGGTGTCTATGGATGCTTGTCATATCTTGTTAGGGCGACCATGGCAATTTGATAGAAAAACACAACAAGATGGAGAGAAGAATACTTATTATTTTCGAAAGGATGATAAGGAGTTCTGGTTGATGCCGCTGTCACCTAGTAAGGTGAAAGAAATGAAGATCTAAAATGCCAAGAAACGCAAGACCGAGACCCCCTTACTTGACGCGCGGAAGATAGAAGAAGAGTTGAAGAAGAGCATGGGCGTGCAAGGAGAAGGAGAGGCTGATGGGAGATACAGTTGAAAATGCCGATGTGAGGAACTTTCGAATGATCTTGTACCCGGAACATCACCGATAGAGGTATTAAACGTGCTATTGATTTATTTTCAAGAAGTTCATTACCTAATCATCAAAATTATGATGCAATCTGGAAGAGGCTAAGGAGTTGCAAGAGTTATTAGGCAAAGGCTATGCCCGAAAGAGTCTTAGCCCATACACGACACCCGCCCTGTTGGTGCCAAATGAGGAAGGAACTTGGCACATGTGTATTGATAGCCGAGCGGTCTACAGCATCACCTTGAAGTGTAAGTCTCCTATGCCAAGAATGGATGATTGTTTGGATGAATTTAGTGGGGCTAAGTTGTTTTCCAAGATAGATTTAAGGAGCGTCTCCCAACAAATGAGGATACGAGAAAGAGGTGAATGGACGATGGCTTTCAAGGCCAAGTATGGTTTGTACGGATGACTCGTGTTGCCATTTGAATTGTGTAATACTCAAGCTCTTTCATGAGATTCATGCACGAGGTGCTACATTCATGGGACACATAGCATCATCCGATGGCATGCATGAGAATCCATCCAAGGTGAAAACTATCTGGAGTTGGCCCGAGCCTACGAATGTAAGTGAAGTAAAAGGTTTCCATGGTTTGACTTTTTTTTCTCATCGCTCCATTCGAGATTGTTGTACCCTTGCTGCCCCTATTCCGAACTTCGAAGAACTACTTGAGATGGAATGTGATGATGGAATTGGTATCGTCTTAATTCAAGACAAGGGACCCGTTGCTTTATCTAGTAAAGGATTGGGTGGTACACGACTCGATTATTCTATTTACGACAAGGAACTTGAGATGGTAGGACTCGGTCCAATAGGAACACTACTTAGAGCCGAAACCTTTTGTTTTGTATGCAGATCCTTTCTACAAGGAAGAACTTCCAGACGGATATGGAAGTTCAATGTTTCATGTTGGAGACTTGTCAATGTACTTGGATGACGAGAAAGGGAGATTGATGAGAGAAAGGCCACGAGCTTAAGCTCCCAACATGAGCCGAGAGGTGACTTGCAAGGAGTGCCAAAGATTGTCGTCTATCATATGGTGATATGCTTAATTTGGAATGGAATATGGAGTGGAGTTCAAAAGATTGGACGTGAAGATCCAAAAGGGGACATGTTTATTTTCGGCTTTTATGTAGGTCTTGGCCGATACCATTTTCTTTTAGCTTGTTTTTTTTTAAATTCCTAGTTTAACTACTAGCTTCCCTTAGGAAATAATTAATAGGCCATGTAATAAGATGATTAGGTCGTGTAAGAGGGTCGGGTAACAAGACCAAGAACTATATAGAAGAAGGAGCTTCCAAGAGATAATTCATGAACTAACTAGTTCATGTACTTGGCTACATAGAAGACCAAGAATGACCTAGGGAACATGAAGGGTTGGCCGAGCATTTCCCCTTTCCATTCGGCCAAGGTACATGCTAGAGATGGGCTTAACGTATTCCAAGGGGATGATTCATGAGTAGCCTAAGTTCATGTACTCATCTACATGGAAGACTCAAAAAAGTGGCCTAGAGAACATCAAGAGTTGGCCGAACAACCCCTCCCTTTCCTGTTCGGCCAAACTCCCTTCCCCCTTTTCCCATTTCGGCCGAAGTGGTTCAAGTTAGTGTCTATCTAGTTGTCTTCTAGAAGGGTCTAAGTATTAGTATAAATAGGACATGTAGTTGATGTAAATAAGCATTGAAGATTTATGAAAAATATTTGAGTTCTACTCATTTTGCTAAGTTATTCAACTTTTGTGTTGTTTATCTTGGTTGGTCCTTTTGTGGTCCGAACCTCGATCTTTTTGTGAGTCAAACCCTTGGTGCAAGTCTAGTTAGAACTTTTGTGATCTAGCTAAACTCAAGCTAAGGTTCCCTTCGGTGTAAGTCTAGTTGGGACTTTTGTGACCCAACCAAACCCAAGCCAAGGGCCTATCCGGTTACTTGTCACAAGATCTTTCGGCCTCCCTCACTTGGTTTGTACCCGAGCTTGTCCATATCTAGGGCTGCACAAAACCCTAAAACCAGACCGACCCGGACCGTACCGAAGACCGAATTTTCAAAAAAGTCGGACCGAATTTATCGATCCGGTCCGTTCCGAAACCCGAAAATATACATTAAAAGGACTGAGGACCGGACCGAAACCCGAAAATACAAATTAAAATGATCGAAGACCGGACCGAATTTATCGGTCTGGTACGGTCCTTTTTTTGTGCAGCCCTATCCATAGCAACCTCGGTCAAATCCTTGTCCAATTGGCCTACCTCACTTGGTTTCGACCTGAGCTTGTCCTTAGCAACCTCGTTTCCAATCCTTGTACAAACCACTTAATTCTTTTCACCACAACACTTCCCAAACACCCACTCCAAAGGGACATTAACCGAAACCATCATCAAATACACGTAGCCCCTCCACAAAACCAAATAGTCCACAAGTCACCCCTTAACTGATAACCACACTATCCCGACCAGGTTCCACCACCTTACCCCATCCAACCACCAAATACCGACCACCAATACAACCCTCAACTTGTCTAGAACAACCCCACAAAACGCCTTAGCCCACTTCCACCCCTAACTACCCATCCAAGCCCCGCAACACCACACTGCCCGACAAAAACGTCCCACCTGACAACCCCCAATTGAACCCATTTTCTTGTCAACCCGTGTCCAACCAAACTCCGACCAACTTACCCTCACTTTCCCCATCCTTATATACATCACAAGCTATAGAACCATAACTATGTTAGAATACAAATTATTTGAATTAAGATCCTCGGTAGAATTTGAGACTCCGTAAATTCATGGATTGTGGTGATTTATTTTGTGCGCCTATGTTGATCTCCATGACCAGAATAAACTATGCGAGAAAACTTTAAGAAAACAATATAGCATTCCTTAAAATTCCCAATGAAGGAACACGGCGCAATTCTAACTAGACCCAAGAACATTACTCACCCTCCCTTAAGAAAATACTAACTCCTAGAAAAATAGGTAGTTTGACTAAACTACCCTTAGTTAAATACATCCTAATTACTATAGGCACTTTTTGGAAGGAGCCGCGACCCCAAAACAAAAAGGCTAACTAGACACTTATTATGAACCGGGGGGGGGGGGGGGGGAGTAAAATGCAAGTTGTAGTATAGTATTCTATCAAAATCAAATGATCATACTATCATATTGGAGTATAGTATTCTATCAAAATCAAATGACACAAATGATCATACTTTTTCCAATTCAAGTTATACAACTAACATTATAAACAACTATCCATGTCAGGTAATCAGTAATCACAGATTACTTTCTCTCTTTTACATTTCTAACTACCTAAGCAGCTACTATAGTTTGCTTTCAAATAAACTACATTTACTGAAAAGTAAACCTTTTCCTTGGTAGCACAAGAAACCTTGCCTAGCGGTCCATGAACTAGGACGTCTCTGGTTTTTTTTAAATATTAGGTGATATTTCCCCATATGTCCCGGATAACTATGTCAATAGAAGCTAACGGATATCCATGGAATTAGTCGAGGTGTCAAGTGAATGACTTGCTGTTAGTCAACTAGCTCAATAATATCCTCCAAAAATACCCTAATAATTGTGTGTTACCTTGAGAATCAGTATCAAGTGTTGAAGAATCATCTGAGGATGTATCATCATCACTCCATGGCATTGCCCTCTTCATCTTATCTTTTGTAGTGTTGTGAATCATGCAAATGGAATTGGTTAGGGCTTTTGTTCGTTCAGACGACAGGTAAATGCGATGTCGTTTGTTCAAAAAGGGGGTTGGAGGAATTTATATATTGAGTTTGACCCACAAGGTTTCACTGAAAGAAAGCCGCAAAATTGCACCAAATAGGAATGGTGTTCTGTATTTTAATTTTAAGAACCTATGGCTATAATATGTGTAGAATTAAATTTATAGATACGTATTTTATAATATATATTATAATTTAAATTTGTATACAGTTCTCTACCATAATTTTCTTAAGAGTTGAATGAGTCCAATTCTTGTTAAACGAACATGATATAACTTATGAGAAAAATAAAACTTTTTTTTTATTAACTGTCTGTTTGGATTGGCTTCTGGGTACTTTTGTGAAAATGACAAAATTAACATGTTTAATTTGATTTTTTAGAAGTGTTTCTGGTCTCCAGAAGCACTTCTACCATTTATTTCAATTTGAATTTATTATTTCCTTTATTACCCTCTTTAATTTGTATCAACAACTCTATCCACCTTCATTAACCTCTTTAAATATCTAAAAATAATTATTAAAAAAAATTCAAATATACAACTTTCATTACCCTCTTTAAATATCTAGAAATAATTACTAAAAAAATCCAAATATACAAATTTCATTACTCTCTTTAAATATCTAGAAATAATTACTAAAAAAATCAAATATACTGCTCATGTTCTGTTTTAATTAAAAAATCAAATATACTACTAAAGTTGACATTTGTTCATGTGTAATTGCAGAGTGGAACTTTAAACTCCTCAAACATCCTAACATTGTCCGATTATACGAGGATTATCCTTCTCCCTTTTCTATTGTCTTCTTTCAAATACTCATAATATTATTACTATAATACATTATTTTTTGAATAAACAAGATATAAATATATCCAAGTTGAAGTATCAATTTTTTTTATTATTTTTGAAGAATTGCCTGAAGAGCGCGCGCGGCGCCTCCTCCCAAGGGTTGCGACTCATTCGGCGTGAAAAATCACTGGAAACTTAGGCGTCGCGGCTCCTTCCAGGTTTTTAATGTAGCTTCTTCATCAGAGATGAATCACGTTCGAGACTTAGTCCGCAATAAAATTATAGAGTACATGCAAAATTAGTAATGTAATAATATTTAAATATTATTTGCACTTTAAATTAGTATTATAATAATATTCTACTAATATTTAAGTACTATATTACACTTTAAATTCTATTATTTATTTGTAACTTTTTATTTACGTACTTCCATTTATTAGTAATTTTTATTTATATGTATTGACTAAATGTCCATTTTGATAATTCTACATTCAAAAACAATTTTGATCAAAAACTATTCAAACATCATTTATTGATAACAATCACTTTTATATTGTTGCATCCAAACATAAATCACTTCTGCCATAATCACTTCTGACAAAATCACTTATGACAGAAGCACTTCTGCTCACCGTCAATCCAAACAGGCCCTAAGTGTATGTTATCTATATGTTTGTATAAACTTCTATAACAAACGTACATTAATTTAATTTTCTGATGTAATTGATGCTAGTTCATTGCTCCCAATTTCTTTCTTGTAAGAAAATGATAGTAGATAATTTACAATGATTGTAGCTTAATTAATTTCAAATTCTTTTATAGCGAAAACTTAGTGCATCAGACTGCTCTTTTTATCATTCATCTCTATCGATATTCAATTAGCAAAAGAGGATATAAATATTTGAGAAGGGAAGAGAATAGAAACAAACTTTTGCCTCAATAATACAAATAATATATTTCGTTTTCACAAGTAGCTATTTATCAACTAGAATTTCAAACATAATCACTTAATTCAGTATTAACCGCTTTGCCAATACTGGTCCAAACTCATTAATAACAATATCTCCAAACATGTCCTTCGGGGCAATATCGTTCACATCACAACACTTCACTAGGTGCTCCTGAATCTATCGGTTTACTTTGGAAGATTGAAACCAGAAAAAAGAACTAAATCACATACTTTGAGGACTATTTTGATAATTGTACTTCTTAAAGCGATTAATAATTAAGCGCGAATTGGTACTGCTTGTTCTGAAACAAGTAAAATTCAGGGACAAACACGTAAATAGCCAAAGTCGTGGACAAAATTTCAGTTTAGCCCAAAACCTTTAAATTTCTTCATTAGGTGCTGTTAGTTGTAACGGTTTGTTGTGTCGCCCTTCTAATATTCACAGTAAAATGTATTTTTCATTCCTTAAGAACTCACAAATTGCATTAAGGTTTCTTTACATTTCTAATCAATCCTTCTTTACATTTTAGTTAGTTGTACTTTCCTTCTTTCATGATTTCTGACCTATATCATGCATATACTTCTACAATGAGAATTGGTGATTTTGACAAAGTTGGCTTTTATACATTAAAGGAAAAAATTCTAAGCTTTCTTTCACCTACAATAAACAAGGCTTCTTCACCTTTTACCCTTTATGTTTACACCTTGTTTGGATTTGTTACTTATTGTATTGTATCATTGTGTTACTTTAAATAGTACAATGTTTGTTTTGATTACACACAACACACCTTACCTCTACCTTTGTGAGGTAGAGAAATTATTTCCGGTAGACCCTCGACTCAAAAGAAACATAGTCAATGCATAAATTTAAGAAAACTAAGACAATAAAATATCATGATACAAAACACATGAAACAACACATAGTAATACATGGCACATCCTCATACCTCCTCTTTACATGCCCAAACCATCTCAGTCTCGCTTTTCTCATCTTATCCTTCACGGAGGCCACTCTTACCTTGTCGCGTATAACTTCGTTTAAAACGTTTATACATGATACAACACATAGTAACTTCGTTTATCCTAGCATGATCACACATCCATCTGAGCATTCTCATATATGTCGCCTTTATCTTTTGAACGTGAACGTTCTCCACTGACCAACATTCTACCTCATACAATAACGCTGGTCTAACCACCACTCTATAGAACTTACCTTTTAGTCTAGGCGATACCTTCTTATCACAAAGTACCTCGGAGGCGAGCCTACATTTCATCCGCTCTGCTCCAATACGGTGTGCAACATCCTCATCAATATGTTTGTCATATCCCACTATTATATAGTGTGGATGGCAGCAGAGAAGGCATATCCTGATCGTACTACCTTTTGAATACTATGCCTTGCTAGGTGATGATATCCAAATCACCGATGCAAGAGATTTTGGACCAAGGATATGCAAGTGGACGTGTCCCATCTCTCTTCGAGCATTGATTGGTTGTAGAACAGCCGTTGGTTTTTTTTTTTATTGAAACTTAAATTTTATTGTATCGTATCATATCATTAAATCCATCGTTATGTAATGACTAGAAGTCTCATTTTATGTAACGACCGACTCGGTGTGGTCGCACCGTTACCTCTTTTTCTTCTCATTTTGAATTTATTTATTATTTAATAATCCTATTTTATTCTTTAGCCTACCTTTATATTTGGTGATAATTTCAGTTCTCTAGGTTAGGAAGTTCTAGTGATAAATATTACTATACCAATATATCCCGTTTATCATAATCCAAACATCAATCATTGAAACCAATAAATGAGGTCAATCAATGACTATCCTCAATTAGTGGGAGCCCATTATATGAATTCGAATTGGCGTAATCAAGCCCATTTCAGTCAAATACTATAACTTGTCTTTTAAGTGAAATAGGAAGTTCTCTAAAATGAATAAATTAGAATGAGATGTGTGAGTTAGGAGTATCTCATGGGTTCGAACCGTGCTGCTGGCAAAAGGGTGGTATTTAAATAGAGAAAGGTAGAGGAGTGTGTCCATTATCCACCGAGTTCCAAAACCAGCTTCATAGTCCCTTGGAATTTGTTGGTTTTCAAAAGAAGAATGACAATAATAAAACCTGCCAAAGATCTTTCATGTATTCTTCTAAGAGAACGAATGAGTGTAAGAATACTTGTTCATGGCTTTTCTCTTGCAGATTATTAAGCTATGCGAAAACCATTTGAACAAAGTTCAGTCTTTTTCACGATTAGTGGATTATCTTTGTTGAAATGTGGGAATGATGCCTAATATGTTATTGAACTCTCACTCATCTCTTATGTATTGGTTCTGAAGGAGGTGATTGTTGAACGAAACATTTTTAGTCATGTTTGTTTTCTTTTCTTAATGTCTTGATAACTGATCGGTGTATTTTATATACATCTTTTGAGTCGTTTTTAGTTAGTCTTTTGTCTCTTTTTGTATAAATATGTGTCGTGTTAGGATATATTTTCTTTCTTTTGAGTCACAGTGGTTTAAAGTGGCACATTGGTGAAAAGGAGCGAAAAGAAGGAAGAAACAGAGGTTTCAGAGCTCAAAAAGCTGAAAAGTTGGCAACCCGGGCGAGAAACAGGGCGGCGCCGTGGCGCCAGACCATCAACAGCAGCGGGACCACGGCGCCTAAGAAGCAGAGCCAGTCGCAGAAGTTTCGGCGCCACGGCGCAGGTTGCAGGGCCGTGGCACCAACGCGGGAAATCTGCCAGATCCGAATAGGATTGGGCCAAGGCCAAAGAGGAAAAGGTTTTGCACGTTTTTGGGGATATAAAAGGACCTTTTAGGTCAGATTTGAGGGGTTCCACACCTTACCATTGATCACAACATTAGATCAAGATTGGAGACTTATTTTTGAGTAATTTCTTGTTCTTTACTTTATTTCTTTCTAGTATATGTTGGATACTATTTTAGTTCTTGGCATGTCTATGACTAGGAACTAACTTAATTTAGGGTTTTTCATGTTGAATCGCTTGAACCTCGTTTTATGAATTAATGCAAGATTTTGGTTTCTTCTTATTATTGTTGAGATTTATTCAATAATTGTTTTGATTGCTTAGTAATTAATTGATCACTAATTATCATCACTTATATGATTTCTAATCGAAATCCGAAAGGGGAGATTGTGAATATGCTATAGTTGAATAAACATAGGTTAAAATCGTGGACGAAAGTACCCCGATACTTGTGTAGTTTAATAGGTTATTGCTCTTAATCCTCTTTTGTGGTAAATCTTGTCATCGAAAGATAGAAGGGTTCTACATTGGGGTTGAGTGTTTATATTACCTTAACAGGAGTATAAAACGGTTTAGTTAACCTGCTATTTCAACATAGAAGAAGAACCTTAATTATTTGCATTAACGAGTAAAGCGAACGGATAGTCGAGGAGATTTGGAAGCCCTATTTCCACCATATCTGAAGTAAAGTAAAGTAATTTAGTTAGCGTTTATAATCATAGCTATAAATAAACCATCAAATTATCGGTCACCAAATAGATACTACAGAATAGAGGTTGGTAATTGGACACTAATCCCTGAGGACGATAACTCGGTCTTCTAGACTATATTACTTGTCACGATACGTGCACTTGCGTTTAGCGTGTGTATAAATCGCGCATCAATAACCACTTTGGTTTAGTGAAGATAAAACAGCTCCTTAAGTGACCTACTTATTGTATGAGAATGGCTTTTCGAGAGAGACTGCTTCCGTTCTAGAACCATAGAACATTAACAACCACTCATACAAGGAGGTTTTGGCCTGGACAGCTTTGATCATGATTGGGAAATGTGGAAAGTGGACACAGTGCAGAACCCAGATTCAGGTTATCTGGGCAACACATTTTGAGAAGGAAGGAGTTCCATAAGACATGTTTGTATTAGTATACGATCATCCAGTAAGTAGCCTCTTTGTTGTGAAGTCATGTGAAAGCATTGCGTGTACTAGGTGAGGGTTGGAAGGTGGCCTGAGAACACATGTTGTAAAAAAAAATAAGTAGCCAGGGTGCAGTGGTCGTAACATCACCAGCTTACCGACCCATCATGGTGAAATGAATTGCTTAAAAAGGTGGGAAATGTCTGTGGAATTTTCGTTGATGTGGATTGTAAATTACGGGGTTTAGCTAGAGTTAGGTTCCGTAAAAGGAGGAAAAGGGTGCAAATGTCTATAGCAGTGGAGAGGGGTGACATGAGTTTCAGGGTGCGGTTAACACCAAAATTTATCCCTGAAACTCGGGAAAGGAGGACATGATTAGGGAAATAAGGAGGGAGGGAAGAGAAATGGCGAAAGAGGGACAGGAAAAGACTATTATGAAGGGGAAGGTGTTTTAAAAAATGGTTCTTGCGCCTATTCAGCTCTAAAAAATAGCTTAAGAGGTGAGGATTGTTAAATACCATATAAAGAAACAACAACCCTACTCCGTTAACGAAAATGAGATACTTACACATCTATGCACACTGATATGAAGAACATAGGGAGTGTTGACAATATAACATAAGGAAACATTGGTTGAACTTAGTGTCTAATTCAACCATAAAAGCTTGGTCATGAGATGAGAATTATCTAACACCTCATAAGTAGACCGCTTGTCCTTCAACAAGTGTGCAACACTTGACAAAAAGGAGCGGCCAGAGGAAATGGTGATGTCGTCTGAAACGACCAAGGAGGAGGAGGTTCTCAACAGACAATTCGACATGATGGGACGAAGGAAACAAATAAGGTGGCCAAGAGGATGGATGCTCTTTAGTGAACTTTCTAGGAGAACAAATTAGAATCAGTTTACTGAATTATATGTTCCACACCTGGTCTTGGGGAAATAACTATCGGATTAAACCAATGCGATTGACTAGGTGATCAAGATGTCGGAAACTCCATTTTCAAAACCGAAAATGAGTTAGAAGGTGATGATTTGAAAACCAACATGCTTGAGCTTGAATCTAGACTCATAAAAGGCTATTGCTTTCTGTGATAATATATCCGATGAAGCAGATGGCCAGGGAAACAACATTGGCAACCTTCAATCTATAAAAGAGACAGGTGTAGGGGTCAGAATTCTCATATAAGGTTAGAGATTACTTGGAAAGAGCCAACATACCGATCATTTTTTCAACATCAAAAGCGAGTTTATATCCGTCCGGTTCTTCTGGTATCGCCCCGAAAATCTCAGAAACTAGATTAAATGTTCACGAAGGGACCGAGATGGTGCACCAAACTCAAAACAAACTAGGATAAAGATTGTTTTGACTTTGGCACCGGAAAATTCACGCGTTAAGCAATCGTTGAAGGGTGGAGGAGATTGAAGAAATAAGCAAAGCAAAATACTTTAGTTTGGAAGAGTTGGAAAGATAGAGTCATCGAATTATTAGCTGACATTGAATAAGTTAAAAAGGGTTAGTGGTGATGAAAGAGCAAGATGGGTGGGGTGAGAAAAGAGATTGGAGGAAGCGCAAGAAGGAAGAGGTAATATTGTGGTGTATGATAGAAGGCTTGGTGTGAGGGAGAGGAAAGGGTTGAAGAAGGTGAGGGAGAAGGGATAGAGATCATCCATAGATGTAAAGATCTTATCTTAGAATGTGAGATGATGAATTAACAAAATAAAAGGTCATCATCAAGCGGGAGATATAGAATAGGAGGCGGATATAGCTTCTTTACAACTATATTAGTTATAAATTCATTTTTTTTATATCTTTCTCAAAAAATAAAGCTAAGACGAATTTTATAACTAATATACTTGTAAGAAGCGTGTGAGGGGAAAGAGGTAGATTAAGTATGATTTGATTCCTAGAAATCGGAATGCAAGACATCCTATAATTATGGAATCGAAGAAAAATGGAGATAGAGGAGGTAACAACATTGTGCGTTTATGATCACAACTCAGATTGAAAATCTGGGAAGTGGAGAAGAATGAGGTTGTAGGGAAGGACTTAGGTGAAAGACTTTAGAGTATTGATTTGACAAAGTTTTGCTAGGGAAATTAGTAATTACTATGAAAGACTCGGAAGGAGCAAACTTTATGGAGGAAGCTGACAGTGGAGAAGTGCGGCACTATGGATGGAATGGATTATTGAAAATATCACATTTCCGTCAGAGTGCGAATTATGGAGGATGATCATGAACGGATGAAAATATTTCAGTGGCTGTATTGCATGCAGCGTAGGTTGAATGCTGGATTAGTTTTTGAAATTACAGGTGGTGCCAGGAGAATTCATGGAGACTTGCGTTCTATAGAATATGTAGAATTTCTGTTATGAGACAACAAAAATTAAAGCAATGATAATGAAAAGAAAGAACACACAGTTTTAATGTGGAAACCCTTAAGGGGAAGAAAACCACAGCCGTTATCAACTCTTATTAATCTCAATAAAAGATGTTTTTCAGGATACATAATTATGCGGAAAAGTCATGTATATATAGGCTGCGAAAAACCCTAAACCCAATAGAAATCAAGTGTCTTCCAAGCTATTTTCCAAGTAGAAGACGGACTACCTGCGGCCTCTTTCTTTGTCCATCGTAGGATAATAGTTTCGAGGTAGAGAGAGATAACAGTACGATAGATAGATCCTACTTATACAAGATGAGGGAGGTCATTGTGACTTGAGTTTTAAGAGGAGTTTACTCGATTAGGAGATGGATGATTCCAAACCTGGTGGAACTACTTTACAAGAACTTATCGCATTCTACGCCGGACTCGTAGAGATGGAGGAAGAGGAGGGATAATTTGTTCTCAGTTAAATCATACTGCTAGAAACTATTATTAAGGGAAGAGCTGGATTTTTTGAACTTATAGGTTTGGATCCCAGGTGTGCCTAGGAATGTGTGCTTCTTTGCTTGGTTGGCAGTAAGGGTGCGATACTGAGAGTAATGTTCGAAAGAGCATACAGGTCACTCATTCTGTATTGTTATGTCACAGCATGCTTGTTGGGTGGTATTGGACTGGTTTGAGTTACCGTGGAAAATGCTGTACACAGAAGAAAGAGGTGATATACAGTTGGGCCTTTAGAAGAAGGAAAAGAAGACACAGCATGGGATGTTTCCCTTCTTGCCATCGTGTGGGTATATGAAGTAGAGAAATAAGAGAACATTTGAAAGAGCTGACAATGATTTTGTACATTAGAGGAGTTACCTTTTGTCTGTAGTTTCTTTTTGGTGCACCCATGAGGTTCTTGTTTGTATAGAAGACGGGGTATCACTTATAGAGAATCATATTTTTGTGAGTTCTTTACTTTTTGGTATACTGCCTATATACAGGAGAAACATTACTTTATCAAAACCAATTTGGCTACCCATGAGTGATATTTTGCCGGGCATACTGTTTTGTACAAGCTCAAATTTGGGGTTAGATTGTGTTATAACTAATCTAATATTTTTGTTGGAATATAAAGCTTTCATTATATGGATTTTTTTTATATATATATACTTGTTACAGTAGTTATTTGGAGATCTTTATATGATGAAAATCAGAGCAGACAGTAATGATGGATCCCCGGTTTTAGTCAAGCAAAGAGCTGAGGCTGTAAGTTAATCAAGATTCATGTACCATTTAACTTCCCTGCAAATGTTTAATATGTCTCTCCTATGTTTGTTCAGCGCTTTGTGTTCATGCATGTCTGATGTCTGTACACTTTAAAGATTACAAACCATCATATGCTAGTCTCTCCGCTGATGTTATTTCACACCGAGATTTACCTAATATTTTGGATTTTTCCTCAGTTGTTAGCAGAGAACTTTTGTGCCAACTTTGTGGGTAGGAGGTCCGTTGTTTGCAAAGAAATACAAGCATCCAACTATTGAATCAAAGCTCACTCTTAAACGCTTATTTGGGTTGGTGCAAATGATGTCAGTTATCTTATTTAGTCTCATCATATCTCAAGGTTGTGTTGCTAACAATTTTGAATGACGGAGCAGGAGGCCAGGTGCATGACAAAAGCAATACTCCATTCCTTTGTGCTATTGATGCTGCTACGCATCTCACCTTTGAGTATATTGAAGGTCCCTTCGTGAAAATATATTACTTGAGATTATTGAGAGAAAATTGCAGATGTTGAAACACTGATTGATGATGCTATTGGAAAACTACATGATGGTGGCCTTGTCAATGTGGATTTGACAACATCAAACATGTTGATAAGGAGTTTTGCCAATCAATTGGTGGTGTAGATGATGAAATTTTAATATATTTATATCCACAAGAAATTTGGATCAAATTAAAATACATTAGTCCAAATAAATAAATTATTGGCTAATATAATTGGATTAGTTATTTAAGTTCAACAAATATGGATTTAATTAATAGTCCAATTCTCTTGGGCTACAAATGACGAGCCCACTTTGGGCTTTCAAGCCCAAGATGTCATCTTTCATGTAGCCCAAATTGGTGTCACGTGTCAAATAATGTAGCCCGCCAAGTCAAACGAAGGAGCCAATAGGATCATGCCAGTCAAATCAAAGGCCAATGAAAATGTGTCATGTGTACAAGTGGCATGTTCCGACCAATCAAATATCATCATGTCAACTTAAATCTGGAGTTCGTCCTTATCACAACTCCTCCATCCTACAACTATAAATTGGGGCCTCATAATTTAGAAAAGGCACCAAGAATTCCAACAAGAAGCCAGAGAGAGCTCGTGGATCAAACACCACAGATTTCTCTACAAGCTACCATTATTCAAGCACTCAAATATTTCTCTACAAGTTCTAGAGATCAAGACGAAGATTTGAGATCAAGCTGCAAGCCCTTGAATCCAAGTACAAGACAAGATCAAGATCACTAAATTCAAGATCAAGCTCAAAAGCCCGTGAATTCAAGCACAAGTCAAGATCAAATTCACCAAGTTCAAGATCAAGCTCAAAAGCCCTTGAATTTATTATCGAAAAGACAAGTCAGAAGATTCATAGAGATTGTAACACTCATATTTGAAATCAAATACTACGATTGTTTTTCTGTCTTGATTATTATTTTCTCGATGCGGATTTTATTGTTTACAAATTTTGATACGCCCAATGGGACAATCTCTACCTCCCATCTCAACTTTTCGATCATCAAGAACGTTGAAATGGCCTCAAAGAAGATCAACTCCAATTCAACTTCCTCTAAGGCTGTTGACTTTGAGTTCTCTACTGATGTGGAAAGTATCTTCGGTGTTACCATTGGAAGCTTTGGAACAATCACGAAGAGCAAAGAAAGCATGATGGGACAACAAGCACTCCAAGGGTCGTTTGCATCAACTCATGCTTTTGGATCTTCATTCCTAAAAGGAACGAAATCCTCTACCAATACATCGTCGGGAGGAAGCAGCGTTGCTGAAAAGATGAAGAAGACTCTAGCTCTACTTGATCTCTCTGGATCCAAGAACGCTTTCATGAAAAAAAATGATGATACTTCAAGCGACATATCCTCTCCACTCACACCACATGAAGTACATCAATCAAAGATCGACTTATGCGGCAATCTGTACTATTCTCCATCATCTGAGGTGGCCATGCAAGCAATGGTAATTGAAGCTTCCACCATAGAAGAACAACTTGCAAGTTTGACGAAAACAGTTGAAGGACTATCAAAGCACATACAAGAACAACATGCTAAAATTTCCAAGATGACAAATAAGGTGGAGAACATGATCTCCAAAAAGAATCAAGCCCAATACCTATGAAGCTTTGCAAAATTCAAGAGAAAGAATAGTCCTCCATAAAGCAAGCAACAATGATCAAAGATATACAAGTCCCTGCTGAAGGTTTGATCCATATTGATCAATTGAATGACTTCATCATGGGGCAATCGAAGATAAATTTAAGCTGACATCCAAATTGTATCTCACATATACAAAGTCATACATGCGAAGGATTGATAATCTGAATATGTATGCTGGCTATCAACCTTCTAAGTTGTGATAATTTGATGGAAAAGGAAATCCCAACAACATATAGCACACTTTGTCGAGACTTGCAACGATGTTGGACTTATGGTGATTATCTCGTCAAGCAGTTCGTTTGATCTCTCAAAGAAAATACTTTTGATTGGTACGCGGATTTTGAACCTGATTCTATAGATAGTTGGGAGTGAGCAAGAATTCCTCAATCGTTTTATATCACAAGGCATATCGTTAGTATGATTGAACTTACAAATGCCTGCCAACATGACGATGAGCCTATTATTGACTTCATCAATCGCTGGAGGAGCTTGAGCCTTAACTGCAAATATTGCCTTAGTGAAACTTCTTTTAGCATTGGAATGTGCATTCAAGACATGAATTGGGGTTTCGCTACATCTTGGAAGGAATAAAGCCCAATACCTTTGAAGAGTTGGCCACTCGTGCGCATGATATGGAATTGAGCATGGCTACAAGTGGAGATCAATGGTTGTCTGTCTGTGAGCCTGGTGAAGATGAATATATAGAAGAACTCCATAGTGGGGGCAAGTTTGAATCTGAATATGAAATAGAATAGTCCATGTATGTTACAATGCTCCTCGATGCACGAGCCTAAACTGCAAGTTATAATGCTTCTTATCGCACGAGCCTAAGCTGCAAGTTGCAATGCTCCTCGACACACGGGCTTAAAACTGTAAATTATAACCCTATGATTGGTGTATTTTATATACACCTTTTGAGTCATTTTTAGTTAGTATTTTACTCATTTCATTTATGTTTAGTATAGTATTAGGGTCGTTTTCCTTTCTTTTGTGTCACAGCGGTCAGAAATTGAGAAAAGGAGATGAAACGAGCATAAATGAGATGTAATTACACACAAAGGGCCAAGAAATGAAGTCTAAGAAGTTCCGGGAATTATAGAGGAGATCAGACGAAGATCGGACGAACAAAGGACGAAAAAATGAAAAATCCGGAAGAATCTTGCACTGGCGCGCTGGAAGCACTGACGCCGAACCAACGGCCGTCGAAGCTCTCTGATTTTCAGGCGTCGTGGCGCCAGATTGCAGCTCTCTGAGTTTTTGGGCCGAATTTGACACATTTTCAGAGTCCAAAAGGGATAACTTTTCCTACCTACATATTCATTAACCATTTTCCATAACTTTTCCTAAACCCTTTAACTAAAAGGATTCCATAACCTTTCCTACCTACATAATCCCTAACCCTTTACCTAAAGGATTCTTGGGTTATAAATAGTCTCTACATCATTAGAAGAATCCATCACCCATTTCATTCTCCATCCACCATTCCATCTTGTAAATATTCCACAACACACTCCTTGGATGCTTGAAGGCTTGAAGACTTGTTCTTGAGTATTTTTCTTTTCTTTCTTTTTGCTTTATTTATTTCAGTTCATGTATGGAGATTGTATTAGTTCTTAGCGTGACTATGGCTAGGAGCTAATTACTTTGTTAGGGATTTCCTTGTGATTCTCTTGAAACTCTTATTCATGAATTAATACATTAATTGATTTCTTCTTCACTTGCTTAAGATTTATTCAATAATTGCTTGATAATTAATTGATCACTAGTTATAATCACTTATATGAGTTCTAATCGAAATCCGAAAGGGGAGATTGTGAATATGCTATAGTTGAATAAACATAGGTTTAAATCGTGGACGAAAGTACCCCGATACTTGTGTAGCTTAATAGGTTATTGCTCTTAATCCTCCTTTGTAGTCAATCTTGTCACCGAAAGGTAGAATGGTTCTCCATTGGGGTTGAGTGTTTATATTTCCTTAACAGGAGTATAAAACGACTTAGTTAACATGCTATCTTAATGTAGAAGAAGAAGTCAGTCTAATTGTATTAAGGATTGAATAGAGTGGATAGTTGATGATCTTGGAAGCCCTAATTCTCCATCATAACTGATTTAAATCAAAGTATTTTCATAATTAGTTTATTTCCTGCATTATTAGTTTAGAATTCCAACTCAATTACGTTAACCAAATAGAAACTAAAGGATAGATAATCGGTACTTGAAAACCAGTCTATGAGGACGATATTTGGTCTTACCTAGACTATATTACTTGTCACGATACGTGCACTTGCGTTTAATGTGTGCATAAATCGCGCATCAAGTTTTTGGCGTCGTTGCCGGGGATTGGCGTACTTTCAATATCGATTTATCTATTCTTATTTCTAATTTGGTTGCTCCAAGAACAAGTTTCTAACTTATTCTGCGAGCATCTTTTTATCACCTTTTGTTGTTTTTCTTATTTTGCAGGTTAAATTTGGAAAAAAAAAATTATACAGGTCCATGGACTACTACTTCTATCGGGGGCAGTGGAGTCATCAACAACAGCTTAACCAACAGGTTCCAGAGGAAGGTTTAGATGAGTTGCAGGCAGACATACTCAGGCTCACCAAGTACCAAGCTCAGTTTATGGATGAGACAAGAGTGTCCCTCAGAAATTTGGAGACACAAATAGGGCAACTAATGGATAGGATGAGCAGTACACTTCAAGAAAGTCTGCCTAGCGACACCGTTGTGGAAAGTGATACGCAAATTGAGGAACCTGAACCACACCTAGCTGTTGAGGAATCTGGCGAGATAGTTGGTGTAGAGAAGGAAAAGATTACTGAGATCCAATTATTCACTTTCTTGGATTCTTTGGAAATTCTTTTTTTTGTACCTATTGCAAAAGAAATACCACCAGCGGTCACTGTTGATCCCCAAATAGGAAGTTCATACCATCAAGGGCACCCCCTAGAGTTGAAATGTGTTGGGAATCTCACTGATCCCTACATTAGAGAGAGCCTAAAAGACAAACATGTCTTGTGTACTTGGGGGATAATCTTATGTCTAAGGCCATTGTTTGAAAAAGGTGTTGTAGGAAAAGTGAGACCTGCAACAAACACTGTGCGGATTGCAAGCAGTTCGCAGAAAGATCCAATGGGCACTCGTAAAGGTTAAACGCGTCCGGCTAAAAGACGTTAAAGACATCGCTTGTTGGGAGGCAACCCAATGTTTATTAATTATGTTATTTTAATTTCTGTCTTTAGTTTGTTTTATTTTGTCTTGAACAGTCTCACGGTCTTGGGTTCTTGTTTTGTGTTGTTGGATGACAGGTGGACTAGGAGCAGACCCCGAACAGAAAAAGGAGCAAAAACGCTGAAAAAAAGGAAAAGCCGTCGTCAGCGCCACGACGCCCAGAATCAGCGTCGTGGCGCCGGAACTTCAGAGAGCCGCAGTACTTGGGGCGCCACGGCGCCGAATCTCAGGGCCGTGGCGCCGAAAGTTCCGAGAGCCATATTCCGTGCAAATTCCAGAATTTTTCCTCCCAGACCTCCGTTATGACCGCTGTGTTGTGTCAGTAAGTTGTCCCGTTTTTTTTTGTTTTTTTAGTCTTGCACACATTGGAGACAATGTGTGATTTAAGTTTGGGGGGTGTTTTATTGTTTTTGAGTCTTTTTGATTTGTTTTGTGTGTTTTTTAGTCTTTTTTTTTTGATGGATCATGCATGTTGTAGTTGTTAAAGATATTGAGTGGATAAAGTGAGATAATATAATAGAATTAAAAGCGACAATCTGTGTGCTTAAGTTAGATATACCAAAAATTCCTGACATCTAATTATTTGAAATATTTGTGCTTAGCTTATGTGTGTCAGTTATGGAAAGAAGGTTGAAAAAATGTCTAGAAAATCTGTTTGCTTGTTATTTGAGGCGAAATAGTTAAGATGTACATATTTAGGGAGATGATTCAGACATTTATTTGATAGCCCTTCTGACCATTCATTACTTACCCTGACATAAAATGTATCACTAGTCAGCCCCTTTTGAGCCTAAAATAAAGATCTTTCTTTGACACCCTATGATTCCTTTGTTGTGCCATAAGTAATAATGGAAAAGTATTGGAATGAAAAGTGTTGAAAAAGAAATAAAAAGAGAGTGAAAAATTTGATGCACCCCGATGAAAAATATGCAAAAGCCTAGGTTTGGGGGTACCTGTTATTCATAATACATATCATTCTCTCAAAAGAAAAGTGGGGAGAAGGTGGGTACGAAACTAAAAAGGAAATCAAAAAGAAGGGAAAAGAGTTTGAATGAAAAGTGCTTATGGTACGTAATTGAGCCTAAATGCCTATTTTTACCTACCCCTGCCTAAGCCTACCTTACAACCCTTGAAAGTCCTGATGATCTTTAATATGTATGTCTATGATTAGTGGAGAATAGCAAGTAAACAGATCTATAACATTTGGGAAAGATGGAATGAAATTGACATGCATATGTTAGGTGTTTGTATTTCCATTGAACATGATCTAAGTGAATTTGCGAAATATCTAACTTGAAATTTTAGATTGCTGATTATTCATGCTATATATGTTCTAACATATTATCTCATCTTTCATCCATGATTTTGAAGAAGCAATATTATAACTACTTGATCCATCTCTTTGAGTCTTTGTTCGTTTTGTTTTATTTTTATTTTGAGCTTTACTCGAGGGCGAGCAAAGTTTAAGTTTGGGGGTGTTTGATTGGTGTATTTTATATACACCTTTTGAGTCATTTTTAGTTAGTATTTTACTTATTTCATTTATGTTTAGTATAGTATTAGGGTCGTTTTCCTTTCTTTTGTGTCACAGCGGTCAGAAATGGAGAAATGATGAAAAGGAGATGGAATTACACATAAAAGGGCCAAGAAATGAAGTCTAAGAAGTTCCGGAAATTATAAAGGAGATCAGACGAAGACCGGACGAACAAAGGACGAAGAAACGAAAAATCCGGAAGAATGCCGTTGGCCGGCGCGGCGCCGAATTAAGCCGTCCGAAGCTATCTGATTTTCAGGCGCCGTGGCGCCGGATTGCAGGGCCGTGGCGCCGACGCGGGATTTCTGAGTTTTTGGGCCGAATTTGACACATTTTCAGAGTCCAAAAGGGATAACTTTTCCTACATACATATTCCGTAACCCTTTTCCATAACTTTTCCTAAACCCTTTACCTAAAAGGATTCCATAACCTTTCCTACCTACATAATCCTTAACCCTTTACCTAAAGAATTCTTGGGTTATAAATAGTCTCTACATCATTAGAAGAATCCATCACCCATTCCATTCTCCATCCACCATTCCATCTTGTAAATATTCCACAACACAATCCTTGGATGCTTGAAGGCTTGGAGACTTGTTTTTGAATATTTTTCTTTTCTTTCTTTTTGCTTTATTTATTTCAGTTCATGTATGGAGATTGTATTAGTTCTTAGCGTGACTATGGCTAGGAGCTAATTACTTTGTTAGGGATTTCCTTGTGATTCTCTTGAAACTTTTATTCATGAATTAATACATTAGTTGATTTCTTATTCACTTGCTTAAGATTTATTCAATAATTGCTTTGATTGCTTGATAATTAATTGATCACTAGTTATCATCACTTATATGAGTTTTAATCGAAATCCGAAAGGGGAGATTGTAAATATGCTATAGTTGAATAAACATAGGTTTAAACTCCGATACTTGTGTAGCTTAATAGGTTATTGCTCTTAATCCTCCTTTGTAGTCAATCTTGTCACTGAAAGGTAGAAGGGTTTTCCATTGGGGTTGAGTGTTTATATTACCTTAACAGGAGTATAAAACGGCTTAGTTAATCTGCTATCTTAACGTAGAAGAAGAAGTCAGTCTAATTGTATTAATGATTGAATAGAGTGGATAGTTGATGATCTTGGAAGCCCTAATTCTCCATCATAACTGATTTAAATCAAAGTATTTTCATAATTAATTTATTTTCTGCATTATTAGTTTAGAATTCCAACTCAATTACGTTAACCAAATAGAAATTAAATGATAGATAACCGGTACTTGAAAACCAGTCTCTGAGGACGATATTCAGTCTTACCTAGACTATATTACTTGTCACGATACGTGCACTTGTGTTTAGTGTGTGCATAAATCACGCATCACCCTCCTTAAAGCACGAGTTGAAACTACATGTCACAAATCTCTTCAAATCCGAGCTAAATCTTCAAGTCACAAAGCACATCAAATTACGAGCCAAATTTTCAAATCGCGAAGATCTTCAAATTCGAGCTAAATCTTCAAATCACAAAGCTCAACAAATTACGAGTTAAAATTTCAAATCGCGAAGCTACTCAAATTCGAGATAAAATCTTCTAGTCACGAAGCTCAATAAATTAGGAACCAAATTTTCAAATCGCGAAGCTCCTCAAATTCGAGCTAAATCTTCAAGTCATGAAGCTCAACAAATTACGAGCCAAAATTTTAAATCGCGAAGTTCCTCAAATTAAAGCTAAATCTTGAAATCGCAAAGCTCATCAAAATCAAGCCAAGTCTTCAAACGCGAAGCTCCTCAAATTCGAGCTAAATCTTCAAATTGCAAAGCTCCTCAAATTTGAAACAAATCTTCAAGTTGCAAAGCTCCTCAAATTTGAAACAAATCTTGAGATTCTTTGTCACGACCGACCCGGCCGCGACTAGTACCGTTATACCGTGGTTCGCCGACCGCGATCGGGTCTCAGCGCCACGCGCGAGGCAGTGGTCGCGCGCCAAGCGCGTGATTGTAGGGCCGCGCGCCGGTCGGGCCGCGCCACGGAAACCCGAGGTCGCTGAAGTTTCAGCGCCAGCGAAGCAGGGCCGCGCGCGAAAGATCCGAGTCCGCAGAGTTGCGGCCGCGCGCCGTAGCGGCCGCGGCGCCGAGGCGGGAAATCAGGCGGAAAAACTTAGGAAAAGTCAGATTTTCTTTTAAAAGGGCGTGGGTGGGGGACAAGTGTCCCCACATCTGATTTCTACACGTTATATTGACCAAGTCTTAAAGACTTGGTCATCTTTCATCTCTCTCTTAGAAAAGCTCCCCCTTCTCTCTTAAATTATTTCAAGCTCCTCCTTCTCTCTAAAACTCCAAGAGGTATTCTAGCCTTAGGAAAAATCTGAAAAAGTAAAAGGCAAGAAGGAAGCTTGGGGCTAGCTTGTGAAGGTTGTTGTGGTGGTGTTCTTGGAATAGAGGCTAGCAAATTGTTGGATAAATTTGGCTAAAGCTCTAAGGTAATGATTCTTCCTCTATTATTAGTTTTTATTGTTGCATGTTAAGAAGGAAGTACTTGTGGTAGTAAATTATGTTATTAGGGTCATTGCATGCAAGAAATGTGGGTTGGGTATGAAGGTTTTGGCTAAAGAGATATTATGAGCATGTTGTAGCCTACAAACTACTTTAGAATTGTTAAGTGTAGTATTATAACTTTTAGGGCAGAATTTTACACACCCAATATTAGGTGTGTAAACCCCTTTGTGTTGGTTTGGATGTTGGGCCTTAATGAGGCGTTTGAGTGTTAAAAATCGGCCTTTGAAAAAGGTGGCAAAGTGAGTAGAAACAAAGGAAATGCTGCCCAATTTTCCTTAGGAATTGGTAACTTGAATTTGGAATTTCTACATTGAAATTAGAGGTTAATCAACGCACTATGGTTATTATAGGTTGACATATTACTTGCGGTAGTTGGACTTAGCAAGTGGATTGACCAAAGAGGTATGTAGAGCTTTCCTATCTCTTGAGCATGAATAGTTGTATCTATGTAGTGCGGATAATGCATACAAGAGTTGATAATCTACACTTGTTTTAAAGTATATGATACTTGTTTCATTTCAAAAGTATAAGTCCCTTGGATTTAGGGAAAATGTATTTGACGAAGGAATAACGCTAATATAATGACTTTATGGGAAGTTGGTTATATTAGTTTTTGAAAGGTTCACAAATAATGGTTTACTCTAATTAAAACAAGTACGGGTAAAAAATTCGAAACTATGGAAGGTGGATTGGTTTTAGGCATCGGTTGCCTAAGGTTTTTAAAGGAAATGAAGTCACTTGATTTAGAAGCCTATTATATTTCTAAAAGGAAATGTGACTTATTTTGATAAGAAATTGTGACTTGATACTATGGTGATTAGTATCTTGGAATCTTTGTATAAAAAGAGTTTTCTTAAAAGTTAAGATACGGTACTTGGGTTGAATTTCCGGATTTTCTATTAAAAGACATGTTAGTGCCTTAGAATACTAAAATGAGAGGATATATTAATAATGTTAATAAGAAGTTAGGGGATTTCTTAATTTGCTTATGTTATGATAAGCCGGTAGTGCTTGTGTATGATATGATAGGCCGGTAGTGCTTATGTTGTGATATGATAGGTAGGTGCTTATGTATGATATGATAGGCGGTAGTGCTTATGTTATGTATGATAGCGGATGAGCTATGTTATATATTTGTATTATTACTGGTAAACCGGGTTATTATCTATGCCATGGATTTGCTACCCATGATGCGAGTGCGGCCAGACCGACGCGGATCCGACCACGGGATCTACGCGGGTGAAATAGTCCCACGCGAGTACGCGATGGTACTATGCGGATCCACGTGGTCCATGCGGGTGAAATAGTCCCACGCGTGAAATAGTCCCACGACGAGGCGGATGACCTACGCGGTCCACAGACCCATGCGGGTGAAATAGTCCCAGGAGTAGGATTGCTTAATGATACTACGGGCGAGGTACCCTGTTTTGATCGTGAGCCTCCTATTTTTATGCTATAAGTTTTATACTTGTTACTCTCATTGTTAGTAAGGCACAGTGTAAGGAAATTGATTTTTATCTATGACTCCAGCTTATTTTTGACTATGGTATTACTACAGTATTTTCCAGTTTTACATACTTGGTACGTTGTGTACTGACCCCCTTCCTCGGGGGCTGCGTTCATGCCGCAGGTGGTAAGGCATTGTGGATCCTCGTTCTTAGGATCACTATTCCTGTCGAAGCTCCATTCCTCGGAGCTTGTTTATTGGTATGGCTATTCCACGACGCTATAGGTATTTTGTACATTCGTGGTATGGCGGGGCCCCGTCCCGCCACGGTTGTTATCGTTAAGTGCGTGGTCACATTTATGTTTTGCTCTAAGAACCGGTTGTACTACTATGCTTTGTTAAGTATGTTTTATGGAAGTCACCTTATCGGTTGCGGTGATGTTTACCACTTTTATAAGTTATGTGCTATGTATGTTCACCGCTATTCTCTCGACATATACCGGCGGTACCGGTAGGTACCGCCGCGCCCCGGTTGGGTCATGACAAAAGTGGTATCGAGCGATTAGTCCTCGGAAAGTGTCCACGCATCGTGTTCAGTAGAGTCTTGATTATCGGTGTCGTGCACCACATCTATAATCGTGAGGTCGCGGGATATTTAGGATTGGTTTCCATTCTTTCACTCTAAGATCGTGCGTAGAAGTGAGTTATAGGTTGAACCTCCTCCGATGTTTTCCTTTATGTATCGATTATGCCTCCACGCAGTGCAACCGCGCCCAGGCGGCAAGGCAAGAGAGGAACTACTAGTAGGGCACCGGGGTTACGTGGCACAGGCCCAGTCCTTACCGGATGAGGTGTTTCGGACGGCGAGTTCTACAACGTCGCCAACCCCAGCAGAGTCTGAGGCAGCAGCAGCGGCTACTGAGACCGCGGTACCTGAGCCTCCAGTCCAGCAGCCAGGGGCAGAGGATATGGGCTACAAGGAGATGGCCCAGTTACTGGCCAGGATCGTGGCCAGACATGAGGATAGGCTAGATGCAGCTCCATTGTACCGTAGTTCGACAGAGTCGCTAGCGAGACCGAGGACTTTTGAGTCGCAGCCACCGAGTTTTATGGGTCGAGGCACGAGGATGATCCTCGTGAGTTTATCCGAAGCGATTCAACGGATCGCGAGGTGATCGGGCTTGAGACCGAGTCGGTGGTACTAGGTTCGTGACGGCTGCGGACACCGCAGCTTGATCGGTATGATTCATGGAACCGCCCCGGGGAGCATGCGCTTCACTGTTTGGGACGAGTTCTCGAGGCGCACTTGGCCATTTCTTGCCTCCGCAGATGGCGAGGAGGCTCGGGCCGATAGATTTTTGACACCGAGACAGAGGGCGGACGGTTCGGGAGTACAATGTGAGTTTGACTCATTGGCTCGGTATGTGCCCGCTGGTAGCGAACATGGAGGGCAGGTGCACCGCTATGTCACAGACTCGATGATCACTTGGCCGAGTTGCACGCGTGTAGCTCTTCACCGGCATGGACATTGCCGCGTCGCGAGCATATGCACTGGTGCGAGTGAACGCAGGGCCGACGGATCGGCAGTATCAGCGATAAGAGGCCGTGACAGCAGGTCCTCCGGTAGTTTTAGGGGTAGACAACCCCAAAGAACCAGATTTGCACCACACCGGTCCAGAGCGCCCTCCACCATCTTCGGACGTCTGAGTATTCGAGTAGGGCGGTTCCGTGGCTTCGGTTTCGGAGGACGAGTTCGGTCGGATGAGGCCACCTATGCCTCGGTGTGGTCGATGTGGTGATTGCCATTATGGGGTATCGTGTTCCTCCAGAGCTTATTACTCTTGTGGCAGGCCATTTGAAGAGAGATTGTCCACCGAGCGGCAGAATGCTATGGCTCACCACCGGGCCAGCTTGCCGGGTCTTCATCTTCGATTGTCGCGCCCGAGGCGTGGTGTTCACGAACAGCAGAGCCGCGGCAGGGTCGTGGCAGGGTTCTAGTTCCACGGCCTCGTAACCGCATCTATGCTATGTCGATCGTCAGACCGCGAGGCGTCACCGACGTCGCTGTACATTATTGGTTTCTTCTTTGTGATGTATATGCTTTGATAGATCCAGTTCTACCTTGTCCTATATATCTCCTCATATTCTTTGGTAGAATAGGGATAGAGCCCGAGTCCATAGAATCTTTTGAGGTGGCTACGCCGCAGTGCTTGATGGTAGCCGAACGGTATATAAGGCTTGCCCAATGACTATAGATGGTCGTCGACTCTACCGACTTGATAGAGTTGGATATGACGGACTTCGATGTGATTATGGGTATGGATTGGCTAGTGTCTTGCAATGCCAATGTGGACCGCAGAGAGGTTAGTTCGGTTCCGATTTCTGGTGATCGGTTATCAGTGGAAGGGAATCTGCATCGCCGGCGGTAGGTTTATTTCTTACCTCAAGGCTAGGAAGATGATACGGAAGGGTATATTTACCATTTGGTTCGGTATTCGACATCGAGGTGAGATATCGGACCTTGATCGATTCGGTTATTAGAGAGTTTCGGACGTATTCCCGCACGAGCTCCGTATCCTTCCCGAGAGGGAGATTGAGTTTTGCATCGATTTGCGCGACACTCGACCGATATCTATTCCGCCATACGTGATGGCACTGCCGAGTTGAGGGAATCAAGGACCGTGAAAGATTTCTTTGGAGAAAGGCTTTATTAGGCCAAGTGTTTCTCCTCGGGGCGTCGGTGTTATTTGTAAAGAAGAAGGATGGACGCCACAGTATGTGTATTGATTACAAACGGTGAACAAGGTAACTATCAAGAACATATATCCTCCCCAGATTGACGATTTGTTTGACCAACAGGGTGCAAAGTGTTTTTCCAAGATAGACTGCGATGCGGTTATCATCAGTGCGAGTTAGAGAGATAGATATCCCAAAGATCGCATTCGGACCGGTATGGGCACTATGAGTTCAGGTGATGTCTTTCGGGTTGACCAACGCCCAAAGATTCATGGATTTGATGAATAGGGTGTTCGTGCCATTCTTGGATATGTTCGTTATAGTGTTTATTGATGATATCTTGGTGTATTCGCGCACGAGCAGCGAGCATCTGATCATTTGAGGACGGTATTGGGAGTCCTCCGAGGCCGTGATTGTATGCCAAGTTCTCGGTCGCGAGTTAGTTGGCGTCGATGGCTTTCTTAGGACATGTTATCGGCCGATGGTATTCGGGTTGATACAAAGAAAGATTGAAGCAGCCAAGACTTGGCCTGCACTCCACTACACCGACGAGGTGCAGCCTTTGGGCCTTGCAGTTATTATCGGAGGTTTGTAGAAAAGTTTGCTTCTATTTCGTAACCTTTGACTAAGCCGACTCGAAGCGGCTATGTTCCGTGGACGGATACTTGTGAGGAAAGTTTCCGGTTGCTAAAGGAGAAGTTGGCGACGCCCAGTTCTTACTCTTCCGCAGGGCTTAGATGGATATGTGGTTTATTGTGACGCGTCGGTGTCGGGCTTGGCGTGGCCGACGCAAGACGGCAAGGTTATAGCTTATGATCTCGACGGCTTAGGAAGCATGAGAAGAACTATCCCACACATGACTTGGAGTTAGCGTGATGATTCATGCCTTGAAGATCCGGAGACACTATTTATATGGAGTTCATGTGGACATTTACACACCACAAGAGTCTCAAAGACATCTTCACCGCAGGAGTGAACTTGCGCAGAGCGGTGGTTGGAGCTACTTAAGGATTACGATGTTGATATTCTGCACCATCCGGGAAGGCCAATGTAGTTGCAGATGCCCTTAGTCGCAGATCGATGGGTAGTGCATGCGATGTTCACCGCAGAAGAGGATATGGTCCGAGAGATACATCACCTAGCGAGCCTCGGGGTTCGTTTGGTTGATTCTTAGTGAAGGAATTCGGTTCGAGAGGTTGCGAGTCTTCTATCGTCGGCGAGGTGAAGAGGCGGCGATGAGGATCCGATTTTGGTACGGCATCGAGATGCAGCCTCTCCGAAGGAGAAGAGTCTATTTGAGGTAGCGCTGATGGGGTGCTAAGATTCGAGGCGGTTGTGTGTTCCCGATGTGGACAGACTTCGTCGCAGATTTCGTGAGGCACACGGTGCTCGTTATTCTATTCATCCGGTCGACTAAGATGTATCATGACCTCGGATCGTATATTGGTGGGATGGCCTAAAGAGGACGTTGCGAGTTCGTAGCACGGTGCGAATTGTCGTGAGTTAAGGTTGAGCACCGAAGCCGGTGAAACATTGCAGCTATTGATATTCGACTTGGAAGTGGAGGTGATAAATATGGATTTTATTACGGGCTACCTACCACTCGGAAGAAGCATGATTCCATTTGGGTGATTGTCGACAGTCGACGAAATCAGCCCATTTTCTTCGCCGTAACGACGTTCACCGAGGACTATGCCGATTATATATTAGAAAGATTGTGAGATCGCCGGGTCCCGATCGATTATATCGAGATAGAGCCGGTTCTCGGCTAACTTCGAGGTCTTTTCGAAGGGATTAAGGACACAGTGAGTCTCAAGACGGCGTTTCATCCTCGCATCGACGACAGGCCGAACGCACTATCCGCACACTCGAGGATATCTGCGGGCTTGTGTTATTGATTTCGAGGGTAGTTGGAGGATCATTTGCCTCTTGTGGAGTTTGCTTACACAACGGCTACCATTCCAGATTCGGATGGCGCCTTATGAGGCCTTATACGAGGAAGTGCAGTCACCGATAGTGGTTCGAGGTGGGAGAAGTTCGATTAGTCGGGCGGACTTAGTTCAAGAGCGGTGGATAAGGTGAAGCTTATCCAGAGCGGTTGTTGGCGGCCGTAGTCGGCAAAAGTCGTATGCGGACCATCGGCCGACACTTGGAATTTGAGATAGATGATTGGGTTTTTCTAAAGGTATCGCCCGTGAAGGCGTGATGAGATTTGGAAAGAAGGGAAGCTTAGACCAAGGTACGTTGGGCCGATCGGATTGTCCGTAGGGTAGGCGGGTTGCTATGAGTTAGATATGTCGTCCGATTGAGTCGGTACATCCGTCTTCCATGTGTCCATGTTGCGAAATGTATTGAGATCCATCTAGAGTGCACCGGTTCATGAGGTTCGTAACAGAGGAGTTATCGTATGAGGAGAGTCCCATAACGATACTCGTCGGCGGGTTAAGCGACTTCGACGAAGGGCGTGGCTTCCACAAGGTCTTATGGCGAACGAGAACAGGAGGAAATGGCGGGAAGCGAGAGGATGACATGATGAAGAAGTATCCTCACTTATTCCCTATACCTCCGGTAACCCACGTTGTAAATTGTTGGTCTTTAAATTTAGTATTTATGCTTGAGTTTTGTTGTTGCCGTGTTAAGCGTCTTTATTTGAGTCTATGCCGATATTGTGATTTGAGTAAGTCTAGAAGGAACATTCGGGACGAATGTTTCTAAGGGGGGGAGACTGTTATACCGTGGTTCGCCGACCGCGATCGTGGTCTCAGCCGCGTTCGAGGCAGGCACGCCAAAGCGCGATTGTAGGGCGCGCCACGGAAACCCGAGGTCGCTGAGTTTCAGCGCGCGCCGGAAGCGAGGCCGCGGCAAAGATCCGAGGTCCGCAGGAGTCGCAGCCGGGCGCCAGAAGGTGCGCCAGGCGCGGAAATCAGGCGGAAAAACTTAGGAAAAGTCAGATTTTTCTTTTAAAACGGCATGGGTGGGTGACAAGTGTCCCCCCCCCCCCATCTGATTTCTACATGCATTATATTGACCAAGTCTTAAAGACTTGGTCATCTTTCATCTCTCTCTTAGAAAAACTCCTCCTTCTCTCTTAAATTATTTCAAGATCCTCATTCTCTCTAAAACTCCAAGAGGTATTCTAGCCTTAGGAAAAATCTGAAAAGTAAAAGGCAAGAAGGAAGCTTGGGGCTAGCTTGTGAAGGTTGTTGTGGTGGTGTTCTTGGAATAGAGGCTAGCAAATTGTTGGATAAATTTGACTAAAGCTCTAAGGTAATGATTCTTTCTCTATTATTAGTTTTTATTGTTGCATGTTAAGAAGGAAGTACTTGTGGTAGTAAATTATGCTATTAGGGTCATTGCATGCAAGAAATGTGGGTTGGGTATGAAGGTTTTGACTAAAGAGATATTATGAGCATGTTGTAGCCTACAAACTACTTTAAAATTGTTAAGTGTAGTATTATAACTTTTAGGGCTGAATTTTACACACCCAAGATTAGGTGTGTAAACCCCTTTGTGTTGGTTTGGATGTTGGGCCTTAATGAGGCGTTTGAGTGTTAAAAATCGGCCTTTGAAAAAGGTGGCAAAGTGAGTAGAAACAAAGGAAATGCTGCCCAATTTTCCTTAGGAATTGGTAACTTGAATTTGGAATTTCTACATTGAAATTAGAGGTTAATCAACGCACTATGGTTATTATAGGTTGACATATTACTTGTGGTAGTTGGACTTAGCAAGTGGATTGATCAAAGAGGTATGTAGAACTTTCCTATCTCTTGAGCATGAATAGTTGTATCTATGTAGTACGGTATACGTACAAGAGTTGATAATCTACACTTGTTTTAAATATATGATACTTGTTTCATTTCAAAAGTATAAGTCCCTTGGATTTAGGGAAAATGTATTTGACGAAGGAATAACGCTAATATAATGACTTTATGGGAAGTTGGTTATATTAGTTTTTGAAAGGTTCACAAAGAATGGTTTACTCTAATTAAAACAAGTACGGGTAAAGGATTCGAAACTATGGAAGATGGATTGGTTTTAGGCATCGGTTGCCTAAGGTTTTTAAAGGAAATGAAGTCACTTGATTTAGAAGCCTATTATATTTCTAAAAGGAAATGTGACTTGTTTTGAAAAGAAATTGTGACTTGATACTATGGTGATTAGTATCTTGGAATCTTTGTATAAAAAGAGTTTTCTTAAAAAGTTAGAAGTACATGGTACTTGGGTTGAATTTCCGGATTTTCTATTAAAAGACATGTTAGTGCCTTAGAATACTAAAATGAGAGGATATATTAATAATGTTAATAAGAAGTTAGGGGATTTCTTAACTTGCTTATGTTATGATAAGCCGGTAGTGCTTGTGTATGATATGATAGGCCGGTAGTGCTTATGTTGTGATATGATAGGCCGGTAGTGCTTATGTATGATATGATAGGCCGGTAGTGCTTATGTTATGTATGATAGCCGGATGAGCTATGTTATATATTGTATTATTACTGGTAAACCCGGTTATTATCTATGCCATGGATTTGCTACACATGATGCGAAAGCGCGCTTGCACTCACGCGATCGGACCACGTGATCCATGCGGGTGAAATAGTCTCACGCGAGTACGGCGATGGTACTCATGCGGATCCATAGGTCCATGCGGTGAAATAGTCCCACGCGGGTGAAATAGTCCCACGACGAGCGGATGACCACGCGGGTCCACAGGACTACGCGGTGAAATAGTCCAGAGTAGGATTGCTTAATGATACTACGCGAGGTACCTGCTTTGATCGTGAGCCTCCTATTTTTATGCTATAAGTTTTATACTTGTTACTCATTGTTAGTAAGGCACGTGTAAGGAAATTGATTTTTATCTATGACTCGTACCATTTTTGACTATGGTATTACTAGTATTTTCAGCTTACATACTTGTACGTTGTCACGATTCTTCCTCGTGTCATACGCCAGTGGTAAGCAGATGTGGATCCTCGTTCAGATCACTATTCGGTGTCGAGCTCATTCCTCCGAAGCTTGTTTATCGCACGCTATTCTCGACGCCATAGGTATTTTTACATTCGGTATGGCATGGGGCCTCGCCACGCCAGTTATTGCTCGTTAAGTGCGGTCACATTTATGTTTTGCTCTAAGAACCGTTGTACTACTATGCTTGTTAAGTATGTTTATAGAAAGCGACCTTATCGGTTGCTGATGTTTACCACTTTTTATATGCTATGTTATGTTCATTGCTATTCTTCGACATATACCGACAGTAATTCTGCAGGTACCGCCGCGCCCGGTTGGTCGTGACAAGACTCACCGGTACCTGCCGTATACATCGAGAATAGCAATGAACATACATAACACATAACTTATAAAAGTGGTAACATCATCGCCACCGATAAGTCGCTTTCCATAAAACATACTTAACCAAAAGTATAGAAGTACAACTTGTTCTTATAGCCCAAAACATATATGTGACTACGCACTTAAAGATAATAATCGTATGACAGGCCCCGCCATACCCCGAATGCATACAAAATACCTATAGCATCGGGAATATCCGCATTAATAAACAAGCTTCCGAGGAACGGAGCTTCGACACCGAACAAATGATCCTAAGAACGAGGATCCACACCGCTTACCCTTACCGCGCAGATTTAACGCAGCCGAAGGGGTCAAGACACACATGTACCAAGTATGTAAAGTCGAAAATATTGTAATAATGATATCATAAGTCTAAAAGTGTGAGTCATGGAAGACAAACAAAATACCTTTTATCGTGCCTTACTAACAATGAGAGTGACAAGTGTATATAATATCGCATAAAATAGGGCCTCATGATCAAAACAGGTACCTCGCGTAGTATCAATAAGCACCCCTACTCCCGGACTATTTCACCCGCGATAGTCCCGTGGACCCGCATGAGGTATTCTCGTGATAGTCAGACTACCGCACGAGACTATTTCACCCGCATAAGCCCATAAGGACTCGCATGAGGTATTCTCGCATCGTGGATAGAAAATCCACTAACAGTGGTATAACGATCTTGGGGACTTACCCCTCAGATATACTCTTACCCCGCAGATGGTATAACGATCTGGGGCTTACCCTCGATATACTCTACACCAAGCAGATGGTATAACGATCTTGGGGCTTTCCTCGATATATACTCTACACCGAAGAAGGTGGTATGACGATCTTGGGGCTTGCCTCGCATATACTCTTACCCCAAGAAGGTGGTATAACGATCTGGGCTTGCCTCGTATATACTCTTACCCTAGCTCAAATCACATCATATCATAATCATAAATAAGTTAAGAAAACTTATAACTTCTTATTAGTCTTGTTCATATACCCTCTCATTTTAGTCTACTTAAGGCACTTAATCATATCTTTAATAAAGAAAACCGGGAATTTAACCCAAGTACTACATACTTCAACTCTTTTAGAAGTGACTCTTTTTCATACATAAAATCTTTGGGCAATTGATGCATTAAAATCAATTTGTTTTTCATAAATCAAATCATTTGTCCTTACTTGTCTTACTTAGAGTAAACCTCTTTTCTTTAACCTTTTATAAAGCTAATAAATCAACTTCCCATAAAGTTGTTATATTAACCCTACACTTTAGTAAAATCACACTTTCCCCCTAACCAAGGGACTTATACATTCTTAAAACGAAACAAGTCTTTATATACTTAAAACAAGTAAGAATACCAAATCTTGACGCTCACCGTACTACATAGTTACATCTATTCATGCTCAAGAGATAGGAAAGCTCCACATACCTCTTCGGTCAATCCACTTGCTAAGTCCAACTACCGCAAGTAATATGTCAACCTATAATAACCATGATACGTTTATTAACCTCTAATTTCAATGTAGAAATAATCTAAGTTCAAAACCCCTAATTCTATGGAAAATTGGGCAGCATTTCCTTTGTTTCTACATACTTTGCCACCTTTCTCAAGGCCGAATTCAACATCCAAATGCCACATTTAAGGCTCAATAATCCAAACATATCAAAGGGGATTACACACCTAAACTTGGGTGTGTAAAATTCTGCCCCAAAAGGTACAACAATTCACTTAACAATTCTAAAGTAGTTTTTAGGCTACAACATGCTCATAATATCTTTTTAGTCAATTCTTTCATATCCAAACCACATTTCTTACATGCAAGGACTCTAAGTGCATTATTTACTACTACACATCCCTTCTTCTTCACATGCAACATTAATAACTAAACCACAAGAGAAGAAATGTTACCTTAAGCCTTAGCCAAACTTATTCCAACAACTTTGCTAGCCTCCTTTCCAAGAACACCACCACAATAACACCAACAAGCTAGCCACAAGCTTCCTTTTGTTCTTAACTTTTGATTTTTCTAGGCTTGAATTCCTCTTGGAATTTTAGAGAGAAGTGGGTGCTTAAGGTTATAGAGAGTGAGATATTGAAAGATGACCAAGTCTTGAAGACTTGGTCAATATAAGGCATGCAAGAAAATCAGATGGGGACACTTGTCACCCTCCCAAGGTCTTTTTAAAAGAGAAAATCAGATTTTCCTAAGTTTTTCCGCTGAATCCGCCTTGGCGCCGCTGCTCGACGGCAGCCATGGCGCTGAAACCTCTGCGGACTCTCGAACTTCCGCCGCGCTGTCTGGCGCCACGGCTGCAACTTCAGCGACCGCATTTCCGGCCGCCGCTGGCCGCTTTGCTCAAACGCATTTCGTCCGTCACAAGACCGAACTTGTAACTCCCATAACTTTCTACTCCGACGTCCTATCGACGAACGGTTGGTTGCGTTGGAATCTAGACTCAACGAACTACGCCCTAGGACTTTGAAACACTTAGGAACTCTCAATGTACCGGGTCATAACCCGCCTCAAAGTTGACTAAAACCCGTCCGAAACAATCCGTCAACTTATCTTTCGAAAATTTAAGTCTTACATGCTTTCGTACGCTCTCATACGTAGGTTCAGAACTACGGGGTATAACATTCTCTCCCCCCTTAGAAACATTCGTCCCGAATGTTCCTTCTAGGCTTACTCAAATCACCGTATCGACATAGACTCTCTTAACTTATTCTTTTGCAAATAAAGAAGCTCCATGAGCCACAACATTACTCAAGCATAATTGCTAAATCAAAACTAACAAGCAGGATAGTGGGTTACCTGGAGGTGTAGGGAATAAGTGAGGATACTTCTTCATCATATCATCCTCTGCTTCCCACGTCATTTCCTCCCTGTTCTCGTTCCGCCATAAGACCTTGACGGAAGCCACGTCTTTCGTCTGAAGTCGCCTAACCTGACGATCGAGTATCGCTATGGGACTCTCCTCATATGATAACTCCTCTGTCACCTGGACATCATGAATCGGGTGCACTCTAGATGGATCTCCAACACATTTCTGCAACATAGACACATGGAAAACTGGATGTACCGCCTCCAAATCGGACGGAAGATCTAACTCATAGACAACCTTGCCTATCCTACGGACAATCTGATACGGCCCAATGTACCTTGGGCTAAGTTTCCCTTTCTTCCCAAATCTCATCACGCCCTTCATGGGCGATACCTTTAGGAAAACCCAATCATCTATCTCAAATTCCAAGTGTCGACGCCGATGATCTGCATACGACTTTTATCGACTCTGAGCTGCCAACAACCGCTCCTGGATAAGCTTCACCTTATCCATCGTCACTGAACCAAGTCCGCCCGACTAATCGCATTTCTCCAACTTCAAACCAACCTATCGGTGACCTGCACTTCCTCCCATATAAGGCCTCATAAGGCGCCATCTGAATACTAGAGTGGTAGCTGTTGTTATAAGCAAACTCCACGAGAGGTAAATGATCCTCCCACTACCTCGAAATCAATAACACAAGCCCGCAAAGATATCCTCGTTGTCCGGATAGTGCGCTCGGCCCGTCCGATTGGCCTGGGATGAAATGCCAGATCGAGACTCACCTGTCCCTAACCCTTCTCGAAAGACCTCCAGAATTAGCCAGAAATCGGGCCCATCCGTCTGAAATAATCGATGCAGCACTCCGCGCCTTACAATCTCCCGATATACGCTTCAGATAATCCTCTACTAAAAAGTCGCCCCATCGGAAGAAATGGGCTTATTTCACACCACAACAATAACCCAAATGGAATCACGCTCTCGAGTGGTAGGTAATCCCGTAATAAAATCCATATTTACCACCTCCCACTTCCAAGTCGGAATATCAATAGCTCGCAATGACCACCGGCTTCGTGCTCAACCTTAACTCGCTGACACCGCATCGCGCTACGAACTCCGCAACATCCTCTTTAGCCATCCCACCAATACACGATCCGAGGTCATGATATAATGTTATACCCGTAGTTGCGGTATATATGTGAGGACGCACGTGCAGAGTACGCATGTAAATTTTGAAAAGAAAGAAAGATGTGAGTTTTTCACTAAAAGTTCCTGGTTATTTGTGAAGAAAAAGGTTCGTTAATAAGATTTGGATTCCCGATTTGGTATGTGGGCTTCTTAAATTATATTAGAATTTTGAGATTTTATTTTCTGAAATGGTCACGTGGGCCCACGGAGAAATTTACTGTGGGCCCACTTTGTTTTCGAGATTTTGGCCATTGTGATATTTTTGAAAGACGTTTTTGAGGGCCAATAGGAGGTGACACGTGTCACCCCGCCAGTGGCTTGGCCGAAATGACATTTGTGCACAACACCCATTGGAGTCGTTTTCGACTAAACGCTTACAGAATTTGCGGGCGGAAAATTCCGCTATGTCGCTTTGTATTTTTGGCGGATTTTTCCGAGAGACGAAACATTCGACCAACGGAGGGTGACATGTGTCACCTCACAACGGAAGACGCGCGACTGGCCGAATCCGGCGGGCAAGTTGGGCTTGATATTTGTGTAGATATTTGTGAGGGTTTTGGGCGAGTAGGTCTAGTGGTGCACTTGGCTTGATTCGCCTTACACTTGCCTTGCACATGGCTTGATCTCGCCATTGGTTGGCCTTTGGTTTTGCTATAAATACCCCCTTATGTTGATTAACTCTTCATCCACAAATGAAACCTTCCAAGCCTAAAATCCTCCCTCCTCTAGTGTTGAGTTCGCCCAACTCATCCCCTCTTTTGAGAGTCTCGCCGAGGCCTCCTCCCTCCCCTCATGGTGTCTTGCCATGGGTACCCCTAGCCTAGTTGTTTTCGTGATAATACCCTTGTTGTGGTATAGAAATACTCCCTAGTATTGTTATAATGCCCAAAATACCTTAGCCTTGTACCTTGTAGTATTCCAAAGATACCTCGTTACGTAGAGTCCGGGAATACTACCTTTTGTCCTTTTTAGTCTCAAACCGAAACCCTAAGGAAATCTTCATAGTTGGTCAAGTATTTGAGCAAGTTGGTTAGAACTTCTAAGGGTTGTTTGGAGTGGTTTGAGCGCACGGAATGAGCTAAACCTTGCTCAGGATCGACATTATAACTTGGATAATTTTGGGCTTATCGAGGTAATTATCTTGTCCTCTATTGTAATTGGAAATTACATGTTTTTTGAGTATATAGTTGAAGTATACTATATATGGAACTACTTAGTATTCGCAATGTCTTTTGACTTAAGCTCAAGAATAAAGAATCGAATCGAATCAGTATTTACATGGATCAGACAGAGACTTGTGTAGAATTGTACACGCCCGGTTAGACGTGTAAACCCCCAGTTGGCTTGGCAGCCTCGATAGAGGAGAGATTTACGCTTGCGGGAGGTGTCGAATTTTCTATGTAAAGATAAACTTATGTTTTTGGGTTAATAGACATTTGTGACCTTTATAGGTGAAAGTACTAAGAGTAGCGTATTCTACTCGAGGAGTGGAAAGCGGCTAGCGCGTTGTAGTACTTGGAGCATTTTGCTTATTGTCGATAAATCGTCGCGAGGTATGTGAACCTCTTCCTATCTTTTCTAGCATGATTGTTGTGAACTATGTAGTACGGTAGACGCATACGTGCTAAGTGATTTGGTTGGTTTAAAACATAGGGTGTTATAATAGCTTTATGGGAAGTTAGTTATAACGACCTTATGTAAGTGAAAATGGTTTATCGATGTTAGAAGTTAAGAGACTTGATCTTATAAGATAAGAGACTTAACTTATTTGTTTTAATGTGGATGTTTGTGTGAAACCTCATTCGTGAGTAATGAGTACTGGTTTTTAAAGGGATAATGTTTTACCGATTTCGAATCGTAATGTGTATCGACTGCACACCGCAAAGTTAATAAAAGGAAAATGTATTGAATAATGATGTGTTGTATTAAAACCAAGAGAAACCTCCATCCGCATGTAAGCTAAGATGAGACAAAATGATATTACATTTTCTAGATCATGGTCATTGTAATAAGATCGTTATAAACAAGAATAAACTACTCACATATATGACATATGTTACTCAATTGTTCAAAAAGGAATCAAGTGATTAAGTTTGGGAACTATGAAACCTTTTGAAAATGAGAAGTTGGAGTAATTGAAACTAGGCAAACCGAACTTAGGAAAAGAATGTTGGTACTTGATTTTAAAAGGAAAGTGTTCGTTTACTTAAAATGTGGGTTGGTCATTCTAATACTACGGTATCGGGTGACTTTGATAAAAGTAATGGATCTCTTTTACAAAATTTAACGACGTAGTACTTTAGGGCTAAAACCGGACTTTGGTATAAAATGAAAGTACTTTGTGTTGTTGTGAAACTTGCCTATGCTTGTTGTTATGAAGCTTGGCTATGCTTATGTGATAACCTTTGTTGTGCAAAGCGTTGTATTTCTGCGTTACCGCTCGATGGAGGTCGGTTGGTAGTTGAGAACTTACTTGGACGCGCTTGGCGACGAGAAATTCCACGGGTACGTTCCTGTTGATAGTATTATTGTTGTGCATCGCTATGGACATCTCGACACGATCGTGGCGAGCGCACGGTATGCTTCCATTTAGATTACCGCCTTGTTGTTTCCCTTCGACATACCGACACGATCGCGTAGCGCACTGCGGGTATGCGCCCATTTGGAATGTTGTCTTATATTTCCTTTGGACATACCGACACGACGCGTAGCGCGGGTATCGCGCCCATTTGGAATGTTGTCTTATATTTCCTTCGACATACCGACACGATGCGTAGCGCGGGTATGCTTCCATTTGGATTCTTTGTCTTGTTATTGAGGTCACATGGACATGTCTACACCGATGCAGGTCCGGCATGTGGCTGGGACCTGGTATTATTGTTGCATCATGGACATGTCTACACCGATGCAAGATTCGGTACGCGCCATAATGCGAACTCGATTGATGTGGTGGGCGTGAGACCCATAGTTATATCGAGTGATGATCGTTTTATGTTGTCGCGAATAGTTTGGTTATCATACATGTCTCGCTTTATATAGACTAGTATGATTTCATTTACTGATTGCATGCTTCACATACTTGGTACTGTTATCGACCTCCTTGGGCCGCGTTACGCCGCAGTAGGTACATCGATCGTGGATCCTCGCCATAGGATCACGATTCCAACATTCAAGCTCCGTTTCTCGGAGGCTTATCTTTTGGTAGGTGTTCCGAGTTGTAGGTTCTTGTACATTCTGTGGTATGGCGGGCCTGTCCGTCATAGTCATCAGATATATCTTAAGTGCAGTAATCTTGTTGTGGCGGTGGTTGTAAAAGGATTAAACTGCTCGTGTTTTATGTATATACCAAGGCAATCGCTTTTGGTTGGCTGTTTATTTATTATATCTCTTGTTAAATGACTCATGTTTTATGTTCCGCTGATTTTCTCGATGTATGTATCACTAGGGTGCCTGGTAAGGCACGAAGAACGCCCGGGCAGTCGTTACAAAAGTGGTATCGAGCGATTAATCCTCGGAAAGTGTCTGCACCGTGTCTAGTAGAGTCTTGATTATCGGTGTGTTGTGCACCACATCTATAATCGAGAGGCTATAGGACATTTAGGATTGGTTTCCATTCTTCTCATTCCGAGATCGTGCCTTAGAGTGTGTTGTAAGTTGTACCCTCCGACGTATCTCGTTTTTACCGCTTATGCCTCCGCTAAGGCAACCAGAGCCCGAAGAAGGCAAGCGGCGAGTGCGCTAGTGAGATACTGAGAGTACGAGCGCAGCCCGCACAAGACTCGAGGTTGTGCTTGACGGCGGGTTTCGCGACGCCAAAGACCAAAGAAGTTTAGAGTCGCGGTGGGCGATGAGACTACAAGACTGAGCCTCCGGTCCCAGCGATGGAGCGGAGACGGGTCACAAGAGATGGCCCGATTATTGGCGGTGGTTGTGGCGAGATATGACAGCCGGACGCAGCAGCCTGCCCGGTTCGACCAGATGGTTCACCCCGAGCAGATAGTTTGAGGCTACGGGACTTTCCGAGTTGTAGCCCGCCGAGTTTTATGGGTCGAGGCTCGAGGATGATCCGCAGGAGTTCATCCGGCGATTCTGACGATCACGCGGTGATCAAGGCTTGAAACCGAGTGCGTGACCTTTGTTCGCATCGGTGCGTGATACCGCGATCGATTGGTTTGATTCATGGGAGCTTTCGGGAGAGCATGCACTCCAGCAGTATGGGATGAGTTTTCGGGGCTTTCTCACGCACTTCTTGCCTCCGCGATGAGGGCACGCCGGCTGATTTTTGTTCTTGAGGCAGAGGCGACCGTCAGGAGTACAATGTCGAGTTCGATTCTTTGGCTCGATATGTCCCTGCGCTTAGTTGCAGATATGGAGGATAGGGTGCATCGCCACGCCGGGCTTGATGATTATATGGTGAGTCTTGTGCGGGTGTTTCTCTTCGGCATGGACATTGCCGCACGCAGCTCATGCACCAGGATGCGAGGCACGGAGGGTCGACGGAATGACTGGATCAGCGAAGAGGCCGTGACGGCAGGTCCTGGTGGCTTTCGAGGCGGACCGCCAAAGAAGAGCTAGTTATATACCCACCGCATGCAGTGGTCCTCCACCGTCTTCGTGAGCAGTCGTGGCTCGAGGTTCAGATTTTGGCAGAGCAGGGGTGTTAACCAGCTGAAGCCACCCCTACCTCGTTGTGACCATTATGGTAGACTCCATTTTGGAGAGTGTCGTGCTAGATTGGGAGTTTGTTTTGCATGCGGCCAGCAGGGCCATTTTGCGGTCGTCCGACCAAGGGAAGCGGATGTTACGACTTCACCTTCAGGATCGTGGCTGGTTCATCACCTTCTATACGCCTGCTGCAGTGTGCCTATGATTAGAGTGGAGCGGTAGCTTCAGGTATATCCTTAACCCTCTAGAGTTTTGGTATGCTTGTTATGATGATCTCATTATTGTGTGCTATGTACGGATAGCATTGTGATATGTGTGAGTTAGAATGCATGGTTAGTTGGACGGTTACGTATGAGGCATGGTAAGTGTGAACCTTAGACTATTTCACGAGACCTTAGAGGTAAGGTCGTCTTGAGTAAAAGATTCGCTTTATGTTTGACCTTTATAAGGGTGAGTAGTATCGTGGGATTTATTTGTGTGATAAGTCCGTGGGTAGTGTGAGACGGTAGTGGTAGCTTTCATGATGTGAATTAGTAAGATTGTTCGAATCGGGAACAAGAGTTTGGCGCGGGTCGGGTTTAGGACCATTTGCGGGTCAAACCGTAACCCGGTTTGGGGTGGGGCCAGTTCTGGGTGGTCCCGCCAGGTGGTAGGGTCACGAGGGTGCTAGGCCCGAGTTTAGACGACCATCGTATGAGTTTGTGGATGCGTTCGACCAGAATCGTTCGTGAAGGCCGGGAATGGCCTTAGGGGATATTACGGCTAGAGATGACCAAGTTTGGAGGTGGTGACTCCAAGGTTTTGGGAAGCAAGCGATGACTGAAGTGTGGTACGTATACTAGAAGAGTTCAAGTGTTCGAGAAGGGCACGACGAGTAAGGAAGGAAGATAACGTGTGTTATTTCGTGGCCAAGCTGTGGCGTTGACAACTTGTTAGAGGAACTTCATCGATATCCGTCTTGAGAAGGAACATTCGGGACGAATGTTTCTAAGGAGGGGAGAATGTTATACCCCGTAGTTTCAGGGTCTATATGTGAGGACGCACGGCGAGAGCACGTAAATTTTGAAAAGAAAGAAAGATGTGAGTTTTTCACGGAAAAGTTAGGTTATTTGTGAAGAAAAGGTTCGTTAATAAGAATTGGATTCCCAGTGATTTGGTATGTGGGCTTCTTAAATTATATTAGAATTTTGAGATTTTATTTTGGAAATGGTCACGTGGGCCCACGGGAGAAATTTACTGACTTTGTGGGCCCACTTTGTTTTGAGATTTTGGCCATTGTGGATATTTTTGAAAGACGTTTTGAGGGCCAATAGGAGGGTGACACGTGTCACCCCGCCAGTGGCTCGCCGAAATGACATTTGTGCACAACACCGGTTGAGTCGTTTTCGACGAAACGTTTTGCGTAACTGCGGGCGGAAAATTCGGCTATGTCGTTTTGTATTTTTGCGGATTTTTCCGAGAGACGAAACATTCGGACCAACGGGAGGGTGATACGTGTCACCTCACAATGGAAGACGTGCGACTGGCCGAATTGAGGGCAAGTTGGGCTTGATATTTGTGTAGATATTTGTGAGGGTTTTAGGAGTAGGGTCTAGGGTGCACTTGGCTTGATCTCGCCTTACACTTGCCTTGCACATGGCTTGATCTTGGCCATCGTTGGTTGGCCTTTGGTTTGCTATAAATACCCCTTTATGTTGATGAACTCTTCATCCACAAACGAAACCTTCCAAGCCTAAAATCCTCCCTCCTCTAGTGTTGAGTTCGTCCAACTCATCCCCTCTTTTGAGAGTCTTGCCGAGGCCTCCTCCTCCCCTTTGTGGTGTCTTGGTAGGGTACCCACTAGCCTAGTTGTTTCGTATAATACCCTTGTTGTGGTATAGAAATACTCCCCTAGTATTGTTATAATGCCCAAAATACCTTAGCCTTGTACCTTGTAGTATTCCAAAGATACCTCTTTACGTAGAGTCCGGAAATACTACCTTTTGTCCTTTTTAGTCTCAAACCGAAACCCTAAGGAAATCTTCATAGTTGGTTGAAGTATTTGAGTAGAAGTTGGTTAGAACTTCTAAGGGTTGTTTGGAGTGGTTTGGAGCGCACGGAGTGGAGCTAAACCTTGCTCAGGATCGACATTATAACTTGGATAATTTTGGGCTTATCGAGGTAATTATCTTGTCCCTCTATTGTAATTGGAAATTACATGTTTTTTTAGAGTATATAGTTGAAGTATACTATATATGGAACTACTTAGTATTCGGCAATGTCTTTTGACTTAAGCCTGAAGAATAAAGAACTGAATCAGTATTTACATAGGGTGTATCAGACAGAGACTTGTGTAGAATTGTACACGCCAGGTTAGGCGTGTAAACCCTGGTTGGCTTGGTAGCCGGCCTCGATAGAGGAGGAGATTTACGCTGTTGCGGGGGGGGAGGTGCTGCCGAATTTTCTATAGAAAGATAAAAACTTATGTTTTTGGGTTAATAGACGTTTGTGACCTTTATAGGTGAAAGTACTAAGAGTAGCGTATTCTACTCGAGGAGTGGAAAGGGCTAGCAAGGTTGTAGTACTTGGAGCATTTTGCTTATTGTCGATAAATCGTCGCGAGGTATGTGAACCTCTTCCTATCTTTTCTAGCATGATTGTTGTGAACTATGTAGTACGGTAGACGTACATGTGCTAAGTGATTTGGTTGGTTTAAAACATAGGGTGTTATAATAGCTTTATGGGAAGTTAGTTATAACGACCTTATGTAAGTGAAAATGGTTTACTGATGTTAGAAGTTAAGAGACTTGATCTTATAAGATAAGAGACTTAACTTATTTGTTTTAATGTGGATGTTTGTGTGAAACCTCATTCGTGAGTAATGAGTACTTGGTTTTAAAGGGATAATGTTTCCGATTTCGGGAATCGAATGTGTATCGACAGCACCACCGCGGCGTTAATAAAAGGAAAATGTATTGAATAATGATGTATTGTATTAAAAACCAAGAGAAACCTCCATCCGCATAGCTAAGATGAGACAAAATGATATTACATTTTCTAGATCATGGTCTTTGTAATAAGATCGTTATAAACAAGAATAAACTACTCACATATATGACATATGTTACTCAATTGTTCAAAAAGGAATCAAGTGATTAAGTTTGGGAACTATGAAACCTTTTGAAAATGAGAAGTTGGAGTAATTGAAACTAGCAAACCGAACTTAGGAAAAGAATGTTGGTACTTGATTTTAAAAGGAAAGTGTTCGTTTACTTAAAAATGTGGGTTGGTCATTCTAATACTACGGTATCGGGTGACTTTGATAAAAGTAATGGATCTCTTTTACAAAATTTAACGACGTAGTACTTTAGGCTAAAACCGGACTTTGGTATAAAATGAAAGTACTTTGTGTTGTTGTGAAACTTGCCTACGCTTGTTGTTATGAAGCTTGGCTATGCTTATTGTGATAACCTTTGTCAGGCAAAGCGTTGTATTTTTGTGTTACCGCTCTCGATGGAGGTCGGTTGATAGTTGAGAACTTACTTGGACGTGCGGCGACGGAGAAATTCCACGCACGCCTCGCTGATAGTATTATTGTTGTGCATCGCTATGGACATCTCCGACACGACGCGTAGCGCACGGGTATGCTTCCATTTAGATTACCGCTTGTTGTTTCCTTTGGACATATCGACACGACGCGTAGCGCACGTATGCGCCCATTTGGAATGTTGTCTTATATTTCCCTTCGACATACCGACACGACGCGTAGCGCTGCGGGTATGCGTCCATTTGGAATGTTGTCTTATATTTCCTTCGACATACCGACACGATGCGCGTAGCGCACGTATGCTTCCATTTGGATTCCGTCTTGTTGTTGAGGTCACATGGACATGTCTACACCGGCGCACTCCGGCATGTGCCACGAGAGACCTGGTATTATTGTTGCATCATGGACATGTCTACACCGATGCAAGATTCCGGGGCACGCGCCATAATGCGAACTCGATTGATGTGGTGGGCGTGAGACCCATAGTTATATTGGAGTGATGATCGCTTTATGTTGTGAATCGTAGTTTGGTTATCATACATGTCTCCCGCTTTATATAGACTAGTATGATTTCATTTACGTGATTGCATGCCACATACTTGGTACTGTTATCGACCTCCTTCGGCCGCGTCACGCCGCAGTAGAGGTACATCGATCGTGGATCCTCGCCATAGGATCACATTCAACAGATTTGAAGCTCCGTTTCTCCGAGGCTTATCTTTTGCAGTGTTCCACGAGTTGTAGGTTCTTGTACATTGAGGTATGGCGGGGCCACGTCCCGTCATAGTCATCAGTATATCTTAGAGTCTGTAGTAATGCAGGCGGGGTTGTAAAGGATTAAACTGCTCGTGTTTTATGTATATACTGAAGGCAATCGCTTTGGTTGGCTCGTTATTTATTATATCTCTTGTTAAATGACTCATGTTTTATGTTCCGCTGATTTTCTCTGATGTATGTATCACTAGGGTGCCCAGGGTAAGGCACCAGTAACGGGCCCCGGAACGGGTCGTTACAATACATCTTAGTCGACCCCGGATGAATAGAATAACGAGCACTGTGTGCCTCCCCCAGAATCTGCTGACGAAGTCCTGTCACATCGGGAACACACAACCGGCCCTCAAATCTTAGCACCCCATCGTGCTACTCAAACACTCTCTTTCTCGAACAATGCATCTCGATACCGGACCATAATCGGATCCTCATATTGTCGCCTCTTCACCTCCTCGACGATGGAAAACTCGGCAACCTCTCGAACCCGAACTCCATCACTATCAGAATCAACCAAACGAACCCCAAGGCTCGCTAGCTGATGTAACTCTCGGACCATATCTCTCTTCTGCCGTCAGACATCGCATGACTACCCATCGACCGCGACTGGGGCATCTGCAACTACATTGGCCTTCCCTGAGTGGTATAGAATATCAACATCGTAATCCTTAAGTAGCTCCAACCACCGTCTCTGTCGCAAGTTCAGCTCCCTCTGGCTGAAGATATACTGGAGACTCTTGTGGTCTGTGTAAATGTCCACATGAACTCCATATAAATAATGTCTCCAGATCTTCAAGGCATGAATCATCCGCCACTCCAAGTCATGTGTGAGATAGTTCTTCTCATGCTTTCTAAGCTGTCGAGATGCATAAGCTATAACTCTGTCGTGCTGCATCAGCACGCACCCAAGCCCGACACCTGACGCATCACAATAAACCACATATCCATCTAAACCTCCGGAAGAGTAAGAACCAAGGCGATCGTCCAATTTCTCCTTTAACAACCGAAACTTTCTCACAAGTATCCGTCCACCGGAACATAGCTGCCTTCTGAGTCAGCTTAGTCAAAGGTGCTGAAATAGAAGCAAACTTCTCCACAAACCTCCGATAATAACCTACAAGGCCCAAAGCCGCGACTCTCCGCTTGTAGTGGTCCGCCAAGTCTGATCGCCTCAATCTTCGCCAGATCAACCCGAATACCATCGCCCGATAATATGCCCTAAGAAAGCCATCAAGCTAACGAACTCGCACTTTGAGAACTTGGCATACAACCGCGGTCTCGGAGGACTCGAATACTTTCTCAAATGACCAGATGCTCGCTCAGGCGCGAATACACCAAGATATCATCAATAAACACTATAACGAACATATCCAAGAATGGCTCGAACACCCTATTCATCAAATCCATGAATATCGGGCCAAGGCTTGGTCAACCCGAAGACATTACCTCAACTCATAGTGCCCATACCGGTCCCGAATGCGATTTTGGGATATCTATCTCTAACTCGCACTGATGATAACTGCACCGTAGGTCTATTTTGGAAAAACACCTTGCACCGCAATCGGTCAAACAAATCATCAATCCCGGGAGGGATATCTTCTTGATAGTTACCTTGTTCACCGTCAGAATCAATACACATACGCAGCTGGCCCCATCCTTCTTCTTCTTTACAAATAACACCGGCGCTCCCAAGGAGAAACACTTGGCCTAATAAAGCCTTTCTCCAAAGAAATCTTTCACCGGTCCTTCAATTCCTTCAACTCGGCGGTGCCATCCTGTATGGCGGAATAGATATCGGTCGAGTGTCCGCGCCAAATCAATGCAAAACTCAATCTCCTCTGGAGGATACCCTAAGCTCGTCCGAATACGTCTGAAACTCTCTAACGGCCGAATCGATCAAGGTCAGATCTCACCTCGATGTCGAATACCGAACCAAATGATATATGTACCCTTTCCGCACCATCTTCCTGGCCTTGAGGTAAGAAATAAACTTACCCCGGCGATGCAGATTCCCTTCCACTGGCACCGGCCACGAAACCGAACCGAACTAATCTCTCTCTACAATCGACATGGGCATAGCAAGACGCTAGCCAATCCATACCCATAATCACATCAAAGTCACATATCCAACTCTATCAAGTCGCCAGAGTCCGACGATCGCCTATAGTCACTGGGCAAGCCTTATATACCCGCTCAGCTATCACTGAATCACCTACTGGTGTAGCCACCTCAAAAGGTCTTATGGACTCGGGCTCTATCCCTATTCTACTAGAAATATGAGGAGATATATAGGACAAGGTAGAACCTGGATCTATCAAAGCATATACATCACAGCAAGAAACCAATAATGTCGTGACGACATCCGCGACGCCTCACGATCTCGCTTACCGACATAGCATATATGCGCTCGAGGACCGCTAGAATCGAACCCTACCACGCCCCGCCGCCCATAAGTACCTCGCCTCCGGCGCTCGACCATCGAAGATGAAGATCCAAAGCCCGACCGACGCACAACTGAACGCCCCGCCGCTGGCGACGGACAATCCTTCGACGTGGCCCCGCCGCCACAAGAGTAACACGCCTCAACCCATACGACACTCGCCGGATGAGACCTACCGCATCGAACGCACCGGCAGGTAGGTGGTCTCGACGTGACGGCCTCGCCTCCTCGAAACTCGAAGTCTCCGAGCCCGACCGCCTCGAATAACCCGGCCGATCGTAACTCGCCGGAAATCGAAGGAGCACTGCGCCTTGGCCGGAATGTGGACCTAGTTCGCTGCTGAGGCCGCCTCGAAAACCGCCCCGAGACCTCGCTGTCGCCTCTTGGCCGCCCAAATCTAATCGATCCCGCTCTCTCTCAATCCTCGCTGCACGCTGCATCTCCGCAATATCCATCCTCGGTGAAGAGCCACCCCAAGCATGCAGAATCATATGACGGCTAACCCCATCACATATCGATGAACCACGCTCGCCATGTCGCTACAATGGTGTGCGATATTCGCCAAGGAGTCAAACTCGTGTCAGACTTCCCGATAGTCCTCCGCCCCGCCTCAAGGTCAAGAATCTATCTACCCGGCTCTCCTCATCTCGTGAGGCAAGAAGTGGTCTAGGAATGCCTCTGTGAACTCCTCCCAAATAGCTGGAAGAGCATCCTCACCTCTCGACAACACCCATGACTCAAACCAGTTCAACGCAATATCGCGTAACCGGTAAGAAACTAGTATAACAGACTCAGTCTCCGATGCCCTAAGCACCTGCATGGTCCGTCAGAATCGCCGGACAAACTCGCGATCCTCCTCAAATCTCGAACCATAGAACTCGTGGGTGACAACCCAGAAATCCGAATCAGTAATCGTCGGCTTGGTGGTCGCCGCCGCTCTGTCGGCCGCTCGCCACTATGCTTTGGCCAAGAATCAACTGCTCTCGTAATCTCGTACTCGCACCGATCGTGGATCGAGGCTCGTACCGCGGTCTCGATGAGCCGCTCACGCCTCGAAATCTGCTGAGGCTGGCGACGACGTGGAACTCGCCGCTCTAAACATCATCTCTGGTAAGGACTGGGCCTGTGCCCTCGTGACTCTCCGTGTCCCACTAGCAGCTCCCTCGGCTGCCTTGCCCTTCTGGGCCGCGGTTGCCTTGCGTGGAGGCATAACTGATACATAAAGGAAAACATCAGAGGAGGCTCAACCTATAGCTCAGCTCTATTGCACGATCTTAGAGTGAAAGAATGGAAACCAATCTTAAATATCCTGCAGCCTCCTGATTATAGATGTGGTGCACGACACACCGATAATCAAGACACTACTAGACACGGTCTGTGGACATTTTCCGAGGACTAACTGCTTTGATACCACTTTTGTCACGACCCGACCCCGGGGCCGCGACTAGTACCCTACCGGGGTACCCTGTCAGGTATACATCAGAGAATAGCAGCGGAACATACATAACACATAACTTATAAAAAGGGTAAACATCACTGGCCAGCCGATAAGGATGCCTTCCATAAAACATACTTAACCAAAAGTATAAAAGTACAACTTGTTCTTATAACCCAAAACATATATGTGACCACAGACCTCTAAAGATAACAACTGTGGCGGGACAGGGCCCCGCCATACCCCTGAATGTACAAAATACCTATAGCATCGGGGAATATCCGTACCAATAAACAAGCTTCCGAGGAATGGAGCTTCGACAGGAGCGGTGATCCTAAGAACGAGGATCCACACCGCTACCCTTACCTGCGCAGATTTAACGCAGCCCAGGAAGGGGTCGACACAATATGTACCAAGTATGTAAAGCTGGAAAATATTGTAATAATGATATCATAAGTCTAAAAGTAAGCTGGAGTCATGGAAGACAAACAAAATACCTTTTACTGTGCCTTACTAACAATGAGAGTGACAAGTGTATATAATACTGCATAAAATAGGGGCCTCATGATCAAAACAGGTACTCGCCTAGTATCAATAAACACCCCTACTCCCGACTATTTCACCCGTAGTCCTGTGGACCCGCATGAGGTATTCTCGTGATAGTCAGACTACCGCACGTGGACTATTTCACCCGCATAAGCCCATAAGGACTCGCATGAGGTATTCCTCGCATCGTGGGTAGCAAATCCACGGAACAGGTGGTATAACGATCTTGGGGACTTACCCCTCAGATATACTCTTACCCTGAAGCAGATGGTATAACGATCTTGGGGCTTACCCCTCAGATATACTCTTACACTGAAGCAGACGGTATAACGATCTTGAGGCTTGCCCCTCAGATATACTCTTACACTGAAGAAGGTGGTATGACGATCTTGGGGCTTTCCCCTCAGACATACTCTTACCTTGGAGAAGGTGGTATAACGATCTTGGGGCTTGCCCCTCAGATATACTCTTACCCTAGCTCAAACTGTCATCATATCATAATCATAAATAAGTTAAGAAAACTTATAACTTCTTATTAGTCTTGTTCATATACCCTCTCATTTTAGTCTACTTAAGGCACTTAATCATATCTTTAATAAAAGAAAACCGGGAATTTAACCCAAGTACTACATACTTCAACTCTTTTAGAAGTGACTCTTTTTCATACATAAAATCTTTGGGAAATTGATGCCTTAAAATCAATTTGTCTTTCATAAATCAAATCATTTGTCCTTACTTGTCTTACTTAGAGTAAACCTCTTTTCTTTAACCTTTTATAAAGCTAATAAACCAACTTCCCATAAAGTTGTTATATTAACCCTACACTTTAGTAAAATCACACTTTCCCCCTAACCAAGGGACTTATACATTCTTAAAACGAAACAAGTCTTTATATACTTAAAACAAGTAAGAATACCAAATCTTGACGCTCACCGTACTACATAGTTACATCTATTCATGCTCAAGAGATAGGAAAGCTCCACATACCTCTTCGGTCAATCCACTTGCTAAGTCCAACTACCGCAAGTAATATGTCAACCTATAATAACCATGATACGTTTATTAACCTCTAATTTCAATGTAGAAATAATCTAAGTTCAAAACCCCTAATTCTATGGAAAATTGGGCAGCATTTCCTTTGTTTCTACATATTTTGCCACCTTTCTCAAGGCCGAATTCAATATCCAAATGCCACATTTAAGGCTCAATAATCCAAACATATCAAAGGGGATTACACACCTAAACTTGGGTGTGTAAAATTCTGCCCCAAAAGGTACAACAATTCACTTAACAATTCTAAAGTAGTTTTTAGGCTACAACATGCTCATAATATCTTTTTAGTCAATTCTTTCATATCCAAACCACATTTCTTACATGCAAGGGCTCTAAGTGCATTATTTACTACTACACATCCCTTCTTCTTCACATGCAACATTAATAACTAAACCACAAGAGAAGAAATGTTACCTTAAGCCTTAGCCAAACTTATTCCAACAACTTTGCTAGCCTCCTTTCCAAGAACACCACCACAATAACACCAACAAGCTAGCCACAAGCTTCCTTTTTGTTCTTAACTTTTCAGATTTTTCTTAGGCTTGAATTCCTCTTGGAATTTTAGAGAGAAGTGGGAGCTTAAGCTTAGAGAGAGAGAAATTGAAAGATGACCAAGTCTTCAAGACTTGGTCAATATAAGGCATGCAAGAAAAATCATATGGGGGGGGGGGGGGGACACTTGTCACCCTCCCATGACCTTTTTAAAAGAGAAAATCAGATTTTCCTAAGTTTTTCCGCCTGGAATCCCGCCTTGGCGCGCATGCCTGGCGCGGCTACTGAAACCTCTGACTTCGGAACTCCGGCCATGCCTGTTGTCCTGGCGCCACGGCGCTGCAACTTCAGCGACCCTCGATTTCCGCGCCGCGCTCGCCGCTTTGCTCAAACGCATTTCTGTCCGTCTCACAGACCGAACTTGTAACTCCCATAACTTTCTACTCCGACGTCCTATCGACGAACGGTTGGTTGCGTTGGAATCTAGACTCAACGAACTACGCCCTAGGCCTTTGAAACACTTAGGAATTCTCAATGTACCGGGTCATAACCCGCCTCAAAGTTGACTAAAACCCGTCCGAAACAATCCGTCAACTTATCTTTCGAAAATTTAAGTCTTACATGCTTTCGTACGCTCTCATACGTAGGGTCAAAACTACGGGGTATAACAGTTGCAAAGCTCTTTAAATTAGAAATAAATCTTCAAATTATAACGCTCCTTAAGGCACGAGCATAAACTGCATGTACACTCCTGACTCCTGGCCCGCAAGAGTATAAATTGTGCACGGTCCAAAAAAGGTCTGCTAGGTTGAAAATCTCGCAAGAGGCGTCCTAGGCAAAAGTTAGGACCAAATAAAGAAGAAAAAAAGTCTGCTAGGTTGAAAATCTCGCAAGAAGCGGCCTAGGAAAAAGTTAGGACACACAAAAAAATGCATTCTTCTGAACTATATGATGACTTGATCCTCTTCACCGAGGTACGTAGACCGCTTCATGAGTTGAAAAAAATGTACATCACTCTATGTGTTGTTTGAGTGGAGTATGATGAATGAAATCCGCCTGACCATACACATGCAAATCATATATTCAAGCATCCTTTCATTCAAATTTAGACCTTCACCAAATATCGGCGCTTCAATGGAGGCAAATCTCCATGGAAATAGGTGATGGGATGACTGTAATCTCTTAACAAGTTCTAAATCAACAAGTTGAAATCTTAAAATCCAACAAGTCTCCAAGTTGAAGTTTCAAATTCACCATGTCGGCAAGTTGAAGTCTTCAAATCCGCCAGTTTTCAAGTTGGAATTTCAAACCCACCATGTGGCAAGTTGAAGTCTGCAAAGTTCACCAAGTAAAGCTGAGGGTCTCTAATTTTCCAATCTTAAGGTGGACAAATTTGTTCCTTTACACCTTTAACTGGCCTTTTCGCGAATTCATCAATAAAAAGAGCTCTACTTGTGAGTCTCAAGGTGACGGAGACCATGTTAAACTCTTGCATCTTAAGCTGATGATTTCGTGTATACGTCATTGAAAGAGCCGATCCTCATGAACTTTGCGTGCTTAAGACCTAGGGGAAAAAAGGGAGAAAAGAAAGACGAAAAAAATGCAGAAGAAGAGAAAAAAGGTTGCCTCAGTGCTATGCCCTAGTCATGGTTGCGGACTTTGTTAATTGACAAACACAGGTGCATTGGATTTATATAGGCTTCGGAAGGTGGATGTTAAAAAAATATAATATCGATGTGGGATCATTTGTTAAAGGCGACAACTATTTCCGTGTGGACTTTGGTGGCTGGACACTTCCGTATCAAGTAAACATCAAGTAAAGCTCATTGATTCCTAATAGGATTTGACAAAAGTGAGCAATTAATCTATATATGATTTGCTTGGAAAGTGTGAACAAATGACATTCTGGATAGAAGACATTTGCAACGAAAAAAATACGTCGATGACCTTTATTAGTACTTCAAGACTGCTCTTTGAAGTAGATGTACTCCAACACGTCTTGAAGTACGGGGAATTTGTAGATGATGAAATTTTATTATATTTATATCCACAAGAAATTTGGATCATATTAAATATATTAGTCCAAATAAATAAATAAATTATTGGCTAATATAATTGGATTAGTTATTTAAGTCTAACAAATATGGATTTAATTAATAGTCCAATTCTCTTGGGCTACAAATGACGAGCCCACTTTGTCAAGCCCAAGATGTCATCTTCCATGATGCCCAAATTAGTGTCACGTGTCAAATGATTATCACGCCAAATCAAACGAAGGAGCCAATAGGATCATGTCATATGTCAAAATGATGCAGCATGCCTAGTCAAATCAAAGGCCAATGAAAATGCGCCATGTGTACAAGTGACATGTTCGACCAATCAAACATTGGCATGTCAACTTAAATCTGATTGGCCGAAGGAGTTCGTCCTTATCACAACTCCTCTATCCTACAACTATAAACAGGGGCCTCATAATTTAGAAAAGGCACCAAGAATTCCAACAAGAAGCCAGTGAGCTCGTGGATCAAACACCGCAGATTTCTCAGACAAAGATTTGAGATCAAGCTGCAAGCCCTTGAATCCAAGTGCAAGTCAAGATCAAGACCAATAAATTCAAGATCAAGCTCAAAAACTCTTGAATTCAAGTACAAGTCAAGATCAAATTCACCAATGTTAGATATACAAGGTATTCCGTGATATACACCTATTGTATATCACGGTATGTATCGGTTCAAAGGTTCAAAGGGAAGAGGCCCATCACGGGCAGTGTCCCAACATGAGTTTGAGTATAAGGCAAATATGTGGTTGGTGTATATTTATGTAATATTGTTGTATAATTAGTCTTGTACTCTTACCATAATTGTATGTCTCCAAATAGAATAGAGTTTTAGAAGTAGAATAGGAAAAAGATTTTCCTATTATGCAAATATGTAACTTGTATATATATACCCCTTTAATTAATAAGAATAATCAAGAAATTATTTCTTTCATGGTATCAAGAGTCTAGGTCTTAATTTCCTCCTCTCCACAGAATTTTCCAGCGGCCTCTCCCTCGGAAATCCGAGATGCATCATCGGAATTCCCTTTTTATGACGATGTCTTTGTTGTTTCAAAAGTCTAGGACTCAAATACTTCCGCTCCTCTCCCAAAGAAAATCAGAAATTCCTTTTGTTCTTTCTCGGTTTCATCAAACCTGAGAGCACATCCCTTTCCAAATTTTGTTTTTCTTGTCAAAAACAAATTACTTGTTCTATTCACTATGACAGATAAGAACATGTTTCATCCGGCCCTAACAATTTTTAACATCAAGAGCGTTCTTCCTATTGTTCTTGACTTAGAAAACGTTCAATATGGGACGTGGGCAGAGTTGTTCAAAATTCATGCACTAGCACATTAAGTCCTCCATCACATAATCCCTCCGGCTCCTGGTACGGAGGGTGTGCCCACCAAGGAGGAAGATCCTAAATTATGGATTACTCTTAATGCTAAGGTTCTCCAGTGGATTTATGTCACTATCTCCCTCGACCTCTTACAAATCTAACTCTACAGCTATGAATGCTTAGAATTGATTGCGTTATATATTCCAGGATAAAACCATTCCCGCATTGTCACCCTTGAACAGGAATTTTCCCAAGTCTCTATGGAGGATTTTCCGAACGTTTCATCCTATTGCAAACGACTCAAAGAATTGGCGGGCCAACTTCGCAACGTGGGTGCTCCTGTTACCCATAGTCGTCTTGTTCTACCGATGGTTGCAGGCCTGTTTGAGGCCTATAACGACATTGCTTCGATACTTCATCAAAGTAATCCCCTATCGCAATTCTATCAAGCCCGCTCCATGCTTACTTTGGAAGAAGCCGGTTTGGTTAAGAAGACGGCTACCGGTACTAGCCCTGTAGTCATGATGACATCCTCCACAAATTCTCCAGGGTTCGTTGATTATTTGGGCCAAAACCGTGCTCATGGTGGCGGCAAAAATAATCGTAAAAACAACGACAAGAATCGTGGGCAAATGAGGCAGTTCCGGCGGAGCTAGCGGCGGCAGTGGGTCAACACCTAGCAGCGGGCCGTGACCCAACTAGTCCCAGCCTTGGCCCCTGGCGCCTGGACCAGTGGGAAGCAGCCCAACAACCACTTGTCCCAACTTCCGTCACCTGTTCCCAGTAAGTGGGCTGGCCAACCCAGTTTTCGGCCCACTTCCAGTAACACAGCCGGATCGAGGCAGCAAAAGGGGTGCTTGGGCCTCGGCCTCCGCAAGTTCATCATGCAGCGGGTCCCACTCCTACCGACATCGAAGCCGCGATGCACACGCTTGGATTGACTCAATCAGACTCGAATTAGTACATGGACGTTAGGCGCCACTACCCACATGACATCCGACCAAGGTACTCTCTCGTCTTATTCCAATTTATAGTAATCGTGGTATAATTATTGATAATGACAATTCGATTCCAATTCGTGGTTATGGTCATAGAACGTTGTCTCCCCCCATCCACCACTTGTCTTAAAATATATCCTTCATGCCCCTAAATTGATTAAAAATTTGGGATCTGTCCGTAAATTCACCACTGATAATTACGTTTCTATTGAATTTGATCCATTTGGGTTTTTTGTGAAGGATTTCAAGACGGGGAGCCCTCTCATGAGGTGTGATAGTAGGGGAGATCTTTATCCTATCACGCCAAGTTTCGGTTCCTCGAGTCCAACCGTGCCATCAAATTTTGCAGCTCTTGTTCCTTCCTTGTGGCATGCTCGTCTAGGTCATCCGGGATCGGCTATTTTATCTTTCTTAGATAGAAATAAGTTTATTTCATGTAAGGGTACGTGTAGTACTCAGAATTGTCAATCTTGTTCTATAGGAAAAAGTGTTAGGTTGCCATTTGTAGACTCGAATTCTCATACTTTAATGTCATTTGATATTATTCATAGCGATTTATGGACATCTCCCGTTCTCAGTTCTTTGGGTCATCGTTATTATGTTTTATTTTTGGATGATTACTCTAATTTTTTATGGACTTTTCCAATTGCGAAAAAATCTCAAGTTTTTTCCACCTTCTTAAAATTTAGAGAATTTATTAGAACCCAATACGAACGGGAAATTAAAAATATCCAATGTGATAATGGCAAGGAATATGATAATGGGGTGCTTCTGGATTTTTTTGCTAATAATGGGATCAATTTTCATTTTTCTTGTCCTCATATGTCTTCACAAAATGGGAAAGCCAAACGAAAAATTCGTACCATTAACAATATTGTCCGAACTCTATTGCTTCATGCTTCCGTACCCCCTACATTTTGGCATTATGGTCTACAAATGACTACATATCTTCTCAACATTGTTCCTATCAAAAGTTTGACGTATTCATCCCCTCTTCATATTTTATATAATAAGACTCTTTCGTTTTCACATCTTAGTGTCTTTGGGTGCTTGTGTTATCCGTTGTTTCCGTCCACCACAATTAACAAACTTCAGGCCCGTTCAACTCATTGTGTGTTTTTGGGTTATCCGTATAATCATCGTGGTTATAAATGTTTTGATTTATCATCTAATAAAATCATCATTAGTCGTCATGTTATTTTTTATGAATCCCAATTTTCATTTGCTAAGGTGAGTAATTCCGTGCCTAAGTTGTATACTTTTTTGGATGATGTTCTATCCCCGTATATTATTCACCATCTTTCGGAAGTGTCACACACCCCAAATCCACCTGGCCCATCGCTCATTGGTCCTCCGTCATCGAGACTTCTCGATTAGGTCGGTCATTGAGCCAACAATTACGCCCAGTTTCTAGCCTAGTTCGTTACTAGTTTCGGGTCCAGCACTGGCCCAGTCCCCGTGTTGGGCAGACCCATTGCCCGCTGTCCAGCCCGTCACGTATCTCAAAAATTCCCAACATTCATCCAATCCTCCATCGAGTCATAGATCAGCCACTCGTAGTCAACGGGATATTTTTAAATCAAAAAGATATTTTAATTTAAATTCTAATGTTCTTAAATCACCCTTACCCCGTAATCCTGTGTCTACTTTGAATGACCCGAATTGAAAAATTGCTATGACTGACGAATATAATGCTCTTATTGATAATAAGACGTGAGAGTTGGTGCCCCGTCCACCTGGTGTTAATATTATTCGGTCTATGTAAATTTTTGCTCATATGGTAATTCTGACGGTTCTTTTGCAAGGCATAAGGCTCGGCTTGTAGGTGATGATAATACTCAGCAGGTTGGTGTGGATTGTGGATAGACATTTAGCCCGGTGGTCAAACCGGCTACCATTCGCACTGTGCTCAGCTTGGCTCTTTCGAAAGCATGACTCATTCATCAGTTAGATGTGAAGAATGCTTTCTTACATGATGATCTCAAAGAGACAGTATATATGAATCAGCCGTTGGGGTTTAGGGATCCCAAATATCATCATCATGTATGTTTCCTTGTATGGGCTTAAGTAGTCCCCCGGGCGTGGTATAAGAGGTTTTCCGACTATGTTTTGACTTTTGGGTTCTTTCATAGCACGTCTGATAATTCATTGTTCATATATCGTCGTGGTTCTTCCTTGACTTATTTACTCTTATATGTGGATGATATTATTTTGACTATCTCTTCTGATGCGTTACGCCAGTCTATAATGACAATGCTCAGTTCTGAGTTTGCTATGAAAGACTTGAGGCCCTTGAATTACTTTTTGGGGATTGATGTGCTCAAGCGCAAAGAAGAAGCGGGAGCTACTATCGGTATTGGAAACGTACTTAGTTCCTTTCCTTTTAGGTGAGCTACCTTCGTTCCTCATTAATTCAAATCAAAGGTAGTTTCCTTGCTTACTTGTTAGAGTAAGGATTCACTCGTCATGCATGTGGGTTGTTCCTATCACAGATGAAGCAGCTGAGATCATTGAGATGGCTGGGATGTCATCCTGTAAGTCCACTTCCACTCCAGTTGATACTAAACCCAAGTTGGGTGCTGCGGCTAGCTCCCCATACAAAGATTCGACCCGCTACCGCAGTCTGGCTCTTCAGTATCTGCCTTTCACAAGACCAGATATTACATATACTGTACAACAAGTGTGTTTGTTTAAGCATGAGAACATGAATGCACTCAAACGCAGGGACATTTGACTATGACTTACATTTATATCCTTCATTGAAATATACACTTGTCCCGTATACGGATGCTGATTGGGGAGGATGTCCAGACACCGTACGATCTACGTCTGGCTATTGTATGTTTCTTGGTAATAACTTGGTCTCTTGATCTGCAAAGCGCCAGTCGACTTTATCACGTTCCAGTGCAGAGACCGAGTATCGAGGGGTAGCCAATGTGGTCCTTGAATCATGTTGGTTATGTAATCTTCTTTTAGAGCTTCATTGCCCTATTGAGAAAGCTACCTTGGTTTATTGTGATAATGTTAGTGCCATCTACCTTTCTGGTAATCCGGTTCAGCACCAGCGCACTAAACATATCGAGATGGGCATTCACTTTGTTCGAGAAAAGGTAGCTCGTGGACAAGTACGCGTCTGTCATGTCCATTCCAGGTATCAAATTGCTGACATCTTTACAAAGGGTCTTCCATCGGTTCTTTTTGAAGATTTTAGGGACAGTCTCAGCGTTCGAAGACCGCCCGCTATGACTGCGGGGGTGTGTTAGATACACACCTATTGTATATCACGGTATGTCTCGGTTCAAAGGTTCAAAGGGCAGAGGCCTATCACGGGCAGTGGCCCAACACGAGTTTGAGTATAAGGCAAATATATGGTTGGCGTATATTGATGTAATATTGTAGTATAATTAGTTTTGTACTCTTACCATAATTGTATAGTTAGTGTCAAAATAGAATAGTGTTTTAGAAGTAGAATAGGAAAAGAATTTTCCTATTATGCAAATATGTAACTTGTATATATATCATTTTCATTAATGAGAATAATCAAGAGATTATTTCTTTCAACCAAGTTCGAGATCAAGCTCAAAAGCCCTTGAATTATTATCGAAAAGACGAATCAGAGGATTCATAGATTGTAACACTCATATTTGAAATCAAATACTACGATTGTTGCGATATTTTTCAGTCTTGATTATTATTTTCTCGACGCGAATTTTATTGTCTACAGGTGGGTATTATTCTGGATCTTTAATTCTCATGATTGTCTTTTTGTTCAACGAATGCTTTTTTCTTCTGTTTATATATTGTTCTGCATTCACCGTAAGTGAAATTAGTTACTACTAAATGTGTTTATGTTTCTAGGTACTTATCGAATTTTGTCTAAGCATTACTTCAACACTTCCAAATGATAAAGCAGTAGATTTATATGTACTGGAACTGCTTTGCTCCCTTTTCACTCTTCTTGTCGAAATCTGATGAGCTCAGTATGTTATGTGTTATGGATAATTGGACATGTTCTAGAATGAACATCTCCTCAAGCATTTTCTTCTGCTCTGAGAACGTTAAACTTTTGGTAACCTTTTCAAATAAAATTTTCCTTTATTCCAAGTATTAATGTCATTCAAGTCATCTATTCAATGAACATGCAGTTCTGCCATCTAAGCAGTATTTCTAGTGGTATTAATGGTTTTTTACTTCTCTGATAGTGCTCTTTCCTGGAATATGCTTCTGATAAGTGTTTTTATGATATTAGACCAAGCCTTCGTAAGATTAAAATGCTCTTAATTAGGATCTATAACTTATTCTGGTCGCGATTGAGTGCGCAGGTTTTGTTTGGGACGACATTTCACAGTGGTGTAACTGCCACTGAGTTATACAATTCTCTGCTCTCTTCATTTTTTTGCAACAAACATATAGGTAGCAGTTTTATTTTTAGTCTTTACCTGCTTGTTTAACTGTGAGCGGATGGGCCAGATGCTTACTGCATACAAGAAATCCTCAAAGCAGTGGTCATCAACGTTCGATAAGTTAGTCCAAGGAGCAGCCTATGTTCCTATATATCCATTTCTGCTTACTACTTCGTTTTCCACAGAAAAAATAAATGGTGTCAAATACCAAATATATCTTACTGTGTATCTGCTTTGGGTTTTGTGATATTTCATTGTGATAGAAACCATAATATGATTTGTTAGCTTCCCTAGTTAGAGTTGAACTTTGTTCTTGCTGTGCATCCATTACCTTTTTATTTTATTTTTCAAAAATTTAATATTATCTTCCTATGTTCCCTCGAAAGGTTAAGAGCCCTGCCTATCACTCCAACTTTTCAATTGCAGATGAACCGTATAATCTTATATGATTAAATCCTCAAAACAGTCCTCTTAACTATTTTCTCCTCTGAGGTATACATCTGATTCTTTCTATGTATTAATTAGAGAGGGATGGTACTATTTTCTCCTGTCCTTTGCTGTACAACTGCATTCTTTAATATTCTCTCTCTTTGCTCCTCTTTATTCCCCCTTGAAGGATTACTATTACTGTGTACTTGGAAATCTTCAGATGTATTTAATACAGGGTCATCTTCTCTAAGGCATAGCCAGATCTAAGATATCCTTTTCAGAAATAACAGACTGTAATCATGAGAAAGATTGAAGGGGAGCCTTGGAGCAACGGTAAAGTTGTCTCCACATGACCTATAAATCACGGGTTCGAGCCGTGGAAGTAGCCACTAATGCTTGCATTAGGATAGGTTGTCTACATCACAACCTTTGGGGTGTGTCCCTTTCCCGGACCCTGCTAATGTGATGTTTTGTGCACTGGGCTGCCCTTTTAGTCATAACAGAGATTAGAAGTTACATTTCTATGCTGTGGGAATTTATTTTCCTCTGTTGTGGAGGCCATGACTTAGCAGAACGTATGGCCACAATTGGAGCGGACAATGTTTTTATATATGCTTGTAAAGTTGTAATTTGTAAACTTTTCCTGTTTATATATGCATTTTTATCTTACATTTGCTTATGAATAGGTTTCTCATTGCTTTACATTGAATATCAACGTTAGGGGCAGGAGATACAGAATGCTCGTAGCACAATTAATTATGTGGTTGTTGCAACTTTGAGGTTTTATTGTGATTCTAATTGGTTGTATAGTGAAAGCTAAACTCATTTAGAGTTGCCCAGAATTACTATCATTTTCTGTTCTTATGTGATGATCACACCCCTTGCGGTACGACTCTTTTCTGGATCATGCTAACGTAGGATGTTTTGTGCACCGAGCTGCCCTTTATGTGGTGATCAGTGTGCAGAATCTCTTTTGGTTGGTAGTATATTTACATTTTATGAATCCAGAAGACTGTACATAATAAAAACATTACATTTTCCATGCCATGTGATTGCATGTGAAGCAGTACAATTGAATTACAACTGTGGTCCTTATAGTGCAAATAAATGCACTCCTATAGTATATGATCATACTTCCAAAACACAGGTTCTGGTTTCATGCTGGTTTGGTCATGGCTGGGTTAATTTAAAGGAATTTTTCCATTTTTGGCCCGTTGGCCAAAATTAATACGAGCGGTAGCCAATATATATAAAACATATACAATAATTATGTATATTATATATAAATTTATATGTATATTTATACTTATTATACAAACATATACATTTGTCCGCTATTATCTTTACATCGGTCCTAAAAAGGTAATTATCCCTAATTTAAATGCCATTTGAGAAGGTAAAATGTTTTTCTCACCAAAGATTCATTTTTCTTCGTTCAATCTTTCACTTACTTTTGTTTAAAGGAAAAGAGCTCATTCTTGATATACTTTTCTATTTTTATTTCTAATTTCCCCTAATATACGTTTTAATTCATTTGCAACTCTCTAAAATGTGTTGAACTGCACAATGTCGGGTTTCTTTGGATTTGGTGTAGAATATACAAGAAAGCACAAAAAAAGAAGGAAAAAAAGCCAAGGATTCTCTTCTTGTCCTACATTGTTTGATCTCACTCCGTGGGGTAACACAGTATTCTGACAATTGTTTGGCAATCGTCATCTTGTTGAATCTTGCCACTGATGTGATTATACCTGCAATCTAAACTGGGTGAACACCAACATACACCAACATACACCAACATACACAGGCACTAGAGTTCAAACTAACATGCAAATGGAAGGAAAAGGCAATAGACAGAATAGAGGATAGAGGAGAAGAAGAAGAAGGCAAATAGGGTTTTCGCCTCTTTTACACTGAGAAGAAAGAATCGTACAATGCACACTTCTGTCTAGGTCATTACACTCGACCCCTTATTTACATAACAACAGAAAAGGGCTAAAGTTAATAAAGGGAAATGGGCTGCTAATGAAATTTCAGGTATTGGGCTCCTTAATGGGTGGCCTTAATATTTATTTTAACAGCTCCCAAAGTGGATCTTTGGAAGATGTTTAGCAATCCAAGCTTGGAACAAAGATGATGATGCTGACAACTATTCAGCCCTTTTGTGAGCAGATCTGCAGGCTGTTCTGTAATAGGAATATACTCAGTTTTCACCACTCCTTTCTGGATCTTTTCTCTTATGAAATGTAGATCAATCTCTATATGTTTAGTCATTTCATGAAAATGGGTTTCTTGCTATTTGTATAGGCGATTTCTTTGTCGATGTAGATTGTGATCGGTGTCAATGTTGAAGTCAATGTCTCCCAACAGTCCCACAATCCAAGTTATCTCAAGAATAATCTCGTGAGCTTCATGTCATTCGCGAGCTCACGAAGATAGTAGATCGCTTGGACTTCAGAAAAATGAGAGAATCACCCGATTTCACGGATAACTTTGTAATGGATATTAACGTATGTGGGCATGCGATCGATCGCATCACGAAGCGATTAGAGTATTCTGTTGACCACTAGACATAAGTACCCCTTTTCCTGGCTGATTCTTTAGATACCTTATTATTCTAAGTGCAACAGTTAGATGAGACTGCTTAGGTTGTTGTAGAAACTGACTGATAGTTTGAACACTGTATGCTATGTCTGGTATTGTAATAGTAAGGTAAAGTAATTTACCAATCAGTCTTTGGTAGATCCTAACATTGTCTAAAATTTCATCAGTATTATTTCCCTGAGTATTCTGCTGCTTAGCAGCTAGTTCATCATGTTCTTTAGTAGTCATCTTGGTATTAGAATCAGTAGGTGTGTTAATAGGCTTGGCCCCAGCAAGTCCTGATTCAGAAATCAGCTCCAATGCATATTTCCTTTGATGCATTAGGATCCATTTACTAGATCTAGTAAATTCAATTCCTAAGAAGTACCTTAATTCTCCTAGGTCTTTCATTTTGAACACATCTTGAAGGGACTGCTTTGTCTCTCTTAACAGCTTTACATTGTTCCCTGTAACTAACATGTCATCTACATATACCAGTATAATGATAATACTCTGACTGGTTTGTTTTATAAACAAGGAGTGATCATAGTGAGATTGTCTAAATTTCATTTGAACCAGAGCTTCTGTTAATTTAGAATTCCACTGTCTGGGTGCTTGTTTGAGCCCATACAGGGATTTATGTAGTCTGCATACATGTTTCCCCGACATCAATCCTTGTGGAAGATCCATATAAATTTCATCATACAGATCCCCTTGCAGAAAGGCATTATACACATCCATTTGATGAATGTGCCAGCCTTTAGAGGCTGCAATAGCTAAAACAGTCCTTACAGTGAGCATTTTTACTACAGGGGAGAAGGTTTCTTGATAGTCTATCCCTCTTGTTGTCAGATCCTTTAGCAACTAACCTAGATTTTAATCTTTCTATCTCACTGGACTCATTGTATTTTATTTTATAAATCCATTTACAACCTATCGGGTACTTTCTCGTAAGCGAGGAACAATTTTCCAAGTTTGATTTTCTTGTAAGGCCTTTATTTCAGCTTTCATGGCTTCCACCCATCTAGGATCTTTTGAGGCCTCATTATAGTTTTGTGGTTCTATTATTTCAGAAAAAGAAGTCAGAAAGGCCTGATATCTATTACTTAAGTGTTCATAGTGCATATAGTCCTGAATAGGATAGAGTACACTGTTAACATTGGGAGTGACAAAGTCTTTGAGCCAAATAGGAGGTTGTCTGGATCTACTATATTTTCTGATACTGACTGCATTTTCTGGTTGCTGTTGAATCTCAGAGATATTAGTGTTATTATCATCACAGTGAGGTGTTTTATCAGTAGTAGGAATGGCAACAGTAGGAATAACAGGTTGTGGTACACCATCAGGTTGGGTTATGTAGGTATTCTCCTCCAGACTTTTGAAAATAGGTACAGTGACTATATTGTTCTTAAAAGGATACTCTGTTTCCCTGAAGGTAACATCCCTACTAACAAGAATTACTTTAGCATTCAAGTCATACAAAATGTACCCTTTTTGAGTCTCTGAAAACCCCATCAAAACACAACATTTAACTCTAGATTGCAGCTTATCAGTGACAGTTAGGTCTTTAGCAAAGCACAGGCAGCCTATGGTTCTGATGTGACCTATGGAGGGTTTTTGTCTGTAAATGCTTTCATAGGGTGTCTTTCCAGTAATGGAAAAAGGCATTCTATTTATCAAGTACACTGCTGCTAGTACACATAGTCCCCAGAATTTGATAGGAATATTGGCTTGAAGTCTTATAGCTCTAGTTACCTCTAGTATGTGCCTATGTTTTCTTCCAGCTATGCCATTTTGTTGGGGTGTATAGGCACAGGATTTTTGATGTATTATCCCTAGCTTCTGAAAGAGGCTGCTACAAATATCATTAACAAACTCTGTCCCATTGTCAGTCATAATTACCTTAATGGTTTGTTTAAATTGAGTAGACACATAGCTAAGAAATTGCTTAATAACCACACAAGTGTCTGATTTTAATTTCAGCAGGTAGATCCAAGTCATTCTAGAATAGTCATCTACTATAGTTAAGAAATACTTTTTGCCATTATATGTTTCTGTCTTGTAAGGACCCCAAACATCCATATGCACCATATCAAATATAGAGTTACTACAAGTGTTGCTATTAGTAAAAGGTAATATATATTGCTTTGCACAGGGACACACATTACAAGTGCTTATTGTTTTAGCTATACTATCAACACTAGTACCAATTAATTGACTTAGTACTTTACTAGAGGTGTGGCCAAACCTTCTATGCCACAGATTTATATCAGCCTCTGCACTTTCTTTAGCTTGTACAGTTAGTGCTGACTGTATGGTTCCTGAAGCTAGTATATAGAGGCCATCATGAAGTTTACCAATCTCCTTCACCTTCCCACTGTAGAGATCCTGAAACAGGCAAAAATCAGGATAAAAAATAGCAGCACATTTTAATTCTCTAGTGAGCTGGGATACAGACAGTAGGTTGTGTTTAAAATCAGGAAGATATAAGACATTACTCAAGGTGCTTCTGGTAGACAGATTACTGGTACCAGTGTGAGTGACCTTGGCAGTTTCACCATTTGGTAAAAAAATATTTTTAGTGCTTGTAGTATTATCACTTAGTTTGGTTACTTTATCTAGCATACTAAAATCAGATACCATATGGTTTGTGGCACCTGTATCTATTATCCATTTCTTCTCTATATTAGCAACATGTAAAGCTTTGAGTTTAGTCATACCTGCAGTGTTAGCTAAATAATTGTCACCTTGAGAGTCAGTATTTACAGTAATCTGTCCTTTGTTCTGATTTAGCAGCATGAGTATCTGATTATATTGGTCATGTGAGAACGCTGGTGCTCCTCCAATTTTCAGATTGTTTCCATTCTTGTCGAATCACGATCCACGAGTGTTGTGTTCAACACCTCGATACATCATTGTTAGGCGTGTTCTTTTCTTTTGACACAAGCACAGTGGGTAACCAACTATTCTATAGCAAAATTCCTTTGTGTGTCCCCTCATTTTGCACACTTCACAAAATAGATTTGTGTTTCTTTTTAACTTTTCCTTAGCTGTAGTTCCTGTCTTGGAATACATGTCTGAGATGTTATTCTGTCCCATACTACTGGGCCCTACCCCAGGCAAACCTGCAGACTTAACACTTATGCCCTTTTGACTCTCATCACTAACAATCATAGAGTAGGCTTTGTTAACAGTGGGCAGTGGTGTCATGAGTAAAATCTGAGACCTAGCCTGCATATAGTTTTCATTTAGGCCCATGAGAAATTGGTACAACTTTTGTTTTTGTAAGTAGTTTGTGAAGTCTTTGGATGTAGGGCATGCACAGTTAGGGGGTGGCACTAAGGCCTGATATTCTACCCACAGGGTTTTTAGTTTGGTGAAGTATTCAGACACACTATTATTTCCTTGTGTTAGAGTGGCAATTTCCCTATGCAAGTCATAGGTTCTTGATTCATCTATCTTATCAAATCTTTCCCTCAAGTCTTCCCATACTTCAAGGGCTGATTCTGCATACAAAACCCCACTCAGTAGACTGCTGGACACTGCATTCATCAGCCATGCTTGGACAATAGCATTGACTCTGTCCCATTGGTCCCATAGTTCCATTTCATACTGATCCTTGACACACCTTCCATTCACAAACCCTAGTTTGTTTCTACCAAGCAAAACTATTTTCATGGATCTGCTCCATATAGTGTAATTTTCAGATCCCAAGAGTTGAAAAGATATTAAAGATGCTCCACTCACATCAGAAGCTTGGAGAAACAAGGGGTGGTTATGGTCAAGGACAAAGGTGACAGAGGATGTTGTGGGTAGTGTGTTACCCTCGGGAAGGGTTTTATGTGGAGAGTTGTCTCCAGAACTGTCACGACCCGAACCCGGACCCGTGACCGGTGCCTTAACCCGGGCACCCTAGTGACACAACATCAGAGAAAACCAGCGGAATGTAAACTCAAGATAAACAACCATAAGATATAGAATAGTCTAGCCCAAAATGGCTAACCCAAAAGTACATAAACCAAACAGTTACATCCTTAACGAACCAAGTTCTGACAAGACTACAGCCTCAGAATGAATAACACTATGACGGACGGGCCCCGTCATGCCTGAATGTACAAAATATCAACGACTCAGGGAGAACCATACCAAAAGTCGAGCCTCAGAAGAAATGGAGCTCACGACACTGAGTACAAGATCCTAGGAATGAGGATCTACCACCTTTCCTTACTGCGGCATGAACGGCCCGGAGAAGGGTCGACACAACGTATCAAGTATGTAAAGCGGAAAATCGTAGTAATATCATAAGTCAAAATATAATTTGGAGTTATAGACGAAAAATCGGTTTACCTTGCTGTGCCTTACTAACAATGAGAGTAACAAATGTATATATATATCTTGCATAAAAATAGGAAGCTCATGATCAAAGCAGGTACCTGCGTAGTAGTATCATTAAGCAATCCTACTCCCGGGACTATTGTTGACACGATTTTGACCTCTCGTCTACCATTAACTATAAAATTGCACTAATTTTTGTAAAATAATTTTTAGGGATTTTTATAATAAAATGCAGCGAATAAAACATAAATACGGGCATAAATAAATAATTTAATAATGGCATCGCATCTTACGTAGAATTTCAAGCACTTAGAGTCCCGCGTCCGCGTTAGTTGATTTCAGGCTCTGTCGTAATTCTTAAGTAAGTAATAAATACATAAAATAAATAATTTAGCAATGACGTCGTATCAAGTAACATAGTCGCGTTTAGAAATACGCAAGAGGATTTCATAATCATTTGTAATTTAAAAATCAATTTTAAAGCTTTAAACGATTCTTAAATATCATACTCGCATTTAGCATTTAAGTAATTTAATCTAGACTTAATTTTAATTTTTATTTAACTTCGCAATAATGCGATAATAAGATTTTAATAGCGCCGCGTTCTAGAGCATTAAGCATTAATTAAATAACACCCCCGCATTTATTTTATAACAATTAGATAATTTAATCACAATTAATTAATTACTTTGTCACTAATTAAAAGCCTAGAATTAAATAATTAAACACTACCTAATTAAATACCTAATTAAACTCTACCCTTAACTAACTACCCAGCCCTTAAATTCGCCCAAGACCCGCAGCCCACTTAAATTACCCCGCAGCCCACACCCAATACCCGTCGCCCCAGCCCACTCCTTTCCCCTTATCAGGTGGCCCATCGCCCAGCACTTCATTTCCCTTCCTTTACCCACAGACGCCCATCGTCTCTCTCCCTCACCACAAAGAAAACAAACCTAAGCCCAAACCTAGAAACGCAGCCGCACCTCGCACCTTCCCCTCCCCGTCACAACACCAGCACACCCCGGATTTCTCGCCTGAGAATCCGGGGCCTTTCCTTAACCACGTACACCCAGTCAACGTATCATTACCATAACCTGCACAAAATCGCACGAATCAGTAACAAATCAGAACCCATTTGAATCAGTAGCAAATCGATACGAATCACTTACCTTCCTTACCTGCACACACCCAAACCTTTATTTACTTACCATAAGCCAACTAGCAAAATCTTTCCAGAATCGAAAACTTACCATAACCAAATCGCACGAATCAGCACCAAATACTAGCCAAAATCGCACCTTAATTATTTACCAAGTTTAGAACCCGAGATGGAAACTATAAATTGAGTATTTTACACATGCAAAAGGGGACTGAATCAGAAAACGAGTAGTGAACACAAGTATAACACAGCATCCAGACCTTTAGCTTCACAAGAACAGGAGGTTTGGAACCCCTTTTTCTTTCAATTCCGGTCAAGAAATCAGCAAACAAACCTTGCCCCTTTATTTCGCATCGCAAAGCCAAAACCCGAGCGAGTCGACGACTTGAATCGCTGCCCTGGTTCGCTGCCCGGAGAAGGTAAAATCGAATCCTTCTCAGTTCATTTCGTATCGCTCTGTCTTTTGTGGTTAAACTTGTATTGGTTCATTTGTATTCGGTTCATCAAGGCATAAAGACGATGCTGGCCATCGTTACATTATTTGTTAATCTGTTCGCCGGATTATTGATGCCTAAATACGCTGAATCACATATTCCATGTCCCATTAGGCATTTGTTGTGTTCTATGTTAAACTCAGATTCTGCTCAGTCATTTTTATCTCTGTGTTCTTATGTTAAACGCGTGTTAATTTAGTTCCTTCATGTTGTCGTATTCATTAATGTATGAATATGGCATTGAATAAGTTTGCTTTAATTAGTATGGATGTATAATATCTAAATGTTAGCATACTGGTGTTGAGATGTGATGTATAACTTTTTAGTCGAATCTTGATTTAATCACTCAGTTGTGTGTTTATTTGTAAGTTTTAAAAATTTACATCATCATGTCCTGTGTAACTGCTGTGATGGTGGTTCGCTTAAATACATGTTGGTTTGATCTTATTAAGATTAATTGCCTGTCTAGTATCTTACGAAATAGATGAAGTAAGGAAATTAGTCCAAGTATTGAGACCATCCAACATGTTCTAATATGAATCAGTCTCAGTTGGTCTTTGGGTAAGAATAGCCTGGTTTGAATTCATTCATATACATTTGGTTAACAAGCTGAGTGTATGGAGTCACCTAAATACTTCTGTATGCTGGCTATGACTAAAAAGTTGATTACACTTATGCCTTTTCCTGTTAAGTGTAAACTGCCTCCATGCCAACATGCTAAATACTCTAAAATAATATTATACTTTGATTGTCAAGTTGCTTGCATGCCGTCTAATCTGTTCTAGTCTTAAAATTGTCACTATGATGGTTTGCAATGTCTATCAGTCTCCTCTGTACAATGAAAGAACAAGTGAGTTTGATTAAGAGCATTTGTATTAGCAGCCTGTCTGATGAAATCATATTTATTACAAATTAATTTTAGTCATATGATGCATATAGTTCAACTTGTAATCTTGTTTCTCTTCTACAAACATGTGTGGAGCAATGGAGGTAGTTAGGATAACTGAGGTCGCTTAAAAGTTTCAGAGAATGATGTCGTTAACTAATTTCATGCTTGTATGTTTACCCTGAGTAAAAAATGTAGTAAAACATGTAAAGATGTTCTCCCTTTTCTTTAGAATAACTGAACATGAAGAATGTTAGTATTCAGTTTTCCTTATCCCAACATGTAGCATTTTGAGCCTTCCTGCCTTTAACCATCATTTGTCAGAGTATGCACATAACTCTAGTATATGTACAACATATTTGAGAACTTATATACTGCAACATGTCTTCACGTATGTTGTGTGCTAACAAATTGGCTTTAATTATTGGGTTTGTCAAAGGCTATTGCTTCGTTTAAATCACACCGAAGCTGACTTTCAATTGAAAAAAAAAAAAAAAAATGCTTGTCTGTCTTCTTCCGTTTTTCCTTTCTCATCTGCCAAGTCCAGTGACTTCATTAGGGTCCATTTTCATACTGGGCCGCCGCTTATTGGGCTGGGCTTGATTGTTTCTTGGTCTGTTGTGTATGTTTGGCTCTGAATTACTGTCCAGAAGACCATTCATTTTAATTATCTGATTATGTGGGCCTACCTTCTTGTTCTCTATTCTATAACAAGAAAAATTGAAAAATTACGTCTTGGGCTGCTTCATATCTTTTGCGTGTTATTTGCATCTGAGGCCCAATATTTATATGAACAATCTCGAGATCTTCTTTGCTTGTATGCGCCTTTATTTTGGATTGTTATAGTCAAATTATATATATAGGTTTAAATTCACATGAATGTTTTTTTACTTGTATTATTTGATAAATTTGGACATATACTAATTCTTTATCTTCTCTTATTTTACATGGCACGCACCGAGCAACAAAGAGTCTCATACGAGACTCGTCGTGGCAAACGTAAAGGCATGCATATACATCCATCGAGTCCTCTTGGCCACTCTAGACAAACAAATAGGGCGGGGTCATCCGCGATCCCGCTCTTTTATCTCTTCCTTATCTTACTTTATTTGTTATTTGTAATTTATAACTTTGTAATCAATAGGAAACCAAGAGCAATTAGCATTTCGAACGCATAAGGGGAAGGTAATTTATAATTGGAAACACATTTCTACTTTGCGCGTCTTTTACGATTATTATATCTAAATTTTACCAAAGCAATCTAAATGATTTAACTTGCCTTATAAAATCAACAATTTGTTTCTTATTAAACCCATAATAATTGTCTTCCTAAACTCTCAATAAAAATTCATCTTAAACATTTTATACTACACGTAGGTTAAGCAAGATTAGTTTAGCTAGCAGTATACATAATTAGTCCATAAAGCACCTTAGCATACTTTAGCCTATTTCTAGCCCTTTAAAACCTTAGCATTTAGCACCTTTTGCACTTTTAGTATCTCTTGGCACTTTCATATTCTAGCACCCTTTCATACCTTTAGCACCTTCATTTTTAACACCCTTTTTAGCATTTTAAGCACCACGTTAATATTTAACACCCTTTACTTTTAAAATTAACCTCTTAGCACCTTTAAACATCTTCCAACATTTTAAAACCTTTTTAACTACTTAGCATTATTTTAACATTTAGCACTTTATTTTCTAACATTGCACTTTTCATAGATCTTTTACTTTGCATTTTTTTTAAAAAATAAAATAACTACCCTAGGTTTGGCAGGACAACCGCAAGTTAGCGGATCTTAGAGGGTGCCTAACCCCTTCCCTCTAGATTAATAAAGAACCCTTACCCAGAATCTCATTAAGTTTAGCAGACCATAAAAATGGAGTTAATGTTTTACTTCAAACTAGTTAAACATTTAGGTGTCCTAATTCACCCAATTAATTAGGTGGCGACTCCGCGAACCCTTAGCATTCTAGCAGCCCTTTTAAACTTTAGCACCCTTTGCAATTTTAGCATTCTTTTAAAACATTTTTAGCTTTGTTATTTATTTTCTAACCTTTTATTTGAGCAGGAGTTTAGAAAATAAAGCCGCGGCCGGAAAAGGGCGCGACAGAAATGGCGACTCCGCTGGGGATTTTAGGTTCTTAACCACAACAGATCTAGGATAATTATTTGGCAATTACTTTGGCATTTAATTTTTGTGTGTTGTATTTTGTTTTATTTATTTTTTGATTGCTACTCTTTCTTGCTTTCCTTAAAGCGACATTCCGCTCATATTTCTTCCACTGGAAAATTCACACAATCACACACTACATGCGAGTGCTGTTGGGTCGGCAAAATTCTTTCTTCAAAATCCAAATTTAGGAGAGTTGGTAATATCGTGGAGTGCGGTCTAACAGGTGGCGTAGCCTTCTCACTCGAGTTGTCCGCTCGGGAACCTTGCGTCTAGAAAAGCCAAATCTTAGCAACTTAGGATAGAGCTATACCACCCTTCATACTAAGTCATGCATGCATTTACCTTAGGTGGGTCGGTCCTTGGTATCGACACCACAATTAGGAGGCAGCCCAATTGTCGAAGGGTTTCGCGACCCAACGACCAACAACATATTATGTGCTACGTGATATTAATGGACGAATCCGAGCCCAACGTGACATGCTAACATTGGGAAATTTTTGCATTTTACTTCTGTTTATGTATAGGATGAGCAGTATTCCAATAATCCCGGAGGTCAGAATGGTAAGCGGTGTTCCGACAAAGCTAAAGGTTTGGTGGGAGAATTTCGGCAGCGATAAAATGATTATCGAAGCAAATTAGGTTGTCTCGGCTTTGTTTGACATCGCTCGGATCAACATATAGTTAGGGCCTTAATTCGGTTAGGATCGGATAAGCGGTGTTCGTGTTTGAGACTTCGAACTCACCCCCACGTTGGAGGAGATCAACTACTTCACGAGCCTAGCTTACCAAGACAGAGGGCAAATCATCCCTTATAATCAATCTGGAAAGAGATTCTTGCATTACATGGGCCTAAAAAACACAAAGGAACTCCGTTGCTTCGAGAACAATTGGGTTTCCCTAGATTATCTGTACGAGAGATATGGTCGCCAAGATAGCTATCAGTCATTCCGAAAGGAGTTTTCTTGCAGTTTGGGACAATGGAAAACTAGACGACATACCGCATTCACCGTTGCTCTATTAGGCACTCTAGTGTTTCCCGCGAACATGGGCGGATCGATCTTGCATATGTTCGTGACCGGATGGTTTTGAAGGCATTAATGGCACGCAACTTACTTTGGTTCCCGTGATTCTAAGCGAGATATTTGAGCTCTAGGAAAATGCAAGCGAAGAAACCAATTTCTTGAGGATGCAATCTCATCTTACGGATGTGGGCGTGGAACACTTTTATCGATCGAATATGATGACATTTGTTTTAGCAATGATTATAGGATTGTAAGTTTTACGGCGGGATGAAGCGGTTTGTTTCACCCGTCGGTACTAGAGATTGGTATGAATTTACGGCATCCACTAGCAACCAAGTGCAATGGAGGTACCAGCTGCTATCCCGTATCAACAAAGCCTATGTAAGGAGCAAGGGCGTTATTACATCGAGCTCATCGGATTAAGGGACTTGACCATATGCTCGTTGCGTGTACTCGCGATTTGGTCAAGAAACGAGTAATCCGCTCCAATCAGACATGAAGGATTCAGAGGTCGCGTTTGGGGCAAATTGCACTTTCCCCAGAAAGAAGCAAATCCTTGAAGAATGGAACAACGTTGAGAAAATAGATGTCAAATACGAGCAAGCAGGAGTGCGCTGAATCATGCGTGGTTGAAGGAAGATTGTAGCGATCCAAGCCCCAAGGCAAGCAAGGTTTGAGGATATCGACATGACCAATTGGGTAAAAGTGTGCAGTTAGGGAACAACACGTTCCCACGAGAGGTGGGACCAACTTCAAAACATCATGCAATATTTGAAAGATGCGAGGAAGCGGGGCCTAGCAACACCACTTGCGTTCGCGGCACAATATAGCATTAGGAATAGATCTTTAGTTTTAACATTTCATTGTTGCAATTTAATTATTTTTTAGTCCCAATAAAAGCATTTCTCCGATGGCTCGGACCAATCCATCATTATCGCATATATGTCGTTTAGGCCTACCTGCAGCACAAAGAGGCCCCATGCATATTAGGAAGCGTTTGGATGTGTTGTGTGCAATATATCCGCTACATAATTGCAAATTATGTTCTTATGCTAACTTATTTGTTTGTTGCATTTTAGAAAGATTTATCATCTTCCCCAAAGGTCGGTTCGTATTTGACTCAACAATGTCGGAGCATCCACACTTCACGAGATCGAGGCAAGAAATGGCGATATGGTAGCTCGGGCGTCTGGCGAATGGTTTAGGAATTGTTCTGTCGGTAAGCGAAACTTGAAGGAGGAATATCACGATCGGGAAGAATGTATTGCTCATTCTTGCAACAATTCGCGATATGCGAGTTGAGATGGAGAGGCTACGGAATCGACCAACCTATCCATCGGTTTGAATACCACATGCGAGCAAAGGGCCACTATCTCGCGAACCACCCGGATCGACCTCCACCACCATATCCCCAAAACTCCCCACAAAGGCGCGATTCGACCCAATCGCCCGCGCGCCAATCATCAACCTCGCCTTCAAATGATCCTCCTGCGCCCATGTACCTCGCCTCCGCCTACTCACTTCACCATAATCAGCCCTGTCGCCAAGCCAACCAATGCCCACGCACCATACCCACTACCACCAAGAAACCACGGCGGCTAACTTACACTGCGAAACCCAACCTTTACCGTCCGCCCGCTGAAGTGGATCATTCTGAAGAAATGGAAAGGAAGTCAGAGCCAAAATGGGCGATGGCGTGGCAGAGATTCACGACTGAAAGAAGCGGTTCGTGGCATGCGATCGGATAAAGGTCACGAAGGACTAGATTATGAAGATCTTTGCATCGTCGGATGTGGAAGCGCGATGGGATATAAGGTGCGAAGTTCGATTTATTTGATGGGAAGGAAATCCTCGTGCACTTGAGATCATATTGCGACAAGTTAATCGGGGTAGGAAGAACCAGTGGTCATCGTGAAGTTGTTCATTCGAAGCTTACGGCGAGGCAATAGATTGGTACACTAGCGAGATCGCGTAAATGGCATAGTTGGAATCGTTGGCCCAAGACTTTGTGGGCGGTTCGGATTCAACACGAAACCGGTGTGGGCGAGTTCTATCTAATGAAGTTGGAAAAGAAATCTACGGAGACTTTCGAAGTACGCCGTGAGGTGGCGTTCGGAGGCGACAAAGGTACAACCACCCGTGGTGGAGAGTGAGATGACCACACTATTTGTACAATCTTTGAAGGATGCAACCTATTATGAGCGGATGATAAGCGTCGTCGGGCGAAATTTTGCGAGGTCGTCGAATGGGTGACCGTAGAAGAAGGTATTAAAGCGGCGGGATTACGAATGCGGCGCATTGCGAGCAACGATAAAGCGATTGATCGAGGGCGATCGGGTACTTGAGGAAGAAGAGAGCGATTTCCCCTTCCATGTTTGCACAAGCGCAAACGAAGCATTCATAACATACGAACCCACTATCAAACCCCATACTACCACGCGGCCAAAACTTCACCTCACTATACACCTACCCCAAACCGGCTACCACACGGCCCATATAACGCTTCCCAAGCACCCGTTTATCGGCCCGCATCAACCCGCCCATCAAGCCCGCCAACAACATAGAGCACCCAATGCGCGGACGAATCACAATTTTGAAGGAAGACCATCGAACCCGCGCTGGTGAACCCATACCGGATATACGAAAGCTGCGAGTGCGGGTTTGATCCAACCAATTCGGGGAGGATTCTAGCCCTATCCCAAGATGGTATGATGAGAATAAGCGTTGTGCGTATCACTCGATAGCCAGGCATGACGGAAGTTGCTACACCTCGGGGACAAAATCGAAGAATTGATCAAAGAATGAGTAATTGGTGAAGGATCACGCTGACGTGCATGATAATCCCTTGCCAAACCACGGCAACGCCAATGTGCACTTGATAACCCTAGATGAGAATACAATTTGGAGGAACCATCCGTCGGTTCGAAGTGAGGAAGAGTCGAACATACGCTTCGTCGCCCCGCCACCAATCCTCGAAAGAAAGCGATTTGAGTTGGAAAGGCACCGCCGAGACATAAAGGTTCAATCACGATTGTTCAGCGCCGGAAGGGCCACCGATCAAGATGGATCGCGAGAGAAAGTGGGAAGCGGGTCATGAAAGTCACCGTGCAGGTATAACCAGTCGAGGTATTACACACCTATAGAGGCAGCCAAGGAGGCACCGCAGAAGCGTGTGAGAGGTGAAGTCGAGGAGTTTTGGAGGAAGATGCCCACTAAAGAATATTCCGTCGTAGAAGCGATTAAAGAAGACCTCGTAGCGTATTTCTCTACTTTCATTGTTAATGCATTACGCCTCGCACGGGTGCATTGATGGAGGTGTTGAGGATGCATACGTTCGGAGGGTACAACAGACGGGAACTTGGCGACTTTGGTCGGACAGTACTAGAGGCGCAGAATCACCTTTCACGATGATGAGTTACGTGAGGCGTCGGACACAACCTTGCACCGAATATCACCATCCAAGTCGCGAGACAAGATTGTTTCAACGATCTTTGATTGATGGAGGCTCGGCCAACATTTGTCCCATAGCGACCTCGTTGAAATTGAGGGCGACGTAAGAAAATTCGTGAAAGTCATATCGAGTCAAAGGTTTCGACGAGTCCATAGAAGTCGAAGGCGTGATGGACCTCACATCGCGGATCGGACTGCGAATTCGTTGTGGAATTTCAAATCTGGATATTGCTACATGTTACAACTTTGTTGATAGGAAGGCCGTGGATCCATGAGGCTGGTGCAGTCCCGTCCACCTTGCATCAGTGCCTGAAGTTTATATGGAATCACAGTGAAGTGGTAGTATTTGTAGATAAAAGTGGGAACATCAACACTGATTATGCAATCCTGTCATAGAAAGGCGTGAAACGATCGGATAGTTGATTTTCATATTAATGAGATCAAGAGAGCAAGTAGAGTCCGGCCGCTGCTGCCACGTTCTCTCAAATGGTGGCCAGGAAATGCTAAGAAATGAATCACGAGCGTGAGAGGTCTTGGAGTCGGTATGAAGGGGATCACGAGCCTATCGGTTGTTCGGGAAGAGAGACACTTTTGGTTTGGGGTACGACCTACTTGAAGGATTTGGTGACCACGAACCTCCGGAAGAAGGATACGTTCCGCACTGCGCCCATTCCGCCTCGAGTCGATCGTTCGTCAAAGCCTACACCATCAGGATCCGAGAGAAGATGACCGGATGATCTTGCGGTAGGGTTCGAGAATCTGTTCATAGGTGATGATGAGGCGATTGTTGCATGATCGCAGGAGATCACGCGAGGAGCTCGCCATTTGGGATGCAGGCATGGATCTGACTGAATAATTGGACTTGCACCCCTGTCCTGACCGTCCGAGAAACTTGGTAGAATTTATGATTAGTTCTAGCAGTGTGACCTTTTTATCTAGAAAGAAAACAGACACGCATTTATGATTCTTAATATGTTTTTAATCTCGCAATTTTACTTTCGTCATAAATTCGGGACATTTTTGCGACTTTTAAACGATTTTGTTTGTGTTAAAATTAAATTCTTTAAGCATTTTTCTTTCAGCGATCATATTAATAAACCTGTTGATAACGCGAATATGACATGTAATGAGACCAACGAACAAAGTTCAAATGACGAGCGTAACCAGGAACAAGAGGAATGTCATGATCGAACTTAGCCAAGATTTGGAAAACTTTGAGAATAGGCCTAAACCAAATTTGGAAGAAAGCGAGTTAATAAACTTAGGCGATGAGGCAGTGAAAGAGACTAGAGTCGGCGCCACCTAAACGTCGCCTGAAGAAAGAATTAATTGAGCTCACGAAGCGATGCCGATGTGTTTGCTTGGTCATATGAGGACATGCGGGTTTGAGCACGACATTAAATCGCCTGAGCTACCTATTGAGCCATCTTATTTCCCGTAAAGCAAAGGCCGAAAGATCAAACCAAACATGAGTTTGAAGGTCAAAGAAGAGGTGTCTAAGCGGTTTGAGGCAAAGGTAATTCGAGTTGCAAAGTATCTACTTGGTTAGCAAATATCGTCGGTAAAGAAGAAAGATGGAAAGGTCCAGTCTGCGTGGATTACGGAGACCTCAGTGAGCCAGCCGAAGGATGACTTTCCTCTTCCAAACATCCATATACTCATCGATAATTGTGCGAAGCATGAACTACGATCGTTAAATCGATTGCTTTCTTGCTATCATCGGATCCTTATGGCGAAGAGGGCGAAAGACGGCATTCACTACCCGGTGGTGTACTATTATCGAGTTATGCCGTTCGGTCTCGAACGCAGCGCCACCTACATGAGCCATGACCACCATCTTCCACGACATGATTCATAAAGAAATTGAGGTCTATGTGGGCGGCGTCATCATCAAATCGCCCAGCGGAGGACCGTTGGCAAACTTGAAGAAATTTTTCCAACGACTAAGGCGGTATAACTTGAAGTTGAATCACGCAAAGTGCGCGTTTGGCGTTCCGCGAAGTGTTGGGTTTTATAGTGAGCGGGAGAGGATTGAGCTAGACCGCCGAAAATAAAAGCCATCCAAGAGTTACCTCCTCAGAAAAGTAAAAAGGGCGTGATGAGTTTCCTTGGTCGCCTCAACTACATCAGCGAGTTCATAGCCAGATCTCAGTGATATGCGAGCCGATATTCAAATTATTGAAAAAGGATCACGGCTACCAAGTGGACAACAGTTGCCAAGCGAGCTTTTGGCGAGAATCAAAGAATACCTTTCTAATCGCGATTCTAGTACCTCGAGCAGGGAGACCTTTGCTACTCTATTTATGCGTGTTAGAAAATGCTTTCGGATGCGTGTTGGGCAACACGATGAAAGCGAGGAAAAAGGCAGGCCATATACTATTTGAGTAAGAAGTTCACGGCGTATGAAGCTCGTTATACTCTGTGGAGCGTCTTGTTGCGCGTTAACTTGGGTCGCCCGAAGTTCGAGGCACTATCTATCGGCATACACTACTTATCTTATTTCAGGATGGATCCGCAAGTATATCCTTGAAGCCCGTGCCGCGGAAAACTAGCGAAATGGCGATTATGTTGGCGAGTTTAACATCGTCTACGTCGCACGCAGAGCGTAAAAGGGCGGGCATTAGTGATCATCTTCTTGAGAACCCGATCGATGAGAAATGCGAGCCGCCGAACCTATTTTCTGATGAAGAGGTATTGTTTGTCGGAGAAGATATCTCGAGGATTACGGGTTGGAGGATGTTTTTGATGGGCGGCAAATTTCAAAGTCGGCATTGGGCGATTTGGTTTTGAAGCAGTCGGCATTATCCGATTTCCGCGGCTCAGTTTCCATGCACCAACAATATGGCGGAATATGAAGCTTGCGTATTGGGGCTCGAGAATGGCGTAGATATGGACATCAAGAGCTGGTCATAGGTGATTCGGACTGCGATCCATCAGTGCATGGCGAATGGGCAACCAAGAATATGAAAATACTTCCTACCTATTTTGCGTGAAGGAATTACGAGAAGAGGTTGACCACGTAGAATTTAGGCATGTTCAGGATCGAGCGAATTACGGCGCATTGGCAACCTTATCCTCGTGATTCGACATCAGGACAAGAATTACATCGATCGATCACGGTGAGTGTCTTTGGAGCGGCCGGCTTATTGCTCCCGTATAGGCGAAAGCAGACGGCAATCCATGGTACCATGACATCAAAAGGTACCTCAAGCGGGAGAATATCCGGAAGACATAACCAAGCGTCGAGGAAGAAGACACCGAAGACTAGCAAATCATTTCTTTTGAATGGGAAATTGTGTGCAGAAGGACTCGGATCTGGGTTTATTGAGATGTGTCGATGCTCGAGAGCGAGCAAGCTAGTAGAAGAGATACGGAGGGGCGTGTGGACCTCGTATGAGCGGCTTCACTTTGGCAAAAAGATTCTGCGGCGAGTTATTTTTGGATGACGATGGAAGCAGTTGTATCCGCTTTGTGCGAAATGTCGGCAATGCGATTCATGGAGATTTGATTCGAGTGCCTCGAGTGAGCTTAATGTGACAAGTTCTCCTTGGCGTTCGCGACAGGGCATGGATGTCATCGGCCCATCGAACCCGTTGCTTCAAATGGACGCAGATTCATCCTCGTAGCGATTGACTATTTCACTAAATGGGTAGAAGCGTCGTCACACGGATCGATGTGAAAAAGGTGGTGGTCGACCGTTCGCAACAACATCATTTGCGATTTGGGGTTCGAATCAATTGTAGCGATAACGGAACCAATCTCAGCGATAATTTGATGCGTGAGATATGTGGAAATTTCAAGATCACTCACCGTAATTCCACTCCGTACCGACCTCAGATGAATGGAGCAGTAGAAGCAGCCAACAAGAACATCAAGAGGATATTGCGCAAGATGATCAGCAACTACAAACATTGGCACGAGAATTTGCCTTTTGCGCTTTTGGGTTATCGCACCACAATCCGAACTTCTACCGGGGCAACGCCGTATCTTTTGGTGTATGGAACAGAAGCCGTGCTACCAGCAGAGGTGGAAATACCATCGTTGAGAATCATCCAAGAAGCCGAGTTGAGCGAAGCCGAGTGGATACAAGATCGTTATGAGCAGTTGATGTTGATTGACGAGAAAAGGTTGAATGCAATCTGTCATGGGCAGCTATATCAAAGCAGAATGGCTAGAGCTTTTAACAAGAGAGTAAGGCCAAGGTTATTCAAACCGGGACAATTGGTTTTGAAACGCATATTTAGAATCAAAGTGAAGCTAAAGGAAAGTTCGCCCACAATTGGCGAGGGCCCTACATGGTTCATCGAGTTTTAAGTGGAGGGCTCTAATCTTAGGCGAGATGGATGGCGAAGTATGGCCTAAGGCTATCAGCTTGAATCTGATGAAGAGATATTACGTCTAGGAGTATTTGTTTTCCATGTAATCCCCTTTACATTGTAAAAGCTGCATTCCCTCGGTGGGATATGCGTAGAGCCCATATAGGGTCTCGCCGCTGCAAATTAGAAAGCCCTTTACTTGTAATCTGAACTACGTTATGACCTGATTCCCTCGGCGGATACGTAGGCGGCCATATCGGCTTCGGTCCCACTTTTAGAATTTTACCCAATTTCGCTTGTAATGAACTACGTCATGACCTGATTCCTCGTGGGGATCGTGGCGGCCTAAATCGGCCGGTCACACCGTTAGGAATCTCCCGTTTGTTCTGACGCAACAAAGGGGTTTGGGTTATTCCAAAGCGATATGAGCAATTCATCACGAAGTTAAGTTCGCGCGTGACACGTAATTGAGGCGACTTTGCGCACGGGAAGAAGGCAATAACAAGGACTCCAAAAGATGTTCGTTTGGTGAAATACATGTCATATTCGGCAAATTAGGCGAGGCTTTTACATTTTTACGCATGTCATATAAATGTTTATTTCTAAAGATGTTTTGTGCATACTTCATAAAAACACTTCATTTTGGAAAATGCTTTTGGAACACTACTAAACATCTCAAAGAGGTCAAACGGGGTTGCAAATCCAAGCAGGCGGACACGCGGACATCGAGGACAAGCGGCAAAGTCGGAATCTGAATCGACCCCACAAAAAACTCACAAATTTTCTTTGGCGCGAGTTTTTTCATGTTAACGAAGCGAAAGCGCAATAGCCAAAGCGGAAATACGAAAAGTTTCTTCATATTGGCGGGCGACAAAGCGGCGGCGAAAGGGGCAACAACGATCCACGATCCAAAGTTCAAAGCGCACGACAAAGTCTAGCACACCGGCGTGGGCATAAAGTCAAATTTGCGACCAAGGCATCGCGCAGCGAAGGCATCGTGGCAATTCGTCATTTGCGACATCTAGCATATCCGTGCGAGGACAATATCTCGGTATTAATCGCATATCGGGGCGACATCTCTATCCATAAAATGCACCTATCCTATATGCTTATCATCTTGTTTAAGCGGTATGCACTAACGTTTTCTCAAGCTCAGCTTGCAGGAGCATTTATTCTACGGGAAGCGGCCAGCGTCGAGCGGCGGCGTTATCGGCGTTGTGTCGAGCGCGACACCGCCTCAACATGCGTCTGCGCCAGCGGCGCCCGGCGGCAACACGTCGAACGCGGCGTCATCGGCGTGCGTCTACGCAGCGTCGCCCCGGCAATACGTCCGAACGCGGCGTATTCGGCGTCGTGTCGACGGCGACACCATCGGCGTGCGTCTACGCAGCGGCGCCCGGCGGCAACACGTCCGAACGCGGCGTTATCAACATTGTGTCGAGCGGCGACACCTCGGCGTGCGTCTGCAGCGGCGCCCGGCACGCCCGCGTCGAACGGCGGCGTCGTCGGCGTTATGTCAAGGCGACATCGTCGGCGTGCGTCTGCGCAGCGGCGCGGCGGCAACGCGTCGAACGGCGGCGTTATCGGCGTGTGTCGGCGGCGACACGCCGGCGTGCGTCTGCAGCGGCGCCCGATGGCAACATGTCGAACAGCGACATTATCCGCGTGGTGTCGAACGCGACACACCATCGGCGTGCGTCTACGCAGCGGCGCCCGGCGGAACACGTCCGAACGGCGGCGTCATCGGCGTGCGTCTGCAACGACGGCGCCCGGAATACGTCGAGCGGCGGCGTATTCGGCGTCGTGTCGGCGGCGACACCATCGGCGTGCGTCTGCAGCGGCGCCCGGCGGCAACACGTCCGAACAGCGGCGTCGCCGGCGTGCGTCTGCAGCGGCGCCCCGGCGAATCGTCCGAACGCGGCGTATTGGCGATCGTGTCGAGCGGCGACACCATCGGCGTGCGTCTGCAGCGGCGCCCGGCAACACGTCCGAACGCGGCGTCGCCGGCGTGCGTCTACGCGCAGCGCCCGGCGGCGACACGTCGAACAGCGCTTATCGGCAACAAGTCCAAACGACGCTATCATCAGCATATCACATCTGCACAGGGACGATTTTCTCTTTTCTCAAAATTGCATTTTTCTCATTCACGCTTTGTTATTCTGTCTTAGCAGTTATGCACTACCTCTTTCGAGCTTTAGTCTGCAGCGATTGCAGCAAGGACGACATATCCGCATTCACTATCGCAACACGTCTATGCAAGGACGAAAGCCACAGCATTTGCAGCATCGCATCAACACAACAGGCATCGCATTTTGCAGGATAACCTTTTCTACTCACAGTTGCATTACTTTTAAAATTATACACCATCATTTTTTGCCTTATCAGGTATGCTCTAACCGTGTGTTTAAGTCTTAGCACGCGAGGCGAGCACAACGTGGATTTTCTCTTCTGATGACGGGGCAATGTTGGGGGCAAGCGTCCCAACGATTGGCAGAAGCGGCCTCAAGCGTCGGTCCACTCGCTCCACATCACCGTAGAACCCAGCACCACAAGTCATAGCAGTACACCCCAGGTTCAAGCCAGTTATATTCTTTTACTTTTTGCACCATAGCCCAGTGTCACCATAACTCGACACTGGGACAAATTTAGTCGCCTTAGCGCGCGGTGTTTTGACCATGGTAGCCCAGTGTCATCATAACTCGACACTGGGACAGATTTTGAGTCCGCCTTAGCCCGCCTTGGTGTTTTGACCATGGTAGCCCAGTGTCGTCATAACTCGACACTGGGACAGTTTTGATTTTTGCGTCAGCCTTGTCTATCTGCCCAACATTTTTGCAACTCTGAAGATCGAGACAAAATTGGCTATGAGTCAACGTCTTTGTCCGAAGATTCTTCCATCATCTCCATACAAAGAGGGACAGCTGTTGACACCCAATTTTGACCCTCTCGTCCAGTCATTAACTATAAAATTGCACTAATTTTTGTAAAATAATTTTTAGGGATTTTTATAATAAAATGCAGCGAATAAAACATAAATACGGGCATAAATAAATAATTTAATAATGGCATCGCATCTTACGTAGAATTTCAAGCACTTAGAGTCCCGCGTCCGCGTTAGTTGATTTCAGGCTCTGTCGTAATTCTTAAGTAAGTAATAAATACATAAAATAAATAATTTAGCAATGACGTCGTATCAAGTAACATAGTCGCGTTTAGAAATACGCAAGAGGATTTCATAATCATTTGTAATTTAAAAATCAATTTTAAAGCTTTAAACGATTCTTAAATATCATACTCGCATTTAGCATTTAAGTAATTTAATCTAGACTTAATTTTAATTTTTATTTAACTTCGCAATAATGCGATAATAAGATTTTAATAATAGCGTTCTAGAGCATTAAGCATTAATTAAATAACACCCCCGCATTTATTTTATAACAATTAGATAATTTAATCACAATTAATTAATTACTTTGTCACTAATTAAAAGCCTAGAATTAAATAATTAAACACTACCTAATTAAATACCTAATTAAACTCTACCCTTAACTAACTACCCAGCCCTTAAATTCGCCCAAGACCACCACTTAAATTACCACGCGCGATACCCAATACCCGCCCATTTCATTTCCCTTATCAGGTGGCCCATCGCCCAGCACTTCATTTCCCTTCCTTTACCCACAGACGCCCATCGTCTCTCTCCCTCACCACAAAGAAAACAAACCTAAGCCCAAACCTAGAAACGCAGCCGCACCTCGCACCTTCCCTCCCGCAACATCAAAGACACCCCGGATTTCGCCGAGAATCGGGGCCTTTCCTAACCACGTACACCATCAGCGTATCATTACCATAACTGCGCCAAAATCGCGAATCGAATAAATCGAACTCATTTGAATCGGTAGCAAATCGTCGAATCGAATCACTTCCTTACCTTCCTACTGCGCCAAACCTTTATTTACTTACCATAAGCCAACTAGCAAAATCTTTCGAATCAACTTACCATAACCAAATCGCATTTAATCGAAGACCAAATACTAGCCAAAATCGCACCTTAATTATTTACCAAGTTTAGAACCCGAGATGGAAACTATAAATTGAGTATTTTACACATGCAAAAGGGGACTGAATCAGAAAACGAGTAGTGAACACAAGTATAACACAGCATCCAGACCTTTAGCTTCACAAGAACAGGAGGTTTGGAACCCCTTTTTCTTTCAATTCCGGTCAAGAAATTAGCAAACAAACCTTGCCCCTTTATTCCGCATCGCAGCCAAAACGGCGAGTCGGCGACTTGAATCGCCACAGTTCGCTGCCCGGAGAAGGTAAAATCGAATCCTTCTCAGTTCATTTCGTATCGCTCTGTCTTTTGTGGTTAAACTTGTATTGGTTCATTTGTATTCGGTTCATCAAGGCATAAAGACGATGCTGGCCATCGTTACATTATTTGTTAATCTGTTCGCCGGATTATTGATGCCTAAATACGCTGAATCACATATTCCATGTCCCATTAGGCATTTGTTGTGTTCTATGTTAAACTCAGATTCTGCTCAGTCATTTTTATCTCTGTGTTCTTATGTTAAACGCGTGTTAATTTAGTTCCTTCATGTTGTCGTATTCATTAATGTATGAATATGGCATTGAATAAGTTTGCTTTAATTAGTATGGATGTATAATATCTAAATGTTAGCATACTGGTGTTGAGATGTGATGTATAACTTTTTAGTCGAATCTTGATTTAATTACTCAGTTGTGTGTTTATTTGTAAGTTTTAAAAATTTACATCATCATGTCCTGTGTAACTGCTGTGATGGTGGTTCGCTTAAATACATGTTGGTTTGATCTTATTAAGATTAATTGCCTGTCTAGTATCTTACGAAATAGATGAAGTAAGGAAATTAGTCCAAGTATTGAGACCATCCAACATGTTCTAATATGAATCAGTCTCAGTTGTCTGGGTAAGAATAGCCTGGTTTGAATTCATTCATGTACATTTGGTTAACAAGCTGAGTGTATGGAGTCACCTAAATACTTCTGTATGCTGGCTATGACTAAAAAGTTGATTACACTTATGCCTTTTCCTGTTAAGTGTAAACTGCCTCCATGCCAACATGCTAAATACTCTAAAATAATATTATACTTTGATTGTCAAGTTGCTTGCATGCCGTCTAATCTGTTCTAGTCTTAAAATTGTCACTATGATGGTTTGCAATGTCTATCAGTCTCCTCTGCAATGAAAGAACAAGTGAGTTTGATTAAGAGCATTTGTATTAGCAGCCTGTCTGATGAAATCATATTTATTACAAATTAATTTTAGTCATATGATGCATATAGTTCAACTTGTAATCTTGTTTCTCTTCTACAAACATGTGTGGAGCAATGGAGGTAGTTAGGATAACTGAGGTCGCTTAAAAGTTTCAGAGAATGATGTCGTTAACTAATTTCATGCTTGTATGTTTACCCTGAGTAAAAAATGTAGTAAAACATGTAAAGATGTTCTCCCTTTTCTTTAGAATAACTGAACATGAAGAATGTTAGTATTCAGTTTTCCTTATCCCAACATGTAGCATTTTGAGCCTTCCTGCCTTTAACCATCATTTGTCAGAGTATGCACATAACTCTAGTATATGTACAACATATTTGAGAACTTATATACTGCAACATGTCTTCACGTATGTTGTGTGCTAACAAATTGGCTTTAATTATTGGGTTTGTCAAAGGCTATTGCTTCGTTTAAATCACACCGAAGCTGACTTTCAATTGAAAAAAAAAAAAAAAAAAATGCTTGTCTGTCTTCTTCCGTTTTTCCTTTCTCATCTGCCAAGTCCAGTGACTTCATTAGGGTCCATTTTCATACTGGGCCGCCGCTTATTGGGCTGGGCTTGATTGTTTCTTGGTCTGTTGTGTATGTTTGGCTCTGAATTACTGTCCAGAAGACCATTCATTTTAATTATCTGATTATGTGGGCCTACCTTCTTGTTCTCTATTCTATAACAAGAAAATTGAAAAATTGCACGTCTTGGGCCTGCTTCATATCTTTTGCGTGTTATTTGCATCTGAGGCCCAATATTTATATGAACAATCTCGAGATCTTCTTTGCTTGTGTCTGCCACTTTATTTTGGATTGTTATAGTCAAATTATATATATAGGTTTAAATTCACATGAATGTTTTTTTTTTACTTGCATTATTTGATAAATTTGGACATATACTAATTCTTTATCTTCTCTTATTTTACATGGCACGCACCGGAGCAACAAAGAGTCTCATAACGAGACTCGTCGTGGCAAACGTAAAGGCATGCATATACATCCATCGAGTCCCTCTTCGGCCACTCCTAGACAAACAAATAGGACGGGGTCATCCGCTTCAATCCCTTGCTCTTTTATCTCTTCCTTATCTTACTTTATTTGTTATTTGTAATTTATAACTTTGTAATCAATAGGAAACCAAGAGCAATTAGCATTTCGAACGCATAAGGGGAAGGTAATTTATAATTGGAAACACATTTCTACTTTGCGCGTCTTTTACGATTATTATATCTAAATTTTACCAAAGCAATCTAAATGATTTAACTTGCCTTATAAAATCAACAATTTGTTTCTTATTAAACCCATAATAATTGTCTTCCTAAACTCTCAATAAAAATTCATCTTAAACATTTTATACTACACGTAGGTTAAGCAAGATTAGTTTAGCTAGCAGTATACATAATTAGTCCATAAAGCACCTTAGCATACTTTAGCCTATTTCTAGCCCTTTAAAACCTTAGCATTTAGCACCTTTTGCACTTTTAGTATCTCTTGGCACTTTCATATTCTAGCACCCTTTCATACCTTTAGCACCTTCATTTTTAACACCCTTTTTAGCATTTTAAGCACCACGTTAATATTTAACACCCTTTACTTTTAAAATTAACCTCTTAGCACCTTTAAACATCTTCCAACATTTTAAAACCTTTTTAACTACTTAGCATTATTTTAACATTTAGCACTTTATTTTCTAACATTGCACTTTTCATAGATCTTTTACTTTGCATTTTTTTAAAAATAAAATAACTACCCTAGGTTTGGCAGGACAACCGCAAGTTAGCGGATCTTAGAGGGTGCCTAACCCCTTCCCTCTAGATTAATAAAGAACCCTTACCCAGAATCTCATTAAGTTTAGCAGACCATAAAAATGGAGTTAATGTTTTACTTCAAACTAGTTAAACATTTAGGTGTCCTAATTCACCCAATTAATTAGGTGGCGACTCCGCGAACCCTTAGCATTCTAGCAGCCCTTTTAAACTTTAGCACCCTTTGCAATTTTAGCATTCTTTTAAAACATTTTTAGCTTTGTTATTTATTTTCTAACCTTTTATTTGAGCAGGAGTTTAGAAAATAAAGCCGCGGCCGGAAAAGGGCGCGACAACTATTTCACCCGCATAGGTCCTGTGGACCCGCATGAGGTCATCCGCCTCGTCATGGGACTGTTTCACCCGCATGGGACTATTTCACCCGCATGGATCCTGTGGATCCGCATGAGTACCATCACAGACTCGCACGGGACTATTTCACCCGCACGGATCCTATGGTCCGCATCCGCGTGAGTACAAGCGCCGCACTCGCATCACGGGTAGCAAATCCATGGCATAAATAGTAAACCATCCTATCGAGCATACCCGGCCACCCATCGTGTCAAGATGTCCAAAGGAAATAACAAGAATAACCCGGGGTTTACCCGTAATAATATATATATAACATAGCTCATCCGGCTATCATACATAACATAAGCACTACCGGCCTATCATATCATAACATAAGCACTACCGGCCTATCATATCATAACATAAGCACTACCGGCCTATCATATCATATCATAAGCACTACCGGCCTATCATATCATAACATAAGCAAGTTAAGAAAATACCCTAACTTCTCATTAACATTATTAATATATCCTCTCTCATTTTAGTATACCTAAGGCACCAACATGTCTTTTAATAGAAAATCCGGGAATTTAACCCAAGTACCATGTACTTCTAACCTTTTAAGAAATAACTCCTTTTTATACAAAAATTCCAAGATACTAATCACCATAGTATCAAGTTACGATTTCTTTTCAAAACAAGTCAACATTTCCTTTTTAAACTATCTCAAGCTTCTAAATTAAGTGACTTCATTTCTTGTAAAACCTTAGGCAATTCATGCCTTAAAACCCTTTTCCTTCCACAAGTTCAAATCATCAAAACCTTTCTCCATTAAACTTTCACAAACTAATATAACCAACTCCCCATAAAGCCGTTATATTAGAGTTAAACAATAGTAAAACACATTCCCTTAAGTCCAAGGGATTTTTATACTTTTCTTTTAAAACGAAGCAAGTATCAAATACTTATAACAAACGAAGATTTCCAAATCTCAGACGTCACCGTACTACATAGTACAACTAATCATGCTCAAGAGATAGGAAAGCTCCACATACCTCTTCGGTCAATCCACAAGCTAAGTCCAATTTACCGCACGTAGTATGTCAACCTAAAATGACCATAATACGTTTATCAAGCTCTAGTTATAATGCAAAATTTTTCCAAGTTAAAGTCACCAATTTCCTACGGAAAATTGGGCAGCGTTTCCTTTGTTTCTACATACTTTGCCACCTTTTCCAAGGTCGATTTTTAACGCTCAAATGCCATGTTTAAGGCTCAACAACCAACCAACACGAAGGGATTACACACCTAAACTTTGGTGTGTAAAATTCAGCCCCACAAGTTACAACAACTAACCCAACAAGTCTAATGTAGTATTTAGGCAACAACATGCTCATAAAATCCCCTAACCAATTCTTTTAATCACACCTCATTTATTACATGCAACTACTCTAAGTGCATTTTCCAACTACAAGTTCTTCCTATTAAACATGCAACACCCAAAACCAACTACAAGAGAAGAAATGTTACCTTAAGTTTTAGCCAAACTTATTCCAACACCTTGCTAGCCTTTTCTCCAAGAACACCACCACAATAGTCTTCACAAGCTTGTAATAACCTTTCCTTCCTATTACACTTTTCAGATTTTTCCTTAGGCTAGAATTCCTCTGGGAATTTAGAGAAGGATGAGCCTTTAACTTAGAGAGATGGAGTGTAAAGATGAAAAGTTGAAAGAAATGACCAAGTCTTGGTCAATATAATGACGTAGCAGAAATCGGATGGGGACACTTGTCACCCTCCCACGGCCTCTTTTAAAACAAAAATCGACTTTCTAAGTTTTTCCGCCCAAATTTCAGATCCCGGCACAGGCTGGCACTGAATCCCCGCGACTCTAACTTTAGGCGCTAGGTTCGATTTCCGCCGACACGAGGCCCCCGACCAAAGTTTTACGATTTGAGTCCTAACTCCTTCCGCACGGCCCCACACGCACTACGAACCACGAGGTATAATGTTAACTAGACTCTGCCCATTTCAATTAACTGCGTGATTCTTTACAACACAGAATACGGATAATTCAGATCTGAAGTCAGTATTCCAAGTCTTCTCAGGTAAGACCCACGATAACGAACTTAGCCCAGAGACTAGGGTTTCGACAGAAACTAGGGTTTCGACCCTCACTTAGTTTCAGATTTTTGTCTTCTCAGATAAGACCCCAGAAACTAGGGTTTCAGACAGAAGTTAGGGTTTCGACCCACAATTTCTTGATAATGAACTTACGGAAGAAATCACATACAGAAAAAATAACAAGATTTCCTTACAGTGCTTTAGTGATGCGATTCTTGTGACCCATCGATCATCGGCTCTGATACCATGTTGAATCTTGCCACTGATGTGATTATACCCGCAATCTAAACTGGGTGAACACCAACATACACCAACATACACCAACATACACAGGCACTAGAGTTCAAACTAACATGCAAATGGAAGGAAAAGGCAATAGACATAATAGAGGATAGAGGAGAAGAAGAAGAAGGCAAATAGGGTTTTCGCCTCTTTTACACTGAGAAGAAAGAATCGTACAATGCACACTTCTGTCTAGGTCATTACACTCGACCCCTTATTTACATAACAACAGAAAAGGGCTAAAGTTAATAAAGGGAAATGGGCTGCTAATGGGCTGCCGGTATTGGGCTCCCTTAATGGGCTGACCTTTTAATATTTATTTTAACACATCTATCCTTTATGTGTGTTTGAGCTAGGAGTTCAAGCTGTATCTATTTCATTATTTACTCATTAAACTTTGAGTAAAACCATATAATGACTTTGATTGGTCAAAATACATTTTGTGAGATTTCACTTCTCCATGCCACTTTTAATCTTTTATATCGTTTCCTTCCTTCTTATCTATTTTGACTAGGCTATAAAATTTAAAGAACTACCTAGGGGTTTTACCTAATGGTACTAGCACTACCTGATCAAGTAAAAAAGAATAGCACTTAGTGGAACGCGAGTTTACAAGCTTGATGTATACTTTTAGCGCCATTTGTATAATCTTTCAGCTGCATCTACTCTCTAAAAATTTACTCTTTTTTTTTGTGTGTGTGATTCACTATTAAAATAGACAGATACGCATACAAGTGCCAAGTAGTGAAACGTTGAGGATGACGCCAATTTCGGAATCAGGATACCAGGTCCACACACAACAACATACTCAGTGAAATCTCACAATGTGGAGTCTGGAGAGGGTAGAGTGTACTCAGACCTTATCTCTACCTTAGTAAGTAGAGCGGCTAGATACCAGGTCCACATATGTACCCATATATAGCAGTACAAGATTCTGATTTAATTTGTTTTGGCGAGTTAAATTAAAGTTGCTAGTAACACAGATGGTGAATTTAAGTTGGGAGGAATTCTGATGCAAGAGCATACACAAACTAAGCCAAATGACTAGGTACTCTTCTGACTTTTTGCTTTTTACATCAAACGTCAGTCTGATGAAAACTTCAATATAATCTACAGTTTTGTAAGAGTAGCGTGTTGCTTTAGGTGGGAGTGAGAGTCTTTTGATTTCTGATTGACAACAGTACTGGCATGTTTATGCCTTCTATCCTGTTTGCTATTCATGATCAAGGCTGAATTTTGTTCTTAGTAGTGGTTTGGTTGTTGGTTAGTAAGTGAGTTATTCATAATAACTAGTATCACATTTGGTATATAACATTTTAGTTGCTATGATCAAATTCACACTGTGTTTGATTATCAATTTACAATCTCGCATAACTAATACATGTATAAGTTACAAGAGAATTTATGTATTATTTATACAAAGTAGAATATGAAATAAGTACGTAATACATGCATAACTCTAACCAACAACTAATCCCTAAAATCATTTACATAGACAAATTCATAGTGTATGTAGGTTCAATATAAGTGTGATCTCATTATATGTATATATTTTGAGTTTCTTTAATTTGTGTGTATACATGTACATTGTTCAAGTCGAACATAATGGTCCAGTTAAATTCACAAAACCCGCTTTATATTTGCCTCTGATCATTGACTAGTATTTATATTCTTGTTGTGTATGACGGAATCTGGACACATTGGACCCTTGTAGCATACATTATGTGAATGCTCAACTGAGATTGATTTACTCATTGACAAGTTTATTCATTTGATTCCAGTTAACTTACTAGCGCGAAGGAATATCTCTGCATAGCTAGTTAGTTGAGGTTTTTTCCGTTAACATAATTATGTAGAGACATCGCTCCACCAACTTAGAATGGCTATACAACACCATTAATAGAATCTAAAAAAAGTTCTTAGTTTGTCTACTATAATTAATTTATTATCGACTCAAGAAACTCAAGTACTGATGTACTTAGTACCTGATACCGAGATTCAGAGAACCTAGCTTCATGGCTCATTCTTCAGAATTTGTGTCTCTATAAACTTGGTTAGTAGGTGAGCACTAATTGATACGTTTCCTTAGTTGGAGGAACTAAGTACATAAGCCTATTTGGCCAATTTTTTTAAAATTTGCTTATTTTGAAAAGTGTTTTGTATAGAAGTGTTCTTCGAATAATATGCTTTTGGAAAATGAATAGTTTGTGCTTTGGTAATTAATTTAAAAAGTATTTTTCGCAAGAAAGGAGTAGTTTGTGTTTGAGTAACTAATTTGAAAAGCATTTTTGCATTATTAGAGCAACAATTTGTGTTTGTCCAAGGTTTCAAAAGTGTTTCTGAAAAATATACTAGTACTACTACTCAAAAATATAAATATTTTTTTCTAAAAGCATGACAAACACCTCAACTCTCTAAAATAAGGAGTATTTGTTTAAGGGAAGAAAAAACGCTTTTGGCAGAAGCTTTGGTAAACAGGTTATATCATTCACGTGAGGATCAAACCCGAGCATTAGTGGGTAAACACCCGGTGTGGATAAATTTTTACCGTGGTTATCAACTTATATGTCAAGGTAATGTTAGACATAAAATTCATTTGAACGTACTCACATAAATGAGTATGTTGATAGCTAAATCAATTAGACAAGTTACCAATTTATTAATTTCTTTTGTAAGATAAGAATGTCTATCTCCATCACGACTTGCTTACAAATTTATTCATATATATGGACGTCTGTGGATATATGTCTATTTTTGTTCAATTTATGGTCCTTATAAAACTGTTTGTCAAATGAAAAAAGCCCGGGGGAGGAGTTGTAGGGGGTGGTGTGCAGTTGCACAGCCATGATTTTCACAATGAGGATTCTAAATATAAAGAAGTAAACGCACAAATTAAGAAGGTAAGTAGAATTCAACATAACAATATATATATAAACATGATTTTGACAGTGTATATATAATGTAATTCTGCTAAGAGGAAGGTTTGGATGAATCTCTTGCACTCCCTAGCTCCATTTTGGTGGGGCGACGGGAGATTGAGAAGTTAGATGAATGATCAACATCTCAAGTTGGAAGGTACGGTTGTGAGTAGTTATTACTTGAAAGAGAGTAAATCATAAATGTAACGAAATAGACGCACCTCGTGATTGAATAAGAAATGAGGGCTAAGAATTAAATTGGAAGACAATGGTAAGTTCATTTGTCCTGCTCTATGAAAATAACTTGCATGAAAAACAAACAAGATGATGGTTGTTGCATATTATCTCTTAGTTTTGAGTTCCTCGTATATATTAGCATTAACATGATTTAAAGACTATTCTTCAATTTTGTGATAAGTTCCATGATTTAAAGACTATTTTTCAATTTTGTGATAAGTTCAGCTCGTCATCTCATCTTTACCAAAATTCAATAAAAATGGCAGTTCAGTCAGATGCCTTTACTATGTGATTTATGGTCCGGATAAGAATCTGACTATAAGTGGTCACAGACGTAAGTTTTACTCAGATTCCGAGGTTGTTTCAGCTTTAAAATCATAACCTCCGATCACATAAAATCAACTTTACCAAAATTCAATATTTACATCAAATAAATGAATGCATCATAATTGGCTTCTACATACATTTCTATCACTTGTCGAAAGTCAAATGAAGTATATTCTCATACTATTTATCCATTACTATGATAAATTCATCTGATTTGGTGTAAATATCAATAACGAGTAAATTTTATCTAATAAATTACTGATTTTATTATCATACAACAAAGCTTGTTGGAAATGTATCTCAACTGTTAAGTACTAAGGCCAAATGTACGTTGCTCAAGCCTCAAGGTAGTAAAATAGCATTTTGCAAAGAATTTCCACTTTGGTGACTTGTTAGCATATTCGTGGTGACCATATCCTTATGTGATAACAAATATTTATTAAACTTAAAATAAAGTTAATTCTATTTAATTACAAATCGAACAATTAGGGTCCCGCACATAGGAAATGTTATTTCCACACACGTGCACATATAGTGTCAAAAATCATAATTTTCTTAAATGGAAGAGATATTGGTACGTATACGAATTGTTCGAGACGTAAGGTAATAGACGGTTATTGGCCAAATGACGTTGGTAAATGAAGAAAGAAGTGTACAATGTGTTAATAGATGAAACGAGTCATGAATCGCCAGCCGCGGGCGACCGTGGTCGGAGCGACGCGCGCTAAGTCCTCGGTTTCGCCGCGGCCGCACTCAAGTTCTCGCGCCACGATGCCTCGCAGGCCGCGACGCCGTGACTGCTCACCGTTGGAGAAGAATAAAACCGACGTTTGGTGACTTTGGAGGATTAACTCTTCATTATTTTGCTTGAATTCACCTAACGGCCAATTGTAACTCCATACTAATGGCCATTACTTGGTCATTCAAAGCCATAAATTGGCTAGTTGGAGGGTCTTCTTCTCAACACTATAAAATGAGGCCTTTGGCTCATTTGCAAAACACACTTGACATCTTACACTCAACAATTTTCTGAAACTGTCTTCCTCTCTTGCAATCACAAACACTCAAAGATCTTTCTTCCAAAGCAAACACTTGAGTTTCCTTTGCTTATTTGTTTGATTATTGTTTTATTTTGGGAGATAAGTTGTCACTACAACCGTTGAAAGGATATACGGGACAATATTATCTTAAGGATAGATCAAGAATTTGGTCGACTCAGCAAACCCTCATATTTGATCATTTCCAGATTTCTAACAAATAGTTGTTGTTGTTATTTTTCTGTTTTACACATTACCACTCACAAGCTTAAGATAATATTCGATATTTCAACAACAACAGCATGTCTGCTGAAGACCAATTCAAAGCTTTGAACAACGCCAATGCTCAAGGCAATCCCGCTGCCTTCAATCTCACCACTCAAAGCAATGACACTGTCTACTCTCCCACTAATCCAGGCATTCCAAATGCCTTCCAACCTGCTGCGTTTGGCACAACTGGTGTCAACAATACGTTTGGCACAACTAGTGCCCCTACTGCTCCTCAAGGCGTTCATAATGCCTATGCTCCTGCTCAAGGTATTTACAATGCCTTTCCTACTGGTCAAGGGAGCACTCCTGCTCCAACTCCTGCTGGTTTCCACCATGAACGTCCCGAGAAGTTAATGGGTGCACATTTCAAGCGATGGCAACAAAAGATGTTGTTTTTTCTGATGGTTATGGGACTAAAACGTTTCCTAATCGAAGACCCTCCACAAGTTGGGGAAGAAACGGACTCTCAGCCAAATGATTTGGCGGGAGGGGGCCGAGGTAACCATGTTGATGACGACATGAGGATGGTTCGCGAAGCATGGAAAAACAGTGATTTCATGTGCAGGAAGTACATTCTAAACAGTTTGTCCGATCCTCTCTACACGATATATTGTACCGTTGAAACTGCCAAGCAGTTGTGGGACAAACTACAAAAGAAGTACAACACCTAAGATGCGGGTAGCAAGAAGTTCATCATTGGGAAATCTCTAAAATTTCAAATGGTGGACAACAAAAGTGTGTCATCCCAAGTCCAGAAATTTCAAATTATTCTACATCACCTAGACTTGGAAGGATTGAAGCCCAACGAGCAATTCTTGGTTGGGGAATTAATTGAGAAGCTGCCTCCCTCGTGGAATGAGTTTATGAATTACTTGAAACTCAAAACGAAGGAGATGACTTTAGACGAACTTATTGTCAAACTCCAGATTCAAGAGGACAATAAGAAGGTCATGTAAAAGGGGAAACAACCCGCTGAGGCTAAGGCAAATCTGATGGAAGTCAAAGGGAATTCAAGCAAAAAGCGGAAGTTCCAGAAGGATGGTCAGTCCCAAACAACTGAAAAGTTTAAGGGAGCATTCCACTATTGTGGTAAAGTTGGTCATATGGTCAAAGACTGTCGCAAGCAAAAATATGATAAAGGCAAGGATAAGGTAAACATCGTCGAAGATACGCTCCTAGATGATATGATTGAAGAATTCTCAGCAGTGGTTCTAGAAGCAAACCTTGTTGAGAACCCGACGCAATGGTGGTTGGACACGGGTGCTACCCGTCACATTTGTTCCAATAAAGACGCTTTCTCCACGTATACACCAGTCCCAAATAAGAAGTTGTTCATGGACAACAACTCCTCTTCAGAGGTGCTGGAGGTAGGAAAGGTAATCCTTAAGATGACGTCCGGAAATGAGCTGATTCTCAAAGAAGTGATGCATGTCCCAGAAATTCGACGAAATCTAATTTCTGGAAATTTATTAGTGAATGCTGGTTTTAGACTAGTGCTAGAGGCTAATAAGTTTGTAATCACTAAAAACGAAACATTTGTAGGAAGGGGCTTCACATGTGAAGGCCTCATTAAGGTTAATGCTACACCTATAATGTCGTCTACTTAGAAAGGGGCTTCGCATGTGAAGGCCTCTTTAAGGCAAATACTGTACTTGTACTGCCTTCTATTATCAATAAAACTGAGCCTTTATTTTTCCTGTTTGTGTCTTCTAATTTATGGAACCATAGATTAGACGAGTTAACTATCAATCTATATTAAGGTTGGTAAAGTTGGAATCATTGCTATCTATCGACATAAACTCTTAACATAAGTGTGAGGTGTGCGTAGAGGCAAAACTTTCCAAGAGTCCCTTTAGATCCGTCGAAAGGGAAACCGTTCATCTAGAACTTATACACACTGATATATGTGATTTGAAGTTCGCTCAAACTAGAGGGGGGAACAAGTACTTTGTGACTTTCATAGATGATGACACAAGGTTTTGTTACATTTACTTACTAAGAAGTAAAAATGAAGCATTTGAAGCATTCAAACTCTACAAAGCAGAAGTTGAGAACCAACAATGCCAATGGGTCTATAGACAAACCTAAGACATCCATACATATGTTCACAACTATCGCCGCCTTGCGGGATCTTGAAATACAACAAATGAATGTCAAGATGGTCTTCCTAAATGATGATTTGAAAGGAGAAATATACATAGACCAACTAGAGGGGTATGTGGTTCCAGAATAAGAGACAAAGGTCTGTCTGCTTGTCAAATCATTGTACAGGCTGAAACAGGCCCTAAACAATGGCACGAGAAATTTGATAGTACCCTGCTATCGAAAAAGGGTTTCTATTAATAAGTAAGACGAGTGTGTTTGCATCAAGAGAAAATGACCGACTCATTAGGCATAAGTAATGACCGATTCATTAGGCATTACATTCCTCTATGTAAATGACTTATTGATCACTGGGTGCAGTCCTAGGGTAATCATAGAGACTAAGAAAGTGCTAAAGATAATGTTTTGACATGAGAGTCATAGATGTTATCTTAGGGATCAAGATCTCTATGACAACTAACGAATTGGTCTCGTCTCAATCTCACTACATCAAGGGTGTGCTGAAGAAATTTGAGATGTTCGACAGTTCACCGGTAACGACACCATTGGATAGAAGTCAAAAGATTGACAAACATCTTGGTGTATCCGTACGCCAGGAGCGATACGCAGGAGATTGAGAGTTTGATGTATATCACAAACTGCACTCGACCTGTTATCGCGTATGCAGTCAATAAATTGGCAAGACTCATCCGTAAGCTGAATGGCTTCATGGTTTCTTTGAAGATGTCCCATGTTGCTATAAACCTGTGTCTTCTGTAATGATCCACTGCGACAGTCAGTCAGTTCTAGGAAGGGCACGAAGTTCAATATACAACGGTAAGTCTCGTCATATTTGACGGAGACATGAGTCCGTTAGGCAGTTGATCACCTCGGGCATTATTTCCATTGATTACATAAAATCTAAGAAAAATATCGCAGATCCCTTGACGAAGGGAATACCCAAAGATCAGTTGTTCTGCATGTCTAGGGGAATGGACTTAAAACCCAATCAATAAGAATCAATATAGTGGACACCCAACCTTACGGACTGGAGATCTGTTAGGCGTATTTTGTATACGTCTTTTGAGTCATTTTTAGTTGGTATTTTACTCATTTTTATTGTGTTTAGTATAGTAGTAGTTTTTTTTTGAGTCACTGCGGTGCAAAAAGGCAAACTGGCTAAAAGGAACGAGAAATGGGCAGAAAAAGTGCTCCCGAGGCGAAAAGGACGAAAGTTGGCAACTCAGAGCGAAAGAAGGCACACCGCGGTGCCACTATGCAGAACCGCGGTGCCATTTTTACCGAGGAGCCACAAGACTTTCAGCACCGCGGTGCCATCGCAAGCATCGCGGTGTCATTTCAGCCGAGAAGTTTAGGAGTTTCGCATCGCGCAGATGCAGAACCGCGATGCCGACGCGGAAAATTTCAATTCCAAAGGAAAATTGGCTAAAGGCAGATTGGTCCATAGGGCACGAAAATTGGAAGATATTTAAGCCCTAGGGATTAATGCTATGAAAATGGGGGGTCATTCTACAACAGAACACAACACAAGGTGGATTTGGAGCTACAATTGGAGACTTAGTTTGCAGTAATTTCTTTTCTTTCATTTTTAATTCAGTTTATGTATGGATTTTGTGTTAGTTCTTAGCGTGACTATGTCTAGGAGCTAAACACTTTATTAGAGCTTTCCTTATGAATCGCTTGAAACTTCTATTCATGAATTAATGCAGTAGTTTGATTTCTTCTTCTCTTGATTAAGATTTAGTCAATATTTGGTATGAATGTTTGATAATTAATTGATCACTAATTATCATAACCTATATAATTTCGAATCAAAAACTGAAAGGAGAGATTTAGATATGCTGTAATTGACTAGACATAGGTTAAAATCGCGGACGAAAGTACCCCGATACTTGTGTAGCATTATAGGTTACTGTTCTTAATCCTCATATGTGGTAAATCCTATAATAGAAATATAGAAGGGTTCTGCACTGGGGTTGAGTGATTATATGTCCTAACCGAATATAAGACAGTCTAGTTAACGCTACCTTAACAAAGAAGAAGAATCATTCTAGTTGCATTAAGGATTGAATAAAGTGGATAGTCGAGGATTTTGGAAGTCCTAATTCATTCATAACTGATTACAACTTTATTAGTTTAAATCTTGAAATTATTATAGTAGTTAAATAAAAACCCCAATCAAATATCGATTGCCAAATAGATAACATAAAATAGATGAACGGTACTTAGAAACCAGTCTCTGTGGATGATATTCGGTCTTACAGACTATATTACTTGTGAAGATGCGTACGCTTGCGTGAGCAGTCGAAATATCGCCCAACAAGTTTTTGGCGCCGTTGCCGGGGACTGGCGTACACCTAATATCGAATCATCTGTTTTTATTTCTACTTTGGCCTTATTTTTATTTTAATTTTTACTGTTAGAACCATGTACCTTGATTTGTTTGTTGATTTTGATCTGTTTCAGGAATCTAGTGTATGCGAAGAAGGAGATGAGCAGATACACTAGTTCCCTTTAACCCTGAAATCGAAAAACTGTGCAAACAAAAAGGCGCAACAAAAGGATATCTGAGTCAGTGACCATGAAAAATGAACCAAATCAGAATGGGGCGGACAATGAGGTTCCTGAGAATGCAGGGGAGCCAATACAGGTCCCATCAGAGAGAAGTTTGGGGGACTATGTTCTTCCCACGGTCACAGGTGCACAGACTTGCATCAGGCTCCCAGCTATAGGGGCCAACAACTTTGAGATCAAGCCAGCCATCCTGAGCATGGTCCAGAACACAGTACAATTTAGGGGACTGCCATATGAAGATCGCCACATGCACATTACAAACTTTCTGGAGTTGTATGTCACTTTCAAATACAATGACGTTAGTGACGATGCCATTAGACTGAGGCTCTTTCCGTTCTCACTGAGGGATAGAGCCAAAAGCTGGTTGAACTCACTGTCTGCCAACTCCGTCACTACCTGGCAGGACCTGGCCCAAAAGTTTCTTGCAAAGTTCTTCCCTCCTTCCAAAGCAGCAAAGTTAAGGGGAGAGCTAGACAACTTTTATCAGGTGGATGGTGAATCACTCTACGATTCATGAGAGAGATTTAAGGATTTGCAAAGAAAATGCCCACATCATGGCATAGAGAAATGGATGTTGGTCCACATTTTTTATAATGGACTGAGTGGTACTATTCGTACCATCATTGATGCTGCATCAGGGGGTGATTTCATGAGAAAGAGTGCCAATGAGGCACATGAGTTACTGAAAGATATGGCTGCCAACAATCATCAAGGGGCAGATGACAGGTCAATGAATAGCAGGAAGGCTATGGGCATACATGAACTAGATGCCATCACTGCCCTGAACGCACAGGTGGCCCTTTTGACGAAGCAACTGCAGCAGAACACCATGTCTGTGAATGCAGTCCAGATGCCAGTAAACTGTGAGATTTGTGGTGGGCCACACTCCTTTGACAGATGCACAGCGGTGGATCTTAATAATGTGCCAATGGAGCAAGTTCAGGCATGGGAACTTTTAGAGGCCTTATAATTCTAACACATACAATCCAGGGTGGAGAAATCACCCTAACTTTTCGTGGAGGAACGACCAACCCCAACAACAACCATATCAAGGTGGTTACCATAACCAACAGGCACATAATCAGGCTACCTCATCCCAGCAGTTTAGACCACCTATACAACAGGATAAGCCTGATGAACTGAGAGCTGCATTGCTTACACTCACCAATTCGCAGAATCAGTTCATGTCTGAAACAAGGTCCTCTCTCAGGAGCTTGGAAATACAGGTTGGGCAACTTGCAAAGATTATCAACAGGCCGCAGGGCACTCTCCCAAGCAATACAGATGTAAATCCTAGAGAGCAGTGTCAAGCAGTGTTGTTGAGGAGTGGAAAGCATTGAGCGGTTGCTCCCTCGCAAATGGTAAGTGAGAAGGAGTGTGAGAAAGCAGCTGAGGTAGAGAATGAGGGGGTCACTGAGGACCGCCCTATAGTTGAGACAGCTCCACGACCACCTTTGAGGGAGTACGTTGATAGAATCCCTTACCATCAGAGGTTACAAAAGAAGGCAATTGACAAGCAGTTCTCTAAGTTTTTGGAGATGTTTAAGAAGCTTCATATAAATATCCCCTTCATTGAAGTACTAGAACAGATGCCAGCATACTTTATATTCATGAAGGAGATACTTGGAAAAAAGAGAAGGCTAGCGGATTACGAGACAATATCTGTGACAGAGGAGTGCAATGCCATCCTACAAAAGAAACTGCCTTCTAAGCTAAAAGATCCAGAGAGCTTCACCTTGCCCTGCACTATTGGTAAGGTGACATGCAACAAGGCGCTGTGTGATTTAGGGGCCAGTATCAATCTCATGCCTCTGTCTGTCTTCAAGAGATTGGGTTTGGGTGAAGCCAAACCAACCACAGTGAATTTGCAGTTGACCGACCGAACCGTAGTGCACCCTAGAGGCATAATAGAAGATGTGCTGGTCAAGGTGGGAAAGTTCTTCTTTCCAGAAGACTTCCTCATTCTTGATATGGAGGGAGATGATGAAATACCCATCATTTTGAGGAGACTATTCCTTGCAACTGGGAGAGCCCTGATTGATGTAGAAAAGGAAGAACTGAGACTAAGGGTTTAGGAGGAAGAGATGGTGTTCAAAGTGTTCAACTCCATCATTGAATCCTAAGCCATCAACAAGTATTACGCAGTCAGCACAGCTGACACAACAGTTCAGCCAGCACGGGCCAAAGCTAGGTAGATCATTCATACAGTAGTGAACCCATAGGTCAGCAAGAATACTGAAACAAAAATAAATGTCATGAAAGCCGTCGAACAGGTAAGTCTTACTGAACCCCCTACTGTGAAAAAGAAAAACAGAGTGAGAAAGAGGAGGATGATTTTGAAATGGATAAGTAGTGGGGTTAAAATACCCCAATGATTTAATGAGTAACTTGCGTCCGGCTACAATACGTTAAAGATAGCGCTACTTGGGAGGCAACCCAAGGTTTTAATTATGTTATTTAAATTTTTCGTTTTAGTTTGTTTTATTTTAAATTGAACAGTCTCACTTTTGGTATTTTTGTGTTGTGATGACAGTGGAGGAAGCGGAGACTAAGCACAAAGAAGAGGATGGAAAACACAGAATCGGGGGAGCACCGCGGTGCCATTGTGTAGGACCGCGGTGCCGATTGTTCAGAGAGGTAGCAGGAGTTTCGGCACCGCAGTGTCGAATAATCAGAAGGGCCATAGTACTTTTGGCACCGCGGTGCCATCAGGCTGTACCGCGGTGCCGGGACGAGATTTCCAAATTAAAATCCCTAATCCCCCAAATCTTTTCCCACACAAACACAAATCCTTTCTCTCTCTAAAAAGTCCGAAAATCCCTTTCTCTACCCATAAAATCTCCCACAAACTTCCCTAAATTCTTCCAAGAATCCCTACACAAACCCTCACATTTTGCACCACCATCATTCCTTCCAATTGGGTCAAGAAATTGGTGAAGAACAACTCTTCAAAAAGGTAATCTTCATTATTGTTCTTGCAATTTCAAGGCTAGTAGGGAAAGTAACTTGCAAGTTTGGGGGTGGTACGTATTGTGGTGGTAGGATGTTGTGTAGTTGTGGGTGTGTGCTGCAGTGGTTGTTCGTTGTGTAGTTGAGTGAATTGAGGAGTATTGTGGTGTAGTTGTTGTGTATTGCTGCTATGGTCCAATTTTTGGTTGATTATTGTTGATTGTGTGAGTGATAGTTGTTGGAAAACCTCAAAGAAACAAAGGAAACATTGTCGAAAATTTCCAACAAATTTCCACTATGGGTTCTAGGAAACGAACTTCAAGAGCTTCCCCATCTTCATCAGCCCCAGAGTATGATGTTACTCGATTCATCAACAAACAGGTGGAGGATCGATACAATAAGATTAGTACTAGGACATTGATACCAGAAAGAGGCATGGACTACCAGGTCATGCCATTTGATGATGATGATGACTACGAGCCTATTAGAGCCATGATTGAGGCAAATAGGTGGAGAAGGTTCCCAATACGGAGAGGATCCCACTTTAGAATTCTAGCCTTGTGAGGGAATTCTATGCGAATTATCCCGAGTAAATGGGTGGGAGATGCTTTGTTAGAGGGAAATATGTGCCCGTAAGTTCTGAAGTTGTGAATGCGCTGCTGAGAACCAATGATGTTGAGGACCAAGGCGATAATCCATACCACTTCAGATGTTAGTCAAAAAATGTCAACCACACCATTTGGAATGTAGTTGCGGAGACATTGTGTTACCCAGACGCTGAGTTTAATTTTTCCAGCAACGGATCCAGGAGACTTTCTCAGTGCCAATTTAATAGAACAGCCAGAGGATGGCTATATTTCATAAGTGCACACTTGATTCCGTCAACTTATTTTATCAATGTGCCCACAGACAGAATCAAACTCATCTATGACATCATGACGGGCAAGATAATTGATGTTGAGAGATAAATAGTGCAGAGCATAAGAGAGATTAGTAGGCTGACTACTACTGGCAGATTGGGACATGGTTCACTCATTACTACCTTATGTGATAGGCATGAAGTCCCAACATTCGCCACTGATATCCTAGAGAAGAGTCAGTCTGCTGTGACCTACAATTTAGTGCACTCCTTCTTTGACCCCAACCCAGGACCAGTAGCAAGAGAATGGGCCCAGCAGTAGCAGACGCAGCAGCCATGGATGAGGAAGAGCCTGAGGCAGAGGCACACAATGAAGCAGGCAAAAGCAGCCATCAGCCTCCCATGTCCTTAGAGCCTCCAATGCCAATGATGGAGCAGATGCTCTTGAACCAACAAAGGATGATGCAGAATCAAGAGCAAATGATACAAGACCATCAACACCTGACCCAGCGTGTTGATAATTTGAGTTCCATGTTCACCCAATGGACAATGCAGTATCCTCCGCCACCACCATTTGAGCCGATGTATGTCTGTAAGTCGTCCCATTTTAATTTTTGAGCCTTTTACATATTTGGGACAATGTGTAGTTTAAGTTTGGGGGGAGTTTTCATTTTATTTTATTTTATTTTTATGAGTCTTTTATTATTTTTGTGTTTTATGTGAGTCAATTTTTTTTATCATGCATGTTGTGCTTATGTGGAACGCCTAGTGAACTGAGTGGGATAATGTAGTGGAATGAGAAGCAAAAATCTGTGTGCTTAAGTTAGATATGCCAAAAATTCATGAAAATTTGATTATTTGGAATATGTGGTGCTTAGCCTATGTGCTGTCAATTGAAAAATGTCTGTGAAGTCTGTTTGCTTGCTATTTGAGGCGAAATAGTTAGGATGTATATGTTTAGGGAGATGACTCAGACATTTCTTTGTTAGTCTTTCTTACCATTCATTACCTACCTTGCAATAAATTGTATCCCTAGTCAGCCCATTTGAGCCTAAAATAAGTTATTTTCTTGATACCACATGATTCCCTCATGTGTCATAAGCAGTAATTGAATAAAGGGATGAAAAGAGAAGAAAAAAAAACACAAAAAGAGAGTGAAAAATTGACGCACCCCAATGAAAAAGAACGTAAAAGCTTAAGTTTGGGGGTGCCTATATGAGTTGATTCATGCTCTCAAAAAGATAAAAGGGGAATGATAGGTATGAACTGAAAAGAATACCAAAAAGAAGGACAAAATGGTTGAATGAGAAAAACGCTTATTGTACGTAAATTGAGTCTAAATGCCTACTTTTGCCTACCCCTGCCTAAGCCTACATTACAACCCTGAAAAGTTTTGAGGATCTCTAGTATGTATGTCTATGATTAGTGGAGAATAACAAGTACACATACCCGTAGAACTAAATGAAATTGACATACATAGGTTAGGTATTCATGCTTCCATTACTTGTGATTAAAATGAATTTGCGAAATATCTGACTTGAAATTCTAGATTGCTGAATTCATGCTATATCTGTTCCTGCATATTATCCCAACTGACGTTCATGTGTTTTAAGTCTTTGTGCAGCTGCTTGATTTGAGTCTTTGAGTCTTTTATTTTTGTGTCTTTGTCTTTGTCTTTGTTTTGATCTTTGCTCGAGGGCAAACAAATGTTAAGTTTAGGGGTGTTTGTTAGGCGTATTTTGTATACGCTTTTTGAGTCATTTTTAGTTGGTATTTTACTCGTTTTTGTTGTGTTTAATATAGTAGTAGATTTGTTTTTTTTCTTTTGAGTCACTGCGGTGCAAAAAGGCAAAATGACAAAAAGGAACGAGAAATGGGCAGAAAAGGTGCTCCCGAGGCGAAAAGGACGAAAGTTGGAAACTCAGAGCGAAAAAAGGCAGCACCGCGGTGCCACTATGCAGAACCGCGGAGCCATATTTATCGAGGAGCCTCAGGACTTTCAGCATCGCGTGCCATCAGCAAGCATCACAAAGGTCATTTGTGCCGAGAAGTCGCAGAGTTTCGACACCGCGCCGCAGATGCGTAATCGCGGCCGACGTGGGAAATTTCAGTTCCAAAGACAAATTGGCTAAGGGCAGATTGGTCCATATGGCACAAAAATTGGAGGATATTTAAGCCCTAGGGATTAATGCTATGAAAATGGGGGTCATTCTACCACAGAACACAACACAAGGCAAATTTGGAGCTACAATTGGAGACTTAGTTCACAGTAATTTCTTTTCTTTCGTTTTTAATTCAGTTTATGTATGGATTTTGTGTTAGTTCTTAGTGTGACTATGGCTAGGAGCTAAACATTTTATTAGGGTTTTCCTTATGAATCGCTTGAAACTTCTATTCATGAATTAATGCAATAGTTTAATTTCTTCTTCGCTTGATTAAGATTTAGTCAATATTTGGTATAAATGTTTGATAATTAATTGATCACTGGTTATCATAACCTATATGATTTCGAATCAAACTGAAAGGAGAGATTTGGATATTTTGTAATTGACTAGACATAGGTAAAATCGCGGACGAAAGTACCCCGATACTTGTGTAGCATTATAGGTTACTGTTCTTAATCCTCATATGTGGTAAATCCTATAATAGAAATATAGAAGGGTTCTGCACTGGGGTTGAGTGATTATATGTCCTAACCGAATATAAGACAGTCTAGTTAACCGCTATCTTAACAAAGAAGAAGAATCATTCTAGTTACATTAATGATTGAATAAAGTGGATAGTCGAGGATTTTGGAAGACCTAATTCATTCATAACTGATTACAACTTTATTAGTTTAAATCTTGAAATTATTCTAGTAGTTAAATAAAAACCTCAATCAAATATCGATTACCAAATAGATAACATAAAATAGATGAACGGTACTTAGAAACCAGTCTCTGTGGACGATATTCGGTCTTACAGACTATATTACTTGGGACGATGCGTACGCTTGCGTGAGCAGTCGAGATATCGCCCAACAAAATCCCAGGAATAAAGTGTCACGACCCGACCCGACGTACCGCGACTAAAGCTCCCTAATTGGGCACTCTTATGCCCACATGTCACGTATAATCAGACTGACACTAAGGACCATATGAAATTCGGCAGCATAACACAGCAATAATAACACATGAAAGAATAGGCAAGCCGACAAGGTTGTCTTTACACACGAATAACCATGTCTCCTGAGGAGTCACATCTAATCAAATATAACGAGGGACGCAAGCCGACAAGGCTGCCACTATATACGGGAACATCTCAAAATGAAATACAACAACACGTATACCAAAACAGGTTTACAACTCCACATACATACAACCCACAACTGTCTACAGACCTCTATGAGAAGGATAACAAAATATGACGGGATAGGACCCCATCGTGCCCCTAAATATACATAAGTCTAAAATGAGGTTCTGTACCAAAACGATTAAGCTCCGAAACAATGGAGCTTTCCAACCAGCTGAGTAGAAGTCCTAGGCCTAAGGATCACCAAACTGAGAACATGTACCTGTTGACAGTCAATTTTGACCCTCCCGTCCAGATAGTAGCTATAAAATTACACTAATTTTTGCAAAATAATTTTTTATTATTTCTTATAATAAAATGCAGCAATAAAACTTTAATACAAGCATAAATAAATAATTTAATAATAGCACCACATTTTTTACATAAAAGCATTAAGCAATCATTAAATATCATATCTACATTTAACATTTAAAATAATTTAATAATAATTTAAACCCCCATTCAATTTTAATTTAACATCGCAAAATACGCATAATAAATAAGATTTTAACGGTGTCGCATTATAAAATAGTGAGCACTAATTAAATAGCACACTCGCATTATTGTAATAATTTTTTAAAACAAACTCAGACTAATGAAGCACCTAAATAATCTAATCATAATTTAAATAATTTAATTTACCACTAATTCATTAATAAACCCGAAGCCCAATTTTTTTTATTACCCAAACATCAGCCCACTCGCCCAACCCATTTCAGCCCAACACCCGCGGGCCCAACCCCTTTATTTTTTCCCTTATCAGCCCAGAACCCACGCCCTTATCAGCCTCAGCCTTATCCCTTCGCCCATTTCATCCCTTGAAGATCTACATCGACAGAAACCCTAAAACCTAAACTTCAGCAACCAGGCTTTCACCCTCCATCGCCACCCACACCCAGCCGAGATTCTCGCCGGAGAATCCGGCGAATCTTTCACCGATACAACTAACAAATCAGCCCCAATATTACGATAATCAGAAACTTGCCTTAAGAAACATCCAAAATCGCAGTAACGAATCGCACAAAATATCCTCCAAAATCGTATCAAAGTTTACCTAATGGGGAACCCAAAATCAGGGCTATAAAGAGAGGTTTACACACATGCAAAGGCATCAGCAGCAAGGGGGGAGAGAAAAACCCAGCAGACTCGACAGGCATCAGGGGGGGTCGGGAGGAAAATATCACGACCACAAGAAAAAAACCTAGAAAATAGGTCGAAAACCAGCAGTGAGGGTCTTACGAGCGAAATCAGAATACCTCACTGGAGCATCAAACACAGAAAATCAGTAAGAAACCTTAATCGCATCGCAATCGCAATTCCGAGTGAATCGACGACTTGATAAGTCGCTCTCGTCACGCTCGAGAAGGTAAACCCATTCCCTTTCAGATTTTCTTATGTGATTTACACTTTATAACCTGTTTGATTGATATGCTCTGTTGATAATGTTTAACATTTTAGTCGCTGCTGTGTATGGTCGAAATTACTGGTTTAGTGTCGATGCTATTTTACTTGACTGTCAACTTGTCTATTTTTACTGTTAATACCCATCTGTTGTAGTTAATCTGGTTTGTTTCGCCTCTGATTTGCAATAGTTGAAGGCTTGCCTGTTAACCCATTCAGATGCCTCCCTGATCGAATGGATATTATAAAGATTTGGCTGCCAATATACTCATAAATCTGTCAGAATAGTCAGTGTGTATAAGGAGCTAAGGGAGTATTGTGCTATTATGTTCGTCCCCTGTGGAAAGTGTCTATACCAGCTTCGTGTTTAGTTAGGGAGGAACATACCTCTTAGTTTCTGTCTGAATATTAAATGTGTTTCGACGCTCCTTGACATGGACTCATTTGCATACATTTTGTATGACTGGGTGCTTGCTAGACCAGTTTTCTTGTCAAGGTAGCCTTAAGATCTAAGATGTTCATATTCCTTTATAAAAATCAGTATTAAGTATTGTCATATACAACTAATGGATTTTGGAGTTATGTACCTTGTATACTCTTAAGACACATCACACATTTTACTATGAAAACAATAAATGACAAGATGGCATAACTTATAATCAGTGGGAGTACGTTTAAGTCACTGCATACCTACACTTGTTTCATGCTCAGTAAAGATAAACATGTCTCTTGGCTATTATGTTGTTTATATGTTTCTGTGATTGGCATGAGATAAGCCAATTATGAAGTCTATATTAGCATGTTGATGAATTGGGTTGCTGGACTTAGGATCTGATACAGCCCCACTCATCCTTACATGTATATGTATTTGCAAACATTTAGTATAGCGTTGGCCTAATTTTGAAGTATTGAGTAATCGCATCCCTCGGGGCAGTGTCTAATATGTTGCGGGTTAAACGATTTGGTAAGAGCATGTTAGTTTATTCGTTTTCGTATCCAGAATCTTTTTTTTTTTTGAAACTAACCATCTATCTATGATTAGTTCAGCCTTGATGTAGTTACACACCTAATAATGTTGCCCCCAAATGGCTATGTTTAATACTATTCCAGTATGAATCATCTATCTGCTTGCCTTGGCTGGTTTAGGTACAGATCTGCATCCCTGATAACTGGTATCTGTTTCATGTTGGGTATTGCTGTAATTGACTGGAACATTTAAGTTCAAAAGAAACCCCACATTGATTTTTGGCAAGTGTTCCATGAGGTCATTTATTTGACTAAAAGCTCAACTTATTATTTGTTTGGTCCAGCAGCCTTGTTTATTTTCAAAATATACATATGCATATCACATTTGGGCCTCGTCTGTGTTTTTCTCCCATGTTCCATATACCCTGTCATATCTGTTATCTGCTTATTATCTTGGATCCATTTCGCTTTTATTTTGAAGTACCGAAAATGAAATTAAATTTCTTGTCAATGTTTGCTTGCTGTTTTGATCTTTTTTTTGATACATACGAATCCCTATTATTTCTTTTGTTTTACATGAAAATCGGAGCAATGAAGAAGTCTCATTGCGAGACCCTTCCCGAGCCACATCGCATGATTGCCGCATCTGTGTCCACCGCATTCCACCTCAGAATTCCCAAACAAAAAGGGGGACGAGACGACATTGTCACCCCCCTAAAAGCATCCTTTTGGCCTTTTAATCTCTTACGTCTTATATATATTGTTTGTTTATTTGTTGAAATTTAATCAGCTAACTTTGTAATTAATAGGAGACATAGAACAATTAGTCCTGGAATAAATAAATTGGGCGGGCAATTTTAAAATCAGAAATGCACTTTTAAATTTACTTATTTCAAGGGCTTGTCATGCATGTCTAAAATTTACTAAACAATTTAATTCGTAACTAACGTATTACTTCTTATAAAATTCGTGATAAAATAAATTGATTTCCTCATAAGCTCTTTTATTAGCCTAATATAAAAATTTATGTTGAATAGCCTTCTTATCATAAAATTATAAAATAATCACCTTTTGCACTACATCATATATATTTGATTTTAAAGGCATATCTTTGATCATAAACCAACATTGCATATATCTATAAACAATATAAATGCACACTTATATCTATAAAACATTTTGAAGCATCCTTTATATTTTTTTTCAAAAAACGCATTCTTAGCAATAATAATTAACCCTAGGTTTGAACGGACAACCGCAAGTTAGCGGATCCTTTAGGGTGCCTAACCCCTTCCCTTTAGGATAATAAAGAACCCTTACCCAGAATCTCATTAAGTTTAGCAGACCATTAAATGGAGTTAATCTTTACTTTAAACTAGTTAACATTTAGGAGTCCTAATTCACCCAAATTAATTAGGTGGCGACTCCGCGAACCCTCTAGCATTTCTAACCCTTTTTAGCCCCTTTTAATATTTAGCAACATCTTTAACATTTTAGCATTCCTTTTGCACTTTTTAGCACTTTATTTATTTCCTAACATTTTATTTAAGCAGGGTTCGCTAGAAAATGTTGCGGCCGAAATAGATTATACGACTCATAGCACCTTTAACATTTAACACCTTTTAAACATTTAGCACAAAAACATATTTTCTAACCTTTGTTTTTACTTAAGCAGGGTTCGCTAGAAAAGAAAATGGCGCGGTCGAAAAGGGGCGCGACAGTACCTGCGGGCATGAAACGCAGCCCCCCGAGAAAAGGGGGTCAGTACGTAATAATACACTGAGTATGTAAAACATGAAGTACTGTAAATGAGATCATAACTGGCCAAGATAACAAGAGACATGTGCAATAATCAAAATACCAATACAACTGTGCCATATAGAAATGAGAGTCAACTATGCCTTATAAAAATGAGTCATATCAAAATCATGGATGTCTGTCCATAGAATTATCGTATCTATATACATTGTCGACCCTCTAGTGAGGGACTCGATGGAATCATCATATCTATATACATTTCCGGTCCTTTATGGGACTCGGTGAATGAAGTCATATATATGGATACCTGTCCATAAACTGTGGATACATGTCCACAAACCGTGGATCTGTCCACTTATATCGTACCCGGCCCATTCTGAGACTCGGTGAAATCATCATATCTATATACATTGTCGGCCCTTTAGTGAGGGACTCGGTGAAGTTATATAACGATATCAGCACGAATAAAATATCATGAGTAACTTTATACAATTTTAATCATCATTTGACTCTCAATAGAATAAATAGAATAACTATCTCTTAGAAAATCAGGGCACTATCATATCATTATGATTCAATAGAATTATGTACGTCCGCCGTACACTCATTTATATAAATCATGTCAAAAGAAGAAAGGATAGTTTCACATACCTTAATGGCGAACTAACCAACTCAATAATCTAAATACGCCTTGACTAGCACTTCAACCTATAGTAATAGTAACATGTCCATTAACTTTATGATTACTAGCATACGTTATAATCGAATGATAATTTGCTTTCTTTTCTATAAATGGGCAACACTTCCCCTATTTATATACATGTCCACAATTTACAAACAAAGCCAACAATACCAATAACCAAGCATAATTCCAGGATATAACAAAAATCAGTCCATATACTATGTCTATACCATAGTTATGCATTCTTTCTCTTTACATTCAGGTAATACAACAACTACAACAATCAAGGTAATTACTACACCTATCCCTCATGTTAATCCAACCCTTAATCCATGTTAAAATAGTCCATAAAACAGTCCACATTCTATTAACAACAAGAGGTATTCCAACTACAACGAGAGTGCAATGTTCAACCTTTTCCAACCTTAATTCCTTTAAGACATATATCCATAATTACAACAATGTATATGCATGTTCATAACTAAATTTCCAGCCTTATAATCTTAACAAAACATCCCCTAATACATCACAACAATGTCCAATAATTCCATGCATGTCTCGGCACACCCAACATAATTCCATAACTTCTCTCTTAACTCCTTAAAATTCAATTTATATTTCAACACTTCCATATAATCAACTATAACTTTAATTATCAAAATTTCCTTCAACTTTTAACATGCAATTAGTGTCGATAATAATAACAACAACAATCATACCCCATGTATACAAAATAGCCCCCAAAATCGGTAAAACAACAATTCCAATCGGCTCAACTACACACCAATACAATCACATGCATTTTCTTAACTTCTAAGAGTAGAATAATTTATGGAACAAAAACACAATTATATTTCGTACGTAGAATATGTCAAATGAAGAATTAATTTACCTTCACATACCTTAATAATAAAAAGAGAGGAAGGACGTTGCTATTGGATTGTATAACGAGCAACTATGCTGCTGCACCTAATGGAATCATATTGGTTTTTCTAAAAAAAAATGTTGGCTGCTATCGTTTTTTTTTTGTTCTCCATTTTCAAAAGTTACTGGAATGCGTCTTTTGGGTTTACAAAGCAAAAGTAATTTCTTAAAGCAAAAGCAATTTGCTTTACGTTTGACAGCAAACACTTAACCACGTGATTGCCTCCCATCTATCCAATTGGCGGTGGGAGGTTTTATTACCTTCCACCAACCTCCGTGTAATTTATCAATTATATACATAAATAATTTTAAATCTCACTCCATATAAATCCTAAAAATTCATAAGACATTCGTATACTCGATTTCATAATTTTTAATATGACATTAGTCCATCACCTCTTTTGGGAATACACAATTATTATTATTAATCCTCGTCGTCACACTGATTACATCCAAAAATTATTTCGGGATCGCATTGCTTGTATACTAATTTCCGGATTAGCATATATAATTATACTTTATATCCAGTATTCGAATCTTATTTCCTTAATGACGTTCTTAATTATCACCTTAAAACTACGAGGTGTAACATAAGGTTCAATGAAAAAACTAAACTGTAAAGGTTCAGTTGAGTGCTTCGGTGGAAGCAAGAACACTTCGGATAATGATTTCTTCTTAAGAAACATAATCCAAGGTCATTCCCGTGATAGACAAAAAGTGCTACATGTAGAGGGGTAAAGGATAAGTTTTCAAAACCTTTAATGATTCTCAATAATTGAGGTTAGGTTGAGAAAACTTTTAATGGTTCCTAACGCTCGTGCAAGCGGGATATTGCAGGATATCTTGTAGGAGACCACCTATTTAAGTACGAGGAAAGACCGTCTCAAATGAATGTACTTAAGAATTCAAGTGTGTCCACGGCCCACGACGGACAAAATACTAGAAAGATTGAGTAGGAAAGATGTTGTGTTGGTATCATTGTCTTGGCATATACTAAACACTGACGGTTCAAGACATCACGTTCACCGCGCAGTAAATATGTCCGATGGTATTCTACTATGGAAGGTTCAAAGCTCCGACCACCTCTCCAGATGCAACATCGTTCCGCCGGATGATTGCTAGAAAGACATCATGTCGTGCGCCAAAATCTCTTCCAAGAGGAGATTGTTGGAAATATTTATTAAACGTGAAATAAAGTTAATCCTATTTAATTACAAATCGAACAATTGGGGCCCCGCACGTAGCAAATATTATTTCCACACACGTGCACATATAGTGCCAAGGATCATAATTTCCTTAAATGGAAGAGATATTGATACGTATACGAATTGTTTGAGACGTAGGGTAATAGACGGTTATTGGTCAAATGACGTTGGTTTCACGTTGGTAAATGAAGGAAGAAGTGTACAATGTGTTAAACGAAGCGAGTCGACCGGCGCATGGGCAAGTGACCGTGGCCGAGCGTCGCGCGTCAAGTCCTCGGTTTCGCACCGCGCGCCACTCGCAGGCGCGCGCACGCGCCTGGTTCTCGCGCCACGACGCCTCGCAGGGCCGCGCCGGACTGCCAAATTGGCTGAGATGAATAAAAACTGACGTTTGAGCTGACTTTGGAGGATTAACTCTTCATTATTTTACTCTTGAATTCTGCCATTACTTGGCTGAATTGTAATTCCATACTAATGACCATTACTTGGTCATTCAAAGCTGTAAATTGGCTCATCTGCAAAACACACTTGACATCTTACACTCAACAATTCTCTGAAACTGTCTTCCTCTCTTGCAATCACAAACACTCAAAGATCTTTTTCCAAAGCAAACACTTGAGTTTCCTTTGCTCATTTTTTTGATTGCTGTTTTATAATAAGTTGTCATTACAACCGTTGAAAAGATAAACGGGTCAATATTATCTTAAAGATAGATCAAAAATTTGATCGACTCAGCAAGCCCCCATATTTGATCATTTACAGATTTCTAACAAATAATTGTTATTGTTATTTTCTCATTTTACACATTACCACTCACAATAACTATATTCTATTGGTACCATATTATATTGCTACTCCATTTTTTTAAAAGTTTTTATTTAACCAGTTTGATGCGCAGATCTCATATATGGATATTAAAAATGGCAGAGGGGCCATTTTTGGAGAACGTGTCTTTACATAAATTGAAGCTAGAAAATTTTCTGATTTGGCAGGGTCGAATAACTTGGATATATAAAAGTTTAATTCATCTACCTGTATCGTATTAGCCTTTTTATTTTTCTCCCTTTCCTTGGTAGTGTTAGAAATAGAGAAAACAAACTAGACTCAATTCGTTAGTACAAATATGAAAGAATATATCGATATTTACACATAAAAAAACAAGAAATGAAGGAAATAAAATATTCAATAATTACTGTAGATCTAGCCTATCTTAACAGTATGTAATATTCAAAATTAATATAGAATATCTCTAAATATATCTTAACAGATAATAGTATTTTGGGGAAAATTAATATAGAATATCTCTAATAGTATTTTGTACAAATAAAGGCTTATTTCTCTTCTTTTTTTTTGGGTTTATTATAAATTAAAGCAAGAACATTACTCAATCATGCACTAGTATTTTACTTGATTATCTTACCCACAATCTTAACTGGATCAATCGAGAAAAAAGAATTACAAGAATAAAGAGATTTTGGCTAGTTTAATTGCTACCGTCGGTATATAAAGGACATGATTAAAGGTTAAATAAGAAACTTGTTTTTTTTTTTTTTTGTTGAAACCGCAAATCACTGCTCTTTCGAGCGCGCAGTGGTAAACTCCGATCGACACAATAACCTCGCAAACCACGCTACCGCTTAAACCACACCACGTGCTCCCCAAGAGCGGGCGCAGCGACGTTACCCTGAGTTTTGAACTTGCACTGCTCTCCCACACCACCCAATGAGGATACTCTCTGCCTTCAAGACCAATTGATCTAGGGCTTCGAATAAGAAACTTGTTGTTTGATTTGTTGTTTGATTAGCTTAGTGCTTGTCTTGGAATTGTTAAGGACAAAACGTTGTTTCAATTATGAGCAGAACTTTTGTTGTTATTGAATGTAATTTAATGAATGCTTAGGAAGCTTTAATAATGGTAACAATTGCAGTCATGGCCACATTTTTACACTTTATTGTTTGGGAAAAAGACTTGGCCAAGGTTCAGAAATGGACCCTATCTTCTCTCAACATATTGCAACATATTTGTTTGACGAACAAATTCGCAGCCGCTACTCTTTCGAGTGCGCTTTGGATAAACCCCGGACTGACGCAATAGCCTGTAAATCACTTCAGCCGTTTAACCACACTTGGCAAGCCATGTGTGACAGACTCAACCAAGAAGGTTTATGCAGGGAATCGAACTCGTGATCTTGCAGTCCCGCGCTCTACTGCTACACCAACTTGTCTACCTTTGCGGGTATATTGCAACATCTTTTGCTATATAATTGGTAGGATATAAGTTAGGGATAATTTCCTAAATATATATATATACTAAAATTGAATCCTTATTCCTTATTACCATAACTAATACTTTGTAGAACATAACAAATAGTTTCTTCACAAAATATATATATCTCAAATTAATTCCATAAAATTAGGGATTTTGTCTTTTCTTTCACACAAATTCTAGCCGATATTGTCTCATCCCACTCATCAGTTGTTGATACTTCGCTGGTTCTTGCCGACCACCGTTATCTTGCTTATAGGGTAAAAGTCTCTTTAAGTCACATGTATACAATTGCATGAAGAGTGAAAATATTCTGAAGTTTAACATGTGAGACTCATATTATTGATTGGTGTTTATAATAAGATTAAACGCAACTATTTTATAAAAAGTATGATTATATATACTTTTATACTGGCACTATACTAATAATTGATATATTCCTACTCTTAGGAATCATCTGAATTTGTCCACTTGGGCAGCTCAATTAGTTTCAAGGGAGATATTTGAAATAATGATCAAAGATCGAATTCCGTCAGTGATAGTGTGGAGCTTTCTTCTTGAAATAAAGGAGGACCAATTGTGCGCAGAATGATACTGGTCTAAACTTTAAAATCAATTGAGTCATCATAATTTACCTCCTTCATAGACCTATCGGATCGGGATGTGGAGCTCCTGGGCGGGAGATTTCACCTTCATCGAGCAAGGAATCATCTGAATTTGCTTTTTCACGGTGCATTAAATTTTATGTAATTCCTAAGACAGTACAAAAGTAGGCATGTTCCTTATTTGATACTACCAACTAATCAAAGATTATAGTTCAGATCGCAAATGGCCGGTCGCCGATCGACACCGCCCTGCCCCACCCGATCCCGACCGCCCCGACCGTGAAAAACAAATGGGATCAAGCGAACCGGCGACAGTATGGTCCCGCCGGCCCCGGCCCCGCCTGGGCCTCGCCATTTGTCAGGGTTAGCGTTGTCTAACGGCCATTTTACATTTTGGCCGTTAGACAATGATCATTTTTGGCTTCCCACTCCCAACCCCTACCCTTTATATTTATTTTTAACCCTAAGTTATTATATTTACACTTTAACCCAATTTTCCAACTATAAATACCTCATTTTCTCTTCTTATTTCTCACAAATCTTCCTACATTTTCTCTAATTTCTATACAACATTGTCTACTACATATTCACTCTATTTATTAATTTGAGAATTGAGAGTGAAGTTGACAACTAGCTTGAGGATTAATCTATCGAGCAAAGTTTCAATTTTCAACCTCTCTCGATTACACATCGACTCTACGTCGGCGTTGTTGACACCCAATTTTGTCCATCCCCTTTAAATAAATAACCAATAAATTAAACAATTTTTATTTTTAGAACCACAATTTTACATCGCAAAATACACATAATAGTTAGGTTTTAATAACAGTCTCACAGCATAAATATTAAGCACTAATTAATTAGCATGCCCGCATTTATTAGGATAATAATAGCTTAGACTAATAAAACACCTAAATAATTTAATCACAATTTAGATTTCATTTTGTCTATCGCTAATTAAATAATACACCTAAGGCTTTATCTATAACCCATAACTAAAACCTAAATAATTGACTCCTAAACTAATAGCCCACTCCCTACCTAATTAAATATCCAATTAAACTAACTCTAATCAGCCCACCTTTATTTCTTTGCCCAGCCCAAATTCGTGGCCCAACACCCCTTTTCCCTTATTACCCGAAACCCGCAGCCCTTATCAGCAACCCATCGCGCCCAACCCTCATTACCATTAAGCCTCATCATCGTCCTCAACAGCAGCACAAAGGAAAGCCCAACCCTAAAACCTCTCGCCGCCTCGATTTCGCCGAGAATCCGGCTTTCTTCACCCACGCACCCTAGCCGCCTTCCTTACCCACGCACTCCACATCCAAATAATACCTTACCATATAAACACCTAATCATACCAAATCTCCTTAAAAATCGCTCTAAATCAGCATCCAAATCGCCAACCTATACCTTATAGACTTTCCATAACTAAACACTACCAGAAATATCCTCCTTTCTGTCTCGAATCAGTGCGAAAATGGCAACAAATCGCATGTCTTCCTTATAGACTTACCATAACAAAACCAGTACGAAATCGCCCTCAAATCGCGTCCTAAAAGGAAACCTAACTAAGGGCTATAAATACCCAAGTTTCGACATACAACAGGCAGGGGTTCTTTTCATCAGTCAGCGGTTATTCACAATCGGTCTTCGAACTATCACATTACCAAGTATAGAAATCCTTTCTTTTCTCTCGAAATTGCTACCATCAGTTCTTAGCAAATAGTTTCATTGTGAGTTTTCCTTCGACGATTCGGGAAAGCCTTTGTCGTCGCTTCAGTTCGCTACCCACAAAAGGTCCGGAAACCCATCCCTTCTATTATTCAGTTGTTTAAATTGATATTGTGTATTCTGTATGAGGATTTTGTCAAATTATTCCACTTAGTTGAATATTTGTTTCTAGATAAATCTGTCGGTTGCGGTTTTGACATCTGTGGTTTTGATTCTGTTTTAAACATGTGTGTATTTGATTGTGGTCCTTTATGTGTTAAATGTATAACACTCGTATAAGGATTCTAGATCCGTGTCAGGTTGTTAGTAGAAATATCGTAGTTCCTTCACGTGTATCACAAGATCCACAAAATGTCGCTTATATATCGCTTTACTTAGATGTGCTTGTGTACCAATCACCAAGAAGTCCTAAATAACATTACATCAAAAATAATCTAACATGTGGGATTAATATGAAATGTCGTTGTGATCCCATAGGATTGTTAGACTGATTTTGGTCATTTCGTCCACTATCTTGGCTATTGTAAACCAATTTTTCAAAGACATGACAGTTGATTTTTCAAATTTCTGCATCGACTTGCAATTCCCTATTTGGACTGTTCTCTTGCCACTTTTGTTGCTGATTCTGGATTATATTGCTACTGCATTTTTATCTGTGAAATGTGCTCTAATGACCCTATTGTCATTGTCCATTCGTAAATTCATTTCCTTTTTAAGTTTTTATCCGCATTGTGTGGCCTGTATGATCAAGTTATGTGTTGGTCAATTGTTTGATCTACATTCCAGTTATTACTTAAGTCTGTCGATTGGTTTTAGAACACGTTTTAAACGGATGTTAAATGTCGCCGAGTCTATTAAGACTATTATCAAGCACGCTAGGTTGTGGCTATTTCAAGTCCCCAAGTATACCTATTGAGTTGTTATTTACTATTTATGGTTTATCGAATGGAGTAATGTATGTCTCACGCTTATTTAGACTCTCTATATTCCTGACATGTGCTCTTTGTTATTTTAGATTTAAAGTTTGGTTCCAATGCAATCCTTAATGTTTGTTAGCTTAACGGATGAACTACATAAATCTGTGAATTTGATTGGTTTGGGCCCGTCATTTCATTTCTTGAGACTGCCATGGTTACTGACCAAATAAATATGTGGTTGTACTTGCATAGAGATTCTTGGTTAAGATATACATTAATTTTAATCATTCCAGTTGTTGGTAAAAAAGCTTTTTTTTTGTCTTAGTCTCTAGATTGGTTTGAGTGAGCATACTTCTTTGATTCTACCTGTTCTCTGTGAGTTAGAAATTAAAGATAGTGTAGTGATCAGGCCTACACATTAGTTGTATTTGTTTATTAACTAAATTAATACGGTATGTTGGTTTGATTTTAACCCACAGGGCAGTAAGCAGTAAACTGCCCCCTCTGGTTCGACATTAAATATGAGTGTGTTGTTTAGGCTATAGTTATGATTTAAGCCAAAGTGTGTGCATATCCCTCTTTGATATACATGTCAAAACATGCTCATATTGTCACCTGTAAGAGACATCTGTATATCTTTCAAAACATATCATGTATGTATACTCTGTGTATGTCACTCCTCTGCAATTAGTCAGATAAACCAGGCCTGCATACGTTTGTCATTGGGCCTTTTATGGGCCAAATGGCCATCTTTTAAATTTGAAAATTCGTCTTTAGGGCCCTCCCTTTCGTTTCTATCCACCACTAATCGTTGGGATCCTTCCACTGAGTTTACATAATGCAGGACCATATGTCTGGCCTGCCAGGCCAGTTGGGCCGATTTGTATGCATTTAAATCTGGAAATTAAGACTATTGGGCCTGCAATTTACTATTATTTACTTTGGTTGATTGCTACCCTGGCCCATTTCTCGCATTTCGGGCTTGTTTATCATTAAAATGAAATGATTCATATATCTTTAGATGTTTGTGCCAATGATTACTTGTTATCGATAATTCTGAGACATGCTAATCCTTATCTTTCTTATTTCTACATGGCATGCATCGGGAGAATAATCAAGAGTCTCGGTACGAGACTCATCATGACTTCCATATCGCCAACTACACTTCCGCCGCAGGGCTTCCAAACAGCTATAGGATAGATGGTGACACCATCCATTCTAGACGTCATGTCAACTACAGTCTCACTCCCGCCTTTGCTTATTTGTGTATTTATTTATTTTGCTTACTTATTATTGTTATATTTGTTAATCCTGTAATTAATAGGATAATTAACTCTAATAGTCTTTGAGTATATTGGAAGGGTAGTTTAAAGGATAAATTCACCCTTTATTTATTCTAGGTTCATCACGTGAGTCTAAATCTAAAATAATTAATCCTAGCTATGCCTTAGCCATGTAGCTAATATATTCCTCCATGTTTAATTCTTAAACTTTTTCATAAACTCTTCATAAATATCATAGGAAGTAATTTTCGCATACACGTATAAAAAATAATTTCATAATTAACTTTTATATAAGAGTCTTAAACCTATTAATAGGAGTAACATATCATTTTCTTACTTTTTTTTGTTAAATAAAATAATTTCATGTCTTATAATTGTATAATCAACTTTATATATTTTTTGTGAGTCTAATAAAGCCCTTTTAGTTATCAATATATATATTCTTTAGATACTTACCATATCCCTTGTTACTTAAATAAACTTTTCTAAAACATACATTCCTCAGCCGAATAAATCAACCTATGTTTGAACGGACAACCGCAAGTTAGCGGATCCTTTAGGATGTCTAATCCCTTCCCTTTAGGATAATAAAGAACCCTTACCTAGAATCTCACATAGTTTCAAAGACCTTTAAAATGGAGATCATTCGTAGTATTTTATGCTACATTTTAGTGTCCTAATTCACCCAAATAATTAGGTGGCGACTCCTTTAAAAACGCATTTAGGAATCAACCATACGTAATACTCCCGTTTCGACTCCGGTTTAAAATGGGGTGTTACAGATGGCGACTCCACTGGGGATAGACAGGTTCTTAACCATAACAAACATAGGTTAATTATTGTGCTTCTTTTTTCCTTTTCTTTATTCATTCATTTGTCTTTTATTTATTTGCTTAACTTACTAATTTGCTTATTTTGTGTTTCACACTTATTTGCTTTATATTTTGCCTAAACTATTTTGCTTTATATATGAATATCCGCATATTGTTTTAACTGCTATTTGTTACCGCTTTCCTTAAACTGACATTCCGCTCATACCTCCTCCCTTATGGAAAATTCACACTATCACACACAACACGCGGGTGTGCTTTGCGCACCTGCAAATTTCTTTCAAACACCCAAATTTAAGAGAGTTGGTATTTTGCGCGGAGAATCCGGTCCAACCGGTGGTCGCGTAGCCTTCTCACTCGAGTAGTCCGCCAGAACTCAAGGCCTAGTAAGCCAAATCTTAGCAAACTTAAGATAGAGCTATACCACCCTTTATTTTAAGGCATGCATGCATTTACCTTAGGTGGGTCGGTCCCTGGCATCGACACCACAATTAGGAAGACACCAAACTTGTCGACGGGTTTCTCAACCCAACGACCAACTGGCATATTATGTGTGGCGTGACAATGATAGACAAATCCAAACCCAATCATGTCATGCTAAAATTGGGAAAAGTGCACCGTCATTTGGTCGCCATTTCCAACAAAAGCATTACAGTTGGGCGGCTTGGACAAATCCGTCATAACCTCGCATATCTGGCATTTAGGCCCACCTCTGGCATTAAAAGAGGTCCCAAACATGTTAGAACACGCACTTGATTTGCAATTTGCTTATTAGTATATATTGGCTGCAACTTTTTGCATATTATACTAACTTGGTTTGCTTCATTTGTTAAAGGTTTATTTTTGTCTAGCTTATCCCCAAAAGGTTGATTCGCGCTGACTGGCAGAAGCACAAATCATCCAATAAATGACTAATCCAGAGGCACCGGAACGAAACAACTTAGGACTCATCCCCGTTCCTGTAGAGGATGCAGAGGCGTTAGAAAGGAGAAACACCAATGATCGAAACCTCGCCACACTATTGCAACAAATGGAAATCATGCAAGCCGAAATAGAAAGGCTCCGAAATATCACAAACCTGTCTATTAGTTTGAATGCACCACTCCCAGAGCAAAGGACAAATGCAATCGTGTCACAAGCCCTTGAGCCTCCACTTCCCAAAGCTCCCGCAGAGGCCGCAACATACCACCACACCAAAATGTCACTCGCCTGGCCAATTTGCAAGCCGACTCCAAAATGATCCGTTCACTACATACACATCTCAACCTCCACCTACTTTTATCTCCCCACTCAACCCAAATTGCCAAGCCACCCAATACGAGCAGATGACACACAAACAATATGAGGGATTAGCACATCCGATCGAAAGTCAACCATTTATTATGCATACATCCTCTCAAGAGACAGATCAACACAAGGAAATGGAGCGCAAACTCGAGCTAGAGCTGATGAAAATGTGGCAAAAGAAATCCGTAGCTTGAAAGAGGCATTCAAAAGCATTCAAATGAACAAAGGGGAGGAAGGTTTAGAATATGAAAACTTATGCATGCACCCCGACGTTGAATTACCCGGGTACAAGTGCCCAAATTTGACATGTTCGATGGAAAGGGGAATCCTCGAGCTCATCTAAGGTCATATTGTGATAAATTGATCGAGTTGGTAAAAATCAAGCAATCATTATGAAACTATTCATCGTGAGTCTAACCGCGAGGCGCTGGATCGTACACATGCCAAGACCTCGAAAATGGGACGGTTGAATGCCATGGCACAAGATTTCATGGATAGATTTAGATTCAACATCGACATCGCCCCGACAGATTTTATCTTATGAAGCTTGAAAAGAAATCCACGTAAACTTTCGTGGAATACGCCCGAAAGCGGTCGAAGCCAAGGTCCAGCCTCCAACGGCAGAGCGAAATGACCACCTTGCTCGCGGCAAATAAAAAGACGCGACGTATTATGAAAGGATGATTAGTGTAATTGCTAAGTTTTGCGTAAGTCGTAAGAATGGGCGACTTCGTGGAAGAAGGCATTAAGACAGGCAGGATTACGGACCTGACATCCCTACAAGCAACTAGCAGAGCAGTGCAGTCAAATTCCATCGGAGGTACCTCACAGAGGAGAAGAGATGCATCACCCTCTATCATGGTCATTCAGGAGCATAGGCCAAAACAACAGCCAGGGTATCACAATCCACCGCCTCCTTACTATAACCAAAACACTCAAAATCCACATTATCAGCACTACGCCCCCCCATATCCTGTTTACCATACCCAACCAGCATATCCAAAATACTCACCACAATCACGAACCCGCACACCAAACGGACCCAAACCCCGCATAGATGCCGAAAGAAAGCCAACAAAACCTATACACCTTTAGGCGAACCCATAGCCCAAGTGTATGGAAGTCGAAAGTCAGAATACTCCATCCACCCCGTAAATACCCCTGTGCCTACCTCCACGGCACGATAAAACTAAACATCAGGCATACCACTCCGTGTCGGCGGGCATGACATCGCAAATTGTTATACCTCAAAGACAAAATCGAGGAATTGATCAAAGATGGAGTCATCCAACTGAAGAAGCTCCCCAATGTAAACAACAACCACTTACCAAACCCCGATGATGCTTATGTTAACATGATTGTTGAACAAAACGGTTTGGAAGCGGACCGTTGTTGAATCATCAATCAATCTCCAAAGGAAGAGAATGCCTCGCTAGAGCCTGCGCTGAATCACTCATTCATCAAAACACGCACTTCGCAGTAAATCAAAAGAAGAAGATACTGCGTGGAAGCGGCTCTAAAGTCTTCTCGCTTTGAAAAGGAAACATAAATACAATGTGATCCGTATGATCCCACAAGCACTCGCCTCTAAGACACGAGCAGCGAAGTGGACTCGCGCCGCTCGTCCCGCCAAGTCCTGAGATAGTTAGTTTAATGCATTTTGCCCTTTATATGTGTAATTGGAACTACGTTCGACCTGATTCCCTTGACGGATACGTAGGCGGCCACATCGGCCTCGGTCCCACATTTAGAGAATTTTACCCAATATTCTCTTGTAATGAACTACGTCATGACTTGATTCCCTCATGGGGGTACGTAGGCGGCCTAAATCGGCTTCGGTCACACCACTAGGAAACTTTCCCTTCGTTCTGAAATAACAAGAATGCACATAACATACAAACAACTCCATTGAGACCCCCTCAGGCCAAACACCCTTTTCAAAACTGGGACAAGGTAGGAAACCAGGCAGGGGTTATGAGTCCCAAACAAGGCAGACGTCCGACATCAAAACTACAAAGTCAACGCGAATCAACCGCCCCCCCCTCAAACTCACAAATTTTCCTTTGAAGCGCAGGTCCTTCATTTTAGCAGAAGGTACAACAAAGTTCTGCATACTAGCGTATGTAAAATACAACAAAATTCTTCAAAATAGCGTAAGCATAAACATCAACAATCGAGTTCAAATCTCGCAACAAATTATACAAGATCACTCGAACATAAAATCAAAGTTGCAACCCACGCACACAACAAGGACACTACGGCAATTCGTCATCCGCAAGCGACAACATCTCGATTCATCCGACATATCGTGGACGACATCTCTACCCATAAAATTGCACTTCTCATATATTTATCATTTTGTTTAAACGGTATACACTAACGCTTTCTCAAGCTTAGCTTATGAGCATTTATTCTACAGAACAAAGAAGAAGACGCCCGCATAACGACGTTATCAAGATTATGTCCAGCGACGATATATATCCGACTCGGGCCATTACCAAATCGGGACAATTTTTAAGGATTTCGCCACGAAAGGACATTGACAAATATGATCCCATACGCTTGAAAGATCGACATAAATCGGGACAATTTTAAGGACTTTACTACAAATGACATCAATGGACATGGTCAATTTACGCTGGTTCCATGTCCCAAAATGGGACAAAATTTTAAAGAAAGCTCGGCAACGTGAGCACCGGTAGTATGAGAGAATATACCGCCGCTTTCGGATAAGGACGCGCTCCGTTTACAACACGTCGCTATTCAAAAATCGACATAATTTCCTACTAGTATTTTCTCAAGATAGAATATTTTCAACAAATGTTTTCGATCGAGACTCAAATCGCATGCGGTTACATGGTCCGACGAGACAACGCTGCAAATATCAAGAGCCAACACAAATCGCCACCCTCCCGAACTCACAATTTTTTTCGAGTGAATGCTGCAGTCAACAGAACGGCGAGGACAATAACATTCCAAAACAACATCTACATTTCGTCCATACAACGACGAACATCTACATTTCGCCCATACAACGATTTAACATCTACATTTCGTCCCAAAACGACGCCAAGTCCAAAACGACACCACGCCCAAGAAAAAAAACGACGCCGAGTCCAAAACGACTCGAGTCCGAACGACTCGCCCAAAACGACGCCACGTCCGGAAACGACACCACGCCCAAAAGCGACGCCGAAGTCAAACGACTCAGTCCGAAACGACTTCTACGCCCAAAACGATGCCACGCCCAAAACGACGCTAAGTCCGAAAGCGACGCCACGCCCAAAACGACGCCGAGTCCAAAACGACCAGTCCGAAACGACTCGCCCAAAACGACGCCACGTCCGAAAACGACGCCAAGTCCGAAAACGACACCACATCCAAAAAACGACGTCGAGTCCGAAAACGACTCCGAGTCCGAAAACGACTCCGCGTCCGAAAACGACGCCAAGTCCGAAAACGACGCCAAGTCCGAAAACGACGCCATCATCAACATATCACATCTACGCAGGGACGATTTTTCTGTTCTCAAAACTGCATTTTTCTCATTTCATGCTTTATTATTATTCTGTCTTAGCAGTTATGCACTAACTCCTTCTTGAGCTTTAGTCTACAGGGGCAGCAGCAACACAACGACGTCATCAACACAACAAGTCCAAAAACGACAACAAGTCCGAAACGACGCCAAGTCCGAAAACGACGCCAATAGCAACATTCCAATACAACAGATTCGCTCACTGCAACAAGTCTACATCAAATACATCTTGCAAAAACCACAGGCTACATCATTTACACTTTAATTATTTCATCTGGTTTTGATTACGCATGAATTGCGACACAACTCCACATATAGAATAATTTTTATCTAAACCTTAGGAGACATCATTTGCATTTCGTCCATACAAGACGAGAACGCCCATACAAGGCGTTTTATGCATTTCGTCCATACAAGACAAGAACGCCCATACAAGGCGTCATATGCATCTCGTCCATACAAGACGAGAACGCCCATACAAGGCGTTTTATGCATAACGCCCATACAAGATGATAACGCCCATACAAGGCGTCATCTACATCTCGTCTATACAAGACGGCGTATCATCATACCATATACATTCTGACTACAACCACAACACAAATTTACATCTTTGCATTGTCTTGACAGTTATGCACTAATGCCTCTATCTCAGCTTCAATCTACAGGAACGTTAACAAACTACAAAAGATGGAGCACAACGTGGACCTACCTTTCACGGCGAACTGAGGTAATTTGTTGGGAGCAAGGCTTCCCAACAAAAGGCAAAAGTGGACCCGAACGTCGACCTACTCTCTCCCAACATTCTAGCACCACAATAACTCATAGTCACCATAGCTTGACACTGGGACAGATTTTAAATCCGCGTCGGCCCCACCCATAGTTTTCAGACACCAGCAACACTTTGTTCCAATTCCGATGACCCAGACAAAATTGGCTATAAGTCAACGTCTTTGTCTGGAGATTCTTTCATCTTCCCCATACAAAGAGGGACAACTGTTGACACCCAATTTTGTCCATCCCCCTTAAATAAATAACCAATAAATTAAACAATTTTTATTTTTAGAACCACAATTTTACATCGCAAAATACACATAATAGTTAGGTTTTAATAACAGTCTCGCAGCATAAATATTAAGCACTAATTAATTAGCATGCCCGCATTTAATAGGATAATTAACTCTAATAATCTTTGAGTATATTGGAAGGGTAGTTTAAAGGATAAATTCACCCTTTATTTATTCTAGGTTCATCACGTGAGTCTAAATCTAAAATAATTAATCCTAGCTATGCCTTAGCCATGTAGCTAATATATTCCTCCATGTTTAATTCTTAAACTTTTTCATAAACTCTTCATAAATATCATAGGAAGTAATTTTCGCATACACGTATAAAAAATAATTTCATAATTAACTTTTATATAAGAGTCTTAAACCTATTAATAGGAGTAACATATCATTTTCTTACTTTTTTTTGTTAAATAAAATGTCTTATAATTGTATAATCAACTTTATATATTTTTTGTGAGTCTAATAAAGCCCTTTTAGTTATCAATATATATATTCTTTAGATACTTACCATATCCCTTGTTACTTAAATAAACTTTTCTAAAACATACATTCCTCAGCCGAATAAATCAACCTATGTTTGAACGGACAACCGCAAGTTAGCGGATCCTTTAGGATGCCTAATCCCTTCCCTTTAGGATAATAAAGAACCCTTACCTAGAATCTCACATAGTTTCAAAGACCTTTAAAATGGAGATCATTCGTAGTATTTTATGCTACATTTTAGTGTCCTAATTCACCCAAATAATTAGGTGGCGACTCCTTTAAAAACACATTTAGGAATCAACCATACGTAATACTCCCGTTTCGACTCCGGTTTAAAATGGGGTGTTACAGGCGTTTGGTACATTCGTTCTCTCATTAAATTATTATTTTGTTTTTATTTCATTTAGCACATTTAATTTCATTATCTTTAAGTCTTTAACTATTTATTATCATAATTAAAATGAAATGAACAAAAAGTCTTTTCGACAAGGGTACTTCTTCTAGTAGGGCGGGTAACAAGGGCAAGGGTACTTCTTCTAGTATTCCTAGACAAGATGATTTTATAGATCTGAATCATTTCTGAAATACCATATGATCTTGACACAAATGTTTATCCTCAAAATGAAGAAGATTTTAATTTAGATGACACTCTAGATGATGATACACCTACTAATGAAGATGATGATACACCCACTAGTGAAATGTCTCCTATCCCTCCTAGTATGAGACGATGTCCGACAAAACGACCATTAAAATCAGTTGTATGGAAATATTTTGACAGGGACGTACCGAATCAAGTAGCTATATGTAAAACTTGTAAATCTGTTTATTCTTTTAAAATTGGACAAGGTCATGGTGGGACGGGGGGTTTAGGAAGACACCTATTGCAAAAACACAAAGCTTTGCATGCCCAATACATTATTGAAAAAGATGGTGATCAGACGTCCTCTCAATCGGGACAAGGTTCACATCTTTGTCTGGACAAAATGTGGTCAAATTAACCCTATGACGGGGGGAGTTGTAGGCCCTAAATACGATAAACATAAAGATAGGGAATCACTAGCAAAATTAGTTGTTGTGGAGGGTTTAGCTTTTTCATTTCTTGAATCGCATGGTTTTATTCATTATATTAGAGATATGTATAATCCTGCTTATAAAGGTTTTCCTAGATCAACGGTTAAGAGAGACATGTTTAAATTTGCACACGAATATCAACAATATTTGCGTTATTCATTATATCATTTAAATTGCAAAGTCGCTCTAACTTCTGATATAGGTCGTAGTACTAACGACCATGATTATTTAACGGTAACCTGTCATTGGATAGATTATAAATGGTCTATGCAAAAACGTATTTTAGCATATAGATATATAGATAGTAGGCACACTGGTGAGTTTATTTCAGAAAATATTTATTCAGTCTGCGATTATTACGGAATAACTGATAAAGTTATGAGTATTACATTAGATAATGCATCTTCTAACAATGCTGCTATTTATATTTTAAAAGAAGTTTTAACTCCGTCTTTTCCAAAACATTTTCATATCAAATGTGCGTGCCATATTTATAACTTAGTTGTAAAGGATGATCTTTCACTTTTTCAAGATATTCTTGAAAAAATACAATTTGCTACACACTTTATTTTTAAAAATAATAGAATTCAACAGAGAAAAGAATATAAAAAATTTTGTCACGATTGTGGACTATCTTACAGAAAAATTCCCGAAGAAATACCTACTAGGTGGAATTCTTTATATGACCAACTAGTTGTTGCTTATGACTATAGAAAATCTATCACTTTATTTTTTAACGCCCATAATCAAAATCCAAATGATATGATTGTGGATAATGATTGGGACAAAATTAAAGAACTTATTGTATTTCTAGAGAATTTTCAACGAGCAACAAAAGAATTTTCTACTTTATATTATCCTACTATTTCAACTATGTTGTTTTATATAGCTATAATATTTTTACTTCTTAAAGAATATATGGAAAAACCTGCTTATAAGGCAGCTATTAAAAAAATGTTTATGAAATTAAAGAAATATTTTATTCCTATTCCCCCTATTTATATTATTGGTGCTGTATTAAACCCGACTATTAAAGTAGAGGGTTGTAAAAGTCTTATTGAAAATATTTATAACTGTATGGACGTACTACCACCTCCAACTCCTAAAAATTTAAATGTTGAGCCACCTATTGAACAAACGCTAGAAGAAGTGTTGAATAGCGTAGAAGATGAATGCAAAAAAGTATATCGACATTACCAGCGAGAAAGTGCTAGTAACCAACCGACTTTCGTACCATCTTCTTCTGCTCAACACAGCCTAAAAAAAGACATGTTGTTTCTGCGGCTAGTATTGATTCTATTGAAAGCCTCGGAAATAGAATGTGCGGTGGTAGCAGTGCTAACCAAATTAGCGAGTTCGATGTTTTTGTTTTGCAGGGTAATTTACCTTACCAAACAGTTATCAATGAAGACGAAAAGGAATACTTGCTGAAATATTGGATGCAGAATGAGAAGACATTTCCGACACTTTCAATGATGGCCCGAGATATTTTGAACATTCAAGCGTCATCAACCGCTTCTGAAAGCGCTTTTTCTGCAGACAGATTTCAAATAGGAGAGCACAGACACTTATTAGCCGGAGACAGCTTGGAGATGGCGGTACTATGCAGAGATTGGATACGAGCGGAGCGAAGGAGGTGCGGTCAACCAGAGATTAACGAAGAAGAAGACGAAAACTACAACGACATTTTATCTGAAGGCATAAGTAGCGATGTGGAACAATTTGATCAAGATATATCAATTCCAACCGAAGAACCACACGAAATTATAAAGAAACTAGAAAAGGAATTTTCAAATTGGTAATTTATTTCATTGCAATTTTTTAATTTTTCTATGTCTTTTGCAATTTTTTTCAACAACAGTACACTACAATGTTGTAATTCTGAATCTTGTATATTTCAATGAAATAATTAATAATATAAGTGGCACAAAAACAACCTTGGATGTTTTTTTACACTCTTCTTGTCTTTGTTTAATTATTTAGTTTATACTTTATAAATATATTATATATATGAGTATAATACTATAATATTATAATAGTATAATATGAGTATATGAGTCTATGACTATCACTATATGACTATATGTTAATGTTACTTTGTTAGTAATTTAGTATTTTAAATTTAGTGGAAAAATTAAAAAAAAACCGCCCGATCTGTCCCCGACCTCACCAACGGGGCCGTGCAGGACGGGACACGAGATCGCCCCGCTAGTTCGTCCCGCCGCCCGCCCGACCGCCCCGCCTCCACTCCCGACCGTCCGATCCGCCGGTCCGATCCGCCGGTCCGATCCGCCGGTCCCCGATCCCGCGTCGACCATCGGCCACCAGATTATACTGGATTTAATCCAAATGACTGATTAGACAATTGACAACCATTCTTGTTGAACAAAATGGGAGGCCATTAGGGCTGTTAGCGATCCGGATACTCCCGGTAATTACTCGAGAATCGGACCGATAATCGGACCGAAACCTTAACGATCCGGATACGAGTATCAAAAAAATATCCGGACCGATAATGAGCCGGATCGATAACCCGGTAAAATACCCGGTAACACCCCACCCCACCCCCACCCCGCCACCCTAGTCCCACTCCGGCCCGGCCGGCCAGTCTCCTCTGCGGCTCTAATTAAATTAATTAATGAAACTTTAAATTGTCATAACTTTGCGCTCGGATGTCCGTTTGACCTAATATTTTTTTGATTTCGCGTATTTTTTCGAGATAGGGCCGGACAAACAGCTAAAGTAGTTTGGAGCAGCCAATTTCTCAAAAAACATCCGTCTTGCCAATCAATTTCACTTTCACCCCAAATTGTTACTAATTGTCCATTTTCAAATCTAAATATCTCGCGCTATACAATATATTTAAACGTAAAAATTTCATGGCAATGTGTCCGAGAATGTCAATTTCAGTATTGAAAATTCAATTTTAAAAAAAAAAATCGGCCCGACCCGGAAAATTCTTACCGATCCGGACCGAGAACCGGACCGATAAGGTTTCGGTCCGGGACCGGATCTCATTCCAGGACCGAAACCTTATCGGTCCGGGACCGTCCGGACCGGTAAGCTTATCGGATCGGTTCCGGTAAGTGGATACCCGGACCGGTCCGGACCGATAACAACACTAGAGGCCACAATGCATATTCATTTAGTGGGATATGCATTTACATTTTTAGTACAATACTTGTCTTAAGATGGAAATTTTAGATGGCCAACTAGCTTGGATTTGGACAAGCCTCGTAACTAATCTTCAACTAATAAGCATTCCAGCATTAATTAGATTGCCCAAATGTTTATACGTAAAACCTTGGTTCTATTGATTCGGACTTTCTTTCTAGTTGTGGTTAAAGGGAATCTTTTTGTCTTAATAAATAAAAAATGCTTCAATTGGATTAGTTTACTTATTTTGCATAATTCTTTTTTGATTATCTATCTTTCCTTTTACTTTTTATGTTGTTTCTTCCAACATATTCTAGATATTATTATTATTATTATTTCAACTGACACGTAAATGAAACTTTAGACTCTAAACATGTACTTTTTGGAAGTACAATCACACCCTATAACGTATTATATCCCTAGTACTTTAGAACTAACCAATGGATTAGAACGATCGCTACAAAAAAAAAAAGGTCTATCGTGACGGTTTTCTAAGTGTCACGGTAGGTACTGTCACAAATTCGTGACGGTTGTTGTGATGGTTTTTTGTGACGGTTATTGTGACGGTTATAAAAACCGTCAGAAAATGTGATGTTTGACTTTGACTATTCCCTCCTTTTTTAAAATTTTCCCGCGAATTTTATTAATTAAATAATATTTTTTGCAGGAAATTTTAAATAAAATTAATTTAAATTGGCGGGAAAATTAGTTTTGACATTTTTTTATATTTTAATTTATTAAATAAAAATAAATTAGAATTGTAAATATATTATAACTAAAATGTTACCCACATAATGAAATTGTTCTAATACATTAAATCGAAACATTACAAATTATTTTACAAAACAACTAATGTTATCATCAAATACAACAAAAAAACATAATATGAGAATCCAAGTCATTGGAAACTTGTGCGATTACAACAAATTTTCATCTCCGTAGAATTCCACTTTGCTACGTCGTATTGTTCGAATGTTCCTCGCAAAGTGTAAAAGAAATGAAGATAAAAAAATAAATAAATTCGAGTAAAACCTTCAGATCCGTATAAAACAATAGGAGTTTTAATTACGGAAGGCTCAGACTTATTAAACCATCTAAGAGATATTTAAACCAGGCATGCATATATTTAAATAAGATATATATTTAACGAGATTATAACGAAGGGACACGACCTCAATTTCAATTTCATTGGCCTAAGTGTAGTATCATGTTTAAATCAGTGATTATATCAAAACCGAAGGGACGCGACCTCAATTTCAATTCCATTGGCCTAAGTATAGTATCGTGTTCAATTCAATAGGATTTTTATCAAGTGTAGCGATCTGTTTTGCCTTAGAACTGCAGCAGTAGCTACTTCAAAAATTCGGCAGTAAACCAGCTCAAATGTGGCCATAAAACAACAGTTGTTTGGCTTAAAATGCAGCAGCAACAAATTTAAAAACAGAGCAACAGTGGACTCGAGAACACATCAGAAACCAAGTGTAGTATCTGTTCAAATCAGTAAATTTCAGAAGTATTGCAACTGTTCGAAACAATCCTAAAACAACAATTTTTGGCCAAGAAACCAACAACAACTGGGCTACAAATACAGCAGCAAAAGGTAAAAAATCCAGCAACAAACAGCCAGCAACAAACAGCCAGCAAAATGGCCAAAACCAGTAGCAAAAAATGGCCCAAAAGATTTCAACAGAGACTTCTTAAAGATTATCCGGTCCAAAACTCCCATCTTCCATGAACAATTACTACAAACACAACCTCACGGACTGATACATATGTTGATGGACCAGCTTGGATATCTGAAGAAATGAATTAGTATGAATAATAACCCAAAAAGGTGAAGTAATATTTCAAAGTCCAAATCCATTACTTGAATATAAACTTAAAAGGTCCCTGATGCCATGAAGAAATGTATCGCGATCATCCACTGCTCCTTGTACTTGAACATCAGATGCAGCTTGAATCAGTGTCATGCATCGACCCTAAAACAAAAAGTTGCATGAGTGGACAACTAAGAAAGCAAACATGAATATAGTACTTCTATGTCCCAATTAGAGATAAAAAAATTCTTTTATGAGGCATCAAAGATGACCATTCTGTGTCCATATTTCAATTGACCTCCAACATTTCCCTTTTAAACATGCATCAATCGGTAACACTACCTTGCCATTCCGAGTTTCTTACAAAAAATCAAGTATTTCAATCATTCGACTACCCTCGATCCCAAATTAATTGCAGTCACTATATCGATCCTTTGTATATATTCAACTCTATTCATCTACAGTTTAATCCATAAGTTCAGATATTAAGTTCCACATATACTTTCCATTTTATTGTAAAAAAATTATATCCAAAGTTCCAGCTTCACCCCTTTTATCTTTCTGTTTATCAAAGTAAAACGACGTTTGGATGACTACAAATGTTAAGTTTGAAAGTTGAATAAGGCTTAAAAGGTCGGAGAAGGGAAGAACAAGAACAAAATCAAACTGGTGAAGGTTCTTCAAGTTTAATTCAAGTATTGTGACATGACTCGTTCTACACATATATGTACCACTCTGCCTTGTGTTTCAGGTATCCATATAGCTCAGACTCACTAACTTTAAGCAATGAAAATGCTCCAAGCTTGGTCTTCTTTTCCAACTGACATGCTACTTTCAGAATTTGATGCCTTGCAACATGATTAATTAAATGATTTATGAACTGCAAAAAAAAAACATAATTAAGGAAGAACTACAAGAATTTCTAATCATCAAATGTACTAAATTAGACACTCAGAAGCCGCTGACAATTGGAATCTAGAACAACATGGTGTTACAAACTGTTGCATGTCAAATTAGCAAAGCGAGCCATTAATATTTGCTCATTATAATGATTGTTAGTAGAAGGATAAAGAAATAACTGTATAAGAAACATATCACTCTGTCTTACACATACCGCTTTTTGCCGATTAATGTAGAATTCTTGGCGCATGACCTTTAGATCATAGTCTCCTACATATTCCAGAAGAAATAAGATTCATCAGGAAAACATATGTTAACTAAAATTTGAAGATCACATGGTTAGACGACAATATTGTTACCTTCCAAGATGTATGTGTCTTGTAGCTGAGCCAGCTCCCAACAACGATCTGAAAGAAGAACTGCAGTAAGTAATATGCCCAACTATAACATCAAAATCTAAAGACATCAAAGAATTCTTGAAGTCATCTTGGAATTTAGAATATGTTTGTTCATTCTGAATCGATCACCTCAGCTGATAGTGAAACATAAAATCAAAAATCTGATAACTCTATATCTGATAACTCATCTCTTAGGGTGCTAACTGACAATTTTTCTTGTTTCACGACTATATAAAATTAAGAAATAGCTGGAATATGACTAGAAAAGATAATCCACGAGTGCTAGACAAACCTCTGATAATAATTTCTCTTCTTTACGATACAAAATTGAAATTTCTCCAACTAGTTCAGCATGTTTTCTCCTGCAAAGAGATAATGAATTTTATGATAAAGTAGCCCGTAGCCCGCAAGCAAGGATATAACATTCAGAGAAAAGAAATTAGAACTTTCATTTTCAGAACTACTATGTTTACTAAAATCATTGAATAAAGAGATACCAACAACTACAAAGTTTATCAACAGGTTGTAGATAAATACATTACACAATATCTCAAAATCAAAATTATTTGGGGATGAAGGTCCAGAATAATGTGAGCTACCGAAGAGAATGAAGGTCCAGATAAATGTGAGCTTCATCTGATGTCACTTGACCCTTAAGTGCAGTAAGAATAGCTTGTTGCTTAGCATCTTCAACTTCTGATGTTATATGAAAATTACTAATAAAGATGGCCAAGCATCCTGTTTCAAGAATGTCAAAAATATTAGGATACATCCCAATAAAAGTCAAAACATTCAATAGGAAAGAGGTAAAATATGAAATTAAGAAACATGAAACAGAAACCGAACTCCCATATGTATTGTCCAAGAAAAACAGATTCATACATCGCGTGCGACTTACATTAACAGATGATAATTTGTACCAAAATCTCATACGCAGAACGACGATGCAGATTAACAGCGCTAAAGAATGAAAATAAGCATGTCAGACATCTTTCTAATGATGCAAAAAGTAAACCACTGTTGACACCCAATTTTGATCCATCTTTTAGTCATTTCTTGCAATTTTAAGCATTTTAGGACACCACATTTTAATCATCATTTTTGCATTTTTTTTACATAATATTCTATGTTTATTTCTTCACAAAATGGCATTGCATCCTTTTATTTTAGATTAAGCATGATGTCTTTGTTAATGTTATGTTTCTATTATTATTACACCGTCGTTTTATCTTAATAATGTTTGCATCTCTTTGAATAATTAATTGGCATCGCGTTTTCACTTAATTAGTCATTAAACATTTCTTAAATATTGAATTATAGCATCGGCATTTTATTTTGATAATTTTTGTACCTTTAAATAATTTTTCTTTTAAATAATAAACCCGTTTTGCATTTTTTGTCAAACTAGGCCAGTCCGAGGCACAATCTGAATCAGTCCAGTCCGCCAAAATCGAGGCCCAAACTGAGACCCAAAAATGAAGCCCAATACACCTTTCATCCTTTCCCCACAATACCCAATACCCAAAACCCTAAACCTAAATACCCCCTATAAATAAAAAAACCTACCTTCCCTTCCCTAGAAAAATCAGCCATCAGCCGCACAAACCTAAAAGCCCCCCTCCCCCCCCCCCCTTTTCAGATTTTTTCTCTCCCTCATTGCTTACCCATCTCCTCTCCCTCACACTGTCGCCACCGCCCTTCGCCGGAGTTACATCTCCGGCGAACTCTAAACCAACATCACCTTAGCAGCCGCCCTATCATCACTCGGCAGCCGCACAACCTCACCATCAGCAACCCTAAAATCCCCCCTGCAGATTTTGTTGGACTCTCTCTCAAACCTTCCCGTCTCCGCCGCCCTTCGCCGGAGCTCCAAGCTCCGGCGAACCCCCTCTAAACACCAACAGCCGCCCCTATCCTCTCTCTCTCCTCTTCACCTTACCATCACCGACCACCACTGCGCGCACGCACACACACATCACAACACTTACAACACCAGCAACGCCCCTCCCCCGCTGCTATTCTCATCGCCCCACTGCTCGAACTACCACCAGTGCACCACCACCACTATCCCGTCTCTCACGAACCACTGTATCCCATCGACCACTACTGTTCCACCACTTCATCGCCATCGCCGAACCTCACCATCGCGTGGCGTTGCCCGCGACCTGCCGTGGAAGTTGACGCCGCTGCCCGCTGTTTGTTTCTATTTTCGTTATTATTATGTATGTTCATGTGGATTGATTCTTTTGGATTTGGTTCGACTTTATATTCGATCTGTTGCATACTGCTGTTGTGGACTGATTTGGTTCTGTTTTTATATAACTCGCCGGAGTTTTGAAAACTTCGGCGACTGTGGTTAATTTCTTGTTGAGAGTTTTGTTGGCTGTTGCTGGTGGATGGTTTGATTTTTTCTGATTTCTTGGTCTGCTGTTGGTGTTAGTTGGACTGATTTTGCATTTTGTATATCACCGGAGTTCTAAAAAATTCTGGCGACCTGTGTTGGTCTTATTTTTGTGGTTATCTGTAGTCGTGATCTTTGTTGGGTGATTACGATTTACATTCGCCCGGAGTTCTTGAAAAACTCCGGCGATGTTTTTAGATTTCCGGCGACGTGGTGTATCTGCTCGTACTGTTTTGACCGTCTTGTACCTTTTGGTTGTTTGATCACCGGTTTACTACCGTGTCGGCTTGTTTTTTTGGCAAATCAATGGACTGATTTCTTTGTTGCTTTTGCCGGATCTGATTTGAATAATTTGTTACACTTAGTGAAAGTCTCACTGATTTTGAACATGATACTACACCTTGATGGCCAATGAAAAGTTATCCGTCGATTTTTGAGGCCTCCACAGTTGCAAAGACGGAAAATAAAATAAATGAAGCTTTCTGGGCAATGATGATTTCTTCCACTTACACCGGATAGCCAACATGCGCTGGCAGGGCAAATTCTCGCAGTCGCACTTGTTCAGGCTGTCCCACTTTATTTTTATATATCTGAGCCCTCTGTGTTTAAAACTATTACTGTTTTGGCGCGGATCCGAAGATTTTATTTATTTTATTGTTTCTAGAAATATTGGCCGATGAAGGAATCTCCGTCTGATTTCCAAGGCCTCCTCTGTGCAAAAGACGGATTTATTTTTGGCTTTAATTATTAATTTTTGTTATTGCTTTTAAAATTGTTTATTCTATTACTAACACTTTTACTAAGTGCTTATGCAGGTACCCGAAGATCATCTTGTGCAGAAGGCCTAAAAAGGGCTAAAAGATGTCCCAGAGTTTTATCTTATGTCACATTTAATTTTTGTTTTATTATTCTTTATTGCATTTTATTTTAATGGTAAATTATGTAAAAATGCTTAGAATAGGTAGAATAAAAGACAATATATAATTAACCTAGGTTTGAACGGATGACCGCAAGTTAGCGGATCTTAAAGGATGTCTAACCCCTTCCCTTTAGGATAATAAAGAACTCTGATCCAGAATTTCATTAATTTCGCAGACCATTAAATGGAGATTAATTGCAGTATTTTTATTGTAATAAATCAAGTGTCCTAATTCACTTAATTAATTAGGTGGCGACTCTTCAAAATCAGCATTATTGCTCCATCCAGGGAACCGCGCCAAAGAGCAACGTTGCGGATGTCGTTCAGACCCCGAGGTCAAAAACGGGCGCGACAACCACCAAATGAACAATTAATAGAATTTTTATAATACACACAGAACTATAAACACAAGAAAAATAACAAAGCCAACAAGAAGAAGAAGATTACCGACCTTTCTATGGTGCGGCGAACTGAGGTAAGGTCCTTTGAATCAAAAACAGACTTTGAATCAAAGCTAGGGTTCCCTTTAGGCGGGATGGGTTAGGGTATAAATTATTTTTAAAAAAAGAAAATTAAATTCATATTTTAAAAACTGTCACAAAAATATGTGATGGTTGAAATCACCGTCACACCGCTGTCACAAAGCTGTGACGGTTAATAAAATCGTCACATATCTATCACAAATGCCCATTGACCAAAAAATCAATGCTAAAACCGTCATAACGTGTGGTGATTTTTAAAACCGTAACACCCAAACTGTCACAATATGTTCTTTTTTTGTAGTGATCTAATTATAGTTAGACCCGGAGTCAAAATTTAGAGTTTAGTTATGGGTTTATGTAAGAATAATTATTAGGAATTCCCATAATTATCTCCAATCACCACTAATCAAGAATGATTGTAAATTATTATCTTATATTTTAGGCTAGTTAGGGTAAGTCTTCGTTAAGTCTAACATTATATCTTTGTATATATATATTTGACAAGTGGAATGAAATTACTCAAGGAATCAATTTCTTTCATGCTATCAAGATCCAACAATATGTTGCCCGAAATATTTTTTTCTCTCCTCCCTTAGCCGTTTTTCTTCTCCCTTTCTCGGTCACATACTACCCAAACCCTAGGGTTTTCTACAAACCCTAATCACTTAAACAAACCCTACCCTAAAACTACCTACTAACCCGTCATCCCCTTCTCCATTTTTTTCTCTTTTTTTCACAAAACCCTAGCCGACACCTAGGGTTCTCCAAATTAATTTCACCAAATACAAAACACTATTCTCTTCCTCTTTTTGTTGATAGTGAGAAACTATGGCCGTAAAACAAACTTTTCATCATGCTTTTGCCGTCAATAACGTCAAGAACTTTATTTCCATTACACTTGAAATGGAAAAAGGGTAATACACCTCTTGGGCTGCATTTTTCAAAATTCATTGCTGCGCTTATGAGTTCATAGACCATATCATCCCTTCCGAGTCATCATCGGACACCCCTGTGGTGGACAAAAAACTATGATATCATATAGATGTTATAGTCCTTCAATGTATTTATGGCACTATATCCAATGATCTTTTACATACCGTACTAGAGTCGAACTCTACAGCTTAACAGGCGTGAGAACGTCTACAAAATATATTTCAAGATAACAAAATTTCTAGGGCTATATATCTTGAACACCAATTTACTAATGTTAAATTGGATGATTTCTCTAATGTTTCCGCCTATTGTCAAGAATTAAATGTGCTTGCAGACCAACTATCAAACGTTGATTCACCGGTAACAAATCAACGTTTGGTTCTTCAGTTGATTGCAGGGTTAAATAAGCAGCAAGATAGAATTGCTACATTCATTCAACAAAGTAATCTGTTGCCTCCTTTCTATGAGGCCCGTTCGAGGTTGATTCTCGAGGAAACACCAAAAGCAAAACAGGCATCCTCTAGAGCAGCCACTGCCGGAACTGCTCTCGTTTCCACCAACTTATTTTCCACAGATTTGGAGCCCCAAAATTCTAGTTCGGGGGGCAATGGAAATCGTAACAATAAAGGTAAAAAATGGGGTTCAAACCGTAATAATAACAAAGGAAAAAATAATGGTGGAAAGGGATGAGGAAGAGGAGGAGGCCAACCAGTCGGCGACAGCGGCCAGTCCGGGGACAGTGACGGCCAGTCGATAATCAGTGGAGGAAGTACCCATCGTGGTCCTGGGCCCATAGTGGGTTGCCCTGCCATGACCATATCCAACTTCTTCGTTGACATGCCTCCCTCTTCAAATCACCAACTCGGACTTCTAGGGTCGCATCCACAACATGTATTTGCGGCAGAGACACCAACTTCTGTCGGCTATGCACCTACTGACATTGAATAAGCCATGAACATGAATCTAAGTGTTCCTGATGAGTCGTGGTACATGGACACAGGGGCTACGTCACACATGACGACATCTCAAGGTAATCTCTCATCTTATTTTAATGTGAGCAGTAATAAAAATATTGTATCACCGCCTCCCACCTTTTACACATTTGAGGATGTTTGTGTTATCCTTTGTTTTCGTCCACTACCATTAACAAGTTTTAGGCTCGTTCAACTGCTTGTGTATTTTTGGGATACCCACAAAATCATAGGGGATATAAATGTTATGATATGACGAACGGGTAAATAATTATCTCTCGTCATGTAGGTTTTGATGAGTCTACATTCACGTTTGATAAGTCTCACGTGGTATCCTCACCTTTATATAATTTTTTGGAAAACATAATACATCTTATTTTACACCACCATCTTAATACCCAAAAACAAGTCGGACCGACCCAACAAAACTGATAAAATATCCTAGCCCAACCACAAAATGAGACTGGACCTGTTGTTGAGTGTATTTTGGTATACTCTTTTGAGTCATTTTTAGTTAGTATTTTACTCTTTTCGTTTGTGTTTAGTATAGTGAGGCACAATGGTTCCAAAGGAGGAAATACAGAATTGAGGATGAAATGAGCTCAATGAAGATGAAATTTGCACAAGCACAACCCAAGTAATGAAGCCTAAAATGTTTCAAGAAGAATAGAAGAAATCAGGTGAAATCCGGACGAAAATAGTCGGCGTCACGCAGCAAGGAAGGGCCGCTGGTCGATGAGCCGCTACCAAGGAATTAGGGTCGCGGCGTGAAAATTCCAGAGAGCAAAAAAACTATTCACCGTGCCAAGAGCCGCAACGCCAGACGGCGGGCGCCACCTCGTAAGGTATCGCTCCAGGTGATTTTTGCCGACATGGTCGCGCGCTGGACGGCGGCCGCGTTCGACGTGTATTTTCCAGATTTCCTGGGTCGAATTGGAGAGGATTTTTATGGTCCGAAATGCAACTTTTCTCAAGTATAAAATCCCTAAACCCTGCTCATATTAGATACCATAATAAAAAAATCATACTTTGGAGAGGAGAACGACGGCTACAAGCTACACAATTGGAGACTTTTGTTCAAGTTCTTTCTCTTTTCTTTACTTTAATTCAGTTTATGTTGTATTGTAATTTAGTTCTTAGCATGACAATGTTTATGAGCTAATTACTTTATTAGGATTTTTCGTTGAATCGCTTGAAACTCTTTCATATAGTTAATGCATTAGTTATTGATTTCTTCTTCAGGCATATTAAGATCTATTCAATAATTGTTTTGATTGCTTGATAATTAACTGATCACTAATTGTCATCACATATATGATTTCGAATCAAAATTCTGAAAGGTGAGATTTGAATATGTTGTAGTTGAATAGACATAGGTTAAAATTGTGGACGAAAGTACCCCGATACTTGTGTAGTGTTTAGGGTTATTGTTCTTAATTCTCCTGTGTGGTAAAATCTATCATAAAAATATAGAAGGTTTATGCACATGATTGAGCTTTTGTATGTCCTAACTGGAATATAATGACAGATTAGTTAACCTGCTATCTTAATACGAAGAAGAATCATTATCATTGCATTAACGCGTGAAATTGTGGATAGTTGAGGAGATTGGAAGCCCTATTTCCATCATAAGTGTTTTAAATCCCAAAGTATTTTCAACATTAGTTTAATTTCTGCACTTTATTTTAATTCGTAGTTGTAATTGTCAAACAAAATAACGTTAACCAAATAGATACCATAGAATAGATAATCGGTACTTGATAATCAGTCTCTGTGGACGATATTCGGTCTTACAGACTATATTACTTGAAGCGATACGTACACTTTCGTAAGCACTTGAAAATATTCTAACAAGTTTTTGGCGCTGTTGCCGGGGACTGGCGTACTTTCAATATCGATGTATTTATTCTTATTTCTAATTTGATTTTTATTTTCATTTTTTATTTTTATTTTTTTATTTTGTTTTAGTGCTGTTTTTCGTGATCTGTTTGCTGTTTTTGATTAGTCTCAGGAACTTAGTTTATGCGAAGTAGGAGAGGAGCAGACACTCCTATCCCTCTGAACTCTGAGATTGAAAGATTGTGCAGACAAAACAGAAAAGAGAAAATAGCAGATGATTCCTTAGCAATGGGAGATCAACGAAACAACAATGAGGGAAATGATGAGTTACCGGCTTTGATGAGACAAGTCCCGCATCCTGCAGAAAAGAGCTTAGGGGACTATTGATGCGCGATTTGTAGGTATTTGAATAGGGGTTGTTCTGGGGCCTTTGGTAATTTCCCACTGCCTGACATTCGGCTTGCTCAATAGAGATGTTGTTGGGGTCTGCTGATGGGCACCTATCAAAAATATGAGGACCCTCGCACATCTCACAACTCAATGGCATCTGAACTGCATTCACTGACACTGTGTTCTGCTGCAGTTGCTTGGTCAAGAGAGCAACATGTGCATTTAACGCTGTGATGGAATCGATATCATGAACTTCTATCGCTCTCCTTCCACTTACCCCTCTGTCGTCGGTCACATGGTTATTGTTGGCCATGTCTTCTAGCAAATCATGGGCCTCATGTGATGTCTTCCTCATGAAGGTTCCACCTGCAACTGCGTCAATGATGGTTCCTGTGGTCCCGCTTAGCCCATTGTATAAAATATGGACCAAATTCCACAGCTCAATGCTATGATGTGGACAATGTGGACACTTTCTCTGCAAATCTTTAAATCTCTCCCAAGCCTCATAGAGTGACTCTCCATCAGCCTGGTAAAAATTGTTCAACTCTCCTCTCAGCTTAACTGCTTTGGACGGTGGAAAGAACTTTGCTAAGAACTTCTGTGCCAACTCCTGCCATGTGAATATAGAATCTGTAGGCAGGGAATTTAACCAAACTTTTGCTCTATCCCTGAGTGAGAAGGGAAAGAGCCTCAATCGGATGACGTCGTCAGTAACGCCATTATACTTGAAAGTTGCACACAACTCCAAGAAATTCGCTATGTACATATGAGAATCTTCAGATGGCAACCCTCCGAATTGAACTGTATTCTGCACCATACTCAGGATCGCATGTTTGATTTCGAAATTATTTGCTCCTATTGTTGGGAGCTTGATGCAAGTTTGTGCTCCATTCACCGTTGGCAGCACATAATCTCCTAAGCTTCTCTCAGCTTGGACCTGGACCCTTTCTTCCACATCCATTGGTAACCTCTGGGGCATTCTTTGGTTAGGTTGATGATCACCTAACCCTTCGTTCATCTCATTGTTATTCTGTAAGCCTCTCATTGCTATTAAGGTCAAGATTCGTTTGTTTCTCCGGTTCTGCTTACAAGTCTTTTCAATCTCCGGGTTGAAGGGAACAAATGTGTTTGCTCCTCATCTCCTTCGCATAAACTAGATGCCTGCAACAGATCAAAATCAACAAACGGATCACGGCACACAGTTTCACCAAATAAAAACTTAATAAAAAGAAAAAAAATAAAAACCAAATTAGAAATTAAGAATAGATAGAATGATATTGAACTACGCCAATCCCCGGCAACGGCGCCAAAAACTTGATGCGCGATTTATGCACACACTAAACGCAAGTGCACATGTCGTGACAAACAATATAGTCTAGAAGACCGAGTTATCGTCCTCAGGGATTAGTGTTCAATTATCAACTTCTATTCTGTAGTATCTATTTGGTAACCGATAAATTGATGAATTGTTTATAACTATAATTATAGAAGCTAACTAAATTACTTTATTTTACTTCAGATATGGTGGAAATAGGGCTTCCAAATCTCCTCAACTATCCGCTCGTTTTACTTGTTAATGCAATTAATTATGGTTCTTCTTCTATTTTGAGATAGCAGGTTAACTAAGCTGTTTTATACTCCTGTTAAGGTAATGTAAACACTCAACCCCAATATAGAACCCTTCTATCTTTCGATGACAATATTGACTATAAAGGAGGATTAAAAACAATAACCTATCAAGCTACATAAGTATCGGGGTACTTTCGTCCACGATTTAACCTATGTTTATTAAACTATAGCATATTTACAATCTCCACTTTCGACTTTCGATTAGAAATCATATAAGTTATGATAATTAGTGATCAATTAATTACCAAGCAATCAAAATAAATATTGAATAAATCTCAACAATAATAAGGAGAAACCAAAACATGCATTAATTCGTAAGAACGAGTTTCAAGCGATTCGACATGGAAAACCCTAAATTAAGTTAGTTCCTATCCATAGACATGCCAAGAACTAAACTAATATCCAACATAAACTAAAAAGAAATAAAATAAAAAACAAGAAATTACTTAAAAGAAAGTCTCTAATCTTGATCTCCAAGTTGTGATGAATTCTCCAAAGTGGATCCTCTAAATCTGACCTAAAAAGGTCCTTTTTATAGCTTCAAAAACGTCCAACAACTTTTTCTTCTTGGCCTTGGCCCATTCCCATTCGGATTTGGCTGATTTCTCGCCGCGGCGCCAAAACTTCTGCGACTCTCTATTCTTTGGGAGTTGTGGCGCTCGATGTCTTTGGTTGGTGGCCATGGCCACGCTTCTCGCCCGGGTTGTCAACTTTTTAGCTTTTTGAGCTCTGAAACCTCTGTTTCTGCCCTCTTTTCGCTCTTTTTCGCCAATGTGCCACTTTAAACCATTATGACTCAAAAGAAAGAAAATCTATCCTAAGACGACACATATTTGTACAAAAATGGGCAAGAAACTAACTAGAAATGACTCAAAAAGTGTATATAAAATACACCGATCAACTATGTCTTGCCTACTATTACAGGGGTTCAGACTTGCATCAGGCTTCCAGCTGTTGAAGCCAATAATTTTGAAATCAAACCAGCGATCTTGCACATGGTCCAAGGTTCAGTCCAATTTGGGGGATTACCGACAGAAGATCCCCACTTGCATCTTGCAAATTTCCTGGAGCTGTGTGTAACATTTAAATACAATGGTGTTACTGATGATGTCATTCGGCTGAGGCTCTTCCCATTCTCACTCATGGAGAGAGCAAAGTGTTGGTTGAATTCATTACAGGTGAACTCCATCACTACATGGCAAGACTTAGCCAAGAAGTTCCTTGCCAAGTTCTTCCCTCCATCCAAAGCAGCAAAGCTCAGATGAGAGCTTAATAATTACTATCAGATGGATGGAGAGTCACTCTACGATGCATGAGAGCGTATCAAATATCTTCAGAGAAAGTGTCCTCATCATGAGATTGAGAAGTGGATGTTAGACCACATATTCTACAATGGGCTGTGTGGTACAACTCGTACCATTATTGATGCAGCAGCAGGAGAAACGTTCATGAAAAAAAAGTGTCAATGAGGCACATGATTTGCTAGAGGACATGGCCACAAACAACCATCAGGGGACCGATGAGAGATCAGTGAATGGTAGGAAAGTAGCTGGGATTCATGAGCTAGATGCTATCACTGCATTGACTGCGCAGGTGACCACTTTGACAAAGCAGATGCAGCAGAATACGATGTCCGTCAAAGCTGTCCAGACACCTGTGAGATGTGAAATTTGTGGGGGTCCCCATACTTTTGATAGGTGTACAGTTGTGGACCCAAATAATGTGCCTATGGAGCAGGTTCATGCAGTGGAGAATTTTCAGAGGCCCTACAATAATGCATTCTCCAACACATATAATCCGGGGTGGAGAAATCACCCAAATTTTTCATGGAAGAATGACCAGGGGCAGCAACCACAGTTTCAAGCCTCATCTTCACAGCAGTTCAGCCAACCAGCACCACAAGAGAAACTAGATAACTTGGAAGCAACACTGTTAGCCATGGCCAAAACCCAGAACCAATTCATGGCAGAGACTCAATCCTCACTTTCGACCCTGACCAACTTCCAGTATCAGTTCATAATGGAAACAAGATCGTCGATTAAAAATCTGGAAGTTCAAATGGGACAGCTGACGAACACACTGAACAAAAGAGAGCAAGGTAATATCCCCAGTAATACAGTGATGAACTCAAGGGAGCAATGGCAGGCATTTAGCTTGAGAAGTGGGAAACAGTTAGAGCAGGTGGGATCTCAACCTGTGAGGGAGAAGGAGAATGAGGTAGAGAAGACAACTGAGGGAGAAAATGAGGGGGTTACTGATGACCGCCCTATTTTAGAGAAGGCTCCGCCCACAGTTACGAGGGAATACACAGACAAAATCCCTTACCCTCAAAGGCTGCAAAAGAAGTGTTACACTTCGTAAGTTTAAGACGATAATTAAGAAATTCATTAAGGAAATTAATATACTTAAGGATGTGATTCCGGATTTTTTTTGTTACAATGAGCGTGACAAGGGAATTGAAAATGATTATTGTATATTCCCATTATGGGTGAGTAACATATTATAAGAATTACGACATGGAGAATACGAGACCTTATGAAATTCCCGAAAATTAAAAGAAACGGGAGTTAAGATTAAAAGAAGTGAGATTAAGATTTATTACTTGGGGATTGATTTAATTTAAGTAGACAATGAGGGACTAAAGTATAATATTTAAGGGACTAAAGTGCAATTAGGGAAATTCAGATTTTTTAAGTTTGGTTTTGATAAAACCCACTTTATCTTCTTCATTTAGCAATTTCAAAGGAAAAAAAAAGAGAACAAAACTTTCTTTTTCTCCTTCCTCCTCTCCTCTTCTCCCACATAATTTCTACAACACCATAGCCAATTGAACTTTTCCATTTCTTTTCCTCCTTCCTATATTACATTCTACAAGTTTAGAAGCCAAAAAAAGGGAGAAAATAGGGGCAGAATCGGCAGTTGCTGGCCGAGTTTTGGAGCATTTTTTCTCTAGTTTTTTGACAATATTTTGGGAAGAAAAACGTGTATAAATGATGGGTTAACATTGTAGAACTCATGCATGTTGAATTAGAGTTGAAGAAGTGAATAATTGGTGAAGAAATTGGACGAAAACAACGGGGAATTCGGCTGGGCAGTGGACGAGTTAGGGGCTGTTTTTGGGACGAAATTGAAGGTAAAATTTATCCTTTTCATTAATTAATTGGTAGAGTAATTGATGTTATAGTTAAAGGATTAACCTATGTTAAAGAATAATTGGAATTAAGTAGTTGCATGTGTTGTAGTTAAGGAATGAACCTATCTTAAGAGAAATTTGGAAATTTGGACATTGCATGTGAGTGTTGGATGTTGTGGCCGATTATAAGGCTATTTCGAATACATTAGATTGATTGTCGTTGTTGCTATTATTGTCACCATTTACATGTTGAGAATTGAAAAGAAATTTTGATATTTAAGTTGAGATTAGTTATATGGAAGTATTGGAATATGGAATTGAATTCTAAGAATTAAGAGAAGAGTTTTGGAATAAATATATGTTGTTGGCCGAAAATTGATGGAAATTTTTAGACATTGTTGTGGCGTTTTAAGGGTTGTTTAGTGCTCAAAATATAAGTTATAACATGCATATATGTTGAGGTAGTTACCTATACATGCCTTGAAGGAATTAAGGTGTAGAAAGTATTATTTCACATCCTTGAACTCTCAATGTTACTAGAAGTTTGGATTGCTTTCATGAACTATTTTAACGTAACTAAAGGATTGATTAACATGAGAAATAGATGTAGTAATCGCCTTGATTATTGAAATTGTTGAATTGTATAAATATAAAAGAGAAGGTATGTGCACTAATGGCGTAAAAGGAGTATTTGAGATCCTTTTGATTATACCTTGGAATGGTGGTTGGTTATTGGTATTGTTGGCTTGTTGGTAAATTGTGGATATGCATATAAATAGAGGAAATGCTGCCCAAATTTCTATAGAAAAGAAAGTCGTTTTTCGATATAACGTACGCTAGAAATCATTAAGTTAACGAACGAATTATTATTGATATAGCTGGAAGTGCTAATTGAGACAAGATATATTCATATAGTTGGTTAGCTCGTTAATAGGGTATGTGAGACTATCCTTTCTTTCTTTGACATGATTTTGCGAAAATCTTTCTTCTTTCTTTTGGCATGATTTTAATGGAAGTACGGCGGACGTACGTGATTCCTTCAAAATCTAGTTTTAATAAAATAATGATTCATGATATGCTAAGTGTCTTGACTTTCCAAAAGATATTTTAAAATGATATGTGAAACGATAAGCGCCTTGATTTTCTAAAAGATGATTTAAATGATATATGATATGATATTTCCTTTTACTTATTCCATTGAGAGTCAAATGGTAATTTAAGTTATATATGATTACTCATGATATTCTATTGGTGCCTAATATGAGATGATTATGTTACCGAGTCCCATGACGGACCGGGTATGTACATATAAGAGGATTTCACCGAGGCCCTCACCAGGGGGCCGGGTACGGTATACATATATAGAGATGACTTCATTCACTGAGTCCCAGAATGGGTCGGGTACGGTATGTGCACATTATATGACTACTCCGAGACCCTCACTAGGGGGTCGGGTACGACCGAGACCCTCACTAGGGACCGGGTACGGTATGTATATGAATATGACTTCTTTCACCCAGATCCATAATGGGTCGGGTACGGTATATGATATGGACATATAAGACTCCCATTGGTATATGGCACAGTTGATTTGGATTCTGATTATTATACTTGTCTCCTGTTATCTGTTGGCCACTTATGATCTTCCTTACATCATTATCTGTTTTACATACTCAGTACATTATTTTGTACTGACCCCCTTTCCTCGGGGTGATGCGTTCATGCCCGCAGATTCAGGTTCTCAGTTTGGTGATCCTCAGGCTTAGGACTCCTACTTAGCTGGTTGTAAAGCTCCTTGATTCAGAGCTTATCATTTTGGTACAGAACCTCTTTCAGATTTATGTATATATTTAGGGGCACGACGGGGCCCTGTCCCATCATATGTTGTTGTCCTTCTCATAGAGGTCTGTAGACAGTGATGGGTTGTATGTATGAAGACCTGTAATCTATTTTGGTCATCTATGTCATTGTACTCTGTATTGGGTTGTTCCCGTGTTTATGTGATATTATTCGGTGGCAGCCTTGTCGGCTTACTTATCATATTTTTCTGGCTAGTTGTGACTCCTTCAGGAGACATGTTCATCCACGTGTAAAAGCAACCTTGTCGGCTTGCCAACGTGGACAGGGGTTGTCATTGCAGCGTTATGCTGCCAGATTTTATATTATTATGGTATTGGTTGGTTTAAGTGTGACAAGTCAGTAATGGCGTCCAAATAGGGCAACGGGTCGCGGCTCGTCGGGTCGGGTCGTGACAAGAGTGGTATCAGAACAGTTAGTCCTCGGAATGTCTACAGACCGTTTCTAGTAGAGTCTTGTGTATGGGTATGTTGTGCACCATACTTATACACATGAGGATACCGGACATTTAGGATTTGTTTCTATTCTTTCATCTCTTAGATCGTGCAATAGAGCTAGGTTATTAGGATAATCCCCTTTCTGACGACTTACTATGTTTACAGCTATGCCTCCGAAGAAGGCGACAACGGCCCAAAGGGGCAAATCAGTAGTGGGGGATACTAGTCAGGCCCAGAGTTACTGTGTTCCATACTCGCCCACGCCGAGATCGTGCCCTGTGCAATGAGATCCGCTTGCCGCCACCACCGTGAGACTCGAGCTCGAGATGATATTACCGCTCCGAGGCCCCAACGCCTGATCCTTCAACTCCTCAAACAGGGGCAGAAGATAGGGCCATGAGAGATGCAGTGCAGCTGCTGACTAGGTTAGTGGCAGGGAAGACTTATAGACAAGTACCTGGAGTTGACCCCAGAGCAGATAGTTTGAGGGTCCGTGTTTTCTTGAGTTGCAGTCCACCAGAGTTTTTCGGGTCAAGGCCCGAGGATGATCCACAGGAGTTCATCCGACAGATACATCGGACGTTGAGGGTGATATAAGCCTCAGAGACTGAGTCGGTTGTATTGGATTCATATCAGTTTCTTGACGTAGTTGTCAACTGGTATGAGTCGTGGGAGCTGTCTAGGGTCGAGGGTGCTCCTCCATCAATGTGGGATGAGTTCGCGGAGGCCTTCCTTGACCACTTTCTACCTCCAGAGATGAGAATGGCCAGAGTTGCTAGGTTCCTAAACTTGAGGCAGAGCGGTAGGAGCATCAGAGAGTACAACCTCGAGTTTTATTCTTTGGCCAGATATGCCCCCACTATTGTAGCAGATATGGCAAACCGGGTGCACCGTTATGTGATAGGGCTGGACCACTATTTGATTGATGGCTGCATGGCAGTGGCTCTTCATCCTAGTATGGATATTGCCAGGATCCAGGCTTATGCACAGGGGGTTGAGGACCGACATAGAGGGCGAAAACCAGACAAAGGTCATGATAGGGACCAGCATAAGAGGGCTAGGTCGACAGGTTATTTTGGTGAGTCTCGAGGCAGACAGCCTCAGCAGCAAGTCAGATATTCATCTCAGCCAGCACAGAGTGCTCCTATATAGTCTACAGGTAAGAGATTCGACCGTCCAGTATATTCAGGGGCCGGTCAGAGCTCTAGGGCTTCAGGGTCTCAGAGGGACAGGAATTCTAGTCAGTCAAGGCCACCTTTGCCTCGGTGTTCTTGGTGCGGTAGGTCCTATTTTGGGGAATGTCGTTTTTCTACAAATGCCTGTTATTCTTGCGGCCGTCCACGCCACGTGATAAGAGAATGTCCGTATAGAGATGGCACAAGTAGTATAGCTCATCCTACTGGATCGATTGCTGGTTCGTCTCCTTCTATAGCTATGCGACCTGCAGAGTAGAGTGTTCATATGCCAGCAGGCCGTGGTAGAGGTCGTGGTGGAGCTCCTAGTTCTAGCGGTCCCTCGCACCATATATATGCTTTGGCCAGTAGGCATGATCAGGAGGCGTCACCAGATGTTGTTACAGGTATATTATCAGCCTTTTCTGTGACGTATATGCGTTAATAGATCCAGGTTCCACCTTGTTATATATATCTCCCCTTGTTGCTAGTAGACCGGGATAGAACCTGAGTCGATAGAACCATTTGAGGTAGCCACACCGGTAGGAGATTCGGTTATAGCTAAGCGGGTATATAAAAATTGTTTGATGGTCATATATAGTCGTCATATCATAGCAGATTTGATAGAATTAGATATGACTGACTTTGATGTTATCATGGGTATGGGTTGGTTGGCTTCTTGTTTTGCTAACGTCGATTGTAGAGAGAAGTTAGTTCGATATCAGTTTTCAGGCGATCCAATTATAGAATGGAAGAGGAATACAGCAGCGCCGAGGGGTAAGTTTATTTCATACCTCAGGCAAGGAAAATGAAAGAGGATTGCAATAATTTGATAAAGAATGTGAGGAGTAAATTATAAGTCTGGAAATGAAGATTACTATCACTTGAAGAAAAATCTACTTTGATAACCAGTGTTCTATTAAGTATGCTAATCCATCTATTATTAACTATAAAGTCTCCAAAATATTTCATAAATGAGTTACCTAAAGTCTTTGCAAGATTTTATCGAAATTAGAGATGAAGGCAGAATGAGGCATTGGTCCTCATGGTTGGTTATGTGCTTTCCTAGAGATAAAGGAAGCATAGGATTTAGATCATTGTTTGATGTGTCTAAAGCCTTATGTGCTAAACTTTAGTGAAATTCCAAACATCTGGCAGACTGTGAGATAATTTTATGTGGATCAAATATGGCAAAAGACGTTATCCTCTAAATGTACCATATAAATGATGCTCTTGTGTATGGAAAATGATGTTGGAAGCTAGAGATGTCATAGAACAGGAGATGTGGTAGGAGCCAAGGAGTGAAACTGCTAATTTCGGGTTTTAAAAAAAAACTAGGAGATTTACATTATATTGTTCCTGCAAAAATACACGGTGGATGAGAGTATTCAAGATGTGAAAGAACCTATGATAGACGGGAGATGAGATTTGTAGAATTTGCAACAGCTATGTTCTAGGGATATAGTGGATCATATCACACAAGAATTAGAGTTGCATAAATTAACAGAAGGATGTGAAATGTCATGGTAGATAATGACAGCTTCAGGCAAATTTATAGTAGACTGGGGGTTGTTAAGGAGAAATCACACAAATCTCATGGTTTTTAAGAATATATATGGATACCAGAATTACCTTTTAAGATGTCGTACTTTTTCTAGAGATTATGGGAGTTTAAAATACAAGTGAGGATGTCCTAAGAAGAATTGGAAAAGAGACTGAGGCTAGATGTTATTGTTGTGATAATAGCCAAAATGAGACCATGGATCAATTGGTTGTTTTAGAGATACGGTAACACTAATGTAGGTATTATAACTCAAGTTTCTGTAGGTGACACTAGTATCACAAGTGTGGTGAATGCTTATTGACCCTCCAAGTTCAAAGTAGTATTCAGAGATGTACCACTTATCACTATGCGGTAGATATGGACGTGGGGAAATATTGTGTGGTATGAAGGCAAGATGAATATCCACAGAGTGATATAGGAGATCAATATGACTATCTATAAGATGTGCAGACTCATATTTTCATGGCAACATAAATATTATAAAGTACCTCCCTCAGATAATGCAGATGTTTGAAGGTTATGGGCTAAGACTAGTAAGTAAGATAGTTAAGTAGGAAGCAGAAGATGATATGGAGAAGAAGTATCCTCACTAATTCCCTGTGCCTCCAGGTAAATCAACTCGATCTCTTATTTGATTATAGTGATTGATGAATGGTATGTGTGATATATTGTGGCCTGTGTGGCATCTGTTGGTTTGCTGAATATAGGTGGATAAGCATAGTTATAAAGGAGACTCTGCCGGAATTTTTCTAGCATGAGACCTATGATGAACATTCGAAGAAGAATGTTTCTAAGGGGGAAAGGATGTTATACCTCGTAAGTTTAAGGCGATAATTAAGAACGTCATTAAGGAAATTAATATACTTAAGGATGTGATTCCAGATTTTTTTTATTACAACGAGTGTCACAAGGAAATTGAAAATGATTGTTGTATATTCCCGTTATGGGTGAGTAACATATTATAAGAATTACGACATAGAGAATACGAGAACTTATGAAATTCCTGGGAATTAAAGGAAACAGGAGTTAAGATTAAAAGAAGTGGGATTGAGATTTATTACTTGAGGGATTGATTTAATTTTAAGTAGACAATGAGGGACTAAAGTATAATATTTGAAGGACTAAAGTGCAATTAGGTAAATTCAAATTTTTTAAGTTTGGTTTTGATAAAACCCACTTCATCTTCTTCATTTAACAATTTCAAAGGAAAAAAAAAACTTTCTTTCTCTCCTTCCTTCTCTCCTCTTCTCCCACATAATTTCTACAACACCATAGCCAATTGAACTTTTCCATTTCTTTTCCTCCTTCCTAGATTACATTCTACAAGTTTAGAAGCCAAAAAAAGGGGAGAAAAATCGAGAAAATAGGGGCAGAATTGGCAGTTGCTGGCCGAGTTTTGGAGCAGGTTTTCTCTAGTTTTTTGACAAGCTTTTGGGAAGAAAACGTGTATAAATGATGGGTTAACATTGTAGAACTCATGCATGTTGAATTAGAGTTGAAGAAGTGAAAGGTTGGTGAAGAAATTAGACGAAAATAGCGGGGAATTCGGTTGGGCAGTGGACGAGTTTAGGAGCTGTTTTTGGGACGAAATTGAAGGTAAAATTTATCCTTTTCATTAATTAATTGGTAGATTAATTGATGTTATAGTTAAAGGATTAACCCATGTTAAAGAATTATTGGAATTAAGTAGTTGCATGTTGTTGTAGTTAAGGAATCAACCTATCTTAAGAGAAACTTGGAAATTTGGACATTGCATGTGAGTGTTGGATGTTGTGGCCGATTATAAGGCTATTTCGTATACATTGGATTGATTGTCGTTGTTGCTATTATTTTCACCATTTGCATGTTGAGAATTGAAAAGAAATTTTGATATTTAAGATGAGATTAGTTATATGGAAGTATTGGAATATGGAATTGGATTCTAAGAATTAAGAGAAGAGTTTTGGAATAAATATATGTTGTTGGCCGAAAATTGATGGAAATTTTTAGACATTGTTGTGGCGTTTTAAGGGCTGTTTAGTGCTCAAAATATAAGTTATAACATGTATATATGTTGAGGTAGTTACCTATACATGCCTTGAAGGAATTAAGGTGTAGAAAGTATTATTTCACATCCTTGAACTCTCAATGTTGCTAGAAGTTTGGATTGCTTTCATGAACTATTTTAACGTAACTAAAGGATTTGTTAACATGAGAAATAGATGTAGTAATCGCCTTGGTTATTGAAATTGTTGAATTGTATAAATATAAAAGAGAAGGTATGTGCACTAATGGCGTAAATGGAGTATTTGAGATCGTTTTGATTATACCTTGGAATGGTGGTTGGTTATTGGTATTGTTGGCTTGTTGGTAAATTGTGGATATGCATATAAATAGGGAAAATGCTGCCCAAATTTTTATAGAAAAGAAAGTCGTTCTTCGATATAACATACGTTATAAATCATTAAGTTAACGAACGAATTATTATTGATATAGCTGGAAGTGCTAATTGAGACAAGATATATTCATATAGTTGGTTAGCTCGTTAATAGGGTATGTGAGACTATCTTTTCTTTCTTTGACATGATTTTGCGAAAATCTTTCTTCTTTCTTTTGGCATGATTTTAATGGAAGTATGGCGGACGTACGTGATTCCTTCAAAGTTTAGTTTTAATAAAATAATGATTCATGATATGCTAAGTGTCTTGACTTTCCAAAAGATGTTTTAAAATGATATGTGATACGATAATCGCCTTGATTTTCTAAAAGATGATTTAAATGATATATGATATGATATTGCCTTTTACTTATTCCATTGAGAGTCAAATGGTAATTTAAGTTATATATGATTACTCATGATATTCTATTGGTGCATAATATGAGATGATTATGTTACCGAGTCCCATGACGGGCCGGGTATGTACATATAAGAGGATTTCACCGAGACCCTCACCAGGGGGCCGGATACGGTATATATACATAGAGATGACTTCATTCACCGAGTCCTAGAATGGATCGGGTACGGTATGTGCACATTATATGACTTCACCGAGACCCTCACTAGGGGGCCGGGTACGACCGAGACCCTCACTAGGGGCCCGAGTACGATATGTATATGAATATGATTTTTTTCACCGAGACCCATAATGGGCCGGGTACGATATATGATATGGACATATAAGACTCTCATTGGTATATGGCACAGTTGATTTGGATTATGATTATTATACTAGTCTCTTGTTATCTGTTAGCCACTTATGATATTCCTTACATCATTATCTGTTTTACATACTCAGTACATTATTTCATGACCGACTTTTCGGGGCGTTGCTCATGCCGCAGTTCAGGTTCTCAGTTTGGTGATCCTCAGGCTTAGGACTCCTACTCAGCTGGTTGGAAAACTCCTTGATTCAGAGCTTATCATTTTGGTACAGAACCTCTTTCAAATTTATGTATATATTTAGGGGCACGACGGGGCCCTATCCCGTCATATGTTGTTGTCCTTCTCATAGAGGTCTGTAGACAGTGGTTGGTTGTATGTATGAAGACTTGTAATCTGTTTTGGACATCTATGTCATTGTACTCTGTATTGGTTTGTTTCCATATTTATGTGATATTATTCGGTGGCAGCCTTGTCGGCTTGCTTATCATATTTTGCTGGCTAGTTGTGACTCCTTCAGGAGATAGGTTCATCCACGTGTAAAAGCAGCCTTGTCGGCTTGCCAACGTGGACAGGGGTTGTCATTGCAGCGTTATGCTGTCGGATTTTATATTATTATGGTATTGGTTGGTTTAAGTGTAACAAGTCAGTAATGACGTCCAAATAGAGCGTCGGGTCGCGGCTCGTCGAGTCGGGTCGTGACAAGAAGTCCTTAGATAAGCAGTTTTCAAATTTTTTGGAGGTATTTAAAAAACTGCACATTAACCTTCTATTCATTGAAGCATTGGAGCAAATGCCAGTATATGTAAAGTTTATGAAAGACGTACTGTTTAAAAAGAGTGGCAGACTATGAGACAATGGTGCTCACTGAAGAATGCAGTGCTATTTTGCAGAAGAAACTCCCACCAAAGTTGAGAGATCCGGGGAGTTTCACCTTACCTTGCACTATAGGGAAGGTGACATGTAAAAGGGCTTTGTGTGACTTAGGGGCTAGTATCAACTTGATGCCTCTCTCTATGTTCAAAAGACTTGGGTTGGAAGAAGCGAAGCCAACCACAGTCAACTTGCAGTTAGCTGATTGCTCAGTCGTGCATCCCAAAGGTATAATTGAAGATGTGTTAGTGAAAGTGGGTAAATTCATCTTCCCTGCTGATTTCCTCATTCTTGATATGGAGGAAGATGAAAATATGCCTATTATCCTTGGGAGACCATTCCTAGCGACATGGAGAGCTCTTATTGATGTTGAAAAGGGAGAATTGAAGCTCCGAGTCCAAGATGAGGAGATGACTTTCATTGTCTTCAAACCTTCAACTGATCCACAATTCAATGATAAATGCTTTCATATTGGTGTAATTGATAAAAATACTCCTCATGAAATTTTCAATGGTACTGATGCCCTTGATGGTAAGAAGTTTGGACTTGTGAATGATGAAAAAGGAATAAAGTCCACTGAACTCAACCCTGTGAAAAAGAAGAGGAGGAGAAAGTGAATGGTGCTAAAATGGATATGTAGAGGGGATAATCTACCCCCTTGAGTGAACATGTATTTGTGTCCAGCTAAAAGACATTAAAGACATCGCTACTTGGGAGGCAACCTAATGTTTTAATTATGTTATTTCAATTTTCATTTTAGTTTGTTTTAATTTTGTCTTGAATAGTCTCACGATCTGGTATGTTTAGTGTTTGTGGATGACAGCTAAAGAGCAGGGACTAACTCTGAGGAGAAAAGGGCGAAAAATGCTGAAAAATGGAAAAATCGAAACTTCAGGGATTAAGGGCCGCGGCGCCTGTTGAGAGAGCCGCGACGCAAGAGAGGCAGTAGCCTCAATGAATTCGGCCAGGCAATTAGGGCCGCAGCGCACGTTCCAAGGGTCGCGGCTCCTCCGTCGGCTTTGTGCACAGTGATTTTTCCATCAATCCAGACCTCCGTTGTGACCGATGTGTTGTGTTTTTAAGTGTCCATTTATTTTTTGTCTTTACACATTGAGGACAATGTGTCAATCAAGTTTGGGGGGATCCTACTTTGTTTTGTGTTTTGTTTTGAGTCTATTCATTTTCTTTTTGTTTGTTTTATGTGTTCGCGAGTCATAATTTTTTTTTATGGATCATGTAGGTTGTAGTTGCTAAAGATATTGAGTGGATAAAGTGGGATAATGTAATAGAATTAAAAGCGACAATCTGTGTGCTTAAGTTAGATATGCCAAAAATTCATGACATCTAATTCTTTGGGATATTTGTGCTTAGCCTATGTGTGTCAGTTATGGAAAGAAAGGTGGAAAAATATCTAAAAAATCTGTTTGCTTGTTATTTGAGGTGAAATAGTTAAGATGTACATGTTTAGGGAGATGATTCAGGCATTTCTTTGATAGTCCTTCTGACCATTCATTATCTATCCTGACATAAAATGTATCACTAGTCAGCCCTTTTGAGCCTAAATTATATCTTTCTTAGACATATGATTCAATTTTTGTGCCATAAGTAATTATTGAAAAATAGCGGGATAAAAAATATTGAAGAAGGAACAAAAAGAGAATTGAAAAATTTGATGCACCCCAATGAAAAATATGCAAAAAAGTAAGTTTGGGGGTGCTTGTTAATTATAATACATCTCATTCTCTCAAAAGAAAAAAGGGGAGAAAATGGGTATGTGATTAAAAATAAAGTAAAAAAGAAGGACAAAGAGTTGAATGAAAAATGCTTATGATACGTAATTTGAGCCTAAATGCCCACTTTTACCTACCTCTGTCTAAGCCTACATTACAACCCTTGAAAGTCCTGAAGATCCTTAATGTGTATATCTATGATTAGTGGAGAATAACAAGTAAACAGATCTATAACATTTTGGTAAAAATGGAATGAAATTGACATGCACAGGTTAGGTGTTTATGTTTCCATTAATTATGATCTAAGTGAATCTGCGAAATATCTAACTTGAAATTCTAGATTGCTATATATTCATGCTATATGTTCTAACATATTATCTCATGTTTCATCCATGATGTTGAAGAAGTATTGCTACAACTACTTGATCCAGTTCATAGAGTCATTGTTTTTGTTTAGTGCTTTACTCAAGGGCGAGTAAAGTGTATGTTTGGGGGTGTTTGTTGAGTGTATTTTGGTACACTCTTTTGAGTCATTTTTAGTTAGTATTTTACTCTTTTTGTTTGTGTTTAGTATAGTATTAGGGTTGTTTTTCTTTCTTTTGAGTCACAGCGGTTCCAAAGGAGGAAATACAGAATTGAGGATGAAATGAGCTCAATGAAGATGAAATATGCACAAGCACAGCCCAAGGAATGTAGCCTAAAATGTCCCAAGAAGAATAGAAGAAATCAGGTGAAATCCGGACGAAAACAGGTCAAGGGCCGCGGCGCAAGGCAAGGAAGGGCCGCGACGCTGATGAGCCGCGGCTGAAGGAATTAGGGTCGCGGCGTGAAAATTCCAGAGAGCAAGAAAAATATTCACCGTGCCAAGAGTCGCGACGCCTAGACGAAGGGCCGCGACGCCTCAGAAGCAGAATGCTCCAGTGATTTTTGCCGATTAAGGGTCGCGGCGCCTGGACGAAGGGCCGCGGCTCCGACGCGTATTTTCCAGATTTCCTGGGCCGAATTGGAGAGGATTTTATGGTCCGAAAGACAACTTTTCTCAAGTATAAAATCCCTAAACCTTGCTCATATTAGATACCATATACCATAATAAAAAAATCATACTTTGGAGAGGAGAACGACGGCTACAAGCTACACAATTGGAGACTTTTGTTCAAGTTCTTTCTCTTTTCTTTACTTTAATTCAGTTTATGTTGTATTGTAATTTAGTTCTTAGCATGACAATGTTTAGGAGCTAATTACTTTATTAGTGTTTTCCGTCGAATCGCTTGAAACTCTTTCATATAGTTAATGCATTAGTTATTGATTTCTTCTTCAGACATATTAAGATTTATTCAATAATTGTTTTGATTGCTTGATAATTAACTGATCACTAATTGTCATCACATATATGATTTCAGATCAAAATTCTGAAAGGTGAGATTTGAATATGCTGTAGTTGAATAAACATAGGTTAAAATCGTGGACGAAAGTACTCCGATACTTGTGTAGTGTTTAGGGTTATTGTTCTTAATCCTCATATGTGGTAAAATCTATCATAGAAATATACAAGGTTTCTGCACATGATTGAGCTCTTGTATGTCCTAACCGGAATATAATGACAGATTAGTTAACTTGTTATCTTAATACGAAGAAGAATCATTAGCATTGCATTAACGCGTGAAAGAGTAGATAGTTGAGGAGATTGGAAGCCCTATTTTCATCATAACTATTTTAAATCCCAAAGTATTTTCAACATTAGTTTAATTTCTGCACTTTATTTTAATTCGTAGTTGTAATTGTCAAACAAAATAATGTTAACCAAATAGATACCATAGAATAGATAATCGGTACTTGATAACTAGTTTATGTGGACGATATTCGGTCTTACAGACTATATTACTTGAAGCGATACGTACACTTGGAAATATCCTAACACCGATCCACGGTTTGGAGGCCAAAACCTTGTTACCGATGGTCTCGGCTCAGTCCAATTTTTGTGGCAGCCAGGCCCAAGTGGGGGAGCCCACTACTCCCTCACTTGTAAACCAAACAAGCCCAATACACTGTGCCTTAACACATCCCAATAACCCAACAGTTTTCAATGCCATACCCGAGACCCCTATTACCCAACCGATGGTACAATTTCGGACCATTGAACGTGCCATGTATGAGATTTTTCTGCCCAAACGTTAGTTTAACTTACTAACTTCGGTTCAACCATCACCTCTACCATAAAATCCCAAAAAGTTGTCAAGTTAGACGAAATAAATGCTCTTATTAAAAATAAGACATGGGAATTAGTGCCCCGTCCATCTAATGTGAACATTATTAGGTCTATGTGGGTTTTCTGTCACAAAAAGAATTTTGATGGTTCCTTTGCGAGATACAAAGCTTGTTTTGTTGGTGACGGCAGGTCTCAGCAGGTTGGAGTGGATTGTGGTGAAACCTTCAATCTGGTGGTTAAGTCAGCAACTATTCGGAATGTTCTTAGCCTGACACTGTCAAAATCCTGGACCATTCATCTGTTAGATGTCAAAAATGCATTATTACATGGCCATCTACATGAGACATTTTACATGCACCAACTATTGGGTTTCCGAGACTCTACACATCCAGATTATGTTTGCATGCTGAAAAAGTCTTATATGGCTTGAAATAGACTCCACGGGCATGGTATAATAGGTTTTCCAGTTTTGTATCCACACTTTCTCACACATCAAGTATGATCAATCGTTATTCATTTATAAGAAGGGAAGTGACATGACGTATATCCTTCTATATGTAGATGACATCATTCTCATTGACTCATCTACATCACTTCGTCGGTCTATTATGTATGTTCTCGCAACAAAATTTGCGATTAAGGATTTGAGTCCTTTAAATTATTTTTTGAGCATTGTTGTAACTCAATATGCAGGTGGTTTGTTTCTTAGTGAAAATAAATATTCCGGGAAGATCATTGAAAAAGTCGGCATGTCCTCCTACAAACCATCACACACTCTAGTGGATACAAAAGCCAAATTGAGTACCACTGCAGGGACTCCATACAGTGATCCAACACACTACCGCAGTCTTGCAGGGGCCTTGCAGTACCTCACTTTCACTATACCTGATATTTCCTATGTCGTTCAGCAAGTGTGTTTACATATGCATGATCTGAAAGAAGAACATATGGGGGATCTCAAGAGGATTCTATGGTACATCAAGGGTACTATTCATTTTAGACTGCATTTATATAAATCGTCCATCTCGAATCTCTCATCTTATACAGTTACGAGTTGGAGTGGCTGCCCGAACACACATCGTTCCACCTTTGGTTATTGCATGTTTTTGGGAGATAATCTGATTTCATGGTCATCCAAACGACATCCAACATTATCTCGGTCGAGCGCTTAGGCAGAATACCAAAGGATATCCAATGTGGTTTCTGAATCATGTTGGTTTCATAATCTTCTCTTAGAGCTCCATTATCTTATTGAAAAGACAACGGTGGTTTATTATGATATTATGAGTGCGATATACTTATCCAGTAATCTTGTTAAGCGTCAACGCACAAAACACATCAAAATGAATATTTTATTTGTCCGAGAAAAGGTTGCTCGTGGACACGTTCGTATTCTCCATGTATCGTCTTGATATCAGATTGCAGACATCTTCACAAAAGGTCTTCCGCGCATACTCTTTGATGATTTCAGGGACAATCTCAGCATACGAGAACCTCCCGCTAAGACTGCGAGAGACTGTAAGAATAATTATAGGATTGCCCCATAATTATCTCAAATCACCACTAATCAAGAATATTGTAATAATCTTTCATTTATGTTTGTAAACATATTAATTAGGAAGATTGTAAATTAGTATCTTATATTTTAGGCTAGTTATGATAAGTCTTCCTTAAGTCTAGTATTATAACTTTGTATATATATTTGATAAGTGGAACGGAATCACTCAAGGAATCAATTTCCTCATTTTAATGTTACCATCGAACCTATAGTCATCCTAGTTATTAGGTTCGTCCGAACGGTGATCACTGTCTCTCCTCCCCTAATATTAGTTGTGGTTACACTAACCGTTCCCCCAATCGATCCATATAAATACTACGGCCAATCAAGAATGCTTCAATTCGATTAGTTTACTTATTTTGCATAATTTTTCTGGTTATCCATCTTTCCTTTCACTTTTTTATGTTAGTTCTTCGAACACATTCGATATACATATAGTTTATTGCATTTCTGTCATAAAGTGTACATATAATTACTCTACCTCATTCAATATACAACTAGGATTGCTTTTTTATGGTAAGATTTTAATGTTACTATTATAGCTTCGGCTAACACAGATGAATCTTTAGACTCTGAATATGGATTTTTGGATATATAATCAATCATATCCTATATTAGCAACCCTAGTATTTTAGACCGATAGTTAGAACATCTAATTTTTATTTTTCGTAAAGTAGTTAAATCATTTTATGATTTTAAAATTTGACTTATATTGTATGACATGAAACGACAGTGACTAATAAATTATGATATGTTAAGTAGATAACTTTGCACCCTGCCACCCCCCTCCTATCATCTTGATCTTCTTTTTGTAAAGAAAAGTTAATTATACTAGTATTAATGAACACTTTAATAGCATGAAGAATTGGAGAATCAGAGAAGAGGTCCCTAAATTTGCTAACAGTAATGGAAGCTTCACTGTTAAAGAAGATAAAGAGTTTGGGATTCTCAGAGGGATACTATATTAGATTATAGGCATGTTTGGAGTGTTTAGCTGTCAAAGACTAATAGTTTAACTTGTTCCAAAAGTGGAATCTTCCGCCCCATGAGCCCCATCATGATGATTCAATTAATTTCAAAGGTTAGACCAGTATCACGCTGCGCACACGGGGCCCTCCTTTATTTCAAGAAGAAACTCTCACACTGTCGCTGACGGGATTCAATCCTTAATCATTACTTCAAATATCCTCTTAAAATTAATTGAGATGCACAAGAAGACACTAATAGTTTAATTCTTGAACTGATAAATAAAGGATAGAAAATAGGGCAACTGGTCTTTGCTATTAATTGCATAAAAAGTATTCACCTAGAAATCGGAAAACAAAAGAAGGTTTGTAGGGAAACAGACACAGTCTCCCACATGTAGCATGTGTATTAAGAATAGTCAATTTTTTTTTTTTTTTTATAATCGAGATTTCCAGCTTGCGTCTGACTACTTCATTGGTATTACTCAACCGTTTTCGAGGTGATGGCATCGGTCCTTCAACAACATCACCAGTAAATCACGGGATGTGCTCCAATGACTAGTTTTTTGGAGCGTACAACTGATCAATAAGACAAAGTCAAATTCTCCAACATGCAGAATTTTTTCGCGCCTATGGAAAATCGAACTCACGTTGTTCATGCTAAAGTGTCTTATAGCGCCTAGACTTTACCACTGGACTATGCCCCAGAAAGCCTTGAAAGCTTAATCCAAGAAATTACTTTATTTTATCTAGGCCTACAAATACAACTGCTAAAATAGAGCTCAAGTAATTCCTATTTTCACTTGACACTACATGGAGTTGGCTCAAAAATCAAGGAGATCGCGTGGGCTACGCTCATGGGTCCAATTCAACTCAATTTTAAGGGATCGTTTGGTTCATAGAATAAGATATAGTTATTTTAGGACTAAGAGTTTATTTGGACGTGATTTGGATTTATTGATTCGAAGCATATAATATGGATTTCTTAAGTTATATTTTTTCTTGTAAATATAAAAACTTCGTAATAATTTGTGAAAACTATCAAAATTTTCCAACTCTTATACAATTTTACATTGAGTAATCCATAGTTTATAACAAGGTATCGAAATATTCCAAGGCACTTCATTAATCAATCATATATCTCCATGTTCTTTTTATAAATAAGTGTTTGCGATTACATGATATTATAAACTTTTAAATACACATAATTTTATAAAGATTCACTAGTTCAATAAATCAACAATTGTAGTAACTAACTATTTTTTAATATAATCATCTCACATGGCACGAATCTTCACGTCGAGCATAGATCATTTTTTTGCAAAATTTAAAATGATGGATCTTTTTTATGAAATATAAACTTGTGGATCAGTGTATAATTTTGAAAAAATTAAAATCACAACTTGGAATTAGTTTTTTTTTTTTTTTGAAGAATTTGAGATTTGAAATTAAAGTTAGAAGTTTTAGTCAAATTTGATAAACAAACTATGATTTCAAAGCAAAACTTTAAATTTGAGCCCTATATCCTATGACCAAACACCTACTAATTTTGGGACTAAACGCTTCTAACTATAGTATTAAATTTATGTTTGGTTGAAGATATAAATTTATTTTAGGATAAATTTTTATCTTCAACCAACAAAGTATAAATCTAATCCAAACTTAATTTTGGATATCCACATTAGCCCATCAAATTTAGTGTTATGGGATAAATTAGTTCAAGGAATATAATCTTAGGATAACTTAGTCTTCGAACCAAACGACTCCTAAGGAGTTGTTTGGTTGGGGACAAGTTACTCCGGAATTATAATGACATAATTATTTAGCGAATATATTTTTGTTGATAAATATTTAATTTTTGAATAAAAATAAATATTTGTGGGGATATAATACAACATATATATTTAATGTAAATTGAATAAAATGAGATAAGATTTCATTTTCAATTTTTAGGTCGTTATTCTTGAAAAACTTTGGCGAAGGCAAATGTGTTCTTCTGTCATTTTGTTTTGAAATTATTATCTCATGTATAGTGTCGTATAGATAAATATAATACCAGAATTATGGTATAAATGATCTCAAAATTATTTACTGATATAAAGTACAAAATTTAGGCATAAATTCGGTACTATTATTTTATAGTGTATTTGATTGCTATTTATTATAGGGTAATATTGTAATCTCCGTATTATCTTGTATCGAATCCAACATGAGATGACATACATAAGAATTATAGCATATTAGCCAATTTTTCAAAGAATGTTTGTACTTTTGGAAAGAGTACTCAATAATAACATTTTGTGTTTGACTAATTAATTTGAAAAATATTTGTGCAATATTAGTAAAGTAAATTCTTCTCGGGAAAAGTATTTTTTCAACTTCTGAAATGTTGCTTTTGATAATATTTAAAAACACTTATTGTTCGTCGATCGGATCGGATTGCGTACATTTCGTATTTCAAATTTTGTAAAAATACAATCCGAAATCAATCCAAATTAACTTCGGATAAAATCTAATTTTTGATGTTTGATTCAGATAAACATTTTGAATTTTCGAATCAGATTGTATACCTTATTAAGATGCTTATAGCATTGTTGCAGCATGCCAACATCCCAACACCTAATTTATAATCTTCACCAATATATAATAATATTCATTAAATAAAATCATTAACAAAATAAACTGCAATCATCAATAAAGTCAACTGAAATTCCAAATAAATGTCTAATAACCTAAAATAAAAGTGTAATCTTTTATATGTATTCGTATAATTCAGATTTCGGTTGAATTGGCTTAAAATTGTAGCATTCGTATCTGATTCCTATATTCAAAGTTAAAAAAATGTAGACTCATATCCGAACCAAAATATCCAAAATCCCATCATACGAATATCGTGAATCAGTTCGAATTCTCGAATATATCCGAATTATGCACAATCCTAATTAGATTTCTAAAAAATCAAATCATATCGTATCAAACGGACAACAACCAAATCGGTAAATATATATATATATATATATATATACTTAGATTGGTTTTAATAATTGACAAATCTACTAAATTGATTTGATCTTTGATTTTAAACACAAATCAATTCAAGCCGAACCATGAACATCTATAGTGTTGAGGTCTGTTTGATATTCAAAATTGCTCAGTAACAATCAAAAAGTGGAAATGTTAGGGTGAATCAGAAATTTTGGGTAGAATGAGATCTAAGCGTTGATTAAATAAGCGATTTGTAATAATAAGAATAGTAGTTATGAATTGTGTAGAGATAAGAGTAGTAGTTATGAATTGTGTAGAACATCCCTATGATGGTGGTGAATGGAGAGCCTTAAGTGTAGAGATAAGAGTAGTAGTTATGAATTGTGTAGAACATCCCTATGATGGTGGTGAATGGAGAGCCTTAAGTGTAGAGATAAGAGTAGTAGTTATGAATTGTGTAGAACATCCCTATGATGGTGGTGAATGGAGAGCCTTAAGTGTAGAGATAAGAGTAGTAGTTATGAATTGTGTAGAACATCCACATGATGGTGGTGAATGGAGAGCCTTAAGTGTAGAGATAAGAGTAGTAGTTATGAATTGTGTAGAACATCCCATGATGGTGGTGAATGGAGAGCCTTAAGTGTAGAGATAAGAGTAGTAGTTATGAATTGTGTAGAACATCCACATGATGGTGGTGAATGGAGAGCCTTAAGTGTAGAGATAAGAGTAGTAGTTATGAATTGTGTAGAAACATCCCCATGATGGTGGTGAATGGAGAGCCTTAAGTGTAGAGATAAGAGTAGTAGTTATGAATTGTGTATAACATCCATATGATGGTGGTGAATGGAGAGCCTTAAGTGTAGAGATAAGAGTAGTAGTTATGAATTGTGTAGAACATCCCTATGATGGTGGTGAATGGAGAGCCTTAAGTGTAGAGATAAGAGTAGTAGTTATGAATTGTGTAGAACATCCCTATGATGGTGGTGAATGGAGAGCCTTAAGTGTAGAGATAAGAGTAGTAGTTATGAATTGTGTAGAACATCCCATGATGGTGGTGAATGGAGAGCCTTAAGTGTAGAGATAAGAGTAGTAGTTATGAATTGTGTAGAACATCCACATGATGGTGGTGAATGGAGAGCCTTAAGTGTAGAGATAAGAGTAGTAGTTATGACTTGTGTAGAACATCCACATGATGGTGGTGAATGGAGAGCCTTAAGTGTAGAGATAAGAGTAGTAGTTATGAATTGTGTAGAACATCCACATGATGGTGGTGAATGGAGAGCCTTAAGTGTAGAGATAAGAGTAGTAGTTATGAATTGTGTAGAACATCCCTATGATGGTGGTGAATGGAGAGCCTTAAGTGTAGAGATAAGAGTAGTAGTTATGAATTGTGTAGAACATCCCTGATGGTGGTGAATGGAGAGCCTTAAGTGTAGAGATAAGAGTAGTAGTTATGAATTGTGTAGAACATCCACATGATGGTGGTGAATGGAGAGCCTTAAGTGTAGAGATAAGAGTAGTAGTTATGAATTGTGTAGAACATCCCTATGATGGTGGTGAATGGAGAGCCTTAAGTGTAGAGATAAGAGTAGTAGTTATGAATTGTGTAGAACATCCCTATGATGGTGGTGAATGGAGAGCCTTAAGTGTAGAGATAAGAGTAGTAGTTATGAATTGTGTAGAACATCCATTTGATGGTGGTGAATGGAGAGCCTTAAGTGTAGAGATAAGAGTAGTAGTTATGAATTGTGTAGAACATCCCTATGATGGTGGTGAATGGAGAGCCTTAAGTGTAGAGATAAGAGTAATAGTTATGAATTGTGTAGAACATCCCTATGATGGTGGTGAATGGAGAGAGCCTCAACTGGTTAAAAAACCACAAACCCTTAAAGTGATATTACACTTGAAAGAAGAAGTAAAAAATTAAATAAATATAATGATAATTTGATTCTGTCACCGGGAAAGACACTTAAGAGACCAAAAATCTTTGCTTTCATTTAATTTTTTTTATCTACTTTAAAACAAGAATAAAATTATAATATTTATATCACATATTATATATCCAATTTTTAATATAATAAAATGATATCTGCAAAAGAAAAAAATATATTAAATAGTTCAATAATTATTAATTTCCTGCAACATAAATCTTACACAACTTTGTACTCAAACTAAAAAATCCCTAATATAGTTTACTTAGGGTACATGTATTATTAAATGGCCAGGTTAATAGTAGCCCAAAAGTAAATTAGGCTAAAATGAGATAAAAAGCATCTGATAACGCAACTCATCTCATTCTTACTAAATTTTTAATTTCTTTATTTATTCTTTTGTCAATTTTTAAGTACCTACAAATCTCTTTTTCTCTTATTATGGCTATTTGACATATAAAAAATGAAAATATTTGGATAAGGTTTTTATGATCAATTCGGGCTACATGTTAGCCTAATTTGGATTACATAACGGCTTAAATTTTAGATGGATTGAAATGGACAGGTCAATAGCCAGTCCAAACTTGAACGAGTTGTTCGGGTCATAATTTCATGGGTTAATTTTATCACCTTTACTTAGGAGTATTTACATGCATATCAATACTTTTAGATTAGTGAGTGTGAAATATATATAAAATAGAAAATGTGTGTGTGGTGGGGAGGAGGGGAGGGGGTGAGGTGTGGGATAAGAAAAACAAATTCATTTTAAAATAAAACTAAAATATATGAAATAATAAAAAAGTAAAATATATGAAATATAAAATATGTGTGGTTAGAGGGGGCGGGGGCGGCAGGAGGGTGGTCAAACGGGGTGGAGTGTGGGTAAGAAAATTTTCCCCACTTTTTATATATATATTTTTAATAAAAGTAAGATAAAATAGAAAAAGTAAAAAATGTGTGTATGAGGGAAGGGAGGTGGTGGTGGGGTTAGGGTGGGAGATAAGAAAAAACTCTCTTTTTTTATAATTTTTTTACAAAAGGAAAATAAACTATATGAAATTAAAAAATGGGGTGGTGGGTGAAGGGAGTGTGGGGGGTAAGGGCATAAGGGTGGGTGGGGTGGGGGCAGAGTGGTGATAGTAGGGTGAGCGATATTGGTGGGTGTGGGTAGGGGGAGGTTAGGAGGGGGTAATGGGTGTCATAGAGGTGGGTGTTGTGTAGGGAGCAGGGGCAGGGGGTGGGGTGGGTAGGGAGGGTAAGAGGCCATGTGGTGAGGGTAGGTCTTCGTACCTTCGAGAATGTAACAGGACTCATCCTACGTAATTATATATGTTGTTGGTGGTGGAGTGGGTGGTAGAGAGTGGGTTGGAGTTGGGGTGCATTGATGTGTTTTTATCGATTCGGAAAATATTTTTCATCAAATTTATACTCTTTCCTATTTTTAAGAAAATGAGTTGTTATTTGGTCTAGTGAGTCACATATATGATTACTTATATTTTACTCATATTTGCTCATATTTTTATGGTTAAAAAGAGAATTAAAGTACATATTTACCTAATAAAAATATGAGTGACCTAATTCATTTTAAATAGATTAATTTTCTAAATATGGATTGAAATTGCCACCACTACCTCTCATCATACCTCAAAAGAGTACAAAAATATTTCTTGTTATTCTCTATATGGAGTAATTAGAAGTTAGTACTCTATCACTAATCAAGCCTTACTCCTCTACAAAAGAGTTCCAATGGACTTTAACGCACAATAAGATGTAGATGTATTAGTTGTTAAGTAGTAATATGACTTTCACTCCGGTACTTCATTAATCCTCCCCTCTTTACTAAGATTACAAATAATTCTTCTTAATTATGACCAATATCAGATATATAATAAGTGAAGTCAAATTCAAAGATTTATCGTATTCTAGCAACATTAAATAAGACATCCTAGTTTTTAGTAGAAAAATTAACACATAAGTTACTCTTGTTGTCACGCTACATAACTTTTTTATTGACGAAGAAACCCGCAGACGCTACTCTTTCGAGTGTGCACAGGGCAAACCCCGGGTTGACGCAATAGCCTGCAAACCACGTCAGTTGATTAACCACACTTGGCAAGCCATGTGTGGCAGACTCAACCAAGAAGGTTTATGCAGGGGATCGAACTCGTGATCTTGTGGTCCCGCTCTACTGATACACCAACTTGGCTACCCTTGCGGGTGTCACGCTACATAACTAATTGTATATAAGATTGTCAAATGGCTGAAAATGGACAAAATAAAATCACTTAGTAGGTATTTGATTATGCGATTTCAAATCATGATTTCATAATTTAATTTCAAATCACTGTTTGTTTATGCAATTTGAACATGATTTCAAATTTTTTAAACATATAATTTGACTCATAAGTTTATATTTTATAAAAAAAAAATCATAAATTAGTAGATATATATCAATTGATCGATTTTATATTGTATTGAATATAACTGTCCAAGATGAAATTCTTTTTCCATTGGGACTCAATTCCTTCCCTGCAATAACTTAAAAATTAAAATTCCAAAGTAAATTTTAAAATATTTTTATGTTGGAACTCAACTCCTTAAGCAACGAGTAAATAATAGTCAACACCAAATAATAATAGACCAAACTACTACTATTATCAACCATTTACTTATTTTTTAGGAAGACCTTCTAACCACGTATTAATTTTGTTATGAATTATGACTTGCTTATTTGGTAACATTGCATAAGAATTACGAAAATTTTGATGATTTTCACAACTTAAGGATTTTTTATGTCAATGAAAAAAAATATAACTTAAAAAATCCAAATTGCATTTTCAAATAAAACTTCAACTTCAAATTATCATTATTTCAAATTATATCCAAATGACTCCTTAGAACTGATGGACCATTTGGACAAAAGCTCTTCTTAATTACCGAGTCCATGCATCTAATGACAAGAAAAAAGAAACATAATTTTTTTGGAATTACGTCAATGCAATTGTTTAACAAAGACCCTAAAATAGGGACAAATGCCTTTGCTTCTCAAGACACAAAGTTTTGTTTGAGCCAATACAAACCCCTCTGGTTTTGATAAACAAACAACAAACCAACACATTGTTCTTTTGTTTTGAGTTATAACATAAACCAAGTTGAGAGAGAGAAGAGAACACATTCTTCAATTTTCCTAAAACCCAAAAATCAACATTGGAGACTCAAAACAATTCCAATATTAGTATCCAACACTAGAAAAAAGAGAGCATAGGTTAGCTTCTTCAAAACCCAATAAAGAGCCCTTTGTATGCCATTGAAAATACTGCCTCCTTCGTCCCAATTTACCTGAAACTTTTTTTAATCCGTAAAAAATGATATTTTTCTATATTTAACAACAATTTAATTTTAATTTTTTTTACCCTTAATGAAATCATTTCTGGCCACAAATTTTTTTTTGACTTGTTTTAGACTATCAAATTAATTTTTTTTCCTCCTAAATTTCATACCTAGTAAAACACCTCATATAATTGGGACGGAGAGAATACTATTTTAGCTCATAGAACTACATTCATTTCTTTTTAATATGTAGCTATGTTGAATTCTCATCTTAATCATGAACAAATTGGAGATGCATCAATGTAGAAGAAAAAAGGGAAATTTTTGTGTTTGTAGTGAGAAGATTTTCTTATTATTCTTCATTCAAAAACTGAATTGTACAATGACTAACAATGTGTATTTATACACTTACATGACTTGTAACATCTTTCATTTTCTTCTTAAGTTAGTTGAGCATTAAATAATCTCTCTAACTAACTTCTTAACTAACAAACTAACTTCAACATTTGTTTGTTCTTTCAACAGTCCCCCTTAAGCTGAATACTGTGAAAATATTCAGTAATTCAAGCTTGAAACATAGATACTGATGTTGAAGTCTATTCAATCATTTGGTAATAAGATCAGCAGGTTGGTTGGCAGTGTTGATAAATTTTGTTTTCACAATTTCTTTATGGATCTTTTCTCTTATGAAATGTAGGTCTATTTCTATATGTTTAGTCATTTCATGGAACACGTGATTTGTAGCTATTTGAATGACTGATTTGCTGTCAGTAATTATTGTCACTGGTAAGTCAATATTGATCCCAATCTCTTCTAATATGCCAAGTATCCAAGTTAGTTCAACAATTGTTCATGCTAGGCTTCTATAATCTAATTCAGCTGAACTTCTGGATATTGCAGATTATTTCTTTGATTTTTATGATATAAGTGAGTCTTCAAATTTGAAAATGTATCCAATAACTGACTTTCTTGTGTGAGGACATGCAGCCCAGTCATCATCATAATATGATGTTATTGTCTCTTGTGATTTGCTGGACAGTAATATACCTTGTCCAGGCTAGTTCTTGATGTACATGACTATTCTAAGTGCAACATCAAAATGTGATTTCTTTGATTGTTGTAAGAATTGACTAAGTGTCTGAACATTGTAGGCTATATCTGATCTTGTCATTGTGAGGTAAAACAGTTTACCTATCAGTCTTTTTGTTACACCCCGTAAGTCCAGGGCATGTTAAAGAGAATGTACGTAAGGAATCAGGACTTAAAAATTTGAACGGAAGAAAGAGTTGTTATTTCTAAGGAAACTTCCGAACCTCGGGAAGGAAAAATGTTTCTTAATAAGAATTGGGTTCCCATAATTGTTATTTGAGATTGTGGAAATTTATTTACGAATTTGGTTACGTGGGGCCCACCCGCGAAATTTTACGTTTTGTGGGGCCCACGAGGTTTTTGATATTTTGACGAATTATGAAAATTTCAGAAAATAGAATATTTTAGACCAATAGGAGGGCGACACGTGTCACCCTCCACATGGCTTGGTCGAAAATGACTTGGTCAAGAAAGACCAAATGGAGAGCTTGACATTATTGACTATATTGACTAAGATCCTAGCCACACACTTGGTTTGATCATAGCACTTGGTTGTGTTATATAAGTGTATACTAGTGCAAGACTAGATCATTTCAACACTTAGAAAAAATTTGAGAAATTCTTGTGTGCTCTTAAGGAGGCTCTCGGCCATAGCTCTCAAGAAAGATTTTTTTTTTTGCAATCTTGCTTCATAAATCCCCATATTCAAACCCATGATCCCTAAAGGTATTCTAAGGATATCTCAACCAAAAAATCCCGGAAAAACTACGTTTTTACGCTAGTCGCAACATGAAAACCTAAGGTGTTCTTCAACTTTGAAGTTGAAATTTGAAGAGAAGTTGTTTATGAACTTCTAAGGATTGTTTGGAGTGGATTGGAACGTCAAGAAGAGGAGCTAAAGTTGCTAAGTATCGACTTTAAATCTTGGATTAGATTTGGGCTTATAGAGGTAAAAATCTTCGTCTTCTTAATGTAATTGAGGATTACATGTTGTAGTAGTTGATAAGCGAGCATGTGTTATATAGAATGAAGTTTGAAAAGATTTGGATCATGTTGAGATGTTAAAAACCGAAAATTGGCATGCTAGCCATTAAAGCTGTTAGTTATAATCATCGCATGTTATATAAGAAAGAGATTATAGTTGTTATAATTGATTACGACTATACAACATGTTAGAATAACAACTTGGATTAAAAAGGAATTGGAAAAGAATAGATGTGGTGTTACCCTTGTGATTGCCGAAAAGGGCCAAGAATATTGAACAGTTTTACATTAATTGAGGGGCAGAATTTTACACGTCATGTTAAGGCGTGTAATCCCCTTTGAATTGATGGTTTGTTGCGCCTTAAATGTGGCATGTTGGTTGTTGATTTAGGGCCTTGAAAAAGGTGAAAAAGTACGTTGAAACAAAGGAAATGCTGCCCAATTTTCCGTAGAATAAGAGACCTTACACTTAGTATGATTCTACTTTAAAAGTCTAGGAGTTGATAGACGTATTATGGTCCTTATAGTTTGAAGTACTACGAGTAGTGTATTCTACTTGAATGGTGGAATAGCTAACAAGGTTGAAGTACTTTGGAGCATATTGCTACGTATCGTTAGTCGTCGCGAGATATGTGAACCTCTTCCTTCTTTTGGCATGATTCTACATATGAAATATACATGTGGTGTTATTTCATGATTCCTTCTACTCTTAGAAGTTAAGAGGTACGTATTTTGATTTACTCTATGTAAAAAAGTATGTCTAAATTGTCCTAAGTCCTTATCAAGTCTTATGGGAGATGTTGGTAAGAATGGTTAGGAAGTGATGAGGTTTGATTTAAAGCTATGTACCTTGATTTATTTGAAGTAAGTAAGTTGATTTTATATTTGAAAATAACTTGAATTTATATGTGAAAAGGGACTTGATTTTATAAGTGGAAGTTATATGGTTTTAAAGAGAATAAGTTACTTGGTTTTGGAAGTGTATGAAACTTTATTTTTCAAGTTATGGGACTTGATTTCTAAAGTATAGATGACATGATTTTGTCACGTCCTTTTTTGACCGCGACATTATTTCTGACTAACTCCCGTTTAAGAGAAAATGTTAGAAAATAAAATAAAATGCTAAAAGATGCTAAATGTGCTAAAAAGGTTAAAGGGATGCTAAAGGGTAGTGCTAGGGTCCGCGGAGTCGCCGCCTAATTATTTTGGTGAATTAGGACACCTAAATGTCAACTAGGTTAAAGTCAACACTAACTCCATTTAATGGTCTGCAAAACAATGGGAGATTGTGGGCAAGGGTTCTTCATTATCCTAAAGGGAAGGGGTTAGGCACCCTAAAGGATCCGCTAACTTGCGGTTGTCCGTTCAAACCTAGGGTAATTATTGTACTAAGAAAAATGTACGTTTTAGAAATATTTAAGTAAGGATATTGCGAGTGTTTTATAAAAGATAGTATTTTGATAACACAAAAAGATTTGTAAGACTTGCTTTATAAAAATACACGTAAAGCTAATTTTGGATATAAAGTTGAAAGTATGCATTTATATTGTTTATAAAATGAATATGCGCAAAGTCGATTGATTTGACTAAAGATATGCATTTATCTGCGAAATCAAAGAAGTGATGCGTTAGTTTCATGTTTAGATATGCAATTTTAATGGTTAGACAAGAGATTAGACATGAACGACAAGCCTAAGATAAATAATTAGAAGTGCATTTAATTTTAAATCACCTTCCCGCCTTATATGTTCAAGACTAATTAAAGTAGATCTCCTATTAATTACAAAGTTAGATAATAAAATTGCAATAAACAAATAAAGACATAAAATGAGGCAATGAGGTTAAGGGAGTAAAGGAATTGAAGTGGATGACTCCGTCCTATTTTGTTTTTCTAGGAATTGTCGAGGAGGGAATGCGATGGATGTAGATGCGGGCCTTCATTGACGAAAGTCGTGATGAGTCTCTCCATGAGACTCTTCATTTTGCTCCGATACATTTCATGTCAAAATAAAAAAAATAAGGATTAGTAACTGTCCAAATTCATTTAACTAACAAGCAAACATTTAGCACGGAGTTTGTACGTACGTACATAATGACCAGTAAGTAGGCAGCCAGCAGGTGGTAAAATAAATGAGAATGTGCAGATTTATAGGCGATACGAATCAGCTTCTAATATCATACACAACACCTATTCAGTTTCAGTTAGCATATGCGAGCAGGAGCAAAACAAAGAGGAGACATACCTATTTTCTAAACAAGGTTCATAAAATGTTTCAGGCTCTTTTATCAGGTTGACAAGCAAACAAAACAGAACTCCTATTGACCAATACTATCATATACAGGAAAGCAGACTACATGAAGGCATTACATTTAGGCCAGCGAGGAGAAAACTGGTGATGGATTTGCAGATTCATATACGGCTCAGCCAATTGAGTCAGGATAACAGGCGCGATATTAACATATTCAAGCTTCTGTTACAACAAACTTAAACTGAAATGCGAGTAAGTTTAACTTATTTCATAGAGAATTAACAACACGCTATGGCACGCGTAACATTGAGTAACCTTGAAGACTACCCTAACCACAAATTATCTTCCGACAAATTTAGATTCCCACTGGAACAGGGACAGACAAACCAGACAGAAGCAGTCAACTACACCAATTTCAAATTCGATATTAGCACCTGTTAAACGCGAGCAAAGGCAGCGAGGAGGGCTTCTAACATCCAATAAACCACATAACTGGACTAATCCATGCAGATACTCGATAAATGCTACACATTGGTCTAATCTCATTAAAACACAATCACTAACGACGATAAACTTAAGCAGGTTCTGTGATTAATTTCAGGGAGCATAAGCAATTTGTCGACATCAACTCGATACTTAATCAATACATGTTTGAGCACCCCGAAACACACATTGCGCATATAAGTATCTATATGAAATCTAGGATTTAAAAGAGTAACGGTTTTACCTTCTCCGGGCAGCGAACCGAGGCAGCGTATCAAGTCGCTGATTCACTCGGGGTTGTATTGCTATGCGAATTAAAAGGACAGGACTTTTGATGATTTCTGGACTAGTATTAAAAGAAAAGGCTTCGAACTTCTGTTCTTGCTCTTAGGCCGCTAATTTCGGGTTGATGTTGAAAGGGTTTGCTACTGTGAGAAGATGTCGGTGTCTCTACTGATTGCTCTCTTTTTCTCGACGAGGGTCCATCTCTATTTTGTGATGCTTTTGCCACATTTTTTGCATGCCCTCTCTGAACTTCTGCCCCTATTTTTTATACTCATTTTCGAATCTTCCTAAAAAATGGTAAGAATCGATCAATATTTTATATCCATTTCAGTTTTAACAACTGGCAATTTGAGGTGATTTTGAGACGAGTTGGGGTCTGGCGATCTTGGTCGATTTACTTGGCGATTTATGGTAAAGATTTAGTTATGGTAAGTTGTGGTTATGGTAACTGATTTAATGGTACTGGTTTGGACGATTTTTTCTGATTTGGGTAAGATTTTATTATGGTAATTTGGGATGACAGAGGAGAGGGAAGTGAGGTGGCGGAGTGCAGCTTCTCCGGCGAGAATCGCGGGGTTGGGTGTGGGTGCTGGTGCGGCGGATTAGGAGATGGAGTATAGATTTTAGGTTTAGGGTTCTGTTTTTGTTTTGTGTTGTGGACGATGGGGTTATAGAGTAGAGGGCTTGCGGGTGGGCCGGGTTTGTGGGATGATGGGCTGCGTTTTTTGGGAATTAAAATAAAGGGAGAGTTGGGATGAAGATTTATTTTGGGCTGCTGGTATGTTTTGGGTTGGGTAGAGTTTAGGTATTAAGTTTTAGGTGTTAGTTTTAGGTAAAAATTAATTAATGGAAAATAAATGGGGGTTTAAATTATTATTAAATTATTTAAATGTTAAATGCAGATATGATATTTAAGGATTGCTTAATGCTTTTATAAGTGCTACGCTATTATTAAAACACATGTATTAAATTAAAATTAGTTTAATTTTAGCTTGGGTTTAAATTATTACAATAATTATGGAATTGTTTTGCGTATTAATAAATGCGACTATGCTATTTGGCGCGACGTCATTGCTAAATTATTTATTTATTTACGTATTTATTATTATTAAAATTATTAAGAATTAATGAAAATAGAATAGGGCTTAAATTATGAATAATATTTATGCAAGTAACGAATGCGGACGTGAGACTCCAAAAGTGCTTAATACTTTACGTAAAAATGCGATGTCATTATTAAAAAATCGCTTATTTGTGCATGTATTAATGTTTTATTGTTGCATTTTATTATTAAAAATTATTTTGAAAAATTAGTGTAATTTTAATGACTGGACGAGAGGGTCAAAATTGAGTGTCAACAGATTTTATATGTATAAGTGATATGATTTTAAAGAGTATATGATACGAGGTTTTAAGACTATAAGCCTTGATTTTATAAGTGGAAATGACTTGATTTAAAAGTATGGTTTCTTATTTATTTCAAAAGATAAGAATTAACTTGAGTTTTAAAAAGAAGAAATTTATTGATTTAAAAGAGAAGGAGTTTTATGATTCTTTTTAAGTATGCATGTACGTAGTACTTTTGGGTTTAGTTTTCCCAATGTAATAAGAAATAAAAGTGCCTTAAGTTCTCTAAAATGAAAGGTTGTTATAATAGCTTTATGGGAAGTTGTTATGACGACTTAAGAAGAAGTGAAAAATGGTTTAAAATGTTATGTAAGGAGAATTGCACCGTGTCCCGTAAACGGGTCGGGTTACGTTATGTAAGGAAAGTTACACCGAGCCTACAAATAGGTCGGGTTATGTTATGCAATACACCGAGCCTACAAATAGGCCGGGTTATGTTATGAGACACACCGAGCCTATAAATAGGTCGGGTTATGTTATGAGATACACTGAGCCTACACATAGGCCGGGTTACGCCATATACACTGAGCCTACACATAGGCCGGGTTACGTTATTTTACACCGAGGCGGGAGGCGGGTTATGCTCTGATTCCACAAGACACCGAGAGCCGCGGGGCGAGGTTATGCTACGATTCGCGATGCATCGAGCCTCGCGAGCGGGCCGGGTTATCTTCTGATTCCACGATATCGAGCCCGGGTGGGCGGGTTATGTCACATGATTCATCAGTACACCGTGTCCCACAAATGGGTCGGGTTACGTTATCACGTATGGATAATCAAAGCAAGCTCCAAAATGAGAAGTCCTTCCATAAAGGGCTGAATTATGTTATGTAAGTTATGTAAGTTATGTGGAAAAACTTGATCAAATTCTTAAGTATGTATGTAAGAATATGATGTTAATTCTTATTGTAAGAAGGAAAAGAACGACTAATGTACGATTGATTTCATGAGTTAAAAATGGCACGATAGGATCTGGTAATAAATTTTTATACTTGCCCCTTTTATATATAGTTATGATTTGGTTACTGTACCTTATTTCCGTTCCATACTCGGTACCTGTTGTACTGACCCCCTTCGGGGGGCTGCGTTCATGCCCGCAGGTATTAGGTACCCAGATTGGTGATCCTCGTTCTTAGGATCTCTGTTCAGTTTTTTGGGAAGAAGCTCCATTCACTCCGGAGGCTTATCTTTTGGTACGGATCCTTGTTGTTGTAGATTATGTATATTCAGGGGTATGGCGGGGTTTTGTCCCGTCACAGTGGTTATGTCAAAAATTCTTAGAGGTCTGTAGTCATATCTTGTGGGTCGGTTTGTAAAGAAGAAGGATGTAACTGCTTTTGGTTATGTATATGTATATATGTCCAGGGAGGTAGCCTTATCGGCTAGCCTGTTGTTTATTTCCTGTTAATGTACATTATGAGTTTCATGTATGTTCCGCTAATTTTCTCTGATGTATACCTGTAATGATGCCCAGGTAGGGCACCAGTCGCGGGCCCGGGGTCGGATCGTGACACTTTGATATGAGCTAATGTCCTTCAGTAATTCATCTTATATCTTAGTCTTATCTCTTCCTGTTTCTTGACACTTTTGGATATGATCATCATACTATTTAGTAGTTAGCTTTACACTGAATTCAATAGGAGTGTTAATAGGCTTAGCAGCAACCAGATCAAGTTCAGAAATAAGTTCTAAAGTATATTTCCTTTGGTGCATTAGAATTTCGTTTTCTGATCTTGTAAATTCTATGACCGGAAAGTAATTCAGTTCTCCCAAAACTTTCATTTTGAAGGCTTATTGTAAAGCTTGTTTTGTTTCTTCTATTTTTTCCATGTGATGTCCAGTTATTAGCATGTCATCCACATAAACCAATACTAAAGTTATCCATTTGTCAGTTTTCCTTATGAACAAGTAATTATCATATTGGGACTGTTTGAACTTCATTTGAAGTAGTGTCTCTGTGAGTTTGAAGTTCCATTGTCTTGGATCATGTTTAAGTCCATACAAAAATTTAATCAGTCTGCATACTTGTTTGTCCCCCTGGCTGATAAATTCTTGAGGTAGTTCCATATAGATTTTATCATGTAGATCCCCTTGTAGAAAAGCATTATACACATCCATTTGGTGTATGTGACAGTGTCTAGATGATATTATGGATAGAATAGATCTCACAGTTACTATCTTCACTACTGGAGAAAATATTTCTTGGTAATCAATGCCTTCCATTTGACTGTATTGTTTTTGCTACAAGTCTAATTTTTAACCTTTCAATCTCTCATGTTTCTTTGTACTTGATCTTGTAGATTCATTTACATTCTATTGGAGATTTCCCTTCAGGTAGGGAAACAATATCCCATGTGTGATTATCTTGTAGTGCTGTGATTTCTACCTTCATTGCATCCATCCATCTTGGATCTTTGGATGCCTCAGTGTAGTTCCTTGGTTCAATTATTTCTGAAAATGCAGTGAGGAAAGCTCTATACTTTGGTAAGAGTATTTCATAGGATATGTAATTAGCTATAGAGTATCTAGTAGTTGAATCGGGTTTATTTGTGATGAAGTCTTTAAGCCAAATTGGAGGTTGTTTGGATCTGGTAGATTTTCTAGTAGGAATTGTGTTAGAGGGTTGATTCTGCGTCATAGGTGGTATAGGATGTTATACCTGCATTGTATCATTTTAGTTTGTATCTGAAGTTGTAGTTTCAATTAAAGAGGTTGAGATTAAAAATGGTAGATTGATGTTTTGAACACTCTCTGGTGCATGATGTCTTTGATCTGACTCTTCTTATATAGTAGCCTGATAATCATGTGTGTGTGTGTGTATATATATATATATATATATATGAAGTAAAATTATCATCAGGCTTACCAATTTGATTATGCAGAAAACATTGTCTTTCTGGTGTTTCTGCTTTGAAAGGAAACTCAGTTTCCCTGAAACTGACATCTTTATTGACAAAGAACACTTTGTTTTGCATGTCATATACACTATACCCCTTTTATATTTTAGAGTATCCCATCATAACACAAAATTTTACTATGGACTGTAGTTTATCAGAAACTGTCAAATCTTTTGCATAGCACATACAACCTAATACTTTCAAGTGACTAATTGAATGTTTTTCTTTTAAAGCTTCTCATAAAGGAATGTTGAACAAAAAATTTCCTAAATAGAAGAGTGTAATCTATTTATCAAGTATACAACAACTTGTACATATAAGCCCTTTTAAGGAAATTTTGGCTTGAAACCTTACTACTTTAGTTATTTCTAGTATGTGTCTGTATTTATTTCAGCCATACCATTTTGTTGAGGTGTATAAGCACAATATCTTTGATGTATAATTCCTAGTTTTAAGAATAGACTGTTACATACATCATTTACAAATTATGTTCCATTATCAGTTCTAATTATTTTCAATGATTTATTGAACTGAGTATACACAAAGGTTAAGAATTGTTGAACTACACCACATACATCTGATTTGAGTTTAAGTAAATATATCCAAGTCATTCTTGTAAAATCATCTACTATTGTTAGGAAATATTTGTGTCATTATGAGTTTGAACCTTATAAGGTCTCAAACATCCATATGAACAAGATCAAATCCAGAAGTACATTTGTTATTACTAGTTGGAAAATAAAGTCTATATTATTTAGCACATGGACACACATTACATTTCTTTATAGTACTAGCTATGACATCAGATTGTGCTCTAAGCAATTTACTTAAAACAGTACTGAAAGTATGTCCAAATCTTCTGTGCCACAATTTTATTTCTTCCTCAGGCATTGCAGCAGATTCCTTAGCCTTTCTCACAGTTAGTCCTAACTTCAATTGTTCATTTAGAGGTTTTGTTGTTGGTTGATTCACTAACATGTATAAACCATCTTCCAGCCTATCAATCTCTTTCACCCTCCCATTGCAAAGATCCTGAAATAAACAGAAATTAGAGTAGAAGGTGGTTGTACACTGTAATTCTCTTATAAGTTGGGACACATACATTAAATTAAATTTGAATTGTGTTAAGAAAAATACACAATTAAGAGTGCTTCTGTTTGATATAGTACTTGATCTTGTATGAGTTATACTCACCATCTCTCCATTAGATAAATGTACTTTCTTAGAATCAAATGTATTTTTCACTCTTGTTGCTTTATTTAACAATTCTATATTAGACACCATGTAATTAGTGGCACCAGTGTCTATAATCCATTGTTTAAGTATATTAGTTACTAGAAAAGCTTTGTGACTATCCATATTTGCTGCATTTGCAGATGACTGAGTAGTAGTTGATCCTTGAGGTTGAGTAGTGTTAGACTGAATCATGTTGGATTGCTGTATATTCACATTGTGATTCAGCAGTTGTACAATCTGCTATAGAGAACATAAGTGCTCCTCTAACTTGCCACTGATTTGATTTTGCCATTACAGTAGACTTATCACTCATACCACTGATTTTGCATCTTTTCTCAGTCCCACCATCATTATCATCTGCATACACATTATGAACATCATATTCTTTTCTCTTTGACTTAAATCTTGGAGGATAACCAACCACCTTATAACAAAATTCCTTAGTATGACCCTACATTTTACAGACTTCACGGAATAGGTTGAAGTTCTTCTTGAATTTGTGTGAGTTTGGTCCTACTCTATAATACATAGCAGTAGGATCGTGACTAAATCCACTATGACCAACATCTAATAGTCCAACAGATTTAACAGTAATTGACTTCTAATTTTCATCAATAGTAATCATAGAATATGCCTTATTAATAGTAGGCAATTGAAACATTAACAAGATTTGACTTCTTGCTTGCATATAGTTCTCATTTAAGTCCATCAAGAACTGGTATAGTTTTTGTCTTTGAAGGTATTCTACGAATTCTTTAGACTTGAGGCATCCACAACTAGGGGTGGAACTAAAGATTGAAATTCTACCCACAATGTCTTGAGTTTGGAGAAATATTCAGCCACACTTGAACTTTCTTGAGTCAAAGTAGCTATTTCTTTATGAAGATCATAAGTTCTTGATCCATCTACCTTATCAAATCTTTCTTTTAATTATTCCCATACTTCATAAGTTGTGTCACCATATAGCACACCACTAAGTAAACCATTACAAATTTAGTTCATCAATCAAGCCTGGACCACCGCATTCACTCTATCCCACTGATCCCACCACTCTTCTTCATAGTTTTCTTTCTTACATTTTCTATTAACAAAGCCAAGTTTATTTCTACCAAGTAATGCAATTCTCATAGACTTACTCCATAATGCATAATATTCAGAACCAAGTAGTTGAAATGATATGAGAGAAACACCACTTACATCTGAAGATTGAAGAAACAATGGGTGATTGTGGTCGATTGTTGCAGTGATTCCAGAGTTCATTCTAGCAGTTGAATTTGTGTTGTTTTGATTGTTTTCAGTTGAAATTTCACTTGCATGTGTATTAGTGTCCATTGTAAGACATATAGGTACCAAGATCTTCAAGATATGATTCGAAAATTGTAGACTCTAAACAATGTCCAGTGATGAGTTCTGAATTGTGTTCTAATCACCAGCATAAACCAGATTTTCTTTGTGATGGATTTTGATTTGAATCAGAATCAAATGCCAAGAAAGAAACAGAAACCAGAACTTGACAAAGAAATTGATTTCGATTTTCAGAATCGAAAATCAGAAACAAGAATTTGAACAGAAAATCAAGAATCGAAGAGCAGAATAACAGAATAGGAGAAAATCAAGAATAGAAGTACAGAAGGGAAGAAAATGAACCAAAATCAGTCGTCTTCAACAATACTGTGGAAGAAAGACAATCATTGATCATTGGATCATAGCTCTGATATCATATTGAATTCTCATCTCAATCATGAACAAATTGGAGATGCGTCAATGTATAAGAATAAGAGAATTTTTTGTGTTTGTAGAGATAAGATTTTCTTGTTATTCTTCATTCAAAAAACCAAATTGTACAATGACTAACAATGTATATTTATACACTTATAATTGAACATTAATCAATCTCTCTAACTAACTTCTTAACTAGCTACCTAACTTCTTAACTAACAAACTAACTTCAATATTTGTTTGTTCTTTTCTTTCTACAAGCTATTTATTTTTTTTAACTGTTGTTTCCCGGGTACTTTAATTGGATTTATATTAAAGTGAGAGAGTGGTAAGAACTAAGAAGAGAGTGTTTGTTTAGAGGCAAAGAGCCTCGGTCCGTGCACTTTATTCCCCTTCAAATTTGCCTTGTTAACCATAACGAGGTATTGAAAATACAACATTTTTACATAGTCCCCACAAACACCCCTCTCTCTCTCTCCCTCTCTAACATTGTCTTCTACAATTCTTGAATCCAACAGTCATTAATTTCTGTCATCCCCCTTTAAGGTTCTTGATTCCTTTATTATTTTCTCTGTTTAGTTTGGACTAGCCAAACAGAGAAACAAAGTAAATCCCAACTGGGGTTGTCTCAATTTCTACATTGTCTGAAAATACAATGCATACCAACTGTCACATCTTCCTTATCCAGAATTACTTTCTTTTCATTACTTAAGGGCCTATTTGACTATATTAATCTCTCAATGTTGTGTTATTTTTGTGCTTCAAGATTGATGCTTTTGTTGATTCTTGATCTTTAAACTCCATTGAATTGAAATTTGATAAAGGTTGGATCTTTATTCCCACAATTACTGTGCATTCTTGTCATATGAAGTTGAGAAACAATGAGAGATGGGAGCTCTAAGAAAACCAAGGTTTGTTTTTCAAGAATATGAAGCTTTTTGCTGCATTTGTTTGTTTTTTTTAATTCCCAAACTTACTAAGTAATTGTTTTTTTTTTGTGTGTTGTTGATGAAGCTCTCATGGCCTAAGAGTCTGGTAAAGAAATGGTTCAATATCAAGAACAAAGCCGAGGATTTCCAAGCTGATGATATTGTCAATGGAGGTAAGTGATTTAAAAAAAAAAAAAAATCTAAAATTGCATTTTGAGTTTGAGATTCTTGAAGTTTTTTTTTACTTTCAAGCTTATACTTTCCACGTTGTGGGATTTCATTTGGTACGTTGTGGTTGTAATTAACAAGAAAAGTAATGGATGTGTTAAAGTAACTTTCATTGACTTGTCAATCAGTGCATGCTATTGTATAGTAGTCTTTGGAATCTAATAAGTCTGCCATTTTCATGTGCTTATCTTGAGATCTATTCTTTTTTGTTTTGCTGTTTTCTGAATTTATTTTCCTAGGTTTTAGGTTTTTTCTTTTTCTTTTCATTTTTCAAATAGTATGTAGGTTCTATGTTGTAACAGCAAAATGACACATCTTTAACCACATGCTTTTTCAGGTGTTGATGATGAATGGAGGAACAAGTTCTCAGAGAGACAGGCACCCACTATCAAGAAAAGCAAAACAGGTTCAGTATCAATGAACCACTAGAATTTCCCTTTGGACCACTACACTCATTGAACCACTTGTTTTTACATAACATAAGCAAGGAATCAATAATTTTATTTTTTTCTTTTAACTGGTTCCCCCCCCCCCCCCCCCCTTCTAAATCTGATTTTTTTTGTTTAATTGAAACAAAAAACTTATAGACAAGTCAGCTAGAAGGAATGCTGATCGTTTTCATCGAAGTAAGATTGACCTTGACACTTCAGAGGTTACAGATGTGAATAACTACCCGTAAGTTTCTTTTATCCGATCAGTTTTATTTAATCAATTTTGAGAGCTGTATTTTTATGAAGTATGCATATCTCTGTATGTAGGGTCTTTGTAGCAACATGGAATGTAGCTGGAAAATCTCCACCGAGTAATTTAAGTCTTGATGATTGGCTTCATACCTCACCTCCTGCTGACATCTATGTTTTGGGGTGAGTAAGAATTGATTGTCATGTTTAGACTAATCTTTTTAGGTAGAGAATGAGTATACTTATGTCTTATTTGGTGAGTTGTTAGGTTTCAAGAAATTGTTCCTTTGAATGCTGGTAATGTTTTGGGGACAGAAGATAATGGCCCAGCTAGAAAATGGCTAGCACTCATCCGAAAAACTCTCAACAGTCTTCCCGGAACTAGTGGTGGTTATCGTACCCCCTCTCCAGTTCCTAATCCTGTTGTTGAGCTAGATGCTGACTTTGAGGGATCGGCGAGAGAAGAAGCCCCGGCGTCTTTCTTCTATCGTCGTTCATTTCAGACACTAAGCCGTAGCATGAGAGCGATGGAGAGTGAAATGTCAATGCCACGTGCTCAACTTGATCGGCGATTTAGTGTTTGTGATAGAGGTGTCTTTGGGGGCAGGACAAGTGATTATGACCCATATGCCCAATGGGGTGGTTCCTCCGATGATGAAAATGAAAATGGTCCAGATGATTCACCTGTTGCTACCCACTATTCCCCGGTTTCATACAGTGGTTCCATCTCTTTAGAGGACCGAGACAGACAGCCATCACAATCAAGATACTGTCTTGTTGCGAGTAAGCAAATGGTTGGGATATTTCTTACTATTTGGATTAGAAGTGATCTAAGGGACGATGTTCGGAACCTGAAAGTATCTTGTGTTGGCAGAGGATTGATGGGCTATCTCGGGAACAAGGTATTTTCCTTCTACGATATCTTGTGAAAAAGTCTTGATTGCTTACATATGTGTAAAAGTTCTAATCCCACTGTATTTGTAGGGCTCAATCTCAGTTAGCATGTCGTTGCACCAAACAAGCTTCTGCTTCATTTGTAGTCATTTAACGTCTGGACAGAAAGAGGGAGATGAGCTGCGAAGAAACTCTGATGTCTTGGAGATTCTAAAGAAAACAAGGTTTCCGAGGGTTCATGGCATTGGGGATGACAACTCTCCTCAAACAATCCTCGAGCACGAGTAAAGCCCTTGCTTTTATCTTAGTCAAGTCGACATTAATATTTTCTCATTTTATGTCCTAACTCTTTGGTTTTGCGCTTATGAAGTCGGATTATATGGCTTGGGGATTTGAACTATCGCATTGCCTTGTCTTACCGAACTGCTAAGGCCTTGGTGGAGATGCGTAATTGGAGGGTGCTGTTAGAAAATGACCAGGTATGTTATTCATATTCTGCAAGCAGTTTTCTTGTTTCCTTCATTTTCTTATTTACCGAATTTTGAACTCACACAATCAACCAGCTCATCAATTGGAACCTTTGTACTTATGTCACAGCTACGGATAGAGCAGCGGTTTGGACGTGTTTTTAATGGATGGAGTGAAGGAAGAATATACTTCCCTCCGACATACAAGTACTCAAGTAATTCGGATAGATATGCAGGAGAGGACACGCACCCAAAAGAGAAACGAAGAACCCCTGCTTGGTAATCCCTCTAACAAATCACTTTGGGTTATAGATATCTTGTTCATGTTATATGGTTGGACATCTAAAACTTATGACTTGTGAATGAAGGTGTGATCGCATATTATGGTATGGTCAAGGCCTATATCAAATATCTTATGTTCGTGGAGAGTCCAGATTCTCTGACCATAGACCCGTTTATAGTATATTCTTGGCTGAGGTGGAGTCCATCAACCGCCATCGTATAAAGAAAAATTTGAGTTGCACAAGCTCTAGGGTTGAAGTTGAAGAGTTATTGCCCCATTCATATGGATATGGTGGATATTATTACTAAGATACAGATCTTCAATGAAGTATCGTATCTCAGAACCTCATATTCAGGTATGCTTTATTTTGGATTCTGGTTGATTTCATACTTAATATTTTCCTATAGCTAACATAACTACTCTTTTAGGTCAGGAAGTCAAGACTTGGGAGTTTTGGACCTTAAGCTGCAAAATTTTGGAGGAGTTTTTTTAGCAAGTGAGTTTTGAGTTTACATGGAGATAATTTTCAGTTAACTGCTTAAAATTGACGTTCAACACTTCTGAACAGGACTCTGCAAAATGAGAGGACTTCAGAAAGATGAGTTTGCTAAGGATAAATCTGCATTTCTTCTGCCTCGAGTCAGGTAAAACTCATATCTCTTCTTGCTGAGATAATGTTACATCTGTGTTTCCGCATAAGAGTGTAAAATTTAACCAATCAACGTGATTGTGTCAGTAATCCGAGTAACGGAAAAAACTTTTGTTTATCTTCAAAGATATTCTATGGCCGTAGGCTAATTTGCTTAGCAAAAATTTTCAGGAGTGGAGCAGAAATTTAAGGATATGGTTACAGATAAGCAAGAAGTAATTGCACAAAGATTCAGAGACGGAACTGTTAGAAATGCTGTGATCGGTCTCTTATTTCAAAATGCAGCATCCATCAATTGTTATAGCTCTGAATGCAAGATACGGTTATATCAGGTGATGATTCCGTAACAAATGAATGTATAGGCAAATAACATGATTCAATAGTTCTCGATATTTCAATTCATTATTGACTCTTCTCTCAATTCATTTTCATACAGGACACACACACAGACTCTTGAGAGAAGTGCTATGGTAGCGCGAAGAATTGCCCCCCGATGCAGATCAACTTTCTCAGTGTTCTTCATCTCTTTTGAGGATTTAAAAAACGGAACCCCCTGATACAATGTATGAAAGAAGTTGATGCATAGAGTCCATCCACTTCTTATTTTGTGTGGTGGTGGGTGATAGGCTCCTTTTTGTACTTCATTCTATTTTGAAGAAAAATAAATTTTGAATTGTACTCATTGTCTCAGACAATATAAGAGAGATGAAGATATATATGTTAGGGGGGAAGAGAGTGGGAATCAATGACATGCATTACTGAAAAGTAAACGTTTTCCTGAAAAGAAAAAGGAATCACAGTTTGCTTGGATGCTTATTTCTATTGCTCTCTACATGATCTTTTTACTGTTCTTGTTCAATTCATGAGTTTGTATGTTTGTGGATTGTCTTCAAGGCAAACTGAAAAAGGGTAGCAAGTGTTGATTACAACTTATACCAGTGTACTTTTGAAATTCTGTGGAAAGCACAAAGTAGGGATTGTGCTTTCTCTCACATATATGCATTGTTGTCAGCTTGTTTATTGGAATGTCATCATATAAAGGAATGTAGTAATTAGTACATATGGAATTGGGGCACTCTAAAAAGACATGTACATGCTCGGTATAAATCTTTGGTTCCACCTTTTCATTAACTTAGTTACGTCTTTAATACACCACTCATATGCGAGCTTAATTTTTTATTTCATAAGAGTTAATTAAAAACTTGAAAATTCATTATTTCATAATGAGCGATGATGAGACTCGAATTTAGTATCACTGTATGCTTTGGTATCATATATGTTGAAGTGTTTCTATTGCTTCTTAATTATCATCTAAAAATCAGAAAATGTTTACTCAATTTTGCTCTTAATATGGGGCAACTAACAAAATTGCAAGTCTGAATTTTTTTTGTGGAGGGGGGAGGAAGTGCCCAAATCTTCCCTTCAGCGCGATTTATTGAAGTCAGAATTGAAACCTAAATAGTATTTTCTTTAATTTGTCTTTTACTTTACGTAAGTTTCTTCCTTTAATATATATTTGGATCATTTTTGTTTGAATGTGTTGAGTAGTGTATGAGAATTCTTACAAAAAGCCAGGGACCAACAATGGACCCCTTCATGCTGAGACGCACGTCAATTTTATCTTTTGCATGGGAAATTGTGAATTCTCTTGTTCCTTCCTTACCCATTTCTCCCTCTACTTTCTTCTTTTTTTTTGGATTGGTTTTGTCTTAGCCAGTCAAAGTCACTCTGTTCCCTCCGTCTCATTCTATACGAAGGTGTTTGTTTTGACATGAAACTTAAAAAATAAAAAAAGATTTTTAAAATTTATAGTCTAAAATAAATCACAGAAATTTGTGTTACTATAAATCATTTTATTAAGGATAAAAAGATAAATTTAAAATTAAATTATTATTAAATATAAAAAGATTTGAGACTGACTAAAAAAAGAAAAAATATCACATAATTTAAGACGGATGAAATATACATTGAGAGATCAGAAAGAAGAAAATATTATGAAAATTAAACCCGCATTTATTGTAAAAAAATAAAAAGTTGTCATGTATTTAGACTTTAGAGTCTAATTAAGAGATTAATTTCTTCAAGAGGCATTTTCGCATTTTCCCAGTCTCAACAAAGTTCCTAATTTTCCAAATATGTCCATAAATACGGTGGAGTGGTAAGTATATCGATCCCTCCATTTTCAACTAGAACTTGTGAGCTCGAATCTTGAAAATAAAATCATCCGGAAAGTGCTTTACCTTAAGCGGGACTTCTCTGGGCGGACTCGAATAATTTAAAATATTTAAAAGGCATATAAAAAATTACGATCAAAGTTTTATTTTTTTAACTCTCGAAAAGTAAAAAAGTATCACATAAATTTAAATGGTGAGAGTATATAATACAACAATAATATATCCAGTGAAATCCACCACGTGAGGTCTGGAGAGGGTAGAGTGTACATAGACCTTACAAGGTAGAGCGGTTATTTTCGAGAGACTCCGGCTCAAAACAAAGGACAAGCACAAATTAAAAAAAAAAAGGGTCAGACAAAAAATAGTAGTAGTAATAATAATAATAATATGGACATGTGCATTCTGAAATGCAGACAAAAAAAATTCAGATTAAATAATAAGCGAGACAGAATCCGAAGAAAGAAAGTGGAGGGATGTCCAAGTTGTATCCTTTTGTTCCGTTTTCCCCAGCATCAGATTGATTTGCCTACAAATTGTTTCTCTTTTTTGGATTATTTAACTTACAACACCTTTTCTGCTCATATATTATATACAAAATATTGTGGATACTTTTTAAAAATAAATAACATGCCACTATTTAAAAAATAAAAAGTCATAAATAAATAAAATAAAATAAATAATAGGACATGCCACTATTTAAAAATTACAATAACACCTTTAATACATCACATGAGAGTCCTCATCCATTGAACACATGATCAAAAGAATTTTAGGTCAAGTAATGGTACATAAAATGTCAATATTTGTCTAAAAAAATATAAATAAATAAAATAAAAGACTTGATGCTATTTAAATATTATAATAACATTTTAATACATCTAATGAGAGTCCCCAACATTGAGCACATGATCAAAAGAGTTTTAGGACAAGTAATAGTACTTAAAATGTCATTATTTATCTAAGAAAGCCATAAATAAATAAAAAGACTTGATACTATTTAAATATTATAGTAACACTTTAATCCATCATATGAGAGTACATTCACTAAACACATGATCAAAAGATATTTAGGACAAACAATGGTAATCATAACACTAGTATCCAATTAGTCTGATAACAAGTTATAGTTCTCAAAACACAATCTTGTTCTAAGGACAATCATTATTTGTGTTTAAACTCTTTGGATCATGTTTTCAATTGATGGTGGCTCTCATATGATGTATTAACGTATTATTATAATGATTAAATAGTATCAAGTCTTTTTATTATTTTATTTTATTTATTTATGACTTTAAAGATAAATATTGGCTTTTAAGTACCATTACATGCCCTAAATGTTTTTTGATCATGTGTCCAATGGATGGGAACTCCTATATGATATATTAAAGTGTTTTATAATATTTAAATAATGGTATCTCTTTTTTTATTTCATTTATTTATGTCTTTTTCAAATAAATATTGGCCTTTTAAGTACCATTATTTGTCCTAAAACTTTTTTGATCATGTGTTAAATGAATGTGGACTCTCATATGATGTATTAAAGTGGTATTATAATATTTACAAAGTGGCATGTCCTTTTATTTATTTTATTTTATTTATGTCTTTTTAGACAAATATTGTCCTTAGTATATATATAACATGTCGATAATTATTGATCATGCTTGAAGTCGAGCCTAAATGATAACTGTTAGCTATTGACGACAGTCGATTTATGGTATACCTATCCACGATCCCTTAGATTTGCGCAATTTATGGTTTGGGGTTTGAGATTTGGGTTTGAATTTGATTTTTAATTATTTTTCATGTTAGACTAGTGCAGATTCAACATGCTTTACATTCCAACAATCGCCTTTATTTTTCTAATTTATCATCGATCAAAATGATCTAAAATTGTCCTAAGCAATGAGTTATTATAGATCAAGGTGGATTATTTTTTGTTTGACTTATAATTGACCCAACACACTTAGCTTTATTTCGACTGACATACCACTACTTTTTACAACAAATCTATTAATTGACCGTGATAAATTTGAAGAAAAATCAAACGAAGAAATTAAGATTTTGATAAAAACTAGGAAGAGAGAGAGTGAGACTTATTCACACTTTAGGAGAAAAGAGAGTGAGTTTTTGTATATTTTAATACAAGTCAAAGAAATTTAAGTGTAAAAATTTCAAGCTCCAAATTTAAAAAAATTATAAAGTGATCTCGGACCCACATATTTGAAACCCTAATTAATAATAATAATAATAAAAAAGTGACATGTCGACTAATATAAGTTTGAGAGTGGCCTGATGGCTAAATCTTCTCATGTAACTTTCAGAGTTCTCAGGATTTAAGAGGAAAACATGGAATGGGCAAAATTGAGCAGGTGGGCACATAATATATATAATTGAATTTGATGGTCCTTTTGTAAGAGTGCTATATTTTGTAAGATAAATTTTGTCTTCCCATTTGCCATTACATTATTCATTACACTAAGATTTCACTTGCTCTGAATTCTTAGTTCTCACATTCTCTCTGAACATAACATGAATCCCTGTCCCTTGATATTTGCCAAACCATTAAGAAACCACCCTCATTTTTTACATGTAAAACTCAATGCGGACTGTCCAGGGGCTAATGTACTTATAAAATTTAGGACACATGAATCCATGATTTCTCCGTAAAATTAAATATTTTATGTATAATTTTAAAAAAAATTGGTATAATTATCTCGAGGCACCCATACTACAAGAAGATTAAATGATTTCATTTGGTTGAAGGTTAAGTTATTTACCAAAAGGGCTAGGAATCAATCTCCACTTAATACATTTTTTCTTATCTTAATAGTGCACTCATACTCTAGAAATTTTAGATCACCACGAAGAGTTCAATAATATAATGAAATAAAGAAACACGCGAGTTTGAATTTCAAATGCCTCATGACCTTTACTATTGATATATAATGAGAAATTAAAACATGGACAGGGTTATCATTTACGTATCTTGTGACAATATTACTATTTAAATACTATGTATCTCTAAATTATTATTATTATATCAATCACAAAATGGCAAATTAAGTTTTGCCAGAGTTGATTAAATTCGCCAAAACATGGATCGAATCTAAAAGAAATTAGGTGGCATTTGCTTCACAATCAGGAAAAGAAATTCAATTATATTTTTTACAAAAGCTGTTTTCAATCAAACACCAAAAAAGGGATATATTTTTTTTCAAAATTAACATTAAAGTGAAGTGAAATTCAGGTGTACGAGATTTGATGTTAGCATAGCACTAGCACATCTACACAATTCAATTACATCAGCGTAGAGAAGAGACCACAAGAATTGACAGTACATGAGTACAATAGGAGCTACGTCTAACTCTCTAGTTCAAGTGCAGTAATCAATTAGAGCAACCATGCAACGTGCTCTACTGATGAAGATAGTCATGGAGATTAGATTCTATTATCTGCAAACCCTGCATTATACGCACATGTCGTCATCTTTTTGTCATTCAATATGTACTTACCTTTTTCACTACTTAATATCAATTTTAATTTATGTGACATAGTTTAATTTGAATTGACACGAACTTTAAAAATTTAAAGATTTTTAAAAATTGTAATTAAAACATGATATGGTATTTGTTGTTTTTGGGTTATGGACCCCATTTTTCATTTTTGGTTTCTCGGTTATGGATCCTGATTTTCATTTTTGGTTAATAGGTTCTCAATAGGTTATTTATGCATATTAAATACAAAAGTCAATATAAATATAGGGTTGAACTAAAATTACTGATTTATGAGAATTCGTAGCCACCATTGTGGCTCCTCCCTGTGTGTGCCTATAAAACCTTTTAATTATAACTTTAAACATGTCATAAAATTTTCCCTTCCCCACTCCGAAAGGGGGGGCCTCGCCTTTTTCGGCAACTTATGATATATATATATATATATATATATGAAGTATAGATCAACGGAAACGATAAAAATATTTTTTCTCTGTCGCAATTTATATGATACTCTTTACTTTTTCGCCAGTAAAAAAAACAATGACATCCACTTTTATATTTATGTTGTGGGATTGAACTGTGTATGTTGTAATCCTCCAGCAGTCTTCTCTTCCTATCACTTCACTTCGTTCTAGAAAAATCTGATCTCACTGGGCCGGGCGAAGGGGAAGGAAGAGATGGGTGGTCCGGGAACAACAACGAGAGAGGGCTCGTAGCCCCCCCTCCTCTCACTCTTCCCCACGTCTATTTGTTCACCCGAGATGCAGAATTCTTTTTTCTTTTTTGTTTGAGTAGATAGAGCAATGATACATTTTGAAATATTGTATGTAAAGGTAAATAAACTCTTTTCGCTCTCTTTCTGATGTATGCCTGATGACCTATGTTAATGTTTTGGAAAGGGGATGTTCGCCTTTTGTAACGGAGTGAACGATCCTTCTATCTAGATCGGTGATTTCGTTCGGTCAAGCCAGACCTGGACGACTTTCGATTCTTGATCATGTTGGGGAATCAGAAACTATTGTATCTTTTCTAAAGCGGCATGACTCTCTCAACTCTCTCTTCAGAGCTACCCTTGCCTGAAAGCGGCAGAGATAGCTTACTAACCTACTGGAGTATTTAATTAAACTTCTCATTTTGTCTGAATGAGATAATTTATAATCACACAAAATCACAAATTTCAACGATCTTATTTTAATTCTTAAATTTAATACTCCATCCGTCCCAAAAAGATTGTATTACTTTCTATATTAGTTTGTCTCATAAAGATTGACACATTTATATATTTAGAAATAATTTAACTTTATCAGAAGATTTACAACCACATAAATAATTAAGACTTATTTAATTTTTATTTATTTTTTAAACTCTGTGCAAATTCATATTAAGACAATCATTTTGAATCATTTTGAGACGGAGGGAATAACAAATTAAATATCATTGCACTAGAATCAATAAAATACATTTTACTCAATAATGCAAAAGTCTAGTAGGTTAATAAAGGGTTGGGTATCTTGTTAAGCAAGTAAAAACATCAGATGTAGACTGATGAGTGATCAGATATGTTGAGAGCAACTAGTCTAAGCGTCGTACACTATCGTCTGTTCATCTCTCTGATTCTTTTACGAATCAGTGACCGACTCATTTCAGTCACTCCATATCGTCACTAATAACGTTTTGCACAGGAGCATCATTGATGCAGACACTTGACTCTGTGATTTCCCTTGTCAATTAGTAGTACTACACTACTACAAATATTTCTACTTTGGTCAACCTATATAAATAATTAATCAATTAATTATTCTTATTAATAAAAGATATATATATATATACAAGTTATAATAGAAAAATTATTTTCCTATTCTATATCTAAATCTCTATTGTATATAAAGACCAACTATACACTTATGATAATATTACAATCATAATTATGGTACAAGATTAATATCTAATATACACTATATATACAATACCTAAAACCTGCCCGTGATGGGCCTTGGTTGTTGGGCCAACGATCCAGTCCACTGTCACTGATGGGCCAGTGATCCGATGGGAATGAATATACACATAATATACATTTGTATATTGTATATTATGTGTATATTTAACACACCACCGCAGTCGTAGCGGACGGTCTTCGTACGCTGAGACTGTCTCTAAAATCTTCAAAAAGGACTGAGGAAAACCCTTTGTAAAGATGTCTGCAATTTGATATCTGGAATGCACATGGCAGATGCGTACTTGTCCTCTAGCTACCTTTTCTCGAACAAAGTGAATATCTATCTCTATATGTTTAGTCAGTTGGTGCTGAACTGGATTACCAGAAAAGTAGATGACACTTATATTATCACAATACACTAAGGTAGCCTTCTGAATAGGACAATGAAGCTCTAAAAGAATATTACGTAACCAACATGACTCAGAGACCACATTAGCTACCCCTCGATACTCGGCCTCTGTACTTGAACGTGAAAGCGTGGATTGAAGTTTGGCAGACCATGAGACCAAGTTATTTCCAAGAAACATACAATAGCCAGACGTAGAACTCCTGGTATCCGGACAACCACCCCAATCATCATCTGTGTAGGAGAAAAGTGTAGACGTCGACGAAGGATACAAATGCAAGTCATAATCAAGTGTTCCCTAAATGTACCTAAGAATACGTTTGAGCGCATTCATATGTTCAATCCTAGGGTCATGCATAAACAAACACACCTGTTATACGACATATGTAATATCAGGTCGCGTGAATGTAAGATACTGAAGGGCACCTACAAGACTACGATATCGGGTCTGATCCTCATAGGGGGAGCCAACTGCAGCACCCAACTTGGGTTTAGTATCAACTGGAGTAGAAGTGGACTTGCAAGATGACATCTCAGCCCTCTCAATAATCTCAGTTGCATACTTTCTCTGTGATAAGAACAATCCTCCTGCATGATGAGTGACATCAATCCCCAAAAAATAACTCAATGGCCCCAAGTCTTTCATGGCAAACTCAGAACTGGTATCAAAAGTCTAGGTTATCAATGGATAATCAAGAGATTAATTCTTTCATGGCAAACTCAGACAAACTTCTCGGTTTTTTTCTTCCAAAAACTCCCTCACAAATTTCCTTCTCCGAATCTTCGTGTTCTATTCATCATGACTGATAAGAACACGTTTTATTCTTCCCTCACAGTTTCTAACATCAAGAACATTCTTCATATTGTTCTTGACATAGAAAACGTTCCATATTGTGTGCGGAGTTATTCAAGATTCGTGCAATGGCTTATCAAGTTATTCAGCACATTATCCAACCGACTCCTACAACGAGAGATGAGACCACCGAAAATGATGATGTACCTACCAAAGCGGACAATCCCAAATTATGGGTCATGCTTGACGCAAAGATTTTCCAATGAATTTATGCCACAATATCCATGGACCTTTTACAGATGATTATGGAACGCAACTCCACAACTATGTCTTCTTGGAATCGATTGCGTGATATCTTCCAGGATAACAATCATTCACGCATTGTCTCTCTTGAACATGAATTTTCTCATGTTGTTATGGTGAATTTTCCTAACGTTTCATCCTATTTTAAACGACTCAAGGACTTGACGGATTAACTTCGCAACGTGAGGGCTCCTGTCCGAGGCCTATAACAGGGTTGCTTCAATCCTTCGTCAAAGTAAACCCCTTTCGGAATTCTATCAAGCCCACTCCATGCTCACATTGGAAGAAGCGGGTTTGGCTAAAAAGACGGTTATAAGGGCTAGTCTCGACGTCATGATGACTGCGTCCAATTTTCTCCCTTCCGATTCCACCAACTTGAGCCATAATCGCAACAACGGTGGTGGTAAAAAGAGTCAAAATCGAAAAAATAATGACAAGAATTGCGGCGGCAACAACCAAACTTGATGGTAGTAGCGGCCAAGAAGATCCGCAGACTGGCCAACAGCCAAGGCGCGATCTACACCTTGTAAGTTTAAGACAATAATTAGAGAACGTAATTAAGGAAGTAAGATTTGAATATTGGATATAAAGTATATTTACATATGCAAAAACAGAAAGTAGTATACAAGGAGGTGATCCATAATTTTTGGTCACTGCGAGTATAACGTTGGAAATTAGTAATGATAGTTGTATATTTCCCGTTATGGACTACTGTCATAATTTAAAAATTATGACATCGATTATACGAAGATCTTGTGTATTTTTAGAATTTAAATAAAGTGAGATCTAAAATTAATTATATGTGTGATTGATAAATTACACGGAGTCAAGTCACTTAATTTAAATTCAATGACACATTGATCACAGGTGGCAAAAATTAAGCCCTCCACCGCCAATTGGCCAAATGGGAGGCAACTTGCACGTGAACTGTTTTGCTGTCAAAGTAAAGCAAAAGCAAATTTACTTTCATTATTTACTGTCCATGATTCGTTTCCTTTCTCCATTCAATAAACATACCAACATCCTTAAAGTTTTAAACAAAGAAAAGGAGGAGACTAAGCGCGTTGTGCCATAGAAATTCCAAATATTCTTTCTATTGCTGCTACTACAACATTCGATTTTCTGCAAATATCCATTTTAAGAGTTTGGAACCAGTAAAATTAAGGTAAGATTTCTTCTTTTTATAGTATAATTGAGGTTACATGATATTGTAAATTAAGTAATGAACTTGTCTTAAGAGAAATTGGAAATAAGAGATATGCATGTGACTATTTTTGGTGTTGTAGCCGATTTTGGGGACTGTTTTGAAGAACATTGGGTTCGGTTCTTGTTGTTGTTGTTATTGTAACTAATTGCATGTTGAAATTGAAGAAAACATTGATACTTAAGTTGTAATTGTTATATGGAATTGTTGAAATTATTGGACATTGCTTACTCGTTTTTAAGGGCTATTTTCGTTGGAGTTTAACGCTGGAAATTTTGTTAGTTATGGGCTATTTTTGCTGAATTAGAATATTGGAAATTTAGATATAAACATGTATGTACATTGTGGGGGTTGCTATTCCATGTCCTAAAGGAATAAAGGTGTAAAAAGAGGATACATTGCACTATTGTTGTTGTTGAATTACAGAATGTTTTTAAGGACTGTTTTGACGTAGTTAAAGGAGTTAGATTAACATGAGAAATAGGTGTATAAATCACCTTGGTTGTTATGGTAGTTGTATTCCATGAATGTAAAGAAAAGAAATATTTTATGATGACGTATATGGAGTATTTGAGATTGTTTTGGTTGTATCCTTGAGTTGCATCTTGTTATTGGTGTTGTGTCACGCCACGAACCCCGGGCTCGCGACTGGTGCCCTACCTGGGCACCCTTCTAACCATACAACACAAGTAACCCGCGGAAGATAAATAACACTCATTTGTTTTCTTTTAACAACAAAGGCAAGGCCGTCAAGGCTGCCATAATATATATCACACTCGAATGAGTCTACAACTGTACAAAAATGAAAATACAACTCTCGTCAGTCCAACACACATATGAATACAGACCTATAAGATTTTGATGACAACTATGACGGGACAAGGCCCCGCCGTACCCCTGAATATGCCTAGCCATAATGACAAGCTCCGGAACATCGGAGCTATCCCAAAATGCTGAACAAGGATTCTAAGCTCGCGGATCCACAAATGAGTACCTAATACCTGCGGCCATGAACGCAACCCCCGAAGGGGGTCAGTACAACATGTACCAAGTATGTAAATATGAAGTACAGTAAACAAGATCATAACTGTACAAAAGAATGACAGGGGCAAGTATGAAAATCAAATACCAGTTCCTACCGTGTCATATAAAAATCAAAGCCGATCAGACTTGTATCACCGTACTCATCAGACATCGCATACTTTCAAATATGAAAGTCATGTCAAGATCAGGGACACCTGCCCTCAGCATATAATATCACAGAAGCATGCTCGTGGAATACAACATCACTGTCAGCATGTAACAAGTATAATATATAACCCGTATCAAGGGAGCATACCCGTGGAATTCCAACATCACTGTCGGCAGTCCATGATATAATATAAAATCAACTGTCATGTCTATATTCCTATAATGTGTCCCGGCCCTTTTAGTGAGGGACTCAGTATAATGAGAGTAAACTGTACATTTTTAAAAATTAAAAATCAACTTTTCACCCGCATGGATCTTGTAAATCCGCAATGAGTATATATATTGATATACCCGCATCATGGAGTAGCAGTCCGTGGAATAATCATGGGAAATGAACCCGCATGGAAATATTTCTCCCGCATGAGACTATTTCACCCGCATGGATCTTGTCGACCCGCAATGAGTATATACGTAATACTCACATCGTGGAGAGCAAATTCACGGAATGTATAATGTCCCGGGGATTGATCACGCAATAAATAATATAACACTTGCACTAATGGCTATCATGAACCACATATCCAAGTTAAGAAATCTTTAACTCTCATTAGATCAAATATGATGTACTCCCCTTTTTAGAAAAACCAAGGCAATACCCTGCCTTCATTTTTACCAAGACAATACCATGTCTTCCTTTCTAAAATAAACCAAACAATACTGTCATGCGAGGTACGACATGTCCCGTCCCATTCTGGGACTCGATGTAATGTGCTATAAATCAAATAAGGTATAACATGTTCCGGCCCATTATGGGACTTGGTGTAAATATAAAGGACTGTACACATATAGCTATCACAAGCAAATATGTACACTTTAAATCACATTTTGACTCTCATTAGCACAAATAGAATGAACTATCATTTTTAGAAATACCAAGGTACCAACATCTCATGTACCAAACGCATATAATGAACTTCACTCTAGACAAACCTAGGTACCGGCATCTCATGTACCATATTAAGAATTTAATCATGGACATTCTCACATGATTTCCATATAACATTTTAAACCATCTCTTGACTTTCCATAAAACTGTTATAACAACTTTCCATAAAGCCGTTATAACAACTTTCATTTTAGAAAACTAAAACACTACCACATCTTTCCTTTTAATACCACCAAGGCATTATCATGCCATGTAGAATTTGGGAAATTGAACCCAAAGTACTATGTACATCTATTGTTATAAAAGAATCACATCATGCAATATAAGAGAGTTGAACCCCAAAGTACTACGTACACTCGCTCTTTATAAAAAGAATCATTTCATGAAGTATTAGGGCGTTGGACCCAAAAGTACTTTCACTATTAAAACCAAGTTACTTACTCTTTTAAACTCAAGTAACTTATACTTTTAAAACCAAGTAACTTATGCCTTTAAATCAAGTCACTTACTCTTTCCAAATCAAATAATTTATTCTCTTTAAATTAATCAAGTAACTTATACCTTTAAATCAAGTTACTTCCCCTTTCAAAATCAAGTGACCTATACATTTAAATCAAGTTATTTGTACTCTTTAAATCAAGTTACTTGTACTCTTTAAATCAAGTAACATATACTTTTCAAATCAAGTTACTTATTCTCATTAGTGTAGTAACTTAGCAAGATTAACTTGACTCCAATACTTCATAACAACTCTCACCAACATCCCCCATAAGACTTGGTAAGAACTTAGAAATAATCTAGACATGCCTTTAGCATGAAATCAATAACATGAATACTTCCTAATGACAAGGCAAGCATACTTCAAGAAACAAGTCACGTATACTCCAAATAAGAAGGCAAGTATACTTCAAGAAACAAGTCACGTATACTCCAAATAACAAGGAAAGTATACTTCAAGAAAGGTCATGTATACTCCAAATAACAAGGCAAGTATACTTCAAGGATAAGTCATGTATACTCCAATAACAAGGCAAGTATACTTCAAAGATAATCATGTCGATAGAAGGAAGTAGTTCACATACCTCATTGACGACTAACTCATACGACAAGTAACAATACGCTCCATTGTACTTCAACCTTATCGTCTATTTCACATTCCAAGTAGAATATGCTACACGTAGTACTTCAACCTATAATAACGATAACACTTCTATTAATTTCAAACTTACTATTGTAAGACTTATACCAAATAATTTCCCTCTAATTCTACGAAAATTTGGGCAGCACTTCCTTTGTTTCTACGTACTTTTTCATCTTTTCCAAGGTTCGAATTCATCAATCAACAAGCCACATTTAAGGCACAACCAACAGTTAACCAAAGGGGATTACACGCCTAAATTGACGTGTAAAATTCTGCCCCACAATCTATACAACACAGTCCGCAAAACAGTCCATAAAACAATCCATAAAACAACATCACAACGTCTAACAGTTTTGGGCAGTTTTCGTCCAACAATAACTACAACAATCCAAAGTCCTTTTCTTTAATTCATTTTAATCCAATTCTCATTCCAACATTTCTATATATGACATACCAACTTATCAACAACCATATTACCTCACTTTAACATGCGACAAGTGTGGATAACAACAACAATATAACCAACGAAATCAATGACACAAAATTGCCTCAAATCGGCCAACAACATATCTATCACATACACATCTTATTTTCCATTTCTTTCTTAACACAAGTTCATCTACTAAACATAACAATAAGTAATTCGGTCTTACTTAGACTATATTACTTGAGTCGACAATGTGCACTTGCGTTAAAGTGTGTGCATCTTTTCGCGCATCAAGGGACACCAATTTCCAAGCGCCATTGTCCTCCAAAGCTTGTAACACAGCCTTCATGGCCTCGACCCACTTTGGATCCTTGACTACCTCCTTGTAACAATATGGCTCTGTGTTGGCTGAGATGTGAGCTACAAAACTCTGGTATTTTGGTGACAATCTGGAGTAATCCACTGCTGCAGATATAGAATATAGACAGTTGGTCGACCCATGTTGAGTAACATAATCCTTATGCCATATAGGGGGTTTGCTGGACCTTGCTGATCTTCTATTGCATAATGCTGGTACATTTGCTGGTGAATTGAGAATCTCAGCAGGTTTCTGCAGTGAACTGCCTTGGAGAGTATCTGAAATCACAGGTTGTCACGACCCGGCCGAGCGCGGCCGTACCTGCAGGGTACCACTGTCGTATATGTCAGAGAATAGCAGCGGAACATAAATAACACATAACTTATAAAAAGGTAAACATCAGCACCGGTAGATAAGCCGCCTTCCATAAAACATTCTTTAAACAAAAGTATAGTAGTACAACGGGTTCTTATAGCCCAAAACACATAGGTGACCACGCACTTAAGATAACAATCGTGGCGGGACAGGGCCGCCCATACCCCGAATGTACAAAATACCTATAGATCGTGTAATATCCGTACGATAGACAAGCTTAGGAGGAATGGAGCTTCGACAGGAATAGTGATCCTAAGAACGAGGATCCTCAATCGCTTACCTTACCTGCGGCGTGAACGCAGCCAGAAGAAGGTCGATTACCTGATATGTACCAAGTATGTAAAGTGGAAAATACTATAATAATGATATCATAAGTCTAAAAGTAAGCTGAGTCATGGAAGACAATAAAATACATTTCTTGTGCCTTACTAACAATGAGAGTGACAAGTATATATATATAATCGCATAAAATAGGGGCCTTAGGATCAAAACAGGGTACCTCGCCCGTAGTATCAATAAGCACCCCTACTCCTAGGACTATTTCACCCGCATAGGTCATGTGGACCCGCATGAGGTATTCCTCGCATAGGTCAGTACCGCGCGTGGGACTATTTCACCCGCGATAAGCCCATAAGGACTCGCGTGAGGTATTCTCGTGCGTCGTGGGTAGCAAATCCACTAACAGTGGTATAACGATCTTGGGGACTTTCCCGCCGGATATACTCTTACCACAGGCGGATGGTATACCGATCTTGGGGCTTGCCCCGCAGATATACTCTTACACTGAAGCAGCTGGTATAACGATCTTGGGGCTTGCCCCTCAGATATACTCTTACACTGTAGAAGGTGGTATGATGATCTTGGGGCTTGCCCCTCAGACATACTCTTACCCTGGAGTAGGTGGTATAACGATCTTGGGGCTTGCCCCTCAGATATACTCTTACCCTAGCTCAAATCACATCATATCATAATCATAAATAAGTTAAGAAAACTTATAACTTCTTATTAGTCTTGTTCATATACCCTCTCATTTTAGTTTACTTAAGACACTTAATCATATCTTTAATAAAAGAAAAACCGGGAATTTAACCCAAGTACTACATACTTCAATTCTTTTAAAAGTGACTCTTTTTCATACATAAAGCCCTTGGGCAATTGATGCCTTAAAATCAATTTGCCTTTCATAAATCAAATCATTTGTCCTTACTTGTCTTACTTAGAGTAAATCTCTTCTCATTAATCTTTTATAAAGCTAATAAACCAACTTCCCATAAAGTTGTTATATTAACCCTTCACTTTAGTAAAATTACACTTTTCCCCTAACTAAGGGACTTATACATTCTTAACGACACAAGTCTTTATATACTTAAAACAAGTAAGAATACCAAATCTTGTACGTCTACCGTACTACATAGTTACATCTATTCATGCTCAAGAGATAGGAAAGCTTCACATACCTCTTTGGTCAATCCACTTGCTAAGTCCAAACTACCGCAAGCAATATGTCAACCTAAAATAACCATGATACGTTTATTAACCTCTAATCTTAATGTAGAACAATCCAAGTTCAAAGTCACTAAATTCTATGGAAAATTGGGCAGCATTTCCTTTGTTTCTACTCACTTTGCCACCTTTCTCAAGGCCGAATTTATCATCCAAACACCTCATTTAAGGCTCAACAATCCAACATTTTAAAGGGGATTACACCTCCAAACTTGGGTGTGTAAAATTCTGCCCCATTTGGTACAACAATACACTTAACAATTCTAAAGTAGTTTTTAGGTTACAACATGCTCATAATATCTTTTCTTAACCAATCCTTCATATCCAAACCACATTTCTTACATGCAAGGACTCTAAGTGCATTATTCACTACCACAAGTTCTTTCTTCTTAACATGCAACATTAGAAACTAATTCTAAAGGAAGAAATGTTACCTTAAAGTTTTAGCCAAACTTATTCCAAATATCTTGCTAGCTTCCTTGTCAAGAACACCACCACAAGCTAGCCACAAGCTTCCTTTTTTGTTCTTAACTTTTCAGATTTTTCCTTAGGCTTGGATTTCCTTTGGAAATGTAGAGAGAATGAGTGATTTTTAGAGAGAGGGAGAGAAGATGACCAAGTCTTCAAGACTTGGTCAATATATTGCATGCAAGAAATCAGATGGGGACACTTGTCACCCTCCCAAGGTCTTTAAAAGGAAAATCGACTTTTCTAAGTTTTTCCGCCCAAAATCTCGCTCGGCCACACGAAACCTCCGCAGCCTCTCTCGAACTTTCGGCGCCATGCCCTGCAACTTCAGCGACCCTCAAGACTTTCGCGCCATGCTCGCGCTTTGTCCAAACACCTTCGTCCGATCACAAGACCGAACTTGTAATTCTCATAACTTTCTACTCCGACGTTCTATCGACGAACGGTTGGTTGCGTTGGAATCTAGACTCCACGAACTACGCCCTAGGCCTTTGAAACACTTAGGAACTCTCAATGTATCGGGTCATAACCCGCCTCAAAGTTGACTAAAACCGTCCGGAATAATCCGTCAACCTATCCTTTAAAAAAAATTTAAGTCTTACATGCTTTCGTACGCTCTCATACGTAGGGTCAGAACTACGGGGTATAACACAGGTGATGACTCAAGGGAGACATCTTGAGGAATTGTAGCAGTCTGGTGGTGAACTAAGTCTTCAAAACAAAAATGCTCATGTGACTGGATGGGAAAATTCAGGACCTCATCATCAGTTCCTCTCTTATAAGGAAAAATGTTCTCCATGAATACCACATCCCTACTCATAAAGAATGAGTCATTCTCCATGTCATACACTTTGTAACCCTTCTGTGCAGCACTATATCCAAGAAACACTGCCCTGGTTGCTCTTGGACTGAATTTATCCTGCTTCACCAGATTAGTTGCAAAACACAGACAGCCAAACACTCTTAAATGAGTAAGTGATGGTGCTGTTTTGTACAACATCTCATATGGTGATCTGTTCCCTATAATTGTAGATGGTATCCTATTCAATACATACACTGCTCCTTCCACCAACAAGCCCCAAAATCTGCTTGGTAAACTGGCCTGAAACTTCATGGCTCTGGCAGTTTCCAATATGTGTCTATGCTTCCTTTCTACTACACCATTTTGTTGTGGTGAGTATGGACATGAGCTCTCATGTACTACACCATATTGAAGAAACAGTTCCTTACAACTTTGATTAAAAAATTCACTCCCATTATCTGATCTCACTTTCTGGATTTCTGTTTTAAATTGAGTCTTGATTCTAACAAAGAAATTCTTCAACAATGTGTACACATCAGATTTTACCCTCATGAGAAATATCCATGTCCACCTTGAGAAGTCATCAACTATTGTAAAAAAATATCGCATTCCATCATATGTTTCCACCTTATAAGGACCTCATACATCAATATGTAGTAATTGAAAGGCATTAGTTGATCTACTAGTACTAATAGGAAAGGGTACTCTTGTTTGTCTAGCCAAAGGACATACCTCACACTTATCTAAAACAAAAAGCTTATTCTTACTGAAGTATGGAATTTTTCTCAAAACATTCATAGGCACATGACACAGCCTTTGGTGCCAGACCACTGCATCAACAGGTTGTACTGCTCTCATGCATTTCACCAGGTCCTCTTTATTCTGTAGATCCAAACACACTGTGTACAGCCCATCTTCTTCATTCCCAATCCCCCTCACCTTCCCAGATTAGAGGTCCTGAAAGATGCAGTAGTGTGGGAAGAAAGAGACACTACAATTCAGTTCTTTGGTTATTTTTGAAACTGATAGTAGATTAAACTTGAAAGCTGGTATGCACAACACATTCTCAAGGACATCACCTTTTCCAAGCTTGCAATCACCTATGTGTGTCACCTTAGCAGAATCTCCAGTGGGCAGGTGTACACCTCCTATATTTTCTGCCAAATGTACATTATGTAAGTGACTCTTTTTACCAACCATATGGTTAGTAGCCCCTGAGTCTACAATCCACTTCACTAAATCCTCAGTGTTAGAGGAGTGAATACCTGCCAAATTAGTCAATCCCATTCTGTCTGTCTTTTCATTCAGCCGTCTAAGGAGTTGTTGCTGTTGGTTTGGTGTTAATTGCATAACTGATGTTTGATCCTCCTGGTTTGAACTCCAGCCTCCAGTGAACTGAGTCCTCTGTTGGTTCTTCCAATGTCCCTGATTATTCCTGCTAACATCATCACAATGAGAGTCATTTTACATTCTGATGTAAGCTTTCTTATTCTTACTCTTAAAGTTCTCGTGGTAACCAATCACTTATAATGATCATCTTGTACATGTCCTGTCTTGTGGCAGTAGTCACATTTCTTCAGTTTGTTACAATCTTGTCTAACATGACCCTTTCCATGGCAAAAATCACAATAAGCATTTGGATTATATGGCTTCTTCTGTGATTGAGTTCCACTTCCTCCACCTCCTAGGCCATTCTTAGAAGTAAACATCACAGATGATTCAGTCATCTCCTGCATCACCCTACTGTTTCCTGCCACTATCCTCTGGCTCTCCTCTTGGTTCACCATTGCATAAACCTGATTCAAAGTTGGTATCTGCTGCATCATTAGAATCTGACTCCTTGCCTGATTATACCCTTCATTTAGTCCCATTAGGAACTGAAGCATTCTCTGGTAATGTAAGTGATTAACAAACTCCTTAGATTTTGGACAACAAGAAGGTGGTGGCATGATAGAATAATACACTGATACTGGCAGTGTTCCCTGTCAAAGTGTGAAAATTTCCTTGTGCAGCTGGAAAGCTCTTGCACTATTGACCTTATCAAATCTCTCCTTCAACTCTTCCCAAATAGTATGTGAATCTGAGTTGAACATCATACCACTGAAGAGACTCTTGCTTACATTTTCCATCAACCATGAGACAACTATAGCATTACACCTATCCCATAGCCTTCCCATGTCTCCCTGGAATGCTTCCTTCTTTACAGTTCCATCTACAAAACCTAGTTTGTTCTTTCCCAGCAAAGCTAGTTTCATCGCCCTACTCCACAATATGTAGTTATCCATTCCATTTAGTGTCACACCTACTGACAGTGACCCTGGGGCATCGGATGGGAAGAGGTAGAGTGGATGATTGTGGTCTATGTTCACTGTCACAGTAGTAGTTTCGCTTGACAATACTTCACCAACAGTCTCCATTGCAAACAAAATCAATTATAACAGATTTATTACGGATGAGACACCCAATACTTCAGATGTAGTCTAAAAAATCCTCAATCCAAGAACAAATCAGAATCAGAATCGCAAATCAGTATGTTACAATTATAGATCTAGTTCCTGATACACTTATCCACCACAAATCAGATTCGCAAAATACTCAGAATCCAAAAAATTCAGAAAAGAATCGCATATACAGATTTCCTCACCAGATGCTTAGATTCCTCGAATTCCTTCATGCATGTGATAGGAATTCCCTCAATCTGCGTCATCGGTGTCTGTGGCTCTGATACCATGTTAGATTATCACATATGTGATAATTAACACATCCAGCGGTTTACACGAACCACTGGTTTGTGTATATGGTCGACCTACGTTTCTCTGTTAGATTGTAACCAGTGGAAGCTAGAGGTGTATGGATGAAATGGAAGAGAGAAGGTGCAGTAGAGAGTGAGAGAACAGGAAAGAAGATGAAGTGTAGCAACTGATGTTGCGTAAAGAGAGAATGAGGAAGAGAAAGTAAATGAAGAGAAAGAAGAATACAAAGAAGGAATGTATATTCGGAGAATGTATATTCAGTAAAATGTCAAATCATCTCAATACAATGTGATACACAGTATTTATAAGTCTCATCTTCAATGTATCTAGACACTATTATGTATACCCATACTAATTATAATGTATCTAGATATTTTGTATTCTACATCTAAATATTTTGTATTAGGCCTAGATATTTTGTATTAAGCTATTTATCAATATCTTTTACTAAGTGTACTAGTACCAAGTGTTCAATACACACCTAATAATAATAATAATACTCAAAAGGAAAGATGGGGAAATGGAAGTTTGAGCTGTAAAGTTGAATGAAGTTACAGTAATACAAAGAGAGAGAAGAAGGGCTAATGACAAGAGTGTTGATTTTTGGCTCAACACCGGTGTCTGCATGAGAAAGAACCGGAGCTCCGATCTCCCGGAAAATCTATGCAAAATTAGCCGTTACGGTGTAAACGGTAAAGTGTACGGAGAGAAAATAGATTTTTAGCGTGTACATGTTTGTAATAAGTACAAAAAACTGGTAGTAGACTCACCTGTCAGAGTTGACATACGTAGTGAAGTTCACTTAAGTAAATATTTGTGAATGCCTATTGTGTTTTTTAACTTTTTTCTTACGATATGTTTATTTTGGTGAAAGGCTTACATTCCTAGCTACTGGATTAGCACACAGTCTACCAATGCTACTTCTACAAGTACGATGAGATCTTGAAGTTGCCCAGACATTACCTCACGGGTATATATATACACGTGTATATTTTTTTTAAAAGGGCAATGGGGCAAAATACCCCTGAATTTTATGATATGGAACAGATTTACTCTCGGTTAAGTTTTTGGCGGATTTATGGCTATGCTATTAGCCAAAGGGCTCAAATATATCATTCGGCTAACAAACCCAATTTTATAACTTTAAAATAATTTTTTAATCTCCTCATTTCCTTAAAAAACACCACCTGGAATTAATTAAATCCGCACCCTCTCTAATTAATCCCACTCAGCCCACCAATCTCCCAGCTGTAATTGGTCTTTTTTCGAAGAAGATGGCCAAGTAAGTTTTTTTTCGATTCAGAAAAAGAAAATAGTAATGGGAGTCGCGATTAGGGCTGTTAGCGGTCCGGATACTCCCAGTAATAATTCGAGAACCGAATCGGTAAATCCGGACCTATATTCGGACCGAAAAGTTAACGATTCCGATATAAGTATCAAAAAATTACACGGACCGATAAGGAGTCGGACCGGTAATCCGATAAAATACCCGGTAACACCCCCCAGCCACCACCACCCCCCAGCCAGCCCCCTCCCCCAGTCCCCCTAGCAAGCCCTAATTATATTTAATTGCAATATTCCCTAATATTGGACTATTTTACATGTTTTAAATATGATGTAGAATTTATGTTTTAATTTAAAACATTGACATATAAAATATAGGTAGGGTGATAAGAAAGTAAAGTAGTTGTAAATTAGTGAAACTTTAAATGGTCATAACTCTGCGTCCGGACGTCCGTTTGACTTAATTTTTTTTTTGATTTCGTGTATTTTTTCGAGACGAAACCGAACCAAACTTCCTAAAGGTTGTTTGATTCAGCCGATTTCTCCAAAAACGTCCATCTTGCCAATCAATTTCACTTTTTCCTCAAATCGTTACGTTTTTTCCCTTTTCAAAGTTAAATATCTCGCGATATATAATAGATTTCAACGTTCAAATTTCGTGATAATGTGTCCGAGAATGTCAATTTCAATATTGGAAATTCATAATGGGCCCCGGAACCCGACCCGAAAAATTCTTACCGGACCGATAACATCCCTAGTCGTGAGTTTTCAAGCAAGAATGTACTGCGTCATTTATTAAATCTTTTTAAGGATACAAAGATAACAGTAAGGAGTTTTGTTGAAGGGTATATTTGAGCCATTTGGCTAAGCAGGGGATACTATAGTTGTTAGCTTGCATACATATTTTGGTTTCTCTAAATTCAAAGTTTTACTCCCCCTATCAACTTTTTTTTGTTCTCTTTGGAAAAATAACAACATTATCGTCGTTCACAATGGTAACTAATGGCACGGATGAATTTGCTGTGGGTTTCAATTTTGAGCTTCAATCAACCCTTCGCGATGAAGCCGAATTAACGAGACATCAAACGGGAACTGAACATAAAAGGTCTCCAAGCTGTGACAAACATCAAAACCGCCTTTCATCTTCATAATTTTACATTTCCTCAGGTAGTTTTATTAAGTCACTACTACCCTACATTTACATTTGTTAATATTAGGTTTTGTGTCATAACATTTTTCCTAACATATCATTTTCAGAGCTAAGTTAAAATCAGAAAATATTGGACCAAATGTCTTGACATTCGGGACGACATTCTGGTAACTGTTTTGTCTATCTTCACGGACAGTTTTTCAGGAAACTGTGACTTTTTTATCACATGACAAATTGACTTGACAATGAGTATTTGGAGCTGATTACAAACGACGAAGACCAAATCCAAGAAGAGCATAACTTAAGGAGCAAGAAGAGAAAGAAAAAGTCCAAGCAATTGGAGTTTTTCGTGGCTTACGCTACTGTCTCACGTGCCCCTTTTCAGCTCAACTTCCACAACCTGTTGAGGAGTCTTTCAAGGGAACTCTCTACTATAAATAGAGAGGTCACTTCAAATATTCAATATCCAGAATTTCAGAGTGAAAAAGATATATGAGCTCTCCACAAATATCGTCAAAGAGGTTGGATCGCTGTGTTGCCTGAGTTTGTGACGACATTCTGTCCGACATTATAATTGCTCTTTAGATTCTAGATTTGTTCTTTCATTGAAGCAATTGTAATGAGGTGTTGATCACTTCTATTTAGATAGAGTTTTCAGGCATAAGTCATCTGCGATTTAACCATTTTTTATTCCTTTTGTATCATCTTGTAACATTATAAAGAAGGAATATATCAATTGTATATATATATATATATATATATATATATATATATATATATATATATATATATATACACAATTCCTTTGGTCATTGACCATCATGAGTTATATTAATATATAACCTATGAAAATTAAACTTTTTTGTTCTTTATCTATTTCCGGTGCACACTTTAATTATTTCAAAGGTTTTCTGTTTTTATCCAAATGTCATCACTTATGTCAGACGACATTTTAGATGACATTTGACACTGTTTCTGCATACGTTCAGTTCTACTTTTCTATTTGATTTTCTTTATTTCATAATATTAACCCACGGGACCCAACAAATGGTATCAGAGCCGACACTTAACATAATAAGTGCTAAGGTCCTTTTACTTTAACTATGGATCCGGCAAATTCAAATATTGGTAGACTTCCTATTTTAGATGGATCAAATTATCCTTATTAGAAAATTCGTCTACGTTCTCATATCAAATCCATTGATGTGAGAGCATGAAGATCTATTACAAATGGATATACTATTCTTATGCTCCCACCGGACGAGGAAGGTGACATATTACCTAAGCCTGAGGCAAAATGGAGTATGGAAGAAACCAATAGTGCAAGCTTCAATGAAAAGACTCTTAATGCTATTTTTGGATGGGTAGATCTTTATATGTTCAAACTTATCCAAAATTGCTCAACTGCCAAGGACGCTTGGGATACCCTACAAACCCATTGTGAAGGTAGCTCAAGTGTTCGTAGAACGAAGCTCCGCATGCTCATGAGTAAATACGAACGTTTAAGGATGGAAGAGACGGAGGATATCAAAACTTATTTTGAAAAGTTGATCGACATTTCTAACAAATGTCAAGTACTTGGGTCTCCACTGACCAACAATCAACTTGTTGAAAAGGCACTTTGATATCTTCCTTTAAGTTCAATATTAAGATATGTGTGATTGAAGAAGCCCACAACCTTGCTACAATGGACCTCCATACGCTAATGAGCATTCTCAAAACATATGAGATGAATATGGAAAACCAAAGGACATTGTATAGAGGCAAAGATGGTGCACTTCAAGCAAAATCCTTAGAGATACAAGTCAATGAAGAGGACGAAAAGTTTGAAGAAATCGGAGATGGTGCTAACGTTACCCTTCTTACTCGAAAATTCAATACGATGTTAAGAATGTTCAACGGTGACAATAATAAAACTAAACCCAAAGAGCACCAAAGTCAAGGCTTCAATCCACGATTCACTAAAACCCTTCCTACAACGCAAAAAGGAAATCAACTTAGGAGAACCAACTCAGACTGAACCAAGTTTGATCCCAAGCAGCTCGAAAGTATATAATGCCATGCTTGCTCGGGATGGGGCCATTATGCCAAAGAGTGTAAAAACACTTTAAGAAAAGCTGGGAAAAGTCTATGGATTTCTCTAAGTGACGATGAAGGTGAAGAGGAAGAGGAACTAGAAATGGAGTCATAAGCTATGTTGGCCACTGTTTTCGAACAGTCACTGTCAGATGATGAAAATGTCGCTGATTGTGTTGTCTCGAATGTCACAATATTTTCGGCAACATCAGCGATGACATCTGCAGGTCCAGTAACATCCAACATGTATGAATTTGTTAATTATTCAGATGTTAACTTCTTTAGTGGTTTTATTATTAATTGTGAATCTGACCCTGAGACTCAAGTTGACTCGAAGGACGACATGATTAAAGAATTGCAAAAACTTTGCAAGGACTTAATTTTTGAATCCAAACAACTTGACTCAAAGGTAAAAAGTTTAACTCTTGAGAATGCAGGTTTAAAAGGCACAATAACCTGACTAGAGGTTATTCTTACCAAAAAGGATTTTGCATTTGGTAAGATCAGTGCGAAGTTGGATCTGGCCGACGCTACCTTCCGAAAACTCAACACCGGTACTTCCAAACTAGATGAAATCCTAAGTGTTAGTCAACCACAACATACAGGTTTGGGCTACAAAAACTCCATTAATGTAATATGCTCCAACTTGTTTGACAAAAATGAGAAAATGAGCTTCATAAAAAAAAGGAATTTTGTGTGCCATCACTTTAACAAGTCTGGCCATTTAAAACCTTACTGCTTTAAACTGCAGAAGTCCAGGAGCAGAATGTCGTCGAAAATGTTGTCCAACATTCCAGACAGCACTCAAGGCAGTTCTTCAGAAACCAGAAACAGGAAAAAGGTAAAGAAGGTCTGGGTTCTCAGTATGAATGTGAGATGTAATATAGCTAATACTGCGTTGAGAACTAACATTTCAGGATCGTGGTATTTCGACAGTGGATGTTCTCGACACATGACGGGGACAAAAGAGTGTTTGAGGAACTACGAAGATCTAAGTGGAGGTAATGTCACATACGGAGGTGGAGGAAAAAGTAAAATCATATGAAGATGAACCTTAAGTGTTCCTGGAGTTCCAGCACTGAAAAATGTCTTGCACGTTGAGGGTTTGATGGCTAATCTAGTTAGTATAAGTCAATTGTGTGATGACGATCTAGAGATAAAGTTTAACAAATATGCTTGTACAGTTACTAATGAAGCTAACCAATGTGTAATGACAGGTACAAGAACAAGTGATAATTTCTCTCTTGTTGGAGAACAAGAGATTTGCAATAATGTTAGGACCGATGACACAACCTTGTGGCATAAAAAATTAGGGCACGTTAATTTCCACAATCTTAAAAGATTAATTTTTTATGAGGCAGTAAGAGGCATCCATAATCTAAGTCTTAAGGATAAAACAGTTTTTTGTGAAGATTGTCTCAAAGGTAAGCAAACCCGTGTCTCCCACAATGTTGTCCAAAATGACGGACAACATTCAGGTACGTCTCACTGTTTTCAGCTTTTGCACATGGATCTTATGGGTCCAATCGAGGTAGACAGCCTAGGAGGCATGAGGTACTCACATGTGATTGTGGATGACTTTCCAGGTATTCTTGGATATTATTTTTAAAGGAAAAGTCTCAAACGTTTGGCATGTTCAAGGTACTACACTCTAGAATAAGAAATCTATATCATTCCTCTATTTTTCGGATTAGATCCGGCCATGGAAAAGAGTTTGAGAATAGTCAGTTTTCTACATTTTGTGAGAAAAAAGGTATTTTCCATGAGTTTTCTGCTCCCAAAACCCCACAACAAAATGGTGTAGCAGAGAGGAAGAATAGGACTTTACAAGATATGACTAGAGTCATGTTGAGTTCTAAGAAGTTGTCAAAACGTTTTTGGGCAGAAGCTCTAAATACTGCAAGTCACATCACGAATGGAGTCTATCTTAGGCTTGGAACTAAAATGACACCCTATGAGCTTTTGAATGGAAAGAAACTCAATTTGCGTTACTTTTATGTGTTTGGGTGTGTGTTATGTTCTTAATGATAGAGATCACCTAGCTAAATTTGACTCTAAAAGTGATAAGGGAATTTTTGTAGGTTATTCCCAAAATAGTCATGCTTACCGAGTTTATAAACTTCGAACCAAAACTGTACAAGAATATGTTAACATTGTCTTTGATGATCTTGCTGAGCTTACAGGAAATAAACTAGTAGATAATGTTATTATAACAGTGGAAGATGCGTAGAATGCAAAAAATCCAAATGTTGCTCCAAATATCACGACATCTGCAGCAACACTTGAAGCAGAAACCGAGAACACTGTAGGTTCGGATGAGGAATCAGAGGCTGAATTGCGAGACCCGGTACGCAGGGATCCTTCATCCTAGATTAGAATAAATCATCCTATAGAATAAGTGATAGGAGAGGTGTTCGAAGATGTTAGAACACGAAGGAAGAAATCACAGAATTATCGAGATATGGTGAAATATGCGTACATATCCACCGTATATCATAAGGTAAGCCATTCTTGTTATGTATCTACATTTGAACCAAAGAATGTCAATGAAACACTCAAGGATAGTTGGTGGATACAAGATATGCAAGAAGAATTAGAACAGTTAGAAATGAAGTTTGGGATTTAGTTCCTCTCCCCAATGATACTAATGTTATTGGAACTAAATGGATCTTTAAAAACAAATCAGATGAATCTGGAACCGTTGTGAGAAATAATACTAGAATAGTTGCTCAAGGATACTCTCAAGTTGAAGGGATTGACTATGATGAAACCTTCGTTTCAGTTGCTAGAATTGAGTCAATTAGATTGTTTCTTGTCATAGCTTGTTGTTTGAAGATCACTCTCCATCAAATGGATGTAAAAGATGCTTTCTTGAATGGATATATTGATAAGGAAGTGTACGTCGAACAACATAAAGGATTCGAAGATCCCCACCATCCACAATTTGTATACAAGCTGAAAAAGGCCTTGTATGGATTAAAATAAGCTCATGCATGGTATGGTCGTTTAACTTAGTTTCTTCTTGAATTTGTTTTCAAACGTGGTGTAGCTAATTGTACTTTGTTTATAAAACACTATGGAGTAGATATGGTCATTGCTCAAATCTATGTAGATGACATAGTTTTTGGTTCGACTTCACAGTCCCATCTTAAGACATTTGTCTAAGCTATGTCCTCAACATTTGAGATGAGCATGATAGGGGAATAAACCTTTTTCTTAGTCTTGCAGATAAAGTAAAATGAGGAGGGAATCTTCATCTCCCAGAGCAAGTATGCCAAGAATTTGGTCAAGAAGTTTGAATTGGAGAATGCTAAACATATGAAGACTCCAATGGGATCAACACAGACTATATGCAAAGATGATGTTGGGAAAAATGTCGACCCAACTTTGTATCGTTCTATGATAGGTAGTCTATTGTATCTCATCGCGAGTCGTCCTGATCTAATGTTTAGTGTGTGTGTGTGTGCTCGATTCTAAGCCTGTACCAAAATCTCTCACATAAATGTCGTTAAATGTGCCATCACATATGTTGCCGGCACATGTGAGTTGGGAATTTGGTATTCCAAAGACATTAATCCTAATCTAATAGGATATAGTGACTCGGATTGGGCTGGTGATGTGGATGACAGAAAGAGTACTAGTGGAGGATGTTTTTACCTTGACAATAATTTAGTTTCTTGGTATATTCGCAAACAAAATTGTGTCTCACTGTCAACTGCTGAATCTGAATATGTAGCAGCTGAGAGTTGTTGTTCTTAATTAATATGGTTAAGACATATGTTAGACGACTCTGGTTTTTCAAATAATATCTTAGTTTTGTATTGCGATAATATGAGTGCTATTAACATTTCAAAAAATTCAGTTCAACACTCTCGTACAAAACATATAGATATTAGACATCATTTTTAAGAGATTTGGTTGAAAAACAGCTAGTGCAAATTAATTATGTTGACACACTTCATCAACTAGATGATATCTTTACAAAAACTTTAGATCATGAGAGATTTTCCAACTTGAAAAGCTCTATTGGTCTCTGTTCTTTCTAAATTCGGCACTGTTGGACGAATGTTGTCTGAAATGTCTCTAACATTTCGGGTGACATTTAACCTTGTAATATCAGAATCTGATTTTCAGTAAATTGTTATGTCTGATTTTTGTTCATACATGTGTGGTTTCAAATAAGAACATATTTTTAATGTGATACCGTTCTCTACGATGATATTATATATCATAAAAAAGGAGTATCAAAATAAGGCAAAACCTTTGTAATTCTCGGCAATTATGAAATTTGGGCAAAGCCCTTGAGAACTGATACCGTTCCTATACTATAGGAGTATCAAAGTACTTAATCAAAAGAAACTATGAGGATGCTAAATAAGTATTCTTGTTTTTTGACACAAAAATGAGTTTCGTATGTGTTTTATGATTAGATCTAGGACTCAATGGAAAAATGTTACATTGGTCTGGAGATTGAACTCATAAAATCATATATGAGACGTGTCTTGATTTATTGCCGAAATGTAAATGTTCTTTATAGATTATGATACTTGTGTTGATCAAAATGTTGCTAACATTACTGTTGATATTCTCAGATACTGATATTTGTTGGGATGCAGTGTGTAACTGATTTTTGAAAATTCGGTTATATTTTTCCTTACTGTGTGCCGTTGATTTTTGAAAATATTTCAATGCTCTTGTTAATAATGATCCAATCTTGATGTCTATCTTTTAAAACTCCAAATTTTAGGAACAAGTATTGGAATACAATACAAACTCTTAAAATCTGGAAACAAAAATATTTTTGCCAAGTGTATAAATTCATCTTCAATTCTTATTCATTTCTTGTCTAGTCTTTTTCCCCGGAAAATCAAAAAAAAAGGAGAGAAAATCATCACATCATCTCGGTTTAAACACCAAAACTGATGGATCCTTTCTCAAACACTCCATCTTCCAAAACCCTCAAAACCCCTTCATCTTCCTCACCATTTTCGCTCATGGATATTTCCCCAATGTCAAAGAAAATGTCTCCCAACATTTCTGAAAGTACCCCAATGAGCAGAAGTCCTCCTCACTGCACTGACATTGTACTAAGTGTTCATCAAGAACCTCTTGGAATCAGTTACCCTGGAGATAACGATAACCCAATCAACCTGGACGCAACTCCAAATATGTCATGTTTAGGCAAGTGTGAAGGGACCTTCAAGTTTCCAACAAGGAGGTCAACAAGAATCTATGAAAGGGATATTGAAGCACAACCAGCGGCAAAGAAATTAAAGATTGAGGAGGAGGTTCCTGTTCCTCCATGCCCTAGTTATGACTGGGATGATTCGGTTTTTGATTGGTCTTTTGGAAGTAATGCCGAGAAGACGCCTTCAGCTGAAGAACAAACAGAAATCCCAGCATCAACATCTCATTCTGAGCCCCTTGTTTCTACTGTGGTGACATCATATAAAGATAGTGAGATTCCGGATGAAACACCATTGAAGAAATTTTGTCCGAAAATAGTTCAACAATCTCCAAAGTCAAGTGTTCAACCAGATGTTGCTAGAAATGTCACGACATCACAAGCAACATTTCAGTCAACTCCTGAACAAATTCACTCACCAGTCTCCTCTAGTAGAACAAAATCAAATTCAGAATCTGATAAAGAGGTAATCTTTTTCTCTGAGATATTCCATTCAGAAGTTGCTTCCAAAAATTGGGCTTGGTATAAAAATAGAGTTGTAAAGTCTGAAAAAGCATTAGACATTACTTCATGTTCAGAATATGACCTTGTAGAGTTTCTCAACCACATACATCTCCTTGGATCAGTCACAAACAATGGGTCTTACATTGATGAAATAATCAGGTTATTCTATGCCAACTTAGAATCTGTTATTGGAAATACCAACTCAAAATATTTTGGGAAAGTATACTTCTATAATAGGATGTATCAATTCACACCTGATGTAATCAACCAATGTTTGGATCTACATGTCATAGAGAATGATAGGAAGTCTGACCCTGCAATGAACAATAAAGATAAAGTGATTGAGTATCTCACTGGAGGTATACTGATGAAATGGACCTCTCGGTGCCCTGCCTCAAAACTGACTGCCTTATTTTCTACCCTACATAAGCTTGTTTTTCATAACTGACTTCCTTCGATGAACGAGTCTATTGTTACTTCAGAACAAGCCTTCCTATTGTATAGAATTGGAAAAGGTTTAAAAGTTGACTTGGGCAAAACAATCTTCAATCAAATAGTCAACTTAGCTAAAAAAGAATCCAATCTAACTCTACATTTTCCCTGTTTAATCTTCAAAGTCCTTACCAAACAAGACTTTAAACCAAATAACAAGGAAAAATTTAGGAAAACACCAGAGATATACACTGTGAATAGGATAATCTAAAAAGTAAAGACAGAATCATAGACTTACCCTGGAAGTTGGAAGACAGAAAGATGAATTTTGACAAAAATATCCCTAACATTTTTGACAACACTGAATCAGTCCAATATCTTATGTCTGCTGATTGGATTGTGCGACAGATTGCCAAAATCAATGAACAACTATTTGAAGTTGATAATATGAAACAAGCTCTGGTTCAAGCTAGAGATCATCTTTTCTCATTGTTTTTTTCCCAAAAGCGGGGGAGAATGTGTTGTGCAGGGGGAGACAAAAGATGCAGTTGGGCAGGAAAAAATGATGTGCGAGACGAGAAGACGGCCGAGACTAGCAAATTCTGTTTGCTCGTGTCCGCGTGTCGACCAGCGCCTACAATTGGACGCCATTACACTAACCTGTCACATAATCAACTGACACTTAAGGGTAATAGAAAATTCGGCAGCATAACGCTGCATCTATAACATATGCCCAAAGTAGGCGAGCCGACAAGGCTGCCTTACACAACTAACTAACATGTCACAATAGGCTAGCCGACTAAGCTGCCACCAAATATCATCACATAAATACGGAAATAATCAAAATAGGCGAGCCGGCAAGGCTGCCACTATATACGAGAATCTCCCCAAAAGAGAGTACAACAGCACATATACCAAAAATAGATTCACATCTCTACATAAGTACAACCCACAACTGTCTACAGACCTCTAGAAGTACAATAATGACATATGAATATGCGTAGGTCTAAGATTAAAGATCTGTACCAAACTGGCTAAGCTCCGAATCAATGGAGCCTTCCAACCAGCTGAGTAGGAGTCCTAGGCCTGAGGATCACCAAACTAAGAATCAGACTGCGAGGCATAAACGACCCAGGAAAGAAATTCGATCTGAAAATAATGTACTGAGTATGTAAAACATGAAGTACTGTGACTAAGATCAAAATATGCCAAGAGATAACAGGAGACAAATATAATAATCAAATTACCATTTCAACTGTGTCATATACGAATGAGAGTCATATCAAAACCATGAGTGTCTGTCCATATAATCATATATATATACATATACTATCCTGGGTATCTATACCCGCATCATGGATGTCTGTCCATGGAATCATCATACGTATACTATCATGGGTATCTATACCCGCATCGTGGATACATGTCCACGGAGATCGTAACTGGCCAGAAGGTAACCTGAGACATGTATGAAAAATCAGAGATACCAATGCAACTGTACCATATGAAAAGAAAGTCATGCATGTCTAACAATCATCATAATCAAGGACACCTCCGTACATATAGCTACCCGGCCCATTCTGAAACTCGGTCCTCATACTATGTACATATAGCTATCCGGCCTATTCTGGGACTCGGTCCTCATACTCTGTAAATTTAGCTACCCGGCCCATTCTGAGACTCGGTCCTCATAACGTATAATCACAACTTACACAAGTACAATATCAAGAGAATTATATGTAATACACATCATCATCATCTGGGACTCAATGGAACAATCATATGCATTTCAAATAATCATATGTATTTTAAATCATCAGTGGAGACTCGATGGAATAATTAAGACGAACTATCATTTAGGAATTCAGACACTATCATATTATATATCACTTTTAATCATCACTTGGGACCTCAAGGCACTTATCGTGTCACATATCATTTGGAATTTCTGTATAGAAATCATGTACGTCCGTCGTATGTTCACTTCATGTAAATCATATCAAAATAAAGGGAGGAAAAGTTTCACATAGCGCTTGTCGTCTGTATCAACTCATATCATATCGTCTTGGGTAAAATATGAATGCATGAATGACAATAAACATTTCCTGAATTTATTGGATGACAATAATGTCCTTGCTTTTCTGGTTAACATTATGGAACTATCTGATTGGTGATAATAAATCTTAATTGCCTAATTAATTCATTATACGCGCCATTAGTAGGTTATATTTTTATAGAGATCTTATCTAATCAGCTGTGAACTAGTAAATGTAAAACAAATTGGTTCTATCTTAGTTTCTATGCAGATGGAATTCTAATAATTTTTAATATAATTGTTTTGTTGATACCTTATTCATTTGCTGCTGCAATGACTTATTTTAACATGTTCATTAAAAATATACCTTCTTATTTATTAAACCAGTTCCAGCATTTAATACTTATTAGTTACTTTGGATGTGCAGAGTCAAATTGGCTTCAGTGCTTACTAAAAACTCTCATGAATACCAACATCTCCCCTATATGCCTTAACAAGGACTTAGGAAAAATTTAGACATGCTTTTAGCAAAGAATCAATAATATGAATACTCCTTAACTTCTAAGAGTAGAATAACTGATGGAATAACATCACAATTATCTTCATACGCAGAACATGCCAAAAGAAAGAAGGAGTTGTCTTAACATACCTTTTAGTCGTACTAGCCAACTCAATATCAGAATACGCCCCGTCTTAGAACTTCAACCTATTATAATGGTAATATGACTGTCAATTTCTAGGATTACTAGTATACTCTATATCATATGACAACTTCCTATTCCACAAAAATTCGGACAACACTTTCCCTATTTATACGAATATTCACAGTTAACCAACAAGCTCAACAAATCAATAACAAGTCATAACTTATATCCCATCATTATAACTTAACAAAACAACCTTAATACGAGACAACCACGTCTAATAAGTCAATGTAAATTTCGACCAACAACAACATAATTCCATACTTTCTTTCTTAACTTCTTAAGATACACTTCATGTTCCAACATTCTTATGTAAACCATTACTTCCTTTAAATATCAAGACTCCTCTATTTTAACGTGCAATTTGTGATAATTTTAACAATAACGACAATCAACCCCAAGGTGTCCAAATCAGTCTATAATCGGCAATAGCGCCCAAACCTTCACATTCATTGTCTAAATTTCAAGTTTCTTCTTAACACAAGTCCATTACTTAAACTACAACAACATGCAACTATAATTATTTAATAGGAAGAAGAATTTTATACCTCGACGAAGTCAAAACAGTCCCAACGTCGAACTCACTGCCCCTTATCCGAATACCCAATGTTTTATCGATTTCTCTTGCTCAATTCTTCACTTCTTCAACTCCAATTCAACATGAATGAGTCCCACCATGTAACCCATCATTTATACACATTTTTCTTCCCTAATTTCTCTCCAAAAATTGAAGAAAACCTGCCCTAATTTCGGTCCAGTGAGGACCGAACTGCTCACTGTTTTGTCAGTTGAACTGGTAACGTCCATAATTCTCTACTCCGATGTCCTATCGATGAGAGGTTTATTGCGTTGGAAACTAGACTCGACGAAATTCATCTTAGGCTTTTGAATCACCTAAAAATTCCTAATATACTAGGAGATATACCCCTCCAAAGTTGACTAAAAATCTGCCTAGCAGTTTCCGATTTTCTGCCCAAATTCTCTCGGTTTTTGCCCACTGTTTGGGTTTTGTTTTTGGTTCCAAGTTTTGGTGAACAATGTAGTATAAGGAGGGGAAAATAAACTCTAATTTTTGCTATGGAGAAGGAGCAAAAATTGGCTAGGGAGAGAGAGAGAGAGGTGAGGGAGTTTGAGATTATTTTTTTTAAGTGGGGAATGAGTTTTGTTAGGTTATAAGTAAGATTTTTCAGATTTTTATTAATACACTTTGGTCCCCCTAAATATTACACTTTGGTCCTCTAATTGTCTATTTACATTAATTCAATCCCTCAAGTAATAACTCTTAATCACACTTCTATTAATCATAACTCTCGTTGCCTTAAATTCTCGTTGTCGTCTTATATACATCACCAATTCATAACGGGATACATAACTATCATTAAAGAAATTTTCGGCGTCACATTCGTCATTACCAAAATTATTCCGTATTAGCATGTAAGAATATACTTAATTTTCAAAATTCGAATTTTATTTCTTAATGGCGTTCTTAATTATTGCCTTAAACTTACGAGGTGTAACACCCTGGTACTGGTGCAAGAGGAGTTAGGCAGTAAGGTGTCGACTAAAGCAGAAAGAGACTGGAATCTACTATTTTTGGTTGACTCTCAGAGACTGCTGCTGTTGTTGCTGTGTTACTACCGAGACACTGCTGACCATGGTGTTGGATGATGGCTAAGGCCGAATGTTCTATTAAGATGTGTCTTAACATTGGGATATTTTTAAGACAGTCTTTGATATTATTTATTTTAGGGTTGTAAAGTTCTATGGATGATGATTATGTGAATACTACCATGAATATTTATTTTTCACTAACAATTTTCTAATCCTATATATATATATATATATATATATATATATATATATATATATGGTATATTGTATATGTTTTGTTACACAGGTTGAGGGGGGCATGTATGTTGCCATTACTATAGGTCACTTGCACTTATTCAATTTGATTTTGTGAAGAAAGACAAAAAGGGAGAGAATGTTAATGTTAGGTTTTGTGTCATAACATTTTTCCTAACATATCATTTTCAGAGCTAAGTTAAAATCAGAAAATGTTGGACCAAATGTCTTGACACTCGGGACGACAATCTGGTAATTGTTTTGCCTATCTTCACGGACAGTTTTTCAGGAAATTGAGACTTTTTTATCACATGACAAATTAACTTGGCAAGGAGTATTTGGAACTGATTACAAACGAGGAAGACCAAGTCCAAGAGGAGCATAACTTAAGGTGCAAGAAAAAGTCCAAGCAGTTGGAGTTTTTCGTGGCTTACGCTACTGTCTCACGTGCCCCTTTTTCAGCTCAATTTCCACAACCTGTTGAGGAGTCTTTCAAGAGAACTCTCTACTATAAATAGATAGGCCACTTCAAGGATTCAATATCCAGAATTTCATAGTGAAAAAGATATAGAGAGCTCTCCACAAATATCGATCAAAGAGACTGGATCGCTGTGTTGCTTGAGTTTGTGACGACATTCTGTCCGATATTATAAATGCTCTTTAGATTCTAGATTTGTTCTTTCATTGAAGCAATTGTAATGAGGTGTTGATCACTTCTATATGTTTTCAGGCATAAGTCCCGACTTAACCATTTTTTATTCCTTTTATATCATCTTGTAACATTATAAAGAAGGAATATATCAATTGTTTATATTAAGTATATATAATATAACCTATGAAAATTAAACATTTGTGTTCAATATCTATTTCCGCTGCACACTTTAATTATTTCAAAGATTCTATTTTTATCCAAATGTATCACTTATGTCAGACGACATTTTAACTGATATTTGATATTATTTCTGCATACGTTCATACGTTCAGTTCTACTTTGCTATTTAATTTTCTTTATTCCATAGTATTAACCCACGGGACCCAACAACATTAACCCACTTATTCATAAATTTACAGGATAGGTAGTAGTAGAAACATGACTAGTGCAAAAACTACAACGTTGTTGTCTCCATCTCTTGTAGCCACCATAAACCCGCATTGAAGGCGGGTCAGCCATAGCCCACCGTTCATGCATCGGCTCGGCCACTCTCCTCTCGTTGCTGCCGACCACCAGGTCCCTGGAAGAAGAACTCCTCCTGTTGGCTCCGGAATATTTGCTCCACTTCTCTTGCCGGTAGCCCGAATCCCAACTCCAGTGCTTCCCTTTCCAGTTGACTCATTACATTGTTCCTCCCTAGCCAATACAAATGACTCGTTATATCACATGAAATTAATTTGCAAAACAAGCTTTACTTAACAGGCTAATAAAAATGGTAACCAGTTATAAATTAAACTATAAACTTTTGGTAAGCTAATAAAAATGTAATTGACCCCACTATAACAAGTTACACCACCCCGGCCCTATTAACTATTGATAGTAAACGAAATAATCTCGACTTGTGATAGCAAGTCGAGCAAGTCAATTATGTTACCTTACCTTGTAAGTGACTCTTAATTTGATGGTAAGAGTATTACTGTGACATACATAGTGAATTATTTATCTAAACTAATTATCACAAGTTAGTCTTTGTAACGCACCGAGTTAAATTACTCTTATGCATAAAATCACCTGCAAGAGGGACAATTTCGTTATTGCGGGCATTTACGTTGAAGCAAAAGATTTGCAAGTTCTGGTTGATAGAAGCTACGGTGACGAACGGATGGCCAGCAGGGATGATCAGTACCATTCCACGTCTCAACCTTGAACGCACCTTTTGGTAACTTGCGCCAATTCTCGTTTCCCTTTCTTGGCTTCCTTGGCGTCTACCCGACTCGGATGCCAAGTGAGGGCATGCCATCTCAAAGTAGCCTTCTCCATCCACCACCACTGCTATCTTTGTTGCCTTTGAGCTGTAAATTGGACCTAACATGCCACCCTAAGTATACAAATCGAACAAGTAAAGGAATAATTGTCAGATTGCATGCCACGTAGTAATATTGATGAGTTGATCTCTACAAATTAACCGCCCAAAGAATCAAATTAGCAACCTAAATGTAAGAAAATATTGAACTTCTATTTATGACAGGGTTAACATTGATCTATTTTATAATCTGTATATGATCTAGTATCATATAATGTGCTCCTGTTCCTTCTGCTTCAATTTACATGTCTTAGTCGGTTAGGAAGGATATCTCTACATTTAATAACTCTTAAATTCCAAGTAATTTTTTTTTATGATTCTGGTATCTCATAATATCCCCTAGTTTCAATTTATGCGTCTTAGTTTCATGTCTTTACTTATAGTTTGCTTCAATGTGTGTGTCTTTACTTATAGTTTGCTTTAGAAAAATGAAGCTGTCTGTCTACATATTGTAACTCCTAATTTATTAACTCCCAAATTCCACATGACATATTCAACTCTTTAGTTAAAGAAATCAAATCAAAAATCTCCCCTTAATTTCAAGGGCATTTAAAACAAAACAGAATTGAGTATGTTAATAGCAGATACTTGTTAATCAATTCAAGATAATTACAAGAAACTTTAATAGTACACATTAACTAGTAGTTAACCTGGTGCAACTATAACTAATCTAATATCTGATGGAACTTGGAAGTATTGCATACTTAAAGCCATTAGAACTTAAATCCACTAAAGCTAATTTGCTCACCTCAGTGATGTTACCGAAAGAGAGAGAAATATCGAGGTCCTCTAGCTGTCTGTAGTGGCTTTCATCTACTTCATAGAATTGTCCATACTGGTTAGATTGCGAGGGCCGTTGCTTGAAAATGTTGACTGATCCCTTTGATTCTCCACCAAAAGGCCAAATTCCACCTTCTTCGTGCTGGCTCATTTGCCTTATTTGCTCTTCTGAAGCTCTTATAATCACCCCTTCCCTCTGTTGCCCGAACAGCCTCTGCAATCTATCCCTCCTAGTCTGTTTCAACAAATGTTATCAAATAATTAATAAATAGTCCAAACACACCGATATAATACACTCCTACAGTTCTATAGTTGTTTGTCATCATTTTTAAGTGTTAAAAATATGTCGTTTTCCTAAGTTTGACTAAATTTCAAGATCCCACACTGGCATGTTATAATGACATTATGGTATATTAAAAAGAATGCGTTTTCCTGGCGTGTTCAGGGCCACAAGAATTAAAAGACATTATGGTATATCTTTAGCTTTAAGAACACTTTACTTAATACTTTACCTGCTTAAGAACATTTTGTTAAACTTCGTGTCTAGTAACGAACAAAAACATATTGAAAGGGAGTATATTCCTAAATTAAACTACATATCCGAATGAAAAACTCACGTTGAGTGCAGCTTCAAGTATTTCAGAGCTGAAGGCGCTGTAAAAAGATTGTGGATTTTCTCGCCCTCCTGGCCCAAAGAAGTGCTGCATAAAAAATCGACATTATTCACTCACTCCTCCTCGTGGATGAATTAAGTATAGGGTTTATAAGCACTCGATATTTGTAGGGATCGATCAGTGATTTACCTCAAACTGGCCAGGGGTGGAGACTGGGCGGAGAAGCTTAGCTATGACAAGATTTTCATTATTTTCCCTGTTGATCAAGTAAGCAGTTGTACCAGCATGAACCCTGATAACATCACCGGGCTGAATATTGAAGCTGTTCCTCTTGCCCCTATGCACCAAGCTCAAGGTTCCTCTCCCTACACCATGTTAGTAAGTTACTCTAATTAGTCTAATAAGGTAATTTGGTCAAAACTTCAAAGTTAATTTGGTCAAAACTATGAAACCACTTGATGAAATAATTTACAACCACGCAAATATCGGAAATTCGGAGTTATAAAAGTCATTGCGATGGAATATAGGACGGAGTAACACAGTAATTTGGTCAAAACACTAGTCACTCGATGTATATAAATAATTTATTTATAAAATTAGCTGTTTTTCTAAGATTTAGAAAACATATACTCAAAATTCTGAATTTTGGATGTAGAGCATTTGGATGCACAAATTTTGACCCGGCATAAAAAAATGCCCGACTACATGTCTATCCATTATGGAATAAGATTCAACCCAAATTAGTGTAAATTTTCTTACCAATCAATATATTTTAACTAGTTAAAAGCTGATTATTTACTGCATTTTCTTGCATTACCAAATCAGAATAACTATTGTTGTATCATCTTAACTTTGTATAGTGTAACCCGCAGGGTAAATGGTTTGCAGAAGAAGAGAGCCATGACCGCAAGGCCACGAGTTCGATCCTGCATAAACCTTCTTGGTTGAGTCACACACACACGCGTGGTTACTGCTACATGGTTTACGTGGTTTGCGCCATCACACACCGGATTTACCTGTACAAGACTCGAAAGAATGATCATGCGTTCTTCACAACAAAAACTTTGTATAGTGTAAAGATATACTCCCTCCTCAATTTATTTGGCACCATATCTTTTTTAATTCATTTTTGAGTTTAATCCTCTCAAAATAAATATCACATTTTCTTATTCGATAACTATTTTATGACACCATTTCTATTTTATATTTTTGTTACTTAGTTCCCGCTTGAAGATTTTCCTCCATGGGTTTTTACTGTTACTCTATGTTTCTTGCTTTCAATCATTTTGTAAATTTTCCAAGTCACTATGCGTCCAACTTAAAGTGGAGGCACTCTATTTCTTCCCATAAAAAGAAAAGATCCCACTTCATAATTTTAATTAATTAGAGATGTATTTATTAGGAAATAAAGTAAAAAAAGTCAAAAAAAGTATGTATTACACCCACGGCAAGTTAATAAAGGAAAGCTTGATAAACATAACAAAGTTACCCGGTAATTTTTTTTATCGGTGCAAAATGATGCACCATAAACTGAGAACAAATCGAGTAGTTAAGAAAGTTATACCTTGAGCAACAAACAAGACAGCATCAGCATCCCAATGGTTAGGGACAACAAAAGTCTGTGGATTTGCTTCAAGAATTGCAAAACGGTAATTCTCGATACCCTTAAGTAGCTTAGACCTCTCAGTAAACTTTGGAAGAACACGAATTCTACCATGTTGAGTCTTGATTCCAGTAATAAAGTGCTGGTCCTCAAATACATAAACATTATTTTCCCCATATTTTTCCTCTCTTCCTGTATAGGGAAAAAAAGACGAAGTTTCTTTGGTACACAAAGCTACGGTTACAACCGCAAGAAACAGTAAACAAAATAGAAAAAGTCTTGATTTCATCATCTCTTGTAGTAAGAAAAAGTGTACATTAACTTCTTTTCTTTGATGGATGAATGATAATGGAAATATGAAGAGGGACTATATAGTGTAAGTATTGGAGGTGAAGATAGAGACGAAAGTTTTGATAGAAAGACATGCATGAAAACGGGTGTCAAGGGTACAACTTACGTGGTCGTACAAGAAGAGATATTTTGCCGCGTAATGCAAGAAGAAAAAAGAGAACTAAGAAGGTTGTCCATGCGATTCTCCAACGTGGTGCTATGTATTTCTTTTTGTTTTTTTTATTGTTTTTTTTATCGGGGTAGGTAAGAGGAAACAGAAAGGATTATAACGTGGTATGAATTAAAATTTATTTATCTTAAAAGAGATTTAAGTTACTCTCCATTTAATATATTTGACCTTTTTTCTTTTTCGATCATACATTCTAAATAAAATAACATCGCTTTATATTTAGTACTTCTTTCATTTCGATTATATAAAAGTTTTTATTAAACAAAAAATATATATAATGAAACAAAAATTTTAAAATATGATCTAAATAACATATAAATATTTTTAAAATTATTAAGAGTAAAATAAAAAAATTAAAATTAAATTATTATTAAATAAAAAATATATCACTCTTTTTATACTGATTAATAGTGTAAAATAAATTGGGACAAGAGGAATAACAATTTAACATTAACTTTTCTACATCACTCTTAATGAGATAATATTTATAATTACACGAATATCTAAAATTTATTTGGAACCACAAGTTTTAAAAATATTTCTTTTATTCCTAAACTTCGTATCTAGTTAAATGCCTAACATAAATTAAAACAGAGAAACTAATATAAATTAAATTTTAACATTTATGTATAATTTTAATTTTAATTTTTTATTGAATTCGATATCCAATAAAAACAATAAAACATAAAATGAAAAGGAATTATTTTTTATTTCAATTAGTAGTCACTTCTGAAATTTAATCTATATAAATTTTGCTTAATATTTTATTTTTTAAAATTATATTGATAGAAAAAGAATTACAATTTACTACTTTTATATATTATTTTTTAGAATATCAAAGATTATTCTCATTAATGAAGGGGGGTATATATACAAGTTACCTATAGAAAAATCATTTTCATATGTAAATCTATACCCCTATTCTATTTGGATATTAACTTTACAATTATGGTAAGAGTACAAGATTAATTAAGGTACAAGTCTAATACATACTATATACAAACTATATTGTGTGGGGCCACTGCCCGTGTGGGCCTAATCCGAGGGATGTGGGATGTATCGCGCCCGTTTTTGACCTCGAGGTCGGAATGGTGCTGCAACATTGCTCTTTCAGCGCAGTTCCCAAGCAAAATGATTGTTTTGAGGAGTCGTCACCTAATTAGTTATGTGAATTAGGACACTTGAACTATTGCAATAAAAATACTGTAATTGATCTCCACTTAATGGTCTGCGAAATTAATGAGATTATGTATCAGAGTTCTTTATTATCCTAAAGGAAAGAGGTTAGACATACTTTAAGATCCGCTAACTTGCGGTTATCCGACCAAACCTAGGTTAATTATCTATCATGCTTTAGAAATTAAAAATAAAAATAAAATTAAATACAACAATAAAATAAAACTCTGAATGACATCTTCTTGTCTTCTTTAGCCCTTTTCAGGAACTTTGCCAAAGATGCATCTCCGGGTACCTGTATAAACACTTAGTAAAAGTGTCAGTAAAGAGTAAATAATTACCAAACAACGATAAAAATTAATAAGTAAATTAAACATAAAACACATCTTTTGTACAGGTTTGCATTTGGGTTTAGTATTTACCCAAATGAATTTAACTAAATGCAAAAATAATGTAACAGTACAATTAAATGACGGAAGTATTTTTCGGACACAAAACAAACATTTAGTTGAGTAAAACGTATGTAAACAATTAGTTTGAAAATGCAGTGAAACAATAGCAACAATATTACGATGATAATAGTTTGCAACAAACATAAAAACAGGTTTGCAGGCTATTGCGTCACCCCGGGGTTTACCCTGTGCGCACTCAAAAGAGTAGCGGCTGCGGGTTACTTCGTAAAAAAAAAAAAAACACAGCAGGAGCAGTAGTCGATGTTCACCGGAGCCAGAGCTCCGGCAGCAACAACAGATCGAGAAATCCACTTCGCCAGAAAACCCACAAATAGCCAGAACAATACCAACACAGAAAACACAACAGTGAGTCACACAAAAACTGGACGACACAATAACGGATCCGCTCAAAATCAACAGAAAAACTACAATGTCACCTGAGAAGACAAAAAATAATACAAAATCATTTTGTCTGCAAATGCAAACCACTGCCAAACATATCCACCGAATAAACGAAACAATATCCAGAGAGGAAGTGAAAGAAAAAGGTAAAATTAGTAGCACAATCAGGGAAACAAAAGCATTTATTAAAGTCCCCGACGTTCATGGAGTTCGCCGGAGTCCTCCGCCAGTCGTTGGTGTTAATGAGGATTGTGTTTGGTTCATAAGGGAGCATAAATGAGGGGGAGGGTTGGTGAGTTTGGGAGATGGAGGTGAAGATCCCCTTTTTTCGAGGGGGTGTCCGCGGCCGTGTGTTCATGGAGCAATGGTGGGTTCGCCGGAGCTAATGGCGGTGGCGGTTGTGTGTGTGCGTGTGACAGTGGTCGACGGAGTTGAGGACAGAGGAGAAATGTGGAGTCTTCAAAATAGAATGAAAAGGGAGTAAGAAAAGTGGGGTGTTGTTCTTCGATGTTTGAGAGAGTGAGGGAGATATAAAATTTCACTTTATGGATAAGGAAGTAATTGTTCTTCGACACAAGATTTCAGGAAACATCATAGAGATTGACCAAGCCAATGTTGATGTGATTGTTAAGCTTCCTCCACCCATATCCGTAAAAGGTGTCGGAAGTTTTCTAGGCCAATGTCGTATTTTATAAGAGGTTTATCAAAGACTTCTTGACAAATTCCTTGCATAAGTTATTAGAAAAAGAGACATAAATAAGAATAAAGTTAATCAAATAATTTTTCTAATTAATATTTCTTAAGGGGCATGATAAAACAAAAAAAAAGTGATAAATACTTTGAGAGAGAGGGAGAAGTACTTTCTTTTAAAAAAAACTAGTAATCCTGTAAAATCTCAAAGCTTCAAATTTTGTTTTCTATAGTTAATACCGAAAGATTCACAACATACTAATTGCACGTTTAAAAAGAAGTTAATTACTTTCTCCCTTTATTTCTACTTGTCACATATTGATTTAACACGTGTATTAAGGAGTCAAAAATAGAATGGAAATTTATTATATTATCTCTAATTATTGCAATTGGCTAATAATTGAAATTAATTAAAGTTTAGCAGAAAAACGTGCAACTAACTAATTAAGTGATGAGTTTCAAAAATTTATATATTTTCCCATAAAAAAATACTAAAGAGCGGAGCCTTAGAAAAAAAAATTGAAATTTTTGACTTATTAATACTAAGGGGAAAATAGGAAAAGCTGATAAATTATCTCTTAATTTTCTAAAGTGGACAAGTAAAAATGAATAATTATGTTTTAGTTTAATGAACAAGTAAAACTGAAGGAAAGGTACTATGAGAACATTGTCAAGCTCCGGTAAAAACTTTTTGTGTTGAAGGTTAATTAATGACCAAAACTTACACTTGCTTTCCCCAATTAATGGAATACAAGTCTCATGACTGTTCAATTTGTAAATTAAACCTTAATTTAAGGCAAAATTCAAGGAAATCCACAAGCTTTTCCTTAGTTTAAGGTATATACACATCATCCAACCTAAGGGGTTGGAAACTCCTATAAATATACTATCTCATGATGTTCTTAAAATCGTCCAAGGGTAATAAGGCAAAGCAAACCAACCAGCACAAGGCAAAATATATCAATAAAAATATTAACCTTAGTGAAAATATGGAGGCAAAGAAACTTGTAACAATGTTTCTAATGTGCATGATTGTGTTCTCAGCTGTGCATGTTTCAAAGGCTCAATCATTCATGACCTGCTCCGAGGATTGTCGAAAGGATCATACCGGGAGGGCCATGACTCTATTATGCGTGGTGACATGTGATGCCGATTGTGGTGTTATGGCGTTCAAAAGTACTTATTTCTGATATATATTATTTGTCTATGATTTTGGTGCATTTTCACGCATCTCTTAAAAAGATATTAATAATATTTATTTAAACTATTCTTATTACACCTTTTCCAAGAACCCCACGCATAACAGGAGCTTAGTATAATATGCTGCCCTTTTTTACCCTTATTGCCCCCTTTCTTCCAACTTTTTTGTTTTCTAATTATTTTTGTGTTCTATTTTACAGATAGTCTAAGGAAGCTCAAGCCTTGAACTGGACCAAGGAAGCAGGGTATCACCCCCCTAGTCGGAGATATGAAAAAATGAAGATGAAATACTGGAAATTTAATTTCTTTAATTAATTCATTCATTAATTTCTTTCACTACTGCCGTTGTAATGCTTCAAATTAAAAAAAATTAAAAAATATTTACTTTTATTAAATATATGTGTCTTCCTTGAGTTCATTGCGCAAAAGTTCACCTCCTATATATGGGTGAAGAATGAGTATAAATGGAATAAGAAGAAATACTTTTGCGTCTCGTGGAGTATAAATAATACATTATTGATTTAAGATGCATGCTATAGCAAGAAGATGGAGAGCTTAAAATGTCATATATAAATTATTACTAAAAGAAGAAAACTTAAGTGGTGCCTTGTCTAGTATGATATTATGTTATTTACATTCAGAACAAGTACCATCTAGCATGTCTTACATCAAAATACCATGATAGTGATGCTCGAGTCCTATACCAACCTTCTAACCGACTCTGATATTAGTGACTAGACATTGTTCATATCTGGCCAAATCAATAAACTTAACCTCATATTCAGTAGCAGTCATGGTGTCCTAACTCAATTGCTCGGACTAACATCTCATGCCATCTCGTCTTCTACAGTGGAATGAACCTATCCATAAACATAACTGAAAACACTAATAAAGTTGTTTAATCTAAAATTAATTTTTAGGAAAATCAGTTAAATTTGTTTGAAGGAGGTGTATAGCAACAAAAGCAATCCAAATTATTGCATAAATCTTAGTTGTTAGGTTTGAAGCAGCCAATGATAATATGACGAGAAAAAAAAGTTATAACAAAGTTACAAAAAATGTGTTTCAAGCGTATAATCAAAAAATTAAAAGTTTGAAATCGACAAGCACCAATAGTCTAGCTAATGGTAAAAGTGTATCCTACTACGGTAAAAACTTCGGTTCAATCCTTGAATGGTGTATTTTATAACTGTGTCACTTTAAAAACCCATTCAAATTGATCATTGTTCCATAAACGATCAATTCAGTTTTTTTTTTGTGTCAGAGAAATAGATAAATTTTATGTTTCGGTCCACTTTTTACCAATCAGATCCGTCAATATTTTGGACCAACAAACACCGTTCCGACACCCCATTGTTAATCGGTTTTCTATGTGATTGCGAGAGGGCAGCGGAGATCACGAAGAGAAGTCTGGTGAGGCCCTTATAGCGAACCCGACCAGCCACCCGCAAACGCGATGAGTTTCCGATTTCTTCAGCGCGTTTGCACCCCTGCATCTAGATATTCCAAGATGATGTCTATGATATGTATGGTTTGGATTTACATTTTTATTATTGAGTAATCAAATTGATAGGTGCATGCATGACCCTTGGGATTAAGGCATACTTTTTTATTTTCTCAAAGTAAAAAAAGCAATATGGACTATAAAATAAATTTAGTATTAGATAATAACATTATATTGAGTTTTACAATTTTAAAAAACATCTTTTTATTCATTTAAAAATTAACCAACTGTCGATGAAGATTGAAGAAGCGGGAAAATGAACAAAAGAAGGCAAATGCTATAATGGAAGAATTAGCATTAACCAAATCCCAAAATATAAGGCACATTATAATTTTGAGATACTATCAAATGAAGATGGTGTTAGAATACATATTATTTATGAATTCTTGTAAGACAATAACAAGAGTAAAGAAAAGAGAATAAGACTATTATTAATAGTAAATTAGTAAGTAAAAGAAAAGCAACTACATCCCTTTATATAGAGTCTAAAAGTAAAATAAAAATTTGTGCCCACCGATGTGGGACTTTACAATGTTAACATCCCCTCTCAGGCTCGCGATGGTGTAGAGAGAAACATCGAGAGTTTGCCAAGAAAGAACTGGTGACGTTGTAATGTATGTGCCTTTGTGAAAAAATCTGCAAGTTGCATTGAAGATGAGACAAATGGCAAGGATAGAGTGTCTTGTTGAAGATGATATCGAATAATATGACAATCAATCTCAATATGCTTGGTACGTTCATGAAAGACTGTGTTGTGTGCAATCTGAATAGAACTCTTATTATCACAGTACATCGGTGTCGGTGAGGAAATAGAGACAACACATCAGCCAATAACCAACGTAACCATACAATCTCACACGTAGTAGAAGTCATAGTACGATACTCTGCCTCAGTTGAAGAGCGAGGAACAACATTTTGTTTCTTACTTTTCCATGAAATGAGTGAATCTTCTAAAAATACACAATAATCAGTAGTGGATTTCCGATCAGTCGGGTTACTAGCTGTAACGATCCGTTTGGTCGTTTAGCACTTAAACTACGATAAAGGGGTATGAGACTATAGGGTATTTTAATTTTATGATTTTAATGTCACGACCCGACCCGACGGGCCGCGACTAAGCGTCCTAATTGGACGTCCTTGCTGACCTGTCACTCTTAATTTATCTAATACAAATATTTATAGAAATTTCGGCAGCACAACGCTGCTTTTACAACATATCCCTAAAATGAGCGAACCGACCAGGCTGCCAAAACAACAACAAAACAACAGTCATAATAGGCTAGCCGACTAGGCTGCCACCAACCAACATCACGTGCACAAAGACATAATCAAAATAAGCAAGTCGGCAAGGCTGCCACTAGATAACAACATCAAAACCCAAAACAAGGTACAAACGTGCCAAAACCGAGACTAAGGGCTGTTGGCAGTGGCCCGATTTGGCCACTGTTTTTGTCCCTTTTTTAAATTTTTTTTGCTATTGATTATAGAAGAATAAATCTTGTAATGAAAATCGTGTAGGAATGATGGAGTAACATCATAGATTGTTGCATGTTGATTTGGAATTAAAAAGGGGTGAAGCTGGGCAAGAAAATAGCCAAAAACAGTGGGGAAATCGTTGGGTGCTGGCCACAGGTCAAGGTAAGATTTTTCAGATTTTTGGATAAGTTTTTGAGAATAAAAACACGTAAGGATGTTGGTCTAACATTGTAGAATGTTTGCATGTTGGTTTGAAGTTGAAACGACGACCATTTAGCGAAGAAAAGCTGACGAAACCGCGGGTATCGCGGTCAAGATGAGCTCGGCTAGGATCGCTTTTGGTAGTTTAATTGAGGTAAAAATTCTTCCCTTAAGTTACAATTGAAGTGCATGTTGTTGTAGTTGAAGTATTGGGTTATGGTCGATAATTGCATGTTGGAAATTGGAAGGAAAGCTTAATGTTAATGCACTTGTGATATGGAATTGTTGAATTAGAGAATTGTAATATGTTAGGGCTAACCTTTATGAAATTGTTGAGCACGATTGTCCCGCATAAAGGGTCGTTCTTGTTAGATTATAACATAAGTTATGAAATTGTAAATACGTTGCGATAATCGTCAATACATATTTTAAAAGAGGTTAAAAGTACAAATAAAGTAATATGTTGCAAACTAGAAGACTTGAACTCTTGTTGCCTTAATTGATAGACTTAAGGACTAAAGAGTGGAGCCTTAGAAAAAGAAATTGAAAATTTTGACTTATTAATTCTAAGGGGAAAATGGAAAAATGATAAATTATCTCGTAATTTTTTAAAGTGAACAAATAAAATGAATAATTATATTTTAGTATAATGAACAAGTAAAACTGAACGAAAGGAGTAATGATGAAAGCATTGTCTACCTTCCGGCGAAAACTTTTTGTGGGAAAGGTTAATTAATGACCAAAATTTACACTTGGTTTCCCCAATTAATGGAATACAAGTCTCACGACTCTTCAATTTGTAAATTAAACCTTAATGTAAGGCAAAATTCCAGGAAGTCCACGAGCTTTTCCTTACTTTAAGGTATATCCTCCAACCTAAGGGGCTGAAAACTCCTATAAATATACTATCTCATGATGTTCTTAAAATCGTCCAAGGGTAATAAGGCAAAGCAAACCAACCAGCACAAGGCAAAATATATCAATAAAAATATTAACCTTAGTGAAAATATGGAGGCAAAGAAACTTGTAACAATGTTTCTAATGTGCATGATTGTGTTCTCAGCTGTGCATGTTTCAAAGGCTCAATCATTCATGACCTGCTCCGAGGATTGTCGAAAGGATTGCGCTAGGAGGGGCCATGACTCCTATTACTGTGGGCTGGCATGTGATGCCGATTGTGGTGTTATGGCTATCAAAAGTATTTGTTTTTGATACATATTATTTGTCTTTTATAATTTTGGTGCATCTTCACGCATCTCTTAAAAAGATATTAATAATATTTATTTAAACTACCCTTATTACACCTTTCCCACAGACCCCACGCATAACGGGAGAATAGTATACCGAATTGCCCTTTTTACCCTTATTGCCCCCTTTTCTTCCAACTTTTTTGTTTTCTAATTATTTTTGTGTTCTATTTTACAGATAGTCTAAGGAAGGTCAAGGCTTGAACCGGACCAATGATGCAGGGTATCACCCCTAGTCGGAGATATGAAAAAATGAAGATGAAATACTGGAAATTTAATTAATTCATTCATTAATTTCTTTCACTACTGCCGTTGTAATGCTTCAAATTAATTTTTTTTTAAAAATATTTACTTTTATTAAATATCAGTGTCTTCCTTGAGTTCATTGCGCAAAAGTTCACCTCCTATATATGGGTGAAGAATGAGTATAAATGGAATAGGAATAAATACTTTTGCATCTCGTGGAGTATAAATAATACATTATTGATTTAAGATGCATGCTATAGCAAGAAGATGGATAGCCTAATATGTCATATATAAATTATTACTAAAAGAAGAAAACATAAGTGGTGCCTTGTCTAATTGGATAAGTATGATGTTATGTTATTTGCATTCAGAACAAGTACCATCTAGCATGGCTTACATCAAAAGATCATGATAGTGATGCTCGAGCCCTATACCAACCTTCTAATCGACTCTTACGATATTAGCCTCATATTCAGTAACAGTCATGGTGTCCTAACTCAATTGCTCGGACTAACATCTCATGCCATCTCGTCTTCTACAGTGGAATGAACCTATCCATAAACATGGCTGAAAACGGTAATTAATTTGCATCTCTGAATCGCCCATAAATTGAGTCTCAAATGCCTAAGAGTAATGAAATAACATAAAATTCCAATTTGTCCATTTATATATTGCCAGTGTTCCTTCTATGTGATTGCGAGAGGGCAGCGGGGATCACGAAGAGAAGTCTAATGAAGCCCTCATAGCGAACCCGACCATCCACCCGCAAACGGGATGGGTTCCCGGTTTCTTCAGCGCGATTGCACCCAGGCCTAGAACTGCATCTAGATATGTATGGTTTGGATTTATGTTTTTATTATCGAGTAATCAAATTGATACGTCTATTGGGTAGACGTTTTCTAGGTGCATGCACGACTCTTGAATTTAAGGCATACTTTTCTATTTTCTCAAAGTAAAAAAGCAATATGGACTATAAAATAAAATTTGTATTAGATAATAACATTAAATTGAGTTTAACAATTTTAAAAAACATTTTTTATTCTTTTAAAAATTTACCAACTGCCGATGGAGGTTTGAAGAAGCAGAAAAAATGAACAAAAGAAGGCTATAATGGAAGAATTAGCTTTAACCATATCCCAAAATATAAGGCATATTATAATTTTGACATACTATCACATTAAGATGGATATGTAACATGTCATGCATAAATAATTAAAGTTTATTAAGGTATATAGTAAATAGAAAGGGGTGATTAGCAAGGATGATTGCAAGCACAAAAGGGACCATCAAAACCGATCTGATCAATGCATTGGCCACCAGCTTGGGGTCCAAATTTTTGTTTGCAAAATGGTAAACATTTCGGCTCAACTCTGCCTTGATCGCACAATATTTCTGGATGTATTTGATAGCAGGTATTTGATTCAACTGATGGGATCATTATTTCAACTACATTAAATAAACAAGAAGGGTCAATAATGAATTTTGATGTTATTAGGTAACTACTATACACGATAATATTTAACATGTATTAAGTATTAGAATCGTAAAAAAAGTAAAGGTTTTCGATTACCAAACCATAGAGCAGCAACGAGAAGGACACAAGTGAAAAGCTTTGCCATTATTTTTTCTAGAGATATACTCCAAATGTAGTCTTAGATAGTGTGTTTGTGTTTCTATGCTCACTTTGAGTAATCAAGCTAATCAAGAGTGTCCTTTTATAGCTTGTAAAATAGCTAGAGAGTGAGATAATATCAAATTAATATGATTAGATTTTGAAAATTTAAAATATATAATTAGTTTCTAAAAGTTAATTTGTTTCCATAGTGATTATTGTCTTATTTCCAAATTCTAAATTGGCTTAAAAGTTAATTTGTTTCCATAGTTATTATTGTCTTATTTTCAAATTCTACATTGGCTTAGTTAGATTTTTCTAATTAATATGATTCTGACTATAACACACACATAATTACAAGAAAAATGGATAGTTTTTAAATACGAGGCCACAAAACTAGTTTTTTTGTGTAAATCTTCCAATTTAATCAATAACAAAAATAGACAAACAATACCACAATTTGTATCATAGCCAACAAATGATGTTCATTCCAAACATAAGTCTCAGCCACCAAAAAGTGATTATCTAAAACAGGAAAATTTGTATCATAGCCACTTTTAATTTGGTTAATTGAAATATAACCACAATTTAAAAATTAGTGCAACTTGAGCCAAACTTCCAAATCATTACTCCCCACTTCCTTATTTTATCTTCTACTAATTTTTTGACATGTGTGTTCATCAAATAGTATGTATGAGATGAATTATATTAAAATTGTAGTGTAATGAGTAACAAAAAAAATAAGTGGAAAAAAATACAAGTTGGAATCGATGAACTCTCCGCCTATTTGAATTGCTTCTTTGTTGAAAGACATATGATTAAATATTGTATGAACCTACAAAATTGAATATCCAAATTTAGTTAGGTAGTTAAATGTATAATGAGTTATATTTTGATAGTAATATATTTATATATTAAAAGATCTTGCTAAAAATATAACATATGATTAACTTTAAATTTGTCCTAAGAAACTTATGGATTGAAGAATTTTTAATGTTATCATAAAATACTTATATGGATTAGTTTCAGATTTCTAGCAGAAGATTTGACAAAATCAAGCACTATGCAATGAGTATGCGACATCGCAATTTCACATATGCGGTCGCATACTCTCGAGGAAATCAATCAGTGAGCTAAATGAAAAAGGTAGAAATACGACACAAAAACGGCATCACATACCTATTATGCGATCGCATACCTAAAGCTCAGACAAAATAATGAAATAGGACAAAAGATGAAAACGCGGTGACTCCTGAAGTATGGGATCACATTCTGAAGAATGTTGCACCGCATACACGCTGCATACAGAGCAGGGAGAAAGCCGGGCATGAGAATGCGACCACAAATTCATGATGCGATCGCATTCTGGTCGTACATAGAGACCCGTCAGCCACTTTGTCGCGCCCGTTTTTTATCTCGGGGTCTTAACGGTATCCGCAACATTGTTCTTTGGCGCGGTTCCCTGGATGGAGCAATAATGCTGATTTTGAGGAGTCGTCACCTAATTAGTTAAGTGAATTAGGACACTTGATTTATTGCAATAAAAATACTTCAATTAATCTTCATTTAATGGTCTGCGAAATTAATGAGATTTTGGATCAGAGTTATTTATTATCCTAAAAGGAAAGGGGTTAGACATCCTTTAAGATCCGCTAACTTGCGGTTATCCGTTCAAACCTATGTTAATTATATATTGGCTTTTATTCTACCTATTCTAGGCATTTTTCATAATTTACAATTAAAGTAAAATGATATACAGATTAATAAAACTAAAATTAAATGCGACATAAAATAAAACTCCGGAACATTCTTTTTGAAAGGCATCTCCGAATACCTGTATAAACACTTAGTAAAAGTATTAGTAATAGAATGAATAATTCTAAAGCAATGACAAGAGTTAATAAGTTAAGACCAAAAATAAAAACTCGTCTTTTATACACGGGAGGCCTTGAAAATCAGACGAAGATTCCTTCATCGGCCAATATTGTTAGAAACAATAAAATAAATAAAACCTTCAAATTCGCGCTAAAACAGTAATAGTTTTAAACACGGAGGGCTCAGATATATAAAAATAAAGTGGGACATCCTAAATAAGTCCGGCTGCGAAAATTCGCTCCGCCAGCGCATGTTGGTTATCCTGTGTAAGTAGAAGAAATCATCAGCGCCCAGAAAGCTTCATTTTATTTTATTTTCCGTCTTTGCAACTGTGGAGGCCTAAAAAATCGACGGATAACTTTTTCATTTGCCTTATATAGTATCTGTTTCTAAATCAGTAAAATAACAACAATGCAATATCTGTTCTTTTGGAAATAAGAAACTATTCCAATCAGTTTAAAAATAAAGGGCAAAATTGTCAAACTCAGTCCAACGACAGTAAAACAGCGAAAACAAGTCTAAAACATAGCCGAAAAACAACAAAGCAGTAGCCAACAAAATTGCCGGAAAAATAAGTCCGACGAACAGCCGGAAAACATCATAACAGTAGCCAACGAAATCGTCGGGTATCTTAGAACATCACCGGAGTTTTTCAAGAACTCCAGGCGAATGTAAAATCAGCGAAATCAGTCCAACAGAGACAGTAGATCGACAAAAAATAAAGCAACAAGGTCGTCGGAGTTCTTAAACTCCGGCTAGATCACAATAAAAAAATCAGTCCATAAATACCAAATCAGTCTAACAAATCACAAGATGAAGCCAACAACACAACAAAATAGGGAAAGGGGTCGGCGTCGCCTCGTCGGCGAAATGTCGGGGCGACGCCGCCATGTGGCGGTTCGATGGTGAGCAGTGGGTGTGACAGTTATGTATCAAAGTGGATTAGGGCGACGGTGACAGGAACAATGGGGTTCGCCGAAGCTCGAGGCTCTGACGACTGTTGTGAGCGATTCGATGACGGAAGATGAAGGGATAATGTGCGGCGTTGATGGTGGTAGTGTTGGTTCGCCGGAGGTGTGGGGTGTGAAGAAGAAAGGAGTGAAGGGAGAGAAATGAGGTGCGGCTGTGTGTGTGTTGAAGAAGAGAGGAGTGAAGGAGGGTGATATTAAGAGGGGTGCGGCTGGTGTTGTCTTTTTTAGAATAGGGAGGGAATAGTTTTATTTATAGTGTGGGATTAGGTTTAGGTTTAGTTTTGGGTTTTGGGGGGAAAAGATGAAAGGTGTACTAGGCCTCATTTTTTTGCCTCAGTTTGGGCTTCGGTTTTCGGCGGATTGGACTGATCCAGATTGTGCCTCGGACTGGAATGGTTTGACAAATATGCAAAACGGGTTTATTATTTAAAAGAAAAATTATTTAAAAAGGTACAAAATTATCAAAATAAAAATGCTGATACAATAATAATAAAATACAATATTTAAGAAATGTTTAATGCCTAATTAAAAATAAAAATGGGATGCCAATTAATTATTTAAAGAGATGCAAACATTAATAAAATAAAATGACAGTGTAATAATAATAGAAACATAATATTAACAAAGACGTCATGCTTAATTTAAAATAAAAAGATGCAATGCCATTTTGTGAAGAAATAAACATAGAATATTATGTAAACAATGCAAAAAATGATGATTAAAATGCGGTGTCCTAAAATGCTTAAAATTACAAAAAATGACTAAAAGATGGGTCAAAATTGGGTGTCAACAGTTTGTCCCTCTTTGATCGAAGACGATGAAAGAGTTTTCGGACAAAGACGTTGACTTGTAGCCAATTTTGTCCCCATCGTCAGAATTAAAATAAAGATCAAGAAAATGAATGGGCGAAAAGCAGATGCAGATTCAAAATTTTGTTCCAATGTCGAATTATGATGACACTGGGTCGTTGTGATGCCAAAATAAGAGGCAAAGCTGATGCAGATTTAAAATTAATCCCAGTGTCGAATTATGAGGACACTGGGTTGCTGCGATGCTAGAAAATTAAAGCAGGCAGACGCCAATTCAAAATTGTCCCAGTGTCGAATCATGATGACATTGGGCTGCTGTGATGCTGCAAAATTAAAGACAATGCCGATGCAGATTCAAAATTTGTCTCAGTGTCGAATTATAATTGACACTGGGTTACAGGTGATGTGGTGTTGTAAAAGACAAGGTGTTTGTTTCCTGAAATGTCTCTAGGATGTTTGTTCCCGAGGTCCAAATGCAAAAGGTGTTTGTAGATACTGATGGCGTCATTGCATGGACGCGATGTAGATGTTCGTCGTTGCATAGACGAAATATAGATGAAGCCATTGCATAGGCTTAAATAAAAATGCGTCGTTGCATAAACGCGATGCAGATGCTCGTCGTTGCATAGACGAAACATAGATGAAGTCGTTGCATACGCTTACATGAAATGGCGTCGTTGCATAGACGCGATGCAGATGCTCGTCGTTGCATAGACGAAACATGATGAAGTCGTTGCATAGTCTTAGAAGATATGACGTCGTTGCATGGACGCGATGCAGATGCTCGTCGTTGCATAGACGAAACATGATGAAGTCGTTGCATATAGAAGATATGGCGTTGTTGCATGAACGCGATGCAGATGTTCGTTATTGCATAGACGAAACATGATGAAGCCGTTGCATAGGCTTAGAAGATATGACGTCGTTGCATGGACGCGATGCAGATGTTCGTCGTTTCATAGACGAAACATAGATGAAGCCGTTGCATAGACTTACATGAGATGGCGTCGTTGCATAGACGCGATGCGGATGTTCGTCGTTGCATAGACGAAACATAGACGGCCGCCAGATAGGCCATACGAGATGACGTCGTTGCATAGACGCGATGCAGATGTTCATCGTTGCATGAACGAAACATAGATGAAGCCATTGCATGGACTTACATAAAATGACATCATTGCATAGACGCGATGCAGATGTTCGTCGTTGCATAGACGAAACATAGATGAAGTCGTTGCATAGGCTTACATAAAATGGCGTCGTTGCATAGACGCGATACAGATGTTCGTCGTTGCATAGATGAAACATAGATGAAGTCGTTGCATAGGCTTACATGAGATGACATCGTTGCATAGACGCGATGCAGATGTTCGTCGTTGCATAGACGAAACATAGATGAAGTCGTTGCATAGGCTTACATGAGATGGTGTCGTTGTATGAACGCGATGTAGATGCTCGTCGTTGCATGAACGAAACATAGATGAAGTTGTTGCATAGACTTACATGAAATGACGTCGTTGCATAGACGCGATGCAGATGCTCGGCATTGCATAGGCGAAACATAGATGAAGTCGTTGCATAGACTTACATAAAATGGCGTCGTTGCTTAGACGCGATGCAGATGCTCATCATTGCATAGACGAAACATAGATGAAGCTGTTGCATAGGCTTACATGAAATGTCGTCGTTGCATAAACGTGATGCAGATATTCGTCGTTGTATAGACGAAACATAGATGAAGTCGTTGCATAGACTTAAAATGAAATGATGTCATTGCATAGACACGATGCATATGTTCGCTGCCGTGATAGACGAAATATAGATGGCCATCATAAAGCCATACGATGACGTCGTTGCATAGACGCGATGCAGATGTTCGTCGTTGCATGAACAAAACATAGATGAAGTTGTTGCATGGGCTTACATGAAATGACATCGTTGCATAGACGCGATGCAGATGCTCGTCATTGCATAGACGAAACATAGATGAAACCGTTGCATAAACTTACATGAAATGTCGTTGTTGCATAGACGCGATGCAGATGCTCGCCGTTTCATAGACGAAACATAGATAAAACCGTTGCATAGGTGATCGGTGTATTTTATATACACTTTTTGAGTCATTTTTAGTTAGTATTTTACTCATTTTGTTTATGTTTAGTATAGTATTAGGGTCGTTTTCCTTTATTTTATGTCGCAGTGGTCAGAAATGGAGAAATGACGAAAAGAAGAGAAAATGAGCTTAATTGAGATGAAATTGCACACAAAAAGGGCCAAGAAATAAAGTCTAAGAAGTTCCGGGAATTATAGAGGAGTTCAGACGAAGTCCGGACGAAAAAAAGGGCAACGAGACGGACCGCGTAAAAACGTCACCGGAAAGCATGGCGCCCAATGTGCTGGAAGCTCAGAAAGTTGCAGGTTTTCAGGCGCCGCGGCGCCAGTCTGCAGGGCCGTGGCGCCGACGCGGGATTTATGAAGTCTGGGCCGAATTTGACATGTTTTCAGAATCCTAAAGGGATAACTTTTCCTACCTAAAGGGATAACTTTTCCTACCTTAAAACCCTTACCAAAAAGGATTCTAATAACTTTTCCTACCTACAAAATCCCTAACCCTTCACCAAAAGGATTCTTTGGTTATAAATACTCTACATCATTAGAAGAATAAACCATTCTCCATTCCACCATTCACCATTCTACATCCACCCATCCACCACTCCATCTTGTAAATATTCCACAACACAACCCTTGGATGCTAGAAGGCTTGGAGACTCGTTCTTGAGTATTTTTCTTTTCTTTCTTTTACTTTATTTCAGTTTTAATGTTGGATATTGAATTAGTTTTTGTCATGTCAATGGCTAGGAACTAATTCTTTTATAGGGCTTTCCATGTTAAATCACTAGAACCTTATATTATGAATTGATGCATGTTTATGGTTATTCTTCTTATTGTGAGATTTATCCAATAATTATTTTGAATGCTTGGTAATTAATTGACAACTAATTATCATTATATGATTTCTAATCAAACTTCGAAAGGAGGAGGTTGTGAATATGCTGTAAGTTGGGTAGACATATTTTGGATTGGGGATGAAAATACCTCAATTATTTATGTAGCGTTAATGAGAGGCTTAACAACCCTAATTTTACGCATGGTGCGTGACGGTTAACTAGGTTTTTGTGCTTAATCCTCCTATAGAGTTATCCTTATCACCGAAAGGTAGAAAGGTGCAATACTGGGGTTGAGTGTTTATATATCCTTAACGAGAATATAAAACGATTTCGTAAACCTGCTAGCTCCGAGAGAAGAAAACCATAATTCATTGCATTGATAAATAACATAAGCGGATAGTTGAGGAGACATGGAAGCCCTATTCCCATCACAACTGAAGTAAACCTATAGTTAATTAGCTTTTATAATTATTAGTTATAAACCACAAAATCAAATATCAATTACCAAATACATACCAAAAGATAGATAGTTGGTACTTGAACTCTAATCCTTGTGGACGATATTCGGTCTTACCAAGACTATATTACTTGTCACGATAACGTGCACTTGCGTTAAAGTGTGTGCATCTTTTCGCGCATCAATAGGCTTACATGAGATGTCGTCGTTGCATAGACGCGATACAGATGTTCATCATTGCATAGAAGAAATATAGATGAAGTCGTTGCATAGGCTTACATGAGATGGCGTCGTTGCATATACGTGATACAGATGTTCGTCGTTGCATGAACGAAACATAGATGAAGCCGTTGCATAGGCTTACTTGAAATGACGTCGTTGCATAGACGCGATGCAGATGCTCGTCATTGCATAGACGAAACATAGATAAAGTCGTTGCATAGGCTTACATGAAATTACGTCGTTACATAGACGCGATGCAGATGCTCGTCGTTGCATAGACGAAACATAGATGAAGTCGTTGCATAGGCTTACATGAAATTGCGTCGTTGCGTAGACGCGATGCAGATGCTCGTCGTTGCATAGACGAAATATAGATGAAGCCGTTGCATAGGCTTAAAATGAAATTGCGTCGTTGCATTGGCTTAAAATGAAATGGCGTCGTTGCATAGACACGATGCAAATGTTCGTCGTTGTATAGACGAAGCATAGATGAAGCCGTTGCATAGAGATAAGGTGCGGCGTTGATGGTGGTGGTGTTGGTTCGCCGGAGGTGTGGGGTGTGAAGAAGAGAGGTGTGAAGGGAGAGAAGTGAGGTGCGGATGTGTGTGTGTGTTGAAGAAGAGATGAGTGAAGAAAGGTGATGTTAAGAGGGGTGCGGCTGGTGTTGTCTTTTTTAGAATAGGGATGGAATAGTTTTATTTAGAGTGTGGGATTAGGTTTAGGTTTAGTTTTGGATTTTGGGGGGAAATATGAAAGGTGTACTGGGTCTCATTTTTGGGCCTCAGTTTGGGCTTCGGTTTTCGGCGGATTGGACTGATCCAGATTGTGCCTCGGACTGGACTGGTTTGACAAAAATACAAAACGGGTTATTATTTAAAAGAAAAATTATTTAAAAAGGTACAAAATTATCAAAATAAAAATGCCGATACAATAATAATAAGATATAATATTTAAGAAATGTTTAATGCCTAATTAAAAATAAAAACGGGATGCCAATTAATTATTTAAAGAGATGCAAACATTAATAAAATAAAATGAATGTGTAATAATAATAGAAACATAATATTAACAAAGACATCATGCTTAATTTAAAATAAAAAGATGCAATGCCATTTTGTGAAGAAATAAACATAGAATATTATGTAAATAACGCAAAAAATGATGATTAAAATACGGTGTCCTAAAATGCTTAAAATTGCAAGAAATGACTAAAAGATGGGTCAAAATTGGGTGTCAACACACTTATTGCCCCCTTTTCTTCCAACTTTTTGTTTTCTAATTATTTTTGTGTTCTATTTTACAGATAGTCTAAGAAAGCTCAAGCCTTGAACGGGACCAAGGATGCAGGGTATCACTCCTAGTCGGAGATATGAAAAAATGAAGATGAAATACTGGAAATTTAATTTCTTTAATTAATTCATTCATTAATTTCTTTCACTACTGCCGTTGTAATGCTTCAAATTAATTTTTTTTTAAAAATATTTACTTTTATTAAATATCAGTGTCTTCCTTGAGTTCATTGCGCAAAAGTTCACCTCCTATATATGGGTGAAGAATGAGTATAAATGGAATAGGAAGAAATACTTTTGCATCTCGTGGAGTATAAATAATACATTATTGATTTAAGATGCATGCTATAGCAAGAAGATGGATAGCTTAATATGTCATATATAAATTATTACTAAAAGAAGAAAACAAAGTGGTGCCTTGTCTAATTGGATAAGTATGATATTATGTTATTTGCATTCAGAACAAGTACCTTCTAGCATGTCTTACATCAAAAGATCATGATAGTGATGCTCGAGCTCTATACCAACCTTCTAATTGACTCAGACGATATTAACCTCATATTCAATAACAGTCATGGTGTCCTAACTCAATTGCTCGAACTAACATCTCATTCCATCTCGTCTTCTACAGTGGAATGAACCTATCAATAAACATGGCTGAAAATGCTAATTAATTTGCATCTCTGAATCGCCCACAAATCGAGTCTCAAATGCCTAAGAGTAATGAAATAACATAAAATTCCAATTTTTTCATTTATATATTGCCAATATTCCTTATATGTGATTGCGAGAGAGCATCGGGGATCACGAAGAGAAGTCTAATGAAGCCCTCATAGCGAACCCGACCATCCACCCGCAAACGGGATGGGTTCACGATTTCTTCAGCGCGATTGCACCCAGTCCTACAACTGCATCTAGATATGTATGGTTTGGATTTACGTTTTTATTATCGAGTAATCAAATTGATACGTCTATTGGGTAGACGTTTTCTAGGTGCATGCACGACTCTTGGATTTAAGGCATACTTTTCTATTTTCTCAAAGTAAAAGAGCAATATGGACTGTACAATAAATTTTGTATTAGATAATAACATTAAATTGAGTTTAACAATTTTAAAAAACATTTTTTTATTCATTTAAAAATTTACCAACTGCCGATGAAGATTGAAGAAGCGGAAAAAATGAACAAAAGAAGGCAAATGCTATAATGGAAGAATTAGCTTTAACCATATCCCAAAATATAAGGCATATTATAATTTTGACATACTATCACATGAAAATGGATATCTAACATGTCATGCAGAAATAATTAAAGTTTATTAAGGTATATAGTAAATAGAAATGGGTGATTAGCAAGGATGATTGCAAGCACAAAAGGGACCATCAAAACCGATCTGATCAATGCATTGGCCACCAGTTTGAGGTCCAAATTTTTTCTTGCAAAATGGTAAACATTTCGGCTCAACTCTGCCTTGATCGCACAATATTTCTGGATGTATTTGATAGCAGGTATTTGATTCAACTGATGAGATCATTGTTTCAACTACATTAAATAAACAAGAAGGGTCAACAATGATTTTTGATGTTATTAGGTAACTATTATACACGATAATATATTGTTAACCTACATACTGGCGTTTGAAATCAACTCTTACAGATTAAGCAAGATGAAGAAAGAAGGATTGGAAGATATGGTTTTCAGAGAAGAATAGAGAAGAGGACCATTTATTTCTGGAAAAAAACTGAATGAATGTCAAAATATCTACAATGTATCGGTACATACATTTTACAAAATAATAAATGTAAAAAGACCATTCTACCCTTTAATGTAAAAAGACCATTCTACCCTTTAATATCTAATACTTTCACATCCCCCCGCAAGATAGGAGATATGAAAATGTCTTTCATTCCTAGCTTGTACAACAAATATGTATGTTGAACAGTAGTGAGAGCCTTTGTAAGCAAGTTTGCTAGTTGTTCAGTCGATGGAAGATGAGAAATCTGGACAAGACCTCCCTTGATATTCTCCCGGATGAAATGACAATCGATGTCGATATGTTTGGTGCGTTCATGAAACACAGGGTTAGCTGCAATCTGCATTGCAGACCTACTATCAGAGAACACAGAAATAGGCGAAGGAATGGAAATGTTCAGCTCCCGAAGCAACCCAGTCATCCATACCACTTCAGCTACTGCAGCAGCCAGTGCCCTGTATTCAGCCTCAGCTGAGCTTCTGGATATGGTAGTCTGTTTCTTAGATTTCCATGACACAGGTGACTCACTGATCGGTGTATTTTATATACACCTTTTGAGTCAGTTTTAGTTAGTCTTTTGCCCCGTTTTGCACATATAAGTGTCGTATTAGGACAATTTTTCTTTCTTTTGAGTCAAAGTGGTTAAAATGGCCAAATGGCGGAAAAGGAGCTAAAAGAGGGCAAAAGAGGAGATGCCAGAGCTAAAAACAAAGAAAGTGGCGAACGAGGCTGAAACCTGCAGTAGCGCCCTCCTGATCGAAGCGAGGGCGCGGCGCCCACTATCCGAGAGGCTGCGAAGACTTCGGCGCGCGGCGCTCATGTCGGCCAGTGCAGGCGCGACGCCTAAACATCCGAGAAGCTACAAAATTTGCGGCCAGCGTGGCTACTCGAACAGAGATCGTGGCCGCGACGCCAAATCATCCGCCGGATTGCAGAATTTCCGACGCCGCGGCGCCTGTCTGCAGAGCCGCGGCGCCGACGCGGAAAAATAAGGTTTTCAGACGGATTTTGGGCAGGCCTGCTGGGAAAAGTTGAGGCGGTTTGCAGCCTATAAAAGGAGAACCCTAGGCGTTTTAAGGGTTCCTTCTTGCACAACACAAGGCTTTCTTGCTTGGAGATTGAGACCATAGTTTAGTAAATTTCTTTTCCTTTTCTTGTTTTTATTTGGTTTATGAAGAACATGGAATTAGTTCTTGTCATGTCAATGGCTAGGAACTAATTCCTCTATAACTTTCCATGTTGAATCTCTAGAAACTTATGTTATGATTTAATGACGCTTATGGTTATTCTTCTTGTTGAGATCTATCCAATAATTGAATTGAATGCTTGGTAGTTAATTGACAACTAATTATCACTATATGATTTCTAATCAGACTCCGAAAGGAGGGGATTGTGAATATGTTGTAAGTTGGGTAGACATTCTTGGATTGGGGATGAAAATACCTCAATTATTTATGTAGCGTTAACGCGAGGCTTCACACCCCTAATTTTACGCATTGTGCGTGACAGGTCACTAGGTGCTTCTTCTTAATCCTCCTATAGAGTTATCCTTATCACCGAAAGGTAGGTAAGGTGCAATACTGGGGTTGAGTGTTTATATAACCCTAACGGGAGTATAAAACGATTTAGTGAACCTGCTTTCTCCAAAAGAAGAAGACCATAAGTTATTGCATTAATAAGTAATATAAGCGGATAGTGAGGAAACGTGGAAGCCCTATTCTCATCACAACTGAAGTAAACTCAATAGTTAAATTAGTCTTTATAATTCATAGTTATAAACCACAAACTCAAATATCAATTTGCCAAATAGATACCAAAGAATAGGTAGTTGGTACTTGAACCCTAATCCTTGTGGACGATATTCGGTCTTGCTAAGACTATATTACTTGTCACGATAACGTGCACTTGCGTTTAAGTGTGTGCATCTTACCGCGCATCAAGTTTTTGGCGCCGTTGCCGGGGATTAGGCATAGTTCAATATCAAATTTATCTATTTTTAATTTCTAATTTGGTTTTTATTTTTATTTCTGTACATTGTTTATTTTATTTTATTTTCTTTTGTACAAACAAGTGTGCCGTGATTCGTTGTTGGTTTTGGTTCATCTCAGGAATCCCTTAGATATGGATTTTTACTGCCAATATGATAGAGATCCAACCATAGAGGAAGAGAGGGAGGAATTACGAGAAGCTATACTCAGTTTCACGAGGTACCAAAATCAGTTCATGGACGAAACGAGATTGGCCCTGAAGAAGTTGGAAACGCAAATAGCAGAGCTCGCGATCATATTCAACAGCGAACAACAAATTGAGGAGCCTGAACCACACCCAACTATTGAGGAATCTGGTGAGGTAGTTGGTGTAGAGAAGGAAAAGATTGCAGAAATACAATTATTCACCTTCTTGGATTCTGTGGAAATTCTTTTTCTTGCACCTATTACAGAAGAAACACCACCAGTGATAGCTGCTGATCCCCAATTAGGAAGTCCACACCATCAAGGGTACCCCCTAGAGTTGAGAGATGTAGAGAAGTTCACGGATTCCTACATTATAGAAAGCCTAAAAGACAAGACTGTCTTATGTACTTGGGGGATAATTGTATTTTTAAGGCTCTTGTTTGAACAAATGGTTGTAGGGAAATTGAGACCTACAGCAATAAATCTGCGGATTGCAAGCGGTTCGCAGAAGGATCCAATGGGCACTCGTACCGGTTAATTGCGTCCGGCTAAAAGACGTTAAAGACAGCGCTTGTTGGGAGGCAACCCAACATTTTTCAATTATGTTATTTTAATTTCTGTCTTTAGTTTATTTTATTTTCTCCTAGAACAGTCTCACGGTCTTTGGGTCTTGTGCTTGTCTTTGTGATTGTGATGCAGGCCAATAAATCAAGGCGAAAAACTAAAGAAAAGTCGATTTCGAAAAAGCGGGTAGCGCCTGGGAGGCAGCGGCGCGAAAGAATCGGAGCGCTGAAGTTTAAGCGCGCATGCGAGCGAAGCGAGCGGCGAAATCGAAAATATGCCAAGTTTAGGCGCGCGGCTAAAAGCGGCGCGCACTGCCGAAATCCAGAAACTTAAAACGCCCAGAAATCAGATTTTCCCCAATTTCAATTTCAAAAACCTAACCCTTCTTCTCCAAAAACACACGAAAATCCAAAAATTTGGCCACAAATCCTCCACAAATCCAACCCAACCACAACCAAAACTCTTAAATTCCTAAAAACCCTTAGCTATCTCAAACAACAAAGCTCCATTCCATAGCCTCAAACCACCATTTGAAACAAGAACAGCTTGAATCTTCTCATAAAAAGGTAATATTTTTCTGTTCTTGAGTTCTTTACTGAAGTCACAGGAGGTAGTAGTTGAAAGAGTATTGTAGTTGTGAAGTAGTTTGGGTGCTAAAAAAGTTGATTGTGAAGTTTGGAGAAAGAGTAAAAAAAAAAAGTGTGGGTATTGGGTAGAAAAGTTGAAGTTTGGGGGTGTTGTGTTAGCTGCTAGTTGTTGATTGTATTGGAAAACATTTGTGCCACTAAATTGAAAGCTGCAGAAATTGTTTTAAAAATGTCCATCAGAAAAAGAAGAGCCTCCACATCCACCCCAACCCCACAATACGATGAAAATAGGTTTGTGAGCTACCAAGCCTTCCAAAGATACAAAAAGCTTGATACCAGACCCGTAATACCAGAAAGGGAATGGACTACCAGAGGGAGTCATATGGGGAGGAAGATGTTTATGAGCCCATCCGGGCTATGATTGAGTTAAGGGGGTGGAGGAGATTTGTAAATCCGGAGAAAATAGCACCAATGAACACAACAATGGTGCGTGAATTTTATGCGAACTTTTCGGAGAATGTGGAAAGGGGATGCTTTGTGAGGGGTAGATATATACCTGTGACGGCAGAAGCAATAAATATGGCCCTAAAGACAGTTGATGTCGAAGAAAGCAGTGATTGGAATCACTTTAGAACGTGGTCTAGAAGCACCGACCGCATCGACTGGAATGACGTTGCAGACACCGTGAGCTACCATGGGGCTGTTTTTGATATGGCAAGGAATGGGTCAAGAGCACTGAGCAGGTGCCAATTCAACAAAGCAGCCAAAGGTTGGCTATATTTCATCAGCGCCCGCATGATTCCATCCACGCACTTCACCAGAGTGCCAGAAGACAGGATTAAGCTAATATATGGAATCATGACGGGAAAAACGATTGATGTGGGAAAAGAGATAGTGCAGAGCATTGCAGAAATCAGCAGACTGGTGACAACAGGTGGATTGGGACATGGCTCACTTATCACGAATTTGTGCAACATGAATGCAGTCCGAACTCCCAACCCTACCCACTGATACTCATGAGAGAAACCAACTGCCGGTGTCCTGTGGGATAGTGCACTCTTTCCTGCACTCCAAGCCCCAAAGACGGGACGGAGAGTACAACCAGCAGCAGCAGCAGCAGCAGAGGCCGCAATGAACGAAGATGAGCCTGAAATAGGGGCTCAATATGAGGCAGGACCTAGCCACCGGCCAACCACAGAAGCAGAACCTTCAATGCCCACGATGGAGCAATTGTTTCAGAATCAGATGAGGATGATGCAGAGTTTGGACACAGTGATACAAGGACAGCAAGAAACGAGGCAACAAATCAACGAGTTGAGTTCCTTGTTCAGTCAGTGGTCCATGTATTATCCCATGCCACCGCCACCACCACCATTTTAGCCAAAGTCTGTAAGTGTCTTATTTCTTTTATTGTCTTTGAGTCTACATACATTGGGGACAATGTGTGATTTAAGTTTGGGGGTGTTTTATTTGTGTCTTATTTCCTTTGTGTCATGTTATGTTTTATTTAAGTCTTTTTGATTGTTTTATGTTTATTTTGAGTCACCAAAATTTTTTCTTTTTGAGTCATAATTGCCTGTCAAAGATCATGTATGTTGTAGTTACTAGAAACATCTAGTGAAGTAAGGTGGAATAATGTAACGGAATTGAAGCAACTATCTAAACACCTAAGTTAGATATGCCAAAAACTCACAGAATCTGTCTATTTGGAGTTTCTTGCTTGAATTGTGCATGCTAAATGATGAATACTTATGTGTTATGATTGCTTGCTATTTGAGGCGAAATAGTTAGGATATGCATGTTAGGGAGATGACTCAGACATTTCTTTGATAGCTAATTCTTACCATTCTTTTCTATCCCAGACTTTAAAAGTATCCCTAGTCAGCCCCATTGAGCCTGAAAAATTAAAACTTCTTCTTTGACGCCCCATATTCCCAGAAATTGTGCCATAAGTAAAAATATGAAATAGTGGAATACATTGTGTTAAAAAAGAGACTAAAAAGAGTGAATAAGTCTGTTGCACCCCAAATAAGAAATAGGCAAAAGCCTAAGTTTGGGGGTGTTTGTCATTATTATATACTTCACTCTCCCAAAACAAAAGAGGGAAAAGATAGAATCGAAGGAAAGAACAAAAAGAAAAGGGAAATACTGAAAAGCTAAAGAGCTTATGGTACACGAAATGAGCCTAAAATGCCTATTTTTACCTACCTATACCTAAGCCTACATTACAACCCTTAAAGTCCTGAAGATCTCTTTTATGCATATCCAGAATTAGTGGAGAATAGCAAGTAAGCATGACATAGGATTTTTGAATTTATATGCATGATTTAGTATATTGACTTCCATTAAAGCATGATAAATATGAGTTTGCGAAATATCTAGCTCAATGTGTTTAGTGTGCTGAAAAACTTCATGCTACATGTTCCTGCATATTATTCTGCTAACCTTCATGTTTTTCTAGATAGAACTAATGCAGCAAAAGTGATCAATGTCAGTGAGTCTTTTATTTTTCGTTCTTTGAGTCTTTTATTTTATTTCTTTCTATCTTTGCTCGAGGGCGAGCAAAGGTTAAGTTTGAGGTATTTGATCGGTGTATTTTATATACACCTTTTGAGTCAGTTTTAGTTAGTCTTTTGTCCCGTTTTGCACATATAAGTGTCGTATTAGGACAGTTTTTCTTTCTTTTGAGTCAAAGTGGTTAAAATGGCCAAATGGCGGAAAAGGAGCTAAAAGAGGGCAAAAGAGGAGATGCCAGAGCTAAAAACAGAGAAAGTGGCGAACGAGGCTGAAACCTGCAGCGCCGCGGCCTCCTCTGATCGAAGCGGGGCGCGGCGCCACTATCGAGAGAGGCTGCGAAGACTTCGGCGCGCGGCGCCATGTCGGCAGTGCAGGCGCGACGCCTAAACATCCGGAAGCTCTGAAGTTGCGGCCATGGCGGCTCCTCGAACAGCAAAAATCAGGGCCGCGGCGCCAAATCATCCGACGGATTGCAGAATTTCCGGCGCCGCGGCGCCTGTCTGCAGCGCCGCGGCGCCGACGCGGAAAAATAAGGTTTTCAGACGGATTTTGGGCCAGGCCTGCAGGGAAAAGTTGAGGCGGTTTTCAGCCTATAAAAGGAGAACCCTAGGCAGTTTTTAAGGGTTCCCCTTCTTGCACAACACAAGACTTTCTTGCTTGGAGATTGGAGACCATAGTTTAGTAAAAAAAAATTCCTTTTCTTGTTTTTATTTCAGTTTTATGAAGAACATGGAATTAGTTCTTGTCATGTCAATGGCTAGGAACTAATTCCTCTATAGGGTTTTTCATGTTGAATCTCTAGAAACTTATGTTATGATTTAATGCATGCTTATGGTTATTCTTCTTCTTGTTGAGATCTATCCAATAATTGAATTGAATGCTTGGTAGTTAATTGACAACTAATTTTCACTATATGATTTCTTATCAGACTCCGAAAGGAGGGGATTGTGAATATGCTGTAAGTTGGGTAGACATTCTTGGATTAGGGATGAAAATACCTCAATTATTTATGTAGCGTTAACGAGAGGCTTAACAACCCTAATTTTACGCATTGTGCATGACGGTTAACTAGGTTCTTATTCTTAATCCTCCTATAGAGTTATCCTTATCACCGAAAGGTAGGTAAGGTGCAATACTGGGGTTGAGTGTTTATATAACCCTAACGGGAGTATAAAACGATTTAGTGAACCTGCTTTCTCCAAAAGAAGAAGACCATAAGTTATTGCATTAATAAGTAACATAAGCGGATAGTGAGGAAACGTGGAAGCCCTATTCTCATCACAACTGAAGTAAACTCAATAGTTAAATTAGTCTTTATAATTCATAGTTATAAACCACAAACTCAAATATCAATTTGCCAAATAGATACCAAAGAATATGTAGTTGGTACTTGAACCCTAATCCTTGTGGACGATATTCGGTCTTGCTAAGACTATATTACTTGTCACGATAACGTGCACTTGCGTTTAAGTGTGTGCATCTTACCGCGCACCACTCACCAAACATCACCAAGTAACCAGTGACAGATCATCTAGTGTTTACACAAGACCCCCAGTCAGCATCACAATATACTTGAAGTTGAGGTGTACTGGAGCTGTTAAGTAAAATCCCAGATCTTTGAGCCCTTTTGATGTACTTGACCAATCTCATCCCAGCCTCAAAGTGTGAATTCTTAGGTTGTTGCATGAATTGACTCAAATGTTGTACAGCAAAAGCGATATCAGGTCTAGTATTGGTTAGATATAGCAGCCTACCAATGAGTCTCTTATACAAGCTTGGATCAGGTAGCAAATGGTCTGGTGAATCTGTGGACTGAGTTGGTGTGTTCTGTGACATTTGTTGAGCAGTAAGCAAATTATCAAGGTCAACTGTTGTAAGTTTCTGATTTAACTCCATAGGGGAGGTTACAGGCTTGGCACCTGACAAGCCTAAATCAGAGATGAGTTCTAAGGCATATTTCCTTTGGTTCATCACAATACCTTGGGAACTCCTCGCAAACTCTATGACCAGAAAGTATTTTAGTTCCCCCAAATCTTTAATCTTGAAGGCATTCTGTAAAACCTTCTTGGTAGATTGGATAAGTATCCGATCATTGCCAGTAATCAGCAGATCATCAATATAGACTAGAACCACCACTAGCTTGTCACCTTGTTGTTTGGTAAACAGAGAATTGTCCAACTGACTTTGATGAAATCCAGAATGAATCAGAGCTGATGTCAACTTAATGTTCTATTGCCTAGATGCTTGTTTTAGGCCATATAGGGACTTGATTAGCCTGCACACCTTGTTCTGACCTTTGTTGCTATGGAAGCCATCTGGTAGCTTCATGAAAACCTCTTCATATAAATCTCCTTGAAGAAAAGCATTGTAGACATCCATTTGATAAATGATCCATTTCTTGGCAATGCAGCGACAGCTACAGACCTCACAGTAGTCATCCTTACCACTGGAGAAAAAGTTTCATGATAATCTAAACCTTCCTTTTGATTATAGCCTTTTGCAACCAGTCTAGCCTTGTATCTCTCAACTTCCCTTGTGGCTTTATATTTGATCTTATAAACCCACTTGCAACCAATGGCCTTCTTGCCTTCTGGAAGCTCCACAAGTTCCCATGTTTTATTATCCTACAATGCTTGTATTTCTGCCTTCATTGCATCAACCCATATTTTATCCTTGACTACATCTGTATAGTTGTATGGCTCAATCTCTGCACATGTCTGAGCAATAAATGTCTGATATGTAGGTGACACTCCTCCATAATCCATACCATATGATATTGAGTAAAGGCAACTGGTGGATCCTTGCTGAGTTACATAGTCCTTATGCCAGATGGGAGGTCTACCAGTTCTGGTAGATCTTCTAGCATTAGAATTATTCGTTTGAGTGACTTGACCTACTGGTGTATCATCATGTCCAAAGATCGCCAAGTTGTGCATCACCGTCATCAGACGCGAATGAAATCGTCTTTGGGGAGATCTTGTTGGCTGAGAGAAAACCAGATCATCATAACAAAAATGGTCATGTGTTTGAATAGAAATATCCATGTCACCTTGATGCGCGAAAAGATGCACACACTTAAACGCAAGTGCACGTTATCGTGACAAGTAGTATAGTCTTGATAAGACCGAATATCGTCCTCAAGGATTAGGGTTCAAGTACCAACTATCTATTTTCTAGTATCTATTTGGCGAATTGATAATTGATTGGTTGTTTATAACTAATAATTATGAAAGCTATTTAAATATAAAGATTTACTTCAGTGGTGATGAGAATAGGGCTTCCATGTATCCTCACTATCCGCTTATGCTACTTACTAATGCATTAACTTATGGTATTCTTCTTTTGGAGAAAGCAGGTTTACGAAATCGTTTTATACTCCCGTTAGGGTTATATAAACACTCAACGAAGATCGCACCTTACCTACCTTTCGGTGATAAGGATAACTTTAAAGGAGGATTAAGAACAAAAACCTAGTTGACCGTCACGCACAATGCGCAAAATTAGGGTTGTTAAGCCTCTCATCAACGCTACATAAATAATTGAGGTATTTTCATCCTCAATCCAAGAATGTCTACCCAACTTACAGCATATTCACAATCCCTTTCAAATCGATTAGAAATCATATAGTGATAATTAGTTGTCAATTAATTACCAAGAATTCAACTCAATTATTGGATAGATCTCACAATAAGAAAAATAACCATAAGCATGCATTAATTTATAACATAAGTTTCTAGCAATTCAACATGGAAAGCCCTAAAAAAGAATTAGTTCCTAGCCATTGACATGACAAGAACTAATTCAATATCCAACATCAAAACTGAAATAAAGTAAAAGAAAGAAAAGAAAATTACTAAGAATGAGTCTCCAAGCCGAGCATCCAAGGATTGTGTTGTGGAATATTTACAAGGTGGATTGGTGGAAGGATGGATGTAGAATGGTGAATGGTAGAATGGAGAATGAATTCTTCTAAGGGTGTAGAGACTATTTATAGAGCAAGAATCCTTTAGGTGAAGGGTTAAGGATTTGTGTAGGTAGGAAAAGTTATTAGAATCCTTTTAGGTAAGGGTTTTTAGGTAGGAAAAGGTTTCCCTTTAGGTAGGAAAAGTTATCCCTTTAGGAAGGAAAAGTTATCCCTTTAGGATTCTGAAACATGTCAAATTCGGCCCAGCACCTCATAATTCCCACGTCGGCGCGGCCAGAAGCCCAGGCGCGCGTGAAGATCAGCAACTTTCGGACTTTCAGCATATTGGGCGCCGCGGCTCTGTTCACTGGCAGCCATGGCGGTGACGCGTTTTCGCGATTCCGTTTGCCGTCCTTTTTTCGTCCGGACTTCGTCTGATCTCCTCTCTAATTTCCAGAACTTCTTAGACTTTATTTCTTGGCCCTTTTAGTGTGCAATTCCATCTCTTTTATGCTCATTTCATCTCCTTTTCGTCATTTCTCCATTTTTGACCGCTGTGACACAAAAGAAAGGAAAACGACCCTAATACTGTACTAAACATAAATGAAATGAGTAAAATACTAACTAAAAATGACTCAAAAAGTGTATATAAAATACACCGATCAAATACCCCCAAACTTAACCTTTGTTCGCCCTCGAGCAAAGATAGAAAGAAATAAAATAAAAGACTCAAGAAACGAAAAAAATAAAAGACTCACTGACATTGATCACTTTTGCTGCATTTAGTGTTATCTAGAAAAACATGAAGGTTAGCAGAATAATATGCAGGAACATGTAGCATGAAATTTTTCAGCACACTAAACACATTGAGCTAGATATTTCGCAAACTTATTTTTATCATGCTTTAATGGAAGTCAATATACTAAATCATGCATATAAATTCAAAAATCCTATGGCATTCTTACTTGCTATTCTCCACTAATCCTGGATATGCATAAAAGAGATCTTCAGGACTTTAAGGGTTGTAATGTAGGCTTAGGTATAGGTAGGTAAAAATAGGCATTTTAGGCTCATTCTGTGTACCATAAGCTCTTTAGCTTTTCCATTTTTCCCTTTTTCTTTTGGTTCTTTTCTTCACTTCAATTCTATCTTTTCCCTCTTTTGTTTTGGGAGAGTGAGAATATTATAATAACAAGCACCCCCAAACTTAGGCTTTTGCCTATTTCTTATTACTTTTCTTTTTATTGGGGTGCAACAGGCTCATTCACTCCTTTTGTCTCTTTTTTAACACAATTTATTCCCCTACTTCACATTTTTACTTATGGCACAATTTGTGGGAATATAGGGTGTAAAAGAAGAAGTTTTAATTTTTTTTTGGCTCAATGGGGCTGACTAGGGATACTTTTAAAGTCCGGGATAGAAAAGAGTGGTAAGAATTGGCTATCAAAGAAATGCCTGAGTCATCTCCCTAGCATGCATATCCTAACTATTTCGCCTCAAATAGCAAGCAATCATAACACATAAGTTTTCATTATTTAGCATGCACAATTCAAGTAAGAAACTCCAAATAGACAGATTTTGTGAGTTTTTGGCATATCTAACCTAGGTGTTTAGATAGTTGCTTTAATTCCATTACATTGTTCCACCTTCTTCACTAGGTGTTTCTAGCAACTACAGCATACATGATCTGTGACAGGCAATTATGACTCAAAAAGAAAAAAAAAATTGTGACTCAAAACTACATAAAAACAATAAAAAGACTTATAAAACACAAATAGAACACCCCCCCAAACTTAAATCACACATTGTCCCCAATGTGTGCAAGACTCAAAGAAAATAAAAGAAAAAGGACAACTTACTGACACAACACAGCGGTCATAACGGAGGTCTAGGAGGAAAAATTCTGGAATTTGTACGGAAATATGGCTCTCTGAAGTTCGGCGCCATGCCTCGAGATTCAGCGCCGCTGCTAATCTTGTGGCCTCTGGAGTTCCGCGCCATGCTCGATTCTCTTATGCGCGATGGCGGCTTTTCCTTTTTTTTCAGCGTTTTGCTCCTTTTTCCTTCGGTTTTTAGCCTTCAGTCCACCTGTTATCCAACAACACAAAACAAGAACCCAAGACCGTGAGACTGTTCAAGACAAAATAAAATAAAATAAAGACAGAAATTAAAATAACATAATTAAAAACATTGGGTTGCCTCCCAACAAGCGTTGTCTTTAACGTCTTTTAGCCGGACGCAATTAACCTTTCCGAGTGCCCATTGGATCCTTCTGCGAACTGTTTGCAATCCGCAGAGTTATTGTTGCAGGTCCCACTTCAACTACAACAATTGCTTCAAACAAGGGCCTCAAATATACGATTATCCCCCAAGTACACAAGACATGCTTGTCTTTTAGGCTCTCTCTAGTGTAGGGATCAGTGATATTCCCAACATCTCTCAACTCTAGGGGGTGCCCTTGATGGTATGGACTTTCTGTTTGGGGGTCAACATTGACAGCTGGTGGTGTTTCTTCTGCAATAGGTACAAGAAAGAGATTTTCCAAGGAATCCAAGAAGGTGAATAATTGGATTTCAGCAATCTTTTCCTTCTTTGCACCAACTATCTCGCCGGATTCCTCAATAGCTGGTGTTTCAGGCTCCTCAATTTGCTTGCCACCTCCCACAGGCGCAGATTGCTTTTCTTGCGTTTCGCTGTTCAAGATGACCGCGAGTTCTTTTATTTGCGTTTCCAGCTTTCTGAAGGACTCCCTTGTCTCAGCTATAAACTGAGCCTGGCTCTTGGCGAACATAATTATGTCTGCCTGTAACTCATTTCGATCTTCCTCTGACATCTGTGGGTTAAGCTGCTGTTGATGACTCCACTGTCTCTGATAGTAGTAGTCCATGTGTCCTGATTTTATTATATATATATATATATATATTTTTTTTTCGTTTTTTTTTTTTCGAATTTAACCTACAAAATAAGAAAGCAACAAAAGGTGATAAAACGATGCTCGCAGAACAAGTTAGAAACTTGTTCTTGGAGCAGAAAAAACAAATAAAAATAAAAACAGAAATAAAACCAAATTAGAAATTAAAAATAGATAAATTTGATATTGAACTATGCCTAATCCCCGGCAACGGCGCCAAAAACTTGATGCGCGAAAAGATGCACACACTTAAACGCAAGTGCACGTTATCGTGACAAGTAGTATAGTCTTGATAAGACCGAATATCGTCCTCAAGGATTAGGGTTCAAGTACCAACTATCTATTTTCTAGTATCTATTTGGCGAATTGATAATTGATTGGTTGTTTATAACTAATAATTATGAAAGCTATTTAAATATAAAGATTTACTTCAGTGGTGATGAGAATAGGGTTTCCATGTATCCTCACTATCCGCTTATGCTACTTACTAATGCATTAACTTATGATATTCTTCTTTTGGAGAAAGCAGGTTTACGAAATCGTTTTATACTCCCGTTAGGGTTATATAAACACTCAACCCCAGTATCGCACCTTACCTACCTTTCGGTGATAAGGATAACTTTATAGGAGGATTAAGAACAAAAACCTAGTTGACCGTCACGCACAATGCGCAAAATTAGGGTTGTTAAGCCTCTCATCAACGCTACATAAATAATTGAGGTATTTTCATCCCCAGTCCAAGAATGTCTACCCAACTTACAGCATATTCACAATCCCCCCCTTTCGAAATCTGATTAGAAATCATATAGTGATAATTAGTTGTCAATTAATTACCAAGAATTCAACTCAATTATTGGATAGATCTCACAATAAGAAAAATAACCATAAGCATGCATTAATTTATAACATAAGTTTCTAGCAATTCAACATGGAAAGCCCTAAAAGAGAATTAGTTCCTAGTCATTGACATGACAAGAACTAATTCAATATCCAACATCAAAACTGAAATAAAGTAAAAGAAAGAAAAGAAAATTACTAAGAATGAGTCTCCAAGCCAAGCATCCAAGGATTGTGTTGTGGAATATTTACAAGGTGGATTGGTGGAAGGATGGATGTAGAATGGTGAATGGTAGAATGGAGAATGAATTCTTCTAAGGGTGTAGAGACTATTTATAGAGCAAGAATCCTTTAGGTGAAGGGTTAAAGATTTGTGTAGGTAGGAAAAGTTATTAAAATCCTTTTAGGTAAGGGTTTTTAGGTAGGAAAAGGTTTCCCTTTAGGTAGGAAAAGTTATCCCTTTAGGAAGGAAAAATTATCCCTTTAGGATTCTGAAACATGTCAAATTCGGCCCAGCACTTCATAATTCCCGCGTCGGCGCCATGCCCATCGGCGCCATACTGAAGATCAGCCACTTTGGGACTTTCAGCATATTGGGCGCCACGCTGGCACTGCATGGCGCCGGTGACATTTTTCTGGCAGATTCCGTTTCGTCGTCCTTTTTTCGTCCGGACTTCGTCTGATCTCCTCTCTAATTTCCAGAACTTCTTAGACTTTATTTCTTGGCCCTTTTAGTGTGCAATTCCATCTCTTTTATGCTCATTTCATCTCCTTTTCGTCATTTCTCCATTTTTGACCGCTGTGACACAAAAGAAAGGAAAACGACCCTAATACTGTACTAAACATAAATGAAATGAGTAAAATACTAACTAAAAATGACTCAAAAAGTGTATATAAAATACACCGATCACACCTGTACTGTCTCTGAATGGAAAGATTGTTTCCATGAAAATAACATCCCTGCACATGAAGATTAGTTGTTTATCCAGATCATAAAGTTTGTACCCTTTTGTGTACTCCCATATCCTAGAAGCACAGATCTTGTAGCCCTATGACTGAACTTGTCCTGTCTAGGCAAGGTAGTAGCAAAACATAAACAACCTACTACCCTCAAATGTGAGAGTGAAGGGCATTTGTTATACAATAATTCATAAGGTGACTTATTCCCTAAGATAGTAGATGGGATTCTATTTGGGATGTATGCTGCTACTTTCACACAGTAACTCCAAAATACATTTGGTATACTTCCCTGAATTTTAATGGCCCTGGCAGTTTCTAACAGATGTCTATGCTTTCTTTATACCACCCCATTTTGTTGAGGTGTATAAGGACAAGAACTCTCATGTATCACACCATGTTGTTGGAACAAATTTTTACATTGTTGGTTAAAGAATTCAGTACCATTGTCTGACCTTATCTTTTTTATTTTCACATCAAACTGAGTATGTATTTCAGTGAAGAAATGCCTATGCAGTGTGCTCACATCTGTCTTAAGCCTCATTAAGAAAATTCAAGTCCATCTAGAGAAGTCATCGACAATAGTCAAAAAGTATCTCATTCCATTATACGTATCAACTTTATATGGCCCTCATACATCCATGTGTAACATTTGAAAAGGTCCTGAAGCTCTATTTGAACTAACAGGGAATGGTTTTCTACACTGTCTAGCCATAGGGCACACTTCACAGTTATTAAAAGTAAAAGATGAATCAGAAAACATTGGAATCCTCTTCATAACAGCAATGGGAACATGACACAGCCTTTGGTTCCAAGTACTTGCATCCACTGGTTGTATGGCTGTCAGGCACTTGCTCAGCAATCCTTCTTTATTTTGTATGCCTACTGTCAGCACATATAAACCATCCTCCTCATTCTCAATCCCCCTCACCTTCCCAGATGAGAGATCCTGAAATACACAGTAGTGGGGAAAGAATGATACACTGCAATGTAATTCTCTTGTCACCTTTGAAATGGACATGAAATTAAATCTGAAATTTGGTACACACATGACATTCTTAAGTACACCACCTTTTCTTAAGTCACACTCTCCAACATGTGTAATCTTAGTTGATTCTCCTGTAGGTAATTGAACTCTGCCTGCATTATCTACCAAATGTTTATTATATAAATGTCCTTGATTACTAATCATATGATTAGTAGCACCTGAATCTAGAATCCATTTTAACAGTTTCTCACAGGAATTGGATTTACCTGCCATGTTTGCACTTGCATTGGATTCTCCAGGTCTGTTGTTGAGCATTGTGAGTAACTGCTGGTGTTGAGCTGGTGTGAACTGGTTTCCTCCATAAAAATGTCCTCCATTCTGTTGATAATGTGACTGTCTTGCATTGTGTTGATAATATGATGTGTCACCACCTTGCTGTCCTCCATGTCCAGTACTGTCGAATCCATAATTTCCTCCAAGCACTGCATTTGCCCTCTTATTTTTTCCTTTGAAATTATCTGGATAGCCATGTAGTATGTAGCAGTCATCCTGAATGTGCCCAGTCTTGTGACAGTGATCACACTTCATTAGCTTGACACAATCCACCTTGAAATGCCCATTTTATACCACAGTAGTCACATATCGCATTCGGGTTATATGGCTTCCTTCTCTTTACATTTCCACCCTTAGTAGTAAGCATAGCCATAGACTCCACAGGCTCCTGTATTGCCCTAGTTGAACTTTCAATTATCCTTTGGCTTTCCTCTTGGTTGATCATAGCATATACTTGATTCAAGTTGGGCATTTTCTGCATCATAAGCACTTGACTTCTCACCTGACCATAGCCATCATTTAGCCCCATCAAGAATTGCAGCAACCTCTGGTACTGTGTATGATCTACGAACTCTTTTGATTTTGAACAGCAATTTGGCAATGGTATGATCGAATCATACTCATCCCATAGATCCTTGAGTTGGGAATAGTATACAGAGACTGGCATCATACCCTGTCTTATTGAAGATATTTCCTTAGGCAATTGAAAAGTCCTTGAGCTATTCACCTTATCGAATCTATCCCTCAAATATTCCCATATTGCATGAGAATCAGAATTAAACAACATACCAGTAAGCAGGCTTTTGCTTACATTTCCCATCAACCACGAAACTACAATCGCATTACATCTATCCCATAGACTCACAAGATTTCCATTGAAAGACTCTCTCCTAACGGTTTCATCAATGAATCTGATCTTGTTCTTACCTAGCAATGCTAACCTCATTGCCCTGCTCCACAGCGTGTAATTCTCCATTCCAGTCAATACTACACCAACAGTAAGCGATCCTGGTGCATCCGACGAAAATAGATAGAGAGGATGGTTGTGATCGATGATAACCGCTGCTGTTGCACTCATCATATTTTCTCCACCAGTCTCCATATCAGTATTAATCTCCGATTGCATACAGTATCTCCTACCTCTAATTTATCATGAAATTTTTCAAATCAACTAGTAAGAGCTCAGATCTTCAATTGCATGTCCCCGATTGTGCTTGAAATTAATTGTATCTTTCTTTGCGCAAATCCGGATCTCAAGATCTCAATCGATCGAAGCTTCTTCGATGTATTCTCATAAATCTCGAACAGATCGAGTAACCTGCTTTGATACCATGTTAAACTACATACTAACGTTTGAAATCAACTCTTACAGATTAAGCAAGATGAAGAAAGAAGGACTGGAAGAGATGATTTTCAGAGAAGAAGAGAAAAGAGGACCATTTGTTTCTGGAAGAAAACTGAATGAATGTCAAAATATCAACGATGTATCGGTATATACATTTTACAAAATAATAAATGTAAAAAGATCATTCTACCCTTTAATGTAAAAAGACCATTCTACCCTTTAACATCTAATACTTCACATATATAACATGTATTAAATATTCGAATCGTAAAAAAAAGTAAAGGTTTTCGATTACCAAACCATAGAGCAGCAACGAGAAGGACACAAGTGAAAAGCTTTGCCATTATTTTTTCTAGAGATATACTCCAAATGTAGTCTTAGATAGTGTGTTTGTGTTTCTATGCTCACTTTGAGTAATCAAGCTAATCAAGAGTGTCCTTTTATAGCTTGTAAAATAGCTAGAGAGTGAGATAATATCAAATTAATATGATTAGATTTTGAAAATTTAAAATATATAATTAGTTTCTAAAAGTTAATTTGTTTTCATAGTGATTATTGTCTTATTTCCAAATTCTACATTGACTTAGTTAGATTTTTCTAATTAATATGATTCTGACCTCTTACTATAACACACACACATAATTACAAGAAAAATGGATAGTTTTTAAATACTAGGCCTCAAAACTAGTTTTTTTTGTGTAAATCTTCCAATTTAATCTGCTATAACAAAAATAGACAAACAATAACAAATTAATAAGAGCCAACAAATGATGTCAATCCAAACATAAGTCTCAGCCACCAAAAAGTGATTATCTAAAACAGGAAAATTTGTATCATATCCACTTTTAATTTGGTTAATTGAAATATAACCACAATTTAAAAATTAGTGCAACTTGAGCCAAACTTCCAAATCATTACTCCCCACTTCCTTATTTTATCTTCTACTGATTTTTTGACATGTGTGTCCATCAAATAGTATTTATGAGATAAATTATGTTGAGTCCGGGACTACGGATAAGTAAGATTAAAGTTAAAAAATAAATCGACAGCTCGATAAATTAGAAATAGTGTCTGGATGTTGCCTTCAATGTTGGGTCAACAATTGAGGCAACATTGAGATAAACCAAGATAAACTTTGTTAGAGTAAATGCATCGGAAAAGTAAAAAGAACACAAAATTTATATTTTCAAGGGTATATATTAATATCCCTTGATGGTCGGTGACCAAAAGAATTATATAAATTATATACAATTACAAATGAATTTCTTTTACAAGATAAAGCTTCAAGTACATAAATTATATTAAAATTGTAGTGTATTGAGTTACAAAATATTTAAGTGGAAAAAAGTACAAGTTGGAATCGATAAACTCTCCGCCTATTTGAATTATTTTTTTGTTGAAAGACTTATGATTAAATATTGTATGAACCTACAAAATTGAATATCCAAATTTAGTTAGGTAGTTAAATGTATAATGAGTTATATTTTGATAGTAATATATTTATATATAAAAAGATCTTGCTAAAAATATAACATATGATTAACTTTAAATTTGTCCTAAGAAACTTATGGATTGAAGAATTTTTAGTGTTCTCATAAAATACTTATATGGATTAGTTTCAGATTTCTAGCAGAAGATTTGACAAAATCAAGCACTATGCAATGAGTATGCGATATCGCAATTTCACATATGCGGTCGCATACTCTCAAGGAAATCAATCAGTGAGCTAAATGAAAAAGGAAGAAATACGACACAAAAATGGCATCACATACCTATTATGCGACCGCATACCTAAAGCTCAGACAAAATAATGAAATAGGACAAAAGATGAAAATGCGATGACTCCTGAAGTATGGGATCACATTCTGAAGAATGTTGCACCGCATACACGCTGCACACAGAGCAGGGAGAAAATCGGGCATGAGAATGCGATCGCAAATTCATGATGCGATCGCATTCTGGTCGTACATAGAGACCCGTCAGCCAGTTATTGCCCCCTTTTCTTCCAACTTGTTTGTTTTCTAATTATTTTTGTGTTCTATTTTACAGATAGTCTAAGGAAGCTCAAGCCTTGAACCGGACCAAGGATGCAGGGTATCACCCCTAGTCGGAGATATGAAAAAATAAAGATGAAATACTGGAAATTTAATTTCTTTAATTAATTCATTCATTAATTTCTTTCACTACTGTCGTTGTAATGTTCAATTTTCTTTTTTTAAATATTTACTTTTATTAAATATCAGTGTCTTCCTTGAGTTCATTGCGCAAAAGTTCACCTCCTATATATGGGTGAAGAATGAGTATAAATGGAATAGGAAGAAATACTTTTGCATCTCGTGGAGTATAAATAATACATTATTGATTTAAGATGCATGCTATAGCAAGAAGATGGATAGCTTAAAATGTCATATATAAATTATTACTAAAAGAAGAAAACATAAGTGGTGCCTTGTCAAATTGGATAAGTATGATGTTATGTTATTTTCATTCAGAACAAGTACCATCTAACATGTCTTATATCAAAAGATCATGATAGTGATGCTCGAGCCCTATACCAACTTTCTAACCGACTCTGACGATATTAACCTCATATTCAATAACAGTCATAGTGTCCAAACTCAATTGCTCGGACTAACATCTCATGCCATCTCGTCTTCTAATGTGGAATGAACCTATCCATAAACATGGCTGAAAACGCTAATTAATTTGCATCTCTGAATTGCCCACAAATCGAGAGTCTCAAATGCCTAAGAGTAATGAAATAACATAAAATTCCAATTTGTCCATTTATATATTGCCAGTGTTCCTTCTATGTGATTGCGACAGGGCAGCGGGGATCATGAAGAAAAGTCTAATGAAGCCCTCATAGCGAACCCGACCATCCACCCGCAAACGGGATGGGTTCCCGGTTTCTTCAGCGCGATTGCACCCAGGCCTACAACTGTATCTAGATATGTATGGTTTGGATTTACGTTTTTATTATCGAGTAATCAAATTGATACGTCTATTGGGTAGAAGTTTTCTTGGTTTATGCACGATCTTAGATTTAAGGCATACTTTTCTATTTTCTCAAAGTAAAAGAGCAATATGGACTATAAAATAAATTTTGTATTAGATAATAACATTAAATTGAGTTTAGCAACTTTAAAAAACATTTTTTTATTCATTTAAAAATTTACCAACTGCCGATGAAGATTGAAAAAGCGGAAAAAATGAACAAAAGAAGGCAAATGCTATAATGGAAGAATTAGCTTTAACCATATCCCAAAATATAAGGCATATTATAATTTTGACATACTATCACATGAAAATTGATATCTAACATGTCATGCATAAATAATTAAAGTTTATTAAGGTATATAGTAAATAGAAAGGGGTGATTAGCAAGGACGATTGCAAGCACAAAAAGGACCATCAAAACCGATCTGATCAATGCATTGGCCACCAGCTTGAGGTCCAAATTTTTGCTTGCAAAATGGTAAACATTTCGGCTCAACTCTGCCTTGATCGCACAATATTTCTGGATGTATTTGATAGCAGGTATTTGATTCAACTGATGGGATCATTGTTTCAACTACATTAAATAAATAAGAAGGGTCAAGAATAGTTTTTGATGTTATTAGGTAACTATTATACACGATAATATATAACATGTATTAAATATTAAAATCGTAAAAAAAAGTAAAGGTTTTCGATTACCAAACCATAGAGCAGCAACGAGAAGGACACAAGTGAAAAGCTTTGCCATTATTTTTTCTAGAGATATACTCCAAATGTAGTCTTAGATAGTGTGTTTGTGTTTCTATGCTCACTTTGAGTAATCAAGCTAATCAAGAGTGTCCTTTTATAGCTTGTAAAATAGCTAGAGAGTGAGATAATATCAAATTAATATGATTAGATTTTGAAAATTTAAAATATATAATTAGTTTCTAAAAGTTAATTTGTTTCCATAATTATTGTCTTATTTCCAAATTATAAATTGGCTTAAAAGTTAATTTGTTTCCATAGTTATTATTGTCTTATTTTCAAATTCTAAATTGGCTTAAAAGTTAATTTGTTTCCATAATTATTGTCTTATTTCCAAATTCTAAATTGGCTTAAAAGTTAATTTGTTTTCATAGTGATTATTGTCTTATTTCCAAATTATAAATTGGCTTAAAAGTTTATTTGTTTCTATAGTGATTATTGTCTTATTTTTAAATTCTAAATTGGCTTAAAAGTTAATTTGTTTCCATAGTTATTATTGTCTTATTTTCAAATTCTAAATTGGCTTAAAAGTTAATTTGTTTCCATAATTATTGTCTTATTTCCAAATTCTAAATTGGCTTAAAAGTTAATTTGTTTTCATAGTGATTATTGTCTTATTTCCAAATTATAAATTGGCTTAAAAGTTTATTTGTTTCTATAGTGATTATTGTCTTATTTTTAAATTCTAAATTGGCTTAAAAGTTAATTTGTTTCCATAGTTATTATTGTCTTATTTTCAAATTCTAAATTGGCTTAAAAGTTAATTTGTTTCCATAATTATTGTCTTATTTCCAAATTCTAAATTGGCTTAAAAGTTAATTTGTTTCCATAGTGATTATTGTCTTATTTCCAAATTATAAATTGGCTTAAAAGTTTATTTGTTTCCATAGTTATTATTGTCTTATTTTCAAATTCTAAATTGGCTTAAAAGTTAATTTGTTTCCATAATTATTGTCTTATTTCCAAATTATAAATTGGCTTAAAAGTTAATTTGTTTTCATAGTGATTATTGTCTTATTTCCAAATTATAAATTGGCTTAAAAGTTAATTTGTTTTCATAGTTATTATTGTCTTATTTTCAAATTCTAAATTGGCTTAAAAGTTAATTTGTTTCCATAATTATTGTCTTATTTCCAAATTCTAAATTGGCTTAAAAGTTAATTTGTTTTCATAGTGATTATTGTCTTATTTTTAAATTCTAAATTGGCTTAAAAGTTAATTTGTTTCCATAGTTATTATTGTCTTATTTTCAAATTCTAAATTGGCTTAAAAGTTAATTTGTTTCCATAATTATTGTCTTATTTCCAAATTCTAAATTGGCTTAAAAGTTAATTTGTTTTCATAGTGATTATTGTCTTATTTTTAAATTCTAAATTGGCTTAAAAGTCAATTTGTTTCCATAGTTATTATTGTCTTATTTTCAAATTCTAAATTGGCTTAAAAGTTAATTTGTTTCCATAATTATTGTCTTATTTCCAAATTCTAAATTGGCTTAAAAGTTAATTTGTTTCCATAATTATTGTCTTATTTCCAAATTCTAAATTGGCTTAAAAGTTAATTTGTTTCCATAGTGATTATTGTCTTATTTTCAAATTCTACATTGGCTTAAAAGTTAATTTGTTTCCATAGTTATTATTGTCTTATTTTCAAATTCTAAATTGGCTTAAAAGTTAATTTGTTTCCATAATTATTGTCTTATTTCCAAATTCTAAATTGGCTTAAAAGTTAATTTGTTTCCATAGTGATTATTGTCTTATTTCCAAATTATAAATTGGCTTAAAAGTTAATTTGTTTCCATAGTTATTATTGTCTTATTTTCAAATTCTAAATTGGCTTAAAAGTTAATTTGTTTCCATAATTATTGTCTTATTTCCAAATTCTAAATTGGCTTAAAAGTTAATTTGTTTTCATAGTGATTATTGTCTTATTTTTAAATTCTAAATTGGCTTAAAAGTTAATTTGTTTCCATAGTTATTATTGTCTTATTTTCAAATTCTAAATTGGCTTAAAAGTTAATTTGTTTCCATAATTATTGTCTTATTTCCAAATTCTAAATTGGCTTAAAAGTTAATTTGTTTTCATAGTGATTATTGTCTTATTTTTAAATTCTAAATTGGCTTAAAAGTTAATTTGTTTCCATAGTTATTATTGTCTTATTTTCAAATTCTAAATTGGCTTAAAAGTTAATTTGTTTCCATAATTATTGTCTTATTTCCAAATTCTAAATTGGCTTAAAAGTTAATTTGTTTTCATAGTGATTATTGTCTTATTTCCAAATTATAAATTGGCTTAAAAGTTAATTTGTTTCCATAGTTATTATTGTCTTATTTTCAAATTCTAAATTGGCTTAAAAGTTAATTTGTTTCCATAATTATTGTCTTATTTCCAAATTCTAAATTGGCTTAAAAGTTAATTTGTTTTCATAGTGATTATTGTCTTATTTCCAAATTATAAATTGGCTTAAAAGTTAATTTGTTTTCATAGTGATTATTGTCTTATTTTTAAATTCTAAATTGGCTTAAAAGTTAATTTGTTTCCATAGTTATTATTGTCTTATTTTCAAATTCTAAATTGGCTTAAACGTTAATTTGTTTCCATAATTATTGTCTTATTTCCAAATTCTAAATTGGCTTAAAAGTTAATTTGTTTCCATAATTATTGTCTTATTTCCAAATTCTAAATTGGCTTAAAAGTTAATTTGTTTTCATAGTGATTATTGTCTTATTTCCAAATTCTAAATTGGCTTAAAAGTTAATTTGTTTTCATAGTGATTATTGTCTTATTTTTAAATTCTAAATTGGCTTAAAAGTTAATTTGTTTCCATAGTTATTATTGTCTTATTTTCAAATTCTAAATTGGCTTAAAAGTTAATTTGTTTCCATAATTATTGTCTTATTTCCAAATTCTAAATTGGCTTAAAAGTTAATTTGTTTTCATAGTGATTATTGTCTTATTTCCAAATTCTAAATTGGCTTAAAAGTTAATTTGTTTCCATAGTTATTATTGTCTTATTTTCAAATTCTAAATTGGCTTAAAAGTTAATTTGTTTCCATAATTATTGTCTTATTTCCAAATTCTAAATTGGCTTAAAAGTTAATTTGTTTTCATAGTGATTATTGTCTTATTTCCAAATTCTAAATTGGCTTAAAAGTTAATTTGTTTTCATAGTGATTATTGTCTTATTTTTAAATTCTAAATTGGCTTAAAAGTTAATTTGTTTCCATAGTTATTATTGTCTTATTTTCAAATTCTAAATTGGCTTAAAAGTTAATTTGTTTCCATAATTATTGTCTTATTTCCAAATTCTAAATTGGCTTAAAAGTTAATTTGTTTTCATAGTGATTATTGTCTTATTTTTAAATTCTAAATTGGCTTAAAAGTCAATTTGTTTCCATAGTTATTATTGTCTTATTTTCAAATTCTAAATTGGCTTAAAAGTTAATTTGTTTCCATAATTATTGTCTTATTTCCAAATTCTAAATTGGCTTAAAAGTTAATTTGTTTCCATAATTATTGTCTTATTTCCAAATTCTAAATTGGCTTAAAAGTTAATTTGTTTCCATAGTGATTATTGTCTTATTTTCAAATTCTACATTGGCTTAAAAGTTAATTTGTTTCCATAGTTATTATTGTCTTATTTTCAAATTCTAAATTGGCTTAAAAGTTAATTTGTTTCCATAATTATTGTCTTATTTCCAAATTCTAAATTGGCTTAAAAGTTAATTTGTTTCCATAGTGATTATTGTCTTATTTCCAAATTATAAATTGGCTTAAAAGTTAATTTGTTTCCATAGTTATTATTGTCTTATTTTCAAATTCTAAATTGGCTTAAAAGTTAATTTGTTTCCATAATTATTGTCTTATTTCCAAATTCTAAATTGGCTTAAAAGTTAATTTGTTTTCATAGTGATTATTGTCTTATTTTTAAATTCTAAATTGGCTTAAAAGTTAATTTGTTTCCATAGTTATTATTGTCTTATTTTCAAATTCTAAATTGGCTTAAAAGTTAATTTGTTTCCATAATTATTGTCTTATTTCCAAATTCTAAATTGGCTTAAAAGTTAATTTGTTTTCATAGTGATTATTGTCTTATTTTTAAATTCTAAATTGGCTTAAAAGTTAATTTGTTTCCATAGTTATTATTGTCTTATTTTCAAATTCTAAATTGGCTTAAAAGTTAATTTGTTTCCATAATTATTGTCTTATTTCCAAATTCTAAATTGGCTTAAAAGTTAATTTGTTTTCATAGTGATTATTGTCTTATTTCCAAATTATAAATTGGCTTAAAAGTTAATTTGTTTCCATAGTTATTATTGTCTTATTTTCAAATTCTAAATTGGCTTAAAAGTTAATTTGTTTCCATAATTATTGTCTTATTTCCAAATTCTAAATTGGCTTAAAAGTTAATTTGTTTTCATAGTGATTATTGTCTTATTTCCAAATTATAAATTGGCTTAAAAGTTAATTTGTTTTCATAGTGATTATTGTCTTATTTTTAAATTCTAAATTGGCTTAAAAGTTAATTTGTTTCCATAGTTATTATTGTCTTATTTTCAAATTCTAAATTGGCTTAAACGTTAATTTGTTTCCATAATTATTGTCTTATTTCCAAATTCTAAATTGGCTTAAAAGTTAATTTGTTTCCATAATTATTGTCTTATTTCCAAATTCTAAATTGGCTTAAAAGTTAATTTGTTTTCATAGTGATTATTGTCTTATTTCCAAATTCTAAATTGGCTTAAAAGTTAATTTGTTTTCATAGTGATTATTGTCTTATTTTTAAATTCTAAATTGGCTTAAAAGTTAATTTGTTTCCATAGTTATTATTGTCTTATTTTCAAATTCTAAATTGGCTTAAAAGTTAATTTGTTTCATAATTATTGTCTTATTTCCAAATTCTAAATTGGCTTAAAAGTTAATTTGTTTTCATAGTGATTATTGTCTTATTTCCAAATTATAAATTGGCTTAAAAGTTAATTTGTTTCCATAGTTATTATTGTCTTATTTTCAAATTCTAAATTGGCTTAAAAGTTAATTTGTTTCCATAATTATTGTCTTATTTCCAAATTCTAAATTGGCTTAAAAGTTAATTTGTTTTCATAGTGATTATTGTCTTATTTCCAAATTATAAATTGGCTTAAAAGTTAATTTGTTTTCATAGTGATTATTGTCTTATTTTTAAATTCTAAATTGGCTTAAAAGTTAATTTGTTTCCATAGTTATTATTGTCTTATTTTCAAATTCTAAATTGGCTTAAAAGTTAATTTGTTTCATAATTATTGTCTTATTTCCAAATTCTAAATTGGCTTAAAAGTTAATTTGTTTTCATAGTGATTATTGTCTTATTTCCAAATTATAAATTGGCTTAAAAGTTAATTTGTTTTAATAGTGATTATTGTCTTATTTTTAAATTCTAAATTGGCTTAAAAGTTAATTTGTTTCCATAGTTATTATTGTCTTATTTTCAAATTCTAAATTGGCTTAAAAGTTAATTTGTTTCCATAATTATTGTCTTATTTCCAAATTCTAAATTGGCTTAAAAGTTAATTTGTTTTCATAGTGATTATTGTCTTATTTTTAAATTCTAAATTGGCTTAAAAGTTAATTTGTTTCCATAGTTATTATTGTCTTATTTTCAAATTCTAAATTGGCTTAAAAGTTAATTTGTTTCCATAATTATTGTCTTATTTCCAAATTCTAAATTGGCTTAAAAGTTAATTTGTTTTCATAGTGATTATTGTCTTATTTTTAAATTCTAAATTGGCTTAAAAGTTAATTTGTTTCCATAGTTATTATTGTCTTATTTTCAAATTCTAAATTGGCTTAAAAGTTAATTTGTTTCCATAATTATTGTCTTATTTCCAAATTCTAAATTGGCTTAAAAGTTAATTTGTTTTCATAGTGATTATTGTCTTATTTCCAAATTATAAATTGGCTTAAAAGTTAATTTGTTTTCATAGTGATTATTGTCTTATTTTTAAATTCTAAATTGGCTTAAAAGTTAATTTGTTTCCATAGTTATTATTGTCTTATTTTCAAATTCTAAATTGGCTTAAAAGTTAATTTGTTTCCATAATTATTGTCTTATTTCCAAATTCTAAATTGGCTTAAAAGTTAATTTGTTTTCATAGTGATTATTGTCTTATTTCCAAATTATAAATTGGCTTAAAAGTTAATTTGTTTTAATAGTGATTATTGTCTTATTTTTAAATTCTAAATTGGCTTAAAAGTTAATTTGTTTCCATAGTTATTATTGTCTTATTTTCAAATTCTAAATTGGCTTAAAAGTTAATTTGTTTCCATAATTATTGTCTTATTTCCAAATTCTAAATTGGCTTAAAAGTTAATTTGTTTTCATAGTGATTATTGTCTTATTTCCAAATTATAAATTGGCTTAAAAGTTTATTTGTTTCTATAGTGATTATTGTCTTATTTTTAAATTCTAAATTGGCTTAAAAGTTAATTTGTTTCCATAGTTATTATTGTCTTATTTTCAAATTCTAAATTGGCTTAAAAGTTAATTTGTTTCCATAATTATTGTCTTATTTCCAAATTCTAAATTGGCTTAAAAGTTAATTTGTTTCCATAGTGATTATTGTCTTATTTTCAAATTCTACATTGGCTTAAAAGTTAATTTGTTTCCATAGTTATTATTGTCTTATTTTCAAATTCTAAATTGGCTTAAAAGTTAATTTGTTTCCATAATTATTGTCTTATTTCCAAATTCTAAATTGGCTTAAAAGTTAATTTGTTTCCATAGTGATTATTGTCTTATTTTCAAATTCTAAATTGGCTTAAAAGTTAATTTGTTTCCATAATTATTGTCTTATTTCCAAATTCTAAATTGGCTTAAAAGATAATTTGTTTCCATAGTGATTATTGTCTTATTTTCAAATTCTAAATTGGCTTAAAAGTTAATTTGTTTCCATAGTTATTATTGTCTTATTTTCAAATTCTAAATTGGCTTAAAAGTTAATTTGTTTCCATAATTATTATCTTATTTCCAAATTCTAAATTGGCTTAAAAGTTAATTTGTTTCCATAGTGATTATTGTCTTATTTTCAAATTCTAAATTGGCTTAAAAGTTAATTTGTTTCCATAGTTATTATTGTTTTATTTCCAAATTCTAAATTGGCTTAAAAGTTAATTTGTTTCCATAATTATTGTCTTATTTCCAAATTCTAAATTGGCTTAAAAGATAATTTGTTTCTATAGTGATTATTGTCTTATTTTCAAATTTTAAATTGTCTTAAAAGTTAATTTGTTTCCATAATTATTGTCTTATTTCCAAATTCTTAATTGGCTTAAAAGATAATTTGTTTCTATAGTGATTATTGTCTTATTTTCAAATTTTAAATTGGCTTAAAAGTTAATTTGTTTCCATAATTATTGTCTTATTTCCAAATTCTAAATTGGCTTAAAAGATAATTTGTTTCCATAGTGATTATTGTCTTATTTTCAAATTCTAAATTGGCTTAAAAGTTAATTTGTTTCCATAGTTATTATTGTCTTATTTTCAAATTCTAAATTGGCTTAAAAATTAATTTGTTTCCATAATTATTGTCTTATTTCCAAATTCTAAATTGGCTTAAAAGTTAATTTGTTTCCATAGTGATTATTGTCTTATTTTCAAATTCTAAATTGGCTTAAAAGTTAATTTGTTTCCATAGTTATTATTGTCTTATTTCCAAATTCTAAATTGGCTTAAAAGTTAATTTGTTTTCATAATTATTGTCTTATTTCCAAATTCTAAATTGGCTTAAAAGATAATTTGTTTCTATAGTGATTATTGTCTTATTTTCAAATTTTAAATTGGCTTAAAAGTTAATTTGTTTCCATAGTGATTATTGTCTTATTTTCAAATTCTAAATTGGCTTAAAAGTTAATTTATTTCCATACTGATTATTGTCTTATTTCCAAATTCTAAATTGGCTTAAAAGTTAATTTGTTTCCATAATTATTGTCTTATTTCCAAATTCTAAATTGGCTTAAAAGATAATTTGTTTCTATAGTGATTATTGTCTTATTTCCAAATTCTAAATTGGCTTAAAAGTTAATTTGTTTCTATAGTGATTATTGTCTTATTTCGAAATTCTAAATTGGCTTAAAAGTTAATTTGTTTCCATAATTATTGTCTTATTTCCAAATTCTAAATTGGCTTAAAAGATAATTTGTTTCTATAGTGATTATTGTCTTATTTCCATATTCTAAATTGGCTTAAAAGTTAATTTGTTTCCATAATTATTGTCTTATTTCCAAATTCTAAATTGGCTTAAAAGTTAATTTGTTTCCATAGTGATTATTGTCTTATTTTCAAATTCTAAATTGGCTTAAAAGTTAATTTGTTTCCATAGTTATTATTGTCTTATTTCCAAATTCTAAATTGGCTTAAAAGTTAATTTGTTTCCATAATTATTGTCTTATTTCCAAATTCTAAATTGGCTTAAAAGAAAATTTGTTTCTATAGTGATTATTGTCTTATTTCCATATTCTAAATTGGCTTAAAAATTAATTTGTTTCTATAGTGATTATTGTCTTATTTCCATATTCTAAATTGGCTTAAAAGATAATTTGTTTCTATAGTGATTATTGTCTTATTTCCATATTCTAAATTGGCTTAAAAGTTAATTTGTTTCCATAATTATTGTCTTATTTCCAAATTCTAAATTGGCTTAAAAGTTAATTTGTTTCCATAGTTATTATTGTCTTATTTCCAAATTCTAAATTGGCTTAAAAGTTAATTTGTTTCCATAATTATTGTCTTATTTCCAAATTCTAAATTGGCTTAAAAGATAATTTGTTTCTATAGTGATTATTGTCTTATTTCCATATTCTAAATTGGCTTAAAAGTTAATTTGTTTCCATAATTATTGTCTTATTTCCAAATTCTAAATTGGCTTAAAAGTTAATTTGTTTCCATAGTTATTATTGTCTTATTTCCAAATTCTAAATTGGCTTAAAAGTTAATTTGTTTCCATAGTTATTATTGTCTTATTTCCAAATTCTAAATTGGCTTAAAAGTTAATTTGTTTCCATAATTATTGTCTTATTTCCAAATTCTAAATTGGCTTAAAAGATAATTTGTTTCTATAGTGATTATTGTCTTATTTCCATATTCTAAATTGGCTTAAAAGATAATTTGTTTCTATAGTGATTATTGTCTTATTTCCATATTCTAAATTGGCTTAAAAGTTAATTTGTTTCCATAGTTATTATTGTCTTATTTTCAAATTCTAAATTGGCTTAAAAGTTAATTTGTTTCCATAATTATTGTCTTATTTCCAAATTCTAAATTGGCTTAAAAGTTAATTTGTTTCCATAGTGATTATTGTCTTATTTCCAAATTATAAATTGGCTTAAAAGTTTATTTGTTTCCATTGTTATTATTGTCTTATTTTCAAATTCTAAATTGGCTTAAAAGTTAATTTGTTTCCATAATTATTGTCTTATTTCCAAATTCTAAATTGGCTTAAAAGTTAATTTGTTTCCATAGTGATTATTGTCTTATTTTCAAATTCTAAATTGGCTTAAAAGTTAATTTGTTTCCATAGTTATTAATGTCTTATTTCCAAATTCTAAATTGGCTTAAAAGGTAATTTGTTTCCATAATTATTGTCTTATTTCCAAATTCTAAATTGGCTTAAAAGATAATTTGTTTCTATAGTGATTATTGTCTTATTTTCAAATTTTAAATTGGCTTAAAAGTTAATTTGTTTCCATAATTATTGTCTTATTTCCAAATTCTAAATTGGCTTAAAAGTTAATTTGTTTCCATAGTGATTATTGTCTTATTTTCAAATTTTAAATTGGCTTAAAAGTTAATTTGTTTCCATAGTTATTATTGTCTTATTTTCAAATTCTAAATTGGCTTAAAAGTTAATTTGTTTCCATAATTATTGTCTTATTTCCAAATTCTAAATTGGCTTAAAAGTTAATTTGTTTCCATAGTGATTATTGTCTTATTTTCAAATTCTAAATTGGCTTAAAAGTTAATTTGTTTCCATAGTTATTATTGTCTTATTTCCAAATTCTAAATTGGCTTAAAAGATAATTTGTTTCTATAGTGATTATTGTCTTATTTTCAAATTTTAAATTGGCTTAAAAGTTAATTTGTTTCCATAGTGATTATTGTCTTATTTTCAAATTCTAAATTGGCTTAAAAGTTAATTTGTTTCCATAATTATTGTCTTATTTCCAAATTCTAAATTGGCTTAAAAGTTAATTTGTTTCCATAGTGATTATTGTCTTATTTTCAAATTCTAAATTGGCTTAAAAGTTAATTTGTTTCCATAGTTATTATTGTCTTATTTCCAAATTCTAAATTGGCTTAAAAGTTAATTTGTTTCCATAATTATTGTCTTATTTCTAAATTCTAAATTGGCTTAAAAGATAATTTATTTCTATAGTGATTATTGTCTTATTTTCAAATTTTAAATTGGCTTAAAAGTTAATTTGTTTCCATAGTGATTATTGTCTTATTTTCAAATTCTAAATTGGCTTAAAAGTTAATTTGTTTCCATAGTGATTATTGTCTTATTTCCAAATTCTAAATTGGCTTAAAAGTTAATTTGTTTCCATAGTGATTATTGTCTTATTTTCAAATTCTAAATTGGCTTAAAAGTTAATTTGTTTCCGTAGTGATTATTGTCTTATTTTCAAATTCTAAATTGGCTTAAAAGTTAATTTGTTTCCATAGTGATTATTGTCTTATTTCCAATTTGTCCATTTATATATTGCCAGTGTTCCTTCTATGTGATTGCGACAGGGCAGCGGGGATCATGAAGAGAAGTCTAATGAAGCCCTCGTAGCGAACCCGACCATCCACCCGCAAACGGAATGGGTTCCCGGTTTCTTCAGCGCGATTTCACCCAGGCCTACAACTGTATCTAGATATGTATGGTTTGGATTTACGTTTTTATTATCGAGTAATCAAATTGATACGTCGATTGGGTAGACGTTTTCTTGGTGCATGCACGATCTTGGATTTAAGGCATACTTTTCTATTTTCTCAAAGTAAAAGAGCAATATGGACTATAAAATAAATTTTGTATTAGATAATAACATTAAATTGAGTTTAACAACTTTAAAAAACATTTTTTTATTCATTTAAAAATTTACTAACTGCCGATGAAGATTGAAGAAACGAAAAAAATGAACAAAAGAAGGCAAATGCTATAATGGAAGAATTAGCTTTAACCATATCCCAAAATATAAGGTATATTATAATTTTGACATACTGTCTCATGAAAATGGATATCTAACATGTCATGCATAAATAATTAAAGTTTATTAAGGTATATAGTAAATAAAAAGGAGTGATTAGCAAGGACGATTGCAAGCACAAAAAGGACCATCAAAACCGATCTGATCAATGCATTGGCCACCAGCTTGAGGTCCAAATTTTTGCTTGCAAAATGGTAAACATTTCGGCTCAACTCTGCCTTGATCGCACAATATTTCTGGATGTATTTGATAGCAGGTATTTGATTCAACTGATGGGATCATTGTTTCAACTACATTAAATAAATAAGAAGGGTCAAGAATAATTTTTGATGTTATTAGGTAACTATTATACACGATAATATATAACATGTATTAAATATTAAAATCGTAAAAAAAAGTAAAGGTTTTCGATTACCAAACCATAGAGCAGCAACGAGAAGGACACAAGTGAAAAGCTTTGCCATTATTTTTTCTAGAGATATACTCCAAATGTAGTCTTAGATAGTGTGTTTGTGTTTCTATGCTCACTTTGAGTAATCAAGCTAATCAAGAGTGTCCTTTTATAGCTTGTAAAATAGCTAGAGAGTGAGATAATATCAAATTAATATGATTAGATTTTGAAAATTTAAAATATATAATTAGTTTCTAAAAGTTAATTTGTTTCCATAATTATTGTCTTATTTCCAAATTTTAAATTGGCTTAAAAGATAATTTGTTTCCATAGTTATTATTGTCTTATTTCCAAATTATAAATTGGCTTAAAAGTTAATTTGTTTCCATAGTTATTATTGTCTTATTTTCAAATTCTAAATTGGCTTAAAAGTTAATTTGTTTCCATAATTATTGTCTTATTTCCAAATTCTAAATTGGCTTAAAAGTTAATTTGTTTTCATAGTGATTATTGTCTTATTTCCAAATTATAAATTGGCTTAAAAGTTTATTTGTTTCTATAGTGATTATTGTCTTATTTTTAAATTCTAAATTGGCTTAAAAGTTAATTTGTTTCCATAGTTATTATTGTCTTATTTTTAAATTCTAAATTGGCTTAAAAGTTAATTTGTTTCCATAATTATTGTCTTATTTCCAAATTCTAAATTGGCTTAAAAGTTAATTTGTTTTCATAGTGATTATTGTCTTATTTCCAAATTATAAATTGGCTTAAAAGTTTATTTGTTTCTATAGTGATTATTGTCTTATTTTTAAATTCTAAATTGGCTTAAAAGTTAATTTGTTTCCATAGTTATTATTGTCTTATTTTCAAATTCTAAATTGGCTTAAAAGTTAATTTGTTTCCATAATTATTGTCTTATTTCCAAATTCTAAATTGGCTTAAAAGTTAATTTGTTTCCATAGTGATTATTGTCTTATTTTCAAATTCTACATTGGCTTAGTTAGATTTTTCTAATTAATATGATTCTGACCTCTTACTATAACACACACATAATTACAAGAAAAATGGATAGTTTTTAAATACTAGGCCTCAAAACTAGTTTTTTTGTGTAAATCTTCCAATTTAATCTGCTATAACAAAAATAGACAAACATAAGTCTCAGCCACCATTTAATCTGCTATAACAAAAATAGACAAACATAAGTCTCACCTTCCCAGATGAGAGATCCTGAAATACGCAGTAATGGGGAAAGAATGATACACTGCAATGTAATTCTCTTGTCACCTTTGAAATGGACAGGAAATTAAATCTGAAATTTGGTACACACAGGACATTCTTAAGTACACCACATTTTCTTAAGTCACACTCTCCAACATGTGTAATCTTAGTTGATTCTCCTGTAGGTAATTGAACTCTGCCTGCATTATCTACCAAATGTTTATTATATAAATGCCCTTGATTACTAATCATATGATTAGTAGCACCTGAATCTAGAATCCATTTTAACAGTTTCTCACAGGAATTGGATTTACCTGCCATGTTTGCACTTGCATTGGATTCTCCAGGTCTGTTGTTGAGCATTGTGAGTAACTGCTGGTGTTGAGCTGGTGTGAACTGGTTTCCTCCATAAAAATGCCCTCCATTCTGTTGATAATGTGATTGTCCTGCATTGTGTTGATAATATGATGTGTCACCACCTTGCTGTCCTCCATGTCCAGTACTGTCGAATCCATAATTTCCTCCAAGCACTGCATTTGCCCTCTTATTTTTTCCTTTGAAATTATCGGGATAGTCATGTAGTATGTAGCAGTCATCCTGAATGTGCCCAGTCTAGTGACAGTGGTCACACTTCATTAGCTTGACACAATCCACCTTGAAATGCCCATTTTATACCACAGTAGTCACATATCGCATTCGGGTTATATGGCTTCCTTCTCTTTACATTTCCACCCTTAGTAGTAAGCATAGCCATAGACTCCACAGTCTCCTGTATTGCCCTAGTTGAACTTTCAATTATCCTTTGGCTTTCCTCTTGGTTGATCATAGCATATACTTGATTCAAGTTGGGCATTTTCTGCATCATAAGCACTTGACTTCTCACCTGACCATAGCCATCATTTAGCCCCATCAACCACGAAACTACAATCGCATTACATCTATCCCATAGACTCACAAGATTTCCATTGAAAGACTCTCTCCTAACGGTTTCATCAATGAATCTGATCTTGTTCTTACCTAGCAATGCTAACCTCATTGCCCTGCTCCACAGCGTGTAATTCTCCATTCCAGTCAATACTACACCAACAGTAAGCGATCCTGGTGCATCCGACGAAAATAGATAGAGAGGATGGTTGTGATCGATGATAACCGCTGCTGTTGCACTCATCATATTTTCTCCACCAGTCTCCATATCAGTATTAATCTCCGATTGCATACAGTATCTCCTACCTCTAATTTATCATGAAATTTTTCAAATCAACTAGTAAGAGCTCAGATCTTCAATTGCATGTCCCCGATTGTGCTTGAAATTAATTGTACCTTTCTTTGCGCAAATCCGGATCTCAAGATCTCAATCGATCGAAGCTTCTTCGATGTATTCTCAGAAATCTCGAACAGATCGAGTAACCTGCTTTGATACCATGTTAAACTACATACTAACGTTTGAAATCAACTCTTACAGATTAAGCAAGATGAAGAAAGAAGGACTGGAAAAGATGATTTTCAGAGAAGAAGAGAAAAGAGGACCATTTGTTTCTGGAAGAAAACTGAATGAATGTCAAAATATCAACGATGTATCGGTATATACATTTTACAAAATAATAAATGTAAAAAGATCATTCTACACTTTAATGTAAAAAGACCATTCTACCCTTTAACATCTAATACTTCACATATATAACATGTATTAAATATTCGAATCGTAAAAAAAAGTAAAGGTTTTCGATTACCAAACCATAGAGCAGCAATGAGAAGGACACAAGTGAAAAGCTTTGCCATTATTTTTTCTAGAGATATACTCCAAATGTAGTCTTAGATAGTTGATGCGCGGTAAGATGCACACACTTTAAACGCAAGTGCACGTTATCGTATCAAGTAGTATAGTCTTTGATAAGACCGAATATCGTCCTCTAGGATTAGGGTTCAAGTACCAACTATCTATTTTCTAGTATCTATTTGGCGAATTGATAATTGATTTGGTTGTTTAGAACTAAGAATTATGAAAGCTATTTAGAGTATAAAGATTTACTTCAGGAGTGATGAGAATAGGGCTTCTATGTATCCTCACTATCCGCTTATGCTACTTACTAATGCATTACTTATGGTATTCTTCTTTTGGAGAAAGCAGGTTTACGAAATCGTTTTATACTCCCGTTAGGGTTATATAAACACTCAACCCCAGTATCGTTCCTTACCTACCTTTCGGTGATAAGGGTAACTTTATAGGAGGATTAAGAACAAAAACCTAGTTGACCGTCACGCACAATGCGCAAAATTAGGGTTGTTAAGCCTCTCATCAACGCTACATAAATAATTGAGGTATTTTCATCCCCAATCCAAGAATGTCTACCCAACTTACATCATATTCACAATCCCCCCCTTTCGGAATCTGATTAGAAATCATATAGTGATAATTAGTTGAGAATTCAACTCAGTTATTGGATAGATCTCACAATAAGAACAATAACCATAAACATGCATTAATTTATAACATAAGTTTCAAGCAATTCAACATAGAAAGCCCTATAAGAGAATTAGTTCCTAGCCATTGACATGACAAGAACTAATTCCATGTTCATCATACAAACTGAAATAAAGTAAAAGAAAGAAAAGAAATTACTAAATTAATGGTATCCAATCTCCAAGCAAAAGTCTTGAGTTGTGCAAGAAGGGGAACCCTCAAAAACTGCCTAGGGTTCTCCTTTTATAGGCTGCAAACCGCCTCCTCTTTTCCTTCGTTCGCCCGCTTTTTCCAAAAGACCTAATTTTTCCGCTGCTTCGCATAGCCGCGCGCCGAAGTTCTGCAATCCGTCGGTGTTTTGCGCCGCGCCCCGATGTTCGCTGTTCGGTAGCCATGGCGCTGTATCTTCGTGGCTTCTGATGTTTAGCGCCGCGCCCGCTTTGCTCGGTAGCCGCGCCGAAGTCTTCGACCTTCTCGATAGTGGCGCCGCGCTCGCTGATCGCAGGAGGAGCCGCGCGCTGGTCCGGATTTCGCCTGCTCGCCACTTTCTCTGTTTCGGCTCGCATCTCCTCTTTTGCCTCTTTTTGCTCCTTTTTCCGCCATTTGGCCATTTTAACCACTTTGACTCAATAGAAAGGAAAACTATCCTAATACGACACTTATATGTGCAAAATGGGACAAAAGACTAACTAAAACTGACTCAAAAGGTGTATATAAAATACACCGATCAAATACCTCAACTTAACCTTTGCTCGCTCGAGCAAAGATAGAAAGAAATAAAATAAAAGACTCAAAGAACGAAAAATAAAAGACTCACCGCCATTGATCACTTTTCTCGCATAAATGTTAACTAGAAAAACATGAAGGTTAGCGTAATAATACGCAGAACATATAGCATGAAATTTTCAAAGACACTAAACACATGAAGCTAAATATTTCGCAAACTCATATTCATCATGCTTAATGGAAGTCAATATACTAAATCATGCATATAAATTCAAGAATTCCTATGGCATGCTTACTTGCTATTCTCCACTAATTCTGGATATGCATAAAAGAGATCTTCAGGACTTTGAGGGTTGTAATGTAGGCTTAGGTAGGGGTTGGTAAAGATAGGCATTTAGGCTCATTTTTCTGTACCATAAGCTCTTTGGCTTTTCAATTTTTCCCTTTTGATTCTTTCCTTCACTTCAATTCTATCCTTCCCCTCTTTTGTTTTGGGAGAGTGAAGTGTATTATACTAATAGGCACCCCCAAACTTAGGCTTTTGCCTCTTTCTTATTACTTTTCCATTGGGGTGCATCAAACTTGTTCACTCTTTTTGTTTCTTCTTTTTAACACAATGTACTCCACTATTTCATATTTTCACTTATGGCACAATTTGTGGGAATATAGGGTGTCAAAGAAGAAGTTTCAAATTTAGGCTCAATGGGGCTGACTAGGGATATTTTTAAAGTACATGATAGAAAAGAATGGTAAGAATTGGCTATCAAAGAAATGCCTGAGTCATCTCCCTAACATGCATATCCTAACTATTTCGCCTCAAATAGCAAGCAATCATAGCACATAAGCATTTATCATTTAGCATGCATAACTCAAGCAAGAAACTCCAAATAGACAGATTCTGTGAGTTTTTGGCATATCTAACCTAAGTGTTTAGATAGTTGCTTCAATTCCTTTACATTATTCCACCTTACTTCACTAGGTGTTTCTAGCAACTACAGCATACATGATCTTTGACAGGCAATTATGACTCAAAAAAGAAAAATTTTTGGTGACTCAAAATAAACATAAAACAAATAAAAAGACTTAAATAAAACATAACATGACACACAAATAAAACACCCCCAAACTTAAATCACACATTGTCCCCAATGTGTGCAAGACTCAAAGAAAATAAAAGAAAAAGACACTTACAGACTTTGGCTAAAATGGTGGTGGTGGCGGTGGATAATGCATCGACCATTGGTTGAACAAGGCACTCAGCTCGTCGATTTGTTGCCTTGTTTCTTGCTGTCCTTGTACTACTGTTTGCAAGGTCTGCATCATCTCCCTCTGATGTTGGTACAATTGCCCCATTGTGGGCTCTGAAGGTTCTGCTCTTGTGGTTGGCCGGTGGCTGGGTCCTGCCTCATATTGAGCCCCTATTTCAGGCTCATCTTCATCCATGGCGGCCTCTGCTGCTGCTGCTGCTGGTGGTGGTTGTACTCTCCGTCTGGCTGCTGGGGGGCTGGGGTCTGGGAAAGAGTGCACTATCCCATAGGACACCGGCAGTTGGTTTCTTTCATGAGTATCTGTGGGTAGTTGTGGGACCGCACTCATGTGGCATAGACTGGTAATAAGCGAGCCGTGTCCCAATCCACCTGTTGTCACCAACCTGCTGATTTCTTCAATGCTCTGCACTATTTTTTCCCACATCAATTTGCGGCCTCATAATTCCATAAATCAACTTAATCCTATCTTACGGCACTCTGGTGAAGTGCGTGGATGGAATCACGCGATCGACGAAATCTGACCAAGCCTTGTTGCGCTTGTTGAATTGCACCGCCGGTGCTCTAGATCCATTTCTTCCAATCTCAAAAGCGGCTCGGGGTAGCTGCGTATGCGACGGCATTCGATTGATGTTGTTGGTGCTCCTAGCCCATGTTCTAAAATGGTTCCAATCACTACTTTCTTCAACATCAACTGTTTTTAGAGTCGTATTTATTGCTTCTGCCGTCACAGGCATATAATTTCCCCTTACAAAGCACCCCCTTTCTGTCCTCTCCGGAAAGTTCGCATAAAATTCCCGCACCATTGTTGTATTCACTGGTGTTATCTTCTCCGGATTGACAAATCTCTTCCACCCCCTTAGCTCTATCATAGCCCGGATGGGCTCATAAACGTCTTCCTCCCCATATGATTCCCTTTGGTAATCCATTCCCCTTTCTGGAATTACGGGTCTGGTATCAAGCCTTTTGTATCTTTGGAAGGCCTGGTAACTCACAAATCTATTTTCGTCGTATTGTGGGGTTGGGGTGGATGTGGAGCCTCTTCTCTTTCTGGTGGTCATTTTTAAAACAAAATCTGCAGCTTATACTTTAGTGGCACAACTGTCTCCTACACACTCAACACTAGCAGCGAATACAACACCCCAAAACTTCAACCTTTCTACTCAATACCCACAACCTCCTTTTCTACTTTTTTTTTTCTCCAAACTTTACAATCACCTTTTCAGCACCCAAACTACTCCAACTACAATACTCCTTCAAATTACTACCTCCTATGAATAAGTAAAAGGATTCAAGAACAAAGATAGGGATTACCTTTTTATGAGAGTTTCACGTTGTTCTTGTTTCAATGGATGGGTTGAGGTTATGGAATGGAGCTTCGTTGTTTGAGATAGTTGGGGGTCTTTAGGAATTTAAGAGTTTAGGTTGTGGTTGTGTTGGATTTGTGGAGGATTTGTGGGCAAATTTCTGGAATTTCGTGGGTTTTTGGAGAGGGAAAGTTAGGTTTTTGATTTTTGGAATTGGGGAAAATCTGATTTTTGGGCGTTTTAAGTTTCTGGATTCTCGCCAGCCTGCTTTTAGCGCTGGCGCCAATCATCTGCGCTCCTTCGGGACTTTCGCACGCGGCCACATTCTGGTAGCGCGCCTAAACTTGGCACATTTTTCCACAGGTTTTACTGCGGCTGCTCTGAAGCGCGCGGCGCTTAAACTTCAGCACCTCTTCAGATATTTTGGCGCCGCTTCGCCTCTGGCGCGCGGCTACTCCGCTTTTCCGAAATCTCGGCTTTCGTTCGCTTTATTTCCTGTGCACATCAATCACAAGACAAAACACAAGACCCAGACCGTGAGACGTTCTTAGACATAAATAAAATAATCTAAAGTAATAAATTAATATAACATATTTGAAAACGTTGGGTTGCCTCCCAACAATGGCCATCTTTACGTCTTTTAGCCGGACGCAATTAACCTTTCTGAGTGCCCATTGGATACTTCTGCGAACTGCTTGCAATCCACAGATTTATTGCTATAGGTCTCAATTTCCCTATAACTATTTGTTCAAACAGGGGCCTTAAACATACAAGTATCCCCCAAGCACACAAGATGAGTTTGTCTTTTAGGCTTCTTATTTTGTAGGAAACCGTGAAATTCTCTACATCTCTTGACTCTGGGGGTTGCCCTTGATGGTATGCAATTCCTAATTGGGAGTCATTCGTGATAGCTAGTGGTGTTTCTTCTGTGATAGGTGCATGAAAAAGAATTTCCACAGAATCCAAGAAGGTGAATAATTGGACTTCTGCAATCTTTTCCTTCTCTACACCAACTATCTCACCAGATTCCTCAATAGTTGGGTGTGATTCAGGCTCCTCAACTTGTTGTTCGCTGTTGAATATGTTCGCGAGTTCTGCTATTTGCGTTTCCAACTTCTTTATGGCCAACCTCATTTCGTCCATGAACTGAGCTTGAGATTTAGTGAGGCTGAGTATGGTTTCTCGCAATTCCTCCCTCTCTTCCTCTATGGTTGGAGCTCGATCATATTGACAGTAGTAATCCATATCTTCAGGATCCCTGAGATGCATCAAAACCAACAAAGAATCACGGCACTCTTGTTTTCACACAATAAATACATAAAACAAACAAAATTAAAAAAAAACTATACATAAAACCAAATTAGAAATTAAAAATAGATAAATTTGATATTGAACTATGCCTAATCCCCGGCAACGACGCCAAAAACTTGATGCGCGGTAAGATGCACACACTTTAAACGCAAGTGCACGTTATCGTATCAAGTAGTATAGTCTTTGATAAGACCGAATATCGTCCTCTAGGATTAGGGTTCAAGTACCAACTATCTATTTTCTAGTATCTATTTGGCGAATTGATAATTGATTTGGTTGTTTAGAACTAAGAATTATGAAAGCTATTTAGAGTATAAAGATTTACTTCAGGAGTGATGAGAATAGGGCTTCTATGTATCCTCACTATCCGCTTATGCTACTTACTAATGCATTACTTATGGTATTCTTCTTTTGGAGAAAGCAGGTTCTGAAATCGTTTTATACTCCCGTTAGGTTATATAAACACTCAACCCAGATCGTTCCTTACCTACCTTCGGTGATAAGGGTAACTTTATATGAGGATTAAGAACAAAACCTAGTTGACCGTCACGCACAATGCGCAAAATTAGGGTTGTTAAGCCTCTCATCAACGCTACATAAATAATTGAGGTATTTTCATCCCCAATCCAAGAATGTCTACCCAACTTACAACATATTCACAATCCCCCCTTTTCAGAATCTGATTAGAAATCATATAGTGATAATTAGTTGTCAATTAATTACCAAGAATTCAACTCAATTATTGGATAGATCTCACAATAAGAACAATAACCATAAGCATGCATTAATTTATAACATAAGTTTCAAGCAATTCAACATAGAAAGCCCTATAAGAGAATTAGTTCCTAGCCATTGACATGACAAGAACTAATTCCATGTTCATCATACAAACTGAAATAAAGTAAAAGAAAGAAAAGAAATTACTAAATTAATGGTATCCAATCTCCAAGCAAAAGTCTTGAGTTGTGCAAGAAGGGGAACCCTCAAAAACTGCCTAGGGTTCTCCTTTTATAGGCTGCAAACCGCCTCCCTCTTTTCCTTCAGGCCTGGCGATTTTTCGTCAAAAGACCTAATTTTTCCAGCGTCGGCGCGCGCTGACAGCGGCGCACGGAAGTTCTGCAATGCGTCGGGTGTTTTGCGCGCGGCCGATGTCTGTTCGAGGCGCGCGCTGTATCTTCTGGCTTCTCGGATGTTTAGCGCCGCGACCTGCTTTGCATCAGGCGTCGCGGCGCTGAGTCTTCTGACCTCTCTGGATAGTGGGCGCCGCGGCCCTGCTTTTGACTGCAGGAGGCGCCGCGGCGCTGGTCTGGATTTCGCCCTCGTTCGCCACTTTCTCTGTTTTCGGCTCTGGCATCTCCTCTTTTGCCCTCTTTTTGCTCCTTTTCCGCCATTTGGCCATTTTAACCACTTTGACTCAATAGAAAGGAAAATTATCCTAATACGACACTTATATGTGCAAAATGGGACAAAAGACTATCTAAAACTGACTCAAAAGGTGTATATAAAATACACCGATCAATAGTGTGTTTGTGTTTCTATGCTCACTTTGAGTAATCAAGCTAATCAAGAGTGTCCTTTTATAGCTTGTAAAATAGCTAGAGAGTGAGATAATATCAAATTAATATGATTAGATTTTGAAAATTTAAAATATATAATTAGTTTCTAAAAGTTAATTTGTTTTCATAGTGATTATTGTCTTATTTCCAAATTCTACGTTGGCTTAGTTAGATTTTTCTAATTAATATGATTCTGACCTCTTACTATAACACACACATAATTACAAGAAAAATGGATAGTTTTTAAATACTAGGCCTCAAAACTAGTTTTTTTGTGTAAATCTTCCAATTTAATCTGCTATAACAAAAATAGACAAACATAAGTCTCAGCCACCAAAAAGTGATTATCTAAAACAGGAAATTTGTATCATAGCCACTTTTAGTTTGGTTAATTGAAATATAGCCACAATTTAAAAATTAGTGCAACTTGAGCCAAACTTCCAAATCATTACTCCCCACTTCCTTATTTTATCTTCTACTAATTTTTTGACATGTGTGTCCATCAAATAGTATGTATGAGATGAATTATATTAAAATTATAGTGTAATGAGTAACAAAAAAATTAAGTGGAAAAAAATACAAGTTGGAATCGATGCCGCCTATTTGAATTGCTTCTTTGTTGAAAGACATATGATTAAATATTGTATGAACCTACAAAATTGAATATCCAAATTTAGTTAGGTAATTAAATGTATAATGAGTTATATTTTGATAGTAATATATTTATATATTAAAAGATCTTGCTAAAAATATAACATATGATTAACTTTAAATTTGTCCTATTTCTTATGGATTGAAGAATTTTTAATGTTCTCATAAAATACTTATATGGATTAGTTTCAGATTTCTAGCAGAAGATTTGACAAAATCAAGCACTATGCAATGAGTATGCGACACCACAATTTCACATATGTGATCGCATACTTTCGAGGAAATCAATCAGTGAGCTAAATGAAAGAGGTAGAAATACGACACAAAAACGGCATCACATACCTATTATGCGATCGCATACCTAAAGCTCAGACAAAATAATGAAATAGGACAAAAGATGAAAATGTTGTGACTCCTGAAGTATGGGACCACATTCTGAAGAATGTTGCACCGCATACACGCTGCATACAGAGCAAGGAGAAAACCGGGCATGAGAGTGCGACCACAAATTCATGATGCGACCGCATTCTGGTCGTACATAGAGACCCGTCAGTCACTGCTTTGTACTTTTTATTCATTCCATATAAATACTTGGCATAGATTTCTGAGTTCATTATTCTATACTTTATTCTATGAACCTAGTTTTACTTTTGGCATCGGAAAAGAAGCCTTTGGATTATCCCTTTCAAATCCTTTTTCTTCATCCTCATTAATCATTGTAATGAAATGATTTTTTTAATTCAATTAAAGCTATTGTTTACTTTATATTGATTACGAGTATCTAAATTCATAGTTAGGGTTGTGGGGTCAATGGGGTTTAACACGTAGTTAGGTGTGAAATCAATTTATCGAATTGAAGACTTTCAACGATCATGCTATTTGAAAGAGATTTCAACATGGAGTGGAGACTCCATAACGGACATAAAGAGTAAGCGATCTATGAATATTGTCCCAACTCATGTCTTTTTTTCGCATTTCGTTCCACGCGGACTTCGTTTTTACGTCAATTCACCCATGGAGTTACTTGATTGTTCTCTAATAACTCTTTGTTTTGTAATGTGTATTAATGGTGGCAAACATTAATAGTGCCTAAATTCTCTAACTAGCTTGAAAAAAGTGGCTAGAGATTAGGAAAACAATTATTTGGGGCTTTAACCCCATCTAATAGCTAGGGCTAAGAATAACCTAGTTAACTTGAAATCCAATTGGGTGTTCCTAATTACACATCTTAGGGCTTGAAAAAGCCTTTGATGAAATTTATCAATTGGGTTAAAAAATCTTTTGATAACTCGTTTAGTCCATGATTTAGAACATGAATGTTTCCTATGTGAATTGAATAATAGCTTAATTGCATACTTACCCCAAAAGCATCACAATCCTAGTCATTTCAACTTGATAGTAAACACTCAATTACTTGATCTCTTATTGTTGAATCGATCTTAATTCCATTATTTGTTACTTTGCTATAAAATCATATACAAACAAACAAATAATTGTTCCCTTTCATTTGAAATATAGGCTAACCGTTAAGACTTACAATTAAAGTGTATGTTTCTTATCGTATTCCCTGTGGAATTTGACCCCAACCTTTGTTGGGTTCTATATTTGCTAACAACCACGTTACATCCTTTTTGGAGGTTTAATTTGTGCGTATCAAATTTCTGTGTCGTTGCTGGGGAATACGGTTTAGAAACTTACAAATTAGTGTAATTCTCTACTTTTAGTCTTTATTTCTCATATTACTTTGTTGTTTTTTTGTTGTGTAGTGTTATGAGACCCGATTCTGAATTTGATGATGAACTCATAGGGGCTCATGGATACACTACCTCTATCCAACCTCCACCACTTTAAGGAAATGTGAGTTTCCGCCTCAACACCACTTTGTTGCACATACTCAACACTAAAGGCCTATTTGGAGGTCTATGTCACGACCCGATCCCGGGCCCGTGACTGGTGCCTTACCCCGGGCACCCTAGTGATACAACATCAGAGAAAATCAGCGAAAATAAAAACTTAAACATGAAACAAGAGATATGATAATAAAACAGGCCAACCAAAACGGTTGCCTTCTTGCATATATACGGAAATTGAACAGTTACATCCTTTACAACCCTGCCCACAACAGTACTACAGACCTCTAAGAATGTAACCACAGCTATGACGGGACAGGGCCCCGCCATACCCCTGAATGTACAAGAACCTACAACTCAGGGAAACATACCAAAAGATAAGCCTCCGGAGAAACAGAGCTTCCCAATACGCTGAACTGTGATCCTATGAGCGAGGATCAACAACCGATGTACCTCTACATGCGGCATGAACGCAGCCCCCCGAAGGAGGTCAGTACAACAGGTACCAAGTATGTGAAACTGAAAATACTGTAAATGAAATCATAGTAGTCTATATAAAACATGAGACATATAAGATAACCAAACTACAGTACATAATATGTAAGCAGTCACGTCAAGTCAGGGACTCACGCCCTCAAAGTCATCACTCAAACATAAATATGGGTCTCACGCCCACCACATCATTCGTGCCCGTGGAATACCTTCCTCACTGCCAGCAGTCTATGATATAGCAACACCAAGGAGTACACATGAACATCAGGTCCTACCTGTGTCATAACAACCGTACGGGGCAAGTACGAAGGCTAACTACCAGATACCAAAGCCGCATCCTCAACTGACCGGGGCAAGTACGAAAGCCAACTACCAGATACCAAGCCGTACCAACAAATCTACATAACCATACCACGAAGGCGACCGGGCAAGTAAAGCCAACTACGGATACCACTGCGCCCACGTAGTGGCGGGGCAATCGAAGACTAACTACCGGATACCGGAATCACGAGACTTCGTCCACAAAATTGAGCGGCAAATCGAAGGCTAACTACGGATACTGTCGAATCACCACGACCTCGGGCAAGTACGAGCCAACTACGGATACCAAGCCGAATCGGTAAAACCTCATGGAGCTAGTCCATGGAATAATAATCACGAAGCGTGCGTGGAATGCTCCACATCGCCAGACGCCCAAGTAAGATCATAACAAATCAGCCGGCCCTCCATCGAGAGACGCGGTGGTATAGAAATACAATACTAGCACGACAAGGCTATCACACGCAAACATAGGCAAGTTACACACAACTCAAGGTACTTTCATTTTATGCCAAAGTCCAGGTTTTAACCCCAAAGTACTACATACGTTAAATTCTTTTTAAAAGATCCATTTCTTTTACAAAGGTCACCCGATGCCCGTATTATCAAAATAGAGTGACTATCATTTTAAGTAAACCAAAATAACTTCCATACTTTTCCTTTTAAAACCAAATTAAGACAATACCATGCCTTCTTTTTAGACCAAAACACTTCTCCTTTTAAAGTCAAGTTACCATTTTAAAACTAATGATAAAACCATTCTTTTGTTTTCATAAAGTCGTTATAACTAACTTCCCATAAAGCTGTTATAACACTTTATGTTTTAAACCAATTTAAGACAAAACCATGTCTTTCTTTTAAACCAAAAACTCTTCAATTCCTCAAGTCTCTTTTCTTTTAGAAATCAAGTTCCTTACTTTGGAAATTTAAGAACATTAATGCTTGTTTATAATGATTCTTATTAAAGCAGTCATGATCTAGGAAATGTAATACAATTTTATCTTATCTTAGCTTCTATGCAGATGGAGGTTTCTACTGGTTTTAATAGTAATTAATTTGTCAATACATTTTCCTTTATTAACGCTGCAGTGGTTTGTTCGATACTTATTCTCATTTCCGAAATCAATATAATATTATTCCTTTTAAAACCCAAGTACCCATTTCTCATAAAAGCGGTTTCACAAATGTTTAACACAAACCAAGTCCTTAATATTTCACATCAAGTCATTTATAAGTCAAGTCTCTTATCTTTTAAAAACCACAAACCATTTCTTTACCTACATAAAGTTGTTATAGCAAACTTCCCATAAAGCCGTTATAACACTTTATGTTTTAAACCAACCAAATTCATTTAGCACATGTACGTCTACCGTACTACATAGTTCACAACAATCATGCTAGAAAAGATAGGAAGAGGTTCACATACCTCGCGACGATTATCGACAATTAGCAAAACGCTCCAAGTACTATAACCTTGCTCGCCTTTTCAACCCTTCAAGTAATACGCCACTCGTAGTACTTCAACCTATAATGGCCAAAACGTCAATCAACTTCTAGATCTCTTCGTAGAATATTCTAAATACAAGATTCCTTATTCTACGTAAAAATTCGCAGCACCTCCTCCCCGCAACCACATAAATCTCTCTCTACTCGTGCCCGCTACTGTGCCAACAACTCCCAAGGGATTACACGTCTAACCGGACGTGTTCAATTCTACTTCACAGATATACTACACAAGTCTACTGTAAATATAGTTCAATCCTTATCCAAATTCATTCTACATATAGTATACTCAACTATACATTACTACAACATGTAATATCCAATTACAATAGGGGTACAAAGATAATTACCTCGACCAGCCCAAAATTATCCAAGATTATAAGTCGATCCTGAGCAACGTTTAGCTCCAGTTCCTTACGCTCCAACCCGCTCCAAGAAACCCTTAGAAGTTTCTAACAACTTCTCTTAAACACTTCAACTCCAAAAAGTGAAGAACACTTAGGCTTAAAATGTGGCAACTCTCGGCCAAGGGGAGGTTCTTAGGCTAGGGGTGTGAAATCTTTTCCAACTCTTGGTTACTAATCTTCCTAATACACTAAGGAAGAACACTTAAAACTTTACGAATTTTTGGACAAAGTTTGGTCAAGGGAGAGGGGTGTTTGGACGAGAACTACTACAAAGGGAGGGAATATTTTTGCCTTGGAATATCTAAGTGTGGGATGAAGAATAGTCTTCAACTAAGGGGGTATTTATAGGACATTCAAGGGCTAGGATTGAAGCAAGTGTGTGGTCTAGATTGAGCCATGTGTGTGTGGGTCCCACTTATCTATCTACTACACAAAATATCTTCAAGACTTTGACCAAATGTTTTACTCCTTTAACATGCCAAAAACGTGACAATCTTGGTCCACCAATTCGTCCAACATGTGCCACCTAAGGGTGACACATGTCGCCCTCCTATTGGTCCAAAATATTTCATCTTCCGAAAATATTCGTAATGCCAAAAATCCGAAAATAAAGTGGGCCCCACAAAATCGTAAATTCTCCCGCGGGCCCCACGTGACCAATTCCGGAAAGAATAAAATTCCATAATTCTCAAATATTCCAAAAAGTCCGAATACCGAATCCGGGAATCCAATTCCCATTAACGAACCTTTCCTTCACAAAATCCGGAAACTTTTCCGTCGAAAAATCATACCTTTCTTTCTTTCCAATATTACTGTCGTATTCTCGTACGTATGTCCTCACATACATACCCTGGAACTACGGGGTGTAACATTCTTCCCCCCTTAGAAACATTCGTCCCGAATGTTCCTTCTAAGTCTCCCAACATACACGCGCCGGTATAGTCTTCACTATTATGCTTACAAAACCAATTATGCCACACCTGGCCATAATATAACACATGCGCAAAACCCAAATCCAAGCCAACGAGGAATCACCTCTAAGATCACAAAAGCTTCCACCCATGGTCTAAAGGCTACTTTCTTCGCACCTTCACTTCACAAAAAGATCACTTCCATCCTCTTAACACATGTTCGCTTCCTTCCTTACTCGCACTTTCTCAGACACGAAATCTTTCTAGTATACTTACCCCACTTCACCATTACTTGGTTTCCAAAACCTTGGAGTCACTACCTCCAAACTTGGTCATATTACTAGCCTCAAATTCCTTTAAGGCCATTCCCGGTCTTCATGGTCCGATTCTGGTCGAACGTATCCACGAACTCGTACGATGGTTACCTAAACCTGGGCTTAGCACCCTCGTGACCCTACCACCTGGCGGGACCACCTAGAACTGACCCCACCTCATTCCGGGCTGCGGGTTAACTCGCGAATGGTCCTCAACCCGACCCATAATCGCGCCAAACTCTTGTTCCCCGATCCGGAACAATCTTACCTATTCAAGTCCTGAAAGCTACCACTTTCATCTTACACAACCCAAGGAACTATCCCACTGGTACACCCTATGTATATAATGCTCTCCGACAAGGATCACCCGCAAAATCTTCTACTCGAGACGACCTTACATCTAAGGTCTCGACGTGTAATATTCTAAGGTTCACACCTTCCATACCCCCATACTTACCTTTTCAACTACCCATGTTTTCTAACTCACCAATAACACAATGCTATCCGTACATAACACACAATAATAAGATCATCATATCAAGCATACTAATCTCTAGAGGGTTAAGGATATACCTGTATCTACCGCTTCACTCTAGTCATAGGCCCATCGCAGGCGTATAGCATGTAGGTGATGAACCACCATAGATCCCGGCCGAGTCTCTACATCCGCGCTACCTGCCGGACAATTTCGCAAAATGGCCCCGCTGGTGTATGTAAAACAACCTCCAACCAGCACGACACTCCTTATGGATTTTACCGCAACGCCACACCGAGGTGGGTGGCCTCATCCGTCAACACCACTACTCCTCCAAAACTCGAACCTCGAGCCCCGACCGCTCCGAATACTCTGGATGCCCAAGATCGTGGAGGACCGCTCTGAATCGCGGAGGCGCATAACTAGTCTCTGCCGAGGCGTCCGCCTCGAAGTCGCCAAAAGACCCCGCTGCTCGCCTCTTCGCTGATCCGGCCATTCCGTCGACCTCTCCGCCTCACACCTGCGCATAAGCTGCGTGCGGGCAATGTCCATGCGGTGAAGAGCTACACCAGCAAGCCTCGCCAAGTAGTCATCGAGCCCTCGACGTAGCGGTGCACTCGTCCTCCATATTTGCCACTAATGCCGGACATATCGCCAACGAGTCGAACTCCACGTTGTACTCCCGAACCGCACGCCCGGCCAATTTCAACATCAAAAATCTACCCGAGCCTCTCATCCGTGGGCAAGAAATGTGCAAGAAATTCCCGAGAACTCCCCATACCGCTGGAAGCGCATGCTCCCGACGCTTCCATGAATCAAACCACCGATCGCAGATCACGCGACGCCGAACCCAATACCATCGACTCGCCTCGAGGCCTTGATCACTCACGATCCAGAATCGCTTCGGATAAACTCACGAGGGTCATCTCACTCTCGATCCATAGAACATCGCGGATCAGAATCTTAAGAAGTCCCGGTCTCCAACTATCGGCCCGGGTGCCATCGGTACCACCGGCTCGTCGTCCTCAAGTCTCGCCATAAACCTAACTAGTAATCGGGCCATCTCTTGCAACCCATATCCTCTCGCTCGCCGGGACTGAGGCTCGATATCGTGGGCCTCGTGAGCTACCGCTGCCGCTCTAAACTCGCTGGGTTGGCGGCATCGTAGAATCCGCCGTCGTAGCACCACCTCGTAAAGATCGGGCCTATGTCACGTAACCTCCGTGCTTACTCGCAGCCTCCTTCGCCGCTTGCCTTCCGGGCTCGGTTGCCTCGCGAGGCATAAGCGATATAAAAGAATACGTCGAGAGAGTCCAACTTACAACACAACTCTAAGGCACGATCTCGAGTGAGAAGAATGGAAACTAATCCTAAATGTCCTGCACCTCCTCGATTATAGATGTGGTGCACAACACACCGATAATCAAGACTCTACTAGACACGATTCAGACACTTTCCGAGGACTAATCGCTTTGATACCACTTTTGTCACGACCGATCCGGGCGTGGATCGTGCCTTACCGGGCACCCTAGTGATACAACATCGAGAAAATCAATGAAATAAAAACTTAAACATGAAACAAGAGATATGATAATAAAGCAAAGCAACCAAAGCGGTTGCCTTCTTGCATATATACGGAAATTGAGCAGTTACATCCTTTACAACCCCGCCCACAAAAGATACATGCACTTAAGAATGTAACCACAACTATGACGGACAGTGGCCCGCCATACCCCGAATGTACAAGAACCTACAACTCGAGGAAACATACCAAAAGATAAGCCTCGGAGAAACGGAGCTTCCTAATACGAATCGTGATCCATGAGCGAGATCAACAACCGATGTACTACCTGCGCATGAACGCGGCCCAAGGAGGTCAAGACAGTACCAAGTATGTGAAACTGAAAATACTGTAAATGAAATCATAGTAGTCTATATAAAACATGAGACATATATGATAACCAAACTACAGTACATAATATGTAAGCAGTCACGTCAAGTCAGGGACTCACGCCCTCAAAGTCATCACTCAAACATAAATATGGGTCTCACGTCCACCACATCATTCGTGCCCGTGGAATACCTTCCTCACTGCCAGCAGTCTATGATATAGCAACACCAAGGAGTACACATGAACATCAGGTCCTACCTGTGTCATAACAACCGTACGGGGCAAGTACGAAGGCTAACTACCAGATACCAAAGTCGCATCCTCAACTGACCGGGGCAAGTACGAAAGCCAACTACTAGATACCAAGCCGTACCAACAAATCTACATAACCATACCACAAAGCTGACCCAGGGCAAGTACGAAAGCCAACTACCAGATACCACCTGCGCCACGTAGCTGGCCGGGGCAAGTACGAAGACTAACAACCAGATACCGTCAGAATCACGAGACTTCGCCACAAACCGAACGGGCAAGTACGGCTAACTACCAGATACTGCCGAATCAGCCACGACCTGGGCAAGTACGAGAGCCAACTACGGATACCAAGCCGAATCAAGAAACTTCATGGAGAGCTAGTCCATGGAATAATAATCACGTGCACTGCGGAATGCTCACATCGCCGTATGTCCAAGTAAGATCATAACAAATCAGCCGGCCCTCCATCGAGAGACGCGGTGGTATAGAAATACAATACTAGCACGACAAGGCTATCACACGCAAACATAGGCAAGTTACACACAACTCAAAGGTACTTTCATTTTATGCCAAAGTCCAGGTTTTAACCCCAAAGTACTACGTACGTTAAATTCTTTTTAAAAGATCCATTTCTTTTACAAAGGTCACCCGATGCCCGTATTATCAAAATAGAGTGACTATCATTTTAAGTAAACCAAAACAACTTCCATACTTTTCCTTTTTAAACCAAATTAAGACAATACCATGCCTTCTTTTTAGACCAAAACACTTCTCCTTTTAAAGTCAAGTTACCATTTTAAAACTAATGATAAAACCATTCTTTTGTTTTCATAAAGTCGTTATAACTAACTTCCCATAAAGCTGTTATAACACTTTATGTTTTAAACCAATTTAAGACAAAACCATGTCTTTCTTTTAAACCAAAAACTCTTCAATTCCTCAAGTCTCTTTTCTTTTAGAAATCAAGTTCCTTACTTTGGAAATTTAAGAACATTAATGCTTGTTTATAATGATTCTTATTAAAGCAGCCATGATCTAGGAAATGTAATACAATTTTGTCTTATCTTAGCTTCTATGCAGATGGAGGTTTCTACTGGTTTTAATAGTAATTAATTTGTCAATACATTTTCCTTTATTAACGCTGCAGTGGTTTGTTCGATACTTATTCTCATTTCCGAAATCAATATAATATTATTCCTTTTAAAACCCAAGTACCCATTTCTCATAAAAGTGGTTTCACAACTGTTTAACACAAACCAAGTCCTTAATATTTCACATCAAGTCATTTATAAGTCAAGTCTCTTATCTTTTAAAAACCACAAACCATTTCTTTACCTACATAAAGTTGTTATAGCAAACTTCCCACAAAGCCGTTATAACACTTTATGTTTTAAACCAACCAAATTCATTTAGCACATGTACGTCTACCGTACTACATAGTTCACAACAATCATGCTAGAAAAGATAGGAAGAGGTTCACATACCTCGCGACGGTTATCGACAATTAGCAAAACGCTCCAAGTACTATAACCTTGCTAGCCTTTTCCACCCTTCAAGTAGAATACGCTACTCGTAGTACTTCAACATATAATGGCCATAAAACGTCTATTAACTTCTAGATCTCTTCGTAGAATATTCTAAATACAAGATTCCTTATTCTACGTAAAATTCGAAGACCTCCCCGCATGACCACATAAATCTCCTCCTCTACTCAGGCCCGCTACTAGGCCAACAACTCCCAGGGGATTACACGTCTAACCGGACGTGTTCAATTCTACTTCACAGATATACTACACAAGTCTACTGTAAATACAGTCCAATGTAAATACAGTTCAATCCTTATCCAAATTCATTCTACATATAGTATACTCAACTATACATTACTACAACATGTAATATCCAATTACAATAGGGGTACAAAGATAATTACCTCGACAAGCCCAAAATTATCCAAGATTATAAGTCGATCCTGAGCAACGTTTAGATCCAGTTCCTTACGCTCCAACCCGCTCCAAGCAACCCTTAGAAGTTTCTAACAACTTCTCTTAAACACTTCAACTCCAAAAAGTGAAGAACACTTAGGCTTAAAATGTGTCAACTCTCGGCCAAGGGGAGGTTCTTAGGCTAGGGGTGTGAAATCTTTTCCAACTCTTGGTTACTAATCTTCCTAATACACTAAGGAAGAACACTTAAAACTTTAAGAATTTTTGGACAAAGTTTGGTCAAGGGAGAGGGGTGTTTGGACGAGAACTACTACAAAGGGAGGGAGTATTTTTGCCTTGGAATATCTAAGTGTGGGATGAAGAATAGTCTTCAACTAAGGGGGTATTTATAGGACATTCAAGGGCTAGGATTGAAGCAAGTGTGTGGTCTAGATTGAGCCATGTGTGTGTGGGTCCCACTTATCTATCTACTACACAAAATATCTTCAAGACTTTGACCAAATGTTTTACTCCTTTAACATGCCAAAAATGTGACAATCTTGGTCCACCAATTCGTTCAACATGTGCCACCTAAGGGTGACACATGTCGCCCTCCTATTGGTCCAAAATATTTCATCTTCCGAAAATATTCGTAATGCCAATAATCCGAAAATAAAGTGGGCCCCACAAAACCGTAAATTCTCCCGCGGGCCCCACGTGACCAATTCCGGAAAGAATAAAATTTCATAATTCTCAAATATTCCAAAAAGTCTGAATACCGAATCCGGGAATCCAATTCCCATTAACGAACCTTTCCTTCACAAAATCCGGAAACCTTTCCGTCGAAAAATCACACCTTTCTTTCTTTCCCATATTACTGTCATATTCTCGTACGTATGTCCTCACATACATACCCTGGAACTACGGGGTGTAACATTCTAGCCACCAATGACCCAAATAGGCACCTTAGAAACTTTCTTGGAGTGTGCTCCGCCAATGTGCAACCCACTGTTTCAAGTGAAGCCATGAAGTTGAGGCTCTTCCCATTTTCTCTCATGAGAGAGGTCGCCGTATGGTTGGACGATCTTCCATCCGGTTCTATTACCACATGGGCGGAGTTTACCGAGGAATTTCTCAAGAAGTTTCCCTCCATCCCGAATGTTACAACTCTGTGATAAAATCAACAACTTTCGTGAACTTCCTAATGAGCCACTACATGAAGCTTGGACTCGATTCTAGAAGAAAATAAAAAATTGTCCAAATCATGGGTTTCCTAATAGCGTTCTTTTCTAAATATTTTACATGTCACTTGCCTTAGTCAACAAGTTGGTGGCGAATAATATTGTAGTGGGTCTGTTATGGACAATTCGTATGATGTGGTGAGCTCCCTAGTTGACAAGCTAACCAAGACAAACGAAGCTTGGATTACTAGAGAGTCGTTGTAGGAAGTTCTTCCAAATCTTTGTTGTCTAGAGAGGCAATTAGAAAAACAGAAGAGAGAGATGATACGTTGCAAAAAATTATAATGCAAATGGATCTTCTTACAAAACATGTCATGAGAACGGGGTCTAAGAAGGTGAATGCGATTGGGTCTTGTGAATGGGGCTCACCGGATGAACAATGCTACTAAGTCTATGTTGAGGATGCTCATTTTGTGAATAATTGATGCGCGATTTATGCACACACTAAACGCAAGTGCACGTGTCGTGACAAGTAATATAGTCTAGAAGACCGAGTTATCGTCCTCAGGGATTAGTGTCCAATTGTCAACCTCTATTCTGTAGTATCTATTTGGTAAACCGATAATTTGATGAATTGTTTATAGCTATGATTATAAATTCTAACTAAATTACTTTACTTTACTTCAGATATGGTGGAAATAGGGCTTCCAAATCTCCTCAACTATCCGCTCGCTTTACTCGTTAATGCAAATAATTATGATTCTTCTTCTATTTTGAGATAGCAGGTTAACTAAGCCGTTTTATACTCCTGTTAAGGTAATATAAACACTCAACCCCAATGTAGAACCCTTCTATCTTTCGATGACAAGATTGACTACAAAGGAGGATTAAGAGCAATAACCTATTAAGCTACACAAGTATCGAGGTACTTTCGTCCACGATTTAAACCTATGTTTATTCAACTATAACATATTCATAATCTCCCCTTTCGGCTTTCGATTAGAAATCATATAAGTTATGATAATTAGTGATCAATTAATTACCAAGCAATCAAAACAATTATTGAATAAATCTCAACAATAATAAGAAGAAATCAAAACATGCATTAATTCATAAGAACGAGTTTCAAGCGATTCGACATGGAAAGCCCTAAATTAAGTTAGTTCCTAGCCATAAACATGCCAAGAACTAAACTAATATCCAACATACACAAAAAAGAAATAAAATAAAGAACAAGAAATTACTCAAAAATAAGTCTCTAATCTTGATCTCCAAGTTGTGATGAATTGTCAAGTGTGGAACTCCTTCAAATCTGACCTAAATGTCCTTTTTATATCACCAAAAACGTCTCAAACCTTTTCCTTCTTGGCCTTAGCCCATTCCTATTCGGATTTGGCAATTTTCCCGCATTGGCGTCGCGGCCAGAACCGGCCATGGCGCGAAACTTCGACTCGACTTCTGGCGCTGTGGCGCTCTGCTGTTGCTGGTTGGTTGACGCCGCGGCGGCGCCTTGTTTCTCGCCTGGGTTGCCAACTTTTTAGCTTTTTGAGCTCTGGAACCTCTGTTTCTGCCTTCTTTTCGCTCCTTCTCGCCAATGTGCCACTTTAAACCACTGTGACTCAAAAGAAAGAAAATTTATCCTAACACAACACATATTTATACAAAAATGGGCAAAATACTAACTAAAAATGACTCAAAGGTGTATATAAAATACACCGATCAAACACCCCCAAACTTAACCTTTGCTCGCCCTCGAGTAAAGATCAAAAATAGAAACAAAGACACGAAAGAAACGAAAATAAAATGACTCAAAGACATTGATCAAGTTGCTGCACAATAGTTACTTAGAAACGCATGAAGGTTAGTAGAATAATATGCAGGAACATATAACATGGATTTTTAGCATTCTAAACACTCAAGTCATATATTTCGCAAATTCAATTCAATCATGCTCAATGGATGTAAAAATACCTAACTATGCATATCAATTTCAAAATCTATGGCATGTTTACTTGTTATTCTCCACTAATCATGTATACACATATTAGAGATCTTCAGGGCTTTTCAGGGTTATAATGTAGGCTTAGGCAGGGGTAGGTAAAAATAGGCATTTAGGCTCAACTTACGTACCATAAGCTCTTCTTGCTTTCAATTCTTTCCTTTTCTTTTGATTCTCTTTTTAATCTCATACCTATCTCTCCCCTCTTTTGTTTTGAGAGAATAAGGTGCATGATAAATAGTAGGCACCCCCAAACTTAGACTTTTTCCTATTTATTATTTTTCATTAGGGTGCAACAAAATTATTCACTCTCTTTTGTCTCTTTTTCAACACTTTATATTCCAACAATCTCAAATTTTCTTTACTTATGGCACAAATATGGAATTATAGGGTGTCAAAGAAAAGATCTTATTTTAGGCTCAAAGGGGCTGACTAGGGATACAATTGTAATGTCAGGGATAGGCAAAGAATGGTAAGAAAGGGCTAACAAAGAAATGTCTGAATCATCTCCCTAACATGCATATCCTAACTATTTCGCCACAAATAGCACGCAAGGAGACACATAGGTTTAATCACCAACAATGCATAAATCAAGCAAGATACCCCAAATAGTTTGACTTCATGAATTTTTGGCATATCTAACCTAAGTGTTCAGATGGTTGCTTCTAATTCCATTACATTATTCAACTTTACTTCACTAGGCATCTCAAGTAACTACAACATACATGATCATAAAATAACACAAAAAAAAGACTAAAAAAACACATCAAAAATAACTAAGAACTCTCCCCAAACTTAAATCACACATTGTCCCTAATGTGTGCAAGACTCAAAAATAAAAGAAGAACGGTACAACTTACAAACTTTGTTTAAAATGGTGGCGGTGGCGACGGATAATGCATGGCAGATAACGTCAGAAATCCCGTCAGAATGGAAGAGGGAAATCGTTTCTATGGATCTTATTTTTCAGATTTTTCGTCGCGGCGCCACGGCCCTGAGATCGACGCCAAAACATCTGAGGCCTTCTGGACTTTCGGCGTAGCGGCTCTCTGATTCGGTGCCGTGGCGCCCAACTTCATGCGCCTTTCTGCATTCTCAGCGTCATGGCCCTCTGCTGGGCGCCGTGATGCCGAGCCGATTTTTCTCCTCTCTCACGTTTTTCGTCCTCCACTTTTTAGCCATGTACTTGTCATCACAACATATAAACAATACCTTCCGTGAGACTGTTCTAACTAAATCTAAATTGCATAAATTTAAAAACCTTGGGTTGTCTCCCAAGTAGCGCTGTCTTTAACGTCTTTTAGTCGGACGCATGTTTCCTATTTATTTTGGAATGAGATGGGTCAATAGGCTCATGTATTCCATTTCATTGATCACATAGGGTTTCAACCTTTGTCCGTTTACCTTGAAAGGGGCTCCCTCTCTCCCTCTCACTTCAGCTGCACCATAGGGGAATACTCTTACAACAGTGTACGGTCCTGACCAACGCGATTTGAGCTTGCCTGGAAACAGCCTCAACCTTGAGTTGAATAAAAGCACTTGTTGTCCTGCTTGGAAGTCTTTTGGGATCAACATCTTATCATGTCATACTTTGGTTCGTTCCTTGTATATCCTTGCATTCTCATAAGCATTGTGTCTGAATTCATCCAACTCGCTCAACTGTAGCAACCTCTTCTGCCCTGCTGCCTTGGCATCCATGTTAAGCTTCCTCATTGTCCAATAAGCCCTGTGTTCCAACTCTACTGACAGATGGCATTCTTTACCAAAAACTAACTTATATGATGACATTCCAATGGGGGTTTTGAATGCTGTTCTGTATGCCCATAGTGCGTCATCCAATTTGATAGACCAATCCTTCCTTGAGCCATCCACCGTCTTTTCCAATATGATCTTCACTTTCCTGTTTGAAACTTCTGCTTGCCCATTCACTTGAGAGTGATAGGGCAATGTGGTGCGGTGGTAGACTCCATATCGGGAAAGCAGTGTATCAAGCTGCTTGTTGCAAAAGTGACTTCCTTCATCACTGATGATGGCCCTAGGAGTACCAAACCTTGTGAATATATTCTTTTGGAGGAACCTTTGACGCTTCATCGTCATTTTCTTTAGTGGCTACCGCTTCTACCCATTTGGACACATAATCCACTGCCAGAAGAATGTACTGATTCCCAAAGGACGATGGGAATGGACCTATGAAGTCGATCCCCCATACATCAAATAGTTCCACCTCCAAGATCCCATTCGAAGGCATTTCATTTCGTCTTGATATGTTCCCTGTTCTTTGACAACGATCACAGCTCTTCACAGAGGTGTGGGCATCCTTGGAAAGGGTTGGCCAATAGAACCCACTTTGCAGTACATTCGCAACTGTTCTTGATGCCCCAAAATGTCCACCACATTGTAAAGTGTGACAATGAGTGAGAATCTGGTGCATCTCATCCTCTGGTATACATCGCCTGATGACTTGGTCGGCGCAATGTTTGTATAACATTGGCTTCTCCCAATAGTAGTATTTTACTTCAGAGTAGAACCTCTTCACTTGCTGTCTTGTCAATCCTGAGGGTACTACCTTAGCTGCGAGAAAATAACAAAATCAGCGTACCAAGGTAACTTAAAGACAACACTTACTTGAAACAATTGCTCATCTGGGAAGTGATCATTTATCTGCACATCCTTAGTGTTCTGGCTCTCTATGTTTTCCAGCCTCGACAAATGGTCAGCAACTGAGTTTTCTGTCCCCTTCTTGTCACGGATCTCCATGTCAAATTCTTGTAATAGCAGAACCCATCGGATAAGGTGAGGTTTTGCATCCTTCTTTGTCATCAAGTACTTTATGGCAGAGTGGTCAGTGTATACTATCACCTTGTTCCCAATTAAGTATGACCTGAATTTCTCGAATGCGTATACTATTGCTAGCAATTCTTTTTCTGTAACTGGCATAATTCAATTGTGCATCATTAAGAGTTTTACTAGCATAGTAAATGGATCTGAATACCTTATCGACCCTCTGCCCAAGCAATGTTCCCACTGCATAATCACTTTCATCACACATTAGTTCAAATGGGAGCTCCCAGTTTGGTGCAATGACTATAGGTGCTGAGATAAGCTTCTCCTTGAGTGTCTGAAAAGCAGTCATGCATTCCTTATTGAATTCAAAAGCAACCCCAGTCATTAGCAAGGTGGAAAGAGGTTTTGAAACTTTTGAGAAGTCCTTGATGAATCTTCTATAAAAACCGGCATGCCCAAGGAAACTTCTGACCCCTTTTGTTGATACTGGAGGTGGTAGATTTTCGATTACTGAAATCTTTGCTTTGTCCACCTCAATACCTTGGTTGGATATTTTGTGCCCAAGGACAATCCCCTCTTTTACCATGAAGTGACACTTCTCCCAATTCAGCACAAGGTTGGACTCTTCACACCGTTTCAACACTACTTCCAAGTGCCTCAAACACTCATCGAACGAGGACCCAAAGACCGAGATATCATCCATGAAAATCTCTATAGTCCTCTCCACCATATCAGATAAAATTGACATCATACACCTCTGAAAGGTCGCAGGTGCATTGCAAAGCCTAAATGACATCCTTCTGAATGCAAACGTACCAAAGGGGCAGGTGAATGTTGTCTTTTCCTGATCTTCTGGTGCTATGGCAATATGATGATACCCTGAGTAACCATCTAAAAAGCAGAAGTAATTGTGCCCTGCGAGTCTATCCAACATCTGATCTAGAAATGGCAACGAGAAGTGGTTTTTTCTGGTTGCCTTGTTCAACTTGCGATAGTCAATGCAAATTCTCCACCCAGTAACTGTTCTAGATGGAATGAGTTCATTCCTTTCGTTGGTCACTACTGTCATACCACCCTTTTTGGGCACCACTTGCACCGGACTCACCCATGCACTGTCAGAGATAGGATAAATTACCCCAGCATCAAGTCGTTTCATGATTTCTTTTCTGACTACCTCCTTCATATTTGGATTCAGTATCCTCTGTGCCTCAATGGAGGGTATGCTCTACTCATCTAGATGGATCTTATGCATCACTGTTGACGGACTTATCCCCCTTATGTCTGCTAATGTCCACCTAATTGCACGCTTGTGAGCCCTCAGTACTCTCAGCAGCTTCTCAACCTCTACTGTGGATAGATGGCATGAGATGATCACTGATAAGGATTGATTCTCACCTAGATATCGGTACTGTAAATGATCTGGTAGAGTCTTCAACTCTAACTCTGGAGCTTTTTCTGTGGATGGTACTGATCTCTCTGACATCTGCCCAAGCTCTTCATATCTCTTCTTATCACACTTCTCATAAGAATTCATCCAATTTGCATACTCCATCAGATTCGGGTCATTGCCACTATTATCATCTCATCATGTCAGCACTTCTTCAAGCGCATCAGGATTTCTGAACCCATTTTCCGACACTGCTTCTTCAATCACATCAATGGCGAAGCAGTTGTCACTTGCCTCTGGGAAGGTTGCTGCTCGAAAAACATTGAAAATCACCTCTTCTTCTTCCACACGAAGTCTCAACTCACCTTTTTGAACATCAATGAGTGTCTGTCCTGTGGCTAGGAAGGGTCTGCCAAGTATGATGGGGATCATATCATTATCTCTCATGTCTAAGATGATGAAATCAGCGGGAAAGATGAACTTGTCCACCTTCATCAACACATCCTCGATGACTCCTCTAGGGTGGATGATGGAGCGGTCATCTAGCTGCAAAGTGATGTTTGTAGGTCTGGATTCTCCCATTCCAAGTTTGCAAAGCACCAGATAGGGCATCAAATTTATACCTGCCCTCAGATCACACAACGCCTTCTGACACTCAAACTTTCCTATAGTGCATGGGATGGTAAAACTCCCCGGATCTTTAAACTTCTGAGGTAGCTTTCTCTGTAGGATGGCACTGCATTCTTCAATCAACATCACTGTTTCGTAGTCATCTATCCTCCTCTTTTTGTTGAGAATCTCCTTCATGAACTTTACATAACTCGGCATCTGCTCTAGTGCCTCAGCAAACGGGATGTTGAGTTGCAATTGTTTGAGCACTTACAGGAATTTAGAGAACTGTTTGTCAAGAGAACTTGTTTTTAGCCTCTGGGGGTACGGTATCTTCACCTGGGGTGCGTCCAAAACAGCTCCCAAACTCATTGTACTCTCACGAGCCACAGGCGCCACTACCGAGATTCGGCGTGGCACCCAAATTTCTGCACTGTCTCAGGATTATCGGCGCCGTGGCGCTGCTCAGTGGCGCCGTGGCGCTGCAACTTTTGTGAGAAGTTTAGGCTCTTCTTTTCTGGACACGGTGGTAGTGAGTTTGCTTCCACTGGTTCGCCATTTCTCAGGTCAATCGCCTGACATTGCTCTTTTATATTCTCCCCAATATGTTCAGGTTAATTTCCTTGTATTCTGTTGCTTAGCATACCCGCGAGTTGTCCTAATTGCGTTTCTAAATTCTTTAGGAACACTCTCGTCTCATCCATGAACTGAGTTTGGTGCCTAGTTAGCCTGAGTATGGCTGCTCGTATCCCATCATGCTCTTCCTGTGGGGCATGGGGATTACATTGCTGTTGATAGTTCTGTAACCCTTGATAGTGGTAATCCATGTTTGCAGGGTCCCTGAGATAAATCAAAACCAACAAACGGATCACGGCGCACAGTTCCACCAATAAATAAAAACCAAATTAGAATTTAAGAATAGATAGAATGATATTGAACTATGTCAATCCCCGGCAACGGTGCCAAAAATTTGATGCGCGATTTATGCACACACTAAACGCAAGTGCACGTGTCGTGACAAGTAATATAGTCTAGAAGACCGAGTTATCGTCCTCATGGATTAGTGTCCAATTATCAACCTCTATTCTGTAGTATCTATTTGGTAAACCGATAATTTGATGAATTGTTTATAGCTATGATTATAGATGCTAACTAAATTACTTTACTTTACTTCAGATATGGTGAAAATAGGGCTTCCAAATCTCCTCAACTATCCGCTCGCTTTACTCGTTAATGCAAATAATTACGGTTCTTCTTCTATTTTGAGATAGCAGGTTAACTAAGTCATTTTATACTCCTGTTAAGGTAATATAAACACTCAACCCCAATGTAGAACCCTTCTATCTTTCGATGACAAGATTGACTACAAAGGAGGATTAAGAGCAATAACCTATTAAGCTACACAAGTATCGAGGTACTTTCGTCCAAGATTTAAACCTATGTTTATTCAACTATAGCATATTCACAATCTCCCCTTCGGCTTTCGATTAGAAATCATATAAGTTATGATAATTAGTGATCAACTTATTACCAAGCAATCAAAACAATTATTAAATAAATTTCAACAATAATAAGAAGAAACCAAAGCATGCATTAATTCATAAGAACGAGGTTCAAGCGATTCGACATGAAAAGCCCTAAATTAAGTTAGTTCCTAGCCATAGACATATCAAGAACTAAACTAATATCCAACATACACAAAAAAGAAATAAAATAAAGAACAAGAAATTACTCAAAAATAAGTCTCTAATCTTGATCTCCAAGTTGTGATGAAATGTCAAGTGTGGAACTCCTTCAAATCTGACCTAAAGGTCCTTTTTATATCATCAAACACGTCCCAAACCTTTTCCTTCTTGGCCTTGGCCCATCCTATTCGGATTTGACAATTTTCCCGCATTGGCGTCGTGGCCCTGCAACCGGCGCCGCGGCGCCGAAACTTCTGCGGCTCTCTGCTTCTTGGGCGCCGTGGCGCTCTATTGCTGCTGGTTGGTTGGCGCCGTGACGCCGCCCTGTTTCTCGCCCGGGTTTCCAACTTTTTAGCTCTTTGAGCTCTGGAACCTCTGTTTCTGCCTTCTTTTCGCTCCTTCTCGCCAATGTGCCACTTTAAACCACTGTGACTCAAAAGAAAGAAAATTTATCCTAACACGACACATATTTATATAAAAATGGGTAAAAGACTAACTAAAAATAACTCAAAAGGTGTATATAAAATACACCGATCAATAATCAAGGGGGTTCCCGGCCTAACTACCAAGGTCCTAACAAGGGGTTTGACGACAAGGTCAAGGAAATCAAGGCTGGATCCCTATGTTCCAACAAAGAGTATCCAACAAATTTTGAACCAACCATCTATTAGAGACCCCGCTAGTTCAAAACTTGAAGATATGCTCTCAAAAGTGTTGAGAAAAGTTGTGAGCTCTCACTCAACTTTCATCAAGCAATTGGAATCTCAACTTAACCACATCTTGGCTACCCTCAACCAAAGGCAAAAAGGTACACTCCCTAGTGACATGGTGGCAAATCTAAGAAATAATGGTGATCATGGTTGCAAATCTATCATTACTAGGAGTGGAAAATTACATGGGGGGAGATAAGTTAGTGAATGAAGAAGAGGTTGTTGATGATGAAGCCTGTATTGTTGAACCTATAGTGGTTGATGAAGAGAGTATTATGAAGAAGAAGCGGGCTAGTATTGAAAAAAAATTGCTATTGAAGAAAAACTTGCAAAAGATGAAATCCCAGAAGTGATGACACCTATTCTAAAGCCCCTACCTCCAAGAAGAAGGATGATGGTAAATTTATTAAGTTCATTGAAAAATTGAAGCAACTTTCTATTAACATTCCATTGGTTGAAGCCCTTGAACAAATACCGAGCTTTGTGAAATATATGAAGGATCTTGTGACCAAGGAAAGGCAAGTTAGTTTTAAAACTGTGAATGTGACATATCATTATAGTGCAATTGTCACCAAGGCTCAAGTTCAAAACAAAGAGGACCCGGGAGAATTTAATATTTTGTGCACCATTGGGCTTATAAATTTGCAAAGGCTTTATGTGACCTTGGTGCAAGTATCAATTTTATGCTACCTGCAATCTTCAACAAGTTAGGTTTGGGCACTCTCTATCCCACAATATGAAGCTACTAATGGTGGATCAAACCGTAAAAAGGTTGTTGAGTATTGACTTTATTATTTTGGACTGTGAGGTGGCTTTTGAATTTTCCATAATCTTGGGATGACCATTCTTAGTCATGAGGCGAACACTTGTTGATGTTTAGAGAGGTGTCCTTAAATTATGGATGAACAATGAAGAGATCACATGCATAATTGCAAGTCAATGAAATGACCAATATACATGAGTGTGGTATCAGTTATTGATAATATAGATGAAGTCATGAAGACTATCGTTGTAAAAAAATATGTTGGTGAAGTGTTGGTGGCGGTGTTGATGAACTATGATTGAGGATTTTTTTAAGAATTTGAGGAGACGGTTAATGCCTTGGTAGGATTGGGGTTACAACCCTATAACCCAATAACCTTGATCATGACTTAGAGAACCGTGAGACTCCTCCCACAAAATCATCTATCATTGAACCACCTATTGTGGAGCGTAAACCTCTTCCGTTAGGTACGAGTTTCTTGCTCCAAACAACACTTTGCCCGTGAGAATTTCAAACCGGTTAACGGAAGAACAATGTGAAAGATTATTGGCTATTTTGAAGAGATATAAAAGGGCCATTGGATGATCAATTGCGGATATTCAGGGAAATTCTGTCGGTATTTGCACTCATAAAATCAAGTTTGACGAAAAATGTATTCCTAGTATTGAGCATCATAGAAGGTTGAATCATCATATGTAAGAGATTGTGAAAAATGAGATAATCAAATAGTTGGATGCATGTGTCGTGTATCTTATAACGTATAGTGAATGGGTAAGTCTGATCCAATGTGTGCCAAATAAGGGTGGTATTACTATGGTGCCTAATGAGATGAACGAATTGATACTAACTCATACAGTTATCGGTTAGATGATGTGTTTGGACTACCAAAAGTTGAACTATTGGACAATGATGGATCACTTACCAATGACATTCATGGATCAAATGCTTGGTAGACTTGCGTGGAGGGACTTCTATTGCTTTCTAGATGGTTATTCGGGTTATAATCAAATCAATATTGCTCCCGAGGATTAAGAGAAAACCACTTTCACGTGCCCTTATGGTACCTTTTCTTTTAGAAGAATGCATTTTGATTTATTTTATGCTCCCACCACTTTTCAAAGGTGCATGATGTCCATCTTTCAGATATGGTAGAGGAATTCATTGAAATATTTATGGATGACTTTTTCGTGATTGGAGACTCTTTTGATACTTGTCAATAGAGTTTAGCTCGAGTGTTGAAACATTGTGAAGAGACCAACTTGGTTCTCAATTGGGAAAAAATTCACTTTATGAATAAGGAAGGAATTGTTCTTCGACACAAGATTTCAGAAAACATCATAGAGATTGACCAAGCCAACGTTGATGTGATTGTTAAGCTTCCGACATCCATATCCGTAAAAGGTGTCGGAAGTTTTCTAGGCCAATGTCGTATTTTATAATAGTTTTATCAAAGACTTCTCTAAAATGACAAATTCCTTGTATAAGTTATTAGAAAAAGAGATATAAATAAGAATAAAGTTAATCAAATACTTCTTCTAATTAATATTTCTTAAGGGGAATGATAAAACAAAAAAAGTGACAAATACTTTGAGAGAGAGGGAGAATTACTTTCTTTAAAAAAACTAGTAATCTTGTAAAATCTCAAAGCTTCGAATTTTGTTTTCTATAGTTAATACTGAAAGATTCACAAGATACTAATTGCACGTTTAAAAAGAAGTTAATTACTTTCTCTCTTTATTTTTACTTGTCACATATTGATTTGACACATGTATTAAGGAGTCAAAAATAGAATAAAAAGCTTATTATATTATATCTAATTATTGCAATTGCCTAATAATTGAAATTAATTAAAGTTTAGCAAAAAAATGTGCAACGAATAATTAAGTGATGAGTTCCAACAATTTATATATTTCTCATAAAAAATACTAAAGAGTGGAGCCTTAGAAAAAGAAATTGAATTTTTTGACATATTAATACTAAGGGGAAAATAGGAAAAGCCTCTTAATTTTCTAAAGTGGACAAGTAAAAATGAATAATTATGTTTTAGTATAAGGAACAAGTAAAACTGAACGAAAGGAGTAATGATGAGAGCATTATCCACCTTCCTTGGGGCCAATTGGTTTGGTCAGCCATTGGATCGAATTGCAAGACAGTCCGGCGAGTGAAGGTCGGTCAGATCTGCGAGTAAGTGTCGGTCGAAGTTTTGTAGCCTCTTGTAAACGGGAGTCCTTTTGTATTATTGCGAATAATAAGAAAAGGTTGGACATTTGTCCATAAACATTGTGTCCGTTTTATATTCTTGCTGCCTTAAATTATTCTAAGTGTAGGGAACCGAGTTTTTGGAAGGCTGAAGTTGGCTGAAAAGCTGGCTGTCGTGCAGGGTGAACTCGCGAAAAATCACCCCTGTAACAAGCGGTAAAAACTTTTTGTGGGAAAGGTTAATTAATGACCAAAACTTACACTTGCTTTCCCCAATTAATGGAATACAAGTCTCATGACTGTTCAATTTGTAAATTAAACCTTAATTTAAGGCAAAATTCCAGGAAATCCACAAGCTTTTCCTTAGCTTAAGGTATATACACATCATCCCTAAGGGGTTGAAAACTCCTATAAATATACTATCTCATGATGTTCTTAAAATCGTCCAAGGGTAATGAGGCAAAGCAAACCAACTAGCACAAGGCAAAATATATCAATAAAAATATTAACCTTAGTGAAAATATGGAGGCAAAGAAACTTGTAACAATGTTTCTAATGTGCATGGTTCAAAGGCTCAATCATTCATGACCTGCTCCGAGGATTGCCGAAAGGATTGCGCTGGGAGGGGCCATGACTCCTATTACTGTGGGATGGCATGTGATGCCGATTGTGGTGTTATGGCGATCAAAAGTACTTGTTTCTGATACATATTATTTGTCTTTTATGATTTTGGTGCATCTTCACGCATCTCTCTAATAATATTTATTTTAACTACCCTTATTACACCTTTCCCACAGACTCCACGCATAACGGGAGAATAGTATACTGGGTTGCCCTTTTTTACACTTATTGCCTCTTTTCTTCCAACTTTTTTGTTTTCTAATTATTTTTGTGTTCTATTTTACAGATAGTCTAAGGAAGCTCAAGCCTTGAACCGGACCAAGGATGCAGGGTATCACCCCTAGTCGGAGATATGAAAAAATGAAGATGAAATACTGGAAATTTAATTTCTTTAATTAATTCATTCATTAATTTCTTTCACTACTGCTGTTGTAATGCTTCAAATTAAAAAAAAATTAAAAATATTTACTTTTATTAAATATCAGTGTCTTCCTTGAGTTCATTGCGCAAAAGTTCACCTCCTATATATGGGTAAAGAATGAGTATAAATGAAATAGGAAGAAATACGTTTGCATCTCGTGGAGTATAAATAATACATTATTGATTTAAGATGCATGGCTATAACAAGAAGATGGATAGCTTAAAATGTCATATATAAATTATTACTAAAAGAAGAAAACATAAGTGGTGCCCTGTCTAATTGGATAAGTATGATGTTATGTTATTTGCATTCAGAACAAGTACCATCTAGCATGTCTTACATCAAAAGACCATGATAGTGATGCTCGAGCCCTATACCAACCTTCTAACCGACTGTGACGATATTAGCCTCATATTCAGTAACAGTCATGGTGTCCTAACTCAATTGCTCGGACTAACATCTCATGCCATCTCGTCTTCTACAATGGAATGAACCTATCTATAAACGAAAACGCTAATTAATTTACATCTCTGAATCGCCCACAAATCGAGTCTCAAATGCCTAAGAGTAATGAAATAACATAAAATTCCAATTTGTCCATTTATATATTGCCAGTGTTCCTTCTATGTGATTGCGAGAGGGCAGCGGGGATCACGAAGAGAAGTCTAATGAAGCCCTCATAGCGAACCCGACCAGCCACCCGCAAATTTAATGCATTGGCCACCAGCTTGAGGTCCAAATTTTTGATTGCAAAATGGTAAACATTTCGGCTCAACTCTGCCTTGGTCGTACAATATTTCTGGATGTATTTGATAGCATGTATTTGATTCAACTGATGGGATCATTAATATTGTTTCAACTAAATTAAATAAACAAGAAGGGCCAAGAATAAATTTTGATGTTTTTAGGTAACTATTATACACGATAATATATAACATGTATTAAATATTAGAATAGTAAAAAAAGTAAAGGTTTTCAATTACCAAACCATAGAGCAGCAACGAGAAGGACACAAGTGAAAAGCTTTGCCATTATTTTTTCTAGAGATATACTCCAAATGTAGTCTTAGATAGTGTGTTTGTGTTTCTATGCTCACTTTGAGTAATCAAGCTAACTAAGAGTGTCCTTTTATAGCTTGTAAAATAGCTAGAGAGTGAGATAATATCAAATTAATATGATTAGATTTTGAAAATTTAAAATATATAATTAGTTTCTAAAAGTTAATTTGTTTCCATAGTGATTATTGTCCTATTTCCAAATTCTACATTGGCTTAAAAGTTAATTTGTTTCCATAGTGATTATTGTCCTATTTCCAAATTCTACATTGGCTTAAAAGTTAATTTGTTTCCATAGTGATTATTGTCTTATTTCCAAATTCTACATTGGCTTAAATGTTAATTTGTTTCCATAGTGATAATTGTCTTATTTCAAAATTCTACATTGGCTTAGTTAGATTTACTATTTGCTGCACTTACCACTATAACAAATTGTTGATATAATAATTTGTATATGGCCAAAATAATGTTTCAACACAATCTGTTTAAGCACTTAGTAAAAAGCAGATTACATAGTATAGAAATTACTTAACAGTAAATTAATCAAGAAAAACAATAGACGAAACATAATCTGTTTTGGAAAATAATTTCAGAATATAATCGAGTCCACTTAGTTCAAAGTGTGTCCTTAAGGAAATTATTCCCCTCACAGTACTCGAGGTTAATGGAATATCGTCTCCCAGGATAGAACGATTATCTTACCAAAATAGTAGTACTCCAAATTTCGATAGCAGTGAACCACTCAACGGCAGTATATCACACAGAATGAATAAGAATGAATTTTCGAATTGTAGAGAAATTCGTATTAGAATGAGTGAATAAATTCTTGGAACAAATCAAGAATTTATAGGTTTTGGAGGTACCATTTCTGAATGTTTGCAACCATTCAGAATAGTCACCAAAATTTGGAGGAAAATTCGAAAAGAAAAAGGACTTAAACCGGACGAGTCGGTCTCGGGTCTTGGGTCGATCCGTTTGGATTTATTTTAATTAAATAATTAATTAATTAAAGAAAAGTTTGTCCAAAAAGACTATCAATCAATCTTTTGACAAATCCAAATCCAAATTCAAAGCCGAAGCCGAGCGACGACAACGGCGCGAGGGGTCTTTGCCCTCTCAACCCTTTTAGCAACTAGAGAAGGTGTAATGTAATATATACACCTCTCTTTCATTATCTTTTTTCGATGTGGGACAAAAGAGTCTTTTACTCCCTTTAATTTTCATCCCATCATTTCCCATTCACCAATATCAAAACCCAACAATCCCCCACATGAATGGGGAATGGCTATAAGATAAAAGAATGTACTGACGAGTGTGATATACAAGCGAGAATTGACTGCATCTGGATAAGTAGGTTTCCATTTGAACTTTCCGTAGTGAACTTATATCGGATATACTCGATCAATCGGTAGATTTGATATCTTTGAACCGTCGAACTTTGTTGTATACCTAGACAACATAAGACACACAATCAACCTTCAATCGTTTATGGTTCTCACGGTTGTGTTCGTTTCAGCCATGAACACCGCCTGGTCTCATGAGTGCATAGAGAATGGGCATTTACTATCATTCCCCTTTAAAGCGGCTTACACTTAACACTCACATAGGTGATTTCTAAACATGTGGTCCTATAGCCACATTATATGGTCATACATTGCCAGATTTAGATAACCATTAAAAACCTTAATGCTTTATTAACTCATTAACTGATCGGTGTATTTTATATACACCTTTTGAGTCAGTTTTAGTTAGTCTTTTGTCCCGTTTTGCACATATAAGTATCGTATTAGGATAGTTTTCCTTTCTTTTGAGTCAAAGTGGTTAAAATGGCCAAATGGCGGAAAAGGAGCTAAAAGAGGGCAAAAGAGGAGATGCCAGAGCTAAAAACAGAGAAAGTGGCGAACGAGGTTGAAACCCAGACCAGTACGCGCGCCTCGCGATGTAAGCAGTGGCGCGACGCCACTATCGAGAGGCTGCAGAAGACCAGGCCGCGGCGCCATGTCGCCAGTGCGGGGCGCGGCGCCTAATCATCCGAGAGGCTACAGAAGTTGCAGTGCCGCGGCGCCCACAGATAGCAGAGATCAGGGCCGCGGCGCCAAATCACCCGGCGATTGCAAATTCCGGCGCCGCGCTCGCAGAGCCGCGGCGCCGACGCGGAAAAATAAGGTTTTCAGACGGATTTTGGGCCAGGCCTGCAGGAAAACGTTGACGCGGTTAGGAGCCTATAAAAGGAGAACCCTAGGCAGTTTTTAAGGGTTCCCCTTCTTGCAAAACACAAGGCTTTCTTGCTTGGATATTGGAGACCATAGTTTAGTAATTTCCTTTCCTTTTCTGGTTTTTATTTCAGTTTTATGAAGAACAAGGAATTAGTTCTTGTCATGTCAATGGCTAGGAACTAATTCCTCTATAGGGCTTTCCATGTTGAATCTCTAGAAATTTATGTTATGATTTAATGCATGCTTATGGTTATTCTTCTTGTTGTTGAGATCTATCCAATAATTGAATTGAATGTTTGGTAGTTAATTGACAACTAATTATCACTATATGATTTCTAATCAGACTCCGAAAGGAGGGGATTGTGAATATGCTGTAAGTTGGGTAGACATTCTTGGATTGGGGATGAAAATACCTCAATTATTTATGTAGCGTTAACGAGAGGCTTAACAACCCTAATTTTACGCATTGTGCGTGACGTTTAACTAGGTTCTTATTCTTAATCCTCCTATAGAGTTATCCTTATCACCGAAAGGTAGGTAAGGTGCAATACTGGGGTTGAGTGTTTATATAACCCTAACGGGAGTATAAAACGATTTAGTAAATCTGCTTTCTCCAAAAAGAAGAAGACCATAAGCTATTGCATTAATAAGGAACATAAGCAGATAGTGAGGAGACGTGGAAGCCCTATTCTCATCACAACTGAAGTAAACTCATTAGTTAAATTAGTCTTTATAATTCATAGTTATAAACCACAAACTCAATTATCAATTTACCAAATAGATACCAAAAGATAGATAGTTGGTACTTGAACCATAATCCTTGTGGACGATATTCGGTCTTGCTAAGACTATATTACTTGTCACGATAACGTGCACTTGCGTTTAAGTGTGTGCATCTTTTCGCGCATCAAGTTTTTGACGCCGTTGCCGGGGATTAGGCATAGTTTAATATCAAGTTATCTATTTTTAATTTCTAATTTGGCTTTTATTTTATTTTAATTTTTACGTTTTTATTTTATTCATTAATTCGAAAAATTCGAGGTACTGTGATTCGTTGTTGGTTTTGTTTTATCTCAGGAAATTTGTTAGATATGAATTTTTACTGTCAATATGATAGAGAACCAACCGTAGAAGAAGAGAGGGAGGAACTACGAGAAGCTATACTCAGTTTCACGAGGTACCAAAATCAGTTCATGGACGAAACAAGAATGGCCATGAAGAAGTTAGAAACGCAAATAGCAGAACTCGCGATCATATTCAACAGCGAAACGCAAGAAGAGCAATCTGCACCTGGGGTAGGCAATGAGGAAACACAATGTCAGGCAATTGACCTACAAGATGCCGAATCAGGGGAGATAGAGAGTTCGCAGCAGCAGTGGCCGCGCAAGAGCGTGGCCGCGCCAAGATTCTGAGACAAGACAGAGAGTGGCCTTGCGCCAAGGAGCAGGGCCGCGGCGCCCCAAACCCAGAAATCGAGAATTCGGCACCAGCTGTAGCAACTGCACCCCAGGTGATGATACCATATCCCCAGAAGTTAAAAACATGTACTCTTGACAAGCAATTCTCTAGATTCGTGGAGGTCCTCAAACAATTGCAACTCAATATCCCGTTTTCTCAAGCCTTAGAGCAAATGCCGAGCTACGTTAAGTTCATGAAGGATGTGCTTAGCAAAAAGAGGAGGATAGAGGACTACGAAACAGTGATGTTGACTGAGGAATGTAGTGCCATCCTACAGAGACAACTGCCTCAGAAGTTACAAGATCCTGGGAGCTTCACCATCCCATGCACCATTGGAAAGTTTGAATGTCATAAAGCATTGTGCGACTTGGGAGCAGGCATAAATCTGATGCCTTATCTAGTTTTCTGCAAACTAGGAATGGGAGAAGTCAAACCTACAAACATCACGTTACAATTAGCTGACCGCTCAATTGTTCATTCGAGAGGAGTCATCGAAGATGTATTAGTGAAGGTGGACAAGTTCATCTTTCCCGCCGATTTCGTTATCTTAGACATACAAGATAACGATGGAATCCCCATCATACTTGGCAGACCCTTCTTAGCCACAGTGATGTGCTCTTATTGATGTTCATGCGAGAGTCAAGCTTCGAGTAGATGAAGAAGAGGTGATTTTTAATGTTTTTCAAGCAGCAACTTTTCCAGATGCCAAGGATAACTGCTCAGCCATTGATCGTATCGAAGAAGCAGTATTAGCCAAGGAGTTCAGATATGATGATACGCTTGAAGAAGTACTGACCACATGGGATGATGATAGTAGAAACAATCCAGATCTGATGGAGTACGCGAATTGGATGAATGCTTATGAAAAATGGGATACAAGGAAGTATGAAGAGCTTGGACAGGTGCCAGAAAGATCATTACCATCCACAGAGAAGGCTCCAGAGTTAGAGTTAAAAACTTTACCCAATCATCTACAATACCAATACCTAGGTGAAGAAAAAACCTTACCAGTGATCATTTCATGCCACCTATCCACCGAAGAGATTGATAAACTGCTACGAGTACTAAAGAATCACAAGCGGGCCATTGGATGGACATTAGCAGACATAAAAGGGATAAGTCCATCAATGGTAATGCATAAGATCCGTCTAGATGAGGAGAGAAGACCATCCATCGAAGCCCAAAGGCGACTAAACCCAAACATGAAGGAGGTAGTGAGAAAGGAAATCCTAAAATGGCTCGATGCAGGAGTAATCTACCCCATATCCGACAAAGATACGGGTAAGTCCAGACAAGTGGTGCGAAAAAGGGTGGAATAACGGTGGTGACCAACGAAGAAACGAACTCATTCCTCGAGAATACCACCGGGATGGAGAATCTGCGTTGACTATCGCAAGTTGAATAAAGCAACGTAAAAGACCACTTCCTTGCTGCATTCCTAGATCAAATGTTGGATGACTTGCAGGCATAACTACATCGCTTTTGGATGGATACTCGTGGTATCACCAGATTGCAATAGCACCAGAAGATCAGGAAAAGACAACATTTACTTGCCCTTTTGGTACATTTGCATTCAGAAGGATGCCATTCGGACTCTGCAATGCACCTGCAACTTTTCAGAGGTGTATGATGGAAATCTTCTCAGATATGGTAGAGAGGACTATAGAGATCTTTATGGATGACTTTTCGGTCTTTGGAGCATCATTCGATGAGTGTTTAAAGCATCTAGAAGCAGTGTTAAGCGGTCATAAGAATCTAACCTTGTGCTAAAGCGGGAGAAGTGTCACTACGGTAATGAAGGAATTGTATTAGGACACAAAATATCAAGCCAAGGTATTGAGGTGGACAAAGCAAAGATTTCAGTGATCGAAAATCTACCACCTCCAGTATCAACAAAAGGAGTCAGAAGTTTCCTTGGACATGCAGGCTTCTATAGAAGATTCATCAAGGATTTTTCAAAGGTCTCAAAGCCTCTTTCCACATTGCTAATGACGGGGGTTGCCTTCGACTTCAATAAAGAATGCTTATCCGCATTTCAAACGCTCAAGGAGAAGCTTATTTCAAAGACCATAGTCATGCATCAAACCGGGAGCTCCATTTGAACTAATGTGCGATGCAAGCGATTATGCGATTGGAGCGGTGCTTGACAGAGAATCGACAAGGTATTTAGATCCATTTACTATGCTAGTAAAACTCTAAATGACACGCTTAAATTATGCAACTACGAAAAGGAACTACTAGCTATAGTATATGCGTTTGAGAAATTCAGCCATACTTGATTGGGAATAAGGTGATAGTATACACCACCACTCGCTATAAAGTACTTGATGACAAAGAAGGACGCAAAGCCTCGCTCATTCGATGGGTCCCGCTCTACAAGAATTCGACGTGGAGATTCGTGATAAGAAAGGAACAGAGAATTGATTTGAACCACTTGTCAAGACGGAGAACACAGAGCGAACACGAGGATGTATAACTAAATGATCACTTTCCAGACGAACAACTATTTCAAGTAAGTGTGAATTCTAATCTACCTTGGTACGCTGATTTTGTTAACTTTCTCGCAGCTAAGGTACTACCCCCAGAATTGACGAGACAGCAGGTGAAGAGGTTTTACTTAGAAGTAAAGCACTACTATTGGGAGGAACCTATGTTATACAAACACTGTGCCGATCAAGTCATCAGGCGATGTATACCAGAGGAAGAGATGCACCAGGTTCTCAACCATTACCACACCCTATCATGTGGTGGACACTTTGGGGCATCAAGAACAGCGGCAAAGGTACTGCAATGCGGATTCTATTGGCCAACACTTTTTAAGGATGCCCATACATTTGTGAAGAAATGTGATAGTTGCCAGAGAACAGGGAACATCTCGAGACGAAACGAGATGCCTTCGCAAGGGATATTGGAAGTGGAACTCTTTGACGTGTGGGGAATCGATTTCATGGGACCATTCCCGCCATCCTTTGGAAATCAATATATCCTGCTGGCAGTAGACTATGTGTCCAAATGGGTAGAAGCAGTGGCCACAAAATAAAATGACAGTAAGACTGTTCAAAAATTCCTTCAAAAGAATATTTTCACAAGGTTCGGCACCCCAAGAGCCATCATCAGTGACGAAGGAAGTCACTTTTGCAACAAGCATCTGAATTCATTGCTTTCCCGATATGGAGTCTACCACCGCACTACAACTGCCTACCACCCCCAAGCCAATGGGCAAGCGAAAGTGTCAAATAGAGAAGTAAAGAGCATATTGGAAAAGACGGTGAACGGCTCAAGGAAGGACTGGTCTATCAAACTGGATGACGCATTATGGGCATACCGGACAGCATTCAAAACACCAATTACAGGACAGAGGAGGCTACTACAGCTAAACGAGTTAGAGGAATTCAGGCACAATGCCTATGAGAATGCAAAGATCTACAAAGAACGAACGAAAGCATGGCACGACAAGAAATTGATCCCGAAAGACTTTCAAGAAGGACAACAAGTGTTTTTATTCAACTCAAGGTTGAGATTATTTCCAGGCAAGTTAAAATCACGATGGACAGGACCATACACGGTGGTAAGAGTATTCCCATATGGAGCAATTGAAATAAAAGGGAGAGAGGGAGCCTCCTTCAAGGTAAACGGACAGAGGTTAAAACCTTATCTGATCAATGAAATGGAATACATGAACTTAGTAACCTCTCATATCTTAGAATAATAAGGAACATGCGTCCGGCTAAAAGACGTTAAAGACAGCGCTACTTGGGAGGCAACCCAAAGTTTTCAATTATGTTATTACAATTCCTGTCTTTAGTTATTTTAGTTTGTTTTGGACAGTCTCACGGTCTTGGGTTCTTGTGTCTGTGTTGTGTTGACAGGTGAAAGCCAAGGACTTGGAAGGCGGAAACTAAAGAGAAGCAAAAGATCTCCAGAATATCGCCAGAGCGCCGCGGCGCCCATTCGCAGGGCCGCGGCGCCACAAAAAAAAATGAATTCTGGAAGACGCCCTGATCCGAAGGCCCTATCGCCAAATCAAACACCAAAGAGCTCTCCTCCCCTCACGGAATTCAAAGTACCATGCCACCACCACCATTTTAGCCAAAGTCTGTAAGTGTCTTATTTCTTTTATTGTCTTTGAGTCTACACACATTGGGGACAATGTGTGATTTAAGTTTGGGGGTGTTTTATTTGTGTCATGTTATGTTTTTATTTAAGTCTTTTTGATTGTTTTTATGTATTTTTGAGTCACAAATTTTTTTCTTTTTGAGTCACAAAATTTTTTCTTTTTGAGTCATAATTGTCTGTCAAAGATCATGTATGTTGTAGTTGCTAGAAACACCTAGTGAAGTGAGGTGGAATAATGTAACGGAATTGAAGCAACTATCTAAACACCTAGGTTAGATATGCCAAAAACTCACAAAATCTGTCTATTTGGAGTTTCTTGCCTAAATTATGCATGCTAAATGATGAAAACTTATGTGTTATGATTGCTTGCTATTTGAGGCGAAATAGTTAGGATATGCATGTTAGGGAGATGACTAAGGCATTTCTTTCATAGTCAATTCTTACCACTCTTTTCTATCCCGGACTTTAAAAGTATCCCTAGTCAGCCCCATTGAGCCTAAAAATTGAAACTTCTTCTTTGACACCCTATATTCCCACAAATTGTGCCATAAGTAAAAATGTGAAAAAGTGGAATAAAGTGTGTTAAAAAAGAGACAAAAAGAGTGAATAAGTCTGTTGCACCCCAATAAAAAAGTAATAAGAAATAGGCAAAAGCCTAAGTTTGGGGGTGCCTGGCATTATTATACATTTCACTCTCCCAAAACAAAAGAGGGAAAAGATAGAATCGAAATGAAGGAAAGAACAAAAAGAAAAGGGAAATACTGAAAAGCTAAAGAGCTTATGGTACACGAAATGAGCCTAAAATGCCTATTTTTTACCTACCTACACCTAAGCCTACATTACAACCCTTAAAGTCCTGAAGATCTCTTTTATGCATATCCAGAATTAGTGGAGAATAGCAAGTAAGCATGACATAGGATTTTTGAATTTTTATGCATGATTTAGTATATTGACTTCCATTGAGCATGATAAATATGAGTTTGCGAAATATCTAGCTTCATGTGTTTAGTGTGCTAAAATTTCATGCTAGATGTTCCTGCATATTATTCTGCTAACCTTCATGTTTTTCTAGATAACACTAATGCAGCAAAATTGATCAATGTCAGTGAGTCTTTTATTTTCATTTCTTGAGTCTTTTATTTTATTTCTTTCTATCTTTGCTCGAGGGCGAGCAAAGGTTAAGTTTGGGGGTATTTGATCGGTGTATTTTATATACACCTTTTGAGTCAGTTTTAGTTAGTCTTTTGTCCCGTTTTGCACATATAAGTATCGTATTAGGATAGCTTTCCTTTCTTTTGAGTCAAAGTGGTTAAAATGGCCAAATGACGGAAAAGGAGCTAAAAGAGGGCAAAAGAGGAGATGCCAGAGCTAAAAACAGAGAAAGTGGCGAACGAGGCTGAAACCTGCACAGCATGGCCTCGCAGCAATGTGGCCGCGCCACTATCCGCAGAGGCTGCAAGACCCAGCCGCGCGCGCCAGTGCGCAGGCCGCGCGCTAATCATCCGGAGGCTGGCTGAGCAGCAGCGCGGCGCTGCATGCAGAGACTGGCCGCGCGCCAAATCACCCGGCGATTGCAGATTTCCGGCGCGCGCTGTTCGCAGAGCGGCGCCGACGCGGAAAATAAGGTTTTCAGACGGATTTTGGGCCAGCTGCAGGAAAAGTTGAGGCGGTTAGAGCCTATAAAAGGAGAACCCTAGGCGCTTTTAAGGGTTCCTTCGCACAACACAAGGCTTTCTTGCTTGGATATCGAGACCATAGTTTAGTAATTTCCTTTCCTTTTCTCGGTTTTTATTTCGCTTTTATGAAGAATATGGAATTAGTTCTTGTCATGTCAATGGCTAGGAACTAATTCTCTATGTGGCTTTCCATGTTGAATCTCTAGAAATTTATGTTATGATTTAACGACGCTTATGGTTATTCTTCTTGTTGTTGAGATCTATCCAATAATTGAATTGAATGCTTGGTAGTTAATTGACAACTAATTATCACTATATGATTTCTAATCAGACTCCGAAAGGAGAGGATTGTGAATATGCTGTAAGTTGGGTAGACATTCTTGGATTCGGGATGAAAATACCTCAATTATTTATGTAGCGTTAACGAGAGGCTTAACAACCCTAATTTTACGCATTGTGCGTGACGGTTAACTAGGTTCTTATTCTTAATCCTCCTATAGAGTTATCCTTATCACCGAAAGGTAGGTAAGGTGAAATACTGGGCTTGAGTGTTTATATAACCCTAACGGGAGTATAAAACGATTTAGTGAACCTGCTTTCTCCAAAAAGAAGAAGACCATAAGCTATTGCATTAATAAGGAACATAAGCGGATAGTGAGGAGACGTGGAAGCCCTATTCTCATCACAACTGAAGTAAACTCATTAGTTAAATTAGTCTTTATAATTCATAGTTATAAACCACAAACTCAATTATCAGTTTACCAAATAGATACCAAAAGATAGATAGTTAGTACTTGAACCCTAATCCTTGTGGACGATATTCGGTCTTGCTAAGACTATATTACTTGTCACGATAACGTGCACTTGCGTTTAAGTGTGTGCATCTTTTCGCGCATCATTAACAAGCCATAAAGTCTTATCCTTATTTCTGAACATTGTCTTCATCCGAGAATGGGTTGAGTTATTTGACAATGTTGAACCGTGAGTCACAACTTTGTTTGATATCCTTGAACCTAGCTCTTGGGATCTCCAGTCTGCTAGGTAGAGTTACAGCCATGATGACTTGTCCTTGACCTTAACCCCATTCCCATTGATGATCTACTAACTCCCTCTCTAGATAAGCCTTTTGTAAGCGGATCCGCCACGTTATCTCTTGACTTTACATAATCAATTGTGATAACGCCACTAGAGAGGAGTTGTCGAACGGTATTGTGTCTCCGTCGTATGTGACGAGATTTTCCGTTATACATTACGCTCCCTGCCCTACCTATTGCTATTTGACTGTCACAATGTATACATATAGGAGCCAAAGGTTTGGGACAAAATGGAATATCTTCTAAGAAATTCCGGAGCCATTCAGCTTCTTCACCGGCCTTGTCTAAAGCTATAAATTCTGATTCCATTGTAGAGCGGGCGATGCATGTCTGTTTTGATGATTTCCAAGACACTGCTCCTCCACCAACGGTGAAAACATATTCACTCGTGGATTTAACTTCAAACGATCCGTTGATCCAATTTGCATCACTATATCCCTCAAGTATTGCGGGATATTTATTATAATGTAAATCATAGTTTTGGGTGTGTTGTAAATATCTCAAGACTCGTTTCATTGTCATCCAATGAGTTTGAATGGGATTACTCGTGAATCGACTCAACTTGCTTATAGCACATGCTATATCTGGTCGTGTACAATTCATAATATACATCAAACTTCATAGTTTTGAAGTGCAAAACTTACATCAATTGGAGTCTTTGCAACATTGAAATTTAAATACTTGAACTTGTCAAGTGTTTTTCAATATAATGTGACTATGATAATGCTAGACCTTGTGGAGTTTTATGGATCCTAATTCCTAAGATCAAATCAGCAACCCCCAAGTCTTTTATGTCAAATTTTCTAGCGAGCATACGCTTCGTAGAATTTACATCGACAATATCTTTACTCATTATCAACATGTCATCAACATACAAACAAACAATGACTTCATGATTTGGAGTATTTTTAATGTAAACACATTTGTCACACTCATTAATCTTAAATCCATTTGCCAACATTATTTGGTCAAATTTCGCATGCCATTGTTGAGTGCTTGTTTAAGTTCATAAAGTGACTTAACAAGTCTGCACGCTTTCCTTTCTTTACCAGGAACCACAAAACCCTCAGGTTGTTCCATGTAAATTTCTTCGTCCAATTCTCCATTTAAGAAAGCTGTCTTGACATCCATTTGATGGATTTCAAGACCATATACGGCCATCAGTGCCACTAACACCCGAATAGATGTTATTCTTGTTACGGGCGAGTATGTGTCAAAGTAAGCATTGCCTTCTTTTTGTCTATAACCTTTGACCACAAGTCTTGCCTTATATTTGTCAATATTGCTATCAACTTTTATTTTCCTTTTAAAAATCTGTTTTGATCCTAAAGGTTTATTTCCAGGAGGAAGATCAACTAAGTCACATGTATGGTTGTTTAAAATTGATTCAATCTCACTATTGACTGCTTCTTTCCAAAATGTTGAATCAGAAGATGACATTGCTGCTTTAAATCTTTGAGGCTCATTTTCAAGCAAGAATGTTACAAAATCTGGTCCAAAGGAAGTAGATGTCTTTTGACGTTTGCTACGCCTTGGATCCTCTTTGCTTGGTACACTTTCCTTTGATTCTTCCCGCGGTCGTTTGGATCTTTCACTTGACGACTCACATTCAGTTTTATACGGATAGATGTTTTCAAAGAATTCAACATTATCTGATTCAATTACCGTATTAACATGAATTTCGGGATTGTCCGATTTGTAAACCAAAAATCGACAAGATTTGTTGTTTGTAGCATAGCCAATAAAAACACAATCCACAGTTTTTGGTCCGATTTTTACCCTTTTGGGCAAAGGAACTTGGACCTTCGCTAAACACCCCCACAATTTGAAATATTTCAAGTAGGGTTTTCTTCATTTCCATAGATCATATGGAATAGATTGTGTTTTGCTGTGGGGTACTCTGTTGAGTATTCGATTAGCTGTAAGGATAGCTTCCCCCCACAAGCTCTGCGGTAAACCAGAACTAATTAGTAAGACATTCATCATTTCCTTTAATGTTCGGTTTTTCCTTTCCGCAATTTCATTTGATTGTGGTGTGTAAGGGGCAGTAGTTTGATGAATAATTTCATATTCCAAACATGTCTCTGCAAAAGGAGATTCGTACTCTCCACCCCTATCACTTCTAATCATTTTGATCTTTTTATTCAATTGATTTTCCACTTCGTTCTTGTATTGCTTAAATGCATTAATTGATTCATCCTTACTATTAAGCAAATACACATAACAGTATCGAGTGCAATCGTCAATGAAAGTTATAAAATACTTTTTCCCACCACGAGATGGTATTGACTTCATATCACATATATCTGTGTGAATTAAGTCTAAAGGATTTGAATTCCTATCAATAGACTTATATGGATGTTTAACAAACTTAGATTCAACACAGATTTCACATTTTGATTTATTGCACTCGAATCTAGGCAATACTTCTAGATTAATCAATTTCCACAATGTTTTGTAATTGACATGTTCTAAACGAACATGTCATAAGTCATTTGACTCCAATAAGTAAGACGAAGCTGAATTCTTATTAATATTGACTCTTCACATGTAATGTGAACGAAACTCTTCACATGTAGTGTGAACGTGACTCTTCACATGTAGTGTCTTTGGCATTTTCCAGAATCTCATAATTGAAAATTATGACTCCCAATTCTGTAACTCAACAACCAAGACCATTCGTCCCATGACTATTTAAAATCAACACGGACACTAAATTGAAGCAATTTCGTAATTTTTCTTTATAGAACTTTCGCTTCTAACCTTGTATGTCTATCATCCATCCAGTAAATAATTTTCTTGCCATTAATTGTTTGTCACAGTCAAATCGACAAACTGTTTTAGTTAATAAAACCAAAATAACAATTAATTCACAGACTTCAACGATGAAGATTTTATTTCTTCAAATCGCAGTTGAATTATAAACTTAAACGATGAAGATTTTATTTCTTCAAATCGCAGTATAATTATGAAACTTTAGTATTCCAACGAAGTTTTTATATCTTCGAGTCAGAATACTAATATTCATATGGAGTAGAAAACTACACAAGTTTTAATCTTCTTAAACAGAACGACGAAGATTTTATGTTCTTCAAATCGTTGTACAAGTATCACATGAGTAAGTCAAATTCATTCTTACTACCTTTAAAATAATCTTCACGTATTTCATGCAACAAATATAATACACAACGGTGAAGATTTTATTTCTTCAAACTGAATCAATTATGCTTGAAACGAAGTGTAGTAGATTGTATGTTGTGTACTTGATGAAGTTTTTATATCTTCAAATCAAGTACTCAAATGAGTAGAAAGTTATGAAAACTTTAATCTCAACCGGAGTAGAAAATTCGAAGATTTTAGTCTCCAAACAACATACAAGAAAAATACTTTTTTTCCTCTAGAAAACCCCTTTTTTTTCTCTTTTGGAAAACACTTTTTCCTGGACTTTAATATTCCAACGAAGTTTTTATGTCTTCAAGTTAGAATATGAAATTTCATACGGAGTAGAAAACCACACAGGGTTTAATCTCCAAACCAGGATACAAATTAAAATAAACATAATTTCCTTAAGATTGTTGATATAATAATCTGTATATGGCCAAAATAATGTTTCAACACAATCTGTTCAAGCACTTAGTAAAAAGCAGATTACACAGTATAGAAATTACTTAACAGTAAATTAATCAAGAAAAACAGTAGACGAAACATAATCTGTTTTGGAAAATAAATTCAGAATATAATCGAGTCCACTTAGTTCAAAGTGTGTCCTTAAGGAAATTATTCCCCTCACAGTACTCGAGGTTAATAGAATATCGTCTCCCAGGATAGAACGATTATCTTACCAAAATAATAGGCAGTATATCACACAGAATGAATAAAAATGAATTTTCGAATTGTAGAGAAATTCGTATTAGAATGAGTGAATAAATTCTTGGAACAAATCAAGAATTTATAGGTTTTGGAGGTACCATTTCTGAATGTTTGCAACCATTCAGAATAGTCACCAAAATTTGGAGGAAAATTCGAAAATAAAAAGGACTTAAACCGGACGGATCGGTCGCGGGTCTTGGGTCGATCCGTTTGGATTTATTTTAATTAAATAATTAATTAATTAAAGAAAAGTTTGTTCAAAAAGATTATCAATCAATCTTTTGACAAATCCAAATCCAAATTCAAAGCCGAAGCCGAGCGACGACAACGACGCGAGGGGTCCTTGCCCTCTCAACCCTTTTAGCAACTAGGTGTAATGTAATATATACACCTCTTTTTCCTTATCTTTTTTCGATGTGGGACAAAAGAGTCTTTTACTCCCTTTAATTTTCATCCCATCATTTCTCATTCACCAGTATCAAAACCCAACACAAATTTAACGCATCAAACATTAATGTTTGAGATAATAACTTCAAGCAAAGAATATTCGAGCTTATGGTTCATAGGAAAATTACCTTATCTCAAACAAAGAATTTTAAAAATGAGTGATGTCATGAATAATTAATTAGGATAAAATCTAGCAAATACAAAGATGTTAGTGCAATTGATAGAATTGCATCTGGCGAAATGATTAACTCCATAAATAGTCTACTAACTTATGTGATTTTAGGTAAGAATTCTTATTATTATAAAGGAAAGGAGTTAAACATTCTTTAAGATATGTTAATACGATTAATCGGCCAAACATAAGTTAATTAACTAAGGCTAAGAGAATATGAATATGACATTTTAAATAGTTAGGAAAATAGCTTGTAACAATGTGTTTGTATTACTAAAAGATGAAATTGTAATGACTCGTTCGTTCGTTTTAGGTTTATCTTCTTATTTTGATCAAATTACCCTTTCTATAGTATCTTATCGATGTTTGTGACTTGCGGAGATGAGTAACACATTTCCCGAAGTGAATTGTGTAGGTTTCGGAAGAATAATCTAAAGTTAGAAGTTTCTTAAGCTTTGAAATGAAAAGAGTTTACTAAAAGTTGACTTTTGCGTAAACGTGTTGAGTTTCGTCATTTCCGTTATGTCTGAAATGTTATTTATTACTTAGTCGATTCTTTATTTTGCTTCCCTAGGCGTTCGGATGTATTTTGATTCCTTGTTGTGCTAAATGTAAATTTTAGAAAAGTTAAGGGTGACTTGTGGAAAATCGAGTCGTAACATTGTCGGGTTGGTATTTAGAGTGTGCGAGTAAGTCCGTAGCATTTTTTATACTCATGTATAATATTTGATTTGTATCCGGGATGCTTCGGATGAGTTTCGAGTGTTGAATCGATAATTTATTGAATTGTTTAACTGCAGGTTAACCGCATTTGGGGAAATGCCATCGCACATATGCAGAGCCATTTTTGCGGAGATTGATATGTAAATGTGAGAAGTTGTAAGGATGCGGAGGGCTTCTTCGACAAAAGTTTGAGCGCAGATGCGAGGCCGCACCTGCGGACCTTTACAGCTTCTGCGCCTTTTTCACCACTCCTGCGACTATTACTCCGCAGAAGCAAGGCCACTTCTGCGACGAATGGTCAGTAAAATCGAAAATATCGCTGAAATCAGAGACCTTCAAATCCCAAATTCGATTTTTAGACCTCATTTCTCACCTACTTCAATTCTAAGCTCGGGTTTGGCGAGATTCAAGGGAAATTTGACCATTTCTCTTTGGGGGTAAATTGTCAACCTTGAGATACTTATTATACCATGTTTCGTTCTATTATTTGTAGATTAGAATCATGTTTAAGGGTAGAAAATCTTAGAGTTTTAACCCAACTATCTAAAATGGTATTTTTAATGAAATTAGTGCCAAGATCTAGGCTTTATGTATTGACTCTTTATATTCAGGTTGTTTAATCTATGGGTAAACTATTATTTAGGCTTGAATTTCTAATTCCAATCCAGGAATATATTTTATGAAATTGAGGGTTCTTTCATAAATGCTGATTTTTGATAAATAGTAAAATTGAAGGTCAAGTTATGATTAGTTTCTCATCAAACTTAAGAATATGATTACCTAGACTATGAGTATCATATTTCCAAACTAAATTTCTTGTTTTACCCTCATTTACTCTGAGTCACTTTTGGGTCTCGTTTTAGATTTTATTTAGAAGCATGACTTTATGGATGTCTTTATATTTGGGTTTTAACAGAGAATCTACAATATCTAGACTACGTTCGTTCGAAAGTGCTTTGGAAGGGTAAAACTTTGGCATCCATTTGTGTCACCCGCTCGACATTGAGGTAGGCTACGATTTACTTTTTAGACTCTGATTGAGCATGTATATATTATAATCATTGAAGAATATTGGGCGTGATAAGGGCTCCACCTTAATGTCTGTGATGAGCACTTGGGTGGGTATCGATTTATTTTTTTAGGGATGATTTCACTTAGGTTGGTATTGACAGCTACTATGTGGGCTATGATAGTCGTGATTGAACTTATACTTATGTGTGAATTGACTTATCTCACACTCTATGTTTTTCTATGTGAAAGATTGATCTTGGAATCATTGTGGAACTGATGATATTAAAGCACTTGATTATTCATCTCATATGTACATGATCTTCCATCTCATGCTTCCATGATAATTGTCTTACTTATAGAATGCATACATTTATTCAGATCAATACTGTAACTGAAATGGTGATATGTGGTTTGGTCAAATGAGACTGAAAGAATGGTATATGCACTAAAATGAGATGATTTGATACGACTTGATTCATATGATGCTCTACCATATCGATGGATCTTGTCGGATGGTTGTGGGGTATATGGACCTCGCGAGTCCTCCATGGGTCATGACTAGTATTGTAGCAGGTGTGTACCAGATTGATGAACAGTGCACTGCATTCATGCATTTCATACACCATTATTCATATTCCTTATGCGATTTGTGCCTATCTGATTACCCATCGTTTGACGAGGTTGATGTGTTAGAGAAGTTGATTTGATAGTTATTTGTGAGGTAGACTCAATTTTTATATGTGTTACGTATTTTCTGTTGTTGTCGGCCTATGATGCCTATGAATACGTTGTGTACTCATACTATAACTTTATTTGGATGCAGATACATCTCCCTCTTCCCGGGGCCTCGTAGTTAACGTCCAATGATATATATTGAAGACTTCAGGGTGACCCGCGCTGTTCCATCAGCAACACTAGAATCTCCCTCTTTTTTACTACCCTGGTCTTGTTTCTTTTCCAAGACAATTGTTATATTTGAGCCTTTGTAACATTTATTTAGATTAGGTTTTGAGTTTGTAATAATTGATAATTTTCGCACTTCATAAGATTTATTATTTATGGCAAGTCTGTTTTAAGTACTACTTATTATTATTCTGTTTTTACTTTTCAATTAAATGATTTGGGGATGATTCGCCTATTGAGGAATAATGTAGGTGTCATCATTGATCTGTGAAATGGATCGTGAAATTAAACATATATAATTAAATTGATATAAACAAATTTCTTAGTAAGAAAACAGTTCTAGCTTTGACATTATTTTTTCCTGGCAAGAATGAAGGCTTTAATAGATGCAAATAATAGTTTAAAAATCACTTTCGAAGACGCACTAAAAGAGTCAGTAAAAAGAATCGTTTTTATAAATGGACTTCCAACAACACTTAGCTGATTCTTTAAAGTCTTAATAGAAGTACACTACAAATAAATAAAGTGGAAATCCTAAAAGGTAAAGAAAAACTTTCGTTTTTTTTAAAGAAGCTGAGCAAAAAAAAAAACTTAATTCTTTTAGCCTATAAAAAGGTTTGTTATGTGCTTACGGAAAACTGAAGTGATTAGCGGAGATATTTAACACTCAAGAAAACATTTACTTGTTTAAACTTCAGTTGGCGTAATTGAATTAACAAAATTTGCTATTGAGCCAAGGCATAGTGAGTTAAAGCAGGATTTCTGAGACGGAGTTAAATCACAAGATCTAAAAGTTTTTTTTATTTCTTAAATTATGTGTCAGGTCAAATTAAGACACTTAAAATGAGACGGAAGAAGTACTATTACTTCATGTAACAAGCAGGTTCTCTGAAACGATGGCTTCTATGTAAAAAACAAACCTAAGCATAAATTCTTCTAATACGCCAAGGGAGTTAAAGCAGGATTTCTAAAATCTCAAATTATATGGCTTTTTGTTGACTTATTCAGAATATTATACATAATCAGATGTTAAGATACTCATCGCAGGACATTTTCATTTGTGTTCTTGATTGACTGTAAGCAAGCGGCATGCCGACAAACATAAAAGAAGCTATACATGATATTGTTATCCATCTGTATTGCAAAAACCAGTAAACAATAATAACTGAAAATGAACAGAATCAGTATTAGAAGAAAAATAATAATTTTCATAATATAAAATCGAGCCCACTTAATTCAAAGTGTGTCCTTAAGGAAATTATTCCTCTCACAGTACTCGAGATTGATGGAATATCTCATCCCATGATAGAACGATTATCTTACCAGAATAGTAGTACTCCAAATTCAGGTAGCGGCGAACCAAATCAAAAGGGACCTTTTACATTCCCTTCACTTTTCATCCCATCATTTCTCATTCACCAATATCAAAACTCAACAATCCCCCACATGAATGGGAAATGACCATAATATAAAAGAATGAAAGGACAAGTGTGATATACAAGCGAGGATTGACTGCATCTGGATAAGTAGGTTTTCCTTTAAACTTTTCGTAGTGAACTTATATCGGATATACTCGATCAATCGGTAGATTTGATATCTTTGAACCGTCGAGCTTTGTTGTATACCTAGACAACATAAGTCACACAATCAACCCTCAACCGTTTATGCTTCTCACGGTTGTGTTCGTTTCAGCCATGAACACCGCCTGGTTTCATGAGTGCATAGAGAATGGACTTTCACTGTCATTCTCCTTTAAAGCGGCTTACACTTAACACTCACATAGGTGATTTCTAAACATGTGGTCCTATAGACACATTATATCTAGTCATACACTGCCAGATTTAGATAATCATTAAAAATCTTAATGATTTATTAACTCATTAACAAGCCATAAAGTTTTATCCTTATTTCTGAACATTGTTTTCATCCGAGAATGGATTGAGTTATTTGACAATGTTGAACCGTCAGTCAAAACTTTGTTTGATCTCCTTGAACCTAGCTCTTGGGATCTCCAGTCTGCTAGGCAGAGTTACCGCCATGATGACTTGTCATCGGCCTTAACCTCATTCTCATTGATGATCTACTAACTCCCTCTCTAGATAAGCCTTTGTAAGCGGATCCACCACGTTATCTATTGACTTTACATACTCAATCGTGATAACGTCACTAGAGAGGAGTTGTCTAACGGTATTGTGTCTCCGTCGTATGTGACGAGATTTTCCGTTATACATTACGCTCCCTTCCCTATCTATTGTTGCTTGACTATCACAATGTATACATATAGGAGCCAAAGGTTTGGGACAAAATGGAATATCTTCTAAGAAATTCCGGAGTCATTCAGCTTCTTCACCGGCCTTGTCTAAAGCTATAAATTCAGATTCCATTGTAGAGCGGGCGATACATGTATTTTTTGATGATTTCCAAGACACTGCTCCTCCACCAACGGTGAAAATATATCCACTCGTGGATTTAACTTCAGATGATCCGGTGATCCAGTTTGCATCACTATATCCCTCAAGTACTGTGAGATATTTATTATAACGTAAAGCATAGTTTTGGGTGTGTTTTAAATACCCCAAGACTCGTTTCATTGTCATCCAATGAGTTTGATTGGGATTACTCGTGAACCGACTCAGCTTGCTTATAGAACATGCTATATCTAGTCGTGTACAATTCATAATATACATCAAACTTCCCAAAACTCGTGCATAGTCCAATTGTGAGTCGCTTTCACCTTCATTCTTTTGAAGTGCAAACTTACATCAATTGGAGTCTTTGCAACATTGAAATTTAAATACTTGGACTTGTCAAGTACCTTTTCAATATAATGTGACTGTGATAATGCTAGACCTTGTGGAGTTTTATGGATCCTAATTCCTAAGATCAAATCAGCAACCCCTAAGTCTTTCATGTCAAATTTGCAAGCGAGCATACGCTTCGTAGCATTTACATCGGCAATATCTCTACTCATTATCAACATGTCATCAACATATAAACAAACAATGACTTCATGATTTGGAGTATTTTTAATGTAAACACATTTGTCAAACTCATTAATCTTAAATCCATTTACCAACATTGTTTGGTCAAATTTCGCATGTCATTATTTGGGTGCTTGTTTAAGTCCATAAAGTGACTTAACAAGTTTGCACACTTTCCTTTCTTTACCAAGAACCACAAAACCCTCAGGTTGTTTCATGTAAATTTCTTCATCTAATTCTCCATTTAAGAAAGTTGTCTTGACATCCGTTTGATGGATTTCAAGACCATATACGGCCGCCAGTGTCACTAACACCCGAATAGATGTTATTCTTGTTACCGGCGAGTATGCGTCAAAGTAATCAAGGCCTTCTTTTTGTATATAACCTTTGACCACAAGTCTTGCCTTATATTTGTCAATAGTGTCATCAGCTTTCATTTTCCTTTTAAAAATTCATTTTGATCCTAAAGGTTTATTTTCAGGAGGAAGATCAACCAATTCTCATGTATGATTGTTCAAAATTGATTCAATCTCATTATTGACTGCCTCTTTTCAAAATGCTATGTCAGAAGATGACATCGCTGCTTTGAATGTTTGAGGCTCATTTTCAAGCAAGAATGTCACTAGAGAATGTGTAATGTAATATATACACCTCTCTTTTCCTCTCTTTTTCCAATGTGGGACAATTATTTTAACCAAAGCAAAAGAGACCTTTTACATTCCATTCACTTTTCATCTCATCATTTCTCATTCACCAATATCAAAACTCAACAGATATCTAATGCTTTAATATTATGACGAGACATAGGAACGCATACTCGATTAACGACACTTAAGCATATCGATTAGGCTTCATTCATATATCAACTTCAAATAAAGACATGTTTTATGAGTTTAATGCTTATAAATATAAATGAGTCCTAGGAACATGAATTCTACTACATGGGAAACAACTTAAGAATACCTAATATAAACAACAAACATAGAATGAAGATTGAAAATAGGCATGTTAGACGTCTTTATTTTATGATACATGTTGGGTCCTGGGCTATGAATAAATAAGATTAAAATCGAAACAGCAAGAATAAGTGAAACAATTTCTGGATGTTGCCTCAATATTGGTGGCAACATCTGACAAAAAATAGAATAAACCTTTAAAGAGTAATTGCAGCGGAAAAGTAAAAGACACAAAAGTTTATATTTTCAAGTGTATATATTAATATATCCCTTGATGGTCAATGACCAAAAGAATTGTATATATTATATACAATTACAAATGAATTTCTTTTTACAAGATTGAGCAATACAAATGAAAAAGAAATTATAAACAAAAATGAAGTCGCACATGACTTCGCCTAAGTTAAAAAGTCTAAAAGACAAATGCAACATCATCACCACAATTGCTTTACAATAAGCTTAATCTAGAATAGAGATAGCAATTATAGTGTGGGATAGATGTTGCTAAAAGACTTAGGCTAAAAGGTATTGATCTAGATTTCTGAAGCGAAATCCCGAGAGCTCTCTAGGTATTTTTACATTTTGATTCTGGATATCAATACTCTGAAGTTCCTCCTCTATTTATAGTGTGGAACTTCCTTGAAACTCTCGTTGGTTAGTTGTGGAAGTTGAGAGAAAGAAGGCAGCAACTTGGACCTCTTTCAGCTCCTAGAATTTCTCAATAGCTTTGACTTGGTCTTCAAGTTACTTCGATTCCAAGTTTGACTCCTTCAATTTCCACGTTAAACACAGCTCCATATTCAGCTTGCCTTGGGCATTTTTTACTCACAGTAACAAATATTGTTTTGGCCGGAAGAATAGGCAAAAACATTTTCAAAGATGTCGGGTGAAATATTGCGGCAACATCGAAGACAATATCTGCAGGACAATGCGGATGTTGCGCAACATTACGGGCAACATCTGCAGAACACTGCAAGATGTTGTCCAGGCATAAAACCTGATGTTGTCACAACACTCACACAACACCAACAATCTCCCTTTTTTTGTCTCTTCACAAAACTCCATACAAACCTCAAAATGCCTAGGATGCGACTGATTGTAAATGTTTTTCCTTAACATTCCAAATTCAGCAAGGTCGTAGTCATGCTCCCCATCAACCTGCAGTTTCAAGTTCCAAGTATGTATTGTAAATTGGGTTAGCAAGAACATATGTTTGTCAGTACAACATACATACAACATTGTTGTAAGTACCAAGAGACTAACATCCATACATCATCCACAAATAAAATATATACAAATATATTTACAGACCAAAAGTAGAACTGTCTCTTTATCTACGCATATCAATATCCATCAGCGTGAAGTAAGACAAAATCACTTTAGAAGAAATACGAAATGTTGGTCAAAGTGTTGCATAACATTTGTCCCAACGTATCTCCATACATGTATGTAGATATGTTGCTACAAATATTACAAAACTAATTCCAACATTAACAATTTCCCCCTTTTTGTCTTTCTTCACAAAACCCACACATTAACCAAACATGAACAGTTCAGGTTCAGCATCATCAATCTCCCCCTTTCTCTTTACTTAGCAACAACCTCACCGGCAAAGACCGTAGTGTAAGTATCCCCAGATAGTAGAGCTTGTACAACTTCGCCTTCCTCCTCAGTATTTCGCCTTTCCCTGCATAGATAACAACATTTTCTCCCCCTTTTTGTGGAGAAAGTAGTATCATGAAATGAACTCTGGATGTTGCCTGCGATGTTGTGACAACATCTCTGTAAATGACTTTGCCTAGATCGTGATAACATTCCTGGCAACATCGTCACTTCCAGCTACCTTCTTCCAGGTCAAGTAAATGTTTCTATCCTAGAGGAAGACAATTGTCCAATCTGCTGAGAGGTATTGAGCTTAAGTTCTTCGTATTCGACAAATGGCTAATGTTCATTGGATGGAGTGGTGTTTGACAGTTGGGTAGAAATTTGAGAAGTATTCTATTGGTGAATATGTAGGAGAGGATTTTGGGAATTAATTCAGATACGTTTATATATGGATATTGTATAGATTTGACATTTGGAGCAATGTAACATCTCACATACAATATATATATAACAACCATCCATGATTGGAGTGTGACATGGTGATGAGTTCATCGGATAGATAGAAAACAACCAAAGGAGATGATTTTTCCCCTTTTTTTATATTATTTTTTTCTCCTCCTTTTTTTTTCTCGGGGAAAAACTCTTGAAATGACATGAAAAATAACAAACAAGGGGAAGTATTATGTACAAGACAACATTTATTTAAGCAACTAGCAAAAAAAATTCCCAAAAAGTAGGTAGTGTAGATTAAAATTCTACACTCCTCAAATTAAGAAATTAACGACATAAAATTGATTTTTGAATTTAAAACAAAAACGGTCCAGTATTAAACGGGATTTGAGGTTAGTGATTTAAATTTCAAAAACAAATAGGAATAAATAAAGCATGATAAACAACAGAAAAAATTTCTGAAAGAACAATCAATATACTGGATTGTGATGTTGTCAGTAATGTTGGGGCAACATTTTGGGCAACACAAATATTATGACACTACATGAACTTCTAGATTTGACATTAACATTAGACACATTTTGTATATATTCCCTATGAGTTTGATCACTGGACCAATGTAACATTTTCCATCGTGTCCTTAATCAAACTTAGTTGAACATATGCAGAATACTGTCTTTAAAAAATGAAAATATTTTGTGGTATTTTCAACCTTCTTTTAAGCACATGCTACTCCTATACAATAGGAACGGTACCAATTTAGAGCTTTGCTCTTTTTTATTTTAAAAATTGCTAAATCTTTAATCGAGGCTTTGCCTACTTTTGATACTCCCTTTTTATGATATATATAATTAATATATAAACATCATCGCAGAGAATAATATCATCTTTCAGTTCTTATTTTTGTAGCATCATATTTGAATGACCAAATGCATCCACAAAACTGTAACATCGTCAGAGTATATTGACAAAACAGTAAATGTTGTCCAGAATGTTGTGCAACATTCCAGGCAACATCCACCAAAAACAGCCTTATTTAAAACACAGACCAAGATATTTTTCTTTCTCAAACTAGAAAATCTTTCATGATCTAGAGTCTTGGTAAAAATGTCGTATATCAAATAAATAAGATTGTTGTCAAGATAAATAATATCATCTACTTGTATTCTTCTTATCATTCACATCTCCATCTCAATCCAAGCCACTAAATCCTATTAAGTTAGGATACGTGTCATTGGAATACCAAAATTTCCAACCCATATGTGCCAACAACATATCGATTAATACGTTTTACGACATTTAAGTGGAATATTTTGGGACATGCTTGAACATATGCACACACAAATACACTAAACATAATGTTGGACGACTAACAGTAAGATACACAAGACTACCTATGATGGATTGGTACAATGTTGGGTCAACATCTTCGCCAACATCGTCTTTACATACCTTTTTGTGAGAAGTCCATTGGAGTTTTCATATGTTTAGCATTCTCCAATCCAAATTTTCTAACTATATTCTTGGCGTATTTGGTTTGTGAGATGAAAGTTCCATCTCCACTTTGCTTTATCTGCAGGCCTAAAAAATAAGTTGGTTCCCCAATCATGCTCATCTCAAATGTTGATCACATAGCCTCGACATGAAAGTCTTAAGGTACGACTGTGAGGTCGAGCAAAAAACTATGTTATCTACATAAATTTGAGCGATGATAATATCTACACCATGACGTTTTACAAATAAAGTTCTATCATATTCATCACGACTAAAACTAAAATCAAGTAGAAGTCTAATCAAACAATCATACCACACACAAAGAGCTTGTTTACATCACCTATCAACCTATACACATCATTTTTGTTTTCTTCTTGTATACATAATATGGGTGGTGAGAATCCTCAAATCCTTTAGGTTGTTTACCATAGACTTCTTTATCAAGAAAAACCATTTAGGAAAGCACTTTTAACATTCAGTTGGTACAAAATAATTTTTAGACAACAATCAATAGCAAGGGTAAGTCTAATTGATTCAATTCTAGCCATAGGTGCAAAGATTTCGTCATAGTCCATACTTTTACCTGAGTATAGCCTTGAGTCACTTAGATAGGCTTTATTTTGAACTATAGTTCTCGATTAGTCTGACTTAAAGATTCATTTGGTTCCAATAACATTTGAATTGTTAAGACTTGGAACCGGATCTCAGACATCATTTCGAGAATGTCGCTCAAGCTCTTCTTGCATTGTTTGAAATCAAAAATCACCTTTTAGTGCTCCAAAATATTTTTGGTCTTAAAGTAGATATGAAACAAGAAAGACTAACATGTTGGTATATGGTAGACATTCACGCATACCTTACCATCTCTCGGTAGTTGATTGACTCTTTCTTTCTTGCTATAATTCCTTCACAAACTCCCCCTATCACCTGGTCTGAGGGATGATTCTTACTAATCCTTGATAGAGGGTCTCTTCTCACTTGATCTTGTATTTCAGTTCTGGACTCCTCCTTCACTTCGACCCTTGTGGTCTCTTCAATTGATTCAGATGTTGCCTCTGATGTTGGGACAACATCTGATTCTGCAGTTTGTTTTTTTCTGCTGTAACTGCAACGCTGTTTTCTGATGATTTACCCGTCACATAAGATCACCAAAAATAACATTGACCAACTCTTGTACGGTCTTGGTCCTCGGATTGTACAAACGACAAGCATGACTATTTTGTGAATAACCAATATACATTCTTTTCTCATTCTTAGAGTCAAACTTCGCCAAATGATACCTGTCATTTAAGATGTAACAAATGCACCCAAAAGAGATATAAAAATAACTCAATTATTATTTCAAAGGGTGTCATTTTAGTACTTGGCCTTAGGTAGACTCTATTAGAGATGTGGTGTTTAATGTTTCTACCATAAAACAAAAAACTCTTTGACATTTGTTTAGAACTTAAAATTACTCTTCCCTTTCTTGTAAGATTTTGTTCGTCGTTTTTGCTATCCCATTCCACTGAGGAGTTTTGGGAGGATACAATTCATGAAAAAATCTCTTTCTTTTCACAAACTTTTGAAAAGAATGGTTTTCAAAATTCGTTCCATGATCGGACCTAGTCCAAAAAATAGGAGAACAAAACAGACTCATAATTCTAGATTGTAAAGTTTTAAACATATCAAAGGTTTATGATTTTTCGTTTAAAGGAATATCTCAATGTGTACCTAGAAAAATCATCTATAATAACAAAGGAATACCTCATGCCCGTAGGTTGTCTCCTTCAATTGGATCCATTAGATCCACATGTAATAACTGAAAATAGAGAGACATATCTGAATGTTGTCCGTCGTGTTGGGCAACATTAAGGGCAACATGTGTTTGCTTATCTTTCATACAAACTTCAGAGACTGTTTTACCTTGAGAGCATCATCACAAAGCTGACTTATGCTAAGAAGTTTAGCAACTAAGCCATTAACATGAAGTACAATCTTCAAAACTGGTACATCAGAATCATTCAGCGTTCTTTTACCAAAAAACATGATCTTACTCCCACCAAAAGTCACGTAACCTCTATTGAAATAAAGCCTTTCGTACTATTCATGTGGCATTAATGCTCACAATCAAAGTACTAAGAACCTGTAATGTTAGTTCTTTAATGCAGTAATATAAATATTACCAGTTAAGACCATTTTGGGAACCCAATCTCTCTTAAAATATTTTCTCTTTGTCTGTTTAGAAATGTAGCTTCGAATGTTGTCTGAAATGTTTGGACAACATTTTAGACGACATTTTAGGCATTACCTTCTTCACAGAATTTTGAAGTTTGAAATAGTATGTCATTATATTTTCAAGGAAATTTAAGTAACTACCCACATACTTCAGATTATTATTTGATTTAAACAAGACAAACTTTTCTTTACAAAAAGATTTTCTCATTTTTATCAACGAAACTATAGTAAACAATTTTATGAGATTTTTGATACCCAATACACGCATATGAAGACTTACTAAAGTAAAGAATTTCATCCAATTTTAAGATCCTCGTGTTGAGCTTTTGGAAAGTGGCTACGACATAATCAAAATTTTACACGAATCTTACCAAATTAGAAATCCTTTTTAATAAGTTCTACCTCTAAATGGATAATTGTGCCTTTTAAATCATGATTCTCACGAGTTAAAGATTTGACTTTTGAGTCACGTTGCTCAGATTCAATGATTAAAGCTTTACAAAGATTTTGTACATGCTTAATCATGTCATCTTGAGAGTAAACTTGATCCAATCATAGAGCCATACCAGTTGAAACAAAATCACTAAAATAATTTACATCTGGAAAGTTAAAATATTTATACCTTAGAGATGTTCCCGCAGATGTTGCTGCTGATGTTTCCACAGATGTCGAGACAACATTTTCGATGACATCTTCGTTATCGGACAGAAACTGTTCGAAAACAACAGTCATCATTGCTTGTGATTTTGGTTCTGGATCTCCTTCTTCATTATCACTAAGCAAAATTCACCGACTTACCAAATTTTCAAGAGTGTTCGTACATTTATTAGCATAATGACCTCATTTTGAGCAAGCTTGTCCGGACTCAAGTTGTTTGAGATCAAATTTGGTATGATCCGAATTGAATTTCCCTAGTTACCTTTTTGTGTATTTGAAGAAACTCTAGTGGACTGATGATTAAAGATTTGACTTTGGTAGTTTTTGGATTTAGACTTAAACATTGTTGATCTTTCTCACCATCGAAATGAATTTTCGAGAGAGCAAGACAACATTAGCACCATCACAAACTTCTTCAATCGCACAAATCTTTATATTGAACTTCTCAAGAAGAGAACAGAGAGTTTTTTTCCACAAGTTGGGTGTTGGTTAAAGGATCATCAAACACTTAACATTTATTAGAAGACATGTTGGGCAGAATGTTGTCCAACATTTGTCTCAACATATTCACATACTTGAAATATGCTGTCACAAATGTTACGACATTAATTCCAACATTACCAATCTAGAAATGTCATTCAACTTTTTAAAATAGGATTTTACGTCTTCCATTTTTTCCATCCTCAAAAGTTCTTTTTTTTCTTCATTGTAGCTCGCATTATTGGTTTCTTCCGCCGTACATTTGGATTTGGATGTAACAAGAATGTCACACATTCCTCATCTTGCGACTACATTGGTACAACATACCCATGGATTATAGATATCCATGCCCTAACATCAATTAATTTGATATAAGAACATAGACGTATTTTCCAACGGCATAATTTGAACCAACGGGAAATCTACCAATATTTTGGATTTGTCGGATCCATAGCTTAGAATAACAGGAACAATCACTAATTGTGTCAAGTGTTGGCTCTAATACCACTTGTTGGGTCCCGGGCTATGAATAAGTAAGATTAAAATCGAAACAGCAAGAATAAGTGAAATAGTTTCTGGATGTTGTCTCAACATTGGTGGCAACATCTGACAAAAAACCGAATAAACCTTTAAAGAGTAACTGCAGCGGAAAAGTAAAAGACACAAAGGTTTATATTTTCAAGAGTATATATTAATATATCCCTTGATGGTCAATGACCAAAAGAATTATATATATTATACACAATTACAAATGAATTTCTTTTTACAAGATTGAGCAATACAAATGAAAAAGAAATTATAAATAAAAATGAAGTCGCAGATGACTTCGCCTAAGTTAAAAAGTCTAAAAGACAAATGCAACATCATCACCACAATTGTTTTACAATAAGCTTAATCTAGAATAGAGATAACAATTGTAGTGTGGAACAGAAGTTGCTAAAAGACTTAGGCTAAAAGGTTTTGATCCAGATTTGTGAAGCGAAATCCCGAGAGCTCTCTTAGTATTTTTACATTTTTATTCTGGATACCAATACTCTGAAGTTCTTCCTCTATTTATAGTGTGAAACTTCCTTGAAACTCTCGCTGGTTAGTTGTGGAAGTTGAGAGAAAGAAGGCAGCAGCTTGGACCTCTTCCAGCTCCTTGAATTTCTCAACAGCTTTGACTTGGTCTTCAAGTTGCTTCGATTCCAAGCTTGACTCCTTCAATTCTCACGTTTTAAACACAGCTCCATATTCAGCTTGCCTTGGGTATTTTTTACTCACAGTAACAAATACTGTTTTGGCCGGAAGAATAGGCAAAATCGTTTTCAAAGATGTCGGGTGAAATGTTGCGGCAACATCGGAGATAACATCAGGGACACTGCGTATGTTGCGCAACATTGCGGACAACATCTGCAGAACACTGCAAGATGTTGTCCAGACATAAAACCTGATATTGTCACAACACTCACACAACATCAACAATACAGAAACGAGCAAAAAATGGAAGAAAACTAACAACATTTTCCCAATATATGCAGAATCATAAATACATCAAAAACCATGGAATCTAAAAGAAAAGAGAGATTACCGACCATTTGTGGTGCAGTTTACTGGGTTAATTAATGACGAAAGCTTACACTTGGTTTCCCCAACTAGTCCAACTAATGGAATACAAGTCTCGTGACTCTTCGATTTGCAAATTAAACCTTAATTTAAGGCAAAATTTCAGAAATTCCACGAGCCTTTCCTTACTTTAAGGTATATCCTCCAACCTAAGGGGTTGAAAACTCCTATAAATATACTATCTCATGATGTTCACAAAATCGTCCAAGGGTAATAAAGTAAAGCAAATTAAACAAACCAGCAAAAGGCAAAAAAATCAATAAAAATATTAACCTTAGTGAAAATATGGAGGCAAAGAAACTTGTAACAATGTTTCTAATGTGCATGGTTGTGTTCTCAGCTGCGCAGGTTTCAAAGGCTGATGAATTCCAGGGCTGCTATGAGGATTGTCAAAAGGAATGCGCTGAGAGAGGCCATGGCCCCACTTTCTGTGAGCTAAAATGTGACGGGGATTGTAGTTATATGGAGATCCAAGGTACTTGTTTCTAATTCATATTATTTGTCTCGTATGATTTTAGTGCATCTTCAAGCCTCTCTTAAAACAGATATTTAATAATATAATAATAATATTTATCTAAACTATCATTATTTAGGACCGTCTTTGGAACCGTGCGTGTGCTATTGCCTACCGCACAGCCCACAGAGCCCTAAAAACGATAAATTTTAGGGGCTTTTTTTTCATTAAATAATATTAGCCATAATTTACGGTAAAATCTCATAATTCATAATTTCTAATTATTGAAATCGTATATTTACTTATATTAAGGGCCCAATTTTACGAATTAGAACAGAACCCTTAAAACGTTTGAGACGGCCCTGTCCTTATTGTCCCTTTTCTTTAAACTTTTTATGTTTTCTAATTATTTTTGTGTTCTGCTTTACAGAAAGTTTCAAGAAACTCATGCCTTGAACCGGACCGAGAATGCACGGTATCACCCCTAGTAAGAGATAGGGCAAATGAAGAACGAAATAGCGAAAATTTATTTTCTTTAATTAATTCATTCATTAATTTCTTTTACTACTGCCGTTGTAATGCTTCTAATTAAATAAAAATAAAAATTACATGTTGATTTGTTTTTATTAAATATCATTGTCTTCCTTGAGTACTTCATTACGCTAAAGCTCAACTCCTATATATTTCTTTAAAACCCTAACCAATTTCCATGGATGAAGAACGAGCTAAAATGGAATATGAAACTGTAAATAAACAAATACTTTTGCATTTCATAGTATAAATATAACACATTATTGTTTTAAGATGCATGGCTTAGCTATCGCAAGAAGATGGATAGCTAAAATGTCATATACCTTATAAATTATTAAGAAAACATAAGTGGTGCCTTGTCTAACTGCATAAATATAACGTTATTTTATTTGCATCTGTTGTTAGACCTTGTCTAACTGGATAAGTACTCCTAGAAGATTGCACCACCGACTATGACTGACTACGCCTAGATTTTCCATCATTATAGCCATAAGTATATGTATTATGACACAATGTACTTTATATACATTCGTATTTATATTAATAATAATTAATATTATGATAATTATGCATTTGTTGAATTATTAGTTGATTGTTTATAATATTCTATAAATGCATCCCTAGAGGTTACGTGTTTATTAATGATGTGAGAATTAATGTTATAACGTAACTCTTAAATTACCTCGACTAATGATCATCGAAATTGGGATATTGATGATATGCGATACGTCGACATGTGGTCTGCATCATATCCTTTGGGGATGTAGTATGTCTCACTTGCTATGAGTCATCGGCATGTGGGAGATAGAAGTCCTTAGACTTGAGGTCAATATCACCTTGTTTACGGAGTAATGTACTTTGATCCTGTCCTAAGCTCAAATGTCTTATAGGTTGAGACACGACTTGTTTTGGGTACATTACAAAGTAGATTGAAGGTGGTATGTGAGCCAAGATTAGAATTCATTCCTTGAATACATATTCGAGTGAACACTCAGATACTCATGTGGTATTAGGTTGACTAAGTCATTGGTCAATGCAATGGACATGTCTGTGATATGGTCCTGTTGTCAACTAATATAGATGAGTTATAATGATCAAGTCATTTGGATAGACACTTGACATATCATAATCTTGATTGAGTGTGTCATGAATGAAAGGATTTTATCTTCCCACATAGAAGTTCAGTTCACATATTTTGTGTAGCTAAACTTTACATATTGGGTTCGTCTTCCGGCGCAGTCTAGGAGTTACGTGAAGATCCTAATGTTATTAGTGACGATATGTAAAGGCCTGAAGGGTAACACTAAGTCAAATATTCCGTCGATTGAATGATGTAATTAGAAGGAGATTATACCTAAATGTTCGGTTGATGACCGGGACATTAGAAATAAGAAAAGGGCTGAAAATTAGGACAGATCATGCGGTGTTTTGATTTAGGACCGGTTCCAAAACAGCATGTGCATCATGCGGTGCTACTTACTTTGGGCCGCGGTGCCTAGCCGATTTCGGGCGGTCCGAATTTTAGTCAGTCCGAGGTTCAGCTGGGCCTGCCCACAAAAACCCTAGAGCCTCTGTTTACAATTATAAATAGAGGGCTCACCTCCCATTCCAAATACACAAAACCTAAGAGAGGTCAATCTCTTCTAAAGCTCTGTCAGAATCCCTAGCATTCCTGACATAACACTTTACATCATAGTTTTCAGAACTTACAAATCGAGGGACGTTTGCGTGTGCACCCTCGGACTACTCAGAACACAAAGGTTCAACTGTTTGGCTGATTGCTACAAAGATGTAAGTCTTCTGTCGAAGTTTTACATTACTACTTTGTGTTTGTATTTTCATTACTTATCATACTACAGTTCGATCGTCGTCGGGTTTGAAACATAAATTTTTAAATTCCGCTGCGTGTATGAACCCGACGTAAACACCTACAGTGGTATCAGAGCCTGGGCTATTTTGTATGATTTGTAATGATATTAATGATAATATAGGTTAGGATTTGTTTAGATCTATATTTTATGTTTTAAAAGCTTTAAAATCCTAAACCTTTAGAACGTATCGGCATTGTGTCCAGATATGTTAATACAATAATGCATTCGAACAAGTCAATCCAATATATAACTCTTCTAAGTTAATATGCATTATCCAGCTTAAAGTATGGTGCATTGAAACGAAGAACGAGAAGAAAATTGGATTTGATGGTCGATGAACGTGTTGCTTTAATGGTGATGGTAACACAAGTGATATATCTTAAAGATCTATCCCTAAACCAGTTTTAGGCGTTTGGAAATTTCGAATTTAGTGTTTCTGGAGGTAAGGCACCGCGATTCCATAATGGAGCACCACGTTGCCTGCTAGGGTTTTGGCGGCGGCACCGCGGTTCCATGATGGAGCACCGCGATGCTGCCCAGATGAAGCCAGAGGCACCGCAGTTCTGTTCATGGGAGTCACGGTGCTATTCATCCAGAAGTTTAAAATTAATTTTTCGGACAATCTGCCTTCAAGGCACCGCGGTTCCACCTGTTAGGACCGCGATTCTTGTGTCGAGAATTATAAGGCACCGCGGTGCCACTTGTTAGGACCGCGGTGCTAATTAATTTGAAGATTCCATTGGCTTACTGCCTCAGAGGCACCGCGGTGCCACCTGATGGAACCGCGGTGCCGACGACGTTTTATAAAAAAAATCAAAAATCAGAAACAGAGACTTATATGTTTCAGATTCTGAATCTGAAGTTTTAGAAGTTTCAGTTTCTGAAAATAAATTTTTTGAATCAAACAGATTTGGTCCTTTCGGGCAAATCTGTAATTAAAGAAAGTTTTTTAAAAGTTGCTTTTAGGTTCTGAAAATTGCAAACAGGTCCCAAAAACTTGAAAATATTTTCTGAGGTTTAGAATTGCATTTTTTGAATTTATAGGAGTTCAGATTGAACTTTTAAATTCTTAAGGGACTAAACTGTAAATATTTAAAGTTTGCAGAATTCCTGAAAATCAGAATTTTGAAATCAGAAAAATGTTTAGGGACTGTTTGACATGTACATAGATTATAGAGTTTAGACAAATAGACCCATAGTTATCATTAATAGTATATTATTGAATAATATACAAATGTGTTAAGTGATTGAATGTGATGCATTTAAATTATTAGTATAGCATCCGCAATTATTGTTTGGGTAGCCGGCACCCAGTAATTGTTTAAATTCAAATGACCGCTATACTGTCTGGGTAGACGACGCCCAGTATGATTAAAACCATCTTTTATCATGCCTGTTGGGTTTGATGGTTTTTCATCTAATTGTGTTTAGAAATTGCATAATAGGAAGTCATATGATGTATGACTTGATTGTTGATCTTGAATGAATCCCCGAAAACTGAAAATGTTCCCCAAACATTAAATACAAGTCTGATTATAACGTGTCGTCCACTATAATTGTTAGGGTGCTAAATCCTTTTCGGCGATTTATGCCAAAGCATTTGCTCTAAGTCTAAGAGGACCGAGGCTCTTTCATAGATGTGTTAAAATGAAAGTAGATAATAAACTTTTGTAGGTATTTACACCAAAGTGTTTACTTGCAACGGCTAAGTTTACTTAGGCATTTAAACGCATTCGTGTAATGGGGTTGACTTGTTTAGATGAATCTTGGCGCCAAAGTGTCGGACTAGTCCAAAGACGTAAGATTAAAATGAAAGATATTTAATCAAACCAAGAATTTTATAGTTGTTTTACAATTGGTTGGGAACCTATCAAAGTGTGTTATTGAAGTTATCAGTCAAAGCAAACGCGGATATAGCATATGTTTGGATCTTGGCCCATTATGACCTTTATATTGATTTAGGTTCGTATTCCACCTAGGAGTCGTAGAAGTATGCAAAATAGTTGGAGCTAGTTTAAAAACAAAAGACCATGTTAAAATTAGCAAATTATGAATGTGTATAAATTATTGGAAGAATGAATTATTAATTGCATTTTTCCTATTCTATCTATTATCTTCAGATCTTCAGAAATGTCAAACTTTTCGTTGAAAATGCTCATGGAGTCAAACAGACTCACCGGACCCAATTTCATTGACTGTCTGAGAAATGTTAGAATTGTTCTAAGACAGAAAGAAATTGAGTATACATTGGACAAAGTGTTCCCCATCGCTCCAGCGGAGGACTCTGCAGAGTATGCAACTTTTGACCAGGTTGCTTACAAGAAACATTATAAGGATGCCACCTCTGCTCAATGCCTGATGTTGTCTTTTATGTCTCCGGCACTGCAAAGACAGCATGAAACTATGGGGCCCAACGAAATGTTAGCCCATTTGAGGAGTCTCTATGAAACGCAGTCTCAGACAATGGAGTATGACCTGCTAATAGAACTCTTCAAGTGTAGGCTAAATGAAGGGGGCCAAGTTTCACCTCATGTTTTGAGGATGATTGAGAGGTTGGCAGCCATTGACGTAAAGTTTCAAGACAGAGTCTCCACCACCTTCATCCTGCATTCACTTCCTAGGTCGTTTGAGAGTTTCTTTGTTAATTATAATATGAATAGAACTAAAGCGACATTGTCGGAGTTACATAATATGTTGAAAACTTTTGAATCTTCGACCTCAAATACCAAGCCTATTCTGATGGTTGGCTCCTCTAGTCGCCCAAAACCGAAAGGTAAGGGACAACAGAAGGGGAAGGGAAAAGTTGTTGCTCGGCAAGAAGAAGAATGGCCCAGGAGGCGAAAAGAAGAAAGAAGCCGACATCGGATATTTGCATGAATTGCAACAGGAAGGGGCATTGGAGAAAGGATTGCACTGCTCCAGGCGGAGGAATGACACCGGGTGCTACATCCTCTAATGGACAAGGTATGTTTGTAATTGAAATTAACCTATCTATAAATGATTCTCACTCCTGGGTACTTGATACCGCTTGTGGCTCACACATTTGTACAAATGTGCAGGGGCTAACTGATAGCAGGAAGGTCGGGCCACGCGAGGTGGACCTGCGCGTCGAAAATGGAGCACGAGTTGTTACTGAGCGCGTGGGAAATTATAGGATAGATTTACCTTTTGACAAAGTTTTAATGTTGAACGATTATTATTATGTTCCTTCTTTAACAAGGAATATTATTTTCATTCATGTTCTTGATTCAGATGGTTTTTCCTCAAACACGTCTAATGACAATATGGTTTTGACTTTAGATAATGTTGTGTATGGAATTGCGCCTCTTGTGACTGGATTATATACATTAAACTGCCGCAGGGAAATTTTCAATGTACAAAATAAAAGGGCTAAGTTAAATGAAAGAAATTCTACCTACTTGTGGCATTGCAGACTTGGTCATATCAATCAAACGAGGATAGAACGGTTGAGAAAATTAAATTACCTCGAACCATTTGACTTACAATCTTATGGTAACTGTGAATCCTGTTTGAAACCATTAAACTTCTTTCTGGAAAGAGAATCTGTGTCAAGGAGGTGCTTGAGTTGGTACATACGGATGTATGTGGACCATTTTCGACTCAAGCTAGAGAAGGTTTCTTGTACTTCATCACTTTTACAGACGAATTATCAATGTTTGGATATGTGTATCTTATGAGACACAAATCTGAGGCTTTTGAGAAGTTTAAGGAGTTTAAGTGTAAAGTTGAGAAACAACTCTCAAAGAGTATCAAGACTCTCCGATATGGTCGTGGGGGTGAATACTTAAGTAAAGAATTTCTTGACTACTTAAAGCTTCATGGAGTTCATTCCGAATGGACACCTTCTGGAACACCACAAATGAATGGTGTTGCCGAGAGGAGAAACCGAACCTTACTTGATATGGTTCATTTCATGATGAGCTTTTCAGCTCTTCCTACATACCTTTGGGGATACGCTATATTGACCTCAATATATGTTATGAACAGAGTTCCATCTAAATCAGTCAAAAAGACACCATATGAGGTATGTTGTGGCAAGAAGCCATCACTTAGACACATGAGGCCCTGGGGGTGTCCTGCATATGTTAAGAAGTTGATCATTGATAAGTTGGAATCTAAGAGTGAGAAATGTTACTTTGTTGGGTATCCAAAGGAAACTAAGGGATACTATTTCTATCTTCCTAGAGAACATAAGATATTTGTTTCTAGGAACGCAACTTTCCTTGAAGATGAATATGTCTACAAGGATGAGAGTTGCACAGAGATAGAACTTGAGTAAATTCAAGAACAAAGTAACATAGAGGTTGAAAACTTGACAAGTGAGCAAGGCAATGATTCAGTGGGAGCTATTAACGAAGATTGGGTATTTAGGGTACCCCCTTCGGCCAGTGGGAGTGTTCCGAGGAGTAATGCAGAAATGCAAGATCTTCCGGCACAGACCTTGGGAGCAAGTGCACCAGTTGCATTTCCTCCAATTCAGGAAAGACATGAAAATGATATTCCTGAAAGCTCTAATGTTGGTGGTTTGACCAGCGCACAAGAACCTACTCACAGTCAGAACATACCTATAACTGAACTGCAAGACAATCAACTCTGTAGGTCTACTAGATCTCATCGTCCTTCGTAAAGACTAAATCTACTTGTGGAAACACAAAATGAGCTAGATATTACAGATGATGACGAGCCTAGAACTTATAACGAAGCAATGCTAGACATTGATTCGAATAGATGACAAGAAGCCATGAAATCCGAAATGGAATCTATGTATATCAATTAGGTGTGGAACTTGGTTGATTTGCCAAATGGGGTTAAACCCATAGGATGCAAATGGGTCTTCAAGAAGAAGATTGATGCATCTGGCAAGGTTCAGACGTATAAAGCTAGACTAGTGGCTAAAGGTTTTACTCAGCGTCCTGGTGTGGATTATGATGAAACTTATTCACCGGTGGCTAAGATAAAGTCTATTCGGATTTTGCTTGCGATAGCTGTACATTATGATTATGACATTTGGAAGATGAACGTCTAGACTGCATTCCTCAATGGTAATCTAATTGAGGAAGTATATATGAAACAACCCGAGGATTTTTCATGTGAGTCAAGACCAAATGTTGTGTGCAGGCTACAAAAGTCCATTTATGGACTTAAGCAAGCCTCTAGAAGTTGAAATATTTGCTTTGACAATGCTATCAAATCTTTTGATTTCGTCAGAAGCAAATAGGATCCTTGTGTTTATTCCAAACGCAAGGATGAGGGCATTGTCTTCATTATTATATATGTTTATGACATATTGATAATGGGAGACAATAGGGCCCTTATGCAGTCAGTTAAGGATTGGTTGTCCAATACCTTCATGATGAAGGATTTAGGTAGCCTGCTACATTCTGGGAATTAGGATTTATAGAGATAGACCTAATAGATTGTTGGGCTATCACAGTCAGTCTACATAGACAAAGTGCTTAGACGCTTTTCAATGGAGAATTCCAAGAAAGGCGGTCTTCCGATGGGTCAAGGCATCAAGTTATCAAAGAAGGGTTGCCCTTCTAATGCTATTGAACTTGAGCGCATAAAAACGATCTCATATGCTTCGGCTATAGGATCAATCATGTATGTCATGACCTGTACTAGGCCATATGTGGCCTTTGCACTTAGTATGACTTGCAAGTTCCAGCAAAATCCTGGTGAGGAACACTAGAAAGCAGTCAAGAGTATTCTCAAGTACCTCAGGCGTACTAAAGATTACTTCTTAGTCTATGGTGGAGTTGATGAGTCATTTGCCACTGGGTATACCGATGCTAGTTTCCAGATAGATGTTGATAATTTTAAATCTCAGTCTGGTTACACGTTCATTTTCAATGGAGGAGCAGTGAGCTGGAAGAGTTCCAAACAGGCTACTACTACAGACTCGACTACTGAAGCGGAGTACATTGCTGGATCGGAAGCTGCTAAAGAAGTTGTCGCGATTTCTGAGTTCCTAAAGGAACTAGGGGTTGTTCCGAGTGCTAGTTGTTCAATAACCATTTATTGTGACAACACTGATGCCATTGCACAGGCAAAGGAACCAAGATCAACAAACAGAAACAAGCATGTACTGAGGAAGTACCACATCCTGAGAGAGATGGTGGAAGCTGAAGATATCATGATAGATTATATCCCCACAGACAATAATCTAGCAGACCCGTTTACTAAACCATTAAGCTTGATGAAGCATAATGGTCATTTTGAGAACATGGGTATTAGACATGTTGGTGATTGGCTCTAGGCCAAGTGAAAGATTGAAAGTATATGTATGTCCTAGAGACAATCTGTATTAGGACACAATGTACTTTATACACATTCGTATTTATATTAATGATGATTAATATTATGGCAATTATGAATTTGTTGAATTATTAGTTGATTGTTTATAATATTCTATAAATGCATCCCTAGATGTTACGTGTTTATTAATGATGTGAAAATTAATGTTATAACGTAACTCTTAAATTACCTCGACTAATGATCATCGAAATTGGGATATTGATGATATGCGATACGTCGACATGTGGTCTGCATCATATCCTTTGGGGATGTAGTATGTATCACTTGCTATGAGTTATGGCAACTCGTGATGGACACATGAATACTTTTTGAAGTATTGGTATACCCTGCTGATGCACTATTTGTTATATGTCTATAATGCCATCGGCATGTGGGAGATAGAAGTCCTTAGACTTGAGGTCAATATCACCTTGTTTACGGAGTAATGTACTTTGATCCTGTCCTAAGCTCACATGCCTTATAGGTTGAGACACGACTTGTTTTGGGTACATTACAAAGTAGATTGAAGGTGGTATGTGAGCCAAAATTAGAATTCATTCCTTGAATACATATTCGAGTGAACACTCAGATACTCATGTGGTATTAGGTTGACTAAGTCATCACAACGAACGGATATACGTGATATGGTCCTGTTGTCAACTAATATAGATGAGTTATAATGATCAAGTCATTTGGATAGACACTTGACATATCATAAGCTTGATTGAGTGTGTCATGAATGAAAGAATTTTATCTTCCCACATAGAGGTTCAGTTCACATATTTTGTGTAGCTAAACTTTACATATTGGGTTCGTCTTCCGGCGCAGTCTAGGAGTTCCGTGAAGATCTTAATGTTATTAGTGACGATATGTAAAGGCCTGAAGGGTAACACTAAGTCAAATATTTCGTCGATTGAAGTACGTAATTAGAATGAGATTATACCTAAATGTTCGGTTGATGACCGGGACATTAGAAATGGGAAAAGGGCTGAAAATTAGGACAGGATCGCAGTGCCTTTGATTTAGGACCGCGGTTCCGAAAACATGCACATGCACCGCAGTGCCACTTACTTTGGGCCGCGGTGCCTAGCCGATTTCGGGCTGTCTGAATTTTAGTCAGTCCGAGGTTCAACTGGGCCTGGCCCACAGAAACCCTAGAGCCTCTGTTTACAATTATAAATAGAGGGCTCACCTCCATTCCAAATACACAAAACCTAAGAGAGGTCAATCTCTTCTAAAGCTCTGTCAGAATCCCTAGCATTCCTGACATAACACTTTACATCATAGTTTTCAGAACTTACAAATCGAGGAACGTTTGCGTGTGCACCCTCGGACTACTCAGAACACAAAGGTTCAACTGTTTGGCTGATTGCTACAAAGATGTAAGTCTTCTGTCGAAGTTTTACATTACTACTTTGTGTTTGTATTTTCATTACTTATCATACTACAGTTCGATCGTCGTCGGGTTTGAAACATAAATTTTTAAATTTCGCTGCGTGTACGAACCCAACGTAAACACCTACAACTCTTTCTCCTATATGGAGAACCATAAACATGGCTGAAAATGCTAATCAAGTTATTAGCCTAAAATTCATTTTTAAGAAAATGAGTTAAATTTGTTTGAACGAGATGTATAGCAACGAAATTAGTCCAAATTATTTCATAAATCTTAGTTGTTAGGTTTGAATCAGCGAACGGTAATATGACCAAAAACAAAGTTGTAACAAATAATAAAAATATATAATTGAATATAAAGAGAGAATCTTATTTAATCTCTTAAAATGCTAAACAAATTGCTCAAAAGATGAATGGAGTGTTTGTAAACTGTCGTGAATTCACAATGAAAGCAAGTAAAATTATATTCAGATAACTATGGGCTACAAATCAGGGATCGAGGGGTACATATATAGGTTAGAACCTACTTAACTAGCTTCCCTAACCCCAGGCACGTAGTAGCCATTATTGACGTGAAGATCATAGTGTTTGAAGTGGGATAAGTCATGATCCCCTTAATATAGGGATAGAGAGTCATCTATAACCCGCAAGGGTAGCCAAGTTGGTGTAGCAGTAGAACGCGGGACCGCAAGGTCACGAGTTCGATCCCCTGCATAAACCTTCTTGGTTGAGTCTGTCACACATGGCTTGCCAAGTGTGGTTAATTGGCTGACGTGATTTGCAGGCTATTACGTCAGTCCGAGATTTACCCTATGCGCACTCGAAAGAGTAGCGGCCGCGGGTTCCTTCGTCAACAGAAAAAAAAAAGTCATCTATTACTTTCGGTATCCGGATGCACAAAATGACTATCCGACTCGCTATGTGTTGCGTACATCCAGAAACAAAGTATAAGACATAGATGACGGATAACTCATTCGTATACCGTTCTAACTTCTCAAGTGCAGTTCTCGAACCCTACTGTCTTGAGACAACACATTGTCCATTTTATCGAAACCTGCAGCAACGTTGGTACACATCGCCATCTCCTTGTCAAGCGGTTTGTGCGCTTATTGAAAGGAAATACTTCAATCTCTTCGACTGAACCTAAAAGAGACTTCGATCATTCAACTTTTGCTTCTGAAGGAGGAATCATGTCACTTGGAAATTCGGAAAGTGAATCCTCAAATATCCTGGCCTTGATAGAACTTGTCTCGCAGTGCATACCATTTTTATATTATTATTTAAAAAAAAAAAAAAAAGAGGTAGAGCTAGGAGCTCAATATTGGAAGAACTCCCTCTCTTCTCTTCGTGAATGAGTTAGTTGGGTTCGACTTTATTAATGGCAAAAAAAAATAATGTTTGAATTTGACTGCAGTTTGAAAGTAAGAAAAATAAGGAATTTCTGTTGATCTTACCCTTTTCTTCCACGTGTGTCCATCAAATTAAAGGCTTAAAACATTTTGAATAATAATATGATCTCGCGACTCGCGAGGGAAGCCCGCGATCGCGAAGAGCAGTCCGGCGAGGCCCTCATAGCAAATGCGACTGCGATGGGTTCCCGGTTCTTTGAGCGCCTCGCGAGGCCAAGCTTACAACTACATCTAATAGACGCTCCTATGGTAAAGAATATATTTTGAGCATAACTCAACCTCAAAAGCTAGCTTGTAGGGTAAGGATTGTCCAAGTTCATACAAAGAGTCCATGTTCTCATTCCTAAACCTTGTTAACTAGAACGTGAATACTATAATTAAGGGGTCCAATATCGCTCCCCCGCACGTCTAAATCTTGTTAACTAGAACGTGGATAATATAATTAAGGGGTCCAACATCGGTGAACAAATAATTTGAATGAGTCTGGCTCTGATACCATATAAAGAATTGATCTTTGGTCAAACTCAACCCCAAAAGCTAGCTTGTAGGGTGAAGATTATTCAAGTTCATATAAGGAGTTCATATTTCCATTTCATATCCGATGTGGGACTCTTAACACTCTCCCGCATGTCCAGACCTTATTAACTGGAGCGTAGATAATATAATTTAGGGCCCCAACATCGGTGAACAAAGAATTGGAATGAGTTTGACTCTAATACCATGTAAAGAATGGATCTTTGGTCTAACTCAACCCCAAAAGCTAACTTGTAGGGTGAAGATTGTTCAAGTCCATATAAGGAGTTCATGTTGTCATTTTATATCTGATGTAGAACTCTTAACACCTATGTGCACGCATGACCCTTGAATTTATATCGTACTTTTCTATTTTCTCAAAGTAAAAGAACAAGATGGAGTATAAATAAAATTTAGTCTTAATTAATAACAGTAAGTTGAGTTCCAAAATATTTTAAAAAATAAATCTTCTCATTCATTTGAAAATTAACCAACTGCCACTGAAGATTAAAGATGAGAAAAATGAATAAAAAAGGCAAACGCTATAATGGAAGAATTAGCATTAATCATATTTCAAAATATAAGGTACATTATTATTTTGATATCACTATCACATGAAGAGAAATCTCTTGATTTCTTCTTCTTATTCCTATTGTCGTCCCTCGACTCTCTTCTCTCACCTTTTCATTCTTGTCGTCATCTTCCAAAACATGAAATTTCACTTGGAAAGACATGTTTTGGAGTTAGCAATACTTGAAGGTGACAAGAGTTGATGTTATGGTTGATCCTAGACTAGTGTATACACTTAATATTTTTAAATTTCAGGTCCATGGTTTGAGGTCTGAACTACTTAGGAGTTGTTTGGACATTATTTGAAATCATGATGATTTGAAGCTAATATTTTGTTTAGACATGCAATTTGAATTGTTGGGAGATCTAGAGAAATACGAAAGGTACCGGGATTTTGGATATTGTAAAAAAATTAAGGTTGAGGAGGTTAATAGTGTTATTCACAGGATGCGCACGGGACGAGCGATCGGGCCTAATGAGATTTCAGTTGAATTCTGGAAGAGTGCAGATATGGCAGGTTTGGAGTGGCTGACTGAGTTTCTTAATGTCATTTTTACGATGACGAGAATGCCCAAAGAATGAAGGTGGAGTACAATGATTCTTTTGTGCAAGAACAAAGGTGACATCTAGAGTTGCAACAATTATAGGGGTATCAAGCTGCTAAGCCACACTACGAAAGTTAGGGAAAGGGTCGTGGAATTGAGGGTGAGAAGAGGTGTGTCTATTTTCAAGAACTAGTTGGATTCATGTCGAGGAGTTCGACTACATAATCCATTCATCTTATATATTATGAGGTTGGTGGAGCAGTATAGGGAGAGGAGGAGAGACTTACATATGGTTTTCATCGACCTCGAGAAGTCATACGACAAAGTCCCTAGGGAGGTTCTATGGAGATGTTTGGAGGTTAGAGGTGTACATGTGGCGTACACTAGGGAGATCAAGGATATGTATGATAGAGCCAAGACCAGGGTACAGACAGTAGGATGAGACTCGGAGCACTTTCTAGTGATGATGGGGCTGCACCAGAGATCATCTATTAGCTCATTCTTATTTGTCTTGGTGATGGATGGACTGACGCGGTAAATCCAAGGGGATGTGTCATGGTGTATTTTATTCGCAGACGACATAATCATGATTGATGAGACTCACAGCGGAGTGAATGTTAAGCTGGAGGTTTGGAGACATACTCTGGAGTCTAAAGAGTTTAAATTGAGTAGGACCAAGACAGAATACTTGGAGTGCAAGTCCAGTAACGAAAACGACCTTGAGACAGGCGTAGAAGTAAGACTTGATACTCAGGTCGGACGACATAATTTCTGACATTCGAAAACATAATGAACATTCAAATTTATTTTATTTTGTTTTATTGTTCCATAGCCCCTTCAGCCTTATTCAGAAATAGAATTGTCAATAGTTGCAAAACAATTTTGCCTGATTCCTATGGCTGACATCAAAAGAGTTGATTCCCCTTTACTAGTTAGGCCAAACTTAAGATTTCAGCAGAATATGAAAATTCTTTTCGTGTATACGAGTGATGTCCAGATCATAAAATTGAGGCCAAAATGCAATTTTGGCTTTGATTTTTTTTCCTGTGAACACAAATTGTGATATTGACCTAGTCGGTTAATTAGCACATCAAAATGCGATCATAATTCATAACTCATGATATACACAAAATTTGCCGACCTGCCGAGTTTGACTATTTAGCTGTTCCGAAAATTAAATCCTCCTACCGAGTGCAAATACTTCATCCGTTTCAAAAATAAAAATATTATTACTATCTCTTTATTAGTCTGTTTCAAAGAGACTTGCACTTCTATGAATTTGAAAAAAAAAAATCATTTTAAGTTTAACGACAAGCTTTTATAATCACACAGATGCTATGATATGTTTAATACTATAAATTTTAAAAATTCTAAAATCAAATAAATATTATGACTCCTTTAAAATTACAAGTTTTAAAAGTGTTATTATTACTTTATTTTTTTAACTCCATATCCGATTAAATTAGTTCAAATAAATTGAAATTGAGAGAGTATATATTTGGTGCAAGAGGACTGTTGGGCTATTTAGACCGTTTTGCAAAGTACTACTACACGATTTCTCGAAACATTCATATAAAAAAAAGGGAAAAAGGTCATATTTACCCTCAACGTTTAGGAAAAGGTTTGTATTTGACCTTCGTTAAAGTTTGAGGTCAAATATATCCTACGTTAGTCTAAACTTGTTGTATTTGTCATTTTTAACAGATCTGCCACGTATCCGCCACGTCGGACCCACGTGGAGGACACGTGACAAAGTGGGACCCACTAAATCATTTAAAATTAACAAAGGTGTAGGGAACGATAACAAGGGTGTAGGGAAACTTAGGTCTGCTTGGCTGCCTTCCTGAAAGTTGTTTATGCTTTCTCAAGTAGTTCTGCGCAGAATCGATTAGGGTGTTTGGCCTATAATTATAGAAGTCTTACGAGAAATGTAACAGCTTGCTTGACCAACATTTATGCAAATTTACTAGAATATTCTTTTTAATAGATTTAAAACTATTTAAAATATTCTTTTCTATCATATGTCTCTAAAACTTAGTATATCTTTACAATTTAATAATTTTTTTAAAATTATTTAATTGCAACATTTAATCAAAAAATAATATTATATTGTACATAAGAAATGTAACGATAATATGATAGTCAATGACTCAAATATGTCCAAACCTACCCCCGCCCTACCCACACCTACCCCACCCCATTGCCCTACCACATCCTCAAATTTCTATTTCATATTTTTTGTTACTTTTATAAAAAATGATTGAAAATATGAAATTTTTCTTACCCCCGCCATATCCACACCCCATACTCAAATTTATATTTCATATTTTTTGTTAATTTTATAAAAAAAATTATTAAAAATATGAATTTTTTTCTTACCGCCTAAACCCCTACCCATACTCAAATTTCTATTTCATATTTTTTGTTACTTTTATAAAAACAATCTTACCCCGCCCTACCCTACCCCCACCCCACCCCACCCATCGCCTACCCATCCTCAAATTTCTATTTCATATTTTTTGTTACTTTTATAGAAAAAAACCCCGCCCTACCCCTACACCCAACCCACCAAACCCCATTGGCCTACCCAACCTCCAATTTTTATTTAAAATTTTTTTTACTTTTATTTTAAAAAATGATTTTTCTTACCCCACTACCCTTCCCACCCCATCGCCTACCCATCCTCAAATTTCTATTTCATATTTTTTGTTACTTTTATAGAAAAAAACCCCGCCCTACCCCTACACCCAACCCACCTCACCCCATTGCCCTACCCATCCTCAAATTTTTATTTCATATTTTTGTTACTTTTATTTTAAAAAATGATTTTTTTCTTACCCCCCACCCTACCCCTATCCCACCCTACCTTTATTCCCAAGTTTCTATTTTATATAGAAATATTATATGAGATTAAAATGAATTTTGTGAAAAGAAAATGGTAAATGGATCCAAAAAAAATTCAATGAATAAGCGAGGTTTATAAAACTGACATAAGACCAAATTGGTGTTTCTGTTTCTCTTCCTATCTAGAAACAATTTTTTGACTTCTGGAAAAAGTGTTTCTGTTTCTGAAAAAGTGGTGTTTGGCCAAAGAAGTTTTCTGAAAAACAGATACACTTCCAGAAATTTGGCCAAACACCACCTTAATGTTTCTTCTTCACTAGAACTGGAACAACTTTTACCAAAATCAAAGCTATGGAAAATCTGTATGGTAGCTTCCATAGTTGTTGGAGTTCAATTCGATTGGGCTCTTCAACTCTCTTTACTCACATCATATGTTTAATTACTTGGAATTCCACATCGATTTGCCTCTATTATTTGGCTATGTGGTCCTATTTCTGGTATGATTGTTCAACCAGTTGTCGGTTATTACAGTGACAATTGCTCCTTCCGTTTTGGTCGTCGCCGACCTTTCATTGCCGTCGGTGCCGCCCTTGTTACTATAGTTGTTTTCCTTATTGGATTTGCTGCCGACCTTGGACGTACCTCCGGTGACCCCCTTGGAAAAGGATCAAAGCCTCGTGCCATTGTTGTTTTTGTTGTTGGCTTTTGGATCCTTGATGTTGCTAACAACATGTTACAGGTGATTTTTTTATCGGTGGATCCTTATAATATATATGAACGGTCCTGAAGATATACTCAAGATCAAAATGAGTTTTTGGAGATACCGCCACCGACGCCTCCACCGATACCGCCACCGACGCCTCCACCGATACCGCCACCGACGCCTCCACCTGCTCCACCTCCAATGCCTCCTCCAGCTCCACCTGCTCCACCTCCAATGCCTCCTCCAGCTCCTCCTCCAATGTCACCACCAGCTCCACCTCCAATGCCTCCTCCAGCTCCACCGCCTCCACCTGCTCCACCTCCAATGCCTCCTCCAGCTCCTCCTCCAATGCCACCACCAGCTCCACCTCCAACACCTCCACGAAGTCCTCCTCCAGCTCCACCACCTCCTCCTAAACCACCATCCGCACCACCAGCTGCACCACCACCTAATCCACCCCCACCCCCTAGACTTGATGTTGAAGAAGGAAAAAGAGAAAAACACTTAAAAGTTAAAAGAAAATTAATTTTAAATGATTTAGTGGTCCCAACACGTGTCCTCTACGTGTGTCCGACGTGGCGTACACGTGACAGATCTGTTAAATAAGGACAAATACAACAAGTTTAGACTAACGAAGGATATATTTGATCTCAAATTTTAACGTTGGATAAATACAAACCTTTTCCTAAACGTTGAGGACAAATATGACCATTTTTCCTATATTAGTTGGTGAAGGAAAACACACGAAATCTAAGAAGAGCACAAAGTTGTCCCAAGATTCTTTAATATTTATTTTATTAGTCAATAGTTTAATCACATGTAAAGAACATGAATTATATCGTAAATATTCACAGTCTAAAATCGTACCTGAATTATAGAGAAGAAAAATCTTCCAAAGAACAATCATGAATTTTCCTTCGAAGTTCTTCACGGAAAAGAGGAGAGTATTTTTCTATTTGGAATGAAGGAAGGAAACATTCTTTTTATTTTTTCAGAAGTGAGAAGTCCTTTCCTGCATAATTTTTTTATGTTTCTTGAATAGGTACAGATATTCAGGAACTTTTTCCTTTAATTGTATTATTTCTCCTTTTTCTTTATTATTAATAATATATATATATATATATATATATATATATATATATATATATATATATATATATATTTGGATTTAGATATATTTACAAGAGTTCTAAAAAGATTAATTTGGGGGGAGGGGGTTCATCATCATCTATAGCCTCTCCATCAGCCTCCACATCCTAATTCTCTCTGTCTCCACGAAGAGCCTCCAAGGACATCTCGACATCAGTAAGATCAATTTCAGCATCCAGGATTTCTGATGCAATATTGAAACCTGATTTACTTGCCTCCTCGAGAGCGTCCACTCGACTCTTCAGAATGGCCAAGTCTCTTCGGAGCTTCCACCTTGTTGACATCCAATTTTGACCCATCTTTTAGTCATTTCTTGCAATTTTAAGCATTTTAGGACATCGCATTTTATCACCATTTTTGACATTTTTGTATATTTTTTACCTAATATTCTATGTTGTTTTATTTTTTGTAAATTGACATCATGTTTTTATTTTAATTAGGTATTAAACATTTTTAAATATTATGTTATTATTGTTGCGCGATCATTTTGTTTTACTAATTTTGCATCTCTTTAAATAATTAACTGACATTCCGTCTTTACTTTTAATCAGGCATTAAATATTTGCTAAATATTGTATTTTATTATTATTGCATCGTCATTTGAATTTTTATAATTTTGTATCTTTAAACAATTTTTCCTTCAAATAATTAATCCATTTTGCATTTTTGTCAAACGGTCGATCCAACCTGTCTGGACCAGTCAATCATGGCAAAACAAGCCCAAACTGAGGCCCAATACACCTTTCATCTTTTCCCTCCAATACTCAATACCCAATACCCAATACCCAAAACCCAAAACTCAATACCCAAAACCCTAAACCTAATACCCAAAACCCTAAACCTAAATCCCACACTATCAATAAAACCTTACCCCACGTTTAAAAACCTACCCAGTAGAACCGCCCTTCCATTCTCACTTTCTCCCTTAACCCTACTCCATCAACCCTAGCCGTCTACCCCTCACTTTCCCTTCACCCCAGCCGCCTACACCCTACTTCCCCAGCAGAGCCGCAACACTCCTCATTCTCTCAAGCCCTCAACCCTCTCTCTTTTCCCCACACCCCTTTTCTACCCTCAGCCACCCTACGTCTACCCTTAGCCGCAACATAACCCTTAGCCGCAACAGCACACAGCCGCACACCCTACCCCTAATTAACATCAGCAACCGCCCCTCTCCTCTCTCTCGAGATCACAGCTCCTACACCCACATCACCGGCGAATCTCACCCCATCACCGCACAACCTCACACACACACAACCAGCGCTCCTGCGCCCATCATCGCCGTCGTACCACTCCGTCGCCGTGTCGCCACCACCACCACTGTACTTGGTTTGTTGTGCTCTATTTTTAGATCTGGTCGGAAAGAGACTTCGGCGTCGCTCCGGCGTTTCGCCGTCGAAGTGACGCCGCCTCTCTCCCCTCCCCCTTTTGCAGCGGAAAATATTTTGGTAGCCTCCACTCTTACGCCATTTTTTGTCGAATTTGTACTATTTCCTGCCTTATGTTTCTATCTAGTGTTAATGTTATAAACATGGTACTGACGTCGTGGGATTTTTCATTTTTTCGATGCACGTATCTGACCAGAGTTCTATAAACTCCGTCGAGGTTCTGAAATCTCCAGCGAAATTATGTTGCGTTTGCTTCTTTTGTTTCGCGGGTCGCAGGTGTTTGCTTGATGTTGTTCCCACTATTTTCTTGACTGATTTTGACTATCTTGTTACTGATTTTTGGGTTGCTGACTACTGATTTTTGGATATGTTGTTAGACTCATTTTGGTCATTGTTGCTGGCTGATTCTTTGCTATTTTTGAAACTGATTTTTGCCTATTTTGCTACTGATTTTATGGCTACTGCTGGGCTGGTTTTGGTCATTGTTGCTGGACTAATTTTTGGCTATTTGCTACTAATTTTTGGCATTGTTGCTACTGATTTTAGGCTATTTGCTACTAATTTCGGACTGATTTTTGGACATCTTGCTACTGATTTTGACATTTGTTTTGTTGGTTAACTGATAATGAACAAGGTACTACACTTGATTGGCCAATGAAAAAGTTATCCGTCGATTTTTGAGGCCTCATGATTGCAAAGCGGAAAATAAAATAAATGAAGCTTTCCGCAATGATGATTTCTTCCACTTAGGATAACCAACGTGCTACCGCAAGCAATTCTCGCTTGACTTGTTTAGGATGTCCTACTTTATTTTTATATATATCTGAGCCCTCCGTGTTTAAAACTATTACTGTTTTGGCGCGGATCTGAAAGTTTTATTTATTTTATTATTTTTAGCAATATTGGCCGATTAAGGAATCTCCGTCTGATTTCCAAGGCCTTTCCTGTACAAAGACGGATTTATCTTTGGCTTTACTTATTAATTCTTGTTATTGCTTTTAAAATTGTTTATTCTACTACTAACACTTTTACAAAGTGTTTATACAGGTACTCGGAGATCATCTTGTGCAGAAGGCCTAAAAAAGGCTAAAGATGTCCCGGAGTTTTATCTTAGGTCTCATTTAAATTTTAGTTTTACTATTTTTGTATTGCATTTTATTTTAATTGTAAATTATGTAAAATTGCTTAGAATAGGTAGAATAAAAGTCAATATATATAATTAACCTAGGTTTGAACGGATAACCGCAAGTTAGCGGATCTTAAAGGACGCCTAACCCCTTCCCTTTAGGATAATAAAGAATCCTTATCCAGAATCTCATTAATTTCACAGACCATTAAATGGAGATCATTTATAGCATTTTTATGCTATTTAATAAGTGTCCTAATTCACTATAATAATTAGGTGGTGACTCCTTAAAATAAATTTAGGAATTATACCATACATAGTACTCCCGTTTCGACTACGGTTAAAATGGGGTGTTACAGATGGCGACCCCACTGGGGATAATCAGGTTCTTGACCATAGCAAACCTAGGTTTATTATTGCTTGGCTTTATTTTTATTTGTTTTAAATGCCTTAAAAATTGTTTGCTTTAATCTTGTATGCTTAACTGTTTTAATTGCTATTTGATTTTACTGTTTTTCTTAAACTGGCATTCCGCTCATATTTCTTCCACTCTGGAAAATCCACACTATCACACACTACATGTGAGGTGCGCTGGGTACATCAGCAAAATTCTTTCTTCAAAATCCAAATTTAGGAGAGTTGGTAATATACGTGGAGTGTCCGGTATAACCGGTGGCCGCGTAGCCTTCTCGCTCGAGTTGTCCGCTCGGGAACCTTGCGTCTAGTAAGTCAAATCTTAGAAAGCTTAAGATAGAGCTATACCACATTTTATTAAGTCATGCAAGCATAAACCTTAGGTGGGTTAATCCTTGGTATTAACGCCACAATTAGAAATCCACCAAAACTTGTCGACGGGTTTCACAACCCAACGACCCATTAGCATACTATGTGTAGCGTGATGATGATAGACGGATCCAAGCCTGATCATGACACATCAAAATTGGAAAAAGTGCACCGTCATTTGGTCGTCATTTCCAACAAAACATTGCAGTTTAACGGCTTGGACCTATTTATCATAATCTCGCATATTTGGCGTTTAGGCCGACCTCTGGCATAAGAGAGGTCCCATGCATATTAGGCGCTCGTGATTTGCATGCTTTTGTTTACTATTGTTGTCGTTAGCAATTCTGTACATATTATTTAATGCAATAATTACCCGTTTAAACCCTATACATATCATGCTATGTGCTTATAACTCCGGCCACGAGCATTTGCATTTTTTTTTGCACTTTTGTTGTCACATTGCAATCAGGACTTTTACTGCGTAAATCGCTCTTGAACAGCGTGATTTGGACTTTGTGAAGCATCAACCACCAGTCCGGTCGAACCAAGCAGATGAGTCTTTGACTATTTTGTCACGCCCTTACATTTTACTATTTTTGTGGCTTGCCTACTCTCACTCATTTGTCATATTTTTGCAGGAAGACCGTCCCCGCAAATAGTCGAGGGCGGGCAACATCAAAAAAAAAATAGGGGAAAAATCATCATAAGAATGAGCTGGAGTTATGTTGACGGAAAGAAGTCAGCTTATACCAGATTCAACGAAACATCGCTCTGGGTCCTATATTTTGTATCTTTATTGAAAATTCAATTGATATGTCTAGTGTTGATTACATAATCCTTTATCATGCATTTTACAACATAATCATCACGAACTACGTCTTGACCTGATTCCCTCAGCGGGATACGGAGGCGTACATTGGCCGATGCCGTTTTTGAAAAGCATAATCATTTTTACATCACGAACTACGTCTTGACCTGATTCCCTAAGCGGGATACGTAGGCAGCCACATTGGCTTCGGTCTCATTTTTTGAAAACCGTACAATCAATTTTACATCACGAACTACGTCTTGACCTGATTCCCTCAGCGGGATCGTGGCGACCACATTGGCCGGCCTCATTTTTGAAAATCTGCAATCATTTTTACATCACGAACTACGTCTTGACTGATTCCTCGGCGGGATCGTGGCGACCACATGCGCCTTGGTCATTTTTGAAAACTGTACAATCATTTTTACATCACGAACTACGTCTTGACCTGATTCCCTCAGCGGGATACGTAGGCGGCCTAAATCGGCTTCGGTCACACCATTAGAAATCTTCTCATTAGCTCGTGTGCGACTAAATGCGTTTGTTTATTCTGAAAAGAGATATGAGCAATTTTCGTCAGAGTTAAGTCTTGCCCATGCGCCCCGCATAACGAAAACTGGGACAATTTTGGGAAATGCACCATGAAGAGATCATAATAAGGATTCCAAAAGCAATCAGCAATCGCAGCATTCAAAGGCATTCGCGGCGTCCAAGTCGCGCAGCGCATCGGCGACTCGCAACATTCAGATCTTCATATCAGCAAAGGCGGGAGCACAACAATGAGCCCACGCGGGTTACAAACACACAACGTCTATGCAATGACGTTATCTCAACCCAGGCGAGTCACAAAGCAGGTACGTCCATAAAATGACACTATTTCATTGCAAGCCTATGCAACGGCTTCATCTATGTTTCGTCTATACAACGACGAACATCTGCATCGCGTCTATGCAACGATGCATTTCATAAAAGCATATGCAACGACTCCATTCATGTTTCGTCCATACAAGATGACAACGCCCATACAAAGCGTCATTTACATTTTGTCCATACAAGACGACAACGCCCATACAAGGTGTCATTTGCATTTCGTCCATACAAGACGATAACGCACACACAAGGCGTCATTTGTATTTTGTCCATACAAGACGACAATGCCCATACAAGGCGTCATTTGTATCTCGTCCATACAAGACGACAACGCCCATACAAGGCGTCATTTGCACTTCGTCCATACAAGACGACAACGCTCATACAAGGCGTCATTTGCATCTCGTCCATACAAGATGACAACGCCCATACAAGACGTCATTTGTATCTCGTCCATACAAGACGATAACGCACACACAAGGCGTCATTTGCACTTCGTCCATACAAGACGACAACGCCCATACAAGGCGTCATTTGCATCTCGTCCATACAAGACGACAACGCCCATACAAGGCGTCATTTGTATCTCGTCCATACAAGACGACAACGCTCACACAAGGCGTCATTTGCATTTTGTCCATACGAGACGATAACGCCCACACAAGGCGTCATTTGCATTTCGTCCATACAAGACGGCAACGCCCATACAAGGCGTCATTTGCATTTCGTCCATACAAGACGATAACGCCCACACAAGGCGTCATTTGCATTTCGTACATACAAGACGACAACGCCCACACAAGGCGTCATCTGCATCTCGCCTATACAAGACGGCGTATTATCACATCACTTCATCAACATCTACAAACACCATGTCTTTTTCAGCACCACATCACCTGCAACCCAGTGTCAATCATACTTCGACACTGGGACAAATTTTGAATTTTGCGTCTGCCTGCTTTTATTTTCTAGCATTACAGCAACCCAGTGTTCTCATAATTCGACACTGGGACAAATTTTAAATCTGCATCAGCTTTGTCTTTTATCTTGGCATCACAACGACCCAGTGTCGGCTTTTGCCCATTTTTTGCTTGATCTTTGTTTTAATTCTGACGATGGGAACAAAATTGGCTACAAGTCAACGTCTTTGTCCGAAAACTCTTTCATCGTCTTCGATCAAAGAGGAACAACTGTTGACACTCAATTTTGACCCATCTTTTAGTCATTTCTTGCAATTTTAAGCATTTTAGGACACCGCATTTTATCACCATTTTTGACATTTTTGTATATTTTTTACCTAACATTCTATGTTGTTTTATTTTTTGTAAATTGACATCATGTTTTTACTTTAATTAGGTATTAAACATTTTTAAATATTATGTTATTATTGTTGCGCGATCATTTTGTTTTACTAATTTTGCATCTCTTTAAATAATTAACCGACATCCCGTCTTTACTTTTAATCAGACATTAAATATTTGCTAAATATTGTATTTTATTATTATTGCATCGGCATTTGCATTTTTATAATTTTGTATCTTTAAACAATTTTTTCTTTAAATAATTAATCCATTTTGTATTTTTGCCAAACCCCAAATTAAGGCACACAACTGACCAGTCCAATCCGCCAAAAACTGAAGCCCAAACTGAGGCCCAATACACCTTTCATCTTTTCCCTCCAATACCCAATACCCAATATCCTAAACCTAAATCCCACAATATAAATAAAACCTTACTCCCCCATTTAAAAACCTACCCCAGCCGCCCAGAACCCTTCCAGCCTTCACTTTCTCCCTTAACCCTACTCCATCAACCCTAGCCGTCTACCCCTCACTTTCCCTTCACCCCAGCCGCCTACACCCTACTTCCCCAGCACAGCCGCAACACTCATAATTCTCTCAAGCCCTCAACCCTCTCTCCTTTCCTCACACCCCTTTTCTACCCTCAGCCACCCTACTTCTACCCTTAGCCGCAACATAACCCTTAGCCGCAACAGCACACATCCGCACACCCTACCCCTAATTAACATCAGCAGCCGCCCCTCTCCTCTCTCTCGAGATCACAGCCGCTGCACCCATCTGCCCTCACCCCCTCTCGTCGCCTTTCTCCTCTCTCTCGAGATCACAGCTCCTACACCCACATCACCGGCGAATCTCACCCCATCACCGCACAACCTCACACACACACACAACCCACTGCTCCTGCACCCCCATCACTGCCCCGTCGTACCACTCCCGTCGTCGCTAATCGCCGACCACCACCACCACTGTACTTGGTTTGTTGTGCTCTATTTTTAGATCTGGTCGGAAAGAGACTTCGGCGTCGCTCCGGCGTTTCGCCGTCGAAGTGACGCCTCCTCTCTCCCCTCCCCCTTTTGCATCGGAAAATATTTTGGTAGCCTCCACTCTTACGCCATTTTTTGTCGAATTTGTACTATTTCTTGCCTTATGTTTCTATCTAGTGTTGATGTTATAAACATGGTACTGGCGTCGTGGGATTTTTCATTTTTTCGATGCACGTATCTGACCGGAGTTCTATAAACTCCGGCGAGGTTCTGAAATCTCCAGTGAAATTATGTTGCGTTTGCTTTTTTTGTTTCCCGGGTCGCTGGTGTTTGCTTGATGTTGTTCCCACTATTTTCTGGACTGATTTTGACTATCTTGTTACTGATTTTTGGGTTGCTGACTACTGATTTTTGGATATGTTGTTAAACTCATTCTGGTCATTGTTGCTGGCTGATTCTTTGCCATTTTCAAAACTGATTTTTGCCTATTTTGCTACTGATTTTATGGCTACTGCTGGGCTGGTTTTGGTCATTGTTGCTGGACTAATTTTTGGCTATTTGCTACTAATTTTCGGCATTGTTGCTACTGATTTTCGGCTATTTTCTACTAATTTCGGACTGATATTTGGACATCTTGCTACTGATTTTGACATTTGTTTTGTTGGTTAACTGATAATGAACAAGGTACTACACTTGATTGGTCAATGAAAAAGTTATTCGTCGATTTTTTAGGCCTCCACAGTTGCAAAGACGGAAAATAAAATAAATGAAGCTTTTCGGGCAATGATGATTTCTTCCACTTACACCGGATAACCAACATGCGCTGGCAAGGCGAATTCTCGCAGCCACACTTGTTTAGGTTGTCCTACTTTATTTTTATATATATCTGAGCCCTCCGTGTTTAAAACTATTACTGTTTTGGCGCGGATCTGAAAGTTTTATTTATTTTATTATTTTTAGCAATATTGGCCGATGAAGGAATCTCTGTCTGATTTCCAAGGTCTTTCCTGTACAAAGACGGATTTATCTTTGGCTTTACTTATTAATTCTTGTTATTGCTTTTAAAATTGTTTATTCTACTACTAACACTTTTACTAAGTGTTTATACAGGTACCCGGAGATCATCTTGTGCAGAAGGCCTAAAAAAGGCTAAAGATGTCCCGGAGTTTTATCTTAGGTCTCATTTAAATTTTAGTTTTACTATTTTTGTATTGCATTTTATTTTAATTGTAAATTATGTAAAATTGCTTAGAATAGGTAGAATAAAAGTCAATATATATATAATTAACCTAGGTTTGAACGTATAACCGCAAGTTAGCGGATCTTAAAGGACGCCTAACCCCTTCCCTTTAGGATAATAAAGAACTCTTATCCATAATCTCATTAATTTCACAGACCATTAAATGGAGATCATTTATAGCATTTTTATGCTATTTAATAAATGTCCTAATTCACTATAATAATTAGGTGGCGACTCCTTAAAATAAATTTAGGAATTATAACATACGTAGTACTCCCGTTTCGACTACAGTTAAAATGGGGTGTTACACACCTTTGGCACTTGGCTTGAAGTTCAGTGATGGTATGCTCGAAAGTATGAAGTTGTCCATGGGCACCGGAAAATTCGGCAGCAAACTGGGTCATTCATGCTTGAAGGGTCGTGTAAGAGGTGGTCAGGACTTGAAGAGAATTTTCTCGGCCCTTTAGAGAGTCAAATGCATCCTGCAAACGCAATTGGAGTGAAGCTTGGAGGGAGCATGAGTCCCTAAGTTCGTCGCTTAAGGATTCAACCTCTGCCTTGAGATGTTGAATTTCTTCCTTCAGTTTCTTCTATTCACCAGAAGAATCGATTGCTTTAGACAAATCCACAGTGGTGAGAGTAAGGTTGTTACCGAGCCGAATAATGCAGATATTCGATTCGGCTCAAAAATATTCGAACCTTAGGTTCGATTCGGCTCGAACTCATCGAACTTTAGAAATTAAGGCTCGATTCGGGTTCGACGGTATTTTGGAGCAGTTAAGGTTCGATCCGATTTGGCAAATCGGATCGAATATTCAAAAATATTCGCAAATCTTTGGCAATTCGGATCGAACCGAATATTCGGCTAGATTTGGGCCGAATCAAAATCTAATGTTCGGCCCTATATTTGATGCAACGGATCGAACTCAAATCGGGCTTTTTCGAGCCGAATTTTGCGAATCGGATTGAATAATTCGGCTCACTAACAGCCCTATGTGAGAGTAGAGGTGTGACCCTGAATAAAGGGATTGCGATTGGTAAATAAGAACAAGATTGTGGAAAATGAAAGGAAAGGAAGGGATATTCTACTTGTAGGAACAAGTCTGTAAGATGAGCGATAGAAGCCTCAAGGATAGCATGTGGATATTTTTGGGGGGAAGAAGCAGATGTCCCGAACTCGGTTTCGGACATAGGGATTGAGCTGTGCTCAGAATGGCCCTCTAGGAAAATGGGAGTTTCTGCCTCCGGAGCTTCCTGACGTGGACTATCCAAACTGGGGATCTCTTATTCATCAATGTGGATGACACCCGCCTTATGTTTCGCATGCTGCTCCTTCCAATACTATGTGAGTTGGGAACGACTTCTCACTCGAAAACCAATTCCTACTGGGGGCTCGACAGTCTCATCTCAAGCTTTTCATTTCCGAATATCAGAAGACTTAATGTTTGACAAGGCAGCCGCACGAAATGACACTTTTTGGGCTGAGGAGTTTCGAATCGGGAGTCTTGATAATAGAGGAAAATGTTGAAAAATGAGTTCTAGAGAATCTGGATAAAATATTAATAGAAGGGAATGTTGGGGTCAAAATATCACCATGGTATTTCCCCTTCCACCATTTTGAGGTGATACTTTTTCAAGTCCTGGTAGTGTTAGGGGAGGCATGGAAAAGACCTACTACCTACTCAATAATCATTTCGATCATTTGCGACTCGACAAGAACGGATGAAAAAGTTATAAAACTTTGAGTTAGAAAAAATAATTCTTTATTTGGATAACCATGCAAATAAGCATGTAAGGGAGAAAAAATAAAATACTCACCAGAGGGATTCCACTCTTCCGGGAAACGATTTGAAAAAGGCTGGTGAATTTGATCAGTTCTGATCAGAATGTAACGGGTCTGCCAACCACGGTCATGATCATCCTCCAGATAAATAAGGCTACAAATTCTTCGAGGGTACAGTGTGATAATTCTGCCTCGTAAAATTCTAGGGTAATACTGGAGGAGGAGGTGATCGATAGTAAACAGAACATCGACAGCATTGGCTAACATCTGAAAGCAGAAGACAAGACTCCAAATATGCGGAGCAACTTGGCCTAAGCAAACCCTATACTGACGACAAAAATCCTCAATAATCTTAGGAATAGAGAGTTTGAAACCAATGGTGAATGGATAGATGTACGTAATAGAAAATCATTTAATATGGTAATGCACATGGTCGACATGATCAACCGTTTTAATAATTATGTCAGGAGAAAAAACACAATCCTTTATAACAATAGGAAGAAACTTGGTTGTTATTTTGGACTCAAAGTTTTTAACATGTTCGTAGTTGGTTTGAACATGGAGATAAAATTGAAGCCTGAAGGGAGGATTTCGACAGTAGTAGAGTGAAAATACACTTTCTTTGTTGTAGGAGAAACATGTTCTTTCCCATGACGACGACTGGGAGGATTGTTGTTATCCTCAGATGAGCGGGAAGGAAAAGAATTAGTAGAAGACATTATTGAGAAAGTTGGTTAGAACGAAGGAAAACAAAGTTATGGAAAGAAACTTGTAGATGGTGTGGTTGCCTTATGTGAAAGATTTAGCCTCCTATTTATGATAAAATAATATAACATTTGAAAGATGAAAAGACTCGTATCATCATTATCACGGTTCACGACGTTTAGGCGATTAGACAATGACGTCGTTTCAGAAGTATTGAATGAATGCGACACTTGAAATGGCTTGCAATTATTGCTCTTCAAATTTTCCCACCAAAGTATAAGGAACTTGCAGGCCGATAGTTCAAATCCACTTTCCGGTTGCACAAGAGTCGCGCCCAGAAAATTCGGCGACTATATGTATGAGGCAAAATTTGTATAAGACAGTTGTACGAATTATGGTGTGACACGTGGAGTATGATCCTGAGTCAGACCCACGTCAGATTACAACACTACTGGATTGGTATGTATGGTACCGAGAGCGACACAAGCAAGGCCGGTACCGGTAATAAAGAAGGCTAAGAGTCGTTTGCATCGTAATAGACGATCGTTACTAAATTCGGTCATACGACTTCCAACAACCTCTAACGGTATTTTTTGAGAGATTGATTGTCCAATTATTACAACATTCATTCTCATGTATTTATGTATTCATATTTCGTGGGTTGTGTACCATTGTAGCTCATGTATAAATAGGACACTTCATTTCATTATAACCCATGAGATTCTAACTATTAATAAATATTGATTGTTATTCTCTTGATTCATGTGTTTTCATACAAGTTACCGTCACTTTGCCTAGAAGTTGTTGTCAGAATATTTTCGTATGCTTAACACAAGTGTACGTATCGTTACAAGTAATATAGTCTGGTAAGACCGAATATCATCCTCAGAGACTGGTTTCTAATTACTGAACATCTATTCTAGGTTATTTATTTGGCAAACGATGGTTGATTTGAGTTTTTATCTAACACTACTAGAGTAATTGCAAGAATTAAACTAAATTACTTCGGTTTAATCAGTTATGATGGAAATAGGGCTTCCAATATCCTCAACTATCCACTTTTTTTAATCCTTAATGCAACTAGAATGACTTCTTCTTTTACGTTAAGATAGCGGTTAACTTGATTGTCTTATATTCCGGTTAGGATATATAATCATTCAACCCCAGTGCATAAACCTTCTATATTTCTATGATAGGTTTTATCACATAGGAGGATTAAGAACAATAATCTATAATGTTACACAAGTATCGGGGTACTTTCGTCCGCGATTTTAACCTATGTCTATTCAATTACAGCATATTCAAATCTCTCCTCTCGGTTCTTGATATGAAATCATATAGATTATGATAATTAGAGATCAATTAACTATCAAACATTCATACAAATATTAAATGAACTTAATCAAGTGGAGAAGAAATCAAACTAATGCATTAATTCATGACAGAGAGTTTCAAGCGATTCAATAGGAAAGCCCTAATAAAGTGTTTAGCTCCTAGCCATAGACATGCTAAGAACTAATACAAATCCAAACATGAACTGAATTAAAAACTAAAGAAAGAAAAATTACTTAGAACTAGGTCTTCAATTGTAGCCTCCAAAGTTGTGTTGCGTTCTGAGAGAGATATGTGATAGAATCCCCTAAAATCTATCCCAAGGGTTTATATATGTTGTCAGAAACGTGTGCCTTGGACCTTTTTGCCCCTCGTCAATTCTATTTTGGATTGAAAATTCGTGACGCACCGCAGATCTTGTAGAATGGCACCGTGGTGTCGAAAGCATCGCGACTTCTCGCAATTATGGCATCTGGCCGTCGGCATCCAAGACCGCGGCCCCGCAGCTTTTCGTCCCCGACCGCCAACTTTCGTCCTTTTTGCTTTGAGAGCTCCTTTTCTGCCCACTTTTAGCTTCTTTTTGCCATTTAGAACCGATGTGACTCAAAAGAAAGAAAAACGACCCTACACGACACTTATTTATACGAAAATGGGAAAAATACTTACTGAAAATGACTCAAAAAACGTATACAAAATACACCTAACAAATACCCCCAAACTTAACATTTGCTCGCCCTCGAGCAAAGATCAAAACAAAATCAAAGAAACGGAAACAAACAGACTCAAAGACTCAAATTAAGCAGATGCACAAGATTACTTAGAAAAGCATGAATGTCAGTTAAGATAATATGTTGGATCATATATAGCATGAATATAGCAATCTAGAATTTCAAGTCAGATATTTCGCAAATTCATAATCATTAATCAATGGAAGCATGCACACCTACCCTATGCATGTCAATTTAGTTCCATTTTTTCCAACGACCTATAGGCCTGTTTACTTGTTATTCTCCACTAATCATATACATACAATTTAGAGATCTTCAGGACTTTTCAGAGTTGTAATGTAGGCTTAGGCAGGGGTAGGTAAGAGTAGGCATTTAGGCTCAATTTACGTACCATAAGCGTTTTTCTCATTCAACCATTTTGTCCTTCTTTTTTGGTATTCTTTTCAGTTCATACATATTATTCCCCTCTTCTCTTTTTGAGAGCATGAAATACATTTTCATAGGCACCCCCAAACTTAAGCTTTTACATCTTTTTCATTGGGGTGCATCAATTTTTCACTCTTTTTTCGTATTTTTTTTCACACTTCTTTTATCCCAATTTTTCAATTACTACTTAATAAGGGAATCACATGGTGTCAAGAAAATAACTTATTTTAGGCTCAAATGGACTTACTAGGGATACGATTTATTGCAAGGTATGTATTGAATGGTAAGTAGGGCTAACAAAGAAATGACTGAATCATATCCCTAAATATGTACATCTTAACTATTTCGTCTCAAATAACAAGCAAGCAAACTTCATAGACATTTTTCAATCATTCTTTCTACAATTGACAACACATAGGTTAAGCACAAATATCCCACATCATTAGATTTTTATGATTTTTGGCATATCTAACTTATGCACACAGATTTTAGCTTCTAGTTCCATTACATTATCTCACTTAATTCACTAAGCGTTTCAAGCATTACAGTATGCACGATCCTAAAGAAACTTTTGACTCATAAAAGACACAAAAATTCAATAAAAAAGGACTCAAAAACAGAAACACCAAAAAAAAAAAACAATAAAACCCCCCAAACTTAAACGACACATTGTCCCAAATGTGTAACGACTCAAAAATTAAAAAAGGGACGACTTACAGACAATAGCGGCTCAAGATAGTGGCGATGGCGGCGGATGTTGCTCATGATTTATCTGTGAGTACAAGATTGTGAGACCGTTCCAGAACGAAATTAACAAGCTTCCTAAGATATTGGGTTGCCTCCCAAGTAGCGCTGTCTTTAACGTCTTTTAACCGGACGCAGGTTCCTTAATCAATCACTGGGTAAATTAACCCCACAACCTATCCACTTAAAAATCATTTTGCTTCCTCACTCTATTCTTCTTTTTCGCAGGATTGGGTTCAGTAAGGTTTACCTTTTTGTCAACTTCCATCTCATCCACTTTTGTTTCAGCAATCCACCTAACTTGTGGGTTCACAAATGTCGCAATGATTCCTCTACCTTTGGTTTGTGCTTGATGAGCTGATGTGCCAGCTGTGCTCACTGCAAAAAACATTTATTGATGGTCTGGGATTCAATGGTAAATTTAAAACTTTGAATATCATCTCTTCTTCCTGAACCCTGAGTCTCAACTCTCACTTCTCCATATCAATTAGGGCTCTACCCGTTGCAAGGAATGGTCTTCCCAATATTATGGGCATGTCCTCATCTTCATCCATGTCAAGAATGAGGAAGTCCGGTGGGAAGAAGAACTTTCCCACCTTGTCTAGCACATCTTCCACTATACCTCGGGGGTGTACCACGGATCGTTCAACAAGCAGCAGAATAACTGTGGTTGGCTTGGCTTCCCCAAACCCAATCTCTTGAACACAGATAGGGGCATAAGATTTATGCTAGCCCCTAAGTCACAAAACGCCTTGTTGCATATTACTTTGCCAATAGTACATGGCAGGGTGAAACTTCCCGAATCTTTCAATTTATGAGGCAGTTTATTTTGTAAGATGGCGTTGCACTCCTCTGTCAGCACTACTGTTTCATAATCCGTAAATCTTCTCTTCTTCAAAAGTATCTCCTTCATGAATTTGAAATATGTGGGCATTTGTTCTAATGCCTCAATGAATGGGATATTGATGTGGTTCTTAAATACCTCCAAGAACTTGGAGAACTGTTTGTCTAGGGCCTTCTTTTGGAGCCTTTGAGGGTAAGGGATTTTGTCAGTGTATTTCCTCAAAGGTCCTGGTGGAGCTTTCTCCATCAGGTGGTCTCGCGACTTCATTTCCAACATCAACTGTCTTCTCACAATCTTTCTCATTCACCACTGCTGGTTGGGGAGCAGCCTGCTCCAACTGTTTTCCACTTCTCAACAAAACTGTCTGGCACTGCTATCTCAGATTAACCTCTGTGTTGCTTGGGAGAGTACCCTGCGGTCTGCTATTTACCATATTCGCCAGTTGTTCCACCTGCGTTTCCAAGTTCCTGAGAGAGGACCTTGTTTCGGACATGAACTGATTATGCGACCGTGAGTGTAGCGATCGCTCTCGATTCATCAAGCCTCTGGGTAGGTGGTCTAAATTGCTGGGAAAATGTAGCCTGATTATGTGCATGATGGTTCTGGTAATTATCTTGATATGGTGAGTGTTGGGCTTGGTCATTCCTCCACGAAAAGTTGGGGTGATTTCTCCACCCCGGATTGTATGTGTTGGAGTTATAAGGGCGCAGAAAGTTCCCCACTGCTTGAACTTTCTCCATGAGCCCATTATTAGGATCCATCGTTGTGCATTTGTCAAAAGAGTGTGGGCCCCCGTAAATCTCACAATTCACCGGCATCTGGACTGTATTTACAGACATAGTGTTCTGCTGCAACAGCTTTGTCAAAAGGGCCACCTACGCATTCAATGTAGTGATAACATCTATCTCATGTATGCCCATAGTCTTTCTGCTACTCACTGATATGTTATCTGCCCCTTGGTGATTATTCGCAGCCATGTCTTCTATAAACTCATGTGCCTCATTGGCACTCTTCCTCATGAACGCTCCCCCTGCTGCAGCATCAATGATGGTACGAGTAGTACCACTCAACCCATTATAAGAAATGTGGACCAACATCCATTTCTCTATGCCATGATGTGGGAATTTTCTCTGCAAATCCTTGAATCGCTCCCATGCATCATACATCGACTCTCCATCTACCTGATAGTAATTGTTCAACTCTCCCATTAACTTTGTTGTCTTTGAAGGAGAGAAGAACTTTGCAAGAAACTTTTAGGCTAAATCCTGCTAGGTGATGACGGAGTTGGCAGGCAATGAGTTCAACCAGCTCCTGGCTCTGTCCCAGTGAGAATGGGAAAAGCCTCATTCTAATAGCGTCGTCAGTAACGTCATTGTACTTGAAGGTGGCACACAGCTCCAGAAAATTGGCAATGTGCATGTGGGGGTCTTCAGACGACAATCTCCCAAATTGTACTGTGTTCTGGACCATGCTCATGATGGCTGGCTTGATCTCAAAGTTGTTTGCCCCTATTGCTGGGAGCATGATGCATATATGTGCACTAGTAACCGTGGGCAGAACATAGTCCCCCAAACTTCTCTCTGTTGAGACCTGTATTGGCTCCCCTACATTCTCAGGAACCTCATTGTCAGCCTCATTCTGATTCGGTTGGTTTTCCATGGTCACTGAATCAGATATCTTCTTGTTTCTCCTGTTCTGCTTGCAAGTTTTCTCAATTTCAGGATTAAAAGGAACAAGTGTATCTGCTCATCTTCTTCTTCGCAAAAACTACGTCCTGAAATCGATCAAAATCAACAAACAAATCAAGGCAACGGGGTTCTAAAAAAAATAAAAATAAATAAACACAACAAAATAAAAACCAAAGTAGACTTAAGAATAAATGGTTCGATATTAGAAGTATACCAGTCCCCGGTAACGGCGTCAAAAACTTGTCAGGATATTTCAGTATGCTTAACGCAAGTGTACGTATCGTTACTAGTAATATAGTCTGGTAAGACCGAATATCGTTCTCAGAGACTGGTTTCTAATTACCGAACATCTATTCTAGGTTATCTATTTGGCAAACGATGGTTGATTTGGGTTTTTATCTAATACTATTAGAGTAATTGCAAGAATTAAACTAAATTACTTCGGTTTAATCAGTTATGATGGAAATAGGGCTTCCAATATCCTCAACTATCCACTTTTTTCAATCCTTAATGCAACTAGAATGACTTCTTCTTTTACGTTAAGATAGCGGTTAACTAGACTGTCTTATATTCTGGTTAGGATATATAATCGCTCAACCCTAGTGCAGAAACCTTCTATATTTCTATGATAGGTTTTACACATAGGAGGATTAAGAACAATAACATATAATGCTACACAAGTATCGGGGTACTTTCGTCCGCGATTTTAACCTATGTCTATTCAATTACAGCATATCCAAATCTCTCCTCTCGGTTCTTGATTCGAAATCATATAGATTATGATAATTTGTGATCAATTAACTATCAAACATTCATACCAATATTGAATGAATCTTAATCAAGTGGAGAAGAAATAAAACTAATGCATTAATTCATGAAAGAGAGTTTCAAGTGATTCAATAGGAAAGCCCTAATAAAGTGTTTAGCTCCTAGCCATAGACATGCTAAGAATTAATACAAATCCACTAAGAATTAATACAAATCCAAACATGAACTGAATTGAAAACTAAAAAAAGAAAAATTACTTAGAACTAGGTCTCCAATTGTAGCCTCCAAAGTTGTGTTGCGTTCTGAGAGATGATATGTGATAGAATCCCCTAAAATATGTCCCAAGGGTTTATATATGTTGTCAAAAAACGTGTGCCTTGTACCCTTTTGCCCCTCGCCAATTCTATTTTGGACTGGAAATTCCGTGACGCATCGCAGATCGCAGAACGGCACTGGTGCCGAAGCATCGCGTCTTCTCAGTAATTATGGCACCGCGGTCCTGCAGTCTTTCGTCCTGATCTGCCAACTTTCGTCCTTTTTGCTTCGAGGGCTCCTTTTCTGCCCACTTTTAGCTTCTTTTTGCCATTTAGAACCGATGTGACTCAAAAGAAAGAAAAACGATCCTACACGACACTTATTTATACGAAAATGGGAAAAATACTAACTGAAAATGACTCAAAAAACGTATACAAAATACACCTAACAGCTATCATAAGGCCCAGGCTAAGCTTTACTTTATCTTCTCTTGTTATTATTCATTTTTAGTATAATTCATCTAAGATTCCTATCTAACGTGTCACTTGAGATCTATGTGTCCTTGACCACATATACAAATTCAACTGTACTGTTTTACGGGTAAACAATCCTAATAATAGTATGACTCTTACATGACAGTTTAAAATATTATCGAAAATTAATCGAATCATACAAATATCGAAGAAAAATTGTGATGATTAAGAGGATTTCAAACCTTAAAATAATCAACTGAACTGAACCATTGAAACTGTTAAATATTGAATCTGAGTGTAAATACTTCTGCTTGTAGTTGTAATCTAACGGAAATGTTGCTCTGTAATCTACAGAGTATTTGTGGAGAAAAGAGAAGAACAGGAAGAGAAGATCGATGAAGAAGGGAGAGAGAGAAATGAAGAGATGAGATATTTGTAGAACTTTTCTATTATTTTCTCTTACTGAGAATTAAAGTTGTAGTCTCTATTTATAGACTAGAGCTTAACTCACTCTTCTAAGGAAGGTTAAGTAAAGCAGTAAAACAGCAAAGCTAGCTAACTAACAGTGTTAACTAACAGACTAATGACTAGCAATAACATCTAACAAATTTATCTAACAAACTTATAACAAATTAACTATATGTAAACTAACCACATATATATTATGTATATATGTGGTATATCTATACTTCAACAGAAACCATGATAAAAAACTAAAAAAAATAATGATGAAAAATCAGGGAGTGGAGATAGTAACATCTTCGCCCTTCTTTTTCTTTAATTATATTTTTTCCCCAAGTTGTTTTTTCATTTCTATCTATTCATGATGAAAAATCATTAACATATTGTGTCACATGTTTTACTGTTACAACAACAACATTTCAAGCTACTTCCCCAACTGGTCCTCAAGTCTCTCCAACCACTACTTCAGGTACGAATACTAACAGATTTTGCCCTCTGTAATTACTACACATTTTCCATGTTTTTTTTTCTGCACCAATTATATAATGGTGAGAAAATTCTATGTTTGTGTGGGGTGGCATGCAGGAGACCGATCAAGATCTTCGCAAAGTGAGGATTCATCAGAAGGATACTCATTGAAGCTGGCATACTCTATATTTTTTACCCTTGTAGCCTCTTTGTCATATGCCACAATGTTCGGCACCATCTTATAATAAGCACTCAAACTCACTCATATCATATAAATTGTCTCTAATTTCTGTCGCAAATAAAATTCGTGTGCAATATCTTTTTCTGTCTCAAACTTTCATCTACATTAGTATAATTTATCACAAATCCGTTAAATATTCGTCACAAACTCACAATCTTGTGATGTACATGTCCGTCACAAAGGCAGGCCAGTGGGCCAGGCCGGTCCCGACCCGGTCCCATCACGATCCCGGTCCGGCTCCGATTAAATTAAAAAAAAATTGCGGGATCGGGGCTCGAACCGGAACGGGACATGGTATGGTCCCGCCCGACCCGGTCCCGCTAGGACCCGACCTGTCCCACGGCCCGTCCCGATCCCGCTCCAGTCCCGCCCAAAAACAGCCACTTGTCAAAAATAGTCGTTGCAACAACGACACTCATTAGCCGGAGACAGCTTGGAGATGGCGGTACTATTCAGAGATTGGATACGAGCGGAGCGGGCGAAGGCACACCCGCAGATTAACGAAGAAGACGAAAACTACAACGACATCTTATCTGAAGGCATGAGTAGTGACATGGAACAATTTGACCAAGATATATCAATTCCAACCGAAGAACCACACGAAATTATAAAGAAACTAGAAAAAATATTTTCAAATTGGTAATATATTTCATTGCAATTTTAGTATTTTTTTCTATGTCTTTTGCAATTTTTTTCAACAACAGTACACTACAATGTTGTAATTCTGAATCTTGTATATTTCAATGAAATAATTAATAATATAAGAGGTACAAAAACAGTCTTGAGATGTTTTTTTTTACACTCTTCTTGTCTTTGTTTAATTATTTAGTTTATAAATATATATGAGTATAATACTATAAGTATAATATGAGTATATGACTATCACTATATGACTATATGTTACTTTGTTAGTATTTTTAATTTAGTTGAAAAAAAAAATTAAAAAAAATGTCCCGCCTGCTTCAGATCGACTCGCCCCGACTCCAACCAATCGCTTCACCGATCGCAGACGGACGACACGATATCGTCCCGCTAGTACCGGTCTCGCCTGGCCCGCTCCAGCCCGACCCCGCCCCTCCTCTCCGTCTCGACCCCGTTCCGACCCCGCCCATCCCGATCTCAGTGGGTCCGGCCCGGCCCACTGGCCAGCCCTACAAATTTCCCTTGTTTGCAGAAAGAATGATCTCATTTCCTTGATAGTGATCTAAAATGCGTGTGTAGAATCGGAATAGTGATCTAAGTGAGAGTTTGATCCTAATTAAAATTTCATTTTATTCATGATATATAAAGGCGAGAACCAATAAAAATATCAAGCTTAAAAAGGTGGTTGGAGTAACTTCAGGGCAGTCTTTAGATCCGTGCAAGGTGTGCTACCGCACAAGGCCCCCGAAAAATGTAAAATTTTAGGGCCCTTTTTTTCATTTTTTATTAAGTAGTATTAGCCAGAAATTAATGTAAAAGTCGATAATTCGCATGTCTTAGCCCAATTAAGAACCCATTTTTACGAATTAAAATAAAGCCCCTAAAATATTTGAGCGGTTTAACTCTAACTTGTGAAACTCGTCAAACTTTCCGTCAATGAAATACCACTCTAACGAGGAAAAACAGGAAAAATGACTGCTCAAAAGGTCAATTAACTTTCCTCTTTTTGTTTCCTTCTTTTCTTCTTTTTTTCTCTTTTATAGTATTTGTGTTAACTCTTTAACTTTTATTTCCTTATTTTCTTAACACTAAGAACTCTTTTATAGTATTTAGCTTTCACACTTAGGATCTGACCAAGCTTCTGAAAATGTGTTTATGTTTCTCAGAAGTAGTTCTGCAGAAACTGTTTCTGAAGAATCAGTTAGGGTGTTTGGCAAAAAATTATAGAAGTGCTTCTCAGAAACAGAAACAGTTTCCTGTTTCGCCAATATTTATACAAATTTACTAGAATATTCTTTTTAATAGATTTAAAACTATTTAAAATATGTTTTTTCTATCACATGTTTCTAAAAATTAGTATATATTTACAATTTAATAAAAACAAATTATATAATTGCAATATTTAATCAAAAAATAATATTATATTGTACATAAGAAATGTAACGACAATATGATAGTCAGTGACTCAAATATGTCCAAACATACCCCCGCCCCTACCCACACCTATCCTTACCCCATCCTCAAATTTCTATGTCATATTTTTTTTACATTTATAAAAAATATGAATTTTTTTCCTCCCCCTACACCCGCCCTACCCCCAGCCCCACCCCATTGCCCTACCCCATCCTCAAATTTCTATTTCATATTTTTTGTTACTTTTATAAAAAATGATTGAAAATATAAATTTTTTTCTTACCCCCCTACCCCTACCCCCCACCCCAAATGAAACTTTGACGAATAACTAATTGATGGCCTTTCTTTCAGTTATTCTTTCCGAAATATCTATAATACCTGGATTTAATCAGATACAATTTGAAGGATTTTGTAGGTTCATTGATCATGAACTATTGGTTCTAAGCCATCTCTGACGATTAATCAACTGGGACATTGAGGAATATCCAGAAAGTAATTTCGGGAATCGGCCGCTCTCAATATGCCTATGATGTAGCGTCTGGCGGGCTGTTTGGTTTTTTCGTGTTGTCAAAGATTTGAACAATGAAAATAGATGGCGAGTTCCATTGCCATACCCCCTACCCCATTGCCCTACCCACTCCTTAAATTTTTATTTCATATTTTTTGTTACTTTTATTTTTAAAAAAAATATTAAAAAATATGAATTTTTTTCTTACCCCCGCCCTACCCCATTCTCAAATTTCTATTTCATATTTTTAAAGCAAATGACATGCTTTACCAAAAACTAACTTATATGGTGACATCCCAATTGGGGTTTTGAATGCTGTTTTGTACGCCCACAGTGCGTCATCCAGTTTGATAGAACAATCTTTTCTTGAGCCATCCACCGTCTTTTCCAATATGCTCTTCACTTCCCTATTTGACACTTCTGCTTGCCCATTCGCTTGAGGGTGGTAGGCAAGTGTGGTACGGTGGTAGACTCCATATCGGGAAAGCAATGTATTCAGCTGCCTGTTGCAAAAGTGACTTCCTTCATCACTGATGATGGCCCTTGGAGTACCAAACCTTGTGAATATATTCTTTTGAAGGAATCTTTGAACAATCTTACTATCATTTTCTTTAGTGGCTAATACTTCTACCCATTTGGACACATAATCTACTGTCATAAGGATGTACTGATTTCCAAAGGACGACGGGAATGGACCCATGAAATCGATTCCCCACACATCAAATAGTTCTACTTCCAATATCCCTTGCGAAGGCATTTCATTTCGTCTTGATATGTTCCCTGTTCGTTGACTACGATCACACCTCTTCACAAAGGCGTGGGCATCCTTAAAAAGTGTTGGCCAATAGAATCCGCTTTGCAGTACCTTTGCTGATGTTCTTGATGCCCCAAAGTGTCCACCACATGGTAGGGTATGACAATGAGTGAGAATCTGGTGCATCTCCTCCTCTAGTATACATCGCCTGATGACTTGATCGGCACAGTGTTTGTATAACATCGGCTCCTCCCAATAGTAGTGTTTTACTTCGGAGTAAAACCTCTTCACTTGATGTCTTGTCAATCCTGGGGGTATTACCTTAGCTGCAAGAAATTAACAAAATCAGCGTACCAAGGTAAATTAAAAACCGCACTTACTTGAAATAATTGCTCATCTGGAAAGTGATCATTTATCTGCACATCCTTGGTGTTATGGCTCTCTGTGTTCTCAAGTCTTGACAAGTGGTCTGCAACTGAGTTCTCTGTTCCCTTCTTGTCACGAATTTCCACGTCGAATTCTTGTAGTAGCAAGACCCATCGAATGAGGCGAGGTTTTGCATCCTTCTTTGTCATCAAGTACTTTATGGCAGAGTGGTCAGTGTATACTATCACCTTATTCCCAATCAAGTATGGCCTGAATTTCTCAACGCATACATCGTTAGCAATTCTTTTCTATAGTCGCGTAATTTAACTGCGTCATTCGTAGTTTTACTAGCATAGTAAATGGATCTAAATACCTTATCGATTCTCTGTCCAAGCACCGCTCCCATCGATAATCACTTGATCGCACATTAGTTCAAATGGGAGCTCCCAGTTTGGTGCAATGACTATGGGTGCTGAGATAAGCTTCTCCTTGAGTGTCTGAAAAGCGGTCATGCATTCCTTATTGAATTCAAAAGCAACCCCCGTCATTAGGAAGGTGGAGAGGGGCTTTAAAACCTTTGAGAAATCCTTGATGAATCTTCTATAAAAACCGGCATGCCCAAGGAAACTTCTGACTTCTTTTGTTGATACTGAAGGTGGTAGATTTTCGATTACTGAAATCGTTGCTTTGTCCACCTCAATACCTTGGTTCGATATTTTGTGTCCCAGGACAATCCATTCTTTCACCATGAAATGACATTTCTCCCAGTTTAGCACAAGGTTAGATTCTTCACATCAGTTTAACACTGCTTCCAAGTGCCTCAAACATTCGTCGAACGACGCCCCAAAGACCGAGAAATCATCCATAAAAATCTCTATAGTCCTCTCCACCATGTCTGAGAAAATTGTCATCATGCACCTCTGAAAGGTCGCAGGTGCATTGCAAAGCCCAAATGGCATCCTTCTGAATGCAAATGTATCAAAAGGGCAGGTGAATGTCATATTTTCCTGATCTTCTGGCGCTATCGCAATCTGATGATACCCTGAGTAACCATCCAAAAAACAGTAGTAGTTTTGCCCCGCAAGTCTATCCAACATCTGATCTAGAAATGGCAACGGGATATGGTCTTTTCTGGTTGCCTTGTTCAACTTGCGATAGTCAATGCAGATTCTCCACCCAGTAACTGTTCTAGAAGGAATAAGTTCGTTCCTTTCGTTGGTCACTACTGTCATACCACCTTTTTTGGGTACCACTTGTACTGGACTCACCCATGCGCTATCAGATATATGATAAATTACTCCAGCATCGATCCATTTCATGATTTCTTTTCTGACTACCTCTTTCATGTTTGGGTTTAGTCTCCTCAGGCTCGATGGAGGTCCGCTTCCTCATCTAGACGGATCTTATGCGACATCGTTGACGGACTTATCCCCTTTATGTCCGCTAATGTCCACCCAATGGCACGCCATGAGCCCTCGATTTCTCAGCCTTATCAATCTCATCGTGGATACGGGTACGAGATGATCACCGTAAGGATTGATCTTCACCTAGATAATGGTATCAGAAATGATTGGTTAGAATTTTTAACTCTAACTCGAGCCTTCTCTGTGGATGCATCGATCTCTCCGCATCCGCCAAGCTCTTCATATCTCTTCTTATCACATTTTTCATAAGAATTCATCCAATTTTCATACTCCATCAGCCTTGGGTCATTTCCACTACTATCATCTCATCTGGTCAGTAATTCTTCAAGCGTATCATCATTTCTGAACCCTTTGTCTGACACTGCATCTTCGATTATGTCAATGGCCGAACAGTTAACACTTGCATCTGGGAAAGTTGCTGCCCGAAAAACATTGAAAATCACCTCTTCTTCTTCCACCTGAAGTTTCAACTCCCCTTTGTGAACATCGATGAGAGCTTGTCCTGTGGCTAGGAAGGGTCTGCCAAGTATGATGGGGATTATGTCGTTATCTTTTATGTCTAAGATGACGAAATCAGCGGGAAAGACGAACTTGTCCACCTTTACCAACACATCCTCGATGACTCCTCTAGGGTGGACTATGGAGCGGTCAGCTAACTGCAAAGCGATGTTTGTAGGTTTGACTTCTCCCATTCCAAGTTTGCAAAAAACTAGGTAGGGCATCAAATTTATGCTTGCCCCCAGATCGCACAACGCCTTCTGACATTCAAACTTTCCAATAGTGCATGGGATGGTAAAGCTCCCAGGATCTTGTAATTTCTGAGGTAGTTTTCTCTGTAGGATGGCACTGCATTCTTCAGTCAACACCACTGTTTCGTAGTCCTCTATCCTCCTCTTTTTGCTAAGAATGTCCTTCATGAACTTTACATAGCTTGGCGGCTCAGTGCTTCAAAGAACGGATATTGAGTTGCAATTGTTTGAGAATTTCCACAAATTTAGAGAATTGTTTGTCAATAGCACATGTTTTTAGCCTCTGGGGGTATGGTATCTTCACCTGGGGTGCGTTCACAATAGCTTCCACCATTACTTCGGCTGGCTCGGGCGCCGCGTTCGAGATTCGCACCGTGGCGCCTTAAAGTTCAAGATCGCCCTGCATCTTGGCGTCGGCCGCAGCCTTCTACGAATTTTCTGCTTCCACTGATTCGGCATTTTTCAGGTCAATCGCCTGACATTGCTCTTTTATATTTCCTCCCATATGTGCAGAGTGCTTTTCTTGCATTCCGCAAGCCAAAGATGCTCGCGAAGTTGTCCTATTTGCGTTTCAAGTTCTTGAGACACTCGCTTGGCCCATGAACCGAAGTTTGGTGCCTAGTCAACCCGAGTATAGCCGCCGTAACCCATCCCCGCTTCTTCGGGCCGAGGATTGTTATACCGTGGTTCGCCCGACCGCGGTCAGTCTCAGCGCCGCGGCCGACGAGTGGCCGCGCGCGCGGTGATTAGGCCGCGGCGCCGTCGTGGCCGCGTTCAAAATCGAGGTCGCTGAGTTTCAGCGCCGCGGAAGCAGGGCGCGCTAAAGATCCGAGGGTCCGCAGGAGTTGCGGCCATGCGCCGAATCGGGCCGCGCGCCGAGGCGGAAATTTGGGCGAAAAACTTAGAAAATCTGATTTGTGTTTTAAAGAGGCCATGGGAGGGTGATGTGTCCCCCCATCTGATTTTCAGAATGCATGCAATATAATTGACCAAGGCTTGGTCACTTTTCCATCTTTCATCTTTACTCTCTCTCTCTCTCTCTCTCTCTCTCCAAGGCTTGAGCTCCCCCTTCTCTCTAAAACCTCAAGAGGTGTTCTAGCCTAAGAAAATCTGAAAAGTTAAAGGCAAGAAGGAAGGTTGTGACTAGCTTAGAAGTGCTATTGTGGTGGTGTTCTTGGAGAAAAAGGCTAGCAAGGTGTTGGAATAAGTTTGGCTAAAACTTAAGGTAACATTTCTTCTCTTGTAGTTGGTATTGGGTGTTGCATGTTTAATAGGAAGAACTTGTAGTTGGAAGAAAATGCACTTAGAGTAGTTGCATGTAAGAAATGGGGTTTGGTTATGAAAGAATTGGTTAGGGGGATTTTATGAGCATGTTGTTGCCTAAATACTACATTAGACTTGTTGGGTTAGTTGTTGTAACTTGTGGTTGAATTTTACACACCAAAATTTAGGTGTGTAATCCCCTTGGTGTTGGTTGGTTGTTGAGCCTTAAACATGGCATTTGAGCGTTAAAAATCGACCTTGGAAAAGGTGGCAAAGTATGTAGAAACAAAGGAAACGCTGCCCAATTTTCCGTAGGAAATTGGTGACTTTAACTTGGAAAAATTCTGCATTATAAATTAGAGCTTGATAAACGTATTGTGGTCATTTTAGGTTGACATACTACATGCGTTAAATTGGACTTAGCTTGTGGATTGACCGAAGAGGTATGTGGAGCTTTCCTATCTCTTGAGCATGATTAGTTGTACCTATGTAGTACGGTAGACGTACAAGATTTGGAAATCTTCGTTTGATATAAGTATTTGATACTTGCTTCGTTAAAAGAAAAGTAGAAAAATCCCTTGGACTTAAGGAAATGTGTTTTACTATTGTTTAACTCTAGTATAACGGCTTTATGGGAGTTGGTTATATTAGTTTGTGAAAGTTTAATGGAGAAAGGTTTTGATGATTTGAACTTGTGAAAGGAAAATGGTTTTAAGGCATGAAGTGCCTAAGGTTTTACAAGAAATGAAGTCACTTAATTTAGAAGCTTGAGATAGTTTTAAAAGGAAATGTGACTTGTTTTGGAAAGAAATCGTAACTTGATACTATGGTGATTAGTATCTTGGAATTTTTGTATAAAAGAGTTATTTCTTAAAAGGTTAGAGGTACATGATACTTGGGTTAAATCCGAATTTTTATTAAAAGACATGATCGTGCCTTAGGTATACTAAAATGAGAGGATGTATTAATACTATTAATAAAGTTAGGTGATTCTTAACTTGCTTAAGTTATGATAGGCCGGTAGTGCTTATGTTGTGATGTGATAGGCCGGTAGTGCTTATGTTATGTTTAATAGCCGGATGAGCTATGTTATATATATTTATATTGTTACGTAAACCCCGGTTATTATTTATGCCATGGATTTGCTACCCATGACGCGAGCGCGCCAGTACTACATGCGGATCCGACCATAGGATCCATGCGGGAAATAGTCCCACGCGAGTACGCGATGGTACTCATGCGGATCCACGTGATCCATGCGGTGAAATAGTCCCACGCGGGTGAAATAGTCCTACGACGGCGCGGATGACCTCACGCGGTCCACAGGACCTATGCGGGTGAAATAGTCCCGTGAGTAGGATTGCTTAATGATACTACAGGCGAGGTACCTGCTTTGATCACGAGCCTCCTATTTTTATGCTATAAAATGTATACTTGTTACTCTCATTATTAGTAAGGCACGGCAACATAATTTGGTTTTATCTATAACTTTAATGTATTTTGGACTTATGATATTACTACGATTTTCCGCTTTACATACTGCACGTCAGGTGCATCGACTTCTTCCTGGCCGCGTTCACGCCGCAGGTGGAAAGCAGTGGTAGACCCTCGTTCCTGTGGATCTTGTACTCAGTGTCGGAGCTCCATTTCTTCTGAGGCTCGACTTTTGTATGGTTCTCCTGAGTCGTTGTTATTTTGTACATTCAGGGCACGACGGCCCCTGTCCCGTCATAGTGTTATTCATTCTTAGAGGCTCGTAGTCTTGTCGAACTTGGTTCGTTAAGGATGTAACTGCTCGGTTTATGTACTTTTGGGTTAGCCATTGGGCTAGACTATTCTATATCTTAATGGTTGTTTATCTTGAGTTTACATTCCGCTGGTTTTCTCGATGTTGGGTCACTAGGTGCAGGTTAAGGCACCTGGCCACGTCCGGTTCGGTCGTGACAAAAGTGCTATCGAGCGCTTAATCCTGGAAAGAGTCTACAGCCGTATCTAGTAGAGTCTTGATTATCGATGTGTTGTGCACCACATCTATAATCGTGAGGTCGCAGGATATTTAGGATTGGTTCCCATTCTTTCACTCTAAGATCGCACGTAGCCGTGCTATAGGTTGAATTTCCTCCGACGATTTTTTTCCTCAGACGCTTATGTCTCCGCAAGGCAACCGCAGCCCAAAAGGGCAAGGCAGTAGAGGGAACTACCAGTAGGGCACCGAGGGTCACCAGGGCACAGGCCCGGTCCTTACCAGACGAGGTGTTTCGGACGGCGAGTTCTACGACGTCGCCAACCCCAAAGAGAGTCGGAGGCGCAGCAGCCGATCGCCGAGACCATGTACCGAGCCTCCACCCAGCAGCCAGGGGCAGAGGATATGGGCTACAAGGAGATAGCCGCCATCGCCGTGATCGTGGCCAAACAGAGGATAGCCGAGATGCAGCCCGGCCGCATTCGTAGTTCACCCAGTCGCTAGCTTGAGACTGAGAGACTTTTTGAGTTGCAGCCCACCAGAGTTTTATGGGTCGAGGCCTGAGGATGATCCGCAGGAGTTTATCCGACAGTTGCAGAGGATCATGAGGGTGATCGGGGCTTCGGAGACCGAGTCAGTGGTATTAGGTTCGCATCGGCTGCGGGACACTGCAGTTGACTGGTATGATTCGTGGGAACCGCCCCGGGAGCATGCACATCCAAATTGTTGGGACGAGTTCTCGAGGCGCATTTGGCCATTTCTTGCCACCGCAGATGAGGAGGGCTCGCCGATAGATTTTTGACGCCGAGACAGAACGGGCGACGGTCCGAATACAATGTGGAGTTTGATTCATTGCTAGGTATGTGCCCGCATTGGTAGCGCATACGGAGGACAGGTGCACCGCTATGTCACAGACTCGATGATCACTTGGCCGAGAGTTGCTCTGGGTGGCTCTCCACCGGCATGGACATTGCCCGCACGCAGCACATGCTCTCGTGTGTGAACGCAGGGCCGACGGATCGGCAGTATCGCCAGAAGAGGCTGTGACAGCAGGTCCTCCGGTAGTTTTAGGGTAGGCAACCCCAAAGAAGAAACCAGATTTGCACCACACCGGTCAGAGCGCCTCCACCATCTTCGGACGCATGCAGTATTCAGGAGCAGACAGGTTCCGTGGCTTCTGCTCTGGGGACCAGAGTTCCGCCGACGAGGCCACCTATGCCTCGGTGGTCGATGTGGTGATTGCCATTATGGGGTGTCGTGTTCTCCGTGAGCTTGTTATTCTCGCGGCGCAGGCCATTTGAGGAGAGATTGTCACCCAGAGTGGCGGAATATGATGGCTCACCGACAGTGGTCGATGGTCGGGTCTTCATCGATGGCGATGCGCCCGAGGCGTGTTCACGACGCATGTGCCGCGCAGGGTCGTGGTAGAGGTTCCGCCCAGCCGTCCTCGAACCGCATTTATGCTATGTCCACCGCCAGACCGTGAGGCGCCACCCGACGTCGCCAGTACATTGTTGGTTTCTTCGTGATGTATATGCTTTGATAGATCCGTGTTCTACCTTGTCCTACATATCTCCTCATATTGTCGGTAGAATAGGATAGAGCCCGAGTCCATAGAATCCTTTGAGGCTACGCCGTAGGTGCTTCGGTGTTAGCCGAGCGTATATAAGGCTTGCCCAATGACTTTAGACGGTCGCCGACTCAGCCGACTTGATAGAGTCGACATGACAGACTTCACGATGTGATTACGGGTATGGATTGGCTAGCGTCTTGCTATGCCAATGTGGACCGCAGAGAGAGGTTAGTTCGGTTCCCGCTTCTGGCGAGCCTGTTATCGAGTGGAAGGGAATATCGCATCGCCGGTGGTAGGTTTATTTCTTACCTCAAGGCTGGAAGATGGTACTAAGGGGTATATTTACCATTTGGTTCGGTATTCGACATCGAGAGTGAGATACCGACCTTCACCGCCGTGGTTAGAGAGTTTCCGACGCTTTTCCCGACGAAGCTTCCGTATCCTCCCGAGAGGAGATTGAGTTTGCATCGATTTGGCACCGCACACTGACCGATATCTATCCCGCCATACGAATGGCACCCGCCGAGTTGAAGGAATCAAGGACCAACTGAAAGATTTGGGAGAAAGGCTTTATCAAAGCGTGTTTCTCCCCGGGAGCACCTGTTATTTGTAAAGAAGAAAGATGGACGCTGCGTATGTGTATTGACATGTGCAACAACAAGGTAACTATCAAGAATAGATATCCCCTCCCCAGGATTGATGATTTGTTTGACCAGTTGCAGGGTGCGAGATGTTTTTCCAAGATAGACCTGCGTTCTGGTTATCATCAGGTGCGAGTTAGAGAGGCAGATGTCCCGAAGACTGCATTCAGGACCCGGTATGGGCACTATGAGTTCAGGGTGATGTCTTTCGGGTTGACCAACGCTCCAGCGGTATTCATGGATTTGATGAATAGGGTGTTCAGGCCATTCTTGGATATGTTCGTTATAGTTTTCATCGATGATATCTTGGTGTATTCGCGCACAGAGCAGGAGCACACAGATCATTTGAGGACGGTGTTGGGAATCCTCAGGGACCGGCAGTTGTATGCCAAGTTCTCGAAATGCGAGTTTTGGCTGGCTTCAGTGGCTTTCTTAGGACATGTTATCGGAGCCGATGGTATTCGGGTTGATACAAAGAAAGATGAGGCGTCAAGACTTGGCCTAGACCCACTACACCGGCAGAGTGCGCCTTTTGGGCCTTGCGAGTTATTATCTGAGGTTTGTGGAGAAGTTTGCTTCTATTTCAAAGACCTTTGACTAAGCCGACTCGAGGCGGCTATGTTCAATGGACGGATACTTGTGAGGAAAGCTTCCGGTTGCTAAAGGAGAAGTTCGACGACCGCCCAGCTTCTTACTCTTCCGCAGGGCTTAGATGGTTATGTGGTTTTTGTGACGCGCCGTGTCGGGCTTGGGTGCGCATCGACGCAAAGACGGCAAGGTTATAGCTTATGCATCTCGACGGCTTAGGAAGCATGAGAAGAACTATCCCACGCATGACTTGAGTTAGCGTGATGATTCATGCCTTAAAGATCTGGAGGCATTATTTATATGGAGTTCATGTGGACATTTACACAGACCACAAGAGTCTCCAGTACATCTTCAGCCAGAGGGAGCTGAACTTGCGGCAGAGACGGTGGTTGGAGCTACTTAAGGATTATGACGTTGATATTCTGTACCACCCAGGGAAGGCAGATGCCCTTAGTCGCAGATCGATGGGTAGTCTGTCTGATGTTCAGCCAGAGAAGAGGAATATGGTCCGAGAGTTACATCAGCTAGCAAGCCTTGGGGTTCGTTTGGTTGATTCCGTTAGTAATGCACTGGGTTCGAGAGGTCGCCGAGTCTTCCATCGTCGAGGTGAAGAGGCGGCATATGAGGATCCGATTTTGGTACGCATCAGACGCAGCTCCGGAAGAGAAGAGTCTATTTGAGGTAGCACCGGATGGGTGCTAAGATTCGAGGCCGGTTGTGTGTTCCCGATGTGACAGACTTCGTCCAGATTTCGGGAGGCACACGCTGCTCGTTATTCGATTCATCCGGTCGACTAAGATGTACCACGACCTCGTGCATATATTGGTGGATGGTTTGAAGAGGACGTGGCCGGTTTTGTTGCCAAAGGTGTCCTAATTGTCGCAGTTAAGGTTGAGCACCGAAGTTCGGTGGCTATTACAGCTATTGATATTCGATGTGGAAGTGGGAGGTGGTCAACATGGACTTTATTACAGGTTACCTCGCACCTGCAGGAGGCATGATTCCATTTGGGTTATCAGAGACGGTCGACGAAATCACCACTTTCTTCCATCAGACGACGTTCACCGAGGACTATGCCGATTATATATTAGAGAGATTGTGAGATCGCACGAGTCCGGTGTCGATTATATCGATAGAGGAGCCCATTCACACGCTAACTTCGAGGTCTTTCGAAGGGATTAGGACACAGTGAGTCTCAAGACGGCGCTTCATCCTCGTGACGGACGGACAGCCGAGCGCACTATCCGCATACACTCGAGGATATCTTGCGGGCTTGTGTTATTGATTTCGGTAGCCGGAGGATCATTTACCTCTTGTGGAATTTGCTTATAACAACAGCTACCATTCTAGTGTTCAGATGGCGCCTTATGAGGCCTTATACGGGAGGAAGTGCAGGTCACCGATAGGTTGGTTTGAAGTGGGAGAAGTGCGCGATCGGGCCGATTTGGTTCACAGATGGATAAGGTGAAGCTTATCCAGAGCGGTTATCGCAGCCAGTCGGCGTAAATCATACGCATCATCGGCGCCGACACTTAGAGTTTGAGGTTAATGATTGGGTCTTTCGAAAGTGTCACCCACGGCGGTGTGATGAGATTTGGGAGGAAAGGAAACTCAGCCCAAGGTACATTGGGCGTGACGATTGTCCAAGAGTGGGCAAGGTTGCCTATGAGTTGATCCGCCGTCCGATCTTGAGGCGTACATCCGCTTTTTCACGTGTCTATGTTACGGAAATGCGTTGGAGATCCGTCACATGCACCCGATTCAGGATATCCAGTGACAGAGGAGTTGTCGATGATGAGAGTCCCATAGCGATACTCGATCGTCAAGTTAGACGACTCGACGAAGGAGGTGGCTTCCACAAGGTTTTATGGCGGAACGAGAACAGAGGAGATGACGTAGGAAGCGGAGGATGATATGATGAAGAAATACCCACACTTATTCCCTATACCTCCGTAACCCCTTTCCTACTGATTGGTGTTAATTTAGTTGATTATGCTTGAGTAATGTTGTGGCTCGGGGAGCATTCTTATTTGCAAAGGAATAGTTAAGAAGATATGTTTATATTGTGTTTTGTGTGAGGCTAGAAGGAACATTCGGGACGAATGTTTCTAAGGGGGGGAGAATTTTATACCGTGGTTCGCCCGACCGCGGTCGGGTCTCAGGCCGGGCGCCGGGAGGCCGCGCGCCAAGGCGTGATTGTAGGGCCGCGGCAAGTCAGGGCCGCGGCTCCGAAAGTACTGAGGGGTCGCTGAAGTTTCAGCGCCGCGGCTCCGGGAAGCAGGGCCGCGGCGCCGAAAGATCCGAGGGTCCGCAGGAGTTGCGGCGCCGCGGCGCCGGGAATCAGGGCCGCGGCGCCGAGGCGGGAAATTTGGGCGGAAAAACTTAGAAAATCTGATTTGTGTTTTAAAAGAGGCCATGGGAGGGTGACAAGTGTCCCCCCCATCTGATTTTCAGAATGCATGCAATATAATTGACCAAGGCTTGGTCACTTTTCCATCTTTCATCTTTACTCTCTCTCTCTCTCTCTCTCTCTCTCCAAGGCTTGAGCTCCCCCTTCTCTCTAAAACCTCAAGAGGTGTTCTAGCCTAAGAAAATCTGAAAAGTTAAAGGCAAGAAGGAAGGTTGTGACTAGCTTAGAAGTGCTATTGTGGTGGTGTTCTTGGAGAAAAAGGCTAGCAAGGTGTTGGAATAAGTTTGGCTAAAACTTAAGGTAACATTTCTTCTCTTGTAGTTGGTATTGGGTGTTGCATGTTTAATAGGAAGAACTTGTAGTTGGAAGAAAATGCACTTAGAGTAGTTGCATGTAAGAAATGGGGTTTGGTTATGAAAGAATTGGTTAGGGGGATTTTATGAGCATGTTGTTGCCTAAATACTACATTAGACTTGTTGGGTTAGTTGTTGTAACTTGTGGGTTGAATTTTACACACCAAAATTTAGGTGTGTAATCCCCTTGGTGTTGGTTGGTTGTTGAGCCTTAAACATGGCATTTGAGCGTTAAAAATCGACCTTGGAAAAGGTGGCAAAGTATGTAGAAACAAAGGAAACGCTGCCCAATTTTCCGTAGGAAATTGGTGACTTTAACTTGGAAAAATTCTGCATTATAAATTAGAGCTTGATAAACGTATTGTGGTCATTTTAGGTTGACATACTACATGCGTAAATTGGACTTAGCTTGTGGATCGACCAAGAGGTATGTGGAGCTTTCCTATCTCTCGAGCATGATTAGTTGTACCTATGTAGTACGCAGAGACGACAAGATTTGGAAATCTTCGTTTGATATAAGTATTTGATACTTGCTTCGTTAAAAGAAAAGTAGAAAAATCCTCGACTTAAGGGAATGTGTTTTACTATTGTTTAACTCTAGTATAACGGCTTTATGGGGAGTTGGTTATATTAGTTTGTGAAAGTTTAATGGAGAAAGGTTTTGATGATTTGAACTTGTGAAAGGAAAATGGTTTTAAGGCATGAAGTGCCTAAGGTTTTACAAGAAATGAAGTCACTTAATTTAGAAGCTTGAGATAGTTTTAAAAGGAAATGTGACTTGTTTTGGAAAGAAATCGTAACTTGATACTATGGTGATTAGTATCTTGGAATTTTTGTATAAAAAGAGTTATTTCTTAAAAGGTTAGAGGTACATGATACTTGGGTTAAATCCCCGAATTTTTATTAAAAGACATGATCGTGCCTTAGGTATACTAAAATGAGAGGATGTATTAATACTATTAATAAGAAGTTAGGTGATTCTTAACTTGCTTAAGTTATGATAGGCAGTTAGTTCTTATGTTGTGATGTTATAGGCCTAGAGTGCTTATGTTATGTTTAATAGCCGGATGAGCTATGTTATATATATTTATATTGTTACTGTAAACCCGGGTTATTATTTATGCCATGGATTTGCTACCCATGACGCGAAAGCGCGCTTGTACTATGCGGATCCGACCATAGGATCCATGCGGTGAAATAGTCCCACGCGAGCACGCGATGGTACTCATGCGGATCCACAGGATCCATGCGGTGAAATAGTCCCACGCGGGTGAAATAGTCCTACGACGAGGCGGATGACCTCACGCGGGTCCACAGGACCTATGCGGGTGAAATAGTCCCGCGAGTAGGATTGCTTAATGATACTACGGCGAGGTACCGCTTTTGATCACGAGCCTCCTATTTTTATGCTATAAAATGTATACTTGTTACTCTCATTATTAGTAAGGCACGGCAACATAATTTGGTTTTATCTATAACTTTAATGTATTTTGGACTTATGATATTACTACGATTTTCCGCTTTACATACTTGGTACGTCAGGTAATCGACCCTTCCTGGGCCGCGCTCACGCCGCAGGTGGAAAGCGGTGGTAGACCCTCGTTCCTAGGATCTTGTACTCAGTGTCGTGAGCTCCATTTCTTCTGAGGCTCGACTTTTGGTATGGTTCTCCCGAGTCGTTGTTATTTTGTACATTCAGGGCATGACGGCCCCGTCCCCGTCATAGTGTTATTCATTCTTAGAGGCACGTAGTCTTGTCGAACTTGGTTCGTTAAGGATGTAAATCGCTCGTTTATGTACTTTTGGGTTAGCCAGTTTGGGCTAGACTATTCTATATCTTAATGGTTGTTTATCTTGAGTTTACATTCCGCTGGTTTTCTCTGATGTTGGGTCACTAGGGTGCCCGGGTTAAGGCACCGGTCACGGGTCCGGGTTCGGGTCGTGACAAGGATTACCTTGTTGATAGTAGTAATCCATGTCTTCAGGATCCCTGAGATGAATCAAAACCAACAACAGATCACGGCACACTGGTTTTCATAAAAAAACTAAATTAGAAATTAAGAATAGATAAAATGATATTGAACTACGCCAATCCCCGGCAACGGCGCAAAAACTTAATGCGCGATTATTGCACACACTAACACAAGTGCACGTGTCGAGTCAAGTAATATAGTCTTTGAAGACCGAGTTATCGTCCTCAGGGATTAGTGCTCAAGTACCAATTATCTATCCTTTGTTATCTATTTGGTGACCGATATTTGAGTTTATTGATTATAACTAACAATTATAAATACTAATTAACTATGTGTTTACTTCAGTAGTGATGGAAATAGGGCTTCCAAATCTCCTCAACTATCCGTTTAACTTATTTATTAATGCAATTAATAATGGTTCTTCTTCTATTTTGAGATAGCAGGTTAACTAAGTCGTTTTATACTCCTGTTAAGGTTATATAAACACTCAACCCCAGTATAGAACCTTTCTACCTTTCGGTGATAAGATTGACTATAGAGGAGGATTAAGACCAAAAACTTATTAATACTACACAAGTATCGGGGTACTTTCGTCCACGATTTAACCTATGTTTATCCAACTACAGCATATTCACAACCTCCCCTTTCGGATTTCGGTTAGAAATCATAAGGATTATGATAATTAGTGATCAAGTAATTACCAAGCAATCAAAACAAATATTGAATAAATCTCAACAACAAGAAGAGAACCAAAAACATGCATTAATTCATAAAGATAAGGTTCAAGTGAATTGACATGGAAAGCCCTAAGATGATTTAGTTCCTAGCCATAGACATGACAAGAACTAAATTAATATCCAACATAAACTGTAAAGAAAGTAAAACAAGAACAAAAATTTACTAAGAAAAGGTCTTCAATCTTGATCTTCAAAAGTGTTGTGATTTGGCAAGAAGAGGAACCCCTGCATCTGACCTAAAGTCCTCTTTTTATAGTCTCCAAAACGTGATGCAGGTTTTCCTTCAGGCCTGGCCCATTGTCAATTCGAATTTCTGATTTTTCTCGCCATGCCAGAATCAGCCAAGCGCGCCGAATTACTGAGACACTCTGAATATTATGCGTCGTGGCGCTCGCCCTCGCTGGCCGAGGCGCGCGCTACCGGCCTGCTTTGTGCCCGCTCACCACTTTCTCGCCGAGCTCGAACCTCCGTCGCCCTTTTTGCTCCTTTTTCGCCAATGAGCCACTTTAAACCAATATGACTCAAAAGAAAGAAAATATATCCTAAGACGACACGTATTTGTACAAAAATGGACAAAAGACTAACTAAAAACGACTCAAAGGTGTATATAAAATACACCGATCAGGTACCTGTATAAACACTTAGTAAAAGTGGTAGTAATAGAATGAATAATTCTAAAGCAATGACAAGAATTAATAAGTAAAGCAAAAAATAAACCCGTCTTTTGTACAGGAAGGCCTTGGAAATCAGACGGAGATTCCTTCATCGGCCATTCAAGTGTAGTATCATGTTCAAAATCAGTAAAATACCAATACAAAATCGACATCAGATTAAACATAACATTGAATGAATTCTAGAAACCAGCAGAATCAGACAAAAATGCAAAAATAGTCTGAAAACTATATCCGGACAGTGAGCATTAACAGAACAGTGATGAGCAAACAACAAGTCACCGGAAAAAGGACAGACACAACCAAATCAGTCCGATACAAAGAATACGTATAACAAAGCGAATAGTAATACGATTCGCAGAGAATAGCCCAAAACATTCCAGAAAATAGTGAATCGGACAAAAAACAAAGTTAAAAAAACAGCAGCGTCGCCGGAAATACCACCGGAGCGACCAAAAGCAGTGCAAATCAGTTCATTTGTAAAGAAAACAACAAAGACCGACAAGAAAGCCGATAGAGTCGCCGGAGTTTTCAAAACTCCGACGAGTTACAAAAATCGAGAAATCAGTCCAATAAATAGTACATAATAGATCAAAATGAAGCCGAACCAAGACAAAAATTAGTCCAACAGATCCTGAACCATCAACAGGTTCCAAAAAAATGCAAAAATCAGTCTATACCAAAACCAAGTAAAAGAAGCGGTGCAGCGAGGTGGGAAAGTTATAGCGATGGGTGACTTGTGGTGTGGGTGGTGGTCGACGGTGACTGGCTTGGAGTTCGAACTCCGACGGCGTGACTTTGCGAGTTACAGTGGTGCAGGCGACGGGAGAATGAGAGAAGAGGAGATTGGGTGAGGTTTTAGGGAGTGTTGGTGGGATAGATGAAATGAGAGAGATTTGTGAAGTGAGTTCGCGCTATACCGCTTACCGATCCGGTTGACCGAACCGGATCGTCCCGACGTAGAGCATACCGTCAGGGGTTGACTTCAACCCCAACCCACACGGGTTAGGAAAAAATCCGGTAAGACCCGGATCGGTTAGACCCAGAACTAAAACCGTTCCTTATCGCTAAGTCCGAACCGGACCAGAATAAAAAATAAAAAAATTAAAATGCCCAACGGTAATAATAATACCGCTGAGGGAGGGTGGTGGGAGTGCCAACGTCATTTCGACCGCTTGGTCGCTTTTTTTTGTTTATAATTTTATTTTAATTACATTTTTACCCTTTAAAAAATCTATAAATTCTCTACATTTTTTCATTTTTATCACACAACATTTCTCTCAATTCTCTTATTCTCAATTTCTCATACTCTCTTAATCATCTTTATTATCAATTTTCAAGTTATTATTATTATTAGTTTTCAAATTCAAAGTAGCAAGACGCAAGACTTCGAGCTTCGAGTTTCAATTGAATTCTGAATCCCGAAGTTTGGTACACTCGTTTCATTCTCTAATTATTTTATTAAATTGTCATATTTATTTGTTGATTATTTAAATATTTTATAATGTCTTTACTAAGGAATTGCGTACGGATCAAGGTCGTAAATCTAGTTCAAGGGGTAAAAAATCTGTAGGTTCTTCATCATCTAATCAAAATATAGATTATGATCAAATGCAAGAAGATTTTGGAATAGAAGATAATGAATATGATACGTTCAATTAGATAATATTGTTGAACTTGAAGAACAAGAACCTCCTACACCTACTAGTGTTCCTTCTGTCAATGTTGGTACTGCTAGTGGTAGTCGTAGTCGTAGTCGTAGACCTCATTTACCAGAACCAGTAGCAAGAAAAAAAAGAGTAAAGTGTGGCTCTTTTATGATAAAGTTGTGGGTACTGATAGAGTTAGATGTAATATTTGTGGGAGAACTTATAAATATAAGCATGCGGTGGTGCGACGGGACGCACTATAGGTAGACATATAAAACACGATCATACGACACAATGGAATGCTGTCTCTGATTTAGAACCCGGTCAACAACAACTTAATCCATTAACTTGGGGTGGCTAAGTACGATCCAAAAAAGGATCGCATTGAATTAGCAAAAATGATTGTCGGAGGTTGTTTACCTTTTTCTTTTACTTCTTCTTCATATTTAATTACATATATTCAAAGAGTATATAATCCTTTTTTAAATGTGTTCCTCGTAGTACTACTAGAGCCGATATTTTTAGACTTCATAATGATTATGTTATTTTTTTGCAATATTTGTTTGCTAACCTTCCATGCCTAGTTAGTTTTACTTGGACATATCGACATGCATTAAACGGTTATGATTATTTAACAATTACTTGTCATTGGATTGATGAAAATTTTAGAATGGAAAACGATTATTGCTTTTATGTATTTAACGATGATCAAAGTCATAATCGAAAATATATAAGTTTAAACTATTTGTTCTTATGCCCAAAAATATAATCTTTATAATAAAATACTTTGTGTATCATTCGATAATGCATCTAATAATATCGCACAGAGATCTTTTAAAAGTAAGCTACACCCACCACTTCCTCATATATTTCATGTTCGTTGTGCTTGTCATATTTATAATTTAATTGTTAAAAGTGGTCTTGATTTATTTTCACCAAATAAAACTTGTCAAAAGAGTCATTGGAGTTATTCAGGTAATAATAGGAAAAATAGAATTATAGAATTTAAAGAAAAAGTAAACAATTTAATTTGAGACCTAAATTCATGCCGTAAGAGATTATTACACTATGGAATTATACTTATTTATTTTTAAAAGAATGTTATAAGTATAAAGATCCCATAACACATGTTGCAAATGCGCATTGTAAGAACGTGATGTATATGTTAACCGACGAACATTGGAAATCAATTGGTGAACTTTTAAAAAATTTACATAAATTTTACATCGCATCGTTGAATTTTCAGGATCTTATTACCCAACAGTTTGTAATGCTTTAGCTCATATAGCTGAAATTTCATATTTACTTTATGGTTTAAAATCAAATGTGAAATATAAAGATGCAGTTACATTTATGTTTGAAAAGTTTAAAAAATATGTTTTCCCTATTCCTGATATTTATTGTATTGGTGCAGTCTTAAATCCTTCTATTAAAAAAGTAGATTGTCATAATTTAATATTTAGTTTATATACTTATATGGAAGTAGGTGAAACAGAAACTCCATCTTCATTTGATTGCATAAGTACACTTGATACTAATTTAACTACATTATATGAATATTATGCTACATTACATGATAACAACAACTCTGCTACTAATATTCCTTCTAGTTCTGCTTCTGTGTCTACACCTTCAGGATTCAATGCTGATGACGATGAAGAAGAATCTTTAGACATATGGAGCACTTTTACAACACAAGCAAGCACAAGTCGATCTTGTGATGAGATGCAATTTTATGTGTAAAAGCCAGCGGAGCCGAAGAAAAGTGTTGACCCTTTACAATGGTGGCAGGATAACAAAAGGCAATTCCCGGTACTTGCAGCGATGGCCCGAGATGTTCTTAATGTGTCGATCTCAACAGTGGCTTCTGAAAGTGCATTTAACCAAGCACGAGATCAAATAGGAGACACACGTCACTCATTGGGTGGAAGCACATTAGAAGTGCTAGTCTGCTTAAGGGATTGGATCAGATCAGAGAGAAGAAATCAAGGATGTGGAGACGTTAATTCTCCGGAAGATAAAGAAATAGGCAATATTTTGGAAGGCGGGACTGGAATTAATACTTCAGATTTAGAGGCTATGGAGCATATGATGCGCGATTTAATGCATACACTTTAACGCAAGTGCACGTTGTCGAGTCAAGTAATATAGTCTTTGAACACCGAGTTATCGTCCTCAGGGATTAGTGCTCAAGTACCAATTATCTATCCTTTGTTATCTATTTGGTGACCGCTATTTGAGTTTATTGATTATAACTAACAATTATAAATACTAATTAACTATGTGTTTACTTCAGTAGTGATGGAAATAGGGCTTCCAAGTCGCCTCAACTATCCGCTTATATTACTTATTAATGCAATAACTTATGGTTCTTCTTCCTTTGGAGATAGCAGGTTTACTAATCCGTTTTATACTCCCGTTAAGTCTATATAAACACTCAACCCCAGTAGCGCTCATTTCTACCTTTCGGTGATAAGGATGACTCTATAGGAGGATTAAGAACAAAAACCCTGTTAACGTTTACGCAAGTAAGCTAGGTATTTAAACCCCCGTTAATGCTACACAAGTAATTGAGGTATTTTCATCCCCAATCCGACTTATGATTACCCAATTACAGCATAGTCACAACCTCCTCCTTTCGAAGTTTGATTAGAAATCATATAAATAATGATAATTAATGATCAAGTAATTACCAAGCATTCAAAACATTATTGGAATAAACCTCAACAATAAGAAGAACAACCATAAACATGCATTAACTCATAAAATAAGGTTTAAGTGAATTGACATGGAAAGCCCTATATTAGAATTAGTTCCTAGCCATAGACATGACAAGAACTAATTCAATATCCAACATAAACTAAAAGTAAAGTAAAGGAAAGAAAATAAAATTACTAAGTAAAGGTCTCCAATCTTCAACTCCAAGAAGTCTTGTGTTTGTGCAAGAAAGGGAACCCTTGAAAGCTGCCTAGGGTTCTATTTTTATAGCCTCAAAACCGCCCTTAAGGATTTCTTCAGTTCGCCCAAAAATCGTCAAAACCTGATTTTCACGCGTCGGCCATGGCGGAAGTTCTGAAACTCTCTGACGATAAGGCGCCGCGGCGTTTGAACTTCTGCAAGTCTCTGATCATTGGGCGCCGGGCGCCGCTCGCTGGCCGAGGCGCGCCGCCCGTGTCCGTGCCTGGTTCGCCACTTTCTCATCTTTTAAGCTCTGGAACCTCCACTTTTGCCCTCTTTTCACTCCTTTTCCGCCAAGTAGCCATTTTAACCAATTTGACTCAAAAGAAAGAAAATATATCCTAAGACGACACGTATTTGTACAAAAAGGGACAAAATATTCCCTAAAAACGACTCAAAAAGTGTATATAAAATACACCGATCAAATACCCCCAAACTTAACCTTTGCTCGCCCTCGAGCAAAGATAAAAAAGAAAGAAATAAAGACTCAAGGAAACGAAAAATAAAAGACTCAATGACATTGATCACTTTGCTGCATTGGTGTCACTTTAGAAAAACATGAAGATTAGCAGAATAATATGCAGGAACATATAGCATGAAATTTTAGCATTCTAAACACATTAAGCTAGATATTTCGCAAACTCATTTTTATCATGCTTAATGGAAGTCAAAATACTGAATCATACATGTTAATTTCAAAAATCCTATGGCATTTTTACTTGCTATTCTCCACTAATCATGGATATGCATATAAGAGATCTTCAGGACTTTTAAGGGTTGTAATGTAGGCTTAGGCATGGGTAGGTAAAAATAGGCATTTAGGTTCATTTTGTGTACCATAAGCTCCTTAGCTTTTCAGTGTTTCCCTTTTCTTTTGAATCTTTCCTTCACTTCAAATCTATCTTTCCCCTCTTTTGTTTTGAGAGCGTGAAGTGTATCATAATAGCAAGCACCCCCAAACTTAGGCTTTCGCCTATTTCTTATTACTTTTTAATTGGGGTGCATCAATCTTGTTTGCTCTTTTGTCTCTTTTTTAACACACTCTATTCCAACTATTTCACATTTTTCCTTATGGCACAAGTGTGGGAATATAGGGTGTCAAAGAAAAAGTTCAATTTTTAAGCTCAATGGGGCTGACTAGGGATATTTTTAATGTCAGGGATAGAAAAGAGTGGTAAGAATTGGCTAACAAAGAAACGCCTGAGTCATCTCCCTAACATGCATATCCTAACTATTTCGCCTCAAATAGCACGCAATCATAACACATAGGTTTTAATCATTTATCATGCACAATTCAAGCAAGAAACTCCAAATAGACAGATTTTGTGAGTTTTTGGCATATCTAACCTAAGTGTTTAGATAGTTTCTTCTAATTCCATTACATTATTCCACCTTACTTCACTAGGTGTTTCTAGTAACTACAGCATGCATGATCTTTGACAGACAATTATGACTCAAAAAGAAAAATATGTATGACTCAAAAAAATACACAAAAACAATCAAAAAGACTCAAGCATTACTATAACAATAAGACAAATAAGACACCCCCCAAACTTAAATCACACATTGTCCCCAATGTGTGCAAGACTCAAAGACAATAAAAGAAAAGGACACTTACAGACTTGGTTTAAAATGGTGGTGGTGGCATTGGATAGTGCATTGACAACTGGTTGAACAAGGAACTCATCTCGTTAATTTGCTGCCTCGTTTCTTGTTGTCATTGTATTACCGTGTCCAAACTCTGCATCATCCTTATCTGACTCGAGTAATCGCCCATCATGGGCTGAAGGTTCTGATTTTGTGGGTGGTGGTCGCTCTCACGCATATTGAGCCTCTATCTCGTGCTCATCTTCGCCTCGGCGGCCTCTGCTGCCGCTGTGGTGCTTGGTGCTCTTCTTCTGGCTTTGGGGCTTGGGTCTGGGAAGGAGTGCACTATCCCATATGACACAGGCAGTTGGTTTCTCTCACGAGTATCAGTGGGTAGGGTTGGGACCCCATTTATGGCGCATAAATTTGTAATAAGTGAGCCATGTCCCAACCCACCTGTTGTTACCAAACTGCTGGTCTCTTCAATGCTTTGCACTATCTCCTTTCCCACATCAATCGTTTTCCCCGTCATAATTCCATATATCAATTTGATCATATCTTCTGGCACTCTGGTGAAGTGCGTTGATGGAATCAGACGGGCACTGACGAAATACAGCCAACCCTTGGTCGCTGTTGAACCGACACCGCCACCTCTTGACCCATTTCTCGCAATATCAAATGCAGCCCTGTAGTTTCATCGTATTCGCGACGCATTCCGCCGACTGGTGGTGTTTCTAGACCATGTTCTAAAATAGCTCCAATCACCATCTCCTCCTTCAACATCAACTGTTTCCAATACCGCATTGACCTCTTTTGCCGTCACAGGCACATATTGTCCCCTCACAAAGCATCCATTGTTCACCTTCTCCGGAAGATTAGCATAAAATTCACGCACCATTACTGTGTTCATTGGTGCTATCTCTTCCGGGTTTACAAATCTTTTTCACCCCATCATCTCAATCATCGTCCGAATGGGCTCATAGACATCCTCATCCCCAAGCGAATCCCTTTGATAATTCATTCCCCTTTCAGGGATTAAGGGCCTAGTACTAAGCTTTTTGTATCTTTCATGAGCTTGTTGACTAATAAACCTAGTATCATCTTATTGAGGGGCTGAGGTGGATGTGGAGGCTCTTCTCTTTCTGGCAGACATGGTTAAATCACTTTTTGCAGCGTTTTCTTAGTATCAACAATGTTTCCCAACACTATCACCTAACAACTAGCAGCTACAACACTATCACCCCCAAACTTCAACTTTTGCACTACACAACACCCACACCCTCCTTGTATACTCCTCCTCTAAATTTCACAACCAATTTTTCAACACCCCAACGATTTCAGAAAATGCAACACTCCTCCAAACTACTACCTCTTTTGACTACTGTAAAGCTTTCAATAAAAGATGAAGAATACCTTTTTGACAGTGTTATTCAAGGTTTTCTTGCTTCTAATGGTGATTTGAGGCACTGGGATGAAGTTTCGTTGGTTGAAATGGTTAAGGGTTTAGGGATTTTAAGAGTTTTGGTTTGTGTTTGGGTTTGATTTGTGGAAGATTTGTGGGTAAAGTGTGGATTTTCGTGGGTTTTGTGGAGAAGAAGGGTTAAGTTTTGGTTTGAAATTGGGGAAAATCGGGTTTTGGGGCGTCTTTTAATTTTTGGATTTCCGCCATGCGCTACCAACTTATCGCACTTCTTCGAATTTCGCGCCGTTCGCATTGGAAATACGCGCTAGACTTGGCAATTTTTCTGGATTTTTGGCGCCGCGCCCTCGCTCTGGGCGCGCGCTAATCTTCAGCGCCTTTCAGTTCTTTCGCGCCGCGTTCTGCATCGGGCGCCGCGTTCGCTCTGAAATACGGCTAACCCGATTTTCTGGAATTCCTGGCTATTCTTCAGTTTTTCGCCCTTCAAATTTGTTGGCCTGCACCTGTTAACACAACACAAACACTACCTCCGTGAGACTGTTCTTAGTAAAACTAACTACATTAAAATAAAATAAATCAAAATACTTTGGGTTGCCTCCCAAGTAGCGTTGTCTTTAACGTCTTTTAGCCGGACGCAAGTTCCTTAACTCAAGAAGTGTGGGGTGGATTAACCCCACAACCAATCCATTTTCTCCACATTTTTCTTTTTCTTCTTCTGCTTCTCTTCTTAAAATTATTTTCAAAGGAAGGTTCAGGAACACATACCTGCTTTGGCGGAGGTTCGGCATCACGTACCTGCGTTGGTGGGCTTATCTCCCTTGGTTTGGCTTGTACTGGCTCACAGGGGGTTCTGATGGTGCTGATTGCAAAGCACCTGCTCATGATTGGTGGCTCAATAATGTGTTTATATACTTTAAACATCATTTCTTCCTTCTCCACCCTCAACATCAGCTCTCATTTTTCTACATCGATCAGGGCTCTCCCTGTCGCCAGGAATGGTCTCCCCAATATGATGGGGATCTCTGCATCCTCTTCCATGTCAAGAATGAGAAAGTCCGCAGGAAAAAAGAATTTTCCTACTTTAACAAGCACGTCCTCAATCTTCCCCCTTGGGTGTACCACTATTCTATCTGCTAGTTGTAGGCTCACCGTGGTTGGTTTGGCTTCACCTAATTCCAACCGTTTAAACACTGATAAATGCATCAAATTTATACTTGCCCCTAAATCACAAAGATCCCTGTTGCATGTCACATTGCCAACTGTGCAAGGCAATGTAAAGCTCCCTGGGTCTCTTAGTTTAGGGGGCAACTTCTTCTGCAGGATAGCATTGCACTCCTCCGTCAGTGCTACCATCTCATACTCTGCTAGTTTCTTCTTCTTCCCCAAAATCTCCTTCATGAATTTGAAATAAGAGGGCATCTGCTCCAACGCCTCTATGAAGGGTATGTTGATATGTAGCTTTCTGAACGTCTCCAAAAATTTGGAGAATTGTTTATCAACTGCCTTTCACTGCAATCTCTGTGGGAACGGGATCTTCTCAGTATACTCCTTCTCTGGAGTTTTCTCTACTACTAGGCGAGCTTCAGCCACCTTCTCTTTCTCTATTTTTGCCCTTTTTTCAACTACCGGCTGAGGTGAGTGCTGCTCCAACTGTTTACCACTTCTCAGTTGTACTGCCTGGCATTGTTCTCTCGGATTCATCTCTGTGTTGCTTGGCAGTGTATCCTGTGGCCTGCTGTTCGATTGCTTTGCTAGTTGACCCACTTGTATTTCCAAGTTCCTGAATGAAGATCTAGTCTCCGCCACGAACTGGGTCTGGGCGTTGGTAAGTGTCAACAAAGCCGCTCTCAGCTCGTCTAGCTTTTATGGCTGAACAGGTGCATTAAATTGTTGAGAAGGTGGGGCCTGACTAAATGGTTGCTGATTTTGGAGCTGCTGGTTTTGGTACTGGCCTCTATACTGATTTTGTTGTCCCTGGTCTCCTCTCCATGAGAAATTTGGGTGATTCCTCCACCCTGGATTGTATGTGTTGGAGTATGGGTTGTTCTGGGGCCTCTGATAGTTACTCACGGCTTGGCACTCTGCTTGCTCGATTGGCATATTATTAGGATCAGCTAAAGGACATCTATCGAATGTATGTGGACCACCACACGTTTCACAGCTCTTTGGCATCTGCACTGCATTTACGGATACTGTATGTTGCTGCAACTATTTGGTCAAAATGGCGACTTGGGCGTTCAGGGCAGTGATGGCATCTATCTCGTGAACTCCCATTATTCTCCTTCCACTCATTTGTCTATCTTCTGTGATATGGTTATTGGTGGCCATGTCTTCTAGTAAATCGTGAGCTTCATGGGCTGTTTTCCTCATAAAGGTCCCACCTGCTGCTGCATCGATAATTGTTCTGGTTGTTCCGCTCAGCCCATTGTAGAAGATGTGGACCAAGTTCCACAACTCAATACTGTGGGGTGGACACTTCCTCTGCAAGTCCTTGAATCTTTCCCAAGCTTCGTATAATGACTCTCCATCTGCTTGGTAGAAATTATTCAACTCCCCTCTCAATTTTGCTACTTTGTATGGTGGGAAGAATTTTGCTAGAAATTTTTGTGTCAGCTCTTGCCATGTAAAAATCGAATCAGCTGGTAAGGAATTCAACCATACTTTTGCTCTATCCCTGAGTGAAAAGGGAAAGAGCCTCAACTGACAAGATCATCGAACGCCGTTATATATGAATGTTGCACACACCCAAGAAATTAGTTATGCGTATACGTGGATCCTCCGATGGCAACCTCCAACCGTGACCGTGTTCGCACCATGCTTAGAATCACGGTTTGATCTCAAAGTTATTTGCTCCTATTCTGGGAGCCTAATACATGTCGTGCGGTTCGCTCACCCTACAAAGACGTAGTCTCCCAAGCTTCTTTCTGTCTGGACTTGAACTCTCTCCTCGACATCCATAGGTATTCGCCGAGGCATTCCTTGGTTAGGTTGATTTTCACCTAACCCCTTTCTCAGCACATTGTTGTTTGGAACGCCGTCCATCTCTATCAAGGTTGAAATTCGCTGGTTCGAGGTGGGAGAAGTTCAGTTAGTCGGGCCAGACCTGGTTCAGCAGGCAGTGGATAAGGTGAAGCTTATCCAGGAGCGGTTGTTGGCAGCTCAGAGTCGGCAGAAGTCGTATGCAGATCATCGACGCCGACACTTGGAATTTGAGATAGATGATTGGGTTTTCCTAAAGGTATCACCCATGAAGGGTGCGATGAGGTTTGGGAAGAAAGGGAAACTTAGCCCAAGGTACATTGGGTCGTATCAGATTGTCCGTAGGGTAGGCAAGGTTGCCTATGAGTTAGATCTTCCGTCCGATCTGGAGGCGGTGCATCCAGTTTTTCATGTGTCTATATTGCGGAAATGTATTGGAGATCCATCTAGAGTGCACCCGATTCATGATGTCCAAGTGACAGAGGAGTTATCGTATGAGGAGAGTCCCATAGCGATACTCGATCGTCAGGTTAGACGACTTCGGACGAAAGACGTGGCTTCCGTCAAGGTCTTATGGCGGAACGAGAACAGGGAGGAAATGACATGGGAAGTAGAGGACGACATGATGAAGAAGTATCCTCACTTATTCCCTATACCTCCAGGTAACCTACTTTCTTGCTTGTTAGTTTTGATTTAGCAATTACACTTCAGTATGTTGTGGCTCGTGGAGCTTCTTTATTTGCAAAAGAATAGTTAAGAGGGTCTATGTCGATGTTGTGATTTGAGTAAGCCTAGAAGGAACATTCGGGACGAATGTTTCTAAGGGGGGGAGAATGTTACACCCCGTAGTTCTGACCTACGATGAGAGCGCATTTAAAGCATGTAAGACTTAAAATTTTCTAAGGATAGGTTGACGGATTGTTCCGGACGGATTTTAGTCAACTTTGAGGCGGGTTATGACCCGGTACATTGAGAGTTCCTAAGTGTTTCAAAGTCCTAGGGCGTAATTCGTGGAGTCTAGATTCCAACGCAACCAACCATTCGTCGATAGGACGTCGGAGTAGAAAGTTATGAGAGTTACAAGTTCAGTGCGCAGTCGGACAGGAATGTGTTTCGGACAAAGGCGACAGGGCCGCGGCGCCGGATGCAGGGCCGAGGCGCCTAAAGTACTGAAGGGTCGCTGAAGTTGCAGTATGGCGCCAGGACATGGCGCGCGCGCTGGAAGTTCAGAGAGGTCGGAGGTTTCAGTGTGGCGCCGAGGCGGGATTTTTGGGCGGAAAACTTAGAAAAGTCTGATTTTTATTTTAAAAAGGCCATGGGAGGGTGACAAGTGTCCCCCCCCCCATCTGATTTTTCTTGCATGTCTTATATTGACCAAGTCTTGAAGACTTGGTCATCTTTCAAACCTCTCCCTCTCTCTAAATTAGCTCCTCCTTCTCTCTACATTTCCAAAGGAAATTCAAAGCCTAAGAAAAATCTGAAAAGTTAAGAACAAGAAGGAAGCTTGTGGCTAGCTTGTTGGTGTTGTTGTGGTGGTGTTCTTGGCAAGGAAGCTAGCAAAATATTTGGAATAAGTTTGGCTAAAACTTTAAGGTAACATTTCTTCCTTTAGAATTAGTTTCTAGTGTTGCATGTTAAGAAGAAAGAACTTGTGGTAGTAAATAATGCTCTTAGATTCATTGCATGCAAGAAATGTGGTTTGGATATGAAAAGAATTGGTTAAGAAGATATTATGAGCATGTTGTAGCCTAAAAACTACCTTAGAAGTGTTAAGTGAATTGTTGTACCTAATGGGGCAGAATTTTACACACTCAAGTTTGGAGGTGTAATCCCCTTTAAAATGTTGGATTGTTGAGCCTTAAATGTGGTGTTTGGATGATAAATTCGGCCTTGAGAAAGGTGGCAAAGTGAGTAGAAACAAAGGAAATGCTGCCCAATTTTCCATGGAATTTAGTGACTTTGAACTTGGATTGTTCTACTTTGAGATTAGAGGTTAACAAACGTATCATGATTATTATAGGTTGAAATATTACTTGCGGTAGTTGAGCTTAGCAAGTGGATTGACCAAAGAGGTATGTGAAGCTTTCCTATCTCTTGAGCATGAATAGATGAAACTATGTAGTACGGTAGACGTACAAGATTTGGTATTCTTACTTGTTTTAAGTATATAATGACTTGTTTCGTCTTAAGAATGTATAAGTCCCTTGGTTAGGGGAAAAGTATGATTTTACTAAAGTGTAGAGTTAATATAACAACTTTATGGGAAGTTGGTTTATTAGCTTCATAAAAGGTTAATGAGAAGAGATTTACTCTAAGTAAGATAAGTATATGAGGAGGCAAATTGGTTTTAAGGCATCAATTGCCCAAGGGTTTTTTTATGTATAAAGAAGAGTCATTTTTATAAGAGTTGAAGCATGTAGTACTTGGGTTAAATTCCCGGTGTTCTTTTATTAAAAATATGATTAAGTGTCTTAAGTAAACTAAAATGAGAGGGTATATGAACAAGACTAATAAGAAGTTATAAGTTTTCTTAACTTATTTATGATTATGATATGATGTGATTTGAGCTAGGTAAGAGTATATCTGAGGGGCAAGCCCCAAGATCGTTATACCACCTTCTCCAGGGTAAGAGTATGTCTGAGGGGCAAGCCCCAAGATCGTCATACCACCTTCTTCAGTGTAAGAGTATATCTGAGGGGCAAGCCCCAAGATCGTTATATCATCTGCTTCAGTGTAAGAGTATATCTGAGGGGTAAGTCCCCAAGATCGTTATACCATCTGCCGTGGTAAGAGTATCCGGCGGTAAGTCCCCAAGATCGTTATACCACCTGTTCCGTGGATTTGCTACCCATGATGCGAGGAATACCTCATGCGAGTCCTTATGGGCTTATGCGGGTGAAATAGTCCCATGCGGGCGGGTACAGCCTATGCGAGGAATACCTCATGCGGGTCCACAGGACCTATGCGGGTGAAATAGTCCCAGGAGTAGGGGTGCTTATTGATACTACTGCAGGTACCTGTTTTGATCCTAAGGCCCCTATTTTATGCAGTATTATATATATATATATACTTGTCACTCTCATTGTTAGTAAGGCACAGTAAAAGGTATTTTGATTGTCTTCCATGACTCCAGCTTACTTTTAGACTTATGATATCATTATTACAGTATTTTCCAGCTTTACATACTTGGTACATATCAGGTAATCGACCCCCTTCCTCGGGGGATGCGTTCATGCCGCAGGTAAGGGTAAGCAGATTGAGGATCCTCGTTCTTAGGATCACTGTTCCGGTGTCAGAAGCTCCATTCCTCCGGAAGCTTGTTTATTGGTACGGATATTCCCCGATGCTATAGGTATTTTGTACATTCAGGGGTATGGCGGCCCCGTCCCGCCACGATTGTTATCTTTAAGGTGCGTGGTCACATATATGTTTTGGGCTATAAGAACCAGTGTACTACTATACTTTTGTTAAGAATGTTTTATGGAAAGCGACCTTATCTACCGATGATGTCTACCTTTTTATAAGTTATGTGTTATATATGTTCCGCTGCTATTCTCTGACATATTCCTGGCAGGGTACCCCGGTAGGGTACTAGTCGCGGCCCCGGGGTCGGGTCGTGACAAAAGTGGTATCAAAGCAGTTAGTCCTCGGAAAGTGTCCACAGACCGTGTCTAGTAGAGTCTTGATTATCGGTGTCGTGCACCACATCTATAATCGTGAGGTCGCAGGATATTTAGGATTGGTTTCCATTCTTTCACTCTAAGATCGTGCAATGAGCCGAAAGTTATAGGTTGAACCTCCCCGACGCTTTTCCTTTATGTATCGATTATGCCTCCACGCAAGGCAACCGCGCCCGGCGGCAAGGCAAGCGAGGTGCCGCTAGTGGGACGCGAGAGTCACGAGGCACAGACCGGGCCCCTTGCAAGAGATGATGTTTAGAGCGGCGAGTTCCACGTCGTCTCCAAATTTCAGCAGATTTTGAGCGTGAAGCGCCATCGAGACCGCGGTACCGGAGCCTCCAGCTCCACAGTCAGGGCCTGAGTACAGAGATTATGGGGAACAGATTCGGTTACTGACCAGCATAGTGGCAGGGCAGCGCCGACAGGAGCAGGCGGCCAACCCTAGAGCCGACAGTTTACGGATTCGGGATTTCCTGGGTTGTCACCCACCCGAGTTCTATGGTTCGAGATTTGATGAGGATCCGCAGGAGTTTGTCCGGCAGTTACAGCGGACCATGCAGGTTCTTAGGGCATCAGAGACTGAGTCTGTTATACTAGCTTCTTACCGGTTACGCGATATTGCGTTGAACTGGTTTGAGTCATGGGTGTTGTCGAGAGGTGAGGATGCTCTTCCAGCTGTTTGGGAGGAGTTCACAGAGGCGTTCCTAGACCACTTCTTGCCTCCTGAGATGAGGAGAGCCCGGGTAGATAGATTCTTGACCTTGAGGCAGGACGGGAGGACTATCAGAGAGTACAGCCTGGAGTTTGACTCCTTGGCCAGGTATGCGCACAGGGTTCATCGATATGTGATGGGGTTAGACCGTCATATGATTACTGCATGCTTGGGGGTGGCTCTTCAGCCAGGGATGGATATTGCCAGGATGCAGGCGTACGCGCAGGGGATTGAGGACAGAGAGAGGCAGGATCAGTTAGATTTGGGCCAGCCCAAGAGGGCCAGGACAGCAGGGTCTCAGGGCGGTTTTCGAGGCGGGCAGCCTCAGCAGCAGACTAGGTCCACATTCCAGCCAGCACAGAGTGCTCCTTCTCAGTTTTCCGGCAGGAGGTCTGATCAGCCGGGTTATTCAGGAGCAGGTCAGGGCTCCAGATTCCGTGGTTTCGCGAGGCAGACCGTCACCAATCGAGACCACCTACCTCTCGGTGCGTTCGATGCGGTAGGTCTCATCCGGGCGAGTGCCGTATGGGTTCGAGAGCATGTTACTCTTGTGGCCAGCAGGGCCATCTGAAGAAGGATTGTCCGTCCTTAGGCGGCGGGAGCGTTACGGTTCAGCCGACGGGGTCTGTTGCTGGATCTTCGTCTTCGATGGTCAGACGCCCCGGAGGGCAGGGTACTTATGGGCCAGCAGGCCGCGGCAGAGGTCGTGGTAGGGGTTCCAGTTCTAGCGGTCCTCAGAACCGCATATATGCTATGTCCAGTCGACAGGACCAGGAGGCGTCACCAGATGTCGTCACAGGTACATTGTTGGTTTCTTGCTGTGATGTATATGCTTTGATAGATCCAGGTTCTACCTTGTCCTATATATCTCCTCATATTGCCGAAGAGAGTGGATAGAGCCCGAGTCCATAAGACCTTTGGAGGTGGCTACGCGATGAGTGATTCGATGGTAGTGGCGGGTGTATAAGGCTTGCCCTGTGACTATAGATAGTCGACAGACTCTAGCCGACTTGATAGAGTTGGACATGACAGACTTTGATGTGATTATGGGTATAGATTGGCTAGCATCTTGCTATGCCAATGTGGATTGTAGGGAGAGATTGGTTCGGTTCGGCTTTCCGTGGCCGGTTATCGAGTGGAAGGGAATCTGCGTCGAGGTAAGTTTATTTCTTACCTCAAGGCTAGGAAGATGGTGCGGAAAGGGTATATCTACCATATGGTTCGGGTATTCGACATCGAGGTGAGATACGGACCTTGACCGGCGAGTCGTTAGAGAGTTTCCAGATGTATTCCCAGATGAGCTTCCGGGTATCCCTCCTGAGAGGGAGATTGAGTTTTGCAATGATTTGGCGCCAGATACTCGACCGATATCTATTCCGCCATACGGATGGCACTGCCGAGTTGAAGGAATTGAAGGACGGTGAAAGATTTCTTTGGAGAAAGGCTTTATTAGGCCAAGTGTTTCTCCTGGGGAGCACCGATGTTATTTGTAAAGAAGAAGAAGGATGGACGCCGCTGCGTATGTGTATTGATTACGCGGTGAACAAGGTAACTATCAAGAGAATATCCTCCCGAGATTGACGATTTGTTTGACGATTGCAGGCGCAAGGTGTTTTTCCAAGATAGACTGCGATGCAGTTACCATCAGTGCGAGTTAGAGAAGCGGATATCCCAAAGATGCATTCAGACGTGACGCACTATGAGTTCAGGATAATGTCTTTCGGGTTGACCAACGCCCCAGCAGTATTCATGGATTTGATGAATAGGGTGTTCAGGCCATTCTTGGATATGTTTGTTATAGTGTTTATTGATGATATCTTGGTGTATTCGCGCACGCAGCGAGCATCTGATCATTTGGCGACGGTATTGAGTACTCGAGACCGGCGATTGTATGCCAAGTTCTCGGCGAAGTTCGTTAGCTTCAGTGGCCTTCTTAGGGCATGTTATCGGGGCCGATGGTATTCGGGTTGATACAGCGAAGATTGAGGCGGTCAAGACTTGGCCCAGACCCACTACACCGACGGAGGTGCGCAGCTTTTTGGGCCTTGCAGGTTATTATCGGAGGTTTGTAGAGAAGTTTGCTTCTATTTCAGCACCTTTGACTAAGCTGACTCAGAAAGGCTATGTTCGCCGACGGATACTTGTGAGGAAAGTTTCAGTTGCTAAAGGAGAAGTTGACGATCGCCTCATTCTTACTCTTCCGGAGGATTAGATGGATATGTGGTTTATTGTGACGCGTGGTGTCGGGCTTGAGTGCGTCTTGATGCAAAGACGGCAAGGTTATAGCATGCATCTCGGCGGCTTAGGAAGCATGAGAAGAACTATCCCACACATGACTTGAGTTGGCGGTGTGATTCATGCCTCAAGATCCGGAGACATTATTTATATGGAGTTCATGTGACATTTACACGCACCACAAGAGTCTCGGATATCTTCACCGAGAGGAGCTGAACTCATGGCGAGGCGGTGGTTGGAGCTACTTAACGATTACGATGTTGATATTCTATACCACCCGGGAAGGCCATATAGTTGCAGATGCCCTTAGTCGCAGGTCGATGGGTAGTCTGTCTGATGTTCAGCCAGAGAAGAGGGATATGGTCCGAGAGATACATCAGCTAGCGAGCCTTGGGGTTCGTTTGGTTGATTCAGATAGTGATGGAATTCGGGTTCGAGAGGTTGCGAGTCTTCTATCGTTGAGGAGGTGAAGAGGCGTGATGAGGATCCGCTTTTGGTACGCATCGAGACGCCGCTGCTCGTAAAGAGAGGAGTCTATTTGAGGTAGCGCTGATGGGGTGCTAAGATTTGAGGCGGTTGTGTGTTCCGATGCGGACAGACTTCGCCAGATTCTCGGAGGCACACAGTGCTCGTTATTCCATTCATCCGGGGTCGACTAAGATGTATCATGACCTCAGATGCGTGTATTGGTGGGATGACCTTAAGCAGGACGTGGCGGAGTTCGTGGCGCAGCGCGAATTGTCGCTGAGTTAAGGTTGAGCACGAAGCCGGTGGTCATTGCGGTGCTATTGATATTCCGACTTGGAAGTGAGAGGTGATAAATATGGATTTTATTACGGGCTACCTACCACTCGGAGGAAGCATGATTCCATTTGGGTAATTGTCGACGGTGATGAAATCACCCATTTTCTTCCGATTAACGACGTTCACCGGTGAGGACTATGCCAAATTATATATTAGAGAGATTGTGAGACTACACGGAGTCCCGGTGTCGATTATATCAGATAGAGGAGCCCAGTTCTCGGCTAACTTCGGAGGTCTTTCGGAAGGGATTAGGACACAGGTGAGTCTCAAGACGGCGTTCATCCTCGTGACCGACGGACAGCCGAGCGCACTATCCGCACAACGAGGATATCTTTGCGGGCTTGTGTTATTGATTTCGTGAGTAGGGAGGATCATTTACCTCGTGGAGTTTGCTTATAACAACGGCTACCACTCTAGTATTCGGATGGCGCCATGAGGACTTATACGGGAGGAAGTGCAGTCACCGATAGCTGGTTCGAGTGGGAGAAGTTCGATTAGTCGGGCGGACTGTTCACAGTGCGATAAGGTGAAGCTTATCCAGGAGCGGTTGTTGGCAGCTCAGAGTTGGCAGAAGTCGTATGCAGATCATCGGCGCCGACACTTGGAATTTGAGATAGATGATTGGGTTTTCCTAAAGGTATCGCCCATGAAGGGCGTGATGAGGTTTGGGAAGAAAGGGAAACTTAGCCCAAGGTACATTGGGCCGTATCAGATTGTCCGTAGTGTAGGCAAGGTTGCCTATGAGTTAGATCTTCCGTCCGATCTGGAGGCGGTGCATCCAGTTTTTCATGTGTCTATATTGCGGAAATGTATTGGAGATCCATCTAGAGTGCACCCGATTCATGATGTCCAAGTGACAGAGGAGTTATCGTATGAGGAGAGTCCCATAGCGATACTCGATCGTCAGGTTAGACGACTTCGGACGAAAGACGTGGCTTCCGTCAAGGTCTTATGGCGGAACGAGAACAGGGAGGAAATGACATGGGAAGCAGAGGATGACATGATGAAGAAGTATCCTCACTTATTCCCTATACCTCCAGGTAACCTACTTTCTTGCTTGTTAGTTTTGATTTAGCAATTACACTTCAGTATGTTGTGGCTCGCGGAGCTTCTTTATTTGCAAAAGAATAGTTAAGAGGGTCTATGTCGATGTTGTGATTTGAGTAAGCCTAGAAGGAACATTCGGGACGAATGTTTCTAAGGGGGGGAGAATGTTACACCCCGTAGTTCTGACCCTACGTATGAGAGCGTACGAAAGCATGTAAGACTTAAAATTTTCTAAGGATAGGTTGACGGATTGTTCCGGACGGATTTTAGTCAACTTTGAGGCGGGTTATGACCCGGTACATTGAGAGTTCCTAAGTGTTTCAAAGGCCTAGGGCGTAGTTCGTGGAGTCTAGATTCCAACGCAACCAACCATTCGTCGATAGGACGTCGGAGTAGAAAGTTATGAGAGTTACAAGTTCAGTGCGCAGTCGGACAGAAATGTGTTTCGGACAAAGGCGACAGGGCCGCGGCGCCGAAAGTACTGAAGGGTCGCTGAAGTTGCAGCGCCGCGGCGCCAGGACGGCAGGGCCGCGGCGCTGGAAGTTCAGAGAGGCTGCGGAGGTTTCAGCGCCGAGGCGGGATTTTTGGGCGGAAAAACTTAGGAAAGTCTGATTTCTCTTTTAAAAAGGCCATGGGAGGGTGACAAGTGTCCCCCCCCCCCATCTGATTTTTCTTGCATGCCTTATATTGACCAAGTCTTGAAGACTTGGTCATCTTTCAAACCTCTCCCTCTCTCTAAATTAGCTCCTCCTTCTCTCTACATTTCCAAAGGAAATTCAAAGCCTAAGAAAAATCTGAAAAGTTAAGAACAAGAAGGAAGCTTGTGGCTAGCTTGTTGGTGTTGTTGTGGTGGTGTTCTTGGCAAGGAAGCTAGCAAAATATTTGGAATAAGTTTGGCTAAAACTTTAAGGTAACATTTCTTCCTTTAGAATTAGTTTCTAGTGTTGCATGTTAAGAAGAAAGAACTTGTGGTAGTAAATAATGCTCTTAGATTCATTGCATGCAAGAAATGTGGTTTGGATATGAAAAGAATTGGTTAAGAAGATATTATGAGCATGTTGTAGCCTAAAAACTACCTTAGAAGTGTTAAGTGAATTGTTGTACCTAATGGGGCAGAATTTTACACACTCAAGTTTGGAGGTGTAATCCCCTTTAAAATGTTGGATTGTTGAGCCTTAAATGTGGTGTTTGGATGATAAATTCGGCCTTGAGAAAGGTGGCAAAGTGAGTAGAAACAAAGGAAATGCTGCCCAATTTTCCATGGAATTTAGTGACTTTGAACTTGGATTGTTCTACTTTGAGATTAGAGGTTAACAAACGTATCATGATTATTATAGGTTGAAATATTACTTGCGGTAGTTGAGCTTAGCAAGTGGATTGACCAAAGAGGTATGTGAAGCTTTCCTATCTCTTGAGCATGAATAGATGAAACTATGTAGTACGGTAGACGTACAAGATTTGGTATTCTTACTTGTTTTAAGTATATAATGACTTGTTTCGTCTTAAGAATGTATAAGTCCCTTGGTTAGGGGAAAAGTATGATTTTACTAAAGTGTAGAGTTAATATAACAACTTTATGGGAAGTTGGTTTATTAGCTTCATAAAAGGTTAATGAGAAGAGATTTACTCTAAGTAAGATAAGTATATGAGGAGGCAAATTGGTTTTAAGGCATCAATTTCCCAAGGGTTTTTTTTATGTATAAAGAAGAGTCATTTTTATAAGAGTTGAAGCATGTAGTACTTGGGTTAAATTCCCGGTGTTCTTTTATTAAAAATATGATTAAGTGTCTTAAGTAAACTAAAATGAGAGGGTATATGAACAAGACTAATAAGAAGTTATAAGTTTTCTTAACTTATTTATGATTATGATATGATGACAGTTTGAGCTAGGGTAAGAGTATATCTGAGGGGCAAGCCCCAAGATCGTTATACCACCTTCTTCAGGGTAAGAGTATGTCTGAGGGGCAAGCCCCAAGATCGTCATACCACCTTCTTCAGTGTAAGAGTATATCTGAGGGGCAAGCCCCAAGATCGTTATATCATCTGCTTCAGTGTAAGAGTATATCTGAAGGGTAAGTCCCCAAGATCGTTATACCATCCGCCTGTGGTAAGAGTATATCCGGCGGGTAAGTCCCCAAGATCGTTATACCACCTGTTCCGTGGATTTGCTACCCATGATGCGAGGAATACCTCATGCGAGTCCTTATGGGCTTATGCGGGTGAAATAGTCCCATGCGGGCGGGTACAGCCTATGCGAGGAATACCTCATGCGGGTCCACAGGACCTATGCGGGTGAAATAGTCCCAGGAGTAGGGGTGCTTATTGATACTACGGGCGAGGTACCCTGTTTTGATCCTAAGGCCCCTATTTTATGCAGTATTATATATATATATATATATACTTGTCACTCTCATTGTTAGTAAGGCACAGTAAAAGGTATTTTGATTGTCTTCCATGACTCCAGCTTACTTTTAGACTTATGATATCATTATTACAGTATTTTCCAGCTTTACATACTTGGTACATATTGTGTACTGACCCCCTTCCTCGGGGGCTGCGTTCATGCCGCAGGTAAGGGTAAGCAAATTGAGGATCCTCGTTCTTAGGATCACTGTTCCGGTGTCAGAAGCTCCATTCCTCCGGAAGCTTGTTTATTGGTACGGATATTCCCTGATGCTATAGGTATTTTGTACATTCAGGGGTATGGCGGGGCCCTGTCCCGCCACAGTTGTTATCTTTAGAGGTCTGTGGTCACATATATGTTTTGGGCTATAAGAACCAGCTGTACTACTATACTTTTGTTAAGAATGTTTTATGGAAGGCAGCCTTATCGGCTGGCCAGTGATGTCTACCTTTTTATAAGTTATGTGTTATATATGTTCCGCTGCTATTCTCTGACATATTCTTGGCAGGGTACCCCGGTAGGGTACTAGTCGCGCCCCGGGGTCGGGTCGTGACAACATAAACTGAGCGCCTGAAACAGATCAAAAACAAACAAACGGATCACGACACCCTGATTTTCACAAAAATAAATAAAAATAGAAAGACAATAAAAAAAAAACAAATTAGAAATTAAGAATAGATAAAATTGATATTGAACTATGCCTAATCCCCGGCAACGGCGCCAAAAACTTGATGCGCGATTTAATGCACACACTTTAACGCAAGTGCACGTTGTCGAGTCAAGTAATATAGTCTTTGAAGACCGAGTTATCGTCCTCAGGGATTAGTCTTCAAGTACCAATTATATATCCTTTGTTATCTATTTGGTGACCGATATTTGAGTTTGTTGATTATAACTAACAATTATAAATACTAATTAACTATGTGTTTACTTCAGTAGTGATGGAAATAGGGCTTCCAAGTCGCCTCAACTATCCGCTTATATTACTTATTAATGCAATAACTTATGGTTCTTCTTCCTTTGAAGATAGCAGGTTTACTAATCCATTTTATACTCCCGTTAAGGCTATATAAACACTCAACCCCAGTAGCGCTCCTTTCTACCTTTCGGTGATAAAGATGATTTTATAGGAGGATTAAGAACAAAAACTCTGTTAACATTTACGCAAGTAAGCTAGGTATTTAAACCCCCGTTAACGCTACACAAGTAATTGAGGTATTTTCATCCCCAATCCGACTTATGATTACCCAATTACAGCATAGTCACAACCTCCTCCTTTCGAAGTTTGATTAGAAATCATATAAATAATGATAATTAATGATCAAGTAATTACCAAGCATTCAAAACATTATTGGAATAAACCTCAACAATAAGAAGAACAACCATAAACATGCATTAACTCATAAAATAAGGTTCAAGTGAATTGACATGGAAAGCCCTATATTAGAATTAGTTCCTAGCCATAGACATGACAAGAACTAATTCAATATCCAACATAAACTAAAAGTAAAGTAAAGGAAAGAAAAGAAAATTACTAAGTAAAGGTCTCCAATCTTCAACTCCAAGAAGTCTTGTGTTTGTGCAAGAAAGGGAACCCTTGAAAACTGCCTAGGGTTCTCTTTTTATAGCTTCAAAACCGCCCTTAAGGTTTTCCTTCAGGCCTGACCCATAAAATCGTCAAAGACCTGATTTTTCCCGCTTCGGCGCCGCGGCGCTTGAACTTCTGCAAGCCTCTGATCATTGGGCGCCGGGGCGCTGGCCCTGCTGGCTGGAGGCGCCGCGGCGCTGGCCCGTGTCCGTGCCTGGTTCGCCACTTTCTCGTCTTTTAAGCTCTGGAACCTCCACTTTTGCCCTTTTTCACTCCTTTTCCGCCAAGTAGCCATTTTAACCAATTTGACTCAAAAGAAAGAAAATCTATCCTAAGACGACACGTATTTGTACAAAAAGGGACAAAAGATTCCCTAAAAACGACTCAAAAAGTGTATATAAAATACACCGATCAGCATAACCAATTTAATCAACCTATAGATTACGAAGAACTTGCAAGAAGGATGCATAATATGTAAATAAAATTATTATTACTTCATTATGTACTCTTATTAACATTATGAAAGTTCAAAAGTTTACATCTTATCATTAATATTAATTTACTATATATTTAGTTGTTAATGTGTTATTACTTATTTGTTAACTTATATCTACTAATCTAATAAATTAATAAAAGTATAATTACAATATAAAGTTATAAACTATAAAGTATAACTGTATAAGTGTATAACTATAACAGTATTATAAAGTATAAACTGTATAAAGTAAACTATAAAATAAATATAAAGTATAAAGTTATAAACTATAAACTATAAACTATAAAGTATAAAGTTATAAACTGTAAAATAGAAAGTTAACTTTAAAGTTTCAATTTTAATATATAAAACTAAATTATATATTATATTATTATATTACATATTTAAATTGAATTTAGTTTATATTATAAAAAATAAATACTAGAAATAAAAAATAAAAAATAAACGGACCGGTAGGACCGGTTCAGACCCGGACCCGCACGGGCCGACCTGAAATCCGGTAATGAATCGGACCGGTTGGCCCGGTAGTCCGGTGAACCGGACCGGTAACCGATCCGGAACCGTTTAAACACGGTAAGGGGCTACTGGTCCGGACCGGTTCGGCCCGTTAGACACCTTTATCTGCGGTTGGGAGGTTTTCTATTTGGGAGGGGTAATGTTTTATTTATAGGGGGATTCTTAGGTTAGGATTTTGGGGAAAAAAGATGAAAGGTGTATTGGGCCTCGGTTTGGGCTTCGGTTTTATGCGGATTTGACTGATCCGGATTGTGCCTCGGACTGATTGTTTTCTCAAAAATGCAAAACGGGTTAATTATTTAAAAGAAAAATTATTTAAAAAGATACAAAATTATCAAAATGAAAATGTCGATGCAATAATAATAAAAATACAATATTTTTAAGAAATGTTTAATGCCTAATTAAAAGTAAAAACGGGATGTCAATTAATTATTTAAAGAGATGCAAACATTATTAAAATAAAACGACGGTGTAATAATAATAGAAACATAATATTAAAAAAGACATAATGCTTAATTTAAAATAAAAAAGATGCAATGTCATTTTGTGAAAAAATAAACATAGCATATTATGTAAAAAATGCAAAAAATGATGATTAAAATGTGGTGTCCTAAAATGCTTAAAACTACAAGAAATGACTAAAAGATGGATAAAAATTGGGTGTCAACAGGGGTGCATCAACTTTTCATTCTCTTTTTATTATTTTTTCAACACTTTTCATCTCAATAATTTTTCAATCATCACTTATGGCACAACAAGAGAATCATATGGTGTCAACAAAGATATTCTTTAGGCTCAAAGAGGCTGACTAGTGATACAATTTATGTCAGGGTATGTAATGAATGGTAAGAAGGGCTAACAAAGAATGCCTGAATCCTTTCCCTAAACATGTATATCTTAACTATTTTGCCTCAAATAACAAACAACTAGATTTTCTAAACATTTTCAACCTTTCTTTCCATAATTGACAACACATAGGCTAAGCACAAATATCCAAATAATTAGATGTCATGAATTTTCAGCATATCTAACTTAAGCACACAAATTTCTGCTTTCAATTCTATTATATTATCTCACTTTATCCACTCAATATCTTTAGCAACTACAACATACATGATCCATAAAAAAAAATTATGACTCACAAACACATAAAACAAACAAAAAGACAACAAAAAGACTCAAAATAAATAACAAAACAAAATAAGATCCCCCAAACTTAATCGACACATTGTCCCCTAAAGACTAAAAATAAATGGACAACTTACTGACACAACACAACGGTCATAACGAAGATCTAGGAGGAAATTCTGAAAATTGCCTCGACGATCGGGCTCTCTGAACTTTTGGTGCCACTGCCCTGCAGATTGGCGTCGTGAACCTGCATGTTGGCGCTGTGGCGCTGATGACGGGAACTGCTTCCAATATTTATTTATTTTCCCTTTTTCCACTTGGGGTCAGCTTCCAGTCCACATGTCATCCAAAAACATAAGACAAGAAATCAAGACCGTGAGACTGTTCAAGACAAAATAAAATAACTAAAACAAAAATAACATAATTAAAACATTGAGTTGCCTCCCAAGTAGCGTTGTCTTTTTAACGTCTTTTAGCCGGACACAGTTTTCTTACTCAATCAAGGGGGTAGAGTATCCCCTCCACAAATCCATCTTTGTACCATCCTCTTCCTCTTCCTCCTTCTCATTTTCTTCTTCATAGGGCCAAGGTCAGAAGAGTTCATTCCTTCTTCATCAATTGCTGGTTCAGAAGTTTTACCATCAAGTTCTTCACGTTGTTTAAATGGTACCCCGCAAGCATCAGTACTTGTGGGGCTTTCCGCAGACACAACCTTGTCAACTATTATAATAGAAAAGCATCTATCAGTGACTTGTGGTTCAGTGGAAGGCTTGAAAACATTGAAGGTCATCTCCTCATCTTGAACTCTGAGTTTTAACTCTCCTTTCTCGACATCAATAAGTGCCCTCCCTGTAGCTAGGAATGGTCTTCCAAGGATAATTCATCTGAATCCATGTCTAGGGTGAGGAAGTCAGCAGGAAAGATGAACTTACTTGCTTTCACCAATACATCTTCAATTATTCCTTGGGGATGCACAATTGAGCGATCAGCTAGCTGTAGGGTGGTTGTGGTTGACTTTGCTTCTCCTAACCCAAGTCTTTTAAAAACAGAAAGAGGCATCACGTTGACACTTGCCCCTAAATCACATAGAGTCTGCTTGCATGTCACCTTCCCTATAGTGCAAGGTAAGGTGAAATTCCCTGGATCTTTCAACTTTGGGGGAAGCTTCTTCTGCAAGATAGCATTGCATTCCTCTGTCAGCACCACTGTCTCATAGTCTGTCAGCTTCCTCTTCTTAAAAAGATTGTCTTTCATGAACTTCACATATGCTGCCATTTGCTCCAAGGCTTCTATGAAAGGAAGATTGATATGCAGTTTTTTGAATATCTCCAAAAAAATTGAAAACTGCTTATCTAAGGACTTCTTCTGCAGTCTTTGAGGGTAAAGAATTTTGTCTGTATATTCCCTCATAATTGTGGGTGGAGCCTTCTCTAAAATAGGGCGGTTATCAGTAACCCCTCTTTCTCTACCTCAGATGTCTTCTCCACCTCATTATCCTTCTCCATCACTCGTTGAGATCCAACCTGCTCTAACTGTTTCCCACTCCTCAAGCTAATTGTCTGGCATTGCTCCTTTGGGTTCATCACTGTATTATTGGAAAGATTACCTTGCTTTCTATTATTCAGCTTATTCGCCAGCTGTCCCACTTGTGTTTCTAAATTCCTGATGGATGACTTAGTCTCAGTCATGAACTGGGTGGTCTCTGCCATGAATTTTGTCTGTGTATTGGCCAAGGTCAACAGTGATGCTTTTATGTCATCTGCCTTCTCTTGTGGGGCTGGTGGGCTGAATTGTTGTGAGAATGAGGCCTGAAATTGTGGTTGTTACCCTTGGCCATTCTTCCATGAAAATTTAGGTGATTTCTTCACCCTTGATTATATGTGTTGGAGAATGCATTGTTGTATGGCCTCTGAAAATTCCCAACTGCCTGAACCTGCTCCATAGGCACATTGTTTGGATCCACAGTTGTGCATCTATCAAAAGTATGGGGACCCCACAAATTTCACAACTCACTGGTGTCTGAACAGCTTTAACTGACATGGTTCTCTGTTGCATCTGTTTTGTCAAAGTGGCAACTTGCGCAGTAAATGCAGTGATAGCATCCAACTCATAAACTCCAGCCACTTTCCTGCTGTTCATTGCTCTCTCATCGGCCCCCTGATGGTTGTTTGTGGCCATGTCTTCTAGCAAATCATGTGCCTCATTGACACTTTTTCTCATGAACGTCCCACCTGCTGCAGCATCGATAATGGTACGAGTTGTACCACACAGCCCATTGTATAATATGTGGACTAACTGTCGCGCCCCTTTTCGACCGCGACTTTCTAAAAGCGAACCCTGCTTAATAAAAAAGTTAGAAAATAAAATAAATGCTAAAATGCAAAAGAATGCTAAAATGTTAAAGTGCTTAAAAATGTTAAGTGCTAAAAGTGCAAAAAGGGGTTCGCGGAGTCGCCACCTAATTAGTTTGGGTGAATTAGGACACCTAAATGTTTAACTAGTTTAAAGTAAAACATTAACTCCATTTTAAGGGTCTGCTAAACTTGATGAGATTCTGGGTAAGGGTTCTTTATTAATCTAGAGGGAAGGGGTTAGGCACCCTCTAAGATCCGCTAACTTGCGGTTGTCCTGCCAAACCTAGGGTTGATTATTATGCTATAGAAGAATACATGTTTTTAAAGTATTTAAGCAAAGGATATTTTTAGCCTGCACAAAATATAAGATTTGTTTAAAATATATAAAGCAGATCTTAATTGAAGACATGCACTTAGAAAGTAGTTAGAAGACGTATGAAATTATCTATAGGTTATATAGGTTGCTTAGTATAATATAGAAGTAATCATGCAAAGCCTATGATGACGGAAAATATGATGGGGAATATATCATGCAAAGATTAATGATCATATGTATTTTATATGGGTGCTAATGGGAATTTATAAAAGAAAATGATTTTCCTTAAGTTAGGATTTAGTAACTAATGTCTTGGCTACCTAAATAATTATGCGACTAAGCGGTTTAATTATAGTTTAGGAAATGTGTGTCAAGCTAGAATGATTAACTTAAAAGGAAGTAGATTTCTAACGTCAAACTAATTCCGAAAGGCACTCCAATGGTGAAAAGACCCTCTTAAACATTCTAATGGTGACCCAAAGCTTAATTATTCTAGGCAACTTACTGCTAATAATATAATGTTAGAACAATTAATTCACAACAAATGAATGGGGCGGGAATAGAAAACAATAAAGGTGACTCGAGGGAATGGCGATGTCATTCGCCGGTGGCTTGGAATTTTCGAGGCGGAGATGAAGATGCACATAGTGTAGGTCATCATTTGCTGTAGCTTTGTGATGAGTCTCGCAATGAGACTTTTCGTTTAGCTCCGATGCATGCCATGCAAAAGAAAGAAGATAAGGATTAGTATATGTCCGAATTTTATCAAATATAATAAATAAGCATTCGGCATACAATTTAACATATGATCTGCAACGCCGTGGTTAAACTGTGAGATCGACAGGTAACAAGAATAACGGAAGCAAACCCAATGGGCTGATCCCAGATGTACACATAGGCTATACAACGACGCAGAGATGAGGAAATAAAAATAGGAAGGTGGTATCCTGCAATTCTAATTCAAATCAGATACAACGAGCAATCTTATATGCAGGAGTGATCAACTGACAGCTTGAAGGCAACATTTTAACATACAATGATATATAGGACAATGCACACTAGCAATGTTATTCAGGATATACACTAGCCAGCAAATAAAGCAAATGCCCAGGGACAAAATTATCAAGTGGCTAAGGGTCAAACTGGTATGTATACCTCTAATGCAAGGCAAAGATCTCGGATAACGATGCGGTGATGTCACAATCAATGTTGAACCACCATAAATTATATTGCTCTATGCTGCTATTAATATTGGTCAAGATTATGGATTAGAATGTAGACAAACAATGGCTTAAGGTTGACATGGTATGAACAACTTCAGTAAGCGTAGGGAAACTAATACCTGCTGCCCAGGACCTATATTATAACAAAAGGTTAAATGAAGATGTATTATATAAGGAAACAAATATCACTGGAGCCTATATGTACAAACACATGGTTAATGGTAACAAAATATGCAATCAACTTAAGCCAAATGCATATATACCCGGACCCTCCAATGGCAAGCCGAACGACTCAAGGGGTACTGTATATTACCACATAAGGGCATAATTTCAGCATTTATATGAATAAACACAACTGGATAACTGGTTCAGGGGAACACGAATCAGGATATAATGATGCATGGTCTAACATACTCTTGCAACAAAGTTGCACACATAACATATATCCAGGCTTGACATCGGGAATAGGATTAATACTTAATATTAGGTCCAATGTTGTCTGAAACAATGACCCAAAGTACAGAGGCTCAATCTGGACAAACAACATATACACGAAAGTTTTGACTTCCAGATTCATATATTTATAGACAGGGGTTCGAACGACATTCGACACATATTAAACATGCCTGAAACTGACAGTTCTAGAACTGCAACTAGAAAAAATGTTGTTTGTCACATAATTAATTCGTAAGAAACAAACAATCGAAATTAGCGAATAGAACTGAGAGGAAATGGATTTACAGTAGCGGACATGAACTTGACTGATGCGTGCTACACAGACTAAACGTCAGAATATACGTACCCAGACAGGATTACATATTAATGCCAGACAAACAATACAGACATACATAATGCAAAAATAAAGACAGAGTAGTAATAGACATAGCAGCATATATTTAACACACAAATTACACCAACATTCTGCAGGCAACAAACATCGTACAAAACCATGAAAAATACAGATTTTAACAGAGAGTTTGGAAAAAGTGATGAGTTTACCTTCTCCGGACAGCGACCCGGGGCAGCGTATCAAGTCGTCGGTCCACTCGACGGGTTTTGGGTTTGCGATGCGAATAGAAGGGCAAGGTTTGTTTGCTGATTTTTGACTGGAATTGAAGTAAGGGGGTTCGAACTACCTATTCGTGCTATGCTAGTGGTCTGGGTGCTGAGCCCTTGCTCCTTCCCTGATTCTGCTGCCTATGCTCTGTCGTCTTGTGCCCTGCCTGAGCTCTCTTGTGCTCTTCGTCTGTGCTCGACCCTCGTTTCTGCTCTGTGTTCCCCTCCAACTGAGCTCTAAATCGCTATGTGGCTGCTCCTGAACTCTCTCGTATATCTATTGTGCTCTCCCCCGTTTCTCCTCTTGTCCTCTTTCTGCTTTTGCATGTGCTTATATAGCCATGGTTTGGGTTCCCTATTAGGTAAGCTATAAAGGCTGATTCTGGGCTTGATTTGTGCTTGATACGAACAGATTATGGTAAGAGCAAGGTGTCGATATGGTAGCTGAATCGCGAGGTACGACTTTGTGCATGATTTGGTTAAGGCAAGCTATTCTAATAGCCAGTTATACCTCGATTGCTGCGGGCTAAAGATTTAGGTGCTGGTTATGGTAAGGAATGAGCTGTCTGTGTGCATGGGTAAAGGGAAGCCCGGATTCTCCGGCGAGAAATCCGGGCATGGCGGCGAATCTGCTAGGTTTAGGGTTTTGTTTAGGTTTCTTTTCTAAGGGTTGTTCGTCGACAGGGACGAGTGGAGGGAAAAAGGCTGAAGTAATAATGTTTGGGCGTGGGCCTTTGACTGATAAGGGTAGAGGGCTAGTGGGCTTGCGGGTCGCGGATGGGGCAATGGGCTGCTGCTAAGGGGAAATCAAGAAAATTGAATTGGGCTGAGGGAAAGTAACGGGGTGAGTTGGGCGTGGGATTGCGGGTATTAGTGTGTAGGTTGCGGGTCGCGGGCATTGGGCCAAAGAAGCTGGGCTGGTTTTAATTAGTGTATTAGTTTTAATTAGGTATTTAATTCTTTAGGTGTATTATTAGTTAATTAGTGATAAATTAATTTAATAAATTGTGCTTAAATTATCTAATTGTTATAAAAAATAAATGCGGGCGTGCTATTTAATTAGTGCTTAATTTTTTAGAATGCGGTACTATGACTTAAAATCTTATTTATTGCATTATTTATTATTTTTTAAGCTAAAATTAAATTATCCTAATATGACTTCAGGTGCTACAATGATTATGAAATTGCTTTGCATATTAATAAATGCGGCTATGCTATTCGTCTTTGCTAAATTATTTATTTTATGTATTTATTATTAATTAAGAATCGTTTGATAGAACTTAAAATTAATTAATGCGGGCGCAGGACTCTAAGTGCTTAAAACTCTACGTAAGACGCGGTGCCATTATTAAATTGTTTATTTATGCCTGTATTTATGTTTTATCGCTGCATTTTATTATAAAAAATCATAAAGAATTATTTTACAAAATTAGTCTGATTTTATAGCTAATGACTGGACGGGAGGGTCAAAATTGGGTGTCAACACTAACATCTACTTCTCAATCCCATTATGCGGACACTTCCTCTGTAAGTCTTTAAACTGCTCTCATGCATCATATAGTGATTCTCCCTCCAGCTGGTAAAAGTTATTCAACTCTCATTTGAGCCTTGCTGCTTTGGATGGAGGGAAGAATTTGGAAAGAAACTTCTGGGCCAAGTCTTGTCATGTGGTAATGGAGTTCGCCTGCAATGAGTTCAACCAGATCTTTGTTGTATCCCTGAGTGAGAATGGGAAGAGTCTCAATCGAATGACATCATCAGTAACACCATTGTACTTAAAGACTAGTCTTCATACGGTAACCCCCCAAACTGAACTGAGCCTTGAACCATGTGCAAGACTGCTGGTTTAATTTCAAAATTATTAGCCTCCACAGCTGGAAGCCTGATGCAAGTCTTCACCCCTGTAATTGTTGGCATCACATAGTCCCCTAAGCTCCTCTGCAGGATGCGGGACTTGTCTCATCACATCCGGTAACTCATCATTCCCCCACGTTGTTGTTTAAGTTTTGCTGATTTTCCATTGCTAAAGAATCAGTAATTTTCTTGTTTTTCCTGTTCTGTTTGCACAATCTTTCAATCTCAGGGTTCAGAGGGATAGGAGTGTCTGCTCCTCTCCTACTTCGTATAAACTAATATCCTGAAATTGATCAAAAACTAGCAAACAGATCAAAGCAAAAATGTTCTAAAACAAAATAAAAATAAAAATAAAATAAAAACCAATTAGAAATAAGAATAGATAATTCGATATTGAAAGTACGTCAGTCCCCGACAACGGCGCCAAAAACTTGTTGCGATATTTCTAGATGCTTACGCAAGTGTACGTATCGTACAAGTAATAAACATCTGTAAGACTGAGTTATCGTCCACATAGACTAGTTTGTCAAGTACCGATTATCTATTCTGTTGTAACTATTTGGCTAACGTTCTTTTATTTGGATTTATGACTAAGACTAAAATTATAGTAAAGTGCATAAATAAACTAAGAATGATAATACTTTGGGTTTTAAACAGTTATGAAGGAAATAGGGCTTCCAATCCCCTCAACTATCCACTATTTCACTTGTTAATGCAATGCTAATGACTCTTCTTCTTATTAAGATAGCAGGTTAACTAATATGTCTTATATTCCGGTTAGGACATATAAAAACTCAAACTTATGCAGAAACCTATATTTCTATGATAGATTTTACCACACAGTAGGATTAAGAACAATAACCTTAAATACTACACAAGTATTGAAACACTGACCTTAAATTTTCAAATAATCAACAACAAAATATCAAAACCCATCTCTGGAAAATACCTGGGTAGATGACCTGGATTTCGGGTCGACCCGACCCGGAACATTGACCTGATATCGGGTTTTCTCTTGCATTTTCATATAACCAACAACAAAATATCAAGACCCAATTCTGGAAAATAGACTCGGGTCGATGATCCGGATTTCGGGTCGACCCGACCCGGAACAGTAACCAATCCGAGATTAGTTTTTTTTGCATATTTTAAATAACCAACAATAAAATATCAAGACTCAATTCTGGAAAATAGACCCGGGTGGGTGACCCATATTTCGGGTCGACCCGACCCGAAACAGTGACCTGACCCGAGAACAAACAGATTGTGTCTCTCCCTTCTTTGTGTATTTTTAGATTACAAATTAGGTGTTAGGGGGTGGGTGGTGTCGGGGTGACGGTATGGGGTGAGGGGGTGCGACGCCGCTGGGGTTTGGGGGGGCGTGTAGTGTTTTTTATAGGTTTTAGTTAAAGTGTTTAGGTTTAGGTTTTGTTAGGTTTAAAGGGGTGAAGGGCGAAATGGGCTATGGGTGGCCGGCTGGGCCGAATTGTTTTGGGCTTGGGGGGTTAAAGGGTGAGGGAAAGAATAAAAGGGGAAGGGGAAGTGGGTCGGTTGGGTCCAACCGATTGGGCTGGTCAGTTGGGCCATTTCGGGTGGCAAAATGGGTTGGGGTGTTGGGCTTGGTTTGGGGAATAAAAGGGGAATGGGTTTAAAATAAAAAAAATGGTTTGTTAAAAAATGTTTTGAACAAAAATTGTCAATTATTATTTAAAATAAAAATAACAATGTGATAATTATAAAAACATTAAGAAAATGCTAAATGTTTAATTTAAATAGACAAAAATGCAACGCCCCTTTTTTTGCAAAAAATAAAATAACATAGAATATTTGGGTAAAACTAATGATTATTATATAAACATGCAAACGATAGTAAAAGTGCGGATAATAATAATAATAATAATAATGGTAATAAATACTAATTTTTCTTTTGTGATGCCGAAAATATTTTAAATTGTGAGCAAATAAACGGAAGAATGGGACAAATTTGGTGTCAACATTCAATTTCCATGTGTCATTTTCCTCCAATGCTTGAATTTCTTATTGCATAGATTTTCTCCAACATTCCTTTTTCATGGCCTCCGAAAAAGAATTTTTGTTCAATTCCTGTGGTAATTGATGCAAGGAAGCTTTGGTGTTGCGAGGAAAAATTATCACAATATATATAGTGAGATAAAGGATAAGGCGCACCTGAGAGTTGCTGAGGATCGGGCAAACTCATTGATGGACTTTCTTTTCGTTGTTACGGATACCTTCCGTCTGTATTTTTTCACGTTTTCATTATTCGATCAGCATATGTCCGGTCTAATTTTGGCTGATCCGTAGATTTGATATCCAGTGTCTGAATTTCTTCTATTCGAGCTTTATTCATACATACATTATCTGTCTGTTCTTCTTCGAAATCTTACTGATTTCTTTCTTCCTTTGTTTCATCCAGGATCATTTCTATGTTGTCAACCAAGTTAGATGTTCTTACGACAAAATGGAACTTAGTCTCGTAGAAGTTCACGTCTCTTGAGACTAAATATTCATCATTTTCTAAGTCATACAAACCCGACCTTTGGTATTCCAAGAAAACACACCTACGACTCCGACTCTCAAACTTGTCTTTTGTTCTTCCATTTGTGTGTGCATAGCATAGTGACCCTAGCACCCTTAAGTGATCATAATGGCGCCTCTTCGTATAAAATTTCATATGAAGTTTTTCCATTCAAAACCGAAAATGGTGTCTTGATCAAGTATCCCGCAGTCAAAACACATTCTCCCCAGAATTTAATCGAAAGATGACCCTAAAATCTTAATGTTTGCGCCACATTAAGAATGTGACTGTGTTTTTTTAACTTTTCAATTCTACAACGGCGCCCATGTGCAAGAAGTTTGGAAAAGAATTCCATGTTCGAAGAAGTAAGTCTTCATACATGTGAACTCAGTACCGTTATCACTTCTAACAATGTTCACCTTCTTACCAAACTGCCTATCCACCAATGCGAAGATAATTTTCAAGGTTTGGGACACTTCTTTCTTATCAACTAAAGGAAAAATTCATACGACTTGCGACTGATCATTCACAACAGTCAAGAAATACAAAGCACCACAAGAAAAATGTGTTTTATATGACCCCCATAAATCACAATGAATCATATCAAAGATATTGAAAGTTATATTATCACTCTAAGAAAAAATAGTTCTTGTTTCTTTTGCCCTTTGACATACATCACATTCTTTATCCTAACCAACACTACTTTCTTTTAAACCTAACGTCGTAATAGACTTTGTCACTTGTGCAGAAGGATGATCCAATCATTTGTGTCAAAGATTGAACCAATCAACTGCCTCCGCTTTCATAGCTCGTATCCATGACACATTTTGGAAATATTAAAGTCCACTTCGTCCCTCACATGTTCCAAGCAGCTTCCTCGTGGTGGGGTCCTGTATAGCACAAAAAGTTTTGTTAAAATTTACATCATAATATAAATGATCAACAAGTTGCGATATATAAATTAAATTGCAAGTTAAGTCCAGAACGTAATGGACATCCTTTAATCAAATCCTATTATTTAGCCTTGTCGTTCCTTCTTTCGTGGCCACTGAGTTACTTCCATCCGGAAGCCCAATCGGACATTCATGAATGTCCCGCTGATCTCTTAGTTTATCCGGATTACCTGTCACGTGATTTATAGCTCTAAAGTCAATAATCCAGGATGAGTTTTTGGTCTTACCATCCATCTTGTCATTCAGAATTATTCCTTGTGAATTCAACATGTGAATCATCATTTTCTAAATTTTCTCACTTAGATTGTGAGGTCTTATCCCCTTTGATTCATCCCGTCTATATCTGCCTATGTGTTTTTGATAATAACGGCGTTAACTCAGTAGTTGCCTCTGCCGCGACCAGATCTTATGTCCCTTCTGCTATTTTTGTTGTCCTCATCCTCCGAATTTTGTCTTTTTTATTTTATTTTTCGGCCACCATTTCGAATAATCAATAAGTTGAAAACACCCTTTCACAACGTGTTCGAATCTCTTGCAATGTGTGAAGAATGCACCATCATTCTTTCATTCACTTGATCACGGTAATGATTTCTTCCTTGTACGACAAAGGTCATGGTTTCACTCCGTTCCTAGGCCAGTAGGTTCGATCTCACCGTTTCATACATTGTCTCATCCAATCTCATAAGGAATGCACTTCTTCTTCTTCTATTTTAGTTTCTAAGATCATCCCCAGATTGCACGTGCACTTTCCGCACTTGCAAGTCGGAATATATTCGTAGTTTGTCAATTATTCTCATAGCTTAGTCAATTTTTCATAGTAATCCACTATGGTCCATCACTTATGCTTGCACTCCGCAAATTCTTCATTCAGTTGTTGCATTCGAGGTCCGTTGATAACGGCGAACCGCTCCCGGATGTCATCCATAATTCTTCCGCTTTCTATTTATGCTAGATCGTTGAGCGAATCGTTGGTTCGATGGTGTTGCGAATCCACGACACCAATAAAGATTTTATGGTCCACCAATCTTCTAAGCCTGATGACTCTTCATCCGACTTCTTGATCGTACCATCAACGAAGCCGAATTTCTTCCTTGCTCATAGGGCGTCCTCATGGATCGAGCTCATTCTTCGTAATTCTCTCCCTTCAATTTGACTTGGGTCACCACAATATCAGGATTATCGTTTGATGTAATGTCATACGAGGAGATTATTTTTTTTCACTGACGATTTTTATCGCTGGTTTCTCCGTCACCCGTCATTATTTAGGATTTTTGTGTTCTTTTAACAAAGCTTTGATACCATGTTAAAATCAAAGAGAATAAAAATAATGGAAAAATTGTTTTCTTACTTTTCATTCATCACAATTACCTCCTTATATAGAGGTAAGTTCTTCATTTCCCTAATCTTACCAGAAACCATATTCTAATAAAAATATCAAAATTACTATTTACCAAATATATTTAAATTAGAATTCTAAAATAAAACTATTAGAATTAGACTAGATTTTCAATCTGGGTCCGGACTAGATTCGTCCATCAATAAGATCACCATTAAAACTGCCCAGACTCACTTTCTTACCGGAGAAAGAGGCGCTCATAGCATACCAAGTACATAAACTAAAGTTGTGCCAAAAGAGCTTCTTCACTTATTTCCTAAAAGTTCACCCTAAAAGTGCTAATACAACAAGGCCCTAGTAGGGATGGCAACGGATAGGATCTGGACCGGATCCTACTAGATCCAGATCCAGATCTGTTTTTCATATCTGTATCCAGATCCATCGGGTCAATAAAAATCAGATTCAAATTCAGATTCATCGGATCCACCGGGGTCCACGAATCGGATCTGATCCACATGTAAAAAAAATTGCCTTAATAATATTCCAACATTCAACATGTTATCTGAATAATCTAACATATTCTGCTCTATTTCATTTCCAAACAAGTAAATGTTAGTTTTCGAAAGAAAAATGGAAAAACAAGAAACTATTTGCTATCAAATAAATCAAGAACCCATTCGTTTACTAAAATTTTGAACTGAACCTAAAAGCAAATAAAGAAATGTTAGCTAAACCATTCAATCAACTACATGATAATCTTTTACTAGTTGTTACTAGTGATATAAATCATCTAACTATTCCGCTCTATTTGAATCCATTTCATTTCCAAACAAGTAAAACTTAGTTTTACAGAAACAAAAAAGAAATATTATCTAATTTATTCAATCAACTACTTTTAATCCTTTACTAGTTGTCAGTAGTGATCTTAATCATCTAACTATTAAGCTCTATTTGAACCCATTTTATTTCCCAGTCATCCTTAAGACTGGATGACCAAATCCAGTTAGGTACAATCAGCTACTTGATACTTAATGTTGAAATATTTAGTCGCCCCGAATAATTTTTCAGGATCTAAAGAGAACATGATTAAGTTAACTCTTATGGATGTATAAATGTATAATGTATTTAATAAAAAATGGATCCACGGGTCGGATCTGGACCGGATACGAATCTCAAAGATAAGATTTATATCCAGATCCGATCCATCATAAATGGATCCGATCCGGATCCATCGAATCTAAATTTTAAAAATCCATATCTTATAAAACGAATCTGAACTGAATCCAAGATCCGTTGCCCCTAGTCTATCTTGTTGTTGAAATTATTCATTACCAATTAATCATTAGGGGTTACTTGAACTCTTTTTTCACTTGATTCTTAGCACTTTGAGCATGATGGAACATACAGAATTCGTGTGAATTATCTTTAGCTTATCCATCTTCTATTAAAGTCCTCATTTTCTTTTCCTGAAGAAGTTGTTGTCGCGCCCGTTTTTGACCTCGGGGTCTGAATGGTATCCGCAACATTGCTCTTTGGCGCGGTTCTCTGAATGGAGCAATAATGCTGATTTTGAGGAGTCGCCACTTAATTAGTTAAGTGAATTAGGACACTTGTTTTATTGCAATAAAAATACTGCAATTAATCTCCATTTAATGGTCTGCGAAATTAATGAGATTCTGAATCAGGGTTCTTTATTATCCTAAAGGGAAGGGGTTAGACATCCTTTAAAATCCGCTAACTTGCGGTTATTCGTTCAAACCTAGGTTAATTATTTATTGTCTTTTTTATTCTACATATTTTAAGCAGTTTTGCATAATTTACAATTACAATGGAATGCAATACAAAATAATAAAGCTAAAATCGAATAAAACTCTGGAACATCTTTTAGCTCTTTTTAGGCCTTTTGCACAAGATGATCTCTGGGTACCTGCATAAACACTTAGTAAAAGTGTCAGTAATAGAATAAATAATTTTAAAGCAATGACAAGAATTAATAAGTAAAGCCAAAAATAAATCCGTCATTTGTACAGGGGAGGCCTTGGAAATCAGACGGAGATTCCTTCATCGGCCAATATTGTTAGAAACAATAAAATAAATAAAACCTTCAAATCCGCGCCAAAACAGTAATAGTTTTAAACACGGAGGGCTCAGATATATATAAAAATAAAGTGGGACATCCTAAACAAGTCCGGCTGCGAAAATTCGCCCCGCCAGCGCATGTTGGTTATCCTGTGTAAGTAGAAGAAATCATCAACGCCCAGAAAGCTTCATTTTATTTTATTTTCCGTCTTTGCAACTGTGGAGGCCTCAAAAATCGACGGATAACTTTTTCATTGGCCATCAAGTGTAGTATCTGTTCAAATCAGTAATACCAATAGTGTAGCATTTGTTCCAAATCAGTAAATGCACAAATCAAAGGACAGAATTATCCAAAATCAGTATGGACAACAACAACAGTAGCATTTCACCGGAACTGTCAAAACGTCGCCGGAGTTTTTAAACACTCCGGCTAGATATCAAAAGTCAGAAAATTCAGTCTTTTAACAAAGCAGCCAACAAACCAAAAACGGTAAGCCCAAACAAGGTTCGCCGGAATTTTAAACTCCAACCGGACCAAAAACAAAAAAAATAGTCTTTTAACCAAACAACAGCCAACAAATATCGAAAATCGGAATATCATTTCGTTCAAAGATCGTCGGAGTTGTATTTTCCGAGCACAAAATCATATTATTAGTAAAAAATGTGAAGCAGTCCAATAGTGTAAATAGACCAAGAATATCACAAACATGAAAATAATAGTTAACAAAAGTCTGTCGGAACAGTGTTCACTGCCGCCGGTGGTCAAATCGTGAACAACAAAGCAGTGGGAAAGCACGACGTTGCCTCGACGGTTTTCACCGGAGCAACGCCGAAGTCTCTTTCCGACCAGATCTCAAAACAGAGAGCACAATCAAACTGAGTGCAGTAGTGGTGGTCAGGGATTAAAGGGGGCAGTGGGGTCGACGGGATAGGGGTTCGACAGGATAGGGGTTCGACGGGATAAGGGTTCGATGGGACAGTGACGGAGGTTCACTGGTGGTGGTTCGAGCAGTGGGGCGAGACGGTAGGGGTTCGCCGGAGCTGCGGGCAGTGGTGATTCGCGGCGGCGGGTGAGGGGAAGTGAGTGAGTGTTGATGTGAGGAAGATGAAGAGTGGATTTGAAAAATCAAAGGGAGAGGGTGATGTGCGGCTGCTGATCTTTAATTAGAATGGGTGGAGTGTTTATTTTATAGGGAATTTTAGGTTAGGGTTTGAGTTTTGGGGGGAAATAAGATGAAAGTGTATTGGGCCTTATTTTTTGGGCCTCGATTTTGACGGACTGGACTGATCCGGATTGTGTCTCGGACTGGACTGGTTTGACAAAATACAAAACGGGTTAATTATTTAAAAGACAAATTATTTAAAAAGATGCAAGATTATTAAAATGCAAATGCCGATGCAATAATAATAAAATACAATATTTAATAAATGTTTAATGTCTAATTAAAAATTAAAACAGGATGTCAATTAATTATTTAAAGAGATGCAAATATTATTAAAATAAAATGTGTAATAATAATAATAGAAACATAATATTAACAAAGACATAATGCTTAATTTTAAAAATAAAAAGATAAAAACGCAAAAAATGATGATTAGAATGCGGTGTCCTAAAACACATAAAATTACAATAAATATATGAAAAACGAATCAAAATTGACTGTAAACCGTTGTTACTAATGTATTAGTGATGTCGAGGAACAATTCAAGAAGAGCAGTGAGCACCAAACAAAGTCACATGGCTGAAAACAAGTCCTTCCTTCTTCTCTAATCCAAAGCAATACAAACAACAACCCCATTTCATCCTTCTTAACTTCTCCAAGATTCTTCAATGGTCTTTTGACTAGAAGCCTATCTGATATTGACTCTGAAATTAGCCCAAAGTCCATTCTTGATTGCAAACAAATGGTCAATCTTAGCAACCCATTTGGTTATGACAGAAACAGCACAAATTCAATCACTTATATGGACAAAAAAGAGTCAACTTTAGAAGGTATTAAACTTGCTCTGCTGGACCCTATAGAGAATCAAGAAAGCATTAAAGTTCTGTTTGGAACAGAGCTTAAACATCAAAATTCCCCAACAGATTTTGGTATCAATACTAGGGATACTCAACTTTTAGCTTCATTTGGAACTGTAAGAGAAGAAAAAGATTCACCAAGACTAAGTTTGAGGGAAATGGAGAGTTCTGAGGATTACACGTGTGTGATTACTCATGGTCCTAATCCAAAAACAACTCACATATTTGATATTGCGTTGTTGATTGCTGATGTGCTAATCTGATTGATAATTGATGTTGTCCACGACAATTTCGACTGAGAATGACACCTTATTCGCTCTGCTACAACGAACGAACAGTCATGGAGCAAGATAAAGTTATTTGTGTGTGATTTATAGGTCATTTCGAGTCATGAAACAAACCCTAACACTTATATTAGGGTAGGCTATCTACCCTGCCTAACACTGAATTCTCTGTGGATCCAGCTGCCCTGTTAATCGATGTTGCAGAGGGCAAAGACATGTACACGTAAGGGCAAAATTGAACTAGAACCAATTTTTCTTTTTACTTTTACTTTTTGTTTAACTGGTTGTGTATAATTATTTAAGGTTTATTACAATTTAATATGTTCAATTATTAGCTTAGCTCAGGGATGTTTTACTTTACCCGCATGAGAAGCAGAAGAAGTTAGTGCTTGATGGCGCGGGGCCAGTCACGAGTTCGATCTCCTGCATAAACTTTCTTGGTTGAGCCTGTCACACATGGCTTGCCAAGTGTGGTTAATCGGTTGACGTGGTTTGCAGGCTATTGCGTCAGCCCGGGGTTTACCCTGTGCGCACTCGAAAGAGTAGCGGCTGCGGGTTCCTTCGTCAAAAAAAAAAATAAAGAAAAAAAAAAGGGATGTTTTACTTTAGTGCTTCAATTATATTAATATAGATTAAAGGTGGCGGTGGCGGGGCAGCCCACCGGATCGGGTTTGGCGGGTCGGGCGGGTGAAAGGCGAAGTCGGCTGGCGGGCTGGAGAGTCGAGTGGCGGGACCATACCATGTCCGTCCGGCCCGGTCCGTAGAAGTCGGGGCTGTCGGTCGGGGCCGGGGACGGGTTAGCGGGGTTTTTTTTTTTTTTTTAATTTTTCACTAAATTAAAAATAATAAATTACTAAGTACTAACAAAGTAACATTAACATATACTTGTCATATTATAGACTTATAGTATTATAATTTATAATTATAGTATTATAGTATTATACTCATATATATAATATATTTATAAAGTATAAAGTATAAACTATAAACTATAAAGTATAAACTATAAAGTATAAAGTATAAAGTTATAAACTAAATAATTAAACAAAGACAAGAATAGTGTAAAAAAACATCCCAGAAATTTGTTTTTGTGCCTTTTATATTATTAATTTCATTGAAATATCAAATATACAAGATTCAAAATTACATTGTAGTGTATCGTTGTTGAAAAAATTGCAAAAGAGTGAAAGACAGAGAAAAATTTAAAAATTGCAATGAAATAAATTACCAATTTGAATTTTTTTTTCTAATTTCTTTATAATTTCTTGTGGTTCTTCGGTTGGAATTGGTATATCTTGATCAAATTGTTCCACGTCGCTACTCATGCCTTCAGATAAAATGTCGTTGTAGTTGTCGTCATCTTCTTCGTTAATCTCTGGTTGTGCGCTCCTTCGCTCCGCTCGTATCGATCTCACGAATAGTACCGCCATCTCCAAGTCTCGCTAATGAGTGTATGCGTTCTCTATTTGAAATCTGCTGCGAAAAAGCGCTTCGAAGCGATGGCGCTGAATGTTCAAAATATCTCGCCATCATTGAAAGTGTCGGAAATGTCTTCTCATTCGCTCGATATTTCAATGAGTCTTCCTTTCCTTCTTCATTGATAATCGCTTGGTAAGGTAAATTACCTGCAAAACAAAAACATCGAACTCACTAATTTGGTTAGCACTGCTACCACCGCACATTTTATTTATGAGGCTTTCAATAGAATTAATATTAGGCCTAGCCACAGAAACTGCTTGTCGTTTTTTAGGTTGTGTTGAAGAAGAAGATGATACAAAAGTCGGTTGGTTACTAGCACTTTCTTGCTGGTAATGTCGATATACTTTTTGCATTCATCTTCTACGCTATTCAACACTTCTTCTAGCGTTAGTTCAATAGGTGGTTCAACATTTAAATCTTTGGGAGTTGGAGGTGGTAGTGCGTCCATACAGTATATATATTTTCAATAAGACTTTTACAACCCTCTACTTTAATAGTCGGGTTTAATACTGACACAATAATATAAATAGGGAATAGGAATAAAATATTTTTTAATTTCATAAACATTTTTTAATAGTGCAGATATAAGCGTGTTTTTCCATATATTCTTTAAGAAGTAAAAATATTATAGCTATATAAAACAACATAGTTGAAATAGTAGGATAATATAAAGTAGAAAATTCTTTTGTTGCTCGTTGAAAATTTTCTAAAAATACAATAAGTTCTCTAATTTTCTCCCAATCGGTATCCTGATCATATCATTTGGATTTTGATTATGGGCGTTAAAAAATAAAGTAATAGGTTTTCTATAGTCATAAGCAACAACTAGTTGGTCATATAAAGAATTCCACCTAGTTGGTACTTCTGAATTTTTCAGAAGATAGTCCACAATCGTGGCAAGTTTTTATATTCTTTTCTTTGTTGAATTCTATTATTTTTAAAAATAAAGTGTATAGCAAATTGTATTTTTCAAGAATATCTTGAAAAAGTGAAAGACCATCCTTTACAACTAAGTTATAAATATGGCACGCATTTGATATGAAAATGTTTTGGAAAAGACGAGTTAAAACATTTCTTAAAATACTAATAGCGAATTGTTAGAAGATGCATTATCTAATGTAATACTCATAACTTTATCGGTTATTCCGTAATAATCGATGAATAAATATTTTACAAATAAACTCACGATTATTACTCTTATCTATATATCTATATGCTAAAATACGTTTTGCATAGACCATTTATAATCTATCGATGTGAGTTCAGTTAAATAATCATGGCGGTTAGTACTACGACTATATCGAAGTTAAAGCAACTTTGCAATTTAAATGATATAATGCATAACGTAAATCGTTGATATTCATGCAAATTTAAATACATCTCTTTTATGTTGATCTAGGAAAACCTTTATAAGCGGATTATACATATCTCTAATATAATGAATAAAACCGGAGATTCAGAAATGAAAAAGGCAAACCCTCCACAAGTGACTAATTTTGCTAGTGCTTCCTATCTTTATGTTTATCATATTTAGGGCCTCTGACTCCCGTCATGGGTTAATTTGACCACTGTACTTTCTCCAGACGATAGTATGTGAACCTTGTCCCGATTGAGAGGACGTTTGCTCACCGATTTTTCAATCATGTATTGGGCATGCAAGGCTTTGTGTTTTGCAACAGTGTCTTCCTAAACCCCGTCCCACCATGACCTTGTCCATTTTAAAAGAATAAACATTTTTACAAGTTTTACATACACTACTTGATTAGCTACGTCCACTGTCAAAATATTTCCATACAACCGATTTTAATGCTCGTTTTCTGGGACCTCGTCTCATAGTAGGGGATAGGAGGCATTTCACTAGTGGGTGTATCATCATCTTCATTAATAGGTGTATCATCAACTAGAGTGTCATCTAAATTAAAATCTTCTTGATTTCGGGATAATCATTTGTGTCAAGATCATATGGTATTTCAGAAACATTTGGGATCTATAAAATCATCTTGTCTAGGAATAAGCTGGAGCAGGAATATTAGAAGAAGTACCTTGCCACTTGTTACCACCCTACTAGAAGAAGCGACCCTTACCCACTGACGTACCTCTTAGTCCTTTCATTTTAATTATGCTAATAAATAGTTAAAGATAATGAAATTAAATGTGCTAAATGAAATAAAGACAAAATAATAATTTAATGAGAGAGCGAATGTACCAAGCGCCGACGTAAGTCGGCGTGTGTCGAGAGGTTGAAAATTGAAACTTTGCTCGATAGATAATCCTCGCTAGTTGCCAACTTCACTCCCAATTCTCAAATTAATAAATAGATTGAATATGTAGACAATGTTGTATAGAGAATTAGAGATTGATTGAGAGATTAGAGAGTAGAAAGATTTGTGAAAATAATAAGAAGAGGAATGAGGTATTTATAGGGGTTAAAAATAAATATAAAGGGGTAGGGGTTGGGGAGGAGGCCTAAAATGGCCGTTGTCAATGACAAAATGTAAAATGGTAGTTGGACAACGGCTATTTTGTCTGATAGGTCAGTGGGGCGGGATTTGGGGCGGGGTCGGGGCGGGGTCGGGGCGGGATCGGGCCCTGGAGGGGTAGGGCAAGGCGGGACCATACTGCTGTCCCAGTTCGAGCCAGTCCCCGCTTTTTTTTTTAGGTGTCGTGTGGTGGGTCGGGTCGGGACCGGAACGGGGTCGGGACCGGGACGGGGTCGGATCGGCCCGGCCCACTGGCCAGCCCTAATATAGATGTAATGATCAAGTTAAAGAGATATGTTCTTTAATTTGAATGATGGATTTTTGGACTAGTGACATTTTTCCATGTTTACCTTTAGCTTCTTAAAGGGGAATATGATGAAAGAGCATGTATTTTTAAAAGAAATAATTTCTTAATTATTTTTATTATTGGAAAAAATATATATATAATTTATAATATTCATAATAGAAAAATTATATTTCTATTAATATTTAACATACAAACAAACCATAAATATAAATGAGTTTTTAAAATATCGCTTAAATCAGACAGGACAGGTGGTTATTTTTGGTAATATATGCTGTTGGGGGTAATGATAACATTGGATCATATCAAATTAATTATCAACTCTTCCATCCAGCACTAAGATGCTGGTACCATTTGCAACAGAAGACAAGAGCAACAATGAATATGAGGTCACCCGCAAGGGTAGTTAAGTTGGTGTAGCAGTAGAGCGCGAAACCGTAAGGTCACGAGTTCGATTCCTTGACACAAGTTGTATTTTCATGCTCACCCAGAAAATCTATGGAGCGGATTGGTTACAAAGCCAAGCCTATTCAAAAGTTAGTTGGAATAACACTTACAATAGGCTCTAACAAATGCTAAAGGCGAGTCACAGGCGCCTCATATTGACTATTCATGCTACTTGGCAGGAAGAAATCAGAGAGTATTTTGAGAAGACTAGCAAGAAAGTGGAGTATATAGCTAGAGGTTTTGCATAAATACATGCAATATCAGGGTATCCACTAGGATCAGAAGACTGCTTCAAGACTAATCCTTTTAGTTTCTATGTATTTGTGCTACTTGGCTTCTTTCTTGTTTTGAGGTGACATGTACTTTACCAAGAGGATTGACGCAACCTCCCGGCAGGTGTGCCGGGCCTCACAAAAGAGGCGCCATACAAAGATTGGTGGGGTTGGCATATGGTGTACTGCCATCATACAAGACATATATAGTTGAATCATTCAATAATGTACTCTATTATGTAGTAGTATGTCCGCAGTACAGCTCCCACCACAGGTCCCCACAGCCATGCAATGAGCTTACCACCAGCTAGTTAACTTAAAATTATTTTAAATTGCAATCTAACAGGCTGTTATGAACTATTCTCCGTCCTCCAAAATCAACAAAAACACTTTTCATTCAATTAAAGAAATCTAAGAGATACTAAATCCCTGAGAAGGTACAATCTGGGAATGCAAATAACACAAACAACTACCACTGTCTATATCACCAAGGCCAACTTTATAAGTTATAACCATAACATTGAGATCCTTCATACAAAGGCAAAACTACTATTCATAAAAAGGTAAAAGCAGACTTAACAACTCGAAGATTAAAACATAACACAACTAGATAACCATGGCATAGTATCAGTTTGCAAGTAATGATAGGAATCCCTACTAAAGACACTACAAAACGAGACATAACGCTACCAACTAGAAAACATGGAGAACAGCCTCTTCAACAATCTTCTTCGAACAAGGTCCTGCACACAATAAAACAGCAAACAGAATTTATAGGTAAAACGCACAGCAAGTGTTAAGAGACAGAACTAAAGACATCCCTTTATGAAAGAGAAATGACTTACCTTGTCAACAGCCAGGTATGATCAACAATCTCCAAAGGCAAAATGGAACTTTTGGCAGAAAAACAAGTGGAACAACCACTTAGGAGAGACCTAATTACACTCAACAGGAGGAAAGCTCAATAGGCAACTTACCTAAGAGCAGGAGCAGAAAAGGATATAACTACCTTTTACGTCCCACTTTACCAATTTTCATTCCAAAAAAACAGAAAATGGTGAAGGGGAAAACAACTTTTAAAGAGGAAAAGTATGAGTTAGATCCTATTAAGGAAAACAAACAACAAGAACACTGACCAGCCAATTCAGGCATCATGGATTTGTAAGGAGCAAGAGGTACTTAATACTCTATACAGTAGAGGGTTTTGAGATTGAATCACAAAGAAATAAGGATCCTAAATTCAATATCAAAGGGCCAAGAATTTGGTCAGTGTATAAAACAAAAGTATGAAAGAAAGCTGTCCACCTAATCTGATCAGAGCTCTAGTATATGTATAATATGTTTGACAAACTCAAAAGCTAACCGATTATGAAGAGACAACAAGGAAAGAACCTATTAAGAAGAGTATAATCAAGAATGAGAATTCAACATCACAGCTAATGTGATGATCTGCATGAGCATCACAGATCATTGAGCAACCAGTCCTGCAGGCTCAGCAAAGAAGTGCCAATAATACCAAATACTGCAATAGTTTCTTCTGTCCATTGACCTCCCTTCAAACACACCTCCATGTTGTTGCACCACTACTGAATTTAACCACGTCTGCACATAAGACTAAACTACCCGGAAATGTTGATCAACCTGCCATTATAATACCAAATACTGCAATAATTTCTTCTGTCCATTGACCTCCCTTCAAACACACCTCCATGTTGTTGCACCACTACTGAATTTAACCACGTCTGCACATAAGACTAAACTACCCGGAAATGTTGATCAACCTGCCATTGTTCATCTCTTATAACCTTAACCAGCCCACTATAACAACAACCATTGTAGCCCTTCCACCATTGAACCAAAGCTTCTCTCCACCACAACAAAAGCTAAGCAACTAATACCAAGTCAAGCTAAAGACTGATATATTCAACCTATATACAATCTACTAAAAACCCAACTTGCAAACTAGATAAACTGCCTTATTTCTTCACTAGCCCCCTCTCACCAACCATTCATCAATCCATAATTTCAAGATTAAGTATGCGACGAAGCGTCTGTGTCGCAGAGTCAGTAGTACTGTCAAATAAAACCCCTGGAGATGGGCTGTGATCCCGAGTTGGGGATACAGGTGCAGATTTCGCCAACATAGGCAAATCTATATCAGATGGTGAACCAGGCAACTCAAGCGAAACAGTCCTTTTCGGCTTAAAGGAAAATTTCGGGATTGGTAAAGAACTAGGTGGAGGTGAGTTTGAGTAAGCTGGACCAGCCCAAAGTTCAGAATAACCAAATTCATCATTCAAAGACTCCACCTTTATTGAATTAGCACCATTTTTTATGTTAATTGGTATTGAAATTGCACTACTAGGGGTTAATTTTTTCAACTTTTTCGAACCTTCAGAGTGACAATTAACAGGAATTGATGATGATAATGATGGGGCACAGCCCTTTTTAGTGATTGGTGTGGAGCAAGACCTTAAAGGGGTTGGAAGTAAACCCTGACCTGACACAAAAGTTCTGCAATTTATCTCTTTAAAACCTACATAAGGAGGTGACCCGAATGATCCAAATCGACCCGGGGCTTGAACTCTAGTTCTATCATAATAGTGATTCTTATGGTGAGCAACAACAATAAGTGTCTCCATTATAAACCAAATTACAGATTTTAACTCACTATTTTACTAAAGATCTAGCAAGGTAGCAATAAAAACAGTATCTTCTTGAAATGCTAGAAAATAAAAGTGAATCTTAGTCTCTTAGATCTTCTCCACAACCACCAAAATACAGTTCAGTAAATCCAAACAATTCTTTCTTGAACATATACTTGTAAAGATTACCACTTTACTCTTCACTTTCTTCAGATCTATCACCAAAAGAAAAAAAGATTAATTAGAAAAACTAAGATTAACCCAAGAGCTAAAAACAAAAACCCATGACAAAAAAGTTAATAAAAATTCATTATATCAACATTTCAAGAAATGAGATTTACCTTATAATCCCAGAAAATGTAGAGTAATTAAAGAACACTAAGGTTCTTTTCAAGTGAAATTGTGTCTTAACCCCTAAGCTTTCTATATTTACTGTTTTGTATGTTAAAGAAGATATATTGGTCAGTGGTACTAATATTTGGGTAGGGAGCTTGTGCTCTTTGTGCATCACAACTCCATTGGAAGTTGAACCAACTATCTTTTTTAAACGTTAATAGAATCTCCGGATATGAAATGTTCATTTAGTCGTATTTAAATTTCATTACAAGTCCGATGATACTATTACATAATTAGCCTCCTGGGTCAGTTGAGTAACAAAATGCCACTACATGCTTACATTGTTTTCCAATATAAAATACTACATGGAGCTGGAACGGCATGTTTCCGAAAATTAAATAAAAAATTGTTCATTGGTAGCTCAACTGTTCATTTTCATGGTTGAATTAGTTCACCAAACTACAATCTTTTAAAAATTATTATGTCCCCAAGAATTGGCGCGTACCATAATTAGTTCATCGGAGGCATGTTACCTCCAATTAATACGATTATTGGATAATTATCTGTTAAATTACACTATTACGTATTATTTAGGATAATTAATTTAATATTTTACGAAATAAATTATTCTTGCCAAAAAAAAAAAGATATTCATTTGATCGACTGCTCTTGAAGTATATCTCGTGACAATATTGTTATAAATCTTAATTGAAATAGTACTTCATAACTTTTCTTAATTTCATATGTGGTGTATTCAAGACTTAAAGTTGGTGAAAATAGTATAACACTTGCTATTTGAACCACAAAAGATAACGAGTGCAATCTCACACTGTTCAATGTGTTCATACTTCATAGTGCACCTTTGATCTGTCAATGAAATTGTATTCTTGTGCCTCTAGTACAGGTAGAAATTTGTCTTTGGAGTGCACATGTAAATTGTCTTTATCGCTCAAAAATTTAGAGGTCCAAAAAAAATATAACAGCTCATATATACTACACTCACAAATCAGCCCAACTCTCCACTAAAAAATAAAAATCATACCAGCGTCCAGCCCAAAATAATGCATTAACCAGAGCATCAGCAGTCCAAAATCAGTGGCTTGCTCAAGAACCAAAAAAAATCCTAACGGCTTAACCCAAGATTCAAGAAGTCAAGAACCATAGCATCAGCGCCTGGCTCTAAATCTGCCGCCCTAAAACACTGCTCTCGCCTCTCTGTCTTAAATCTGTGTCTTGCCCAAAATCAGCCCTAAACCATAGCATCAGTTGCCCAAAATCAGTCCTAAATCTGAGCCTCACAGTATCGTAGTTTGAATCGGAAGATAAAAAACAAATGGCCGATGAACTTGTGTTGACTCGCTGGACCTTCACGATAAATTTAATTTTCCTATACAGCACTTTGAAATATTATTGTTTATCATATTTCAATTGTTTACTAATTTTTTATTGAACAAAAATAGTAGGTGTTCCGTCCGATATTCAGCTTGAAAGCTTCAATTCATATTTGACAAATTGTGAGAGTGGCCAAGTTGGTGTTCTAACAAATTGGAGCATTACATATTTACATAAAATTATCAGGTTTTTTCGGTCCTTTTTGCATTTCAATTACATATTATGCATCCTAGAAAGTATGAATCTGAATATGAGAAGCGTAAGAAGAAGAAAAATATTGAGGAATACTAAATCTCAAAGAGGAGCTCTTGATAAATTTGTTATAAAAGAGACACAAGTTCAGGTTGAAGATCAAAATGTTAATGAGAATATTAATATAGAGAATCAAGTCGTTCCGGAGAATAGAGATAATGTTTCCATTGAAAATGATAATGTGGACAATCAAATCGATGTTGAAAATGGTGATGATAATTTGAATAATATCATATGAGGATTTGGTTGATGAATTTGATTCAAAAAGTGTTAGAAGGATAGCTCTTTCAAAGTAGGAGTTGATTAACTTGCAGTTGTATTTGATTGTTATTTACAATTTAAAATAATTTTTAATTATTGAAATCATATATTTACCTATATTAACGACTCACTTTTACGAATTAGAATAGGACTCCCAAAATATTTGAGACGGTCCTACAGGTAGGTAACACACAAATATATACCATAATAAGATTGATGGTACACTTCTATTAGATTTTGTCCAATTCTATATATTTTGGGAGATAGCTTTATTATATTAAAAGTTTTTTGATGGGTGATAGAGAGAAAAGAAATTACTCCATATTATATATATATATATATATATATATATATATATATATATGTATATATATATATACACACACCTGAACAACATATACGGATTCCCTCCACCCCTTTTTTCATTACTAATGGAATATCATTCACTATTTTACAAAAAATGGAACGAAATGATCTTGTTTTGTTCCTCGATTGAAAAGAGATGTCTTGAGCAATCGGAGAAGCACTTTGATAAACAGATTTGATCTTGACCGATTCAATGTTGGTGCTTGAAGACCCCGCTTACACGAAGTGATTTAGAAAGATTTTTCTTTATCGATGGTGATCGGTCATGGTATCCATAGCCTTGCTTCTTTTTCGACCGAATCCGAATTTCAACAACAACAACAACAACAACAACAACATACCCAGTAAAATCCCACCACGTGGGGTCTGGGGAGGGTAGAGCGTAGACAGACCTAACCTCTACCTTGGTAGGTAGAGCGGCTGCTTCCGGGAGACTCTCGGCTCAAGACCTGCGTAATCACCATCAAAGCAAACGTTGCATAGCAAGATAAACGGTCAGAGATAATAAATTAAGCTATATGAACATACTTGTAACAAAAATAGAATACTCCATGGTAGCGCATTCTTGTCAAAAGAGAGCAGTAGCTAACGCAAATAAATAATATAAACAAAGTACAGTAGCGAAACACATAGCCGCAGAAAACAACTACATGGAATATAAAACAAACTTCTTCTATAGGTGTGATGAGCTAGTCGGGCCTACCTTGGTCACACTACAACTATCTATTTGTGGGTGTGAGTATGCATACGCTCGACTATCCATTACCCTTCAACCTTAATTTGTGTCCTCCACAAACCCCTATCTAAGGTCATGTCCTCAGTAAGTCGCACATGCGTCATATCTCGTCTAATCACTTCTCCCCAATACTTTTTCGGCCTACCTCTACCCCTTCTGAACTCATCCATAACCAATCTCTCACACCTCCGCACTGGGACATTTGTGTCTCTCCTCTACACATGTCCGAACCATCTCAACCTCACTTCCCGCATATTTTCCTCCACCGAGGCCACTTCAGTCTGTCCCGGATATCATCATTCCTAATTTTATCCCTCCTCGTATGCCCACACATCCATCTCAGCATCCTCATCTCCGCGACTTTCATCTTCTGGATGTGTGAAGTCTTGACTGGCCAACACTCCGTCCCATACAACATAGTCGGTCTGACGACCGCCCTATAAAACATGCCTTTAAGTGATGGCACTTTTTTGTTTTGTATATATATATATATATATATATATATATATATATATATATATATATATATATAAAGGAGTGATTACTAACATGAGAATGATGGTAGGAGATATAAAAAGTTTTTCATAATAACCGGTCTATATCAGGGATTGATATTGAGCTTCTACTTGTTTAACGTAATTATATATGGTTGGACTAACCAACGAAATACAATACAAGGCCCCATGGTGTATATGATAATGGTGTTTTAATTCATGAAATCAATGAAGGTGTCAATCATAAAATTAAATTATGGAGAAGCACTTTAAAGACTAAGAATTTAGGATATGTAAAAGCAAGATTTAATACCAAAATGAAAAATAAGTTCGACAAAACTACTATAAGGCCGGCAATATTTTATGGTAGTGAATGCTAGGCCTCTAAAGCCCAATATATCCATATAATGAGTGATGCAACGATATTAAATTACAGACATATAATATTAAATAAGATTAAAAATGATCACATTTGCTAAAACTTGTAAGTGGCATGCATTAAGGATAAAATGAGAGTATGTCACGTCTACCGATGATAAGTAGGATTTTAGTCTTGTTTGAGAATTTTTATTATTATTAATAATAATATTATTACTACTATTATTATATATTTAACTTATTTTATATTTTTTATTTTATTTGGTATGATGATGATATAAATTGAGTTTAAATATAATAATAATGATTGATATAGCTAATCCTAATTTATTTAGGAATGATGCATAGTTGTTGACGTTGTATAGATATTTTTTAACTATACGGGGTCGTTTGGTTGGAAACAAGTTATACTGAATTAGTTATTTCATCCTCCCACATAGATAAGAATCACACTATAATCTCAGGACAACTAATTCCGAAATTAATTATACCACGATTTCTTTTAAATCAAACGTGAAATAAATTCATCTTAATTTTAATCTTGGAATTAAATTTCACTTATCCCTCGTACCGAACGAGCCCTATGATTCTTCTCCTGAAATAAATTATTCCTAATAAAAAATAAAACACAAAAGATAACATTTTTAAGATCATTATATTCTATTAAAAATTCAATGAGAGCGGTGGATAATTTAGTCATTGGAGACAAGTTGAGGAGGACAAGACCCCGATATTTATTATTTAGTCCCCTCAACAAGTTCTCTCCTCGGTAGTTTTTATACTTTAGATTTATTCTTAGCAATAATAATGATAATAATATAGATTGAGTTAACGTACACCACCACCGTCATAATGGCACGTCGGAAACCAATGCCGCCACCACCGATATTTGGTTTCTGAAGTATGGAAGCTTGTTAGCTTATTATCCTTCACTTGAATGCTCAGATCACTCACCTGTAATGATTAATACTTATGTGATTCAACACAAGTTGCCTAGACCATTTTGACTCTATAATGTTCTTTTGCAACAGAAGCCATTCCAAAATATGGTGACCATTGTGTGGAAGAAGCCATTAAATGGATATGCAATGTATGTTGTATGGAGAAAGTTAAAGATGATTGAAATGAAAGTTGCACATATGAACAGAGAACTGGCTACTTTGGAGATAAATTCTTGATTATTCCAAGAATTTATTCATTCATTAATTTATCAATCCTGAATTTCAGTCTTGAACTCAAAAAAATATTTTGTCTTCATTCTGTGTGATATACTACCGTTGAGTGATTCGCTGCTATCGAAATTTAGAGTACTACTATTCTGGTAAGATAATCGTTCTATCCTGGGAGGCGATATTCCGTTAACCTCGAGTACTGTGAGGGGAATAATTTCCTTAAGAACACACTTTGAACTAAGTGGGCTCGATTACATTATGAAATTATTTTCCAAAACAGATTTTGTTTTCGTTTATTGTTTTATGATCAATTTACTGTTAAGTAATGTTTATATCATGTAATCTGTTTCACTAAGTGATTAACAAATTGTGTTGAAACATTATTTAGCCAAATACAGATTATTATACCAACAGTCTTAAGGAAATTATGTTTATTTTATTTTAATTTGTATCCTGGTTTGGAGATTAAAACATGTGTGGTTTTCTACTCCGTATGAAATTTCATATTCTAACTTGAAGATATAAAAACTTCGTTGGAATATTAAAGTCCAGGAAAAAGTGTTTTCCAAAAGAAAAAAAGTGTTTTTTCAGGGGGGAAAAAAATATTTTTCTTGTATGTTGTTTGGAGACTAGAATCTTCGGATTTTCTACTCCGGTTGAGATTAAAGTTTTCATAACTTTCTACTCATTTGGGTACTTGATTTGAAGATATAAAAACTTCATCAAGTATACAACATACAATCTACTGCATTTCGTTTCAAGCAATTTTGATTCGGTTTGAAGAAATAAAATCTTCACCGTTGTGTATGATATTTGTTGCAACGATTTGAAGAACATAAAAACTTCATCGTTCTGTTTAAGGAGATTAAAACTTGTGTAGTTTTCTACTCCATATGAATATTAGTATTCTGACTCGAAGATATAAAAACTTCGTTGGAATACTAAAGTTTCATAATTATACTACGATTTGAAGAAATAAAATCTTCATCGTTTAAGTTTATAATTCGACTGCGATTTGAAGAAATAAAATCTTCATCGTTGAAGTCTGTGAATTAATTGTTATTTTGGTTTTATTAATTAAAGCGGTTTGTCGATTTGATGATGACAATGACAATTGAAATTGGAACTACCTCTGCAAATCGCACAAGCGGTTACTACAACTGCATCGTAGCGATACAGCTGAGAAACCTGTGAAGTTCACCGGTGCCAACTTTAAAGGATGGCAGCAAAGAATGTTCTTTTGGCTTACCACTCTTGGTTTGCAAAAGTTCACCAGGGAGGACCCTCTCGTGCCTGCCGCCGACATGCCTGACAACCAACAGTTTATGGTTACTGAGGCTTGAAAACAGGCTGATTTTTTGTGCAAAGGATACATTTTAAGTGTCTTAGAAGATGACTTGTACAATGTCTACAGTGCAGTAGAGACTTCCAAAGAACTATGGAGTGCACTTGAAAAGAAGTACAAGACAGAAGATGCTTGCTTGAAGAAGTTTGTGGTTGCCAAATTCCTAGACTATAAAATGGTTGATGGAAAAACCGTTGGAACTCAAGTTCAAGAGTTTCAACTTATCTTCCATGACCTTATTGCTGAAGGTATGGTAGTGAATGAAGCATTCCAAGTGGCTGCAATGATTGAGAAGTTGTCGTCTTCATGGAAAGATTTCAAGAATTATCTTAAGCACAAAAGAAAGGAAATGAAGTTGGAGGATCTTGTGATTCGTCTCAAGATAGAGGAAGATAACAAAACCGCTGAGAAGAGGTATCGTAAGAATTCACCAATTGAAGGGGCCAACATCGTTGAAGATGCTGATCCGAAAATAAACAAGAAAAGAAAGAGGTCTTCTGGAAAATAGAAGGGTTCTAACAAGAAAAAGTTCAAGGGCAACTGCTTTAATTGTGGGAAAGCTGGACACAAAAGCCCAGATTGTCGTCTCCCGAAAAAGGACAAGGGAAAAAGACAAGCCAATATGGTGGAAATGAATGATGATCTGAATGATCTGTGTGCAATGCTGTCAGAGTGCAATTTGGTTGGAAACCCAAAGGAGTGGTGGCTGGATGCGGTGCCACTCGACGTGTTTCTTACCGCAAAGAAGCATTTGCAACCTATGCTCATTGGACCAAGAGGTCTTGTTATGGGAAATCTTGCAATGACGAAGGTTGAAGGATATGGGAAGATACTTCTGAAGATGACTTCCGGCAAGGTCGTGACTCTCAACAATGTTCTGCACGTTCCAACAATTCGGAAGAATTTAATTTCAGCAGGACTACTCGTCAAAAACGGGTTTAAGTGTGTGTTGATTAGTGAGAAAATTGTAATAAGTAAGAATGATATGTTCATAGGAAAGGGCTACTTCACCGATGGCCTTTTCAAACTCAATGTAATGGTTGTTGACAGTATTAATGAAAATTCAGTTTCGTCTTACTTATTGGAGTCAAATGATTTATGGCATGTTCGTTTAGGACATGTCAAATACAAAACCTTGCGAAAATTGATCAATTTAGAAGTATTGCCTAAATTCGAGTGTAACAAATCAAAATGTGAAATTTGTGTTGAATCTAAGTTTGTTAAACATACATATAAGTCTATTGATAGAAATTCAAATCCTTTAGACTTAATTCACACATATATATGTGATATGAAGTCAATATCATCTCGTGGTGGAAAAAAGTATTTTATAACTTTCATTGACGATTGCACTCGATACTGTTATGTGTATTTACTTAACAATAAGGATGAAGCAATTAATGCATTTAAGCATTACAAGAACGAAGTGGAAAATCAATTGAATAAAAAGATCAAAATGATTAGAAGTGATATGGGTGGAGAGTACGAATCTCCTTTTGCAGAGACTGATCGGTGTATTTTATATACATTTTTCGAGTCATTTTTAGTTAGTCTTTTGTCCCTTTTTGTAAAAATAAGTGTCGTATTAGGATAGTTTTCCTTTCTTTTAAGTCAAAATGGTTAAAATGACCAAATGGCGGAAAAGGAGCCAAAAGAGGCCAAAAGAGGAGGTTCCAGAGCTAAAAACAGAGAAATTGGCGAACGAGGCTGAAACCAGACACATGGCCGCGGCGCCCAATGTCCGAAGAGGCTGCGAAGACCCAGCGCGCGCGCCATGTCAACAGCAGTGCGGGGCGCGGCGCCATGTCAGCAGTGCGAGCGCGCGCCTAATCATCGAGAGGCTACGAGTTGCAGCGGCCGCGGCGCCTCGCAGCAGAGATCGGCCGCGGCGCCAAATTACCCAGTGCCACGAAGTTCTTGCATGGCGCCGATAGCTGGCGCGCGCCTGACGCGGAAAAATCGGGGTTTTGACGATTTTTGGGCCAACTGCAGGAAAAGTTAAGGCTGTTTTACCTATAAAAGGAGAACCCTAGGCAGATTTTAGGGTTCCCTTCGCACAACACAAGATTTTCTTGCTTGGAGATTGAGACCTAAACTTAGTAATTTCTTTCCTTTTTCTTTTCTTTATTTGATTTTGCATGATGAACTTTGAATTAGTTCTTGTCATATTTATGGCTAGGAACTAATTCTCTTATAGGGCTTTCCATGTTAATTCTCTAGAAACTTATGTTATGAATTAATGCATGTTTATGGTTGTTATTCTTCTTTGAGAGATCTATCCAATAATTGCGTTGAATGCTTGGTAATTAATTGACAACTAATTATCCTTATATGATTTCTAATTTACTTCGAAATGAGAGATTGTGAATATGTTGTAAGTTGGGTAGACATTCTTGGATTGAGGATGAAAATACCTCAATTATTTATGTAGCGTTAATGAGAGGCTTAAAAACCCTAATTTTGTGCATGGTGCGTGACGGTTAACTAGGTTTTTATTCTTAATCCTCCTATAGAGTTATCCTTATCACCGAAAGGTAGGTAAGGTGCAATACTGGGGTTGAGTGTTTATATATCCTTAACGGGAATATAAAACGATTTCGTAAACCTGCTTTCTCCGAGAGAAGAAGTCCATAATTCATTGCATTAATAAATAACATAAGCGGATAGTTGAAGAGACATGAAAGCCCTTTTCCCATCACAACTGAAGTAAACTCATTAGATAAATTAGTCTTTATAATTCTTAGTTATAAACAACAAATCAAATATCGATTGCCAAATAGATACAAAAAGATAGATAGTTGGTACTTGAACCCTAATCCTTGTGGACGATATTCGGTCTTACCAGGACTATATTACTTGTCACGATAACGTGCACTTGCGTTAAAGTGTGTGCATCTTTTCGCGCATCAAGTTTTTGGCGCCGTTGCCGGGGACTAGGCATAGTTCAATATCAAATTTATCTATTTTTAATTTCTAATTTGGTTTTTATTGTAATTTTCACGTTTTTTCGTTATTTTTTGTAGAAATCAGGGTGCCGTGATTTGTTATGCATTTTTATCTATTTGAAAATCGGTTTATGCGAAGGAGAAGAGAGCGGACACTCTTGTTCCCTTCAATCCAAATTGAGAAAACACGTAAGCGAGCGAAGAATCGGATTGCAACCTTGATAGAGATGGACGGTGTCCAAAACAACAACATGATGAGAGAAGGGTTAGGAGAAAATCAACCCAATCCAGCCATACCTCGGCAAGTACCTATGGATGTCGAGGAAAGAGTTCAAGTCCAGGAAGAAAGAAGCTTGGGAGACTATGTGCTGCCTAGAGTGAGCGAACCTGAGCATGTATTAGGCTCCTGCCGTAGGAGCAAACAACCGAGATAAAGCCGGCGATTACAGGCATGGTACATCACAGTGCAATTTGGAGGCTGCCGTGGAGGATCACGTATGCATAGCTAATTTCTTGGAGCTATGTGCAACTTTCATATAATGCGTTCACGATGATCTGCGTCAGTTGAGGCTCTTTCCTTCTCACTTAGGGATAGAGCAAAAGTATGGTTGAATTCCCTGCCGGCCGATTCGATTTTTACATGGCACGAGCTGACACATAAATTCCTAGCCAAGTTCTTTCCCCATGCAAGCGGCAAAGAAATTGAGAGGGAGTTGAACAACTTCTACCAGCGGATGGAGAGTCCTTATATGAAGCTTGGGAAAGGTTCAAAGACTTGCGAGAAAATGCCCACACCATTCGTTGAGTTGTGGAACTTGGTCCACATCTTCTATAACGGTGGCAAGACAACCAGAACCATCATAGATGCAGCAGCAGGTGGGGCATTCATGAGGAAAACAGCCCACGACGCTCACGAGTTATTGGAAGATATGGCCACCAACAACCATGTCACAGAAGAGAGGTCGACAAGTGGAAGAAGAACAGTGGGAGTCCACGAAATAGATGCCATTGCTGCCTTGAATTCTCAAGTGGCCCTTTTGGCAAAACAGTTGCAGCAACACACAGTGTCAGTGAATGCGGTGCAGATGCCTAAAAGCTGTGAGATATGTGGTGGCCCACATACATTCGATAGGTGTCCTTCAGCTGATCTCAATAATATACGATGGAGCAGCGAGTGCGGGCGTGGGTAATTATCAGAGGCCACAGAACAATCCATACTCCAACACTTATAATCCAGGGTGGAGCAATCACCCAAACTTCTCATGGAGGAGACCGGCGCAGAATCATCTGAGGCGATGCAGAATCGTGACCGCCATTCAAGCCCCACACCAGCGATTCAATGCACGGTTCAAAGAAAAGCGACGAGCAAAGCAGCGTGACAACACTTGCAACGCCTGCACTCGATTCATGTGAAGCTAGATCCTCGTTCAGAACTTGAGACACAAGTGGTCACTAGCAAACAGTAAACAGCGAGCCACGGTACATTGCCAAGCAACACGAGGTAAATCGAGGAAGCGGTGTCGATGCGGTTGAAAGTGAATGAGAAGTGAAGCGGCGATCGCACCCGATGAGTTGAGAAGCGAAATAGAAATAGAGAAGGTGATTGAGCCTAGCCCGGTAGTAGAAAACTCCGGAGAAGAGTATACGAGAAAAGATCCCATTCCCAGAGACTACAAAGGCGGTTGATAAACAATTCTCCAAATTTTGGAGACATTCAGAAGCTGCATATCAACATACCTTTCATAGAAGCATTAGAGCAGATGCCCTCCTATTTCAAGTTCATGAAGGAGATCTTGGGGAAGAATAAGAAGCTGGCGGAATACGAGATAGTAGCACTAACAGAAGAATGCAGTGCTATCTTGCAGAAGAAGCTGCCACCAAAATTAAAGGATCCAGGAAGCTTTACACTACCTTGCACGATGGGCGGTGACATGCAATGAGCTCGTGTGATTTAGGGGCAAGTATAAATCTGATGCCTTATCGATTTAAAAGATTGAGTTAGGTGAGGCCAAACCAACCACGTAAAGCCTGCGGTGGCCGAAGCGGGGATGGTTCATCCAAGAGGCAAGATTGAGGGCGTGATTGTGAAAGTAGGAAAATTCTTCTTTCCGCAGACTTCCTCATTCTTGATATGGAAGAAGATGCGAAATCCCTATCATATTGGGAGACCATTCCTAGCAACGGGAGAGCTTTAATTGATGTTGAAAGAGGAGAGCTAACACTAAGGGTGGAGAAGGAAGAAATGGTGTTTAAGGTTTTTAAACATGTCATCGAGCCACCAACCATAAGCAGGTGCTTTGCAATCAGCACTATCAAGCCCACGTGAGCCATTACAAGTCAACCAAAGGAGATGTGCCCGAAAGCGGCATGGTTTGCCAAACCCCACCGACGCGGTATGTGTTCTGAACTCCCTTCGATAATGCTAAGAAGAAAAGGAGAAAAGAAAACGCAAAATGTGGAGGAAATGGATTAGTTGGGGGCTTGATCCACCCCACGGTTATTAAAACTAAGAAACTTGCGTCCGGCTAAAAGACGTTAAAGACATCGCTACTTGGGAGGCAACCCAAATTATTTTGATTTATTTTATTTTAATATATTAATTGTATTAAGAACGGTCTCACAGAGGTAGTGTTTGTCTTTGTGATTGGCAGTGCAGGCAAATAAATGAAGGCGGCGAAATCAAGAAAAGCCGGGATTTCGAGAAAAAGCGGCATAGCGCGCCAGAGCGAGCGGCGCGAAAAGAATCAAGAGGCGAAGTTTAAGCGCGCGTGTAAATCAGAAAATTTGCCAAGTTTAGCGCGCGCTCAGTAGCGAGTGCCGCGGAAGTCCCGGCGAGTCTGAACATTGGGTGCCGCGCGCAGCGGCGCGCGGCGGAAATCGAAACTTAAAACGCGTCGAAATCGGATCGCCCAAATTCAAAACAGGCAGCAGAGGCGCAATGAACGAAAATGAGCACGAAATAGGGCTCGATATGAGGCGAGACCTAGCCACCAACGCGAGAATCGGCGCCTCCGGTGCCATGATGGAGCAAGTGCTCGAGAACGAGAAGGATGATGCAACATTTCGACACAATGATACAAGGACAAAATGAGTTGAGACAGGGACAACATGAGTTGCGACAAGGGCAACAAGATTTGAGGCAGGAGCAACAACAATTGCACCAGCAGTTTGACGAGATGAGTTCCCTGTTCAACCAATGGTCGATGCATTATCCACCGCCACCACCACCATTTTAGCCAAAGTCTGTAAGTGTCTTATTTCTTTTATTGTCTTTGAGTCTACACACATTGGGGACAATGTGTGATTTAAGTTTGGGGGTGTTTTATTTGTGTCTTGTTTTATTTGTGTCATGTTATGTTTTATTTAAGTCTTTTGATTGTTTTTATGTATTTTTGAGTCACAATTTTTTTTCTTTTTGAGTCATAATTGTCTGTCAAAGATCATGTATGCTGTAGTTGCTAGAAACACCTAGTGAAGGAAGGTGGAATAATGTAATAGAATAAAAGCAACTATCTAAACACTTAGGCTAGATATGTCAAAAACTCACAAAGTCTGTCTATTTGGAGTTTCTTGCCTAAATTATGCATGCTAAATGATGAAAACTTATGTGTTATGATTGCTTGCTATTTGAGGCGAAATAGTTAGGATATGCATGTTAGGGAGATGACTCAGGCATTTCTTTGATAGTCAATTCTTACCACTATTTTCTATCCTGGACTTTAAAAGTATCCCTAGTCAGCCCCATTGAGCCTAAAAATTGAAACTTCTTCTTTGACACCCTATATTCCCACAAATTGTGCCATAAGTAAAAATGTGAAGTAGTGGAATAAATTGTGTTAGAAAAGAGACAAAAAGAGTGAATGAGCTTGTTGCACCCCAATAAAAAAAGTAATAAGAAATAGGCAAAAACCTAAGTTTGGGGGTGCTTGTCATTATTATATACTTCACTCTCCCAAAACAAAAGAGGGAAAAGATAGAATCGAAGTGAAGGAAAGAACATAAAGAAAAAGGGAAATACTGAAAAGCTAAAGAGCTTGTGGTACACGAAATGAGCCTAAAAATGCCTATTTTTACCTACCTATACCGAAGCCTACATTACAACCCTTAAAGTCCTGAAGATCTCTTTTATGCATATCCAGGATTAGTGGAGAATAGCAAGTAAGCATGCCATAGGATTTTTGAATTTATATGCATGATTGAGTATATTGACTTCCATTAAGCATGATAAATATGAGTTTGCGAAATATCTAGCTTAATGTGTTTAGTGTGCTGAAAAAATTCATGCTACATGTTCCTGCATATTATTCTGCTAACCTTCATGTTTTTTTTAGTTAACACTAATGCAGCAAAAGTAATCAATGTCAGTGAATCTTTTATTTTTCGTTTCTTTGAGTCTTTTATTTCGTTCTTTCTATCTTTGCTCGAGGGCGAGCAAAGGTTAAGTTTGGGGGTATTTGATCGGTGTATTTTATATACACTTTTCGAATCATTTTTAGTTAGTCTTTTGTCCGTTTTTGTACAAATAAGTGTCGTATTATGATAGTTTTCCTTTCTTTTAAGTCAAAATGGTTAAAATGACCAAATGGCGAAAAAGGAGCCAAAAGAGGGCAAAAGAGGAGGTTTCAGAGCTAAAAACAGAGAAATTGGCGAGCAGTGAAACCTGACATGGCCGCGCCTCGCAGACAATACGAGCGCGGCGCCCAATGTCCGAGAGGCTGCGAAGACCCAGTGGCCGCGCCTCATGTCAACAGTGCGAGGCGCGGCGCTAATCATCGAAGAGGCTACGAAGTTGCAGGCCATGGCGCTCGACAGCGAGATCGTGGCGCGGCGGAAAAAAATCGAGGTTTTGACGATTTTTGGGCGAACTGCGAGGAAAAGTTAAGGGCGGTTTTCAGCCTATAAAATGACAACCCTAGGCAGATTTTAGGGGTTCCCCTTCTTGCACAACACAAGATTTTCTTTCTTGGAGATTGGAGACCTAAACTTAGTAATTTCTTTCCTTTTTCTTTTCTTTATTTCAGTTTTTGCATGATGAACTTTGAATTAGTTCTTGTCATATTTATGGCTAGGAACTAATTCTCTTATAGGGCTTTCCATGTTAATTCTCTAAAAACTTATGTTATGAATTAATGCATGTTTATGGTTGTTATTCTTCTTTGAGAGATCTATCCAATAATTGCGTTGAATGCTTGGTAATTAATTGACAACTAATTATCCTTATATGATTTCTAATTTACTTCGAAAGGAGAGATTGTGAATATGCTGTAAGTTGGGTAGACATTCTTGGATTGGGGATGAAAATACCTCGATTATTTATGTAGCGTTAATGAGAGGCTTAAAAATCCTAATTTTGCGCATGGTGCGTGACGGTTAACTAGATTTTTGTTCTTAATCCTCCTATAGAGTTATCCTTATCACCGAAAGGTAGGTAAGGTGCAATACTGGGGTTGAGTGTTTATATATCCTTAACGGGAATATAAAACGATTTCGTAAACCTGCTTTCTCCGAGAGAAGAAGTCCATAATTCATTGCATTAATAAATAACATAAGCGGATAGTTGAAGAGACATGAAAGCCCTTTTCCCATCACAACTGAAGTAAACTCATTAGATAAATTAGTCTTTATAATTCTTAGTTATAAACAACAAATCAAATATCGATTGCCAAATAGATACCAAAAGATAGATAGTTGGTACTTGAACCCTAATCCTTGTGGACGATATTCGGTCTTACCAGGACTATATTACTTGTCACGATAACGTGCACTTGCGTTAAAGTGTGTGCATCTTTTCGCGCATCAGAGACATATTTGGAATATGGAATTATTCATCAAACTACTGCCCCTTACACATCACAATCAAATGGAATTGCGGAAAGGGAAAACCGAACATTAAAGGAAATGATGAATGCCTTGCTAATTAGTTTCAGTTTACCGCAGAGCTTGTGGTGGGAAGTTATCCTTACAGCTAATCGAATACTCAACAGAGTACCCCACAACAAAATACAATCTATTTCATATGATCTATGGAAAGGAAGAAAACTCAACTTGAAATATTTCAAAGTGTATGGGTGTTTAGCGAAGGTCCAAGTTCCTTTGCCCAAAAGGGTAAAAATCAGACCAAAAACTGTGGATTGTGTTTTTATTGGCTATGCTATAAACATCAAAGCTTGTCGGTTTTTGGTTCACAAATCGGACAATCCCAAAATTCATGTTAATACGATAATTGAATCAGATAATGCTGAATTCTTTGAAAACATCTATCCGTATAAAACTGAATGTGAGTCGTCAAGTGAAAGATCTAAACGACCGCGGGAAGAACCAAAGGAAAGTATACCAAGCAAAGAGGTTCCAAGGCGTAGCAAACGTCAAAAGACATCTACTTCCTTTGGACCAGATTTTGTAACATTCTTGCTTGAAAATGAGCCTCAAACATTTAAAGCAACAATGTCATCTTCTGATTCAACATTTTGGAAAGAAGCAGTCAATAGTGAGATTGAATCAATTTTAAACAATCATACATGGAAATTAGTTGATCTTCCTCCTGGAAATAAACCTTTAGGATCAAAATGGATCTTTAAAAGGAAAATGAAAGCTTATGGCAATATTGACAAATATAAGGCAAGACTTGTGGTCAAAGGTTATAGACAAAAGGAAGGCCTTGATTACTTTGACACATACTCGCCGGTAACAAGAATAACATCTATTCGGGTGTTAGTGGCACTGACGGCCGTATATGGTCTTAAAATTCATCAAATAGATGTCAAGACAACTTTCTTAAATGGAGAATTGGAGGAAGAAATTTACATGGAACAACCTGAGGGTTTTGTGGTTCCTGGTAAAGAAAGGAAAGTGTGCAGACTTGTTAAGTCACTTTATGGACTTAAACAAGCACCCAAACAATGACATGCGAAATTTGACCAAACAATGTTGGCAAATTAATTTAAGATTAATGAGTGTGACAAATGTGTTTACATTAAAAATACTCCAAATCATGAAGTCATTGTTTGTTTGTATGTTGATGACATGTTGATAATGAGTAAAGATATTGTCGATGTAAATGCTACGAAGCGTATGCTCGCTAGCAAATTTGACATGAAAGACTTAGGGGTTGCTGATTTGATCTTAGGAATTAGGATCCATAAAACTCCACAAGGTCTAGCATTATCACAGTCACATTATATTGAAAAAAGTACTTGACAAGTTCAAGTATTTAAATTTCAATGTTGCAAAGACTCCAATTGATGTAAGTTTTGCACTTCAAAAGAATGAAAGTGAAAGTGACTCACAATTAGACTTTGCACGAGTTTTGGGAAGTTTGATGTATATTATGAATTGTACACGACCAGATATAGCATGTGCTATAAGCAAGCTGAGTCGATTCACGAGTAATCTCAATCAAACTCACTGGATGGCAATGAAACGAGTCTTGAGATATTTACAATACACCCAAAACTATGCTTTGCATTATAATAAATATCTCGCAGTACTTGAGGGATATAGTGATGCAAATTGGATCACCGGATCCTTTGAAGTTAAATCCACGAGTGGATATGTTTTCACCGTTGGCGGATGAACAGTGTCTTGGAAATCATCAAAACAGACATGCATCGCCCGCTCTACAATGGAATCAGAATTTATAGCTTTAGACAAGACCGGTGAAGAAGCTGAATGGCTCCGAAATTTCTTAGAAGATATTCCATTCTGGCCCAAACCTTTGGCTTCTATATGTATACACTGTGACAGTCAAGCAACAATAGGTAGGGCAGGGAGTGTAATGTATAACGGAAAATCTCGTCACATACGACGGAGACACAATACCGTTAAACAACTCATCTCTAGTGGCGTTATCACAATTGATTATGTAAAGTCAAGAGATAACGTGACGGATCCGCTTACAAAAGGTTTATCTAGAGAGGGAGTTGGTAGATCATCAATGAGAATGGGGTTAAGGCCAAGGACAAGTCATCATGGCGGTAACTCTACTGTGATGGAGATCCCAAGAGCTAGGTTCAAGGAGATCAAACAAAGTTGTGATTGGCGGTTCAACATTGTCAAATAACTCAACCCATTCTCGGATGAAGACAATGTTCAGAAATAAGGATAAGACTTTATGGCTTGTTAATGAGTTAATAGAGCATTAAGATTTTTTAATGGTTATCTAAATCTGGCAATGTAAGACCAGATAATGTGGCTATAGGACCACATGTTTAGAAATCACCTAAGTGAGTGTTAAGTGTAAGCCGCTTTAAAGGGGAATGACAGTAAATGCCCATTTTCTATGCACTCATGAGACCAGACGGTGTTCATGGCTGAAACGAACACAACCGTGAGAACCATAAACGGTCGAGGATTGATTGTGTGTCTTATGTTGTCTAGGTATACAACAAAGTTCGACGGTTCAAAGATATCAAATCTACCGATTGATCGAGTATATCCGATATAAGTTCACTACGAAAAGTTCAAAGGGAAACCTACTTATCGGATCACGATCAATTCTCGCTTGTATATCACATTCGTCCGTAAATTCTTTTATCTTATAACCATTCCCCATTCATGTGGGGGATTGTTGGGTTTTGATATTGGTGAATGGAAAATGATGAGATGAAAATTAAAGGGAGTAAAATGTTCTTTTGTCCCACATCGAAAAAAGAGAAGGAAAGAGATGTGTATATATTACATTACACATTCTCTAGTTGCTAAAAAGGTTGAGAGGGCAAGGACCCCTCGCGCCGTCGTCGTCGCTCGTTCGGCTTCAGATTTGGATTTGGATTTGGATTTGGATTTGGAAAAAGATTGATTGATAATCTTTTTGGACAAACGTTTCTTTAATTAATTTAATTAATTAATTATTTAATTAAAAACAAATCCAAATCGACCCGCGACCGACCCGACCCGTCCGGATCTCCCTCTCTTTTTCGAATTTTCCTCCAATTAGGTGACTATTCTGAATGGTTGCAAACATTCAAAATCAGTACCTCCAAACCTATAAATTCTTGATTATTCCAAAAATTTATTCATTCATTAATTTATCAATCATGAATTTCAGTCTTGAACTCAAAAAAATATTTTGTCTTCATTCTGTGTGATATACATATACTGCCGTTGAGTGGTGCGCTGCTACCGGAATTTGGAGTACTACTATTCTGGTAAGATAATCGTTCTATCCTGGAAGACGATATTTCGTTAACCTCGAGTACTGTGGGTGTGTGTTAAATACATACAATATATGGTGTGTATATTGTATATCGGAGCTCACGAAAATATTGGGCCAAGCCCCACTGAATCAGAAGCCCATACCGTGACTGCTTTTATGGAAATATGAAATATTTATTATAGTATAATTAGTATGGTATTATTATCATAATTGTTTAGTTAGTCTTCAAATAAAATAGAGATTTAGATGTAGAATAAGAAAATATTTCTCCTATTGTAACTTATACATATATGTTTTTCGTTAATAAAAATAATCAACAGATTAATTCTTTCACTTTATTTTTACGTTTTCCTTAAATATACAGTTAGAACTAATCTGGTTTCTTGCTTTTCAAATGAAATATCATTTACTATAATATTTGTCTCTTTGCTTTTATTATCACCGTATAAATTGGATAAATAAATATATAATATTCCCATTTATTGTATATAGTGCTTAATAGATAATTCCTTTTTTTTTATAACGCTCTTTGTTAGCAACATAGTAGACATGACAATTAGTGATAACATGTCTCTTATTTTCGTCTTCCCCGTTTTCCCGATAAAGGAACTGAAAAAGCAGCTGAGTTATACTTTATTTGGAAAAAGATAAAGTAGAGTCTTGACTTTAAGAGGAAAGTGTGTGTCTTATTGTATTTTATTTTATTTTATTTATGAGAAGCACAATTTTAGGGATGTTGTTGGCACTTGATGAATTGTGGTGCGTTTGTTCTTTTCTCTAATATAAAGGAATCTTATGATAATTTTAGGTCGTCCCTTCCTGGAGAGAAGTTTTTATTTTTGGATTACCGACTTTTGATTTCAATTAACCATTCACACTGAGTAAGGTCTATTTAAGGGGAAAGATTTAATGTTTTTCATACACAAAATTTAAACCAAAATTTTAATTAAAAGTGAAGGAATTAGGAAGTTGATACATGTCATGGTTAGCATTCCAAGGTTCTTTTAGAAATGAAGAAAACTTATATTATCAGTGGAACAATTGTGAGTCTAAACTCTTTTTGATGTACGGGTAATAACAAACTATTATTATAAGTGATATGAAGGGATAATCAATTATGTGTTGCAATAAACTTGATGCCAACAAGAATTGAGGCAACAATTATGTTTTGTTGTCTTGATCTTTATACTTGAATTCGTCTTGAATCTTCCGCCTTGGATCTTCGTTCCAATTTCAGCAAGTTCCTTGAATCTTGTTAACCTGAAATCAATAGACACTAAATTTATTTGATGAGTCGATTGTTTTTCCAATATTCTGTAAGACTTTGAGATTATTTTCCTCAAGTTTTCTTGTATCATCAGGTAAGAATATATACACTAATTACAATGACTAGGAAGAATACGTCTTCCTTAGTATAATCCTAGGAATATTCCTATACAATAATTACCTACCATATAGGATGAGATATTACATTAATACAAGATATTCATACAATATTATATTAATGATACTATTCTAGAATATTCTAAGACTAATATTCTAACACTCCCCTGCAGTCGAAGCTGGAGGGCGACGAATGCTGAGACTGTCCCGAAATTCTTCAAATAATATCAGCGAAAGTCCTTTTGTGAAGATATCAGCAATCTGATGTCGCGTCGGAACATGTAATACCCGCACTTGTCCGCATGTCACTTTTTCACAGACAAAATGAATATCTAACTCAATATGTTTAGTGCGTTGATGATGGATTGGATTCCCTGATAGATAAATCACACTAATGTTATCACAGTATACCATAGTAGCCGTCGGAATAGGGCAATGAAGCTCAAGCAAAAGATTCTGAATCCAACAAGAGTCAGATACCACATTGGCAACCGCACGGTACTCAACTTCAGCACTCGAGCGTGATACTGTGGGTTGCCTTTTAGAAGGCCAGGAGATCAAATTGTCACCAAGAAAGACGCAATAGCCGGAGGTGGAGCGTCTGGTGTCCGGACACCCTGCCCAGTCTGCATCTGTGTAAGTGACAAGTTTGGTGATGGAAGAAGGATATAGATGTAATACATACTCCAGAGTGTCCTGAATATACCGTACAATGCGTTTGAGGGCATGCATATGTTCTTCCATCGGATTATGCATGAATAGACACACTTGTTGTACTGCATAAGTAATATCCGGTCTGGTGAATGTGAGATACTGCAACACTTCAGCCAGGCTGCAGTATAATGTAGGATCAACAAAGGGTTTGCTAGATATAACACTCAACTTTGACTTTGTGTCCACCATAGTTGCCGAAGGTTTGCATAAGGACATACCAGCTCGTTCCACAATCTCAGATACATACTTCTTTTGGGAGAGAAATAACCCACATGCATGTCGTGTCACATCAATGCCTAAAAATAGTGCAGCGGACCAAGATCTTTCATAGCAAATTCGGAACCAAGCTGAGACATGATACTCTTGCGTAGGGAGTCTGAAGATGCTGTAAGAATGATATCATCCACATATAAAAGAAGATAAACAATATTATTACCCTGACGATAAATAAACAGAGAATTGTCAGAACGGCTGTAAGTAAAACCCATGTGTGACACAAAATCTGCAAACCGCTTATACCAAGCCCTGGGGGCTTGTTTGATGCCATATAATGATTTGTTCAGCAAACATACATGATTGGGATATGCAGGATCTATGTACCCCAAGGGTTGGTGCATGTAAACTGTCTCATTCAGATTACCATGAAGAAAGGCATTTTTGACATTCAGTTGATGAAGTGACCATCCTTTTGAGAGTGACAGACTTAGAATTGTTCTGATGGTAGCTGGTTTGACCACTGGACTGAACGTCTCCCCAAAATTGATGCCAACCTGCTGGGTCTTTCCATCACCTACAAGACGGGCCTTATGCCGCTCAAAAGAATCATCAAATTTTTCTTTATAGCTAAAAATTCACATAGACCGAATAATATTAGCATTAGATGGACGAGGTACTAAATCTCATGTCCTATTTTTAATTAGAGCATGATATTCATCATCCATGGCCATTTTCTAATTCGGGCTTTGAGAGCAGACACTGGGTTACGAGGCAAATGTGATTTGGAAACCTGTGTGTGAAGACTGTATTTGGTATTGGGTTTAACAATACCATGTTGACTATGGGTGACCGGACGGGAGGCATGGCGGAGATCGCACGCCATCGGCGAAAGGAGCTGATGGTGAAACGCCATTTGTGTCCGGAGTGTGGCGAGACGAGGGATGGGTGGGCATTGAGCGAGAAGCTTGAGGTGGCCCATGCTCAGCGATGTCCCACTGGCCGAGAATCAGTGAGCCAGCTGTGGGCGATTTGATCGATGGTTGAAATTGGTCCATGATCTGAGTGGGGCATTGTTTGTACTGCGGGTCCCGGGCTGTTAATAAAATATGTTAGATACGAAAGCTTATTATCATTCAAAAAATTATAGGTATGGATCCCGGTTTCATGTAGGCAAATGATTTATAATACGATTCAGAATAAGAAATGTATTAACTTTAAGGAAGGAAAGACGTGAAAAGAAGAACATTGTATCTTTGCGAGTCAGCATTGTATCCCGGAATAGTCACCTTGGTCTGACTTAGCCAGCTCATAGGAATGAATGGAAAGATCGGCTGGGGCCCGCAGTGGCATCACGTTGATGGAGGCCCAGATCGATCTCTGCCCGTGGTAGCCTTCTTTAGCAAAGGAAAAAACTGTTTCATCAAAAATAATGTGGCGACTTACAAACATTCTTTTTGAAAAAATATCATAACATAGGTAACCACGATGATTAGTAGGGTATCCCAAGATAACACATGTAGTGGACCGGGCTTGGAATTTTGTGATTGTGGTGGATGGAAAGAGAGGGTAGCAAAGACAACCAAACACTCTTAAATGTCTAGAGCATGATGAAAAGAGGATTTAGATTCAGACATATTTTGGTTGAGATGAAAGTTGTTCAACAATAGAGGAATAAAGCAAAAAACTTAAAAAAATCGAAAGACAATTCGGCCAAGGAGAAGCCTAGGTCGAAATTTTGGAGAGAAAATTTGGATCTTTCCTTAAACTCTTGATACCATGTATGACTTTGAGATTATTTTCCTCAAGTTTCCTTGTTCCATTAGGTAAGAATATATACACTAATTACAATGACTAGGAAGAATAAGTCTTCCTTAGTATAATCCTAGGAATATTCCTATACAATAATTATCTACCATATAGGATGAGATATTACATTAATACAAGATATTCACACAATATTATATTAATGATACTATGATACTATTCTAGAATATTCTAACATATTCCCTTAAGACAATATTGCCCGTATACATGCTTTGTACGGATGAATTGCAACTCGTCTCCCAAGGTAAAACAACTAAAAATATCACTTATGCAAAACAAACATAAGTGATCCTGGCGAAGAAAACAAACACGAAACGATTGCTAAATAATGGAAAAGAAGAACTTGTTCTTTGTATTTTCTGCAGTGATTTTCCTCACTGTTTTATGTTGCATGTCTTGTGTTCTCAAATCTGAAAATAAGGTATGAATTTATAGTGTTTTAGGAGGAGGAAGAGAGGTGTTAAAGAACCATTAAGGAGTTGTTTAAGAGGCACAATGAAGGCCAAAACGTTATGGAATAAGTGCAGAACGTTTCAGCATTGTTAATGACGAAAAATTGGAGGAAAACCAAAAGTACTTAAATATTCCTCTGCCCTAATTTAGGTGTCACTTGGACACAATTATAAGTAAATTGAAAAGGTTCCAAAACTTTGAGACAACAGACTCTTTGAAGAATTTGATTAGTATTTATATTAGAATAAAATTGAGTCCCAATCATTTACTGCTAATTACGTTAAATAGTTGTCAATATGTGAGCAATAAGCTTGGACATGTCGGCTTTCTTATTAGCTTAGTTATATTTCCCAGAGACCTCTGCACAAAGTAGAGTATCATTTAGATTATTAATGGCAATGACGAAAACCTACCAACGATTATTATAAGCGCAAGACATATAATACTCACTTCTCGAGAGACTCAGATGAGTATCAAAGTATAGTAAGTAAAAGTATTGTTTGCAATCTATCAATTTCCTAATTTTTGAAAAATTAATTAATTTATTCATAAAGTAAACAAAAGTACTCAACTCAAAAAAAAAAAAAACTTTATAACAAATATGAAAATTCCCACTTAATTAATTAGTCCCCTGTTGTTCAAACTTCAAAGTTAGAAGTGGAAGCTAAAGGACAAATTTGAATTAACGGAAAAGGTCCAGGTTGACGGTACGATATTACTCGCTTTTGTTCATATTTTATTTGTTGTTCTAGACATGTCCATACCGTTATGTTTTGCACCTATTCGAACCTTTTATTTATTGAAAACTTGAAAAATATATTGAAGGGCATATTTGTTCAATCTTACATAGTATAGGGACATATTTGATTCATTAAAGTTTCTAAACTACATATTGTATCAACAACAACAACAACAACATACCCAGTGAAATCCCACATCGTGGGATCTGGGGAGGGTAGAGTGTACACAGATCTTACCTCCCCTTGGTAGGTAAAGCGGTTGTTTCCGGGACACCCTCGACTCAAGACAAACCATAATCACAAGCAAGACAATCAAAACAAAGCACGAGTAAAGCAAGAGTAAAGAGTAAAGCAAGAGAAACAATCAGACTCAGATAAGAAATTAAAGCATTATAAAGTGCATTCGAACAAAAGGGAGCAGTAGCTAACACAACTAAATAAGCTAAATAAAATATACTAAAGAACATATATCAGCAGAAATCAAATTACAGTGGATTATAAAGCAATAATGTGCTTATAAGTGTGATAGACTAATCAGGTCTACAGTAATAACACTATCACTATCAATTTGTAAGCATAAGTAAGACTACGCTCGAGTACCTACAACTCTTCTATCCTAATCTGTGTCCTCCACAACCTCATATCTAAGGTCATGCCCTCAGTAAGTTGCACATGCGTCATATCCCATCTAATCACCTCTCTCCAATACTTCTTCGACCTACTTCTACCCCTCCTGAACATGTCTCAATTTTTTTTGTAATGCACTTTATGCCCGTCATTATTTTTTTGGTAATGCATTTTGAAACTCTACAATTGCATATGAACTTCACTTGCTTATGAAAATGTCGGAAGCTTCGAGTTCTTCAAATAGCCTTGAAAGGGTTTGTGAATGTGGAGTTGTTGCATTCCATCTCACATTGTAGACTATAAATAATTTTGGGAGACGTTTTTTCAAGTGTCATAAGTCTAATCTAAGTTATCTCTTTTTTCTTATGATTTTCTTTTGTGGCAGATGTGTAATGATTTTTTTATGTTTATATTTTATCGTGGCAGATCTTTTTCCTTGTGATTTTGGTTACATGCATTATTGTGTAGATATTGAGACTGGAAAAAGCGATTTTTTTTTTAAAAAAACTATCCAGATCATCAACAAATTGAAAAAAACAACGATATTTTGTATGTTTTTGTGCCATAATATTAAGAAACTTCAATAAATTAGAGATGACCTTATACTATGCGAAACTAGATAAATATGCTCTCAAATATATTTTCTGTTAAATCAAGGGCACGAATAGCTTCAAAACATAACGGTATAGATATGTCTGGGACAACACTTAAAAGATGGGCAAAATCGCGTAATATCGTATAGTATAAGTACAGATCTAACCCTTTTTCATTGAATTAAACATTTTGGAGATAACAATATGGTTAGTCAATTGGGTTGGACTTCTATTATCAGTACAAAGTACAAACAATTGTGTCATACTCAATACCCATGCATGTTTTCTAAAAAGATTTTTGTTTTCTTACTGTAAGTACTCTATAAATTTCTAAAAACTCTAAAGCAAAGAATACTTTTTTTTGTTAGACGAAGGAACCCGCAATCGCTATTCTTTCGAGTGCGCATAGGGTAAACCCCGGGCTGATGCAATAGTCTGCAAACCACGTCAGCCGATTAATCACACTTGGCAAGCCATGTGTGACAGGTTCAACCAAGAAGATTTATGCAGGGAATCGAACTCGTGATCTTGCAGTCCCGCGCTCTACTGCTACACCAACTTGGCTACCCTGGCGGGTTAAAGCAAAGAATACTTCAGTGTATTTTAAAGTGAAATGATGGAAAAGTGAGGTAATAAAGTAGGACAATTTGTTTAGTGAGATAACCCTATATTTTTAGCATCCTATAAGATTGCAAGTATCTCGAATGATGTTTCCAATAAAATATTTAACTAAAAACTTCAGCAATAACATAAAAGCTCATGGACTGGCTATAAATTAAATACTTTGAAAATGGAAAGCATTGGATATATCATATAACTTAAAAAATAGAATGAAAATTGATAATTGCGTGAAATCTTTACCAATTCACAGGTTTCAGTCTTTCGATCCCCTCGTTTGTTGCGTTTAAGGCCCATTGAAAACACTAAACCAAAACGATGAGATGAGTCATACTAATTATAGGCCCGGAATAATTGGGCTTTATTTGGATTCCCGATTTCTTCATTCTATTACTTGCACGGTTATTACATTTTCCCTTCAAATGGGCTGGTCTTTAATTTTTGCTCTTCAAAATCCAACTTATGTCTATAGAAGTATACATTCTTTAAGAGCTCTGGCTGAAAATAAGGCATAACTTGTGTGATATTATAATGCAAGAAAATAAAGTTATACCTCGCGATTTTGTTTTTTGCATTGAGGGACAAAATTAAAGACCAGCACAAAATAGGTCCAAACGTGCAAATGATCCTTCCTGATTTAGCACCAAACTTAAAATAATGTCCAAACTTCCCTATCAAAGAAGGGGTCGAAGCCCAGAGATTTGGATAAGCAGAGATCTCAGCTCCCCGAAATTGAAACCCAAAAACATCAGAGCTGTTAAAATGGGCTTGGACCGAGATGCCAGTCCAACCCAACCCGCTGAATGAGGGAGGCTAAGCTGAGAATTCTCAAGAAGAAATTGCAGAGTTTTCCCTTCAAATTGAATAGTCTTTAATTTTTTCCCTTCAAAATCGAACTTATATCTAGCGAAGCATAAGTTCCTTAAGTGAGCAGGATATAACCCAAAATCGGGTCAAAAGTGCAAATAACCCAATTTTAATTCATATTAATCCTGAGGCTATTAAGCCCTCCGGCCTCTTGAAAAACCTTATTTCTTATACAATTCGCATATATTTATGAAAAAAGGTTAATTAAAAATTGATCCGACCCCCTATAAAAAAAAAGACAAATAAAGCAGACCGATTAATTGAGTATTTCTCGTAGAAAAAATGGCTTAATCCAGTTTATAATAAGCTTATATAAGCATGCCTAAAACTCTATATACGTAAGCAATATTGCATGGCTTAACGAGAATTTAGTCATACCACACGGCTTTCTATCACGCAAGCAGAGAATTGAAAACTGAAAATCGAGAATTCGCAAGCAGAGAATTGGAAATTGGAATCGCGGAATCGCGAAGTAATCGATTCGACTCGAAGTCGAAATCGAAATCGAATGAGCTAATAGAGTATACAGAGGAGGAATTAAGAATCGATCGAGAGGAGAGAAATTGAAGAAACTGATTCATTCAGAATCGATCTGATTCAGAATAGATCGATTGGACAACAATTTCTATAGACTCGACTCGCAGCAATTGAGAATTCAAATAATGTATGGATAGACACACGACCAATAGATGTAATAGATTTAGGAATGAAAACGAAATCGCGATTGCGATTTTTCGGAAAACCAGAGAATCGAAGATTGAGGTAATTTCTATTATCTCCTTTGTCGATAGAGTCATATGGATATGTTATCGGTTTGTGCGGATACAATCCGCCTTTGATTATCATTGCGACGTCGAAGATCGCCAAAATTATTTCTAGAAGTTATTTTCATATTATTCCGTGTTGGTGAATTTTTTTGTAATGTTAGAATTGAATTCGTGTTGGTGAAAGGTGTCGAGTTGTCGAGTTCGTCGTTGTTGTTGTTAATAGCTGTTGTGATGTTGTTTTCTGTTCAGTATTGGTTCTATGTTGTTGGAGTTGTATTTGTGTTGGTGACTAGACGAAATTGGAGAAAAATATTGAGTTCGTCGTTGTTGTGTTAGCTTGCTGTTGCTGTTTCTAATGTGGCTACTAATGTTAGTATTGTCGAGCCACTGCTGGTTCTATTACTGGTGTAGTGGTTTGCATTGTGTTACTGCTCTTGCAGTGGCTAGAATTGTTGCTACAGTGGGGGATGAAAATGTTACAGATTATGAGGACTTCTGCCGGATGATATTGCTGGATGCCACTGGAAGATATTTGGTACTGCGAGAGTTACTGAACATTTGATGTGCTTTGTTGTATTTTGTTGCAACTGATGTTGGTAATGTCTCAGGATATTAAGAGTAGGAAATATCTATCAATAGAAGGATCGAAGAGTTCTTAGCGACAAACGGTGAGAGCAGGATCTTGTCGGAGACTAAATATGGATTGAGTTGAAACTCAATTCAAAAAATAGCTTGCGTGATGAGAATCAAGAGATTCTCAGTCTGAATGACTAGAGAACGAAGAGGTTCTTGCAGTTTATTAAAATTGTTTGTGTGATGAGAAACGGAAGATTCTCTAGTCCAAGAGAGACTAGAGAACGAAGGGATTCTTGCCGCTTATCAAATTCTGCTGGTGTTGGTTCAGAATCAAAGTTATGTCGGTGGTCGATTGAACAAATCGTAAGGAGAATCGAAGGATTCTAGTCAGATTGAGACTAGAGAATGATGAATCGATGGTTATTTTGTCGAATTAAGGGGCGATGGCGAGAGATTGATGGTGATTTGGGCGATGCAGTGCGGGATGTTTGCCATGCGATGTAGTCTTGTTATTTGATTGATGTCAGTGCGAGGAACACTGCATTTCTTTGGAAAAATATTATTATTGCGATTGGTTGGGTTCTTATAAGGATTGATTACGTATTGATATTCTTGATTTTACGAAGATGTTGCTTTGATCGTTTATCGATTGTGTAGTTCTTGCCGTTGATGGATTTTGAAATGAAAGAAAAGCGAAATGTGTTCTTTGCTAAACTTATTGATGTGGGTTTGACAACTGCGAAATGAATTGTGATATCTGAAATTGAAAGATCAAATAAGTAAGCGGGCTGATATCGAGGTTGTCGATCTGATTACTATAAGAACTTGAAGTGGATGCTGAGAATGATGCGAATGATATACGGTTGACTTTTTAGCATAGGCGGATGAGGAAAAACTTATTCTTTATGAAAGCAGAGGTTACCGATTATGAGCTTAAACACGGAGGAAGAAATATAAGGGCTACGAGAAAAGACAAAGCACGAATATCTTTGTGTTTTAGAGTTGTGTTGTGGTTGTTTCTGCTCGATGAGCATGATGTAGCTCTGCGGTGATAATGTAAGCGATGGTATTTAGCATCAAGATTATAGAGAAAATAAGAGCTTCCTCAGCCAGACATCTCTCTTATGTTTGTGTGCTGGATGGGGAGAGGTCATTGGCAACCAACTTACCCGCTGCAAACTACTACAAGTTATGCTATTTCTGGTGCGATTGATATGAAGTTGGCAAATGAAGATCTGATGTTAGTTTTGCTATTGCTTCCAACTTCCAAGTTAGGACTGAAACCTTCGTTTTCAGTGCCTAGCTTGAGGGGATGTTGAGATATTCACTAGTATATTCAGTAATATTCACTAGTATACGTAGTAGTATACACATACAATGTTAGTGTTAGTTAGTGGTTATTTCTTCAATGGTTATTTTCTGCAAAGTTATTATTATAAATAGTGAGGAAGTTGTAATATTCAGTAGAGCAAAACATTATATTGAAAATATCAGAGAAGAACAATTTTGCTTTCAAATAACTGCTCTTCCTCTCATTCTCACAAACACTTCTTCTTCTCGATTTTCTTGTAGTATGCAATTATTAACACTTTACAATATTTAATATAATGTACTTTCTAATCCTATTAGTCAAGCGCGTTTACTAGCTTAAGTAATAATAATATACTTAAAACTGTATTTTATCAATAATATCAGATTACATTTTTTATTTGTTTGGGTTTCTGCTTCTTTAGATGCCAATACCATTTACAAAAAAAATTGCATACGCCACCGCCCTAAATTTTGAACTTGAAAGCAATGGTTTGAGGTATTTTAATCCTCTTGTTGTATAGCGGGGATAGGGGATGCGGGGCTGTGGCATTTCTGTGGTGAGCAAGTGTAGTGTGTATGCCGCGCATGCACTTAGAAACTTGGACATATTTGATGCAATGGCATTTTCGTGGAGTCTTTGAACCGCACATATACTGTCTTGGAAATATCCGCGCAGCTTCCTTTTATTTGTCCTATACTGTCCTGTTTGCAAATTAAGCAAAGATGAACCTCTATTCTTATGTCTTGATTTGGGTGGATGGGGTTAGAAGGTATACCAATATATCAGAATATTGGCATAAGCTTATTCCTTTCTCTATGCACAAACTAATTTATAACAAACATCCTAGTGATGACAGGATTAAAATTCAACATCATGATCCTTATATATATCGGCATAAGCTTATGCCTTTCTCAATCTCAACTGATTATAGATATAGATTTTTTTTTCCGGATATAGTTATCTACTATCCGAAATTCACTGATTTGATTAATTCGAATTAACTCGCCCTGTAGTAAGTCCTCATTTCCCAATAAAGGAGACTTTATTCTCAAGTATGATACATGTTCTTTCTTAGTTTGAGTGGATTATCCCCCCCAATCTAGTGGTCTAATTCATGTTTTACCTTGGAGGCACATTTATGTCAAGTAGACGTATCTATTGAGTCACTAGAAAAGTTGCCATTATTGGTACATACAAGTTAATTAATTTCCCTGTCAAAATGCGTAGCACAAAAACACTCATTTATGGAACCTGCTGAATTACACCTTTTATTATTTTAGGGAAAAAAGAAGAAATTTCCATGAATTGACATAGAAATTACTCTTTTTACTTCCTATTTCAAATTCACGGCCGAAGAAAAAGATGATGTTAACAGTGCTTGATTATCAGCGACTAAACATAAAATTGGACACGATTTCTTACTTTTTTTGGCAGATTACAATAATACTAGATAAGATCAGATCTTAATTATTTAGTTAAGCAGTTTAATCAATCCAGTGGAGATTGTAGAATTTAGGTCCACCGATGATGTTGATTTGAAAAACGATACTATAATGTATAAATTAAATTTTATGTCCAATAGAAGTCTGCCAACACCAAAACATATTAAGCTGGATTATAAACTCTTTACTTAATTTCAACAAATCAAGCTGAAAGAAACCAATAATTAAGGAGAAGAAAATACCTCTATGTGACCGAGAAACAAAAACTTTTCCGTGATTATTTCTTGATATGGAAAATTTGGTTCAATTGATCTTGTTAAGTGTCACACTCATTCCAATTTTTTATTCACCGATGTTGGGGCCCCCAAATTATATTGTCCACGTTCTATTTAACGAGGTATGGGCGTGCGGGGAGTGTTAAGAGTCTCACATCGAAAATGGAATGAGAACATGGACTCCTTATATGGACTTAGACAGTCCTCATCCTACAAATTAGCTTTTGAGGTTGAGTTAGATCCAAAATCCATTCTTTACGGATCTCTATTTATATATCATCCCTACTAGTATATGATAAAAAGATACAGTAAAATTAGGCAAATCAATAATCTATGTTCTAATATTGCATTAGTGGGATTGGGTTAGTTATCTACTGAAAGAAACAATTTCATGATTATTCTTATTAATGAAAGACATATATATACAAGTTACAAGGAAGATCTTTTTCATATTCTACCTAGAAATTTCTATTCTATAAGAATACTAACTTTACAATTATGATAATATTACACTACTAATTAAGGTACAACCCTAAGTCTAATATTCACCAAATATACAAAGGAAAGAGAAAAGGTCTCACACGGTGGACTCTCGGCTGGGCTGAGAACTGGGCTGGCCCATATACACTTTAACACACACCCACAGTCATAGCGGGCGGTCTTCGTACGCTGAGACTGTCTCTAAAATCTTCAAAAAGGACTGAGGGAAGACCATATGTAAAGATGTCTGCAATCTGATATTTGGAAGGGACGATGTGACAGCGTGATTGTCCTTTGCTACCTTCTCTCGAACAAAGTGAATATCCATCTCTATGTGTTTAGTCTTTTGGTCTTTGAATCGGATTACCAGAAAGGTAGATGACACTTATATTATCACAATACACCAATGTAGCTTTCTCAATAGGACAATGAAGCTCTAAAAGTAGATTTCGTAACCAACATAACTCGAAAACCACATTGACTACCCCTCTATACTCGGCCTCTGCACTTGAACGTGAAAGCGTAGATTGACGCTTGATAGACCATAAGACCAAGTTATTACCCAAAAATAAACAATAGCCAGATGTAGACCGTCTGGTGTCAGGACAACCACCTCAATCAGTATATGTATATGAGACAAGTGTAGACATCGACGAAGGGTACATGCAAACCATAATCAAGTGTTCTCTGAATGTACTCAAGGATGTGTTTGAGCGCATTCATATGTACAACTCTTGGATCATGCATAAACAAACACACCTACTGGACTGCATATGTAATGTCTGGTCGCGTGAACGTAAGATACTGAAGAGCGCCTGCAAGACTACGATAGCGGGTCGGATCCTCATCGGAGAGTCAGCTACAGCATCCAACTTGGGTTTAGTATCAACTGGATAGAAGTAGACTTACAGGATGACATCCCAGCCCTCTCAATGATCTATGATGCATACTTCCTCTGTGTTAAGAACAATCCACTGCGCAGTGGTATCGCAATTCCCAAAAAATAGCTCAAGGGGCCCAAGTCTTTCATGGCAAATTCAGAACTGAGCATTGTCATAATAGACTTTCTCAAATCATCAGAAGAGGCAGTCAAGATAATATCATCTACATATAACAATATTATAAGCCATGGAAGAACCCCGCTGATATATGAACAATGAATTATCAAACCTGTTGTGAGAGAACCTAATAGTCGAAACAAAATCAACAAACCTCTTATACCAAGCCCGTGGAGACTGCTTAAGCTCGTACAAGGACTGCTTCAATAGCCAAACATGATTAGGATATCTATTTCCCTGAACCCCAAGGACTTAGCCAGACATGATTAGGATACAAAGGAAATAGAAAATCATTCTTCACATCTAGCTGATGAATGGGCCAGAATTTCGAAAGAGCCAAGATGAGCACAGTGCGAATGGTAGCTGGCTTGACCACCTGGCTAAATGTCTCACCATAATCCACACCAACCTGCTGAGTCTTACCATCACTTACAAGTCTAGCCTTATGTCTTGCAAATGAACCATAAGAGTTTTCCTTATGAACAAAAATCCATAAAGACCGAATAATATTAACATCAGATGGATGAGGTACCAACTCCCACGTCTTATTATCAATAAGAGCATTATATTCCTCGGTCATGATAATTTTCCAATTAGGGTCATTTAAGGCTGACACATGATTACGGGGTAAGGGAAATTTAAGAACATTAGAATTTAAATTAAAATGTCTTTTTGGTTTAAAAATACCCCGTTGACTACGAGTGACTGGACCATGACTCTGGGCTGGATTGAGTGAATTTTGGGAATTTTCTGGAATGACCGTCGAAGGAGCCGCGGCGCTAGAAGAGTTGCAGAGCTCTCTGAAGTTTTAGCGTCGTGGCGCCTCTGTGCAGGGTCGCGGCGCTGACGGCGTTTTTTCGGACAAATCTGAAAAATGACGGAGAACATAGGGGGAGACATCCTCATCCAAAAAATTATAAGAATTAGGCACGGGTTTTTCTACTTTATAAAAGGGAAATTGGGATTCATCAAAGAGAACATGACGACTAATGATGATTCGTTTAGAGGAAAAATTAAAGCATTTATAACCACGATGATTTGACGAAAAACTCAAAAACACACAAGGAGTAGAACGTGTCTGAAGTTTGTTGATCGTAGTGGATGGAAACAGTGGATAACATAAGCATCCGAAAACCCTAAGATGAGAATATGACGGAGTCTTATTGTATAACACTTTGAGAGGGGATGAATATGTCAAACCTTTAGAGGGAAGAATATTTAGTAGATCGGTAGCCATTTAGCGCATGATACCAAAATAATTGAGGAACTGAAGAATGAACTAATAAAGTGCGAACAATATTATTAATGGTACGAATATTTCTCTCAACTTTCCCATTTTGTGAAGACGTATGAGGACAAGAAAAACAAAAATTTATCCCATTTTGAGCACAGAACTCCCTAAATTCCCCATTGTCATACTCTTTGTCATTATCACATTGGATGTTTTTTTATTTCTCGTTCAAATTGTGTTCTTATGAAAGCTCTAAATTTTATGAAAATGGAAAAAACTTGAGATTTTTTCGCAATTGGAAACGTCCATAAATATTTATAATAGTCATATAAGAATAGAACATAATAACGATGACCCATAGAACTGAGAACCGGAGATGTCCATAAACCACTATGAATAATCTCAAATGACATTGAAGTATTAGAATTCGAAGCTACAAATGGTAACTTAATAATTTTCCCCAAAGCACGGGATTGACAAAGTAGAGTACTACGCGTACCCTTACAAGAAATAAAGTTATGTCTATCTAAAGAAGATAAAATAGACGACCCCGGATGACCTAGACGAGCATGCCACAAGGAAGGAGCTAGAGCTGCAAAAGTGGATGACATAGCTTGACGCGAGATGCTGAGACTCGGTGTGATTGGATAAAGATCCTCCCTACTGTCACACCTCATGAGATGACTCCCCGACTTGAAATTCTTCACAGAAAACCCAAATGGATCAAAATTAATAGAAACTCAATTATCAGCGGTGAATTTACGGACAAACACCAAATTTTTAATCCATTTTGGTGCATGAAGGGTATGTTTCAGGACAAGTGGTGGATGAGGAGGGGACAAAGTTTTATGACCATAACCCTTAATTGGAATAGAATTGTCATTACCAACAGTTATACCACGATTACTGCTCAAATTGGAATAAGACGAGAGAGTACCTTGGGCGGATGTCATGTGGGTAGTGGCGTTGGTGTCCATGTACCAATTAGGATTCGGTTGGGTCAAGCCAAACGCGTGCATCGGCCTTGATGTCGATGCGAGTGAGGCTCGGCTGCGTGGTGGGCTGATGGGAAATTACACCCCGTAAATTCAAGAGGATAAGTTAAGAGCGTACGAAAGGAAAGAAGATTTGAATTTGGAGACTTAGGTTGGCAAAAGGTTGTGGGCAGACTTTCGGTCAACTTTGGAGCGGTATATCTCCTAGTTCCGTAAGAGTTTTGAGGAGTTTTAAAAGACTAACATGAAGGTTGTTGAGTCTAGTTTCCAACGCAACAAACCACTCGTCGATTGGACATCGGGGTGGGAGATTCTGGCGTTAGAAGTTACGTGAGGTGACGGATGGCGATTTCCGACAAGCGTCGCAGCGCGCGTGCCGTCAGCAGGGCCGCGGCGCCGATAATTTTGAAAGTCCTCTGAGGTTGAAGGGCCGCGGCGCCAATGCGGGATTTTTACGCAGAAAGGGGCGAAAAACAGGGGATATTTTGATAGAAGGCCTATGGGAGGGTGACAAGTGTCCCTCCCATCCTTTTGACCAAGTGAGGGCCTTATTTTAGGGCCAAGTCTTCAAGACTTGGCCATTTGCAAGGGTTTCCCTAAGAAAAATTCCCCTCCTCTCTCTCAAATTGATGAGCCCCGGTGAGATTTTGGAAAGGCTTCAAGAAGAAAAAATGTTGGAAAACTTGTAGAGAGTTCGAGTGGGAAATTTTAAAGTGAAGAAGATTTCAGAAAGAGGGCTTCTTGAGGTAAAACCTTCACCTTCTTGTGTTAATGAAGATTTCAAGTTATAGTAGTTAAGATATGAGCATGTGGTTGTTATATTAAAGTTTGAAAAGATTTGGATCTAGTAGTCTTGTGGAAAACCGAAAAGGGGCAGGTTAGCCACTCATGTTGTAATCAATTCGGTTGTTAGCTAAAAATCGTTGCATGCTACAAATAGGAGGGTATAAAATTGGTTATGATTTATATAACATGTTGGGATAACGAGTTGGGTTAAAAGGAAATTGAAAGGAAATTGATAATTGTTGTAATATTATAGCCGAAGGTGGCTTGGAATTAATTGGATTGATTTGTATTATTGTGGGGCAGAATTTTACGCGTCCTGTAAAGGAGTGTAATCCCCTTTTGGTTAGCTGAATTGTTGTGCCTTAAATGCGGCGTTTGGTTATTAAATTCGGACCTTGAAAAAGGTGAAATGTACGTAGAAACAAAGGAAGTCTTTATCGATTTTTCCGTAGAACAAGGGACTTTACATTAGAGTATTCTACGTTGAAGCTAGAAGCTAATAGACGTATTATGGTCATTATAGGTTGACAACTACGGACGGCATATTGGACTTGGCAAGTGGATTAAACATAAGAGGTATGTGGAAACTTTCTTATCTCTTGAGCATGAGTAGTTATAACTGTATGGTACGGTAGACGTACGTGATTTAAATAAGGTAAAGTCATTTGATATACTTGACTTGTTTTAAGATGCCTAGTCGGTTGAGCTAGAGAACTAACTCACTTGTCCTTGAGGAAAGGTTATAAGAATGGGTTATTCTAATGGGGTAGACAAGGACTTCTTGATGTGAAAAAAGTAGGGAACTATTATAAAGATAAGAACTTGTTGTCTAAGTTAAGAATTTTGTCTTCTAAAGTAAAGAGACTTGAAGTGTTTTGAAAGTTGTGTAACTTGATTTGAAGTACAAGTCTCTTGGTCATAAAGAGAACGAAGTTGTCTAAGACATAAGGAGTTATAACGGCTTTATGGGAGGCTAGTTATGACGGCCTTATGAAAGGATAAGATGGTCTTAGTTTCTAAAGCATAAAGTTAGTATAACGGCTTTATGGGAAGTTGGTTATAATAACTTTATGGAAGGTTAAAGAAATGGTTTTTCTCGAATAAGGTAAACCTAGATAAAAGAATGGAAGCTAAGAAAGACAATTTGATTTAAAGGCATCAATTGCTTAAAGTTTTAAATGAGGGTCACTTGATTTAGAAGCCGAAGCATATTTTCTAATAGTATAGTGACTTGTTTGGAATGTAGATAAGCCTTGATACTACGGGTGTTAGTATCTTGGGGTCTTATGTGGAAAAGGGATCTTGGAAAGAATAGAAATACATAGTACCTTGGGTTGAATTTTCCCCGGACTTGCTAAGTGGCATGGAAAGTGCCTTAAGGTCATAAAATGAGATCCATTTTTGTATGTAATGAAAGTCTAAAGAAGTTATGAGATTACTTGGACGTACCGACAGTGATGTGGGATTCCACGGGTATGCTTCCATTGTTTTATTGTGAACTTACTTGGACGTACCGACAGTGATGTGGGATTCCACGGGTATGCTTCCAGTGTCCTAGTATGAGTTTACCTGGACGTACCGGCAGTGATGTGGGATTCCACGGGTATGCTTCCATTGAGGTCGATCCTTGGACATGCTTACGATGAGGGATTCCGAGGCATGCACCTTGAACATGCTTACGATGAGGGATTTCGAGGCATGCAGTATGAGCTTACCTGGACGTACCGGCAGTGATGTGGGATTCCACGGGTATGCTTCCAGTGTGGTTGATCCTCGGACATGCTTACGATGAGGGATTCCGAGGCATGCGCCTTGGACATCCTTACGATGAGGGATTCCGAGGCATGCGACCAGGATGCGGGTTAAATTTCCGGATACGATTATTGCGCCATGGATTAGCTCCCCATGAAGTCATGTACCCGAGATGAGTGATTCCACGGGCATGAGATATATATAGTTATATATATGTGTACTATGTGTGTACGCCGACGGTGAGGAAGGATGCCACGGGCGCGTCACATGGTTGTATTTTACTCTTACGGTATCGCGTGTGAGAGATTCCAGGCAGAGGATATAGAGTTATGTGTTGTGTGTGTGTACGCCGACAGTGAGGTAGGGTGCCACGGGCGCGTCACATGGTTAGATTTTACACCTAGCGGTCGACAGTGATGGGGAATCCCACGGGCGCGTTTGGATATTTGAGGGCTGGTGTTCATAGCCCTGGTGTGACTATCGTTCATATGTTGAAACAGGCTGTACAAGGTAAAAATTGACTTTCATTACTTCCACTTGATGAGCCTGATATCGCATTAATTTGGGTTATCATATGTCTTCATGTATTTTTGACTATTATGATTTAAATTACAGATTTCGCTTTTCCATACTTGGTACATATTTTGTCTTGACCTCTGGGCCTGCGTTAATCATGCGCGAGTTGAGGTACATAACTGGCGATCCGCACTCTTAGGATCACTGTTCAGTCTTGAAAGCTCCATTTCTCCGGAGGCTTTGTCTTTGGTATGGTTCCCTGAAGTTGTTGACTTTTGTACATTCAGGGGTATGGCGGGGCCCTGTCCCGTCACAGTTGTTATGTAAACTCTTAGAGGTCTGTAGTCATATCTTGTGGGTCACTTTAAAAAAAAAAATTGAGGTAACTGCTTTTGGATCTGTTTATATCCAGGAAGGTAGACTTATCGGCTAACCTATTATTTTATTTCATTGTTAAGTTTATGTATGTTCCGCTGATTATCTCTGATGTATACCTGTAAGGGTGCCCAGGTAGGGCACGATCGCGAGCAGGGTGGTCGTGACAAAAGTGGTATCAGAGCCAGGTTGTCCTCGGAAAGTGTCTACAGACCGTGTCTAGTAGAGTCTTGATTATTGATGTGTTGTGCACCACATCTATAATTAGGAGGCTGCATGACATTTAGGATTTGTTTCCATTCTTCTCCCTCTGAGATCGTGCAGTAGAGATGTCCTACTAGGCTGGATCCTATCTGACCTGTTCTTATGTATCTGTTATGCCTCCACGGAGCGACGGGGCCCGAAGGGCAAAGCGGCGGCAAAGTTGTTAGTGGTACACGGAGGATTTCTAGAATCGAGCCAGACCGTACACGAGGTTATGGGGATCGGCGAGTTCGGCCACGCGGCGATTAGAGGCCGAAGGCGCGATAACACGCGAAGGTTCCGTGCACGAGTCTCGGTTCCACGGCCGGTGAGTATAGATATTACGGAGAGCAGATCCGGTTATTGACTAGCATTGTGGCGGCGTGTGAGAACTGTAGCTAACCACAGGCCGATAGTTTGAGGATCCGGGACTTTCTGAGTTGTAGTCCACCCGAATTCTATGGTTCAAGGTCCGAGGAGAACCCTCAGGAGTTCATTCGGCAGGTGCAGCGGACTATGCAGGTGCTTAGGGCCTCGGAGACGGAGTCCGTTGTGTTAGCGTCTTCTGGGTTCGCAATATTGCGTTGAACTGGTTTGAGTCGTGGGTGTTGTCTAGAGGTGTGGGTACTCCTCCAGCTGTTTGGGATGAGTTCACGGAAGCCTTACTCGATCACTTTTTGCCTCCTGAGACGAGGAGAGCCCGCCTGGATAGGTTCTTGGCATTAAGACAGAATGGGAGGACCATCAGAGAGTACAACACGAATTTGACTCATTGGCGGTATGCACCTACTATTGTGGCGGATATGGCGGACGAGTTCACCGTATGTGATGGGACTAGACCGATATATGGTTACCGCGTATGCAGGAGTAGCTCTTGACCAGGTATGGATATTGCCCGGCATGCGAGCTTATGCACGAGGATTGAGGATAGGAGAGAGAGCGATCAGATTGATCCGGCCAAAGGCGGGGCAGCGAGTTTGAGATAGTCTTCGAGGCGGGCGGCTCAAGCGAGCTAGGTCTACATTTCACCGACGCAGTGCTCCTTCCGGCCTGGCGGGTGGTTTGACCGCGAGGATATTGAGGCGGAGTCGTGGCTCTCGGGGCTGGTTGCGAATGCACGGGATAGTAGCTAGGGGAGGCCACCTTTGCCTCGGTGTAATTCTTGTGGTAGAGCTCATTTTGGGAATGTCGGACTAGTCGGCGATTTGTTATCTTTGCGGCAACAGAGCCATTTGGCAAGGCTGCCCAGCGAGGTGGCGGTGGGGTAACCGATCTATTGGGTCAGTTGCGGGTTCTTCGCCTTCAACGGCTAGGCAGGATGTTCATGCACCGATAGGCCGCGGCAGAGGTCGTGGTGGTAGTTCCCAGTTTTAGCGGTCCTTTTACCCGCCTATGCGATTTTAGGTATATTTTGATCCTTTAGAGACTAGTATGCATGATAAAGTTGTTATATGTTTAAGTGTCATGAACGGATTATATTGAGACTATGTATGTATGCTAGAAGTAGGTAGGAATGCGATAAGAGAAGCATTTTAGGCCTTGAATGGGAGTAAATAGCGTTGATGCGATATCTTAGGGTCATAAGTGGCATAATAAAGTTCCATTAATTGTAAGTGCGAGTATTAGATTGACTCCAAAAGAACATTCGGGGACGAATGTTTCTAAGGGGGAAAGAATGTTACACCCCGTAAATTCAAGAGGATAAGTTAAGAGCGTACGAAAGGAAAGAAGATTTGAATTTGGAGACTTAGGTTGGCAAAAGGTTGTGGGCAGACTTTCGATCAACTTTGGAGCGGTATATCTCCTAGTTCCGTAGGAGTTTTGAGGAGTTTTAAAAGACTAATATGAAGGTTGTTGAGTCTAGTTTCCAACGCAACAAACCACTCATCGATTGGACATCGGGGTGGGAAGTTACGGGCGTTAGAAGTTACGTGGGTGACGCAGGCGATTTCCCAGCGTCGCGGCGCGGCCGTCAGCGAACGGCGCCGATAATTCTGAAAGTCCTCTGAGGTTGAAGCGCCGCGGCGCTAAAGGCGGATTTTACGCGAGAAGAGGCGAAAAAGCAGGATATTTTGATAGAAGGCCTATGGGAGGGTGACAAGTGTCCCTCCCATCCTTTTGACCAAGTGAGGGCCTTATTTTAGGGCCAAGTCTTCAAGACTTGGCCATTTGCAAGGGTTTCCCTAAGAAAAATTCCCCTCCTCTCTCTCAAATTGATGAGCCCCGGTGAGATTTTGGAAAGGCTTCAAGAAGAAAAAATGTTGGAAAGCTTGTAGAGAGTTCGAGTGGGAAATTTTAAAGTGAAGAAGATTTCGGAAAGAGGGCTTCTTAAGGTAAAACCTTCACCTTCTTGTGTTAATGAAGATTTCAAGTTATAGTAGTTAAGATATGAGCATGTGGTTGTTATATTAAAGTTTGAAAAGATTTGGATCTAGTAGTCTTGTGGAAAACCGAAAAGGGGCATGTTAGCCACTCATATTGTAATCAATTCGGTTGTTAGCTAAAAATCGTTGCATGCTACAAATAGGAGGGTATAAAATTGGTTATGATTTATATAACATGTTGGGATAACGAGTTGGGTTAAAAGGAAATTGAAAGGAAATTGATAATTGTTGTAATATTATAGCCGAAGGTGGCTTGGAATTAATTGGATTGATTTGTATTATTGTGGGGCAGAATTTTACGCGTCCTGTAAAGGCGTGTAATCCCCTTTTGGTTAGCTGAATTGTTGTGCCTTAAATGCGGCGTTTGGTTATTAAATTCGGACCTTGAAAAAGGTGAAATGTACGTAGAAACAAAGGAAGTGTTGTCCAATTTTTTCCCGTAGAACAAGGGACTTTACATTAGAGTATTCTACGTTGAAGCTAGAAGCTAATAGACGTATTATGGTCATTATAGGTTGACAACTACGGACGGCATATTGGACTTGGCAAGTGGATTAAACATAAGAGGTATGTGGAAACTTTCTTATCTCTTGAGCATGAGTAGTTATAACTGTATGGTACGGTAGACGTACGTGATTTAAATAAGGTAAAGTCATTTGATATACTTGACTTGTTTTAAGATGCCTAGTCGGTTGAGCTAGAGAACTAACTCACTTGTCCTTGAGGAAAGGTTATAAGAATGGGTTATTCTAATGGGGTAGACAAGGACTTCTTGATGTGAAAAAAGTAGGGAACTATTATAAAGATAAGAACTTGTTGTCTAAGTTAAGAATTTTGTCTTCTAAAGTAAAGAGACTTGAAGTGTTTTGAAAGTTGTGTAACTTGATTTGAAGTACAAGTCTCTTGGTCATAAAGAGAACGAAGTTGTCTAAGACATAAGGAGTTATAACGGCTTTATGGGAGGCTAGTTATGACGGCCTTATGAAAGGATAAGATGGTCTTAGTTTCTAAAGCATAAAGTTAGTATAACGGCTTTATGGGAATTTAATTATAATAACTTTATGGAAGGTTAAAGAAATGGTTTTTCTCGAATAAGGTAAACCTAGATAAAAGAATGGAAGCTAAGAAAGGCAATTTGACTTAAAGGCATCAATTGCTTAAAGTTTTAAATGAGGGTCACTTGATTTAGAAGCCGAAGCATATTTTCTAATAGTATAGTGACTTGTTTGGAATGTAGATAAGCTTTGATACTACGGGTGTTAGTATCTTGGGGTCTTATGTGGAAAAGGGATCTTGGAAAGAATAGAAATACATAGTACCTTGGGTTGAATTTTCCCCGGACTTGCTAAGTGGCATGGAAAGTGCCTTAAGGTCATAAAATGAGATCCATTTTTGTATGTAATGAAAGTCTAAAGAAGTTATGAGATTACTTGGACGTACCGACAGTGATGTGGGATTCCACGGGTATGCTTCCATTGTTTTATTGTGAACTTACTTGGACGTACCGACAGTGATGTGGGATTCCACGGGTATACTTTCAGTGTCCTAGTATGAGTTTACTGGGCGTCTGGCGGTGATGTGGGATTCGCGGGTATGCTTCCATCGAGGTCGATCCTTGGACATGCTTACGATGAGGATTAGAGGCACGCACCGAACACGCTTACGATGAGGATTTGAGGCATGCGGTATGAGCTTACAGGCGTCTGGCGGTGATGTGGGATTCCACGGGTATGCTTCCAGTGTGGTTGATCCTCGGACATGCTTACGATGAGGATTAGAGGCATGCGCCTGACATCCTTACGATGAGGGATTCCGAGGCATGCGACCAGGATGCGGGTTAAATTTCCGGATACGATTATTGCGCCATGGATTAGCTCCCCATGAAGTCATGTACCCGAGATGAGTGATTCCACGGGCATGAGATATATATAGTTATATATATGTGTACTATGTGTGTACGCCGACGGTGAGGAAGGATGCCACGGGCGCGTCACATGGTTGTATTTTACTCTTACAGTGTCAGCGATGTGAGATTCCACGAGAGGATATAGAGTTATGTGTTGTGTGTGTATGCAGCGACGGTGAGGTAGGGTGCACGCGCGTCACGGTTAGATTTTACACCTAGCGGTCGGCGGTGATGGGAATCCAGCGAGCGCGTTTGGATATTTGGTAGTGTTCATAGCCCGCAGTGTGACTATCGTTCATATGTCAAACAGTGTCTAAGGTAAAATTGACTTTCATTACTTCCACTTGATAAGGCACGATTATCGTTAATTTGGGTTATCATATGTCTTCACCGTATTTTTGACTATTATGATTTAAATTACAGTACTTTCAGTTTTCCATACTTGGTACATATTTTGTACTGACCTCCTTCGGGGGGCTGCGTTCATGCCGCAGGTTGAGGTACATAGCTTGCTGATCCGCACTCTTAGGATCACTGTTCAGGTCTTGGAAAGCTCCATTTCTCCGGAGGCTTTGTCTTTGGTATGGTTCCCTGAAGTTGTTGACTTTTGTACATTCAGGGGTATGGCGGGGCCTTGTCCCGTCACAGTTGTTATGTAAACTCTTAGAGGTCTGTAGTCATATCTTGTGGGTCACTTTAAAAAAAAAATTAAGGTAACTGCTTTTGGATCTGTTTATATCCAGGAAGGTAGCCTTATCGGCTAACCTATTATTTTATTTCATTGTTAAGTTTATGTATGTTCCGCTGATTATCTCTGATGTATACCTGTAAGGGTGCCCAGGTAGGGCACCAGTCGCGGGCCCGGGGTCGGGTCGTGACAGGGGCGAGACCCAAGTATACTGGATTGCTGATGTTGCCCATACGCTGGTCTGGAACCTGGAGTCTAGCCTGGGTAGAAGTTGGGCCACGGTGCTTGCACTAGCCGTCTTGATGTGCCACTGTATGTTTGTCGAGCCGCGACACTATAAAGGCTGCCAGTGGTCTTTATCTTCTTAATTTGTGGCGTCTTGTGTGGTACCCATGCACTTGTCGGGGCTCTCCTATGGGCCCAGAACTGCTGCTGCTGCTAACGGTTGCCCCCGTTATTGCCGCCGCGATTCTTGCCATTATTCTTCTGATTTTGGCCCTTCTTACCACCCCCGTTGTTGTGATTTTGGGTCACGTTGGTTGGATTGGTAGGGGAGAAATTGGAAGTATTCATCATGGCGACGAGATTTGCTCCGATCGATGCTCTTTTAGCCAAATCTGCTTCTTCCAAAGTGAGCATGGATAGGGCTTGATAGAACACCGGAAGGGGGTTACTTTGACGAATTACCGAAGCAACCCCTATATAGACCGACAACTATCTAAAGAACCAGACGACTATCAGAAACAGAAGAACCCACGTTGCGAAGTTGGTCTGCCAAGTCCTTGAAACATTTGCAATAAGAAGAAACGTATGTCTTGGAAGACGGGTCGAAATTAGATATGGATAGAAGATTCATCTACGCTGGCAAAAGGGCTGTCATAAAGAGTCCAATCCTGAGGAGGAAACGTTTGGAAAATTCACCATAGAAACTTGAGAAAATTCCCGCTCAAGGATAACAATACGAGAATTACTGTTATCTTGGAAGATGTCACACAATCGATTCCACACCGCCATAATCGTCTGTAAAAGATCCAAGGAGATAGTGACATAAATCCATTGAAGAACCTTGACATCAAGCATGACCCATAATTCTGGATCTGCTTCTTTAGTGGGTACAACCGTCTAGAAATCGTATCACCCTCCTTTGGAGGAGTTGGAGGAATGATGTGGTGGAAGACTTTATGTGTCAAAGCATGAATCTTAAATAATGCCGCCCACGTCCCATATTGGACGTTTTCTAGATCAAGAACGATAGGAAGGACGCTCTTGATGTTAGAAACTGTGAGGGCATGATGAAAATTGTTCTTATCAGTCATAGGGAATAGAATAACAAAATTCGGAGAAGGGAATTTTTGGAGAAGTAAGAGGAGACCCGAGAAGTATCTCGGAATTTGGAGGGAGGTTTCACGGAATTTAGGAGAAAAAAAGTGGAACGGAAGCAATGTAAAAATAACCTAGACTTTTGATACCATGAAAAAAATAATCCCCTGATTATTCTTATTAATGAAAGACATATATATACAAGTTACAAGGAAGATCCTCTTCTTATTCTACCTAGAAATCCCTATTCTATAAGAATATTAACTTTATAATTATGGTAATATTACACTACTAATTAAGGTACAAACCTAAATATAATATTCATTAAATATACAAAGGAAATGAAAGGGGTCCTACACGATGGACTTCGGCTGGGCTGAGAACTGGGCTGACCCATATACACTTTAACATCTACATTCCTCAGTACACATATCAATTTCTTTCCATTCGAGTTAATGTAACGCTTATCCAAATAAAGCTGATCTTCACTTTTATTTGAATTTAGGATCAATTTCACTCGAAAAAGTCACATAAATAAAGTTAGCAAAAACTATCACATGTATAGAATACATCGTAAATTTTTCTTTAACAATCACTCGAAAACAGAATCACAGTAAAAGTCAATTTCTGTAACTTCAACAGAAAATACGTTATTATACCGAAAATTCAATACACTTAATATATTGTTTGGTTTGTAATTTAGAAATCCGCATAATGCGTATATATATAAATAATAATGAAATTTATATATTATTTTATACAAGATAGAAGATTAAATAACTAAAACCTATATAAAATAATACATAAATTTTCTTACTATACCTGCATAACTCTAATTCAACCAAAACAGCCTTTTAAGGTTAATTTTTTAAATTTGGATAAATATAATTTTCTACATTATCTAAGGGATAACTCGCACAAATGACCCATCTTGGGTGGTCTTTAACCCCCCCCCCCCTCAAATTGCAGATCTAAATTTTTTTGTATACTTTAAGTAATAAAAAATGATTGAAAATGCTCAGACATCCAAAAAAAAAAGTATCATTTTCTATGATCTAATCTTACAAGACAGTGTCTATTGCCATATAATTTCACTCATACAAAATTTATATCTGAAAATGTAAAACTTTTATGTAACTTTGTCCATTTAAAATTTTTGGATTTGTAATTTAGCGAATAAGAATAATTTAACCTATAAATTTTTATTAAATGAAAAGTAAGTGAAATTAGGGCTGCACAAAATTCGGTCCGGTCTTCGGTCCTAATTTTTTGAAAATTCGATTCTCGGTCTGATTCGATCCAGTTTTACCACAAAATTCGGTCCGGATCGAAAAAAAAGACTGGACCGACCCTGTTCAGATCGGATCGAACCGGACCAATTCTTCAGTTCTAATTTTCTGAAAATTCAGTTCTCGGTCCGGTCCGATCCAGTTTTACCCTATTGTGGAGCCTTAAGTGGAACCCCCGTAAAACCCGGCCTAAACTAAAAGATTCATTTTAAACCCCTTTGTGACTCTTTGTTTCTCTTCCATCCAAAGCCAAGAATTTCCACTACACACTTTACCCATCAAAAACCATTCTCTACAAATAGTTGTTATCATCCTTTTTTCTTCTAACCTTAAATTAAAAACAATGAAGGTTCATCCAATAGTACCAAGAAAACGCAACATCACATTACGATACGACATCGTTTCATCTCTCTCTCAATCCAGTCAAAAAAAGCTCCATCGACTCCCACATATCTTCGCGAAGGTTCTAGAACTTCCATTTAATTCCGATGCCGATGTTTCTATCGAAGAAACCTCAGATTCATTTCGTTTTATTATCCTAACAGATGATGCTGGTGATAATATTAGGGCTCATACAATTGAGATCTATCCAGGCGTTACTAAGATTGTAATTCGAGGTGATAACGTAATGGAATCGTCTTTGGATGAATTTGAACTTGATTTCTGGCGATGTCGTCTTCCGCCGTCAACACTGCCGGAATTGGCTACCGCCGATTTTGCTGACGGTGAATTGGTGGTCACGGTTCCCAAGGACGATGTTGAGGATGATATTTTTGTACAATAAATGTTTTATTTTTTTCATTTTCAGGGTTATGTCCCAAATTGTGGCTAGTTTTGTTAAAAAGGTATATATCTTTAACTATCTACTTATGTTTTAAATAAAATAGGCACTTGGATGCTAATTTTGTTCATGGTTGCTATACTCATTTCTTTAGTACTTTTACGGGCCGTTTGGTACGCGGAATAAGGTGGATGTATCACGATTAAGTTTGAGATTAATTTTATATTATGTTTGTTAAAAGGTATAAATTTGTTCGGATATCTCACCTTATACCATCAAACTTGAGATTATTTTATCCACCTTCCAGATGGGATAAATTAGTGCTAGGAATCCCATGATTATAATTCTGGGATAATTTAGTCACGTACACTACTCTCTTTGTTCCAATTTATGTGATGGTATTTGATTGAACACGAAGTTTAATAAAGAAAGTAAAACTTTTGAAACTTGTGGTCTAAAATGAGGCATACTATATCGTTATGGTAGAATGAGTATTTTAAAGTAATATTGTTACTAAATATAGAAATATAGTTTTCTTTTTGGGACTGAGTGGAAAGAAAAGAGTGTCGTATAAATTGAGACAAATGGAGTACTATTTTAGAACTGCTAATGTGGTATGGAATTTATAATAGGCTGAATGGAAAAGAAGAAAAAGAGCAAGATTTTCCTTAAAAATTAATGGCCATGAGTAGTTAAAGTCTTGTTATACTTGTATTTTAGCAATTTGCCAGTCACATTTGCTTCTGAGTTGCTCACTTGGTTGTGTTTATAAGCATAAAGGTTTGTGATGGTCAAAGGACGATTCTTTTTTTGTCCCCCTCCTTTTTGTTAGGTTCATATCCCTCTCTGAAACAACCGCTCTACTTACTAAGGTAAAGGTAAGGTCGGTGTACAATCTACCCTTCCAGACTCCACGGTGTGGGATTTCACTGGGCATGTGGTTGTTGTTTGTTAGGTTCATATCTGTGATTTTACTAATTTTATGATATATTATTTTCTTTGTATTGAAAATTTGATTTATGTTTATCTGATTTTGTTTGGTTTCCATCTATATCAAATTGCTTTTACCATTTAAAGAATATACAATGGTGGTGCCATTGAGTTGATTTTCCCTATTCTTTTATTTCGTTTCACGGAGATTCGTGATGGTGAACAAGGATGGCTCCTAGTGTCTAAGAAAGAATTGATTATATGTAACAGTTGATATTGGTAATTCTACCATCATCTGTTGCAAACGATACATTGAATGAACTGTAGGACGATTATCATCATTATTTGGGGGCTGTTAATGGGTTAACTATGTGCAGTCCTGTCCTATGTAAATGGTACTAACTCTTTTCATAATGTCATTATTTTCTCACACACTCCAATTGCCAACAGATAAATCCCTGTTGATTTGTGGCTTGTTCTTATCTAGTTCCAATTCTCTACGCCTGTCCGGTAATGTTCCATCAATGCTTTCTTGGTTCCATCCTTTCAATAATTTAACTTCCTCTGATTTTGTTTCTCTGTCATTGCGCTGTGCAAATGTCATTGTACTCTATTTGCTTGGTGGATGCTGCTCTTCTGAACTCAGTACCTAAGTGTGGAATTCTGTTGCAGTTACTATAACATATTCTAGATTTAATCTGCTTTGAATATAAAATGGAATTAATCAGATTATTTAAAGGCTTAAGAGCTAAGTGAATCTGAAAAGGATCTGAAGAAGATTTCATAGAGAAATATCCATAGTTGGATCTTGTGACGTTTGAGTTTACTATTATGTACTTCCACTTGCATTTTGATAGAATGCAGATCAATTTTTTTAATATCGTCATGTTATGGTGATAAGGGAGCAGATTCTACCATTTTACTCTGTTTCTGGCTGGCCTAAACAATTTAGAGCAGACTGATGGTGTAATAATCTATATGTGGCTTCTATATTCCCATGGCTATGTGATCTGTGAACTTTTACCAACTGGCCTGGTCTGTAGAGGTGTCTAATGTTTTAATCATCTTGTAGCAGAAGAGGGCTTTTGTTGTTGTTTGCTTTGCAGCTGGGAATCTGTCTTTTTGCTCAGAGTTTAAAGAGGTTCTGGAGCTGCCAATATGTGGTCATGATAACGCTGAGACTTATTACAATCGGATCCCTATAATAGACCTTACAAAAGTTATACATTTAGTGGTCATTTTCGTTCCCAACCATGAGGTGTAGACGTGTAGTGTTGTTTTCAGTCCCAACTATGTTTTTATGCTCCTTAAGTTACAGTTCTTTGACCCAAGCCTATGCGGAAGCTTTGATATGGATCGTTCAGTAGCTTTTGCATTCCTTAACTTTAGGATGTTCAGCAGACGTCTATTATTGCAGTGTGGGACTATGTCTAGTTGCATTATCATCCAGGGTAGTCCCGGAAGATGTGTTACGTCTCTTTTCTTTTGGTTTCTGGTAGATTGTTCGCTTAAAGAACAATTGGGTCACATTGACGAAACCCTAATATCAGAAGTTAAGCAAAATACTTGTTTTTCTTTCCCAGATGTTGTCACAATCCTGATTATGTTCTTTTCCATTGATTTTTGAATCAGAAGCTGGTCAAGTGGCTGTTTGCTGGTTATTTCTACAATTTTAGTAAATGGTACTACTAGTATAATTCTGGTGATGAGTTAAGTAGGGTCTTCCAAATGTTAGCTTCACTCTCTCCCTTGTCTCAGTAACACAAATATATGCAATTTCGTCCCCGGGTCATAGCTGGATGGGTAAAGGAGGTGAACTTTAAATTAGGCCTTCATCGTGTGTTCGAATCCTGATGGGAGCACTTTGCTCTCTTCTGAGCTAGGACCTTGCAGGTGATATTAATTGTTTTATTCTCAATATTGGTAGTAGTATTGAGAGACCGGTATTAGTATTACTATCTTCTGAGAAGCTGGATATCAAAAAAAAAAATGCAATGACACATCCTAGTCTAGGTTGATGTGAAAGTTGAGGCTCCACACTCCACATTGATACGACCATATCATGTCAAGAAAAGGATGGATCTGAAAGCTTTAACTTTTATCTTGAGTATGACGAATTTTCATCACTGTATTTTTGCAGCCAAATAACCTCTCCTGAAATTACACTAAAGTAGAACTATTCGCCAACTCTTTATTTGCAAGCGGGACAGGAATAGATTCTGCTTGGGCTGGCTTTCCTATACTCTACTAAGACTGTCACTCTCGAGGCAAATTTTAGTGGTAAAGGTATCTCCACTTTTACAAAGAAAAAGTAAAGAGAGATTTTTTTTTTTTTTTTTGGTGAAACGGTAAAAATATATAAAGGACGAACACCAACCGAAGGCGAACCCACGGACCAAATTATGAATAGCGTTAGGAATATTGTGCATATCCCACAGATCGGGAAGTCACAACATTCATTAACGCCATGCATAAAATTCACGCATATCCCACAGGCCGGGAAGTCTAGAGTGCCAATATAGGCAGTATGATGCTAGGAATCAAAATGCACAGCCCACAGACCGGGTGGTCATTTGATTCTTTCGCGTCATATCCAAAACTCAAGCAAGCCCCACAGGTCGGGGAGTCAAGAGGGCCTATAAAGGTAGCCCCTGTCAATCCCTTATGTCAGCCGAGGCGATCATAAAGTTGCAGCCGCAGCCTCAGTAAACCCTCATCATGGTAAACCCAATGGGACAAACCCACGATGAGGGAAGAGCGCCTAGCGTTAATGCTGCTAATGAGGATTATTTCCAAGGGCCAAATGTTCAAAACAGGAAGTAAAATGCGGAAATAAAGAGAACAAAACAGAATAGACATTAGTCTTGATTTTGAAGACTAGAGCCTCCTTATCGAGTTTTGCCCCATCGAACACAACCTTGTTGCGCGCAATCCAGATGTTGTAAACCGTAGTTGCAAGTGCCACCCTTTTAGCCTTGGCCTGCCAACCTGTACCGTGCCCCTCCTTTCTTATGTACTTCAACGCACTATCGATAGTGCTCATCTCCCTAGTGATACTAAGCCACTGCTTGATGCGCCGCCATATGTAGGACGAAATGGTGCAACTGAAGAAAAGATGAGTGTGGGACTCATCCTGCGCTAAACAAAGTCCACACTCCCGAGGGGAATCAAAGTACGCGGTCCTGTCCTTTGTACGAAGTCTCTTAATGGCGCACATTCAAAGAATGAAGGAATGCTTTGGCAAGATGCAAGGATTCCAAATATCACGGTGCCAAGTGATCGTATTACCATGAGGCCTGAAGAAGTCATATGCAGCAAGAATACCGCCCGAACCAGACGTTGTCATGTGCCATGAGGAGATGGTTTCACTGGCGGATGCCCGAGAACCAACACGACTAACAATCTGGTCCCGAATCATAATCAGACGCTTAATGAGAGCAGAGTCTCCTTTTTTTGCATCCCAGGACCAAAAATCACAATTAAGGAGGTATCTGTGGTGAATCCAGCGGACCCAAAGGGAGTCCTTTTTCCGATCAATATCCCAGAGGCATTTGGTGAGTACTGAAAGATTCCAGGCACGTAGATCACTTAAGCCGAGCCCCCCTTCTGATTTGGGCTTGCATCAGGACTTCCAAGAGATAGGGGGTGGTCTGAACGCCAAAGGAAAGCCCTACAAAGACGAATAATTTTATCACAGACGGTTGCTGGAACGGGCATGATAGAAAGCCAAAAACAATCTATTCCCTGTATGACTGATTTGATGAGTTCTAATATGCCCGCATAAGAGAGAGTGGCTTTATTCCACGTGCTGATATAGCTTGTTGTAGTAAAGGAACTCTAGGAATTGCATGTTTGGTGTTATACTCTTGATTGGTCATTTTCTATTGCAATGGAATAGGACTATGAAGATTATAAGTAGTTAGGCAAAAGCAATATACACTCAAACCTCTCTACAATGGTAGCGTTTGTTCGAAAATTTTCTGGTGTTATATATGTATACTGACATTCGATGTTTAGATTTCTACGCAAATAATTATTGTTCTGTACTTTTATGCTATAACGAAAATAATATATTTGTTAATTTTAAAATCTCAATTGATTTTCATATCTATTAATTAAAAATTAATGGAAACAACCGCTCTACATGTCAAGGTAGAGGTAAGGTCTGCGTACACTCTACCCTCCTCATACCCACGTTGTGGAATTTCACTGGGTATGTTGTAATTAAAAATTAAAAAGACTAATAAATTACAAATAAATCCATGACTAGGTGTATCATACCGATAAATAATTGAAATTTAAGGATTATATGCATTTAAAATTAATTGAGAATTTCAATATAATTTCAAGTTTGACGTAAGAATTCTACAATGAGAGTCTATCTCTTGACCCGAACATCTTAGCCCCTGTAAGCTTTGCGCAAAAGGAGGTTTTTCAATGCGAGATCTAAAAACATATCTCTCTGTGCCTGGCTTGTAGATCTTTGGCGAATCAACAGCCTTATGTGTGTGCTTTTTTTTGTTATACTAGCGGCGACAGATCTATTAGTAAACAGGAGCCGCTGGCTCCGCGCCTCTCACATTCGTTCGAGTTGCTTTCAGCTCCTTTCTCTGTGGTCAAGTGGCTTCGCTCCTCTCTTTCCTTATAGTCTTAAGAGTTGCCTTTATAATACGATTCATAAGTGGAATAGTGAAACTAATAGAATCGTTCAATTCGAACTGCTACGCAACGAATAGTATTTGCGCGGGTTGGGCATTGACTAATCTATTGATTCAACACATCTTGACCCGCTCAACTTCAGTCCAAACGGCTCATCTGTCACCCCTAGGCGTAGCAGCATCTATGACCACCGCAGGCTAATCTGAACAAATTCTAAATTAAAGTCCTAAATTAATGTGTTTGTTTGGGTTTATGTTTTTTGTTCCTAAGTAGTGTAGTGTATATATAGAACACAAAGCTGAACGAAATGAAAATTTTCCTTCTTATTGGCCTCCCAGGTTTGTAGTGTTATATACATTGTGGTTGTGATCTTCTTCAAGCGTATCTTTTTGTGGAGCTGATGAATGTTGTTGTTGCGGAATTTTGTGTTAATAAGTCTCTTTGGTTTATTACAGCTAAATCATGTTTTATTGTTCTTGTTTTTTTCTTATTGAGAATACTTAGGTCAGTAGTCAACTTTAGTCCTCTTTTGTGGTTAACGATTCTCTCTTGCGAGTAAGTTGTATTCAAATATTCAATTGAAAGCAAAATTCTTAAACTTTTCCCTTTGATTTAGCTCAAAATCAGGGCTATGGGCGGATCCTGTTTCTAAATTTAAGCTCACTGTCCACATGCACACTTTCTTCCAGATTTGATTTGCTATGTTTGTAAATAAGGAAAAATAACTATATGTTTAATAATATTGTGTCTTGTTTGGTTATGATTTTTTTTAAACCTGAATTGCCAAACAGAATCAATAAGAGAAATTTGGGCTATTTTTAGCATTTTAGTGGACCGCTATACTTATATATCCAATCTTCTATATAATAAGCCCAGTTTGGTAAGCTGGAAATTGTTAAACATGTTATAATTAAGTGATGAAATTATCATGTGTGTTGAGGAAACAATTATGCTTTATGTCAATTTAGGAAATACTTTGTTTATAAGTGCTCGAATAAAATGGAAAGCATCTTTATTCACTGTGGTCCAGAAAACCAGTACACCTTATATTAAGTTGTGTAGCCTGTAGGTAAGTATCACCGCGAGTACTATCTACAATCGGACTGATAATGAGTTGGACCTCTCAAATGTTTTGGGCTCCCAATGTCCACATTTCGACCCGACAGCCATATAAATATGGGACCCGGCTCTCTGTTCAAAGTGCAGTGAACAAAACAATTAAAACATGTAGGGTGTGTTTCGTATCACAGAAAATATTTTTGAATTTGAAGTACAACTTCTAGTAACAGGGGTAAGCTACGGTGGTGGGTAGGGTGGGTATGGTGGTGTGGGGCTGGGGTAGGTGGTGGGGTGAGTGGACAGCAGGGGGTAGGGGTATTTTTTTATTAAATGCAGAAAATATTTTTGGTAAATTTTTAAGAAAAACATTTTTCAAGATATTTAGATAACCAAACATGAAAAATAGAAAAATATATACCAAACACACCCGTAATCTTTTCTACAGCAAATTAAATCTCCAAAATTGTTGTCTCTCACCCAATAATGTTGAATGTGATGTACTTGTTCCGTGCAATGTCACGACAACATCATGGAACTTGTGAGGAAATCCGTTCATCACTAGTATTAATTAATTTAATACGACAATTATGCAAGCTTGTGTGCTGGAATCAGCATTATGTTATCCTTCTTACACTAAATTAATATTGAAGGGAATAACTAATAATGCAGCTAGTCGAGTCAGTTAACACTCAACAGCAAGACTCACCAACGTGATGCGGATCCTTAATTCTTAATTAAATTGTAGTTACTGTTATTTATTCTTTAATTTAAATGAATGATTATAGTTATATTTTTTCATTGCATCTTCTCTCTCTCCTTAACATGGTTATGTTCTATTGATTGGAGTTTAAGCGATTTAAATGGATAATTTCTTTACTCATTCATTCCAAAATTATCACATCTTTTATATTTAGAAATAATTTAACTTTATATTTTTTATTTTACCATTAGTAACATCAATCATATTTTTTAACCCGACCGTCTCTCTCAAGCAAGGGGCAATACTATACTATTTTAGTGAGCTATCACGATCAATTCTCTCTTGCATGTCATAAGTTGTTTTCAAAGACTCTCTTCTTTTGTTGAATGATAAATATATTTTGTTCCACATGGAGGAAGCTACCAACACGTCAATAATCTTTGAGATGGTAGAAAAAAATTGTATAGGTAGGGGAATAAAAATATATTTCTTTTAAAAAAAATTATTTATACCGTTATCTCTCTTGTAAACATGTATATTATAAAAACAATTCTATCCCTACTCATAATTAGAATATTTTCATATATTATGTAAATATAATTATGGTAAGACTATGATTCCTCTTTTGTATAGGCTTAAGATTCCTATTGTATAAGGGATGAATATTGTACTCTATATATACTTTGATATTAATGGAAAGACTCCCTAAGTGAGATTAATATCATTTTACATAGTATCAAGAGCCTCACACAAAAACCCTAGAATTTCTTTCTAAGAGTATGAACCCACATAAGCTACCACCCTTGAGTTATGGAACCGCTTGGAGGAAATCTTTCGAGATAACAAGCACACTCGTGCGGTGTATTTGGAGGAATAGTTTAACAATATACGCCTTGAAAATTTCACCAACATGACTGAGTACTGCAGACAGTTGAAACTCCTGGCTGATCAACTCTCCAACGTTGATACGCCTGATTAGAGGGGGTGAATTTGATCCATTGTATGTGGCTTTTTCGCTATAAATTCAGATACAGTGGAGATCTAGAGAGATATAAGGCTCGACTTGTGGCTAATGGCACAAACCAGCATGAGGACATTGATTGTGGTGAGATATTCAGCCCGGTTGTCAAACCGGCTACCATTTGCACAGTTCTGAGCATAGCCATAACACTGGTCGATACATCAACTTGATGTGAAAATTCATTTTTACATGGGGACCTGAAAGAGACAGTCTACATGCATCAGCCGCCTAGGTTCGCCCATCCAACAATCCTTCACTATGTGTCTCATCTCCGTAAGTCACTAGATGGCTTGAAATAGGCCCACGTACGTGGTATGATCGTTTTGTCATGTATATTGTGCATATTGGATTTGTATGTAGCATGAGTGATACATCACTTTTCATTTTTCATCGAGGTAGTAGCATTGCTTACTTACTACTATATGTGGATGATATTGTCCTTACTGCCTCATCTGATGGGTTGAAAAATGAGATTATTGATTTACTTAAGACCGAATTTGCAATGACTGATTTGGGCAAGTTGAGTTACTTCATGGGGATATCAGTGACCCGGTCTACCAATCACATATTTTTGAGTCAGCGTAAGTATGCAGAGAAGATTGTGTACAGGGCTAAGATGGCAAATTGCAAAATTATGCCCACTCCGGTTGATTCAAAATCCAAGCTCAGTGTTATACCCCGTAGTTCTGGCCACACGTGTGAGAGTGTGCGAAAGGGGGTAAGACTTAAAATTTTCGAAAGAAAGGTTGACGAATTGTTCGGACGGGTTTTAGTCAACTTTGAGTCGGGTTATGACCTGGTACATTGAGAATTCTTAAGTGGTTTAAAGGCCTAGCGCGTAGTTCGTTGAGTCTAGTTTCCAACGCAACCAACCGTTCGTCGATAGGACATCGGAGTAGGAAGTTATGGGAGTTACAAGTTCGGTCGTGATCGGACAGTAAATGTGCCGGACAAAGCGGCAGTCGCGGCGCGGATATCTTGGTCGCTGAAGTTATAGAGTCGCGCGGGAAGCGAGCATGGCCGGAAGTTCAAAGACCGCAAAGTTTCAGTGGCCATGGCCTGGCGTGCATGGCCGCGAACAGCAGCAGGCGAGAATCGAGGAAAAATCAGATTTCTCTTTTAAAAGACCTTGGGAGGGTGACAAGTGTCCCCATCTTTCCATCCATCTCTCTCGCTCTAAGCTTAAGCTCCCACTTATATCTTAAATTCCAAGAGGAATACAAGCCTAAGGAAAAATCGAAAAGTTAAGAATGAAGAAGGAAGATTGTGGCTAGCTTGTAGGAATCATTGTGGCGGTGTTCTTGGAAATGAGGCTAGCAAAGTTGTTGGAATAGTTTTGGCTAAAGCTCCAAAGGTAACATTTCTTCTCTTGTAGCTAGTATTAATGTTGCATGTGAAGAAGAAGGGATTTGTAGTAGTAAATAATGCACTTAGAGTCATTGCATGTGAGAAATATGGTTTGAATGTGAAGGAATTGGTTAAGAAGATATTATGAGCATGTTGTAGCCTAAAAACTACCTTAGAATTGTTAAGTGAATTGTTGTACCTTATGAGGCAGAATTTTACACACCCAAGTTTAGGTGTGTAATCCCCTTTGAAATGTTTGGATTGTTGAGCCTTAAATATGGTGTTTGGATGTTGAATTCGGCCTTGAGAAAGGTGGCAAAGTATGTAGAAACAAAGGAAATGCTGCCTAATTTTCCATAGAATTTAGTGGCTTTGAACTTAGATTATTTCTACTTTGAAATTAGAGGTTAATAAACGTATCATGGTTATTATAGGTTGACATATTACTTGCGGTAGTTTGGGCTTAGCAAGTGGATTGACCGAAGAGGTATGTGGAGCTTTCATATCTCTTGAGCATGAATAGTTGTAACTATGTAGTACGGTAGACGTACAAGATTTGGTATTCTTACTTGTTTTAAGTATATAAAGACTTGTTTCGTTTTAAGAATGTATAAGTCCCTTGGTTAGGGGAAAAGTATAATTTTACTAAAGTGTAGGGTTAATATAACAACTTTATGGGAATTTGGTTTATTAGCTTTATAAAAGGTTAATAAGAAGAGGTTTACTTTAAGTAAGACAAGTAAGGACAAATGATTTGATTTATGAAAGACAAATTGATTTTTAGGCATCAATTGCCCAAAGGTTTTATGTATGAAAAAGAGTCACTTTTAAAAGAGTTGAAGTATGTAGTACTTGGGTTAAATTTCCGGTTTTCTTTTATTAAAGATATGACTAAGTGCCTTAAGTAAACTAAAATGAGAGGGTATATGAACAAGACTAATAAGAAGTTATAAGTTTTCTTAACTTATTTATGATTATGATATGATGACAGTTTGAGCTAGGGTAAGAGTATATCTGAGGGGCAAGCCCCAAGATCGTTATACCACCTTCTCCAGGGTAAGAGTATGAATGAGGGGCAAGCCCCAAGATCGCCATACCACCTCCTCCAGTGTAAGAGTATATCTGAGGGGTAAATCCCCAAGATCGTTATACCATCTGCTTCAGTGTAAGAGTATATCTGAGGGGTAAGTCCCCAAGATCGTTATACCATCCGCCTGGTAAGAGTATATCGAGGGTAAGTCCCAGATCGTTATACCACATTAGGTGGATTTGCTACCCACGATGCGAGGAATACCTCACGCGAGTCCTTATGGGCTTATGCGGGTGAAATAGTCTCATGCGGCGGTAGTCTGACTATGCAGGAATACCTCATGCGGGTCCACGGGACTATGCGGGTGAAATAGTCGAGGAGTAGGGTGCTATTGATACTACAGGGCGAGGTACCTGTTTTGATCATGAGACCCCTATTTTATGCAAAGATTATATATATACTTGTCCTCATTGTTAGTAAGGCACGATAAAGGTGTTTTGATTGTCTTCCATGACTCAGCGTACTTTTAGACTTATGATATCATTATTACAGTATTTTCGACTTTACATACTTGGTACATATTGTGTGCGACCCCTTCCCGGGTGCGTTAAATCTGCGCGGTAAGGGTAAGCAGGTGGTGGATCCTCGTTCTTAGGATCACTGTTCCGGTGTCAGTAGCTCCATTCCTCCGGAAGCTTGTTTTGTTGGTACGGTTTTTCCCTGATGTTATAGACATTGTGTATATTCAGGGGTATGGCGGGGCCCTGTCCCGCCACGATTGTTATCCTTAGAGTGCGTGGTCACGTATGTGTTGTAAGAACAAGTTGTACTACTATACTTTTGATTAGTATGTCTTTATGGAAAGCGACCTTATCGGTGACGATGATGTTACCTTTTATAAGTTATGTGTTATGTATGTTCATTGTTATTCTCGGCGTATACGGCGGTACCGGTAGGGTACTAGTCGTGGCCCCGGGGTCGGGTCGTGACACTCAGTGCTATAGATGGTGCTCCTGTCTCCGATCCTACTCTTTATCGGAGCCTTGAAGTTTCACTTCAGTATATCACATTTACCAGGTCAGATATTGCTTATGTTGTTCAACAGGTATGTCTTTTTATGCATGCCCCAATGGAATCTCATTTCACTGTTCTTAAGCGTATCATCTGATACATTAAGGACACATTTGATTATGGTTTGCACCTATACCTCTCTGCACCAAACAGTTGCTCTCTTATACGGATGCAAATTGGGCAGGGTGTCCTGATGCTCCACCTCCGACTATTGTGTTATTTTAGGGGATAATCTGATTTCATGGTCTGCCAAGTGACAGGCCAACCTAATCCCATTCTAGTATCGAGGTAGAGTACAGAGGCGTTGCAAATGTGGTAGCTGAGATTTGTTGGCTCATAAATTTATTGTTAGAGCTCCAGTGTCTTTTGCGTCAGGCATCTATTGTGTACTGTGATAACATATCTGCGATTTATCTTTCTCATAACCCGGTTCAACATCAGCGAACCAAGTGATGCACGTAATATGCACACACTTTTAAACGCAAGTGCACGTTATCGTATCAAGTAGTATAGTGATAAGACTGAATATCGTCCTCTGGGATTAGGGTTCAAGTACCAACTATCTATTTTCTAGTATCTATTTGGCGAATTGATAATTGATTTGGTTGTTTATAACTACGAATTATAAAAGCTATTTAAATATAAAGGTTTACTTCAGTTGTAATGAGAATAGGGCTTCTATGTATCCTCACTATCCGCTTATGCTACTCATTAATGCATTACTTATGGTATTCTTCTTTTGGAGAAAGCAGGTTTACGAAATCGTTTTATACTCCCGTTAGGGTTATATAAACACTCAACCCGATGATCGTTCCTTACCTAACTTTCACGATAAGGGTAACTACATAGGAGGATTAAGAACAAAAACCTAGTTGGCCAAATCGCGCCTGATGCACAAAATTAGGGTTGTTAAGCCTCTCATCAACGCTGAAAACTAATTGAGGTATTTTCATCCCCAATTCAAGTCTGTCTACCCAACTTACAAGATATTCACAATCCCTTTTCGAATCGATTAGAAATCATATAGTGATAATTAGTTGTCAATTAATTACCAAGAATTCATTTCGATTATTGGATAGATCTCTCAATAAGAAAAACAACCATAAGCATGCGTTAAATTATAACATAAGTTTCAAGCAATTCAACATAGAAAGCCCTATAAGAGAATTAGTTCCTAGCCATAAATATGACAAGAACTAATTCAAAGTTCATCATAAAAACTGAAATAAAGTAAAGAAAAAGAAAAGAAAATTACTAGAACGAGTCTCGAGCCAAGCATCCAAGGGTTGTGTTGTGGAATATTTACAAGGTGGATTGGTGGAAGGATGGATGTAGAATGGTGAATGGTAGAATGGAGAAATGAATAATTCTTCTAATGATGTATAGTATTTATAGACAAAGAATCCTTTTGGTGAAGGGTTAGGGATTTGTAGGAAAGGAAAAGTTATTAGAATCCTTTTAGGTAAGGGTTTTAAGGTAGGAAAAGTTATCTCTTTAGGTAGGAAAAGTTATCCCTTTAGGTAGGAAAAATAATCCCTTTAGGTAGGAAAAATAATCCCTTTAGGATTCTGAAAACATGTCAAATCGGCGATCTTCATAATTACGCGTCGGCGCCCATATGTGAGCCAGCGGCTGAAAATCAGAGATAGTTGGGCGGCCCGATTAATTGGCGCGCACCGCTGCAAGCGCCATGGCTACAGTGACGAATTCTTCGGATTTTCGTTTCTTAGTCCTTTTTTCGTCCGGTCTTCGTCGATCTCTCTATAATTCGGAACTTCTTAGACTTTATTTCTTGGCCCTTTTTGTGTGCAATTCCATCTCAACTAAGCTCATTTTCTCTTAACCGTCATTTCTCCATTTTTGACCGTTGTGACACAAAAGAAAGGAAAACGACCTAATACTATACTAAACATAAATAAAATGAGTAAAATACTAACTAAAAATGACTCAAAAGTGTATATAAAATACAGATCAAATACCCCAAACTTAACATTTGCTCGCCTCGAGCAAAGATAGAAAGAAAGAAATAAAAGACTCAAAACGAAAAATAAAAGACTATTGACATTGATCACTTTGCTGCATTTAGTGTTATCTAGAAAAACATGAAGGTTAGCGAGAATAATATGCAGGAACATGTAGCATGAAATTTTTCAAAGACACTAAACACATTGAGCTAGATATTTCGCAAACTCATATTTATCATGCTTTAATGGAAGTCGATATACTAAATCATGCATATAAATTCAAAAATCCTATGGCATGCTTACTTGCTATTCTCCACTAATCACGAATATGCATAAAAGAGATCTTGAGGACTTTAAGGGTTGTAATGTAGGCTTAGGTAGGGGTTGGTAAAAATAGGCATTTAGGCTCGTTTTGTGTACCATAAGCTCTTTAGCTTTTGAAGATTTCCCTTTTCTTTTGTTCTTTTCTTCACTTCAATTCTATCTTTTCCTATTTTGTTTTGGGAGAATGAAGAGTATTATAATAACAAGCACCCCAAAACTTAGGCATATGCCTATTTATTATTACTTTTTTTTTATTGTGGTGCAAAAAGCTCATTAACACTTTTTGTCTCTTTTATAACACAATTGATTACACTACTTCACATTTTTACTTATGGCACAACTGTGGGAATATAGGGTGTCAAAGAAGAAGTATCAAATTTTTTTGGCTCGATGGGTGTTGGGGATCTTTTAAAGTTCGGGGTAGAAAAGAGTGGTAAAATTGGCTATCAAAGAAATGCCCGAGTCATCTCCTAACATGCATATCCTAACTATTTAGCCTCAAATAGCAAGCAATCATAACACATAGGTTTTCATAATTTAGCATGCACAATTTTAAGCAAGAAACTCCAAATATGATTTTTGTGTGTTTTTGGCATATCTAACCTAGGTGTTTAGATAGTTGCTTCTAATTCCATTACATTATTCCACCTTCCTTCACTAGGTGTTTCTAGCAACTACACATTCATGATCTTTGTGATCAATTATGAAAAAGAAAGAAAAAAAGAAAAAAATTTGGTGACTCAAAATAAACACAAAACAAATAAAAAAGACTTAACTGAAACATAACAAGACACAAATAAAACACCCTGAACTTAAATCACACATTGTCTCCAATGTGTGCAAGACTCAAAGAAAATAAAAGAAAAGGACAACTGCGACACAACACAATGGTCATAACGGAGTCAGGATGAAAAATTACGAATTTGCGGAAATATGGCTCTCTGAAGTTTAGTGGCGACACGAGATTCAGCGCGCTGCTAATCTTGTGGCCTCTGGAGTTCCGTGCGGCTCGGCTTATTTTCTTTATTTATTTATTTTTTCAGCGTTTGTTGCTCCTTTTCCTCGGTTTGATTTTGATCCACGTCATTCAACAACACAAAACAAGAACCCAAGACGTGAGGCTGTTTCAAGACAAAATAAAATAAAATAAAGACAGAATTAAAATAACATAATTAAAAATATTGGGTTGCCTCCCAACAATTGTCTTTAACGTCTTTTAGCGGGGCCTTTAACCTTTACGAGTGCCCGTTGGCTCATGCGAACGCTTGCAATCATAAATTTATTGTTGTAGGCCTCAATTTCCTTACAACCATTTGTTCAAACAAGAGCCTTAAAAACACAATTATCCCCAAGTAGGCTTGTTTTATGCTTTCTATAATGTAGGAATCAGTGAACTTCTCTACATCTCTCAACTCTGGGGTACCACTTGATGGTATGGGCTTCCTAATTGGGAATCGGTAGTGATAGCTAGTGGTGTTTCTTACGTAATAGGTGTAAGAAAAGAATTTTCCACGAGAATCGAAGGTAAATAATTGAATCTCTGCTATCCTTTCCTTTTCTACACCAACTATCTCACCAGATTCCTTAATAGTTGGGTTTGGTTCGGGCTCCTCAATTTGTTGTTCGCTGTTGAATATGATCGCGAGTTCTGCTATTTGCGTTTCCAACTTCTTTATACCCAACCTCATTTCGTCCATAAACTGAGCTTGGGACCTCGTGAGACTGAGTAGAGTTTCTCGTAATTCCTCCCTCTCTTCCTCTATGGTTGGAGCTCGATCATATTGACAGTAGTAATCCATATCTTCAGGATCCCTGTGATGCATCAAAACCAACAACGAATCACGGCACACTTGTTTTTTTTTTTTTTTTTTTTTTTAAAGAAAAGAAAATAAATAATTTAAAGAAATAAAAAATAAAAACCAAATTAGAAATTAAAAATAGATAAATTTGATATTGAACTATGCCTAATCCCAATGTGGCGCTAAAAACTTGATGCACGTAATATGCATACTTTTAAACGCAAGTGCGTTATCGTATCAAGTAGTATAGTCTTAGATAAGGCCAGAATATCGCTCTGGGATTAGGGTTCAAGTACCAACTATCTATTTTCTAGTATCTATTTGGCGAATTGATAATTGATTTGGTTGTTTATAACTACGAATTATAAAAGCTATTTAAATATAAAGGTTTACTTCAGTTGTAATGAGAATAGGGCTTCTATGTATCCTCACTATCCGCTTATGCTACTCATTAATGCATTACTTATGGTATTCTTCTTTTGGAGAAAGCGGGTTCTGAAATCGTTTTATACTCCCGTTAGGTTATATAAACACTCAACCCCAAGATCGTTCCTTACCTAACTTTGATAAGGGTAACTCTATAGGAGGATTAAGAACAAAAATCTAGTTGGCCGTCACGACAATGCGCAAAATTAGGGTTGTTAAGCCTCATCAACGCTACAAAACTAATTGAGGTATTTTCATCCTCAATTCAAGCCTGTCTACCCAACTTACAGCATATTCACAATCCCCCCTTTTCAGAATCTGATTAGAAATCATATAGTGATAATTAGTTGTCAATTAATTACCAAGAATTCAGCTCAATTATTGGATAGATCTCTCAATAAGAAAAACAACCATAAGCATGCGTTAAATTATAGCATAAGTTTCAAGCAATTCAACATAGAAAGCCCTATAAGAGAATTAGTTCCTAGCCATAAATATGACAAGAACTAATTCAAAGTTCATCATAAAAACTGAAATAAAGTAAAGAAAAGAAAATTACTAAGAATGAGTCTCCAAGCCAAGCATCCAAGGGTTGTGTTGTGGAATATTTACAAGGTGGATTGGTGGAAGGATGGATGTAGAATGGTGAATGGTAGAATGGAGAAATGAATAATTCTTCTAATGATGTATAGTATTTATAGACAAAGAATCCTTTTGGTGAAGGGTTAGGGATTTGTAGGAAAGGAAAAGTTATTAGAATCCTTTTAGGTAAGGGTTTTAAGGTAGGAAAAGTTATCCCTTTAGGTAGGAAAAGTTATCCCTTTAGGTAGGAAAAATAATCCCTTTAGGTAGGAAAAATAATCCACTTTAGGATTAAAAAACATGTCAAATTCGGCGATTTATAATTCCGGCGTCGCCATGACCTGCAGATGGCGCGCTGAAAATCAGAGATAGTTGGCCGGCTTCAGTGGTCGGCGCCGCGGCGCTGCGGCCCAGCGCCGCGGCTCTGGTGACGGAATTCTTAGGATTTTCGTTTCTTCGTCCCTTTGTTCGTCTTCGTCTGATCTCCTCTATAATTCCCGGAACTTCTTAGACTTTATTTCTTGGCCCTTTTTGTGTGCAATTCCATCTCAATTAAGCTCATTTTCTCTTCTTTTCGTCATTTCTCCATTTTTGACCGATGTGACACAAAAGAAAGGAAAACGACCCTAATACTATACTAAACATAAATAAAATGAGTAAAATACTAACTAAAAATGACTCAAAAAGTGTATATAAAATACACCGATCACCAAGCACTTGAGATAGATATACATTTCGTCCGTGAGAAGGTTGCGCTAGGACATGTCAGAGTATTACATGTGCCCTCACCATATCAGTACACATATATATTTACCAAAGGACTTTCCAGACAGTTATTTCTTGACTTTAAATCTAGTCTCAGCGTCCGGCCTCCTCCCGCTCCGACTGAGGGGGTGTGTAAACGTGTATAATTAGACCTCCTACCATAATTAGAATATATCTCATATATTGTGTATATATTTAGTGATATATAATTATGGTAAATTAAGATTCCTCTTGTAATTAGGACTAGTATTTCTATTGTATTAGGGATGTATATTGTACATTATATATATTGATATTAATGAGAAAGACTCCTCAAGGGAGATTAATATCACGTTTACAATATTCACTATGTCCTTAAGACATTATTGCCTCGTATATATTCTTTTACGTTTATGGGCAACTGTCACTCAAGATAAAACAAATCAAACAAATGAGCAAAGTGATCGGTGTATTTTATATACACTTTTTGAGTCATTTTTAGTTAGTATTTTACTCATTTCATTTATGTTTAGTACAAGTTTAGGGTCGTTTTCCTTTCTTTTGTGTCACAGCGGTCAAAAATGAAGAAATGACTAAAAGGAGATGAAATGAGCATAAAAGAGATGGAATTGCACACTAAAAGGGCCAAGAAATAAAGTCTAAGAAGTTCTGGAAATTAGAGAAGAGATCAGACGAAAAAAGGATGACGAACGGACCGCGAAAACGTCATCGGCGCGCGCCAGTGAGCGTAGCCGCGCGCCCAATGTTGCGAAGTCGGTAAGTTGCTGATCTTGAGCGCGCTGATCTATGGCGCCGACACGGGAATTATGAAGTGCTTGCCGAATTTGACATGTTTTCAGAATCCTAAAGGGATAAATTTTCATACCTAAAGGGATAACTTTTCCTACCTAAAGGGATAACTTTTCCTACCTTAAAACCCTTACCTAAAAGGATTCTAATAACTTTTCCTACCTACAAAATCCCTAACCCTTCACCAAAAGGATTCTTTGGCTATAAATACTCTACATCATTAGAAGAATTATTCATTCTCCACTCCACCATTCACCATTCTACATCCATCCTTCCACCAATCCATCTTGTAAATATTCCACAACACAACCCTTGGATGCTTGGCTTGGAGACTCATTCTTAAGTAATTTTCTTTACTTTTCTTTACTTTATTTCAGTTTTTGTATGATGAACATGGGATTAGTTCTTGTCATGTCAATGGCTAGGAACTAATTCCTCTATAGGGCTTTCCATGTTAAATCTCTAGAAACTTTTGTTATGAGTTAATGCATGCTTATGGTTATTTTTCTTATTGTGAGATCTATCCAATATTTGAGTTGAATTCTTGGTAATTAATTGACAACTAATTATCACTATATGATTTCTAATCAGATTCCGAAAGGGGGGGATTGTGAATATGCTGTAAGTTGGATAGACATTCTTGGATTGGGGATGAAAATACCTCAATTATTTATGTAGCATTAATGAGAGGTTTAACAACCCTAATTTTGCGCATTGTGCGTGACGGTTAACTAGGTTCTTGTTCTTAATCCTCCTATAGAGTTATCCTTATCACCGAAAGGTAGGTAAGGTGCAATACTGGGGTTGAGTGTTTATATAACCCTAACGGGAGTATAAAACGATTTCGTGAACCTGCTTTCTCCAAAAGAAAAAGACCATAAGTTATTGCATTAATAAGTAACATAAGCGGATAGTGAGGAGACGTGGAAGCCTTATTCTCATCACAACTGAAGTAACCCCTTATAGTTAAATAGCTTTTATAATTCTTAGTTATAAACAACAATCAAAATATCAATCTACCAAATAGATACAAAAAATAGATAATTGGTAATTGAACTCTAATCCTTGTGGACGATATTCGGTCTTACTAAGACTATATTACTTGTCACGATAACGTGCACTTGCGTTTAAAGTGTGTGCATCTTACCGCTCATCAAGTTTTTGGCGCCGTTGCCGGGGATTAGGCATAGTTCAATATCAAATTTATCTATTTTTAATTTCTAATTTGGTTTTTATTTTTGTTTCTTTAAATTATTTGTTTTATTTTCTTTTGGAAAAAAACAAGTGTGCCGTGATTCGTTGTTGGTTTTGATTCATCTCAGGAATCCTTAAGACATGGATTTCTACTGTCAATATGATCGAGCTACAACCATAGAGGAAGAGGGAGGAATTACGAGAAGCTATACTCAGTCTCACAAGGAAACACAAATAGCAGAACTCGCGATCATATTCAACAGCGAAACGCGAGAAGAGCAATCTGCACCTGGGGTAGGCAATGAGGAAACACAATGTCAGGCAATTGACCTGAAGGATGCCGAATCAGGGGAGATAGAGAGTTCGCAGCAGCACGATGGCGAGGCAGCAGCCAAGATTCGAGACAGGCAGCGGCGCCAAAGAGCAGCGGCGCCAGAACCCAGAAATCGAGGTGATTTTGAACAGCGAACAACAAATTGAGGAGCCTGAACCACACCCAACTATTGAGGAATCTGGTGAGATAGTTGGTGTAGAGAAGGAAAAGATTGCACAGATCCAATTATTTACCTTCTTAGATTCTGTGGAAATTCTTTTTCTTGCACCTATTACAGAAGAAACACCACTAGCTATCATGGTTGATTTCCAATTAGGAAGCTCATACCATCAAGGGTACCCCCTAGAGTTGAGAGATGTAGAGAAGTTCACGAATTCCTACATTATAGAAAGCATAAAAGACAAGCCTACTTGGGGAATAATTGGATATGTAAGGCTCTTGTTTGAACAAATGGTCGTAGGGAAATTGAGACCTACAACAATAACTCTGCGGATTGAAAGCAGTTCGCAGAAGGATCCAATGGGCACTCGGAAAGGTTAATTGCGTCCGGCTAAAAGACGTAAAAGACAGCGCTTGTTGGGAGGCAACCCAATGTTTTTAATTATGTTATTTTAATTTCTGTCTTTATTTTATTTTATTTTGCTTTGAACAGTCTCACGGTCTTGGGTTCTTGTTTTGTGTTGTTGGATGACAGGTGAACTGAAATCTAAAATCGAGGAAAAAGGAGCAAAAACGCTGGAAAAAAAGGAAAAGCGATCGTCACATGCGGCTGAATCAGTCGCGCGCTGTAATTTCAGAAGAGCCACAGTACTAAGCGCATGGCCTGAATCTCGTGGCGCCCGAACTTCAGAGAGCCATATTTCCGTGCAAATTCCAGAATTTTTCCTCCTAGACCTCCGTTATGACCGCTGTGTTGTGTCAGTAAGTTGTCCTTTTTCTTTTATTTTCTTTGAGTCTTGCACACATTGGGGACAATGTGTGATTTAAGTTTGGGGGTGTTTTATTTGTGTCTTGTTATATTTCAGTTAAGTCTTTTTTTTTATTTTGTTTTGTGTTTATTTTTGAGTCACAATTTTTTTTTTCTTTTTTAGTCATAATTGTCTGTCAAAGATCATGTATGTTGTAGTTGCTAGAAACACCTAGTGAAGGAAGGTGGAATAATGTAAAGGAATTAGAAGCAACTATCTAAACACCTAGGTTAGATATGCCAAAAACTCACAAAAATCTGTCTATTTGGAGTTTCTTGCTTAAATTGTGCATGCTAAATTATGAAAACCTATGTGTTATGATTGCTTGCTATTTGAGGCGAAATAGTTAGGATATGCATGTTAGGGAGATGACTCAGGCATTTCTTTGATAGCCAATTCTTACCACTCTTTTCTACCCCGAACTTTAAAAGTATCCATAGTCAGCCCCATTGAGCCTAAAAATTGAAACTTCTTATTTGACACCCTATATCCCCACAGATTGTGCCATAAGTAAAAATGTGAAGTAGTGGAAGCAATTGTGTTAAAAAAAGAGACAAAAAGAGTGAATGAGCTTGTTGCACCCCAATAAAAAAGTAATAAGAAAGAGGCAAAAGCCTAAGTTTGGGGGTGCTTATTATTATAATACTCTTCATTCTCCCAAAACAAAAGAGGAAAAAAGATAGAATTGAAGTGAAGGAAAGAACAAAAAGAAAAAGAAAAAGGGAAATACTAAAAAGCTAAAGAGCTTATGGTACACAAAAATGAGCCTAAATGCCTATTAAAGTCCTGAAGATCTCATTTATGCATATCCAGGATTAGTGGAGAATAGCAAGTAAGCATGTCATAGGATTTTTTTGAATTTATATGCATGATTTAGTATATTGACTTCCATTAAAGCATGATAAATATGAGTTTGCGAAATATCTAGCTCAATGTGTTTAGTGTGCTGAAAGATTTCATGCTACATGTTCCTGCATATTATTCTGCTGACCTTCATGTTTTTCTAGATAACACTAAATGCAGCAAAAGTAATCAATGTCAGTGAGTCTTTTATTTTTCGTTTTCCTTGAGTCTGTATTTCTTTCTTTTGATCTTTGCTCGAGGGCGAGCAAAGGTTAAGTTTGGGGGTATTTGATCGGTGTATTTTATATACACTTTTTGAGTCATTTTTAGTTAGTATTTTACTCATTTCATTTATGTTTAGTACAAGATTTTCCTTTCTTTTGTGTCACAGTGGTAAAAAATGGAGAAATGACGAAAAGGAGATGAAATGAGCATAAAAGAGATGGAATTGCACACTAAAAGGGCCAAGAAATAAAGTCTAAGAAGTTCTGGAAATTAGAGAAGAGATCAGACGAAAAAAGGACGACGAAACGGAATCTGCCAGAAAAACGTCACCGGCGCCGCGGCGCCAGGCAGCAGAGCCGCGCGAACGTGTCGCTAAGTCCGAAAGTTCTTGATCTTGAGCGCCATGGGCGATCTATGGCGCCGACACGGGAATTATGAAGTGCTTGCCGAATTTGACATGTTTTCAGAATCCTAAAGGGATAAATTTTCCTACCTAAAGGGATAACTTTTCCTACCTAAAGGGATAACTTTTCCTACCTTAAAACTCTTACCTAAAAGGATTCTAATAACTTTTCCTACCTACAAAATCCCTAACCCTTCACCAAAAGGATTCTTTGGCTATAAATACTCTACATCATTACAAGAATTATTCATTATCCACTCCACCATTCACCATTCTACATCCATCCTTCCACCAATCCATCTTGTAAATATTCCACAACACAACCCTTGGATGCTTGGCTTGGAGACTCATTCTTAAGTAATTTTCTTTTCTTTTCTTTACTTTATTTCAGTTTTTGTATGATGAACATGGGATTAGTTCTTGTCATGTCAATGGCTAGGAACTAATTCCTCTATAGGGCTTTCCATGTTAAATCTCTAGAAACTTTTGTTATGAGTTAATGCATGCTTATGGTTATTTTTCTTATTGTGAGATCTATCCAATATTTGAGTTGAATTCTTGGTAATTAATTGACAACTAATTATCACTATATGATTTCTAATCAGTTAGAAAGGGGATTGTGAATATGCTGTAAGTTAGATAGACATTCTTGGATTGGGGATGAAAATACCTCAATTATTTATGTAGCGTTAATGAGAGGCTTAACAACCCTAATTTTGCGCATTGTGTGTGACGGTTAACTAGGTTCTTGTTCTTAATCCTCCATAGAGTTATCCTTATCAGAAAGGTAGGTAAGGTGCAATCTTTGAGGTTGAGTGTTTATATAACCTAACGGGAGTATAAAGCGATTTCGTGAACTCTTTCTCCGAAAAGAAAAGACCATAAGTTATTGCATTAATAAGTAACATAAGCGGATAGTGAGGAGACGTGGAAGCCCTATTCTCATCACAACTGAAGTAAACCCTTATAGTTAAATAGCTTTTATAATTCTTAGTTATAAACAACAATCAAAATATCAATCTACCAAATAGATACAAAAAAATAGATAATTGGTAATTGAACCCTAATCCTTGTGGACGATATTCGGTCTTACTAAGACTATATTACTTGTCACGATAACGTGCACTTGCGTTTAAAGTGTGTGCATCTTACCGCTCATCACAAAGTAAACTCAAGTGTTTCTCAAGAAGATCTTTGAGTGTATGAAAGAATATTTAGAGAGCAAGAAGTTCAGAAAATCTAAGAATGAGTGATGAACAATTGAGTCAAAGACTTCAATTTATAGTAGTGTAAGAATGTCTCTTCAAGTGCCCATGTAATGGTCATTTAAGTGTCATGTAATGACCACTTAATTCATCAAGCGTCGCGGCTCAGCCCCTTTTGCGCCGCAGCCCTTGTGGTGGTGGCGCCCCAGCTCCGCGGTGACGTCGCAACTCTTTTTCGACCTGTTTTGATCTCACACTTCGTACACTTCTTCATTCATTTACCAACGTGGAACACGCGTCATTTAATCAACGATCGTCCATCATTTCATGTCTCAAACATTTACTCACGTACCAATATCTCTTTCACTAATGAAATTTACGATACTTGACATTACGAGTGCATGTGTGTGGAAACGACGTTTCCGACGTGCGAGTCATCAATTGTTCGAGACATAAATAATGGGTTAAACTAATTCCACGTTAGTAAATTTTCAACATATATAAGAACATTTTTACATGCACATATCAATTTATCTTTTTTTAATGAAAGTGATACTAATTAATGAAAGAATTATAGAAATCAATGTATATAAATATGTGTGTTCCTTTTTTTAATATGTAACAATAGTCAAAGAGTAAAAAGTGCATGCACTAAAAAACGTCATTGTCACATACATATATATATAAGTAAAAGAATTGTTATTTTTTTTATTTAAAAGTTTGATTAAAAAGAAAAGAAAATTTAATTACGAAAAATATTGTCCATCTAAGTTGTAACTATAATAAAAATATTTATATATAGATTTTTTCAAAAATTTATTCCATTAGATTATAAAAGAAAGCTCATTTCCAAATTTTATTGATTTCTATTATAATAATGCGATGCGCGAATACATTCACTAGTTATAAGATTTAAATTTACAGTATCATTCCTAAAAATTAATAACTATGGGGATGGAAAAGGTGAAGGGGGGGTTTATGAGACAATCATACGCAATTGATGTTTCACTTTCCTATCTTTGCTACTGTGATGGACCGACAATGACCAATCACATCCCCAAACAAATAACTCCCTTTCCCTCATGGGTCGGGTTCAATATCCCTTTAGATCAAAGACACGTGTACATTTAAAAAATCAAAAGTTGAGATCGTTTGGTTCTGTCGACCATCTCTAGCCATTACAACTTCATAGAACTAGTTCTTTTCTTTTCTAGATAATCACTCACCCCTTTTCCAAGATTCTTTCTTTATCCATCGACATACTTTCTACTCCTAAAATTTAGTAAAAGACATCACTTGAAAGTGTAAGATGAAAGGCACGTGATTTAGAGAAAGGAGATTTAGAAAACAATGGACACAATAAAATTAATAAGGTGAAATATTTTTTTCGAGAGATGAAGCTGTTGAAATATGAAATTCTCAATTGAATTTTTTTCATTAATACAATATATATAGATGTTAGATGTTTATAATTGTAATCCTAATTGTATAAGAATATTTACTTTACATAATTACACTAAAATAATAATTACAGAATGTACGGAGAATATGTATGTATTCTCTCTATCACACCCCCTCGGTCGGAGCGGGAGGAAGTCGACGCTCAGACTAGATCTGAAGTCAAGGAACAGCTGCCGAGAGAGTTCTTTAGTAAATATATATGCGTACTGATAGGAAGAGTGAATATGTAACACCCGAACATGGCTCATGACAATCTTCTCACGAACAAAGTGAATATCCATCACAATATATTTGGTTCGCTGATGTTGAACCGATTTATAGCATCAAGCCTTCTTCATGTTGTGTTGTCAACATCGGGTGGACGGGATGTGGTGGCATCGATGTGATCAAGAACGTTGTAGGCACAAGCATGGATGTGAAATAATTCCACCCACGAAGAGTATTGTTCATCTCTTGATCAATAACCAAAGGGATAAAATTCTTGATATTTGTTACGGCGAAGGCCAGATGAAAAGAGTTAGGATATGAGGAGGGAGGAGGAGAATGTGTGAAGTCGAGGGAGGAGGAGAATGTGTGAAGTCGGGGGTGGAGGAGGAACCCGCGGGAGATTTGGGAGAAGCCATGAAGTGGTTGTTTTCGCCGGTGCAAAAAGAGAAAAAAATTAAGGTTAGGGGGGAGGTGCCGTCAAAAGCAAGGAGAGAGGGCGACGGTCGAAAAGGTAAGGATTGTGTTTAGAGTTTGACTCTTGATATCATATTAAAATATGAAATTCTCCTTGTCTGAAGTCTTCATTAATACAATATATATAAATGTTTACAATTGTAATTCTAATCGTATGAAAATATCTATTTTACATAATTATACTAAAATAATAATTATAAAATATATGAAAGAATATTTATCTCTATCATAAGCTAAGGCAGAATAGGAGGTAGAAGCAAAGTGAAGCTTTTGTGAAAATTGTTCTTCCTCCAAAATGGGTATTGAAAAGGTTTTGATTTTTCAAGTGGACACGTGTCTTTGATCTAAAGGATATTAAACATTACTGGAGTTACCATCTCGACCCTTCCCTAATAACGAAAAATGAATTACTACTTCTTTCATCTCCTCGACATAAAACTAAATGCTTATTATGATGGACTCATCTTGGAGGGCATATGATATATTTAGGTCTATTTAAAGGATATTTTTGGTTATTTGATGTAATATTTATCCCTAACATAAATACTTCACTATTTAGCTTATTTTAACTAGATTATGTTGATAAATATTTGTGAGCAAGATGATTTCTTTGTTGCCTTTGAACTTCGCTTAGAATTTGCAAGAGGTAACCTTCCTCTTGAGGAGTTTATAATTTAGGTGATTTTACTGAATGTATTAGAAGTAATTTGAATTTTAATCCTAATTATTGCTAATATTCTTCAATATTCGTGTTTAGCTTTTATTATTACTTGCTTCTTATTTTCAATTCTTTACACTTTAAATTTAGTTGTTATTATGTCATTTGGTGGAATTTCACGTCATATAAATTTACCATATGATTCTCTTACCATCAACTGCTGATAGGAGGTTAGAATTTTTCCGCTTTTGACCAGATATATTTTTAATCAAAAGTTTGAATTTTGAGAATGATTTTTTTTAGATAAGAAGCATTTAATTACCTTTTTAGTGGACTTATCGGACATAAATTCAACTTAATCCGATAAATGTGTTTCAGATACCAAATAAATAAAAAAAGTTATAAAAGGAAATAAATAACAGTAGAAAATTGGTAGGGGTGGCCTGCTAGCCTGGTCTTAGCATATGAACACAGCTTAGCAAACATGTGCACCTTGCTTGCAACTTAAAACAATGTGAAAGGCCCAACGTAACTTTAATTTCCTCATCTTTCACTTAGGGCTGGCCAGTGGGCCGGGTCGCCCGACCCCGTCCCGGTCTCGATCCGATCCCGACCCCGACACGACCCCGCTATAAAAAAAAAAAAAAAAAACGGGATCGGGGCTCGAACCGGGGCGGGACAGGGTCTGGTCCCGCCCGACCCGACCCCGCCAGGCCCCGACCCCGATCCCGACCCAACCCCGCCCCAGTCCCTCCCTTTGCAGAAAATAGCCGTTGTCCAACGACCATTTTACATTTTGGCCGTTGGACAACGGCCATTTTTGGCCTCCCCCCCTCCCCCAACCCCCCACCCCTTTATATTTATTTTTAATCCCTAAGTTATTATATTTACACTTTAACCCAATTTTTCAACTATAAATACCTCATTCTTCTTCTTATTATTTTCACAAATCTTTCTACTCTCTAATCTCTCAATCAATTATCAATCAATCTCTATACAACATTGTCTACTACATATTCAATCTATTTATTAATTTTGAGAATTGGGAGTGAAGTTGGCAACTAGCTTGAGGATTATCTATCGAGCAAAGTTTCAATTTTCAACCTCTCGATTACACGTCGACTCTACGTCGACGTTTGGTACATTCGTTCTCTCATTAAATTATTATTTTATTTTTATTTCATTTAGCACATTTAATTTCATTATCTTTATGTCTTTAACTATTTATTATCATAATTAAAATGAAAAGAGCAAAAAGTCTTTTCGGCAAGGGTACTTCTTCTAGTAGGGCGGGTAACAAGGGCAAGGGTACTTCTTCTAGTATTCCTGTTCCAGCTATTCCTGAAATACCATATGATCTTGACACAAATGATTATCTCAAATTGAAGAAGATTTTAATTTAGATGACACTCTAGATGATGATACACCTACTAATGAAGATGATGATACACCCACTAGTGAAATGCCTCCTATCCCCCCTACTATGAGACGAGGTCCGGCAAAACGACCATTAAAATCAGTTGTATGGAAATATTTTGACAGGGACGTAGCTAATCAAGTAGCTGTATGTAAAACTTGTAAAAATGTTTATTCTTTTAAAACTGGACAAGGTCATGGTGGGACGGGGGGTTTAGGAAGACACCTATTGCAAAAACACAAAGTCTTGCATGCCCAATACATGATTGAAAAAGATGGTGAGAAAGCGTCCTCTCAATCGGAACAAGGTTCACATACTGTTTCAGAAAAAGTACAGGGTCAAATTAACCCTATGACGGGGGAGTTGTTGGCCCTAAATACGATAAACATAAAGATAGGGAATCACTAGCAAAATTAGTTGCTGTGGAGGGTTTGCCTTTTTCATTTCCTGAATCTCCTGGTTTTATTCATTATATTAGAGATATGTATAATCCTGCTTATAAAGGTTTTCCTAGATCAACTGTTAAAAGAGATGTATTTAAATTTGCACATGAATATCAACAGTATTTACGTTATGCATTATATCATTTAAATTGCAAAGTCGCTCTAACTTCTGATATAGGTCGTAGTACTAACGGCCATGATTATTTAACGGTAACCTGTCATTGGATAGATTATAAATGGTCTATGCAAAACGTATTTTAGCATATAGATATATAGATAGTAGGCAATTGATGAGTTTATTTGTAAAATATTTATTCGATGCGATTATTACGGAATAACCGATAAAGTTATGAGTATTACATTAGATAATGCATCTTCTAACAATTCTGCTATTAGTATTTTAAGAGATGTTTTAACTCCGTCTTTTCCAAAACATTTTCATATCAAATGTGCGTGCCATATTTATAACTTAGTTGTAAATGATGGTCTTTCACTTTTTCAAGATATTCTTGAAAAAATACAATTTGCTATACACTTTATTTTTAAAAATAATAGAATTCAACAGAGAAAAGAATATAAAAAAACTTGTCACGATTGTGGACTATCTTACAGAAAAATTCTCGAAGAAGTACCAACTAGGTGAAATTATTTATATGACCAACTAGTTGTTGCTTATGACTATAGAAAACCTATTACTTTATTTTTTAACGCCCATAATCAAAATTCAAATGATATGATTGTGGATAATGATTGAGAGAAAATTAGAGAACTTATTGTATTTTTAGAAAATTTTCAACGAGCAACAAAAAAAATTTCTACTTTATATTATCCTACTATTTCAACTATGTTGTTTTATATAGCTATAATATTTTTACTTCTTAAAGAATATATGAAAAAACCTGCTTATACTGCAGCTATTAAAAAAATGTTTATGAAATTAAAGAAATATTTTATTCCTATTCCCCCTATTTATATTATTGGTGATGTATTAAACCCGACTATTAAAGTAGAGGGTTGTAAAAGTCTTATTGAAAATATTTATAACTGTATGGACGTACTACCACCTCCAACTCCCAAAAATTTAAATGTTGAGCCACCTATTGAACTAACGCTAGAAGAAGTGTTGAATAGCGTAGAAGATGAATGCAAAAAAGTATATCGGCATTACCAGCAAGAAAGTGCTAGTAACCAACCGACTTTTGTACCATCTTCTTCTTCAACACAGCCTAAAAAAAGGCATGTTGTTTCTGGGGCTAGTACTATTAGTTCTATTGAAAGCCTCAGAAATAGAATGTGCGGTGGTACCAGTGCTAACCAAATTAGCGAGTTCGATGTTTTTGTTTTGCAGGGTAATTTACCTTACCAAGCAGTTATCAATGAAGAAGGAAAGGAAGACTTGCTGAAATATTGGATGCAGAATGAGAAGACATTTCCGACACTTTCAATGATGGCCCGAGATATTTTGAACATTGGCGTCAATCGCCACGAAGCGCTTTTCTGCAGCGATTTCAAATAGGAGAGCAGGACACTCGTTAGCGGAGCGACTTGGAGATGGCGGTACTATTCGAGAGATTGGATACGAGCGGAGGCGAAGGAGGTGCGATCAACGAGATTAACGAAGAAGAAGGCGACAACTACAACGACATTTTATCGAAGGCATGAGTAGCGGCGTGGAACAATTTGACCAAGATATATCAATTCCAACCAAGAACCACAAGAAATTATAAAGAAACTAGAAAAATATTTTCAAATTGGTAATTTATTTCATTGCAATTTTTAATTTTTCTATGTCTTTTGCAATTTTTTCAACAACAAGACACTACAATGTTGTAATTTTGAATCTTGTATATTTCAATGAAATAATTAATAATATAAGAGGCACAAAACAACCTTGGGATATTTTTTTTACACTCTTCTTGTCTTTGTTTAATTATTTAGTTTATACTTTATAGTTTATACTGTTATAGTTTATACTTTATAGTTTATAAATATATTATATATATGAGTATAATATTATAATTATAATACTATAAGTCTATAATATTATAGTATATGTATATGACTATATGACAAGTATATGTTAATGTTACTTTGTTAGTAATTTAGTATTTTTAATTTAGTGAAAAAATTAAAAAAAAAAACAAAACAAAACAAAACCGTCGGCTGGCCCGTCCGCCAGGCAGGCCCGTCCCGCCCCGACTTACTCAGCGGGACCGGACGGGACACGCATGGTCCCGCCCGACCCGACCCCGCCAGCCCGCTCTTTCTCCGCCCGACCCGCCCGACCCCGCTTAACCCGACCGGTGGCCCGGCCGTGATCGATCACCTACTTTCACTATCTGTTTCCTAAGTAATAAATCGGATAACAAAGTTTGGTTTAAAATTTCTGATATGCTTTTTATTTGTCAAATTTACACAAATGACTATAGTTTAGACTTTTAAAATTTGTCATAGTTATAGTTCAATATTTACAGATATAACTACTCGCTGTATTCATGGAATACAGCAAATTTGTATTCAAAATTCTTTTCAATGTATTTAACTCAGTTGTATTAACGTCAAAATGTATTCTAACTCAGTTGTATTCGTTTGTAGCTATTTTTACATTGTATTCAATTTATTGTATTTAAAAATTGGTTGTATTCAAACAACATAAAATATAAAAAAAACTTGTATTCAACTTATTATATTTTAAATTCGATTGTATTCAAATAACATAAATACAAAAAATAGATTCAGATGTAATAGATACTCTGAAATATTGAATATAATGCATACAATCTAAAATTTTAACAAATAAACTCAAATATTGCATACAAAAAAATAACAACTTTGCCCCTGAAAAAAAAAGGGCGGGAAGACCTTTGACCTAGGTTGGGGAGGGATTGGCTCTACCTGAGAACATAACGAAAGAAATGAAAATAAATATATATAAGATGATCAGTGATTTCGTGACACTATGAAGAATCATTACCCATTCAGTGACTTTGGCACTGCACGTTCCCAAAATGGGGACTATCGGATAAATTCAATATAATAGATGCCCCAATAGAACAATGGTTAGCTCCGCATCATGTCTACAAGCAAGGTAATTACAATGAATACAATGAACGTGACAGGAAGAAGACGGCTCAGATCTGAGCTCCGACGGGCAGTAACGGGAAATTCGATCCCTCCGCCGCATCATTTGTCATCTAAGGGTTCCATCGTTCCCTCCGCCGTCGCACTTGTCATCAAGGCGTTGAAGGAACTGGAACGTGACCGAAAAGTTATGATAGGATGAAGACGACTCATATCTGAACGTGACCCGAAGGAACGGGAGTGGAAAGCTCAGATCGTCGGTGCTGGTGAGAAAAGGGACGGTGGCGGTGATGGAACGGGCAGATATGGAGATAAAAGGGACGACAATGGCGGTGGGGCGAGCAGGTCTAGAAGCAGGCATGGCGTCGCTACCTTTTCGGCGAGCGTGTTCGATATGGAAACAACTGAAAAAGAGAAGAGGGACGACGACAACGTTTCAGCGAGCAGTGGTGTCCCGCGGAAACAACCGTAAAAAAAGAAGAGGGACGACAGCGGCGTGGGGCAGCGGCGGAGAGATGGGGAGAGTGAGGTGAAGGAGAAGACCATAAACCTAATGTATTTTGGTATAGTTATACATGATAATTAACATATAACTTTTAGCTATGCAATGTAATTAAAACAAACCATAGTTACTAAATATAATTAGATACTAATAGTTAGTTTTGCTACGTAAATTTTCCTTTTTGTTTCCCGAATATATCTTAGGGTACAGTCCAAAATTTAAGAGATTATTATCAAATTACAATATTAGGAGTTTTATAATGCTGACTAGTTTTATAATATTGCTGTCTAGTTGGACTTTAATTTTCCTCTCTTAACTATGTGAGGGCACGGACTTACCCGTTTGGATATGAGTATTTTTTTCTTTTCCAAAACATTGTTTGGTTATGTAAGTTCGATCCATGTACTCTGTTCTTTACACTACAGATTTAACTACTTGCAAACCTCTGACCAAGGCTTGAATGATTTTTTTGGTTAGTTATAAAGATGAACTTTTCAAATTTGAAAAAATGGTCAAGTAAAAAAAATCTCTCACAAAAATTTCTAATATTTTACAGGTGTGAAATGTATGTGTCCAGACACAATTTCAAATTCAAATATTTTTTTTAAAAAATATCACTCAGTTTATGTCCAAACGCCTCTATTGTAAATTTATTGTTGTGAGAAATACGTATCTATGAAAGTTTTCATTCTATATTTCTTTATGCGGATTTTATGAATGATTTTTGGCCTGTGTTTCTTTTTTTTTGTTGACGAAGGAACATCGCATTCTTTTCTTTCAGTCGACTGATGTAAACCCGGGATGATAGCGCTTGCAAACCACGTCGCCAGTAAACCACACTTGGCAGCGCGTGTGTGATTTCAACCAAGAAGGTTTATGCGGGGATCGAACTCGTGGCCGCGGTCATATTCTCTTCTTCTGTGGCCATTTCTGCTTGCGGGTTGGCCTGTGTTTCTTAATGCTTTTAAGTTGTTCATCTTCATTTAATTAATTTACGGGCGATAAAGTTATCATTATAATAGTATTATTTCTAGATGCGGGTTCTACGATAATATTTAATTCAATAAAGTTACAAGGTATTATAAATTTATAATAGAGATTAGTAGAGTGCTACAACTAGTGACTTTATTAAGAAGAATCTAATAATTTTCTTTGACCTTATTTGGACCTAGCTATGACCTATCAAAATTATTAAAAAAAAACAAAAAAACCCGGCCAAAATTAACTGCTGCAGTAACACCATGTGATGAACTTTTTGTTAGGTGCCGCATACATGTTTGTTAGTTATAAGTTATAACTACAACTAGAACAGATCCCAGCACGATTTTCATTTTAGTCACATATGGATTCTGACTACTCATGAGCCCGCCACTAGAACCCAATTATTTTCTTAAGAGGTTAAGATCCAAATGGTTACCGTAAGAAGTCACCTGTAACCATATGAAATGCAAAAACTTATCGGAAATTCTTAGTAAGGACTTTGCCTTCTATTCACCATTAATACAAATTAAATTACAATCATGATAAGGGGGTGTGGATAATTAGGTCACCAATTTCATCAAATATGAATTCTGTGTAGGTGTTTACGTCGGGTTCGTACACGCAGCGAAATTTGAAAATTTATGTTTCAACCCCGACATAAGCGGTCAAACTGAAGTATGAATATGTAATGTAAAATAAACACAAAGCATATGCAATACTTCAATAGAAGACTTACATTCTGTAGATAGCTATCCGTGAAATGTGAGGCTTTGTGTAGTCCGAGGGTGCACACGCAAACGTCCCTCGATTTGCAAGTTCTGAAAAACTTTGATGTAATTTGCTAAGTCTAGAATGCTAGGGATTCCGACAGAGTTTTAGAAGAGATTAAGTCTCTTGCTTTGGTGTGTTGAAATGGGAGGAGGAAGCCCTCTATTTATAATTGAGAATAGAGGCATTAGGGTTTCCATGGGCCAGGCCCAGCATAACCCGGACTGGCTAAAATTCGAACTGTCCGAAAATGCCTCGGCATCGCGGTGCCTACGCGCGTTTCGGCACCGCGGTCCTAAATCAAAGGCACCGCGATCCTGTCCCAATTTTCAGCCTTGTTCCCATTTCTAATGTCCCGGTCATCAACCGAACATATATATAATCTCCTAATTACATCCTTCAATCGACGGAACATTTGACTCGGTGTTACCCTTCAGGCCTTTACATATCGTCACTAATTACATTAGGATCTTCACGGAACTCCTAGAATGCGTCGAAAAACGAACCCAATATGTAAAGTTTAGCTACACAAAACATGTGAACTGAACCTCTATGTGGGAAGATAAAATCATTTCATTCATGACACACTCAATCAAGCTTATGATCTGTCAAGTGTCTATCCAAATGACTTGATCATTATAACGCATCTATATTAGTTGACAACAGGACCATATCACGCATATACGTATTTGGCGATGACTTAGTCAACCTAATACCATATGAGTGTCTGAGTGTTCACTGGAATATACATAAAAGGAATGAATCCTAATCTTGGCTCACATACCACATTTAATCTACTTCGTAATGCACTCAACCTATAAGGCATTTGAGCTTAGCACAGGATCAAAGTGCATTACTCCGTAAACAAGGTGATATTGACCTCAAGTCTAAGGACTTCTATCTCCCACATGCCGGTGACATTATAGACATATAACAAATAGTGCATCAACAGGGTATACCAATACTCCAACAAGTATCCATGTGTTCATCACGAGTTGTCATAACTCGTAGCAAGTGATACATACTACATCTCTTAAGGATATGATGCAGATCACATGTCGACGTGTCGCATATCATCGATATCCCAATCTCGATGATCATTAGTCGAGGTAATTTAAGAGTTACGTTATAACATTAATTCTCACATCATTAATAAATACGTAAACTCTAGGGGTGCATTTATAGAATATTATAAACAATCAACCAATAATTCAACAAATGCAAATGTCATAATATTAATCATCATTAATATAAATACGAATGTGTATAAAATATATTTTGTCCTAATACAAATTATCTCTAAAACATATATATACTTTCATCCTGATGACCATAAACCCGTCACTAGAATTCAACCCTTAAGAGGTTAAGATTTAAGGAGTTACCCTAGGAAGTAAGCTTCACTTGTGAGTTGTGACCTTATGAAATACAGAAAACTATCAGAAATTCTTCATAGTACTTTGACTTCTATTCACCATTAGTAAATACAAATTAAATTAGTAGAGCATTCTACTAGTCATGTAGTATCATTTGGAAAAAGTTACAAAAGCAAAGTAGTTGCCAGTGAAAGAAAACAAACAATGTTTTAGACTGTCTGAGAAAGTCCTTGTAAACAGAAAACACAAGTAAACCTCAGTTAATTATGGGCAGATAATCCATAACCTAACTTTTACGACATCTTAAAATATATATATTTGCTCCACTTCCCCACTCTTCTCTCTACTTTATGCTTTACTTCACTGACTCTACTCTTTACCTAACCAACTTTCTTCCCATTTCTCTCATCAACCAAACAATATGCCAAAAACACTTGGAACAAACCTTAATCTTTGTTTCACTAAACTCAAACGTCCATTGCCACCACCACAATCCTCCGACCATAATAATGAACATCAACAACAACATCATAGTATGCATTTTTGCAATTCCATTAAAAACTTCAACTCCCTTTACGACTTATCATTAGATTGCAACTCCAATCCCACGTCATCGTCCACGTATACCGCAACTATCCCGGACGAATCCGACTACATTTACGAATTGGCCACTGTTCCTGATTTAGCCACGGTCTACGCTTCACAACGTTTTTTTTTCTCGTCACCTGGCCATTCCAACTCTATCATTGACTCGTCAATTTCTTCTTTAGCATCCACGTCATCCTCCGTTGAACCGCGGGAATCGGATGCCCTCGTCGTAGACGGGAGCATTGCGATCCCGACGTACTCACCGGACCCGTATTTGGATTTCAGACGATCAATGCAAGAAATGGTGGAGGCGCGTGGCTTAAGTGATATAAGAGGCAATTGGGATTCGTTACATGAACTTCTAATGTGTTATCTTACATTAAATCCAAAGAGCACACATAAGTACATAGTTGGTGCATTTGCTGACCTTATTGTCTGCCTCATTGCCCCAAAATCACAACATTTAGATCCATCAGCCTGCAGCACAAGTAAGTGTGTACAAAATTGCATTCTTTGATTACAAGAATTTATTAGATTCCCGTTTATTTCTATTGTAATGATAAAAAGGTATTTGATTGAAATAATCCAGATGTTGTTCAAAAATTTATTACCAGTCAGTATACATTATGGTGGAGAGATTCATTTGGTCCACCAGTAAACAGCTGTTGTCTTGAATTGTATGAATCTTTAATCATCCTTTTTCAGTATTTTGTCTTTGGTAATTTGTTTTTCAAGCTTTTCCAGATCTTAATGCCGGAAGTCACTTACTTTCCTACATTGATTGGTGGAATGAAGAATTATCATTTTTGAGATAAATTAGGGGATTATTTATTTTATATCTGGCACAATTGTTTATTCTAAATTAATAATTTTGGGATTGATTATACCATATCTTTGGTATTTCCCATATTTATACAACACTCTAGGTTGGTAACAATTCTGCGATAAAATAACAAAGTGAACCTTTTGTCCTTCTCTAAAGCTTTTCGAGAAAAATAAGGTGAAAGTGAAAATAAAAATTTGTCTGAAGTTATTCAATTGAAATCCAACACATATTTTGTATATTTTTCTTTTTCAATTTTCAGACATCTACAAATATAAACATGTACTCGTACTACTTATCATCAAAATCAAAACTACCCCTTTTAAAACCATCTCCCAAACAGAACATTGTCCCCGATAATTACACACAGCAGAAAACAATTTGAATAGCATGTTAACATGGAAATAATTGGGAATTATTGAATAAATAGGAGATAATCTTGTCACGTGGAGACAATGTCTCCTGCTCGAGAAAAGAAGGAGACAATGTCCTGCAACGTCATGTGTCAGTCTGTGATTGACTGCCAGAAATTCATTTTCCACCGCTATTTTAATTGCTTGGTGACCAATAATTTGACCGAATTAAAAAAAAACATCAATTTTTTTTTTATTTTTCAAGATCTATAAAAAGATACTAAGTTACTTCATTTGGACACCGAAATATTTTGGTTATTTTCTCCAAATTTATATCTTCTTCCAAATTATTTGCTATTTTTTTTTAATATGGATCCTAATTAAAATTTTAATCTTCCTCCATATTTTATATTTCCTAACGAACTACAAAATCCCAATATTCAACGTTTACAAAATTTTCAAAATATCCCAGTTTTCAAATGTCATATATGATGCCAACTAATTTTGATATGTAATATCTGTAAAATCGAAAAGTTTGGAATTTGATAAAAGTATGGAACAACCGAAAATTAATTTTCAATCTGTGATTTTAATATTATCAATGTTTTAGTGTGTGTTTGATAAATTGTACGATTAATTTAGCTTCATTAATAAAATCATGTATTGTTGTGTTTTTTAATATTATAATAAATTTGATAAGTGTCAAAATTAAATGAATATAAGTAATTTGTAATTTTATTATTATATGTGTAATAATATGAATTACAAGAATAATATCTTATACAAAATAGAAAATGAGATAAAATGAATATATAAGGTGGGTATATGTATTGATGTAGAGGAAAGAGAAAATGAATTATTTTCTGAAATATCTCCTGCTGTAAAGTGTATGTGATAAATGAAGATATTTGATGATGTAACATATGAATAATCTGATATGACATGAGATAAAAATGATTTCAATTATCTTCTGGAGATGGTCTATCTCCAGCTTAGACCATCTCCAGCAGGAGATAATTGAAATCACATTTATGTCCTTACACATCAGATTATTTATCTGTCACATCATTAAATATCTTCAATTATCACATACACTTCGAAGCAGGAGATATTTCAGAAAATAATTCATTTTCTCTTTCCTCCACATCAATACATATATCCCACCATATATATTCATTTTATCTCATTTTCTATTTTGTATATGATATTATTACACATATTATAATTACTTATATTCATTTAATTTCGACACTTATCATATAATATTAAAATACAACAATAGATGATTTTATTAATGAAGATAAATTAATCGTATAATTTATCAAATACACACTAAAACATTGATAATATGGGAGTCACTCATCCTAGTACTATTCTTGAGATATTTGAGTGCAAAAGTCAGATATATCTATTGATCCACTGCTAAAATTAGGAGTGGGCTGCTCGATGTTTTGATTGTTGATATTTGAGAAACCACCATAATTACTTCAACCGATTTGTTGCCCATATTGCATATAAGAAAAATTATACGGATATTGCATATCAAAATTAGTTGGCATTATATATGACATTTGAAAATTGGATGAAATATTTTGAGAATTTTGTTGACCTTGAATATTGAGATTTTGTAGTTGGTTAGGAAATATAAAATTTGGAGGAATATTAAAATTTTGATTAGGATCCATATTAAAAAAAATAATAATAATAATTTGGAAGAAGATAGAAATTTGAAGAAAATAGCCAAAATATTTCGGTGAAGTAAACTTAGTCTCTTTTTATAGATCTTGAAAATAAAAAAAAAATGGTATTTTTATTTTTTTTAATTCGGTCAAATTATTGATCAAAAACGGCAATTAAAGTTAGGGTGAAAAATGAATTTATGACAGTAAATCGCAGGCTGACACATGGCGCAGCAAGAAACATTGTCTCGTGTATCTCCTATATATTCAATTATTTTCACGTCAACACTATATTCAAATTGTTTTCTAATGTGTGTAATTATCGATGATAATGTCCTCCGGTGGAGATGGTCTAACAGTTGAACAGAACTATTCTGGAAATAGCAGAAGCCTAGGTTGAGTAGTCTGGACTCTATATGCTTTCCATTACTAGCTTCTTTATGGCAGGCAGAGGACAGTCCCAAAAAGCCGTCTACTTTTCTTTTTTACAGTAGTGACCCAATATGCAAACTCATAAATGAGGTGTTTGATAGTTGATTAGGGGCTAAGTTATTACTTTATTTATGACAAAAGAGTATTTGTCAATTTTTAGAATTAAAAGTGATATTTGACCTATTTTATATTTATTTATGTCTAAATTATAATTTCTCTTTTAAATATTTACTTTATTTATGTATCATATTAAATGATAAAATAAAGAAAAAATAAATTAATTATGTATTAAACTTTTAAAATAATAAATAATTTGAGACACTATTTTTATTAACCACGATAAATATTTGAGACAGAGGGAGTAGTATTAAATTCTATATTGTACTAATATAATGTTTGATGAGTACATTTTTTTGCTATATATAAAATTTAATATACCTAACACTATATTTAATTCGTAATTTAAAAATTCGCATAATTAATATATGTATAAATTATGAAAGTATCTATATATTATTCTATTCATGATATAAGATGGATTAACCAATACATGAATAATTAAACTATGCATTAAATAATACATTAATTCACTCATAATTAATCTATATTACTCTAACTAGCTACCAAACAATCCCTTGGTCAATGCTGAAAAAACATATTTCCGTCCCATTTTAATTCTATGCGAACATGTTTTTGGTTGAATACAAAATTTTAAAGGTTAAAAAGTTGAAATATAAGTTAAATATATTCAAAATTTAAATGAATGATAAACAAAAATTTACAAGTCTTTTCATTTTAGTAAATCGACATTTATCTCAAGTAATCCAGCAAGTCATGCCATTAACACTAAGGGGTCGTTTGATAGGATGCATTAGAAAAAATATTGCATGCTTTAGTTTTGTGTATTATTAATATTTTATTTGTTATTTCTTTTCAACTTATGTATTATACATCTTATTTGATATTATTCTATGCATAACTAATATCTAACAAGTTATGGTATTAGAAATGCAATGGGTTTTAATACATCATAAGTCAGTATGGTTAAAGACACAATTTCCTCGACATAAAGTTTGAATAAGAAATACATCTACTCACGATACTACTATTTTTATCTCAATTTATGTGGCATTGTTTGATTCGGCACAAAGTTTAAATAAGAAATACTCCTAAAGTCTTGAAATTTGTGGTAAAACAATCTTTAGATTCGTGTGACTATAAATTATTTCATTAAGAATAAAAAATATTAAAATTAAAATTAAATTATTTTTAATTATTAAAAATATGACCATTTTAAGATAACTTTAAAAAAAATTGTGTGTTAGACGAACTACTTCATTATGATTAAATAATAGGTATATTTACTTTAATTTGTAATACCTTAGTTTCATAATAAATGGTTCTTTTAACTTATGCACACCTTTAACAATGTGTTCAGTTCTAAAATTAGGAGTGCTTTTTCGAATGTACCCTTAAGCTATGTTTTGATTGGCTTTTGGGTACCCAGAAGCGATTCTGGGTACAACCTTTCGTTAAAATGGAAAAATTGACATGTTTGAATTGACTTTTCAGAAGAAGCTACAATTTGTAGCTTCTTCCAGAATTGATTCTGTCATTTATTTCAATTTGAATTTTACCCGTTCATTTATTATTCTCTTTAATTTTCATCAACAACTCTATTCACCTGCATTACCCTCTTTAAATATCTAAAAATAATTAATAAAAAAATCCAAATATACAATTTTCATTACCTCTTTAAATATCTATAAATAATTACTAAAAAAATTAAATATATTACTCATGTTCTGTTTTAATTAAAAATATCAAATATACTACTAAAGTTGACATATGTACATGTGTAATTGAAGAGTGGAATTTTAAACTCCTCAAACATCCTAACATTGTCTGATTATACGAGGATTATCCTTCTCATTTTTCTATTGTCTTCTTTCAAATACTCCAAATATTATTACTATAATATATTATATTTTGAACAAACAAGAAATAAATATACACAAGTTGAAGTATCGAAAAATTTTATTATTTTTGAAGAATTGCCTGAAGAGCCGCGACGCCTCCTCCCAAGGGCCGCGGCGCCTGTGGCGTGAAAAATCACTGGAACTTAGGCTTCGCGACTCCTTCCCGAAGGGCCGCAGCGCCTAAGCTCCATTAGCTACTGGAAAATTAGTATTGTAATAATATTTAAATATTATTTACACTTTAAATTAGTATTGTAATAATATTCTACTAATATTTAAGTACTATATTGCACTTTAAATTCTATTATCTATTTGTAATTTTTATTTATATACTTCCATTTATTAGTAATTTTTATTTATATGTGTTGACTGAATGTCCATTTTGATAATTCTACATTCAAAAACAATTTTGATTAAAACTATTCAAATATCATTTATTGATAACAATCATTTTTACATTGTTGTATACAAACATCAATTCTATTAAAACCAATTCTAACAAAATCAATTATATCAGAATTAATTATATTCGACGCTGATCCAAACACACACTTAATCGATGCCTAGAAAAAAGACTTTAGCAGCTTTCTAGGTGGGTCTAAGTGGTCAATTTGTCCGTGCGCCTTGAAATGTGTCATTTCGTAAAGTCGTTTTACAAGCAACTTAAGATTTCGAGATTCTGCAACTTTCTTCCTTTTCTTTCACGTTTCTTCTTTTCTTTTCTTTCGTGGTGGAGTAAGGTGTTATAAATTATAATAAAAGGTCTCCTAAGCATATTTATATTTTAAAGTTCTTAAACTAATATAAAATAATAAAACTTATAATTAATTTAATATATATATAATAATGGAATATAGGAGTCCACAAAGAGGTATATTTCCGTGGAAATTGTCTTGATCAAGGGAGTAAAATTACGACCCACTGCAGAAAGATTTGCACAAAACTTCACTATGAACGAGCAACATTCAGATTGCAAACTCTTGCAACCTAAGAATTAAACTATTAATTCTTTTTTTTACAATAACTCTATTGCAAAACCTCTACACTAACTCTATTGCAAAGACATAACTCTAGCCAAATGTACAAGTCGGAAAATTTGAGAAACAAACCTACGGAATACTTCTTGAAAGCAGTGATGATTACAAGTTATAGAATAAAAGACAAAGACTCAACAAACCTAAGGACTTAAAAACATCTACATTAATAAGAGAATTGGTTGCATCTTTATTCTTGATGAGAGCAATTTTATGATTATGCAAGATTAGATTTTCACTTGGAACATGTTTATATATAAGGAGTGAGTTAAAGTGACAAATCAGAAACCTTAAATCATTGGTCTACACTGTTTGACATTTTTACAGCTGTAGAATTGACTTGCGTAATCGGCTCGAACATGATCCTTATGGTTCCTCGAAAAACATATCTAGTTCCTCGTACATATTTGTCAAATCATCAAAACATAACATGACATAACTTATCGTATAGATATTAATAAAAATTATTAAATTCCATGAACTCGTCACTTACGCTAGATCCGCCTCTAGTCAAACATGTTATATTCCTATTAGGGATCCTTCGATTATACATGCTTGTTGTGCGAAAAAGATACTGCATAAATTGTTTATAGCGTGAGTGATAATACGAGGGTTGCCTACGCAATAATTAATAATATAGAGATTGTTATAGAACAATTGCTTACTGGCTTTGCTTACTCTAGTTTATGTAATATGAATACATGTATTGTTATTTTACATTATATTATATTTTATATTGAATAATTACAAATTCTTGCATAACTTGTATAATTATTAGCACATCCAAATTTAATAAGATCGAGACATCATATATTAAGTTATTCAACTATTCTTTCTTCTTGAACAACCAATTAAATTTTATATACTCTCCGCCTTATTTAATTAGATATTTATTTTAGAAAAGAAAGATTTTTTTGTGAAACTTGATGGGTTAAAACAAGTCACATATACGTGTGTGACTATTCAATATTTTCTTTAAGATAATATATAAAGCTTAAATTAAAAAAATTAAATAAGAAAGCATAATAATCTCTTTATGAAATAAAAAAAAATGTCGTGTAAAGGAATGGGGAGAGTATATATTATGCACAATTATTTTGCTGAATACGACAAGCCAAACGATCCCTTAGATAACAACCGGTGGGTACATAATCTCTTTGAAATTTAAAATCATTATTATCCGTTAAAGTTTCAAGAGCGAAAAAAATAATCATTGAGGTTTGTCTGTGGTGCAGTGATATATGATAGTAATCTGGCTGTACTATATATAGATACAAAAAAAAAAAGTTTAATCACTGACACCATGTTATATTAACCAGAATATTGCTTCATCAGTAATGTTTACATATACACATTTTATCTGGTGTGCTTTTGTTTCAACAGAGTTTCATAGAAACTGCAAGAAAATGTTATGATTATAACATATGAAGCAAAGTTATACTTCCTCCCTTCAAATTTATGTGATATTTTTCGCTTTACGAGAGTTAATTTAATAGTGATGTATTAAATAAACAAGTTGCAGCTCGAAGACAAAATCAACAGAATCTTTGTTTTGTTTTTCACTTTGATATTTGCTGTTTGGGTGTAAACATTGAATGTTGTTGAAGATTCTGTCATGAGATACATCAGTAAAATGCATGTGGTATTTTAATAGTTTAGTTCAGAGATGCCAATATCAGTGAAATATGACTTGGTTTCTGAACACAAGTTGGGTTATAATTGGTTTACAATTTTCCAAATTAATATTTTATTAAGGCCTGGTGTTAGCACCACTATTTTGAGATGGAACTAGGGCTGGCCAGTGGGCCGGGCCGACCCGACCCCGTCCCGGTCCCGACCCGACCCGACAAAAAAAAAAAACGGACGGGCTCGAACCGGGCGGACAGTATGGTCCCGCCAGCCCGACCCGCTGTGCCCCGATCCCGCCCCGACCCCGCCCCGACCCGCCCCAAATCCCGCCACTCGACCCTTTGACAAAATAGCCGTTGTCCAACGCCATTTTACATTTTGTCATTGACAACGGCCATTTTAGGCCTCCCCTCCCCAACCCCTACCCCTTTATATTTATTTTTAACCCTATAAATACCTCATTCCTCTTCTTATTATTTTCACAAATCTTTCTACTCTCTAATCTCTCATTCAATCTCTAATTCTCTATACAACATTGTCTACATATTCAATCTATTTATTAATTTGAGAATCGTGAAGTTGGCAACTAGCTTGAGGATTATCTATCGAGCAAAGTTTCAATTTTCAACCTTCGATTACACGTCGACTTACGTCGGCTTTGGTACATTCGTTCTCTCATTAAATTATTATTTTGTCTTTATTTCATTTAGCACATTTAATTTCATTATCTTTAACTATTTATTAGCATAATTAAAATGAAAGGACTAAGGCGTGTTGGGTAAGGGTAAGTCGGGCTTCTTCTAGTAGGGGTGGTAACAAGGGCAAGTGGTACTTCTTCTAGTATTCTGTTCGATTATTCCTAGACAAGATGATTTTATAGATCCCGAAATGTTTCTGAAATACCATATGATCTTGACACAAATGATTATCCCGAAATTGAAGAAGATTTTAATTTAGATGACACTCTAGTTGATGATACACCTATTAATGAAGATGATGATACACCCACTGAAAATGCCTCCTATCCCCTACTATGAGGCGAGGTCAGAAACGACCATTAAAATCGGTTGTATGGAAATATTTTGTGAGGGACGTAGCTAATCAAGTAATTGTATGTAAAACTTGTAAAAATGTTTATTCTTTTAAAAGCTGGACAAGGTCATGGTGGGACGGAGGTTTAGGAAGACACTGTTGCAAAAACACAAAGCCTTGCATGCCCAATACATGATTGAAAAAGCGGTGAACAAACGTCCTCTCAATCGGGACAAGGTTCACATACTATTGTCGGAGAAAGTCTGAGGTCAAATTAACCCTATGACGGGAGTTGTAGGCCCTAAATATGATAAACATAAAGATAGGAAGCACTAGCAAAATTAGTTCTTGTGGAGGGTTTGCCTTTTCATTTCTCGAATCTCTGGTTTTATTCATTATATTAGAGATATGTATAATCCTTATAAAGGTTTTCCTAGATCAATTGTTAAAAGAGATGTATTTAAATTTGCATGAATATCAACAATATTTACGTTATGCATTATATCATTTAAATTGCAAAGTTGCTTTAACTTCGATATAGTCGAGTACTAACTACGTGATTATTTAACTGAACTTTGTCATTGGATAGATTATAAATGGTCTATGCAAAACGTATTTTAGCATATAGATATATAGATAGTAGGCACCTTTGGTGAGTTTATTTGAAAATATTTATTGATCGATTATTACGGAATAACCGATAAAGTTATGAGTATTACATTAGATAATGCATCTTCTAACAATTCTGCTATTAGTATTTTAAGAAATGTTTTAACTCCGTCTTTTCCAAAACATTTTCATATCAAATGTGCGTGCCATATTTATAACTTAGTTGTAAAGGATGGTCTTTCACTTTTTCAAGATATTCTTGAAAAAATACAATTTGCTATACACTTTATTTTTAAAAATAATAGAATTCAACAAAGAAAAGAATATAAAAAAACTTGTCACGATTGTGGACTATCTTACAGAAAAATTCCCGAAGAAGTACCAACTAGGTGGAATTCTTTAAAAATTTTGAATCATGATTTAAACTCTGAAATCATACCTTTTTAATAATTTGGGAGATGAGATAGCATGTGAAAAGTGGAAACAGGTTAAAGATTTTCTTTTTAGATTTTGTCGACCAAAACAAAGCAGATACGTCAAGAAATTACAGCGATTCACCTTTTAGCATAAAAGAAACGATAGGAAAGGGAGATCTTGTTGCATTGTAAGTACTTGTTCCGTATTTATATTAAATGACGATATGTGTAAATCATTTATAATATAAAAGAAACACTTACCAAATGCAGGTAACTTTTATTGCAGTAACAATGATGATTTGGATAGATTTTCACTTCTCCGTATAAAAAGAAATAATACGTTGCAAAAATAATAACTTCAATTTATGTAAAATGAAAATAGGTATATTAGCAATACTTAAATAAGTCATAACAAGTATAATATCCTAATGTTAAAACAACTCAAAGTTCCTAATTTTGGTGTAGCAGCTATATTTCGATTCATCCTATTTTTTCAAGAGTTTCATAATTGGACCTTGAACTGAGGGAGGAAAGGCTTGTTTGCAAGACAAATCCCAAATGTCTTAGAAAGAAAACTGCAATTGGTATTGAATTCCCTCCTACTCTTATAGTTGTTCTCGTAACCGGTGTGACAGTATCCGTGCCTCGCTTTATAGATTAGAATGTAGATTTTTTTTCAAACTAAAACTTGAATATTAGGGTTATTGCACTAAAATCCATTTATCAAGGTGTTGAACTAGATTTGAAATGTTGATTGCTTTCTCAATTGAGATGGAACGATGCTTTAAGACGGGTGTATCGACAAATAAATCCAATCAAAATTACTACTATATGTCAACTCAAAGAAGAGAAATGAGTTGGAGATAATGGATGATCCCCTAGTGTTTTCAGTGGAAAATCTCAGCTCATGGAATACAGTGTAAAACTAGTGTCCAAGTATATAGCTTCACATTGTTATTGTAGTGACAAAATTCTTTAAAAAATTGATCATAACAGGAAGGTTCAATAAATCACAGCAAGACAAAAAAGCAACTTACTTTCAATAAATCAAAAGAGCTTCATTTCAACTGACATCAAAACACCAAATCCATGTACTGACGGTATTGTTAACAACCTACAATTAGGCTTCGGCGCACCAAAAGTTATTATGACACCATCTACAAAATATACACGGACGAAAGAAGATTAACAACACTATAGTCAATTCCTATGCAGCTTCAGCGGGTTCTCTACAGTTGAGCTGATGAAAAGAATAAGAATAGGTTAAGAGTTAGATTATTAACCTTACTGCCACTAATAAGACCTTAGTAGAGTTGCAAGAGGTTAAATACAGAAAGATAACATGGGTAATTAAACCAAGCAAAGGGTAGAACATCCACATTAAATATTCTAATATATACACAGCAGCCTGAAAGAAAACAGCAGACACAGAAAGTGAAGCCTATAAAAGTTGGGTAACAATGAGGACAAAACTCAAACATCAAATACATAGATGTTGCTTAATGTATAGCAGAAGCTTCATAAAATCATAGTTAAACTGACAAAGTTCCCCGTAACTTACCATAAACAAATTTCTAAAAAACAAATACTACACACTTTCAATCACATTTTGCATTTTTCTCAACAAATACATTATTTGGGTACTTCATTGACGTCGAACTTATAATCATCAGTAGGGACGCACACTAGACAAATAGGTTCACAAGATAGTAAGTTTGATTAGTAACTCGCGTTGAGCTTAGTGATTTAGACGACTCACTCAGCAGGATTACCATCAAGTTAACTCTTGCATTGGTACCTGTTCCAAATCCTAAACAGCTATCTTGACAGTCTCGGATAACCATGAAAAAAGGAAGCAATATCACATTTGAAGTCATCCATTTTTTACTTGTTTTCGTTCTCCAAACTACCTAATTCTAGCTTGTTCTCATACCCTAGCAATACTGCAGCACCACAGTTATTCAGTCAAACCAACCTTCACACTATCTCCTGCCTTGCTCTATGACCAATGGTAAATCTACAACTTATCAACTATATTACTGACACTCTGACAGTGTTGCACTATTTCTCCAGTAAGAATTTCCAAATGGAAGGACGGTAATAAATTTACTCTGAACATAAGCAAATTCCACACGAGTTGTAAGTGACAGCAGAGAAAAAAGGACAAAGAGGTAACTTATCAGAACCAAAATGGATAAAGGGAAAAGCTGCAATGCAATTGAAATTTTCACCATGCAAGTGATAATAGTATAATACAGAGCAAGAAACAAAAGCTTTAAAATAATGCAAAACACATACCTCAAAAAAGCCTACATTTATGCTTTCGTTATACACATCCCAATCCAGTCTGTAGGTCAAGTCATCCATAATCAATACTCATTTCATCCGCTTCCATGTTGGAAAAAACTACAAGTTTCAAGTTCAACCAAAAAAAAGCTACTCAAAAACCATAGCACCGAACATGTTCATGTCAGTAATTACGTGGAGCAATATACACTTGGCTTGTCAGTTGTTGCTCAATTAAAGATCAAAATTAGCATGTTACGTCTTCAAAAATCTACACAAGTACCTGCAACAGAAACAGAAATTCAGAGCTCAAAGTAAACCTTCAGAAATCAACAATCTGTTGGAACAGACTTGGCAATACGAAACAGAATAACCGTGACATTTGAAGACAAAAAGAGCAAGCACCACAATAACCTGCCACGTTCAGAAAAGCACATACCAACAATAGCCTAAATATTAGCAATAATATGGACCACGAGTAAAATACATATCTCAAACTAAAATTTTGGTTTTATATAGTCGCAGCCTTCAATTATTTGTCTGGGCATTTAAATCGCTAAGACAACACAACAGCAACAACATACTCGGGATGATCCCACATGGTGGGATCTGAGGAGGGTGTGGGATTTAAATAGCTAAGACAACACAACAGCTACAACATACTCGGGAGGATCCCACATGGTGTGGTTTGAGGAGGGTGTGGGGTGTACGCAGACCTTACCCCTACCTTGTGGGGTAGAGAGGTTTCTTATAGACCCTTGGCTCAAGAAAAGTACTGACAAATGCAAAAGTAACAGCTATGGTGAAAATACTGTAAAAAGAATACTGATAACAAAAATCATAAGGGAATCCCAGGTAAAAGAAACAGCAATAGTAATACAATTTGAACAATAAGATAGTTAAATCGCTCAGACAACCACAACCAGAAATTATTTAATAGTTTCTATCAAATCACTTCATTCTTAAATGTTTGGGAGTTGCTTCAAGTCTATTAGTATAAAGCAACTACTTTTTTGAAGAAAGTACAACACAACTACTTCAATGCTGGGAAAAAAGAGGAGCCAAAGAATATCCTATTCGGCCAAACTTCTGAAATCTGCTTATTTTAAAGTGTTTCGAAAATATACTTTTGGAGAGTAGCAGTTTGTGTTCGGCTAATCAATTTGAAAAACACTTTTGTCAATATTGGAGCAATATTGTGCTTGGCCAAGGTTCTAAAAGTGATTCCGCAGAAAAGCTACTTTTCCCGCCTTTGAAAAACCACTTCTGTTAAAGCTTGGTCAAACACCTCAACCCTCTACAATAAGCACTTGTTTGAAAAAATAAGCATTTTTAGTTTTGTAGAAGCTTGACCAAACAGGCTAGAAGAGAGACTTGGACATTGTGACCCAAGTCATCATGTGAACCACTTGGAGGGAGAGAAACTAAAGAGTCATTCATGTCATAGAGAGATCTTTCTCATATATTCGAATAAACATGTCATTTGAAATACATATATTCCAGCTAATTGGATCATTGCAGATAAAAATTCATCTCTGTAGAGTTCTTTTTATATAAACTTTGTACAAGTTTCGCTAACATGTTAAATAGCTTAAAGGTTAGGCAACATAGCTTCACTGATAAAATAAAAAACACAAACCGCAGAGACCCCCTAAAAGAGGAAAAGCAGACAAATAGGAAAGAAAAACTAAACAGATCATACACCATTGGCTGCTTAACAAAACCAAGTCACTTTTAAGGGAAGGGAAAAGTCCAAAGCCTATAGAAATGAACTTACATATCAAGCACCCTTCTATTAGCACCACAGGAGCATCGCAGGAGCTTATACTGCCCCAGGGTTCAAAATCAGACAAATCACTAAGATGAACAAGACTCCAGTTCCTCAGTGGATTTTGCAGACAACTGAGCCGCGTCTTGGAGAGACTTTGAATCAAGGGACAAAACATGAGCACCCACAGAAACTTCTTTATGGCCATTGATGTTACTTCTCATGATTTCATGGGAAGTTTCTTGACTTGCATTAGGAGAGTTCAAGCATGACAAGTCTGAGGTAGATGTTTTATCACAAATATAGCCATTAGGAACAGGTAGATCTAAACAACCCATAACTTTTTCTATCTGATGAGAGGCCTCGGAAGTAGCTTTTACCGAACCAGTGGAATCAGAAGTCATTTCACTTGAAGCAATTGAATCCTTTCCTGCAGGAACTTCATGTGTGTGACATGCATTTCTATCTCGCCAATGTACAGGAGACGTCTCCTGGCAACCCTTATCAAGGGAATCAGAGTCATTTTTCAGACAATCAACTTCTATTTTGAGCAGACAACTGACAGCTTCTTTACCATCTTCCATATTGTGAACGGCATTCTCCTCATGAATTGTTGATATGGGTGCCAAAGGAGAAGAAATTAGTGTTTTGCCTTCCATCCCACTTTCACAATGTTGATACATCTTCATATGATGTTGTTCATCTGTTACATCAGAGGGGATAGTTCTGTACTCAGGTTGTGCAGAAGAGCAATTAGCTATCCTTTCAGTTTGATGAGCATCAGGTTCAGAAGCATGACAAGGATCACTGTTTCTGCAATCGGACGTATCATTCAAGACGCCATTAGCTACCTCGAGACTTGATTCTACAGGTAAAATAGCACCTTTATCATCCTGGTTGAGTTTGACTTCAGAGAAAGCAACAGCATTGGACCCTGAAAAAATAGCTTGTTACTTTACTAATTACAGCTCTCAGGCACATATTGAAGCTGATTTAGTTCAATTTAGTAAGGCATCATGAGAATTAAAGAACTTGAAAAGATAGATAGCATATGATAAACAAGTACGGTATCAATATGTATCAGATACCTGTTGAAGTAACTTGGCCTTCACTGAACTGATCCTTCAATAGAGGCTTCTGTAACATATCCGTGCCAGGGAACACTATCATACTCATGTACTTCATTTCCTGTCTCTTTGATTTTTCAAGGGGTTCGAAACCAAAAACGTTCGTCCATGTCTCAGTAAGTGCTGGTATAGCAGGTATAACCAGCTTCTCAACACCAAGAGGACAAAGAGCCTGACAATAGTTTCAAGAAGAAAGACTTCAGGTAGCTGCTGAAGAGCAAACAAATACTTTTTGGCTCCAGAGCACTTAAAAACACATGTAGATTAGTCAACTTCACATTTCCATACAAATAACATAGGCTTCCATGAATGTAACATTTATTTCATTTCGTGGTGTCACAAATATAGCTTCGTCACCTCTGCTCCTCTACCTAATGACACCAAATCTGTATTTTGTAATCCAGATTATATTTTGGACTTGGCGACTAAAATGGCAACTTGAAATCTAGTTAGAAAGACAAAGCACAAGGAAGGAAGAAGGAGACAAATAATGAAGGTATTTATGGGTGTGGTACCATCACTATGTGCGGGAGGATCTTATAGACCGACTCCGCTTTACAAGAATGGGTCACAAAGAAGTCAGACTATACACTTGTTAAAAGAGCACACCAATGCTAAGAAGTTCAAATTGTAAAATCAATCAGCTCGATAGGAGAAGGTTTTGCTGCAAGGACTCCTCGAAAGCTCTTGAACAGTAAATAGCAACGGATAAACAGTTAAATGTTCTAATGAAGTTTGGATTTCACAATGTACAGCAATATACTAGAACTGGACTTGATTTTAGGCTTAACTCCAATAATTTCTGTAAACAAATAAACAAGTATATATGCAAAACTTGAAGGGTTAATTGCACTAACCTCTCCCAAGGTCCACTCAAATCACAGATATCTCCCCTTTGGTTTTCAAATTTCTCATTTAGACACTACATATACAACAACAACAACAAAAACATACCCAGTGTAATCTCACAAGTGGGGTCCGGAGAGGGTAGTTTGTACGCATACCTACCTTGGAGGCAGAGAGGTTGTTTCCGATAGACCATCGGCTAAGAGTATCGCAATACACACTTAGACGCTACATATAAATCTTACAAAATGCTTGAAATATCATCATCAAAAAGAATTGTATGACTCCAAAAAGTAATATGCCATTCTTTTTTTATGACGGGAGGAAGTAATACTTCTCAAATAGAAGCTCTAAGTAATATAAGAATAAAACTATTTAAGAAACAAGAAGAAAAATATAAGATAACCTAGAAAATATAGATGGTAAGCCAAAATAATATTAAAACTTGTTAAATATAATTGTGGGGGGAAAACAGTCAACTAAATGATAAAAAGTGCTCCCTTCTTCAAAATTTATGAGATACTATCCTTAAGGTATTCCAAAATGTTTGATACCATTCCATTCCTAATAATACACCATTCATAATTTTAATAATTAAATTGATAAAATTATTCAAATTTTAAACTTTGATATGATATTTTCTCTATCAACCTAATTTTCAACTATTACCTTACTGTTTTTTGCCACTGTCACTACTATAATATATAAGTCAAATTAACATCTTAATCCCCAAGCCCATAAAACAAGCTACATAAAATGGGATGGTAAGAATAGTTTGTTACACAATTTCAGGTCTTCATAATAGGTTAAGCCTATCAGCAAGTATCTGCTGTTAGAGAACGAATGATTAGAGGTAAATCATTTGCCCCGCAAGGATGGTGCAAAACCAGAGAAGCATATTTTCATCTTCCTGTGCTAAATCCAGTTTGAATGGAAGAAGCACGAGTAGGGCCTAGGGTTTCGAATCCCAATAGATACAAAAACTACTAGGTGATTTCTTTCCATACCTACCTAACTCTTGGGGGAAAAGTAGTATTAGTGCTAGTGAGAGTAGTAAGAACCTGGTGGAATCGTCAAGGTGCACACAAGCTAAACCCGAACACCATCAAATTTTTTTTAAAAAAAGACTAAAGAATCACCAAGATCCGACAACCTTAGATTTTCAAATTAAGATCATAAAAAATACATATTTTGTCCCCTAAACTTGTCTCGGAAAACCTTTACACCCCTAAACCTTTTTTTAACTGGTGATATTCCTTTACCCACACCTAAACTTTGTGAGCATCTCTTACCCCTTGATCTTGTTCGAAGTGAACCAAATACCAATGCCAAGAGAACGTGGCAAAAATTGAATATGGGCATGCAAGGAGCAAAGATTAAAGCAAAACAACAGACAAGTGCCCCCCCCCCCAAACCCATCTTTAAGGAGGAGGCAGGAGCTGCTGTGTCAATGGTGAAGGCGGCGACTGATTTCTCATGTGGCGGTGGTGGTTTTAGAAGGGTGTGATTATTGGTGGTGGTTGGTTATGGTGTTCTTGCGGTTGCCTAATTACATAGAGATGGTATGAGGCGCGAAGAATAAGTGAAGGAGCTCCATGAGTATGGTGGTGTGATGGAAAATGGAGAGAAGAGGAGCAGTTTTGGGCAATGAATGTGGGGGAAAATATGCGGATTTCCACATGTAGGTTTGCAATAACAGCACCTCACACCATGAAATTGGTTTAACATGTCTCAAGGTGGTATAGGTTCACTTTGAGAATGCTTAAGGTAAGCGGTTACCCGTAAAGTTTAGGCGTGTTACAGATTTTTCTTGACAAGCTTAAGGGACAAATATGTATTTTCCCCGAAGATTAATTTTTCTAGGAATCTTGAAATAACAAACAACAAAATTCAACTATTAAATGAGATAAATCCAAATCTCACATTTCCTAAGAGACCCCGGGACAAAACATCTTAGCTTTGGAAGGTAATGACTAATGAGCCCTTCTTAAAAAAAATTTACCTTTCATCTATAGATATCCAGCAATAATTCTATCATCTCAGCCTATTGAAAAGAACCCTAGAAGATTATACTTATAATTATATAAAACCGTCAGTAAATACTTGAGTAGGGAGAGAACTATAATGCAACTTTTTTTATAAGGAGAAATAGCATGCAACTTTAAAAACATCAGAAGCATCAAATTAGCTTATTACATAATCATACCGTTTCAATTGCTGTGAGAAGCCGACGGCACATTCCTTGACGACGATATGTATATCGGGTTCCAATAAATGGCATCTCAACAACCTGATTCCCATGAATCCTACGTATAAAGTAGAATCATTTTGAGTTGTTATTATCACAATCCTTGAATACAAAAGAGACAACTACAATAAAAAGGGTATGGGGAGGGCAGGATGTACGCAGACCATTAAGCACGAGAGAAGTTGCAAAAAAAATAAACACGTTAAGAGATGGCCACATCATCGAACATCAACTTGGAACACATCAAATGCATTAGGGCCGATATTCAAAAGTTAGTATATTACATCCGTTCATGGAGAACCTATATCTCATGTGCCTGGCTCTATAATCTGGGCTAGACAAGTATGCCGGCCTGTAAACCAGCTCAGCCCAGTACTTTAGATATGAATTTAGATTGTTGCCATGCGTAGTTCAGCAAGAGTAAGTGATCCTTCAGAGTTCAGACACACGTAATTGCCAAGTAAAATAACTAGATGGTCACCAGAAGTGGGGCAAACATATAGCTTATAGTATAAAAGATTATGCTGTTCTTTCCTGCCATCTGTCAAAGGACAAAGATATCACAGCATACAACTATTCCTTGTGGCCAACATTTTAATTCATCTGGGATGGTAATTAAATGTCTAATGAAATAAACTAGGTACTTTGGCTGTTTGAATCACTTCTAAATTTGCACCTACATCAATCACAACCTTGTGGCAAAACCATAGACTGATTCCACATCGACTATTCAAGAAGGACAAGAATTGCTTATATTACAGCTGTAAAATATCCATCAAAGTGAATCCAGATTACTAACTAAGCAAAAGTAGTATTTCAATTTATCACAACAGACCAACTAGCCAGAAACAAACCAAATACAGTAACCAATAAAATTGCAGCAAGGATAGCCTAGATCATAATATCACACAGTAACCTTTGTTGGAATCGTTCATTTGGAAAGGATCATATCTGGGATGATATCTATATAAATGTCTACATATTAATATGTAGAGAACAGTAACTAGAGATGCTTAAACTTTTATAGAGAGAAAAAACAGTGAACAAGAAAAGCGGAAGAACTTTTCTGGTATTGATGTAATTATTTTTTGGACGTTGAAGCGCACAATGCCGGTGCTGCAACGCTCAAAAACTAAGCGCTGAGGCTCCCAGTTTCTGTCTATTAATATGAGCACGACGTTGAGGCTTCTATAGCTGGGAGTTGAGCCGTCCAGTTCTGGGACCTAGGATGCTCAGAGCTAGCGCTGTAACGCCCAGTTTTTCAGTTGTAGATGGTGCAGTTTCAAGTTAACAGATTTAGTTATAGTAATTCACTTAATTCTTCAACTGACGCTAAAAATGCAACCACAATTCAGGTTCGCCTCTTCACTGTTTATGTAGTGGAAAGGACCCTCCAACCATGAGGTTGGGGGTTGGAGTCATTATGGGAGCAAAAGTGAGAGAAACCCACTGTTGACTCCTAGACAGGGGATTCGGGGTGGGTCCAAAAGCAATATGCTTTAGTCATGAAGCACATAGGCACAATCCAGAAGCATGATCACTATGAGTAGGAAATACTCCAATGAAGACTAAAGAGCTCAACTAACATTCACCTTATGGATGCAACAGAGATAAGTTCATCACCCTTCTCCAGAATAACAGTATAGAACCCACTGTAGTTCAGCCGCGTAAAGTTTGACCTGGTACCAAAGAGGAAAATAAATATAAATTTCTTAATCAACTAATCGAAGAAAGATAAGTTCCTTAATCATCAATCATGTACACCACACTGGAATCATTTAGTGTACAAGGAACTGTAGTATTAAAAACGAAGGACAGCTTTTCAGAAGAACTAAAGTACAAAAAGAATAGAATCAACATTTTGAATCCATTGAAAAGGAAACTGTAGCATTTTCAGTGCGAAAAAACAAAATATAATACATCAATATCATTGACATGTCCTGATGATTTGATAAAACAAGAAAAGAGAATTAAAAGCTTTTAGCTTGAGCAAGGGAATTACTAGTTGCTCTAAAGCCATCTGGACAATAGACTCAGTAATCTAAAAATCAACAAACACTTTCCACACTCATATCTAGAACTAGCAGAAGAAACGAACTCTATACAGAATTCTTCAAATGGCATTACCCAAATAGACAAAGCATGCCTAGACGGGAATAGAAAAACTCATAATAGCAACAAATTGGTTATGACGTCGCTTTAATATAAATTCATGAGAGCATATTATCACAAACTTCAGAGATGCTTACCCGCAGCTATAAACAACACTCTGAATTACATTGATTTTACTTCGCTGGTCAACAATGGGCACAAAACACTCATTCATAATGGAGAAAGCAACAGCTAACTTGCAATTGCTTTCAATGTCTACTAGATCGTCAGTCACATTTGTATCCCTGCCAAAATCACGATGTCGAAGAAGTCTCCAGCAAAATCCTTCATCCAAGTCATGCCTTACACCAAGAAGCACCAGCAGGCCCTCAAAAATCTGTTGAAAAACATGTGAGATTATTTCACTGTATAGAAACTCATATATATGTGTTTATATAAATTGTATAGATATAGTTTACTGTTAGTCTGAGGAAGAAAGCTTTAGATAGTATTCCAGCTTATACCATGGCCATGGATCAAGTGAGACCTCATCACTCACTGTGGGATAAACATTATATTAGTTACAACGTACTTCACACACTAGTACATCAGAGGATTGGAGCGCGATTTGGCAACTTCTCTCTTCTTTTCAACAGATTTCATTAAGTGCGTGTGACAGATAAATGAACTGGATAACTTCTTCAAGGCTAGAACAATGTGATCTAGAAGTTGAAGAAACTGCAATCTGTCTAATTGGACAAGTGCAATACCTTCTGGCATCCCTTTCCGCAGAATGATAGATCTTTAGAGTCAAAATCCAGAGCATCGTCACCAGGGACACAAGGCAAATGGACTGCAGAAGTCAAAGCAGATACATTTGTCTAAGTTCATCCAATTCATTTTACATATTTAGAGCACAAAATAATTAATAAAAGAGGATTTGAAATATACATTTTCCCTCACACAAATGGCATGTTAACAATTCAGACACTAGCATGCCATCCCGAACATCATTATCTGATGAGCTTCTGACAACTGTCCCACAGAATTTGCATGAACAATAAACACATCTCCAATCTCCAGAAGGTAATTTCTGCAACACATTCGAAAACATTAAGATAAACTTTTACTCAACAATTTTAGGAGTAAGTTGGGTGAGTTTATGAGAGCACCAGAGATTACAATTTGAAATGACCAACTATTGTTTTACCCAGCCGTCTAATAGGTGATCCAGAAACCTCTTTTTTCTCATTCTTACAACCAACATCCATGACTTAAGATTACTGCGGGAATTGAGGCAATGCTTTTTTCTTTGTAAGTAATACAAAACCCAGATGGTAGCTGTTGAACAAAAATTCAAGCCATATATTGACTGCTAAAATTACTATCTTCTTGAACAAACAAAAGAATATGCAATGTATTCCCATGAGCAGACCTCATTCTTTCTACTGCTTACACTTCTATTTTAGTCTTTTTTATATGGTAAACCTTTCACCCTACCCAAGAGCCAAACAGTGGTCATTTTCCACTTTGCTCCATTGGTGACTCAAACCTCCAACCTTACGGAGGGAGGTGTAGGGTCCTTGTAACTAAACTATCTCTGTGTCTTCTAACTGCTTACAATTTGACAGAAATCTACTACTCCCTCCGTCCCAAAAAGATTGTCTTAGTTTGACTTGGCACGGAGTTTCAGAAATAAAGGAAGACTTTTGAAATGTGTGGTCCAAAAGATATTTGTGTGGTTGTAAATCATCATATAAAGTTAAATTGTTTCTAAATATAAAAATGTGACAATTTTTTTGGGACAAACTAATAAGGAAAGACAATCTTTTTGGGAGAGAGGAAGTCCATTTAAAAAAACGGCAACTTTGTATTCCTCAGCATTAAGGGATATGCTGGCAACCTCCAAAAAGTGAGCTACAGAGTGAAATTAATTACAAAATACTATCTGTATTTCATCATCTACGAATTGCCTACGAGAAGTAGCAAAAAGACAGATTCACAATAACTTATTAATACAACAGGCTTGTAACGGCTGAGATGATAAAGCCAAACACTGAACCAACTTATTTATAGCTAATACACCTTCCAGAATGATGAATACTCTTACCATAGGAAAGGTAACTTTCTGATCTGTTGGTGTGGTGTGATAATGATTCCATCAAATGTCAATAACCAAATTCGAAAATGACATATAGATACACATTTAACTTCTGTATGTGTACAGAATATACGATAAAGAGTAATTTTGGAAAAGGAAAAGATACCATACTCTTGCACATATGATGTATCATATTCTAAAGTACTCCAGAATCCAGATAGAGAAATTTACAGGTTTCAGATAAAGTTTATTAGTTGGATAGAAACAATGAATTTTAAGCACTAAAAATCCTAACAATCTATACATGCTACTACCAAATCCAACTGCTGAATTTTCAATTCAAATTGTGTGACTTTTCTGTATTTTCTAGAATTCCCAATAGTGCATTTGAGGTGCACTTAAACCTTGAAGTAAGTCACTATGTTGACTGGCACTTTCCCTCAAGGTTGGTGTTTCCGTGCCTCAATAGAAACCAGCCAACCAAATGTTTTTTCTAAGTTAGATTAATTAAGCCCATTGATTACCTATCCAAAAAAAAATAAAGCCTGTGAGTTTTGTCTTAAAAAATGGTGACACTAAATGATAAATATAGCCCACACAACTATATATTGATTGTTAAGGAAATTCTATTGGATGAATACATTAGACAAATTTTAATTTAAGAAAACAAGTAACTAAACTTGTATTAAAATCGAAGTGACAAATAAAATAATAGTTTAACATATTATCTTACAATTCCTAGTCAATAACAATATGAATACACCATATCTACAACACCAATGGCAGTACTCCACGCATGTACAATAAGAGTATAAGACTGTAGAAAATGCATCTCAAAGGTCATTGTTTTTCCTCAAATATACCAACTGGCCTGCTAAGTGAGTCATAAAGCTGTTGGTTGCTTTTTGCAAAATCTCACAAGACACAACTCTGGATGAAATAGATTAATAGAATTTCTGGATACGTATACAACAACACTTCAAGGCAAAATATAATCTCCATCATACAAATTAAGCAAGCAGTCGTACCACAGCTTTGGTATACTTCCATTAACAGGTTACACACATCTCGTCCAACTAAACAACATGCTAATAATGTTATTCCAAAATGCAAAAATCTAAATTTTAGATAAGAATAAGCAGGCAATATGGGGATTTTGATATGCATATTGGTTATAAGGGGCTACAAGGTTCCTTTTAAATCCAAATCAAACCTGGAAGTGGTATGGCACAAACCTATACAATATATCTACTAGGAAACCAATTATTAGAGTGATCCCAACATATATGACCTAAAACTTAAAATTCTCTAGAAGTATTGAAGAAAAAGAAAAGCACTGTACTCATTTCAGGATTAACAGAAGTGAAAACAGAATACTATCATATTCTTTGAGCATAGATTGAAGTAAAACTAAGACAATACACGGGGGAAAACACTGATATAAAAAGGTAGAAGAAGATGTGTCTTACTTGAATATCTAAGCAGCTCTGGTGGAAAGTTGAGGGGCAACTATCACAACATATCAAGTCACCCCCATCTCCACAAATGTTGCATGTATCATCATTGGGGTCATCACCAACAATGTTCACAGAATGAAATGCAATACGGTCAATATCTTTCTGCTTATTCCACGATTCCACTAGACATTGCAAAAGAGACTGTCCTGACTGCAGAATAACATTCTCAAATGGCCTGCCCAGCTTACTTCCAGCATGGGATTCAAAATCAGCAAGGTTCAGTGTCTCACCACAGCAGCCACAACAAATTCCATCTCCCTTGATCGTTCCTTCATGCTTCACTTTTTCCCTTCCATCATAAATGTAGTGCACCTGAGCATCAGATTGAATAACCCCTAAATCAATCATCCATGCTAAAAGAGTGTGCTTCCCATCATACAGTATAAACTCATCACCATCTGAAGCAACCCCTCCTTTAGAGCTACGTGCCAATAGAGCACAGGGCTTTCTGCGTTGTCCATCTTCCGTATTTGGTCCCAACTTTTTCCTCCGGACTCTTGTTTTGGAGCCAACACTTCCTTTATGGTCATTTTCTTGCTTGTTTTTGGCATATTGCTTCTTGGATAGCTTCTTTTTGGTCATTTTGCTCGCTTTACTTCCAACATCCTTTTGCTTCTTCTTTCCCTCGTTCTCCTTTTCTTTCCTGCACCTGAACAGTGTGCTGAATACCTCCTCCGGAATAGGAGTAAATGCAGAATTGGTCTTATGGTCAGCTTCTCCAGATTCAACTTTCTTTTTTAGCCTCTTGTATGCCAAAGTGACTGACCAATGTTGCCTTCCTTCAAGATCATAAAAAATTGCATCAGCATACTCTCTCGTTTGCCTCTGCCTGTACTCAATAGTCCAACCTGCCTTCACAAGCATATCGATTATCTGATTTCTAATTGCCTGCTTTTGTTCCCTGAGACCTGATTCCATCACCACAGGCTTTCTTCCTTTCAATTTACTTTTCTTCACATGATATGGATCACTGCTGAGCCTTTTGTTTCGACCATCTACAGGACCCTCGTTATTAGCTTCGGCATTTGCTTGATCAGTGTCTTTCTCATGCCCAAAAGCCATCTCCTTTCTAATGTTGACGACCTCCTCCACAACATTTGTCTGATTCTCCTTTAGATGCTTTGAACCCCTAACAAAACCATCTGCTTTTTCATAATTCATGCCTCTCTTGGGACCCCTCGATTTATCTTTTTGGCTACTCGTCAGACTGGAAATTTCATTTCTCCCTTGCATCTTTGGAGGTCTTCCGCGACGGCCCTTTAACTTTGGCTCCTTCAACTTTGGCTCCTTCAGCTTTGGCCTTCCCCTCTTTTTCGGGATTGCATTATCGTTTACCCCTGTCTTAAGTATTTTGTCAGAAGGATCAATTTTGTTCTCTATTTTTTTACTGGACATACCTGCATCCTTCACTCCATCAACATGCTTCACATCATCAACAACTGCCACTGTCCGGGATCTCAAGACCCTTTTAAAAGGGCCCATCGAAAGCACTGTGTTCACCTGCTGTTTTTTCACTTGATCATCCTCATCTACACACTCAATACCCTCCTCCGCGTTCTTTCTTTTCCTCCCTCTGCCTCTCTTGCCAAGCTTAGTCTTGCACCGATCATTACTGGCAACAATTTGTTCATCATCAGTGACATCATCATCATTGTGACATTCAGAATAATCCACTTTAATTCTTTTCCTTCCGCTTCCTCTCCTGCCAGGTGTATTCTGGCTTTCATCAACTTGCACTTGGGTACTGTCATCAATACTATCATGACTTCCTTGCTCAGTTTGTCCTCCTGGTGAAGAATCAACCAACTCTTCCTTAACAGATATCGAGTCATCCTTTCTTGAATCCTTCACCTCCTTCTTTTTCCTCCCTCTCCGCCCTCTGCTCTTACCAAGTGGCTCAGCTACATTGTTCTCAATTTGAATTACTTTTCCATTTCCGACAGCAGTTCCCTCGTCACAATTTACTTCTTCTAAAGACAAACCCTTCTTCTCCAGTTGATTTTTATCCTCAGTTGAATCCACCACCTTCTTTTTTCTCCCCCGCTTCTTCTTAACAACAATTTCCACCTCATTCACCTTCATCTCGTGTTCCTCCCTAACTTCACCAACACTTGCCTTAACCTTGTCACAGTCAACATCACCAATTACACCTTTAGGGTCATCATTATTTTCACATATAGATTCATTCAAATCAAGATCTTGCCTTAAGTCAATAATAGTCAAAGTAGTATGCTCCATTTGCTCAACTGGATCCCTATTCAAATCCAACCCATGTTTCTCTGTACTACAATCTTCCATCTCGACTCCTTTCAGCTAATACTTAGGGGGGGGGGGGGGGTTTACAATACAAAACCGATGAAATCAAGAATTACAAAAAACCCTAAAACAGTAGTACCAAATGATATAAAAAACTCACCAAGAAAGTTTAAGGACCATGAAGCAGTGACGTGATAGAGAACAACTGTTACTGATTAGGGCGATTTTTGGGTTTTAGGAATTTGGAGAAATGTGGCAGTGACTGTTGAGAAGGAAGGGGAAAGGGGAATGCGTGGGTGGGTGTTGTATTTTATTTAGTACTATACTTTTTGAGATATTTTTGTTTTTTGTTTTCGATGTAAGAGAAAGTGGATACTGGATAGCCAATTGTAATATTTGGAGGGAGACTCAATTATTTTCTATTTTCCCTCCATTGCGTGTTTCTTAAAAAGTTGAATCCCAAAAATATTACCGACTACGTCTTCGGACAACATTTGATTAATGTTTGGGGAAAATTGTTGGAAATTTACTTATTGCGATTGAGTTTATTCTGTCCTTCAACACATAAATTCCGCATGTCAAAAATACTATTTTCATTTAGTGAAAGAGATGTTGGTACACAAATTAAGTGTTTTTAAGGCATGTAAGGATGGACGATTATTTGGCCAAATTAATGAGTTTCCCACGACGGTATGAGAAAAGAAGAAATGTGCAAAATACGAAAATTGAGGAAGAGCTGTGGCGCCACCGGATTAGGGTTGCGGCGCTACGCGTACACGTCGTACAGTGAACTCAAAATTCAAATGATTTTCTGAAAGTGTGAACTCATTTAGAGATCATGAATTTGCTAACCTTTGGCAGATTCTAGGCACCCTTTAAAATGTTCAATACATCCCCATTTAGTGCATTCACATATCAAGTGAATGACCATGTTTGCACTATAAATAGAAGCCTCAAATCACTCTTGAAAAATAATCCAAATTTGAAAAAATACTTGAGTATTTCTTCTTTTTATAACAATCTTGAGTTCTTACTTCTTCTAAGGATTCACAAGTGTTGGCTTGCACTTGTGAAGTATTCGATGTTTTATCTTGAGAGACTATTACCCACATTCCGTAAGCCAATATACGGGGATAATTTTGCCTTAAAGAGATAGTGTCACCACTCGACTCAGCACACCTTGCTCACTTATTTGTTTGTTGAATTATTTCTGACAAGAGTCCAAATTCACTTGTGGAAATCGAAGTCATCAGGAACCAGAACCCAAGATGAAGACTAGAAACCTGTTATTTCCAATATTTTATAATTGTAACTACTGCAATCATACATGTTGTTTGTAGTTGTGTCTTTTATTTCGAGCATACTTGTAATAGTATTGTACTATTCCATGTATTGCATCAATATTCCCAACAGTTTAAGGTAAAATTATATTAGTAGTCGAAAGATGTCGGTCAACATTGGTGTGACCGATTCTGGTTATGAAAATGGTTTTCTAGTCGAGGACATTTCAGTTGATAGTTCTGACACTATCTTTGTCAACAATTGTGATCTCAAATCTGGTCCCACGACGGTATGAGAAAAGAAGAAATGAGCAAAATACGAAAACTGGGGAAGAGTCGCGACGCCACCGGATTAGGGTCGCGGCGATACGCGTACAGTGAACTCAGAATTCAAAGGATTTTCTGAAAGTGTGAACTCATAATTCAAATGATTTTCTGAAAGTGTGAACTCATAATTCAAATGATTTTCTGAAAGTGTGAACTCATTTAGAGGCCATGAATTTGCTAACCTTTGGCAGATTCTAGGCACCCTTTGAAATATTCAATACATACTCATTTAGTGCATTCACATATCAAATGAATGGTCATGTTTGCACTATAAATAGAAGCCTCAAATCACTCTTAAAAAAATAATCCAAATCTGAAAAAAATACTTGAGTGCTTCTTCTTCTTCTAGCAATCTTGAGTCCTTACTTCTTCTAAGGATTTACAAGTGTTGGCTTGCAATTGTGAAGTAGTCGTTGTTGTATCTTGGAAGGCTATTACCACATTCTGTAAGCCAATATACGGAGATAATTTTACTTTAAAGATATAGTGTCACCACTCGACTCAGCACACATTGCTCACCTATTTGGTTGCTGAATTTTTTCAGACAGAAGTCCAAACTCACTTGTGGAAATTGAAGTCATCAGGAACCAGAACCCAAGATGAAGACTAGAAACCTATTATTTTCAGTATTTTGCATTTGTAACTACTGCAATCAGACATGTTATTTGTAGTTGTGTCTTTCCTTTCGATTATACTTGTAATAGTATTGTACTATTCCCCGTACCGCATCAATATTCCCAACAATTTAAGGCATCAGTCAACATTAGTGTGACCGATTCTGGTTATGGAAATGGTTTTCTAGTTGAGGACAATTTGGTTGACAATTCAGTTGATAGTTCAGATACTATCTCTGTCAGCATTTGTGATCTCAGAGATGGTCCTAGCTTTGGATCTATATTTGACGATAATATCATAATTGCCTCCGTCGAAGAATCGATCTTTACTGATTTTCAAGACACAGATGATAGTCGTGCATATGCGGGTCAAAGATTTTCTCACGACCATACTGTGAAGAATCATCCAGAAGAGAATCTGGATATCAACTAGACAAGAGGATAAGACTGAAGATGATGTTTTGCCTTGCAACAGAGGTCATGTATCGGTCTTAAAATTCGAGTTATGGTAAAGAGAAGATGGACACTCGTTCTGACTGAAGTGATCCAGATCTCAAACTTTTGGCATGTATTGGTTCATGCTTACGTACCCCCGTTCTTTTGGCATTATGCTCTACAAATGGCTATCGATATTCTTAACGTTCTTCTTTACAAAGATTTGACATATTCGTCTCTTCTTCAAATTTATATAATAAGACTCCTTCGTATTCACATCTTAGGGTCTTTGGGTGCTTGTGTTACCCACTTTTTTCATCCACCACAATTAACAAACTTCAGGCCCGTTCTACCCCTTGTGTATTTTTGAGTTATCCGTCAAATCGGCGTGGTTATAAATATTTTGATTTATTGTCTAAAAAGATCATTATTAGTCGTCGTGTAATAGTTGATGAGTCTCAATTTCTCTTTGCTAAGGTAGATAGTCTTTTGCCAAGTTCGTATAATTTTGATCATATATCTCCATACCTTATTCACTATTTTTGAGCAGTCCCGCACTTAAATTCTCCAATGCCCTACGCGTGGTCCCACAAACTGTCGGCCAGCTATCCCGATACGTTCTTGGGCGGTTCGATATTGGGCGATCCGGTAATCACATCGAACTGGTCAATTTTTGGTATTTCTCGAGTCGTTTGTTTCTCGTTCTGGGCCAGCAGGTCCACTGCCTGCTAGTCAACCCGTCCCGTGTCCCGAAATTTCCCAAAATCACCCATTCCTGTCCCGAGTCACGGATCAGTCACCCGAGGTCAGCGGAGTATTTTTAAACCAAAAAGACATTTTAATTTAAATTCCAATGCTCTTAAATCACCACTACCACGCAATCCATGTGTCTCCTTTAAATGACCCAAATTGGAAAATTGTTATGACTGTAATGCTCTTATTGATAATAAGACGTGGGAGTTGGTGCCCCATCCATATGGTTTTGCTCATAAAGACAATTCTGACGGTCCATTTGTAAGGCATAAGACTCGTCTTGTAGGTGATGGTAAGACTCAGCAGATTGGTGTGGATTATGGGGAGACATTTATTCCGGTGATCAAGTCGGCTGCCATTCGTACGGTGCTCATCTTGGCTCTCTCGAAAACATGACCCATCTATCATCTAGATGTAAAGAATAATTTCTTACATGGTGATATCAAGGAGACAATCTATATGCATCAACCATTGGGGTTCAGGGATCCCAAATATCCTCATCATGTTTGTTTGTTGAAAAAGTCTTTGTATGAGCTTAAGCAGTCTCCACGGGCGTGGTATAAGCGGTTTGCAGACTATGTGTCGACTATTGGGTTCTCTCACAGCAGGTCTGATAATTTGTTATTCATATATCGTCGTGGTTCGTTAGTGGCTTATATACTCTTGTATGTGGATGATATTATCTTGACTGCTTCATCTGATGCATTACGACAGTCTATCATGACAATGCTCAGTTCTGAGTTTGTTATGAAAGACTTAGGACCCTTGAGTTATTTTTTGGGGATTGATGTCGTTCGTCATGCAGGTGGGAGGAAGTATGCAGCTGAGATTATTGAGAGGACTGGGATGTCATCCTGTAAGTACACTTCCACCCCAGTTGATACAAAACCCAAGTTGGGTGTTGCGGTTGGCTCCCATATGAGGATCTGATCCGCTATCGCAGTCTTGCAGGAGCCCTTCAGTATCTTACGTTCACGCGACCGAATATTAATTATGCAGTACATCAAGTGTGTTTGTTTATGCATGATCCCAGGATTGAGCACATGAATGCGCTCAAACGCATTATTAGGTACAAACATGGGACACTTGATTATGACTTGCATTTATATCCTTCGTCGATGTCTACACTTGTCTCATATACATATGTTGATTGGGGTGGTTGTCCTGACACCAGATGTTCTACGTCTGGCTATTGTATGTTTATTGGTAATAACTTGGTCTCATGGTCTGCAAAACGTCAGTCAACATTGTCCCGTTCTAGTGCAGAGGCCGAGTATCGAGGGGTAGTCATTGTGGTCTCCGAGTCATGTTGGTTATGTAATCTTCTATTAGAACTTCATTGTCCTATTGAGAAAGCTATATTGGTTTATTGTGATAATTCTAGTGCCATATACCTTTCTGGGAATCCGGTTCAGCACCAACGCAATAAACATATTGAGATGGACAATCATTTTGTTCGTGTAGCTCGTGGATAAGTACGCGTCTTTCATGTCCCTTCCAGATATTAAATTGCAGACATCTTTACAAAAGGTCTTCCCTCGGTCATATTTGAAGATGGAATCTGTAAATCATATCAAAATAGACAAGTCGGTAAGGCTGCCACTATATACGGGAATATCCCAAAATGAGTACAACAGTACAACTGGCCAAAACCCGTATACCAACCACACAATTCCAAAACACATCTACCATCCACAACTGTCTACAAACCTCTAAGAATACGATAACGAAATATGACGGGACAGGGCCCCGTCGTGCCCCTTAATATACATAAGTAAAAAATAAGGGTCTATACCAAAATGACTAAGCTCCGAATCAATGGAGCTCTTGATGCGCGTTAAGATGCACACACTTAAACGCAAGTGCACGTTATCGTATCAAGTAGTATAGTCTTAGATAAGACCGAATATCGTCCTCTAGGATTAGGGTTCAAGTACCAATTATCTATTTTCTAGTATCTATTTGGTGGATTAATGATTGATTGGTTGTTTATGACTAAGAATTATAAAAGCTATTTAGAGTATAAAGATTTACTTCAGGAGTGATGAGAATAGGGCTTCTATGTATCCTCACTATCCGCTTATGCTACTTACTAATGCATTACTTATGGTATTCTTCTTTTGGAGAAAGCAGGTTTCTGAAATCGTTTTATACTCCGTTAGGGTTATATAAACACTCAACCCCAGTATCGTTCCTTACCTACCTTTCGGTGATAAGGGTAACTTTATAGGAGGATTAAGAACAAAAACCTAGTTGACCGTCACGCACAATGCGCAAAATTAAGGTTGTTAAGCCTCTCATCAACGCTACATAAATAATTGAGGTATTTTCATCCCCAATCCAAGAATGTCTACCCAACTTACAAAGATATTCACAATCCCCTTTTCGAATCGATTAGAAATCATATAGTGATAATTAGTTGTCAATTAATTACCAAGAATTCAACTCAATTATTGGATAGATCTCACAATAAGAACAATAACCATAAGCATGCATTAATTTATAACATAAGTTTCAAGCAATTCAACATAGAAAGCCCTATAAGAGAATTAGTTCCTAACCATAAAGATTTGAGAACTAATTCCGTATTCATCATGCAAAGCGAAATAAAGTAAAAGAAAAGGAAAAGAAATTACTCAATTAATGGTATCCATCTCAAGCAAAAGTCTTGAGTTGTGCAAGAATGGGAACCTCAGCGCCTAGGGTTCTCCTTTTATAGGCAGAAACCGCCTCCTCTTTTCCTTGTGCTGGCCTGAAATTCGTCCAAAAACCTCATTGATCCGCGTCGGCGCCGCTGCATGCAGCGCGTAGCGGCTGAAAGTTCTGCAATCCGTCGGTGTTTTGGCCGCGCCCTGCTATCTGGCATGCGAGCGCGCGCCACATTATCTATGTCGAGCGCCGCGCTGTATCTTCTGTAGCTCTCGGATGTTTAGCGCGCGCTATCTCTGCTGTCACGAGCGCATGCTGAGTCTTCGCCTCTACGAATAGTGGCGCGCGCCTCGCTCGCAGGAGGCCGCGCTGTCTGAATTCGCCCTCGTTTGTCACTTTCTCTGTTTTCGGCTCTGGCATCTCCTTTTTTTGCTCCTTTTCCGCCATTTGGCCATTTTAACCACTTTGACTCAAAAGAAAGAAAAATTATCCTAATACGACACTTATATGTGCAAAACGGGACAAAAGACTAACTAAAACTGACTCAAAAGGTGTATATAAAATACACCGATCAAATACCCCCAAACTTAACCTTTGCTCGCCCTCGAGCAAAGATAGAAATAAATAAAATAAAAGACTCAAAGAAGCGAAAAATAAAAGACTCTCTGTCATTAATCACTTTTGTTGCATAAATGTTAACTAGAAAAACATGAAGGTTAGCAGAATAATATGCAGGAACATATAGCATGAAATTTTCAGCACACTAAACACATGAAGCTAAATATTTCGCAAACTCATATTCATCATGCTTAATGGAAGTCAATATACTAAATCATGCATATAAATTCAAGAATTCCTATGGCATGCTTACTTGCTATTCTCCACTAATTCTGGATATGCATAAAAGAGATCTTCAGGACTTTAAGGGTTGTAATGTAGGCTTAGGTATAAGTAGGTAACAACAGGCAATTTAGGCTCATTTCGTGTACCATAAGCTCTCTTCACTTTTCAAGATTCCCTTTTTCCTTTTTGTTCTTTTCTTCATTTCGATTCTATCTTTCCCTCTTTTGTTTTGGGGAGAGTGAAGTATATAATGATAAGACCCCCAAACTTAGGCTTTGCTATTTCTTATTATTTTTGTATTAGGGTGCAAATGACTTATTCACTCTTTTTGTCTCTTTTTAACACAATGTATTCCACTATTTCATATTTTCACTTATGGTACAATTTGTGGGAATATAGGTGTCAAAGAAGTTTCAAATTTAGGCTCATATGGGTGACTAGGATATTTTTAAAGTACGGGATAGAAAAGAATGGTACGAATTGGCTATCAAAGAAATGCCTGAGTCATCTCCCTAACATGCATATCCTAACTATTTCGCCTCAAATAGCAAGCAATCATAACACATAAGCATTTATCATTTAGCATGCATAACTCAAGCAAGAAGCTCCAAATAGACAGATTCTGTGAGTTTTTGGCATATCTAACCTAAGTGTTTAGATAGTTGCTTCAATTCCTTTACATTATTCCACATTACTTCACTAGGTGTTTCTAGCAACTACAGCATGCATGATCTTTGACAGGCAATTATGACTCAAAAAGGAAAAAAATTTGGTGACTCAAAATAAACATAAAACAAATAAAAAGACTTAAATAAAACATAACATGACACACAAATAAAACACCCCCAAACTTAAATCACACATTGTCCCCAATGTGTGCAAGACTCAAAGAAAATAAAAGAAAAAAAAGACACTTACAGACTTTGGCTAGAACGGTGGTGGCGGCGGTGGATAGTGCATCGACCATTGGTTGAACAAGGCAGTCAGCTCGTCGATTTGTTGCCTTGTTTCTTGCTGTCCTTGTACTACTGTTTGCGCGTCCGCATCATCTCCTCTCGATGTTGGTACAATTGCCCGTTGTGGGCTCAAGGTTCTCGCTTGGTTGGCGGTGGCTAGTCCTCGCTCATATCGAGCCCCTTCTTTCGTGCTCATCTTCATCCATGGCGCCTCCGCCACGCTGCCGGTGGTTGTACTCTCCGTCTGCCGCCTTTGGGGATAGGTGCGGAAAAGAGTGCACTATCCCATAGACACCGGCAGCTGGTTTCTTTCATGAGTATCGGTGGTAGTTGTGGACCGCACTACGTGACATAGCTTGGTGATAATCGAGCCATGTCCCAACTCCGCTGCCGCCAACCCGCTGATTTCTTCAATGCTCGCACTATTTCTTTCCCCACATCAATTGTCACTTCATAATTCCATAAATCAACTTAACCCTATCTTACGGCACTCTGGTGAAGTGCGTGGATGGAATCACGCGCACCGACAAAATACACAAGTCTTCGCTGCCTTGTTGAATTGGCACCGCCGGTGCTCGATCCATTTCTCCCAATCTCAGCAGCTCCCGGTAGCTCACGCGGTTATGCCTGCGGCATTCTAGTCGATGTGGTCAATGCTTCTAGACCATGTTCTAAAGTGATTCCAATCACTTATTTCTTCAACATCAATCGCTTTCAATTGTATATTAATATTTTCACGTCACAGCACATAGCTTCCCTTACAAAGCATCCCCTTTCCACCTTCTCCAGAAAGTTGGCATAAAATTCTCGCACCATTGTTGTGTTTGCTGGTGTTATCTTCTCCGGGTTGACAAATTTTCTCCACTCCCTTAACTCAATCATCGCCCGAATGGGCTCATAAACATCTCCTTCTCCAAATGACGCCCTCTGGTAGTCCATTCCCCTTTCTGGTATTAAGGGTCTGGTATCAAGCTTTTTGTATCTTTGAGAGGCTTCGTAGCTTACAAACCTACTTTCGTCATATTGTGGGGTTGGGGTGGATGTGGAGCCTCTTCTTTTTCTGGTGGCCATGGTTAAAACAGTTTGGAGCTTTGATTTAGTGGCACAACTATCTCCTACACACTCAACACTAGCAGCGAATACAACACCCCCAAACTTCAACCTTTCTACTCAATACCCACAACCTTCACAATCACTTTTCAGCACCCAAACTACTCCAACTACAATACTCCTCCAAACTACTACTTCCTATGACTTCAGTAAAAGGATTCAAGAACAAAGAAAGGGGTTACCTTTTTATGAGAGCTTTACGCTGTTCTTGTTTCAATTGGTTGGCTTGAGGGTATGGAATGAAGCTTTGTTGTTTGAGATAGTTGGGGGTTTTGAGGAATTTAAGAATTTAGGTTGTGGTTGTGTTGGATTTGTGGAGGATTTGTGGGCGAATTTCTGAAATTTCGTGGGTTTTTGGAGAGGGAAAGTTAGGTTTTTTTGATATTGGAATTGGGGAAAATTTGATTTTTGGGCGCTTTTAAGTTTCTGAATTCCCGCTTTGGCGCCATGGCACTTTTAGCGCGGCTGATCTCTGCCTCGCCCGGGACTTTTAGCGTCGCGGCCACATTCTGGCGCGCGGCTCCTAGACAGCATACTTTCACTCTTTTGGCGCGCGACCACTGCTCGCAGCGCGCGGCGCTTAAACTGCGTCTGTTGATTCTTTTAGCGCGCGCCACGCTCTGAGCGCCTGGCGCTACCTTTGCTGAATTCTACTTTCTTCGATTTATTTCCTGCACATCAATCACAGACAAACACAAAACCCCAAGCCAGTGAGACAAAGATCCTCGTACTTTTCTTCAAGCTAACATTTTTAGATATCCTTTTACTAACGTTGAAAATTTTGAATAAAGCAGGCCACCACTAATCATGCTCTGACTCGCGATTACTAACATAGTTCATACATAATTAAATGACCATTAACTAGATATTAGACCAACTGAAAGAGTTATGTATGCAGAAACCAGTTTTAAGCTATCATGTTAGATATATAAGCATGGCAATTATGAAATAAGTTAAAATGGTATTACAATCAGTCCACACCTTCAGAATGTATCCAACAATAATATCAACCTTAAGACTTACCAACATATTCTAGACTACAAATTCCAATTAGGGCCAGTCAAGTAATGATTCCACTCACAACTTAGCTCAAGCAATATTCATAGGCATGTAATATTTTCCTAATGACTTTACCAAACCAATCCAACAAATCTCAGATCCCCATATCAGAGATAAACCAAAACATTTAACAGATTTATCAGAGAATAAGGTTCAGGCAACATAGAGATTTGACCAAAAACAAGCAAGCATACTAATGGTACAAAGTAACTGATCAAATATATGCACCTAAGATGACTTCCTAAACCTATGTGAATGCTACTTCTATAGCATATTTGATCCCAACTCCTCATTTAATCTCAACAGGTAGCACTTGAACAAATAGTCAGTTTTACCCTCTTATTTCATCATCAAAAGAGAAACATCTGATCCATATATTAAACTAAACTGAGACCTACAAATTTAGCAGGTAAACACATTTTTTTCTCTTTAGGTTTGGAAAGATATTCTTAAACCTATAAGGTTATTTTGAATGGTTACTACCAGTTATGGACACATATCCAAGCAAAGTGACACTACAACATGTAAAATACTATTCTTAACATGAGCTTATACAATTATATCCAAATCACACATTTTAATCCACATGTTATCATATCTAATTTGACAAATATCAGGTCATCCTAACAGAATCCCTATTCAGAAACCAAAATCCTTTAGGACCATCTATACTTGGGACACATACAAGGCATATGAGATTGACAAGACAACCACAAACCTTCATGTTGGCTAGGACTCACATAGTTAAACTTATAGGCATGAAAAATGCTCTCAAAGTTAAATTAGCACCGAAGGAGGCAACAATTCATGAAGATTAAGTGAAGTTCTAATTTGTATACTTATGCTAGCCAAACACATATGGTCACAAATGAACAACTAAACATGTTGCACAACTTAGATGGCCAAATCATAAGTAATTTACTTTACATCACTTTCAAGTTATAAGAAAACATATCCAATTCTCCGTAACATTAAATGGTACATAAATTTTATCCTTCCATATACACAATCCATTTATTCCAATGTATAACCATGTAGCAGATACTAAATCTCATGAATCAACATAGCAAGCTTAAAGTGGGTTTTAAGAAGAAACATTTAGATAGTCTTCACAACTCACAACCATCACACATATCATATATTTCAACCAAGCTCAAGCATCATATTTAAGAAGGCCTGGGACATCTTAAGGCCTCAACAGTTACTTATTATTCTAAGATTCTCAAATATTCCGCTTCCCAAGCTTACATTATCTTTTCCCCTTATACGAGTGATATAACTTCTCATAATTTCAAAATTATTTTGCCCTTCTGGCATATCAATAGTCGGCGTATAAATCGCTCCTCTATTGGCTATGAGTCTCAACTGACTGAAGTTATTTTTTTTTGTAACCGGGGTTATCGAAACTGTAACATACCTTCCATCAATTACTAACGCTTAAACAACTCACGATAACCCATAATCACTTCAGGCAACACACACATGATCCTAATAAATATGTTCTTATAGATGCACATTATTATCACACCAACTATACAACCATCTTACCAACCTATATACAGAGTCCATATATTCCCTTCTGGGCCGCTGTCACTTTCTTTGGAGGCATAGCTGTAATACAATAATTCGTTAGAGGTGGATTATCCTAATAACATAGCTCTATCGCACGATCTTAAAGTAAGAAGAATAGAAACAAATCATAAATGTCCGGCAGCCTCGTGCGTATAAGTATGGTGCACAACATACCCATACACAAGACTCTACTAGACACGGTCTGTAGATATTCCGAGGACTAACTGCTCTGATACCACTTTGTCACGACCCGACCCGACGGGTCGAGACCCGGTGCCCTACCTGAGCACCCTTATACCCACCTGTCACATATGATCTCACGGATACCAAGGGAAATGTAGGAATATGTAAATCATATCAAAATAGGCAAGCCGGCAAGACTACCACTATATACGGGAACATCCCAAAATGAGTACAACTGGCCAAAACCCGTATACCAACCACACAAGTCCAAAACACATCTACCACCCACAATTGTCTACAAACCTATAAGAATACGGTAACGAAATATGACGGGACAGGACCCCGTCGTGCCCCTAAATATACATAAGTAAAAAATAAGATTCTATACCAAAATGACTAAGGTCCGAATCAATGGAGCTCTCCAAACAGCTGAACAAGAAATCCTAGACTGGAGGATCACCAAACTGGCGAGTACATCTGCGGGCATGAGCAACGGCCCAGGAAAGGGTCGATCTGAAAGAATATACCGAGTATATGAAACATAAAGTACCAAACAGATAATCATAACTGGCCAAGAGATGTCAGGAGGCAAATATAATAATCCAAATATCAATACAACTGTACTTTATGAAGTGAGAGTCAACTGTGTCGTATAAAAATGAGAGTCATATCAAAATCAAGGTCGCCTGCCCATAGAATCATCATGTTTATATATATATATATATATATATAACGTATCTCGGTCCATCATGGGACTCGATGGAATCATCAATATAACGTGTCTCGGCCCTCTAGTAAGGGACTCGGTGGAATCATCATAATCATAGATACCTGTCCATATAACATATCCCAGTCGATTATGGGACTCAGTAAGCTCATCATCATCGTATGTGTACATATAATGTATCCCGACCCATCATGGAATTCGGTGAAATGATATAATCACATCCATCACGAATAGAGTATCATGAGCAACTTTATACAATTTAAATCATCATTTGACTCTCATTGGAATAATAAAATAACTTTCACTTAGAAAATCAAGGCACTGTTATATTATGTATCATTAAGAATTAAGATTCAATAGAACTATGTACGTCCGCCGTACACTCACTTTATCAAAATCATGTCAAAAGAAGAAATGATAGTTTTACATACCTTTTAGTCGAACTAACCAACTCAATATTTGTATACGTCTCGTCTAGTACTTCAACCTATACCAATAGTAACATGTCTATTAACTTCTATGATTTCTAGCGTAAGTTATATCGAATGACGACTTTATTTTCTATAGAAATTTGGGCAGCATTTCCCCTATTTATACGCGCTTCCACAACTTACAACAAATTCCAACAATACCAATTAACAAGTTACAAATCAAGGGTATACTAAAATAGTTCCATATACTCGACATATATCACCATTATACATTCTTTCTCTTTTCATTCATGGATTATAACCAAAACAACAACCAAGGTGATTAATACATCTATTTATCATGTTAATCCAACTCCTCTAATAATGTTTAAACAACCCATTAAAACAACCCACACTTCAACAATAACGAGAGTGGAATGTGAAACTTTTCTACACCTTTTTATGCCTTAATTCTTTTAGGACATATATCCACAATTATAACAACGTAAATGTAGGTTCATAACTGAAATTTCCAGTATACAAACTCGACAAAACAGTCCCTTATTTCATTAAAACGATGTCCAATAATTTCATGAAAGTTTCGGCCATAACAACATAATTCCATAACTCTTTGCTTAACTTCTTAGAATCCAATTCACTCTCCAACACTTTCATATAACCAATCTACAACTTAAAGTATCATGATTCCTCCATTTTTAATATGCAACTTGTGACAATAACAACAATCAAATCCAAGATGTGCAAAACAGTCCAAAATCGGTCTATTCTCCCAAAATATTCACATGCATTGTCTCATTTCTAATTTATCTTTATCATGAGTTTATTCCTTAATCACAACATCATTTAATCTTCCAAATACTCCATAAAATAAGAATTCTTACCTTAATTTATATCCCAAAACAGTCTCAGATTTCGGCCACCGGTCCTACTCATTTTGCAACATTTTCACAATTTCTTCAACTCCAAATGACATGCATGAATTCTATAAGTTTAATCCACATTTCTCACATGCTTTTCTTTCAAAATTTCATCTTAAAATCTGAAATTTTGGAGCAAAGTTTTCGGTCAGCAGTGACGTTTTTGCCACTGTTTTGGGTGCAATTCTTGGCTTCGAACTTAATCTAGGAAGAATAATTAAAAGCTTCAATTTTGTTGCTATGGCATGGAGAAATCGGCTAAGATAGAGAGAGATATGAGTGAAGAGAGTGTTTTGAAATGAAGTGTGAGAGGTGAAGGGTTAAGAATGAAAGATTAAGTGGGCTAATTTTTAATATTTGCAACTTAGTCCAATTTCCATAATTGTCTACTTAAATTACCCCTCTACTAAAATAAATCCCACTTCGTTTAACTCCCGAAAATTTCATAAGGCCTCGTATTCTCAATGTCATAATTCTTATAATACGACACTAGTCCATAACGGGAAATATACAACTATCATTACTAATTTCCAACGTCACACTCGTAGTGACAAAAAATTATTCCGGATCACCTCCTTGTATACTAATTTCCGGATTAGCATATATAAATATACTTTATATCCAACATTTGAATCTTACTTCCTTACGTTATCTAATTATTGTCTTAAACTTACGAGGTGTAACACATAAGCCCATCACGAGCAGAGGCCTTGTATCGGACAACCCATCACGGACATGATATATTGTGTATATTAGGAATGTATATTGTAGCATAATTAGACTTGTACTATTATCATAATTGTACAGTTAGTCTCCAAATATAATAGAGTTTTAGATGTATAATAGAAAAAAGATTTTTTTATATGTAATTTGTATATATACCCCATTCATTAATGAGAATAATTAAAAGATTATTTCTTTCAATTTTTTAATGTGTTCAATACTTGTTTTATGTTTTTAAAAATAAAAGCAAAAATAATTGACTTTGATTGTTGTTACTTAGAGCCTGTTTGGATTGGCTTATTTTAAATGTTTTAAGTCAAAATAGATTATAAATACTTTTGTAATGTTTGGATAAAATAAAAAGTGATTTTAAATACTTGTTTTTTAAGCTAACGTAACAAAATAAATCACAAGTTATAAATATAATTACTAACTTATGATTTTTGACTCATAAGTCATAAGTTCATCAAAACTGACACTAAATGGAGTTTGTATTGTAATTTATAAAGCAAAAATATAAGTCGATCATGTGCAACTTTCCATGGAGTATAGATTTCTTTATTTTAAGGTTGCTATCTCCCGATGATACAAGTGTAAGTAATTTAAAATTAAGGAACAGATCCAAAACCAGGGGCAAGCCCGTGGTTACACACACTTGCTACCTCCTAGCCAATTGACTCTTTGTCAAAATAATCTGTTTTTATTTGTTTTTGTCTTTCGTTTTAATCTATGTGTCTTATTTATCTGTTTGGATTTTTTTAAAATATTACTTTTATATAGTTACTCTTTTATTTCCAATAATAAAATATAAGACATTTTAATACATTACAATTTGAGATTAAGAAAATTATTGTTGAAATTTTACTAAATGTGAAATAAATTAATCTTATTAGTTATGACTCGAATAATTGGGGCCCCGCACGTCGGAAACATGGTTTCCACTAGGGTGGCGTGGGCCGAGACCCGACCCGGCCGGCGACCCCCCCGACCCAGACGCGACCGCTTATAAAAACGGGGCCTGGCTCGAGCAAGGCGGGGCAGGTCCGTCCCGGCAAACCGCCAGAGACTCGATCCCGCCTGGACCGCACTCCGACCGTCAGGCCCCGACCAGCCGGAGTCCCGGATCCCTAGCTGCGAGAAAATAGTCGTTGTCCAACTGGCCATTTTAGGCCTCCCCTCCCCAACCCCTACCCTACCCTTTATATTTATTTTTAACCCCTAAGTTATTATATTTACACTTTAACCCAATTTTTCAACTATAAATACCTCATTCCTCTTCTTATTATTTTCACAAATCTTTCTACTCTCTAATCTCTCAATCAATTATCAATCAATCTCTATACAACATTGTCTACATATTCAATCTATTTATTAATTTGAGAATTGGGAGTGAAGTTGACAACTAGCGAGGATTATCTATCGAGCAAAGTTTCAATTTTCAACCTTCGATTATCGTCGACTCTACGTCGGCGTTTGGTACATTCGTTCTCTCATTAAATTATTATTTTGTCTTTATTTCATTTAGCACATCTAATTTCATTATCTTTAACTATTTATTAGCATAATTAAAATGAAAGGACTAAGAGGCATGTTGGGTAAGGGTAAGGGTCAGGCTTCTTCTAGTAGGGTGGTAACAAGGGCAAGGGTACTTCTTCTAGTATTCATGTTCCAGCTATTCCTAGACAAGATGATTTTATAGATCCTGAAATGTTTCCTGAAATACCATATGATCTTGACACAAATGATTATCCTCAAATTGAAGAAGATTTTAATTTAGATGACACCCTAGATGATGATACACCTACTAATGAAGATGATACACCCACTAGTGAAATGCCTCCTATCCCCCCTACTATGAGACGATGTCCGGCAAAACGATCATTAAAATCAGTTGTATGGAAATATTTTGACAGAGATGTAGCTAATCAAGTAGCTGTATGTAAAACTTGTAAAAATGTTTATTCTTTTAAAACTGGACAAGGTCATGGTGGGACGGGGGGTTTAGGAAGACACCTGTTGCAAAAACACAAAGCCTTGCATGCCCAATACATGATTGAAAAAAATGGTGAGAAAACGTCCTCTCAATCGGAACAAGGTTCACATACTGTTTCGGAAAAAGTACAGGGTCAAATTAACCCTATGACGGGGGGAGTTGTAGGCCCTAAATACGATAAACATAAAGATAGGGAATCACTAGCAAAATTAGTTGCTGTGGAGGGTTTGCCTTTTTCATTTCCTGAATCTCCTGGTTTTATTCATTATATTAGATATATGTATAATCCTGCTTATAAAGGTTTTCCTAGATCAACTGTTAAAAGAGATGTATTTAAATTTGCACATGAATATCAACAGTATTTACGTTATGCATTATATCATTTAAATTGCAAAGTCGCTTTAACTTCGATATAGTCGTAAGTAGTACTAACGGCCATGATTATTTAACGGTAACTTTGTCATCGATAGCTTATAAATGGTCTATGCAAACGTATTTTAGCATATAGATATATAGATAGTAGGCACCTTTGGTGAGTTTATTTGAGAAAATATTTATTGATGCATGATTATTACGGAATAACCGATAAAGTTATGAGTATTACATTAGATAATGCATCTTCTAACAATTCTGCTATTAATATTTTAAGAGATGTTTTAACTCCGTCTTTTCCAAAACATTTTCATATCAACTGTGCGTGCCATATTTATAACTTAGTTGTAAAGGATGGTCTTTCACTTTTTCAAGATATTCTTGAAAAAATACAATTTGCTATACACTTTATTTTTAAAAATAATAGAATTCAACAGAGAAAAGAATATAAAAAACTTGCCACGATTGTGGACTATCTTACAGAAAAATTCTCGAAGAAGTACCAACTAGGTGGAATTCTTTATATGACCAACTAGTTGTTGCTTATGACTATAGAAAACCTATTACTTTATTTTTTAACGCCCATAATCAAAATCCAAATGATATGATTGTGGATAATGATTGGGAAAAAATTAGAGAACTTATTGTATTTTTAGAAAATTTTCAACGAGCAACAAAAGAATTTTCTACTTTATATTATCCTACTATTTCAACTATGTTGTTTTATATAGCTATAATATTTTTACTTCTTAAAAAATATATGAAAAAACTCGCTTATCATCGCATTTATTAAAAAAATGTTTATGAAATTAAAGAAATATTTTATTCCTATTCCCCCTATTTATATTATTGGTGCTGTATTAAACCCGACTATTAAAGTAGAGGGTTGTAAAAGTCTTATTGAAAATATATATAACTGTATGGACGTACTACTACCTCCAACTCCCAAAAATTTAAATGTTGAGCCACCTATTGAACTAACGCTAGAAGAAATGTTGAATAGCGTAGAAGATGAATGCAAAAAAGTATATCGGCATTACCAGCAAGAAAGTGCTAGTAACCAACCGACTTTTGTACCATCTTCTTCTTCTTCAACACAGCCTAAAAAAAGGCATGCTGTTTCTGGGGCTACTACTATTAGTTCTATTGAAAGCCTCAGAAATAGAATGTGCGGTGGTACCAGTACTAACCAAATTAGCGAGTTCGATGTTTTTATTTTGCAAGGTAATTTACCTTACCAAGCAGTTATCAATGAAGAAGGAAAGGAAGACTTGCTGAAATATTGGAGCCAGAATGAGAAGACACTTTCAATGATGGCCCGAGATATTTTGAACATTCAAGCGTCATCAATCGCTTCTGAAAGCGCTTTTTCAGCAGGCAGATTTCAAATAGGAGAGCACAGACACTCATTAGCCGGAGACAGCTTGGAGATGGCGGTACTATTCAGAGATTGGATACGAGCGGAGCGAAGGAGGTGCGGTCAACCAGAGATTAACGAAGAAGAAGACGACAACTACAACGACATTTTATCTGAAGGCATGAGTAGCGACGTGGAACAATTTGACCAAGATATACCAATTCCAACCGAAGAACCACAAGAAATTATAAAGAAACTAGAAAAAATATTTTCAAATTGGTAATTTATTTCATTGCAATTTTTTAATTTTTCTATGTCTTTTGCAATTTTTTTCAACAACAGTACACTACAATGTTGTAATTTTGAATCTTGTATATTTCAATGAAATAATTAATAATATAAGAGGCACAAAAACAGCCTTGGGATGTTTTTTTTACACTCTTCTTGTCTTTATTTAATTATTTAGTTTATACTTTATACTGTTATAGTTTATACTTTATAGTTTATAAATATATTATATATATGAGTATAATTATTATACTATAAGTCTATAATATTATACTATTATAGTATATGTATATGACTATATGACAAGTATATGACTATATGTTAATCAGTTAATGTTACTTTGTTAGTAATTTAGTATTTTTAATTTAGTGAAAAAATTTAAAAAAAAAATCAAAACCGCTGCAGTCCGTCAGGCCCACTGCCAGTAGGCGGGCCGGGGCGGACGGACACTATGGTCCCGACCCGACCAGGCCTTGACTCGACCCGCCGCTTTTCTCGCCCGACCCCGCCCGACCAGCTTAACCCGAGCGGTGGGCCGGCCGCCATCGGCACCCTAGTTTCCACACACATGAGAGATATTGGTACGTATACGAATTGTTTTAGACATAAGAGAATGGACGGTTATTGGCCAAATAACAATGGTTTCACATTGATAAACAAAGGGAAGACATGTGCAATGTGTTAAAAGATGAAACAAGTTGGGCCACGGCGGCAAGGACCGTGGTGCTGGAGCGCCGCGGCGCCAAGTCCCTGAAGTTTCGGCGCCACGGCGCCACTCTGCAGGACTGCGGCGCTGCGCCTCTGAAGTTCTGGCGCCGCGGCGCCTCCCTACAGGGCCGCGGCGCTGTGACCGTTTTCAGTCCGTTGGAGAAGAATAAAAACTGACGTTTGAGCTGACTTTGGAGGATTAACTCTTCATTATTCTGCTCTTGAATTCAGCCATTACTTGGCTGAATTGTAACTCCATACTAATGGCCATTACTTGGTCATTCAAAGCCATAAATTGGCTAGTTGGAGGGTCTTCTTCTCAACACTATAAAATGAGGCCTTTGGCTCATTTGCAAAAAACACTAGACATTCACTAAACAATTCTCTGAAATTGTCTTCCTCTCTTGCAATCACAAACACTCAAAGATCTTTCTGCCAAAGCAAACACTTGAGTTCTCTTTGCTCAATTGTTTGATTGCTGTTTTATCTTGGGAGATAATTTGTCATTACAACCGTTGAAAGGATATACGGGGCAATATTATCTTAAGGATAGATCAAGAATTTGATCGACTTAGCAAACCCTCATATTTGATCATTTCCAGATTTCTAACAAATAGTTGTTGTTGTTATTTTCTCGTTCTACACATTACCACTCACAAGCTTAAAATAGTATTCGTTGCTTTCAACAACAACAATGTCTGCTGAAGATCAAATCAATGCTGGAAATTCGGACACTCCTCAAGGCAATGACTCTGCCTACTCTCCCATTAATCCAGGCATGTCAAATGCCTTCCAACCTGCTACGTTTGGCACAACTGGTGTCAAAAAACATTTGGCACAACTGGTGTCAAAAAACATTTGGCACAACTAGTGCCCCCACTGCTCCTCAACGTTCACAACGCCTATGCTCCTGCTCAAGGTATTTACAACGCCTTTGCTACTGGTCAAGGGAGTACTCCTGCTCCAACTCCCGCTGGTTTTCATCATGAACGTCTAGAAAAGTTCATGGATACACATTTCAAGCGATGGCAGCAAAAAATGCTGTTTTCCCTGACGGTTATGGGACTAAAACGTTTCCTAACCGAAGACCCTCCACAAGTTGGGGATGACACGGACCCTCAGCCAAATAATTTGGCGGAAGGGGGCCAAGGTAACCATGTTGATGACGACATGAAGATGGTTCGTGAGGCATGGAAACACAGTAATTTTGTCACGATCCGACCCGACGGGTCGCGGCCCGGTGCCCTACCTGGGCACCCTTATACCCACATGTCATATATAATCACACAGATACCAAGGGTAATATAGAAATCTGTAAACCATATCAAGATAGACAAGCTGACAAGACTGCCACTATATACGGGAACATCTCAAGATGAAGTACAACAACACAGCTGGCCAAGACACATATACAATCCACACAAGTCCAAAACACATTTACCACACACACATGTCTACAAACCTCTAAGAGTACGATAATGACATATGACGGGACAGGGCCCCGTGGTGCCCCTAAATATGCATAAGTCAAAAATAAAGTTCTGTACCAAAACGACTAAGCTCTGAATCAATGGAGCTCTCCAAACAGCTGAACAAGAATCCTAGACTAGAGGATCACCAAACTGAGTACATGTACCTGCGGGCATGCACGCAGCCCCCCGAGGAAAGGGGGTCAGTACTGTTGACACCCAATTTTGACCCTCCCGTCCAGTCATTAACTATAAAATTACACTAATTTTGCAAATTAACTTTTTGTGACTTTTATAATAAAATGCAGCAATAAAACATTAATACAAGCATAAATAAATAATTTAATAATGACACCGCGTCTTACGCACTTAGAGTCTCGCGCCCATATTTATTAATTCTAAGCTCTGTCATAATTCTTAATAACTAATAATAAATACATAAAATAAATAATTTAGCAATGACATCGTGTCAAGTAGCATAGTTGTATTTATTAATACGCAAGAGAATTTCTTCCAATACATGCATTTAATAGCGTCGCATTTATAAAAGCTTTAAACAATTCTTAAATATCATACTTGCATTTAGCATTTAAATAATTTAATCTAAACTCTATTCAATTTTAATCTAACTTCGCAGTAATGCATAATAATAAGATTTTAAATAATAGCGCCGCAGTCTAAAGTATTAAGCATTAATTAAATGACACGCCCGCATTTATTATAACAATTAGATTGATAAAGCACCTAAGTAATTTAATCACATTTGTTAATTTAAGTTATCACTAATTAAGTAATACACTTGCCTAGAATTAATTAGCTAATTAATTAACTAGCCTAAAACTAATTAAACTCCTAGAATTAAATAACCTAACTACCCAGTCCAAACACATTACTCCCACTTAAATTACGCGTGGCCTAATCCCGTCGACCACGCAGTGCCCACACTTTCCCTTTATTCAAGAAGCCCAACGCCCTACCTTCCCGGCCTTTACCTCGGCCCTCCGGGATCGTCCTTCTCCTCACCTTTCAAACCTAAACGAAACCCTAAGCCTTCTCGCCTCCCCTCACCCATACGCCCTAAATCTCGCCTTCGTTCGATCTTCCCTACCATAAACGAATATATCCTTACCATATCCATCACCCGAATTCTCAATCATTTCCTTACCATAACCGTTCGAATCAGCCCCAAATCGTGTAGTCGTCACGAATCGACTCGATATCGTCCAAAATCGGCCTTTATTTAATTACCAATATTAGAACGCAAACGAGGGTATATAAGCACATGAAAAGGCAACCGAAAGGGAGGACAGAGAGCATCGACTCAGAGGAGGTAGAGCAGAGACGGGACACCCCTAGCAGCAGTCAGCACCCAGACCATTAGCATAGCACCGATAGGTAGTTCAAATCTCCTTACTTGATTCCAAAAAATCGGCAACAACAAACCTTACCGCTTTCAATCGCATCGCAATAACCCGTCGAGTGGACCGACGACTTGATCTGCCGCCGGTCATTGTCAGGAGAAGGTAAATTCGTCGCCTTCCCAACTTTCTCGATTTACATTATATGATATGAATAGTGTTTATTCTTGTCGGATATGTTTGATATAGTGTAATTTGTCATTTATGTATGTTAAATAATTTGAGATATGTTTAAAGATCGTTATTTGCCATCTGTTTTGTATCTGTGTTAAAGGTGTTAATTAGATTGCTGTTTTCATCAATATGAGGCTATTAATTAGAAAGGCCGATTGGTCGAATAATCTGAAAAATGTCACACATGTTTGAATACCTATCTAATTCGACCATATTAAGATTAATGGCATGTCTAGTGACTTAAGAAATAGATGAAATAAGGGGTTAGCCTGTGTTTTATGACCATCCAACATATCCTAGCATGAATCAGTCTTAGTTATAATATGTAGGTATCCTGTCCCTTTAGTATTTTGATTGAGATATTTAGTTAGTCCCTTTGGCCTTATTGACTCTGCATGAATCTGGAAAAAAGGATTTTGAAGCTTCATTCCTCCTGCAACTTAAAGCATGTGCCCCCTTCATGTTGGTTAAGAGGAAAACTGCATATCTGGAATGTTGTGTGTTACTGAGGGACTATTGGCTAGATGAGTTAGACATACCCTTATATATAAGCTCTCTGTTAGATGTATGTTACTCTTGATTCATTTATTCAAGGTATATGCAAGAAGATGTTCATTAATCTTTAGTTGGTTTATGTGAGCCTGTTTTCCTTGAGTCAACAGGACTTATGCAGATGCGTGTACTAAGAAATAAAATTAAAAATACTAAACTGCCTTTCTCTAATGAAAATCAACAGGATTATGTCTTTAGTTGTATTTTATCCATCACGTTAAATTGACACAATTTGCTTGCTTTAGTTTCTGAAAGAATTATATAATAAGCTGCCCGAAACTGGACATGAGTTTAGTGTGGTCTTTTCTTTTTTTTTTTTTTTTTTTTTTTGAATCATGGAGTTTCGTCCCTATATTCTCCCTTTCACTTAATGAGGCCTACTGATTCAACTAAGCTGTTGTGATTTACGTGTATGCTTAGTGGTATAATTGCTCATATTTGGCATTATTTGGGCATGTATTAATCCTTATCTTCTTCTTTATCTACATGAAATGCACCGGAGCAAAAGGAGGAGTCTCATAGCGAGACTCATTGTGTCTCCCACCAATTGAAAATTTGCATTCACCCGCATCTATGTGCATCCGCCTTCACATTCCTGCCTCGGCACTCCTAAAACAAAAATAGGACAAGATGACATCGTCATCCATCTCAACTCCTTTTACTCTCTTAATCTCCCTGCCCTATTTTTGTGTCTATTATTTGCTATTGTAATTTCGTTATTTAACTTTGTAATTAATAGGAGACGTAGAGCATTTAGCCTTTGAACATATGAGACGGGAAGTAATTACATTTAGGAATACACTTCTACTTTATTTGTCTTTTAGGATTGTTAGGCATGTCTAAATTCTGACAAAAATAATCTAAACAATTTAACTTGCATCATAAAATCAAACATTTTGTTTTCTTATTAGAATTCATAACAGATTTCTTCATAAATTCTCAAGAGTCACTTCAAAGCATCCTTTATATCATAAGATTAATTTAGCGGGTAATATACATAAATAGTCCGTAAATAACCTTTGCATGATCATATAATTAGTCCATAAAGCACCTTCCTAGCATTCTTTAGCATTTCTAGCCCTTCTAACATTTTTAATCACCCTTTAGTATTTAGCACCCCTTTACATGTTAAAATTTCTTTAACATTTTAGCACTTTTAGCACTTTTAATATTCTAGCAATCCTTTAAGCATCTTTAAATATCGTCTTTGGCGCATTTTGTCCTTAACATTTTAGCACCTCCTAGCACTCTTTTGTATTTTAAGCATATTAGCATTACTTTCAGCACTTTAGCATTTAGCACTTTTAAGCGCCTCTTAGCACCTTTAGCACCCTTCTATCATTTAAAACCTTTTAGCAACCTTTAGTATTTTAAGCACTTTTTAAACATTTAGCATTTGACTCCTTTATTTATTTATAACAATGTTTTGCCCTGTTTTTTACTTAAAGCACCTTTGAAACATTTTAACATTTTTAGCATTCTACTAAGCAGAAGGAGCTTTTATTTTTGCATTTTTTAAACATAATAATTACCCTAGGTTTGGCAGGACAACCGCAAGTTAGCGGATCTTAGAGGGTGCCTAACCCCTTCCCTCTAGATTAATAAAGAACTCTTACCCAGAATCTCATTAAGTTTAGCAGACCATTAAAATGGAGTTAATGTTTTACTTTAAACTAGTTAAACATTTAGGTGTCCTAATTCACCCAATTAATTAGGTGGCGACTCCCGCGAACCCCCTTAGCATTATAGCAACCCCTTTTGCACTTTTAGCATCTTTTTAGCATTTTTATATTCTAGCACCCTTTCAATATTTAACATTTCTTGTAACATTTAGCATTTTTTATTTATTTCCTAACATTTTTACTTAAGCAGGGTTCGCTAGAAAATGTCGCGGTCGAAAAAGGGCGTGACAGAAATGGCGACTCTGCTGGGGATTTTAGGTTCTTAACCACAACAGACCTAGGGTTATTATTTGGCATTACTTTTTGCATTTTGTGTGCTGTATTTTGTTTTGTTTATTTTAATTGCTACCTGCTTTACTGCTTTCCTTAAACTGACATTCCGCTCATACTTCTTCAATTCTGGAAAATTCACACAATCACACACTCACGCGCTGGTGTGCTTCGCGCAACCGCACATTTCTTTCAAAATATCCAAATTTTAGAAGAGTTGGCGCCTGCGCGGAGTTAGATCGGTTCGTCTGATCAGCCGCGTAGCCTTCTCGCTCGAGTTGTCCGCTCGGGAACCTTGCGTCTAGTAAAGCCAAATCTTAGCAACTCAGGATAGAGCTATACCACCCTTATTTTAGGACATGCATGCATTTACCTTAGGTGGGTCAATCCTTGGCATTGACGCCACAATTAGGAAGACACCAAACTTGTCGACGGGTTTCTGAACCCAACGACCAACCAGCATATTATGTGTAGCGTGGCAATGACAGACAAATCCAAACCCAATCATGACATGCTGAAATTGGGAAAAGTGCACCGTCATTTGGTCGCCATTTCCAACAAAGGCATTATAGTTGGACGACTTGGACAAATCCGTCATAATCTCGCATAAGTGACGTTTAGGCTTACCTCTGACATAAAGAGGTCCCCCTGCATGTTAGGAAACGTTTGAATGTGCTATGTGTGATATATCTTCTACATACTGTCAATGTGCCTATACTTGCTTCGAGATTAGTTAGAAAGGAATATACCTCTTAGATGTTTGTTTGTATACTAAATGTGTCTCAATGCTCCCTGACATGGACTCATTTGCATGCTTGTTGATTATTTTGTATAACTAGGTGCTTGCTATAAAATTACACTAATTTTGCAAATTAACTTTTTGTGACTTTTATAATAAAATGCAGCAATAAAACATTAATACAAGCATAAATAAATAATTTAATAATGACACCGCGTCTTACGCACTTAGAGTCTCGCGCCCATATTTATTAATTCTAAGCTCTGTCATAATTCTTAATAACTAATAATAAATACATAAAATAAATAATTTAGCAATGACATCGTGTCAAGTAGCATAGTTGTATTTATTAATACGCAAGAGAATTTCTTCCAATACATGCATTTAATAGCGTCGCATTTATAAAAGCTTTAAACAATTCTTAAATATCATACTTGCATTTAACATTTAAATAATTTAATCTAAACTCTATTCAATTTTAATCTAACTTCGCAGTAATGCATAATAATAAGATTTTAAATAATAGCGCCGCAGTCTAAAGTATTAAGCATTAATTAAATGACACGCCCGCATTTATTATAACAGTTAGATTGATAAAGCACCTAAGTAATTTAATCACATTTGTTAATTTAAGTTATCACTAATTAAGTAATACACTTGTCTAGAATTAATTAGCTAATTAATTAACTAGCCTAAAACTAATTAAACTCCTAGAATTAAATAACCTAACTACCCATTTCAAACACATTTCACCCCACTTAAATTACGCGTGGCCCAATCCGTCGACCGCCCGCAGCCCACACTTTCCCTTTATTCAAGAAGCCCAACGCCCAGCCTTACCTTCACCTTTACTCACCCTCCAGGATCGTCGCCCTCCCTCACCTTTCAAACCTAAACAAAACCCTAAGCCTTCTCGACGCCTCCCTCACCCATACGCCCTAAATCTCGCATTCCTTTCGCATCTTCCCCTACCATAAACCAGAATATATCCTTACCATATCCATCACCCGAATTCCTCAATCATTTCCTTACCATAACCGTTCGAATCAGCCCAAATCGATGAGTCAAGTCAATCAAGGCGCTGATATCGTCAAAATCAGCCTTTATTTAATTACCAATATTAGAACGCAAACGAGGGTATATAAGCACATGAAAAGGCAACTGAAAGGGAGGACAGAGAGCATCGACTCAGAGGAGGTAGAGCAGAGACGGGACACCCCTAGCAGCAGTCAGCACCCAGACCATTAGCATAGCACCGATAGGTAGTTCAAATCTCCTTACTTCAATTCCAGTCAAAAAATCAGCAACAACAAACCTTACCCTTTCAATCGCATCGCAATAACCCGTCGAGTGGCCCGACGACTTGATACGCCGCCTGTCGTTTGTCCGAGAAGGTAAATTCGCCGCTTTCCCAACTTTCGGTCGATTTACATTATATGATATGAATAGTGTTTGTTACTTGTCGAATATGTTTGATATAGTGTAATTTGTCATTTATGTATGTTAAATAATTTGAGATATGTTTAAAGATCGTTATTTGCCATCTGTTTTGTATCTGTGTTAAAGGTGTTAATTAGATTGCTGTTTTCATCAATATGAGGCTATTAATTAGAAAGTAGATTGGTCGAATAATCGAAAAATGTCACACATGTTTGAATACCTATCTAATTCGACCATATTAAGATTAATGGCATGTCTAGTGACTTAAGAAATAGATGAAATAAGGGGTTAGCCTGTGTTTTATGACCATCCAACATATCCTAGCATGAATCAGTCTTAGTTATAATATGTAGGTATCCTATCCCTTTAGTATTTTGATTGAGATATTTAGTTAGTCCCTTTGGCCTTATTGACTCTGCATGAATCTGGAAAAAAGGATTTTGAAGTTTCATTCCTCCTGCAACTTAAAGCATGTGCCCCCTTCATGTTAGTTAAGAGGAAAACTGCATATCTGGAATGTTGTGTGTTACTGAGGGACTATTGGCTAGATGAGTTAGACATACCCTTATATATAAGCTCTCTGTTAGATGTATGTTACTCTTGATTCATTTATTCAAGGTATATGCAAGAAGATGTTCATTAATCTTTAGTTGGTTTATGTGAGCCTGTTTTCCTTGAGTCAACAGGACTTATGCAGATCGTGTACTAAGAAATAAAATTAAAAATACTAAACTGCCTTTCTCTAATGAAAATCAACAGGATTATGTCTTTAGTTGTATTTTATCCATCACGTTAAATTGACACAATTTGCTTGCTTTAGTTTCTGAAAGAATTATATAATAAGCTGCCCGAAACTGGACATGAGTTTAGTGTGGTCTTTTCTTTCTTTTTTTTTTTTTTTTTTTAATCATGGAGTTTCGTCCCTATATTCTCTCTTTCACTTAATGAGGCCTACTGATTCAACTAAGCTGTTGTGATTTACGTGTATGCTTAGTGGTATAATTGCTCATATTTGGCATTATTTGGGCATGTATTAATCCTTATCTTCTTCTTTATCTACATGAAATGCACCGGAGCAAAAGGAGGAGTCTCATAGCGAGACTCATTGTGTCTCCCACCAATTGAAGATTTGCATTCACCCGCATCTATGTGCATCCGCCTTCACATTCCTGCCTCGGCACTCCTAAAACAAAAATAGGACAAGATGACATCGTCATCCATCTCAACTCCTTTTACTCTCTTAATCTCCGCCTCTATTTTTGTGTCTATTATTTGCTATTGTAATTTCGTTATTTAACTTTGTAATTAATAGGAGACGTAGAGCATTTAGCCTTTGAACATATGAGACGGGAAGTAATTACATTTAGGAATACACTTCTACTTTATTTGTCTTTTAGGATTGTTAGGCATGTCTAAATTCTGACAAAAATAATCTAAACAATTTAACTCAGATCATAAAATCAAACATTTTGTTTTCTTATTAGAATTCATAACAGATTTCTTCATAAATTCTCAAGAGTCACTTCAAAGCATCCTTTATATCATAAGATTAATTTAGCGGGTAATATACATAAATAGTCCGTAAATAACCTTTGCATGAGCATATAATTAGTCCATAAAGCACCTTCCTAACATTCTTTAGCATTTCTAGCCCTTCTAACATTTTTAATCACCCTTTAGTATTTAGCACCCCTTTACATGTTAAAATTTCTTTAACATTTTAGCACTTTTAGCACTTTTAATATTCTAGCAATCCTTTAAGCATCTTTAAATATCGCCTTTGGCGCATTTTGTCCTTAACATTTTAGCACCTCCTAGCACTCTTTTGTATTTTAAGCATATTAGCATTACTTTCAGCACTTTAGCATTTAGCACTTTTAAGCGCCTCTTAGCACCTTTAGCACCCTTCTATCATTTAAAACCTTTTAGCAATCTTTAGTATTTTAAGCACTTTTTAAACATTTAGCATTTGGCTCCTTTATTTATTTATAACAATGTTTTGCCCTGTTTTTTACTTAAAGCACCTTTAAAATATTTTAACATTTTTAGCATTCTACTAAGCAGAAGGAGCTTTTATTTTTGCATTTTTTAAACATAATAATTACCCTAGGTTTGGCAGGACAACCGCAAGTTAGCGGATCTTAGAGGGTGCCTAACCCCTTCCCTCTAGATTAATAAAGAACTCTTACCCAGAATCTCATTAAGTTTAGCAGACCATTAAAATTGAGTTAATGTTTTACTTTAAACTAGTTAAACATTTAGGTGTCCTAATTCACCCAATTAATTAGGTGGCGACTCCCGCGAACCCCCTTAGCATTCTAGCAACCCCTTTGCACTTTTAGCATCTTTTTAGCATTTTTATATTCTAGCACCCTTTCAATATTTAACACTTCTTGTAACATTTAGCATTTTTTATTTATTTCCTAACATTTTTACTTAAGCAGGGTTAGCTAGAAAATGTCGCGGTCGAAAAAGGGCGTGACAAGTACGAAATAATGTACTGAGTATGTAAAACATGAAGTACTGTAAATAAGATCATAACTGGCTAAGAGATGTCAGGAGACAAATATAATAATCCAAATATCAATACAACTGTGCCTTATGAAATGAGAGTCAATTGTGTCTTATAAAATGAGAGTCAACTGTGCCTTATAAAATGGGAGTAAAGACATGGCCATATAAAATAAGTCATATATGTGGATGCCTTTCCACATAAATCTTCATATATATACTGCCCGGTCCTCTAGTGAAGGACGCGGTGAACACATAATCATATCCGTGGATGCCTGTCCACATATATCATATCTGCGGATGCCTGTCCGCATATCATACCGCCTACCTCTGAAGTGTCACGCCCAACCCCAAACTCAGAATCGTGCCCTACCTCGCACTTTCTATTCATACAACATAAGTAAAACGCGGAAGATAAATACCACTCATTTTTAAAAAAAAAACAAACAAAGGCAAAGCCGATAAGGCTTCCACCATAACATATCACTGTATAACAACATACAACCCTTGCAGTCTAACCCACATATGAATACAGACCTCTAAGAGTTTGAACAACAACTATGACGGGACAAGGCCCCGCTGCACTGAATATATCTAAACATAGTGACAAGCTCCTAACATCTAACTATCCCCAACGTCAATGAGCAGATCCTAAGAGCAAGGATCACCAACCTGTGTACCTAATACTGCGGCATGAACGCACTCGGCGTGTCGCACAACAAAAATTTAATATGGAACGGAAAATAAGGTACAGTAAACAAATCATAACTGTACAAAAGAATGACAGGGGCAAGTATAAAAAGTAAATATCAGATCCTACCGTGTCATTACAACTCATGAACTTAATCGCACATTATTATCTTTCCCTATTTTCAATAAGTATTATAATCAAATTCTTACATACCTTCTTAGGAAAAAAACATCAAGTTCATAAACACATAACTTGCGTATCTTGCATAACATAATCCGACCCTTTATGGAGGGACGTCTCATTTTGAAGTTCACTTTGATTATCCATACGTGATAACGTAACCCGACTCATTTGCGGGACACGGTGAATGCATAAAAATTCTTCCCACGAAGGTATACTGCCCGGCCCATTCTGGGACGCGGTAAAATCACATAAGTCTGCCCATAAAGGTATACTGTCCGACCCATTCTGGGACGCGGTAATGTCACATAAGTCTGTCCATAAAGGTATACTTCCCGGCCCATTCTGGAACGCGGTAAAGTCACATAAGTCTGCCCATAAAGGTATACTGCCCGGCCCATTCTGGGATGCGGTAAAGTCATATAGTCTGCCCATAAAGGTATACTGCCCGGCCCATTCTGGGACGCGGTAAAGTCACATAGTCTGCCCATAAAGGTATACTGCCCGGCCCATTCTGGGACGCGGTAAAGTCATATAGTCTGCTCATAAAGGTATACTGTCAGGCCCATTCTGGGATGCGATAAAGTCACATAGTCTGCCCATAAAGGTATACTGCACGGCCCATTCTGGGACGCGGTAAAGTCACATAGTCTGCCCATAAAGGTATACTGCCCGACCCATTCTGGGACGCGGTAAAGTCACATAGTCTGCCCATAAGGTATATCGCGCCCATTCTGGGACGCGGTAAAGTCATATAGTCTGCCCATAAAGGTATACTGCCCGGCCCATTCTGGGATGCGGTAAAGTCACATAGTCTGCCCATAAAGGTATACTGCCCGACCCATTCTGGGACGCGGTAAAGTCATATAGTCTGCCCATAAAGGTATACTGCCCGGCCCATTCTGGGACACGGTGTGTCTCATAACATAACCCGACCTATTTTTGCGGGACCCGATGTAATTTTTCTTACATAACATTTTAAACCATCTTTTCACTTCTTCTTAAGTCGTTATAACAACTTTCCATAAAGCCATTATAACAACCTTTCACTTTAGAGAACTTAAGGCACTTTTATTTCTTATTACATTAGGGAAAACTAAACCCAAAAGTACTACGTATATACATACTTAAAAAGAATCATAAAACTCATTCTCTTTTAAATCAATAAACTTCTTCTTCTGAAAAAACTCAAGTTACATTCTCTTTTGAAATCAAGCCTCTTAACTTTTGAAATAATTCATGGAAACCATACTTTTTAAATCAAGTCATTCATTTCTTTAAGAATCAAGTCTCATAACTTGACAAATAAAGTCTCATAACCTTTTAAGAAATCAAGGTTCATAGTCTTAAAACTTCATAACATAAACTCTTTAAATTAAGCAACATATATTTTTATGAGTTGTGAATAGGTTATACTCGTTTATATTGATCTTATTAAAGCAACCATGATCTAGAAAATGTAGTACAATTTTGTCTTATCTTAGTTTCTATGCAGATGGAGAATTCTACTTATTTTAATATAATTGATTGTCGATACATTTTTATTAACACTGCAATGGTTTGTTCGATACCTATTCTCATTAGTGCAGTAAATTAGCAAAGTCAACTCGACTCCAAATACTTCCTACCGACTCTTACCAACATCCCCCATAAGATTTGGTAAGAACTTAGGATTACTTAGACATACCTTTTACATAGAGTAAGTCAACATACGTACCTCTTAACTTCTAAGAGTAGAATGAATCATACAATAATACCACATGTATATTTCATACGTAGAATCATGCCAAAAGAAGGAAGAGGTTCACATACCTCGCGACGACTATCGACAAGTAGCTTGCTCCCAAATACTTCAACCTTGATAGTTATTCCACCCTTCAAGTAGGATATGCTATACGTAGTACTTCATCATATATTAACCATAACATGTCTATCAACTCCTAGCTTATCAACGTGGAATAATACTAAGTGCTAGGTCTCTTATTCTACAGATATTTGGGCAGCACTTCCTTTGTTTCTACGTACTTTTCCACCTTTTTCAAGGCCCGTATTCATCAAACAACAAGCCACATTTAATGCGCAACCAACAGTTAGCCAAAGGGGATTACACGCCTAACTGGACGTGTATAATTCTGCCCCACAGTTATACAAATCAGCCCATAAAAACAGTCTGTAATCCAACAATAACGAGGGTAAAATGTGAGGCGTTTCAACACCTTTCCACACCCCTATTTCCCTAGGACTTTCATTAGAAACTACTACACTTAAACATGCATATTAGGGGCTTAATTTCCAGCATTATGCACGCCCAAAATAGTCCATAAAATGATACGACAACGTCTAACAGTTTTAGGCAGTTTTTCGGCTAAAACAACTACAATCCGATAACTCTTTCCTTAATCCATTTTATTCCAATTCGAGTTCCAACACTTCCATATATGACATACCAACTTATAAACAATCATATTACCTTATTTTAACATGCGACAAGTGTGGATAACAACAACCATATAACAAACGAAACCAAGGGCACAAAATCGCCTCAAATCGGCCAACAACATATCTACCTCATACACATCTTATTTTCCATTTCTTCCTTAACATGAATTCATCTATACATTATAACAATAAGTAATATCCAATTACCTTAATTTAAGAATAATTATTACCTCATTTTTGTGCCAAAAAATGTCCCGGGCAGAATGCTAAACAATGGCCCGTAGTTTTCGTTTCGCTCCACTTCTTCAAGTTCCACTTACATATATGTATCCCCTACAACCTTGGGAGAAACTTCTCTTCACGTTTCGCTTCCAAAAAGTCGACGGAAACCCCTAGGGTTTCATCACCATTTTTGTCCCAATCCTAGATTTAGGGGTTAAGGGTGATTAATCTTGCTAATCACTTGGTTATGGACCTTAATATTGTATAATGAACTAAACTTGGAAGATTTGAAGTCTTGTTCTTCCATTTTTAGCCCTAAGGTCGAGAGCAATGGAGAGGGAGATATATTTGCTTGATGAAGAATGGCTAAGTGTTGACTAGGTCTTGCAAGACATCTCTATGTATATATAATGTATCACCTAGGCTTAGATGATGACAAGTGGAGGGTGAGATGGTGGACAAGTGTGGGTGGGACCCACTTGTCCACTTGTCTTCATTTTCATGAAAATATCTAAAGTCAAAAAGTCAAAGTCTTCCAAGACCAAGACAAGGGGGTGGGGGTGTGTCACGTGTCACCCTATGATTCGTCCAAAATATTTTCATCTCCCAAAAAGTCCATAATTGGCCAAAATATCGAACAACTTGTGGGCCCCACAAAAAAGTAAAATTTCCCGGGTGGCCCCACATGACCAAATCCGAAAATTAAAATCCATAATTCCAATATATTATCTAAGTCCCAAATATCAAATTTGAGAATCAAACTCCACTTTATAAACTTTTTTCCTTCACGAGGTTCAGAGGATTTTTCCAGAATTTTTCATTCTTTTCAAAATTCAAATCTCAATTTCTCACGTACGTTCTTATCTCATTGCCTTGGAAATTTCGGGGTGTAACATGAAGGACGCGGTGAACATATAAGGAACTATGCATGAAACTTCCCGGGACGCGGTGAAATGATATAATCACATCAAGTACGAATAGATTATCATGAGCAACCATATGCAATTTAAGTCATCATTTGACTCTCAATGAGATAAATAAAAGACACTATCATATCATGTATCATTTTAAATCATCATTTGAAAAATCAAAGGCACTATCATATCATGTATCATTAGAAATTAGGATTCATTAGAACTATGTACGTCTGTCGTACACTCATTTATGTAAATCATGCCAAAAAGAAGAAAGGAAAGTTTCACATACCTTATTGTCGAACTAACCAACTATATAATTAATATTTGTCTCGATTAGAACCTCGACCTATAATAATAGCAACATGCTCGTCAACTCCATGACTTCTAACGTAAGTTATATCGAATGACGACTCCCTTTTCTATAAAAATTCGGGCATCACTTCCACTATTTATATGCATATCCACAACTCATAAATGTTGACAGTCAATTTTGACCCGTTTTTCATATATTTCGTGCAATTTTAAGTATTTTAGCACACCGCATTTTAATCGTTATTTTACATGTTTTTACATAATATTGTATGTTTATTTCTTCACAAAAATGGCATTGCATCTTTTATTTTTAAATTAAGCATTATGTCTTTGTTAATATTATGTTTATATTATTATCATGTTTGCATCTTTTTAAATAATTAATTGGCACCGCGTTTTTACTTTAACCAGACATTAAACATTTCTTAAATATTGCATTTTTAGTATTATTGTGTCGACATTTGCATTTTTATAATCTTGCATCTTTTTAAATAATTTTATTTTTAAAATTATTAACCCACCTTGCATTTTGTCAAACCAGTCCAGTCCAAGGCCCAATCCGAGTCAATCCAATCCAACATTTTTTTATTATTTCACCCCATACCTCTTTTACCTTTACCACACTCCACTCCATACTTTCTTTCACCATTTCTACACTCCAACATCACTTCAACAACACCCTTTTTCTTTCTTTAATATCCATCTCTCATTTATTGAGAAGAGAGACCCAGCCGCACATTCTCACCCTCTCTCCCTAACCCCTCAGCCGTCTCTCTCTCCCTCAGCAAACCCTAGCCCTCACCCCTTTCCCCACTCCCGTCGACCACCCCATGTCCTCTCCCTCACTCGCCCGTCGACCACCACCACCGCACACTACCCTCAGCCCACATAACCCTAGCCCTAACTCCCGTCAGCATCATCTCCCTCAACCCTAGCTCACTTTCCCGTGTCACCGCCTTCGTCGGAGCTCCACGCTCCGGCGAACACCCTCTCTCACACACACACCAGCGTACCTCCCGTCGCCCTCTCCTGTCGACCACCACCATTAAAACCTCCTCACCTTCCCAGCCGACACTCCACAGCAGCCCACAACTCCGGCGACCTTCCCATCACTGCCGGCGAACTTCACCAGCAATCCTCGTCACCATCACAACCATTGCTTTCCCACACCCGTCTCACGTCGACCAACACCACTGTCTCGTGCTCAAACCGCTGGCGGCGTTGCCGCGACCTGCCGTGGAAGTGACGCCACGCCGTCGCCCACGCTTTTGTGTTGTTGAAATCACTATTTGTGTCTCTTCGGATCTATGGCATATCTGGTTATTTGGACTGATTTTTATTTTTCGAATGTCGCCGGAGTTTAAAAAGTCCGGCGAATGTTGGTTACTACTTTACTGTTTTGTTGGACTGATTTCGATTTTTTGTTGGCTATTATTGTTGCTGTTTTTCGTTTGTTTTTCGGATTGTCCGGCGATGTTGTTGATTACTATTTTGCTGTTTCTTGTTGGTGTTGGACTGATTTTCGCTGGTTTTGCTATTGGTGATTACTAATTTGATGTTTCTTGTTGGTGTTGGACTGATTTTCGCTGGTTTTGCTATTGGTGGGTGATTACGGTTTTGCTATTGGTGTTGATCGCTGTTCGGGCTATTTTGGACTATTTTACCCCAGTTATGTTTTATTAGACTGATTGGAATATATTTCCAAAAGAAAAGATACTACACTGTTGGCATTTTACTGATTTGAACAAGATGCTACACTTGTTTGGCCGATGAAAAAGTTATCCGTCGATTTTTGAGGCCTCCGATTGCAAAAAGACGGAAAATAAAATAAATGAAGCTTCAGGCAAGGATGATTTCTTCCACTTACAGGATAACCAACATGCTACTGGGCGATAATTCTCGCAGCCGCACTTGTTTAGGCTGTCCCACTTTACATTTTTTTTATATCTGAGCCCTCCGTGTTTAAAACTATTACTGTTTTGGCGCGGATATGAAGGTTTTATTTATTTTATTGCTTTTAACAATATTGGCCGATGAAGGAATCTCCGTATGATTTCCAAGGCCTCCTCTGTGCAAAAGACGGATTTATTTATTTTTTGGCTTTACTTATTAATTCCTGTCATTGCTTTAAAATTATTCATTCCATTACTAACACTTTATCTTGTGCAGAAGGCCTAAAAAGGGCTAAAAGATGTCCCGAAGTTTTATTTTATGTCGCATTTAATTTCAGTTTTATTATTTTTGTATTGCATTTTATTTTAATTATAAATTATGAAAATGCTTAGAATACGTAGAATAAAAAAGGGCAATAAATAATTAACCTGGGCTTGAACGAATAACCGCAAGTTAGCGGATCTTAAAGGATGTCTAATCCCTTCCATTTAGGATAATAAAGAACTCTGATCCAGAATCTCACTAATTTCGCAGACCATTAAATGAATGCCAATTGCAGTATTTTTATTGCAATAAACCAAGTGTCCTAATTCACTTAAATAATTAGGTGGCGACTCCTTAAAATCAGCACTATTGCTCCATCCAGGGGAACCGCGCCAAAGAGCAACGTTGCGGATACCGTTCAGACCCCCGAGGTCAAAAACGGGCGCGACAATAAACAATGTCAACAATACCAATAATCAAGCACAATTCCAAGATATAACAAAATCAGACCATATACTATGTTTATATCATAGTTATGCATTATTTCTCTTTACATTTATGGAATACAACTACTACAACAACCAAGGTGATTACTACACATATTTCTCATGTTAATCCAGCCCTTAATCCATATTAAAACAACCTTTAAAAATAGTCCATCAACTCTAGCAACAACAACAAGAGTGCAAGTCCGTGACAAGCCCTACATGATCTTATACTGAGGGTTCTCTCATTAGTGGATACTTACATGACGGTCAAGCCTATGGTATCACAATTGCATGCATTGAACATCTTTCTGAGTGTGAGCGTAATTTTCTCAACGTCCCAAAATTCAAAATACTGAAATATATGTGTGAAATGAGACTTTCTTTCAGTGAGGGCATTTGAAACGTGTTGTTACGTGTAGTTCGAAACCCTGGATGCATGCAGGTGTGTCAACACTCAGGTATGTCTGAGGCACTATCTGAAGTTGTGTGAATTACACCGGAGTCAATCTCGGTTAGACTGAAAGCAATAAAAGAAAATCCTTATGCACAATACTAATTGTTGGTATCAACTGAAGTCGGAATGTAATGTTGTCTTCCACTTTTTCAGGAAAAAACAACAAAATGCATATTAAAAAATTCTTATTTTTGCATCACGAACTACGTCTTGACCTGATTCCCTCAGCGGGATACGTAGGTGGCTACATCGGCTTCGGTCCCGCATCATTTTAAAATCATAAAAAATTCTTATTTTTGCATCACGAACTACGTCTTGACCTGATTCCCTCAGCGGGATACGTAGGCGGCCACATCGGCTTCGGTCCCACATCATTTTTAAATGATAAAAATTCTTATTTTTGCATCACGAACTACGTCTTGACCTGATTCCCTCAGCGGGATACGTAGGCGGCCACATCGGCTTCGGTCCCGCATCAAAAAACAATTCTAATTTTTTGCATCATGAACTACGTCTTGACCTGATTCCCTCAGTGGGATACGTAGGCGGCCACATCGGCTTCGGTCCCGCATCATTTTAAAATCATAAAAAAAAATCCTTATTTTGCATCACGAACTACGTCTTGACCTGATTCCCTCGGCGGGATACGTAGGCGGTCACATCGGCTTCGGTCCCGCATCATTTTAAAATCATAAAAAAATCTTATTTTGCAACATGAACTACGTCTGACCTGATTCCTACTTTTGATCTGCATCATCCCTACTTTTGAGTTTCTAGTTTATGAAACAGGACAAAATTGGCTACAAGTCAACATCTTTGTCCGAAGACTCTTCCATCATCTCCGTACAAAGAGGGACATGTTGTTGACAGTCAATTTTGACCCGTTTTTCATATATTTCGTGCAATTTTAAGTATTTTAGAACACCGCATTTTAATCGTTATTTTGCATGTTTTTACATAATATTGTATGTTTATTTCTTCACAAAAATGACATTGCATCTTTTATTTTTAAATTAAGCATTATGTCTTTGTTAATATTATGTTTATATTATTATCATGTTTGCATCTTTTTAAATAATTAATTGGCACCGCGTTTTTACTTTAATCAAACATTAAACATTTCTTAAATATTGCATTTTTAGTATTATTGTGTCGACATTTGCATTTTTATAATCTTGCATCTTCTTAAATAATTTTATTTTTAAAATTATTAACCCACCTTGCATTTTGTCAAACCAGTCCAGTCCAAGGCCCAATCCGAGTCAATCCAATCCAACATTTTTTTTATTATTTCACCCCATACCTCTTTTACCTTTACCACACTCCACTCCATACTTTCTTTCACCATTTCTACACTCCAACATCACTTCAACAACACCCTTTTTCTTTCTTTAATATCCATCTCTCATTTATTGAGAAGAGAGACCCAGTCGCACATTCTCACCCTCTCTCCCTAACCCTCACTGCCTCTCTCTCCTCAAGAAACCCAGCCTAGCCCCTTTCCCCACTCCCGTCGACCACCCCATGTCCTCTCACTCGCCCGTCGACCACCACCGCACACTACCCTCAGCCCACATAACCCTAGCCCTAACTCCCGTCAGCATCATCTCCCTCAACCCTAGCTCACTTTTCCGTGTCACCGCCTTCGTCGGAGCTCCACGCTCCGGCGAACACCATCTCTCACACACACACCAGCGTACCTCCCGTCGACCACCGCCATTAAAACCTCCTCACCTTCCCAGCCGACACTCGCGTGACCACAACTCCGCGACCTTCCCATCACTGCCGTGAACTTCACGGCAATCCTCGTCACCATCACAACCATTGCTTTCCCACGCGTCTCACGTCGACCAACACCACCGTGCTCAAACCGGCGCGGCGTTAGCTTGGCGACCTCGTGGAAGTGACGCCGCTGCTAGTCGCCCGCTGCCTTTTGTGTTGTTGAAATCACTGTTTGTGTCTCTTCGGATCTATGGCATATCTGGTTATTTGGATTGATTGTTATTTTTCGAATGTCGCCGGAGTTTAAAAAGTCCGGCGAATGTTGGTTACTACTTTACTGTTTTGTTGGACTGATTTTGATTTTTTGTTGGCTATTATTGTTGCTGTTTTTCGTTTGTTTTTCGGACTGTCCGACGATGTTGTTGATTACTATTTTGCTGTTTCTTGTTGGTGTTGGACTGATTTTCGCTGGTTTTGTTATTGGTGTTGGACTGATTTTCACTGGTTTTGCTATTGGCGTTGACTGTTTTCGGGTTCGGGCTATTTTGGACTATTTTACCCCTGTTATGTTTTATTAGACTGATTGGAATATATTTCCAAAAGAAAAGATACTACACTGTTGGCATTTTACTGATTTGAACAAGATGCTACACTTGTTTGGCCGATGAAAAAGTTATCCGTCGATTTTTGAGGCCTCCACAGTTGCAAAGACGGAAAATAAAATAAATGAAGCTTTCTGGGCAAGGATGATTTCTTCCACTTACACCGGATAACCAACATGCGCTGGCAGGGCGAATTCTCGCAGCCGCACTTGTTTAGGCTGTCCCACTTTACATTTTTTATATCTGAGCCCTCCGTGTTTAAAACTATTACTGTTTTGGCGCGGATATGAAGGTTTTATTTATTTTATTGCTTTTAACAATATTGGCCGATGAAGGAATCTCCGTCTGATTTTCAAGGCCTCCTCTGTGCAAAAGACGGATTTATTTATTTTTTGGCTTTACTTATTAATTCCTGTCATTGCTTTAAAATTATTCATTCCATTACTAACACTTTTACTAAGTGTTTATGCAGGTACCCGGAGATCATCTTGTGCAGAAGGCCTAAAAAGGGCTAAAAGATGTCCCGAAGTTTTATTTTATGTCGCATTTAATTTCAGTTTTATTATTTTTGTATTGCATTTTATTTTAATTATAAATTATGAAAATGCTTAGAATACGTAGAATAAAAAAGGGCAATAAATAATTAACCTGGGCTTGAACGAATAACCGCAAGTTAGCGGATCTTAAAGGATGTCTAATCCCTTCCCTTTAGGATAATAAAGAACCCTGATCCAGAATCTCACTAATTTTGCAGATCATTAAATGGATGTCAATTGCAGTATTTTTATTGCAATAAACCAAGTGTCTTAATTCACTTAAATAATTAGGTGGCGACTCCTTAAAATCAGCACTATTGCTCCATCTAGGGGAACCGCGCCAAAGAGCAACGTTGCGGATACCGTTCAGACCCCCGAGGTCAAAAACGGGCGCGACAATAAACAATGTCAACAATACCAATAATCAAGCACAATTCCAAGATATAACAAAATCAGACCATATACTATGTTTATATCATAGTTATGCATTATTTCTCTTTACATTTATGGAATACAACTACTACAACAACCAAGGTGATTACTACACATATTTTCATGTTAATCCAGCCCTTAATCCATATTAAAACAACCTTTAAAAATAGTCCATCAACTCTAGCAACAACAACAAGAGTGCAAGTCTTATAGTTTGCAACATAACACTTTTCTACACTTTTAATTCATTTAAGACATGTATTAGTAATTACCACAACGTATATATATGTTCATAACTTATATTTCCAGCGTTATAACTTAACAAGAACAACCCCAAATACATCACAACAATACCAACAATGTCCACGACTTCATGAGGGTCTCGGCACACCCCAAAACATAATACCAACTCTTTTCATAATTCCTTAAAATCCAATTCACCTTTCAATACTTTCATATAACCAATCTACAACTTTTAAATATCAAGATTTCCTTCAATTTTAACATGCAATTAGTGACAACGACAACAACAATAATAATCAAATCCAATGTATATAAAACAGTCCCAAATCGGTCCAATCACCCAAAACATTCACATGCATTGTCTCATTTTCATTTTCTCTTAACACAAGTTCATTTTTAGACTACAACATCATGTAACTCCAATTATACTATAAGAAGAAGAAGTCTTACCTTAATTTTTGCCCAAAACAATCTCTAAAAATCAGTCACTGCTCCATCCATTTTGCATATTTTTCACCATTTCTTCAATCCAAAATGACATGCATGCATTCTTCAAGTTCAATCCATCATTCTTACATGTTTCTCTTTCAAAATGTTCATCTTCAAAGCCCGATGGGTCGCGGCCCGGTGCCCTACTTGGGCACCCTTATATCCACCTGTCACATATAATCACACAAATACCAAGGGTAATGTAAAATTCTATAAACCATATCAAGATAGGCGAGCCGATAAGACTGCCACTATATACGGGAACATCCCAAGATGAAGTACAACAACACAGCTGGCCAAGACACATATACAATCCACACAAGTTCAAAACACATTTACCACCCACACATATCTACAGACCTCTAAGAGTACGATAATGACATATGATGAGACAGGGCCCCGTGGTGCCCCTAAATATGCATAAGTCAAAAATAAGGTTATGTACCAAAACGACTAAGCTCCGAATCAATGGAGCTCTCCAAACAGCTGAACAAGAATCCTAGACTAGATGATCACCAAACTGAGTACCTGTACCTACGGGCATGAATGCAGCCCCCCGAGGAAAGGGGGTCAGTATGAAATAATATACTGAGTATGTAAAACATAAAGTACTGTAAATAAGATCATAACTGGCCAAGAGATGTCAAGAGACAAATATAATAATCCAAATATCAATACAATTGTGCCTTATGAAATGAGAGTCAATTGTGCCTTATAAAATGAGAGTCAAGACATGTCCATATAAAATAAGTCATATCCGTGGATGCCTGTCCACGTAAATCATCATATATATATTGCCCGACCCTCTAGTGAAAGACGTGGTGAACACATAGTCATATCTGTGGATGTCAGTCCACATATATCATATCTGCGGATGCCTGTTCGCATATCATACTACTCGGCCCTCTAGTGAAGGACGCGGGAACATATAAGGAACTATGCACGAAACCTCCCGGCTAGGGACGCGGTGAAATGATATAATCACATCAAGCACGAATAGATTATCATGAGCAACCATATGCAATTTAAGTCATCATTTGACTCTCAATGGGATAAATAAAAGACACTATCATATCATGTATCATTTTAAATTATCATTTGAAAAATCAAAGACACTATCATATCATGTATCATTAGGAATTATGATTCATTACAACAATGTACGTCCGCCGTACACTCATTTATGTAAATCATGCCAAAAAGAAAAAATGATAGTTTCACATACCTTATTGTCGAACTAACCAACTATATAATTAATATTCGTCTCGATTAGCACCTCGGCCTATAATAATAGCAACATGCCCGTCAACTCTATGACTTATAACGTAAGTTATATCGAATGACGACTCTCTTTTCTATAAAAATTCGAGCACCACTTCCCCTATTTATATGCATATCCACAACTCATAAACAATGTCAACAATACCAATAACCAAGCACAATTTCAAGATATAACAAAATCAGAACATATACTATGTCTATACCATAGTTATGCATTCTTTCTCTTTACATTTATAGAATACAACTACTACAACAACCAAGGTGATTACTACACCTATTTGTCCTGTTAATCCAGCCCTTAATCCATATTAAAACAACCTTTAAAAATAGTCCGTCAACTCTAGCAACAACAACAAGAGTGCAAGTCTTATAGTTTGCAACATAACACCTTTCTACACTGGAATGTTCAAAGCTCCGGCTACCTCTCCAGATGCAACATCGATCCGCCGAGTGATTGCTTGAAAGACACCATGTGTGTGCGCCAAAATCTCTTCCAAGAGGGGATTGTTGGAAATTTACTAAATGTGAAATAAATTAATCCTATTCATTATGACTCGAACAATTGGGGCCCCGCACGCCGAAAATATAGTTTTCACACACGTGCACATAAAGTGCCAAATATCGTAATTTTCTTAAATGAAAGAGATATTGGTACGTATATGAATTGTTTGAGACATAAGAGAATGGACGGTTATTGGCCAAATAACAATGGTTTCACATTGGTAAACAAAGGGAACACATGTGCAATGTGTTAAAAGATGAAACGAGTTGGGCCACGGCGCCAAGTCCCTGAAGTTTCGGTGCCACGGCGCCACACTCTCTACAGGACTGCGGCGCTGCGCCTCTGAAGTTCTGGCGCCGCGGCTCTGTGACCGTTTTCAGTTCGTTGGAGAAGAATAAAAACTGACGTTTGAGCTTTGGAGGATTAACTCTTCATTATTCTGCTCTTGAATTCAGCCATTACTTGGCTGAATTGTAACTCCATACTAATGGTCATTACTTGGTCATTCAAAGTCATAAATTGGCTAGTTAGAGGGTCTTCTTCTCAACACTATAAAATGAAGCCTTTGGCTCATTTGCAAAAAAAAACATTCACTAAATAATTCTTTGAAATTTTCTTCCTCTCTTGCAATCACAAACACTCAAAGATCTTTCTTCCAAAGCAAACACTTGAGTTCTCTTTGCTCATTTGTTTGATTGTTGTTTTATCTTGGGAGATAAGTTGACATTACAACCGTTGAAAGAATATACAAGACAATATTATCTTAAGGATAAATCAAGAATTTGGTCGACTCAACAAGCCCTCATATTTGATCATTTCCAGATTTCTAACAAATAGTTGTTGTTGTTATTTTCTCGTTCTACACATTACCACTCACAATCATAAGTCTTTTTTAATTTTTTTATATTTAATTAAACTAATACACCATGTCTAAGAGTAATTTCCAAAGTTCTCTGATAAAGTGATCCTATATTGATATGTAAGTTCTTTTTCAAATAAAATATCATGTATTCGTATGTTAGTTTTGTTACATATTCTGTCACAAAAGAATACATACTTTCTCTCTGTCGGGTCGGAGAGGTGGGGGCCCTGTGGGCGAGGGATTTCGCCTTTTGCTCCCAAGAATACATACTTTCTCTCGACTTTGTACAATTCTTATCGAAACCAGATAAGTTGTTGGACTTTCTCATGTTTTTCTTCTAACATTTGTTTTCAACAGACACTTGCCTACAGGAGTGTGTGTGTGTGTTCGGTGTCTATTTGACTTCATCTCACAAAGTGAGAAAATGTGCTTCATGATAATCCCAAAAATACAGAAAATAAAATAAATGGGAGATAATCAAAGTTTGTTACTTCCCACAAATATAGTTACGTGGTAACTTTGTCACTTATTACTATATCTTGTATTTATAATACTCTCACCACTAATTTTACTGTTGTTTAGCTATGGATTTTGAATCAGATTTTAAAAAATTATCTTCAAATATTCATTTGGCCATGAAATTTGATAAGATCTTTAAAAAAAAAATAAAGTTCCAAAAACTGACTAGAGAGATTTCACTTTCACTTACAAAATTTGAAGTATTTAAAAAGTAAAATGCATTTCTATCTACAACTTCAAGTTTTAAATTTCAACTTCAAAATCTATGACGTAAAGAAAGCTTAATACATCTCTTTTTCAATTAGGTACATACGCTTTTCTTCTTCTTCTTTTTAGTTTCTACGTATCGTTTCCTTTTTTCCCCCTCTGCTTCACCCTTCATCTTTAGAAATAGTTGTTGGAAAATATTATAAGAAGGAAAATATTATCCGAAAACACAAAATATACGAAGAACATAAAAATGGAGGTTTTGTAGAATTGAAGGCTTGAAACACGTACGAAATATATTTCCTAAAAATGATATTTGATACATCTTCTCTGTGAGATTGTTATGAGATTGTACGCAAATAAATTTAGTTGATATGAAAAGCCTTTGAATTCTGCACTAAGCAAATAGTAAAGAAATTCATCCATGAAAAGAATGAAATGACACACTCTTTCATTTAAAATGCAGTTTTAAAAAAAATAATATTTAATTTAAACAATTTCTAACAATCTCCCACTTGTTTAAATATAAATTTGGACTCAAATATCAAGTTATGGTCACACATATAATATCATATCTTTCGATTTGAATAATACCTTAGTACAATGTCACAAGACAAAATCGAAATCTCATATAGCATGATAGATTTGAACATGTTGTTCCTTATGATAACATCAATGACATTATACACATACACATTTCATTCATGTTTTTCACTCAAAAATGCTTTGCACTTTTATATTCATGTGATATACAAAATGTTTTAATTTAAATATTTTAATTGAAGTGTTTTAATTTAAATTCTAATATTTTTAAATTTCCCTTACCCCGAAATTATGTGTCTGCTTTAAATGATCCGGATTGAAAAATTGTTATGACTGACGAATATAACACTCTTATTGATAATAAGACGTGGGAGAGTGCACCGTCCTTATGGTGTTAATATTATTCGATTTATGTGGATTTTTGCTCATAAGAACAATTTTGACGGTTCTTTTGCGAGGCATAAGACTCGTCTTGTAGGTGATGGTAAGACTCAACAGGTTGGTGTAGATTGTGGTGAGACATTTAGTCCGATGGTCAAACCGGCTATCATTCGCACTGTGCTCAGCTTGGCTCTTTCGAAAGCATGCTCATTCATCAGTTAGATGTGAAGAATGTTTTCTTACATGGTGATCTCAAGAAGACATTCTATATGCATCAACCCTTGAGGTTTAGGGATCCAAATATCCTCATCATGTCTGTTTGTTGAAGAAGTCTTTGTACGGGCTTAATAAGTCTCCACGGGCTTGGTATAAGAGGTTTGCAGACTATGTTTCGACTATTGGATTCTCTCATAGCCAGTCTGATAATTTGTTGTTTATATCGTCGTGGTTCTTTCATGGCTCATATATTGTTATATGTGGATGATATTATCTTGACTGTCTCGTCTGATGCATTACGTCAGTCTATCGTGACAATGCTCAGTTATGAGTTTGCTATGAAAGACTTGGGGCCCTTGAGTTACTTTTTGGGGATTGTTGTCACTCGTCATGCAAGTGGATTGTTCTTATCCCAAAGGAAATATGCAGCTGAGATCATTGAGAGGGTTGGGATGTCATCTTGTAAGTACAATTTCACTCCGGTTGATACTAAACCCAAGTTGGGTGCTGCGGCTGGTTCACCCTATGAGGATCTGACACGCTATCGCAGTCTTGCAGGGGCACTTCAGTAACTTACGTTCACGAGATATGATATTATGTATGTCGTACAATATGTGTGATTGTTTATGCATGATTCCAGGATTGAGCACATGAATGCACTCAAACACATTATTCGGTACATCCAGGGGACACTTGTCATGACTTACATTTATATCATTCGTCGACGTCTACACTTGTCTCGTATACAGATGCTTATTGGGGTGGTTGTCCAGACACTAGACGGTCTACGTCTGGCTATTATATGTTTCTTGGTAATAACTTGGTCTCTTGGTCTGTCAAACGTCAGTCAACTTTATCACGCTCTAGTGCAGAGACCAAGTAAACGCATGAACTTTATTTATCGATCCATATAAAATTTTGACCAAAATCCCAAAAGAATCCGACCCATCCATGACCCATCAAATACAAAATCCATTTTGATTTAACGCAGCAAAGCGATAAAAAATATGTTTACCTCCATTTTAATTCATTTATGTACGACCAAAAAAGTTATCTTTGATCAGAAGTTAGCATTTTTGCATAGAACACACGATTCGTCTGAATTATGTCAAAATAAATTGACGTTGTTTTATGTGTCTTTCTTTTATTAGTGTTCTTCAATTTAATTTAATGTTTACTGACCACATGCTAAATATTTCTTAAAAATGTATATGGTTACAATATCAACTTATTAATATCCAGACATTCCTTGAGGTTACATTATGTAATTAGTTTATGTTGAATTTATTTCTATGTATTCGGCTGCAATATCGTTGTTAAATTTAATAATTGAAATTAAGATTTTGTGTTTATCTTTACGTGTAAATCTTGTTGTTACAACAATTGATGGTTAAATGATACTTCTGATCTAAAAACAAAAAGAGGTATATATCTGTGGTTCCAAAACGAGTACTCCAGAATTAAATTATACTCCCTCTATCTCAATTTATGTGGCACTTTTCGCTTCCCGATATTGACCAATATTTTAAGATGTATTAATGATATGAAAAAAGTTGCAACTTATAGTACTTTTATTTGAGTTATTCTAATCTAAATTTAACTTCAAAATTTAGTTAAATGACATTTTTTTTATAGCAATAGGTGGAATGAGCAAATTTGATACAATAGACAGAAGAGCATATTCGAGGATAAGGGCATTTTGACCTTTTTTCTACTGAATTACAACCGGGGTCCCCTCTTCCCAACACCCCAAACCATATTTCCAGAATGATAGCCATACATTTAAACAAAACAAATTGTCTATCGTCATTTCTATACTTGAGCTTGCCAACTATTTACATACGATCTCAGAAATTTAGGTACATAAACTCAACCAGTATATAGTTTAGAGGCACTCTGATCAAATTCGGAGTTTGTTTCTAATCCAACTTCTAACAATGCGCATCCATTCTGCTTTCCAAGTTATAACGAAAGTTTAAAACTCCTAGTTAATGACACCCACAACATATTGACATACGTAAGCATTTTCTCTGTCTTTTTACTTAATACCCCCCGAACACTACTGTTGTCAAGAAAGAGAGAATAATTTGGGAAAATGGAAGTCTTGAACATGCAAAATATATTGGAGTAACCCGAGCAAAATTGAAATAAGAGTCTACAAAAAGGTCCAATAAAAACATAAATGATATGGCATGCAAAACATTTCTCCCCCTTCGTCTACAATTACTAACAGATTACTTCTTCTTGGCATCTCCGGCCTTTGTCTGCAAGTTTCATGGAACAATATCATTAGCATGAGTAATGAAACAATAAAAATAACAGAAAAGCAATTATCTATAGCAGCAAATACAGATATGGAGATAACACTCTTTACCTTCTTAACACCACGAATTTTCTTGGCTCTGTTCTTACGCTCCTTCATTTGCTTCCTGGACTTCTCCACCTTAGTGTCCAATCCATTCTGCAGAAGTTGTTAAACGGGTAAAACTAATTAGCAACCATTAAAATGATTCAATCATCAAGATAGCTTCAAGATATAGGTTGTACTCAACAGTGGTCCTCTATTTTCCTATTACTTCCAACTGATATTTTGATATAGAAAGATATCTTTATCATTGGGAGGAGAGATTAGGATGAGTAATCTTAACAAACACCATTATTAACAGAAACCCCTCAATTACAACTTGATGGCTACTTTGCCCGAGGAACAGTTTCTCAAAAGATACAAAAGGTAAAATAATTTCTCTTATCTGCAAGATAGATACTGAGAATACACAGGCTTATATAATGCAGAAAACAACTCAACATGATACCCTTTTTAAAAGTTTTGCTCAAGCAAATGCAATCTTGCAGGTTGCAACTGGTTCTGGATAGCAGATTAGTGAAAATTACAATGATAGGTAGAAACTGCACATGGCCATTTTCAATACAACAACATACCCACTGGTCTGAGGAGGGTAGAGTGTACGCAGACCTTACCTCTACCTTGATAAGTAGAGAGTCTCTTTCCGAAAGACCCTCGGCTCAAGAAAAAGCATAAGCACAAACAAAAGAAAGAGAAACGGTCAAACCAAAACAAGAAATTTAATGAAAGTAACAAAAGCGAACATGCCATGGTAAAACATTCTTGAAAAAGGAAGCAGAAGCAGTTAACCAAAGTACACGAAAGAACATGACCATTTTCAATAGCAATTCTATAACAGTATTCAACAGAATTAGCGCCGAGTAAGATAAATACAAGAGGAGATTTATCTCAGAAAAATATCAAGACTTGTATGGACATGCATGTAATGAACTATGACTACTATATTCTCCCGACTTCTCTAGTTCCAGCACCATAAATTCTGTGTCAACAAGCAGACGCAGCATAATCCACTAAACTAGATTATAGAAAAGAGTTTACTGGAGGCATCTTTGAACTCTATGAAAAACAAAGCAGGTTTCCCTTTGGGTCTTTGATGCATTAGATATAAGATAAGAATCATTTAATCTAGAGCATCTATTCATTCATAAAAAGAAAACCCTGCTCAAAGCAAAAAAAAAAACAGCCCGGTGCACTAAGCTCCCGCTTGCGCGGGGTCCGGGAAAGGGCCGGACCACAAGGGTCTATTGTACGCAACCTTAACTCACATTTCTGCAAGAGGCTGTTTCTACGGCTTGAACCCATGAACTCCTGGTCACATGGCCGCAACTTAAACAGTTACTCAAAGCACAATTCAGAAAATAATTTTTGAAAAAACAATTCTGCAGTGTGACAGTATATCAAATAGGCCTTTCTGGCTGGTTTCAAGCTACACAAGAACTAAAAGATCCAAGCTGCAACACTAGAAAATAAAATATTCCGGAATAAAGGAAGCAACTTTAAATATGATTAATTCTCAGGACTCATCCATTGCATGTCTTGCAAGCACATAAATTTACACGCATGTAAAGATAATATGATGCCTTACCCTGATCAGTCTGTACTTTGGCTCGTACTTCTTTGCATTCTCAACAGAGTCATAGATCAAACCGAACCCAGTTGATTTGCCTCCTCCAAAGTGGGTTCTGAACTTGAAAACAAAGATGGCATTTGGATCTTTCACTTCGTACATCCTTGCCAATTTTTCTTTTAACTCAGCCTGCAATTTCAATTTAAACAGGTGAGCTATGAAAAGCTACAGAATCACAAGAGCCTATAAAGGGTAAACTAGGGCTGGTAAAATGGTTAAAAATAACAAGTAACCATCGAATCCGACCCATTAAATATGAGTTTGATAACTAACCATTTAAAATGATATCCAGATGGATAATATGGATATTCATATTATCAATACCCAAACTTGTTATTTTTCACTAGTTCTTGCTTAAAGAGAGATTAAGCTTATTTTGGCTTTTAGCTTGTGTTCTCACCTAAAACCATGCCGGTTAACCCATTCTTTATACATGTTAAATATGGGTGGGTGGGATATTTTATTCTTTTTTATTTAACCGGTTTTCAACCCACCCATATCCGATATGACACCTGTTTGAAACTCCTAGGATAAACCAAACACTAATGGGTTACAAACTGAGCATGACTATGAAGCTACAAGTTATCCTGCACTTGGTTTTACAAGATAACCAAAAAACTAATAGCAACTGAGATGTCTGGAAAACTTTTGTTAAACATTTCCAAAAAGACCACCTAGGGTTCAGCACAAAATTATAAATAAGCTCTACGAGAGATCGTCAAGTAGGTCTTTTCACTTAGCAAGAAGTTAACATACCCAATCAATCAATCAACTTTATCTCAATCCCAAACTAGTTGAGGTCAGCTATATGAATACCTATTTTCATTTTGCTTAATCCAGCCAAGTGAATGGACATTAAAAGAAACATAAACAAAGGTCATCATGTTAGCTAAATAGTTATTGGCACTCTCACTCCTATAACTACTAATTGTTTTGTACATTTGTTATTTTATTGTCTCTTTTTCTTTCCTATATTCATTCATAGGGTCTACCTGAAACAATCGATCTATAGTTAAGGAAATTTAATTGTGAAAAAAAACAAAAATAATTCTAACCTTGGAAACATTGGCTCTTCCAGGATGCAACACATCAATAATCTGGAAAAAAAGTTGTTACATTCATTTGAATTTTAAATAAAGACAGAGGTTAGATTTCAATATTAAAAAAGGGTCAACAATTTAAGTACTTACGAATTGTTTCCTTGCAAGCAACCTATTGGTCATGAACTTCCTAGTTCTAATAGTTACTGCCTTGTCCGCCATTTTTTGTCCTGTACGTAACAAAAAAAAAGAACTTTCAATACAATCTACAACACACACATTTACTAATATAACTATATAGTGTTGAAAATAATACTTTTGTTGATTCTTACTCTTTCTCTCACTCTCTAAGCTGCGCCTCCGTTTTGAGTTGTGTGTGTCAATATTGATAGTTAGGCTTTAGGGTTTTTAAAAAGGCTTTACCTAATTCTTGTGTTTATTTTGGGCCGTGGGCTTAGATATCGGGCTGGACCTCATTTCAAAACTATACAATCTTCCGTGGGGAAGAGAACATATACCAAATTTTGGAGGTCCTATTTAAATTATGGCCTAAGAGGTCCTTTGATAGCTGGTTACAGTTCAAATTAGTTACGAAAGAATTTATGTATTATTTTATGCAAGAATTAGTTATACACTATTTAGTTATTTACACTAACAATATAGTAAAATTTAAAACTATTTTTTCATGAAATAATAGAATCAAATTTAAATGCAATGAAAATATATTTGTGAAAATAAAAAAAAATTGAAAATTGGAAATATATCACTAAGCTGCAGGGTAATCTCGTCTTTTTAGTGAGTGCGAACAATTAACAAACTGAACTACAGGATAATATATAACCGCTCCCTCAACCGTCTTTCCCTTCACTTGACAGTTGACATATCCCCAAAGGCCAAAACACTAAGAGCTTCAAGAAAAATTCATCAATGGCGTCCACTACTAATCTCTTCATCTACCTCATCTCCATTTTCATCTTCACCACCACCTCAAACCCATCTTCATTACCCATCATTCTCTCAAACCTCGGATTCAATTCCCTATCCAATGCATCCTTCACTTCCACCATTAATTTCCCACTTACCATTTTTGCCCCTACAGATTCTTCCATACTCACTTGCCCTTCTTGTTCCCTTCCCTTACTTCTCCAAGAACACTCCATTCTTGGTCTCTACTCATTTCACTTCCTTCGTAACCTTGCATATGGTACTAAAATAGAAACATTAGCACCAACTCGTTGTTTAACAATCACCCCATCAAGATTAAAGAACTCTTCAAGGGTAGTGTTTGTTAATGGAGTTGAAGTTACTAAACCAGATATATACAACAATGGGTTTGTTATTGTGCATGGTATACAAGGTTATATTACTCATCTTTCCCCTATTTCTTGTAGAGTTGAAAGTATGACTACTTTATCCTTCCCGTTTCTTCCACCTCCCACGGTCGCGTTTGCTGCCACGCGCTTCATGTTAAAAGATGTTATGGCACGTTTACGTACTGGTGGTTTTAGTTTAGTGGCACTTGCTATGAGGGTTAAGTACCCGGATTTAGCAGAGTTAAAGTCAATGACTATTTTTGCTATTGATGATATGTCTATATTTGGTGTAGGAATTGGACATGAGTATGTAAGAAATATCGGGTTTCATATTGTGCCTAATAGGTTGTTAATGGCATCTGAGTTGGTGAAATTGGATACTAATACGGAGTTGTTGACAATGGATAAAGGAGGGAAATTGGTTGTGACTACTGCTGGTGGAAATGGTCCTTTGGTTCCAATGAGGATCAATTATGTTAAGGTGAAAAATCTGGATCTTGTTTACAATAATAGGGTTGTGGTTCATGGACTCTCAACGCCATTCCCGCATATTCGTCATCGTAAAGATGATGATGATTCACAAGAATTTCAGATTGATTCCAGGTCAAAGAAGTATTAGATCATGTTCAAGAAAAGATCACCTCTCTGTATTCTGTTTTTCTGTACTTAAAAAGTTTCTGATTTGTACCACAAAATACTAGTAGTACTATACTGTTGAAGCATTTGTTAGTTCTTGAGGCATGTAACATGTAGAAAAGATAGGAGGAAACATTGTATGGAGTAGTATTTTACTTGCTCTGTAGAGAAACATAATGCCAATTTCTTGTCTAATCTGCTGCCTATTCTTTCTCTCTTTCTTTCTTGTTGTTGATTATTCGTCCTAACTTTTACTTCTTTGCATGAGACATTTTGCTTTTACGATATATACAACATAATACGATACATATATGAAACAATGTGTAATCACCATCCAAACAAGCTGTTAGTGAGTGACCAAGTTAGAATATAGGAGTATTGATTTTGGTCTATGGGATACTGTCCATTTGAAAACCGCTTCTGTTAGCTAGTTCAACACCAGATAAGTGATCATATCAAACTTTTTCTTTTCTCTTGGCATCGGCAATTTTGGCATATAGAAACTGCTCGTTATATGCAGTATATGCACAGTTAGCTTTATGAGGGGTTTCTGGCATAGACCATGTGTGATGTGTCTATTGAACACCTATATAACTAACTCTCTCTCACGAAAATAAAGTGTGCGACTCAACTTTGAAGAAAGTGCTCAATGATAATTCACTCTATCTGACCATTAGGTCTTGACACTTAACCCTTCCGATCTTGTGGTTACAATCAATTGAACAGCAATACTGCCTTATTTTATACTCAATCATACACCAGTGAGTTTTGCCCGCATGGTTCACTTCACCTTCGAAGAACAAAAACTTCTGCTTCATCCCAACAACCTCCTCCTACGCCTCGGTGTCAATATATAGCATTCCTTTACTCCACATCCATTTATCTCCCCTGCAATGTAACCATAAAAACGTTTCATCCAAATTAACTAGGTAAATGATAAGTAGATTTAAAGGTTTCTCTACCCATAGAGGAAGAGGTTCCTAGTATAATTTTTACATGGTACGTGAGTGCCAAACAATACCTATTTGGACTTTTCTAATTTAGTCAACTGAAACATCTTAGTAGCTAAAGGAAGAAAAATCAACTGATAGTAACATGAGTGAGACGGATTACGGGTGGAAATCATAACCTTTTAACTTTCATCTTAAGCACAATACTAATATATACTTATTTTGAAACTTTTTATTTAGTGTCTCACACAATTGACATTAATTGTGTATGATTTCTTTTTATCTTACTAGTTAGTGGACCTAAAAGTGTAACATTTGGACGTCCATAAATTTGTGAGACAAAAAGAAGTCTCACATAATAATATCAATTGCGTGAGACACATATTAAAGCTTTTCACATATGAAATCATTTACCTCTTTCTCCCGTATCTTTACGTAAGTTGCAGCTTCAACCCATTTAAAAAAATCGTCAGTCATAAAAATAATTTGAGATACATATCTTGGAGCCACTGGCAAGGGCTTATGATATATATCCCTCACTTAATAAACGGCAACGGTGATACTACCGGATGAAGCTCATCCACTGGTTGGTGTAAACATTGTGCATGGCGCTGACATTTATCACTTTTCCGAATGAAAGTCTTCGTATCCTCCTCGATCCGGGGCCAATAATAAACGGCCCTCATGAGCTTCCTCATTAGGGATTCTGCTCTTGAATGATTTCTACAAATGTCTTCATGTACTTCTCTCATCACCTAATCTGCTTCATAGGGGCCCATACACCAGGCTAATATGTCATAAAAATACCTACGGTAGACACTGTACCGGGCCACCTTGGTCCTCAAGCTCTAGATGCCTTCGGGTCCTCTGGGAGCTTTTCATTGATGAGATAATCCAAAAATTCATTTCTCCAATCCCGAGTTAGGTTGGTTGAATTTACTTCATCATATCCAACGCCGAATGCAATAACTGAACAACCGACTCGATTTTAGAGCCCTCGGACTCCGTGTTGGAGCTCAAGTTTGCAAGTATATCCGCCTCTATATTTTCCTCACGAGGTATATGTACCACCATCCACTCCTAGAAATGGGACAACAACTTCAAAGCTTTTTCCAGGTATCTTGACATTCATTCTTCTTTGGCCTCGAACACTCTGTGGACTTGGTTAACTATCAGCAACGAGTCACATTTGACTTCGATGATTTGTGAACCCAGTCCCCGAGCTAGTTCCAAATATTACACCTCGTAATCTTAGGGCTATAATAGGAGAACGTAATTAAGAAAATAAGATTCGAGTATTGGAAATAAAGTATATTTACATATGCTAATAAGGAAATTAGTATATTAAAGACGTGGCCCCGAATAATTTTTGGACATAGCAAATGCGACTACGGGGATTTATAATAACGAATTTATACCCCAAAGAGGTAACGGACTAGTATCATATTATGAGAATTGCGACATTGAGTACATGAAGGTTTTATAAGTCGTCGGGATTTAAGTGAGTTGAGATCGGAAATTATTTATGTGTATAATTAATTAATTATGGTGACAACATTAAGTGGAATTCCACGTAATAGCCTTATAAGAGGCTATCTCAAAGTCACCACATCGTATATCACGATCAGTGGCTTCACTTTGAGTTCAAAACTTGCAACTTCTTCATCCTGGTCTTGTTGAAGCTTTCAATTCCCTTTTTTTTTGCGAGGACCATTTCCCTGTGAACATATTTAATACCCCTGAGTTACAAGTGAAATCCCAATAAAGGACCCTTTGAAATTCTCAACCGATATTGGGGCAATTTCGTGAGCTTATGCACCCCGAGAGGAGGGGAATTCATAGCATGTGGGGCTCCGATCTCAACACAATCAGAACCCAGAAACTTAATCGAGTCCTGGGTTAGCGAAGTGTCGAAATCGATTCGTATGTGTTGTTCGTTGCTCGTCGAAATTCGATATCGACGCGAAAATTGCGACGACTCCGGTTGCTTGTAGCTATTTATAATCGAGGTAAATTTTCTTTATCTTATAGTTACCCAAATCACAGTATATGATTCCTACTAAGTTCAGTTGACAAGTATCGAAGTATTGGGTTATTGGGTGTCGTCGAGGCTATTGATGAAATTGGGAATTGCATGTGTAATTTCTGGACTGTTTTGGACATTGATGCAGTAAGGAGAATAATAAAGAGGACTGGGTGTTTCGCCATATGTTAGGTTTTGATATAAAAGAAACATAGGTTCTACGCGTATTAGATATTCGATAGAATGCCCCAGAAAATCAGATTACTAGTATATTGATTTGTGTGTGATTTAAAATCACTCATAGGGTATGGAAACTCATTATAGAGCTTACAAGGATCCGCTGAACTTAGGTTAGCTCGACAATGAGGTATGTGAAGGCAAATTAATTCTTTCTTTTGGCATGTTCTACGTATGAACTATAAATGTGGTATTGCTCCATATTTATTATACTCTTAGAAGTTAAGGAATATCCATGTTATTGATTCTATGCTAAAAACATGTCTAAATTGTTCACGAGTCCTTATTAAGGCATATGAGAGAGATGTTGATAAGAGTTTGTGGTAAACACTGAAGCCGAGTTGACTTTAATAATTTTGAGTAACTGATAAGTATTAAGTGCTGAGATTGGTTTAATAAATAACTGAATAGGTGTACAAGCGGTATGTGAGCCTATCCTTCCTTCTTTTGGCATGATTATGTGAATTATTACTCCTTTCATTTGGCATGTGTTTTGTACAAAGTGAATGTACGACGGACGTACATGATATCTACACAGTATAAAATTCCTAGTAATATGAGTTATGAGAAGTACATGTGATTTACTAGTAAGGAGTTGTTTAATGATTTTATTAAGAGTCAAGAGATGATTTAAAATTGCATATAGTTGCTCATGATATCCACTCGTGCAAAGTATTACTATTCCACTTCATCGCGTCCCGGGCCGGGCAGATTCGTGCACATATATCAGGATGATTCACCGCATCCCTCACTAGAGGGACGGTCAGTTTATGTATACATATATGATGATTCCACGGACATGCATCCGTGATGCGGTTACAGATACCCAGGACAGTATATTTCACCGCGTCCCTCACCAAAGGACCGAACATTTTATTCATTTACTTATATCTGATGATTATATGGTTAAACATTCATGATTACTGGTATGACTCTTATTCTCTTATGACACAGTTGACTCTCTACTTTACATGACACAATTATGAGCTTATTTACAGTATTTCATGCTTACATACTCAGTATATTATTTCGTACTGACCCTCCTCTCCTCGGGGGGATACGTTCATGCCTTCAGGTTCTGGTGCTCAGATAGGTGACCCTCCAGTTTAGGATATCTATTCAGCTCTTGGAGAGCTCCATTGTTTCGGAGCCAGTTATCTTGGTACAAAACCTCTCTTATTTTGATTGTACATATTTATGGGCACGATGGGGTCTTGTCCCGTCATATGTCATTATCGTACTCTTAGAGGTCTGTAGACAGTTGTGGGTGATAGATGTGTTTTGGACTTGTGTAGAATGTTTATGCGTTTTAGCCAGCTGTATTGTTGCACTCATTTTGGGATGTTTCCGTATATAGTGGCAGCCTTGCCGGCTTGCCTATTCTGATTGTTCCCTTGTTTATGTGATGCTATTTAGTGGCATCCTTGTCACGACCCGAACCCGGGCCCGTGACTGGTGTCTTACCCCGGGCACCCTAGTGATACATCATCAGAGTAATCAGCGGAACATAAAACAATAACATGAAACCAATGCAATAAGACAGTGAAAGAAGACAAAGCAACCTAAAAGCGGTTACTTCATAATATATAACAATTTGAGCGATACATCCTTTTCTACAACTCCGCCACACAAAGATTTCATCGACTCTAAGAATGATACGACAACAATGGCGGGACAGGGTCCCGCCAAACCCCTGAATGTAAACACCTACTACGACAGGGGACTATACCACTGATAAGCCTCCGGAGAAACGGAGCTTCCCAAACGCTGAATGCACGAGAGCTAGGATCAACGATCGTGTACCTCAACTGCAGATTTAACGCAGCCCGAAGGAGGTCGACAACAGTACCAAGTATGTGAAATCAAAATATCGTAAATGAAATCATAATAGTCTATAAAGCATGAGACATGTATGATAACCAAACTACGCCATTACAATTAAATAAGCGATGTCGTCGTGACTCACGCCTCAAAGTCATCACTCAAATATAACTATGGGTCTCAAGCCCATAACATCAATCATGCCTGGAATACCTTCCTCACCGCCATAGCTTTATGATATAAAAGCACCAAGAAATACACATGAACACCGTGTCCCACTGTGTCCTAATAAAACGATGCAGGTAAGTACGAAGGCATAACCGACTACTAACACCTACAAGACTAATGCGGTCATAAATCGTATCATGATATCTGTCTGCACCGTCACATGATCAAAGCCTGGTCACTCGCGCGCATGATCGGATGCGCGTCTAGCCTGAACTCCGCTGACTCGCGTAGGCCAACCTCGTAGCCCGCGTGAGGTATTCCTCGCATCAAGGGTAGCTACTCCGATCGCCCCGACTCGCGACCGCACGCCACGGCGACCGCGTGACCAAGGCGGCCGCAAACTAACACGGAACTCCGTAGTTCCGCATGGATCCCCGACCCGCATGAGGTATTCTCGAATCACGGTCCTGCATCACCGAGTCTACCCCGACGGAGGCGCAACCTCGGAAACAAGTCAAGGTGAGTGGTACAATACCAACATAGCGGTGAGAGTCAAACAACTTTAAGCGCAATGGCGGAAACCCTTTACACTAACATCACAAGATACTATCACACGTAGCATCTGGCGTGCTTACTTAACAAATCAACAACAAAGTATTACAATGCTATCACAAACAAACATAATCAAGTTATATAAACAACGAACTTTCTATATGATTAACAAGATCGGGTTTTATCCCCAAAGTACTTCATACATTAACTCTTTAAAAGATACGTTACTTTCACAAAACCACACAATACGTAGTATATGAAAATAGAGTAATTATCTTTTGAAGTAAATCATATCAGTTACCCTTGTAAAATCAAGTAACCACATTATTTTCCAAACGTCCAAGTTTGACTAATTTAAAATGTTCACGTTTCTTATTTTAGATAGGTTTCTTAGTTCATTGTCTTATTCATTTAACAATATAATTATCTTTTAAACCATCCGAAACATAAGCCTTATATGTGAGTAGGATATTCTTGTTTATAACAATCTTATTACAAGACCGTGATCTAGGAAATATCATTTTGTCTCATCTTAGCTTATGCGGATGGAAGTTTCTCTTGATTTTAATAATACTTAATCACAAAACATTTCCTTTTATTAACGCCGCGATGGTTTGTCGATACACATTCGATTTACGAACTCGATAAAACATTCTTAAGCCGTTATACCTAACTTCCCATAAAGTTAGTATAACTCTTAAGTTTTCAAAATCTAAGTATTACTCTTCTTTCAAAATGATTCAAAAATCTTTTGAAATACTTCAAGTTCTTTATTATCACATAACCACGATTATAGTTCAAATCGATTACCTTTTAAAAACCATAAGTATTTTCTTACATACATAAAGTCGTTATAACCAACTTCCCATAAAGCCGTTATAACACTTTATGTTTTAGACCAATCAAATACATTTAACACGTATCGTCTCACCGTACTACATAGTTACACACACATATCATGCTAGAAGAGATAGGAAGAGGTTCACATACCTCGCGACGATTATCGACTAATAGCAAAACGCTCCAAGTACCTCAAACCGCGGCTACTCCTTAAGCCAAGTAGATCGCGCCACGCATAGTACTTCCACCTATAAGGCCACAAGGCGCTTATTAACATTTAGGTCTCTTTGTAGAACATTCTACGTAAAATTCGTGCGCCTCCCCGCAGCGTAAATCTCCTCTCTATCTGGGCTACCAAGCCAACCGGGGTTATACGTCTAATCCGGACGTGCACAATTCTACCTCACGAAAAGCTACACAAGTCTCATGTAATACGATCGCATGTAATTACAATTCGACTCTTCTTCTGAAAAGGTTTCTTATTATTCAGCTTAAGTCAAAAGACATTGCCGATAACTACGTTCGATTCTATATATAGTATACTTCACTATATATTCTAACAACATGTAATTTCCAATTACAATAGGGGACAAGATAATTACCTCGATAAGCCCATAATTATCCAAGTATAAAGTCGATCACGAGCAACGTTTAGCTCCACTCCGTGCGCTCGACCGCTCCAAACCACCCTTAGAAGTTCTAACCAACTTCTACTTAATAGTCGACTAACTATGGAGATTTTCCTTAGGGTTTCGGTTTTGTGGTGAAGGGAAGTATAATAGTATTTACGGGCTTTTCAGATAAGTATAACCTTGGAATACTACAAGGTATAAGGGCCAGTATTTTGGGTATAGTAACAATAATTTTGAGAGTATTTCTACCAAGGTGGGGTGTATTTATACGAGACAACACCATGAGGGTGTATACCCTCGGCCAACCCCACTAGGAGGGTACTCTCGGCCAAGGGAGGGCTCTCGGCGAGGGCCTCGCGAGGGGAGGGTGTTGGGCGAACATCACAAGAGAGGGGAAGGGATTTTAGACTTAGCACAATTTTTGGATGAAGAAGTTCATCAAAGGGAGGGGTATTTATAGGTCAAGCCATGGCTAACCATGGCGAATCAAGCCAAGTGTGGTGCAAGTGTAGGGCCAAGATCATGCCAAGTGCACCTTATCCATCTACCACAAAATATCCTACCTACTACTTGACAAAAATGTCAAGAATTCGTCCCTTTACGCCCCACACTCATGATGAGAGGGTGCCAAGTGGCACCCTCTTGTTGGTCCAACGCGTTTCGTCTCTCGGAAAAATCCGCAAAAATTAAAAATGACATAGCCGGAATTTACCCTACGCGAGTTGTGTAAAACGTTTCGTCGAAAAACGACTCTAACCGGGTGTTGTGCACAAAAAATAATTTCGGCCAAGCACTTTAAGGCACAAACTTTTCTACGTACGTCCTTACGTACATACTCTGGAAATACGGGGTATAACAATCCTAGTCGGCTAGCCTGTTGTGATTGTTGGTTAGTTGTGTAAGACATCTTTGTCGGTCGCCTACTTTGGGCATATATTATAGATGCAGCGTTGTGCTACCGAATTTTTTTATTACCCTTAAGTGTCAGTTGATTATGTGACAGGTTAGTGTAACGACATCATTAGGACGCTTAGTCGCGGCCGTCAGGTCGGGTCGTGACACCAAACCTGCAATCAAAGTCTCATACTCCACTTCATTGTTAGTCAACGAAATATTATATATAGCTTGTCTTAAAATTTCACCGGTGGGAGTTTATAATATGACACCCAAACCGGTCCCTTTGACGTTTGAGGCGCCATCTGTATAAAGTGTCCAGATCCCAAGGGCAATCCCCGAGACCAGGATAGCCTCTTTTTCCGCCTGCGTGGTTACTCCCGAATTGAAGTCGGCCACAAAGTCTGCAAGGACTTGTGACTTTAGTGTAGTCCGGGGTCTATATTCAATGTTAAATTCACTTAATTCACCGCCCATTTAGTCAATCTCCAATATAATTTGAGCTTATGCAACACATTTTTAAGGAAAAAGTTGTTACTACGGTGATATGGTGGTATTGAAAAAAAAGTCGAAGCTTTCGGGACGACATGACTAAGGCAAAAGCCAATCTTTCAAGCAATGGGTATCGGGTCTCGACCCATGACATTACTCTACTTATGTAGTAAATAAGAAATTGTGTACCCTTTTTCTTTCTGTATCAACACTGCATTTACCGCTACTTTTGAGACTACTAGGTACATGAGTAGTTATTCTCCGTCCTTTGGCTTTGACATGAACGAATGACTGAATAGGTAAGTCTTCAAGTCCCTTAAGGCCTTCTGGCACTCGGGTGTCCATATAAAGTCATTCGTCTTCTTTAGAAGTGAGAAGAACCTATGTCATTTCTCCAAGGACTGGGATATAAATTTGCTTAAGGCTGCCACGCGACCGATTAGCCATTGCATCGCTTTGACATCTTCCAATACATCTAGTATATCTTCAATAGCCTTTATCTTTTCAAGGTTTACCCTCTGGAAACCAAAAAACCCAAAAATTTATCGGAACCAACCCCGAAGGTACACTTCTTAGGGTTAACTTCATATTGTACTTTCTCAATATCTCAAAGGTTCCCTGCAGATGACTTAAATGGTCTCTTGCACAAAGACTTTTAACAAGCATATCGTCTATATATACTTCTATTATTTTACCTAATTGGTTTTAAATATTTTATTTACTAAGCTTTGATACGTGGCCTCGACATTTTTTAGTCCAAAAGGCATAACGTTATAACAAGAAGTACCAAAAGTAGTTAAAAATATGTTTGTTCTTGGTCTTCCGGGTGCATCCTTATTTGGTTATACTCGGAATATGCATTGAGAAAACTCATGATCTCATGCCCGGCCATAGCATCAATCATCTGATCAATGTTCGATAACATGAATGAATCTTTAGGATATGCCTTATTTAAATCTTTGTAATCGATGCACATTCTAAATTTATTCCCTTTTGTAGGTAATACAACTACGTTTGCTAACCAGTTCGGGTATTTTACCTCCCTGATTGATTTTATATTAAGTAACCTAACTACTTCTTCCTTAACAAATATGTTACAAAGTTCGGTTATCGGCCATTGCTTCTGTCATACCGGAGGGAAGTTGAGATCCAGGCCCAACTTATGCGTTGTGACTTTTGGAGGAATGCTTGTCATATATTCATGAGACCATGCAAAGCAATCACTGTTAGTTATAAGATATTTAATAATTAATCCCTGAGCTTCGAGTTTAATTCGGTGCCTACGTATACCTTTCTATCAAGAGCTTCCGGATATAGTGTGATCTGCTCCAACTCCTCTACAGTGGACTTGGTGGCATCTGATTCATCCGGCACCTGAAAGTATTTGGGTCTTGATACCGATCAAAAAACTCTTCATCCGGATATGCGCCTACTGTTTTTCTGGCGGGACTTGGTAAACCTCTTCGGGTAGCGACTTTACCTTCTGTAATTGCTATTTAAGGTATACTGCCACTTATGGTTCTTCTATAGCAAATATTTTCCTGGCAGTAGGTTGTTCACCTCGAATTTGTTGAATTCCATCTGGTGTCGAAAATTTTACCAAGTGCAAGGTCGACGGTACCGCCTTCATATGTGTATCCATGATCTTCCAAATATTGTGTTATACCTCATATCCCCATCGAGGACGTAAAATCTTATCATCTTGATAACCCTCATCACATTCACTGGTAGGTCAACTTCTCCCTTCGTGATTTCCTTGACATGTTGAAACCTGAAAGAGTTCTGGCAGCCGAAATTATTTTATCTGCCATATTCATTTCTTCCACCACCTTCAGCCTGATTATGTTGGCTGAACTTCCGGGATCGATTAGAACTCTTTTGACCTGACAGTTGTCAATATGCACTGTGATTATTAGTGCATCATTATGTGAAAAGTTTACTCCAACATCATCATCATCTTCGGTTAATGTGATAGAGTGTTCGTCTGGTATCCCCCGAAACCTCTTTTCCCAGATCACAAACATTTAGTCTTCTTAGCTATCATGAATAATGTAGCGGAAATCATTGATCCCCATAGATCATGTTTATAATATGAGTTAGTGCATCCAAATTAGGTTTTTCTTCGACAGGTGGTGCCCGCTCATAATTGTCCGAGCTCTTTCACTCAGATACTCCCGGAGATGGCCCCTACTTAGCATTCATGCCATCTCCTATCATAGATGTCTACAATCCGCTATTTTATGCCCGTGAGTTCTATGAAAATTGCACCAACTTGGATCAGACTGTAATGATTTTGGTGGTCGGGACGCCAGGTGCATCCTCAGTACCGCCACCATCTGATCTTCATCAATACTAAAGTTGTACTCGGATAGTTTTGGAGATCATGATACATTAATTTCCTTTGGCTTGACATCAATACATAGAAAGCTTAAGTAGGCGTTTGGACATGCGATATGAAATGGTGATTTAATATCATCATTTCAAATCAGCGTTTGTATATTCATTTTGCACAAAATTTCAACTTTAACTTCATATCATGATTTCAAATTTCAAATTATCCAAAAAACATGATTTGAGATTTCAATTTTTAAAAAAAATGTAAAACTTGATCCATTAATTTATATTTTGTAAGAAAAGACTCATAAGTTAATAGATATATTTACCAATCATGTTTATCGAAAATGCATGCTCGACGTGAAGAGATTGTCCGTATCATGTGAGAGGATTATATTAAAAAGTAGTTACATTATTATTCATGTTAAATTTTCCTTTTTATTGAACTAAAATTTGATCAATTGATGTTGTATTGCCTTTCTAGTAGCGTATTAATTTTGTTATGAACTATGACTTGCTCATTTTGTAAGATTATATAAGAATTGAAAAAAAATGATGATTTTCACAACTTGTGGGATTTTTATGATTATACAAAAAAATACAACTTAAGAAATTCAAATTGCATATCCAAACAAAACTTCAACTTCAATCTATCATAATTTCAGATCATGTTCAAACGGCTCCTAAGAATTTTAATAGATATACTAAGTTTACATCCATTGACAAAGGAACTTAAGTATGCTAAATAAATTTGATTATTGATGGTGAAGCCAAAGTAGGTCTGGCAGCAATGCCTTGCAGAAAATGTTCTTTCTCGAAAGTCTGTGACCAATCGCACCTGTGTTCTCCATCCTTGGAAGTTTTTCTTCGTTGTACATACTACGTATTATATAAACATCAGAATAACTTTATTCTGAAACATAGGAAAAGGAAACAATCATCACGCACTTAAAACGTGTGAGACCACTTCCTTATGAGTATTTCATTTCAAAGTAAAAAAAAAAAAAAATTGGATTAAAAACCACAAACCATCATTTGACTAGTCAATGCTTACGCACGCAGACCATCCAATTTACCCACTTATTATAATACATGACATATTTTTAATCTTCAGACAGAGTTACTCATTGCAGAACTAAAGGCATGTTTTCTCTACATATGGATCCAATTTTAGAAGAGTTACAAACCAGGACATCCAATCTCTTTTTTCTCCCCTTGTGCAAGGCTTTGAAGGGCAGGCCTTGACTCAGGTGCCACAATTCAGCTACATCATGGAGAATCAACATACATAAAAACAGTACTAAAGGCAAACCAATTTATAGATGTCTGCAGGATATTCCTTATGCAGGCATTATTCGAAGCCTTTCCTCTGTTTGAGATCCGCCAGAAGTGCCTTCCTCTGCCAGCAGGGACTGCAAGTCACTACCATTCGCAAGGCTATTGAACTCCACAGCTTTGGATGGCATTGCTGGATACCTCCGTTGGCAGAATGTCATAAGTCTTTTAACTGACTGCAGATACTTCCTAGTTGTCTCGTCATTCATGATATGAGCAACACTGTTTGTGTAAATCTTCTCACGAGCTGACCGTTCATGAATACCAACCATAGTAACACCAATAGGCCAAGGAGCATTACCAATTGCCATCTTAATGTACTGATCCATTGCAGCTAGATAGTCCCTCTTCATGCAGCATTCAACAACCACAAGTAGTGCTTTCCTAATGTCATCAGGAAGTAACTGGATACACAAGTACACCATGACAAAATAAGCTTCTCATGCCGAAGAAGTAATTTGAATAAGAATCATAAAAGGGAGGATACAAGAAAACATATTGGTCAAACCTAATTTTTTTCTTAAAAGACAACGACAGCAAGCAAAAGACCTCATCAGAATTATTAAGTTACAAAAAATTCTACTACCAGCATATTCAGCTCATGTTCCAAATTCTATGGATGGGCGGTTTTTAGTAGTAGTATATATATATATATATATATATATATATATATATATATATATTAGCTTTCCACCTATATATACCATATATACCCCTATGTTCAGAGTTGGCTCAAGAACCTACCATAAGAAATTAGTTCGGGTAATAATCAATCTTTAAGATTGGGCTGATAGACAAATCATCACTTTGTGATATACTTGGATTTACAAGACTTGTGGACTCCATTCAGTAAAGGGATAGTATGGGAGGTGCTGGCTTAGCATCCATTATAGGAATAACTAAATCCTTTAACAACAACTACTATATACTACACCTCAATCCTGAGCAAGTTCGGATTGACTATATGAATCTTCGCGAACAGGTCACTCTGTTTAAGCTCGTCTTGGAAGTAGATCCTTTAAGATTTGATCAAAATAGATTTGTTTTGGTTTATAACTCTAAAACCTCTACGCAACCATCGAGAAGAGTGGGTTATGCTAGGGTAAGAATCCTGCCATTCTCTCCGTATTTCTTCCATTGTGTCATTAACAACATAGCGCTAATTTACTTTCTCAATTATCAATGCATGATAGCTCTTCCTAATCCAAGTATTCACTCCTGTCAACCAGGCAAGTGGCTGCTCGCTCTACTCTTACCTTTTTCCAATCATCCAGTTTTCCTTCCCTTCTCCGAAGGAGTCCTTGAGTTAAGACGAGTTAATCGTGGGTGGGCGTTTCAGTTTCACTTTGTGAAGCTAGCAAAATGGTCTACTTCCTATTTTGTAAGGACAGACATGTAGGGATGACAGTGGATCCTGGACCCGGTGGATCCAGATCCGTTTTATAGGATATGGATTTTCAAATTTTGGACCCGACGGATCCGGATCGGACCCTGATCTGGATCTTGTATTTGAGATCCGTATCTAGTCCAGATCCGACCCGTGGATCCGTTTTTTATTAAATATATCCATAACCTAGAATGTAATTTTATAAGTATTTTCTTTAAAAAATTCATAATTTATGTATTTTACATTTGAGATTTGGACTTTATTTTTTAAATGGTTCATGCGTTTAAGCCCATAATTCTCAAAAGGCCGAATAAAAAACTAAGCGGAAACATATCTCTAACAAAATAAACCCTCGTTTTTTCTTTCAAAATTAGAAACCCTACCAGACTCCAACTTTCACAGTAAAAATTCTCATTTTACATCGTAAACCTCTTGCTTTTCCTAATTAGCTATAAGATGTTGCAGATCTATTATTCATAACATTTCACTTGAAATAGTTTTCAAATAGTAACTTTTAAAATGTTTTTATTAGTATGTGTTTGAATAATATTTTTCCATGATGTTATTTACTTACTTTGCTTCATCGTCTTTATTTCCTTGTGATGCTAAAACTTGGTTCAGTATTTTGAAAGAATGGTGTCATGTTTGTGTAGCTTGATTGAATGAACTAAAGATTTTTTTTAATCAGATTGGATTTCATTTTGTCAAAAAAGTTTCAACAGGTGGGAATATTATTCAAGGCTAATTTGTTTACATGTGAATCCAAATACGATCTGTGGACCCGGTGAATCCGGATTTGGATTTGATTTTTATGGACCTGATGGATCTGGATCTGGTCCAGATCCGATCCGTTGCCATCCCTAGACCCGTCAGATTGCTTTCAGTGAAAAGTTCAATGTACAAAATGCAAAAGCTTAGAAACTCTGGGTTTTCCTTTTTGTTTGAATAACCCATTCTCATTATCTTTAATAAGTAAAGTAGGCAAACCTATAGGCCTTAGTAGCGTTAACAAGAAGAAGGATCCGGTTAAAAGAGAGCGTCTTTACATTTTTCTTATATAATCTATTATCTATTATAATAATAAGAGAGAGAATAATATCCTATGATACACTTAACTAATCATCATCTATAGGGTTATCATTATCACATGAAGGATAACAGATGAGGTCCGTGCACAGTACATATGCATCAATAAATTAAGTTAATGTAATATTTTCAGTAAGGTAATTAACTCGCAAAACACGCATCATTCAGTATTTATACATAAGAAAAATGTACAAATCTTTATACGGACTGTCTCTATGTCTTCGAATTCTATGAACCACTACCCTTCCACAGATCATTATACCACAGCTACCTCAGAATATAACATCCTTATTCGCAAGAGAAAGGGCCAAAAGATTCATTAGTTTATCCCATCATCTACTCAATCACGGATGGCAATGAGACGATTAGAGTAGATATCAGAAGTTCTCTTGTAGGAAGAATGGCGTCATTCTTCTCTTCCAAGTTTTTCCAGTTCCCTTTTATGTCAGATGAGATGTTGTGCAGGCAAGATCTAACAGGATCTATAGTAAGAATGTGCACCTATCTTTTCATCAATGTTCTATACTACTTCCTATTTCACCTCCAACAAGTAAAGCATTGGAAGAACAAAAGATCATAAATCTGCAAGATCAATTTCAATCAAATTTCAAAACAATCATAAGAAATCGACTCCAGTTATATTGAGTTTATTTATTAGATCAAAATACAGCATCACTAGATGCAAACACGGCCTTCTACAAGAGACTATGATCTTTTATATCACAGTTAGAACTCCCACAAAGACAACCATATTCCATATTGCATTGCTGATACAGAATGAGTTTAGGAGCTATGTAAGAAAGATGGGCTGATTCTTTCAAGGTTGTACCAAGTGCAAGTAGTGTAGTTCACAGCTGTGGGGAGTTAATTTACGGAAGGAGGACACAAGTTTCATCAGTTGTAGCTGAACCCCTTAAGTTTAGTTTCGTTATCTACGCAAATACCCCATTTCCCCTTGTGATAGTTCTTTTAGGTCCCATAAACTAGTTAGGGCTTCTCCTTTATATTCTTCCATGTAACCCTTCTGAATTTTTATCAATCAAAATTATATTTTTGCTATATCTAGTATAGTTAAGCTTCGCTTAGTTTTAGTCGTAGATTTTAGCTCAAATTCCATTCTGCAACAATTGCCTAATTCATTCACTTTTGCTGCTATTACTTCTTATTATCACTGTTGCTTTCGTTTCTACTTGATCCGGGGGTCTATCGGAAATAACCTCCTTATCAGTGTACACCCTACCTTCCCCAGAATCACCTGATGGGATTATACTTGTTGTTGCCTAATTCATTCTTTCATAAATTGGATAACCACCTAAGATTCGATTCATATGAGTAAACTTCTAACTAAGCTTTAATTTCAAGCAATTGCATTGATGAAAAAATAAAATTAACATAAAGCTTGCAACTTTATAAACATAATATCTAAACAAATCAATCAAAAGAAAAAAGCAACAATTATACCTTTTTCCTGCAAAACTTGAACAGCGGATGCAAGTACCTAGCACACTGTTTAAAAGTAGCAACCATTGACTTCCCTTTTGCCGTCCTCTTCTCCGAATCAGTCATCTCATCAAGCTCTTGATTCCACTCATTCAACAACTTCTTAAAAAATACCAAAATCTTATCTTCATCACACAAATCCCCAAAATCCATTTTCATTCTCTTCAAATCCTTATCATAATCCACACCGGACGACGCTCCATCACCACTCAAATCTTCATCACCACCTCCTCCATCTTTATCCTCACCTACATCCTCACTAACTTTCCTCTTCCTTTCACTCATCATTCCCGATTTCTGTCGTTTCTTTAATTCAATAATATCTCTTAAAAAATCATTCGTTTGTCCTTCAGTCATATCACTATCATCAACTTCAAATAATCCAGCTTTTAATATGAACTTTAATCGATCTAGCCTTGCCACATCATCTTCACCGAATATAGTTATCGGTTGTTTTAAAAACCTAAGTCGTCGAATTACCTCTTGTCGCGGTAGGTTTAATCCGTCGACTTTTTGCTCGTCGGTAAGTGTTGATGAGTCATGTTGAATATCGGTTTTGGAGATTGATTTTGATGATGATGATGATGACGTGGAGTTGTTGTTGTTGTTATCATCTGTGGATTTGTTGTGTTGATATTGTGATTGTTTTTGACGGAAAGATTTGGCTTCGGCTTCACGTTTTTCCTCTTCGCGGATTCTTTGGATGCGTTTCTGTTCGATTTCTGAGCGCTTGAAGATTTTCCGGCCGCCGACATCTTGAGCTAGGTTTTTCCGGCGTTTCTCTAATTCCTCTTTTAGTATATCCATCAGAAACCTAGGGTTTCTCTTGCTCGAATTGTGATTATTTTGGGGGAAAGTTGTCTTTTTTACAATTTGTTTTAAAGAAGTTTATGAGACTCATAAATCCACTTGTCAAATAATAAACTGTTTGTGATGGGACTCATAAATTAAAATTTCTAGTAGAATATGATTTTAATGGGCATCCCAATGTTATACTTAATTAACTTTCTCCTTTTGCCTGCGACCATTGGATTTGATCCATGGTTGTTGTGTTTGTGTGGCTATACGGAACTGAAAGTTTCAAAAGTTTAACTACATTTATTTACATTTTAGCCACATATGACTGAAGTTTAACTACATAATATATTATTACAAATGAAAATTGTTATAATAAAATCGGATTGATGACTCTAATTTGTGATTAGACAATTTATCATGCATAGAGTGTTGGCGGTCGTGGGTTACTCCACCTTTGCCAGTTTTAGGTCGGATATTGAAATACTATGATGATGGTATCAAAGTCAAAATGTATTAGCCCATTAATTTGCAAAACCATTTTGTGTATTCATGTTTTCTCATTCTAGGCTACTCTCTCTCTCAACTTAGCTCATGAGTTCATGCTCATTAGCATGTTGAGCCTAAATTGTCTACCTCTACCCTCTCACTACTTCAAAAGAAAAGGATTTTTTTTTACTAAAACAGTCTACGCATACAACAACATACTCAGTGTAATCCCACACCGTAGGGTCTGAAAAGGGTAGAGTGTACACAGACTTTATCTCCACATTGATAGGTAGAACGACTGTTTCCGGCATACCCTCGGCTCAAGACCAAAAACATTCTAAAGCATGAATCATAAAATTGGGTTACACGTGTGAGAGATGTTAGATATGCTACGCTTTAAGGATTCAAAAGTGTTTATTGTGCTTCTCAATAATTTCCAATTTTTACTTTAAAGAAAAACTTATGGTTTTGCAACTCGTGTGCTGAAACTTTGTATGGAAAGTTGAATCTAGACTAGCATTGGCTAAACTTAGAATTTAGACTTCTAAGAAAAAACTAGACCGCTGCAATTTCTTCAAAGGACACAGATGGGGCTCATTCTCTACTATATGGCTTACCTCAAGTTCTTACTGAAAGAAATATACAAACATTTGAAACAGGATCAAACTACGTATAAGTGATAATATTATATTCATACAATCATTTATATTCAACAATGTATCGAATGAATGAGTGATATACAAGCAGACAGATAACTAAAGGTCTTAAAGGGGGAGACTTAGATTTGCATCAACAATTATTCAAAAACTTGTTTGGGCACAACATGAAAGGCGCTTTATACAGCCAAATACAACAAGATGTCCACAACTTAAGCCAAACGTATATAAACAAATAGGAAATAAAGCTCCCAGAGCAAGAGTAGATTTTCTACCATCAGCAAGTACATTTCATTCTGGACCCTGTAGTTACAAAATCCAGCAGCCTCAAGCAGCTCAAATCTACAAGCAGATTTACTTCTTTTGGGAGTAATTTCCAGTAAAAAAACAAGAGTACTAACAAAATTAACGGGGACCATTCCAGTTCATGAGTGATCTTTACGTGATTTCTACAACGAAGAATTCAAGGTGTTTTTATACAGAGGCATGTGACAAGCCTATGCACCAGATGAACCTTCCAAGAAAAGCTTCATTATTGCACAAACTCCATATACACATTGAACAGAACTGTTGTCAAACTGTCAGCAGTTCCTGAGAGTCAAACATAGACATTTTCAATTAAAATTCTACTAACCTTCGTTGGGTAAATAGACAGGAAGCAGAAGTTAGTCAAAAGGTGAAGCATGGCAAACTAGGTAGCAGATGGAAAAAAACTAGGTAGCAACCAAACCTCACAAGGGGAGCGCAAAAAATTGGAAAAGAAAGTGAACTACCACCACACTATCAATTGGATAAGATTAACATGGGACAACGGGAAATGGAAGGGTGAAGCAGCTGCAGCTGCATTATAATGTACTCCATTTCCCATAGAAGCCTTTTTTCAGAAGATGACAAACTTTCCTGTTTATTTTGTCAGCAAATAGAAGATTGCTAGACAACACAAGACTAGAAAGTTTGAGGGGAAAAAAAGTAAAACTCTTTCCTTGGGGTGTGCATCAGTGCATAACTGTTGCTACTCAGTTTTCTGCTTCTTTATGACTTAATACAAAACAGTTCCCAGGGAATTTAAAGTCTACCCATATTTTTGTGTAAACACATGAAATTTTATCTCAAACTACATGAATATTCTTGATTAACATACCTTCTCCTTCTGCTTGAAGACAGTATCAATCTTCTTCATATATTCATCTGTCACTTTCTGTGTAGAAACAAGAAGAATGCCATAAGTAGCAGACTTCAGATTACACTAAAATGATGATTTATAGTAATTTGAGCTATTTTCTTCAGCAGGTTTGAGAAATTAAAGCAAAAGTTGGTACGGAGCATTACGAGAAAATCTGAAAACAATTTTGTTTTTCTCATCCAGTAGAATCCAAATGAAGTAATTTACAGTTAAAATTTACAGATTATGAGACGATTGTTTAAACAAATATGGATAATCACTTTCTGTTTCAGAACTCTTGTGCTCATGAACGTCAAACTTTATTAGTTACCTGTAGATCACCGGATAGGTCCTTAACATTGTCTTCAGAAAGCTTTTTCTCCTGAAAAAGGGTAAGATTCTTCAATATCTAGCATCCGAAAGATAAGGACCAAAAATTGCCAAGAGCTCAAACCTTCTCAAGTTTTTCATAAGCTTTTAAGGCATCTCTTCTTATATTCCTTATAGCTACCTGCAAATGTTTTATAAGAAATAGACAGTAATAGTCCAATGAACATGATTGATAGGCAATAAAAGCACAATCAACTACTACATCCCTAACCAACAGAATGATTCAAAGTAAGAGGCAAGCTATCTGAGTTTTGAATCGATATCTGAAGACAAAAGGTTTTCCCATTTTGAATAGCAGCGCTTTTTTTGGGATAACTGAGAAATCCCCGAGCGAAAATGACGGACGGTACTAAACTCAGTGGTTATTGGGTCTGCCGCTCTACCATTCTCCACTTAAATACCAGGCTTTCGTTACTCGTGACATACGCTTAACCCACACATCACGCGTTGCACTCATACCATTAGACCAACGCCCTGGGGATAGCATATACCATTACCAACACCCTGGGGATAGCATAACAGCAGTATAATCCAAACATTCTTAAATTGAAACAATAGTTAAGTTGTTTAGGAAAATGGACAGAAAGAAGTTGTCTGAATTCAAACAGTAATTATGTCACAAATTGGGAGAGAATAGCTCAACATCATATACTGACTGCAATGAAAATTCAGTCAATCATGTCAGAAATTGGGCACTTCATATAAAGCAAACTAGACATGATGCATATATCCAACATAAAGAAATGGAAATTTAATTAAAAATATTAAATTGTCTTCCTCACGATCCCAGTTCTAAATGTGTCCTTTCGTATCTTTTTGTTGGACGATTGAACTACACCGTTGTTTCTAATACCAATTTTTACTGCTTACTGCAATAAGGACCATGGAGAGGGTACCTCTACAAGCACCGAGTAAAGGGATAACTATACCACGGTCATGATCAATTGTAAATCTGAAACCTCAGATGCTCCAATGGACAAGTAGGAGCTATTTCTAATAGTAGATCCCACTAGATTAAGAATAAATGTTCTTTTCTTTTGGAAAGCACAGATAACTATAGAAAAGGAGTTAGAACAAGCTTTAGAACAGATAAAATTTACCTTTCCTTCCTCTGCCTGTTTAGAAACAATTTTGGACAACTCCTGGATAAAACAAAGAAAAATAAGAGAAATAGAAGTGAAAACTCAAATATTCTCAGTGTCAGAAATTGAATATACTGAATAACTCATATTTACCAACTCAAAAACTTTGGGGAAAATCTCAGTATTGAGTAGACTTAAGTTGGAATTAGATCAAAAGCAGCAAGATACATTTTTCAAAAAAACATGTTATTGTTAGCCATAACTTTTGAAATAATTTATAATTAAAAAGGACAAATGTTCTCAATCAAATAACAGAATTGCTGCCCGTCAATTTGGCAGCAAAGGGTTTTGTACCCAGAGTGTGCACCTGTCACATAGCTTGAATAGAAAAAGGTCATGCGTAGTTGGGATAAGAAAGAATTTGAGTTTATCAGTCCTCTAATTAAAACAAGGTCACTCCAAGCCAGTTATTAAACCTATATGTCCAGTCATTTAGGATGAACTGCAGAGTGTAGGCAGCGCCCCTAATTTCCTTTAAGTCATAAAGACTAGATGATGTCAGATACACCACAAGAACTTCACATTTGTAAACCAATAATGTATTGTCATGAGAAATGACAGCATCAACTTTAAATGAGAGATATGTAAGCAATGAAAGCTTGATTCCAGTATCAATCCAAACATGAAAGTAAGTTGCTCTTCAAATTAAATGGGCTCAAGTATGTCAAAGCAATGAAATGTTACAGTGATATCTGACTTAAGATGATTGGTTACTATTAAAACACATGAAATAAACATTAAAAACAACAAAAGAGGTGTGAAGTATTATTTTCTATTTTCATCCAACAGTTTAAGCATTGACCCTTTTTAACATGGGTGTTTATTTACAAAAGTACTCAGCATTGAGCTTGTTCCATTTCACCAAAAAGGAGTGAGTGTTAAAGCCAGGTTGTCCCTATAAGCTCCAATGGAGTAACATGAGAAATATTGTGGATTTTTCAACAGATTGTAAATGGTATTATACAATTATTTTCCTATGCATCAGGCAATCAATATACTAACCTAACTAGAGGCTCATAACGTCATATAACCCCTAAAAATCTAAATTCTAGTATAAAAGAGGTTACTTCAGAGAGTACATTGGTATAAAAGCTAGAAATCACAGTAACAGGAAAGCTACCCTAAGGCAAAGCTGCTTATATATCAAATCTTGTTCCTCTATAAAGAGGGTGATCTAGGGAAGAAAGGTAAGGAGCGAAAGTGATAGGTATTTCGCTTAAAATCCTTCACAGCCCCACAGTGTACCATGAAGGGACAATAAATGGACTAAGGGTTAATCACCTGCCTCACAACCTGATACCGTATTACGTCTAATTCCATAAAAGAGGAAACTATATACCTACTGAATATTAATGACAAAGATACAAGATATTAGCACAAAGCAGATACAGCCGAAAGCAAGTACCTTGTCTGTAGTTCTTGGCTACAGCAATTAGAAAACGAATTAGTGATCAAAATTTTCAGAAACAATAACCAAATATTTTCCAAGATACAGGACAAAGAGGATAAGAAAGCATGGCTTATACGAAAACCAGTTAAATAAATCAGAGATTATATCAATCCAACCCATCGTATGAGTGGCTAAATGACCACAGTGGGATAAATATTCATGCTTGCTTATAAAAAAATAAAAAGAATACCAATCAAAAAACAAATAGAAATAAAGAACAACATTCAAGCTCAAAGCTGGCATCTAGAAGAAACAAATTTGACTGAGCACTAGAACACTTAATACCTTCCTCCTATCCGATGTCAACTGGGGTACAGCCAATCTTATTACTTCTCCGTCATTATTTGGCGTCATACCAACATCAGATCTGACAATAGCCTTCTCTATAGCCTTTAAACTGAAAGTTAAGTAAAAAACTAAAGCTCAGTGCATTGCAAACATATGCAAGGTTGCTACAACTTTCATTAGCATAAGGCCTAAAAATGAAAAACAAATTATACAAGGACCAATGAGTCTAATGAAGTAGACGACCTATTATTTTTATGCATCTAAATTCCAGAACTCGCTCTTTTGCCCACCCTACGTCAAATGCATCTAAGAAATTACGAGTAGTTTTGATATCAAGAAAGTGGGAGATAATGGTCAGACATCCACAGTATTAGCCCAACTTGACTTTCTTTTCTTTTTTCAATGTTTCAGAAGTTCAACCTGGATTTGTCATAGGGCTGCACCAAGAGAGAACTTGCATCAGGAGTGCTAACTTGCGCTATGCTTTTCAAGCTGACTGGAGTGTCATAATAATCCACCTTGTTTGAGCAAATACAAAATGAAATAAAAGCTGTATTTAGATATCTTGAATATAAAAATGAAACAAAGCCATTATGTTTTACCAGTGCAATTTTATTACCCAAGAAGCAAAGAAGTCATTGCCCACCATATCTCAGACACCACATCTATACCCCTAAGGAAATGTTAGGGGCTTGCAGTGAAAGTAATCAGAAAGACACATAAGACTCGGTAAAAACGCATATATCACTCAGAAGTGATAATGCACAGAGGAGAAGGGACGTGGTACAATTGACAAGAGAATAAGAAAAAGGAACTTTTACTTCAGACAGACCTGAAGAGGATTGGAGCGGAAAACATGTCAGCAGATTTGCAGAATGCGACTAGCTGTACAACATCAACATGGCACCTATGAATAACAGGACTCTCAACTCATTTATATAAGTTATAAATTTGTTGGTAGGATTATAATGGTTTTGCAAGCCGCCCAATATGTTCTACTGTATAGGCAGCCCGGTGCACTAAGCTCCCGCTGTGTGCGGGGTCCGGGAAAGGGCCGGACCACAAGGGTCTATTGGACGCAGCCTTACCCTACATTTATGCAAGAGGCAATTTTCACGGCTTGAACCCGTGACCTCCAGGTCACATGACAACAACTTTACCAGTTACTTCAAGGCTCCCCTTCTATGTTCTATTGTATCAAGGTTATAAAAAAGTTTGGCAAGTTAACCATAAGTAGCACAATGTCGTATGGGGTGGGGGAATACCACAGAAGGTCTTACCTTAATTTTATCTAGCATTGCTGGGCTAGCTCTTCCCGACCTTATAGAGTTGAAATTTGACCTAACATTTTCAACTGTTTTTTCCATCCTTTCTTTCTAAAGTAAAATAAAAGGTTTATTAAACAAAGAGTAACCATAGCTTTTGATAATGAAAACGAAAATCACTATACTCACCACATCTTTCTCAATCGAAGATTTTTCAGCTTCTATTTCTTCCATTGTTGCACACCTCACAATTCCTCTTCTGAAAAATCAACGCAAGTTACAACTTCAAAAAAATAAATCAAGCCATGTTATCTATATGAAAAATCAATGCAAGCACCACCAAGACAAACAACTAGTAGTACTACTGCTACACCTCAAATCCTCAATCCCGAACTAATTGGGGTTTATTGAGATAAACTCATGGTTATCAATTTATTAGGATTTAGGAGTAGATTTAGTTATCAGTTTGTTAGAAGTAGATTTAGTTTAACTATTTGAATTCATTTGAATACGCTTATCTAATCTTATCTACAAGATTAGATTAAGCTGTTAGATTAGTTCCTTGAGTTTAGGAGAGTTGATTACATTTACTAGTAGTATTTAAGTATTCCCTTCATCTCAATTTAAGTGTCTTACTTTCCTTTTTGCTACTCCTTGTCCCGTATTACTTGTCCACTTTCCCCTTTACACGTCCCTTATGAAATCATAAATAAAAGGTGTATTTTTACTATCTTACCCTCATCTCTTTTCAATAAAGTGCAGTCTAATCAATATTGATTATTTTCAAGAACACTTAGTCACTTACTATTAAGGGTAAAATGGAAAAGATTTAATTAATTTAATCTTATTTTATAAATTGACAAGTAATTTGGAACAAACATTTTTTAGTAATGTTGACAAGTAAAATGGGACAGAGGGAGTATGTTACAAAACGAATGTTTATTTCTATATTTAGTAAGTTTTTCCATTTCAACATTTCAAGTTTTAAGACCACAAGATGGACACACATCTTTAATTTTAAGACCACAAGATTCAAAAGCCTCCTTTATTTCATAAACTCCATGTCTAGTCAAACTCAGACACTTAAATTGAAAAACTTAGTATCTTACTGACATACAAAATGAATGAGCAACAGCACAAGGGTACAAAATTGGCTTGCCTTATTCCCCAATATAGTTTAACAAGTGGCTCCAATTTCCTTGACCCCACCCGTAAGCTCACATAATTCGCAGACGCAGCCCAAGATACCACATTACCAGAAGTACGAAAATTTTCTGCAAGGTGTTTGTTGAAATGCCACAGAGAACTTTCGTTCAAAACTCAAGAAGCAAGAGACTATCAAATAGAGAGAAGAAAGAGAGAGATACCTTGAAAGCAAAAGAGAGGTTTGGAAGGAATAGGTTTCTGGATGAGTTGTGAACGTACTGGAGCTGCAGACGAGAAAGCTATCGTCATTGTTATTGTTGAAGGGACAGTCAAGTGCCAAGAGAAAAACTCTTTTATTCTTTTTCAGCCTACACTTTTGGATAACAAGTTTCTATTTCTTGATATTGCCCTACCCTGTTTGGATGGTGGTTTCCGGTAGTACATTATTGTATTAGTTTTTATGAAATGATGTTTGTTTTTATTGTTTTTAAAATTATGCTATATGATATTATAAATTTATTATAATTTTGTAGTTATTTAATCATGAACAAATTTAATTTTTTTAAATCATGAATTTAATAGTTTTTGCGTGATTACTTAAAATCTTTTTCAAGAGTTATTGTTGAATCAGATTGTCAGCTGGTTGTCAATGCAATTTCTAGCTCTTTTGAAATGCTCATTCCATTTGGCTTGTTTGGTTCTGATTGTTGTTCATACTTCTTTAAACAATGTTTCCATTGTCTTTATTAAACGATCTGCGAACAAGGTCATCAATTTCTTGGCTAAAGCTGCTTGTTCTTATGCAGGTTGTCGCTACGGTAGGGGATCTGTCCCTACTGAACTTCAAACCATTTTGTTGGCTGATTTATTGGTTTATTAATAATACCGCAGATTTCATTAAAAAAAACAAGTTGTCAAAATCTAAATTTGATGTAGCTGTAATCATACCGCACTAGCGCTTCGGTGGAAAAAGCGGTGTCACAAGATTGTGCTAGCTGGCCGCATTCGTGCATGAGAGAAAATCACAAGTCAACGCTATCACAACTGGGCTACGATCGCGCATAAGGAGCTCGGGATGATGATCCATTGGAGGAATTTAAAAGTCATTCTCTAACACCCTATGATTATATTTGATTTTGGGGTGCCTGAATCATGAGTTTAAAGAGATTAATTGATTACTAATTTTTCAATTAGGCAAGTTAGGGATTTGACGTAGCTAATAAAGTTAAAATGATTTTTTTTATTATATGAGATTGTTAGCTTATAGGTTATTCGATAATTTAAATAGATTAAGATAATTGGAGGTAGTTTTGATGAATTTGAATATTTCAAGTGAAGTAAGCTTCCCGATTTCAAGGTAAGTGGGATCATTAACCTATTGAGTGCTTGCTTTTCCAAAATCATATTGTAGAACTTGATTCAATGCTCTGATTTCTAGTATGTTGAGGGGTAAGCACGTAGGCGCTTTAGTTTTTTTTTTTTGTTGTTGTTGTTGTTGTTGAGACGGAGAAAGGACATTCATTGTATTGCCCAGCCATCTATTCCTCCACTCAACCTCTCTTAATTTTGTATTTTGATGGAATTTAATGACATTTAGAGATGGCAAATGGGGCAGGGTAAGGTGGGGTAGGACATGTCAAACGTTAAACGGGGCAGGGCAGGGCAATGCTTAAACGAGACAGGACAGGGCGGGATAGGTCAAAACATATTTTTAGAAAATTCTAAATAGGGTAGTGCAGTTAATAAGTTATAATTTTTAGAAAATTCTAACTAGTTTGGATTGTGAAATTATAATCTGTTACGATGGGTTGTACTTGTTATGATTGGATAAAATTTTATAGAGTTGTACATCTTTCAGTTACGGTCATATTGATACTTTACGGGGATTAATCCGACTTACGATTTGAAAATTATCACTGTTTAAAGTTTCTGTCTCGGATCAACCGAAATCTAGAAGGACAAAATGTATAACGTAAAAACTGTACAAATCGGTAAAGAATCTGAAAGTTTGTGCTGAATAATAGTTCTAGATTACTCCGTTATCGACAGTTTGAGACTTTACGGGAATAAATCCGACTTACGATTTGAAAGTTATCACTGTTTAAAATTTCTGCCTCGGATCAACCGAAATCTGGAAGGACAGAATGTATAACGTAAAAACTGTACAAATCGGTAGAGAATCTGAAAATTTGTGCTGAATAAAAGTTCTAGTTTTCTCTGTTCTCGACATTTTGATATTTTATGGGGATTAATCCGACTTACGGATAAGAAGTTATGGTTGTTTTAAGTTTTTGTCTTGATTCATAAACATAAACAGGGTAGGGCAGGACAATTTTTTTAAAAATGCTAAACGGGCCGGGCGAATTAACATCTTAGCAGGTCAAGGCTTGCCCTGCCCTAACCCTGCCCCATTGACACCCCTAATGACATTGTGGTTTAATGAAAAGTAAAGATATTTTGTGGTTGAAGCAATATAATGAATTTTGTTATTTTATGACATTGTGATTATTGTATCTTTATCTATATCAATATTTTTTGAGGCATTTTTTGAGCGAGTTCCGGAGCGGGGCGTACCAAAAATGCTCTGGGATGCAAATGAAAGACGTAGATTTATAGGGCGCACGCCCTATAATTTGAGGCGTAAGTCCCGGGTGTGAAAGCGTAAGCCCCGGACGTTAAATTTGATTATTTTAAATTAAAAATATTTTTGCTATAGATTATAATTTTTATTATTGATGTAATGATATTTATACTTTATGTTATCATGTTGTACTGATTTTTCTAAAATTTATAAATAGCATTGCCATAAAAAATAAATTAAAATGTTTATGTTTGATATTGGTAGGATAGAGATTTCATACCACTATGCTGTTGAAACAACTTTTTTCATTTTTTGGCGTTGCTATTACACTTTTTATCCTTCTCCTTCTTTTAAATATACAAATAAAAATCAGTGCAAATATTAGTTGAGGGCGGAAAGAACTAATATTATGTGGAGATTAATGACGAAGTGAATGAAAATTTTATTGTAAAGATTATATAGGCTATTACGGAGTATCATTTTTTGTGTTGTTACCATTCTCATATAATAATTATCAATTTCTTTATATTATTGGTCGTTTATTTGAATTTATTTGTATAATTTTAATAAAAAATTAACTTTTGCTTATTTTTTTATTATTAAAATTATAAAATTGAAGATACGTGAGACATACGTTCCGTAGATCTATGGGACTTACGTCTCGCCTCGTCCTGCGTAAAACGTCTTGCCTCGCGCCTCGCCTCTTAAAACACTGGTCTATAATATATTTAAATGGCACCTTAAGTTCCTTAAAAATAGCTTAAAATGTATCTATGTGATGCCTTAAAATTAGTGAAAAATTAGTTAAAATGTATCTCATATTTTAGGAGCAATTTTTACCTTTTTATGAAAAGTAAAATAAATAAATTGGTGTTATATCACCGACCAGATTTTAGCAGTAGATATCAAATGGTTTGAATGTCATTTGAGATGTATATGCCACATTAGTAAGCAGCTTATCTGGACAAATGCATATAACTGAAGTCACATGCATACCCAACGGTACCAAACTCACGAAATTATCAAAATCCACGCATAATTTGTGAGTCCAACACAGACTTAGTCTTGGCTTTTTCTTCATTCAGTCTCTACAAGCGTTATATAATGCATGGCCCTCTATCCATTCCACTTTCATAAAGACACTTCATTAACTCCTTTCATTTGAATTAATCTCTAAGTTAATTACTTCTTTCAGATTATTATAATCTGGTGGTTCTTGATCAGTCATGGCGTTTTTCCTCTTAACAACGGTTGTTCTTAGTTTATTTACGGCCACTCTAGGAGGTGCTGCCGTGTATAAAGTAGGTGATTCTGCTGGTTGGACGATCGGTGGTGGTGCCAATGTGTGGGCTGCTTCGAAAAATTTCCGAGTTGGTGACATTCTCGGTAAGTCCGCCTTGTTCATAATGTGGACGATTCTGTTTTTGTTCCAATTCCATACCATCATTTTAGATTTCTCAGTTATTTTCTTTCACTTATACACTTAATAGAGAGTATGAAAAGATTAATTGGACAGCTAGTTTTTGAGATTTGTGATCAATTGATTAGAATTAGAGGCTATTGAGTTGTCACCTAATGTTTTTACTTGTAACATTTGTTATTGTCGAATGATGACTAGAAGGAGATTAATCAGGCCCGTTTTTTGACCGGTGAAAGGTGTACCGCACAGGCTTCCGAAAAACGAAAAATTTTAGGATCCTTTTTTTCATTTTTTATTAAGTAGTATTAGCCAAAATTTACTGTAAAGATCCATAATTCGCAGGTTTTAGCTAAATTAAGGGCCCACTTTTACGAATTAGAACAGATCCCCCAAAATATTTGAGACGATCCTGATATTAATCATGATTTAAATTCAATAAGTACGAATACTCATTGTGTATATAATTAGAGTCGAAGAGTAATGGCATGAAATGGCACAGAAGAAGAAGAGAGCGGAATCAAGGTCACGAGTTCGATCTCATGATAAACTTTCTTGTTAGCACACGATCATTGCCGTTAAGCACCTGGCTAACGTGATTTGGCGCTTATCACAACCCGGAGTTTTTACATTTTTATTTTTATTTAATGTTACTTATTATAGGTATACTTTTTTTCCTCCTATTTCGAATAATTCAATGTTAAAATTGACTCTTCCTTCTTGTTTTGAAGCAAAGGTATTTTTGAACGGCTAGAGGGACATTATTTTTTCGTAACATGTGCATTCATAAAAAAAAATAAATTAATTTTAACATTTTTCATTGATTTATACTTAACGATACTGCAGTTTTCGAGTACAACCGAACACAGCACAACGTACTACGAGTGAGCCTCGCGGATTACCATAAGTGTAACGCCGGAAATCCCATCACTTCTTACTCTTCCGGCAACGACTCCATCACCATCAAGGGTCCGGGCCACTACTACTATATTTGCGGTTTCCCGGGCCACTGTCAGGCAGGACAGAAGCTTGATGTCAGGGTCCTTAAAGTTACTCGACCCACTGATTCCCGAAGTGGAAGCCCAAGCCCAAGCCCAAGTCAAAGTCCAGCTCCTGCAACAGTCTCATCTACTACTAGTGCGCATGTAATTGCACCTAGCCCAAACAGCAAGAGCAGTGCCCCCTCAGTGCTGATAAATAATGGGCTTGGGCTTTGCCTCACTTTGTTCATGATTGTTGTTAGTGCAGGTCATTTACTTTAATTATGGGCTAATCTGATGTTGTAATGTTCATGGACTGGTGAATTTTGGGGATTTATCCATTGTTCCATGAGGAGAAAATCATTGCTAATGTTTTGGGTTTTAATTTGAGCCTGTATGGAAAAAATGATTGATTTTTATTTATTGATAGTTAATCCTTGTCTTATAACTCGTGATTGCGGTTTTGATTTGTAGTCTATTAACGGTTGAGTTGTCCTCTGGGAATGATATACTTTAGATCTATATAATAATTATAGTATAAAAGAAATTTATATTATCTGGCCATTTACAAAATAATTACAAGTAAATTAATCGTCTAAAAATATGGACTAATGACTTGGTAAATAAGGCAAATAGCTAGTTATACATTTAAAATACAATGATATTGTTAAGGTTATTTATATACTTGTGTGGGTAAGTAAATCTTATTCCTTACATCTCATTTTATGTGACGATATTTGACTATATATTAAGTTTAAGAAATACTAAACTTTTGAAGCTTGTGTTCTAAAATATATTATAACTATTTATGTGATGATAAATCATCTTATTTTTTAAAAGTAAAATTAAATAATTTTAATATAAAATATGTCATTCTTTCAAAATAAACTAAACAAGAACGTGTATCACGTAATGTGACAAATTGAGTATATTTTGGTGTTCCTCAAGCTAGAATAAACTAGAAAAGAAGAAGAAAAGGCAAATGCTTATTATTACTATAACAATGTTCGGTTGAAGATGTAACTAGTGCTGTTCAAAATATTCCGATCGATTCAATTCGTGATTCAATTGATTCAATTCGAAAAATTAGATATCCGATCTATTTTCTTGAAGTTTCGGATATTTCGGATCAAATATCCGAAAAAAATCGAATCGGATACGGATCACAATTTCTTTATTTTCGGATATCCGAAATATCCGTTTTTTTTAATTTTTATTTTCTTTTGATTTTTCCTAATAGTTAGGCTTTTTCCCCTAATGATCAAAATCTGAAAGTTCATATCATATTTGACAAAAACTTATCATTTCTGCTTCAATTTTTTTATGAATTTGACATTAATTGTTTTTTAGTTCGAGTTCTCTTTAGCCTACGGTTAAAAAGAGCTAGATTGAGCTCAACATAAGAACTGTGTATTAACCAAATCATGCCTCAACGATCTTTGACAACACCTTCTTAATTAAGTAGTATTAATTTACTTGATTGGGTTTCCGTGTCTTCTATATATTGACTAGTACAAAATGAAATCTAAAAATATCAGGATCCAGTGGGTAGTAGAAGTAGCATGTTTTCATTTGTTTTTCCAAATTTCAAAACCAGAATTCTGAGTATTCTTTTTTATGTGATCTATTTGTTTTCCTTATTATTACCGAATAATTTTCTTTTTCTCCATTTTATTTGTAGACAAGACCAATGTTGATCGGAAGCTATATATTATTCCAGTTACTTGTTAAATGATTAATTGTATAATTGGATATCTTCACTTTCAATGTACAAGAATATATATCATATTAGTTATTTGTTAGGAATTACAGGTTTATATCCTTGAAGAATGAAGACTATATTGTTGTGTATTGGTCGGTCACATGTTGGGTTGAGGTTATTTCAATATTTGATGTTTCTTTAAGTGGTATGTAAGGTTTCTGTTGAACAAATTTGGTGAAGAGAGCAGAATATTTATTTGGCAATTGATAGAATGATGAATGTATGATAAATTTCGGATATCAGGTATGATACGAGGGTATGAATTAACATTAATGGGGAAAAAAGGAAAGCAAATCATGGATTGAAGAAAAATTAATTAAGCTACCATAAATCACAGCTGCACAAATGGAAAATTCTCACAAAATCAGTTTCTTTCCAAAAAAAAAAACCGATAAATTGATTGTTATATACTGCTAGACACTCTCATTCACCCACCTTTAGAAAATTATTCTTATTAAATTTGTATCTCTCAACTTTTTTACACTAATTAGCTATGATTATGCCGACAAAAGCCATGTTCTTGGTCTCGATGGTTCTTGTATTTTGTGGTATATCAATGGGTGAAGTGTACAAGGTTGGTGACTCAGCTGGATGGACAGACGTTGGTCACTATGACTACAAATCTTGGTCTGCTAGTAAAAAATTTCGTGTTGGCGATTCCATTGGTAAGTACCAGTATATACTTCAAGGAATTATAGCACAAAAGTATTAGAAATCAAAATATAATGACATAGAATCTATACATTAAAATGTTTATATATTTTTTAAGAAAATGATTTACTTATATACACTTGCATTGTAAAACTTTTGCACTGATAGTTAGTATATATTTTTATACCATTAGGTCAATTTATCAGATCAAACTTGGCTATGAAGATTTATCTATTGTTGTAAGTAAACGTAAGCTCATGTATCAAAAATTTATACACTAACACTGTACAAAAATTAAACCAAAGTAGTAATGTTTATAATGGAGGATCCTATTGGGTGAAGAAATTAACGTTCAAAAGTTTCCCTTCTTTGAAAATGAGAATTATATATAACCAATCAATTGAGATATTTTTGGACGTTCGCTTGAGACCCTTAAATCTTAACTATTGTTTTCATTTTTGGACAGTGTTTGTGTACAACAAGCAATTCAACAACGTGGTAAGAGTGACACACAAAAACTTCAATGCATGCAATGCTACAGCATCGTATGCCACATACAACACTGGCAATGACACTTTTGTGATCAGAAAAACAGGCCACTTCTACTTCATTTCCAGCATCTCTGACCATTGTCAACATGGTCAAAAAGTTGACATCAGAGTTCCGGGGCCTAAGAAATCATCGCCTTCTCCTTCTCCTTCTGAAAATACTAATTCGGAGCCAATTACTCCATCATCAACACGGGCACCTTCACCATCTCCGGCTGCTGGTGGTAAAAAGAATGGATCCTCAGATATGTTGTTTTCTTTCAAGCTTTGGTTTTCAATGCTTCTAATAGTAGTAGTCTCTATGGTTTAATTAGTATTTCCTACTATTTACTCTTCAAAGACGTTTTTTATTTTGTTTTAAGTAGGCATGTCATGGTTTGATATCGACATTTCCACTTGGTAATTCTTAGTGATATTTAAAATTAAATGTTTATTGCTCGTTTTGTGGAATACTATGTTGTTGTTTTGGGCTACTTCATTTTAAAATAACTATACTATGGCAGTCTCACAGAGTAATTACTTTTCTACTTTTCTTTTTTATAAGTCAAATTATATAGGGTGACTTGACTCAGCTTGACCTACTTGACTCAGCGGTTAGAGTATCGCTTTCATACGGCGAGAGTCATTGGTTCAAATCCAATAGTAGGTAAAATCGACCGATCAACATTTTGAGATATATTTTTTCACCATATTGATATGAGAAGAATTGCAACTTGCACTAGTGTTGTTTTTTAATACGTATCTAAATTATAATTTTAAAATATTGAATAGATCTAGTCCAATTTAGCAACTAAGATTAGTTAACTTTTTTTGTTGTGAAGGAACCCGCACGCTCTTTTCGAGTGCGACAGAAACCCTGCACTAACGCAATAGCGCAAACCACGCCACCGCTTAAACCACACTTGGCAAGCAGTGTGCCCCCAAGAGGCGGGCAGTGCCATTCTGCAGGGTTTCAACTCACTGCCTCTCACACCACCCAACGTGAGATATTTCTGCGCAAGCACTAACGGTCTTGAAGAAAGTATCAACAGATCATTTAAACCTTGTAAAAAGAAAGATAATTCTTTAAACTTCCAATTATTTCTCCTAAATGGAAGGTTCTTCAGCAGTCATGTGACTAAAATTAAAGAGAAGATTACGTAACTAAGCAATGTTAAAACATACATTGCAGATTTTTAACATAAAAATAATTATAACAATTTTAACCAAATAATCATTACCATACTAGAAAACCCCCAATTAATGCTGCACGTCACCCTCCCCAAAAAAAAAGAACCATGTTTTATGCCTAAAATCTCTCCTAACACTAATTAATGATCTTTTCCAAATTTATTGCCTAAAATCTTGCCTACACTAACTAATGATCTTTTCCAAATTTTGCCTGAATATAATATTTTGGTTTATGATTTTTTGATGTTTGAAAATTCAAAATTTTAACAGTATATAACAAATATATATTACGGTAATTAAGTTTATATCCTAAATATTCACAAATAATACTGCAAATGTTAATGCTATATTTCAAAAATAAATTATATATTTGAAATGAAAAATAAAAAATAATTTATGGAAAACGGTAGAAATTGCCTAGAAGGTAATCTTCCGAAAGTTTCATTTATGGAAGAGAGAAGAGCGAGGAAAAAATTGAACCAGTCGACAGTGATGGCAAAATTAATCCATAAAAACAAGATGTATTCAACTTGTGCAAGTTTGATCCGTTCATTTATACTATATTAGTCTGTTTTATGTCGCCTAATTTTAGTCCATCTAAAAATTGAATTGATATGTAGCCCAAATTAATCCATCATAATTGATGCGAGATATGTGGTCCATTGTTTAACCCACTTAGATCCGGCTCATTTCAAGCCAAGTAATCTTTAATAGGGTTAATGACCCACCTATTGTTTAACTCAATTCAATTTGACCCACCTAAATTTAATCCCATCCCCCCATTTGACACCCTTAACTTAATAGGTTAAAAAAGATTTTTAGCAAAAGATCAGGAGAAACACGGAGTATGTGTGTTTCACTTTCTCTTATTTTACTAATTGGAAAATTAAATTATACTAATTTTATGATCATGTGTGTAAGAATGTGTCGATGGCGGGTGCGGTGGCAGTGTAGGGTTCTGTTGCCGGTGTCGGTAAATCGAGGATGGCTAAGGATGGTAGTATGGGGTATTGTGTCAGAGGTGGGAAGCGACCGGATTTCGGGTAGGTCAGTGATAAGTTGGGACTGCGAGGTAGGTTGCCGATGGGTGGAGTGGATGCGGCGTTGTTGTTGAGATGAGACAGCGACGCAAGGGTACGATGAAGCGTACAGATGGGGTCGATCACGGTTGTGTGTCGGCGGTAATCGACGCGACGAGTTGGAATCGAATGACGATAGAAACACCGAAGGTGACCCTGTGGTGGGGCGATTTTCTGTGGTGGCAAACGGTGACGGGACATTGGGGATGGTGTTGTCACCACCAGTAACTGGACTGCCGGTGGTGGCAGTTGGTGCGTCTGCCGCCGCCAACAGTCGCCGTCTGACGGAGTGCCTGTTGGACCAGTGGTGATGGGTCCGAATCTTCGAGGAATTGGTAATCAGTGACTCAAGTTTTTTTGATGTTATCAAACGGGAAGACATATTCGACAAGGTGACGTGACCAGAAATTATAATTTTGTTGGTAGAGAGCTCATAGCACAAGTACCCCCTATGGTTTGACGGGAAACATGGGAAGGCGCACAGAGTAGATCGGGGTGCTAATTTGTGAGGTGTCGTGGATGTCATATTTGGGTAACGTATACAACCGAAAATTATATGGTGGTCATAGGTGGGGATCCAACGGTAGAGAATTTCGGTGAGTGTGTTATTTTGAATCACACATATAGGTAAAATGTTTAGAATGTTTCTGCCATTTTTATTGCATATACCCAAAAATTAGGGGGAGAGACGCATGAAAAAGGAGGGTACGAATCATATTATTAATGGTTCGGAGAATTCTTTCTGATTTTCCATTTTGATGGGAGGTATGAGAGCATGAGAAATGAAAAATCATATCGTTAGTCGCATAAAATTTATGAAAGAAGGAATTATTAAACTCACGATCATTATCACATTGAAACGATTTTATGTCTTTTTCAAATTGCATTTTAACCAGTGTACGAAACTCAACAAATTTGGAGAACACTTGAGATTTGAGTTTGAGTGGATAAACCCAAAGAAAATGAGAGAAATCATCCAAAAAAATACTAAATAATATTTATGGACTAGGTTGCTCGTTATGGGAGATGTCCATACATCAGCGTGAAATGGAGAGAAAGTAGTACTCATAGAAGTCGTAAATGATAGTCTAACGTGTTTACCTAATTGACACGAGGAGCAACTATGAGAAAGATTCCCTTTGTTGCATTGGATTAAATTTCGATTCTAAGAAAATAAAAATGTGAGAACTCGGATGACCAAGTCTACTATGCCACGTAGAGAAATACATGGTTGTTAAAACGGTGAGAGGAGTGACACTAGCAGCGGATGTGGGTAGAAACGGATATAGGTCACTCTCACTATTTCATCTCGTAAGGAGTTTCCCGGTACGGAGGTCCGGTACGGAAAATCCAAACGAGTCAAAATTAATTGAGCAGAATTATCGGTGACAAATTTTCTAACATAAATTAAATTTTTTATGATGTTTCGGGCATAAAGGACATTTTTAAGAGAGAATTGTGGATGCAGTGGTGGGGTAAGGGTATGGCCAAATCCTTGAACTGGAATGTGATAACCACTACCGACCATAATAGATTGTGGAGTTGATAACTGGTGCAGTTGAGAAAGATTACCTGAATTGTTGGTGAGATGAGACGTGACACCCGTATCCATATACCACGCATTATCGGGCTGTTGACGGGTCAAGGAAGCCATTGATTTGTTCTCAGGTGAAAGACACAATTTAATTATTTTTGATAAAACACACAGATTGGTTCTAGGCACAAAGACCAAGAGTCGTTCTCGGGTAATGCAGAAAAGCGAGTTGACCACTACTTATAAGCTTCTGACAGGAAAAAGAAGATGGGACATATGATGATGTCCTCGGTAAGGTAGAAAGAGAGAGGACCAATATGTGTGAGCGTTAGGATAATGAATGATGTCCTCGGGAAGGGAAGAGAGAGAAGAAAGAAAAAAAATTGTTGGTTGTGGCAGTCGCCGATTGGTGCAGAAAACGAGGAAGGCTGTGGGTGAGAAGGAATAGGGTTCAGATTTTAACTTCTGATACCATGTAAGAATGTATTAATCTCCCTTGTAAGTCTTTCTTATTAATACAAATATATATATATATATATGTGTGTGTACAATGTTGAATCTCTCTCTAGTAACGATCTCAATCCTATCATAATTATACAATACAAAATATGATAAATATGTGACCTAGTACACTTGCTAATAATGTGTTTCTCCAAACAATGCGAGTTACTAGTGTGATTAGTGTGTGAACATGGAAGATCACTACTCTCATAATCTGTTTACCAGTCATTTTCCAGACAAATGAACCAAAGTTTCAATGATTTGCCCAATCAATGTTTGTTTATGAGCCCAAGCCCAGCTCTATATCATCTCAAAAAGGGTCATTAGCACAAATTCCTTATTTTGAGTTGGTATTTAATTTTTGCCCCTCACGTGAATGTTTTAAATTATGTCCTTCAATTTTTAAGTCAATAATATTATGACGAAACTATCTCTCTCATCTCACATAGTCGAGGGTTCTTCTTCAATTCATCTTCTTCACCATTCTTATCTTTCTCTCCTCTTTGAATTCCAAGTATCAACAATGGTGAATTTCCAAAGCTCTTGAATTATTCAAGTATTTGAGTACATTAATAGTCACATAAACCAAACAAGAAATATTTGGATCAACTATGACATCTCCAAACATCAAACCAGATCTAAAAACTCATCTTTGTATTCTCTATACTTAAGTTTACCTTCAGGCTAAATTGGGACTTGTGAGAGAGTTAAGCGGGGGATACAACTAAATTGCTCGGGTGCGGAGGATATGAAGGGGACAAAAGAGAAGATGAGAAGTAGTGAAAGGTCAACTTTTGATACATCATTCGACTTTTGGAGGAAAAAAGGCGAAATTTCTCGCCCACGGGACCCCATCCCAGCCTTTTTTGTGCATGAAGTATGTGGATTGTGGAGTCACTGAGATGGACTCCACTGCAATTTGGTTCATCACATTCTCTGGTAGATTATATTTTTTTCGAAACTACTTTTATAGATTATATTTATCCCATCGTAAAGCTAGCGTTTAGATTTTAATTAGGTGAAACAAGGTTACTTTTATAGGAGTCAACGAAATGAGAAATTTAAGAGGAAAGTTTAAAAGTTGGGCTGCTCATTTCATTTCTTATCAGTAGCCCATTTGAAGGGCAGAAAGAAAAAATAGTTGTGTTTTTAGGTTAGAAGACATTCATTAAATGCAGGAAAGGCAAAAATTAAAGACCAGTCCATTTGAAGGGCAGAAATTAAAGACCAGCTGGTTTGAGCAATATCATGCTTGTTATTGGTCAACATACTACAAAATAAACAACGGCCCAATCACAAATTAAAGATCGTTGTATGTACGGTTGAATTAGACGAAGTAGATTTCTCAGAATCAACAACGTCTACTTTAGATCTACCATATATAGTGTCACGAGTTAGAATTTAATGGTGTTTAATTAACGGATAACTAAATTGGATATCTCATGGTATATTGGTATCATATTAACTGTGGTAAGACAAAGGATTATCGATTTTATGAGGAATTATTTACCAAAATACGATATATATGGCCAGTATTTTGCTAAATGTCTATAGGGTTTACTCGAGGATCCGTGGGTTCGGTCTTATGAACACTGTGAAAAGCCCAAAAAACTTTTTACATTAAAATTTGGGAAAATGATACAAATGGCCATCCGTCCCAAATTAGTGACAACAAAATGGCCTAAGAAGCTTAAAATATACTATTTTTAACCTTATAACATAAATTCATTTCATAGCCTTTTATCAACTAATTTCAAGATCTAGAGAGGCATATTTCGAATATAGAGGAGTGAAAGGTAGAGATGTGTGGAATGAGAAATGGGTCGACTTCCCAAGCAATGCCCTCTAATGAAAAAAGGGGTGGAGGGGATCCGTATATGTTGTTCAGGTCGATTAGAAGGTGCTCTACGTATAAAAATGGTATCATTATTATATAAAAAATATATCATATGTATAGAAACTGTATCATTATTGTATAATTTGTGTTTAATAAATGTATAATCAACGTATACTTACTAATTATATATGTCTTGAAATATTTATTAAAGGTTCAATTAATGTATACTTACTAATTATTCATATACTATACGTATTTTGAGATATTTTTTAAAGGCTCAATATGAATAAAAATCATCTCATATTTATTTCTTTTTGTGGCAAGCTTAGTCGCCATCAAAATGTGTAGTTCTTGCCATAAAAAAAATCTTTTGCATCAATAGTACATACAACGATCTTTAGTGATGACTTTTTAATTTTTTGTATTGTCTTTAGTCGAAACAAAAAAATCTGATCTCTTGTAGTGATTGGGTTGGTGGGTTAGCGCTTGACAATAATTTGGCCGAAATGCCAATTCGCGACATTAAGTCCAAACATGGGCCAAACAAATTTGTGATGGCCAGATAGTTTCCTTTTCTCTTAAATTTTTTGAACTGAAAACATTATTCTAAATTGAAGTTTGCCAACTATATCTCCATGCTTGTATTGCTATATTAACCAACATTTTCACGGTTTTCTCCTTAATTGAAGTTTACCAACCATACTTGATTGTGATGAAACAACAAAATTAATGTAATTATTTAGTCCCCCCCTATATGAGCGTCGTAGTAAAATTCGGTCACACGCAATTAGTGATGTCTGAGTGAAATAGCTTTCATAAATTAGTTAGTTAGGTATATATGATGATTCGTAATCACCATAACAATTGACACTAACTGTTCTACTAATTATAGCATGCATAAAAGCCCAAACGTTACCTAACAATGTATGATAAACATCAATTAAAAGACAAGTGTTAGTTTACAAAATTAGCATTATGACCTTTTAACCAAATTTTACTGAGACTATTGGCTTCAGATTTTGTAGAACTTGCAATGATTCCCGAGTACTAAATGATGGATTTGCGTAGTAACTAGAAGAGAGAATTTAAATTAAATGAATCAGTAAAATTCAAATATTGAATATGCAAAAAAAAAATTTGTATATTTTCACTAAAAAGGATATAAATAGAAGTTCCTATACAGGGATTTACCCTATATATATAAAAGAACAAAAATAAATGTAACATCTTATGTACAAGAAAATTAAAGAGTTGTCAAAATGGGTTGGTCCAGCCTGTCCGGGCTAGCCCACGTAGGCTTTGAAATTTGATAGGTCAGGTCGGGCTGATCTATCTTTTTTTATGAACCTTAAAATAGCAAGCACAACTCATCACTATGTGGACGACATACTTGGCTAGGCCGGCCCATCTTTTATTAAAAAATATTTTTGATAATTTTTTAAATTTAAATTGGAATTTAAAAAAATGTTAATATATTTACAAGCCAATATCACATTGTGTTACTACTTGCTAATCAAGTCTCAAGCAGTGTTTTCAAAGGTATTTTTGGGGCAACTCTCGGGGTAGGGCATACCAAAAAATGCTCAAGGTGTAGATCCATAGGGCGCACGCCCTAGAGTTTGACGCGTAAGTCTTGAGCGCAAAAGCGTAAGCTCCGAACGTAAAGTGTACGACCTGGGCGTTAAATTTACTGGTTATTGTTTAAATAGTATATATGCTATATATTACATTTATTTATTATAGTGTAATGATATTTATACCTAGCGTCACTCAAACCCACAGACCGAGCATGGGGAATGTCCGCATCTCGTTACAAGGCTCATTTTTCGTTGTGGGTCATAAGGCGAGCAACTTTATCTGATCAAGGGCCGGGGCACAAGGATCCTGGTACTATCCAGTTTTTTTTCTGTAGTACCTCGACGTGAGAGCGTGAAAGGGGTTCAAGAATCGATTTTTTTTATAAGGGCTAAAATCACTTATTTTGGCTTTTTTTATCCGGATGTATCTCGAAAGATATGAAAGATCTACCTTATTCGGGAGTATCAGGAAGGAGAAGAATAAGCATTACCTTTTGTTGAAGGAAAAAGTCCATCCCTTTGCTTATTTATTCTCAAGCCTGCAGACTTTTTGTTCGGGCTAAAAAGCCTCATTTCTTAAGTGGGCTCCAAAAATCTTATCACAACCCTATCAAATCACGGGTTGGGCTGGATCGCCCCAACATGCCTAGCCCATATTGGCGACTCTAAAATTAATCTAATTTTTTCTAATACCACCCCAAAGTAATGAGAAATAGAATTACGGTAAAAATTGTTCGCATAGAGAATTTAAATCAAATCAATATAAATATACAAATTGTATATTCATATAGACTTCTAACAACTAACAAGAATGGACTCCAAAAATCTTACACCAACCCTATCAAATCACGGGCTGGGCGTCATCGCCCCAACGGGCCTAGCCCATAGTGACAACTTTAAAATTAATCTAATTGTTTCTAATTATCACCCCAAAGTAATGCGAAATAGAATTACAGTAAAGCTTGTTCGCATCCAAAATTTAAATCAAATCAATATAAATATATAAATTGTATATTCATACAGACTTCTAACCGCTAACAAGAATTTAACAATTTGAGGGTAAGAGTAAATGCAGACAAATTTTGTTTTGCTTGTTGCTGCGCACGTCCTTGTTTAGGACAATCTGGTCTAAACAATTAATAAAATTAATTGACGCATTTAATTAAATGTAAAAACTTATCTTTTATATATATAGTGTAATTTCTTATAAAATGTAAAAAATGATCTTATATATAAGAAATTACACTACATATATAATCTAATAAGATGTTCGAGATTGTTCCGTAGATCCATTATGTAGAACAACCGCATCTAGGCGTGATCAAAGTTCATCATCAGGACCATCACGTGTCCCCAGAAGCTCGGCAGTGGACTTTGATTTAGAAGAGATAATGTGGTCCATGACTTTGTACACACGACAATGGAACTTAATAATTTCGCGCAGGAGAAATACTGGACTTTTTTCATCTCAAGGGTAATAGGAATGAAGTTCTTGATGTTGTTAACAATAAGAGCATGATGAAATTTGAGTTGTTAAGCCATTGCATATTTTGGGGAAGAGAAGGGAGGAGGTTGCCGAGAAATTGATGAAAAGAGAAGGAGGAGGTCGGCAGCGAGGGTGAGGCGGCCGACACCTTAGTGTAAGAAATTTTAGGGTTTGGCTGCTGATATAATAAGGGAATATATTTTCTACCTTTTCATTGATTATTATGTACAATATATAATGTTACATAATTATTTACATGACTATAAACTAGATATCTAATCTTCTTAATTACAATCGGAATATAAATTAATATAATATAAAAGATATACAATGATACGAGAATATTTTTATAATATTCTATCATACCATAAACATAAGAAAAGATGTTGATTCAGTGATTTAAGAGGTTTAAAATTCATCTTGAGGTTTCAAGTTTAAATTCCGATACTACATTTTTACTATTCGAACACCTCAATGGATCCGTCACTGCTCGAACATCAAATTTCTGATTAATGGGTAAAATAGCCCTTATCACTCTACTACATTCCTGATGGTAAGGAGACTATATTGAACGAACTACTCATATATGTATTTTCCAAACAAAAGAATTACTGCTAGCTTGTTTTAATGCTATAGCACGTATTTAAGTGCAGTAGCTGGGCACACTAAAAAAGTATTAAAGGTCAAACAAATAAACAATATATATAATCACTAAACACTAAACTAATGAAAGGCTGTGTCACTCAACGGAATCCGATGAAAGCACGTCTTTTGGACGTGCATCCTCCGCGGAAACACGTGATCTTGATTTTTTTTAGGAAAAAGAGTCAAATTTGCTCTTTAACTTTCAGAAAAGGGTTATATTTATCCTCTATTAAAATTTAGAATCAAATATACTTTTTCCGTTAGCAAAATAAAAATTAACGTTAGCAAAATTATCAACTCTCCACTTAATTATATTGGTCCCAAAAAACAAAAAGGAAAGACAAGTTAATTATTACTACTCAAAAAGATCTAGAGATCGAATCATCCAATATCCGTTCTCAGCCAGTTATTATTTCTTCACTATTTTGCAACGTTAAAACTTAGTACTCCATCCGTCCAATTTTACTTGTCATATATTAATTTTATACGTCTATTAAGGAGCCAAAAATAGATTTTTTTTATCATATTACCTTTAATTATTACTAATTACCTAATGATTGAAATTAACTAAAGCATACCAAAAGAAAAGTGCAATCAACTAATTAAGTTATGTGTTCCAACAATTGACATATTCTCCATAAAAAAGTAGTGTTGAAAAAAGGAATTAGAAAATTTGACTTATTAATTATTAAAGGTAAAATATAAAAAATGATAAATTATCTCTTGATTTTCTAAAGTGAACAAGTAAAATTGAATAACTATTTTTAATACATTGGACAAATAAAACTGGACAGAGATAGTACTTTAGAACTACATATAAGGCTGCACAAAATTCGGTCCGGATCGAAAAAGGATCTGATCGACTCGCTCGCACTGCCAGAAGTTTCAGACGGCCCCTGGCCCGATCGGTCCGGCCCATCGAACATAATCGACAACCTCGACGTCAACAATGGTGTCTTCACGATGAGTGTTAATCAAGGAACGGGGGTAATTTTTTCTTGTAGTATGAACCAAGACGAATCTAATGGTACCACTGCCGATGCCTGAAACCACCTAAGTTCGCCGGAAAATGAGAAATGACGACTAGGGTTTCAGTGTTTTGCGATCTAATCGTCGGAGGTGTAGGGGATGAATCGAGGGACATGAGAGGTATAGAAATGACGGCCGGGAGCAGACGATGCTAATGACACCACCCACCACCGTCGATTGTTACTGAACTCGTCGGGAAAAAAAAATCGAGGACGAACTGAACCCGAATTTCGATCTGAAAATTGAATGCCTAAACCTTAAAATTAATCAATGTGGTTAGTATGGGAGTGATGGTCTTGATGAGACGAAGCTAATGGTGTTAGTCTCGTCTCCAATGGAGGCCTGAGCTCGCCGGAATCGTTGTAGCGCCGCGACGGTCGCTAATGACACCATTGGTACAGGGTCCATTCGGTCCATATAACTGGACCAAAAAAGACTTATACCGGACCGATAAATTCGATCATCGGTCCGATCCGGTTTTACCCTGTTGTGCAGCCTTAACTACATATACATAAATATACTCAAAACGCAAGTTAAATGGAAAAATAGTTTACTCGGATAGGGGAGAAGCTAGAATGTAACTACTTTAATTCAAACTCTTTATTTAAATATATATAAATTATTAATTTATAATCTAATCAACCTTGTCAGGTCCGGGACTACGAATAAGTAAATTTTGAGTAAGAAAATTAATCGACAACTTAGTAAACTAGAAACAGATACTGGATGTTGTCTTCAATGTTGGGTCAACATCTGAGTCAACATTGAGATAACCGTGGTAAACCTTGTTAGAGTAAATGCAACGGAAAAGTAAAAGAACACAAGGTTTATATTTTCAAGGGTATATATTAATATCCCTTGATGGTTAGTGACCAAAAGAATTGTATAAATTATATACAATTACAAATGAATTTCTTTTACAAGATGAAGCATAAAATACTAAAAAGAAATTACAAAAAAATGAAGTCGCAGATGACTTCGCCTAAAGTCACAAATTCTAAAAGATAAAATACAACATCTTCATTACACTCGCTTGAACAATGAACTTAATCTAGAATAGAGATAGCGATTGCAATGTGGACAAGATGTTGTTAAAACAACTTTAGGCTGATTGTTGATCCAGTTTTCTATTATAAAATCTGAGAGCTCTCTTGACTTATTCTCGTTGTCAATCTGGATGACGAATGCACTGAAGTTCCCCTCTATTTATAGTGCGGAACTTCCCTTGAAATATTCACTGCTTGTTGCGGAGGTTGAGCAGAATGTGGCAGCAGCATTGACCGATTCATCATCCTGAAAATTCTCAACTTCTTCCTGAAAGTCCTCTCGTTTTGGACTGAATTTTCTTTTGCTTTTTCAACACGCTTTGACTGAGTTTTCTATCACGTTTTAAACACAACAGACTTGTGAGCTTGCATCGGTCATTTTTTACTCGCAGTAACTTTTCCTGCTTAGGCCGGAAGAATAGGCAAAACCGTTACATAGATGTTGGCTGAAATGTTGTCACAACATCGCAGACAACATTTTTGTCTGGACAAGAGATGTTTTCCTGAGTATTTTCATATGTTGCCACAACATCCTTCCAACATCAACAATCTCCCCTTTTTTGTCTTTCTTCACAAAACTTCATACGTTGATTGGAGTTCAAACTGGATGGAAGATATTCTAGACCTGCTCTTGACGGTTGATTGAAGTTCAAAATTTAATCCAGTTTGGAGGTTCCTAAGTTTAGCCTTTGGAAGGTGGTCTCAGTTGTGTTTAGTCTAGCACAGATTCTACCAAGTTCTTGATCATTCTTTGTAAGAATTATCTCTAGTCGGTTGATTGTGCCTTTAAGACTTTTATTCTCAAGAGACAGTGATTGTACCTTTGAGTCTAGTTGTTCCGATTCAGTGATTAGAGCTTTACAAAGGTCTTGCAATTCTTTAATCACATCATCTTTGGAGTCAACCAGATCCAAATTTTCAGCCTCAGCTGAAGAAATGAATCCACTAAAACAATTTACATCAGAATAGTTAAAGAAACATACCTCTCTGATGATGCAGTCCTTCCAGAGTCCGATGATATTCCTGATTTTGAGGCAACATTATCAACAATACTTGATGTTGAGGCCACATTATCAACAACATCTTCATCGTCGGACAGTGAGTGTTCGAACATGGCTGCTAACATTTCTTGTGGTTCTTCTTCTTGACTTTCTTCCTCCCTTTCTTCATCATCACTGAGAGTAACCCACATGACTTTACCAATTTTCCTAAGGGTGTTTGCAACTCATTAGCGCAGTGTCCCCAACCCGAGCACGCATGACATTTCACACACTCTAGTTGTTTGGATTGAAATTGGTATTGTCGGAGTTGAATTTCTCAGTGAGTTGTTATTTCTGTTTTCAGGAGGTGGTCTATTCGTCTATTTGTTGAAGAGTGGGTTTTGGTGATGTTTGTTTTTTGCTTTGTTGCGATCGTTGTTGATCTTTCTCATCATTGAATTGAATCGACGAGTGAGTAAGATAACATTAGCACCATCCCCTAATTCCTCCAGGTTCTCCTCAACGGCTTCTTCACGTTTCGAGGTTTGACCTTGGAGTGTCAATGTCTTGTATTGATACAAATCACGTTGGCTCTTCATGTTCATCTCATAGGTTTGAAAGATGTTCATCAAGGCATATGAAGATCCATATTAGCAAGATTATGGGTCTCTTCAATTGCACAAATCTTAGTATTAAATCTTTCTGGAAGAGATCTGAGAGCTTTATCCACAAGTTGTGTGTTAGTCAAAGGAGACCCAAGCACTTGACACTGATTAGCAATGTCAATTAACTTTTCAAAAAAGGATTTTATATCCTCAGACTCTTTCATCCTTAAGCGTTCGTATTGGCTCAAGATCATGCGAAATTTAGTACGTCGGACACTTGATGTACCTTCACAATGTGTTTGCAAAGTTTTCCAAGCAACCTTGGTCGTTGAACAGTTCTGGATGAGTTTAAACATATATATATATATATCCACTCATCCAAATATAGCATTTAGGGCCTTTTCATTATAGTTTGCGCTGTTGATTTCTTCCTGGGTCCATTCAGACTCGGGCTTTGTAAGAACATCACCGTCCCCGTCTGTTGGATATTTGGGAACCACATATCCTTCGGAGACAGATCTCCATGCTCCAACATCAATCGATTTGATGTGAGAACGCAGACGAATCTTCCAGTAGACGTAATTTGTACCATCTAGAATTGGCAGACGACCAATATTTTGGTTAGATGAGTCTATAGCGGTAATATTCAGAATCAGACACTTATTGTATCAAGTGTTGACTCTGATACCACTTGTCAGGTCCGGGACTACGGATAAGTAAAATTTGAGTAAGAAAATGAATCGACAACTTAGTAAATTAGAAACAGATACTTGATGTTGCCTTCAATGTTGGATCAACATCTGAGGCAACATTGAGATAAATCGTGGTAAATCTTGTTAGAGTAAATGCAGAAGAAAAGTAAAAGAACACAAAATTTATATTTTCAAGGGTATATATTTAATATCCCTTGATGGTCAGTGACCAAAAGAATTGTATAAATTATATACAATTACAAATAAATTTCTTTTACAAGATGAAACATAAAATACTAAAAAGAAATTACAAACAAAATGAAGTCGCAGATCACTTCGCCTAAAGTCACAAATTCTAAAAGATAAAATTCAACATCTTCATTACACTCGCTTGAACAATGAACTTAATCTAGAATAGAGATAGCGATTGCAATGTGGGACAAGATGTTGTTAAAACAACTTTAGGCTGATAGTTGATCCAGTTTTCTATTGTAAAATATGAAAGCTGTCGCGCCCTTTTCCGGCCGCGGCATTATTTTCTGAATAGCGAGCCCTGCTAAAAACCGCAAATGTTGTTTAAAAATAAATAATAAAATGCTATTAATGTTCAAAAATGCTTAAAGGTATTAAAAATGCTAAAGGATGCTAAAATTGCAAAAGGGGATGCTAAAGTTTAAAAGAGGCTAAAATTTAAAATGCTAAAGGGTTGCTAGAATGCTAAGGGTTCGCGGAGTCGCCACCTAATTAATTGGGGTGAATTAGGACACCTAAATGTTTAACTAGTTTAAAGTAAAACATTAACTCCATTTTAATGGTCTGCTAAACTTAATGAGATTCTGGGTAAGGGTTCTTTATTATCCTAAAGGGAAGGGGTTAGGCACCCTAAAGGATCCGCTAACTTGCGGTTGTCCGTTCAAACCTAGGGTTAATTATTTATTGCTAAGAATGCATGTTTGAAAGATATTTAATAGAAAGTATTTTTTGGCAAAAAGATTGATAAGATTAGTGACGTAAAACACATATAGAGTTTAAAGCATGCCCTATATTATTTATGAAAAATGTGTCATGCAAAGTGGACTTATTGATTAAATGTATACATTTGCCTATCTTGATTAGTATACTACATGCTTAAAAGGGGCTTCCTTAGTATATATGTATAAATAAAATTTTAATATGGATTTTATAGCAAATGGTTTAGGGATGTTAAAAAATAATATCCTAGCTACATGATTAATTATGCAAGTTAGGATTATTAGGTGATTTAATATAGCTTAAGCTATGTATGGATAATCTAAAATATTTAATTCGAAGGGGAAACAAATTGCTAATTAACTACCTTCTAATCTATTGACTTAAGTTTTGGCATTCTAAGAATTCTACTAATAACGTAATGTTAGACAATTAATTGCACAAATAAACGGGGCGGGATAGGAAATAAAGGACTCGACAGAGTAGGGGTGTTATTCGCCGACGGGTTGGGATTCCCCAATGTTGATAGAGAAATACACACGAATGCGGGTGAATGCAAATCTTCAATTGATTGAAGGCATAATGAGTCTCGCTATGAGACTCCTCCTTTTGCTCCGATGCATTTCATGTAAAATAAGAGAGGATAAGGATTAGTATATGCTCAAAAATAATAAACAAACACTTGGCGTAAAATTTAACACATGTGATTTACACTTAGGCATATATTCCGCGATTAAACTGCTGGTATGGCCAAAGCAACTAGGCAGATAACAAGTCAATTACAATTTAGTCATTGTAAGATCGGCAACCGACTCCAGGTTCTTGTTTTAAAATGAAATGGTGGGCCTGGAATTTAATCTCTCGGTTCTCACTATGACTGGGCCTCAAGGTGTACTCGGAATAGATACAGGCCTTATACAACCTCATGAACATAACGATATATATCAACATATGTGTCTGATATACAGGATAAACATATAAGCAGGACCAGGTCAATTGAACAAATACATATTAGAACTGGATCATAGTGTATACAGGAGTCCAGTTTCAAACTTTTAGATATCCTAAAATGGGCAGTCATGGCATGGTACCAAATTGCTAGATCCTCAATGTATACATCAATGTAGAACATCATATTTAATGATACCTTACATAATCTTCCGGCGTGTGAATGCGAGATAGGGTGTGATTATACATGGTACTAGGTGATTTCAAATATTAGATTAGCCATTTTACGGATAGGTGTAAACATATGCAAACTATGGTTTAATGATACTTTAGAACGACTTCGATCTCTATTACTAACGAGTTCGGATATTTTAGCTCAAATTGTTGTATTAACATTATTTTAAGTACAAACAGTGCCGTTGGATAGTATAGCTCAGGCTAACATATTTGACCCTACATGATCATAATCAGTCTATCACAAAGCATTCAGACTAATCCTATTACAATTTATCTAGAAGGGAAAGCAAGTTCGAATCCTTAAATTAATCCAGATTTCCATTTTTTAACCAATGCCAATATTCATTGGCCTCGAATCTAACGCGTAACATTGATCAACTAACAAGTATGCAAGGGGGAAGAAAGGATACAGGAATGGATAAGCCTGATGCAACATCATTCAGGAATCCAGCAGGCAAGCACACACATCACAGTAGGCAATTTAGACATGGAGATCCCATTCAAGCAATGAATAAGAAACACTTAACGATGAGACGATAGATATTTCAAGCAGAGCTAAGAGGTAGATTCTTCTATAACCAAACATGGGCGGCATGGACATTCTCCACAGTGGGCAAACACGATAGCATAATACTCCCATAATCATTTATACACAATGACCATTACGAGCGATTCATGGACATCTAACGATCAAATCTTTTGATTAGGAAGCATTTGAATAGGTTAACATGGCAAGCCTTCAATTATTGCGAGCGAGTAGGGGCGGATGTTAGATAAGTTTAACGATCAAGTAAGCTTGATGGCGACATTAAACCGGACTTTCGACCATAACTGGATTAGAAGCATTAGCATTATCCGTAGAGCAAATTACTCAAGCAGGTTATAAAGCGTAAATCATACAAGAAATGCGAAAGAGAGCGGGTTTACCTTCTCCTGACGACCCGGCGTATCAAGTCGTCGGTCCAATCGACGGGTTTTGGGGTTTTGCGATGCGAATGAAGGGAAGGTTTAGTTGCTGATTTCTGATCGAAAAAGGTTTCGAGACCCCTGTTTCTTGTGACTCTAATTACTGTTGCTGTGTTTCTTAGATGCTGTCGAGGTGAATGAACGATGCCTTTGCATGTGTTTATATAGCCATGTTTTGGGTTCCCTATTAGGTAAGTAATAAAAGGCCGATTCTGTGTATTGATAATTCGTGCTGATTCGTGCTTGAATCGTGCGATTTGTTACTGATTTCGTGTCATTTTTAGGACGAGATTTGGGGTGTGTTTATGGTAAGAAATCACTGAAGACGTGTGTGCAGGTGAAGGGAAAGGAAGGTGGGGTGCGGTATTTCCGGCGAGAATCGCGGGGGCTGGGGGCGTGGGTGCTGGCGGCGGTTGCTTTAGGTTTAGGGTTCTTCTTGTTTTTGGTGTTGTCGATCAGATAAGAGGGAGAGCTGAGGGGAAAATAAAAGGGGTGAGTTGGGCGTGGGCTTGCGGGTTGGGCTGCGGGTCGCGGGTCGTGGGTTTTGGGCCAGGGCGTGGGGCGAATGGGCTGGTAGTTAGTAAAGGGTAGAGTTTAAGTGGGGCTGGGGTATTAGTTTTAATTAGGGGTTAATTAGTTTTAGGCTAGTTAGTTTAATTAGGTATTTAATTAGGTAGTGTTTAATTAATTAGTGCTAAATAAACTAATAAATTGTGATTAAATTATTTAGGCGCTTTAAAATTATCTAGGTGCTACATTAGTCTAATTATTTAGGTGCTAAATTAGTCTAATTATTTAGGTGCTAAATTAGTCTAATTTCGAGTTATAAAACTATTACGATAATAAATGCGGGCGTGTTGTTTAATTAATGCTTAATGCTTTAGAATGCGACGCTATTATTTAAAATTTTATTGTTATGCATTATTGCGAAGTTGAATTAAAATTAAAATGAGCTTTGAATTATTTAAATGCTAAATGCAAATATGATTTTTAAGAATTGTTTAAAGCTTTTATAAATGCGACGCTATTAAATGCATGTATTAGATAAAAATTGATTTTAAAGTTACCAATGGTTACTAATAAATGCGGCTATGCTACCTGACACGACGTTATCGCTAAATTATGCATTTATTAATTATTTAAGAATTACGACAAAGCTTAAAGTTAATAAGTGCGGGCGCGGGACTCTAAATGCTTAAAACTCTACGTAAGACGCGATGTCATTATTAAATTAATTATTTATGCCTGTATTTAATGTTTTATTCGCTGCAAAAAATCCTAAAAATTATTTTACAAAATTAGTGTAATTTTATAGTTAATGGCTGGACGGGAGGGTCAAAATTGGGTGTCAACAGATGTCCCTCTTTGTATGGAGATGATGGAAGAATCTTCGGACAAAGACGTTGACTCATAGCCAATTTTGTCTCGATCTTGAGTGCGAAATCTTTGGCGGTAGATAAAGCCGATGAAAAATAAAAAAGCCCCGGTGTCGAGTTATGACGACACTGGGTTACCATGGTCTAAACACCAAGGCGGGCTAACGCGGACTCAAAATTTGTCCCAGTGTCGAGTTATGGTGACACTGGGCTTATGGTGCAAAAAGTAAAAGAATATAACTGGCTTGAACCTGGGGTGTACTGCTATGGCTTGTGGTCTTTGGGTTACATGGTGATGTGGGCGAGTGGGCCGGCGCTGAGGCGCTACGCGATCGTTGGGAAGGTTGGCCCCAGATTGCCAGGTTATTGAAGAGAAAATCCACGTTGTGCTCCTGCTGCTGCATGCTACGACTTGAACAAACGGTTAGTGCATAACTGTTAAGGCAAAAATGATGATGTATAATTTTAAAAGTAATGCAACTGTGAGCAAAAAAATGTTATCCTGCAAAAATATGATGCCTGCTGTGTTGATGCGATGCTGCAAATGTTGTGATTTCGCCCTTGCACGGACGTGTTGCGATTGTGAATGCGGATACGTTGTCCTTGCTGCAACTGTCCCTGTAGACTAAAGCTCAAGAAAGAGTTTAGTGCATAACTGCTAAGATGGAATATTAAAGCATGCGTAAGAAATGCAATTCCGGGGGTATAGAAATCGTCCCTGTGTGATATGCTGATGATGGCGTCGTTTTCGGACTTGTTGTGCTGATAACGTCGTTGCCTGGACGTGTTGTTGCTGGCGTCGTTGCGTAGACGCAATGCTGATGGTGTCGTTGCTTGGACCGCAATCTTTGAATCGTCGTTACTGGGCGTATTCTTTGAGGCGTCGTTGCGTGAAGCGCGATCTTGATGGCGTCGTTACTGGGCGTGTTCTTCTTTGGCGTCGTTGCGTGAGCGCAATCTTGATGGTGTCGTTGCTTGGACCGCAATCGCGATGCGTCGTTGCGGGCGTATTCTTCTTGGCGTCGTTGCGTAGGCGCAATCGCGATGATGTCGTTGCCTTGACATAATCGATGCGTCGTTACTGGGCGTGTTCTTTGGCGTCGTTGCGTGGCGCAATCGCGATGATGTCGTTACTGGACATAATGTTCTTTGGCGTCGTTGTGTAAACGCAATCTTGATAGCGTCGTTACTGGGCGTGTTCTTCTTGGCGTCGTTGCGTAAACAATCGCGATGATGTCGTTGCCTTGGCATAATCGCGATGCGTCGTTACTGGGCGTGTTCTTCTTTGGCGTCGTTGCGTGAAGCAATCGCGATGGTGTCGTTGCTTGGACCTGATATTCTTTGGCGTCGTTGTGTAGGCGTGTTCTTCTTTGGCGTCGTTGCGTGAAGCGCAATCTTGATGTCGTTGCCTTGACATAATCGCGATGGCGTCGTTGCACGGGCGTGTTCTTCTTTGGCGTCGTTGCGTGAAGCGTAATCTTTGAGTGTCGTTGCTTGGACCGCAATCGCGATAACGTCGTTACTGGGCGTGTTCTTTGCTCGTAGAATAAATGCTCTGCCAGTGAGCTTGAAAGCGTTAGTGCACACCCGTTTAAACAAGATGATAAGCATATAGGATAGGTGCATTTTCATGGATAGAGATGTCGTCCCTGATATGCCTGACGAATACTGGGATGTTGCCCTTGCACTGCAAATGACGAATTGTTATGATGCCTTTGTTGTGTGCGATGCGCTGGTTGCAAGCTTGACTTTATGCCCGAGTTGACGCGCTAGGTTTTGTTGCGGAACTCTGAACTTTGATTGCCGATTGTTGATGCCCCTTTCTGCTGCTGCTGCTCTTGCTGCTCTTGCTGCGGACTTTGGATTGTTGTCATCCTCTGCCTTTGCTGCTTTTCCTGCTTCTGCGAAGAGATCTTTCGTCGTATTTTACGCCGGTGTTGCACTTTACCTTACATTAATATTAAAGACCTGCGCTCGAAGAAAATTTTGTGAGTTTTGGGAGTCGATTCGTATTGACCTCATTGCCTTGTTCCTTGATATCTGCGTGCGGCATTTGGGACTTGCAACCCCTGTCTGACCTCTTTGAGATGTTTAGTAGTGCCCCAAAAGCATTTTCCAAAAAATGAAATGTTTTCATGAAGTATGCACAAAACATCTTTAGAAATAAATATTTATATGACATGCGTAAAAAATGTAAAAGCCTCGTCTAATTTGCCGAATATGACATGTATTTTGACCAAGCGAACATCATTTGGAATCCTTGTTATTGTCTTATCCTGCGGTCATGCTGTCTCAATTTCAAAGTGTGTCGCGTGGCGGAACTTAACCGTGATGAATTGCTCATATCATTTTGGAATAACCCAAACCCCTTTGTTGCTGTAGGCGAATGGGAAGATTCCTAACGGTGTGGCCAAAGCCGATTTAGGCGCTACGTATCCCCAGAGAGAATCGGTCATGGCGTAGTTCATTACAAGCGAAATTGGGTAAAATTCTAAAAGTGGGACCGGCCGATATGGCGCCTACGTATCACTTGAGGAATCGAGCCGTAGCGTAGTTGATTACAAGTAAAGGGCTTTTGATTTGCGTGGCGAGACCTATATGGGCTCTGTCGTATCCAGCAGGGAATGCGGCTTTTACAATATAAAGGGGATTACGGAAGACAAATACTCCTAGGCGTAATATCTCTTCACTGCGTCTGCGTTGATAGCCTTGGGCGTACCTGCCCGTCCATCTCGGCTAAGATTAGAGCCCTCCACTTAAAACTCGATGAACCGTAGGGCCGCGCGATTAGGCGAACTTTCCTTTAGCTTCACTTTGATTCGGAAATATGCGTTTAAAACCAATTGTCGGTTTGAATAACCTTGGCCTTACTCTCTTATTAAAAGCTTTAGCCATTACTGCTTTGATATAGCGCCCATGATTGCATTCAACCTTTTTCGCCAATCAGCATCAATTGCTCATGCGATCCTGTATCCACTCGGCCGCTCAACTTCGGCTTCTTGGATGATTCTCAGCGATGGTATTTCCACCTCTGCGGTAGCGGCGGCCATTCCATACACGAAAGATACGGCGTTGCCGGTAGAAGTTCGGATTGTGGTGCGATAACCCAAAAGCGCAAAGGCAAATTCTCGTGCCAATGTTTGTAGTTCTTGATCATCTTGCGCAATATCCTCTTGATGTTCTTGTTGGTAACCTCTGCTCCGTTAAATACGAGTCGATGCAGTGGAATTACGGTGAGTGATCTTGAAATTTCCACATATCTCACGCGTCAAATTCTGTTGAGATTGGTTAGTTATCGATTCTGATTGATTCGGGAACCCCAATCGGCAAATGATGTTGTTGCGACGAAGTCAACCGCCACCTTTTTAAATCGATGCGTGTGATGGCCACACCCGTTTAGTGAAATAGTCAATTGCTACGAGGATGAATGCATGCCCGTTTGAGCAGCGGGTTCGATGGGGCGATGACATCCGTGCCCCCTGCGAATGGCGAGAGAACTTGTCACATTAAGCTCACTTGGAGCACTCGAATCAAATCTCCGTGAATCGGCATTGCGAGCATTTACGCAAAGCGGATACTGATCTGTTTCCATCGTCGTCAAAAATAACACCTTTCATGAGAATCTTTTCGCCAAAGTGAAGCGGTTCATATGAGGTCCGCACGTCCTCCGTGTATCTCTTCTACTAGCTTGCACGCCTCTTGAGCATCGACACGTCTCAATAAGCCCGGATCTGAGTCGCCGGTACGATTTCCCGTTCGAAAAGAAATGATTTGCTAGTCTTGAAGTGTCTTCTTACGGATGTTGTTTATGCATACGGATATTCTCGCGCTTTGAGGTACCTTTTGATGTCATGGTACCATGGATTGCCGTCTGTTTCCTCGTCTATATGGGAGCGATAAGCGTTGCTCCGGCCGCTCAGCGTGATTGGATCGATGTAATTCTTGTCGGGATCTTTGGATCATGGAGGATAAGGTTGCCAATCATCGGTAATTACGGATCACGGGAACATGCCTAAATTCTATGTGGATGAACCTCTTACGTAATTCCTTCACGCAAAATAGGTAGGAAGTATCTTCGTATTCTTGGTTGCCCGTTCACTTTGTACGATGGATCGATGAAGTGCGAATCACTATGACCAGACTCTTGTATGTCATATCTACGGCCGTTCGAGCCCGATATGCAAGCCGTATTCGCCATATTGTTGGTGCATGGAAATCGAGCTTAGCGGAAATCGGATAATCTTGACTGTTTACGAAACCAAAAGCGCTCCAATCCGACTCGCTGAAATTTGCGCTCCATGAAAAACATCCTCGGCGGGTAAACCTCGAGATATCTTCTCCGACAAACAATACCTCTTCATCGGGAAAATAGGTTGAAGGGGCTCGTACTCATCGTCGGGGGTTCTCGGCAAGATGATCGGCTAATGCACGCGCACTACGGCTCTGCGTGGCGTGAAGCGATGTCAAACTTCGCTCAACATAATTTGCCATTTCGCTAGTTTTCCGGTGGGCATGGGCTTACGAAGGATATACTTAAGCGGATCCATCCTCGAAATAAGATAGGTAGTGTATCCGATAGATAGTGTGCGAACTTCGGGCGACCCGAGTTAATGCGCGACAAATGCGTTCGGAGTATAACGAGCCGTATCAAGTGAACTTCTTACTCAAATAGTATATGGCACATTCCTTTTTCCTGTTTCATCGTGTTGCCCAACGCGTCCGAAAGCATTTTCTAACACGGACAAATAGAGTAGCAAAGGTCTCGGTTACGGAGGCCTTAGGCGGCGGATTAAACAGTATTCTTTGATTACATCAAAAGCTTGTTGGCGTCATTTGTCCGTTTGGTATTGCATCCTTTTTCAATAATTTGAATATCGGCTCGCGTATCACGGTGGCGAGCTATGAACTGCTTGATGTAGTTGAGGCGACCAAGGAAACTCATCGCGTCCTTTTTGCTTTTGGAGGAGGTAATTCTTGGATGGCTTTTATTTTCGGGGTCTAGCTCGATCCTCTCTCCTGCTCACTATAAAACCCAGCTTCCTGCGGAACGCCAAACGCGCACTTTGCGAGATTGACTTCAAGTTATATTGTCTTAGTCGTTGGAAAAACTTCTTCAAGTTTGCCAAATGGTCATCGCTTTTCGCGATTTGATGATGGCGTCGTCCGCATAGACCTCGATTTCTTTATGAATCATGTCATGGAAGATGGTGGTCATGGCTCTCGTAGGTGGCGCTGCGTTCTTGAGACCGAGCGGCATAACTCGATAATAGTACACCACGCGGGGTAGTGAATCTTGTCTTTCTGCGTCCTCTTACGCCGTAAGGATCGATGATAGCGGAAAGCAATCGACGAACGACTGTAGTTCATGCTTCGCGCAATTATCGATGAGTATATGGATGTTTGGAAGAGGAAAGTCATCCTTGGGCCGGGCTCTGTTGAGGTCTGTAATCCACGCAGACTTCGGACCTTTCCATCTTTCTTCTTTGCGACGATATTTGCTAACCAAGTAGGATACTTTGCAACTCGAATTACCTTTGCCTCAAACTGTTTAGACACCTCTTCTTTGACCTTCAAACTCGTACGGTTTGATCTTTCTCGACTTTGTTTCACGGGGAAGTAAGATGGTTCAATAGGTAGCTTTGTGTGCGGCGATGTACGTACTCAAACGGCGTGTCCTCATATGACCAAGCAAACACATCGATTATCTTGTTTGAGCTCGATTAATTCTTCCTCTCTGGTGACGTTTAGGTGGCGGCGACTCTAGTCTCTTTCACGGTTCCTCATCGCCTAAGTTTATTAACTCTGTTTCTTCCAAATTTGGTTTAGGCCTATTCTCAAAGTTTTCGACTCTTGGCTAAGTTACATTGCGGACATTCCTCTTGTTCCTGGGTTATGCTCGTCATTTGAACTTTGTTCGTTGGTCTCATTACATGTCATATTAGCGTTATCAGCGAGTTTATTAATATGATGTTGAAAGAAAAATGCTTAAAGAATTTAATTTTAACACCAACAAAATCTTTTAAAAAGCTGCAAAAATGTCCTGGAATTTATGATGAAAGTAAAATTGCGAGATTAAAAAACATATTAAGAATCATAAATGCGTGTCTGTTTTTCTTTCTAGATAAAAAGGTCACACTGCTAGAACTAATCATAAATTCTACCAAGCTTCTCGGACGGTCGGGGTGGGTGCAAGTCGATTATTCAGTCAGTATCCATGCTCGCCTCCCAAATGGTGAGCTCCTCCTTGTGATCTCCTGCGATCATGCAACAATCCGCCTCATCATCACCTATGAGCAGTTACGGAACCTGCTGCAAGATCATCCGGGTCATCTTCTCTCGCGTCACGGATGGTGTAGGCTTTGACGAATAGTGACTCGAGGCGGAATGGGCGCAGCGAGGAATGTATCCTTCTTCCGGAGGTTCGTGGTCACCAAATCCTTCGAGTGGTGGTACCCCAAACCAAAAGTGTCTCTCTTCCCGAATAAGCGGATAGGCTCTGTGATCCCTTCACGACTCCAAGACCTCTGCAGGGCTCGTATCCATTTCTTAACATTTCTTGGCCACCATTTTGAGAACGTGGCGTGCGATGGCGGACCCTACTTGCTCTTTTGATCTCATTAATATGAAAACCGAACCATCCGATTGTTTCACGTCTTATGGCGAGGATTGCATGTCGGTGTTGATGCTCCCCTTTTTATCTCCAAATACTACCACTTCTGTGATTCCATATAAACTTTAAGCGATCACGAGGTGGGCGGATCGCACTGACCTCGTGGATCCACGCCTTCCTATCAGCGAGTTGTAACATGTAGCAATATCGATATTTGAAATTCCACAACGAGTCTCGCAGTCCGATCCGCAGTGTGAGGTCCATTACGCCTTCGACCCCTCTATGGGCTCCGTCGAAACCTTTGACTCTGATATGACTTTCACGAATTTTCTTACAGTCTGCCCCCAATTTCAACAGTGTCGTCATGGGACAAATGTTGTGGTGAGCCTCCATCAATCAGATTGTTGAAATAATCTTGTCTGCGACTTGGATGGTGATATTGATGCGAGGTTGTGTCAGCGCCTCGTGGGTAACTCATCATCGTGAAAGGTGATTCTGCGGGCCTCTAGTACTGTCAGACCAAAGGCGCCAAGTTCGTCATTGTACCTCCGAACGTATCGTCCTTCAACACCTCCATCAATGCAGTGTGAGGCAGAATGCATTAACAATGAAAGTAGAGAAATATGCGCTGAGGTTTTCTTTAACTGCTCTACGACGGAATACTCTTTAGTGGGCATCTTCCTCCAAAATTCCTCGACTTGACCACTCACGCTTCTTTGCGGTGCCTCCTGGCTGCCTCTATGGGTGTGTAATACCTCGCGACTCAGTTATACTGCGGTGACCATGACCGCTTCCCACTTTCTCCGCGATCCATCTTGATCGGTGGCCCCTTCCCGGGCGCCTGAATAACTGTGATTGAACCTTTATGTCTCGGCGGTGCCCTTTCCAACTCAAATACTGCTTTCTTTCGAGGATTGGTGGCAGGGGCGACGAAAGCAGAAGGTTCGACTCTTCCCTCACTTCGAACTGATCGGATGGTTCCCTCCAAGTTGTATTCCTCATCAAGGGCTATCAAGTGCACATTGGCGTTGCCGTGGTTTGGCAAGGGATTATCATGCACGTTTGGAGCAGGATCCTTCAGCTGAATTACTCCTTCTTTGATCAACTCTTGATTTTGTCACGAGGTGTAGCAACTTAGGTGTCATGCCACCTGGCTGTCAGTGATACGGCAACGCTTATTCTCATCATACCATCTTGGGATAGGGCTGGGAATCCTCCCTGGAATTGGTTGGATCAAACCTGCAGCTCGCAGTCTTTCGTATATCTGGGGTATGGGTTCAGCCAGTGGGGTGCGGGTTTTGGATGGTCTTCCTTCAAAATTTGTGTTTGGTCTGGGCGCATTGGATGCTCTATGTTGTTGGCGGGCTTGATGGGCGGGTTGACGCGGGGCTGGATAAATGGGTGCTTGGGAAGCGTTATATATAAGTGTGTGTAGTGGGGTGTGGGCGGTGTATAGTGCGGTGTAGAGTTTTGTTTCTTTGGTGTGGTAGTATGGGGTTTGATAGGGTGGGTTCTGGTATGTTATGAATGCTTCGGGTTTGCGTTCTTGTACAAACATGGAAGAAGCTCTTCTTCCTTGAAGTACCCCCGATCGTCCCTGACTGAATCGCCTTATTGGTTGCCTGTAATGCCGCCAGGTTCGTAATCCTGCCAGTTTTAATACCTTCTTCTACGAAGTCGCCCATTCTGACGACCTCTGCAAAACTTCGCCCGATGACGCTTATCATCCGCTCATAATAGGTTGCATCCTTCAAAGATTGTACAAATAGTGTGGTCATCTCACTCTCCACCATGGGTGGTTGTACCTTTGTCGCCTCAACGCCACCTCATGGCGTACTCGCGAAAGTCTCCGTAGATTTCTTTTCCAACCATTAGATAGAACACGCCCACACGGTTTACGTGTTGAATCGAACCGCTTCCACAAAGTCTTGGGCTAATGCATTCCAACTATGCCATTTACGCGGATCTGGCTAGTGTACCAATCTATTGCCTCGCGGTTAAGCTTGAATGAACAACTTCATGATGGCCATTGGTTCTTCCTACCCCGATTAACTTGTCGCAATATGATCTCAAGTGTGCGCGAGGATTTCCTTTCCATCAAATAAATCGAACTTCGCACCTTATATCCCATGGCGGTTCCACATGCGGATCGTGCAAAGATCTTCATAATCTAGTCGCCGTGACCTTTATCCGATCGCGTACCACGAACCGCTTCTTTCAGTGAATCTCTCGCGGCGTCATCGTCCATTTTGGCTCGGACTTCCTTTCCATTTCTCGTAATGATCCACTTGGTGAAGCGGGGACGGTAAGGTTGGGTTTCGTTGTGTAAGTTAGGTATGCGGGTGGTTTCTTTGAAATTTGGTAATGGGTATGGTGCGTGGGCATTGGTTGGCTTGGCGATTAGGGTGATTATGGTGAAGTGAGTAGGCGGAGGCGAGGTATGCGGGCGATGAAGGATCATTTGAAGGTGAGGTTGATGATTGGGTGGGCGAGGCGATTGGTGCATGGCGGCGGCCTTTGTGGGAGTTTTGGGAATCTGTGGTGGTGGAGGTCGATGCGGTGGTGCGAGATAGTGGCCCTTTGCTCGCATCGGGTATTCAAGCGATGGATAGGTTGGTCGATTCGTAGCCTTTCCATCTCGACTGCATATCGCCAATGCATTGCGGCGGTGAGCAATACATTCTTCCCGATGGTGATATTCCTCGCCAAGTTTACGTTTGTTGGCAGAACAATTCCCAAACCATTCGGCTCGGGCGCCACGAGGCGGTCATATCGTCATTTCTTGCCTTGGATGCGGTGAAGTGTGGATGCTCAGACATTGTTGAGTCAAATCTGAACCGACCTTTGGGGAAGATGATAAATCTTTCTAAAAAGATGCAACAAGCAAATTAGCATAAGAACATAATTTGCAAATATGTAGCGGATATATTGCACATGCACATTCAAGCGTTTCCTAATATGCAAGGGGACCTCTATTATGCGGAGGTAGGCCTAAGCGTCATACATGCAAAGTCATGTTAGATGTACCCAAGCCATTGTATCGAAATGCCTTTATTGGAAATAAAGTTAATTGAAATGACACTTTATAATAAAAACAATAAAAATCTCAAACTAAAAAACTATGTAAATCGATGTGATGGTGAAGCTTAGGTTTTCTTTGGTATAGCTCACTTTGTTCCAAGTATTGTACTGCATCGTACATTAGGGCCCACATGTCTGGGGTGATGACCCTCTCCTTGAGTTGATTGTCTTTCATTCTGTCCCTTGCAGCAATGTCCTCAACGCCTTGCTCATACGGACTATATTCCATGCGATCTAGAAACCATGCTTGATACTGGGAGACTTCGCTGTCCTTCCGATTTCCATTTGGTCAATATGATGCCATTCATAAAGGATCCGCTTGGCCGAGCGATGAATTCTGGTCCGAACGAATTTGGAGGCTCATGCGTCACTGAGAGGATTACTTGTGTATGGCCAACCGCCGAGATGCGCGTAGTGGAGCATATGGTTGTAGTCCCTTTAGACCTATAAGTCTGATATAATACAATCCCTTAGGTCTCAAGTAGACCCTTTTGACCATGTGAAGCAATGGATACTTCCATTGAACTTGACTGCTACTGCGGGATGCTAGGTACTTGTACCAATCCTCTGTGCCGACTGGTGACACATAACGCTTCGTTCTTTCATAAAAAGTGGAGATCTTGTTGTCCGCGCTGTGGCATACATCGGTCATGTTTGAACGCTGATAAAAATGTTCTATTGCCCACATCTGCAAAATGAGATTACTGCCTTCAAAGAAGCTCGATTCACCCCTTCTGCACCTATTCAACGCTCTAAATAGTTACGCGAGATCATGGGCGTCAGAGTGAGTTGTTTGCCACAGCGTCATCAAACAACGCTCTAACCACGAACATATGCACGCTTGATCCTTCCATGCTCGGCGGAAATAAAAGAATCCCTAGGAAAGCCATAGCAAATGCAATAGGGCGTCTAACTCTCCAATGGTGCGGTGCGAAAAATTCATTTTTAAACAATTTATATCCGTCTACGCAACCATATCTCTCGCAAGTAGTCTAGAGAAACCCGATTATTTTCAAAGCAACGCGATTCTGCGGTATTCTTCAAACCCGGATCTGGAGGAGCTTTTTCCCCGACCGGCGTGTGGAATAGCGGTTTCTGTCGTGATATGCCAAAGCGGTAAAGTAGTGACCTCTTCTAAAGTGGGGTCGTTTGAAATCCACGAATTTGAAGGTGACTCGTCCGGATCCCAAAATGGATCAATGCTCGACCAAATCTTGATCGGGAAGATGTCGATTAACGAGGTAAGGCATCCCAACCTTCTTCGATTGCCATTTGACTACCCAAGTCGAATTTTGACCACCATGTCCTCAATTTGCTCGGAACCCCATTCACCATTCTGATCTGAGAGATAGGTTCCATCTAAAAATAAAACAAGTAAAGATGAGTATACATTTTCCAATTTAGGCATTTCAACTTCGGGCTTGGTTTTGTTTATCATGACTATGCAACACATAATATGCTTTTGGGGCGCGGGGTTATAATAACCCGTCGGCCAATTTGGTGTCTTCTTAATTGTGGTGTCGATGCCAAGGACCGACCCACCTAAGGTAAATGCATGCGTGCTCTAAAATAAGGGTGGTATAGCTCTATCTTAAGTTTCTAAGATTTGGCTTTTCTAGACGCAAGGTTCCCGAGCGGACAACTCGAGTGAGAAGGCTACGCGGCTGATCAGACGAACCGATCTAACTCCGCGCAGGCGCCAACTCTCTTAAAATTTGGGTATCTGAAGAAATTTGCGGGTGCGCGAAGCACACCAGCGCGTGAGTGTGTGATTGTGTGAATTTTCCAGAGTGGAAGAAATATGAGCGGAATGCCAGTTTAAGGAAAGCAGTAAAGCAGGTAGCAATCAAAATAAATAAAACAAAATACAACACACAAAAATTAAATGCTAAAGTAATTGCCAAATAATTATCCTAGATCTGTTGTGGTTAAGAACCTAAAGTCCCCAGCAGAGTCGCCATTTCTGTCGCGCCCTTTTCCGGCCGCGGCATTATTTTCTGAATAGCGAGCCCTGCTAAAAACCGCAAATGTTGTTTAAAAATAAATAATAAAATGCTATTAATGTTCAAAAATGCTTAAAGGTATTAAAAATGCTAAAGGATGCTAAAATTGCAAAAGGGGATGCTAAAGTTTAAAAGAGGCTAAAATTTAAAATGCTAAAGGGTTGCTAGAATGCTAAGGGTTCGCGGAGTCGCCACCTAATTAATTGGGGTGAATTAGGACACCTAAATGTTTAACTAGTTTAAAGTAAAACATTAACTCCATTTTAATGGTCTGCTAAACTTAATGAGATTCTGGGTAAGGGTTCTTTATTATCCTAAAGGGAAGGGGTTAGGCACCCTAAAGGATCCGCTAACTTGCGGTTGTCCGTTCAAACCTAGGGTTAATTATTTATTGCTAAGAATGCATGTTTGAAAGATATTTAATAGAAAGTATTTTTTGGCAAAAAGATTGATAAGATTAGTGACGTAAAACACATATAGAGTTTAAAGCATGCCCTATATTATTTATGAAAAATGTGTCATGCAAAGTGGACTTATTGATTAAATGTATACATTTGCCTATCTTGATTAGTATACTACATGCTTAAAAGGGGCTTCCTTAGTATATATGTATAAATAAAATTTTAATATGGATTTTATAGCAAATGGTTTAGGGATGTTAAAAAATAATATCCTAGCTACATGATTAATTATGCAAGTTAGGATTATTAGGTGATTTAATATAGCTTAAGCTATGTATGGATAATCTAAAATATTTAATTCGAAGGGGAAACAAATTGCTAATTAACTACCTTCTAATCTATTGACTTAAGTTTTGGCATTCTAAGAATTCTACTAATAACGTAATGTTAGACAATTAATTACACAAATAAACGGGGCGGGATAGGAAATAAAGGACTCGACAGAGTAGGGGTGTTATTCGCCGGCGGGTTGGGATTCCCCAACACGAATGCGGGTGAATGCAAATCTTCAATTGATTGAAGGCATAATGAGTCTCGCTATGAGACTCCTCCTTTTGCTCCGATGCATTTCATGTAAAATAAGAGAGGATAAGGATTAGTATATGCTCAAAAATAATAAACAAACACTTGGCGTAAAATTTAACACATGTGATTTACACTTAGGCATATATTCCGCGATTAAACTGCTGGTATGGCCAAAGCAACTAGGCAGATAACAAGTCAATTACAATTTAGTCATTGTAAGATCGCAACCGACTCAGTTCTTGTTTTAAAATGAAATGGTGGGCACGAATTCAATCTCTGCTCACTATGGTGGGCCTCAAGGTGTACTCGGAATAGATACAGGCCTTATACAACCTCATGAACATAACGATATATATCAACATATGTGTCTGATATACAGGATAAACATATAAGCAGGACCAGGTCAATTGAACAAATACATATTAGAACTGGATCATAGTGTATACAAGAGTCCAGTTTCAAACTTTTAGATATCCTAAAATGGGCAGTCATGGCATGGTACCAAATTGCTAGATCCTCAATGTATACATCAATGTAGAACATCATATTTAATGATACCTTACATAATCTTCCAGCACATGTGAATGCAGATAGGGTGTGATTATACATGGTACTAGGTGATTTCAAATATTAGATTAGCCATTTTCTGGATAGGTGTAAACATATGCAAACTATGGTTTAACAGTTACTTTAGAACAGACTTCTGATCTCTATTACTAACAGGTTCCAGATATTTTAGCTCAAATTGTTGTATTAACATTATTTTAAGTACAAACAGGCTGCCCGTTGGATAGTATAGCTCCGGGCTAACATATTTGACCCTACATGATCATAATCAGTCTATCACAAAGCATTCAGACTAATCCTATTACAATTTATCTAGAAGGGAAAGCAAGTTCGAATCCTTAAATTAATCCAGATTTCCATTTTTTAACCAATGCCAATATCCATTGGCCTCAAGATCTAACGGGCATAACATTGATCAACTAACAAGTATGCAAGGGGGGAGAAAGGATACAGGAATGGATAAGCCTGATGCAACATCATTCAGGAATCCAGCAGGCAAGCACACACATCACAGTAGGCAATTTAGACATGGAGATCCCATTCAAGCAATGAATAAGAAACACTTAACAGTAGACAATAGATATTTCAAACAGAGCTAAGAGGTAGATTCTTCTATAACCAAACATGGAGCAGGCATGGACATTCTCCACAGGGGGGCAAACACAATAGCATAATACTCCCATAATCATTTATACACAACTGACCATTACGGCGATTCGTGGACATACTAACAGTCAAATCTTTTGATTAGGGAAGCATTTGAATAGGTTAACATGGCAAGCCTTCAATTATTGCAGAACAGAGTAGGGACAGATGTTAGATAAGTTTAACGATCAAGTGCGATGGCGACATTAAACCAAAGACTTTCGACCATAAAGAATGATTAGAAGCATTAGCATTATCCATAGAGCAAATTACTCAAACAGGTTATAAAGCGTAAATCATACAAGAAATCTGAAAGAGAACGGGTTTACCTTCTCCGGACAGCGACCCGGGGCAGCGTATCAAGTCGTCGGTCCAATCGACGGGTTTTGGGGTTTTGCGATGCGAATGAAGGGAAGGTTTAGTTGCTGATTTCTGATCGAAAAAGGTTTCGAGACCCCTGTTTCTTGTGACTCTAATTACTGTTGCTGTGTTTCTTAGATGCTGTCGAGGTGAATGAACGATGCCTTTGCATGTGTTTATATAGCCATGTTTTGGGTTCCCTATTAGGTAAGTAATAAAAGGCCGATTCTGTGTATTGATAATTCGTGCTGATTCGTGCTTGAATCGTGCGATTTGTTACTGATTTCGTGTCATTTTTAGGACGAGATTTGGGGTGTGTTTATGGTAAGAAATCACCAAGACGCGTGTGCGGTGAAGGGAAGGTGGGGTGCGGTATTTCCGGCGAGAATCGCGGGGGCTGGGGGCGTGGGTGCTGGCGGCGGTTGCTTTAGGTTTAGGGTTCTTCTTGTTTTGGTGTTGTCGATCAGATAAGAGGGAGAGCTGAGGGGAAAATAAAAGGGGTGAGTTGGGCGTGGGCTTGCGGGTTCATGTCGCGGTCGTGGGTTTTGGGCCAGGGCGTGGGGCGAATGGGCTGGTAGTTAGTAAAGGGTAGAGTTTAAGTGGGGCTGGGGTATTAGTTTTAATTAGGGGTTAATTAGTTTTAGGCTAGTTAGTTTAATTAGGTATTTAATTAGGTAGTGTTTAATTAATTAGTGCTAAATAAACTAATAAATTGTGATTAAATTATTTAGGCGCTTTAAAATTATCTAGGTGCTACATTAGTCTAATTATTTAGGTGCTAAATTAGTCTAATTATTTAGGTGCTAAATTAGTCTAATTTCGAGTTATAAAACTATTACGATAATAAATGCGGGCGTGTTGTTTAATTAATGCTTAATGCTTTAGAATGCGACGCTATTATTTAAAATTTTATTGTTATGCATTATTGCGAAGTTGAATTAAAATTAAAATGAGCTTTGAATTATTTAAATGCTAAATGCAAATATGATTTTTAAGAATTGTTTAAAGCTTTTATAAATGCGACGCTATTAAATGCATGTATTAGATAAAAATTGATTTTAAAGTTACCAATGGTTACTAATAAATGCGGCTATGCTACCTGACACGACGTTATCGCTAAATTATGCATTTATTAATTATTTAAGAATTACGACAAAGCTTAAAGTTAATAAGTGCGGGCGCGGGACTCTAAATGCTTAAAACTCTACGTAAGACGCGATGTCATTATTAAATTAATTATTTATGCCTGTATTTAATGTTTTATTCGCTGCAAAAAATCCTAAAAATTATTTTACAAAATTAGTGTAATTTTATAGTTAATGGCTGGACGGGAGGGTCAAAATTGGGTGTCAACAAAAGCTCTCTTGACTTATTCTCGTTGTCAATCTGGATGACGAATGCACGAAGTTCCCCTCTATTTATAGTGTGAAACTTCCCTTGAAATCCTCGCTGCTTGTTGCGGAGGTTGAGCAGAATGTGACAGCAGCATTAACCGATTCATTCTCCTGAAAATTCTCAACTTCTTCCTGAAAGTCCTCTAGTTTTGGACTGAGTCTTCTTTTACTTTTTCAACACGCTTTGACTGAGTTTTCCACCACATTTTAAACACAGCAGACTTGTGAGCTTGCCTGAGTCATTTTTTACTCGCAGAACTTTTTCATAGCGAAGTAGAAAGAATAAAAGCAGATTACATAAATGTTGGCTGAAATGTTGTCACAACATCGCAGACAATATTCTTATCTGCACAAGAGATGTTGTCCTGAGTATTTTCAGATTACAAAACTCTTTAATGCTCCAACTGAATTATAATAGTGACATGCACAAAGAAATGTAAGCTTAGAAACTAGTGGATTCTGAATCCATACAATTCATTTTATGCATATATTTTTGTCTACTTGTATGTTTATTGATACAATTTAAGATGCGTGCGCAACCAATGTACTTAAGACTAAATAAATAAGGAGTAATTCATATTTTAACTTTAACTATAGTAAACTAATTATAGTCTACTGAGCTAGGTCTCCAACCCCCAAAAAATGAATAAAGAAGAAAAGACAAAAACAATTACTAGCAGTCAAAAGCAAACGTGGAAGCAGTAGAAAAAACTTGGAAGTGCTAAACTTGGTTATATATAAACGTATAACCAACTCTGTATTTGTTTGTAGTGTTCTTTCCCCTTTGTCTTAACTCTCCATCACTCTGTGGGGGAGAGCATACTGCACAGATTATATTTGTGTCAGTCACAACAATTTTTTTTTATATTAAGTCATACTATTTCCGATGATAATAGTATCGGTCCTGGACATATAATAAATGACTCTCCAAAGAAAATCGTGAGCTCTTTCCTGTTTCACGGTTTTACTATAAACTAGCCACACACTCCATTAACTGTTAATTTCATATCGGCAAAATACTGAATCATTTCAATTCAGAGAAGTAAAAATAATTTTGATTGTTATTTCTCTACGACTTTTTCCCGCATCAGTAATGGAATTCAGTAAGATATCGCTGGAAATCTTCTCTAAGTTGGAGCAAAAATGGCTGTATCACTACGAAGGAAAGAAAACACGTGTTCTCAGCATTGACGGAGGTGGAACTACCGGCATTGTTTCCGGTGCGGCATTAATCCATCTCGAAAACCAGATCTGTGCGAAAACCGGTGATCCTCACGTTAGAATATCCGATTTCTTCGACATTATTGTCGGTACTGGAATAGGTGCTATCTACGCGGCAATGCTTGTTGTTGACGGAGGTGACGGACATCCGTTATTCACAGCGAAAGATGCCGTGAAGTTCGTAACGGAAAATCAGTCACGTCTGTTTAAGTTGACGAACGTCGGTTTACTCCGTCGTAAAAAGAGGTATTCAGGGAAGAGTATGGATAAGGTGTTGAAAGAAGCGTTTAGAAGAGAAGACGGTAAAGTGTTGACGTTAAGGGACACGTGTAAGCCTCTACTTGTTCCGTGTTTTGATCTCAACAGTTGTGCGCCTTTTGTATTCTCTAGAGCTGATGCTATTGAGTCGTTAAGTTACGATTTTGATCTCTGGAAAGTATGTCGTGCCACGTCAGCTAATCCGTCAATGTTTAAGCCGTTTAATCTTAAGTCTGTTGACGGAAAAACGTCGTGCCTTGCTGTTGACGGGGGTCTTGTTATGAATAACCCTGCTGCTGCTGCCGTTACTCATGTTTTGCACAACAAAAGAGATTTTCCTTCTGTTACTAGCGTTGATGATCTATTGGTTTTATCTCTAGGTAACGGTCCGTTAAGTTCACCCACAAACTTGAAATTAAGGAACGATGGCTACTGCTCTCCATCTTCCGTCGTTGGAATTGTCTTGGACGGCGTTTCTGAAACCGTCGATCAAATGCTCGGCAACGCTTTCTGCTGGAACCCCAATGACTACGTTAGAGTTCAGGTAAATGAAGAACATAAATTTATCATAATATTCATATTAATTTGTAAAGTGATTTAAAATGATTAATTAATATTATGGGTAAAAAAAATTGTCTTCTCTTATATATACTAAAAATAACAAGTAAAAATAAATGAATTATTATCATTTATACATTAAACTATACTTAGTAATAGTTTAGCTAAGAATAAAGAACATATAACCTGTTTGGATGGAACTTATGGGTTATAAGCATAAGTCTTGATTTAGAAATCCTCCTGACTATTTAACTTATTTTTGCTATTAAGTGCTTGAAAGTATTTTTTTTATCTTTAAACACTATAAAAATATGATTAAGTCAATTCAAAAAATTATTTCAGCTTAAAAACACCTAAAATAAGGGAATTCAAACATGGTTCAACAAATAATTGAGTAGTAAAATCATAGTAATGTATATTTTTTACCATTAACTTTTAAATTAATTGAGACTAATTTAATCCTCTCAAACTACTTAACTATTCAAAATGTGAAATGTACTGCAAATTATAATTTTTACGACATCACAAAATGAGGAAACTTGTATAGTCGAAATTGTCGGTCCAAATTCACTCAATTGCAATATACTCTAAAATATTTTTGGTGAAAATATCAGATTTTCTTTCTTTTAGTTAAGAAATATGAGATTGAAAAGCAAGACGTGTGTCAGCATTGTTAACGGGACTTGTGTTTATCCACAGGCAACCGGCTATGCAAGTGGAGGAGTGGGACCGGGAAATGCGGAGGCGTTGGAAGAAAGAGGAATTGAGTCATTGCCATTTGGCGGTAAGCGGTTACTAACGGAGACTAACGGACAGAGAATCGGCGGTTTGGTGCAACGCCTTGTTGCTACTGGAAGAACTAGTGTGCCGCCAAGTCCATGCAAGGAAACTGCCGTTAGTCCTCTTAGAAACGGACGTTAAGTCGGTTCTCCTTTTCTTTTTTACTTCCTGTCCATTTTGTGATACTTTTTTGTCAGTTTACGCCTTTAACTGTCTTAAATTTGGAGTTAAATACTAGGCTGTTTAATAGTTGTACTAGTACTACTACTTGTAGTACCATATATGTTTAGATCTAGTAATGTTTTGAAATCAAATGACTTCGTTTTAAAAATTGGCAGTTTCTTTCGGCTGTTTGATTGCCTGAAATCTAGCTAATAGAGTAAGGACAAAGCTGAAGTAGTTATTTATTAATGCCATTAAAGGTAGGGTAAGTAGGTGTTTATAGCATTTAAAGCACCCAAATCTTATATGACCACTTACAGTTGTTGAATTTTATTGAGGAGTGTCACGATGCTTCATTAATTTACTTTAATTGTATTGTAAAATTCCTAGTGATTTTGACTTTAAACATAATTACACACTTTGGGAAAATAAAAATTGTTGGTATGGATACAATGCTTCAGGCCGGTGCACAGCTAAGCATACGATTTCGAATTAATTAGTATGATCATACGCATGTTCTTTATTCACTCTATTCAGGAGTGTTGGCAAGATATGATACAGTTGAATTTTGCAGTTAGTAGGACTTCTAATTCGATCCACTATCAACGCTTGAGATCTTCCAGAAAATTTTCATCTAATATTGTGTCAAAATTAGAGAAGGATGGGCACCGCTCAAGTCTAAATGTTACTCCTCCGCGTCATTTCAGGTGTCTTAGTATGTGTTTGATCAAGCTTTTATAAGTGTTTCTCAAGTTTAGAAACATTTTTTGGGGCCAAACATATACTTATGAAGAAATAGAAACACTTTCTTAAAAAACCAAAACATTTTTTGGGTATGTTTGGATATATTTAAGTCATTGACTATCATATCGTCGTTACATTTCTTATGTACAATATAATATATATTTTTATTAAATGTTGCATTAAATAATTTTTTTTTTAAAATTATTAAACTATAAAGATATACTAATTTTTAGAAATATATAATAGAAAAGAATATTTTAAATAATTTTAAATCTATTAAAAATAATATTTTAGTTTCTTTGCATAAATGTGAGCCAAACAGGAAAGTGTTTCTGTTTCTCAAAAGTACTTTCTATAATTATAGGTCAAACACCCTAACATATTCTTTAGAAACAGTTCCTGCAATCTACTTCTAAAAAACAGAAATACTTTTAAAAAAGTTTGGCCAAACAGACCCTTAGTTTATTATAACATGTACTTTAAAAAGTACTATTTATAAAAAAAATTGTGATCTTAATTAAATTTTCTATAATATACTAAAATATTTTTTTGAGTGTTATTACTTTAAACATTAAGTAATGCACAGCACAACCAGGACAAGGAGTATAGTAAGTAGCCGATACTTCAAAGTGAAAATTGGAAAATAACTGATAAAATAGTTAAAGTACCGACAACTTGACTCAATACACTGCGTTATGAATTATCAAAAAATTGAAGGAGATGCAGATAGGGAGTAACGCACGTAGGACAAGGAGTATGGCTGGAGTAATATTGTTAAACTGACCGTTTACAGTAATGCTGTAAATTGTAATAGCAGCAGCCGGTAGGTGGGTTTATAGTAATAAGGAGATAATATTACTGCCGTGAAACAGATACAAGCAGAATTACAGAAGCAATAAATTCTAATGTACGAATAAAGAAAAAACCATAAATTTTATCATGCCAAACGGTCCGTAGTACTTGTTCTTCAATAAAAGGATTTGGAAAAATTGAATCATAACATTCGTAGCTGTGTCTTCATTCCTTTCTTCTTTTCTTGTACCTTTTCTTGAATATGGAATTCACCGATTGGCAGTAATATTTTCTAGGTTAACGGTGAATCACAGTGGGAACTATATCATGTGCCCTCCCTTATATTTTATTTAAGGTAGTTTGACTCAACACAGTGGGAAAATGGTCAAATATATCCTAAAACTTTAGTAAAAGGATCATATATACCTTTTGTCAAAATATGGAGTCATATATACCATCCGTTAGTCAAAACTTATCAAATATACCCTATATTAACGGATTGTACACATTAATAGAATATTTAAAATTTGAAACCTCAGTGTAATACTTATTTTGCGGTAAAAATTTTAAAATTTATAATTTTAAACATATTAGAATAACATTTGTGTGAAATAATATCAAACAAAATAAAATAAAGGAAATAACTTTTTGTACTTGAGTTCACGCATATTCATCGCATTAAACTCAACTTATATATGATACTAATTTATAAACTGTTAGATATGTATCCATAAATCATAATATTATATTACCCGTTATTAGAGAGTAGTAAATATAGTGATACTCTTCCTTTTTCTTTTAATAATTTTTATTATGCTCCGGAGATGGAGGAGAAATGAGAAGATGATTATAAAGTGTGAAATCGAGTTCTTAAAAAAATGAAAAATTGGAAAAGGATTATAAAATGCAAAATCAAACTCTAGTCAATAGGTGAAAACTCGTACAATCAAACAATTGAATTATTAAGATTCCTCCAGCGCTACTCTACCTAAAATTTTACATTTACCTTCGGGTGTGAGTTAAAGACCCAGGCAATCTAAGAGCAACTTCTTTACCTTTTACCTTTCTAGAAAAAAAATCTTGATGCATAGAGAAGTAGGATATCTGTGGGTCTTTTATGTTCGCTTATTGTTTTGGTGCGTCTTCTGATTGAACCACCAATTGGCCCATATGATATGGGTAACAAAATCCAAAAGAGATTTCAGTAGCTACATACCAAAAGTACCGTCTCCATTATGTTAGAAATGTAAAGTTTTATACCCTTTTTCAATGAAATTCGCCACAAGACATGAGTAGGATTTGCATGAAAAAGGAAATGGAATCATATCTTAAAGAAATCTGTATAACAATTTGTACTTTAATTTACGAAGTTCCTCTAGAAAAAACAATTCTACAGTACTATCACAATGTCACGGATACTTCTCTATTTTTAATTATATATTTTGAATTTATTGATAAAGATTAATCTAAATTCGCATTACATAAGAGTCGTTGAAGGAAAATACATCTATGCTTCTTCATTTAATAAGCTTTACTTGACGTTTATTCGTCGTGTCTTAATATAAGCATCGGACATTGAATAAAGAATCAATAAAAAAATGAAGCCCTTAAAAGTTGCATGAGCAGCTTCATGACCTTTTGGTCACTTCTGATTACGAGTAGATAAATTTTAATCGTCACCCACCACATCCCTCAGTGGTACCAATACCACGGATACCTTGCTTCTTCGTTAGGTGGTTTTGGTTAGTGTTGATATTAGATAGGATATTGTGATAATATTTGTGAAAGCATTTGATAACATTTTCAGGATGTTGCGATAACATTTCTGCCAACATCTCTATAATTATTTTGCCTATTCTTCCGGCTTAAGCAGATGAAGTTACTGCGAGTAAAAAATGACCTAGGCAAGCTTACTAGATTGCTGTGTTTAAAACGTGGTGAAAGACGAAGTCAAAGCGTGAAGCGAAAGCAGCGAATGACCAAGTCCAGATCGATGAGGATTTCCAGGAGGAAGACTCGGTTCAAGCTGTTGTCATCTTTTGCTCAACCTCTGCAACCATCAGTGAGGATTTCAAGAGAAGCTCAACACTATAAATAGAGGAGAACTTCACAAGTATCGATATCCAAATTATTCAGAATTAGAGAAGAAGATTCCAAGAGAGCTCTCGGATTTTACCTTAGAAAACTGGATCAACATTTTAGCCTAAAGTTGTTTTAACAACATCTTGTCCCACATTGCAATCGTTATCTCTATTCTAGATTAAGCTTATTGTTCAAGTGATTGTAATGAAGATGTTGTCTTTTATCTTTTAGATATTTTGTAACTTTAGGTGAAGTCATCTGCGACTTCATTTTTTTGTAATTTCTTTTTCGTTTGTAACGCTCAATCTGTAAAAAGAAATTCTTTGTAATTGTATATAATTTATACAATTCTTTTGTTCCCTGACCATCAAGGGATATATTTATATATACCCTTGAAAATATAAACATTGTGTCTCTTTACTTTTTCCGCTGCACATACTCTACAAGGTTTATTCTGTTTTATTACAATGTTGCCTCAGATGTTGACTCAATATTGAAGGCAACATCCAGTGACTGTTTTTTGTTGTTCGTAGTTTTGCGATTTTAATCTTACGTTTTACGAATCGTAGCCCACGGGACCTAAAAAGTGGTAGCAAAGCCTTCACTTGATACAATAAGTGTTTGATTCTGAATATTACGGCTATGGACTCAGCTTTAAAAAACGTTGGTAGACTTCCAATACTTGACGGATATAACTACGCCATCGGAAAATTCGATCGCGTCGCACATCAAATCCATTGATGTTCGAGCCTGGAGATCTGTATCCGAAGGCTATGTAATCCCCAAGTACCCAGCAGACGAGGATGGTGATGTTCTCACTAAACCCGAGTCTAAATGGACCCAGGAAGAAATCAACTCGGCAAGCTTTAACGAAAATGTTCTATATGCGATATTTGGATGAGTGGATCTCTATATGTTCAAGTTTATCCAGAATTGTACAACGGTCAAGGATGCCCGGGAAACCTTACAAACCCATTGTGAGGGAACCTCATGTGTTCGACGTACAAAGATTCTCTCACGACCCGACGGGCCGCGACTTGGTGCCCTAATTAGACACTCGTATACGAACCTATTAAATATAATCAGACTGATACCAAGTACAATGTAAAAATCTTAGAAAATTAAGCTGCTAACTCATAACGCTATATCTCAAAACGAACCTGTCTCCTGAGGAGTTTCAATCATAACAAAATAGGCAGGCCGACAAGGTTGCCACTATACACGAAAATATCGCAAAACGAACCACAACCCACACGTGTCTACCACACATGTCTACAGACCTCTAAGAGTATAATAATGAAATATGATGGGACAGGGCCCCGTCGTACCCCTGAATATGCATAAGTCTATATCAAAAAGATCTGTACCCAAAATAACTAGGCTCTGAAACAATGAAGCTCTCCAAATAGCTGAGCAGAAATCCTAAGCTGGAGGATCAGCCCCCCGGAGAAAGGGGGTCAGTACGAAAAAATATACTGAGTATATGAAACATGAAGTACTGTAAAAGAGATCATAACTGGCCAAAAGATGTCATGAAACAAGTATAAAAATCAGTATACCAATGTACATGTGCCTTATAAAATGAGAGTCATGTATGTCCATATAATGTACCGTACCCGGACCAACGTGAGACTCGGTGAATGAAGTCATATACATATACATACCGTACTCGGCCTTCTAGTGAGGATCTCGATAAAATCATATAATGTGCACATACCGTACCCGACCCATCATGGGACTCAGTAAAATCATATATGTGGATGCATGTCCACATAAATCGTACCCGTCCCATTCTGGGACTCGGTAAAATCATCATATATATACATACCCGGCCCGGGAATCGGTGAATTAGTATAATTACATCAAGCACGAATAGAATATCATGAGTAACTTTATACAATTTAAATCATCTTTTGGCCTTCAGATCTTTTAAGATCTGGATAACTCTGGCCCACTCCAGTCGGCCGTAGGCTTCGTATGACTGAGTGTCCACTACTATCCTATCAAAAGATGGATCTTCTGTCGGAAACGGTGACAGGTTTATCTCTAGTCTTCTAGTCCTTATCCTTAGTCCTCTTCCCTTGCTTAGGATTGTCCATAAATCCAGTTTATTATAATGTAAGTCTATTCTTTTTAAGGTGTTATTTATAACAGTCCAATCATAAACGGGAAGGTAAGTGAGATTAAACTTTCGTTTTTAAAGTGTAGAGGATATAAGTCTTAACAAAACACTTCATATTCCTAGCCTTGCTTTATTCACTTTTATTCAGAAATTATCTTTTAATCTCAATTTTGACAAGTAAGACTAATTAACATATACCTTTGGAATATGGCTCACGTCAGTCACGTGTCTAAATCCTCCTTACCATAAGATGGAGGCTTTCAATTATAAGATGGAACATCATCTTTAGCCTTCTCCTCATATCCCAGTTGACATCCTCAACCTCTCGTGTACACTTGTTTCCACCACTCTCGGGAGCAATGAGAGTAATGAGAGCAACTCTTCCTTTTTTCTTAGTCTTGTCATCATGACTATCAGTAGTATCTTCAAGTTCAGGATCAGCAATATAGATCTCCTCTTTGACGGAAACAGATCAGTAACTATCGCCAAAGAGAGATCCAAAATTAGAACCAGATCTGTTGGCATACATCTTTCTAGCACTAGTACAATATTGTCTTAAGATTGTGAGTTGCACAATGGATGTACGGGAATAGTATACAACTACTACTAGTGCTTTGAAAGGATAAACTGAAATGATTACAGTACAACAGGCTTGAAGTCTAACAATAGTTGTGACAACCACAAGAAGTTTGATGATTTTGATGGCCTTCGTTCTTTTGAATGCGTCTTTGTGTCTTGGATCTTGAGATATTCGTTGGAACTGCAGCAAGCCCCTTTGATATTTATAACATGAAACTAAAAGACACTAAATCTGGTAACGTTACAAGGGCGCTGCTGAGTCGAGTGATATTCACTGTCCTTAAGACATTATTGTCCCGTATATATTCTTTTACGATATGAGCAACTGTCTCCCAAGCTAAAACATCAACTAAACAAATGAACAAAGGAAACTCAAGTGTTTCTCAAGAAGAACCTTTGAGTGTGTGAAAGATATGCTAGAGAGGAAGAAAATCTGAACTATACCAGTATGAAGTGTGTTCTTCAAATGAGTCAAAGGCTTCAATCTATAGTGTGATGAAGTTGTCTTCTCATCTAGCCAAGTAATGACCTTCAATGCCATGTAATGACACTTAATATGGGATTACAAATCAGTCAAATAATGACTGAATTCAAGTGCAAAGTAATGGAGGATAAATGCTTCAAAACCAGGCCAAGAGTCAGGACTTTTCATCTCCCGTCGTGCTCACTGAATCTAGGGCTGTTATCGGTCCGGATACATCCGATAATTACCCGAGAACCGGACCTATAAACTCGAACCGAAACCTTATCGGTCCGGATACGAGTACCAGAAAAATACCCGGACCGATAAGGAGTCGGTCCAAGAATCGATAATATACTCAGATATTACGACTTCAACCAAATTTCTCCACAAATTTCAATTATATTTAATTGCAATATTCTCTAATGTTTGACTATTTTACATGTTTTAAAAATATATGTGATGTAGACTTTATGTTTTAATTTGAAGCATTTACATAAAATATAGGTAGGGAGAGAAGAAAGTAAAGTAGTTGTAAATTGATGAAACTCTAAATTAAGGTTTGGCACCTCGATGTCGGCTCTTCGCCGCCTGGGGTCATAACTCTGCGCTCGAACGCCCGTTCACCTAATTTTTTTTTGATTTTGCGTATTTTTTCAAGACGAGGCCGGACAAATGGCGCAGCCGATTTCTAAAAAAATGTCCGTCTTGCCGATCAATTTCACTTTTCCCCCAAATCGGTTACTAATTTTCCCTTTTCTTCGCTAAATATATCGCGATATACAATATATTTCAACGTCCAAATTTCGTGGTAATGTGTCAGAGAATGTAAATTTCAGTATTGGAAATTTAATTTAATTTAAAAAAAAACGGGCCCCGGACCCGACCTGGAAAAATCTTACCTGTCCGGAATGAGAACCGGACCGATAAGTATTTGGTCCGGTCCCGGATCTCGACTCAGGACTGAAATCTTATCGGTCCGGTTCTCGGTCCGGATCGATAACCTTATCGATGCAGTTCTCGGCCCGATGGTAACCATCGATTGGTCGGGTATGTCGATACTGGACGACCGACATACTTAATCGACCCGGCGTTGCGACTTCTTCCGGAGGCGCCGCGACGCTGATGATGCGAGCTATCGAATGGAGCGCGCCTAAACTCCAGTAGCTTCCAGGGATTTTTCACGTCACAGGTGCCGCGACCCTTGGGAGGAGGCGCCGCGGCCCTTCACGGCTCCGCGGCGATTTCCGACTCGTTTCATCTTTTACACATTATACACTTCTTCCTTCATTTACCAACGTGAAACCATCGTCATTTGGCCAATAATCGTCTATCATTTCATGTCCCAAACATTTTGTATACGTACCAATATCTCTTTCACTAAGGAAATTTACGATCCTTGGTACAACGTGTGCACGTGTGTGACAAGCATGTTTCCGACGTGCGGGACCCTAATTGTTCGAGTCATAAATAATAGGATTAACTTTATTTTACGTTAATAAATTTTCAATATATTCATGAATTGATTTATCTCTTTTTTCCTTCGACTAAAGTTATAAAAAAGAATGTCTAAATTAAATAATGTGCGGCGCGAAGTGCGGATATATTCACTAGTCTTTTAAATAAGATTGATTGCACACAATTAAACAATATATCAGATTAGCTAGTTGTCATGAATTCAAATCTCTTCATTACATCCGAATCCCTTGGCCTAGTGCAGAAACAGATCCTTATTGGGGTGTGGAAGAAATTGATCACAAGTTCAAACCCCGGTAACGCCCGACCGCCGCTTCGTGAGCTCACACCTAAATTGTCAAGTGGTTTAAGCGGTGACGTGGTTTGCGCTATTGCGTCATACAGGGTTTACGCAGACTTTCGAAAGAACAATGGCCAAGTGCCTTCATCAACAAAAAAAAAAATCTCTTCATTACAACTTTTTTTTTTTTAAAATGATACTATTTTACACATTTTAGCCGATTAAAAAAAGTCAAGTTGCACACGAGAGTAAGTGTTGCGAATCTAAGTATAAATCTATTTTAAATTTTTAGACGAGACTATTTACACGATTAAATATCTCCATGTTTTATTTTACTTTGTGGGAAGAATCAGGAAGAAAATGAACTCCTGGCTGTTATGGAGATGTCACTAGATAATAAAAGAATTGCTCTAGTAAATAATCAGTGTAGTAATCTAGTATGGACCACTTGACGTGAGGGCTCAATTCTAGCTCTAGTTCCATCAACCAAGCTACTAATTATTTGGACCTTTATTTATTAGTCACCAAAAGCAGGCATAACTTGGCTTTTAATTTCGTATTAATTAACCTCTAGATTACACAGTATAGGCCATAGGGGACCCTAAACGAATTACTATTGATGAACTTAAAAGCATTATTTTCCCTATAGTATGGAATAATCAAAAGTCAATCAAACTAATCCCTCTTTGGGGAACAATATTTACAAGACTTCAAACTCGTAGTTTACACTTTACATGTTCCTAAAATCAGTGTTTTAAAAGACGGGAGTAAGGTGGGGCGTTTTACATATGTCTCGGTGATGTGTAAGTCCCGAGGCATGAGAACGTCACTTACAACTTGTAATTATATGTAAGATAATTTTACAAGGGAAAATGTCTAAAATACACCCCAACATTTATCCAGATTTATTGTAACACACCTAATTTTTACGGTGGTCCTATTACCTCTTGAATATATTTTTAAAGCATTTTCTTTCGCATTTATATGGAAAAGTCGAACCACAATCCATGTAGGAAGGAGAATTTATGTTTACAAAATGTACAAATCCCTGTAGGAAGGAGAACTGCCTCTCCTTCAATTCTTTGTTCTCTGTTATTAAATTATGAGGCCTAAACTCATGGTTAGTATGACTCTTATGAGAACTTAAGATTGAGCACTCTAGAAGAACTGAATTAGCTCAAAGTCTTTATAAATCAACTAGTCATCAATATTATTTATTTTTCTTTTAGCAGAGATACGAACCTACTGACTCAAGATCACATAAACAACTAAGACCAAAAGGAGAAAGAGAATTGTTAATATGCGTGGTTAGTTGTTTTGGTACAGTATATTGAAGTGTTAGACACTGACAGTAGCAAGAAAAAACTGAAAGATTGAATCTTTTTTAGGAACCTTGAATTTAATTAACATAAGATTAGTATTAAGTAAGAGTTAAATTTGAAATTTCACTATATAACTAAGTGTTGAACTTATTACTTAATGTAGTGTTTAACATTTTTTTTTTGTTATTTGTGTAGATGGAATCTCGTAGTTGGATGTATGATAGAAATCATATTGGTCGAAGGGGGGATGATGGCCGAATTTGTAGACGGTGTCAAGGCTTTTGTTGACTATGCAATGACACTTGGAACGTTTTCTAATTGTTGGGTTGGTTAGGTGTCCTTGTGAGAAATGTCACTGTAGGAATTACGAAGAACCAGAGATTGTTAGGTTGCATCTCTATAGAGATGGGTTTCAAGAAGGCTATACCGTGTGGACTAATCACGGAGAAACAGATACTAGTTTTGATAGATTTCAAAATTTTGTTGTTGGTGAAACTAGTAGGGCGGCGGAACCTAATATCCAAAATTCTAAAATACATGACATGGTGCAGGATGCTTATGGGATGCATTCCGATTTTGAATCCGGTAATCATGTTGAAGAAGCTCCTAATGAAGATGCTAGACGTTTTTTTGAACAATTAAAAAATGCTAGTCAGCCTTTACATGACAGGAGTCCACACTCTCAATTGTCTATTGCTGTTAGATTATCAAGTATCAAAGCAGATTGGAATGTTCCTCAAGGGGCGATGGACTCTGTGATTGACATTATGCATGAATTAGTTGACCCAAATTTAGAGATACCTGATAATAGGCAAAAAGATTGGTGTCTAAGTTGGGATTCTCGTCTATGAGAATTAATTGATGTAAAAATAGTTGCATGTTATACTATAAGGATGATGTCGATCTAGAATCATGTAAGTTTTGTGGAAGAGATCGTTTTAAGCGGGCTTGTAGCGGGAGTAAGGTTATTGTTAAGGCGATGCATTATTTACCTCTAATACCAAGGTTAAAGAGGTTGTACGTATCAAATAGATTTGCTCCTCATATGAGATGACACAGTGAAAATAGAAGACTGTCTGGTGTTAGTGTCATCTATCAGATGGAGAGGCTTGAAAGCATTTTGATAGAATCTATCGAGACATCGCAACCGAACCACAAAATATTAGGTTGGATTTATGTTCAGATGGATTCACTCCACATTCTGTTTCTGCTACACCATATTGTTATTGGCATGTGTTCTTAACACCGTATAATCTTTCACCTAAGTTGTGTATGACTAGTCTTTATATATTCCTTAATTGTGTTATTCCTTTCCCGCATAATCTTAAAATTTTGATTGATGTATACATGCAACCTTTGATTGATGAGTTAAAACAATTGTGGTTAGAAGGGGTCGAGATATTTGATGTTTCGCTTAAGCAGAATTTTAATTTGAGGGACATGCTAATATGGACTATTAATGATTTTCCTGCTTACGGGAGCATGTCCTTATTGTATGGAGAATACAAAATCGTTCACTTTGAAATATGGCCGAAAGAATTCTTGGTTTGATTGTCACCGTCAGTTTTGCAAATGGATCATGACTCTAGGAGAATGAAAAATGCATTCAAGAAGAAAATAATTGAAAAAGACTATCAATCTCCAAGACTGTCGGGTGAGGATATTTGGGAGAGGGTTCAGAACTTTACGAAGGCTACTGAAGAACAACCTTACAAGTTCGATGGTTATGAGGTTGTTCATAATTGGACTAAGCAGAGCATATTTTGGGAGTTACCATATTGGAAGGATAATCTTCTCCGGCGTAATTTCGATGTCATGCACATTGAAAAAATTATTTGAATAACTTGTTCTACATAGTGATGGATGTCAAGGACAAGACAAAAGATAATCCAAATGCGAGAATGAAGTTAAACGAATATTATAAATGTGATGAGTTGTCGTTGCAAGAAAAATATAATGGGGTCTTTAAGCCTAAGGCTAGTTATTCATTCACAATGGAGCAGAAGCGAAAGAATTTTGAGTGGGTTCAAAGCTTGAAGATGCCAGATGAGTATGCATCAAATTTAGGGAAATGTGTCGATATGGAGCATGGAAAGTTACATGGGATGAAGAATCATGATTGTCACATTTTCATGGAGACTTTACTCCTCATTGCATTTAATGGCTTGCCTACTCGAATCTGGAAACCTATGACTGAAATTAGTTTGTTCTTCAAGGACTTGTGTTCGAGCACCTTGAGGAAGACAACTCGATTCGGATGCATCAGAATACTAATGTAATCACAAATAAGCTTGAGAAGATTCTTCCACCGGGGTTCTTTGATGTGATGGAACATCTTCCAATTCACCTTGTAGAAGAAGCCCTACTCGGAGACCCAATTTAATATAGATGGATGTATCTCATGGAGAGTATTGAGATATAAATCCTATTTATTCATATGTGCTAAGTCATTTTATTAAATTCATGTGAAACATAATATTATGCAGGACTATTGGCAAGTCTAAATGAGGGATCCTGCAGAGACATAGAATGGAAGGAGCAATTGTCCAAGCCTATATTGCAATTGAAACGTCCCATTTTTGTTCTTACTACTTTGAAGATGATGTGTCGTTCATGTGGAACAATCCCAATCGACACTACGACGGAGGTGAGAATGATGTTTCAATCAACCATGTTAAGAGTCTCATATCGGTAATGGAATGGAAACATGGACTCCTTATATGGACTTGGACAATGCTCACCCTAAAACTTAGCTTTTGGGGTTGAGTTAGGCCCAAGATCCATTCTTTACATGGCATCAGAGTCACGCCTATTCCAATTCTATATTCACCGATGTTGGAACCCCAAATTATGATATTCACGCTCCAGTTAACGGTGTCTGGGCATGCAGGAGAGTGTTAAGAGTCCCACATAGGTAACGGAATAGGAACATGAACTCCTTATATGGACTTAGACAATCCTTACCCTACAAGATAGCTTTTGAGGTTGAGTTAGGCCCAAGATCCATCTTTACAAGGGTGTGGCAAAATCTTTAAATTGGAATGCGATGATCGTTACCGACCATAATAGACTGCAGAGTATTTAAATTTCGCAGTTGAGTAAGATTACCAGAATTATTAGTAAGGTGAGACGTGACACCCGTATCTATATACCACGTGTTATCAGGCTGTCGATGAGTCAATCTGGCAAAAGCCTGGCCCAAATTAGATTGGAGAGGACTTGAAACGGACTGTTGGGCTCCAATTAATTGGGCTTGAGGAAGTTGGACTCCCTGATAGGCCTCATGAAGTTGTACCAAATAATTGAGGTCCAACGACCGGCCGGTCTGTCCGCTGTCAGCATATTCTATGTCCCTAGGCAGTTGCACGCCCGTGCCTCTGGTGGCTTGCTCGAGTTTCTTCGCCACCACCGCCGTGGATCTTGCACAATCACGGCCGTTCTCACATGGCGTCACGAGAAGATGTAAGAGAAAGGATACAAATTTAGGGAGTCGTGACGTATATATTATGGTAGTATCAGTCGTATACAAGGTGTATAATGGCTTGAGATAATTGTATACAGTGGATGGAGAAGTATATCAGTCGTATACATGTGTATTGGTTGTATACGAGGGGGATATACGGCATGTTGAAGAGATATGGAGAGAAATAGGGCGGTATATCTGTGATATATCGGGACAAGGCTGTTTGTAGAATATAGGGGCTGGACAACAGTATATCAGCGTATATATTGGGGGTATACGGGCAGTTTAGTGCAGGAAACTGACGGGAATGTTGGCCAAATTTTAGGTTTTAGGTTGGGAAGGATTATTGACTCTCAGTTCTGGTGATCTTACTCAATTGCGAAATCTAAATACTCCGCAATCTATTATGGTTGGTAACAGTCATCACATTCCAAATCAAGGATTTGGCCACACATTTACCCCCACCACCACATCCCCACTTCTCTCTTAAAAACGTCATATATGCCTCACACATCATCAAAAATCTAATTTATGTTAAGAAAATTTGTCACAGATAATTCTATCTCAATTAATTTTGACCCATTTGAATTTTCTGTAACGGACCTCCGTATCGGAAAACTCCTTACAAGATGCAATAGTGAGAGGGACCTATATCCTTTCCTACCCACATCCGTTGCTAGTTCCATTCCTCTCACAGTTCTAACAATCATATCTCCCTCAACGTGGCATATTAGACTTGGTAATCTGGGTTCTCACATTTTTTTTTCTCTTAGAAATCGAAATTTCATCCAATGTAAAAAAGGAAAACTTTCTCATAGTTGCTCCTCTGTCAGTTAGGGAAATAAATTAGACTGCCATTTACGACATCTATGAGTATTACTTTCTCTCCATTTGATATTATTCACGCTTATTTATGAACATCTCCCATAACTAGCAATTTAGACCACAAATATCTGATATTTTTGGATGATTTATCTCACTTTCTTTGGGTATACCCACTCAAACTCAATCTCAAGTGTTCTCCAAATTTGTTGAGATTCGTACACTGGTTAAAACACAATTTGAAAAATACATCAAAACGTTTCAATGTGATAATGATCACGAGTTTAATAATTCCCTATTTCATAAATTTTGTGCGGCTAATGACATGGTCTTTCGTTTCTCCTGCCCATATACCTCTCCTCAAAATGGAAAAGCTTAAAGAATTCTCCGAACCAATAATAATATGATTCGTATTTCCATGCGTGTCTCCCCCTATTTTTGGGTATATGCGCTAAAAATGATAAAACACATTCTCAATATTTTACCTACCCGTGCGATTCAAAATAGGACACCCACCGAAATTTTCTACCGTCAGATCCCTACCTATGACCATATTAGAATTTTTGGTTGTCTGTGTTAATCTGACATCCACGACCCCTCACATATTAGCACTCTGATCTACTTTGTGCACCTTCCTAGGTTTTTCGTCAAACCATAAGGGATACTTGTGCTATGAGCTCTCCACCGATAAAATCATATTTTTTCGCCACGACACCTTTGTTGATTATGTTTTTCCGTTTGACAACATTAAACAATTCCGAGTTACTGATTATCAATTCTTGGAAGATTCGAACCTATCACCGCTTGTCCAATAAGCATTCTGTAATGCTGCCATTATTTCGACAGTGGCCTCCACACCAAATGCCACTACCGGCAGTCCAACCTCGGTTTCCCTCTCATCATCCCCTCGGGTCTGCCACCTCCGGCAATCCAGTTTTTTCCTCCCCAAGGTGTCCCATCGGCTCTTTCATCACATGTGACCAAGACGTTGCCACCATCGGCAGTGTCTCGACTCCGGTCATCACTGACACCCACCACCTACAGTCAGACCAATATCTCTTTGTCACGTCTGGTAAGTTGACACCCACCCTGCAAGCCCAATCGACGCCCATTGTGTCTCAGTCACCGGGCGCCACCAACCCCGCCACTACACCAGTACCTGAAACCCTTCCTAGCACTGATACCCAGAACAACTCAACCACACTGCCATACTGTCACTCCAGTCCCTACCTACCACAATCATCGATTCTGGCACCAACCACCCAAACCCACTTCGATCTGCCCAGATCGTTGCACCAGAAACAACTCACCCACTGCACTACTCCGTCGACTAAACTTGTAAAATCCGGAAAATAATAATAATATATAGTTGTTGGTTGAGTTAATAAAAATACATATATATAAGAAGATAAAGAATAAATTGCATGGGGTGGAGTTAGTGTTAAAGTTGGATAAATAGATGGATAAAAATGAAAATAAGAAAATAAAAAAAAAACAAAAACAAAAGAGAAACAAAAACAAAAAAAAAACAAAAAAAAACAAAAAAGAGAAAAAAAACATGCAGAAGTGTTGCACGTACCCTTTCCTTTCCCCTTCCCCCCTTTTCATTTTCCCTCCAACTCTTGTCATTTCACCTCCCATATGTTATAGAAAACTCTCCACTTATACATTGTATTTACACACAAACAAAGTACATAACATAAAGGTTAGAAAATCAGAAAAAAACAAGTGAAAAGAAGAGGAAAAAAATACCAAGAGGGCAAGAAGAACAAGAAGCAAAATACTAGAGAGTAAGGATAATTTTAGCAACCACACAACAATAATCTTCACACTTACAAGGTGAGTTTTCTCACTCAGAAATTCTTGGTAACATCCTTTATTTTTAGTTCAATACATGTTAGAATAAGAATTGAGTGTTGAAAAGAAATATTGAACTTTTGATTGTTTAGACAACTAGTTGCGTCATGAACTTTACGAACTGTTCTCACTGAGTTATAATTGTTAGAATTTGATGAAATTCGGAAGAATTGTACACCTCTCTATTATGATCATATAGAACCAAAAATGAGGTAAAATGGACATACGGTTTGAAGTTATCATAGTTCAAAGTTCCTGCCTTAGATTTGGTCGAAATTCGGAAAGGCATAATTACGGACTGTTTTTATTGAGTTTTACTTATTAGAATTATATGAAAATTTACATGGTTGTAAATCTCCCTGTTACGGACAGATATAGATAAATAGTTATTAAAACGGACTTACGAGTTGAGAGTTATTGTAGTTTGAAGTTGCTGCCTCGGGTTCATCGAAATCCAGAAGGGCAGGACGTTGAAACGTAAAACTGTACTAATCTGTGGGAAATATGAAAATTGTTGCTAAATGAAAGTTCTAGATCTCTCTGTTGTGGACATTTTGAGACCTTACGGGGGTCTATCCGACTTACGTACTGAGAGTTATCGCTGTTTAAAGTTTCTGCCTCGGATCTATCGAGATCCAGAAAGGGCAGCGAATAAAAGGGTAAAACTGTACCAAATGGTACAAAATATGAAATGATGGTTCACATGGAGACGTGTAGATCTATGTTCTAGTCGTTTTGAGATTTTATGGGGCTTGAACGGGTTTACAGATTAGGAGTTATGACTATTCTAAGATTAGGTGTTGTTTAATAAATATTCTGCCGAAATAAATTTCATGTGGTTGTTTTGAGGATAAATTTGTGTTAGTTACCCAAAGTAGTTTTAAATAAAATGTGGTACAGTGAAAGATCCCCGTCTTACCTTAGTTTCCGCTTGAGAAACACCTTAGTTGGAGTTATGGTTAAAAAGTTATAATCGTTACAAGTATGAATGACAGAATGTTAGAAAAGAGAATAGTATTTATTGATCTTCTGAAAAATATGAAAAGTGAATACGTGTTCACATAAATATATAAATATATAATGGATCGGGTTGCACGCCGCAACAAAACGTAAAGTGAATACGCGTTCACAAATACGTAAACATAATGGATCGGGTTGCACGCCGCAACAAAACGTAAAGTGAATATATGTTCACAAATACGTAAATATAATGGATCGGGTTGCACGCCGCAACAAAACGTAAAGTGAATACGCGTTCACAAATACGTAAACATAATGGATCGGGTTGCACGCCGCAACAAAACGTAAAGTGAATATATGTTCACAAATACGTAAATATAATGGATCGGTTGACGCCGCAACAAAACGTAAAGTGAATAAACGCTCACAAATACGTAAACATAATGGATCGGGTTGCACGCCGCAACAAAACGTAAAGTGAATACGTGTTCACAAATACGTAAATATAATGGATCGGGTTGCACGCCGCAACAAATATGAAAGATGAATACATGTTCACCTATATATAAATATGAAAAGTGAATACGCTCACAAATATATAAATGTAATAAACATGTGGAAATGCAGGGAATGTCTTAACGTATAATACGAGAGAAAATGAAGTGTTAGTTAAACCGAGAATTTCTATGAGGAGTTGTTGCATATTTAAAGATGTTGTAACTTGATATGTTTTGCAATATGCTTATTACGTTATAATGTGATTGCACTTGGAATATTGTGGTGTTACTTTGAATTGCAGGTAAGGTTCTCACCACCCGGATGGTAAGTGACTTTTATTTAACATGTTTGAAAGCGTGATAGAGGAAAGGCTCCACGCCAAGGCTAGCGATCGTCCGACCTCTTGTCATACCAAGTCCATCGCTCGCTTGGTACTGTCGAGTTCGTAATGTCGCCCAGTGTCTCGAAATGCCTGTGGAACGGGCTCCTTCCAACTTAGAATAATATTTGTCGGATGTCTATGTAGAAACAATATTTGCAAGTATGGGCTCGCGTTATATTTTCAATAAAGTCATAAACAAATTTCTTTATTGTTATTTTTATTAATAGCTCAGTATTTGAATATAAGTTTAAATTTCTAAATAAAGAGAATTAAATGGTGCTCCGTGGAAAATAATTGTTCAGTGCCATCACGCCTAAGTAAAGACTTAGGAAAATTGGGCGTGACAAGTTGGTATCGAGCTAAACCAAAGTTAGAGATTCTAGGAAGTTTCTTCGAGTTGGGTGTTTGAACGGTTACTTATTGCGACGGTGCGCGCCACCTTAGTTATAAGTAAACGGAATAACATCCTAAAGTTTCACTTCTTTCATACTCTTCTCGCTCATCTTGAGTCTTTTCAAAGACTTGATTCTCGCACTACCTCCTTCAAAGGATTGCAGGAGTGTACAACGATAAAATAACCAGATGCGATCGCACCACCGACCTAAAAGGTAGGAGAGTTACCATATAGACTATGGGAAAATTTTGTGAGAAGAAGGAACATATCTATAGGAAGGACTACAAGTCTAACCTAATAGTATTTCTCGATGAGGTAGAAAACCCATCGCTTACACGAGGATGTGTGAGACGCATGACGCCAATTTGGTAATCGCGGTTAGTGGACGACACGGTGTGGTGGAGAAATTTTAGAAGAAATCATTTTCCGATGTCACCACCGATGATGTGGGGAGTTCAGAGCCGATTCGGTGAAAAGTACATGCCTAAATCCCAAAAGATGCGCTCGACGTGAGTTTGAACTGTTGAAACAAGGAGACCGCAATGTGATAGAATACAATACCTAATTCATCCGATTGTCAAGATACAACGCACATATTATTCCTACGCAGTGGAGAAGGTCAAAAGAGTTGTTAATGGGGTTTAAACCCAAAACTTGGAAGAGAAGGTAGTGTCATTAGCCCATTATCTGCATACCTTAAGATCGCTTGTATGACAACGAGGTAGAAGGTTTCGCTAAAGCAAAAAAAGAATATTCGCAGAAGAGATTTGGACGTCGTGATCATTTAACCAGAGTCAAAATCGAAGCAAAGAGTTTAGTAAGGGATCTCAGACCGAACCAATCGCGGGCCTTATTTCAAGCCTAAGGGCACAATTGGTCTAATTACCAAGAAAAGGACAAGGCCACCAACCCTAACACGTGAGGTGACAAACCGATTTGTAAGATTTGTCAAAGGAAACACAATGGAGAATGCTGGCCTTAACGAAGACATGTTATAATCGTGGAGAGTCGTGCCACTATGCCGTGGATTGCGAAGATGACCCAAACTCAATCTATTCAGTGAGGTCAAGCAACCACAATCGTCTGTGGAAATCGGGAAACCAACCCCGCCAGAGTCGTGAGGTCAACAAACCAACAATTTAATCGCCACGCTTGCCACGTATGAACGGCGCAAGCATCTAATGCGGTGGTCACAGGTATTTTGCTAGTCTCGAGTATTCATGCATTTGTATTATACGATCCCGACTCTACATTTTCATATGTGTCAATGGGCCTTGCTAAGAATTTACACGTAGAACCTTCTTATTTAAATGAACCTTTTGAGGTTATGACACCAGTAGGGGCCTCAATTTGGGCCTCTCGGGTGGTAAATAATTTCCCATTAGAAGTGAATGGAAGGGGAACAATGGTGAACCTAGTACTACTTGATATGGTAGACTTCGACGTCATTTTGGGTATGGATTGGTTGTCGGCATGTTATGCCATGTTAGATTGTCGACGAAAGATAGTGAGATTAACTTTTCCGAGAACTAAGTTGTTATAAGCGGTAGGTTGGAATATCCTCGCCGCTTTATTTCCTACCTTGGGGCTCAAAAGTTATTGAGAAGTCACAGAGTGGAGTATGCATATCCGCTAATATATTGATACCAAAAAGAACCCCATCGCGAATGATGTTCCTATTGTTCAAAATTTTCCGAGGTTTTTCTGAAGATCTTCCGTGCCTTCCTCCTGATAGAGAAGTGAGTTTGCCATAGAGTTAATTCCGGTACAAGACCCATTTCTATTCCTCCATATCGAATGGCCCTGAATTGAGGGAGTTAAAAGAACAATTGAAGGATCTTACGGATAAAGGCTTTATAAGGCCTAGTGTTTCCCTGGGTGCACGATCTGTTTGTGAAAAAGAAAGACGGATCGTCCGAACGTGCATCGACATTATCGGCACTTCAATAAGGTCACGATCAAGAACCTGTACCCATTACCAAGAATCGATGATCTTTTGCCCAACTTCGCGAGCTAGCTATTTTTCTAAGATTGATCTCGCTCGATATCACCAAATGAAAATAAATCCAGATGATATATCCAAAACAAATTTTTAACCCGATACGACCATTATGAGTTCTCGTCATGTCTTTTGGGTTAACCAATGCCCCAAAGACTTTTATGGATTTAATGAATGTAATCTTCAAACTATTCCTAGATTTGTTCGTGATCGTGTTCATAGATGATATCCTAATTTACAAGAGTGTCAAGAACATGAAGAGCATCCGAGGTAGTGCTTCAAGTCTTGAAACAGAGAAACTATATGCTAAATTTTCAAAGTGTGAATTTTGGTTGGAAAAGGTAGCCTTTTTGGGTCATGTTGGTCAAGGATGGAATTACGGTAGACCTCGTAAGATAAGAAGAAAGAACCGACAAACCGACCACTCCGGCAGGTTAGAAGTTTCTGGTTTGGCCGGGTATTATGTAAGATTCGTGAAATGTTTTTCTAGTTCACGCTTCCTTTGACCCATTGACTCAAAAAGCGGTTAAGTACAATGGTCGTAAGCATGTGAAGCAAGTTTTGAAACTAAAGGAATTGTTGACTCGCATCACCCTAACCTTACCATCGGGACAAGGCGGTTCAGCCTATCGTGATGCCTCAGTAGAGTTGGATTAGGTTCACGCATTGAAAGGTTATTGCATATGCATCTAGACAATTGAAGATACATAAGAAGAATTACCCAACTCATGACTTGGAATTAGCTGCGACGGTGTTTGCCTTACGAATATGGAGACATTATTTATATGGTGTGCATGTGGACATATTTACAGATCATAAGAGTTTGCAGTACATAACCACGCAGAAGGATTTGAATCTCGACAAAGAAGATGGTTAGAGTTGCTTAAGGATTATGACCTTAGTATTCTTTACCATCCCGGGAAAGCTAACGGTGGTCGACGACTCAAGAGAGATCAACGGGCAGCCGCCCATTTGGCAATACAAAAGAAGCGGTATTGTTCGTGAGGTACAAAGATTGGAAAATCTCGGGTTAGCTTTAATCGAGATCGGTGCGTAGGGTGGTGTTACATGATACCTCGCGATCGCTTTAGCTTCGTAAATAAAAGAAAGCCATTGAGGATACTGAGTTTGTTGGATTTCGGAGAGGATCCAACAGGAAAACCTTCACGCCATATCGGGAGATAATGACGGAATCCTTTCAGATAAGTGGTAGGTTATGTGTTCCTGGCGTAAAGGATCTAAGGAGGAATATCTTAGATGAGGGTCACAACACAAGATATTCCATTCATTCGTGGTCAACAAAATGTATCGTGACCTCAAGGCAAATTAATCGCGGACGGATGAAGGACGCCATGAGTTTGTCGAGGTGTCTTATATGTCACAGTGAAAGTTGAACATCAAAACCCGCGGATTACTTCAGACATTGGGTCCCCACGTGGAAATGGGAGGCGATTCATATGGATTTTGTAACCGGTCTACCAAAACTCGAGAAGCGGTATGGTTCTATTTGGGTTGTTGATCGACTTACAAAGTCACCCATTTCTTACCGGCCAAGACTACGACGCGCACCACAAGACACACAGATTTATTTGAAGGAGATTGTGCGGTTACACGGATTCCTTACAAATTATTTCAGATAAAGGTTCCTACCACCTCACACTTTTGGCAAAGTTTCTAGCAGGTCTCGACAAAAGTTAAGTTAAGCACGACTTTCCACCCGCAAACAGATGGGCAGCCGAGCGAACAATCAAACGCTGGCGACATGTCGATCTTGTGTGTTAGATTTTCGTGAGTTGGTTGACCATCTATGTCTAATTGAGTTCGCCACAACAATAGTTTTCACTCTAGCATACAAATGGCCCCGCTCAAGATTATACGGACGAAAATGTAGGTCTCCACTGATGGTTCGAGGTGCGAGACGCAATTGTTCTGACCAAGTCATTCAAGAAATAAATGATAAGGTACAGATGATTCGAGCGGATCAAAACAGCTCATAGCCGTCATAAGTCCTACGGATCATCTAAAAGAGATCTTGAGTTCCAAGAGGATAAAGTATTTTTAAAAGTGTCCCCAACGGCGGAGTGATGCGCTTTGGTAAGAAAGGGAAATTGAGCCCAAGGTTTATTGGGCCATATGAGATCTCACAAGAGTGGGAATGTGGCTTACGAATTAGCACTTCCACAAGAGCTGTAAGCAGGCATCCTGTATTTCACGTGTCAATGTTACGAAAATACTGCACGATCCAAGTCACGCCATCCTTCCCGGAGATAGTTCTTAATAAAGAGCTTCAATATGAAGAGGCTCAGAGAAATACTTGATAGAAAGGTCCAACGCCTTAGAAATAAAGATATTGCTTCCGTGAAAGTCCTATGGAAGAATCACTCCACAGAGGAAGCCACCTGGGAAGCGGAAAAGGCGATGAAAGTCAAATATCCATTCCTATTTGACTAAGGTAATAAAAAAAATGCATTACATAGTACTTCATATATGTGCCATTTGCGTGTCTATATGCATGTGTTACAACCTTATTCTCATTCGAGGACGAATGCTTCTTAAGGAAGGGAGAATGTGAAGCCTCAAATTAGTGTTACAATAACAATAAACATTATTGTGTCTATGTGATTATGTTACGACCTTATTCACATTCGAGGACGAATGTTGCTTAAGGAGGAGAGAATGTAAAATCCGAAAAATAATAATAATATATAGTTGTTGGTTGAGTTAATAAAAATACATATATATAAGAAGATAAAGAATAAATTGCATGGGATGGAGTTAGTGTTAAAGTTGGATAAATAGATGGATAAAAATGAAAATAAGAAAATAAAAAAAAATAAAAAAAAAGAGAAACAAAAACAAAAAAAAAATAAAAAAAAACAAAAAAGAGAAAAAACATGCAGTGTTGTCAGACGACTTTCTTTCCTTTCCCCTTCCCCCCCTTTTCATTTTCCCTCCAACTCTTGTCATTTCACCTCCCATAGGTTATAGAAAACTCTCCACTTATACATTGTATTTACACACAAACAAAGTACATAACATAAAGGTTAGAAAATCAGAAAAAAACAAGTGAAAAGAAGAGGAAAAAAATACCAAGAGGGCAAGAAGAATGCTAAGCAAAATACTGTAGAGTAAGGATAATTTTAGCAACCACACAACAATAATCTTCACACTTACAAGGTGAGTTTTCTCACTCAGAAATTCTTGGTAACATCCTTTATTTTTAGTTCAATACATGTTAGAATAAGAATTGAGTGTTGAAAAGAAATATTGAACTTTTGATTGTTTAGACAACTAGTTGCGTCATGATCTTTACGAACTGTTCTCACTGAGTTATAATTGTTAGAATTTGATGAAATTCGGAAGAATTGTACACCTCTCTATTATGATCATATAGAACCAAAAATGAGGTAAAATGGACATACGGTTTGAAGTTATCATAGTTCAAAGTTCCTGCCTTAGATTTGGTCAAAATTCGGAAAGTCATAATTACGGACTGTTTTTATTGAGTTTTACTTATTAGAATTATATGAAAATTTACATGGTTGTAATTCTCCCTGTTACGGACAGATATAGATAAATAGTTATTAAAACGGACTTACGAGTTGAGAGTTATTGTAGTTTGAAGTTGCTGCCTCGGGTTCATCGAAATCCAGAAGGGCAGGACGTTGAAACGTAAAACTATACTAATCTGTGGGAAATATGAAAATTGTTGCTAAATGAAAGTTCTAGATCTCTCTGTTGTGGACATTTTGAGACCTTACGGGGGTCTATCCGACTTACGTACTGAGAGTTATCGCTGTTTAAAGTTTCTGCCTCGGATCTATCGAGTCCAGAAAGGGCAGCGAATAAAAGGGTAAAACTGTACCAAATGGTACAAAATATGAAAGGATGGTTCACATAGAGACGTGTAGCTCTCTGTTCTAGTCGTTTTGAGATTTTATGGGGCTTGAACGGGTTTACAGATTAGGAGTTATGACTATTCTAAGATTAGGTGTTGTTTAATAAATATTCTGCCGAAATAAATTTCATGTGGCTGTTTTGAGGATAAATTTGTGTTAGTTACCCAAAGTAGTTTTAAATGAAATTTGGTACAGTGAAAGATCCCCGTCTTACCTTAGTTTCCGCTTGAGAAACACCTTAGTTGGAGTTATGGTTAAAAAGTTATAATCGTTACAAGTATGAATGACAGAATGTTAGAAAAGAGAATAGTATTTATTGATCTTCTGAAAAATATGAAAAGTGAATACGTGTTCACATAAATATATAAATATATAATGGATCGGGTTGCACGCCGCAACAAAACGTAAAGTGAATACGCGTTCACAAATACGTAAACATAATGGATCGGGTTGCACGCCGCAACAAAACGTAAAGTGAATATATGTTCACAAATACGTAAATATAATGGATCGGCCAGACGCCGCAACAAAACGTAAAGTGAATACGCGCTCACAAATACGTAAACATAATGGATCGGGTTGCACGCCGCAACAAATCGTAAAGTGAATATATGTTCACAATTACGTAAATATAATGGATCGCCGCACGCCGCAACAAAACGTAAAGTGAATACACGCTCACAAATACGTAAACATAATGGATCGGCCGCACGCCGCAACAAAACGTAAAGTGAATACGTGTTCACAAATACGTAAATATAATGGATCGGGTTGCACGCCGCAACAAATATGAAAGATGAATACATGTTCACCTATATATAAATATGAAAAGTGAATACGCGTTCACAAATATATAAATGTAATAAACATGTGGAAATGCAAGGGGAATGTCTTAACGTATAATACGAGATAAAATGAAGTGTTAGTTAAACCGAGAATTTCCTATGAGGAGTTGTTGCATATTTAAAAATGTTGTAACCTGATATGTTTTTGCAATATGCTTATTACGTTATAATGTGATTGCACTTGGAATATTGTGGTGTTACTTTGAATTGCAGGGTAAGGTTCTCACTCAGCCCCAGATGGTAGGGCTGACTCTTTATTTAACATGTTTCAGGAAAGCGTGATAGAGAAAAGGCTCCACGCCAAGGCTAGCGATCGTCCCGCAGCCTCTTGTCATACCAAGTCCATTGCTTCGGGCTTGGTACTCGTCAGGTTCAGAATGTCAATTCCAGTGTCTCGGGAAATGCCCGTGTGGAATGGGCTCCCTTCCAACTTAGAATAATATTTGTCAGTATGTCTATGTAGAAACAATATTTGCACGAGTATGGGCTCGCGTTATATATTCAATAAAGTCATAAACAAATTTCTTTATTGTTATTTTTATTAATAGCTCCGTATTTGAATATAAGTTTAAATTTCTAAATAAAGAGAATTAAATGGTGCTCCTGGTGGAAAATAATTGTCCAGGTGCCATCACGCCCTAAGTAAAGACTTAGGAAAATTTGGGGCGTGACAAAACTCGCAGACAGTCCGACATCGTCCCTGACACCAGTGACCCGACTCCGACCCCACACCAAAATACCCAACCTACCCCTGCCCCACACACCATATGGAAACCCATGCCTAACACGATATTTTCAAACCCAAAGTCCAATTTAACATATCCACGCAAACCATATCCCTAATCCCCAAAATTCCAGAATTGGCCAAACTAGACCCAAATTGGAATGCAGCCATGTGTGAGGAATTTAATGCTTTAACAAAACAACACACTTGAGATTTGGTTCCTATACCGGATGGGGGAATGTGACCTGATGCATGTGATTTTTTTCCCACAAATACAGAGACACTGGTGACCTCGAGAGATATAAGGCAAGTCTTATGGCTAATGACACCAATCAACATGAGGGTATTGATTGTGGTGAGACTTTTAGTCTGGTTCTTAAACTGGATATCATTCGCACAATTCTAAGTATTGTTATGGGTAAGCATTGGTCGATCCATCAGCTTGATGTCAAGAATACGTTTCTACATGGAGATTTGAAAGAAACTGTTTATATGCACCAACCGTCTGGTTTTGTCCACCCGACAATCCCTTAGTATGTTTGCTGTCTTCGTAAGTCACTCTATGATCTGAAATATGCCCCTCGAGCGTGGTATGATCACTTTGCACAGTACATTATGCACATTGAATTTTTATGCATCAAGTGTGATAGTTCTCTATTTATTTTCCATCGAGGTAGTAGCATTGTTTATTTATTGTTATATGTGGATGATATTGTTCTTACTGTCTCCTCTGATGTTTCGAAAAATGAGATTATTACAGTGCTCAAAACCGAATTTGCTATGACTGATTTGGGGAAGTTGAGCTATTTTTTTAGGATTTCAGTGACTAGATCTGCAGATATTATATTTCTTTGTCAGCGTAAGTATGAAGAAGAGATTATGTACAGGGCTAAAATGGCAAATTGCAAGATCATGTTTACTCCAGTTGAATCTAAATCAAAGCTTAGTGTTTTGGATGGTGATCCAGTGTCAGATCTCACTCTCTACAGGAGTCTTGCAGATGCACTACAGTACCTCACTTTCACCAGGCCTGATATTGCTTACGTTGTTCAGCAGGTATGCTTATTTATGCATGCCCCCAATGAGCCTCATTTTACTGTCCTTAAATGTATCATCTGATATGTTAAGGGCACACTTGATTATGGTTTGCATTTATACCCCTTAGCACTGACTAGGTTGTTGTCTTATACGAATGTTGATTGGGCAAGTTGCCCGGACACGCGACGCTCCATCTCAAGCTACTGTGTGTTTTATGGAATAATCTTATTTCTTGGTCTGCCAAGATACAAGCCACATTATTTCGTATGAGTGCAGAAGTAGAATACAAAGGCGTTGCTAATGTTGTTGTTGAGACTCGTTGGCTCCAAAACCTTTTTTTGGAGCTTCATTGTCCATTACGTAAGGCGTCGTTGGTTTATTGTGATAACATATCCGTCATATATCTATCTCATAATCCGACGAATCAATCACACTGATATGGACATCCACTTTGTTCGTGAGAAGGTTGCTCTCGGTCATGTCAAGGTGTTGCATGTGCCTTCTTCATATTGGTATGCGGATATGTTCACAAAGGGCCTTCATAGACAACTCTTCTCGACTTCAGATCCAGTCTTAGCGTCCGGCCTCATCCCGCTCCGACTGATGGGGTGTATTAGCATGTGTACATTGCATTTTATTTAACCATATTTAGTCTTGTGTAATTATGATAGATATATGATACCTATTGTATGAGGATTCCACATTGTACACCCTATATATATTTTGTATTAATGAGAATGGCTCCTCAGGGGAGATTAATATAATTCTACACAATACAATAACTAAAATGGTATAAGGAATCAATTAACAAGCTATACATGATCGTTTTGGACAATACATCTTCCGTTGTTCATTCTTTTGGTGAGATAATTATTAAAGTGCCTTCTTATCCAAGAAAATGCTTAGTTTTATATCAACATAGCTATTAACTTAAATTCTATATTTTCCTTGCTTCTGATCCTCCCTTTTCTCAAATTACGTGAGTAATCTTCTTCCCTCCCCCCCTCCCCCTCGAATTCCCATAAACTGAGACCGTGTGTATATCGTGTGTATCACCAGTCTCTATGTGTTAGTTAATCAGACAAGTCCCATACAAGATCAAGGAAATTTAGGATTAAATGTGCAGGCTAAAAAAACAGTGGCTGAAGAGGCTATTGAGTTGTGGCATAGAAGATTTGGTCACACTTCTAGTAAAGTACTGAGTAGATTGATTAGTGCTAATACTGAATTGATAGATAGAACAATAAAATATTGTAATGTGTGCCCTTGTGCAAAACAATGTAGACTACCTTTTCCTATCAGTAATACTTACAGTAGTTTCAGATTTGATCTTGTGCATATGGATGTATGAGATCCTTATAAAGTTGAAACTCATAATGGCAAGAAGTATTTTCTAACTATAGTGGATGACTACACAGGAATGACTTGGATATATTTGCTTAAACTAAATCAGAAGTATGTGTGGTTGTTAATCAATTTCTGACCTATGTATCCACTCAGTACTTTAACTTAAACCAAATAGTTAAGGTAGTTAGAACTGAAAATGAGACAGAATTTGTGAATGATGTTTGTATTAGTTTATTTCAGAAGTTAGGGGTCAGTCATCAAAAATCTTGTGCTTATATACCACAGCAAAATGGGGTAGCTGAAAGAAAACATAGACACATACTAGAAATTACAAGGGCCATAAGACTACAAGCTAACATTCCTATTAAGTTCTGGGGTCTCTGTGTACAAGCTGCAGTATACCTGATAAATAGGCTTTCATCATCCATTACTGGTATAACACCATATTAAAGCTTGTATAAAAGGAAGCCTTTCATAAGTCATATAAGAACTATAGGGTGTTTATATTTTGCTAATGACTTAATAGTTACTGATAAACTACAATCTAGAGTTAGGTGTTGTGTGTTGATGGGATATTTAGAAACTCAAAAGGGCAATATCTTATATGATCTAAATAAAAAAGTTTTCTTTATCAATAGAGATATTAAGTTTAGGGAAACAGAATATCCTTTCAAAATAAATACACCAAGTCTACCTTTATTTCAGGATGTACAAAGAGAGCATTACATGTCTGTACCTAATTTACAGTCCCAAATAGTGCCACAAAGCACAACTCAAGTGGGACTAAATAGATCTCAAATTGAGTCTGTAGACACAACAATTGAAACCATCACAATTGATGTTCCTAACTTAGGTGTCTCACAGCCCTTGAATTCTAACACATATCTCTTACTCCAGACAGATGATACTCTGGTTGTTAGGAAGACTAATAGGCCAAGACAACCCCCAATATGGCTTAAGGACTTTGTTACAATTAAAAAAGGCAATGTGCCTTATTCAATAGCCAATTACATCTCATGTGAAGGTATAATTCTAAATACAAAGTTTTTCTTACCTCATTTTCTGATCTTACTGAACCTAGAAACTACAATGAGGCATCAAAAGATCCTAGCTGGATAGAAGCTATGAAACCAGAAATAAAAGCGCTACAAGACAACCATACTTGGGAGATTGTCTCTTTATCAGAATGTAAATATCTCATAGGATGTAAATGGATTTACAAAATAAAATACAATGATACTGGAGAAATAGAAAGACTCAAAGCTAGATTAGTGGCAAAAGGGTACAATCAACAAGAGGGGATAGATTATCAAGAAACTTTCTCTCCGGTTGTTAAGATGGTAACTATAAGATCTATATTGTCTATTGCAGCATCTAGAGGCTGGCATGTCCATCAAATGGATGTGTACAATGCCTTCCTTCAAGGAGATTTACACGATGATATATATATATATATATATGGAACTTCCACAAGGATTCATTAGTGAGGGGGACAGACAAATGTGTAGACTAACCAAATTCTTGTATGGTCTTAAACAAGCACCTAGACAGTGGAATTTTAAACTTACATAAGCCTTAATTCACATGAGATTCAGGCAGTCTCACTATGATCACTCACTTGTTATAAAACAAAGTGAACAAGGAATTACTATTGTACTAGTGTATGTAGATGATATGTTAGTTAAAGGAAACAATATAATGCTGATAGAAGAAACAAATCAGTCTTTACAAGGAGCATTCAAAATGAAGGATCTAGGAGATCTAAGGTACTTCTTAGGTATAGAATTATAAGGTCTAGTAAAGAAATTCTAATGCATCAAAGGAAGTATGTATTAGAGCTCATTTCTCAGTTAGGATTAGATGTTGCTAAACCAATCAATACACCTACATACTGCAATATAAAACTGACCACAAAAGAATATGATGAACATATTAAGGATCAACAGAAAATAGAAAAAGAAAAAACAGTGTTAGAGTATGAACTAGTAACTAATGTTGGCATATATCAAAGATTAATTGATAAGCTGTTATATCTCACAATCACAAGACCAGATATAGTCTATAGTGTTCAAACACTTAGCCAATTTTTACAACAACCAAAAAAGTCTCATTTTAATGCAGCATTAAGAATAGTGAGATATGTAAAAAACCAGCCTGGACAAGGAGTGCTTATGTCTAGTAATAAACAAGAGACGATAACAGCTTATTGTGATGCAGACTGGGTTGCTTGCCCTCATACAAGGAAGTCAATTACATGTTATATGGTCGAGTTTGGTGATTCTCTCATATCTTGGAAATCAGAGAAACAAAATACAATCTCAAGGAGTTCTGCAGAATCAGAATACAGAAGTCTAGCTGGTACAATTGCTGAACTAACTTAGTTACTTGGTCTACTAAAAGACATTGTCATCAGTATCAGTCATCCAGTCACAGTATTTACAGATAGTAAGTCAGCAATATAAATTGCAGTAAATCCAATTTTTCATGAAAGATCCAAACATATAGAGATTGATCTACATTTTATAAGAAAGAAGATTCAGAAAGGTATGGTAAGAACAGAATATATACATACTGCAGATTAGCCAGCAGATTTACTCACAAAAGGTCTCAGCAGAGTTCAACATTATCATCTTTGTTCCAGGCTTGAATTACTGAATATTTTTCCAGCATCCAGCTTGAGGGAGCCTGTTGAAGATAAACAAGAATTAGTTAGAAGTTAGTTAAATGAAAATGAGTAGAAAAATAGTTACATTGTAAAGTTAGTTAGGAGTTATTATAACTAAATTCTTTCTTAGTTTTCTCATGTATAAATAGAACACTTCTCCATCTTGTAATCATAATCTGAGATGAATAAAAATTACATCTAATTCTACTCTTTCATCTTTGTCTTGTCCTTCTTCCTTCCTTCCTGAAGTTCTTGTTGAGTGTAATCGTGTGTATATCACATCACTTTCTACAGAAACACTAGCATTACTTCGTCAACTCTAAAAAAGAGTCACTATCTTTTTTTACTTGGCCAAATACGTTTAGAGGCGAATCATGGATATTTTATTACATATAAAGTGTGAGCAAAAGTTAGTGAGTGCTCGTGAATCGGTAACTAACACACTGGATCAAGTTGGATTTTGAAATGCATCAACTATCTCTTCAACTTTGTACACTTTGGCACACATGCGGAAGCAGGGACACGATTTTAAGGTTGCGTTTTGGTAAAAGTGAAAAGCAACATTTACGCACAAAATTAGTCCCTAATTTCATGACCATTCATCGTACCTAGGTAGGAACACCCGAATATATACACACTGAAATTATGAAATGGTCAACTCAACTCATAGCTGGAATTGAGTGAAAATGCAGGGAGTAACTTGGGTTCATCAAAATCCTATTGCCATTGTAATAAGCAATTATTTGATAACAACAGCACGAGATTCAGGAGAAAAAAATGAACAAAGAGTTTAAGATCTGCTTAGTCAAACTATGTTGATTTGATAATAATAATAATAATAATAGCTTTTCAAAAGAATAAGAATCCACGAACGAAATTGCTAAGATGTCTCACTTTTTTTTGTATACAAATACACGTGATAGTTGAAGTTATGTTTGTACCTCAATATTTTATTTTGCAAAATACGTGCAACTTGGTGAGCATGTCACATGACTGGACACTAAGCAGTAAGCTGTATATCTTAATTACTATCATTACAATGTAATCCTTTCGCTTCATCGTTTTTTGAAGAAAGTGGAAAAGATAAAAAAGTGGATCTTTGCACTCTTTTAAGTTGGGCGTATTCTTATTCAGATATTACCTGCATATATGAAAGAATGGCTAAGTTTTGAATAATTTTGAAACCATGTTTTATTTTCAAATAGGGCTAATCTTGAATTTCTTCTCTAGTTTTTGTATAGTGGGCTGGAAAGGTCACTAATATAAGACGGGAAGAAAATCAGTACTAGTTCCTGGACCATACTATTTACTCAAGCAGCCCATAAATATTTGAAGTGAAATCCACGCAAAAAACTTTAAAATTCATACTTTCAACCTTAGGCCCGATCCATCAGTTTCAGGTGTGTTTATTTTGAGACTCCAGTTTTTCTTTACAGTGTTAATGAAAACAACAAGAATTGTCAGATGATTGTTTTAAGATGCTATTACTAGTTAAGCTTAAATCATTTAACGAAGTTAAGCTACTAAAGAGAAAGCTGGCTACCTTGACTATCAGAGTCAGTGAACAAACAACCATGTGAAGCAATACATGTGACTATGTGAGCTTATATAGGACAAGTCTAAAATCATTCTTATACCACTATAAATAGGGGCGATCTTAGTCATTTGTGACAAATCCAATACAAATTAAATTCATAGCCACTTCAAGAAAGTCTTCTTCCATAACAAAATTCTCTAGCAAAATCTTCCTTTGCCTTTCATAGCTTCCTCTTTTTAAGTTGAATATTTTGATCTCAGTTAGCGATCTTGAACTAGCAGAAGGTACCCCAATTTAATTGTTCTTATTTCTTCCTTCTCGTCCTAATGACCTGAACCTAGACATGGCTATAGATCTGTAGGTACCCTAGTCTCTGGCGCCTTGCAGAACTCAGAACACAAGAACAACAGTCAGTATAGGGAGCAGAAACCAGCAACAAAGCCTGCTAGCAGTATAACAATTTTATAACACAAAGTTCATCACAAAACCATGGCATTGAAGTGCATCAACTAGCCGTAGAAATTAATTATTAAGCAAACTCCATCTTTTAAAGTCATTCTTCAATAAGTGATTATTTTCGAATTTCGATTCAAGCCTAAAATATTGTCCTCCAGTCAAACATCAAAAATAGCACAGATCCTTTAACCCAATATAAGAATATAACCTCAACAACAACATAACCAAAATGTACGCAACCTTACCTTTACCGCCGTGGGTTAGAAATGTTATTTCCGATCAGGGGCGGATCTACCGAGTTTGAACTTTGAAGTGGTTGTTTAAAAAAAACACAGCATTGTATAAAGGAATGAGGATGTTGTGTTTGTTCAAAAATGGAAAATAGCACTGCAAAAAATTGTGCAAGCTTGTTCAACCATAGCTCCGCGCCTGTTTCCGATAGACACTCGGCTAAAAAATGTAGTCAATGCAGGAATTTAAGGAAAATAAGACAACAAGATATCATAATGCAAAATAAATAAATAAAACACATAGGAATACACACATAGGAGTATGAGTCTACGCGAAACCTAAATAATATACTAACAAAGAGAGAAGAGATGAAGAGGATAGCCCCCTACCCATCTCACACACACTGTGACACAACTCAACTAGCGATTAACCTTCTATCTTAATTCCCGACCTCCAAATCTTCCTATCTAGGGTCATGTACTCAGTCATCTGAAGTTGTGTCATATAATGTATAATCACCTCTCTCCAATGCTTCTTTGGCCTACCTCTACCTCTCCTAACTTCCGCTATCACCAATCTCTCACACTTTCTAATTGACGCATCCTCACACCCCCTTTCACATGCCCTATAAAAATATAAGTTTCGGCCTTTGAGCCTATGCTTGCTTTACGCGAGCAATGTTTAATCCACTACGAGACACCCTCAAATTTTCCTTCATCCTAATATATAGTACTTTAAACATATCATATCTTAATTATGTCTCAAAGTCATAATAATATATAAACTCTTCTATTTAAGCTCGTAGAGAGCAACGTAGCATCCTAGCGCATCCCAGAAATATGCCCATGATTATCTTTAATCTAGTCACACCAATAAATTTATTTATAATATATATATATATATATATATATATAACATTTTACAATCAATTAGTACTAGGGAGTGTATATAATACAAAAATCAAAATATGACCTACATGTTGCCTGACAAGTGACAAGTCGTAGTGAATATAAGGAGGAATAAAGTAGAATTCAACAAAAAGTCAAAACACTAATTAAAGGATGTCAAATAAAGGCCCATGGGCTGTCAGAAAAAAACAGTAAAAGGCCCAAGGCCCCACAGGCTAAGCCAGTCAAGCTTCAATCCGAAGGCTACTTGATTCGCCACTTTTGATTAATAAATAATAAAAATAGAAAATTATGGTCAAATATCATTTGGCCGTCTAGTTCATAAAAATATATACTGTTGTTAAATATATAATTTACGGATACCGATTGTTGATTGTGCGCAGAATTGATTAATTGAAGAGAAAAAATTGAGAAAGTAGATGAAAGAGAGGAGAAAGAGATGGAATAGAGAGAGGAAGTTGGGGAAAATCTTATGTGTTATTGAATTACAATATCTAATATGAGATGCTCTTATATGCATCTGTTCAATCTCTAACAATCTCTCCAAAATATCTAATAACAATATAACTAACTTTAACTAACTCTAACTACCAACTTCAATATATCTCAACACCCCCCTCAAGCTAGGCACTGAACATAGTTTTCAGTCCTAGCTTGATAGCAATAGCAAAGCTATCTACTAACAAGCAGCAATTCAATCCCCTTGCCAAGCATATCTAGCAACAATCTGGCTTGCATATCAAGCACCATTGCCCGGTCTTCTTGAGCATTTGTACCTTCTAGAAGCCTGCATTTTATCCTATCTACACTCGATCCATACTGCTGGAAATCTGCATTCATTACAACATCCTATGTAGCACTTTGTGTGCATCCTTGACTAGCAGTTTATGCATGCAATTTTTCTTTGTTGTCCACAATGGTTCAATTGAGAACTTGCTCATTCACCTTATCAGTTATCAACAACAGCATCTTCTGTATGGGCAATATCAACAGCATCAGCTGCAAATGCAATAACAACAATATTTTCAGCAAAAATAGTCTTCCAACAGCCACATCGTAAGATCGCAGCTTCGCAGTAAGAGAAACACCATCACCAGCAGCAGCCAGATCAACGTAATTTGCCACTCATCTCAGACAAAGCAGATGATACACCAAAGAATATCCGCCACAAAGAAGAACACTCACGATCTAAGCATTAATAGCAATAACAACATCAGTGGTCGTATGAACAACAACTGGTGCAGTAGTAACAACATCAACCGCAAGCGATGCAGTAGCACTAACATATTTCCAGCAAATTCAGTCTTTACAATATCCACAACATCAATATCTTCTGCTTCAGCTATAATATTTACCACAGGCACAACAACTATGGCAACACCATCTGCAACCGCTTGGTTCGTATCTGCAATATATCAATTAGCAGAAACAACGGTCCTACATTTTTACCAACAACATCAACGAAGAACCTCCCGTTCTCTAGTCACACTCGGACTAGAGAATCCCTCGATTCTCCTTATGCAAAAACGACGACAATAACCCCTCATTATCTAGTCACACTCTGACTAGAGAATCCCTCGATTCTCCACACGCAAGCTTTTATAATAAGTTCAGACCTGCTGTGGAGTCTTCCTCAATTTCCAGTCAAATTCCGGCTAGAAATTTCTCGATTCTCCTGTCCTGAGCTAAACAAATGAAAACAGGCAATCGAACATTGATTGACCTGTAAAAGAAAACTCTGTAAATTGAGCTTCAATTCAATTCATATTGCTTCCAACGAAATATCCCTCACTTCTCAGTCGATTTGCAGCTGAAAACTCTTCGATCCTTCCATCAATCTATTGTTACTGATATGTTCTCCATCATTACTAACCGCAAAGTTCACATTGCCATTTACACTGTTTAGATATCAAACCACAAAGTTCCTCGGGAAAGGAAAGTTTCCACAAAGCTTTTAAAGCTTTCTGATGTTCAGGGATTGAACTATCATATGCAACATTTATACGGTTTTGTAGCCTTAGCAAACACTCCTCCACAACCTCCGCATAAGTTGTATGGCAAGCATTGCCTCTTTCGAGTCTTTGAGATATCCTCCTCACTGCTAGGAACGATCCTCATCTATCGTCCATACTAAAGCTCAAAACTATTTCTCTACAATAATACTTACGTCACATTCAACTCATCTAAAAACAACACACGAAAATGAGAACATTCAACACATGAAAATAAGAACAGTTCAAAGCTTCTTCTAACATAAATGTAAGCTAAAAAACGCAATAACAAAATTGAATTTGCAATGCGCAATTAATTGATCCTCCGGTCGAATCTCGATATCTATATTGTATCACCATGGCTATTTCATGACTCAATCAGAGTTATTGGATCTAAACTTGAATCGAAGCAATCGAAATCGATACGAGCTTAAATGAACTCAATATGTTTGATGAAAGATCACGCTGCTGAGATCCTAAACGCAAGCTCTGGTTGATAAATGAATCCTCTAACAAGTATAATCGACTGTTCTTAGGATTGCGATAACAACAACTAATCAATCAAATGTCTGGAGTTACTTGACAGTGAAACAAGTTGTGCGAGCTTGAAAAAACGAATTCGCACTAAATCGATTTCGATTGAACTCAACAGAGACGAGAAAGACTGCAATTTATAATTGAACCTGAGAATAGCAATATATGAATGTAATCAACACAGAATTAACGCATAAACTAGATCGAATTTTAGGTTCTCACAACATACGAACATGAACCCTAATTTTCAGAAAATTTAGATCAATTGATCGAAGAACTCACAGATGAATTGAGCAAGGCTCTGATACCATGTTAAATATATAATTTACGGATATCGATTGTTGATTGTGTGCAAAATTGATTGATTGAAGAAGATGATTTGAGAAATTATATGAAAGGAAGAGAGGAGAAAGAAATAGAATAAATAGATGAAGTTGGGAAAAATCTTCTGTGTTGTTATTGAATTGAATTACAATATCTAATATGAGATGCTCTTATATGCATATGTTCAATCTCTAACAACCTCTCCAAAATATCTAATAACAACATAACTAACTTTGACTAACTCTAACTACCAACTTCAATATATCTCAACATATGTAATAGTATTTTACTTTATATTAAGAATTAATAATAAAAAATACACCTGAAGTATCACGTTTTCTTTAGTTTCACACTCCAATTATCAACTGTACCCTTTTTCTACATGAACTATCTAACATACTTTAACTATCAATTGTACCATTTTCATACTTGAACTATCGCATAACTAATATTTGGAGTGTGTTTTAATACAAAAATGGGGATAGTTCATGTAAGAAAAATGAACAAATGATAGTTAAGGTGTGAAAACGTGATTTCGATCCTTTTCTCTTGTATTAAATATACATACATTTCACATATAATATACATATCTATACCGTTAAAACATATAAATAATGTATACATCTATCATATTGATAAATTAGTTGGCCCAAGGAAACGTTTACCTTCCTATAAAAAAACTTATTCGGCAGTGGCTTTTGGCCCATGCTAATTGGCGAATTGCTATGAAGGATTTAATGGCGGGAGACCCAAAAATAAGTTTAAATTCTGAAAATTTACCGTTTTTGTAAAACGCGGGCGTTGTTGCCTCCAGAAAGGGTCCGGTCCGGGTATACAAAAACCCAAAACCAATCTCACTCCCATAAACATTTCATTTTTTTATTATCCCTAAACTACCCCCACACACACTGGTTACACTGCATCACACCTTTTCTCCATTTCCTCATCACCTTCTCTCCCATGGAGAACCACCACAAGCACACCGAACGCTCATCAACAACCTCTGGGAAGAGAAGCTTAAAGAGAAAGCTCGACGAAGATCTCGAAGACGATCGCAACGTTGCTTCCGATGATACTCAACAAGATTTGGCGCGTGAAGTCCGTACACAAGTTGAAATTCTAGAATCTTCTTTCTCTTCATCCGAATCAGATCGCGCGTCTTCCAAACGTGCTATACACGTTCTCTCTGAATTAGCCAAAAACGGTAACAGCGCGAAAACTCTCTGATTTACTTTTCATTTCCAGTGAATTATACTAATTTAGATGTTCATGAAGAGATAATTAGGTTTTGATATTTGAGGATTTGTGTTTTATCTCTTTGAATTAGCGAAAAATGGTAAGGCACAAACTCTCGATTTTGGTGTGCATCGGAATTTGTTAGTAATTTTTAGTTTAATCGGTTTTGGAGTGATATTAGGGTTTGATGATTGAGGAATTGTATGTTTTGTAGAGGAAATTGTGAACGCAATTGTAGATTGTGGTGCCGTTCCGGCATTAGTGCAGCATCTACAAGCGCCGCCTTATGTGAGTGAAAGTGAAGGTAATCAAATGCCATACGAACATGAGGTTGAGAAAGGAAGTGCTTTTACGCTTGGTCTTCTTGCTATAAAGGTAAGCGTTCGGCTCATTATTTGTTACTATGTCGTTTCATTTTGTTTGCCTGGTTTTGACTTTGGACGGAGTTTAACAAAACGAAATGCTTTTGAAATCTTGTTGTCTTAATTTAAGGTCATGTCGAATGCACCAAAATGCCCTGTAATTTTGAACATGTTATGTGAAAAATTGAAATTAAAGAGTTTTCAGAAAAGTAAAGAGACCTTCTTTTTTAAACTGACTAAAAAAGAAAGTAAGATAAACAAATTGAAATAGAGGGAGTATTTGTTAGTATTATCAGTTGTACTGTATTATAGCAATCTTTAGGTGATGTGGTAAGATAAAACTAGTTTCTTTCAGTAGATAACTGTATGAATTATCTCAATACTTCCGGTGATAGACAAATTGTTGAGAAGAGCTTGCTTGTGCAACATGAGCTAGATATTATATGTAATAAGTTACTATGAAGGAGATTTTGTTTGCTGTATTCTTGAACACTTAGTTTAATTTATTTGTGCATTCCAAGTATGTCGCAATGGTGACCGTTGAAGAACTGTCATTTTGTTCGCAAATCAAATAAAATTTTAAGTACCTCACTGTAATGCACAGTAGATAATTTCCAATTGGGGACATGTGCACATCTAAATTAATTGCAATCAGTGTAAGATGAGTGCTTTGAGTTAACTGCCTGTTATTACTATGTTTATGTTCTACCTGAAATTGAAGAACTTCCAAATTTGTTCTGTCAATCAAGACTTATGACGAATATATGATTTCCATCATCAGTCTCATCTAACTCATACACTTAAAGCATTTGTTTTTTCCTTGTGTACCTTCTTAATTACTTGTGTCTCACACTCATAATGATAAGAACTTTGCTTTTCTACTTAATTTTGTAGTCTTTACTTTATGTATATATCAGAGGAGTAATTATTTGCTCTTTATTTTTTATAATTTAAATTTTATGTCTGACAGCCGGAGCACCAACAACTGATTGTTGATGCTGGAGCTTTGCCTCATCTTGTTAATCTGCTGAAGAGGCACAGAGATGCTCAGAACTCTCGAGCAGTCAACGGTGTTATCCGGCGGGCAGCTGATGCAGTCACGAATCTTGCTCATGAAAACAGTAGCATCAAAACTCGTGTTAGGTTAGTTTATTCTTATCCGAAGACTTTGTTATTGCAGCATCTACAGAAAGAATAAAGTTCTTACTTCATCTGTATTTTGTGACTATAGGATTGAAGGTGGTATCCCTCCACTTGTTGAGTTGCTTGAGTTTGTTGATTCGAAGGTGCAGAGAGCAGCTGCAGGATCCTTACGAACTTTAGCATTTAAGAATGATGAGAACAAAAATCAGGTTAATGTCTTACAAAAATTTATCTCGAATATCTTACGGTCATGTCTTCTAGTTATGTTAATTTGTGTGAGTTGATTGCAGATTGTAGAATGCAATGCACTCCCCACTCTTATACTGATGCTTTGGTCCGAAGATACTGCTATACACTACGAAGCGGTGAGGCATTGTTTAATGTCATGCTAAACTAGCACATAAAAATAACATAGGGTATTTGTTATACTTCATGTGGTAGTCATCCACAGAACTAATTCAATTGTGGCGGCAGGTTGGAGTCATTGGAAATCTGGTGCACTCATCACCAAATATCAAGAAAGATGTTCTTCTTGCAGGAGCTTTACAACCTGTAATTGGGTTACTTAGGTATAATCAACTCTCATAACTTTTGAGCAATCTGATCATGTCAACTTCTCTGGTAGTTGTATTATTATTTGCAGTCCTGTAGAGGGACCTACTTGTGTAGTTATATGGTCCCACCTTTTTTCCATGTGTAGTTTGCTCAACTATAAATCTTGTTGTATGCCAGTTCATCCTGTTCGGAGAGCCAAAGGGAAGCTGCTTTACTGCTAGGACAATTTGCAGCAACAGATTCAGACTGTAAGGTTGATTAAACTAGTAAACTCTATTTCCTTCTTAAATGGATAATCTATTTCTTTAAGTAGCATTACTGAGCTACTTAATCTTTTTTACACATAGTATAATGTATTTGAAACTCTTGCAGATTCATATTGTTCAAAGAGGTGCAGTTCCACCACTAATTGAGATGCTTCAATCTCCAGATGCTCAACTTAAGGAAATGTCAGCCTTTGCCCTAGGAAGGTTGGCGCAGGTGGTAATTTATCTGATAAGTCTTGAGTAGCACAACTTTTCTTATACATGTTATGACAATTTTTCTATTCTTTCTTTTAGTAGTAGCACTTGGAGTATGATTGTCTGATGTAAGGTTGCCATTCAAGAATTATCTTTACGACAACATAGGGATGATTTTGTCACAAACTTGGAATTTGATGATTACTGATTTTCTTTTTTCAAGTGTGACTTCTTTTGTATGTATTGTCCACATTTTATAAATGAAATCTTATTACTTAACCGTAAGGAAAGGAAAGGAAGAGAATCATGTTGTGACTGATGTTCCCATTGGGCTATTGATTATGCAGCAGCTGCGAAAGGTTTCTATTTCAAAAATGTTTGTTTCTGACAATCCTTTATAGATGAGCAACAGTTAATTCACACAGTTTGTATGATACCTGCTTAGGAGTATGCTAAGGAATCTCTTAAAGACAATAAGAAATTGGTGCTTTTGGGAACAAACTTGATTGAAGGACAATAGTAATGATTTCCCAATGTGGAAGTTTAATCTACCCTAACCTTCTGGAAGTTATAGTACCGACTCTGAGCGAAATCATAAAGAGGGTTTAAGGATATAATTTTTATCACTTAATCTTCTGAAACTGCTCAATCTCTTGTGATTTACAGTTTCTACTGACAGGCCTCTTCAGATTTGTATCAGTTTCCTATCTGTAGATCTTTTTAGATGTTGATATATGATATGTTCCTCTCTACTGCACGATTTTTTGGTGCATGTTCTACAATCACACTATAACATTTTTGAGGAGTAACATTGATTGAAGTTTTAATAGCCCAAGCAAAATGGTATATCAAGATTCTATGACGTTCCTTATTATGGTACATGAGTATTTTAATTTCTTACTCTATTGGGAGCTCCTATTTAACTTCAAATGTGATGATGAAGGTGCTAGAGCATATGCTTCTGTTCTTCTTTCTGATAGCGCTATGTTTGAGCTGAGGATTTAGTACGACATTGTTGACCGGTGTTCGTGGTTCCGTGATATTCAGGATACACACAATCAGGCTGGTATTGCTCACTGTGGTGGAATTATCCCATTGTTGAAGCTCCTTGATTCAAAAAATGGATCATTGCAACATAATGCTGCATTTGCTCTTTATGGGCTTGCTGATAATGAGGTGTTGCATGTCATCAAATGATCAAATAATATATGTTTTGATTATAATCAGTTTCTTTCACTTACATGCTTCTTTAGACTTACTGTGACTTTCTGCTATAGGATAATGTTGCTGATCTTATAAAGGTTGGAGGTGTTCAAAAGCTTCAGGATGGAGAATTTATTGTCCAAGTATGATGTCTTGACTTCCTTTCTTTTGGATTTTATGTTCTCTCTAGGATAAGTACCTTTGTTACCTTAAATGAGTTTGCATTATTCTCCTTTTGCATATTGCCATGGGCTCCTAAATTGAGTTCACTGACTATGCAGCCAACTAGAGATTGTGTAGCGAAGACATTGAAGAGATTAGAAGAGAAGATCCATGGACGAGTGAGTTTCTATTTCTTAAATTATTTGCTTGTGTAAGTCTTCTCTTTGGCAATGAATGGCATGATTCATACATGAGAATAATAAACCAACAACAACATACCCAGTGTAATCCCACACAGTTGGGTCTGGGGAGGGTAAGACGTACGCAGTCCTTACCTCTACCTTTGTGGGGTAGAGAGGTTGTTTCTAATAGATCCTCATCTCAAAAGAACGTAGTCAAACTTCCAACCTCTATATACTCTGTATTAATCCTGCTTAACCTGAATCCTTTAGATTCTAAGGTTGTTCTTCAAACTTCCAACCTATCATTAACCCCGTTGCGTGTCTCGTCAATCAGAACTATAGTTCTGTAAATAACATACACAATGACACCTCCTTTTGAACATGTCGAGTCAATTCATCCATCACCAAGACAAATAGAAACGGGCTAAGGGCTGATCCTTGATGCAACCCCATCACAGCTGGAAAGTGTTCAGAGTAACCTCCCACAGTCCTAACCCTTGTCTTGACACCCTTGTATATGTTCTTAATTGCCCTGATGTAGGCCACCAACACACCCCTAAACTCCAAATAATCTCCCGAGGGACTTTATCGTATGTCTTCTCTAGATCAATGAACATCATGTGTAGGTCTCTTTTTGTCCCTATACTGCTCCATCAATCTCCTTGGCAGAATAATAAATAATGTGTATTTCTTTTGTCACGGATAGCAAACTTTCTCACATGAATGCAATTTACCTCCCTTCTCTACATTTTAATTTCTACTTTTCTCAAATTTCTAGGGTTATTCTTGATTATATGTAATATCTTTGTCCTTTTTTGGTAGATATTGGGCCATCTGTTATATTTATTGTGCATCGGGGAGAAGGTTATTCAGAGACGAGTTGCTTTGGCCCTGGCCCATCTTTGTTCACCAGATGACCAAAAATCTATTTTCATTGATAACAATGGTATATGTTTGATTTAGACTTGAGACTAATTTTAAACAGATTCTGGTTGGGCAGTGACAATAACTTCTCCTATGTTCATGCACTTGTAGGATTAGAGTTGCTTTTGGAGCTACTTGAATCAACTAACTTGAAACACCAAAGAGATGGCTCTGTAGCTTTATGCAAATTGGCTAACAAAGCTAGCTCACTTTCACAAGTCGATGCTGCTCCTCCATCCCCAGTACCTCAGGTTTGTTTATCTTATTTTTTATTCTTATTGCACTATTACGATTCTTCAATTTTTTGCTTCGAGCTGGATTTAGATTATTGTCTTCGACTTATTGTTGGTTTATTTTTCATTTCTCCACTTCTATACCTGTAGTGCTTAGTCAGACGATCATTGTTTGCCCTACTAGGGGTTTTCAAAGATGTCAACTTTCATGTTCATCTTCATAACTTTTTGATTTTAGAATAATTAGCATAGTTTTAGGACATGGAGTAACCGGTAAAGTTGTTGCAATGTGACCAGGATGTTATGAGTTCAAGTCGTGGAAACATCCTTTGGCAGAAATGCAAGGTAAGGCTGCGTACAACATACCCTTGTGGGCCGGCCCTTCCCTGAACCCCGTGCATAGCGGGAGCTTAGTGCATCGGGCTGCCCTTTTTTAGCATAATTTTAGGACACTTACAATAGGTTTACATCCAGAAGCAACTGTAGATAATATTAAGACATTAATTGTGGTTTGTGAAACCTCTAATTATATTTTATAGATATAGGTTATGTGTCGAACCAATTTCCCCATTATTAGCCTTGGGGGTCATAAGAGATAGCAATAGTGCTGTCATGGAATTGAAAAGATCTCCAACCTTTGTAGAAACAGAAACTCTCCTTCATGTCTAGCTTATTAGTCTTCATGCTTCTTTCCCTCTGTAATTATGGCTTAACAACCCTTTTTGTGAATCAATACAAACTTGTTACCATTTAAAAAAAACTCTCCTTCATGGCAGTAGTTTTATTCAAACTGGAGCTTTGGGCTCATTGAGAGATCTATTTAGTGATTAGGCCACCCTTCTTAGCAAAGAAAGGCTTTCTTTATAGAGGGAGTAAGGAGTTTAAAAAGGATGACTTTTTGGAAATTCCAAAATGTTGATTTGTAAAAATTGAACCCCCTTTCCCCAGGGGGAGCATGTGCTTCAATTTTGTGTTGTTTTTGCCACTAGGTTAAGGTGTTAAGCCTAACATGAAGCGGGGCTAGGGTGATTCTTCAATTTTGAGGATGTAGATAATGGTGAGAAATTTATGATGGCATTTGGGAGAATATGAGGTGCTTTGCATTTTGATGAAATCTTGATTTTTTTACCACCCTATATTGGCCATTGATGCTGATTGTTTTAACCATTTTAAGTTCTTGTTAATGGTTTAATATGTAGTTGATTGTATTCATTCTCTGTTATTTTTTTATCTCAATTGATAATGCAGCTTATTCCATCCCGCTGTTGTACCTCTTTACCTAATTTCTTCTCTTTTAATTTCTTTTAATTCCAGGTCTATCTGGGCGAGCAGTATGTAAATAATTCTACACTGTCTGATGTAACATTTTTAGTCGAGGGTAAGAGAAGTTTTACTATGCTAATGTAACTCTCTTCCCCTTTCTTTTTAAATGTTGTATCTTACTTTTTCTTCCACCAGGCAAACGGTTTTATGCCCATAGGATTTGTTTACTAGCTTCTTCTGATGCATTTCGAGCTATGTTTGATGGTGGCTACCGGGTGAGTTAAAATCTACTGTTGTTTTAAATTTCTTCGTTTCCTAATTGTTTAAAAGCTACGATCCATTGTAAAAATCAATCTTGTCAATTTAATGATGACATCTTTCTTAAGTGGAGAAGTGTAGAGCAGGCCATTATCCACCAAGTTTTGAACTGTGCACTTCATATACTTGATAATCTTGTTGTATTTTTGTTTGATAACTTGATTGCTAGCAAGTTGTTAACTAAGCAAGAGTAAGCCTGTTAGTTACTTCAAAGTATTCGTTTTTCTATGATGTTCTTCTTTTGTATAAATGTCACTCCCTCTACTTTCTTTTTTAGTTTGTTAAAAAAGAATGCCGCTGTCTATATTTAGTAATTCTTTGACTCCATAATCTCGCAATGACATATTTTAGACTACAAGATTCAAGGACATTTTGGTATATTAACTGCAATCTTTGGTTTAAAGACCATAAGATTCAAAAGTCGTCTTTTTTTAAACTCCATAACCGGTCAAACTAAGACAATGAAACGGAGGGAGTAGTACTGAGAAGTGAGGTGTATGCATGGCCATTGCAAAAGGAGTCGCAACTAATAGGCAAACATACTTGTTTAAACTGTGACAGTGTATCTGGGGTTAGCTTGATACTTTGTTTCTAATAGCTTGTAGTTATTGTATTGCAGGAACGAGATGCCAAAGACATAGAGATCCCAAATATCCGAGGGGACGTTTTTGAGTTGATGATGAGGTAGAATGCTCTTTACTTACCATCAAATCCTTGGCTCATACTGGAAAAATCTTGCATTTTAAAGGACTGTAATCTCTCATTCTTGCTGCAGGTACATATATACAGGATCTGTAGATGTTAATTTGGATGTTGCACAGGATCTTCTAAGAGCTGCAGATCAGTATCTACTAGAGGGCCTTAAACGTCTTTGCGAGTATGCCATTGCACAGGTGAGTGCTAAGATCTTTTTGGAGTTCGGGGGGGGGGGGGGGGGGGTTCCTGTCACATTTATACTAATGAATTTGTCTTTTCTAGGATATATCTGTGGAGAGCGTCTCTCTCATGTTCGAGTTGTCGGAGGCATTTAATGCTTTGACATTACGTAACGCTTGCATTCTATTCATTTTGGAAAAGTTTGACCAATTAAGTGTCATGCCATGGTATGTTCTGGACTTTACTATCCTTGATTACATTATTTTTATGGGTTTGGTGGGTGGGGAATCACACTGGATATCCTTCTATGTTTATTTGTTTGGTGTGTGGAATGTGAAGCATGTCATTCAACTTGAAGTGAAGATTTTCAAAGTGATATATATAAGGATATGAACTCATTAAGAATGTGGATTTTGTCTTGTATGTGGATTAACGCACTGTAATTTCGTATGCAGGTATTCACATTTGATTCAACGTGTATTACCCGAGACTCGTAGCTACTTTGTAAGGGCGCTTACCAGGGCAACTCAAGCTGACATGCGGGTCTAGATGTTTCAGATTCATTTTGTTCTTTTTTTCCCCGATAGTCCAGGTTTTCAGGCGACTGACTACTTCACTAGTATTACTCAAACGTCCCGGAGGTAATAACACCTGTCCTTCAACACTATTACGAGTAAATCGCGGGATGTGCTTCGGTGGTCAGTTTATGGGAGCGTACAACTGATCAATGAGACAAGGTCCAATTCTCCAACATGCAGAGTTACTTCGTGCTTGCGGGGAATTGAACCCACGCTGTTCATGTCAGAGCGCTTTATAATGCCCAGACTTTGTCACTGGACTATGCCCCATAGGACTTCATTTTGTTCTTTTATTAGTTGTAACCACGGGAGAGAGTATGTACAGGAGTGGGTACTATTGTAATAGGGCTCAAAATGAGAGCTAATGTAAAATTCCTCATTGAATGCACCAATTCCAGATCTTTGGATGGTCAACGTAGCTTATAAAGTAAGGTTTAACGCCTGTGATTTGTTCATAATGTTCTTTGATGAGGTGAAAGAATGAGTAGTTATATTGGAAATTTTAAGATAGTGTGTTGTAGAGAGATTTTTATAGAACCCTTTGAATTTATATACTTAACGTGATACTATTAGATATTTCATAATTTATAGCACTTGACGATGTCAGTAACCAATTTATGATCTGTGATCGCCAACTTTATTCATAGTGATCTAATGCCTTTTAGCATTTTTAATGAAATATGCCCCTTGTACTCAGTATGCTTGGTTATGCCATCTATAAGAAAATCAAATTAGAAGATGAGTGAAAACCTGCGCAAACTTTTCTTCTTTTGTGTAATTTCGACAATAGCATTAAGAGAAGGTGCTGATAGTACAAAATTTACTGATTATAAAATAAAGAATAAACGGAGCTATCCTTATCCAACTAATTCATCTTTCCTTAAATTGTAGGAAGATAAAATCGGCTTACCTTATCAAAGGTCTTTATCAAGCTTACATAATATATCACGGTTCTCTATTCTTTAGCTTCCAAATCAAGCACTTCATTTGCTACTAGAACTGCATTACTGATTTGTCTGCCCTTGATGAACGCATTTCGGTGTCCTAAAACTAATTTCTCAATTACCCTTTTAAGTCTATCTGCTACTCCCTTTGTTCTACTTTATATGACACATTTTTTTAGTCAATTCTAAAAAGAACGACATATTTATTTATTTAGCAATAATTTAATTTTAAACTTTATCTTTTACGCTTATCGAGATGATCTATAATAACCACACAAATATTTTTGACTTGTTTTAGGTCACAAGATTTAAAACTCTTCTTTTATTTCTTAAACTTCGTGTTCAGTCAAACTACATCATATAAATTGGAATGGATGAATTATATATTTGCAACATCATATAAATTAGGAGCTAATGCTATAAATGAAGCACTGCATAATCTTACCATATGTCAGTTTTAGTAAGTGAGAAAGGACACTCGTCACATCATCTTTAATGTAATTTCCCATGCTTTCTAAAAGAGTGCCATAGTCATAGTATATCCATTTGTGTATTGGGCCTTGTCTGAAACACGACACTCGTGTATGAAATTTTCAGAATTACTTTCTCCTCTTTTATGATTCTAATAAGATCTATCTAACCTGGTAGTTGGTTTATATTTTTTACGTTTTGATAGAAAGAAATCTAGGATCGTTCATTTGATATGTTCTTTATCGTCTATAATTTTAGGCCCAACCTTTAACTTAATTGTTCCTTTTGTGAGAATTTACTATTCTTTGGAAGTATGTGGTATTTCTCTCCTCCTCCTAGTAATATTGTTGACAAGAAAAGGCCGTGATATTTAATTGCTGGGGTGGGCCAATGTATTTTAGGGTGGATAACAATAACAATATCCTATATGTAAGTCAATGGCTTTTCAACCTATCTTTAGAAAACCTTTTCCTTAAAAGTTACTATTAATGTGTGTACACCTCTCCTTAGTTGTTGTATGTATATATGTGGCATTGGAGTCGAGGGATTACTATTAGTTTCAGCAGTTTGTCTTGACGTACAGGCAATGGTTCACGAGTGATAATGTCATTTCCTGTGTTTTCGTAAAGCTCCTTCCAACAACAGCTACAAATGGCATGTGAGTTGATAGAGATATAGGCAAATTATGCACCTACAAATTAATATATCTGGTAACTATTTAAGAAAAAATCCTACAGAGCAAAAACAAGATCCCTGGAATACTTACAAGTACCTGAAATTTCTCTTATAATGCAACAACATACCAAGTGTACCACAATTGGGTCTAGGGAGGGCAGGTTGTACGCAGACCTTACCCTTACCTAAAATTTCTCTAACATGCATTGTAAACAAAACCTTCCGGGATTCAAACTTGGTTGTTCAAAATAATGTCTGAAATCTTAGGAAATTTCTACTGTAAACATTAAACAAACATGCCCCTCATTCTATAGGGACCAACATCCGTGGGAAATTTCACAGAACCTGAAAAAAGAATGATACTGGTAACTAAAGGGGTTCCTAGGAGCTACATCGGTACAGTAAAGAACACCTGCATAGTAAAAAAAGGGGTGGAAAAAAATAGAGAGAATATCACACTACTATGACTATTTTCTACTAAACAATATATAGTACAAAACCCAGTATTTTAGCTTCTTCCACGCCTGAAAGAATCTTTCGACTTTGTTATAATATCTTCAGCATTGTGCACAGGTGGAGTCGTCTTTGTTTGACCAGCTCTCGCTGATTCTACATGCCTGAATTGAACGCTCGATCTGGAGACCTACAGTGCCTTCCTTTTCCAGGAGCGAGCAATAGCTTCCGAATGTTTGGACACTTATATGAAGTCGAAAATCCAGTCCAAACAAGAATTTCATCTCCAGCTTATTCAACTCTTTTGTGGTTACACCACCTACTCTTGCATAGTACGCATTGTTATAGAATCTGAAATCATGCAGAGCATCATAAAGATTCAAAATAAGCAGATTCCTAGGATGAATGTTATTTCTCACTCTCAAATTAAGCCACAACCTTCATTGTGTTTCCAGCAGTAAACAGATAATGAACAGCATGCATGCATACATGAGATAACTCCTTTGAGTCTACTATACTCAACTATCCAATTGGTTGACTATTCAACATGACAATAAATTCCAAAGCATGTATCCAGGGGCGGTTTATAGCCATATTTATGGTGCACGTGAACCCATTGTCTATCCACCAAACTAGGTATTTTACGTACATATTTCCTAGAATTGATCTAATATTATCTGTTGCACTCATGAATGTTAAGTTATTTACTCATAGGAACAAGGATCAATTCTCACTTAATACTTTTCATTACTTTTAGTGGTGCACCCATGAGAAATCCTAGATCCGTCTCTACCAGTATAACCATTACATATTTGGGTAAAGAATGAGGTAAGATAGATTATGTCTGAGGTAAACTTACGCATCATCAATAAATTTTGCTGCCACCATCACACTTGTGATAAGTAGTCGGTGAACGTTGACGGAGGTTAAATGAGCACTAGTGGATTCAATGAATCTCTCCATGTATATGTGTGCAACCACAAAGCATGAAGGGCTGCAACATGAATACTTAAAAATGCGATCCAAGTATTGTTCAATACCGAGAGAGGGGGCTCTTGATCCATGAAATATTGTGATCATGTCTTTTCTTTGTGTACTTTCTAATAAGCTTTCATTATTTTGAATAGATCTCTCAAGAAGTGTTGAAAGAAGCGATAGAACTTTGGGTTTTCCAGTTTTTTCCTTGCTAGATACCTTCAGCCCCAATGCTAAGTAATTTTTCGAGCATATGACCTCAGGTTCAGGTGCCAAAGTTCCCATGCCCTGGAGATCATAGATTAAATGACATCAACACACTGAAACATTGCAAAAGAAAGTATCATCTAGAATGAGAACTATAGAATATATGAAGCAGATGAAGGAGCTGTATAAATTTCATTTGATCAGCCTGGGCAACCGATCGAGGAGTTAAAACAGGGACTGTATCTTTGACTCTTAAACCTGAAGGAACAGTCAATAGTTATGGTTAAGGAGCTTCTCTTACTTATCTCCCAAAACAACAAGACAGAAGTTATTTTTTTAAATGAAAAGAGTTTCTTGTTATGAACTTCAGACTCTTCTCTCTCCACTAAAGAGGCTAAAACTTTTCAGACCTATATTTAGTAGAAAATTAATATTAAGCATTAGAAGGTATTGGTCCCTTCATCTAGTACAAGAATGTTCACGTTTTCTGTTATAGTGCACTTGATTAAAATGACAACAAAGACTAAAGCTTACAACAATGGAACCATTTGTTTAGCATTAAGCAGGATGGTGAACTTGAATTCTAAGAAGCCTCATTGCTGATTTCTTCATACAGCAATGTTTATTATCCTTCATGCATAATCCTAAATGTATAAGCAAATAGTTGAGGTTATAATTTCGGGGGATCGGCTGATTCTTCAAAGGAAATATAGTTAATGAAAAGTAAGTTAATCTACCACAATTGACAAGCTCAATTTAGGGAAAGTCAAGCTTTTCCAGCTTAAACACACTATAATGTTAGAAGTGCAACTTGTTAAATTAAGTGATTTTTCTACCATTTGCTCGTTCATTAATACATACTAAGAGTTACACATGTTTGCTAAACTAACACACTCTTACTGACTATTGGGAATAAGAAAAACGATAAACAGCTGACCAAAAATATTGGTTCATCTGTTAAACAGAAAAGTAGAAATGTACTGGAACTAAACTAAAAGAAGTCAAACAGTGAACGTAAGAATTGATGAGTCACAATATGACCACTTACTACTAACCAAGAAATCATAACAAGTTACAAGTGATTAGCATCATACAGCACAAGATATACTTCGAAGATTAAATTTGATTAACAATTTTGAAAAGATATAATATTAAAACGACTCGTTTAGCTTACAGGCAAACACACTAATTTCTTGAGAGCTCAACCACGGTTTGGGATCTGAAATGAGTATCGGCTTGTAGCAACGTACAACCGGACTTATAAAAAACAGATGGGCTACCTAATCCATATTCACCAGTCCATTGACACTAAAGGTTAAGCACAATTACACTGGGAGATGAAGAAGGGTGATTCGGCCCTTATTAAGCACCTTATACGCATCCGTGACCAGGTTATTCATCGAAGGGTCACTTGCTCTAGCCGTCGACACCTTCACTGGTTGGCAACGGGATAACATTGGTAAAAGCTGTGTACGCGGCTTATGAGTTCTTCAGACCTCGGGGGGTAAAGTTTACTGGTCGAAGGACGTTTGGAACCCTTGCATTTTGCCTAAACATTCCTTCATCCTTTGGTTATGCATCACCAAAAAGTTGTGTACCAAAGACAGAATTACCTACATCGACACCTCCCGGGTGTGTGGGCTGTGCGGTAGGGACGACGAGTCCATAGTTCATTTGTTCTTCACTTGCACCTCTTCCACTTTCATCTGGCAGCGGATCAGGAATTGGCTGGGCATCACCAGAATCATGAGCACTATTGATAGTGCGCTGAAGTATATTAGAAAGGAGGGGCTTGGTACGGGTTGGCAGGCCAAAGCTAAAAGATCAACGCTTGCAACCACTGTCTACCACATCCGGATGGAACGCAACAAAGTGACTTTCGACGGATCCAGACTTGATAAGGAGGCTCTCGTCTTCAAAATCAAAACTATGGTCTATTCTATTTTGTTTTCTTTATTTCCGCATTTTACTTCTTGTTTAGAAGAGTTGGCCCTTGGCAATAATCCACTCCAGCAGCATTAACGCTAGGCGCTCTTCCCTTATCATGGGTTTGTCCCGTTGGGTTTACCATGATAAGGGTTTACGGAGGCTGCGGCTGCAACCTTATGTCGGCATCTTAGACATAAGGGATTGACTAGGGCCGACCTGTATAGGCCCTCTTGACTTCCCGACTTGTGGGAGTTGCTTGAGTTTTGGTTATGACGCAAAAGAATCAAATGACCACCCGATTTGTGGGATGTGCATTTTGATTCCTAGCATCATTTCTCCTATATAGGTGCTCTTGATTTCCCGACATGTGGGATCAGCTAGAGTAATATGCATGACGTTATGAATATTGTGACTACCCGACTTGTGGGACATGCACGATACTCAAAGCGTCATCCATATCTTTTGTCCGTAGGTTCGCCTTCGGTTGGTGCAGGTTACTTTATAAATTTTTACCGTTTCACCAAAATAAAAAATTTACTCCCCTATGTCTCGCATTATTTAGTACTAGTCATACCGAAACAAATTCATCAATTATAAGCTCTTATTCTGCGAGCAGCTTATACTCCCTCCATCCCAATTTAGGTAAAGGTGTTTGACTGGGCACATATATTAAGAAATAAAGGAAGACTATTAAAACTTGTGGTCTAAAAAATAAGCTATAGATATTTGTGTGGTATAAATCATCTCATTAAGCGTAAAATGAGTATTTTAAAGTTAAATTGTTACTTTTAGAAGGTGTCATTTTTTGAGGTTAACTAAAAAGAAAAGAGTGTCACATAAATCGGGACGGAAGGAGTAACAGCTTTCACTGTAAGACAATATTCAGTCCTAAGTTGTTATCCAATTGAAAAACTGAAAAATGGTTTACAAATTCATCAACTATTAAGCCAGCAGCTTATAACAGATTTCACCACAAGACATTACATTCAATTCTTGAAATTTCTAAGGAGGACGCATTAAATATGAAGTGTAGGTTAGATAATTAAACTTAATTGATATATCTAATCATACAGAGTCAGGATCTAGTAATAGTAGAAACAAAATGAATATCTAAGACCGCAAAAAATTAAAAAATTATTTCCATATTAACCAACATTAGCAATGTAAGTACAATAACATACCCAGTGAAATCTTACAATATGGGTTCTGAGGTAAGTAATACATCTTAAAGAAATAATCCTTTGATTATTTTCATTAATGAAGAAGTATATATATAATTTACAATCTCCAAATATGGAAAATCTTATTTCTGCTATACTACTAATATCCTAATTATACTTGTACAAGAATTTTACAACTATGGTAATTTGTACAATAAATTGGTATACAAATAGGCTTGGATTCTCTCGGATACCGTGATATACACGATATACAACTATGGGCAGTGTATACCGTGTATATGACAGGTATATTGTTTTCACACCCCACAGTCATTGCGGGCGGTTGTCGTACGCTAAGACTGTCCCTAAAATCTTCAAATATAACCAAGGAAAGACCCGTAGTAAAAATGTCTGCAATCTGGTATCTCGAAGGGGCATGAAGGACGCGTACTTGTCCACGAGCTACATTTTCTCGAACAAAGTGTATGTCCATCTCGATATGTTCAGTGCGTTGATGTTGGATTGAATTTTCAGAAAGATAGATTGCACTCACATTATCATAGTAGACCAAGGTAGATTTCTGAATAGGAAAGTGAAGAAACAAAAGATTATGCAGCCAACATGACTCAAACACCACATTGGCTACGCCTCGATACTCAGCATCCGCACTGGATCGTGATAAAGTAGTTTGGCGTTTAGCCGACCAAGAGATCAAGTTATCCCCAAGGAACATGCAATAACCAGATGTCGAACGTCTGGTATCTGGACAACCATTTCAATCAGCATCGGTATATGACACGAGTAGAAACAGCGGACGGATACAAATGCAATCCATAACCAAGTGTGCCCTGTATGTATCGTATAATGCGTTTGAGCGCATTCATGTGCTCAATCCGCGGATCATACATAAATAAACACACCTGATGTACTTCATAAGTAATATCTAGTCTCGTAAAATTCAGATACTGAAGCCTCTGCAAGACTACAATAATGGGTGGGATCCTCGTAGGGTGTGCTAGACGTAGCACTCAGAATTGGTTTTGTATCAACTAGAGTAGATGTAGACTTACAAGATGACATGCCAGATCTCTCAATAATCTTTGCCGCATACTTTTTCTGTGATAATAATAGACTACCTGCATGACAAGTTGCTGGTATGCCAAAAAAATAGCTCAAGGGCCCCAAGTCTTTCATAGCAAATTCAGAACTGAGAAGGGTCGTGATAGACTTGCGTAGAATATCCGATGAGACAGTTAGTATAATATCATCAACATATAACAAAATGTATGCTAGAGAAGTACCACACCGATAGATGAACAGAGAATGATCAAACATGCTGTGAGAAAACTCAATAGTAGACACATAATTTGCAAACCTTTTATAACAAGCCCTTGGGTCCTGCTTAAGCCCATACAATACTTCTTCAACAAACAGACATGATGAGGATAATAGAGATTCCTAAAACCCAAGGGTTGATGTATGTATATTGTCTCCTACGATCACCGTGTAAGAAAACATTTTTCACATCCAGCTGGTGAATGAGCTATGCTTTTGAGAGAGCTAGACTAAGCACAGTGCGAATGGTAGCCGGTTTGACCACCGGACTAAATTTCTCTCCACAATCAATGTCAACCTGTTGTGTTTTACCATCACCTACAAGACGGGCCTTATGCCTCTCAAAAGAACTGTCATAATTTTCTTTATGAGTAAAAATTCACATAGACCAAATAATATTAATACCAGGAGGACGGGGCACCAACTCCAACGTCTTATTTTCAATAAGAGAATTATATTCGTCATCCATGACCAATTTCCAATTAGGGTCATGAAGGACAGACACTGGGTTACGTGGTAGGGGTGATTTAGTGACATTAGAATTTAGATTAAAATGTCATTTAGGTTTAAAAATACCACATTGGCTACGAGTGACGGGCCTTTGATTTGAGATGGTTGGGGACGGGTTTTGTGGAGGTGGCAGAATTATTTCGGACTAGCCAGCAAGTAGTGGGCCTGCTGGCCCAACAACTAGACGAAAATTGGGAGAGAGTGGGATTGGCAGTGACGATGGGCTCGGCTGCCTCAAGCATGCCGCGGAGGGTAATGGGCGGCCAGTCGCCACTGCCGGTGAGAACTCAAGTAGCTACCAGGCCCGGGCCTAGCCGCGGGATTATTTATAGGGCCAGCAGGCAGTGGGCCTGCTGGCCGATGTGGGTCACGGGACATTTCGGATAAATGGTGGATAATATATGGTGAGACCCCATCATCCAAAAAATTATACGAACTAGGCTCGGAACTACACAATTTAGCAAACGAAAATTGAATTTCATAAAATATAACATGACGACTAATTATGATTTCGTTAGCGGATAAATCAAAACATTTGTAACCACGATGATTAGATGAATAACCCAAAAGCACACAAGCGGTAGAACGAACTTGTAGTTTGTTAATTGTAGTAGATGGAAAAAGGGGATAGCATAAACACCAAAATACTCTAAGATGAGAATGCGACGGATCTTTAGAGTAAAGAATTCTAAGGGGGGATTGATATGATAAGCTTTTGTTAGGGAGGATGTTAAGCAGATATGTCGTCATTTGTAATGCATGATGCCAAAAAGCAGGTAGTAAAGCATGAGCTAACAAGGTGCGGACAATATTATTAATGGTACGAATTTTTCTTTAGCCTTTCATTTTGTGAGGACGTATGTGGACACAAAAATCGAAAAAAGATGTCATGATTGTCACAAAACTATTGAAACGTCCCATTATCATATTCCCTACCATTATCACATTGAATGTTTTTAATTTTCCGTTCAAATTGGGTACAGATGAATGCTCTAAATTTTAAGAAGATTGAAAAACTTAGATTTTTTGGATAACGGAAAGGTCCACAAAAAATTAGAATAATCATCCAAGAATAAAACATAATAATGATGGCCCAAAGAGCTTAAAACGGGAGATGTCCATAAATCACTATGAATAATATCAAAAGGCATAAACGTACGAGAAGTAGAGGTTACAAATGGTAATCTAACATGTTTTCCTAATGGACAAGAGTAACAAAGTGGGGTATTACGCGTATCCTTACGATCAAGAAAATTATTTTTATGCAAAGAAGAAATAATAGACGACCCCGGATGACCCAAACATGCATGCCACAAGGAAGGAGCAAGAGTGTCAAAGGTAGATGGTGTGGCTTTACTCGTGGAGATGGTGGTGATTGGATAAAGCTCTCCCTTACTATTGCATCTCATTAGAGGTATCCCCGTCTTGAAATCCTTCACAGTAAACCCAAAATGATCAAAATTAAGAGAAACTCAATTATCAATGGTGAATCTACGGACATACACCAAATTTCTTATTAAGTTGGGGGCATGAAGAACATTTTTTCAAGACTAGAGGTGGATATGGGGGAGACAAATTTGTATGACCATAACCGCGAATTGGAATTGAGTTGCTATTCCCAACAATAATGCCACGATTTTCGCTCAAATTGAAATAAGACGAGAGATTGTGCGGACGTCATATGAGAAGTGACGTCGTGTCCATGTACCAACTTGCGTCCGGAAGAATTAAATTGCGGCCTCAATATTCGTAGGTGTGGGGGCCTGTGTGGTGCACGCAGATGAAGTGAAAATGGCGCCGATCACGCCCAAGCCAAAGATGTCGCCATGGCGTGACCGTGATATAGAGTTCGGACACAATCGGGCTGGAAGCGCATCGAATGGAGCCAGTTTCTAGGGTAAGGCGACGGGGGATAAGAGCTATAGATGAACAGACAAGCCTGTGGCCAGTTGGTTTGCGGTCCACTGTTCCGAGGACCACCGCCACTGTTCCGTCCAAGGCCACCGATGTTTTTACCGCCGCGACCGCCACCGCGATTCTTGCATTATTCTTACCACTTTGACCCTTTTTGCCGACACCGTTGGTACGATTTTGGCTAGAATGATCCGAGAATGAGGGAGGGTCATCGGACGTGGTCATCATCATGACGAAATTAGTCCCTGTAGCCGCTTTCTTAGCCAAGTCGGTTTCTTCTAATGTAAGCATGAAACGGGCCTGGTAGAATGGTGGGAGGATTACTTTGACGAAGAAGCGTTCCAACGCCACTATAAGCCTCGAATAGGCCTGCAACTATCTGAAGAACAAGATGATCATTGGTGACGGGCGCACCAACGTTGCGGAGTTAGTCCGCCAATTCCTTCAGTTTTTTACAATAAGCTGAGAAGTTCGAAAAATCCTCCATATTAACATGAGAAAAGTCCTGCTCAAGAGGCACAACACGGAAGGTTTTTGGGAGAAGGTATTCTTGCCCTAGACTTCTGATATCATTAAAGAAATAATCCCTTGATTATTTTCATTACTGAAGAGCATATATATAAATTACAATCTCCAAATATGGAAAATCATATTTCTACTATACTACTAATATCTTAATTATACTTGTACAAAAATTCTACAACTATGGTAAGTTTGTACAATAAATTGGTATACAAATAGGCTCGGATTCTCTCGGATATACACGGTATACAACTATGGGCAGTGTATACTGTGTATATCACGGGTATATTGTTTTAAGCATCAAAAGCATAATCTTGAGAATTTCAAAACACCCTGAACCTCATTAGCACACTATTTAACTTAGAACTCGAAAATATAAAACTATAGATCTAACTAGGGCTGGCCAACGAGGCGGGTCGGCCCAATCCCGCTTTATCGATAACGGGATTCGAACTGGGACGGGATCTGGGCTCGTCGCGCCTCGGTCCCGCCCCTTGTCCCGCTCGGCTCCTCCCTTTCGCACAAAATAGTCGTTGCACAACGGCCATTTTATATTTTGGCTTCCCCCCTCCCCAACCCTCCATACCCCCTTAATATTTATTTTTAACCCCTAAGTTATTATATTTACACTTTAACTCAATTTCCCCAACTATAAATACCTCATTTTCTCTTCATATTTCTCACAAATCTTCCTACAATCTCTCCATCTAATCTAATCTCTCTACAAGTCTACATTATCAACTAAATATTCAATTTTATTTATTCAATTGGGAGTGAAGTTGACAACTATCTTAAGGATCATCCATCGAGCAAAGTTTTGATTTTCAACCTCTCAATTACATGTCGACGTTACGTTGACGTTTGGTACATTTGTTCCTTCATTAAATTATTATTGTTTCTTTATTTTAATTAACGCACTTAATTTCATTATCTTTAGCTATTTATTAGCAAAACTAAAATGAAAGAATTAAGAGGTATGTTTAAGGATAAGAGTGAGACTTCTTCTAGTAGGGCTAACAAAGGCAGGAGTACTTCTAGTCATCCTATTTCTCCTGGACACGACGATTTCGTTGATACTGGATTTTGTCCTGAAGTACCATTAGATTTAGACGAAGAGATATTTTCTGGAACTCAACAAGACTTTAATTTAGAAGATAATCTAGATGACACACCCACTAATCTAGATGTCACCCACTAGTGCACCTCAAACTGAAACACCTCTTATTCCCCCAAGTATGAGACGAGGCCCAACACAACGAAAATTAAAATCAGATGCATGTTTTTTTATAGGACCCAGAGAATGAAATAGTTAAATATCAAATTTGTAAAAATGTTTATAAATTTAAAATGGAAAAAGGTCAGAGCGGGACGGGAGGTTTAATTAGGCATGTACAAATATTTCACACCGCTAGGTGGGAAGAATACAATGCTAAAAAGTCGGATGCGCCAATGCGCTCTCAGTTGGGACAAGGTTCACATATTGTCCCTGTCCCGGACCAAGTACAGGCTCTAATTAACCCGATGACGGGGGAATTGTAGGTCCTAAATACGATAAACATAAAGATAGGGAAGCAATAGCAAAATTAGTTATTGTGGAGGGTTCGCCATTTTCATTTCCTTTATTTCTTGATTTTATTCATTACATTAGAGAAATGTATAATCTTGTTTTAACGATTTTCGTAGATTAACTGTTAGGAAGAAATGTTTTTAAATTTGCACATGAATATCAACAATATTTATTAGGGATGACAACAGATAGGATCTGGACCGAATCCTACTAGATCCAGATCTGAATCCGTTTTTCATACCTGAATCCAGATCCGGGTCCAGATCCATCGGGCCCATAAAAATAAGATCCAAATCCAGATCCACCGGGTCCACGGATCGGATCTGGATCTACATACCGTAGGACTAATGATATTCTTCCTCCTTTTTTATATATATATTTCATTTTCCACGGATAAAATAAGGAAACATAAAATTGATGGGATCGTTTCTTTTTATAGAACAAAACTGAAGCAAACAGAGGTAAACTGTGAGTTTCTGAAAAAATGTTGTGAGACACTGACAGAGGAAAACAGGAGGCTTCATGTACATGCCTCTAGTGAATCATTATTTATTTCAACATTCCTTTCTTCATGTACATGCCTCTAGCAGGCTGGCAGTGCACCCAATCCCTTATTCATGTAGACACTTTCTCTATCAATTTTTGATATATTTAATAAAAAACGAATTCATGAGTCGGATCTGGACCGGATACGAATCTCAAATACAAGATCTAAATCTAGTTAGAAATGGATCTGGGTCCGATCCGGATCCGTCGGGTCCAAAATTTGAAGATCCATATCCTATAAAACAGATATGGATCCAGCAGATCCGGATCGGGTCCAGGAACCACTGTCATCTCTAGTATTTACGTTATTCATTATATCATTTTTCGGGCAAAGTATCTATCACGTCTGATATAGGCCGTAGTACTAACGATCATGATTATTTAATGGTAACATGTCATTGGATAGATTATAAATGATTTATGCAAAAACGTATTTTAGCGTATAGATATATAGATAGTAGACAGAAAATATTTATTCAGTTTGCGATTATTATGGCATAACTGATAAAATTATGACTATTACATTAGAGAACGCTTCTTCTAATAATTTTACTATTAGACTTTTGAAAGAAGTTTTAACTCCATCTTTTCCAAATCATTTTCATATAAAATGTGCATGTCATATTTATAACTTAGTTGTAAAGGATGGTCTATCACTTTTGAATACATTTTTAATAAAATACAATTTGCTATAAACTATATTTTTAGAAGTAATATAATACAACGAAAAAAAATATAAAAAAACTTATCACGATTGCGGACTACCTTATAAAAAAATTCTCGAAGAAGTAGACACTGGGTGAAATTATTTATACGAGCAACTGTTTGTTGCTTATGATTATAGAATACCTATAATTTTATTTTTTAACGTCCATAATAAAAATTCTATGGTTGTAGATTCCGACCCGACCCCATCCCGCCCCGATATTAACTGTCCCCTTTTCCGACGGGATCGAGACCGGGACGGAACATCGGCAGAACCCACCAGTTCCGCCGGTACCGGTCCCGCCCTACCCTCGTCCCTCCGGGACCCGCCCGCCCCGTTGGCCACCCCTAGATCTAACTAATCGGTAAAGCAAATAAGTTGCTACAAATTAAAAACCCAAGAAAGAAAATGGCTTACAGAGCAGATAGGACAGTTCTTGAAAGATGTGGTAAAAGATTATCAGTTGGTACTTCAAATTTGTACATGAGAACCCAAATCTTGAAACTTGACAAACATGATGACTGTATTGGCAGCTTAACAAAAGGGGTAACAAAACAATACACCCCCTTTGAGCCACCCACCTTCAACCAAAATAAAGGTGACCCAAAAGATTATTAGTACTACTAATAATTTATTTTTATTGAAAGAAGAAGTACTAGTACAGATAATGGGTTTCTTCTTCTCTTTCAACAAAGCACCAAGTACTAGTTGGATTATCCTTTGTTAGGTTGCTTCACATGAGGTACGCACATGTCATGTCAGCTTCAAGAGGAATAGCTTTCCCATTTTTCTCCTTGGATTGGGGTATGTATGCGTGTTTTGGCAAATGTTTTTTTTGGTTTCCCTCTTTACTACTCAGTCTTAAAATACTTATTATATTACTTTGTTAAAGTTAATTTGACTAAATTTTAAAATTAAAATAAATTATTATTTTTAGATATTATAAAACTAATACAAAAAATATTATAAATTGTAATTTTTTCATATTAATATAATTTAAAAATATAATTTAAAATTGATCAAAATTCGTCCAGTTTAATTTTAAAAAATGACAAATATTTTGAAACAAGGAGAGTATTTGCATTGGAGTTTGACTAATTTCATTTGTATTTATAATAATAAAATTTATTCAAAAAAAACACCTCCAACTAAAAAAAATTATATTTAAAATTGAAACTCAAAAACTTTAATATAAAGGGCAAAGGAATGTGAAGTGTTGGTAGTCCAAAGACCCGTTTGATACATCTTATTAAAAAGAACTTTTAGAAGTAGAATTTTTAGGAGTTGAAACTTTTAGGAATAGAGCTTTTCAAGTAGAGTTTTTTATCAAAAAGTTGTTAAGTGTTTGATTGTCAATAAAAAAGTGTTTTTGACTTAAAAATAGGCAAAAACAACCTCTACTTCCAAAAACCCAAAATTTAAACTTTTGAAAATAGAGATCAGAAGTGCTTTTGACTTCTTTTTTTATTTTGAATCAAATACTCCAATTTTTTACCAAAAGTCCAATCAAACGGGCACTAAATCTAATCAGAAATCACCATTGTTTTAAAGTAGCAAATTAGCTCTTTCCTAGGCGACCGGTGAGGCGTTGGTATATTTTTATTATTATTATTATTATCTATGTATTACTTTACCAAAAGAGGTCTCAAATATTTTGGGGTCATGTTCTAATTCGTAAAATTGGGTCCTTAATTGGGCTAAGAACTGTGAATTATGAGTTTTTATAGTAAATTTTGGTTAATACTACTTAATAAAAAAGAAAAAAAAACCTTAAATTTTTTCATTTTTCGGAGGACCCACAGATCCAAAGACGGCCGACATAGTTAGAATATGTAACTGATTTGTCCGAACGATTTAGGAAATAACTTATGTATTTTTTTCTTATTTAATCCCAAACCATTTTTTCCTTTTAATTTTTTTTTATAAAAGTAGCTGATTATTAGTAAGAGCAAATAAATTATTTCATGAAGCTTCTGTCTGAACGAACCATCTATTAATTCTTAATGTTTTAATTAAGTAACTACATTGTCTGGGATTAATTAACTAGTCGACATATACCTACACTAAACTACAAAAATGGATAGATCAATTAATTTATTCTCTCAAGTTATTTTTTGTTGATTGCTTGTCCAGTTGTCTGATTAATTAAACATGTTTAATGTTTTTTTAGATCAGTTGGTAAGTGGGATCTCAACTCTCAAAACACATCAGAAAAAAGAAAAGGAAATAACTCTTCCAACCCCACACCCATTCCCTTGAAAATGAAATACGTAAAAGACAAAACAGGAACTTATAGGAGTATTAATTTAATGATAAATATCACATGAAATAATATAATGTTTGATTGACTGCATTAAACTTTTAAAAAAATACTCTTTTAAAATAAATTAATATCTTTATTAGTATTTATTATTGCACAATAACCTCTTCACTATTAATCACCGTACAAATTCTAAATGTCACTTGCCAATAAATTTCATACTAATAAAAGTTTAGATTGGTAAAGGAAATGAGAAAAGAAAAGAAATTCAAAAATGAAGATTTTGCTGAGATTCAAGTTCATAACTTGTTTGAACTTTTTTAAGGGGTATGGGAAGGAAAAATTCAAAGTAGAGAGGGGATTACAATGTGGGGATTCGAACCGTCACCGTCAAAGTGAAAGTTCAGGTAGTCAACCAACAAAGCTATTAGATTCCTACTACTTGTCGAACTTGTGTGACTGAGGGAATTGTAGAAGTAGGTGATAATAGAGTTAGTTAAGAGTAGTTAGTGTGAGGGACATTTAGTAATTTCTCATATTTCTGAAGTTCATATTTTTTATTTTTGTTCTTGTTCGATTCCGCAGAACAAGTTGTTCAATTCTTTCTATCCTTTAATCTTAAATCATGTAATTTTGTTATTAAACATTTTTGAAGAATCATGGCAGTTGAAAATGGTATAACAAGTACGATGAATCATCTCACAACCATATAATCATGGCAATTCTGCATGTGTAATCGACTAGTTCTTGAGTTCATTCGATGTAAGTGGAATTCAAATCATTTTTTTTCAATTAACTGGAGTTGAAAATTTCTCTTTGTGGTTGCGTTCTATAAAAAAAAACTTTAATGGAAAGGAACAAAATGGGATTAGTTGATGGTTCTTGCACTAGAGCCCAATCATACATAATTCAGGTTTAGAAGGGAATTGGGAGAGAGTGAATGTTATTGACTTGTCATGGATCTTGAATTATGTAGTAAAGGGATTATTAGGAGGAATTATGTATGCTACTAGTGCCTAATCTGTGTGGGAACTGAGAAGAGTTGTATGAAAGATTCAATCAAATTGATGGTTCAAGAACATTTAACATACACAATCTTAGTGACTATTATGGGCTTATAGTCCTCTATGAATTTTACTAAATCAGGCCACAGGAAAGGAATATTCTTAAGCCATGGATACTTTAATTTAGTAAGAGTAAAGATTGTTATTAATCTCATATACTACCCTCTTGAAGCACACCTTTCCCCTATGCTTAATAGTATTCCTCATTTTCCATAATTCTCAAGTTATGGAACAACATAAAGAATTAGTTTAAATTTTTCAGCACACTCAATCTTCCACCATGTTCTTATGACAAATAAATTATTATTTTTTAATTATCATGTGCACGCATCCGATATCAATATATATACACGCGATATATTGTATATACACTAATAGTATATACACAATATGCCTACAATTTAAAGATACAAGTATATTTGCTATAAATATAAAATATACTATATTTTGTGTGATTTAAAAGTATCGATATAGAGTGCAATTATGTAGCATAATTAATTACATTAGGTAATATTTCCAAAAATAACTACAATATTTTTCAAAAATATATATTTCATCCGTTTCAAAATATTTATTTGATTTTTTCTGCCCTTTTGACTACCACAATAGTCTATTCCAGCGTTCCCCCTTTCATGTAAAGTAGTTAATACCCGGTTCACAAAAGATGCTTTTTTGCCCAATAGATAAAGACATACTCAATTTTGACCTTTGAATTTTTAAAAAGTAAAAAAAATGAATCTTATGGTTATTAAGTAAAAATATGTGGAATGTATAAAAATATCCTTTAATCTTGTGATTTTTAACATCTTACGTGAAAAGTTAGAATAAAAAAATTATAAAAGAAAAGAAAAACAAATTAAAAAAAAAGTAAAACAAATACTTTAAAAAGTAAAAAATAGTACTAGTAAGGTTTATGTGAGTAATATGGTGGCTTAAAAAGGGGGGTAACAGCTTTCCCTCCAAATCCATTCACACGAGTATCATGATTGCACATAACTTGCATTTGAATTAGTTTTATCTTTGTTTTATGTATAAATCAATCATTTATGCCTCAAATCTTAAAATAGTTGATCTCGACAATGTGAATCATTTTGTATCTGTTCCGTTCTATTTATGAAATTTTTGATCCTGTTCAGTATGAGGGTTGTTTCAAACATTTTCGGGGTAATGTTCTAATTCGTAAAAGTTGGCCCTTAATTGGGCTAAGACCTGCGAATTATGGGGTTTTATAGTAAATTCTGGCTAATATTACTTAATAAAAAATGAAAAAGGATCCTAAAATTTTTCGTTTTTCGGGGGTCCTGTGTGGTATCACCTCGCACGGGTCCAAAGACGGCCCAATTCATTATATTTTTATTTATATACTGTTGTAAATTTGTGGGTGTGAACGGAAATGGAAGAACTGAAAGGGTAAACACAAAGAGGTTTAGAGCAACGTTTGTCGAGTCGATTGTTTGACAATCTCTCCTTTAGATAAAATTACCCCGTATATAATGGATTACGGTAGGTGGGTAATAGTCTCCCAAGATAAAACGACAATACTTTCTCAAGAACAAGACAAATACTTGAGAATCCTTTTAGAAGAAACATGAACAAGAGATTGCTAGAAGAAGTCTAGAGCTCTCAACAATTTCAGATTTTTTGTTTTGTGAATGAGTATGTAAATCTGAAAATTTAAGCTCTATTTATAGTTGCAAAATACTATCCACAAGCTTGTGTAAATACTTTAAATGAGTTGTTTTGATCTCACAAAAAACCATCTTGAACATGCCAAAGGTTGGATAAGATGTGGCCTTTTCAAGGAGATCAAAATCCAGAAGATTCTATCCAATTTCGGTTCAGTGGACAGGAAGGGCCGCGGCCCTAATTCAGCAAAAAATTCTGGACTTATTGAAAATTAGGAGCCGCGGCCCCTAGCTGAAGGGTCACGACCCTTCCCCCATTTTACGTGTTTTTGCACATTTCTTCTTTAAATATACCGTCGTGGAAGACACACTAATTTGGAAAATTAAACGTCCATCCTTACCTATCTTACGAACACTTTAATATGTGTACCAACATCTCTTTCACTACGTGAAATTTAGCTAGATATTATACGACGTGTGCATGTGTATGGAAAACGATTCGGCTACGGGGCCCCATTGTGTTCAAGTCATTAAGGACGGGATAAGCTCAATCCCACTAGGTAACATTTCCAACAATCCCCTCTTGAAAGAGGTGTTGGTGCACGCGGAGTACCAAATCATTAACAATCTAGTAGCGAAAGTATATTGCATCGAAATAGGTAGCACGCAGCTTTGAACCTTTCCTAGTCAACTACCATCGGATATATTTACTGAGCGGTGAACGTGATGTCTTGAACCGTCAGTGTTTAGTATATGCCAAGACAATGATAGAGACGCAAATAACAGTCCAATATCTTGTTTCTTCTTATGTTTTGTCCATTGTGGCCGTGGACACACTTGAATTCTTAAGTGCGTTCAACTGAGGCCTGTCCTCGCACTTAAATAGGTGACCTCCTACAAGATACCTTATAGTACCTTGCTAGGAGTCATAAAAAGTATCCTTACCTCAACCTCGAACCTCGAGTGTTATGTTGAGATGTTGACACTTATCATGTACCCATAATTTAGGTAGCACTATAATGTCTATCGCGGGAAGGCTTTGGATTAGTGTTTAGTAAGAACCGTGATCCAAGTGCTCTTGCTTTTCTGTAAGCGCTCAACTAGACCTTTACAACTTAGTTTTTCCATTGAACCATAGTTCTGGGATCTCCAGTCAGTATGGATGGGTTACCACCATATCGGTCCTTATTGATTTGGGTTTTAAGTCCATTCCCCTAGACAGACAGTTCATCTGATCATTGGGTAATCCCTTAGTCAAAGGGTCAGCTATATTCTCCTTTGACTTTATGTAATCGATGGAGATAATACCCGTGGAGATCAATTGCCTAACGGTCTTATGTCTCCGACGTATGTGCCGAGATTTACTGTTGTATATGTTGCTTCGTGCCCTTTCTAATGCCGACTGACAGTCGCAATGGATCATTACAGAAGGTACGGGTTTATCCCAGTAAGGGATATCCTCCAGGAAGTCATGAAGCCACTCAGCTTCTTCACATGCTTTGTCTAAAGCGATGAACTCTGATTCCATGGTGGATCGGGCGATGCAAGTCTGTTTGGAGGACTTCCAGGACACAGCCCCACCACCAATTGTAAATACATACTCATTGATGGACTTGGTGTTCCGTATATCAGATATCCAGTTTGCATCATTGTACCCCTCTAGTACAGCTGGATACCTTGAGTAGTGCAATACGTATGACATTGTATATTTTAAATACCGGAGTATTCGATTAAGCGTTTTCCAGTGGTCATTTCCGGAATTGCGTGTGAACCTCGCCAGTTTATTGACGGCATAAGCGATATCAGGTCGGGTACAATTTGTTACATACATTAGACTGTTGATTACCTGCGCATATCGCTCCTGGAGCACGGGTGCACCACGATTCTTATCAATGCTTTGACTCATATCCATTGGTGACCTTAGTGGCGGACATTCAAACATCTCAAACTTTCTCAAGACACTCTCTATGTAATGAGACTGAGATAGTACTAGTCCGTCAGATGACTTAGAGATCTTAATTCCTAAGATGACATCTGCGATACCCATGTACTTCATGTCAAAACATTGTTTCAACATGTTCTTGATTTCCAGGATAAAGGCTCTACTACTGCTTGTGATTAACATGTCATCTACGTAGAGGTAGATTAAGACGAAGGAGTCAGAGTCTCCTTTCACGTAGACACATTTGTCACACTCATTAATGGAGAAACCTTTCGATAGTAATGTACTATCAAATTTTTCATACCATTGTTTTGGAGCCTGTTTCAGCCCGTACATAGATTTGATAAGTCTACAGACTTTTTTCTATTGTCCTGGAACTATATAACACTCGGGTTGTTCCATGTATATCTCTTCTTCCAGATCACCATTTAGGAAGACTATCTTAACATCCATTTGATGGATCTCAAGGTCATGTAGTGCTGCAATAGCAATGAATACCCTTATGGATGTCATTCTCGAAACTGGAGAGTATGTGTCGAAGTAGTCAAGACCTTCGGTTTGTCGGTATCCTTTGGCTATCAACCTAGTCTTGTACTTATCTATAGATCCATCGGTTTTGTACTTGCGTTTAAGTACTCATTTACAGCCTAGTGATTTGTTTCCCGGAGGAAGATCAACCAACACCCAGGTGTGATTTTGCATGATGGATTCTATTTCACTTTTCATAGCTTCTTTCCAAAGCGGTGCTTCTGGAGTTGACAATGCTTCTGCAATTGTCCGTGGTTCATTCTCAATCAAGTAAGCTAGAAAGTCAGGCCCAAATGATTTCTCTATCCTGGCCCTTTTACTTCGCCTAGGTTCTGTCTCAGGATCAGTTGGATTCTCGTCCACTATCCATTTGGTCAGACTTGTCATATTCCAGGGAATCATGATTTCTCTTGCGCGAGGCGACTTCATTTTCCTTCTTAGGAAAGATTGTCTCAAAGAATTCAGCGTTCCTTGATTCTATGATGGTATTCTCGTGTATATCTGGTATGTTTGACTTATGTACCAGAAAGCGATAAGCACAACTGTTATTTGCGTATCCAATGAATATACAATCTACAGTCTTGGGCCCTATCTTGACCTGTTTTGGCTTGGGTGCTTCGACCTTGGCCACACAACCCCATACCCTTAGGTTTTTGTAAGAGGGTGCTTTTCCTTTCCATAGTTCATATGGAGTTTTCTTCTTGCTTCTGTGAGGGACTCTATTGAGTATCATGTTGGCAGTAAGGATTGCCTCTCCCCACATATTTTGCGCAAGGCCAGAATTGATAAGCAAGGCGTTCATCATTTCCTTTAGTGTACGGTTCTTGCGTTCTGCCACATCGTTTGACTGTGGGGAGTATGGTGCAGTAGTTTGATAGATTATGCCGGTTTGGGCACAGTATTCCTCAAACAGAGCTACATACTCTCCCCCTCTATCGCTATAGATTGCTTTAATTCGTAGGCTTAGTTGGTTCTCAACCTCGGTTTTATAACGCTTAAAGGCATCGAACGCTTCGTCCTTACTTTTGAGCAAGTAAAGGTAGTTGTACCTTGTACTATCATCTATGAAAGTCACAAAGCAATTATTCCCCCTCTAGTTTGAACAAACTTTAGATCACAGATGTCCGTGTGTATAAGTTCTAGAGGAGCGGTATCTCGTTCTACGGAACGGAAAGCCAATTTGGTATGTTTTGCCTCTACGCATACCTCACTTTTGGATTGAGGGTTTACAGCATTAGATGGCAATAACTCCAACTTTATCAATCGTTTAATTGACTGATAGTTTACGTGTCCTAGTCTATGATGCCATAGACTGGACGACTCAATCAAGTAAGAAGATGCATTCTCATTGATGTTGCGAATTACAGATATGACGTTTAGTTTGAAGAGGCCTTCACATGAGAATCCCCTTCCTACAAACACGTCGTTCTTAGTAATAACAAACTTGCCGAATTCGAACACAACTCGAAATCCAGCCTGAACTAAAACATTAACAAAAATTAAATTCTTCCGGATGTCCGGAACATGCATGACGTTCTTTAGCTTGAGGTCTTTACCGGAAGACATCTTGAGTACTACAATGCCTTCTCCCAGTACATCTGAGGTAGCATTGTTTCCCATATACAACTTCTTACCTTCAACTCTTGCATAAGTAGAGAAAGTATTTCGATCGGAGTATATGTGACGGGTCGCACCCGTATCCAACCACCACTGCTTGAGGTTTTCAACCAGATTTGCTTCTAGCACGACGGCTGAGAAGTCTTCACAGAGATCATTGAGAGTCTTATCTTCAACCATGTTGGCCTTGGCCTTCCTCTTACCTTTGGCCTTGTCCTGTTGCTCGCGGTTCAACTGGCGGCATTCTTTGATCATGTGGCCTGTCTTGCCACAATGGTGACAACTGTCTTTGAACTTCTCAATGGCCTGAGTTTTGCCTTCCTTTAGAAACTTTCGTTTCTTGTTCGGATTTCCTTTGGTCTCCACCAAGTTAGTCGTAACATCAGTAGTTTGTTTGCCTTTTACCAAGGTCCTTTTGTTGTCTTCATGGATATGTAGCTTGATGACAAGCTCTTCAAAACTCATTTCCTTGGATTTGAGTTTCAGATAACTAGTGAACTCGCTCCATGAAGGAGGTAATTTCTCAATAAGCGAAGCGACCAAGAAAGACTCATTGGGCTTCATCCCCTTTCGATCTAAATCATGGATGATTAACTGGAATTCCTGCACCTGTGACATGACGGATTTGTCATTCACCATTTGATACTTCAGAAACTTCCCGACAATAAATTTCTTCGCACCCGCATCATGGGTACTGTATTTCTTCTGCAATAGATCCCATAACTCTGTTGCGGTGTTCACGCGATCGCGAAGACGTGTAGAGTGGATCGCATAGACAGTTCAGGATGTAGTTCCTGCACATATAGTCATTTTGACTCCAGGAGTCAAAGTTCATCATCAAGCCAGCAGTAGCCTGGATATTTTGGCCCGCCTCAATCGTTGTGTCGGTTTGGACGTCCATATCATCTCCAACAGTAGGAGGATCCTCAGATAAGTATTTAGACATACCTAAAACAGTGAGATAAAATAGCATATTTTGCTTGCCACCTTTTGAAGTTGGTGCCCACAAACTTTTCGGGTCTTTCGGCTTGGAAGTTTGGAGGGAGCATAGTAGTCCCAATGGTTCCGAATGTAAAACCAGCAACGGGGGTGTTACCCGGAGTAGTAGTGCCAGAAGATGTGGCGTTGTTGGAAGCAGTGACTTGTTCTTTTCCGTTAACCATCCTTCGTTTTTCATAATAATAATTTTGTCTTAACTGTTGTAAATTTGTGGGTGTGAACTGGAATGGAAGAACTGAAAGGGTAAACACAAAGAGGTTTAGAGCAACGTTTGTCGAGTCGATTGTTTGACAATCTCTCCTTAAGACAAAATTACCCTCGTATATAATGGCTTACGGTAGGTGGGTAATAGTCTCCCAAGATAAAACGACAATACTTTCTCAAGAACAAGCCAAATACTTGAGAATCCTTTTAGAAGAAACATGAACAAAAGATTGCTAGAAGAAGTCTAGAGCTCTCAACAATTTCAGATTTTTTGTTTTGTGAATGAGTATGTAAATCTGAAAATTCAAGCTCTATTTATAGTTGCAAAATACTATCCATAAGCTTGTGTGAATACTTTAAATGGGTTGCTTTGATCTCACAAAAAGCCATCTTGAACATGCCAAAGGTTGGATAAGATGTGGCCTTTCCAAGGAGATCAAAATCCAGAAGATCTATCCAATTTCGGTTCGATGTGCGGAAGGGCGCGGACTTAGCTGGAAGCGGTCGCCTAATTCAAAGAAAAATTCTGGACTTATCGGAAATTGGAGTCGCGTTCTAGTGGGGCGCGACCCTTCCCCCATTTTACGTGTTTTTGCACATTTCTTCTTTAAATATACCGTCGTGGGAGACACACTAATTTGGCCAATTAAACGTCCATCCTTACCTAACTTACGAACACTTTAATATGTGTACCAACATCTCTTTCACTACGTGAAATTTAGCTAGATATTATACGACGTGTGCATGTGTATGGAAAACGTATTTCCGACATGCGGGGTCCCATTGTGTTCAAGTCATTAAGGACGGGATAAGCTCAATCCCACTGGGTAACATTTCCAACATATACTTATATTGAACACAGTTGCATTTTTTATTGATGGCTTTCTGGATAGATGTGTTGGGTGGATTTTATTTGTACTTAAAGGGGAAATGTGTTATAATGGGATTTATAAACTCCAAGCCACTGCTCAGGAGGTTACACTTATTCATTGTTACCTTCAGTGGCTCGGAATAAGTATTATGTTTCTGTTTTTCTCTACTACTCTATAGAAAACTTGTAAAAGTCCTAGAGATTTCAAGGCGGCCATTCTTAGTTCTTGATGGCTGGTGAAAGATAACAAAATATGGAGCACTTTCTTGTATCTAAAAATATCAGTTGCTCGGACTCTCCAAAAATGTTGCCGCACCGGTATCGGATTCTCCAAAAATGCACTCTACTTTCGGAGAATCGCACATGCACCCATCGACATTTCTGAAGAGCCCGAACATAGATACCAGGAAAATGAATACATAATTTCTACTATTGTTTTAGATCGATCCTTGACTTGAAGAGGGAGGGAGGGAGAATCAAAATATGCTCACTCTTCTTTAGTCCTCTGGCTACTTTAGGAAATTTCCCGGTAACCAATGTACAATGTGAAGAAATCCGTTTTCTTTTTTTCCCTCAGAATTCTATTCGAGGTATTGCTTGGTGGAAGGGGAAAATCAAATATACCAACTCATAAGGTTTTAGATATGCCTCGAGCATAGTGACTTTTTGCGTGATATTTTCATCACAAACTTTAGAAAAAAAACTATGTGAAGTAAAGGAATAATCCTCTTGAATCATGGATAGTAGCTTATCATACATATGATTTAATATCAATAGCTCAGGATGGAGTTTGAGTACTTTGGACAGAACAATCACTTTCTTTTGTAGCTCAAATATATGATTTATCATTTCTTTAAGTACATTGTATTAATTGCACCAGGGGTTGGGACGCTTATATGTAATTGTAACTAGTGGCTGTTTTTGCAACTTATGATGATCATGACCTGAACGTCAATATGCACCAACCTTTCCCTTGCCATATGTCTATTATCATTTTAGAACTCTTTGCATTTATTGGTCAAATACTTATTCTGTTTGTCCAGTGAGAAAATAATTCTGTTGATCAAAATTACCAAAAACGAGATGGCATGTGTACTTATTGTACGTGCCAGCATACACTTGATGCTGATACATATATAAAATTTACCTTATGAGGAAAACAATACAAGATGGCAGCACCTATGCTGAAAAGCTGGAAGGTGCTGAAGAAAGACCAAAGAAATTGGAACAATTTTTAAATGAACTGATGTTCATTGTCAGAACTATGTATTGCTTCTTGCTTGCTGGGGGTCAACTCATGTTAATATCTTGAGGATATATACATGTAAGAGACAGTATTCAAATGATAAGACTATGGAAGAAATCTTTTTCAGACAACTTCCATAAATGCAACAAAGTTGGACTTTCGACGCACTTTTCTCTCTTCTTGGCAACCACATAGTACCATAGTCTTAGGGAACTCATAATTGCAGATGAAAACTTCAACGTGTTTCTTTTGTTTATAAAATGCTCACGTATAAAAAATAAAAAAATAAAATTTCACATGAGCAATTGTTGCAGTGCTTATCTACTGAGGTCAATCATGAATATGCTGAAAACATATACATGAACCAAGATTATTGTTTTCCTTGATCTTAGCAGTCTTTACTTCCAAGGTTCAGTATTAGTGTTTCAAAAGCTCAAAAGTTTGTTAGAGGGTGCCCTTGAATAATTTGCAAAATTTTAAATGCAATATGTAGTGGATCATCATCTCCTTATGCATCCTTTGTTGTATGAAATGATCTTCTGATTGCAGCTACTTTTCCAGGCTATTGAAGATGGATTCTGCAGGATTCTCTATGAAGCTGTGGTCCCCAAGTCTAAGTACCAGGCTAATGCTCGTGGAGAGGATGACCAAGAATCTTAGTACTCCATCCATCTTGTCCATGAAATATGGCCTTTTGAGTAAAGAAGAAGCTGAGGAGGATGCGAAACAAATAGAAGCTCTGGCTTTTGATTCTGCCAATCAACATTTTGACAAGGAGCCCGATGGAGATGGAAATTCCGCTGTGCAACTTTATGCTAAGGTATCTAGTAAGCTTATGTTAGAAGCTATTAAGAGGCCCTCGGACAAAGGAATTTGCAGAAGGTATTATACCTGAGAAGGTTAAAGCATCTGGTGAAGCTACTATTGTTGATATTATCCAAAGGTAGACGGGATTTCGTAAGTGCAGAAGAGGCTTCTGAATTATTGAAACCACCAAGTGAACCAGGGAGTAATTATAAAAGGATATGTTTCAGCAATAGAGGCTTTGGCGTGGATGCTGCTAAAATTGCAGCACCCATTTTGTCCTCTCTTAAAGATCAATTGACAGAAGTGGATCTCTCAGACTTCATAGCGGGTAGACAAGAGGACGAAGCCCTGGAAGTCATTGAAATCTTTTCTTCTGCTTTGGACGCCTATGACTTGAGGTATCTCGATCTTTCTAACAATGCTTTAGGTGAAAAGGGAATAAGGGCATTTGGGGCACTTTTGAAGTCACAAAAGAACTTGGAAGAGCTCTATTGGATGAATGACGGAATTTCAAAGGAAGCAGCACAAGCAGTTTGTGAGCTAATTCCTTCAACCGATAAACTCTGTATCCTTCATTTTTCACAATAACATGACAGGAGATGAGGGTGCACTTGCTATTTCTGAACTTGTGAAGCACTCTCCTGCATTGAAGGATTTCCGGTGCTCATCTACAAGGATAGGATCTGAAGGTGGGGTTGCTCTTTCACAAGCATTTGGAAAATGTAGGAATTGAATGAAGCTTGATTTGCGTGACAACATGTTTGGTTTGGAAGCTGGAATTGCTTTGAGCAAATAATATCAATATTTTCTGGCTTAACTGAGATATACTTGAGTTATCTGAATTTGGAGGATGAGGGGTCCATCCCTTGAGGTTTTGGAGATGGATGGAATGACATCTCAGCTATAGCTGCTCCTGCTCTGGCAGCCTGTATTGCGACAAAACAACTTCTTATCACGTTGAAGTTAGCAGAGAATGAGTTGAAAGACGAGGGTGCTATCTTAATTGCAAAGGCATTGGAGGATGGTCACGGTCAATTAACTGAAGTGGATATGAGTACCAATGCAATAAGAAGAGCTGGTGTCAGGTGCTTGGCAAAGCTGTAGTGAGCAAACCTGGGATTAAGGTGCTGAACATCAATGGCAACTTCATATCTGATGAAGGAATTGATGAGGTTAAAGATATTTTTAAGAATTCACTTCATGTGCTTGGGCCTTTGAATGACAATGATCCTGAAGGAGAAGATTATGATGAAGAGGCTGACGAAGGAGCAGATAATGAGAACGAGTTGGAGACAAGGCTTAAGGGTCTTGATATCAAGCAGGAAGAATAAGCAAAGAAATACAACGGCCTAGTCTAAATTCCCATTATGCTAGGACGTCAATTGCCAGATTGTACTTAATAAGCTAGTCTAGCTTTTAACACTATCATTAGTAGGTTAGATTCAATCTCATTTCCTGCCAGAAGTATCAGAAGGTTCAAACTCCTTTGGTCCAACCTGCGTGTATGGAGGCTGAGAATTGTTCTTTAATATTTGTTATGATTTTATCAACTTCATTTGCTACTTAGAGCATTAGTACAATTTTTTCAGTTTGAGAATATTTTCCAGTAAGAGCTGAGAATTGTTCTTTAATATTTGTTATGATTTTATCAACTTCATTTGCTATTTAGCTCATTAGTACCATGTTTTCAGTTTGAGAATATTTTCCAGTAACACTTCTTACGACATACCAAACAAAGTTCATACTATGAGCTTGTTCCCCTTTCTCATAGTCCCTCTTTCCTGGATCAAGTATCTCATGCAGGAATGATCTGATGGATCATTACTAACTTAAATGCCAGAAACAAAATTCATCTTGTTGATTATGGATGAGTAACATAATCATATTTAAATGTGAAACAAATATATCTAGACCACTATAGTGTGAATGAGGTCAGAACCAAAACTAGATTTAGGCGCGAGTATTATCAGCCTGCTTCTAAGCTAGACAAATAGTCGATATGTCCCTAAATTAAATGTTCTAATTTTTGAATGGGACTAAAGGGTGTCAAAACGAACTTTGCACATACCGTGCTGTCATCATATTTAGATCATAGATCTCAGTTATTGAATTTGAACTCGACCAATTTCTTACAACATTTAGGAAATTTGTGGGGAAGATTGAGTCCTCTATAAATAGCACAAATTTGAAAAGTTGTAAAATGTAAAAAACAAATGTGGGATGAGGCTAATCAAGCTGCAACTGGTACTTTTAGAGCTTCTAGTATCTTATCGTCTAGTTCAAACTTCATTTCTTTCTTGTCTCTGCCAATCTTCACGTACTCATCAAATCGCTCCTTCAAATCTTCCGGTAGGTTAGTTGTAGCACTCCATCCCAGAATCTCATTGGCAGCTCTAGGCTCAGCATAGAAGTGCTGCAAAGAAACAACCCTTGGAAATAAAAGAACTGATAGAGATAACAAGAGATCTGGAACATTAGATTGGTCTGTCAATTGAAATTAAATTACGAAAATATGCAAAGTGAAGCACTCAGTGCACTTTCCACCTTACAATGATAAGAAATATGGAATACATACCATGTTGCGGAAAGGAAAAGCTTTTTTTGCATCAACTCCGACTGCCATGGGGTCATAGTGCACAATCTCAACAGAGGATCCTGCAGCTTTAGCGCATAATCTGGCCATTCCGTCCAATGTCACAGCACGGTCACTAACACAGTTGAAGATGTGACCGCTAGCAGCAGCTGGATTCTGGACAGCCAGAGTAAGCATGGATGATAAGTCTCTGACATGTGATATGTTGGTTAGCTGCATTCCAGAGCCAGGAATTAGAACTGGCCGTCCACGAACAATACCTGTATGATACAATAAAAGAAGATACACAGATTCCTTTAATAGAATGAAATTTACAAAATGACTACAACTGTGACTAACTTACACAAAAACTAGTACTGCTTATATATGCAAGCTTGTTTACTTACGATCAAAGAACCATTCCTCACAATCCTTGTTATTGCCAGAGCCGATCATATACTGGGGACGGAAGCTTGCCCAACTACCAAATATCTCAGATATGTATTTCTCGACTCCCACATGGCCAGCATCAGCTTTCACAGCATCCTGTAAGGTCGAAAAGTTTACTTGACAAAGCAAATTCTTGTTATACAGGTGGAAGCAAAGCAATTAGTCCTACCCCTTCAACATGAGGAAGCTCATCAGTGGGCTTGTAGATTCCCGCACTGCTGATAAACAAAAATTGCTTCACACTTGTACTCTTGGCCCAGTCAGCTACAGGCCTGCGGAAGAAATGATGATATTACGCGTGTTTGCATTGCTATATCTGAAACTTTAATCATCGTTATATAACCAAAGTGGTACTGATGGTTTTTATGCAGAGTGCGAAAAAGTGCTAAGCTCATTGGTTTGGAGAGAATGCTCCAGTTAAACCAATATCAAGCAAAGGTGTTTTAAGTTTTTCACATTTCTGCAAATTGTTGACTTCCCAATCCTCCAAATTGTTGAAAAAGGTATTTATACTCTCAAATCCACTAGCACTTGCAAATATTGTAGCCCAAACATGAGGTAGCATCTGTTGAAGCCTGAAGGGATCTAATTCCTTTTGAAACTCGTCTAATCATGAAACTACAATCATTCAAGAAATCAGTCTTCAAGAAAAGAAAACATTATTAACCTAAATATGTAATGTAAATACCCCCACCTAACTAAGTCAGTCATCATCCTATATTCTAGTACTTTAGTATAAAGATCCTAATAGTGTCTCACTATAGAAACAAGAAAAATACTATGTGATCACCAGATTCAATCACTACTTTAAGCGTTAAGAACAACTTAAGTTTAACTAGATCTATTATTAAGTGTTAGAGCAAGGAAAAAACAAACCTTACCGAATCCAAGTCTTTACCATTGTTGTCCAAAACAGCATCAAATACTTCCCCCTCTAAAATCTTCCCAACATCTGCGAGATTACCCCATACTGTTTGACCACCAGCACTGGTAATTTCCTGAAAATTAGCCAATAAAAAATGCCAACATTAGATCCCACCTTAGATTTTAAACAATCACAGAAACTGTTGAATCAATGTTTGAAGTTTAAAATTACTCCCTCTATCCCAACTTATACGACATTTTCTATTTTAGCACAAATATTAGAAATCATTCAATTTCTATACCATTTTGAGTACACTTTTCAAGAAGAGTTTAACTTAACATTGATATTGTATAATTATTTTACACTATCAGGTTAATTTAATTACGTATAATAATATGTAAACATTCATAGTTAGTATGATATGTTAACATGAAAAATAGAGTAAATAACATGCTATAACAGGTTAGAATACACTATCTGCAAATAAACAAATAAATAAATAAAAGAACTAAATGAAATCCTTTCAGGAAATCAGGTATAAAGCCATATTCATTGTACAATAGCTAGAGCTCTCTCTCTCTCTCTCTCTCTCTCTCTCTCTCTCTCTCTGAGAGAGTGATCGGGAAGCATTCTCTCTGCCCCTCCGTATCTGACCCTGACCCACGCTCTAGCCCTCTTTCGTCGTCCAAGTCGCATACCCAAATTTTAAAAAAAATAGATGATGTCTTCTCTATCAAACTAACATTTCAAGCATTCTTCAATAAGTTCTTCCACTATCTCCTATATACATGCTTTTGCGAACGGGTAAATTAATACTATAGTATACTCCGTGCTAATCAATACTCATATTAAATTGGACAGGGACTACAAAGTCAAACATCTCTATAATAGTCATATTGTAGTTCACTATAATGGTCAAGTTTCTTTGAAAATGACTTTTATGTTATATTACATTTTACGTTCTTAGTAACAACATTTTGCTATAACAACAAAAAAGACAAACGACTATATATGTATCAAAATGACAAAATTGTGTAGCGATTATCTTAACTGAGAATCTGCTAAAAGGAGTTTTCTTCATCTTATCAGAGGTCTCATCTCCAACAGTAAGAACAGTAACATCATGTCCAGAATTCAAAAGCTCTTTGGCAAAGTAGAAGCCAATGACAGCATGACCACCACTATTTGTATTAACAATAAGCACCTTCTTCTTCTCACCTGCACTACAAGCCTGGACAACACTGAAGTAGTTACGAGAAAATAGCCTTGTTGAATTTACAGAATATAATGCAAGGAAAGATTGGGAAATGGAAAGAGATGAAGAGATAGAAGAAGATGAAGGGAGTTTGAGAGAGATACGATGAGGAGAGATTGATGGAGTATGACAAGAGTTGAAAGATGAAGTGGAATGAAGGAGAGAGGATGAAGAAGCAAGAGTAGCCATTAGTTTGTGGAGTTGATCTTGATTCTTCAGCAGTTTATTGATATGCTGTGGATATAAAGAGATCAGTTAGTTGGTCTGGGCGCTATGTTTGGTTACTATGACAAGGGGAAAAAGGAAAGAGAGTACACGCAAATATTTACATTTTTCGCTTTTTGAGTCACGAAAGCTAAAGTAATATTTTTCGCTTTTTGAGAGTTAAACTTTTTAGATTTGACCGTATTAAAATATAAAATCTTTAAACTTTTATAAAAAGTATTATTAATAATTTAGAATAGTTAAAAGACATTTTAAAAAAATTACAAGAAGAAAAATAGGACAAATCTTTAAACTCAAATAGAATACTCCTACTAATTTTGTGCTCATTTGGTCATGGATAATTTCCACCATTTTTTTTTTGAATTTTGTGGACATAGAATTGTTATAATTTTTGGAATTAAAAAAGCTGCAAAAAGTTATTTTCACAATTTATATCCAAATCACTCACAAAAATTCAAAAACAACTTCAATTTATGTTAATGTCCAAACACAATTCTAATTTCCAAATACCATTTTCAACTTAAAAATATATACCTACTTTTTTTTTTTTCAAATTTCCCAATTTTTATGTCCAAACGCCACTTTGTAGTCGTTTGGACATGAATTGAGTAATTAAAGTTAAATTGTGTATTTGAAATTTGAGGTTATATTTGAACATGCATTTCACTTGAAAAATATAAAAGTTTTGTGAGGAAATTACTTACTAATATTTCAAATTTGGAAAACTGAACTTCCATTTTTGTAGGAATCCAACCATTAGTTTTCACTTTCAAGTTTTTCTAGTACTTTGGGAGATTAGTTGGGGGAGGGGAGAGTTAAAACATGACTGTAAGAATTACTAAGTCAATGTCTATTAATATCTGTCATTAGTTTTGGAATAGAGGGAGCACAAAAATTATGAAAAATTGGTGCTAGATGAGTACAATCATACAACAACATACCCAGTGAAATTTCACTCACTTTAGTACATGTTCAAATCTCCTTAAAATCTTCCCCATATCTTGCTTTCCTCCGCTCACACTTTTAATACTGTATAAAAATATGAACTTGAGCTAGCTGCAGCGCGCTATGTATATGAATATGTTAACATCCCATATTAAAAACCTGTTAGCTGATTTTTTTTAAAGAAAATACATAATGCATAAAAACATGCTCTATGCAAACAATTGTAATTTTTTGCAAGGAAATTTCAATTTCAGTTGCATTCACATTCCTGGCTAAAGATGACAAAGCACACATCCGGTGAGTTAACTTTGCATATTTACATGTATCCTAGATTGCACGTGAATTCAGGACAAAACATGCAGCACAAAACAAGAGAAAGTTTCATCAAACGTTGCATTTTACAGAAGCCACAAAATTAAGGATATCTTATACTGCTCCAATAAGGATGAGCAGACCACGTCCCTTGCTAGTTTTTCTTCATCCTTTTCACACTCTTCTTTTTCTTCTTAACAGGAGATATGGTTTTAGGTGCTGGGGCAGAATTTAGAGCAGCAGCATCTGGATGAAGTTTGACTGCTCCGCGAGATGAGTTCATTACAATTCCAGTCATATTCTCGTACTGCGAAACAACATTATTAGTCCTCACATCTTGCCAAAGGAAACCATTGACTGGAATATTCAAATACAAACTGGGAAGTACAGTGCAGTGTCCTTTACAGTGTTAATCCAATAAATGTAGAAAAAAGAAAAAAAAAGTATAAAAAGGGCTTTAGAATTTTACACTACTATGTCATCAGGAGATGGGTATTGATCCAATAATTTATAACAATGGTTCACTATGATCCAACCAATTAAAGGTAAAAGTTAGTACAATTAGGCATGACGAAACAAGATGCAAGTCCGTTGGGATAGACTATTAGTATAACAGCCTGATCTTGCCAAGAGTTAAAAAATGTTGAAAGATCATACAGTGTACCAGCTAAGTTCGTAAGCGAGCAGATAGTAATTTCATACAGGGAATAAACAACAGCATCCACAAGGTGGTAAATTAGAAAATACATCCAGTGTTAGGATTATCACTTACTAGCTTAACTTTTCCAAGCAAGTAGGATAATTTCTGGGCTTGTTGATAGTTTTCCTCCGTCAAGGCCTCGACCTACATAGTGATAAATATCATCCTGATCAGATCTTAAAAATTTACCATGAAATTGATAGAGATAAATGGACTACCTTTTTCTCAGAGTTGGTATACCGAATTTTGTAGTTGTGGTTTGTTGGAGTAGTTTCACTTGCAAAGGGCCTTATGCCTCTCTGTTAAGTAATTAAGGCTACAGATTTCAGGCGCAGCAAGATTAAAGACGAAAAGATATGAAAAATGACAACACAAGAGTCACTTACAGTCTGGACCAAATAGTCAACTATAGTTTCCGAGTTACGCGCACCCCTGATTGGTTTAGGACAAATTGTCTCTACCTGCAGGTCCATGTCTTTATCACAGTCCGTAGGATCGATATGATGAACACCTTCCCTTTGTCTTTTCCCAGATGACCCTAAACTTTTAAGTTGACCAGATTGTCTAACAAGCATGTCACTGGCCTTTGATGTTTTCTTCCTCTTTGAGGAAACTGCTTGAGAAAATTTACTTTGCGCATTGTTAGTCAACACAGAGCTTTTTGGACCATCAGCCTGCTGATTATGAATGAGACAATATTGCTATCAGTCAACTCAAGGTCCGGGAAGAATAATGTTCTTCTACAGTCAAGCTTGTCCATTGAGGGAAATGAATAAGCAAATAAATAAAATCTTTGCTATGTCTTAGAGAAGGAGCATTTAAGAAAGGTTTCAGGCCTAGCAAGATATAATAAGTAAAACATCAAAACAAGAGACATACTTTCATTTCCAAGTTACTCACATCCCTGGTTGGTTTAAGGCTGATTGGCTCAACATGCGGCTCCTTGTCTCTATCAAGGTTGGTAAGATCGATATGCTGAACAGCTTCGGTCCCTCGTCTTTTCGCAAACGACCCTAAGCTTTTAAGTCGATTGGATCGTCTAAGAATCATGTCATTGACCTTTGATATTTTCCTCTTTGAGGTAAAGACTGCAGATTGAGAATGCTTACTTTGCACATTATCTGTTGTCACTGCAGAGTGATTTGGACCATCAGCCTGTGATCATGAGCAAGACATTCCAATCAGTCTCGAGGTCCGGAAAGTATAATGTACTTCTACCTACAAAATGAAAGGCACTTGTAGTGTCTATAGTACAACTTATACATTGAAGAAAATGAATAAGCAAATAAACTAATATTTGTTAGGGCTTAGAGTAGGAGCATTTAGGAATAACAAGCCTTTTTTCTTTCCCTCTTTCTTTTTCGTTCCTTTCCCCTCCAACTCCAACGATCGTTGAGATTATTTGAAGGGAGCTTTGGAAGCGTAAAAGGCTATTTTTAGAGCCAAGATTTGAAGATTTCAGCTGAAGAAAGTTGAAGGTTTAAAAAGCCCTAATTTTTTCCTATTTTGATTTCTTTCGAGATTGATGAATTTGAATCTGAAAAAGATCTAATTGTGGTCTTGGAGAAGAGGAATGTGGCGAATGCGAGGCTCCGGAAGATGAGGAGGACAATAGTGATCTCCTATCTGTGCCTGAAAATTTCAATTCCACCGCCGTAGAAAAGCTTGAAAGGCTCGGATTGAACTCATGGCTTGTTGTTTGTTTGTTGAACTTAAGAGGGTGCGTTCTTTTCTTTACCCAACTGTAGGTGAGATGGAGAAGGACCACATAAGAAATCTTATACCTTATGGCGACGAGGAGGTGAATAAGGAAATAGATGCATTGAGGGATGAGATTGTTGATGCGGCGTGAATCAATAGGCGGGAGAGCCCCACCAACGACGTCAAGTAGGCGAGTGCGTGACTTACGGAGGTAGTGGATTTTGCGGGAGTGTGGTCGGGGCGAATATCATTCTAGATAGAGTGACATCAATTGATGAGTTAAAAATACACCATGCTACAATATAATTTGTAATATTATCTTTGTTTGTACGTTCGGATGGATTACATTAATAGTTGCGCCAATTAAAAATTGTGTTACATTTTCCCTAGTTAGTTAATGGAAAATATGCAACGATAGCTTTCCAGTCTATTCTTTGGACCATCCTGCTGATTATGAATGAGACAATATTGCGATCAGTCAACTCAAGGTCCAGGAAGTATATGTACTTCTACAGTCAAGCTTGTCCATCGAGGGAAATGAATAAGCAAATAAATAAAATCTTTGCTATGGCTTAGGGAAGGAGCATTTAAGAAAGGTTTCAGGCTTAGCAAGATATAATAAGTAAAACATCAAAACAAGAGACATACTTTCATTTCCAAGTTACTCACATCCCTGGTTGGTTTAAGGCTGATTGGCTCAACATGCGGCTCCTTGTCTCTATCAAGGTTGGTAAGATCGATATGCTGAACAGCTTCGGTCCCTCGTCTTTTCGCAAACGACCCTAAGCTTTTAAGTCGATTGGATCGTCTAAGAATCATGTCATTGACCTTTGATATTTTCCTCTTTGAGGTAAAGACTGCAGATTGAGAATGCTTACTTTGCACATTATCTGTTGTCACTGCAGAGTGATTTGGACCATCAGCCTGTGATCATGAGCAAGACATTCCAATCAGTCTCGAGGTCCGGAAAGTATAATGTACTTCTACCTACAAAATGAAAGGCACTTGTAGTGTCTATAGTACAACTTATACATTGAAGAAAATGAATAAGCAAATAAACTAATATTTGTTAGGGCTTAGAGTAGGAGCATTTAGGAATAACAAGCCTTTTTTCTTTCCCTCTTTCTTTTTCGTTCCTTTCCCCTCCAACTCCAACGATCGTTGAGATTATTTGAAGGGAGCTTTGGAAGCGTAAAAGGCTATTTTTAGAGCCAAGATTTGAAGATTTCAGCTGAAGAAAGTTGAAGGTTTAAAAAGCCCTAATTTTTTCCTATTTTGATTTCTTTGAGATTGATGAATTTGAATCTGAAAAGATCTAATTGTGGTCTTGGAGAAGAGGAATGTGGCGAATGCGAGGCTCGGAAGATGAGGAGGACAATAGTGATCTCTATCTGTGCTGAAAATTTCAATTCCACCAGTAGAAAAGCTTGAAAGGCTCGGATTGAACTCGTGGCTTGTTGTTTGTTTGTTAAACTTAAGAGGGTGTGTACTTTTCTTTACACATCCGTTGGTGAGATAGAGAATTACCACATAAGAAATCTTGTACCTTATGGTAACGAGTATGTGGATGAGGAAATAGATGCATTGAGGGATGAGATTGTTGATGCGGCGTGAATCAATAGGCCAGGAGAGCCCCACCAACGACGTCAAGTAGGCGAGTGCGTGACTTACGGAGGTAGTGGATTTTGCGGGAGTGTGGTCGGGGACGAATATCATTCTAGATAGAGTGACATCAATTGATGAGTTAAAAATACACCATGCTACAATATAATTTGTAATATTATCTTTGTTTGTACACGTTCAGATGGATTACATTAATAGTTGCGCCAATTAAAAATTGTGTTACATTTTCCCTAGTTAGTTAATGGAAAATATGCAACGATAGCTTTCCAGTCTATTCTTTGGACCATCCTGATGATTATGAATGAGACAATATTGCGATCAGTCAACTCAAGGTCCAGGAAGTATATGTACTTCTACAGTCAAGCTTGTCCATCGAGGGAAATGAATAAGCAAATAAATAAAATCTTTGCTATGGCTTAGGGAAGGAGCATTTAAGAAAGGTTTCAGGCTTAGCAAGATATAATAAGTAAAACATCAAAACAAGAGACATACTTTCATTTCCAAGTTACTCACATCCCTGGTTGGTTTAAGGCTGATTGGCTCAACATGCGGCTCCTTGTCTCTATCAAGGTTGGTAAGATCGATATGCTGAACAGCTTCGGTCCCTCGTCTTTTCGCAAACGACCCTAAGCTTTTAAGTCGATTGGATCGTCTAAGAATCATGTCATTGACCTTTGATATTTTCCTCTTTGAGGTAAAGACTGCAGATTGAGAATGCTTACTTTGCACATTATCTGTTGTCACTGCAGAGTGATTTGGACCATCAGCCTGTGATCATGAGCAAGACATTCCAATCAGTCTCGAGGTCCGGAAAGTATAATGTACTTCTACCTACAAAATGAAAGGCACTTGTAGTGTCTATAGTACAACTTATACATTGAAGAAAATGAATAAGCAAATAAACTAATATTTGTTAGGGCTTAGAGTAGGAGCATTTAGGAATAACAAGCCTTTTTTCTTTCCCTCTTTCTTTTTCGTTCCTTTCCCCTCCAACTCCAACGATCGTTGAGATTATTTGAAGGGAGCTTTGGAAGCGTAAAAGGCTATTTTTAGAGCCAAGATTTGAAGATTTCAGCTGAAGAAAGTTGAAGGTTTAAAAAGCCCTAATTTTTTCCTATTTTGATTTCTTTCGAGATTGATGAATTTGAATCTGAAAAAGATCTAATTGTGGTCTTGGAGAAGAGGAATGTGGCGAATGCGAGGCTCCGGAAGATGAGGAGGACAATAGTGATCTCCTATCTGTGCCTGAAAATTTCAATTCCACCGCCGTAGAAAAGCTTGAAAGGCTCGGATTGAACTCATGGCTTGTTGTTTGTTTGTTGAACTTAAGAGGGTGCGTTCTTTTCTTTACCCAACTGTAGGTGAGATGGAGAAGGACCACATAAGAAATCTTATACCTTATGGCGACGAGGAGGTGAATAAGGAAATAGATGCATTGAGGGATGAGATTGTTGATGCGACGTGAATCAATAGGCCAGGAGAGCCCCACCAACGACGTCAAGTAGAGCAGGAGTCTGTGACTTCTGGAGGTAGTGGATTTTGCAGGGAGTGTGGTCGGGGACGAATATCATTCTAGATAGAGTGACATCAATTGATGAGTTAAAAATACACCATGCTACAATATAATTTGTAATATTATCTTTGTTTGTACACGTTCAGATGGATTACATTAATAGTTGCGCCAATTAAAAATTGTGTTACATTTTCCCTAGTTAGTTAATGGAAAATATGCAACGATAGCTTTCCAGTCTATTCTTTGGACCATCCTGATGATTATGAATGAGACAATATTGCGATCAGTCAACTCAAGGTCCAGGAAGTATATGTACTTCTACAGTCAAGCTTGTCCATCGAGGGAAATGAATAAGCAAATAAATAAAATCTTTGCTATGGCTTAGGGAAGGAGCATTTAAGAAAGGTTTCAGGCTTAGCAAGATATAATAAGTAAAACATCAAAACAAGAGACATACTTTCATTTCCAAGTTACTCACATCCCTGGTTGGTTTAAGGCTGATTGGCTCAACATGCGGCTCCTTGTCTCTATCAAGGTTGGTAAGATCGATATGCTGAACAGCTTCCGTCCCTCGCCTTTTCCCAAACGACCCTAAGCTTTTAAGTCGATTGGATCGTCTAACAATCATGTCATTGACCTTTGATATTTTCCTCTTTGAGGTAAAGGCTGCAGGTTCAGAATGCTTACTTTGGTCATTATCTGTTGTCACTGCAGAGTGATTTGGACCATCAGCCTGTGATCACCAGCGAGACATTCCAATCAGTCTCGAGGTCCAGGAAGTATAATGTACTTCTCACTACAAAAAGAAAGGCATGTGCCAACAACATTTTTGTTGTCATATGTTGAATGTTATTGCTAAAAATACTTTTCGCAACAAAATTGTTACGTGCCGTTGCAATAAACTCCGATGCGAAAAGTTTTCGCAATAAGAAATTGTTTTTTTTGTTGCCATTTTCTTAGCAACAATATATTAAATTTTTGTTGTCATTTACATTTTTTTTTATTGTTACTAAAGTTTTGTTGTCAATTCTATACTTTCTAGTAGTGTCTGTAGTACAACTTATACATTGAAGGAAATGAATAAGCAAATAAACTAATATTTGTTAGGGCTTAGAGAAGGAGCATTTAGGAATAAGTTTAATGTGCAAGCCGCAAGTAATAGCAACTGTTATGCACACTGAAAATATCAAAAGAAGTCCCCATATTATCCATCACATTATACCATAAGAGAAGGAAATCATTTAGAAAGAAAGATGGAAGAATAAGGTGGCAGGACCCAATTTTTTTTTTATAAGTGGCAGGGCCCTCATTTTCTTTTCCATTTACTATGGGTCCAGAAATTACTAATGAACGGATTAGCAAACACGCGGGGCCTTTTTGTATTTTTAAAAACTTCGGGGTTAGGTTTCTAAAGTTTCAAAACAAGCTTTTTTTCTTTCCCTCTTTCTTCTTCATTCCTTTCCCCCTCCAACTCTTAAAGATCATTGAGCTTTTCCTCCTTCTCCCACGGCTCCATCTCCAAAAACATATTTGAAGGCAGCTTTGGGAGCGGAAAAAGCTATTTTTAGAGCCAAGATTTGAAGATTTCAGCTGAAGAACAGTTGCAGGTTTCAAAAGTCCTAATTTTTTCCTATTTTGATTTCTTTCGAGTTCAAAATGATATTTTTGATGTTCTGAGTTTACAGTCATGGCAGAGAGTTGATATTGATTATTAGTCGACTCTGATTTACATTCATTGTGAAGTCCTAATTTATTTTTATCCTGCTTTTTTGTTGCGTTCCATTATGTTCTGCATGTCTTATTTATTGATTCTTTTGAGTTTATAGTCATGGTGAGGACTAGAAGACAACCCGAATCACTTTGGAGAGTCGACAACAAGCCTTCTTCATCTAAAAAAAGGTTAAGAACCAGATGAGTTAATTGATAGACGAGATGAAGAACCAGATGAGTTAATTGATAGACGAGATGAAGAACCAGATGAGTTAATTGATAGACGAGATGAAGAAGCAGATGAGTTAATTTATAGACGAGATGAAGAAGCAGATGAGTTAATTGATAGACGAGATGAAGAACCAGATGAGTTAATTGATTGACAAGATGAAGAAGACATGTGAGTTAATTGATTGACAAGATGAAGAAGACATGTGAGTTAATTGATTGACAAGATCAAGAAGACAGACCCTTCATCTCTTGATAAGATTATCAAGGAGATTGATGAATTTAAATCTAAAAAAGATCTAATTGTAGTCTTGGAGAAGAGGAATGCGGCGAATGCAAGGCTCCGAAAGATGAAGAGGACAATAGTGATCGCCTATATGTGCCTGACAATTTCAAGTCCAACGCCGTAGAAAAGCTGGAAAGGCTCGGATTGAACTCATGGCTTGTTGTTTGTTTGTTGAACTTAAGAGGGTGCATTCTTTTCTTTACCCAACTATAGGTGAGATGGAGAAGGACTACATAAGAAATCTTACACCTTGTGGCGACGAGGATTTATATGGTTTTTGCATGGTTACTTGTAAAAATACAATTAAATCACAATAAATGATACCTCCGGACAGGGCGGATCTAGTCATGGCCCAGGCTGTTCACACTAACAATGTATATTTAGAATAAATTGTGTAAATGTACCTATATTAATTTTTAAACACCCTGAATAAATGCAAAAGACATGCAAAAGAATGCTCAAGTGGTCTAGATATTTTTTAAAACACCCTGAGTGAAAATAATGGATCAGGCACTAACACCGGATAAAAAAAAGTGTACAATTAGTCATTTAAGCTATTTAAGAAAATATAAATTTTTAGGCAAAAATAGATAATTCGACTAAAATATTTGTAATTAAATAAATTTTGAGATACAATCACCTAACACCTAATATTTGATAAATATACACCTTTTTGAATTAAAAAAATAAAGACCAAATCAACACTTTTTTTATCTTATCGGTAGATAATATAATCTATCCAAATATTATACTCTTATTAATACAGTATCTTAGAATAAGATACTAGTATACAATATGACACACATTATGAAACCACTAGTAACGACCATCCAAACCAAACATAGTTCTTGTCCAAAAAAGGGTATAACTTATACCTCATTTTGGGATGCTTCCATTACGGCTTTTGTTTTCCTCCATCTTTCCTTGGCGGCTATCGACATCCTCTTCCCCATTTTTTTTATCTCAAACAAGAAAGTTAAGTTGCTAACAGTACTACTTATATTGATGTTCACTCTATCCGCTTCGTCTTCTCCTTTAATTTTCTCGGACTATTAAAAGCTTTACTTTTGTTGACATGACAAGAGATTAACACTGCAGTTGTAAAGCCAGATTTTACTGATGGTTTAATATCTATCGTTCGATCCACCGACTGCATGCAAAGTGGAAGGTGTAGATTTGTTTTATTTTATCCCAAAGAGGAGTAAGGAATAAATTATCATATACTTGTCATCAATCACCGTTAATTACTGACTCACTCTGAACCCCAATGGTCCTTTCTATCGGTTAGACTTTTCCTTTTGTTTTCTCTGTGGAAAGTTGTTTCTGTTCGGCCGATAATTATATAAGAGCATTTGAGAAATAAAAATAGTTTTCTGTTTGATCAATATTTATGTAAATTTAAAAAAAAAAAAAAAAAATAGATTTAAAATTATTTAAAATATTTTTTTCTATCATATGTTTTTAAAAATTAGTATTTTTATAATATAATAATATTTTTTTAAATTACTTAATTGCAACATTTAATCAAAAATAATATTATATCGTACATAAAAAAAATATAACGACAATATGATACTCAATGATTCAAATATGTTCAAACCTAACCCCGCTCTACCCACACCTATCCCACCTCATCCTCAAATTTCTATGTTATATTTTTTTTACTTTTATAAAAAAAATACGATTTTTTTCTTCTCCTTACCCCCGCCCTTACCTCCAACCCCACTCAATCCTTAAATTTATATGTCATATTTTTTTACATTTATAAAAAAAAAAATCTTCTTCCCTTACCCCCTCCCCCCAACCTCACCCCATCCTCAAATTTATTTTCATATTTTTTGTTATATTTATAAAAATGATTGAAAATATGATTTTTTCTTATTCAGTGCCTTACCCCTACCCCCCACCCCCACCCCATTACCCTACTCATTCTCAAATTTCTATTTTATATTTTTTGTTATTTTTATAAAAAAAAAAAAAAAAAATATAAAAAAAAAATCTTACCCCTACCCCACCGTGTTTAATGAACTGGGTCAGGCGTGTTCACGGTGTCTCATTAAAATGCCACATGGGCTTCATGTCAGCATTTTAATTAAATTAATCATCCCCCAAAATTTAAAACCAAACGAACAATGTCAGGATTTTAATTAATTTCTTTTTTTTCTTTCTAATTTCTTTGTAACAATGTAGACTGAGTGAAGTTTGATAACTAATCAATTTCTCCGGATAAAAAAGTGTGTTGATTTAGCTTTTATTTTTTGAATAAAAAGGAGTGTTCACTTATAAAATTAAAAAAAATGAATCTTACTTTTCCAGATTTATCTGTATTAAGTGTTAGGTGACAAAATCACAATATCTATTTAATTAAATATATTTTAGTCAAATTATTTATTTTTATCTATAAATTACAATATTTTTTTAAAAGACGTGCAAATGGCTAAGTAAACTCTTTTTTGATCCAGAGAGAAGTAAGTAGCATTAAATAAAGTGCACCATATCTTATTCGGAGTTATTCATCGTTAAATTCTTTTGTTGAAATACTTTCTCCCAAACTCAAATACCCATCAAATGCATCAACATATATCTCACAATCCTTGCACACAAGAAAATAAATGTATTTACAACAGATGATGTGCACATATGTAAACATAAAGAATCTGAAACTAACTTACATGCTACCGGGTCTTTGTTGTGGCAATTTGTCAACATATACGACCTCAAATTTATTAGACGTGACTCTTTCTTTGTATGATGGATGATGAGTCCAATCAATGTCTTGCTTGTCACGGTGGAATTCAGTCATTTCTAAGTATAGTGGCAATAGTGAGGCCAACATGTCAATTTTAGAATTCACATCTGCAATATGATCTGATTATCGATACGAGTTATATACATATATATGTATGTCCATGAATGATATGTCTGTCAATTACGAGTCATATACATATATACGTCTGTCCATGAATGATAAGACCACCAACAATCAATGATTTTTATCCTTCGTATTAAGGAGATAAATACATTGTCAACTGTATGACACGAGACTACGCAACAAACACACATAATATTTTTCTGTGTTGCTACGCTAGTGCCACAATCCGGGTCAGCATAAGATTGGTGAATGACAACAATTTTAGTTTTGAACATATAGTCGACAGTGGTAAACTTGTATGTATTGTTTGGTTCATACTTGACTTTCTTCCGTAAGTAGTACAGAATGACATCAACGTGCTGCAAACAAAATGAAAAATAAGTTAGATGGATGATGCACAAACAATGTACAATGATAAAAATACACTGTAATATATTAGAACGAACATCGTCATGCCACAACTGTCCATCCATTTTCATAAGGTAGAACCAACTCTTGTCATTGATTTTTTGAATACCACACTCCATGAATATTGGCAGTGTTGCCTCTTGTAATGGCCCTCATATCGATTTCTATTTAATAAATACAAATTATATATCAATTAATTTATGAATGTATTTATATAGAACTAATAACAAATACTTTATCCGTCTAAAAAAGATTGATCTATTTTCCTTATTAGTTTGTCCCAAAAAAATTGACTCTTTTTTATATTTAGAAATAATTTAATTTTATGAGATCATTTACAACCATACAAATATCTAATATTTGTTTTGGACCACACGTTTCAAAAATCTTCCTTTATTTCTTAAACTTTGTTTCAAGTCAAACTAGGCCAAATTTTTTAGAACGGGGGAAGTATTTCATATGAAATAACTTATTTGGTGTTGTGTCTAGAAAGCAGACCCTCTCAAATCCATTTTGATAAATTATTGAAAAGTGTCATATTGTGCGACCCCGTGATGCAATTATTCTCAGATGGATGTTTTTTTATTTGTTAAACATCTCATTAATTTTTAATGAGCTACCTGCTTGAATACAATGAACTTGTATCAAGTATGAGTATAGTATAATACAAGCGCAATATGTAATGTCTTATAATACTAACATGATGTTGAGCCAAACTTCGTCATGTAGAGAGATAACTGGTAAAGGCAAAGACGTCCCTCCTTACGAAATGTCATCACAATTCTTGTTGCAAGTATTTGAGAAGGAAGGAATTCGTCGGGCAACTCAAACTGAGAGAATGAGAGAATGGAACGACTGCTATTATGATAAGTATCATTGTGTGGCACGACTAATGATTGATATGTTGCACATGATATTGCCATTGCATTGCATTTATCCTCATTCCCGTGATATATTGATATGACTTGTGATTGACGTGATGATGATAAATGAGGATAAAACACTTATGATTTATATAACATAATATATTGTGTAGTCATCTCTATGTTGTGTGATATAGAGTGACTAGTGGGGTGTTTGGTGAAAGAGTCAATGTAAGTTGTGTATTACGGGGTGACTGATATATGGACATCACAGGTCCCTCATGGGTCATGACTGTCGGGACTATGATATATTCCGCCCGGAGCATCTATGTACAAATATTCTTTATGTGGCCATACATATTTATTCACATATTTGGATACTGACATGATTTCCTATACTTGGTGGATTATTCTTGAACTGCGATATTATTTGTACTTGATTGTGAGCATGTCTATCTTTCAGCGTCTTTCTTATACATATGTTAGCTAATTGTTGTCGGCCTATGCTACCTACTAGTACATAGTGTTTGTACTGATACTACTTTTACTACACATTTTTCGGGGTGTAGAGTGTTGCAGGAATATCATCGAGGTTCAGTTAGCCTTCAAGGATCTCATGGAGTTCATCTAAATTTTTATTTAATTCTAAACAAAAGTGTATTCAAGTTGTAGTTGTAATTTTCATTCAAGTTGTATACTTAGAAGCTCTTGTAATATTCAGAACAGATCATTTGGGTAGTTGTTGTATTCCGCATTATCAGATATCTATGTTTTTAGACTTTTATTGTTCTTCTTATTTATGTATGTTGTTGGTGAATCTTTAATGGATGGGTTCGCCTACCGAAGTGGAAAATGATAGGTGGACACACGACTTAGTAATTTGGGTCGTGATGGACGGGTTTACCTAGCGACGTCACAACCATTGGGGTACTCAATGGAATCGCTTTAACCCATATAAAGATTTATTGAAACTTTATTCTCAAAAAAACTTGATATGCTTCAGAACAATTTAAACCCCTCATATATTTCTTTCGTTGTCGGTATAGCCATAAAGAACAATTCATTATATGCATATCAAGATTTTTATATATTGTCAGGCTAATCATAAACTTCATCACATCCACCACAGGAGAACACATCTCCATACAATAATATCAGGAATTTTGTGAAAAACTCTTATGCCATAAGTCGTGCTTTATATTTGACGACTTCACCTTTTTCATTTCATTTTCGTACAAATACCCATTTGTACCCTAATGGCTTGATATCTTCTTGTGTTTGAACTATTGGTCTGAAAACCTCATATTTTTCAAGTGAAGTCAATTCCACTTGAATTGCGTTCTTCCATTTTAGCCAATTCCTTCTCTGTATACATTCATCAACATATTTTAGCTCAAGATCCTCATCTTGTTGCATTATTTCAATAGCAACATTAAAAGCAAAAATGTTATCGACCAAAGTATCATTTCGGTTCTACCTTTTTCCTGTCGAGACATAGCTTATTGAGATTTTTTATTCTCAATATTTTCATGTATCTGGACCTCCTCTGTGGTATTATCATTCGTTATGTCTTGGTGCTCTTCTTGAGAAATTGCCTCCATATTATAATCATTTACTCCTTTTTTCGAGGATTTTTATCCTTAGAATCGATTTGTCTACCACATTTCAGACGTGATCTAGACTCATTTGCATTAACCGTTTGTCTTGCTGGGATATCGACTCGAACTGGAGCATTTACAGTTGGAACATGAGATTTAGTAACCCTGGAAGGTTAGTAAATGTATCTGGCTATTGATTTGCAACATTTTGTAAATAAATTATCTTTTGAGCCTCTTGCTCACAATGATTTGTTCGAGGATCCAAATGAGATAGTGGTAATGTATTTCAATCTATCTCCTTTTTCAACTACTTATTGTCTCCCCCTAATGTTAGGTATACTGATTCATCAAAATGACAATCAACAAATTTTGCCATAAATAAATCTCCATTATTAGGTTTCAAATATTTAATAATAAAAGGAGATCCATACCCAACATATACCACCAATCTTCTTTGGAGACCCATATTTGTGCGTTATGGTGGATCAATTGGAAAATATACCACACCCAAATATCCTAAGAGGAGAAATATTTGGCTCTTGGCCAAAAGCCAATTGTAAGGGGGAGAATTCATGATAAATGATTGACGTTATGCGCACAAGTGTTAAACAGGAAATTTTGTCCTCATCAATAATGATATAGCTATCAACTGGAGTCGTTTAATCAATAATTCTACTATACCATTTTGAGTATGAACATGAGCAACTTACCATTTTGAGTATGAACATGAGCAACTGGATGTTCAATCATTATTCCAGTGGACATAAAATAACCATTAATGCCAGAGATATAAACTCACTAGTATTATCTGTCACGCCCCGAACCCCGGGGCCGTGACTGGTGCCCTGCCTGGGCACCCTTCTACCTTAACAACTAAGTATACTGCGGAAATTAAATAACACCTCAATTTTTTTTTCAAAACCAACATACGTCTGGCAAGGCTGCCATATAATATACATAATAAAAAGACACTACACTGTACATGAGTCCAATCCCACATATGAATACAAACCTCTAAGAGTTATACGGAACTATGACGGGACAAGGCCCCGCCGTACCCATAACTGTACAAAAGCCTGAACTGCAAGAACTTATACCAAAAAGATAAACTCGAGCGAAGGAGCTATCCAAAACTCGAGCGGTCCTACACCGCCGATCACCAAACAACGTACCTAAACTGCGACATGAACGCGGCTCAAGGAGGTCAAGACAAAGAATGTACCAAGTGAAGCGATGAAATGCTGTAATGAAATCAAACAATCTAAACAAAACAGGAGACATGTATGATAGCCAACCTACAGTACACAATACATAAGCAGTCATAACAAGTCAGGGACGCATGCCCTCAAGTCATTTCTAAAATATAACCATGTGTCTCACTCCTATAATATCAATCATGCCCGTGGAATCCTTCCTCACCGCGATCATGATATAATATAACACCAATAGGCATATATGAACACCAAGTCCCACTGTGTCCTAAAAATCAGACGCCAAGTAGGAAACGGCGGTGGTATAACGTCTCGGGTTTACCCTAATTTATACTCTTACCCGGAGAAGTGGTAAGCGGGTATAATTTCTTGGGGGTTTACCTCATTTATACTCTTACCACGGAGATGGTAAAGGTGGGTATAATGTCTTGGGGTTTACCCTCATTTATACTCTTACTCGAGAAGGTGGTAAACAGTGGTATAATGTCTTGGGGTTTACCCTCATTTATACTCTTACCTGGAGAAGGTGGTAAAGCGGGGGTATAACGTCTTGGGGTTTACCTCATTTATACTCTTACTCGGAGAAGGTGGTATAGGCGTCTGGGGTTTACCCTCACTTATACTCTTACTTATCTCAACCTGGCCACAAACAAAACATAAGCACTACCATGTCTTTTATAAAACATCAGAATTTAACCCAAGTACTACAAATAACGGAAGATACCCGTGAATCCCACATCACCGCTTCAGTGCGTCCAAGTAACTTACAACAAGACGGTACCGAATTCTCCAACCGAGAGTCGCAGAACGTAATAAAACATAATACTTGCACTCAAAGGCTATCACCAAAGACACATAGGCAAGTTCATAAAATCTATAGACTTTCATTTTATAAACTCAAGGCACATATAGAATAATTCTCAATTAAACAAGCCAAAGTACTTATCAAGGCACACTTAGACTAATTCTCAATTAATCAAGCCAAAGTACTTATCAAGGCACACTTAGACTAATTCTCAATTAATCAAGCCAAAGTACTTATCAAGGCACACTTAGAATAATTCTCAATTAATCAAGCCAAAGTACTTATCAAGGCACACTTAGAATAATTCTCAATTAATCAAGCCAAAGTACTTATCAAGGCACACTTAGAATAATTCTCAATTAATCAAGCCAAAGTACTACGTGACGCATTCTTTTCAAAAGACTCCTTTTTATGTAATACCCCAAGATACTAACACCCGTAGTATCAAGGTGTGTCTATTTTTCAAGTAAGTTACTACACTCTTAGAAAACTCATTTCAAAGCTTGAAATCAAGTAACTTCAAATTTTCACAATCAAGGCAACTTATGCCCATTAATCAAAATAGACAACTTTCTAAACCTTCCATAAAGCCGTTATAACCAACTTCACATAAAGCCGTTATAACCCTTTATGGTTTTAGGCATATTCATTCCTTTTATAACCAAAAGACTTATACTAATTAAAACCAAGTATCACATACTTACAAATCAAGTTCTTAACTTTCAAAATACTTCAAGTCTCTTAATATATAGAAAACAAGTTTCTTCTCTTAAATCATGTCATTTCTCCTCTTTTAAATCAAATAAGTAAATCACTCCTTTGACTCCCCTAAAGTCATTATAATGACCCTTAGGTTTTGGAAATAAGACACTAGCCAAAAGATTTGGAAACCACTTCCTTTTCAAGACTCTATGTACTTTAAGTAAAATACTTTCACTTTTAAGAATCCAAACTTCACTAAGGAAATGGATTATACAACTTACAATTTAAACATCAAAGTACAATCAAGGAGTACATGTAATCGAATTCTATTTTAGGCAATCCAAATACAACCAAGGAATGGATCATTTAAGAGCGGGACATACTTTCTTTATCTTACTAATCATGCTTTAAGAGAGATAGTTCACATACCTTTCGGCTAAATCCACAAGCTGCCGAATACGCCTCACGTAGAAGTGTCAACCTATAATGGTCACAACACGACTATCAATTTCTAGTCTCAAACGTAGAATAATACTAAGTATACGGCCTCTAATTCTACGGAAAATCGCAAAGACTTCCTTTGTTTCTACTCACTTTGCCACCTTTTTCAAGGCCGAATACAATAACCAACACGCCACATTTAAGGCTCAAAACAACAACCAAACAAAGGGGATTACACGCCTTACAATACGTGTAAAATTCCGCCCCACAATTAATACGAATTAGTTCCATATTCAAGCCATTCTCGGCCAACAACATAACCAACAATTCAAAGTCTTTTCCAATCCTTTTCCAATTCCAAGTTCTAAGGTCTAACATGTTATATAGTCATAAACAACTTCAACAACTACAATTTCCTTCTTATGCAACATGCGACGACTTAAACTAATAATCGACTTGAATTGTAATCTTAAGGCTAACCTGCTAGTTTTCGGATTAGGGTTCCAATAGCCAATATACTTATCAAACTTCATACTATATAACTCATGCTTGCTAATATCCATAGCTACAACAATAAGTAAGTCTTAACTACTAAAACGACAAAATTATACATTTATAAGCCCTTAAAATTTCCAAGATTCAAAGTCGCTCCTTAGCAAATTCTTAGCTCTTTTCCTTACGTTCCAAACCGCTCCAAGCACTCCTTAGAAGCCTATGAAGAACTCATCTTCAAGTTCCAACTTCAAAGTTGAAGAACTCCTTAAGTTTCCGCCTTGCGACTAATACGAAAACGCCGTTTTTCCGAAATCTTTCTATTGAGATATCCTTATAATACCCCTAGGGACATTGGGTTTAAGTCTTGTGAACAAAGGATCAAAACTACAAATTTTTTGTGTGGGAACCCCTCCAAACCCGAGAGCAATGTAGTGGACAAGAAAATGGTGTGATAAATTCTAAGTGTTAGAAGAGCTTGTCTTGCACTAGCTTAGTATTTATAACGCTATGGATGGCTTAGACTTAAACAAATGGGTGGCTAAGATGAAGATCACATGGATTAAGCACAAGTGGCAAGTTGACTTGGTCAACAATATCAAGCTTAGCAAGACTTATCTTCCACCATGGTAAATGACCATTCCACCCTTACTAAATTTCGTCCAAGACCATATGTGGGGGTGCCACGTGTCGCCCTCTCATTCGTCCATAAAATTCTGTAACCCTCGTGGGCCCCACAAAACGTAAAATTCCTCGGGTGGGCCCCACATGACCAAATCCGTAAAAATAAATTTCCATAATGTTAAAAGTTCCATATTCCTCAAATAATACATTTTGAGAATCCAATTCTCATCAACGAACATTTTTCCTTTCCGACGTTCGGAAGATTTTCCGTCGGAAAAACAATTCTCCCTTTCGTACTAATTTTCAAGTCTTGATTCCTTACATACATTCTCTTATACATGTCCTGGACTTACGGGATGTAACATTATCAAAATGAATTTTCTTTATTGCATAATCTCAAAATTGTGCTCCTAACCTTACTATTTGGGCCAAACAATCTCACAAAAGCCATAATACGAGTTGATAATAAGCATACATGTGACCATCTTGTAGATGCGTCTATCAAGAACATATAATATTTGAATGATCCACATGGAGGGTGAATTGACCCGCATATATCACCCTGTATACGTTCCAGAAATAAAGGGAATTCAATTAGTTGTTGATGGTTTATTAACCATTTTTTCTTTAGAACAAGCAACACAAGAAAATTCCTTTGATGGAAGAATATTTTTGTTCTTCAAAGTAAGTTGTGAAGTCCCAAATTAATATTAAATTATTATTACAATAACAATAGTAATAATAATAATAATAATAATAATAATAATAATAATAATAATAATATCTTTGCAACGTTAATATTCACATAAGTCATGTTTTATGCTTTGAAAATATACCAAAACTATTACATGGAATACTAAGCATTACATACCAAAACTATTACCTAGTGGAATGCTAAGCATTAGATATACTACTTTGAGAATGGAACGGACAAGGGTACCAAAACTATTACCTAGTGGAATGCTAAGCATTAGATATGCTACTTTGAGAATGGAACGGACAATGGTACCAAAACTATTACCTAGTGGAATGCTAAGCATTTGATATGCTACTTTGAGAATGGAACGGACAAGGGCTCTTCACCTAGTGATTTAAGGACTGAAAAACGTCCACCCCCCTTAACCCAAACCCCTTTTTAATTCCCTCCAACTCTTGTCATTTCACCTTTCATAGGTTATAGAAAACTCCTCCATTTATACATTGTATTTACACACAAACAAAGTACATAACATAAAGGTTAGAAAATCAGAAAAAACAAGTGAACAAGAAGGAAAAAAATCAAGAAAATATCAAGGAGAACAAGAAAATTAGGGAACACTAAGGAGCAAGGACCACTTGTAGCAACCGAACCACAATCTTTTTCACAATTACAAGGTGAGTTTTCTCACTCAGAAATTCTTGGTAACATCCTTTATTTTTAGTTCAATACATGTTGGAATAAGAATTGAGTGTTGAAAAGAAATATTGAACTTTTGATTGTTTAGACAACTAGTTGCGTCATGAACTTTACGAACTGTTCTCACTGAGTTATAATTGTTAGAATTTGATGAAATTCGGAAGAATTGTACACCTCTCTAATATGATCATATAGAGCCAAAAATGAGGTAAAATGGACATACGGTTTGAAAGTTATCACAGTTCAAAGTTCCTGCCTTAGATTTGGTCGAAATTCGGAAAGGCATAATTACGGACTGTTTTTATTGAGTTTTACTTATTAGAATTATATGAAAATTTACATGGTTGTAAATATCTCTGTTACAGACAGATATATATAAAGATTTATTAAAACGGACTTACGAGTTGAGAGTTATTGTAGTTTGAAGTTGCTGCCTCGGATTCGTCGGAATCCAGAAGGGCAGGACGTTGAAACGTAAAACTGTACTAATCTGTGGGGAATATGAAAATTGTTGCTAAATGAAAGTTCTAGATCTCTTTGTTGTGGACATTTTGAGACCTTACGGGGGTATATCCTACTTATGAATTGAGAGTTATCGCTGTTTAAAGTTTCTGCCTCGGATCTATCGAGATCCAGGAAGGGCAGTGAATAAAAGTGTAAAACTGTACCAAATGGTACAGAATATGAAAGGATAGTTTACATGGAGACGTGTATCTCTCTGTTCTCGTCGTTTTGAGATGTTATGGGGCTTGAACGGGTTTACATATTATGAGTTATGACTATTCTAAGATTTGGTTCTGTTTAATAAAAATTTTGCCGAAACAAATTTCATATGGCTGTTTTGAGGATAAGTTTGTGTTAGTTACCCAAAGTAGTTTTAAATGAAATTTGGTACAGTGAAAGATCCCCGTCTCGCCTTAGTTTCCGCTTGAGAAACACCTTAGTTGGAGTTATGGTTAAAAAGTTATAATCGTTACAAGTATGAATGACAGAATGTTGGGAAAGAGAATATTATTTATTCGATCTTCTGAAAAATATGAAAAGTGAATACGTGTTCACATAAATATATAAATATATAATGGATCGGGTTGCACGCCGCAACAAAACGTAAAGTGAATACGCGTTCACAAATACGTAAACATAATGGATCGGGTTGCGCGCAACAAAACGCGTAAAGTGAATATGTGTTCACAAATACGTAAATATAATGGATCGGGTTGCACGCCGCAACAAAACGTAAAGTGAATACGCGTCACATATACGAAAACATAATGGATCGGGTTGCACGCCGCAACAAAACGTAAAGTGAATACGTGTTCACAAATACGTAAATATAATGGATCGGGTTGCACGCCGCAACAAATATGAAAGATGAATACATGTTCATCTATATATAAATATGAAAAGTGAATACTGCGTTCACAAATATATAAATGTAATAAACATGTGGAAATGCAGGGAATGTCTTAACGTATAATACGAGATAAAATAAAGTGTTAGTTAAATCGAGAATTTCTATGAGAGTTGTTGCATATTTAAAAATGTTGTAACTCGATATGTTTTGCAATATGCTTATTACGTTATAATGTAATTGCGCTTGGAATATTGTGGTGTTACTTTGAATTGCAGGTAGGTTTCTCACCATTCATATGGTAGGTGACTTTTTATTTAACATGTTTCAGAAAGCGTGATAGAGAAAGGCTCCACGCCAAGGCTAGCGATCGTCATGACCTTTTGTCATACCAAGTCCATTGTTTCGCTTGGTACTCGTCGAGTTCGTAATGTCGGCCCAATATCTCGAAATGTCCGTGTGGAATGGTCTCCTTCCAACTTAGAATAATATTTGTCGGTATGTCTATGTAGAAACAATATTTGTATGCGTGGGCTCGCGTTATATTTTCAATAAAGTCATAAACAAATTTCTTTATTGTTATTTTTATTAATAGTTCAGTATTTGAATATAAGCTTAAATTTCTAAATAAAGAGAATTAAATGGTGCTCCCGTGAAAAAATTGTCCATGCCATCACGCCTAAGTAAAGACTTAGGAAAAGTCGGGCGTGACAAGTTGGTATCAAAGCTAAACCAGTTAAGAGATTCTAGGAAGTTTTCTTCGAGTTGGGTGTTTGAACGATTACTTATTGCGGCGGTGTGCGCGCCACCTTAGTAATAAGTAAACTAATAACATCCTAAAGTTTCACTTCTTTCATACTCTTCTCGTGCCTATCTTGAGTCTTTTCAAAGACTTGGTTCTCGTACTACCTCCTTCAAAAGATTGTGGAAGGAGTGTACAACGATAAAATAACCGGATGTGATCGCACCACCGACCTAAAAAGGTAGGAGAGGTACCGAGATAGACTATGGGGCAAATTTTATGAGAAGAAGGAACATATCTATACAGGAAGGACTACAATTCTAACCCAATAGTATTTCTCGATGAGGTAGAAAACCCATCGCTTACACGAGGATGTGTGGAGACGCATGACGTCAATTTGGTAATCGCACGGTTAGTGGACGACACACGGGTGTGGTGGAGAAATTTTAGAAGAAATCATTTTCCGATGTCACCACCGATGATGTGGGGGGAGTTCAGAGCCGTATTCATTAAAAAGTACATGCCTACACCCGAAAAGATGCGCTCAGGAGTGAGTTTGAACAATTGAAACAAGAAGACCGCAATGTGAAAGAATATAATACCTAATTCATGCGATCTTCATCATACAACGTGCATATTATTCCTATGAAAGGGAGAAGGTCAAAAGATTTGTGAGGGTTTAAACCCGAACTTGGTAAAGATGGTAGTGACATTAGCCTATGATCGGACGTACCTTCAGATCGTCAACATGACAATGAGGGTAGAAGGTTTTGCCAAATCAAAAAGAGAGTATTCACGAAAGAGGCATTTATGTGACTCGACCTTTTTCAACTATCCGATTGGAGTCATACTATAGAAAATAGTCAACTCCATCCAGAGAGAGTTCCACTTATCGTTTAGAAGATCAATAAAGGTATGTGGAACTTTCCTATCTCTTGAGCATGAATAGTTGTACTTATATAGTACGGTAGACGTACAATACTTTGATATCCTTTACTTATTTAAGAATGGCCAAGTTGGGCGAGTTAGGAGGTTAACCCACTTCTTTAAAACTATTAAGGATGTCTTAAGTTTTCAAAGTGAAGGGACTTGAAGTGTTTTGAGTATATGATACTTGTTTTGTTTTAAAAGTTTAAGTCCCTTGGAAATAGGAAAATGTAATTGACTAAGGTATAAGATTAATATAACGACTTTATGGGAAGTTGGTTATATTCGCTTTATGGAAAGTTAAAAGGAGAGATTTACTTTAAGTAAGATAAGTAAGGACAGTGACTTGATGCTATGGTTATCGATTATCTTGGAAGTTTTATATAAAAAAAGAGTCATTCGTTTTAAAAGAGTAGAAGTATGTAGTACTTGGGATTAAATTTCCTGATTCTTTTATTAAGACATGTTAGTGCCTTAAGTGAACTAAAATGAGAGGATATATTAATAGTGTCAATAAGAAGTTGTGGATTTCTTGACTTACTTATGTTATGTAGGATAGCCATTGAGCTAGGGTAATAGTATAAATGAGGGTAAACCCCAAGACGTTATACCACCTTCTCCGTGGTAAGAGTATAAATGAGGGTAAACCCCAAGACGTTATACCACCTTCTCCAGGGGTAAGAGTATAAATGAGGGTAAACCCCAAGACGTTATACCACCTTCTCAGGGTAAGAGTATAAATGAGGCGGCAGCCCCAAGACGTTATACCACCTTCTCGGGTAAGAGTATGAATGAGGAAAGCCCCAAGACGTCATACCACCTTCTCCGTGGTAAGAGTATGAATGAGGAAAGCCCCAAGACGCCATACCACCGCCTGTGGTAAGAGTATAAATGAGGGAAAACCCCAAGACGTTATACCACATTAGTGGATTTGCTACCCATGATGCGAAGAATATCCTCACGCGACCTTATTTCCTACCTTAGGTCTCAAAAGTTATTAAGGAGTCACAAAGTGAGCACGATATCCGGCTAATATAGTAGATACTCAAAAAGAGTCCTCAGTGCATGATGTCCCTATTGTTTGAAAAATTTGAAGGTTTTTTTTCCTGAAGATCTCTGTGCCTTCCTCCTGGATAGAGAGTGGAGTTCGCTATAGAGTTAATTCTGGTACAAGACCTATTTCTATTCTTCCATATCGAATGACGACTAAATTGAGAGAGTTAAAAGAACAGTTGAAGGATCTTACGGATAAATGATTTATAAGGCCTAGTGTTTCCGGGCGCACTGATTCTTTTGTGAAGAAAAAATATGGATCGCTCGAACGCATCGATTATCGATAACTCAATAAGGTCACGATCAAGAATCGATATCCATTACCAAGAATCGATGATCTTTTGACCAACTTGAGAGCCAATTATTTTTCCAAGATTGATCTTCGCTCGAGATATCATCGATGAAAATAAATTCGAATGATATATCAAAAGCCTTTAGGACTGATATGGCCATTATGAGTTCTCGTCATGTCTTTCGGATTAACCAACGCCCAAAGAGCCTTTTATGGATCTAATGAACATAATCTTTAAACCATTCTTGGATTTGTTCGTAATTGTATTTATAGATGATATCCTAATTTACAGTGAAGTGTTGAAGAGCAGGAAGAGCATATGAGGTAGTGCTTCAAGTCTTGAAACAGGAGAAACTATATGCTAAATTTTCAAAGTGTGAATTTTGGTTGGAAAGGGTAGCCTTTTTGGGTCATGTTGTGTCAAGGGATGAAATTATGGTAGACCCCCAGAAGATAGAAGCAGTGAAGAAGAATCGGCCAAACCGACCACTCCGGCGGAGGTTAGAAGTTTCTTGGGTTTGGTTGGTATTATAGAAGATTCGTAAAGGTTTTTCTAGTCTTTTTGCTCCTTTGACCGGTTGACTCAAAAGCGGTTAAGTACCGATGGTCGAGAGCATGTGAAGCAAGTTTTGAAACTAAAGGAATTGTTGACTCATCGCACTACCTAACCTTACCATCGGGACAAAAAGGGTTCACGCCTATTGCGATGCCTCAGAGTTGGGTTAGGATGTGTCTTGACGCATTTGGAAAGGTTATTGCGTATGCATCTAGACAATCAAGATACATGAGAAAAATTACCCAACTCATGACTTGGAATTAGTTGCGGTGGTGTTTGCCTTACGAATATGGAGACATTATTTGTATGGTATGCATGTGGACATATTTACAGATCATAAGAGTTTGCGCACATAACCACGCAGAAGGATTTGAATCTCCGCAAAGAAGATGGTTAGAGTTGCTTAAGGATTATGACCTTTGTATTCTTTACCATCCCGGGAAAGCTAACGCGTGGTGGCCGACGACTCAAGAGAGATCAATGGGCGCCGCCCATTTGGCAATACAAAAGAGGGTATTGTCGGGAGGTACAAAGATTGGGAAACCTCGGTTAGCTTAACCGAGATCGGTGAAGGTAGGGTGGTGGTACATGATACCTCGCGATCGCCTTAGCTTCGTAAATAAAAGAAAGTCATTTGAGGATACGAGTTTGTTGGATTTGGAGAGGATCCAACAGGAAAACCTTCACGCTATTTACATCGGGAGATAATGCGGAACCGCCTTCGGTATAAGGGTAGGTTATGTGTTCCTAAGGTAAAGGATCTAAGGAGGAAGATCTTAGATGAGTGTCACAACACAAGATATTCCATTCATCCGTGGTCAACAAAATGTATCAGACCTCAAGGCAAATGCGGTGGACGGGATGAAGGAAGACGTCATGCGGAGTTTGTCGGAAGGTGTCTTATATGTCGCAGTGAAAGTCGAACATCAAAACCCGCGGATTACTTCAGACATTAGAGTCCCCATGTGGAAATGGGAGGCGATTCATATGGATTTCAGAATCGGCCCACCAAAACTCGAGAAGGTATGATTCTATTTGGGTGATTGATCTGACTTACAAAGTCAGCCCATTTCTTACCGGCCAAGACTACGATCGCGCACCACAAGACAATACAGATTTATTTGAAGGAGATTGTGCGTTACACGGATTCCCTTACAAATTATTTCAGTTAGGGTTCCTACCACCTCACACTTTTGGCAAAGTTTCCAGCAGGTCTCGGACAAAAGTTAAGTTAAGCACGCTTTCCACCCGCAAACGTACGGTCGCCGAGCGAACAATCCAAACACGAGGACATGTGCGATCTTGTGTTAGATTTTCGGGAAGTTGGTTGACCATCTATGTCTAATCGAGATCGCCACAACAATAGTTTTCACTCTAGCATACAAATGGCCCCGCTTAAAACATTATATGGACGAAAATGTAGTCTCCACTTGGATGGTTCGAGCGGTGAGACGCAATCGTTCGGACCGAAGTCATTCAAGAAACAAATGATAAGGTATGATGATTCGAGCGGATCAAAACAGCTCATAGCCGCCATAAGTCTTATGCGATCATCGGAAAAGAGATCTTGAATTCCAAGAGGGAGAAAGTATTTTTAAAAGTGTCCCCAATGAAGGGAGTGATGCGTTTTGGTAAGAAAGGGAAATTGAGCCCAAGGTTTATTGGGTCATATGAGATCTTGCGAAGAGTAGGGAATGTGGCTTACGAATTAGCACTTCCACAAGAGCTGGAAGCAGTGCATCCGATATTTCATGTGTCGATGTTACGAAAATACTTGCACGATCCAAGTCACGTCATCCTTTCCCAGGAGATAATTCTTAATGAGGAGCTGCAATATGAAGAAGTTCCGGTGGAAATACTTGATAGGAAGGTTAAGCGTCTTAGGAATAAAGATATTGCTTCCGTGAAGGTCCTATGGAGGAACCACTCCACCGAGGAAGCCACCTGGGAAGCCGAGGACGCGATGAAAGTCAAATATCCATTCCTATTTGACTAAGGTAATAAAAAATAATGCATTACATAGTACTTCATATGTGTGACATTTGTGTGTCTATATGCATGTGTTACAACCTTATTCTCATTCGAGGACGAATGCTTCTTAAGGAAGGGAGAATGTGAAGCCTCAAATTGGTGTTACAATAACAATAAACATTGTTATGTCTATGTGATTAGGTTACGACCTTAGTCACATTCGAGGACGAATGTTGTTTAAGGAAGGGAGAATGTGAAGTCCCAAATTAATATTAAATTATTATTACAATAACAATAGTAATAATAATAATAATAATAATAATAATAATAATAATAATAATATCTTTGCAACGTTAATATTCACATAAGTCATGTTTTATGCTTTGAAAATATACCAAAACTATTACATGGAATACTAAGCATTACATACCAAAACTATTACCTAGTGGAATGCTAAGCATTAGATATACTACTTTGAGAATGGAACGGACAAGGGTACCAAAACTATTACCTAGTGGAATGCTAAGCATTAGATATGCTACTTTGAGAATGGAACGGACAATGGTACCAAAACTATTACCTAGTGGAATGCTAAGCATTTGATATGCTACTTTGAGAATGGAACGGACAAGGGCTCTTCACCTAGTGATTTAAGGACTGAAAAACGTCCACCCCCCTTAACCCAAACCCCTTTTTAATTCCCTCCAACTCTTGTCATTTCACCTTTCATAGGTTATAGAAAACTCCTCCATTTATACATTGTATTTACACACAAACAAAGTACATAACATAAAGGTTAGAAAATCAGAAAAAACAAGTGAACAAGAAGGAAAAAAATCAAGAAAATATCAAGGGAGGAAGGAGAACAAGAAAATTAGGGAACACTAAGGAGCAAGGACCACTTGTAGCAACCGAACCACAATCTTTTTCACAATTACAAGGTGAGTTTTCTCACTCAGAAATTCTTGGTAACATCCTTTATTTTTAGTTCAATACATGTTGGAATAAGAATTGAGTGTTGAAAAGAAATATTGAACTTTTAATTGTTTAGACAACTAGTTGCGTCATGAACTTTACGAACTGTTCTCACTGAGTTATAATTGTTAGAATTTGATGAAATTCGGAAGAATTGTACACCTCTCTAATATGATCATATAGAACCAAAAATGAGGTAAAATGGACATACGGTTTGAAAGTTATCATAGTTCAAAGTTCCTGCCTTTGATTTGGTCGAAATTCGGAAAGGCATAATTACGGACTGTTTTTATTGAGTTTTACTTATTAGAATTATATGAAAATTTACATGGTTGTAAATATCTCTGTTACAGACAGATATATATAAAGATTTATTAAAACGGACTTACGAGTTGAGAGTTATTGTAGTTTGAAGTTGCTGCATCGGATTCGGAATCCGTAAGGCAGGACGTTGAAACGTAAAACTGTACTAATCTGTGGGGAATATGAAAATTGTTGCTAAATGAAAGTTCTAGATCTCTTTGTTGTGGACATTTTGAGACCTTACGGGGGTATATCCGACTTATGAATTGAGCGTTATCGCTGTTTAAAGTTTCTGCCTCGGATCTATCGAGATCCAGGAAGGGCAGTGAATAAAAGTGTAAAAATGTACCAAATGGTACAGAATATGAAAGGATAGTTTACATGGAGACGTGTATCTCTCTGTTCTCGTCGTTTTGAGATGTTATGGGGCTTGAACGGGTTTACAGATTAGGAGTTATGACTATTCTAAGATTTGGTTCTGTTTAATAAAAATTTTGCCGAAACAAATTTCATATGGCTGTTTTGAGGATAAATTTGTGTTAGTTACCCAAAGTAGTTTTAAATGAAATTTGGTACAGTGAAAGATCTCCGTCTCGCCTTAGTTTCCGCTTGAGAAACACCTTAGTTGGAGTTATGGTTAAAAAGTTATAATCGTTACAAGTATGAATGATGTAATGTTGGAAAGAGAATATTATTTATTCGATCTTCTGAAAAATATGAAAAGTGAATACGTGTTCACATAAATATATAAATATATAATGGATCGGGTTGCACGCCGCAACAAAACGTAAAGTGAATACGCGTTCACAAATACGTAAACATAATGGATCGGGTTGCACGCCGCAACAAAACGTAAAGTGAATATGTGTTCACAAATACGTAAATATAATGGATCGGCCGCACGCCGCAACAAAACGTAAAGTGAATACGCGTCACAAATACGTAAACATAATGGATCGGGTTGCACGCCGCAACAAAACGTACAGTGAATACAGGTTCACAAATACGTAAATATAATGGATCGGGTGGCACGCAACAAATATGAAAGATGAATACATGTTCATCTATATATAAATATGAAAAGTGAATACGCTGTTCACAAATATATAAATGTAATAAACATGTGGAAATGCAGGGAATGTCTTAACGTATAATACGAGATAAAATAAAGTGTTAGTTAAATCGAGAATTTCCTATGAGGAGTTGTTGCATTTAAAAATGTTGTAATCGATATGTTTTGCAATATGCTTATTACGTTATAATGTAATTGCGCTTGGAATATTGTGGTGTTACTTTGAATTGCGTGGTAAGGTTCTCACTCATTTGGATGGTAGGTGACTTTTATTTAACATGTTTCAGGAAAGCGTGATAGAGGAAAGGCTCCACGCCAAGGCTAGCGATCGTCCCGCAGCCTTTTGTCATACCAAGTCCATTGTTTTGGGCTTGGTACTCCAGTTCGAATGTCGCCCAATGTCTCGGGAAATGTCCGTGTGAAATGGTCTCCCTTCCAACTTAGAATAATATTTGTCAGTATGTCTATGTAGAAACAATATTTGCATGAGCATGGGCTCGCGTTATATTTTCAATAAAGTCATAAACAAATTTCTTTATTGTTATTTTTATTAATAGCTCCGTATTTGAATATAAGCTTAAATTTCTAAATAAAGAGAATTAAATGGTGCTCCTGGTGAAAAAAAATTGTCCAGGTGCCATCACGCCCTAAGTAAAGACTTAGGAAAAGTCGGGGCGTGACATAAGTCCACATGGATTCTCAATTACTTTGCACCTCATATTAGAATCGAAATGGCCCAACCGGTCATGTCAAATGATAAAATCATTGGAATCATTAAATTTATTTACCAACATATGTTCAACGACACCAATGCTAGTATGGTACAACCTAGAAAAATGTGCGGGTAACTTTTCGTGCACAAACTTTTCTCTTGCTCTTATTATAGTAATATACAAGTATATAACCTTTCTTTCATTCGCAATCTCAACATGATAGCCAGTTTGGAGAATAACCTTGAAACTTACTACAATACAGTGCATTATTAATGACCAATATTATTCCTCTGGGTAGTATCAAGGTCGCTCTGTCAGATCCCTCAATTAATTTTGTATTATAAGATATTTCATGACATTATCGTATTGCGAACATCTCTGTAAAATCCGGAAAAAATAATAATAATATATAGTTGTGGTTGAGTTAATAAATATATATATATATATATATATATAAGAAAACAAAGAATAAATTGCATGGGATAGAGTTAGTGTTAAAGTTGGATAAATATATAGATAAAACGAAAATAAGAAAAAAAAAAAAGAAGAGAAGATGCATGCAGCAAAGTGCACGTCTCACCCCTTTCATTTCCCTTCAATCTCTTGGCTTTCCCCCTCTCATAAGTTATGCAATCATCCCCACTTATACATTGTATTTACACACAAACAAAGTACATATCATAAAGATTAGAAAATCAGAAAAAAAACAAGTGAACAAGAAGAGGAAAAATCTGGAAAAAACAAGAGAGCAAGAAGAACAACAATAAAAGAAATACTAGGGAGCAAGGGTCCCTTGTAGCAACCGAACAACAATCATTTCACACATACAATGTGAGTTTTATCACTCAGAAATTCTTGGTAACATCCTTTATTTTAAGTTCAATACATGTTAGAATAAGAATTGAGTGTTGAAAAGAAATATTGAACTTTTGATTGTTTAGACAACTAGTTGCGTCATAAAATTTACGAACTGTTCTCACAGAGTTATAATTGTTAGAATTTGATTAAATTCGGAATAATGGTACACCTATCTCTTATGATCATATATAACCAAAAATGAGGTAAAATGGACATACGGTTTGAAAGTTATCATAGTTCAAAGTTTCTGCCTTAGATTTGGCCGAAATTCGGAAAGGCATAATTACAGACTGTTTTTATTGAGTTTTACTTATTAGAATTATATGAAAACTTATATGGTTGTAAATATCTCTGTTACGGACAGATATAGATAAAGATTTGTTAAAACGGACTTACAAGTTGAGAGTTATTGTAGTTTGAAGTTGCTGCCTCGGATTCATCGGAATCCAGAAGGGCAGGACGTTGAAACGTAAAACTGTACTAATCCGTGGGGAATATGAAAATTGGTACTAAATGAAAGTTCTAGATCTCTATGTTGTGGACATTTTGAGACCTTACGGGGGTATATCCGACTTACAGATGGAGAGTTATTGTTGTTTAAAGTTTATGCCTCGGATCTATCGAGATTCAGGAAGGGCAGCGAATAAAAGTGTAAAACTGTACCAAATGGTACAGAATATGAAAGGATGGTTCACATGGAGACGTGTAGCTCTCCGTTATCGTCGTTTTGAGATTTTATAGGGCTTGAAGGGGTTTACAGATTAGGAGTTATGACTATTCTAAGATTGAGTTCTGTTTAATAAAAAATTTGCCGAAACAAATTTCATGTGGCTGTTTTGAGGATAAATTTGTGTTAGTTACCCAAAGTAGTTTTAAATGAAATTTGGTACAGTGAAAGATCCCCGTCTTACCTTAGTTTCCGCTTGAGAAACACCTTAGTTGGAGTTATGGTTAAAAAGTTATAATTGTTACAAGTATGAATGACAGAATGTTGGGAAAGAGAATATTATTTATTCGATCTTCTGAAAAATATGAAAAGTGAATACGTGTTCACATAAATATATAAATATAAACATAATGGATCGGGTTGCACGCCGCAACAAAACGTAAAGTGAATACGTGTTCACAAATACGTAAATATAATGGATCGCCGCACGCAACAAAACGTAAAGTGAATACGCGTTCACAAATACGTAAACACAATGGATCGGGTTGCACGCCGCAACAAAGCGTAAAGTGAATATGTGTTCACAAATACGTAAATATAATGGATCGGGTTGCACGCCGCAATAAATATGAAAGATGAATACATGTTCACCTATATATAAATATGAAAAGTGAATACGCGTTCACAAATATATAAATGTAATAAACATGTGGAAATGCAGGGGACGTATAATACGAGATAAAATGAAGTGTTAGTTAAACCGAGAATTCCCTATGAGGAGTTGTTGCATATTTAAAAATGTTGTAACCTGATATGTTTTTGCAATATGCTTATTACGTTATAATGTGATTGCACTTGGAATATTGTGGTGTTACTTTGAATTGCAGGGTAAGGTTCTCACCACCTGCACGTAGGTATGACTTTATTTAACATGTTTGAAAGCGTGATAGAGGAAAGACTCACGCCAAGGCTAGCGATCGTCCATGACCTCTTGTCATATCAAGTCCATCGCTTGGGCTTGTATTCACGAGTTCGTGACGGGCCAGTTGTCTCTGAAACGCGTGTGGAATGGTCTCCTTCCAACTTAGAATAATCTTTGTCGGTATGCCTACATGTAGAACACATTTGACGCAGCATGGGCTCGCGTTATGTTTTTTTATAAAGTCATAAATGATTTCTTTATTGTTATTTTTATTAATCGCCCGTATTTGAATATAAGTTCAAATTTCTAAATAAAGAGAATTAAATGGTGCTCATGGGAAATAATTGTTCAGTGCCATCACGCCCAAGTAAAGACTTAGGAAAAGTCGGGCGTGACAAGTTGGTATCGAGCTAAACCAGTTAGAGATTCAGGAAGTTTCTTGAGTTGGGTGTTTGAGCGGTTACATTTATTGCGACGGCGCGCCACCCTAGTAATAAGTGAACTAATAACATCCTAAAGTTTCCTTCTTTCATACTCCTCTCGTGCTTTATCTTGAGTCTTTTTCAAGACTTGATTCTCAGACTACATCTTTCACGCGGGTTAGGAAGAAGATTGTACAACGTTATACTGACCAATAATTGTTGTGTAGATGGTGATTATAAGACGAGTTCCAACAAAGAGGGAAGTACTCGAGGAACAGGCAAATGAAATGCAAGCTCAGAAGGAATTCATGCGTCGTAAGTGAACTCGGGAGATGATTTTAACGAGTATATGTGCGACACAATCGTACTTTGTGCGTATTTGTTTAGGAGTAGACAGAAGAGGCGTTCTTACGACCCAACCTTCTTCAACTTTCCGATTGGAGTCATATTACAGATAATATTTCATATTTTTATAAAAGGAAAATAAAAATGAAATAGAAATTTGAGGATGAGGTGGGGGTGGGGGTAGGTGTGGGTATGGTGGTAAGATTTTTTTTTTCATATTTGTATATAAATTATTTATAAAAGAAATAAATAAAAAAAAAAAAATTGAGATTGAGTTAGGGTTGGGGGGCGGGGTAGCGGGAGGTAAGATAAAATTTCATATTTTTAATATTTTTTTTTATAAAAATAACAAAAAATATGAAATGTAAATTTGAGGATGAGTGGGGTGGGGGTCAGGCGAAGTTAGGGCGGTAGGGGGGAAGTAAGAAAAAATTTCATATTTTTTATAAAAGGAAAAAAATATGAAATAGAAATTTGAGGATGGGGTGGGGTGGGGGTAGGTGTGGGTATGGGGGTAAGAAAAAAAACTCATATGTTTATACATTATTTATCAAAGTAAAAAAATAAAAATTGAGATTGAGGTAGAAATGGGTAGGGTAGGGGAGGTAAGATAAAATTTCATATTTTTAATATTTTTTATTATAAAAGTAACAAAAAATATGAAATATAAATTTGAGGATGGGGGTGGGGGTAAGGCGAGGTTAGGGCGGTAGGGGGAAGTAAGAAAAAAATCCATATTTTTTATAAAAGGAAAAAAATATGAAATAGAAATTTGAGGATGGGGTGGGGGTGCGGGTAGGTGTGAGTATGAGGTAAGAAAAAAATTCATATTTTTATAAATTATTTATAAAAGTAAAAAAAATAAAAAATAAAAAATTGAGATTGAGGCAGCGCTGGGGTAGGTGGGGTTAGGGCGGCAGGGGAGGTAAGATAAAAAATCATATTTTTATAAAAGTAAAAAAAAAATATGAAATAGAAATTTGAGAATGAGAAAAATTCTGATAGGTTAGACTGAGATTATTTATAGGATTTGTTAGTTATAACTTCTACTAAAAAGTCTTCCAAAATCCATATTTTTAAAAAATCTTTCGAAATCTCAAAATTTTGAATACCTAAAGACTTTTTGTTAGTCTTTTAAAATCCTAATTGAATGACACTAGATTTGAACACTCTGTTTAAAAAATCCTAATAGTCTTGATTGAATACCACAAGACCTTTTTAGATTGTTTAAAAATCTTAATTGAATACCACGTGACTTTTTTATCACAAAAAAATCTTAATTGAATACCACGTGACTTTTTTATCCCAAAAAATTCTTAATTGAATACCAGTAGATTTGAACATTCTATTAAAAAAATCCTAATAGTCTTGATTGAAAAATCCTAATAGTCTTGATTGAATACCACAAGACATTTTTAGATTGTTTAAAAATCTTAATTGAATATCACTAGATTTGAATACTCTGTTTAAAAAATCCTAATAGTGTTGATTGAATAACACAAAATCTTTTTAGATTGTTTAAAAATCTTAATTGAATAACACATTACTTTTTTATCCAAACAAATCTTTTAAAATACTAATTGAATACGAACCTTAGTTTTAGAATTGGCGCTTTACTTTACTTGAAGCTCCTCCATTGATTCATTCCCAGCACATTACAACTAGATAAGATAAGGCCTCTCCTTCTCTTCCACCTCCGTCACCGTCGCCCTTACATTCATTATTATTCTCAATGTTATCTCTACAAACTCTATACTCCAGTACCGTCCGTTCTCCACCGTGTCCTCTCTTTACCCACCCCACGCGCCGCCAATGTTTCCACTTCCGCACTCGCCGAAACGTGTACTCCCATCGCAATAACGTCAAACTCGTAATTAAATCCCTAAACCGACCCGAACAAACTCCGAGAACGCTTTTTCCTGGTGGATATAAACGACCTGAAATCAAAGTGCCGAGTTTAGTATTAAAGCTTAGCTGCGAAGATGTATTGAGAGATGATGAAATCACTGTTGTTGATGAGATAGATAAGGCGGTTTCGGGTTGGGTTGACGTTGTGGTGCTTAGTGGTGGTGGAGCTAGTGGTGGGAAGTTGTATGAGGTAGCGTGTTTGTTGAAATCTGTAATTAAAGGTAGGGCGTACTTGTTGATTGATGGACGTGTTGATATTGCTGCTGCCATTAGTGCTAGCGGTGTTTTGCTCTCGGATCAAGGTAGTGTTCTGTAACACTTGTACTTATGGTTGTTACATATCGTTTCATAATGTATCATATTATATTGTATTGTATCGTACTGTGTTGTTTTGGTGAATACAAAGCTTGAATAGATTGTATCGTTACATAATGTCATACATCAACAATTTGAAGGACACACTTATAAGAAAAGTAGGGTACGGGTAGAGCTATTATAAAAAGGTGATAAGATTATTAGATAATAAGCAAAGACAAAATGAGAATGAAAAATAGGTAACGACGTAGAAACACCAAATCGGTCATTACATAAAATGAGACTTTTCATTGTTACGTAATGACGAACGGTGGATTTAGCGATACGATACAATAAAATTTAAGTAACAATCAAAACAAACATTGTATTTAAACTAACAACACAATATAATACAATAGGTGCCAACCATCCAAACAAGATGTTACCGTTTTGAAGGAAAATGTATTATTCATAGACTCAATTAATCATGCTCTCTCTACAATCTTCACTATATGAAAATAGCTAGTAACATCCCTATTTGTAACAATACGAAACCTACTTTAACTCTAAACAGGAAAACCTATTCATATATAAATCTTATTATAAATCCTAACTAGACATGAATTAAAACACTAAATCCTAACCAATTTTGGTTTCCTACAACTTTGAATTATTTTTTCCAACTGTTTTTGTATTGTGTATTTCACCTTACACGGTGTGTTTGTGCTATCTATCCTTATAATTCGAGATGAATATTGTGGAAAATGAAAAATTCTCGACCTTACTCTTTTGAGAAGGAAATACTTGATCATACTTAATAGACGATGGCCTTAATTTATCACCGTTATAACCGAATCCTGCTAGTTTGGGATTGAGGAGTAGGAGATTGATTGATTGATACCTGAAGGCTTTTATGTTAGTATCTTTTGTTACAAAAATAATGTAATCTTGTCTTGAATAAAGAAGACACAGCTGGGTGGACATTTAGTTAATACTAAAGTGATTGTTTAAATATAACTATTAGTACTAGTTGCTAGTAGAAGGGAGCCTTGGAGTAACTGGTAAAGTTGCCTCCATGTGACCTGGAGGTCACGGGTTCAAGCCGTGGAAACCTCTTGCATCTCTGCAAGGTAAGGCTGCGTACAATAGATCCTTGTGGTCCGCCCCTTCCCCGGACCCCAGGCTGGCCTTACTAGTTGCTAGTAATTTTCTTAAGAATTTCTAGCAACTAGTGCAACTGTACAAGTAAAATTTTATTTGCGAAAAGAAAAAGTTACTAGTACTAGTTGCAGTAGATTTATTCATGATGGGACATGAAATGAAGCTGGTTCCTACATATTCGACGAGCAATGAGATATTATTAACTTGTATCACGTTGATTTACAAGCTCGTTGAAAGAAATGTTGATAATTAGTGTCTAGAGTGGTTCAACCTGAAACTAAATGTGTCTGAACAATAGTTCAAACTTTGTGAACAACGGTGACAATTTCTAACCAAATTGCAGTTAGCTATCATTAGCGCTCAGTTTTAGGTTCATTCATTTGGCTTTGCTTGAATGCAAATGTTAACAAGATCTGTAGATTGATCTTCTAGATGCATGATCTGCTGTCTAAATTGAGTAGCTGCCTGCATTAATCCTTTCTTGTGGATAACCTATTCTCCTTTCTAACAGATCTTCCTGCTATCGTGGCCAGAAACACAATGATGGATTCAAAATCTAAAGAGTTAGTAGTTCTTCCTTTGGTAGCAAGAATTGTACAAACACCTACCGCTGCAGTGGATGCCTCGAACTCTGAAGGAGCTGATTTTATTATATATGAAGTTGGTGTCAATAGCGAACCTGAGGAGCTGGTGAACTCTGTATTTGAGCATGTGAAAATTCCCGTTTTTGTCACGATTGGTTCACTTGGGGATCGAAAGTTGTTCAACGAAGCATCAAATTTACTTGAATCAGGGGCTAGTGGAATAGTTATTTCGATGGAAGATTTGAGGTCTGTGAGTGATGATGATTTTGGCAAACTTTTGTTTGACAGTGCATATGCTTTGAAGAAGAAAACAGAGGAAAAATCTCAAAGTAACAGTCCGCTTAAAATTTCAGACTTGGGGAATGGCTTTCCTGGTAGGAAAGGGGTGGCTGGCTTTATAGACTTACGAGATAGAGAAGAACAGTTGCTGGAAAAAGAAAAACTGGTTTTGCATGAGACCATAAATGTTATTGAGAAAGCTGCTCCAATGGTGATCTTGTTTTGTCAAAATTTAGCTGCTGAATTGTGGTATAGATAATAATTCTTCTGTCAGCAGTTTGCTTGTTTAGACTAACCTGGGTTACTGCTGAAATGGCAGATGGAGGAGATCTCACTTCTCAAAGATGCTGTTTCTCAACTTGATGAACCGTTTTTACTGGTTATAGTGGTAATTGAGCGCTGAACTTCAGCAAATTCTGGTTCCAGGGATATGCATTGGTATTAGCTCTGAATTTCAAATGAGTATTTCCTTCTCTGGTCCGATCTAAATTTTAACCTATGCATAAAACTAAAATCTTAATAGACCTGAAGATGCTGTTTATACATGTTTCTTGTCATTTCTTTTGCCCACCATTCTTCTTTTTTTTCGAGTTCTGGTATTTGTGACCATTTCTCTCTCTTCCTCCATATTACTGTGTTTTCAAGACCGTGTATAATTCCACATTCAGCATAATCATTATTATTACTACTTCATCCAATTCGTTTTCCTTTCTGAATGCAATTTCTTGATAAACTAGGGAGAATTCAATTCGGGAAAATCTACTTTCATCAATGCTATTCTTGGGAAAAAGTACTTGAAAGATGGGGTTGTTCCTACAACCAATGAGATCACCTTTTTGCGCTATTCGGATGCTGATGAGTCGCAGCGGTGTGAAAGGCATCCAGATGGTCAATATGTTTGCTACTTGCCGGCTTCAGTTCTTAAAGAGGTGAGTTGTGTTGTCTGGAAGTTACCGTGCTTCCAATTTTACATTTCATCAATGAATTTAATTAGAAATCTAGTTCACTTTGGAAAATTGTATGTGCCAGTAAATATGTCGATGCTACTTCTACATATTGCGGGGCACTTCATTTGACTTACCATTTTGTGTTTCTCACTTATTGACTATGTGCAGTAGCCTGATTTGAGACACATTTTAAAGTTAAATCTAAATTAAACTGTAGATCTGGACTTCAAATTGGGTGGAACATTTCTCCACATGTCTGTGTGGTCTCAAATTCTATAGATGTATGGTGTATAAAACTGAAGAAGGTGGTTATCATCCGTAGTCTGTAGGAAACATTTCAGATGTTACAATTCCGTAGAGTTTTCTTTGCTAGTAGGTTAAGTTTTCTGCTTTTGTACCTAGTCTAATATTTGTTTGTCCCTCTGTGATATTAGCTTTCTTACAGCCTGAGTTGTGTTCTTAATTTCCATGCCTATTCTCCAATTTTTCAATGTTTATTCTGGCAGATGATTATTGTTGATACTCCAGGAACCAATGTGATTCTTCAAAGGCAACAAAGGCTGACTGAGGAATTTGTGCCTCGTGCAGATCTGCTTCTGTTTGTCATGTCTGCTGATCGACCATTAACTGAAAGTGAGGTATGGTTTTGTCACTTGTATGATTACCCTTCAGCATATTTAAGGTTACAGAATCTGGGACATTGTCTGTCATAGGTTTGCTTGTGTGACCCCTCAAGAATGAGGACTTTTGACTTTTCATGCAAGAGTACCACAATTCTGTTCTCTCGTCTCAAACAATAACAAATACAATTAAAATTTTACCATTTCATTACTCCCTCGACCTTCTGTCCTAAAAAATGGTCTCTTTCTATATTTAGAAACAATTTAATCTTATTTATAGTCATACAAATATTTGTGGCTTGTTTTAGACCACAAGGTTCAAAAATCTTTTTTCCTTTGTTAAACTTCATGCCCGGTGAAACATCACATAAAATGGGACGGAGGGAGTATTACATAGGGTTATGCATTAAAGTAACTTATCAAAAGGAAAAAAAAAGGTTAATATAGACATATTGCTTTTGGTGCACTATGGCTCAAAGGGACAACCTTTTCCTCTCAGTCGATTCTGAAAACACATGAAGTGTCATAGTTGTGGGATGGTGGAAAGTGCACCTCCAATTCGGAAGGAGTGAGAGAAGTGTATTTTTTGTGGTAGCACTAGCCAGCCACCTTTAAGCAACCTTCACATTTCATGCTTAAATGTTGTAGCTGGATTGGATTTGGTAAAAAAATTGCTCGTTTATTGGAAGAGTTGTGATGCTTATGGAAGCTAGATCTTTTGGATGTCACTGGAACTTCATTAGCGACCTCATACGGAATCTCCATGAAATCTCAGATTTGTTATCTCAGTCTTATATTGATTTGAAGAGTTTTACGAAACCTATTGTGTCTAACAAAACCTCAAGTCATAAGCGGGGTGGGGGTTGGGGTATTGAGCCTTTTAGGTGTTTAAGTAGCTTTAATGAGATTATAACTTCTAGAAGTTTAATATCTTCCCCTTCTTATAATTTAGAAAAAATAGTTCATTTTCTTGTGATTTTTGGCATCTCTAATGTCTTTTCTTTTGGTTTTCTTTTGCCAAAAGTTAATCTCAATTGCAATTCTGGTGCTCATCAGGTCAGTTTTCTGCGTTACACTCAGCAGTGGAGTAAAAAGGTTGTGTTTGTGCTGAACAAGTCCGACATATACCAGAATAAGGGCGAGGTTGGTCATACACACTAGCTGTTGTGATGTTGTCGAGTGAAAAAATAATTTCTTATTATACGTGGATATAAAAGCTGGACCATTTTGATTGAAGTCATGTAAATTATTTTTTCATGATATAGTTGGAGGAGGCCATTGCATTTATCAAAGAAAATACACGGAAATTGCTGAATACAGAATCCGTAACACTGTATCCAGTATCTGCACGGCTTGCTCTTGAATCAAAGCTTTCTACTTTTGATGGTGCCCTTGGTCAAAACAATGAGAGTTCAAAAAGTGATTCTCACTGGAAAAGCAAGAGCTTCTATGAACTTGAAAAGTACTTGTCTAGCTTTTTGGATTCATCTACAAGTACCGGAATCGAGCGAATGAAGCTGAAGCTTGAAACCCCAATTGCCATTGCAGAACAACTACTTTCAGCTTGTCAAGGACTTGTGAGACAAGAATGCCAGCAAGCCAAACAAGACTTGATGTTTGTTGAGGATCTTGTCAATAGTGTAAAAGAATGCACAAAGAAGCTGGAAATTGATAGCATTTTGTGGAAGAAGCAGGTTCTATCTCTGGTATGTGGTTAATGTCACTGTGACTAATAGCAATTCACATGTTTTTTATTGTTTTTTTCTTTCCACTAAACATATGGCATGTGCCCTTATAGACTTTGTGCACTAAAATACAGATAAACTCTGCTCAAGCACGTATTGTCCGGCTTGTAGAATCAACATTACAACTGTCAAATGTTGATCTTGTTGTTTCATATGTATTCAGAGGAGAGAAATCTACTCAAATGCCAGCCACCACTAGTGTCCAAAATGACATACTCGGTCCAGCTGTTCTTGAAGGACAAGTGAGTGCATCACCCTCTGGTGTTAGTGATTAGAGTTTAAGTCAGTTATCCTCTTTTCTCCTTTTCTATCGAAAGCAAATTAAAATTGTTGAGGAGTTTAACTCAGTCATCCTCCTCAGCTATTAGAAAATTGGAAGTATGATTGAATTAGTTGATTGTAGTTTGTTGTTTTCCCTTCTGTTGCCACCATGTGAAAGTGGATATTTCCAGAACTTGATTTGTTCCTGTTATTTTTCTCTGCACCTAATTTGGAAAGATGACCGAGTTGTGGTGCCTAAGCCAGTGGCATGGAAGTTTTTTGGTCTTCCTTATTTTCCTTCTTCCTTCTACCTTATGATAGTCTTATCCTAGTATCCTAGTACAGACACTTAATTTCATTGCCTAAGATATTTTGTTCGATATCTGTAGTTTTGACGTATGTGAGTATTTTTGATAATGATGGTGTTTATATTGTGACACAGCTAATTTTATTCTCGGTTAAAATTGTCTTTGGTTGCAGAACCTTCTCGGGGAGTACACTAAGTGGTTACAGTCAAAGAGGGGCCAAGAAGTACAATTTTATAAGCAGTCTTTTGAGAAAAGATGGACTTCATTGGTTAATCTGTCTGACCAGACTGAGTTAGGCAAAACTGGTGTGCTGGAGAGAAAATCTGAAGTTAGCATAAGAGTCATAGATGATTTCAGTGCTGCAGCTGCTTCAAAATTGTTTGAGAGTGATATTCGTGAAGTGGTGCGTTTTTCCGCTAATATTAATTAATTGAACTGATTTGTGCTTTCTGCTGGTGTTTCACCGGTATGTTGCTGATTTTGACATGCTTGAAGTCAGCAATCACATTTCACATGAATTTATACTTGATCCTTTCCATGCCTCATTACCCTCCCCTAAAAAACACAGAAAAGAAACGAAAACAGATAGAAAAGCCCCAAATTTTAATATAATATTTTACTAATGTGATGGCTTCATTAGAAAATTAGGTATGATTATGAGTTGTTGGGTACTAGCATCTTTGTAAATATCGTTCTGTCAATATGCTTCTTTTGGCTATTCATTCTTTGTTTTCTCCTTTCGAAGAGCTGGAATCTTTCCTTTTTGGGAGTGGAATCAGGTAAATGTGTAGACATACTTCCTCCGTGGTAATAGATGTAGACAGAGGTCAGTATGGAGCTTTTCTATTTGAGAAGCCTCCTTATGCTAGGGTGGTGGGGCTTTGTTCGTCTTTCTCACAGACAAGGGAGAGTGAGTATTGTGTTATTGTCTTTAGTTTTTCCTCGCGTCAAATAAAGAAGCCTCTCTACCGTCGCTCACACATGCGATTTTTTCCTCAAGTTCTATACTTATATCTGGTTCTGGACTAGAATGTGCTATGAACAGCCGAAAATGCAAATGTTCTAGTGTATCTGGAAGACCAAAACAGATGTTTTTTGGAAAGTAGAGATTGGCGATACTTGCCCTTAAGCTCGTCTATCTATTTTATTTCCCAATGAAGCCACATTTCACCTTTCTATTTCCAGTTAGGTGATAGATAGTATTTCTTACATTGTAAGAAAGTTTGACTCTCTTTTCAGACCCTACAAGATTTGAGATAGTTAGGAGAGGAATCAGTCACGAATTCATCTTTTGTTTGCTAGGTCTTTAGCAAAGCCACTTGTGGGGTGTGCAATATGACTAGTAGAGGTTTCCATAATTTTGAAGTATACATATGCTTTTTCAAGATATGATTTAACTTAAAAGTTAAAACAAATGTCTGAGGAGAGCTCATTCATTTTCAGTTCTTGGGTACTTTTGGTGGGCTTGGAGCAGCTGGTTTATCAGCGTCACTTCTGACATCTGTTCTTCCAACCACATTAGAGGATCTCCTTGCTCTTTGCCTTTGTTCTGCCGGCGGGTAATCTTCTTATTTTCAATTTAAATTTCGCTAGTATATTCTTTAATTTTCTCAAAGTGTCACGTCTTCATTAATCAGTTATGAGAATTTCCAAAACTTTTTGCCAGTCTGCCTGTATAGGTTGCGTAACATCTGTTGCTTTTTGTTGATGAATCAATTAATAATGTTACTAGTAGCACTGATACGTCTTCTGTTCTTTGAGAGGTGATGTGATTTGTTGGGCAAAAAGATTACTACCCAATTGGATCATCCTAGGTTTTCTAATCAGAGCCTATTATGCGCATTTGGTGGATTTACCTTACATTAAGTCAGTTAGAGCTTCAAGTTTTGTTTCGATATATTGTAATTGGACATTAACTGCTGGCTCATAGACGTCAATGATTTCTGTTTCCTGGCAACACAATGTTCATAACGAGTGTACTAATTTAAGCAAGCTTTAATGCCATACTGTTGATCCTGACCTGAACATATATAATGCTATTCATTTTGTCCCAATTGGAAGTCTTTCATTGTTGTTGTCGTGTGTATATGAGAGTAGATTAGATGGGGAATCACTTGATAGAGCTTAATTTCTATTGAGGTGTAACATTTCCTCAGAACCTAATAAATGATTAGTAGCTTCTTTCTCAAAAAGAAAAAAGAAAAAAAAGGAGAGGCATCTACTAGCTTTCTCCACTGCTAATGTGAACTAGTTATTTCCTGATGAATTATCAGTATGATTCTTTTGCTCGTTACATTTTGGATATTAACCTAATTAAAGAACTGTTTTTTTCTCCTGTTATTATAGTTTATTAGCTGTCTCCAACTTCTCACCCCGGAGGCAGCAAGTGGTAGATAAAGTAAAGAGGACTGCTGATGGCCTTGCACGTGAACTCGAAGAGGCTATGCAAAAGGATCTCTTGGAGACAACTAGGAATGTGGAGGACTTTGTAAAACTCATCGGTAAGCCATATCAAGATAGAGCTCAAAACAGATTAGATGAACTTTTGGTGACTGCAGAAGAATTGACAATTATTGAGAAGAAACTGAAATCATTGCGGGATGATATCCAAAATCTCCATGTTTCATAACAGGTCAAGTGTACTTTTTACCCCTTTCTTTAGCACATAATTCATCCACATAGGATGTTGTAATATTTATTTACATATATATATATATAGTGTTCACCATTTCACGTCAAGATTGTAACCAGTTATGTATAAGCAATTTGATTAAACTGAAAGAAATAATCTGGAATTGATGGCTTTTCTATTATAAGGATTTGATAGCTGAAGGATATTGGGGACCAGTTAGTATAACATGTCATCTGTGCTAAAAGTTAACTTCAAAACTCTGAAATATTTGCCCGCTTATTGGACTGAAGATTTTTCACGACTATATTTGCCGGGTGTATGTTTTTTATACCGTTTCTGTGCCCCATAGGAGCATAACATTTGTGACCACTGTCGTCTATTCTAAAATGGAAGACATGGGCATTTTCCATACATTTATTCAAAACTATACATATCAAGTTATGGAGAAGAATATGATGGAGATTAAACTAATATACACTGATAATCATGTCAGCCAGTTGAAGTGGCGTTTAGAAATTGCTTCATAAAGGTGAGCTTTAGCTTTTAACCAAATGTTAATATTATCTATAATGTCGCTGGCTTGATTGATTATATTCCTTAGTAGCCAGTGTGATTAAGCCTATAGCAGACATGCACGATTCTTGGAACAAAAGATCGGTGCACCAAGCACACTTGCACAAAGACAAATGACTTAAGTTGTATATACTCACAATGTAACATTTTTTACACGTAAGTATAGCGTATAACAATAGGTTAATTATCATATTATTGATCCATTCTTATTATAAAGATTTATTTTTTATTACTTAATAGTGATTTGTATGTGTAAATATTTTTTTACATCATCAGTGCATAAAAAATTAACGCTTAGATAAAAGGTGAAGGAGGGCAAACCTCCTTGCGTATCAACAGGCGTCAGCCCTGAATGTGTTCCTTGATCTTTGTTTTTGGCCTTTACAAATGTGTGTTTTTAACTGTGTCCTATTTAATAGTTTTAATGAAGATCCAAATGTTCATGCATGTGTTGCTTGAGAGAAAAGGCTAGATGATGCAGCTAGGTTGGACTTTATCTGGTCGTCCAATATGATTATAGGAACAAAGTTTCTTAATGTATAAAACCAAAAAATTAAGGGCTAGAGATCAAAAGGACGGTTATTTGTAGCAAGTTGATGAGTTGTGTTGAAGATTGGCCCAGGGTTTTAGGGTAGGGAGATATATTCTTTACCAGCAGCACTAGGCTGTTTTAAGTAAAGTTGTATGAGTAGAAAATAATGGAACAAATTTCTTACTAGTAATTGCTTTTAGACTGGCTCTTTTTCTCTCTGAAGAAACACTTAAAACTTTGGATAAATCATACTGTAACGATTAACTTGGGTAAGCTCAACTGTGATTTCCTTCTTTTCGACAGGCCGTTGTTTCTTGATATTTTTTTTTTGTAAAATTCTTTAGAATGTCAAGGAAACAAAGGCATAGTACCATTTTGGTAAGCCTTTGTTTGTCTAATTTAGGTAGTATTTTGTAATTAGGGATTTAGATGCAACTCCTATGGTTCAGAGACAAACTATGTGTACTTGTATAGTGCATTACAAAAGGTAAATATTTGCGTATCTCCTGAGAAGTGGTGGAACAGAAAAGTTCTCATGGCGATACTCATACTAAGAGATTTATCGTCAATGTAAGAATGGATCTTGGGCCTAACTCAACCCCAAAAGCTAGCTTGTAGGGTGAGGATTGTCCAAGTCCATATAAGGAGTCCACGTTTTCATTCCATTACCGATGTGAGACTCTTAACAGTCAAGATGATGATTGGAGTGGAAACATCTTAGATGCATGTTTCACATGTTAGAGTAGTGTGCAAAATAACGTGCCTTAAGTGCTCAAGACAAAGTTGAAATTTGCTCTTGGTTTATTTTTTATCTGTGGCGAAAGAGCAATGGTTGTTGACGAAGTTGCTATGATTTTTTACAATATGATATAATAGTTGGCTTTGGGTTGGTTGAGGTAAATGAGAAAAGAAGGCTTCTTCTAATTACGTATCTTTCCATTCTTTTGATTTCTGCTAACATAATTCTCTCTCACACACACACATTCTTTCCTTTGGAGAGCATAAGAGGGTTTCTATCTTTTATGATTATGCCATTTGGTGGTCGTGTTATACTAAGGAGATGAAGTTTCTGTTTAAATTAAACAAAAAGACAATTTATCGATTTGCAAGTTAGTTGGACCTTTATGAGGAATGTCATATGATTTCTTCCCGGACATTTCAATAATCAAGATGTGTCGATTCAAATTGGATTTTACAAGTTCAAATCTTTTTAAATTGTATTATAATGAGTTCAAGTTGTTGGAAATTTGCCTTTGGTGGAGGTTGGGTCTGCCCATCTTCAATGACTTAAACGTTCATAGTTTCATATGTTGGCCTGATTCTTCACATGTGCATAATCTACTAAGTGAGTAGATGACCGTAGGGCCAAGAATCGTCAAATTCCATTGAGAAATGGAAGAGATATTGGTCCGCGAAGTAAGGTGTTTGAGACATGGAAGAGTGGTGTGAGACAAATCTACCACATCGGTAGGAAAAGGAAGAATTGTTCATAATATAATTTTCAAAACTGAATAAGGGATTGGGACCCCAAGGGGTAACCCATGTGTTTGAGGGAGGGAGGACCTAAGTGTGCTTGGGTTGGAGACTAGGCCCACACCCGCCCGATTCGGGTCATTGGGCTATTCTGACATTATCTTTTTGGACCCCAGACTTTATTATAATTACAGTTTGGTCCCTAAAGTTTCTGAAAACCAAAGTTGGCCAGCGCCGTGGCGCCAGGCTGCAGGGCCACAGCGCTGCGGGCGTTTTTCAGAGTTTAATGTCATTAAGGTGTTGGAACGTTGGACACTTATTCCTGAACGTTTTGACTCTTCATTGAGCCTCTTAAACAGCCTCTTAATACTCATTAACACCTCTCTTCCTTACACTATATAATCAAGCCTTACTTTCAGATTTGAGAAGAGTGAGACAATATACACAATGAACATAAGAGAAATACTCTCTACACTTGGATGATTTCAGACTTGATGAAATCTCTTCCTTTCTTGAAATCTTACACACTCAAAGATCCTTCTATCCTAGCGAACACTTGAGTTCCCTTTGCTCATTTGTTTGATTGTTGTTTTATCTTGAGAGATAAGTTGCCATTACACCGTTGAAGGGATATACGAGGCAATATTATCTTAAGGATAGATTGATAATTCAATCGACTCAGCAAGCCAATTATTTTATTATATTTCCAGATTTCTAAACATATTGTTGTTGTTCTCAAGGGGTTTGCTGCAGTTTCAATAAGGATCTCAAGATTTCAAGGAAGATCAAAGACCGAAGATCAAGATCATCAACACTTATTCATGTTGTGACAACTGATGTTAGGCTTCAAGCCTATTACATTGAAATTGTAATTGATTATCCTTTCTAAGCACTAGTGATAGTTGTATACTATTTTCATACATCCACTGTAATATCCAACAATCTTAAGATAATTTTGTACTAGTGCTAGAAAGAGGAGGGCCAACAATTCTTGTCTGAGTTTGGGTATCTCTTTGACGATAGTTTAAATTTATTTTCGTCAAAGGTGAGATCTCAATGATTGATATGTAACTTGAAAGATAATGTTGATAGTCTTGTTGGCAAGGCTAAGGGTCAAGAAAGAATTGTTGTCACCGCTCCCGAGAATGGTGGAAACAAGTGTCCACGAAAGGTTGAGGATGTCAATTGGAACTTGAGGAGAAGGATGGAGATGATGGTTCATCTTGTAGCAGAAATCATCCATCCTCTAAGAAGAAGCCTCCATCTTATGGTAAGGAGGATTTGGACACGTGACAAACGTGAGCCAAATCTCAAAGGTATGAGTTAATTAGTTATTCCTTGTCAAAAATGAGATTAAAAGAGGACTGATTAAAATGAACTGAATAAGGCTAAAAATATGAAAGTATTTCTTTATATTCCATACGCCTTAAAATCAGAATGTTTAATCTCACTTATCTTCCAAAGGAATATTGGACTGTTATAAACAACAGCCTAAAAGAAATGGACTTAGATTGTAATAAAATGATTTTATAGACAACCCTAAGCATGGAAGAGGACTAAAGGACTAGAGACAAGGACTAAAGGACTAAAGACAAGGACTAGAGGACTAGTGAGAATCCTATCACCATTTATGACAGAAGATCCGTCTTTTGACAGGATAGTAGTGGACACTCAGTCATACAAAGCCTACGGGCGACTGGGGTGGTTCAGAGTTATCAGATCTCAATAGATCTGAAGGCCAAAAGAAAGGCAGAAAAGAAAATATGACACTCAGTATACCAAGGCAACTGGAGTGTACCAAATAGTCTAGATCACATATGATCCGATTACGCTCTAACCACAGGCAAAGTGTTGTTCATGGGAAGCAACGCTACCTTCAAATAGAATAAGTTGAAGAAGTTGTCCTCAAAAGGACTTAAGGAATGAGATCACTCTTAAGAGAGGTGATACATGTCCTAAACTTGGTGTCTTTGATGCTGTTGGACAATATGGCTTGAGTTTTCGCCTCATGTCCCACAGGTCGATAATATCTAAAAGTGGTACAGTAAAACTATAGTCAAGTGGATGATATATTTGTAATCCGTACATCTATGTCATCATAGATTAAGACACGTTTAATAGAAAGTCATTCAAAAACCAACAAAATTGAGATTGTTGCCGTCTGTCGATATAAACCCTCAAATGAATGTGAGATAGGCGAAGAGGCAAAATCACCTTTCCGTTCCATCAAAGGATTAGAGAAAGAAGTACCGCTCCTCTATAACTTAGTAACACCTACTTGGGTGATTTAAAGTTTGTACAAATAGAGGGGAGACAAGTACGTTGTGATCTTAATTGATGATGATACAACGTATTGCATCCTTTGTTGAAGAACAAAGATGAAATGAGTCAGAAACGCCGCAGAGCCGTGAAGGGCCACAACGCCTCCAGCCAGCGCCATGGTGCCAGCGACGTCATAAACTTTCTGAAGTCTGCATGCGCGGCCTGCGACACCGAAACTCTACGAAGTTTTGGCGCGGCGCTCTGCGAACCGTGGCCGGACGACTGGCCAAATTTAATGTCATCTCCAGAAGCGCTGCTTTGGAAATAAGCTATAGAAATAGATTCCGTCAGATAAAACCATACTTATGTGCAGGAAGATCTTCCTCCGGGGAAAGAACCTGTGGGTTATAAAAGTAGATGGATCTATTGACAAGTATAAGGCCTCAGTTACCAATACATGTGTTCCTATGTGAACAACTTAACATCCAGGGCCACCGATGTGCGGCGTGACATGGATGTTGAGACAACCTTCCTAACCGGAGAGTTGGGTAAAAGATTGAATAAGGTCATTAACATTGAATCATCATAAGGAAGTCAAGTAGTCCGTGATTGACTACACAATACAAGAAGATCTTCATGCGAAAGAGATCAGTCTATTAAGAAAGAAAATACTGATTCAACTCCCAGACAACCAAGGAAGTATGCGCGAAGATAGGGTTAGCCCCTGCGGCAAGCATTATCCGGGAACGATTATCCAGGAACTGGAAGATGGTTGGCGTGACACGCCTAAATCCCCCACAATCACTATCATCAATATCGTCACTATCATCAATATCGATCTCATCAAGAAGAAAACCTTTAGGCTTGTTATCCAGGAACTTGTTCAGAAATACCGTAATTGTTGGGCTTGTTTCTGAAATTCCTTTATGGTCCCTGAAATGTCTACATTTTGGTCATGAAAGTTTCAGACAAAACAAAAACAATGATTCTGACTACAGAAACTTTGACTCTGAAGAAAGCTAACAGTTGGAAAACCATAATCCGAAAGTGGAAGAAGAAAGTAATACGGAACAACCAAAGGGGTTTGAGGTTCCAAGAAAGAGAAGAAAGTCTGTCGGCTTGTCAAATCTCTGTGCGGGCTGAAACGGGCCTAAAGTTTTGGCACAAAACATTTCTCCTGAAATATATGTTTCAACATAAAAGGATATGGGTATTGCAGATGACATCTTAGGTTTGGAATCCCTATGACATCTAACGGACTGGTCAGATTCCAAACTCCTCTATGAGGAGCTTGACAGTCTCGTTGAAGTCACCAATAGATTTGAATCATAGAGTGATTGAAATCATGGTGCACCCATATGCCAGGAGAGATATGATCAGGTCACACTGCAATTGACCTGGTATTGGTTCATAACAGAAGATCAGTTGGACCCCAGACTTTATTATAATTACAGTTTGGTTCCTAAAGTAGTTTTTGAAAATTAAAATTGGGTGGCGCTAGGCTGCAGGGCCACGACGCCAACTCTCAGGAGTTTCAACACCGCGACGCCAGCCTGCAGGGCCACGGCGCTGCGGGCGTTTTTCAGAGTTTAATGTCATTAAGGTGTTGGAACGTTGGACACTTATTCCTGAACGTTTTGGCTCTTCATTGAGCCTCTTAATACTCATTAACACCTCTCTTCCTTACACTATATAATCAAGCCTTACTTTCAGATTTGAGAAGAGTGAGACAATATACACAATGAACATAAGAGAAATACTCTCTACACTTGGATGATTTCAGATTTGATGAAATCTCTTACTTTCTTGCAATCTTACACACTCAAAGATCCTTCTATCCTAGCGAACACTTGAGTTTCCTTTGCTCATTTGTTTGATTGCTGTTTTATCTTGAGAGATAAGTTGCCATTACACCGTTGAAGGGATATACGGGGCAATATTATCATAAGGATAGATTGATAATTCAATCGACTCAGCAAGCCAATTATTTTATTATATTTCCAGATTTCTAAACATATTGTTGTTGTTGTTCTCAAGGGGTTTGCTGCAGTTTCAACAAGGATCTCAAGATTTCAAGGAAGATCAAAGACCGAAGATCAAGATCATCAACACTTATTCATGTTGTGACAACTGATGTTAGGCTTCAAGCCTATTACATTGAAATTGTAATTGATTATCCTTTCTAAGCACTAGTGATAGTTGTATACTATTTTCATACATCCACTGTAATATCCAACACAAGTTCGATAAGATATCCACTTGATTCTCATTTGCTCCTCTTAAGTATATTAAAAGAAAAACAATAATCAACAAGTTCCCTAAGATTGGGACAAATTGTTGCCATTTACAGTGAAAAAACATATTTCTAATTAGCAGTATGACAAGTGAAAGTCTGGCAAAAACGTTCAGTTGAATGTTTATACATACTTTTTTTGGCAAATGAATACTTGAAATAAAAGAAACTTAGCACTAAAGCTGAATCAATACTAAACAGTACTCCTAACCAGGCACAAAACGCACTTCTAATTTGAATTGGAGGGGGAGGGGGGACATGCTGACCAAAGTAGATACTGCATTAGTGGACAAAAAACTGATTGTGAAATACAAGGTTCCCTAATTCTTATTGGTTCATACTTCATATTACATTAGTGGGACATAATTATTTATTGCAACTCTCTAAATGACATTTCCAATTTTAAGCAAATCAAAGTATCAAACAAAACAATCTTTTTCTTAAAGTGACGGCTTCCATACATTTCTACATTTACTATAATGAGCTTAAAGAAAGATTGACCAATGGTAAATCTAGAGCGGTCAAAATGGGCCAACCCAGCCCAAACATCACAGGCCAAGAAATTTGATGGGCCACGGCAGGCCGGCCCTTCATTTGAAAGAGCCTTAAAATGGTTAGCCCAACCCGCCCTAAAAGGACGGCGGGTTGGGGCGGGCTAGTCCTTTATTTTTTTTTCAATTTTTTTAAATAAGAAAATTTCTTTTCAACCTAAATTCAAATATAAAAATATACCAATTTGTTAACATTTCTAATATATGATTACATGAAAGTGCATAATTCTATGACAACTTATAGCATATTTAACACCAAACATTGTCTAGTGCGGTTGAATCTGTTTGTGATAAAGTGTCTTAATTAACATCTTCATCTTCTTCTACATTCATATACAAATTTAATTAGTTAAACATTATCAAATAATTATATTTCAAAAGTTAATAATATTAAATCCACTTTAAAATATTACCACTTTGAATTTGAGTAAAGTCGTGCAGCCAATTTCGAGTAGCAACAAAAGTTTGTACATCTACATGATGAATTAGGAAATTAACGCTACATGAGTAAAGTACTCTGTAAGATACTAAGACTTATTTGGTATGCCCAATTCCTACATGAGTAAAGTAGTGTGTATATTCTTAGTTTTTTGGCATATAAGCAGGTCTCGACCCGGCCTCAGTCAAGCCTCAAGGGCCACGAGCTGTGCTTATAAGCCTCAACTTTAAATGAGCTTAAAAATCTTAACTCAACCCTACTCCAGTAGCGAGCTGAGTCCAAGTTAAAAAGGAATAGGTTGAAAAGCACAAGTGAGATGGGGGGTTGAATAAAGCAATATCTATCAAAAAAATATCAGAACAAATCCTTTTTGTTGGCTCACCTTTGTATGACAAAAGACAACGACCATCCAAAATCCACACCTTGTTTAATTCATTCATCTTTTAAAAGTAATTCTTAAACTCACCAATCAAATTTTAACTATTAGGAGTATATAACATGCCAAATGTCATTGTCTTCTACCTTAGATAGCGAAAGAAGAATAAAAATGATAAATTTACCCCCCAAAAAAGAGAAAATAATAGAAACAAAGACCAATAAGCTTTGTCCAGCTTCCCACTTTTCTTTGTTCCTTTCTCAATTTGTTGGGTGGCAGAGTGAAAGCTGAATAAATTATAATTTTCACTAAAGAAGGTCAAAACTCAAAATATAAAAAAGTAATCTCATAAAAAGTCAAAAGGAGTTAATATATAATATACATACATAAAATATATTTTTTTACTCAACTACACAATGTAATTTTTCGACGAAGGACACCCCTCGGATACATGTGGCTCCGCCACTGCCTTCAACCCCCTCCCCCAATAAATTTAAAAAGAAAAAGAAAACCCTAAGTGGTTACTTTTTGGTCCTATAAATTCAACCTTGCCCCTTCTCTTTCATGTTCTATCCATTCTCTATCCTTGTTTTTATTTTTCATCTTTTTTACCTTCAATTTTCCACCCTCTTAAACCATATCATTTAGGTGCATTTAGAAACCAAACTTTGTTCAATGAGGTAAAACAATAAAATACATTATCCTCATTTAAATATATGGTTTTGTCAACACTCAAAAACTTCACAAGTAGACCAAGTCCTCTGTTTTCCCCTGTTCTTGTTCTGTTCTTTTTTCTTTTAGCATATTGTTTCTAAAACAACATGACCTCCACTCTATATCAAGGGTTGCAATCTTGCCTAGAGCCAACACTTCTCAAACCGCACGTTATAATGAATAAATTAGCTCCTCCTATGACATTGCTACAAAAGTGTAAAGTACCTCAACAAGAAGGTGACATTGAAGAGGAGAATGAAGAAAATGACAATGTTGGTGGTTGGAGCTTTATCCAAGCACTAGAAAATCCTTGTCAATACTCGAGAAAAGGCGATCTAGAGAACGAAATCCATGTTCATCCTCTGGTGAAGTCTTGTTCTCTCAACACAAAGAGTTTGGAAATGTGCACTGAAAGCTTAGGAAGCGAAACGGGCAGTGACATTAGTGAAAGCATAGAAGAAATCTCTCCTTTCTTGTCGGAAAGAGAGACTAATTTTCACGGAGTTCAACGATCAAAATGTAGAGAATTCGCGAAAAAATTCAACAGGGCAGCTAGTTTTCCACCTCCTCTAACTTCAATGAGAGGAAATGAAGGTGTCCAAGTTAGGCCTCATCGCGAAGGCGGTCGTTTAGTATTAAAAGCTGTGACAATCACTTCTTGCAACTCTAATTTCCAAGTTGAACGTGCTAATGGTAGGCTTAGGCTTTCCTTGTTAAACCACGACGAATGTAGCTATGGAGAAGAAGATGAAACTCAAGAGAATGAACATGAAAATACATATGAAAAAGATGGCGAAAATGGTACTAGGAAATTAGGAAGTGATATTGGGGTAGGAGAGTATTCAAGGCCAAGAAGGTGCAAAACAAGTGGGAGTAGGAATAAAGGGATTCCAAGTTGGGAGCCATTTTGGGTGGCTATTTCCTAAAAGTTAGCAAAAGTCTACTTTTGGAGCTTTGGTAGTTGAAGAAAGCCTGTCATTGTTGCTACTATTATGTTTTTCAAAAAAATTTAAGACTTGATTGTGTAAGCGGTAGTTATTATGGTTATTGGACATACGATCCAATTCACTCGTTATTGTTAAAAGGAAAACGCGTCTATAATTTTTGTACAACTTCGTTTCTATATATATGAATTGTGACCATGTGAAGATACTGACCAAACAACAAATGATACTATATTTTATATTTCAGTCATCATAAATCAACTACCATAACTACAATATAAAGGAGAGGAGCAGGGGGGTGCGTTGAGCTTGGAATTATCGATCTTTTCTCTTCTTTAGGTATCTAATACCTGAAATTACTAGTCCGACTAATTTAAATTCACGTTGCGTAGGGGTTCCTAAAAGGGAAACGTTTCTTACCATGAGTTCCATTTTAAGGGCTCAAAATCGAAACCTATTGTTAAATTGTAGGGGCTCCATCTACCCCACTCTTGTCAATGGTTTCATATTTTTGCATTAGGAATCCGCTATTCATAGTTCGTTTGTCCAATTAATTCAGATTCGTGTTGTGTTGGGTTTATTGAAAGGAAACATTTCCTATCAAAAGTTTCTTCATTCTCAAAAGTCGAAATTGAGACATCGCAGGAGGGATTCCATCCTCCTCACGATACTTATTAGTGGTAAAATTATCAAAGGTCTGATCAACATCAATATGGCATATTCCATATACCAATTTTTGCAACCTCATAACTGTTCCAAACATGGGAAGGGGGAAGAGGGCCCTTTTAGTTACTATTTATAATTGTTATAATTAGAGATATGCTTGAAGATGTAATTGGATAATTTTCCTCATCTTTTCCATTTACAAGAAGTCTCAATATATACAAATATGGAGGGAAGATTATTTGCCTTAATCTTCTCCTTACTAATCAATTCTATCCTATAGATTATACTACTTACCTTACAAGGACGATTCTATCATAATTACCATTTAATTACAATAATAGTTTATAAATGAATTATTGATTTTATTCTAGAATATTCTCTAACACTCCCCCGCAGTCGAAGCGGGAGGAGAACAGATGCTGAGACTGTCCCAAAAGTCTTCAAATAAAATCAGCGGAAACCCTTTAGTGAAGATATCAACTATCTGATGACGTGTTAGAATATGTAACACTCGAATTTGTCCGCGAGCCACATTTTCACGAACAAAGTGAATATCCAACTCAATATGCTTTGTGCGCTGGTGATTGACTGGATTTTCGGAGAGATAGATTGCACTGATGTTGTCACAATATACTAGTGTAGCCTTTGGCATTGGACAATGAAGTTCAATTAATAAATTCTGAATCCAACATGACTCAGATACTACATTGGCTACAACACGATATTCTGCCTCAGCACTGGAACGAGATACTGTGGGTTGTCATTTGGACGACTAGAAAATCATATTATCGCCAAGAAACACACAATATCATGACGTGGAGCGTCGGGTATCCGGACATCTCGCCCAATTTGCATCTGTATATCAGATCAATTTGGATCCAGGAGATGAATATAATTGTAACTCATACTCTAGCGTGCCCTTGATGTACCACACAATTCTTTTGAGGGCATGTATATGTTCCTCCATAGGGTTGTGCATAAAAAGACAGACATGTACGCTGCGTATGAGATATACGGCACAGTGAATGTCAGTCTTGAAGTGCTCTGCCAAGCTCGCATGCGGTGGGAGTCTTGAATGGTTTACCGAATCGCGCTCGGCTTGGATTTAGTGTCTACCGGAGCGGCAGATGGTTTACAGGAAGACATACCAGCTCATTCGACAATCTCTGCAACATATTTCTTTTGTGATAATAAAAACCACCTGAATGATGTGTGACAACAACCCCGAGAAAGTGATGAAGAGGGCCAAGATCCTTCATAGCAAACTCCGAACCTAGCTATGACATGATAGACCGACGAAGAGTATCTGATAAGGTGGTTAGTATGATATCATCTACATATAAAATGATATAGGCAATATTATTACCCTGACGGTAAATAAATAGAAAATGATCCGACCGGCTATTTGAAAAACCCAGTTTTGATACAAACTTTGTAAATTGTAAGTACCAGGCCTGAGGCGCTTGCTTCAAGCTGTATAAGAATTTATTAAGTAAGCACACATGGTCCGGAAACTTGGGGTCCCTGCAGCCTAAAGGCTGATGCATATAGACGGTTTCATGGAGATGCCCATGAAGGAATGCATTCTTGACATCCAACCGCCGAAGTGACCATACTTTGGTAAGAGCCAGGCTGAGTACCGTCCTAATAGTAGCTGGTTTGAACACTAGGCTAAACGTCTCCCCACAGTCCACGCCTACCTGTTTTTAGCAATTTTACTTATGCTCACGCAAGTGTACGTATCGCTCAAGTAATATAGTCTGTAAGACCGAATATCGTCTACAGAGACTGGTTATCAATTACCGGTTATCTAATCTATGATATCTATTTGGCAATCGTAAGGATGTTTTTTTGGTTTTTATCTAAGAACTAGCTAGAGTAAATTGCAGGAATTAACCTAAGTATGCTTTGATATAAAACAGTTGTGATGGAAATAAGACTTCCAATATCCTCAACTATCCACTCTTTTTCAATCCTTAATGCAACAACAATGACTTCTTATTCTTTGTTAAGATAGCAGGTTAACTAATCTGTCTTATATTCCGGTTAGGATATATAAAAGCTCAACCTTATGCATAAATCTTTTATATTTCTATGATATATTTTACCACACAAGAGGATTAAGAACAATAACCTTAAATACTACATAAGTATCGGGGTACTTTCGTCCATGATTTTAACCTATGTCTATTCAATTACAGCATATCCAAATCTCTCCTCTCGGATCTCGATTCGAAATCATATAGATTATGACAATTAGTGATCAATTAATTATCAAACATTCAATCCAATACTGAATAGATCTTAACCAATTGAAGAAGAAATCAATACTAATGTATTAATTCATAAAAAGAGTTTCAAGCGATTCAATGGAAAACCCTAATATAAAGATTAGCTCATAGACATTGTCATGCTAAGAACTAATATATAATCAAACATGAACTGAAATAAAGCAAAGAAAAGAAAATAACCTGAACGTGGTCTCCAATCTTCTAGCCTCCAAAGTTCTCTCTAAAAGTGTGATAGAATATCAAAGATGCCCTAATAAAATCTGTCCTAGGAGTTTATATACGTTGTCTAAACCTCTTGCTTCAGACCCTTTTGCCCCTTGCCAAATTCGCCTCGGATCTGGAAAAACCCGCGTCGGCGTCGCGACCCTGCATTTTTGTTAGGCAATTTCCACACGCGCAAAACGCAAGTGTACATATCGTCTCAAGTTATATAGTCTGTAAGACCGAATATCTTCCACAGAGACTGGTTTCTAAGTACCGAACATCTATTTTGTGTTATCTATTTGGCGAACGAATATTGATTGGATTTTTTATTTAACTACTGGAATTATTGCAAGAAATAAGTAAACTAATTAGGTTGTATTCATATTATGAAGTAATTAGGGCTTTCAAAATGATCAACTATCCACTTTATTCAATCCTTAATGCGTTCTAGAATAATTCTTGTTCTATGTTAAGATAACGGTTAACTAGACTGTCTTATATTCCGGTTAGGATATATAATCACTCAATATCAGTGCAGAACCCTTCTATATTTTTATGATAGGATTTACCACATAGGAGGATTAAGAACAGTAACCTATAAAGCTACACAAGTATCGGAATGCGTCGTCACGATTTTAACCTACGCCTATTCAACTACAAAGATATCCAATCCCTCTCGGTTGTTGATTCGAAATCATATATGTTATGATAATTAGTGATCAATTAACTATCAAGCATTCACATCAATTATTGAATAGATCTTAACAACTGAAGAAGTAATCAAACTATTGCATCAAATCATGAATAAAGGTTCAAGTGAATCATAAGGAAAACCCTAATTAAGTGTTTAGTTTCTAGTCATAGACATGCTACGAACTAACACAATATCCAACATAAAACTGAAATAAAAACTAAAGATAGAAAATTACGAAGATTAAAGTCTCCAATTGTTGCTCCAAGTGTCTTGTGTTGTTCTTGTGTTCAAGAATGGACTCCCTTCCTAAAAACTGATCCCTAGGGCTTTAAATAGGTATCAATTTCGTGCCATAGGGACCCTATTGTCCTTGGCCAATTCCAACTAGGAACTGAAAAATTAAAATCGTGCGCATGATTCTGCAGTCGACCGCGTGAGAAACTCTGCGACTCTCTGAATAAATGGCACCGGGGTTCATGCGAATGCACCGTCTTTGAAAAGTCATCTTGAGTTTCTGTTTGTTTTGCACCGATCTGCCTCGAGACCGCTGTCTTGCTTTTTTTTCGAATCATCTATTTTCGACCTTTTTCTGCCTCGGGACCTCCTTTTATGCCCACTTTTCTCTCCTTTTTGCCATTTTGCCTTTTTGAACCGCTGTGACTCAAAAGAAAGAAAAACAACCCTAAAACTGTACTAGACGCAACAAAAATGGGTAAAATACTAATCGAAAATGACTCAAAATAGGTATATGAAATATGCCTAACAATTTTGGAGCCACGACACCGGAAGTCCTGCTGCTCTCTGAGAAAATGGCGCCGCGGCCCTACAGGCTCTTCGTCCGGATGCTGTCAACGGTCGTCCATTTGCCTCGGGAACCTCCTTTTCTGCTCATTTTCGACCTCTTTTTGCCATTTATTCATTTAGAACCGCTGTGACTAATGACCCTAACAAGATATTAATTTCAAAGAAAATGAGGAAAATACTAACTAAAAACGACTCAAAAAGTGTATATAAAATATACCTAACAAGTACCCCAAACTTAACTTTTACTCGCACTCGAATAAAGATCAAAACACAAATCAAAGAAATCAAGGAAAAAGACTCTAAGACTCTGATCAAGTAGCTGTACCAATGTTCCTAGAAAATCCTGGATGACAGTTGAGATAATATGTTGGAACATGTATAGCATGAAGCTCAGAAATCTAGAATTTCAAGTCAGATATTTCGCAAATTCACTTCGATCATAATCAATGGAAACATAAACACCTAGCATGTGCATGTCAATTTCATTTAACCTTTCCCAAAATGCTATAGACATGTTTACTTGCTATTCTCCACTAATCATATACATACACATTAGAGATCTTAGGACTTTCAAGGGTTGTAATGTAGGCTTAGGCAGAGGTAGATAAAAGTAGGCATTTAGGCTCAAATTACGTACCATAAGCATTTTTTATTCAACTCATTTTTCCTTCTTTTTGACTTTTTTTTAATCTCATACCTATTTTTCCCCTATTTGTTTGAGAGACTGATATATATTATAAATAACAGGCACCCCCAAACTTAGACTTTTTCATATTTTTCATTGGGGTGCATTAAATTTTCCACTCTTTTTTTTATTCTTTTTCAACACTTTCCATCCCAAGAGTTTTCAATTATAACTTATGCAACAAACAGAGAATAATACGGTGTCAAAGAAAAGCTATTATATTAGGCTCAAAGGGGCTGACTAGTGATACAATTTCCGTCATGGTATGTAATGAACAGTAAGTAGGGCTATCAAAGAAATGTCTGAATCATCTCCCTAAACATGTATATCTTAACTATTTCCCCTCAAATAACAAACAAATTAATTTTCTAGATATTTTTCAACCTTTCTTTCCATGATTGACAACACATAGGCTAAGCACAAATATCCCAAATAATTAGATGTCATGAATTTTTGGCTTATCTAACTTAAGTACACAAATTTTTGCTTTCAATTCCATTACATTATCCCACTTAATCCATTAGATATCTTCAGCAACTACAACATACGTGATCATAATTGTTTATTTTTTTATTGATCGGTGTATTTTATATACATCTTTTGAGTCATTTTTAGTTAGTCTTTTGCCCATTTTTGTACAAATATGTGTCGTGTTAGGATATATTTTCTTTCTTTTGAGTCATAATGATTTAAAGTGGCACATTGGTGAGAAGGAGCGAAAAGAGAGCAGAAACAGAGGTTCCAGAGCTCAAAAAGCTAAAAAGTTGGCAACCCGGCGAAATCGGGCGCTGCACCATCAAGAGAGCGCATCCACGACGCCAAGAAGCAGCCACAGAGTTTTCAGCCGGCGCTGTGCAGGCGCCGACGCGGGAAAATTGACAAATCCGAATAGGATTGGGCCAAAGCGAAAGAGGAAAAGGTTTTGCACGTTTTTTAGGATATAAATAGGGTCTTTTAGGTCAGATTTAGGAGAGAACACACCTTACCATTCATCACAACTTGAGATCAAGATTGGAGACTTATTTTTGAGTAATTTCTTGTTCTTTATTTTTCTTTCTAGTATATGTTGGATAATATTTTAGTTCTTGGCATGTTTATGGCTAGGAACTAACTTAATTTAGGGTTTTCCATATCGAATCACTTGAACCTCGTTTTATGAATTAATGCAAGATTTTTGGTTTCTTCTTATTATTGTTGAGATTTAGTCAATAATTGTTTTGATTGCTTGGTAATTACTTGATCACTAATTATCATAACTTATATGATTTCTAATCGAAATCCGAAAAGGGAGATTGTGAATATGATATAGTTGAATAAACATAGGTTTAAATTGTGGACGAAAGTACCCCGATACTTGTGTAGCTTGATAAGTTATTGTTCTTAATCCTTCTTTGTAGTCAATCTTGTCATCGAAAGATAGAAGGATTCTACATTGAGGTTGAGTGTTTATATTACCTTAACAGGAGTATAAAACGGCTTAGTTAACCTGCTATCTCAACATAGAAGAAGAACCTTAATTATTTGCATTAACGAGTAAAGCGAGCGGATAGTTGAGAAGATTTGGAAGCCCTATTTCCACCATATCTGAAGTAAAGTAAAATAATATAGTTAGCATCTATAATCATAGCTATAAACAAATCATCAAATTATCGGTCACCAAATAGATACCACAGAATAGAAGTTGGTAATTGGACATTAATCCCTGAGGACGATAACTCGGTCTTCTAGACTATATTACTTGTAACGATACGTGCACTTGCGGTAAGCGTGTGTATAAATCGCACATCATTTTTTTTATATAGACACATAAAAGACTCATAAAACAGCATAACAACATAAAAATGGACTCAAAACAAACTAAGACTCTCCCCAAATGTGTAAAGACTTAAAAATTAACAGGGACGACTTACAAACACCAAACAGCGGCTCAAGATGGTGGCGGTGGAGGATGTTGCATGGACCATTGGGTGAACATGGTATTCAAATCATCAACATGATGGGCCAGGTGTCGATGGTCTTGCATCAATTGTTGTTGACTCTGCATCATGTTCTCTTGGTTTTGCAAAGATTCGTCACGACCGACTCGGTCGCGATCGTGCCTCTATCGGCACCCTGTCAGGTACACATCAGAGAATAGCAGCGGAACATAACACAACACATAACATCATAAAAAGGGTAATACATATCTGGCCAGCCGATAAGGCTGCCTTCCATAAACATACTTAAACAAAGTATTCATAATACAACTGGTTCTTACAGCCCAACCACAAACGTGACTACGCACTCTAGAATAACAAGCGTATGGACAGGGCCCGCCATACCCCGAATGTACAAAAGTCTATAACCTCGTGGAAATCATACCAAAAGACAAAGCCTCCGAGGGATGGAGCTTTCAAGAATCGAATGTGATCCTAAGAGCGGATCGCCAAGTTACGTAACTCGACTGCAGATTTAACGCAGCTTCGGGCGAGGTCGATAACAGTACAGTATGTGAAATCAAAATATCAGAATGAAATCATAAGTGCGAAAATAAGTTGGGGTCGTGGATGAAATCAACTTACCTTTTCAGTGCCTTACTAACAATGAGAGTAACAAGCATATGTATATAATACAAAGATAAAAAAATAGGAGGCTCGTGATCAAACAGGTCCTCGCCTGTAGTATCGATAAGCAATCCTACTCGGGACTATTTCACCCGCACGGGTCAGTGGACCCGCGTGAGGTATTCCTCGCATAGGTCAGACTACCGCACGGGACTATTTCACCCGCGTAAGCCCATAAGGACTCGCGTGAGGTATTCCTCGTGATCGTGGGTAGCAAGTCCACGAGCAGTGGTATAACGATCTTGGGGACTTACCCTCGATATACTCTTACCCGGCGGATGGTATAACGATCTGGGGACTTACCCTCGATATACTCTTACTGAAGCGGATGGTATAACGATCTTGGGTCAGACTCGCCGGATATACTCTTATCTTTGGAGCGGATGGTATAACGATCTTGGGCTTGCCTCGATATACTCTTATCTCGGTGCGGATGGTATAACGATCTTGCTTGCCCTCGATATACTCTTACACCGAAGGTGGTATGGCGATCTGGGCTTGCCTCGACATACTCTACCCCCGAGTAGGTGGTATAACGATCTTGGGGCTTGCCTCGATATACTCTTACCCTAGCTCAAATCACATCATATCATAATCATAAATAAGTTAAGAAACTTATAACTTCTTATTAGTCTTGTTCATATACCCTCTCATTTTAGTTAAGGCACTTAATCATATCTTTAATAAAAGAAAACCGGGAATTTAACCCAAAGTACTACATACTTCAACTCTTTTAAAAGTGACTCTTTTTCATGTATAAAACCTTTGGGCAATTGATGCCTTAAAATCAATTTGCCTTTCATAAACCAAATCATTTGTCCTTGCTTATCTTACTTAGAGTAAATCTCTTCTTGTTAACCTTTCATAAAGCTAATATAACCAACTCCCCATAAAGCCGTTATACTATCTTTATACTTTAGAAATTAAGACATTCTTATACTTTCATAAGGCCGTTATAACTAACTTCCCATAAAGCCGTTATAACTTCTTATAAACCATTTTGTTCTTTTACTAACCAAGAGACTTATACTTCAAACCTCTTATCTTTAGAATAATTCAATACTCAATACTTTCACACCAAGTACTCTATACTTTTGTAAAATCATACTTTTCCCTTAACCAAGGGACTTATACTTCTTAAAACAAAACAGTCTTTATTTATACTTAAGCAAGTAAGAATACTAGATCTTGTACGTCTACCGTACTACATAGATACAAATACTCATGCTCAAAAGATAGAAAAGCTTCACATACCTCTTTGGTCAATCCACTTGCTAGGCTCAACTACCGCAAGTAATATGTCAACCTAAAATAACCATGATACGTTTATTAACCTCTAATTCCAATGTAGAACAATCTAAACTCAAAGCCACTAAATTCTATGGAAAATTGGGTAGCATTTCCTTTGTTTCTACTCACTTTGCCACCTTTCTCAAGGCCGAATTTATCATCCAAACACCACATTTAAGGTTCCACAATCCAACATTTAAAGGGGATTACACACCCAAATACCAAATCTGCCCCATAAGTTTACAACAATTCACTTAACAATTCTAAGGTAGTTTTTAGGCTACAACATGCTCATAATCTCTTCTTAACCCATTCTTCATATCCAAACCACATTTCTAGCATGCAATGACTCTAAGAGCATTATTTACTACCACAAGTTCTTTCTTCTAAACATGCAAAACTAGAACTAACTCTAAAGGAAGAAATGTTACCTTAAAGTTTTTGCCAAACTTTTTCCAAATATTGCTAGCCTCCTTGCCAAGAACACCACCACAACAATGCCAACAAGCTAGCTACAATCTTCCTTTTTGGTTCTTAACTATTCAGATTTTTCTTAAGGCTAGAATGTCTCTTGGGATTTTAGAGAGAAGGAGGAGCTTGAACTTTTAAGAGAGAAGGAAGAGCTTTTGTCTAAGAGAGAGATGAAGTATGACCAAGTCTTGAAGACTTGGTCAATATAGTGCATGCAAAATCAGATGGGGGGGACACTTGTCACCCACCCAAGGTCTTTTAAAAGAAAATCGACTTTTCCTAAGTTTTTCCGCCTGAATCACGCCTGCGGCCGCTTCCTGGCGCAGAACTCCTGCGACCTCAGATCTTCCGGCCGCGCCTGCTTCCGGCGGCTGGCTGAAACTTCAGCGACCGCATTTCGCCGCCGCGGCCCTGCATCCGGCGCCGCGGCCCTGTCGCCTTTGTCCGAAACACATTTCTGTCCGACTGCGCACTGAACTTGTAATTCTCATAACTTCCTACTCTGATGTCCTATCGACGAACGGTTGGTTGCGTTGGAATCTAGACTCAACGAACTACGCCCTAGGCCTTTGAAACACTTAGGAACTCTCAATGTACCGGGTCATAACCCGCCTCAAAGTTGACTAAAACCCGTCCGGAACAATCCGTCAACCTATCCCTTGGAAATTTTAAGTCTTACATGCTTTCGTACACTCTCATACGTAGGGTCAGAACTACGGGGTATAACATTCTCCCCCCTTAGAAACATTCATCCCGAATGTTCTTTTGGAGCCAATCTAATATTCCTCGGTACTTCCTCGTACTTTACACTAATGGAACTTTACTATGCCACTTGTGACCCTAAGATATCGCACACGCTTAATCATTCCTTATAAGTCAAACAGAAAACGAACCCAAGATATGAACCATTACCACTTACTCCCGTTCATGGCCTAACAGAAGTGCCCGTTCGTAATTACCAACTGATTCTATCACATGTTCATAGTCTCAATATCCCTCGTTCATGATACTAAATCTTACAACAATCCCATCACTTACTCCACCCGGATCTCATCTGTACTATCCCCTTAAGCATACCACGTAGCTTAATTTACAACCATAGTCTCCCATTAGGTCCCTTAATTAAACTTCTTAAGGGTCTATTACCTTCTCAGACAACTCATCATCTCCTAACTATCTCAAATCAGTACGTAAAACCTTGATGAGAGTTTATTAAACCGTTTCATACCTTCCCGGTATCTAATTAGCCCTTACCAATTCCTGGTAATCCAATATCATTCTAGGCAACACGTGTCTGACCCTTATACATAAATCTGTATAGCTGTATGTCACTATACCCACTATACTACCATCATAACTAACCTGGATACGCAATCCACATAATCTTTCCCGGTCATCACGCTTTCTCAGAATGCAAACAACATAACTCGTTAGGAGAGACGCACCTAACCACACTTCTATCGCACGATCTTAGAGTGAGAAGAATGGAAACTAATCCTAAATGTCCTGCAGCCTCACGATTATAGATGTGCACAACACACCGATAATCAAGACTCTACTAGACACGATGCGTAGACACTTTCCGAGGACTAACGCTCGATACCACTTTTGTCACGACTCGACCGGGCCGCGATCGTGCCTATCGGGGCACCGCGTCAGTACACATCGAGAATAGCGAATGAACATAACACAACACATAACATCATAAAAAGGGTAATACATATCTGGCCAGCCGATAAGGCTGCCTTCCATAAACATACTTAAACAAAGTATTCATAATACATCTGGTTCTTACAGCTCAACCACAAACGTGACTCTGCACTTAGAATAACAATCGTGGCGACGGGCCCCGCCATACCACGAATGTACAAAAGTCTATAACCTCAGGGAAATCATACCAAAAAGACAAAGCCTCCGGAGGGATGGAGCTTTCCAAGAACTGAACTGTGATCCTAAGAGTGCGGATCAGCAAGCTACATAACTCGACTGCAGATTTAACGCAGCCCGGGCGAGGTCGGCATAACGGTACCAAGTATGTGAAACTGAAAATACTGTAATGAAATCATAAGTCTGAAAATAAGCTGGGGTCATGGATGAAATCAACTTACCTTTTACTGTGCCTTACTAACAATGAGAGTAACAAGCATATGTATATAATACAGCATAAAAAAAATACGAGGCTCGTGATCAAAACAGGGTCCCTCGCCCGTAGTATCAATAAGCAATCCTACTCCTGGGACTATTTCACCCGCATGGGTCCCGTGGACCCGCATGAGGTATTCCTCGCATAGTCAGACTACCGCACGGGACTATTTCACCCGCGTAAGCCCATAAGAACTCGCGTGAGGTATTCCTCGTCGTGGGTAGCAAGTCCACGAGCGGTGGTATAACGATCTTGGGGACTTACCGCCGGATATACTCTTACTGCAGGCGGATGGTATAACGATCTTGGGACTTACCCGCCGGATATACTCTTACACCGGCGGATGGTATAACGATCTTGGGGTCAGTACTCGCCGGATATACTCTTATCTTGGAGGCGGATGGTATAACGATCTTGGGCTTGCCCGATATACTCTTATCTTCAGTGCGGATGGTATAACGATCTTGGTGCTTGCCCGCCGATATACTCTTACATCAAGAAGGTGGTATGGCGATCTTGGGGCTTGCCCTGGACATACTCTTACCACGAGTAGGTGGTATAACGATCTTGGGGCTTGCCCGCGGATATACTCTTACCCTAGCTCAAATCACATCATATCATAATCATAAATAAGTTAAGAAACTTATAACTTCTTATTAGTCTTGTTCATATACCCTCTCATTTTAGTTAAGGCACTTAATCATATCTTTAATAAAAGAAAACCGGGAATTTAACCCAAAGTACTACATACTTCAACTCTTTTAAAAGTGACTCTTTTTCATGTATAAAACCTTTGGGCAATTGATGCCTTAAAATCAATTTGCCTTACATAAACCAAATCATTTGGCCTTGCTTATCTTACTTAGAGTAAATCTCTTCTTGTTAACCTTTCATAAAGCTAATATAACCAACTCCCCATAAAGCCGTTATACTATCTTTATACTTTAGAAATTAAGACATTCTTATACTTTCATAAGGCCGTTATAACTAACTTCCCATAAAGCCGTTATAACTTCTTATAAACCATTTTGTTCTTTTACTAACCAAGAGACTTATACTTCAAACCTCTTATCTTTAGAATAATTCAATACTCAATACTTTCACACCAAGTACTCTATACTTTTGTAAAATCATACTTTTCCCTTAACCAAGGGACTTATACTTCTTAAAACAAAGCTTTTATTTATACTTAAGTAAGAATACTAGATCTTGTACGTCTACCGTACTACATAGATACAAATACTCATGCTCAAAAGATAGGAAAGCTTCACATACCTCTTTGGTCAATCCACTTGCTAGGCTCAACTACCGCAAGTAATATGTCAACCTAAAATAATCATGATACGTTTATTAACCTCTAATTCCAATGTAGAACAATCTAAACTCAAAGCCACTAAATTCTATGGAAAATTGGGTAGCATTTCCTTTGTTTCTACTCACTTTGCCACCTTTCTCAAGGCCGAGTTTATCATCCAAACACCACATTTAAGGTTCCACAATCCAACATTTAAAGGGATTACACACCCAAATACCAAATCTGCCCCATAAGTTTACAACAATTCACTTAACAATTCTAAGGTAGTTTTTAGGCTACAACATGCTCATAATCTCTTCTTAACCCATTCTTCATATCCAAACCACATTTCTAGCATGCAATGACTCTAAGAGCATTATTTACTACCACAAGTTCTTTCTTCTAAACATGCAAAACTAGAACTAACTCTAAAGGAAGAAATGTTACCTTAAAGTTTTTGCCAAACTTTTTCCAAATATTGCTAGCCTCATTGCCAAGAACACCACCACAACAATGCCAACAAGCTAGCTACAAGCTTCCTTTTTGGTTCTTAACTATTCAGATTTTTCTTAAGGCTAGAATGTCTCTTGGGATTTTAGAGAGAAGGAGGAGCTTGAACTTTTAAGAGAGAAGGAAGAGCTTTTGTCTAAGAGAGAGAGATGAAATATGACCAAGTCTTGAAGACTTGGTCAATATAGTGCATGCAAAATCAGATGGGGGGGAACACTTGTCACCCTCCCAAGGTCTTTTAAAAGAAAAATCTGACTTTTCCTAAGTTTTTCCGCCCAGAATCCCGCCGCGCAACTCTGCGGACCTCGATCTTCCGGCCGCGACCGCTTCCTCACGGGCGCTGAAACTTCAGCAACCCCTCAGTACTTTCGCCACCGCGGCCCTGCATCCGGCGCCGCGGCCCTGTCGCCTTTGTCCGCAACACATTTCTGTCCGACTGCGCACTGAACTTGTAATTCTCATAACTTCCTACTCTGATGTCCTATCGACGAACGGTTGGTTGCGTTGGAATCTAGACTCAACGAACTATGCCCTAGGCCTTTGAAACACTTAGGAACTCTCAATGTATCGGGTCATAACCCGCCTCAAAGTTGACTAAAACCCGTCCGGAACAATCCGTCAACCTATCCCTTGGAAATTTTAAGTCTTACATGCTTTCGTACACTCTCATACGTAGGGTCAGAACTACGGGGTATAACACATTCTTTGTTGATTTAGGAGCATTTGCTCCATCATTGGAACTGGGGGCTCCAAAGTCAATAGGGGTTGGTGGCTGCTTCCGCATGCTTCATAGTACGCAGCTGTTTCAGGTTCTTCTTCTTTCATGGAAGCTGCGTGTGCTCTAACTGGCCTCTTCTCCTTTCTGCTGGTCTTGCTGTAGGGTCAGGAAAAGAGTGCACTAAACTGTTGGTTACAGGTGGCTGAATCTTCTCGAGAATGTCTGTGGCTAACGTTGGGACTTCATGCCTAGCACATAAAGCAGAAATGAGTGATCCATGTCCCAGTCCGCCGGTTGTAGTCAGCCTGCTGATTTCTCCTATACTCTACACTATTTCTAGCCCAATATCAATCACCTTGCCCGACATGATGCCATACACAAGCTTGATTTTGTCCTGGGGCACATTGGAAAAATGAGTTGACGGAATCAAGCGAGCACTTATGAAATATAGCCAACCCCGCATTACGTTAAATCGCACCGCAAGTCCCCTGGACCCATTGCGAGAAAAGTGAAATTCGGCTCCTGGTAACATAATACCTCTGCAACTACGTACCACATGATGTGGTTGACTTTTCTAGACCAACTCCTAAAATGGTGCGGATTATAATCTTGGTCTCCAACATTCACGGTCCCAAGTACTGCATCCACTGCTTCAGCATTGACGGACACATACCGCCCTCTTACGAAGCATCTTCCAATTCTTTGCTTCAGATAATTTGCATAAAATTCTCGAACAAGGCTTGCATTCGGACGTGGGATTTTTTCTGCATCGACGAACCTTTCCCAACCGTTTGCCTCGATCATGGCCCTGATGGGCTCGTAGTCATCATCCTCATCATATGGCATGGCCTGGTAATCCATGCCTCTTTCTTGTATCAAAACTCTAGTACTTATTTTGTTGTACCGATCCTCCGCCTTTTTATTGGTGAATCTAGTAACATCATAGTCTGGAGCAGATAAAAATGAGGTGGCTCTGGCGGTTCGTTTCCTAGAGGCCATTCTTACATGTGTTGGAAAAATTTGATAGATTTTCCTTTGTTTCCTCAAGAATCCCCAACAACTATCAATTCTATTAAGCGAAAATCAACGCATCATAATAACCTACAACAACAACCAACCACATCCCACACAAAAATTCACACCCAATTAACAACACCACAACAACACCCAACAACACCCAACAACAAGTACACCAAACAACACAAACTCTCAAAATTACACCCCCACAGTGGTAACACCTACACATCAACAACCCATACACCGAATAGAAATCCATAACACTTGAAGTTTTTATCACTGACTTGGGTAGAAGATAAAGAATGGTGTTACCTTTTTAAAGGATCTTTGCTTGTCAAAAATGTCCAGCCCAAGTGATTTAGATGATTGTGGATGATGTTAGGAGGTTTTAATGGAGTGTGCAAGATTTGGGAGATTTTTAGGTGAATTTGTGGAAGATTTTGTGGAGAAGGTGAGTATTTATCGGTACTTTTAGAGATAGAGAAGGGTTTGCGTGAGTGTGGGAAAACATTGGGGATTTAGGGATTTTTAATTCTGAAAACGCGCCTCGGCCTGTACATTTGCGCTGCGGCTCCAACATTCCTGCAATTGTTCTGAACTTTCAGTGTTGCGGCCCTGCATATTGGCGCCACGGTGCCGTGCCAATTTCGTGTCTTCCAGCGTCTTCTTCGTGCTTAATCTCCAATTCACCTCCCTGTCATCACAACACAACCAAAAATACCATAAAATGAAACTGTTCAATTTAAAAATAATTGCATAAAAGAAAGAACATAATTTAAACATTGGGTTGCCTCCCAAGTAGCGCTGTCTTTAACGCCTTTAATCCGGACGCATTTCTCTTATTCAATTACTGGGGTAAGTTACCCCTACAACACACCCATTTCAGAATCATCTTTATTTTTCTCATTCTCCTCTTCTTTTTCACGGGGTTGAGTTCAGGGGGGTTTACCTCTTGGTCAGCGTTTACAACATCATTTCTAGATTCAAAATTCTTACTAGCCTTTCCTGCATGTGGACTTCCAGCTGTCTCAATGACCTTAGTACCTTTGGATTGTTCATGAGGAGCAATTGTGTCAGTTGTGCTAACAGCAAAGCAATTGTTGCTTGCTTGTGACTCGGTGGTTGGCTTGAAGACTTTGAATACCATCACCTCGTCTTGAATTCTGAGCTTTAACTCCTCATTCTCAACATCGATGAGGGCTCTCCCCGTAGCTAGGAGTGGTCTCTCAAGAATGATGGGCATGTTCTCATACTCCTCCATGTCAAGAATGAGGAAGTCCGCCGGAAAGAAGAATTTGCCCACTTTTACTAGTACATCTTCAATTATACCTCGGGGGTGTACGACGTAGCGATCAGCAAGCTGCAAGTTGACTGTGGTTGACTTTGCTTCCTCCAAACCCAATCTCTTGAACACAGAGAGGGGCATAAGATTGATGCTGGCACCCAAATCACAGAGTGCCCTGTTGCATGTTACCTTTCCTATAGTGCAAGGTAAGGTTAAACTACCTTGGTCTCTCAACTTTGGTGGCAGTTTCTTTTGCAAGATCGCACTGCACTCCTCTGTCAGCACCACTGTCTCATAGTCTGCCAGTTTCCTTTTCTTCCCAAGGATCTCCTTCATGAACTTGAAATATGTCGGCATCTGCTCCAAAGCCTCAATGAGTGGTATGTTAATGTGGAGTTTCTTGAACACTTTCAGGAATTTGGAGAATTACTTGTCTAGCGATTTCTTCACCAGTCTTTGAGGGAACAAAATTTTGTCTGTGTATTCACTCATAGCAGCTGGTGGATCCTTTTCCAATGTAGTGTGGTCGTCAGTAACCCTTTTTTTTTCTGCATCAACTTCCTTATCCAACTCTTTCTCCTTCTCTAGCACTGGCTGTGGTGCAACCTGCTCTAACTGCTTCCCACTTCTCAAGCTGATTTCTTGGCATTGTTCTCTTAGATTCATCTCTGTGTTGCTAGGAAGAGTACCTTGAGGTCTTCTGTTCACCATATTTTCCAGTTGCCCTACCTGAGTTTCCAACTCCTGAGAGAGGATCTTGTTTCAACCATGAATTGAGTTTAGGAGTTGGTCAGTGTCAATAATGCTGCTCTCAATTCATCCGAATTTTCTTGTGGGGCTGGTGAGCTAAACTGTTGTGAATATGAGGCCTGACTAGGTGGTTCTTGGATTACGATATTGGCCTCAGGCGTATGCGCTGCCACGGTCATTCCTCCATGAGAATTTGGGGTGATTTTTCCACCCCGGATTATAGGTGTTGGAGTAATGATTGTTATGGGACCTTTGGAAGTTTATAACTGCCTGACATTGAGCCTGCTCCATTTGGATGTTGTAAGGGTCAGTTGTTGGACATCTATCAAGGGTATGTGGATCGCCACAAATCTCACAACCCGCTTACATCTGAACGACATTCACGGACACTGCATTCTGTTGGAGTTGCTTAGTCTAGAGAGCAACCTGGGCATTCAGTGCGGTGATGGCATCTAGCTCATGAACCCAATTGCTTTTCTGCCACCTGTTCCTCTATCATCTGGCAAGTGATTGGTCGTGGCCATGTCCTCTAACAAGTCATGGGCTTCATGTGCTGTCCTTTGCATGAAAGTGCCACCAACAGCTGCATCAATTATTGTACTGGTAGTCCCACTCAGACCATTATAGAAGATGTGCACCAAGTTCTACTGCTCAAGGCCATAATGTGGGCACTTCCTTTGCAAATCCTTGAACCGCTCCCATGCCTCATATAATGATTCTCCATTGGTTTGATAGAAATTGTTCAATTCTCCCCTAAGCTTTGCTGCTTTCGATGGTGGAAAGAATTTTGCAAGGAATTTCTGGCATCATCAATAACGCCATTGTATTTGAACGTGGCACACAACTCCAGGAAATTTGCAATGTGCATATGTGGGTCCTCAGATGGCAACCCTCCAAACTGAATTGTGTTCTGCACCATACTTAGAATAGCAGGTTTGATTTCAGAATTATTGGCTCCTATTGCTGAGAGCCTTATGCAGGTCTGTGCCCCTGTAACCGTTTGTAGAATGTAGTCTCCCAAGCTCATCTCTACAGGACGCGGGACTTGTCCCATGACAACTGATACTTCATCATTCCCCACATCGTCAGGTAACCTGTTGTTGTTGCGTTGTTCACCCATTGCTAATGAATCAACAATTCTTTTGTCTTTCCTGTTCTGTCTGCACAATCTCTGAATCTCAGGGTTAAGAGGGATAAGAGTGTCTTCTCCTCTCCTACTTCGCATAAACTAACTTCCTGAAATCGATTAAAATCAACAAATAGATCACGACAAAATGTTCTAAAATAAGAATAATAAAAAGACAGAAAATAAAAACCAAATTAGAAATAAGATTAGCTAAGTCGATATTGATATACGCCAGTCCCCGACAACAGCACCAAAAACTTCTTAGTGATTATACTTACGCTCACACAAGTGTACGTATCGCTCAAGTAATATAGTCTGTAAGACCGAATATCGTCCACACATACTGGTTGTCAATTACCGGTTATCTAATCTATGGTATCTATTTGGCAATCGTAAGGATGTTTTTTTGGTTTTTATCTAAGAACTAGCTAGAGTAAATTGCAGGAATTAACCTAAGTATGCTTTGATTTAAATCAGTTGTGATGGAAATAGGACTTTTAATATCATCAACTATCCACTCTTTTTTAATCCTTAATGCAACAACTGTCACTTCCCTAACCCCGGGCCCGCGACTGGTGCCCTACCTGGGCACCCCCTCTATTACCCGCACACCTCATGTAACACACATGCCAAAATAAAGTAAGAAAGACAAAGCATTATTTCAACTGGCCAACCAAACATATATATATATATAACTCCCGCAAGTCCAGCCTACATATGAATACAGACCTCTAAGATTTTTGGACTGTAAACTATGACGGGACAAGGCCCCGCCTTACCCTGAAATACACAATAGTCTAAACCAACCGTACCAATGGTAAGCTTCGGAACAAGGAAACTACCTCAACAGCTGAATAAGATCCCACAAACGTGGATTACCCAACTGCGAACCTAAACCTGCGGACTTGAACGCAGCCCCCCGAGGAAAGGGTTTCAGTACAACAAGTACTAAGTATGTAAACATAAAGTACAATAAATAAACCATAACTGGCCAAAAGATGACCGGGACAAGTATGAAAAACCTTACTAGCTCCAACCATGCCATATATAATAAAAACCAAATGTACCTTGTATCCTTGTACCACTGTACTTTATATAAACAAATAAGAGTCAACTGAGCCTTTTTTTTAAAAGTAAGATCCACTGTGTCATTTCAAATTATGAAATCAACCGTACCCCTTTCAAATATGAAATCATTGCCATTTCCAAATATGAAAGCCATGTCAGAGTCATCCGCCCTCAGAATCATTATGCAATCCTATTCATGGGAATTGAATCCGCATAGGTCTTGTGAACCCGCAATGAATATATGTACACGATACCTGCATCACGGAAAGTTAATCCATAGAATGTGTCCTGGGAATTGAACTCGCATGAGTCCTTCAGACCCGCAGTGAGTGTGTACTATCTCACGTCATGAGAGCTACTCCATGACATATTTGATGTCCCGGGAATTGAACCCGCATGAATAATATAATGTTGCCGGCCCTTTAACGAGGGACGCGGTGATGTGGGAATATAACACTTGCACGAATAGCTATCATGAGCAACCATATGCAAGTTAAATCATCTTTGACTCTCATTAGAATAAAATGAAAGAACTATCAATTTAGAAAACTCAAGGCATTTATCATGTCATGTAATATCAGGGAATTGAACCCAAAGTACTATGTACATCCATTCTTATAAAAAGAATCACATCATGTAATATTAGGGAATTGAACCCAAAAGTATAGTATTATGGACTTGAACCCAAAAGTACTATGTATGTCCGCCGTACATCCTTTCATTTTAAAACAACCAAGGCAATATCATGTCTTTCTTTTAAAATGACCAAGACAATACCATGCCTTCTTTTTAAAAATAATCAAGACAATACCATGCCTTCCTTTTAAAATAACCAACTAGAACCCTGTACGTCCGCCGCACATCCTTTTCATTTATAAACCCCAAGACACTAGCACTTGTAGTATCAAGACACTTTCACTATTAAAAACAAGTTACTTACACTTTTAAACTCAAGTAACTTATTCTTTTCAAATCAAGTAACCTATACCTTTAAATCAAGTTACTTCTTCTTTCCCAAAATCAAGTCATTTATACTTCATCTAAATCATGTCTCTTATACTTCATCTAATCAAACCTCATATACTTTCAAGTAAGGTCTCATATACCTTCAAGTAAAGTCTCATATACTTTCAACTAAGTCACATAACTTTCAAATAAATCTAGTCTCATGACTTTCAAATAAATCAAGTCTCATTAGTGTTGTAACCTAGCAAGATCAACTCGACTCCAATGCTTACTAAACACTCTTACCAACATCTCCCATAAGACTTGGTAAGGACTTAGGAACCATTTAGATATGCCTTAAACATAGAATCAACAACATGACTACCCTTAACTTCAAAGAGTAGAATAACTTCCTTTTTTATAAAACCCGAAGTACTGTTAATTGAAATAGATAGAACCACTTCCTTTGTAGACAAACCAACTAGAACCATGTACGTCCGCCACACATCTTTTCCATTATAAACCCCAAGACACTAACACCCGTAGTATCAAGACACTTTCCACCTTTAAGATCAAGTCAAGTATACTTTTTAAATTCAACTCAAGGCTTTAAAATCAAGTAACTTCAACTTTCAACATTAAGACACTTATTCTTTTAAATCATTGTAAACACCACAACGAAATCCGAATTCGTTTAAAATCCTCATTTGAAAATCCAAGACACTTTATCAAGTATCATTTTATAAAGTTCATGCTCAAAGAAGATAGGAAGAGTTCACATACCTTATAGTTCTTCTACCAATCCTCTAAGTGGAATACGCCTCACGTAGCTTCTACCAATATGCTAAGCGGAATACACCTCCCGTAGCACTTCAACCTATAATAATAATAGAATGTCTATCAACTACATGCCTATAAGGGTAGGTTAAGGCATAAGTAAAGTTCCCTTTCTTACGGAATAATTGGGCAGCACTTCCCCCGTTTATACATACTTTTCCACCTTTTCCAAGGCCTGATTTCAACATCAATCAAGCCACTCTTAAGGGCACAACCAACAGTTAACCAAAGGGGATTACACGCCTAACTTGACGTATAAAATTCTGCCCCACGATCTTTACAAAACAGTCCATTAGTACAGTCCACTAATACAGTCCATTAGTCCACTAAAATCAATCCATAGTCCAATGTAAAATCAGTCATTTATTTAGTTGGTGTTCTCGGCCAACTACTACAACCAAAACTGTTTCCATAGCTTCTTATAATTCAAATTATATTCCAACACTTTATATAAGTTATATTAACTTGTTAACAATAAGATTCCGCCATGTCAACATGTAATAGGTAATGTTTTATAACAACAATAACCAACGAATCTGTTAATACCAAAACTGTCCACAATCGGCTAACATGCCAAGATTGTGACATGTACTTCTTATTCTTCATTCTTTTTAATCACAAGTTCATCCATTAATTACTACAACATGTAATATCCAATTACTTTAAGAGGACAATGATCCTTACCTCAAATATGCCCAAAATAATCCAAGTTTAAAAGTCAATCCTTAGCATATCCTAGCTCCTATTCTTCAAGTTCCAATCACACACATGTATCTACCTCAAGCTTATAGCCAACTTCTTTGTATTTCACTTCCAAAAAGTTGATAGAACTTAGGGTTTGGTTAGCCTCATTCTCGGCCCAAACAACCCTTTCAAGGTTAGGATGTAAATCTTGGCTTAGCACTCCATTAGGGAGCTTAGTCTCGGATTAGGGAATTTATCTTGGAAGATTGAACAATTTTGGTCTTCAAAGTAGGCCCTTGGCCGAGAGCAACATAAAGAGAAGGGAGTATATTTTGTGTGAAATGTTTCTAAGTGTTGGATGAAGTCTTGCACCCTCTATGTATATATAATGTATCCCAAATAGTGAGATCAAAACAAGTGTATGGATAAGATTGTGGACAAGTGTGTGTGGGACCCATGTCCACTTGTCCACTTTCAACAAATATCTAAGTCAAATAGTCAAGCCAAGACAAGGGGGGGGGGGGGGTGCCACGTGTCACCTTCCAATTCGTCAAAATTATTTCTTCCTCCAAAATATCTATATTTGGCCAAAATATCTCGAAACATCGTGGGCCCCACAAAACGGTAAAATTTTCCCGTGGATCCCACATGACCAAATTCGGAACTTAAAATACAAAATTCCAATATATTCTATAAGTCCCAAATACCAAATTTGAGAACCAAATTGCAATTAGTAAACCTTTTCCTTCACAAATTCCCGATATTTTTCCTTAAGAAAAAAGTAATCTTTCTTTCTTTCTAAAATTCAAATCTCATTTTCATACGTACGTTCTCATATCATTCCCTTGGAATTACGGGGTGTAACACCAACAATGACTTCTTCTTCTTTGTTATGATTGCAGGTTAACTAATATGTCTTATATTCCGGTTATAACTTGAACGTGGTCTCCAATCTTCTAGCCTCCAAAGTTCTCTCCAAAAGTGTGATAGAATAACAGAGATGCCCTAATAAAATCTGTCCTAGGGGTTTATATACGCTGTCTAAAACTCTTGCTTTGGACCCTTTTTTCCCTTGCCAAATTCGCCTCGGATCTGGAAAAACCCGTGTCGGCGTCGTGACTCTGCATTTTGGAGCCCCGGCGCCGGAAGTCCTGCTGCTCTCTGAGAAAATGGCACCGCGGCCCTGCAGGCTCTTCGTCCAGATGCTGCCAACTATCGTCCATTTGCCTCGGGAACCCCCTTTTCTGCTTATTTTTGACCTCTTTTTGCAATTTCTTCATTTAGAACCGCTGCGACTCAAAAGAAAGAAAAATGACCCTAACACGATACTAATTTTAAAAAAAATGAGGAAAATACTAACTAAAAATGACTCAAAAAGTGTATATAAAATATACCTAACAAATACCCTCAAACTTAACCTTTACTCGCCCTCGAGTAAAGATCAAAACACAAATCAAAGAAATCAAGGAAAAAGACTCTAAGACTCTGATCAAGTAGCTGTACCAATGTTACTAGAAAATCCTGGATGACAGTTGAGATAATATGTTGGAACATGTATAGCATGAAGCTCAGAAATTTAGAATTTCAAGTCAGATATTTCGCAAATTCACTTCGATCATAATCAATGGAAACATAAACACCTAACCTGTGCATAATTTCATTTAACCTTTCCCAAAATGTTATAGACCTATTTACTTGCTATTCTCCACTAATCATAGACATACACATTAGAGATCTTAAGACTTTCAAGGGTTGTAATGTAGGCTTAGGCAGAGGTAGATAAAAGTAGGCATTTAGGCTCAAATTACGTACCATAAACATTTTTCATTCAACTCTTTTTTCCTTCTTTTTGACTTTTTTTTAATCTCATACCTATTTTTTTCCTCTTTTCTTTTGAGAGACTAATATGTATTATAAATAACAGGCACCCCCAAACTTAGACTTTTGCATATTTTCCATTAGGGTGCATTAAAGTTTTCATTCTCTTTTTTATTCTTTTTCAACACTTTCCATCCCAAGAGTTTTCAATTATAACTTATGGCACAAACAGGGAATAATACGGTGTCAAAGAAAAGCTATTATATTAGGCTCAAAGGGGCTGACTAGTGATACAATTTCCGTCAGGGTATGTAATGAACAGTAAGAAGGACTATAAAAGAAATGTCTGAATCATCTCCCTAAACATGTATATCTTAACTATTTCCCCTCAAATAACAAACAAACAGATTTTCTAGATATTTTTCAACCTTTCTTTCCATGATTGACAACACATAGGCTAAGCACAAATATCTCAAATAATTAGATGTCATAAATTTTTGGCATATCTAACTTAAGCACACATATTTTTGCTTTCAATTCTATTACATTATCCCTTCAGCAACTACAACATACATGATCATAATTTTTTATTTTTTTATTTTTATATTTCTTATATAGACACATAAAAGACTCATAAAACAACAAAACAACATAAAAAAGGACTCAAAACAAACTAAGACTCTCCCCTAAATGTGTAAAGACTTAAAAATTAACAGGGACGACTTACAAACACCAAACATCAGCTCAAGATGGTGGCGGTGGCGGATGTTTCATGGACCACTGGGTGAACATGGTATTCAAATCATCAACACGCTGGGCCAGGTGTCGATGGTCTTGCATCAATTGTTGTTGACTCTGCATCATGTTCTCTTGGTTTTGCAGCATTCTTTGTTGATTTAGGAGCATTTCCTCCATCATTGGCATTGGGGGCTCCAAAGTCAAGGGGGGTTGGTGTTTCTCGCTTTCATAGTCTGCAATGCTTTGTGTTTTATTCTTCCATGGCAGCTGCGTCTGCTCTAACTGGGCCTCTTCTCCTTTCTGCTGGTCTTGCTGTAGGGTCAGGGAAAGAGTGCACTAAACTGTAAGTTACAGGTGGATGAATCTTCTCGAGAATGTCTGTGGCGAACGTTGAGACTTCATACCTAGCACATAAAGTATAAATGAGTGATACATGTCCCGGTCCGCCGGTTGTAGTCAGCCTGCTGATTTCTCCTATACTCTGCACTATTTCTAGCCCAATATCAATCACCTTGTCCGACATGATGTCATACACAAACTTGATTTTGTCCTGGGGCACATTGAAAAAATGAGTTAACGGAATCAAGCGAGCACTTATGAAATATAGTCAACCCCTGGCTGTTCTGTTAAATTGGCACCGGGCAAGTCACCTGGACCCATTGCGAGAAAAGTGAAACTCGGCTCTTCATAACATAATACCTCTGCAACTACGTCCCACATGATGTGGTTGACGTTTCTAGAACAACTCCTGAAATGGTGCGAATTATAATTTTGGTCTCCAACATTCACGGTCCCAAGTACTGCATTCACTGCCTCAGCATTGACGGGCATATACCGCCCTCTTACGAAGCATCTTTCATTTTTTGCTCCGGATAATTTGCATAAAATTCTCGAACAAGGTTTGCATTCGGACATGGGATTTCTTCTGCATCGACGAACCTTTTCCAACCATTTGTCTCGATCATGGCTCTGATGGGCTCGTAGTCATCATCCTCATCATATGGCATGACCTGGTAATCCATGTCTCTTTCTTGTATCAAAACTCTAGTACTTATTTTGTTGTACCGATCCTCCGTCTTTTTGTTGGTGAATCTAAGAACATCATAGTCTGGAGCAGATGAAGATGATGTGGCTCTGGCGATTCGTTTCCTAGAGGCCATTCTTACAGGTGTTGGAAAAATTTGATAGAGTTTCCTTTGTTTCCTCAAGAATCTCCAACAACTATCAATTCTATTCAGCGAAAATCAACGCAGCACAATAACCTACAACAACAACCAACCGCATCTCACACCAAAATTCACACCCAATTAACAACACCACAACAACACCCAACAACAAGTACACCAAACAACACAAACTCTAAAAATTGCACCCCCACAGTGGTAACACCCACACATCAACAACCCATACACCGAAGATAGAAATCCACAACACTTGAAGTTGTTATCACTGACTTGGGTAGAAGATAAAGAATGGGTTACCTTTTAAAAGGATCTTTTCTTGTCAAAAATGTCTTGCCCAAGTGATTTAGATGATTGTGGATGATGTTAGGAGGTTTTAATGGAGTGTGCAAGATTTGGGAGATTTTTAGGTAAATTTGTGGAAGATTTTTAGGTGAATTTTTGGAAGATTTTGTGGAGATGGTGGGTATTTTTCGGTACTTTTAGAGATAGAGAGTGGTTTGTGTGAGTGTGGGAAGACATTGGGGATTTAGGGCTTTTTACTTCTGAAAATGCGCCTCGGCCATGTACATTTGCGCCGCGGTTCCAACATTCCTGCAATTGTTCTGAACCTTCAGCGCCGCGACCCTGCATATTGGCGCCACGACGCCGTGCCAATTTCGTGCCTTCTAGCGTCTTCTTCGTGCTTAATCTCCAATTCACCTCCCTGCCATCACAACACAACCAAAAATACCATAAAATGAGACTTTTCAATTTAAAACTAATTGCATAAAATAAAGAACATAATTTAAACATTGGGTTGTCTCCCAAGTAGCGCTATCTTTAACGTCTTTTAGCCGGACGCAGTTCTCTTATTCAATTATTGGGGTAAGTTACCCCTATAGCACACCCATTTCAGAATCATCTTTCTTTTTCTCATTCTCCTCTTCTTTTTCACAGGGTTGAGTTCAGGGGGTTTACCTCTTGGTCAGCGCTTACAGCATCATTTCTAGGTTCAAAATTCTTACTAGCCTTTCCTGCATGTTGACTTGAAACTGTCTTAATGACCTCAGTACCTTTGGATTGTTTATGAGGAGCAATTGTGTCAGTTGTGCTAACAGCAAAGCAATTATTGCTTGCTTGTGACTCGGTGGTTTACTTGAAGACTTTGAATACCATCTCATCGTCTTGAATTCTGAGCTTTAACTCCTCTTTCTCAACATCGATGAGGGCTCTCCCCGTAGCTAGGAATGGTCTTCCAAGAATGATGGGAATGTCTCATCTTCCTCCATGTCAAAAATGAGGAAGTCCGCCGGAAAGAAGAATTTGCCCACTTTTACTAGCACATCTTCAATTATACCTCAGGGGTGTACGACAAAGCGATTAGCAAGCTGCAAGTTTACTGTGGTTGGATTTGTTTCCTCCAAACCCAGTCTCTTGAACACAGAGAGGGGCATACGATTGATGTTGGCCCCCAAATCACAGAGTGCCCTATTGCATGTTACCTTTCTTATAGTGCAAGGTAAGGTAAAACTCCATGGGTCTCTCAACTTTGGTGGCAGTTTCTTTTGCATGATCGCACTGCACTTCTCTGTCAGCACCACTGTCTCATAGTCTACCAGTTTCCTTTTCTTCCCAAGGATCTCCTTCATGAACTTGAAATATGTCGGCATCTGCTCCAAAGCCTCAATGAATGGTATGTTAATGTGGAGTTTCTTCAACACTTCTAGGAACTTGGAGAATTGCTTGTCTAGCGATTTTTTCACTAGTCTTTGAGAGAACGGAATTTTGTTTGTGTATTCCCTCATAGAAGCTGGTGGATCCTTTTCCAATGTAGGGTGGTCATCAGTAACCCCTTATTTTTCTGCATCAACTTCCTTTTCCAACTCTTTCTTCTTCTCTACCACTGGCTGAGGTGCAACCTGATATATCTGCTTCCCACTTCTCAAGCTGATTGCTTGACACTGTTCTCTTGGATTCACCTCTGTGTTGCTAGGGAGAGTACCTTAAGGTCTTCTGTTCATCATATTTCCTGTTGCCCTACCTGAGTTTCCAAGCTCCTGAGAGAGGATCTTGTTTCAACCATGAATTGAGTTTGGGAGTTGGTCAGTGTCAACAATGCTGCTCTCAATTCATCCGAATTTTCTTGTGGGGTTGGTGAGCTAAACTGCTGTGAAGATGAGGCCTGACTAGTGATCGGTGTATTTTATTTACACCTTTTGAGTCAGTTTTAGTTAGTCTTTTATCCCGTTTTGCACATATAAGTGTTGTATTAGGATAGTTTTCCTTTCTATTGAGTCAAAGTGGTTAAAATGGCCAAATGGCGGAAAAGGAGCTAAAAGAGGGCAAAGAGAGATACGAGTGAAAGCAGAGAAAGTGGCGAACGAGGTGAAATCGGACCAGTAGCCGACGCCTCTGCGAGCGAGGCGCGGCGCCACTATCGAGAGAGATCGAAGACTGTAGCATGGCTACCGACAAAGATATATCGGGCGCGGCACCAAAACACCCGACGGATTGCAGAACTTCCGGCGCGGCGCATGCGAGGCAGCGCCGTCTTGGAAAAATTAGGTCTTTTGACGAAATTCAGGCGGCACGAAGGAAAAGAGGAGGCGGTTTTGACTATAAAAGGAGAACCCTAGGCGTTTTAGGGTTCCCTTCGCACAACACAAGACTTTTGCTTGGAGATTGGATACCATTAGTTTAGTAATTTCTTTTCCCTTTCTTGTTCTTTATTTCAGTTTTGTATGATGAACTTTGAATTAGTTCTTGTCATGTCAATGGCTAGGAACTAGTTCTCTTATAGGGCTTTCCATGTTGAATTTCTAGAAACTTTTGTTATGAATTAATGCATGCTTATGGTTATTTTTCTTATTGTGAGATCTATTCAATAATTGAGCTGAATTTTTGGTAATTAATTGACAACTAATTATCACTATATGATTTCTAATCAGTTAGAAAGGGGATTGTGAATATGCTGTAAGTTGGGTAGACATTCTTGGATTGGGGATGAAAATACCTCAATTATTTATGTAGCGTTGATGAGAGGCTTAACAACCCTAATTTTGCGCATTGTGTGTGACGGTCAACTAGGTTTTTGTTCTTAATCCTCCTATAGAGTTATCCTTATCACCGAAAGGTAGGTAAGGTGCGATACCGGGGTTGAGTGTTTATATAACCCTAACGGGAGTATAAAACGATTTCGTAAACCTGCTTTCTCCAAAAGAAAAATACCATAAGTTAATGCATTAGTAAGTAGCATAAGCGGATAGTAAGGATACATGGAAGCCCTATTCTCATCACCACTGAAGTAAATCTTTATATTTAAATAGCTTGCATAATTCTTAGTTATAAACAACAAATCAATTATCAATTCACCAAATAGATACTAGAAAATAGATAGTTGGTAATTGAACCCTAATCCTTGTGGACGATATTCGGTCTTATCAAGACTATACTACTTGTCACGATAACGTGCACTTGCGTTTAAAGTGTGTGCATCTTACCGCGCATCAACTAGGTGGTTGCTGGTTTTGATATTGGCCTCGGAACTTTGTCTGTTTCCCCTTGTCATTCCTCCATGAGAAGTTGGGGTGATTTCACCACCCCAGATTATAGGTGTTGGAGTAAGATTGCTGTGGGACCTTTGGAAGTTTCTAACTGCCTGACATTGAGCCTGCTCCATTGGAATGTTGTTAGGGTCAGTTGTTGGATCTATCAAGGGTATGTGGACCGCCACAAATTTCACAACCCGCTTGCATCTGAACGACATTCACGGACACTGCATTCTATTGGAGTTGCTTAGTCAAGAGAGCAACCTGGGCATTCAGTGCGGTGATGACATCTAGCTCATGAACCCCAATTTCTTTTCTGCCACCTGTTCCTCTATCATCTGGCAAGTGATTATTCGTGGCCATGTCCTCTAACAAGTCATGGGCTTCATGTGCTGTTCTTTTCATGAAAGTGCCACCCGCTGCTGGATCAATTATTGTCCTGGTAGTCCCACTCAGACCATTTTAGAAGATGTGCACCAAGTTTCACTACTCAAGGCCATGATGTGTGCACTTTCTTTGCAAATCCTTGAACCGCTCCCAAGCCTCATATAGTGATTCTCCATTGGTTTGATAGAAATTGTTCAATTCTCCCCCAAGCTTTGCTGCTTTCGATGGTGGAAAGAATTTTGCAAGGAATTTCTGCGCTAAGTCCTGCCATGTGAATATGGAGTCTGTCGGCAGAGAGTTCAACCAAACCTTTGCTCTATCCCTGAGTGAGAATGAGAAGAGCCTTAACCAAATGACATCATCAGTAACACCATTGTATTTGAACGTGGTAGACAACTCCTAGAAATTTGCAATGTGCATATGTGGGTCCTCAGATGGCAACCCTCCAAACTGGACTGTGTTATGCACTATACTTAGAATAGCAGGTTTGATTTCAAAATTGTTGGCTCCTATTGCTGAGAGCCTTATGCAGGTCTGTGCCCCTATAACCGTTGGTAGAACGTAGTCTTCCAAGCTCATCTCTATAGGATGCGGGACTTGTCCCATGGCAGCCGGTACTTCATCATTCCCCACACCGTCAGGTACCCGTTGTTGTTACGTTGATCACCCATTGCTAATGAATTAGCAATTCTTTTGTCTTTCCTGTTCTGTCTGCACAATCTCTGAATCTCAGGTTTCAGAGGGATAGGAGTGTTTTCTCTTCTCCTACTTCGCATAAACTAACTTCCTGAAATCGATCAAAATCAACAAACAGATCACGGCAAAATATTCTAAAATAAGAATAATAAAAAGACATAAAATAAAAACTAAATTAGAAATAAGATTAGCTAAGTCGATATTGATATACGTCAGTCTCCGACAACGGTGCCAAAAACTTGTTAGCGATTATACTTATGTTCACGCAAGTGTACATATCGCTCAAGTAATATAGTTTGTAAGACCGAATATCATCCACATAGTCTGGTTATCAATTGTCGGTTATCTAATCTATGGTATCTATTTGGCAATCGTAAGGATGTTTTTTTTGGTTTTTATCTAAGAACTAGCTAGAGTAAATTGCAGGAATTAACCTAAGTATGCTTTGATTTAAATCAGTTGTGATGGAAATAGGGCTTCCAATATCCTCAACTATCCACTCTTTTTCAATCCTTAATGCAACAACAATGACTTCTTCTTCTTTGTTAATATAGCAGGTTAACTAATCTGTCTTATATTCCGGTTAGGATATATAAAAACTCAACCTTATGCAGAAATCTTCTATATTTCTATGATATATTTTACCACACAAGAGGATTAAGAACACTAACCTTAAATACTACATAAGTATCGGGATACTTTCGTCCGCGATTTTAACTTATGTCTATTCAATTACAACATATCCAAATCTCCCCTCTCGGATCTCGATTCAAAATCTTATAAATTAAGATAATTAGTGATCAATTAATTATCAAACATTCAATCCATTACTGAATAGATCTTAACCAATTGAAGAAGAAATCAATACTAATACATTAATTCATAAAAAGAGTTTCAAGCGATTCAATGGAAAACCCTAATATAAAGATTAGCTCATAGACATTGTCATGTTAAGAACTAATATATAATCCAACATGAACTGAAATAAAGCAAAGAAAAGAACATGTCGGCTAATAAACATCCTATTTGTGGTTATCATAGCATTTATATCCCCGATGATGTGATAGGTATCCCAAAAAAACACATGGTGTAGACCTCAGTTGTAGTTTGTGGATGGTGGTAGATGGGAATAATGGATAACACAAGCAGTCAAAAACCCGTAAATGAGAATATGAGGGTTCTCGGAGGTAAAGCAATTTAAGAGTTGTTTGGTTGGGCGTATTTTTATTGGGTAGGATATTCAATAAATAAATAGTCACTTGGAGTGCATGATGCCAAAAATTAGGAGGTAGGGAGGCATGAGCAAGAGATGTCCTAAGAATATTGTTTATGGTTCAGATTTTACGTTCCGCCTTTCCATTTTATAAAGAGGTGTGGGGACATGAAAAATGAAATTTAAGCCGTTTGTTTTGCAAAAATCCCAAAATTGCCTATTATCAAACTCTCGCCCATTATCACATTGGATGTTTTTTATATCCCTTTCAAACTATTTTTGGATGAATGCTCTAAAAATGAGGAAGGTTGAAAATACTTGTGATTTTTTCGATAGAGGAAACGTCCACAAGAAATTATAGTCATCTAAAATAAGCAAGTAATATCTATGTCCTGAGGAGGTTAAAACATGGGATGTTTAAATATCACAATGAATAGTGTCAAAAGGCATAAATGTGCAATTATAGAATACATCAAACAATAATTGAATATGTTTACCCAAAGGACACGACTGACACTTATTAAAAGTCTGAGTACGTGAAATAATGTTATTGCGTTTGAGGGAGTGCAAAACAAACTTTTCCGGATGTCCCAAACGCTCATGCCACAAATTGGAATTAAAAATAGCAAAATTAAAATGTTTCTTGTCTTGGTGGAGGAGTGAAATGACTGGATAAAGTTCTCCCAGGCTATCACATCTCATTAGCCGCTCCCCTGTCTGAAAATCATACACGGAGAAATCAAATGGATCAAAAGCTACAGTAACCCAGTTATCAGATGTAAACTTTCGAACAGAGATCAAGTTTTTAATCAATTGTGGCGCATGAATAACATTTTTAAGGCTAATGACGGATTCGGTTTGGACAATTTAGTAGAATCATAACCTTTAATTGGAATAGAATGATCATTTCCGACAGTAATACCATTTGATTTGCTCAAATTAAAATAGGACGTAAGGTTACCTTGGAAGGACGTCATATGGGACGTTGCACCTGAGTCCATATACTAATTCAGGTCTGGTGAATTAATCTCGAGTGTATGCATGGCAGATTCGATGTTTGTGGGTTGGCCCACTGCCGAGTGGGCCTCCTGCCACGTCGGCAGTGGCCCAAATGAGTGACCTGGGCCGCCTGGAAAATGTTGTGGGAATCCAGCCTCACTGTTGGGCTTGGAGAAATTCGGCCCAGAAGTGGGCTGAACAAAACCTGCAAAGTGAGAGTTATGAGAGGAATTAGGTGGCTGAAAATAAGATGGGTCAGTGGATGGTGGACTGGGTGTGGCCCAGTTGGTTGAAGAGTAGGGGCAGGGTGGCCCATCCCAGTTCCACGGTGGTCAGGTCCAGTTAGGTCTGAACTGCTGTTGTCGATGGTGACTTTTACCGCATCAAAACATCATCAATTGCCTTAGAATCTGGTTCCATGATCGTGTGCAACAAATCGGTTGAAATTATTACATATATCCAACCAAGAACCGTGCCATCGAGTGTATCCCACAATTCTTTGTCGTCATCCGTTGTCAAAACCTTTTCTTTATCTTTTTCCGGAGGGATGATATGGTGAACAACCCGGTGAGAACGACAACAAATTTTGAAAAGCTCCGCCCATAAAGCATAATGTACATTCTCCATTTGTAATGTTATGGGAACATGTGTTTTGATATTAGAAACGGTGAGGGCAGGATGATAAAATGATTTGGATTCAGACATGTTGAGATTGGTTGGAATAAAGACAAAAAAATAACAATGAACAATGGAGAAAGAAAGCAAACACACCAAAAATTCTATGGGAGATCGAATTTTGGTGGAAATTTTTCGACAAGGGTTTTGTGGAGGAATTGAGATAGCGGAAAATGTGGTACTTCAATATGAATTTTTTTCCTAAACTCTTGATACCATGTTATAATTAGAGATATGATTGAAGATGTAATTGGATGATTTTCCTCATCTTTTTCATTTACAAGAAATCTCAATATATACAAATATGAATGGAAGATTATTTGCCTTAATATTCTCCTTACTAATCAATTATATCCTATAAATTATACTACTTACCTTACAAGGATGATTCTATCCGAAATATCATTTAATTACAATAATAATTCATAAATGAATTATTGATTTTATTTAGAATATTCTCTAACAATAATCATCAAGATTATACTAAGATGACTTTTCCCCCAACCGTTCATAGCATTCAACATCAACATCAAGAGAGTCACTTTTCCATCACTGATCAATAATAATAATATCTGTGTGACTCAATTACATACATGTCCATTGATACATTCCTTCCCACTATTGCGATAGTCTATAGGAGCTAATTTGGGATACTATGCTTATAACTAGGGGTGTCAGATGGACCGTTTGGGGTGAAATTGGGCGGGTCAAGATGAGCTGAAGTTGTAGATGAGTCAATGCTCAATCCGCCCAAAACTTACATGAACTAAAATGGGTGGGTCAAGATGGGCTAAATGATGGGTTATAACCCAATTTGACCCATTACTTTTACAAATTTCAAACTTACCTTCTATGATGTTATTTTATTCTGTATGATATTTGATTTTTCCATATTTTATTTTTAAAATAAGAATAATATTTTTAAGAACTTTTTCATTTTTTATAAAAGCAAAAAAAATATGAAATAGAAATTTGAGGATGGGCGGGGTTAGGTGTGGATTGGGGCGGCATAAGAAAAATAATCTTATTTTTTTATAAATTGTTTATAAAAGTCAAAAAATATAAAATAGAAATTTGAAAATGGGGCGCGGTGCGGTGGGGGGGTAGGTGGTAAGAAAAAATTGCATATTTTTATAAAAGTAAAAAAAAATATAAAATAAAAATTTGAGATTGGGGTAGGGCGGGGGGAAGGTACGAAAAAATTTCATATTTTTTTTTATAAAAGTAACAAAAAATATGAAATAGAAATTTGAGAATGGAGTGGGGGTGGATGGGTAGGTGTGGGTAGGGGGTAGGTGTGCGTTTGTGGTAAGAAAAATTCATTTTTTTATAAAAATAAAATAAAAAATAGAAATTTGAGATTTGGGTATGGCGGGGTTGGGGAGGTAAGATAAAATTTCATACTTTTTTAAAAGTAACAAAATATGAAATAGAAATTTGAGAGTAGGGTAGGGAGGGAGGAGGGAGGTAAGATAAAAATTCATATTTTTAATATTTTTATAAAAGTAATAAAAATATGATATAGAAATTTGAGGATGGGGTAGGGGTGGAGTGGGGGGTAGGTGGGGTTAGGACGGTAGGGGGATGTAAGAAAAAATTCCATATTTTTATAAAAGTAAAATAAATGAAATGGAAATTTGAGGAGGTGTGGGTATGAGGGTAAGAAAAAAATTCATATTTTTTATAATTTGTTTATAAAAGTAAAATATAAAATAGAAATTTAAGATTGGGGTATGGGCGGGGTGTGGGGAGGGAGGGGTAGGATGGAGGTAAGATAAAATTTCTTATTTTTAATATTATTTTATAAAAGTAACAAAAAATATGAAATAGAAATTTGAGTAATGGGGTAGGGGTCGGGGGTAGGGTGTGGGTAGGGCGGGCGGGGGGAGGTAAAAAAAATCATATTTTTTATAAATTCTTTATAAAAAAAATTTAAAAATAGAAATTTGATAATGTGGTATGACGGGTGGGGAGGTGGGGGTATGTAAGAAATTTGAGGATGAATTAGGGCATGGGGTGGAGGGGGTAGGGAGAGGAGGTAAAAAAATCATATTTTTAATAATTTTTTATTAAAGTAAAAATATGAAATAGAAGACTTGGGTAAACAATAGAATAATATATGAGTTACTTTGGGCTAATATAATGAGTTGATTTGGGATGTTCAAGATGAATAAGTTAAGTCGGGCTAGCTCAAACTTAACTCATTTAATAGTATGCCCAAACCCATAAAAATCTGAACGGAATGGGCGGGTCAATTGAATTTGGATCCAATTTGCCACCTCTACTTATAACATAAATGTCCCTCATGGCTCATGCAAGTGGGCTTCTGTACCACTGGGTACTGTACGTAAGCACTTGTAACTGTCATTGCTTGGACCACATTAGACCTAGCATCATGGTTGATGGCAAAATGTCACATGTCCATGTGCCCTAAACATCCAAGACTTACTAGGGTTTGATAAACTTTGGACGGTGCAGGGGGACGGAGCTGCATGGTCCGAAAAGAGTTTAATCGAATCCCTTCTTATCAAATTTACATTGTAAGTGGAAATAAAGTAAAATAATTCTTTTTTACATATATATAGCGGAAAATGTGACTCGAAAATTGCTTCAGGATGCAGGTCTGAATTTCAGGTGTGGCATTCTTAGAATTTCTGGTTCTGTCACTAACTCTGCATTAGGGATTTCATGGTGGTGGTCCTAGAGGAAGACACACTAGGGTCGTTGCTAGGAACTAAAATCAGATTGCTACCTTGGAAATAGATGGGAATGTACAATGGACCAATAAAGGGAAAAGGAAGATGGCTCCATATCTTTGGGAAGAGGACGTAAATGACCAAGCGTGGACTCAAGCCTTCCATACATTAACGTTCCTTGTGATAGTCAAAAGGAAAGGTGTTAAAAAAAGAGAGTTACTGAGAAGGGGAATATGCCTAACTGGTTAATAAATATAACTGATATGTATACAACAGTTTTGTAAAACAAATCTTATCCAATATCCTCTGAGACTCTACCTAATGTTCTCTGCTTCGTTATGCAAAACAAAAACGTTGTTTCAGCATATAAAATGGGCTGATTTTCAATTCATTAACTGATATAAGAAATAGTTACCCAATAATGTTACTTAAAAGATAATTACAAGTAAATATCTATGATAAACGTTACTAATAAAAAATATAGTAAAAGTGGTTGCTCGATCACTTGCTATATCAGATTAAATTATACGTAAAGAAATTGTTGCGCTGTGTATACATAACTTAAATCTATTACATAAAAGGATTCCGTTCGCTGCACAAAGGCAAATCCGTTCACTAACCGCTCTCATAAATCACCATTTCTTTTCATAAACTAAATTGATATGATTATGTCTTATATATGAAATACCATGAATGTGTAAGACTCTTACATTTTATCGTTCTTTAAAATATTGGTCTTTGTATCTCTTGAGAGCAATGCATTTGGAAACATCAACGTTTCTTGATACAAAATTCAAGAAAATTAATAACAATCACCTTTGCACACAATTAGGTGCTTGTCACCTCCAAAGGATGTGGTGCAGTGGATGGGGCTGCTCTTCACTTAATCAGATGTCTCAGTTTCGAGCCATGAGTATGAAAAATTCCTTGATAGGGAGCCTTTCTCCCAGAAATGGGTCCTACCCAATGTGAATCCGAATATAACTCCAAATGTGAATATCGGACACCGAATGAGAAATAAAAAAAGGTGTCTGCCATCTTTGGGGTGTGTATGCCTACGTACTCTGTAAAATGATGCCTAGTTTAGTCCAGGCGTTCATATGGTTCGGCAGAGGTTTCTAAAAAAGTCGAAGGGACCAGTAACAATTAGGTGGTCCATCTACTGGTACCACCTCTATTTTGTTTCGGACTTAAGTTATATATGTGGTTAGTGTACATATTTTTACACTATCAAAGTATTTTAACATGTTGTAATGGGTTATCTGCCTAATTTTTTAGATCATAAATCCGATCCCACATATTATGTGAAAATTCTTTTACATGGTTAGAATGTAGCAATTATGTGACTCTTGCTTTTTCTTTTCCCAAGGAATTTCAGATCAAGACATGTATTACAAATTGTCAATCTACAATACTACATTGAGCATTGCTTGGAAAATGGAAAAAGGAAAAAAGAACTTCAAGAAGTGAGGGTAAGGGGTTGGATCCCTCTGAAGATAATTTTGCACATGATATTAGTTAACTTGTGAATGACATGTGAAGGGGGTAAGGTGTTATTTTGAATTGGGAAAAGGGTAATATTTGCCCACCAACTTTCAATTAAGGATTATATTTGCTATCCGTTAAAGTTTGGGGTCAAATATACCATCCACGTTAGCAAAGTTGTCAAATATGCCCTATGTTGGATGGAAATTCCATGTGTATGACATGTGGGATCCACATGGGCGACATTAAACACATGTGGGACCCACAACAAACCACACCCACTTTGACTCCCTCTGTTCAGCGACGAGCCGCTACTCCGACGAGGAGCTCCAGCTCCGGTGAACCGGAGCAACCAATGATCAGATTTTAAGGGTAGAGTCTTCTTCTTGTTAATTTTTACAATAGTCCAAAAGGACTTTCATCTGAAGAAGCTCTTACGAGCCCTTCGCTGCCGGAACTCCGGCACACCTCCGACCACCAACAACATCGTCTAGCCATTTCCGTCTTGCTCAACCCTCACCTCCTCGCACAAGCAACCCTCATTTTTCTCCTCCACTACTCCGACGAGGAGCTTCTAGCTCCGATGAGCCGGAGCAACCCAACACCGCCCAACCACCACCAATGGACCACCGTCACTACGTCACTCTCTTCCTCGCTCACCCTGTTTGTTTACACTGGAAAAATGGTGTTCGACAACTTTAAAATTCTAGATCTGCCAGCTCTTGGTGTTTTCGGGTGGTTTTTCTCTTTTGTTGTCGCTCCGGTGCTTGCCACCGTCGAAGTGATGTGTTTTGACATAAAATAGAACTCCGATGGACTGTTTTGGGATCTATTTTGGCCAATCAAATTGATTGTTTTTCAAATATTTTTTTTCTTTTGTGACTATTATGGTTGTTGGCTAATGAATCTCATCGGTTTCAGACGTTTTCCGACGACTATGGTCGTTCTCCGGAAAAACTCCATTAATGCTGATGACCTTGACGTGTGTTCTTACGTACATGGTTGTGCTACTGATTTTTACCTTGTTCTAGTTACTTTGGGTATTGCATTACCTTTGGACTAATCGTAAATTTTTGATCATTGTTGTCCCCACAACCATTGTGGTCGCTTCCTGCTCACCGGAAATGAGCTCTCACGGAAGCGATGGCTCGTTGCAGAACATACACTACTACAGAAAAACGCTTGCATAGCGCTTTTAAACGCTATCTAAGCTACCGCTATGGTAGCATGGATAGAGCTTAAAAAAGCGTTATTCAAGTAATTACTTAAATAACGCTTAAAATACCCCTGCATAATATTCCGATAGACCTTTTGAATATCACTTTTTTAAGTCAAACGGACGTCCGAGCGCAAAGTTATGACCATTTAAAGTTTCACTAATTTACAATCTATATTTTATATGTCAATACGTTCGGCCGGGAGGGACTGGTGAGGAGGACTCGCTAGAAAGTACACACACAAAAGACCACTGCTTGACTGATTACATCTAAGTATAAGTTTAAAGAAAATGTAATATCATATGATTGGCTCAACCGGTAACCATACTGGTGAAACAAGGACATGGTTATCCTTCATAGATTATACAACCTAAATTTAGCTAAAACACATTATAACTTTCCTACTAAACTAATATAAGATCATATAAGCATATTGCACATGGCTAAATAGACCTCGACTAGATTTCAAGTCAAACAGATAGTTCATACATGAACTGGATCTGTTCTTAAACCAACACAGGTATTTATCTAAACAAACAGTCAATGACTAATGATCATTAAACTAATTCATAGGCAAATTAGTCATCAGTACCAGAACTCGATGGAGTCATAATTGATTAAATTAAGCCCAAACTAACAAGATAAAGCATTACAGACTTCAACAGGAACACGTGTGAATGAACATGCTTAATAACTTACTAAATAATCTTAATAGCCATCATTAAACCAAAATATGATTAGTAAACAGTTGGAACAAACCCAGACAAGCACTACCGTCAATTAGACATGTTAAGAAATACCTCACTTTGTTTATTTTGTTTTTTCCCTAAAATTGAAAGTTTTTTATAGACATAAGAGTATCATAATCCTCCTTAATGGAGCATCGAATCAACACATGCCTACTATGGAGATAACCAACATTTACATATGTCTTAAGCTTTAGTTGTTTTGGGATTTCAGTCCTTAAGATCTGGTTAGAGTTGTTGAAGCAGGGGCCCGTCTCCACTAGCGTCATTCGAAGAACGAACAAGAAAAGGAATTCGATATGAGGCATTTCATGACTGAATTTTCCTATCACTGCCCATTTCAAATCTTGCCTAGCAATCAGTACATCAATTTTAGAGTCCACAAAAACGAATGTAGGTTCACCGTGTAAGTATTGTACCTGTTTTGATACAACCGGAGGAGGCAAATCAGAATTCTGTTTAGAGCATGCTGTGGCAAATTCTGTAGCATTCCATGTTGATTGTGAGAATAATAGAGGTATTATGGGTGTTGCTAAGTTGAGGATTGGCTGTTGAGAAGCCATTAACACCGCTGCAGTTGGCCGAGAATGGCTACTGTTAGTAGTCGGGATGATTTCCGAATTCGAAATTGGTTGTTGTTGATGTTGTAATGAAATCAAGGGTGGAAAAGATGAGTCATGGCACTGGACACCCTCAGTAGGAGGGCGTCCAGTGCTCGTTGCCACCATAATGTCCCGAAGTCAATTTTTCGATCAACAATGGTGTTTTCCGATTGGTGATGAATTGAGAGACGGTGATTGGTATAGAATGATGGGTATAGAATATAGAGAACAACTATACAAACACAATGAGACCTCTCTTGATGCTCGACGTTACCGGAGCTGGCCGGAAAATCGAAAGTTGCGCTTAGGGTTTTTGGGAATTTCGATTTGGGAGATGTAGATGTAGGTCTGATGAAGACAAACCTTTTGGCACCACACTTGACCCTCGAATCAATCGGAGATGACCGGAAATCAAGAACGACAATCGGAAAATAGGGGAATTTTTCGATCTGAGATTGCCGACGATGTAGGTAGAATCGACGATTGTGGTTGGTATGGAAATGACGGGCTTGAAGAGACGAAACTAATGGTATAAGTCTCGTCTCCAATGGAGTCCTGTGGTGGCCGGAATCGACGATTCGTCGCCGGCATCACTGTTCACCGACGCATTCTAAAGAGAATTTCGGACTTCATACACGTACAAGTTCGGCTAAGTTCTTCATTATTTGGTAACATTTACTTGCATAGCGCTTCCACAAGCGCTATCTAAGTGGAATATTTATATTATTATATTAATAAATTACTTAGGTAACACAAATTATAATAGCGCTTATTACAAGCGCTATGCAAGGAGTAACTTGCATAGCGCTTCGGTTAAAATTTCCGAAAAGCGCTATGCAAGTATTTTTTGTTAGATTTTTTTTTAATTTGAAAATTTGAAAGAGCGTTATGCAAGTTGTTACTTAGATAGCGCTTTTAAAAAACGATATCTAAGCAGCGTTACCCAAGCTGAAATCTGTAGTAGTGATAGGGAGTAGAAATGGGTGTGGTTTGGTGTGGGTCCCACATGTGTTTAATATCGCCCCTGCGGATCCCACATGGCGTCCATGTGGATCTCACGTGGCATCCACATGTGATTTCCGTCCAACAGAGGGCATATTTGATAACTTTGCTAATATGGAGGATATAATTGACCCAAAAATTTAACAGAGGATAAATGTGATCATTAATCGAAAGTTGAAGGACAAATCTGACCCTTTTTCCTTTTGAATTTGTCAATGGGATACTTTTAGACATGCATGTGTTACAAAGGTTTTTCCACATGAAGTTACCCGATCAGATGGCATTCCTTACTGTATTGACACTTTCCTAAGTAAATTCTAGTCATGTACAGAGAGAGGAAGCTTCGTCTTTCTTTTAAAAGACATAAAAAAGAGATCAAAAACTTTATTAATTGACAAATCATGAAATATATCCTATTATTAGGTCAAATGGAGATTAGCGTATCACTTTCACCTAATCTTGAAACCCTAAAGGTCTTGCCTAAACCCCACAATCCACCACTGGTGGACTTTTGCAAAAAAAAAAAAAAAAACTTTAAAAAGAGGCATGAAATGATAAAAGAGGCAAATGAGTTCTTTCAATATATTGTCAAATTCAATATGCTTAAACGAGGAAGAGAATAATATTAATAGAATATTTCTCAATATTCTTTTTCATTAATTGTATATCTCTTATTTTATATAGAATTATAATCTTTTTGTAATTAGATTAATTAATTACCTAGTTTGTATCAAAGTAAATATTTTTGTAACATTATATATATTGTAAATCATTCACCAATAAAATCAAGAAACATATTTCTTTATGGTATCAGTAGCCTAAAACTACAAACCCTACCCTAGCCGCCGATACACCTTCTCGACCGCTCACCTTTTTTCACGTCGACACCTTGCCCGGAACCCTAGCCCACGTTGGAACCTTAGCCGCCGACCTCTTTCGGCCCCCTTATTTTCCCACGACGAAACCCTAATTTTTCTGGTCATTCTCCCTCCTCTTCCATGGCTGATTAAACCAACATCTTATAGTCTTTGGGTGTTTATGATATCCACTCTTTCCATCCACTACAATAAACAAGCTTCAAACTCGTTCTACCGCTTGTGTGTTTTTGGGTTATTCGTCAAATCATCTTGGTTACAAGTATTTTGATTTATCATCTAATAAATCATAATCAGTTCAACGTACGAAGACCGTCACCGCTATGACTGCAGAGGTGTGATAAATATACATGTGATATACACGGTTACACAACATATACACTGCCTATGTATACCGTGTATATCACGGAAACACAAGCCAAATAGGAGACTTATGTTGTACACGGTTTTAGGAGTTTAGGAGTGTTATTTACTTAGTATTGTACACTTATCATAATTTAATAATTACTGTACAAGTAGAATAAAATTTTGAAAGTAGAGTAGGAATATGATTTTCATTGTAAATTGAATATATACTCATTCATTAATGAAAATAATAAAAGAATTATTTCTTTCACTTGCTTTCTCCTTTCAAGTTTCAACTTTCAACCAATGATGCTCAACAGGTGTTTACACAGGCCTGTGATATTCTTTTATATTATGTCGGCTATGTAAAGCTTCGGACGCTTCCAGAACTTTTTGGGCACTCTTATTAAGCATAAGGCAAATATTTAGAATGTAAAATTCTACGGATGACAATTATGCCCTGGTGACATATAGGGGTGCACAAAGGGTCAAAACCGGACCGGACCGGACCGAACCGGACCGGACCGAGGACCGAACATTCGGATTCTCCGGACCGAATTTCTCGGTCCGGTCCGATGCGGTCCGGGTCATTTTCGGTCCGGTTCGGTCTACTGGACCGAATGGACCGAATCCCCTCCCTAGGCGGTCCCCCACCCCACCACCACCGCACTTGCATGCGTATTGACATATCAAATATAAGTTGTAAATTAGTGAAATTTTAAATGGTCATAACTTTGCGCTCGGACGTCCGTTTGATCTAATTTTTTTTTTTTGATTTCGCGTATTTTTTCGAGACGAATAATCCCAAACGATCCTTCAACGGATTTCTCCAAAATCGTCCATCTTGCCCCTCAATTTCTCTTTTCCCCCAAATCGTTATGTTTTTCCCATTTTCAAATCTAAATATCTCGCGATGTACAATAGATTTCAACGTAAAAATTTCGTGGCACCGCGTCCGAGAATGTCAATTTCAGTATTGGTAATTCAATTTTTTTTTAAAAACGGGCCCCGGAACCCGACCCGGAATTATATAATATTATATATTCGAAATTTAGAAAATTAGGAATTATATATATATTAGGAATTTAGAAAATTATAAATTATATATATTATATATATTAGGAATTATATATATTATAAAAAATAAAAATAAAAAAATTGATCCGGACCGGACCAAACCGAATTTTGAAAAACAGGATCAAGACCGACCAATTTCTGGCCCGTCCGATTTTTGGTCCGTCCGAACAGTTGATCCGTCCGATTTTTCGGTCCGGACCGAATTTTGTACAGCCCTAGTGACATATATGCCAAGTTCAAAGTCTACTACATTGCGAGCTCCAACTGCTCCCTTCATTTTCAGTTAATTGAATATAGGCCCCAAAGCAAAAACACATGTGGACTTTAAAGACATATGTAAGGCCCCTACAACGTCGGTTAAACGTCTTCTTTTGCTTCGAGACACGTATATTGATTTTGAGGACACAAAGGAAGAGCGAATGATTGAAAAATAAATAGAATGTGTTGCGAAATACGTTTGGTTAACTAGCTAGCATACAATATACACAAAGTAAATATAGAAGTATTTAAGTAATAACATAAGGATTTAACGAGGTTCGCCCAAGTTTACAGTAGCTGAGAGAATTTCCCACAATGAAACAGAAGCAAAAGTACTGAAATTCTCAATTACAGTCCCTATAATTATACTAGGTGTTTTGAGGCCAATGAGCCTCAAAATAGAAGAAAATATAATAGGACTCGAAATTGGTTACACGCAATCGCACTCTGATTGTGTTAGGATCGTGCACGTGCGAGACTTTTGCCGCGCTCGCCTTAGTACTTCTCATATGGTCGCGCTCTAACCACAGATCGTCAATAAGTTCGGTCTCGGGCCTATTGGCATTTGGCCCTAAACCTCCGCTACTTTTTCTTCAATTTGGGATAGCACTACAAGCTTTTTGGGGTCGAATCGCAATATGAATCTACCAGAATTATAAGTGGAGATCTCATTCCTTCGAGTTAAGAGTATTTTTTGATAGAATATGATCATATAGTATATTACATGTTGGGTTTCGGAGTTATACTATGGAATAAATAAAAGCAAACAGTAAGTAAAATACTTATACGTTAAAACAGTTTGCAAATGTCGTTAACAATGTCGTCTGATAGAACTGCCGACACTTAAGATAAAAACAGAAAAACCTTTGACGAATTAAATTGCACCGGATAATAAAGACACAAAAGTTTAATTTTACATATGTTATATATTAATATAACCTATGATGGTCAATGACCAAAGTATTGTGTGTGTATATATATATATAATTGATATATTCCTTCTTTTAAATAGAAGTGCACAACATCTCATTACAATTGCTTCAATGAAAAAACAAATCTAGAATCTAAGCAACAATTATAATGTTGGACAGAATGTCGTCACAAACTCAGGCAACACTTGTTGATCCAGTTTCTGATCTAAAATTTGGAGAGCTCTCTTGATCTTTTCATTTGTAATTTTCTGAATATCGATTCACTCTTCTGCCTTCTCTATTTATAGTAGAAGTCGTCCTAGAAAAGCTCATCGATTGGTTGTGGAGGTTGAGCTAAAAGTGGGCACGTGAAGCAGTATCTTGATGCGTGAGTTTCTCAACTGATTTGACTTGTTCTCCCCTCATCTTGATCTCCAAGGTTTGACTCATTCTCCTACGTTTTTATTCTGCTCCAAAGTTATTTGCCAAGTCACTTTACCATCGTGGTAAAAATCCCACGAGATAATCTTCAGTCCGTGAAGAAGGGCAAAACTGTTACCAGAATGTTGGTCCGAATGTCAAAGACATTTGTTCCAACATTTTAATTTTTTAACTTAGTACTGAAAATGTTATGTTATGAAAAATGTCATAACATAAGACTCAACATTATTATTACCATTGATAGAATATTATCATATTTTGTATATCTTTTATATTAGTTAAATTTATATTTCAATTGTAATTAGAAAGATTTAGTTACCTAGTTTGTATTCATGTAAATATTTATGTAACACTATATATATTGTACACAATAATTAATGAAAGACATGAAACATATTCCTTTATGGTATCAGAAGTCAAACCATGATTTCTTCCCAGCCGTCCGCCCCCCTCCCGACTGCCACCCTCTTTTGTCGACGTACTCCCTCTCCCGTGTTTTCTTCCAATTCTAAAAAAATATCCTCCCCTCTTTTTTCCCAATTTTCAATGGCTGAACAGCCTAAATTTCATCATGCTCTTGCAGTCAACAACATCAAGAACTTCATTCTTATAACTCTTGAGATGGAAAACATTTAGTATTCCTTTTGGGCGAAACTATTTAAGATCCATTATCGTGTATACAAAGTCATCGATCACATCATCCCTCCAAAATAAAAGCCCACTGTTGAACCCCTAGAGAAACATGATGACGAACTTTGGTCACATCTAGATGTTGTTCTACAATGGATCTACAACACAATATCGAACGACCTATTATATACAATCATTGAAATGGATGTTACTGCACAACAAACTTGGGAGTGAAAATCATATTTCACGATAACAAGACACAACGTGCCTTGTAATTGAAAAAACAATTCAAGGACACTCAGCAAGATGATTTTCCTAATGCATCGGCCTATTGTCAAGAGCTTAAGATGATTGTCGATTAACTCTCAAATATTGGCGCACCGGTCACTAATCAACGATTGGTAATGCAACTAATTGTGGGTTTGAATAAATTTTATGACGGCATCGCAACTATCCTTCAACAAAGCACCCTATTGCCTCCATTCTATGAGGCACGTGCGATACTCATCCTTGAAGAAACACAAAAAACCAAGCGGGTCGCGACCAATGCAATCACCGTCGATGCCGGCTCGTGACTACTGACGACATAATTACCGACCCGAGGGGCTCGGCCTATGTCCCGCAACACTGATAAGCCAATGATCTGAAATGTGGCTCATAATCTCAGATTAACAACAAAGGGCGAAATTTCGATCGAAGTCGTGATGGCCGAATCGAAAACAGTAGCAGTGGCGGCAGAGGGTAGCCCCCACTGGCCGTTAGCTAGCCGCAGCGATAGTAGCAGTGGCAACAACCCCCGTCACGGGCTGCCTACTCACCATGTTGCATGGCCCCCACCGGAATAGGTTGCCCCACCAGCTTAGGTTGCTTCATCATGTCCCTTCCTGACGTCATCACGGGTCTCACCTTCGGCCTGACATCCCCAGTCAGGCATCCTCGGCACACGTCTGTAGCAGGCATACATAACATAGGTCACCCACTCAAGTTCTCTATCTTCGGAATCCTTTCTATAAGAATTTATGAACTTTTGGATGTCCATGCTACCCCATCCATCCCTCCACTCAAATCAACAAGCTGCAACCTTGGTTATCCCCATGTGTCTTTCTTGGTTACCCCCCCTCCAAATCATAGAGGTTACAATTGTTACGACTTGTCAAGCCGAAAAATAATTATTTCTAGGCATGTCATAATCAATGAGTCATAATTCTCCTTTTCCAAACTCAATTCTCCACCTCCAAATTCCTATGACTTCCTAAATAATGGTCTAAATCCCCTTCTAATCCATCACTTGCAAAATCAATCGTCATTATCACCGGTAACCGACCCTACCGATGTCGTCCCGAGGCGAGCAATACATCCAGCCCCATAACGGGAGCCTCGAACAAGCCCGTCATAGTTTTTATCTCGGCTACCTCTCGGCCAGCCGAGCCTCGGAACAACCAATATCGGCTGCCTCTCGGCCATCCACCTCTCTTTCCGACACCACTGCCCCATCTCGGCAACACCCTACACTCCAAGTCGCGCTGCAATGTCTCAGCTACTACCTCCTAATCCCGTCCAACCTCCAGTGGCACCCCGACGGACAATGGAAACCCATGATATGCGCGATATTTTTAAACCCAAACGGCTATTTAACTTGTCCACTTTGGTTGCATATTCTCTTATTCCTCATAATATGAAAGACTTCTTGTCCGATCCTAATTGAAAAAATGTAATGATTGACGAATATAATGCTCTTATTGAAAATGAGACGTGGGATCTAGTACCTCGTCCTCCTAATGCTAATATTATTCGTTCTATGTGAATTTTTCGACATAAAAGAAATCTAATGGTTCTTTTGAGAGGCTAGGTGATGACAGGTCTCAACAAGTGGGAGTGAATTGTGATGAAACTTTCAGCCCGGTAGTGAAACCGGCGACTATTCAGACTGTTCTCAATATTGCTTTGTCCAAATCTTGGCACATTTATTAGAATTGACGTCAAAAATGTTTTCTTGCCTATGGACCTTCATGAAACCATATATATGCATAAACCTATAGGATTCAGGGATATAGTTTATCCAGATTATGTGTTTTTTGAAGAAATTACTCTATAGACTAAAATAGGCTTCTCGTGCATGATACCAATGGTTTGTTGATTTTGTATCCTCTATCAGTTTTTCACATAGCAAATCTGATCATGCAATTTTCATCTATATCAAGGGTAATGACATAGAATACATCCTACTATATGTTGATGATATCATCCTCACTACATCTTCTGATGCACTTCGTCGATCCATCATGTCACTTTTTGCCTCTGAGTTTGCTATGAAGGATTGGGGCCTCTAAGCTATTTTTTTGGCATTGCTAGTTTGCTATTTTAAGACATGCAGGTGGTTTATTTCTTTATCAAATGAAGTACGCCAAAGAGATTTTTGACCGAGCAGGCATGAAGTCTTGAAAATCGACCCACACACCCGTGGATACTAATTTCAAACTTAGTGCCTCTTCATGTCCTCTGTATGTCTACCTGACTCACTATCACAGTTTAGCAGGAGCATTGCAGTATCTCACTTTCACGAGAACAAATATATCATATGACGTACAACAAATATGCTTACATATGCACAACCCGACGGATGAACATATGAATGACCTCAAATGTATTTTGCGATATATGCAAGTGTTCTTCATTTGACTTACACGTATGCAGTCCTCACTCGGTCTCACGTTATTCACGATCTTTGGTTGTGGTGGATGTCCTGACACTCGTCTATCCACGTCAGGTTATTGCGAATTTCTCGGAGATAACTTTTTTTCTTGTCTTCTAAAAGACAACCTACTCTGTCTCGATCCCGTGCCGAAACTGAGTACAAAGGTGTAGTGAATGTCGTTTCTAAGTCTTGTTGGATACGCAACCTTCTACTTGAGTTTCACTACTCAATCGATAAGGCTACAATGATTTACTGTGATAATGTAAGTGTGATATATCTTTTCAGAAATCTCATTCAACATCAGCGCACTAAACACATTGAAATGGATATTCACTTTGTACGTGAGAAAGTTGCAGATGGACAAGTTCGTGTTCTTCATGTTCCTTCCCGATATCAGATTGCTGACATATTTACTAAAGGACTTCCGCGCATACTCTTTGATGATTTTCGAACCAGTCCCAGCGTACGAAAACCTCCGCTTCAACTGCGGGGGTGTAAAAGGAATATTAACATATCTTGTATATACCATTGATAGAATATTACTATATTTTGTATATCTTGTATATTAAGTAAATTTATTTATCCAATTGTAATTAAAAATATTTAGTTATCTAATTTGTAGTCATGTAAATAATTATGTAAAATTATATATATTTTATACAATAATCAATGAAAGGTAGAAACCATATTTCTTTATTTTTATTATATGTACCTCAAATGTAGTGGAAGACTAGTATTAAGTTGATGATTGTGACAAAGACATTTGATGAATAAATTCAACGGAGAAAGATACACTAGATTCCTAAAGATTACACTAGACCTTGGTTATGAATTATGATTGGAAAATGTTGATTTGTAGGCAAGTGGTCGCTTTTAAGACGTTTTTGTTTTGGCAATTTAGGATAGTATCATTTTTTTGGCAGAAACATATAGATATAGATAGATAGTGATGGTGCATGATCAACTCAAATTCCAATCAAGATTTCTAGCTAGCTAGGTAGATCCAATTCAAAATCTTTGGACATGCAGATCCATTTTTATTTATACAAAGCTGCAACAATATCCCCCAACAGCCTCAGCTTTTTCCCCGACTCTGGGCAACTATATACTATGCCTATATATGGTGTTTGGACTTTTATGCTGTGATTATGATTTCTTAGCTTGTTTAATGCGCTTTCTTATCGAAAATACGCCAAATCTTGTCTGCTTGCCGGGAAAAGCAAATCATTTTTGTCAAAATCTATATCTCGCTACTAAATAATTACTCCTTCAGTTTCAATTTATTTGATATAGTTTGACTAGACATATTTAAAAAAAATGAAAAACTTTTGAAACTTGTGATCTAAAATAAGTCATAGATATTTATGTGGCTGTAAATCATTTCATTAAAGATTAAAGAGGAAATTTTAAGTTAAATTATTTATAAATACATAAATGTATCATTCTTCCTGTGACAGATTAAAAATGAAAATATATCACATAAATTGAGACAGAGGGAGTACTATTTTCGCACTAAAAATGCTCATAAAAATTAGGAAGTTTCCCAGTATTACAGTGAGAATTTATTTCCTAGCATATATTTTTTTAGTAAGTTAATTCAGTGTGAATAAAGTGGAAAATTATATTTTATAACATAAATTTTTAATTAAATATAGGTAGAAAAATATTTATTTGTATTAGTTTCTGTGCTATGAGATTTTGTGAAATTTTGAATCTGCATTCATTGTCTCAAAGATATCAAACAAAGTTGGTTAGCACCACACTTTCCCTTTTTAGTGATCTCTGTGTGTGTCGTGGGGGGGGGGGGGGGTCCCAGAAGACTTGTACAGCGCATCTATTTTTATATTGTGACATGCGAATGGAATTGAGTGTAACACGTTGACGGGCGGAGTCAGTCGACAGATGTATATCTATATAAATTGTCACTAATATATGACGTGTGATTCCTAATCCAACTGGTCAAATTATGTTTTTGTACTAATATTGTTAGAATATTAGTCTTAATGATAATATTTTTGTGAAGATATCTGCGATTTGATAACGCGTTGGGACATGTAATATTCGCACCTGATCGCGAGCCACTTTTTCACGGACAAAGTGGATATCCAACTCAATATATTTAGTGTGCTGGTGATGTATTGGATTTTCAGACAGATATATCGCATTAATGTTGTCACAGTAAACCATTGTAGCCTTCGAAATTTGGCAATGAAGCTCTTGTAACAGATTTCGAATCCAGCACGAGTCCGACACAACATTGGCAACAACATCAGATTGCCTTCAAGATCGAGCGCGCATCGTGGTTGCCGTTGAAGACCATGAAACTAAATTATCACCGAGGAAGACACAATACCCAGATGTGGAGCGTCTGGTGTCCGGACACAGCCTAGTCTGCATCTGTATAAGTGACAAGTTTGGAGATGCAAGATGGGTAAAGATGTAATCCATATTCCTGAGTGCCGCAATGTAGCGTCTGATAACGCGTTTGAGTGTGCGTATATGTTCTTCCATCGGATTATGCATGAATAGGCACACTTTATGCGGCGTATGTTATGTTTGGTGCAGTAAAGTGAGATATTGCAACGCGTCTTCAGGCTGCAGATATGTTGGATCAAGAAACGGTTTGCTAGAGATGACACTTAATTTGGACTTGGTGTCCACCGGTGTTCTTGAGGGTTTGCAAGAGGCCATTCCACCGCTTCCACGATCTCGGATCATACTTCTTCCGGGAGAGAAAGAGCCCACTGCACGTCTTGTCACAAAGAATTCCAGAAAGAAGTGCGATGGACCAAGATCCTTCATAGCAAATTCGAACTAAGCCGAGACATGATATTCTGCGAAGAGTCCGAAGAAGTCGTCGAATAATATCATCCACATACAATAGAAGATAAGCCGTATGATTACCCTGATGATAGATAAAAAGAGAATTATCGGACCGGCTGTGTGAAAACCCCATCTGTGATACAAAATCTGCAAACCGCTGATACCAGGTCCTGGGTGCTTGTTTGAAGCCATACAAAGACTTGTTTAGCAGGCATACATGATTGGGATATTTTGGATCTCTGTATCCCAATGGTTGATGCATGTAAACAGTCTCATTTAGGTGACCATGGAGAAATGCATTTTTGACATCCAATTGGTGAAGTGACCATCCTCTGGAGAGAGATAAGATGAGCACTGTTCTGATAGTAGCTGGTTTGACTACTGGACTGAATGTCTCCCTACAATCGATACCAACCTGCTGCGTCTTCCCATCACATACAAGACGGGCCTTATGGCGCTCAAAAGAACCATCAGATTTTTCTTTATGGCTAAAAATCCACATAGACCGAATTATATTAGCATTAGATGAACGGGGCACTAAATCCCATGTCCTATTTTTAATAAGAGCTTGATATTCATCATCCATGGCCATTTTCCAATTTGGGTCTTTCAGAGCAGACACAGGGTTACATGGTAAAGGTGATTTGGATACTTGGGTGTGAAGGCTGTATTTAGTGTTGGGTTTGACAATACCATGTTGACTACGGGTGACTGGTCTCGTTGTCGGGCCAGGGGACTGGACGCCACTAGCCACATGTGGTATTTGTAAAGCTGGGCCTAGATCAGGGGCTTGGGTTGCATTAGTAGATGTCAAAGCACATGGGCCTGAATGTGGCCCATTTGGAGACTGTGTATCAGTGTCCAAGACAGTGGGTTGGGCGTCATTTGTTAAGGACACGGGTAATGGGTTAAAAGAATTTTGTCCATTAGCAGTAGCAGTGACCGAACTATGGGACAATGGTTGGGTAAAAATTGGGTGTATTCCAGCATCCAAAAACGCATACGTGGGAGATTGTGACTCATTGATTTTTCTAAATGAGAATTGAGTTTCATCAAAGATAACATGACGACTAATAAAAATCTTATTGGAGGATAGATCATAACATTTGTATCCCCGATAATGTGATGGTGGTGGATGGGAATAATGAAAAACACAAGCACCCAAAAACCCGGAGATGAGAGTATGTCGGTTTTCGAAGGTATAGTAATTGAAGGGGTGTTTGGTGTGATGTATGTTTGTTTGGTAGTATATTCAACAAATAAGTAGCCATCTGAAGTGTATGATGCCAAAAGTTAGGGGGAAGTGAGGCATGAGCAATGGATGTCCTGACAATATTATTTATGGTTCGTATTTTGCGTTCCGCCTGTCCATTCTGAGAAGATGTGGGGGGGCATGAGAAGCGAAAATTCAAACCATTTGTTTTGCAAAAATCCCAGAATTGTCTATTATCAAACTCCCGCCCGTTATCACATTGGATGTTTTTGATATCCCGTTCAAACTGTTTTTGGATGAAAGCTCTAAAACTAAGGAATGTAAAAAACACTTGTGATTTTTTCGATATGGGAAATGTCCACAATAATTTAGAGTAATCATCTAAAACAAGCAAATAATATCTATGCCCCGAAGAGCTCAAAACTGGGGATGTCCAAATATCACAATATATAGTATCAAATGGCAAAAAAATGCAATTAGAAGAAGACTCAAAAGGTAGTTGAATATGTTTACCCAAAGGACACGACTGACACTTATTAAGAGTTCGTGTACATGAAATTGAATTATTGCGTTTGAGAGAGTTTAAAACAGACTCTCCCGGATGTCCCAAACGTTTATGCCATAAATTGGAATTAAAAACAACAAAATTAAAGTGTTTCTTGTCTGATTGTAGTAGTGAAGTAACTGGATAAAGTTCTCCCTGGCTATCACATCTCATTAGCCGTGCCCATGTCTGAAAATCACACACAGTAAAATCAAAAGGATCAAAAGCTACGGTAACCCAGTTATCTGAAGTAAACTTTCGAACGGAGATTAGATTTTTGATTAATTGTGGTGCATGAATAACATTTTTCAAGGCTAATGGTGGATTTGGTTTGGACAATTTAGTAGAACCATAACCTTTTATTGGAATGGAATGACCATTTCCGACAGTTATACCATTTGATTTGCTCAAATTAAAATAGGACGTAAGATTACCTTGGGATGACGTCATATGTAACGTTGCACCTGAGTCCATATACCACCGTGGTATGCGGTGGATTAAGTCCGAAGCGTGTGCATGACATGTTCAATGTCCACGGTTGGTCCATCGTTGAGTGGCCTCGTTCACGCTCGAGGCCCAAAGTCGGCCGCTTCCATCGTTGCCGCTTCCCGCCCATTGGCCGCCCAAAGCCGGGCCGCTATCGCTTTGTTCACTCACCTGTTGGGCTTGTGGAAATTCGCCCAACAGTTTGGACAAAAAGGCTTGTGAGGAGTGGATCTTTGGTATGCTCGGTTTGAAAAGTGGAATCGGGCCCGCTTGATTGGTTGTAGGGTAAGGACAAGGGGGTCCAGCCCAATTCCATTGTGGCCGTGCCTGCCGGCCGCCGCCTCCCGCCACTGCCGCTTCCATAGCCGCCACTGCGTAACCTCCGCGAATTTCCTTGCCACGCCGCGATTATTCCGTTTCATTGCGGTTTCCACCTTTTTTATTCCTATGCCTTCCTTTTTTACCCCAGTTATTTCCATCATTAGTGACCATGTACACCGATTCGGTTGTGTTAGCAACCTTTTTAGAGAAGCCTTGTTCTTCTAGGATTAAAATAGATCTTGTTTTGTAGAATAACGAGAGCGGGTTACTTTGACGGATAACGGTGGCAACTCCGCTATATGCCTCTGTCAATCCGGCAACAAGTTGTAGAACCAAACGGTTGTCGGAGACGGGGGAACCAACATTTTTTAATTGATCTGCCAACACTTTGAGACGTTGACAATAAGCGGAGGCATTAGGAAAATCCTCCATATCAACCCTGGAGAACTCTTGTTCTAAAGCAACTGCACGGGAGCTTTGATTATCATAAAAAAATGTCCCGTAATCGATTCCAAGCATCAATTGCTTTAGAATCTGTTTCCATGATCGTGTGCAACAAATCGGTGGAAATTGTTGAATATATCCAACCAAGAACAGTGGCATCCAGGACATCCCACAACTCTTTTTCTTCATCCGAAGTCAAAACTTTTTCCTTGTCTTTTTCCGGGGAAATGATGTGGTGAAGAACCCGGTGAGAACGACAACATATTTTGAAAAGTTCCGCCCAAGAAGCATAATGTACATTCTCCATTTGTAAAGTTATGGGGACATGAGTTTTGATATTAGATACTGTGAGAGCGGGGTGATAAAATGACTTGGATTCAGACATGTTGATGATAGTTGGATAGATGATCAATGGAAAAATGGTGAAGAACAACCAAAGGAATTTCGGCTAGGAGGAAGATGGCCGAAAAAAAAAGAAAAAAATATATTTTGAAAGGAAATTTTGGTATTTAGGAAGATGGATCTTTTTCCTTAAGCTTTGATACCATGAAATATTATTTTCCTCAATTGTATTCTTACATAAAGGGTGAAATATATACATCCATATACAATCATTCTAATTATGACAATAAATATCCTAATAATCCTATTTTAATATGACAATAATCATCCTATCATACTAAGAACATCTACATTAATATTATTATTAATGATAATATTCTACATTAATATTATCATTAAGACTAATATTCTAACAAATATAGTCTAGATTGTGTGTTTATGATACGATATCATTACCAAAAAATATTTATTTATTCTCTTATTTTAGAATAACGCCACTAATTACTCAATTTGACTGGTTAATTTGGTCAAAATATTAGCCGGTCAGTGAATGGTAATTGAATGATCACAACTAACCAGTCAAAATTGCGTAATTAGTGACGTTATTTTAAATAAGAGAGTAAATAATTTTTAATTACGCAATTTGACTGGTTAATTTGGTCAAAATATTACCCAGTGTGTGATGAATCGATGGTAATTGAATGAGCACAATTATGTGCTCAATTCTCATGAAGGTGAGGGGGAAGAGACTAGGAGGTCGATAATTGTGGGTAATTAGTTATGCTTTTAAAAAAGTGACTGTTCAAATATCTTTTTATGAAGATGGTTTGTTAAAATTAATTTTTTCATTTGACTACTCGAAACAAGCAGCTGCTAGCCTCGTACCAACACCAAGGACTTAAAATGGTAAAACAACTCAATTACCTGCCAGTAGAGATTAATGTGCAGTCTTGTGAAGGAGTAATTAAAAGAAACTCATCTATATAATTCCCTTTGAAAGATTCTTATTTTTACAGCTTTCATTGTGTAAGTTGTAATGGTTATTTAACTGCAATTTTAGCTCCAAAAGCTGACTATATAGTCATATATATATATATTTCTTGGATTTAATTGTATCCCTTTTTCTCTATTCTTGCCCACACTTACTGGATCATGTTATTGTGTTTATCCATTTCAATGTGTCATCAGTCCAATCCACTTTCCCTTTTTTTAATCCATCAACAATGACTTTGAATTTGAAGCAAGTGTACATGGATCAGATTCGGGTTTTTCAAATAACAAATCAAATCAATTATATTAGGGTTTTAAATTTATAAGTCAAATCAAATCAATAAAAATCGATTTTTTCAATTGCGGTCGGGTTGTTAGGATTTTTTCCGGTAAATTCTTTATACAAAACACATAACTTGTACTTCGAATATTTCTTTAGACCTAGTAAGATACAAATATCTAATTAAGGTGTTTTCTAATAAAATGACACAAAATATAAGATAAGTGATGACATGTACTAAAATATTTTAAAAAAAATAAAATCGCTAAGCAATAATGATAGTAATTATAATTTAAAAATACTAACAGAAAAAAGCACGGCTAATTATTAAATACATGATTATACGTTAAAGAAAAAAACTAAATTAAGTTATGTTTTTTCGCTGTCTAACCAATGCAAAACTAATAGTACGTAGGAATAGATATCCAACATTATTGTTATTCCTAGTGTTAGAGTTGAATTTCTTTTATTAGCATTAATATTGATTTGGGCTTTATTTGTGTTACTAACATTAATGGACTATAAAACTTATTGTATCATTAAAAAATTTAAGTTCAAACTTGAAATAATATGTTAAAAGATAAAAACTATGAAAAAACTTAAGAAATATCTATAAATTACATTATAAATAAATGTTTTTATGTGTAAAATAATTTTAAAAATGTATACATGTACTTTCGAGTTGGTTTGGCTCGATTTGATTATTTTTTTTTAAAAATAAATTACTTATAATCATTTTTTTTAATATCAAATCAAACCACTAATCGAGTTTTTTTTGCAATTTAACTTAATATAGTTTGTCGGTTTTCCTTTTACATCCCTAAACAAAGCCATGAAAGTGCTGGATATCGTATGAATAGTTATCCAACATTTATTCCTTCCTCAACAAAAAACAAGAAAACAGCACAAGACCGTGCATTTTGGTGTCTCAATATCATAATCACAAAAGAAATGCAAAAATGACATTCATTTGGACTTCCATTCAACAAACAAATACTACTCCCTCAATTCACTTTTATTATATTTGTTAACTTTTGACTTTGCATCTCTCTTAAGAATTGATAAATAAAGTATGTATTTTGTCATACTAGCCATATTAGTTAGTGTATAATTTCAATAGATTTGAAAAATAAAAAATTGAAGATGAGTAATTGTTGAGGGAAGTTAGAATTAGAAACAGTAACAGTAGCTTTTCATTTTGTTGTTAGCAGTTATTAGCATTTCCTTTTAAGTACTTTACCATTTTACCCTTTCCCTAGTAGTTTACTATTTTGCCCCTTCTAGTAAATTAGAAGTCTACACATGTAACGTTACACTCTGTTTTTCTTTATTACAGAAAAAGGAAAAGTTCTGCAAATCCCTCTTCTCTTCCATTTTCCATTCTCCATTATTGTACATAGAAGCTTCAATTGGTCTTCCCTGCTGCGTTTTAACATGGTATCAGAGCCAGCGCAGTGAAGAATTGGAAGATTATGCACATGCAGCAGTCAATTGTGACTCGCTGAATTTTCGAAATTCAGATCTGGTTTTGAGTTTTTCTTTGAGTTTTTGAGGTTACATTCGCATCGCCTCTTACAATTTCAGTTGATTGAGCACTTACAAGGACAACGTCAATACATTTACAGCAGATTCAGCTATGACAGTAGAGAACATAGCAGACCACAATCATCCTCTCTTCCTAGGAGCATCGGACACAGCGGGAGCAATACAAATGGAGATTCAGCTGGCAGGTATGGAAAACTATACTCTCTGGTGTCGATCTATGAAGCTGGTCCTATTGACGAAGAACAAAATTGGATTCATAGATGGTTCAATTAAGCGAGATACATTCGGTCCTAATCAGATGCGACAGTGGGATCGATGCAATGCTGTAGTTATATCTTGGATTATGAAGAATGTTAATAAGAACTTGCTGAGTGGTATACTGTATAGGTCGACTGCCTATGCAGTGTGGAAGGATTTAAAGGAAAGGTTCGATAAAATAAACTTGTCTAGAGTTTATCAACTGAAGAGAGAGCTCACAATGTTGACTCAAGGAGTTTCACCTGTGTCGACTTATTACTCTAGATTGAAGGACCTATGGGACGAGATCGACTCGATAATTCCTCCACCAATATGCGATTGTACAAGTCCAAGAGAATACATAGAGCACTTGTCTAATCAAAGGTTATTGGAATTTCTAATGGGATTGAATGACGGTTATAATCAGGCAAGGAGCCATATACTTTTGATGTCTCCCACTCCTAGTGTAAATCAAGCCTATGCCATGATTGCACAAGACGAGAGCCAAAAACATATAGCAGAAGGACATTTCTATGGAGGAGAAAATACTGAGAATGTTGCACTGGCCAGTCGATTCTCTCAGAACAAACAGCAGCAGCAGAGAAGGTCATATGCTTTCTGTGACTATTGTCAAATGAAGGGACATACTAGACAAGGATGTTTCAAGCTGATGTATTGTGATTACTGTAAAAAACAAGGACATGTTAAGGAAAAATGCTATGAGCTGATAGGATATCCATCGGATTATAAGGGAAGAAAGAAGGCAGCAAATGTAGCCATAACAGGCATGCCACAGTTGGAAGGATATGGAGGATGCAGACATCTGTCTCAGGATCAACAGGAACATCTCAATTACTTGCTAAGGATATGCACTCCAGAGAAGCTTGAGGAGATAAAAGCCATGGTGAATCCAGTCGAAACAGGCCCACAATATGGTCCCCCACCAGTGCATAAAGCACATATGGCAGGTAAACTTGCAATTGACAAAGAAAGTTCATGGATAGTTGATTCAGGAGCAACTAATCATATGGTAAATGATAGAAAAATGATTGAACAACCTGATACATTAGAGAATGCAGGGAGAGTGCAGCTGCCCACTGGTGACACAGCTTCAATTACACAAACTGGGAACTGCAGGTTAAATGGAGGTGACATTATAAAACATGTGTTATGTGTACCAAGCTTCAAGTTCAACTTACTTTCTGTTTCGAAGCTAACAAAAGAACTGAATTGTAGTGCAAGATTTTTTCCTGACTTCTTTGTGTTACAGGATCTCTTCACTGGGAAGGTGAAGGAGATTGGTAGAGAAGTAGATGGTTTATACATGTTGGAGTCAAGAGGAAGGAGTCTAGAATGTATGAAGGCAAAGGCATACACTGCAGGAATGACAGTAGATGAGCTGAATGCAGAGCTTTGGCACAGAAGGCTAGGACATGTGCCCATGAGTGTCATTAGAAAGATAGATAGTTTCAAAAATAAGTCCAACTTCACTATACAACATTGTGGAGTCTGTCCTATGGCAAGACAAACTAGGATGAAATTTCCTGTGAGTAGTAGTAGAACTGATAGTGCATTCAAATTGTTACACCTTGATGTATGGGGACCATATAGGTTCCCCACTTATACTGGTATGAGATATTTCCTAACTGTTGTTGATGACTACACTAGATGGACTTGGATTTTCTTGCTTCATGTCAAGTCTGATGTTGTTACCATTCTTAAGAATTTTAGCATAATGGTAAAAAATCAATTTGGAGCATGTATTAAAGGTGTTAGGTCTGATAATGGTTCAGAATTCTTTAATAGATCTTGTAGTGAATTGTTTACACAGCTGGGAGTTGTGCATCAAAGTTCCTGTCCACATACTCCTCAACAAAATGGAGTGGTGGAAAGAAGACACAGACACATACTTGAAATTGTCAGGGCTATCAAATTTCAAAGTCACATGCCATCTCAATTCTGGGGAGAATGTGTGGAATCTGCTGTATATGTGATCAATAGGATCCCATCTGTAGTATTGGGTAATGTTTCACCATATGAAAGATTGTATGGAAGGGTTCCTAATCTTTCACATCTGAGAGTTTTGGGATGTCTTTGTTATGCCACAAATTTGCAGAAGAGGGACAAATTTGACACTAGGGCCATCAAATCAGTGTTACTGGGATACTCATCTAGGCAGAAAGGCTACAAGTTGTTCAATCTCACTAATAACACTGTTTTTGTGAGCAGAGATGTGGCATTCTATGAAACCATCTTTCCCTTCAGAACTCAGCAGGAAGACACCAATCCAGAAGTTGGCAGCTTCATTCCTACAGTTATTGAAGAGCATGTGGATAAGGAGTTCAATGAAGGCAGTAGAAACCTACCAAATGTTGGGTCAGATGGAACAGACAGGTCAACAACTCAGACTGAAGATACAAATATGGAAGAAAATAATTGTGGAACCTCAGCAGATAACTCAGACTACCTCCCTACTGCAGCAGATAACTCAGACAATTCAGACCTCCTTCCTTCTGAAAGTGATTCCCTTACTTCACCAACTGTTCAGACTCCAGCAATCAGGAGATCTGACAGAGCTAGAAGACCACCATCATGGATGCAGGACTTCATTCAACCTGGAGCAGATTCAAAGGGTATGCAGCGTATCGTATCCAATGCCGCTTATCTACTATGCAGGCTTGTCCTCCACCTATCACAGTTATTTGGTCAAGGAATCAGAAGAGTATGAACCACAGTCCTACAGTGAAGCAGTGAAGGATAGCAGATGGATAGAGGCCATGAAGTCTGAAATTCAGGCTTTGGAGGACAACCATACCTGGGAAGTGATAGATCTCCCTGCTACAAAGAAGGCTATAGGTTGCAAATGGGTGTTCAAGATCAAGTATAAGGCTACTGGTGAGGTTGAGAGATTCAAGGCAAGGCTTGTGGCAAAGGGCTACAATCAAAAGGAAGGCATAGATTATCAAGATACTTTTTCCCCGGTGGCAAAAATGGTAACTGTAAGATCTGTCATTTCAGTTGCTGCTTCAAAGGGGTGGAATATATATCAAATGGATGTTTTCAATGCTTTCTTGCAAGGGGATCTCACAGAGGAAGTTTATATGACACTCCCACAGGGGTTTGCTAGTCAGCAAGGAAAAGTTTGCAGGCTGTTGAAGTCCCTCTATGGACTGAAACAGGCTTCTCGACAATGGAACATAAAACTCACCACATCATTGCTCTCTCTTGATTTTGTCCAGAGCCATCTGGATTACTCTCTATTCACCAAGAGGGATGCTCACAGATTGGTGGTGGTGCTTGTGTATGTGGATGATTTGCTTATCACAGGGAATGATGCACTCCTCATCCAGGAGACTAAATCTTTGCTTCAGCAAACCTTCAAAATTAAGGATTTAGGTGATTTACGATATTTTTTGGGGCTGGAGTTTGCCAGAAATGCAACTGGGATAGTAATGCATCAACGTAAATATGCACTGGAATTGATTGGTGATTTGGGCTTCTCAGGAGGAAAGCCTGCTGGTTCTCCTATGGAGATAAATGCCAAGCTGACTTCTTTTCTTTATGATAAACATGTCGCTGCTGATTCCTCTGCTGATTTACACAGTGATCCACTTTTAGACGATCCAGTCAGCTATCAACGATTGATTGGTCGCCTCTTATATTTAACCCATACTCGACCAGACATTGCTTTTGTTGTCCAGAACCTGAGCCAATTTCTGCAAGCCCCCAAGGCATCTCATCTTCTGGCAGCACAGAGGGTGGTGAGGTACATCAAAAAGGCTCCTGGTTTGGGAATCTTCTTGTCCTCTGAAAGTTCCACCCAGTTAACTGCCTATTGTGACGCTGATTGGGCTTCCTGCCTCAACACTAGAAGATCTGTTACGGGATATCTGGTCTTCTTTGGAGCTTCCCTCATCTCCTGGAAATCGAAAAAGCAGCAGACCATCTCCAGGAGCTCGGCAGAAGCTGAATACAGGAGTATGGCTTCTGCTGTGGCAGAAGTGGTTTGGTTATCTGGGTTGTTTGCTGATCTTGGTATTTCTCTGCATTTGCCTATTCCCCTGCACTGTGACAGCAAGTCCGCTATCCAAATTGCTGCAAATCCTGTTTTCCATGAGCGTACGAAACACATCGACATTGACTGTCATTTCATCCGGGAGAAGATACATCAGGGACTGATTTCCACCATCTATGTCCCAACTGAGGATCAGCCTGCTGATGTGCTAACGAAGGGACTCACCCAGTGTCATCATTCTTATTTGTTATCCAAGCTTGGCCTGAAGAACTTATTTTCAGTACCAAACTTGCAGGGGGTGTTGAGGGAAGTTAGAATTAGAAACAGTAACAGTAGCTTTCCATTTTGCTGTTAGCAGTTATTAGCATTTCCTTTTAAGTACTTTACCATTTTACCCTTTCCCTAGTAGTTTACTATTTTGCCCCTTCTAGTAAATTAAAAGTCTACACATGTAACGTTACACTCTGTTTTTCTTTATTACAGAAAAAGGAAAAGTTCTGCAAATCCCTCTTCTCTTCCATTTTCCATTCTCCATTATTGTACATAGAAGCTTCAATTGGTCTTCCCTGCTGCGTTTTAACATTAATTAATGTTAAGGGTAAAACAAGAAAAATAATTTTGTCTTTCTTGATATGTTAAAGTGGACAAGTAAAAGTGGAAATCTATTTTTAATATAATAGACAAATAAAAGTGAACGGAAAGAGTATTAAAAAGAATTTCTAATTATCAGATATAAGGATGGATATACAAGAGGGAAACAATTACTAGCTTCCCCCGTTTTCCTTTATTTATCATAGTTTAACTTGACACAAAATTTAATAATGATTTTTTTTAAAAAAAAAACTTATCATCTTAAATGTATCATAATATTTATGTTACTATAGAACTCTTAAAACTTATAGTCTTAAATATGTTACAAATTTGTGTAGGTACAAAAGCTTCTTATTTAGAAAATATAAAAATATTTTATTGCTTTTTGAACTGACCAGTAAAGATATATATAATGTCAAACAAAGTGAAAAAGAGAGAGTGACACATTTCGGAATATTCTAACATCATATACTATATGGTTTTACCTGAAGTTTGATAGTTGAGTTTAAGTTCCGTATACGGGTTACGTGTAAGGTTTTTAGTTGAGTTGACATATCATAACAAACACCTCTTTATAACAAGCTCGATATTTTACCTGGAAAAAAAGTAGTAATAAATTGTTATAATCAATTAATTAAAATATCGATGCATATACTTAAATTGCTCTTTCTTCTTTCTGTTGTGTGTTCTACAATCCATCTCCCATTTGGCCGACAATCAATGACAGAAATTAAGATCCGTTTTGGATATGAAAGGGACCCTCACCCTCTCCTTTGAAGCAATTCTGGATTTTGGAAATCTTTGCGTAGGATATTTACAATTACAATCATAAGATTCTATTTTCTTCCTACCAATAATACCCTTAACTTAAGTACCTTTACTAACCATCTCTCTACTAGGGCTGCAAAATATTCTATCCGGACCGAAAAAAGGACCGGACCGACCAGATCGAACCGAACCGGATCGATAAATTCGGTCCGATCTTCAGTCCTAATTTTCTGAAAATTCAATCTTCAGTCCGATCCGATTTTACCTTTTTATGCAGCCCTACTCTCTACCGCATAAATATTCTACTCAAGTTTTTGTTCTCAAGGTAAAAGGCTTTGCATGCACATGTTAATGTATACTGGCTCCCTTCGCTAAACATATAGAACCAACTAACAATGCAATTATGCAACCAATTAAAGCCATCCTTTGATCCATTAATTTTTTGCACGATGTATGTTATTCACGGACGACATAGTTTTTATTGATAAGACTCACATCGGAGTAAACGCTAAGCTGAAGATTTTGAGATAGACTCTGGAGTCTAAAGGGTTTAGGCTGAATAAGATCAAGACAGAATACTTGGAGTGCAAGTTCAGTAACAGACCATGAGACAGACGTGGAGGTGAGGCTTGGTACTCAGGTCATTCCAAAGAAAGAAAGCTTCAAGTACTTCGAATCTATTATCCAAGAGAATGGAGAGATTGATGACGATGTCAAACATCATTTGGGGCAGGATGGATGAAATGGAGGTTCGCATCTGGAGTGTTGTGCGATAAAAATATGCCACCAAAACTTAAAGGCAAGTTCTATATGATGGTGATTAGACCGACTATGTTGTATGGGGCGGAGTGTTGGCCAGTTAAGATTTCGCACATCCAAAAGATGAAAATTCTGGAGATGAGGATGCTGAGATGGATGTGTGGGCATACAAGGAGAGATAGGATTGAAAATGATGATATTCGGGACAAAGTTGTAGTGGCCTCGGTGGAAGATAAGATGTGGGAAACGAGATTGAGATGGTTCGAGCATGTACAGAGGAGAGACACAAATACCACAATGTGGAGGTGTGAGAGGTTGGCTATGGACGGGTTTAGAAGAGATAGAGGTAGGCCGAAGAAGTATTGGGGATAGGTGATTAGACGGGATATAGCGCAGGTGCAACTTACTGAGCACATGACCTTAGATAGGGGGTTGTGGGGGACATGAATTAGGATAGAAGGGTAGTAGGCATTGAGCGTAGTCCTACTTACGTTTACAAACTGGTAGTTATAGTATTATTATTGTAGGTCTGCTTAGTCTATCATACTAGTAGCGCAATATTGCTTTATAGTCCTCTGTCGTTTGATTTCTGTTGTTATGTGTTCTTTAGTGTACTTTGTTTATCTTATTTACCTGCGTTAGTTACTGCTTCTTGCTTCTTTTTTTCAGAATGCGCTATCATGGCTTATTCGCTTTTGTTATCAGCATTTTCATACTGTTTTAATTTTTTTGTCCGGGTCTGACCGTTTCTCTTACTTTGCTTGTGCTTTTGCTTTGCCTTAAGCCGATGGTCTTTCGAAAACAGTCGCTCTACCTACCAAGATAGAGGTAAGGTATGCGTACACTCTACCCTCCCCAAACCCCATGTTGTGGGATTTTTCTGGGTATGTTGTTGTTGTTAAGAAAAGAACAACCATAAGTTTCCTCCTATATATAATAATATTATGCTAGTTCATGTGGAACAAAAACTCATTTCCATAATGTCCTTTTTCTTTTTTCTTTTGTGTTTTATTTATTAATGTTTCTCAGAATCAGCTTACATATGATTCGTTTGGATGGAATATAAGTTTCTTAGCTAGTGATGCTAAAAGAACAAATTATCATAGATAAACTTGTCCTGATTCTTTTTTTAAACTATTCTTGTATTTAGAATTCACTTAATTAATTTGTATTGCATGAGGCTTATTTAAGGAGAAACGGTTCCTACAAATACGATTTTGAAAGTAATTCTTCGTGTTCCTACAAAGAAGATTTGCAAAGAGAACAAGGTCAACCTTAGGACGCTATGGTTAAATCAATATTGGTGCATTTTCAGCTTCCCATAGGAGAGAGCTATTATTCTTCTTCAGCTGCAAATTAAAGGAATATGTTATTTCATGTTTATTGAAGAATGATTTACGGTATATATAAGGTTACAAGAATATTTATTTTGATACAAAATAGGTAATTAATTAACCTAATTATAAAAGGATTATAATTCTACCTAAAATATGAGATATACAATTAATGAAAGAATATTTAAAAATATTCTATTACACCCCGCAGTCGAAGCGGGAGGTTCACGAACACTGAGACTAATGTTGCGGTTTTTTATAGCTACGCAAATATATGTGTCACAATTTATAATAACTCTCGGTAAGATCGAGTATCGTCCCATAGAGACTGAATTATCAATTACCAATTAATTAATCTCTAGTTTCTATTTGGCTAACGAATCTTGATTTATAAAGGTTAAAATAAAGAAAGCATAAATGAAGATAAAATGCAAAAATAAACTAGCATCAAAACACACAAATTTAATCGAGAATGAGAGCAATTAGGAATTCCAATCTCATCAACTATCTACTCTACCATTTACTAATGCAAGATTAACAGTTCTTCTTCTTATTAAGATAGCAGGTTGACAAAACCGTTTTATATTCAGTTACGATATATAAAACTCGATCTAAATGAGAATTTTATATATTTCTATGATAAATTCCATCACTTAGGAAGCATTAAGATCAACAACCTAAAAGCTACACAGGCAATCGTGATACTTGTTGAGTCTATTTTTAGTACTGTTTTAGAGTGTGTTTTAGGGAGTATTTTATGTATTTTTAGTTAGTTTGTACAGTATTATGCGTGTTATGCTGTATTTTCAGGATTTAAGTGATTCATAAGGTTCAAGGTGAATTCAAATGAAATAGACGGTTATTGAGGACAAAAATGTATATATGTTCACAAGAGATAAGTCAAAGAAGCCCTGAAAAGCCGCATCGTTTGGAGTGAAGAGCCGCGACTCTTGGAGTTAAGGTCCGCGACGCTTGGTGTGAAGAGTCGCGATGCTCAAGCGCCGGGGCGCCTGGAAGAAGCGTCGCAGCGCCTGATTGGCAGTAACATCCCAGGGAATTAGCGTCGCGACGCCGACGATGTCAGTTGCGAGAAATCCCGATTTTTAAAGAGGGTAAAAAGGTCCAAGAGGGTATTTTCTCAAAATTTAAGCCCTAGGGATTCTTATTCCATCGGATGATACTTTTGGAGGCGAGGAACGGGCACAGAGAACAAGATTAGAGACATTTAATCAAGTTCTTTTCTTTCCTTTATTTTATTTTCAGTTTATGTTGGATACTTGTAAATTGGTTCTTAGCATGACAATGTCTAGGGGATAATTTCTTTATTAGAATTTTCCATCGAATCAACTTGAAACTCTTTTCATAAGTTAATACATTGTTAGTGATTTCTTCTTCATCTATTTAAGATCTATCAATTTGTTATGATTGTATGATAATTAACTGATCACTAATTGTCATAACTTATATGATTTCGAATCAAGATATGAAAAGGGAGATTTGAATATGCTATAGTTGATTAGACATAGGTTAAAATCACGGACGAAATTACCCTGATACTTGTGTAGTGTTTAAGGTTATTGTTCGTAATCCTCATTTGTGGTAAAATCTACCATAGAAATATAGAAGATTTCTGCATTAGGTTGAGTTTCTATATATCCTAACCGGAATATAGAACATCTACGTTAACCTGCTATCTTAATAAGAAGAAGACTCATTAGTCTTGTATTAACAAGTGAAAAAGTAGATAGTTGAGGAGATTGAAAACCCTAATCTCCTTCATAACTGTCTAAAACCAAAAGTATCATCATTAGTTATTTTCTGCACTTTGTTTAGTTTTAATTCTTAGTTAAAAACTCAAACACATGACCGTTAACCAAATAGAAACCAAAGCTTAGATAAACGATAATTGATAAACCAGTCTCTAAGGACGATAACTCGATCTTACAGACTTTATTACTTAAGCGACACGTACACTTGTGTAAGCACATAAATATCGCGAACAATACTCTTATTCAAGATTAAGCCTGTGTCAATTCAACTATAGCATATTCAAATCTCACTTTTTAGATTTTGATTTAAACTCATTTAGATAAACGAAAACCAATGGTCAATCAATTCTCATTCAATAACAACAAATTGAAAAGACCTTAATAGATGAAGAAGACAAGATAACTTTTCATTAGTTCACGATAGATGTTCAAGTGATTTAATTGAAATCCCTAATAGAAGAATTAGCTCATAGTCATTCTAAGATAACACAATAAACTGAAAATTAACATAAAGATAATTCAAGACAAGGAAAAAGAACTTGAGGAATTGATCTCCGATGGCTTCCCAAGGTTCCGAGACTTCTTTCTCTCTTTTATCCTCTAGATTAGCTGCCTCCAAAATCGCATCCTCTATCCTTTTAAAGCAACCCTAATTTTTCCATTTGAAAAGACCTTTTTGCCCTTGTGAAAAATGAGTTCTCATAATTCGTACACACATGAGTCACGACTTTGTATTAGAGCACCGTGACTCATTTACAAATTTCAATAAGATGTGGCGCAGTCCAGAGAGCACCGCAACGCTTCCGCTCCAGAATCGTTGTCTCTCTAGGCCCTCAATATCGCGGCTCTGTAGTAGGCGTCGCTGCTCATTTGTCATTTTCTTATCCGAGATACGCTTAATTGCCTCACAAAATTCCCATGACTTTTCTAAACTATTTCTTTGACTAAACCAGCATATTTATCCTCAATATCCGCTTATTCTATCTAAATTCACTTCACTTTCGTTATGTATCGCTTTATCCTGAAAACAAAACAAAAATAAGCGTAACACGGTACAATACAACTTAAAATCTAACACAATACTTCCTAAAATGAACTCAAAAATAGTACTTAAACAGACTTACAATTGGTTCGAAAATCATCAAATAGTATGCGCGAAAGTCCTTTGGTGAAGATGTCGGCAATATGATATCTGGAAGGAACATGAAGGACACAAACTTGACAATGAGCCATTTTTTCGCGAACGAAATGCATGTCCATCTCAATGTGTTTAGTGAGCTGATGTTGGACGGAATTGCCGGAAAGATATATCGCACTAATATTATCGCAGTAGACCAGTGTTTTCTTTTGAATCAAGCAGTGAAGCTCAAGTAGAAGGTTACGGATCCAACAAGACTCAGAGACGACGTTGGCGACACCTCTGTACTCTGCTTCTGCACTGGAGGATAATGTAGGTTAAATTTTGGAAGACCAAGACAATAGATTATCTCTGAGGAAAATGCAATAACCAAACATGGAGCGTCGGGTGTCAGGACATCTACCCCAGTCAGTATCAGAATAAGTAGTGAGACCAGTGAGCAAATACATGTATAGATGTAATCCGAGAGAAGTGTACCTTGGACGTATCGTAAAATACGTTTGATGGCATGCATGTGTGCTTCCGTTAGACTGCATGTGCAAGTAGATTTGTTGCACAATATATGATATGTCTGGTCTCGTGAATGTGAGGTACTCCAAGAGCCCAGCCAGACTATGATAGTAAGTCGGGTCTAAATATGAAGGACCAAAATCAGCGCTGAGCTTGGAATTGGTGTCTACAAGCGTGTGAAATGGTTTGTAATATGTCATGCCTGCATGGTCAAGGATATCTTCGGTGTACTTCTTCTGACATAGAAATAGGATGCTAGAATGTCGAGTGACAGAGATGCCCATTAAATAACTCAAGGGCCCTAGATCTTTCATAGCAAACTCAGAGGAAATGAGAGATATAATGGACCGACGGAGAGCATCAGATAATGTGATGAAGATGATGTCATCAATATATAATAATAGGTAAGCCATGTGTGTACCCTTATTGTTGATGAACGGAGAATGATCGGATCTACTGTGTGAAAAACCAATAGCGAAGACATAATCAACGAACTGGTAGTATCATGCTCGAGAAGCATGTTTCAGTCCATAGAGCGATTTCCACAACAGACACACATAATCTGGATGAATAGGATCCCTAAAACTCATATATTGATGCATATATACCATTTCATGAAGATCCTCATGTAAGAAGGCATTCTTGACATCAAGATGATAAATGGGCTAAGACTTAGATATGACAATGTTGAGGACGGTCCAGATGGTTGTGGGCTTTACGACCGATCTAAGCATTTCATCACAGTCCACTCCCATATGTTTGAGACATGTCATCAACTACAAGATTAGTCATGTACCTCTCAAAAGACCAATCAAATTTCTTTTTATATCTAAAATCCACACAGAACGAATAATGTTAACATTAGGTGGATGGGGTACTAGATCCCACATCTTATTATAAATAAGAGCATTATATTTGTCAATCATTATGGCTTTCCAATTAGGGTCGGAAAAGGCATCATTCAGGTTACGAGGGATAGATAAAGGAACAACTGAAACAGAAAGGTTAAACATTCATTTAGGTTTATGAATTTCGTGCTTGACACAAGTTTCTATGGTTTGAGAGTGTGTCTCAGGACGCGGGATGGGATGCGGGTTTGTCGCAGGACTGTCGGGAAGAGGAGGAAGGGCAGAGGTGACAGTACTGGCTGGCCAAACCTCGGTTTGCCGAAAGGTGGCTGTCGTCTGAGGCGGACTATTTCATTCCACTGTTAGTATAATCGGGTGGGCATCTAGTCCCGGACTAGCCGAGGTGGTGGCGAGTGTCGGGGTCAGGGATGGCGAACTATGTAAATGGTGAATTAGAGGAGGATTTAGGCCATTATCTAGGAAGTCGTAGAACTGTCGAGGTGGCGAGTGTAAAGAGGCAAAATGGAATTGAGACTCATCAAATAAGACATGATGTAAAATAATAATTTTATGGATTGAAAAGTCATAGCACGTGTAACCACGATGATTGACAGGGTAATACACAAGTGTTGGTAGGAGGAGTTCTTACGGAAAAAAACTTGGATGGACTACCGTTGATCTATAGACTTATTTGAGATTATGTTTAGGAGATGTGGTCATGAAGAGTTAATGCCGGAATTGGGGGGGGGAATTGAAGTATGTGCAAGTAGGGCAAGAATGAGGTTGTTTATGGTTCAGATTTTCCGTTCGACTTTACCATTTTGGGAGGATGTGTGAGGGCGGGAAAATCGAAAGGCAAGACCATTTTTGGAGCAAAACTGTTTGACTTGGTTATTATCAAATTCCTTTCCATTGTCACATTGAAAACATTTAATGCTCCTTTTAAATTATGTTTTTACGAAAGCACTAAATGAAGAAAAAATGGGGTAGACCTGAGATTTATTTTCAATTGAAAAAGTCCATAGAAAGTTGGAATAATTATCCAAAAACAACACATAATATCGATGGTCAATCGTACTTCAAATAGAGGACATCCACAAATCACTATGTATGATATCGAAAGGTAGTAAAGTACAATTTGTGAATGCAGAAAATGATAATTTGATATGTTTTCCAAAAATGCAAGATTCACATATAACAGTCCCGAAAATACGACTGCAATTAATAAAATTATTTTACCTAAGGGAGCATAAAACAGAGTCTCCTGGATGTCCTAATCTAGAATAACATAGGAAAAACGAAAGAGCAGAAAAAGTTGATGGAACTAAGGCTGGATTGTTGACGGTGTTTGAAATAGGGTAGAGATCTCCAGTGATGTCACATCTCATTATTCGTCTCCCTGTCGTAAAATCATTTACAGTAAAAACCAAAAGGATCAAAGTCAAGGGAAACTCAATTGTCAGTCATGTAGATTAGATTCTTAATGAGTTTAGAGGCATGAAAGACATTTTTTTAAGATTAATGGTGGATGTGGTGGGGATAAGGAGGAATGACCATAACCACGGATGAGAATACCTTGTCCACTACCAACAATAATATTTCGATTTAAATTACTCAATTTAGAATAAGTCGAGAGATTACCTTGTGATGTCGTCATGTGAGATGTGGCGATTGTGTCCATATATCAATTTTCATCTAGAGTCAGCGCATAAGTCGATGGCGGGAGGCCTGTGTTATGTGGGCATATTATGGACGTGGGCCAAGTATGTTAGGTTGGGCCTATCGATTCTGAGGTAGAGTCCACGAAGATGTCGGATACGGGCAAGGAGGGGAGGCCCATGCAACCTACAGTGGGTAGTATGGCTAGCCAACGGGGCGGGGCGGGGTTGGGGCAGGCCTGGGGTAGGGAGGGGTTTGGCGGGGTTGGCGGGGTTTGCCGCTGCCCCGTCCCGATATCGATGTGTTAGTGTTGGGGTCGGGGTGGGGTCAGGTCGGGGAGGGGTGGGTCATATTTTTATTTGCCCTTAAATTAAATAAATAACACACAAACACAACAAGATAGTTTAATAAAAATATCTCAATGCTATTTTTGTGCCTCTTATATTATTCGACAGAAATATGATTATTTTTTTGGTAATACAATTTCAAAATTGCAACTTCGTGATATTGAAAATTGCAAATAAATAACATAGTAAAATTACAATTAAAAGAATTACATTTTAAGAAACATATTTTCTAGTTTCTTTATAATTTCTTGTGGTTCTTCGGTTGGAATTGGTATTTCTTGGTCAAATTGGTCGACGTCGTTTGCACATCCGTCAGATAAGATTTTGTTATAGTTGTAGTCTTCTTCTTCGCTGATCTCCGGTTGGCCGCACCTCCTACGCTACGCATGAATCCAGTCTCTAAATGGAACTGCAATCTCTAATGAGTCTCTTGCCAATGAATGTATGTGCTCCCCTATTTGAAATATTTCCGTAGAAAACGTGCTTTCAGACGCTGTTGATGACGCTTGAATGTTCAACACATCTCGGGCCATCTTAGATAGTGTTGGAAAATTCTTCTTATTCTTCCTCCAGTATTTTAGCAAGTCTTCACAACCCTCTTCATTTTCAATTGATTCATACGGTACAACACCCTGCAAAATAAAAACACCAACCTCGCTAACTTGGTTAGAAATGGTACCACTAAACATTTTATGTTTGAGGCTTTCAATACTAGCCGCAGCATGTCGTTTTTGAGGTTGTGTTGAAGAAGAAGAAGAAGATGGCATGGAAGCCGATTGGTTGCTAGCACTTTCTTGTTAGTAATGCGTATATACTTTTTTACATTTATCATGTATGTTAGACAACACTTCTTTCTAGTTTTTTCAATAGGTGGTGGGTCATTTGGATTTTTGGAAGATGAATGTGGAAGTTTATCTATGCAATCATAAATAGTTTCAATAAGTGTTTTACAACCGTCTATTTTAATAGATGAATTTAATACAACACTAATAATATAAATTGAGAGAATAGGAATAAAATATCTTTTCATTTTTAGAAATATTTTTAATAGGTGCCTTATAAGCTGGTTTTTCCATATATTCACTAAGTAATATAAATATTAGAGCTATATAAAATAACATTGATGAAATAGTAGGATAATAAATACCGAAAAAATCTTTAGTAGCTAGATAAAATTTCTCTAAAATGTATTTAGTTCTAAAATTGTATCCCAATCGGGATCAATAATCGTATCAGTAGGATTTCGATTACTGGCGTTAAAAAATTGGGTTACATGTCTTCTATACTCATAAGCAACACGTAGTTGGTTGTATAAAGAATTTCATCCAGTGCATACTTCTTCGGAAATTTTTCTATAAGGTAGTTCACAATCGTGACAAATTTTTTTATATTCTTTGTATTCTATTACTTTTATAAATAAAGTTTATAACAAATTGTATTTTTACAATAATGACTTCAAAAAGTGATAGATCATTCTTTACAACTAAGTTATAAATATGGCATGCACATTTTATATGAAAATGATCTGAAAAAGATGGATTAATACATTTTTTAATAATCTAACAGCAGAATTATTAGAAGATGCATTATCTAATGTAATACTCATAATTTTATCAGTTATGCCATAATAATCGCAAACTGAAAAAAAAATTGAAATAAAAAGACCAGTGTGTCTACTATCAATATATATATATATATGCTAAAATACGGTTTTGCATAGAAAAATTATAGTCTGTCCAATGACATGTTACAGTTAAATAATCATGGTCGTTACTACTACGGCCTATATCAGACGTAATAGATACTTTGCCTGGAAAATAATATAATGAATAACGTAAATATTGTTGATATTCGTGTGCAAATTTAAAAACGTCTCTCCTAACAGTTGATCTAGGAAAACCGTTATAAGCAGGATTGTACATTTCTCTTATATAATGAATAAAACTAGGAGAATCAGGAAATGAAAAGGGCAAATCCTCCACTGCAACTAATTTTGATAATGTTTTCATATCTTTATTTATCGAATTTAGGGCCTATAATTGCCCCGTCATAGGGTCACCTGGTGCGGGACAGTATGTGAACATTGTCCCTACTGAGAGAGCATTGACTCACCCTTCATTTTAGCCTTATATATTCATCTCACATAGCTTTGTGTTTGTTATTCAAATGTGTAGTTAAACCTCCTGTCGCGCTCTGACCTTTTTCCATTTTAAATTTATAAACAATTTTACAAATTGTGCATCTAGCAGCTTGATTTTCTACGTCTCTATCAAAAAAAGCTCATACAAGTGATGTTAATTTTCGTTCTGGTTGGCCTCGTCTCATATTAGGGGGAATAGGAGGCGTTCCAGTTTGAGGTGCATTAGTGGGTGCGTCATCTAGATTAGTGGGTGTGTCATCTAGATTATCTTCTAAATTAAAGTCTTGTTGAGTTCCAGAAAATAACTCCTCGTCTAAATCTAATGATACTTCAGGAAATAATTCAGTATCAAAAAATCGTCATGTCTAGGAGGAATATGATGACTAGAAGAAGTACCCTTGCCCTTGTTACCCCTACTAGAAGAAGCCCGACCCTTACCCTTAAACATACCTCTTAATCCTTCCATTTTAATTATGCAAATAAATAATTAAAGATAATGAAATTAAGTGTGCTAAATAAATTGAAAAACAATAATAATTTAATGAAGGAACGAATGTACCCAACGCCGACGTAACGCTGACGTGTAATCGAGAGGTTGAAAATGAAAACTTTGCTTGATGGATGATCCTCAAGCTAGTTGTCAACTTCACTCCCAAATGAATAAATAAAATTGAATATTTAGTAGACAATGTAGATATATTGATTGAGAGATTGTAGGAAGACTAGTGAGAAATAATGAATAGAAAATGAGGTATTTACAGTTAAAAATTTGGGTTAAAATATAAATATAATAACTTAGGAGTTAAAAATAAATATTAAGGGGGGTTTGGGGTGTGAGAGGGGGAATTTGGTCATTGCACAACGGCCAAATTGGGTATAGCCATTGTGCAACGGATGGGAAAGGGGTTGGGGTCGGGGTGGGTCAGGGTCGAGGAATTTTCTCGACCCGCATCAAACCGTATCAGTCTTGGTATTCGATCCCTGCAGGTCAGTGGGTCGGGGTGGGATCGGGAGGGTGGGTAGCCCCGTTGGACAGCCATAGTGAGTAGACACCCAGGGTAGAGGTTGTTGCCACTGTCACGGTCGATGCTGCATATTTTTAGCGGGGACTGCCCTTTGCCGCCGCCGTTGTTGCCAGAATTTTTCTGTCGCGGCCATTGCAGGATTGTTTACTCTAGCAGTTGTTATGGGATGAAGTTGACTGTTGTGGTTCTTATGACCGACGGTTCTGGTTGTTGGAATGGGAGGCCCTGCCGTCGACGAAGGGCCCGGCGGTGGTGGTGAGGGTGGCGTCGGCAATGCCGGCCCGAGTGGTGTTGCGCTTGTTTTTCCAAGTTTTCTCAAGGATGAGCTTGAATCAGACCTCATAAAATGAAGGTAACTGCATGCATTTCTGAATGATGGTGGCAATGCCGTCATAGGATTCGTTCAAACCTGTAATAAGTTGCATGACCAATCGTTGATTAGTGACTGGTGCGTCGACATTGGAGAGTTGATCGGCAGGCATCTTGAGTTCTTGACAATAAGCAAACACATTGGGAAATCGTCCTGATGAACGTCCTTGAACTGAGTTTCAAGGTATAGTGCTCGTTGAGTTTTGTTGTCGTGAAAAATATTTTTCAAACGTTCCACATTTGAAGGGCAGTGGCATCGGTCTCAATAATGGTGTTCAACAGATCATTAGATATCGTGACATATATCCACTGGAGGACGGTTGCATCCACACGAGATCAGAGTGCATCATCAGAAGTCGAAGTCCATGGTATGTCTATGGACTTCGGCGTGGGAGGGATGATGTAGTCGATAACTTCATAAATACGACAATGGATCTTAAAAAGCTCCACCCATAAGGAGTATTGACCCTTTTTCCATCTCAAGAGTCACAGGGATGAAGTTTTTAATGTTGTTTATGGCAAGTGCAGGATGTAATTTGGTTTTGTCATCCATGGAAGATGAAATTTAGGAGGAAGAGAGATGGAGAATGGTCAGAAAAACTAGGGTTCCGTCGTGGGGAACCGTCGTGGGGAAAAGAGGGGGTGGGCGGGCCGAGAGAGGTCGACGGCTAGGGTTCCGACGTGGGCTAGGTGTCGACGTGAAAAAAAGTGACGGCCGAGAAGGTGTATCGACGGCTAGGGTAAGGTTTGTAGTTTTAGTCTACTGAAACAATATGTTTTTTGATGTTTATTGATAAATGATTTACAATATATAAATAAGGTTACACGAATCTTTATTTTGATACAAACTAGGTAATTAATTAACCTAATTACAAAAGGATTATAATTCTACCTAAAATAGGAGATATACAATTAATACAATTAATGATAGAATATTGAGTCATGATTAACGGTTTTAAGACTATTCATAACATGTATTCATAAATAATTTAAAAAATGGGACTTGCAGGTTAAGTAGAATTATAAAACATGTAACTCTTTATATCAAGTCTGATGGAAGACTTGAAAAATATAGTGCAATCTTTATATCAAGTCTGATGGATGACTTGAAAAATATAGTGCAACGATTAACCAGCTTATACTATAACCGATTAAATTGCACACAGTCAAAAAAATATTTGCATCATTATGTTAGTGTTTAGAAAACCCTGTTAAACAATCGCAGTACTTATTCGTAAGACATGAATTACTCATATCTGCTAGTGATAACACGACATATATATAATCGTAAGCTATGAGCTTATCTTCAGTTAAACGGACACTATTCGATTTCCTATTTTCTTTATGGAAAGTGGAGAGATACCCCAGAATTTTGAGCAGTTTTACTTTCGGTAGCTTAAGTTTACTGTGATATTAAAGAGTCAATTATTGTGATAAAGACCTTTCAAAGATTTTTCCAAGGAGAAAGCTAACAACATATCTATAGATAGAGGAGAGAATATTTGGATTTTTTACCTTTCTAAGATTTATCAGAGATTCTGGCTACCGTTGGAATGTATGGATTTGTGAGGAAAGGATTGCTCTTAACAGGTTAAGTTTTGTCATCTTACTGTGGCAAAGTAAGGGATTGTTGTCTGCTCAGAGATTTCATATCTCTTCCAAGTGTGATTCAACCTAACAACTATGATATAATGGTCAAAAACACACGTATACTATCACTTTTTCGCGAATTTCACTCCTAAACTATCAATTGTTTTATTTTCCTACCTGAGCTATCACCATTTCGAGGTATGTTTTAATACATATAGATGATCATAGTTCAACATGGAACAACTAATAGTTAAAGTGTGAAACTCGCAAAAAGGTGATAGTTCAGATGTGTTTTTGATCATTAACTCTTTTATTATTAATTCTTGGGCAGAACATCTATAGATCAACTCATAGTCTAATTAAGATCTTTAGGTCTGTCCAATTCAAAATCTTTGAACAATTTACCACCCTTGGCCTGCAAATTTGGAGACAAGTATTTGTGCAAAGCTGCAACAAATCCCCTTCCCCACGATAATGCAAAAGAAGACTATTTTGTTTTAGACTTTTTTGCTGTGGATCCTGATTTGACAGGCATTTTCTTAGGGAAAATCCAGCAAAATCTTGTCTGGATCACGGGAGAGTAAAGTAAATTTGTCTAAAAGTATTCTACACAGTTTGCAAACGTCTTTGATACTCCACTCTGCAGCATCCATTTTTCAAAGATTTTCGAAGGAATCTTGAAGTAGGTAGCGAGTTGATAAAGAACTCTTTGATTTTGATTTTGTGTATGAATATTGTGTTAAACATGAAACTTTATTGGTAGTATAACACCGCACTCGTTGAGACCTAATTCGACGCCTTGATGGTGAAATGATAGACACACAAGACTACTCTCATGTTAAAGTGTATGGAGATTCGATTCCTTTTCAAGGCATAATATTGAGAATGCTCATTAATAGGACTGATGTGGTATCTCGGCAGCTGGGATTTGATGATGTCTATAGAGCGGATCCATGAGTTTTCCGGGTGGAGGTTCGTGGAAGATGATTTGATGCAAGTGAACATCTACAAAAAAAACTGATCTGATTAATGACGAATACAAAATTTGATTTCTTACCGTAGATGCTTCAGACACACAAATGAATTTATACTCCCCTGTTTGCTCAATTCAAAAGATTAGTAAATGCAAATTGGTTTTCGTTGAGAGATCACATATGAGTAGCGTTTTTAGGTTTCCACCATTGAACAATATTGATCTTGTACAATTACTGTTCAACCTAATGACGCAATTACCCATGCGACTAGTTAATTATTTAGGCGTATAAGCAAATAGAAGTTGTGTTACGATGTAAATTTCATTTGTGTGAAAATCATTATTACCTTTAAAATACTTCTAAAGCCAGTTTTTCAATATTTTACTAGTATTTCAAATATTAAACCGACCTTTATAAGTACTAATGGCCAACAGGGACATCTCAAATATTTTGGGGGTCATGTTTTAATTCGTAAAAGTGAGCCCTTAATATAAGTAAATATACGATTTCAATAATCTGAATTTGGGTCTCCACATGTGCGCGTCACTGAAACTGAATCACTTTACTTTGATTGAGCTAAGACCTGCGAATTATGAGTCTTACAGTAAATTCTGACTAATACTATTTAATAAAAAATGGAAAAAAAAGAGCCCCTAAATTTTTTCGTTTTTCAGGGGCCCTATGCGGTAGCACATCTCGCACGGGTCCAAAGACGGCCCCGATGGCCAAACCAGTATATGCAAATTAAATACTCGAGTAAAATTGAAATATCCTTTTTATGGTCAAATGGAGTAAATCCTCTAGATTCTAAGCGAAATTACATCTTGGTGCGACTCAACTCGATCGATCGATCTACTAATGACCAAAACACTGTAAGAAACTAGTGCGGAGTCCAGGGGCGGATCTAGGGTCACCCGAATGGTTGTTCGAAATATTAAAAAAAAAATCACAGCGTTGTATAAGGAAATGATGATGTTGTGCTTGTTCAAAAGTGGAAAATAGTTTTGCAAAAAAAAGTCACACTTGTTCAACTGAACAAGTATGCACACTGTCGGTCCGCACCTGGTAGTGCCTGCCTATACATTCGCATTTCGCAGAGAGCACAAGAGCTATTTATTTCAACTGGGAAGAAACATTTGCTCGCATGCAAATACTATATCTTTTTTTTAATTAAAAATGACATTAAAATAGATCGTGGTAAGACAACATTAAACTCAAGAGTCTATATTATACATGTACAACCAACTGTTCTGCTAAAAACAATGCTTATCTTAATCGCGTGGCTCATAACATTTAGTAGATTTTCTTCCAATATTTAGAACATCTACTTTCTGTCCCTTGTTGTATGTACACAACACACACCTAAACAAATTTTAGTTATAAGAATACATTTTACTTCTTATTTCTTGTGCATGCTTTTGGAAGGAAATGACCTTGATCTGTATTTGTACGTTTACGGTCTTCAACATACTTTAAAAACCTACATATTCATTTTGCAAAACTATACTAAAGCCTTAAACTTGTGGATTTGAAAGAAGAAAAAAGTAGTACTCACATAATCATATGAACTAATAGTAGCATACTCAAGTTACCAAAAAACAAAATAGTAACATACTCAAATCACTGAACTCTTGTTTCAAGACCGGCACTTTCAATGAAGTTATATCAACCAATGATTCTTTCTAAAGGTCGGATGGTATTATCTTTTCTCTTTATATTGAACAAGTCAAATTCTACTTTAATTTCCTATTGTGTCATCCATTCCTATCATAATTCTCAATAGTAAAAAATTCATTAATTAATACTAAATTATTTAATAAACTCTCTCAGTAATATTTTTTATCGGTCCCGATTCGAGGATAACGTGATAAATTAATATTTCGCTAAAATTATAAGATAATACATTTTTGATTACTCATATAGACCCTATGTAAAATATAAATTAATAATTCCTTATATATTACATAATACATGAGTGATTTATGAAAACTTCTTGAAAAATAACTCAATTGTACTTTTGTCACGACCCGACTCAGGTCGCGGCGGTGCCTCTACCGGCACCGCCGTATACATCGAGAATAGCAATGAACATACATAACACATAAACTCAGAGATAGTAAACATCATCAAGCCGGCGCGCCGCCTTCCATAGAATATACTTAATCAAAAGTAAAACAGTACAACTTTGTTCTTACAGCCCAAACCACAAACGTGACTACAGACCTCTAGGAATAACAATTGTGGCGGGACAGGGCCCCGCCATACCCCTGAATGTACATAATACCTATAGCATCAGGGAAAAACCGTACCAACAAAACAAGCCTCCGGAGGAATGGAGCTTCGACACTGCACGGTGATCCAAGAATGAGGATCCACCACCTACTTACCCTTACCGCAGATGAACGCAGCGGCGGAAGCGGGTCGATACAATATGTACTAAGTATGCGAAACTGGAAAATACTGAAAATATCTCATAAGTCTGAAATAACTGGAGGCATGTATAATAATCAATTACAGTACACTGTGCCTTACTAATGATAAGAATATCAAGAATATACTATACTGCGTGAAAATAGGAAGCTCATGATCAAAGCAAGGTCACCCACCCGCAGTATTATTAAGCAATCCTACTCCTGGGACTATTTCACCCGCATGGATCGTGTGGACCCGCATGAGGTATTCCTCGCATAGGATGTACCCGCCCGCATGAGAATATTTCACCCGCATGAGCCCTACGGACTCGCATGAGGTATTCCTCGCATCGTGAGTAGCAAATCCACGGAATATGCAAATGCCACAACCCGGGTCCAAGGATCAACCACCATGGAAGCATACCCGTGGAATCCCACATCACCGTCGGTAAGTCTAGGTAAACTCATACTGCATGCCTCGGAATCCCTCATCGTAAGCATGTCTAAGGTGCATACCCGTGGAATCTCACCTCACTGTCGGTACGTCCAAGTAAACTCATATTGCATGCCTCAGAATCCCTCATCGTAAGCATGTCCAAGGTGCATACCCGTGGAATCCCACCTCACTGTCGGTACGTCCAAGTAAACTTCATAACTTCTTTAGACTTTCATTAATCTATAAAATAGATCTCATTTTTTACCTTAAGGCACCTTCTTATTGCTTAATCAATCCGGAGAATTTAACCCGAAGTACTATGTACTTCTACTCTTTCAAAAGATCCTTTTTTCACATAAAATCCCCACTTTACACTCTAAGCAATTGATGCCTTTAAATCAAATTGCCCTACTTAATTTCGATTCTTTCATCTTTGTTTACCTTACTCAAGAAGACCATTCCTTTAACCTTCCATAAAGTCATTATAACCAACTTCTCATAAAGTCGTTATACTAACTTTATGCTTTATGAACTAAGACGTCCTTATCCTTTCATATAGCCGTTATAACTCCATATATCTTAGACAATTTCGTTCTTTTTATGACCAAGGGACTTATACTTCAAATCAAGTTACACAACTTTCAAAATACTTCACGTCTCATAACTTTAGAAAACAAGTTTCTTAATCTTAAAAATCAGGTCTCTTATCTTTTAAAATGATTCAATATTCAATACTTCCACATCAAGTATTCTATATTTTCTTCATGTCAAGAAATCCTTGTCTACCTTATCTAGAAGAAACCATTCCTCAAGAACAAGTGAGTTAACTCTCTAACTCAATTAACTTAGACATTTTTAAAACAAGTCAAGTATAACAAATGGATTAACTTCATTTAAATCACGTACGTCTACCGTACTATATAGTTATAACTACTCATGCTCAAGAGATAAGAAAGTTTCCACATACCTCTCCGGTTAACCCACTCGCCAAGTCCAATATGTCGTCCGTAGATGTCAACCTATAATGACCATAATACGTCTATTAGCTCCAAGCTCCAACGTAGGCTATTCTAACGTAAAGTCCCTTATTTCCTACGGAAAATCGGACAGCATTTCCTTTGTTTCTACATACTTTGTCACCCTTTTCAAGGCCGAATTCAATAACCAAACACGCCACCTTTAAGGCTCAACAATCCAATCAACACAAAGGGGATTACACGCCTAACTTGGACGTGTAAAATTCTGCCCCACAATATACGACAACTAATACAAACTACAAAGTCCAATTTTTTGAGGTATAACAACATAATTTCTTATCTAATTCCTTTTTAATCCAAATTCTTATCCAATCTCTACATGCAATACATCTAAAGGCAATATTGACAACTATAAGTCATTTCTTCCACACATGCAATCCAATTTACTAGCAAAAGAGAAAGGATTGTTACCTTAGAGCTTACCCCAAATTAGTCCAACAAAATCCACTTGTCTTCTTCCCACAATCCTCCTACAAGCTTGTCAACATGTTTCCTTCTTGCCACCTTTTCAGAATTTCTCTAGGCTTAGGTTTCTTCTTGAATTTCTAGAGAGAAGGGAGAGGAATTTTAGAGAGAATGAAGAACTTTTTTAGAGAGGGAGGAGCTTTGAAGAATGACCAAGTCTTGAAGACTTGGTCAATAAATAAGACATGCAAAAATCAGATGGGGGGGACACTTGTCACCCTCCCATGGCATTTTTAAAAGAAAATATCTGATTTTCCTCAGTTTTCCGTCAAAAACTCCGCCTCGGCCACAATGAAACCTCTGCAGAACCCTTCAGAACTCCGCGCCGCCTCGCTGTCCGTGGCGCGTTTTCTCAATTTATCCAGCGCCGCGGCGCTGTGGCCCCTGACCGATATTGTTTTACTGCTCGACTGCGCACTGAACTAGTAGCTCCCATAACTTTCTACTATGATGTCCTAACGACGAACGGTTGGTTGCGTTGGAAACTAGACTCAACGAACTACATATCATGCCTTTGAAACACCTAGGAACTCTTAATGCCACTGGACAAAAGTTGTCCCAAAGTCGACTAAAACCCGTCCGAAACAATCCGTCAACCTATCTTTCTAAAATTTTAAATCTTAACTCCTGTCGTACGTTCTCATAGCATGACCTGAATTACGGGGTGTAACATTGTTTTTTTTATTGAAATCAATGTCACATTGAATTTTTCTTATCATTATAAGAATTTCTGGTGTTGCTTTCATATATCTCAACAAAAAATTATTCCTTATGCTTGCATAATGCTTTTCGAATTTCATCAGTCATTGTTGATTTTTTTCACACCTTTAAGATGAGAAGTCATGTTGTGTGTATGATTTATTTGTATTAGCATGATTTGATCTTGTGTTTATATAAAAAATATTTTTTAATATCCATAAAATAGTACATTGAACACAAGAAGCATAATAAAGTGGGAGATTGAAGAGTGTTTTTAAATTGGTACATACTTCATTTGATATAGTACATGAACAATAATGAAGTGGAAGATTGAATGGAGTTTGTAAATTGATATTTCATTATAAATTTATCCATAAATTGATAATGTATTAATTAATATATAAATTAATAATTTAATTTATCGATTAATTAATGTTTCTTTTAATTAATAAATTTTGGTGAACCCAAGAACATTAATTTATAGAGTTTCTACTATACCATGAAATTTGAAAGAAGTAATATATACTAATAGTATACATATATAAATACATACACAAGCACTGTTTATGGGTATATATAGAGATAGAAAGCGCAGCATTTAAGATTTTAACTCATTGGAAAATTTTGTACAAGTTCATCGTGTAAATTTATTTTTTGCCTTTTTTACTATTCATAATGAAACGTTAATTTTTAAAAAAAGAAATGAGAAATTTAATTGCGCAATTTCCAGAATAAACTAATCCAAATAAGCAACTTTTCCCTAAAATGTTTTCCCAGAGCTTTTCTAATAATCATCTGCAAGACTGCAAAAGTCCAAATGCCACCTAAAATTACATTTCTAATAAACAGTAGCTCAAAAAAGGATCGTGCTTAGCAGAGTATGAAGGAAAAATAGCACCTAGCTGGTACTTTCGATGGGAAATGGATAAGACCAGATAGACAAAACTGAAATAACCTTCGGGAGAAGTCTGAGCGTACTCTATGTACAAGGACATATAGCTAATTACATCAAAGGAATAGGCGAGGAAATTTTCTTATTAGGTCAAAAAGTTGACTATCCGTTCTCGAGTAGACATAGGACATTACCTAGCTTGAGGTATTCTTCCGTGCAGCATAAGATCTATATGCTGCCAGTCCAACTACGGCAACAGCAGCCACAACTGCAATTTGAGTCAAGTCATCTTCAGTGCCAATTTTCATTTATTTAGTTCCATTTTCTATTTCTCTTGGCAGATATCTTTAGGGGTATTAGAGTCAAAGTACCTGAAGTAAACATAAGAGACCGATTAACAAGGTGACGATATCGCTTCTGGCTACGTCCCACTTCAGTCTCAGGAACACTTAAATGAGGGTGCTCTGCAGCAGTGATAATTCTATTGAACACGCTGTTCAGATCTCTCTCCTTCACACTTATGTGAATAGGTGCATCTATTCCAAAACTCTGACATATCTGGACAAATATTTCAAAATTTATCAATAAAGCTTAATGCACCGGGCTGCCCTTTAAAGATTTTGTAGAAATAAAAGTCAAAAACATAATATTTTTATGTACTTTTAAAAACACAGGCTACACTCAATTTCTGAACAAAACAACACAATGTGACCAATGTAAATACCTTTGCTGAATCTTTTATTGCCATTGGATATGAATCAAGATCATCCTTTGCAGCAACAAATAGACAAGGCACCATGACACCAGTAACTTCCCCTTGCCTTGCCACAGTCATCAGCAATTCCGATGCTCTTTTTAAAGAATACTCATCGGAGCTAAAGGGGGAAGAAGAAGAAGAAAGTACTCATACAAAAAGTATTATCATGATAACGACGAAGAAGAAGAAACCTGTCTATATCCAAGGTGATGGACTGTATTGGAATTCAATTGGTACACTAAAAGCTGTTCATCATTTAGATTTTGCATACTCACCTGTCATATACAAACACTGCTACATCACAAGATGCCAAAGATTCCTTATTAGATAGAAGCATCTTAACTTCATCCTCTGGAATCTCCCTAAGTACAAGTGTTTTCTTAGTTCCCTGCAATAAAAGTCATACTCAGTAAGATGGCGATTTACTTGGATGTCAATCTCAAAAGCATTCAAAAACACAGTTGCAAATGCAATGACCGCACAAATCGCACAAGGATGTGTATCCATGCATCAAAGGAAAAACATGACTCTTTTAATTAACTCTACGCATATTTGTAATGAATCATGTGCATAGAAAGCTAACACATGTATAAGCTCCTACTCATATTTGCAGCACAACGGCAAACCAGTGTTAGAAAGATCAACTAACATCCTATCAAGTCAAATGATGAATCTTCTGAGAGCACTTACCCCAAGACGGTCAACAACATTAACAGCATAGTGCTCGTCAGTTGTCGCCGGATAATTTTCTGAGAAAGGCCTTTGGTGAACAAAAGTTATGCATCAGAAATTGCCAGGGAAAGGATAGTAAAGAAAACTGACAAAGGGAGATATGGTCATTTGGCTGGCCAATTGCAGGAAAAAAGGAAATCTGCTAAATATAAAAAAACTGATTTTTTGAAAAATTGCTAAAAACAATCGATTCACGAGCTTAAGTTTAAATAGATACCTTCCCAACAATGACTTCAGCAAGGCCGATTTGCCAGATCCTTTAGGACCAAAAACAAAACCTTGGTAAACATTTCGATCTGTCAGTTGTTTCTTTATATCGACTGATCTTCTCCTGGTAATACGGAGTGCTGATGCAGCACCACAGTTATACCCAATGTATATCAAGTTGGCCAAACTTTGAGCTGGTTCCAGCAACGTCATAAGAGCCCACTGATATTGTTATCAGCAAGAATTAGCAGTTTTGATCTTTAAAGAATGCCTTTAACAGAAATATTTTTTCTCCAGTAGAAGTAGATGCCAACTAGAATATGTTACATTATTAGCATTAACCGTAAAAGTAATCCAGAAATAGCAGACTAGTATCCCATTTATTAATGAAATACTAGAGAGCAAAATCTATAAGCTAAATATCGTAATGACCTTGTACACAGTAAAAATTAAAAAGGGAAGGGAAAACAAAATCAATTAAATTTTGGGTGGTGATCCATCTACTACATTTGAACAAGTTAACGTGGGGCATTAAAGCAAGGGAGGCACATCTCCAAAAAATCTGACTTTGAAAGGTAATAATATTAGATATAATGGGAAGAAATTTTAAAGAGTTAGGAAACCCCTCTTGACAGTGCAACGACAAGGGAGAGGGGAATGAAGAAAGAAAGTTAGTGGTAAGAACCTCAGATAGGAAAGCAGAAAGAGACCAGCCCCCCGATGGAGTTCTTTCGACAGCATCATTGTAGGGAGTATCACCCCAGGGACTGCAATTTATCAAACATAAGACCAGGTTAGCATTCAGCTCAGAGGGTGGGGGGAGGGAGAGGGAGAGAGAAGATATGTCAAGAACACTTCTCCACATAAGATTCAAACAAAGAGCATTGGCGACAATGAGAAAAATTATTTTACAGAACCTATTAGAAAAGAGAAAAAGGTAACAGAAATGAATAGTTGTCTAAATCAATCTGCAAGCATAATTCTAACTTGTCCCTGGTAAATTCAAAAGACTAAAAACTTCACATACTCACAATTAGCTGTACACAAATTACTCGAGCTACCATATTCAAGGATAACTTTAAGAAGATTCAACATCCTAAATAAGATTCACGATAAATGTGATATAAGTTTGCTAAAAGCTGGCCTCATTCATCAACCTTTATGTGTCAAGCGAGAGCTTATAGGCTTATTTGCCAGATTTCCCGTAAAGATCTGCAATAATTTTGTAAGTAAACCTTTGCCATTAAACGGATGTAAAAAGTGAAAGGGCTTCAATCAATGAATGGACAAGATCTGTAACAACTAGTAGCCTAGTAAGTAAACGTACATTCATTAGCAGGAAGTATTTAGCAAAGCAATCCAAACATAGATAATTCACAACAAAGAGCTAACAGAAACCTTTTTACCTTTCCGGTGCAGTTGAAAAAAGGTCATCAAGCTCAGAATTTCTAAGAACTCCATCCTGCATAAAACAAAGATTACAGATTAAGGAACAAAAAATAAGTTTAAAATTTCTAGTATTATCCAAAGAGTCAAAAGGCTTGGTAAAAAGGATTTGCATAATCACCCCAACCTTACTAGTATATTTATAACCGTGATGTCCAGGCCAGCTTGCGCACACCTCGACTAATTCCACGGGATACTTGCTACCTCTCACCAGTATAGGTACCGGGTAACTCTATGGTTTGGATAGGGAGAAATCACCTAGTGTTTTTTCCTCCACTAGGATTTGAACCTGAGACCTCATAATTCTCAATCCACTTCATTGACCACTAGCGTTACTACTCTCAATAAACTTAATACCTTTCTCTAACTACTACTAGTACTAGCTTGAAACTAAGATCTTGAGACCCTCATCAACAGAAAAATCTTGTTTTTGGAGGGAGGGGAGGGTATACGAAAAACTTACACTTCACTGAAACAGGAAAGGATCAACAGACCACTGACATTTCAAATGGGAAATTGTTACACAACTGAATTCTGACATTGTCTGAACTTCCTCCAAAAGAATTTCCACTCCAACTAGAACACAGCACCTACCTAGTAACATATTTGGAGGGTTTCTAAAATTATCCAAAAAGAAGTGGCCAACTAAAACTTCAGTTTTAGAATAATCTCAGATGAGAAAATAATACTCATATATAGAAAGCTATGTCCAAATCCCTCCCAGAAAGGAAGACCAACAACTTAGATAAAGAAAAATAACAATGTGGAAGACAAACTCAAACCACCTAGATAAAAAAGAGATAGGGGTACTTTAAGACAAAATAGGCTAAAATATTGCCTCCATGTTGGTGAATGATGTGATGTGAGGATCCGATCTACAAAAATATCCAGCACTCTGCTTCAATGCTAGAAGTAAACACCTTTTGGGACAGTACTGACTGAGGATATTAATTGGTTTTGTGTAACGATAAAACTTCTTCAAACAAAGACAACAAGAGAGCTTGGGCATTACAAAATATGTTAGCCTTGTGAAAAACTGAAATTGCTCCGCCACCCTAAAGAAACAAAAATAAGGAAGAAACAATACACCTGCAACTTGACACGGCTTAAATATGGAATCAAAATTGCAGTAAAGACAAATAGAGCTAACGAGAGAGCTTGGGCATTACAAAATATGCTAGCCTCGTGAAAAACTGAAATTGCTCCGCCACCCTAAAGAAACAAAAATAAGGAAGAAACAATACACCTGCAAACTTGACACGGCTTAAATATGGAATCAAAATTGCAGTAAAAACAAATAGAGCTCCTCTTTCGTCCAGATATGAGGACTATAACTAAAGATAAATCCAAAATCTTTTTCCAAATCATGTAAGCTATTTATGGATATGTTCTTCAGGTTCTTCCAGTGAGCCGAGTCTGAATCTTCATAGAAGCCGAGCAATTGACGTCTGGCCATCTTCCATAACTCTTTATTCTCTTCAACTTCACTTTGGAATCTTAAAAAAAAGGACAACTGAAATTGGCTCAATTAAAGTCCTTGAAGTTCAATTTTTCAATTCTAATTTGTTAAAGTTACATTGTGGCTACATAATAGTTCCTTAGTCTTAACAACATTCTTTTGACTTCTTGTATCAAAGATTTCCCTGTATCTTTACTACCCAAGAGTTCTGGTGAGATTAATTCACTGCAAAACCTTTAATTACTCAGAGCAACCCCACCCCCTAGCAACAATGGATGCATAAAATCATCCACTTTATTATCAAGTCATATTAAATGCATGAAAAGGAAAACAGACACTTATAAAAGAACTGCATTAAAAACAGTGCCATACTTTATCAGTGTCAAATGTGCTGAAGACCCCTTTCAAGAACTCCACTGCTTCGCTGGTCAATTCCAGACTCTGCGAGAAGACAAACATTATTGAGAAGGGAACTGACAGAAAGACAGTGAGCCACTAGAAACAAATATGAATATACCACTTGAGTTTTTCTCGTAAAAACAGACAGCTTAAATCTACGGGGAAAACGGGGAAAAAAACAGTGGAACAGAAAAAAACAGTTCCTAACATCTGATTCTTGAAAAAATTCCATTATACGAACTGCGAATATGGGAGCTGATTCACCATGAATCAGCAACTCTGCGCAAACTAGGTCAACAAATTATTGATATGTCCCCATGATTTTTCCTTTTTAGCCTCAGTGCCAAGGTTCCTCCAAACAGAGACAGCCAACTATATCCCTAACAATATCTCGGACTAAACAAGTATCATAATAGTCATTGGAGTCACCTGATCGGGAGCTTTTTTGAACGGTATTGTAAGGAAATCATCCTTCAGCTTAATTTCTTCATTGTAACCAAATTTCCTCAAGACGGTCCAAGTGGTCTCAAGTCGACCCTTCTCTATAAAAAGTGCATGAAGAAAAAGAAACCCTGTGATTGTAAGCCCCATGTCATTTACACCTTGAGGTAGCTTCTCCTGTACTACTCTCTTGACACCCACTATTTCAGCAGGCTGCAGGGGAGCATTGAAGCACTTAATCTGCCAATATTGACGAAAATAAGAAAACACAAAATGTTCGGTTTCTTGAAATAAAATATAAAGTAATCGAATGTTTTAAGGAACTCGAGGAAATAAAGATAGACCTGAAATTCATTAAGCTCTTCATCATTGAGAGCATCATCCATGTCATGATCACAAAGGATAAATATCCGTTTCAGTGCTCTAACACAACGGGGTTTAAGAGCCTGAGTTTCATGATCAAAAAGTGGAGCCGTTGGATGAAGTACAGCTTTCTGAGCATAATAGAACACTTCCGGTACCTGTAAAGATTAAAAAATATCATTCTACTAAACTGTAAAACCTTTGCAATGAAAAGTCCCTACTAACAAGTTGCACACACCTGAACTAGGTTTGCAGCAGAACATTCTATGCAAGTCTCAATCTCGCGAAACTGTTGCATGATTGGAGCCATCACTTGCTCAAGATTCATATGATGATCCTCATCTCGCTTGTCTAGCTTACAGCCAACAACAATTACCGGCACCCGGATCTAACAATGGTAATTCAAGTGATTAAATGCACGGAAGTCACATTCTCATTTCTCAATACAAACTACAAAAGGTACACTATCCATCCAAAATAAAAAAAAAGGCAGCTTAGTGCACTAAGCTCCCGCTATGCGCGGGGTCCGATGAAGGGCCGGACCACAAGGGTCTACTGTACGCCATAATAATCCAAAATAGTTAACAATGCTAATTGGAACGACTACATAATTTCATGAACTAAAAAATGAACAATACTTATCAGGAAACAACATGACAATACTAAAAACAATAGATGATCATAGACATAGGCCTAACAGTACAGTATTCAATCCATTTACAGCAAAAGCCACATAAAAAAGCTTATTCGCTCCCTCTCAAGATATTTATAACTTTTCAGGATTTAGTGAATTTTGGCCAATATTTTAAAAAGTGCCTTTTACCATTCCAATAGGAAGATAATGCTGCTTCCAGTATTTTTTGTTTGGTTCGGAAATATCTAAGTTTTACTTTAGAAAAATAAACTAAGATATTTTTCAATTTAACAACATTAAGGCCTAACAGGCGTAGTGTTACCTTGCAGGTTATTGTCCCTCGATTTTTGCTTGTTTTAGGGTAAGTTTATATCCGATTTAGTGGCTTTGGTGATGGATGGTAGACTAGGGTCATGTTCTCGGTCGGAGACGGGGGCGAGGATAAGTGGGGTAAGGGAGATGTTAGGCTGAGAATATGATCTTGGAACATTGGGACTTTAATGGGGAAGTCCATAGAGCTAGTTAAGATTCTTCACAAGAGGAGGATTAATATCGTATGTGTCCAGGAGACCAAATGGGTAGGACCTAAGACTAAGAATGTGGACGGGTATAAGTTATGGTGCGCTATCATGGCTTACTTGCTTTTGTTACCAGCATTTTCATACTGCTTTAAATTTTGTGTCTGAATCTAACTATTTCTCTTGTTTTTCTTGTGCTTAAGCTTTGTCTTGAGCCGAGTGTCTTTCGAAAATAGTCGCTCTACCTACCAAGGTAGAGGTAAGATTTACGTACACTCTACCCTCCCCAGACCCCCACATTGTGGAATTTCACTTGTTGTTGTCATTATTTGCTATTTCTTGTACTCCGATCATCATACTAGTTTGATGCATTTACTGTAAAATCTCTCCATTAATGCTTATCTATAATATTTTGCATGATCTCTTTACTTTCTTCAAACCTTATTTGACCTTTTTTTTTATCATGTTTTCTCTTGAGTTGAGGGTTTTTTGGAAACAATCTTCCTACGTCCCACGGTACGGACAAGGTGTGCATAAACTCTACCCTCCCAAACTCCATCTTGTGGGATTACACTGGGTATGTGGTTGTAGAGAATTTTGGCCAATATTTTAAAACGGCCCTTTTACCATTCCAACACAAAGATAACGCCGCTTCCATTATTCTTCGTTTGGTTCGAAAATATCTAAGTTTTACTTTAGAACAATGAACTAAATTACTTTTCAATTTAACTACATTAACTATGGAAAAAAAAGGCACCCAAATTGCAACCTCTAAGCGACGAAACTCGTAAAGCCAGAAAGTAGTCAAGCGATTGAGTGTAGCAGGTTGATCACAAGCATATGTGAGAACAACAGCATCAGCTCGCTTCAATTCTTCAGCAACCTTACCTCTACTCTCCAAACTACATATATCACATAAAACAATTCAATCAAAATATAATAATAATAATAACCTTGATGACGTGTAAAACAACAAATAAATCAATTAGTAGTAGTATTAAAATTACAATAACCTTGAGGAAGTATCGATGATCGTAACAGGAACATTATCAGGATAGAGATCGGCCGGAAGTCTAGTCGGAGGAAGCACCGGTGGAACTTCCTCCGGGAAAGTTTCGGTAGCAGCAGCGGTGATTAGTCTTGATTTACCTGTGGCACGGTCGCCGACGACGACGACACGGACGTTTGTACGACCACCGGAAATTGAACCACCGAGCATTTGAATCGGATATTGTTACTAATATTTGGAAGAATTTTCTGTTGTATTTGAAAGAAAAACAACTTGTTGTATGATTGAGGTGTGCAAGTGCAACTATTATATGGAATAGTGGGGAAGGTAACTGTCGAGAGTCTAATTTATGGTGGATGGGTTTCTTAGGAATTGGATCTGGAAAATTATATGGATTGTCCATTATGAAACTTTTGGACCTAAGTTAAAGGATCACTAAAGGGATTTAAGTGCATAAATAGCTGTTTCTGGAATCCTATTTAACAAATAGCCGAAGGTACTAAATTTTAAATTTTAACCGGTTCAGAATCAAATTTAACATTGTGGCCTCAAATAGACTAAGTTGGTGTTTGGCCAAGCTTCTGGAAGTGTTTCTGTTTCTCAGAAACACTTCTTTGGCCAAACACCCTCTTTTCAGAAGTAGAAACACTTTTTTAAGAAGCCAAAAAGTGTTTCTAGATGGGAAGAGAAGCAGAAACACCAATTTGGTGCTTCTGAAGAAGAGTTTCTAGAGAAGCCATTTTTGTTCATTCATTGAATTTTTTTAGACCCATTTACCATTTTTTTCACGAAATTTCTTTTAATCTCATATAATATCCCCATATATAATAGAAGTTTGGGAATATGGGTAGGGTGGGGGTAGGGGATAGGGCGGGGAATAAGAAAAAAATTCATATTTTTTTTTATAAAAGTAACAAAAAATATGAAATATAAATTTGAGGATGGGTAGGGCAATAGGGTGATGGGGTGGGGTAAGGGGTAGGACGGGGATAAGAAAAAAAAACATATATTTTTTTATAAAAGTAACAAAAAATATGAAATAGAAATTTGAGGTAAGGCAATGCGATGGGGTGGGTGGGGGTAGGGGTAGGCAAAGAAAAATTCATATTTTTAAAAATTTTTTTATAAAATTAAAAAAAAATTATTAATTATAATTTTGAGGATGGGGTCGGCAATGGCAAGGTAGGTTAGGGAGGGGCTAAGAAAAAAATTCATATTTTCTATCATTTTTTATAAAAGTAACAAAAAATATGAAATAGAAATTTGAGGATAGTAGACAATGAGGTGGGTCAGGTAGGGTAAGGAGAAGAAAAAATCACATTTTTATAAAAGTAAAAAAATATGACATAGAAATTTGAGGATGGGGTGGGGTAGGTGTGTATGGGTAGATTTGGACATATTTGAGTCATTGACTATCATATTGTCGTTACATTTCTTATGTACAATATGATATTATTTTTTGATTAAATGTTGCAATTAAATAATTTTAAAATATATATATTAAATTATAAAGATATACTAATTTTTAGAAACATATGATAGAAAATAATATTTTAAATAGTTTTAAATTTATTAAAAAAAATATTCTAGTAAATTTACATAAATGTTGGCCAAACAGGAAACTGTTTCTGTTTCTCAGAAGCACTTCTATAATTATAGGTCAAACACCCTAACTGATTCTCCAGAAACATTTTCTGCAGAACTACTTCTGAAAAACAGAAACACATTTTCAGAAGTTTGGCTAAACAGACCCTAAGTATGTGTTTGGTCAAGTGTTTCTCAAGTGAAACACTTTTTGGGCCAAACATATAATTATCAAGAAGTAGAAACATTTTTTTAAAAAGCCAAAAGGTATTTCTACATCCAAAGTGCTTCTTGAGAGGTCTTTTTTGCCCATTAAAATAATTTTTTTGGATCCATTTACACTTTTTTTCATAAAATTCCTTTTAATCACATATAATATCCCCCATATAAAATAGAAATTTGAGAATGGGGTAGGGTGGGGTAAAAAAAATCATATTTTTTATAAATTGTTTATAAAAGTAAAAAATATATAAAATAAAAATTTGAGAATGGGGTAGGCGGGCAGGGGGTTAGGGGAGGTAAGAAAAAATTTCATATTTTAAATATTTTTTTATAAAAGTAACAAAAAATATAAAATAGAAATTTGAGGTTGGGGTGGGGGTGGGGGTAGAGGGGGGTATGTGGGGTTAGGGAGGTGGAGGGGGAGGGGTAAAAAAATCATATTTTTTATAAAAGTAAAAAAACAAATATGAAATAGAAATTTGAAGATGGGTGGGGTGGATGAGGTATGTAGGGTTAGGGCGGTGGTGGTGTGGGGGGTAAAATCATATTTTTTTATAAAAGTGCAAAAAATATGAAATAGAAATTTGAGGATGGAGTGGGTGAAGGAGGTAGGTGTGGGTAGGATGGGAGTAGAAGGTAGGGGAAGGCCAAACACCCTAACAAATTCTCTAGAAACAGTTTCTGCAAAACTACTTCTAAAAAATATAAACACTTTTAAAAAAGTTTGACCAACTTCCACCGGTCAGGCTCTGGGACATCCCAACTTTAGACCCCAAAGGTCTAATATTTTAGTTTTAGTAGTTCAAAATAGGTTAAATTTATTCTTGAACTATTGAAATAAGATAAAACTTATCGAGAATTATGTTTGTGGCTTAAAAATATTCTCTAACTAGCTAAAAAAACATCCTTCCCACAAATGTATGTATAATTTATTACTTTAATTATTTGTTCTAAATGATTATATTCTAAACTAAAAATTAACGTTTGAGTTGAGAATGTGTTTCAAATAGGGTGCGGAAGGGAAAGGAAACAACGGAGACATTCGAATTGAACCTAAATGGGAAACTCACACAATTCTCTCGTTGCATATATTACCATCGATGTCCTCAGACTTAGATACATTTAATTATGACGTACAAGTCAATCAACATCCATTTTCGAATAGATGATTTTATCCATGAAAATTATTGATGTTTTTTATATCATGGTGAGTGATTTTAAGGATTCCGAGTGCTGTTTTTCTTCAAGTTTCGTACTTTCTTTAAGGTATAAAATTAACAAAATTTATTTGATTTATAATTCTGCTAAAAACACATATATAATTATTGATTGATCAAAATATTCTTTAAATATTGAATGACTTGTATACCTTTTATTAATGACTTAATTACGATGTGTATTAGTTGGGACAATAATGCTGTCAAATTAGGCCCATATTTTAAGTTGTTACCCAAATTGGTCCAGCTTATGGATAAACTGAGACTTATTTTTCATCAGTTAACCCATACTCATTTCTGCTACCAAATTCACTTGTTCCTCTGCCTCCATTGAAGAAACTTCGGAATTCAAAGTTTTTTGAAGGAGCTTTGGAGCTCGGACTATTAAAGTCTTTGTATTAGATTTTTATACTAAAATTTTGAAACTTATATATCCATATCAATTAATATAATAACCAAATAATAAATAAATATAATCCTCAATTTTACTAAGTAATACCAGAATTAGTTATTTCGGAATAAAGTCATTAAATTAATATTATTACCCCTTAAATGCCCTTTTTATTGTCATATTCAAAGTTAAAATTAAAAGTAAATTTTTTATCCATGTTTATCTAAATTTAAAATAAATATACATTTTAATTTATGCACCATATATATTATTTTTAATTTACTCCAAACAATGAAATGACATTAAATAATCCGTGAATTATTAATTCCAGTATTACCCAAAAGAATTATGAATTATTAATTTGAGTATAATTTTGTCCGGAAATCAGCAAACCCCAGAACAAGGAAAAAGAGCCCTTAAACCCCTTCTCCCTTAAATCCTTCACAATATACTTCTTCTCTCTCACTCACTTCATTCAAGTTGCTTCGTCAATCTTAAGAAGATGATAAGAAATTTTGCTTAAAACATATTATATTTGCCTGTTTTTTTTTTCGTATTTTTCAGCATATTTTTATTTGATTTCGCTGATTTCTTCTTTTAAAAATTTGGAATAAATTCTCGAAAAATTGTGTTATTCTAGATCTAGAAGTTGTTGGAAATTTACTAAATGTGAAATAAAATCCTCTTAAATTATGACTCGAACAATTGGGATCCCGCACGTCGGAAACATGGTTTCAACACACGTGCACATAAAGTGTCAAAGATCGTAATTTTCTTAAGTGGAAGAGATATTGGTACGCATATAAATTGTTTGAGACGTAAGATAATAGATGATTATTGACCAAATAACAATGGTTTCACGTTGGTAAATGAAAGGAAGACGTGTACAATGTGTGAAAGATGAAACGAGTCTGAAAATGCTGCGACGCCAAGCTGCAGGGCCACGACGCTAACTCTCTGGAGTTTCGGCGCCGCGACGCGAGTTTGCAGGGCCAAGGCGCTGCGGACGTTTCAGACCGTTGGAAGATGAACGAAAACTATTTTTTGGGCTGACTTTGGAGCATTAATTATCCATTATTTGTTTCATGAATTCATCCATTATTTGGCTGAATTATTACTTCACATTCATAGCCATTACATGGTCTTTATTGGCCATTACTTGGCTATGTGGTTCATACTATAAAATGGGGCCTTGGGCACATTTGCAAGAACACACCTTACACTTCACACTTAACAATTCTCTGAAATTGTCTTCCTCTCTTGCAATCACAAAACTCTTAAAGATCTTTCTTCCTAAGCAAACACTTGAGTTCCCTTTGCTAATTTGTTTGATTGTTGTTTTATCTTTGGAGATAAGTTGTTATTACACCGTGAAAGGATATACTGGGCAATATTATCTTAAGGATAGATCGAGAATTCGGACAACTTAGCAAGCCAAATATATTGTTGATTTCCAGATTTCTTACCTACTAGTTGTTGTTGATACATTTCTCATTTCCTTTATTTCTACACTTTGTTCCCACAAGCTTAAGATAATATTCTATGTTTCAACAATAACATGACTAGACAAGATCAATTCAACCAATTCAACACTGAAAACGCCACTGCTCAAGGCAATACTAATGCTTTTACTTCCGTCACTCAAGGCGATGACGTTGCCTACACTCCAACTAATCCAGGCATTTCAAATGCTTTCCAAACTGCTGGCTTTGGCACAACTAGTGTCAACACTGATTTTGGCACAATCAATGCCAGCACTGCTGCTCCGGACACTTACAGTGTCTATGCTCCTACCCAAGGTATCAACAATGCCTATGCTCCTGTTAGAGGCGTTCCCAATGCCTTGCAATCGCTCGGGCGCCATCGCCTCGACACTGGCCGTTTTCACCATGAACGTCCTGAAAAGTTCATGTGTGCTCACTTTAAGAGATGGCAGTAAAAGATGTTGTTTTTCCTGACGGTTATGGGAATGTCACGTTTCCTAACCGAAGACTCTCCACTAGTTGGGGAAGACGTGGACCCTCTGAATGCACAGGTGACCCTTTTGACGAAACAACTACAGCATAACACCATGTCTGTGAATGTTGTCCAGATGTCGGTTAATTGTGAGATTTGTGGTGGGTCGCACTCCTTTGACAGATGCACAGCGGTGGATCCCAATAATGTGTCAATGGAGCAGGTGCAAGCAGTTGGGAATTTTCAGCGACCGTATAACTCCAATACATACAACCCAAGGTGGAGAAATCACCCTAACTTTTCGTGGAGGAATGATCAACCCCAGCAGCAACCATATCAAGGTGGTTACCAGAACCAGCAGGTACAAAATCAGGCCACTTCATCCCAGCAGTTTAGACCACCTGTTGACACCCAATTTTGTCCCATATTTACTGAACATTTCATTTAGATCGTCCTTTTATCTCCAATTAATTTTATTATGCTTCTCAGTCTTGAAAATCGTCAAAAATAAGTAGTTTTAATATTCTTCACTAATTATCGCATAATTTTACAATATCGAGTATTATATTTTTTTTATAATTAAAATATAAGCAAAACAATTTTAATATTTTTGGCATCGGCATTGGTGATTGATTTTCTCTTAATATTTTCACCAATTATCAAATTAATCATTTCCATTATATAAATATTATATTTTCTACTTAAATTAATTCCTTTGTACCATAATTTATGTGTGTGTGCATTTTTAAATTAATCAAAAACGAAAGACGCGTTTTTTAATTAATTGGGAGAATTGAATTAATTTCACTATTTAAACCTCCCCACATTTAGACCCCTCATTCCCATTCTCCCTATATTTTTTTTTTCCAGTGCGGCCAATTCCTCAAATTTCAAAACTAATTAGCCCAATCCTTCTTATTTTAATTTCCAAACCCAACAGCCCAAATATTTCCAAACCCAACAGCCCACCAGTTACCTTCATTTCCCAGCCCACATCCTTGTCGATTAAACCCATAAACCAGACGTCCCTTTACCCCTCACCCGTTTGCCCACCAATCACACCAACACCACCCTTTACCCGTCGGATAACCCACGTCGCCGACGCCACCAGTCGCCCATCCCTTCACCCCTGACATCGCCGCATCAGACCTTACCCATCGAACCCATCTCATCACCTGCAACCCGTCTCCTTTTCTGAATCACCTGGAATCATGAATTATTTTTTAACCATTGAATCAAGGTATGCATGAAGGTCTGGCAATCTATTGGACCTTTCATCTCCTCGATTCAGTGGATAATACTCGGATTCTAGTCGTTCGAAGTTCAATCCAGAGGAACGTATCCTCTTCTCTGTCCCAACGTTTCTTCTCCTCAAATCAGACTGAGAAAGCAAGATTTGTCAACATGTCCATCACCTCATCTGTCAAATGTCACACGTTTCCCCACTCTTTTGAATTCAAAATTCAAAATGAAGAGCTTCTTGAAGAAGCTGTTGAAGGCTCTGAATTTTGGGCTATAAATACACCCATCTAGTTGCGTTTGAAAAAAGGTTTTTCTCCTTTAAAAAAGCCGAGAACAAGTTTCAATTTTAAAACTTTGAAGGAGCTCAGAAAAATCAGAAATACATACGACTTCAAAACTGCATTTTTTATTTTCTAGTATTGATTCAAATCTGAAACAAGTGCAACACTTCTCAGTTTGGGCCTCATATTTCTCCTATATACCATGTTCGCAGTTTACTTGCTTACTTGTTAGAGTACGGAAGCGACATCAGAATCTTCCAAGATGTTATGGAATTTTCAAGATGCCTCTTGGTTGTTGACCAAGGGAAAGGCCAGTAAGAAAACACTCTCCCAATCAACTCTACAGATACCATCAAATCCCAGTTTCCGAGATACCACATCAGCCCACTAAGCATTCACTTCGCTTCAGTCGCAACACCCAAAACACCTCCGAGCGGACTCGACGACTCGAGACGACGCCTCGGTTCGCCACCCGGAGAAGGTAAACACGATTCCATCTTTAATTCCCTAATTGATTTACTTAATCTGCTTTACGTGATGTATTTGTATGTGGGATAAGCACATTTTTAGTCGACAGCAGTGTCTGCTGGGTTTGGTTTCAGTCGACTTATAAACAAATTTTTGATCAAATGTTGACTGTTAAGATCATTTAATAAGTTATTAAGCATGCCCAGTCCAATATGAATCGCTGCTAAGGTTTGTAATGATTTATCCTGTTAGCTTAGGTTTAAGTTAATCATATATGACTACGTCGAGTTAAGGTATTAGTGATTAATATGCCGATGAGCTGGTTTGTTGTGTTAAAATTGGATATGACCATCATTTATTGTCTATTTGGTTAGATAAATACTTGTCGTTCAGTACAAGACAGACCCCATTCATATTGTGAACTATTTGGCTAATACGACACTTAGTTGGAGGTTTCTTTGGGTTACGTCTGATCTTAACTAGTTTAAGATGAGATAGTATTAATGTCTAGCAGGTTCAATGATGTGAACACATTTTAGAGCATATTATAATGATTAGCTAAGTGTTTGTCTAGTTAGTTTAATATTTATTTGACCATTATGGTCACTGGTTCGAATCAGACTACATTTTTCTTCAAAACTCATGCCTATATATAATTAGTTATGGAGTGGTCCTTTTGTGTGTATTTTCTGGTAAATCTAGTTTTAAACATATTGAGTTATGTCTATCATCTACATGTTTGAGTGTAAAACAGAGTATAATAAGAAGCTTGTTAATTCTGAACTTGGTATAATGTATTGAACTGAAATGGTATTTGTTTAATGTCTTATGAACTGTTTCAAGAGAAGTTCCCTGTTCCCTAAGTCCTTTTTTTTTACTTACTTATCTTCTCCTGTGTGTGTTGACCTTGCTTTACTATTAGCTGCCCTGTTTTGGTAAAGAATAGGTATAGGATATGCATCAAATCACTACTTATTGCTCAACAATCTCATCTGTAACTCTACGGGTTTAAGGATCAGTATGAGGCTTACTAAAATCTTGAAATAACCCTGAATCTGTTTACATGCATACCTGGTTTGTAACAAGTATACTTGAACTGGTTCAGGGGAACTAATGTCCTAGAAGGATAGTTTTGACTTGATAGGAATCCCAACATGAAATTAGAGTAGTATGTGATAAGTTATAACCAAAGACTTGTATAGTTCTTACCTTCTCATTCGCATGATTGCATTACCTTAATCTGAACTTATGAAACATGTGACTTTTCTTGGTTTTTTTTTTGGTATTTCCATAGTACACTCACTGTTTTAGAATGGTATAGCTTGACTGAAGATGGTCCATGACATGTTTGACCTTAAACTTGACACCATGATTCCTTGAGTATGTTATTAATACTTTGTTACCTTTTGTGAATGCATATTGTTATGTAGACTGGTTAATCTGGTTAAAATGGACTCAACATGCTTATTTGCCCCCCTGATGAGTAGTGTTAAATTTATTTGGACTCATGAATACCACTTGCGGTTGGTCAGGATATATGCATAGGTATATAAGCAATGTCACACTTAGTGGTTTAACATGGATGCAATGTGCCAATGAATGTTAATAAATCTATTTCAGTTCATACCGTCCTAAAATGTGTACCTGCTAGGCTGATTGAAACCTCCCTCTCATAAGAATAATAGGTGCACTGATATTGCCTAATGTATTTTACTGCCTGTCTTTATGCATTCCTGTTAGTTATACCTAAGAGTTGGTTCCAATACAACCTTTAAGTTTTGTTAGCTTAGTGGATGAATTACATAAATTTGGGTATTTGTCTTTGATGAAAGTATACAAGTAACGTACTCCCAAATATACAAGTGTAAAGCTCCCAAAGTACATCCGGTGCGTACTGGAGTTATATACTCTTGTATACCATGGGTATGCTACATAAGTATGAAACAATTACTTCAATATATATTAAAATTGGATCCATATTTATGTAAACTGCGCCCTGCAGGGCTCACGATGCATTGGGTTTAAGTTTGCGTATAATCTACTTCTTAAAATGTTTGTGCATGTTCTATGTTTCTGGATATTGTGTAACCCATCATTAATGATATTGTGTTTGAATAGTCTTGGGGGAGTTACCAATTTTGGGATGGCCAGTTTCCTTCTCTTTAAAGAAAATCTCTCCTTTAATTTTCTGTTAAAATTATTTGAGGTCGGTGTTGTGGGCTTGCTTGCCCTATGAACAGTCAAAAGTGGAACTGATTTATGTATGTTTAAATTTTGTATCAATGTTTGTTATTTTTTTAATAAGATTTGGGATATTTTCTAATTCCTTTTCTTTTCTTTGTTTTACATGAAATGCATCGGGAGCAACGAAGAGTCTCGTTACGAGACTCATCATAACTTTGTCAAGTGAAGACCCACGTCCAACACGTTGCACCTTCCTGTTTCGGAATTCCTAAACAAAATAGGGCGGGATGACATCGTCACTCGCTTTAGTCATTTTAATTCTTTAAATTCCGTCATCTTTATTTGTCGTCTTGTTATCTTATTATGTAACCCTGTATAATTATTGAAATGCCTAGAATAGTTAGACCTAGATTAACAATAAAAAAGGGGGTGGTTCTAAAATTGGAAACCCAACGCTAGATTATTTTAGGCTCGTTATACATGTCTAAGCTTTCAAAACAATTTAGTCTACCTTTTATTTGTATGATTAATCATAGGAAAAAATAAGGTTTTACTTTTACCTAATTTGCTAAAAAATAAACTTTCACAAAAAAAATCGTCTCTTGGTATTATAAAGAAAAGAAAAAATTATTTTCTCATTACTTTCAATTGCCAAAATATAAGTATTTTACAAATAAAATAAATGCATATTTTTACCCATATATGTATTTTTTATAAACAAGTCTTACAACTCTTTTATGTTGTCAAGAATGCATCTTTTGTTATTAAAAACTTGCAACGTCTTTTATTTAACATTTATAAAAGTATGCATTTGTTAGCACAATAATTTTAAAACCTAAGTTTGAACGGATAACCGCAAGTTAGCAGATCCTTTAGGATGCCTAACCCCTTCCCTTTAGGATAATAAAGAACCCTTACCTAGAATCTCATATAACTTTCGCAGACCTTTAAAAATGGAGATCATTTGTAGTATTTTATGCTACATTTTTAGTGTCCTAATTCACTATAATAATTAGGTGGCGACTCCTTAAAATAACAATTTTAGGAATCCAACCATGTAGCAGTAGTCCCGTTTCCGACTCCGGTTGAAAATGGGGCGTTACACCACCTATACAACAGGAGAAGCCTGATGAACTGAGAGTTGCATTGCTTACACTCACCAATTCGCAGAATCAGTTCATGTCAGAAACAAAGTCCTCTCTCAGGAACTTGGAAACACAGGTTGGGCAACTTGCAAAGATGGTAACCAACAAGCCGCGGGTCACTCTCCCAAGCAATATAGAGGTAAATCCTAGAGAGCATTGTCAGGCAGTGTTGTTGAGGAGTGGAAATCAGTTGGAGCAGGGTGCCCCCCAGCCCGCAGTGGTGTTACACCTCACAAGTTTAAGACGATAATTAAGAACGTCATTAAGAAATAAGATTCGAATATTAGATATAAAGTGTATTTATATAAACTAATCCGGAAGTTGGTATATAAAGGATGTGAGTCCGGAAAAATATTGGTTACTACGAGCGTGACAATGGAAATTAAGGATGATAATTATATATATTCTCGTTATGGATTAGTAACGTATTATACAAGTTACGACAACGAGGATACGAGATCTTATGAAATTTTCGAAAATTAAAGGAAGTAGGATTTAAAATTTATTGGGGGATTGATTTAAATTAAGAAGACATTTTAGGGACCAAATAGTAAATGTCATTTGCAGATTTTAAGTGCCTTATAGGCTTAGGAATCCATTGCACTTCCACCATTTTTCAAGCACAAAATTCAATCTTCTTTCTCTTTAGGAGTAGCCGAAAATCACACCCCATTCTTAGATTCTTAACTTTTTCAAAGATTAATCCCTCCATTATAGAAACCAAAATCTTGCACAAACAGTGGGGTTCGAACCACTGCCTGGCCGAGAATGACTGCTGGAAATTTCCAGTTTTTGGTGCGTTTTTTGGAAGGAAAAATGTGTAAGAATGATGGGTTAACATTGTAGAATGGTTGCATGTTGAATTGAAGTTGAAGAAGTGAAGAATTAGAAGCCAAAAATTAGGGAAAATTTGGGCAGAAATCGGGATTTGCTGGCTGATTTTTAGTCAACTTTGGAGGGGTATATCTCCTAGTGTATTAGAAGTTTTTGGGTGTTTCAAAATCCAAAAATGAAGTTCGTCGAGTCTAGTTTCCAATGCAACAAACCTCTCATCGATAGGACACTGGAGTAGAGAGTTATGGACGTTACAAGTTCAGCTTCAAAGCAGTGGCTAAAACTCGGGACTGCTTTGGGAGCAAAAATTAAGGTGAGAAATCTTCTTTTTTATGGAGTATTTGAAAGATTAAATGATGTTGAGATTAAGGGATAAACTCATGTTAAAAAGGAAATGTGTAATAAGGGATTTCATGTGGTTGTTGTTAATGTTATTATCACCATTAGTCATGTGTTAAATTGGAAGAAATCTTGACATGCAAGTGTATATGTTAGGAAATGATTGAAAGATAAAATGGACGATTTGGGTGTTGTTACTTTCATCAATACTTTGCATGTTAAAAATAAAGGAAACATTGATATTTAAAGTTGTAATTAGTTCTATGAAAATAGTGGAACATGAATTGGATTTTAAATAAATAAGAGGTGAGTCTTGGTATTATATTCCTTGTGAGTGCCGTGACACATATGGAAATTATTGGACATTGTTGTGTGGTATTTAGGGGCTGTTTTGTAAGGTTATAAAGATGAAAATATAAGTCATGAACATGAATATAAGTTGTGGTAATTACTAACATGTGTCTTAAAAGAATTAAAGTATAGAAGGGTGTTACTTGCACTTTTATTGTTGTTAAGGTATAGACTGTTTTGAGGGTTGTTTTTACATGATTAAAGGAGTTGGATTAACAAGAGAAATATGTGTATTAATCACATTGGTTGCTATGGTTGTTGTATTCCATGAATGTAAGAAGAAAGAATGTAAAATAGTAGCGAAAATGAAGTATATGGATTGTTTGGGTTATATTCTTAAGATTATGACTTGTTATTGGTGTTGCTGGCTTTATTTGTAAGTTGTGGACGCACACATAAATAGGGGAAGTGCTGCCCAAATTTCTATAGAAAAGAAAGTCGTTCTTCGATATAACGTACGCTAGAAATCATTAAGTTAACGAACAAATTATTATTGATATAGGTGGAAGTGCTAATTGAGACAAGATATATTCATAGAGTTGGTTAGCTCGTTAATAAGGTATGTGAGACTATCCTTTCTTTCCTTGGCATGATTTTGTGAACATCCTTCTTCTTTCCTTTGACATGTTTTTACTGAAAGTACGGCGGACGTACGTGATTCCTTCACAGGCTAGTTTTAATCAAATAATGACTCGTGATATGTTAAGTGCCTTGACTTTCCAAAAGATGTTCTAAAATGATATGTGATACGCTAAGCGCCTTGATTTTCTAAAAGATGATTTAAATGATACATGATATGATAATGTTATTCTCTATTCCATTGAGGGTCAAATGATAATTTAAGCTATATATGGTTGCTCATGATATTCTGCTCGTGCCAAGTGTTATTATTAGTTCCATCGAGTCCCTCACTACAGGGCTGAGACATGTTATACATATATACTTTCATCGAGCCCCTCACTACAGGGCCGAGACATGTTATACACATATACTTTCATCGAGTCCCTCACTACAGGGCCGAGATATGTTATACATATATACTTTCATCGAGTCCTTCACTAGAGGGCCGAGACACGTTATACATATATAGACATATACAGGTTCCATCGAGTCCCTCCTCAGAGGGCCGAGACACGTTGTACATAATTATATACATGTATATGGACATGATGATTCTATGGTAAGCATTCATGATTTCTTATATGACTCTCGTTTTTGTAAGACACAATTGATTATCTATTTTACTTGGCACAATTATGATCTCATTTACATTCTTTCATGTTTTACATACTCAGTACATTATTTCGTATTGACCCCCTTTCTCGGGGGGCTGCGTTCATTCCTGCAGGTTCAGGTTCTCAGATTGGTGATCCCAGGCTTAGGACTCCTACTCAGCTGATTGGGAAGCTCCTTGATTCAGAGCTTATCATTTCGGTATAGAACCTCTTTCAGATTTATGTATACATTTAGGGCCTGTGGGGCCTGTTAAAATCATATGTCATTATCGTACTCTTAAGTGCATGAAGCGGTTGTGGGTGATATATGTGTTTTGGACTTGTGTAGAAACGCTTATGCGGTTGAGCTATTGTATTGTTGCACTTGTTTTGGGATGTTCCGTATATAGTGGCGACGCTGGCTGATTGCCTAGTTTGATTATTCCTTATTTATGTGATCTTTATTTGGCGGCTGGTCAATTGCAGTTGTGATTGCTGGATAATTGTGTAAGGCAGTCTTGTCGGCTCGCATATTTTGGGTATATGTTATAAATGCAGCGTTGTGCAGCCGAAATTTTCGATTACCCTTAAGTGTCAGTTGATTACGTGACATGTAGTATAATGGCGTCCAATTAGGGCATCGGGTCGCGGTCCGTCGGGTCGGGTCGTGACAAAAGTGGTATCAGAGCAGTTAGTCCTCGGAATGTCTACAGACCGTGTCTAGTAGAGTCTTGTGTATGGGTATGTTGTGCACCATACTTATACGCAGGAGGCCGCCGGATATTTAGGATTAGTTTCTACTCTTTCATCTCGTAGATCGTGCAATAGAGCTATGTCATTAGGATAATTTCTCCCCTCTCCCTAATAATTATTGTGGTTGCAGCTATGTCTCGAAAAAAAGTGACAGCAACCCAGAAGGGAATATATGGACTTAGCATACAGGTTGGTAAGACTGTTGTATAGTTGGTGTGATGATGTGTGGGTTGCCTGAAGTGATTATGGGTTAGCATGAGTTGTTTAAGCGTTAGTAATTGTTGGAAGGTATGTTACAGTTTCGTTAACCCCGGTTACAAAAAATGATGATGACTTCAGTCAGTTGATACTCGTAGCCAATAGAGGAGCGATTTATACCCCGACTATTGGTACGCCCGAAAGAACAATTTGGTTTGGACTACCCAAGTTCTGAGGTTTGTATATTTATGAAGTTCAGTATGATGTGTTGATTTGAAGTGTTATGATGCACAATGTGGAAAACTGGAGACTAGTATAGTCATGTAGAGACAGATTAAGTAATATGATATTCAATATGGTTAGTTAAAACCTATTTGGTTTTGTAGTTTGATTTGAAATGCCTAGACTGCAAGTATGAAGCTTGTTTTAATTATATGAAGACTGTTAAAGTTAATAAATATCGAGTATGTTAGCCTGAGGCTTATCCTAGCTATATATGGGCTGTCTAAGTTCCTGTCATGGTTGTTGTGAATTAATTTAGGATCTGAAGCATGTGTAGTTAATATGATTCTGAAAGTTGTTAGTTTAAAGTTTGTTTAACAATGTATGAGTTGTTTAGATTGATTTAAGTTGATTAGTATATTAGCTTGTAGTTTGTTTTAGCCATGTATAGGTTGGTTAAGTTAATATAGTGTCTAAAATGATAGTTTGGAACTTGTTGGTCATGTACACTGGTTTGAGGTACATACTAGTGAGTTTGAAGATTGTTTTAACTATATATGTTTTGTCTAAGAAAAATAATGATAGTTAAGGTGTTAGTTTGAAACTTATCTTGGATATATATGAAGTTGTTGTGGGTATGTTTAAGGGATAAGTGTTTGGTATCTGGTAGCATGATAATCAAATATGATTAAGTCCTTCATGTGTCAGTCTTGGCTCCCTATTTACTTTATCTCTGAATATGTTTTAAGTGTAGGTAGTCTCAAAGACCCTTACTTTATGTTCTTTGTCCATGTGTCTCATTTATGTGAATTCTGTTAAAGTAGTTGACCAAGCCCTTGTCATAAATGCCTAGAGAAGACTATTTTATATCCCTTAATGTTCTTGCATTGTCACTGCCTATATGCAAACTAATCCACCTGGTTCAAGAGCATGAGTAGATTAATGAGAAAGTTTAAAATTCTTGTGTTTAGCCTGCTTCCCTACTTATGAAAGATCTGTGTTCCCCCTATTAATCTTGTGATGTATGTATGCATGAAATGTCTTTAGGATTAAAAAAAACTTAGGGAATATCTAGCTTGCCTCTGCTAACTGGTTCCTTGCCCTATACCATGCATGAACCAGTTTCTATTAATTTGATTAAGTTTTAGGTGTTTGGAAATTGTGGTATGTTACCTATGCCATTGATGTTATCTATAGGAATTTGCTCCATGAATCTGTTTAGAAGGAATATAATGGCATGTACAAGTTTGTCAAAGTGACTAGATGATTGTCCTAAGGTTTGATTTTAGAAAACATGCGGTCAACTAGCTTAAGACTAGCTTGATATTCTTGAATGTGGTCATGAAGTGGCATAGATTGTTTTCTCTATGTGTATTTGTGCACTTGTAGCATGCCTATTTTCCCCTCCTTGCATGAACCTGGAAGGTCAATATGATTTTTTGTTTTATATAATCATATGTTTAAGCCACTGGTAAAAATGATAGAAAACACTTATATGATCTCTCGTCTAATGTCTTTTGTCTTCTCATATCCTTTGCATGTTTACTTTACATGTTTTGATTAAAATATAGATAAGATGTATGTGTGTCTGTCATGCCCCAATGTTTGGTCTGGTATAGATAGGTACATGCTGAGACCAATAAGTTATCTTTTCATTTAAGTAAAAAGGTTGGTATACCCATCCTACATATAACTTATATATCTAGCACATTCATGTATATCAGGCGTATAGACGTAAGTATAATTATAGAGGAGACTATGCCGAATTTTTATAGCATGATGGTGAGCATTTGAGGACGAATGTTTCTAAGGGGGGTAGAATATTACACCTCGTAAGTTTAAGACGATAATTAAGAACGTCATTAAGAAATAAGATTCGAATATTAGATATAAAGTGTATTTATATAAACTAATCCGGAAGTTGCTATATAAAGGATGTGAGTCCGGAAAAATGTTGGTTACTACGAGCGTGACAATGGAAATTGAGGATGATAATTATATATATTCCCGTTATGGATTAGTAACGTATTATACAAGTTACGACAATGAGGATACGAGATCTTATGAAATTTTCGGAAATTAAAGGAAGTAGGATTTAAGATATATTGGGGGATTGATTTAAATTAAGAGGACATTTTAGGGACCAAATAGTAAATGTCATTTGCAGATTTTAAGTGTCTTATAAGCTTAGGAATCCATTGCACTTCCACCATTTTTCAAGCAAAAAATTCAATCTTCTTTCTCTTTAGGGGCAGCCGAAAATCACACCCCATTCTTAGATTCTTAACTTTTTCCCAAGATTAATCCCACCATTATAGAAACCAAAATCTTGCACAAACAGTGGGGTTCGAACCACTGCCTGGCCGAGAATGGCTGCTGGAAATTTCCAGTTTTTGGGAAGGAAAAATATGTAAGAATGATGGGTTAACATTGTAGAATGATTGCATGTTGAATTGGAGTTGAAGAAGTGAAGAATTAGAAGCCAAAAATTAGGGAAAATTTGGGCAGAAATTGGGATTTGCTGACAGATTTTTAGTCAACTTTGGAGGGGTATATCTCCTAGTTTATTAGGGTTTTTTGGGTGTTTCAAACGTAAAAAATGAAGTTCGTCGAGTCTAGTTTTCAATGCAACAAACCTCTCGTCGATAGCACACTGGAGTAGAGAGTTATGAAAGTTACAAGTTCAGCTGCAAAGCAGTGGCTAAAACTCGGGACTGCTTTGGGAGCAAAAATTAAGGTGAGAAATCTTCTTTTTTATGGAGTATTTGAAAGATTAAATGATGTTGAGATTAAGGGATAAACTCATGTTAAAAAGGAAATATGTAATAAGAGATTGCATGTGGTTCTTGTTAATGTTATTATCACCATTAGTTATGTGTTAAATTGGAAGAAATCTTGACATGCAAGTGTAGATGTTAGGAAATGATTGAAAGATAAAATTGACGATTTGGGTGTTGTTACTTTCATCAATACTTTGCATGTTAAAAATAAAGGAAACATTGATATTTAAAGTTGTAATTAGTTCTATGAAAATAGTGAAACATGAATTGGATTTTAAAGAAATAAGAGGTGAGTCTTGGTATTATATTCCTTGTGGGTGTCGTGACACATATGGAAATTATTGGACATTGTTGTGTGGTATTTATGGGTTGTTTTGTAAGGTTATAAAGCTGAAAATATAAGTCATGAACATGAATATAAGATGTGGTAATTACCAACACGTGTCTTAAAAGAATTAAAGTATAGAATGGTGTTACTTGCACTTTTATTGTTATTAAGGTGTGGGCTGTTTTGAGGGTTATTTTTACATGATTAAAGGAGTTGTATTGACAAGAGAAATAAGTGTATTAATCACCTTGGTTGCTATGGTTGTTGTATTCCATGAATGTAAAAAGAAAGAATGTAAAATAGTAGCGAAAATGAAGTATATGGACTGTTTGGGTTATATTCTTAAGATTATGACTTGTTATTGGTGTTGCTGGCTTTATTTGTAAGTTGTGGACGCGCACATAAATAGGGGAAGTGCTGCCCAAATTTCTATAGAAAAGAAAGTCGTTCTTCGATATAACGTACGCTAGAAATCATTAAGTTAACGAACAAATTATTATTGATATAGGTGGAAGTGCTAATTGAGACAAGATATATTCATAGAGTTGGTTAGCTCGTTAATAAGGTATGTGAGACTATCCTTTCTTTCCTTGGCATGATTTTGTGAAAATCCTTCTTCTTTCCTTTGACATGTTTTTAATGAAAGTACGGCGGACGTATGTGATTCCTTCAAAGGCTAGTTTTAATCAAATAATGACTCATGATATGTTAAGTGTCTTGACTTTTCAAAAGATGTTCTAAAATGATATGTGATACGCTAAGTGCCTTGATTTTCTAAAAGATGATTTAAATGATACATGATATGATAATGTTATTCTCTATTCCATTGAGGGTCAAATGATAATTTAAGCTATATATGGTTGCTCATGATATTCTGCTCGTGCCAAGTGTTATTATTAGTTCCATCGAGTCCCTCACTACAGGGCTGAGACATGTTATACATATATACTTTCATCGAGTCCCTCACTACAGGGCCGAGACATGTTATACACATATACTTCCATCGAGTCCCTCATTACATGGCCGAGACATGTTATACATATATACTTTCATCGAGTCCTTCACTGGAGGGCCGAGACACGTTATACATATATAGACATATACTGGTTCCATCGAGTCCCTCCTCAAAGGGCCGAGACACGTTGTACATATTTATATACATGTATATGGACATGATGATTATATGGTAAGCATTCATGATTTCTGATATGACTCTCATTTTTGTAGACACAGTTGCTTCTCTATTTTACTTGGCACAATTATGATCTCATTTACATTCTTTCATGTTTTACATACTCAATATATTATTTCGTCGACCACTTCGCCGGGGCTGCGTTAAATGCTGCGAGTTCGAGTTCTCGTTGGTGATCGTGCTTAGGACTCTACTCGGTGATTGGGAAGCTCGATTCGTGAGCTTATCATTTCGGTATAGAACCTCTTTCAGATTTATGTATATATTTAGGGGCAGGACGGGGCCCTGTCCCGTCATATGTCATTATCGTACTTTTAGAGGTCTGTAGACAGTTGTGGGTGATATATGTGTTTTTGGACTTGTGTAGAACGCTTATGCGGTTGAGCTAGCTGTATTGTTGCACTTGTTTTGGGATGTTCTCGTATATAGTGGCAGTCTTGCCGGCTTGCCTAGTTTGATTATTCCTTTTTTATGTGATGCTATTTGGCGGCAGCCTAGTCGGCTAGCCTGTTGTGATTGCTGGATAATTGTGTAAGGCAGCTTTGTCGGCTCGCCTATTTTGGGTATATGTTATAAATGCAGCGTTGTGCTGCCAAAATTTTCGATTACCCTTAAGTGTCAGTTGATTACGTGACAAGTAGTGTAATGACGTCGAATTAGGGCGTTGGGTCTGGTCGTGATAAGTGGTAAGTGAGAAGGAGTGTGAGAAAGCAATTGAGGTGGAGAAAGAGGGGGTCACTGAGGATCGCCCTACAGTAGAGAAAGCTCCATCAGCACCTTTGAGGGAATACGTTGATAGAATCTCTTACCCTTAGAGGTTGCAAAAGAAGGCAATAGACAAGCAGTTCTCCAAGTTCTTGAAGATATTTAAGAAACTTCAAATAAATATCCTCTTCATTGAAGCACTATAACAGATGCCAGCATACTTTAAATTCATGAAGGGGATATTTGGAAAAAAGAGAAGGCTGGGGGATTATGAGACATTATCTTTGACAGAGGAGTGCAATGTCATTCTGCAAAAGAAACTGCCCCCTAAGCTGAAGGATCCAGGAAGCTTCTCATTGCCCTGCACTATTGGCAAGGTAACATGCAACAGGGCCCTGTGTGACTTAGGGGCTAGTATCAATCTCATGCCTCTGTCTGTATTTTAGAGATTGAGTTTGGGGGAAGCCAAACCAACCACAGTAAATTTGCAGTTGGCCGATCGAACCGTGGTGCACTCGAGAGGCATAATTGAAGATGTGCTTGTCAAGGTGGAAAAGTTCTTCTTCCCAGCAGACTTCCTCATCCTTGACATGGAAGAAGATGATGAAATATCCATCATTTTGGAGAGATCATTCCTTACAATCGGGAGAACCCTAATTGATGTAGAAAAGGGAGAACTGAGACTAAGGGTCCAGGAAGAGGAGATAGTCTTCAAGGTGTTCAAATCCACCAGTGAATACCAAGCCATCAACAAGTGTTTCGCAGTCAACACATCTGACACCGCAGTTCATCCAGCACAGGCCAAAGCTAAGGAGATCATTTCTACAGCGGTGAACCTACAGGTCAGCAAGAATGCTGAAACAAAAATTGATGCCATGAAAGTCGTCGAACAGGTAAGTCTTACTGAGCCCCCTCTTGTGAAAAAGAAAAACAGAGTACGCAAGAGGAGGATGATTTTGAAATGGATAGGTTGTGGGGTTAAATTACCCCAATGATTTTTTATAAGAAACTTGCGTCCGACTACAAGACGTTAAAGACATCGTTATTTGGGAGACAACCCAAGGTTTAATTTATGCAATTTAGTTTTGTTTGAACAGTCTCACTTGTGGTATTTTTGTGGTGTTGTGATGACAGGTGAAGGAATGGGACACGAAGCACATAAAAATATGGAAGGAAGAAAATTAGTGCAGCGCCGCGGCACCCAGAAGCAGGGTCGCGACGCTAAAAGTCCAAATATGTGCAGAAGTTGCAGCGCCGCGACACCAAAATACAGGGTCGCGGTGTCGATTTATCAGAGGAGTGCAGGAGTTTGGGCGCCGCGGCACCGGTCTGCAGGGCCGCGGCGCCGGGACGGGTTTTCAAAATATAAATCCCTAAATCCCCAGTTTTCTCCCACAATCAAACATAAACCTTCCCCTCTATAAAAAAAACACCAAACATCCTCTCTCCCACACACAAGAATCTTCCACAAACTCCATTAAATTCTTCCAAATCAAACACACTATAACCACCAAAACCTTCCAACCTTTTCCACAATCATTCAAATAACTTGGCTAGGGCAATTTCGACAAGATTCGTCAAAAGGGTAACTAATTGGAATCTTATCCTTGGGTGGTTTCTAGCAACTTGGGATTGTGATTTGTGGGTATTTGGGTGTGAACTGTAGTGTGGGTTGCGGCGTGTTGGTGGGCTGTGTGTTTTTGTTGTGTCTGTTGCTGTGTAGTGTGTGGTTTGTGGTGTATTTCTGTTGTGGTTTGGTGTTGCTTGGTTATTGTTGCGATATGGAGTGAAAATTGTTGGGAAATCTCAAAGAAACAAAGAAAATGCTGCTGAAAATTTCCCAACAACTTACAATAATGCATTCAGGGAAAAGAACCGCCGGAAATACCTCATCTTCATCAGTCTCAGATCATGATGTTACCCGATTCACCAACCGGAATACGGAGGATCGGTACAACAGAATAAGTAGTAGGGCTGTGATACAGGAGTGAAAGATGGATTATCAAGCCGAACCACTCGATGAGGATGATGTTTATGAGCCCATTAGAGTTGTGATTGAAGCTAATGTGTGGGAGAGGTTTGTCGATAATGAAGCTATTCCACAACAGAATGTCAGCTTGGTGAGAGAATTCTACGCCAACTACCCAGAACAAAGCAATGGGAGATGCTTTGTAAGGTGGCGTCATGTCCCAGTTAGTGCTGAAGCAGTGAATGCTATGTTTGGGACAACTGATATTGGAGACCAGGGCAACTATCCGACCCATTTCAGAACCTGGTCTAGGAATGCAAACCACATACACTGGGAGACAGTTGCGGAGGCCCTATGTTATCCAGGCACACAGTTTCGTTATTCCCGCAGCGGGGGCAGAGGACTTGCCAGGTGCCAGTTCAATAGAGTAGCCAAGGCTTGACTATATTTCGTAAGTGCACGCTTGATTCCATCGACTCATTTCACTAACGTACCGACAGATAGAATCAAGCTCATCTTTAGCATCATGAGGGGCCTGACTATTGACATTGGAATGGAGATAGCGCACAATATTGGGGACATCAGTATATTGACTACCACTGGCGGGTTGGCACATGGTTCTTTCATCACTGCATTATGTGCTAGGCACAGAGTCCCAATATTCACCACAGACATTCTTGAGAAGACTCTGTCGCCCATTACATACAGTCTAATCCATGCATACCCAGATCCTGTGAACCCAGGGGATATGAGACGAGGTCGAGAAGAGGGTAGAGCAGGCGCAACTGCAATGGAGCAAGAGGAGCCAGAGCCTGAGGCAGCCACACATTATGAGTCAGGGCAAAGCAGCCACCAACCTCCTTTAGCCTTGGAATCTCCAATGCCAATGATGGAGCAGATGCTCTTGAACCAACAAAGGATGCTGAAAAATCAAGAGCAAATGATGCAAGACAATCAACACCTGACCCAGCGTGTTGATAATTTGAGTTTCATGTTCACCCAATGGTCAATGCAGTATCCGCCGCCACCACCACCAATTTGAGCCGTTGTATGTCTGTAAGTCGTCCCTTTTTAATTTATTGAGTCTAACACATTTGGGATATAGTGTAGTTTAAGTTTGGGGGGGGGGGGTTATTCTATTTGTGTTTTTGAGTTTTTTTTATATTTTATTTGTGTTTTTTAGTCTTTTTTATTATGTTTTGTGTTTATATGAGTCAATTTTTTTTATAATCATGCATGTTGTAGTGCTGGAAACGCCTAGTGAATTAAGTAGGATAATGTAATGGAATGATATGCAAAAATTTGTGTGCTTAAGTTAAATATGCCAAAGATTCATGAAAATCTGATTAGTTGGAATATTTTGTGCTTAGCCTGTGTATGTCAATTGCGAAAAATATCCTGCGTGCTTGTTATTTGAGGCGAAATAATTAGGATGTACATGTTAGGGGAATGATTCAAGCATTTCTTTGATAGTTTTTTTGATCATTCATTACCTACCCTGACATAAATTGTATCACTAGTCAGCCCATTTGAGCCTAAAATAAAAAGTTATTTCTTTGACACCCCAAATTTCCTTATGTGCCATAAGCAATAATTGATGATAGGGATGAAAAAAGAGTGAAAAAGAAATAAAAAAAGAGAGCGAAAATTATGCACCCCAATTAAAATATGGAAAAACTTAAGTTTGGGGGTGCCGATGTGAATGTGTGTTATGATCTCAACAAAAAGAGAAAGGGGATTAATGGGTATGAACTAAAAAGAATACCGCAAAGAAGGAGAAAAAAGTTGAATGAAAAACGATTATGGTACGTAATTAAGTCTAAATGTCTAATCTTACATACCACTGCCGAAGCCTACATTACAACCCTGAAAAGTCCTGATGATCCCTAATATGTATGTCCATGATTAGTGGAGAATAACAAGTGAACATACTATATTACTTTGAGAAAAATGAAATGAAATTGACATGCATAGGTTAGGTATTCATGCTTCCAGTGATTGTGACTGAAATGAATCTGCGAAATATCTAACTTGAAATTCTAGATTGTTAAATGCATGCTACATCTATTCCTGCATATTATCCTAACTAACGTTCATGTTTTTCTAAGTGACATTGTGCAGCTGCTTGACCCGAGTCTTTGAGTTTTATTTTTTATTTTTGTTTCTTTGTTTTGTTTTGTTCTTTGCTCGAGGGCGAGCAAAGTTCAAGTTTGGGGGTTTGTTAGGCATATTTTATTTACACTTTTTGATTCATTTTTAATTAGTATTTTACTCGTTTTTATTGTGTTTAGTATAGTATTAGGCTTGTTTTTCTTTCTTTTGAGTCACAGCGGTCCAAAATGGCAAAATGACGAAAAAGAATGAAAAAGGGGCATAAAAGGAGGAATCCGAGGCAGGAAATGACAGAAAATGAAGACCCAGACGAAATCCAGGCAGCATCGCGGCGCCAGTCATCAGGGCCGCGCCGCTGGAACTGTAAAATACCCACATAAGATTGGCGCGCGCGACGCCGATCAGCGAACGCGGCGTCGATCTGGAAAATCGATTCAAGTTAAATTGGCTAAGGGCAAAGTGGTCCATAGGGCACGAAAATTGATAGATACAAAAGCCCTAGGGATTATTCTTGGAAGGGGGTGGTTCATTCCAACACACAATACAACTCAGGGCAAGGATTGAGGCTACAATTGAAGACTTAGTTCTACGTAATTTTTCTTTCTTTCTTTTTAATTCAATTTATGTATGAATTTTGTGTCAGTTCTTAGCGTGACTATGGCTAGGAGCTAAACACTTTATTAGAGCTTACCTTATGAATCGCTTGAAACTTATATTCATGAATTAATGCAGTAGTTTGATTTCTTCTTCACTTGATTAAGATTTAGTCAATAATTGGTATGAATGCTTGATAATTAATTGATCACTAATTATCATAATATATATGATTTCGAATCAAGAACCGAGAGGAGAGATTTGGATATACTGTAATTGACTAGACATAGGTTAAAATCGCGGACGACAGTACCCCGATACTTGTGTAGCAATATAAGTTACTGTTCTTAATCCTCATAAGTGGTAAATCCTATCATAGAAATATAGAAGGGTTCTGCACTGGGGTTGAGTGATTATATGTCCTAACCGGAATATAAGACAATTTAGTTAACCACTATCTTAACGTAGAAGAAGAAGTCATTCTAGTTGCATTAAGGATTGAATATAGTGGATAGTCGAGGATTTTGGAAGCCCTAATTCATTCATAACTGATTACAACTTAAATAGTTTAGTTAATTCTTGCAATTATTCTACTGGTTAAAAAAAACCCAACTCAAATATCGATTGTCAAATAGATAACATAAAATAGATGAACGGTAATTAGAAACCAGTCTCTGAGGACGATATTCGGTCTTATCAGACTATATTACTCGTCAACGATGCGCACACTTGCGTGAGCATTCGAAATATCGCTAACAGAAGTCAAAAGGAACTCAAGCAAGATGCGGGAGTTTCAGAAGGAAGGCAAACCCCAAACAACTTAAAAGTTCAAGGGAAATTGTAATCACTGTGGTACAGTTGATCACATGGCCAAAGACTGCCACATGCTCAAACGTGAGAATAAAGAGAAGGTCAAAGGCAAAGCCAAGGCTAACATCGTCGAAGACACGCTCGTCGACGATATGATCCAAGAATTCTCAGCGGTGGTTCTTGAAGCTAACCTCGTTGAGAATCCGATGTAATGGTGGCTAGACACGGGTGCTACCCATCACATTTGTTCCAATAAAGATGTCTTCTCCACATATACACCAGTCACAGATAAGAAATTGTTCATGGGCAAAAATTCTTCTTCAGAGGTGTTGGGGGTAGGAAAGGTGATCCTAAAAATGACGTCCGACAATGAGCTGATTCTGAAGGAAGTGATGTATGTCCCAGAAATTCGAAGAAATTTAATTTCTGGACCTTTGTTAGTAAGTGCTGGTTTTAGGCTAGTGTTAGAGGCTAACAAGTTTGTAATTACTAAAAATGGAACCTTCGTAGGAAGGGGCTTCGTCTGTGAAAGTCTCTTTAAGTTTAATGTTGCACATGTAATGCCTTCTGTTTCAACTATCAATAAAATTGAGCCGTCTACTTATTTGATTGAGTCATCTAATTTATGGCATCGTAGATTAGGATATGTTAACTATCAATCTATTCAAAGATTGGTAAAGCTGGAATTATTGTCGTCTATTGACATAAACCCTCAACGTAAGTGTGAGGTGTGCGTAGAGGCAAAACTTTCCAAGAGTCCCTTTAGATCCGTCGAAAGGGAAACCGCTCCTCTAGAACTTATACACACTGATATATGTGATTTGAAGCTCCCTCAAACTAGAGGGGGGAACAAGTACTTTGTGACTTTCATAGATGATGGCACAAGGTTTTGTTACCTTTACTTACTAAAAAGTAAAGATGAAGCCTTTGAAGCATTCAAACACTACAAAGCAGAAGTTTAGAACCAACTAAGCGGACGGATTAAAACAATCTGTAGCGATAGAGGGGGAGAATATGTAACGCCTTTTGAAGAATTTTATACTCAGTCGGGTATAGTTCATCAAACGACCGCTCCTTACTCACCTCAATCAAACGGTGTGGATGAAATCAAGAACCGAACGTTAAAAGAAATGATGAATGTCTTACTGATCAATTCAGGCCTTCCCCAACACATGTGGGGAGAAACTGTCCTTATCGCGAATAGGATTCTTAATAGAGTCTCACACAAGGGTAAGGACAAGACTCCATACGAGCTATGGAAAGGAAAAAAACCTACCTACAAATATTTTAAGGTATGGGGTTGTCTGGCCAAGGTAAAAGTACTTATGCCAAAGCAGGTCAAGATTGGATCTAAGAATGTGGATTGCATATTCATCGGATATGCCAATAACATTAGTGCTTATCGCTTCATAGTGCATAAGTCGGATGTTCCGGATATTTATGAAGGTACGATCATGGAATCAATGAACATGAGTTTCTTTGAAGACACGTTTCCATATAAGGAGAACAACATAACCTCTCGCAAACGAAGTTATGATCAAATCCCTGAGGATCAAGGAGTTGATGACTACCTAGATCAAACGGTTCAGATCTAGTGAATTCTGAAGTGGCTGACTATCCGGAATCCAGTATTCCAGATTCTCAGGACTTGAAAGATTCAGAGATGGAACCAAGGAGAAGCAAAAGGACCCAGAAGGACAAGTCCTTCGGTCCAGACTTTGAAGCTTATTTGGTTCAGGATGAACTACGGACAATCGTCGAAGCGTTGTCAACTCCAGAAGTAACGCTCTGGAAGGAAGCTTTAGAAAGTGAGATAGAATCCAACCTAGATAAACACACCTGAGAGTTGGTTGAACTTCCCCCGGGACACAAACCTTTGAGTTGTAAGTGGATACTTTAACGAAAGTTAAAGGCAGATGGATCTATCGACAAGTACAAAGCTAGGTTAGTAGTCAAGGGCTATAGCAAAAAGGAGGGCCTTGATTATTTCGACACCTACACTCCGGTGTCTAGAATGACATCCATACGTATGTTCATAGCTATCGCCGCCTTGCGGGATCTTAAAATACATCAAATGGATATTAAGACAACCTTCCTAAATGGTGATTTGGAAGAAGAAATATATATGGACCAAACCGAGGGGTATGTGGTTCCAGGACAAGAGACAAAAGTGTGCCGGCTTGTTAAATCATTATTGTCACGACCACCCCCGATCGCGATCGTGCCCTACACGGGCACTTCTGTAAACATCAGAGAAAATCAGCGGAACATACAGAAACTTATAAATAACATATCGGAAGTAAAACAACAGGTTAGCCGATAGGGCTACCTTCCTGAACATATATAAATATAACCGAAGCAGTTGCCTCATTTCTTTTACAACCGACCCACATATGTGACTACTGCACTTCAAGAGTTCTAACATAACCATCATGGACAGTGGCCCCGCCATACCCCGAATATACGAATCTTCTACCTCGTGGAAAACCGCATCGGAGATAAGCCTCCGAGCAAATGGAGCTTCTCTCAAAATCAACCGAGATCCTAAGAGCAAGGATCGCCAACCTGGGTACCTAAAACTGCGGCATTTAACGCAGCTTCGGCGGGGGTCGATAACAGTAATTTAATATGGAATGTAAATAACGCTGAAATCAGATCATAATCAGCAAAAGAATGACAAGGACAAGTATAAAAATACATACCAGATCCTGCCGTGTCATTACCACTTATGAACTTAATCGCACCTTATTATCTTTTCCATTCTCAATAAAAAACTATAGCCACATTCTTACGTACATGATTAGGAAAAATCATTAAGTTCATTACCATATAACTTACTTATCTTTTATAACACAATCCGGCCCTTTATGGAGGGACGCATATACTACCCGGCCCAATCTGGGACGCGATCAAATCACACAAATATCAAAGCATGCCCGTGGAATCCCCCATCACTGTCGACAGCTATAAGTGTAAAACATAACCATGTGACGCGCCCGTGGCATCCCACCTCACTGTCGGCGTACACATACACAATACATACATTTATCTCCTGCCCGTGGAATCCCACATCACTGTCGACAGCTATAAGTGTAAAACATAACCATGGGTCTCACGCCCATAATATCAATCAACGCAGGTGGTATAACGTCTTGGGGGTTACCCCTCATTTATACTCTTACCCTGGAGAAGGTGGTAAAGCAGGTGGTATAGCATCTTGGGGGTTTACCCCTCACTTATACTCTTACCACGAGAAGGTGGTACAACGTCTTGGGACTTGCCTCATTTATACTCTTACCCTATCTCAACCGACCATCAAACAAAACAAGCGGGGTATAATGTCTTGGGTTTACCCTCACTTATACTCTTACCTCGAGAAGGTGGTATAGCATCTTGGGGTTTACCCTCACTTATACTCTTACCCTATCTCGACTTGGCCACAAACAAGCGAAGACCGCCATGTCTTCTATAAAATCCGAATTTAACCCAAGTACTACAAATAATGTAAGATACCCGTGGAATCCCACATCATCGCTTGTATGTCCAAGTATTACAACAAGACAAATACTCCAACCGAGAGTCGCGAACGTAATGAAACATAATACTTGCACTCAAAGGCTATCACCAAGACACACATAGGCTAATTCTCAATTAACAAGCCAAAGTACTTATCAAGGCACACTTAGACTAATTCTCAATTAATCAAGCCAAAGTACTAATCAAGGCACAAATAGAATAATTCTCATTTAACAAGCCAAAGTACTTATCAAGGCGCATTTAGACTAATTCTCAATTAATCAAGCCAAAGTACTAATCAAGGCACAAAATAGAATAATTCTTATTTAACAAGCCAAAGTACTACGACGCATATTCTTTTCAAAAGACTCTTTCCAAATAAAACTTCCGATACTAACAACCGTAGTATCAAGTCCTATCTACCTTTCAAGACAAGTCACAATACCTTTTTAGAAATACAATTACCGGCTTCTAAATCAAGTGACTTCTTTATTAAAAACCTTAAGCAATTGGTACCTTTAAAACAATTTGCCCTTCTTTATTGCGAGTCATTCTTCGTTTATAACACTAGAGAAAACCATTCTCTTAATCTTCCATAAAGCCGTTATAACCAACTTCCCATAAAGCCGTTATAACCCTTTATGGTTTAGACCAACACGTTCCTTTTTATAACCAAGAGACTTCTACTTTTTGAAACCAAGTATTATATACTTTCAAATCAATTCTCTTAACCTTCAAAAATACAATTAGTCTCTTAAAATTTAGAAAACAAGTGACTCCTTTTATTACAAAACCTTAGGCAATTGATGCCTTAAAATCAAATTGCCTTTTCACTAAAATCAAGTCATTTACCTTTCCATATAGCAAATATAACCAACTCCCATAAAGTCGTTATATTCACTTTATACCTTAGCCAAATACAATTTCCTATCCAAGGACTTATACGCTCAAACTAACAAGTATCACATACTTTAAAACTCTTCAAGTCCCTTAACTTTAAATAAAACTTAAGACATCCTTTATACTTTCAAAGCGAGTTAATCTCCTAACTCACCCGACTTGGCCTTCAATAAACTAGTAAAGGATATCAAGGTGTCAGACGCTCACCGCACTACACACGCGCAACTAGTCATGCTCAAAGATAGGAAAAGTTCTTCATAGAGTAAATCACACAACTACCTCTTAACTTCTAAGAGTAAGGAAACGTGAAATGATACCACAAGTATATTCCATACATAGAATCATGCCAAAGGAAGGAAGAGGTTCACATACTCGCGACGATTGTCGACAAGTAGCAAAATGCTCCAAAGTACTCCAACCTTGATAGCTAATCCATCCTTCAAGTAGATACGCTAAACTTAGTACTTCAACCTATAATGGTTACAATACGTCCATTAACCTTCTTACTTCACACGTAGAATATTCTAAGTGCTAAGTCACTAAATTCTACGGAAAATCTGGACAAAGACTTCCTTTGTTTTTACTTACTTTGCCACCTTTTCAAGGCCGAATACAATAACCAAACAGCCCCAATTGGCTCACCACAATTTATAAGGTAGTCCAATACAAATGAAATAACCAAACAGCCCCAATTGGCTCACCGCAAACGATATCAAATTTATACAACTTACTAGGCCAATTCGGCTAACTCAAGTACTACAACATCAATTCTTATCCAATTTCCATTTCAATCCAAGTTATTAGCCTAACATGATATCAAGTCGCAAACGATTATAGCTACTATAATCTCCTAGTAATTAACACGCGACGACTAAGCTAGTAACTAAATTGAATTACAAACTTAAAGGCTAAATCATGCAACTTTCGGATTCCATCCAAATATTCCATAACACATATCATTCTTCATAATATAATCCACATGATCATTTCTAACTACTACAACATGAAATCTTAAATTATAAAGGCAAGACGGAGATTATTACCTCCTTAAGTTCAAAATGATCCAAAACCCTAAGTCGATCCTTAGCAACTCCAAATCCTTTTCGACGTCCAATCCGCTTATTTGCAACCCTGAAGCTTATGAAGAACTCCTCTTCAAGTTCCCACTTCAAAGTCAACAACTCCTTAGGTTTTCGCCATGACTAATACGAAAACACCATTTTTCCGGATCTTTCTATTGAGATATCCTTACAATACCCTTAGGAACCTTGGGTTAAAGTATTGTGACTAATGAACCACAAACGAAAATATTTTCTTCTTCCTTGTAGCCGCCGAGAGCTCCCAGAATGTACACAAGTTTCTCTAATTTTTTTCTAAGTGTTGGAAGACAAGTCTTGCTACTAGTGTGCTTAAATAATACATTGGAGGGTCTAGATTATAACACTTGTAAAGTTTGGAGGGAAGAGATCAAGCCAAGTGGGCCTTGGACTTAGTCAACAATATCAAGCTCTTAATTAGCAAGACTTTGTCATCTCTACATTGGTCAAATGACCATTCTACCCTTGTACAATTTCGTCCAAGGCTATGTGGGGGAGGTGCCACGTGTCGCCTTCTCATTCGTCCATAAAATTCCGTAACCCTCGTGGGCCCCCCAAACGTAAAATTTCGGGTGGGCCCCACGTGACCAAATCCATAAAAATAAATTTCCATAAGGATAATAAGTTCCATATTCTACTAATAATGCATTTTGAGAATCCAATTCTCCTCAACGAACATTTTTCCTTTCCGACGTTCGGAAGGTTTTTTCCGTCGGAAAAACAATTCTTCCTTTCGTACCAATTTCAAGTCTTGTGCTCCTTACGTACATTCTCTTAAAACATATCCTGGAGTTACGGGGTGTAACAATTATACGGGCTGAAATAGGCCCCTAAATAATGACACGAGAAATTTGATAGTACTCTACTATCAAAAGGGTTCGCCATTAATGGAGGGGACAAATGTGTCTACATGAAAGGAAATGTCGAATCCTTCATCATGATACGCCTTTATGTAAACGACTTGTTGATCACTGGAAGCAGTCCTGGGATAATCCTAGAGACTAAGAACATGTTAAAACAATGTTTTGACATGAAAGATATGTGCATTGTAGATGTCATCTTAGGGATCAAGATCTCTAAGACATTTAATGGACTGATATTGTCTCAATCTCACTACAACGAGGATGTACTGAAGAAATTTGGGATGTTCGAATATTCACCGGTAACGACACCTTTGGATATAAGTCAAAAGATTGACAAACATCTTGGTGCGCCCGTACACCAGGAGCAATATGGGCAGGTGATCGGTAGTCTGATTTATATCACAAACTGCACTCGACCTGATGTCGCTCATGTAGTCAATAAATTGACTAGGTTCACCCAAAATACGAGTGAGGATCACTAGAAAGCATTATATATGGTACTACGGTTCCTGAAGTTCACGCTAAATTTCGGGTTACACTATTCGAGATATCCAGTTATACTAGAGGGGTACAATGATGCAAACTGGATATATGATAGCGACGACATCAAGTCCACCAGCGGATATTTTTACAATCGGTGGTGGAGCTGTGTCTTGGAAATCCTCTAGGCAAACTCTTATTGCCCGATCCACGATGGAGTCAGAATTTATCGCTTTAGATAAAGCGAGAGAGGAAGCTGAGTGGCTTCATGGTTTTCTAGAGGATGTCTCACGTCAGATAAACTCGTCTTCTCAGAATGATCCACTGCGATAGTCAGTCGGCTCTAGGAAGGGCACGAAGTTTGATATACAACGGCAAGTCTTGTCATATTCGACGGATACATGAGTCCGTTAGGCAGTTGATCACCTCAGGTATTATTTCCATTGATTACATAAAATCTAAGGAAAATATCGCAGATCCTCGACGGCGGAATACCCAAAGATCGCTTATTCTCGCATGCCTGTGGAATGAGCTTAAAACCCAAACAATAAGAACCGATATAGTGGACACCCAACCTTACAGACTGGAGATCCCAGGAATAAGGTTCAATGGAAAAACTAAACTGTAAAGGTTCCGTGAGCACTTCGGTGGAAGCAAGATCACTTCGGATAATGTTTCTTTCTTAAGAAACATAATCCAAGGCCGTTCCCGTGATAGACAAAAAGTGCTACCTGTAAGAGGGGTAAATGATAAGTTTTCAAACCTTTAATGATCTTCAATAGTTGAGGTTAGGTTGGAGAATTTTTTTAATGGTTCTTAACGCTTGTGTAGCGGGGTATTGCAGGATACCTTATAGGAGACCAACTATTTAAGTGCGAGGACAGGCCGCCTCAAATGAACGCACTTAAGAATCCAAGGGTGTCCACGGCCCACGACTGACAAAATATTAGAAAGATTGAGTAGGAAATGTATTGTGTTGGTACCATTGTCTTGGCATATACTAAACACTGACGGTTCAAGACATCACGTTCACCACACAGTAAATATGTCCGATGGTATTCTACTATGGAATGTTCAAAGCTCCGGCTACCTCTCCAGATGCAACATTGATCCGCCGAGTGATTGCTCGAAAGACACCATGTGCGTGCGCCAAAATTTCTTCAAAGAGGGGATTGTTGGAAATTTACTAAATGTGAAATAAAATACTATTAAATTATGACTCGAATAATTGGGGTCCCGCACGTCGGAAACATGGTTTTCACACACGTGCACATAAAGTGTCAAGGATCGTAATTTCCTTAAGTGGAAGAGATATTGGTACGTATACGAATTGTTTGAGACGTAAGATAATAGATGGTTATTGGCCAAATAACAATGATTTCACGTTGGTAAATGAAAGGAAGACGTGTACAATGTGTGAAAGATGAAACGAGTGCGAATGTCGGCGCCACCGCAGGCCACGACGCCCAAACTCTCGAAGTTTTGCCGCGCGCCAGTCAGTGGCCACGACGCCAACTCTCGAGTTTCGCGCGCTGCATCAGTAGGGCCACGACGCTGCGGACGTTTTAGACCGTTGGAAGATGAACAAAAACTATTTTTTGGGCTGACTTTGGAGCATTAATTCTCCATTATTTGATTCATGAATTCATCCATTATTTGGCTGAATTATTACTCCACATTCATGGCCATTACATGATCTTTATTGGCCATTACTTGACTATGTGGAGATCATCTTCTTCATACTATAAAGTGGGGCCTTGGACACATTTGCAAGAACACACTTTACACTTTCTCTGAAATTGTCTTCCTTTCTTGCAATCACAAAACACTCAAAGATCTTTCTTCCTAAGCAAACACTTGAGTTTCATCTGCTCATTTGTTTGATTGTTGTTTTATCTTGGGAGATAAGTTGTCATTACACCGTTGAAATGATATACGGGGCAATATTATCTTAAGGATAGATCGAGAATTCGGTCGACTCAGCAAACCAATTATATTGTTGATTTCCAGATTTCTTACCTACTAGTTGTTGTTGATACATTTCTCATTTCCTTTATTTCTCATTTCCTTTATTTCTACACTTTGTTCCCACGGTAGTTAAATAAGAAAAAATACACATTGCGAGGAAGAAAATCTTCATAGTTATCCACAAAAAAGGACAATTGATTTTTAAAAATAAAATTTAAAAGGAAAAAATGATTTTTATCCTACACTATTAGCTCCGGTTGGAGAAACGGTTAAAGTTATTGTCACGAGGTCACGTTCAAGCTGTGGAAATAAACTCTTACAAGTCGCCTCGTGCAAAAGTGAAACGTAACAATCAACCACTGTCATCCTGCCTTCTCCGGACCACGCACAGGGTAACTTAGTGCAACAAGTGCCTTTTTTTACTATTAGCTCCTCGTTAGAAAAAGAGATAATAGCCAAAATACACGGTTAAGTATATCTAATTTTGAATCCGGTTCCTCTGTTTCAAATTATCTAATGATTTCTAACGAGACACATTAAAATTATGCAATCTAATTTCATATTCTGAACTATTAGTGTTTGAATTGTCTACCTAAATTATGTCGACCTATTTTTCCATAACTCTATACAAGCCAAAAAGGTTTCTTCGAGTTCGTGTGAGTTGTCGAACTATTTTTCCATAATTGAAGCCCTGCCGGCTGCCAAGATTGCCATTTGAATTCTTATATCGAAAAGGCAACGCAACGCGTTAAGTATTGAGGACGTGAGCAACTGAGGTTTACACCACTTCTTCATTGAAGTTGTGACATGGAAGCCGCCATTTGTAGCTCTTACACACCTCTTTCCACAACGGCGAACCTCAGGATTCGAGGTAAGTCGTTCTCTATGTTTGTGTGTTTAGCTTATTATTATTTTCCTCATTGTGAAATGGGTGTTACATGAATAAATTTTGGTTGCTCTCTCCTGTGTCCGTGTGTAATTAAGGAGGATTGTATTGAAATGGAGAAAGGTAATTACGAACATTGATAAATGAATTCATCTCCTTTTCTTGCAACATAATTCATAAACGAAACAGCCTCGAACCCCATATTATGAACTGGGTATGTTGTTGTATAATTCATAAACGAAACAGAAAACAAAAAAGGGAGGGAGTTCCAGAATTACTCGAAGTAAAACAACTAAGAAAAGAAAGGCCAAGTTTTAGCATACCCTAATAGAATATTTTCTCTTCTATATATAGGCATCCTCACAAAGTAAACATGCTCATTTCTAAATCAGGCCGTCATTGCCTTGAACGAATTCACACCGGCCACCAGCTTTCCCAAACTAAGGGAGATCCGCTCCTTACTGCTCTTTCTTTTCGTAAGCCCACAAGGGATTTCATCAGGGTAAATTCCAATCTAACTATTACATAAATAATTACACCTACTCCGGCCAGAATTAAATGTTAGAACTTTAAGCAAGATATGAAGAAAGTTGAGGAAAGAACTCAAAGGAACTAGGTTAATTGGAGAATAAAATAAGTTTTTTCACAGTCGTAACTAGAACACTCTACTGATATAAGACACAACTGTCATTTCTTCAGATTTTGTTTTAAATAAATTAGATGTTACTAGTTTTTCATGTTCAAAATAAAATAAAGTAGATGTACTAACTTACTATTACTTTAGTTTAGTTTGAGAAGTTGTAAGGCCTTCTTTGTGTTTCTAGAGTAGAATGATGCATATCTGAGGAAATGGCTCTAGTATGGTATATTTGGTAATTACACTAGAATGCTCCAAGATCAGATTTTGAAACACAACATGTATAGTGTAAATTGCAAAGCCTTTGATCTCTTTCATGATCTAGTCTTATTTAAAAGAGATTTGTAGGTTCTGTTTAGTTGACATAACTTTAATTGGCTTGAGAACGTTATCCTATAACTACAATTATAAGTAAAGCACTTTTACAAAGGGATGTAATATGATACTACCTTCCTAGGAAAGAAATTGTTAGACTTGTACTTTTTAGTATGAATTTTGCGTGATTTGGACTGGAGTATATATATTAAAAATTTAAAACTCTTGCTTTTACTGTATACAGATTGTGGCAATACATAACTTGGATTATGTGCCAATCTTAACAAACCTAAAGCATATTTATTTGCTTTATCAGCCTATTACTCGAGCTCTATGATGCTCTTACTGGTAGAAACACATCTAAGCACAACCTTTTTTACTTTTGGCTAGCAGGAAAATTTGCTGGATGTAATCCCCACTTCTATAATTTGCCATTGAACAGAACACGCATTCCTCTCAAGTTAAATATTTTTGAATCGAGTAGAAGGCACCTTTCTTCACGAAAGGGGCTGATATTGTCAAATGGAAGGAAAGAATTATCCAGCTATTTTACCCATCAACTTTCAAGAGACTATACAAGTATCAGGGCAGCATCAGGAGAAATGCTGCACTACGGACAGTCTTCATCAGGGGGTGAAGATGAGGGAGTGTCACCAACATCTACAAAGGCCAATGACTTTGTGTCCTTGCAGCTTAAGCAAAAGCAATTTAAAAATAGATTCTTGAACTTTGTAAGACTGGGTTCCGTCATTGATAATGCTGCTGAGTCTTTTTTCAAGAGTGAGATAAGGAGAAGGCTCTTTGTGACTGCCATCTTAATTGTCATTAGTCGTATAGGATATTTCATTCCTCTTCCAGGATTTGACAGGAGGTTGATTCCAGAAGACTATCTGAGCTTTGTCTCGGGATCGGTTGGTAAGTTGTTTTTTCATCTAGACCTATACTTTCCTAGTTAATGGAGTTCAGTTTTGAAATAAGTTGGTTGGATATTGGTTCTTCAAACTCGGTGAACAGAGTGTGGGGAAGGGGTGAAAAGGTGATTTCTCTCTCCCATGTAATTATCAATAATCTGTCCTTGCAGATCAACTTGGTGATTCCACTCCAGAACTTAAGCTCTCTCTTTTCCAACTTGGGGTCAGTCCTCAAATAGCGGCATCCATTCTTATGCAGGTCAGCTTTCTTTCACCAGATATAAAGTTTTCGAACCAGGATATCAAAATTTGGCGTAATCTTCTATTTTCTATGTTTCATAAGCTATTTTATTATGTCAAAAGAAGTTTCTGTTTCCCATTTCTGCTTAAATAAATATATTTGTTATGTCGGACCACCAGAGGGATGTACCGGAATAGCAACAACAACATCATACCCGGTGTAATCCCACAAAGTGGGGTATGGGGAGGATAGGATGTACGCAGACCTTACCTCTACCTTTGTGGGGGCAGATTGTTTCCGATAGATCCTCGACTCATAAAGAATGTAGTCAATGAAGAATTGCAAGAAAAAAAATAAGACAACAAGATATCCTGATAAAGGATAAATGGAGCAATACACACATACCAGAATAGCATTTGTCAAAAAAGTGAAATACTGATATCTTTTTGTGGACCTACATATCTATGTACTATATATAATGTCAGGTGAAAAATGTGTACTGAGTTTCCACCTGCGTGCCACTGGCCCTCAGATATGGTTAATAAAAGTGGAATAAATGCCATGTGAAAAATGCCGAAACAATATCTACATCTATCAAAATGATTTGTAAAAGAGATTTAAGGAGTCTTGGAGGAGAAAATTATTTGAGTGGGACCTATAAAAAAAGAGAGGATATTATCTGAGTTGGAGAAAAGTGAAAATAACAGATAAACTTTTGTGCTGTTCAAGAGCCCTTCCCCGGACCCCGCGCATAGCGGGAGAGTGCACTGACCCTTTTTTTTATCTTTCTGTTGCATAATGCCTCAATTTTGTGCTAAACTAATGAATGCCAACTTTCCTGTTCAGGTATTATGTCACGTTCTTCCCTCTTTAGTGAAGCTGAGAAAAGAGGGCTTAGATGGTCATGAGAAGATCAAGAGTTATATGTATGTCTATTTTCTCATCTCAGTTCTTTTACGTTGGTGGTCAACTTTTTTGTTTTGTCATCACAAACTTGCACAAGCTTATGAAACTTTGGATTTATTTTAGATGGTGGATCTCGCTTGGTTTTGCAATTTTGGAGGGTCTTATTCTCTCTTGTTACTCACTTCCATATTCAATATATGCTGCCAGTCATAGGTAAGAAGCACAAACTTTTCGTGTAATAATCAACGCGAGCATACTTTAGCTACTTTCATTTTCATTGTGCACATAAGGTCACTATTATTTTTATTGCGTAATGTGTGAATTCATTTTCCAGTAAACTTTTATTTCTTAAAAACACATCATTCTAACTCCATTTCTTCCGTGCAAAGTACCTTTATAGTTGTCTATGTTTCTCCCAGCTTGGGAAACTTAAATGACCTTTGGAAATTATCAAAATTGTTTGATGATATTCCTTATTTTCCAAAATTGGAAAAGATTAGCGCGTACTATTCTTGTGGTTTACTTTAGTTGTTCTGTTTCTTAAAGCACATTGTTCAATATAAAATTTGACAGTTATTGAAACTTTTGAAAATGTTTAGAAGCACAGTAAGGCAGGAAGTCGTAAATTCCTTGTTTACCATTCCATCCCACATTATCATCCTAAAATGTCGTCAATGTCTCCTTTTGAAGTCTAACATTATTCTTGGCTCAATTAGAAAGAGCAAAGGAAGGGCCTGATAATCTCCTCCTGGAAGTACACCTACCTTCTTCCTTGTTTTATGTTTGAATTTTGACATGAGTCATTAAGAAGGTATATATCCTATGATTTAAAAAAGGTGGATTGGATTGTGGTTAATTTGGTTCAGGGAAATTGCTCTATGAAAGATAGTTAATGATTTATCTGCACATGGTGAGCAAAAGCACCGAATTGAATCTAGCATAATGAATGGGATACTATGATTGCTGCAATTCTGGTATATTTAGGTTTCCCCCTCTTTTATCTATGGAAATAGGTAATAACAATACAACATTTGTTTTTTGATCATTCTAACAATAAATTTCATTGACTTTTAGTTGTTGTTTTGAAACTGAAAAAACAACAATTAAAAGTCACACTCTCTTTTCCTTTTTTGTTCAATGGGATGAGAAATACTCCTTGAAGGTTGTAGATTTTCTGAAGCTTGAAGCCTTCATCCAAAGCTCTCTTAGTGCTGGTTTCAAGTTGATGAAAATTTTCTTTTACTGATGAAAAAAGAGATACTGGTGTTTGGAATAAAAAAAATACCAAATTTAGATTTTCTGAATATTCCAAAATTTATTATTATTATTATTATTATTATTATTATTTTGTAGTTTCAAAAAAAATTTGGAATATTCAGAAAATCAAACTTCCTTGTGGATTCTTTCTTTTCGTGTGTTATTTGAGACAAACCCCGGAGCCTTTTCAATTAGCTATTGTGGTTTTTTGTGAATCAAAATTATATTCTGTATAAAGGCCTTCAGTATAATAGTATTGAATTGTTCTTGCTCCACATTCTCAAAAAATAATTGTTCCTGTTCCATGATAAGTTTAATGCCAATAATCTTTCATAGTTGAGAGGGTTTGTAAATATTGTTCCTCATCCCAGGTTGTTTAAGTCAAAGTTTCTTCTCATGCTGTTGATGTATTATTTTGCATAATGTTGGTCGAAATTAGTATCGCTCTGAATGACCTTCATTTTGTTGCAGGGTTAAGCATGTGTTGATGACTACGTCCCTTTTAGTTTCTGGTGCAATGACTATGTCATGGATCTGTGACAAAATAACAGAGTCTGGATTTGGTATTTATTTTCTTCGGTGCTTCTTTCTGTATCTTATTTTCTTTTCTTCCCTTTTTAAGCATCTCTTAGATTTCTAAATCTACTTGTCCCAATTTTAGGCATTTTGCTGTTTGTCTGTTAGAGACGAATTTTCTTGCTCCCCCCCCCCACCCCCCCACACACACACAAAAAAAAGGAAGAAGAATAGAGAAAGCGTTCATAAAAATGGTCAATGACCTTTTGAGTTTGTCAATTGTGTTTAATTTACTTTAGGGGACATGGACTGCGTTTTGTGACCGAAAAGAAAACTAGACCCATTTGATTGGGACACAAGGAATAGTAAACTAGTGACATGATGACTCTTGTTATCCCTGATGAAAGTTAGTATCACTGGCTGTTGAAGTTGTTTTCTCTGACATAAGGAATAATAAACTAGTGACATGATGACTCCTGTTAATGAATGTTAGTATCACTGGCTGTTGAAGTTGTTATGGCATACTTTTAACGGTCATATTATAATTCTTCTTTAAATCTGAGATTGTAAAAGTTTGAAGAATTATGTAATTGACTGAAATTTGCTGACCCCAACTAATTTGGCGTAGACACTTGGTTGATCTACTGATGTATTTGAGGAATTATGTAACTGACTGAAAATAGCCCAGCCCAATTAATTCGGTAATAAGACTTAATCCATTGATTGATGTTAAGTTATAACTGAATGAAATTAAATTTGGTTGATTCTTCCTTTTCTGTTTCCTTGCTCTTCCTTTTTTATGTCTACTGAGTACTGACGACTAATGTATGGTTCAGGTCAAGGATCAACTTTGATTATTTGTGTGGGCATTTTGACTGGCTACACAGATACATTGCAGAAAATGTTAACTCAAATAGCAGGTGGGTTACAAATGAGACACTGTAACTTCTTAATTCTTTCTGATCATTGTACTCTATTGGCAAGGATATCAGCATGTTATGTACGAGAATTGATTCTTTCTTCTGTCCTGAACCCATTTTTAAGTTGTGGTGGAGTTTGGTCATGAGAAATAGTTAGAAGTACAAAACAATAGAATTTGATAGAAGGATTGAATAGTTCAGTCCCTCTAATTTTTTTATTAAAGTTTCCCTTCTTCCTTACATACACAGGAAGTAGCGGGAGCTGGTGGCCTTATGTACTTGCAGTACTAGGTGTTTTTACTGTTGTTACCATGTGGGCTGTCGTCGTTAGTGAAGGGTGCCGGAAAGTTAAGCTGCAGTATTATGGCTTTAAAGTTGCTTCTGCTGCAAGGTGACTTGGACCCTGAAGTGCTGTTGATTTGCATTTTCTTTTTTGTTGGAAGCCAGATTTTCTGTTGTTGACTATTGTGAAAGCTTCATAGGCGTAGTTGCATGTATCTTAATGCTTATGTAAGATGTTTTTACAAGCTAAGATTTCAGCGGAATTATATAACATTATTTGGGTAATAATGGGAACTTAAATTAAGAACTGTATGTAAAGTGGAATTTTCTTATCAAGGAATTATTGAGTACCTCATATAGGTGACTAGTATAAATTCATCTAAACTTCCACAATGTTTGCACTTCTCTCAATCGAAGATTTCATGCGCATGCAATACTGAAGTAACTGCTTTTTCTTGCATGCCTGATCATGTCTAAGTGAGTGCGACTAATAAGAGGCCATCAAATGGAAAACGTTTGTGACTGTTCTTGAGTTAATTGAACTATTTGATTCACTTAATTGATGTTTCATGACTGAAACAAAAAGGAATTTTACTTGGTTTTGTTGATCATAAATCAGTCAAACATGTCTGGCTTGTGCCTGCATGTAAGTATGTATATGTACACACACACACACATTCATAGACGTGCACACACTCATGTATACAAAAAGAAACTGTCCAGCTGTGACTTGTGATACCCTGAATAATTGAGTTGAAATCGAATTTGTTATTTGGCGTGGGAATTGGTTGCAACTTATATTTGTACCACCTAGGAATATAGAAGCCAGTTACCATTGAATTTAGTATCTTCTACATACAGAGATATATTGTACTCATTTGGGAATAGAATATTATATATTGGCATCTGATTTAAGTTACTCATCGAACAGAGAAAATTCTCCAGTTCCAGAGGTGGAGCCCTATATACCATTCAACATAAATCCAGCAGGAATGCAGCCAATCCTTGTTACCTCTTATCTGTTGGCACTTCCCGGCATCCTTGCAAGGTTACTTTATATTCAACTGAATCATATTAGTCACACCACTACTTTAGTGGTTTTTTACTTATTAAATAAAAACTTCAGTGGTTCTTTACCAATGTGTTAGGAGTAGGATCTTATCTACATTAGTGATGTGGAGCCAATGTTGTACCTGAGCTTCAGTATTTTGTGATTTTTCAGCTACAGATTTCTGACACATACTTTCTTTGGCAGTCTTCTTGGTTCAAGGTTTTGGGAACACGTCAGAGACATTTTGAATCCTGACACTTCTCATGGGGCAGATCCGTGGGTTTACTATACAATTTATGCTTTCTTTGTTTTCCTCTTCAACATATTTGACATTGTAAGTTGCCATTTTACATATTTGCCATTTACATTGAAAGTAGATTTTAAGATGTTACATGCACAAATTCTTTTTTCCTTGAAGATTACTGTTTAATTGGAATGGATAGAACATCAATTCAAGACACTAGGTCCTTTTTAACAAGGATGTTTCTGGACTGAAAAGTTTCTATCTAGTCCCTTGGATTGAATCACTCCAGTCGTTAGGGGAACCCAAAATACCAGTTGGTCTAATAAGGTGAAAGCATAAGTAAAAGATACCCAGACTTGCTGGTGAGTTTACGGTGTTCAGGGCAGATGTTGGGAAAATAGAAATTGAAATCAACCTTTTAAAGTTACTAATTAGGTAGCCAGCAAATTGAGGAAAATGATGCAGTTCACGTCTCTGAGTACCCTTTCTTTGTGGTATCTGGAGACTCCCAGGGAATTACATAAAAAAACATGTGGAATGAAGTAAAAAAGGTGTTTGCAATTGCTAAAAACTGGACTAACCTGTTTATGATTTTCAGATTCATTTTCACGGGGGTTCCAGACCTGGACCTTTTCTACCAGCATATTACACATGCATTGCCCACTAAATAATTATGGTTTTATTCATTTATGTTTATTTTGTATTTTTAGCTAGTGTCTTTTGTGATTTAAGATACTATGTCTTTGAAGTATCTTCTGATCATTTGATGGGACTCATGATTTCCTGCCCCTCAGTTGTGAGAACTTGTTAAGTTTTTATGATGTCGTAACATTGTTGACATCTCAGAATTTTGACTACTAAATTTCGCATAAAAATTTTTGATTAGACTTTTTATTAAAGGTATATACCATTCTCTTCCCTGCTTCCAAATTTTCTTGAACCATTTTTCTCACACTTCCAAGTGGCAGATAGAGTGAACATGCAAGATAGAGAGAGATACAAGCAAGTTGAATTGGTAACTGTGAGAGAGAGAATCCTCAGTATGATACTTTCTCCCTCTTTAGCAAAGAAGCTAGAAAAAAGGACAAGTAATCCTGTCTTGCCAACCCACCCGACACCTCCGAAAGGCTTCACTATTTTAATTGCAGATTAAATTCTATTCTTGGTGCTTGCAAAAGTGGCTTAACAATTCCATTCCCTGCATCATTCCCTCTGAACTGTGTATACTTGTCTCTTTGTGGCTCTTTGATATTTTGTCTCCTTCGAGCTATCTTCCTGGAGGACCTGGGCAAATTTAAACTTTTTCCTGGTGTTAGAAGTCTCAGCTATTGCTGGACGATTAGTTGCTTACATTTTGCACCTAAAGCAGTTTTTCACATCATTATTACTAAGGCTTCTGAAGAATTCTCACATTTTGCGATTGTGTTTCTTTTACTTTGGTTGTCTTTACTATTTTTACTCTCAATACTTTCTTTCATATTTTCATCATAGCTTTTGACTCGTGCATTTCTTTCGAACTTGTTCTGAAAACATTTTTTTTGAGTCGAGGGTCTATCGGAAACAACTTTTCTACCCCACAAAGGTAGGAGTAAGGTCTGCGTACACCCACCCTCCCGAGACCCCACTTGTGGGGATATACTGGGTGTGTTGTTGTAAAAGTAGGGGGAGAAAGAGGTAGTCATTTTAGGAAAGATGATGTCACATAGAAAAGTTATTAAAAAGTGATTATCTCATGTCAATCTCATAACAATTTCTATGCTTCTGTCACTTAAAGAAAGAAAAGCTTTTGAAAGGTTTTCAGGTATATTCTCTCTTGCTCAGTTTTACTTAACGGTAAACTTGTGATCAGGCGAACATGCCTAAAGAAATTGCTGATTACTTAAACAAGATAGGTGCTAGAATTCCGAGTATAAAGCCTGGAAAAGCCACAATTGCATATTTGACAAAGATCCAAGCTTCAACACGGTTCTGGGGTATATATCTTATTTCTCTATCTCTCTCTAACCTCTATTTCTTGTTGTGCGATTCACTAACAGATGGTACTTTTTCTTTTTTCTTTTATTGGATTGTTGTGCAGGTGGTCTGTTATTAAGCGTTTTAGCCACCACATCCACCATTCTAGACCATTATCTGCGTCGCATCAATGAAGGATATGCAATAGGATTGACATCAGTGCTAATAATTGTAAGTTCTTGGTTTTCAGGCATGCATAGTTTCTTTCTGAGCACACACAGACCCCCCTCCCCCTCCCCCTCCCTCATGCCAATAGGCTCTCTAACCCAAGGTTAAGAAAAAAAAGAAGGAAAAACGAGGAACAAGAAAATGCGATGTGGATACCTTAACTTAATCTTTTTGACATCAGTACTAGTGATTGCAAGTTCATGGTTTTCAGGCATGAATAGTTGCTTTTTAAACACACACAGATCTCCCTCCTTCCCCTGCCAATAGGCTCTCTAACCCCAAAAGCGCGTGATGTGGGTGCTTTACTTAATCTGTTTCAAGCTGATTTAATTAGCAAATATCTTCTTGCTTCTACACATCGTAATCTATTGGGGAACTGATTGAGAAGGAAAATGACTTCTGTTATCTTTAATGGTATTCGATATTCTCTTTTAAGCAACCAATGTTGTTGGACACCCTCAGTTATGCCCTTGAAATTGCTTTCTTTCTATTCCTTGAAGAAGTTAATTGTTTCACCAATTGTCCAGCAGAGGCATAAACCTACCGTCGGATTGCTCTACAGGAGAATATAATCAATATTGTTGACAGTTGGAAGTTCTCCCGATGTCACACCCCAAGTTCCTTGGTCCTTTTAACATGTCTGGTACTCATGAATTAATCCTGAGCCAACTGTGCAACAATTCCAAATAGCTCCTTAGCCCTATTTTGATCCTCCATGATACCAACAACAACAACATACCCAGCGTATCCCACAAGTGGGGTCTGGGGAGGGTAGGATGTACGCAGACCTTATCTCTACCTTTGTGGGGTAGAGGTTGTTTCCGATAGATCCTTGGCTCAAAAGAACATAGTCAATGCATAAATTCAAGGAAAATAAGACAGCAAACGATACCGAACTAATGAAGCAACACATAGCAATACACAAATAAGAGTATGGATCTACTCGAAACTTAAGTAATACCACACCGAAAAGGAGTTGAGGAGATGAAGAGGCGAGCCCCTACCTCTTTCACACACAATGCGTAAAAATTCAACTACGTACTAACATTCTATCCTAATCATCGACCTCCAAATCTTCCTATATAAGGTCATGTCCTCAGTCAGCTGAAGCTGTGTCATGTCCTGTCTAATCACCTCCGTCCAGTTCTTCTTCAGTCTACCTCTACCTCTCCTAATTCCTACTATCACCAATCTCTCACACCTCCTAACTGGCGCATCCTCACACCTCTTCACATGCCCGAACCATCTCAGTATCGCTTCTCTCATCTTGTCCGCTCTTCGACCTTGTCCCGTATAACTTCGTTTCTTATCATATCTCTCCTAGTGTGATCACACATCCACTTGAGCATCCTCATCTCCACCACCTTCATCTTCTGAACGTGAACGTTCTTGGCCAGCATTTTGCCACATACAACAATGCTTCTGGTCTAACCACTACTCTGTAGAACTTACCTTTTAGTCTAGGCGACACCTTCTTATCACAAAGCACCCCGGAGGCTCGCCCTGACCCTCCATGATACCATGTGGTATGAATTCAACTCCTCAAACAGTAATTTTCTCTACGCCATCTGGATAATGGGTTATCCAGGGTCATATGACTGTCAATCTCCTACTCGTCAATTCGTTCTAAGAGGAATATTCCTGTAATTATCTGCTCTATATTTGATATATATGCAGAATGTTCCTGTAGTTATCTGCTCTATATTGTTGTATACAATCATCATGTTGTGAAGCTATATTGTAAGTAGTAGGAAATCCATTCCCTCATCTTTCAGAGGGCTGTGACCTCGCCTTGCATCTGGACAAAATTTAATCATCTGTCCATTGCAATGTCATAAAGCAATGTATTTATATTGAGGGGTTGATTAGTAGATTATTATTACTTTCACAAGGCAACTATGAAATTTCACGTCTGTTTCAAAGGACTAATAGTAGTGGCGAGCATGGCTTAATGGTAATGAGGTAATTCACATGATTCAACAATGAGGGGATATCTATCCCATATAGCAAAGTAAGTAAACTGCAACTGAAACACTAAGGAGTTGATATGTAATTAACCCATAAACTTATATAGGCAGAGTTTTTCAGGTAGAGAACAAGTTCAGATTTAAAGATAAAGAGTTTTTTCTTAAGTTGTCTGGCAATTTTTATCAACTTAGTAGAAATCACTGCTATTATACTCCTATGAATGTAGTAGATTGGTCATTGTCATTCAGATGTCGTACTGAAATATTTCTTCTCCTGCCTTGTGCTCTGCAGGTGGGTTCAATCATTGAATTGAGAAGATCTTATCAAGCATATAATGTAATGCCAAGTCTAAGTATGGCTTTGAAGCGGTATGGTGTATGAGATTGGAGGATGGGTCTATTCGAGGTATATCTACTGTATCATACTTAGTGCATGATCTGTACCATATGACTTCTCTCATACATTACTTGGTGCTTGTGCAGTAAATAGGATCCAGTTCTTGCTTGCATCATTGGTGCTGAGATTTTGCAGAGTCTAGGAAGTTCTTGAGTATCTTAACTACCGGTCAGCTATTGAAACTTGGAAGATCAAAGATGTTGCGATCAGCGAACTACTCTCAGTCAAGACACATTTCCATATGTAGCAAGTGAAATGTAGCGCATCCTTTGGCTGACCGAGTAAATTGTCTTATCCTTGTTCCTTTTATTTTTTCTTCTCACTTTAGTCGTGTTATATATTTGCATGAGAATGCGTTTTTGCAGGATTTGAAGTAACTGCATATAATAATATATAGGGTTTAGTGATGCGTGAAACAGAAAAACCATTGCTACCCATTAGCTTCACAAATTAGTTTAGACTTTTACATGCATCCTTCGTGGTTTTGCTAATGACAACACGATTCATCTGCTTCCTGCATTGTGTTTTTGGGATACAGGATGAGTCACGCGATAAGGGACTAGCCTGTGCTGCAAATAACTGAATTTAGACGGAGGCAAGCGTGACAGGGAGAAAGGCGTGCTCACGATGTATATAATTACATTTTAAAAATACTCTAGATGCTCAAGATATTGCATGAAGCAAGTGTACTATTCTTCTCTTGGCAAGCAAAATAGGATGTTATTTTATTTTTTGTTTTGAGGGGTATGTTATCAATCTGCGTGTGTTGGTTGAAATGTGTGCATCAGTGTGAATTTTTAACCATATTTACGCGATGAGGACTAGCGTGTATGCTTATTATCGTTTCTTTACTCTCTTAATGGAGTTGGAAACAGTACAATGATGCGTTTTCCTTCTTCAGAAAATTTCCATTCTTCCCCAAGTTCATTACTTGATAAACTCAGTTTTTTGCTCATGAAATAATTTAACTCCCTTCTCCCAGTGAAACCTTTTCTGTTTATTTTAAAGTGAATTAAGTTAAGTGCTTATCTTTGCTTCAGAAATTATAAGTCTCTTTTAAGCTTTACCCTTATTTATTTTAATCAACCGTGAATTGACAAAATCCCCAAATATATTTTTAAAGAAAAATTATTTCTAATGTTTAGGAATTAGGATAATGAAATTAAATTTAGACTTAAAGGTTAGATAACGGTCGTGGAGTTTTTGTCGCATTGTGGGGAAGAAGTAGGAGGTTAATCTCTTTATCTCCTTTTCTTAGTAGTATTATTTATGTATTGCGTAGATCCCTATTTTTTTGTGTTTTACTATGAGTTGCTTCATTTAATTTGTATCTTGGTATTTTGCTATCTTATTTTTCTTGCAATCCTGCATCGAACTATTTTTTTCTTGAGTCGAGAGTATCGAAAACAACATCTTTATCCCACAAAGATAAATGTAAGGTCTGCGTACATCCTAACTTTCCAGACCTCACTTTGTGGGATTACAATGAATATGTTGTTGTAAATTCTCCCGAAGAATCTTTAATGCAGTTTTACTGGTTCAGGTGCATTTACACAAGATATTGTCTTTTAAGCCTTTTTTGGTCTTATTTTTCTTGGGCATTAATTTCAAAAGAGAAATTTTGACGAGCCAATAGAAATATCTTTGTACGTAAAGTTCTTTTTTTTCCTGGAAAAATAAGATTAAAATAATTTTCTTTGGTGAAACACAATCTCTCTGATCTTTTCCTCTAATTAATTCCGTGATTGTAATTTCTGATTGAGTACAATATCTTTATGCACCCATTTCATATATCAGGTGTTGATGTTATATTTGGTGGCTCCTTATTCAGTGCTAATTTGAATTACATTAGGTTGCCAATTTCTTTTTTATTTTTGTTTAAGGATATTGAAAATTGAACTCACGCAACTTCAAATCTTAAATGATACTATCACTTCCCTATTTATACTTTGTCATTAAAAAGGGGTTGTTGGTATAAGAAAAAATAGTCATGGATAAAAATTTAGTACGGTGTTATCCCTTGTTTGGTTACTAATTCTAGAAAGTTATATCAGGATAAAAATTTAGTACTGACAGAGAGTTGAATAACAATCCTAGAATTAGTTATCTCGGGATAAAACTGTATTAGATAGAAATGCACCCGGAGGCATTAAGCGTATATGAGAAGTTCTGTGGTTCCGAAAACTCCAACGTCCCCAAAAGATCTCCACAACTATCCTCCACTCCCAACAACTCCCGTCACATCAGCCTACCTAGATAAGAGTGCCGCGACGCGCGTGGGTGCAGTGACGTCAGTATGCTCATGTTGCCATAACTCTCTAGGGTCATAATATTCCAAGTTTTGTCTTATATATACAACACTTAGAAGAGGAGGAAGACACATTGTATTCTCTCTAAGCTCACACTTGTAACTCAGATCTCTCTCAAGCTAATACACCATTCTCAACTTTGGCTCTTGTTTGATTCATAACTTATTTTCATATCTAACTTATCAGTTTTCTTTATTTGCTTATTATCATATTTTTACTTGTGTTTTTTTATCTCGCATATCTGTAACCTAGATATCAATCCCGAACTCAGTCAAGAGGGTCTCCGAATCAGATACAACCTACTTGTCTTTAAACCCTCGAATACAAATCTCTAACTGTATTTCTGGTGAGAATCATTTTCACCGAAAAATAGTTTACCTCCATCTGTGGGGATAGACAGTTGTGGAGTTGTCTCGATATGAAGCTGATTTTCTTGAAAATCCTAAAACAAACACGTCACGCAAAAAACAAAACAAAGAAGAAGCATGTCAGGTCAAAATAGTGTTACTCACGACTCGCGGGAGATTGGAGAAGAGCATGTGCCCATCGAGCATCGGGACCTGGAAGAACAATCTGAAACGTCGCAGATAAAATCAGAGGAAATAATAGCCCCAAAAGCAAGCAAGTCTGTAGACAATGGAGATGCTCGAAGCCATCCATCAGAGAGTCATGAGGCGCAACCCATGGAACAGTACCCCAAGAAGAGGAAAAGAAAACAACACTCCAAAGTAGAGGGGATGTTCAAAGAAAAGGAAACCCCCTCGGAAGCTACATTGGCCACAATCCTGGCAGAAAACAGTGCTATAATGGAGCGCATAAAAAAGTTTCTAAGATCTCTAACTGGGACAGCACCGGGTTGCCACCCGGCAGAAGACGCGAAAGCCCCCAAAGCATTCGCAACAAACGTGGGTAGGATAAAAGCTGCGATGCCAGTATCGGATCTAACAAGACTCATCGCGCTGGAGAAGGAGTTCCACGAAAGGATGAGCTAGATACTAGGGGTGCTAAAGGGGGTTGGGGCGATGAAGTACGGAAAGATACCCTACAAGGAAGATGCGGCTCCAGAGCCCATCCCTAAGAAGTTTAGAATGACTGACATACCTAAGTATGACGGCACGACAGACCCGGACGAACACCGTGGCTTTCAAGGCCACGATCAACCGGGCATGACCTGCAACAACAACAACAAATCGAATCGTTATGCTGAAAAAGTTCAGCCAAATGCTCACAAAGGGAGCACTCTCTTACCTGAAAACTCCATTGATTATTTTGCTGCTCTTGCAGATGCATTCATTAAAGCCCATGTTGGGGCCCGGAGGTTTGAAACCCACAAGGCAGATATCTTCACCTTAAAGTAAATTACGGTAAAGGAAGGACAAATTACTCTGCAACTTTGTGGAGCGCTTCCAGTCGGAGAGGCTACAGAACTGTCTGCGATCTCCGAAGATTGAACTGTCGCAACATTCACTGATGGCCTAAACGTCGATAGTTCAGACGCATCGATGAAATTAAAAGAAAGCTTGAAGGAGTTCCCAGCCAATTCTTGGAACGAAGTAAATAACAGATATACTACCAAGATGGGGATAGAGGTTGATCATGGAGTCGGAGCCGGATGGGGACAACAGGGGAGATCTCATAACACCCGCCAATACAGGCAAAGAGACCCCAGGGGATGGTACAAACCTTGTTCAACTCGACCGTCACCTAGACATGAGGGTCGATCGAATAAACCAAGGTATGATCAAGGTCAGCCCAGAAGAGAAAGGAAATCACCACAAAATAAGAATGTGAATACTCAGGGCCGTCGAGCGTGGCCTCCTACAACTTTAATGCGGAGGTCGTGGATTTGGTCATGGTTATGAAAAATATGAAAGAGGTCCGGTTCCTGGTGACAGTTCGGTCCAACCCAAATTAGCAGGGCATAAAAGCTACTGGATAACTTGTGAATTCTTGAGATTATATTTATTTTTAGAGTCACCACCTACTTTATAAGGAAGAATAGGAAAATTATTATTTTAAAAAGTTTTCAAAATAAGAGAAAATCCAATTTTAAACCAGAGTTAGGGTAAAGGTTCAAATGATTATCCGGGGAAGGTGTTGACCTCGGATGTTATATAATAAAAATTGCTTAAAAACTACTTATGTGCTTAAAATATTATAAAGTAATCATCATTCAAATCATTTTTCGCCAAAGCTTTTACACACGCACACGCTTTAGAAATTGACCACAAAATTCTCCTTGTAAAATTTCCTTTGTTTTATATTTAAAAGAGATAAGATACTTATATTTTATGTAAGTAAAATATTAAAGCAAAATCTTGATAAGAAAATATTTTATTTTTTTATTAAAGCAAAATCGTGGCAGGTATACAGGCCCAGCAAACACGGTTATAAAAGGGAATCCTAATTCTAGGCCATTTTTAGCCATGACTGGGCCTTCTACCATTTTTACCCATGATTGGGCCTTCTTGCAAAATAGTATACCATTTTTATCAATGGCTGAAAGGTTAACCGGCGAGATCTGTAAAAGGTGAAGTAGTAGTAGAAATATATAGGATGGTGGGATGGACGATTGAAGATGACTGGTGAGAGATCTGGACCAAAAGTAACCAAACCTAGAAATGCTATTAAGTGAAATCCTTATGTCTAATTTTTCAGCACTCTGCAAAGCAGTGTAGTTGCCGGATCCACTTTTCAAACTAAAATCAAGAGCCCAAGAACGAAATTGCAGTGAATAGATGAGATTTTAGAACAGTTCCTTATCTCCAGATCCAATCTGTTTGACAAAGCACTCGTCTCCGATCTCGGAGAACACAGCAACTGGGGCGTAATATATAACGAAATTTACTCTATCCACCAATAATAAATGGCATACATACTTCATTGGCAGATGACCTATAGAGTAATCTTATGGGGGTGGCACATAAGAAAAAAAAGATTTCATACAAGAGGGTATATGAATAAAAGCACCAACTTTACTCTAGTTGGATTTCAAGTATATTAACAAGAAATGAGGTGAAGATACAACAATTCCCTTAAAGGAATGTTTTTTAGATAAATTAAACAACACATACAACAAGCTCAAAATCAGCATTGATTTATTTCTTCAGTATGCCTTTCTTCAATCTTATAGGTCTTACAACGATATAGCAAAGATACAAAAGTATGGAGAAATCTTACAAAATATGAAGAAAAGCCAAGGACAAGCAAGATTTAAGATGATAACTCTAGGTTCTCCGTGCACCGGACACGTAGCTTACCGAATCAGTTGCGACACGGATGGAAATGCATGCTACGAAAGATAGGGTCGAGTCTGATACATCAACCATCTACTCAATATACTAGAATAGTACCTAGTAGGTCACAGATCCATATGAAGTAGATGGTCAAATAAAAATTTGAATGTAATTAAGATAATAAAATCCTACCTACAACTGATCCCAGCCATATCTATTAATATTAAGTAGAGCAACCTAGCACTTGTTTTTCTAAAACAACTAAATGTTATCATTCAATTCATGACGACAAAAAACTAAATATCATTCAGTTCATCACGACAGCATTTACACATTTGATGCAAAAGCTAAATATATACAATCACTCACCTCTTATTCAGATAATCATAAAGAAGCCCAAAGTCAAAGAACGCTGAACATCAACTCTCTCGCCTCCATGTTTGAAATTCAGGGATTGCTTTAGAATCATCAGAATACAGGCAGTTAGTGGGTTGTAAAGCAGATAGGATGTACAACATCGCCAAAGTCTTTATTAAATCTTGAAAATTCCTCATTTTGACACGTCAACGAGTCATATAGGCATTTTCAGAGGCATGCACACGACGAAACAATCATTGAGCAATGAGGCAGCATCTCAGCCAACAGACATTACAAATAAAAATGTTGAGAGCTTGATGACCAGCATTAATTCAAGAAACAAAATTGAATACAAAATTGATATTCAAGTTTCATATGATCCAGAAACGAGAAAGAGTTCATGGTTTAACACCAAATAGATCTAAATCAGGATCAATATTGAAGAAATGCCAACTTGAACCATGGAAGGCTCGAAAAAAATCATCTAAAAAAGAATCAATTCCAAACTCTTTCACGAACTGCCTAATTGCTAGGATATGCTTCCTAGAATCAGCAAGAGTAAGGTTTTTGCACACTGACAAGTGTTGCTCATATGCCTCAAAACTGTTTCCAAACAGGATAATATTATTCAATAGATCAGGCCTCCAATTTGCATCTAGAAGATTGTCATACAGTTCAGCTTCACAGTGTGGCATGAAGAACATTGTAGGTCTTAAAGCTTGTCGTCGACCCTGTTCATTGACTATTAGGACACAACAACCAAGAGCTGTCAGTACCCTAGATTCTACCAGAGAGATAACTGGATCAAATATCTCTATCTCCCCAATCCAACTAAACATTCTTTTCATTAAGATTGCAAGACTAAGCTGTAATCTAGGAGGCTCATATGATTCTATGCTACCAATTCCATATATTACCATCTGCATCTTTCCTTCTGAGCCCACAGCTTTTAGAAACCAATCAAATATTTCAGGGATTTGTAACTGATCCAAAAATGTCAACCAGAAGGAAGAGCTCTCAAGTTTCTTTATGCAGGTTTGTATCTTCTGCATTAATTTAGATTCTCTCTCTGGATTGGTCTCAACCTCTTCTGGAGTCCACACTTGTTCTTGTTTTTGCCATTCGTGGACGATAACTTTATGAAAATTTCTTGTCTGTTTTCCACGGCGAGGCAATACAACTGTCCACTCTTCAGCTGGGTTAAACTTGCCAAGAGCTGGTGTCTTTGCTGATGCAGCCATTCTTTTAAACCTTCTTGGGAATGAAGCTGACCCAGTATGTTTGAAATATGTTGTTAGTCAAGGACCTAAAAGGAAAATGAATTATTAAGAGTGTGAATATAAGAATTTTAACTTGACATTTCCAAAGACTTTTTACACAATCAAAAATCACTTTACTTAATTAATGACTCTTTATTCTGAAGATTTCAGCAGACACACGAAAAACATACAAACAACTATTCAATATGTATACAGAAGTGCTTCAGTACTGCCGCCACATGCCATTATCAATTTTCGTCATTGCAATAATCAGCCCTAGTAAATGATCTTAATAAGTGCAGACGAGGATAAAGATACATAACACTAACAAAAACTTGAGGGATGTATCGGTGCTATGTTGAGAAAAAAAAATCATCCGCTGGGAAAAGCAGTTACAAGGTCAGTTCATTTAGTGGAGGTAAGGTTTGTGTACACTCTACCCTCCCCAGACCCCACGGTGTGAAATTTCACTGGGTATGTTGTTGTTGTTGCTGGGAAAAGCAATTACAAGGTCAGTTCATTTAGTTTAAGTTCGTCAAAAGTATTAATGCATTAGGTTAATGATCAGCTGTATGCTTTGCGTATAATTTAATGAAATAAGGCAGTTTTCCCCTGTTTATGCTTGCTACTTTTAGTGGATAAAGTAAAAAAGGTAGTTGTCCCCGGTTTTATGCTTCTCTGCCCATAAAAATTGAAATAAGGGCTCAACATATTTCATCATATATTTAAGAAAATACTGATGGTTGAGCTACCCTTTTCAGGGTAATATATGAATAAAGAACAGACCAATAAGCAGAAAAGCAAAATCTTAAACTGACTTCCAAATAGAATACCTAAGCAACTTTAGAAGAAACGTCCAAACAAGAAGACCTCCTTATCAGACCCTAATCTTGGATTAATAAAAAACATAAAATGTCGAATTAAATTCTTTCTAAGTTCCAACTCTATCAAAAAAACTAATAAAACTAGAAAAGTAAAAGTAGATGTGAATTTCAACTTTAAATACCTTTTAAGATTTAAAGCTCTTATAATACCCAATAAAATTAGAGAATTAATATAAGTATTAACTAGTATAAGCTCGTGTGTGCGTGTGTCAGCAAAATGGAAGCAGAAGCAGTGTATAACTAGTGACTTGTGATGCTTACTTAAGCGAATCAACAAGAAACACCCAAAATTTGGCGTAATATGAAGAAAATTTTAAAAACGAGTTAATAATTACTAATTCTTTCTATATAGAATACACCAGTAAAGGATTACAACAATAGTTAAAAAAAGACTGAAATAACTGAGATATCAAAAGTAGGAGACGAGAGTGGTGATATACCGGTGGAGACAGCATAAGCGAGGTAGCGGAGTAAGGAGGCGAAGGAAAAATCCAGCAGATAGCAGAAACAACTGAACGTCCAATAGATTTTCAACTTTTGATGGCTGGATTTTGCCATAGCCTGGATTTCAAATCCCTATTGATGGATGGATTTAGGTTTTCAACTTTTAAAAGAACTCTTAGTTCTCTTTAATATTCGCAAATTAGACTGATGTCAGACCCTCATTAGATTTCCAAGGTTGTAATCACCACACTAGAGAACCTCTCTATTGCAAAAGTTATACTGCCCCGAATGTTTTTATGAGAGGTAAAATGACCAGAACAAAAAAAGTAGAAGAAAAGAATCATTAAACCCCCAGGTTTTATGCCTTGGCCATTTCGGTTGTCCCGATTATATATAACAGTAAAATGCTCAAATCAGCACCCATCATGATCAGTACCTACTTTGTGAGGTATTAGAGACAGTTTAAGAATTTCTTCATCATGAATTAAGAATGCCTGGTATCCTATGATTGTCTTATGATCTATTAGGAGAAATGCATGCTGATTGTAGATAAAGCCTGTAAGATGATCCTTTAAAAGGTCATAGCAACATGAAAAGAGTGTGTACATAATGAACATAAACAGAAATATAAACACAAAGATAACACATATTACAGTTTTAGCATTTACTATGTCCGTATCCTGCCACACAATTGGATACACAATGTCTCAAGTTTTAAGAGCGTATCATAGCACCTAAAATTCAAGAACGAAGGACTAATGCAATAGCATTCAGTAAAGATCTCAATGCAAATCGTCTATCAACTGGTAGAAACTGCATTACCTGTCATAGGATTCTCAACGTACTTTATTATGTAAGTACTTCGTCAAAATCCTTCCTATATCATTTTGAAAGAGAAAAATATGTCATTCTCCTAGGTCTCATTCTTTAAATTTGGGTAGGAGCTACAATGAGCTATACTCATCAGGCCAACTTATCTCGTGACCTCTTTTGATAGTTAAGAACCACAAGGCATGTATATAAATGCTAAGATAAGAAGCTGTTTTACGGAACTCATTTACACTTTTGGTAGATCTACAGTTTGAAAAAATTCCTTGAAGCTTTCTTTCGGTATAGGATATGTCCATCCCATTGGTGGAGAAGCAGTTCTACCAATGGAATCTAAATAGTAGCAGTAGTTCTTTACAATTGTTGACTAACTTATATTTTCTTTCAGTCCAAATCATCCTGGTAAAGCTCGTGCATGTTGTCCATAAAAATGGGCTTTATGGCAGGCTACACCCACACACACACCAAAAAAAGAACCTCCCAAATAGAGAAATAATACTCCATTAGGAGAGCATGGAAATGATTCTCTTCGTAGTTTAATTTTTATTTTTCTTTATTTTGTGCCTAAAACTGAATATAGATGTATGTTTATCTGTTAAAACATTGACACGACTTTCCTATGAAATTCGTGTACTAGTCTAATGAGTTATTTTTTTATGACAAGGGAACCAGCAGCCCCTACCCTTCGGGCGCGCACGGGGTTACCCCGCTCCTGTGCAAGTCATGTGCGACGAGCTCGACCCAGAAAGCAAATCCCTACTATCGTAGGAAAGAGGTTTCGAACCTGAGACCTCCATTGTGGAAGTCCCGGAAAATAGATGCAAGTTTATTCCATAAACGGGTCTGTGCGAGTGCCTAATAAACTTTGTATTCACAATTCTCCAAGCATCTCGAACATGTAACTCTGTTCTATGCTTCTAGCTACAAGCAAAGGATAATATAACAAGGGTAGCTAATTGGCATCTTTCAACTCCACGACTATGTGATTTTAGCAACATTATCGAACTGCTATTCTTCGTTTTTTATGCAGAGAAATTTCATGAAGACTATGGGAAGAAAGAAAGTAAAGTATTCCTACTATGAGTGGCGAGTAGTTCCAAGTGCTCAATCCCATTTGATTTGGTCAAGAGCCCAAGACTAAATGCTACCTTTACGTTAGAATTGGGAAATTCACTCATTCATATGATAATTTCAGCAGTTTAGATTGCTGGAGTTCACCCAAAACTAAAATTACAAAAGCTCAAACATACCTGAACCCAAAAATACAAGTGGGTCACGCATAACTGCTTTCTCTCAAAGAATAAGGCGAAATCCTAGACCTAATTCCCGATTAAATACAAAAAAAAAAAAAGACAGTGAACACTGTGATTTCACTGTGAATTGCAGTAGTAGTGAAAAAGAAATTGTACGAATTAAAAAATTATGGAGTAAAAATAAACCTTATATGGTAGATTTTGGCAAGAAAAACAAAAATTCTTATACAGATTTTTGTCTTTTATTTAAATGTGAAAATTATACTCCCCGTCTCAAAATATTTGACACATTTTTTATTTACGCGCCCTTAAGAAAGCATTTGTAAAGATAACATTTTGACTATTTATCCTCTTTAACATATTTTATTATGTAATCTCTCCAAAATAATCACTCTATCAATGATAGAACCTCTTAAATCTTTTTAATTAATGCAAAGATAAAATGAAAAAAAAAAGTATTTAATTTTATCTTGGTTAAATAAAAAGATAAGTATTTTGCGAGAAGTATTTTGGGACGGAGGAAGTATAATTTTAGTGAAATAACATACTCCCTCCGTCCAGTTTTACCGGTTCATTATGCTAAAAATAGTTGTTCAATTTTAATTGTCCACTCCATAAAATCAAGAGATAATTTACTGTTTCATATTTATTTTACCCTTATCATTTATTATTGGGTTGATAAGTTCAAGAAAATTTTAGTAGTTGGATAACTTTTAAAGTATGATTCATTAGGTTATTTAGCAATAATTAGGGGTGATATAATATAATTATCATTCTATTTTTGGCTCTTAATAGGCGTGTCAAGTCAATATGTGAAAAATAAAAATAGACGGAGGGAGTACTACTTTAATAAAATCATTCAATAAACTGATAAATTTCCTGGTTCATGGTAAAAACGAAACAGAACTTTTCGAGGAGTTTGACACCATTCTCAACTCTAAAATTAATAGAATCATTCAGTAAATTGATGAGTTTCATGGTTTATGGATAAAAACGAAAAAAGAACTTTTCGAGGAGTTTGACACCTAAAATTAATAACCATTCTTATTTTGGTTTAGTTTTTAAACACAATATTACTAAAAAGTTGTGCTTTACTAGTTATTTAGAGGGTATATGGATTGGCTTATTTTAAATGCTTTCTGGCTTTTAAGTTATTTATTTATTTTTTAAGGTGTTTGGGTGAGATAAAAAGTGTTTTTAAGCATTTATTTTTAGGCTAAAAAGGTACAAAAATTGGGTAGGACCAACTTATGGCTATTAGCTTTTTAGCTTATAAGCCACTTTTAAAAAATCAATCCAAACACACTCTTATTCTTTTAGGAAAATGTTTTGTGGAGAATTAATCTGGGTTTAACTTTTTGAAGGATTTGGATTTACTTTTGTCCTTTTTCATTTCTGAAAAATATTTTAGTTTGATTCCCAAAGCCAAAATAAGTCGATGTTTTGACTTGTTTATGGTTTTGATTTAGTCAGTAGAACACTAGGTTTTAGACAATTTTTTTACAAGAGAAAAGTCATATACTCCCTCCGCTTCAAAATACAATAAACTCTCCGGCAAAAATATTCATTTAGAGAGGTTATTTAGCGGGGTTATTTATTTATCGATAAATGAATAATTTATTCATTTATCAATAATATTTTTATATTTTTTGTGTGACATGCATTTTGTTATACATTTTCATTATTATTTTAATTAAGGTTCATGTAATTTTAAATATATGTATTGAAAAACTAAAAAAATTAAATGAAGTACACTGTAACAAATTTAGTAAAGAATGAACATGAACTATCATACAACAAATTAAACGTGTTGTATGAATGGTTTCTCCAATATCAAGAGAAATTTAATATTATTGGAGAAATGATCCAAGCTCAAGCAAAAAAGTTTGGGAAAAAAATGTATGGAAACTCTGATCAAGGATTTAATTTCTCAAGTGGCTGGTTAGAACGGTTTGAGGCGGGACATGGAATTAAATCTTATCGAAGGTTTAGTGAAAGTAGTTCGGTTGCTATGGAGAATGTTGAGGATGCTTTACCAAGTATACGAGCTAAATTATATCAGTTTCAATGGAAGAATATCTACAATACTGATGAAACTGGTGTATTTCATCATTTGGAAGCATATCATATACTTGCAACAAAGCAATTGGAAGGGCGAAAGAAGGACAAGGAAAGGATTACGGTTGTTATTTGTTGAAATGGTGACGGTTCTGACAAGGTGCCACTTTGGATAATTGGTAAGTATGTTAATCCTAGATGTTTTAAAAATGTGAATTTGAATAACCTTAATTGTCACTATCGAGCTAACAAGAAAGCATGGATGACTGGATTAATTTTTCAAGAATTTGTTTGCTGGTTTGATATACGAATGAATGACAGAAAAGTTCTTTTGATAGTGGACAATTTCCCTTCCCATCATAAGGTTATTGAAGGCTTGAGAAATGTTGTACTATTTTCTTGACTCCAAAAACAACCTCAAAGATTCAAATATGTGATGCTAGAATTATTCGGGCATTGAAAATTCATTATTGACGTCGTCTTTATTCAAGCATCTTGCAACTCTACGAGTCAAGAGACAAGTCCAAGCATAATTAGTGTGCTAAATGCTATCAATTTTATTAGTGCGACTTGGAATATTGATGTGAAAACAACAACTATTGCAAATTGTTTTCGACATTGCAAAATTCGGTCAGACGAAGATATGAATACTGAACAACCACTTGATGAAGATGAAGGCATCCAAAGATTACATGAAGTTATCAATGGTTTAGGTTATAGAAATGTAAAGGAAATGATGCACTGATGGAGTCTCCTACTGCTGAAGAAATTATTCAAAGAGTAATGAAAATATTTGATGATAATGATCAAGTTCCAGATGATAGTAAGAATTTGCCAATGATATCAACAAAAGAAATAATGCAAGCAACCATAAATAACTATTTTTTACAACAAGAAAAAAATGCATCAAAGGCAATGCATGCTTCGCAGAAAATTAAGGATGATGTTGAGTTAAACATAGGACCAAAGAAAAAACAAAAAACTTTAGATAAATATTTTCAAAAGAGTTGAATTTGAGAAGTTGTCATAGTAGTATCAATAAAAATAAGAATATTATGTGTTATTTTTAATTTAGATTTTATCAATTATTCATTTATATTATTGTTGGGCGTTTAAGGATTTCAAAAAAAAAAACTATTTTATGCATTTAGCGAAATTATTCATTTAGTACACTGGCCCAAGTCGGGACTGGTAGAATTTGTAGAATTTATTCATTTATCGAGAGTTTACTGTATTCAGATTAGCCTACTTTATTATTCTTCTTGAAAATATGACACAAGGAGGAACATTCATAACACATGTAAAGGGAAGAATCAAACTTTAGCCGAACTCACTCTACTAGAATCTAAAGCATATCAATACTTTTTTAGAGACTTCATTAAAGTGAAAACACAAATGCAATGATCCATATTTACTTGTTAGTACAACTTAAGATGCTAAGACTTAATGAACTTAAAGAGAGTGAACAAATTTAAAATGAAAGGGAAAAAAAAGGAATGAAGCAAAGCATGACAGTGAAGGGAATCAACATTTGAAAACCAACTATCACGAATTAATTCTTCTCCTGCTACTACACACACGAACACCAAACAAAAACTAGATGGTTTAAGGAATCATTTGACTTCCAAACTAGTTTTAAAATACCACTAAGAAATAAGTTGATATCCTAGAGCCTTAGAGAGAGGATTAACATAATCAAATTACTCCTAGCAGCCTCTAAAGCTCAAATTATCAATCATGCTTAAACTGAATCCATTTAAAACATTTAAAAAAAACACCAGCACATTTCACCTTTAAACTCAGAATTAAAAGCATAATTTAAATGATCCCAAAATCACAAAAAGTTAGCTGATATTAGATAGTTCTAAGTTGTTATTCAAGATTCTTAATCTGACTTCTCTAGAAAAAAAACATACAAATAAGGATCAAATAAACAAAGACAGAGAAAAAGGATCATTCATTGTTCCTAGCTAGATTCTTCTCAGTTTCCTTTAAATAGTACTGGACTCCCATTCATTTTTTATATTTTAAGTCAAACTGTTTCTTAAAGAACAAGAGGTGTTGTTTTTCATGCTTAACAGGGAGAAATTAGAGATTTCAAAAGACATAGCACCCACATTCTTGGAGCAACACATGTTCTAAATAAAGTTATTGGCAACCTAAACATAATCAGTACAATAAAGTTCTGAAACAACACTTATCCCAAACAGAAAGCAAGGACCAATTACAGGATTCTTCTAAATAAATTTGGACTAAATGATGGCATATCAAGGTTGTTAGATACTTAAGCTCATTTAAAGGGAAATCTTCATGATTGTTGAACCTTAAAACAACCTCAAGTCTTATTCACACAGCCTTGGTAAGTCTATTCATGTTTTGACTTAGGCTAGGAACCACATAAAAGAAACTATCATGAACTATAATAGGATCATATGTTATTGGCTATTCTGAAAGATTTCAGTTGTAAAAGACATGAAATTTAAACTTACAGCCTCTTTACACAGACTTAAATCAATTAGACCGAGGCTAAGGACACTTAATAGCTACACATAGTTTTCGTATCCTAGTTAGTAGATCATATTCCTCATGGGTACTGAATTAATCATACAGGAAAGAAACTGAAAAACCTAAGTCAACATTGATAGTTAACTAAAGTAGCATAAACAAAACCTAGGGTATCACTAATCTTTAAGATTTAAATGGTCTCAAAACTACAAATTGTTACACATAATTAGATTAACCTAATCTGAAACACATTAAACACAACACATAAGAAACACATAATGCTACATTACGGCAGAATTGAAATAAACAAAAAGAAGGGATTTTGCGAATTACCTTTTGTCGATGCAGATGCAGCGAACGGGGGAGACGAGAGTTGAGTCGATCACCTTTCTTTCACCAACGACAACAACTATTGTCGACGAGAAAAGGAAAAATATTTAAACTTATTCCGATGCTTCGAGAACTCGGCTTAAGTGAGGGAAAACTCTTATTTTTAAGCCAAGAAGTTTAGAACTTGGGGGTTAAATAGAACCCCAAAAGTCCCAATTTAAAGGGTTCAACCGATGTGGGGCAAATGTCAACTTTTCGGATTTCAAATTATTCATTTCGAGTCCGGATTTGAAATTGACCGCTATACCTACCAAGTTAGGTAGAGGTCCCAGACCCACGTTGTGAGAAAAATTAAAAAAAGTGCAGAGAGTTACCGTTGGTATTAGCTGGAAAGGAGAATGGGACAAGCAGCCATTAATGGCTAGACAAGGTCTGAGAAGGTGACACGCGTTAGAGTCTTCGCCAAAAGGGGGAGGAAGACAGCTGGGTAATGGCTGGGATCGAAGGCGGCATAGAGAATTTAGGGTTTCGTTTGCGTTTTGGGCGAAAATGAAGGGGTTAGGGGGGTTTGGGCGTATACTGCTTGTTTTGGGCCGGGTTGCTGTTCGTTTGGGCCGACTAATTGGGCTATTTGGTTTGAAAAAAAGGCTGGCCTTTGAGAGTAAGTTTGAAATTTGTTTTTTTTTAGGAAATCAATACAACCTTTAACATTTAGCTAAATTGAAGTAAAATTGAGATGAAATTAATTATCTATTTAATTAATTAAACTTCTTGATTTAATGGAGTGATATTTGTCAATTAACCACTATTCATTTTAAACAACTGATAAGTAATTGTTTTCACTATTTTGACTTTACATTCGGATAAATATGCTTAAAAAATATAATTCACGCGAAAAATATGTGGATGATCTATAATGATATACTTGATGATATTTTACCAAATGAAATGAAAAAATATCACCGAAGTAATTTTCCAAAGTCCTTTTAACTCTGAAAAGTGCATATTTCACTCCATTTGTAATTCAAGAAGTCCGACTAATTAAATAAATTTTTGGAAGGCAAAAATCGGGTGTCAACAGATAGCAGACCTACTGAAAAGGGCCATTTGATTGAATTCTCCAGTAACCGATCTAAGTATGCCAGGGAAAAGGGGACTGGGATTTTGCGAGAACTCCAACTCGGCGGAGAGTGGTTAACATGATCGTCGAAGGAACAATGGTAGGGGCAGTGTCTCAGACGCAATAGCGCGAGGGTCCACCTCTGTCAGTATGCTTACGTCGCCATAACTCTCTAGGGTCATAATAGTATAAATTTTGTCATATATATACAAGACCTAGAAGAGAAGGAAGACACATTATATTCTCTTTAAGCTCACACTTGTAACTCAGGTCTTTCTCTCAAGATGATACACCATTCTCAGTTTTGACTCTTGTTTGTTTCATAGTTTACTTTCAGATCTAGCCAATCTGTTTTCTTTATTTGCTTACTATCATATTTTTACTTGTGTTTTTTATCTCACATATCCGTAACCTACATATTAATTCCGAACTCAAACAAGAGGATTTCTGTATCGGACACACCATATTTGTCTTTAAATTCTTATATATAAATCTCTAACTGTATTTTTAGTGAGAATCATTTTCACGGAAAAACTAAAATAATGAAAATGACAAAACAATTTTTTGAGGTCCTCAAATACTCTTTTCTACTAAATAAAGTGGAACATATTTTTGTAAACAAAATTTTCTTAAAAGTTTTTGTAATGCATAATACTTTTAATATAACAAAGTAAACAATCCATAAGAAATAATATGAGGACTACTCTCAATATAACTAATTATCGTATAACTAATACGATCATTAACTTGTCTTTAAACCAAATGACCCCTAAGTGTCCCGACTTCCATGACTTCTTTTTTTCCAACTTTCTTCCCTGAGGAAAACAAAACAATAAAGGAAAGAGGGAAGTATAGATTGGAAAACCAGAGGCAAAAGTGGAACCATGGCGCTAAAATGCTAATTTGAAATTTGCAATACACAAATCAGGAAGCATCGATGGAAGAGGAAGTCATTGAAACACTCTCAGATACTCTCGATACTTCTATCAAATTCCATCTTGTCACTGATATTTTAGGTTTCGTCCTCTTTATGCACCAGCAAATCCCTTCGTAAGTATAAAACTTGTCGCTTTTAGTGTTTACTAATTTGATTTGTTCATATTATTTGTTGTTTTGCTTCTCTAATTAATCCTCTTTATGTTGTTTGATTGCGTAGCTTACTGCAGGATCTCACTCTTGAATTTGATGAATTGAACACCGAATTTGCGGAATTGGTGAGTCAACATGTGTTGGAGATATTATCATTTTATATGGCTAATTTACTTTAAAGTAGAGATAATGGTAAAAAACTCAACTCAAGTATTATTTTTTGCGAGTTTTCTAAGTGAACTATTAGGTGTTTGCGTTTCCTACATGAACTATCACCAACTATTTATCAAAACATATCTCGACTAGTATTTGATGGTGCATGGTGTACACTCCTTTTTTTTGTTTGAATAAACATGGTGCAAAATGCGCTCCACATGGATAATTAAAGGAATTATTTAAAATAAATTAAGAGATAATGTTTAAAAATATACCTGAAGTATCACTTTTTTGTGACTTTCTTACCTGAACAATTAGGTGTATGCGTTTCTTACTTGAACTATCACCAACTATTTATTAAAATACACCTCGAATTTAATGAGTCAGCTGCCATGTGGACGGAATTTTATGGGCAAATTAAGCTGTCACGCGCCTTTTGGCGATTGTATTCAAACACTTGGTCTACTCAAGCATTTTTGCTACTGTAATGGGGTACTTTGACTTTGGGGAAGTATGTTGGAGATCTTATCATTTCATATGGCTCATTTATCTAAAGTATGCTTCTTTACTTTCTATGGAGTGGGATTTTGATATTCAAAATTCTATATTAAATTTATGGAAATGTGATGTACTAAATCAAAAACAAAATTAACTTATAACTTCTTTTGGTAAAGGAGAACCAACTTTAACTTCTTATTTTAAGTTTGAAGTATGTTATAAACAAATATGATGTCTGATACTAAAGATATGTATGCGTATTATAGACGGACATAGGTTTTTGGTTTATGAATTAGCCAGTTTTGACTTTTATATAATGTGGCTAGCTATGAAAGTTGTAAGGTACATAAACGGAATGCTCTGGCTTTCTGAAATTCTACATCATCCTTAATCAAGAAATATTGTAAATATTTTTTGTTGGTTAGATACTTTACTTTTCTCAGTGAATAGTTAGAGCTCTAATTCTGTTTGTGTATAATGTAATTAGGTTCAGGTTACATTGTATCATAGAGCATTTTCTACAGAACTCGGCTAAAACTCCAATAATATTTGGTAGAAGCAAATTTAGTCTTTAGGAAAGAGACATTGTTACTTGCTTTTGAAGTTGCAGTACTCATATCTCCCTAGTATTTGCACTATGACCTAGTTCTGACTTTCATCTAGGAAACAGCAATTGTACAAGCGGAAACGTGCTCTTTACGTAGAAAGCATGCTTCCAGGAAGAGGGAGGTGAGGATGGGAATAAGGAGACTGGAGAAGTTAATGAACACTATATCCAGTCTCAAGATTGCTCTTCAATTAATGATCATGGAATTTCCTGCTATTCAAAGGGTTGTTCTGATTCTTGGGCCCAGTCCTTTGCGCCCTCTACATGTGTATGAACTCAACTTTTCGCATGAAACGGAAGCATCTGGAGGAGATTTTACTAGGAATCGAGTTGTGGAAACACTTTCAAAGAAGGTTTCTTCTTTTGTTTATTTATGCTGCATCTCATATTTCTATATAAATATATCTATAAATACCTGGTGTGCATGAACTCTGGGTTTCTGTTTTTACACAGGCCATTCGGGTCTTAGTTTCAAAGGGTGCAGGATCTAGCTCCTCTGGTGGTAATCTATTGGCAATTACTATCCATTAGATCTATATACATAAAAGATATAATTTCTGGGCATTCATTGCTGATTCTTGTATCCTTTTAGGTCCTACCAAGTTGTTCCTCTTCGTTCAAGCTCCTTCGTCAATTAACTTGCATCGGCATTTTCTTCCAAAGAGGGATTTTAGGTACAGCAAAAAGGTAAATTATTGTCCCTATGATTCTAAATTATCGTAATGTGGTTCTTTGGAAATTGGATGCATATTCTCCTGGCAAGCATTCTTTATGGCAATAAAAATGTTTATCATTATTAGCTGGTTCAGCTGTGCTAGTCACTTATTTATGGTCATCAAGCTTCTGTAATAACGATATGATGAGAATGAAATCTTTCCTAATCTGATGCTTTACGTAGAAGCTCCCTCCCATATCTCCCCTTCTTTTCATAACTTTCTTTGCCTAGCAATGAAAATGCTGGTTGATTGGTTTTACACCCTTCTCTTCCTTACTGAAATCTTGTTTGTATGCATCTCGCAAAATTTGAATCAGTAGCTGGACCAAGATCTGATGTAAGTCAGATGTATGACCTTGAAGCTCCTAGTAACTCTTAATAAATAATAACCATCCTTTGAGAGTCCATCATGATTTCTAACGTCACTCTCCAGAGCCTTATAATTGTGAGCATCACAATATTAATCTTACTTCTATGAATGTTCCGCCTCACAAGCAATTTGCGTGTTATGGTGCAGATAGTGCCTTTCAAAGTGCGGTTTAGTTGTAGAACCAAAAATCTTGAAAGAGAAGCGTGTGCTGATGATACTCACACAGCGAAAACAATCACATCGGATAGTTCTAATGTCGATGATGTTATCTGGTACTTCCTATTTTCAGGCTATGATAACTTATCTTTTATCCTTCTTTTCTGTTGACTATGATGATAAATCTTTTTTTAGTCTATTCTTGCCATTGACATTGCTAAACAGAAATCTGCCTACAAAAGGAAAAGTAAATTCAACCTTTTGTTCAATATGTTTTATGCTTTGATAATTGGGGAAAGAGTTTTCTCAACCCTCAGCACTAAGATTTCAGTTTCACTGTTTGCTGCACAGATTGTCATTGCCTCATTGGTATTGAAATTTAGTAAATCAAAGAACTTATGATGGCTCTTATCGTGGTTCTAACTGAAAAGGCAGTAAAATTGTCTACTTAGAATCTAATAGTGCTTTCAATCTTTAGCTTTCAACATAAATACTTTATTTGTTCTCTTAATGTGTTTCTTTCCAAGTTTTGGCATCCTGGGACATTACTTCCGTTCACAGACATAAGTTGACATGGTATGAGAAAAGAAATGCAATTATTTATTAAGTTGAGCACTATTTGATTTGTGAACCTTCAAGTTGGTGATTACTATGTTTAACATTATAACTTCTTTTTACCTGCATCACTGAGATGACATTACCTTTTCCCTCTGGCTAGTTAATGATGTTAAAACATCCTGTCTAAAAGCCTAAGAGAGACACAGAGGGAGGCTTTGATCAGTCTCGACCAAGCTAAAGATTTCATTCGCATGGTACATAAGGTCTTAGAGATGTGATAAGTTTTTTTGCTATAAAACTGATGTCCTGTTAGGAGTGCCATTGGGTAGCCTACAGCTGTAGCAATTTTTTTTCTGAATCAGCATTAAATATTCCTCCTCCTGAGATAATCTATTGACTAATGATGCGTTCTTGTGCCGTCTTTATGGTTTTGGTTTGGATTAATTTGTGACCCAAATGTTATAAGCTGTCTGGCATTCCTAGTTAAAACCAGTAGATGGAATTAATCGTTCCTTTTTTTGTTTCCTGATTCCTATATAAGTTTTTCTCAAATTGACGTTTTCGAACTACTAGGGACCCTTAAAAGTGTCCATGTATTTATCAGTGATCAGGACAGCAGCTGCAATGGATTTTTATTTGCGTAGTTGTTTTCCATGTTATGTTGTTTTGATTTAAGGCAAAAGATAATGTTGAGACAAAGGGCATTGCTGAGAATAGGGTACTGTATTGTTACACTGGCAGGGTCCACATGTGCTATTCTTAATGGTATTAGCTTCAATGACTTGTCAGGTTTCAGTGTCGGCATATTATCAAGGGCTTGGCTTCCAGGGCATCCCCAACTGAAGAGTGAGAGGTTAGCTTCATTGAGCATGTAGTCTTAACTTGTAATAGCATAATGTTGATGTTGACATCGACCATATGCTTTTTCCTTAAATTCCCTTTTTCCTAATTTGAGTGTACTGGCATAGGCCTATGTTTACAAGTGTACCGACTGAGCTGAAAGCGACGTCGACCAATTTGACCAACAAATTTCAATTTCAACCGAAGAACCACAAGACATCGTGAAGAAATTAGAAAAGATTTTTATAAACATGTAATTTTTTAATTACAATTTTACTATGTGATTTGCAACTTTCAACACCACAAAGTTGCAATTTTGAAATTCTATTACAAAAAAAATCATATTTCTATTAAATAATATAAAAGACACAAAAATAACATTGAGATGTGTTTATTACACTATCTTGTTCAATTATTGAAGTGTTTATATATGTTATTTTTAAAAAAATTAAGTGCCAAAAAAATGGAAAACCCGATCCCGCCCCGCCCCATCGAGACCGGTCCCCTGGGATCGGGACCAGGACGGGACATCGGCGGATCCCGCCAGTCCCGTCGGAGGACCGGTCCCACCCTTCCACCCAAGCCCGTCGGGTCTCGACCCACTGGTCACCCTTAGTATCAATTACATAAGCCCTTTTTTCGTTCACTTATTTAGCAAAGGAATTATGATGTGGAAAAGGCTAAAAATGCCCCAACATATTGAAAATAACTTAAATTTACCCTCCTTTCACCTATTAAAATTTAATTTCCCTTGATGTTAATTCTCGGATTAAAAAATGTCCCTTTCCACCTATTTGACCTCATAAATTAGTCTTTACGATAAAAATATTCTTTCATTTAACGAATTCATGAGATGCCATATGTGAGAATATCAACTAAATAGGTGATACTTTGTTGATCCTCGTAGATATTAGACCCAGCTGATAAATAACCCGACCCAATATTTTAGGGGCATTTTAATCCGAAAATTAATATTAAGGACAATTGGAAACTAAGCTCTCGTTTGACCATAGATTTTGAAGTTAAAACTTGAAAATTTGAGTTTTTGACGTTATCATTTTTGGGACTTGAAGTTGTGTTTGGATGTGCATTTTACTTTGAAAAAAAATGAAGTTTTGTGAGTGGAAGTCCCAAAAAACTAGTTTTTGAAATTTGAATTTTTTTTGAAGACAAAATTTTAAAATCTGTTTCAAAATCTATGGTTAAACTCTATCAAATAGATGGAAAGAGGGCAAATTTGAACCATTTCCCTATTGTTTATTTTTGTTTATGAACCTCTGCTTTTGCTTTTTCTCGTTCACTTTCATCAGGTGTTAAAGAATTTTTTTTAATTCATTAATAATTTTTATGCCTCAATTTCAAGTAAATTGAGAAAAACTGGGATTCAAGCCATAGTACTTTGATCAACTGCACGCCCCATCTAGTGTTGTATAATGTTTTATTCTAGCTAAATGTAATAGTTTGTCTTTCAAATCAGAAACCTAAAAATAATATATCACTCTTTCATTCATAGTTAAGGTTATAGACAATTACACTAAATTAATTAGCTGCTATTCCATCCTTGTGCAATTTTCTTTTCTCATTTTATTTAACTCTATACTCTCTTCCAAAAAATTGTCTTATCCAACTTGTCGAAGTCACACATGACTCATTAGTTGCATTTGTATCCATCCCTGGTTTGTTTTGGAAAAGTTAAGAAAACAGTATCTGATGTATTGACTTTTTGACTTCCAGAATGCTTGCCTTTCTTCCATATATATTTTCTTTTACCTGGAAAATAAATAAATGAAATAGCTTAGAAAGGGGTATAAGTTATGAACACTTATGGAATAATCAGGTTACTCAAAGATTTACAAGAAACTTTATTTAATAAATAGCAAATAAATGGTAAGGCACCTGATATACAAGTTATATTGATTTTTACAGTATCAATGTATATGTAAAAAAATAAATTCATTAGAAAAATGTCGTATTGTATGCAGCAGGGGATCTAGGCTTGAATTTACGGATTCGACAAAATCAAGTTACTAGAATTCGTTATTCTAGAATTTATAACTCATAAAATTCAAATCATAAATCCGTGTTTTGTACTTTTGTTATTGTCAAAAAAATTATATGTCATCCAAGAATATATGTAGATTATTTTGCCATACCTTAGCTCTCAACTCAGCCAATAAGATGCCATCATTAAGAGATGATTGAATGGCTACAACTTCCACTTTTAGTTCCCTTAGCATTTGCATTACATCTAATAGCAACCCTTCTTTGTATGGACACCGGAGCTCCACCAGTGCATCATTCTCAATAATTGAAACTTCTACTTGCAAAACCTCCTCATCCTCCGTTGCAGACGGTGTCTCCTCCGTGATCTTTGCCGGTGCTCCGCCAACATTTCCTTCCACAGTCTTCATTCTCCTCTTACCCTTCCCTTCCAATGCATTCACTGTTGCTGTACCACTCTTTTCATCTTTTGTCACATCAAAAATTCAAAGTCAGTTGAGTGACTTGGACTTATTTTATACTCCAATAGAGTTTAGATGGGTGATTGGCTAAGCTTATAAGCTGGTTAAATTAATTTAATAAGTATTTTTTAATTTATTTACTCGTTTGGTAAATATTTAAAATGCTTGTAAGGCAAATGCTAATTAATAAGTCAAATTCAATCCAAAATTATAAGTTTCAGCTTTATACTTTTAATTTGACCAAGCTTTTTATTATTTTATCCTTAATATATTTTCTTAGTTCTCAAAATATTTTTTTCAAAGAAAAACTCCTAAGTTCCTCTTCACTTCATATCTAGTTCCTCCTTTTTTTTAAAAGGATATTATTAAATTCATATTATTTTTAAAAATAATTTAAGGACATTTTAGTCAATATAACAAATGAACAACTGATCAATACTTTTTTATCGAACAAATTAATTTCTTATTTATAAATTAATTTATTAATACTTTAAAATATTTTTCAGCATTTAAAGCTTTTCAAATTACAATCCACAACAACATACCCAGTAAAATACCACAAGATAGGGTCTGAGAAGGATAAAATGTACACAGACTTTACCCCTACCTTGAAAGGTAGAGAAGTTATTTCCAATAAACCCTAGTCACAATACAATCGGCTAATCCAAACAAACTTTTAAGTTTTATGCTCTCACGGAGCATGCAAAGAGTATTTATAAAATTAGGTTACCTAACAGGTATTTATAGGTAAATTTCTTTATAAGTATTAATTAATAATATGATAAAATTATTAACTAACTTGCTATTACATCTAAAAGTTCACTACTAATACTCTATAAGAGAAGCATTACACCACAATATGTATAACTTAAATTCATATATTTTAGACCATTTATGAATACATATATGTATATATATGTGCGCGCACACAGACTCTATGTGCGTATTTAGGTTATATAAACGCACTGCAATTGGCCTTTTAAACCATCAATATACTCTGTATAATTTGCTATAACATATTACTTACAATTTATTCTGAATTATCAATTAATACTCTAATGATAACCAATTTAGTTGATTGTAGACTTGTAATAGGTAAGCAGTGTTCTTGTTTTTTTCTTTTTCGTTTTGCTTCCCAAAATAATCTCGTCAGTATATAGTTGAAAGCGTAAGAATGGATATTGGGTCTAACTCAACCCCAAAAGCTAGCTTGTAGGGTGAGGATTGTCCAAGTCCATATAAGGAGTCCATGTTCTCATTCCATTACAGATGTAGACTCTTAACACTCCCCCACACGTCTAGACCCTGTTAACTGGAGCGTGAATAATATAATTTGGGACCCCAACATCAGTGAACAAAGAATTGGAATGAGTCTGACTCTGATACCATATAAGATGATATTAATCTCCCTTGGAGAGTCTTTCTCACTAATATCAATATATATAGTGTACAATATTCATCTCATATACAAGAGGAATCCTAGTCCCATATACAAGAGGAATCCTAGTCTTACCATAATTGTATTTACACAATATTCTAATTATGGGTAGAGATTTTATTATACTACTATACACGTTTATAGATTCCTCTTATATATGAGATGAATATTATACACTATATATATTAATATTAATGAGAAAAACTCCAAAAAAAAAGATTAATATTATCTTACACAAATCACACACGTTTTTGTTTTTCACCCTCATATTTGGTCAGATGCATCTCTAAAGAAAGCACCCTCCTCTTCTTTCACGCTGTCCTTCTGGTTGACTTTTATTTTGTTTATTTATTTATTTATTATCTACATTATTTCGGACCCACAGTTCAGATGTTAAAGCACGGGCGAAGTCAGAATTTCGGGCTAAAGGGAGCCTATTTTGGTCTAGGGGAGCGAAGAATTGAGAACTTTTGGTCTAGGGAGAGCGAAAAATTGAGGACTCTATTGTAATATCATGAATATTACTAGTAGTATACTAGAAAAAATTTAAATTTAAGGGAGAGCCCAAACCCCGTTCACCATGTAGCTCCGCCCTGGTGTCAAAGTAAAAGGTGTGATCTTAAATAACTTTAGTGAGACATCTCCCCGAAAGTTAGGGAGGATGAAAATTGATTGATATTTTTTAGTGGAGTTTAAAATAATATACATTGTTAGCTTAAATAACTTTTACATTTTCAGGTTGCACATACTCCTCCCTCATTTTCAATTTACCAACACTTTTTTCATTTTAATCAATCCAAAAAAGAATAATAACTTTGTATATTTAGTAACAATTTAACTCTAAAATACATGTCTTAATGAGATGATTTAAAGTCACGTAAATATTCATTTTAGATTACAAGTTTCAAATGTCTTTATTTCTTTTTTAAACTCCGTGTCAAATCAAATACCCTCGTATAAGTTGGAACAGAGCTGATATATTTTGTTATTACTTTATTTTGAGCCGAGGCTCTATCGAAAACAAATTGTCTACCTCTCAAGGTAGAGGTAAGTCTGTGTTTACATTTGAGGGAGTGGTATATTGTTGTTATATTTTAAAGAGGCTTATTAATAGATATCTTTTGAATAATATGATAGTATAAAAAGTTATTCACACTTATTGTATATGAAACTTAAAACCTTTTTAATATGATGGAAATATTAATTTTGATAACTGACAAATGGGACATGATAAACTTTTCTACACGTACAGTTTCTTTAGATTCAATGATGTTTCTGTAACGGCACCCCACTCCCTCTTTTTGTGTAATGATCCACGGGATCGAACTCTCCCGAATCCAGCTCATACCAAAAACTTGGTGCATCAGACTGCCCGATCCAAGGATTGAACTGGACCTCAGGTCCCAAACCATGGACTACAGTAATATTTAGTTAATGAAATGTTTATCTTTCATGACCAAAAAAAGAGGACTTGCCTACACATGCAACTACATGAAATATGTGAAATTTAACTTGTCTATGCCCAGATCACAAAAAAAAAAAGAACTTGTGTATGCGTAACAAAATACCTGCATCTGTGGTCCCCTCCATGTGACAAGCACGAGCTTCAAGATCCTGAACTTTCTTACGTAACTGCTTGACATACTCAATAGTGTCACCAAGAATAGATGCTTTGTCCATTTTCGTAACGAACGGGACAAGTGACCTTAAAATAATAAACCGTTCATTGAGCTTTTCTCTACGACGTCTTTCTGCAAGTACATGGTTTCCACTAGGCTCTTCTTGGTGTGTTATATTACAACCTTTGCGGAATCGAGAGGCCGTGGAGGTCGATGAGTCTACATTTGCCACGACATCACGTGACTTTGGAGAAGTAGTTTCAGCTTGGTCTAATTTAGTGTGGATAAATGGGACAGTGAAGAGTATGTTTTTGAGCAGCCACTGGGAGGAGGAGCCAAGTGGATCGTCGTGGCGGTAGCAGTGGGCGGGGTTTGGGCTGCACACGGTGGTGGTGGTTCTAGGCCATAATGTAAAGGCGGATTGGGCTGAGTCATGAGAAATAGAGCCCATTATGGTGGAGGAAAAATTGGAGCTTGTGTTTGAGAAGTGTTCAAGAACAGCTGACACTGTTTGAGAATAGTGTGTGTCTTCTTGTAATAATTCATCATAACTCGGGACACCTGCATTTGCAAAATTTTGACTTTATGTATATAGATTGTAGTACTATAGAAACGATGCCAGTTTCATTGAAGTTAATTACAAATTAGAACAACAAAGATTCTTTTTTTATTGAAACATCATAGTACAAAATACAAATTACAAAGAAGAGAAATATCAAACAAAATTCAATGATGAAAATAGAACAACGTGTACATAACGTGTTTATACTATTCATGATGAGTTAAAGATATTTTTACATTATCCGTGTAATTATTACTTATAATTGGATGACTTGATTGTGTAACAAAAATGTGAATTCTTAATTAGGGCTTGTTTGGTATGCGATATAAGTTATGCAGGGATTATTGAAGGTAATGGAGGAAATCAGTAATGGTGGAAGAGAGAACAATGTAGAGAAAATATTTTTTCATTTTATTATATATTACAAGTTATGATATACACTGATATACAATGAATATATAGCCTGATTAGTTCTCTATACTTAACTATCTTCTAACTACTATTAGGAAGGATAGTTATAACTAACTAACTTTATATAATAACACTTTGGTCCTCACTTAACAATAGTTTACATCTTAACACTTTCCCTCAAGCTAGGAAGTGTGAATATGTCTAAAGTTCATAGCTTGGACATCAGATGTTCATGTTGCAGTCTGCTTAATCCTTTAGTCAGTATATTTGCAGGCTTACTTTGAGTAGGAATATAATCGATCTTTATCAGTCCTTGTTGAAGATTTTTCCTTACAAAATGATAATCAATTTTAGTGTGCAATTATTTGAATGACAATCTTATTATCACTATAGACTTGAACTTACATGGTGATTTTAAGGAGATAATCTATATGCATCAGTCCTTGAGTTTTCGTGATCCCAATCATCCTTATCATGTCTATTTGCTAAGAAGTCCTTGTATGGGCTTAAGCAGGCCCCGCGGGTTTGATATAAGAGGTTTGCAGTTATGTATTTACTATTGGGTTTTTTCACAGTCGGTCTGATCATTCTTTATTTATATATCGTCATGGTACTTATCTAGCATACATTCTATTGTGCATCAATGATATAATATTGACGGCTTCATCTGATAATCTGCGCAAGTCTATCATGTCACTTCTAAATTATGAATTTGCAATGAAAGACTTGGGACCCTTGAATTATTTCTTGGGTATTGTTGTCACGCATCATTCATGTGATCTATTTTTATCTCAAATGAAATATAATGCAGAGATTATTAAGAGAGCTGGTATGTCATCTTGTAAGTCTTCTTCTACTTCGATTGATACCAAACCGAAGCTGGGTGCTGTGGCTGGCTCACCTTACAAGGATCCCACCCACTATCGCAGTCTTGCAGGGGCACTTCAGTATCTTACTTTCACAAGACCTGACATTACTTATATCGTTTATCAGGTGTGTTTATTTATGCATGATCTTCGAATTGAGCACATGAATGCGCTCAAACGCATTATATGACACATCCATGGAACACTTGACTATGGCTTGCATCTATATCCATCGTCGGTCTCTACACTTGTCTCTTATACATATGCTGATTGGGGTGGATGTCCGGCTAGCAGACGTTCCACGTCTGGTTACTGTATGTTTCTTGGTGCTAACTTGGTCTCATGGTCTTCAAAATGACAGGATATCTTATCACGCTATAGTGTAGAGATCGAGTATCGAGGGGTAGCCAATGTGGTATCTGAATCATGTTGCTTACATAATATTCTCTTAGAACTTCACTTTCACATTCAGTCTATTGTGATAATATTAATGCAGTATATCTTTCTGGTAATTTGATTCAACATCAGAGCACTATACATATCGAGATGAATATCTACTTTGTTCGCGAAAAGGTAGCTCGTGGACAAGTATGCATCTGACATGTCCCTTCTAGGTACCAAATTGCAAACATCTTTACTAAGGATCTTCCATCGATTTTGTTTGAGGATTTTAGGGACAATCTTAACGTACGACGAACGCCCGCTATGACTGCGGGGGTGTGAAAAAGTATACCGTGATATACATGGTATACACGACATATACAATGCCTTGTGTATACCGTGTATATCATGGAAACACAAACTGATTTGAATCGTGTTATATATTGTATACTTAACCGTGTATATCATGGTTTGAGAGATATATAATTAGCATTGTACACTTACCATAATTGTAAAATTTTCGTACAAATAGAATAGAGTTTTGGGAGTATAGTAGGAATATGTTTTCCATATTATGAATATTATAAATTGTATATATACTCAATCATTAATGAAAATAATCAAGAGATTATTCTTTCAGACCGTAAGAAAAGAGAGTTGTATCTAAAGTTGGGGGCATTTTTGCATTTATGAAATTTAATCCATGTATAGCTAATATATGGATTAGTTATTCCACCATGTGGCATGTACAAAATTATATTGAAATTGGTGTATAAAGTAATACATGTATTGTTTATCTGCATGAGTAAAACACAACCAAACAATGTATAAACTCATGACAGACTTTTATACGACCTTGATAATTCTTCTTATAGCGGATACCAAACGAGTCCTTAATTTTGATGAATCTTCTTTATATACACTGATGTATAAATATTTTTTATAATAAGTTTATTTTAACTCTAGGTAGAAAGTAACTTGGGACTCTTGGTTAAAAGGCCACTTTAAAAATTTAATTTGCCAAAAGGCCACAAGTCTCAAAGAATTGGCTGAAAGGCCATCATTTATAACGTCAACATTGTCACTTTGCAGCGTCCAGCCATAGCCTCTTTGTCAAATCTTCTCAAGTAACTTGCCTTGTTTTCAAGGTTATTAGTTTCACTTTTTTTTTTTTGAATATTTTACATATAATTATCTTATTTTTAGTGGCCTGATAATATAACAAATCTTTTACATTATAAGTGTATAGAAATTAAATTAAATTTTATTATGTTACAATGTTAGCGAATAAAAATTAAACTCTTAGAAATTCATTGGACAAAATAGGAAGTAGTAATAGCATGCATAAAATAGGCAGACAGCAGGAACTTGTAGTAAAGAATAATGATTATGAAACATATTGCATAAGAAAACATAACCACCAGAAAGCGAATGTTTTTTTTGCTAGTACAGGGACCTCAACTTTACCTCAATTATTACGACTTCTATGACAGGAAAATATAACCTAGCTAACCCCTCTTAGACCAAACTGCCAAAATTGGTCTTCAACGTTTACTCAGAAAAAAAAAAGTCTTTCTTGATGGAATTACTATAAGTTAAGTTCATATACAAGTAAAATTCCATAATATACGGCGTCATTGTGTAAGTGTTTGATATGTATCAGCAGTTGAGTCATATTATAGGAACTTTTAGTATAATTTATTCTACGTATATTCCCTCTGCTTTAGTGCACGTGTTTTAATATAACTAGAGGAATACTGTTAAGAGTCTCACGTCGGAAATGAAATGAGAATTTGGACTCTTTATTGGACTTGGACAATTATCCCCTCATAAGCTAGCTTTTGAGATTGAGTTAGACCCAAGATCCATTATTTACAAATACTTTAGAAAATAGTAAGAAATATTTTTGAATCTTATGATTTTAAATTAAAAATGTGCCTATAAAAAGTATGAATTTTGTCTCTAATTTGTTGCAAAAAATTAAACCCCATAGCTAACAAGAGTGTAATGTACCAAATGACCTTTGAATTTTGTGGTCTTAAATATGCTATAGGTAAAATATTGGAGTTCAAAAGTTACCAAATGTAAATTTTGTTTTAAACAGAATAAAAACGAAAGTAAAACTCTTGAAATTGAAATGGAGGAGTAATAGATACTAATTGAGTAGTACCTGGTAAATGTTGAAGGTCTTGGAAGTGAGCCCAACTAATGGCAGTTTCAGCTTTGAAAGAGTCAGCTGTATTTCCAGCTTGGCTAACACCAACCAAATGAAAATCAGAGTCCATATTATTTGAGCCATCATCGGGCGAACCGAGCCGTATAGCTTCAGACATATCAAGCTGCATGAGCTCACTAGCCTCAGCGGCTATAGGATTAGCCGCGGCGCTGACCCCACTTTGAATTGCTATACTATCTGAGTCTAATTCAACTTCATCATCTTCTTCTTCCTCGTCCTCCTCCTCCTCATCCTCATCTTCTTCTACTCCGACAATTCTACCGTCTTGATCCGCTGGAGCAATACCAGTTGATGGCAGAGTATTGCCTGAGTAAAAGAGTGGCTCCGAAAAGGTGGTGGGATCGGAGGTGGAGTGCTCAGATAAAGCTGGCTTTGGTGGCTGAGGTTGTTGTTGCTCAGTGAAAATGCTCTTTACATGTTGTATGAATCCAATGTCTTCTTGAACCTATGTTTGTTTATCATGTCATTGATACTGAAATTAGGATTTTGAGTTCGGGTTTTACTTTTTAGATTCTAAAATAACACAATCTATAGATTTTTCTTAATTATCTTGTGGCACCGGGGTGCTTCCCTTTTTTCGTGGCAAATTTTCTGATTCGCTTTTCATCTCTTACACATTTCTTCCTTTCATTTATCAACGTGAAGCCAACGTCATTTGGTCAATAACCATCTATTATCTTACGTCTCAAACAATTCGTATACGTACCAATATCTCTTCCATTCAAGAAGATTATGATCCTTAACCCTATGTGCACGTGTGTAAAAACAACATTTTCTACGTACGAAATCTTAATTATTTAATTTATAATTAAATAAAATTAATTTTATTTCATGTTTAATAAATATTTTCAACGCGTTTTACCCTTTGAGTAGTTCCAAGTTCCAGTACACCGTCCAAGAGAGGAATACAAACGACAGTCTGCAACAATGATAAAATATTGATTAGGAAAAAAATCTTTTTGTTTTTTGGGGGAAAATGAAGTAGTTGTACATTGTATCTGCTATTACCTGTATGTGGGCACTCTATCATAGGCATGTCAGTCAGTTCCGTGTGGATAAAACAAAAAGAAAAGAGCTTGTTAATTAAATTGCTTTCAACCAATAGCTGGCAAAAAATATATAGTAGTAGTAGTACATTTTATCTTAGGGAAATGATTTTTGGGCAAAAAATTATGGGCAGAATCGGACGACAACAACAACATATTCAGTGAAATCTAATAATATGGTTTTGAGAAGGTAAAATGTATACAGATCTCACCTCCGTCTTGATATAGACAGAAAATGACATTATAGACATTTCATATTTTTTGTGACCCTTATGCCCTCAATGAAAAATTAAGATAAAAATTTGAATTTAACTCACCCTAGTAAAATAATGATAAATTTATGTCCGCATGGGCAACTCAACTGGTTCTCAAGGGGGATAATTGAAAAAATGGCCAAGATCGAATTCCGCCAGCGGCGACAGAGTGAGAGTTACTTCTTAAAATAAAGGAAGACCCCTTGTGCGCAGCGTGGTAGTGGTTTAACATTTGAAACCAGTTGAGTTACCATGATTAACTCCTTTACAATCCTGTCGGACCGAAGTGTGGGGACTAGGTGGGAGATCCACCTTTTATGGAAAAATGATAAATTTATGTTTTTAATGTATATACAAAAAAAAAATCGATCTTCTAACACACATTTAATGAGTTGTAGTTTTTCAAGATTTTAAATACCAACTTATTTTTCTTTTCTTATTCATATCTACCATTTAAAAGTTTTTTTCTTAACTAAAACTATTGACAATCTTATAAGTTTCTTTTGAAAGGGAAAAAATAATGAAAGGCTAGCTTGATTACTTGTACTAAATGTAAAAAATAATTGTATTTGGTGTAGAATAAATAACCTTATTAGCATTTTATCCAAAGAATTGTCAATGTAGAAAAATAATGAAAGTCTATTTTGATTACAAGTTTAAATGTATTTTATTCATTTAATTTAATATGTTATATTATCTTTTAATGATATACGTTTAAACATATTAAATTTTATAAATCGGATAAACTTATCTAAAAATTGTGAAATTAAACTTTCTTATATTTTTTCACATTCCATTAATTAATAATTATATTAAATTATGAATTTTCTAAGAAAAGGGATGAAATAGGATTTGATTTGATGCCTATTCTATAATAAGAGTTATATATTTAGAAAATAATTTTGTGATAAAATTATAGCATAATATAGTATATTTGATAACTTGTAAGTTATACTGATTATTTTTGTTAAATGCTAACAATAAATTTGTCTTAGTTAAAGATACATCATCAAAGAGTATATACCGAATTAAATTAAATATTGTAACTAAATTTTTTAACATATTTAATTTTTAAAAATGAATAAATTCATCTAAAAATTATGAAATTAATCTGATTTATATTTTTCTCACATTCTAATAATTAATTATTTTATCTTTTAAAAATAATAGAAGAAATAAGATTCGGTTTACTACCTATACTATAATATAAAAGTTATAGATGTGTGGGTTCAATAGGTAGAAAATATTTTTTGTGATATAAATGCATCACAAAAGTTATATTTGACTACTTCTATAATTACATTATTTTGGTTAATTCGTTGAATGCAGTTATCTAATGGTTAACTAAGTCAACAATATGAATTAGATTTTTTTAAAAAGAATTAAGACTATAATACTAAATTTTTTGTGATAGAACTGCGACACAAGATAATATATTTGATAACATATATAATTATATATTTTTTGTTGAATTATAACAACAAATTCACTATTTACCCACATTTACTCACTTATGTAACTAACTCCTACAAATGAATTTATTGTCGTATAGTAGCTAATGTCTCGTGCGATAATGTAGTTACTATATATTTAACCAAATTATTAGTATTTTCATATACACTTGTGTAAATCATCTAATATCTTATGTTATTGTATATTATATATGAGTATATAAACCATTTCTTTATAGACTTATTTTGTTAAGCTGTTCCTCTAATCATATAAATATTATTTGATTAACCCCACTTTTGTTTAACGTGAAATCCACAGTCGCTATCCGAAGGTGCGCACTGGGTAAATCACGGACTGACGTAATAGCCTGCAAACTCCGTCAGCCAGTTAAACCACACTTAGCAAGCCAGGTGTGACAGGCTCCCCCCAAAAGACGAAGGCATGTCAGGTGTTACCCTGAAGTTTCAAACTTGTGACCAAACTCTTCCACACTACCTAATGAGGATACCCTCTGCCTTCAAGACCAACTGGTCTAGGGCTTCAGATATTAACCCCACTTGATATATGAAGCTATTACAACTTAGTGGTAACCAACTCAATATTGTGATTGCTGGTTCACGAGTTTGAGACTAGCCGGCGTCACAAATTTTATTTTTATTTTTTTTAATTTGAACATACATCATTAAAGAATAATATATCGTGTTAAAATATTTTTGTAACTAAAATTTTAAACACGTGTTTCAAAATTGGATAAATTCTTATAAATAATATGGAATAATTTTTTTATATATTTTTCTCACATTCATTAATTAACAACTATATTGAATTTTGGTTCTTCCTTAAAAAATGGAGGAATAAGTTACGTATTACTACCGATACATTATAACAAGAGTTATTACATGTAGAACATAATTTTGTGGTAGAACTATAGCCTAAGAGTAGTATATTTGAATACTTATATAATTACATTATTTTTATTGAATGCTAACAAAAAATTTAACTTAATCGATCCGTCGAATGGCAGTCATCGAATGACCAACTAAGTTAGCTATAGAAATTAGAGGAAATTAAAGAATTAAGACTTATAATATTATTACCTTTTGTAATAAAATTACGACATAAGATAATACATTTGATAACATGTTATCATTACGTTGTTTCGATGGAATTACAACAACAAATTCACTACTTACCCCTTTTACTCACTTACGTAGCTATCTTTTACACATGAATTTATTGTCGTATAGTGGCTAATGTCTCGTGCTTTAATGTAGTTATAATATATTTAACCAAAAAAATATTTTTTCATATATACTTGTGTAAATCTCCAATATTATATGTTGTTGTTGTATACAATGGGTTGATTAAACCATTTTTTTTATAAACTTAACCATGTTAGTTTGTCCCTCTAAATTGTATACAATGGATATATACAATTTGATTAACACCACTCAACAGATGAAACTATTGCAACCAAGTGGTAGCCAGTCCAACCTTGCGATCATCGGTTCAAGGGTTCGAGTTTGATCGCGTCATATTTTTTTTTTCAATTTGAACATACACCATCATAGATAATATAACGGGTTATGAAATTTTGTAACTAGGATCTTAAATATATTTAATTTTAAATTGAATAAATTCATCTAAAAATGTGAAACTAATTTTTTTTTCATATTTTATGAATTAACAGTTGTATTAAATTTTGGTTCTTCAAAAATTAAAAAATATAAGTTTTGTTCACCACCTATACACTGTAACAAGAGTTATCATGTAAAAAATAATGTTTTGATAAAACATATTATCCTTAGATAGTATAAATAATTTTTTTTTTGAATATTTGTACAATTATATTATTTTTATTGAATGCGAATTAAAAATTTAATCTAGTTGATCCGCCGAAGACAGTCATTTGAAGTCACAAATAGAAATTAGAAAACTTAAAGAATTAAGACTATAATACTAACTTTTTTGTGATAGAACGACAACACAAGATAATACATTTGATAATTGTATAATACATTGTTTTGATTGAATTATAACAATGCATTCACGTCTTACACATATTTACTCACTTATGTAGCTAAACACACGAACTGTTGTCGTATAGTAGTTAATGTTTTATGCAATACTATAGTTTCAATATATTTAACCAAATGATTAATGTGTTCATAACACTTGTGTAAATCATCCAATGTCTTATGTTATCGTATATTATCGATTTATTGAAACAATTTCTTTATAACTTAACCTTGTCTTATATATGTAGAGTGAACTTTCACCTTTATGTAGAATGATTTTTCACATTTAAATTTCAATAGTTTATAAAAATCCCACAAAATTATATTTTAATTGGTTTAATATGCGTTAAAAATAAAACTCACACAATTCAATATAAATCATAATATAATAATAAGTTTGATAATATAAAATAATATACTAATAAAATTGTATATATCAGTTTATTGAACTATAAAGATAAAAAAGATAACGTAGAATAAAAAAGAGAATTAAAATCAATCTGAGATGCAATATAAGGTTAATAATAATAATTCAATTTGAATATATATAAACTTCAAAAAATATGAGATGGTTAATCATTCAGTTTTTAAATATATAAGAATGTATATTAATAGATTTAATTATTTACTTTTAAATTATAACATAATATATTCGTAATGCAAGAGAGTCAGTTGCTTAATTTTAAAATTCTATCTCTCTTATTTTATATGACTCTATTTTAGTATAATTTATTTAATAAAGAATAGTATATTTTTATATTTGTAAAATATCTAATTATTGACTTTTCATCTTGCCGAGAAGCTTTATAGCTACACAAATGTTATGTCTTGTAGTAACACAAATGTTGTGACATATTTTAAATCACATTTTTTTTTACTTAAACTCTATCTCGAGTCAGTTTATATTACATATATTAAAATGAAAGGGTACCACAATAATTATGCATGATCATAGTGGAATAATTGAAAAATTAAATTTCGTATGTATAAGAAAATAGTATAGTAGTAATAATACCTTAGCAAGAATAGCTCTACAGAAGACTTTGCTATCAACCTCGTTTGCGCCCATTATCCATATGTGATGTTTCTTTGTATAAGCCTTGCCCGGTAATCTTGTTTTCATGAAAACAAATATTAGAGGTAATGTTTGAAGTTAATTAAGTACACAAATAACATTAAAACTGTGTTTATGCATGTGAAGAAAAGGGAATCCTATTGAGGAGGCACCTCGTACTATAAATTTATTAATAACCGATCCTTAATTGCCAAGGTACTATTTCTTTACTAATTTACTTAAATTAAATTATTTATATATTAAAAATGATTAATTCTTATTTTACACAATGAGAAGTTTTTAGCTATATAAATGTTATGACATATTTAATATCATAAATTTATTAAAGGAGAAATCCAAATTTATCCGTATACTTTGCGAAATGATTTAAATTTGCTCTTCATTAATAGTTGAGATCAGATCTACCTAGCGTTTAAAAAATGGCTAGATATGTCCTTATTGATTAAAAAACAATTCATAGACCTTTTTATACAAAGGAAAATGGTCAAATTGGACCTGTAACTATGTGCATTATTCCATATTAGCCCCTAACTTTGTTATTTGACCACCATTATAGTTAGATACGATGGAATAATTGGATCTTTTTCCAGTGAAATGAGTTTGTCTTTGTGATATATAAAGATGATCAAATAAAATCTGCAAAGTTTCCCACTTATAGAAACTTTTGGCTTGTTAGAGATGGATTCAGACAATTAGACCTGGTCTTTAGGTCATCATAAAGTAGTCAGTTATGTTATTATTGTGTTGTCACTTAAGGTAGTCAATTATTGAATTCTTGTGTTGGTGAAAATAAAAGTGTTTTATATTTTGAGATTTTATACGAATAGTGTCCGGATTCAATGTTTATTTTTTTTAGTCGGTATATATAGACTATACACAATCATGCATATATAATACATGGATTACACATATTTTATATATCCGTTGACTATTTTTAGTTTAAGAGGTTAGGTAAACGGATATTTAGATTAATTCTTATTATAAATATTGTATTTTAAGCAGAGTTGCCACAACTCCCTATTGCAGCTTGGTTCAAGCATTTATTCTGGACTTCAACAAGTAACATCTTTTTTTTTTAATCAGTTCTCAGTATTCCTAAAGTGATGAACAACTCATTAATACAGCAAGACTAATTAGACCCTCAACAAGGAAGAAGAGTTAGCATTGAAGTTACCACATTAACTTATTTTATCACTACATTAAATCTTTTAGTGAACAGCAAGAGTTAATTTCTATGAATATATGGTTTCTATTTAATCAATGACTTAGGGAAGTCACAGTTGAAGTTGCTTCTTTGGTGTATTCTTGCTTTTATTTCGATGTAACAACCCTCATTGACTCTCCAAATAATTACTTTGTATGGTGAATATTGGTTATCGTGTGCTCACTCTATTAAATTTTCTACTAACACTAGCTAGGAAGCTAACCATACATTTTTTGAACTTAACTCGTATGAATTGACATTGTAAGAAAAATCTACACACTGTTAAATCATCTTAAAGATAATTCTATCTAACCGTCCATAATAAATGAATTAGTACATAAGAAATAAGGCAAGTAATGCTACGAAAATGTATAATTTTCTGCATCACCATGTTAAGATTACTTGCAACTAGTAGTTATTTTTAGTAATTTGATGTGGCAATATAAAAAATGCAGTAAAAAACTTATTACTCCTTTCCATTTTAAATTGTTTAGACATTATTTCTTTATAAGTCTGTAAAAAAAGTATGAAAAAGGGCAGTCTAGTGCACTAAGCTTTCGTCATGTGCGGGGTCCGAAAGAGTATGACACATTCTTATATTTTATTTAATATTATGACATATTTAAGATTACAAGTTTTTTTTAAAATCTTATTTAATTTTTGTCAAGTCAAACTATGATAAATAAAATGAAACGGAGAGAGTATGATAACCTAAAATAGTAAAAATTCTTTGAACTGTCCGTATATAACGTTAAATTCTAGTCGATAATGCTAGCTGAGAAACTTACCCGATGCCCGGAGGAAAAGAGAAAGAAACACACATGAGGTAAAACCACTCGGATTCCGTCAAGTCCTCCGGCGACAAGGCTACTGACGGCCTTCTCGCCGGCTGATTTGACTCGCCGGCGGAAAGTGATTCGTAGAGTTCTTTAAGTTGTTGGCTCCTGTGAAGAGAAGCTTCCTCAGCGGTAACTTCCATTGGCTGCACAGTCTTCCTAGTCTTTATAGCTCCATTGTAATATCCATCTCTCCACACTAAGACCCTATGAAACAGTAACAAAGAGTAATATATAATCATACTCTTTCACACATGTTTTGAAATGAAAAGTGCAATCAAATTTAGACAAGGGAGAGAATATTTATTGGATGTCGACGATAAATAAAAAATAAATATAGATAGAGTTAGATATACATTGCAGAATCAATTACTCTCCTAACTTAGAACCAATGGCGTTTAAATTCTGTCTTTCACTATGTAATATGATGATTCTTGATATAAAAGAAAGAAATGAAATTCAGTGCAAAAAAAAAAAAATGTATCCATAGAATAAGGCATACATTTTGAACCAATTCTTCTAACTTAAAACTCAAGACGTCTAAATTTGAATCTCCATTGTTTGATAGGATGATTCTTGATATGAAAGAAGGATCGTACCTGTAAACATGTATATTATAGAAACAATTGTATCCATACCCATAATTAGAATATTTTCATAGAAAAGAGGATGATAACATGGTGGTGAGATTGGTGGACTTCAATAGCCATTTAGAGAAGAGAGGAAAGGAGAGAAAAACCAAGAATTTTGGATAGGAGAGGGGTAGCACCGCGGCGAGAATCCCGAGGGAGGGGGAGGGTTTCGGCGGCTGCTTTGAGAGAAAATTATAGGATTTTTGTTTTAGGCTCTTGATACCATGTCCCTTGGGAGTCTTTCATTAATATCAAAGTATATATAGAGTATAATGTTCATTCCTTATACAATAGTAATGCTAAGCCTATACAAAAGAAGAATCATAGTCTTACCATAATTATATTTACACAATATATGAAAATATTCTAATTATGGATAGAGATACAAATGTTTACCGTACCCTTATTAAGAAGTCAATCATATTTTCCACCCATATTTTGGGATAAAAAGTGCGTTAAAAATTTAGACAAGGAAGAAGATCTTTATTCAATCACGGTGGTGGATCCAATCTTGAGTTTCGTACGTGTGTTTAGCAAAATTCAGTGTAAATAGAGTTAAGAATATATATTTATTTCAAAATTAACTTTCTTAATTCAAAACTCAAAACGTCTAAATTCTGGATATGATATGATTAGATGAGATGATTATAAAGAAAGACGTACCCTTGTTGGGGACAGAATTGCCAGAAAAGACTATAGGTCCATTTAACAGATTGGACTGAATTCTGCAACATAGGCTGTATCATCTCCATCATTCTACTGCATAATATTAATATTGCAAAGGAGGGTATGTGAAATTGCACTAGATTTTTTTATAATTCTACACCTTAGCCCAAAAATAAAACTGATAAAACAAAGATGTTTTTGGAATTTGTAAAGAAGAAGTGATTTTTTTGAAGAGGATGGGAGGGTTTGACGGTAGTTGAATTTGACTGGTTGGTGACTACCAGATGGTTATGGGCTTAGTTCTTACTACTGGTCATGAGTACTGATATTGCCATTTATTAGATTTTGTAACCATTATAAGCTAAATGTTTTCCAAAGTCAGATTTTAGTCACAGGTTGTTTGGATGGTTGTTAGGTATTGTGTTTTTAGTTTAAATATAATGTTTGTTTTGATTGTTCTTATTTTTATTATGTCATATCGTTAAATTTATTGTTATGTAAAGACGATAAATATAATTTTATGTAATGACTGATTTGGTGTTATTGCGTTACCTTTTTGTTTTTCATTTTGTCTTTGTTTATTATTTAATAATTCTACTTTATCTTTACCTTTTTTATAATAGCTCTACCATGTGCTCAACTTTTCTTGTAGGTTTGTCCTTAAAAATTACTAACTTGTCGCATAAAGTAACGACAGAAAATGATACAATCTGTAAGATATTGGAATAATTTCCCTTAGGAATTTTTTTCATTAATCACAATATATATAATTGTACAAAGGTGATTCCTAATACAATAAGAATCCTAAATTACCTTAAATACATGACAATAATAATTACAATATATACTATGAATATTCGGAGAATATCCGCTAATATTCCCCCTCAGATGAAGCGGAAGGAGGTCGAACGCTCAGGCTGGATCTGAAGTCTATGAACAGCTGTCTGGGTAGTCCATTTGTGAAGATGTCTGCATACTGATAGGAGGAGGGCACATGCAATATTTTGACTAGACCAAGTGTTACCTTCTCACGTACAAAGTGGATATCCATCTCAATATGTTTGGTCCACTGATGCTGGACCGGATTATGAGACATATATATTGCAGATATGTTATCACAATAGATTATAGACGCCTTACGCAGTGGACAACTGAGCTCCAAGAGAAGATTTCGTAGCCAACAGACCTCAACAACTACATTAGCAATACTCCTATACTCTGCTTCAGCACTGAAGCGGGATAAAGTGACTTGTCGCTTGACAGACCAAGAAATAAGATTATCCCCTAAAAAAACACAATAACAGGAAGTAGAGCGTCTCGTGTCCGGGCATCCTGCGCAATCAACATTTATGTAAGAAAGCAACCTGGTCAGAGCGGTGGGGTAGAGATGCAACCCATATTCAAGAGTACCCTTAATGTATCTGATAATATGTTTAAGAGCAGCAAAATGAGGTTCCTGGCGTGCGTAAATAGACACAATCCGAACGACATATATGAAATGTCGGGCACAGTAAATGTGAGTCATCAAGAGCACCTGCAAGACTCCGATAAAGAGTAGGATCAGACACTGGATCACCCTCGGAAGCATTGAGCTTGGATTTCGAATCAACCGGAGTATGCATAGCTTTGCAATTCGACATCTTTCTTCTGCATACTTACGCTAACTCAGAAACATAGTATCTGCAGATCTAGTAACTGATATACCCAAGAAGTAGCTCAGCTTGCCCAAATTAGTCATAGCAAATTCAGTTTTGAGAAGAGCAATAATGTCATTTTCAATTTGTCAGATGAGGCAGTGAGAACAATGTCATCCACATATAATAATAAGTAAGCAATGTCATTACCATGATGAAAAATGAACAGAGATGTGTCACACATATTGCAAATAAATCCCATCTGCATAATATACCTGACAAAACCGTCATACCAAGCACGGTGCCTGTTTTAGGCCATAAAGTGACTTTTTGAGACGATAGATATACTGAGAAACTACAGGATGAACAAACCCAAGTGGCTGATGCATATACATATTTTCTTTCAAATCCCCATGAAGAAATGCGTTCTTGACATGCAACTGATGAATCAATCACTTTTTACCCATAACAATACTAATAACTGTACGAATCATAGCCGATTTAACAACCGGGCTAAAAGTATCACCACAATCAATGCCCTCATGCTGATTAGTACCATTTTCTACAAGTCTTGCCTTGTAGTGCTCTAAATCAGCACTGTCTCTGAATTTGTGACGAAAGAGCCACAAACATCGGATCATATTCACGCCCTCCGGTCTAGGTACTAGATCCCAAATATGTTGCTTAGTTAAAGCATTATATTCCTCAGACATGACCGCATTTCAATTAGAGTAATTGGGGTTATTTGGAATTGAAGAAATGGTTTGAGCAGACAAGTTAAACTGAATTTTGGGTTTGAATATTCCGTATTTGGCACGAGTTTCCATTTGGTGATTGGGAACAGTGGCTGGCTGTATTGGTTGAGTAGCAGGATCTGAGACAGATGGTATGATCGGAGATGGGGAGGATAGAGTATTTGCCGTCGGAGGCGCTGCGGCGCCTGAGGTCCAGTGATCACTGGAAGATTGGCGCCGCGGCGTATCCCCGAGGGGCCGCGACGCTGACGATGGTGAAAAATCAAGTTGCTCTCTAGAAGGCTGGTACCACGACGCATCACCGAGGGGCCGTGACGCTGACGACGGAAAAGAATCAGTGTGCTCACTAGAAAGCTGTTAGGCATATTTTATATACCTTTTTTGAGTTATTTTTAATTAGTATTTTACTCATTTTTGTTGTGTTTAGTATAATTTTAGGCTTGTTTTTTTTTTGAGTCACAACGGTCCAAAATGGAAAAATGACAAAAAAGAATGAAAAAGTGGCATAAAAGGAGGAATCCGAGGCAGGAAAGGACAGAAAATGAAGACCCAGACGAAAGTCAGGAAGCGTCGCGGCGCCAGTCATCAGGGCCGCGGCGCCGGAACTGCAGAAAACCCACAGAAGATTGGACGCCGCGACGCCAGTCAGCAGGGCCGCGGCGCTGGTACGGAAATTCCAGTTCCGAAGTTAAATTGGCTAAGGGCAAAGTGGTCCATAGGGCACGAAAATTGATAGATACAAAAGCCCTAGGGATTATTCTTGGAGAGGAGGTTGGTCATTCTACAACATAGGACAACACAAGATAATAAGGGAGGCTACAATTGGAGACTTAGTCGCAATAATTTCTTTTCTTTCTTTTTTAATCCAATTTATGTATGGATTTCGTGTTAGTTCTTAGCGTGACTATGACTAGGATCTAAACACTTTATTATGGCTTTCCTTATGAATCGCTTGAAACTTCTATTCATGAATTAATGCAGCAGTTTGAGTTCTTCTTCACTTGATTAAGATTTAGTCAATAATTGGTATGAATGCTTGATGATTAATTGATCACTAATTATCATAATATATATGATTTCGAATCAAGAATCGAGATGAGAGATTTAGATATGCTGTAATTGACTAGACATAGGTTAAAATCACGGACGACAGTACCCCGATACTTGTGTAGCATAATAGGTTACTGTTCTTAATCCTCCTATGTAGTAAATCCTATCATAGAAATATAGAAGGGTTCTGCACTGGGGTTGAGTGATTATATATCCTAACCGGAATATAAGACAGTTAGTTAACTGCTATCTTAACGAAGAAGGAGAATCATTGTAGTTGCATGAAGGATTGAATAGAGTGGATAATCGAGGATTTTGGAAGCCCTAATTCATTTATAATTGATTACAACTTAAATAGTTTAATTAATTCTTTCAATTATTCTAGTAGTTAACCGAAAACCAAACTCAAATATCGATTGCCAAATAGATAACATAAAATAGATGAACGGTAACCAGTCTCTGAGGACGATATTCAGTCTTATCAGAGTATATTACTTGTCAACGATGCATGCGCTTGCGTGAGCATTCGAAATATCGCTAACAAGTTTTTGGCGCAGTTGACGTACTTCTAATATCGAACCGTCTATTTGTGATTTCTAATTTGGTCGCTTCCAGAACAAGTTTCTGACTTGTTCTGAGAGCATCTTTTTATCACTCTTTGTTGTTTGTGTAATCTTGTAGGTAAAGTCAAATATATGTACATGGACTATCACTATCATGGAATGCAGGACTATGACCTTTGTCCACCGCATCAATTTAGACCACATGCTCTGCAAGAGGAGCGAAATGAGATGCAGGAGGCCTTATTCAGGCTCACCGAAAGGCAGAATCCTCAAGGACTAACTCATCTACCACATAATCAGGCTCCTTCAGGCAGAATAGATTATCTGAGAGCAGTTCTTTGGGCACTCTCAAACGCCCAAAGTCAGTTCATGGAGGAGATCAGATTATCCATCAGGAACCTAGAGATGCAGCTGGGACATCTAACTAGCAAGATGAGAAAAGGTATGCAAGGGAACCGCCCTAGCAATACTGGTACAGACCCACAAGAGCAGTTTCAGGCAGTTGATGTGACGAGTGACAAATATATGAAAACAGGTTCACCCCAAATATGTTCAGAAAAAGAGGGTGATCCTAGTGAGGTGAAAGAGCCCGGGGGTGCAGTAATCATAGAAGATCTTCTTGTGGACCAAAGAATACCGCCAGCAGTCATTGACACACCGCAGGTGAAGATACCATACCCTTAGAAACTTAGAAAGAATTCTCTTGAAAAGAAGTTTTCTAAGTTTCTGGAGGTCTTTAAAAAACTGCGCATCAATATTCCATTTGCTGAAGCCTTAGAACAAATGTCGAGTTATGTGAAGTTCATGAAGGAGATCCTCTGTAAAAAGAAGAGGTTGGAGGAGTATGAAACAGTGACATTGACTGAGGAATGCAATGCTATCCTACAGAGAAAGTTACCTCAGAAATTAAAAGATCCGGGGAGCTTCACCATCCCTTGCACTATAGGGAAGTTTGAATGTCAACAGGCCTTGTGTGATTTGGGGGCAAATATAAATCTGATGCCCTATTCTGTGTTTTGCAAACTCGCAGTGGGGGAAGCAAGACCCACAACCATCACCTTACAGTTAGCCGATCGCTCCATCGTCCACCCTAGAGGAATCATCGAGGATATGTTGATAAAGGTGGACAAGTTTATCTTCCCTGCTGATTTCATCGTCCTAGACATGGAAGAAAATAAAGAGATGCCCATCATCCTTGGCAGGCCATTCTTAGACACATGACAGGCCCTCATTGATGTTCAAAAAGGTGAGCTGAGACTTCGTGTTATGGGAGAAGAGGTGATTTTAAATGTATTCAGGGTAGCAACCTTCCCAAGGGCAAGTGACAACTGTTATACCCTTATCAGCGAAAGTTAGGTAAGGAACAATACTGGGGTTGAGTGTTTATATAACCCTAACGGGAGTATAAAACGATTTCGTAAACCTGCTTTCTCCAAAAGAAGAATACCATAAGTAATGCATTAATGAGTAGCATAAGCGGATAGTGAGGATACATAGAAGCCCTATTCTCATTACAACTGAAGTAAACCTTTATATTTAAATAGCTTTTATAATTCATAGTTATAAACAACCAAATCAATTATCAATTCGCCAAATAGATACTAGAAAATAGATAACTGATACTTGGACCCTAATCCTAGAGGACGATATTCGGTCTTATCTAAGACTATACTACTTGATACGATAACGTGCACTTGCGTTTAAAAGTGTGTGCATCTTTTCGCGCATCAACCTGCCCCTTTGGCACTTTTGCTTTCAGGAGAATGCCATTTGGGCTTTGCAATGCACCCGCCACCTTTCAGCGTTGTATGATGGCTATCTTTTCGGACATGGTGGAGAGGACCATAGAGATCTTCATGAATGATTTTTCTGTTTTTGGGTCCTCTTTTGATGAATGCTTGAAGCATTTGGAAGCAGTATTGCAGCGGTGCAAAAACTCAAACTTGGTGTTGAATTGGGAGAAATGTCACTTTATGGTGCAGGAAGGTATTGTTCTTGGCCACAAAATTTCCAGAAAAGGCATTGAGGTGGAAAAGGCTAAAGTTTCTGTGATTGAAAATTTGCCACCCCCAGTATCGGTAAAAGGGATCAGAAGTTTCCTTGGACACGCTGGTTTCTACAGAAGATTCATCAAGGACTTCTCAAAGTCTCTAAACCTCTTTCCACATTGTTGATAAATGGGGCTGCTTTCGAATTCAATGAAGAATGTCGGACGACCTTTCAGACACTTAAGGAGAGGCTAAACTCAGCACCTATAGCCACTGCACCTGACTGGACACTTCCATTTGAATTGATGTGCGATGCAAGTGACTACGCAGTGGGGGCAATTCTTGGACTGAGAATTGACAAGATATTCAGGTCAATATACTATGCTAGCAAAACCCTCAATGATGCTCGGCTAAATTATGCAACAACAGAGAAAGAGTTGCTAACCATAATGTACGTTTTTGAAAAATTCAGGCCATACCTCATTGGGAATAAGGTGATAGTATACACTGATCACTCAGCCATCAAGTATCTAATGACTAAAAAAGATGCAAAACGTCGGCTTAAACGATGGGTGCTGCTGCTACAAGAATTTGAAATGGAGTCGTGATAAAAAGGGGACAGAGAACGTGGTTGCAGACCACTTGTCAAGGCTAGAAGTGGAAAAGATCTAGAACACCAAGGATGTGCAGATACATGACTATTTTCCGGACGAGCAACTCTTTCAGGTAAGTACTAATGCAAATTTACCTTGGTTCGCTGACCTTGTCAATTTTCTTGCAACAAAAGTGTTACCATCAGGAATGACGAAACATCAGGTGAAAAGTTCTATTCAGAGGTAAAACAGTACTACTGGGAGGAGACAATTCTCTACAAGCACTGTGCTGATCAAGTCATAAGGCGGTGCGTACCTGAGGATGAAATGCACCAAATTCTTACTCATTGTCACACCTTGCAATGTGGTGGGAATTTTGGGGCATCACGGACAACAGCCAAGGTATTGCAGAGTGGATTCTATTGGCCAACCCTATTCAAGGATGTCAATACCTTTGTGAGGGGCTATGATCGTTGCCAAAGAACTGGGAACATGTCAAGGCGCAATGAAATGCCCCTAACAGGGATTTTAGAAGTAGAGCTGTTTGACGTTTGGGGGATTGACTTCATGGGACCGTTCCCAACGTCCTTTGGGAACCAATACATTCTTCTTGCAATGGATTATGTGTCCAAATGGGTCGAGGCAGTGGCTACTAAAGAGAATGATAGTAAGACTGTCTTGAAATTCCTTCAGAAAAATATATTCACAAGGTTCGGCACCCCAAGGGCCCTCATAAGTGACGAAGGGAGTCATTTTTGTTACACCCCGTAGTACCAGGGTATGTAGGTGAGGACGTACGTACGAGAATACGTCATTAAGATTGGAAAGGAAGAAAAATTTGATTTTTCGACGGAAAATTTTCCGAATTTTATGAAGGAAAAAGACTTATTAATGGGAATTGGATTCCCAGATTTGGTATTCGGACTTCTGGGAATATAATAGAATTATAGAATTTTATTTTTCAGATTTGGTCACGTGGGGCCCACGGGAGAAATTTACGGTTTTGTGGGGCCCACATTGTTTTCGAGATTTTGGCCATTATGGATATTTTCGGGAGATGAAATATTTTAGACGAATAGGAGGGCGACACGTGTCACCCCTTAGGTGGCATCAGAGCCGATTTGCGTCTACGTGGCTCGCCGAATGGCTCAACAAGTGGCAAACCACTTGTCTCAAATTTTGTGTGGACATGTGGTTTGTGGGGCCCACACACACATGTCCCCAATCTAGACCACACACTTGCTTGCATCCTAGCCTTTGATTGTCCTATAAATACCCCCCTTAGGCTTGCAAGACTTCATCCACACTTAGAGATTTCCAAGTCTTGAAATATACTCCCTTCCCTTGAGCTCTCGGCAATCAACCAATGTCTTGACCAAAATGTTGTCCAAAAATTCTTAAACTTTTAAGTGTTCTTCCTTGATGTGTTAGGAAGGTTGTTAACCAAGTGTTAGAAAAGATTTCACACCCCTAGCCTTTAAATCTTGCCTTGGCCGAAACTTGCCAAGTTTGAGCCTAAGGTGATCTTTACTTTTTGGAGTTGGATCTTGAAGAGAAGTTGGTTAGGAGCTTCTAAGGGTTGCTTGGAGCGGATTGTAACGTAAGGAATTGGAGCTAAGATTCCTAAGGATCGACTTTTAAACATTGGAAAATTTTGGGCTTATCGAGGTAATGATCTTTGTCCTTCTACTGTAATTGGAGATTACATGTTGTAGTAGTTTATAAATGAGTTTATAATATGTGGAAAGAAGATTGAAAAGAAATGGACTGTTTAGTATACTGTGGGGCAGAATTTTACACGTCCAGTTAGACGTGTAATCCCCTTTGAGTTGTTGTACATCGCGCTTAAATGCGTACGTTGACTATTGATATCGGGCCTTGAAAAAGGTGGAAAGGTAAGTAGATACAAGGGAAGTGCTGCCCGATTTCCGTAGAATAAGAGACGCTTTACTTAGAAATATTCTACGAAGAGATCTATAAGTTAATAAATATGTTATGATTATTATAGGTTGATATTCTACGCGCGGCATCCTCGACTTGGCTAGTGGATTAAGCCGAAGAGGTATGTGATTCTTCCTATACTCTTGAGCATGATTGTTGTAAACTATATAGTACGGTAGACGTACGTGTGGGAAATGAATTTGGTTTGTTTAAAACATAAAGTGTTATAATGGCTTTATGGGAAGTTAGTTATAACGACTTTATGAAGATAAAAGAAAGATTTGGTTTTGAAAGTTAAGAGACTTGATCTTGAAAGATAAGAGACTTGACTTATAAACGACTTGATTTCGGAAAAGGAGAAGTAACTTGATTTAAAAGTATAGGTTACTTGTTTTGAAAAGAGTGAGTTACTTGGGTTTTAAAAGTATACTTGATGGTGTTTTAAAAATGTAAAGCACTTGGTTTAAAAAGTATATAGTACTTGATTTTAAAGGCCCTGTAAAGATTTTCTGAAGGTGTAGTAATTTGGTTTGAAAAGAAAACGTGTTTTGATACTACGAGTATTAGTATCGTGTGGCTTTTACGTAAAAAGAGGTCTTTTTGAAAGAATGAAAAGTATGTAGTATTTTGGGGTTAAAACCCGGATTGTTGGCATAAAATGAAAGTACTTGGAGTTGATAAAATGGATGAATCAGTTTACATGTTAATAAAAGTCTAAAAGTACGTTGAACTTGCCTATGCTTGTTGTGATAGCCTTTGTTGTGCAAGTGTTGTATTTCTATGCTACCGCGTCTCTCGATGGAGGGCCGATTATCTGGTTGATTGTTTGGACATACTGACGCGTTGGATGGTCCACTGGTATGCTTTCACTATGAGTGTTATCTTGTTATTTCCTTTGGACATACTGACGCGATGGATGGTCCACGGGTATGCGTCCACTAGGATGGTTCCATGGCTATGCTTATACCGAGGTAAGATGCCGAGGCATGCGGCCATAGGTGCGGGTTGAATTCCCGGGTTATGTTATTAGTCCATGGACCGCTAATCCATGAAGCTTGCCGCAGTGACGAGCGATCACGAGCTTGATTTGTACATGTGGTTACAGGCACACTTTAGATACTTGTCCTGGTCATTTCTCGTGTATCGGCAAGCCCTGGTAGATAACTTAAGATACTTGCCTCGATCATATCTCGTGAGACGGTAGGCTCTGGTACGTTGGCTTAAGATACTTGCCTCGGTCAGTTGCGTGACTAGGTTTTGGATCTGGTGGTTGGCTTCCGTACTTGGCCCGTGAAGTTTTATGACTAGTTTTAGTATCTGGTAGTTGGCTATTCTACTTGGCCCGATCGGTTTTATGACGTAGGCAGGATCTAGTGTTCAGGTTCACATGTGGGTGTTGTTTTACATCATGTTCTGCCGGCAGTGAGGAAGGAGTTCCACGGGCATGATTGATATTATGGGCGTGAGACCCATAGTTATGTGTGAGTGATGATTTTGAGGACATGCGTCCCTGTCTTGATATAACTGTTTACTTATTGCGAAATGGTCTTTTAAAAATGATGAAATGTGATTTCATTACAGTATTTTTAGTTTCACATACTTGGTACATGTTGTACTGACCTCCTTCGGGGGGCTGCGTTCATGCCGCAGGTAGAGGTACACCGATTGTTGATCCTCGCCATAGATCAGTTACGCATTGGGAAGCTCCGTTTCTCGGTGGCTTATCTTTTGCATAGATTCCCGTCATTGTAAGTACTTGTACATTCAGGGGTATGGCGGCCCCGTCCCGTCATAGTTGTTATAAAAACTCTTGAGGTGCAGTAATCTTGTTGTGAGTTGGGCTTGTAAAGGATAACTATTCGGGTTTTATATATATGCAGAAAGGTGACCGTTTTGGTTAGCCTGTTTCTTATTTCATATTGTTTCATGTCTATAAGTTTTTTTATTTCCGCTGATTTTCTCTGATATTTTATCACTAGGGTGCCCGGGGTAAGGCACCAGTCACGGGCCCGAGGTCGGGTCCTGACAATTTTTGTAACAAGCAGTTTGACACCTTGCTGGAACGCTATGAAGTCTACTACCGGACCGCTTTGCCATACCACCCTCAAGCCAATGGGCAGGCTAAAATTTCAAACAGGAAAGTGAAAAGCATACTGAAGAAGACAATGGATGGAGCAAGAAAAAATTGGTCTACAAAGCTGGATGATGCACAGTGGGCCTATAGGACAACATTCAAAACTCCCATTGGGATGTCACCATACAAGATGGTCTTTGGAAAGTTATGCCATCTACCGGTGGAATTGGAACATAGGGCATATTGGGCAATGAGAAAGCTGAACATGAATGCCAAAGCAGCAGGGTAGAAAAGGCTGCTGCAACTGAATGAGTTAGATGAATTCCGGAACAACGCCTATGAAAATGCAAAAATCTATAAGGAGAGGGTCAAAGCATGGCATGACAAAAATTGGAGCCTGAAAGAGCTACAGCCTGGGCAACAAGTACTCCTATTCAACTCAAGGCTGAGATTGTTCCCAGGCAAGTTGAAGTCCAGATGGTCAGGGCCCTTCGTTGTGGAGAAAGTGTTCCCCTATGGTGCAGTCGAAGTGAGAGGATGTCACGCCCCTAACCCTAGGCCCGCGACTCGTGCCCTACCTGGGCACCCTTCTATTCATACAACATACGTAAATTGCGGAAGATAAATAACACTCATTTTTAAAAAAAACAAAGGCAAGACCGTCAAGGCTGTCATAATATATATCACACCCAAATGGGTCTACACTGTACAACAATATAAATACAACTCTAGCCAGTCCAACCCACATATGAATACAGACCTCTAAGGTTTTGGACAGTAAACTATGACGGGACAAGGCCCCGCCGTACCCCTGAATATACCTAGCCATAATGACAAACTCCGGAACATTGGAGCTATCCCAACATGCTCAACAAGGATCCTAAGCTCGCGGATCCACAACTGAGTACCTAGACCTGCGGACATGAACGCAGCCCCCCGAAGGGGGCGTCACACCCTTTTTCGACCGCGACATTATTTTAGCGAACCCTGCTTAATAAAAGATTGTAAAAATAATATAAAATAAATAAAGTGTTAAAAATGCTAAAAGGTGCTAAAATGCTAAAGGGTTCGCGGAGTCGCCGCCTAATTAATTTGGGTGAATTAGGACACCTAAATGTCAACTAGGTTAAAGTCAACACTAACTCCTTTAAATGGTCTGCTAAAACTTAATGAGGTTCTGGGTAAGGGTTCTTAATTATCCTAAAGGGAAGGGGTTAGGCACCCTAAAAGATCCGCTAACTTACGGTTGTCCGTTCAAACATAGGTCATTATTATGCTAAGAAAAATGCATGCTAGAGTAGTATTTAAGTAAAAGTATTTGTAAGCTAAGAATGTATTTTTTTGACAAAAATATGTAACACTTTATAAAGGATAAATTTAGTTTTTGGAAAGATGTGCATTCATAAGGTATTTAAATAACATGCTATATATGATATAGGAATAGTAATGCAAAAACTGTTATGACCAAAGTATATAGACCTATGTATGAGATGCCGAAAGCGTCGATTAAACCTATAATAAAAATAGTTTTGTATATGAATGCTATAAGGGTTTATTGAAAATGGATTTCTCATGTTAGAATTTGGCAACGAATAACGTTTTGACTACTTAGATAATTGTGAAAAGGTTGTTAAGTGATTTAACCATAATTTACGTAAGCTAGAGTAATTAACTTGAGGGGGAGCGAATTCTATGGTTTCAAGGTTCGCCTATTAGAAGCATTCTATTGGTAGCATAATGTTAGTGAATTAATTTACAGCACACAAAGAGGGGCGAGACATGAATTAAAATGAGAGACTCTAAGGAAAGGCGACGGCCTTCGCCGGGTAGCTTGAAATTCCAAACACGCATGTAGGTTGTCACGACCCGACCCCGGGGCCGCAACTGGTGCCCTACAGGGGCACCCGACCGTATACATCGTGAGAATAGCAATGAACATACATAACACATAACTCGTATAAGGTAACATCACCGCCACCGATAAGGTCGCCCATAAAAAAAAATACTTAATCAAAAGTACAACTTATTCTTACAGCCCAAAACACAGACGTGACCACGCACTTCTAAGAATTAATCGTATGGACAGGCCCGCCATACCCCGAATGTACAATACCTATAGCATCGGGAAGAACCGCACCAACAAAACAAGCTTCCGAGGAATGAGCTTCGACACCGAACAGTGATCCTAAGAATGAGGATCCACCACCGCTACCTCTACCGCAGATTTAACGCAGCCCCCGAGGAAGGGGGTCAGTACACAATATGTACTAAGTATGCGAAACTGGAAAATACTGAAGATACCTCAAGTATAAAATAACTGAAGACATGTATAAAAATAAGTTTACAGAACACTGTGCCTCACCAATAATGAGAATATCAACATATACCATACTACATAAAATAGGAAGCTCATGGTCAAAGCAAGGTCATCCGCCCCGCAGTATCATTAAGCACTCCTACTCCTGGGACTATTTCACCCGCATGGGTCCCGTGGACCCGCATGAGGTATTCCTCGCATAGGCTGTACTCACCCGCATGGGACTATTTCACCCGCATAAGCCCTACGAACTCGCATGAGGTATTCCTCGCATCGTGGGTAGCAAATCCACGGAATAGGTGGTATAACGTCTTGGGGATTTACCTCTCATTTATACTCTTACCCTGAAGCAGGTGGTATAACGTCTTGGGGATTTACCCCTCATTTATACTCTTACCCTAGCTCAACCGACCATCATACATAACATAAATAAGGTAACATATCTTAGTAAAAGGAAATCCGGGAATTTAACCCAAAGTACAACATACTTCCATTCTTTTGAAAATGACTCTTTTTCACATAAAACCTTTGGGCAATTGATGCCTTAAAACCAATTTGTCTTTCACAACCTCAAATCATTTATCCGTACTCATTTTACTTAAAGTAAATCTTTCTTTGTTAACCTTTCATAAAGCTAATATAATCAACTTCCCATAAAGTTATTATATTAACGCTATACCTTAGTCAAATATATTTTTCCTAAAACCCAAGGGACTTACACTTTTGAAAAGGAAAACAAGAATCATATGCTTGAACACATCAAGTCCCTTAACTTTGAAAACTCAAGACATCCTTAAAACAAGTAAGGGATATCAAACCTTGTACGCCTATCGTACTACATAGGTAAAACCATTTATGCTCAAGAGATAGGAAAGTTTCACATACCTCTTCGATCAATCCACTTGCTAAGCCCAAAATACCGCACGTAATATGTCAACCTATAATGACCATAATACGTTTATTAACCTCTAATTCAATGTAGGATAATCCAAGTTCAAGTCACTAAATCCTATGGAAAATTGGGCAGCATTTCCTTTGTTTCTACATACTTTGCCACCTTTTTCAAGGCCGAATTGAACATCCAAACGCCACATTTAAGGCCCAACAATCCAAACATTTCAAAGGGGATTACACAACCAAACTTGGGTGTGTAAAATTCTGCCCCATAAGGTACAACAATTAACTTAACAATTTTAAGGTAGTTTTTAGGCTACAACATGCACACATAACCCTTTTAACCAATCCTATCATATCCAAACTATATTTCTTACATGCAATGAATCTAAGAGCATTATTTACTACTACAAGTTCCTTCTTCTTCACATGCAACATCAATAACTAGCTACAAGAGAAGAATTGTTACCTTAGAGCTTTAGCCAAAATTATTCCAATAATTTTGCTAGCCTCTTTTCCAAGAACACCACCACAACAACTCTTACAAGCTAGCCACAAGCTTCCTTCTTGTCCTAACTTTTCAGATTTTCCCTAAGCTTTGAATTCCTCTTGGAATTCTAGAGAGAAGTGAGAGCTCTAGCTTTAGAGAGAGAGAGAGAGAAAGACTTTGAAAGATGACCAAGTCTTGGTCAATATAAAGGACATGCAAAAATCAGATTGGGGGGGACACTTGTCACCCTCCCATGGCCTTTTTAAAAGAAGAAATCTGATTTTCCTCAGTTTTCCGCGAAATTCCCGACTGCGGCCAGCGCCAGGCCATGGCTGAAATTTCCGCCACCTCGGAGAACTTTCGCGACGCGCCCTCGCTTCAGCCGGGCGGCTGCAACTTCGATGACCTCGAATATCCGGCGCTGCCCCGTGGCTCTCGCCAAACACATTTCGTCCGATCACGCACTAAACTTGCAACTCCCATAATTTCCTACTCCGATGTCCTATCGATGAACGGTTGGTTGCGTTGGAAACTAGACTCAACGAACTACGCACTAGACCTTTGAAACACCTAGGAAATCTCAATGTACCGGGTCATAATCCGCCCCAAAGTTGACTAAAACCCGTCTGAAACAATCCGTCAACTTACCTTTCGAAAATTTTAAGTCTTACTCCTTTCGTACGCTCTCATACGCATGACCAGAACTATGGGGTATAACATTCTTCCCCCTTAGAAACATTCGTCCCGAATGTTCCTTCTAGGCTTACTCAAATCACGATATCGACCTAGACCCCCTTAACTATTCTTTTTGCAATTAAAGACGCTCCACGAGCCACAACATACTTAAGCATAATTGTCAATTAAACTAACAAGCAGGAAAGTGGGTTACCTGGAGGTATAGGGAATAAGTGAGGATACTTCTTCATTATGTCATCCTCTGCTTCCCACGTCATCTCCTCTCTGTTCTCGTTTCGCCATAATACCTTGACGGAAGCCACATCCTTGGTCCGAAGTCGCCTAACCTGACGGTTGAGTATAGCTATGGGACTCTCCTCATACGATAACCCCTCTGTCACCTGGACATCATGAATCGGGTGCACTCTAGATGGATCTCCAATACATTTCCGCAACATAGACACATGGAAAACTGGATGTACCGCCTCCAAATCGGCTGGCAGATCTAACTCATACGCAATATTGCCTACCCTACGGACAATCAGATAAGGCCCAATGTACCTTAGGCTGAGTTTCCCCTTATTTCCAAATCTCATCACGCCCTTCATGGGCGATACCTTTAGGAAAACCTAATCATCTATCTCAAATTCCAAGTGTCGACGCCGATGATCCGTGATACGACTGGCCGACTCGAAATGACAATAACCGCTCTGGATAAGATTCACCTTATCCATCTGTCACAACCAAGTCGACCCGAGTAATCGAACTTCTCCCACTTCAAACCAAATTTATCGGTGACTGCGACTTCCTTCCGTATAAGGCCTCATAAGGCGCCATCTGAATACTAGAATGATAGTTGTTGTTATAAGCAAACTCCACGAGAGGTAAATGATCCTCCCAGCTACCCCTGAAATCAATAACATAAGCCCTCAGCATATCCTCAAGTGTCTGGATAGTGCGCTCGGCCTGTCCGCTTGGCCCGAGGTGAAACGTCAGATCGAGACTCACCGCGCCCCTAATCCATTCTCGAAAGACCTCCGAAGTTAGCCGTGAACTGGGCTCCTGTCGAAATAATCGATACAGAACTCCGCGGTCTTACAATCTCTCCGATATACGCCGACATAATCCTCGCCAAAAAGTCGCCCCGATTCAAGAAAATGGGCTGATTTCACACCGTCGACGATAACCCAAATGGAATCATGCTTCCTCTGAGTGTGAGGTAACCCTGTAATAAAATCCATATTTACCACCTCCCACTTCCAAGTCGGAATATCAATAGCCGCAATGCCACCGCTTCGTGCTCAACCTAACTCGCCGGGCACCGCATCGCGCCACGAACTCCGCAACGTCCCTCTTCAGGCCGTCCCACCAATAGATACACCTGAGGTCATGGTACATCTTAGTCGACCCCGGGTGAATAGAATAACGAGCACCGCGCGCCTCTGAATCTGGCCGACGAAGTCTGTCACATCGGAACACACAACCGGCCAAATCTTAGCACCGTCAGTGCTACTCAAATAGACTCTTCTCCTCCCGAATTTCTGCATCTCGATACCGTACCATAATCGGATCATCATACTGTCGCCTCTTCACCTCTTCGACGATGGAAGACTCGACAACCTCTCGAACCCGAACTCCACTACTATCAGAATCAACCAAACGAACCCCAAGGCTCGCTAGCTGATGTAACTCTCGGACCATATCCCTTCTCTCTCGTCAGACATCGCATGGACTACCCATCGACCGCGACGGGCATCTGCAACTACATTGGCCTTCCCTGGGTGATATAGAATGTCGACCTCATAATCCTTAGCCTCCAACCACCGCCTTCGCCGCAGTTCACTCCTCCTCGGGTCAAGATATACCGAGACTTCGCGTGCGTGTAAATGTCCACATGAACTCCATTTAAATAATGTCTCCAGATCTTCAAGGCATGAATCACTGCTGCCAACTCCAAGTCATGTGTGGAATAGTTCTTCTCATGCTTCCTAAGTCCGAGATCGTAGCTATAACTTTGCCGCGTCCGCATCAAGACGCACTCCAAGCCCGACACTGACGCGGCCACAATAAACCACATATCCATCTAAACCTCCGGAAGAGTAAGAACTGGGCGGTCGTCAATTTCTCCTTTAGCAACTGGAAACTTTCCTCACAAGTATCCGTCCACCGGAACATAGCTGCTTTCTGAGTCAGCTTAGTCAAAGGTGCTGAAATGGAAGCAAACTTCTCCACAAACCTCCGATAATAACCTGCAAGGCCCAGAAGTGCGGCACTCCGTTGGTGTAGCTGGTCCGCCAAGTCTTGACTGCCTCAATCTTCGTTGTGTCAACCCGAATACCATTGGCCCCGATGACATGCCCTAAGAAAGCCACTGAAGCCAACCAAAACTCGCATTTCGAGAACTTGGCATACAACTGCCGGTCCCGGAGGACTCCCAATATCGTCCTCAAATGATCCGCATGTTCCTGCTCTGTGCGTGAATAAACCATGATATCATCAATGAATACTATAACGAACATATCCAAGAATGGCCTGAACACCCTATTCTTCAAATCCATGAATACCGCTGGAGCGTTGGTCAACCCGAAAGACATCACCCTGAACTCATAGTGCCCATACCGGGTCCTGAATGCGCCTCGGGATATCCGCTCTCTAACTCGCACTGATGATAACTGCATCGCAGTCTATCTTGGAAAAACACCCTGCAACTGGTCAAACAAATCGTCAATCCTGGGGAGGGGATATATGTTCTTGATAGTTACCTTGTTCAGCTGCCTGTAATAAATACACATGCGCAACGTCCCATCCTTCTTCTTTACAAATAACACTGGCGTTCCCCAGGGAGAAACACTTGGCTTGATAAGGCCTTTCTCCAGCAAATCTTTCAGCTGGTCCTTCAATTCCTTCAACTCAGCAGGTGCCATCCTGTATGGCGGAATAGATAGCGGTCGAGTGTCTGGCGCCAAATCAATACAAAACTCAATCTCCCTCTCAGGAGGGATACCCGAAAGATCGTCTGGGAATACGTATGAAAACTCTCTAACGACCGGAACTGATTGAAGGTCCGATATCTCAGCCTCAGTATTGAATACTCGAACAACATGGTAGATATACCCTTTCCGCACCATCTTCCTAGCCTTGAGGTAAGAAATAAACTTACCCTGGGCGACGCAAAGATTCCCTTCCACTCGATAACCGGCCACCAGAAACCGAACCGAACTAATCTCTCTCTACAGTCCACGTTGGCATAGCAAGAGGCTAGCCAATCCATACCCATAATCACGTCAAAGTCCGTCATATCCAACTCTATCAAGTCTTCCAGAGTCTGACGACTGTCTATAGTCACTGGGCAAGCCCTATATACCCGCTCAGCTACCACCGAATCACCCACTGGCGTAGCCACCTCAAAAGGTTTTATGGACTCGGGATCTATCCCTATTCTACCAGCAATATGAGGAGATATATAGGACAAGGTAGAACCTGGATCTATCAAAGCGTATAAATCACAGCAAGAAACCAATAATGTACCTGTGACGACATCTGGTGACGCCTCCTGGTCCTGGCGGCTGGACATAGCATAAATAAAGTTCTGAGGACCGCTGGAACTGGGACCCCTACCACGACCTCTGCCGCGGCCTGCTGGCCCGTGAACACTCGCCCGGCGCATAACCGTCAAGACGAAGATCCAAAGAATCGACCGCTACCTGAACCATCATACTTCCGCCACCTCTGGACGGACAATCTCTCCTCAAATGACCTGCCGCCACAAGAGTAACAAGCTTCAAGGAACACGACACTCGCCGCGAGACCTACCGCATCGAGCACACCGAGATGGGGTGGTCTCGATCGATACGGCTCTCTACTTCCTCGAAACCTCAAGTCTCGAGCCCGACCGCTTCCGAATGACCCGGCCGATCAGACCTCCCGCCGTAAAAACCGAGAAGGAGAACTCGGCCGGGCCGAATGTGGACCTAGTTCGCCACGAGGCCGCCCGAAAGCCGCCTCGAGACCATTGCCCCGCCTCTTGGCCGGCCTAAGTCTAGCCGATCCTCCTCTCTCGCCTCAATCTCGCGATACGCTCGCATCTCCGGCAATATCCATCCTCGGTCAAGAGCCACTCCTGCTAGCAGTAATCATGCGACGGCCTAGCCCCATCACATATCTATGAACCCCGCTCGCCATGTCGCCTACAATGGTGGCGATATCCGCCAAGGAGTCAAACCTGTGCCGTACTCTCGATAGTCCTCCCGCTCGCCTCAAGGTCAAGAATCTATCTACGCGGCTCTCCTCATATCGTGAGGTAAGAAGTGATCCAGAAAGCCTCGTGAACTCCTCCCAAACACCGGAAGAGCATCCTCACCTCTCGACAACTCCCATGACTCAAACCAATTCAACGCAATGTCGCAGAACCCAGAAGAGGCTAACATGACGACTCGGCCTCCGAGGCCCTAAGCACTGCATAGTCCGTCAGAATCGCCGAACGAACTCCCGAGGATCCTCCTCGGACCTCGAACCATAGAACTCGGTGGATGACAACCCAGAAATCCCGAACCAGAACCGTCGGCTCTAGGGTTGGCCGCTCGCTGTCGCCGCCGCCACTACGCCGTCAATAACCGGACCGCCTCGTAATCTCTATACTCACCGGCCGTGGGATCGAGGCTCCTGCATCGGTCTCGTAGCCGCCGCCGCCAACTCGCTGAGGTCGCGACGCCGTGGAACTTCGCCGCCAAACATCATCTTCGTAAAGATCGGGCGGTGCCTCGTGACTCTCCGCGCCCCACTAGCGCCTCTCAACCGCTTTGCCCTTCTGGGCCGCGGTTGCCTTGCGTGGAGGCATAACTGGTACATAAAGGAAAATATCAGAGGAAGTTCAACCTATATCACAGCTCTATTGCACGATCTTTAGAGTGAAAGAATGGAAACCAATCCTAAATATCATGCAGCCTCCTGATTATAGATATGGTGCACAACACACCGATAATCAAGACTCTACTAGACACGGTCTGTAGACACTTTCCGAGGACTAACTGCTCGATACCACTTTTGTCACGACCACGCCGGTCAGAATCGTGCCTACCGGGCACCCCGGCAGTATACATCGAGAATAGCAATGAACATACATAACACATAACTCGTATAAGGTAACATCACCGCCACCGATAAGGCCGCTTTCCATAAAAATATACTTAATCAGTACAACTTATTCTTACATTTCAAAACACGTGACCATGCACTTCTAAGAATAATAATCGTGACGACAGGCCGCCATACCCCGAATGTACATACAATACCTATAGCATCGTGGAAGAACCGCACTAACAAAACAAGCTTCCGAGGAATGGAGCTTCGACACCGAACAATGATCCTAAGAATGAGGATCCACCACCGCTACTCTACCGCAAGATTTAACGCAAATTTCGAGAAGGGGGTCGACACAATATGTACTAAGTATGCGAAACTGGAAAATACTGAAGATACCTCAAGTATAAAATAACTGAAGACATGTATAAAAATCAGTTTACAGAACACTGTGCCTCACCAATAATGAGAATATCAACATATACCATACTGCATAAAATAGGAAGCTCATGGTCAAAGCAAGGTCATCCGCCCGCAAGATCATTAAGCACTTACCTCGGGACTATTTCACCCGCACGGGTCCCGTGGACCCGCATGAGGTATTCTCGCATAGGTCAGATCACCCGCGTGAGACTATTTCACCCGCATAAGCCCTACGGACTCGCATGAGGTATTCCTCGCATCGTGGGTAGCAAATCCACGGAATAGGTGGTATAACGTCTTGGGGATTTACCCCTCATTTATACTCTTACCCCAGCGGTATAACGTCTTGGGGATTTACCCCTCATTTATACTCTTACCCTAGCTCAACCGACCATCATACATAACATAAATAAGGTAACATATCTTAGTAAAAAGAAATCCTGGAATTTAACCCAAAGTACTACATACTTCCATTCTTTTGAAAATGACTATTTTTCACATAAAACCTTTGGGCAATTGATGCCTTAAAACCAATTTGTCTTTCACAACCTCAAATCATTTATCCGTACTCATTTTACTTAAAGTAAATCTTTCTTTGTTAACCTTTCATAAAGCTAATATAATCAACTTCCCATAAAGTTATTATATTAACGCTATACCTTAGTCAAATACATTTTTCCTAAAACCCAAGGGACTTACACTTTTTAAAAGGAAAACAAGAATCATATACTTGAACACATCAAGTCCCTTAACTTTGAAAACTCAAGACATCCTTAAAACAAGTAAGGGATATCAAACCTTGTACGTCTATCGTACTACATAGGTAAAACCATTCATGCTCAAGAGATAGGAAAGTTCCACATACCTCTTCGATCAATCCACTTGCTAAGCCCAAAATACCGCACGTAATATGTCAACCTATAATGACCATAATACGTTTATTAACCTCTAATTCAATGTAGGATAATCCAAGTTCAAGTCATTAAATCCTATGGAAAATTGGGCAGCATTTCCTTTGTTTCTACATACTTTGCCACCTTTTTCAAGGCCGAATTCAACATCCAAACGCCACATTTAAGGCCCAACAATCCAAACATTTCAAAGGGGATTACACAACCAAACTTGAGTGTGTAAAATTCTGCCCCATAAGGTACAACAATTAACTTAACAATTTTAAGGTAGTTTTTAGGCTACAATATGCTCACATAACCCTTTTAACCAATCCTATCATATCCAAACCATATTTCTTACATGCAATGAATCTAAGAACATTATTTACTACTACAAGTTCCTTCTTCTTCACATGCAACATCAATAACTAGCTACAAGAGAAGAATTGTTACCTTAGAGATTTAGCCAAAATTATTCCAACAATTTTGCTAGCCTCTTTTCCAAGAACACCACCACAACAACCCTTACAAGCTAGCCACAAGCTTCCTTCTTGTCCTAACTTTTCAGATTTTCCTTAAGCTTTGAATTCCTGTGGGAATTCGAGAGAGAAGTGAGCTCTAGCTTTAGAGAGAGAAAGACTTTGAAAAATGACCAAGTCTTCAAGACTTGGTCAATATAAAGACATGCAAAATCAGATGGGGACACTTGTCACCCTCCCATGGCCTTTTAAAAGAAGAAATATGATTTTCTCGCTTTTCCGCTGAATTCCCGACTCCACGCGACTGGCACACTGGCGGCCGAAACTTCCGCCACCTCAGAACTTCCGCCGCGCCCGCTTCCTGGCGCGCGCGCTGCAACTTCAGCGACTCGAATATCCGGCGCCGCCTCGCATCCGGCGCCGCCCCTGTGGCTCTCGGCTCAAACACATTTCTGTCCGATCGCAAGACCGAACTTGCAACTCCCATAACTTCCTACTCCGATGTCCTATCGACGAACGGTTGGTTGCGTTGGAAACTAGACTCAACGAACTACGCACTAGGCCTTTGAAACACCTAGGAACTCTCAATGTACCTGGTTATAACCCGCCCCAAAGTTGAATAAAACCCGTCTGAAACAATCCGTCAACTTACCTTTCGAAAATTTTAAGTATTACTCCTTTCGTACGCTCTCATACGCATGGCAAGAACTACGGGGTATATCATAGGTGCGGATGACACATAGATGCAAGTCTTCCCTCTTTATAAGAGGTGGGTTGAGTCTCATATTGAGACTCGCTATTTGCTCCCATGCATGGCGATTCATGTAAAAGAAAGAAAAAGATAAAGATTAGCATCCATCCAAATAATACTAGATATAGATAATTGAACGCTAAATATCACAGACGTCCAAACTTTATCAACTAATAAGTAATCATTTAGTATAAGAATCAATATATAACCTATACTTAAACATGTATACCGTAACGAAACAATAGGGAGCAGTAGACAGCCAACAACGAGAATTAAGTAAAATGGACTGGACTCAAATACATACTCATGGGTCAAACAGATAGTGCAGAGGCAAAAATGAATATTTGTGGGCCTAAGTTTTAACTGTTAAGACAAGACTATAACTTCACATTCATTTACCCTTTAAGCTCTTCACCAAACCAGTTTTCACATGCATGCTGCAATTAAGGAGGACGATCAGTCGATATATCTCAACATTTTAGAGGCAATACTTGTATTATTCCATGAAAGAAGAATGAATAAACCTTGACATAAACTAGCAGCCAACTATTTTAGAGGGCAGGACTTCATCCATATTGTATAGATAAGGCATCATATCATTTTAGCTTAGGCAACTTGATCAAATGAGAAGTTATTTTCAATTTAATAGATAGGGCAAAGCACGTGCACAAATCATGACAGATACACTAAGAATAACCATTTAGAGTTTATCCTTTTAGGGACTCTGAGTCGTGACCTTAACAAAACAGGCCAGTTCTTGACTCAAACCTATCTAATTAGACTAATCTCTTGCAATAGGCATAGCGTGATACCTAAGTAAACTTAAATTGGTCAGTGTATGCTAAACAGACCCACCTTCTAACAAATCAGATGTTAGATATGTATGTAAACAAGTTTCATAGAGCTTGACATAATGCCTCATAGTACAACTTAGTATGAGATTCATGTATTCCAGGCAACCCATCTTGTTATCTTTACATTTAGTAAACCAACACATGAACAGCCTATGCCATGTAATATGCAGGAAAAACACAACCAGTTAGTAGGGCTACACAAGTTCATGATATGACCCAACATTTGGAGATCGACAACAGAGTAGTATGCAAATCTTAGACTAACCTAAACAAAGTCAAGATATGGTTGTGAACTAAGAAAATCTACCAATCATTATCTTCAGCATATTGCATTAGATATAAGCCTCATCAACAACTTAAAGCAAGAATGTATCTGGATTAATTTAAAGCGCGACTCAACATCGTATTCATACATTAATGAACATAGCAACATGAATGAACTAAACTAACACATGTTTAACATAAAACACACAGAAATACAAAAAATGAACTGAGAAAAATTTGAGTTTACCTTCTCCGGGCAGCGAATCAAGCCGCCGATTTACTCAAAGAATGCGGTTTATGCGATGGAAAAGAAAGCTTTGCGAAACTGTTGGTTCTTGACTGATTGAGAACAATTTTTTTTTTCGAACCTTCTACTCCTAAAATACTAATTTCTTTGGATGTTCCCCCCCTCCTATCTTTTCTCCCTTTGCATGTATTGATATCCTCTATATATATAGTCAAGATTTGGGTTCTAATTTGGTAAATCTAGGGACGATTTTGGAATGACTTGTAGTCTTGATTTGGACTGATTTTGGACGATTCTAAGGGCTGATTCGCGGATGATTTTTATGGTAAGATTCGTGCTGATTTTATGAGATACGATTTTTTTCTGATCTGGTAAGCTTATGGTAAGTTATATCTTTCGAGCCTGGGTGTGCATGGGTAAGGAAGGTCGCCGGATTCGCAGGCGAGAATCTCGGCTGGGGTCTTGGCGGCGATGGGGTGCGAGGGTAAGGGAGGTACGGCGGTTTTCCTATTTTTAGGGTTGCTGGTGTCTAAAAGGAAGAGGACGATGGATCCGGGCCGAGGAGATAAAGGGGCGGATGGGCTTCATGTATTGGGCTGTCCGGGTTGGGTAATTGGGCTGTGAAATAATGGGTTTGGGCTGCGTTTTATGGGTATTAGTTTTGGGTTGGGTAGAGTTTAGGTATTAGGTGTATTATTCAATTGGTGGTAAATTAAATTATTTAAATACAATCCTAGGTGTTTTATTAGTCTATGTTTGAGTTTAAATTATTATAAAGAATAAAGACGGGCGTGCTATTTAATTAGTGCTTAATATTTTATAATGCGATGCCGTTATTAAAACTTATTTATGATGCGTATTTATCATTTTTTGAAGTTAAAATTAAATTATCTTAACATGACTTTAGGTGCTTTATTAATTATGAAATTGCTTTGCGTATTAATAAATGCGACTATGCTATTTAACGCGACGTTGTTGTTAAATTGTTTATTTTATGTATTTATTTATTTATTTATTATTAAGAATTGTTTGAGTTTAACTAATGGAAATAGAGCTTAAATTATGAATGATATTAATAAAATTGTTTGTTATTAAAATGCCGAGTGCGGACGCGAGACTCAAGGTGTGCTTAATACTCTACGTAAAATGCGGTGTTATTATTAACTCGTTTATTTGTGTATGCATTAATGTTTTATTGTTGAATTTTATTATTATAAAAATCGTTAAAATTATTCGGGAAAATTAATGTAATTTTATAGTTAATGACTGGACGGGAGAGTCAAAATTGGGTGTCAACAGAGGGTCAGTACAACAGGTACTAAGTATGGAACGGAAATAAAGTATAGTATTAGAGTCATGGCTGTACACAAAAATGACAGGGGCAAGTATGACAATCCAATACCAGATCCTACCGTGCCATATAAAATAAGAGTCAATCAGACTTGTATCACCGCACTTCAGATCATCAGACACCGTATCACTGTAGATGAGATTATAACAGGCCAAATAATAACAAGAGACAAGTATAATAATCAACTACCGATACACTATGCCTTTTTAAAAGTAGAGTAATGAGAGTCAACTTTATCTTTTAAGCCCTGTTTTTACAAAATGAGATTAACCACCTCATTTCAAATCATAAAATCACTGAACCCTTTCATTAATGAAATCAATATCATTTTAAACTATGAAAGACATGTCAATATACGGGACACTTGCCCACAATTATGCAATCTTATTCATGGGACTATTTCACCCGCATAGGATTATTTCACCCACATGGGCCTTGTGGGCCCGCAATGAGTATATACGCCATACTCGCATCGTGAAGAGCAAATCTACGGACATGGGAGTTAAACCCCCGCATGAGACTATTTCACTCGCATAAGACTATTTCACACGCATGGACCCTGTGGGCCCACAATGAGTATATACGCCATACTCGCATCGTGGGGAGCAAATCCATGAAAATGTATAATGTCTTGGGGGTTTACCCCACAATTATACTTATAACACTAGCACTAATGGCTATCATGAACAACATTATGCAAGATAAGTAATCTTTAACTCTCATTAGGCAAAATGAATGCACCATTCTTTTTAAACAACCAAGGCAATACCATGCCTTCCTTTTTTAAAAACAAACAGGACAATACCATGCCTTCCTTTTTAAAATAACCAAGACAATACCATGCCTTCATTTCTAAAATAACCAAGACAATATCATGCCTTCCTTTCTAAAATAACCAAAACAATACCATGCGAGGTACAACATGTCCCGGCCCATTCTGGGACTCGGGGTAAATATAAAGGACTATACACATAAGGCTATCACAAACAACTATGTACACTTTAAATCACCTTCGACTCTCGCTAGCACCAATAGAATGAACTATCATTTTTAGAGAAACCAAGACACTAACAAGTCTTTCATTTTATAACACCAAGACACTATCACATAGTTCATTAAGGATTAAGATCCATTACAACAATGTACGTCCGCCGCACATTCACTTTATAAACTCAAGGCATTTTCATTTCATGTACTATACTAAGGACTTGATCATAGACATTCTCACATGATTCCCTTATAACCTTTTAAACCCTCTCTTGACTTTCCACAAACCTTGTTATAACAAACTTCCCATAAAGCCGTTATAACACTTTTATTTTAGAAAACTAAAGCACTACCATGTCTTTCCTTTTAATACAACCAAGACATTATCATGTCATGTAAGGGAATTGGACCCAAAATACTACGTACATCCACTTCTTTACAAGAAGACTCAAATCATGTAATGTTAGGGGATTAAACCTAAAAGTACTACATACATCTATTCTTTATAAAAAGAATCATTTCATGAAATTTTAGGGAGTTGAATCCCAAAATACTTTTGCTATCAAAATCAAGTTACTTACTCTTTTAAACTCAAGTAACTTACACTTTTAAAACCAAGTAACTTATGCCTTTAAATCAAGTCACTTCTTCTTTCAAAACTTAAGTAACTTACTTTTAAATCAAGTAAACTCCCTTTTTCAAAATCAAGTAACCTATACCTTTAAATCAAGTTACTTCTACTCTTTAAATTAAGTAACCAATACTTTTCAAATCGAGTTACTTATTCTCTTTGAATCAAGTAACATATACTTTTCAAATCAAGTTACTACACCTTTTTAACTTCGACTCAAAGCTTTAAAATCAAGAAACTTCTACTTTTAACATTAAGGCAATTATTCTTTTAACTCAAGTAACTCATTCTTTTCAAACAACATTACTCCTATCTTTTTAAATCAAGTCATGCATTCTCTTTACACCAAGTAATCTATACTTGTTAAAATAATTCGAGTCTCATGACTTTCAGAAAACTCTAGTCTCATAACTTTCAAATAAAGCAAGTCTCTTAACTTTAAAAATCAAGTCCCATAACTTGAAAAATAAAGTCTCATAATCTTTAAAGAAATTAAGTCTCATAACTTTAAATTAAATCTCATAACTTTAAATCAAATCTCATAACTTTAAAGTATTTCAAGTAACTTATACTTTCATAATCAAGACTCGTATACTTTCAAAATCATTTTACTTACTTCAATAAATCAAGTCACATAGACTTCCCAATTAATCATGTCAAAAGAAGGAAAAAGTTCACATACCTTGTGACGACTAACCCAAACGACATGTAGCAATAAGCTCCAATGTATTCCAACCTTATTAGCTATTCCACCCTCCAAGTAGAATATGCTACACGTAGTACTTCAACCTATAATGACGATAGCACTTATATCAATATCATACTTTCTAGTATAAGACTTATACCAAATAATGCCCTATAATTCTACGGAAATTTGGGCAGCACTTCCTTTGTTTCTACGTACTTTTCCACCTTTTCTAAGACCCGTATTTCAATAACCAATACGCCACATTTAAGGCACAACCAACAACTAACCAAAGGGGATTACACGCCTAACTGGACGTGTAAAATTCTGCCCCACAATTCATATATAATAGTCCAATATTTTTAAGGCCAATCTCGACTACAACAAATGACAACATATAGTCCTTTTTCAATTCCTTTTTATCCAAGTCGTTACTCCAACATGCTATATATGTCATAACAATTATAACAACTATTTTCCCTTTCTTTATATAACATGTGACAAGTATAATTAACAACCAAAATGGTCAACAAATCCAAGACCCGAAAGTTCCTCACTCTCGGCCTCAACACCAAAAATGTGTCCAAACCATTTCTAATATTCATACTTTATAGCACAAGGTCATCTACACCTATCCACAACATGTAATATCTAATTACATTAAGATAAAGATGATCCTTACCTCAATATAGCCCAAAATATTCCAAGTTTAAAGTCGATCCTTAGCAATCCTTAGCTCCTTTTCTTTACGTTTCAATCCACAATATGCAACCACTATAAGCTTATGATGAACTCCTCTTCAAGTTCCAACCCAAAATATGAAGAACACCTTAGGGTTTCAAGGTGCGACTAACGGATTAACATAGTATTTCCGGGGTTTAAGGGGTTGGTTATGCTTAGTACACCACTAGGGATCTTTGGTTTGGATATGAGGATTTATCAACAAGTATTGAAGAATTTTGGTCCCCCATTTTCTCCCTTGGCCGAGAGCCCTCCTAGAGACACAATAATATTTATGTGAAATTTTTGGCTAAGTGTCGGAAGACAAGTCTTGCACCTCTTATGTGTATATATAGAGCAACCAAGAGTTGAGATCAATCCAAGTGTAGGGTCAAGATGGTGGACAAGTGTGGGTGAGACCCACAAGTCCACTTGTCTTCAAAATATCCTAAAGTCCAAGTCAACAAGTCAAAGAGTCAAGGACAAGTGGCCCTCCAATTCGTCCAAAAATTATTTCATCTCCCAAAAATCTATATTTGGCCAAAATATCTCAAAATATTGTGGGCCCAAAAAAACCATAAAATTCTCGTGTGGGCCCCACATGACCAAATCCTGAATTTAAAATCCAAAATTCCAATATATTCTATAAGTCTCAAATACCAAATTTGAGAACCAAATTCCAATTAATAAACGTTTTCCTTCACAAATTCCCGAGAAATTTCCTTAAGAAAAAGTAATTCTTCTTTCTTTCCAAAATTCAAATCTCAATTTCGTACGCACGTTCTCATCTCATTGCCTTGGAAATACGGGGTGTAACAGAGGAAAAGAAGGTGCTCCATTCAAAGTGAACGGACAGAGAGTGAAGCCATACATATTGAATGACACGGAACAGATCAACTCCGCTATCCGTTTCAAGCCACAGTGATGAAGAACTTGCGTCCGGCTACAAGACGTTAAAGACAACGCTACTTGAGAGGTAACCCAAGATTTAATTTATGCAATTTAGTTGTGTTTGAACAGTCTCACTTGTGGTATTTTTGTGGTGTTGTGATGACAAGTAAAGGAATGGGACACGAAGCACGGAAAAATATGAAAGGAAGAAAATCGGTGCAGTGTCGCGGCGCCCAGAAGCAGGGCCGCAGAGCCGAAAGTTCAGACATGTGTAGGAGTTGCAGAGCCGCGGCACCAAAATACAGGGCCTCAACACCGATTAATCAGAGGTAGTACAAGAAATTGGGCGCCGCGACGCCGAATAGCAGGGCCGCGACGCCAATGAGAAATTCCCCGGAAAATGCAGTATCCGCCGCCATCACCACCAATTTGAGCCGTTGTATGTCTGTAAGTCACCCCTTTTAATTTTTGAGTCTTTTACACATTTAGGACAATGTGTAGTTTAAGTTTGAGGGGGGGGGGGGGGAGAGTTATTATTCTATTTGTGTTTTTGAGTCTTTTTGATTTTTTTTTGTATTTATATGAGTCAATTTTTTTTATAATCATGCATGCTGTAGTTGCTTGAAACGCCTTGTGAATTAAATAGGATAATGTAATGGAATTATATGCAAAAATATGTGTGCTTAAGTTAAATATGCCAAAGATTCATGAAAATCTGATTAGTTGGAATATTTTGTGCTTAGCCTGTGTATGTTAATTGCGAGGCGAAATAATTAGGATGTACATGTTATGGAGAGGATTCAGACATTTCTTTGATAACTCTTCTTACCAGTCATTTCCCACCTTGCACTTAAATATATCCCTAGTCAGCCCCGTTGAGCCTAAAAATAAAAAGCTATTTCTTTGACACCCCAAATTCTCTTATGTGCCATAAGCAATTATTGACGATAGAGATGAAAAAAGAGTGAAAAAGAAATATAAAAAGAGAGCGAAAATTATGCACCCCAATTAAAATATGGAAAAACTTAAGTTTAGGGGTGCCGATGTGAATGTGTGTTATGATCTCAACAAAAAGAGAAAGGGGATTAATAGGTATGAACTAAAAAGAATACCGCAAAGAAGGAGAAAAGAGTTGAATGAAAAGCGCTTATGGTACGTAATTGAGCCTAAATGCCTAATCTTACCTACCCCTGCCTAAGCCTACATTACAACCCTGAAAAGTCCTGAAGATACCTAGTATGTATGTCCATGATTAGTGGAGAATAACAAGTGAACATGCTATATTACTTTGAGAAAAATGAAATGAAACTGACATGCATAGGTTAGGTATTCATGCTTCGAGTGATTGTGACTGAAATGAATCTGCGAAATATCTAACTTGAAATTGTATATTGTTAAATGCATGCTACATCTATTCCTGCATATTATCCTAACTAACGTTCATGTGTTTCTAAATGACATTGTGCAGCTGCTTGACCTGAGTCTTTGAGTCTTTTGATTTTTGTTTCTTTGTTTTGTTTTGTTCTTTGCTCGAGGGCAAGCAAAGTTCAAGTTTGGGGGTTTGTTAGGCATATTTTATATACCCTTTTGAGTCATTTTTAATTAGTATTTTACTCGTTTTTGTTGTGTTTAGTGTAGTATTAGGCTTATTTTTTTTTTCTTTTGAGTCACAACGGTCCAAAATGGATAAATGGCAAAAAGGAATGAAAAGGGGGCATAAAAGGAGGAATCCGAGGCAGGAAATGACAGAAAATGAAGACCCATACAAAAACTAGGCAACTGGCGCCGATCATCGGCCATGGGCTACGAATACTCACGAAGATTGGGCGTATGGCGCGGCACGAAAAATCGATTCAAGTTAAATTGGCTAAGGGAAAAGTGGTCCATATGGCACGAAAATTGATAGATACAAAAGCCCTAGGGATTATTCTTGGAGAGGAGGTTGGTCATTCTACAACATAGGACAACACAAGATAACGAGGGAGACTACAATTGGAGACTTAGTCGCAGTAATTTCTTTTCTTTCGTTTTTAATTCAGTTTATGTATGGATTTCGTATTAGTTCATAGTGTGACTATGACTAGGAGCTAAACACTTTATTAGGGCTTTCCTTATGAATCGCTTGACACTTCTATTCATGAATTAATGCAGTAGTTTGAGTTCTTCTTCACTTGATTAAGATTTAGTCAAAAATTGGTATGAATGCTTGATGATTAATTGATCACTAATTATCATAATATATATGATTTCGAATCAAGAATCGAGAGGAGAGATTTAGATATGCTGTAATTGACTAGACATAGGTTAAAATCGCGAACGACAGTACCCCGATACTTGTGTAGCATAATAGGTTACTGTTCTTAGTCCTCCTATGTAGTAAATCCTATCATAGAAATATAAAAGGTTCTGCACTGGGGTTGAGTTATTATATATCCTAACCGGAATATAAGACAGTCTAGTTAACTGCTATCTTAACGAAGAATGAGAATCATTCTAGTTACATTAAGGATTGAATATAGTGGATAGTCGAGGATTTTGGAAGCCCTAATTCATTCATAACTGATTACAACTTAAATAGTTTAATTAATTCTTGCAATTATTCTAGTAGTTAACCGAAAACCAAACTCAAATATCGATTGCCAAATAGATAACATAAAATAGATGAACAGTAATTAGAAACCAGTCTTTGAGGATGATATTCGGTCTTATCGGACTATATTACTTGTTAACGATGCGTGCGCTTGCGTGAGCATTCGAATATCGCTAACAAAGGCAGGCGCAGTGGCGCCTCGATGGGCTGCGGTGCTGGCATCGTTGATGACATGAGAAGAGGGGATGTTTTGGTTGTGCCATGAATGAGTTTACTGAGAATGATGGGAGAGATGACGAACTCATCAAGAAAGGAGTAACCCGGTTTTCGGTATTTTTGAGAATTCGAAAACGGGAATATGGTCTCGTCGAACGTGACGTAACGGGAAATGTGGATCTGACGAGTAAACAAGTCATAGCACAGATAACCCCTATGGTTGGATGGGAAACCGAGGAATACACATGGTGTAGTTCGGGGAGCCAACTTGTAGGGGGTGGTGGAGGTAAGATTGGATAGCACAGACAACCGAAGATTCGTATGTGGTCATATGATGGAGTCCTACGATATAGAATTTTGGTGGGGGTTCTATTTTGTAGGGTGCTAGTGGGTAAAATATTGAGGAGATATTCTACCATTTTAACAACATAGACCCAGAAGGAAGGTGGCAGACAACATGAAAGAGGAGGGTACAGACCATGTTGTTGATAGTACGGATAATTCATTCAGCTTTTCCATTTTGAGGGGAGGTATGGGGACAAGAGAAACGGAACACCATGCCATGTTGGGAGCAAAAATTGGGGAACGCTGAATTATTAAATTCATGTCCATTATCACACTGAAAGGATTTTATGGATTTTTCAAATTGGGTTTTAATAAATTTGTGAAACTCAAAAAATTTAGCCAAAACCTCAGATTTGAATTTGAGTGGATAGATTCATAAAAAATGTGAGAAATCCTCTAATAAAACAAGATAAAATTTGTGACTCAGTGAGCTAATAACAAGAGATATCCACAAGTTAGCATGAACAATATCAAATAGTGAAATTGTAATACTCAACGAAGACATAAACGGAAGACGAGTATGCTTGCCAAGCGGGCAAGAAAAACAGTTTTGGGCAAGTTTCTCATTATTACATTGAATACGCAAATTATTTCTAAGAAAAGAAAAGACACGATCTCCTGGATGTCCGAGCCTATTGTGCCAGGTGGATGTAGACAATGCAGCAAGAGAGACATGTGGTTGAGTTTTGACAGCGGAAGAGTGAGTGAAAGAGTAGAGGTCTCTCACACTATTGCAACGCGTAAGAATTCTCCCCGTATTGCGATCCTTCACAGAGAAACCAAGAGGATCAAAATCGATAGACACCCAATTATTACGAGTGAATTTTCTAACAGATATCAAATTTTTAATAAGTTGAGGTGCGTAGAGGACATGGTTAAGTGAGAAGGATGGATGTGGATGTTTGATGTGTGTATTACCGTAAGCTGCAATTGGAATGCGGTGACCATTGCCGATAGTAATGTATTGAGGATACTTTAACTGAAGCAGTTGGAAGAAATTACCTGAAGAGCTGGTCAGGTGTGATGTGACTCCGGAGTCCATATACCAATTATTGTCGGGCTGTTGAAGGTTGAGAGTGTTGAAAGCTTGGCCTAAATCAGTGGGTGCCATCTGCTGGGCTGAAGGGAACTATTGGGCCGACATTAAATGGGTCTGTTGAGGCGAAGGTTGGCCCATGCGGAAGCTTGATGGTGCTGGACTGAGAATGCTGGGCCTCCACTAAGGCTGGAGATGGGGCCCTGCTATTGGGTAAGGGCAGACAGGCGAGGCCTAGTTCACTGCATTGGGCCAGCATGTTGGAACAACCCACTGGTAATACCCATTTTGTGGATGGTCTGCTGCTTGCTTGGCCTTCTAACCTTTGCAGCGACTTTTCCCCTTGTAACCTTGCCCTCTACCCATACCGCCACGTCCTTCGTTGCGGTTCTGCTTGTTACACCCCGTAGTTCAGGTCATGCGTATAAATGCGTACGAAAGGGAGTAAGACTTAAAATTTTCGGAAGATAGGTTGACGGATTGTTTCGAACGAGTTTTAGTCAACTTTGAGGTGGAGTATGTCCAGTTACATTGAGAGTTTTTAGGTGTTTCAAAGGCCTAGTGTGTAGTTCGTTGAATCTAGTTTCCAACGCAACCAACCGTTCGTCGATAGGACGTCGGAGTAGAAAGTTATGGGAGTTACAAGTTCAGTGCGCAGACGGACAAAAATGCGTTTCGACGAAGCGGCAGGCGCGGCGCGGATGCGAGGCGCGCGCGCGGATATTCTGAGTCGCTGAAGTTGCAGCCGCGAAGCGAGCGCGGCAGCGGACGAAAGTCTGAGAGGCGGCGAAGTTCATTGTCGCGGGCTGCGCACGCAGGCCCAGCGGTCTCGCAAAGTTGAGTGGGGATTTCTGCACTGTTTTGTTTTAAAAGAGGTCATGGGTGGGTGACAAGTGTCCCCCCCCTCCCCCATCTGAATTCTTGCATGTCTTATATTGACCAAGTCTTGAAGACTTGGTCATCTTTCAAATTTCTCTCTCTCTCTAAGCTAAAGCTCTCACTTCTCTCTAAAATTCCAAGAGGAATTCAAGCCTAAGGAAAATCTGGAAAGTTAAGGACAAGAAGAAAGCTTGTGGCTAGCTTGTAGGAGTTATTGTGGTGGTGTTCTTGGAAAAGAGGCTAGCAAAATTGTTAGAATAGTTTTGGCTAAAGCTCTAAAGGTAACATTTCTTCTCTTGTGGTTAGTTATTAATGTTGCATGTGAAGAAGAAGGACCTTGTAGTAGTAAATAATGCTCTTAGAGTCATTGCATGTAAGAAATGTGGTTGGGATATGAAAGGATTGGTTAGGAAGATATTATGAGCATGTTGTAGCCTACAAACTACTTTAAAATTGTTAAGTGAATTGTTGTACCTTGTGGGGCAGAATTTTACACATCCAAGTTTAGGTGTGTAATCCCCTTTGAAATGTTTGGATTGTTGGGCCTTAAATGTGGCGTTTGGATGATGAATTCGGCCTTTAAAAAGGTGGCAAAGTATGTAGAAACAAAGGAAATGCTGCCCAATTTTCCATAGAATTTAGTGACTTGAACTTGGATTATTCTACATTGAACTAGAGATTAATAAACGTACTATGATCATTTTAGGTTGACGTACTAAGTGTGGTGTATTGGACTTAGCAAGTGGATTAACCGGAGAGGTATGTGGAAACTTTCTTATCTCTTGAGCATGAGTAATTATAACTATATAGTACGGTAGACGTACGTGTTTTAAATGAGGTAAATCCATTTGTTATACTTGACTTGTTTTAAGAAAATGTCTAAGTTGGTTGGGTTAAGGAGTCAACCCACTTTTTCCAGTTTCGCATACTTGGTACCTGTTGTACTGACCTCGCCCGGGGCTGCGTTATCGCCGCGAGTTGAGGCGTAACTGGCGATCCGCACTCTTAGGATCACTGTTCAGTTTTTGGAAAGCTCCATTTCTCCGGAGGCTTTGTCTTTTGGTACGATTCCCTGAGGTTGTAGACTTTTGTACATTCAGGGGTATGGCGGGGCCCTGTCCGCCACGCTTATTCTTAGAAGTGCAGTAGTCACGTTTGTGGTTTGGGCTGTAAGAACAAGGTTGTACTGTTTTACTTTTGATTAAATTTATCTTATGAAAGGCGGCCTTGTCGGCTTGCCAGTGATGTTTGCTATATTCAGGTATATGTGTATGTATGTTCCGCTGCTATTCTCTGATGTATACCTGACAGGGTGCCCCGGTAGGGCACCAGTCGCGGCCCCGGGGTCGGGTCGTGACAAAAGTGGTATCAGAGCAGTTAGTCCTCGGAAAGTGTCTACGCACGTGGTTCAGTAAGTCTTGATTATCGGTGTGTCGTGCACCATATCTATAATCGTGAGTGCAGGATATTTAGGATTGATTTCCATTCTTCTCTCTAAGATCGTGCGGTAGGCATCTACTAGGTTGAATCCTCCGACCTATTCTTATGTACGCTTATGCCTTGCAAGGCAACCAGAGCCGAAGGCAAGGCGGTTGAGGCTGCGAGTAGGGCCTTGAGAGGCTACGAGGCACAGCCCGATCTTTCCGGAGATGATGTTCGGCGGCGAAGTTCCACGACGTCGCCCGACCTCAGCGAGTTCGAGGCGAAGCGGCCATCGAGACGCGGTACGAGCCTCAGATTCCTGGCCGGGGCGATATAGGATTACAGAAGCGGTCGGGTTGTTGACTAGCATTGTGGCAGGGCAAGACCGCCGGGCCGTGGCTAATCCTGGCCAAGCAGTTTAAGGATTCAGGACTTTCTGAGTTGTAATCCACCCGAGTTCTATGGGTCGAGGTCTGAGGAGGATCCTCAGGATTTCATTCGGCAGGTGCGGCGGACTATGCAGGTGCTTAGCACCTCGGAGACGGAGTCCGTTGTGTTAGCTTCTTACCGGTTACGCGATATTGCGTTGAATTGGTTTGAGGCGTGGGTGTTGTCTAGAGGTGTGGGTGCTCCTCCAGCTGTTTGGGATGAGTTCACGGAAGCCTTCCTCGGTCACTTTTTGCCCCCTGAGACGAGGAGAGCTCGCTTGAATAAGTTCTTGGCATTGAGACAGAATGGGAGGACCATCAGGGAGTACAACCTGGAGTTTGATTCATTGGCCATGTATGCACCCACTATTGTGGCGAACATGGCGGACCGAGTTCACCGCTATGTGATGGGGTTAGATCATTACGTGATTACTGCATGTCTGGGAGTGGCTCTTCAGCCGGGTATGGATATTTCCATGATGCAGGTGAATGCACAGGGGATTGAGGACAGGGAGAGTGAGGGCCAGTCGGCCCGATCGAAGGCGGGGCAGCGTGGTTTCGTGATAGCTTTGGTGGGCGGCCTCGGCCGGTGGTCTACATTTTCGCCAACGCAGAGTGCCCCTTCCCGGTCTTCCGGCGGGTGGTTTGACCGCCGGGGATATTCAAGAGCAGGTCAAGGCTTCGGGGCGGCAGGTTCACATGTATCCGAAGATAGTATGCAGGGGAGGCCACCTTTGCCTCTGTGTGGTCACTATAGTAGACCTCATTTTGGAGAACGTCGGACTAGGTCGACAACTTGTTATGCTTACGGCCAACAGTGCCATTTGGCGAGATCGTCCGGCGTGGTAGCTGGTGGGATGGCACAACCTATTGGATCAGTTGCGGGTTCTTCACCTTCAATGGCTAGGCAGGATATTCATACACCGGCAGGACGCGGCAGAGGTCGTGGTAACGGTTCTCAGTTTTAGCGGTCCTTTGACCCGCCTATATGACGTCAGGTATATCTTTGACCCTTTAGAGATTAGTAGGCATGATAGGATTGTCGTATGGTGGAATATCATGAATGAATAATATTACGGTTATGTATGTATGCTAACAGTAGGTTGGAAGTACAGTAAGAGAATCTTTTAGGCCTTGGATGGGAGTAAGATAGCGTTGGTACACCCTTGGGATCTGTTTTCTTGTGTGATAGTGATGAATGGATATGCGTGTGCGATATCTTAGGACCATAGGTGGCATAATGAAGTTCCATTAGTGTAAAGTACGAGGATGTACCGAGGAATATTAGATTGGCTCCAAAAGAACATTCAGGGACGAATGTTTCTAAGGGGGGGAGAATGTTACACCCCGTAGTTCAGGTCATGCGTATGAATGCGTACGAAAGGGAGTAAGACTTAAAATTTTCGAAAGATAGGTTGACGGATTGTTTCGAACGAGTTTTAGTCAACTTTGAGGTGGAGTATGTACAGTTACATTGAGAGTTTTTAGGTGTTTCAAAGGCCTAGTGTGTAGTTCGTTGAGTCTAGTTTCCAACGCAACCAACCGTTCGTCGATAGGACGTCGGAGTAGAAAGTTATGGGAGTTACAAGTTCAGTGCGCAGATGGACATAAATGCGTTTGGACGAAGGCAGCGGGCGCGCCGGATGCGAGGCGCGGCCGGATATTCTGAGGGGTCGCTGAAGTTGCAGCGCCGCGGCGCCGGGAAGCACGCCCGCGACGCCGGAAAGTCCTGAGAGGCGGCAGAAGTTTCAGCGCATGGCCATTCTGGCGCGCCAGAGGCGGGTTCTGCGAAGTTGAGTGATGATTTCTGCATTGTTTTGTTTTAAAGAGGTCATGGGTGGGTGACAAGTGTCCCCATCTGAATTCAGATGTCTTATATTGACCAAGTCTTGAAGACTTGGTCATCTTTCAAATCTCTCTCTCTCTCTAAGCTAAAGCTCTCACTTATCTCTAAAATTCCAAGAGGAATTCAAGCCTAAGGAAAATCTGGAAAGTTAAGGACAAGAAGGAAGCTTGTGGCTAGCTTGTAGGAGTTATTGTGGTGGTGTTCTTGGAAAAGAGGCTAGCAAAATTGTTGGAATAGTTTTGGCTAAAGCTCTAAAGGTAACATTTCTTCTCTTGTGGTTAGTTATTAATGTTGCATGTGAAGAAGAAGGAACTTGTAGTAGTAAATAATGCTCTTAGAGTCATTGCATGTAAGAAATGTGGTTGGGATATGAAAGGATTGGTTAGGAAGATATTATGAGCATGTTGTAGCCTACAAACTACTTTAAAATTGTTAAGTGAATTGTTGTACCTTGTGGGGCAGAATTTTACACATCCAAGTTTAGGTGTGTAATCCCCTTTGAAATGTTTGGATTGTTGGGCCTTAAATGTGGCGTTTGGATGATGAATTCGGCCTTTAAAAAGGTGGCAAAGTATGTAGAAACAAAGGAAATGCTGCCCAATTTTCCATAGAATTTAGTGACTTGAACTTGGATTATTCTACATTGAACTAGAGATTAATAAACGTACTATGATCATTTTAGGTTGACGTACTAAGTGTGGTGTATTGGACTTAGCAAGTGGATTAACCGGAGAGGTATGTGGAAACTTTCTTATCTCTTGAGCATGAGTAATTATAACTATATAGTACGGTAGACGTACGTGTTTTAAATGAGGTAAATCCATTTGTTATACTTGACTTGTTTTAAGAAAATGTCTAAGTTGGTTGGGTTAAGGAGTCAACCCACTTGTTCTTGAGGAATGGTTTATTCTAAGTAAGGTAGACAAGGATTTCTTGACATGAAGAAGTGTTTTGAAAATTGTGTAAATTTGACTTGAAGTATAAGCCTCTTGGTTAATAAAAGAACGAAATCTTTTGAAACATGAGGAGTTATAGCGGCTTTATGGGAAGTTAGTTATAACGGCCTTATGAAAAGGTAAGAATGTCTTAATTTCTAAAAACATAAAGTTAGTATAATGGCTTTATGGGGAGTTGGTTATAATAATTTTATGGAAGGATAAAGAGTTGGTTTTTCTTGAATAAGGTCTTGAAAATGAGATCCATTTTGTATGTTAATGAAAGCCTAAAGAAGTTATGAGTTTATTGGACGGCTTGATGATGGCCGCCAAGGATTCCACGTATGCTTCCATTGTTTTAGTTATGAGTTTATCGACGCGCCGATGACGGGCGATTCCACGTATGCTTCCATTGATTTAGTATGAGTTTACTTGACGCATCGCCGATGACGGCGATTCCACGGTATGCTTCCATTGTTTTAGTTATGAGTTTATCGACGCATCGCTCGTGATGAAGGATTCCACGTATGCTTCCATTGTTTTAGTTATGAGTTTATCGACGTGCGCTTGGTGATGGGCGATTCCACGTATGCTTCCATTGATTTAGTATGAGTTTACTTGACGCGCCGGTGACGGGCGATTCCACGGGTATGCTTCCATGGTCTTTGTATGAGTTTACTTGGACGTACCGTCAGTGATGTGGGATTCCACGGGTATGCACCTTGGACATGCTTACGATGAGGGATTCCGAGGCATACAATATGAGGTGTAAGAGTATATTTGAGGGGTAAATCCCCATGATCGTTATACCACCTTCTTCAGGGTAAGAGTATATCTGAGGGGTAAATACCCAAGATCGTTATACCACCTGCTTCAGGGTAAGAGTATATCTGAGGGGTAAGTCCCCAAGATCGTTATACCACCTGTTCCGTGGATTTGCTACCCACGATGCGAGGAATACCTCATGCGAGTCCGTTGGGCTTATGCGGGTAAAATAGTTCCACGCGGTAGTACAAATTACGCGAGAATACCTCATGCGGGTCCACATGACCCATGCGGGTGAAATAGTCCCAGGAGTAGGAGTGCTTAATGATACTGTGAGGCGGGTGACCTTGCTTTGATTATGAGCTGCCTATTTTCATGCAGTATAGTATATGATTGATATTCTCATTGTTGGTATGGTACAGGGTTCTGTAAACTGATTTTTTTTTTATACATGTCTCCAGTTATTTTAAGACTTATGAGGTATTTTCAGTATTTTTTCAGTTTCGCATACTTGGTACCTGTTATCGACCTCCTTCGGGCTGCGTTAACGCCGCAGTTGAGGTATGTAGCTTGTCGATCCGCACTCTTAGGATCACTGCTTCTTGAAAGCTCCATTTCTCGGAGGCTTTGTCTTTGCACGATTCTCGAGGTTGTAGACTTTTGTACATTCAGGGGTATGGCGGGGCCCTGTCCCGCCACAGTTGTTATTCTTAGAGGTCTGTAGTCACGTTTGTGGTTTGGGCTGTAAGAACAAGGTTGTACTGTTTTACTTTTGATTAAATTTATCTTATGAAAGACGGCCTTGTCGGCTTGCCAGTGATGTTTGCTATATTCAGGTATATGTGTATGTATGTTCCGCTGCTATTCTCTGATGTATACTGGCGGTGCCTTGGTAGGGCACGATCGCGCCGGTCGGTCGTGACATCGCTGCCGGTGGTCCGACGGTGGTGGAGTGGTGTTGTTGGCCGAAGATTGAGTGCTTTCAATGACAAATGCTTTTTGATTGTGCTCATCCTGTTTAGCACATCGTGTTTATTCCAATAACAATTGTGAACGCGCCTTGTTGAAAGTTGGAAGTGGATCAGCTTGTTGAATAATTGTTGCAATAGTATCATATTCCCCTTTCGGTAAACCTGCAATTAGTTGTAGTACCATTTTAGTCTCAGAAACAGTTGTCCCAATGTTAGAAAGTTGACCGGCGATGAGTTTCAGTTGTTTGCAATATTCAGACATGTTGTTGAAATTCTCAAGACGCGTGTTGTTGAACTGCTCCTCTAAATACACCGCCCGAGTATTTTTATTGTCCTGAAATATTTCCTTCAAACGTACCCTAAGTTCGTGCGCTGAAGCACCCGTTTTCATGATATTACACAAGTCTTTTGAGATATTACCATATATCCATTGCTTGACAATGGCGTCAAGACGACGCCATGTCGAGTCTGCAATCTTATGGGGGCGAGAGATTGAATCATCAATGTGATCGAGCACGTTATACGCACAAGCATGGATATAAAACAGTTCTACCCACATAGAATATTGACAGTCTTCTTGATCAAGAAGTATAGGGACAAAATTCTTGATGTTTGTGACAGCAAACACCGGATGAAAAGAAGGCGATGGCGAATGAGGGGTGTGTCAATTATACCGGAGGTAGAACCAGTGGTTTTAGGGGAGTTAGGAAGAGACATGGTAGCCACAGGATTTGGAGTTTAGAGAGGGAGGTCGTCGCGACTGAGAAGAGTGGGCGGTTTCAAGAAATTTTAGGGTTTAGAGAGTTTAGGCTAATGATACCATGTAAGATATTGGAATAATTTCCCTTAGGGATTTATTTCATTAATCACAATATATATAGTTGTACAAAGGTGATTCCTAATACAGTAAGAATCCTAAGTTACCTTAAATACATTACAATAATAATTACAATATATACTGTGAATATTCGAAGAATATCCACTAATACAATTTATCCAAACGTTGTATTCATCACAACAATACAACACAATATAATATACGATATGTAGCAGCCATCCAAACAAAGTGTTAGAGACGAGACGAATGACCGGACGTTGGATGTTAATAGGGCGGTCCATTGGGAGTTATCCTATTGTATTAGAATTAGAATGATATGTAACCACAAATGCTTTGACGCTAAGTTGCTTACTATCTATGGCTATACGTCAACATCTACGTTTGATTATAGGCTTCATCTTTGTTGGGAGACTAGCTAAATGTGAGGAGTAAACTTTCCTAATTAATCATTAAGTACTTCAATTTTAAAGTAAATGAAAGGGATCATCACAGAGGGGTGTGGTAGATGGCTGGGACCATCCTTAATAAAAAAATTCTAGCTTAAAATCTGGAAATGAAAGTCTTCTTGTCACGCAACGTTGAAATGCTTAACTAATCTTCATGAAGTTTCAAATCGACATGTAGTTTACCGGTAGAATTTGAAACTCCATAATAATGCATATTTTTTTAAAGCATTGGCCGAAGAGTAGGTAGGGATCAGTGGCGGATGTACTGTAACTGCACCACCAGAATTTTTATTTTTTTTGGCTTTCTAGGCATAAAAAAAAAGAAAAAATTTGCTACGTAAAAAATTATTACTTCGTATGTTTGCACCATCAGATTTTGTTGCATGTATCAGCCACCGGTAGTGAAAAAATTGTTTGATGCCCACAAAATAGTACAAGTGTCTTACAAAGTGAAATAGAGGGAGAGTAATAATTATCAAACATAAAATATTTTATATTTTTTGTATATTAATATGTGTATACATATATCTTATATTCGCTATATATAATTAGTGTATCTTTTTTGTATATGACAACTAAAACTGAATATATATTAATAATTTTAACAGTATAAAGATCCTAAAATTTTAAGGGAAAAAACAATGGAGCAATTTGTCTCTTATGGAGAATGAACTAATCACTAGTGATTAGTTGTTTCATTGGGCCTAGCATAAGTGTCATTTCAGTCAGAGATCATGATACTGGACCTAGTTCTTTGTCGGGGTTTAAAACGGGTAAGATACACTCCGGCCCAATTATAAAATTTGACCAGCTGTCCTTTTTAAGGGATGGAGTTTTAACTTTTATATTAATTTTATATAAGAGGAAACTTTACAAAGTTGGTCGATAAGCTTACCAATGTTATAAGATAACTGGCCTGACACACAAAATTTTCTTAACAAACACTAGGAATAAAAATAATGAGATAATGTATATGTCATGTATAGCTATATATAAATTGCTCAATTTTTTTTTTTGTAACTTTACATATATATCTTTATACCGTATTATATGTTACGTATGCATTCTTATACATTGTATAAATAATGTATATACTTGTATAATAATGTATAAAATATTGTATTATGTTGGGGACTCAAAAATTCCTCTGAATTCAAACACTATGAGAAGGGGAAATGGGTTAGTTGAGTTGAGAGATTAGGGAAAGTGTAGAAGATGGAGAAGTGTTATATGCCAATTAGTGAGAAGGGTAGAATAGACATTTCTGTTAGTTAGTTAAATCAGTTGGGAGTTGGGTGGTTAGCTGACTAACATTAGTCACGAAGAGTGGGAAAGTTAGTTATCAAGATTAGATTCAACTGAAAGGTATTAATATGTGATTGTATCATGAGATTTAATTCATTGCAATAATATTTCATTTTCAGTGTATACTCTCTCAATACAAATTCATCTTGCAAGTCTTTCTTCCCTAGATTCTTTAGAATTTGCATAGAAAGTCTTTGTTCAGTCCTCGAACACTTATAAGTTGGTATCAGAGCAATCGAATCCTTGGGTCAGAATGCGCGACGCTAGTAGACAGCGTGAAATCAGACGAGAAATCGAGCAATCGATTGAGAGGAATTTCAACAAGTATTTGGTGAGCAGTTGAGAGTGATAAACGAGAAACATGAACAATCCATGGAGGAGTTTCGACAGATGTTCTTGGCGATGAAAGGATGTTGTAGATTCCCTAATAGAGAGGATCAAAGCTCATCGGAGTCAGGAGGATCTGAGAAGGGCGTTATAGGGGTCATACCGGTATTCACGTATTGAATTCCCTAAATTCAATGGTGATGATTTGAGGGGATGGTATATCGATGTGAGTAATTCTTTGAGTATGAAGAGATGGCAGAGGAATCTAAAATCAAAGTTGCGGCGGTGCATTTGGAGGGAAGAGCATTACAGTGGCATCAAATGTATACGAGGACTCAATTTTCGAGGAAATTTCCAAACTGGGATGCGTATGTGAGAGCTCTTCGACAAAGATTTGAAACTGCAACCTACTTTGATCATTTGTCTGAATTGGTGACACTTCGACAAACCGGTACTGTGCAAAGCTTTCTTGATCAATTTGATGCAATGTTGAATGAGGTAGATCTTAATGACGATCAATCCATTAGTTGTTTGTTGGCGAGGTTGAAACCAAAAATAGATGTACAAGTTAAATTGTTGGGTGCTAGAACTTTGATGAAGGCATGTGGCCAAGCTAAAATCATTGAGAAATCACCAGATCTTCAAGATACTAGTAGTAATAACAATATATCCAACTACTTCAGTAATAAAATCAATCACAGAAATAATTCTCATATACTTCCCAATCCAAATAAACTTTTGCCCAATCCTACAAGCCTAATATCACTAAGAATTTCCCTGCTAAACCATTCTCTAAACCAACTAGATTTATTAGTAGCACTAAGATGAATGAGAGGAGATCTCAAGGTCTGTGTTATTGGTGTGATGAGAAGTATGTTCCAGATCATAATTGTAGGAAAGGAAAATAACTGTATTTGTTTGAGGTGGAGGAAGAAGATGATTAAGGAGAGGAGGTATATCATGAGGTAGAAGAAGAGACGAGGACTGAAGAAGGGGGGTAGTGTAGCACACGTCTCAGTTCATGCTTTATCAGACGTGCATGATTATAAGACAATGAGGGTAAAATGTTATTTTAAGGGGAATATGATATACATCCTGATTGACACAAGTACTCATAATTTCCTTGATTTTAAAGCAGCTAAGAGGTTGGGGCTCTTTGAAAACAGTTCCTACTATCCCTATGGCTGTAACAAATAGGAGCAAGGTAATGAGTTCACACATATCTGGTGTATTCAGGTGGAAGATACAAATAGCAGAATTTTCCTATGATATGTTAATTTTAGCATTAAGAGGCTATGATGTAGTGTTGGGGATACAGTGGTTGGTGACTTTGGGTGACATTAAATGGAATTTCATGCAGCTTAACATAGAATTCATGGTGGGAAAATAGAAGGTCTCTTTGAGAGTAAGCCAACTAGCTCAGACTCAGTTGGTTGATAACAAGCAGATTCAGAAGTTGATCCAGAAAATTGCTCAATTGACTATAATAGTTGTTACAATGGTCACACTCAGATGTGATACTGAGGCACCCATGTTGAATTCTTAGGAGGTGAGTATTCCCGATGTGTACAACAAGTAATTGATAGATATTCTCCCATATTTAAACCACCTACAACATTACCTCCCATAGAATGAATGATCATAGGGTAGTCTTAAAGGAATAGGGTTCTCTTGTAAATGTGAGACCTTACATGTATCCAACTATAAATAATGATGAGATTGAAAAACAAGTGCAAGAAATGTTAAAGACTCTGGGGTTATAAGACCAAGTGTGAGCTCTTTCTCTTCTCCCATAGTGATGATCAAGAAAAAAGATGGGCCTTGAAAGATGTATATTGATTATAGGGAGTTGAACAAGCATACCATGAAGGATAAATTTTTTATTCTAGTGATTGAGGAGTTATTAGATGAGTTGGAAGGAGCTCAATTCTTTACCAAATTGGACTTGAGGTCGGCATACCATCAAATTAGGATGTTGCACAGAGAAGACTGCTTTCAGATCTCATCATGGTTATTATAAGTTTGTTGTGATGCCATTTGGATTGACAAATGCACCATCAACTTTCTAAAGCTTGATGAATTGTGTCTTCCAACAACCCCTTAAGTAGTTCATATTGGTATTCTTTGATAATATTTGGGTATACAACTCCTCTTTAAACAACCATTTGGAACACTTGGAGCTGCCTTTCAAAATATTACAACAGCATAGTCTATTTGTCAAATTGAGCAAATGCTCCTTTGCTCCACATGAGGTGGAATATTTGCGCCATATAATATCTAGGGAAGGAGTAGTTACTGATCCAAAGAAGGTGCATGCAATGCAGGAGTGACCAGTTCCAAAAATAATTAAAAAACTGAGAGGATTTTTGGGTTTATCAAGGTATTACAGGAGATTTATAAAAGGGTATGGTATTGTTGTTCAACCTCTTACTAATTTACTTAAAAATGAGGCATTCAAATGGTCACCAGAAGTTGAGAAGAATTTTAAGAATATGAAGCATGTGCTAATCTCTTCTCATGTTTTGGCACTTTCTGAGTTTACTATAGAATTCTTCTGATGCATGTTCTGTGGGGTTTGGTGTTGTTTTTATGCAGAAGGGCCATCCTTTGGCATTCATGAGCAAAGCTTTCGATCATAAATATTCCTCTTTGTTTGTGTATGAAAAGGAGATGCTAGCTATTGTATTAGCTATGCAAAAATGGAGACCCTATCTGATAGGAAGGCATTTCAAAATCAAGATTGATAAAAATAGTTTGAAGTACTTAATGGAACAGAGGATTACCACTTCTAGTCAGCAGAAATAGTTGTCCAAACTCCTGGGGTATGACTATTCCATAGCTTATAAAAAAAGGTAGTGAGAATTTAGCTGCAGATGCTTTATTCAGGAGGGGTGTAGCTATATCTGTGATCACTAGTCAGTTACTTCAGAAGGTGAAGGATTCTTATCAAAATGACATCAGCATTTTACGGCTGATATAAGTCTTTACTGCAAATGGATCTTCCAAGCCTGGATATACATTGAAGGATGGGTTGTTATATAGAAAAAATAAGTTGTTAATTGGGAATCAGTCTACATTGAGTAAAGAGATCATTCATACTTACCATAATAGTGCATTAGGGGGGCAGTCATGCATGGAAGCAACACTTTAAAGGTTGAAGCTGTTTTTTTATTGGAAGATCATGAAATATGAGGTGTTCAAGCATGTTAGAGAATGTGTCAATTGTCAGCAAAACAAATATGAGCATGTAGCTTCTCCTGGGCTGCTACAACCTCTTTCCATACCTGACTGGATCTAGCAAGATACAAGTATTGATTTTATAGAAGGGTTGCCAAACTCTCAGTTTACATCAGTGATTCTAGTGGTGGTTGACAGACTGAGCAAGTATGCTCACTTTATTGGATTGTTCCATCCTTATTCAGCTATAGATGTTGCTAAGTTGTTTATAGATAATGTCTACAAATTACATGGTCTGCCTCAAACCATTGTGACTGACAGGGATACTGTGTTTTTTGAACAAGTTCTAGTAAGAATTATTCACCACTCAAGGAGTTGTACTACACCATTCCTCAACTTATCATCCACAAAGTGATGGCCAAACTGAAGTTGTGAATAAGTGTGTAGAGGGGTATCTTAGGTGTATGTGTGGTGATAGACTTAAAGAGTGATTTCATTGGCTGAGTGGCGGTATAACATCAACTTTCACTCCTCTTCTAAACTGACTCCTTATGAGGTAGTCTATGGGAAGTCACATCCTCTTCATATTCCATATTTCCCTCAGACATCCATGATTAAATCTATTGACAAAAGTTTACAAGCTAGGGAGGCAGCAATCAGACTTCTGAAGCATAACTTAGTGTTATCTCAGCACATGATGAAATAACATGCTGATAAGAAGAGGTCTGAGAGGTTGTTTGCAGTAGGTGACTTGGTGTATATCAAACTTCAGCCTTATAGACAAGTCTCTCTTAGAGGTCACTCTTATCAGAAGCTTGATCCAAAATATTTTGGTCAATTTCGTGTACTTAAGAGGATTGGTCAAGTTGATTATCATTTGGAGTTACCTCCTCAAGCCAAAATTCATCATACATTTCATGTTTCCCAGTTGAAGAAGAAGATTGGTTCTCAACCTGTTGTTCCTCATTTGCTTGTTTTCTAGTCATGTTATGTTGGAACCTGAGTCAATTATGGGCAAACGAGTGGTGTCCAAGCACAATCGATCAGTCACACAAGTCTTGGTAAAATGGTACAACTGTGCACATGAAGACAACACCTGGGTGGACTTATTTGCACTCCAGCAACAATTTCCTTCATTCAATCCTTGATGATAAGAATTTTCTTGAGTGGGGGTAGTTGTTATATGCCAATTAGTGAGAAGGGTCGATTAGTTATTTATGTTAGTTAGTTAAATCAGTTGGGGTGGTTGGCCGACTGTTAATTAGTTACAAAGAGATAGAAAGTTAGTTGGCAAGATTAGATTCAGTTGAGGGGTATTAATATGTGATTGTATCATGAGATTCAATTCATTCATTGGAAATAATATTTCATTTTCAGTATATACTCTCTCAATACGAATTCATCTTGCAATCTAGTTCAAGAGTCTTTCTTCCATATATTCTTTTGAGTTTGCATAACAAATCTCTGTTCAGTCCTTCAACACTGATAAGTTGTAACAAGAAGCTATGGGAGAGATAGATCCATCGTGGGAGACTTGCAATTCATCAAAACCCTAATAATCGATTTCAAACTTCTCTTATATCTCTATATCGAACCATCAATTCATTGAGCTTCTCAATCTATTTCATTCCTTCCTTGTCATGATCAAACCCTATTACTAGCCCTAAGTCACTAGGTTTATCTCCCGAAGATCCACCGATCACCTCGAGAAACTCATTATTAGGCTCCAAACTAACCAAAACTTACCCAAATCGAGCCAACAGGGGCGTTCTTCAATCATTTCACAATAAATCAGTAAAAAGGAGCTACCCTACCCTTTGATTTTCGAGCAACATAATTCTAAATAGTTCATTACAGCTAGAATTCATAATAAATTTAGGACATATACATTTGTTCTATTCCAGTTCAGTTTTTACTTTAAACTTCTCTAGATTCAATCGATCTGCAAACCAATCACAGAGAGTATTCAAGATAAAAGAAGGTAATGGAAATGAATGGAAGCAAGCGGGTGTTCCAATGGTTAGGTCCTTCACAAGGGGGACAACGGTAATAAACAACAAACTAAGTTGCGAAAAAGGTACATTTGGGTAAAATAGACAAATTAGATGCCTCAGTGGACACCTAGCTTAATTTTCTGAAATATAATTGCTAGCGAATGTCATCCCCTCCATAATCTGCTTATCTTTGTCGCTTCTCTATCATAGTTTTAATCTGTGCCGTTTTAATAATACAACCCTTATTTTTATAGTATTTATGTATTATTGTATGATTTGAGGATTCATATAATATTTTGAACTCGTTGGTATGCTGGGCTAGAACTGAGGGGTTCGGGGGTATTTCAGCACTATTTGGGGATACCTGAGTTTTTAAATTTTTCTAGTGTTGATTTTCTCCTTAGCGACCACGAGGAGGGGCACCGCGACCGTGAAGGTCCGACTTTTTTGTCATTGTAACCGCGGGAAAGGGATCATAACCGCGAAAAGCAGTTGCAAGTTAACAATCTAATCAAGCCTCGTGCACGATCGTGAAGTAAGGGCCACGATCACATAGGCCTGAACTTTAGCTACATCGCGATCGTGATGGTAGTGATCCCGATCATGTAAGAGGGACTTAGCATATAAATACTTGAATTCTAATTTCAAGAGACGTTTGCCTATCGATTATAAGATAAGTGAGACTTTAACTTTTAATTTGATTTTTTATTAAAGCATGTGATATGTGTTACTTGTATATTCATATGTGTTGGCAACCATGAGTTAAATTGGCTAATATTGAGTATCTAGAGCTGACCGTGCGTGTCCTAGTATGTTTTTTGATTTTTTCACATGATTTGACACTTCTAGCATATTCCTTAATTAATATAATATTATATTATTTAGTTGTTTGACATGTTTTATCTTTTAGTTAGCACACATGATCTGTGCCCGAAAAATGACCATATGCATGTGTAGCCGGTTGGGTTGAGCTTGAGTGACCATACACATGTCATCACAACAATTGGGTTGAACTTGAGTGAACGTGCTCATGATATCACATAATTTGAATTTGAGTGAGCGTACTCATGATACCACATTTGGGTTGAGCTTAGGTGATCATTTTTTTTTTTTAATAATTCAGTGCCTCGTGGCTTTAAGACTGCATATCGCTAAGACTACACAAATACCTGATCTTACGCTCCCGGAGGCGAATGAAACCCGTTCTAGCCGCCACCGCCAAGTAAATCGCGGATGCGCCCGCATTCAATGTCGATCGCCACCAACGATCAACGCTACAAGGTCATTTCAACAGTGATTATGCGAGGAGTATCAAACCCACACTGCAACATGCCCGCACGGTTAAGCTACCAGGCTTTAATACGAGACATATGCCTCGGAGAACGTATCCGCCGAGAATCGAACTTGTGACCCTAAGGCCACAAATTTTACTAATGGCCACTGGGCCACTAGCTTAGGTGATCATTTCTTATTGACCCGACAAATGGTTTGAGTTTAGTGATGTCATGGTGGACATTTTCAAATATTTTGGGGTCCTGTTCTAATTCGTAAAAGTGAGCCTTTAATATACGTAAATATATGATTTCAATAATTTAAATTGTAAATAATAACGCAATACAACTTCAAGTTAATGTTGCCCTAATTTGATTGGGCTAAGACCTGCGAATTATGTGATTTTATAGTAAATTCTGAATAATACTATTTAATAAAAAATGAAAAAATAAACCCCTAAATTTTTTCATTTTTCGAGAGCCCTATGACGGAAGCACAGCTCGCAGCCTCGCACGGGCCAAAAAACAGCTCTTCTCGTAACACCATCACAGCTTAGCAGTTTGTACATCATGTCTACTTTTATTATCTGTATTTATGATTTCAATTCAGTTGCTTTATTTGTATGTCATATTTATATTTGTACTGCAATGTATGATGAGGTGTTACATTATTAACGATTTTTGAAGACTTGTTTTAATAATAGGTTGGAAGAGCGAGTTGATGATCTTTCTAGATTTTAAATATGGAGGTGAAAATATTTATTGTTCAAAATTAAAGTGTTGAGTTTAATTTTAAAAGTAAATCGGGGGTGTAAAACAATTTTTCCTCCTACTAGATAAGTGGAGACTCATCTAAAGAGTTTCACCACTGCTGAAAGGTGCTTTGCGACTTCAGTCGATGTTGAATCCTCGATGGATATCTTCATTTGGTGGGTATGGAGAGCTCACACACAAAGTTCGAGACCCTGCAGAACACCCGCCCGCCACGCTGGGAGTCACACACCGACTTGTCAAGTGTGGTTTAACTGATTGACTATGTTTGCGCCATTACGTCACCCGTGCATCCAAAGACGCACCTTCTGATAATGATCATGCGCTTCACACGAAGATAAGTGGAGACTAAGTGGAAGGCTTCTTTACAATGACATTGAATATGGACTCAATAAGTACGGTCTGAATTGAGTTGCAAATAAGGACAAAGTTACTGATATCTAAATGTGAAACCTCTGTGCTTGTCAAAAAAGCAAGTAGTGGAAACAAAAACCTAACTTAATTCCTAGAAATAGATCACTAGCTATATAGTATCAGATTTTCAATTAGTGATACACCTTTGTTGGTAATGGATGACTCCACTTACCATGCCATATTATTTTATTTAAATTTAAATTAAGTCTACAAACTAACTACGATAGTCACCCGGTCCTTCACGCTTACCAAGTGAATAAAAATATACTATAACCTAAAATTCATGGCAAGTTATTAATATCGCTGGGAACGTAAGAGCCACAGAATTAAGAGGGGTCAATTTGTTGGAAATTTAACTAGGTGGAATTGAGTTTCTCTCGTCTTTAGTGACTTAAACATGTGGTCCTATATGTCGAAAACATCGTTTCTTCGCACATATGCCTAATCTACTAAATGAGTAGATGATATTAGTGCCACTTATTGTCAATTTTCGTTAAAAAATGAAAGACATATTGGTACACAAAGTAAGGTGTTTGAGACATGAATAGATGGATTGTTTTGGCCAAATAAACAAATCTCCCACATAGATAGAAGATGAAAGGTTTGAACACTATATAAACTCTAGTTTTGAATAAAGGTTTGAGACCCCAAGAGGTAACCCATATGTTAAGAAGAGGGAGGACCTAGGTGAACTTGGGTTCGGGACTAAGCCCCACACGCGCCCGCCCACCCGTCCGGTCCGACTCGGGTCTCAGGCTGTGGGTTGTCTTCCGCAATTTTCTTTTTGGTTCTTGAAATGTTTCTTATTTACATTTTGGACCTGAAAGTTTTGGAGATAACCAAACGTTGCAATCCTCTTCAGCAGTCTATTATATTTATTTTCTTCAACCATATTTGATTTGTATTGTTGATTGTTGATGTTTTATCTTGGGAGACTATTGTTCATTACCGTAAAAATATATATACTGGACAATTTTGTCTTAAAGACAGAAAGCCACATCTCGACTCAGGTTTTGTTCTGTTAACCTTTCTAACACTATTAATACCTACATTTTCAGACAATTTTTTTTCTAAGTGTTCAAAGATGAATTCTTCGACTGTTACTAATGGTTCTACTTCTGCTGCTGTTGTTCAAGGGAATGGTATTGTCCCTGCTCATACCAGTTTCCAAAGTGAACGTCCAGAAAAGTTTCAGGGTATTTCAAGAGATGACAACAAAAGATGACGTTCTATCTTACTACGTTGAACCTGTCACGCTTTCTGACAGAAGATCCACCTTCTGGTGGGGATGCAATAGACATTCAGTCTAACATAACGACTGAAGTGGGCGAAGATATCTAGGTCACAAATGCCCTGAAGTTAACACTGGATGCCTGGAATCATAGTGATTTCATGTGCAAAAACTGCATTCTGAATGGTCTGTCGGATACACTCTATATTATATATTGCACCGTGAAGACGTCAAATGAGTTATGGGAAAAACTCTAGAAAAAGTACAGCGCACAGGATGCGGGTACCAAGAAATTCATCGTTGAAAAGTTTCTAAAATTTCAAATGGTGGATGATAAATCAGTGATGTCCCAAATCCAGAAGTTTCAAATGATTCTTCATCATCTGGATTTGGAAGGAATAAAGTCAAATGAGCAGTTTCTGGTTGCGTCTTTGATTGAGAAATTGCCTCAATCATGAAATGAGTTCATAATTATCTCAAACTAAAGACAAAAGAAATGGGGTTTCAAGACTTTATCATCAAACTAAAAATACAAGAGGACAATAAAAGTGATATATATAAAGGAAAGCATCCAATAGAGGCAAAAACGAATCTGGTTGATTTGAAGGAAAACCCTAAAAAAAACGCAAGTTCCAGGGAGACGGCAAAAGACAACTGGTGGAGAAGTTCAATGGAAACTGCCATCACTGTGAAAAACATGGTCATATAATCAAAGAGTGCCGCAAACTGAGGCGAGAGCAGAAGGAAAAGGCCAAGAACAAAGGCAAGGCCAAGGCTAACGTTGTATTGTGTATTTCTCGGATGTATTGTTGCTGGAGGCAAATTTGGTGGAGAATCCAAGGCAATGGTGGATAGATACGGGGGAAACCCATCACATCTGCTCTGATAAGAGTGCATTCTCCTCTTATGCCTCATTCACAGGAAAAAATATGTTCATGTGCAAAGACACTACCTCTGAAGTTCAAGGGGTTAAAAAGGTTGTCCTCAAAATGACTTCAGGCAAAAAGTTTACTCTGAAGGAAGTGATGCATGTCCCTAATATCCGCAAGAACTTGGTTTTCGGGCCACTGTTGGTCAAAACTGGATTTAGATTAGTTTTTTAGTCCAACAAATTTGTAATAAATAAGGATGGTATATTTGTAGGAAGGGACTTCGCGTGTGACGTCCTCTTCAAAATGAATACTATGTCTGTAATCCGTTCATCTAATGAAATAAAGCCTTTTATCTACTTGCTTGAGTCCTCTAATTTATGGCATCATATATTAGGACACGTTCACTACAAATCCATTCAAAAGTTAGTAAAATTAGAATTGTTTCCTTCCTTCGACATACACCCTCAACATAAATGTGAGGTATGCGTAGAAGAAAAATTAACCAAATGGTATTTACAGTCAGTCGAAAGAAACACCTCTCATCTAGAACTTATTCACACCGATATATGTGATTTAAAGTTTGTACAAACTAGAGGAGGGAACAAGTACTTCGTGACTTTCTTTGATGATAGTTGTTACACCCCGTGATTTCAGGACATGTGTAAGAAAATGTACGTGAGAAGATACGACTTTAAGTTTGATACGAAAGAAGGATTGCTTTTTTCCTACGGAAAATGATTTCGAGCCTCGGGAAGGAAAATTATTTGTTAATGAGAATTGAGTTTCCGAACTAAAGATTTGAGACTTGTAGAATTTATCGGAATTATGGAAATGTCAGAAAACGAAATATTTTAACAAATGGGAGGGCGACACGTGTCACCCCCACTTGGGCTTGATCGATCTTAGCCAAGGATTAAGAGGTCATTTGACCAAGGTCAAATGTGCAAGTCTTGAAGACAAGCTTGACATTATTGACTAAGTCAACTTGCCAACATGACAAAGATTTTAGTCTTGATAAATCCAAGACACACAATTGTTTTAATCTAGACCCTTCATTGTAGTATATATCCTATACTAGTGCAAGACTTCTTTCATACTTAGAAAAAATTAGAGAAACTTGAGAATGGAAGAGGGAGCTCTCGGCTAGGCTCTTATGGAAGAAGGAAAATTTTTCGTTTGTGGTTCATAATTCACAATACTTTAACCCAAGGTTCCTAGAGGTATTGTAAGGTTATCTCAATAGAAAGATTCCGGAAAAGCTACATTTTTACGTTAGTCGCAAGGTAAAAACCTAAGGTGTTCTTCAACTTTGAAGTTGGAAATTGAAAAGAAGTGGTTATGAGCTTCTAAGGAGTGCTTGGAGAGGATTGGAACGTAAAAAGAGGAGCTAAAAGTTGCTAAGGATCGACTTTTACGCTTGGACCTTATTAGGGCTTATTGAGGTAAAATCTTCGTCTTCTTAATGTGATTAAAAATTACGTGTTTAGTAGTTGTTAAATGAGCATGTGATATATATATTTAAGTTTGAAAAGATTTGGATCATGTCGACATGTTAAAAACCGAAAATGGACAAGTTAGCCATTTATGTTGTAATCAATTTGGTCGATAGTTACAATCGTCGCATGTTAAGAAAGAAAGGATTTATAGTTGTTATAATTGTTATAGGGTATATAACATATTAGAATAACAACTTGGATTGAAAGGAAATTGGTATCATTGTGGCATTGCTTGTAGCCGAGAGTGGCTTTGGATTATGGACAATTTTATATTAATTGTGGGGCAGAATTTTACACGTCCGGCTAGGCGTGTAATCCCCTTGGAATTTCTGAATTGTTGAGCCTTAAATGTGGCATTTAGTTATTGATTTCGGGCCTTGAAAAAGGTGGAAAAGTATGTAGAAACAAAGGAAGTTGTTATACCCCGTAGTTCTGACCCTACGTATGAGAGCGTACGAAAGCATGTAAGACTTAAAATTTTCAAAGGATAGGTTGACGGATTGTTCCGGACGGGTTTTAGTCAACTTTGAGGCGGGTTATGACCCGGTACAATGAGAGTTCCTAAGTGTTTCAAAGGCCTAAGGCGTAGTTCGTTAAGTCTAGATTCCAACGCAACCAACCGTTCGTCGATAGGACGCCGGAGTAGAAAGTTACAAGTTCGTGAGCGCAGACGACGTAAATGCGCGTGTCAGCTGGCCGCACGCGGACGCAGGCGGGCGCCGATATTCGAGGGGTCGCTGAAGTTGCAGTGCGCGCGCCAGATACCGTGGTCGCGCGAAGTTCCGAAGTCCGCAGAGGTTTCACGTGCATGGCCGAGTCGGCCGCGCCAAGGCGAGATTTCAGCGAAAAACTTAGAAAAATCGATTTCTCTTTAAAAGGCCATGGAGGTGACAAGTGTCCCCTATCTGATTTCAGATGTCTTATATTGACCAAGTCTTCAAGACTTGGTCATCTTTCAAATCTCTCTCTAAGCTTAGCTCACTTCTCTCTAAAATTCCAAGAGGAATTCAAAGCCTAGGAAAATCAAAAGTTAAGGACAGTGTTATACCGTATTTCCAGAGTATGTATGCGAGGACGACGCATGCGAGAATCTGCAGAAAGATTGGAAAGGAAGAAGGAGGTAAATTTTTCCACGGAAAAGTTTAGGTTTGTGAAGGAAAAGGTTCGTTAATGGGAATTGATTCCCATTTGGTATTCGGACTTCTGGAATATTAGAGAATTATGGAATTTTATTTTCGGAATGGTCACGTGGGCCCACGGAGAAATTTACTGCCATGTAGGCCCACTTTGTTTTGAGATTTTGGCCATGGTGGATATTTTTCGAAAGACGCTTTTTAGGGCCATTAGGAGGTGACACGTGTCACCCCGCCTAGTGGCTCGGGCCGGTTACCTTTGTGCACAACACCCTGTTAGAGTCGTTTTCGACTAAACGTTACAGTAACTCATGAGGGGAAAATTCCGACTATGTCGCTTTGTATTTTGCGGATTTTTCCGAGAGGCGAACATTTTGGACCAACGGAGGGTGGCGTGTCACCTCACATCGGAAGCTAGGCGCACTGACGATTAAGTGTCAGTGGGTAGATATTTTTGGTAGATATTTGTGAGGGTTTAAGGAGTAGGGACTAGGGGCACTGGGCATATCTCGCCTTACACTCATGTAGCACTTGGCTAGATCTTGCCGTTGGTTGCCTTTGGCTTTGCTATAAATACCCTCTCCTTTGTCAAGACTTCATCATCCAAACGTGTTCTAAGTCTTGCAATCCTTCCTCTCTTCTTGTTGCTCGCCCTAAGCCTTCTCCCCCTTTGGGTGGCCTCAGGCCGAGAGCCTCCCTCCCCTCATGGTGCCTCGCCGGGTACCCCAGCCTAGTTGTTTTAGATAATACCCTTGTTGTGGTATAGAAATACTCCCTAGTATTGTTATAATGCCCAAAATACCTTAGCCTTGTACCTTGTAGTATTCCAAAGATACCTCTTTACGTAGAGTCCTAAATACTACCTTTGTCCTTTTAGTCTCAAACCGAAACCCTAAGGAAATCTTCATCGTTGGTCAAGTATGTGAGTAGTTGGTTAGAACTTCTAAGGGTTGTTTGGAGTGGTTTGAGCGCACTGAGTGAGCTAAACCTTGCTCGGGAGCGACATTAAACTCGGATAATTTTGGGCTTATCGAGGTAATTATCTTGTCCTCTATTGTAATTGGAAATTACATGTTTGTTAGGATATATAGTTGAAGATACTATATATGGAACTATACTTAGTATTCGCAATGTCTTTTGACTTAAGCTGAAGAATAAAGAATCGAATCGAATCAGTATTTACATGGATCAGATTGCAAAGAGACTTGTGTAGAATTGTACACGTCAGGTTAGGCGTAAACCCCCACTGGTTGGCTTGGGCAGCCTCGATAGAGAGGAGATTTACGCTGTCATGTGTGAGAGTCTTTGAATTTTCTATAGAAAGATAGAAACTTATGTTTTGGGGTTAATAGACGTTTTGACCTTTATAGGTGAAAGTACTAAGAGTAGCGTATTCTACTCGAGTGGAAAGGGCTAGTGCGTTGTAGTACTGGAGCATTTTGCTTATTGTCGATAAATCGTCGCGAGGTATGTGAACCTCTTCCTATCTCTTCTAGCATGATATGTGTGAACTATGTAGTACGGTAGACGCATACGTGTTAACCGTGTTTGATTGTTTTAAAACATAAAGTGTTATAACGGCTTTATGGGAAGTTGGTTATAACGACTTTATGTAGGTAAGAAAATGGTTTTACCGATGTTAGAAGTTAAGAGACTTGATCTTATAAGATAAGAGACTTAACTTATTTGTTTTAATGAGGATGTTTGTGTGAAACCTCATTCGTGAGTAATGAGTACTTGGTTTTTAAAGGGATAATGTTTACCGATTTGGGAATCGTAATGTGTATCGACAGCACCGCTGCGCGTTAATAAAGGAAAATGTATTGAATAATGATGTATTGTATTAAAACCAGAGAAACCTCCATCCGCATAAGCTAAGATGAGACAAAATGATATTACATTTTCTAGATCACGGTCTTGTAATAAGATCGTTATAAACAAGAATAAACTACTCACGATATGTCATATGTTACTCAATTGTTCTAAAAGGAATCAAGTGATTAAGTTTGGGAACTATGAAACCATTTGAAAAATGAGTTTCGAGTAATCAAACTAGGCAAACCGAACTTAGGAAAAGAATGTTGTTACTTGGTTTTGAAAAGGAAGGTGGGTTGGTCATTCTAATACTACGTATCGGGTGACTCTTATAAAAGAAATGGATCTCTTTAAAAGAACTTAACGTATGTAGTACTTTGGGGTTAAAACCCGACTTTGGCATAAAATGAAAGTACTTTGAGTTGTGTGAAACTTGCCTATGCTTGTTGTTGTGAAACTTGCCTATGCTTGTTGTTGTGAAACTTGCCTATGCCGTGATGATAGCCTTTATTGCATGTTGTGTTTTCGTGTTACCGCCTCTCGATAGGTCGGTGGCCGATCGTTGAGAACTTACTTGGACGTGTCGGCAGCGACGAGAAATTCCACGCACGTTCTCGCTGATAGTATTATTGTTGTTAATCGCTTTGGACATACCGACACGACGCGTAGCGCACGCATGCTTCCATTTTGGTTAAGGTCTTGTAGTTAATCGCTTTGGATATATCGACACGACGCGTAGCGCACGTATGTTTCCATTTCGATTATCGCCAGGATTTCTTTTTGGACATACCGACACGACGCGTAGCGCACGTATCGCCCATTTGGAAAGTTGTCTTATTGTTTCTTCGACATACCGACACGACGCGTAGCGCACGTATGCTTCCATTTGGATTGCCGCTTGTTGTTGAGGTCACATGGACATGTCTACACCGGCGCACTCCGGTACGTGGCCGGGACATTGGTATTATTGTTGCATCATGGACATGTCTACACCGATGCAAGATTCGGGCACGCGCCATAATGCGAACTCGATTGATGTGGGCGCGAGACCCATAGTTATATCGGAGTGATGATCGTTTTATGTTGTGAATCAGAGTTTGGTTATCATACATGTCTCTCGCTTTATATAGACTAGTATGATTTCATTTACGATTGCATTCGCATACTTGGTACACAGATCGACCTCCTTCGGGGCCGCGTCACGCCGCAGTAGAGGTACATCGGCCGTGGTTCCTCGCCATGGATCACATTCAACAGATTAAGCTCCGCTTTCTCCGAGGCTTATCTTTGCAGCAGTGTTCCCGAGTCAGAGGTTCTTGTACATTCGTGGTATGGCGGGCCCTGCCCGTCATAGTCATCAGTATATCTTAGAGGTCTGTAGTATCAAGTGTGGTTGTAAAAGGATTAAACTGCTCGTGTTTTATGTATATACCAAGGCAATCGCTGTTGGTCTGCTTATTCATTTATCTCTTGTTAAATGACTCTTGTTTTGTGTTCCGCTGATTTTCTCGATGTATGTATCACTAGGGTGCCACGGTAAGGCACGAAGAACGCCCCGAACGGGTCGTTACAAAAGTGGTATCGAGCGATTAATCCTCGGAAAGTGTCTACGCACCGTGTCAGTAGAAGTCTTGATTATCGATGTGTTGTCGCACCACATCTATAATCGTGAGGTCGCAGGACATTTAGGATCGTTTCCATTCTTCTCATTCCGAGATCGTGCCTTAGTTGTGTTGTAAGTTGGACCCTCCGACGTATCTCGCTTTTACCGATTATGCCTCCGCAAGGCAACCAGAGCCCGGAAGGCAAAGCGGCCGAGGGTGCCGCTAGTGAGATACAGAGAGTGCAGGCGCAGCCCGCATACAAGACTGAGGTTGTGCTTGACGGCGGTTTCGCGACGCCGCCAAAGACCAAAGAGAGTTTAGAGCCGCAGAAGGTCGATGAGACTACAAGACTGAGCCTCCACCCCACACCGAGCAGGAGACGGGTCACGCGAGATGGCCCGATTATCGCTGTGGTCAGGCCGATATGGCGACAGCCGACGCAGCAGCCTGCCCAGAGCACCAGCCGTTCACCCCGAGCAGATAGTTTGAGGCTACGGACTTTACGAGTCAGAGCCCGCCAGAGTTTTATGGGTCGAGGCACGAGGATGATCCGCAGGAGTTCATCCGGCAGCTAGCCGGATCACGCGGTGATCAAGGCTTCGAGAGACCGAGTCTGTGACCTTTGGTTCGCGATCGGCCGCGTGATACCGCAATCGATTGGTTTGATTCACGGAGCTTTCCGGGAGAGCATGCACCTCCAGCAGATGGGATGAGTTTTCGGGGCTTTCTCACGCACTTCTTGCCTCCGCATGGCGAGGGCACGCCGACATATTTTTGTTATCGAGGCAGAGGCGCACCGTCAGGAGTACAATGTCGAGTTCGATTCTTTGGCTCGATATGTCCTCGCGCTTAGTTGCAGATATGGAGGATAGGTGCATCGCCACGCCACCGCTTGATGATTATATGGCCGAATCTTGTGCGGGTGTTTCTCTTCACCGCATGGACATTGCCCGCACGCAGCTCATGCACCAGGATGCGAGGCACGGAGGGTCGACGAATGACCGGATCGCCAGAAGAGGCCGTGACGCAGGTCCTTTGGTGGCTTTCGAGGCGGACCGCCTCAAAGAAGAAGCTAGTTATATACCCCACCGCATGCAGTGGTACTCCACCGCCTTCGTGAGCGTCGTGGCTCCGGGTTCAGATTTTCGGCAGAGCCGGTGTTAACCACCAAGCCACCCCTACCTCGTGACCATTGTGGTAGACTCCATTTGGAGAGTGTCGTGCTAGATTGGGAGTTTGTTTTGCATGCGACAGGCCATTTTGCAAGGAACCGCCCTACCAAGGGAAGCGCGATGTTACGACTCACCTTCAGGATCTGTGGTGGTTCATCACTTTCTACTGCATACTGCAGGCGTGCCTATGATTAGAGTGGAGCGGTAGCTTGGTATATCCTTAACCTCTAGAGTTTTGGTATGCTTGTTATGATGATCTCATTATTGTGTGCTATATGCGGATAGCATTGTGATATGTGTGAGTTAGAAACATGCTTAGTTGGGAGGATACGATGGGGCATGGTAAGTGTGAACCTTAGACTATGTCACGATCGAGACCTTAGGGTAAGGTCGTCTTGAGTTAAAGATTTATTTTTGACCCTTATCGAGTAGTAGTATACGTGGGATTTATTTGTGTGATAAGTCCGTGGTAGTGTGAGATGGAAGTGGTAGCTTCATGATGTGAATTAGTAAGATTGTTCCGCATCGGGAACCGAGTTTGGGCGGTTGTGGTCGGGTTGAGGACGTGATACGGGTCAACCCGCAGCCCGGATTAAGGTGGGTCAGTTCGGTGGTCCTCCAGTGGTAGGGTCACGAGGATGCTAGGCCCAAGTTTGTGTGACCAACGATGAGTTCGTGGACGCGTTCGACCGAGCGGTTCGTAAAGGCCGGAATGGCCTTAAGTTCGAGGTTAGTAAGATGACCAAGGTCGAGGTAGTGACTCCGAGATTTTCGAACTAAGTAATGACCAAGTATGGTACGTCTTGGGAGAGTTCAAGTGTTCGGAAGCGGCACGACGAGTAAGGAAGGAAGATAACGTGTGTTATTTCGTGGCCGTATGGCGTTGACAACTTGTTAGAGGAACTTCATCGATATCCGCTCAGAAGGAACATTCGGACGAATGTTTCGGCGAGGGAGAATGTTATACCGTATTTCCAGTATGTATGCGAGGACGCACGCACGAGAATACTGCAGAAAGATTGGAAAGGAAGAAGAGGTAAATTTTTCCACTAAAAGTTTCCGTTTTGTGAAGGAAAAAGGTTCGTTAATGGAATTGATTCCCAGATTTGGTATTCGGACTTCTGGAATATTAGAGAATTATGGAATTTTATTTTGGAAATGGTCACGTGGGCCCAGGAGAAATTTACTGCTTTGGGCCCCCTTTGTTTTAGAGATTTTGGCCATGGTGGAGATTTTTCGAAAGACGCTTTTTTAGGGCCATTAGGAGGTGACACGTGTCACCCCGCCAGATGGCTCGCCGAAGTTACCTTTGTGCACAACACCTTGCCAGAGTCGCCGACTAAACGCTTGCAGAACTTGCGAGGAAAATTCGACTATGTCGCTTTGTATTTTGCGGATTTTTCCGAGAGACGAACATTTTGGACCAACGGAGGGTGGCGTGTCACCCTCACATCGAAGTTAGGTGGGCAAGACTGGACGATCAGCGCCGTGGGTAGATATTTTTGTAGATATTTGAGGGTTTTAAGGAGTAGGGACTAGGGGCACTTGGGCATATCTTGGCCTTACACTGTGTAGCACTTGGCCAGATCTTGCCGTTGGTTGGCCTTTGGCTTTGCTATAAATACCCTCCCTTTGAAGACTTCATCATCCAAATGTGTTCTAAGTCTTGCAATCCTTCCTCTCTTCTTGTTGCTCTCGCCTAAGCCTTCTCCCCTTTGGGTGCCTTGTGGCCGAGAGCCTCCTCCCCTGTGGTGCCTTGGGTACCCCTAGCCTAGTTGTTTTCGTATAATACCCTTTGTCAGGTATAGAAATACTCCCTAGTATTGTTATAATGCCCAAAATACCTTAGCCTTGTACCTTGTAGTATTCCAAAGATACCTCTTACGTAGAGTCAGGAATACTACCTTTGTCCTTTTAGTCTCAAACCGAAACCCTAAGGAAATCTTCATCGTTGGTCAAGTATGTGAGTAGAAGTTGGTTAGAACTTCTAAGGGTTGTTTGGAGTGGTTTGGAGCGCACGGAGTGGAGCTAAACCTTGCTCAGGAGCGACATTAAACTCGGATAATTTTGGGCTTATCGAGGTAATTATCTTGTCCTCTATTGTAATTGGAAATTACATGCTTGTTAGGATATATAGTTGAAGTATACTATATATGGAACTATACTTAGTATTCGCAATGTCTTTTGACTTAAGCCCAAGAATAAAGAATCGAATCAATCGTATTTACATGTGATCAGCGAGAGACTTGTAGAATTGTACACGTCAGGTTAGGCGTGTAAACCCCTGGTTGGCTTAGTAGCCTCGATAGAGAGAGAGATTTACGCTGTCATGTGCGGGGAGGCTTCTTGAATTTTCTATAGAAAGATATAAACTTATGTTTTGGGGGTAATAGACGGTTTGACCGTTATAGGTGAAAGTACTAAGAGTAGCGTATTCTACTCGCCGAGTGGAAAGTGGCTAGTGCGTTGTAGTACTTGGAGCATTTTGCTTATTGTCGATAAATCGTCGCGAGGTATGTGAACCTCTTCCTATCTCTTCTAGCATGATATGTGTGAACTATGTAGTACGGCAGACGCATACGTGTTAACCGTGTTTGATTGTTTTTAAAACATAAAGTGTTATAACGCTTTTATGGGAAGTTGGTTATAACACTTTATGTAGGTAAGAAAATGGTTTTATCGATGTTAGAAGTTAAGAGACTTGATCTTATAAGATAAGAGACTTAACTTATTTGTTTTAATGAGGATGTTTGGTGAAACCTCATTCGTGAGTAATGAGTACTTGGTTTTAAAGGGATAATGTTTCACCGATTTCGAATCGAATGTATCGGCTGCACCACCGCAGCGTTAATAAAGGAAAATGTATTGAATAATGATGTATTGTATTAAAACCAAGAAACCTCCATCCGCATAGCTAAGATGAGACAAAATGATATTACATTTTCTAGATCATGGTCATTGTAATAAGATCGTTATAAACAAGAATAAACTACTCACGTATATGTCATATGTTACTCAATTGTTCTAAAAAGGAATCAAGTGATTAAGTTTGGGAACTATGAAACCATTTGAAAAATGAGAAGCTTGAGTAATCAAAACTAGGCAAACCGAACTTAGGAAAAGAATGTTGTTACTTGGTTTTGAAAAGGAAGGTGGGTTGGTCATTCTAATACTACGTATCGTGACTCTTATAAAAGAAATGGATCTCTTTAAAGAACTTAACGTATGTAGTACTTTGGGGTTAAAAACCCGGACTTTGGCATAAAATGAAAGTACTTTGAGTTGTTGTGAAACTTGTCTATGCTTGTTGTTGTGAAACTTGCCTATGCTTGTGATGATAGCCTTTGTTGTACAAGCGTTGTGTTTTCGTGTTACCGCTCTCTCGAGAGGTCGGTGACCGTTGAGAACTTACTTGACGTGCTACAGCGACGAGAAATTCCACTGCACGCCTCGCTGATAGTATTATTGTTGTTAATCGCTTTGGACATACCGACACGACGCGTAGCGCACGTATGCTTCCATTTTGGTTAAGGTCTTGCGTTAATCGCTTTGGATATATCGACACGACGAGCGCACGTATGTTTCCATTTCGATTATCGCCAGGATTTCTTTGGACATACCGACACGACGCGTAGCGCACGCATGCGTCCATTTGGAAAGTTGTCTTATTGTTTCCTTCGACATACCGACACGACGCGTAGCGCACGTATGCTTCCATTTGGATTGCTGTCGTTGTTGAGGTCACATGGACATGTCTACACCGGCGCACTCCGGCATGTGGCCATGGGACATTGGTATTATTGTTGCATCATGGACATGTCTACACCGATGCAAGATTCCGGCACGCGCCATAATGCGAACTCGATTGATGTGGGCGTGAGACCCATAGTTATATCGAGTGATGATCGCTTTATGTTGTGAATCAGAGTTTGGTTATCATACATGTCTCCCGCTTTATATAGACTAGTATGATTTCATTTACTGATTGCATGCCGCGCATACTTGGTACTGTCAGATCGACTCCTTCGGCCGCTCACGCCGCAGTAGAGGTACATCGGCCGTGGTTCCTCGCTCATAGGATCACAGCCAACAGATTCAAGCTCCGCTTTCTCGGAGGCTTATCTTTGCAGTAGGTGTTCCTCGAGTCAGAGGTTCTTGTACATCTGTGGGTATGGCGGGCCCCGTCCCGTCATAGTCATCAGATATCTTAGAGGTGCATAGTAATCTTTGCAAGTGTGGTTGTAAAAGGATTAAACTGTTCAGGTTTTATGTATATACTGAAGGCAACTGTTTTGGTTGGCCTGTTTATTCATTTATCTCTTGTTAAATGACTCTTGTTTTGTGTTCCGCTGATTTTCTCTGATGTATGTATCACTAGGGTGCCCTGGGTAAGGCACCAGTAACGGGCCCCGGAACGGGTCGTTACAACAAGAAGGAAGCTTGTGGCTAGCTTGTAGTAGTTGTTGTGGTGGTATTCTTGGAAAGGAGGCTAGCAAAGTTGTTGGAATAGTTTTGGCTAAAGCTCCAAAGGTAACATTTCTTCTCTTGTAGCTAGTATTAATGTTGCATGTGAAGAAGAAGGGATTTGTAGTAGTAAATAATGCACTTAGAGTCATTGCATGTAAGAAATGTGGTTTGGATATGAAAGAATTGGTTAAGAAGATATTATGAACATGTTGTAGCCTAAAAACTACCTTAGAATTGTTAAGTGAATTGTTGTACCTTTTGGGGCAGAATTTTACACACCAAGTTTAGGTGTGTAATCCCCTTTGATATGTTTGGATTGTTGAGCCTTAAATGTGGCATTTGGATGTTGAATTCGGCGTTGAGAAAGGTGGCAAAGTATGTAGAAACAAAGGAAATGATGCCCAATTTTTCATAGAATTTAGGGGCTTTGAACTTAGATTATTTCTACATTGAAATTAGAGGTTAATAAACGTATCATGGTTGTTATAGGTTGACATATTACTTGAGGTAGTTTGGACTTAGCAAGTGGATTGACCGAAGAGGTATGTGAAGCTTTCCTATCTCTTGAGCATGAGTAGTTGTATCTATGTAGTACGGTAGACATACAAGATTTAGTATTCTTACTTGTTTTAAGTATATAAAGACTTGTTTCGTTTTAAGAAGTATAAGTCCCTTGGTCAAAGGAGAAGTATGATTTTACTAAAGTATAGGGTTAATTTAACAACTTTATGGAAAGTTGGTTTATTAGCTTTATAAAAGGTTGATAAGAAGAGATTTATTCTAAGTAAGATAAGTAAAGACGAATGACTTGATTTATGAAAGGCAAATTGATTTTAAGGCATCAATTGCCCAAAGGTTTTATGTATGAAAAAACGTCACTTTTAAAAGAGTTGAAGTATGTAGTACTTGGGTTAAATTCCCGGTTTCCTTTTATTAAAGATATGATTAAGTGCCTTAAGTAAACTAAAATGAGAGGGTATATGAACAAGGCTAATAAGAAGTTATAAGTTTTCTTAACTTATTTATGATTATGATATGATGACAGTTTGAGCTAGGGTAAGAGTATATCTGAGGGGCAAGCCCCAAGATCGTTATACCACATTCTCCAGGGTAAGAGTATGAATGAGGGGCAATCCCCAAGATCGTCATACCACCTCCTCCATGTAAAGAGTATATCCGGCGGGTAAATCCTCAAGATCGTTATACCATCCGCAGCAAAGAGTATATACGGCGGTAAGTCCCCAAGATCGTTATACCATCCGCCGGTAAGAGTATATCCGGCGGGTAAGTCCCCAAGATCGTTATACCACCTGCTAGTGGATTTGCTACCCACGACGCGAGGAATACCTCACGCGAGTCCTTATGGGCTTACGCGGGTGAAATAGTCCCACGCGGCGGTATGACTTATGCGAGGAATACCTACGCGGGTCCACGGGACCCATGCGTGAAATAGTCCCAGGAGTAGGGGTGCTTATTGATACTACGGGCGAGGTACCCTGTTTTGATCATGAGGCCCCTATTTTATGCAATTATATATATATATATATGTAACACCCCATTTTAACCGGAGTCGAAACGGGATTACTGCGTACATATGGTTGATTCCTAAAATGTATTTTAAGGAGTCGCCACCTAATTATTATAGTGAATTAGGACACTAAAAATGTAGCATAAAATACTACAAATGACTTCCATTTAATGGTCTGCGAAATTAGTAAGATTCTCAGTCGGGGTTCTTTATTATCCTAAAGGAAGGGTTAGGCACCCTTTAAGATCCGCTAACTCATGTTGTCTGCTCAAACCTAGGTTAATTATTTATTGCTCTTTTATTCTACTATTCTAAGTATTTTACATAATTTACAATTTAAAATAAAATACAATGCAAAATAATAAATCAAAATTAAATGCGCATAAAATAAACTCCGGGGCATTCTTTTTGAAATGCATCTCCGGATACCTGCATAAACACTTAGTAAAAGTATTAGTAATAGAATACATAAATTTTAAAATAATAGCAAAAATTAACAAACAAAGCAAATAAATCCGTCTTTGTATGCGAGAGGCCTTGAAAATCGACGGATTCCTTCATCGCCAATATTGCTAAAAAAATAAAATAAATAAACTTCTGATCCGCGCCAAAACAAGAATAGTTTTAAACACGGAGGGCTCGGATATGTAAAAATATAAAGTAGACACCTAAACAAGTGCGGTGCGAATTCGCCTTGCAAGCGCGTTGGTTATCCGATGTAAGTGGAAGAAATCATCCTTGCCCAGAAAGCTTCATTTATTTTATTTTCCGTCTTTGCAACTGTGGAGGCCTCAAAAATCGACGGATAACTTTTTCATCGGCCAAAAGTGTAGTATCATGTTCAAATCAGTCAATACCAACAGTGTAGTATTTGTTCTAAATCAGTTTAATAAAAATAAGAGGGGCAAAATCGTCCAAAAAAAAAAAAAATAGTTCGAAACCCAACGGACAGTAAGTAGTTCGCAGCAAAACAGTGAACAATAATGGTCCGCAGAACAGTGGAAACCACAACAATATAGCAACGAAAATGGTCCAAAATTAGCCCGGAAAACAGCAAAACCAGTAGCGATTCAATGGCAACATCACAACGGCAGTGGTTCACCGAAAAACCACCATTAACCGGAAAACTCAGAGTGTCGCCGGAGCGACATAAATCAGTCTAACAGCACAAGTAGACAACATGTCTAAAAATAAAGCCAACAGAAGTCGAAAATCAGTCTGGTTAACCAAAACAGATACCAAAAGACATAGCCAAACAAAGGTCGACGTTTGAAACTCCGGCTAAATGAAACAAAATTAAGAATCAGTCCATTAATACATAAAATATAGCAACAAAGCTTAAGAACAAAAATAGTGTCACCGAAAATGTCAACTTGATTCAGTAGCAAGATGGGACGGCGACATCACTTCTACGGCGAGGTACGCCGGAGCGACGCCACAGTGGTTACATCTCAAAGCATATATCGGTATAACAACAGTGGTCACAAACGCACGCAAAATCGTGAATGAGGAGACATGAAAACAGTAGTGGTGGTTTATGGCTGCTCCGGTTCGTCGGAGCTAGAGCTCCTCGCCGGAGCAGTGGCGACGACGGGAGTAAAAGGGTGAGGGGTTGGATGATGTGCGGTGGTGGTGTTGAAGAAGGTTTGCGGTGTTAAAGGGCTTCACGGAGCTCGAGCTCCGCCGGGTCGCGGAGACGGAATCGGGTTCGGGAGTGTGTTGTGCGGCTAGCTGCTGAGTCTCAAATAAATGAGACCTGAAAAATAAAAGAGGGGGGGTGTCTATGGAGAGCTGCGGCTGAAGGTCATGAAAATAGGGTAGGGGTGAGGGACGACTAGGGTTAAAATGAAAGGGGGGGGGGAAATGTTTTGTTTTATAGGGTAGGATTAGGGTTAGGTATTGGGGAAAATGAAAAGTGGGTATTGTTTTTGGGGAATGAAAAGTGGGGTTTAAAATTTAGGGAGAAAATAAAAGAGTGTTTGGATGAAAACAAAATGGTGTTGATCGACTGATTCCAATTGTGTCTTGGATCGACTGGCTTGACAAAATGCAAGGTCAAGTTAATTATTTATTTAAAAGATGCAAAATTATAAAATACAAATGCCGATGCGATAATAATAATAATAAAACGATATTTAAGAAATGTTTAATGCCTAATTAAAAGTAAAACGGGATGCTAATTAATTATTTAAAGAGATGCAAATATTATTAAAATAAAACGATTTGTAACAATAATAAAACATAATATTAACGAAGACATGATGCTTATTTTAACATAAAAAGATAAAAATGCAAAAATACCGATTAAAATGCGATGTGCTAAAATACTTAGAATTGCAACAAATATACAAAAACGGGTCAAAATTGATCACAACGACGCCCTCTCAGACGGAGATGATGGAAGAGTCTTCGACAAAGATGTTGACTTGTAGCCAATTTTGTCTGCTTTATAAACCGGAACTCAAAAATAGGGATGCAGATTCAAAAATGTCCCAAAGGTCAAATCATGACGATCGGGTCGTTGTGATGCAAAAATTAAAAGCAAAGTCGACATCGACAAAATGTCCCAGTGTCGAAGTATGATTGACACTGGGTTGCAGGTGATGTGGTGCTGCAAAGACAAGGTTATTGTAGATGTTGATGGCGTCATTGCATAGACACGATGCAGATGCTCGTCGTTGCATGGACGAAACATGAATGAAGCCGTTGCATGAGCTTAAAATAAAATGACGTCGTTGCATGGACGCAATGCAGATGCTCGTCGTTGCATGGACGGAACATGAATGAAGCCGTTGCATAGGCTTAAAATAAAATGGCGTCGTTGCATGGACGCAATGCAGATGCTCGCTTGCGTACGGACGAAACATGAACGGCCGCCAGATAGGCTTAAAAATAAAATGGCGTCGTTGCATGGACGCAATGCAGATGCTCGTCGTTGCATGGACGAAACATGAATGAAGCCGTTGTATAGGCTTAAAATAAAATGGCGTCGTTGCATAGACGCAATGCAGATGCTCGTCGTTGCATGGACGAAACATGAATGAAGTTGTTGCATAGGCTTAAAATAACATGGCGTCGTTGCATAGACGCGATGCAGATGCTCGTCGTTGCATGGACGAAACATGAACGGCCGCCAGATAGGCTTAAAATAAAATGGCGTCGTTGCATGACGCAATGCGATGCTCGTCGTTGTATGGACGAAACATGAATGAAGCCGCCAGATAGGCTTATATGAAATGGCATCGTTTTGGACGCGACGCAGATGCTCGTCGTTGCATGGACGAAACATGAACGGCCGCCAGATAGGCTAAAAATGAAAGGCGTCGTTGCATGGACGCGACGCAGATGCTCGTCGTTGCATAGACGAAACATGAATGAAGCCGTAGATAGGCTTAAAATAAAATGGCGTCGTTGCATGGACGCACGCAGATGCTCGCCGCATGGACGAAACATGAACGGCCGCCAGATAGGCTTAAAATAAAATGGCGTCGTTGCATGGACGCAATGCAGATGCTCGCCGTTGCATGGACGAAACATGAACGGCCGCGCATAGGCTTAAAATAAAATGGCGTCGTTGCATGGACGCACGCAGATGCTCGTTGCATGGACGAAACATAAACGGCCGCCAGATAGGCTTAAATGAAATGACGTCGTTGCATGGACGCACGCATGCTCGTCGTTGCATAGACGAAACATGAATGAAGCCGCCAGATAGGCTTAAAATAAAATGGCGTCGTTGGACGCACGCAGATGCTCGTCGTTGCATGGACGAAACATGAATGAAGCCAGATAGGCTTAAAATAAAATGGCGTCGTTGCATGGACGCGATGCAGATGCTCGTCATTGCATGACGAAACATGAATGAAGCCGTCAGACAGCTTAAAATGAAATGGCGTTGGTTGTGGCGCACCGCTTTGTGGACCCGTCTGGTTGAGATAGCGTCATTGCATAGACGTTGTGCATTGTGACCCGCACGGGTTTATTGTTGTGCCGCCTTTCGATATGAAGATCCTGCACTCAAAGAAAACTTGTGTGTTTTTTAGGAAATGAGTGGTTGATTAGCGTCGACTCTGTAACTTTGGCTCTTGACGCTTGCATTCTTGGTTTGCACTGAAGACCTAGTTGGCCTGCTTTTTCCTATCTATTGTCATTTTCTTGCACTGAATTCCTTAAAATGTCCCAGTTTCTGCTTTGTGACTCGTCTGGGTTGAGATAGCGTCATTGCATAGACGTTGTGCATTTGTGACCCGCATGGGTTTATTGTTGTGTTTCTGCCTTTGCTGATATGAAGATCCTGCACTCAAAGAAAACTTGTGTGTTTTTTAGGAAATGAGTGGTTGATTAGCGTCGACTCTGTAGCTTTGGCTCTTGACGCCAGATTCTCGGGTTTGCACTGAAGACCTAGTTGGCCTGCTTTTTCCTATCTATTGCCATTTTCTTGCACTGAATTCCTTAAAATGTCTCAGTTTCTGGTAATGAAGATGTTGAACTGGGTAAGGTTACATCTTGACGCTATCAAGGCGATCAGGTAAGCATTTTTTTTTTATTTTTTTTTTTTATTTTTTATTTTTTTATAATGAATGAAAAGTTAATGCGAGAATATGGACAATGTACAATTGAGTAGATGAGAATGCAACCCCCCCCGAAAATATGTAGGTAGTAATGGATGCAAAATATATGAGGATGCTAAATTCTCCAATGCACAAAATCGAGTCATGTGCAAAACAGGGAAGAAATGTTTCTAACGGTGTGACCGAAGCCGACGTGGCCGCCTACGTATCCCGCTGAGGGAGTCAGGTCAAGACGTAGTTCATGCTGCAAAAAAAATAAGAATTTTTATGATTTTAAAATGATGCGGGACCGAAACCGATGTGGCCGCCTACGTATCCCGCTGAGGGAATCAGGTCAAGACGTAGTTCGTGAAGCAAAATGATTTTTATGTAATATGCATTTTGTTGTTTTTTTTTTTTTTTGAAAAAATGGAAGACGACATTACGTTCTGACTCCAGTTGATACCAACAATTAATATTGTGCATAAGGATGTTCTTTTATTGTTTTCAGTCTAACCGAGTTTGACTCTGGTGTAATTCACGATTTGAGATAGTACCTCAAACATACCTGAGTGTCGACACACTTGTTTGCATCCAAGGTTTCGAACTAAACGTAATCTCATGTTTCAAATGCCTCACTGAAAGAAGGTCCCATCTCACACATATATTCCAGTATTTTGAATTTTGGGACGTTGAGAGAATTGCGCTCACACTCAAAAAGATGTTCAATGCATGCAATTATGATACCATAGGCTTGGCCGTCATGTAAGTATCCACTAATGTGAGAACCCTCAGTATAAGATCATGTAGGGCTTGTCACGGGCTTGTAATGTAGGCTTGGTGAAAGGAATGAATATCATTTGGGTAAAAGTGACTAATCATTCCTCCGTCCATGCTTGATATTTGTGTGTTTTAATGCTGACTTGCTTTCTTTTTGTCCCAGTTTTTCTGTATTGACTTCTTTTGAATCTTTCATTTGGAGCCCCCCTTTTTTTTTCCAGGGTTATGTATTCCCCCCTTTTTTTTTTATCGGGGCTTTTGATTTCCTCTTTATGTGAAGTCGTTTCTGCTTTCATTCTTTGAGACTTTGACAATTTTTGTCTTTGCAAACTTCAGCGCAGGATTTTGTCAGCCATTTACACATTTCTAAAGCACTCGAGGAGGTCGGGCCAAGAGAGGGATAGTGCGTACGCACTCAGAAAGGGTATAGGTGTAATATGCGGTTGTCAAAAAATAGGTTTTAGGCTCAATGGGGTGTACTAGGGATAATGATATTTGGTAGGCTGAAAAGGCTCAAACGGGTCAAAGAAAGCCTACGATCATTTCCTACACAGAGTGTTACTCAAGATTTCGCCTCAACAAACATTCAGGCCAAGTTCTAGATCACAATGCAATACAATTGAACTTATTCAAATAACTCACCACACAATGCATATGTAACGATGAGGTCGGCTTCATTCTTATCTTGGAAACATGCAAGACAATGTTATCTGCGAGTATGAATAAGAGGTACCAAAAGAATATATGGTTTACCACAAAGTCAACCCATACTGCTTATCACTTTTTTTTTTAATGCACAACTCTAACTGTATTGGTATCAACAAAGTTAAACAATAATACTAAAAAAATGTTTTTTTTTATATTTTTTGAATAAAGTATTTCTTCTTTTTTTGTATTTTTCGAATAATTTTTTTTTTGTATTTTTTTGAATAAATGGTACCGAACCCGAATAGGGCTGCCTACGTATCCCGCCGAGGGAATCAGGTGCGCGTAGTTCGTTCAAATATGTTATAAAATGTATGCTTGGAAAAATTTATCAAAAGGATAGCAATATAAAGCTGTGCAAAATAAATGATTGTCCACTGTGGACGAATGCAAAGTAAAATGAATGCCGGAAAACATGATAAATGGAATGCATGAGTGAGAAAAATATGTTTATTTTTTTTTGTTTTTATTTTTTATGGTGTCGAACCCAAAATGAGTTGCCTACGTATCACACCGTGTGGTGAGAATCAGACACGCGTAGTTCGGAATAATTATGCTGTAAAATGCATGATATGAAAGAACTATGTAATTAACGCTAAACATGTCAATTGAATTTGCAAATATGAATAAAAATACAAAGTAAAGAAGAATTGAGAGCGATGTATCGTTGAATCTGGTATAGACTAACTTCTTTTAATCAACATAACTAACGCTCATTTTTTCTTTTTTTTCGACCGCTTCTATTGTTTGCAGACGATCTTCCTGCAAAAAATATAAGAAATAGGTGAGTAGGAAAATGACCAAAAATAATAAAAATGCAAAAGTGTGACAATATAGTCAAAGACTCCCCTGATTGATTCGACCGGACTGGTGGTTGATGCTTCACAAAGTCCAAGTCGCGCTATTCAAGAGTGATTTACGCAGTAGAAGTCCTGATTGCAATGTGAAAGCAAAAAGTGCAAAAATACAAATGCTCGAGCTCGGAATCACAAAAGAGCAATTATTGAATTAAATAATATGTACAGAGTTGCTAGCGACAAACAATAATAAACAAAGAACATGCAAATCAAGCGCGTGCCCTAATATGCTTGGGACCTCCCTTATGCCAGAGGTGAGCCTAAACGCCAAATACGCGAGATTATGATAAATAAGTCCAAGCCGTTAAACTGCAATGTTTTGTTGGAAATGGCGACCAAATGACGGTGCACTTTTTCCAATTTCGACGTGTCATGACCAGGCTTGGATCCGTCTATCATTATCACGCTACACATATATGCCAATGGGTCGTTGGGTTGTGGAACCCGTCGACAAGTTTGGTGGATTTCTAATTGTGGCGTTAATACCAAGGATTAACCCACCTAAGGTTTATGCATGCATGACTTAATATAAAAGGTGTTATAGCTCTATCCTAATTTTGGTAAGATTTGGATGACTAGACACAATGGTTCCCGAGCGGACTACTCGAGTGAGAAGGCTACGCGGCCACCGGATGGTCCGGCCGCCCGCGCTTTGCCAACTCTCCTAAAATTGGGTAATTGAAAGAAATTTCATGCGGGTCATAACACACCTCGCGTAGTGTGTGATAGTGTTAATTTTCCAGAACGGAGGAAATATGAGCGGAATGTCAATTTAAGGAAAGCAATAAAATAATGTAGCAATTAAAGTAGTTAATTACAAAATAAAAGCAAACAATATAAAATATTTACAACAAATATAAAAGCAAAATAAAGTGCAATATTTAATTAACCTGAGTATGTTATGATCAAGAACCTGATATCCCCGGAGTCGCTATGTCAGAACACCCCATTTTAACCTGAGTCAAACGGATTATCACAGACATATGGTTGATTCCTAAAATGTATTTTAAGGAGTCGCCACCTAATTATTATAGTGAATTAGGACACTAAAAATGTAGCATAAAATACTACAAATGACTTCCATTTAATGGTCTGCGAAATTAGTAAGATTCTGAGTCAGGGTTCTTTATTATCCTAAAGGGAAGGGGTTAGGCACCCTTTAAGATCCGCTAACTTGCGGTTGTTCGTTCAAACCTAGGTTAATTATTTATTGCTCTTTTTATTCTACCTATTCTAAGTATTTTACATAATTTACAATTTAAAATAAAATACAATGCAAAATAATAAAACTGAAATTAAATGCGGCATAAAATAAACTCAGGGCATTCTTTTGAAATGCATCTCCTGATACTGCATAAACACTTAGTAAAAATATTAGTAATAGAATACATAAATTTTAAAATAATAGCAAAAATTAACAAACAAAGCAAATAAATGGTCTTTTAGCAGTGGAGGCCTTGAAAATCAGACGGGGATTCCTTCATCGGCCAATATTGCTAAAAAAAAATAAAATAAATAAAACCTTCGGATCCGCGCCAAAACAGTAATAGTTTTAAACACGGAGGGCTCAGATATGTAAAAATATAAAGTAGACGGCTAAACAAGTGCATGCGAGAATTCGCCGCAAGCGCATGTTGGTTATCCGATGTAAGTGGAAGAAATCATCCTTGCCGAAAGCTTCATTTATTTTATTTTCCGCTTTTGCAATCTGTGGAGGCCTCAAAATCGACGGATAACTTTTTCATCGGCCAAAAGTGTAGTATCATGTTCAAACTACCAATACCAACAGTGTAGTATTTGTTCTAAATCAGTTTAATAAAAATAAGAGGGGCAAAATCGTCCAAAAAAAAAAAACAGTTCGAAACCCAACGGACAGTAAGTAGTTCGCAGTAAAACAGTGAACAATAATGGTCCGCAGAACAGTGGAAACCACAACAATATAGCAAAAAAATGGTCCAAAATTAGCCCGGAAAACAGCAAAACCAGTAGCGATTCAATGGCAACATCACAACGGCAGTGGTTCACCGAAAAACCACCATTAACCGGAAAACTCAGAGTGTCGCCGGAGCGACATAAATCGATAATAAAGACAAGTAGACAACATGTCTAAAAATAAAGCCAACAGAAGTCGAAAATCAGTCTGGTTAACCAAAACAGATACCAAAAGACATAGCCAAACAAAGGTCGACGTTTGAAACTCCGGCTAAATGAAACAAAATTAAGAATCAGTCCATTAATACATAAAATATAGCAACAAAGCTTAAGAACAAAAATAGTGTCACCGAAAATGTCAACTTGATTCAGTAGCAAGATGGGACGGCGACATCACTTCTACGGCGAGGTACGCCGGAGCGACGCCGCCCTGGTGGTTACATCTCAAACAGACATATCGGTATAACAACAGTGGGTCGTCAAAACGCACGCAAAATCGTGAATGAGGAGACATGAAAACAGTGGTTTATGGTCGCCCGCTCGTTTGAGCAGAGCTCACGAGCAGCGATGGCGACGACGGAGTAAAAGTGAGGGTTGGATGATGCGGTGGTGGTGTTGAAGGTTTGCGGTGTTAAAGGGGCTGCCGGAGCTCGAGCTCCGCCGGGCGGTCATGGAGACTCGAATTGGGTTCGGGGGAGTGTGTTGTGCGGCTAGCTGCTGATTCTCAAATAAATGAGACCTGAAAAATAAAAGAGGGGGGGTGTCTATGGAGAGCTGCGGCTGAAGGTCATGAAAATAGGGTAGGGGTGAGGACGGTAGGTTAAAATGAAAGGGGAAATTTTTTGTTTTATTGGTTAGGATTAGGGTTACGTATTGGGGGGAAAATGAAAAGTGGGGTATTGTTTTGGGGGGGGGGAAATGAAAAGTGGGGTTTAAAATTTAGGGGGGGAAATAAAAGAGTGTTTGGATGAAAACAAAAATGGTGTTGGATTGGACTGATTCCAATTGTGTCTTGGACTGGACTGACTTGACAAAAATGCAAGGCTGGTTAATTATTTATTTAAAAAGATGCAAAATTATAAAATTCAAATGCCGATGCGATAATAATAATAATAAAACGATATTTAAGAAATGTTTAATGCCTAATTAAAAGTAAAACGGGATGCTAATTAATTATTTAAAGAGATGCAAATATTATTAAAATAAAACGACGGTGTAACAATAATAAAAACATAATATTAACGAAGACATGATGCTTATTTTAACATAAAAAGATAAAGAAAATGCAAAAATACTGATTAAAATGCGATGTGCTAAAATACTTAGAATTGCAACAAATATACAAAAAATGGGTCAAAATTGACTGTCAACAATATATATACTTGTCACTCTCATTGTTAGTAAGGCACAGTAAAAGGTGTTTTGATTGTCTTCCATGACTCCAGCTTACTTTTAGACTATGATATCATTATTACAGTATTTTCCAGCTTTACATACTTGGTACATATTGTGTACTGACCCCCTTCCCCGGGGGCTGCGTTCATGCCGCAGGTAAAGGTAAGCAGATTGTGGATCCTTGTTCTTAGGATCACTGTTCCGGTGTCAGAAGCTCCATCCCTCCGGAAGCTTATTTTGTTGGTACGGTTACTCCCTGATGCTATAGGTATTGTGTACATTCGTGGTATGGCGGCCCGCCCCGCCACTTGTTATCCTTAGAGTGCGTGGTCACGTATGTGTTGGGTTGTAAGAACAAGTTGTACCGCTATACTTTTGATTAGTATGTTTTTATGGAAGGCTTTATCTACCGCGGTGATGTTACATTTTATAAGTTATGTGTTATGTATGTTCACCGCTATTCTCTCGATGTATACCGGCGGTACCGGTAGGTACTAGTCGCGATCCCGGTCGGTCGTGACAAAAGTGGTATCGAGCGATTAGTCCTCGGAAAGTGTCCACGCATCGTGTCTAGTAGAGTCTTGATTATCGGTGTCGCGTGCACCACATCTATAATCGTGAGGTCTGCAGGATATTTCGGATTGTTTCCATTCTTTCACTCAAGATCGCAATGTAGTGAGTTATAGGTTGAACCTCCTCTGATGTTTTCCTTTATGTATCAGTTATGCCTCCACGCAAGGCAACCGCGGCCCAGAAGGGCAAGACAGCTGAGGGTGCTGCTAGTGGGACGCGGAGAGTCACGAGGGCACAGGCCCAGTCTTTACCAGAGATGATGTTTAGGGCGGCGAGTTCCACGTCGTCGCCAGCCTCAGCAGATTTCGAGGCAGCGGCATCGAGACCGCGCAGACGAGCCTCCATCCCACAAATGGTCTGAGTATAGGGATTACGGGGAACAGATTCGGTTATTGACAAGTATAGTAAGTGGCAGCGCCGACAGCGAGCATGACCAACCCAGAGCCGATACTCTGATTCAGGATTTCCTGGGTTGTCACCCACCCGAGTTCTATGGTTCGAGATTTGAGGAGGATCCGCAGGAGTTTGTCCGGCAGTTACAGCGGACCATGCAGGTGCTTAGGGCCTCGGAGACTGAGTCCATTATACTAGCTTCTTACCGGTTGCGCGATATTGCGCTGAACTGGTTTGAGTCATGGGTGTTGTCGAGAGGTGAGGATGCTCTTCCAGCTGTTTGGGAGGAGTTCACAGAGGCTTTCCTGGATCACTTCTTACCTCCTGAGATGAGGAGAGCCCGGGTAGATAGATTATTGACCTTGAGGCAGGACGGGAGGACTATCAGAGAGTACAGCCAGGAGTTTGACTCCTTGGCCAGGTATGCGCACACCATTGTAGCAGACATGGCAGATAGGGTTCATCGATATGTGTTGGGGTTAGACCGTCATATGATTATTGCATGCTTGGGGGTGGCTCTTCAGCCAGGGATGGATATTGCCAGGATGCAGGCGTACGCGCAGGGGATTGAGGACAGAGAGAGCAGATCGCCTAGATTCGAGCCAACCCAAGAGGCAGGACAGCAGGTCTCGGGGCGATTTCGGCTGAGCGGCAAATTTCGCAGCTAGGTCCACATTTCACCAGCCTGAGTGCTCCTACTCGATTTTCCGCAGGAGGTCCGATCACCGGGTTATTGAGCAGTCGTGGCTCCAAGACTTCGTGGTTTCGCGAGGCGATCGTCACCAATCGAGACCACCTACCTCGGTGCGTTCGATGCGGTAGGTCTCATCTGGGCGAGTGTCGTATGGGTTCGGGAGCGTGTTACTCTTGTGGCAGGCCATCCGAAGGCGATTGTCCGCCCCAGGCGCGGAGCGTTACGGTTCTCAGCCAGACGGTCGATTCTTTGGATCTTCGTCTTCGATGGTCGACGCCCGAGGCAGCGTACTTTACGGCCAGCGAGCCGGCAGAGGTCGTGGTAGGGGTCCCAGTTCTAGCGGTCCTCAGAACCGCATTTATGCTATGTCCAGCCGTCAGGACCAGGAGGCGTCACCAGATGTCGTCACAGGTACCTTATTGGTTTCTTGCTGTGGTGTATATGCTTTGATAGATCCAGGTTCTACCTTGTCCTATATATCTCCCCATATTGCTGATAGAATCGGGATAGAGCCCAAGTCCATAAGACCTTTTGAGGTGGCTACACCAGTAGGTGATTCGGTGATAGCCGAGCGGATATATAGAGCTTGCCCAGTGACTGTAGACAGTCGTCAGACTCTAGCCGACTTGATAGAGTTGGATATGACGGACTTTGATGTGATTATGGGTATGGATTGGCTAGCGTCTTGCTATGCCAATGTGGACTGTAGAGAGAGATTAGTTCGATTCCAGTTTCCTGGTGAGCCGGTTATCGAGTGGAAGGGGAATACTGCATCGCCGAGGGGTAAGTTTATTTCTTACCTCAAGGCTAGGAAGATGGTGCGGAAAGGGTATATCTACCATATGGTTCGGGTATTCGATCATCGAGGTGAGATACCGGACCTTGATCGGCCAGGTCGTTAGAGAGTTTCCGACGTATTCCCGCACGAAGCTTCCGTATCCTCGGAGAGGAGATTGAGTTTTGCATTGATTTGGCGCCAGATACTCGACCGATATCTATTCCGCCATACAGGATGGCACCTGCCGAGTTGAAAGAATTGAAGGACCACCAAGGACTTGGCCGGAGAAGCGGCTTTATTAGGCCAAGTGTTTCTCCTCGGGGAGCGCCGGTTATTTGTAAAGAAGAAGGATGGAACGCCGCGTATTGATATTGACGGTGAACAAGGTAACTATCAAGAACAGATATCCTCTCCCGGGATTGACGATTTGTTTGACCGCAGGGGTGCAAGGTGTTTTCAAGATAGACTGCGATGCAGTTATCATCAAAGTAGTCGAGAGATAGATATCCCAAAGATGCATTCGGACCGTATGGGCACTATGAGTTCAGGGTGATGTCTTTCGGGTTGACCAACGCCCCAGCAGTATTCATGGATTTGATGAATAGAGTGTTCAGGCCATTCTTGGATATGTTCTTTATAGTTTTCATTGATGATATCTTGGTGTATTCGCGCACAGAGCATGAGAATACAGAGCATTTGAGGACGGTATTGAGAGTCCTCCGAGACCGGCAGTTGTATGCCAAGTTCTCGAAATGCAAGTTTTGGTTAGCTTCAGTGGCTTTCTTAGGGCATGTTATCGGGGCCGGTGGTATTCGGGTTGATACAGCTAAGATTGAGGCAGTCAAGACTTGGCCTAGACCCACTACGCCAACGGAGGTGCGCAACTCTTTGGGCCTTGCAGGTTACTATCAGAGGTTTGTGGAGAGGTTTGCTTCTATTTCAGCACCTTTGACTAAGTTGACTCAGAAGGCAGCTATGTTCCGGTGGACGGATACTTGTGAGGAAAGTTTTCAGTTGCTAAAGGAGAAATTGACGACCGCCCCAGTTCTTACTCTTCCAGAGGGTTTAGATGGATATGTGGTTTATTGTGCGACGCCCGTGTCGGGCTTGGGTGCGTCTGATGCGGCCACAGCGAGTTATAGCTTATGCATCTCGGCACAGGAAGCATGAGAAGAACTATCCCACACATGACTTGGAGTTAGCGGTGATTCATGCCTTGAAGATCCGGAGACATTATTTATATGGAGTTCATGTGGACATTTACACGCACCACAAGAGTCTCGGTATATCTTCCGTGGAGGAGTGAACTTGCGACAGAGACGGTGGTTGGAGCTACTTAAGGATTACGATGTTGATATTCTATACCATCCAGGGAAGGCCAATGTAGTTGCAGATGTCCTTAGTCGCAGATCGATGGGTAGTCTGTCTGATGTTCAGCCAGAGAAAAGAGATATGGTCCGAGAGTTACATCAGCTAGCGAGCCTTGGGGTTTGTTTGGTTGATTCTGATAGTGATGGAGTTCGGGTTCGAGAGGTTGTCGAGTCTTCCATCGTCGAGGAGGTGAAAAGGCGACAGTATGAGGATCCGATTATGATCCGGTATCGAGATGCCGCTGTTCAGAAAGAGAGGAGTCTGTTTGAGGTAGCACCTGATGGGGTGCTAAGATTTGAGGGCCGGTTGTGTGTTCCCGAGGTGACAGGACTTCGTCAGCAGATTCTGTGGGAGGCACACAGTGCTCGTTATTCTATTCATCCGGGGTCGACTAAGATGTATCATGACCTCAGATGCGTGTATTGGTGGTATGGCCTGAAGAGGGACATTGCGGAGTTCGTGGCGCAGCGATGCGAATTGTCGCTAGTCAAAGTTGAGCACGAAGCCGGTGGGCATTGCAGCTATTGATATTCCGACTTGGAAGTGGGAGGTGGTAAATATGGATTTTATTACAGGGTTACCTTCCACTCAGAGGAAGCATGATTCCATTTGGGTTATCGTCGACAGGCTGACAAAAGCAACCCATTTTCTTCCAGTCAGGACGACTTTTTCTAGAGATTATGCTAGATCAGATATCGGGAGATTGTGAGGCACGAGTGCTCAGACGATTATTTCGCATGCAGGAGCCCAGTTTACGGCTAATTTCTGGAGGTCTTTCCAGAAAGGGTTAGGGACACAAGCCCAGTTCTTGGAAAGCTCCCTTTCTCCGGAGGCTTTTGTCGTTTGGTACAGTTCCCTGAGGTTGTAGATTTATGTACATTCAGGGGTATGGCGGGGCCCTGTCCCGTTACAGTTGTTATGTCAAAAATTCTTAGAGGTCTGTAGTCATATCTTGTGGATTGGGTTGTAAAGAAAAAGAGGTAATCGCTTTGGGTTATGTATACTTTTGAATGTGGCCTTATCGCTAACACGTTATTTATTTCTTTTGAGTTGTATTTATGTTCGCTACTATTCTCCGATGTATACCTAAGAGGTGCGGTAGGCACGATTGCGAGTGCCCGAGTCGTGACAAAAGTGGTATCAGAGCAGTTAGTTCTCGGAAAGTGTCTACAGACCGTGTCTAGTATAGTCTTGATTATAGGTGTGTTGTGCACCACATCTATAATCAGGAGGCTACATGACGTTTAGGATTGGTTTTCATTCTTCTCACCGAGATGCGATGAGTCGTGTTGTTAGGTCGTCTCTCCAACGAATTATATTGATCAGAGCTATGAGAAAGGCAATGATGACCGGGAAGGATTATGTGGATTGCGTATCCAGGTTGGTAATATTTGTTGTATAGTTGGTATAATGACATACAACTATACGGATTTATGTATGAGGGTCAGACGCGTATTGCATAAAATGATTTTATATTACCAAGAGTTGGTAAGGACTAATTAGATACCGGGAAGGTATGAAACAGTTTAATGAATTCTCATCAAGGTTTTACGTGCTAATTTGAAATAATTATGAGATGATGAGCTGTCTGAGAAAGGTAATGAACCATTAAGAAATCACGTTAGGGGACTTAATGGAATACTATGTTAGTAAATTAAGCTACGTGGTATGCTTAAGAGAATTGTACGGATGAGATCCGTATGGAGTAAGTAATGATTGTTGTGATCAAGACAACACGATTATGGTATTATGAGAAGTTATTGTACCCGTTTACAGCGGGACTGGTATGGTAGGCTTGAAGCATGGAAATTGCGAGCCTAAGAATATTGATAACCGCCGAGACCTTAGGTATATAAGGCCTTCTCGGGCAATAAGATTTAATTCAGACTAAGGGTAAGAGTTAAGTGTGACGGTGGGTCGGGTTGAGGACCTATTACGGGTCGCCCCGTAGCCAGAAATGGAGTGGGATCAGTTGGTAGTAGTCCCGCTACGTGACAGGGTCACGAAGGTGCTAGGCCCAAGTCTAGTTAATTGTTTTACGTGTTCGTGGATGCGTTCCACTGGAACCAGGTCATGAAAGTCGGAAATGGCCTTATATTGATCGATAAAGTAACTCCAAAGATTGGAGGCCAAAATCAGTATGGAGGTTATGTACGTATGCTAGAATAAGTTGGGAAGTACGGGAACAGTGCGACCAGTAAGAAAGAGAGCAATCAAGTGTAAAGGAAGGGAAGTGACAGTAACTACTGAATTATCCTTCCTTCTTTGACATCATTAATTGAAAAATCTATGTGACTTGATTTTGGTAAGTCTGTGTGACTTGTTCATTAAGATAAATTGATGTAGAAAGTATGGAATAGTTGAATTTGAAGAAGTTAGAGATGGAAATAAAAGCGTGCGGTCATTGAAAGAGTTCATGTTAAGTGTCCTTGGAGGTACTTGGAATTGGTTTAGTGTGGCGGTCAGGGCCACGACTTTCCAAATAAATTCAGGAAAATGCGCAAAGCAAGAATAAGATAAGTATGAGTGATGTCGGCGAAGAACAAAAGACATCATTGGTAGGTTTTGAAAACCTATACGACTATAAGGTGGCGCTTGATGGTCAAGATTTGGAAAGGGAGATAAACCCTCTCCCCCACGTAAAAGGATGGTTTTACGTATTATGGGGTTATGTGTACCCTTGTTATTAGGCGATGGATGTGAGACTGGTAAGATCTTCAGTGTTGTCATGCCATAGGTTACAATTTTAGATAACCGGGGGAAAAGTATTGTGTTGAGGAAATTGAGAATTATGCGAGATTATATATCAGGAAGATTATGAGACTGCACGGGGTTCCTACATTTATTTATGACCGACAGATGAGCCCATTTTACGGCTAGCTTCTGGAGGTTTTTATAAAAGGGATTGGGGACATAGGTGAGTCTCAGTGTTACATTTCACCCTCAGACCGACGGACAGGCAGGGCATGTTATCCAGACCCTTGAGGATAGGTTGCGGGCCTGTGTTATTGATTTCAGGGGTAACTTGGAGGATTATTTTTGCCTCTTGTTGAGTTTACGTATTATAACAGCTACCATTCCAGTACTCGGATGACACATTATGTGGCCATGTGTGGCACGAGATTATGTTGAGTATGGTTAAAGGAGACTATGTCGCTATCTAATTAGTTTAACTCCGAAAGAACATTCGGGGACGAATGTTTCTAAGGTGGGAAAAATGTTACACCCCGTGATTCCAGGACATGTGTTTAAGAGAATGTACGTGAGAAGATACGACTTTAAGTTTGATACGAAAGAAAGATTGCTTTTTTCTTACGAAAAATGATTTCGAGCCTCGGGAAGGAAAATTATTCGTTAATGAGAATTGAGTTCCCGAACTAGAGATTTGAGACTTGTAGAATTTATCGGAATTATGGAAATGTCGGAAAACGAAATATTTTAACGAATGGGAGGGAGACCCGTGTCACCCCCCCCCCCCCCCCCACTTGGGCTTGATCGATCTTAGCCAAGGATTAAGAGGTAATTTGACCAAGGTCAAATGTGCAAGTCTTGAAGACAAGCTTGACATTATTGACTAAGTCAACTTGCAAACATGATAAAGATTTTAGTCTTGATAAATCCAAGCCACACAATTGTTTTAATCTAGACCCTTCATTGTAGTATATATCCTATACTAGTGCAAGACTTCTTTCATACTTAGAAAAAATTAGAGAAACTTGAGAATGGAAGAGGGAGCTCTCGGCTAGGCTCTTATGGAAGAAGGAAAAATTTTCGTTTGTGGTTCATAATTCACAATACTTTAACCCAAGTTTCCTAGAGGTATTGTAAGGTTATCTCAATAGAAAGATTCCGGAAAAGCTACATTTTTACGTTAGTCGCAAGGTAAAAACCTAAGGTGTTCTTCAACTTTGAAGTTGGAAATTGAAAAGAAGTGGTGATGAGCTTCTAAGGAGTGCTTGGAGCGGATTGGAACGTAAGAAGAGGAGCTAAAAGTTGCTAAAGATCGACTTTTACGCTTGGACCTTATTAGGGCTTATTGAGGTAAAATCTCCGTCTTCTTAATGTGATTAAAGATTACGTGTTTAGTAGTTGTTAAATGAGCATGTGGTATATATATTGAAGTTTGAAAATATTTGGATCATGTCGACATGTTAAAAACCAAAAATGGACAAGTTAGTCATTTATGATGTAATCAATTTGGCCGATAGTTACAATCGTCGCATGTTAAGAAAGAAAGGATTTATAGTTGTTATAATTGTTATAGGGTATATAACATATTAGAATAACAACTTGGATTGAAAGGAAATTGGTATCATTGTGGCATTGCTTGTAGCCGAGAGTGGCTTTGGATTATGGACAGTTTTATATTAATTGTGGGGAAGAATTTTACACGTCCGGCTAGGCGTGTAATCCCCTTGGAATTTCTGAATTGTTGAGCCTTAAATATGGCATTTAGTTATTGATTTTCGGGCCTTGAAAAAGGTGGAAAAGTACGTAGAAACAAATGAAGTGCTGCCCGATTTTCCGTAGAATAAGAGTCCTTATACTTAGAAATATTCTACGTTGAAAGCTGGAAGTTGATTGGCGTATTATGGTCATTATAGGTTGACATTCTACGCGCGGCGTATTCAACTTGGCAAGTGGATTGAGTCGGAAGGTATGTGAACTCTTCCTATCCTCTTGAGCATGAATCTTCTGAAATGTATAGTACGGTAGACGTACGTATTTTAAATGAACTCGGTTTCATTTTGGTATCCTTGTATGGATTTTCGAAAGTGTAGTAACTCGTTTTCAAAGAAGTATATGTTACTTGATTTGAAAAGTATAGAATACTTGATTTGGGAAAATTATTGATAACTTGATATTCTAAGTTAAAGAGACTTGATATTCTAAGTTAAGAAACTTGATATTCTAAGTTAAAGAGACTTGATATTCTAAGTTAAGAAACTTGATATTTTAAAGTTAAGAGACTTGAAGTATTTGGAAAGTTATGTAACTTGATTTAAAAGTATAAGTCTCTTGGTTATAAAAAGAATGAATTTGTCTAAGACATAAAGAGTTATAACGGCGTTATGAGAAGTTAGTTATAACGACTTTATGAAAGGTTAAAGATGTCCTAGTTTCTAAAGCATAAAGTTAGTATAACGGCTTTATGGGAAGTTGGTTATAGCAACTTTATGGAAGGTTAAAGGAATGGTTCTCTCTAGTAATGTAAACAATGAAATGACTTGAAATAAAGAAGGACAATTTGATTTAAAGGTACCAATTGCTTAAAGTTTTAAAGTAAGGGTCACTTGATTTAGAAGCCTAGAAATGTATTTCTAAAAGTGTAGTGACTTGTTTGAAATGTAGACATGCCTTGATACTACGAGTGTTAGTATCTTGGGGTTTTATATGAAAAGAAGTCTTTTGAAAAGAATGGAAGTACGTAGTACTTCGGGTTAAATTCCCGAATTTTTATGTAATACGAAAGTGCCTTGAGTTTATAAAATGAAATTCATTTTTGTATGATAATGAAAGTCTAAAGATTTTATGAACTTGCCTATGCCTGCTTGTGATAGCCTTTGAGTGCAAGTATTATATTTTTACGCTGTCGTGACTCTCAGTTGGAGGGTCGGCTGTCTTGTTGTGAATTTATTTGGACATACCGACAGTGACGGAGGATTCCACGGGTATGCTTCCATTGTGATTGATCCATGGACATGTTTATACGATGAGGGATTCCGTGGCAAGCGACCATGTTATATACTATTACTCCACGGACTAGCTCCCCATGAAGACATGTACCCGAGATGAGGGATTCCACGGGCATGTTATATACGATTATTACCCCATGAATTAGCTCTCCATGAAGTCATATATCCGAGATGAAGGATTCCACGGACATGAGATATATATATATATATATATATATATATATATATATATATATATATATATATATATTGCATATGTGCACGCCGACAGTGATGTGGGATGCCACGGGCGCGTTACATGGATATATTTTACACTTACGGCTGTCGGCAGTGATGGAGGATTCCACGGGCACGCTGTGATGTTTGCGGGCTTGAGACCCTTACTGGACTGTGTGATGGTTTTGAGGGCTTGTGTCCCTAGCCATGGTGTGACTATTGTTCATGTGTTGAAATAGTCTTTTAAAAGGTAAAAATGACTTTCATTTCGGCAAGGCACGGTTGTACTGTTAATTTGATTATCATACTTGTCTCCAGCTTTTTATATCTAGACTTCATGATTTAAATTACAATACTTTCAGTTTACATACTTGGTACATATTTTTGTACTGACCTCCTTCGGGGGGCTGCGTTCATGCCGCATGTTGAGGTACATAGCTTGCTGATCCTTATTCTTAGGATCACTGTTCAGTTCTTGGAAAGCTCCCTTTCTCCGGAGGCTTTTGTCGTTTGGTACAGTTCCCTGAGGTTGTAGATTTATGTACATTCAGGGGTATGGCGGGGCCCTGTCCCGTTACAGTTGTTATGTCAAAAATTCTTAGAGGTCTGTAGTCATATCTTGTGGATTGGGTTGTAAAGAAAAAGAGGTAACTGCTTTTTGGGTTATGTGTATACTTTTGGAATGTGGCCTTATCGGCTAACCTGTTATTTATTTCTTTTTGAGTTGTATGTATGTTCCGCTACTATTCTCTGATGTATACCTGTAAGGGGTGCCCAGGTAGGGCACCAGTCGCGGGCCCGGGGTCGGGTCGTGACAATAGTACAAGGTATTGTTACTTGGTAAAAAGTAAAGATGAAGTGTTTGAAGCATTTAAACGTTACAAAGAAAAGGTTAAAAATCGACTAAATCTACGGATTAAGGCAATTTATAGTGATAGAGGGGGAGAATACATAGCACCATTTGAAGAATACTGTACTAAATTAGGCATTGTTCATCAAACTACCGATCCTTACTCGCCTCAGTCTAACGGTATTGTTGAGCGTAAAAATCGTACGTTAAAGGAAATGATGAATGCCTTACTTATCGATTCCGGTTTAGCCTAAAACATGTGGGACCGCAAATACAATTCTCAATAGAGTTCCGCATAAATGTAAGGATAAAACTCCATATGAATCATGGAAAGAAAAGAAACCCACTTACAAATATTTGAAAGTGTGGGGTTGTTTGGAAAAAGTCGAAGTACCTAAACCACAACATGTCAAAATTGGACCTAAGACTGTATATTGCATATTCATCGGATATGAAAATAACGGTAGTGTTTATCGTTTCTTAGTGTATAAGTCGGAGATACATGAGATCCACGAGGGTATGATCATGGAATCAAGGAATGCTGAGTTCTTTGAACATATATTTCCTCGAAAGGAAAAAAGAAATAATTTCGCACAAATGAAGTTATGAACAAAATGCTCATAATCAACAAGACCCGGGAGTTTTTGATTATCCGAAACTAGATTTTCTAACCTATATAGTTGAAAATTAAACGAGGACAATTAAGGAAGCATTGTCAACTCCAAAAGCACCACTTTAGAAAGAAGCTATAGAAAGCGAAATAGATTTCATCATGCAAAATCATACGTGGAAAATGATTGATCTTCCTCCGGGAAGCAAATCTTTGGGTTGTAAGTGGATACTCAAAAGAAAGTACAAAGTAGATGGAACTATTGACAAGTATAAGTCCAGATCAGTAGTCAAAGGCTACATATAAAATGAAGGTCTCGATTACTTCGACACATACTCCCCTGTGTCTAGATTAATATCCATAAGGATATTTATAGGCATTGCAACTTTGCGTGACTTTGATATACATCAAATAGATGTTAAGATATCCCTCCTAAACGGAGAATTGGAAGAGGAAATATACATAGAACAACCTGACGGGTATGTGGTTCCAAGACACGAAGAGAAATTATGTCGACTTGTTAAGTCTCTATAAGGACTCAAACAAGCCCCGAAACAATGACATGAAAAGTTTGATAATACATTATTATCAAAAGGTTTCTCTATAATAAATGTGATAAATGTATCTATATCAAAGAGAACTCTGACTCATTTGTCATGATATGCATTTACGTAGATGACATGCTCATCACCAGAAGTAGTCTAAACTTGATCCTGAAAACCAAGAATAAGTTGAAACAATATTTCGACATGAAAAATATGAGTATTGCAGATGTAATCTTAGGAATTAAGATTTCTAAGACATCTGACGGGCTGGTCTTATCTCAATCTCATTTCATTGAAGATGTTTTGGGAAAATTTGATGTATTTGACAGTCCCCCTATGAAGTCACCAATGGATATGAATAATTGAATTGATAAGAATCGTGGTGCACCCGTATCCCAAGAGCGATATACGCAGGTCATTGGTAGTTTAATGTATATTACAAACTGCACCCGACCCGATATCGCTTATTCAGTCAATAAATTGGCTAGGTTTACTCGTAATCCCGAAATTGATCACTAGAAGACATTAAATCAGATACTACGATATCTGAAATATTCACTGACTTACGAATTACATTATTCTAGATTGTATTGGAAGGATACAGTGATGCAAACTGGATATCAGACATAAAGAACACCAAATTCACTAGTGGGTATGTTTTTACAATTGGTGATGGGGCTGTGTCTTCGAAGTCCTCTAAGAAAACATGCATCACTTGATCCACGATGGAATCAATGTTTATTGCTTTGGATAAAGTAGGAGAAGAAATCGAATGACTTCACGACTTCTTAGAGGATATCCTTATTGCGATAAACCCATACCTTCGGTGATGATTCATTAGGACAACCAATCGGCTTTAGGAAGAGCATAAAATAGTATGTATAATGGAAAGTCTAGACATATTCGTCGGAGACATAAAACCGTTAGACAGTTGATAACTATGGGTTTCATTTCCATTGATTACGTCAAATCAAAGGAAAACATAGCAGGTCCATTAACTAAAGTACTACCCAAAGATCAAATATTCTGTTTGTCTAGGGGAATGGGCTTAAAACCCAAACAATAAGAATTTTTATGGTGGTAACCCAACCTTATTGACTGGAGATCCCAAGAATTTGGTTCAATGGGAAAACTAAATTGTAGAGGTTCAGTTTTAGCGCTTCACTTGAAGTAAGAGCACTTCAGATTATTATTCTTTAAAGAAATATAATTTCAAGGTTGTTCCCGCGATAGACATTAAGTGCTACCTGCATAAATGGTAAAGGATAATTTTCTAAAACTTTTAATGATTCCTAACATTTGCGAGTGGGGTATAACAGGATACCTTATAGGAGATCACCTATTTAAGTGCGAAGACAGACCGCTTCAAATGAATGCACTTAAGAATCCAAGGGTTGTCCATGACCACAACAGACAAAACTATAAGAGGAAATGAATAAGGGGTTCAAAGCCGAAAACTACCTTTCCTGATGCAATATTCCGCTGAAAGATTGCTGAACTTTGGCACCCTGTATGCACCAATTCTCTTTCAAGAGAGGATTGTTGAAAATTTAACTATGTGGGATTGAGTTTCTCCCATCTTTAGTGACTTAAATACGTGGACCCCGCATGTCAGAAACATCGTTTCTTTGCACATGCTTAATCTACTAAATGATTAGATGATATTAGTGTCAAGTATTGTCAAATTTCGTTAAGAAATGAAAGAGTTATTGAAACACAAAGTAAGGTGTTTGAGACATGAATAGATGAATTATTTTGGCCAAATAAACAAATCTCCCACATATGTAGAAGATGAAAGGATTGAGCACTATATAAATTTTAGTTTTGAATAAGGGTTTGGGACCCCAAGGGGTAACCCATGTGTTAAGAAGAGGGAGGATCTAGGTGAGCTTGGGTTCAGGGCTAAGCCCCACACACATATCCTCTCCTCTTCACCAGTCTATTCTATATTTATTTTCTTCGCTAGAATCAACCCTACTTGCTTTGTATTGTTGATTGTTTTTTTTTTATCTTGGGAGACTATTGTCCATTACCGTAAAAACATATATACAGGATAATTTTATTTTAAAGACAAAGAGCCACCTCTCGACTCAACTTTTAGTGTGTTTAACCTTTCTGACACTATTAATACCTACACAATTAAAATTGTACAATATGTGCATGAACATTTAGCTTATAACCAAAATATTGTACCATTTTACTTTATGTTGAATTCACTTGAACAAAGAGAAGCTAAAATGAGATGGCAAGTGGGTTCAAAACTCACACAAAGGAGCACCAACTTCAAAATGGCTTCACGTCGAGGTCTGAGTTAATGAAAAAAAGAAGAAGAAATAGTTTCACATAAATCTTTCTCGTGTTCCATATTGCTAAATTATTCGTAACTAACAAAACTTTTTGATAATCCGTCACTAAATAGAATTGGCAACACATTTTTCGACCCCGTCCCGATATCACCGGTCCCCTATTCCGACGGGACCGGGACGGGACATCGGCAGAACCCGCCAATCCCGCCCCCGTTAGACAGTCTTAATCTAAACCATTTCACATAGTTGAGAATTTTTTTTAAGTATTTTTCTTTATATAAAAAGCCCATGTGTTGAAAAGTTTCTACTGTTACAACTGTAAAAGTATATTTTACCTCAATTATTAATGAAGGAAAAGTTTGAACAAAATCTCACAAAGTTTTAAGGGGAAAAATGGAACATTTTGTTTACCCTTAATTCAACTGAACTCGTCTTTTTGATATTGAGACTTGGATTATCTCAAAAAAAAGAAAAAAAAGAAAGTCATTACACTGATTGGAAGTTGTACCAAATATGTGAGACAGGATTTGGTGGTTAAGTGACACCTGACATATGAATACTACTCCTAATTAATTACTCTTCTTCTTCTTCAAAGAGATAAAATCAAGACAGGTTTCGATCAAAATCGAATTAATAATGTTGTGCATGTCTCCAACATCACCAGGTGTACCGTGTACGTATGTCCGTCCAAACTGCAATATATATATATATAGGGGGAAAAATAGCTCATGAGGCTTATGGGCCGTTTGGTACATTTTATTAAAAAGAGCTTATAAAAGTAAAGTTTATAAAAGTAGAGTTTTTTCAAGTAGAGCTTTTATAAAAAAATATTAAGTATTTGGTTGTCAATAAAAAAAATATTTTTGATTTAAAAATCACAAAATGCACAAGTCATTTTGCCTCTGCTTCTAAAAGCCCAAATAATAGAGGTAAAATAGCTTTTGCTTTTGCCAAAAACACTTTTACTCTTTCAACCAAACACTCCAAAAAAAAAAGGCGTTTTTATTAAAAAAACACACTTTTAACCTTTCCAAAAGCCCAACCAAACGGATATTTAAGCGCTTATGTTACGTTCAGAAGTTCATTATAAAGAAGATCAAACCACAAAACTTTACCAAATTATTTTATTAAAAAGAAAAAGGGCTGGGTGCCATTATTCACTAGCCAAATGAATTTATTTTGTTTCATTGGCTTTAGCATGTTATGAAAACAAAATACCATTTTTTTATTTTACCTAATTCCGCGTTAATTTCTTCATTTTTCTAAGTTTTGCCGTGTTCGATGCGTGTGTAGCATCGTCAAACCATGTATTTTATGTCCCTTAGTTACTTACGCATCTTCCACAAAAAGAATTACTAATTTATATTCACTAAAAATGTATAGAATTTTTACTAAGTTCAGTGTAGCTTAATAAGTTCCAACAGGTTATCTACTCGATCTTACACTAAATGCTCATGCGTACTATAAATGGCGGTAACATCATCACGGAGTGCAGTGGGTGAAAATGAAATTATTCCTCTACTTTAGATCAAATGTTTCAAGTTTGAATTATGAGAATTAGAAAAATTCTTGGTATAGAGCGATTTTATCTTTAACGGGTCAAGTGAAGAAAGCAGAAATTTCGTCAAAGATTTCAAGATTTATATGTATGTATAAATTATTATTGATCTATATAAAGGCAGCCCAATGCACTAAGTTCTCGCTATGCGTTGGGTTCGGAAAATGATCGGAGCATAAGGGTCTATTGTACGCAGTCTTACCTTGCATTTCGGCAAAAGACTGTTTCCACGGCTTGAACTCATGATTTTCTGGTCACATGACAACAACTTTCCAGTTACTCTCCATTCAATATTGATTTATATATATAATATAACTATTCAACAAAATATGCTCAACACACTACCCTTCGTTAGGGTAGCTCCGCCTCTGGTCCTATACATCGTGAAAGTCCAAAAGTTTGACTGATTATGGGGACGTTTTGGAGAATTGAAATGTCAGTTTTTCCTCCATAAATCAGCCATTATTTGGCTGCATTACTTGGTGAATTAAGTGACCATTACATGACACTTAAATGGCCATTACATGGGCACTTGAAGAGACAGACAACTACACACTTGTACTTGATACAAAGTCAGATTTTCTGAACTTCTTCCTCTCTAAGCATAATTTCAAACACTCAAGGGTTACCTTGAATTCATAAAATATATCAAGCACAATACCTTGAATTCATAAAATACGCTCGTAAGTAGCATCAATTTATATCAATAAGGGTTATTTCAAATTAACAAAAAATATAACCTCGTTAAAAATGATAGAGTAATTGCCTTTTTAAAATATTCTATTATATATAGATCTCCTCTTCCTTTCCTACAAATTATAGAGTTATAAATAAGACCCTATTTTCTTCAAAATAAATGAGTAATTAATTATATTACATGACATAAAAGTAAGGGGAAATGTACATACATGTCTAAGAAAGGTCATAAATTAACAGAAGGGTGTGAAATATGGTAGTAGATAATGACAGCTTCAGGTAAATTTATAATAGGCAGTGTATGGAGTTGTTAAGGAGAAAATTACACAAATCTGATGTTTTTAAGAATATATGGATATCAGGATTACCTTTTAAGATGTCGTTCTTTTTCTAGATATTATGGGAATTTAAAATACAAATGGGAATGTCCTAAGAAGAGTTGGGAAAGAGACCGAGACTAGATGATATTGTTGTGATAATAGCCAATATGAGGCCGTGGATCAATTGGTTGTTTTTGGAGATACGGTAACGCTAAGGGAAGTATTATAACTCAGTTTCTGTAGATGACACAAGTATCGCGAGGGTGGTAAATGCTTATTGCCCCTCCAAGTTCAAGTAGTATTCGGAGCGGTACCACTTATTACTATGCGGTAAATATGGAAGTGGGGAAATATTGTGTGGCATGGAGGCAAGATGACTATCTATAAGATGTGCAGACTCATGTTTTCATGGCAACATAAATATTCTAAAGTACCTCCCTCAGATAATGCAGATGTTTGAAGGTTATGGGCGAAGATTAGTAAGTAAGATAGTTAAGTGGGAAGCAGAAGGTGATATGGAGAAGAAGTGTCCTCACTTATTTCCTGTGCCTCAAGGTAGTTCAATTTAACTCCTTAATTGATTATAAATTGGTGAAGTCTATATGTGTGATATATTGTGGCCCTGTGTGACATCTGTTGGTTTCTGAATATTGGTGAGTAAGCATAGTTATAAAGGAGACTCTGCCGAAATTTTTCTAGCATAAGACTTGTTATGAACATTCGAGGACGAATGTTTCTAAGGGGGGAAGAATGTTACGCCTCGTAAGATTAAAACGGTAATTAAAAATGTCATTAAGGAAATTAATATACTTAAGGATGTGATTCCGGAAAATTTTGTTACAACGAGCGTGACAAGAAATTGAAAATGATTGTTGTATATTCTCGTTATGGGTTAGTAACAATTTATAAGAGTTGCGACATGGAGAATACGAAACCTTATGAAATTCCCGGGAATTAAAGGAAACGAGTGTTAAGATTAATAGAAGTGGGCTTAAGATTTTTACTTGGGGGTTTGTTTTAAAGTAAGGGGACACTTTGGGGACCTAATTATAAGAAAATAATTCAGAAATTTAAGTAGACCTTATGAAGAAGAACTTTGCTTTTCACTTCCATTTCAATTGAAGAAAAAGAAAACCATTGCCTTCTCTTCTTCCCTCCTACACCTACAGCCGAAATTACACCTTCCCATAGCCAAAAATTTGAGCTTTATTTCCTCCTCCTAAACTAGAATGTTCACCTAAATTAGAAGTAAAAAATTGGAGAAAATTAGGGCAGAAATCGGGATTTGCTGGCATATTTTTAGTCAAATTTGTAGGGGTATATCTCCTAGTATATTAGGAGTTTTTGGGTGTTTCAAAAGCCTAAAATTAAGTTTGTCGAGTCTAGTTTCCAACTCAACAAACCTATCGTCGATATGACATCAGAGTAGAGAGTTATGGACGTTACAATTTCAACTAACAGAATAGTGGACATTTCGCCACTGCTGCCCGCGATTTGAGCCTCAATTTTCGGATTTTTTAGACGAATTTGTGGAAGAAAAATATGTTAGAATGATGGAGTAACATTATAGAACACATTCATGTTCAATTGGAGTTGAAGAAGTGAATAATTGGACAAGAAAAATTGATAAAACAATGGGTATTCGGATAAAGGGGCATGGATCGAAATAGGGGTTGTTTGGGCTTAAATTAAGGTAATAATTCTTTTCCCTAAGATATGATTGAAGTTGAATGTTGTTGTAATTGAAGTAATGGACTTGTGTTAGAAAGAAACTTTGAATTTAGACAACGCATGTGACAATTGTGGGAGTTGAGCCGAAATTGGACTGTTTTGACATACGTGGGATTCGTGTGTTGTGTCGTTAATTTCATCACTAATTGCATGATAAAAATGAAAGAAATCTTAATGCTAAAGATGTGTTGGTTATATGGAATTGTTGAAAGGTGAATTTGATTAAGAATTAATAAAAGAATTAGAAGATTGTGACATGTTATGGTCGAAACTTGCATGAAATCGTGGGAGAGGTTGTGTTGTACTTTAGGGGCTGATTTGATAAGATTCTAATACTGTAAAAATAAGTTGAGAACTTATATATATGATATGGTAAATACTATTACATGTCCTAAAGAATTAAAGGTATGGAATGTGTAGAAAAGCCTTACACGACATGCTTGTTGTTGCTAGAATATGGACCGTGTGTGGATTAAGTTTATGGAATGTTTTAACATGAATTAAGAAGATTGAATGAACATGGTAAATAGATGTGTTAATCACCTTGACTGTTGAAGTTGTTGTCGTTCATAAATATAAAGAGAAAGAAGGTTGTATGATTGCGTAAATATGTAGTATATGGAGCCTAACTTGATTATATCTTGGAATGATAGTTGATTATTAGTTTGATTGGCTTGTTGATAAATTGTGGATGCGCATATAAACAGGGGAAGTGCTGCCCGAATTTCTGTAAAATAGGAAGTCGTCATTTGATATAAAGTACGCTAGTAATCCTAAGAACTGACGAACGTGTTACCATTATTATAGGTTGAAATACTAGACGAGACATATTCTAAATAGTGAGTTGGCTAGTTCGACTAAGAGGTATGTGAAACTCTTCCTTCTTTCTTTTTGGCATGATTTTATGAAGGTACGACAGACGTACATGATTTCTACACAGTTTATTTCCTAAAGATGTTAGTCATGAGAAATGCCTATGATTTTTCAGTAAAGAGTTTATTATAATGATTTATGATATGATAAGCGCCTTGATTTTCCAAAATATGTTTTAAATTGATATATGATACGATAAACACCTTGATTTTCCAAAAGATGTTTTAAATTGATATATGATACGATAAACGTCTTGATTTTCCAAAAGATGATGTAAATGATATATGAAATGATAATGCCTTTCAATTATTCCACGGAGAGTCAAGTGATGATTTAATATGTAGAGAGTTACTCATAATATTTTATTCGTGCTGTATATAGATATGATGATTTCACTGAGTCCCTCAGTAAAGGGCCGACAATGTATATAGATATGATGATTCCACCGAGTCCCTCAGTAAAGGGCTGACAATGTATATAGATATGATGATTCCACCGAGTCCCTCAGTAAAGGGTCGGCAATGTATATAGATATGATGATTCCACCGAGTCCCTCAGTAAAGGGCCGGCAATGTATATAGATATGATGATTCCACCGAGTCCCTCAGTAAAGGGCCGACAATGTATATAGAGATGATGATTTCACCGAGTCCCTCACTAGAGGACCGACAGTGTATATAGACAAGAGGATTCTATGGACAGGCACCCTGATTTTGATACGACTCATCATTGTTTTATATATAAGGCACAGTTGACTCTCATTTCATAAGGCACAATTGTTTTGATAATTGATTATTATACTTGCTTCATGTTATCTATTGGTCACTTATGATCTTCCTTACAGTATTACATGTTTTACATACTCAGTACATTATTTCGCATCGACCCGCTTTCTGGGGTGCGTCATGCCCGCAGTACTGTGTTCTCGGGCCAGTGATCCTCAGGCTTAGGACTCCTACACAGCTGATTGGAAAGCTCCTTGATTCAGAGCTTATCATTTTGGTACAGAACCTCTTTCATATTTATGTATATATTCAGGGGCACGACGGGGCCCTGTCCCGTCATATGTCATTATCGTACTCTTAGAGGTCTGTAGACAGTTGTGGATGGTAGATGTATTTTGGACTTGTGTAGATTGTATATGCGTTTTGGCCAGCTGTATTGTTGTACTCGTTTTGGGGATGTCCCTGTATATTGTGGCAGCCTTGCCGGCTTGCCTATTTTGATTGTTCCCGTGTCTATGTGATATTATTGGGTGGCAGGCTAGTCGGCTAGCCTGTTATGACATGTTGGTTAGTTGTGTAAGGCAGCATTGTCGGCTCGCCTACTTTGGGCATATGTTATAGATGCAACGTTATGCTGTCGAATTTTCTATTACCCTCAAGTGTCAGTTGATTATGTGGCAGGTTAGTGTAATGTCGTCCAATTAGGGCGTCGGATCGCGGCCCGTCGGGTCGACCTTTTCTAAGATCATCTCTATGACTCTTGGACAATTATAATACTATGGATAGTTAAATACCTCACAACCTTTTAAGGTTGACCGTCTATTTTTAGCATTTAAGAATTCCTTCTATTTTCCGAATATATATGTACTCAAAATTGGCAAAAACAAATTAGCCTATCAAGATTGACCCAAAATAATACTCTATAATTTTGAATTTAAAATTTAATTAAATTGATAGAAAATTTGTGATCTTATAGCTCATTCAATGATTTTCGCTTGCATCTTCCTTCAATTCCATTGCTTCTCCTTTTGTTTCCTTTCTCTTCTTATTATTTTCATCAGATGCAACTAATTTACGGCTCACATGCTTCTCACTAAAAAAAATGAGAAAAGAGTTTCATAAATAATTTGATAAAGCTAAAATATTATTTTATCATAGTCACATTTATGCTTAGGAACAATATAACTTCAATAGCGAAGGTCCTAATTTTAATAAAATGACATAAAAGTAAGAAAAAAAGTGTATATACGGTAAGATGATATTAATCTCTCTTAGGGAGTCTTTTTCATTAATACCAATATATATAGTGTACAAGATGTATCCCTAATACAATATGAATCCTAGTCCTCCTAATTACAAGAGGAATCCTAGTTTATCATAATTACATATCACTAATATTTACACAATATATGAGATATATTCTAATTATGGTGGGATATATGCCTTTACACGTTTACACACCCCCTCAGTCGGAGCGGTAGGAGGCCGGACGCTTAGACTGGATCTGAAGTCAATAAATAACTGTTTGTGAAGTCCTTTGGTAAATATATCTGCATACTGATAGGATGAGGGAACATGTAACACTCTGACATGGCCTAGCGTAATTTTCTCACAAACGAAGTGTAGGTCTATCTCAATGTTCTTGGTTCGCTGATGTTGAACCGGATTATGAGAAAGATAGATGGCAGAGATGTTATCACAGTACACAATAGATGTCTGACACAAAGGACACTGAAGTTCTAACAGTAAATTTCTGAGCCAACAAATCTCAGCTACCACATCTGCAACGCCTCAGACTCACCAAAGACTAGAACGAGATAGGGTAGCTCGTCACTCGCGTACTCAAGAAATCAGATTATCCCCTAAAAATATACAAAAATCGGAGGTGGAGCGTCGCGTGTCCGGACACCCTTCCCAATCTGCATCCGTATAAGAGAGCAACATGTTTGGTGCAGAGGGGTATAGGTGCAAACCATAATCAAGTGTGCCCTTAATGTATTGGATGATACGCTTAAAAGCAGTGAAATGAGACTCCTTGGGGACATGCATGAATAGGCATACCTACTGAACAACATAAGCAATGTCAGACCTTGTAAATGTGAGATACTGAAGTGCACCTGCAAGGCTCCTATACAGAGTAGGATCAGAGACTGGAGCACCATCCATAGCACTGAGATTAGATTTTGAATCAACCGGAGTAGGTAAAACCTTGCAATTCGTCATCTTAGCCCTGTACACAATCTCCTCTGCATACTTACGCGACACATGAACATGTGATCGGCAGACCTGGTCACTGATATCCCCAAAAATAACTCAACTTTTCCAAATCAGTCATTGTAAATTCGGACTTAAGCAAGGCAATAATCTCATTTTTCAACCCGTCAGAGGAATCAGTAAGAACAATATCATCCACGTAAAGTAATAAGTAAGCAGTGCTGCTACCTCGATGAAAAATGAAGAGTGATGTATCACTGCTGCATACAAACCCAATCTGCAAGATATATCTGGCAAACGATCATACCACGCACGGGGGACCTGTTTCAGGCCATATAGTGACTTACGGAGATGACACACATAGTGAGGAACTGCTGGATGAGTGAACACAGACGACTGATGCATATACACCGTTTCTCTTAGATTCCCATGTAAAAATACATTCTTCACATCAAGCTGATGGATCGGTCAGTGTTTGCCCATGACAATGCTCAAAACTGTGTGAATGGTAGCTGATTTGACAACCGGACTGAAGGTCTCACCACAATCAATGCCCTCATGTTGATTTGTGTCATTAGCCATAAGTCGTGCCTTATACCTCTCAAGGTCTCCACTATATCTGAATTTGTGATGAAATAGCCACATGCAATGGATCACATTCATCTCATCAGGTCTAGGTACTAGATCTCATATGTGCTGTTTAGTTAATCATTGAATTCTTCATACATAGCCGCATTCCAATTAGGGTCTTGTTTAGCTAATTTAGGGTTCTTGGGAATTGAAGAAATGGTTTGGGCAGACAAGTTAAATTGGACTTTGGGTTTGAAGATTTCATGCTTGACACGAGTTTCCATTTGGTGAGTGGGGACAGTGGGAGTCTGTGTCGGCTGAGTGGGAAGAGCCGAGACTGAGGTATTGGTTGGATATAGAGAAGGAGGATGTTACACCTCGAAATCCCGGGTAATGGTTTGAACCCACAAACGTTGACAAGTAGACCCGGACCCCGGGAAGTTATATTATACTTTTGGATACTAATAAGGGAATTAGTATGTAAAATAATGTGATTTCGAAATCATTTTAAGATTATCGGTGCGACGCCAGGGGTTATAATAATAATTGTACATTCCCAAGGAGACTGCAGACTAGTTTTATATTATAAGAATTGTGACATCGAGTACACGAAGATTTTATAAAATTGTCAGGATTTTAGCGACTTGGGATCGAGAAGTTAGTCGTGTGTATAATTAGTTAATTGTGGGATTAATTAATTATAAGCGGATGACCAATTTTGTTTTAATGGAACAATACGTATTGCCTTATAAACAATTAAAGCAAATCGTTGGCAACTTCACAAGCCTTCACTCTTAACCTTTGAACTCTTCTTCATCTCAATCCCTTTCATTTTTACAAGGTTTGTAGGAATTCTCCATAAAAAAAACGAAAAGCTATTATGCTCCAATCTAAGGGAGAAATCGCAACTTATACCTTCTGAAAACCCCAATAAAAAATTGGGGAGATTCCGTGAGCTTCTGATCATCAAAAGAGGAGGAGTTCCTGGCAGTTTGGGGTTTGATTTTGACAAATCGAAACCTAGAAGCAAGTTAAAGAAACCCAGACCAAACTAAAACCTTATATTTTTTAGGAAGTGTTGTAAATTGATTCTTGGGGTACTGGTTGCTGCTCGTCGAAGATCGATACCGACGCTCGTCGCAACTTCTAACAGAGGTAAACTTTCTTACTCTTGATTTTAGACCTGTCATAAAGTATAATTCTTACTAAGTTCTAGGGCGATTATGGGAAATGCTAAGTGGATTGGTTATTGGAGTCGTCCGTATAAATTGGTGATTGCATGTGAAATTGTTGGGTGTTTTAGACATTGAAACAGTAAGGAGGAGAATTGGAAAGGTTGATTGTGAATTACATGCATAGGTAACGATACTTGTTCTTAAGTTTATAAGTTATAGAACCTAACTCTATGATTATAAGAATACTAAGTTATTTAGGTATTGTGAAGTTGTTGGTGCAAAATCGGGAGGTTGCATGTAGAATTTCTGGATTGTTTTGAGCATTGCAACAGTTAACAAAAGGAAGATTAGTAAGGTTGGGTGTTTCGCTACATGTTTAGGTTTCAATATAGACGAAACATAGATTCTACGCGTATTAGATGTTCGATAGAATGCCCCAATAAAATCTGATTATTAGTGCATTGATTTATGTGTGATTTAAATCATTCTTAGGATGTGGGAAAACCATTCGTAGAGTTTACAAGCAATCGTGGGAACATAGAATACAATCGACAACAAGGTATGTGAAACTCTTCCTTTTTTCTTTGGCATGGTTTATAAGAAATGAACGTACGGCGGACGTACATGATTTCTATACAGTCTAATTCCTAATAATATGAGTTATGAGAAGTGCCTTTGATATTTACAGTAAAAATTCATTTTAATGATGATTTAAATTGCATATGGTTGCTCATGATATCTATTCGTGCGAAGTGTTACTATTCCACTTCTCCGACCGGGCCGACTTATGTTCGTGAACAACCTTGCATTGTTCACCGAGTCCCTCACTAGAGGGCCGGATTATGTAGGATGCATGCATAGTTGAGATGGTGACTTTACCAAGTCCCAATATGGGTCGGGTTATGATATGATTCCACCGAGTCCTACACTAGAGGGCCGAATTACGTTATATGTATATATGTATATGATGACTATATGGACAGTCATTCATGGTTTTTGACTTGACTCTCATTTTTATAAGTCACAATTGACTCTCGTTTTTATATTACACAGTTGGAGTTGGTATTTGATTATTATACTTGTCTCCTGTTATCTCTCGGCCTGTTATGATCTTATTTACAATACTTTATATTTTACATACTCAGTACATTATTTCGTACTGACCCACTTTTCTAGGGGGGCTGCGTTCATGCCCGCAGATACAAATGCTCATCTTGGTGATCCACCAGTCTAGGATTTCGTTCAGCTGTTTGGAGAGCTACTTAGATTCAGAGCTTAGCCATTTTGGTACAGAACCTCTTTTTAGACTTATGTATATTTAGGGGCGACGGGGCCCTGTTCCGTCATATTTCGTTATTCTTCTCATAGAGGTCTGTAGACAGTTGTGGGTTGTACGTGTGTGGATTATATCATGTTATGGGAATGTGGTCTCGTCGAATGCGACATGACGAGATATGTGAATTTGACGAGTGGACAAGTCATAACATAGATAGCCCTTATGGTTCGGCGGGAAGCCTAGGTAGACACATGGAGTGGACCGAGGAGCTAGTTTGTGAGAGGCAGTAGAGGCAAGGTTTGGATAGCATAGACAACCGAATATCCGGAGATGTTCATAAGATGAGACTCTATGATAGAGGATTTCGGCAGGGGTCATATTGTGAAGGGTGCTAGTTGGGAGAATATTGAGAACGTATTCTGACATTTTAACAGCATATACCCATAAGGACGGAGGGAGGGAGGCATGAATCAATAGAGTGCGAATCATGTTGTTTATAGTGCGGATGATTCTTTCAGCTTTACCGTTTTGTGGGGAGGTGTGAGGGCGGGAGAAGCGAAAAACCATGTCATTATTAGTACAAAAACGGTGAAACATAGAGTTATTGAATTCACGACCATTATGGCACTGAAATGATTTGATGCCTTTTTCAAATTTCGTTTGGATAAACTGTCTAAATTCAAGAAATTTGACAAACACTTCCGATTTAAATTTGATAGGATATCACCAAACAAAGTGGGGGAAACCATCTAGTAAGACAAGATAGTATTTATGACCGAGAGAACTAACAACAGGTGATGTCCATAAATCGGCATGTATAATATCAAAATGTGCAAATGTAACACTAGTAGATGATTTAAATGGAAGACGAGTATGTTTACCTAAAGAACAAGAAACACAGTTTTGGGCAAGCTTTCCATTATTACGAATAATGAAATTATTACCTCTAAGAAAATTAAAAATTGGTGCTCCTAGATGACCAAGCCTATTATGCCATGTTGATGAAGAAATGACCGCCAGAGAGACGGGAGAGCAAGATCTGGCAGCGGAGGTTGGAATGAATTGATAGATATCCCCCGTGCTATTGCATTTCGTAAGAGGTGTCCCCGTATGAAGATCCTTCACAGTGAAACCAAAACGGTCAAAGTCAACAGAGACATAATTATTACAAGTAAATTTGCGGATATAAATTAGGTTCTTAATTATATGTGGGGCATATAGGGTGTCAAGCCCTTTTTCGACCGCGACATTATAAAACTCATGCTTAGAAAATGTTAGAAAATAAAATAAAATGCTAAAAGAGGTGCTAAAATGCTAAAGGGTTGCTAAAAATGCTAAAAGGGTTCGCGGAGTCGCCACCTAATTAATTGGGTGAATTAGGACACCTAAATGTCAACTTGGTTAAAGTCAACACTAACTCCATTAAATGGTCTGCTAAATTTAATGAGATTCTGGGCAATGATTCTTTGTTATCCTAAAGAGAAGGGGTTAGGCACCCTAAAAGATCCGCTAACTTGCGGTTGTCCGTTCAAACCTAAGGTTAATTATTATGTTGCATGTTTTGAAAGGTGTTTAAGTAAAATGTATCTATATAAAAAGTTATTTTCTCAAGTTAGGATTTAGTGACAAATAATGTCGTGACTACCTAAGTAATTATGCGACTGACAGTTACTAAATGGTTTAATTATAACTTAAGCAATGTATGTCGAGCTAGAATATTTAACTTAAGAAGGAAATAAATCTCTAATGTCAAACTACATCTTAATGGCAACTCAAAGCTTAAATATCCTAAAGGTTCTGCTAGTAGTGTAATGTTAGGCAATTAATTTACAAATAATGAATGGGGCGGGCATAAATTAATAAAATGACTCGAGGAAGGCGATGTCATTTTGCCAATAGTTCTAGCGTTGCTGATGCGGATAGAGAGATGAACATAGATGCGGGTCTTCGTTTGTTGTGATGAGTCTCATAACGAAACTCTTAGTTGCTCCGATGCATTTCATGTAAAAAGAAGAAAAGAAAAGGATTAGTATGTATCCCAAGCTTATCAATAATGCAAGTAAAACGCATGTGAGTTTAAACATATGTGTGATCCAGTTATTATCCAGTCGTAGCAGTCAAGAATCAATCTGATAAAGATGCAAGCCCAGCCAGTAACTTTTAAATTTTAAAGAAATGATGGTAAGCCCACACATAACGACCCAAGAAACAAATCAGTAACGTGGTGGCCCAGTACAGAACAACCCACTGAAGATGGATTTTAAACATACCAACTGGCCACAGTCAAGTAAGAGGCAAAGCCTGACGTCCCTACATGTATGTCCAAACATATCTATGCACTTAAAAATGCTCAGAACCCATCTGATGTACACTTAGATATACATTGCAATAAGTACACACAGGATATTCATAATATATATGATGTATACAGGGAGGTTCAGTTTCAGATTTGGACAGCTAGATACGTCCTACAGCATGGGAGTTATGACATGAGATCTAGATTCAAAGGTAGATTATATTCAGAGATGGGACGAAGTCCTGAACAATTCTATGGGGATTGTTTTGGTTCATTAGCTCACAATATTTAAGCAAGCAAGACATAGCATTTCAGACATGTACCCAATACTTATTCATCAAACATATTAACATACCAGATGCAAATAAGTAAGGTTAACTAGATAACATGTTTCGAACATACGACTATGAGACAAACGTGGTAACTAGGACATAATTTAATAGGGATATACCGATTCCGTAGATGCCAAAATACTATTGCTAATACCATTTGGGAAGGAAAGTAACTTCAGCAGACAGGGCATGTCAGGGTTGAGACAGATTATCAAACATGCTCATTTTGGCTAAAGGTGTGCCTAGACACTGCAAATTTTTAGCAACTCTAACCTACTGAGACATGTTGACAGTCACAAATAGCAATTAACATACATGCTTAACAATCAATTTTGATAAGCATAGCCAGTCGTCGATATCAATTTAGCACACGTCTGAACCGTCGCACAAACACCTATTACAGTGATATATTCAGATCATACCTCCCAAAAATCGCGATCTTTACAGTAAAGGAACATCACATATATCGCTATACCAACCATAAATTGATCTAAACTATAATTTTATTGAATAAACACTAGAAACATTACACACAATAACTTGTATTCAACAAATCAACTGATTTAAACAGATATTAAGGTAGCAAGACAGATCGCGAATAACACAGTGGCCTATACGAACTTGAATGATGATTGTTAAACATATATAGACCCAGAATTATACACTCAGACAAAAATCTCACATTAATGCCGAAAACTCAGACATACATAGAGATAAAGCATGAGCTTGAGAAATATATTCACGCATCGACGAACACAATGTCAATAATACGAATGAACTAACCAACACATGTTTAATCACACAAACACACATCAATACAAAAATGAACTGAGAAGAATTTGGATTTACATTCTTCGGGCAGCGAGCCGAGTCAGCGTATCAAGTCGTCGATCCACTCGGAGTGTATTGCTATGCGATTAAAAGGGGAATGAAACTTTACCTGGTTCTTGACTGATATTGCGAAGAAGAAAGGTATTTGTTTGAACTTCTGTTCTTGCTGATTCCCTACCGTTTTTAGGATTTTTATTGCTCTTTTACTGTTACCCCCCCCCCCGATGCCTTTGCATGTATAATTGGTTGGTTTATATAGTCCTAATTGGGTTCCAATTTAGGTAAAGTTTAGGATGATTTCGTACTGATTTTATGCGATTCGGGTATTAATTAAGCGATTTGGGGTGATATTTTGGATGTTTGATATGGTTCTTGTTATGGTAAGTTCTATGGGGTGTAAAATTGTTTGGAGAGTGAGTTGGCTTGAGAAAAAGGACGAAGGGAAACCCCGGATTCTCTGGCGAGAATCTCGGGCATGGCGGCGACGGGCTTTGGGTGGGGGTGTCTGCTAAAGCCTTTAGGTTTAGGGTTCTGGTCGTTTTTGTGTTCTTGTGTTTGGACGATGGCAGGGGTGAGTATAAAGGGCTGAGGGCTGGCCGGGTTTATGGGTTGTTGGGCTGCGTTTTGGGAATTATGGTGGGCTTAAAAATAAAGTAAAGGGTATTGGGCTCGTAATTATTTTTAATTAGGGGTAAATAAGTGGAGTTTAGATTAGTGTTAATTTTAGGTGTTTTATTAGTTATAGCTTGTGTTTTTATTATTACAATAATAAATGTGGGCGTGTTATATAATTAGTGCTTAATATTTTATAATGCGATGTCATTATTAAATTGTTTATTTATCTATGTATTTATTATTATTAAAATTATTAAGAATTAATGGAAATAGAATAGGGCTTAAATTATGAATAATATTTATGCGAATGCGGATACGAGACTAAAAAATGCTTAATACTCTACGTAAAATGCGGTGTCATTATTAAATCGCTTATTTATGCATGTATTAATGTTTTAGTGTGGCATTTTATTATTATAAAATTATTAAAATTATTTTTTTGAAAAATTAGTGTAATTTTATAGTTAATGACTGGACGAGAGGGTCAAAATTGGGTGTCAACATAGGGTATTTGTAAAGGGGAATGGACGAGGAGGTGGTGTGTAGGATGTACCATAACCCTTTTACTGGAATGCGGTGGTCATTACCAACTGTAATAGATTGAGGATGCTTTAAACTGAATAGTTTGAGAATATTACCTACAGACCGGGTGAGGTGAGAAGTGGCTCCGGTGTCCATGTACCAGGTGTTTTCAGGCTATTGCAGATTGAGGCTGCTGAAAGTCTGACCCAACTCAGAGCATGCCATGTCGGAGGCGGGCTGCTGGAACTGTCCTTGCATGAAGTGGGCTTGTTGCGGGTATTGGGCTTGTCGAGTGGCTGGAGCTGGGCCCAACAACCCGTGTTGAGAATACTGGTGGAAGGGTTGTTTGATCTGGAAAGCGAGCGGCGATGCGGCTCAGTCGAGGCACCGCTGCCCCATCTTGGTAGTCTTGGCGTCGCGACCCTACCGTGGTTGTGAGTTTTCTGGTGGCATCTGATCTTGGGGTGGTGTATCGACAGCTAACGCCTGCTGACTGTGTTCATCCTGTTTAGCACGACGGGTCTCTTCAAGCAACAACTGCGAGCGAGCCTTGTTGAAATTAGGTAACGAATCTGCCTGTTGAATCATGGTGGCTAACATATCATAGTCGCCTTTGGGAAGGCCTGCAATCAATTGCAATACCATTTTAGTGTCCGAGACAGGCATGTCGACGTTGGAGAGTTGATCCGCCAGTAGTTTCAACTGTCTGCAGTACTCATTCATGTTGGAGAAAATTTCAAGACGTGTATTGTTAAATTGTTCCTTCAAATACATCGCACGAGTGTGCTTGTTATCTTGAAAGATTTCCTCCAAGCGGTTCCATAAATCACGGATTGTGGCGCCAGATTTCATGATAGTAAGAAGAAGATCCTGAGAAATACTACCATAAATCCACTGTTTGACGCCGGCGTCTAGACGACGCCAAGTAGAATCATCAACCTCCGGAGGGCGCGGAATAGTGTCATCGATATGATCAAGCACGTTATAGATACATACATGATTGTGAAATAGTTCAACCCAATGAGAATACTGACTGTTTTCTTGATCAAGAATAATGGAAATAAAGTTCTTGATATTGGTAACAGTTAGGGCGGGATGAAAAGAGGATGACGGCATGGTGGTGGGATTGGTGGAGGTGGATGCTACAGAAGTATTGGAAGATTCATGAGTATCCATTCAGATAAGAGGGGAATGAAGAGAAAGAAATCCAAGAATTTTGAGTAGAGTCGCGACTGAGATCCGAGAGGGGGGGGGGGTGGGGCTCGGCGGAACTAAGGAGAAAATTCTAGCTAGGTTTTGGGTGTTTGGCTCTTGATACCATGTAAGATGATATTAATCTCTCTTGGGGAGTCTTTCTCATTAATACCAATATATATAATGTACAAGATGTATCCCTAATACAATATGAATCCTAGTCTAAGTACAAGAGAAATCCTAATTTACCATAATTACATATCACTAATATTTACACAATATATGAGATATATTTTAATTATGGTGGGATATATTCCTTTACACGTTTACATATACATGTCCAAGCAAGGTGTTACACCTTTTCTAAGATCATCTAAATGACTTTGGACGATAATAATACTATAGATAGTTAAGGTGGTGTTTGGCCAAGCTTCTCGAAGTGTTTCTGTTTCTCAGAAACGCTTCTTTGACCAAACACCCTCTTTCCAGAAGTAGAAACACTTTTTCCAGAAGCCAAAAAGTGTTTCTAGATGAGAAGAGAAGCAGAAACATCAATTTGATGCTTCTGGAGAAGCCCTTTGACCTATTTACCATTTTCTTTTTACAAAATTCCTTTTAATCTCATATAATATCCCCATATAAAATAGAAATTTGGTATTTTGTGTTGGGTGGGTTTAGGGGGTAGGGTGGGGGGTAAGAAAAAATCATTTTTTTTTATAAAAGTAACAAAAAATATGAGATATAAATTTGAGGATGGATAGGGCAATGGGGTGGGGTGGGGGTAGGGCGGGGATAAGAAAAAAATTCATTTTTTTTTTTTTTTATAAAAGTAACAAAAAATATGAAATAGAAATTTGAGGATGAGGTAGGGCAAGGTGTGGGGGGGGGGGGTAGGGGTAGGGAGGGGGTAATAAAAAAAATAATATTTTTTAATATTTTTTTTATAAAAGTAACAAAAAATATAAAATAGAAATTTGAGGATGGAGTAGGGCAATGAGGTGGGGTTGAGGGTAGGACCCGGGGGTAAGGGGAAAAAAAAAAAATCATATTTTTTATAAAAGAAAAAAATTCATATTTTTTATAAAAGTAAAAAAATTATGACATAGAAATTTGAGGATGGGGTGGGGGTAGGTGTGGGTAGGGCGGGGTGTTGGTTTGAACATATTTGAGTCATTGACTATCATATTGTCGTTACATTTCTTATGTACAATATAATATTACTTTTTATTAAATGTTACAATTAAATAATTTAAAAAAATATTAAATTGTAAAGAAATACTAATTTTTAGAAACATATGATAGAAACGAATATTTTAAATAGTTTTAAATCTATTAAAAAGAATATTCTAGTAAATTTGCATAAATGTTGGCCAAACAGGAAACTGTTTCTGTTTCTCAGAAGCACTTCTATAATTATAGGCCAAACACCCTAACTGATTCTCCAGAAACAGTTTCTGCAGAACTACTTCTGAGAAATAGAAACACACTTTCAGAAGCTTGACCAAACAGATCCTAAGTGTCTTACTATCATTTATGTTTGACTGTCTATTTCTAGTATTTTTGGATTTCTTCCATTTCTCTTATATATATATATATATATATATATATAGTTGAATTGATATATATAGTTGAATTGATATATTATTATATTACCGACATATAACAATATTTTAGAATTTTAAATTTAATTGATTAATATTATATTAACAGAAAATTTACGATCTTATAGCTCATCCAATAATTTTCACTTCCTTCTTCCTTCTTCCTTCTTCCTTCAATGTTCTCGCTTCTCCTTCTATCTCCTTCCTTTTCTTATTCTCTTCATCAGGTGCAATTAATTTATAGGCCCATATGCAATACGTGCTTCTCAGTGCAAAGAGAGAAAAAAAAAAGAGAAGAGAACAAAAATTTAAGTTCTTGGAAATAATTTTGAAAGAAATAATTCCTCGATTATTCGTATTGATGATAGAGATATATATACAAGTTACAATAGGAAAATATTTTTCCTATTCTACATCTAAATCCTTATTCTATATGGAGACTAATCATACAATTATGGTAAGACTACAAGACTAATTATGATAAGTATTAGAAGTCTAGGTATTTTTTCCTTTCTTGCTTCCGCTTCTCTCAAAAATACCTTTCGATTTTTGTGCCACTTTCTCGGCCAAAAACAGTACCTTCCCTTCCAAATTCTTTCTTCCAAATTCCTCAATCACATATTGTTCTATCAATATGTCTACATCAAAGAACATGTTTCATATTGCCCTTACATTTTCTAACATAAAAAATCACATCCCTCTTATTCTTGAAATAAAAATTGTCCTATATGAGACGTGAGCAGAACTGTTCAAGATTCACACACGCTCGCATCAAGTCATACATCACATAATCCCCGCGGATCCTGAGGATACTGAGGTGCCAAAACGTGAGGATGATCCAAAGGTGTGGACGACACTTGATGCCATCGTACTTTAGTGGATTTACTCCACTATATCCACCGACCTGTTGCAAATGATTATTGAGCCAGATGCTACGGCAAAGGCTGCGTGACATATTCCAAGATAATCAAAACTCCAGAGCTGTTACACTTGAGCATGAATTTTCCCACGTCAACATGGAAAATTTCCCGAACGTTTCAACTTATTACAAAAGGTTGAAAGAGTTGGAGGACCAACTACGCAATGTTGGTCCTCCCGTTAGTGACGATCATTTTTTTTTGCAGATGGTTGTCGGCCTCTCCGAGGCCTATAGTGGCGTTGGAACTATTCTTTGTCAGAGTAATCCTCTCCAAAAGTTCAATCAAGCCCGCTCCATGCTTACCTTGGAAGAAGTCGGCTTAGCTAAAAAGGTGGATATCGGTGCTAGTCCCGTAGTCATGATAACGTCCTCCACAAATTCTCCCAGATTTGTTAAAAATTCGGGTAAAAACCATGCTCACAGTCATGGCAAGAATACTCGGAAACATAATAGCAAAAACCGCAGAGACAAACACGGCGGTTCCGTTGCACGTTGGCGGCGTCGATCGATGATGGGCCACCTCCCACTAGTCCCGCCTTGGCCCGCGGCGTAGCGCTGGCGATGGCGGTGGCCAACAACCCTGATCCAACGTCTGATCCCGATGGCCCTGGCTGGCGATTCCGGCCCAGCAATGTTATCAACCCAGCAATGTCCCTTACGGTCCTACGTCGACAGTGCTAACGAATTGGGTTGGCCAGTTTCTGGCCCAACAGTGTTATCGGCCCATTGAGTTATTTTTTGGGGATTGCTGTCACTCGTCATGCATGTGGCCTGTTCTTATCACAGAGGAAGTATGCAGCTGAGATCATTGAGAGGGCTGAAATGTCATCCTATAAGTACACTTTCACTCTAGTTGATACTAAGCCAAATTTGGGCGATGCAGCTGGCTCCCCCTATGAGGATCCGACCAGCAATCGTATTCTTTCAGGGGCCCTTCAGTATCTTACGTTCACGCGACCTGATATTACATATGCCGTACAACATGTGTGTTTGTTTATGCATGACCCCGGGATTGAACACATAAATGCGCTCAAACGCATTCTTAGGTACATCCAGGGGACACTTGAATATGACTTGCATTTGTATCCTTCATCGACGTCTACACTTATCTCATATACAGATGTTGATTGAGGCGGTTATCCAGATACCAGATGGTCTACGTCTGGCTATTGTATATTTCTTGGTAATAACTTGGTCTCATGGTCTAGCAAGCGTCAATCCACGCTATCACGTTCAAGTGCAGAGGCCGAGTATCTAGGGGTAGTCATTTTGGTTTCTGAGTCATGTTGGTTACGTAATCTTCTTTTAGAGCTCCATTTCCCTATTCAAAAAGCTACTTTGGTGTATTGTGATAATATTAGTGTCATCTACCTTTTTGGTAATCCAGTTCAGCACCAGCGCACTAAATATATAGAGATGGACATTCACTTTGTTAGAGAAAAGGTAGCTCGTGGACAAGTACGCGCCTGTCATGTCCCCTCCAGGTATCAAATTGTAGACATCTTTACGAAGGGTCTTCCCTCAGTCCTTTTTGAAGATTTTAGAGACAGTCTCAGCGTACGAAGACCGTCCGCTATGACTGCGGGGGAGTGTTAAATATACCAAATATATCGTGTATATTTTGTTTGACCATGTATTACTTTGTTTGTGTATTACATTAAGTAGTTTAGGAATTATTTAAGTGTAATACACGAACAAAGTAATATATGGTCAAACCAAATATATCAAATATACACGAGATATTTGGTATATTTAACAAATTTGATAAAGTTAAAATATTATTTTCATAGTCAAATTTATGCTTATGTACAAACAAAATATCAGCATAACTTGTTTTACACAAGTTCAATGTTCCTTATTTTTACTAGTGAAGAAAATAGCTAGGCATTTGATATATTTTAATTCGTGACATTCAAATACAAAACTAATGATCATGTAACCCACAGGTAAATTTGAAGAGAAGGAAATTAAAACTTACTTTTTTGAGAGCAAACCCTATTAATAATCTTCCTTGGAGAGTCTTCTCATTATTACAAAATATATATATAAGGTGTACAAGGGAGGAATTCTAATACAGTAAGGACCCTAATATACCATAAATATACAATATTCATAATTACACAATATTTAAACAATATATAGAGAATATTCGCTAAGACACCCCCTCAGTCGGAGCGGGAGGAGGCCGGACGGTAAGACTGGATCTGAAGTAGAGGAATAATTGTATGGGAAGCCCTTTTGTGAAGATATCTGCATACTGATATGACGAAGGCACGTGCAACACTTTGACATAACCGGGAGCAACTTTCTCATGAACAAAGTGAATATTCATCTCAATGTGTTTGGTTCTTTGATGTTGAACCGGATTGTGATATAGATATATGACAGATATTTTATCATAGTAGATATGGATGCCTTACGCAAGTGACACTGAAGCTCCAAAAGTAGATTTTGGAGCCAACAGATCTCAGCGACAACATTGACAACGCCTCGGTACTTTGATTCGATACTCGAATGGGATATTGTGGCTTGCCTCATGGCAGACCATGAAATGATTTTATCCCCTAAGAATACACAATAGCCGGATGTGGAGCATCGCATATCCGGACACCCTACCCAATCTGCATCAGTATATGATAGTAACCTGATCGGTGCAGAGGTGTATAAATGAAATTCATAATCAAGTGTGCCCTTAATGTATCTGATGATATACTTAAGAGCAGTGAAGTGAGACTCCTTGGGGACATGCATAAACAGACACACCTGCTGAACATCATACGCAATATCAGGTCTGGTGAAGGCAAGATACTGAATTGCACCTACAAGGATCCGATAAAGAGTAGGATCAGAGACTGGAGCACCATCAATAGCACTAAGCTTTGATTTAGAATCTATCGGAGTGGGCATGATCTTGCAATTAGCCATCTTAGCCATATACACTATCTCATCTGCATACTTACGCTGACTCAAGAACATAGTATCTGCAGATCTGGTCACTGATATCCCCAAGAAGTAACTCAACTTGCCCAAGTCAATCATAGCAAATTCAATTTTAAGTAGAGCAATAATCTCATTTTTCAATCCATCAGATGAGGCAGTGAAAACAATATTATCCACATATAGCAGTAAGTAAGCAATGCTAGTACCTCGATGAAAAATGAAAAGAAAATTATCACACATGATGCATACAAACCTAATCTGCGTAATGTACATAGTAAAACGGTCATACCACGCTCTGGGGGCTTGTTTCAAACTATATAATGACTTACGGAGACGACATACATACTGAGAGGCTGCTGGATGGACAAAGTCAGGTGGTTGGTGCATGTACACCGTTTTTTTTCAAGTCCCCATGTAGAAACATATTTTTCACATCAAACTGATGTATCGGCCAACGCTTGCCCATAGGTTTACTCAGAATTGTGTGAATGATAGCTGGTTTGACAACCGAACTGAACGTCTCACCATAATCAATACCCTCATGTTGTTTTATGTCATTAGCCACAAGTCGTGCCTTATACTTTTCTAGATCACCATTGTCTCTGTATTTGTGATGAAAGACCCATGTTGCGATATTTATGTATGCTTATGTAAGTGTACTTATCGCTCAAGTAATATAGTCTGTAAGACCGAGTTATCGTCCACAGAGACTGGTTTGTCAAGTACCGAATATCTAATCTATGGTATCTATTTGGTAACTGTTCTTTTGTTTGGATTTATGATTAAGACTAAAATTATAGTAAAGTGCAGAAATTAAACTAAAGATGATAATATGTTGGTTTGAAACAATTATGAAGGAAATAGGGCTTCCAATCTCCTCAACTATCCACTCTTTCACTTGTTAATGCAAGGCTAATGACTCTTCTTCTTATTAAGATATCAGGTTAACTAATATGTTCTATATTCCGGTTAGGATATATAATAACTCAACCTTGTGCAGAAACCTTCTATATTTCTATGATAGATTTTACCACACAGGAGGATTAAGAACAATAACCTTAAACACTACACAAGTATCGGGGTACTTTCATCTACGATTTTAACCTATGTTTAAACAACTACAACATATTCAAATCTCCCCTCTCGGATCTCGATTCGAAATCATATAAGTTATGATAATTAATGGTCAGTTAATTATCAAGCAATCAATACAATATTGAATATATCTTAATATAGCTTAAGAAGAAATCAATAACTATGCATTAACTATATGAAAGAGCTTCAAGAAGATTCGACGGAAAATCCTAATAAAGAAATCAGCTCCTAGACATTGTCATGCTAAGAACTAATTTAATATCCAACATAAACTGAAATAAGTAAAAGAGAAAAGAAAGAACTTGAACAAGAATAGTCTCCAATCTTATAGCTTGCGCCTCTTTTTTCTCCTCCAAAGTATGATAATGAATAATGTGAGGGTTTCATGATTTTATAGATGAGAAAAACTGCATTTTGGACCCTTTTACCCTTCTGAAATTCGGCCCAGTTTATGAAAATTCCGCGTCGGCGTCGTGGCCCTGCATTTTGGCGCCACGACGCTTTATGCCTGTAGACCCCGTGCGATTGAAAGTGTATTTTTTTGTCCGAATTTCGTCTGATTTCTTCTATGCTTCTCGGGACTTCTTAGGCTTCATTTCTTGGCCTTTTATTGTGCAATTTCATCCTAAAAAAAATACTTCTCCTTTTGACCGCTGTACCACAAAAGAAAGAAAAAACACACCTAACATTATACTAAACGCAAAAGAAAAGAGTAAAATACTAACTAAAAAGGACTCAAAAGTGTGTCTAAAATACACTCAACAAACACCCCCAAACTTACACTTTACTCGCCCTCGAGTAAAGCACTAAACAAAAACAAAGAAAAGACTCTAAGAAATGGATCAAATAGCTATAGCAATGCTTTCTCAAAATCATGGATGAAAGCTGGGATAATATGTTAGAACATACATAGCATGAATATTTAGCAATCTAGAATTTTAAGTTAGATATTTCGCAAATTCAATTAGATCATAATCACTGGAAATACAAACACCTAACCTATGCATGTCAATTTCATTCCTTCTTTCCCAAAATTCTATAGACATGTTTAATTGTTATTCTCCACTAATCATAGACATACATATTAGAGATCATCAGAACTTTCAAGGGTTGTAATGTAGGCTTAGGCAGGGGTAGACAAAAGTAGACATTTAGGCTCAATTACGTACCATAAGCATTTTTCATTCAACTATTTTTTTCTTCTTTTTGACTTTCTTTTTAGTCTTATACCTATTTTCTCCCCTCTTTTCTTTTGAGAGAATGAGACACATTATAAATAACAAGCGCCCCCAAACTTCAACTTTTACATATTTTTCATTGGAGTGCATCAAATTTTCACTCACTTTTTATTTCTTTTTCAACACTTTTCATCTCAAGAACTTGTCAATCATCACTTATGGCACAACAAGGGAATCATAGGGTATCAACAAAGATATTCTTTAGGCTCAAAGGGGCTGACTAGTGATACAATTTATGTCAGAGTAGGTAATGAACGGTAAGAAGGACTATCAAAGAATGCCTGAATCATTTCCCTAAACATGTATATCTTAACTATTTCGCCTCAAATAACAAGCAAACAAGTTTTCTAGACATTTTCAACCTTTCTTTCCATAATTGACACACATAGGCTAAACACAAATATCCCTAATAATTAGATGTCATGAATTTTTGACATATCTAACTTAAGCACACATATTTTTGCTTTTAATTTCATTATATAATCTCACTTTATCCACTTAATATCTTTAGTAACTGCAACATACATGATCCATAAAAACAATTATGACTCACAAACACATAAAACAAACAAAAAGACTCAAAATAAACAACAAAACAAAATAAAATCCCCCCAAACTTAATCGACACATTGTCCCCAATGTGTAAAGACTAAAAATTAAAGGGACAACTTATAGACACAACACATCGGTCATAACGAAGGTCTGGGAGGAAATTCTGGAAATTGCATGGGTGATCGAAATTCTCTGAAGTTATGGAACCACAGACCTACAGATTGGAGCTGCGACGCTGATGATGGGAATTGTTCTCTGAAGTTCTGGCACCACGATCCTGTATGTTGGCGCCACGGCGTTGCTGCCAATTTTTCTCTTTTTCAGTCTTTTTGTCCCTTTTTCCACTTGGGGTCAGCTTCCAGTCCACCTGTCATCCAAAAACATAAGACAAGAAATTAAGACCTTGAGACTGTTCAAGAAAAAATAAAACAACTAAAACAAAAACTGAAATAACATAATTAAAAATATTGGTTTGCCTCCCAAGTATTTTAGCCGGACGCTGTCTTTAACGTCTTTTAGCTGGACGCAATTTTACTCAGTCAAGGGGGTAGATTATCCCCTCTGTATATCCATTTCAGCACCATTCTCTTTCTCCTTCTCCTTTTCTTCTTCACATGGCTAAGTTCAGAAGAGTTCATCCATTTTTCATCATTTGCTGGTTCAGAAGTCTTACCATCAAATTCTTCACGCTGCTTTAATGGTACCCCACGAGCATTAGTACTTGTGAGACTTTTTCAGAGACACCCTTGTCAACTATCCCAATAGAAAAACATCTATCATTTACTTGAGGTTTAGTGGGTGGCTTGAAAACAGTGAAGGTCATCTCCTCATCTTGAACTCGGAGCTTGAGTTCTCCCTTCTCAACATCAATCAGTGCCCTCCATGTAGCTAGGAATGGTCTCCCAAGGATCATTGGCAAATTTTCATCTTCCTCTATATCGAGAATGAGGAAATCAGCAGACAAGATGAATTTGCCCACCTTCACCAATACATCTTCAATTATTCCTCGGGGATGTACAACCGAGCGATCAACTAGCTGCAAGGTGACTGTGGTTGACTTTACTTCCCCCAAACCAAGTCTTTTAAATACAGAGAGGGGCATCAGGTTGATATATGCCCCCAAATCACACAGAGCCTGCTTGCATGTCACCTTCCCTATAGTGCAAGGTAAGGTGAAACTCCCTGGATCTTTCAACTTTGGGGGAAGTTTCTTCTGCAATATAGCACTGCACTCCTCTGTCAGCAACATTATCTCATAGTCTGCCAGCTTTCTCTTTTTAAAGAAGATCTCCTTCATGAACTTGACATATGCTGACATTTGCTCCAAAGCTTCGATGAAAGAGAGATTGATATGCAACTTTTTGAAGACCTCCAAGTCTTTGAGGGTATGGAATTTTGTCTGTATATTCTCCACTTCATTCTTCTTTTCAAATAGGGCGGTCATCAGTAACCCCCTCTTTCTCTGCATCAACTATCTTCTCCACTTCATTCTTCTTTTCAACTACTGGTGGGGGTGCAACCTGCTCTAATTGCTTACCACTTCTTAAGCTTATTTCCTGGCACTGTTCTCTTGGATTTACCACAGTATTGTTGGGAAGATTTTCTTTCTCTCTATTGTTCAACATGTTCGCCAGGTGTCCCACTTGTGTGTCCAAATTTCTGTTAGATGACCTAGTTTCTGTCATGAACTGGTTCTGAGAATTGGTCATCGTTGCAAATGAGGACTTGGTTTCTGCCATGAATTGAGTCTGGGAGTTAGCCAAGGTTAACAATTGTTATACTCCGTAGTTCTGACCATACGTGTGAGAGCGTGCGAAAGGAATAAGACTTAAAATTTTCGAAAGATAAGTTGACGGATTGTTTCGGACGGGTTTTGGTCAACTTTGGGGCGGGTTATGACCCGTTACATTGTGAGTTCCTAGGTGTTTTAAAGGCCTAGTGCGTAGTTCGTTGAGTCTAGTTTCCAACGCAACCAACCGTTCGTCGATAGGACATCGGAGTAGGAAGTTATGGGAGTTACAAATTCAGTGCGCAGTCGGACAGAAATGTGTTTCGGACAAGCGACAAGGCCGCGGCGCCGGATTTACTGAGGGGTCGCTGAAGTTACAGAGCCGCGGCGCCGGGAAGCAGGGCCGCGGCGCCGGAAGTTCCGAAAGTCCGCAGAAGTTTCAGCGCCGCGGCGCCGGCTGCAGGGCCGCGGCGCCGAGGCGGGAATTCTGGCGGAAAAACTGAGGAAAAATCAGATTTCTCTTTTAAAAGACCATGGGAGGGTGACAAGTGTCCCCCCCATCTGATTTCTTGCATGCCTTATATTGACCAAGTCTTGAAGACTTGGTCATCTTTCCAATCTCTCTCTCTCTCTATACTAAAGCTCTCACTTCTCTCTAAAATTCCAAGAGGAATTCAAAGCCTAAGAAAAATCTGAAAAGTTAAGGACAAGAAGGAAGCTTGTGGCTAGCTTGTAGGAGTTATTGTGGTGGTGTTCTTGGAAAAGAGGCTAGCAAAATTGTTGGAATAGTTTTGGCTAAAGCTCTAAAGGTAACATTTCTTCTCTTGTGGTTAGTTATTAATGTTGCATGTGAAGAAGAAGGAACTTGTAGTAGTAAATAATGCTCTTAGAGTCATTGCATGTAAGAAATGTGGTTTGGATATGAAAAGATTGGTTAAGAAGATATTATGAGCATGTTGTAGCCTACAAACTACTTTAGAATTGTAAAGTGAATTGTTGTACCTTATGGGGCAGAATTTTACACACCCAAGTTTAGGTGTGTAATCCCCTTTGAAATGTTTGGATTGTTGGGCCTAAGATGTGGCGTTTGGATGTTAAATTCGGCCTTGAAAAAGGTGGCAAAGTATGTAGAAACAAAGGAAATGCTGCCCAATTTTCCATAGAAATTAGTAACTTTGAACTTGGATTATTCTACATTGAAATTAGAGGTTAATAAACGTATCATGGTTATTTTAGGTTGACACATTACTTGCGGTAGTTTGGGCTTAGCAAGTGGATTGACCAAAGAGGTATGTAGAGCTTTCCTATCTCTTGAGCATGAGTAGTTGTATCTATGTAGTACGGTAGACGTACAAGATTTGGTATTCTTACTTGTTTTAAGTATATAAAGACTTGCTTCATTTTAAAAAGTATAAGTCCCTTGGTTATGGGAAATGTGTAATTTTACTAAAGTATAGGGTTAATATAACAACTTTATGGAAAGTTGGTTTGTTAGCTTTATGAAAGGATAATAAGAAGAGATTTACTCTAAGTAAGATAAGTAAGGACAAGTGACTTGATTTATGAAAGGCAAATTGATTTTAAGGCATCAATTGCCCAAAGGTTTTCTATGAAAAAGAGTCATTTTTAAAAGAATATAAGTATGTGGTACTTTGGGTTAAATTCCCGGATTTCCTTTTATTAAATATGTTAGTGCCTTGATTAAACTAAAATGAGAGGGTATATGAACAAGACTATTAAGAAGGATGAGTTTTCGTAACATGTATATATATGATTATGATATGATGACAAATTGAGCTAGGGTAAGAGTATATCTGAGGGGCTAGCCCCAAGATCGTTATACCACCTTCTCCAGTGTAAGAATATGAATGAGGGGCAAGCCCCAAGATCGTCATACCACCTGCTTCAGGTAAGAGTATATCTAAGGGGTAAATCCCCAAGATTGTTATACCGTCTGTTTTCTCCAGGGTAAGAGTATGAATGAGGGGCAAGCCCCAAGATCGTCATACCACCTGCTCAGGGTAAGAGTATATCTGAGGGGTAAATCCCCAAGATCGTTATACCACCTGTTCCGTGGATTTGCTACCCATGATGCGAGGAATACCTCATGCGAGTCCTATGGGCTTATGCGGGTGAAATAGTCCTACGCGGTAGTGCACCTATGCGAGGAATACCTCATGCGGGTCCACAGGACCTATGCGGGTGAAATAGTCCCAGGAGTAGGGGTGCTTATTGATACTACGGGCGAGGTACCCCTATTTTTATGCAGTATTATATACATACTTGTTACTCTCATTGTTAGTAAGGCACAGTGTACTGTATTTTGATTGTCTTTCATGACTCCAGCTTATTTTTCAGACTTATGATATCATTATTACAGTATTTTCCAGTTTTACATACTTGGTACATGTTGTATCGACCCCTTCCCGGGATGCGTTAAATACGCGGTAAGTAGCAGGTGGTGGATCCTCGTTCTTAGGATCACTGTTCCGGTGTCAGAAGCTCCATTCCTCCGGAAGCTTGTTTTGTTGGTATGGATTTTCCCTGATGTTATAGACAGTGTGTATATTCAGGGGTATGGCGGGGCCCTGTCCCGCCACAGTCGTTATCCTTAGAGGTCTGTGGTCACGTATGTGTTTTGGGCTGTAAGGATAAGTTGTACTGCTATACTTTTGATTAAGTGTGTTTTTATGAAAGGCAGTTTTATCGGCTGGCCAGTGTTGTTTACCTTTTTATAAGTTATGTGTTATGTATGTTCCGCTGCTATTCTCTGATGTTTACCTGACATGGTACCCCGGTAGGGTACCAGTCGCGGCCCCGGGGTCGGGTCGTAACAACAATGCTTCTCTTATTTCATCTGGCTTCTCTTGTGGAGCTGGTGGCATGGGTTGTTGTTGCTGCTGGATCTGTCCCTGGGGAGCTGGACTGGTCTGTTGAAATAGATTCTGAAGCTAAGGTTGTTGCCCTTGATCATTCCTCCATGAAAAGTTGGGGTGATTTCTCCACCCCTGATTATATGTGTTGGATAATGCACTGTTGTAGGGTCTGTGAAAATTTCCAACTGCCTGAACCTGCTCCATAGGCACATTATTTGGATCCATTATTGTGCACCTATCAAAATTATGGGGACCCCCACAAATATCACATCTCACTGGTGTCTGAACAACATTCACGGACATAGTACTCCGCTGCATCTGCTTTGTCAAAGTGACAACCTGCGCAGTCAATGCAGTGATAACATCCAACTCATGAACCCCAGCCACTTTCCTACTGTTTGTAGCTCTCTCATCGGCCCCCTGATGGTTGTTTGTTGCCATATCTTCTAGCAAATCATGTGCCTCATTGGCACTATTTCTCATGAATGATCCTCATGTTGCAGCATCAATAATGGTACGAGTAGTACCACACAACTCATTGTAGAATATGTGGACCAACATCCACTTCTCAATCTCATGATGCGGGCACTTCCTCTATAAGTCTTTGAACCGCTCCCATGCATTATACAATGATTCTCCCTCCAGCTGATAAAAGTTATTCAATTCTCCTCTGAGCCTTGTTGCTTTGGATGGAGGAAAGAATTTGGCAAGAAACTTCTGGGTCAAGTCTTGTCATGTGGTAATGGAGTTCGCCTGTAGTGAGTTCAACCAGCTCTTTACTCTATCCCTGAGTGAGAATGGGAAGAGTCTCAATCGAATGGAATCATCTGTAACACCATTGTACTTAAAAGTTGCACACAGCTCCAGAAAGTATGCTAGATGCATATGGGGATCTTCAGACGGTAATCCCCCAAACTGGACTGAGCCTTGAACCATGTACAAGATTGTTGGTTTGATTTCAAAATTATTAGCTTCCACAGCTGGAAGCCTAATGCAAGTCTGCACCCCTGTAATTGTCGGCATCACATAGTCCCCTAAGCTCCTCTCTGCAGGATGCAGGACTTGTCTCATCACAACTGGTAACTCATCATTCCCCACGTTGTTGTTTTGTTGATTTTCCATTGCTAAAGAATCAGCAATTCTCTTGTCTTTCCTGTTTTATCCTCATAATATTTCAATCTCAGGGTTCAGATGGATAGGAGTGTATGCTCCTCTTCTACTTCGCATAAACTAAGTTCTTGAAATCGATCAAAAACAAACAAACAGATCAAAGCAAAAATGTTCTAAAATAAAATAAAAAACTAAAAATAAAAACCAAATTAGAAATAAGATTAGCTAATTCGATATTGATAGTACGCCAGTCCCCGGAAACGACACCAAAAACTTGTTGCGGTATTTCTGTATGCTTACGCAAGTGTACGTATCGCTCAAGTAATATAGTCTTTAAGACCGAGTTATCGTCCACAGAGACTGATTTGTCAAGTACCGAATATCTAATCTATGGTATCTATTTGGTAACCGTTCTTTTGTTTGGATTTATGATTAAGACTAAAGTTAGTGTAAAGTGCAGAAATCAAACTAAAGATGATAATACTTTGGTTTGAAACAATTATGAAGGAAATAGAGCTTTCAATCTCCTCAACTATCCATTCTTTCACTTTTTAATGCAAGGCTAATGACTCTTCTTCTTATTAAGATAGCAGGTTAACTAATATGTTCTATATTCCAGTTAGGATATATAAAAAATCAACCTTGTGCAGAAACCTTCTATGATAGATTTTACAACACAGGAGGATTAAGAACAATAACCTTAAACACTACACAAGTATCGGGATACTTTCGTCCACGATTTTAACCTATGTCTAAACAACTACAGCATATTCAAATCTCATATCTCGGATCTCGATTCAAAATCATATAAGTTATGACAATTAATGAATAGTTAATTATCAAGCAATCAATACAATATTGAATATGTCATAATATAGCTGAAGAATAAATCAACAACTATGCATTAACTATATGAAAGAGCTTCAAGAAGATTCGACGAAAAACCCTAATAAAGAAGTTAGCTCCTAGACATTGTCATGCTAAGAACTAATTTAATATCCAACATAAACTGAAATAAGTAAAAGAGAAAAGAAAGAACTTGAACAAGAATAGTCTCCAATCTTGTAGCTTGTGCCTCATTTTTCTCCTCCAAAGTATTTTAATGAATAATGTGAGGGTTTTAGGGATTTTCTATAGAAGAACCTTGAGCTTTGAAGCAAGTGGTCTATGCTAGCTCGTTTTCGAGAGGAAGAGTTTGCTTTTCGGTTCATGCTATGGTATCGGAATGCCTCCCATTAGGAGAAGTTGGATTAGAAACTTATTACATGTCAGCGCTACTGCTGTAGTGGGAGGCGAGGTCAACGGTAAGTGGACGAGAACCAGTAGATAATTCCACAACATCCACATTAGGAATGGATAGACCTGGGCTGTTAGTGAGTGCAATGGGGAAAGTTTTCTCTATTTGAGGTTTTATATCTGAGAAAAACTGTGTTTCAGACCCTTTTACCCTTCTGAAATTCGGCCCAATTTCTGAAAATCCCGCGTCGGCGCCGTGGCCCGGCATTTTGGCGCCACGACGCCGAAACTCCTGCAACTCTCTGAACTTCCAGCGCCGTTGCCCTGCATTTTGGCGCCACTACGCTTTATGCTTGTAGACCCCGTGCGGTTGACATTGTATTTTTTTGTCCGGATTTCGTCGGATTTCTTCTATACTTCCCGGGACTTCTTAGGCTTCATTTCTTGGCCTTTTATTGTGCAATTTCATCCTCAAAAGCAATAATTTCTCCTTTATGACCGTTGTACCACAAAAGAAAGCAAAAAACACACATAACACTATACTAACGCAAAAAAAAAAGTAAAATACTAACTAAAAGGACTCAAAAGTGTGTCTAAAATACACTCAACAACTCACATGCAACAAATCACATTCACCCCCTCCAGTCTAGGAACCAAATCCCACTTGTGTTGTTTCATCAAATCATTAAATTCCTCACACATAGCCGCATTCTAATTAGGGTCGAGTTTGACTAATTTAGGTTTTTTGGGAATTGGGATTTTTTTTGTGTGGATAGGTTAAAATGAACTTTGGGCTTGAAAATCCCATGTTGGGCGCGGGTTTGCATTCGGTGCGTGGGGGCAGTGGGTGGTTATTCGGGTGGTTTGCTGGTTGCGGGTCAAGGAACTGTTGCGGGTGGTTGGTTGTGGAGTAGTGGAACATAGTAGTGGGTGAGATGAGGAATGGTGTGATGGCAGATCTGGTGGGGTCGACGACGGTGCAGGTATGGTTAGAGATAAGGGTTGGGAGATGTGGTGTGAGGTAGGCACCGTCGGGTAAGGGGACAGTGGTGGGTTTATTATGTGGTGCTGGTGCATTAGTGTGGTGGTGGTGTTACCAGTAACGGGCTGGTCGATCGGGAATGTGTGGGTAGCTGGGTTGTTGGAATTGTCGGTCTATGTAGGTGGCAGAGCAATTGGTGACGGGTGAAGGTTCTGGGTGGTGGTGGGTTGGTGGACCAATGGGGATATAGGGGATCTTGATCGGTTGTCAGTGGCGGTGGCAACCGGCGATGTGTGTGACTTATAGGTGGCCAGGGACACTGTTGTGGAGCTGACGACGGTAGTGGCAGCGGTGCGTGGCAGAGACGGGTCAACGGTGGCTGACCGATGCAGTTGGCTGAGAATGACAAGGGAGATATCAAGTTCATCAAGAAAGGTATAGTCTGTTTTTTGGAATTTTTGGAGATTCGAAAAAAGGAATGTGGTCTCATCAAACGTGTCGTGACGAGAGATGTGAATTTGACAAGTGGACATGTCATAACAAAGATAGCCCCTATGATTAGACGGGAAACCTATGAAGATACACGGAGTATTTTGAGGTGCTAATTTGTGAGGGACAATGGATGCAATATTGGGATAACACAGGCAACTAAATATACTTAGGTGGTCGTAAGAGGGAATTCTTCGGTATAAAATTTTGGTTGGAGTCATATTATGAAGAGTGCTATCCAGATGAGATTTTGTGTTTTACAGATGCATGTGTGCAAAGGGACACAGGAGATTCCAATATTGGTGTTGTGGAAGTTAATGCTAGTGGTTCGATGTTTTATGCCTTTGGCTCCCCAATTCAGCCAGCTGAAAAGTCAATCATTGCTAAAGTAATTGTAGTTAGAGAGGCATTACAAATTACGGTTCGCAAATGATGGAGGAAAGTTCATATTCTATCGGATGCAATGGAGTTAATAACGATAATTCAGGGACTGAAGTCAGCACCTTGGACTGTGCAAAACGTATATAAGATATCATGCAGCATCAGACCACTCTTAATGTAGCCCAATTTTCTTTCATTAGAAGAAACAAAAATAGGTGTAGTCACCCTTTAGCTAGTTTTTCGAAGACTTTAGTTGATGCAATTTTTTGGAATGAATAATTTCCTATATGGCTTGTACATGAAACTCATGACTCTTTTGCTCGGCTATCAAATGAATAAGAATGGTCAGCCTTTTGAAAAAAAAAAAGACAAATATCTCTGCGTTCCATCTTATAACTTCAAAACCGAATCAACAACAACGTATTCAGTGAAGTCTCACAATGTGGGGTCTGAGGAGGGTAGAGTGTACACAGACCTTATCTCTATCTTGGTAGGTTGAGCGGCTATTTCCCAGAGACCCTCGACTCAAGACAAAGTATAAGCACAAGAAAAGCAAGAAAGACGATCAGACCCGGACAAAAAATTTAAAGCAATATGAAAATGTTGTTGTCAGGCGAATAAGTTATGCTAGCGCATTCTAAAAAGAAACAGTAATTAATGCAGGTACATAAGATAAACAAAGTACCAAGATTATTAGGCTTCTCCCTTCCATTCATTTCCTTTCACTTTCTACGGACAGAGATATCATATCGTCCAGACTTTTGCAAGTCGGTAGTGCCATAGAAAGAGTACGGACCAAGTACAACCAATATAAATTATGATGATGACTGATACTCGTGGAAATATTACTGCTTCCCTTTTTTATTTATTATTATTTGGATTCACTAGAAGAAAAGTGATTGCACTATATATTTATGTGAACAACAACAATAATATATTTAGTGTAATCTCATAAAATGAGGTTTGAGGAGAGTAGAGTATATACAAACCTTATTCCTACCTTAAAAGATAGAAAGATTGTTTTCAAAAGACTCTCGACTCAAGAAATTATATGCGCGAACTGTCACCTAAGTAAATTAGGACTATACAGTATAAACGTGAATGCTATTATATATGCTTGGGACAAATTATAGTGGTTCTAACATTAGGCACACACGATATAGTAGGCGAAGTATTCTTTTTTCCCAATTCGCCAGAGATCTTATCAATCTCCACTAACTAGTTCAAATTAACGATCCTTTTTTTTTACTCCTATTCTCGCACTCATGACTTCTACGGTCATTGTTTATTCTCTATATAGTGCATACTTTTGTTCTTCTTTTCTTATTCTTAGGTATTTCGATGTTTCTTAACATAAAATTTGAATAGATATTACTATAATTTTTATGTTATAAAGCGATAAGTTTGATAAGTACTGTGCAATATTGCTAGTACGTACCATCTTTTTATATACAGCTTCTCAGGACACAAAGATTGACCTTTCTGAATAGTCTATTTACTACAGTGTGGAATAACTGACTCTATAACTACATGTTTGGAGAGCTTAAAACATGAGTGAGAAGTCTTGATAGAAACTACGAGTCCACCAAACAGAACTAGGTTTTCTATATGTTCTCTCAAAAAAATAAAAAGTAAATAACACATAATAATTACCTGAAAACTTTTTGTTCAAGTAATTAAAAACCACGACCTATCAAGTAAGATTTTCAACTTCACTAACTGAACAACTTCAAATTACAACTTATTGCGACCTAAGAATTAAATCATTAATCCATCAGCTCTTACAATACCTCTATTGTAAGTCATTTACAATAACTCTATTGCAAAGATACAAACCTTGACTAACAGTAGTCAAGAACACAAACCAACAAAGGTTGAAATCTGTCCTACTATGACACTTCTTAAAAGTAGTATATGATTACAATAAAGAACGAAATAACAAAGACTCAAAGCAAACTAAAGGACTTAGACATCTTCAGGGATCTGGTCCTTCAGTTCACAAACGACTTTGTTCTTGAAGCACTTGGAGATCTTGTGGCGGCTGACTTTTCATAAGTGATTTTAAATTTTCAAGTGTTATCTTAAACCTTGTAACATGTCGTATATATATATTGGGGAGCATGTGGGTTGAGATATGGACTACTGAACACTTGATTTGACCACTAACACGTTGCAACAGTGCTGTTGTACTTCTGCCAGTGAACATTACAACTGTAACGGTTGATTGTATGATAACCAAAAGAACATATAGCAGACCAGGTCCCTATCTGGTTCATCGAAAGTTTGATAAATCATCAAAACACAAAATGATATAACTTATCAATTTCCCCCTTTTTGATGATGACAAACAAATAATAGATATTCAAATCAGGTTATCCACTTGTTCCCTCTGCAGATCAAACCTATCTTTCAAGCATAACATGTTTAACAAGACAAAACTATTTTATCCCCTTAACTTCTCCCTCAGTCATATCAAGCATATCATATTCCTAATTCCTCCTTATTTCTCCCATTTGGCATCATTAAAAAGAACAATTAAAATAGCACAGGCAAAAAGAAGATCAGTAACATTAACTCGTGGTCACTGGGTAACACAACACGAGCAGAAACATGAACAAGCAAGTTAGTATCAATGCACAAAAAGAGTAATTGCTAAATTAGATTAGCAATTATAAAATACAATAGTCAAAATAGTACAAAACATGAAAATTAAACTGTCATTAGTGCCAATGTCATTAGGAAAACAAAACCAGAGGTCAATAATGATATGACTTAAGGAAGATAAAGGACTAGGTCTATCCACTCGCTCACTGTTGGTGTGCTGGTCCTGGAGCATCTGATCACGAAGGTTATTAACCTTCTGCCTTAACCTCTCATTGTCAACCCGCATCTTCTCAATCTCAGCATTGGCAGTCTCCAAATCATCACGAGAACCAGGTTCATGTGCCTTCTCTGCCAGTTGAACTTTGAGGTGAGCATTCTCAACCTTAAGCTTTTGAATCTCAGCATTTGCTATCTCTTGAGCCTCAATCAGAGTTAAAATGATAAAGGTGCTGCCAACACCACCTTTCTTAGGCATGCACTCATATTCTTCCAAAGTCTCCATAGTGAACATATGTTTTAGTGCATATGGTAGCCTTTCCAGTTTTGACTTTGAAATTACAAGAACCTTCATCAAAAGAAACCCATAAGGAAGGCCATGTCCGCCCTCCCAAGCATTTACCACTTTGATCATGTGCTCAATCACGATGGTTGGTAAACTGATAGGTTTAAAAGTTGACAAAGCCTCAAGGAGGACTAGGTCTAGCGTAGAGGCAATAGAATAACCTTCAGCCCTTGACATCAACACCTTGTTAACGAGGGCAAATACAAGTTGGTACTCTAGTTTAAGGTCTTTCTTGAAAAGTCTCGCTCTAGTAGCAGATTCTTCCCTCTTAGCAATCACAGTTTTAAAGGCAACATAGGCCTCTCCAGCCACAGTCTTAATCCCACCAGTCGAGACCTCTAAATTGTTTCCAAGCTTTAACTCATCTAACTCAAATTTAGTACCATTTACGGACAAAACAAGAGTGCAATCATCAGTGTAGCAAATGTTTACATAACGCTCGGCCACATCTGCTTCATATACAATGGGTGCTGGTGGTACAAAAAGATGAACCCATTTTTGGAACTCCATGATATCAAGCAGTTCTTTCATGCCAAATCTATCAGCAATTTTAGTTTCAACCCCCTCCCCCAACAATACTTTTTGACTCCGAAAAGTCTCATTTATTTCCTTATCAGTATGAGCAACATCTTTCCTAAATTATTATTTCTTTGAGGAACCTAACTCTTCACTGGTACTACTCTTCCTCTTTTTTGGCCTTGAGGTACTCACTACTTTTTTGGCTTGAATGAGGATCTAACCTTCTTTCCTTTAATGGAAGAATTACACTCCTTATGATCTTTGATTGACTTTTGATAGCCCACAGACCAAGTCCTTCGTAACAAGTTTGTTCAGCAGTGAAAAACTTGCATGCCTCAGTCGTCTGTTCCAAAGTTCAGCATCATCGTCCATGACGCTTAGGCATGTCAAGTCACTAACATTCAACGAGTCAAAATCTATAATATATATATATATATATATACATATATATATATATATTCTTGAATTTTTTGCTATTAACACCACTTCAATTTAGATTGGTGAATGTGCAGGAGCAGAATGAGAACTTCACTTCATTTCCTTTATCACATATATGTGACACACTTAATAAGTTATATTTTAACCCATTTACATTGTACACATTCTGAATAGCATGAGAGAGTATCTTCCCAACCTTGCCAACACCGAGAATGTACTATTTCTTGTCATTACCAAAGGACACACTCCCACCTTGAAAGGACTTGAGTGAGAGAAAATCATTTATTCTACCAATCATATGCTTTGAGAAGACAATATCAATATACCATCTTTGACTGCCTCTTGTCACCCTAGCTTGCAAACAAGTTTGCTGATTAGATTTGGGAACTCAAACCAGTTTGGGTCCCTTATAATTATAAAATGGGTGAATCAAATTCCTTCTAGTCCAAGCAAGTAAGATATTTTTTCTATTTCGAGGATTAGGTCCTTCAACTCTGAATTCTAGCTTTGCATGCATTATTGTAATGACCAGTATGACTGCAATGAGTGCACAACAAATTTTTAAGCCCTTGCCTACCCCCACATTTATTCTTGTACATAGAGATAATTACATCATAGTTGAGTCTCATTAGCTATACATTTTCCTTTAGAGGGAATTTTCATACTTTTTTTATTTGATTTTCTAACGGGATATTTTGTTGAGTTATCTCATCAAAATGTTCTTTTAGATCTACAATGAAAACTATCAAATCATCCCTTTCTTGTTCTAAAGACATATTTCTTCATTTAGAGAATTTTTCTCTTTAACAAGAACATGATAAGCATTGACTCATATTCAGAGGGTCATTATCAATATCGATCATTTATGTATCACCCTAGTCATCATCAGATTCACTTGAGGAATCTCCCCAAGCAGCAAGAGTTTTCTTCACCAAGTCATCAACCACATCTCTTCTCTTGAACTTCTTATCAAGGACCTGGTTCCTTTTAATAGTCTTGTCTTTTTTATTGTCCTACTTGTGAAGAGAATATTCTTTAATGAAGTGACCAGGTTTCCCACACTTGTGGTAACAATTGTCATTTCCTTTGAAGTTCATGCTAGAACTTTCTATTCTTGGAACCCACTATTTGTTTGAACCATTTTTTGGAAGGTATGACATATCAGCTTCGTCACTACTTAAGTCGCTTTTGATAGCCTTGAGAACTAGGTTCTTCTCCTTCTTTGTCTCACTCTTTTCTAGTTTCTTCTTGGTTCTCTTCAACTAGTAAGTCTTGAGATTACCAATCTGCTCATCAATGGTTAGAGTATTAAAGTTCTTGGCTTCGTATATAGCATTTTCCTTGCTTTCCCAATAATCTAGCAGGACAACAAGTAACTTTCTGACCAGTTTATTGGTTGAAATGATTTCTACAAGGGAGTGAAACCCATTTGTTATAGAGGTAAACCCGGTGTGCATATCTTGAATTGACTCATCCTCTCTCATTTTGAACAACTCATACTTTGTGGTGAGCAAGTCCATTTTGGAATCCTTTACTTGAGTGGTTCCTTCATGAGTTATTTGGAGAGCTTCCAAGATTTGCTTAGTAGTTACACAAGATGAGACATAATTGTACTCATATGGTCCAATACCACACAGAAGAATTTTCTTGGCCTTGTAGTTCTTTTTTACTGTTTTTCTGTCCACATCAGTGTACTCCTTTCTTGTCTTTTGAGTAGTTGTAAATCCAGATAGATTTGTATTCATAGTAACATGAGGAACATCATAAATGATTTTCCACAGCTCAGAGTCTTCAGCCATGATGAAATTTCGCCTCCTAGTCTTTCACCACCCATAGTACTTTCCATTGAACCTTGGTGGTCTTGTGGTCGATTGTCCTTCCTCTAAGTTTGATGGAGCGGCCATTTGAGAGATTTTTTCTAGGTGCTAACCTTTTAGAAATAAAATGCTCTGATACCAATTGATAGAAACTAAGAGTTCACTAAATAGTATAGAGAACTATGTTCTCTATCTATTCCTTCAAGCGAAACAAAAAGTAAATAACACAATATTTATGTGGAAAACTCATTGCTCAAGAGATTAAAAATGACGACCTACCAAGTAGGATTTTCAACTTCACTAATCGAGCAACTTCATATTACAACCTATTGCAACATAGGAATTAAATCATTAATCCATCACCCCTTACAATATCTCTATTTTAAGTCCTTTAGACTAACTATATTGAAAAGCTACAAATCTTGACTATGAAAAGCTACAAATCTTGACTAACTCTAGCCAAGAACACAAACCAGCAAAGGTTGAAATATGTCCTAATATGACACTTCTAAAGACTTGGTCATTTATCCTCCTTAAATCTAACTAGGAATAAGTTTATTTTAACTATCTCGTATCTGAAGCTCACTAGCCTGATTAACCCAAATTTGTGTGGGGTGAACCTCTTTCGCATTGTTTTACAATAAATGTACTTCTCGAGCAATGCACGATACAACAAAATAGTACCACTTTTAAAATAATAGGGGTTGGGGGAGATTTTTACACTACATGTACAGTAGCCCAACAAAGACCACAACAAAACAATAACTCCATCTTTAATTTTTTTTACGAATTTTAGCTAGTATAATCACAAAATAATGTGTGCATATTCAGTGTGTGTATATTATACATTTGTGACCCATTGAGTATACACTGTCTATGGCTACAAACGATTACAGATAAGCAGAGAATTTTTTGGCCCCTGGATAAAGATGTTAAGAACCCCTAAAAATGATTCACACTTGGAACCTCATGACTAGGGGCGGAGTCAGCATTATGGTTAAGGATTCGGCAAAATTCAATAACTTAGACTCAAAACCTGTATTAATATTAATAAAATCATTTACTAATATATATAAATAATCTATTCAGAACCCATAATAAAAATTGTAATTCAAAATCGACAAACTAAAAATCTTAATTTTGCCTCTGCTCATGAGATACCTAGAGAATGATATGAGCACGTTTTATTGCAATTATTTTCAGTATAAATCGAAAACCATGAAAAACAACTATATATTAACATTTTACAAAATTTAACTTCCTTTGTTAACTATGTGTTGGGTTCGAAATAACATAGTGTCACGCGAAAGCTAATAATTGCAAATCTTGAACGACGATAAATCAGATAACAGAGAAGTACTATAGAAAGACTTTATGATATGATATAAGTTTGGCAATTTACCTACATATGATAAAACTAATATAAAAATTCCCCTAAATAATACTCTCTAAATGACTACATTGTGGATGATATTGTGTTGTTTATGAGAAGAAAGGATTCCTGTTTATAGAAGTTCAAAACTTCTCATCCAAGAAAGGATTAATATGGTAGAATATTTTTCCACGAAGAAAATATTTTTGAAGTAAAATACAATTATGGTAAAATTTAAATAAGGTAGAAAATTTAGCGCAAACTAACACTACGTGCTATGATCGACCTTCTTTCGATTTTCCATAATGTAATGCTCCTTGTTGATTTAGACAGGGAATTGGTATCATGTTGGTGCATTTCCTGCATCTACTACAACGTGATAAAGTATGTTTGTATTGTTTTGACAAATATGTAAGAAAGGGGCCAGATCCACTTTTCGATGGATCAATTTCGCAAGTCAACTCTACATCTCTAAAGCTGCTGACAAAATGATAGTGTCGCATTACTGTTGCGAACATACTATTGGTCTGAGATCTAAGGGTTGTCACCTCCCCACACTCCACGTATATATACAACATGTTGAGGAGTGAAAACTTCAACCTTGCACAAATCAAAATTGATCTTGCTCTTGCTTAAAAAGTTATTGAATCCATCTGAGCTTCAGATAAGACAAAAGCAACAACAAATCAAAAGATCGATTCTCTAATAAGTGAAGATGTCTAAGTCCTAGGTTTGTTGAGTCTTTGTTTTGCAGTTCTTAAATTTGTAATCCTACTTTTATTGTAAGAAGAATGTTGTAGGTCACTTGGTTTTCTAATCTGTTGAACTGTTTATTTTTTATCAGAGCTAGTCAAGGTGTGTCTTTGCAATAGAGTTATATAGATAGATTACAATAGAATTGTTGTAAGGGCGAGGGATTCGGAGTTTAATTCCTAGGTTGTAATAGATTATAATCTAAACATTGCTCAGTTATAGTGGAGGTTGAGAAAATCCTATTGTGGTGGGTCGTGGTTTTTAATCCTTTGAGCAATGAGGTTTCCACATAAATATCTTATGTCATTTACCTTCTATCTTTGTTTAAGAGAGTAGTAGAGAACCTGGTTCTCTACTCTATTTAGTGGACTCATTACTCATATATCATATCAATTGGTATCAGAATAAATTCTTTCTAAAAGGTTAACACCTAGAAATGATCTTCATAATGGCTACTCCACCAGATTTATAGGAAGGACAATCTACCACAAGACCACTAAGATTCAATAGAAAATATTATGGATGGTGGAAGACTAGAATGCATGACTTTATTATGGCTGAGGATTCTGAGTTATGGGACATTATATGTGATGGTCCTCATATCCCTATGAACATAAATATAGATAGTCTTACTACTACTCCCAAGTCAAGGAAGGAATACAATAATGTAGACAAAAAGGTTGTTGAAACAAACTTCAAGGCCAAGAAGATCCTTATTTATTGCATCAGACCAGATGAGTACAATTGTGTCTTCTGGAAAGCCCTCCAAAATGCTCATGAGGGAACCAGTCAAGTAAAGCAGTCCAAAATAGATATGCTTACCACATAATATGAACTCTTCAAGATGAAGGATGGTGAGTCTATTAAGGATATGCACACCAGGTTCACCTCCATAATTAATGAACTTCATTCTCTTGATGAAGTTATCAAAACCAACAAGCTAGTTCATAAACTTCTTAGTGCTTTACCTACCTCTTGGGAAAGAAAAGTTAATGCTATTTCTGAAGCCAAAAATCTACAAAAAAATATCTATCGATGAGCTCATTAGAAATCACAAAACTTATGAGTTAAAAAAACAAAAAGATGATGAGAGAAAAGAATCCAAGAAAGACAAGAGTCTGGTCCTTAAAGCATCTAAGAATAACTCAAGCAGTGATGGGTCAAACATGGCTTACCTTACCCAGAGATTTCAAAATATGGTCAGGAGGAATGGTGGATTCCCAAGGAAAAGAAGCACAAGCAAGAACCCTAGAGGAAATTATTGTTGTCATAAGTGTGGAAAGCATGGACATTTTATCAAGGAGTGTCCTCTTCACAAGTAGGACTACTATAAGAATAACTCGGAGATAACTGCAAAGAAGAACTAGATTTCTAAAAAATTCAAAAGAAGAGATATAGCTGACCACGTGGTGAAGCAAGCTTTGAATGCCTAGGGAGACTCATATAGTGAATCAGAATAAGGTGATCAAGAAGAGACATCCATGATGGTTATTGATGATACATATTCAACACATGAGTTGATGCTTGCACTCATGGCTAGATCAGATGATGATGAAGACGAAGAGATAGACTTTCTTGATGTTTAAAAAAACTTGAAAAATTACTCTGAGAAAAAATTGTTATCATTAGAAAATATATTAATTGATGCGTATCATAGTCTCCTAAAAGAGAAGGATATTCTAACCGAAGAATATGGTGAAACAAATCAAGAGAAAGTAGATCTAGTTGATAATGTCATAAAATTAAGGAAATAGATTAAGGAAGTGTCTAAAGAAAATTCATTGTTAAAAAGCCAATTTAAAAAATGAATGTACACTCCTTGTAAATGAAAGAATGTAGGCAGTGATATTCAATTTGGCTTGAGAGAGAGCTCAAAAAGGTCAAAATGAATCTTATCGCTGAACTTGAAAGAATAGGGAGCTTTAAGAAAATCTGAAAAGGGTGAAAATGATCTTGACAAGTCACTTCATTGGACCTAGTCCTCAAAAGTGATTGCGTGTATGCATAGGAATAGCACAAGAGATAGGGGAAGTCATGGTTTTCAAAAGGAAAACACTGCCTACAATCCACATAGTAATTATACGAGTAATTCTGATAACCCGCTATGCACTCACTGTGGTCAAACTGGCCATTATAAAAATACATGCAAAGTCAAGGTTCAGGTTGTTAAGAAAGACATAAAACTTGTCGAAAAGGATTTGAAAAAGGTGGAACCTGGTTCTCGAAAGAAGAAAGTGGGTCTACTTGCTTTGATTAGAAGAAGTCTTATACATCCCCTCTACCATCCCAAGGGCCCCAAACTGATTTGGATTCCTAAATTTAATTAATGATTTTGTTTGCAGGCTAGAGTGAGATAAAGCAACCAAAAATAATATATGGACAGTGGCTGCTCGAAGTATATGACTGGAAGAATGGAGAATTTTTCTCACTCAAGGCCTTTCAAAGTGGGAGTGGGTATTTTGGAAATTGCAAGAAAGCATACATTCTTGACATGGGTAAAATTGGAAAGATACACTCTCATGCAATAATAAATGTATACTATGTGGATGGATTGAAGTACAGCTTACTGAGTGTTTGAAAAATCTGTGATAAAGGAAATGAAGTTAACTTCGCTTCGTCGACATGCACTGTCATAAATAAAAAAATCTAGGGAAGTCATTCTAGTAGTAAAAAGATTCAAGAACGTCTATGTGGCTGATTTTGAGTCTCTAAATGAAAATGATCTAATGTGTCTCAGTGCTCTAGAGGATGACACTGAACTATGGCACAGACGACTTAGACAAGCAAATTTATCTCTTTTCAACAAACTTATGGCAAAGGACCTGGTTTGTGGATTACCAAAAACTAAGTTCTCATATCACAAGGTGTGTGATACATATGTGAAAGGAAAATAAGTCAGATCATTTTATAAATCAAAGAAATATGTAAGCACCTCTAGGTAATTTGATCTTCTTCATATGAATCTATATGGACAATGAGGATTCCAAGTAGATGAAGAAAGAGGTATATCTTTGTCATTGTTTATGACTATTTTAGATTCACATGAACATTGTTCTAAAATCCAAAGATGAAACATTTCTGTGTTTGTTGCATTTGTGAAACAAATTCAAGTCAAGTTAGGGAATAAGATTATGACTATCATATGATCATGGAACTAAATTTTATAATGCAAAGTTTGATAAGTTCTGTGTTGGAAATTGCATAAGGTACAACTTCTCAGCACCAAGAACACCTCAACAAAATGGTATGGTGGAAAGGAAATACAGAATTCTTAAAGATATGGCTAGAACCATGCTTATAGCCAGTGGTATATCTAAGAATTTCTAGGTTGAAGCTGTCAACACTGCTTGTCACGTGAAAAACATGTGCATGATCAGGTCCTTGCTCGAGAAAACTCTATATGAACTACTGAATAGAAGGAAGCCTAAGCTGACCTATCTACAAGCTTTCAGATGTAAATGTTTTATTCTCAATAATGGTAGAGAGGCTCTTGGAAAATTTGATGAAAAAATGATAAGGGAATCTATCTTTGATACTCATGTCACAGCAAGGCATACAAAATGTTTAACAAAAGAACACATTGTGTTGAAGAGATTGTGCATGTGATTTTTGATGAGTCAAATGTGCTTGATGAAAGAAGAAAGCAAGATGATGAAGCTGAAGATGGAGAGTTCTCTAAGGTTCTTGATGAGGCTATTCAAATCTCAAATGAAAATATAGATCTGATGGGTTAGGTAAAGGAAGACGACGATGCACAAACCTCAGGTTGCACGCAAGAACATGTTGCTTCTATTATCTCTTATGAAGCTGAACGACAAGTCATCAAAGCTATATCAGGTACTCCTGGGTCTGGACAAATTAGTAATGAAAATGTGGCAAATACTGAGGAAAATATCATAGTACAAATGGAGGAAACTGGTTCATCGACTCCTCAAGGCAATAATCAAGTTGGGATACAAGTGTCAAACTGAAAACACAAGGGATCTCATCTTTTGTAAAATGTGATTACTCCTTTAGAGTACGGTATTCAAACTAGGTCCAAAGCAAGAAGTATGTTCGCCTGCTCTATATTCCTATCTCAAATTAAGCCTAAAAATATCAAAACAAGCCTTGAATGATGCTGATTGGGTTGTATCCATACAAGAAGAACTTCATCAGTTTGAAAGGAATAAAGTATGGTGCTTGGTACCTTGGTCCTCTAACAAAACTATTATAGGTACCATGTGGGTATTTCGCAACAATATGAATGAATTTGGCAGCACTACCAGTAATAAAGTAAACTTGGTGGTTCAGGGATACAATCAAGAAGAATGCATTAATTATGATAAGACATTTGCTCCAGTTGCCAGAATGGAGGTGATCAGAATACTCATTGTTTTTGCATCTTATATGGAATTTAAACTATTCTAGATGAATGTCAAAAGTATCTTTCTAAATGGTTACCTGAATGAAGAGGTCTGTGTCAAGAAACCTTCGGGATTCAAAGATAATGAGCACTATGAGCATGTTTACAAGCTTGACAAGGCCTTGTATGGGTTGAAGAAATATCCTAGAGCCTGGTATGAGAGACTGTCAAATTTTCTCCTTGAAAATAGATTTAAAATGAGGGAAATTGACAACACTCTTTTTCAGAAGAAATGAAGGAGAAAGTTATTGATCGTTCAAGTATTTGTTAATGAAATCATCTTTGGTTCCACAAATGACTTTATGTGTGAGGAGTTTGCAAAGCTTATGGGAAGTGAGTTTGAAATGAGCATGATGAGTGAGCTGAACTTCTTTCTCGGGTTACAAGTCAAATAAACTTCAAAAGAGACCATGATTAGTCAACACAAATATATCAAGAAATTGTTGAAGTGGTTTGAAATGGAAAATGCTAAGGTCATAGACACTCATATTGCTACTGCAACTCGACTAGATGCAAATGAACCAATTTCTAACATAAATAAAACCATGTACAGGGGTATCATTAGATCTATGCTCTATCTTACATCAAGAAGACCTAATATTATGTATAGTGTTGGTCTATGTGTCAGATTTCAATCATGCCCAAAGGAATCACATCTCAAAGATGCTAAGAGAAATTTGAGATATCTCAAGGGAACTCCTGACCTAATCTCCTTCTATACTACAGGTGATAATTTTGATTTAATTAGTTATATTGATGTTGACTATGCTGGTTACTTAGGGGATAAAAAGAGCATTTCTGGTATGACTCACTTTCTTGGTTCATGTCTGATCTCTTGGGGCACAAAGAAACAAAACTATGTGGCTCTTTCCACTACTGAGGATGAGTATGTAGTTGTTGCTTCTTGTTGTGCTCAACTACTCATGATCAAGCAACAACTTGAGGACTTTGGAGTGGTCACTGAATGTGTTCTCTTAATGTGTGATAATACCAGTGCACTGAAGATGGCAAAATTTTTGGTGCAATACTAGATGACAAAGCACATTAATATCAGGCACCACTTTTTAAGGACAATATTCAAAATGGATTGATCTGCATGAAGTTTTGCAAAACAGAAGACCATGTAGTTGATATTTTCACGAAGGCACTGAGTAGAAAGCACTTTGAAAAGAATCATCTTGAGTCGGGGTTGCTCAAAATGAATTAACCTTCTTCTTATATAATTTATCCTTGATAGGCTATAATCAGAGGACAAGTATATGATTAGAAATGTGTTTATGATAATATCTAACTCGATTTTATACTATGCAAGGATACGCAATATTACTCTACAAAGATGTTGCCCTGCTTTTCTTAAAACTATTAAGGAACTTGGTTCCTGAACTGAGGTTAGTATGTTCATCTGTACCTACACCTTTTAACTTGCTAGTGTGCCATGTTATCGTAACTTCTCCTGCCCAAAAAATTTCCATCGTGGATGAATATTTTTCTCTCATGTATCACATCATTTTCTTTTACTTTACCAAAACATTTATTTCTTCTCAACCATAATCCACTTCTCTCATATGCATCCGTTGCCATTTCAGTTCCCCCACCACCACTTCAATCTCCAAGTATCTCGCCAACTCACCTTCTCCTCCAAACCTTACCATGTCTCAATCCGTATTTACCTCTCAACCTGAGTTCATATCACAATTTAAACCTACCTTTGTATCATCTCCCTCTCTCTCTCTCTCCTAGCTACTGCAATAATTTCCGGTTAATACCTCACCTTCTCACCATCTAAATCTGTACCCTCCACTGACTTTCTCACACTTGCTTCCCTTTTACTCCGTTCTACACCTGCTACTCCTCACAGACGCAAAAGTCCAACTCCTCAAAAATTTGTCTCGGAACATAAAACCTCAGCCTCTAAAGAAATCTCTACTCCCAATGACAGCTTTGACTTTATGTCAACATTCGATATATCTAGAGATACAGAGGAGATTGAAGTAAAGGACAAATAATCTGAGATCTCCAATCAGAACTTAGTTGTAGAAAGTGAACACATAGTTAGATCTGAAGTTAGTATGGCTTGAGTTGCCCAATATGTTTTTCCAAAAACTGCTTCTAGGGAACAGGTCCCCAAATCAGAAATGAAAATGGTTGATAGAATGACTATTAAACCAGGTAAATCAGCTCCTCTTGTACATCCTGAGTCAGACAAAAGACTCTCTAAGTCTGATGTCGAACACATGATTGTGGAAGACCTTCATAAGGGGAATAAAGGGAGGTCAAACACTTTCGAGAGTCGGGATGAGATCGTGGATAGTTTTCTTGATGTGGTCTTATTATTAAAAGCGGGAGGATCAAGTGAGGTACAGGGCTCTTTCACTCAAGGTGAATTTGTGTCCCTTTTAGCAAAAGATGGTTCTCGTCTAGTTAAAGTTATTATTGTGCCCTTGGGGGAAATTACAGCCAGTGACCCACCAAGTATTATTACTCCAAATGTCAGTGTAGATGATGACGAGATCCCTCTGGACCTGGTGTTTAAAAGAAAGTATTGGTCTTCCCTTAAGGGTAGAAAGAGTATCAATGCAGTCTCTGCGAGAGGGGCACTCACTAGTGGCAAAGTTAAAGCCTGAATGGACTCTACCTTAAATAAAAACAAAGAAATACTGTAAAGAAAAAAAGATTATTAATAAGGATGGTTGATGAGGAGGAAGTCTCGCCCACTAAAGTTGTGGATCTTGAAAACAATGAGCATGTACCCGAAGTGGAAAAAACTCCACTTGTGCAGAAGAACTCTATAAAAGAACCTATGGAAAAGAAAAAAGTTGCTGATGTTGGAGAACCAGGTGTTGCTGTGAATCGGGGAACCACACGCAAGAAGGTCAATCCTCACTACTTAATGAAAAAGAAGTTTGTGAAAAATGACCTGGATCCCCATCCAAAAAACAAAAGGAAGAGTTGACCGAGGTTGAACATAAAGAGATATTAATGTCTCAAAAGGTCTTAAAAGGAAGAGTCTTCGATTCCGATATCACAAATCAACCAGACATGGGATAAGTGATTGAAATGGTTGAAGCACAAGCATGGAGCCATATGTTTTAGCCTTTTGTAGATTTATTGTTTGAAACTAAAGTTACTAAGTTCTATGGTTCTTTGCTAGTCACGGATGGGGTGATACACTAATTGTCAGTATAAATATCACTAACTTCTCTCGGAATGAAGACACCCTTAGGAGGATTCTGGAGGTCCCAACTGAAGGGGTGTCCTCTGTATCTAAGAAATCAGCCTCCAAGGAATTCTTAAAAGTGATTACCAAATAGGAAGGGAACCTGACGGGGGAACGGGTCTTTAAAAAATAGTTGAAGCCAAATTTCAGCTTTTGCTTGAATTGGTTAACAAGGTGCTCTTACCCCGTTTTGAGAGAAGGTCAATGGCTATTGTTCCTGATCTATTTCTGATGGAAAATCTGGCCTCTTTCACTCCGGTCAACTTGCCTGCTCTAATATTAGAACACATGATAAAAATTGAGTCTGTTAAAGATAGGAAATATGGGTTAAGTTATGATTTTCTTCTCACAAAGGTATTTTAGCACTTTGGTATAAAGACACACAATGACACAATAGGGACCAGTAACAAATGTTTACCATGAAAACTCTTGAGAAGTGTGAGTGTGTGTCTACAAAATGAGGAGTAAGGAGCACTTCCATGATCTTCAATATGATTGAGGCCCAAGAAAGAGCAACTACAGAAGTTACCAAGTTGACTATACTTCTTTCTCAAATGGACTCTGAGATTGTCGTAATAAAAGCGGAGATTCAGCAGAAGTCACAACTTCATGAGGGACCAGGTGCCTCAAAGGCCATGAAGAATGAAAATGCTCAGCTTTAGGCTGAAGTCGCTGATCTAAGGACATAGGTGAAGAACCTGACTGCTGCGCTCCTAGCTAGACTATGAGTCATCTAAGCTTCCTCCTTTCAACCCCTTACGCCTTTCTTTATACTCTTCTCACTCCCTCTCCAGTTTCACCATTTGGGTTGTACTTGGAATTACTTGCTTGTTTTTACTTTGTTGGTATTTATAGATATTTAAAAACACTACATTAACTTAGGAAACATTATTTATCTTGTGAAATATCATTTATGTTGCTAGTTTTATTTTGCTTATGTTGATGTTGCCCTAGTGGCTATGAGTTATCCTTGTCTCCATGCATTATCCTTATGTTAATGCTTTACTCTCTTTTTATGATGCCAAAAGGGGGAAGTATGTTCATTAAAGGGATTCTGTTTTCAATGGAGTTTTAGCTGCAGGGAAAATTTTGAATATTGGAGTTTGTCATCATTAAAAAGGGGGAAATTTATAAAGTATGCTTTGTATTGTTTTGTATTATTTTAATGATTTGACAAACGTGTAAGAAAAGGGACCAGTTCCACTATCTGATAGACTAGTTCCACTCTCCGATGGATCAGTTCCACTCTCCAATGGACCAGTTATGCAAGTCAACTCTACAGTTGTAAAACTGTTGATAAAATGGCAGCATCGCATTACTGCTGCAGAGCTACTGCGGACATACTATTGGTCCGAAGTTTAAGATTTTTCACCTCCCCACATCCCACATATATATATACAACAAGTTAATGAGTGAAAAACTTAACCTTATATATACAACAAGTTAATGAGTGAAAAATTTAACCTTGCACAAATCAAAATTGATCTTGCTCTTGCTTACAAAATTGTTGAGTTCATTAGAGCTTCGGATTAGACCAAAGCAACAACAAATTGAAGGACCAATTCTCTAATAAGTGAATATTTCTAAGTCCTATGTTGAGTCTTTGTTTTGTAGTTCTTAAACTTGCAAGTCTACTTTTCCTGTAAGAAGCATGTTATACATACTATTGGTCAGAGGTTTAAGGTTTGTCACCTCCCCATATCCCACACACATATATATATATAAACATGTTGATGAGTGAAAATCTTAACCTTACACAAATCAAAATTGATCTTGCTCTTGCTTACAAAGTTGTTCATCAGAACTTCAGATCAGACCAAAGCAACAACAAATCAAAGGACCAGTTCTCTAATAAGTGAAGATGTCTAAGTCCTACGTTTGTTGAGTCTTTGTTTTGTAGTTCTTAAACTTGTAAGCCTACTCTTCCTGTAAGAAGCATGTTGTAGGTCTCTTGGTTTTCTAATATGTTGAGTTGTTTATTTTTTACTAAGCTAGTCAAGGTGTGTCTTTGCAATAGAGTTATTGTAGAGAGCTTACAATAGAGTTGTTGTAAGGGATGGGGGATTAAAAGTTTAATTTCTAGATTGCATTAGATTGTAATTTAAAAATTGCTCAGTTATAGTGGAAGTTGAGGAAATCTTACTGTGATGGGATATGATTTTTAATCACTCAAGCAAGGAGTTTTTCACGTAAATATCTTATGACATTTACCTTCTATCTTTGCTTAAGAAAGTAGTAGAGAATCATATATCACATTACAACCCTTGATGATGAATAAGAAATACATACTCCAATGTCGTTTTACAGGTGTGCATATAATTTGATTGAGAAGCCCCCAACTTTAAAGCACGATGATATTTATGAGCATGTGCCACTCATAGCCTTAATTTCCATTATATTTTCGTAATAGTTAAAACAGTAATTAGACCTAAGTTACGTTACGTTGTTGATAAGAACCTATAAGATTTTTAATATGCTCAATCAAGACAATGAAGAGATGAGATATAAAGTAACCTATGATAGAAGAACAATATTGCCAAAAATTTATGCACAAAAAATACGAATACAGAGGTAAAAAACCATCGTCGTCAACTCTCTTTTGTCAAATTCATTAAACAAAACAAATACTCTCTCCTTTCTTTTTTGCTTGTCTTATTGACTTAATATTCCCTTTAAGAGATCATTTATTAAAGGTTTGTTTTACCAAATTATTGATATTAATTATGCTTTGCAAATATAAATTTGATCACTAGTATTTAATGATAAAATATATTTAAAATAATAATAAATCTTTCTTGATTTGTTAAAATAGATAAGTAAAAGTAATAATAACCCGTAAATTTTTCCAACTAGTAAGGCCTAAATAATCAAAGCTTACGATGGTGCTGGGCATGTGGGCGAGCCACTTAAAGTCACTGTAGCTCTTAAAAGTTAAAAGACGCGTATTCTCACACTGTGTAATGTTTGAGATTTAAAATTATTAAGTACTCTTCAATTTCATTTTATGCATCTTAATTTAATTAAGTATAAAAAAAAATTGAATCTTATGATCTTAAATGTGTTATTCATTCCTATAAAGGAGTGTCACTAAGAATAAAATAAAAAAGTTCGGATTTAATTCTTTTGAAATCAAACTAAAATGAGAGAGGAGATTAAAAATATGTTTTCTCTAACTATTTAAATTTCATATGAATTTGTCTCACAATTGAACAAGATATCAGACAAGATTAGGGATTCAAACCCAAAAAGCAAAAAAAAAAAAACAAATATTTTGACGTGTCGGCCCATGAAAAATAACTAGACACACACATGAGATGGTCTATTTAAGATATAATATAGTCAGTAATAAAAAGCGTGTACTCTTTAACAAATTAAATTTTTAAATAAGTTGGCCGCGCAATTAAATTCACACGATGAAAGTTTGGGAGAGGATGATGGAGATGAGAGTATAGAGGTGTGTGTCTATCTCCAAGAACCAATTTAAATTCATGCTAGGACGCTCAACTACAGAAGTCATTCTTCTGGTAAGGAGACTAGTTGAGTTGTATAGGGAAAGGAAGAAGGACTTACATATGGTGTTCATCGACCTAGAAAATAATACGACAAAGTCCTGAATGATATTCTATGGAGATGTTTGGAGGCTAGTGGTATACCTATGATATACACAAGAGTGATCAAGGACGTGTATGATGGAGCAAATACTAGGGTAACAACAGTGGAAGGTAACGAGTCTAAGGGAAGGATCAAGCTTGAAAGGAATGGACGGGCGTAGGCTTAATAGTGAACGCAGACCCCCCTGCTTATAGATATGAGATCAATGACAACAATAAAAGAAAGATGTCGAGAGAAAGAGCAAGAAAACGGATGCGCGTTACAGCAAGAAAACGGATGCGCTAACGCGCTCGGAACACTTTCCAGTTATGATAGGAGGTCTGCCTTGAGCCCTTTTTATTTGCCCTAGTGAGGGATGTTTTGACGCGGCAAGGAGATGTGCTATGGTGTATGTTATCCGCGGATAACATAGTTTTGATCGATGAGACTCGCAATGGAGTTAATGCAAAGCTAGAAGTTTGGAGACAAATTCTAGAATCTAAGGGGTTCAGGTTGAGTAGGACCAAGACCGAATTCTTGGAGTGCAAGTTTAGTGAAGCAGCCATGAGGATGGCGTGGAAGTGAGGCTTGATACTCAGGTCATTCAAAGAGATAAAGTTTCAAGTATCTTTGGTCATTTATTCAAGGTAATGAGGAAATTGATAAGGATGTCACACATCGTATTGGTGCATGATGGATGAAATGGAGGCTTGCATCCGGAGTCTTGTGTGATAAGAGGGTGCCGCCAAAACTTAAAGGTAAGTTCTATAGAGTGGTGGTTAGACCAACTATGTTGTATGGAGTGGAGTGTTGTCTAGTCAAAAACTCTCACGTTCAAAAGATGAAGGTGGCGGAAATGAGGATGTTGCAGTGGATGTGTGGGCATACGAGGAGAGATAGAATTAGAAATGAAGATATCCGGGACAAGGTGGGGGTAGCCTCGGTGGAGGAAAAGATGAGGAAAGCGAGATTGAGATAGTTCAGGCATGTGAAGAAGAGATGCACGGATGCCCCTGTGCGGATGTGTGAGAGATTAGATATGGATGGTTTCATGTGAGGCAGAGGTATACCGAAGAAGTATTGGGGAGAGTTATTAGACAGGACATGGCGCAGTTACAGCTCACCGAGGACATGACCGTAGATAGGGGATCATGAAGATATGTATCAGTATAGAAAAGTAGTAGGTACTTGAGTGTTGTCGCGCGTCCTAGTACTCTTTTTGGCTCTTGTCTTTAGATTTACTTTATTAGTGGTTGGGTATTGCACTTCATGGTTGTATGATTTGGTGGTAGTTACGGTATTGTTATTTTTTCTTCATTAGATTGTTTTGCCATTCTTTATCTAGTATTTTGGACGTGGCTTCGTTCCTTTTGCGAATTGCTTTTTGGCTTACTACCTGCTTGTTTCTTTTACTTCGTTATCTTATTTCTCGCTGCTAATACTGAATATTATTACTGTTGTTTTTTCATTTATACTTGAGCCGGTGGTCTATCGGAAACAGTCTCTCTACCCGTCAAAAGGTAGAGGTAAGGTCTGCGTACACTCTACCCTCCCCAGACCCCATCGGGTGAGACTATACTAGGTATGTTGTTGTTGTTGGTGGTCGCGCAATTAAATAGTAGTAGAAACTACTAGAAATAGCAAAACATGGAAAGACCATGGAAATTTCAAAGGCGATACCTGGCTTGTTTTGGCCAAACCAATTGGGGTCAAGCGTGCAATAGGCTTTACTAGTGTCCACATCAGAGCTGCATTATAAGTTTAACTTCTCTGATTAGGTCCTATATATACACAATATTCACTTCTTTGATTCCCTCTATCCCATGCTCCATAAAATTTGGAAGAAACATTAAGAATTAAGCATCATGAGCTCTAACGTTGTACCTGTTCCAAATGGAGAAAATATTTCTCAACATGACCAAAACAAGCAGAAAACCAAACTTTCCTTTATTGATATTGTCATATCTCTCAAGGAAAAAACAGGAAAATTGGATATGAAGAAAGTAATACATAGTGTCAAAGTTGGCATTGCTTTAGTATTGGTATCACTTTTGTATCTACTGGATCCTCTCTTCCAGAAAGTTGGACAAAATGCCATGTGGGCTATTATGACTGTTGTAGTCGTCTTCGAGTTCTTCGCAGGTTTGTCATAACCTTCATTCTGATAGTGTAATTTTTTTTAAACTGTATGTAAACTAAATTCATCTAATAATGTACCCTGCACGTACCAGGTGCTACACTAAACAAAGGCATAAACCGAGCGATTGGTACGGTATTGGGCGGAGGATTGGGATGTTTGGCTGCAATTTTAGCTGACAATAGTGGAGAAATTGGCGGCGCCTTAGTTGTTGGCATCTCTGTCATTGTCATTGGTAACAATACTCTCATGACCTTCACCTCACACTGTTAGTGTAAATTACTGTAACAGGTTAGCCTGCTAATAAAATTAGTAACCTGAAAGATTAAACAGACAACCTACAATAATAATAAAGGCATGTAACAATGATAATACAGTCGTCATTTGTGATTATTTTTTTGATGCTATAATGAAATATTGTTATAGAATATATAATGTAAAATAACATAAAAAATCGATTTCAAAAAAAATATAGATCATTATAGTGAAATGTTATTATAGAGGGGATAATTGTTATAGAGAGACCTGACTTTATGATGAACAGGTGTTGGTGCAACGTACGCAAGATTGATACCAAGTGTGAAGAAGAGATATGACTATGGAGTTATGATATTCATATTAACATTCAGTTTGGTAGTAGTATCGGGTGTTCGAGCTGATAAAATCATGAAGTTGGCTGGAGAAAGACTCTCAAATATTGGCATGGGCTTTGCTGTCTGCATATTTACAAGTTTCATATACCCCATTTGGGCTGGTGATGAACTTCATTCCTCCACTGCGTCTAAGTTTGATAAACTCGCCTCTTCTATCCAAGGTAATAATTAAGTTTACATATTTATTCCTCCAAAAGAATTCTACGTCACGAAACATGAAAATTAGTTAATAGCCAACTTTAGTCTTATCAATAGTCTTAAAATAAAATAAAAAGAAGAACGAATACAATTCTATAAGCCTATAACTCGTGACAAAATCTAATATAAATTCTTTTGATAATTTTCTTAATCATTACTGGTGGTTTAAAAAAAAAACTTGGATACAGTAACAGTAAAGAATTTATATTCTGTTAGTGTAGTTTAATTTAATCCGTTGAAGGTGTCCCCACTGGCGGATACACAAGCAACATGGTGGTGCAGTTGCACCACCAGATTTTTTTAAAAAATTGCCTTCTAGGCATAAAAAAAAAAAAAAAATCTTCTAGGCATAAAAAATTTAAAAATAAAATTTGCACCACCAAATTTTGTCTCCTGGATCCGTCACTGGGTGTCCCTCAGATTATATTAGTTCCACTTATATAAGCAGTTACATGTAATTATTTTTAATTAAATGATCTGTTAGCGCAATATTTTTTTATAGAAGACTAAACTTGTTTATTTAATGTGCTTCTTATTATGGATAATTTCAGGGTGCTTAGAGGAATATTTTGAGATAGCCAATGATAAGGAAAAACAGCCAGCTATGGACGTTAGTGGATGCAAATCAGTGCTGCACTCCAAGTCCAGTGATGAGTCATTGGTATAATAATACTTAACAATTAACTATATGTACTCATTTTACTAAAGTTAAATCTATATAGGTAAAGTTCTTAATTACTAGGAAATCCATTATGTTATTTTATTTATCATATTAACAAATATGTGAAATATTTCAGGCAAATTTCGCCAAGTGGGAACCTTGGCATGGAAAATTTGGATTCTTTTATCCATGGGAGAAGTATCTGATTATTGGAGAGGTACTAAGGGAGCTTGCAGCAATGGTCTTGTCATTCAAAGGATGCATTCAATCAGTCAGACAGGTAAAAATTACTGCAAGATCGAATATTTTTTTACCTTTCAAAATATACTAAAATGTGTTTAAGAAACCATGGTTAACATTTAATTTTATTGAGCATTAAAGGAATAAAGTATCGTTATAAAAAATCGTTATATATCGTAGTAACCTTCATGAATTTGGGTAAAATTGGAGGATTATATCGTTATAAAAAATCGTCTAACTTTAGTACAATAAAATAAAAATTGAGTGACAATCCATAAAATTAACCCAATAATATGATCATTTGTTTCTTGTTTCAAGCTTATCACATTTCTTGAATTTATATTTCCATAAATTAACTCAAAGTTCCATTTTAATTTGAGCAGCCATCCCCAACACAAAGAGACAGCATAAGAGAGCCATGCGAAACAATAGGGTTGTCACTTGCAACAATTTTGATTGAGGTTGGAGAGAGCATAAGGGACATGAAAATATGTCGTGCTAAAGTTTTGATAAGTCCGAGGACACAATGCATGAGACAAGAGCTAAGCCTCCTCGTACACTCGAACACTTTAGAGAATAATTCGACTGAAAGTCTTGGGTTGGCCAGCTTTATTTTTCAAATTTTAGAGATGGTGGAGAAGGTGGAATTATTGGCTAAAAAGGTGGAAGAACTTGGTGAAATTGCTCGGTTTCACAACAAGAAACTTGATGTTTGACTATAATGTTCTAAGTTGAAGTTATATACATAATTCTGTGTAAATAAATTTTGCATAATTAGTATGAAATCACCCAAAAGATATCTTATGGGTAAACCTTCTTAAAATGTGAGAATTTAATACTATAAAAATAACACAAATTACTATCTGCGATAACAAGTAAAGATGACCTAATGATGTAAACTTTCATATAGTACCAAATATAGTATGGTGCCCTGTAACAGAATATATAATCTTCAATATAAGAAATTTCTATAATATAAAAAATTCTTATATACTTATAATGTATATAACAACTCTAATAGAAATATGGCAAGTCTTGTTTATTCGTAAAATGGTACAGTTGAATTTGTATATATGATCAAGGACACGTGGATCTCAAGTGACACGTTAAATAAGAATTATACTTACGACAAATAAAAATAAGACAAAGTAAGCAATAATTAGCCTGAGCATTGGGATACTTCTGAGCAAAAGTGACGATAACTTGCATGAAAGCACATAAATCAAGAGAATATCAGCAAGTATATTGTGATAGCAAGAATTTGATAGGTTACAATAGAATAATGTGTCTTATTTATACATGAGCTACACGGGTACACAGTCCACGAAATATGCCCTCATAAATGCAGGAGAATGAATGTTGTAATAATTGGACAATCAATCTCTCAATAAATGCTATTAAAAAGTTGTTGGGAATCGTGTGACCTCATTTAGTAATGATCGTCCGTTACGGTGTAAAAAGGCTCTTAGCCTTCTTTAATATCGGTGCCGGCTTTTGCTCATGTCAGTCCCTTTGATGTTCGACCCTCATGAGCTTCTTCACTAGAGATTTCGCTCGCGAATGATTTCCATAGATGCCTTCATGGACTTCTCTCATCACCTAATCTGTTTTATCAAGGCCTATGCACCAGGCTAGGGGACCATAAAAACACTTGCAGTAAAGTTTTCCATCAATAATATTGACCCAAGTCAGTCCCTTTGATGTTCGACCCTCATGAGCTTCTTCACTAGAGATTTCGCTCGCGAATGATTTCCATAGATGCCTTCATGGACTTCTCTCATCACCTAATCTGTTTTATCAAGGCCTATGCACCAGGCTAGGGGACCATAAAAACACTTGCAGTAAAGTTTTCCATCAATAATATTGTGTCAGACAGCCTTGGTCCACAGAGTTATAGATGTTTTCTGGGCCTCCGAGAGCTTTCCGTTCATGAGAAAATCCAAGAATTCGCTCCTGCAGTACCAAGTTAGGTTGGTTGAATTTACTTCATCATATCCAATGGGGTCCAACGCCGAATGCAATAATTAAACAACCGACTCAGTTTTAGAGCCCTTGGACTCCATGTTAGAGCCTAAGTTTGCAAGTGCATCCGCCTCTATATTTTCCTCATGAGGTATATGTACCACCGTCCATTCTTGGAAATGTGACAACAACTTCAAAGATTTTCAAGATATCTTGACATTCGCTCTTCTTTGGCCTCGAACACTCTGTGGACTTTATTTACTACTAGCATCGAGTTACATTTAACTTTGATAACTTGTGACCCTAATCCTTGAGCTAGTTCTAAGCATACAATCAAAGACGCATACTCCGCTTTATTATTAGTCAACTAAACACAATGTATTGTTTGCCTTAGAACTTTACTGTAGGAGTTCGTAATACAACACCCAAGTCAGTCCCTTTGATGTTCGAGGCACCATCTATATAAAGTGTCCAGATCCCGGAGGCAGTCCCCGAGATCAGGATAGCCCCTTTTTCCATCTATGGGTTTACTCTCATACTGAAATCGGCAACAAAGTCTGCAAGGACTTGCGATTTTATTGCAGTCTAGGGCCTATATTTAATGTCAAATTCACTTAATTCCACCACACATTTAGCCAAGCTCCCGGATAGTTCAGGCTTATGCAACACATTTTTAAAGAATAAGTTATCACAATAGCAATATGGTGTCATTGAAAATAAGGTCGAAGCTTTCGCGAAGACATTACTAAGGCAAAAGCCAATCTTTCAAGTATGGGGTACCAGGTCTTGTCCTCTTATATTACTCTACTTACTCTACTTATTTTAAATGAATGTTGTAATAATTGGACAATCAATCTCTCAATAAATGCTATTAAAAAGTTGTTGGGAATCGTGTGACCTCATTTAGTAATGATCGTCCGTTACGGTGTAAAAAGGCTCTTAGCCTTCTTTAATATCGGTGCCGGCTTTTGCTCATGTCGCTCCTGATACCATGCGTATCAAATCGTTGTGCTATAAACTGATGTGGGTCTGACTCAACATTATACTCCGTGTGTCTCACCATAATTCGTACAACTATCTTATACGAATTTTTCCCTAAACAGATAGTCCCCGCATTTTCTGGTCGCAATTCTTTGTGCAACCTGAAAGTGGATTTGAACCACCGGCCTGCATGTTTCTTTTATTTTAGCGAGAACTTTGAAAAGTAATAACTTGCAAGTCATTTTAAGTGTCACATCCATTCAATGCTTTTGAAACGGCGACACTATCCAATCACCTGAATGTAGTGAATCTTGACAATGATGATACGCATCATTTCACCTCCCAAACGTTATATTATTTTACCATAAATAGGAGGCCAAATCTTTCCATAAAAGGCAATCATACCATCTGCAAGTTTTCTCAATCATTTTTCTTTCTTTCCTTTTAACCAACTCTTTCAACATTGTCTTCTACAAACTCTTCTCCATCTCGTTCATCTGGGAATAATAGCAATCATCTCAACCGTCGACATGGGAAAGAAACTGCTTCTCATACAATCCAAAGGGTATATTTACAATCTACTGATGTTGCAATCCTCCCCTCATGCTTCGATTTTTCTAGATACCTTCATGTCCATACCAACTTCGAACACGTTAAGAATTTTGAGTCAAAGATAATAGTTAAAATTCTTCCTATTGTTATAAAATATTATGGTTTTTCTTCTGACATAATCATTAGAATGGTTGATCCTATCGACCGTGCGCATAACCATGTTGATGGATTTTTTATGGAACACACATATCCATTACCCATTCGTTTCAAACTCCCCATCCCAAAGATTATTGAGGATATTTACCGCCGATATAAGGTTTACATAGGTCAATTTGCTCAGTAGGTTTGGAGACTTATCTTTTGCATGCAAATGTTATCCAATGTTGTCGATATTCGGTTTTTATTTTCGACAATCTCCTCCACATGTATTACCCTAGGATTTTAGAGGCAAAATTACTGCCTTATACCCCCAGGGAAGCTATAGCCTCATAAATATGAAGGATAACCACGACCGTGGCTAGCAAACTCATTACATTCTGATCAGGACTAATCAAATTCATCAGCCTTTTGCGGGCCCTTTTTCGGAGGAGTGGAATCATTCCTGTAAGTATTTAGTTTGTTTTTCTTCTACCAGGTATATTTGTATAGTTTTCAAAATAAAGGGTAACTCTTTGTTTACTCAAAGTTTTATAACCTTTTCAGCCATTCTGATTGAGTCGCAATTGATCGAAGAGATTTTTGAGTGGGTAGTAAGTCTTCTTCATGTCTTCCCTGACATCACCAAAACTTGGAAGAGTATTGTCTCTGGTTGAAGGGAAAACAGTATGATAAACTTGTAACCTTAATTCTCCCTATTATTCATACTTTATCCCAAAACTTTCTTTTTAATATTTTTCGTCTATTACTAGGACTCCCGACTCAAACTTCCTCGGCCCAAAAAGTGTTGTCTTGCACAACTACCTTGTCGAACACCAAGTCTGCTTCACGCAGCCAGAAACACAAAGATCAAGATGAGATTTTTGAGCCCCCAGTGGGAATCAGTTCTCGGAAGAGAAGCTATCGCCAACTCACATAGTATTGAAAGGAGCTACAGGCGAAAGGTAAAGCGGGTGACATTTACATTAATAAACAAAAAAGGTAGACGAAGAAAACCCTAATTTGGTCAGTCCACAGTAGGAAACTCTGGAGGCAAGGACTCCTATTCCTGAGGATCTTTCTAAGCATATCTCAATCCCCACGTCTTGAACTGAGGCCAGAACATCTACTTCTACGCCCCATAAATCTCCACATGCTACCCTCAAAGTCTTTATTACTCATCTTGCCGATTTGTTCCTACATGTAGAATATCACTTCCTTTCCTTCTATTTTTCACAATCATGCTCTTATTTACCAATCATAATCTCTTCATTCAGGGTCACGCATCTACTCTATCCTCTACGAATTTGGCGAAAGTGATCAGCCCTTTTGACAAGGAAAAGAAGTTGAAGGATGAAATTCAACACCTCAGGGCTGAAGTTGACATCCTACATGTTGATCTAAGGGATTCTAGCTCCCTCTAAGCTTCACTCCGACTACGTTTGAAAGATACAATTTACTCTTTGAAGGACTGGGAGAATTCTATTCAAGTCCTGACCACCACCTACACAACCCTTCAGGGACGAACAACCCAACTTACAGTCGACTTAGCATGTGTCTAGGGATAACTCTGTACTTCTGATCATATCATCACTGAGCTTCAATACAAATGTCAAATGTGGAAACTCCAATGAGACTTGGCTATTTTCAAGAGTCAAGTGGATGCTCTTGAGGAAGCAAACAAAACAGGCTTTGATATTGCTTCAAAAATTCTGTATGCAGAACGACCTGACTGATGTTGAGTTGTTCTTGGAAGCTCTTCGTGGAGACAGAGATGATTTGAATGTGGAGGTCGATAGAGAGGATGATGATGAAGATGACCCCCCCAACTGATTTTTATAATTCTTGTTTTTGTTAGCAACACCTAAAACACCCTTCGCGGACTATGCAGCGGGCATATCGTAGCCTTTCGCGTGGATTTTCATTTCAATTTTTTATTTTTTCACCGGATCACTTTTGGGCCCGATTAATATATTTTGTACCAGGACTGATTTCAGTCAAGAAGAATATGAACAACTGAATTTCCTTTTTTGCAATTCTGCTCCAAGTTTTCATTCTTCGCAAGCATTAGTTTTCGAACATAACATTTTACTTTATGAACCATGACTCATCTTTGAGGTTCACTAAGTTAGGATTTGAAGTTTAAAAACTTTCAAGTAACCTTCACTAGATCCCACAGATGTATTTTTTATTTTCATCATTGATCTGAGCTTCTAATAACCTCCAAAATTAGCTCTGGACTTATCTTGTCTCTGAACTACATAACACCCTGGTACTTCTTGTATCTGGAGCCTTAACTTTTTTGTTAAGGTTTTAATAAGAGTGGGCCCTTATTTTTAATGGTGTTGTAGAATATGACGTATCTCATTTATTATGACACATAATTTTTTATATGTTTAATATAATAACATATATTTTTTCGTGATGGCAAAGATTTGTTAATCATAAAAGGAATTTTTTATTTATTCCTTTGAATTATAAATGTGAAGACAATTATAATAATAATTTGGTTGTCATCTAGTGTGGTCAGTCCAGTTACATGTATGTTGATATCCAAGCAGTCTCCAGTATCGATGTTTTCATTAAGAGCATTCAAAAATTTAAATTTTTACTTCATTCTGAGTGTATATGACCCTACAATATTCGAGATTTTGCGCTATGAAGACTTGAATGCTTGATAGACTTATTTGGTAGTAATAACAATATAATTCTTATGTCATGGTGTTGCCACATTAAAATACTTGTCGGAGAAACTCAATTGGGATAAAAACTGGTTGAATGGAAAAAGATTGTAGTGCATGCTCTGACTTACTACACGTAGTACTTCTTCAAGTTACTCACATTCCAATTGCTAGGAAGTATATTCCCTTGTTCGTTCGCGAGCTAATAAGCTTGTTTACCAGCAATGTTAGTTACAGTATATGGTTCTTTCTAATTTGCTCCTAGCTTTCCATTATTACGCTCCCGAGTACTCTGATTGACTCTCCGGAGCACCAAGTATCCGAGTTCTAAGTGTCAGAGATTTGTGCACCAGTTGTGGTAATACTTCATTCTTTGCTTTTGGGCTACCATCCGAACGTATGTCAAATCTCAATGTTCCTCAAGCAAATCAAGGTATAAGGGCATTGATTCTGCACTTGAATTCTCCTCAACCCGGAGTTACCTCAGGCTGGGAGTTCCAACTTCCACTGAGATCAAGGCTTCTGCACCATATACTAGAGAAAGGATTTTCTCTGGTACTCATTTTTGTTATGATTCGATACGCCAATAAAATCTCTCGTAATTTGGATGTCCAGTTTCCTTTCACAACATCCAATTTCTTCTTTAAATTCTGGATTATGGGCTTGTTTGTTGACTCTTCTTGTCCATTTGCACTGAGATGATAGGGAGTAGAGGTGATATTCTTGATGTTCAACTCATCAATAAAATTCGTGATCTTGGCTTCGATGAAATTCAAGCCATTATCATAAGTTATCTTCTTAGGGATACCGAAACAATAAATAATATGTTGCCATATGAAATTCTTTACCTCTTTCTCTCGTATCTTTACGTAAGCTGCAGCTTCAACCCATTTAGAAAAATAGTCAGTCATAAAAATAATTTGAGATACATGTCATGGAGCCGGTGGCAAGGGTCCGATGATGTCTAACCTCCATTTCATAAACGGACACAATGATACTACGGGATGCAACTGCTCTCCCAGTTGGTGTAATAGTTGTGCATGACGCTGACACTTATTATATTTCCATACGAATGCCTTTATATCTTCTTCAATCCGGGGTCAATAGTAACCGACCCTCATGAGCTTCTTCACTAGATATTTCGCTCGCGAATGATTTCCATAGATGCCTTCATGGACTTCTCTCATCACCTAATCTGTTTTATCAAGGCCTATGCACCAGACTAGGGGACCATAAAAACACTTGCAGTAAAGCTTTCCATCAATAATATTGTGTCAGACAGCCTTGGTCCACAGAGTTATAGATGTTTTCTGGGCCTCCGAGAGCTTTCCGTTCATGAGAAAATCCAAGAATTCGCTCCTGCAGTACCAAGTTAGGTTGGTTGAATTTACTTCATCATATCCAATGGGGTCCAACGCCGAATGCAACAATTAAACAACCGACTCAGTTTTAGAGCCCTTGGACTCCATGTTAGAGCCTAAGTTTGCAAGTGCATCCGCCTCTATATTTTCCTCATGAGGTATATGTACCACCGTCCATTCTTGGAAATGGGACAACAACTTCAAAGATTTTTCAAGATATCTTGACATTCGCTCTTCTTTGGCCTCGAACACTCTGTGGACTTTGTTTACTACTAGCATCGAGTTACATTTAACTTTGATAACTTGTGACCCTAATCCTTGAGCTAGTTCTAAACATACAATCAAAGACGCATACTCCGCTTTATTATTAGTCAACTAAACACAATGTATTGTTTGCCTTAGAACTTTACTGTATGAGTTCGTAATACAACACCCAAGTCAGTCCCTTTGATGTTCGAGGCACCATCTATATAAAGTGTCCAGATCCCGGAGGCAGTCCCCGAGATCAGGATAGCCCCTTTTTCCATCTATGGGTTTACTCTCATACTGAAATCGGCAACAAAGTATGCAAGGACTTGCGATTTTATTGCAGTCTAGGGCCTGTATTTAATGTCAAATTCACTTAATTCCACCACACATTTAGCCAAGCTCCCGGATAGTTCGGGCTTATGCAACACATTTTTAAAGAATAAGCTATCACAATAGCAATATGGTATCATTGAAAATAAGGTCGAAGCTTTCGCGAAGACATTACTAAGGCAAAAGACAATCTTTCAAGTAGGGGGTACCAGGTCTTGTCCTCTTATATTACTCTACTTACATAATAGATAAGAAATTATGTACTTTTTTCCTCCCGTATCAACACTGCACGTATCGCTACCTCTAAAACTGCTAAGTATATAAGTAGTTGTTCCCCTTCCTTTTGCTTTGACATGAGTAGAGGATTGAATAGGTAAGTCTTCAGGTCCCGTAGGGCCTGCTGGCACTCTAGCGTCTATATAAAGTCATTCTTCTCTTTAGAAGTGAGAAAAACTTGTGGCATCTTTCTGAGGACCGAGATATGAATTTGCTTAAGGTCGCCATACGACCTGTCAACCACTGCACTGCTTTGACATCTTCAATTACGTCTGTTATGTCTTCAATGACCTTTATTTTGTTAGGGTTTATCTCGCTCTCCCTTTGGAAAACCAAGAAACCCAATAATTTACCGGAACCGACCCCAAAGGCATACTTCTCAGGGTTCAGCTTCATATCGTACTTCTTTAGTACCTCAAACATACGATGTAAATGACTCAAACGGTCTTCTGCATAAAGACTCTTAACAAGCATATCATTTATATACACCTCAATTGTTTTACCTATTTGTTTTTCAAATATTTTATTTACTAACCTTTGATACGTGGTCATGACATGTTTTAGTCCAAAAGGCATAACATTATAATAATAGTACCAAAACTAGTTAAAAATATGTTTTTTTTTTATCTTTCGGGTGCATCCTTATTTGATTATACCCAGAATACGCATTGAGAAAACTCATTATCTCATGTCCGGCCATAGTATCGATTATCTGATCAATGTTCGATAGCGAAAATGAATCTTTAGGGCATGCCTTATTTAAATCTTTGTAATCAATGCACATTCTAAATATATTTCTCTTTTTAAGTACTACAATTATGTTTGCTAACCAATTCGGGTATTTTACCTTCCAGGTTGATCTTATATTAAGTAGTCTAGCTACCTATTACGAAGTTTGGCTATCGGTCATTTCTTTTGTCGTACCAGTGGGAGACTGAGATCCAGGCCCAACTTATGAGTTGTGACTTCTGGAGAAATATCTGTCATATGTTCATGAGACCATACAAAGCAATCATTGTTAGACATAAGATATTTAAAAATTAAATCTTTAAGTTTCGAGGTTAATCTGGTGCCCAGATATACCTTTCCATCGGAAATTTCCGGATGTAGTGCAATTTGTTTCAACTCCTATATTGTGTACTTGATACCGATATGAAAACTCTTCCTCTGAATAGGTGGCTACTGATTATATTGAAGATATGTGGTGAACCTCTTCGGGTACCGGCTCTGCTTTTGGTGATTGCTATTTGGGGTCTGTTTTCATCTTTGGTTCCTTTTTAACAAACATTTCCCTAGCAGCAGTTTGTTCACCCCGAATTCCTTCTTGTGTCATAAATTTCACCAATAGATGCAAGTTTGATGGGACCGCTTTCATATCACGTTTCTGTGGTCTTCCAAATATTGTGTTGTACCTCATATCCACATCGAAGACGTAAAACCTTATCATCTTGATAACCCCTATCGCATTCACCGGTAGGTCTACTTCTCTTTTTGTGTTTTCATATGACATGTTGAAACTTGAAAGAGTTCTGGCAACCGGAATTATTTTATCTATCATATTCATTTCCTCCACCACCTTCAGCCTGACTATATTAGTTGAACTTTCGAGATTAATTAGAACCCTTTTGACCTGGTAGTAATTAATAGGCACCGTGATCACCAATGCATCATTATGAGAGAATATTACTTTAGCTGCATCTTCTTCGGTGAACGTCATAGTATGTTCATCAAGTATTTCCCAAAACATATTTTCCCGGATCACATAGATTTTTGTATTTAGCCGTCGTGAATGATGTAGCTCAATCATTGATCCACCATAAATTATGTTTATGACATGAGGTGGTGTAGCTAGATTAGACTTTCCTTCTGCATGTGGTCACTGCTCATAATTGTTCTGATCTCTTTCACTCAGATACTCCCATAGATGGCCCCTACATAACGTTTCTGATACCTCCCATCATATATGTCTACAATCTATTGTTTTATGCCCATGAGTACCATGAAAATCGCACCAGATGAACTCTCATCTTATCTCTTTTACTTTGATCAGACTGCAATGGTTTCGGAGGCCGAGACGCCGGATGCGTCCTCAATACCACCACCATCTGATTTTCATCAATGCTGAAATTGTATTCGGATAGTTTTAGATATCTAGTACCCTTAGATGAGTAGTTTTTCTCAGAATTCCCTGATCCCTGATTGTTTCATCAGGAACTTCCTTTGTTATTCAATTTATCAAAAGAGCGTAAAGTTCCCCCTCTTTTCTTTTCAATGGGAGGATAATATTGATATAAGATCTTCAAGAAATTCCCTTTATTCGCCTTTGTGAAGATACTACGGGCCTAAGGTCCAAGTATAACATCCTCAATCCAGATCTTGGACTTATACCGATTGTTCACGTCCTCCCAAGTGTTTTCCTGGAACTCCAATAGAGTTTTTTTAGCTTTCGGAAAGTATCCAAACCTGCCAGATTCAACCCATTCGTGAAAGCCTCTGCAACCCATTCATCTGGGATAGCTGGTAACAACATTCGCTCCTTCTGGAATAGTGTAACAAAGTCCCTAAGGAGTTCTGATTCTCCTTCTGTAATGTAGAAAATGTCCATCTTACATGTTTTCACATTTCGGGCCCCTACATGAGCCTTTATGAACATGTTTGTGAACTAGTGAATGAACTGATCAAATGCTCGGGGAGTTATGAATTCCACGTCAGAGATCTTTTAGTAAGTGTCTCATCAAACTTTTTAATCAAAATCGATTCTATCTCGTATTCTCATCGATTGTTCCCCTTGATTGTCGTAGTATAGGCCAGGATAGGATCCTAGGGATCGACATTTATGTCATAACTGGCCACAAAAGACATTTTGAACCTTTTGGATATTAATTCGGGAGCATTCTCTGGCTTATACACCAATTGAATATACTTCTTCACATCCGGGTTGTCAGCTACAGGGGGCCCTGGTGTTTGACTGAATTGGCATCGGAATACCTAGGCAATTTTCTATGTCTTCTGATCGGTGTATTTTATATACACTTTTTGAGTCATTTTTAGTTAGTATTTTACTCATTTTGTTTATGTTTAGTATAGTATTAGGGTCATTTTCCTTTCTTTTGTGTCACAGCGGTCAGAAATGGAGAAATGACGAAAAGAAGAGATAATGAGCTTAATTGAGATGGAATTGCACACAAAAAGGGCCAAGAAATGAAGTTTAAGAAGTTCCGGGAATTATAGAGGAAATCGGGCAGTCGGACTAGAAAAGACGACGAAAGCGAGAATTCGCAAAACGTCACCGGAGTCGGCGCGATCCAGCGGCGCACCAAAGTCTTGAAAGTCCCGAGAGTTGCTGAATTTGAGCCATGGCTGATCAGGCGCCGCGCGGCGGGATTTATGAAGTATGGGCCGAATTTGACATGTTTTCAGAATCCTAAAGGGATTACTTTTCCTACCTAAAGGGATAACTTTTCCTACCTTAAAACCCTTACCTAAAAGGATTCTAATAATTTTTCCTTTCCTACGAATCCCTAACCCTTCACCAAAAGGATTCTTTGGCTATAAATACTCTACATCATTAGAAGAATAATTCATTCTCCACTCCACCATTCACCATTCTACATCCATCCTTCCACCAATCCATATTGTAAATATTCCACAACACAATCCTTGGATGCTTGGCTTGGAGACTCATTCTTAAGTATTTTGCTTTTCTTTTCTTTTCTTTTATTTCAGTTTTGTATGATGAACTTTGAATTAGTTATTGTCATGTCAATGGCTAGGAACTAATTCCTCTATAGGGCTTTCCATGTTGAATCTCTAGAAACTTATGTTATGATTTAATGCATGCTTATGGTTATTCTTCTTTTTGTTGAGATCTATCCAATAATTGAATTGAATGCTTGGTAGTTAATTGACAACTAATTATCACTATATGATTTCTAATCAGACTCCGAAAGGAGGGGATTGTGAATATGCTGTAAGTTGGGTAGACATTCTTGGATTGGGGATGAAAATACCTCAATTATTTATGTAGCGTTAACGAGAGGCTTAACAACCCTAATTTTACGCATTGTGCGTGACGGTTAACTAGGTTCTTAGTCTTAATCCTCCTATAGAGTTATCCTTATCACCGAAAGGTAGGTAAGGTGCAATACTGGGGTTGAGTGTTTATATAACCCTAACGGGAGTATAAAACGATTTAGTGAACCTGCTTTCTCCAAAAGAAGAAGACCATAAGTTATTGCATTAATAAGTAACATAAGCGGATAGTGAGGAGACGTGGAAGCCCTATTCTCATCACAACTGAAGTAAACTCATTAGTTAAATTAGCCTTTATAATTCGTAGTTATAAACCACAAAATCAAATATCAATTTACCAAATAGATACCAAAAGATAGATATTTGGTACTTGAACCCTAATCCTTGTGGACGATATTCGGTCTTGCTAAGACTATATTACTTGTCACGATAACGTGCACTTGCGTTTAAGTGTGTGCATCTTTTCGCGCATCACCTTCTCTGCATTGGTATCAACTTTGCTCGTCATGTCTCTCATGAATTTCATGATCTTCTCTTGGAATGAGTTTTCAGGGACCATGCTTTCTGAACTCTCATTTGCAGATCTGTCTTAGTTATCATCAGTTCTGCCTTGATCACTATCGGTCTCTCCATGTGTATTTAGTGGAGGGGCCAATTCTCCTGTCAGAGTACTGCTAGCATTTCTGGATATGAACTCCTCCTAAAATCGCTTCATACGCTTCAACTTTACGCTTATTGCAGCATTCTGTGTCCAAAGATTCTGTACGGCTTCCTCGGGAGTTTCATCTATGGAATCATCCCCATGTTGAGTCTGACCATCCTCAGGGGTGACACCCTCTGTACGCATCGGGTCTCTAGGTGTCACATCGTCTAGCCCCAGATTGCCTGTGTTGCCCCCGATATTAAGGGTGTTGTCACCTAGTCTTGTCATCCTGTTTGATCTGAACAAACAAAAAGATTTAAAGGAAAAAGTAAATTAGTAGAGGGGTCACTTGTGACACCACAATTTTCTAGGCCCCACGATGGGCGCCAAACTGTTTACCCATAAATAGTACTATTGAATTTGTATACGTGGTAAATGACACGTGGATCTCAAGTGACACGTTAAATAAGAATTATACTTAAGACAAATAAAAATAAGACAAAGTAAGCAATAATTAGTCTGACCTTTGGGATAGCTTCTTAGCAAAAGTTACGATAACTTCCATGAAAGCACATAAATCAAGAGAATATCAGTAAGTATATTGTGGTAGCAACAATCTGATGGGTTACAACAGAATAATGTGTCATATTTATACATGAGCTACACGGGTACATAACCCACGAAATATGCCCTCATAAATGCAGAAGAATGAATGTTGTAATAATTGGACAATTAATATCTCAATAAATGTTATTAAAAGACTGTTGGGAGTCGTGTGACCAGATTTAGTATCTATCGTCTGTTACGGTGCAAAACGACGCTTAGCCTTCTTTAATACCAGTACCGATTTTGCTCATGTCGCTCATGAAACCATGCATATCAAACTGGGAGTGTTGTAAACTGATGTGGGTCTGACTCTGCATTATACTCCACGTGTTTCATCATAATTCGTACAGTTGTCTTATATGAGTTTTGCTCTACGCAAGTGTGAAGATTAAAACCCACAACTATCCGTTAGTTAGGAACTATACTTTGAAGCCTTCCCTTAATTAGACATCAAAAGAGGATTTTTTTTTTTCAATTTTCTTTTCTTGAACTTCCCAATTGAAACTCCTAACTTTCTCTTTAGAAGTGTACATAATAGGCTGTCAAAAAAATTACATAATAGCACCCTTGAACGAAAATATCCTAGGAAAACTTTGAAATTTAGTACCGATTGTTGGATGGTGTTTTTGTTCAAAACTTTTGCCGTATTAAAAGAGTGACTAAACGTTAATAGCTCTTAAAAAGTGGTTTATACTCAATAACAGGTGTTAAAGGGGGCTATTTATCAAAAATTTACAATAAAAAGAATTAAATTTAAATAAAAATGAGCCAACTACACCGGTTGGGCTCCTCGCAGGTCGACACGGTAATGTGTGTCCAATATCGGCAAAGCCCACTTAACTTTGACCCATCTCTGCTGCACATAACATTTTATGCGTATCTAGAAAGAGAGAAAATTTAAAATACTCCCCTCCGAATCAACATCCGTTAAGAAAATACTAATTTCTAGACAAAATAGGTAGTTTAACTAAATTGAATCTAATTAAATAGGCATTGAAATTTGATCACATAATATTTAATAGGGGCAAATATGCAAAAATTAAGTTAATTTTTTCATGATTTAATAATTAGACGCTCTTTTTTACTCAAGAAAAAATGCTAAGTGAACACTCTTTTTCATACGGAGTATGACACAAGAAAAAACATGTTTTAGGAATTAGTCACTAAGAACCCGGGGCGGATCCACTCAAAGCATGGTGGTGCAGTTGCACCACCAGAATTTTTAATTTTTTTTTATATACAAAACGACATCATTTTGTACTCTACGCGTTATGCCGTAAAAATTATTCTCAGACCATTGTTACGCTTTACATTACCAAATTTTATTGTCTGGATGTGACTCCTCAGAACACCGGCAGGCAGCAATGGAGTATGATAGTGAAAATTTCAAGTATTCGACCCAGTCCTCGTGAGAACAGTTCAGTAGTCAATTTTGGGTTATAAAATTGACAGCATAATTATTTTTAATATTATACTTCAACAAAAATTAGATCAATATTTAATTTAGAGATTCTTGTCTATAATGGAAGTTTAACTATATTAGAAGACAGTTAAAGTAAGTCATCTCAAAAAAATTACGTGAAAAAATATGTGACGAAAGAAAAAAAAACTTATACCTGAAAGAGTAAATTTATACGAATGCTTCGAGAAAAAGGTCAGTATTTTGCCCATATACTTTGCTCATATATTTTTTTTTTTGATAATCGAGGTTTTCAGACTTGCGCCTGACTACTTTACTGGTATTACCCAGACGTCCTCGAGGTGATGGCACCGGTCCTTCAACATCACCAGTAAATCGCGGGATGTGCTCTAGTGACTAGTTTCTGGGAGCGTACAACTGATCAATGAGACAAGGTCAAATTCCCCAACATGCAGAATTTCTTAGCGCCTGCGGGGAATCGAACCCACGTTGTCCATGCCAGAGCGCCTTATAGCGCCCAGGCTTTACCACTGGACGATGCCCCGGAGGACTCTTAACTATGGTAGGGTAAACTTTTTAAAGTGACTGGTTCCACCGCATTACGGCCCCATACCCAAGAAAATTTCACCTCCGTCCTGGCCCTACGGATTAGTATACACCGCTTGGCTTGCATGCGAACAGTGGATGATTTTTTTTCGGGGAACACAGTTCCACTCTCGATGGTCAGAAAAATCGAACACGAGACCCCAGACAACAATACCCTAATGAAATGACCACTAGGCCAAACACTTTGGATTAACTATGATAGGGTAAACTTTTTAAAGTAATTGGTTCCACCGCATTACGGCCTCATACCCCAGAAAATCTCACCTTCGTCCTAACCCTACGAATTAGTATACACCGCTTGGCTTGCATGCGAACAGTGGAGAGATTTTTTTTGGGAACACAGTTCCACTCTTGATGGTCATCGAGGATAAGGATATATTTGAACAAAAGTCTAATATGAGAGCAAATATGTTCGAAAAATATAACAGAATATAATGATTTTTAAAAGCAAAGATTAAATTTGAACAATTTCCCTTGTTTTAAATTATACGGACATGATGTTATAAATAAGGAGTTTAATTTTAATGCATTGACTATATAAAAGGATGAAAGTCTCAAAAAATAAAATAACAACTTTATGAAATTAACTAATCAAGCTATTGATGATTACGTAAAAAGAATTTACATTCTCAATGAATATAAAATATATATATATATATATATCCAAGGATGTCAAATGGGTGGATTTGATTGGATTTAGTTTGGTTGAAAATGATTTGAACAAAAATGAGTTGGATTTGAACCTGCCCATAGTTTATGTGGATAAATATGGATTGGGTGATAAATGGGCGGGTTGGTCATGGGTTAACCCATATTATATAAGTGTAATGTTATATTCCCTCCGTCTCAATTTAAGTGTTTTATTTTCCTTTTTTGACAGTCTCAAAAAGAGTGTTTCTTCTTAGATTTAATAAATTTTTCAATTCCAATGCAAACTCAAGACCACAAGATTTAAAAGATAACACACATTTTAAATTTAAAATCAAAAGATTCAAAAATCTCATTTTATTTCTTAAATTAATTTAAGATCACAAGTCAAACTAATACACTTAAATTGAGATGGAGGAGTAATTTTTTTGGTCAAATTAAATTAATTTTTTTATAAAAATAAATATGAAATAGAAAATGTGTGTGGAGTGGGGGTTGAGATAGGGTGAGAAAAAATTTACTGATTTTTATAAAAAAATTATAAAATTAAGATAAAATATGTGAAATGAAAAATGTGTCGGGGGCAAAGCGGGGTGGGTATGGGGTAAGAAAAAATATCTCATTTTTTATAATTGTTTATACAACAACAACATACCAAGTGAAATCTCACAACGTGGGGGCTGCGAATGGTAGAGTGTACGCAGACATTACCTCTACCTTGGTAGGTAGAGTTGTTGTTTCCGAGAGACCCTCGGCTCAAGACAAATCATAAACACAAGCAAAACAAGAGAAATGGACAGGTCCGGACAAAAAATTTAAAGTAGTATGAAAATGCTGGTATCAAAAGAGAATAAGTCATGTTAACGCATTCTGAAATAGAAGCAGTAACTAACGCATGTACATAAGATAAACAAAGTACACTACATAACACATAGCAACAAAAATCAAACACTAATATAAAGTCATATTGTGCATACTAGTATGATAGGCTAAGCGGGCATACAATAATAACACTACAACTACCATTTTATAAGCGTAAGTAGGACTACGATCGACTACCTACTACCCTTCCACCTAATATGTGTCCTCCACAACTCTCTATCTAAGGTCATATCCTCAGTAAGTTGCACCTGCACCATATCTCATCTAATCACCTCTCCTCAATACTTATTCGGCCTACAATTACCCCTTATAAACTCGTCCATAGCCAACCTCTCACACCTCCGCACTTAGGAATTTGTGTCACTCATCTGCACATGTCTGAACCATCTCAACCTCGCTTCCCACATATTATCCTCCACCGAGACCACTCACACTCTGTCCCGAATATCATCATTACTAATCATATCCCTCCTTGTAGGTCCACACATCCATCTCAGCATCCTCATCTCCGCAATTTTTATTTTTTGGATGTGCGAAGTCTTGGTTGGCCAACACTCCGCTTCATACAACATAGTCGATCTAACCACCACTCTATATAACTTGCCTTTAAATTTTGGTAGCACATTTTTGTCGCACAAGACTCCAGATACGAGTCTTTATTTCATCCACCCTGCCCCAATACGATGTTCTACATCGTCATCAATCTCTTCATTCCATTGGATAATAGACCCGAGGTACTTGAAGCTTCCTTTCTTCGGAATGACCTGAGTACCAGGCCTCACCTCCACAGTTGTCTCAAGGTCGCTCTCATTACTGAACTTGCACTCCAAATATTCTGTCTTGGTCCTACTCAGTCTGAACACTTTAGACTACAGAGTCTGTCTCCAAACCTCCAACTTAGCGTTCACTCCGTTGTGAGTCTCATCAATCAGGACTATGTCGTTTGCGAATAACATACACCATGACACCTCTCCTTGAATTTTATAAAAGTAAAATATATGAGAGTGGGTTGGGGTTGGAGGTGGAGTAAGGGGTGGCGTAGAAGTGGATGGGGTGTAGGGAGCAGGGGCATGGGTGGGTGGGTAGGTAAGGGTGGGGTGGGTAGGCAGGGTAGGGTCCAGGGGGTGGGGGTAGGTGTAGGTGTGGGGTGGGGTGGGTGGTGGAGAATGGGTTGGGGTTGGAGGTGTGTTGATGTTTTTTTTATCAATTCGGAAAATATTTTCCCTCAAATTTATATTTTCTTTCCTATTTTTAGAAAAATGAATTGTTATTGAATCTAGTTAGTCACATATATGGACTGAAATTTCCACCCCTATACATATCTAACATGCTACATTACTAACGCACATATTGTCTACGTACTAGATGTGGGAATCTCAGCCACCAAAGGCCAAACAAAAACTACAAATTGCTGGGACCAGTACTAAACCAAAATTGAATCAAACAAAATGTCAAGAAAGCGACGTCTTGTTTGATAGTAAAAATTTCATTAGGTACTTAAAATATTATTAAAAAATAAATAAAGAAATTAAAATTTAGAAAGAATTAAACAGGTTGGATTAAGACCCGCTTTATTCATTTTACTCAATCAGTCTGACCCATCCTTTGGACATTGAAGACAATGGCTAGGACCAGCCTTAACTAATTAGCCAGATTGAAACAAACAAAATGTCAAGAAAGCAACTACTTGTCCTGCCCAGCAAATGCAGGCGGAAGACTCAATTATTTATCATCTTATAATCAAACTTATATAAATCATCATTGTTCTAACTTCTCATAAAAAAAATCAAAACATCTATCACTTCTCTCCAAAGATGATAAAAGTGAGGACACCCTTAGTACTAGTTGTGACAATTCTCATTCTGGGACTATCTTTTGTTAAAGGCATTCCAAACACCAATTTGACAAAGGTACAGTGCAATGGTGTACAGTACGTCAAAGATGATCCCTTTGCAATAAGCCTAGCCTGTGTTCTTGCAGAACTAGTGAGCACCACACCGTCGCGCCACGGATATGATTTTGACAACATTTCTCCCTATCCCAATGCTTTTGCATATGGACATGCTGCTTGCAACAACAACACTACTAGTTCTTTAACTGAACAAGATTGTAAAATTTGTTTGGCTTCAGCTAAAGATAATTTGCTTACTAGTTGTGATGCTAGAATTGGAGGTCGTGTTTTGCTTGTTGATTGTACAATGAGGTATGAATAGGGGTGCCAAAATTAGCCCAAATCCAAATGACCCGTTCAAGATTTCATGTGTTTGGGCAAGAGTGATTTTGATGATGAGTTGGTTTGGGTTAGTCCAAGTTGACTCATCATAAATCAGCAACCCAAATGAGCTCATGATGATGTCCAAACTTGACCCATCAAAATACTTAATTTTAATACTTAGAGTTTCACTCTAGATTAAGATTTTTATTTATAAATAATTATTTAATTTTTTTATTATTTCAGAATAATAAAAATACACCAACGCACCCCAACCACACTATCCATCAACCCTACACCAACCCCCACTCAAGCATTAAACCACCCTCACATCTTTGCTCCTACATTGCCTACTCCACCCCACCCCACCCACTTATACCCCCACCTAACCCCACATCCCACCCTACCCCCGCCCTATCACATTCTCAAATTTCTATTTTATAAATAATTTATAAAAAATATGAATTTTTTATTACCTCCACCCCACTCCATCCTCATATTTTTATTTCATATTTTTTGTTACTTTTATAAAAAAAGAATATTAAAAATATAATTTTTTTACTTACCTCCCTCTAACCCCCCCACCCCACCCACCCTCCACCCCATCTCCTCCTCAACTTTCTATTTTATATTTTTTGTTATTTTTATAAAAAAAAATATTAAAAATATGAAAAAATTTCTTACCTCCACCTACCCCTCCCCCCGCCCTACCCCACTCCACCCCATCCATTCTCAAATTTATATTTCATATTTTTTGTTACTTTTATAAAATAATTATTAAAAATAAGATTTTTTTTCTAACCTCCCCTACCCCTCCCCCCACGCCCTACCCCTCCACCCCACCCCATCTCACCTCATCCTCAAATTTCTCTTATTTTTACTCTTATAAACAATTTATAAAAAATATGAAAAAATTTCTAACCCTAATCTGCCCTAACCCAATCTACTTGCCCCACCTCACCCCACCCTATTCTCAAATATCTATTTTTTATTTTTTTATTTTTATAAATAATTTATTAAAAAAATATGAATTTTTTTTACCCTATCCACACCTACCCTTCCATCCCCACTCCATCCTTAAATTTATATTTCATATATTTTTTTCTTTTATAAAAAATAAAAAAATCTTAAAAATATTATTCTTATTTTTAAAATAAAGATATGAAAAAATCAAATATCATACAAAATAAAATAACATCATAGGTAAGTTTGAAATTTGTAAAATTAATGAGTCAAGTTGAGCAATTTGGGCTATGACCCATTATTTATTTCATCTTGACCCGTCCATCTTAACACATGTAAGTTTTGGGCGGGTTGAACACTGATCTATCTACAATTTCAGCTCATGTTGACCCGCTCAACTTCAGTCCAAATGGCTCATCTTCCATCTCTATGAACAATACCCTTTTGACGATTAACCTCAGACTTAAGCTTTCTGAAAAAAATGGATCCTTATGTACTACAGCCTACTATGGTGCTAGAGCCTAGACAACAATATTTTCATGTTTCTTTTTATTTCTCTTATCATCCCTTAACGTGTACTGATTTGATGGGATAAATAGCACTTTTCGTACCTCAATAATTGATAAATTCTTATTTTGATTATTATGATATGTACTTGGCCCGTTTAACCTTCAATTACGTATATTTTGGTTCCTTTATATAGGAAATATGTTATGTTTCAACTATTTTTAGAAGTATATAATTTTCAAATCTAGAGTAAATAGTACAAGTGTAACATAACATATGAGTAATTAGAAAATTTTCAATTTTGGAAATTTATGACTATTTTATAAGCAAAGGGGTCACATGTTAAATAATTAAAGATTAAATATGTTTAATCAGACATCACAAGGATGAAAATTAAAATTTATCAATAAATGAGGGACCAAAAATTCTCTTAACCCTAACTTGTTTGCTGGAATTTTATCTATTTTTACTGATTTGCCACCAAAAGAGAATTATGTCTACAACTTTGTAAGTAACAAAGAAAAAACCATACCATGATAAAATAAATCCTCGTGATTTGATTGATTCATGAGATTTGATAAAAGAAAAATGCATCAACAACTAGTAATATATTGTAATTGAGTAAGTTACAAAGTTGATCCAACTCTTAACCCTCTTTTCTATATACATGAATATTTAATCAATTGAACCACCTCCAACACCTGTTCCACATTTGGCTGTACGATTATCATTGCAATCTGAATAAACATTTTACCTATGAAGAAATGGCTAGCGCCGTCGCCATATCATATCTTCTCCTCATCTTTCATATAGCCGATTCCAACATGCTTGGGATATAGGTATAGTTGTTGTTGTCGTTCTGTGAACTATCAAATAGGTTAATGTCTCCTCATCTATACAGTTCACGATACTCTCTACACTTAAAAATATACTCCTTGAGTCCTGACCGACTAAAAAGGAATCAGGAAAACAATTCTATGCTACGCAACTGCAACCGGAACCTAGGAAGTATTCTCATCAGCTAAATGTGAGGATGCCTTTTTGTACTTCTAAATTGACCTCCAAAGGTGTAGGTTTATTTGATACAATGAGCCTTGCCACATTGATTTCTCTGGCTCAAGTTCCTCTCCAAGGTACCACTTCTAATAGTTATGAGTGAATCCTCCAACTCGAGGAATCAGTTTGCCTTACATTTGAGACGAGGTGCACCACTTGAATGTTGGAGGAAACATGTTGAAATGACCTATCTGCTGTCATTCCGGGAATTAAGAAGTGGACTAAGAGATCTTTTCCTGAGCTAACTCCTGTTTAACAAGGATTGCATAGAGAAGCTCGTTCCACGAATCAGGGACACCGGGGAGACACCAGTGGCTGCAGTCTTGCTTGTGGAGAGGAACCCGTCCCACATTAGGGCCTAAATAGTACAAAGACAAGTGACCATCTCTTCTCCGAGATGTCATTCCTGTTACATTCAGTAAACCCATATTCCAAGCCTTTGATTTGCTTGAGAACTGTGATAGAACATTAATGACTGTTTTATATTCAAAAGAGTTCTTCAATGACTCTTGAGATGATCCCAAGTCAGGTAACGTCTCCAGGTGACAACTACCACCAGTCTTCCAATCTCCGCCTCTGTTCATCAGAGTGATTGAATAATTGCTTATTGAGTGACAACAAAAATGAAATATCTACTGAAACAAAGTATTAGACTGATTTGCATGCCTCATTAGCTCTTAATTGAATTACCAATAATTTGCAACCATTGTCCGGAACAAACAATCAGGAAATCACACAAGTACTATAAATCAACTTATCCCAGGAAACCCTTTCACACATTAAGATGCAAGCATACACCATTTGATCCTCGAAAACAACCTATGCATTGGGTGTGGCTAGGTTGTTGGTTGTAATTATTAAAACTACTGACAAGGCTATTTGAGTTCTAGCAAATTTGTTGGAGGGCTATTCTGGGAAATTTCTTTTTTACTAAGTAAATGAGACTGGCCGTTTGGGTCGGATGGAGTAGGATAGCTGGATACATGCATACACACAAAATTTTACTTGACTAGAGACAACAACAACAACAACATACCCAGTGAAATCCCACAACGTGGGATCTGGGGAGGGTAGAGTGTACACAGACCTTACCTCCACCTTGATAGGTAGAGCGGCTGCTTCCGGGAGACCCTCGGCTAGAGAATAAACTATATATACTCCCTTTAATTGATCGATCAGAAATGAGAATTACGTGAAGTGTAACAACAACAAGAAAAGGAGAGAAGAATTACCTAAAGTGTACAGGAGCATAAGTACGAAAGAAGATTTTAGTCTTGGACATGTTCACTTCACGACCTATCCAATCAACCAATGTCACAATTGACTTCTGAAATGCTGTCTCAACACTCATCGTCATGTTGATCTCTCTGCCTTCTTGGAAGTAACACCCCCTGCCAACAGAAAGCAATGGTCGTAAATTTCCACTCTTGTACTCCAATAAGCAACAAATCTTGATAAACATTTGAAGTTCTTTAACATTCATACACATTATCAGGACATCCAAATAACTTGAGCTTCATCAGGATGAAAGAGAAGTACGCTCAGCGCACAGCCTTGTTGGGCTACTTATCATTTATAAAGAAATATCATTATGGTTGCTTGATCTCTAACAAAAGTACTATCGTCACTACATGATAGAACTAGAGGCACTTGTATCTCATAAAATTCATCAACAACATGTCAACAGGTCATTATCACCTAACCTCATCTGACCATTTCAGTTCAATAAGTAGGTAAATCTAATGGATGAGACAAGAAAGCAAAACGAAGGGGCTAAATTGCTAACCACAATCAAACACAATCTGTCTGCTTTATGCCTTTATTCCCTTTTACCACCTGATTGAAGCCTAAAAATTCAAAACCTAATTTTCCATGACAGATAATTTTGTTCAACTTGTGAATCCTTTTGATCTTTGCACCGTCAATTCTATTGACCAAATTCGATTTTGGAGTATAACGTACGCCCTATGAACCAAGTGGGAGCTGGACTGAAGATTTTTCTGTATTAGATCAATTAGCTGACTCTTTAACATCCAAATCATGCACATGGATACATTTTTATGCCCTTACGACCCATGCATATAAATGAAGTCACATAGATTAAAGGCATGATTAATGCATGGGTAGGGCTACACAAAAAATGGACCGGACCGAAAAAAAACCCTAGACCGAATTTTTCGGTCCGGTCCTCAGTCCTTTGAAATATTTTTTTCGGTTTTCGGTCCGGTCCGGTCCAGGTTCGGTCCGGTCCGGACCGAATTTTAAATATATATTATATATATATATTAATATAATTCCTAATTTTCGAAATTCCTAATATATAATATATATAATTCCTAATTTTCTAAATTCCTAATCGGGTTTCGAGGCCCGATTTTTTTTTAAAAAAATTGAATTTTCAATACTGAAATTGACATTCTCGGACACATTACCACGAAATTTGAACGTTGAAATCTATTGTATATCGCGAGATATTTAGCTTTGAAAAGGAAAAAACGTAACGATTTGGGGAAAAAGTGAAATTGATTGCCAAGAAGGACATTTTTGGAGAAATTGGTGTTTTTTGGTCCGGCTTCGTCTCGAAAAAATACGCGAAATCAAAAAAAAATTAGATCAAACGGACGTCCGAACGCAAAATTATGACTATTTAAAGTTTCACTAATTTACAACCTATATTTGATATGTCAATACGTCCGGAATTGGTGAGCTGGTCAAGGTACGCGGCTGGGGATTTGGGTCAGGTGTTACGGGTATTTTTATTGAATTAAATAAAAATACTAATAAAAAAATTTATATTAAATAAAAATACTAATAAATATAGAATTATAATAAAATTGGTCCATTCAGTCCATTTACCCGGACCGGACCGAAAATGACCTGGACCGGACCGAATTTATCGGTCCGGTCTTCGGTCCGGATGTTTTGATTTTCGGTCCTCGGTTCGGTCCGGTCCGGTCCGGTTTTGACCTTTTGTGCAGCCGTATGCATGGGGACAATTCAAAAGGAAATTGGAACTCAAACTTTTCAGTACTCAACCTAACAATCAGTTCATTTAATCCTTCAACATTGTGCAAAGAAAGCGCAGGAAGAGATCCAATAATTGGAAATTCTGTGTTAATGCTTACCTATTTATGGAAATATATGCTATTTAGTAGTTCAATGGCTATTGAGGATTCTGACAATGAAATTTTGATTGCTAGCATTCTCAAACTACTATATATTTCATGGTTGTAAACTACTGTTTTTATGGATACCAATCTTTAGCAACTTTTTTATTATAAGATAATGGTCCTTATATGGTGGAACATCTATTAACCGACCCTAATTCCTATTTCTAGCTTCTCTAGAGGGGAGATGTGGATACCAATAACAGAAAGACAAAGGTGCCTGGTAGAGATTTTAGCTACGTTGTTAACCATCAATAGAAGCTACTAACAATATCAGCCCTATTTGCCCCCAGAGCTTTGGTCGAAGTAGATAGAGCTTAACACATGATGTGTGGATTAGGCGTACAGGTTTGAACCTTGCCGCAGACAAAAGCCTGGAATTTAAGTGGGACAGGGTAGAGGCGTGGGCCTATTATCTCACCGAATTTCAAACCGTGCACCATTTTCCATGGGAGTGTAAACGGTCATCAGAAAATTATATCAGCCTTACTTCTAGCCACTCTAGTAGATTTGCCTATTCTACTTATAAATAAGTCAAGTACTATATCATATACCGTTTATCAGACATCAACCAAAGAAAATAATGGCTTTTAATGATAAGAAAGAAAAGATTTTACCCTCTAATGGTTTTCTCATAATTCCACCAGTGGCCACTGTTGAAAACCAAAAAATCTGCACCTTTCCACTGAGCTGAGCTCCAATCCATCTGATCCAACTTCAAGGTCATTTTAACATTTCCAGGAGCCCCAGCAGGCGGACGACTCTGCAGCACTAAGAATGGTGCTCGGTAGTACTCAACCGTGCAGTTGTAATCCCTGAACTTAAAGATTAAAGAACCGGTGTGCTTTGTGATTGGACTACCATTAACTTCATATATCGAGCTTTTATCAGAAACTGCAGAAGACAACAAGCACAGAAGAGACTCCCATTGGTTTCTTCCTATTGAATCTCCAACAAACACTATCCGTTTGTTCCTCAGCTTTTCTAGCATATGTTTTGCATCAAATCTGTTCCAAAAGTAAGTAATAGCATTAAATATTGTTTTCCAGGTTCAATCAGATTACTGAAATCCTTCTACAGTGAATCACAGCAATCCTCCCAGAATATAGAAAAACAAAAATAATGATTATGAAAATCCTTCTACAGCTACTCATAGTAATCCTCTCAAATTAAAGAACAATCAAAACAATGATAAATGATACTCCCAAATAATTGATGTTTTAGCCTTTAAAGGTTGGTCCAAAACAATTGATGTTTCACAACCCTCTATTTCAATTTGTTTGGCCTGATTCGAAGTACGAGGACCAAACTAACTAACGAGGTGTGAATCTGAACACAGAATCTTTAATTTTTTCAAAATAAAATTTTACAAATCACAATAGTTAACAATTCAAAAAATTTAGAAGGTCTAAAAAGATTATGGTCAAAGAATATCCTTTGATTGTTCAAAGGAGTAGTAACCAAGACAAACAAACTGAAACGAAGTGAGTATTTAATTCTTTTCCCAAATTTTCCCTTGACATATTCCTAGTCTCATGATAATTATGTCAACCTAAAAAGAAATTAGTATTTTAGTCAAAACCTCTCTTAATTTTTAGGAGTAAGTAAGTTCCTTAGTTACAGAGCCTAAAACATCAATGATTTTAGACAGGAAGGAGTAGTCTCCTCAAGCTAAAAAGTAACCAGTTTAGTTAATTCCCACTAGAGAGTCCACAAAACAATTGCAAAATTTAGTACTTTGATCAACTATGACTATTGCAAGAAAACGAAAATTCTGCCCAAAAAAAAAGATTTTACCAGCAAAACATGAATACACAGGACAAAGAGTATTATAATCAACCAATATTCGATTTTTTTAAACAAATATGAAACAAACCTGGGCAAGTTGCAATTTTTAGGCTGCCAACGCCATTTGGTATAGAAATTATCAGGCCTGCCATTCTCTGAACAACGAAATCCTTCATCCAAGAACATACAATTCTTTGATTGATAAAGTGGATAACTCTCATCCCACACCCAATTCCCATCAAATATATCACAACCATCACCACCTTTTTCATTTCTACTACTACTAATATTTATTTTTGCTAAAGAAGAGTCATTAAGACCAAACCATGTAACAAAAAAAGAGGACCCACGTAAGTGAGTACCAGTGTTATTCACTGTTCTATAATCCAATAAGAATAGACACAAGTATAAGCAAAAAATGGAAAACAAGAAACCAAGAATTGCTAGTGATGGTTCTAGAGACTTCAAACGCTTGAATTTCTTGAAAAAATCTAAGTGGTTCATTGAGTTAGAGATTCTTGGAGATGGGTTTCCACTCATATTCAAGAACTCAAGAAAGTGATCAATTCTAAAAAGAAGAGACAATCTAAATTATTTAAATCAATAAAGAAACTTGTACTTTAGTGCAACCACCATATTTCAAACTAATTGGAGGGCACAAACTTGATGTGAATATTATTAAAATTAAAAATTTGTTTGTTAATGTTAAATGTGGGGGATGTGTTCATAGTTCATACACAACCTTTTGAGTTGAACATAGAAATGTGGGGCTGAGAGAAGTTTGGGAAATGTTGTAATGATGAGATGTGGGGTCAGTACACAAACAAAGACAAACTGCAAGAAACTACAGGATATATATGCAGAAATAGCGGATTTTATTCTCCCTTGTTATTGGCTATTTTGCTTAATATTTTGAACTGAATTTTAAATTCTTTTAATTTCTCAAACAAGTACTTTTTACTTTTTAGTGCATATTTAAGAGATTATTTTGAATGTATCTCAAATATAAGGAATCATTTTTATTATTTACTCTTCAGAATTAACACAAGTATAGTAAAATAGATGGAATTACAGGACAGTTCCGTTGTCTTTTTAAATACTTTCTTCGAATAAAAAAGAGTATTCATTTAAGCCGTGAACACTTCTTAAAAAGATATTAACTTTTAAATAAAATAGGTAATTTGATTAAAATATATCTAATTAAATAAATACTAAAATTTTATCATTTGATATTTAATAAGAATAAATTTTAAAAAATAAAATTAATTCTTTCTTTTTAGAGATAGAGTAGTAAGTATTTTGCTAACTTTATTTTTGTCTTTGTGGAAAAAACAGAAAAAGACGAGCGTGGCAAACGGGAGAAACATGTAAAGCCTGCGTGGGGTCGTGGCGACAAAGTAGGGTCAACCGACATTTCAATACACATAATGACATAAAGTGGAAAATAATGTTTATCTTATCTACTCACCTCAAAATAATTAATAGTTATTATTCATAATATCTGAATAATAAGACATAATTTAATAAAATAAGTTAAATTAGATTTAAAATGTAAAAGTCTTTATACAGTGACTAAATATTTGAAAAATGAGTTGTCTTTGAATTTTAGAATAATTGACCTATAGAATGTACATAAATTCTGAAGTTATTTGACTTGATTAAAGAATTACTTGACCAACTTAAGATTCTTCCATTTTCTACTTTAATACAATATTTCTGATCACTGCGATGGTCACAAGCTCTCACTAGAAGGATCGGAACAAGCAAGAAAACGTATGCACGATAAATATTGCACAATTAAGGAATTCGAGAACCAACATTCTTCTGACAGGTTCTACTATTTTTTTCAATTCTTTTCGATTTATACGAGAGGCTTCATTCCATTTGGTAAGTATTTTTATTATAGCTAAGCATCTGGCTTACCGGCAATCTCTCATTCCCGCCGTCGAGAGACTTTAATAACTATAGAATGCCAGAAACGGGGCTCCTATGAAGTTTGAAGTTAGAACCCAAGATATATTCTTAAAGGACAGTCTGGTATACTAAGCTTCCACTATATGTGGGGTTCGGAGAAGGGTCGGACCACAAGGGTCTATTGTAAGCAGTCTTACCTCACATTTCTGCAAGAGGTTGTTTAAACGGTTTGAACTCATGATCTCCTGGTCACATCACATCAATTTTACTAGTTACTCCAAGACTCCCCTTCTTTTATTATATACAGTAAAACCTCTATAAATTAATAACCTTGGGACTATGAAATTTTATTAATTTAGAGAGATATTAATATATCGATAAATTAATATTTTATTAATTAAAAGAGAGACTTTTTAAATTCATCAAATTTAGTACATATGTATTGAAAATAAATGAATTCATATATATTTCATTGATTATATTCATGCATCAACCAATTCTTTGTAACTAATTAAATATATTTATGTATAATATCAATTCATTATATACAATTAACTATTATATTTGTATCAATTCATTGGAATTACTTAAATAATGTATACATGTTTACATTAATTCGTTGCACTTAAATAACTATTATAGCCAATTAAATATATTCATGTATGATGAATGAAACATATACTATATAAATCTCAATATGAAAATAAAATAATTCATAACACCCAACTATGTCTTCTCATCTAAAAGGCATCGCAAAATCATCTATGAATGATCAAATGCGTAAAGCATTATGTGAGTATAAGAGAGACCATCCCACATGCACTCAAAAAGATTTACAAGAGTGGGTTGATGAAAAATATCGTTTGAAAGTTAGTCAAGGTACAATATCAAACACTCTCAAGAGATCATCGGAGTACCTTTCAGCCAACTTTGAGAAGGGTGGGGATATTAAGCGGCACAAATCGGCGAAATATCCAGATATGGAGAAGGTTCTTTATGAATGGTTTCTTCAGTACCAAGATCAAGTCAACATGACCGGAGAGCTTATTTTGGAGAAAGCAAAGGATATAATGAAGCTTTTGCATCCTCAACACCCTCCTAAACATCAATTTTCTCAAGGTTGGCTTGAAAATTCAAGGTAAGACATGATATTAAATCATTTCGTCGTTTTGGAGAAAGTTGTTCGGTTGACATGCATGACATGGAAATGAAACTGGAGGCTATAAGGGAGAAAATAAACCAATTTCCCATGAAAGATGTTTTTAATTTGGATGAAAGCAGTGCATTTCTGAGTTACAAGTTGATCACTCTCTTGCAACAAGCAACTTGAGAGAAGAAAGCAAGACAAAGAGAGGCTTACAATTGTTATTTGTTGCAACGAGGATGGTTCGGAAAAAATTCCTTTATGGATTATTGGAAAATATGCAAAGTATGCTTTAAAAATATCAACATGAGCAGCATCAATTGTCATTATCGTGCCAACAAGAGGGCATGGATGACTAGTGTATTTTTTGATGAATATGTTCGTTGGTTTGATCACAAAATGAATGGCAGAAGAATCTTGTTGATGGTTGACAATTGTCCAGCCCATCCAAAAAATGTTGAAGGGTTACAGAATGTTGAGTTGTTTTTTTTGCCACCTAACATGACATCAAAGATTCAACCATGTGATGCAGGAATAATTAGAGCTTTCAAGATGCACTATCGTAGGAGATTCTATAAAAATCTACTGGAAGGTCATGAGTTGGGGCTACCTAATCCTGAAAAGATTAATGTTTTAGATGTCATCAATTTTGCAGTCTCCGCTTGGCCAACTAATGTTTCTCAAGTGTCAATAGCAAATTGCTTTCGGCACTGCAAAATCCGTTCAAATGAAGAATCTCAAGTGAGACAAACTTTGAAGAAAGCCTACATGAGCTTGAGAATATGGTCAAGGATGTTGGTTATCACAATGAAATGGACGTCAACAAATTGGTGGACTATTCGGGTGAAAATGATGAATGTTCAATGGTTCAAAGTTTAGAGAAAATTGTTGCTGATATTATTGAAGATCCTACTAATGATGAAGTTGAAGATGATTCAATACCGTTGGAACCAGTCACGAGAAAGGAGGCTTTGAGCGCGACAACAACTCTTCAAAATTTTTTGTTGCAGCTAGAGAACTCGACACCGAAATTCTTGGCTGTAATTAAAAAAGTTAGGGATGAAATTCAATTAGATTTAAATTTTAAGAAAAATCAAGTAACAATAGATTCATATTTTAGTAAATTACCATAATATTTATAATTGTAATATTTATAAATTATTAATTTAGAGTTTTAATGGGACCTAATATTTATAAAGGAATTTTCCGAAAAATTATTATCTTATCGAATTTGATGATTTTTTACAAAGGCCCAAGTCGAGACCGGAAGATTTTATTATTTTAGAGAGTTGATTAATTTATAGAGTATTAATTTATAGAGGTTTTACTGTATTCTTATTCTTTTAAATTATTTTCTTGATTCAAAGGTGATATGATATCGGGGAGCACAATTCATTCAAAACCTTCGTCCAAGGACAAGCCGAGGAATTCCAAGTTTTAAAGGCTATATTGATGCAAAGGGAGTCATTGGAGGCCCTTGAGGGTCCACACAAATGTGCATACGACATTTGGATGATCGTTTGGAGTGAAGACGAAGTCGAACGAAGACCAGCACAGTGGGTGACACCATATGTGAGTCGCATGTCATGTCTGCTACATAACCTGTGAATCGCAGAGCTTTCCCACGTGCTGAAATTGAAGAAGGTGCCATGTGTGTGTGGTTTGCGAAACGCAAACACAACCTGCGATATGATGTGAGTTTCGCATACCTTGTCGGCAGATGACAACTTAGCCATTTTGGCTATCTTTGCAAATTGAATGTTTTGGTCACTTTTGGATCAAGCTTGCAATAAAGCCTCCACTATAAATAGTAGTTCTCAAGGCTTAGAATAGGATTTTCTATGATTGAGAGGAAATCTCTTGGTAGCTACTTTGTAGTGTTAGCTTAGTGATAGCTTAGATTAGTGTAAGGTAGTTAGAGCGATAGCACAATTAGGGTGGATTTCTTGGTTGTCTATTGAACTTGTTCATGATCGATGTTCTAAAAAACGCTAGGCGGGATCAGGGCGAGGAGTGGGCGCCTAGCGGCTAGGCGGGCATAGGCGGGGGCCTAGGCGGGACGGTCTGGGGGCGCCTAGGCGGCCGCCCAGGCCATTTTTTAGAACACTGTTCATGATTCTCACCTGAGTTATCTCACTTGTGGAATCATTCAATCCTTTATAGATTATGTGCTTTTGTAGTTCATGTCCTTGAGGTTTTTGATTTAATATATCATTGGTTGCTTGGAATAACTACTCTTGTGTTTAATCTCCTATCCCTCTATTTCTCATCCCCAATTTCTTCAATTCTCGTCCCCAATTTTTTGTTATTTTAATTTTCGCATTTTCATTGTTTGAATGTGTATCTTCTACCAACCGGATCATATCAAAAGGTGGTTATCTTCGTCAACACGATCCAAAAATGCTGTCTACTTCTTTTAAATAAAAGATTTTGCTAATATAAATCATGATAATTTTCAGTTATTCCTTCCTTTTCCTTTTCTCTTTTTTCCTTTTATTGAAACCACTTTTCCTTTTTCTATGCAAAGTTGGTCCTTTAATTAGTATATGCTGTCACAATACAAAAGTTAAAAGAAGATACCACATATTGTCATAAATAGTTCATAGTTCTATTAATTCTATTAGTAATAGTGGCACATTAAACGTTGATAAACTACGTTAAAAATTCTATATATAGTTTGGCAAATTAACTGTAGAAGCAAACTTCCCATATACGTGAAGTCTACGTAGCCAAGGCCAAATTTTGTATATACACCTCAAAAATTTCGATTCAACACCAAACTTACGATATACATGTCTGAACTACATAATTTTCATATTTGATGACTTTTCCAAATTTATCCAACAACTACTTACTTTAAACTCAATTTTCATATTTGAAATTCAAGATCAACTTCTTCAAACTGTTACTAAAAATGAATACAACAAATGAAAAATAGTAAATAGTAAAACACATATTACAAGAACTAGGAAAGAAAAGAATAAAAGATTACAACAAAGAAATAACCTTAACAATAATTGAAAACAAGAACGAATATTTGGTTTGATTGTTTGCTGAGTCGAGTGATGACACTATGTCTTTAAGACAAGATTGTCCCGTATATCTTCTTTTACGTATCTAGACAATAGTCTCTCAGGTAAAACATCAACTAACACTTGAGCAAAGGAAACTCAAGTATTTTCTTGAAGAACTTTGAATATTGTAAGAAAGCTAGAGAGGAAGAAGTTTTCAATTTTTTTTTTATTGCAAGTGATTAACAATTGTGCCAAATGCCTAGTGTGCAAGATTTGTCCCTTCAAGTGTCAAGTAATGGCATTGAATCACCCATGTAATGGCAATAAATAGTCCATGTAATGGCAACCATTTATCAGCTAAGTAATGTCTGAATAATGTTGAAATGAATGTCATTGAGGGCAGCCCAAAGGTCTCAAAAATCAGATTTTCGTTTCTGACTTTCTGCCTGGGTAGCGGCTAAGTCTCAGAAGCGTCGCGGCTCTTCGGTTCCAGTAGCTCGGGACCGAATTAGCGTCGCGGCCCTTAAGGGGGTGGCGTTGCGGCGCTCCCGGCTCCGAAGTGGTGCCACGGCCCTTCTTGGCTCCGCGGCCCTTTTCTGACCCGTTTCAATCTTTTACACTATGCACACTTCTTCCTTCATTCATTAACGTGGAACACTCGTCATTTGGCCAACAACCGTCCATCATTTCATGTCTCAAACATTTACTTACGTACCAATATCTCTTTCACTAAGGATATTTACGATCATTGGTACAACGTGTGCACGTGTGTGGAAATTAAGTTTCCGACGTGCGGGACCCAAATTTTTATAGTCATAAATAATGAGATAAACTTTATTCCACGTTAATAAATTTCCAACACAAACTTGTAACAAATTGTGATTTTTAGATGGTATTTAATATACTCCATGAAATCTAATATATAGAAGTTGCTGTGATATATTTTTATGATTTTGATTGGCTTTGATTTAAACCATATCCTTCAATTAATGTGTAATAGATTTAAAGCACACTATTGTACAGTAACTAATTAGAAGAAGCAGTGCAGGAGGAGCAGATTTATCTAAAATTTACCTATATTGACTACCAATTAGATATTCTGTAAAAAAATAGTTATGAACTAATGGGAACGTCCAAATAAGCTGAATCATCAAATATTCCAAATTCATATCTGTCTCGTTGTATCCACTAAAATCAATCTTCTTTAATCATCAGCTATAGTGCAGAAAGTTGAATCAATCAATAGCTAATTGCATCCTAGGGTGTGTTCATAGAATTTTCTGATTTGCCCAAGATTTGGTGTGCAAAGTTAATATGTGTTGATAGGAGATAGCAAGTATCCAATGAAATAGTCGAGGTATGTACAAATTAGTTCAAATAATACTATGATGAAATTAAAAAAAATAGTTGCACAATTGAATCCACAAATATGACGTATATTTTATAATAAAATTGTTTGTTAAAAGTTTATTTATCGCCATTCACCACTATTATAGCTCAAAATTTAAATTTTAGTGCACAAAAAGAGAGTTAAAAATAATTTGTGCATAAAGGAGAGAGGTTAATGGGATGGTTGATAATTATTAAGATTAAGATAATCAAAAAATGACATTAGTGGGCAAGAATTGTAGACTAGATGAACCAAGTTTCTCCTCCTTTTATTCTTTCCCTTTGCTTCTCCAATGTCAATGATCGTCTTACTGATATTTTTAAATTCAAAAGAAGAAATAAAAACATATAACATTATCTCTTTCGAATATCATCATAGTGAATTAGAAATTACCACCGACGATCAAGGTTTGTGACTGTAAGATGATATTAATCTCTTTTAGGGAGTCTTCTCATTAATATCAAAATATATATAGAGTACAATATTCATCCCTTATACAATAGGAATCCAAAACCTATACAGAAGAGGAATCATAGTCTTATCATAATTATATTTACACTCCATATATTGTAATTATGGGGTAGGAATGACAAATGACTATATACACGTTTACACATCCCCTCAGTCGGAGCGGGAGGAGGTCGGACGCTGAGACTGGATCTGAAGTTAAGAAATAATTGTATGAAAAGTCCTTTGGTAAATATGTATGCATACTGATAGGATGATGGAACATGTAACACTCTGACATGGTCTAGCGCAACTTTCTCACGAACGAAGTGTAGATCTATCTCAATGTGCTTGGTTCGCTGATGTTGAACCGGATTATGAGAAAGATAGATGGCAGAGATGTTATCACAGTACACAATAGATGTCTGACGCAAAGGACACTGAAGTTCTAACGAGAAATTTACGAGCCAACAAATCTCGGCTACCATTTGCAACGCCTCTGTACTCATCGCCGGCCTTTGGATCGAGATAGGGTAGCCTGTCGCTTGGCAGACCAAGAAATCAGATTATCCCTTAAAAATACACAAAAACCGGAGGTGGAGCGTCGCGTGTCCGGACACCCTGCCCAATCTGCATCCGTATAAGAGAGCAACTTGTTTGGTGCAGAGGGGTATAGGTGCAAACCATAACCAAGTGTGCCCTTAATGTATCGGATGATACGCTTAATAACAATGAAATGAGACTCCCTGGGGGCATGCATGAATAGGTATACCTACTGAACAGCATAAGCAATGTCTGGCCTTGTAAATGTGAGATACTGAAGTGCACCTGTAAGGCTCTTATACAGAGTATGATCGGAGACTGGAGCACCATCCATAACACTGAGCTTAGATTTTGAATCAACTGGAGTAGGTGAAACTTTGCAATTCGCCATCTTAGCTCTGTACACGATCTCCTATGCATACTTACGCTGACACAAGAACATGTGGTTGGCAGACTTGGTCACTGATATCCCCAAAAAATAACTCAGTTTCCCCAAATCAGTCATTGCAAATTCAGACTTAAGCAAGGCAATAATCTCATTTTTCAATCCGTCGGAGGAGGCAGTAAGAACAATATCATCCACGTAAAGTAATAAGTAAGTAGTGCTACTACCTAGATGAAAAATGAAGAGTGATGTATCACTCTTGCTGCATACAAACCCAATCTGCAAGATTACCTGGAAAAACGATCATACCACGCACGGGGGGCTGTTTCAGGTCATATAGTGACTTACGGATACGGCACACATAGTGAGGAACTGCTGGATGGGTGAACCCTGGCGGCTGATGCATGTAGACTGTCTCTATCATATCCCCATGTAAGAATGCATGTTTCACATCAAACTGATGGATCGGCTAGTGTTTGCTCATGACAATGCTCAGAACTGTGTGAATGGTAGCTGATTTGACAACCGGGCTGAAGGTCTCACCATAATCAATTCCCTCCTGCTGATTTGTGCCATTAGCCACAAGTCATGCCTTATACCTCTCAAGATCTCCATTGTCTGTGAATTTGTGACGAAATAGCCACAGACAACGAATCACATTCCCCCTTCAGGTCTAGGTACTAGATCTCATGTGTGTTGTTTAGTTAAAGCATTGAATTCCTCAATCATAGCCGCATTCCAATTAGGGTCTTGTTTAGCCAACATAGGGTTCTTGGGAATTGGAGAAATGGTTTGGGTAGACAAGTTAAATTGGACTTTGGGTTTGAAGATTTCATGCTTGGCACGAGTTTCCATTTGGTGAGTGGAGACAGTGTGAGGTTGTGTCGGCTGAGTGGGAAGAGCCGAGACTGAGGGATCGGTTGGATAGGGAGAAGGAAGAGGTGACGCCGTCGGAGGCGCCAGCAGTGATCAGTATCATCGTGTTGTCATTGTGATCTCTTTGAAGTTTGGGCGTCGTGGCGCTGACGCTGAAGAAAAAGACCTTGATTATATGGAAGTGCTATGATCTAGTTGACCGAGAATGATGGGAGAGATGGCAGGTTCGTCAATAAAAGAGTAATCCGATTTTTGAAATTTTTTAAGATTCAAAAATGGGAATGTGGTCTCGTCGAATGTGACGTGATGAGAGATGTGGATCTGACGAGTGGACAAGTCATAGCATAGATAGCCCCTATGGTTCGGTGGAAAGCCTAGGTAGACACATGGAGTTGACTGAGGAGCTAGTTTGTGAGGGGCAGTAGAGGCAAGGTTAGGATAGCATAGACAACCAAATATCTGAAGGTGCTCATAAGATGGGACTCTATGATAGAGGATTTCGGTAGGGGTCATATTGTGAAGAGTGCTAGTTGGGAGAATATTGAGAACGTATTCTGACATTTTAGCAGCATAGACCCAGAAGGACGGAGTTAGGGAGGCATGAATCAATAGAGTGTGAATCATATTGTTAATGGTGCGGATGATTCTTTCAGCTTTACTATTTTGAGGGGAGGTGTGGGGGAAGGAGAAGCGAAATACCATGTCATTATTAGTATAAAAACGGTGAAATATAGAGTTATTGAATTCACGACCATTATCGCACTGAAAAGATTTTATACATTTTTCAATCTGTGTTTGAATGAAAGTTCGAAACTCGAGAAATTTGGCAAACACTTCCGATTTAAATTTGAGAGGGTACAACCAAACAAAGTGAGAAAAATCATCTAGTAAATGTCCATAAATCGGCATGTATAATATCAAAAAGTGCAAAAGTGACACTAATAGATGATTTAAACGGAAGACGAGCATGTTTGCCTAAAGAACAAGAGACACAGTTTTGGGAAAGTTTCCCATTACAAGTAATGAAATTATTGTCTCTAAGAAAATTAAAAATTGGGGCTCCTGGATGACCAAGCCTATTATGCTATGTTGAAGAAGAAATGGTCGCTAGAGAGACGGAAGAGTTAGATCTGGCAGCGGAGGTGGGAGTGAATGGATATAGATCCCCCGTGCTATTGCATCTCGTAAGAGGTGTCCCCGTATGAAGATCCTTCACAGTGAAACCAAAAGGGTCAAAATCAATAGAGAGAATTATTACGAGTAAATTTGCGGATAGAGATTCTTAATTACATGTGGGGAATATAGGGTATTTTTAAGGGGGAATGGATTAGGAGGTGGTGTGTAGGATGTACCATAACCCTTTACTGGAATGTGGTGGCCACTACCAACTGTCACAAATTGAGGATGTCTTAAACCAAACAGTTTGGGAATATTACCTGCAGACCGGGTGAGGTGAGAAGTGGCTCCGGAGTCCGTGTACCAGTTGTTGTCAGGCTGTTGCATATTGAGACTGATGAAGGCCAGACCCAACTCAGTGAGTGTCATGCTGGGTGAGGCTGGGCCCAGTGCGTGCATGAGTGGGCTTCTTGCGGTCTTGGACTTGCCGGTGGGCGAGCAGACTCAATAACCCGTGGTGGGAGAACTGGTTGAAGGGTTCTTTGATCGGAGCGGCGGCGCGCGGCTGAGCGGTCTGCGGGCCTGTTGTTCTTGCTAATTCTGTCCCGCGACCCTTGTCATGACCACGGCCTCCTCTGTCGCAGCCCTTGCCACCGCGTCCTTGCTGCGGTTGAGAGTTTTCTGGCGGCGTTCGATCTTGAGGGCGCGTTTCAACAACTAACGTCTTCTGATTGTGCTCATCCTGCTTAGCACGTCGAGTCTCTTCGAGCAACAACTGCGACCGAGCTTTGTTAAAACTGGGAAGCGGATCTGCATGTTGAATCATGGTGGCTAACGTATCATAGTCGCCTTTGGGAAGTCCTGCAATCAATTGCAACAACATTTTAGTGTCCGAGACAGGCGTGTCGACGTTGGAGAGTTGATCGCGGGAGTTTCAAGTATCTGCGATTTCGATCATGTTGGAGAAGTTTTCAAGGCGTGTATTGTTAAATGTTCCTCCAAATACACCGCACGAGTGTGCTTGTTCTATTGAAAGATTTCCTCCAAGCGGTTCCATAAATCAAGGGTTGTAGCGCCGTAATTCATGATAGTCATAAGAAGATCCTGAGAAATATTATCATAAATCCACTGTTTGACGCCGGCGTCTAGACGACGCCAAGTAGAATCATCAACCTCCGAAGGGCGCGGAATATTGTCATCGATGTGATAAAGCATGTTATAGAGACATGCATGATTACGAAATAGTTCAACCCAAGGAGAATACTGACTGTTTTCTTGATCAAGAAGGATGGGAATATAATTCTTGATGTTGGTAACAGTTAGTGCGGGATGAAAAGAGGATGACAACGTGGTGGTGGGATCTGTGAAGGTAGAAGCGTCAGAAGGTGTGGAATCAGGGATAGCCATTTAGAGGAGAGATGAATGAAGAAGAAAACCTAGAAATTTGGGCGGCGCCGCGGTGGAGAAGGGGTGGAGACCGGCGGCGGCTTGGAAGAAAAGTTTCTAGGGTTTTGTTTTACTTGGCTCTTGATACCATGTAAGATGATATTAATCTCCCTTAGGGAGTCTTCTCATTAATATCAAAATATATATAGAATACAATAGGAATCATAACCCCATACAGAAGAGGAATCATAGTCTTACCATAATTATATTTACACAATATATGAAATATATTCTAATTATGGGGTAGGAATGACAAAGGACTATATACACGTTTACAGTGACATCGATCGTAACATGATAAATTGATAACAGTACATTTATAGCCATGTTGGCTATGTACGGTTTCAAAAGAGATAGAGATAGGCCGAAGAAGTATTGTGGAAAGGTGATTAGACAAGATATTACGCATGTCCAGCTTACCGAGGACATGACCTTGGATAGGAGATTGTGGAGGACAAGATTAGGGTAGAAAGCTAGTAGGTAGTTGAGTATTCTTATATCCTTTAATACTAGTAGTTGTAGTGTTACTCCTATAGTTTCTTGTTTTTTTTATTTCTGCTACTATTTGTTGTTTCTTGTATTTCGATTATCGTAGTGTTCTTTATAGTATTTTCTCATGGCTTTATATACGGCTTTGAATTGCTTGTCCTTGTGTCGAGGGTTTACCGAAAACAGTCTCTCTACCTCCCAGACCCCACTTTGTGAGATTTCACTGGATATGTTATTGTTACATTGATAGCCCCCAACTCCTCAACGTACCCGTTTATCCCACTCTTGAGGAACTTTTTCAGTGTCTTTGGTATTCTTTTACTAACCCTACGTTGATCAACCATGAACCATATAGACATTGATAGAAGATGCATTATAGATAGGTTAAGAGGTTGACCATTTTGTTTTAAAATTTTGAACTCAACCACTTTTCCAACGTTATATGTCAGGTCAATAAAATTTTCCAGAGAGCAAATTTCTGATAGTAATGATCACCTAAAATTGAATTTCCTCTCAATGCTACTTACTGCAATTCATGAATAATAAGGTTGTCTAATGTTCCATGTTGTTCCTATCTCCCTTACACTTAACACTTTCGATGTTGTTTGAGCAAAGAGTCATAGTTGTTTCTATTTGGTTGACTTTCACCATATTGACACTGAGATATCAAGAATGTACTCTCAATGAATTTGAAAAGAAAGGAGGGGGAGGGGGAGGGGGAGGGGGTATTAAAAGATTCTCAACTCGCCTGCATAGTTTCATCCCAACATAAACGGTAATAATTAGTCCTTTCGGGGCATCCGATAAATTAAATTGGAACAATACAAAGAAGATAACATGACAGTTGACATATAAGTAAGAATGACATGCCCAAATCGAGAAATGGTCCAAATAAACGGTAACAAATATATACGAAGCAAGGCAGGTCATTTGTTGGTCAAAATAGCATTTACATCAAGAACTGTCAAAATGACCAAACTAATTACACATAACAACATTAACAAGAAGAAAAACATAAGAACTCATGTCACCACAAATAGAAACAAACCGTGATGCAGGTCATAATGCCTCCTAATATATAAAGTCTATCTAACCTGCTCTCATTTCTCATTTTTTCTTCCCTTAGCTCACTTTGCACCTTTGAATACAGTTGACATGATTCAAGCGCCTCGTTGTAATTCTTGCTCCGTTTGCAGCTCAATGCTTCCTTGAGAACAAGCAAACTGTTTCTACCATTTAGATGAGCACCTTCCATGTCTCCCAATTGCATGCTTAGTTCTGTCAGTTTGAGAGTTGTCGGTACACCTCCCTCTTCTGTATACATCACTCTGAACTTCATAAGGACGATACACTCCACAGCTTGACAAGGAAGAATGTCCTTTGCAGGAAGAACTGAACCGAAACGAAACACAAAGTCCTTATCTGTTGGCCAATGTCTTTGCCCTCCAAGGGGACTCCAGCTCGAGAGATTAGCAGCTTGTTTTATTTTGGTATTCACAATGATCCAGCTGAGGCGTATTCCATCTCTGAGCTCTTGCCAGAGTTTACCTTCTTTCCTCTCTTTCTCCATAGATGTAATTGGCAGCAATCCATCAGAAACTGATAGAGTAACTTCATCTGCATGTTCATCATCCCTAGTAGAGTACGTGAAAAGATCAATTCGAAATGGACAGCTGTAAAACCAACGTTGGAAGCCGTTTGCGTTAGGTATGCCCCAAAGGACTTTCGAGCATATTGTTTTATCTTTGTATCTTACATCGACAATAGAAACAAAATCTGATGGAGCAACAATTTCAAATTCATCCATGTCACCATAGTATTCAGCTTCAGTCAATTCTTCAGGATACTCGAGATATTCATTCCATCGAAATTCAGGCACTTCCTTGTTCACAATAAGGGGGAAGCAATCAGCATAGAATTTTTTAAATCCACCAATAGAAGAAATTACACTTTTGACGTCATCTCTGTTGGTTGAAGGCCACATAGAAGAGCATACGTTTTCCCATAGCTTCTCTTCCTTGGAAATCGAGCAGAACGCTTCACAGGCACAGGCGGCACTAGCCAAAGTTGCACCATCAAGACGCCTAAGTATGTCGTAGAACAGATCACTACTTAAGGATCCCGTGCTTTCAGCAGATGCAACTGATGTAGCCATAATTCTCAGGTCATCTGAAATAAAACCAGATAGCGAAGATTAAACAAATTGACAAAGCCACACCAGCTTATTCAGTAAGCAGGAAACAGTAGCTGCCGTCTCAATGGCAAAAGTAGCCCATCCAGGCTCATACTTCTAAAGGGAGAGACACCTCCAACTTGATTTATTTTTTTTGGATCGGTAAAGTATAATTTATTGATGAAGCAGCAGTAAGGTTGTGCTGAATATGTACAGCAAAAAGCACAAGAATACATTCATAATCTGCTCTTTCCTATTATCAAAACATCTTAAACTCATTTCTTTCCAAATTGTCCACTATATACAAGGCATAATGGGTTTGCCATGTTTTCTTTGGCTATGCAACGGTTATATTCAAAAAGGGAGAAAGAAGCTAGGTCCACGGGTTATCAAGAAAAAGAAAGGGACATACATCCTAGAACACATAGGGCAGCCCGGTGCACAAAGCATCCCACTTTAGCAGGGTCCGGGGAAGCCTGTAAACAGTCTACCCTAATGCAAGCATTAGTGGTTGCTTCCACGGCTCGAACCCGTGACCTATAGGTCACACGGAGACATACATCCTAAAACATATATTAGAGGAAAATATTATTTCAACTGTCTTTGACTTCCCACTTCCAGTCTATTTGTGCATGAAAAGAAGTAGACGAACTTGAACCTTAATGTATTAAGAATGATCTATGAGGTTTTTCACTTATCATTTAGAAGTAGGTGATGTAGCTTACTAGCTTACCAGAAGCTCGAGATAGAGCAACTTTAAGAAGGTTTAATCTGTAAACTGGGAAGCCAACAGTACTTTAGAATCTAATATAAATGTAATTTCTATTTCAGGTCCAGTTAGACTCTCGAGTAATCTTTCATAGGACGAAATAAGCTCCGAACGAAAGATGGCTGGTTTCATGAAATTTTAGTCTTTTTTCCTCTTTCTTCTTGCGTAAAACAATGTTCATTTTCTTGAAAATTATAATTCTTGATACTTAACAATAGAATTACAGGGGGGGCTGTTTTTTTTTAAACTAAGGATTAGTTTAGATTCTTAAAAATGCACAATCATAGCTGATGGGATCCTATGATGCATGATACTGAAGTTCGATACAAGCACCCAACCCTATGTATCTTAGGATAACTTATGATATATTACAAGATTCACAATATTGACAACTATGATTTTGCAAAATGAGTGATACACCAAAAGTAACACGAAAGATAATTAAAATTCCACTATCTGCACTTTCTTTTCTAAAAATTCTCCTTCATGCCGTGAAATGCATATTCTAAGAACATTTTATGACATTGTAACTTATTTACAATGCCCAAACAAAGTCCTTGAATATCATAACCCTAAGAAACCTATGAACCTCTAGAATCCACATTTTACCATACCTTTGAAATAACATGCAGGCTAAAAATTTGATGTTCAGTTGGAAGAGCGGGAGAAGGACGAATAGACGAAGGGCTTCGAACATGGTTCCACTTGCTTTAATGTGGGTAGTTTGGAGAGAGAAACAAGAGAGCTTTTGAAGGTGTAGAGTCAAGTTTCTCTCAATTGAGGAGTAGTCTCTGTTCTCTTTATTTTCTTTTGGTGTGAATAGAAATTTCCTAGTATAGATGATTGGGAGGAGTTTGCAGAGAATCATATCCTTGCGTAGAGTCTTTACCTTTTGGTATACCCATTGTATACGGCCAGTTTGGCCATGTTTATGAATGAAAATAAATTTACTTGATCAAAAAAAAAAATACATCATCAAATAAAAGGAGAGAGGGAGGGAGAGAGATTTTGTATGCCTTTTTAGTTTCATAATCATAAAACCGTCCTAGAGTCCATTCTAGGTGACAAAAGGCAAAAGATTATGTGGTCCTGCATTGTTAATTTCTATTTTCTAGCCAAATTCAAAAAGCAATACACTAGCAAGAGTTCATGCAAGATGAGTCTGATTTGGTCAGGAGCGTATTACATCCTTAGAGCACAAGCAGAGTTGGATACCCTAGAGGGTCAATTAAACTCCTAGGCATTTACCATAAGATCGTAATAGTGAGAATATGAAATCTTCTCATCAACTGTGAAGGGTAAAATGATAGCTTTTACTCAAACTCAACATTGGCATTATAATTGAAGGTTACATCAAATATAAATATCTACGTGTTAGTTAGGACAATTGCAGCTTAATTGACCCTGTAAATGGTATCCAACTCCTCTTAGATCTAAATCACGATGGGCAATTCTATTTGATAAGTCGCATTGGTAATTATATTAGAAGGTTATCTCTAATATAGATAGCAATACATTAGTATTCCTTGAGAAAAAGTTAATTGATACCAAACGATGCTGCACCTTTAGCTATAGAAATCCAATTCCGCTCATATTTCGTAAGATGAACCTCATAGTTGACTAGAGCAAAACATTTTCATGTTTCACACTATTCTCAGCGGAACTCTGATTGTTGTTGTCCTCTACTTGAAGCTCTCTCTAACAGCTAGCAACTCTTGGAATCAAGTACCTCTTAACGACTTAAAATTTGGTTGAGAACTGGGTACAACTTTGGTCAAAACCTGACATAATTTCAAGGCTTCTGGCTGGTTAATAAATGTACTAGATCCCCAAGTTTTAGTTAGTGAAGGAAATCTTAGTTTCCAAGATCTTCTTATTCTTCATTAAACCAGCCAGTCATAAGCTAACGAGTGCCAATATCTGTCCGTTTCATTCTGGCTCAAGTAAATGAAGAAAAACCTATAGCAGTCCAACAAGGTAAGGAATTTTAATGCCAAATCTCAAAATGTTGTATGCTGACTACACGCAAATCAAAAGCTTCGACACTGATTATTAATCATGGTCAGTGAAAAGAGAGATTCATTTTCACTGAAGTTCCAATTTCCACTACGACCTGCCCAAGCCCCCAACATTATTCTCTCCACTTCAATTTTTTTAGTGTTCTTTCTCTTTTGCTCTTATTAAGAGCATTACCATAAGCCCTTCTTGAATAGTTTGCACAAAACTTGAGGTGCAGCTAGCGACAAATTATGTCCCGTCGTAATCTAGAATTAGGAAAATGGTTGCAAACTGACTATAAGCAATGTTAAGGCAAAACCACTAGAAACTATGAAGTCATGATATAGTCAAGTATGAGAGGCAAATTGACCTACATATGATCCAATTAGCAAGGAGTGATTTACTGAATTCTATAATAAATTAACAGCGGCCTTGCTGCAGAAAACAAACTAGAAAATATAATTAAATCATCAACGTCAAAGGAAAGTCTCACAACAAACCCCCAAAACTCATTGCTAAATTGCGCCTGAATATGAAGTCTTTTAAGTTTAAATCTAAATGCCAGACTCCCTTATGTTTCACATGTCTGAAGGAAAACCGAACTATCACCACAAAACACCTCTTCCTCACCCCCACCTCCATCCCATTTTCCTTTTACCCTCCAATAATACCGTATTAATTAAGATTTTGTTTGTGTTCATGTTGGCGATTTCTGATGTGAATTCGGTGGGTCGTCCGCAATAAAAATATCTATTGTAACAACAACATACCCAGTGTGATTAGTGTGGGGTCTAGGGAGGGTAAAGTGTAGGCAGACCATACCCCTATCTTGGAGGGTAAAAGACACTTATTTTGTTAAGCATCGTGCCTATTTCAAACTAAAACACTTCGAATTGAAATACACTCATGACAAGGAATAAACAAACCTCACAGTCCAATATTGTTTAGTTGCAGAATTTGGAAGCATTTAGTGGCAAAAAGGACCCTTCTAAGTGCTAAACATCAAAGAAAAGTCAAGAAACCTTCTAGAGAAGAAAAAAGACTGAAACTTCAAACCAATTTCCCAATCAAATTCCTTTATCAGTTTGTTGGGTTCTATAACAAGAAAATGGCAGCCCGGTGCACAAACCATCCCACGTTATGGGTCCAGTAAGGACCGCACCCCCAACGTGTGATGTAGACAAACTAACCTAATGCAAGCATTAGCGGCAAAATTAAACAAAATAAGATAACAAAGGAATTCACCAAGTTCAGTTGATACATATATTTCCACCAACAAATTAACAAAATAACCAGAAACCATTCTTAGAAATCAGACAATTACAAATTATCCCAAGTAAGAAAAAGCACAAAAACTTGAAGAAAAAAAAACTAAAATGAAGATTAAACACACCTGGCAACTTTGGGAGCTCACCAAACTTTTGGTGTTAGAAAAACAAGTGAAAATGGGGGGGAAAAGCTTAGGCAAATTCCCAGTTATGTCAGGTGGGGCAGTACTAAAAATTTGAAATTCAGTAAGGAAAAAAAAAGAGATTAATTTGTAATTGAAGGCAAGAGGGGTTGAGAAATGAGAAGTCACTTTCTTTTAAAGTGTAAGAACATTTTTATAAGGGCCCTTTGTAATAATTATTGTGGATAATAATCCAATAAAATGAATCTCAAAAGTTTGTAGAACATAATATGAGACAATAATGCAGAAAAACTCTTATGTTGGACACTTCAGATGAACTTCAAGAACTCCACTGTTCTGCCACGTATTACGGTATTAGTCATCTTTCATCAACAACATACCACAATGTGAGGTAGAAAACATACCAATACCAAGTAAAAGGGACAGGAGAGAGTTACTTCTACTTTGGTAGATAGTCATACAACTATGTTTTCGAGGCTACAAAGCAAATGTATAAGCGAAGTAAAATTCTGTTTGAATTGAATTTTTGTGTATCTACTGGCAAAATTGATATGTTTTTATTGGCTTTTCAAAAGTGATTTTGGTTTGCAGAAGCTATAATTTGTAGTTTCTGCCATAATTAATTGTACCAATTATTTTAATTTAAATTTTATCATTTCCTTTATACCCTCTTTAATTTTCATCAACAACTTTATCCACCTTCATTACTCTCTTTAAATATCTACAAATAATTATTAAAAAAATTCAAATATAATTTTCATTACCCTATTTAAATATCTAGAAATAATTACTAAAAAAATTCAAAATACAACTTTCATTACCTTCTTTAAATATCTAGAAATAATTACTAAAAAAATCCAAATATACAACTTTCATTACCCTCTTTAAATATCTAGAAATAATTACAAAAAAAATCAAATATACTACTCATGTTCTGTTTTAATTAAAAAAATCAAATATACTACTAAAGTTGACATTTGTTCATGTGTAATTGCAGACTGGAACTTTAAACTCCTCAAACATCTCAACGTTGTTCGATTATTACCACTCAAGTTTAAGGTCCACAATTGTTAGCCCGATTTCCAATTGTTCACGCAAGTGTACGTATCGTTACAAGTAATATAGTCTGGTAAGATTGAATATCGTCCTCAGAGACTGATTTTTAATTACCGAACATCTATTCTAGGTTATCTATTTGGCAAACGATAAGTTGATTTGGTTTGTATCTAACACTAGCGGAGTAATTTTAAGAATTAAACTAAATTATTGAGGTTTAATCAGTTATGAAGGAATTAGGGTTTCTAACCTCAACTATCCACTCTTATCAATCCTTAATGCAACTAGAATGACTTATTCTTCTACGTTAAGATAGAGGTTAACTAGATTGTCTTATATTCCGGTTAGGATATATAATCGCCAACCCAGGTCAGAAACCTTATTTTACATGATAGGTTTTACCACATAGGAGGATTCAGAACAATAACCTATAATGCTTCACAAGTATCGGGGTACTTTCGTCCGCGATTTTAACATATGTCTATTCAATTACAACATATCCAAATCTCTCCTCTCGGTTCTTGATTCGAAATCATATAGATTATGATAATTAGTGATCAGTTAACTATCAAACATTCATACCAATATTGAATAAATCTTAATCAAGTGAAGAAGAAACCAAACTAATGCATTAATTCGTGAATAAGAGTTTCAAGCGATTCAATAGGAAAGCCCTAATAAAGTTTTTAGCTCCCAGCCATAAACATGCTAAGAACTAATACAAATCCAAACATGAACTGAATTAAAATAGAGAAAAAAAAATACTTAGAACTAATGTCTCTAATTGTAGCCGCCAAGCGTTGTGATGTGTTGTGTATCCCCTGTCTCCCTAAAATCTGTTGCTAAGGGTTTAAATATTCTACAAAAATCGTGTGCCTTGGACCCTTCTGCCCCTGGCCAATTTTGCCTCGGATCGGATTTTTGGCGTCGTGGCGTGGCGCTGGATATTCTGACTTCTCGGGATTTCTGCGTGACGCCGGAATGTTTTAAATGCGGATTCGCCAATTTTCGTCCTTTTTGCTTGGAGCCTCCTACTACACTTTCGCTCATTTTCGTCATTTTGCCTTTTTGAACCGTTGTGACTCAAAAGAAAGAAAAACGACCCTAGCACGACACTTATTTAAACAAAAATAAGAAAAATACTAACTAAAAATGACACAAAAAGTGTATATAAAATCCACCTAATAAATACCCCCAAACTTAACATTTGTTCGCCCTCGAGCAAAGATCAAGATAAAATCAAAGAAACAAAAACAAACAGACTCAAATACTCAAATCAAGCAGCTGCACAAGGTTACTTAGAAAAGCATGAATGTCAGCTGGGATAATATGCTGGAACATATATAGCATGAATATAGCAATCTAGAATTTCAAGCCAGATATTTAGTAAATTCATTTCAATCACATTCAATGGAAACATGAACAATAACCTATGCATGTCAATTTCATTTAGTTCTATGAGCTTGTTTACTTGTTATTCTCCACTAATCATATGCATACATTCTAGAGATCTTCAGGATTTTTCAGGGTTGTAATGTAGGCTTAGGCAGGGGTAGATAAAAGTTGGCATTTTAAGCTCAAATTACGTACCATAAGCGTTTTTCTCATTCAATCATTTTGTCCTTCTTTTTGGTATTCTTTTCCGTTCATACCTATCATTCCTCTCTTCTCTTTTTGAGAGCATGAAACACATTCACATAGGCACCCCCAAACTTAAGCTTTTACATTTTTTTTCATTGGGGTGCATCAATTTTTCACTCTCTTTTGGTATTTCTTTTTCACTCTTCTTCATCCCAATATTCAATTACTGCTTATGGCACATAAGGGAATCATAAGGTGTCAAAGAAATAACTTATTTTAGGTTCAAAGGGGTTGACTAGGGATACATTTTATTATAAGGTAGGTAATGAATGGTAAGAAGGACTAACAAAGAAATGCCTGAATCATCTCCTTAAATATGTATATCTTAACTATTTCGCCTCAAATAACAAGCAAGCAGACTTCATAGACCTTTTTCACAATTGACAACACATAGGCTAAGTACAAACATCCCAAATAATTAGATTTTCATGAATCTTTGGCATATCTAACTTAAGCACACAGATTTTAGTTTCTAACTCCATTACATTATCCCACTTAATTCACTAGGCGTTTCCAGCAACTACAACATGCATGATCATAAAAAAAATTGACTCATATAAACACAATAACACAAACAAAAAGACTCAAAACAGACACACGAACATAAAATACGACCCCTCATCCAACTTAAACGACACATTATCCCAAATGTGTAAGACTAAAAAATAAAAAGGGACGAATTACAGACAATAGAAGAGCGGTTCAAAACAGTGGTGGTGGCGGCGGATACTGTTCGTCGAAAAATTTCCCCAGGCTGCGACGCAGACCTGTGGCACCACTGGCTGAAACCTGCGACCTCTCTCAGGACATTCGGCGTCGCGGTCCTGCATAGTGTAATTGCGGCGCTGCAAAGATTTCGTGCTTTCAGCGTTTTCCCGTGTTTAATGTCGATTCCTACTTTGTCATCACAACACAACCAACAATACCCAAGAGTGAGACTGTTCAATTTAAACTAATTGCATAATTTAAACATTGGGTTACCTCCCAAACAGCGCTGTCTTTAACGTCTTTTAGTCGGACGCATGCACTTTATTCAATCACTGGGTAAATTAACCCCACAACCTATCCATTTAAAGATTATTTTCCTTTTCCTCACTCTATTCTTCTTTTTCGCATGATTGGGTTCAGTAAGGTTTACCTTTTTGTCAGCTTTCATCTCATCCACTTTTGTTTCAGCAATCAACCTAACTTGTGGGTTCACAGTTGTCGCAATGATTCCCCTACCTTTGGTTTGTACTTGATGAGCTGCTGTGTCATCTGTGCTCACTGCAAAACATTTTTTGCTGGCCTGGAATTCAATGGTAGATTTGAAAACTTTGAATATCCTCTCTTCTTCTTGAACCCTGAGTCTCAACTCTCCATTCTCCACATCAATTAGGGTTCTACCCGTTGTAAGGAATGGTCTCCCCAAAATTATGGGCATATCCTCATCTTCCACCATGTCAAGAATGAGGAAGTCCGCTGGAAAGAAGAACTTGTCCACCTTGACTAGCACATCTTCCACTATACCTCGGAGGTGTACCACGGATCGGTCAGCAAGCTGCAGATTAATTGTGGTTGGCTTGGCTTCCCCCAAACTCAATCTCTTGAACACTGATAGAGGCATAAGATTTATGATAGCCCCTAAGTCGCATAGTGCCCTGTTGCAGGTTACCTTTCCAATAGTGCAGGGCAGGGTGAAACTTCCAGGATATTTCAATTTATGAGGCAGTTTCTTTTGTAAGATGGCGCTTCACTCCTCTGTCAACACTACTGTCTCATAATCCGTCAATCTTCTCTTCTTCCCAAGTATCTCCTTCATGAATTTAAAATATGTGGGCATTTGTTCTCACGCCTCAATGAAAGGTATATTGATGTGGATCTTCTTAAATACCTCCAAGAACTTGGAGAACTGTTTGTCTAGGGCCTTCTTTTGGAGCCTTTGAGGGTAAGGGGTTTTGTTAGTGTATTCCCTCAAAGGTGCTGATGGAGCTTTCTCTACTGTAGAGCGGTTCTCAGTGACCCCCTCATTTCCGATATCAACTGTCTTCTCACACTCTTTCTCATTCACTATTGCTGGTTGGGGAGCAACCTGCTCCAACTGCTTTCCACTTCTCAACAAAACTGTCTGGCACTGCTCTCTCGGATTAACCTCTGTGTTTCTTGGGAGAGTACCCTGTGGTCTTTTATTTACCATCTTCGCCAGTTGCCCCACCTACGTTTCCAAGTTCCTGAGAGAGGACCTTATTTCGGACATGAACTGATTCTGCGAATTGGTGAGTGTAAGCAATGTTGCTCTCAGTCATCAGGCTTCTCCTGTTGGGTGGGTGGTCTAAACTGCTGGGAAGATGTAGCCTGATTATGTGCCTGCTGGTTCTGGTAATTACCTTGATATGGTGGCTGCTGGGCTTGGTCATTCCTCCACGAAAAATTGGGGTGATTTCTCCATCCCGGATTGTATGTGTTAGAGTTATAAGGGCGCTGAAAGTTCCCCACTACTTGAACCTGCTCCATGGGCATATTATTAGGATCCACCGTTGTGCATCTGTCAAAAGAGTGTGGGCCCCCACAAATCTCACAATTCACCGGCATCTGGACTACATTCACAGACATAGTGTTCTGCTGCAGCTACTTTGTCAAGAGGGCCACCTGCGCATTTAATGCAGTGATATCATCTATCTCATGTATGACCATAGTTTTCTAGCTACTCACTGATATGTGTTGCGATATTTTAGATGCTTACGCAAGTGTACGTATCGTTCCAAGTAATATAGTCTGTAAGACCGAGTTCATCATCCACGGAGACTGGTTTGCAAAGTACTGATTATCTATTCTATGGTATCTATTTGGTTGACGTTCTTTGGTTTTAGATTTATGACTAAGTGCAGAAAATAAACTAAAGATTATAAAACTTTGGGTTTATAACAGTTATGAAGAAAATAGGGTTCCAATCTCCTCAACTATCCACTCTTTCACGTGTTAATGCAATGCTAATGATTCTTCTTATTATTAAGATAGCAGGTTAACTAATCTGTCATTATATTCTGGTTAGGACATACAAGAGCTCAACCTAGTACAGAAATCTTCTATATTTTCTATGATAAGTTTGACCACACATGAGGATTTAGAACAATAACCTTTAAATGCTACACAAGTATCGAGGTACTTTCGTCTACGATTTTAACCTATGTCTAGACAATTACATCATATTCAAATCTCACATTTCAGACTTTTGATGCAAAATCATATAAGTGATGACAATTAGTAGCTAGTTAATTATCAAGCAATCATAACAATATTGAATAGATCTTAATACGCTGAAGAAGAAATCAATAACTAATGCATTAACTATATGAAAGAGCTTCAAGAAGATTCGATGGAAACCCTACTAAAGTAATTAGCTCCTAAACATTATCATGTCAAGAACTAAATTACAATCCAACATAAACTGAATAAAAATAAAAGAGAAGAAAAAACACTTGAACAAGTCGTCTCCAATCTTGTATTGCTCCAAAGTCGTGTCCTTAATAATGACAGGGTTTAGGGTATTTATATCTGGAAAAAACTCGTTTCGGACCCCTTTATCCTTGTCCAATTTTGACTCGAATTTTGATTTTTACGCGTCGGCACCGCGGTTCTGCTATCCGGCACCGCGGTGCTTATTCAGCCGAAATCACTGTAGCTTCCTGGAAATATGACACTGCGGTTCCATGGCCAGGCACCGCGATGCCTTCGACGGTGTTTCAGAATCAGACTTTCGATAATTTTTACGCCTCGGTGCTAATTTTCCTGACCGCGGTTCCATGGCACCGCGGTGCTACTTGGCCAGGCACGCAGTGCCTCTTTGATTTTTTGTTCGGAATCTGCCAGATTTCTTTTGTTCTTCTTGCACTTCTTAGGTTTCATTCTTTGGGTTGTGCTTGTGCAATTTTCATCCTCAGTTAAGCTCATTTCATCCTCAAAAGTAGTATCTTCTCCTTTATGACCGCTGTGACACAAACGAAAGAAAACACACCTATCACTATACTAAACGCAAAATAAAAGAGTAGAATACTAACTAAAAAGGACTCAAAAGTGTATACAAAATACACTTAACAAACACCCTCAAACTTACACTTTACTCGCCCTCGAATAAAGCACAAAATAAAAACAAAAATAAAAACAAAGTTAAATAAAATACTCTATGAAATGAATCAAATAGGTATAGAAATGCTTCTTCAAAATCATGAATGGAAAGATAGGATAATATGTTAGGACATACATACTATGAATAATTAGCAATCTAGAATTTCAAATTAGATATTTCACAAATTCACTTAGATCATGATCAATTGAAAATACAAATATCTAACTTATGCATGTCAATCTCGTTCCATCTTTCTCAAACGCTATAGATCTGTTTACTTGTTATTCTCCACTAATCATAGACATACAAATTAAAGATCACCAGGACTTTCACTGGTTGTAATGTAGGCTTAGGCAGGGTAGGTAAAAGTAGGCATTTAGACTCAATTACGTACCATAAGCATTTTCATTCAATTCTTTTTCCTTCTTTTTGACATTCTTTTCAATTTAATACATATTTTATCCCCTTTTTCTTTTGAGAGAATGAGATACATTATAAATAACAAGTACCCCCAAACTTACACTTTTGTATATTTTTCATTGGGGTGCATCAAATTTATACTCTCTTTTTTATTCTTTTTCAACACTTTTCATTCCAAGAGTTTTCAAATATCACTTATGGCACAACAAAAGAATCATTGGGTGTCAAAGAAAGATCTTAGTTTAGGCTCAAAGGGGCTGACTAGTGATACAATTTATGTCAGGATAGGTAATGAATGGTAAGAAGGGCTATCAAAGAAATGTCTGAATCATTTTCCTAAATATGTACATCTTAACTATTTTGCCTCAAATAACAAGCAAACAAATTTTCTAGACATTTTCAACATTTCTTTCCATAACTGACACACACAGGCTAAGCGCAAATATCCCAAATAATTAGATGTCATGAATTTTTGGCATATCTAACTTGAACACACAGATTGTCGCTTTTAATTCCATTACATTATCCTACTTTATCCACTCAATATCTTTAACAACTATAACATGCTTGCTCCAAAAAAAATTATGACTCATGAACACATAAAACAACAAAAAGACTCAAAACAAAATAAGACACCCCCAAACTTAATCGACACATTATCCCCAATGTGTGAAGATTAAAAATAATGAGGGACAACTTACTGACACAACACAGCGTTCATAGCGGAGTTCTGGGAGGAAGGCCAAGTGCGTGCCTGGCCAAAGGAATGAGGCATCGCGGTTCTGCTTCCAGCAGCGGTGCTAATTGAAGAAAATTCCGGTGTCTTGATTTTACGCATTGTTAACCATTAGCCCTTCGGAGTGAGTCCCGCCCTTCATCTGTCATCCAAAAACACTAGCATACCAGATCGTGAGACTGTTCAAGATAAAATAAAACAAACTGAAACAAAAATTGAAATAATATAATTAAAACATTGGGTTGTCTCCCAAGTAGCATTGTCTTTAACGTCTTTTAGCCGGACGCATGTTACTTACTAAATCAATGGGGTAGAGTGTCCCCTCCACATATCCACTTTAGAACCATTTTCCTCTTCCTTCTCCTTTTCTTTTTCACATGGCTCATTTCAGGAGGGTTCATTCTCTTGTTCTTATAAACCACATCATTTACGGGTGCAGAATTCTTACCATCAAGGACATCAGCACCCTTGAAACTTTCATGAGGAGCATTTTTATCAACTCACCAACAGCAAAGCATCTAGCATCGACTTGAGGTTCAGTGGGCTGCTTGAAAACTTTAAACACCATTCCTCACCTTGAACTTTGAGCTTTAACTCCCCCTTTTCAACATGAGGGCTCTTCATGTGGCTAGGAATGGTCTCCCAAGGATCATGGACATATTTTCATCTTCATCCATGTCTAAAATGAGGAAATCAGCAGGAATGATAAATTTACCCACTTATACTAACACATCTTCAATAATTCATTGTGAATGCACTACTAAGCGATCAGCTAGCTGCAAGGTGACTGTGGTTGGCCTTGCCTCCCCAAAATCAAGTCTTTTGAACATAGAGAGGGGTATTAGGTTGACATTTGCCCCCAAATCACATATGGCTTGCTTGCATGTCACAATTCCTATGGTGCAAGGTAGGGTGAAACTCCGTGGATCATTCAACTTTGGGGGAAGTTTCTTCTGCAATATGGCACTGCACTCCTCTGCCATCACCACTGTCTCATAATCTGACAGCTTCCTCTTCTTAAAAAGGATGTACTTCATGAACTTCACATACGCTGGCATTTGCTCCAAGACTTCAATGAAAAGAAGATTAATGTGCAGTTTTTTAATTACCTCCAAAAATTTCGAAAACTGCTTATCCAAAGCCTTCTTCTGCAGTCTTTGAGGGTAAGGAATTTTGTATGTGTACTCCCTCATCACTGCGGGTGGAGCCTTCTCTAAAGTAGGGAGGTCATCAATAACCCCCTTCTTTACTACTTCAACTGTCTGCCCCACATCCTTCTCATTTTCAACCACTGCTAGGGGTGCCCTCTGCTCTAACTGTTTCCCACTTCTCAAACTGATTGCTTGGCATTGCTTGGGGTGCCCTCTGGGCTAAGTCTTGCCATGTAGTGATGGATTTTACCTGTAATGAGTTCAGCCTACATTTTGCTCTATCCCTGAGTGAGAATGGAAAGTGTCTCAACCGTATGACATCATCAGTGAAACCATTGTATTTAAAGGTTTCACACAGCTCCAGAAAATTTGCTAGAAGCAAATGAGGATCTTCAGACGGTAATCCCCCAAACTGGACTGAACCTTGGACCATGTGCAAGATTGCTAGTTTGATTTCAAAATTATTGGCTTCAACAGCTGGAACCTGATGCAAGTCTGCACCCTGTAATAGTAGGCATCACATAGTCCCTCAAGCTCCTTTATGCAGGGACTTGTCTTAATACAGGCGGTAACTCATCATCCACCAAATTATTGTTTCGCTGATCTCTCATTGCTAAGGAATCAGCTGCTCTTTTCTTTTCCTGTTCTGTCTGCACAATTTTTCAATCTCATGGTTCAGAGGGATAGGAGTGTTTGCTCCTCTCCTACTTCGCATAAACTAAGTTCCTGATACTAATCAAACAGCAAACAGATCACGGCAAACAGCACTAAAACAAACATAAAAATAAAAAAACTGAAAATAAAAAAAAAAACTAAATTAGAAATAAGAATAGATAAATCAATATTAACAGTACGCCAGTCCCCGGCAACGGCGCCAAAAACTTGTTGTGATATTTCTAGATGCTTACGCAAGTGTACGTATCGTTCCAAGTAATATAGTTTGTAAGACGGAGTTTATCATCCACATAGACTGGTTTTCTAAGTACCGATTATCTATTCTATGATATCTATTTGGTTGACGTTCTTTGGTTTTAGATTTATGACTAAGTGCAGAAAATAAACTAAAGATTATAATACTTTGGGTTTATAACAGTTATGAATGAAATAGGGTTTCAATCTCTTCAACTATCCACTCTTTCACGTGTTAATGCAATGCTAATGAATCTTCTTCTTATTAAGATAGCAGGTTAACTAATCTGTCATTATATTCCGGTTAGGACATACAAGAGTTCAACCTAGTACAGAAACCTTTTATATTTCTATGATAAGTTTGACCACACATGAGGATTTAGAACAACAACATTTAAATGTTACACAAGTATCGAGGTACTTTCGTCCACGATTTTAACTTATGTCTAGACAATTACAGCATATTCAAATCTCACATTTCAGACTTTTGATTCGAAATCATATAAGTGATGACAATTAGTAGCTAGTTAATTATCAAGCAATCATAACAATATTGAATAGATCTTAATACGCTGAAGAAGAAATCAATAACTAATGCATTAACTATATGAAAGGGCTTCAAGAAGATTCGATGGGAAAACTCTACTAAAGTAATTAGCTCCTAAACATTGTCATGTCAAGAACTAAATTACAATCCAACATAAACTGAATAAAAATTAAAGAGAAGAAAAAGCACTTGAACAAGTCGTCTCCAATCTTGTATTGCTCCAAAGTCGTGTCCCTAATAATGACAAGGTTTAGGGTATTTATTTAATTATATCTGAGAAAAACTTGCTTCGGACCCCTTTATCCTTGTCCAATTTTGACTCGGATTTTAATTTTTACGCGTCAGCACCGCGGTGCTTATTCAGCCGAAATCATTGTAGCTTCCTGGAAATATGGCATCGCGATTCCATGGCCAGACACCGCGGTGCCTTCGACGGTGTTTTAGTTTCGGACTTTCGGCAATTTTTACGCCTCGGTGCTAATTTTCCTGACCGCGGTTCCATGGCACTACGGTGCTACTTGGCCAGGCACCGCGGTGCCTCTTTGAAAGAGAAGAATAAATCGTTGCGTAGAAAGTCGTGCTTACTATCTCCTCCATCGTTGTTATGTAAGAGGAAAAGAGCGAAAAGCTTTTGTCCGAAATCTGCCAGATTTCTTCTGTTCTTCTTGGAACTTCTTAGGCTTCATTCTTTGGGATGTGCTTGTGCAATTTTCATCCTCAGTTAAGCTCATTTCATCCTCAAAAGTAGTATCTTCTCCTTTATGACCGCTGTGACACAAATGAAAGAAAACACGCCTAACACTATACTAAACGCAAAATAAAAGAGTAGAATACTAACTAAAAGGGACTCAAAAGTGTATACAAAATACACTTAACAATATGTCATCTGCCCCGTGATGATTATTGGCAGTCATGTCTTCTAGAAACTCATGTGCCTCATTGGCACTCTTCCTCATGAACGATCCCCCTGCTGCCGCATCAATGATGGTACTCGTAGTACCACTCAACCCATTATAAAAAATGTGGACCAGCATCCACTTCTCTATGCCATGATGTGGGCATTTTCTTTGCAAATCTTTGAATCGCTCGCATGCATCATACATCGACTCTCCATCTACCTGATAATAATTGTTCAACTCTCCCCTTAACTTTGCAAGAAACTTTTGGGCTAGATCCTGCCAGGTGGTGACGGAGTTGGCAGGCAGTGAGTTCAACCAGCTCTTGGCTCTGTCCCTAAGTGAGAACGGGAAGAGCATCAATCTAATGGTGGCGTCAGTAACACCATTGTACTTGAAGGTGATACACAGCTTCAGAAAATTGGCAATGTGCATGTGGGGATCTTCAGACAGCAATCCCTCAAAATATACTGTGTTCTGGACCATGCTCAGGATGGCTGGCTTGATCTCAAAGTTGTTTGCCACATTCTTTGGGAGCTGATGCATTCGTGCACGATGCAGTGGGCAGAACATAGTCTCACAAGCTTCTTTCCGCTAGAACCTGGACTGGCTCCCCTGCGTTTTCAGGAACCTCATTGTTCGCCCCATTCTGATTCGGTTGGTTGTCCATGGTCACTGAATCAGAGATCCTCTTATTTCGCCTGTTTTGCTTGCAAGTTTTCTCAATTTCAGGATTAAAATGAACAAGTGTATCTGCTCCTCTTCTTCTTCGCATAAAATAAGTCCCTGAAATTGATCAAAATCAACAAACAAATAAAGGCAACAGGGTTCTAAAAATAAAAATAAAAATAAACAAAAATAAAAACCAAAGTAGAAATAAGAATAAATGATTCGATATTAGAAGTACGACAGTCCCCGGCAACGGCGCCAAAAACTTGTTAGCCTGATTTCCAATTGCTCACACAAGTGTACGTATCGTTACAAGTAATATAGTCTGGTAAGACCGAATATCGTCCTCAGAGACTGGTTTCTAATTATCGAACATCTATTCTAGGTTATCCATTTGGCAAACGATAAGTTGATTTGGTTTTTATCTAACACTAGCGGAGTAATTTCAAGAATTAAACTAAATTATTGAGGTTTAATCAGTTATGAAGAAATTAGGGCTTCCAATATCCTCAACTATCCACTCTTATCAATCCTTAATGCAACTAGAATGACTTCTTCTTCTACGTTAAGATAGCGGTTAACTAGACTGTCTTATATTCCTATTATGATATATAACCGCTCAACCCCAGTGCAGAAACCTTCTATATTTCTATGATAGCTTTTACCACATAGGAGGATTAAGAACAATAACCTATAATGCTTCACAAGTATCGGGGTACTTTCGTCCGCGATTTTAACATATGTCTATTCAATTAGAACATATCCAAATCTCTCCTCTCGGTTCTTGATTCGAAATCATCTAGATTATGATAATTAGTGATCAGTTAACTATCAAACATTCATATCAATATTGAATAAATCTTAATCAAGTGAAGAAGAAACCAAACTAATGCATTAATTCATGAATAAGAGTTTCAAGTGATTCAATAGGAAAGCCCTAATAAAGTTTTTAGCTCTCAGCCATAAACATGCTAAGAACTAATACAAATCCAAACATGAACTGAATTAAAATAGAGAAAAGAAAAAGAAATACTTAGAACTAATGTCTCCAATTGTAGCCGCCAAGCATTGTGATGTGTTGTGTATCCCTTGTCTCCCTAAAATCTGTTGCTAAGGGTTTAAATATGCTGCAAAAATCGTGTGCCTTTGGACCATACGCCGCAGCCAATTTTGCCTCGGATCGGATTTTTCCGGTATCGCGAACTGCGTTATGGCCGTGGCGCCAAGATGTTCGCGGCTTCTCGGGATTTACGGCGTTGCACTCCTGTTGCTCGCCGCCATGACACTGAATGCTTTAAATGCGGATCCGCCAATTTTCGTCCTTTTTGCTTCGGAGCCTCGGCACTACATCGCTTTTCGCTCCTTTTCGCCATTTGCCTTTTTGAACCGATATGACTCAAAAGAAAGAAAAATGACCCTAACATGACACTTATTTAAACGAAAATAAGAAAAATACTAACTAAAAATAACTCAAAAAATGTATATAAAATACACCTAACAACAATAGAAAGAACTTTTGGGTATGGAAGAACAGATTTGCAATTTTACGTCGCATGCCCAGGTTTAATTTTGAAACACATGTTCAAATAGTCGTCGCAACAATGACCATACACAAATTTATCAGAAGAAATGCAGAAATGGATATTGATTTTGATCTTTATGAAGATGAAAGCACAATCATTCACAATGATGATTATCATACATCATCTAACTTGGATCAATCACGAGTTTTTAATGTAGCTTCTTCATCAGAGATGGATCACGTTCGAGACTTAGTCTGCAATCAAATTATAGAGTACATGCAAAATTAGTATTATAATAATATTTAAATACTATTTGCACTTTAAATTAGTATTGTAATAATATTCTACTAATATTTAAGTACTATATTGTACTTTAAATTCTATTATCTATTTGTAATTTTTATTTACATATTTTCATTTATTAGTAATTTTTATTTTATGTATTGACTAAATGTCCATTTTGGTAATTTTACATTCAAAAGTAATTTTGATCAAAACTATCCAAACATCATTTATTGATAACATTCACTTTTACATTGTTGCATCCAAACATAAATCAATTCTGCCAGAATCATTTCTGACAAAATCAATTCTGTTAGAATCACTTCTGCTAGAATCACTTCTGCCCACCGCCAATCCAAACATGCACTATAGGGTGTGTTTGGATTAGCTTATGGCAGAATTGATTCTGGCATAAGTGATTTATGTTTGGATGCAACAATGTAAAAGTGATTCTTATAATTGATTTATGTTTGGATAGTTTTGATCAAAATTGATTTTGAATGTAGAATTACCAAAATGGACATACATATAAATAGATGGAAGTATGTAAATAAAAATTACAAATAGATAATAGAATTTAAAGTGCAATATAATACTTAAATATTAGTTGAATATTATTACAATACTAATTTAAAGTGCAAATAGTATTTAAATATTATTACAATACTATAGAAAAATGAATAATATTATACTTAATAGTTATTTTAAAAAGTATATTGGAATCGGTTTTTAGTTAAAATTATAGAGCACATTTTACCGCATTTCTCGGGACTAACTTCACTTAAAATTCTTAGACTAGCTTCATTTATATTAATAATACATTATAGAAAAAGGAATAATATTATACTTAATAGTTATTTTAAAAAGTATCTTGGAATAGATTTTCAGTTAAAATTGTAGAGCACATTTTGCCGCATCTAAAATATTAATAATATTCGGAGTATTTGAAAGAAGACAATAGAAAAAGGAGAAGGATAATCCAAATGAGTTGCACTATTCTCATTTTCTAAGTACGAGAAAAGTCCTAAAATTAACAATAGCATACTCAAAACAGAATATGAGTAGTATATTGATTTTTTTTTAGTAATTATTTCTAGATATTTAAAGAGGGTAATGAAAGTTGTATATTTGAATGTTTTTTTAGCAATTATTTCTAGATATTTAAAGAGGATAATGAAAGTTGTATATTTAATTTTTATTATTAATTATTTTTAGATATTTAAAGAGAGTAAAAGTGGATAGAGTTGTTGATGAAAATTAAAGAGTGTAATAAAAGAAATTGTAAAATTCAAATTAAAATTAATGGCAAAATTGATTTCAATTTTGGTCTCCAGAATTGATTTTGGTCTCCAGAATTGATTTTGGTCAGTCAAACATGTCAATTTTTTTATTTTCACGAAAGTATGAATTTTGAATATCCAAAAGCTAAACCAAACATGCACTGACATAAATAAGTAAGAATTTATAAATCACCTTTCATCGACAAGAAGAATTTATTTGGACCCACCCACGAATTTTCCTATGCAAACCAAATCTTAAAATTTATTTGGACCCACCGACGAATTTTACTATGCAAACCAAATCTTAAAATATTTGTCACGTTTCATTTTTTTAGGGTTAGATTATATAAAATTGTGATTAATATTTAAATTATTTTTTTATATTAATATAAGAAACATTATAATTTAGAATATTTTTAAAATATTTAAATTTTAATATTAAATATAAAATTAATATAATCTGATTTTAACTTCAAAAATAATTAAATTAACTCTCGAAAAATCAAATGTGACAAGTATTTTGAGACGGAGGGAGTAATATATACCTTGAATAATTCAGACATTAATTTTAGAATGGTAAAATAACATTCTTTTTAAGGTAAGGATATTAATTAATCATATTACGGAGAAAGAGACTATTAATCTATTGACTTCTCAAATATAATAATGTTATTTTTTTCTTAAGAAAGTAATCCATCAGAACTCCTATAAATAGATAATCTCTTAAAAATGGAATTTTCTTTTTATATATTTATCTGTTAAGAATAATTCTCGATCTACAATGACCTTTGCTATGAAACAAAATCCTTGAGATGTTAATAAAGTTGATGGATCTCCCCTAGACTGTACTAAAAATAAAAAATATAAAAAAAAATACAGTACATTATATATTAATATAATTCAGTTTATTACAATACAGTACAGTCTATAAAAAAATATATAGTCCGATGCGACGTACGAAACGAACTCTAAATGGGATTCCCTTTTTTTCTTTTCCTTTTCATTTTCTAAATGGGATTCTTTCATCATTATTCTTATTTTAAAGATACTAAACTTTGGTTTTCTTACATATGGTAATGTGTATTTGAAGAAGATAAAGAAGTGAAGCGACTAGTTATCTAGTTGATTTGATAAGTTGGTCCACAGGGGACAAACCACTAAAATATTATTTAACTCTTAGGTACAGCACAAAATATTAATTGAATTTCAATGTGACTATGACTTTTCATCTTCCTCCATTAGTGTTGATCTTGATGTCGGATCTAATTCAAAAGATTTTGTTTCCAATAAAGTGATTTGCCTTCTTTTTCTTCTCCTTATTATACACATTTTACTATTTTATAATCGAATCAATTGCGTTAGGTGTGAAAGAAAAATATTTCTATTGAAAATATCTTACATCTTCAATTCTAAGTGTTTTGATTCTTTTTTTAAGTGTTTTGATTGGATATAAAGGTTTGGTGGCATATTATAATCATACATGTAGGATAATATATCAGTAAGTGTTTGTCAATTGTCATTGTCTTTTACAATCATTAACAGTTGTAATAATGCCTAAGTGTCTATTGAAATTAGTGAATATTAGAAGCCATAGAAAATATTGTTCAAAATTTTATTTATTTGAACTTAATGAAAATTTGAATTGTTCAAATCTCAATTTTTAGTATTTTCAAAAAAAAAAATAACCACTTAGTAAGGTTATACTAAAGAAAAAGATGATGATATAGAAGTCGGTTGATTGTCAACACTTTCTTGTTGATAATGCGTAATTTTGTATTCAGTGTGTATGCTAGACAAAACTTCTTATTTAGTTGGTCGTTCATTTGGATTTTTTGAAGTCGGAGGTGGAAGTACTCCTATACAATCATAAATAGTTTCAATAGTGTTTTACAACCATCTATTTTAATAGTCGAATTTAATACAGCACCAATAATATAAATACTGGAAATAGAAAAAAAAATTGTTAAATATTTTTTAATAGGTGTTTTATAAGATGATTTTTCCATATATTCATTAAGTAACAAAAATATTAGAGCTATATAAAATAACATAGTTGAAATAGTATGATAATATATATCAGAAAATTCTTTAGTTGCTTGAAAAAAATTCTTTAAAAATATAATAAGTTCTGAATTTTTTTCTCAATCGTTATCTACAAGCATAACATTTGGATTTTGATTATGGGCGTTAAAAAATAAAGGTATAGGTCTTCTGTAATAATAATCAACAGGTAGTTATTCATATAGAGAATTTCACCTAGTCGCTACTTCTTCAGAATTTTTTCTATAAGGTAGTCCACAATCGTGACAAGTTTTTTTTTTCTTTGTATTCTATTACTTCTAAAAATAAAGTTTATAGCAAATGGTACTTTATTAAAAATGTCTTCAAAAAGTGATAGATCATCCTTATAACTAAGTTTAAAATACGACACGCACATTTTATATGAAAATGATTAGAAAAAAATGGAGTTAATAGATTTTTTGAAATTCTTACAACATAATTATTAGAAGAAGCATTATCTAACGTAACAGTCATTATTTTATCAGTTATACCATAATATTCGTAAACTTGATGAATATTTTTAGCAATAAAATTTCCAGTGTACTTATCATCAATATATCTATATGTTAAAATACATTTTTGCATAGACCATTTATAACATATCCAATGACATGTTATAGTTAAATAATCATGGTCGTTAGTACTACGCTATATAAGACGTGATAGGTACTTTTCCGGGAAAATGATATAATGAATAACGTAAATATTGTTGATATTCATGTGCAAATTTAAAAATGTCTCTCCTAACAGTTGATCTAGGAAAACCGTTAAAAGCATGATTATACATTACAAATTTAAAAATATCTCTCCTAACAGTTGATCTAGAAAAACCGTTAAAAGCATGATTAAACATTTCTCTAATCTAACGAGTAAAATCAGGAGAGGAAGGAAATGAAAAAGGCAAACCCTCCACCGCAACAAATTTTACTATTGTTTCTCTATCTCTATGTTTATCGTATTTAGGGCCTACAATTCCCCCGTCATCGGGTTAATTTGAATTTGTACTTGGTCTGAGACACTATGTGAACCTTGTCCCGACTGAGAGCGCATTGACGCACCCGACTTTGTAGCCTCGTATTCTTCTTGTCTAGCTTTGTGAAAGTTTTGTACATGTCTCAATAAATCTCTCGTCCCACCCTGACCTTTTTCCATTTTAAATTTATAAATATTTTTTACAAATTTGACATCTAACTACTTGATTCTCTTGATCCCTATCAAAAACAATCTCATGCAACTCATTTTAATTTTCGTTATGTTGGGCCTCGTCTCATACTAGGGGGAATAGGAGGCGTTCCAGTTTTAGTTTGAGGTGCACTAGTGGGTGTGTCAACTAGATTATCTTCTAAATTAAAGTCTGGTTCAGTTTAAGGTGTAGAATATATCTCATCATTTAATGGTATTATCATTAAAAAAATCCATATATATGAGTGTAATCAATCAAATCATCATGTCTAGGAATATGGTGACTAGATACTAGAAGAAACATCATTACCCTTAAACATACCTCTTAATCCTTCCATTTTAATTATGCAAATAAATAATTAAATATAATAAAATTAAGTGTGATAATTAAGATAAAGTAACAATAATAATTTAAAGAAGGTATCAAACGTTGACGTAACCTCGACTTGTAATCGATGTTGAAATTTAAAACTTTGCTCGATGGATGATCCTCAAGCTAGTTGCCAAATTTAATCCTAATTTTTTAACTTTGATACAATTATACTACTGAACAAATAAAATAAAATAAAATATTTAGTAGGCAATTTAGACTTGTAGAGAGATAGATTGAGAGATTAGAGAGATTGTCGGAAGATTTGTGAGAAAGATGAAGAGAACATGAGATATTTATAGTTGAGAAATTAAGTTAAAGAATAAATATAGTAACTTAGGGGTTAAAAATAAATATTAAGGGGTATGGAGTTTATGAGGTGGGGGCAAGAATGTCCGTTTCACAACTGCCAAAATATAAATTGGTCGTTGTGCAACGGTCATTTTGCAAATGGGGGTTGGGGACGGGATAAGGTCAGAGCGGGGCGGGGCTGGCCTAGGTCAAGACGGGCCTGGCGGGACGAGCAGTCCCGTCAGTTTTGAGTCCTGCAGTTTTTTTTTTTTTTTGGATCGGGCGGGAGTCGGCCATTTGACCTTATGCATAACTCCCTTCTTAGATTTTTTTTCGAGGTTAAATACTGCAAAAATGTTTCATCCAATTGCAAAGAAGTGGTCTTCTAGACAATCTCATAAATGGAAGAGACTTATGGATAGCAAAGTGATGATTGAATCTTGTATCTTATGAAAAGTTGAGAAAGGTAATGTATCCTTTGTGAGTTGTAATTGTGGTTACAAGGAAATGAGAAAGAAGCAACAAGAACAAGAGTTACAATCTGGAAATGGAAACAAGAAACAACAACTATGATTCGTGGGAGCTGTCCCGGGGGGAGCATGCACCTCCAGCTGGTTGGGGCGAGTTCTCAGAGGCTTTCCTTGGCCATTTCTTGCCTCATGGATGAGGAGGAACGGGCCGATGATTTTTGATCTTTGAGACAAAGAGGCGCCTGATTCGGGAGTCTGATGTAGTTTGACTCATTGTACGGTATGTCCCGCTCAGTGGCGAATATGGAGGATAGAGTGCACGTTATGTCACGGGACTCGATGACTACTTAGCGAGAGTTGCGGGAGTAGCTCTTCACCGGGCATGGTTATTGCCGCGTGAGCTTATGCGCAGGTGTGAGGCGTAGAGTCGGCGGATTAACGAATCGGCGAGAAGAGGCGGGGGCGAAGTCGTCTGGTGACGCCGAGCGGCGGCCTCGGCAGATACTAGTTATGCGCCTCGCCCGATCTGAGTGCTCCGCCACGATCTTGGGGCGTTCGGAGATTCCGGGCGGTCGAGGGCTCGAGTTTGAGTTTTGGGAAGCGAGGATGTTAGTCAGATGGGACCACCCCTACCTCGTTGTGGCCGTTGTGGTAGGCTCCATGATGGGGAGTGTCGTGCTGGAATGGGAGTTTGTTTTGCATGCGGCCGGCAGGGCCATTTTGCGAGAAATTGTCTAACCAGAGGTAGCGAGGATGTAGAGACTCAGCCTTCGGGGTCAGTGGCTGATTCATCTCCTCCTTTTGTGCGCCGTGCAGGGAAGGAACATGAGTAGAAAGACAAAAAGGGGAAGTGAAGTAATAGTTACAGGTATATTCTTAACCCTCTAGAGACTAGTATGCATTGATGTTATGGTGATGTATTAAGTGTTATGTTCGGATAAATTTGTGTTAAAAATGTGATTTAGAAGCCTGATTAGTGAAAAGGGTAAGTCTGGGGATGAGAAAATTTTGAACCTTAGAATTTTTAACAATCGAGACCTTAGAGGTAAGGCCGGCTAGTGTAAAAGATTTTACAGTGATCCTTGTCGGAGTACATAGTATGCGGGGAGTATTTTCGGGTGATAAGTCCATGAGTGGCATAACTGATTCTTTTGTTAGTGCAGTGGTGAAAACTATACCGGCGTTTGCGTTTTGGAGACTTAGAAGGAACATTCGGGACGAATGTTTCTAAAGGGGGGAGAATGTTACACCCTGTAAATTCAAGAAGATAAGATAAGTTGACAAACATGTGTTGGACGGATTTTGAGTCTACCTTGGAGTGTTGTACCCCAGTTGTTAAGAATTTCGAGGTGTTTAAAAAGCCTAGTGTGTAGTCCGTTAAATCTAGTTCCCAGCCATGACAAACCGTTCGTCGATAGGGCATCGAGTCAAAAGTTATGGAAGTTACAAGTTAGGTGCGTGAGCGCAAGCGGCGGTTTTGATTCGAAGTGCAGCGCATGGCCAGGAATCTGAGGACGCGGCGCGGTTATCGAGAGTCCGAGGGTTGCTGTGGCAGCCGAATCTGGGCCGCGCGCGGAATCTTTGGAACTTTTCGAAGTGGAGCGCGGCCGCGGGCGATTACTGTTTTGCATGGTAAAGGACGAAAATCAGGGGATATTTTGTTAAAAGCCTATGGGAGGGTGACAAGTGTCCCTCCCATCCTTTTTACCAGGTAAGGGGCCTATTTTAGGGTCAAGTCTTCCAAGACTTGGCCATTTCATCTCAAAACCCTCCCAAGGAAATCATCTCCCTTTCTCTCTAGTTTTTCTTGAAGAAGACCTAGCTTTAGGAAATTGTTGGAGCGGCGGCAAGAAGACAAAGTGTGGGTGAACTTGTGGGAAGCGCTGGTGGACGAGTTTGACGGTAAAGAAGTGGAAGAAAAGGGCTTTTGTGGGCTATTCCAAAAGGTAAAAGTTTCCCCTTCTCTTGGATATGGGTTAATACTTGTTATAATAGTTTATAAATGAGCCTGAGGCTGTTTTATTTAAGATGTATAGATTTGGATCTTGTTGTCTTGTTGAAAATTGAAATGGGCATGTTAACCTTAAGATGATAACTTCAATTTGGTTACTAATTTAATTAAATCACGTATTTGTAAAGGGGGATTTTAGTTGTTGAAGATGCCTAGGGCTAGATACCATGTTAGACCTAAGAACTTGGATTGGAAAAGAGTTGAAAGGGGTTAGGATTGGTTATATTGTTGGCCAAGAATGGCATGGAAATTATTGGGTTATTTTGTGTTGTTGTGGGGCGGAATTTTACACGTATTGTTAGGCGTGTAATCCCCTTGTATTTGCTGGATTAATTGAGCCTTAAATGTGGCGTTGGTTGTTGAATTTCGGCCTTGAAAAAGGTGGCATAGTAAGTAGAAACAAAGGAAGTGCCGTCCAAATTTCCGTAGAATGTAGGGACCTTGCACTTAGTTATTCTACGTTCGAAGCTAGAGATTGATAGACGTTTTATGACCCTTATAGGATTGAAGTACTACGAGTAGCATATTCTACTTAAGGGAGATAGTACTGTGGAGCATTTTTCTAACCGTCGATAATCGTCGCGAGGTATGTGATTCTTCCTATCCTCTTCAGCATGATTATTTGTGAAATATATAGTGCAGTAGATGCACGTGTGTTAATGGAATTTGATTTCCCTTGTTGTGCCTTGACTTGATATGAAGTGTAAAGGTCTTGATTGTTTAAAAAAGTAGGAAAATCTTATTCGTTAGTAATGGTTACTCAGTGGTCAAAGAATAAGCCCTCTTGGTCTCATAAGGGCTTATAGTTGTAATTGGTTGGTTTAAAACATAAAGTGTTATAACGGCTTTATGGGAAGTTTGTTATAACCACTTTATGTAGGTAAAAGAATGGTTTGTTGATTTCAAAGGATAAGAGACTTGACTTATAATTGACCTAAATGATGTTGAAAAGTGTGAAACCTCATTCGTGAGAAATGAGTACTTGGTTTTTAAATGAATAATGTTACAAATTTCGGAAATGGGAATGAGAATCGAACAAGCCAATGCAGCGTTAATAAAGGAAAAAGTAATGACAATTAATCATATTAAAACCAGTAGAAACCTCCATCTACATAGAAGCTAAGATAAGACAAAATTGTATTACATTTCCTAGATCATGGCTGCTCTAATAAGAATTATTGTAATCAAGTTTCGATCTTCTTGAAAATTACAAAGTAAGGAACTCGATTTCTAAAAGAAAAGAGACTTAAGAATTTGAAGTGTTTTGTTTTAAAAGAAAGGCATGGTTTTGTCTTGTATTGTTTTAAAACATAAAGTGTTATAATAGCTTTATGGGAAGTTAGTTATAACGACTCTTTGGAAAATAAAGAAATGGATTCATTATTGGATTTAGAATGGTAACTTGATTTTTGGAAAAAGAGAAGTAACTTGTTTTCAAATATTGAAATCTTTGTGATGGAAAAACAAAAGTGGCTTGGTTATAAAAGGTAGGAGTACCTTGATTCTAAAGGGGTTAGATACTTGGGTTTTAAATGGTATACTTGACGTTGTGTTAAGGAGTGTTTAAAGTACCTTGAGTTGTGTGTAACTTGCCTATGCTTGGTTGAGATAGCCTTGTTGTACAAGGGTTTGATTGTGCTATCGAGTCTCTCGATGGAGGGCCAGTTATTGGTTATTTGTTTGGACATACTGACACGTTGGGTAGCCCGCGGGTATGCTTCCACAGTGAGTATTATCTTGTTATTTGGTTGGACATACTGACACGTTGGGTAGCCCACGGGTATGCTTCCACAGTGAGTATTATCTTGTTATTTGATTGAACATACTGACACGTTGGGTAGCCCACGGGTATGCTTCCACAGTGAGTATTCTCTTGTTATTTGTTTGGACATCGACACGTTGGGTAGCCCGGGTATGCTTCCGATGAGTATTATCTTGTTAGTTGTTTGGACATCCGACACGCGTTGGGTGGCGGGTATCTTGCGAGGATTGTTATTTTGTTATCTCCTTTGGGCATCTGAACACATTGGATAGTCCACGGGTATGGGCCAGCTGGGGCGGTTCGAGGGCTATGCTTATCACGAGGTGAGATCTTGGGGCATGCGGCCATTGTGCGAGTTAAATTCGGGTTGTATTTGAGTGATGATTTCACGGGCATGAGTCCTATCTTGACATATTTGCTAATATATATTGTGAGCTGTAGTTTGGTTATCATACATGTCTCACTGTTTTTATATAGACTATTATGATTTCATTCTGATATTTTGATTTCACATACTTGGTACTGTTGTCTTGACCTCGCCCGGGGCTGCGTTCATCTGCGAGTTGAGGTACATAGCTTGTTGATCCGCACTCTTAGGATCGTTGTTCGGTTCTCGGAAAGCTCCGTATCTCGGAAGCTTGTCTGTGATGCGGTTCCACTGAAGTGGTAGACTTTTGTATATTCACGGGCATGGCGGGGGCCTGTCCGTCATTATAGTTTAAAATTCTTAAGTGCAGCCCTTTGTTGTGGGCGAGTTTGTAAGGGATATAGCTATTGAGTTTTCATTTATGTACAAAAGTAGCAGTTTGGGTTGCTTTGTTTTCTATTTCTTTGTTTTCTTTCATGAGTTTTTATTTATTTGGTTTTTCTCGATGTTGTATCACTAGGGTGCCGGGGTAAGGCACGATCCGGGCGAGGATCGGAGTCGTGACAAAAGTGGTATCGAAGCGATTAATCCTCGGAAAGTGTCTACTGAGCAAGTATCTAGTAAGTCTTGATTATCGGTGTGTTGTGCACCCATCTATAATCGAGGCTATAGGATATTTAGGATTGGTTTCCATTCTTCTCACTCTGAGATCGTGCCTTAGAGGCATGTTATAAGTTGGACTCCTCAGCGTATTCTTTGTATACGGTGATGCCTCGCGCGAAGGCAGCGAGCCGAGGCAAAGCGGCGAGAGGAGGCTGCGAGTAAGCGGCGGCGGTCTCACGAGACGCGGCACTGAGCCTCGATTCCCGGCTGGAAGCGGAGGAGATGGGTTACAAGAGATGGCGATTATTGGCGAGATCGTGGCGACGCGAGATAGGCGGATCTGGCGATTCGTCTTGTAGCGCCCATAGTTCACCGGTCGGATAGTTTGAGACTACGGGAATTTATGAGGTTGGCCCGCTTTGAGTTCTGGGTGAGGCACGAGGATGATCGCGAGGAGTTCATCAAGCGATTCTGACGGATCGTAGAGTGATGAGCTTGAGGCGAGTCGGTGGTCTTAGGTTCGCATCGGCTGCGTGATCTGCGATCGGTGGTTTGGTCGTGGGAGCTGTCGGGAGCATGCACCTCCGGTGGTTAGGCGAGTTCTCGGAGACTTTCTAGCCATTTCTTGTCTCCACGGATGAGGAGGGCGCGGTAAACATTTTTGATCTTTGAGACAAATAGAGGCGCCTGATTCGGGAAGTCTGATGTAGAGTTTGACTCATTGGCTCGGTATGTCCCGCTCTGGTGGCGGATATGGAGGATAGAGTGCACCGTTATGTCACGAGGACTCGATGACTACTTAGCGAGAGAGTTGCGGGAGTAGCTCTTGGTAGGGCATGGTTATTGCCGCGTGCGAGCTTATGCACTTAGGTGTGAGGCGTAGAGTCGGCGGATTAACGAGATCAGCGAGAAGAGGGCGGGGCGGCGAGTCGTGGTGACGCCGGCGACGGCCTCGGCGATACTAGTTATGCGCCTCCGCCCGATCTGAGTGCTCCGCCACGATCTTGGGGCGTTCGGGAGGTCCGGGCGGTCGGGGCTCGAGTTTGAGTTTTGGGAAGCGAGGATGTTAGTCGGATGGGACCACTACCTCGTTGTGGCGTTGTGGTAGGCTCCGTGATGGGAGTGTCGTCTTTGGAATGGGAGTTTGTTTTGCATGCGGCGGCGGGGCCATTTGCGAGAATTGTCTAACAGGTAGCGAGGATGTAGAGACTTCGACGCCGATGGTGATTCATCTCCTCGCTTTTGTGCCGTCACGAGGAAGGAACATGAGTAGAAAGACAAAAAGGAAGTGAAGTAATAGTTACGGTATATTCTTAACCTACAGAGACTAGTATGCATTGATGTTATGGTGATGTATTAAGTGTTATGTTCGGATAAATTTGTGTTAAAAATGTGATTTAGAAGCTTTGATTAGTGAAAAGGGTAAGTGCAGGGATGAGAAAATTTTGAACCTTAGAATTTTTAACAATCGAGACCTTAGAGGTAAAGTAGGCTAGTGTAAAAGATTTCTGGTGATCCTGTCGGATACATGTAGTATGCGGGAGTATTTTGGGTGATAAGTCCGTGAGTGGCATAAGCGATTCTTTTGTTAGTGCGATGGTGAAAACTATCTGGCGTTTGCATTTTGGAGACTTAGAAGGAACATTGGGACGAATGTTTCTAAGGGGAGAATGTTACGCCGTAAATTCAAGATAAGATAAGTTGACAAGCGTGTGTTGGGATTTTGAGTCTACCTTGGAGTGTTGTACCCCAGTTGTTAAGAATTTCGAGGTGTTTAAAAAGCCTAGTGTGTAGTCAGATTAAATCTAGTTCCCAGCATAACAAACCGTTAGTCGATAGGGCGAGTCAAAAGTTATGGAAGTTACAAGTTAGAGTGCTTGTGAGCAGGCAGCGGCGATTTCGGTTGAAGTGCAGCGCGCGGCCGAATGCGAGGCATGGCGCGGTTATCTTGAGAGTCGCGAGGTTGCAGCCGCTTGGCCGAATCTGGCATGGCGGAATCTTGGAACTTTCCGGAGTGGGCGCGGCTGGCGAGATTTTGCGGTAAGGGCCAATCGGGGATATTTGTTAAAAGCCTATGAGAGGGTGACAAGTGTCCCTCCCATCCTTTTACAGTAAGGGGCTATTTTAGGGCCAGTCTTGGAAGACTTGGCCATTTAAATCTCAAAACCCTCCCGAGGAAATCCACTCCCTTTCTCTAGTTTTCTTGAAGACCTAGCTTTAGGAAATTGTTGGAGGCGCAAGAAGGCAAAGTGTGGGTGAACTTGTGGGAAGCGGTGGGCGAGTTTGTGGTAAGAAGTGGAAGAAAAGGGCTTTTGTGGGCTATTCCAAAAGGTAAAAGTTTCCCTTCTTGGATATGGGTTAATACTTGTTATAGTAGTTTAGAAATGAGCACGAAATTTGTTTTATTTAAGATGTATAGATTTGGATCTTGTTGTCTTGTTGAAAATTGAAATGGGCATGTTAACCTTAAGATGATAACTTCAATTTGGTTACTAATTTGGTCGTCACATGTTGTAAAGGGGGATTTTAGTTGTTGAAGATGCCTAGGGCTAGATACCATGTTAGACCTAAGAACTTGGATTGGAAAAGAGTTGAAAGGGGTTAGGATTGGTTATATTGTTGGCCAAGAATGGCATGGAAATTATTGGGTTATTTTGTGTTGTTGTGGGGCGGAATTTTACACGTATTGTTAGGCGTGTAATCCCCTTGTATTTGTTGGATTAATTGAGCCTTAAATGTGGCGTTGGTTGTTGAATTTCGGCCTTGAAAAAGGTGGCATAGTAAGTAGAAACAAAGGAAGTGCCGTCCAAATTTCCGTAGAATGTAGGGACCTTGCACTTAGTTATTCTACGTTCGAAGCTAGAGATTGATAGACGTTTTATGAACCTTATAGGATTGAAGTACTACGAGTAGCATATTCTACTTAAGGAGATAATCTTGTGGAGCATTTTTCTAGCAATCGATAATCGTGCGAGGTATGTGATTCTTCTATCCTCTTGACGTGATTATTTGTGAAATATATAGTGCAGTAGATGCACGTGTGTTAATGGAATTTGATTTCCCTTGTTGTGCCTTGACTTGATATGAAGTGTAAAGGTCTTGATTGTTTAAAAAAGTAGGAAAATCTTATTCGTTAGTAATGGTTACTCAGTGGTCAAAGAATAAGCCCTCTTGGTCTCATAAGGGCTTATAGTTGTAATTGGTTGGTTTAAAACATAAAGTGTTATAACGTCTTTATGGGAAGTTTGTTATAACCACTTTATGTAGGTAAAAGAATGGTTTGTTGATTTCAAAGGATAAGAGACTTGTCTTATAATTGACCTAAATGATGTTGAAAAGTGTGAAACCTCATTCGTGAGAAATGAGTACTTGGTTTTTAAATGAATAATGTTACAAATTTCGGAAATGGGAATGAGAATCGAACAAGCCAATGCAGCGTTAATAAAGGAAAAAAGTAATGACAATTAATCATATTAAACCCAGTAGAAACCTCCATCTGCATAGAAGCTAAGATAAGACAAAATTGTATTACATTTCCTAGATCATGGCTGCTCTAATAAGAATTATTGTAATCAAGTTTCGATCTTCTTGAAAATTACAAAGTAAGGAACTCGATTTCTAAAAGAAAAGAGACTTAAGAATTTGAAGTGTTTTGTTTTAAAAGAAAGGCATGGTTTTGTCTTGTATTGTTTTAAAACATAAAGTGTTATAATAGCTTTATGGGAAGTTAGTTATAACGACTCTTTGGAAAATAAAGAAATGGATTCATTATTGGATTTAGAATGGTAACTTGATTTTTGGAAAAAGAGAAGTAACTTGTTTTCAAATATTGAAATCTTTGTGATGGAAAAACAAAAGTGGCTTGGTTATAAAAGGTAGGAGTACCTTGATTCTAAAGGGGTTAGATACTTGGGTTTTAAATGGTATACTTGACGTTGTGTTAAGGAGTGTTTAAAGTACCTTGAGTTGTGTGTAACTTGCCTATGCTTGGTTGAGATAGCCTTGTTGTACAAGGGTTTGATTGTGCATCGAGTCTCCGATGGAGGGCGATTATTGGTTATTTGTTTGGACATCTTGACACGTTGGGTAGCCAGGGTATCTTCCGATGAGTATTATCTTGTTATTTGTTTGGACGTCTTGACCGTTGGGTAGCGCGGGTATCTTCCAGTGAGTATTATCTTGTTATTTGATTGGACATCTCGACACGTTGGGTAGCGGGTATGCTTCCGATGAGTATTCTCTTGTTATTTGTTTGGACATCTTGACACGTTAGGTAGCCGCGGTATCTTCGCGATGAGTATTATCTTGTTAGTTGTTTGGGCGTCTGAGCACGTTGGGTGGCGGGTATCTTCCACGAGGATTGTTATTTTGTTATCTCCTTTGGGCATACCACACGTTGGATGGTCACGGGTATGGGCCCATAGGGCGGTTCGGGGCCGTGCTTATCACGAGGTGAGATGTCGGGCATGCGGCCGTTGTGCGGGTTAAATTCCCGTGTTGTATTTGAGTGATGATATCACGGGCATGAGTCTCTATCTTGACATGACTGCTAATATATATTGTGAACTATAGTTTGGTTATCATACATGTCTCCTGTTTTTATAGAGACTATTATGATTTCATTCTGATATTTTGATTTCACATACTTGGTACTGTTGTCTTGACCTCGCTTGGGCTGCGTTCATCTGCGAGTTGAGGTACATAGCTTGGCGATCCGCTCTTAGGATCGTTGTTCGGTTCTCGGAAAGCTCCGTATCTCGTGACTTGTCACGTAGTGCAGTTCCACTGAAGTGGTAGACTTTTGTATATTCACGGGCATGGCGGGGCCACAAAATCATTATGGTTTAAAATTCTTAAGTGCATGCCTTTGTTGTGGGCGAGTTTGTAAGGGATGTAGCTGTTCAAGTTTTCATTTATGTACAAAAGGTAGCAGATTTGGGTTGCTTTGTTTTCCTATTTATTTTTCTTTCATGAGTTTTTATTTATTTGGTTTTCTCTGATGTTGTATCACTAGGGTGCCCGGGGTAAGGCACCAGTCACGGGCCCGGGATCTGGTCGTGACAATAACACCCATGGTGATTAGCTGCCTAATGGTCTTATGTCTCCGTCAAATATGACGAGATTTTCCGTTGTCGTAGAACTCGTGCCGCTTCTGGCCAGAAGTGGTTGTCGCGATGGATCATTCTGAAGGTACGGTTTATCTGACGTGGGATATCCTAGAAGTCATTAAGTCACTCGAACCTTCGTGTTTTGTCTAAGCGATAAACTCCGATTCCGTCGTGGATCGGCGATGAAGTTTGTAGAGGATTTCCAAGACCACGGCCATACGATTATAAATATATACCCACTGGTGGACTTGGTGTTCTCTATATCAAATATCCTGTTTGCATCACTGTACCCCTCTAGTACAGGTGGATATCTTGAATAATGCAACCCGTAAGGTAGCGTGTATTTCAGGTATCGTAGTACCCTATTTAATGCTTTCTAGTGATCATCACTCAGATTACGGGTGAATCTAGCCAACCTTTTGACTGCATAAGCGATATCAGGTCGAGTGCAGTTTGTGATGTACATCAAACTACCAATCACCTGCGCATACCGCTCCTGAAGTATGGGCGCACCATGATGTTTATCAACCTTTTGATTTACATCCAGTGGTGTCGTTATTCGCGAACTGTCGAAAACCTCAAATTTCTTCAGCACATCCTCGATATAGTGATATTGAGATAAGACCAGTCCGAGATGTCTTAGAGATCTTGATCCCTCAGATGACATTTGTGATACCCATATCCTTCATGTCAAAATATTATTTCAACATGTTCTTAGTCTCTAGGATTATCCTAGGACTACTTCATGTGATCAACGTGTCATCTACGTAAAGATCTGGGCAGTAAACGACTCCGTGATCTTGAGAGTTTTGTTTATAACTTCGTTTGCGGGTATGTCTCTTTCCTTTCTAGGAAACGAGTCTTCAAAGAAACTAGCGTTCCTTGATTCCATGATTGTATCCACATGAATGTCGGGTATATCTGAATTATGCACTAAGAAGTGATAATCACTACTGTTATTTGCATATCCGGTGAATATGCAATCTACAGTCTTAGGTCCAATCTTTACTTGTTTTGGCATAGGTACTTTAACCTTTGCCATACAACACCATACCTTAAAGTATTTGTAGTCGGGTTTCTTCTTTTTACATAGCTCGTATGGATTCTTGTCCTTACCTTTATGTGGGACTCTGTTAAGAATCTTACAAGCGGTAAGGACAGCTTCTCCCCACATGGTTTGGGGAAGGCCTGAATTGATGAGCAAATCATTCATCATTTCCTTTAACGTACGGTTCTTGCGTCCAGCAACACCATTTGATTGAGGTGAGTAAGGAGCCGTCGTTTGATGAACAATCCCCGATTGGGCACAATATTCTTCAAAATGCGCTACATTTTCTCCCCCTCTATCGCTACAGATTGATTTAATCCGTCCGCTTAGTTGATTCTCAACTTATGCTTTGTAGCGTTTGAATGTTTCATCTTTACTTTTTAGTAAGTAAGTATGATACATATGCTATCATCTACAGTAGTCAATGCTTGTATGTGTATACTTGTGACAATTGAACGTCGGTTAGGCGTGTAATCCTGAGTTTTCTAGTTGGGTGAGATTTATGTGATTGAGGTTTACGCGAATTATAAAAGCTTTATTTAGAATATTCTGGATAGATTAGAAGTTGATAGGCTCGTATAATCTTATAATGCTGCGTTAAGGGTGGAATAAGTAGCAGGTTTAATTTGCTAATTAATAATAGAAGGTATGTGAACCATTTTCTAATAACTTTTATGGGGACTTAACACTACGTTGACGTCGCGACTTGGTTTAAGCGCTAAGGTGTTATAATTGCTGGAATTATAATCACCGATAGAAATGATTTACGATTTTGTAAGAAATGAAAGATATAGATGATAACTATAAATGACTAGGAAATATTAAGGACTTGGTGTGTTAAGCGGATAAGAATAATACCATGGGTATTTGTATAATAAGGTTGATTTCTAAAGAAAATAATAGAATTGAAGAGTTTTGCTTAAGAGACTAAGTCTTAATATTCTGTTAAAAAATAAAGTGTTATAAGAAAAGTTAGTTACTAAAACGACTCATGAAATCAAAGTGGTTTTAAAATGGTAACTTGGTGTATGGATGTTTTGAAAGAGTAATGGTAAGGAGTAATTGATGTTGTTTTAAAGAAAGGCACTTGGTTTAAAAGTATGAGTATTTTAAAAAGTCTTGTGAGTTTTGAAAGTAAATTTTGAAAAGGAAATTTGATAGAATCTTTTGGTAATTTTAATAGGAAAATTATTTGAAAAGAATTAGTCCTTTTTGGGTTTTTGAAAATTATGTTAAAATTTACATAAAGGAAAAATAATCCTTTAATTGATATTCAAATTGGATTATTTTTATAACGTCTCGATTACTGTTATTCTGATTCATTCGCGCGGCTTATCATGTACGGAATTTCGGCGAATTTCGCGTCGTTAATTTCGTACTTGCGCTCAATTCGATTAAATTGATCTTAACACGTCGTAGCTCTTAATTTCGCGTCTCCATTTTTGCCTTTATTCGACTATTACGACTTATTATTGCTCGTTGTAATAAATCGTATTGAACCACGTAGAAAAGCTTTGCCGGTTTTAGTGTATTTTCTGTATTAGTGTTATCTAGTAAGTTAGCAGAGTATTGCACGTAAAATTTATTTGATGCTTTGGCTTGTATTAAAGTAGTTGAGTCATACTTGCTTGCCCGAATTCTTATGGCACCTTGCCATAATACATGTATATCTTGGGAAGTGTTTGCAGTGATGTTAGGCATTCTAGGCCGTTCATTGGCTCTTAGCTCAACCCCGGCATTTTGAGTGACTTTCACCGGGGAGAAAATGTACCGCTTGGCTTTTGCATTTTATACTTTTTATTTGATTACTCCTTGTCTTCCTTTTATACCTATATTCTTTTCATATTTTTACTTATCAATTTGTAATATTCTGTTTCTCTTCAGTTTATTTTTAAATGCGATAGGAAGGTGAATTTTCATGGCGACGCTCTCGTAAAATCGATTTTAAGATCGATGGTTATCATTTGATCGCTTAAATCCGAACTCGATGTACGCGTCTTGTTCATGAACTTATTCACTTCGGTGTTTAGATACGACTTTTGGCGAATTTGCGGAATTTGTGCTGCACCGATCATGCATGAGTGATTATCTTCATGAAATGTCTTGCATACCTGCATATGATCGGACAAAAATTCAGATATAACAACGAGAGTTAGACCGTCGACGACAGCAATCGTAGTGCACGCTGACACAGATCCGAAAACATCGGAATAAAATAAAACAGATACCAAAAAAACAAAAGATATAATAATAAAATATTATACGTGGTTATAAGTATATACATATATAAAGCGGGGATTATATTTTAAAACCGCGGGGGCGCCCACGTATAACAAATCGGGCAAGTATGCTTAAAGTCTATAAGACAACAGACCATACCCGGCGGATTCAAATCCTGAACAAACTATGCATGCACTCGAAAAGCGGATCACTCGATTCAAATGGTTTCATAGTTCCCAAACTTAATCATTTGATTCCTTTTAGAACAATTGAGTAACTATGTCATATATGTGAGTAGTTTATTCTTGTTATAACGATCTTATTACGTGACATGATCTAGAAAATGTAATATCATTTTGTCTTATCTTAGCTTCTATGCGGATGGAGGTTTCTTGGTTTTAATACAACGTCATTATTCAATACATTTTCCTTTTATTAACTGCGGTGGTGCTGTCGATACGTTACGATTCGAAATCAAGAAACATTATCCCTTTAAAACCAAGTACTCATTACTCACGAATGAGGTTTCACAAACATCCACATTAAAACAAATAAGTTAAGTCTCTTATCTTATAAGATCAAGTCTCTTAACTTCTAACGTGATAAACCATTTTCACTACATAAGGTCGTTATAACTAACTTCCCATAAAGCTATTATAACACCACATGTTTTAAACCAACCAAATCACTTAGCACGTGTATGTCTACCGTACTACATAGTTCACAACAATCATGCTAGAAAAGATAGGAAGAGGTTCACATACCTCGCGACGATTTATCGACGATAAGCAAAATGCTCCAATCTACTACAACCACTAGCCCTTTCCACCGCAAGTAGAATACGCTACTCATAGTATTTTCACTATAAAGGTCACAAACGTCTATTAACCCCAAACACAAGTTTACATCTTTCTATAGAAAATTCGGCACCTCCCGCATGACAGCGTAAATCTCCTCTCTAACGTAGGCTACCAAGCTTGACGGGGTTTTACACGTCTAACAGGGCGTGTACAATTCTACTGAATACTACACAAGTCTGCTGTCTGATCTATGTAAATCTGATTCGATTCTTTATTCTTGAGCTTAAGTCAAAAGACATTGCGAATACTAAGTAGTTCCGTATATAGTATACTTGACTATATATTCTAACAAACATGTAATTTCCAATTACAATAGAGAACAAGATAATTACCTCGATAAGCCCAAAATTATCCAAGTTATAATGTCGATCACGAGCAAGGTTTAGCTCGGCTCAGTGCGCTCAAACCACTCCAAACAACCCTTAGAAGTTCTAACCAACTTCTACTCAAATACTTGACCAAGTATGAAGATTTCCTTAGGGTTTCGGTTTGAGACTAAAAGGACAAAAGGTAGTATTTAGGACTCACGTAAAGAGGTATCTTTGGAATACTACAAGGTCTGAGCTAAGGTATTTTGGGCATTATAACAATACTAGGGAGTATTTCTATACCACAAAAGGGTATTATCACGAAAACAACTAGGCTAGGGGTACCCCAGCTTAGCACCATGAGGGGAACCCTTCTCGGCCAAAGGCCACGAGGAGGAGGAGGGAGGATTTCAAGACTTAGACAAAGTGAGGGTGAATGAATAAGTCTTCACGAGGAGGGTATTTATAGCAAAACCAAAGGCGACGATGGCGAGATCAAGCCATGTGCAAGGCAAGTGTAAGGCGAGATCAAGCCAAGTGCACCACAGACCCTACTCCTTAAAACCCTGCAAATATCTACACAAATATCTAGCACAACTTGCCCGCCATTCGGCCAAGTGCGCATCTTCCGTTGTGAGGGTGACACATGTCACCTCCGTTGGTCGAATGTTTCGTCTCTCGAAAAAATCCGCAAAAATACAAAACGACATAGCGAATTTTCCGCCCGCAAGTTCTGAAAACGTTTAGTCAACGACTCTAGCAAGGTGTTGTGCACAAAGGTAAAAATCGGCGAGGTGCCACGTGGGGTGACACGTGTCGCCGGTCGCCGAATATTTCGTCTTAGAAAATATCCAAATTAAGAAATCTCAAAACAAAGCGGGCCCACAAACAGTAAATTTCTCCCGTGGCCCCACGTGACCATTTCAGAAAATAAAATCTCAAAATTCTAATATAATCTATGAAGTCCAAATACCAAATCGGGAATCCAATTCCATTAACGAACCTTTTTCTTCACAATAGCAGGAAACTTTTCCGTCGAAAACTCACATCTTTCTTTCTTTTCAAAATTTCTGTGTACTCAAATGCGTGCGTCCTCACATACATACCCTGCAACTACGGGGTATAACATTCTCCCTCGCAGAAACATTCGTCCGAATGTTCCTTCTCAAGACGGATATCGATGAAGTTCCTCAACGAGTTGCCAACGCGCGGCAGCGCGAGATAACAGCGTTATCTTCCTCCCTTACTCGTTGTACCGCTTCGAACACCGAACTCTCCCGATGCGTATCATACTTGATCATTACTTAGTTCGAAAATCTGCGAGTCACTACCTCGAACTTGGTCATCTTACTAACCTCGAACTTCCTTAAGGCCATTCCGGCCTTTACGAACCGCTCGGTCGAGCGCGTCCACGAACTCATACGATGATCATACAAACTTAGGCCTAGCATCCCGTGACCCTACCACTGGCGGGACCACCAGGCCGACCCCAAACCGGGTTCTGGGTTGACCCGAAATGGTCCTCAACCCGACCCGACGCGCAGAACTCTTGTTCCCGATCCGGAACAATCTTACTAATTCACATCACGAAAGCTACTACTTCCATCTCACACTACCACGGACTTATCACACAAATAAATCCCACGTATACCACTACTCGATAAGGTCAAACATAAAATAAATCTTTAATCTCAAGACGACCTTACCACAGGTCTCGATCGTGTGACATAGTCTAAGGTTCACACTTACCATGCCATCGTAACCTCCCAACTAAACATGTTTTCAAACTCACAATTAACAACGCTATTCGTACATAGCACATAATAATGAGACCATCATAACAAGCATACCAAAACTCAGAGGTTAAGGATATACAGAAGCTCTGCTCAGCTCTAATCATAGGCACGCCTGCGCAGCATGTATGAAAGCGATGAACCACGGCGATCCGTGGTGAGTCGTAACATCCGTGCTACCCTTGGTGGACGATTACTCGCAAAATGGCCTCTGGCCGCAAAAATAACAAGCTCCCGGCACCACGACACTCCCGAAATGCGGTCTACTACATCGACCACGCAGGTAGGGGTGACGCGTCTGGCAACCCTTACTTCGGAAACACGAACCCGGAGCCACGACGCTCACGAAGGCGGAGGACCACTCTGCGCGGGCGGGGTACAAAACTAGTCTATTCTTTGGCGGTCCGCCTCGAAAGTCGTAAAGACCACGATGTCACGGCCTCTTCTGGCGATCCGGTCATTCGTCGACCTCTCGTACCTCGCGTCCTGGTCGTGAGCTGCGTGCGGGCAATGTCGTGCGGTGAAGGGCTACTCACGAACATGCCTGCGACATGTAATCATCGAGCCTGTAACATATCGGTGCACTCGATCCTCCATACTAGCTACAATGGCCGGGGCGTCAAGACGATGAGTCGAACTCACATTGTACTCCCGAACCGTCGCGCTCTGTCTAAGCATCAAAAATCGCCGGCGTGCCCTCGCATCTGCGGAGGCAAGAAGTGCGTGAGAAAGCCCGAAAACTCATCCCATACCTGCTGGAGTGCATGCTCTCCCGGAAAGCTCCATGAATCAAACCAATCATTGCGGTATCACGCGGCCGTCGAACCAAAGGTCACGACTCGGTTTGAAGCCTTGATCACCGTATGATCCAGTAGCTGCGGATGAACTCCTGCGGATCATCCTCGGGCCTCGACCCATAAAACTCTGGCGGGCTCTGACTCGAGAAAGTCCGTAGCCTCAAACTATCTGCTCGGGGTGAACGGCGGTGCTCTTTGGGCTAGGCTGCTGCGTCGGCCTATCTCATGCTCGGCCACGACCACGGCGGCCAAGCCATCTCGCGCCAACCCGTCTCCTGCCGGTGTGGGGCTGGAGGCTCAGTGCTGCGGTCTCGGCGGCCATTCTTTGCGACTCACAACCTCTCTTTGGGTGGCGGCGTCCAAAACCGCCGTCGAAGCCTGACCTCGGTCTGTGCGGGCTGCGCCTCGTACTCCTCTGTATCTCACTAGCGGCACCTCGGTGCCTTGCCCCGGGCTCTGCAGTTGCCTTGCGGAGGCATAAGCGGTAAAAGCGAGATACGTCGGAGGGTCGACTTACAACACGACTCTAAGGCACGATCTCGGAATGAGAAGAATGAAACCCGATCCTAAATGTCCTATAGCCTCACGATTATAGATGTGGTGCCTGACAGCGATAATCAAGACTACTGAACCGCGATGCGTAGACACTTTCCGAGGATTAAGCGCTCGATACCACTTTTGTAACGACCCGTTAGGGGCGTTCGTGCCTTATCCGGCGCACCTAGTGATCTGACATCGAGAAAACGGAAAATAAAACATGAGTCATGAAACAAGAGATATAATAATAAGCAGGCCAACCAAAGCGGTTGCCTTGGTATATACATAAAACACGAGCAGTTTAATCCTTTACAACCACCGCCACAGCGATCTACGGACCTCTAAGATTTACAGCGACTATGGCGGGGACGGGGCCCCGTACCACGAATGTACAGAACCTACCTTTCGGGGAACACGTACTAAAGATAAGCCTCGAAGAAGCGGAGCTTCCAATCTGTTGTTGTGATCTAAGGCGGGGATCCACGGCCGATGTACCTCTACTGCGGCGTGAGCGCGGCCCGAAGGAGGTCGATCTGCCAGTACAGTATGTGAAAGCGTAAAAATCGTAATGAAATCATACTAGTCTATATAAAGCGAGACGTGTATGATAACCCATTCTGATTCACGACATAAAAGCGATCATATCGATCGGGACTCGCGCCTCAGTCATCACTCAAATATAACTATGGGTCTCACGCCCGCAACATCAATCATGTTCGCGTCGCGGCGCGTGCCGGGTCTGCATCGGTGTAGACATGTCCGTGATGCAACAATAATACCAATACCAGCGCGTGCCCGGAATTCTACCTCGGTGTGAACGCGTCCGTGGCATCAACAATAATATCTTGGGTGATCAACCTGCGCGTGGCCACGTGCCGGAATTCTACCTCGGTGTAGACATGTCCATGTAACCACAATAACAATATATCGGGTCAACCCGACGTGGCGCATGCCGGGTCTGCATCGGTGTAGGCGTGTCCATGTGACATCAACAAGGCGATAATCAAAATGGAAACATACGTGGAATTCTCCATCGCTGCCGGCGTCGAGTAAGTTCTCGACAAGTCGGACCTCTATCGAGAGACGCGGTAACAGAAATACCACACGCCGCAATGAGGCTATCATCACAAGCATAGGCAAGTTTCACAACAACAAGCATAGGCGAAGTTTCACAACAACAAGCATAGCAAGTTTCACACAACTCAAAGTACTTTCATTTTATGCCAAAGTCGGGTTTTAACCCCAGTACTACATCGTTAAGTTCTTTTAAAGAGATCCATTTCTTTTATAAAAGTCACCGATACCGTAGTATTAGAATGACCAACCCACCTTCCTTTTCAAAACCAAGTATGACATTCTTTTCCTAAGTTCGGTTGCCTAGTTTGATTACTCAAGCTTCTTATTTTCAAATGGTTTCATAGTTCCCAAACTTAATCATTTGATTCCTTTAGAACAATTGAGTAACCTATGTCATATATGTGAGTAGTTTATTCTTGTTATAACGATCTTATTACGACCGTGATCTAGAAAATGTAATATCATTTTGTCTTATCTTAGCTTATGCGGATGGAGGTTCTCTTGGTTTTAATACAACACATCATTATTCAATACATTTTCCTTTTATTAGCATTGCGGTGGTGCTGTCGATACGTTCGATTCCGAAATCGGTAAAACATTATCCCTTTAAAAACCAGTACTCATTACTCACGAATGAGGTTTCACACAAACATCCACATTAAAACAAATAAGTTAAGTCTCTTATCTTATAAGATCAAGTCTCTTAACTTCAACATGATAAACCATTTTCACTTACATAAGGTCGTTATAACTAACTTCCGTAAAGCTATTATAACACCTATGTTTTAAACCAACCAAATCACTTAGCACGTATGCGTCTGCCGTACTACATAGTTCACAACAATCATGCTAGAAAAGATAGGAAGAGGTTCACATACCTCGCGACGATTTATCGACGATAAGCAAAATGCTCCAAGTACTACAACGCTGGCCCTTTCCACTCGCCGAGTAGAATACGCTACTCATAGTACTTTCACTATAAAGGTCACAAACGTCTATTAACCCCAAAACACAAGTTTCTATCTTTCTATAGAAAATTCGGCATACTCACACATGGCAGCGTAAATCTCTCTCTCTAACGAGTAGGCTACCAACCGGGGGTTTACCGTCTAACCGGACGTGTACAATTCTACTGATGTCTACACAAGTCTACGCAATACGATCTATGTAAATCTGATTCGATTCGATTCTTTATTCTTGGGCTTAAGTCAAAAGACATTGCGAATACTAAGTAGTTCCGTATATAGTATACTTGACTATATATTCTAACAAACATGTAATTTCCAATTACAATAGAGAACAAGATAATTACCTCGATAAGCCCAAAATTATCCAAGTTATAATGTCGATCACGAGCAAGGTTTAGCTCGCTCAGTGCGCCCAAACCACTCCAAACAACCTTAGAAGTTCTAACCAACTTCTACTCAAATACTTGACCAACTATGAAGATTTCCTTAGGGTTTCGGTTTGAGACTAAAAGGACAAAGGTAGTATTTCAGGACTCTACGTAAGAGGTATCTTTGGAATACTACAAGGTCTGAGCTAAGGTATTTTGGGCATTATAACAATACTAGGGAGTATTTCTATACCACAACAAGGGTATTATGCGAAAACAACTAGGCTAGGGGTACCCAGGCTAGCACCTGAGGGGAACCTTCTCGGCCAAAGGCCACGAGGAGGAGGAGGGAGGGATTTCAAGACTTAGACAAAGTGAGGAGTGAATGAATAAGTCTTCAAGAGGAGGGGTATTTATAGCAAAACCAGGCGACGATGGCGAGATCAAGCCGTGTGCAAGGCAAGTGTAAGGCGAGATCAAGCCAAGTGCACCCTAGACCCTACTCTTAAAACCCTCACAAATATCTACACAAATATCTAGCACAACTTGCCGCCAATTCGGCCAAGTGCGCCCATCTTCCGTTGTGAGGGTGACACATGTCACCCTCGTTGGTCGAATGTTTCGTCTCTGGAAAAATCCGCAAAAATACAAAGCGACATAGCCGAATTTTCCTTCGCAGAGTTCTGTAAGCGTTTCGTCGAAAACGACTCTAGGGTGTTGTGCACAAAGGTAAAAATCGGCGAGGGTGCCACATGGGGTGACACGTGTCGCCCCGTCAGAATATTTCGTCTTGAAAATATCCAAATTAGAAATCTCAAAAACAAAGCGGGCCCCACAAAGCGTAAATTTCTCGTGGGCCCCACGTGACCATTTCCGAAAATAAAATCTCAAAATTCTAATATAATCTATGAAGTCCAAATACCAAATCTGGGAATCCAATTCCCATTAACGAACCTTTTTCTTCACAAATAACCGGAAACTTTTCCGTCGAAAACTCACATCTTTCTTTCTTTTCAAAATTTCTGTCGTACTCTCGTACGTACGTCCTCACATACATACCCTGCAACTACGGGGTATAACACATCTTCATGTCATTAATGACATTGATATTTTGGGGCCCTCCAGCCTTTCATTAGGTTGAGGGTCCACTTCATCTTCTTGTAGGATCTTTGGTTAGGAAATGAGACATTCTCATAACCGTCAGGAAGAACAACATCTTTTGCTGCCATCTTTTGAAATTTGTGCCCATGAATTTCTCAGGGCGTTCATGATGAAAGCCAGCGGGTGGTGGAATGTGAGTGTTCCCATAAGTAGTGGCAAAGGCGTTGTGAACGCCTTGAGCAGCAGTGGGGTTGGCACTAGTTGTGCCTTGAGCAGTGGTAGTGAAGGCATTAGAATTGCCTTGAGCAGTGGCGGATGTTTCAGTGTTGAATCCAGTCATCTTATTGTTTGCTAACAACGGATATTGTCTTAAGATTGTGAGTTGTAATTGCGGTTACAAGGAAATGGGAAAGAAGCAACAAGAACAAGAGTTACAATCTGGAAATGGAAACAAGAAAATTACTATAAAGATTCGTTGAGTCGGGTGTTAGCACCCTATCCTTAAGACAATATTGCCTCGTATGAATCCCTTAACGGCTATTGGCAACTTGTCTCCCAAGATAAAACAGTAACAAACAATTGAGTAAAGGATAACTCAAGTGTTCACTAAAAAGAAGAACATTTTGAGTGTATGAAAGATAGCAAGAGAGGAAGAAGTTTCAGATTTCAAGTGTGTTCTTCAAATGAGCTTTGAGTCTCAATTTATAGTGCAAGAAAATGACTTCCCATCTAGCCAAGTAATGGCCTTCAATGACCATGTAATGGCACTTAATATGGGGTTACAATTCAGCCAAATAATGGCTGAATTCATGAGCAAATTTGTGGGGAATCAATGCCCCAAACCAACCCAAAAGTCAGAAACTTTTCAACTCCCGTCGAACTTCTGCTGTCGGTAGCGCGCTGAACTTCCGATAACCTCTAGCACTCATTTGCCCGTGGCGTCATGGCGCTCCGTGATGTTGCGTCGCGGCCCTTCACGGCTCCGCGGTGATTTTCGACTCGTTTCATCTTTTACACATCGTACACTTCTTCCTTCATTTACCAACGAGAAACACTTGTCATTTGGCCAATAACCGTCTATCATTTCATGTTTCAAACAATTTGTTTACGTACCAATATCTCTTTCACTAAGGAAATTTACGATCCTTGGTACAATGAGTGCACGTGTGTGGAAACGACGTTTCCGATGTGCGGGGCCCCAATTATCCGAGTCATAAATACTAAGATTAACATTATTTCACGTTAATAAATTTTCAACATCCTTTTGGTGGGTCAACTTGACAGGTCTTGGTCCTATTGTCAAATTTGTCCAGAATCGAAGAACTCCTAAAAATCTGGTTAAGGATTTCTATTTAGGCATTACTTGGAAACAAGTTAAGACGGATCCTCCCATAGCAAGTGATCAATGCTATCACTTCTATTGATTTCTGTCCTAATAAAAATGATCATCCTATCTGGACATCTGATCCTTCTAGGAAATTTAATAGCAAGTCGGCTTGGAACCTAGTCAGGAAAAGAAATTCCATTACTTTGTCCAGTTTCAAGACATGGCACAAAAAGGTTCCTTTCAGTGGACAATTACTTGAGGATGTGAGTTAACACCCATCCCCGTAATACGTTCTCTTTTGTAAGGCATGATAAGCCACTTCCTTTCCATATAAATAGAATAAGTTAGGATAACTTATTCATCCAATCATTCAACAATCTTAAAACCCGAGAGAGCTAAGTGTTAGCCTAAGTGTTCAAGCTAAAACTTTGTTCTTGTGAGTGCAATCCCGATAGTCTAAACTAATTAGTGAGTGAGGCTAGATTAGTTTGTGAGTTCAAGTGTTAGACGTTTAGTTCTATCACTACCGAGAGGTATTTCCTTTGTTTATTTGTGTAGAAATAAAAAAAAAGGTTGGTCTGTTTTGCCTGTAACTCTTGGTGTGTTGTGTTGTGTTAAATGTTGTCCTTTAAATCTCATTCAGTGTGCTTGAATTGCTTCCGCGTTATTAAGTTCTTTTGATCTTGAAAGGACTTAGTGTTTGGCTGAAGTTGGCAAAGGATGTTGTCTGACTGCCATCACGTCTTTGTGTGCGAAAAATTTATAGTAGCATACCGGGGGTGTGACAGACACCCACTACCACTGCTGTTGATTTCAATGAACTTGTTTTTGCCATTGATGGATTATAGAGGAAGGAATTTGATTGCCTAAAAATCTAATACTCCGTGTTATTTTCTTCTGTTTATTCCATTAAATTATAAAGCGCGTAATTCTTTTATTTTCTGTATTCATAAAATATATCGATAGCAAAATATTATTAAACACGTGGCAAGTATATAGCGGACCATAATCAACCGTTGAATTGGTCGGTGTCGATTAAGCTAGTGATTAGTTAGACCTTTGGAGAATTATGACCCGAATGTGTCTCATTAGCATTGGATCACAATAGACCCTGACGCTCCATCAGGGAGGGCTCAGTGTGTCCGGACAGAGGATAACTCATAAACGGCCAGACTTGCGAACTCTGGGGCATCATTTAATCCCGTTAAGTGCCACGATTTTAGCCATGCAATGGCAGAAACTGGCGTACTCATAATTTCACTCTTGTTCTCTGTAAATATGATGGAATGTTCATCACCTAATCCAGGAGAATCAATAGGAACCTTTCTTTTTATTTTGTTAATTACTTATTGTTGGTTGTCGCTGCTTTATTTACATTATCTAAAAATTGAAATAATGTGGCTTATTTCTATTGTTTATGGCCTCATTCAAGTGATTGACCTAATAATCAAATTTTAGGCTAAACATTTTTCAGTCACCGTAACCACCTACTATCAAGAGCGTGGACAGGGGATGGGCCAAAGTGTTTATTAAAACTAATTTGTGAACGTTAATACACAAATATCTGGCTAAATACACACAATAAAACTCTACTTGGCACATTTTTGAATCGTGGACCCCTTAATGTAGAAATGTCCTTGTTTAACAGCTTTTCTAGTTTCATAATCCTGATTTTAAATCTAGCACTCTAAAATCAGAGGAAAACTTACATGAACGACGCGAAGACCAAATTTAATGAACTTAACATTAAGTTTCTTTTTCGTTCCTTGTTCTTGTATCGTTGCCACAAGTTTTAGATCCTCGTATCCTAATATTTTAAATTTGCTAAATTAATTTATGAACAATGCCTGGAAACCACTGTATTAAAATGGACATAAACATTAAAAGATTTTAATTTTCTGAAACTTGTTACGTAAAAAATTATCACATGCACAATACATGTGTTATCATAGTTATATGACTGAAGACCTTGGGGATGAATGGAGAATCTGGCATCATGTTAACTGCATTCATTGAGAGCAAAATCTCAAATCAAGAAATCATGATGGTCGCATGACTGGTAACACTACAAATAAAAGCGTTCTTGACCTGTACTGCTTCACCCAGTTGCTTCACTTGATACTGGAACCCTAATATGGACTAACATCAATGAGCATTTTTCCCGTTATGCTCACTAAAAGATGTTTCACATGAATTCAAAGCTTTGCAATTTGTTGGATAAAATGGAAATCTGCCTAAAGCTTTCTGATTGACCAGGCAAATCAGAACTGAATGCAGTAGGAAAGAGCTATAACTAACTAACCCCCCACAATTCCATACAGAATAACACCCCCAAGGCTCATGTTAAATGATTCAGGACAACTAGTTGGATGAGATCAATATACTTGCACTGGAATACTATGAGTAAATATCTCCATCCATACAGACATGTTTACATAGACAACATCCCAAAATTAGAAGAACTAGAACGCATTTAGCGGCCTCGACCACGTCCACGTCCACGACCACGCCCGCGACCACGCCCCAAGGGTTTTCCTGAGGGACGAGATTGCTAGTTAAAAAGTCATCAAAGGTATGTTATAACAATTATGGAGAATACCATGGAGTAAAAAAGATGATAAAGGCTTTTAAATGCAGACGTAAGGTTAAAATCATACCAGCAGTCGGCTTCTTAGGCTTCACTCTAGGTGTTTCTTCCATCAGCAGTGTCTCAAGATTCAAGCTGTCAGGGAGAATATAATAGCGGATATTGTTACCCCTCACACTCAGGTGATCCAATGTCACTGGATTCTTTCCTTTAAGTGTAATTTTGACGGCTTTCAGGTGTGTGTTCATGCTGACATCCACACCTGTAAAATTCATAAAGTAGCTTCAGCATCTTCACTCTCAACCATCATCAAATACAGAGAAGATGTGTCAATCGAATTACCAAAATATAAACTGTTATTAGCTAATGCCAAGTGATGTGCTTTCTTTTCATTTCTTATATAAAAACCAAGTGATGTACTTAAAAAACAGTTTGTATACGCAAATCAGATATAGCAATATTCATCAACAGCCATACACAGAACGAAAAGTAAAGTAATCCACATAGAGTAAGAACTACGAACTAAGAAAGCACAATGATCTTCTAGTAAACGTTAGAAAAGTCAGGCAAACAGTTACTTAGCCTGCAGCAGAGATTTATCTACTGCAAATACAATCATTGTCTCAAGTGCCATTACAGCATTGTTCAGATTCTCCTCTTCCTCCTCTGTAATTTGCAGTCTAGTCAAAGTAACTGCTGATTGGAAAAAAGAGCAGTAACTGTGTAGCCTATTCACATTGTTTCCGTAGAAATTAACCAAAGGAATCTCGATGTTACACAAAAAGAGATGGGATAAATTCTTATAGCTGACTCAAGAAAATGCAACCTTCCATATAGGATCTAAGTACGGTCCGCACTCAGTCAGAACTTACTATAGTAAGTTAGAAATAAGTTGAAAAGATCTGTATTAACCAAACTCAAAGAATAAGATAACTTGACAGTTTAATTTGAATCGACCAAATGAATTAACTAGAGTATTATTACAAATTATTACTCCCTCCGTCCCTATTTAAGTGTCTTAGTTTGACTTGACACGGAGTTTGAGAAATATAGGGAGACTTTTCAATCTTGTGGTTCTAAAGTAAAGATGTATGTAATGTACTAAAATGCTCTTTGAATTTTGTGGTTTTAAACTTGCCATGTATGATATATGAATTGTCAACTTACTAAATGTAGAAAAAGGCACTCTTTTTGGGACAGACCATAAAGAAAAATAACACACTTAAATTGTTTAAGTACAGAGGGAGCATTATTTAGTCATCCAGACTTAGACCGTCTCCTTCTTTATAGGCAATAAAGAGACTCATGAAGACCTTCTCATTACTATATAGTCCCCCTTCTATGGTATGTCAATCCTTCTTCCAAGCAAAAAAAAATCAGATAATTTCATTGATGGTGTCGAACTATGTAAAATGTGGAGTTATGGCCTATCTTCCTTCTTCTATCATCCTACCAAAAGTTTAGATGAAACGGGAAAATAATTTTTATATTCCCACATCCTGCTCTACAAAACAACCTTAAGTTCCTTTCTCTGTATAAAAAAAAGGGAAGCCCGATGCACTAAGCTCCCGCTATGCACGGGGTCCGAGGAAGGGCCGGTACGCAGCCTTACCTTGCATTTCTACTCGAGGTTGTTTCCACGGCTTGAACTCATGAACTCCTGGTCACATGGCAGCAACTTTACCAGTTACTCCAAGGCTCCCCTCTACAAGTTCATTTCCCTGTATATTGTCCAAAAAAGACATAGTGATGTTGTTTCCCAAGCTATTTTTCACCTGCAAACTCAATCAACTCGACAACTTGAAATTGTTTCACCCAACATTCTTGGAAGAACCTAAAACTAGATATTATACACAGTCCTTATCCTCCTTGCCCTATTTGCACATACGTACCATTTTACCATAATTCCCATCCTATTCTGCAGACTATAAACAACAAAAATTGCAGTCTGCGTTGCACACTAGGTTAATAAAGTAACTTCCTCTGGCGCCCTAGTGCTCTAGATTTCCTTTCATGCTTCAGAATGTTGCCATCTTCAGTTAGTTTCATATAGAAGGAAGGGGTTCATGATGAAACATCCTGATTCCCTCCAAAGTCCAAACCACCCTATCCTCCTTTCCTTAATGCTAAATGTGACAACACAGTACAGTAGTAATATTATCTGTTTTGAGCATAGACTTGCACAACTTTAAATCGCAATCACTCAGGTAAAACTTGCTTCTTTAGATACCTAACATCTCCCCGTGTATTGTCGATGTAGGATTTGTTTAAGATTTACAACCTCTTCTTCCGGAGACTAAGGGGTTGTTTGGTTGGTGGTTAAAGACATGCAGGTATTAGTAATATAGGAATTAGTTATGCAAGGTTATTACACATGTATTAGTATTCCATCTTCTATTCTGCATAAAATAATACATAAATTGACCCATAAGTTATACATGTTTAGTTATGCAGGATTATATACTATTAACCAAACATCATACTTGGTGTGCTAAATTATACGCAGCAACTACAATGCTACCGAACATGGCACTAGTTATGCTGGTTAATACATGAATAATTCATTTCTTAACTAGCAACCAAACGACACGTTAGTGTCCTTGCTAATGTTTGTCCCATCATTGCACAAGGCTGCATGTGTAGCAAACTCTGATAAGTGATACCACATATAGCATTCCAACCCACTAGTAATGTTGTCTGCATTAGGCCTAGGCTCATGATGTTTTAAAACGTGTTATTAAGGTCTAAGCCTTGCTTCCTCAAATACTCAACATCTATGCCGTGTTCTTCTGATGTCCAATCTACCCGGACTGATATTGTTTCGTTAAAGCTACCTGCACTGGTATTGTATGTCAATCCTTGGGGTTGTTTGTGCCTGTGTTCCACCTGCAATGAATCCCATGAAGGCACACCCCTACCCTAACATAAAAGTCGATTTAAGTTTGATAAGAAAGAACAATTTGATTCTAACAATTCTACGACTAGACTAAGGCGAGCGCAGAAGAATTTGGTGGACTGCCTTCAAGGTCAGGGAATAGAGGTAACTACATTGGGTAAAATAGTAATTCCTAATCAAAATTTTATTTCACTTTACTTTTTTGTCCAACATTTGGTCCTTGAAAATGACATCAGTTCTCTACTTCTAGTCAAAGAAGTGACAATGAAGTACTTCCTAGCAAATACAAAATGCTGACGACAACGAACGATGCCAAATGCAACAATGACAAGTATTTTCTTTAATATCACAACCTGTCGACAACTAGTAAGGAAACTTCCACATCTTCTGATTAAGTTCACAGATTGACAGGCTTCAGCTAATGGTCTTTTTTAATAAGGAGTTCAGGCCATGATTGGTAAACATCAGATTCCAAAAGGCACTTCCAGTACATGACACTACTATACTTCATTCTACTTAATGTTCATTTGATGTACCTATCCAGACATCAACCTGAGATATCTATTGTTTCGTAACTTCAAGCTTACAAGTGTTAGGTTCTTTAACCTAGAAGTTGGATTCAAGAAGTTGTCTTCTACAGTCCTGAAATTGATTCAACTCAAACCCAATGTTCTAAAAAACGCTAGGCGGGACCAGGGCGGGGAGTGGGCGCCTAGCGCCTAGGCGGGGGCCTAGGCGGGATTCCTAGGCGGGACGGTCTGGGGGCGCCTAGACGGCCGCCCAGGCCGTTTTTTAGAACACTACTCAAACCACTTAAGCATGACATTCACATGTTCAATAAAATAAAAATCATTTGCAGTGGTGTGAATATATTAGTTCAACTAAAATCACTGGAAATTCGAAGAGCATTATGTACAGATAGCTAAAAATATTCTTAAGAAAAAGAATTTTTTTTACCTAAGCATCTACTGGGCACCTCCGTTAATAAATATACAATTAGCAATTCTAACTGCAAAGCCAATCGTATATGCTATCTGGTAACTTTGTCAAGTAACTAGCATATGGCAAGCATCAAATAAAACCCTAGTAACATCATAACACAAGACATAAACCACAGTAAAAAAATATGAGTTTGAGGGTGTTTGGTATGACGGAAAAATGTTTTCCTATTTTCCCTTGTTTGGTTGCACTAGATATTTTGGAAAATGTTTTCCTCGGAATATGAGAAAACGTTTTCCTTAAAATTTTGAGGGAAAACATTTTCCGGGTCAATAAAGACACACCAATGCATCCCCAACCCAACCCCGCACTATCCACCCACCACCTAACTCCCACTTACCCCCATTACCAGAAATTGCACTCTGAATTCAAAAACCTCATAGTGTTTTGCTTTGAATATATGCAAATGCTCTTAACATGACATATTCCAACTTGCATATCAAACACAAAAACAACAACAACATAACAAGTATAATCACACAAGTGGGGTCTGGGGAAACCTTAACCCTACCTTGGGACAAGATAGAGAAGTTGCTTCCGAGAGACCCTCAACACAAGCGAAATCATGAAAAAATGTCAGACAATAGATGACAGAAGCAAAGCAGACATGTCAAAATACTATAGATAAGCATTATGGAAAAAAAGAGTAACATTCACATCAAACATTTTCCAGTCATACCAAACACACGCTGAGTAGATAACTATCTTCAATTACTTAAGTTTGACACCCTTCTCCTATGTAATTATTAAGAACGAAATGCAAACCGTACAATGACTAAAACTTGAAGAAGAAAAAAACGACGCCGTTAAGAGAGAAAAAGAAGAGATACCTGTTATAGTTCCATGAACAACGGTGCCGTTTTTGAGCTCAATCGAGACTGTCTCATTGTTTAACTTCATCAAAAATCTGCAAAGCCGAAAGTAAAAGTTAATAACCATAACTAAATTTAACGGAACAATTAAGTTAACTGCGTGGTAAAAAATAAAGGAATGAAATGTACCTAACGAGCTTCATTGTTGCAGATGAAGATGAACAAACGCTTAGGGTTTAGTACAAGTAGAGACCAAATGGCTTCTTTCTAATTGTGGGTTTTAAAGGCACGGGGATCTGTAGGGGTTAAGCTGCTTTTGCCGTATTAACTATTTTTCCCAATCGATATGACGTCGTTTTAGTTTGCCATGGCCCGTCATGCTATTACAGAAATAAAAACGCCCAAATGGAGCTTTCTAGTTTATATAATATATAGGGTCATTCGCACAAACACCCTTATTTCGGTGTATTTAGTTTTTACCTCTCAAATTTGCCATCTTTAATTTTTATCTTTCAATCATTTTTGGTGTGCCATAACTTTAGATTTCACTCGATTTTTTTTACCTTTAGCTCGGCATATGTAATATCCACATAAATTATATCGGACACGATAAATTTTAAACTCTCAACATGATCTTAAAAAAGGACATAAGTTTAGATTTCACTCGGACAAATTTTTGTCTTTAGCTCGGCATATGTATCATAAAATCTACACAAGCTTTTACCTTTAGCTCGGCATATGTATCATAAAATCTATACAAGTTTTTACCTTTAGCTCGGCATATGTATATGTCGGACAACGCACAACTTTCACCACTCACTGTGTATAGCGAGGCAAAAATTCAGTTTTCAATAGGTTATTTTCGAAAGATCATCGGCTCAAGAGAAAACATGACAAAGAATGTCAGATAAGGTTTGAAGAAAGTAAAGTAAATCAAAGTAAAGCAACATATAACAGATAATACCAGGAATCCAAGGACAAGAACACAAGTAATAAGAGGCATGACATGGACAACTACCTACTAGTCCTCTACCCTAATTCAAGTCCTCCATACCCTCATATTTAAGGTCATGTCCTTGGTGAGCTGAAATTACATCATGTCCTGTCTAATCACATCTCCCCAATACTTCTTCGGCCTACCTCTACCCCTCTTGAAACCACTCATAGCCAATCTCTCACACCTCCACACTAGGGCATCCGCACCTCTCATCTGTACATGTTTGAACCATTGCAGCCTCGATTCCCTTATGTTGTCCTCCACCGAGGCTACTCCGATATTGTCCTGAATATCTTTATTCCTAATCATGTCTCTCATCGTGTGTTCACACATCCACCACAACATCCTCATTTCTGTCACCTTCATCTTTTTAACGTGAGACATCTTGACTGGTCAACACTACACCTCATACAACATAATTGGTCTAACTACCACTCTGTAGAACTTATCTTTAAGTGTTGGTGACACCTTCTTGTCATCCATAATAAAGTCACACGTAATAACTATGTATAATGTATCAAAATATCTTTCATGTACGGTATTAACTATGCTAGATAGAATGTTGGTGCAGAAAGTTACTGTAACGACAAATCTTTCCCTGAGAAATAATAACAAGAAAATATAACGATAAGTAATATTTTATTTCAAATATTTGTGCAGTGGTTACAATCTTTATAAATCTTAAACAAAAAGATATAATCCTATAATTTTTCTTCTCGCGATCGTTAATCGAGGGCTTTGCTTGTTCTTGAATCGACAGATTACTTGTTGTAATTTCACCACAAATGCGGAGTCAAGCTTTAATCACAAACATAGAGGTGTGGAGACTTGCGGCTCATCACTTGAAGATGAAGACTTCTTAGTGTGCGGAAGACTTGCGGGTCACCTTTGAAAATGAGAGATTATCTATGTATATTTCTTGATATAGGGACTTGTGGATCTTCTTGATTTGCAGAATATTTATGAATCTTCTTGATTTGTGGACTTATGGATCCTTTTGATATGCGGAAGATTTATGGATCTTCTTGATTTGCGGAAGACTTATGAATCTTCTTGATTTGTAGATTTATGGATCATTTTGATATGCGGAAGACTTATGGATCTTGTTGATTTGCGGAAGACTTATGAATCTTCGTGATATTCGGATGCGTTCAGAAACTTATGGATGTCTTTCTCTCCAATTCTTCCTTCCTTTTGGCTTTATGAAGACCTCTATTTATAATTGAAGGGGAGAGCTAGGATATGTATATGATTGATCGAACCATGTCATTCGTACATTGGGCGACATTTGATTGATTCTTGTATTGACTTGGCATGCTACGTCATTTATGCATGCGACACAAATTTATTGGTCCTGGCTTGACTTGTCGTGTCACGTCATTTAACACATGGCATGAACCTTGGGTTAATGGAGGGACTCGTGATTTGAAGACCAACTCAATGGACCAACCCAAATGAAATTGGTCTTTACTTTAAAATTTAAATTCATGTCTTGGACAAATAATTTTATCTTGATTTGGGCTTGATATTTCTTGAATTGAGTAATTTATTCCAAATTTATATGGATTTTAATTCCACAAAATTTATATGTATATAAATGCCTCTTGCTTCAAGACTTGTCGAGCCTGAATGTGTTGCATAGATGAGTCTTCAAGTAATACGAAGACATCAATTCATATTTTGAAATATCTGCTCGACACCACTTTTTCACTAACTAGCTTTTTAAATCGTACACAATCAAATAATTGTTGGGATTTTCCTCGAGAAGTCCAAATAATAAGTCAATTTGTTCTTCTACTCCAACATACATTCTACGTGTACAAAATGTCCACATAGATGAACGTCCAAATGCCACTTAGATAACTGTAGGGAACTTAGTGGTTGCTCTTAAACTTGTAGGAAGGAAAATTTGGCTCCATTGATTATGTCTTTAGCACACATTGCAACGTTACAATTTTCTTCATAGTAACGGTGTCACTACTATGTACTTAATTGTCTCCAAGACGCCCTTTCTTTGTATTTTACTTGGACGCTGCAATTCAAAGAATTCCATTAGAGCACTTCCTGTTGGAAAATACCAGAATAGTAAATAATTATTATTAGTGCTTCGAAAGGATAAATATTAAAGTATTACAATAGCAACAAACTTGTAACCAACAAGAATTGTGGCAACAATAAGTCTTGAGTTCTTGATCTTCATTCTTGAATCTTTGTTCCAATTGCAGCAGGCTCCTTGATTTTGATAACCTGAAATCAAGAGATACTAAATTTGGTAGTGTTACAAATACGCTGCTGAGTCGAGTGATATTCACTCTGTCCTTAAAACAAGATTGTCCCGCATATATCATTTTACGTTAATGGGCAATTGTCTCCCAAGATAAAACATCAACTAACAAATGAGCAAAGAAAACTCAAGTGTTTACTAGAAGAAGAACCTTGAGTGTTTGAAAGAATACTTAGAGAGGAAGAAGTTCAGAAAATCTAAGAGTAATGTATGTGTTGTGTACATCTCCAATTGAGCCAAAGGCATCAATATATAGTAGTGTAAGAATGCCTCTTCAAGTGCCCATGTAATGACTATTTAAGTGTCATGTAATGGCCACTTAATTCACCAAGTAATGCAGCCAAATAATGACTGATTTATGGACGAAAAACTGACATTTGAATGCTCCAAAATATCCTCATAATCAGCCAAACTTTTGAACTTCCGTCGCACAGACACTGCCTCGGAAGTGCCGAGGCGCTGCGGAATTAGCGTCGCGGCGCCGCGACACCAGTGAGCTACTGCCACCCAAGCACCGCGACTCAACCATTTGGCGTCGCGGCCCTTGTGGTGGTGGCATCGTGGCGCCCCGGCTCCGCGGTTACGGCTCGGCCCTTTTCTGACCCGTTTCAATCTTACACTTCGTACAATTCTTTCTTCATTTATCAATGTGGAACACTCATCATTTAACCACTGACCGTCCATCATTCTACATTTTAAACATTTTACTTACGTACCAATATCTCTTTCACTAATGAAATTACGATATTTGGCACTACGAACGCACGTGTGTGAAAACAACGTTTCCGATGTGAGGGCCTCCCAATTGTTCGAATCATAAATAATGGAATAAATTTAATTGTACATGAGTAAATTTTCTAACACTTCTAGTATGCAATTCATTGCTACACAACAGTCCTTCCCGTATGCAATTCATTGCTACAAATATTGTAGCAGTCGCCGAAGTAGTAGACATCAAGTTTGCATAAAACTTAAGTCAAAATAGTTTCCCACTCCTACGAATTAAGGAAACATATGAGTCCCAATTTTTCCTGAGTTAGGAGTGCCCGAATTGTGAGCCGTCTACGCCGTTTAAAACTAAACTCAGAGATCGGCAACTTCTATAAATTTTGTGGCAGAAATCCTTTCACATTTGCTGTAGTAATTTCTTAAAGTTGGTCCAGATGTCTGCCATGTTTGTTTTTCATCTTTGCGCACTCTCACTGAAAATTCATATCCTGAGCTAGGAATACCCGAATTGCCAGATGTTTGTGCCATTGGAAACTAAATTCAGAGATCTGCAATGTACGTAACTTTCGTGGCAGAATTCCTTCCAGGTTCCAACGGTGATATCATGAAGTTGGACATCCATACGCACTTGGAAGAGGTATTCATGACTAGTTGGCAATCATCTTGGCTTCAGATTATTTCCATTGCTAAGTTTCTTTGTATAGGAAATATGTTATCTAGGTTTTGCTTATCTCTTTCCATCTTAGCATTGATGTATCAAACTCTTCTTATATCGAAGCAATAAAATGTCTTTGTTTTCTAGTTTGACGTAAATCGCCTTTTCCCCTTAGCAATTTATGCCTTTGTATTTGGAAGAATCAATGTGATGCCCCCAAACTCTAATTTTGGTGACCACGTCATGCCACACTTTTTTTGTTAAACCTATGTGACTAAACTTAGAATGTAACTCTAAGCGCCTACTTACCTCGGTTAAGAGGATCAATGTCGCACCCGTTTTTAACCTCGGGGTCTGAACGGTATCCGCAACGTTGCTCTTGGCGCGGTTCCCTGGATGAAGCAATAATGCTGATTTTAAGGAGTCGCCACCTAATTATTTAAGTGAATTAGGACACTTGATTTATTGCAATAAAAATACTGCAATTAATCTCCATTTAATGGTCTGCGAAATTAATGAGATTCTGGATCAGGGTTCTTTATTATCCTAAATGGAAGGGGTTAGGCATCCTTTAAGATCCGCTAACTTGCGGTTATCCGTTCAAACCTAGGTTAATTATATATTGACTTTTATTCTACATACTCTAAGCATTTCTCATAATTTACAATTAAAATAAAATGCAATACAGAATAATAAAACTAAAATTAGATGCGACATAAAATAAAACTCTGGGACATTCTTTTGAAATGCATCTCTGGATACCTACATAAATACTTAGTAAAAGTGTTAGTAAGAATAAATAATTTTAAAACAATGACAGGAATTAATAAGTAAAGCCAAAAATAAACTCGTCTTTTGCACAGGGGAAGCCTTGGAAATCAGACGGAGATTCCTTCATCGGCCAATATTGCTAGAAACAATAAAATAAATAAAACATTCGGATACGCGCCAAAACAGTAATAGTTTTAAACACAGAGGACTCAGATATATAAAAAAAAAAGTGGGACATCCTAAACAAGTGCGGCTGCGAGAATTCGCCCTGCCAACGCATGTTGGTTATCCGGTGTAAGTGGAAGAAATCATCATTGCCCAAAAAGCTTCATTTATTTTATTTTCCGTCTTTGCAACTGTGGAGGCCTCAAAAATCGACGGATAACTTTTTCATTGGTCAATGAGTGTAGTATCTTGTTCAAATCAGTTACCAACAATGTAGTATTTGTTCTAAATCGGTTCAATAAGATAAATAAAAAGGCAAAATCGTCAAAATCAGTCCGACAACAAGAAACCAAATAAAACAAAGAACTACACGCGCGCTTAACATCAACTTAGTATATTAGATAGAAAACGCAAAAACCGACAACAAACAGCAGTCACAAGCAGCAAAGTCGTAGCAACAGCAGATAAACCCATCCCAAATCAGTCCAAAGGCAAGTCTAACGAATAAAGATGGACCTAAAAGATCCCAAAATAATGAAGACTTCGACAAAGAGCAAAGATGTCAAAGCTCCTCCCGGATACAACAAAAACAGTAGAAGCAGTTGCCATATTCGAAGGAAATTTCTCAACGTCGCCGGTGTTTTAAAACTCCGGCCAGATACCCAAAAATCAAGAAATCAGCCATTAACAAAGCATACGGCATATATATATGAAATATAAAGCAAAATAAGGGTCGCCGGAGTTTAAAAGACTCCGACCAGTTACTAAAAGGAGAAATCAGTCCAACATCAATAGCAGTTACCAAGCAAATCGACCAACAGGGGTACCAAAATGGTGAAGGGCCAACATAAACCAACACAAATTTCTCTAGCAATATACTCGGATTCAATAATAAGCAACGGGGGGGGCAGCGTCACGTCCACGGCGAACGCCGGAGCGACGCCGCCGCAACAGTGGTAGGGCGATGGGGTTCGGACAGTGGCGATGTTGATGTGTCGACAGTTCACCGAATCTTGAAGCTCCGGCGTGACAAACGACAGGGTCTTGTCTGCGGGAAAGTGGTGTTGGGTACGGGGTGATCGACGGGAAATGTGGGGCGTGGGTTGAGAGATTGAAGAGATGAAGAGTGAGTTGAAAAATGAAAGTGGCAATGTGGCGGCTAAGTTGATGATGGGTAAAGTAAAATGAAGAAGGGGAGGGCTTATAGGGATGTGCGGCTGGCTGATGTAGTAGGGGCGGCTGAGGGTTAAGGAGGGGGGAAGGGTTTTTATTTATAGGGTATTTAGGTTTAGGGTTTGGATATTGGGTATTGGAGGGAAAAGATGAAAGGTGTACTGGGCTTCATTTTTGGGTCTCAATCTGGGTTTTGGTTTTCGGATTGACTGATCCGTGTCAGGTTGTCTGATCGACTGATTTGACAAAAATGCAAAATGAGTTTATTTTTTAAAAGAAAAAATTATTTAAAAAGATGCAAAATTATTAAAATGCAAATGACGATGCAATAATAATAAAATACAATATTTAACAAATATTTAATGTCTAATTAAAAGTAAAGACGGGATGTCAATTAATTATTTAAAGAGACGCAAAATTATTAAAATAAAATAATCGCGCAATAATAATAACATAATATTTGAAAATGTTTAATACCTAATTAAAAGTATAACATGATGCCAATTTACAAAAATAAAACAACATAGAATGTTAGGTAAAAAAAATACAAAAATGTCAAAAAATGGTGATTAAAATGCGGTGTCCTAAAACACTTAAAATTGCAAGAAATGTCCAAAAGATGGGTCAAAATTGGGTGTCAACAATCAAGTCATGACGTAGTTCACGAAGAGTGATTTTATTGCGGTCTAAATTTTACTAAGGCTGTCTCATTTGAAGTTTTACAACACAATGGACATTTTGTTGCGTCATACACAGTTTAAACTCATATGGTTCAGGAGTATTCAACTTGAAGATTTATCTAATTTTTCGTGGAGCTTTTGTAACTTCAAGACTTTGCTCGTATTTGTAGAGCTTCGCAACTTGAAGATTTAGCTCGTATTTGCAGAACTTTGCAACTTGAAAGTTTGGCTCATATTTGAAGAGCTTCGCAACTTGAAGATTCCGCTCGTAATTGAAGATTTGGCTCGAATTTGAAGATTTTTTTTTATGTAAAGGTTTAGCTTGAATTTGATGAGCTTTATGACTTAAGGATTCAACTCAAATTTGAGGAGCTTGTGACATACAAGTTAGGCTCATGTGTCAAAGAACGTTTCAACTTGAAGATTTTGCTCGAATATGGTGTGCTTTGCTACATATAGTTTAGGCTCGTGTGTTAAGGAAAGTTGCAACTTGAAGATTTTGCTTGAATTTGGTGAGTTTTGTGACATACAATTTAGGCTTGTGTGTCAAGGGGCAATGCAACTTGGAGTTTAGGCTCATGCGACGAGGAGCACTTTAAGTTGCAGTTTAGGTTCATGCGATGAAGAGCATTATAACATACATGGACTCTTCAATTTCATCTTCGGATCAAATGTGCCCCCACTATGGAGTTCTTCTATATCTTCATGAGGATCATAGACAGGCAACCATTGATCCAATTGTAGCCATGCTTAATTCCATATCATGCGCACGAGTCACCAACTCTTCGAATGTATTGGGTTTTATTCCTTGCAAGATGTAACGAAGGCCCCAATGCATATCTTGGATACACATTTCGATCCTAAAAGTTTCACTAAGGTGATCTTTACAGTTAAGGCTCAAGCTCCTCCAGTGATTGATGAAGTCATTTGGCAGACATTTGTAAGCTCTATCATGCTCACAACGCGTCTTGTGCTATAGAAATGGTTGAGGAATTCTTACTCTAGCTGCGCACAACTATCAATGGAACTAGGTTCGAGGTGTATGTACCAATCAAAGTCATTCCCTTTGAGGGATCGAACGAATTGTTTGACAAGGTAATCACTATACGTTCCAACATTATTCTAAGTTTCAACAAAATGTGATACATATTGTTTTGGATTTCCCATGCCATAGAATTACTGTGAGGTTGATTGTCACGACCCGACCCCGGATCCGTGACCGGTGCCTTAACCCGGGCACCCTTGTGACACAACATCAGAGAAAACCAGCGGAATATAAACTCACAATAAACAACTATAATGATATAAAATAGTCTAGCCCAAAATGGCTACCCCAAAAGTACATAAAACCGAACAGTTACATCCTTAAACAAACCAAGTTATGACAGGACTACAGGCCTCTAAGAAGGAGTAACACTATGACGGGACAGGGCCCCGTTATGCCCCTGAAGGTACAAAACATCAACAACACCAGGGAGAACCATACCAAAAGTCGAGCCTCCGAAGAAATGGAGCTCCTGACACCTGAGTGAAAGATCCTAGGAATGAGGATCTACCACCTGCTTCTTACTCGCAGATTTAACGCAACCCCCGAGGAAGGCGGGTCAAGACACAACGTACTCAAGTATGTAAATCGAAAATACCGTAGTAATATCATAAGTCCAAAATACACGTGTTTATAGATCAAAATCAAATTAGGTTGCATTGTGCCTTACTAACAATGAGAGTAACAAGTATAAGTATAATACTGCATAAAAATAGGAGGCTCATGATCAAAACATGATCTCTCGCCCGTAGTATCATTAAGCAATCCTACTCTTGGGACTGTTTCACCCGCATGGATCCTTTGGATCCGCATAAGGCCATCCGTCTCGCATGGGACTATTTCACCCGCATGGATCCTGTGGACCCACATGAGACTATTTCACCCGCATGAGACTATTTCACCCGCATGGACCCAGTGGGCCCGCATGAGTACAAGCGCCGCACTCGCATCATGGGTAGCAAATCCATGGAATACGCAGAATAACAATGATAATACATAAATCAAAGACAACCGACTAGTATACATAACATAAGCGCCACCGCTTATCGAATACTCTGATAACAATAATAATACATAAATCAAAGACAACCGCTAGTATACATAACATAAGCGCCACGGCTTATCATAACATAAACAAGATAAGAAATCTTCTAACTTTTTATGAACATTATTAATATAAATCCTCTCATTTTAGCTCATTAAGGCACTACATGTCTTTTAAGAGAAATTCTAAATTTAACCCAAGTATCACATACCGTAAACCTTTTTCAAATGACTCATTTTATATAAAACTTCCAAGATACTAATACCCATAGTATCATGTCACAACCACTTTCAAAACAAGTCACAATTTTCCATTTAGAAAATATCCCAAGCTTCTAAATCAAGTGACTTCATTTCCTTTAAAACCTTAGGCCATTAATGCCTTAAAACAATTTACCTTCCACAAATTCAACTCATTTTCCCTTGCTTATTTTATGTAAAGTAAACCCTTCTTTATTTACCTTTTCCCAAACTAATATAACCAACTTCCCATAAAGCCGTTATATTAACATTTTACGTTAGTCAAACACATTTCCTATGCCGATGGACTTATACCTTTAAAACGAAACAAGTATCATATACCTCAAAACAAGTGAAGATTATCAAATCTCAGACGATACCGTACTACATAAATACAACTACTCATGCTCAAAAGATAGGAAAGCTCTACATACCTCTTTGGTCAATCCACTTGTTAATTCCAACTATCGCACGTAATACGTCAACCTATAATGACCATAATACGTTTATTAACTTCTAGTATCAAAGTAGAATATTTCCAAGTTCAAGGTTACTAATTCCTATGGAAAATCAAGATTTCCTTTATTTCTACTCACTTGCCACCTTTTCAAAGGCCGATTTTTAACACTCAAACGCCACATTTAAGGCCCAACATCCAAACTAACACAAAGGGGATTACACACCTAAACTCGTGTGTAAAATTCTGCCCCATAAGTTATAACAATTAATCTTAACAAGTTTAAGGTAATTTTTAGGCTACAACATGCTCACATAACCTCTTTAGCCAAATCCTTCATACCCAAACCACATTTCTTACATGCAATGACTCTAAGAGCATTATTTACTACCACAAGTTCTTTCTTCTTAACATGCAACACTAAAAACTAATTATAAAGGAAGAATCATTACCTTAGAGCTTTAGCCAAATTTTTCCAACAACTTGCTAGCTTCCTTTCCAAGAATCACCACCACAACAACCTTCACAAGCTAGCCACAAGCTTCCTTCTTGCCTTTACTTTTCAGATTTTTCCTAAGGCTAGAATATCTCTTGGAATTTTAGAGAGAAGGAGGAGCTTGAAATTTTTAAGAGAGAAGGAAGAGCTTTTGTCTAAGAGAGAGATGAAAGATGACCAAGTCTTCAAGACTTGGTCAATATAATGCATGCAAAATCAGATGGGGGGGACACTTGTCACCCTCCCATGGCCTTTTTAAAAGAAAAGATCAGATTTTCCTAAGTTTTTCCGCGATTTCGCCTCGACGCCGCTGTCGCAATCGAGCCGCGGCGCGCAACTCACAGATTTCCGGAACTTCCGCGCCATGCTCGATTCCGGCGCCGCCCTGATTTCGCCGCGCAGCGGCCATGCTCTCCGGCCACACGCGAGGCCCTCGACTAAAATTTTTGATTTCGAGTCCTAACTCCTTTCAGACGGCCCCACGCACTACCGAACCACTGGTATAACATTCTCTCCCTTAGAAACATTCGCCTCGAATGTTCCTTCTAGCTTACTCAAATCACAATATCGACATAGACTCAAATAAAGACGCCCACACTACCACAATAAAACTCAAGCATAATTACTAAATTTAAAGATCAACAATTTAGGAACGTGGTTACCCGGAGGTATAGGGAATAAGTGAGGATATTTCTTCATCATGTCATCCTCTCGCTTCCCACGCCATCTCCTCTCGCTCGCTCCGCCATAAGACCTTAACTAAGCCACATCCTTTGTCCGTAACGCTAACTCGACGGCCGAGTATCGCATGGACTCTCTCATACGATAACTCATCTCATTACCCGAACCTCATGAATCGGATGTACTCTAGATGGGTCTCCAATACATTTCCGCAACATAGACACATGAAACATCGGATGTACCGCTCTAGATCGAACGGCAGATCCAACTCATAGGCAACCTTGCCTACCCTCCGGACAATCTGGTAAGGCCCAATGTACCTTGGGCTAAGTTTTCCCTTCTTCCCAAATCTCATCACGCTCTTCATGGGTGACACATTCAGGAAAACCCAATCATATACCTCAAACTCCAAGTGTCGACGCCATTGATCTGCATACAACTTTTGCCGACTCTGGGCTGCCAATAACCGCTCCTGGATAAGCTTCACCTTACCCACTGCCTGCTGAACCAAGTCTGGCCCGACTAACTGAACTTCTCCTACCTCGAACCAGCCTATCGGTGAACTGCACTTCCTCCCGTATAAGGCCTCATAAGGCGCCATCTGAATACTAGAATGGTAGTTGTTGTTATAAGAAAACTCCACAAGAGGTAATGATCCTCCCAGCTACCCCTGAAATCAATAACACAAGCCCGCAAAGATATCCTCGAGTTCCGGATAGCGCGATCGCCCGTCCGCTACCGAGGGTGAAATGCGATCGAGACTCACCGTGTCCCTAATCCTTCCGAAAATACCTCCAGTTAGCCGAGAACCGCCTCTATTCGATATAATCGACACCGACTCCGTGTAGTCTCACAATCTCTCTAATATATAACCGCATACCTCACCGAGAACGCTGCTCGATCGAAGAAAATGGGCTGATTTCGCCACCGTCGACAATCACCCAAATGGAATCATGCTTCCTCCGAGTGGTAGGTAGCCCCGTAATAAAATCCATATTTATCACCTCCCACTTCCAAGTCGGAATATCAATAGCCGCAATAGCCCACCGGCTTTTGGTGCTCAACTCGACCACCGACAATTAGGACATCAGGCAACAAAACCTGCCACGTCCCTCTTCAGGCCATCCCACCAATACACACACCTGAGGTCATGATACATCTTAGTCGACCCCGGGTGAATAGAATAACGAGCACTGTGTGCCTCCCCAAAATCACGACGGTCCCGCTACATCGGAACACACAATCGGCCCTCAAACCTTAGCACCCCATCAGGCGCTACCTCAAATAGACTCTTCTCTCTCTGAAGAGCGGCATCTCGATACCGCACCATAATCGGATCCTCATACTGTCGCCTCTTCACCTCATCGACGATGGAAGACTCGGCAACCTCTCGAACCCGAACTCCATCACTATCAGAATCAAACAAACGAACCCCTGACCGAAATTTTCTGATTTCGAGTCCTAACTCCTTTCGCACGGTCCCATACGCACGGCCTGAACCACGTGGTATAACATTGATAGCCAACAAACATTTTCAAATTATCAATTCTTTGTGTATAAGGCTTTCATTATGTAAGAGAATATTTGGATGCGAACTCAGGTTTATCCTTGGTAGCCTCCATGATGAAGTCATTCAATTGATCAACATTAATCTGACCTTCGGCGGAGACTTAGACCTCTTAATTGTTGTTGCTTGTTTTGCAAAAAACTCTCATTCCTCTTGCGTTTCATGAAGCTTCACAATTTCTTGAGTGGATCGTCATTCCTTCATGCTCTCCATCATATTTGTTAACTTGGTGATTTTAGCATCTTGGTCTTTGACGTACTTTATATAGGTCTTTGTTGCGATATTTATAAGTGTTTACACAAGTGTACTGTTATACCCCGTAGTTCTGACCCTACGTATGAGAGCGTACGAAAGCATGTAAGACTTAAAATTTTCAAAGGATAGGTTGACGGATTATTCCGGACGGGTTTTAGTCAACTTTAAGGCGGGTTATGACCAGGTACACTGAGAGTTCCTAAGTGTTTCAAAGGCCTAGGGCGTAGTTCATTGAGTCTAGATTCCAACGCAACCAACCGTTCGTCGATAGGACGTCGGAGTAGAAAGTTATGAGAATTACAAGTTCGGAGCAATCGGACGTAAATGTGTTTCGACAAAGCGATGTGGCCGCGCGACGGATGCAGGACGCGTGCCGAAAGTACCGAGGGGTCGCTGAAGTTGCAGCAGCGCCGTGACAGCAGATGCAGGTCGCGCGCCGAAAGTTCGAGAGGTCATGAGGTTTCAGCCGAGGCGGATTTTGGCGGAAAGACTTAGGAAAAGTCAGATTTTTCTTTTAAAAGACCTTGGGAGGGTGACAAGTGTCCCCCCCATCTGATTTCTTGCATGCAATATATTGACCAAGTCTTGAAGACTTGGTCATCTTCCAAATTATCTCTCTCTTTAAAGCTTAAGCTCTCACTTCTCTCTAAAATTCCAAGAGATATTTTAGCCTTAGGAGAAATCTGAAAAAAGTAAAAGAAAGAGGAAACTTGTGGCTAGCTTGTGAAGGTTGTTGTGGTGGTATTCTTGAAAAGGAGGCTAGCAAAATTGTTGGAATAAATTTGGCTAAAGCTCTAAGGTAATGGTTCCTCCTTTATAACTAGTTTTTAGTGTTGCATGTTAAGAAGAAAGAACTTGTGGTAGTAAATAATGCTCTTAGACTCATTGCATGTAAGAACTATGGTTCGAATGTGAAGGAATTGGTTAAGAAGATATTATAAACATGTTGTAGCCTAAAAACTACCTTAGAATTGTTAAGTGAATTGTTGTACCTATTGGGGCAGAATTTTACACACCCAAGTTTAGGTGTGTAATCCCCTTTGAAATGTTGGATTGTTGAGCCTTAAATGTGGCGTTTGGATGATAAATTCGGCCTTGTGAAAGGTGGCAAAGTATGTAGAAACAAAGGAAATGCTGCCCAATTTTCCATAGAATTTAGTGGCTTTGAGTTTAGATTATTCTACATTGAAATTAGAGATTAATAAATGTATCATGGTTATTTTAGGTTGACATATTACTTCATGTAGTTCGACTTAGCAAGTGGATTGATCAAAAAGGTATGTGAAGCTTTCCTATCTCTTGAGCATGAATAGATGAAACTATGTAGTACCAGTAGACGACAAGATTTGGTATTCTTACTTGTTTTAAGCATATAATGACGTTTCGCTTTAAGAATGTATAAGTCCTCGTTAGGGAAAAGTATGATTTTACTAAAGTATAGAGTTAATATAACAACTTTATGGGAAGTTGGTTTATTAGCTTCATAAAAGGTTAATGAGAAGAGATGTACTCTAAAGTAAGATAAGTATATGAAGAGGCGAATTGGTTTTAAGGCATCAATTGCCTAAGGGTTTTTATGTATAAAGAAGAGTCACTTTTAAAAGAATCAAGATGTAGTACTTGGGTTAAATTCCCGGTTTTTCTTTATTAAAGATATGATTAAGTGCCTTAAGTAAACTAAAATGAGAGGGTATATGAACAAGACTAATAAGAAGTTATAAGTTTTCTTAACTTATTTATGATTATGATATGATGACATTTTGAGCTAGGGTAAGAGTATATCTGAGGGGCAAGCCCCAAGATCGTCATACCACCTTCTTCAGTGTAAGAGTATATCTGAGGGGCAAGCCCCAAGATCGTTATACCACCGCCTTGGTAAGAGTATATCCGAGGGGAAAGTCCCCAAGATCGTTATACCATCCGCCGGGTAAGAGATATCCGGCGGGTAAGTCCTCAAGATCGTTATACCACCTGCCCGTGGATTTGCTACCCATGATGCGGCGAATACCTCACGCGAGTCCTTATGGGCTTACGCGGTGAAATAGTCCTACGCGCGGTACAACCTATGCGAGAATACCTCACGCGGTCCACAGACCTATGCGGTGAAATAGTCCCGAGTAGGGTGCTTATTGATACTACGCGAGGTACCTGCTTTTGATCCTAAGACCCTATTTTATGCAGATTATATATACTTGTCACTCTCATTGTTAGTAAGGCACGAAAAGGTATTCTGATTTTCTTCTATGACCCCAGCGTGCTGTTAGACTTACGCTATCATTATTACAGGATTGTTCCAGCTTTCCATACGTGGTACATATCAGGTAATCGACTTCTTCCTGGCCGCGCTCACGCCGCATGTAAGGGTAAGGCGTATCAGGATCCTCGCTCTAGGATCACTATTCCTGTCGAAGCTCCATTCCTCCTAAGCTTGTTTATCGGTACGACATTCCCGACGCTATAGGTATTTTGTACATTCGTGGTATGGTGGGCCCCGCCCCGCCACGCTTGTTATCTTTAGAGGTCTGTGGTCACATATATGTTTTGGGCTATAAGAACCAGTTGTACTACTATACTTTGTTTAAGTATGTTTTATGGAAGGCAGCTTTATCGGCTGGCCAGTGATGTTTACCCTTTTTTATAAGTTATGTGTTATGTATGTTCACCGCTATTCTCTCGACATATACTGATGGTACCCTGCAGGTACCGCCGCGCCCCGGTCGGGTCCGACAAAAGTGGTATCGAGCGCTTAGTCCTGAAAGTGTCCACGCATCGTGTCTAGTAGAGTTCGATTATCGCGTGTCGCGCACCACACCTATAATCGCAGCCGCAGGACATTTAGGATTGGTTTCCATTCTTTCACTCGAGATCGTGCAATAGAGCCGAGTTATAGGTTGAATCTCCCGATGTTTTCCTTTATGTATCGGGCTTATGCCTCCACGCAAGGCAACCGCGCCCGTGGCGGCAAGGCGGCGGAGCCGCTAGCTGGACGCGAGAGTCACGAGGCACAGCCCGGGCCTGCCAGATGATGTTTAGAGCGGCGAAGTTCCATCGCCGCCACCGACAGAGTTCGGCGCGGACGCTGCCATCGAGACCGCGCAGACGAGCCTCCACCCCACGCCGTGGTCCGAGTACGAGATTACGGAATGATTCGGCATCGACCAAAGATAGCAGGCAAATACGACGAGCAAGCGCCAACCCAGAGCCGATGGGCCATTTGATTCGGGATTTCGGGTTGTCACCCACCCGAAGTTCTATGGTTCGAGATTTGAGGAGGATCCGCAGGAGTTTGTCCGGCAGCTACACGACCATGCAGTCCTTAGGCATCGGGGATCGAGTCGTTATACTAGCATCTTACCTACGCGATATTGCGCTGAATCGGTTTGAGTCACGGGTGTTGTCGAGGGGTGACGATGCTCTTCCAAATGATCGGGAGGAGTTCACGAGGCGCCCTAGACCACTTCGCCTCCCGTGTGAGGAGAGCCCGCGAGATAGGTTCTTGACTCGAGACGACGGGAGGACTATCGTGAGTACACTGAGTTCGACTTTGGCCGATACGCGACACCATAGTAAACATACGGCGCATGTGGTTCATCGACATGTGATGGTTAGACCATATGATTATCGTGATGCTGGGGTGGCTCTTCACCCGTGGATGGATATTGCTGATGCAGCGCATTTACGCGTGGATCGAGGACAGAGAGGCATGATCGCCTAGATTTGGGCCACCAAGAGGCTGTGACAATGTTCTCGTGGTAGTTTTCGAGGCTGAAACCTCGCCAGCAGACCAGTCCACATTCCACCAAAGACAGAGTGCTCCTTCTCGCCTTTTCCGGCAGAGGTCCGATCACCGGTTATTCAGAGCAGGTCGTGGCTCCAGATTGTGGTTTCGCGAGGCAGACCGGCCACCAATCGAGACCACCTACCTCTATGCTCGATGCGGTAGGTCTCACCGCGAGTGCCGATGGGTTCGAGCTGCAGTTACTTTGTGACGCGGGGCCATCCAAGAAGGATTGTCCATCCCAGGCGCGTGAGCGCATCGCTCACCGACGGTCCGTTATCGGATCTTCATCTTCGATGGTTAGACGCCCCGGAGGGCAGGGTACTTATGGGCCAGCAGGCCGCGACAGAGATCGTGGTAGGAGTTCCAGTTCTAGCGGTCCTCGTAACGCATATAAGCTTATGTCCAATGACAGACTGTGAGGCGCCACGGATGTCGCCACAGTGTACATTATCGGTTTCTTGCCGTGATGTATATTCTTCGATAGATCCAGGTTCTACCTTGTCCTACATATCTCCTCATATCGCTGAGAATAGGATAGAGCCCGAGTCCCTAAGACCTTTGGAGGCTACGCCAGAGTGATTCAGGGTAGCCGAATGGTGTATAAGGCTCAGACGACTATAGATAGTCGCGACTTCAGCCGACTTGATAGAGTTGATATGACAGACTTTGATGTGATTACGGTATGGATTGGCTAAGCCTTGCTATGCCAACGTGGACTGTAGAGAGAGATTAGTTCGGTTCCAGTTTCCCGGCGAGCCGGCTATCGAGTGGAAGGGGAACACTGCATCGCCGAGGGGTAAGTTTATTTCTTACCTCAAGGCTAGGAAGATGGTGCGGAAAGGGTACATCTATCATATGGTTCGGGTATTCGATACTGAGGCTGAGGTACCGACCTTCACCCGTCCGGCCGTTAGGAGTTTCAGACGTATTCCGCACGAGCTTCGCATCCTCCCGAGGGAGATCGAGTTTTGCATCGATTTGGCGCCAGATACTGACCGATATCTATTCCGCCATACAGGACGGCACTCGCCGAGTTGAAGGAATCAAGGACCACCAAAGATTTGGCCGAGAAAGGCTTTATTAGGCAGTGTTTCTCCCCGGGAGCACCATGTTATTTGTAAAGAAGAAGGACGGGACGCCATGCGGTATCGACATGTGCAAACAACAAGGTAACTATCAAGAATGTATATCCTCCCGTGATTGACGATTTGTTTGACCAACAGCAGGTGCAAAGTGTTTTTCCAAGATAGACACGCGTCCAGTTATCATCAGCACGAGTTAGAGAGATAGATATCTCAAAGATCGCATTCAAGACCAGATGGGCACTATGAGTTCAGTGGTAATGTCTTTCGGCCGACCAACGCCCAAAGAAGATTCGGATTCATGGATTTAATGCGTGTTCGTGCCATTCTGGATATGTTCGTTATAGTGTTTATTGATGATATCTTGGTGTATTCGCGCACGCAGCGTGAGCATACGATCATTCGAGGACGGTTGTGGAGTCCTCCGAGACCGCAGCTATATGCCAAGCTCTCATGAAGTTCCGTTAGCTTGCGACTTTCTTAGGCATGTTATCTGGGCCGACGATTCTGGTTGATACACCTAAGATTGAGGCGCCAAGACTTGGCCTGCACTCCACTACACCGACTTCCGGAGGTGCAGCTTTGGGCCTCGCAGTTATTATCTGAGGTTTGTAGAGAAGTTTGCTTCTATTTCAAAGATTTTGACTGTCGACTCGGCGCAATGATGTTCCGCTGACGGATACTGTGAGGAAAGTTTCCATTGCTAAAGGAGAAGTTGACGACCGCCCCAGCTTACTCTTCCAGAGGGCTTAGATGGATACGTGGTTTATCGCGACGCCGTCAAGATGCCGCGCGTTGACGCAAAGACGGCAAGGTTATAGCTTATGCATCTCGACAGCTTAGATAACATGAGAAGAATTATCCCACACATGACTTGGAGTTGTTAGCTGTGATTCATGCCTTGAAGATCTGGAGACATTATTTATATGGAGTTCATGTGGACATTTACACAGACCACAAGAGTTCCAGATATCTTCACGTATGAGTCGAACTCATGGCGAGACGGTGGTTAGAGCTACTTAAGGATTACGATGTTGATATTCTGTATCACCCAGGAAAGGTCAATGTAGTTGCAGATGCCCTTAGTCGCAGATCGATGGGTAGTTTGTCTGATGTTCAGCCAGAGAAAAGGGAAATAGTCCGAGAGTTACATCAGCTAGCGAGCCTTGGGGTTCGTTTGGTTGATTCTGTTAGTGACGGAATTCGGGTTCGAGAGGTTGTCGAGTCTTCCATCGCCGGCGAGGAAGAGGCGCAGATGAGGATCCGATTTTGGTACGCATCGACGCAGCCTCCGTATGAGAAGAGTCTATTCGAGGTAGCGCTCACTGGGGTGCTAAGATTCGAGGGCCATGTGTTCCCGATGCGGACAGACTTCGCTGCCAGATTCTCGTGAGGCACACGCTGCTCGTTATTCTATTCATCCGGTCGACTAAGATGTATCGCGACCTCGACGCGTGTATTGCGGACGGGCCTTAAGCCGACGCCATGAGTTCGTACAAAGGCCCTAATCGTCGCCAGGTTAAGATTGAGCACCGTGGTCTGGCCATTGCAGTTATCGATATTCGACTGGAAGCCGGAGGTGATAAATATGGATTTTATTACAGGCTACCTACCACTCGTATGAAGATGATTCCATTTGGGTAATTGTCGACAGTCGACGTAAATCACCCATTTTCTTCCGGCCGTAACGACGCTCACCGAGGACTATGCCGATTATATATTAGAGAGATTGTGAGACCGCACGAGTCCCTGTCGATTATATCGTGATAGAGGAGCCCGCCTCGCTAACTTCGAGGTCTTTCGTATGGCGGATTAGGACACAGCGAGTCTCAAGACGATCGCTTCATCCTCGTGACCGACGGACAGCCGAGCGCACTATCCGTACACTCGAGGATATGTCGCGCTCAGGTTATTGATTTCGTGGTAGCCGAGGATCATTTGCCTCAGGAGTTTGCTTACAACAACAAACTACCATTCCATTGCTCGACGACGCCTTACGGTGCCTTATACCGAGGAAGCGCAGTCACCGATAGGTCGTTCTCACACGACTCAAATCGGCTATGATCGTACCTTCCGGTACCCCGCTGTATACGCCGTAGAATAGCAATTTAACATACATAAAACAAATCAGATAAGGTAAACATCACTAGCAAGTCGATAAGGCCACCTTTCATAAAATAACTTAACCGATAGTGAAACAAGATAACTTTATTCTTACAGCCAAACCACAAACGTGACTTGCACTTAGAATAACGATCGTATGGCGACAGGCCCGCCATACCCCGAACGCATAAAAAGTCTACAACCTCGCGAATCATACCAAAAAGAAAGCCTCCGAGGACGGAGCTTTAAAATGAACAGGATCCTAAGAGCGCGGACCAAAGAAGCTACGATCTCGACTGCAGATTTAACGCACTTCAAGGAGGTCAAGATAACAGTACCAAGTATGTGAAATCGAGAAAATATCAAAATACCTCATAAGTCTAAAATAATCGGGACATGTATAAAATCACTTACGTAACACCGCATCATACCAACAATGAGAAAATCAACATATACTATACTGCATGAAAATATAAGCTCATAATCAACACGCCCAAGTAAACTCATATAGAGACCATGAAGCATACCCGTGAATCTCTTCATCACCGACGGCACGCCCAATAAACTCATACTAAGACAACGGAAGCATACCCGTGGAATCCTTCATCACCGACGGCACGCCCAATAAACTCATACTAAAACAACGGAAGCATACCCGTGGAATCCTTCATCATCGGCACGCCCAATAAACTCACTGCGTGGTATGACGATCTGGGGCTTGCCTCATTCATACTCTTACCAAGAAGGTGGTATAACGATCTCGGGGCTTGCCTCATTTATACTCTTACCCTTCATATCGCATGCCTCTAATCCTTCATCGTAGTACGTCCAAGGTGCATACCCGGAATCCTTCATCATCAAGCGACGCTCCAAGTAACTCATAATCAACAATGAAGCATACCTGGAATCCTTCATCATCGCGTACGCCCAAGTAACTCATAATCAACAATGGAAGATACCTGGAATCCTTCATCATCAAGCAGACGCCCAAGTAAACTCATAATCGAACAATGGAAGCATACCCGTGGAATCCTTCATCATCAAGCAGACGCTCCAAGTAACTCATAATCAACAATGGAAGATACCTGGAATCCTTCATCAAGCAGACGCCCAAGTAAACTCATAATCAACAATGGAAGATACCTGCGGAATCTCTTCATCACTGGCGACGCCCAAGTAAACTCATAATCAACAATGGAAGCATACCTGCGGAATCCTTCATCATCAAGCAGACGCCCAAGTAACTCATAATCAACAATGGAAGATACCTGCGGAATCTTTCATCATCAAGCAGACGCCCAAGTAAATCTCATAATCGAACAATGAAGCATACCTGAATCTCTTCATCATCGGCAGACGCCCAAGTAAACTCATAATCAACAATGGAAGTATACCTGCGGAATCCTTCATCATCAAGCAGACGCCCAAGTAAACTCATAATCAACAATGGAAGATACCTGCGGAATCCTTCATCATCGCGACGCTCCAAGTAACTCATAATCAACAATGGAAGATACCTGGAATCTTCATCATCAAGGCAGACGCTCCAAGTAAACTCATAATCAACAATGAAGCATACCTGCGGAATCTTCATCATCAAGCAGACGCCCAAGTAACTCATAATCAACAATGGAAGCATACCCGCGGAATCCTTCATCATCAAGCAGACGCCCAAGTAAACTCATAACTGAACAATGGAAGCATACCCGTGGAATCCTTCATCACTGGCGGTACGTCCAAGTAAACTCATAACTGAACAATGGAAGCATACCCGTGGAATTAGAATGACCAACCCACATTCCCTTTTTCAAAATCAAGTAACAACATTCTTTTCCTAAGTTCCAGTTTGCCTAGTTTCAATTACTCAAGCTTCTCATTTTCAAATGGTTTCATAGTTTCCAAACTTAATCACTTGATTCCTTTTTAGAACAATTGAGTAATATATGTCTCACGCGAGTAGTAGTTATTCTTGTTTACAACATTCTTATTACAAATCATGATCTAGAAAATATATATCATTTTGTCTCATCTTAGTTTCTATGCAGATGAGGTTTCTACCGTTTTAATACAATTCATCATTATTCAATACATTTTCCTTTATTAACGCCGCAGTTGGTCCTGTCGATACACATTCCGATTCAAATCAAGAAACATTATCCCTTTAAATAAAACCAAGTACTCATTACTCACGAATGAGATTTCACACAAACATTCACATTACAACAAATAAGTTAAGTCTCTTATCTTATAAGATCAAGTCTCTTAACTTCGAACAGCAGTAAACCATTTTCTTTACCCCTCTTAAGACATTATACCTAACTCCCATAAAGCTAGTATAACTCCTTTTAAAACCTTTTAAAACTAAGTTGTTACTCTCCTTCCAAAACGATTTATAAATCTTTGAAATACGCAAGTTCTTTATTATAACTAGCCAGTTATAATTCACATCAGTTACCTTTTAAAACCACAAAGTATTTTCTTACCTACATAAAGCTGTTATAACCAACTTCCCATAAAGCCGTTATAACACTTTACGTTTTAAGAACAATCAAACATAGTTAACACACGCACGCTCACCGCACTACATAGTTCACACATATCACGCCAAGAGATAGGAAGAGGTTCACATACCTCGCGACGATCATCGACAATAAGCAAAAAGCTCCAAGTACTACAACCTTGCTAGCCCTTTCCACTCCTCGAGTAGAATACGCTACTCTTAGTACTTTCACCTATAAAGGTCACAAACGTCTATTAACCCCAAAACACAAGTTTCTATCTTTCTACAGAAAATTCGGCAGCATTTCCTTAGTTTCTACTCACTTTGCCACCTTTCTCAAGGCCGAATTTACCATCAAAACACCACATTGTAAGGCTCAATCAATCCAACAATTCACTTAACAATCCTAAGGAAGTTTTTAGGCTACCACATGCTTAATATCTCCTCTTAACCCATTTTTCATAACCAAACTACATTTCTAGCATGCAATGATTCTATGAGCATTATCTACTACCACAAGTTCTTTCTTCTAAACATGCAACACTTAGAACTAATTCTAAAGGAAGAAATGTTACCTTAAAGCTCTTAGCCAATTTATTCCAACAATTGCTAGCCTCTACTCCAAGAATACCACCACAATAGTCTTCACAAGCTCAGAATAACCTTTCCTTTCGCCACACCTTTCGATTTTTCCTAAGCTTTTCTTTCTTCTTAAAACTCTGTATATGGAGAGCTAAATTTTCTAGAGAGAGTGAGTGTTATAGATGACCAAGTCTTCAAGACTTGGTCAATATAAGGCACGCAAGCAAAATCGATGTGGGACACTTGTCACCCTCCCATGGCCTTTTAAAAGAGAAAATCGACTTTCCTAAGTTTTTCCGCCTAAAATCCCGCGCCATGTTCGCTTCCTGGCCAAGGGCGCAGAATCTCCCGCGACCAGATCTTCCGGCGCACGCTTCGCTGCCCCAGCGCTCGCTGTTTTGCTCAAACACATTTCGTCTGTCACGACCGAACTTGTAACCTCATAACTTTCTACCCGACGCCCTATCGACGAACGCTGGTCATGCGCTGAATCTAGACTAACGAACTATGCCCCGGGCCTCAAACACTTAGGAACTCTCAATGTATCGGTCATAACTCGCCCCAAACTTGACTAAAACCCGTCCCGAACGATCCACAACCTATCCTTAGAAAATTTTAAGTCTTACCCCTTCAGACGCTCTCAAACGCATGACCTGAACTACGGTGTAACATTCTCCTCTTAGAAACATTCGTCCCTCGAATGTTCTTTAGAGCCCATCTACTATTCCTGCACATCCTCGCACTATATACTAATGGAACTTCATTATGCCACCCATGACCCTAAGATATCGCACACGCATACCCATTCATCGTAAGTCAAACAAAATGAACCCAAAATACGAACCATTACTATTTACCCTCGCTCACTACCTAACAGACTGCCGCTCAGATCTACCAACTTATTATAACACATGTACATAGTCTCAATATCCTCGCTCATGATACTAAATCTTACAACAATCCCATCACTTACTCCGCCTAATCTCATCTCAGATTATACTCTTAAGCATACCACGAGCTTAATTTACAAACATAGTTTCCCATTAGTCTCTTAATTAAACTTCTTAACGGTCCATTTATTTCTCAAACAACTCATCATCTCCTAATTATCTCAAATTAGTACGCATAACCTTGATGAGAGTTCATCAAACCACCCCATACCTTCCCGGTATCTAATTAGTCCTTATCAATCCCTGGTATTCCAATATCATTCTAGGCAACACGTGTCTGACCCTTATACATAAATCTGTATAGCGGTATGTCACTATACCCACTATACTACCATCATAACTAACCCGGATACGCAATCCACATAATCTTTCCCGTCATCACGCTTTCAGAATGCAAACAACATAACTCGCAGAGAGAGACTCCTAACTAACCACACACTCTATCGCACGATCTTAGAGCGGTAAGAATGGAAATCAATCCTAAATGTCTCGCGCCCGACATAGACGTGGTGCGCGACAACACACCGATAATCAAGACTCTATCTGCACACGGCCTCTCAGACACTTTCCGAGGACTAATCGCTCGATACCACTTTGTCACTGTCACGACTCAAATTGATCGTACTCCTTCCGGTACTCCCGTGTATATGTCGAGAATAGCAATGAACATACATAAAACAAATCAGATAAGGTAAACATCACTAAAGTCGATAAGGCCACCTTTCATAAAATAACTTAACCGAGAAATAAACAAAGATAACTTTATTCTTACAAACCAAACCACAAACGTGATTACGCACTTAGAATAACGATCATCGTGGTCCCGCCATACCCCCGAATGTACAAAAGTCTACAACCTCGCGAATCATACCAAAAGATGTCCTAGGACGGAGCTTTGAATGAACAAATCCGATCCTAAGAGTGCCAGGTTAATCTTCGACCACAGATTTAACGCACTTCGGGCGAGGTCAGATACAAGTACCAAGTATGGAACCGAAAATAACAAAATACCTCATAAGTCTAAAATAATCGGGGACATGTATAAAATCGCTTTACGTAACACCATCATACCAACAATGAAAATCACCATATACTATACCGCATGAAAATAGAAGCTCATAATCAACACGCCCAAGTAAACTCATATAGACCCATAAGCATACCCGTGGAATCCTTCATCACCGATTTCGACGCCCAATAAACTCATACTAAGACAACGGAAGCATACCCGTGAATCTCTTCATCACCGACGCACGCCCAATAAACTCATACTAAAACAATGAAGCATACCCGCGGAATCCTTCATCATCAAGCAGACGCCCAAGTAACTCATAATCGAACAATGGAAGCATACCTGGGAATCCTTCATCACCGCAGACGCCCAAGTAACTCATAATCGAACAACGGAAGCATACCTGCGGAATCTTCATCATCAAGCAGACGCCCAAGTAAACTTCATAATCAACAATGAAGCATACCGCGAATCCTTCATCAAGCAGACGCTCCAAGTAACTCATAATCAACAATGGAAAGATACCTGAATCCTTCATCATCGGGCACGCCCAAGTAACTCATAATCGAACAAATTAAGCATACCTGCGGAATCTTCATCAAGCAGACGCCCAAGTAAACTTCATAATCAACAATGGAAGCATACCTGCGGAATCCTTCATCATCGCAGACGCTCCAAGTAAACTCATAATCAACAAATAAGCATACCCGTGGAATCTCTTCATCATCGCAGACGCCCAAGTAAACTTCATAATCAACAATTAAGATACCTGCGGAATCCTTCATCATCGCAGACGCCCAAGTAAACTCATAACTGAACAATGGAAGCATACCCGTGGAATCCTTCATCATCAAGCAGACGCCCAAGTAACTCATAATCAACAATGGAAGCATACCCGTGGAATCCTTCATCATCAAGCAGACGCCCAAGTAAACTCATAATCGAACAATTAAGCATACCCGTGAATCCTTCATCATCAAGCAGACGCCCAAGTAAACTCATAACTGAACAATGGAAGCATACCCGTGGAATTAGAATGACCAACCCACATTCCCTTTTCAAAATCAAGTAACAACATTCTTTTCCTGAGTTCCAGTTTGCCTAGTTTCAATTACTCAAGCTTCTCATTTTCAAATGGTTTCATAGTTTCCAAACTTAATCACTGATTCCTTTTAGAACAATCGAGTAATATATGTCTCACGCGAGAGTAGGTTATTCTTGTTTACAACATTCTTATTACAAAATACATGATCTAGAAAATATATATCATTTTGTCTCATCTTAGTTTCTATGCAGATGAGGTTTCACCGGTTTTAATACAATTCATCATTATTCAATACATTTTCCTTTATTAACGCCGCAGTTGGTCCTGTCGATACACATTCGATTTCCAAATCAAGAAACATTATCCCTTTAAATAAAACCAAGTACTCATTACTCACGAATGAGATTTCACACAAACATTCACATTACAACAAATAAGTTAAGTCTCTTATCTTATAAGATCAAGTCTCTTAACTTCTAACATCAGTAAACCATTTTCTTTACCCCTCTTAAGACATTATACCTAACTCCCCATAAAGCTAGTATAACTCCTTTTTAAAACCTTTTAAAACCAAGTGTTACTCTCCTTCCAAAACGATTTATAAATCTTTTGAAATACGCTGTTCTTTATTATAACTAGCCGCTTATAATTCACATCGCTACCTTTAAAACCACAAAGTATTTTCTTACCTACATAAAGTCGTTATAACCAACTTCCCATAAAGCCGTTATAACACTTTACGCTTTAAGAACAATCAAACATAGTTAACACACGACGCTCACCGCACTACATAGTTCACACATATCACGCTGTAAGAGATATAAGAGGTTCACATACCTCGCGACGATCATCGACAATAAGCAAAAAGCTCCAAGTACTACAACCTTGCTAGCCCTTTCCACTCCTCGAGTAATACGCTACTCTTAGTACTTTCACCTATAAAGGTCACAAACGCTCATTAACCCCAAAACACAAGTTTCTATCTTTCTACGTAAAATTCTACAAAGATTTCCTTAGTTTCTACTCACTTTGCCACCTTCTCAAGGCCGAATTTACCATCAAAACACCACATTGTAAGGCCCAATCAATCCAACAATTCACTTAACAATCCTAAGGAAGTTTTTAGGCTACCACATGCTTAATATCTCCTCTTAACCCATTTTTCATAACCAAACTACATTTCTAGTACGCAATGATTCTACGAGCATTATCTACTACCACAAGTTCTTTCTTCTAAACACGCAACACTTAGAACTAATTCTAAAGGAAGAAATGTTACCTTAAAGCTCTTAGCCAATTTATTCCAACAATCGCTAGCCTCTACTCCAAGAATACCACCACAATAGTCTTCACAAGCTCAGAATAACCTTTCCTTTCGCCACACCTTTCGATTTTTCCTAAGCTTTTCTTTCTTCTTAAAACTCTGCAGGCGGAGAGCTAAATTTTCTAGAGAGAGTGAGGTTTGAGAGATGACCAAGTCTTCAAGACTTGGTCAATATAAGGTACGCAAGAAATCGACGTGGGACACTTGTCACCCTCCCACGGCCTTTTAAAAGAGAAAATCGACTTTCCTAAGTTTTTCCGCCTAAAAATCCCGCGCTTGGCTGTTCGCTTCACATGGCGCGCAACTCCCGCGACCAGATCTTCCCGCCATGCTCGCTTCCACAAGGCCGCTCGTTGTTTTGCTCAAATACATTTCGTCCGTCACAGACCGAACTTGTAACCTCATAACTTACTCCGACGCCCTATCGACGAATCTGGTTGCGCTGAATCTGCACTCAACGAACTATGCCCGGCCTCAAACACTTAGGAACTCTCAATGTATCGGGTCATAACTCGCCCCAAACTTGACTAAAACCCGTCCGAACGATCCGTCAACCTATCCTTAGAAAATTTTAAGTCTTACCCCTTCAGACGCTCAAACGCATGACCCGAACTACGGCGAACAGTTCGAGCGGGAGAAGTTCGCTTAGTCGGGCCAGACTTAGTTCAGCAGAATGGATAAGCGCGGCTTATCCAGAGCGCTTGTCGCACTCGTAGTCGCAGGTCGATGCAGATCATCCGCGACGCCCGAAAATCGTGCCACATCGTGCCTTACCCCGCACCCTAGCGATACATACATCGTAGAAAACCAGGAAATAAAAACTTTACACATGAAACGAGATATAGTAAATGACATGCCAACCAAAACGGTTGTTTCAAGATATACATAAACCCGAACAGCTTTAACTTTTTCAACCCCGCCCACAACAAGATTCATGCACTTAAGATATACACGACTATGACGACAGTGGCCCCGCCATACCTCGAATGTACAAGAACCTACAACTCGTGGAACACCTACTAAAGATAAGCCTCCGAGAAACGAGTTTCAAATGCTACGAATCGTGATCCTATGAGCGAGGATCCACGCATCGACGTACTTCTACCGCAGATTTAACGCACTTTCGGCGAGGTCAAGCATAACAGTACCAAGTATGTGAAATCAGAATATCAGAAATGAAATCATAATAGTTTATATAAAGCAGAGACATGTATGATGACCAAACTACAAGATATAACATATAACCAAGCATATCAAGACAGTGACTCACGCTCCAAATTATCACTGCGCTCGTGGAATTTCTTCCTCATCACATAGCTTATGATATAACCATACCAAGGATTATACATGAACACCATGTCCCAATTCGTGTTATAAAACCGCATGACAGACAAGTATAACTACCAGATCCGACTGCACTAATAATACAATGCAACCAAAACACGGCCGAGCACGGCAAGCGCGAGAGCCGACCATCGGATACTCAAGGCCGGCCACGCACCGACCGGCAAGTACGAGGGTCGACCACTGTGACCAAGGTCAGATCACGAAACTTCGCACTATACCGAACTGGCAAGCATGAGGGTCGACTACCGATACCAAGGCCGAATCACCACAGACGGGCAAGACGCAGAGCCGACCACCGATACCCAGCCGAACAAGAAGAAACCTCAACCACCAACCGCCTCTATCGAGACGCCAGAATACGTAAAACACCACACTTGCACAACAAAGGCTATCATCACAAGATAGGCAAGTTTCACAACAACAAGCATAGGAATGTTTCACCACAACAAGCATAGGCAAGTTTCACATCACTCAGAGTACCGCCATTTTATGCCAAAGTCCTGTTTCAACTCCTAAAGTACTACGACGTTAAATTCTTTAAAAGAGATCCATTACTTATCAAAGTCACCCGATACCCGCAGATTAGAATGACCAACCCACATTCCTTTTCAAAATCAAGTAACAACATTCTTTTCCTAAGTTCCAGCTTGCCTAGTTTCAATTACTCAAGCTTCTCATTTTCAAATGGTTTCATAGTTCATAAACTTAATCACTGATTCCTTTTAGAACAATCGAGTAATATAAGTCTCACGTGAGAGTAGGTTATTCTTGTTTACAACATTCTTATTACAAAGAAATGCATGATCTAGAAAATGTAATATCATTTTGTCTCATCTTAGTTTCTATGCAGATGAGGTTTCTACCGGTTTTAATACGATACATCATTATTCAATACATTTTCCTTTATTAACGCCGCAGTTGGTCCTGTCGATACACATTCTGATTTCCAAATCAAGAAACATTATCCCTTTAAATAAAACCAAGTACTCATTACTCACGAACGAGGTTTCACACAAACATCCACATTAAAACAAATACGTTAAGTCTCTTATCTTATAAGATCAAGTCTCTTAACTTCTAACATTAGTAAACCATTTTCTTTACCTCTCTTAAGACATTATACCTAACTCCCCATAAAGCTAGTATAACTCCTTTTAAAACCTTTTAAAACAAAGTGTTACTCTCCTTCCAAAACGATTTATAAATCTTTTGAAATACATCAAGTTCTTTATTATAACAAGCCGCTTATAATTCACATCGCTTACCTTTAAAACCACAAAGTATTTTCTTACCTACATAAAGTCGTTATAACCAACTTCCCATAAAGCCGTTATAACACTTTATGTTTTAAGAACAATCAAACACACGCTTAACACACGACGCTCACCGTACTACATAGTTCACACATATCACGCTAGAAGAGATAGGAAGAGGTTCACATACCTCGCGATGATTAACGACAATAAGCAAAATGCTCCAAGTACTACAACCTTGCTAGCCCTTTCCACTCTCGAGTAGATACGCTACTCTAGTACTTTCACCTAAAAAGGCCACAAACGCCTATTAAATCTTAAACACACGCTCCCATCTTTCTACGTAAAATTCTAAGAAGACTCTCCCGCAACAGAAATCTCCTCCTCTATCGAGGCTGGCCACCAAGCCAACCGTGGGGGTTAACACGCCTAACCTGACGCGCATAATTCTACTACACAAGAATGCTACATAAGTCTATCGTAATACAACCCTAGGTAATTACGTCGCTTCTTCTCTTTATTATCCTTCATGCGACATCGCTCAATTCTTCATTCTTCAGGCTTAAGTCAAAAGACATTGCCATAATACTAAGTATAGTTCCATATATAGTATACTTCAACTATATATCCTAACAAACATGTAATTTCCAATTACAATAGAGGGACAAGATAATTACCTCGATAAGCCCAAAATTAACCGAGTTTAATGTCGCCTCCCGAGCAAGGTTTAGCTCCACTGCGCGCTCCAAACCACTCCAAACAACCCTTAGAAGTTCTAACCAACTTCTACTCACATACTTCAACCAACTATGAAGATTTCCTGTGGTTTCTGTTTGAGACTAAAAGGACAAAAGGTAGTATTTCCTGACTCTACGTGAAAGAGGTATCTTTGGAATACTACAAGGTACAAGGCTAAGGTATTTTGGGCATTATAACAATACTAGGGAGTATTTCTATACCACAACAAGGGTATTATACGAAAACAACTAGCAGTGGGTACCCTACTGCTAGACCTCACAAGGGAGGAGACCTCACCCGCCAAAGGCCACTTTCATGGGAGAGGATTTCGACGAGAGTCAACAAGAGGGAGGAGGAGGGTTCTCAAGACTTAGGCAAGTGAAGAGTGGACGAAGAAGTCTTCAAAGAGAGGGGTATTTATAGCAAAACCAAAGCCAACCAATGGCCAAGATCAAGCCATGTGCAAGGCAAGTGTAAGGCCAAGATCAAGCCAAGTGCACCCACAAAACACTCCACAAAACACTCCACAAAACAAGCCACAAAGCAAGGCACAAAAGAGGAGCCAATCGCCGCGCCAAGCCTCCTTTGTTGCCCAACGAGGTGACAAGTGTCACCCTCCGCTGGTCCAAAAATGTTCCGCCGCTGGAAAAATCCGCAAAATACTAAATGACATAGCCTAATTTTCCCAACGTAGTCGTGGAAACGCTTTCGCCGAAAACGACTCTTTCGCACTGGGTACAAATTTCAAACTATGCCTACTTAAGGCTCAAATTGTACACGACGCCTCACGCATACTTGGAAATACGGTATAACATTCTCCCTCTTAGAAACATTCGCCCCAATGTTCCTTCAAGGTCTCAAAACAAACAAACAGCGCCAAGATTGTCTTCACCGCTATACGCATTTAAAACAATCATGCCACTCCGCCACAAAACATACGCTCACTTTTCCCTTTCTCGTAGTACTGCCACTAACACTAACTCGCTCTAATATCCGCATCACACTTCGCAACGCTCGCTTTCCAACCTCGAGTCACTACTCCAAACTTGGTCATCTCACTAACCTCGATTTCTAAGGCCATTCCCGCCACGAACTGATTCTCGATCGAACGATCCACGAACTCATACGATGGTCATCTAAACTGGGCCTAGCACCCTCGTGACCCTACCACCGGGACCACCTAATCGACCCCCACCTCAAACCGTTACTGGTTGACCCGCACTGGTCCTCAACCCGAATTTCAATCGCGCCAACTCTTGTTCCCGATCCGAACAATCTTACTATTTCACATCGCGAAAGCTACCACTTCCATCTCACACTACCTGTGACTTACCCTTTCACTAACTGTGTTTCTAAATCACATTTTAGCACAAAGCTATCCAAACATAACATTAAACACATCAACAACATCAATACAAACAAAACTCTGTAGGTTAAGGATATACTGAAACTAAAGTGCTCAAGGACCGCTAAAATCTGGAACTCCCACCGCGACTTACCGGGCCTTCCACAGACGGTAACATCCCGCTCGCTACGGAAGGTGAAGAACCCGAATCGCCTAAGAGTCCATGCTATCCTACTAGCATACTCGCCTGACGCTTCTGCCGACGGCCCCGCTGGGCCGCAAAAATAACAATCTCTCGAGTTAGTACGACACTCTCCCTTATGAAGCTTTCCACAACGCCACACCATCGAGACAAGGGCAACCTCATCCGGCGAGCACTCCCGCTTCCCGAAATCAAACCCGGGAGCCCCGACCGCCTGCATCCCGGCGTCCCGGAAGTCGGGAGGACCACTCAGATCGACGAGGTACATAACTAGTTCACTGAGGCGGTCCGCCAAAGTCACCAAAGGACCCCGCTGCTCGCCTCTTCGCTGACTTTGGTCATTCCGGCCGATTTATCCGCTCCTCACATCCAAGTGTATACGCCGCACGCGGCAATGTCCATGCCCTACCAAGAGCTACACCCAACAACTCTGCAAGGCAATCATCGAGCCTCAGAATATACTTCCGGTGCACTCGATCCTCCATACTAGCTACTAACGCGGACGCACGCCAATGAGTCGAACTCCACATTGTGACCAACCGCACGCCGCTCGCCAGAACACCAAAAATCGCCGCCCGAGCCCTCTCATCCGTGAGGCAAGAAATGTGCAAGAAAGGCCTCCGAGAACTCGCTCCATACCGTTGGAAGGCATGCTCTCCTCGACAGCTCCCAAGAATCAAACTACCGATCACAGATCACGCATTGATGTGAACCTGTGGCCACCGACTCGATCTCCGGCGCTCGATCACTTACGATCCGTCAGAATCGCTTGATGAACTCTGCGATCATCCTCGTGCCTCGACCCATAAAACTCGCGCCTACAACTCGTAAAAATCCCGTAGCCTCGAACTATCTCGATCTAGGTGAACCATCAGCATCGAATCGCAAGGCCCAAATTTATCCTCGTCCGCTACAACCTCGCCATTAATCGGGCCCACTTGTAACTCATCTCCTCTCGCCTGCATCGCGGATCGAGGCTCAGTATCGTGGTCTCGCCGCGTTTACTCGCAGATCCTTCACGCTTTGCCCTTCGGGCCCGTTGCTTTTCGCAGAGGCATAATAAAAACGAAACACGCCGAGGGTCCAATCTTATCACATAGCTCTAAGGCACGATCTCGTAATGAGAAGAATGGAAACCAATCCTAAATGTCCTATAGCCTCCTCGACATAGATGGTGCACAACACACCGATAATCAAGACTCTACTAGACACGGTTCAGAGACACTTTCCGAGGATTAATCGCTCGATACCACTTGTAACGCCCGAAAATCAAAGCCGCCATCGTGCCTTACCCCTGCACCTAGCGATACATACATCAGAGAAAACCAGCGGAAATAAAAACTTTACACATGAAATGAGAGATATAGTAAATAGACAGGCCAACCAAAACGGTTGCCTTCAGTATATACATAAAACTCGAGCGCTTTAACTTTTTCAACCCCGCCACAACAAGATTACTGCACTTAAGATATACATGACTATGACGACAGGTCCCGCCATACCCCGAATGTACAAGAACCTACAACTCAGTGGAACACCTACCAAAGATAAGCCTCCGAGAAACGGAGCTTCAAATGCGCCAATCGTGATCCTATGAGCGGATCCACGATCGATGTACTTCTACTCATGCAGATTTAACGCACTTCAAGGAGGTCAAGATAACAGTACTAAGTATGTGAAATCAGAATATCAGAATGAAATCATAATAGTTTATATAAAGCAGACATGTATGATGACCAAACTACAAGATATAACATATAACCGCTATATCAAGACAGGACTCACGCCTCCAAATTATCACTGTGTTCGTGGAATTTCTTCCTCATCGCCTAGCTTTATGATATAACCATACCAAGGATTATACATGAACACCATGTCCCACCTGTGTTATAAAAACCGTGACAGACAAGTATAACTACTGATCCGACTGCATCAATAATACAATGCAACCAAAACACGGCCGATACGGCAAGTCGCGAGCGACCATCGGATACCACGGCCACGCACCGACCGGCAAGTACAGGGTCGACCACCGTGACCAAGGTCAGATCACGAAACTTCGCCACTATACCGAACGGCAAGCGAGGGCCGACTACCGATACCAAGGCCGAATCACCACGAGACGGGCAGTACAGAGCCACCACCGGATACCCAGCCGAACAAGAAGAAACCTCAACTACCAACCGCCTCTATCGAGACGCCAGAACACGTAAACACCACACTTGCACAACAAAGGCTATCATCACAAAGATAGGCAAGTTTCACAACAACAAGCATAGGAATGTTTCACCACAACAAGCATAGCAAGTTTCACATCACTCAGAGTACCGCTATTTTATGCCAAAGTCCGGTTTCAACTCTAAAGTACTACGACGTTAAATTCTTTAAAAGAGATCCATTACTTATCAAAGTCACCCGATACACCGCAGATTAGAATGACCAACCCACATTCCTTTTCAAAATCAAGTAACAACATTCTTTCCTAAGTTCCAGGTTTCTAGTTTCAATTACTCAAGCTTCTCATTTTCAAATGGTTTCATAGTTCATAAACTTAATCACTGATTCCTTTTAGAACAATTGAGTAATATAAGTCTCACGCGAGTAGGTTATTCTGTTTACAACATTCTTATTACAAAGAAATGATCTAGAAAATGTAATATCATTTTGTCTCATCTTTAGTTTCTATGCAGATGGAGGTTTTACCGGTTTTAATACGATACATCATTATTCAATACATTTTCCTTTATTAACGCTCGCAGTTGGTCTGTCGATACACATTCTCGATTTCCAAATCAAGAAACATTATCCCTTTAAATAAAACCAAGTACTCATTACTCACGAATGAGGTTTCACACAAACATCCACATTAAAACAAATAAGTTAAGTCTCTTATCTTATAAGATCAAGTCTCTTAACTTCTAACATTAGTAAACCATTTTCTTTACCTCTCTTAAGACATTATACCTAACTCCCATAAAGCTAGTATAACTCCTTTTAAAACCTTTTAAAACAAAGTGTTACTCTCCCTTCCAAAACGATTTATAAATCTTTTGAAATACATCAAGTTCTTTATTATAACAAGCCAGTTATAATTCACATCAGTTACCTTTTAAAACCACAAAGTATTTTCTTACCTACATAAAGCTGTTATAACCAACTTCCCATAAAGCCGTTATAACACTTTATGTTTTAAGAACAATCAAACACGCTTAACACACGTACGCTCACCGCACTACATAGTTCACACATATCATGCTAAGAGATAGGAAGAGGTTCACATACCTCGCGACGATTAACGACAATAAGCAAAATGCTCCAAGTACTACAACCTTGCTAGCCCTTTCCACTCCTCGAGTAGAATACGCTACTCTTAGTACTTTCACCTAAAAAGGCCACAAACGTCTATTAAATCTTAAACACACGTTCCCATCTTTCTACAGAAAAATTCGCAAAGACTCTCCCCGCAACAACAGAAATCTCCTCTCTTCATCGAGGCTCGGCTACCAAGCCAACCAGTGGGTTAACACGCCTAACCTGACGCTGCATAATTCTACTACACAAGAATGCTACATAAGTCATCAGAATACAACCCTAGGTAATTACGTTCGCTTCTCTTTATTATCCTTCTATGTGACATCGCTCAATTCTTCATTCTTCAGCTTAAGTCAAAAGACATTGCCATAATACTAAGTATAGTTCCATATATAGTATACTTCAACTATATATCCTAACAAACATGTAATTTCCAATTACAATAGAGGACAAGATAATTACCTCGATAAGCCCAAAATTAACCGAGTTTAATGTCGCTCTCCCGAGCAAGGTTTAGCTCCACTCCGTGCCCCAAACCACTCCAAACAACCCTTAGAAGTTCTAACCAACTTCTACTCACATACTTCAACCAACTACGAAGATTTCCTTAGGTTTTGGCTTGAGACTAAAGGACAAAAGGTAGTATTTCCTGACTCTACGTGAAAGAGGTATCTTTGGAATACTACAAGGTACAAGTGCTAAGGTATTTTGGGCATTATAACAATACTAGGAGTATTTCTATACCACAACAAGTGGGTATTATACGAAAACAACTAGGTTAGTGGGTACCCCACTGGCCAGACCTCACAAGGGGAGGGAGACCTCACGCCAAAGGCCACTTTCTGGGAGATGAGCTCTGACGAGAGTCAACAAGAGGAGAGGAGGGGTTCTCAAGACTTAGGCAAGAGTGGATGAAGAAGTCTTCAAAGAGGGGTATTTATAGCAAAACCAAAAGCCAACCAATGGCCAAGATCAAGCCATGTGCAAGGCAAGTGTAAGGCCAAGATCAAGCCAAGTGCACCCACAAAACACTCCACAAAACAAGCCACAAAGCAAGGCACAAAAGAGGGAGCCAATCGGCCAAGGCCAAGCCTCCTCTTTGCCGTCCAATGAGGGTGACAAGTGTCACCCTCCTGTTGGTCCAAAAATGTTCCGCCGCCGAAAAATCCTCAAAAATACTAAATGACATAGCCGGAATTTTCCCAACGTAGTCGTGGGAAACGCTTGTTTAAAAACGACTTTTCGCAGACTGGGTACAAATTTCGAAACTATGCCTACTTAAGGCTCAAATTGTACACGTACGCCCTCACGTACATACTCTGGAAATACGGGGTATAACATCATCGGCGTCGACACTTGGAATTTGAGATAGATGATTGAGTTTTTCTAAAGGTATCGCCCATGAAGGGCGTGATGAGATTTGGAAAGAAGGGGAAGCTTAGCCCAAGGTACATTGGGCCATATCAGATTGTCCGTAGGGTAGGCAGGGTTGTGTTATACCCCGTAGTTCTGACCCTACGTACGAGAGCGTACGAAAGTATGTAAGACTTAAAATTTTTTAAGGATAGGTTGACAAATTGTTCCGGACGGGTTTTAGTCAACTTTGAGGCGGGTTATGACCCGGAATATTGAGAGTTCCTAAGTGTTTCAAAGGCCTAGGGCGTAGTTCGTTGAGTCTAGATTCCAACGCAACCAACCGCTCGCCGATAGGACGCCGGAGTAGAAAGTTATGAGGGTTACAAGTTCGGGCGCAATGACGTAAATGTGTTCCGGCGGCGCGATGGTGCCGCGCCGGATGCGAGGCCGCGCGCCTAATGTTCAAGGGTCGCAGAAGTAGCGCCGCGCCAGATAGCAGGTTGCGCGCCGAAAGATCGCAGAGCCCGGAGCTATGGCTGCCGCGGGCGGGCGCCGAGGCGGGATTTTCGGGCGAAAAACTTAGAAAGTCCGATTTCTTTTAAAAGGCCATGGGAGGTGACAAGTGTCCCCATCTGATTTTCTGCTACATGCAATATATTGACCAAGACTTGGTCATTCTTCCCATCTTTCATCTTCACACTCTCTCTCCTCTCTCTAAAATCGCCCTCCTTCTCTCTAAGAAAACCCAAGAAAAATCTGAAAGTTAAGAGCAAGAAAAGGAAGCTTGTAGCTAGCTTGTTGGCATTGTTGTGGTGGTGTTCTTGACAAGGAAGCTAGCAATAGTTGGAATAAGTTTTGGCTAAAACTTTAAGGTAACATTTCTTCCTTTAGAATTAGTTCTAAGTGTCGTATGTTTAGAAGAAAGAACTTGTGGTAGTAAATAATGCTTCTAGAATCTTTGCATGTTAGAAATGTGGTTTGGGTATGAAAGAAATGGCTAAGAAGTGATTATGAGCATGTTGTAGCCTAAAAACTACCTTAGAAGTGATAAGTGAATTGTTGTAACTAGTGGGGCAGAATTTTACACACCCGAGTATGGATGTGTAATCCCCTTTAAAATGTTGGATTGTTGAGCCTTAATTGTGGTGTTTGGATGATAAATTCGGCCTTGAGAAAAGGTGGCAAAGTGAGTAGAAACAAGGGAAATGCTGCCCAATTTTCCATAGAATTTAGTGACTTAGAACTTGGATTGTTCTACTTTGAGATTAGAGGTTAACAAGCGTATCATGATTATTTTAGGTTGAATATTACTTGCGTAGTTTGGACTTGGCAAGAGGATTGACCAAAGAGGTATGTGAAGCTTTCCTATCTCTCGAGCATGAATAGATGAAACTATGTACGGTAGACGACAAGATCGGGTGTTCTTACTTGTTTGAGTATAAAATGACTTGTTCGCTTTAAAATGTAAAAGTCCTCGGTTAAGGGAAAAGTATGATTTTACTAAAGTATAAGGTTAATAAGACAACTTTATGGGAAGTTGGTTTATTAACTTGATAAAAGGTTAATGAGAAGAGATTTACTCTAAGTAAGATAAGTAAGGGCAAATGACTTGAGTTATGAAAGGCAAATTGGTTTAAAGGCACCAATTGCCAAAAGGTTTTATGTATAAGAAGAGTCACTTTTGAAAGAGTTGAAGTATGTAGTACTTGGGTTAAATTCCCGGTGTTCTTTTATTAAAGATATGGTTAAGTGCCTTAAGTAAACTAAAATGAGAGAGTATGTGAACAAGACTAAAAAGAAGTTATAAATTTTTCTTAACTTATTATTATTATGATATGATGACTATTTGAGCTAGGTAAGAGTATAAATGAGGGCAAGCCCCAAGACGTTATACCACCTTCTCCAGGGTAAGAGTATGAATGAGGGCAAGCCCCAAGACGTCATACCACCTTCTTCAGTGTAAGAGTATAAATGAGGGACAAGTCCCAAGACGTTATACCATCCGCCTGTAAGAGTATAAATGAGGGCAAGCCCCAAGACGTTATACCATCCGCCTGTGGTAAGAGTATAAATGAGGAAAACCCCAAGACGTTATACCACCTGCCCGTGGATTTGCTACCCACGATGCAGGAATACCTCACGCGAGTCCTCGCGAGGCTTATGCGGGTGAAATAGTCCTGCGAGTAGGAGTGCTTATTGATACTACACGCGCGTATCCGGTTGTGATCATGAGACCCCTATTTTATGCAGTATTTTATATATATACTTGTCACTCTCATTGTTAGTAAGGCACAGAAAAAGGTATTTTGACTATCTTCCATGACTACAGTTTACTTTTAAACTATGTTATTATCATTACAGTATTTTCCAGCTTTACATACTTGGTACATATTGTGTACTGACCCCCTTCTGGGCCGCGCTCATGCCGCAGTGGGTAAGAAGATTGTGGATCCTCGCTCCTAGGATCATTGTTCCTGTCGAAGCTCCATCCCTCCGGAAGCTTATTTTGTTGGTACGGTCTTTCCCTGATGTTATAGACATTGTGTATATTCAGGGGTATGGCGGGGCCCTGTCCCGCCACAGTTGTTATCTTTAGAGGTCTGTGGCCACCTATATATTTTGGGCTATAAGAACCAGTTGTATTACAAATACTTTGTTTAAGTATGTTTATGGCAAACTTTATCTACCGCGCTTATGATTTACCCTTTTATACGATGTTACTATGTTCCATTGCTATTCTCCGACATATACCGACAGCGGTACCCGACAGGGTACTAGTCGCGCCCCGGTCGGTCGTGACAAAAGTGGTATCGAGCGCTTAGTCCTCTGAAAGTGTCCACGCACCGCGTTCAGCAGAGTCTTGATTATCGCGTGTCGCACCACATCTATAATCGGAGGTCGCAGGATATTTAGGATTGGTTTCATTCTTTCACTCTAAGATCGTGCAATAGAGCTGAGTTATAGGTTGAATCTCCCCTGATGTTTTCCTTTATGTATCAGTTATGCCTCCACGCAAGGCAACCGCGCCCGGCGGCAAGGCACCGAGGTGTCGCTAGTGGGACGCGGAGAATCACGAGGCACAGCCCAATCCTTACCAGAGATGATGTTTAGGGCGGCGAAGTTCCACGCCGTCGCCACCACCGAGTTCGAGCGCCGGACGCGCCATCGAGATCGCAGACGAGCCTCCACCTCCACGTGGCCCGAGTACAGATTACGGGAATGATTCTGCCATCGATCAAAGATAGTGGTGGCAGCGCCGACAGAGCAGCGCTAACCTCGAGCCGACGCTACGGATTCGGGATTTCTTGGGTTGTCAGCCACCCGAGTTCTATGGTTCGAGATTTGATGAGATCCGCAGGAATTTGTCCGACGATACGCGGACCATGCAGTTCTTAGGGCATCGAGACCGAGTCGTTATACTAGCTTTCTACCGTTACGCGATATTGCGCTGAACTGGTTTGAGTCGTGGTATTGTCGAGGCGAGGATGCTCTTCCACTGATTGGGAGGAGTTCACAGAGGCGCTCCTAGACCATTTCTTGCCCCGAGGTGAGGAGAGCCCGTGTAGATAGGTTCTGACCTTGAGACAGACGGAGGACTATCGTGAGTACACTGAGTTTGACTCCTTGGCCGATATGCGCACACCATTGTAGCCGATATGGCGCATGTGGTTCATAGATACGTGATGGGCTATACCGTCACATGACCATCGTGATGCTTGGGGTGGCTCTTCACCGAGGATGGATATTTCCGGACGCAGCGCACGCGGGATTGAGGACAGAGAGAGGCAAGATCAGCTAGATATGGGTCAGCCCAAGAGGGCCAGGACAGCAGGGTCTCAGGGCGGTTCTCGAGGCGGCAGCCTCAGCAGAATCAGTCCACATTCCAGCCAAGACAGAGTGCTCCTTCTCGCTTTTCCGCAGGAGATCTGATCGCCAGGTTATTCGAGCAGTCCGGCCCAGACTTCATGTTTTCAGGAGGCAGAGACCAACACCAATCGAGACCACCCTCATCTGTGCGCTTCGATGTGGTAGGTCTCATCCAGCGAGTGTCGTAGGGTTCGGAGCTTGTTACTCTTGTGGCGGCCAGGCCATCCAAGAAGGATTGTCCGCCCCAGCGGCGGAGCCCCACGGTTCAGCCGACGGGATCAGTTGCTGGATCTTCATCTTCGATGGTTAGACGCCCCGGAGGGCAGGGTACTTATGGGTCCACAGGCCGCGGCAGAGGTCGTGGTAGGGGTTCCAGTTCTAGCGGTCCTCAGAACCGCATATATGCTATGTCCAATGACAGACCGTGAGGCGCCGCGATGTCGTCACAGTACATTATTGGTTTCTGCCGTGATGTATATGCTTTGATAGATCCGTGTTCTACCTTGTCCTACATATCTCCTCATATCGCCAGAATAGGGATGAGCCCGAGTCCATAAGACCTTTCGAGGTGGCTACGCCAGTAGGCGATTCAGTGGTAGCTGAGCGAGTGTATAAGGCTTGCCCCGTGACTATAGATAGTCGTCAGACCCTAGCCGACTTGATAGAGTTGGATATGACAGACTTTGATGTGATTATGGGTATGGATTGGCTAGCATCTTGCTACGCCAATGTGGACTGTAGAGAGAGACTAGTTCGGTTCTGCTTTCTACGAGCCGCTATCGAGTGGAAGGAATACAGCGCCGCCAGGGTAAGTTTATTTCTTACCTCAAGGCTAGGAAGATGGTGCGGAAGGGGTATATCTACCATATGGTTCGGGTATTCGACATCGAGGCAGGCACCGACCTTCGCCGGCCTCCGTTAGAGAGTTTCCAGATGTATTCCCAGATGAGCTTCCGGGTATCCCTCCCGAAAGGGAGATTGAGTTTTGCATTGATTTGGCGCCAGATACTCGACCGATATCTATTCCGCCATATAGGATGGCACCTGCAGAGTTGAAGGAATTGAAGGACCAGCTGAAAGACTTATTGGAGAAAGGCTTTATTAGGCCAAGTGTTTCTCCCTGGGGAGCACCAGTGTTATTTGTAAAAAAGAAGGATGGGACGCTGCGTATGTGTATTGATTACAGGCAGCTGAACAAGGTAACTATCAAGAATAGATATCCCCTCCCCAGGATTGACGATTTGTTTGACCAGTTGCAGGGTGCAAAGTGTTTTTCCAAGATAGACCTGCGGTCTGGTTACCATCAGGTGCGAGTTAGAGAAGCGGATATCCCGAAGACTGCATTCAGGACCCGGTATGGGCACTATGAGTTCAGGGTGATGTCTTTCGGTTTGACCAACGCCCCAGCAGTATTCATGGATTTGATGAATAGGGTGTTCAGGCCATTCTTGGATATGTTCGTTATAGTTTTCATTGATGATATCTTGGTGTATTCGCGCACGCAGCGAGAGCATACTGATCATTTGAGGCGATTGGGAGTCCTCCGAGACCGGCTTGTATGCCAAGTTCTCGAAATGCGAGTTCGCTAGCTTGGTGGCTTTCTTAGGGCATGTTATCGGGCCGATGGTATTCGGTTGATACACTAAGATTGGCGAATAAGACTTGGCCTGCACTCCACTACGCCGAGGTGCGCAGCTTTGGGCTGGCAGTTATTATCGGAGGTTTGTAGAGAAGTTTGCTTCTATTTCAAAGACCTTTGACTAAGCCGACTCGTAAGGCGCTACGTTCGATGACGGATACTTGTGAGGAAAGTTTCCATTGCTAAAGGAGAAGTTGACGACCGCCTCAGCTTCTTACTCTTCCGCAGGGCTTAGATGGTTACGTGGTTTATTGCGACGTCAGTGTCGGACTTGGGTGCGTCGCGATGCAAGACGGCAAGGTTATAGCTTATGATCTCGACAAATTAGGAAGCATGAGAAGAACTATCCCACACATGACTTGGAGTTAGCAGAATGATTCATGCCTCAAGATCCGGAGGCATTATTTATACGGAGTTCATGTGGACATTTACACGCACCACAAGAGTCTCCGACATCTTCACTGCAGGAGCCGAACTCATGGCGAGACGGTGGTTGGAACTACTTAAGGATTACGATGTTGATATTCTATACCACCCGGGAAGGCCAACGTGGTCGGATGCCCTTAGTCGCAGATCTATGGGTAGTCCGTCGATGTCCACCCGCAGAAGAGGATACGGTCCGAGAGTTACATCACCGCGAGCCTCGGGGTTCGCTTTGGTTGATTCTCGATAGTGATGGAGTTCGGATTCGAGAGGTTGCCGAGTCTTCTATCGTTGAGGAGGTGAAGAGGCGACAGTTTGAGGATCCGATTCTGGTTCGGTACCGAGATGCAGCTCTCCAGAAGGAGAAGAGTCTATTTGAGGTAGCGCCTGATGGGGTGCTAAGATTCGAGGGCCGGTTGTGTGTTCCCGATGTGACAGGACTTCGTCAGCAGATTTTGGGGGAGGCACACAGTGCTCGTTATTCTATTCATCCGGGGTCGACTAAGATGTACCATGACCTCAGATGCGTGTATTGGTGGGATGGCCTAAAGAGGGACGTTGCGGAGTTCGTGGCACAGTGCCCGAATTGTCAGCAGGTTAAGATTGAGCACCAGAAGCCCGGTGGGCTGTTGCAGGCCATTGATATTCCAACTTGGAAGTGGGAGGTGATAAATATGGATTTTATTACAGGACTACCCACCACTCAGAGGAAGCATGATTCCATTTGGGTGATTGTCGACAGGTTGACGAAATCAGCCCACTTTCTTCCGGTCAGAACGACGTTCTCAGCTGAGGACTATGCCAGATTATATATTAGAGAGGTTGTGAGACTGCACGGGGTCCCGGTGTCGATTATATCAGATAGAGGAGCCCAGTTCTCGGCTAACTTCTGGAGGTCTTTTCAGAAGGGGTTAGGGACACAGGTGAGTCTCAGTACGGCGTTTCATCCTCAGACAGACGGACAGGCCGAGCGCACTATCCAGACACTTGAGGATATGCTGCGGGCTTGTGTTATTGACTCGTGGTGGGAGGATCACTTGCCTCTCGTGGAGTTTGCATATAATAATAGCTACCATTCCAGCATTCAGATGGCGCCTTATGAGGCCTTATACGGGAGGAAGTGCAGGTCACCGATAGGCTGGTTCGAGGTGGGAGAAGTTCAGTTAGTCGGGCCAGACTTAGTCCAGCAGGCAGTGGATAAGGTGAAGCTTATTCAGAATCGGTTGGCTCGTAGAGTCAGTAAGTCGACGCAGATCATCGGCGTCGACACTTGGAATTCAAGATAGATGATTGGGTTTTCCTAAAGGTATCGCCCATGAAGGGCGTGATGAGATTTGGAAAGAAAGGGAAGCTTAGCCCAAGGTACATTGGGCCGTATCAGATTGTCCGTAGGGTAGGCAATGCTGCTATGAGTTAGATCTTCCGTCCGATTTGGAGGCGGTGCATCGATTTTTCATGTGTCTCATGTTGCGGAAATGTGTTGGAGATCCATCTAGAGTGCACCGATTCATGATGTCCAGTGACAGAGGAGTTATCGTATGAGGAGAGTCCCATAGCGATACTCGATCGGCGTTAGACGAGCCGACGACGAAAGACGTGGCTTCCAAGGTCCTATGGCGAACGAAAACAGGGAGGAAATGACTTGGGAAGCAGAGGATGACATGATGAAGAACTATCCTCACTTATTCCCTATACCTCCAGATAACATACTTTACAGCTTGTTAGTTTTGATTTAGAATTTACGCTTCTGTATGGTGTGGCTCGTGAGCTTCTTTTTTTACGAATGAATAGTTAAGAGGGTCTATGTCGATGTTGTGATTTGAGTAAGTTTAGAAGGAACATTCGGACGAATGTTTCTAAGGGGGAGAATGTTATACCCGTAGTTCTGACCCTACGCACGAGCGCATTTAAAGTATTTAATACTTAAAATTTTTAATTATAGGTTGAAAAATTGTTCCTGACGGGTTTTAGTCAACTTTGAGGCGGGTTATTACCCGGAATATTGAGAGTTCCTAAGTGTTTCAAAGGCCTAGGGCGTAGTTCGTTGAGTCTAGATTCCAACGCAACCAACCGTTCGTCGATAGGACGTCGGAGTAGAAGTTATGAGGTTACAAGTTCGGCGCGACGTAAATGTGTTCCGGCGGCGCGGCGTGTGCCGCGCGGATGCGAGGCCGCGGCGCTAATGTTCTGAAGGGTCGCAGAAGTTGCAGGCCGCGCGCCAGATAGCAGCGCGCGCGAAAGATCGAGAGCCCGCGGAGGTTTAGCGCCGCCGGGCGGCGCGCGCCGAGGCGGATTTTGGGCGAAAAACTTGTGAAAGTCGATTTCTTTTAAAGGCCATGGGAGGGTGACAAGTGTCCCCATCTGATTTTCTCTACATGCAATATATTGACCAAGACTTGGTCATTCTTCCCATCTTTCATCTTCACACTCTCTCCTCTCTCTAAAATCATTCCTCCTTCTCTCTAAGAAAACCCAAGAAAAATCTGAAAGTTAAGAGCAAGAAAAGGAAGCTTGTAGCTAGCTTGTTGGCATTGTTGTGGTGGTGTTCTTGACAAGGAAGCTAGCAATAGTTGGAATAAGTTTTGGCTAAAACTTTAAGGTAACATTTCTTCCTTTAGAATTAGTTCTAAGTGTTGCATGTTTAGAAGAAAGAACTTGTGGTAGTAAATAATGCTTCTAGAATCTTTGCATGTTAGAAATGTGGTTTGGGTATGAAAGAAATGGCTAAGAAGTGATTATGAGCATGTTGTAGCCTAAAAACTACCTTAGAAGTGATAAGTGAATTGTTGTAACTAGTGGGGCAGAATTTTACACACCCGAGTATGGATGTGTAATCCCCTTTAAAATGTTGGATTGTTGAGCCTTAATTGTGGTGTTTGGATGATAAATTCGGCCTTGAGAAAAGGTGGCAAAGTGAGTAGAAACAAGGGAAATGCTGCCCAATTTTCCATAGAATTTAGTGACTTAGAACTTGGATTGTTCTACTTTGAGATTAGAGGTTAACAAGCGTATCATGATTATTTTAGGTTGAATATTACTTGCGGTAGTTTGGACTTGGCAAGAGGATTGACCAAAGAGGTATGTGAAGCTTTCCTATCTCTTGAGCATGAATAGATGAAACTATGTAGTACGGTAGACGTACAAGATTGGGTGTTCTTACTTGTTTGAGTATAAAATGACTTGTTCGTTTTAAAAATGTAAAAGTCCCTTGGTTAAGGGAAAAGTATGATTTTACTAAAGTATAAGGTTAATAAGACAACTTTATGGGAAGTTGGTTTATTAACTTGATAAAAGGTTAATGAGAAGAGATTTACTCTAAGTAAGATAAGTAAGGGCAAATGACTTGAGTTATGAAAGGCAAATTGGTTTAAAGGCACCAATTGCCAAAAGGTTTTATGTATAAGAAGAGTCACTTTTGAAAGAGTTGAAGTATGTAGTACTTGGGTTAAATTCCCGGTGTTCTTTTATTAAAGATATGGTTAAGTGCCTTAAGTAAACTAAAATGAGAGAGTATGTGAACAAGACTAAAAAGAAGTTATAAATTTTTCTTAACTTATTATTATTATGATATGATGACTATTTGAGCTAGGGTAAGAGTATAAATGAGGGCAAGCCCCAAGACGTTATACCACCTTCTCCAGGGTAAGAGTATGAATGAGGGCAAGCCCCAAGACGTCATACCACCTTCTTCAGTGTAAGAGTATAAATGAGGGACAAGTCCCAAGACGTTATACCATCTGCTTCAGTGTAAGAGTATAAATGAGGGCAAGCCCCAAGACGTTATACCATCTGCTTCAGGGTAAGAGTATAAATGAGGGGAAAACCCCCAAGACGTTATACCACCTGTTCCGTGGATTTGCTACCCACGATGCGAGGAATACCTCATGCGAGTCCTTGTGAGGCTTATGCGGGTGAAATAGTCCCAGGAGTAGGAGTGCTTATTGATACTACGGGCGCGGTATCCTGTTGTGATCATGAGACCCCTATTTTATGCAGTATTTTATATATATACTTGTCACTCTCATTGTTAGTAAGGCACAGTAAAAGGTATTTTGACTATCTTCCATGACTACAGTTTACTTTTAAACTATGTTATTATCATTACAGTATTTTCCAGCTTTACATACTTGGTACATATCAGATCGAATTTCTGGGCCGCTGCGTTCATGCCGCAGGTAAGGGTAAGAAGATTGTGGATCCTCGTTCCTAGGATCATTGTTCCGGTGTCAGAAGCTCCATCCCTCCGGAAGCTTATTTTGTTGGTACGGTCTTTCCCTGATGTTATAGACATTGTGTATATTCAGGGGTATGGCGGGGCCCTGTCCCGCCACAGTTGTTATCTTTAGAGGTCTGTGGCCACCTATATATTTTGGGCTATAAGAACCAGTTGTATTACAAATACTTTGTTTAAGTATGTTTATGGAAGGCAGCCTTATCGGCTGGCCAGTTATGATTTACCCTTTTTATACGTATGTGTTACTATGTTCCGCTGCTATTCTCTGACATATACCTGACAGGGTACCCCGGTAGGGTACTAGTCGCGGCCCCGGGGTCGGGTCGTGACAGGTTGCCTATGAGTTAGATCTGTCGTCCGATTTGGAGGCGGTACATCCAGTTTTCCATGTGTCCATATTGCGGAAATGTATTGGAGATCCATCTAGAGTGCACCCGGTTCATGACGTCCAAGTGACAGAGGAGTTATCGTATGAGGAGAGTCCCATAGCGATACTCGATCGTCAGGTTAGACGACTTCGGACGAAGGACGTGGCTTCCGTCAAGGTCCTATGGCGGAACGAGAACAGAGAGGAAATGACGTGGGAAACAGAGGATGACATGATGAAGAAGTACCCTCACCTATTTCCTATACCTCCAGGTAACCCACTTTCCTGCTTGTTAGTTTTGATTTAGCATTTACGCTTCAGTATGTTGTGGCTCGTGGAGCTTCTTTATTTGCAAAGGAATAGTTAAGAGGGTCTATGTCGATGTTGTGATTTGAGTAAGCCTAGAAGGAACATTCGGGATGAATGTTTCTAAGGGGGGAGAATGTTATACCCCGTAGTTCTGACCTACGTGAGAGGCGTTTAAAGCATGTAAGACTTAAAATTTTCAAAGGATGGGTTGACGGATTATTCCGGACGGGTTTTAGTCAACTTTAAGGCGGGTTATGACCAGGTACACTGAGAGTTCCTAAGTGTTTCAAAGGCCTAAGGCGTAGTTCGTTGAGTCTAGATTCCAACTCAACCAACCGTTCGTCGATAGGACGTCGGAGTAGAAAGTTATGAGAATTACAAGTTCAGTGCGCAGTCGGACATAAATGTGTTTCGGACAAAGGCGACAGGGTCGCGGCGCCGGATGCAGGGACGCGGCGCCGAAAGTACTGAGGGGTCGCTGAAGTTGCAGCGCGGTGCCAGACAGACGCGGCGCACACAAAGTTCAGAGGTGCGGAGGTTTCAGTAGGCCGAGGCGGATTTTGGGCGGAAAGACTTAGGAAAAGTCAGATTTTTCTTTTAAAAGACCTTGGGAGGGTGACAAGTGTCCCCCCCATCTGATTTCTTGCATGCAATATATTGACCAAGTCTTGAAGACTTGGTCATCTTCCAAATTATCTCTCTCTCAAAAGCTTAAGCTCTCACTTCTCTCTAAAATTCCAAGAGATATTTTAGCCTTAGAAGAAATCTGAAAAAAGTAAAAGAAAGAGGAAACTTGTGGCTAGCTTGTGAAGGTTGTTGTGGTGGTATTCTTGGAAAGGAGGCTAGCAAAATTGTTGGAATAAATTTGGCTAAAGCTCTAAGGTAATGATACTCCTTTATAACTAGTTTTTAGTGTTGCATGTTAAGAAGAAAGAACTTGTGGTAGTAAATAATGCTCTTAGACTCATTGCATGTAAGAACTATGGTTCGAATGTGAAGGAATTGGTTAAGAAGATATTATGAGCATGTTGTAGCCTAAAAACTACCTTAGAATTGTTAAGTGAATTGTTGTACCTATTGGGGCAGAATTTTACACACCCAAGTTTAGGTGTGTAATCCCCTTTGAAATGTTGGATTGTTGAGCCTTAAATGTGGCGTTTGGATGATAAATGCGGCCTTGTGAAAGGTGGCAAAGTATGTAGAAACAAAGGAAATGCTGCCCAATTTTCCATAGAATTTAGTGGCTTTGAGTTTAGATTATTCTACATTGAAATTAGAGGTTAATAAATGTATCATGGTTATTTTAGGTTGACATATTACTTGCGGTAGTTTGGACTTAGCAAGTGGATTGATCAAAAAGGTATGTGAAGCTTTCCTATCTCTTGAGCATGAATAGATGAAACTATGTAGTACGGTAGACGTACAAGATTTGGTATTCTTACTTGTTTTAAGCATATAATGACTTGTTTCGTTTTAAGAATGTATAAGTCCCTTGGTTAGGGGAAAAGTATGATTTTACTAAAGTATAGAGTTAATATAACAACTTTATGGGAAGTTGGTTTATTAGCTTCATAAAAGGTTAATGAGAAGAGATGTACTCTAAAGTAAGATAAGTATATGAAGAGGCGAATTGGTTTTAAGGCATCAATTGCCTAAGGGTTTTTATGTATAAAGAAGAGTCACTTTTAAAAGAATTGAAGTATGTAGTACTTGGGTTAAATTCCCGGTTTTTCTTTATTAAAGATATGATTAAGTGCCTTAAGTAAACTAAAATGAGAGGGTATATGAACAAGACTAATAAGAAGTTATAAGTTTTCTTAACTTATTTATGATTATGATATGATGACATTTTGAGCTAGGGTAAGAGTATATCTGAGGGGCAAGCCCCAAGATCGTCATACCACCTTCTTCAGTGTAAGAGTATATCTGAGGGGCAAGCCCCAAGATCGTTATACCACCGCCATGAAGAGTATATCCGGAGGAAAGTCCCCAAGATCGTTATACCATCCGCCGGGTAAGAGTATATCCGGCGGGTAAGTCCTCAAGATCGTTATACCACCTGCTCCGTGGATTTGCTACCCATGATGCGAGGAATACCTCTCACGCGAGTCCTTATGGGCTTACGCGGTGAAATAGTCCCACGCGGAAGCGGTACACCTATGCGAGGAATACCTCACGCGGGTCCACAGACCTATGCGGTGAAATAGTCCCGCGAGTAGGGTGCTTATTGATACTACCAGGCGAGGTACCTGCTTTGATCCTAAGGCCCCTATTTTATGCAAGATTATATATACTTGTCACTCTCATTGTTAGTAAGGCACAAGAAAAGGTATTTTGATTTTCTTATGACCCCAACTTACTTTTAGACTTACGATATCATTATTACAAGATTTTTCCGACTTTACATACTTGGTACATATTGTAATCGACCCTTCCTGGCCGTGCGTCATGTCGCATGTGGTAAGCGATTGTGGATCCTCGTTCTTAGGATCACTATTCCTGTCGAAGCTCCATTCCTCGGAAGCTTGTTTATCGGTGCGGACATTCCCCGATGCTATAGGTATTTTGTACATTCGGTGGTATATGGGCCCGTCCCGCCACGATTGTTATCTTTAAGGTCTGTGGTCACATATATGTTTTGGGCTATAAGAACCGGTTGTACTACTATACTTTGTTTAAGTATGTTTTATGAAGCGGCACTTTATCGGTGGCGATGATGGTTACCCTTTTTTATAAGTTATGTGTTATGTATGTTCCGCTGCTATTCTCTGACATATACCGGGTGGTACCCGTAGAGGTACGCCGCGCCCGGTTGAGTCCCGACAAAAGTGGTATCGAGCGATTAGTCCTCGGAAAGTGTCCACAGACCGTCTAGTAGAGTCTTGATTATCGCGTGTCGCGCACCACACCTATAATCGCAGTCGCAGACATTTAGGATTGGTTTCCATTCTTTCACTCGAGATCGTGCAATAGAGCCGAGTTATAGGTTGAATCTCCCGATGTTTTCCTTTATGTATCGATTATGCCTCCACGCAAGCAACCGCGCCCGGCGGCAAGGCGCAACGGCGGAGCCGCTAGTGGACGCGGAGAGTCACGAGGTCACAGCCCACCCTTGCCGAGATGATGTTTAGAGCGGCGAGTTCCACGCCGTCGCCAAAACAGAGTTCGAGGCGTGGACGCGCCATCGAGACCGCGCAGACGAGCCTCCATCCCACCGTGGTCCGAGTACGAGATTACGGAACAAATTGATTCATCGACCAAAGATAGTGGCGGTGGCTATAGGTATTGTGTACATTCAGGGGTATGTATGGGCCTGTCCGCCACGCTTGTTATCTTTAAGTGCGTGGTCACATATATGTTTTGGGCTATAAGAACCGGTTGTACTACTATACTTTGTTTAAGTATGTTTTATGGAAGACACTTTATCTACCGCCATGATGTTACCACTTTTTTATAAGTTATGTGTTATGTATGTTCCGCTGCTATTCTCTGACATATACATGACAGGGTACCCCGGTAGGGTACCAGTCGCGGCCCCGGGGTTGGGTCCTGACATATACGTATCGTTCCAAGTAATATAGTATGTAAGACCGAGTTTATCGTCCACAAAGACTGATTTGCTACGTACCGATTATCTATTCTATGGTATCTATTTGGTTGACGTTCTTTAGTTTCAGAATTATATCTACGAATTATGACTAAGTGCAGAAAATAAACTAAATATTATAATACTTTGGGTTTATAACAGTTATGAAGGAAATAGAGTTTCAATCTTCTCAACTATCCACTCTTTCACGTGTTAATGCAATGTTAATGATTCTTCTTCTTATTAAGATAGCAGGTTAACTAATCTGTCATTATATTCCGGTTAGGACATACAAGAGCTCAACCTTATGCAGAAATCTTCTATATTTCTATGATAAGTTTTACCACACAGGAGGATTAAGAACAATAACCTTAATTACTACACAAGTATCGAAGTACTTTCGTCCACAATTTTAACCTATGTCTACACAATTACAACATATTTAAATCTCACCTTTCAGACTTTTGATTCGAAATCATATAAGTGATGACAATTAAGAGCTAGTTAATTATCAAGCAACCATAACAATATTGAATAGATCTTAATATGATGAAGAAGAAATCAATAATCAATGCATTAACTATATGAAAGAGTTTCAAGAAGATTCGATGGAAACCCTACTAAAGTATTTAGCTCCTAAACATTGTCATGTCAAGAACTAATACAAAATCCAACATTAACTGAAATAAAATAAGGGAAAGAAAAAGAACTTGAACAAGAGTCTCCAATTGTCTTGTCTCCTTCTTGCCTCCCAAAGAATGATTTTTAATTATGGTATAACGTATGGTTTAATGAACAGGGTTTTAGAGATTTATAGCTGGGAAAAGTTGCCCTTTCGGACCCTGAAAACGTGTCAAATTCGGTCCAAAAATTAGAAATTCCGCGTCGGCGCCGTGGCCCTGCAGGCTGGCGCCACGGCGCCTAAACTCCTGCGAAAAAATCAGAGGCTGCAGTATAATTGGCGCCGTGGCGCTGTCGACGTGAAATTCTGAAACTTCTTCATTTTTTGTCCGGACTTCGTCAGATTTCTTCTATACTTTTCGGGACTTTTTAAACTTCATTTTTTGGCATTTTCTTGTGCAATTTCATCCTCAAAAGTAGTATCTTCTCCTTTATAACCGTTGTGACACAAAATGAAGGAAAAACACACCTAACACTATACTAAACACAAAATAAAAGAGTAAAACACTAACTAAAAAGGACTCAAAAGTGTATACAAAATACACTTAACAAACACCCACAAACTTTCACTTTACTCGCCCTCGAGTAAAGCACTAAACAAAAACAAAAATAAAATCAAATAGAAGACTCAATGAAATGGATCAAGTAGCTATAACAATGCTTCTTCAAAATCATGGATGAAAATTGGGATAATATGTTAGAACATACATAGCATGAATATTTAGCAATCCAGAATTTCAAGTTAGATATTTCGCAAATTCACTTAGATCATGATGTATTGGAAATACAAACACCTAACTTATGCATGTCAATTTCATTCCATCTTTCCCAAATGTTATAGACATGTTCACTTGCTATTCTCCACTAATCATAGACATACATATTAGAGATTATCAGGACTTTCAAGGGTTGTAATGTAGGCTTAGGCTGGGGTAGATAGAAGTAGACGTTTAGGCTCAATTACATACCATAAGCACTTTTAATTCAATTAATTTTCCTTCTTTTTGATTTTCTTTTTAGTCTCACACCTATTTGTCTCCTCTTTTCTTTTGAGAGAATGAGATACATTATAAATAACAAGCACCCTCAAACTTAGATTTTTACATATTTTTCTATTGGGGTGCGTCAAATTTTCACTCTTTTTTTTATTCTTTTTCAATACTTTTCGTTCCAAGAGTTTTCTATTATCACTTATGACACAACAAAAGAATCATATGGTGTCAAAGAAAGGTCTTATTTTAGGCTCAAAGGGGCTGACTAGTGATACAATTTATGTTAGGATAGGTAATGAATGGTCAGAAGAGCTATCAAAGAAATGCCTGAATCATCTCCCTAAATATGTATATCTTAACTATTTCGCCTCAAATAACAAGCAAATAGATTGTTTAGACATTTTTCAACCTTTCTTTCCATAACTGACACACATAGGCTAAGCACAAATATCCCAAATAATTAGATGTCATGAATTTTTAGCATATCTAACTTAAGCACACAGATTATCGCTTTTAATTCTATTACATCATCCCACTTTATCCACTCAATATCTTTAGCAACTACAACATGCATGATCCATAAAAACAATTATGACTCAAAAACACACAAAACAACACAAAGACAAATAAAAAACTCAAAAACAGAACAATAAAACAAAATAAGACACCCCAAACTTAATCGACACATTGTCCCCAATGTGTGAAGACTAAAAATAGGAAAAACTTACTGACACAACACAACGGTCATAACAGTGCGGGAGAAAAATTCGGAAATTGCACGACTTTTGGGCCTACGAAGTTTCAGTTGTGGCCTCGCATTTTGGCGCCACGACGATGTGCACGACACTTGCCATTTTCCAGCGTTTTTGATCCTTCTCCGCTCAGGGTCAGTCCTTAGTTCACCTGTCATCACAACATAAGACAAAAACCAAGACTGTGAGACTGTTCAAGACAAAATAAAATAAACTAAAACAAAATTTAAATAACGTAATTAAAATCATTGGGTTGCCTCCTAAGTAGCGTTGTCTTTAACATCTTTTAGTCGGACGCATGTTACTTACTAAATCAAGGGGTTAGAGTGTCTCCTCCGCATATCCATTTTAGCACCATTCTCTTTTTCCTCCTTCTATTCTTTTTCACAGTTCTGATTTCAGAGTAGTTCAATTCTTTTTCATCAAGAGTTAGTTCGGAAGTCTTACCATCAAGGGCATCAGTACCCTTGGAACTTTCATGAGGAGCCCTTGTATCAACAACACCAACAACAAAGCATCTAGCATCGACTTGAGGTTCAGTGGGCTGCTTGATTACTTTGAACACCATTTCCTCACCTTGAACTCTGAGCTTTAACTCCCCCTTTTCAACATCAATGAGGGCTCTTCATATGGCTAGGAGTGGTCTCCCAAGGATCATTGACATATTTTCATCTTCCTCTATGTCTAAAATCAGAAAATCAGCAGGAATGATGAATTTGCCTACTTGTACCAACACATCCACAATAATTCCTTGGGGATGCACAACTGAGCGATCAACTAGCTGCAGGGTGACTGTAGTTGGCCTTGCTCCCCCAAACCAAGTCTTCTGAATACAGAGATGGGTATTAGGTTGACACTTGCCCCCAAATCACATAGAGCTTGCTTGCATGTCACATTCCCTATGGTGCAAGGTAAGGTGAAACTCCCTGGATCTTTCAACTTAGAGGGAAGTCTCTTCTGCAAGATAGCACTGCACTCATCTGTCAGCGCTATTGTCTCATAGTCCGCCAGCTTTCTCTTCTTAAACATGATATCTTTCATAAATTTCACATAAGCTGGCATCTGCCCCAAATCTTCAATAAACGGAAGGTTAATGTGCAGTTTTTTAAATACCTCCAAAAATTTCAAAAACTGCTTGTCCAAAGCCTTCTTCTGCAGTCTTTGAGGGTAATGGATTTTGTCTGTGTACTCCCTCATTACTGCGGGTGGGACCTTCTCTAAAATAGGGCGGTCATCAGTAACCCCCCCTTCTCTGCCTCAACTGTCGTCCCCACATCCTTTTCTTCTTCAACTACTGGTCGGGGTGCCCTCTACTACAACTGCTTCCCACTCCTCAAGATAATTTCCTGACACTGCTCCTTTGGATTCATCACTGTGTTGCTAGGGAGGTTTCTTTGTGGTCTATTGTTCAGTGTGTGTGCCAGTTGTCCCACCTGTGTTTCCAAATTTATGATAGAAGACCTAGTCTCTATCATGAACTGCTGAGTCTCTGTCATAAATTTTATCTGAGTATTGGCCAATGATGAAATTGAGAACATGGTTTCTGCCATGAATTGAGTTTGAGAGTTGGCCAAGGTCAACAATGTTGTTTTTATGTCATCTGGCTTCTCTTGTGGGTCAGGTGGGCTGAACTACTGTGAGGATGATGCCTGAAATTGTGGTTGTTGTCCTTGTTCATTCTTCCATGAAAAATTTGGGTGATTTCTCCACCCCGGATTATATGTGTTGGAGAATGCATTGTTGTAGGGCCTCTGAAAATTTCCCAATGCCTGAACCTGCTCCATGGGCACATTATTCGGGTCCACTACTGTACACCTATCAAAAGTATGAGACCCCCACAAATTTCGGAACTCATAGGTGTCTGAACCGCTTTAACTGACATGGTAATCTGCTGCATCTGCTTTGTCAAAGTGGCTACATGTGCGGTCAATGCTGTGATAGCATCCAACTCATGAATCCCAGCCATCTTCCTATTGTTCATTGCTCTCTCATCGACCCCCTGATGGTTGTTTGTGGCCATATCCTCTAGCAGATCATGTGCCTCATTAGCACTCTTTTTCATGAACGTACCTCCTGCTGTAGCATCAATGATGGTACGAGTTGTACCACACAGCCTATTGTAAAATATGTGGACTAGCATCCACTTCTCAATCCCATGATGTGGGCACTCTCTCTGCAAGTCTTTGAACCTCTCCCATGCATCATATAATGGTTCTCCCTCCAGCTGATAGAAGTTATTAAGTTCACCTCTGAGCTTCTCTGCCTTAGCTGGGGGAAAGAACTTGGCAAGAAACTTCTGGGCTAAGTCTTGTCATGTAGTGATGGAGTTCACCTGTAGTGAGTTCAGCCATCACTTTGCTATATCCCTGAGTGAGAATGAGAAAAGTCTCAATCTAATGGCATCAGTAGTGACACAATTGTATTTGAAGGTTGTACACAACTCCATGAAGTTTGCTAGATGCAAGTGAGGATCTTCTGACGGTAATCTCCCAAATTGAGCTGAGCTATGAACCATATGCAATATGGCTGGTTTGATCTCAAAATTATTGGCTTCAACGGCTGGAAGTCGGATGCAAGTCTGTACTCCTGTAATGGTTGGCATCACATAGTCCCCCAAGCTCCTTTCTGCAGGGACTTGTCTTAAAAACATGCGGTAACTCATCATCCCCCAAATTATTGTTTCGCTGATCTCCCATTGCTAAGGAATCAACTGCTCTTTTCTCTTTTCTGTTCTGTCTGCACAATCTCTCAATCTCAGGGTTCAGAGGGATATGAATCATGAATGTCAGCTCCTCTCCTACTTCGCATAAACTAAGTTCCTGAGACTAATAAAAAACAACAAACAGATCACGACAGAATATTCTAAAGCAAAAATAAAATGAAAATGAAAATAAAAACCAAATTAGAAATAAGGATAGATAAATCGATATTAACAGTACACCAGTCCCCGACAACGGCGCCAAAAACTTGTTGCGATATTTCTAAGTGCTTACGCAAGTGTACGTATCGCTCCAAGTAATATAGCCTGTAAGACCGAGTTTATCGTCCACAGAGTCTGGTTTGCTAAGTACTGATTATTTATTCTATGGTATCTATTTGGTTGACGTTCTTTAGTTTCATAATTATATCTACGAATTATGAATAAGTGCAGAAAATAAACTAAAAATTATAATACTTTGAGTTTATAACAGTTATGAAGGAAATAGGGTCCCAATCTCCTCAACTATCCACTCTTTCACGTGTTAATGCAATGCTAATGATTCTTCTTCTTATTAAGATAGCAGGTTAACTAATCTGTGTTGACACCCAATTTTGACCCTCCCGTCCAGTCATTAACTATGAAATTACACTAATTTTGCAAAATAATTTCTCATAATTTTTATAATAAAATGCAGCAAATAAAATATTAATACATGCATAAATAAGCAATTTAATAATGACACCGCGTCTTACATAGAAAATTAAACACTTAGAGTCTCGCGCCCGCATTTATTAATTTTTAAGTCTGTCGTAATTCTTAAATGATAATTAATAATAAGTACGTAAATAAATAATTTAGCAATGACGTCGTTTCAAATAGCATAGTCGCATTTAGTAATACGCAAAGTAATTTCATAATTATTGTAGTGCCTAAAGTCATATTAAGATAATTTAATTTTAGCTTAAATAATGATAAATAATACATAATAAATAAATTTTAATAACGGCATCGCATTATAAATATTAAACACTAATTAAATAGCACACTCGCATTTATTATGGTAATAATTTTAAAACTCAGACTAATAAGCACCCAAATAATCCAATCACAATTTAAATAATTTAATCTACCACTAATTAAATAATACACCTAAATTATATTAATAATACAAACTAATACCTAATTAAAACCAGCCCACTATCTACCCAATATTAATATCAGCCCACCATCTTCAGCCCATTTACTGTTTCACACCTCTTATTTCCTCCCCCATCAGCCCACAACCCATATACCTTCTCCCTCACCTCCCCATCGTCCAGAACCCTAAAAAATCTAACGCAACCTAACCCTAAGAGAAGCAAACAGTCGCCGCACACCCCTCCCAAATCAACACGCCAAATCCCACGATTCTCGCCAAGAAATCTGGATTCCTTTCCCTACCAGTATTATTCGAATCACACAAAATCGCCCCTTTTATGGTAAGAACCTTTAACGAAATCACACGAAATCAGAGTAAGAATAAGCACAAAAATCTCAGCCTTAAATGCTTACCAACATTAGAACCCAAAAGGTGGCCATATAAACCAACCCATGTTACACATGCAAGCACAAAACTGGAGGGGAAGCAGAGAGGGGTCTACGGAAAAAGACCTGTTAGTAACATAGCAATATAGGAGACTTGACAGGAAAAGATCCTGAGTTTTTACACAGAGGAACCCTCCTCTAAATCGAAAATTAGCAGGTCAAGGGGCAATAAAATCCTAAAAAAAACCGGTACGGAAGCAGCAAGAACACCGATTCAAAACCTCTTCTTCTTAGTCGCGGAAGTCAGTCGCAAACCAGTGAGTATTCTCAATAACAAGCTCTACCTTTTCAATCGCATCGCAATAACCCGTCAAGTGGACCGACGACTTGATACGCTGCCCTGGGTCGCTGTCCGGAGAAGGTAAACTCGTCTCCTTTCAAGTCTCTATGCGATTTACATTAAGTTTATATGAATGTATACGTTGTGTCAAATATATTTAAATGCCATTGATTGTCATTTGTGTGTGATTTGGGACACATATATTTGGTGTTGAAACTGCGTAACAATATTAATCGCTATTGTTATTCGCGACTGTGATCGCTAATGTGTTTAGGCCAATCTTAGCATTCGTCGTATGGCTTAATGGTGTAGTTACTGTTTGGATTTATGAGATCGATTGAGTTATGTGTTAAGTGATAGTTTCACATATTATGTCAAAAATGGCAATGTTGATAGAAAATCGTAGGGGATTATTCAATTGATCATGTACGCTGCAGGCGTATTATACCCTGCATCAGTGAAATATGGATATGTTTGTCCAACGAATCGTGTCGTAATGAAGCCGATGTATGTTCGGCATTTGAAGATAAGATTATACCCTTTTGATTAAATGCTCAAAGTATAGTAGGTTTTAGACCAATCTCTCCACCCTTATAATTTATTTGTGCAATCTGAATAAAGTCTTGCGGATTTCCCCTTCTTCTGTCTTGTTTGAGAGTATGTGACCCCCTACCCTCCTATATGAATTATTAATGGATTTATCCACGTGAGCATGTCTACCTTATATCATTTTTTTTTGCTAAATATATGATATATGAAATGGATCAGATCTGCGTCACTGCTGCATAGTTTTCCCATGATACATGTTAAAGTATTATGAGTACCTTAGTTTAACCTTGACCCTGCTTGTTTTCATTTGACTGCTAGAATAATTCGCTCGTCTAAGTAGATAATAAGGTTCAGAGTCAGCAAATCGTTCATCAAGCGTTATTAACAAATCTGAAAAGATAGAAAATGAATCTAGGGATGTTGGTTTAAATGTCATAGAACTTGTCATGAATCAGTTTTCCTTTTGCTCTATGTTAAGGGGTCATGCATATCCTTTCATGTCTTGTCGCATCTCATTCAGAATGCCTGTTTGCGGGTTAATCTAAGTAATAGACATAGAAGTTATTTAGAAGCTAAGAAACGATGTTTAGCTACGTCAAAGGATGAACTACGACTAAACAGAACTAGAATTATGCATCTTCACAGGAACCTAAATGCACCATATATATTGTTGTATATTATGTATGTTCGGGTCTCTTAAACAATTGAGGTAATGTAGAGATATAGGCAGCAGAAATGGGCCCGCATGTGTATCTGTACATCTGGATTTTATGTTAATTGGGTTAGTGGCTTTTGGACTAAATTGTCTTAAGTTCTACAAATATAATTGTTTGGGATTACATGTGGCTTGAACCCTGAGAATTTAACAGTTGGACCCCCTTTCTTGGTTTCTTTTCCTTATGAATCTAAAAAAAACGCAAGTTGTGGGGCCTGCATTGCATTCTGTTTGTCCCTAGGTTGATTGGTATTCGAGGCTTGATTTTAATGAAGTTACTTGGGGATTGTTCTACATTCATTCTTGGATTCTGCCCACATTTGGAGATTCATTAATTAAAATCAGTTGGCTATTATCTTAGGGTTCATTCCTTGACTGTTGGGATGAAATATTTCTTATATATTTTAATTTTCGCTAGTGTTTATGCTGTTAGTAGATCGAGCATGTACTAATCCTTATCTTTCTTTTTGTTACATGAAATGCACCGGAGCAAAATGAAGAGTCTCACGGCGAGACTCATCACGAGCTACTTCAAATGGCAACCCGCGTCTATGTGCATCCGCATTCGCATTCCCGCTTCAGAAATTCTTAGAAAAACAAATAGGACGGAGTCATCCGCTCCAATCCCTTCACTCTCTTAACCTCCTTATCTCATTTTTATATTTTATTTGTTGTTGTAATATAACTTTGTAATTAATAGGAAACTTCGAGCAATTAGCCTTTGAACATATGAGGTGGGAAGGTAATTTAAACTTAGAAAATGCACTTCTACTTTATCTTTCTTTTAGGATTATTATGCATGTCTAAATTTTGCCAAAATAATCTAAATAGTTTAACTTGCATCATAAAATCAACACTTTATTTCTTACTAAATCCATAACAAATTTTCCCTTGAACTCTTATCTAACATTATATAGGAAATCTATTGTGCATAATAAAAATCATCATAAACATTGGGTAAATCATAACCAAGATTAATTAAGTAGATAAATGCATACATTCAGTCAATAAATTCATTCTGCATCACATTTTTTTTTATAATATAAGACATGCTTTAAACTTTATATGTGTTTTATAGCACTAATCTTATCAATCTTTATCAAAAAAATAAATATTTTTTATTAAATATCTTTCAAACATGCATTCTTAGCAATAATAATTAACCCTAGGTTTGAACGGACAACCGCAAGTTAGCGGATCCTTTAGGGTGCCTAACCTCTTCCTTTTAGGATAATAAAGAACCCTTGCCTGGAATCTCACATAAGTTTTGCAGACCATAAAAATGGAGTTAGTGTTGACTTTAACCTAGTTGACATTTAGGTGTCCTAATTCACCCAAACTAATTAGGTGGCGACTCCGCGAACCCCTTAGCACTTTTAGCACCTTTTTAAACTTTTAGCATCTTTTTAACTTTTTAAGCATTTTTAACCATTTAGCATTTTTTACTATTTTTCTAACATTGTTATTTAAGCAGGAGTTTTCGCTAAAAATAAATGTCGCGGTCGAAAATGGGTGTGACAATCTGTCATTATATTCCGATTAGGACATACAAGAGCTCAACCTTATGCAGAAACCTTCTATATTTCTATGATAAGTTTTACCACACGGGAGGATTAAGAATAATAACCTTAATTACTACACAAGTATCGAGGTACTTTCGTCCACGATTTTAACCTATGTTTAGACAATTACAACATATTCAAATCTCACCTTTCAGACTTTTGATTCGAAATCATATAAGTGATGACAATTAATAGCTAGTTAATTATCAAGCAATCATAACAATATTGAATAGATCTTAATATGATGAAGAAGAAATCAATAATCAATGCATTAACTATATGAAAGAGTTTCAAGAAGATTCGATGGAAACCCTACTAAAGTATTTAGCTCCTAAACATTGTCTTGTCAAGAACTAATAGAAAATCGAACATTAACTGAAATAAAATAAGGGAAAAAAAAGAACTTGAACAATAGTCTCCAATTGTCTTGCCTCCCAAAGAATGATTTTTTATTATGGTATAACGTATGGTTTAATGAGCAGGGTTTTAGGGATTTATAGCTGGGAAAAGTTGTCCTTTCGGACCCTGAAAACGTGTCAAATTCGGTCAAAAAATTAGAAATCCCGCGTCGGCGCCGTGGCCCTGCAGGCTGGCGCCACGGCGCCTAAACTCATGCGACAAAATCAGAGGCTGCAGTATAATTGGCGCTGTCGACGTGAAATTCTGAAACTTCTTTAATTTTTTGTCCGGACTTCGTCAGATTTCTTCTATACTTCCCGGGACTTCTTAAACTTCATTTCTTGGCATTTTCTTGTGCAATTTCATCCTCAAAAGTAGTATCTCTCCTTTATAACCGCTGTGACACAAAATGAAGGAAAACACACCTAACATTATACTAAACACAAAATAAAAGAGTAAAACACTAACTAAAAAGGACTCAAAAGTGTATACAAAATACACTAAACAACCTTCAATTGCTTTCGTCAAATTTGCTAGTTGTTCTTTTTTGGTGAAAGCTTCAATCACCATCGCTTGCATGACCACCACATATGACAGAGAATAGTATGGATCATCATTTGAATAAATGGATTAGGGAGTAACATGAGAGAAGATTGAAGCAGATTCAGTAATCAAGACATCAACATCTTTCTGCATGAAGGGATCATTGGACTATCAATGACATTCTTATGATAGCCTTAGTCGAGTAAAGTTCTTTCTACCACCTCAACGATGATGTTTTCTTATTCTAACACGTACAAAGATGATATCCATTCTTTCGGAGAAAACGAACCAGAAGCATAAGACGTCTTGCACGGTACTTGAAGCACTTTTGTCCCAACATATTGACTTTGCTCCTTTTGATTTGGCCAACAATTTCTATAGCAACTTCCAACCCGTTTTTGGAGTCAGATCTAGGGTTGAACTTCATTGCATCCATCCTTGTGTTCTTGAACTTCAGAGAAAAGAGACGAGTGATAAAGATTGTCCCACTGGGCGTGCCAAATTTATAACGACAAATCTTTGGATCCTGAAAAATAATAATTAAGACAAGAAAATATAGCGAAAAGTAATATTTTATTTCAAAGATTTGTGCGGGAGTTACAATCTTTATAAAATCTTCAGCAAAAAGATATAATTCTCTGATTCTTCTCCTCACGACCGTCAATCAAGGGCTTTGCTTGTTCTTGAATTGACGGATTGCTTGTTGTAATTTCACCACGAATGCGGAGTCAATTTTTAATCACAAACGTGGAGGTATGAAGACTTGCGGCTCACCACTTGGAGATGAAGACTTTTTAGTGCGCGGAAGACTTGCGGATCACCTTTGGAGATGAGAGATTCTATATGTATATTTCTTGATATGCGGACTTATGGATCCTTTTGATATGCGGAATATTTATCGATCTTTTTTATTTGCAGAAAACTTTTGAATCTTCTTGATTTGCGGAAGATTTATGAATCTTTTTGATTTGTGGACTTATGGATCCTTTTAATATGCAGAAGGTTTATGGATCTTCTTGATTTGCGGATTTACAAATCTTCTTGATTTCAGAAGACTTATGAATTTTCTTGATTTGCGGAAGACTTATGGATCTTCGTGATATGCAGATGCGTTCAAGAATCCATGGATGCCTTTCTCTCTAATTCTTTTTTCATTTTGACTTTATGAAGACCCATATTTATAATTGCAGGGGAGAGCTATGATATGCATATGATTGGTCGAACCATATTATTTGAATACTTGACGATATTTGATTGATTCTTGTATTGACTTGGCATGCACGCCACATATGCACGTGACACAAATTTTATATAGATTTTATTTTTAATTTCACAAAATTCATATGTCTACAGTTACTAAATATAGAATATACGTAATATTTTTTAAAGTAGACTAAAAGGAAAAATTAGATAGGGAGGGAGTATATATTTTAAATTTTGCGCCTAATCAAATTAAAAAGTGATATAAAGGGTACAAAATATATTACGAGGCCCAAGAGAAGAATTACAAAAAAAAGGTCAACCAAGAAGTGACGATTACTCTCACTTCACTCGTAAAGTAAAATTCAACGCGCTTCTACTTTCCCTCGTACTGCAAACGTGAAAAGTAGGGCATTTTGTTCAGCATATGGAAGTTGAAGGACAATAATTGAAGCAATGCACTCATCTACCGATTATTGGCCATCTCGTAATAAACCTCGCAAATTTTTCGACCGTTATAGCATACCTAAAGGTATTAAAATGTTAACATCTCAAATTTATATTCACTTCACATTTGCCTTCCATTAATTTATGTCAATTTTGCTATTCCGTTATACTATTTTATTATGTACTTACTGTGAACCTTCAGTCTGTTGGCCAATTGTAGGGTTTAATATTACAATCACATTGATTGAAAGGAACTAGAGATAGTATATATAACTAGAACAACATGTTACCTCTGTTCTAATTTATGTGATACTTTTTGCTTTTTGAGAGCCAATTTGACTAAACTTTGATGGTAGAGTATATAAGATTAACTCAATATTTTAAGATTTTTGAAAAGTACTAAGTCGCAACTTTTGTCATATCAATTTGGTGAAAAAATACATCTTAAAATGTTGATCAAAGTTAATGTAGTTTGAATATCGGAAAGCAAAATGTATCACGTAAATCGACGTAAATCGAGACAGAGGGAGTTTAAACTACCCTGATTTATATTGTCAGGGTGTATAACTTAATTCTTCCTCGATATGTCTTTCTGGATGATTGCCAAGTATTTCAAAAGTTAGGTTGTGGGATTTAAGTATTGCATTTCTAAATTAAGTTCTAGTTTAGGTGAAGGACGTATGACCGTCTTACCAATAGTTGAAACTCAATCGAGCAAATTCATGACAAATGTTGAAAAACTATGAGCATATGCGGAAGTGCATTTTATCACATCTTCAGTAAGTTAGCATCCATACGGGACGAGCATAATAGATATTGAGAATTGTCTTTTCATATAATCTTTCTGTCGCAACAGGGTTAAAAACTTAAGCACTATCTAGCTCCCACTGATAAATGAAGATACTCAATTAGGATGAACTCCCTATACGTATGCTCTCTGTTTCGAGTGCTAAATACATTATCCATCCGTTTACTTCTGATTACATTTAGTTTGTGTCTCAACAGCCAGCTTATATCTTTCTTTTATAAGTAAACTGGTACTGGTAGGTAGTTATGTAGCTTCAAAAGTTTTTGACTCGATTTAAGTGTAAAAAGTTTTACAGTATAGTTTTTTTGTTGACATGTAAAGAGTTTTATATAATAGTTTTGCAGTATAGTGTAAGCATCCAAGGGTGTGACCTAGTGGTTAATAAAGCGGGTTGAGAATCATGAGGTCTCAGGTTCAAACCTCAGAGGACATAAAAACACTAGGTGTTTTCTTTCTGCCTGTCTAAGCCTTGACTGATAGAGTTACTTGGTACCTATGCTGGTTGGAGGTAGCAGGTATCCCGTGAAATTAATTGAAGTGCGTGCAAGCTGGTCCGAACACCACTTTTATTAAATAAAAGTATATTTTAACCGATTATAGTAGGTTATTTACTTTCTTTCTAGGTTTTACAATTACATGTAGTTGTAAACAACATGATGATAGCTTATGAACATCAAGTATTTACAATTGGATATGTTTACTTATTTTCTAGTTGTAATAAAAGATGTTCCACTGCTGGTGTGTAAAAATTATGCCCATATGATAACTTCGCCCGTTTCCTTCCATGTCAATTTATGCCAGCTGTTTTGGTCTTAAGACCTGAAGGGGTGTACAAGGTTCTTCAGTTTTATCTTCAGTCATCTGATTATTTCCACAAGCATGTATGTCCAATAACTTGTTATGTGATAAGCTGGATGTCTTGATGTTCATAAGCTCTCTTCTTGTTTTGTTCCATGAATGGCTGTATTTGCTAAGTTCTTACTTTAAAAGAGAAACATCTTTTCCATTCACATAAACTTTTCTTTAACGCTATCCTGATAAAAGTGTTTTTCACAGGTTGGTTATATTGCCCTCCATATGGTGATAACATAGGTTTTATTATCCCATCAAAAGTGCCTCTAAGTGAATCATTCAACAAAAACATCCCTACTGGAGAAAGTTACACCCCGGAAGAATTAATCCACAAGCAAAGATGTTTAGGGAGAGAAGTAAGTGGTGTGGTGACAAGATTTCTTCTAGTTATCACATTTACTATTTGTTTAATCTTTTCCTCCCCACCCTTGATACTTACAAATAAGGTTAGCTTGGTGACAATTATCTTTACACTATCTGTGCTGATTTGTTAGATATATAACCTATATCTTTCTGCATGAATTTGTCTCCTTAATTGCCATCTGATGAAGAGTCATTGCAATGTAGTCCTCTCTTCCGTTTCTCTCTCTTATCTCTTACACTCTTCTAATGTTCCCCTTTCCTTGACGTTTGTTTTAGTCATGCTTTATTTAGTGGCCTTTTGTTTCTGAGTTGCTTAATTCCTGAGAAATTCAAACTGATTTTATTTTGATCTGCTTTGACAATGGGCAATATGTATGTCTGTATGTTTACTGGGTTTAGCTTTTCTTTTTTCTTTTTTATATTTTGGGGGAAGGAGGGCAGGGGAGCTCATATGTTTGCCAACTCACTATTTCCTATAGGGATTGACAGTAGTCATTTGACAGATCTATTGAAAGTTAAGTAATTGTCCAAGTATTCTTTTTTCTTTTTATAAGTGGAGTAAAAGAAAGGATTTTCAAAAGAATTTGAAAGAAAGTTACCTGCAGGTATGTCGACCTGTGCTCTCTTATACAGCCAAAAGATTTTGTACCTAACGTCTATGAGTTTATAGGACAAGTAGATGTGTGTTCACTGTCGTCATTCAGATAGATGTGGCTCATAAATGGTGGCTGCTGAGACTCCTGCTTATTTATTTGTTAATTCTGTTCGTGAAGCACTGAAGCTAGAATATTGTGTTTGTGTGTGAATTGACAACTTGTAGAATTCTTACCTAAGAATGTGCATCTACATTGCCCCGCGGCTTTGGTATAGTGGTAAGATTGCAGCACGTGATATGTGGGTTAGGCGCACGTCACAGGTTCGAACCCTTCCACAAGCAAAAACTTGGTATTTAAGTGAAGGGTAAAGACCGTCCTATTATCCACCGTCATTGCCACTGGCCTGTGGAGATTTTTCACTTTACAAAAAAAGAAAAAAAAAGGAATGTGCACCTATATCAGGTTTTCTTTGTGTCTTCACCTCTTAATCTTTCCCACAACTTATCTTCTTACTAACAAGGCGTTTGTAGTCCAACGGTTAGAAAAAACTTATCTTCTTACTAGTTGGATTTTCAACGTCTGTCCTATATATTTGGTTTTCATCTTATTTTTAGCTGAATAGCCGTCATCCATATCTGGTATTACTAACACAGCACTCATTTGCAGATAGGACTGGTGGTTGATTTAACAAACACTGACCGTTACTATCCAGAATCAGATTGGACCAGTCATGGTATTAGACATGTTAAGGTAAATATGAGCAGTTTTATATATGCTATTCGATCTCATGGTTAAGTGGCCAGTCTTATGCTATGTTCTGTTTGTCCAGATTCGATGCCCGGGGCAGGACTCTGTACCTGATGCTGAGTCTGTAGATAGATTTATTTCCGAGGTAATTCTCCTTCTGCTGCCACATGCATGTCATCCATCATTTTGTCATGCTCTGCATGTCTGGGAAGGGTGCCTATGGCAGTGTGATAATTACGTTTTACTTTGCTGAGATTCTTATCTTCGGTACTTAAATTGGTTGCAGGTTGTGCAATTTACAACTCAAGAATCTCAACCAAGTAAGTATGTTGTTGTCCACTGCACTCATGGTCACAACCGAACAGGCTATATGATTGTACATTTTCTCGTACGTAATCAGTCAGTTACTGTTAGTGAGGTTAGTGAGCTTATTCACGTTACACCAAATCTTACTCTTCTTAGGATTCCAGCATAATCTAGAACTTTGTGTCTTATCTTCAGGCAATAGCAACGTTTGCCCAAGCACGCCCTCCTGGAATTTACAGGCAGATGTATGTTCAGACATTATATGACTTCTATCTCCAATCGAAGCCTGAACTTTTTGTTTGTCCCGGAACTCCCGAATGGAAGAGAGACTCTGATCAAGATAATGAAGTTGTTCTTCCTCCTGTAAGTAGTTCTTTTTAGATTATTTGATGAACAATTGCTGCATTGATATTCGAAAATTCTCATAGGTTCAATAGTGGAACACTTAGTGCACTATTTTGAAATGATGAAAGATCGCGTGTGAAACAATCATTAGTTACTACGAGGAGCACTCTGCTTATAGATGTGAATGTTACTTAGATGAGTGCGACACTACAATCACACACTGCATAAGTTATGAGTCACAATTGTTTGGCTGGTGTGGCATATCAAACTTCAGGAGCCAATGAAGTTTGTTGCTTGACGTTTTACTTGAGCTGTCTTTCCTAATGCTGCAGGTTAACTAGGGAAGTGCCACATTTATTTTGCTGTTACTTGCAGAAATTTGATTCACTCTTCATATTTTACTATCATTCTACAAGTTTGATGACTACCAATAGAGCTGATTCTTTAGGATATTGTTTAAAGACTACATGAAGTTGTTGACTGCAAGCTAGCATCAGTATTTGTCTTGCACTTCATATCTGCCAAGTTTAGCAGGAACACGAACTCTATGCTTCCCAACATTTTTTATAAGTCTGAGAAATATAACATGGAAGAAAGAAATGAAGAATGTATGTCTTGATTATTCTCCCAAGATATTGGGTGTTCTCCAAAAGACATAGTTCTGATTGATGAGACTAGCAGCGGAGTGAACGCCAAGCTGGAGGTTTGGAGACAAACTCTTGAGTCTAAACGGTTCAGGTTGAGTAGGACTAAGACAAAATATTTGGAGTGCAAGTCCAGCAACGGGAGCGACCCTGAGACAGACGTGGAGGTGAGGCTTGATACTCAGGTCATTTCAAAGAAAGGAAGCTTCAAGTACCTATGATCTATCATCCAAGGGAATAGAGAGATTGATGACGATGTCACACATCGTATTGGGGCAGGATGGATGAAATGGAGGCTCGCATCTGGAATTTTGTGCGACAAAAAGGTGCCACCAAAATTTAAAAGATAAGTTCTATAGGGTGGTGGTTAGACCGACTATGTTGTATGAGACGGAGTGTTGGCCAGTCAATAATTCGCACATACAAAAGATGAAAGTTGCGGAGATGAAGATGCTGAGATGGATGTGTGAGCATACAAGGAGAGATAGGATTAGAAATGATGATATCCGGGACAAAGTGGAAGTGACCTCGGTGGAGGATAAAATGCGGGAAGCGAGGTTGAGATGGTTCAGACATGTGCAGATGAGAGACACAGATGCCCCAGTGAAGGTGTGAGAGGTTGGCTATGGACGGATTCAGGAGGTATGACGAAAAAGTATTGGAGAGGTGATTAGATGAGATATGACGCAAGTGCAACTTATCGAAGACATGACCTTAGATAGGGGTTGTGGAGGACACAGATTAGGGTAGAAGGGTAGTAGGTAGTCGAGTGTAGTCCTACTTACGCTTACAAAATGATAGTTGTAGTGTTATTACTGTAGGCCCGATCAACCTATCACACTTAGGCGCAGTATTGCTTTATAGTCCCCTGTAGTTTGATTTCTGATGCTATTTGTTCTTTAGTGTACTTTGTTTATCTTATTTAACTGTGTTAGCTACTGCTTCCTTTTGTTAGAATGCGCTACCATGTCGTAATCGATTTTGTTATCATCATGTTCATACTGTTTTAATTTCTTGTCTGAGTCTGACCGCTTCTCTTGCTTTGCTTTGCTTGTGATTATTGTAAGATCTGCGTACACTCTACCCTTACCAGACCCCACGTTGTGAGATTTCACATCTATTCTAAACTAGGAAAGAAATCAAGACTATAGAATTACAAATAAATTGCACCCAAGGGCGTGGCCTAGTGGTCAATGAAGTTGGTTGAGCACCATGAGGTCTCAGGTCCAATTCCCAGCAGAGACAAAATAATAGGTGATTTATTTCCATTTCTTCTAACCTTGGTAGCCTTGGTTGACAGAGTTACCTGTTGCTAGTGGGAGGTGACAGGTATTCCGTGGAAATAGTCGAGGTGCGCGCAAGTTGGCCCATACATCATGGTTATGGAAAAAATTTACAAATAAATAATATTTTCCTAATTAATAATAACTATTGTTCTACACAATATTCTCAACACTTCCCCTCAAGCTGGTCCATTCAAGTTGATTACCAAGCTTGTTACAAATGTAGCTAATTCGTTGTACTCAAAGTCAAAGGTTTGTTGGTGGCAAGATCGGCATGCCTTCTAGTTGTAGTTGACTTTAAGCGCACCTGAACTGCCCATAGTCGTCTATTTACGGGCTTGCGTACCCTGATGATGGTAAAGAGGGGTAAGCATGGAGATACAACATGTGAACGACGGCCAGAGAAGGCGCACTTTAGCCCCGATCTCAAAACCCTAATATCACCATCTGAAGAGAAAGGACTTTCTCTATATCTATATCTATGCAACTAGTTCTTTCACTTGCTTCCAAATCCATCCATCTTACTCAAAAGCTTTTCATATGATACTCGAAATCTTGGTGATCTTTTCTATCTAATGAATGGGGAGTCCGCTTTAAAATCGTTCGCCCTGCACCCACCCTCCGAGTATATGATTCAACAGGAATCACACAAGGGTAGATTAGAAAGACCAGGTTCCACACATATGTGACAGGCATAAGGTATGGGACGAGCAGTTTCTTTTGAAGGGACTGAGTGAAAAATATGCAAGCTGATAATTTGACATCAAGAACTTTGTGACATGTCTACTAAGAATATCTTTTCTCTAACAAAATGACAGTCTATCTCTTATGTGTTTCCTTCTCTCTTTCATCATTAAATTGGATGCATTAAGGGCGAGATTAACTCACACAAGTTTTATCTGGCTTATGTGTTCAAACTTCCAATTCTTTGAGCAACTGTTTGATCCAAACCAGTTCGCAAGTTGCCATAGCCATTGCCTGATATTTTGCTTCTGCACTAGACCGAGCAACTATATTATGTTTCTTGCTTTCCAAGATACTTCATTTTTAGAATGGCAAGGTTATCTTGCTTTTCCAAGATACTATGTTACCTCCAAACAAGAATGCGATATCCAAAAGTAGATCGTCAATCAGAAGGTGTTCTTGCTCAATCTGCATCTGTGTATCCAACGATCTGTTTAGTGCCTCGATCCTCGAAAAGTAATCCTTTTCTCGTGGCTGATTTTGTGTATCACATAATACGAACAACATCCTAATGACTATCACACAAGGAGCCTATAAATTGATTCAGTGCGTGGATGATCTGGAACTGATGTGGAGAACTTGCAATGATGTTAACTCAAGAGTGGTGGAGCTGGAAAAGCTGGTGGAGGAGATGAAGTACTCGTAGGTTGTGATGTTGATGAGGAAGGATACTAATAGGATTCCAAAAAGGGGATATGAAAAATTGTTGTGGGAGCATGAGAGGTGTTTATAGAATCTTCGAAAGATAGTAAAGCTTGAATATGTCAGAATGATCGTAGGAAAAAGATATGAGATACGATTGACCTTCAAAGAAGGTGATATCAATTGGGGCTGAATTAAAGAGATGCCAGGACCTTGAAGAAGGTGACATATATTGGGGCTAAATTAAACGTAATGTGTTCTTTTGACACATATGTTTAAAAGTACTTGCCTAAGTTTCAATTTTTGCAAAATAATATAGGAGGATAGGCAAAAATCACAATTTTAATCAAATAAGTTGGATGAAAAGTTTTTGATTCATCTTTCGTTATTGGCAGACAACACTAACAAAGTGAAAGACATAAATATAATTGATTCATCATCTGCATAAGGTAACGATGCATGTTAGATGAGTAGCAATAGTATCCCTTGGAGAGTAACCAAGGAACGGACATTGGGGAGCATGGGGGCTAATTTATCTTTTCTAGGAATAGGGTTATAAACAAAACATGTGCTCCCGAAGACACAGAGAAAAAGAGAAAATAGAGGTGAACGTGGTATAAAACAAAGTCAGAATGTTATCCTTGATAACAAAAATAGGCATACAAATAATCAAATAACATATTGTGAGAATCTCATCTCCCAAAATCTTAATGGACCATGTGATTGAATAAGTAGGGTGTAAGTGGTCTCATTGAGATTCTTATTCTTCCTCTCAGCACCCATTTTGTAGAGAGGCCTAAGGGCAAAATGTTTGATGTATAATCTTACTAGAGTTCATAAACGGTTAAATTGTGAGGATAATGTTTGGTGCATCGTCACTATGAAGGTTCAATTGGTAACCCCAAAATTGAATTGTATTTCAGCACAGAGGGTTTGAAAAATAGAAAAATATCTCTAGACGATCCTTCATTAAGAAAATTCAAGTACATCTTGAATAATTATCAATGAAACTAACGATATAACGATATCCCAAAGTAGAGTTGACTCGACTAGGACCTTTGACATGAGTGGACCAAAGAAAAAGGAGACTCAACACGGTTATCAGGACGACTAGGGAAGAAAAACAAGTATGCTCACCAAGTTGACATGACTCACATTCTAAGGTAGACAACTGAGACAAGCCATGAAACGTTTTCTAAAGTTTAGACAATGGGATGTCTTAGTCGTTTATGAAGCAACTCGGAGAGTCGATAATGGGATATGTTGTTGATGACCTTAAAGGGTTAATGTAGTAAGTCCATTTGACTCACGCTCGGTACAAATGATCCATCCCCTACTGGGATCCTGTATAACAACAGAGTTATTGAGATAGGTTACAAAACAATTAAGTGATTAAGACAAGAGACTAATGGATATGAGATTGAAAGGACAAAGAACATAAAGAAGTGAATCTAGCGTTATAGTGGGAAATTGGATAACTTGGCTACTCCAATTGCCATGGTTTGTGAACCATTGTTCAATGTGACAGTAGAAAGAGATTGAGAATGGGAAATAAAAGGGAAAAGATATTCGTTACCATAAATATGATCTGGGGCTCCTGGGTCGATGACCAGAGGTCTAAGGTTTGTAGAATGAGAAACATATGCTAGTTGTTGCTGCAGAATGAATGTTTGTTGATGAAATGGTTATGGAGATATTCTAAAAAAGATCAGACACCGTGGAAGGAGGTCATACAAAATAAATATAGTCCATGGTCAGAGGATTTTCTTCTGGAAAGATAAATGGAATGGCCAGATGGCCTTGATGAATTCCTACCCTGATTTATTCTCTTTTTGCACTAATCCTGAGGTTAGAGTGGCTGAAAGTTGGTCCATTAATGGATGAGTAATTCAATTCAGGAGAAATTTGAATGATTGGGAAGTGGACAGACTTGCTCAACTACTACAAGAAGTAAGTAGCTTCAAAGGAACTTTTGCAACTCCAGACACAATCAACTGGAAGTATGCTGAAGATGGAAAACTCTCAGTGAACGCAGTAATACCAAAAAGAGATGAGGGAGCAGCAAGGTGGGAGAGCGGGTCCATGGAAACAGATCTGGAAAAGTTGGGCACCAAACAAGGTTAAATGTTTTTCATGGTTGGTGGCTAGGAAGGCTTGTCTCATTCAGTAAAGGCTGAAAAGAAGGGGGTTCCAAATAGTCTCCAGGTGCTTCTTATGTAATGAGGCAGAAGAGACCAATAAACATTTGTTTCTGCACTGCAGAATAACTTCATAGATTTGGTCACTTTCTCTAAGCCCCACAGAAACAAATTGGTCAATGCCAGAACACACTGCTGATCTTTTGAGCTGATGGATTAGGAGAGGTGGAAGCAAAAATCAGAAGAAATGGTGGAAAGTAATTCCAGCATGCATTTGGTGGACAGTGTGGAAAGAGAGGAATGAGAGATGTTTTGAGGATAAGTTTGATTCCATCACAAAGTTAAATGGAATTTTATCATATCCTTGTTTTTTGGGTGTAAAAAGGAATGTATAGATGATGCAGAACAGATAGTAGATCTTTTAGGCTCTTTGTAATCTTCTTTTACTTTCTCTGTTTTCCTCTTCTGGGTTGTCAACATATCCTTGATGCTGAGGAACAACATTACTAGTTTCAAAAAAAAAAATTACCAGTATGAACAACAATTGTGATTTGTGACTGATGTTTGTTGTCTCTTTGTACTTTAAAACATCTTTTAATCAGACACAAAAATTATCCGACTTCTTGCATCGCCCGGAACCAGTCTTTAAATATGTTGTTGATGCCGAAAAACTTGTCGGAAAGAGGCTAGTGGTATCAAAGTGGCTGTCACTTCATTAGATAGTATGTAGGTTGATGTGGTGAAGCACGTGTTTCTTGTCCTTCAATTTCTATTATTATTTACTGTCTCTTGTTCTTCGCTTAGCATACTGTTTTGTTGTAGTTACTGTTTCCTTTTCCTATTTGACCTGCTTTGTTATTGCTTTATTCTGAGCCGATGGTCTATCGGAACCAACCTCTCTACCTCTCAAGGTAGGGGTAGGTCTGCGCACTCTCTACCCTCTTCAAACCCTACTTGTGGGATTACACTGGGTATGTTGTTGTATGTGGTGAAGCACATGGTTTAGTTGAACCACAGTGCAAAAGAAAGGCCGAAAAAAGATTGAACACCACATAAAAGTGAGGTGTTGCGTCAGAATGGGTGAGCGACTCCCAAGGACCAAATTTGCTAGTCTGAAGATTGTCGGAAGTTGGCATATGTGGGACAGATCTAGGTAGAAAATTCCTTTTCTACTGTCATTGGAGCGCGTGAGAGCTCCTTTTCCTGGGGGGATGGCTAGGCTTTGTTCGTCGAAGTAAGCTTTACTTTGTGGTGATGCTGGTATATGCACAACATATGCAAAGAATAGAGAACACCGAAACATCACTTACTGTTGCTGAAAAATTGTACCACAATGATCTTTTTTCTCTTTGAGGTCGCTGGTAATTGCACAACGACTATTCCTTAACCTGGCTCTGATATCATGTGGGAAATGTAACACGGAAGAATAGAACTGAATACTGATGATTATCATTTGATTATTCTCCCAAGCTATTGGGTGTTTAAATAGTACATACACTTATTCAAAACTAGGAAAGAGATCAAGACTACATAATTACAACTAACATTATCTCCTCCTTGTTCTGATTAATATACATAATATTCTCATGTATTTTGAATCAAGACTGAAAATCACATGATCTGGCAAATTAACTCTGGCTCTTGTAGTTTCTGGTGGGATAATTGGACTCATCAGGGACCCATAGCTGATTTTGTCACGACGTGGTGAAAAGTTCTAAAACCATTGTGAAGGATTTCATTGTTCATGGCTACAGGAATATCCCTGAACTTAGAAGGTTCTTACCTGATCATATGGTTCAATTGATTACATCAATTGAAATAGGTGACCAGGATAGATCTGATCAGTTTTTATTGAGATCTTACTGTTGATGGAAAATATTCCAAAAAAACTGCTTGGGAGTTCAAGCAGTTTATCAGAACTTCCAAACCCAAGCTACTTTGGAATGCCAATATCCCTTTCAGTTCATCTTTCTTGCGTGGAGACTTTGGAAGGGTAAACTTCCATTTGATGAAGCTATTTTCAACCCTGGAAGACAACTGAATTCTACATGTAACTGCTGTGCTATCCCTATCAGTGAAACCATGCAATATGTGTTCATTGAAGGGGAGGCCCCTAGCTTTATCTGGAAATTAATTGGCTCTCCATTGGGAATACAATATTATGCCAGCCCCTTGAAACATTTCATTAACAATTGGTGGATTAGAAAGTCAGTCAATGATATTCAGAAACTGGTTTTTCAAATTGCTCCAGTTGTGATTTGTTGGAGTTTATGGAAAGAAAGACATGCCTGCAAATATGGTTCACAATGGAAATTTTGTCACTACAAAATGGAGCAACAGGTTGTATGGAATATAGCAGCAGCTAATGCTATAGCCAAGGCATATCCTAATATTAAACTCTCTCCTGTGGATCAAAATGTGTGATACATATGATAAGCTGCAGCCTATCCCAAAAAGTATCATTGTCAACAAACCAGTGTTCTAAAAAACGGCCTAGGCTCCCCCAGGCCGTCCCGATTTTGCCCTAGGCGGGAATCGATTTGGTTGTCCCGACGATTGAAGAAGAATTGATGGTGGTGTGTTGGTGTAAAATGACGGGAAGAGGACGGCGATTGTAATGGTACCACCCTCGATCGTCGACTGAAGCTCAGGTCGCCGGAAAATCAAACGGCGGCTAGGGTTTTCAGAAAATCGAATGGTGGTTTTGTCGATTTGGGTCGAATTGAACTACGGGGTGGATATAGAAATGACGGGGAGGAGAAGGCGGTGACAGTGGTGCAAACCACTGCCGTCGACTCTCACTCAATTAGCCGGAAAATGGCAAATACAGATCGGAAAATCAGGTGAATTTTCGATATGAAATTAGAGGAGATGTAGGACGAATCGACGTGCGTGGTTGGTATGAAATTGACGGGCTTGGCGAGACAGTTCTTTTGGTATATGGGTCGTCTCCGATGAGTACCTGAGTCGGCCGGAAAATTCAATTTTTCGGCGACTTTACTGTTCCTCCCCCAGACCGTCCTCCCGCCTAGGCGCCCCCAGTCCGATTATTTCTTTGAGTTCCTTCTGCACTACCTTCGTTCCCTAGGGTCACAAAAAGCCACCATCGTTTTTCCATTTATCTTTGTTATTTGTCGTATGTTGCCGAAAATGGATTTTTTAATAAATAAGTTGTAGTATAATCAAAGAGAAAAAGAATCAAAATCATTAGACTTTTTGGGAGAGACGAGGGGATTAAAAAGCAAAAAAAGAAGAAGAAAGAACACACACATAAGCATTCTGCTTTAAGAGAGAAGCAATTTAATTTTTCTATATTATATATGGACCAGAAGTACAGAATAACAGAACTTAGCAACCAAAACTGAAATTATAATAAATTCTATTGTCATAATCACTATTCACTAATATTTGAGAAAAAGAAAATGATGAATTTGGGAAGGGGGAACAAATATTTTCCCTCCTTCTAATCCTGCATAACACCAAAAAAGAACAAATTAGTTGAGTGGAATCGTGTGTTGGGTTTTAAGTTGCAAAAATTAGTTGAGTCAATTATTTTAATATTTTGCAGGTTATTAATTATTGGAAGTTGCAAAAATGAGTTCTAATCCAATTGAAAATCAAGAGTCGACTTCAAATGCTTCCAAATTAAAGAGAAGTAGTGATGATATTTTATGCATATATGATATATATAAAATTGATGTAAAATATTAAAAAAATTAAAAAAAAATACATCCGCCTAGGCCCCCGCCTAGCCGCCTAGCCGCCTAGGCGCTAGGTGGCCAGGCTCTACCAAGCCTCCGCCTAGCGTCTTTTAGAACATTGCAACAAACCTGATACAAATTCTCACAAACTGAATACAGATGGGATTTTCAAAATGGAGAATGGTAAACCAGGCATTGGAGGCATATTGAGGGATGATAAGGGGGATCTCATTATGGCATTCTCCTTTCCCATTCAAAGTGACAGCAACAACAGTACTGAAGCCCAAGCTGCTTGATTTGGAAGTAACTGGTGCATCAACAATGACTACTCAGACTTCACATTGGAATTGGATTGACTGATCATAGCAAATATGCTCAAAGAAAGAAGGGCAAACAATTTCAAACTAAACAGGATTATTGACAAAACTTCTAACATGTTGCATCAAGCTAAGGTCAACACCATTCACTGCTATAGAGAAGCTAACCAGGTTGCAGACTGGTCGGCAAAATCTGCAACTGAGAAGCAAATGGGGGAGTTCTACTTCACATACAGCAACTCCCTAAGGGGGCAAAGGGTCCACTCCTGCTTGACAAATTTCAAATGCCTAGTATTAGAAATAAGTATGACAAGGCTAATTTTTATGTAAGTTAATACGTTTTTCAGAGTATGTTTTATACCCTCCTTTTTTGCGGGATAAATAACTATCCTTTGTTAGGATTGGTATCTATCCTTTAGTTGTATTTAAGGGGCAAGGCCTAATCCTCCCCTTGTAAATCGTTTGATGAAATACAACCCCCATAATATATGGGAATATTGTTTTTGAAAAATATAAATAATATTCTTAACAAAAGCTATGGCATAATGCCACAAGTATTCCACTGCTTAATCTTTTTAGGAAGATTATGGAGTAAAAGTTTAATTTTGGATTTAGAAACCTAGAATTTGCAATAAATTATTGTTGTAAAACTGCGTACAATAGACCCTTGTGGTCCGACCCTTCCCAGGATCCCGCGTATAGCGGGAGCTTAGTGCACCGGGCTGCCCTTTTTTTTTTGTTATTGTAAAGCTGATGCTTCTTGGAAACTATCATGTTTTCATTTTTGCTGACTTTTGTTGCTTCCTTGAAGGAAAAAGTTGCTTTGTCCCGTAGTCATTCACCGTATATTGATGATTGTACGACTTAAATTGGTTTTCTCGTTGTTCTGCTGATAGTATTCTTGTAGTTTGATCTGGTTAAGTAAAATATAATATGCCTAATAATCAGCATGCAGTATTTGCTCATCATTCAGGATTTATGTATGTACCTATGTATGTACCTTTTGTTCAACATCTTTATTCAAAATGCCAGAACCTCGTTATTGCAGGGGAATCTTACAAGAGCAGGTACGGTGTCAGATGCAGAATTTAGGGGCGAATCGATCCCATTCACGGAGGTTCAGATGATGAGGAACTTCTGCTATCAAATGCTTAATTTGCATGCACAGGTTCCAGTAATTGAAAAGTTCATTTTTTCACGTAACATCTCTATTGTAAATCCTTTAACTCTTATCTTATATGAATTGAAAAGCTCTTGTTTACTCATACTCATGGAAGATTTGCCTGCGTGTAGCGTCAATTTTGATTTTGCACATTCTTCCACATATTACCCCAAGTCCCTGATGAAACAAATTACATCGAGTTCCTGAATGATCGTCATGTTCTTGCTTTGCACTGCATGTATTATCCTGTTTGCTTTAGGTGGTTGATTTACGCTTGATATACTGTATTAAAACATTTCTTTTGGTGCATAACTAAATCTTTTGGTCCTTAGGCCAGGAGAAATACCCAAATTCCAGGATCACACCCGGTCTCTCTCGACAGGTTGACTACAAATTCTTCTTCTGGATATATTTTTACATGAGAATTGTGAGAAATTATTGGAGAAAAATATATTATTGAATTGTGTCTCTACATTAATACGTTGAGCCCTATTTATATATTACATCTTAATCATTTTTCATGTAGGATACTATATACAAATCATATTCCTACTCCTATTCTAACACTCCCCTCAAGCTGATGCATACAAGCCATATGTACCAATCTTGTTACAGATGTATGTAATACGCGGACGACTGAGTGACTTGGTGAAAATATCTGCAAGCTGATCACTCGACTTTACAAATTTAGTAACAATATCTCCGAGAGTATCTTTACCCTAACAAAGTGATAGTAAATCTCAATGTGCTTAGTCCTCTCATGAAATATCAGATTTGATGCGATATGAAGGGCCGCTTTGTTATCACACACAAGTTTCTATTTGACTGATTTCTCCAAATTTTAGTTCTCTGAGCAACTGCTTAATCCAAACTAGCTCACAAGTTGTTACAATCATTGCTCGATACTCTGATTCAGCACTAGATCGAGCAACGACACTCTATTTCTTACTCTTCCAAGACACCAAATTACCTCCTATTAACACACAATATCCGGATGTAGAACGTCTATCAGAGGTTGATCCTGCATAATCAACTTATGTATATCCAACGATCTGCTCATGGCTCGATCTTCGAAAAGCAGTTCTTTACATGGAGCTGACTTAATATATCGCAGAATACAGATAACTGCATCCCAATGACTATCGCAGGGAGAATCCATAAACTGACTTACAACACTCACAGTAAACGAAATGTCAAGTCTAGTCATTGTGAGATAATTCAACTTACCAACCAACCGCCTATATCTTCCAGAATCACTGAGTGGCTCCCCCTATCCTGGCAAAATGTTAGCATTCAGATCCATAGGAGTGTCAATGGGTTTACAACCCATCATTCATGTCTCCTAAAAAATGTTTAAGGCATACTTGCGTTGCGAAATAACAATACTTGATGTGGATTAGGCAACCTCAATACCTAGAAAATACTTCAGTTTGCCGAGATCGTTAGTCTGGAAATGATGAAAGAGATGTTGCTTTAAATTAGTGATATCATCTTGATCATTGCCTGTTATAATGATATCGTTAACATAAACCACCAAATAAATACTCATATCTGGAGCAGAATGTTGATAAAACACAGAATGATCTGCTTCACTGTGGGTCATACCAAACTCCTGGATTACTGTGCTGAATTTACCAAACCAGGCTCGAGGAGACTATTTCAGACCATAAAGCGACCGACGCAATCGACACAGTAGATTAGACTCCCCATGAGCAATAAAACATGGTGGTTGCTCCATATAAACTTCCTCTTGAAGATCACCATGGAGAAAAACATTCTTAATGTCCAACCGATAAAGAGGCCAATGACGGACAACAACCATGAATAGAAAAAGATTAGCTACGGGAGAGAAAGTATCATTGTCATCAAACCCAAATATCTATGTATACCCTTTCGCAACAAGGTGAGCCTTAAGCCGATCAACTTGGTCGTACGGACCAACGTTGACTGCATAAACTCAACGACAACCAACAGTAGATTTACCTGAAAGGAGAGGAACAAGCTTCCAAGTACCACTCGTGTGTAAAGCGGATATCTAGTCAATCATAGCCTGTCGCCATCCAGGATGAGAAAGGGCTTAACCTATAAACTTAAGAATGGGGATAGAGGACAATATGATACAAAGACATAATGGGATGATGATAGACGATGATAACTTAAAAGGGTATAGTGTGGGTTAGTATTACAAGTGAATCTTTTAACTTTCTGAAGTGCAATCCGCTGATCAGGACCAAGTCCGCATTAGGTGCAGGGTCTGACGCATAACGTGAATTATCTTCGCCTGATATGGGGTCTGATGCTAGACGCGGTCGACGATGATAAGTCAGAAGTGGTGGCATTGTGACTTGAGATGTAGAAGTAACTGTAGACTCCTCAAAGGTCGGTGTAGGTAAAACTTGAGGTATAGGTAAGACCTCAGAGATATTAGGATGATCAGAAGGAGATTGAGACTCAAAAAATGTGACATCGGCATACATAAGATTTTGACGGAGATCAGGTGAGAAGCAATGATACCCTTTTTGAACTCGAGAATAACTAAGACACATTTAAGAGAGCGAGGGGCTAATTTATCTATCCCCGGAGCTAGGTTATGCACAAAACATATGCTCTTAAAAATACGATGAGGAAGAGAGTTAGAGATGACTGACGATATACTATGGAATATGAAATTCGACTCTGAATAGATGATGAGGGCATTCGATTAATTAAATGACAAGCTGTGAGGACTGCATCGCCCCAAAAACGCAGCGAAACATGGGATTCAATGAGAAGAGTGCGAGCACTCTCAATGAGATGCCTATTCTTTCTTTCTGCTACCCCGTTCTGCTGAGGGGTGTACGGACAAGATGCTTGGTGTATAATTCCTTGGTGAGTCATAAACTGCTAAAACTGAGAGGCTTTGTATTCTAAGGCATTATCACTACGAAAAATATGAATGGAAACACCAAATTAATTTTGTATTTCAGCACAAGAACTCTTGAATATAGGGAATAACTCAGAATGATCTTTCATTAAGAATAGCCAAGTACATATGGAAAAATCGTCAATGAAACTAACAAAATAACGAAATCTTAAAGGTGAACTGACTCTATTAGGACCCTAAAATTTCAGAATGAACAATTGAAAAAATAGACTGTGCACGACTCTCAGCACTACATGGAAAGGTAGTGCGAGTGTATTTTCCAAGTTGACACGACTCATAATCTAATTTGGACAAACTAGCAAATTAGGCACCATCTTTAGTAGCTTGAACAAACTCGGATGTTCCAATCGTTTACGGATTGAGTTTGGAGGATCTGCAATGGAGCATGTTGTGGAGGAATTAGCAGAGGTAAGATAGTAGCGACCTTGTGATTCATATCCTGCACCAATCACATGTTCCGTACTGCTGTTCTGCATTAACAAAAGAATCATCAAGAAATATTATGACACAATTTAGGGCACCTGTCAAACGACTGACACAATTTAGGGCACCTGTCAAACGACTGACACATGCAAAATTAAAAGAACAATCAGAGACATAAAGAACGAAGTTTAGAGTGACAGAAGATAGGGAATTAGCTTGTCCAACCCCTTTTGGTTTTGTTTGGATTCCATTGGCTAAAGTAACCAGAGGAAGGGACTTTGAATAAATAATATTTGACAAAAATAATTTGTTACCAAAAATATGATCAGAAGCGCCTGAGTTTAACGACCCACGATGGACGGATACTAGACTGTGAAACACAAGCGAATGAATTACCAGCAACAAAAGTATTAGGTTGAGAATCCGTGGCTACTCGTGGAAACGTAGATACTCATTGTATTCTCCTCAGATAACAACCTCGGATTTCCTGTAGTGTCAATCTGAGCAACATGAACATTGTTAGGTGGTTGATCATGCAGAATATGACATACGTCCCGAGTGTGTCCAAAATTATGACAATGACTACACTGAATATCATTGTGTAGTGGACCATGTAGAGCACGACATACCTCGCGAGTGTGTCCAAACTTATGACAATAACTATACTTAGTTCGAGATTTTTCAAAACGACATCCTCCTCGTCGATTATCCATAGACTGAGATGTTCGATTCTCTATGGTTTGAGATGCGACTGTGTGATTAGGAGGCGCAGCAAGATGAAGCAAATGAGAAAATAGTTCATTAATTGTAGGAACCGTAGGACTAGCCAAAATCTGATCACGCACTGAATCAAGGTCAGTAGGAAGTCCAGTAAGTGTAAGAACTAGAAACAATACCTGTCTTTGCTCTTGTTGTTTTTCAAAAGTTCGTAGTGACTGATATCAACTTCTCAAATTCCTCCATGACTGTCTGTACCTGTCCCAAATAAGTAGACATATCTGATTCCTATTTCTTTATGTTGGTCATCCGAGATATCACATCATAAAATCGAGATATGTCATTAGTGTATAAAGCGCAAGTCTTTTCCCAAACTGAATAACATGTCTGGAAGCAACGAAACAAGGACATCAACTTGGAATCAATAGATCGCCACAGGAGACTACATAATTGAGCGTCAACCTTCTCTCACTGTGCTTTGGCTTTTCCGTCTCACTAGCCTTTACTTTTTCATTAATCACAATAGTCTTTTGTGTCAAGTGATCTTGAACACCTTGACCCTTGTACCACAACTCAACCGAGGAATCCCAAGCTAAATAGTTTGAACTTCCCATTAATGGTTCGGAAGTAATCATAGGGCTTGAAGTTCCAACTCCCGTGTTATAGGAATTAAAAACATCAAATCCGAGAGACATGGTTTAAAAACTTAAGAAATCTGATACATGACAAAATTTAGGTTTTGATGACTATCTGTGGAGGGAGAGGAGTGGGAGAAGCTTTGATGATAGATTCAACAGCATTCTGAAAATCAAAAGGAGCTGCATTGCAACTTTCTACTTTTGGTGTAAAGAACATTGTATAGAAGACGCTGAACAGCTAGTAGATCTTTTAGGTTTACTGTAATTACTTACTTTCTTGGTTTAGCTTGTTACTACCTTTTTGGAGGTCTCCAGCATAGATATGCCGAGGAATACAACATTACCAGTCTAAAAATAATAATTAGGTTTTGATGACCTTTCCTTTCTGATTGAATATCATCTTCATGTGAATAACAGCCTTTTCTAGAATCTCATTATTAAGAATTTTAAACCATCTCTTGAAGTACAAAAATTGCATGCAGTGTGAAAGATCTGGGAAGTCATCCATTGACTGGAAGAGTGATCTACAGCTGTGCTGTACGCGTTAGGATTGACAAGTAGTTTCAGCTGCATGTGCCTATCATAAAAAATATGCATGCTTTATATAATGTTGAAGCATAGGTCAGGGATTTTACTAATTGCACTGGGAAAGGGATATTTTGAGCACCGCTGTGATGCTAATTAAGAATTATTTTTGTTTTTGGTTCTTTGTTCTCATAATATATATAAAATTTTAAGTGGCAAATTTGCTTTAGCTTGAGTGCTTCCATGCCCGGTAAAGTTGATAAACTGAATAGAAATCCTGTCGAAGGTAGTTTACTTGCTTATATATTATATATAAGGAGAAGGAAATAAAAAAATCCGGGAGGAAAGAAGCAAGGGACTGAGCGACGAAGCGAGGTTTGGAACCCTCCCATTTCCTCGCTGACCCATCATGCAAAAGGTACGCCGTTAGAGTGAGTGCGCTTTACATAAAGTAAAGGCTCTAAGCTCCGCTCCTTCGACTGATTGTTCGCATCGGATCTCAGGTTCCTTTTCCTCGTGCGGAGTGCGGGGGTGGAATCCCGAGTCGGGTAGAGTGTAATAGTTTTTTGCCTTTTGGGCATGGTACCATTTATTTCTTATTACTCTAATTTATGTGATACTTTTCGCTTATTGAGAGTCAATTTGCCCAATCTTTGAAGCAAAATAAAATTAGTTTACTTCAATAATTTAAAACTAAAATTTAGATATTTGAAAACTATACGAAAAGTATTATAAGATGCAACTATTTTCATATCAATATGGTGAAAAAATACCTCATAAATTGTTGGCCAAAATTCATGCAGTTTGAATCTTGAGAAGCGAAAAGTATCTCATAAGTTGGGATAGAGGGAGTAAATTAATGTACTTTTATGTCTGAAGTAGATTATTAGATTTCCAGGGTACTGAAAGCAGAATTTTGGATTTGTGTCAAACAGTATTCACTCATCTCTTGATTTCATTTTCTGGAACTTTGATGATTTGCTTCAAATTGTAGGGATAAATTGCATCTTCTAAGCCAGCAACTCTACCATGTCACCTGGAGTGCTGCGGTGCCACGATACATGATGCTAATAGATAGGGAGGGTTGTTATTTGATTGATCCACAGTTCTATTTCAGGAAGGTCCAGTTGCGATTTCCTTGCAAATATATCTATCAGGTACATTGTCCATAAAGGATCTCTTGTGCTCCATCATGAGGGATACTGGTTCTGCAGCTTTACAATTTCAGTCTTTTTCTGCTGTAGAAGATTTACGAGTTTCCTGTAGGGTAGAGCTGACGTTACTCATCACTGCACGCTACTTGATGGTGAATTGATTACTGAGACTGAGCCAGAGACACAAGTGAAGAGGACTATTTACCTCATCTATGATATGATAGCAATTAATAAATTCTCTGTTACAGAGGTATGTCCTGGCTTACATATTTATCAGCCAAAATGACTTGAACTTACCTTTTGTGATTTATATATTTGCATACCTCTTATCGTACAAGGATGAGATGCAGAAATGGATGGTACTGTGGCCACAATCAACATTTCCAAAAGAATGTAGAATAATAATTGCTTCTCCGGTTGTAATTTATCTTTTTTGTGTCATGAGGACCATCAATCCTTAGACTTATGCAGTCAATCATGTGTTCAAGAATACAGGTTTACTGGGAGTAGTTTTATGATATTAGATATGTGGACTATTCTTTCACGGCATTTTCATCTTTCCCTTCAAGTATGTGCAGATTTGCCTTCTCTGGCAAGCTCCTTACCGTTTTCTTTCAACAGTCAGCACTTAGGCATAAACAACATACCCAGTAAAATCCCACCACGTGGGGTCTGGGGAGGGTAGAGTGTACACAGACCTTACCTCTACCCAACCAAATATATTAGAATTTTTATTTGGTTGGGTTTGCCTGAAAAATTGCTTATTTTATGATTTTTGCATCTAAATACTTTTACAGCAACCTTTCCATCATCGATTAATGCTAATTGAAGACGAGGTGATCCGTCCCCGAAACTTTGAACGTGAACTTTTATCCACGTGTGTAAATCAATACTACCAATATGGCCTGGAACCATTTGAAGTATGTATGATCTCAATAAGTGCTCTCTACATTTATGTAAGTTTATGATCCTTTCAGGAGTGATGATTCTTTTCCGCATGCCAGGTGAGGAGGAAGGATTTCTATTTGCTATCTGCAGCTTCTAAGCTCATCAAAGATGTAATGCCAAGTCTTCCACATTCAGCTGATGGTCTTATATTTCAGGTTCTATGGGATCTACTTGTGTCTGCTTTAACATTAATAATGAAGTTTGTCATATCAAGATCATATAGATACAACTTAAATTGTGACGTTGAGTACACCCTACAGGAGCTTAAAGAAATCTTGGCACAGCCTTATCAGAAGTGTCCATAGTTTACCAGCTTCTTTGTATCTCATTTAGATATGTACATTTAAAATTGTGCTAGTGAGCTCTGCAATTTCATTCATCCAAGAATGAGGAGTGAGAGACACAGAGACATTAGGCTGGTATTTGATAGATCAAGCTCGTCTTGGCCTGGGAAGAATTGTTTAGCAGCAGCATTCTGTTACTTTAGCTAAAAAAAGGGCAGCCCGGTGCACTCAGCTCCCGCTATGCGCGGGTCCGGGGAAGGGCCGGACCATTGTACGCAGCCTTACCTTTCATTTCTGCGAGAGAGGTTGTTTCCACGGCTTGAACCCGTGACCTCCTGGTCACACGGCACCTTGTAATTGAATGTAACTACACAATTTTGATATATTTGTCGGATTAAGTAATTACTTGGTCAACATGTAACTGAGAGGCAACAACTTTACCAGTTACTCCAACGCTCCTCTTCTTACTTTAGCTAATATAATTCAATTTAATGAACTGAATGGAGTTAATAATGTTGGAGATCAAGCAATTTCATTGACAGATTTAGGTCGTTAAAACTGCTCTGTATGTGTGTCTTAGACTCTTAGTGTGAAATCAATTTAGATAGGGTGCGACTTAAAGCAAAAATTTTCAAGGACAGAAGCTGGAATCCAGAACTTGACTTTTATGCAAAGAAGCTGAATCTGGATTACATGAAAATTCTAAGATAGCAAAGAAAAGAATAGAAAAGAAAGAGACCCGGTTGTCGTCTTTAATGAAATAATGAATAGAAAAACAGAAAAAAGAATCAAGATCTAAAGATGGAATCAGAAGCTGATAGGATGTGGAGCTAAAGAAAAAGGGACAGAAATTGTAAGAGAATGATATTCTGAAGAGAAATTGAATGGAATGATTTCTTCTGCAAATACACTCAAGTGATTCACTCTCATAGGTCTGATTCGACAAAACTAATATTATCCACCACAGTTAAGTGCAATTACCTTCACTTACATGCTTGTTGCCGGTCTTGAGGTGTCTGTGCGTGTTTTTTTTGTTTTAATGTAAAGTTGTCCAACAACTCACTTTGTTATGGTTGGTACATTCTGAAGCTAGTATATGCTTTAGACAGCAACTTGCTCGTAACTTTGCTTATGTGGCTCCTGATAGTTTATAATACAGGCCTGGAATGCAACTTATGTGCCTTGGGAACATGATGGACATTTGAAATGGAAATATCCTGGAACAACTACTGTTGATTTTCTCTTTGAGGTGGTTATATTTTCTGTCATCTTTAGCTCTCAAACTGCTGTTTATTGTGAGTGTATAAATGCTCGAGCTTTTTCCTTTCTGCACATTAACAGTAGGAGATAATATCACATAATTGCTGTGCCACTTTAGAACCAGGGTAATCTGATTAACAAGTTGGCATTGGCAGGTGGGAGTTGATGGTAGCAATTTGCTTTATCTGCAAGAACATGGAAACAAGAAACTAATTGAGGGTTGCAAAATTATGTTTAAAGGTTTGATTACCTGTTCTTTTTCTCCTTTCTCTTAACTCTTATCTCCTAGGAGTTTCCAGTGGCAAAAAGATCTCCTTTTCTTTCCTTTATTTGCAAGGCGTCTGTTCCAGCTGGCCGTAATAATATGAAGATCTATTAGGAAATATATAGCAGACTTTTTTGCTTAATTGTTCTGCAAAATAAGGTGTTGATAATACGGCTACCGCCTCAAGTTTTGTTCAAACTAAGTTTGGTCTGATTGGTACTGTCTCCTGCAGATGGATCTGATTTATCGTTGTACTCGGGTAGGATAATTGAGTGTTCCTGGAACTCTCATGAAGATGCTTGGATCTTTGTGCGGATCCAAACGGACAAATCAAACCCAGATTATATTAGTGTCTACGAGGAGGTTTGTCATATAGTACATAATCCTTCGTTTACAGCTTTTTCAACTATTGTTGACTGAAGAAACATCCTATGGACAGGCAAAGCATAACAGAGAGGGAAATCTTACAGAGGATATCTTGTTAGATGAGATCGATAAAATTGCAGCTCTACCAATATACGTTGACTGGGTAAAACTTCACAGTGGATCTTTTAGAAATGTCTGGAGAAGGCAGTGAGGGATTTGCTGCTGTTTGTAGCGATATGTTTATTCTCCAATTTATCTTATCTTTTTTCATCATTGAGGGTTGAGGTGAGGCGGAAGAGGAGGTTGTAGTCTAGTTAAAAATGACTGCAGGTTCTTTGTAGTCGTCATTCATCATTGTGTGTGTGTGTATTTTGCGGGATTTATCTTTCTTTTTTCCACCATTGAGGATTTGAGCTGAGAGGCGAAGGAGAAGGTTTTAGTCTAATTAAAATCGACTGCAGGTTCTTTGCAGTTGTCAGTTGTCATTCGTCATTCGTCATTCGGAGGGATTGTCTTATATTACTGATTTGCCTAGTTGAGAAAGTGATAGTTTAGGCTGTATCTGGGTTATTTGATGGATGCAAGTATTGGACAATTTTTTTTTGTTTGCTCAGTCCATTAGAGCTCTGGGAATGTTAAGGCAATATCAAATAAGAGGTCTAGGTGGTGTTTGCAAAATTTTCTACAAAAAGTTGGCGCAAAATAGTAACACATTTTCTCGTTATTCTCTCTTTTTCCTTTTACATTGATTGCTCAAAAGTGGAGCCTTGTTGTGATTTCATGTATCTACTGTAAGATGCAGCAATAGGATACTGTACAATGATTGTCGCATGTAGGAGTTGTGATCTTGTAATGAAATATTAACTTCTGTTGTTTTCTGTCCTCACCATTTGGTAGCCTAGCTTATTCAGGCTCAAGGATGCTATTAATAGCAGTCATATTGCTCCTAATCACCCCCCCCCCCCCCAACAAATCAGTAGAATAATAGAAAACAGCGGTGAAGCAAAAACAATGGAATTATTAAAGTTACTATAAGAACAAACTTAGTAACCGATATTGATTCATACGTCTGTATCACATGTTGAAGCTAGACAGTTCTAGGCAATAGGTGAGAAATTGAAGCAGCCACAATTAGTTTGCCTGGGTAAGAGCATAGAGGCTAGAGCTGAATCATTAAACACGCAGAAGGTTGTTCTTCTTTAGATACCCGTCAACAACAATTGAAGTTCTTGGACTCGCCCTAGTGCTACCGTGAAACAGAAATAAATGGAGATACGAAAGCAAAAGTGGTGATATTCCTTAATGCAGTCACTGCTTTAAAGTAGGTGTTTCCAGCACAGTGGAAGGATTGACAATGCTTTTGTTCTTCCCTTGCTTTGACTGTTAGGATCGTTTGGTTGGTAGGACAAAGGATTATAGTCCCGGGATTAATTGTGGGTTATTTTATTCGTTAAATAATTTCATCATTATTTAATCCTCGTATTTTAATCATTGGATAACTTCCCCAATCTAACGACCCCTTAATTGGAATACAAAGGCTTTGTTCAGGGAGAGTACATTGTCACTTCTCTTAATGGATTTTACTCCGATGAAAATCCCAGCAGTGCTCACAAGGTTGATGAGAAGTGGTGTGTATGATAGTACAATTCTAGTTTTGCTTATTCCAGCTATGCCCTTTAACTTGTTCTCTATCTGAATTGATTTCACAGAGATTATACAAGGATTATTCCTCTAATTTAGCAGTCAACTTTATACACGACGTCCTGTTTCAATGCGTTTTCTAGTTGTATTTGAATATCTCACAGATATATCATCATAGAGAGATAGTGTAAGGCTAGGATTGAAAGCGGAGGACATTTTCTTGGTTGAAATATATACTTTTAAAGATGTCTTCACGATGGATATGCTGAGCAAAAAGTGGGCACTATACAAAGTAGCTAGTGTCATTTGTAGTTAACTTACCAACATATAAGTGTAGGAGGTAGTTTGACGACTGCCAACTTGAGGAAGGTATCTGATGCCTAAATTAGTCAATTTGAAAAGTACGTATTTAATTTAGATAATTTTTACATTATACTGTAATTTGACGATTATAGCAGGTTATTCATCCTATTTTCATGTTACAATTTTATGAATAGTTACAAGATAGTACAGGTTAATTTCACCTGGCCGGTAGTATTAAAAAATTTATACGTTGTTAGTATACAAAAATAAACTCATTCGGAGAGTGAATGAAGCAGATGAAAATGGTAGCTCACAACTACGGGTGATAAATAGCCTTTTAGCTTTAACCAGAAGTTTGGAATTCGAGTTTTGAAATGTATTAAAACAAGAACCGTTTTATACTCGAAAGTCGTTACTAAACACCAAATGAGAAATAAAAACGAGGTAGCTCAGAGAAGTATGTTTGTGTTACGTATGTGTCTTGTGGGTTATTTATAGTAATTACTATTGTTACTCAGTGATGTCTACCTTTCTCATAAATGATGGCATCCCTCACATGATCGTTCATGTCCTCGGCTTACCTTACCTACCTAATATTTGACTTCTGTTTTGAAGGTATGACTTGGTCCTAGGACAACAAACTAAGTTTCACATTCGATCACCACCAAGTTGTCGAGATTGTATCTAAGTGACGCTATATATTGTTTCAGTTGTACGATGTTGTTGAAACATGGGACTACAAATATTACTTCGACGTGTGAAGTGAAGTTGCCTTTTTTACATTTGCGTCTAAATTTGTATTAAACGATTTAAAAATGGATAGAAATATTTTTAAATTTTCTATACATTGAACTTAGGGAAGTTTACCAAAGTTCGAAACTTTTTTTTTTGACAATGTTATCATTAAACTACATTTCGGTCTTTCTTTAGGGTGTGTCTGGTATGCAGGAAAATATTTTTCATGTTTGATTGGTCAAAAATTCCCATGACGTTTTCCTAGATTATGTACAATACTTTTGAGATAAAGTTTTCAACTTATCATATACACAAAAAAATCACTTAATTTTCAATAAACATTTTCTATGAAAAATATTTTTCGACGCACCAAACACACCCTTAATCACACAAGCACAAATATATTACAAAATTTTGAATGCTAACTATTTAATTTCTCAATCATGTTCATAAAGGTTCTCTTCTGTTTGGAAGCTTAAACAATAGACATATATTAAGTTATTAACTCTCATTTCTCAACAGCATTCTACAACAAGTTATTCAAGGTTTTGTTCGTATAAGATATTGTCAAATATTGTCAATTAACCTCGTTGTCGTGTTGATGTGTAAAACTGCTAATCATTTGTCGAGATACAGCTATAAATGGTATTATGATAACATGAGAAACATCTGTCCTTATCCAATTTCATACAAACAACAAAAAGTTTATGTCTGTATATATCTGTTATTTGCATCACTTGTTTAGCTCATCATCTTCTAGTTGCTAAAAACTCATCCCCAGTTGTACTCCAAACAAAGACGCGTTTAGCTCATCGTAGTCTATGTTGAAATTAAAGTTTAATTTCTGACCGTTTAAACTTTTAAATAAAATAGTCACATACTTTAATATAATATTAGAGTATGCAAAATTATTGAGTTCGAATCTTATGTTATTCATTATTAAAAAAAATATCAGCCTGGCCCGAAAAATAAATGTAGTCATCACTCATCACTTGAGAAGGCGCATTAAAAACATAATTAAGCAAATTAAAATGTATTATCTTTAAACGAACATTTCAACAGTTCAATTTCTATACAAACTTCATCCGACTTGAACTCCAAACACCCTTATGGCTTATACACACATTTCAACAGTTCAATTTCTATAAGACGAACGAACATAAAAAGTTTTTTAAATATACTGACAGAGTATACCGTGATATACACGGCTTATACCACAGTGTATATCACGATATATCATGTGTATTCCAGCAGCTTTGGACTGTGATATACACGGCTTATACAGCTGTGTATATAACGGTTTTGGAACAGATTTTCAGTTACCATAATGGTAATTATTTGTATTTACTTAGCATTATACACTTACCATAATTATAGAATTATTGTACAAGTAGAATAAGGTTTTAGGAGTATAATAGGAATAAGATTTTCCATATTATGGAAATTGTAAATTGTATATATACTCTTTCATTAATGAAAATAATCAAGGGATTATATTCTTTCATGGTATCAGAAGTCTAGGTTAGAAATTTTCTCTCCAAAACTCCCTTCTCGTGCATCAATTTCCGGGAACCCACTCTCGGATTCCGTGCACTTTCTTCCTTATTTCTTCCAAATCCCCACGTCACGTCTTGCGTTGTTGTTATTGGCTAAGAACACGTTTCACCTGCTCTGACTGTTTCTAACATCAAGAACCACATCCCTATCATTCTTGAAATAGAAAACGTCCAATACGTGACGTGGGACGAACTGTTCAAAGTTCACGCACGCTCGTATCAAGTCCTCCATTACAATATCCCTGCGGCTCCTGATGATACGGATGCGGCTAAATCTGAGGATGATCCTAAATTATGGACAACCTTTTATGCTACCGTTCTTAAGTGGATTTACTCCACTATCTCTACAGACCTATTGCAAACGATTATTGAGCTTGATGCTACGACAAAGGATACTTGGGATAGAATACATGATATATTCCAAGACAATCAAAATTCTCGCGATGTTACCCTTGAACAACAAATTTTCCCACGTCAACATAGAAGATTTTCCAACCGTTTCAGCTTATTGCAAAGGGTTGAAAGAATTAGCGGACTAATTCCGCAACGTTGGCGCGCATGTTACAAATGACGTCTTGTCTTTCAGATGATTGCAGGCCTTTCTAAGGCCTATAATGGCGTTGGTACGCTTCTTCATCAGAGCAGTCCTCTTCCGCAGTTCTATCAGGCTCGTTCCATCCTCACACTCAAAGAAGTCGATTTGACTAAGAAGGTAACCACTAGGGATCCTTCTATCGCAATGATGACCACATCTGAATACTCTTTTTCCAACTTCGAAAATTCAGGACAAAATCGCAACAACGGTGGCGGCAAGAAGGGTCAGAATCGCAAAAATAATGGCAAAAACCGTAGTGGACATCGAGGTGGAAACAACATGGGTGCTAACCAGGCCAATGACAATGGGCCCCGGGGCAGTAGGCCGCAACCCACATGGCCACATCCCTGGGCTCATTGGCCGTGGAACTGGGTCAGTGGGCCGGGGCCCAACAACCCCTATTTTCAGCCGTATGCCCACCTGCTAAACTGGGCCCCGTTTAATCCGACCACCAGGCCCAATGTTTATGGCCCATAGTGGAACCCGAGAGGCACCATTGGGCCAGAGCAACAAGTCGGTGTGCTTGGACCTCGGCCTCACCAAGCTACGGGCCCCACCCCTACCGACATTGAAGCCGCAATGCACACACTTGGTTTTAATCCCCTGGATGCAAATTGGTACATGAACACCGGAGTCACTACTCATATGACGTACGGCCAAAGTAGTCTCTCGTCTTATTCCATTTGAGCAACAGTTGTGGCATAATTATTGGTAACGACAACTCAATTCCAATTCATGATTACGGTCATAAAACTGTCTCCTTCCCCATCCACCTCTTGTCATAAAAATGCATTTTATGCTCCTAACTTAATTAAAAATTTAGTGTTTGACCGTAAATTCACAATTGATAATTGGGTAGCATAGTTAGGCGAACCACGGACACAGAAGCGTAGCGAGACCGATTAGCCCAACAAATGATGGCGAGGCAAAACAACATTGGAAATAGTGGGATGTGGCAGAACAGTTGTCCAGCGGGTAGTGGGCCCGCTGGCTGATTTTGGGGATGAGACAAGTCTGATAAATGGTGGATAATATATGGTCAGCCCGTCTCCCATCCAAATTTCTCCCAAAATCCACCTAATTATCCCTCGAGTTATAGACCGGTCACTCGTAGTCAACGGGGTATTTTTGAACTAAAGACATTTTAATCTACATTTTAGTGTTCTTAAATCCCCTACCCCATAACCTAGTATCCGCATTAAATGACCCAAATTGTAAATTGGCTATGAATGACGAATATGATACTCTTATTGAGAATGAGTCGTGGGATTTGATACCCCATCCTTCTTGTGTTAATATTATTTGGTTTATGTGAATTCTTACTAATAAGGATATTTCTGATTTTTTTGCGAGGCATAAGACACGTCTTGTAGGTGATGGCAAGACTCAGCAGGTTGACGTGTATTGTTGTGAGACGTTTAGTCTGGTGATCAAACCGACTATCATTCACACTGTTCTCAGTCTGGCTCTTTTGAAAGCTTGGCCCATTCAACAGTTAAATGTGAAGAATGTTTTTTTTCATGGTGATCTTGAGGAGACCGTTTACATGCATCAACCCTGGGGTTTTCGATGCCCCAAATATCCTCATCATGTCTGTTTATTAAAGAAGTCCTTGTATGGGCTTAAGCAAGCCTCACGAGCTTGGTATAATAGATTTGCAAACTATGTTTTATCTATGGGTTTTCACACGGCATGTCTGATAATTCATTATTCATATATCGCCGTGGTACTTCCCTGACTTATATACTATTATATGTGAATGATATTATCTTGACTGCTTCTTCTGATGCTTTGCGCAAGTCTATCATGACAATGCTCAGTTCTGAGTTTGCTATGAAAAACTTGGGGCCATTGAGTTACTTTTTGGAGATTGTTGTCACTTGTCATGCAGGTAGATTATTCTTGTCAAAATGAAAGTATGCAGCTGAGATCATTGAGCGAGTTGGTATGTCCTCATGTAAATCTACTTCCACTCTAGTTGATACTAAATTCAAGTTGGGTGATGCGGCTGGCTCATCTTACGAAGATCCTACCTACTATCGCAGTCTTGCAGGACTCTTTAGTATCTTACTTTCACGAGACCAGATATTACGTATGCCGTATAGCAGGTGTGTTTGTTTATGAATGATCCCAGAGTTGAGCACATGAATGCGCTCAAAAGAATTATTCGATACATCCAGTGACACTTGAGTATGACTTACATTTATATCATTCATCGATATCTACACTTGTCTCGTATACAGATGCTGATTGGGGTGTGTGTATAGATACTAGACGCTCCACGTCTGGCTATTGTATGTTTCTTAGAAATAACTTGGTCTCATGGTCTGCGAAGCGTCAGTCTACATTATCCCGCTCTAGTGCAGAGACCGAGTATCGTAAGGAAGCCAATGTGGTCTCTGAATCACACGTAATCTCCTCTTAGAACTTCATTTTCCCATTCAGAAAGCTACCTTGGTTTATTGTGACAATATTAGTGTCGTCTATCTTTCTGATAATCCGGTTCAACACCAGCGCACTAAGCACATCAAGATGAATATTCACTTTGTTCGCGAAAAGGTAGCTCGTGGACAAGTACGCGTCTGTCATGTCCCTTCCAGGTATCAAATTGCAAACATTTTTACTAAGAGTCTTCCATCGGTCCTTTTTGAAGATTTTCGAGACAGTCTCAACGTACGAAGACCGCCCGCTATGATTGCGGGGGTGTGAATACCGTGATTTACACGTGATATACACGACTTATACCACAATATATATCATGATATATCACGTGTATTCCAGCAGCTTTGGATCGTGATATACACGGCTTATACAGCTGTGTATATCACAGTTTTGGAGCAGATTTTCAGTTACCATAATTATAATTATTTGTATTTACTTAGCATTGTACACTTACCATAATTGTAGGATTATTATATAAGTAGAATAAGGTTTTAGGAGTATAATAGGAATATAATGTCCATATTAAAAATTATATATATATTCTTTCATTAATGAAAATAACCAAGGGATTATATTCCTTTGATTAACTAATTCTCCCAATTTCCCTTTCAATTTTCCAGTTTCACTTGATTATTCTCCCAATTTCCCTTTCAATTTTTCAGTTTCACTTGATTATCCATTAATCCGTAACCCACATAATTAATTTCAAATTCCTTATATTCACTACATAATTCAATCTTTGGTACCTGTTTGACTTAAGAAGTGTTTCTCAACTTGAGAAACACTTCTTAAGTCAAACAGGTACTTATCCAAAAGTAGAAACACTTTTTTAAAAAGTGTTTCTAGATATAAAAAAATTTGGACCCATTTACTCTTTTCTTTTCACAAAATTCATTTTAATCTCATATAATATCCCCATATAAAATTGAGAATGAGGTAGGGGAAGTAAAAATCATAGTTTTAATAATTTGTTTTTATAAAAGTAACAAAAAATATGAAATAGAAATTTGAGGATGGGGTAGGTGTGGGTAAGGTAAAATCATATTTTTTATAAATTGTTTATAAAAGTAAAAAAATATAAAATAGAAATTTGAGAATAGGGACGGGGGGGGGGGGGGGGGGGTAAGAAAAAAATTAAAATTTTTTAAAAATTTTAAAAAAAAAATAAAATAAAAATTTGAGAATGGGGTAGGTGGACGGGTAAGGGGGGAATAAAATAATTCATATTTTTTATAAAAGTAAAAAAATATGACATAGAAATTTGAGGATGAGGTGGAGGTAAGTGTGGTGTCACGCCCCGAACCCCGGGCCCGTGACTGGTGCCCTACCTGGGCACCCTTCTACCTAACAACAAAAGTAAACTGCGGAATCTAAGTAACACCTCATTTTTTTTTAAAACCAACGTACGTGCAAGGGCAAAGCCGACAAGGCTGCCATATAATATACATAAACAAAAGACACTACACTGCATACGAGTCCATCCACGTATGAATCTGGACCTCAAGAGTTTTATGAAATATGACGGGACAAGGCCGCCCGTACCCGTGGCCGTACAAAAGCACATCTTGGAAGGAACTATACCAAAAGATAAACTCACGAGCAGAGGAGCTATCCAAAACTACGGCGGTCCTACACTGCAGATCACCAAATCTGCGTATCTAAACTGCGGCGTGACGCGGCCGAAGGAGGTCGATCTGAAGAATGTACCAAGTATGTGAAGCGATGAAATCTTGTAATGAAATCATAATGATCTAAACAAAGCAGGAGACATGTATGATAGCCTCTGATACACAATACATAAGCGATCATATCAAGTCGTGGACGCGTGCCTCAAAGTCATTACTAAATTATAACCATGGTTCTCAGTCCCTTAATATCAATCATGCCCGTGGAATCCTTTCTCACCGCCGTGATCCATGATATAATATAACACCAATAGGCATACACGAACACCAAGTCATAATAACAATATCCTCGCGTCGCGTGCCGGAATTCCACATCGTATAAGCGTGACCGTGGGGTAATACAAACAAATCAGGAATCTAACTCGCCTCACACGTGCCGGAATCCCACATCGTATAAGCATGTCGCGAGTATCCTCGTGGTCGCGTGCCGGAATCTCACATCGTATAAGTATGACCGTGGGGTAATACAAACAAATCAGGAATCTAACCCGCCCCGGTCACGTGCCGGAATCCCACATCGTAAGCGTGTCGCGAGTATCCTCGTGGTCGCGTGCCGGAATCCCACATCGTATAAGCATGACCATGGGGTAATACAAATAATGGAAGCATACCCGTGGAATCCCATCACCGTCGATGCGTCAAGTAAACTTACAATGAGACGGTGCCCTCCAACCGAGAGTCGCGGCAGCGTACAAATATAATACTTGCACTCAAAGGCTATCACCAGCACACATAGGCAAGTTCATAAAATCTTTAGACTTTCATTTTATAAACTCAAGGCACTTATAGAATACTCCTCAATTAAACAAGCCAAAGTACTTATCAAAGCACACATAGAATAATTCTCAATTAAACTAGCCAAAGTACTACGTACGTACATTCTTTTCAAAATACTCCTTTCTATGTAAAACCCCAAGATACTAACACCCGTAGTATCAAGGTGTGTCTATTTTTCAAAGTAAGTTACTACACTTTTAGAAAACTCATTTCAAAGCTTGAAATCAAGTAACTTCAAATTTTTACAATCTAGGCAACTTATGCCCATTAATCAAAATAGACAACTTTCTTAACCTTCCATAAAGCCGTTATAACCAACTTCCCATAAAGCCGTTATAACCCTTTATGGTTTTAGACATATTCATTCCTTTTATAACCAAGAGACTTATACTTTTAAAACCAAGTATCACATACTTACAAATCAAGTTCTTAACTTTCAAAATACTTCAAGTCTCTTAATATTTAGAAAACAAGTTTCTTCCCTTAAATCATGTCATTTCTCCTCTTTTAAAACAATTAAGTAAATCACTCCTTTGACTCCCCTAAAGTCATTATAACAACTCTTAGGTTTTGGAACTAAGGCACTAGCCAAAAGATTTGAAAACCCCTTCCTTTTCAAGACTGTATGTACTTTAAGAAAAATACTTTCACTCTTAAGAATCCAAACTCCACTAAGGCAATGGATTATACAACTTACAATTTAAACATCAAAGTACCATCAAGGAAGTACATAGAACAAATTCTATTTTAGGCAATCCAAATATAACCAAGGAATGGATCATTTAAGGAGTAGGACGTACTTTCTTTATCTTAAGGAATCATGCTAGAAGAGGAGATAGTTCACATACCTTTTCGGCTAAATCCACAAGCTAAGCCGAATACGCCGTACGTAGAAGTGTCAACCTATAATGGTCATAACAAGACTATCAACTTCTAGTCTCTAGCGTAGAATAATACTAAGTATACGGTCTCTAATTCTACGGAAAATCGGGCAGCACTTCCTTTGTTTCTACTTACTTTGCCACATTTTTCAAGGCCGAATACAATAACCAAACATGCCACATTTAAGGCTCAACATACCAACCAATCAAAGGGGATTACACATCTTACAATACGTGTAAAATTCCGCCCCACAATTCATACCAAGTAGTTTAATACTCACAAGCCATTCTCGGCCAACAATAACTCAACACAAGTCCTTTCCAATTCTTTTTCAATTCCAAGTTCTAAGGTCTAACATGTTATATAGTCATAAACAACTTCAACAACTACAATTTCCTTCTTTATACAACATGCGACGACTTAAACTAATAATCAACTTGAATTGTAATCTTAAGGCTAAACATGCTAGTTTTCGGATTAGGGTTCGATAGCGATATACTTATCAAACTTCATAATATACATCTCATGCTTGCTAATATCCGTAACTACAATGATAAGTAAACTTTAATTGCTAAAACGACAAGATTTATACCTTTACAAGCCCTTAAAATTTCCAAGATTCAAAGTCACTCCTTAGCAATTCTTAGCTCCTTTCCTTAAGTTCCAATCCGCTTCAAGCACTCCTTAGAAGCCTATGAAGAACCCATCTTCAAGTTCCAACTTCAAAGTTGAAGAACTCCTTAAGTTTCCGCCTTGCGACTAATACGAAAACGTCGTTTTTCCGCAATCTTTCTATTGAGATATCCTTACAATACCCTTAGGGACATTGGGTTAAAGTCTTGTGAATAATGGATCAAAACTACAAAATTTTGTGTGGGCAACATGTCAAACCCGAGAGCGATTTCTTATGGCACAAATGTTCTCTAATTTTTCTAAGTGTGGAAGACCATGTCTTGCTACTAGTGTGGTATATAAAACACAATGGAGGGTCAGGATATCAACACTTGAGTGGCTAGGATGAAGAACACTTGGATAATGGCCAAGTGGACAAGTTGACAAGTCAACAATCTCAAGCTTGAAGACTTATCATCCACAATGGTCAAATGACCATTCTAACCTTGCTAAATTTCGTCCAAGGCATGTGGGGGGAGGTTCCACGTGTCGCCCTCTCAATCGTCCATAAAAATTCTGTAACCCTCGTGGGCCCCACAAAACGTAAAATTCCTCGGGTGGGCCCCACGTGACCAAATCCGTAAAAATAAATTTCCATAATGTTAATAAGTTCCATATTCTTCAAATAATGCATTTTGAGAATCTAATTCTCCTCAACGAACATTTTTCCTTTCCGACGTTCGGAAGATTTTCCGTCGGAAAAACAATTCTTCCTTTCGTACCAATTTCCAAGTCTTGATTCCTTACGTACATTCTCTTATACATGTCCTGGACTTACGGGGTGTAACATATGGGTAGGGCGGGAAAGGGGGTATGTTTGGACATATTTCAGTCATTGACTATCATATTGTCGTTACATTTCTTATGTACAATATAATATTATTTTTTGATTAAATGTTGCAATTAAATAATTTTTTTTTAAAATTATTAAATTGTAAAGATATACTAATTTTTAGAAACATAGGATAGAAAAGAATATTTTAAATAGTTTTAAATCAATTAAAAAGAATATTCTAGTAAATTTGTATAAATGTGGGCCAAACAGGAAATTGTTTCTGTTTCTCAGAAGTACTTTTATAATTATTGGCCAAACACCTTAAAAGATTCTCTAGAAACAGTTTCTGTAGAACTACTTCTAAAAAACAGCCAAATATAATAGCCTAATTTGAAAAAACAACACTGAAGCATTGAGATCCAATTTCTCATGTTAATTTTTGTTTCAACTTTAAGTTGGTGAATATTTTTGGTTACTTTGTGATTATTCTATATCAGCATGCTTTCAGTTGTTATCTTTAAGTTGATATGTGAGAATGAAATTGTTAAACAATTAGGTGAATAAGTTTTATTTGAATTAGACTTTTCTTGGAAAATTGAAGGATAGCCAGACGAGTAATGGATTCTGTCGAGTAATCTAAGGCTAGCCATGAACAAATTAAGACTAAATAATGCGGTAAATATAAGAGACTTGAAATTGGTTAATGAGTAATCAAGTGAAATTGGGTAATGGAAAAGTGAATTAGAGAAATGTGAAGGAGAATTTTTATTTATAAATTATATGAATCTCTGACCCTTAACTTGACGATATATTTGAAAACTTTATAGTATAACCGAAAATAGAGTGAACAATATATTAAAGTAGCAGGGTAAATTTAACTGGGTATGTTATGTTAGCCGGGTAAATATTAGCTCTTTAAAAAATTAATCAGTAAAATTTTAAATTTTAAACTTTAGTTTAGTGTTTACGATTACAGGTGTCAAATAAGCGAGTTAAAATATATTAGGTTAAACTGAGTTAGGTCAAGGTATGCGGAACAATTATAATACAAACTGCCTAACTCTTACTCATTTTAAATTTCTTTTTTATAATTTATTTAGTTATCAAATAATTTTTTTTTTAATTATTACGGTGATATAAAAAGATATTTAAAACAAAAATATGCTAACTAAGTTTTTCATGGGATAATATCAGGAGGCTATATATTTAGCACAACAACTATTGAATAGTTAATTGAATTGAGGGAATTAAAATAAATTATGCAAATCATAATGATTTTAAAGTATTCATAAAAACCGCATGGTCAGTTCAACTGGTTCTAAGAGGATAATTGAAAAAAAAAAATCATTATTTGCACAACGAAAATGCAATTAAGTAAATTAAAATATGAAACATTCTAACGGTTCAATTACTTCATCGTATGCGTAGTTATACTCCAAACAGCCTTATCCGATGCTGAGGGCAGATAGCGGTGAATTCAAGTGATGTCACTAAATATAAATGTGTCTTTGAAAAATTAATCACTAAAGTTTCAATTAATGTTACAATATGAATTTTAGTTTAGTATTTTGGATTACAGATGTCACACTGTATTGGATTGAGATATACTGAGTCGAGATATGGCTAATAATACGTTATAATCTAATACGCTTAATTCTTATTTTCTTATGATTTATTTATTTATCAAATAAAATTAACATTTTTTAAAATTTTCTTTGTCAATATCATATAACTATAAAATATAAGAATATATTTAAATAAAATTTCTCATGATTCAATTTAGATTATATATTTAGCTCTTATCAACTTAAATGTTAGATGAAGAGATAATAAATATTTTTTTAAACTATCACGTTTTTATTTATTTCAAACTTATTATATGTCTAGTTTATAATTTAGGGGTGGAAATGGGCCGGGTTGGACCGAGTTTGGCGGGATCGGGGCGGGTTTGGCGGGACCGAAATCTCGTCGAATCGGGATGGAGCGGGACGGGGCATTTTTTTTGCACTTAATTAAAAAAAAGAAATTAGATAGTAAAATTGCAATTAAAGAAATTACATTTTCAAAAAAAAAACGGTTCAATTTTCCTTATAATTTCATGTTGTTCTTCGGTTGAAATTGATATTTGTTGGTCAAATTGCTCCACATCGCTACTCATACATTCAAATAAGATGTCGTTGTAATTTTCGTCTTCTTCTTCATTCATCTCTGGTTGACCGCACCTTCTCCGCTCCGCTCGTATCCAATCTCTGAATAATACTGCATTCTCCAAGCTGTCTCCGGCTAATGAGTGTATGTGCTCTCCTATTTGAAATCCGCCGGCAGAAAAAAGCGCTTGCAGACGCTGTTGATGACACTTGAATGTTCAAAACATCCCAGGCCATCATTGAAAGTGTCGGAAATGTCTTCTCATTCCTCCTCCAGTATTTCAGCAAGTCTTCCTGTCCTTCTTAATTGACAACTGTTTGGTACGGTAAATCACCATGCAAAACAAAAACATCAAACTCACTAATTTGATTAGTAGTGTTAGTACCGCACATTCTATTTCTGAGGCTTTCAATACTACCCGCAGAAACATCATGTCTTTTTTGAGGTTGTGTTGAAGAAGAAGATGATGATATGGAAGTCGGTTGATTGCTAGCACTTTCTTGGTGATAATACATATAAACTTTTTTGCATTCGTTTTCTATGCTAGACAACACTTCTTCTTTAGTTTGTTCAAAGGTGGTGGTTTATTTAGATTTTTGGACTTGGAGGTGGTAGTACTACTATACAATCATAAATAGTTTCAATAAACGATTTACATCCGTCTATTTTAATAGCCGAATTTAATACATCACCAATAATAAAATAGTGGGAATAGGAATAAAATATATTTTTATTTTGATAAATATTTTTTAATAGTTGTCTTATAAGCTGGTTTACCCATATATTCATTAAGTAATAAAAATATGAGATCTATATAAAATAACATAGTTGAAATAGTAGGATAATATATACCGATTTTTTTTTTGTTGCTTGAAAGAATTTCTCTAAAAATACAATAAGCTCGGCAATTTTGTCCCAATCACTATCTACAATCATATAAGCTGAATTTTGATTATGGGCGTTAAAAAATAAAGTTATAGGTCTTCAATAGTCATAAGCAATAAGTAGTTGATGGTACAAAGAATTCAACCTAGTGGGTAACTTCGAGAATTTTTCTATAAGGTAGTTGACAATCGTGATAAATTTTTATATATTCTTTTTTCCGTTGTATTCTATTATTTTTAAAAATATAGTTTATAGCAAATTGTATTTTATCAAGAATGTCTGCAAAAACTGATAGACCATCCTTTACAACTAAGTTATATATATGACACGCACATCTTATATGAAAATGATCTGAAAAAGATGGAGTTAAACTATTTTTTAAAATTGTAATAGCATAACTATTAGAAGAAGTGTTATCTAATGTAATAGTCATAATTTTATCAGTTATGCCATAAAATGACAAACATAATAAATATTTTCTGCAATAAAATTACCAGTGTGCCTATCATCTATCTATACGCTAAAATACGTTTTTGCATAGACCATTTATAATCTATCCAATGACAGATTACCGTTAAATAATCACGACCGTTAGTACTACAACCTATATCAGAAGTGATAGTCATTTTGCCATTAAAATGATATAATGAGTAACGTAAATACTGTTGATATTCATGTGCAAATTTAAATACATCTCTCTTAACAGTTGATCTATGAAAATCTTTAAAAGCAGGATTATACATTTCTCTAATGTAATGAATAAAACCAGGAGATTCAGGAAATGAAAAAGGCAAACCCTCCACAACAACTAATTTCGCTAGTGCTTCCCTATCTCTATGTTTATCATATTTAGGGCCTACAATTCCCCCCGTCATAGGGTTAATTTGACCTTGTACTAGATCCGGGACACTATGTGAACCTTGTCCCGATGGAGAGGCGCTCGCGCACCCGGTTTTTGAGTGTCATATTGGGCATAGCTAGGTGGGTGTTTTTGTGCTATGTGTCTCATTAACTCCACCCGTCCCACCGCTACCTTTTCCAGTTTTAATTTAAAACATTGTTTACAAATATTACATATAGCTACTTGATTCTCTACGTCCCTAATAAAAAACTGTCATGGATATGATTTTAATAGTTGTTTTGCTGGATCTCGTCTCATACTAGGGGGAATATGAAACATTTCAGTTGAAGGCGCACTAGTGGGTGTGTCATCTACATTAGTGGGTGTGTCATCTAGACCATCTTCTAAATTAAAGTCTTGTTGAGTTTCAGAAAATGTCTCCTCGTCTAAACCATATATATTTCAAGAAAATCTTCAGTATCAACAAAATCATCATGTCTAGGAATAGTATCATGTCTAGGAATATGATGACTAGAAGAAGTACATTGGCGCTTGTTACCCCTAGTAGAAAAAGTTTTACCCTTACCCTTAAGCATACCTCTTATTAATTCCATTTTAATTATGCTAATAATTCGTTAAAGATAATGAAATTAAGTGCGATAAATAAAATAAAGAAACAATAATAATTTAATGAAGGAACGAATGTACCAAACGTCGACGTAACGTCGACGTGTAATCGAGAGGTTGAAAATTGAAACTTTGCTCGATGGATGATCCTCAAGCTAGTTGTCAACTTCACTCCTAAATGAATAAATAAAATTGAATATTTAGTAGACAATGTAGACTTGTAGAGAGATTGATTGAGAGATTGTAGGAAGATAAGATGAAGAGAAAATGAGGTATTTATAGTTAGAAAATTTAGTTAAAGTGTAAATATAATAACTCAGGGGTTAAAAATAAATATTAAGGGGGTAGGGGGTTGGGGGAGTTCAAAAATGGCCGTTGCACACTGACCAAAATATAAAATGATCGTTGGTGCAATAACTATTTTTTGCAATGTCTTCGAGCGGATCGGGCGTGACCGGGATCAGGTCAGGACTGGCGGGATTGGGGCGGGCTGGGACCGATCGAGACGAGGCCATGTCCCATCTCAGGCTCGAGTCTCGATATCATCAATTTTTTTATAACAGGATCGAGACGGGATCGGGTCGGGACCGGGCTAAGATCGGGTCATCCCGACTCACTGGCCAGACCTAGTTTGAATCTCTTCCCCCTCTCCCCACCCCGTCCTCCATCACTATAATTTTCAGTTGCTAAATTCTCCTAAATTGTGTTGAGGGTCTACCCAAGGCCGACCAGAGGGTAAGGCCATTGACGCCCATGTTTTTTGAGGAGGAGATGGGGGGGGGTCCGTTTTTTAATAATAGTAAATGTATATGTTATTTAAAAATAAAATAAAATAACTTCAAGAGTATAGTTTAGAAACTATAAAATATTTCTTTCCTCCATCCCAAAATAATTGATATCTTGTACTTCTAAAAAGTCAACTTGATTAATATTAGGTGCTATATTAAAACTAAAAGTTAGATATTCAAAAACTATATAAAAAGTACTATAAGTTGCATTTTTCTCATATCAATATGATGAAAATATATCTTGAAAATGTTGGCCAAAGTGTATACAATTTGGCTTTAGAAAAGAAATATGACAAGTATTTTGGGATGGAGAGAATATAAAAAAATAAAACTTTTGAAATTATGATTGATATTAACGTCGAAAAAAAGGGTAATATGAACAACACAATTACACCCTCACGCTACCTCCGAATATAAATCTTTTTGGGTCATTTACATTTGACATTGCAATAAATTATGCAAAGTATGCTTTCTTATTTTTTCCTCTTACAAGAAAATTTCACTTTTACAAAAAATAATTAACGACTAAAATTGAGGCATAATATTAAAGTTTGGCTTTAGAACACCAAGTTAATTGAGCCGCCCCTGGGTCTACTGGAAATAATCTTTCTACCTCTCAAGGTATGGTAAGGTAAGGTATGTGTAGGGCTGTTAGTGGTTCGGATATACTCGAGAACCGGACCAAAATCGGACCAGAACCCGACCAAACCTTAATCTGATACGAGTATCAAAAAATACCCGACCGATAAGGAACCGGACCGTAACCCGCTAAAATACCCTGTAACGGTCCCCCACCCCAACCCCAACCCCCACCCCCGCTGCGGCCCCAAGAATCCCTCCGTCCTCTAATTAGTTGTAAATTGATCAAACTTTATATGGTCATAACTTTGCGCTCGGACGTCCGTTTTACCTATTTTTTTTTTGATTTCGCGTATTGTTTCGAGACGAATAATCCCAAACGCTTCAGCCGACTTCTCCAAAAACGTCCATCTTGCCCCTCAATTTCACTTTTCCCCCAAATCGTTACGTTTTTTCCATTTTCAAATCTAAATATCTCGCGATGTACAATTGATTTCAACGTAAAAATTGCGTGGCACCGCGTCCGAGAATGTCAATTTCAGTATTGGAAATTCAATTTTTTTTAAAAAAATGGCCCGACCCGAAAAATTCTTACCGGTCGGACCAGAATCGAACCAGATAAGGTTTCGGTCCGACGGATCGTCCCAGACGAAACCTTCGGTCGGTCGGTCGGGCCGGTAAGCTTATCGGACATTCGATGGTGATACGGTGGGACCGGTCCGAAACTTGATTACAGGTATGTGTACACTCTATCATTCTCAAATCCACTTTGTTGAATTTCACCGTTGTAAGATGTTGAAATAATTTCTCTTATAGATTTCATTAATCACAATATATATAGTTGTACAAAGGTGATTCTTAATACAATAAGAATCCTAAGTTACCTTAAATACATGATACTAATAAATACAATATATACTGTGAATATTTGAAGAATATTCGCTAACACACCCCCTCAGACGGAGCGGAGGAGGCGAATCTCGATCGGATCTCAAGTGCGTGAACAGTTATGCAGGTAGTCCCTTTGTGAAGATGTCTGCATATTGATAAGAGGAAGGTACATGTAGAATTTTGACAAGACCACATGTCACCTTCTCACGAACAAAATGAATATACATCTCAATATGTTTGGTCCGCTGATGCTGGACTGAATTATGAGACATATAGATAACAAATATGTTATCACAATAGACTATAGATGCCTTACGCAATGGACAACTCAGCTCCAAGAGGAGATTCCGGATCCAACAGATTTCAGCAACTAGATTAGCAACACCCCTATACTCTGCTTCGGCACTGGATCAAGATAACGTGGCTTATCGATTGGCAGACCAAGAGATCAGATTATCCCCTAAGAACACACAATAGCCTGAAGTATAGTGTCTCGTGTCCGGACACCCTGCCCAATCAGCATCTGTGTAGGAAAGTAACATCTTCGTAGCGGAGGGGTAGAGATGCAACCCATAGTCAGGAGTGTCCTTAATGTATCTGATAATACACTTAAGAGCAGCAAAATGGGGTTCCCTCGGAGCATGCATGGACAGACACACCTGCTGGACGACATATGCAATGTCGGGCCTGGTGAAAGTAGTCATCAAGAGCACCGCAGACTTCGATAGAGTAGGATCGACACTGGATCACCTCGAAGCGAGCTTGGATTTCGAATCAACAGGAGTAGGCATAGCCTTGCAATTCGACATCTTAGCTCTGAACACAATTTCTTCTGCATACTTACGCTGACTCAGGAACATAGTATCTGCAGATCTAGTGACTGATATACCCAAGAAGTAACTCAGCTTGCCCAAATCAGTCATAGCAAATTCAGTTTTGAGAAGAGTAATAATGCCATTTTTCAACTTATCAGATGAGGCAGTGAGAACAATATCATCAACATATAATAACAAGTAAGTGATGTCACTACCATGATAAAAAATGAACAGAGAGGTGTCACACCTGCTGCAAATAAACCTAATCTGCATAATATACATGGCAAACCGGTCATACCAAGCACGAGGTGCCTGCTTTAGACCATAGAGTGACTTCCTGAGATGACAGACATAATGAGGAACAGCCGGATGAACAAACCCAGGTGGCTGATGCATATATACATTTTCTTTCAAATCCCCATGAAGAAATGCATTCTTGACATCCAGCTGATGAATCGGTCACTTCTTACCCATAGTAATGCTAAGAACATTACGAATCGTAGCCGGTTTAACAACCGGGCTAAAGGTATCACCACAGTCAATGTCCTCCTGCTGATTTGTGTCATTTGCCACAAGTCTAGCCTTGCGTTCCAAAACACCACTATCTCTGAATTTGTGACGAAAAAGCCACAAGCATCTGATCACATTCACCCCCTCTGGTCTAGGAACAAGATCTCAAGTATGCTACTTAGTTAAAGCATTATATTCCTCAGACATTGCTGCATTCCAATTAGGGTCAAGTTTGGCCAATTTGGGGTTCTTTGGGAGTGGAGAAATAGTTTGGACAGACAAGTTAAACTGTACTTTAGATTTGAAAATCTCGTGTTTGACACGGGTTTCCATTTGGTGACTGGAGATATTGGGTGGTGGCATTGTTGGAGTGACAGGTTCAGAGGTTAGTTCACTGGAAGGGTGGCATCGCGGTGCATCCTCAGGGGACCGCGGTGCTGAAGGCGAGGGAGGAGCAATGAACTCACTGGAATAGGGGCACCGCGGTGCATCCTCAGGGGACCGCGGTGCTGAAGGCGAGGGAGGAGCAATGAACTCACTGGAATAGGGGCACCGCGGTGCATCCTCGAGGGACTGCAGTGCTAAAAGTTCTGTAGGAAGAGGGGACTCACTGGAAGGCAGGCACCGCGGTGCATCCTCGAGGGACCACGGTGCTAAAAGTTCTGCAGGAAGAGGGGGCTCACTGGAAGGATGGCACCGCGGTGCATCTATTGTGGACCGCGGTTTTGAAGTCGAAATTTTGGTAAGCTGACTTATAATGGTTGGGGATATGACTGGTTCATCAAGAAATGAGTAGTCTGATTTCTGGTATTTCTGAGGGTTTGAAAACCGAAATATCGTCTCATTGAACGTGACGTGACGAGAGATGTGAATTTTACAAGTAGACAAGTCATAGCACAGATAACCCCTATAATTGGGTGGAAAACCGAGGAATACACAGGGTGTAGTTCGAGGAGCCAACTTATGAGGGGTGGTAGAGGTAAGATTGGGATAGCACAGACAATCGAATATCCGTAGGTGGTCATAAGAAGGAGTTCTACGATATAGAATGTCTGTGGGGGTCTTGTTTTGTAATGTGCTAGTAGGTAAAATATTTAGAAGATATTCTACCATTTTGGCAGCATAGACCCAGAAAGATGATGACAGACATGCATGAAATAGGAGGGTACGGACCATGTTATTAATAGTACGAATAATTTGTTCAGCTTTACCATTTTGAGGTGAGGTGTGAGGACAAGAGAAGCGGAACATCATGCCTTGTTGGGAGCAAATATTATGGAAAGCCAAATCATTAGATTCACGTCCGTTATCACATTGAAATGATTTGATGAATTTTTCAAACTGAGTTTTAATAAATCTGTGAAACTCAAGAAATTTAGCAAAAACTTCAGATTTGAATTTTACAGGATAAATCCATACAAAATGTGAGAAGTCATCCAATAGCACAAGATAGAATTTATGACCTAGAGAGCTAACAACAAGAGAGGTCAACAAGTCAGCATGAACAATGTCAAATGGTGAAACTGTAATATTCATTGAAGACATGGAAGCAAGACGAGTATGCTTGTCAAGCGGGCAAGAAAAACAATGTTGGACAAGTTTCCCATTATTACATTTAATACGTTGATTGTTTCTAAGAAAAGAAAAGGCACGATCTCCGGGATGCCCAAGCCTATTGTGCTAGGTGGATGAAGATAATGCAGCAAGGGAGACTGATTGTTAAGTTCTAACAGCGGAAGAGTTTGTGAAGGGGTAGAGGTCTCCCACACTATTACATCGAGTAAAAATTCTCCCCGTATTGAGATCATTCACAGAGAAACCAAAAGGGTCAAAATCTACAGACACCCAATTATTACGAGTGAATTTCCTAACAGATATCAACTTTTTTAATAATTTGAGGGGCGTAGAGGACATGGTTAAGTGAGAAGGGTGGATGGAGATTTTTGATTTGTGTATTGCCATAACCTGTAATTGGAATGCGGTGACCATTGCCAATAATAATGTATTGAGGATACTTTAACTAAAACAGTTGGGAGAAATTACCTGAAGAGTTGGTCATGTGTGATGTGGCTCCGGAGTCCATATACCAATTATTGTCAGGCGGTTGCAGAGTGAGTGTGTTGAAAGCTTGGCCCAAATCAGTGGGTTGCATCTGCTGGGCTAAAGGAAACTGTTGGGCTGACATCATATGGGACTGTTGAGGAGATGGGCCTGTTGGTGCTGGACCGGGGATATTTGGCCGCCACTGCTGCTGCTGGACATTCGACCACTGTTGTTGTTGGGTATTCGGCCACTGCTGAGGCAGTGGCGTAGACTACTGCTGCTGTGTTTTTCCTTTGCCTCGACCCTTTCCCGTTTTTTCTTGTCCGCGACCTCTGTTGCCTCTGCCTCCACCGCGGTTCTGATGCTGCTGATGGTCCAGCGGTGGTGGAGCAGTGGTCGGCGACTGCAAGTTTTCAACGGCTAATGCTTTTTTTTATTGTGCTCATCCTGTTTAGCACTCCGTGTTTCTTCTAACAACAATTGAGAACGTGCCTTGTTGAAAGATGAAAGTGGATCAGCCTGTTGAATTATTGCTGCAAGAGTATCATAATCCCCCTTTGGTAATCCTGCAACAAGTTGTAGTACCATCTTAGTCTCGAAAAGCATGTCCCAAATACGAGAGTTAGTCAAGAATAAGTTTGATTGCTTGCGATTGATCATGTTGTTAAAATTCTCAAGGCGGGTGTTGTTGAACTGCTCCTCTAAATACACCGCCCTGGTATTTTTGTTATCCTGAAAAATTTCCTCCAAGCGTACCCAAAGTTCGCATGCCGAAGCACCTGTTTTCAGGATAGTGCACAACAAGTCCTTAGAGATGGTACCATAGATCCATTGTTTGACGATAGCATCAAGACGACGCCATGTTGAATCATCAATGTCAGAGGGGAGAGGGATTGACGCATCAATATGGTCGAGCACGTTGTACGCACAAGCATGAATATAAAACAGTTCCACCCTCATAGAATATTGACAGTTTTCTTGATCAAGAATAATAGAGACATAATTCTTGATGTTTGTGACAACAAAAGCCGGATGAAAAGATGACTTAGTGGAGGGAAGTGGGGTGTCAATGCCAGAGGTAGAACCATTAGATTTAGGAGAGGTGAGAGGAGACATGATAGCCACATGTTAGATATTCCGAAAGAGAAGGCACCGCGGTGGGGGAGGGGGGGATTGGCGGCGGCCGAGAGGGGAGGGGAGAGGAATTTCTAGGGTTTTTGGGATGTTAGGCTACTGATACCATGTAAGATGTTGGAATAATTTCCTTAGTGATTTCTTTCATTAATCACAATATATATAGTTGTACAAAGGTGATTCTTAATACAGTAAGTGTTGACACCCAATTTTGACCCTCCCGTCCAGCCATTAACCATAAAATTACACTAATTTTGTAAAATAATTTTTTATGATTTTTTATAATAAAATGTAGCGATAAAACATAAATACAGGCATAAATAATTAATTTAATAATGACATCGCGTCTTACGTAGAGTTTTAAGCACTTAGAGTCTCGCGTCCGCATTAATTAACTTTAAGCTTTGACGTAATTCTTAAATAATTAATAAATGCATAGAATAAATAATTTAGCGATAACGTCGTGTCAGGTAGCATAGCCGCGTTTATTAGTAATCATTTGTAATTTAAAAATCAATTTTAATCTGATATATGCATTTAATAGCACCGCATTTATAAAGCTTTAAACAATTCTTAAATATCATACTCGCATTTAGCATTTAAATAATTTAATCTAAACTCAATTCAACTTTAATTTAACTTCGTAATAATGCACAATAAATAAGATTTTAAATAATAGCGCCGCTATTCTAAAATATTAAGCACTAACTAAATAGCACACCCGCATTTATTATTTAAATTTAAACTTAGGCTAATAGAACACCTAAATAATTTAAGCACAATTTATTAAATTAATCACTAATACCCTTAAAACTCTACCCAAATTAAATACCTAATTAAACCTAACTACCCTAATTAATAGCCCAATACCCATTAATTTCGTCCACCTAATTATAACACTACCCTAAATACCAGCCCATTATCCAGCAGCCCACGACCCACAACCCGTCGCCCGACCCACGTCTTTATTACCCGCAAGCCCACGCCCATCCCTTACTTTCCCAGCCCTTTTCCCTTCTCGTCGAACCCAGAACCTAAAAAGAAACCAAAGACCTTTCCTTTACCCACGCGCCATCGTCTCTCCTCACCACAAAACAAACCTAAGCCTAAAACTAGAAACAAGCAGCAATTCACACGCTCGCCTCATGCCGCTGCCGTGATTCTCGCCGAGAATCCGCAAATCAACCCAGACCTCTTTTCAGCCAACGAAATCTTACCTAAAACGTATAAGGAAATCTACAATACGAAATCAGTACAAATCGCACGAAATCAGGGGGGGATTTTCTTACTGAATCACTCAATCAGCCCTTATTCACCTACCAATATTAGAACCTAGAATGGGGCTATAAAAGGGACATGCAGTCGAACACAGTGGGGGGCGGAGGATAGGAGAGGAATACAGAGCTCAGTCAGGGGGGATAGCAATCGTTTCACCCTTAGCAATAGTTAGGAACCATATAGCAATTAAGAGCAGAAATTAAGAGCAAGGGAAGAGAGCAGAAACAGGCAATTCAGAGGGGAGTCGGGGGCAACTACATAGCAATTTAGGGCATTGATCAAGGGCAGTGAGATAGCAATCGTTTCACCCTTAGCAATAGTTAGGAGTCACATAGCAATTTAGGCGTAGGAGAAGCGAGCACGAAATCTAACAAATCTGTAACCTTGCCCTTTCATTTCGCATCGCAAACCCAAAACCCGTCGATTGGACCGACGACTTGATACGCTGCCCCGGGTCGCTGCCCGGAGAAGGTAAAATCGAACTCCTCTTGTATTTGTTAGATTTCTGTGTTATGTGGTTTTATCACGAATTTAATCGATGTTAATGGTATTAATCTGTTTGCTTGGCCTATATAAATCAGATTGGTTTTCTTAGTTGGATTCTTCATGTTGCGATTAGTCAATTTGGTAGTCCAAATGTTCTAAAATAGTAAGTATTAACAGAATCAGTACCACCTATCTGTTTTCTATCTGCCTGGCTGAATCTATGACAATCTATACAAGGTATATTGCTTTCCTTATACATTGGACGTATATCGCAACTGTATATCTTCGTATACTTTGCAATGTGTGAGTATGAGGGATGTTGTTTATGTGCGCTAAGTCCATATGAAGCATGTTTTGGCTGTTTTTTTTTAGTACTGCAGTGTCTCTCGCCCATATTTGTGAATGTTATAATCTGAAAATAACATATTTGTACCGGGACAACCGGGGTCATGAATATCTGTTTCTCTAAAGTTGTCCTTCTAGTCCAGTTATGTGATTTATTGGATGTTGGAAGCCCTTCTCGCTGCCTTTGCTTGCGAATAAGAGGTGCTAATACCAAATTGGAAATCTGTGTAGTCGAATGCGTCTGTCCGGTTTATGCATCTGGTTTTGTCACACGCTTCATTGGAATCTGAACTTGTTAAAAATGAGTTGCGGTTTGGACAGTCCTCGAGGTTATTCAATGTTGTGTTGTTGACCCTTCATGAAATAGCTAAACTCACTTGCATTTTCAATCTAAATTCACTGTATTGAAAAAGTGGAATATGTTAACATTAGGTCTGTTATCTCTTATTTGCTGAACTGCTCATGGGATTCATACCTAGCTAAAGTGATTTGTTTGCATAGGCAGCCTAATCTTTGTAACTGTTGAACTCTTAAGAATCATGAGATGTGTCAATATGCCACAGTAATACTTCAATTCCATCTTGACTACTATGCCTGCCCTTTGGGTCTAATAAACATACATTCAATGCGATTCGTACTCATCTTCTGTATATCTGCATATTATGTGTGAGTCCAAAAGTATGACCTAAGATCACTGATATTTGTTTTTGATGCCTTGTTTGGCGATAGCATGTCGATTTGGACCGCCCCTGTATTTCTTTGGGGGGGGGTGGTGGACAAGTTTTCCCTTAATTTTCTTGAGTCACTGTGACATGCTTATGTGCTCGTCTTAATTATTTCTATCAATTATTATCTGGGTTCGTACTAATCCTTATCTTTCTTGTTTTTACATGGCACGCACCGGAGCAAAATAAAGAGTCTCACGGCGAGACTCATCGCAAAGCCATTTCAAATGGCGGCCGTATCGCGTTCGCATTCCCGCTTCAGAAACTCCTAGAAAAACAAATAAGACGGAGTCATCCGCTCCAATCCCTTCACTCTCTTGACTTTCTTATCTTATTTTATGCCTTTACTTGTTTATTGTAATTTTATTATTTAATTTTGTAATTAATAGGAGAACTTCTAGCAATTAGGTCTTTAAATATATGAGACGGGAAGTAATTACATTTTAGAAACGCATTCTTCTTTATTTGCCTTTTAGGACTATTAAGCATGTTTAAAATCTGCAAAAATAAGTAATCTAACTTGCATCATAAAACCAACAATTTGTTAAAATCCATAAACAGATTTTCTCTTAAACTCTCAAAATAGCATCTTAACATTTTATATAATATTACGCGCAGGTTAAGCAAGATTAATTTAGCTAGTAGCATACCTAACTAAATAACCTTTGCATAAATACATAATTAGTCCATAAAGCACCTTCCTAGCATTCTTTAAAGTTAATCCCTTAGCACCCTCTTAATATTTAGGCACCCTAGCACTACTTTGTTTACACTTAGCACTTTTAAATTGCTAGCACTTTTGTTAAGCGTCTTTAACATTTAATATTTTAGCACCTCTTAGCATTCTTTCGCGTATAACACCTTTTGCCCTTTTAGACTTAAGCACCTTTAAACATTTTAACATTTTAGCATTTATTTTATCTCCTAACATTTTATTAAGCAAGAGGAGCTTTATTTTGCATAATTACCCTAGGTTTGGCAGGACAACCGCAAGTTAGCGGATCTTAGAGGGTGCCTAACCCCTTCCCTCTAGATTAATAAAGAACCCTTACCCAGAATCTCACTAAGTTTAGCAGACCATTAAAATGGAGTTAATGTTTTACTTCAAACTAGTTAAACATTTAGGTGTCCTAATTCACCCAATTAATTAGGTGGCGACTCCGCGAACCCTTAGCATTCTAGCAACCCTCTTTATATTTTAGCATTTTTAAACTTTAGCACTTCTTAGCATTTTGCACCTTTAGCATCCTTTTTAACTTTTAGCATTTAACACCTTTTTAAAACTTTTAAACATCTTTACTTTAAAATTAATTCTAGCCCCTTTAGCATTCTTTTAATCTTTAAACCCTTTTAATATTTTTAACATTTTAGCACTCTTTTTTAAACACTTAGCATTGTTTTATTTTCTAACAAATTTGCATTTTAAGCAGGAGTTTAAAATAAATGCCGCGGCCGGAAAAGGGCGCGACAGAAATGGCGACTCCGCTGGGGATTTTAGGTTCTTAACCACAACAGACCTAGGGTTATTACTTGGCAATTATTTTGCATTTAATTTTTGTGTATTGTATTTTGTTTATTTTTTGCTACCTGCTTTACTGCTTTCCTTAAACTGGCATTCCGTTCATATTTCTTCCACTCTGGAAAATTCACACAAACACACACTACATGCGAGGTGCGCTGGGTGCATCAGCAAAATTCTTTCTTCAAAATCCAAATTTAGGAGAGTCGGTAATATACGTGGAGTGCCCGGTCTAACCGGTGGCCGCGTAGCCTTCTCACTCGAGTTGTCCGCTCGGGAACCTTGCGTCCAGAAAAGCCAAATCTTAGCAAACTTAAGATAGAGCTATACCACCCTTATTTTAGGGCATGCATGCATTTACCTTAGGTGGGTCGGTCCTTGGCATCGGCACCACAATTAGGAAGACACCAAACTTGTCGACGGGTTTCTCAACCCAAACGACCAACCAGCATATTATGTGTAGCGTGGCAATAACAGACAAATCCAAACCCAATCATGACATGCTGAAATTGGGAAAAGTGCACCGTCATTTGGTCGCCATTTCCAACAAAGGCATTATAGTTGGACGACTTGGACAAATCCGTCATAATCTCGCATGAGTGACGTTTAGGCTTACCTCTGGCATAAAGAGGTCCCCCTGCATGTTAGGAAACGTTTGAATGTGCTATGTGCGATATATCTGCTACATACTTGCAAATTATGTGCTTTATGCTAACACCGTTTGTTGCATTTTTAGAAAGATTTATCATCCTCCCCAAAAGGTCGGTTCGTATTTGACTAAGCAATGGCAGAGCATCAATATTTCACAAGATCAAAGGTACGGTCCAGCAACATGACTGATTCAAGGACATCTGAGCGGAACGAGTCGGAACCTGTCTTGGTTCCTATAAGCAAAGCAGGGGTCTCAGAAGAGAAAGGCAGCATAGATCCAGTCGAGCAACTCGCACAATTACCACAGCAAATGGCAACCCTGCAGGCCGAAATCAAAAGGCTCAAGAACCTCACCAGAGCACTCGTCACTGCAAATAACCAAAACAGTCAAAAACCTCCAAATTATTACCAGTACCCGCTTACTACATATCCCGTTCAGCCAATATACAATGCACCCATATATTCCACACAAAACCGAATGCCTAACGTACTCCGGCTAAACACAAACCAAAGGCCTCCACAAACCTATTTACCAAACATCTTCGCACCCCGCCTGAATACCACAGAAAGGCCAGCCAAAATATACGCCCATTTAGCCGAGCCTTTATCGCAGTTGTACGAGAGGTTGAGGTTTGCAGGGATACTCCAGCCAATTCCAAGAATGTGCCCAATCCCAAGTCCAAAGCTCATGATGGAAACAAAGGCATGCGTACCATTCGGAGCCATCGGACACGACGTGGGAAGGTGTTATACACTCAGAGACAAAGTAAGGGAGCTGATCAAGGAGGGAGTCATTCAGGTGGAGGATGCTTACCCCAATGAGTACAATGAACCCCAAAGGAAGAGAGGCATTCCCTGGCCAGAGCCCGCTCCGCCTGAATCGGTCATTTATCCAAGCAGACACCACGCAGAAGCCAAAGAAAGAATCGACGGCGAGCACGAAGACAAAGCCAACGTGATGCAGAGCAAGAAGGCGTATGGGTTGGATTTGCACCCTTGTCTTGGTCCGCCTAGAGCCTGGATAGGAAAAACGATTTATTTTAGCAGAATAATTTATAAACTCATATTTAAGCTTTAATAATGTTTTCTTTCGTTTTGCTTGTAATGAACTACGTTTGACCTGATTCCCTTAGTGGATACGTGGCGCCGTCTCGCCGGTCCCACATCTAGAAATTTTAATTTTCCCAATATTCGCTTGTAATGAACTACGTTCGACCTGATTCCCTCATGGGGATACGTAGGCGGCCTAAATCGGCTTCGGTCACACCATTAGGAAACTTTCCCTTTGCTTTGAAAATGACAAGAATACACATAGCCTACAAGCAACTACATTGAGACCCATTTTAGGCCAGACACCCTTTTCAAAGCGGGGCGGTCAGAAAGCAGACGGGGTTGCAAGTCCAAACAAGCTGCACGCAGATATCTCGAACAAGCGTGAAGTCAAATACAAATCGACCCCAAAACTCACAAAATTTTCTTTGGCGCAGTCTTTTCATATTAATGTAAGCGACAAATGCAATAGCCAAGGCGAGAAAATACGGCAGAAGTTTCTTCGCAAGAAAGCAAGCAGAGGCGTAAGATATGACAAAAAAAAAAAAATCTCAAAATTCAAAGTCCGTGAAGCGTGAAAGGCATCAGCAATCGGCAATCAAAGTTCAGAGTTCCGCAACAAAACCTAGCGCGTCAACTCGGGCATAAAGTCAAACTTGCAACCAGCGCATCGCACACAACAAAGGCATCATAACAATTCGTCAGTTGCAGTGCAAGGGCAACATCTCAGTATTCGTCAGGCATATCAGGGACGACATCTCTATCCATAAAATTGCACTTCTCATATGTATTTATCATTTCATTTAAACAGGTATACACTAACGTCTTTTCTCAAGCTTAGCTTGCAGGAGCATTTGTTCTACAGGAGCAGCAGCAACGCGTCCAGACAACGACGTAATCAGCAAGTCCACGCAACGACGCCAAAGAACGTCGCCCGCATAACGACGTAATCAGCAAGTCCATGCAACGACGCCAGCAGCAACGCGTCCAGACAACGACGTAATCAGCAAGTCCATGCAACGACGCCCGGCGGAACACGCCCGCATAACGACGTAATCGGCAAGTCCATGCAACGACGCCCGGAAGAACACGCCCGCATAACGACGTAATCAGAAGTCCACGCAACGACGCCCGGCGTCGAACGGCGGCGTAATCGGCAAGTCCACGCGACGCCACGGCAGAACACGCCCGCATAACGACGTAATCGGCAAGTCCATGCAACGACGCGGCGAAGAACATCGCCCAAACAACGACGTGTCGGCAAGTCCACGCAACGACGCCCGGAAGAACACGCCCGCATAACGACGTAATCAGCAAGTCCATGCAACGACGCCAGCAGCAACACGTCCAGACAATGACGTTATCAGCACAGCAAGTCTACGCAACGACGCCAGCAGCAGCACGTCCAGGCAACGACGTTATCAGCACAGCAAGTCCGAAAACGACGCCATCATCAGCATATCACATCTGCGCAGGGACGATTTTCTCTGTTCTCAAGATTGCATTTCCTCTCATTCATGCTTTATTCTGTCTTAGCAGTTATGCACTAACTCTTTCTTGAGCTTTAGTCTACAGGTACATTTGCAGCAAGGACGACATATCCGCGCTCACAATCGCAACACGCGTGCGTGCAAGGTCGAAAAATCACGGCATTTGCGGCATCGCATCAACACAGAGTCAGGCGGCATTGCGGCAAGGACAACGTATCGCGTTCACAATCGCAACACGCGTGCGTGCAAGGACAAAAATCACGGATTCGACATCGCATCAACACAACAGCATCGCGTTTTGCGTGATAACCTTTTCTATTCACGCTTACATTGTTTTTAAAATTGTTTTGCCTTAGCAGTTATGCACTAACCGTTTGTTCAAGTCTTAGCATGCAGCAGCAGGAGCACAACGTGGATTTTCTCTTACAAGAACCGGCAATCTGTTGAGGGCCAACCTTCCGGCGATTGTGAGCGGCCTCAAGCGTCGGTCCACTCGCTCCACATCACCGTAGAACCCAGCACCACAAGCCACAACAGTACACCCCAGGTTCAAGCCAGTTATATTCTTTTACTTTTTACACTATAGCCCGGTCGCCATAACTCGACACTTTGGGGCGGCTAAGTCCGCGTTAGCGCGCTTGGTGTTTTGACCATGGTAGCCCAGTGTCGCCATAACTCGACACTGGGACATCTTTGAGTCCGCCTTAGCCCGCCTTAGTGTTTTGACCATGGTATCCCAGTGTCGTCATAACTCGACATCGGGGCTTTTTGATTTTTCGTCGGCACTTGTCTACCGCCAAAGATTTACGCACTGAAGATCGAGACAAAATTGACTATGAGTCAACGTCTTTGTCCGAAGATTCTTCCATCATCTCCATACAAAGAGGGACGGTGACACGATTTTGACCTCCGTCCAGCCATTAACCATAAAATTACACTAATTTTGTAAAATAATTTTTTATGATTTTTTATAATAAAATGTAGCGATAAAACATAAATACAGGCATAAATAATTAATTTAATAATGACATCGCGTCTTACGTAGAGTTTTAAGCACTTAGAGTCTCGCGTCCGCATTAATTAACTTTAAGCTTTGACGTAATTCTTAAATAATTAATAAATGCATAGAATAAATAATTTAGCGATAACGTCGTGTCAGGTAGCATAGCCGCATTTATTAGTAATCATTTGTAATTTAAAAATCAATTTTAATCTGATATATGCATTTAATAGCACCGCATTTATAAAGCTTTAAACGATTCTTAAATATCATACTCGCATTTAGCATTTAAATAATTTAATCTAAACTCAATTCAACTTTAATTTAACTTCGTAATAATGCACAATAAATAAGATTTTAAATAATAGCGCCGCTATTCTAAAATATTAAGCACTAACTAAATAGCACACCCGCATTTATTATTTAAATTTAAACTTAGGCTAATAGAACACCTAAATAATTTAAGCACAATTTATTAAATTAATCACTAATACCCTTAAAACTCTACCCAAATTAAATACCTAATTAAACCTAACTACCCTAATTAATAGCCCAATACCCATTAATTTCGTCCACCTAATTATAACACTACCCTAAATACCAGCCCATTATCCAGCAGCCCACGACCCACAACCCGTCGCCCGACCCACGTCTTTATTACCCGCAAGCCCACGCCCATCCCTTACTTTCCCAGCCCTTTTCCCTTCTCGTCGAACCCAGAACCTAAAAAAGAAACCCAGCAGCCTTTCCTTTACCCACAGACGCCCATCGTCTCTCCCTCACCACAAAAACAAACCTAAGCCTAAACCTAGAAACCAGCAGCCATTCACACGCTCGCGCCTCATTCCTCGCTGTGATTCTCGCCTGAGAATCCGGCAAATCGAACCCAGAATCTTCCTCTTTTCAGCCAACGAAATCTTACCTAAAACGTATAAGGAAATCTACAATACGAAATCAGTACAAATCGCACGAAATCAGGGGGGGGATTTTCTTACTGAATCACTCAATCAGCCCTTATTCACCTACCAATATTAGAACCTAGAATTGGGCTATAAAAGGGACATGCAGTCGAACACAGTGGGGGCGGAGGATAGGAGAGGAATCTGAGCTCATCGGGGATAGCAATCGTTTCACCCTTAGCAATAGTTAGGAACCATATAGCAATTAAGAGCAGAAATTAAGAGCAAGGGAAGAGAGCAGAAACAGGCAATTCAGAGGGGAGTCGGGGGCAACTACATAGCAATTTAGGGCATTGATCAAGGGCAGTGAGATAGCAATCGTTTCACCCTTAGCAATAGTTAGGAGTCACATAGCAATTTAGGGCAGAGGGGGGAGAGCAGAGCACAGAAATCTAACAAATACAGAACCTTGCCCTTTCATTTCGCATCGCAAACCCAAAACCCGTCGATTGGACCGACGACTTGATACGCTGCCCCGGGTCGCTGCCCGGAGAAGGTAAAATCGAACTCCTCTTGTATTTGTTAGATTTCTGTGTTATGTGGTTTTATCACGAATTTAATCGATGTTAATGGTATTAATCTGTTTGCTTGGCCTATATAAATCAGATTGGTTTTCTTAGTTGGATTCTTCATGTTGCGATTAGTCAATTTGGTAGTCCAAATGTTCTAAAATAGTAAGTATTAACGAATCGATCACCACTATCATTTTCTATCTGCCTGGCTGAATCTATGACAATCTATACAAGGTATATTGTTTTCCTTATACATTGGACGTATATCGCAACTGTATATCTTCGTATACTTTGCAATGTGTGAGTATGAGGGATATTGTTTATGTGCGCTAAGTCCATATGAAGCATGTTTTGGCTGTTTTTTTTTAGTACTGCAGTGTCTCTCGCCCATATTTGTGAATGTTATAATCAAAATAACATATTTGCAGGGACAACCGGTCATGAATATCTGCTTTCTAAAGTTGTCCTTCTAGTCCATTATGTGATTTATCGATGTTGGAAGCCCTTCTCGCTGCCTTTGCTTACGAATAAGAGGTGCTAATACCAAACTGGAAATCTGTGTAGTCGAATGCGTCTGTCCGGTTTATGCATGCGGTTTGTGCATCACTTTGTTTCCATTGGAATCGAACTTGTTAAAAATGAGTTGCGGTTTGGGAGTCCTCGAGGTTATTCAATGTTGTGTTGTTGACCTTCATGAAATAGCTAAACTCACTTGCATTTTCAATCTAAATTCATCGTATTGAAAAAGTGGAATATGTTAACATTAGGTCATTATCTCTTATTTCCGAATCGCTCATGGGATTCATACCTAGCTAAAGTGATTTGTTTGCATAGGCAGCCTAATCTTTGTAACTGTTGAACTCTTAAGAATCATGAGATGTGTCAATATGGCACAGTAATACTTCAATTCCATCTTGACTACTATGCCTGCCCTTTGGGTCTAATAAACATACATTCAATGCGATTCGTACTATCTTATATTCGTATATCTGCATATTATGTGTGAGTCCAAAAGTATGACCTAAGATCACCGATATTTGTTTTGATGCCTTGTTTGGCGCGTGATAGCATGTCCGATTTGACCGCTGCCCTGTATTTCTTTGGGAGGGGGGGTGGTGGACAAGTTTTCCCTTAATTTTCTTGAGTCACTGTGACATGCTTATGTGCTCGTCTTAATTATTTCTATCAATTATTATTTGGGTTCGTACTAATCCTTATCTTTCTTGTTTTTACATGGCACGACCGAGCAAAATAAAGAGTCTCACTACGAGACTCATCGCAAGCCATTTCAAATGGCGGCCGTATCCGCGTTCGCATTCCCGCTTCAGAAACTCCTAGAAAAACAAATAAGACGGAGTCATCCGCTCCAATCCCTTCACTCTCTTGACTTTCTTATCTTATTTTATGCCTTTACTTGTTTATTGTAATTTTATTATTTAATTTTGTAATTAATAGGAGAACTTCTAGCAATTAGGTCTTTAAATATATGAGACGGGAAGTAATTACATTTTAGAAACACATTCTTCTTTATTTGCCTTTTAGGACTATTAAGCATGTTTAAAATCTGCAAAAATAAGTAATCTAACTTGCATCATAAAACCAACAATTTGTTAAAATCCATAAACAGATTTTCTCTTAAACTCTCAAAATAGCATCTTAACATTTTATATAATATTACGCGCAGGTTAAGCAAGATTAATTTAGCTAGTAGCATACCTAACTAAATAACCTTTGCATAAATACATAATTAGTCCATAAAGCACCTTCCTAGCATTCTTTAAAGTTAATCCCTTAGCACCCTCTTAATATTTAGGCACCCTAGCACTACTTTGTTTACACTTAGCACTTTTAAATTGCTAGCACTTTTGTTAAGCGTCTTTAACATTTAATATTTTAGCACCTCTTAGCATTCTTTCGCATATAGCACCTTTTGCCCTTTTAGACTTAAGCACCTTTAAACATTTTAACATTTTAGCATTTATTTTATCTCCTAACATTTTATTAAGCAAGAGGAGCTTTATTTTGCATAATTACCCTAGGTTTGGCAGGACAACCGCAAGTTAGCGGATCTTAGAGGGTGCCTAACCCCTTCCCTCTAGATTAATAAAGAACCCTTACCCAGAATCTCACTAAGTTTAGCAGACCATTAAAATGGAGTTAATGTTTTACTTCAAACTAGTTAAACATTTAGGTGTCCTAATTCACCCAATTAATTAGGTGGCGACTCCGCGAACCCTTAGCATTCTAGCAACCCTCTTTATATTTTAGCATTTTTAAACTTTAGCACTTCTTAGCATTTTGCACCTTTAGCATCCTTTTTAACTTTTAGCATTTAACACCTTTTTAAAACTTTTAAACATCTTTACTTTAAAATTAATTCTAGCCCCTTTAGCATTCTTTTAATCTTTAAACCCTTTTAATATTTTTAACATTTTAGCACTCTTTTTTAAACACTTAGCATTGTTTTATTTTCTAACAAATTTGCATTTTAAGCAGGAGTTTAAAATAAATGTCGCGGCCGGAAAAGGGCGCGACAGTAAGAATCCTAAGTCACCTTAAATACATGATACTAATAAATACAATATATACTATGAATATTTGAAGAATATTCGCTAACAACCGTGTATATTGATGTTGTTGTAAATCTCCCAAAATTATCACATTTTACCAATTTCATATTAAGCTCCCTCTAATTTACATTACATTGAACTATACTCCCTCCGTCTCAAATTATTTGTTTTTTATCTATTTACACGTGCCTTAAGAAATATTAATTAGGAGAGATATTTGACATACTTTACTCTTATTTATGTCTAAGTTATAATCTCTCGATTAAATATTTACTATATTTATGTGTTATCCTCATTAATGATAAAGGTTAAAATGAAAGAAAAAATAATTAATTATACGTTGAACTTTTAAAACAACAAATAATTTAAAATAATTTTTTTTTGTACAAACGATAAATAATTTGACCGGAAGGAGTAACTTTAAGGTGCTATACCTCATAATTTAGGGAGTTTTGATCCATAAAAACGTGGTTAAAACGAATCAAAATGAAAAAGTTAGTACTCCATTAAATAAGCAAATTATGGAAGTTTTGCCACCCCTATTTAGGACTTTAATTAAAGGTCGAAACCATCCTCTTTAAATATTGAACCCATGCACACTTCTCAACCAAAACATAAAAAAAAAGGTTACAAGAAATGCTCATTTCTTACCAACACAACACAACACAATGCTTCCCCATAAACTCATTACTATTACAACCTTTGTGTTCTTCACTTCATCTCTCTTCATCTCCCCTTCTTCTTCTTCTTCTACATCTGTCTTATCACCAATCACCAAAGACCATGAAACTCATCTCTACACACTTTCCCTTTACCTCAAAACACCACCACAACTCACAACTCTCCTCCTCGATATAAGTGCTTCTTTTACTTGGATCGATTGTTCTATTTCTTCCACGTACCGTTCAATTTCATGCAACTCACCTTTATGTTCTGCACTTGGCTCACGCACTTGTGCAAAGTGTAGCACTGATTGTTCTAATGACCCTTGTACCCTCTCTCCGTTAAACTCCGTTACTCATAAGTCGTCTACTGGTAAGGCTATTGTTGACACGCTTGTTTTACCGGTTACTGACGGTAGGAATCCGGGCCAACTTATGGGTTTTAATGAGTTTTTGTTGTCTTGCTCCAACAAGTCTTTGCTTAAAGGCCTTACTAAAGGTGTTGCCGGTTTGGCCGGTTTAGGCCGGTCCAGATTTTCGCTCACAAATCAGGTTTTCCAATCACTACTACTTAGAATAAATTTTCTCTAATCATTATCACAAATTTTGTGATTTTATGTCTCAAAATAGTTGTTATGTTTTACTTCGAGATAATTTGATTCATTATCGAAGTTAAATTTGATGATTAATTTAATATTTTAAAATTTAAATTAAAATATTCAAAAACTATACGTTAAGCAGTAATGTGAAACAGTACTCTTTCCGTTCACTTTTAGTTGTCACGTTTCACTTTTCGAAATTCAGTTAACTAATTTTCAGAGTAAAATTAAATTAGATATATTCAATATTTTAAAATTAAACATTAAATATTTTAAAATAATACGAAAAATATTATAAGTTATAATTTTATTTTTATATTTATATGATAAAAGAATATATCTTAAAATGTTGGTCAAAGTTCATATAGTTTAATTCTCGAGAAGTGAAACATGATAAGTAATATCTTAAAATATTAATCAAAATTCATTTCATGTGATTTTAGAAAAGCGAAAGGTGATAAGTATTTTGAGACGGAAGGTAATATTATTTCAGGTAACTTAAATGTCTGTAAATATTTATTTTAAGATGATTAATGAAATCAATATCATACTAATTGACGATAGAAATAGATGTGATGCATGTCTATTGATTATCTTTTGGGATGAAATGAATAAAATACTGCCTAATTTCCGAATAAGTTAATTTGACGAACTGAATTTACTTTAAAATTGTAAGTTTTGAAAAAAATACTTTTATACTTTTTTTGAATTTACTCTTATTTAAGTCAATTCGTGGTCGTTAACAAGTTAGATGTTTTTAAGGATAATTTTTTTGTTGTGAAGGCGATGTGCATTCTTTCTTTCGAGTCTTGGGTAAACCCCTGACGCGATACCGCAAACCACGTCGGTAGGTTAAACCACACTTGGCAAGCCAGTGTGACTCCCAGAGCGGCGAAGGCCAAACGTTACTCAGGGTTTTGAACTTGTGACCAAGCTCTCCCACACCACCCAATGAGGATACCCTATGCCTTCAAGACATATTTTTATGATTGGTGTTACTCCCTTTCGTCACTCGATTAAATACAAAATTTAAGGAATTTTGTTTTAAACTAATTGTGATCTAAAACAAAGCTCATACATATATGTTACAATAAATTATCTTTTAATTTTAATATTAATTATTTTTATAATATAAATTAATTTTTTTTGAGACACACTAACAAAGAAAATATGAGTTATATATAGAGGTCCTTAATATGCGGTGTGTAAGAACCTTAAAAACATATTTGTAATAATAATTCTTTTATGCATTAATTTAAAATCTTAAATTAATCTTTTGTAGGTTAGCACTTCCTTGTCATCTACACGCACATTTGCGCTATGTCTATCCGGTTCACCTTCGGCTCCTGGAGTGGCTTTTTTCGGTTCAACTGGACCGTATTACTTTTTGCCCGAAATTGACCTCTCAAAAAGCCTTCGATATACCCAACTTGTCCAAAACCCGGTTCAGAGTGACTATTTCATTAATTTGACTAACATAAAAGTGAATGGAGTTCCGGTCCAACTAGACCGGAAGATCTTAACCGTTGATGATAATGGGTTTGGTGGGACCAAATTGAGCACCGTAACTCCATACACCACACTACATAGTAACATCTACAAAGCATTTACCGAGACATTTGTAAGTGAATCTGCTAAGCTCAACCTCACAGTAACAAATCCTGTGGAACCATTTAAGGTTTGTTATAATGCAGATGAGGTATTAGATACAAAAGTAGGACCAGCCGTACCAACCGTTGATCTTATGATGGATGGTGATGATGTGTTCTGGAGGATATTTGGATCAAATTCAATGGTTAGGATTGTGCGAGATGATGTTGATGTTTGGTGTTTAGGGTTTTTGGACGGTGGGATTAAGACTAGGACATGGATCATAATTGGAGGACATCAAATGGAGGACAATTTAATGCAATTTGATTTGGAACAACAAAAATTAGGATTTAGTTCATCAGTTTTAGCATATAACACCTCATGTTCTAATTTCAACTTTACTACTGCTAGTAATTTAAGTTGAAATTAACTTAAGAGTAAGATAATTTACATTGTGATGGATTTCTTTTTCTTTGTTTTCTTTTGCTCAATAGTTTCCTTGTACTTAATAAATGTTGTGGGATTTGCAATTAATCTTTGTTTCAAGCATTTTATTCTAATATTAGAAAATTGTTGCCGCAGTGTGGGAGTTTCATTCCTCCTTGTGGGCACCAAACATTGTGTCTCTCAACTAGTGGGCCGCTGAGTCACCATGATTTATCTTCTCCATTAATCTCTGTCTGGCCGGGGGCCTGTGGGCCAAGGATTTCGCCTTTATGCCCCCAAGAAAATTGTTATTTTTCACATTGTTTTAAGAATAACATATGAATTGTACTGTATTTACCGTAAAACTATAGGTGTATAACATAAATGAACACGGATTGCTATACCACTATGAACACACGTCAAAACTACCGAAAAAACTCACCGTATTGGAAGTGAAGGCTTCACTAATCACTACTATAACTAAAAAAGAGAGATGTACAAATGAAATTTAAGTAGCAAGAATCAAGTATATGCACAATAGGTTTTGAAGGTAGGGAAAAGGGTCAAATATTTCCCTCTGTTATGTGAAAAGGATTGATTTTACCCCGGTATACTATTTGAGTTCTGTATAAAAGTATTTCATTATTACTTAAATGATTCAAATATATTTCTCTTTTGTTAGAATTGTCTAAGGTGGATATCTTTGTTTAACGTGAAATCCGCAGTCGCTATTCGAAGATGCGTACTGGGTAAATCACGGACTAACGTAATAGCCTGCAAACTCCGTCAGTCAGTTAAACCACACTTGGCAAGCCAGATGTGATAGACTCCTCCAAAAGGTGAAGGCAGACCAGATGTTACCCTGGGTTTCGAACTTGTGACCAAGCTCTCCCACACCATCCAATGAGGATACCCTCTGTCTTCAAGACCAACTGGTTTAGGGCTTCGGATTCTAAAGTGGATACCTAATCTCATGCAACATTGACATTATGATGAGGTAGACGTCACATGACATGCCTCCTCAGATTAACCCCCCAACCCATTTTATTCCTCCCCAAAGAAAACATTTCCCTCCCCTTACTTCCTGTTGAAGATACTAATATACGTTATTAGTGTTGTTTGTAGTGTTACAGATGTTAGTATACACTGGTATACACTAGTATACATTTTTATCTTTCAGTTTTAATCATTTCAGTTTTAGCACACGTTTTACTCTTGGCGTTTGGCTATACTTGTAATATGGCTAGTCGTGCAAAGCCATACCTATAAATAGACATTGGCTATGAATGAAAAGTACAGAAAACATTTCACAAAAATGTTGCCTCGTCTTCTTCTCCTTCCCTTCATTCTCGACTTCCATCGCTTTCACTGCTCCATCTCCAATGATGGATGCAGTCGATTTTACCTTTAGATTCGTGATTTTAACATGGTATCAGAGCCATGCAAGATGGATCCGTATAATTCGCCTCATTAGATGGATCGAGATTCAACTTGCGAGGTTTAGTGGTTATACATCGATTCTTCAATTGAGGTCGATTTCATATTTTCTTTACATTCATAGTTTGATTTGTCTGTATCACCTGCGATTTGCCTATTGTTTGCCTGAACTGAATCATCCAGTTCGTGAGTTTTGTGAGTTCGTGTCACTGATTGCGTTATCTGTTGTCGCGACTATTCGATCTACATTGGATTCTGATTTTTAGACTAAGTTTTTTTTTTGGAATCATTATACACTGTATTTGCTGAGGTTATGGAGAATATCACAACAACACCTTCTGTTGTGTTAGAAGAGAGTTCCACCTCTAGTACAGATATTATTGACCACAATCATCCCTTGTTCCTGAATGCATCCGATACAGTAGGTGCTATTCAGATTGAGATTCAGTTGGCAGGAATGGAGAACTACACGCTGTGGAGTAGAGCTATGCAGTTGGTATTATTAACGAGGAATAAAATTGGATTTGTCGATGGATTTATAAGGCGCGACACATACGGACCTAGTCACACAAAGCAGTGGGACAGGTGCAATGCCTTGGTGATGTCGTGGATAATGAGAAGTGTAGATAAAAATCTGTTGAGTGGGATTCTGTATCGCACTAGTGCTGCTGCTGTTTGGAAGGATCTTAAGGAGAGATTTGATAAGATCAACCTCTCAAGAGTTTTTCAACTAAAAAAGGAGTTAACAATGCTAACTCAAGGAGCCTCACCAGTATCTCAATATTACTCTAGAATGAAAGACCTATGGGACGAGATAGACTCAATTATACCACCCCTACACGTGATCGCTAAATCCTAGGAATACATCACACATCCGGGAAATCGAGATTACCTGGAGTTTCTGGGATTGAATGATGGATACAATCGCTTATGAGTCATATCCTGTTGATGTCACCCATACCTAGTATGAACCAAACATTTGCTATGATAGCACAAGATGAAAGCCAAAAGAATATCTCATCTCTAGGGAGTTCTGTTGACAATTTGGCACTGACCAGCAGGGCATCATTTGGAAAAAATAGGAAGTTTGCCTTTTGTGATCACTGCAACATGAAGGGACATAGTAGAGAAGGATGCCATAAGTTGCTATACTTTTGTGATTACTGCGAAGGGCGACATGTCAGAGAAATGTTATGTTCGATAGTGGTACACTTCGATTATAAAGGAAAGAGTAAGGCTACGCCGCTATGGTACCTCGGGAGCGGCATGCGCGGTATGGAGCCAGTTATGGTGGATGTGTAGATGGTGAGATGAATCAGAGACAGTATGCAGGCAGCAACCAACTCTCTGTCTATCAACAACAACAACTCCAGCAGATGATCAGAACCTGCACTCCAGACAAGTTGGAAAGGATGTTGTCCATGACAAACCAGACTGGGGATCAGTGCAGTCATAGTGCCTTGCTACAGTTTGTATGGCAGGTAACTATAATGAAGGCATTAGTAGTCCTTGGATAGTAGATTCAGGAGCTACTAACCATATGGTTAAAAATAGAAGTATGATTGAGACTCCTGCTCCTAACTGGTCAACAAATTCAGGACAAGTGCAGCTACCAAATGGAGGCAGTGCACCAATTACACACACTGGAGAGTGTAGACTGACAGGAGGTGAACTTATAAAACATGTGTTGTGTGTGCCAAGTTTTCAGTTTAACTTACTTTCAGTGTCAAAATTGACCAAGAAACTCAATTGCAGTGCTAGGTTCTTTCCTGACTTCTTTGTACTGCAGGATCTCCTCACTGGGAAGGTGAAGGAGATTGGTAGAGAAGTGGATGGGTTGTATGTGCTGGACTCTACAAGAAAGCAGGAGAGATTGATGACAGCTAAGACAAATATGTCAAAGCTCAGCATAGGAGAAGTGAAGGCAGCTCTATGGCACAAGAGATTGGGACATGTACCAATGAGTGTTCTTAGGAAAATAAATGCCTTCAGTAATAGTTCTAACTTTTTGATTCAACACTGTGATGTATGCCCTATGGCAAGACAAACTACATTGCCTTTTTCTACTAGTCAGAGTATGACTATACTTCCATTTGATATGTTACATCTTGATGTTTGGGGACCATACAAGGTTCCCACTTATAATGGTATGAGATTCTTTCTTACTGTGGTAGATGACTTCACTAGATGGACATGGGTATTTATATTGCACATTAAATTAGATGTTCCTACTATGCTCAAAGATCTATGTCTACTGATCAAAACACAATTTGGTTCCAAAGTTAAATGTGTCAGGTCTGATAATGGTTCAGAGTTTATAAACAGCTCCTGTAGAGATCTGTTTGCACAACTAGGCATCATACATCAGACATCCTGTCCATACAGTCCCCAGCAGAATGGTGTAGTTGAAAGGAGACATAGGCACATACTAGAGCTTGCTAGAGCCATAAAGTTCCAAAGCTGCCTACCTGCCAGGTTCTGGGGAGATTGTGTTGAGACAGCTGTCTACATTATGAACAGATTGCCCTCTGTGGTTCTGGGGAACATTTCCCCATATGAGAAACTATATAAGAAGGCACCTGTTCTATCTCACCTAAGAGTAGTTGGCTGTCTGTGCTATGCTACAAATCTGGTGAAAACTGATAAATTTGACACTAGAGCCATCAAGGCAGTACTGCTGGGATACTCTTCTAGACAGAAGGGATATAAACTCTTAAATCTATCTAACAATGTTCTATTTGTAAGCAGGGATGTTGCCTTTTATGAGGATATCTTTCCTTTCCAGCAGAAGGAACAATCTGGGGTTGATATTAGTTTGAATCCAGAGGCAGAGGCTGATATTTTTCATAATGAACCTGATGTCAGTCAACAAACTCTTGGGAATGCTGGATCAGAACACATTGAAGGGTCTCGTGAGATCGCAGATAGCGTGGCGGACTCGTGAGGACACTGACAGTCACCCCACAATCCAGACAGATGATGCACCAACTTCTGAATCTCAGCCACCATTAAAGAGGTCAGACAGAAACAGGAGGCAACCTGCTTGGATGACAGATTTTGTTCAGATGCCACAAACAGGAGACACATGAGGTAGACAAGAGTGCTTGTATCCACATGGCTATGATCTAAGCTATCTGGGTGAATGCAAGATACAAGAGCTACATTGCAAAAATTGAACTTGAACATGAGCCAAATTCATATTCTGCTGCAGTGAAGGACACCAGATGGGTCGAGGCCATGAAGCTTGAAATGCAGGCTTTGGAGAGTAACAAGACCTGGGAAGTGACAGATCTTCCTGCTCACAAGAAGGCCATTGGATGTAAATGGGTTTATAAGATCAAGTATAATGCAAATGGTGAAGTGGAAAGGTTTAAAGCAAGGCTTGTGGCCAAGGGCTACAACCAAAAGGAAGGAGTTGATTATCAAGATACCTTCTCACCAGTGGCAAAAATGGTGACTGTGAGGGCAGTAATTTCAGTGGCAGCTTCCAGAAACTGGCACATATATCAAATGGATGTTTATAATGCATTCCTCCAAGGTGACCTTAATGAGGAAGTGTACATGACCATGCCTCAAGGATTTGACCATAAGCAAGGGAAGGTGTGCAAGTTAATCAAGTCACTATATGGACTAAAACAAGCTTCTCGGCAGTGGAATATCAAACTGACCACAGCTTTGCAAGCTTCAGGTTTTTCTCAAAGTCAACTTGATCATTCCTTACTTACCAAGAAGGTTGATGACAAAGTAGTGGTGGTACTCATTTATGTAGATGATTTGCTCATTACTGGCAATGATGAGACTCTTATCCAAGAGACGAAACTGAGCTTACAACAGAATTTTAGGATCAAGGACTTGGGAGTTTTGAGGTATTTCCTAGGCTTCGAATTTGCTAGGAATAGCAGTAGTATAGTGATGCACCAGAGGAAATATGCAGTTGAATTGATCTGATCTCGATTCGCTTGTCTGGGAAACCTGCGAGATCACCTATGGAGCTTAATGTCAAGCTGACTTCTGCATTGTATGACCATCAGTTGGCTGATGATTCCTCCAAAGTTGATGATTCCTCCAATGTCAAAGATGCATTGCTAGATGATCCAGCTAGTTATCAAAGGCTTATTAGTAGATTACTCTACTTGACAAACACTGCACTGACATATCCTTTCTTTGTCCAGTTTTAGTCCGGGCGACGAAGATCCAAAGACCTACATCTCTCGGGCAAAGACAAATGAGTAGTTCGATATCAAACAGGCCCTGTGTCCGGTCTTCTTATGTCTGCTGGCAACACCACTGCTCTAACTACATATTGTGATGCTGATTGGGCTTCATGTCCTAACACAAGAAGGTCGGTCACTGGTTATTTGGTATTCTTTGGGAACTCTCTCATTTCCTGGAAATCGAAGAAGCAGTCCACTGTTTCCCGGAGCTCAGCTGAGGCAGAATATCGCAGCCTGGCTTCTGCAGTTGCTGAGGTAGTTTGGCTCTCTGGTTTATTCTCGACTCTGACTGTTCCTCTTACGCTTCCCATTCCAGTACACAGCGATAGTAAGTCTGCCTTACAGATCGCTGCCAATCCTGTGTTTCATGAGAGGACCAAACATATTGATATTGACTGCCATTTTGTCCGTGAAAAGTTGCAACAAGGACTGATCTCCACACATTATCTGTCTCCATCGATGAAGCGACCGATGTCACCGCGAGGGCTTGACGATTGGTCGACATGATTATCTATTGTCCAAGCTAGGCTTCACAAATTTGTTCTTTGTTCCTAGCTTGAGGGGGTGTGTTGAAGATACTAATATACGTTAGTAGTGTTGTTTGTAGTGTTACAGATGTTAGTATACACTGGTATACACTAGTATACATTTCTATCTTTCAGTTTTAATCATTTCAGTTTTAGCACAAGTTTTACTCTTGGCGTTTGGCTATACTTGTAATATGGCTAGTCGTGCAAAGCCATACCTATAAATAAACATTGGTTATGAATGAAAAGTACAGAAAACATTTCACAAAAATGCTGCCTCGTCTTCTTCTCCTTCCCTTCATTCTCGACTTCCATTGCTTTCACTGCTCCATCTCCAATGATGGATGCAGTCGATTTTACCTTTAGATTCGTGATTTTAACACTTCCACCACTAATATTTATTTCCCCTCTACTATCATTGCGACTGTTAACACCACATTGACCGTCATTATTTGTTTATGTAATTTATATTATTTGTAATTATTTTTAATGTAATTCAACTTATATAATAAGTTGTTCAATAGTTGCGCAAATAACTTGCCACTAATTATTTTTCTTAAGAATATTAATGCCATATTGCGGACTATTATATATTTTAAAAACAATTGAAATCATATTGCGGGCATCTATACATTTCATATCTTTTATGAAACAATTTTGAGCTATACAAAAGACAAGCTCCAACTTTTCCATATGTATTTGACACAGACCGAGTAGTACTCTACAAAAATTGTTGGAAGATCATTCAAAGTCGTAGAAAATAAAAAAGGTTAGGATTTGATATTCTAATTCATATTTAGTTAGGATTTATAGTTATATAGAGACAAGTTTTATAATTCATAATCAAAATAGGTCTCATACTATTATAAATAGTCTCTTTGGACCCGTGCGAGGTGTGCTACCACACAGGGGCCTCGAAAAACAAAAAATTTTAGGGCCTCTTTTTGCATTTTTTATTAAATAGTATTAGCCAAAATTTACTGTAAAGACCCATAATTCGCAGATCTTAGCCCAATTAAGAGTCCACTTTTACGAATTAGAACAGGGCCCCCAAATGTTTGAGACGACCCTGTAAATAGGGATACTACTAGTCAGTGGCGGACCTACCCTTACCAAAGGGGTGTCAAGTGACACCACTTTCGTCAGAAAATTACACTGTTTAGCTAGGCTAAAATTTTAGATTTATGTATATATAATGTATGATGACCCACCTATTCCTTATTTATTAAATGTGTGCACCCATTTGAAAAAATTCCTGCTTCTGCCACTGCTACTAGTTACTTTCATAACCAGAGATAGTGTGGAGTTGTAGAGAGCATTCAAAGATTTAGTAGTTTATGAATAAAATATTTTCCTTAGAAAAATTCTACATCTGTCCCATAAAATATTAGCAGCAAAGAGTTATTTCTATAAGCTGAACCATACACAACTTTTTATTTCATGCTTTCTAAGCATTTTACATGGTCGTTGCACCACTGGCCATCAGGATTTTTTTTATTATAAAAAAAATATGAAAACTAAGCACTTGACATATCCTTAAAAAGAGTAGCTTTCCACCATTTCACATTAACAAGACATTTGCACTACTTGTAGTCTTGGAGGTATAGCTCATTATAAACAACTCAGTAAATGAGCTTCCATCTCTCCAGATGATGGTTCGAAAAGTGAAGATGCTATTAATGAAAGCAAAGCACATAATAGATGTTTAAACACACTGGAAACTTACATAAACAGAAAAATGCTCCAAAAGCCACAGAAGATTACATACCAAAAACCAATTTAGAGATTTTAGGCCATGGTGTTTTCAATCAAGAAATACATACTTCCACCACATTATTAAACTTTATGGAAGTGTCAGCTGAATAAAAATCATGGACACTAACTGCTACATTAAACTAGAAGAGAACCTTCCATCACTGCCACAGCTTTCCCTCTCAGAAATACCCTCTGCTTCTCCTCGTCTAGATGCACATTCACGACGCCACCTCTAGGTGAGGCCTGAACCATAAAACAATAAAATCAATAGGGCAAAGAGAACTAGTATGTGGTTAGTATAAGTCCCACTGTCCCAGACTGCACAAACACACAAGAATATGAATTTCAGTTCGTGCATTTGGTGCCCGCTTGGGAGGGGATGAGGGAAGTTGTGAGGAAGGAGGAAGTACCGCTAAAGCAACAAAGTCACATTTGCCAAGCTTTTTACGCCAATAAGGAGCCAAGGCACAATGAGCACTTCCACAAACAGGATCCTGAAAAAGTGTTGTTTGGAAAACAATAATATGTGCAACAAGAGAATATGTGATATCTGTAAGATGCTCATCTATACCAACATATAGATGTTTGCATTTGTAGTTGTCGAAGATATGATAAATAATATCTATATGAGTCGCTTAATTATCTAGATTGTGCAAAATTCAGCACTACCTCTTCCAGTGAATATGATATGCTTGAGCGCAATAGTATACATGCTCGTGGTTGATTCTAGTGCTGAAATTACCTCATTGATTCCAAACTTTGGGCAGAAGAAACGGCTATAAAAATCAAAGCCAGAACCCTGTGGAGCAGGTCCAGTTATAATCATTCCTCTACCAGGGCAATTCTGTATTTGATCAAACTGAGGTTGGCATTCGACCACTGCCTCCCCTGATGAGAGCAAGATCTGCAAAAACACCATGAAATTATCTTCATATCCCTAAAAAGGGCTAAATTTAATTAATATGCCTACTATGCCTTCTCATGGGATTGAAAGAAATTTCCTTTTGGTTCCAATAAAATGAAAACATCAATTCTTTCTTGCATGGCCTTCATGCTTGTACCTTTGTAAAGGAGACTTGCGTGAATTTTTAACTTTATGCACTAGTGTAAATATAAAAGTAAACACCAGATTAAATACGTACAAAATGATCACCCTTCGATGTCTCATTGATCTCAACCAGAGATGCACCATTCAAGCTTTTCGAAATTGCAGGAACATCAGCAGAATTGCTCTCGGCTACTTGGACAACAGGAAAATCCAATTCAATTGAGTAATCTGTTGGCCAATCGTCCTGAGAATTTGGAACTTTGTCTTCTGGTACTCTTTTGGCAGTTAAAATTCCTGATCTTGTTGAAAACTCAACAATATCAGTTTTAACGAGGCCATAGGCAAATAGAAAGTGTGCAGCTGCTAGCGTTGCATGTCCACATAGATCTACCTGCAGCAAGCAGTTACCGATGTTTGCAAATGAAATTCCTTGCAAAAAGTAATTTACTTGAAAAGTTACGCTCATTCCGAAGGAAGAATAAGGAAGAAAAATTTGGGTTTAGCTATTCAAAAAGTGCTATGATGAGGCATAAAATGGGAGTGAGCATTCACCTGGCTAATCTGCTCTTTATTCATTTTAATTTTGCCTCAATAAACACTTTCAACTTTATGGATTTTCATTTCTCTCAGTTTTCTAATAACAAATTTTCAGAAAGATGAGCTCCAAACTCAATTCTCTAGTTTCTCCCATGAACAAATTTTACCATTGCCATTAACTAAAAAGGTGAGCAAAAGTAAGAAGGTCTGGATATTGTAAGCTTTGCATATCGTATTACATATACTTTCAAGTTTCAACACCATGATAAACTCGGAGAAGGGCAAGACCCAAGAAAGAATAAACATCGGTTGAGTAAGCAACGCATAAAGCTTTCTTTCCAAAATACCTCTTAAATAAAACCTAATATGAAGAGTAAAGTGAGATCTCTGCCTAATTTTCTTTGTAGAATCAAAGAATAAAAACAAAATCAAATGTTTAACAGTTCCACAGGGTGGATAACATGTAGAAATCATAATGCACCTCTAGAAAAGCTAGGCAGAATTGTTGGAGCAGTATAGGGACAAAAAAAGAGACTTATACATGGTGTTCATTGAACTGGAGAAGGCATATGATAAAGTTCCTCGGAAGGTCCTTTGGAGATGCTTGGAGTCTAGGGGTGTGCTTGTGACCTACATTAGGCAAATTAAGGACATGTACGAGAGTGTCAAGACCCGGGTTAGGACAATGAGAGGTGATTCAAAACACTTTTCGACCGTGATGGGGTCACATCAGGGATCAGCCCTTAGCATACTTTTATTTGCCTTAGTGATGGACAAATTGACGCGACATATTTATGAAGAGGTGCCGTGGGTATGTTATTTGCAGATGACATAGTTCTGATTGACCAGACACGTAGTGGAGTTAACGATAGGCTGGAAGTTTGAAGAACGAGCTTAGAATCGAAATGTTTCAGGTTAAGCAGGACAAAGACTGAGTACATGGAGTGCAAGTTCAGTGATGTGACGCACGAGACATGTGTGGAAGTGAAGATCGAGAAACAAGCTATATCCAAAAGAGGAAGCTTCAAGTATCTGAGTTCCACAATACAAGGGGACGGTGAAATTGGCGATGATGTCGTACACCGTATTGGAGTAGGGGAATGAAATGGAGGCTCGCCTTCGGCGTGCTTTGCGATAACAAAGTGTCCTCTTTGCGATAATTGAGTTGTCGTTACCGTATTGGTAGAAGTGATTTTCAAATTAATTAGTCAAACACAAATAGTTTTCACTCCAAAAGTTTTTTTCCGGAAAGCAATTCTAACAAAAAACACTATTCAAAATAAGCAGATTTTGAAAGCTTTGTCAAACGGGAATCCTTTTTTGAAAAGTATTTCTGAAAGGAAAAAAAAAACACTTTTCAAGATAAGCAGATTTTGAAAACTTGGTCGAATAAGCATTTAGGGTCTGTTTGGTCAAGCTTCTGAAAAAATGTTTCTGTTTCTTAGAATCACCAAATTGTTGTTTTTGCTTCTCTTTCCATCTAGAAATATTTTTTGGCTTCTGAAAAAAGTGTTTCTATTTCTGGAAATTACGCCTAAGAAGTGTTTGCCAAACAGTTAGTTATTCTCTAACTTGTCTCATAAACAACTTTACCTGATTCAGTATGTAAAAAGAAGGGTAAATTAACAATCTTTGCATATTCATGTTGTGTGCCTTGTTTCTACTGTTAACTAGAAAGCTGGAAAAAAAACTAAATCTCGGAATTAGTTTTTGGGGGGATTTTAATTTTAATTGACTTGAAGATTGAGAAAACGAAGAGAGCAAAGAAGTAGAACCTCATCAACAGGAGTGAACCAACGAAGGCTAAATCTGGGATTTGTGTTTGTGGGTCCATTCACTTCATGTGTAAGTGGAATGAGATAACAAGTTTCAGAGATATTGAACTCTGCAGCAACAGATTGTAACCATTTATCATCTTTCTCTTCCTCCAATAAGCAAACAGCTGCTGGGTTCCCTTTGAATGCTGTCTCAGTAAAAGCATCCACCTGAGTAAATTTCACAAATCAACATGTAATTAATTTCCTGAGTGAATAATGGAAGTACCATTTAATGACAAGAGGGGTTGCTCTCGTAAACACCCTCCATTCTCAACTCGAAACTTGCGAGTTCGAGTGAGCGCCTGGGGAGGGGATAAAAAAAAGTACCATTTGATGAGGATTAAGAGAGAGATTACCACACAGTACTTCACGGGCTTATTGGACATTGTACAAAACAAACAAGATTAATTAGTGAAGGAAGTCGTTGGTAGCCTCATTATAGCCTGTTAATGGATGGTGCTTCTTGGGGATCAAGTTACCAAATTATCAAATTGTAATTGCCAACCTTCCTTTTTTTATTCTTTCTTCATTGACTGTATACTAATACACAGTGAGTAATTTATAATCTGATTACAAGATCTCCATTTTGAACAAAAACTGATTCATTTTGGTAGTGCTAACTGCTAGGACATTTTCTAGTTTACGAAAGAGATAATTTCAAACACACATGAACTATTATTTTTTCGCGAAATTGTTCCTTTTTCCTATCTGAATTATAATCATCTATGTATTAAAACACACTTAAGAGATAATTCAGTTAGGAAAAAAAATAGATGATAGTTGGCCTAAATCCACTTTTAGGTATAGTTCATGTGGGAAAAGGAAATATCTGTTACTCGAGGGTAAAACTCACGACAGAGTTTGTTTTTGACCATTCACTCTTTACAAAATATAAATATTGGCCAAATTATAGTGCTTCTTGGGGATCAAGTAACCAAATTATAGTAGCCAATTCTTATTTTTTGTTGTTCTTTCTTCGTTGACTACTAGAGGGTGAAGCTTAGTTGGCTTCTGCCACCATCAGTAACTTAATCACCAATCAAACTAGCCAGTTTTCAACTAGAAATGGACAAATGGTTAGATGAAACAATTACATATTAAATATTTAATTATGAACCTAATTATTTTTATAGTATTAACTTAAGATCAATATACGAACACCCATAAACTTCAAATTTTGAACCCGGCTCTGTTAATGTTTCTACGTGCTCCAGTACCAAATCAACCCAGTAGGTTGTTTTTTCAAAAATTTAGACAGAAAATTTCGTTTCCTCCACATGATAGAACCCTTGAGATTTGATAAAAATGAAAAGAGAAGAGAATAAAGTAATAAATCAGAAGGTATGTTTATTTCTGAAATATGTACAAAGGAAATTTAGATTCCCCCTTACAACCATCCCTGCCTAGCATGAAGCACCCACAATTCAAGTCATTAATTTATTAGTACAGACGTCGGAATAGCTGAGCATATTTGATGTTAATGAGTAAACATAGTAATGATACAACAATTATTGGCAAAATGTATCACCAAATCCCTTCTTTTGACATCTTCAGAAAGTCGCAGAGCGTAATGTTTGGAAGATCAGTTGAACCTGCTTTCTTCTTCTTCCTCTTTATCCTAGTCGTTTTCACAGCCTTGTTGCCTTCTGTTTCGGAGGTTGTTAGAGAGACCAGGTTGTAAAACTGTTGAAAAATAATTAAACAGTCGTAAGATGACCATAACACATTGCATTAGCACCTTTTATATACAATCTCTTTTAAGGTATTACCCATTGGATTGTTTTCTTACTTAATAGAATTTGGACATCCAGATGCTCACATCAGACCCAAAGTAGAAGTGGAGGTTCAATGTTTATGATATAAATAACTGGAGTGCTGCAAATCGTAAATATTATTGATCCACAAAATATACCTCACAAACACCATGCAGCAATAACCGCTGGAAGGGGTCTTGAACACGTAGAACTAGCACATCTCTATCACTCTCCTCCACAAATGCTCGTACACATTGCTACAGTAAAATATCCAAAACTCTTACTATTAACAACAGAAGCAGAAGAGGAAATGGATGGAGATGCAGCATAAAACAATGAAAATATAAAAATCAAATCAGACTATCAGAAATACTACAGGGGTATAAGGCATATAAGAGATTAGCCCACAAGTCATAAGAGAAAAGGATCTGAGACCTACTAAAAGACATGAAAAGGAAAACTCGAAAAGGAAACAGGGCATGAAAGGATAGCAGCCACCCAGAGGCCAGAAGATATCATAAAAAGTAAAACAGTTGTTCACATACATAATTTGGCTTCTTTTTTTTTTGTCAAATAATGACGAGTCACAAGGACATCAATATGATCTTGTTTCGACCACAGATAAAAGCAGAATGCCTGAAATTTCCAAGTTCAGGGACTTGAACAGCACAATAGAATAAAAATTGAAGAGGGGAAAATGGGGCACTCCGCACTCCTAATGCTACAGAAAGCATAGTCCCATTCCCCACTCTCAAATATAGTTTACGGCAAAACCAACAAGACAACCCTTGTATGTCTCCTTGTTACACTAATCTCCAACTTGAGTACGATGGAGTAGACATCTAAGTTGTTCCACGACAGGCATGTAGATTGTTTTGTAGCTCCAATCAGCCACCCACAACAAGCTTAATATTTTTTTAATAAAGAAGGTGATGGGCCAGTATGCCCTCTCGAGTCTCGACTAATCCACGAAGTACCTGCTATCTCCCACCAGTACAAGTAATCTCCCTGTGAAAGCTTAGATAGAAATTGACTTAGTGCTGCCTCTACTAGAACTCCAATATGGATTCCCAAGATTGTTATTCCAACTTCTCGATCACTCGGCCACCCCCTTTGGAGGCTCAACAAGCTTAAGCTTCTATCAGAACCTTATTTTATATTAAGTGGGTATTTGTTGGAACACCTTAAGAACAACAACAACACATTTGCAATATTTGAAAAGCATTTGCTTCAGTTACAATGCATATTGAAGAATAAATTGAAGCCACGGGGCAAAATAATTCTCAGGAATACCTCGTAGTTGTTGACCAATTCAAGGAGAAAGTTGCGCCGAAGTGCCTCTCTTGTTCGACAATCCACTCTATGCCAAGCAGTCAACACTGCAACCTTATCATTATCCACACAACTCTTTTGCTTCGATGTTTTGCCTTCAAGAGCATCCATTATAGTAGCCTAACCAAACAAGAACATATAGAAGCTCATGATTGATTGTAGACAATCGTACTACATAACAAGTCATGTCAAATTCCAAGAAAGAGTGTCATTACATTGAGTTTGGATAAAATGGCCAACTTCTTAAACAAATGGGTGAAGGCATACATCAAGAAATAACCATGAATTTCACACAATAAAATTATCAATCACTAACTGCACTTTAATAAGTAGTTCAATTCAAGTCAACATAACAGCAGGTGTTTCATCTCACTCAATTGTCTAAGGAATTCAGCGCAAAAAACCAAAGGCACCACAAAAGAAATCAGATTTGTACCCAAACAAATTTTAAAAGTAAAAGTGTGAAACATTTATTTATAAATAAAACATCACATCAAAATATAAAATTTGAATAATTAAATGAATTTGAACTCCAAGGAATTGTGAAAGTTGCACAGATGAATATTATTACTAGAACGGTGTCCACAGCTTTGGAACATCTCAAATTGGAAAGACTGACATACAAATTAGGATAGATGGAGTAATAAGCATTTAACCACTTTTGACAAGTTCGTCTCGATAACGGAAGCAGATTAATATTTCTCCAAAACTGAATTTGAGTTTTCTGGGGTCTAGATAGTTTCTAAAGTTGGCTTCGGCTTTTAGTAGCCTCAGCATATTAGTCATTTCTATATGCCCTGATGTAAATCCCTCCACTTCTAACAGAACTAAAAGAATTGTCTGCTAGGATGGAAATGCATAGCATCAAAAGAAGTCATTATTATTATAATAGACGCTCAAAGTAAATGTTGCCAGATTTTAGAGGAAGTAAACACACTGCAACATATAGGAAAATATAATAACCTCTTTATCCATGTCTATATTCCTGAATTTGTCCCACTCCCCCACATTTGTCATGCAAAATACTGAGAGCGGCACGTCATCACCTACAGGAAAAGAAGATAAGAAATTACTTTATATCAGAAGTAACATAAATGTGTAATAACTTCAACAGAGAAGTACTTATTCTTTAAGTAGTAGTTCAATTGAAAAGTAGTTATAGTTGATATGAACAGCCGAAGAGCTTCTATATAACTAAGAGAAATAGTTATGTAAAATCACAATCGCAACTTATAAGTGGACCATAATAACATTCACAAACTTGCTTGAAAACATATCTATTTCTGCTTCTAATTCAAGATATTCGAACTCAAAGGCCCTCTCATCATCTATGCAACGGGTACAGGCATTTCTTACTTTTTTTTATTCCCCTACTTAATAGAAACATATTGTGTTCTCTATAAATAAACAAATTGTGACATCACTTGAAACAGAAAAAAGGACCAATTCAGGAACAACATTGCACCCAAAGATATCTTACCAAAAGGTGGTGGGGCAAACAAGCCCCTAATTTCTTCCGCATTTAAACGAGGAACAAGTTCCATTAAAAGACGATCGTTCAACCATCTGCGAGATCTTCTGTTGCTGACCTGAAACAATGGTATTTAACATACAACATGTGAATTACATATTTTAATTAGATAAACAGGAAAAAAAAATTGGAAATCCATGTTACGTTTCAAAATAAAAGAAGCCATCCGACTCTAAACACTAGTATCTTGGCTGCTCCACCGATCATAGCCAGGTTTTCCTTTGCAACTAGCTAGTAAGTATGGATAATCGATCTTTCTTATTTAACTTCTTTCCCTTTCATTTCTTAGACAATAGAATTACGTACTAAAACCAATTGAGGAGCTCATTATCTGCTTATCCAAAACTACCAATCAAGCTATGATATGAATCGCAAATATAAAACAGAAAGAAACTTTTAATCTCTAAAAATAAGGTCACATTAGCCAATTACCAAAAAAGATAAGTGGACACGAGTATTTAAGTCAATAAAATAAATTGACTGCCAAAAAAGTTGCAGAAAATTACTTTTCCCGCCAAGCTTTCAAGAAACTCGATCTTTTTCTCGATGGCTATCCCTCGGGACTTCACATTTTGTCCTGCAATCCATCCCTTGGGGAAAATTACTATTTTTTCTCCAGATCACCATGAGAATTACAATACAAAGCAGCTGTATAAAGTCCAAGTCAAACTAGTAATAAAATGAACTGAAAATAGCAGAGGGCCATCAAGATTTTCACTTTAAGAAAGGAAACCAATCTCAAAGTCCATTAAAACCATAAACTATTAGATAGATATCAGATTCCACTACAAAAATAAGAGTGGCCCAAATCAAGAAAAGACATCAAAGGTTGCACCTTTGAGTCAACCAAATAATAAAATGAACTGAGAATAGCAGAGGGTCATCAAGATTCACTTTAAAATGGGAACTAATCTCAAGGTCCCATTAAAACCATAAACTGTTAAATACCAGATTCTACTACAAAAATAAGAGTAACCCAAATCAAGAAATCATTACTGGCAAAGTTTGCACCTTTGAGTCGACCCAATAATAAAATGAACTGAAAATAGGAAAGGGTCATCAAGATTCACTTTAAAATGGGAAAACTAATCTCAGGGTCCATTAAAATCATAAACTGTTAGACATCACATTCTACTACAAAAAATAAGAGTGACCCAAATCAAGAATTGGCAAAGTTTGGACCTTTGGGATCATCAAAAAGGGAAGACATCATAACAAGATCTTGTTCTGTCTGCAAAATCTCAGAGGTTGCCATAATTGGTTGATTGATTTCTCAACTTGGGTAGATCAAAGATTGTTCCTTTTCTAAAATTGGGTTGGTGTATCTGCTAATAGATGAGCTGAAAATGGGATGGTTGATGTATGAGAGAGAATATGCTCTTTGATCCAATGTTTTGGTTATCCTTTGTCCCAAAATGGGATGAAGTTTTGTTGTTACACGTAATGTGGTTACGTTGGCCAATGGGCAACAAAGTTGTTGTCATTGACCAATCAAGAGGCAGGAAGTATACATGAAGGATACTAGGTTCTGCTTTGTACACCTGTCCAATATCCGAATCTTGGCCTCTAATTCTGCGGTCAAAGTCAAACATAACACTTTTTAGTTTTCAATAAATAGTCATCATCTTTGGAAAGCCGAGCTCAAAATTTTAGGAAGACATATGTCTGGTAAAGAAAGTAGGGCTTGTTTGGTTGGAAAATAACACGGAATAATTAATTTTGGATTAATTATTTTGAGATTAGTTATTCACTCTCAATGTGGGATAAAATAACATTATAATTTCGGAATTAATTATTTCGAAATTTTATTTCAACCAAATATTAAGATAAGAAGGTATAAAATTTTATTTCGGGACTATTTTTGCTTATCCATCGTACCAACGGACCCCTTAGTCTCATAGCTATTTTAATTGTGTGCTTACCAAATATTACAATTGATTTAAAATAATTATTATTTTAGAAAATTAATATATAATTAGGAAATATTGATAACTTAGCATAGAAAAGGTAAATGTGAAGAATACATCCATACGGTTTAAATAAGGTCAATTTTGATTCTATAAACATTCACTACTTATTAAAAATAATAATAATAATAATAATAATAATAATAATAGTCAAAAAGCTATTTTTGCATCGGGCTTTCCTTTATGTAAAATAATACACGACAACTAAATTAAATCAGAAAGAGTACAATGTATAAATTTCACATAACTAATATGTTGGGACCTCCATCTCAAAATTCATCTTTGAGCTCAAACTCTTCATAGTTCATCAATGTGGAAGATAAACAAGACAAGTAAAGTTTCGTTACTTCCGAAGTCAACAAAGTATGATTGGAACAATTATATTCAAAGAGATTATTTATTCTCAATCGTTGATCACTACTCCCTTGATGATGAACTCTCAGTCGTTGGATTACATCACAACCATCTCATTTAAAGAACATTCTAGAGACAAAACACATGTACATATATATAGATATTTATTTGATTCCATTTTGTCTTATAGTGTATTATTACAATTTGTTATTTTTGTACTCATAGGATTAGTACAAGTGTACATACAGGATACATATTAGATTTCTAATTTTCTGTATTTATACGTATGCACAGTTGAAGAGAAATACAACAAGATTTTTTTTCCAATCTTCTCATTTACATTTTGTCTTACAACATGGTATCAGAGCAATAGATATCCGATCCTATTTTGCTCTTCACTTTTCACAAAAAATCTCTAAAATACTACTCTAAGTAACCTTTTCAAATCACTAAATCATCTTCATCATGGCATAAGATCTTCCTAATCCTAATGTTCAGACAACTAGAAATTCTTCTCTTGCTGAGAACTCTGCTAATTCTGAGATTGTTTCAGTTTTAACAGAGAACTCTACAATAAACTAGGGGTGGCTAATGGGTCGGGCGAGATCGGGGGCGGATCGACGGCCCGGGACTATCTAAGCCGTCGATGTCGTTCCGCATCGTCCCGAAAAAAGGTACCGGGCGGGATCGAATCGGGTTCGATATTTTTTTTTTTTTTTTTTGCACTTAATTTTAAAAAAATAACATATATATTCTTTAAATGAGATTGTTGTGATGTCAATCCAACGCCTCTCATACTAGGGGGAATGTGATGCGTTCCAGTTGGAGGTTCACTAGTGGATGTTTCATCTACATTAGTGGGTGTGTCACTATCATCTAAATCATCTTCTAAATTAAAGTTTTGTTGAGTTTCAGAAAATATCTGATCGTCTAAATCATATGATATTTTAGGAAAATGTTCAGTATCAATAAAATCTGGTTGTACCCTCTCAAATATAAATCGGAAGTGTTTACCAAATTTCTTGAGTTTCGACAATTCATCCAAACACAATTTGAAAAAGTTATCAAATCATTTCAGTGTGATAATGGTCGTGAATTCAATAACTCTATGTTTCATCGTTTTTGTACCAACAATGACATGGTTTTTAGCTTCTCATGCCCTCACACCTCACCACAAAATGGTAAAACTGAAAGAATTATCCGCACCATTAACAATATGATTCGCACCCTATTCATGTCTCTCACCCTCCATCCTTCTGGGTATATTCTGCTAAAATGTCAGAATACATTCTCAATATTCTCCCTACTAGCACTCTTCACAACATGACCCCTACCGAAATCCTCTACCATAGAGTCCCCCTATGATCATCTATGGATTTTCGGTTGTTTGTGCTATCCCAATCTTAGCTCTACCGCCCCTCACAAGCTCGCTCCTAGGTCCACTACATGTGTCTTCCTATGCTTCCCACCGAACCATAGGGGCTATCTATGCTACGACTTGTCCACTCGTCAAATCCATATCTCTCGTCACGTCACATTCGACGAGACCACATTCCCGTTTTCGAATCTTCAAAAATTTCAAAAACCGGATTACTCATTTCTTGACGAGTCTGCTATCTCTCCCATCATCCTTGATCAGCTTATCTATTCTGACTCGTCGACAGTGTCGCGGCCTAGTGTTAAGGCGTCACGACGCCAACTTTGCAGAGAAAGTGCTCTTCTCAACTCGGCCGTCAAATGTCGCGACCCGATGATATGGCACGCCGCGTATTTCGAGAGAGGCTCGCCACCGGACACCGTCGTGGCGCTAGATCCAGGCGCTGTGGCGCCTCCGACGGCTTCGCCCCCACCTTCTCTTTTTACGATCCTACCATCAGTCTCAACCCTCCCTACTCAGCCAGTACCGCCTCCCACTCACCAAATGGAAACTCGTGCCAAACATGGAATCTTCAAACCCAAAGTTCAATTTAACTTGTCTGCCCAAACCATTTCTCCAATTTCCAAAAACCCTATATTGACTATACAAGACCCTAATTGGAATGCGGCTATGTCTGAGGAATTTAATGCTTTAACTAAACATCACACATGAGATCTAGTACCTAGACCTGAGGGGGTGAATGTGATTCGTTGTTTGTGGCCTTTTCATCACAAATTCAGAAATAATGGAGATTTTGAGAGGTATAAGACACGACTTGTGGCTAATGACACAAATCAGTAGGAGGTCATTGATTGTGGTGAGACCTTCAGCCCGATTGTAGGTCCGAATTGAAAATTAGATTATTGCCTTGCTTAAGTCCGAATTTGCAATGACTGATTTGGGGAAGCTGAGTTACTTTTTGTGGATATCAGTGACCATGTCTGCCAATCATATGTTCTTGTGTCAGCGTAAGTATGTAGAGGGGATTGTGTACAGGGCTAAGATGGTGAACTGCAAAGAGGTGCTTACTCCGATTGATTCTAAATCTAAGCTCAGTGCCATGGATGGTGCTCTAGTCTCTGATCCTACTCTGTATATGAGCCTTGCAGGTGCACTTCAGTATCTCACCTTCACCAGGCCAGACATAGCTTATGTTGTTCAGCAGGTGTGCTTATTCATACATGTCCCCAGAGAGTCTCATTTCACTGCTCTTAAGCGTATCATTCGATATATTAAGGTCACTCTTGATTATGGTTTGCACCTATACCCCTCTGCACCAAACATGTTGCTTTCATATATGGATGCAGATTGGACAGGGTGTCCGGACACGCAACGCTCCACCTCCAGTTTTTGTGTTTTTTTAGGGGAAAATTTGATTTCTTAGTCTGGCAAGCGACATGCTACCCTATCTCGCTCTAGTGTCGAGGCTGAGTATAGAGGCGTTGCAAATATAGTAGCTGATATTTGTTGGCTCAGAAATTTACTGTTAGAAATTCAGTGTCCTTTGCGTCAGACATCTATTGTGTACTGTGATAACATCTATGTCATCTATCTGTCCCATAATCCTGTTCAATATTAGCCGAACCAAACACATTGAGATAAACCTACATTTTGTTCGTGAGAAAGTTGCACTAGGCCATGTCAGAGTGTTACATGTTCCATCATCCTATCAGTATGCAACTATATTTACCAAAGGACTTTCCAGACAATTATTTCTTGACTTCAGATCCAGTCTCAGTGTCCGACCTCCTTCCGCTCCGACTGAGGGGGTTTGTAAACGTATATATTCTAGATACAATTCCATCCCTATCCCATAATTAGAATATTTTCCTATATTGTGTAAATATAATTATGATAAAGACTAAAATTCATCTTTTGTATAGACTTAAAATTCCTATTGTATAAGATATGAATATTATACTCTATATATGCTTTGATATTAATGAGAAAGACTCATTAATATCATCTTACACTTATTACAATGAATTCTATTACTGTTAATTTCTAGGTTTTGCCGCTTGATTAATTACCATCTTCACGAGTACTGAGAAAGCCAACAAGTATGTGCATTAGTTGCACAAGATGGCTCCAGTGATTTCACCACTATAATAGTATAATGGATGCAATCTCAATTCTAAGTGTAAAAAACTTCCTATATAAAAATAAAAAAAGGATTTATCATGAAAATATTCAAATTGAAAAATCGAAGATCAACATTGTTCAAATGTTTCAGTGTATCAAGGACGGTCAATGGACATCTTCCCAAGAACAGTGGTTATGCAAAGTGACATTTTGGATAGAGTTTAGTCAAATCCCCTAGTTCACCCATTTTATGTGGAGTACATGAACGAGGAACAAGTGTAAATACTATGGGACGTGTGAAATAGACAATAGCTAGTAACAAGTAGGGGCGGATTAATAAAGTCTGCGATCTAAATCCAAACTGTAATAAAGTGTCCTAACTATATTTAATAAAATTAGCTTAAGTCTGCATCACACGTGCATCTTCTTGTGTCGCGCATGCATTCCGTGCGACGTAACACATATATATTATTAAAATATGTGTGATATAGCACTAAGCCCCAATTCCTTGGTGAAAAGAGAGATACATAACAAAATTAAAAGAAAAATTAGTACAACTTAAAATTATTTAACATTGTCAAAACTTATGAAGATATATAGAACAATTTTAAATAAGAATAGGTTAACTTATATATAAGATAGGCTTAACTTATGATTAAATGAGTTGAGAAAAATAATTAATAGATGTGATAGATTCGCTACGTAGAGAAACAACTTATTTACGCTGTTGTTAGGATTATTTAAGGCGGTTGAACATGGTATCACCTAGAATGGATAATTATGGAAGCTTTTGAGAATTATGCTTAAGTGTTAGATTAATTTTAAGATTAGTGTTAATGATAATAATTTATAAACTCACATTTTTTTTATTTATATAAAGCCCTGCCCCCTCCTCTTTCGCCACCACTTTCTCCTCCGTTCCTCCTTGTCTTTCACCTCTTCAACCACCTCACCCTTCCCTCGGGTATATTCAACAATTTCAGCACGTTATTGCAAATGCTTACCAAATTTATTATAACAATTTCAAGACTTGTTTTAACAACTATAAATAGTTGTTGTGACAAGTTAACAAATACTGAGTAGTTGCAATAAATTCAGTTGTTGTAATAACTATCAAAAGTTATTGCAACAGAATTCGATAGTTGTTTGCAATAATTATCGACGTTGTTGCAACAATTTATCAAAATTATTAGATTTAGCATAATCTCCTCAATTGGTTCAACAATTTCTTTTTCCCCAAAACAGCACGTAGGTTAGGAAGGAGGAGGAGGACAAAAACGATGGTGGATAAGAATAAGATAAACATGAAGAAGAATGAAGGGAAAGAAGTGGGTGTGTATGGATCAATAACGATTGTGATGGACTGATAATTACTCTTCATCTCTAAGCTTTGTTTGAATTGACTTATTTTAGGTGCTATTAAGAATTTTTGATAAAATAAAAAAATATTTTTAAGTTAAACTAACAAAAATAAGTCAAAGTTAGAATTTCTAACGTATGACTTTTCGCTTATAAGTCAAATATCATAAACCCATTTTATTCTTAATTAGAGGGATTGGGTTCAAGTTCATATGAATACAAAGTCGCCTTTGTTAGGGATGTGAAACTTTTCGGCGCGAATTTGAATTTGTTAGGAAGGTGGAACCTTCAGTCCAAATCTAAATTTAGTCGGCCCCAATACGAATATCAGACGTGAGAAATAAAAAAAAATCGGTCTGTATTCTTTTTAAAGAATTGGATATCTAATATTTGCCCCCATTTTTTTTAATTCAAGACATGAGATTGTTAAATTTTCTCATATTTTTACGTCTATAAAAACATGTCATTATAGTAAAAATTAAAGCCAAAGTTTAAGAATTTCAAATATAAAAGACTCAATTTTATTAAACAAATTACAAAAATACAGTCAAATAAAACAAAAGAAGAATTTTCTTTTCTTTCTCTTTTTGTTTAATTGAAAAAAATACTACTCCCTTCGTCTCAATGATACAGTTTGATTGATTATGAAGTTTAAGAAATAAAGAATTTTTTTGATAATATAAATATATTTGTGTTGTTATAAATCATGTTTAAATTAAAATTAAAGTTTAAATTTAAATGGGTGGGAGTGCTTACTAATTCCGCATACCAGACTACATGGATATGTACGTATCAATTACATAGAGCGCATGTTAGCTACCAGCCGATGGAACCCTAATATAGAATCTGTTATTTGCCTCTTATATTTCATAATTCTAATTCCACCATCTCTTTACATGAAATTCAGGTACAGCTTTTTTCATACTCTTGGATAATTAGTTAGTTACATGAAACTCATTTTGTTTTGATTTATTTCCATGTGCATCGATCAAGTTTATGCATTTTGATTAATTTGATGTTTTTCTTGTTAGTGCTCATAGAAAAGTGGACGTAACAGTGAAATACATTTGTTTCCTACGCTTCTAGGTCATTTACTTTGTATATGCAGCTTTCATAAGAATTCCGAACTGAGTAATGAACATTGGAATTGTAATGTTTTAGCTCCTGTTTGGTTATAGATTTTGAAGTTGAAACTTGAAAATTTGAAGTTGTGTTTGGACATGCATTTTACTTGAAAGTTTTGTGAGTGGAAGTGAAATTTACGATAAATTTTTAAAATCTGATCAAATTTCATGGCTTGAAGATAAATTTTCAAAATTTGTTCTAAAATCTATGGACAAGCGATACCTTTGTTTATGGGAGGCATTTTAATAAAAAAAGAGTATTGAACTTCTGAATCTTACGAGGAACAAAAACACTCCTCTTTCACCCAAGGGGTTGAATCGAGCTGCCGGGTTGGGGGGGTTGCAAAGGCCCCTGGGGAGGGAGGGGGAGGGGTTAGGGTTTACCTAATTAAAAAAAGGATTAACAATTTGGATACCTATATTTAACCATCCAAGTGCTATTATGTTGTATTTGCAATCATCATGTCTGTTTGTTTGTTAATTTATGCTCTTAGGATTTTAATGCTAAGCATTTGTTCTGTTGCCAATATCTTAAAGTTGATAGAGGAAAAGGAAATGCAAAAGCTTAAGCTCATTCTTTAAAGTCCCTTATACTTGCTGATAGAGTTGGAGCTTTTCCTAAATGTGGCTCTTCATTTGAAAATGAGTGTCTATTCTAGCTGAAGTAGTTCTTTAACATGCAAATTTGACTTCATCTAGATTATGTGTTTCCCAATTTAACAATCTCTGTTTTGCTTTGAGCTTAGCAGTTTGTTCTCTGGTATCATGGGAGAGCAGAATCAGCCAAATGCCCTAGAAACACAATGGACATTTCGTGGAAGTACAAGTGATCCTTATTATCTGTCGGGCCATGAACTTAACAGGCAGTACATGGCTGGAATTGGAATTGATGAGATCCATTATGTTCCTGTGCCTTCACCTCAGTGGATCCATGACCAGCAAACACCACAAAGTTATGTAGAATATCTTGCAGAGAATGTGGTGTCTGACGTTCAAGTGGATGCTTCGGCAGAAGCTTCTGGTTTGAGACTAGTCGATGGCTCTGCTGACATGATTTCTCAAGAGGTATGACCTTTTATCTGCAAGCTTAGTCGATAAAACTGACAATCAAGTGGTTTACCAGATATGAGTCTAAAGTTTGGGGAGCTATGTTCTGTTATCAAGCAAGATTCCTTGTTTCACTGTGGTAGCTGTTTAAATTCATTTCTAATGAGAGAGTTGGAATTCTAACTTTTGTTTTCAGCAGATGAGATATTCTAGGCCTTATCATGAAGGGGTGCCACTCAACCGTTTAATTGGTTCAGAATATAAAGTAGGTGCCCTTGGTAATGTTTAGGTTATTTCCAGTATCTATACTTCAAAGTTAGAAGAGAAAAAAAGATTTGTGACTCTCTCATACAATAGACCTTGCATCTGCGGATGGCAGGGGTGGGAGCCAAGAGGAGATGTCAAGCATCCTTCTGGACCTTGCTCTGAAGTATCAGCTGCTGGGTCATCACATCCTTCCAAAAGTTCTAGAAAAACGAAAGCTGCAGTATCTGATAAGGTAAGTCTAAATCCTTCATATACACATTTAACAAGTACCTAGGGTCAACCCTACCTTTCTATGACCATCTGTTTATGCATGAGCAGGATTGGGGGGGGGGGGGGTTGACAAGGACCATGCCCCATCAGTAATCTCTGCTGTATGCAAACGTAAGAGGATTGATTATCTTATCGCAGCTTGTATATACTGACTGCCCTATCCACTGCCATCTGATGACTAGTACAATCATTACTTGTTCTGTTCTCTTCAGTTTAGGGTAAACGGTCATTTAATTTTTGGTATTTGTGCATAATCATGATTGTGAGTCTTTCGAGAAATTTTTATTAAGACGTGTTCTCTCGGGAATTGTAGTAGTTTGTGAAAATTTATATGAATTTTACCATTACTAAATTGCAGATATTCGTCATCATGAGTTGTAATCAACATTTACTACTTTGTATGGCAGGGTTAACTCAATATAGAGCTTCAGCCCTTTTGTTTATGGAGTATTTATTTGTCAAAATATTAATCTTGTATCCCATTTTGCACTTCAGAGTCTTTACTTGGAAGTTTAGATACTCTCTTTGATTATGATTTTTCTTAATTTTTTGGGTGAATTAGTTTAACCTCCCCTGAGAAACAGCTTTAGCCAACAAAGGAAATTTTGTTGCTAATATCCTGCTATGTTACATATGCGTAACACAATAGAGTAATTATGTGTAACACAATATGTATGAATGTGTATATATAGTTATGTGTTGTGGTTTTGTAAAGCTATTCCCAAAAGTATCTCAGAAGAAAGGAAGCAATGCTTGGAAAGATTGGTGACCATGGTAGTGAGTGGGTAGGGGTTACTATAGGGTTTGAGTGTGTTGGGATAATTAGTGTTTGGGCAAAAGAGGGTGGAATAATGGGAGTGACAGGGGGTTGGGGTAGAGGGTGATGGATTTGGGATAGGGAGGTGTGGTGGGGCTAGGAAAGTGGAAATTGTGGGGTGGGATATGTAAATAATGGCTGTCTAGAAGCTGGATAGGGAAACAGCAGTGGAAGGGAGGGCTGTGATGCGGGGGATAGAGTGGTGGGATGGGATAGAGGAGAGAAGGGTGTGGTGAGGGAGAGGGGCTGGCCCAGCTAGGCAGGGGAGGGAAGGGATAGTGAGGGTGGAGCTTGGTGGTTGTGAGAATGGTGTGAAGCAAATCTTAGGCTACATTATGTTTGACGGTAAAATTATAACAAATTTGATGTTTGTGCTGATATCACAGCTACTTAACAGTCTTACTAATGGATGTTAATGGCAAGCGAGGTCTTGGTAATGAGAAACACCACAATCGAGAAGAGGCCCTTGGTATTTTTCAAACTCGAAGGGAAGTCCCTTAATCTAGCAGTACTAGAGGACTGGTCAAATAAATTCCTCTACATTATGAGTATTAATGTGTTTTGTTTTAGTATGTTCTATATAGTATACAGAATATATGAGCAGAGTGTAATACTACTAGCTAAGTTTGTAAGGTTGATAATTCTTCAGATCTGGGGCCCCCAAGATAATATTCTGCTTCCACCCTCTGTGTTTATGAGATTGCCATAATTTTTGAAGCTTAAAGTTTACAGTTCTCACATGGTAATATCATTTAGCTGATACCTAATTATAGCTGGTTTTGGATTCAGCATCGCAGGATGAGAATTGCTGAAAGAATAGATGCATTGGGAGAATTATTTTCATGCTCTAAACAGGTAACACATCCTATTAGCATTTGACCTCTATGTATATTGCTTAGCTATTCAAAATGCATATTCGGATGTTGTAAAAGTTGTGCACGTGAAGGTGGAACACGAAAAGTAGGAGAATACAAAGAATTAGTTTTTTGATGAAGAATACAAAGAATTAGTTTTTTGATGAAGAATACAAAGAATTAGTTTTTTGATGAAGAATACGAAGAATTAGTTACTGGTATCATCTATGCATTATAGGGTTTTCTGCTTCCTAGAGAATGGGTGAAGCAGTAGTTTATGTTCTGATTTCATGCCAATTTGTTCCATGCTTATAAAATAAGAAAACAGAAAAAGAATGACATGATTACTGCAAGGAACTAAAAGCATAGAGAAGTGGTGATTTGCAGGTTGGAAAAGCATCTCTAATGGATGAAATCATTGACAACATCAAATATCTGCAGTTTCAGATAAAGGTACATAAATGTTCTTATATAGTGTCCTTGGCGTAAAATAACCTTACCTGCACGCTGGGATACAGAACTTTTATTTTCTTTAAATGATCAAACATCTGAATGCCTGGAAACTTTTCATTAGGCTAATAAAACATATTAATGCAACAATAATTTTGTCGTGTGTTTGGCATTGATAGTGCCTGTCTGCCTGACAAGGACTTCAAGCCATAGGCAAAATTGAAAATTAAGCACCAAATAGCCATACCATGTAGTTCTTATGCCACTCTTCTATATATTCACTTGAAAATTTTGTCGATAAGAATTTGAAGCCTAAGTATCTCTCAATTTTCTTTTAAAGAAAATATGAATTAAGACCACTATTGCTGAACTTTATTTTGTGACATGACAAACACAAGCTTAGCAAGGAGGCAATAAACAGTTAACCTGGTAAACCGGATGCATTGCCAATCTAGCTCATTTTATTGAACCATTTGAGAAAGTAACTGCGGAAAATAAGTTGGATTGCCTTGTCTCTAGTAACCGTCAACCTAGGCAGTTTAGAGGAAAGCAGGCAATTTGTATTACTACTCAAAAAAAAAACTGTGCCTGTCCATAAATTTGGAACCGAAGACATAGTGCTAGCCCATAACTTTCCTTCGAATGTAAAGTGTTGTGTGTATTCTATTTATCTTCCAGCTAAACGTGGATAACCTCTTCTTTGCCAGATCGTTCCTGAACATTCTATAGAACTTAATCTCCACCATCATCATCCTTGTCATTTAGCTTTGAACTGTTAGGCTCCTAAAATGCTTTGTTTCTTAAGCAAACATAAAATAATGATTTTCACTTGATGCTATACTGTTGCTCATAAATCTATAAGCCCGTATAGTGTGTGTTTCTTGTATAGTTGTACATTCTCTAAATTAGTTTTACTATATTTATAAGTTTAGACAGTTTGTTTTCTTCAGGAGTTTATGGTTGCTTACTGTTTCAGACTTTCAGTAATCAGTATAATTTTTGAACCCAGTAGTTGTTCAATTATTTGGGTAAATGGTTTAACTGGTGACCTATTTCAGTTCCTCTAGGTGATTAATCGTCACGTTAATGACTTAATGTTGGTGCTATTAGATATTGAGACATCACAGTGAATAACTGCCTTTTACTTCTATTGCTCTTTACCTTCTATCATCTTTCAGGTCATCAAGAACTTTATTCAATGTAGCTTCATATTTCCTTATTGTGGTTGTCTTTGCATCATGTTTTACAATGTTATTTGTCTTAACAGCATCCTGTAATTAACTAATCCTGATGGAGACTTATGGGAACTTAATCCTGGCCGGTTGTGCAGGATCTCAGTAGGAGCAGATTGGGTGGTGAACCTACTTCTGTCCCGTTTGTATTCCTTGAGGTACCACCATTGATGATTCCAATATAACAATTGTACATTACTAATCAAACTTTTGGACTCTTTGTTTATAAGAACGAATTATTGGAGAAAGTAATAGGTTCTGACTGATTTGCAGTGGTGTGGCCATTACATTCTTGATGGACAACAGATTGAATCTCTGGAAGAGACAATGGGCAAGTTGCTGGAAGTGAATCCGTCAATGGCAACCCAATTACTGGAGAGTAAGGGCCTATATGTTATGCCTATGGCTCTGCCAGAAGGACTGCATCATCATGAGTAGAAACTGAAAAAACAGGTCTACATATAACTTTCCACGCAATCTTATGGCAGAAAACTGAAGTGGTAATTAGGCAGGAATAATATAGTATAATTTTGTATAAGCAAAACTCGAGAAGATTTGTCTTTGTACTGTTCTGCTCTCTGGTTGGACTCTAGCTCTAACTTTCACTATCAAATAGGTGCTCATTATCTGCTTTATTTGTTTTAGTTATCAGCCACCGATACATCACACCCCCTTAGGGGTGCGACCCTTCCCGAACCTTGTGTGAATGCGGGATGGTTCGTGCACCGGGCTGCCCTTCATTTGTTTTAGTTATCAAACGTGGAGGATAATTGAATTAAAAAGAAGGTACAACAACAAACCCGGTGTAATCCCACAAGTGGGGTCTGAGGGAGGGTAAGATGTACTCAGCCTTATCCCTACCTTTGTAGAGGTTGTTTCCTATTCTATTGACCCTCGATAACCCTCCTCCTTTATCCGGACTTGGGACCGGCAATGTGAACGAGGTCACACAGGCGTAGTTATTAAAAAGAAGGTACAATCGAGTTATTTTAACCTCTATCCCTTTGACACAGGCGGAGTTATTAAAAAGAAGGTACAGTTGAATTATTTTAACCTCTATCCCTTTGACACGCTACACCTTAAATCACCAACCCCTCTTGTACTCCTTGACCTTATCGCATCCAACTCCAAAGTGAGCAATTTTAACCCTCTGAATTAGGATATACCGATATAGTGAATCTGTTTTATTTTTGAGAGCCAAGAAAAGAGATCCTTATATAGTTCTTCTTTATTGTCACTTCTCCTTCCTCAGCTGCCATTCCATTGACGTACCCCACTCCCTGTCAACTCTTTGCTACTCTCCCGAAGGGCTGCACCTCCCCAGACACCCGTGGGCATGAAACAACTGCATACACAGTTTGTGCTAGACTTTGGAGCTTTGTGGACTTTGATAATAGTTTATACAATGTAAAACAAAATACTGTCTAAGGAAGCTCTCTACAACGAATGCTATAAGCATGTTGATGAGGATCATTATCGAAACCTGCAAAGCAAAATGACCAGCGGACTTGTTTAACCATTGGAGAAGCGGCATGGTTGGGGTCATGGGCGGAACTATGGTACCGGAAGGGGTTCATCCGAAGCCCCTTCATAGAAAATTTACACGTATATACAAGGTCAATTGTTTTACGTATATAATAATATGTGTTGAATCCCTTTGGTTTCTTCATGTGGACTTTATTTTGGATCCTTTTAGTGAAAATCCTGGCTCCATAATTGGTTGGGGTGCTTCGGCCCCCCTCTGTGCATCACCCTCCTATCCCCATTGCGTGCGTGGTTGGGTGATTAACGAACTCCACGCAGAAAGCGCCAGTAAATACTAAACAAGATGCTCCAGTTTCGTATCTTGTCGCATAGTGACGAGAAAACAACTTATATGGAGGCATTTTCTTTTAATTCCTTTTTTGTGGCGCTCAACTATTTTTGGGATTGTGGCATTTAGTGATTGATATACATGATTTGGCAGTAATAGGAACAGATGTTTTCATCCCCTCCTTAAACCAGAAGAAGATACAACTTTGAGGGATAAAGCGTAAATAAATTAAAAATTCTTGTGCTTTCTACTATAAATATGCTTTTCTGATAAGAAATCAGTTTCTTCCTAATTAACTTGGTGTTTGGGAAATCATGTTGTGCTTCCTTGGTGTTTATTTTATTCTACATTTTTCCACTCCTAATCAAAGTTAATATATGCTGTGACCTAAGATGGTCATTTCGAAATATAGACAAAACAGCATCTTGTGTTTTATCAGGTCCAAATGAAGGACAAGAAAGGACGAAAGATCTGCTATTATTGTGTTCTAATCATATCATGTGCCAGTGATAATATCCAAAACGAAAGCAGTAAAGGAGTTCTGCTTTTTCCTACACAAAATTCTTGAACATGGAATAACTTTTACCAGATTCTTATAGTTTTTTCCAGCTCAAACAAGAGAATTCATGTCCTAAGTGCAACCCTTCAGCATTGTTGATCGCTAATTGCAACTTTAGAGGATGCTTTGAATTTTTAGACCAAAGGAGAATATTTAGATTGTGAGAAATATTCTCTATTACTCTCTCAAGTCTTAGTGTGACAAATATTGTTGCCCAAGTATACAGCAGGTTATAATGGCAGCTACCTCAATTGGACTGGTTTTTTCTCTTCTTTTAAACATAATATTTTTAGTTCTTTTTTTTTAATCTATCACGTTAGGTACTGGAAAAGGAAACCTATTAGTGGGATGGGATGGGCCTAGGGGTTCGTCCCCCTATCCCATCCTACTAACGTTCCGGTCCCTCCTGTCTCATTAAGAAATTGTCCCGTCCCACTTAAATTAAAAAGAAAAAGATCACGTTTATATATTTTAAATTTGCAATATTATCAATTTTTGTTTGAAGTTTATTTTAAATTTGTAACATTTACTAAATTTATGTTGTCTTAACATCACACTATCATCTTTTTATAATTTTTAGTGCTTAAATATTTAAATTAATACGATTTAAAAAAATCCCACCAAGACTCCGACCCCGTCATGTCTCCTTAGTTAGTGGGATGAGACAGGCCGAGGGGTTCGTCCTGCTAATCCCAGTGCGCCAAGGTCCCGACCCCCTTATTCAGTTAAGGAGTCGTCCCATCTCGCCCCCTAAAAGTGTCCCCTCCCGTTGGACAGCCTTAGACTCTAATTAATCAATTTCATTGCTACCCTCATTTGCTAGGTGTCGAATGAAAAGGGCATTGAACTTGGCCACTTCAGATTTCTACGGTATATACAGAAAGAATATAACATAAAAAGCATACAAATCCAGAATTTGATCAAGATGGGGTTGACCTTTTTGTTCAATCCTTTTTTTTTCTTTCTATTTTTGTTTTTCTCTACTTTTACATATATAGACAAAAACAAGCTGAGTCAAGGAGGATCCAGTTCAAAGGAGGGGGTGGGTGGTCCTAAGTCATCTAAGAATCAGACAATATCTGAAAGATTATTATTCATTTGCATTGCAGTTGTCTCGCACATTTCTAGGACCAAATTAAACTAGACAACTAAAATCATAGCGTATCTTGGTAAAAAAAAGCCATTGATTGCCAGTCTATTTAGCTGCATGCTGCATGTCTATTTCACCATCAAGGCGTCTTTAGAAAAGAAAAAAGAAACGATAAGAGTGCATATCATGTCGAACATGCATTGAGCTTCGACAATTAAAGTCACTAATAACATGAAGAGTGAATATGAAAAAATTCAAAGAAAGTCTTTCATGTCGGGTTTCTTAAGTGAGCAGTCGGATTTCTTGTGTCGCAAACAGTGATTCGATTGATGACGAAGATATAGATTTCTTAATTCAGTTCTCCACCTTAATGACAGAAAATAGAATCGATCAAATTTTATTGAGCTCATTTCCTTGTTTCGTCTTGGCAAACCCCATGAGTAGTCCGACTCAAGGGACCAGAAAACGGTTTTCGTTTGTCACCCTTCGTCTTTGTAGCAGGACAATCTTTAGTATGTGTAAAAGTACTTCATCATATTTGTCTGCTATTATAAAGAAGCAAACATACGAAGAAGTCAAAGAGATTCAACATCTTACATATATATATATATATATATATATATATATATATATATATATATATATATAATATAGAAAATTTCGATCTTTTATATAAAGCATAATTTTTAAATAACAAATCCTCTTGCGTTATCCTAACTCCGCCCATGGAGGCCATCCCCTCAACAATTACTTTTATAATAATAAGCATAACCTTTTTAATTTTTGTTTATATATATATATATATATATATATAACTTTAATACAACAACAAAATACCTAGTGAAATCTAAAAAATGAGGTCTAGGGATGGTAGAGTATACACAAACCTTATTCCTACCTGATCGGTGTATTTTATATACACTTTTTGAGTCATTTTTAGATAGTATTTTACTCATTTTGTTTATGTTTAGTATAGTATTAGGGTCGTTTCCCTTTCTTTTGTGTCACAGCGGTCATAAATGGAGAAATGACAAAAATGAGATGAAATGAGCATAAATGAGATGGAATTGCACACTAAAAGGGCCAAGAAATGAAGCCTAAGAAGTTCCGGGAAGTATAGAAGAAATCAGACGAAGACCGAACGAAAAAAGGACGAAGAAACGAAAATCAGGAAGAATCACGTCACGCTTGTGCACGAATGTTACGAACGCCTCGATTTTCAGCGCCAGTAGTGGCTCGATCAGGGTTGTCGCGCCCGATTTCGACCGCGACTTTATTCTAGCGAACCCTGCTTAAATAAAATGTTAGAAAATAAATAATAAAATGCTAAAAGAATGTTAAAGTGTTTAAAAGGGTTAGAAATATTAAAAATGCTAAAAGGGTTCGCGGAGTCGCCACCTAATTAATTTGGGTGAATTAGGACACCTAAATGTTAACTAGTTTAAAGTAAACATTAACTCCATTTAATGGTCTGCTAAACTTAATGAGATTCTGGGTAAGGGTTCTTTATTATCCGAAAGGGAAGAGGTTAGGCACCCTAAAGGATCCGCTAACTTGCGGTTGTCCGTTCAAACCTAGGTTAATTATTGTATTAGAAAAAATGCATGTTTAGAGATATTTAAGTGCTTTATAAGAGAATGCATTTTGATAAAAGGTTTACAAGACCGATGCTACGTAAAGTTTGAAAGTATGCATTTATAAGAAAATAATAATACAGAATTGATGTATTTACTAAAGATGTGCATTTCATTTTGCAAAAATCAGTTTTGACTAACAACATGCGAGGTATGATATCAAGATTCTATATTCTTTACAGCTTGATAATAAGAAGGTAATTTTATGAAATGAATTATAATGTCGTTTAGTGATTTGTGAAAAAATTGATTTTTGTTAGTTTCGTGATTGGGTATGCAAATAAAATTGTTTGGCGAAGTTTAGATGTGCAGGACAAGCCTAAAAGACAAGCAGGTTAGAAGTGCATTTCTAATTACTTTCCACCTTATATGTTTGAAACTTAATTGTTCTAGATATCTTAAATATTACAGAGATAGAGTAATTAAATTACAATAAACAAATAAATGAATGAATAGCAAGTAAAGAGAGAGGATGGGATTTAAGAATGCTCTTTACGACGGATGGCGACGTCTGTTGTTTTCTCAGGAATTGAAGAGGGCACTCGAAGGATGTAGATGCGGGTTCCCTTTTGAAGTAGCTTGTGATGAGTCTCGCCGTGAGACTCCTCATTTTGCTCCAATGCATTTCATGTAAAAATAACGAAAGATAAGGATTAATACACGTTAAGCCAAATAAATGATTACATACTCAAAACATGCTTTAATTATTAAAATCAAACGAGATGGCAGGTCCCAATGTAAAAGTCCAAAACAACACTGTCTTGTTCAGGTATTGAAGTATCTTAGACTTAAAATTATAACGTGACTGTTGGTTCACAGAAGCCGGATAAGCATATTTTAAAAATGAGCATACATGAGTGATTAAATCACTAAGTCAGCAAGTGACCAGCATGTAGATTCAAAGGGGGGGGGGGGGCAGATTCCAAGTTACATTCCAGGGAAACGACAAAGCAGAAGAGGAAATCAAATGGATAAACTTCAAACACATATGACATGATTCCTAAAATGATAAGGGTACTTGATAATGTACAGGGCATTGAGCTTCCTGTTTGCAAGCTAATACAGAATGCTAACATCAAGTTTTAACAAGAATTATTTTAAGAGCCTTAACAGTTACATAATTCCAAGGATTTGTTCATATTTTAATTGTTGCAACCTGATAAATATCTACTATAGTACTCCCGGTGATTCTGAGTTTATCTATCATAAGGGGGCATAATTTAAAGCCTAGACACCTGACTACTCTACTTGGTCTTGTGTATGCGATGAAATGCTAGTGTTGGCTAAAACATATTGACAATCAAACTAGCCAATAGAAACAAGTATTAACTGGACAAATTTAACATAAACCATTTTAAAAATCAAATGCAGTAAACATTGTTTAGCCTGCAATTTAAACACATATGTCCGTACTTTATCCTAGGGAATAGATACTATGAATCATACAAGAAGCTTTAATGGGACATTTCTACTCATCCTTGGGTGATGTATGTAAACCATTTGTAAAGAAGAAACTGCCATCAGAACAGGATATTATCAGCTAACATTTTGGGCAATAGGGAAAGAGATAGCTATACATGAGTTTAGACAAAGGCTTCCGGTGACCATTCTGATAGGCAAGTACATATATTCCAGAGGAGATACATAGACAAGTTCAACATGACTTCCCTGGACTGGAATTTACATACTCAATCTCTTGTTTTAAACAAAGATGAACAGACCGGGATGCTGTCAGTTGAAAATAAAGTGGTTTAAACAAAAGGGGGGCAGGTCTCGTAACCTCGTGGTTTAGACATACTCAAATAGAGAAATCAATTTACACCACTCTTACATAAGCCAAAACCAGATCCACACCTTGGACTCATATTCAAAATAAATGCAGTTTTCTTATTTACCAACATGAAGAGCACAGAACATATGACAGTTCTAAATCAATTAAACAGAGTGTTTTAACTTAAAGCTACCCACCATCCTCATAACATATTAGTCAAGAAGGCCTAAGGCGCATATGTATCATCTTTAATCCTATTTAACCAAACTAACAAACAGGCAATTAATCATAACAAACATAAAGAAGGGATTAAGAAAGCTTCAGTGGCCATATAGATAAACACATTACTAACGCCCTATACTATCCGAGTCACATTAGTGATTGCAGTCGCGAACATCAATGGCGATCGATTTTTACTAACGAGTTGATTATCGATTCAAAGACACACAAGCGACCAATAATCAGACTTAATCAATCATTAAAACACACAACGATAAATGGAATCTAAGGCGAAAGGGTGATAGATTTACTTTCCAGGACAGCGACGAGCGGCGTATCAAGTCGTCGGTTCACCGGGTTTATTGCGATGCGATTGAGCGATGTAGTTTACGAATTTGTTTTTGTGCTATTGGGGCTAAGATGTGCGAGAACTAGTGTGCTAGGTGTTCTTGCGATGTACTTGATTGCTTTGAAAGGTTTTTTTCTCGTCTTGCCGATCGGGTTGTTCTGGATCTGATTTTGAATGTAAAGAAAGGTATCCTTGAAGATAAAAGGGGTGTTCGACCTCTGTTTATTTATCACGAGAGAAGGGTTTTCGATCGTTCCCACTTCGATGTCTGTCCCCCTATGCATGTGTATATTACCATGTTTATATAGCCTTCCTTCGGGTTCCAAATTAGGGTAAGGTTTTGGTACTGATTTTGAACGATTTGGACGAATCTTGGTATTAATAACTATGATTTGGTTTTTGATTTCCCTCCAGATTCTTCCCATAGAAGGGCAATTTATAATAATTCCTACGATTTCGTTACAGATTTTAGGTGAATCAATTATGGTAAAGATGATTTTGGTAAGAAAATGATTTGGTTATGGAAGTGGAAAATGGTTGGATGCCCGAAATCCGGCGAGAATCTCGGTTGAGTGATAGTGATGGGTGCGGCGGATGCTGAAGGGAGTGGGGTTAGGGATGAAGGGGATTTTAGGATTTGCGTTTTTGTGAAGGGTTGTTTTCTTTAGTGAAGGGCTGGGGGTGATAAGGCTGAGGATAATTGGGCTGAGGGTAATTGGGCCGCGGGTTAGGGAATTAAGGTGTGGGCTGGGCGATTTTACTAAGTGGGCTGGGTAGAACTTAGGTGTTAGTTTTAAGTATTAGGTATTTAATTAGTATTAATAGTGGTAAGTTAAATTAATAAATTGTGATCAAATTATTTTAGGTGCTTTGTTAATCTAATTTTGAGTTTAAAATTATTACAAAATAAAGACGGGCGTGCTATTTAATTAGTGTTTAATGTTTATAATGTGGCGCTATTATTAAATTGTTTATTTATGCATGTGTTAATGTATTATTGTTGCATTTTATTATTTTAAAATTATTAAAATTATTGTTGAAAATTAGTGTAATTTTATAGTTAATGACTGGACGGGAGGGTCAAAATTGGGTGTCAACAAGGGTCACGGCGCCGACGCGGGATTTCTGAGTTTTGGGCCGAAATTGACACATTTTTAGGGTCCAAAAGGGATAACTTTTCCTACCTACATAATTCTTAACCATTTACCTAAAGGATTCTATAACTTTTCCTACCTACATAATCCCTAACCCTTTACCTAAATGATTCTTGGGCTATAAATAGTCTCTACATCATTAGAAAAATTCATTCTCCATCCATGATTCCATTCCATTCATCATTGTAAATATTCAACAACACAATTCTTGGATGCTAGAAGGCTTGGAGACTTGTTCTTGAGTATTTTTCTTTTCTTTCTTTTGCTTTGTTTATTTCAGTTCATGTATGGAGATTGTATTAGTTCTTAGCGTAACTATGGCTAGGAGCTAATTACTTTATTAGAGATTTTCTTGTGATTCTCTTGAAACTCTTATTCATGAATTAATACATTAGTTGATTTCTTCTTTACTTGCTTAAGATTTATTCAATAATTGCTTTGATTGCTTGATAATTAATTGATCACTAGTTATCATCACTTATATGAGTTCTAATCGAAATCCGAAAGGGGAGATTGTGAATATGCTATAGTTGAATAAACATAGGTTTAATCGTGGACAAAAGTACCCCGATACTTGTGTAGCTTAATAGGTTATTGCTCTTAATCCTCTTTTGTAGTCAATCTTGTCACCGAAAGGTAGAAGGGTTCTCCATTGGGGTTGAGTGTTTATATTACCTTAACAGGAGTATAAAACGGTCTAGCTAACCTGCTATCTTAACATAGAAGAAGAAGTTAGTCTAATTGTATTAAGGATTGAATATAGTGGATAGTTGATGATCTTGGAAGCCCTAATTCTCCATCATAACTGATTTAAATCAAAGTATTTTCATAATTAGTTTATTTCCTGCATTATTAGTTTAGAATTCCAACACAATTAACATTAACCAAATAGAAACTAAAGCATAGATAATCGGTACTTGAAAACCAGTCCCTGAGGACGATATTCGGTCTTACCTAGACTATATTACTTGTAACGATACGTGCACTTGCGTTTAGTGTGTGCATAAATCGCACATCACTACCTTAGGAGGTAGATAAGATGTTTTCGATATATCCTTGGTACAAGAACAAGCATTCAAAGCAGTATAAAAATATATGATAAATCTGATTGCAAAAAAGGGCCGTAACTATCCAAAATAATACAATAATCAAAGTACAAGAAACAACAGATAATAACATAAATCAAAGGACAAAAACTACAAGATTAATAATACGACTACTAGTATGAAAGGCTAAATAATATAACACTCAACTACCTACTAACCTTCTACCCTAATATGAGTCATCCATTGTCACGCCCCAACCTGGGGGGGGGGGGGGGCGGGGGTGGAGTACGGGGGACCCAACCTAATAACCATACATGACCACCTGCAAGCAGAAGAAGTCCAACAACCTATATATACATATGCAAGGCCAACAAGGCAAAAAACAAAGTGACATCGACTATCCAGAAGACTAGATAAAACACATATACATTGACTGCGAGTCTGAAAGACTCTAAGGGTATTGTACAACGTTTACTGGTCGGTATATGGCCCCACCATACCCAAAATCATTTATATATACATATGTATTTATACATACATATTTAGAACCAACAACTCCGGAGAAGAGAAGTGTGACACCTAACTGCGTAAAGAACCTAACTCATCTGAAGTTCAGAAAAATGAACCATTTAACCTTTTAACCAGTGTATGCTAAGTAGTGGCAATAAGAATCTAGTAATATTCCCACTCGCCCCTTGCTAGTAGGCTTTCTCACGCCGCCCCTAGGAGCAGTTCAACTCTTAGCTTCATCTCTGTTTAGGCTGGGATGCTTCTGATCAATAGAACACGAAGAGGAGGAAAAAAAAGCTTATGATGATCTCAGTATCCTACTAAGGAGGCACGTCGACATGTCTATCTGCACCAGTGGGCGTGAACACAACGCACAAAAAGAGGCATCAGTACGAAATATGTACTGAGTATGTAAGGTGATAAGCATAATGAATGTAATAATATGAGAAAGAGGTACAGAGACAACCTGAAACTTAGAATAAGGCCACTGCAGGCATCCGGAGAACACAATATGACTATAAATACATGCACGTAAAATCATTCCTCACTGTGGAGGCATACACTATATCATATAATAATAAATCCCTCTATAGGAGCTCATCATAACTGCTCGTGCATATAGGACACGATAAACATACCTTATTGATGCGTGGTATGCACAACTATGTACTGCTGGCCAGTCATGACAAGTGCGAGAAAGAACTAAAGATAAAAGTAAATCTAGGTGCACATCTACGTGCCTGCCCGACTGACTATAGCGATGCGCAGTAATAAAAATAGATACATATATATAAGTGTAATGTAAGACCATCCTCAGAAGAGACATTACAGAAAGAGTCTGGGTGACCTATCGTTGTTATCCTCTAACTATCGTTATTGTCTCTACGTTCTTTTATCTTTCAACTCAAGAGACAACAATTATAAAGAACATGAGAGGTACTCGACATGGATTATATATGAGGCAAAGATCAACTAAATTGAAGAAAATACAATTAACTTTATTTCAACGTGAAGAATAGCACAATGAACATCACTCTTTAATCGATAAACAAGAAGGATACGAAATTCGGGAATATCCTTCCACACAAGCTATTCATGAGGTGTAGTAAGCTTAACCATTTGGAAATACAATTGACACAAGTTTAGCCAAAGGTCTCTCAATCGATGATAACCAAAGAAGCATGGAAAACATAGGAGATACTTCGACACAAGCTATTTATGAAATATAAATTGACTCAATCATTACCGTACGTGATCGACACAAGTTGATGGGAAAGCATTTCAGTGAAAGATTTCTTAAATTCTTGTCATGCCACAAAAGTGTAAAGAAAGCCCTACATACCTCGTCGATGGAGCTATACACATTTCCTGAGCCCTCGAACACCTTACGAATGATCTCCTACATAATATGAGAAATTTGAGACCAAATTCAAGTTCATAGCTTATAGGAATTTTCACTTAGACATTTAATCGAACAACTCGTGGGCGCGAGTTTAAAGACTCATTTGTAGCTTACTTCTCCCGAAGAACGCTACCATATTTTACTTTTCTACTTCTATTCTTCAATACGATCCCATACATATTACCACAACTCCAAACAACACCTTAAAACTATATAAAATATCCCAACAATCAAGCCAAGTCCATAAGAATCAAACACTTATTCTATTGGGTTTTCCACCAAATTTCTAGGTTTAATTACTTGTAAATCTCAAAGAGGTGAAGAGAAGGTTAAATTATACCTCAAAATATGAAGAATTAGGGATGGTAATTGGGGCAGGCAAACTCTTAACAGGGCAGAACAGGAGAAGACTTAAACGGTGTAGAAAAGAACGGGGCAAAGCAAAATTTATTTTATTAAAAATTGAAATAGAGCAGAGCAGATGGGTTTTGAATTTTTTTTTGGATGTTAATGAAAAATCATTTCATATTCGAATCAGCATGAAGAGCAAAGAAACTAATTGTGGATGCATAATTTTTCCAGAAAAAATCAGTAGCTTTCTAGATTTGATTATCATTTTTGGCAAGCTAAATGCTGTGATTGATTTTGTGCATTTGGTTTGTGTGGCCATATGTAGATACTTCTATTTCTTTTAATAAAAACAAGAACTAGCCTTATAATATTATTATTATATTTTTGTTTTCTTCTTTGATTCCTCCTTATTTTAACTCTCAATGGACTCCCCCCCCACCCCAAATATGGTTTCAGTCAATAAGCATTTACACAGTGTAAACTTCTTATATCTTTTGTTTGGTTCAAGGTTTCAAAAGCATTTTAGATGTATTACTTCACTGATACCAAATAAATTTTAAATATATTACTTGGTGATACAAAATAAACTTTAATACTTATCTTTAAAAAATTATAAAAGGTATAAATCAGGAACTTAAAAGAATAAATTTTTTATATGATTTTTTAAAAATCAATTTTCAACTTAATACATAATATTGTATTATAATCCAATCGAGCTATTATCTATAAATGAAATTCAAATAGTAAGATGTTAAAAGGAATGAAAAAACACAAACGGAATGAGGCAGGAAAGGGCTTAGCGGGGCAGGGCTTAGCGGGGCAGGGCATTTTTTTTAACAAAGCTAAACGGGGTAGGGCAGGTCAACATATGAATAGGTAAAAGCTTGTCCCGTCCTAACCCGCCAATTTGCCATCCCTATGAAGAATATTCTGCAACTCAAGTTACTTCAAGACGAATCTTTCTTCCAAAACGTGAAATAATGAGAAATCAACAATTCTATGATTGTCACGTTGTTCCTTATGTTAAAGTTGTGTGATTAACTCTTGGATTGGGTTGTGATTGATGGATGGATATTTTAGAGAGTAACCTAGGTTTTTCTAGGTCTTTGAAGGGGGAAGAAATGAGGATAAAATCGTTTAAGGGGTTCTATATATACTTGGTTTAAGTTGAGCCATCGATCAAAGTTTCTGTCTCGCGACAGTTTGCACCCTTGGAAGAAAATGCTAACATCCATATTTTCTTATATAAGGTCATGTGATCGGTAAGCTAGACTTGCGTCATGTCTAATCTAATGACATCTCTCCAATACTACTTCAGCCTACCTCTTTTGAAACTATCTATAGAAAACCTCTCACACGTCTACACTAGGGTATCCGTGCACCTCTTCTGCACATGTATGAATCATCTCAGCCTCGCTTCTCACATATTATCCTCAATGAAAGCCACTCTAATATTGTCCCAAATATTTTTATTTCTAATTCAGTCTCTCCTAGTATGCTCGCAAATCTATCGCAACATTCTTATTTTTGCAACTTACGTCTTTTGAACGTGATAGTTCTTGACTGGCCAACACTCTGCCCCTTGCAACATACTTTGTCTAACCACCACTCTGTAGAACTTACCTTAAGTTTTGGTGGCACCTTCTTGTCACACAAGACTCCGGACGCGAGCCTCTAATTCTGCCCCAATACAGTGTGTGAAATCATCATCAATCTCTAATAGACTCAAGATACTTGAATCTTACTTTATTTTGAATTACTTGAGTATCAAGCCTCACATCCATGCTAGCCTCATGCGTTACGCCACTGAACTTGTACTCCAAGTATTTGTCTTAGTCCTTCTCAACCTGAACCCTTTAGAATCCATAGTTATCTCCAAACCTCCATTTTAGCATTAACTTCATTGCGAGTCTCATCAATAAGAAATATGTCATCTGCGAATAACATACACCATAACACCTCACATTAAATCTTCCGCATCAGTCCACCCATCATCAAGGAAAATAAAAATGGGTTAAGAGTTGGTCTCTGGTGTAATCCCATCAGCACTAAGAAGTACTTCGAGTTTCCTCCCAATATTCTTACCCTTGTCTTAGCTCCATCATACATATCTTTTATCGCTATAGTGTACGTCACATGTACACCTCTAGCCTCCAAGTATCTCTATAGAACCTCTCTTGGAACTTTGTAGTAAGTATTTTCTAAGGTGATAAATGTCATATGCAGGTCTCTCTTCCTCTCCATATACTGCTCCACCAGTCTCCTTAAATAATGAATGACTTTTTAGTCGAGCGCTCTGGCATGAATCTAAACTGGTTCTCGATAATAGACACATCTCTCCTCACCCTTATCCACAACCCTCTCTCAAACTTTCATAGTGTTTCTTAGAAACTTGATACACCTATAGTTGTTTCAACGCTGACTGACCCCCTTGTTCTTATACAAATGAATCATTGTACACCATCTATATTCTTTGGGCATTTTTAATGTCTTAAAAATAACATTAAACAACCTCGTCTGCCACTCTAAATCCTCCATGTATGCCTCTTCCAAAATTTCACCGGGATCTCGTCAGGCCCTGTCACTTTTCCCCTGTGCATCTTGTAAAAAATATCATTAACCTCCTCAATTTTTATATTCCTATAATATTCAAAATCGCGACACCTCCCGGAGTACTCCAACTCCCCTAACATAATATTTTTGTCCCTTTATATGTTCAAGAATTGATGTTAAAATGACTGACATCTCCGTTTAATGAGTGTGTCCTTCACTAGTACTTTAATGTCCTCATCTTTGATGTACTTCATTTGATCCAGGTCATGTGCCCTCCTCTCTCTTGACTTGACTAACCTGTACAACTTCTTATCCTCAACTTTGTCCTCTAGTTCTACATACAAACATTTAAAAGTTGTCATTTTTGACACCATGACTGCAAACTTTACCTCATTTCTCGCCATCTTATATATTTTCATGTTTGTTTGTTTCCTCTCCTCATCCTTGATTTCTACCAACTTTACATACGCCACTTTTTTCTCTTCCGCGTTTTCTTAAAATTCTTCATTCCACCACATGTCCCATTGATGCCCAATACATCTACCTCTCGAGATCCCCAACATATCTCTAGTTGATCTTCTAATGCAATTGGCGGCCCTATCTCACATATTATTTGCATATCCACTGCTATCTCAAGACCCGATTGCCATCAACTTCTCCCCTATCTCTTGGGGACTAGTCAGAGCTAAACTCTCCGTTTGATCTTTGATCGGTCATCCACGACCTTCTTCCTCCCCTTCCTCTTGATAGTGTTTAAAAATTAATTTGAAAAATGTGTTTTCTTACACTTAATCATCCTTTCATAATTTAATCAATTATTATCTGGAATGTATACTAAATAAGTTTTATAAAGTGGTTGTTAGACCAACTATGATGTATTGGGCGGAGTATTGGTCGGTCAAGAACTCGCACGTTCAGAAGATGCAAACAACGAAAATGAAGATGTTGAGATGGGTGTATGAGCATACTAGGAGATATAAGATTAGAAACAAAGATATTCGGGACAAGATGGGAGCGGCCTCCGTGGTGAATAAGATGAAGGATGCGAGATTGAGGTGGTTCGAACATGTGAAAAGGAGATACACAAATTCTCCAGTGATGAGGTGTGCTGGTTATGGTGAGTCTGAGGAGAGGTAGATGTAGGCCGAAGAAATATTGGGGAGATGTGATTAGACATGATCTGACACTCCTGCAGCTCACCAAGGACATGACCTTAGATAGAAGGATGTAGGATGATATGGAGTTCCAATATAAGGATAGAAAGTTAGTGGATAATTGTGCGCATTTATAGTTCCCTTACCAGTTTTAACTATTATTCTCCTACTTTATTATTCTTTGATTGTATTATTACCTTTGTTTCTTTTACTTCACTTGTTGTATTATTTGTTGTTGCTACTTTTCTTTACTCCATTATTAATTCATTTTATTTTATTTTCATACATGTTTGGTATGCTTTACTCGAGCCGAGGGTCTCTATCTTCACAAAGTAGGGTAAGGCTACATACACACAATTTTTCCAGACCCCACTTGTGAGATTTCAATGTGTATGTTGTATCATTTGAAATATATAAATATAAATTTATTGATAATTTTAAAACCTTATTTGGAAAGTATCTTTTACTCAACTAATACGTTAAAATCAAACTTGATAGTTAAAGTTATTGATTAATTCATTTATTTAGAAGAGTATTTTGGTGTCTTAATATTTGGAGTTGGGGAATCCTGTTTATAAAATAGTAGATATGTATGTAAATCTATATAGCCAAGCCGAATTGATTTGAAATTGAGACATAATTAGTTGATGTTATCAATTAGGGATCACAATCTTAGATGGTCCATTGCAATAAGAATCATCTCAATTATTGCAGTTGTCTTGCATATTTGCAAATCCATTTCACCATCACCCCATCTTTAGATGCCCTTGCTCAAAGATAAATAGGAAATTTATGATTGTGATTGCCATGGCCGTTCCTTCAATCTCTCTCTCTCTTGTTTTGAGGAATTTTGTTTTCTAGTTATGTCAACCTTTGAATGCTCATATGTGTGCAAAACTCAGTCAAGCCAACTAATTGACCTCATTCTATTCTAAAGAAAATTTGTCAAGAAATTTGAGTCTTACGTATTGATAGTGTAAATAATATTCGTTGTGTCCCTTTTTACTTGGCCATTTCTTTTCACTTATTCATTTTAGCAAATCAAGATTTAAAAATAATAATATATATATATATATTATTGAGTAACTATATAAAGTACTAATAGTCAAAAGTAGATTTTTAAAGCATAATTAATAAGATAATTTAATAAAATAAACAACTTTAAGGGGAATGCCAAGTCAATATAAGTAAAGGAATGTATTCCCCTGCTTTTCATTGATTATTCTGTACAATATATATAGTGTTACATAATTATTTACTCATTTACAAACTAGGTAAATAATCTTCCTAATTACAATTGGACTACACTTCCTAATTACATTTGGACTACAATTTTACCTAATATAGGAGATGTACAAAGAATATTCTATCATAACCCCGCAGTCGAAGCGAGAGGTTCTCCTACGCTGAGACTGACTCAAAAATCATCAAAGAGTATGCACGGAATCCCTTTAGTAAATATGTCAGCAATATGATATCGGAAAGGAATATGAAGAACACGAACTTGTCCACGAGCAACTTTCTCACATACAAAGTGAATATCTACTTCAATGTGTTTAGTGCGTTGATGTTGAACGAGATTGCCGAAAAGATATATCGCACTTACATTATCACAATAGACTAGTGTATCCTTATGATGGGGCAGTGAAGTTCCAGGAGAAGGTTGTGTATCCAATAAGACTCAGAGACAACACTCGCTACACCTCAGTACTCAGCTTCAGCACTGGATCAAGACAGAGTAGGTTGTCTTTTAGAAGATCAAGAAAGCAAGTTATCTACTAGGAATACATAGTAACCCGATGTGGATCGACGAGTATCAGGACATCCACCCCAGTCAGCATCAGAAGATGTAGTTAGGATGATGTCATCAACATATAACATAATGCATGACATGTCATTACCATTTCTATAAATGAAAAATGAGTGATCAGATTTGATATGTGAAAAACCGATAGAGGATACAAAGTCAGCAACTCGTTGATACCACGCACAAGGAGTCTGTTTCGGTCCATAGAGCGATTTCTTCAAATGACACACATAATCTGGATGAACTTCTGAATCTTAAAGGTTGATGCATATACACAATCTCGCGATGGTCTCCATGCAAGAGGCATTTTTGACATTCAGCTGATGAATGAGTCATGATTTGGAAAAATCAATACTGAGAACGGTCCGAATAGTTTTCGGTTTCACCATCGAACTAAAGGTTTTATGACAATCAACGTCCACCTATTGAGACCTTCCATCACCTATAAGAAGGGCCTTGTGCCTCTCAAGAGAACCGTTAGATTTCTTTTCATGTCTAAAAATTCACATAGAACGAATAGCATTAGCATCAGGAGAACGAAGCACTATCTCCCACATCTTGTTTTCAATAATAGCATTATATTTGTCAATCATAGCAGATTTCCAATTAGAATCAGCAAGACATTTTTTGGGTTGCGAGGAAGAGATGAAGGGGCAACCGAATTCGATAAATTAATTTTCCATTTGGGTTAGGAAATACCATGCATATCACGGGTTTTAATCATTTGTGTGGGTGCAGTGGAAGGTTGGGAGGGATCGAGAAGCGGATGGGGCAGAGTTATAGGCCGAGAGGGAGTAGCAAAATTGGGGACCTCGGGCAGCCGAGAGTGGCTATTCTGAAGAGTATGTGGCGAGGCTGGCTAGACCACCCAATACGGACAGAGGGAGGTGGGTCGGGAATCGGTAACGGCAGCGATTGATTTTGAAAGTGATGAATTAGAAGGGGATTAAGACCGTCATTTAAGAAGTCATATGAATTCAGAGGTGGGAAAATGAGTTTGGTAAATGTAAATCGAGACTCATCAAATATGACATGACGAGAAATGATTATTTTTCGGATGGACATATCATAACAGTTGTAACCACGATGATTAGGGAGGTAATCCATAAATACATATGGGGTGGACCTAGGTTGCAGCTTGTTGATTTGTGTAGAGTGATGAATGAGGTACATAGACATCCGAAAGTTCTTAAATGCTTATAGGAAGGATCCCAAAGATAGAGAACTTGAGTAGAGACTTGTGTTTGAGACTTGTTGGGGAGAATTTTTAAGAGATAAGTTGTCATGGATAGATCGTAATGCCAAAAAGAGGGGGTATATAGGCGTGAGAAATGAGGGCACGAACTACGTTGTTTATGGTCATAATTTTTCGTTCAGCTTAGCGATTTTGTGGAGAGGTGTGGTGACTCTATGGATTGCTTTCGGCCGACAGTGGTTGGCCCCTTCCACCATGGTTGCTGCTCCCGCCATGACTGTTATGGGCTTTGTTGGAGTTTTGTCCTTTGTGGTGATTTCGAGAAGACGAGTTATGTGTTGGGTCTTCGGGTTACCGGTTTTTTGAACCGTAAAATAGGGCCATGCTGTCAGCGGAGGGGCTGTCGGTAGTGATGAGGGTGGTGTGGGCGGTGCTCGCATGAGTTCCGACCCGCTTTGATTTTTGGGTTTCTTTAAGGATGAGTCTCGAACGGGCCTCATAGAATGGAGGCAATGGTGTGCATTGCTGGAGGATGGTAGCGATGTCGTCATAAGTTTCATTCAAACCCGCTATAAGTCGTATCACCAACCGTTGATTAGTGACCGATGCATCAGTATTGGAGAGTTGATCGGCAATCATCTTAAGTTCTTGACAAAAAGCCGACCCATTTGGAAAATCGTCTTGCTGAATGTCCTTAAATTAATTTTCTAGGTACAAGGCACGTTGTGTCTTATTATCCTGAAAAATACTTTGCAAGTGCTCCCTGATCGGTGTATTTTATATACACCTTTTGAGTCAGTTTTAGTTAGTCTTTTGTCCCATTTTGCACATATAAGTGTCGTATTAGGATAGTTTTTCTTTCTTTTGAGTCAAAGTGGTTAAAATGGCCAAATGGCGGAAAAAGAGCAAAAAGAGGGCAAAAGAGGAGATGCGGAGTGGAATCGAGAAAGTGGCGAACGAGGAAAAATCAAGACCCGACTCGCGGCGCCTCCTGCGATCAGCGGCCGCGGCGCCACTATCCGAGAGAGGTCGAAGACTTCGGCCGCGGCGCTCGAACAAAATCGGGCGCGGCGCCAAAACACCCGACGGATTGCAGAACTTAGCGCCGGCTATCTGCAGGCATGGCGTACGCGGAAAAAATTAGGTCTTTGACGAAAATCAGGCGAGCCCGAAGGAAAAGAGGAGGCGGTTTGCGGCTATAAAAGGAGAACCCTAGGCGCTTTTAAGTGTTCCTTCTGGCACAACACAAGACTTTGGCTTGGAGATTGATATCATTAGTTTAGTAATTTCTTGTCCTTTTCTTTACTTTATTTCACTTTTTATGATGAACTTTGAATTAGTTCTTGTCATATTTATGGCTAGAACTAATTCTCTTATAGGGCTTTCCATGTTGAATTGCGAGAAACTGTTGTTATAAAATTAATGCATGCTTATGGTTATTTTTCTTATTGTGAGATCTATCCAATAATTGAGTTGAATTCTTGGTAATTAATTGACAACTAATTATCACTATATGATTTCTAATCAGTTACGAAAGGGGATTGTGAATATCTTTGTAAGTTGGGTAGACATTCTTGGATTGGGGATGAAAATACCTCAATTATTTATGTAAGCGTTGATGAGAGGCTTAACAACCCAATTTTTGCGCATTGTGCGTGACGGCCAACTAGGTTTTGTTCTTAATCCTCCTATAAAGTTATCCTTATCAGAAAGGTAGGTAAGGCGCGATCTTTGGGGTTGAGTGTTTATATAACTCTGGCGGGAGTATAAAGCGATTTAGTGAACTGCTTTCTCCAAGAAGAAGACCATAAGTTATTGCATTAATAAGTAGCATAAACGGATAGTGAGGAGACGTGGAAGCCTATTCTCATCATCACCAAGTAAACCCTTTAGTTAAATAGCTTTTATAATCCTTAGTTAAAAACAACAAATCTAAATATCAATTTACCAAATAGATATCAAAAATAGATAGTTGGTAATTGAACCCTAATCCTTGAGGGCGATATTGGTCTTATCAAGACTATACTACTTGTCACGATAACGTGCACTTGCGTTTAAAGTGTGCATCTTCCGCGCATCAAGTTTTTGGCGCGTTACGGATTAGGCATAGTTCAATATCAAAATTATCTATTTTTAATTTCTAATTTGGTTTTTACTCTTTGTTAATTTTTATATGTTTTTATTTGTTCTATTTTATTTTATTCTTTTTCGTTTTATGTATTTATTGTGTGAAAACAAGGGTGCCGTGATCCGTTGTTGGTTTTGATGCATCTCAGGGATCCTCAAGACATGAATTTCTGCTGTCAATATGATCGAGCTCCAACCGTAGAGGAAGAGAGAGAGGAATTGCGAGAAGTCATACTCAGTCTCACTAAGTATCAAACGCAGTTCATGGACGAAATGAGATTGGCCATAAAGAAGCTCGAACTGCAAATAAGAGAACTCGCGATCATATTTGGCAGCGAAATGCAAGAAAATCAATCAGCACCTATGGGGGTGGCAACCAACTTGAAGGGCCTGAACCACACCCAACTATTGAGGAATCTGGCAAGGTAGTTAGTGTAGAGAAGGAAAAGATTTCAGGGATCCAATTATTGGCCTTCTTGGATTCTGTGGAAATTCTTTTTCCTGCACCTATCACAGAAGAAACACCACTAGCTATCACTAATGGCTCCCAAATAGGAATTACATATCATCAAGGGCAACCCCCAGAGTTAAGAGATGTAGAGAATTTCACGAATTCCTACATGATAAAAAGCCTAAAAAACAAACCTATCTTGTGTACTTGGGGGTTACTTATATGTTTAAGGCTCTTGTTTGAACAAATAGTTATAGGGAAATTGAGACCTATAGCAATAAATCTGCGGATTGCAAGCAGTTCGCAGAAGGGTCCAATGAGCACTCGTACCGGTTAATTGCGTCCGGCTAAAAGACGTTAAAGACAGCGCTTGTTGGGAGGCAACCCAACGTTTTCAATTATGTTAATTTAATTTCGGTCTTTAGTTTATTTTATTTTGTCTAGAACAATCTCACGGTCTTGGGTTCTTGTGTTTGTGCTGTGATTGATAGGTCTAGGGAAATAAATTGAAGGACGAAAAGCTGAACGAAAGCCAAGATTTCCAGAAAAGCGGGTAAGCGCCGCCAGAGAAGCGCGGCGCCAAAAGCGAGCAGTAGCGAGTTTAAGCGCCATGCGGCTGGGAAGCGGCGCGCCAAAATCCCAGAAAATTTGCCAAGTTTAGCGTATTTCCAGAAAGTCCGCGGGCAGAAGTCCCGCGAGCCTGGCGGCTAACATGGCGCATGGCGGAATCGTAACTTAAACGCCCGAATCGATTTTCCACAAATCCAATTTCAAAAACCTAACCCTTCCTCTCCAAAAACCCACGAAATTTCGAAAAATCGCCCACAAATCCTCCATAAATCCAACCCAACCACAATCAAAACTCTTAAATTCCTAAAAACCCTCAGCCATCTCAACCAACAAAGCTCCATTCCATAGCCTCAACCCACCATTAGAAACAAGAACAAGCTTGAAGCCTCTCATAAAAAGGTAATCTTTTTCTGTTCTTGATTCCTTTACTAAAGTCACAGGAGGTAGTAGTTCGAAGGAGTGTTGTAGTTGAAGTAATTGGATCTTGAAAAGTTGATTGTGAAGTTTAGAAAAGAGTAAAAAGGTGTGGGTATTGGGTAGAAAAGTTGAAGTTTGGGGGTGTTGTGTTCTCTGCTAGTTGTCATTTGTGTATGAATCATTTGTGCCACTTAATTGTAAGCTCCGGATACTGTTTTAACCATGGCCACCAGGAAAAGAAGAGGCTCCACATCCACCCCAACCCCACAATACGATGAAAATAGGTTTGTGAGCTACCAAGCCTTCCAAAGATACAAAAAGCTTGATACCAGACCCATAATACCAGAAAGGGGAATGGACTACCAGAGGAAGTCATATGGGGAAGAAGATGTTTATGGGCCCATTCGGGCGATGATTGAGTTAAGGGATTGGAGAAAATTTGTGAACCCAGAGAAGATAGCACCAGTAAACACAACAATGGTGCGTGAATTTTATGCCAATTTTCCGGAGAAGGTGGAAAGGGGATGCTTTGTAAGGGGACGCTATGTTCCTGTGACAGCAGAAGATATCAATATACAATTGAAAACAGTTGATGTTGAAGGAGGAATTGGTGATCGGAGCCATTTTAGAACATGGTCTAGGAGCACCGACAACATAAACTGGGATATCATCGCAAACACCGTGAGCTACCAGGGAGCTGTTTTTGATATTGGAAGAAATGGGTCAAGAGCACTGAACAGGTGCCAATTCAACAAAGTAGCCAAAGGTTGGCTATATTTCGTCAGCGCCCGCATGATTCCATCCACGCACTTCACCGAGTGCGGAGGATGAGATCAAACCGATATATGGAATTATGAGGGTTGGCGATTGATGTGGGAAAGAAATAGTGCGAGCATTGAAGAAATCAGCGAGTTAGTAACAGCGGATTGGGACATGGCTCGATTATCACCAAGCTATGTCACGTGAGTGCGGTTCCAAACCTACCCACCGACACTCATGAAAGAAACCAATTGCCCGTATCCCATGGGATAGTGCACTCTTTCCTGACCAAGCCCCAGCGGCAGACGGAGTACAACCACCAAAGCGGCAGCAGAAGGCCGCCGTGGGCGAAGATGAGCCTGAAATAGGGGCTCAATATGAGGCAGGACCTAGCCACAGGCCAACCACAGGAGCAGAACCTCCAACGCCCACAATGGAGCAATTGTATCAGAATCAGATGAGGATGATGCAGACCTTGGACACAGTAGTACAAGGACAGCAAGAAACAAGGCAACAAAACCAATGGTCGATGCATTATCCACCGCCACCACCACCATTTTAACCAAAGTTTGTAAGTGTCTATTTCTTTTACTGTCTTTGAGTCTACACACATTGGGGATAATGTGTGTTTTAAGTTTGGGGGTGTTTATTTGTGTTTTGTTTTATTTGTGTCATGTTATGTTTTACTCAAGTCTTTTTGATTGTTTTTATGTTTATTTTGAGTCACCAAATTTTTTTCTTTTTGAGTCATAATTGTCTGTCAAAGATCATAATTGCTGTAGTTACTAGAAACACCTAGTGAAGTAAGGTGAAATAATGTAACGGAATTGAAGCAACTATCTAAACACTTAAGTTAGATATGCCAAAAACTCATAGAATCTGTCTATTTTGAGTTTCTTGCTTAAATTATGCATGTTAAATGATAAATGCTTATGTGTTATGATTGCTTGCTATTTGAGGCGAAATAGTTAGGATATGCATGTTAGGGAGATGACTCAGACATTTCTTTGATAGCCAATTCTTACCATTCTCTTCTATCCCGTACTTTAAAAATATCCCTAGTCATTAATTGAGCCTAAATTTGAAACTTCTTTGACACCCTATATTCCCACAAATTGTACCATAAGTGAAAATATGAAATAGTGGAATACATTGTGTTAAAAAAGAGACAAAAAGAGTGAATAAGTCTGTTGCACCCCAATACAAAAGTAATAAGAAATAGGCAAAAGCCTAAGTTTGGGGGTGCTTGTCATTATTAGATACTTCACTCTCCCAAAACAAAAGAGGGGAAAGATAGAATCGAAATGAAGAAAAGAACAAAAAGAAAAAGGGAAATATTGAAAAGCTAAGGAGCTTATGGTACACGAAATGAGCCTAAAATGCTTATTTTTACCAACCCCTACCTAAGCCAACATTACAACCCTTAAAGTCCTGAAGATCTCTTTTATGCATATCCAGAATTAGTGGAGAATAACAAGTAAGCATGCCATAGAAATTCTTGAATTTATATGCATGGTTTAGTATATTGACTTCCATTAAGCATGATAATATGAGTTTGCGAAATATCTAGCTCCATGTGCTTAGTGTGCTGAACTTTCATGCTATATGTTCCTGCATATTATTTTACTAACCTTCATGTTTTTCTAGTTAACACTAATGCAGCAAAAGTAATCAATGGCAGTGAGTCTTTTTATTTTTTTTGTTCTTTGAATCTTTTATTTTATTTCTTTCTATCTTTGCTCGAGGGCGAGCAAAGGTTAAGTTTGGGGGTATTTGATCGGTGTATTTTATATACACCTTTTGAGTCAGTTTTAGTTAGTCTTTTGTCCCATTTTGCACATATAAGTGTCGTATTAGGATAGTTTTTCTTTCTTTTGAGTCAAAGTGGTTAAAATGGCCAAATGGCGGAAAAAGAGCAAAAAGAGGGCAAAAGAGGAGATGCAGTGGAATCGAGAAAGTGGCGAACGAGGAAAAATCAAGACCAGTGCATGGCTCCACTATCGAGAGGTCGAAGACTGGTATGGCGCTCGAACAAAATCGGGGCGGCGCAAAACACCCGACGGATTGCAGAACTTGGCGCGTGGCATGCGCAGCGCCGACGCTGAAAAATTAGGTCTTTTGAAAATGCAGGCGAACGAAGGAAAAGAGGGAGGCGGTTTGCAGCCTATAAAAGGAGAACCCTATGCAGTTTTTAAGGGTTCCCCTTCTTGCACAACACAAGACTTTGGCTTGGAGATTGGATACCATTAGTTTAGTAATTTCTTTTCCTTTTCTTTACTTTATTTCAGTTTTTATGATGAACTTTGAATTAGTTCTTGTCATATTTATGGCTAGGAACTAATTCTCTTATAGGGCTTTCCATGTTGAATTGCTAGAAACTTATGTTATAAAATTAATGCATGCTTATGATAATTTTTCTTATTGTGAGATCTATCCAATAATTGAGTTGAATTCTTGGTAATTAATTGACAACTAATTATCACTATATGATTTCTAATCAGATTCTGAAAATGGGGGATTGTGAATATGCTGTAAGTTGGGTAGACATTCTTGGATTGGGGATGAAAATACCTCAATTATTTATGTAGCGTTGATGAGAGGCTTAACAACCCTAATTTTGCGCATTGTGCGTGACGGTCAACTAGGTTTTTGTTCTTAATCCTCCTATAAAGTTATCCTTATCACGAAAGGTAGGTAAGGTGCGATCTGAGGTTGAGTGTTTATATAACCAGCGGGAGTATAAAGCGATTTAGTGAACCTTTTTCTCCAAAGAAGAAGACCGTAAGTTATTGCATTAATAAGTAGCATAAGCGGATAGTGAGGAGGCGTGGAAGCCTATTCTCATCATTTGAAGTAAACCCTTTTAGTTAAATAACTTTTATAATCCTTAGTTAAAAACAACAAATCTAAATATCAATTTACCAAATAGATACCAAAAAATAGATAGTTGGTAATTGAACCCTAATCCTTGAGGACGATATTCGGTCTTATCAAGACTATACTACTTGTCACGATAACGTGCACTTGCGTTTAAAGTGTGTGCATCTTACCGCACATCACTCCCACATTTGTCGGACAGTGGCGTCAGTTTCAATGATTGTATGTAATAGATCGTTCGAGAATGTGTCGTAGATCCATTGTAGGACAACCGCATCTAAGCGGGACCAAAAGTCATCATCATAAATCAGGGTATTCCAGGGGATTTGATTTAGGAGGGATGATATGGTCGATGATTTTGTACATACGACAATGAATCTTAAATAATTCCGCTCAAATTAAATTGGTCAAATGATGAGGGTTTCACGTTGGTAAATGAAGGAAGAAGTGTACGATGTGTAAAAGATGAAACAAGTCGAAAATCACCGCGGAGCCGTTTTGAAGGGTCGCGGCGCCTCCAGCCAGCGCTGCGGTGCCTTGGTGGCAGATTGGTCACTGGAAGTTTGGCGGCGCGGCGCTTCTGTGGCAGAGTGGTCGACGGATGACGAAAAGTTTCTGACTTTTGGGCTGGTTTTAGAGCATTGATCCTCCATTACTTGGCACTCGAATTCAGTCATTATTTGGCTGAATAACACCTCTCAATAAGTGTCATTACATGTCCATTGATTGTCATTAGTTGGCTAGATGAGAGGTCATCTTACACACACTATAAATTGAGGCCCTTGACTCAATTTGAAGAACACACTTGCAATCAAATTTTCCTTGCTTTCCTTCACACACTCAAAAGGTTATTCTTTTTAGTAAACATTTGAGTTTTCCTTGCTTAATTATTTGTTGTTGTTTTATCTTGGGAGACAAGTTTCCAATCACCGTAAGAAGATACATACAGAGCAATATTATCTTAAGAATCGGGTGCTAACACCCGACTCAACAAATTCTTTGTAGTAGTTCATTTTGTTCTCAATTCCAGATTGTAATCTTTGTTGTTATTACTTACTTCTCATTTCCTTGTATCCATCATTGTAACTCACAGTAAGTTGGCCCGAAAATTATGGTTAATAAAAAAAATTATTACTCCTACTAAGTACTACTCATTTTGAATTCACTGATTCTAAATTCTGAATTTGGGAACTAAGCTTTTGCCTCTTGTAAATTAATCTTATCTACATATGATAACATATTTACTGTGCAATACGCGTCTCATAGAAAACAAAGGCTATTTGATGCTAAGCGTGACTTAGCTAGGTTTCTGCTGAAATGATGGCTAAATCAGTCCTCCATCGTTCAAAAAAAGTGCATTTTCTTTTTTAAACAGAGTCATTCTTGATTCTTTCCCCATTTCTTTAGTTAGTCACTAATGGTTCTAATGAATTGACAGGATATGCACAAATATGCTGACTTCTAAATTGGTTCTTCTTTATTTTCTAATGATTGTTCAATGACTTTCTTTTTCCTGTTAAACTTTCTGTTGACGCTCGTAAAATTTATGATTACCCTACTTGCAGGAAGAAGAGGATTCAATTAAACCCCCTTCATCATCTTTAGCTTTGCTCTTAATATATAATGTAATATTTTCTGAAGAAATCGTATGAACTTGACCCAAAATGAATAATATCAATGTCTCTGGATTGACTTAATTAGCTCAAACCAGTATCAAATATAATGTGGAAACGAGTATAAAGATGACAAGAAGTAGCTCTCATGTTGTGGTCCATAAAGAGCTAAGAAATAAGCGCAACTCAACCAATGACGGAGCCACCAAACAAATTCTAGTGGTGTAGAGATATTTTTGTATAGCCAAAAAAAAAATTGATCAAAAAAAATTAAAACGCACCATTTCACCCACCGTTTCATCCAAAACGACGTCATTTTGATAGAAAATTTCCAAAAAAATTGATAGTGCAGTTGCACCCCCTTACTTCACGTGGCTCCGCCATAGCTTGGAACGTGGGTTTATTGATTTTGCCCATAGTTTGGGACATATATGAAGAGAAGTCCGTGAGCTTTGACGGTAATAAATACTTTTATGATATAGAAACATAAAATAAATTTTCAGATAAGTCCTTAAATTTTGGCGTGATTATATCATACTTAATTTAAAAGAAAAATTATTGTGTGCGCACATAAAGTCACAGTCTACTTTTTCTTCATTTACCTCTCACTAAGGGTATGATTATGATTTATTGGCTATTAAAAGAGATATAGATCACTAAGGCAATGCCAAACGGGTAAAAAGAAGAAAAATACAACTCAAATTGTTCTTGCTCATCATCAAGGATGATGTAATTTGTGGGTCTAATTTCCACTAATGGGTTCTTGAGGACCAACCACAGCCTAGCTAAAGTGAAAACACAGAAGAAAAAAAGCCTTTATCTTTTGATTGTACGAGGCCTACTTCATAGCCTTTCCTTATAGGATTGATATCCACAATTACTTCATCATTCATCGTTTTATTCCAATTTCTATACAACTTGATTCTCATCATTTTAATCAAGTATTATAATTGTAATAATTATTTAGAAATGTAAATCTTCCTTAATCTTTATTCATCCAAATGGTAACAATATATACACTAAGTAACATTAATAGGAAGATTAAGTCTTTCCTAAAATCCTCCTACATATCCCATAATATATTCCTATATTAATACTATTTTATTTAATACATAATACTATCTACCATATACATAAGATTCTACATAATTATATTATTAATTGTAATTAATAATAAATATTCTAACACTCCCTCGCAGTCGAAGCCGGAGGAAGACGAATCTTTGAGGCGTCGAAATTCTTCAAATAAGATCAGCGGAAGCCCTTTTGTGAAGATATCTGCAATCTGATGTCGTGTCGGGACATGTAACACTCACACCTGTCCGCGAGCTACCTTTTCACGGACAAAATGAATATCTAACTCAATATACTTAGTGCGTTGATGATGAATTGAATTTCCGGAGAGATAAATCGCACTAATGTTATCACAGTATACCATAGTGGCTGTCGGAATAGGACAATGAAGCTCAAGTAAAAGATTTGAATCGGCGTAGTCGGACCTGACATTGACTCTGCGCGATGTTCGACCTTGGATGATCGAACGTGATACGGTGGGTTGCCTTTTGGAGGACCGTGATATTAAATTATCACCGGAAGGCGATATCCGGAGGTGGGCGTCTGTGTCTGGACATCACCCGATCTGCGTCGTGTAGGTGACAAGCTTGGTCATGGAAGAAGGGTACAAATGCAATCCATAATTGAGTGCCACTAAATATATCGCATAATACGTTTGAGTGCATCGTATGTTCTTCCATTGGATTGTCGTGAACAAACACACTTGTTATCGCGTATGTAATATCGGCCCGTGAATGTGAGATATTGCAAAGCTCCCGCGGCTGCGATACAATGTCGGATTGGCAAAAGAACTACGGATATGGCACTCAATTTTGACTTGGTATCTCTTGGAGTTGCGGAAGGTTTGCAAGATGACATTCCGGCCGATTCTACGATCTACGATGCATACTTCTTCCGGGAAAGAAATAAACCACTGCGTGGCGTGTCACCGATTCCTAGAAAGTAGTGAAGTGGACCAAGATCCTTCATAGCAAATTCGAATTCAATGGTCGTGATATTAACTGCGAAGAGAGTGCGAAGAGGTAGGATAATATCATCTACATATAAGAGAATATAAGCGATATGATTACCTGTTGATAAATAAATAATGAATTATCCGAGCAATTGTTTGAGAAACTCATGTTGAACACAAAATCGCAAAGCCATGTACGAGTCCCGAGAGTCTGTTTGAGGCCATATAATGATTTTTAAGTAAACACACGTGATTGGGATATCGAGAATCTCTGTACCCCGATGGTTGGTGCATATATCTGATCTCGCTCAGTGTCCGTAAGAAGACATTCTTGACATCGATTGATGAAGTAACCATCCTTTTGAGGGCTAGGCGAGAACAATTCGATGGTTCGGTTTAACTCTTCGGGTGAATGTCTCGCCGCAATCTAATCCCACTGTTGAGTCTTGCTATCACTACAAGTCGCCTTATGCCGCTCAAAAGAACCATCGATTTTTCTTTATGGCTAAAAATCCACATGTAACGAATTATATTAGCATTAGATGGACGAGTACTAACTCCCATGTCCTATTTTTAATTAGAGCATGATATTCATCATCCATGACCATTTTCCAATTGGGATCTTTTAGAGCAGACACAGGGTTACAAGGCAAAGGTGATTTCGAGACTTGAGTGTGTAGACTGTATTTGACATTGAGTTTTGTAATTCCATGTTGAATACGGTGTTGGCGGTTTAGTGGGCGATGGATTGACGCCATCGCCGGAGTGAGACAGTGAACGCCATGCCCAGTTATTGCTATTTTCTCCACCTGGTTGACTGGGTGGGCCAGTAGTTTGTGTGTAGTTGGGCCTGGATTTGGAGGTTGGCCCAACTGAAGGGGCAACTGGTGTGAGGTAGGGGGTTCTCGTGACGGGCCTTGGGCCCGATGGATTCATTTGGATGTATTTTCGATGGTGGACCATGGTCCTTGGTCGATGTGCCCAGTGCGTTGTCCGATATTTTTGTGAGTCATGGGCTGTGGAAAAAATGAGTTAGATACGGGAGCCTATCATCATCCAAAAAATCATAAGTAATAATTATTTAGAAATGGTAAATCTTCCTTAATCTTTATTCATCCAAATGGTAACAATATATACACTAAGTAACATTAATAGGAAGATTAAGTCTTTCCTAAAATCCTCCTACATATCCCATAATATATTCCTATATTAATACTATTCTATTTAATACATAATACTATTTACCATATACATAAGATTCTACATAATTATATTATTAATTGTAATTAATAATAAATATTCTAACAATAATCACACAAAAATCAATAAGAACAACACCGACATAAGTTGTTGTATTATTTATGTTTCTAACAAGCGTAAGATCAAGAAGTCACAATTTGAATTGTAATATTACGAGTTTAAATATTAATGACTTCTTGATCGCAGTTATCTAGTTGGATTATACATATTCTCCTATTAACTATGCGGGAAAAAAGGATATCATATTTTGTTAAGATTTACCTAATATCTATATGTCTTACTTGAAAGGTGATATTGTACGTTAACAGGAAAGGTGAAGGTGCTTATAGCAAAAGGACGTAATTAAAGATCTTGAGATAATGTTTAAGATTATAAATTGAAATCTCATCTAAGTGTAAGATTATTTCCCACGAGTAAGTGGTATAATTATTAGAGTACATTTTTTAATTGGAGTACAAATAAACTTACCGTAAACTGAAAAAGTTAAATGAATAAATAAATAAAGTGAAAATTATTTATATTAGATACTTTCATGGCGGTGTTAACGCTAAGTTGGAGGTTTTGAGACAAACCCCTAAAGTCTAATGGGTTCAACTTGAGTAGGACCAAGACTGAATACGTGGAGTACAAGTTCAGTGACGCAAAGCATGAAGCTGGTGTGGAAGTGAGGCTTGACACACATGTCATCCAGAAGAGGGGGAGTTCCAAGTATCTTAGGTCTATTATACAAGGAAATGGGTCGGGAGATTGACGAGGATGTCACACACTATATTGGTGCAGGCTGGATGAAATAGAGAGTCGCATCCGGAGTCTTGTGTGATAAGAAGATGCCATCGAAACTTAAAGACAAGTTCTGCAGAGTATTGGTTAGACCAATTATATTGTATGGGGCAGAGTGTTGAACACTCACATTCAGAAGATGAAAGTTGCGAAAATGAGGATGTTGCGGTGGATGTGTGGGCATACTAGGAGAGATAAGATTAAGAATGAATAAATCCGAACAAGGTGGGAGTGGCCTTGATGGAGGACAAGATACAGGAAGGCTAAGATGGTTTGGCATGTGAAGAAGAGATGTGCAGATGCCCCAGTGCACAAATGTGAGAGGTTGGATTCATGAGAGACAAATGTATGCCGAAGAAGTATTGGGGTGAGGTGATTAGACATGACATGATACATTTACAACTCACCAAGGATATGAATTTAGATAGGAGGGTGTGGAGGACACGGATTATGGTAATAGGGTGTTGTCTCGTGTATCCTTCCTTACTAGTATTCATAGTATTTCTATTGTAGTTCTTGTTTGCGAAACTTCCCCTTAAGCTGATCACTCTAGTCACCCGGATCTTGTTGACTCTATTAAATCAGAGAATTCTGATGTTGTCTCTTTCTTTGATTTTGTTATTATTTGATGTTCCTTATCCTTTTTCGAAATGTTTTGTCTTGCTTTCTATGGTATGCTTTCGTTATTTCCTTTTTGATATGATTTCTCTTGAACCGAGGATCTACCGGAAATAACTTTTTTACTTCTCAAGATAGAGATAAGATTTGCACACACCATAATCCGAAGGCGGGTGATGCCCAGAAAGAATTCAAGGTCTATCTCTTCCTTTTTCAAGATCAGAAAAATTCTACTTTTGGGTTGCGAATGCTATGACCGTATTTTGGTTGTGCCAAATAAACTAGTATAATAGACCTCAACTAATTTAACCCAACGTTTAATTATATACACGTTATCAATAATATTTAACTCGTTTTACCAGGTTAGTAATCCAGTTTTTCAAGTTATCAATTCATACATGCATAGAAGAAAATTACTTGTAACTGTAAGAATTATTTGAAATGATAAATCTTCCTTAAGCTTTATTCATCTCAATGGTAACAATATATACACTTAACTAATAATTAATAGGAAGATTAAGTCTTCCCTAAAATCCTCCTACATATCCCATAATATATTCCTATATTAATACATAATACTACTTACCATATACATAAGATTCTACATAATGATATTATTAATTGTAATTAATAATAAATATTCTAACACCCCCCCGCAGTCGAAGCCGGAGGAAGGCGAATGCTGAGACTGTCCCGAAATTCTTCAAATAATATCAGCGGAAGCCCTTTTGTGAAGATATCTGCAATCTGATGTCGTGTCGGGACATGTAACACTCGCACCTGTCAGCGAGCTACCTTTTCACGGACAAAATGAATATCTAACTCAATATGCTTAGTGCGTTGATGATGGATTGGATTTCCGGAGAGATAAATCGCACTAATGTTATCACAGTATACCATAGTGGTACATCGGAATAGAATGATGAAGCTCAAGTAAAAGATTCCGAATCCAGCATGAGTCAGACATAACATTGGCTACCGCACGGTATTCAGCTTCAGCACTGGAACGTGATACGGTGGGTTGCCTTTTGGAGGACCATGATACTAAATTATCACCGAGGAAGACGCAATATCCGGAGGTGGAGCGTTTGGTGTCTGGGCATCCTGCCCAATCTGCATCTGTGTAGGTGACAAGCTTGGTCATGGAAGAAGGGTACAGATGTAATCCGTAATTCAGAGTGCCCTGAATATATCGTACAATACGTTTGAGTGCCTGCATATGTTTTTCCATTGGATTGTGCATGAACAAACACACTTGTTGTACTGCATATGTAATATCTGGCCTGGTGAATGTGAGATTGCAAAGCTCCTGCCAAGCTGCGATACAATGTCGGATTGGCAAAAGGACTACTGGATATGACACTCAATTTTGACTTGGTATCTACTGGAGTTGCAGAAGGTTTGCAAGATGACATTCCAGCCCGTTCTACAATTTCTGATGCATACTTCTTCCGGGAAAGAAATAAACCATCTGCATAACGTGTCACCGCAATTCCTAGAAAGTAGTGAAGTGGACCAAGATCCTTCATAGCAAATTCGGAACTTAGCTGGGTCATGATATTCTTGCGAAGAGAGTCTGAAGAGGCTGTTAGGATAATATCATCTATATATAAGAGAATATAAGCAGTATGATTACCCTGTTGATAAATAAATAGTGAATTATCCGAACGGCTGTTTGAGAAACCCATGTTGAACACAAAATTTGCAAACCGCTTGTACGAGTCACGGAGCTGTTTGAGGCCATATAATGATTTTTAAGTAAACACATGATTGGGATATCGGCATCTGTACCCCGATGGTTGATGCGTGTATCTGATCTCGCTCGAGTGTCATGTAAGAAGACATTCTTGACATCCAATTGATGAAGTAACCATCCTTTTGAGAGGACTAGGCGAGAACAATTACGATGGTTCTTTGGTTTAACCATTGGATGAATGTCTCGCAATCTAATCCCACGCTGTTAGTCTTGCCATCACTACAAGTCGGGCCTTATGCCGCTCAAAAGAACCATCAGATTTTTCTTTATGGCTAAAAATCCACATAGAACGAATTATATTAGCATTAGATGGACGAGGTACTAATTCCCATGTCCTATTTTTAATTAGAGCATGATATTCATCATCCATGGTCATTTTCCAATTAAGATCTTTTAGAGCAGACACAATGTTACAAGGCAAAGGTGATTTCGAGACTTGAGTGTGTAGACTGTATTTGGCATTGAGTTTTGTAATTTCATGTTGACTACGGGTGGTGGCGGTTTAGTGGGCGATGGGTCGACGCCATGGCCGGAGTGACAGTGGGCTGAACGCCATCGCCAGTTATTGCCATTCTCTCCATCGTTTGAAATTTGGGACGAGTAGTTTGTGTGTAGTTGGGCCTGGATTTGGAGGTTGGCCCAACTGAAGGGGCAGCTGGTGTGAGGTAGGGGATTCTCGTGCAATGTGCCTTAGGCCCGATGGCGATTCATTTGGGTGTATTTTCGATGGTGGACCATGGTCCTTGGTCGATGGGCCCAATGCGTTTGTCGGTATTTTTGTGAGTCGGTGTGGAAAAAATGAGTTAGATACGGGAGCCTATCATCATCCAAAAAATCATAAGTATTTGTCCCTGTGTCATGTATCTTGGCAAAGGGAAATTGTGACTCATCAAAAATTACATGACGACATATAATCATACATTTGGAAGAAATGTTATAACACATGTAACCACGGTGATTAGTAGGATATCCCAAGAAGACACATGGAGTAGACCGGGGTTGAAGCTTTGTGATTGTGGTGGATGGAAATAGCGGGTAGCAAAGACAACCAAATACTCTCAAATGATGATATGAGGGCTCTCGTAAAAAAAATATTTTTAGTGGAGCTTGGTAAGACATGTTTTTATGAGGAAGGATATTTAACATGTAGGTTGCCATTTGAAGCGCATGATGCCAAAAATTGGGGTATAGAAGTATGAGCAAGGGATTGTTCTCACAATATTGTTTATGGTTCTAATTTTGCGTTCCGCCTTCCCATTCTGTGAAGAGGTGTGAGGACAGGATAAACGAAATTGTAAACCATTTGTTTTGAAAAAATCCCAAAACTGATTATTGTCAAATTCCCTCCCATTGTCACATTGAATACTTTTAATCTCAGCTCAAACGAGTTGGATAAATGCTCTAAAGTTTAGGAAAGTGGAAAACACTTGTGATTTTTTCGACAAAGGAAATGTCCACAAATAATTAGAGTAGTCATCAAGAAACAGTAAATAGTATCTATGACCTGAGGAACTCAAAACAGGTGATGTCCAAATATCACAATGTAAAATATCAAACGGCATAGTAGTGCATGAAAGAAGAAGTAAATGGCAACCTAACATGTTTACCAAGGGCACAAACATGACACTTATTAAAAACATGATTCTGAGTACATGAAATAAAATTGTTTTGTTTAAGAGAGGCCAAAATGGACTCCCCCGGATGTCCCAATCGTTCATGCCATAGTGATGGAGCCAAGGCTGCAAAAGTGGAAGGAACTTTAGACTGTGGATTTGGTAAACTTATTGGATAGAGCTCCCCCTTGCTATCACATCTCATGAGAAGCTTCCCCGTCTGAAAGTCATGTACGGAAAAACTAAATGGGTCAAATTTAACAGAAACCCAATTATCACTAGTAAACTTCATAACAGAAACCAAATTTTTTATTAATTTGGGAGCATGCAGGACATTATTTAAAACTAGTGGCGGATGTGGTGGTGATAGTGTGTTTGATCCATAACCTTTTATTGAATTGCATGGCCATTTCCACAATAATACCTTTTTCTTTGCTCAAATTAAAATAGGGTGAGAGTGTACCTTGGGGCCATCGCGTATGTGACGTTGCCGGAGTTCATATACGATTAGAATCCGGTGGATTGAGTCCAAGTGTGCATAACCTCGCCAATATCCGTAGGATGGGTCGTGGTTGAATGGGCCTCCCGCCATTGGGCGGAGAGACCCAAGCTCTTTGAAAGCAGAACCAGTGAAATGGGCTCTTTGGGTATCTCTGGATCGCCCAGCCTTCTTCGCCGATTCTTTGAAATTTCTTTGGGCCTCTTTGGGTAGCCGCTTCTTCGCCGATTCTTTGATCTTTGCCTAACGCCGCCGCTGGCCAGTTCGATCGCTTGGTGGTTCTTGCCAGTTGCCGCCGCCGTTAGTTCTTGTTGCCGCCATGCCGCGGTCGGTGACCCGCTTTTATTATTTCCGCGATTTCCACCCTTCTTATTATTATTTCCACGTCCTTTTTTACTCTTATTTTGTGAAGAATAGGCAAAATAATTACCATCATTTGAATAAGTGGCAACCATGGCGGAATTTGTAGTCGTTGAAACCTTCTTAATCAACCCCGACTCTTCAAGAACAAGCATGGATCTTGCTTGATAAAATTTTGGTAAGGGATTACTTTGACGGATTAGTGTCCCCACGCCACTATAAGCATCCGTGAGACCGGCAACTAGTTGTAAAACTAACCGGTTGTCAGAAACCGGTGAACCTATATTTCTCAATTGATCTGCCACCACTTTGAGACGTTGACAGTAGGTTGAAACGTTAGGGAAGTCTGTCATGACAATAGTTGAAAATTCTTGTTCCAACGCAACGACACGAGAGTTTTGATTATCTTGAAAAATGTCTCTCAAGCGTTCCCATGCCGCCATGGCAGTAGAATCTGGTTCCATTATTGTATGCAACAAGTCTGTGGATATTGTTGCATAAATCCAACCAAGAACCGTGGCATCAAGGGTATCCCACAATTTTTATGCGCCGACGATTGTTCCGTTGTTGTATCATTTTTTGGTGGAATTATATGATGAAGAACTTTGTGAGCCCTACAACAAATTTTGAACAACTCCGCCCATGTTGCGTAGTGAACAGTTTCCATCTCTAGTTTGACAGAAATATGTGTTTTGATGTTGGAGATAGTAAGGGCTGAGTTAAACGAAGACTTTGATTCAGACATGGTTGACAACAATAATGGAGGGAAAAAAATATCAACAATGGAGAAGACAAATTCGGTTGGATGGATGAGGAAGATGACCGAATTTGGAAGGAATATTTTATTTAGAGTAGGATCTTTGAATTATCTTCTGATACCATGTAAGAATTATTTGAAATGATAAATCTTCCTTAAGCTTTATTCATCTCAATGGTAACAATATATACACTTAATTAATAATTAATAGGAAGATTAAGTCTTTCCTAAAATCATCCTACATATCCCATAATATATTTCTATATTAATACATAATACTACTTACCATATACATAAGATTCTACATAATGATATTATTAATTGTAATTAATAGTAACTCACTTTTAGGCCGTGGAGGATCAGCTAAATTTGCTCCAAAAATGACCGATTAAATTCCTTTGCTAGAAAATTACACTTTGTCTAGGTGAAATTATCATTAGCACTATGAAAGCTTCTAGTATAGGCGCAATCAAAAGGATTAATAAAATGTTTTAAGTCACGGGTTGGACCCCTAACTATGATTTTAAAACATTTTTTAATCTTTTTTTGTTTCTACTCCTCCCTCTACCCCTACTTTTAAGTAATATGATAATATAAGGTTGTCAAGATATAAAAGTTAAACCCATATACATTACAAATAGGCATAGAATCTTTTGACATTTTTTATGAAGGGATAAGTAGATTCATCATCATGCAATGTAAAAGTCTCCACACGTACGTTTAATTGTTGTAAAAAAAAAAAAACTAAAGTAGATTCACTTATCATGTAATGTAAAGGTCCCCACTAGTTGATTGCTTTAGGCTAAAAAAGACTAAATTAACCTTCCAACTTGCATGAGGAATCAGATATCAAAGGATTTTTTTTCATTTTCCTCCGGTGTCTTGTACCCGCGTTAGAGCACGATTAAATCCGGATTCGTGCTGAAGAGTCCACAATGAGAGGCAAGACACTCCCTATCAAAGGCGACTCCATACCCAGACTCAAACCCGAAACCTCTTGATTAAAAATTGAGTAGTAGAAGTCACTAGATAGATATAAAAGGTGAAAGAGAATAATCTCTTGAGTATTTTCATTAATGTAATTGATTTATATACACGATATACAATAGTAAACCTAGTTTATAATTACGAAAATAAAATATACATTTTCCTAATACAAAAGATTACTACCATAATTACAGATGCACAATATCACTAATAATATCACAGGAATATACAATGTATATTCTATCACACCACCGCAGTCATAACGGGCGGTTGTCGTACGCTGAGACTGTCCCTAAAATCCTCAAACAAAACTAAGGGAAGACCCTTAATAAATATGTCATCAATTTGATAATGTGAGGGGACATGCAAGACACGTACTTTTGCAGGAGCTACCTTTTCACGAACGGAGTGAATATCCATCTCGATATGTTTAGTGCGCTGATGTTGGACAGGATTCCCCGAGAGATATATCGCAATAAACCAATGTAGCTTTCCGAATAGAAAAATTAAGCTCTAAGAGGAGATTACACAACCAACATGACTCAGACACCACGTTGGCTAACCCTCGATATTCGGCATCCGCGTTGGATCGTGACAAAGTACTGACGTTTAGCCGACCAAGAGACCAAGTTATCACCACGAAACATACAATAACCAGATGTCGAACACTTGATATCTGGACATCCACCCAAATCAACATAGGCATAAGACATGAGAGTAGAGACATATGATGGATATAAGTGCAAACTGTAATCAAGAGTTCCCTAAATGTAACACATAATGCGTTTGAGAGCGTGCATGTGTTCTTCCCTCGAATCATGCATGAATAAACACACATGTTGCACTGCATAAGTAATATCGGGCCTCGTAAATATGAGATATTGAAGATCCCCCGCAAGACTACAATAGTGGGAGGGATCCTCGTATGGTGTGCTAGATGTAGCACTCAACTTCAGTTTAGTATCAACCAGAGTAGGAGATGACTTACAGGATGACATGCTAGTCCGTTCAATAATTTCTGCTCCATATTTCCTCTGAGAGAGAAATAGACCACCTGCATGACGAGTGGCATCAATACCCAAAAAATAACTCAACAACCCCAAGTCCTTCATAGCAAATTCGGAGCTGAGAAGAGATATGATAGACTTGTAAAGTTTGTCAGAGGAAGCAGTCAATATAAATTATTCACATATAACAGAATGTATGCTATAGAAGAACCGTGATGGTAGATGAACAGAGAATGATCCGACCTACTGTGAGAAAATCCAAGAGTAGACACATGATCTGCAAACCTTTTTGTACCAGGTCCGATGCCTTATTTTAACCCATACAAGGACTTTTTCAGCAAGCACACATGATTAGAATGAGCAGGGTCCCTGAAACCCAAGATTTGATGCATGTATACAATATTTTTGAGTTCACCGTGTAAGAACGCATTTTCACGTCCAGCTGATGAATGAGCCATGATTTTGAGAGAGACTGACTGAGAACAATACAAATAGTTGCTAGTTTGACTACCAGACTAAATGTCTCACCATAATCCACGCCAACCTGTTGAGTTTTACCATCACCTATATGACGAGCCTTATACCTCTCAAAATAACCAACAGATTTTTCTTTATGAGTAAAAATCCATATAGAATGAATCACAATGACACCAGGCCGACGGGACACCAACACCATGTCTTATTTTCAATAATAGCATTATATTCATCATCCATTGTCATTTTCTAATTCGGATCACGAAAGGTAGACACAAGGTTACGTGGTAGGGGTGATTTAGTGATATTAGAGTTCAGATTAAATTGTTTTTTGGACTAATATACCCTATTGTCTACGAGTAATGGGCCCTTGACTCGGAATAGAAGTGGGTCGGAGCTGGGTCGGGTTTGGAGTACTGGACCGACTAGAGGTTGGAGTCGTTGGGCGGCCAGACAATGTGCTCGTGGCAACCGACTAGGCAGAAAGGAAACACGGGTTGGGCAAGAGCGGTATGCCTACTAGCGAGAGGATCGACCGATAAGGTTGTTTGGGCCAGTAGGATTTAGCTAGATCGTGCCTGCTGGTCCGGATCTCGAGTAGTGGGTTGGACCAAATGATGGACCACATACGGTGATGGTCCATCATCTAAAAAATCATAAGACTTGGACGCGGAATTATGCAACTTAGCAAACGAAAATTGGGTTTCATAAAAAATGACATGACGACTAATGATGATGTTATTAGACGATAAATTAAAATATTTGTAACCATGATGCTTAGATGAGTACCCCAGGAACACACAAATGGTAGAGCGGGTTTGAAGTTTGTTAATGGTGATGAAGGGAAATAGAGGATAACATAAACACTCAAACACCCTAAGATGAGAATACAAAGGGTATTTTTGATAAAGAACTTTGAGTGGGGATTGATATGTTAATCCTTTGTTAGGGAGTATATTAAGGAGATACATTGTCATTTGTAATGCATGATGCAAAAAGGAATGTGGTAATGATGCATGGGCAAACATTGACGGTGTGGCTTGTTTAGTGGTGGTGGTGATGGGATAGAGCTCGCCCCGACTATCACATCTCATTAGATATATCCCCGTCCAGAAATCCTTCATAGAAAATCCAAAAGAGTCCAAAGTCAACAGAAACTGAGTTATCAGATATAAATTTTCGAACATACACCAAAATTTTAATTAATTGAGGAGCATGAATGACATTTTTCAGGGCTAAAGGTGAGTTCGGGGGAGACACTTTTGTGTGACCATAACCACGAATTGGAATTGAATTATCATTACCAATAATTATGCCATAATTTTTGTTCAAATTAAAATAAGACGAGAGATTACCTGGTGCGGACGTCATGTGAGAAGTAGCACCGGTGTCCATATACCAATTTACATCCGGAGGATTTAATCTAAGTGTATGCAGAGCAATGATGGAGATGGAGTACTTGGGATCAGCAGAATTCTAAAACTACGGAACCAGGACACCTCTCTTTCAAGGAGACGGCGGGGATTCGAATTCCCGCTGCCTCGATATCCGTGTGGAGTCGGGGTTTCTGCGTTCGCAGCGAACGGTACTAAAGCCGAGGCCCAGCGTGCTGGCCGAATTATTTCGAGCACGGTGGCACGGCCGTTGCCTCTGCTTTGCCGGCTTGGCGATTTGATCTTGAAAGCGGCAGGTGACATGGCGGCGCCATTAGCCCAAAGCAGGCCCCAGCTGTCAGGCGCCAAGCTGCTGTCGAGGTTGATGGCCTTGTCCTCGCCGACCGCCATCGTCGTCGCTTTGCCTCTGTCGTTGTCGTTGCGGCCACCACCCTTGCCACCGCAACGTCCGCCACCGCGTTTTCCACGGTTTTGACTATGAGTCCCACATCAGATATGGAATGAGAACATGGACTCATTATATGGACACGGGCAATCCTCACCCTACAAGCTAGTTTTGAGGTTGAGTTAAGCCCAAGATCTTTTCTTTACATTGTATCATAGCCAGACTCATTTCAATTCGTTGTCCACCGATGTTGAGCCCCAAATTATATTATCCACGTTCCAATTAACAAGGTCTGACCGTGCGATATAGTATTAAGAGTCTCACATCGGATATGAAATGAGAAAATGAATTCATTGTATAAACTTGAACAATCCACACTTTACAAAATAACTTTTGAATTTAGTTAGGCCTGACATTCATTCTTTATCTTTTTTTTTTTTTTTGTACATTATCACTAATAGAGGTGTTGTCACTGTACGAATCCATTCGTATGTCTTTTATATTGTTAATTCAAGGCTTTGTATGTCAGTGTACGAATCAGTCTTTTCACAAAAATTCTTATCTCATGGATAAACTTATATGGTCAACTTTAAGGTTGAAAAAGATAATAATACAAAAAGGGGATAGCAACATGTATGATTCGACTTCCATTAGCAGTATCCATGATTATCCCCAAGTTCTATGTTTTATTATTCCCAAAAAGGACAATGCCTAAATTAGTAATTTGACTTCTCATAAAACCAAAAGCTAAATAGTGGTGTTCTCATTTTAAAACTACTAATTTGCTACTAGTAGTCAAGAGAGCACATGCATATCAAAACCATGCGTGCCGTTGGTGTTATCATTAAAATAATATTCTACAAAGTTTGTTTAGCCCCAAAAGGGGAGTAATCCAATAAAATTAGAGCAATCAAGGACAAAAATAAATGAAAATATCATATTCCCATTTCCATTTGTTTGTATTGTCAGTTTCTCACCATATAAAACCATACAACACACTTCGAACAATTAATATTCTTAAATTTCTCTTTTATTTTTATTCGGTATAACATAAACTTTGTTGGTGAATTAAGTAGGTTCTATTTTTTAAGTTCATTATATAAAACAGAAAGTAAAATTCAGGTCGTGCCAGAATTTATACTTCAATATCTTAATCAGTAAACTAATTGACCATAAGGAGAGAATCTTGAAAAGAGTGGACGTGGGATAAGGATTACTATCTATTCTCTTGTGCGTTATCCGTAAGTACCAATTTAAGGGTGTCAACTTTATCAAACTTATTATTAGATGTTTTTCTTAAGAATTCGTAAATTTCGATAGGTTTTTATTATAAGATACTGAATAACATAGTTAAAAGAAATAATCTCTTAATTACATAAATATACAAGTTACAATTTTTATTCTACCTAGAAATCTCTATTCTAATTTGAAGACTAAATTTACAATTATGATAATATTACACTACCAATTAAGGTATAATTCTAAGTCTAATATTCACCAAATATAAAAGAAAAAAGGTCCACGGTGGCCCCACTGCTGTGCATTCCGTGGACACTGCCTGATGGGCTAAAGCCGAAGCTCATATACTTTAACACACACCCGCATGCAGTCATAGCGGGCGGTCTTCGTACGCTGAGACTATTTCTAAAATTTTCAAAAAGGACTGAGGGAAGCCCTTTTGTAAAGATGTCTGCAATCTGATATCTGGAAGGGACATGACAGACGCGTACTTGTCCTTTAGCTACCTTCTCTCGAACAAAGTGAATATCCATCTTTATGTGTTTCGTACGCTGATGCTGAACTGGATTCCCAGAAAGGTAGATGACACTTATATTATCACAATAAACCAAAGTAGCCTTCTCAATAGGACAATGAAGCTCTAACCGTAGATTTCGTAACCAACATGATTCAGAAATCACATTGGCTACCCCTATATACTCGGCCTCTACACTTGAACGTGAAAGCGTGAATTGACGCTTGGCAGACCATGAGGCCAAGTTATTACCTAAAAACATGCAATAGCCAGATGTAGACCGTCTCGTGTCAGGACAACCACCCCAATCAACATCTGTATAAGAGACTAATGTAGACGTCGACGAAGGATACAAATGCAAACCATACTCAAGTGTTCCCTGAATGTACCTAAGAATGTGTTTGAGCGCATTCATATGTTCAACTCTAGGATCATGCATGAACAAACACACCTGTTGTACGTCATATGTATTATTAGGTCGCGTGAACGTCAGATACTGAAGGGTGCCTGCAAGACTACGATAGCGGGTCTGATTCTTATAGGGAGAGTCAGCTGCAGCACCCAACTTAGGTTTAGTATCAACTGGAGTAGAAGTGGCTTACATGAGGACATCCCAGCCCTGTCAATGATCTCTGCTGCATACTTCCTCTATGATAAGAACAATCCACCTGCAGGACGAGTTACAGCAATCCCCAAAAAGTAACTCAATGGGCTCAAGTCCTTCATGGCAAACTCAGAACTGAGCATTGTCATAATAGACTTGCGCAAAGCCTCAGAATAGACAGTCAAGATAATATCATCAACATATAATAGAATGTATGCCATGGAAGAACTCTGACGATATATGAATAATAAATTATCAGACCTGCTGTTAGAAAATTCCATAGTCGAAACAAAATCAGCAAACCTCTTATACCAAGCCCGTGGAGACTGCTTAAGTCCATAAAATGACTTCTTCAATAGACAGACATGATTAGGATATCTAGTATCCCTAAACCCTAAAGGCTGATGCATATACACTGTCTCCTGAAGATCACCATGTAGGAAATCATTCTTCACATCTAGCTGATGAATGAGTCATGATTTTGAAAGAGCCAAGTTGAGTACAGTGCGAATGGTAGCCGGCTTGACCACCGGGCTAAATGTCTCACCACAATCCACACCAACCTGCTGAGTCTTACCATCACATACAAGTCTAGCCTTATGCATTGCAAATGAACCATCAGAATTTTTCTTATGAACAAAGATCTATATAGACTGAATAATATTAACACCATATGGACGGGGTACCAAATCTCACGTCTTATTATCAATAAGAGCATTATATTCTCCGGTCATGACAATTTTCCAATTATGGTCATTTAATGCAGACACATGATTACGGGGTAAAAGTGATTTAAGAACATTAGAATCCAAATTAAAATGTCTCTTCAGTTTAAAAATACTCTGTTGACTGCGAGTGATTGAACCCTGACTTTGGGCTGGACAGGGCGAATTTTGAGAATTTTCTGAAGTGTTGGAAATTACCGTCGGAAGAGTCGCGACGCTGGAAGAGTTGTAGAGCTCTCTGAAGTTTTGGAGGCGCGGCGCTAATGACGGGATTGAAACTGTTTGGACACTGGCTGGCAGACATCGCGACGCTGACGTCGTTTTTTCTGAAAAATCTAAAAATGACAGAGAACATAGGGGGAGACATCCTCATCCAAAAAATTATAAGAACTAGACACAGATTTTTCTACTTTAGAAAAGGAAAATTGGGATTCATCAAAGAGAACATGACGACTAATGATGATTCGTTTGGAGAACAAATCAAAGCATTTATAACGACAATGATTTGACGAAAAATTCAAAAACACACAAGGAGTAGAACATGCATGAAGTTTGTTGATCGTAGTGGATGAAAACAATGGATAACATAAGCATCCGAAGACCCTAAGATGAGAATATGACGGAGTCTTATTGTATAACACTTTGAGAGGGGATGAATATGTCAAACCTTTAGAGAGAAGAATATTTAGTAGATCAGTAGCCATTTGTAGCGCATGATTCCAAAATAATGAAGGAACAGAAGAATGAACCAATAAAGTGCGGATAATATTATTAATGGTATGAATTTTTCGCTCAGCTTTCTCATTTTTTGAAAACGGTTGAGGACAAGAAAAATGAAAATTTATCCCATTTTGAGCACAAAACTACCTAAATTCTCCATTGTCATACTCTTTGCCATTATCACATTGAATGTTTTTTATTTCCCGTTCGAATTACGTACTTATGAAATCTCTAAATTTTATGAAAATGGAAAAAACTTGAGATTTTTTCGCAATTGGAAACGTCCATAAATATTTAGAATAGTCATTAAGAATAAAACATAATAACGATGACCCATAGAACTGAGAACCGGAGATGTCCATAAATCACTATGAATAATATCAAATGCCATTGAAATATTAGAATTCGAAGTTACAAATGGTAACTTAATAATTTTTCCCAAAGCACAGAAATGACAAAGTGGAGTACTACGCGTACCCTTACAAGAAATAAACTTGTGTCTATTTAAAGAAGATAAATAGAAGACCCCGGATGACCTAGACAAGCATGCCACAAGGAAGGAGCAAAAGCTGCAACTGAACTTGCTTCTTGGTACAAGAGGAGGGGAGCAAAATTCTAGTTCAAGTTCTTCTTCTGCCTATATTCCCTGCGGTTAGCTTGTAAATAACAGTGTAGTATTCTTCTTATTCTCCTCGATTCCCAATAGCTCATCAATCATAAGTGTCTCAAGGACTTAGTTGCAAAATACTGAATTTCTATCGATGTCATTCCAATTCAAATAATTCAAAAAACTTCGAATTCTCAATTCTCTACGACGTCTAGACCATAAAATATTTTCAGGAACAAGCAAATAAAAATTATTTTTGTCTGTATTTATTCTTTGAGAGAAAGAAAAACTTGGTTACGGGAACCGAAGGTTAGGCCGATGATCGGTGTATTTTATATACACTTTTTGAGTCGTTTTGAGTTAGTCTTTTGTTCCTTTTTGTACAAATACGTGTCGTATTAGGATAGATTTTCTTTCTTTTGAGTCAAAGTGGTTAAAATGGCCAAATGGCGGAAAAGGAGCTAAAAGATGGCAAAAGTGGAGGATCCAGAACTGAAAAGACGAGAAAATGGCGAGCAGCGGTAAACACGGACCAGCGGCTACTGCAGAGCAGTCGGGCGCGAGCCCAATATCCAGCAGGGCCGCGGCCGCAAATCTTCCGAAGTATCGCAGACTTCAGCGCTGGCGCCGATATCGTGTGATGCCGACGCGGGAAAAATCAGGTTTAATGACTATTTTAGGCGGGCTGAAGCGGAAAGGTTAGAGGCGGTTTGAGCCTATAAAAGGAGAACCCTAGGCGGTTTTAAGGGTTCCCTTTCTGCACAACACAAGACTTGGATTGAAGATTGGAGACCATAATTTAGTAACTTTCTTTTCTTTTCTTTATTTGATTTTATGATGAACATTGAATTAGTTCTTGTCATGTCAATGGCTAGGAACTAATTCTATTATAGGGCTTTCCATGTTAAATCACTAGAAACTTATGTTATGAATTGATGCATGGTTATGGTTATTCTTCTTCTTGTTGAGATTTATCCAATACTTGCTTTGAATGCTTGGTAATTAATTGATCACTAATTATCATTACTTATATGATTTCTAATCAAACTTCGAAAGGAGGAGGTTGTGAATATGCTGTAAGTTGGGTAGACATATTTTGGATTGGGGATGAAAATACCTCAATTACTCGTGTAGCGTTAACGAGAGGTCTAAACACCTAATTTTACGCATGGCGCGTGACGGTTAACTAGGTTTTTGGTCTTAATCCTCCTATAGAGTCATCCTTATCACCGAAAGGTAGAAAGAACATCGGGGTTGAGTGTTTATACACCTTTAACGGAGTATAAAACGATTTAGTAAACCCGCTAGCTCGAAAGAAGAAGAACCATAATTCATTGCATTAATAAGTAACATAAGCGGATAGTTGAGGAGACGTGGAAGCCCTATTCCCATCACTACTGAAGTAAACCTATAGTTAATTAGCCTTTATAATTGTTAGTTATAATCAACAAAAATCAATATCGGTTACCAAATAGATACCAAAAGATTGATAATTGGTACTTGAACACCAATCTTTGTGGACGATATTCGGTCTTACCAAGACTATATTACTTGTCACGATAACGTGCACTTGCGTTAAAGTGTGTGCATCTTTTCGCGCATCAAGTTTTTGGCGCCGTTGCCGGGGATTAGGCATAGTTCAATATCAATTTTATCTATTTTTAATTTCTAATTTGGTTTTTAATTTTTAATTTTTACGTTTTTTTGTTTGTTATTTTTCGGTAAAAATTCAGGGTGCCGTGATCTGTTTGTCTGTTTTTGATCTGTTTCAGGAAATCAGTTTATGCGAAGGAGAAGAGGGGCAGACACTCTTGTTCCCTTCAATCCAGAGATTGAGAAAACCTGTAAACTGAACAGAAAGAACCAGCGGATTGCAGCCTTAGTGGAGATGGACGGTGTCCAGAACAACAATATGATGAGAGAAGGGTTAGGTGAAAATCAACCTAACCCAGGAATGCCTCGGCAAGTACCTGTGGATGTCGAGGAAAGAGTTCAAGCCCAGGAAGAAAGAAGCTTGGGAGACTACGTGCTGCGAGGTGAGCGAACGCACGCATGTATTAGGCTCCCCGCAATAGAGCAAACAACTTTGAGATCAAACGGCGATTACGAGCATGGTGCGAACGGTGCAATTTGGAGGACTGCCATCAGAGGATCCACATATGCACATAGCTAATTTCTTGGAGCTATGTACAACTTTCAGATATAACGACGTGACTGATGATGCCGTCAGATTGAGGCTCTTTCCCTTCTCACTCAGGGATAGAGCAAAAGTATGGTTGAATTCACACCGGTGATTCGATTTTTACATGGCAAAGAGGCGACATAAATTTTTGGCCAAATTCTTTCCCGTGCAAATGAAATTGAGAGGGGAGCTGAATAACTTCTACCAAGCAGATGGAGAGTCATTGTACGAAGCGTGGGAAAGGTTCAAAGATTTGCAGAGAAAGTGCCCACACCACTGTATTGAGTTGTGGAACTTGGTCTACATATTCTATAACCGGCTCAGCGGAACAACCAGAACCATTATAGATGCAGCAGCAGGTGGGACATTCATGAGGAAAACAGCCCACGACGCTCATGAATTATTAGAAGATATGGCCACCAACAACCATGTCACAGAAGAGAGACCAATGAGTGGTAGGAGAACAGTGGGAGTTCACGAAATAGATGCCATTGCTGCCTTGAATGCCAAAGTGGCCTTGTTGACGAAAGCAATGCGACAACACGATGTCGATAAATGCGGTCACAGATGCCTAAGAGCTTTGAAATATGTGGTGGCCCACATACATTCGATAGGTGTCCTTCAGCTGATCTTAATAATGTGCCAATCGAGCGGTGAGTGTCGGTAGTGGGTAATTATCGAGGCCACGAACAACCCATACTCCAACATATATAATCGGTGGAGGAATCACCCAAATTTCTCATGGAGAGACCGAGCGTGAGAATCAATATAGAGGCGATGCAAAACGGCAGAACCAAAATCAGCGACCTTTCACTCAGGCCTCACGCCTCAACAATTTAATACACGTATGGCCAGAAAAGCCGGCAGTGAGAGCAGCTTTGTTGGCACTCACCAACGCCCAAACCCAGTTCGTGACAGAAGCTAGATACTCGTTCAGGAACTTGGAAACACAAGTGGGTCAGCTAGCAAAGCAAGCAAACAACAGGCCACAGGGTACACTGCCAAGCAACACAGAGGTGAATCCGAGGGAGCAATGCGAGCGATACAATTGAGAAAGTGGCAAGCGGTTGAGCGGCGATCTCACCGGCGATAGTTGAGCAAAGGGCAGAGATAGAAAAAGAGAAGGTGGTTGAATCTCGGCCTGTAGTAGAGAAAACTCCAGAGAAGGAGTATACAGAGAAGATCTCATTCCCACAGAGACTGCAACGGAAGGCAGTTGATAAACAATTCTCTAAATTTTTGGAGACATTCAGAAAGCTGCATATCAACATACCTTTTATAGAAGCGTTGGAACAGATGCCCTCCTATTTCAAATTCATGAAAGAGATCTTGGGGAAGAAAGCGGCGATGCGAGATGGTAGCACTAACGGAGGAGTGCGGTGTTATCTTCTGAAGAAGTTTCCCACAAACTAAAAGACCAGAGCTTTACACTACGCCACGGTTGGCGGGGTAACGTGCAGCGAGGGCTGTGCGATTTAGGGGCAAGTATAAATCTGATGCCTTTATCGGTATTTAAGCGGTTGGAGTTGGGTGAGGCCAACCAACCACGGTGAGCTGCGGTGGCCGATGGGGCGATGGTTCATCCAAGAGGAAGATTGAGGACGTGATTGTTAAAGTAGGAAAATTCTTTTTCTGCGGACTTCCTCATTCTTGACATGGAAGAGGATGCAATCCCTATCATATTGGGAGACCATTCTGGCGGCAGGAGAGCATTAATCGATGTAGAAAGAGGAGAGCTGATATTGAGGGTGGAGAAGGAAGAAATTGTGTTTAAAGTATTTAAACACATCATTCAGCCACCAACCATGGCAGTGCTTTGCGATCGGCACCATCAAACCCCGTGAGCCAATACAAGTCAAACGAGGAGATGAGCCTACAAGCGGTATGTGACGCCAAACCTCCACAAAAGCGGTATGTGTTCTGAACCTTCCTTGATGATAATTCTAAAAAGAAGAAGAAGAAGAAAGCGAGAAATGTGGAGAAAATGGATTGGTTGTGGGGTTAATCCACCCCACTTATTGAGTTAAGGAACTTGCGTCCGGCTAAAAGCGTTAAAGACAGTACTTGGGAGGCAACCTACGGTATTTTGATTTATTTTACGTTAATATGGTAGTTTTATTAAGAAACGGTCTCGGAGGTAGTGTTTATGTTGTGATTGACAGTGTAGGCCAATAAATTGAAGGCGAAAATCGAAGAACGGCAGGATTTCGAGAAAAAGCGGGTAGCGCGGCTAAAAAACAAAAGGTCTTTGAAGATTAGCGCGGCTTCAGAAGCGGCGCGGCTCAAAAGCCAGAAAAAATGTCAAGTCCAGGCGTCGCGGCGCCTGCGGTCGCGCGCGAAATTCGGCGGTGCAGAACATTGGTATTTGGCGCATGGCGCTAATGCGGGGCGCGGTAACGGAAATCCAGAAAGTGATAAAACGCCCAGAAATCAGATTTTCCCCAATTTCAAAACCAAAACTTAACCCCTCTTCTCCACAAAACCCACAAAAATCCACAATTTACCCACAAATCTTCCACAAATCAAACCCAGCCACAACCAAAACTCTTAAATCCCTAAAACCCTTAGCCATCTCAACCAACAAAACTCCATCCCATTGCCTCAAATCACCATTAGAAGCAAGAACACCTTGAAGAACACCATCAAAACGGTAATCTTCATCTTTTCTTGAAAGTTTTCAGTAGTCAAAGGAGGTAGTAGTTTGGAGAAGTTTTGCACTGTTGAAGTAGTTGGGGTGATGAAAAATTGGTTGTGAAGTTTAGAGGAAGAGTATACAAGGAAGGTGTGGGTATTGTGTAGTACAAGAGTTGGAGTTTGGGGGTGTTAGTGTTGTAGCTGCTAATTGTTGATTGTGTTGGGGAACCTTGGTAATACTAAGTTTGTAAGCTGCAAAAAGTGATTTAACCATGTCTGCCAGAAAGAGAAGAGCCTCCACATCCACCTCAGCCCTGCAATACGATGATACTAGGTTCGTGAGCCACCAAGCTTATGAAAGATACAAAAAGCTTAGTAACAGACCCTTAATCCCTGAAAGGGGAATGGACTATCAGAGGGAGTCGCTTGGGGAGGAGAATGTCTATGAGCCCATTCGGGCAATGATTGAGATGATGGGGTGGAGGAGATTTGTAAACCCGGAAAAGATAGCACCAATGAACACAGTAATGGTGCGTGAATTTTATGCTAATCTTCTGGAGAAGGTGAACAATGGATGCTTTGTGAGGGGACAATATGTGCCTGTGACGGCAGAAGCGATAAATATATCTCTAAAAACAGTTGATGTTGAAGGAGAAGATGGTGATTGGAGCTATTTTAGAACATGGTCTAGAAGCACCAAAGATCGGCGGAATGCGTCGCGAACCACGATGAAACTACCGGGCGTGCATTTGATATTGCGAAATGGGTCAAGAGGCAAGCAGTGTCGATTCACAAGCGACCAAGGGTTGGCTGTATTTCGTCAGTGCCCGTCTGATTCCATCAACGCACTTCACCAGAGTGCCAGAAGATAGGATCAAATTGATATATGGAATTATGACGGGAAAGACGATTGATGTGGGAAAGGAGATAGTGCAGAGCATTGAAGAGACCAGCAGGTTGGTAACAACAGGTGGGTTGGGACATGGTTGTCACGACCCGACCCCGGGGCCGCGACTAGTACCCTACCGGGGTACCCTGTCAGGTATACATCAGAGAATAGCATCGGATCATACATAACACATAACTTATAAAAAGGTAAACATCACTGGCCAGCCGATAAGGCTGCCTTCCATAAAACATACTTAATCAAAGTATAGTAGTACAACTTGTTCTTATAGCCCAAAACATATATATGACCACAGACCTCTAAAGATAACCACTGTGGCGGGACAGGGCCCCGCCATACCCCTGAATGTACAAAATACCTATAGCATCAGGGAATATCCGTACCAATAAACAAGCTTCCGGAGGAATGGAGCTTCTAACACCGGAATAGTGATCCTAAGAACGAGGATCCACAATCTGCTTACCTTTACCTGCGGCATGAACGCAGCCCAGAGAAGGGTCTGATACAATATGTACCAAGTATGTAAAGCTGGAAAATACTGTAATAATGATATCATGAGTCTAAAAGTAAATTGGAGTCATGGAAGACAAACAAAATACCTTTTACTGTGCCTTACTAACAATGAGAGTGACAAATGTATATAATACTGCATAAAATAGGGGCCTCATGATCAAAACAGGGTACCTCGCCCGTAGTATCAATAAGAACCCCTACTCCTGGGACTATTTCACCCGCATAGGTCCTGTGGACCCGCATGAGGTATTCCTCGCATAGGCTGTACCCGCCCGCATGGGACTATTTCACCCGCATAAGCCCATAAGGACTCGCATGAGGTATTCCTCGCATCGTGGGTAGCAAATCCACGGAACAGGTGGTATAACGATCTTGGGGGTTACCCCTCAGATATACTCTTAACCTGAAGCAGATGGTATAACGATCTTGGGGCTTTCCCCTCAGATATACTCTTACACTGAAGAAGGTGGTATGACGATCTTGGGGCTTGCCCCTCAGACATACTCTTACCCTGGAGAATGTGGTATAACGATCTTGGGGCTTGCCCCTCAGATATACTCTTACCCTAGCTCAAACTGTCATCATATCATAATCATAAATAAGTTAAGAAAACTTATAACTTCTTATTAGTCTTGTTCATATACCCTCTCATTTTAGTTTACTTAAGGCACTTAATCATATCTTTAATAAAAGAAAACCGGGAATTTAACCCAAGTCCTACATGCTTCAACTCTTTTAAAAGTGACTCTTTTTCATACCTAAAACCTTTGGGCAATTGACGCCTTAAAATCAATTTGCCTTTCATAAATCAAATCATTTGTCCTTACTTGTCTTACTTAGAGTAAACTTCTTCTCATTAATCTTTTATAAAGCTAATAAACCAACTGTTATACCCCGTATTTCCAGAGTATGTACGTGTGGGCGTACGTAGAAAGTTTGAGCCTTAAAGTTAGGCAAGATTCGAAATTTTGTGCACAACCCCCGTAAAGAATCGTTTTTCGACGAAACGTTTTACAGAACTTGCGAAGGGAAAATTCCGGCTATGTCATTTATAATTTTTGCGGATTTTTCCGAGAGATGAAATATTTTGGACCAACGAGAGGGTGACACTTGTCACCCTCAAGTGGACGGTTGGTGGTGGCCGATTGGTGCCCATTTCGTGGCATGTTTCATGGCCTAATACAAGGGTCAATGTTTGTGAGGAATTTGTGGAGTAGGGTTAGGGTGCACTTGGCTTGATCTTGACCCTCCACTTGCCCCCCACTTGGCTTGATCTTGGCCCTTGGTTGTCCTATAAATACCCCTCCCTTGTTGAAGACTTCTTCATCCACAAACACTTTCCAAGTCATGAAAATCCTCCCCCCTTCTTGATGCTCTCGTCCTTGAGCACCCCTCCCCCTTTGTGAGGCCCGTTGGCCGAGAGTCTCCCCCCCTCCCTAGTAAAGGCCCCTTGGCCGAGAGTATCCCCCCCCCTCTTGAGTATTGTTCTCATAAAATACCCCCTTTTGGTAGAGAAATACTCTCCAAGTATTGTTACTATACCAAAATACCTTAGCCTTATACCTTGTGGTATTCCAAAGTTACCTCTATACGTAGAGCCCGGAAATACTACCTTTTGTCCTTTTAAGTCTCAAACCACAACCCTAAGGAAAATCTTCATAGCGAGTTGAAGTATTAAGTAGAAGTTGCGTAGAACTTCTAAGGGTTGTTTGGAGCGGGTTGGAGCACCCAGAGTTGGAGCTAAACGTTGCTCAGGATCGACATTTAAACTTGGATAATTTTGGGCTTATCGAGGTAAATATCTTGTCCCCTTATTGTAATTGAGTTTGCATACTGTTGAAGTATAAGAATTAAGTATAAGTTATATACAAGGAAGGTATATAAGAAGAGAATTGAACTGTACTTACATAGGACTGTATCTCTGATGACTTGTGAAGTTTGTGGCAGGAAGTGCTGCCCAATTTTCCGTAGAATCTTGTATCTAGAATTATCCTACCGAGTAGTCTAGACATTGATATACTTGTATAACCATTATAGGTTGAAGTACTGCGAGTAGCGTATTCTACTCGAATGGTGGAAAAGGCTAGCAGGATTACAGTACTTTGGAGCTATTTGCTAATAGTCGATAATCGTCGCGAGGTATGTGATTCTTTATATACTCTTGAGCATGATATTTTAAAGGAATATATATAGTACGGTAGACGTACGTGTGTTAACTGAATGTAGTGTTACGGCAATGTCTTTTGACTTAAGCCTGAATAATAAGAATCTTGAAGTATTTTAAAGGAATATATATAGTACGGTAGGCGTACGTGTGTTAACTGAATGTAGTGTTACGGCAATGTCTTTTGACTTAAGCCTGAATAATAAGAATCTTGAAGTATTTCAAAAGATTTAAGAACCGTTTTTGAAAGAGGAGTAATACTTGGTTTTGAAAGTTTAAAAGTTATACTAGCTTTATGGGAAGTTAGGTATAACAACTTAAGAAGGATAAAAGAATGGTTATTGATTTTAGAAGTTAAGAGACTTAATCTTAAAAGATAAGAGACTTGACTTAATTGAATTGATGTGAAAGTTGTTAAGAAGTATGAAACCTCATTCGTGAGTAATGAGTACTTGGTTTTTAAAGAATAATGTTTTACTGATTTCGAAAATGAGAATAAGTAAGGAACTTGATTTCTAAAAGAGACTTGAGGAAATTAAAGAGTTTTTGGTTTAAAAAGAAAGGCATTGTTTTGTCTTAAAATTGGTTTAAAACATAAAGTGTTATAACAGCTTTATGGGAAGTTAGTTATAACGACCTTATGAAAACGAAAGAATGGTTTTATCATTGGTTTTAAAGTGGTAACTTGACTTTAAAAGGAGAAGTGTTTTGGTCTAAAAAAGAAGGCATGGTATTGCCTTAATTTGGTTTTAAAAGGAAAGTATGGAAGTTGTTTTGGTTTACTTAAAAGATGTTAGTCACTCTATACTGCGGGTATCGGGGGACCTTTGTAAAAGAAATGGATCCTTTAAAAAAAAGAGTTTAACATACGTAGTACTTTGGGGTTAAAACCTGGACTTTGGCATAAAATGAAAGTACCTTGAGTTGTGTGTAACTTGCATATGTTTGCGTGTGATAGCCTTGTTGTGCAAGTGTTGTATTCTTATGTTACCGCGTCTCTCGAATGGAGGGCCGGTCGTGTTATTCTTGATCATTTTGGACATACTGACACGATGGGTGGCCCACGGGTATGCTTCCACTATGATAGTCCATGGGCATACTGACTCGATGGATGGTCCACGGGTATGCGGCCATGATGAGGGTTCGTTTCCCCGTTGATAGTTTTATTCCATGGACAAGCTCTCCATGAGGTTTTACTGATCGGCCTTGGTATCTGGTGGTGGCTTCAGACTTGCCGTCTCGTGGTGATTCGGCCTTGGTACTGTAGTTAGCCCTCGCACTTGCCCTGCTCGGTTTAGTGACGAAGTCTCGTGATCTGACCTTGGTACACAGTAGTTAGCCCTCGTACTTGCCCGGTCGGCCACGTGACCGCGACGCGGTATCCGTAGTCGGCTTTCGTACTTGCCCCGTATCAGCTTCGTGGTTTTGTTGTATAGTATTGTTAGTATAGACTTGGTGTTCATGTGTACTCCGTGGTGTTATTATATCATAGACTGCCGGCAGTGAGGAAGGTATTCCACGGGCATGATTGATGTTGCGGGCGTGAGACCCATAGTTATATTTGAGTGATGACTACGAGGCGTGAGTCCACGACTTACATATCGCTTATTTATTGTGAATCGTAGTTTGGTTATCATACATGTCTCTCGCTTTATATAGATCGCTATGATTTCATTCTGATATTTTCAGTTCATATACTTGGTACTGTTGTCTCGACCTCCTTGGCTGCGTTCATGCCGCAGTAGAGGTACATCGGTTGTTGATCCTCGCCTAGGATCACGGCGTTGAAGGAAGCTGTTTCTCGGAGGCTTATCTTTGGTATGTTACCACGAGTTGTAGGTTCTTGTACATTCGTGGTATGGCGGCCCCTCGTCATGTTGTATAAAAACTCTTAGAGTGCAGTAATCTTGTTGTGGCGGGGTTTGTAAAAAGGATTAAACTGTTCGGTTTGAAAGATTTGTATACATATATTTTATTGGAAGGTAACCGTTTGATTGGCCAGTTTTATGATCTTATCTCTTGTTTCATGTTTAAGTTTTATTTCCGCTGATTTTCTCGATGTCAGATCACTAGGGTGCCGGGTAGGCACCAACACTGCCCGGATCGGGTCGTGACACCAACTTCCCATAAAGTTGTTATATTAACCCTTCACTTTAGTAAAATTTCACTTTTCCCCTAACCAAGGGACTTATACATTCTTGAAACGAAACAAGTCTTTATATACTTAAAACAAGTAAGAATACCAAATCTTGTACGTCTACCGTACTACATAGTTACATCTATTCATGCTCAAGAGATAGGAAAGCTCCACATACCTCTTTGGTCAATCCACTTGCTAAGCTCAACTACCGCAAGTAATATTTCAACCTATAATAATCATGATACGTTTATTAACCTCTAACTTCAATGTAGAATAATCCAAGTTCAAAGTCACTAAATTCTATGGAAAATCAAGATTTCCTTTGTTTCTACATACTTGCCACCTTTCTCAAGGCCGAATTTATCATCCAAACGCCACATTTAAGGCTCAACAATCCAACATTTCAAAGGGGATTACACACCTAAACTTGGGTGTGTAAAATTCTGTCCCATAAGGTACAACAATTCACTTAACAATTCTAAGGTAGTTTTTAGGCTACAACATGCTCATAATATCTTCTTAACTCATTCTTTCATATCCAAACCACATTTCTTGCATGCAATGACTCTAAGAGCATTATTTACTACCACAAGTTCTTTCTTCTTAATATGCAACACTAAAAACTAATTCTAAAGGAAGAATCATTACCTTAGAACTTTAGCCAAATTTTTCCAACAACTTGCTAGCTTCCTTTTCAAGAACACCACCACAACAACCTTCACAAGCTAGCCATAAGCTTCCCTCTTGCCTTTATTTTTCTCAGATTTTTCCTAAGGCTAGAATATCTCTTGGTCAATATAATGCATGCAAAATCAGATGGGGGGGGGGGGGGACACTTGTCACCCTCCCAAGGTCTTTTAAAAGAAAAATCTGATTTTTCCTAAGTTTTTCCGCCAGGAATCCCGCCAGCCAGGCTACAAACCTCTGGACTCTGAACTTCCGCGCGCCTCGCTGTCTGGCGCCAAGGCTGCAACTTCAGCGACCCTCGGCATTTCCGCGCTGCCTCGCATCCGCGCCGCTCGCTGTTTTGCTCAAACGTATTTCGTCCGTCACAGACCGAACTTGTAATTCCCATAACTTTCTACTCCGACGTCCTATCGACGAACGGTTGGTTGCGTTGGAATCTAGACTCAACGAACTACGCCCTGGGCCTTTGAAACACTTAGGAAATCTCAATATACCGGGTCATAACCCGCCTCAAAGTTGACTAAAAACCCGTCCGGAACCATCCGTCAACCTATCCTTTAAAAAATTTAAGTCTTACATGCTTTCGTACGCTCTCATACGTAGGGTCAGAACTACGGGGTATAACATTCTCCTTCCCTTAGAAACAATCGTCCCGAATGTTCCTTCTAGGCTTACTCAAATCACAATATCGACATAGACCCTATTAACTATTCTTTTGCAAACAAAGAAGCTCCACGAGCCACAACATACTTAAGCGTAAATGTTAAATCAAAACTAACAAGCAGGAAAGTGGGTTACCTGGAGGTGTAGGGAATAAGTGAGGATACTTCTTCATCATGTCATCCTCTGCTTCCCACGTCATTTCCTCCCTGTTCTCGTTCCGCCATAAGACCTTGACGGAAGCCACGTCCTTCGTCCAAGTCGCTAACTCGCCGATCGAGTATCGCCATGACTCTCTCATACGATAACTCATTTGTCACTGGACATCATGAACCGTGCACTCTAGATGGGTCTCCAATACATTTCCGCAACATGGACACATGGAAAATCGATGTACCGCCCAAATCGACGGCAGATCTAACTCATAGTAACCCCGCCTACCCTACTGACAACTGACACGGCCCAATGTACTCGGGCTAAGTTTCCTTTCTTCCCAAACCTCATCACGCCCTTCATGGGCGATACCTTTAGGAAAACTCAATCATCTATCTCAAATTCCAAGTGTCGACGCCGATGATCTGCATACGACTTCTGCCGACTCTGAGCTGCCAACAACCGCTCCTGGATAAGCTTCACCTTATCCATCGTCACTGAACCAAATCTGGCCCGACTAACTGCACTTCTCCCACTTCAAACCAACCTATCGGTGACCTGCACTTCCTCCCATATAAGGCCTCATAAGGCGCCATCTGGATACTGGAATGGTAGCTGTTGTTGTAAGCAAACTCCACAAGAGGTAAATGATCCTCCCAGCAACCCCTGAAATCAATAACACAAGCCCGCAACATATCCTCAAGTGTATGTATAGTGCGCTCGGCCTGTCCGTCGGTCTGAGGGTGAAACGTCGTACTGAGACTCACATGTGTCCCTAATCCCTTCTGAAAAGACCTCCAGAAGTTAGCCAGAACCGGCTCTCATGCGAAATAATCGATACACCCGTGCGCCTCACAATCTCTCGATATACGCCTCGTAATCCTCGGTGAAAAAGTCGCCCCGATCGGAAGAAAATGGGCTGATTTCGTCAGCCTGTCGACGATAACCCAAATGGAATCATGCTTCCTCTGAGTGGAAGGTAACCCTGTAATAAAATCCATATTTACCACCTCCCATTTCCAAGTCGGAATATCAATACCGCAATGACCACCGGGCTTCGTGCTCAACCTTCACTCGACAATTCCCGCATCGTCTACGAACTCCGCAACGCCCCGCTAAGGCCATCCCACCAATACACGATTCGAGGTCATGATACATCTTAGTCGACCGGATGAATAGAATAACGAGCACCGTGTACCTCTCCCGCACCGGCGACAAGTCTGTCACATCGGAACACACAACCGCCTCGAATCTTAGCACCATCGACGCCACCTCAAATAGACCCTTCTCCTTCGAGAGGCTGCGTCGATGCACTCAAAATCGGATCCTCATACGTCGCCTCTTCACCTCTCGACGATGGAAGACTCGGAACCTCTCAACCCGAATTCGTCACTATCGAATCAACCAAACGAACCCCAAGGCTCGCTGCCGATGTAACTCTCGGACCATATCCCTTTCTCCGGCCGCACATCGCATGCACTACCCATCGACCGCGACTAAGAGCATCCGCAACTACATTGGCCTTCTCGGGTGGTATAGAATATCAACATCGTAATCCTTAAGTAGCTCCAACCACCGCCTCGCCGCAAGTTCACTCCTCCGTTGAAGATGTACCGAGACTCTTGTGGTCCGTAAATGTCCACATGAACTCCATATAAATAATGTTTCAGCATCTTCAAGGCATGAATCATCGCCGCTAACTCTAAGTCATGTGTGGGATAGTTCTTCTCATGCTTCCTAAGCCGCCGACGATAAGCTATAACTATCTTTGCCGCATCAAGACGCACTCCAAGCCCGACACCGACGCTGGCCACAATAAACCACATATCCATCTAAACCCTCCGAAGAGTAAGAACCGGGCGGTCGCCAACTTCTCCTTTAGCAACCGGAAACTTTCTCACAAGTATCCGTCCCATCGGAACATAGCCGCTTCGAGTCACTTAGTCAAAGTCTTGAAATAGATGCAAAATTCTCCACAAACCTCCGATAATAACTCGCAAGGCCCAAAGCTGCGCACTCCGCTTGTAGTGGTCCGCCAAGTCTTGATCGCCTCAATCTTCGCCAGATCAACCGAATACCATCGCCCCGATAACATGCCCTAAGAAAGCCACTGGCTAACTGTAACTCGCACTTCGAGAACTTGGCATACAATTGCGGCCTCGAGGACTCCCAATACCGCCCTCGAATGATCAGATGCTCGCTCAGGCGCGAATACACCAAGATATCATCAATAAACACTATAACGAACATATCCAAGAATGGCACGAACACCCTATTCATCAAATCCATGAATACTGTGGGCGCTGTCAACGAAAGACATTACTGAACTCATAGTGCCCATACCGGTCACGAATGCGATCTTCGGATATCTATCTCTAACTCGCACTGATGATAACTGCATCGCAGTCTATTTTGGAAAAACACCTTGCACTCGCAATCGTCAAACAAATCGTCAATCCTGGGGAGGGGATATCTGTTCTTGATAGTTACCTTGTTCAGCTGCCTGTAATCAATACACATACGCAGCGTCCCATCCTTCTTCTTTACAAATAACACTGGCGCTCCCCAAGGAGAAACACTTGGCCTAATAAAGCCTTTCTCCAGCAAATCTTTCAGCTGGTCCTTCAATTCCTTCAACTCGGCAGGTTTCATCCCGTATGGCAGAATAGATATCGATCGAGTGTCTGGCGCCAAATCAATATAAAACTCAATCTCCCTCTCCTGAGGGATACCCGGAAGCTCGTCTGGGAATACATCTGGAAACTCTCTAACGACCGGAACTGACTGAAGGTCCGGTATCTCAGCCTCAGTGTCGAATACTCGAACCATATGATAGATGTACCCTTTCCGCACCATCTTCCTAGCCTTGAGGTAAGAAATAAACTTACCTCTACGATGCAAGATTCCCTTCCACTGGCACCGCCACGAAACCGAACCGAACTAATATCTCTCTACAATCGACATGGGCATAGCAAGACGCTAGCCAATCCATACCCATAATCACATCAAAGTCTGTCATATCCAACTCTATCAAGTCGGCTAGAGTCTGACGACTATCTATAGTCACAGGGCAAGCCTTATACACCCGCCGCTACCATCAATCACTCATCGCGTAGCCCCCTCAAACGGTCTTATGGACTCGGGCGCTCTCCCTCCTCTACGGCAATATGAGGAGATATATAGGACAAGGTAGAACTCGGATCTATCAAAGCATATACATCACAACAAGAAACCAACAATGTACACTGCGACATCCGTGACGCCTCGGTCCCGACGGCCGACATAGCATATATGCGGTTCGAGGACCGCTAGAATCGAACCCCTACCACGACCTCGCCGCGCTCGCTGTCCTATAAGTACTCCGCTCCGGGCGCTAACCATCGAAGATGAAGATCAAAGAACGCACCGCCGGCTGAACTGCACGCCCCGCCGCCTGGACGGACAATCTTCTTCGATGGGCTCCGCCACAAGAGTAACACGCCCCAACCCATACGGCACTCGCCGGTGAGACCTACCGATCGAACGCACCGAGAGGTAGGTGGTCTCGATTGCGACGGCCCGCCTCGAAACCTCAATCTTTGGAGCCACGACCGCTCCGAATAACCCGGCTGATCAGACCTCCTTTCGGAAAATTGAGAAGGAGCACTCTGTGCTGGCTGAAATGTGGACCTAGTTCGCTGAGGCCGCCTCGCCAAAACCGCCTCGAGACCTCTGCCCCGCCTCTGGCTGGCCTAACTCTAATCGATCTCGCCTCTCTCGCCTCAACTCGCTGCACGCTGCATCCCGCAATATCCATCCCTGGTTGAAGAGCCACCCCCAAGCATGCAGTAATCATATGACGGTCTAACCCCATCACATATCGATGAACTCTGTCTGCCATGTCAGCTACAATGGTGTGCGCATATCTGGCCAAGGAGTCAAACTCCAGGCTGTACTCCCTGATAGTCCTCCCGTCTTGCCTCAAGATCAAGAATCTATCTACCCGGGCTCTCCTCATCTCAGGAGGCAAGAAGTGGTCTAGGAACGCCTCTGTGAACTCCTCCCAAACAGCTGGAAGAGCATCCTCACCTCTCGACAACACCCATGACTCAAACCAGTTCAACGCAATATCGCGTAACCGGTAAGAAGCTAGTATAACAGACTCAGTCTCCGATGCCCTAAGCACCTGCATGGTCCGCTGTAACTGCCGGACAAACTCCTGCGGATCCTCCTCAAATCTCGAACCATAGAACTCGGGTGGGTGACAACCCAGGAAATCCCGAATCAAATCGCTTGGCCAGGGTTGGCGCCGCTCTGCGTTTGCCGCCATGCCATTATCTTTGGTCAAGAATCGACCTGTTCCCCGTAATCTCTATACTCAGACCCTGACTGTGGGACTGGAGGCTCCGGTACCGCGGTCTCAGTAGCCGCTTCCGCTGCCTCGAAATCTGCTGAGGCTGGCGACGACGTGGAACTCGCCGCTCTAAACATCATCTCTGGTAAGGACTGGGCCTGTGCCCTCGTGACTCTCCGCGTCCCACTAGCAGCACCCTCAGCTGCCTTGCCCTTCTGGGCCGCGGTTGCCTTGCGTGGAGGCATAACTGATACATAAAGGAAAACATCAGAGGAGGTTCAACCTATAACTCAGCTCTATTGCACGATCTTAGAGTGAAAGAATGGAAACCAATCCTAAATATCCTGCAGCCTCCTGATTATAGATGTGGTGCACGACACACCGATAATCAAGACTCTACTAGACACGGTCTGTGGACACTTTCCGAGGACTAACTGCTCTGATACCACTTTTGTCACGACCCGACCCCGGGGCCGCGACTGGTATATGTCAGAGAATAGCAGCGGAACATACATAACACATAACTTATAAAAAGGTAAACATCACTGGCCAGCCGATAAGGCTGCCTTCCATAAAACATACTTAATCAAAGTATAGTAGTACAACTTGTTCTTATAGCCCAAAACACATATATGACCACGCACTTAAAGATAACCATCGTATGGCGGTGGCCCCGCCATACCACGAATGTACAAAATACCTATAAGATCGTGGAATATCCGCACTAATAAACAAGCTTCCGGAGGAATGGAGCTTCGACACGGAATAGTGATCCTAAGAACGAGGATCCACACCGCTACCCTTACCGCAGATTTAACGCAGCCCGAGGAAGCGGGTCAAGACACATATGTACCAAGTATGTAAAGCTGGAAAATACTGTAATAATGATATCATGAGTCTAAAAGTAAACTGGAGTCATGGAAGACAAACAAAATACCTTTTACTGTGCCTTACTAACAATGAAAGTGACAAGTGTATATAATACTGCATAAAATAGGGGTCTCATGATCAAAACAGGTACTCGCCTGCGTAGTATCAATAAGCACCCTACTCGCGGGACTATTTCACCCGCATAGGTCCTGTGGACCCGCATGAGGTATTCCTCGCATAGGTTGTACCCGCCCGCATGAGACTATTTCACCCGCATAAGCCCATAAGGACTCGCATGAGGTATTCCTCGCATCGTGGGTAGCAAATCCACTAACAGGTGGTATAATGATCTTGGGGCTTACCCCTCAGATATACTCTTACCCTGAAGCAGATGGTATAACGATCTTGGGGCTTTCCCCTCAGATATACTCTTACACTGAAGAAGGTGGTATGACGATCTTGGGGCTTGCCCCTCAGACATACTCTTACCCTGGAGAAGGTGGTATAACGATCTTGGGGCTTGTCCCTCAGTTATACTCTTATCCTAGCTCAAACTGTCATCATATCATAATCATAAATAAGTTAAGAAAACTTATAACTTCTTATTAGTCTTGTTCATATACCCTCTCATTTTAGTTTACTTAAGGCACTTAATCATATCTTTAATAAAAGAAAACCGGGAATTTAACCCAAGTCCTACATGCTTCAACTCTTTTAAAAGTGACTCTTTTTCATACCTAAAACCTTTGGGCAATTGACGCCTTAAAATCAATTTGCCTTTCATAAATCAAATCATTTGTCCTTACTTGTCTTACTTAGAGTAAACCTCTTCTCATTAATCTTTTATAAAGCTAATAAACCAACTTCCCATAAAGTTGTTATATTAACCCTTCACTTTAGTAAAATTTCACTTTTCCCCTAACCAAGGGACTTATACATTCTTGAAACGAAACAAGTCTTTATATATTTAAAACAAGTAAGAATACCAAATCTTGTACGTCTACCTACTACATAGTTACATCTATTCATGCTCAAGAGATAGGAAAGATCCACATACCTCTTTGGTCAATCCACTTGCTAAGCTCAACTACCGCAAGTAATATTTCAACCTATAATAATCATGATACGTTTATTAACCTCTAACTTCAATGTAGAATAATCCAAGTTCAAAGTCACTAAATTCTATGGAAAATTGGGCAGCATTTCCTTTGTTTCTACATACTTGCCACATTTCTCAAGGCCGAATTTATCATCCAAACGCCACATTTAAGGCTCAACAATCCAACATTTCAAAGGGGATTACACACCTAAACTTGGGTGTGTAAAATTCTGTCCCATAAGGTACAACAATTCACTTAACAATTCTAAGGTAGTTTTTAGGCTACAACATGCTCATAATATCTTCTTAACCCATTCTTTCATATCCAAACCACATTTCTTGCATGCAATGACTCTAAGAGCATTATTTACTACCACAAGTTCTTTCTTCTTAATATGCAACACTAAAAACTAATTCTAAAGGAAGAATCATTACCTTAGAGCTTTAGCCAAATTTTTCCAACAACTTGCTAGCTTCCTTTTCAAGAACACCACCACAACAACCTTCACAAGCTAGCCACAAGCTTCCCTCTTGCCTTTATTTTTCTCAGATTTTTCCTAAGGCTAGAATATCTCTTGGGATTTTAGAGAGAAGGAGGAGCTTGAACTTTTAAGAGAGAAGAAGGAGCTTTTGTCTAAGAGAGAGATGAAATATGACCAAGTCTTCAAGACTTGGTCAATATAATGCATGCAAAATCAGATGGGGGGGGGGGACACTTGTCACCCTCCCAAGGTCTTTTAAAATAAAAATATCATTTTTCTTAAGTTTTTCCGCCAATCCGCCTTAGCGCCACGGCGAAACCTCTCGGACTTCGGAACTTCCGCCGGGCCTCGCTGTCTGGCGCGCTGCAACTTCAGCGACCAAGATTTCCGCGCCGCTGCCTCGCATCCGCGCCGGCCCTGCTTTCCTTTGCTCAAACGCATTTTTTCGTCCGTCACAAGACCGAACTTGTAACTCCCATAACTTTCTACTCCGACGTCCTATCGACGAACGGTTGGTTGCGTTGGAATCTAGACTCAACGAACTACGCCCTGGGCCTTTGAAACACTTAGTAACTCTCAATGTACCGGGTCATAACCCGCCTCAAAGTTGACTAAAACTCATCCGGAACCATCCGTCAACCTATCCTTTAAAAATTTTAAGTCTTACATGCTTTCGTACGCTCTCATACGTAGGGTCAGAACTACGGGGTATAACAATGGCTCACTTATTACAAGTTTATGCGCCATAAATGGGGTCCCAACCCTACCCACTGATACTAATGAGAGAAACCAACTGCCTGTGTCTTATGGGATAGTGCACTCCTTCCCAGACCCAAGCCCCCCAGCAGCAAGAAGAAGAGCACCAGCACCACCAGCAGCAGCAGCAGAGGCCGCAATGAACGAAGATGAGCCTGAAACAGAGGCTCAATATGCGGCAGGGAGCCGCCACCAGCCAACCACAGAATCAGAACCCTTAGTGCCCATGATGGAGCAGTTACTCCAGAATCAGATGAGGATGATGCAGAGTTTGGACACGGTGATACAAGGACAACAAGAAACGAGGCAGCAAATTAACGAGATGAGTTCCTTATTCAACCAGTGGTCAATGCACTATCCAATGCCACCGCCACCACCACCATTTTAACCAAAGTCTGTAAGTGTCTTGTTTTCTTTTATTGTCTTTGAGTCTTACACACATTGGGGACAATGTGTGATTTAAGTTTGGGGGGGGTGTTTTATTTGTGTCTTATTGTTATAAGTATGTTTAAGTCTTTTTGTTGTTTTTGTGTATTTTTGAGTCATAATTTTTTTTCTTTTGAGTCATAATTGTCTGTCAAAAGATCGTGTATGTTGTAGTTACTAGAAATACCTAGTGAAGTAAGGTGAAATAATGTAACGGAATTAGAGCAACTATCTAAACACTTAGGTTTGATATGCCAAAAACTCACAAAATCTGTCTATTTGGAGTTTCCTGCTTAAATTGTGCATGATAAATGATTAAAACCTAGGTGTTATGATTGCTTGCTATTTGAGGCGAAATAGTTAGGATATGCATGTTTAGGGAGATGACTCAGGCGTTTCTTTGATAGCCAATTCTTACCACTCTTTTCTATCCCTGACATTAAAAGTATCCCTAGTCAGCCCCATTGAGCCTAAAAATTGAACTCTTTCTTTGACACCTTATATTCCCACAAATTGTGTCATAAGTAAAAATGTGAAATAGTGGAATAAATTGTGTTAAAAAAGAGACAAAAAGAGTGAACAAAAGTGATGCACCCCAATAAAAAAGTAATGAGAAATAGGCAAAAGCCTAAGTTTGGGGGTGCTTGTTATTATAATACACTTCACTCTCCCAAAACAAAAGAGGGAAAAGATAGAATTGAAGTGAAGAAGAGAATCAAAAGAAAAGGGAAACACTGAAAAGCTAAAGAGCTTATGGTACACAAAAATGAGCCTAAAATGCCTATTTTTACCTACTCATACCTAAGCCTACATTACAACCCTTAAAAGTCCTGAAGATCTCTTTTATGCATACCCATGATTAGTGGAGAATAGCAAGTAAACATGTCATAGGAATTTTGAAATTAACATGCATGATTCAACATTGTGATTGCCATTAAGCATGATAAAAATGAGTTTGCGAAATATCTAGCTTAATGTGTTTAGTGTGCTAAAATTTCATGTTATATGTTCCTGCATATTATTCTGCTAATCTTCATGTTTTTCTAAGTAACATCAATGCAGAAAAGTGATCAATGTCATTGAGTCTGTTTATTTCTTTCTTTTTATCTTTGCTCGAGGGCGAGCAAAGGTTAAGTTTGGGGGTATTTGATCGGTGTATTTTATATACACTTTTTGAGTCATTTTGAGTTAGTCTTTTGTTCCTTTTTGTACAAATACGTGTCGTATTAGGATATATTTTCTTTCTTTTGAGTCAAAGTGGTTAAAATGGCCAAATGGCGGAAAAGGAGCTAAAAGAGGGCAAACGTGGAGGTTCCAGAGTTGAAAAGATGAGAAAGTGGCGAACGAGGCGTACGGACCGGACGCGGCGCGCGCCATCGCAGACAGTCGGTCGCGCGCCCAATATCCAGCAGGGTCGCGGCGCCAAATCATCCGAAGTATCGCAGGACTTCCGGCGCCGCGGCGCCGATAGCAGGGCCGCGACGCCGACACGGGAAAAATCAGGGCAGCTGGCTACTTTAGTAGAGCAAGACCTAAAAAGTGGATGGCATAGCTTGACGTGAGATGCTGAGACTCGGTATAATTGGATAAAGATCTTCCTACTGTCACACCTCATGAGATGACTCCCCTTTTTGAAATCCTTCACAGAAAACCCAAATGGATCAAAATTAATAGAAACTCAATTATCAGTGGTGAATTTACGGACAAACACTAAATTTTTAATCAATTTTGGGGCATGATGGGTATGTTTCAGGACAAGTGATGGATGAGGAGGGAACAAAGTTTTATGGCCATAACCCTTAATTGGAATAGAATTGCCATTAGCAACAGTTATACCACGATTAGTGCTCAAATTGGAATAAGACGAGAGAGTACCTTGGTTGGATGTCATGTAGGTAGTGGCGCCGGTTACCTTGTACAAATTAGGGTCCGGTTGAGTCAAGTCAAACGTGTGCATCACTGCTTCAATGTCGGTATGAGTGGGTCCCACTGTGTGGTAAACATGATGGGGGGCAAGACCCAAGTATATTGGATCGGTGCCGCCATACGCCGTCCGAAACACGAGTCCGACTGGAAGATCCGGGCGCGCGCTGCTGGCCGATATCGAGACGCCGCGCTGGGATCCACCGCCATCGCCTGCGGGGCCCTATGGGCTCCAGAACTGCTGTTGTTGCTGCCGGTTTCCCCCGTTGTTGCCGCCACGATTCTTGTCATTATTCTTTCGATTTTGGCCCTTCTTACCACTCCTGTTGTTGTGATTTTGGGTCACGATGGCTGGATTGGAAGGAGAAAAATTGTAAGCAGTCATCATGACGACAGGGCTGACCCTAATCTCCATTTTCTTAGCCTATCCGACTTCTTCCAAAGTAAGCATAGAACGGCCTTGATAAAATCCTGGCAGGGGGTTACTCTGACGAATAACCGAAGCAATACTGTTATAGACCTCTGATAGACCTGCAACCATCTGAAGGACTAGACGACTATTAGAAATTTGGAGAACCCACGTTGCTGAGTTGGTCTGCCAAGTCCTTGAGGTGTTTGTAATAAGAAGAAACGTTTTGAAAACTCGCCATAGCCACCTGTGAGAATTCCTGTTCAAGGATAACAATTCGAGAATGATTGTTATCTTGGAAGATGTCTCGCAATCGATCCCACGCCGCCATAGCTGTGGAGTTGTGTTCCATAATCGTCTGTAAAAAATCCAAGGAGATGGTGGCATAAATCCACTGAAGAATCTTGGCATCAAGCATGACCCATAATTATGGATCTGCTTCTTTAGTCGGCACAACCGTCGTAGAAGTAGGCGCTCTATCACCCTCCTTTGGAGGAGTTGGAGGAATGATGTGGTGGATGACTTTATGTGTCAAAGCGTGAATCTTAAATAATTCCGTCCACATCCCATGTTGAACGTTTTTTAGGTCAAGAACGATACAGATGACGCTCTTGATGTTAGAAACTGTGAGGGCAGGGTAAAAATTATTCTTATCAGCCATCGGGAATAGAACAACAAGATTCGGAGAAGAGAATTTGGAGATAGGATTTTCTGGAGGGAAGAGCCGCGGCTTCGGAAGAAATCCGAGAAGAGGGTTGCGGCGCTAGGACTAGAAAATTGAGAAAAGAAGAAGAAATTTTGAGGAGTGGAAGCAGGATAAAGAGAACCTAGACTCTTGATACCATGAAAGAAATAATACCTTGATTATTCTTATTAATGAAAGACATATATATACAAGTTACAAGGAAGATCATCTTTTTATTCTACCTAGAAATCTCTATTCTATTTGAAGACTAACTTTATAATTATGATAATATTACACTATTAATTAAGGTACAATCCTAAGTCTAATATTCACCAAATATACAAAGGAAAAGGCCCCACGATGGCCCCACTGTTGTACATTCCGTGGACACTGCCTGATGGGCTAAAGCCGAAGCCCATATACTTTAACAATAGTGATGCTACATGTTATTTTATTTTTTTAGATTTGTGTTCTTTAAATTGTAATTGTCTTATTAGCAACTTAGTATCCATTCTAAGATAGATAATAATATTTGTTTTGGAAGTGCACAACCTCGTTGTTGCAACCTTTTCCATGTAAATTAAAATCTCACTTGAGCATTTCACGTATATAAGCTCTTGTCCTTAAAATGAGACATCTAGTATACTCTTAATTTATACTTTATGTGTTATGTAATTTGTTATTAAAAGAATTAATCCCTTCATTATTCTTATTGATTGAAGACACATAAATATGAGGACAAAAAAAATGAAAATTTATCCCATTTTGATCACAAAACTCCTTAAATTCCTCATTGTCATAGTCTGTCATTATCACATTGAATATTTTTTATTTTTCGTTCAAATTACGTTCTTATAAAGCTCTAAACTTTATGAAAATGGAAAAAACTTGAGATTTTTTCGCAATAGGAAACGTCCATAAATATTTAGAATAGTCATCTAAGAATAAAACATAATAACGATGACATAGAACTAAGAACCGAAGATGTCCATAAATCACTATGTATAATATCAAATGACATTGAAGTATTAGAATTCGACGCTACAAATGGTAACTTAATAATCTTTCCCAAAGCACGGGATTGACAAAGTGGAGTACTATATGTACCTTTACAAGAAATAAACTTATGTCTATCTAAAGACGATAAAATCGACGACCCCGGATGACCTATACGAGCATGCCACAAGGAAGGAGTAAGAGCTGTAAAAGTGGATGACATAGCTTGACTCGAGACACTGAGACTTGGAGTGATTGGATAAAGATCACCCCTACTGTTGCACCTCATGAGATGTCCTGTCTTGAAATACTTCACAGAAAACCCAAACGGATAAAAATTAATAGAAACTCAATTATCAGTGGTGAATTTACGGACATACACCAAATTTTTAATCAATTTTGGGGCATGAAGGGTATATTTCAGGACAAGTGATGGATGAGGAGGGGATAAAGTTTTATGACCATAACCTTTAATTGGAACAGAATTGTCATTACTAACAGTCATACCACGATTAGTGCTCAAATTGGAATAAGACGAGAGAGTACCTTGGTCGGATGTCATGTGGGTAGTGGCGCCGGTGTCCATGTACCAATTAGGGTCTGGTTGAGTCAAGTCAAGTGTGTGCATTTCTGCTTTGATGTCGGTCTGAGTGGGGCCCACTGCATGGTGGACCTGATGGGGGCGCGACCCAAGTATCGAGTATCGTTGCGCCATACGCCGTCCAAACCCGACTCGACTGGTAGAAGTTGGGCCGCAACTCTGTAGGGCTGCGCCGCGGCGCTGTAAGGTGCTGGGACCCACTGCCACTCTCCAGGGAGGCCCTGTGGGCTCCAGAAATGTTGTTCCTGCTGTCGGTTGTCTCCGTTGTTGCCGCCACGATTCTTGCCATTATTCTTCCGATTCTGACCCTTCTTACCACCCCCGTTGTTGTGATTTTGAGTCACGTTGGCTGGATTGGAAGGAGAAAATTGGAAGTAGTCATCACGACGACAGGATTGACCCCAATCGCCACTTTCTTAGCCAATCCGGCTTCCTCCAAAGTAAGCATAGAACGAGCTTGATAAAATCCTGGCAGGGGGTTACTCTGACGAATAACCGAAGCAACACCGCTAAAGGCCTCTGACAGGTCTGCAACCATCTGAAGAACTAGACAACTTTGAGAAACAGGAGAACCCACATTGTTGAGTTGGTCTGCTAAGTCCTTGAGGCGTTTGCAATAAGAAGAAACATTTGCAATAAGAAGATGCATTATCTAATGTAATACTCATAACTTTATCGGTTATTCCGTAATAATCGGCGACTGAATAAATATTTTCTGAAATAAACTCACCAGTGTGCCTACTATCTATATATCTATATGCTAAAATACGTTTTTGCATAGACCATTTATAATCTATCCAATGACAGGTTACCGTTAAATAATCATGGCCGTTAGTACTACGACCTATATCAGAAGTTAAAGCAACTTTGCAATTTAAATGATATAATGCATAACGTAAATACTGTTGATATTCATGTGCAAATTTAAATACATCTCTTTTAACAGTTGATCTAGGAAAACCTTTATAAGCAGGATTATACATATCTCTAATATAATGAATAAAACCAGGAGATTCAGGAAATGAAAAAGGCAAACCCTCCACAAAGAACTAATTTTGCTAGTGCTTCCTATCTTTATGTTTATCATATTTGTGGCCTACAACTCCCGCCATAGGGTTAATTTGACCTCAGACTTTCTCCAGACGAGTATGTGAACCTTGTCCCGATTGAGAGGACGTTTGCTCACCAGTTTTTTCAATCATGTATTGGGCATGCAAGGCTTTGTGTTTTTGCAACAGGTGTCTTCCTAAACCCCCCGTCCCACCATGACCTTGTCTAGTTTTAAAAGAATAAACATTTTTACAAGTTTTACATACAGCTACTTGATTAGCTACGTCCTCACAAAATATTTCCATACAACTGATTTTAATGGTCGTTTTGCCGGACCTCGTCTCATAGTAGGGGGGATAGGAGGCATTTCACTAGTAGGTGTATCATCATCTTCATTAATAGGTGTATCATCAACTAGAGTGTCATCTAAATTAAAATCTTCTTCAATTTCAGGATAATCATTTGTGTCAAGATCATATGGTATTTCAGAAACATTTGGGGATCTATAAAATCATCTTGTCTAGGAATAAGCGAACAGAATACTAGAAGAAGTACTTTGCCCTTGTTACCACCCCTACTAGAAAGCCCGACCCTTACCCTTACCCAACATGCCTCTTAGTCCTTTCATTTTAATTATGCTAATAAATAGTTAAAGATAATGAAATTAAATGTGCTAAATGAAATAAAGACAAAATAATAATTTAATGAGAGAACGACAGATCAAACGCCGACGTAGAGTCGGCGTGTAATCGAGAGGTTGAAAATTGAAACTTTGCTCGATAGATAATCCTCAAGCTAGTTGCCAACTTCACTCCCAATTCTCAAATTAATAAATAGATTGAATATGTAGACAATGTTGTATAGAGAATTAGAGATTGATTGAGAGATTAGAGAGTAGAAAGATTTGTGAAAATAATAAGAAGAGGAATGAGGTATTTATAGGGTTAAAAATAAATATAAAGGGGTAGTGGGGTTGGGAGTGGGAGGCCTAAAATGGCCGTTGTCAACGCCAAAATGTAAAACGGTCGTTGACAACGGCTATTTTGTCTGTAGCGCAGGATGGGCGGATTTGGGGCGGGTCGGTCGGCGGATCGAACTGGCGACCATACCGCCCCGCCTGCTCGAGCCCCGGCCCCGCTTTTTTTTTTTTTTTTTAATACCGTGTCGGTTTCGGGTCGCCTGACCGACGGGGTCGGTCGCCCGCCATCGCCACTAGCGAACGCCGGCGAAGTCGCGGAAAGTCGCTGAATGCCGCCGACGGCGCAGATCGCTTTCCGCCACCACGCGACGAAATCATTAAGTAATAATATCATTGTGTTCGCCTCGCGAGAGGAATCTAATGGTGGTAGTTGCTTCAAGAACGATGGCCGGAAGAAGCACCACCGACGCTTTAGAAACCGCCACGCGCGACACCACCGCCACCGTGGGCCACCAAATCGTGGTGAAAACCATCGGCGAGTTCGTCCCGATGTGTGCCATCGTTTGCGGGTTTTAATTCACAATTTCACTCGAATCAATCCCAAATTTGATTTGGGGTTGGAATTGGTTTTGAAAATTTAAAATAGTTTGAGGACCTTTTTGCAATTAAAATTAGGGTTTTAAAATTGAAGATTGGCCCTTAAACAAATCATAAAATATTTTAAGTTCTGAAAATTACAAATTAGTCCCTGAGATATTTTCTGGAATTTTAAAAGTTTTTAAAATCAGCAGATTCAGTCCCTGGGTCAATCTGTAAATTTCAGAAAAACATATTGGGTCCCTGGGTAAATATGTAAATATTTTAAGGTTCTGAAAATTGCAGAAATATCCCTGAAAATTAAATTTTAATTTCTGAATTATTAAGCGACTGTTTGGATGAGCAGAAAATTCCGAAAATTGAAAATTGAGTTTAAATTTTGAATTTAAATATTTTCTAAATTGAAACAAATTAATTAGCCCACAATTATTGTTATTTAGCATATTACTTGATAATGTGTGCACAAATTAATTGTTTCTCCTAATTGTTTAATTGATTGTCATTTAAATAATTAGAATAGAGTCCGCATATATATGTCTTGGTAGGCGGCGCCCAGTATTTGTTAGTCCGCAATTATTGTCTGGGTAGGCGGCACCCAATAATTATTTACTTTCAATGACCGCTATAATTGTCTGGGTAGACGGCGCCCAGTATGTGATTAAAACCATCTTATATCATGTCTATTGGGTTTGATGGTTTCACATCTAAATGTGTTTAGAAATTTCATGATAGAATGTCATATGATGTATGATATAATAGTTGATCTTGGTCATAACCCTGAATTAAAATATTCCCTAAATTTAATACAAGTCTCATTTAAAATGAACGTTTCGTCCGTTATAATTGATTGTGGTGCAAAATCCTTTTCGGCGAGATGAGTATTTATGCCCCATCATTTGCTCTAAGTCTATGACGACTCAGACCCTTTCATAGATGCATATAAATGTTGTAGTAGGTGATAAACCTTCGTGAGTATTTACACCCCAGTGTTTGCTTGATGAAGGCTAAGCCCGCTTAGATGTATAATTGCAGTCGCATAACGGGGTTGACTTGCTAGGCTGTCTTGGTCCCCCAGTGTCGGGCATCCAAGGGACACAGATTGAATTTTTAGAATATTCGGTCAACCAAGAGTTGCAAATTGTTTGCAATTGGTTTAGAGAATCGTGTTGTTGAAGTTATCAGCCTCAGCAAACGCGGAGACAACATGAGTTTGGATCTTGGCCCATTATGACAGTATTTGATATGAGTCTGTATTCTTTATGGGGTAAAAGAATATGTTAAAATAGTGGGAGCTAATTAAACTAAAGACCATGTTAGTTAGTTAATGAATGTGTTCAATAGAAATTATATTAGAGTATTAATTTCAAGTCTATCTTTTCTTCAGTTACAATGTCGAATCTGTCACTTAAAATGTTGGTTGAAACGAATGTTGAATGGAGCCAATTTTCCCGATCGTTAAGAAATCTGCGTTTGAATGCGCGATTAGAAAAGATTGAGTATGTATTGGATACATCACTCCCTACGCTCTGTGAAGATTCTCAAGAGTATGCTCTGCTTGACAAAGCAACCTATCGAAATATCTTGATGATCTTTGTAAAGACAATGTGTTATGCTATCTTCTATGACTCAGAGTTACAAAGACAACATGAAAATATGGGCCCCAACGAGATGCTAGAACACTTGAAGAGTCTATGACTCACGCCTCGCATAAATGAAGTATGAACTGTTGAGAGATCTCTTTAAATGTAAGCTGAACGAAGGGGGTCAGGTGTCACAACATGTTTTGAAGATGATTGGATTAATTGAGAGGTTGGCTTCGATTGGAACGAAGTTGCCTGAAATGTTTCTGTTAATCTAATCTTGAACTCGCTTCCTGGTTTCTTTGAGAACTTCATTGTGAATTACAACATGAATGGAACGAAAGCAAGTCTCCCAGAACTTCATAATATGTTGAAGAGCTTCGAGTCGTCCACCTCCAAAGGTAAAGCAGTGCTCATGGTGGGCTCATCTAGCAAGTTCAAATCTAAGGGTAAGAATATGCAGAAGAAGAATGGAAAGGCGGTTGCCGCCAAACCCACAACTATGAAACCTAAAGGAGTTATTCGAAAGAAGGCCAAGATAGTTGCTGATGTTTGCCTCAATTGTAAGAGAAAGGGACATTGGAAGAAGGACTGTACAGCCCCAGAGGGAGACAAGACACAAGGTGTTGGCCCTGCTGGACAAGGTATGTTTGTTATTGAAATAAATATGTCTATAACTAATTCTCACTGTTGAGTATTGGATACCGCTTGTGGCTCACACATTTGTAATAATGTGCAGGGGCTAATTGACAGCAGAAAGGTTGGACCTTGGGAAGTAGATCTACGCGTTGGCAATGGAGCTAGAGTTGAAGCGGAACGCGTTGGGACTTATAGACTAGATTTACCTTCAGGCTTTTGTTTTGAACTTAATAATTGTTATTTTGTTCCGTTTTTGATGAGAAATATTATTTCTATCCCTATGTTAGACATTGAGGGGTTTTCCTCACATATTACCAATGAAAATTATGTTTTATCTTATGATGGTTTTATTTGTGGAAATGCTCCGCTTGTGGATGAATTGTATGTTCTAAACTGTAGCCATAGAATTTTCAATATACAAAATAAAAGAGCTAAAATAAGTAATCAAAGAAATCCCACCTACTTATGACATTGCAGACTTGGTCACATCAATGAATCAAGGATAGCAAGATTGAGGAAATTAGATTACTTAGAACCCTTTGACTTAGAGTCATATGGTGATTGCGAATCTTGCTTAAGAGGAAAGATGACAACCAAATCACTTTCTGGGAAAAGGAGTACGTGCCAAAGAGGTGTTTGAGTTGGTCCATATCAATGTATGTGGACCTTTTCCAACTCAAGCTAAGGGAGACTTTCTTTATTTCATCACTTTTACAGACGATTTCTCAAGGTTTGGGCATGTGTATCTTATGAAACATAAGTCTGAAGCTTTTGAGAAATTCATGGAGTACAAGTCAGAAGTAGAGAAGCAACTTGAAACAAGTATTAAAACTCTTCGACCAGATCGAGGAGGTGAGTACTTAAGTAAAAAAAATCTAGATTACTTGAAGCTTCATGGAGTCCATTCAGAATGGACACCTCCCGGAACGCCACAAATGAATGGTGTTGCTGAGAGGAGAAATCATACCTTATTAGATATGGTTAGATCCATGATGAGCTTCTCAGCTCTACCAACATACCTATGCGGATATGCATTGCAAAGCTCAATCTATATTTTGAATAGAGTTCCATCAAAGTCAGTAGAGAAAACTTCATATGAGATATGAAATGGCAAGAAGCCAGCACTTAGACACATACGACCCTGGGGGTGCCCTGCATATGTAAAGAAGTTGCTCACTGACAAATTGAAATCTAAAAGTGAGAAGTATTATTTTGTAGGGTATCCTAAGAAAACAAGAGGGTACTACTTCTATCTTTCTGAGGAACATAAAGTAATTATTTCCAGAAATGCAACTTTCCTTGAAGAAGACTATGTCTACAAGGAACAGAGTTGCAACAAGATAATATTTGAAGAAATTCAAGAAGTACAAAATAATGTAGAGAATGACCCCTTGTTAAATGACATAGACAAGGATTCAGTGGGAGTATTTGATGATGATTGGGTACTTAGAGTACGCCCTTCAGCCAGTGGGAGTGTTATGAGGGATACTGCAGAAATGCAAGACCCTCATGCACAACCAATGGTAGATGACACAATAGTTGTGCATCATCCTATTCAAAATGATATTCCTGAAAGTTCTCAAGGTGGTGGATTATCCAACACACAAACATCTTCTCAAACTCAAAATACAACAAACATTGAAACGCAGAATGTTTAACTCCGTAGGACCACTAGGACTCATCGTGCACCTGAAAGACTTAATCTCCTTGTTGAAACACATAATGAGATAGATATTCCTGATGATGATGAGTCTGTTACCTACAACGAAGCAATGCTAGACATTGATTCACAAAGATGGCAAGAAGCCATGAAATCCGAAATGGAGTCTATGTACATAAATCAAGTATGGAACTTGGTTGACTTGCCAACAGGGGTTAGACCCATAGGATGCAAATGGGTCTTCAAGAAGAAGATTGATGCATATGGCAAAATACAGACTTATAAAGCAAGATTGGTGGCTAAAGGTTATAATCACCTACATGGGGTCGATTATGATGAAACTTTTTCGCCTGTTGCAAAGATTAAGTCCATTCGGATTTTGCTCGCAATAGTTGCATACTATGATTATGATATTTGGCAAATGGATGTTAAAATTGTCTTCTTCAATGGTAATCTAATTGAGGAGGTGTATATGATACAGCCAGAGGGTTTTACATCCAAGACTCAACCCAAAGCAGTATACAAACTACAAAAGTCCATTTATGAACTTAAGCAAGCCTCAAGGAGTTGGAATATTTGCTTTGACAAAATAGTCAAATCGTTTGACATTGTTAGAAGCGAAGATGGTCCATGTGTTTATAGTAAACGCACAGATGAGGGTATTGTCTTCATTGTCATATATGTAGATGACATATTGATAATGAGATATAATAATACTCTTATGCAATCGGTCAAGGAATTGTTATCTAGTACCTTCATGATGAAGGACTTAAGTGAAGCCTGCTAAATACTTGGAATTAAGATCTACAAGAGATAGACTTAGTAGATTGTTGGGGCTGTCACAATCTGTATACTTAGACAAAGTGCTAAGACATCTCTCTATGGAGAAATTCAAGAAGGGAGATCTTCCTATAGATCAAGGCATCAAGTTATCAAAGAAAGATAGTCTTTCTGCAGTTGCAGAACTTGAACGCATGAAAAGAATCTCATATGCCTAAGCTATAGGATAAATCATATATGTCATGGCCTGTATAAGGCCAGATGAGGCCTGTGCACTTAGTATGACAACACTGTTAATTCGACAACTTAAACCGAGTACATTGCTTAATCGAAAGCTTATAAAGAAACTGTTACGATATCTGAGTTCTTAAAGGAACTAAGGGTTGTTCCAAGTGCCAGATGTGTAATAACGATTTATTGTGACAACACTGGTGCGATTGCGCAAGCTAAGGAACCAAGATCAACAAACAAAAACAAGCATGTACCAAGGGAATACCATATACTTAGAGTGGTGGTAGAGACAGAAGAAGAAAAAAAAGACTGCATTCCCACAAATGAAAATCTAGCAGACCCATTTACTAAACCATTAAGCTTAGTCAAGCATAATGGTCATTTCGAAAACATGGGCATTAGATGCATTAGTGATTGGCTCTAGGCCAAGTGGGAGATTGAAAGTATATATGTTCTAGAAACGATCATTTTAGGAGCACATGTACTTGAACACATTCATATTATTAATAAGATTAATATACTTGACATTTGCAATTATTGAATTATTATTTGATTGTTTATATTATTCATTAATGTGCATCCCTTGAACTTACATTGTCATTGATAGTGTGAGATATTAATGGTAGAGTGTAGTTCTTAAAATAGCCTAAACTAATGATCATTGAGAATGAGATATCAATGGTATGTTGTAAGTTGACATGTGGTATGCATCACATTCTTAGAGAATGTAGTATATCTCACTTACTGCTAGTAATAGTTGCTAGTGAGGACACATGGATACTCTTAGAGGAGTATTGATAAACCCTGCTGATAAACTATTTGTTATACATGTCTAGAGTATTATCAGCATGTGGGAGATAGATGTCCTTAGACTTGAGGTCAATATCACCTTGTTTACGGAGAAGTGCACTTTGATCATGTCCTAAGCTCAAATGCCTTATAGGTTTAGATGCGGCTTGTATTGGGTGCATTACGAAGTAGATTGAAGGTGGTAGTTGAGCCAAGAATAGGATTCATTCCTCGATTGGAATTTCGAGAGAACACTCAGCTTCTCAGAGATGTTAGATTGTTAGGTCGACCAAGTCATTGGCAAATGCAAGAGACATATCTAGGATATGGTCTGGTTGTCGACTAATATAGATGAGATAAAGTGATCAAGCCATTTGGATAGACACTTGACAAATCTTAAGCTTGATCGAGTGTGTCGCGAATGAAAGGAATTTATCATCTCACATAGAGGTTTGTTTACTTGAGTCTTGTAAACGTACTTCACACATTGGGTCCGTCACCGACGCCGTCTAGGAGTTTCGTGTGAACCTTGATTTGATCAAGTCACGCGTGTGTCAGCCTAAAGGTCACACTAAGTCGATTGTCTTTTCGGTCTAAGGGTATATTGAGAGAATGTAAAATATCGGATTTAGAATCAAGATATTTTATTTAATAATAAATTATGAGATAATTTTCATTTGATGAAAATTATATAATTAAGTCAAAATTAAATCTTGGATTTAATTAGAACTAAAATGTGCAGAAATAAATGGAGGAGTCAAGACAAAGAAATGACCCGCCTGATCGCCCATCGCGATTTGGATTGGGCAGTTCAAGCCTTATCCAAATCTGATTTGGTTTAGGATTTCCTCCACTATATATTTGACACTTAACCCATAATTTCAGGATGCACTCACTTTCCACTTTCTGAACTCAGAGTTCAAGAAATAAAATTCTCTCAAACCTCTGCCAAGATTTTCTAGCTTTCTTGGGCAAAGGAATATACCGAAGCAAAGCTTGCACCCGGATTGACAATCGCGTGTGCTCCCTTTAGTAAAGACTAACAAAGCTTAAACCGTAAGTTTTCTTCCTGTCTTTGCAGATTTGAATTATCGCATAATCATACCAGAAACGTTTGTTGGGGCAAGTAAGTTTACTCAAAAGAATAACAATTTTCATTGATGTGATATCTATTTGAAGTTGTGGTAATTAGCGAAGCTATCAAGTTGTGGATGTAGTATAAGAGATAATTAACTCATTCAAATATATATTATGGTGATCGATTTTTAGCAATTAGCATGCCTCTTTTTCTCAATTCAATTGAACCCTCTTTCGAATCATATAGGAGTAGTAACTTTTATCTTCAATAACTTCTCACTAACTTTCATTAACTCCACGATTACTTATTCCAATTTCCAAGTTGACAAATTAATGTATTATCAAACTTTTATGTCACCTTTCACGATTCATGGCTAAAATAGCTTACATATAATTTCGTAATTCTTATTTCGTATTATAAAATAAAGCTACCTACTTTATCACCGTCCTCAATGTCCAAAAAGAATTTTTAAAAACAAGTTAGGTATTTTGATTTTTCTTTTGTTGGAAAAAATATGTTGATCTGACTTCCATAAATTAAAATTTGCTTCTCAAGCCAAAAAGCCTTTGGTTTTTATTTGACAAAAAATACTTTAAACCCACTTTCAACCATTGGGACCTGCAATATGACACTTTTATTCATCAAATCAATCATTTGCTATATCATTGTTATATTCCCTTTAGCTTTTTTTCAAGCTGAGGGCCATTATATAAACTGACAAACCATTACCACCCAAAGCCTCAAAGAAGAACATTTCTTTCTCCAAAACAAACACATTGACAATTTGCCGCATTAAGGTACTTCTCTCCGTACCCATTATTTCATAGCCATAAAAGTTTTATTGTCGATCTGACTTATTCGAGATTGAGACGTAGTTATTACTGTTATTATCTTATTATGATTGGTATGATGAACTCTGCACAAATGTGCAAACAAGTATGGCCAAATTTGCTAAACTTGCGAAATTTGCCTCAAAAGGACAAGGTTGTGGTGGTCATGGGAGTTACCGGTGCCGGAAAATCAAGACTCTCCATAGACTTAGCCACTCAATTTAGAGGAGAAATAGTGAACTCCGACAAAATACAAGTGTATAAAGGTCTCGATATCGCGACCAACAAAATCACACATGAAGAACGTTGCGGTGTACCTCATCATCTCTTAGGGATAATTGATCCTTACAAAGAATTCACCACAAAAAACTTCTGCAACATGGCTTCATTTGCTGTTAACTCTATAACTGACTCCGGGAAACTTCCAATCATCGTTGGAGGATCCAATTCGTTCATCGAGGCACTTGTCCACGACAATTCTTATCATTTTAGTACGAGGTACGATTGTTGCTTCCTATGGGTGGACGTGTCCATGAACGTACTAAATTCATTCTTGTACGAACGTGTGGACAAAATGGTCGATCAAGGAATGATTAACGAGGTAAGAAACATGTTCAGTCCAAAAAACAAATATTACACCACAGGCATACGTAAAGCCATTGGTGTCCCGGAATTTGACAGTTACTTTCATGCTGAACTGTCAAATTCCGTGGACATAGAGACTCGAGAGAGACTCCTAAAGGAAGCCATTAATCAAGTGAAGATCAATAACTGTATACTAGCTAGTAAACAGTTAGAAAAAATTAAACGATTGATTAACGTTAAGGGATGGAAAATTCATCGATTAGATGCAACGGAAGTATTCAGAAAAAAGAGGAAAGCAGATGAAGATGAAGCAGAGGAAATATGGAAGAATATAGTGATGGGACAGAGCATAAAGATAGTCGATAAATTTTTATGCGAAAAAAATAGGAAATCAATGGTTTATACAAATGATGGGACAGCCATTGCAACATCGGCCATGGCAGCAGCATCTAACTATTAAAGAAAAAGAAAGAAGCTGAAGACTCTTTTTTGTACCTTAATTAGTTGATGAGCGTATGATTCGCCAGTTTTGGGAGATAACATTCATATATGTCCACCAGCTAGCTTTTAGCATCATATAGTTTAATTATTTTTCATTCATCACTCTATTGTAACTACATATATAAGACTGTAACCCTTTTGCTATGGAACATCAAATAATAATTGACAGAGATATAATACAATAAGAGAATTTTGCTACTTCTTTTTGTTCGTTTCAATTTAAGAATGATATTTAAATATATGGTCTGTCTTAAACTAGTGGTGTCTAACATACAAAAACCTTTGAATCTTGTTACTATAAACATGACATGTTATTTCTATAAGGTAGTGTCATGAAGGGCGAAATGAAAATGTTTGAAATAAAAAAACGAGGTTATGTATTTTTTTAATGTGACGATAACGGAAAATATGACATATAAATTGAAACGAATGGAGTAATATAAAGTGGATGTTATAGCGGAGAATCTTTCTGGACCCAAAAAAAAAAGATTGGTGGAGTTCTACTGCAGGCTGCTGCAGCAGTCAAATGTTCTTCTTCCATTCCTATATTATGGGGTTGAATTTCTTGAAGTACAGTATATGTTAATATAACAAGGATGAATCATATATTTAATTCTTCTCAGTTAAGAAGTTTAAAAATAGTTTATGATTATTTCCCGTGTTAAGGTTTATACAAATTGGCAGTACAGTTATCTCCAAGTCGTGTAAAATGAAATTACTTTATACTCCCTTAGTTCCAAATTAGTTGTCATATTTTGCATTTTGATAGTTAAAATATGTGAATTTTGATCAATATTTTTAAACGTATATTTTCATCAAATTAACATGAAAGAAATTGCAACTTGCGATACTTTTTATACAATTTTGAATATTTGAATTTAAATTTCGAATTATTAAATTTATCTAATCTAATTCAACTTTGGGTGAGGTTACTGTGTACACACATATGAAGTGGCTTTCATTTTCATTTGTTATATCAAAAGGATAAGTGTTAAATTACTTCATCACTGATTAATTACTTCATCCAGTGACTAAGCTTTAGTCACTGGTTCCTCCTGGAAGTTCAGCAATAATGAATCGATGTGTTGTACTCAGTAATGAATGGTGTTTACAGATGAAGAAGAGAAGAGAAGAAACGATGGAGAAGAAGAGAGAGATGTGTGCACATAAAATAGAATAGAGAGAAGAGAGAGGTTTAGTAAAAGAGGAAATATGTATTATTACTTCAAGTATGTCTATTACATGTATATATATATACATTTTCACTTGTCAATTATCTAGAATCCTCTATGAGATATTTATTTCTCTCAACTAATCTCAAACTAATTTGTAACTAACACTCTAACCTCTTGTAACTAACTATTAACCACCATTTAAATGATGTATTATTATGTATCTCAACATCCTCCTCAATTTGACATCGAAAGCAGAGTTTCTGATCTAGCTTGGAAACAACTAGCATTTGTAGATGCATCATTAACAGCAGCATCTGAAGGATACACTGCTGCACTACCAACAACATCAGCAATAGAGCCAGCAGAAATGGCCAAAGCAATATCACTTGTACCAGCAAATTCATGAATGGCAGCCACAACAGCCACACCAGCAGGAACAAATGCCAGTAACATTACAGTACTACCACACATTTCAGATGCCATTAACAAGGTTGTATCAGCAGTCTCCAGTGCACTTATCTTCTCCTCTGCAACAACAATAGTGGGGGTTCCCTAACGTCCATATTCAAAACTTGCACGTCTTTTCTCCTTGAAGTCAATGAGGTCGGAAGCCTTCTTGAAGAAATAAGCAGATGTGTTAACCACTGCGTAGTTATTGCATCAATAACAATACCATTTTCTAACCTTTCACCGACATGAATTTCCACCTGGCAAATTCTCAACCTGGTGATGAACAATCCCACCACTGAAGAAGACACATCCAAGCACCAAGAGCATATTTGATAAAATGGAACCCATCAAGGATTGTTTAACGACCCTCATCATCCCATTATTCAACGCATGTAAGGTTCAAGCAACTCATAATACGTCGACGAAATAGAAACAATACACTAAAAAACAGCCTATGTCCCTGTTTTGCTGTGGCTGCTTCACATATGACCTTCATATTATAATTTCTCTCCATCTCATTTTCAAAGTTTGTCTGAGAAAAATCAAGAGCATCATACAAAGCTCTAGTTGCAGTGAGTCTGACTTCAACGCTTTCCTCCTCAACATTCATACCTTGCACAACAACTGTGAGAACATAGTCTACTTCATCTTGGACAAGATCCTGGTGAGATAACTCTTCACACACGAAACCAAGTGTTTCCAAGGTTGCCTGTTTCACAGATGCAGGCAGTCCCAACAACATTAGTAGATTGCAACTCTAATTTTTTGCATATTTAGTCTGGAACACCTTAAACCAGTGTCACCATGATTGAAGTAAAACTTTTCCTAATAACCAGGTCCATAAGGAATATGGGACTTTCTGAAAAGTCCAAGATATGTGCCATCAGTATAACTACTCCCAGCTCTTTCGCAAGATTCTGCATCCTCACAATGGTTGGATGCCCCTGATAAGGTGTTGCTCGATGAAAGAAATCCTCATATTTGTGCTTGACAAAAGTATGATGATGATATGTGCACCCTTCTGATGAGCAGCTATAACCAATCTCTCAGCAGTGGTGACATTGATGAAGATACCGTCGGTACAAGCAAACTGCAGAGCAGCAACAGTGACTAATCGATTCTTCTCCGCTATTTTTAACTCTTTGACAACATCTGCTCCAGAGCAGGATGTCTTGCTACTGCCCTTCATCATGACAAATTCAATATCTGAGATATTATTCAGCAAAAACAATAGTAGCTTCAGTACTTCTACACCAGCGGCATCAACGAATCACCTTCAGTTTACATAATCAACTTGTGTTTTCTCATCAAGAAATCTTTGCAACTGCTCCAGTAGAAAAAAAACAATACAAACATCAGCAATGCTACTGCTCATTAACACTTAACAGCAGTAGCTACACTAATAGAAGCAACAACAACCTCAACAATAGCATAACCAAACCAGCAGTAGATGTACTTGCATCAACTACAATAATATCAGCCATAATAGCAGCACCAGTCGCAACATCGACAACATCAGGTGCAACAGTAATAATGAAGAACCCCTCGTTCTCTAGTCACACTCGGACTAAAGTCCCTCGATTCTCCCTATGCAAAAATGATGGCAAGAACCCCTCGTTCTCTAGTCTCACTCGGACTAGAGAATCTCTCGATTCTCCCTACGCAAGCTTTTATAATAATCTCTGACATTCAGTGGAGTCTCCCTCAATTTTTAGTCCAATTCCGACTAGAAATTCCTCGATTCTCATGTCCTAAGCTAAAACAAATGAAAATAGGCAATCAAAGAACTGATTGACCTCATCAAATCTTCAGGTAACAAAAATATTGAACAACCAAGTTTCCTTGCAATATTGATAATGCAGGTTGCATTCAACTTCTTCTACTCCTAAGTATTTCCTTAGTGAAATATGGTCATCTACCTTCAGTTGGATTCAATCCTACATGTTGTCTATCATTCCCCTTCACCTTGCCACTGTGAAGATCTAATATCACATTCCTAATGGCCTCATTCCCAAACATAGGTGAATTATCAATATGTGATATATATACTCTGTCACCATTAGGTAAATTTACTTGGTCTTTTGGTTATTTAATCAAATCAATTCCTCCTGTTAACAAATTCGTATTTGCTCATATATGATGTGAAGCTCCAGAATCTATTATCCAGTCATCTGTAAAATATTAGCCATCAAGCAAGTAGCAATACATGCCATATCTGCTTGTTTCCCTTTTGCATATTTGTTCAGCATTCCCAGTATCTACCTATACTCCTCTTCTGTAAAGCCTGATGCCTTTGCAATATAGGCATTGTTCACCTTTCTTCCAAGTGCTTCAGCTGATCCTCCTTGAGGAAGAGAGAAATCACCAAATTCGGCTAATATTTTTAGAAGTTTCGCATGGAATACAACAACGAACGACACATTGTTCTCCAATTCGATAGAATTATCAAACACAGAATTCAGTAATTCCAAACGAACAATTTCCATAAACTAAACAACTCCAAAACTACGAAATTCGAAAGACAAAATTCTACACCAATTCTCGAATCAAATACTCCAAACAACAACAAAAAAAACAGATCTCTGACCAGATTTTAATATAAAATGAAATCGAATTTCTAGAAACTCACAAATCGAACTGAACCTGTTTCATTCTGCGCCTTGGAATCTGAATCACAGCTATCCGACTAACGTACCTCAAAAGCACACAAGTTTCCGGTGATCTTCGACGTCGCAATGACAGCCAAAGGCGGAGTGTATCCGCAGGAAATGATGTCTCGTTTCTCAAACTTTCTCCACTCGTAGTCATTTTGCGCTATTTGAGGTGTATTTTGTGAACCCACCTTTATCGCAAGCTTCCGAGCTCAAAAATAGCGATTTTGACTGTTGTTTTGTTTTAATCGATCTCAATGTTGTTAATGTTTCCTGATCTCACCGCAAAGCTACGCTGAGCTATTAGCACTGCACCAGAGATCAGAGATGCATCTAAGTGTCCTATGAACAGAGGATGGTTAAAATCAATTTTCTCAACCGCCAATGATGATAACTCGAAGAAACCCTAGAAATCGATGAAGAAGACGAAGTCTAAATCACAGACAGTATCGATGGCTCTGATACCATGTTAAATTACTGCATCACTGATTAATTACTTCATCCAGTGACTAAGATTTAGTCACTGGTTCCTCCTGAAAGTTCAGCAACAATGAATCGATGTGTTGTACTCAGTAATGAATGGTGTTTACAGATGAAGAAGAGAAGAGAAGAAACGATGGAGAAGAAGAGAGAGATGTGTGCACATAAAATAGAATAGAGAGAAGAGAGAGGTTTAGTGAAAGAGGAAATATGTATTATTACTTCAAGTATGTCTATTACATGTATATATATATACATTTTCACTTGTCAATTATCTAGAATCCTCTATGAGATATTTATTTCTCTCAACTAATCTCAAACTAATTTGTAACTAACACTCTAACCTCTTGTAACTAACTATTAACCACCATTTAAATGATGTATTATTATGTATCTCAACATCCTCCTCAAGCTAGACACTGAAAACAGAGTTTTACAGTCCTAGCTTGGAAACAACTAGCATTTGTAGATGCATCATTAACAGCAGCATCTGAAGGATACACTGCTGCACTACCAACAACATCAGCAGAAACAACAACAGCAATAGAGCCACCAGAAATGGCTAAAGCAATATCACTTGTACCAGCAAATTCATGAATGACAGCCACAACAGCCACACCAGCAGGAATAAATGCCAGTAACATTACAGTACTACCACACATTTCAGATGCCATTAACAAGGTTGTATCAGCAGCCTCCAGTGCACTTATTTTCTCCTCAGCAACAACAATAGTGGGGGTTCCATAACGTTCATATTCAAAACTTGCACGTCTTTTCTCCTTGAAGTCAATGAGGTCGGAAGTCTTCTTGAAGAAATAAGCAGATGTGTTAACCACTGCGTAGTTATTGCATCAATAACAATACCATTTTCTAACCTTTCACCGACATGAATTTCCACCTGGCAAATTCTCAACCTGGTGATGAACAATCCCACCACTGAAGAAGACACATCCAAGCACCAAGAGCATATTTGATAAAATGGAACCCATCAAGGATTGTTTAACGACCCTCATCATCCCATTATTCAACGCATTTAAGGTTCAAGCAACTCATAATACGTCGACGAAATAGAAACAAGACACTAAAAAATAGCCTATGTCCCTGCTTTGTTGTGGTTGTTTCACCTATGACCTTTATATTATAATTTCTCTCCATCTCATTTTCAAAGTTTGTTTGAGAAAAATCAAGAGCATCATACAAAGCTCTAGTTGCAGTAAGTCTGACTTCAACGCTTTCCTCCTCAACATTCATACCTTGCACAGCAACTGTGAGAACATAGTCTACTTCATCTTGGACAAGATCCTGGTGAGATAACTCCTCACACACGAAATCAAGTGTTTCCAAGGTTGCATGTTTCACAGATGCAGGCAGTCCCAACAACATTAGTAGATTGCAACTCTAATTTTTTGCATATTTAGTCTGGAACACCTTAAACCAGTGTCACCATGATTGAAGTAAAACTTTTCCTGATAACCAGGTCCATAAGGAATATGGGACTTCCTGGAAAGTCCAATATATCTGCCATCAGTATAACTACTCCCAGCTCCTTCGCAAGATTCTGCATCCTCACAATGGTTGGATGCCCCTGATAAGGCGTTGCTCGATGAAAGAAACCCTCATATTTGTGCTTGACAAAAGTATGATGATGATATTTGCACCCTTCTGATGAGCAACTCTAACCAATCTCTCAGCAGTGGTGACATTGATGAAGATACCGTCGGTACAAGCAAACTGCAGAGCAGCAACAGTGACTAATCGATTCTTCTCCGCTATTTTTAACTCTTTGACAACATCTGCTCCAGAGCAGGATGTCTTGCCATTGCCCTTCATCATGCAAAATTCAATATATGAGATATTATCCAGCAAAAACAGCAGTAGCTTCAGTACTGCTACACCAGTGGCATCAACGAATCACCTTCAGTTTACATAATCAACTTGTGTTTTCTCATCAAGAAACCTTTGCAACTGCTCCAGTAGAAAAAAAAACAATACAAACATCAGTAATGCTACTGCTCATTAACACTTAACAGCAGTAACTACACTAATAGAAGCAACAACAACCTCAACAATAGCATAACCAAACCAGCAGTAGATGTACTTGCATCAACTACAATAATATCAGCCATAATAGCAGCACCAGTCGCAACATCGACAACATCAGGTGCAACAGTAATAATGAAGAACCCCTCGTTCTCTAGTCACACTCAGACTAAAGTCCCTCGATTCTCCCTATGCAAAAATGATGACAAGAACCCCTCGTTCTCTAGTCTCACTCGGACTAGAGAATCCCTCGATTTTCTAGTCTCACTCGAACTATAATAATCTCCGACATGCAGTGGAGTCTCCCTCAATTTTTAGTCCAATTCCGGCTAGAAATTCCTCGATTCTCATGTCCTAAGCTAAAACAAATGAAAATAGGCAATCAAAGAACTGATTGACCTCATCAAATCTTCAGGTAACAAAAATATTAAACATCCAAGTTTCCTTGCAATATTGATAATGCAGGTTGCATTCAACTTCTTATACTCCTAAGTATTTCCTTAGTGAAATATGGTCATCTACCTTCAGTTGGATTCAATCCTCCGTGTTGTCTATCATTCCCCTTCACCTTGCCTCTATGAAGATCTAATAGCACATTCCTAATGGCCTCATTCCCAAACATAGGTGAATTATCAATATGTGATATATCTACTCTGTCACCATTAGGTAAATTTACTTGGTCTTTTGGTTATTTAATCAAATCAATTCCTCCTGTTAACAAATTCGTATTTGCTCATATATGATGTGAAGCTCCAGAATCCATTATCCAGTCATCTGTAAAATATTAGCCATCAAGCAAGTAGCAATACATATCATATATGCTTGTTTCCCTTTTGCATATTTGTTCAGCATTTCCAGTATCTACCTATACTCCTCTTCTGTAAAGCCTGATGCCTTTGCAATATAGGCATTGTTCACCTTTCTTCCAAGTGCTTCAGCTGATCCTCCTTGAGGAAGAGAGAAATCACCAAATTCGGCTAATATTTTTAGAAGTTTCGCATGAAATACAACAACGAACGACACACTGTTCTCCAATTCGACAGAATTATCAAACACAGAATTCAGTAATTTCAAACGAACAATTTCCATAAACTAAACAACTCCAAAACTACGAAATTCGCAAGACAAAATTCTACACCAATTCTCAAATCAAATACTCCAAACAACAACAAAAAAATAGATCTCTGACCAGATTTTAATATAAAATAAAATCGAATTTCTAGAAACTCACAAATCGAACTGAACCTGTTTCATTCTGCGCCTTGGAATCTGAATCACAGCTATCCGACTAACGTACCTCAAAAGCACACAAGTTTCCGGTGATCTTCGACGCCGCAATGATAGCCAAAGGCGGAATTTATTCGCAGGAAATGATGTCTCGTTTCTCAAACTTTCTCCACTCGTAGTCATTTTGCGCTATTTGAGGTGTATTTTGTGAACCCACCTTTATCGCAAGCTTCCGAGCTCAACAATGGCGATTTTGACTGTTGCTTTGTTTTAATCGATCTCAATGTTGTTAATGTTTCCTGATCTCACTGCAAAGCTACGCTGAGCTATTAGCACTGCACCAGAGATGCATCTAAGTGTCCTATGAACAGAGGATGGTTAAAATCAATTTTCTCAACCGCCAATGATGATAACTCGAAGAAACCCTAGAAATCGATGAAGAAGACGAAGTCTAAATCACAGACAGTATTGATGACTCTGATACCATGTTAAATTACTGCATCACTGATTAATTACTTCATCCAGTGACTTAAGCTTTAGTCACTGGTTCCTCCTGGAAGTTCAGCAACAATGAATCGATGTGTTGTACTCAGTAATGAATCGTAGCTATGATTGAATGGTGTTTACAGATGAAGAAGAGAAGAAACGATGGAGAAGAAGAGAGATGTGTGCACAGAAAATAGAATAGAGAGAAGAGAGAGGTTTAGTGAAAGAGGAAATATGTATTATTACTTCAAGTATGCCTATTACATGTGTGTATATATATATATATATTTCTACTTGTCAATTATCTAGAATTCTCTATAAGATATTTATTTCTCTCAACTAATCTCAAACTAACTTGTAACAACGTGTAACTAACACTCTAACCTCTTGTAACTAACTATTAACCACCATTTAAATGATGTATTATTATGTATCTCAACAATAATAAGATCCATTGCATTCTAATTAGTTGGATGGCATTGCTAGTATCAAGAAACAAAAAAGAAAATATCTCTTCTTTTTTGTGACTGGACATCATAACATAATATTACTTGCAGAGATTTTGTTAACACAATATAAGTGCAGGTTCCATTGTCACTGTCATAGAATGGGGACAAAAAATATTTATAGTAAGTTAACCTATTGACGCTTAATAAGGGAATATTAGTAGTCTTGTTGGTTGACTATCTAAATTTTTATCTTGTTAACGAGGGTTCAATTCCCACCTTGTCATTCCCTCTTCTCCCCATATTTATAATTAAAAAGAATTCTAATTTTTTTTGCTTAATACTATTAATAGAATAGACCTAACATAAGAACTAGTTGTAGTTTTTTTTGTAACAAATACAAAAGTGTGGGAGTCGATCACTAATAGAACTTATATCATGGCCAGTGATCCACTGATCACGTATTTTTTTTGAATGAATTTAAGATATTATATACAAGTGATATAAATAATTATTTTATTATCAGAGTATTTAATTTGTTATAATAAATTATTAATAAGTACTTTTTTTATAAAGTCATTTGTAGTAGTTGTTTTTCAGTGACACGTAAATATCTTTTACGGAAAAGGATTAAAAATGCCTTTAAATTATGCGAAATTGAACAAACATGCCATTCATTAATAGTTTTGTCCAAAATATCCTTAAACTATGTAAAATTGATCAAATATGTGCATATTATTACTTAATTGAGTCGAAAAATATCCTTTTTCAAACAAAAATATTATTGTTCAATTTTTGCATAAATTGAAGGAAAGCTCCTTTTGTCTTTTCTTTCTATTTTAGTTACTCTTTGTGAATGGTAAGTAGTTTTCTTAAGGTGAGAATAAACTCAAATCAATCAATCAAATGTCATAATCAGCATGTAATTCCATTGGGAGCCTCCTTTTTTGGGTATACTATGATACTATATTAGTCAAACACTACTTTATTCCACATGTGTGTAGTGTGTTATTTCTGAAACACTCTTGGTCTTGTTTTATTTGAGGCCTTAACAATCATCTTCTTAATTTTTTAATATTTCTTTGTAAAGAGCAAAAGTCCCATCAAATTTAGTAGTGGCTATATGGGCTATTGAACATTTATTCAAAGAACAGAGTATATATACGTTAATATATGTATTTGGTTGACTTAGCAAAGGCTAATGTTTACCCTTTACTTGCGCACCAAATGTAAGGCCAAAGAGAATGGTGGTTTTTTCAAGTTTTATTTATTGCGGATATGTAAAAGGAAAGTGAAATCAGTGTGTTCATAATGAATGCAATTTACGTATATGTATTTGCCTTTGTTGCATATGTACGCATAGTTCGAGCTAAAAGCAATGGATTGAGTTAAACCCACAAACTCTTTCTAGATCTACCTTTTCGCAAAAGGAATTTTTACATTGTATAGCCGTCAAATGTATATCTTTGATATAACATATATATATATATACATATAATATACCCATGTTATACATACATAGGTGTGTATTTGGCTAACGACGGTAATTATTTTCAACGAGAGGCCAATATGTAACTTACCTCCGATAAAATTAGCAATAAAGGCATTCTCAATTTGGCTTCAGTGTTCTCAATATTTGGTGAAGAAATAACAAGAAAAGCTTTAACCCACTTTTTGTCATTTGAAAGATATAGAAGTTAAAAGGATTGCCACAAAATTGGATGGAAACGGGTACATAACTTTATTTCTTATACTTCCAACTACACATTACAGACCTTCATCAGCATAAAACGAAGTACTAGGTTTACAATACTTATTTTTTTCATTTCAAGAACATGTAGTTAACAAACATAAACACCATCGGTATATTGAGATGGTGCATCATGGAAATGGGGGTAACATTTGATTTTCAAACTTTATCCTCGAACCACACTGGAAAGTAACATTGCAAGATGGATCAACCATGACGGTGTACTGGTGGACAGGCCTAGACAGGAAGGGAGGCAAACGAACCAGCAGATCGCAGACACATTCGCTATCGACTTGTTTCAGCCACCTGCAGCAGTCCTCTTCTATAGGAGTTTCCTTATGCACGCGATATCGTCCGTGCCTGCGTCTGTGTCTTCTTTCTGGAGGGGCGGGTGGAGAAGGAGGTGGGGGGAATGGCGGAGGAGGGGATGGTGGAGATGGTGGTGGGACCCCAACAAATGGAAGCAACGAACACGCATGATTCACTAGTGCAAATTGAGAGGGACAAAGAGGACGAGTAGGGTGGTTAGTCACCCATTGGCTTCTTGATCCACTTTTTGTACTAGGAATACCACAATCAATACTATCTTCGGGATGTTATGTATGTCCATAACGTTCTGCTACTAACACTGGAAAAAACAGCTTTCAAGATCTTTGTTATGTCCTCACTAACAGCTAGCAAGTACTTACCTGCCAACAATCTATCTTTAAGTTTCATTTATATAGACTAAACCTGAAGTCACAAGCCTTTCATGTTAGTCAAGTTAGGAACTGATTTTCAGGTTACATCAGCCAAAAAAATTGAAAGACAGAAAAAGGGTGAATTTGGTATGTACCTGTAGTAGAGTATATTAGGTCCATGGTTGAGAAAGCCTCATCCTTTTTGTGTGACTGGTGTTTCTTTTTCTCAAGTAATGTTTACCTGAGAAATAAGACAACTGAAAGCTTCCTAACTGGTAAAAACATAAACAAATAAACATAAGTATTAAAAATGGAAGCGTTTACAATTAAGTATTTGACTACCAACAAGGGTGTGGGATAGATATGAGCCCTCCGCCCTTACCGAGAGGTCCCAAGTTCGAGCCCTGGGTATGAAAAAAATCCTGTTAGGGAAGACCTCCCCCTTAAATGGATCTTACGCGGAGCGAATCCGTATTAGCCGGGCCCCAACACTGGACACCGGATGGGAAACAAAAAAGAAAGTATTTGACTCATTTTTTATCATATTGCACTAAGAAGCCATCCTTTTGTTGTGTACTTCCAGTACTCCTTGTTTAGGAGCTGTTGAGGGAAGGGGATAGAGTCGCGCCAAAATGGAAATGCCATAAAGATTTTGCCACATCCAATGTTTCTCAGTTTCTGCTTTATCTTTCCAAAATATTGGAGTACTATAAACAACTTAATAAAGTTATTGGCAGCCTGTGATCTATAGATAATAGACTTTTTGAATGTCTACATTATGTTATTAGCTAGATCGTGTGATCAGATATTGTTCGATAATCAGACATCTCTATGAGTCAGCAAAAGCATATAATATAAAGAACTAAACAAAAACATTACCAGTTGAAGCACATAAAGATAAGCAACCTATAGGATTTATCATTCACAATGAGCAGGGCCTGGTTCGTCTATTATACCATTGGGGGATCAAGGAAGGGAAGGGGGAGAACGAGAATTAAACTCACACTTATTGTGTGTGAAACCCCCACCGGTACCACTAAATTGTAAGCCTTGGTGATCAAAAAGGTAGATTATACAAAAATGACTCTCTGTGTCCTGCACAGACCCACCGTGGCATTACATACATAAGCTTGGCACTTGTTGCAAAAACATAATACTCTTCCAATACCAAGAGGTAAATGCAGGTCCGCTAAGTCCAGTCCGCAACTATATCTTTATGAATTAAAATTACAAATGGGAACTCCTCAGAACACTTAGACATCGTAAATAGTAGTAGTACTTTTAAGAAACTTAAAAGCAAATATGTGAGATAGCTTCTGGGAGCTATGCCAAATAGTGCATATTATCCTCACAAAGGCATAATTTAGAGGGGGATCTAATAACAACAGCAAACAACAATAACTCCGCCTCAATCCCAAATAGAGGGAGATCCGAATATTAAGGAAACTAGAGAAACAAGGTGAGAGTAGTGTCAAAGATTAGTACAACCCAGACCATTTCCCTGTCCCTTACTTTTTCGTTTGGTATAATGCAATGTGCTCAGAATTTCAGGAAACAAAGATAATTATATAACGATCATGCTTAACTCCATTGTACTAGACTTATTCTACAAGGAAATTAGCATCTGTAGCCTGTTCCCAGTATGCAGGATGCTTATACTGAAAATTTACATCACATTCAAACATCCCCTGCAGTTACCATTAGGCCAGTAAATTCCCACCATGTCGCTTACTCCACAAAACGTCACTGTTGTCTGTTCATAGGATGGTCCAACTCTTTTCATCCATTCAATACCAATATGACTGATGATTTTATCGCCTCAATTATCTCCAGTTCCAGGATGCTGGCGTTCGGTAGTCACCATCTCTCATTATGTACTGAATTTATACGAGGTTTGTGCCTCATCTACAAGCCATGTTATATTTGTAGGTTGGCAACAGAATACCGTAATTCACATTGCACCACTGGAGTTTCTTCTGACTTCTTCATCCTTAATGCTCAATTCTCCCTTCCAACGAAGCTGTTGACATTGAACTGAGGATGCCTGCAAGAGGGAAATGCATTCAATCAGCTGTTTTCTGTACAATATTGAAACGTCTAACTTGTTGCAGGAAAATGCACTCAATCAGTTTTTCCTGTACATTATTGAAACTTCCAACTTGTTGAAATAAGACCAAATCAAATCTCTGGCTACGCACTGGATCTTCCCTCCTTTCTGCTGGAATTTGACCTATTGGTGACCCATTCTGGCCATTCTAATACACCAAAATGACTAGCGAATATGGCAGCCCAAGGGAGAGAACCTTCTTATTAACCCTTATCTTTTTTTTCTTTATGGAACAGTTTATTTGTCTCAGTGAGTTTTACGCAGCTTCTCACTGTAGAAACGAATCTAGTGGACAATTGACATAGGAGCATTTTTTTCTATGCGGAGACATAGAATCTCAGTTCAGAAGCTATATTGTAAATTTCATACCTGCCCTGAACTGTTTGCAACTATACACTGAACATGATGAAGCAGATAAAAGTAACAATTGATAGAGGGATATAGGATCCATATCCAGCTCATCTGCAGATTTTGGTGGACAAGATTTGTCATTTGTTGAAGCTTTATAGGCAGACCAGGAAGGAAACTTGCTAAAATCAGAAAGTCCTGAAATGATTATTGGCTTAGTAGTAAATGGAGGATAACTTATCAATAAGAAAAAGGAAAAAATGTAAGCAGAAGATAAGGCAGTATTATCCTCCATTATAAGGCACAAGGGCAGAAATGGTTAAGTTCTAATCATCTCATTCCAAAACCATTATAGTAGCAATTCTTGTAGCCGTTAAGATAATGGATGGGAAACAAATGAGAGTAGAAACGAAAGATATGAGGGTATGGCAGTGTGTGGAAGAGAGAGATGCATACCAAAGAAGGTTCATAAAATTTAAAACTCCAGTCATCATTGATCTCAAAACATGTTTGTCAGGTTGAAAACAAAAGGAGATTCAGGTTGAGCTTAATTCTCATATAAAGCAATTAACCTTTAAACTATGAACATCCATATGAAATTACGAAGCTGAATTTCTCAACAATAACTTATTATCCTGAAAAACTGAAAAGATGCAGTTGCTCTGCAACACAGTGTCTTAGATCAAAAGTGTTTTGCTAATTTCAACAAACATTGAGCAGTGCCACATTTCCCAGAACTCTCTGCTTCGCCAGTCAGTAGTTACCAATTTTTGGCTTCTTTTATTAAAAACAATGTTCTCTGGAATGTAGCATCTTCAAAATGAAAAATCCCACACTGAACCAGGAAATTATATTGGGCTTTGGTTTGTGAAGCTATACACTAGAACTCCTCATTCTGACATCACTAGCAGTTATATTTACACCCAACTTGAATTTCAAGATGAAGCTAGCATTCATAGCTCTGCATCTTCTTCCTCTCCCAGTAGCTCCTCTTCATATTTCTGATCGTCTAGTCTAGTATTGCTGACTGCCATCATTTTCATGTCTTCCTGAACCATCTCTCTCTGCAATCTCAATTGCTCAGCTCTCTGCCTGTGGCCCTCGGAAAGTAACTCAAGAAATTTGTTTTTAATCTTGAGAAGTGGATCTCGATCTACCAGCTCACTATCCTTGTATGCTTCTCTAAGCATAGCAGTTTTAATCCCACCCTTCAACGACACATAAAATATCCCCGAATGCCTAGTAAACACATTCGAGAACGCATTTGAAAACCTATATTCGTCACTAAACTTCCCTAAAATGGGGATAGCAACCCTCTTATAAAGAGAAAGCGATAACAACTCGTGGAAAACCCCAACATTCCTCTTCTCCATCTCTCGTGAAGATTGATCCAAATTCGATACATCATCGTATGGCGATATATAAGGAAGCTCCATCCAATCTCGAATCCACTCTCTTACTTCCTTCCTAATGAAAAAACCCGGTGGAAGTTTCCAATTAAACGCTGGCCTAGTTCTAATCCCCGTTAACCTCGATTCTTCCTCAGCTCTTACCTCGATCACCGACTTTGCAAACTCGGGGTTCCATTCAACCAACTGCAAAAATGATTTTCCCTCCCCAGGTTCACCAATTAACTTAAAATATTCCGGATATTTCGGCACCAAATTTACCAATAAATCATTCGGGAACCCGAATTCCCTCTTAACCTGTACCAACTTATCAGCACTTACAACCTTATCCTTAGACATCATTAAAAGCTTACATAACTTACCGACCAATAAAGATTCATTATTAACAAAAATCCTACTTTCCTCTTCCAAGAATTGCCTCAATCTATCACTAGGCCTAACAAACATAACCGGGTCGGATTTGGGTCTGATCCGACCAGAATATATATTGAATAAACCCGGGTTCAAATCAAGAAAAGTCTTAATTTTTATGGGTAATTTCAATCTTTCACGGCGTTTCTCTAAATAATGAAGTGGTATTACCTGACCCGGTTCGTTTAACACTTCTTTAACAACTCTAGCACATTGTTTCCATTTTTTGTCGTCTTCAATTGCTTGGTCTAGTTTTGGGTCCTTTCGCCATGCTACTTTGAGACTTGAAATTGATGCTTTGAATTGAATGAAAACCCTAAATTTGTTGGGTTTAGGGTTTGAGGTTAAAAGGGGATGTATAAGGCGATTCTTGAAGTGCATATTTGGGTTTAGGGTTTTTGGTATAATTGAAGAATAGGGATGAGGAGAATTGCGGATTCTAGGGTTTAGGGTTTTATGAGTAATTTCGGGGCCACCCGAATGTTCCTGTTGGACGGGTTTGATTTGGTCTTGGATCTGACGATTATGCTGCCTGTTATAAGATGGGAAATTTACGTGATTAAGCCCCTAATTACCCTTTTCATTAAGCAAGAATTTCATGACCTAAAATCTGATTGTTTTAAGCAATTTCACTACACTTCTTAGCGCCTAGGGCTATTTTTATATATTTTTCAAACAAAAAACACACAGCCTTTACAATGTAGCCAAAAGGCTCAAAAATGCAAAAAATAATCTAAAGACCAAGCTAGGATCTATGTATCCTAATTTGGTATTATATGAATCCAAAAATAGAAACAAGCATCCTAAGACTAATATAGGTGATTCTGAATATGATGTTGATGAGAACCAGTGTCAACCATGTCCTTGTTGTTTCCTTTTTGAAGTGTATAATGGTGTATATCCGCTTTACATCGTGTGTAAACGTGTATAGTAGTATAATAAAATCTCTACCCATAATTAGAATATATTTCATATATTGTGTAAATATAATTATGGTAAGGATTCCTCTTGTATAAGGGATGAATATTGTACACTATATATATTGATATTAATGAGAAAGACTCTCAAGGGAGATTAATATCATCTTACCTGATATCAAGAGTCAAAACCCTAATTTTCTTCTAAGAAAGTCGCCGCCCCTCCCCCATTTCTCGGCTTCACCGCCGCGGCGGACTAGGGCCCTCCCCCTCCTTCTTTTTCCTTCTCTCCTAAATTGTATCCACTATCATGACTCCTCCTACACCGTTATCACTCCCGAAATATCAAAATCATTTTTTCACCCAGCCCTAACCGTTACCAACATCAAGAACTGTCTTCCCATTTTTCTTGATAAAGAAAACGGTCGAAGATTCTCCTGGTCGAATCGCTTCGCATTCACGCACGTGGTTCATAACGTGCTTGATCATATCGATAACACTATTCCTCGCCCCCGGAGGTTGATGATTCTACATGGCTTCGTCTCGACGCCATCGTCAAACAGTGGATATATAGTAGTATTTCTCAGGATCTATTTCTTACTATCATGAAATCTGGCGCCACAGTCCGTGAATTGTGAATTCGTTTGGAGAAAAAAATTCAGGATAACAAGCACGCTCGTGCTGTGTATTTGGAGGAACAGTTTAACAACACACGTCTTGAAAACTTTTCCAACATGACTGAGTACTGCAAACAGTTAAAACTTGTGGCGGATCAACTCTCCAACGTCGGCACGCCTGTCTCAGAAACTAAAATGGTGTTACAGTTGATTGTAGGCCTTCCTAAAGGCGAATATAATACTTTGGCCACCATGATTCAACAGGCGGATACGTTACCCAGTTTTAACAAACCTCGCTCGCAATTGTTGCTCGAAGAAATCCATCGTGCTAAGCAAGATGAGCACAATCAAAAGGCGTTAGCTGTTGAAACGCAACCCCAAGACCCGACATCGTCGGAAAATTCTCAACTGCAGCAGGGCCGTGGCGGCAAGGGTGCGGCGCACGCGCGACAGAGATTGTGGTCATGGAAAGTGGTCGCGTCGCCAGAACCAAGAAGAATACCATCGCCAGCTTCAAGACGGTTGGGCGCGCTACGCATTACAAGCAGAGCACCGCGGCGCCTCAACAATACCAGCAGAGCACCGCGCGCCAACAGCATTTCAAAGAAGTGGTTCAACCCGTATGCCCAACTGTGGTTGCTGGCCTCGCCACCCGATCAAAGAAGAAGCTCACGTTATGCAAGGCCGCCAAGATCGCACTCGACGTAGCTCCCACTGAGTTGGGCCAGGACTTCAGCATCATAAACTTGCAGCCATAGGACAATACTTGGTACAAGGACTCGGGAGCCACATCTCACCTCACCCGGTCTGCAGGTAATATTTCCAAAATGTTTAGTTTAAAGCATCCTTAATATATTACAGTTGGCAATGACCACCGCATTCCAATACAGGGCTATGGTACATCCTAGACACAACCACCTCATCCACACTTCTCCCTAAAAAATGTCCTATATGCCCCACACATCACTAAGAACCTAATTTTTGTCCGCAAATTTAAACGTAATAACTCTGTCTCTGTTGACTTTGACCCTTTTGGTTTTACTGTAAAGAAATTTCATACTGAGACAACTCTTACGAGATGCAATAGCGCGGGGGGATATCTATCCATTCCCATCCACCTCCGCTGCACGATCTTGCTCTCCCGTCTCTCTAGCGGCTATATCTCTATCCACATGACATAATAGGCTTGGTCATCCAGGAGCCCCAGTTTTTAGCTTTCTTAGAGGCAATAATTTTATTCCATGTAATAATGAAAAACTATCCCAACACTGTGTTTCTTTTTCTTTAGGCAAACATACACGTCTTCCGTTTAAATCATCTACTAGTGTTACTTTTGCACCTTTTGATATTATACATGCCGATTTATGGACATCTCCTATCCCTAGTTCGTTCGATCATAAATATTATCTTGTGTTGCTAGATGATTTCTCTCACTATATTTGGTTCTATCCTCTTAAATTCAAATCGGAAGTGTTTGCCAAATTTCTTGAAGTTCACACTTTTATCCAAACACAGTTTGAAAAATGTATAAAATTATTTCAGTGCGATAATGGTCGTGAATTCAACAACTCTATGTTTCACCGCTTTTGTACTAATAATGGCACGGTCTTTCGCTTCTCCTGCCCCCACACTTCCCCACAAAAAGGTAAAGCTGAACGAATCATTCGCACCATTAACAAAATGATTCGCATTCTATTGATTCATGTCTCCCTCCATCCGTCCTTCTGGGTATATGCTGCTAAGATGTCATAATACATTCTAAATATTCTCCCAACTAGCACTCTTCACAATATGATCCCTACCGAAATCCTCTATCACAGAGTCCCCTTTTACGATCATTTACAGATATTCGGTTGTCTATGTTACCCTAACCTTGCCTCTACCGCCCCTCACAAACTAGCTCTCCGATCTACTCCATGTGTCTACCTAGGCTTCCCGTTTCGAATCCTCAGAAATTTCAGAAACCGGATTACTCCTTTCTTGACGAGCCTACCATCTCTCATCTCATTATCAGTCAACTAGATCATAGCACCGCTGAAAAATCACCTTCTCTCCCCAGTGATCCATCATTAGCGTCAGCGCCGCGGCCCCAAGGAGAGGCGCCGCGGCGCTAACCTTCTAGTGAGCAAAACTCTTTTTCACCATCGTCAGCGCCACATCCCCAAGGTTAGGCGCCGCGACGCCAAAACTTCAGAGAGCACTGTAACTAAGGCGTCGCGGCCCTTGATCACGGCGCCGCGGCGCCTTTGACGGCACTTCTTCCACCCTCCTCTAATCCGACCTTACCCTCTGTATCGGATCCCACCACTCAGCCACCACAGACAGCCACTGTCCCCACTCACCATATGGAAACTCGTGCCAAACACGGGATCTTCAAACCCAAAGTCCAATTTAACTTGTTTGCCCAAACCATCTCTCCACTTTCCAAGAACCCCAAATTGGCCAAACAAGACCTTAATTGGAATGCAATAATGTATGAGGAGTTTAATGCTTTGACTAAGCAGCACACGTGAGATCTAGTACCTAGACCGTAGGGGGTGAATGTGATCAATTGTATGTGACATTTTCGTCACAAATTCAGAGACAGTGGAGATCTTGAGAGATAAAAGGCACGACTTGTGGCTAATGGCACAAATCAGTAGGAGGGCATTGATTGTGGTGAGACATTCTGTCCGGTTGTCAAACCGGCTACCATTCGCACAGTTCTGAGCATAGCCATGGACAAACACTGGCCGTTACATCAACTTGATGTGAAGAATGCATTTTTACATGGGGACCTGAGAGAAACAGTCTACATGCATCAGCCTCCTGGGTTCACCCATCCAGCAGTCCCTCACTATGTGTGACGTCTTTGTAAGTCACTATATGGCCTAAAACAGGCCCCCCATGTGTGGTATAATCGTTTTGCCAGGTATATTTTGCAGATTGGGTTTGTATGCAGCAAAAGTGATATATCACTCTTCATTTTTCATCAAGGTAGTAGCATTACTTACTTATTACTGTACGTGGATGATATTGTTCTTACTGCCTCCTCCGATGGGTTGAAAATGAGATTATTGCTTTGCTTAAAACGAATTTGCGATGACTGATTTGGGCAAGATGAGTTATTCTTGGGGATATCAGTGACCAGGTCTACCGACCACATGTTCTTTTGTCAGCGTAAGTATGCAGAGGAGATTGTGTACAGGGCTAAGATGACGAATTGTAAAGTTATGCCTACTCCAGTTGATTCAAAATCTAAGCTCAGTGCTATGGATGGTGCTCCGATCCTACTCTGTATAGGAGCCTTGCAGGTGCACTTCAGTATCTCACATTTACAAGGTCAGACATTGCTTATGTTGTTCAGCAGTCATGCCTATTTATGCATGCCCCAGAGAGTCTCATTTCACTGCCCTTAAGCGTATCATCTGATACATTAAGGGCACACTTGATTATGGTTTGCACCTTTACCCCTCTGCACCAAACAAATTTCTCTCGTATACGAATGCAGATTGGGCAGGGTGTTCGGACACGCGACGCTCCACCTCCGGCTTTTGTGTCTTTTTAGGGGATAATCTGATTTCATGGTCTGCCAAGCGACATGCCACCCTATCTCGTTCCAGTGCCGAGGTTGAGTACATAGGCGTTGCAAATGTGGTAGTCGAGATTTGTTGGCTCAGAAATTTACTGTTAGAACTTCAGTGTCCTTTGCATCAGACATCTATTGTGTACTGTGATAACATCTCTGCAATCTTTCTCACAGCCCGGTTCAACATCAGAGAACCAAGCACGTTGAGATGGACATACATTTCGTTCGTGAGAAAGTTGCGCTAGGTCATGTCAGAGTGTTACATGTTCCCTCATCATATCAGTATGCAGATATATTTACCAAAAGACTTCCCATACAATTATTTCTTGACTTCAGATCCAGTCTCAGCGTCCGGCCTCCTCCCGCTCCGACTGAGGGGGTGTGTAAACGTTTATAGTAGTATAATAAAATCCCTACCCATTATTAGAATATATTCCGTATATTGTGTAAATATAATTATGGTAAGACGAAGATTCCTTTTGTAATTAGGACTAGGATCCTCTTGTATAAGGGATGAATATTGTACAGTATATATATTGATATTAATGAGACATCCTGCATCTCCATTCCGAGTAACATGTAACTTCTGTACCAAGTTATTGTCTGCATGCATTTTTCAAACCAGACATGTATAAGTTCATTACCCTTTTCAGCTCAAGAACCTAGGCCTCTACTGTGCATTATCAACCAAACCGCACACTTTGTGAATGAGCATTTCTTGCATGGACTACTAGATGCCAAAAATGCAAAATAGAAACTTTCATTATCAACTATCAACATACTTTCTTCCCAATGGATTAGAGTATGAAAATAGCGTTGTGAAGTTGTCATATTCTGCATTTTGGCTTCCTAAATTGTTGTGCATGTCCTTGCCATTGTTGTAACTCCTTCCAAGTCTTTCATGTGTATTCTTGTATGAGTTCTGCATCTAAGCCCCTCATAAGTATGAACAACAAATATCAAATCATTTCCCATGTAAGTAGGATCATTGGTATAAGTTGTTACACAGCTTGTACATTACTTTGGGACCCTGTGTTGTACTTGCAAACATGTCTGCATATCCTATCCTAGCTTAGGATCAATTTGGCAACTTCTGCATTCTGCGTTTTTACTATAGCGTCATATGGTACCTGCAAACAAGATCATGAGTTTAGTAGCAACTATTATCATACTCTCCTCCATAAGGATTTGAGCATGAAGATTGTAATAAATCTTGTCCTGTGTAGTAGCCAGTTATTTGGTTCCTCTGGTTCTTCCAAATAATGTAGCACCATCCCTCGTCTTCCCATATCCTGACCATTCCATATCATCTCCTATGGGAATAGAATCAATGAAACAGTAGAAACCAGTTATGCTCCAGTGTCTAGTGTTTCTAAGGAACCTGAGGATATTGTGTTGCACCACAACACCTACTACCATATCATGTCCAATGCAAATTGGATCAATGGACCAGTAAATTTCTCTGAAGCATCTGTGAGCTGCTTCCGAGTCTGCAGGTGCCTTGGAGATCTTGTGTTGTCCTGTCATAACTGTCTGCATATCATTTTCTATGAATGGATCAATCGGACAATATGTATATCTCCATTTGGTATCTGCAAAGAATGTAAAGTTAATAACAACTAACCTCCTACTCTCTTCCCATGGGATTTGAGTATGAAGATAGCAACTTGGTTTGTCCTGTGCATTAATCAAATCTTTGATTTCTCTGAGTCTTCCACCAGCTGCAGGTCCAATTACTCTCATAGTGCTAGATTTTCCCTTACAATATTGCAATAAATTTTCCATGCATTATCTTAGGTGCATTAGAATGAGCATATGCTGCTAATACCACGCACTACACCATAGTCAATGTACATATCATATTTGTCCTGGTATCTAGTCTAGAACTATACCAAATGTCTGCAGCATCTCCTGTCATCCCATAGCTTGACCAGGCCATATCATGTCCTATAAATATAAGATCAATGAGCCAGAACCTCCAGTTATGCACCTATTTAGCAGCAGGTCATGTCTTGTATATATGAATGATATATGATCAATGAGTTGCACCATAAAATTTGCTTCCATATCATGTCCTGTGCACAATGGATCAATGGAACAATAGCATATGTAACTTTAGCCTTGCATATTTCAAGTCATATCCATGAACTAAATCCTTGACACACACATCAGTAGCCTTAGATGTAGATATGGTGCAGCTGTTTTCCTCCATATCACAAGTTTTCCTCAGCATCAAATTTATTTTGGAACCTGCAAAAAAGCAAAATATGTTAGTAGAAAAAATTATCACTATATTCTCCTCCATAAGGACTTGAGTATGATGACAATCACTTCTCCACCACATCACAACACAAACATCCACCCTCCTCAAATATCTCTTCTGTGTTCTTATCCTCAAATATGGACATAGCAATTTATCAATATTGAGGATCTTTTTGTCCTTAGTATCCAGTTATGCAAAAGAGCCACTGTAACTTTTCCATGATCAAGAGCATAATTAGACAAATGATCATCTAGTTAATTACCATATCTCATAATATGCATTACCTGAACATTTGCATTGTCAATTATCGCCAAAATTTCCTCCACTGCTAAGGCAATACTCCAACGTGATTTCCACTCCATATCTAAGATGTTCTCCATTAAGAGGGAATCTGTTTCAAGAATGAGTACACATGCTTATATAGGCAAAACTTAGCAGTTTCAAGTAGTGATTGTGCTTCAAACTCAGTGTTTGTGGCATCCTCAATCTCCTTAGCATGAGCAAACACATAATCACCCTTATGATCTCTCACACAAAATGCAAAAGAACCTCTGTCTGGGTTGTCCCTAGTGGCATTATCAGTATTGCACTTCAAAACACCCTCAGAAGCCAATTTTCACAACACTTTAGTAACATGCAGCTTTGGAACAAATTCTTTCATGATTCTGAGAATTTCTGACCATCTGTGAGGTCAGTCTTAATCCCAGGCTTCCTTATTCTCACCAATTGTTGAATGTTGGATGAAACTTGATACTATACCCTACTGTCTGTCACCTTCTTGTTGTGCATATCCCCATTTGTTTTCTTTCATGTCTCCCATATGATTATGAATGGCACAACATAGAACAGGCTTCATTCTTGAAAGAACATCAGCACTCCACTATTTCAATATCACCTGGTGAAGATGCATGCCTGTATTATTGATCCCAGCAGCAGCTGAAATATGACCATGTTTTCTGAGTTGTTTCACACTTTAGAAAAATGTGTGAGATTGTCTTCTCTTTTGGTTGAGTACAACACAAGCACTTAAAAATCATATGGTATCCCCAACTCTTTATTACATTATCCAGTGGCACTTTAAAGTGCCACATCCTCCACATTGTGAAAGCAATGTTAAAGGGAAGACCGTTCACCCAAATCTTCTTAAAAACTTCTCTTTTTTCACCTCTACTTCTAGTGTATTCCCATGCAGATTTCACAGTGAACTCCCCCATAGGTTCCAACATCTACCAAGGCCTGTTAAGTTCATCCCCTACAGCAGAAGGCTTAACATCATTAAGTATATATTCTGCTAGTTCTGCAGGTAAGTTGTTTATGATTATTGCTTCATGCCTCCCCTATGTCACCACATCTCTAAAATTCACAATAGCCTCATTACAGTATAAATCAATAGGGGTAATAAAATACAAAGGACCAAGTCCAGTCCAGTTGTCAAACAAAAATAATGATGATCCCATTCTGAGTTGCCACCAGATCTACTCGTCAATGAGGTCTCTAGCTTGCAGTATCTTTCTCCAAACATGAGAATCCATCTTCCATGGCACAAGTACTGAGTTGTTCTTTTTTTCAAGTATTTATTGTTCATAAATGCACTCCACAATGTAGACTTGGTTCTGAAGTTCCACCATAACTTGGCAAATAAAGCCATAGACATGTCCTTCAATGGTCGGAAACCCAAGCCACCCTCATCTTGAGGCAAACACACAGTATCCCACTTAGCTCAATGCCTCCTCCATTCACCAACAGAGTTGCTCCAAAAGAATTGAGCAAATATTTTATGCAGCTTCTTAATAACAAAGGAAGGAGGGTCAACAACAGATATTAAATACATTGGCATAGCCCCATTTAATATGCTTAAGAAAAATAGCACTGCCACCAAATGATAATAATTTCCTCTTCCACCTTTGCAGCCTGTTCCTCACCTTATTAATCAGCTCTGAATAAAATGACATCTGAGCTCCACTATAATATATAGGACAGTCCAAATATATAATAGGAAAAGCTTGCCTTGCAATACCTGTCACCATTTCCACCTTATGAAATTCAACATCATCAACTCTATCATGTAAGTATATTGCACTATTTTCCTTATTAACCAACTGACCTGAAGCTTTCTCATAATCAGACAATACATCCATGATCATTCTCAATGAAATCTCACAATCTGAAGCAAAAATGATGGTGTCATCTGCATAAGCCAAGTGATTGATTCTTGGACTCCATTTTGGCAATCCACACCCACAGAATCGTGGACTCTCATGCAATGCATTCAAGGCCCTATAAAGAACTTCAGCGGCAAGAATGAATAAAGTAGGTGACAAAGGATCACCTTGTTTTACACCTCTGGTAGAATGGAAAAATCTATGTGGTTGGCCATTAATCAATACAAAATACAAATTATTAGCAACAAGCTCCCATATATGACCAATGAATCTTTCATAGAATTCCATTTTTCTTAGAACACTAGTAAGAAATCCCCATGATAGCCTATCATATGCCTTAGTCATGTATAACATCATTACAACATTAGGCACCATTTGATGATTACTCCTTTTGGTTCTAAGTCTCATATCAGTTATGATCTCTTGTGTCAATAAAATGTTCTCAACTATACTCCCCCCCTCACAAATCCTGCTGATTCTGTGATATTAAATCAGGTAAAAATTTGTCAATTTATTATGAACAACTCTTGAGAACACCTTATTAATAAAATTACTCAGGCTTATTGGCCTCATATCACCAAAATTCTGTACATCCTTCTTTTTACGCAACAATACAAGGTTTGTGTGAGTAATGTATCTTGAAAGTTCTTTACCATTGAAGAAATCCCATACCATGTTGAATATTTCATCACCCACAATCTCCCAGCAAGTTTGAAAGAACAAACCAGTATAGACATCAGGTCCACCTTCATTGAACTATTGATTCCAAAAACAACTTCTTTTACTTCTTCTTTTGTAGGCATTTCAACAAGCTGCAAGTTCTTCTCCCTTAATATCAAATAAGGCATATGTTGTAGAATATCAAAGTGAGTAAGGGCCACAGTTTCATGAAAGTTTCATGAAACTGGGCCTGATAGAATCTCACAACCTTATCTGCAATGTCTTGTTCATTTTCTGACCATACACCATGACTGTTCTGAATTCTTCTAAGTTGTAGCATCTTCCTCCTCCCATTCATATGAGCATGAAAAAAATTGAAATTCTTGTCCCATCCTAAAACTATGACATACTAGCCTTTTGTTTCCAAAATTCTTCCTCGAGATGCAACACACTAGTCAAATCTGCATTCACCTTCATCAACTTCTCTCTGGTTGCATATGATGAATTTGCTTAAAAAATAGCCTCATGAGCTTTGATGACTTCTTCAAGATTTGTGATCAGCTGAAAAATGTCACCATATGTAGATCTACTCTAAGTAGACAAAACTTTCTTCAAATTCTTCAATTTTTATTGAAAGTGAAGAAAGAATTTGTCTCCACATCTGTCTGTCAATTAGTCCTCACAACCTCCATAAAAGAAACATGTTTTGTCCAAAAGTTTAAGAAATTGAAAGATTTCTTCAACGGTTGGGCCTCCTGTTTACATTCAAGCAATAATGGGGTGATCTAAGCCATTTTTTATCAAGTGGGTCACCTCCAATCCTGGGAATAGATGTTGTAGCTTCAAGTTACCCAAACACATGTCTAGTCTTTTAAAAATACAAGCATCATCCCCTCTACCATTCCACCATGTCAAGACACTATCCTTGTAACCCAAGTCTGAGAGATTACAAGTGTTGATACAATGTCTGAAATCTTCTACTTCACTCATAGACACTAGCTGTCCACCATACTTCTCTGAATCATTTGTGATAACATTAAAGTCACCACCAACAAGCCAATGCAATGTCATATTTGATGCAAAATGATATAATGAATCCCACAGTTCAATTCTTTCCACTTTATCACACTTTGCATATACAATAGTGACTATCCTCTCAAACTGCAGATCCCAATTGTTAAGTCTCAAATTAAGGTGTTGTACACTATACATCAATATAGTAACCTCATACTCTTCATCCAAAAACTCCCATACCTTACCAGAAACATTACTATAGGCTTTCTCTAGTCCCAACCTCCCCCTATATGATTCCATCTTGTAAGCTTGTTGGAGGGTTCCATCAAACCTATAAGAAAGAATCTGTGTCTTGTATGCATTATCAAAAGCCTTTTGAAGGCCTTTTTAGTACTAACTGACCTAATATTCCATATGAGTGCATTCATGATCACTACATAGTATATTGAGAGACAATTCTCCTTATTTGCACCCTTGAGACAGAAGGTACAATATTTCATTTAGTTGACTTCTTCTTTGTCTTCCCAGTTATTTTCTCAATCTGTGTAGGTGATAGATTACCATCCCTAGCTGTATTATGAAAGTTTTAGGATGTTGACTCTTCATCAAAGTCATTCCTAACCTTTTCCTTGTCTACAACATTGATATGCAAATCTCCAGAGACACCTTGAATTGGCATTACCTGATTCTGTTTTCTTGGTACCTTAGTTACCATCTGGTTATTGCCATGCACTTGTTGAGTAGTAGTAGATTGATTTTTGAAGGAAAGTTGTATAAGTTGATGCTGATATGCTGCATTCTCAGTAATATTTTCTTTAGTCCTGCACCTTTATTCCCCGCTGCAACCATCTCTTTTCCATCCTCAATATTATGCACCTCCATCACATCATCTTATTATTCTTGAACATCACCTAAAGCATCAAATTTATTCCCAACTTGCACAGTATCAGAGGGTATTGTAGCAAGTTGTTTATCTGCATTACTTAATGTAGGCAGTGTTAATTACATCTGCGACTTATCACCGTCATTATCCTTCTTGTTCTTATTACCTTGTTGAATTTTCAACTTGTATATAACATCCACATTGCCCACAACGTTCCCACTTTGTAGAATATTTATCGGATGATTAGGGTTAGGGTTTACATGATTATGGTCACGGTTAGGGTTCATCTTTTGTTTTCCTTTTGCGACTGCCTTAGCTTTGTTAGGATCTTCAAGTTGCTTCTGCTCATCACCATTAACAGTTTCCTCATCATCATTCTCAAGTAGCAACTCTGGGTGAATCTTCTAACATCCACGTTCATCATGACCTTGTAATTTACATTCCTTACAATATTTTGGCGTGAAGTCATATTGAATTTTCACCCATCTTGACTTAGTTTCATTCCCATTTACAACTTGAATTTGTACTCTCTTTGGATATTCCTTAAGCAAATCAACTTCAACCTTAACCCTAGCATAACTTGGCCTTGTTTTATTCTTAGTATCAACATCAATTATTAATGGCTTTCCAACTGATGATGCTAAGGTGAATAGCTGCGATTCACCAAACCAATTAGGAGCTAAAGTTGGAAAAGAAATTCAAGCCAAATCAATATTAGTTTCTTCCTCCGGTATAAATCATGGATCCCATTTAAGAATTCTCATGGAATAGTAGATATTCTTTTCCTTAATCCATAAATTAAACTTTGACATAAGAGTTACATAATCTTCAAACAAAGTAAACCTAATCAACACATGTCTATTACATAAAACCCAATCTTAGCCACTCCTTTCAAATCACATTGTTTAGGAATGAAAGTTCTCAATGAATGTAAATCCGGCCATCCATAACTAAACTTTCAATATCGGAAATTTTATTAAGTTTTCTTCAATGAACTAATTAAAGTAAAGTATTCATTTTATAATCATCGATTTAATAAATAATTATTTATTAATAAGAGTACTCTATATTAACAACGTCCCCGCACACGTAACTTTAAAAATTGGGATGGTGCAAATTGCTACCACTATTTAATTATCAGAAATGAGGCAATTTGCATGAGTTTCCATAATTGTTCAAGTAATCTAGGTTTAGGTGACTCTTCTTATTATGAAGAGTTTGTTTTGCTTGCATAAGCAATGATTTTGCAATTGGCCTAAAACCTCAATAATCATGTGACCCTAAGCAGAGCCGGCCCTAAAATTTGGGATGCCCTAAACCATCATAATTTTTTTTGTCCCCCCCCCCAAATAATTAATAAGTTAGCTAGACTTACTTAAACACATTAATAAAAAAAAAATAACATGATTATTAACCTAATATAGTAAAAATAAATTAGTACTCATTATAATACAAATAATCAGAATAGAGTCAAGAAAATAAAAGATAAATTGAAGAATGCTAAAAAGATCTTCAAGAAAATAAAAGCATAAAGAAGGAAAAAATTGGACAATAATACTCGCTAATGGTTGACAAGTTTCCGGTGAGCTTCCAATGATTCCTTAGTCTGAAACTTGTTATTGCACTTGCCGCAACAATACTTCCAGTTACGGTGTACGCATTTGTTATGCGACGCTAAATCGTTTTTGTACTTATTGTCTGACAAGAGTAATAGTGAGACATTTTTTGAGTTATCGGAGAAGTGACTACCGGATGAGTACCATATATATGGGTTCTGGAGAAATAAAAAACGCGTGAGTCGTACTGTGCTCTACGCAACAGTGTAATATATTTCCCCCTTAAAAGAAACGATGGTTGCATTTTGGAGAGCCTTGTGCACAGACTAGTGCGTGGGTCGTAGTATGCGTGTGTGTGTAGTGGATGCCGCCATAACAGAAACTTGAATAGCCTAGTGTGTGCCCCGCCCTATAGTAGTAAGCGAATGTTTGATGCAATTCGTGCGTCTTTCACACGTCCCTGTTTATTTCATAAATAATAATTCCTTATTAATTGTCCAAATTATTACAACTATTTGTCTCAAAATATTTGATCATTTAAAAAATTAATATATAGTTAATTAAAATATATATTTTATCCTTAACATTAATTATTAGAACATTCAAAGCCTGAAAAAGTCATATTTCATAAATCATATCTAACTTTTACATATATTATATTATAAATAGTGTTCTAAAAGGCTTAGATTTAGAAATAAGATGACGTGTCTCACATATGTCTTGGCAAACCTCGTGATTATTTAATATAAACATGTTATAAATTAATGAAGTAAACATATACATAAAAATATTTTAAAATTATAAAAAATAAAAAGTAATAAAATTAATAGGAAATTTGTATATATCTATTATTAACATGTTAACGTGTGCGCATATCATTAAAAACAAAATCTTAAAAAAGTGAATGATGTAAAGATGAATTACACTAATAATATAACTATGATGAAACTTAATTTGAGTTGTAAAAGTTATACTCTATTCTAATAATTCAAAAATAAAAATGACAATAATATAACGTTATTGTTTTCAAACCTAAACCTAAATAGTAATAAATTAGTACTCATTATAATACAAATAATCAGAATAGAGTCTTCAAAATATTATTCAAACTGAAGTGACACTTAAACGAATTCTAAAACTAAAAGTTATCTTCAAAAAGATAAATTGGAGAATACTAAAAATATCTTCAAGAAAATAAAAGCATAAAGAAGGAAAAAATTAGACAATAATACTCTTCATTTTATAATTTACATTTTACATACAAAGGTCTAACGTGTCGTAAACAACAAAAATAAAGATTATGAATTAGCATAAACAATTGGAAATTTCTTTTTGACTTTTTATGATTTTTTATTTGAAAATTTACTACGAATTAATTTTTAAATATATATCAAATTTACTCTGTATCAAACTGTTATAAGTTATTATTATATATCTCAACTTTTTCTATGTCAACTGTCTTATTCCTATTAGTAGCTCTGATACCAATTTTCAGGCGGATCTTTTCATCACCTAGTAATTCTAAAGAGAGAAGGAATATAGGTGGTATGCTCATAGATTTGCATAGTGTTTTATGATTATCGCAGCATTTGACATAATAGCGACCTTCCTCTCCGCGCCGAAACTTTCCCGACAACAACCACCATTGTAGTTAAAAAAACAAAAACAAAAATAGATCATATCAAGGAAGACAATAAATTGAAAAAACAGAGACGAACGGAAAAAAAAAAAGTAAAAAAAAAAACTCGCTAATGGTTGACAAGTTTCTGATGAGCTTCCAATGATTCCTTAGTCTGAAACTTGTTATTGCACTTGCCACAACAATACTTTCAGTGACGATGTACGCGTTTGTTATGCGACACTAAACCGTTTTTGTACTTAATATTTGTCTGACAGGAGTAATAGTGAGATATTTTTTGAGTTATCGAAAAAGTGACTACCGGATGAGTACCATATATATGGGTTCTAGAGAAACCAAAAATGTGTGAGTCGTACTGTGCTCTGTTCAACAGTGTAGTATAGTCCCCTCCTTAACAGAGACGATGGTTGCATTTTAGGGAGCCTAGTGCACAGATTAGTGTGTGAGTCGTAGTATGCGTGAGTGGTGGAAACGAAATAGAAAATTTAATTTTTGAACTAGCAGGGTGAGTGGTGGAGAGAAAGTTTTTGAAAACGTAGTGAATAATGATTTGTTATTTAAATTTATATGAGGGGTTTTATTAGAGATTCTTTAGAGTCCAAAAAGATGTGAGGAATATGTATTTTGACCTATAAAATTTTGGTTATTGTTGTATTTAATAGTGATTTTTTCCCCAAAAAAATATGATGACCTAAGTCATTGCATTGACTGTTTTGGCTCAGGACCGATACTGACCCTAAGCTTAAGGTCCTTAACGAGTCATGCCTCTTCTCATTTAATCAATTAATTTTTGCCTTTATAATCTAATATCATATAATATAATAGAATTTCGCTTATTTATTTAGAAGACGACCAGATTAGGTGCTTATCCATGCAAAAAAAAATCAAATATTTTGAAGTTACATTTGTTTGTTTGTCAAGTTCATATTTTCAACTTCAACTTAAAATAAAAATTTGAAGTTTATATTTTTCTAAAACTTCAACTTTTTTTCTCAAGTAAAATAACACAGTACAAAAAAAAAACTTCTCAATAAATTGACTAAACACAAACTACTTCTCTATTAATTCTAAAAATAAAGCAACTTTTAGAAGTTTGATCAAGAAGACTCTGACTTGATCTCAGTTAAAGAACGTTTGAAGTCATGTCAATGCAAATCAATATTAAGTTTGAATTGAAAATTGAATTTGAATATAAATCTCAGTTGAAAAGAACATTTGAAATTATGTGAATGAAACCCAATATCTCAATTATCTAAACTAGTTTTTCAACTTCCAAATCTCAATCAATTTGAGATTGTAAAAATGGGAAAATTATAAATAAAAATTGATATGCATATGACATTCCATTATTTGCAAATATTATCATCTATGTCCGAATATTATCTACATGAAACTTATTTTAATGTATTTATAAGGCAGTTTATGTAGGGTTTTTGTTGGGTTCAAAACACATAAGTAAGACACAAATGAAGTTTAAAAAATATGTTTTGCTTACTTACCCCAACAATAATTCTGGTATGGCTATATGAAAATCAAACATGTAATGTAAAACATGGACATGAACACTTACATGTTATTAATCTGGAATCTCTACTTAGGGATGACACGCGGTTGTCTTTTCGATTTGCAAGAACTTTGCTACGGTGTATTCCTCTGTCAAGAAAGCTAAGAAATCTTGGCAGAGGTTCGAGAAAGTTTATTCTAAACTCTGATTCTAGAATTAGTGTTTAAACTAATGGGTAGTGCTCTTTATATGCAAAATTTATTAGGTCAAATCAGATTAGGGTTGGGCTTCGAGCCTGACCTAAATCCTGAGATGTAGTGGGCCAGTCTGACCGGGCCCACCGTCGGTCGGCGCCGCGGATCGACCTAGTAGGCGTCGCGGCTCCTCACGTCTCGTCTCGTTAATATATATTCATCACGTTTAATTAAATCCAATTTTGACTTAATTAAATAATTTCCATCAAATAGAAATTATCCCATAATTATTATCAATTTAAATATCTCGATTCCAAATCGAATATTTAATACTTTCTCAATACACCCTTAGACCGAAAAGACAATCGACATAGTGTGACCCTATAGACCTTCACATATCGACACTAATTCAATTATGGTCCATATGGAACTCCTTGACTGTGCCATACGACGAACTCAATATGTGAAGTGCGTTTACATGAATCCATCAAACATAACCTTTATGTAAGATGATAAATTCCTTTTATTCGCGACACACTCGGTCAAACTTAGAATTTGTCACGTGTCTACCCAAATGGCTTGATCACTTTATCTCATCTATATTCAGTGTTCTAAAAGTCGGCCTAGGCGCACCTCCCCCGTCCCGATATACCCCTAAGCGGTCATTCCTATTTTTAACTTAATGGGGGTAAAATCATAATTTTACCCCCAATTTTTTGTCCTATTTCTTATAGCAAAGCAGCAGCAGCGATTTTAACTTTTCACTTGAAGTCTCAAGAATCAAATGCAAGAATACAAAAAAAAAAGTCCTAAAAATCTTCAATCAAGCTTCAACTCTTCAAGGTTAGTTCTATTTCTTCATATTTTTTACTTCATATCTTCTATTTCTTCTTCTTTTACTTCATATCTTCTATTTCTTCTTATTTTACTTCATATCTTCTATTTCTTCTTCTTTCACTCTTCCATCATCATTATTTTTCTATTTTTTCTCAGTCTGTTTCGCCTCAATCTCCGCGATCCGACCCGACCTGTTTTTTTTGTGTGGTTCTGCTGCTGTCTGCAGTGCTGCAAAATTAAAAATGTAGTATAAATTAGTTACAACTTACAAACTTATTAGTAATAGTATAAATAGACTAGTAATAAGTTAATAATATAAATATATAGTGATTTATCATTTGTCATTTGTGAATATTTGTCATTTACTCATTTTGAAAGTAATTATTTTATAATTTATATATTTTATGCATATATGATATATATACAATTGATGTAAAATATTAAAAAAAAAATACATCCGTCTAGGCCCCCACCTAGGAATCCGTCTAGGCGCCCGCCTAGCCGTCTAGGCGCTAGGCGGCCAGGCTCCGCCAAGCCTCCGCCTAGCGTCTTTTAGAACATTGTATATATTAGTCGACAACTAGACCATATTCTAAATATGTATCTTGCATTGACCAATGACTTGATCGACCTAATATCACTTAGAAGTTGAGTGTTCTCTCGAATATCCAATCGAGGAATAAATCTTATTATTGGCTTAACTACCACATTAGTTTACGTCGTAATGCACCCAACACAAGCCTATCTTATCCAATAAAGAATTTAAGCTTAGGACAGGGTCAAAGTACATTACTCTGTAAACAAGGTGCGTATTGACCTCAAGTCAACAGACCTTTATCTCTCACACGCTTAACACTCTAGACATGTATAACAAATAGTTTATCAGCAGGGTATATCAATACTTTTCAAAAGTATCCATGTGTACATCACTAGTAACCATTACTAGTAGCAGGTGAGACATACTACATTCTCCAAGAATGTGATGCAGATCACATGTCGACTTATAACATATCATTGATATCTCAATCCCGATGATCATTAGTCGAGGCTACTTTGAGAGTTATGATCTATCATTAATATCCCACTCTATTAATGACAACGTAAGCTTAATGGATGCACATTAATAAATAATTATAAATAATCAAATAATAATTCAATAACCATAAATGTCATAAATATATTAATTTTATTAATAATACGAATGTGTTCAAATACATTTGTCCTTAATAATAATTCTATCTAGGACATACATACTTTCAGTTTAATCATTTGTTTCAACTTCGAAATGGTAGGATCGAAATAACTAGGTATATGCGAAAGCTAGTAATAATGAAATCTTAAACAATAATAAACCAGACAACAAATAAGTAATAAATATTAAAAATATAATAAATTAATATAGTTTGGTCAATTAAACTAAAAAGGTGAGTAAGAAAATATCGAGAGAACCCTCTAAACAAGGCTCTCCGACATTACATTGTAGATGCAATTATACGAGAGCTTAAATTATATACAAATCGAAATCTTTTATTCCAAGAAGATTTATATATTTTTCTTTTAGAAAAAAGAAGAAAAAATTATGGTAAATACTATTTTTTAAAATTAAATAAAGTAAGAAAATTTAGACAAATATCTAATACAAACTTGGAATTTCAACTGGAAAATAGTTTGAAGTGAGTATATTTGCATCGATGTCATTAACTTTAAGGACCAAGAGATTAATTTGCAGGAATTGTTCTTGCTTCCCCGACTCAAACAAATGTCTAATTTGGTCCCACACACAAACATTTTCCTAGTCCTTTTCCCGTAGATACTTTGATTGTATCCCATGAAAAAATTGAATTGCCTTGGTAAAATAAAAATCAATTATAGTAAACCAATACAACAACAATAATAATATATTTGATGTATTTTATCAGTGTGGCGGCTGTGGCCTGAAGAGGGTAGACAGTAAGCAAATCTTATCCTTATTTCGTGGAGATAGAGAGATTATTTTCGAAAAATCATCAGATCAAGTAACTCATAAAAAACATAAATAAATAAGACACAATAAATAAGACATAACACATAATTTTAAAGACATATTTGAAGTGAAACAAAACCATAAATTCCGGTTGGAAAAGCAATTTGAGTATTATTTACATCAAATGTCATTAATATTTTAGTCCAAAAAGAGTACTAATTTGCTTCCTTGACTCAAAACAAATTGTCTTATTTGGTCCCACACTCAACATTTTGCTAGTCCTTTTCCCCCTTGTTTGTATCCCAAGAATTTACATTTGGTCCCATTTTTATGACTCTCTCTACCACACTCCATTTATACCTCACCCCTCCGTTACTTAATTTAGTAAACGAAACTAATAATCAATTCAAGTAACGTAAAGATTATTACTAGTTGAAAAATTACTTTTACTCCTATTATGACATTAACACCATTAATTAAAGTGTCGTTTGGTTGGTAGTTAGAGTCTCAGATGTATTAGTAATGTATAGATTAATTAAGAAAAAAATTCTATATCATTTTATGTAAAATTAAGTTATTCAGAATTTAATTAATCATATATATATATATATATATATTACTCATCTACTCTCTCTGTCTCAAGTAATATGGCATAATTTGAATTTCGAGAGTTAAAATAAAAAAATCGTGATATATTCGTATGCCTATTAAGTTGTTAATTCTTGTAACTTATAATACATTTTAGGTAGTTTCTAATAATGTATTCTTTCTGTTTCAATTTATATGACATAATTCGGATTTGGAGTGTTGAACTTCTTTATTTTGACCGCGCGCTTGGACATACAATCTTTTAATGTTTTGGAAATGGGATAGGGCGGGTGAGGGGGTAGGGCAGGGGGTAAGAAAAAAAATCATTTTTTTTTATAAAAGTAACAAAAAATATGAAATAAAAATTTAAAGATGGAGTGGGGTGGGGGTAGGGCGGGGGTAAACTTGAGAATGTGGTAGGTGGACGGGGGAGGGGGTAGGGGTAGGGGTAGGTAAATTTTTTTTTTATATTTTCAATCATTTTTTATAAAAGTTACAAAAAATATGAAATAAAAATTTGAGGATGGGGTAGAGCAATGGGGTGGGTGGGGTAGGGTGGGGGTGTAAGAAAAAAAATTCATATTTTTTATAAATTATTTATAAAAGTAAAAAAATATATATAAAATAGAAATTTGAGAATGTGGTAGGTGGACGGGGTAGGGGGAGGTAAGATTTTTTTTTTTATATTTTCAATCATTTTTTATAAAAGTAACAAAAAATATGAAATAAAAATTTGAGGATGGGGTGGGGGGTAGGGAGAAGAAAATAATTCATATTTTTTATAAAAGTAAAAAAAATATGACATAGAAATTTGAGAATGGGGTGAGGGTAGGTGTGGGTTGGACGGGGGTAGATTTGGACATATTTGAGTCATTAACTATCATATTGTCGTTATATTTCTTATTACAATATAATATTATTTTTTGATTAAATGTTGCAATTAAATAATTTTTAAAAATTATTAAATTGTAAAGATATACTAATTTTTAGAAAAATATGATAAGAAAAGAATATTTTAAATAGTTTTAAATCTATTAAAAAGAATATTCTAGTAAATTTGCATAAATGTGGGCCAAACCGGAAACTGTTTATGTTTCTTAGAAGTACTTCTATAATTATAGGTCAAACACCCTAACAAATTCTTTAGAAACAATTTCTGCAGTACTACTAAGAAACAGAAACAATTTTCCAGAAGCTTGGCCAAACAGACCCTAAATTACAAATCAAATACCATATTAATTTTATATATAAATAAGTTACGTGCAGGATTTAGGTGGTGTTTGACCAAGCTTCTGGAAGTGTTTCTGAAACAGAAACACTTCTTTCGCCAAACACCCTCTTTTCAGAAGTAGAAACAAACACTTTTTCCAGAAGCCAAAAAGTGTTTCTAGATGGAAAGAGAAGCAGAAACACCAATTTGATGCTTCTGGAGAAGCCCTTTATGCTCATTCATTAAATTTTCTTTTGGATTCATTTACTATTTTCTTTTCACAAAATTCCTTTTAATCTCATATAATATCCCCATATAAAATAGAAATTTGCGAATAGGGGTAGGGTGGGGGTAAGAAAAAAATTTATATATTTTTTTATAAAAGTAACAAAAAATATGAAATAAAAATTTGAGAATGGGTATGGCAATGGGGTGGGGGGGGGGTGGGGTAAGAAAAAAAATCATTTTTTTATAAAAGTAACAAAAAATATGAAATAAAAATTTGAGGATGGGTAGAGCAATGGGGTGGGGTGGGGGTAGGCGGGCTAAGAAAAAAATTCATATTTTTTAAGAATATTTTTTTATAAAAGTAACAAAAAATATGAAATAGAAATTTGAGGATGGGTAGGGCAATGGGGTTGGGGAGTAGGGGTAGGGCGGGGTAAGAAAAAAATCATTTTTTTTTTTATTTTTTATTTTATAAAAGTAACAAAAAATATGAAATAGAAATTTGAGGATGGGTAGGGCAATGAGGTTGGGGTGTGGGGTAGGGGGTAGGGCGGGGGTAATTTTTTTCTTCATATTTTCAATCATTTTTTATAAAAGTAACAAAAAATATGAAATAGAAGATGAGGTAGGGCAATGGGGTGAGGTTGGGGGTAGGGCGGGGAAGAAAAAAATCATATTTTTTAAAAGAAAAAATATGACATAGAAATTTGAGGATGGAGTGGGGATAAGTGTGGGTAGGGCAGGGGTAGGTTTGGACATATTTGAGTCATTGACTATCATATTGTCGTTACATTTCTTATGTAAAATATAATATTATTTTTTGATTAAATGTTACAATTAAATAATTTTTTTTAAAAATTATTAAATTATAAAGAGATACTAATTTTTAGAAACATATGATATAAAAGAATATTTTAAATAATTTTAAATCTATTAAAAAGAATATTCTAGTAAATTTGCATAAATGTTTGTCAAACAGGAAACTGTTTCTGTTTCTCAGAAACACTTTTATAATTATAGGTCAAACACCTTAACTGATTCTCCAGAAACAATTTCTGCAGAGCTACTTCTGAAAAATAAAAACACCTCTCATGAAGGTTGGCCAAACACACCCTTAATACCAAATCTTGCATAACTCACAACCAAACACCCTTTATTATATCCTCTTTTATACAGTCCCTATATTTGTCTCTTTCTTGCCGTTTGTCACCAGCTCCGTTTCTCTTTTGTTTTTGTATATATAATATTTTTGCTGTCACTTCCACACACATCATCAACAAGTCCACCGATTTCTTTTTCCCTATCAGTTTCTTCAAGAATTTCCATTAATGGGTTTGCTAATGAATGTCCTAGCAATAGCCCATAAAACTAAAAGACCATTTGGTGTTGATGAACAAGACATTGAATTTGGTAACCTATGGTGGTTTGTTTATGCAGGTGTTTCTTGTTTCCTCGTACTTATCGCTGGAATTATGTCGGGACTTACGTTGGGGTTAATGTCTATGGGACATGTTGAACTTGAAATTCTTCAAAGAAGTGGTACTTGTACTGAGAAGAAACAAGCAGGTTTTGTTTTAATTTGTTTGAATTCTTGAATCTTTATTATGTGGGTATTTGATCAAGAAATAATTAATTCTACTTATTTGTTTTCAGCTACTATATTGCCTGTTGTTCAAAAGCAACATCAACTTCTTGTGACTTTGCTTTTGTGTAATGCTGCTGCAATGGAGGTGAGTTGTTTTACTTATAGCATATGTAGATGGGGTAAAGTCTTAATCATAGCAAGGACATGCACGTGTTTCTGATAAAGTTTTTTTTTTTCTTAAAAAATTAGCTGTAATTTGATCAACTTTCTTTATCATGTTCACTGTTTATTACTGTATAAATGTTTCCACTAGGAGTACTATAATAGAACACAATTACAACTCCGCCTCATTCCCAAACAAGTTGAGGTCGGCTATGTGACTCATTCACCATGTTTCTCCATTTAGGGTGTGTGAGGTATGAAGGAAAATGTTTTTCAGGAAATAAAGTGGTTTTCTTACTTATTTTCTTGTGTTTGGTAATTAAGCAAAAAATATAAGCATTTTATATAATGTAGATAAATACTATGAGATGTAGGGTGGGGTAGGTGTGTGGGGTGGTGGGGATGGGGCTTAGGGGGTGGGCTGAAGATGAGGTGTGTTGGAGGTGGAGAGTACCCAATCAATGTGGAATGACACTTGTGGAACGTGTTTTCCCTAACCGGGTAAGTCATTTTCCTCATTCCTAAGAAACTTGTTTTGCCAAAGAAAATGTTTTCCAAAAAATTTGATCATGAGAAGTTAGAAAACCAGAAAATGTTTTCCCCCATAATGAAGACACCTTTAAGCTCAACTCATGGCATCATCATACCAATACCAAACAAAAATAAAAGTAAGAAATAAGTTGAATATAAATGAATAATAATATTAAAAAAAGGCAGCCCGATGCACTAAGCTCCTGCTATGCGCGGGTCCGGGAAGGACCACAAGAGTCTATTGTACACCGCCTTACCTGCATTTCTGCAAGAGACTTGAATCCATGATCTCCTGGTCACATGACATCAATTTTACCAGTACTCTGACATTAAACTCTCTATATTAGTACTGGCATATAAATTTATAATAAGGTAAAAATACTCCTGGAAAAGCAATAGGTTCAAAATCAATGTACTAGGCGATTTCTTTCCCTCAAAGCGGACAAAGTTACCTGGTACTAGTTGCTGGTAGGAGGTGGCAGGTATCCCGTGAATTAGTCGAGGTACGCGCAAGCTGGCCTGGACACCACGGTTATAAAAAAATCAATGTACTAACAAGACTAAAACCTATTCCCAAATAGTAGATATCACCTATATGGAACACATATATTTCAAAATTTGCAATATATATCACATGTTTATTTTGGCTCTGGCCTTCAATGTGTAGTGTTGCAGTTTTGATCAATTACATTTATAAGTGATACAATTTCTGTTGGACTTTGCAGGCTCTTCCAATATACTTGGACAAAATTTTCCATCCTGTTGTGGCTGTCATTCTCTCTGTGACTTTTGTTTTAGCTTTTGGTGAGGTAATAAACTTCCATCCACTGTTTAATTGTTAGACATGTATGTTTGAACTGGGAACTGCAATAATTTCGTTGCTTTTGCTTTGCAAATTCAGATTATTCCACAAGCAATATGCTCCCGATATGGGCTTGCTGTAGGTGCAAACTTAGTCTGGCTTGTTCATGTTTTTATGATCATTTGCTATCCCATTTCTTACCCAATTGGAAAGGTAATATTTGCTTCTCTGGTGTCTCTACTAGCACTTAATTGGTGGGTGGTCTATCCCTATATTTCTAGTTGGTCGTGCTGCAATTTGTTTTGTACAGTTCTGGATGGGGCCATCTATGGTAACATCTAAGGTGTCAAAGTACTGTAAAGGAAATTGCCATACTTTTGTTGTGGGTATCAAGAATTTGAATGATCTGCACGTCAGAACAAATGATATTTCTATGCATTCAACTGTGTTTTTATTAGTATTCCATGTGGATCTCTATCGAAAAACGAAAAAAAATTGCATGTGGATCTCATTCCTCGTAGGCAGTAGTGTACTGGTTCATAACTGTGACTAATCTTTACATGGCAGAATTGAAATCTTATATTACTGTGGCTAGAAAACTATCAGGGTTTTATTCTACACTTGATATACAGTCTCTATTGAAGGACTTCATGCAGTCGATACTGTTGTTTACAATTTAAAGAACTTCTTTGTGAAGTCATCACATTTAAATGTTGAAATTTGACATGGCTTAGGTTCTTGACGCTGTATTGGGACATCATGATGCTTTGTTCAGGCGAGCTCAGTTGAAAGCCCTTGTTTCTATCCACGGTATAGAGGTAATCCCTCTTAATTGGTGTTCATTGCAGAAGACCGAAGTTGATTTAGCTGCTGGTCATGACCGAAGTGTCGCCTTGTAAAAGCTACCACTATTATGGGACAGTTTTCTCTAGTATAGTACCATAATAAGTGACTTAATATTGTTATAAATAACACTATATTTTTCTAAGTTTAGGCTGGTAAAGGTGGCGAACTCACACATGATGAAACTACTATTATTAGCGGAGCACTGGATTTGACAGAAAAGGTTTGCAACAGCATTCTCCTGTTTGCTTGTCACTTTTTTCCTTGTTTTCCTTCTTTCCTTTTTCTTTTGATCTGGATAGCTTTTGGTAAAGCATCTGCTTCTGGCAAAAGAAGATATAACCTTCTGCGCTTTCTTAGAGTAGTTTTGCTTCAAAATGCTACTCCCTATGTTTCAATTTATGTATTTTATATCCTTCTTAGTCTGTTTAAAAAAGAATGTCACTTTCTATAGTAACTTCTTAATTCCAACATCCCACATGGCATTTTTAAGATTACAAGATTCAAAGGGAATTTTGGTACATTATACACATCTTTAATTTAAGACCACAAGATTCAGAAGTCTTCCTTAAATTCTGTGATCAGTCAAACTAAAACACATATAATAATAAAATGAGACAGAGGGAGTAATAAATGGATAGTCACCAAGTTCACATAGGCTCTCGATATGATGTTACCTACCAAATTAATGTTTTCTTCTGTCTTTTAGTAACTTCAGTCGGACATGTTTTCACAACTTATAAGAACAGTGGTCTAAGTTTTCTCAGATTTGTGCAGACTGCAGCAGAGGCTATGACGCCTATCGAATCAACCTTTTCGCTGGATGTCAATTCAAAGTTGGACTGGTGAGTTTATGATAAATTAGTCCATTTTCATTGTTCTTTACTTTTTAAAATTGGCATGGATACCCATCTCTGTAGCTTGTAAAGCTTTAAAGTCTTTCCAACATTGGCCAGCTACAGTGATCTGACTTCTATTCTCATGCAACAATTAAAAGACGAGTCCCATTTGTGATATGTCTATGCCTCATCCTTCATAAAATTTCTTTTCCATATTTGAATGGTACATTGAGAAGGAATAGAAGAATTCTGTTCTACCTCCTTTGTTGCTAAGTTCTGCATTTTTCATGGGCTATTCGTCTAATTGCTTTAAAATATCAGTGCTAAGAAAATCTAAGAATTTTTAATCTTCTAGAGAGTGAACGACTGAAATATTTTGCTGATTCTTGAACTCCGAAGATATAACTGAAGTTTCAAGAGAGCATTATAACTTCCATAGAGATAAGTTTAAGAAATTGTGATCACTTTCTTAAAAGTACAAATTTGAAGCTTGAGCCACTGTTGCTCTTTTTGGTCCATGATCCCCCCCCCCCCCCCGGAAAAACTAAAAGTTTGCGGCAAGGAATCTGCATGGAGAGAGCTCGCAGATTTCTCAATCTAACAGTCTCCTCTATTCAGGGAAGCAATTGGGAAAATCCTAGCACGAGGTCATAGCCGTGTTCCTGTTTATTCTGGACATCCAAAGAATATTATTGGACTTCTACTGGTTTGTGTGAAATTTGATCTCAAAATATTTCATTATCTATGTCCCTGTTGGTTATTGAATGAAGAATCAACTTCCCTTTTGCTTCTACACGGGACAGGTAAAGGGTCTTCTTACCGTACGAGCAGAAACAGAGACCCCCGTTAGTGCTGTTTCCATCAGGAGAATGCCTAGGTACGTAATGTGTTGATTTTTGACGTGGAGTATACTGAGAAATATAAATTCTCACACATAGTATTTCAGGGTACCAGCGGATATGCCTTTGTATGATATTCTCAATGAATTTCAAAAGGGAAGCAGTCACATGGCAGCCGTAGAGAAAGTAAGCAAGAAAGACTACAACCTTGCTTCTGATCGAGCAGGTGTGAAAGGTGGAGAAAACAAATTTTGGAATGGGGATTTAACTACACCACTCCTGTGCACGCATGATGAAAAATCAGACACTGTTATTATAAATGTCGATAAGGTCTCGATGCAGAATCAAGAAATTAAATTCCCGTCGTTGCATCAAAATGGTGTAACGACAAATAATTCAACATTTTTAGCGGAAGATATTGAAGAGGGGGAAGTCATTGGCATCATTACTCTGGAAGATGTTTTTGAAGAACTCCTGCAGGTAATCTGTTTCTTCACTGTCTTCCCCAAGCATACCTTATGGATCAATTCATATGGATTTATCTTAGTGCTTGCAACTTATTGCAAGTTTGCAAGTGGGGCTTTTGAACATCCTGTTGCCTAACCTCCCAAATTAGTTCAAATTCATGAACATTCATTATCCAATTAGACTTATTTTCCTTTCACTGAATGCCTTTTTCTCCAGTTTTTATCATTTTCAATAACTTAAACCACATCATACTTTTGACCGGTTTCATCATGGATGCAGGAGGAAATCGTGGACGAGACAGATGTATATGTAGACGTTCATAAAAGGTCATAAGAACCGGACTTTACTTCTAAATTGTCTTTTTTTGGGTGATATTCATGGCTCGCTATTATAATTATCCCTAGTGGCATTGCTGTATGATTCTAAGTTGTTGACTTTCATTCTGGTACGATTTGTACTTCAGAATACGTGTAGCTGCTGCTGCTGCTGCTTCATCAGTTGCTCGGGCACCTTCTGCTAGGAAAGCGACAGGTCAAAAGGCTTCAGTGAGTCTCAAACAATTTCTTCTGATATTTACTATGTAGAAATGAAGTATTATTGCATGTTGGAATTTCTATCATATTCATGCTTGTGTCCTGTGGTTTAATTAGCAAGGTCTAAGATAAATCTATATACTGCTGTGATGTCATAAGTCAAATTCTATGTTTTTCATTCTTTGATATGAAAACAAGATTTTTTTTAATATTTAAATTGTATTTATTTTCATTTCTTTGGACTAAGCTGGTTGTTGGTGCGTAACATTTCATGCTTTTGTGAGTTATGATGGTGTGGAACAAAATTTGTCACCCAATCATCCTGGTAGCTTGGGAGCCAATTTTCTTGGCACATGAGCGTCTTTCTTTCACAATTCGAGAATTGCCTGGCAAAAAAGCTTGGCAGTCCTGCATTTACAGTTTTCTAGGGTATGAATGCTTGAACCCAAAAGGATTTCATGTTTGAGGCCTACAAACTTTTTCTGGATCTTTGACCATCGAGACAGTTTTGACTCTATTTTGCTAACATCATTAGTGCATTGGTGACTACAGTAGCAACATTTTTATTTCAGCACGAGCTTCATTCTATTGCATGAGCATGATGTAATCATGACACAAACTTTTTCCTTTCTTTTTTTTAGACAATTTCTAATTTACGCATCATTTAAGAGGCATTTTGTTAGTTTTTATCATTTGTGCTTGCATAAATATCAGAGACATTTAAACTTTTACCTCATTGGCGCAGTGTTCAAGCATATATGTGGTGGAAAGATGTTAATTTGCCATTTCTCTTATTTTATAAATCAAGTATAATATTATTTTGCCTTTGATGACTAAATTGATTATCATTCTGTATGTGGCTTTACTTTACTTACTTTTCTTCAAACCTTATGTGACCTTCTTTGTCATGTTTTCTTTTGAGCCGAGGGTCTTTCGGAAACCTCCCTACCTCCCAAGGTAGGGGTAAGGTCTGCGTACGCTCTACCCTCCCCAGACCCCACTGTGTGGGATTAAACTGTGTATGTTGTTGTATGTGGATAGAAGCTGATAGAGACAGGGTATTTTTTGTCAGATAGTGTATAATTTCAAGGATGCTAGGCAATAGATTTCAATGTTAACCTAGTGAAAAGGAAATATTTCTGATTCAGCACATTCCATCTATGCTTGGATTATATATCTTCAGAATTCGTTGCTTTTGTTCTATAGAAGAAAATCCAGTGATAGAATATGAATAGGTAGTAAAAGTGACATTTGTCATTGTATAAGCATATAGGCACTTTCACATAGGGTAACCAAATACTGGTTGAGCGCCTTATTTGGAGGGGTATTGCAATTTTGGATTCTTCTTGAATGGAATAGTGCATAACTTGGAAACTCTTCAACAACAGGGGAGGAGCTACATGGTCCTGTAGGGGTTCAAATTGAATCCTTTTCGTTGAAAATTATATGGTGCAAATAGGGTAAAACCAGTTTTTTTGTACATATAAATTGTTTAATTTCCTTGACATAACGGAAGCTTCTAGTTTAGTGGCAAAGGTGGCTAAGTTTTAAATTGCAGGCTTGAATTCTAGGTTTATTTGAATCTCCTGGTTAAGAATTCTTGCTCCACTGCAGTTCACCAGAATTGGTACCTTGTGTCTGATTATTTGCTACAGCTAACTTGTCAAATAAAATTTATCCAACTTTTCATGTAGGGCAAGGAAAGCAAGGACGGACGCAAGAGAAGTCAGTTGAGGGATGATTGCAGTAGATAATGGGGAGAGAGACCTTTCCGTGACACCAATATGCGGCTTATTAAGCGTAAGCGTACCATGCAGCTGCAGTCTGTATAAAATTTTGTAGTCATATTCAGTTTATCAGGCAATGTAAAGTTTTCCAGTTTCCCTCGTAATATGTGACTCTTGTTATCACCTTGTATTTAGCTCGAGTACAGTGGCTCGAGTACAGTGGCTTCTTAGATGAACTGTAACAAATTATTCTTTGTTATCCCCCTAAAGATAACTATTCCCCTACTCTCTTTTTTGCTCCAGCAACGACTTAACTTTGCTCCAGCTTGTTTATAATGACATCTTCTTCAATATAGAAGGAGTGCAACTGAGTATGAGGTCGTAAGGTCGTTGCAATATAGACCATTTCATCTCCTGATTGAGTTCTTTTCCTCCTGCAAAATATTTTTTAATCCTTAAAACTCCATAGCAGGTGAAATTCTTCTGAAATAGTAGGTGATTCATCATTTCTTGCAACTAGCATGACTTAGCTGTTTCATGGACTTGGTATTCTTGCAAAATAGTTTTCATCCTTAATCTTAACTTGACCCTATCTTGAAGGGAGCCTAGAGCAATGGTAAATTTGTCTCAATGTGATCTATAGTTCATAGGTTCCAGCTGTGAAGTTAGCCCTCGATGCTTGTGTCACGGTAGACTGTCTACATTATACTCTATTGGGGTGTGACTCTTTCCCGAGTCTTGCGTGAATGCTTTATGCACCTGACTGTCCTTAACTTGAGCCTATCTTAGTGCACCTTTATTACTGTTCGGGATGTATTGTGCCTGGATAAGCTGTCCACTTTCCCAGTGCTGCTTCCCTCCTCTCCTGTTAAGACAGCCAAGTTCAGATTTTGATACTACTCCTACAGAAAGCAATTTTGTTTTTGGTTGGAACGAACATTTAGGATTACCCACAAATGCATCCGACACTCTTTCGGTCTGGAACAATTAATCTTTTTTTGACATTATTACCTCCTTGGGTGTGGGCGAGATTGATAAAGTGAATGCAAATTTAGAAAAATATAGTTAAAATGTCAGTAAAGACAAAAAACACATGATAATCTATTTTCATTTATTTAAATTTTGGTGTTCAAAGTTATCTACGCTAATGGAAGATAATAGGTATCCGATAGAATAATTAAATCGTGACTTGCTTGCAAACTGACTTGGACATCCCAATTATCATTTTTTACATTATTCAACTAATAACATTATTCGTACTACTTACATTATTTTCAAAAATTCAAATTCATCCCATTATCTTAATTTTTTTCATTTATTACTAACAACACATTATACATGAGTGAAATTGTATTTTTAATTTCATATTTAGTCAAATACTTCTATATAAAATATGTTTTAAATTCATAAAATCATGGTATAGCTATTTATTTTAATGTTTTTTCTGGAGTTTGACTAGTAGCTACTATATTAGATTTTTGGGATAGCAATCGTTAGGGCTCGTTTGGTACGTCGCATTGGACTGTATAATTTTGCATGGACTGTATTATATTGTAATGGACTGGATTGTATTAATATATAATGGACAGTATTAGAGTATTAATATATAATGGACTGTATTTTTTTATTTTTTATTTTTAGTACAGTTAAGGGAAGACTATGGCTGCACAAAAAATGGATCGGAGCGAAAAAACCCCTTGACCGAACCGGACCGGACCGAATTTTTCGATCCGGTCTTCGGTCCTACGTTTCTGAAAATTCGCTCCTCGGTCCGATTTTTTTTTCCAGTTTTTAATGTATATTGGACCGGACCGAAATGAACTTGGACCGGACCGGACCGGACTGAATTTTTTGATCTGACCTTTTTGAAATTTCGGTCCTCAGTCCGGTCCGGTCCGAGTGTTTTGTGCAGCCATAGGGGAGACCCATCTACTAAAATGGCAGTTGGAGTATATAATTTTTAGAAATAGTACAGTCCAGTCCGGCTGAAACCGTCCACCAAAATTGTATTATTTTTTTATTCAGTGTAATACATCGTACCAAACGTGCCCTTAGTGTATACTAAAGAGAGACGAAAAATTACAGTCCTGATCCATTGTCTCGTCGCACCCGAAGGTGCAGAGTGGGAAACTGAGTCCTAAGTATATACTGATCATGATCCTTTAAATTTAGCAAAAATTAACATCTTTAGTTAACAATTTAACAATCTATGTTCGTTAGATTTGATAAACACGTTTTTTTTTTTTACCGTTAATAAAAAAGATTCATCAAATACTAAAATATTTAATACAAAAAAACTGTATTAGACACTAAAAATAGTATGAAATATAGCATAAATTAAATTTTAAAAAGTGTATCAAATTCTGAAAAAAAATAAAAAATTATGCCTCTAAATCCGAGTTTTAGGCTAATTTTCTCTTTTGATAGCTCGTGTCAGATTTAACATACAAAGTTGTATAAATATTTATGAGACTAAAAATACCAAAACTGATCCGTGCATAAATTTACAAGATTATCCTCTTCCGCCCGTCACCACCATCGCCACCGCTCTCATCCTCCTCCGTGCATTCCAAATCCATGACTTTTCCAAAAGGGTAGAGATTGACTTCTTCCGTTATTAATTTCTGATGTGTTGTTAGTGTAAATACAATGTTTGTTTTGATTTATTCGTATCCTATTGTTAAATCCATCTTTATGAAAAGTAATCCCGTCGTTATCTTATTATCTAATAGTCCTATTTTCTTCTTTTAGGTTTACCCTTCAAATTGTTATGTGTGGCCTTCACGATATAATGCAATACATTAAGAAACGATATGTAACAACCATTCAAACAAAGTAGGGTTTTGTTCTCTTCTATAAATTATACTCGTGCATGCATTATAATTTTATAAATATTAGAACGAAACGAGCAGTCATAGAGAAAAATGGATGGAAGAGGATGAATGCATAATAGAAGTCAACTAGTTTGTGATTGAGCTGTATTTAGTTTATTTGATCTCGACACTTTATTTGCTTATTGCGTTTTTTTATCAATTCAGTTCTTTTTGTTATGACATTACTTTACTTAGGCTTGTGCTTTGTCTTGAGCCGAGGGTCTCTCGGAAACAACAGCTCTACCTACCAAGGTAGAGGTAAAGTCTGCGTATACTCTACCCTCCCCAGACCCCACATTGTGGGATTTCACTGCGTATGTTGTTGTTGTTGTTATGACATTACGTTATTCAATCTGAGTTTTTTGTGATGTCATTTAATAGTACTGATACGTTTGTGGTCTCTGCCCATACTTCCTTATCTTTTTAGCAGAATTACATCCATAGCTGTCGGAGATGGGATTTAAGAAAGTTTATAAAGCATTGCAGGAGGTTTTTCCTGAGGTATGATGATATGTATATTAGTTTAACATACCGTAATATGCTCAAATTTTCGTTTGGGCTTACAGTGAAGTGGCATAATTTTAGCATCTCTGTGCAGCATATCCTTCGAGCAATGTAAAACATCAATTCACATTTGAGGACATTGAATGAACTCTGTTATTAATGGGGGTGAAAGTCACGACTTGTTACAAATGTCCGTTCCCTTGTGAAATTGTGTGCCATAATCATACAATTCGATCAATATTACTCACTTTGTCCTCTTTTAGTTCCAATTTATATGATAATCATCTGATAGTGTTCTACAAATAATATTATTCTATACAACTTTCACAAGTTTCTAGAATTTACATATGCTGAACTATGTACTAATTTTTTATATGATGTTTCTCCTACATATGATTTTTTCAACTATTATTGTTAATATTTTCTTCTACCACTAATCTAATTCAAGAATCAAACTAACATCATCTACTTTATGCCTAATTGGTTAGTTTAAAATGGCTCAGAGTGCGTATTTGGTGTCTTACTCCTTGAGATGTTTGAAGTCTTTTGTCTGCAAATGTTTTAGAATCGGTTTTGATGATAATAAATAAAATGATTTGCCATCATTATCCTCCAATATTGTAGTTCCAAATTATCCATGTTAAGTTTATTTCGAGATTTGCTGCAAAACATTTACCAAGAAAAGATACAATTTGGACACTCTGTTTTCTTAATTGGTCAGGTTGATTCTCGTATTCTTAGAGCTGCTGCTATTGAGCATTCTAAGGATGCTGACACAGCTGTCGAGGTGGTCCTTAATGAAGTTATCCCCTGCTTGACTAAGCTTCCCTCAACTTCTTCTGAGCATGTGGGGCTACTATCAAATCATCTGAAGGTAAGACCTAACTTGGTGAAACTGCAATCTTTTCTCTGGTTAAATATAAACATTAACCTGAGTTCTTGAATTTGACGCTCTCCATATTCTTCGTTACTGGCTTTATCAGACTGAGGTATTATTTTTTTCATATGCTCTGCAGTAGATTCTAATGGAGATCCACAGACTGATGCTGCTCTTCTTCACAAAACAAAAGACTCAGATGAACTGCAAAATGGCTCATCATCCTTTGATGCTGGTTGTGAACATCATCAAACAATTGAAGATACTGATGGTGAATCCCTTCAGCATTATCATGATGCTATTGGTGGAGATCTTGTACCCTTTGAAGTTGATGGAGGTGGTACACCGGTCTCCGTGGAGAAGTGTGATAAAAGCAATGACAAAGGTAGCTCCTACGAAAACTTTGAAGTCGATGGAGGTGGTACACCGGTCTCCGTGGAGAAGTGTGATAAAAGCAATGACAAAGTTAGCGCCTACGAGTCCTGCCAAGTCACATCTGCCATGTCAAATGCCGAAGATAAGGCTAGAGTTGGTGTTTATGAGAAGAGTTCACACCTACTTATTGAAAATGAGAAATGTGGACACGCTGCAAGTCATGAAGCAACTTCTTTCAAAGTAAACAAAGACAATGGAGCTGACGTTGCATACAATCAGCTTTGTCAGCCTACAGAATGTGTTGTTTCGCATAATACCCTTGAAGGGACTCATAACTCACCTTCTGATGATTCTACTTCACTTATGCACAAAAGGATACATGAAGAAGTATCTTCAATAGACAATAAGGACATGAAACATCCTGAGAGTCAGGTTGCACCTTTGAATATTCAAACTTCAACATTAAGTGATCCTGAAAGTAGTATAGAGTTTGTGGTTGCACCAGATGTGCAGAACTTTGAGCTAGAAAAAACAGAACTCAATGATTTAGTCGATGCTACACCTAATAAAGATTTGGCGGGTAAAGTTCTTGTAAATGGAGAAGAGTCTATGCCAAATTCAGTGGTCACTGCATCTGGTCAAATTTGTAGCATTGACCTTCTGAGGATATGGTGACAGAAGCCAAAAGTAACAAGGTACGCTGTATATAATTTTCTGGACTAACTATTTCACAGAATGTGAACTACTAGAGCCTGTGCTAAATATGTTATTACCCCTCTAGAGTAACTTGCCAGTGCTGATATTGGAGACTGTAGTTGTGCAAAGCTGGGAGTATTAGCTGCTTTCAAGTGGAAGTCAAAAGACCTCTTAGGTATAGTTCGGTTGCGCATGTAGGGTTTTTCTTTTAGTGGTATGCGGTGTGGATTATATATATTTGGGCTTCAATTGCAGTGAAAAGTTCCGTTGCTGCTTATATATGTCAAATGTTCATAAATTAGGTTTTGCTACTGCATATGCATTTTCTCATCTCTCTGTTACAGCAAACTGTTCTCAGCTGTCAATTCACTGACTAGGTAGCATTGGCTAGTGGTTCATGATGAATGCCTGATTAATTGCTTAGCTATTCTGATATTAGAATCTCGTTGTGATGCAAATAGTCTGTACAAGCACACCCACTGGCCATTATCATTTGTTAGTCAGTAGTGACTCTTCTTTAGCTTTGTTACACTTTGGTATGTCTGTGCGCATGTACAGCATTACCCCCCACCCCTCAAACCCTCAAAAAAGAAGAGGAAGAATAGAGGAAAATATTCATGGTCGAACAAGTGTTTTCAACATGATAAGGCACTTTTAAAGACATTCTGCCTTCATTAGCTAAGTGGACAAAGCTCATTTTTCTTTATTTTGCTTTGTTCTTGCGGTCCCGCCCTTCCTCGGATTCCGCGCATAGCGGGAGCTTAGTGCACCGGGCTCCCCTTTTTATTTTGCTCTGTTCTTGAAATTTTCCTGTTACATATTGCTGGTTTAAGGACTTGAGTGGCAGCTTTCATGTGGATATCAAGCTTTGCCTTGCTTGTACTAATGGTTCTCTTCAAGTAGAAGAAAAGGGTGGATGAAAATAGCAGCATGATATTCTTCTTTTACCTGAACATCTTAAGTTCCCTTTGTGTAGATGCGTCAGACACTTGGGGTGCGAATGGCTGCTGCTGAGAAAGAGATGAAAGCTGCTGAGCAAGAAAGAATAGACAAGGAAGAGGTTGCCCGTAAAGCACTCACTGACCAGGAAATCATTATGGAAAAAGTTGTGCAAGAGGCTAATATTCTGAAACAAGAGGCCGAAGAAAATGCTAAGGTAATGACCCTTGTTAATTAAATGGATTTTTATATGCATGCAATTTTCTGCAAAAAGAAAATTGTAGTCTTATGATTGTATCTTGTTTTCTGTTGCACAGTTGAGGGACTTCCTGGTTGATCGTGGACGTGTTGTTGTTACATTGCAGTTAGTATAACTTCTTTAGGTTTCTTTAAAAATTTCCTTTGATATCTGTGCTCTCCTAATATGGGTTATTTGCTTGAAAAATATGGAACTGTGCTTGGTTGGGATACCAAGGTAAATCAGCTGTCTGATTCAAGTTGGTTTTACTTAAAATTAGTATATTCAACCGCAAATTGTTATTTACATAGTATCGGGGGGGGGGGGGGGGGGATCAGCACGCGCGATTCACTGTATTCATGTGTTTATGTGATATTTACATAGTACGCGGACTGTATTCAGGTATACGTTGTCCATCATACAATATCATCATGCTTTTCTTTCTTTGCTTTAAAATTTACTACTATTAATAAGAGGTGTTTCATCCTCCTCATAGAGGTAGAATCACAATTTTGATTTTTTGGTCTCTGTGATACTGTTGTACCTAAGGCTGTTGCAGCTGTTCTTTCCCTTCTTATTCCTTCTTTTCCCTCGACTATTATTTAAGACCAGTTAGTCCCATGTAGTTGGTGTGTCTTGTCTCATTTTGAGGGTTTTTTGTGCCCCTCATTAAGTCACTTTTTACATTATCTGGCCTCGTACGTTTTGGTAAGTGTTGACAATTTTGGAGGCTTTTACTGCCAACCCCTCTTACCAGAGCGTATTTGTTCTTACCATATATTGACACGTGCTCTTATCCCATATGCTGTTTTCTATATTTTCTCTTCCTCTTTTTAAACATGGTAGTTTCCTTCTTTACTGAGGTCATGTGTGCGTATAAAAAGCCTGCCTTGTTCATTTTAAGCCGTAGTGTCAGTAGGCCTTTGAACATAAAAAATGTGATATTTGAGTAGTATTTAGAAAAAGTTGAAAAGGGGTATTTGGAAATTATTGGATATGCATTTGGCTTGAGAAAAAGTTGAACTTTTGTTAGTGAAAAAAATTCACTTGAAAAATTGGTCAAAACAACATCCTCAAACTTGCAACTTGTCTCCAAAAAGATTTTCCAATTCAGTCAATCTATAACCACGTTTTGATTAAAAAAAAAAGAAGTGAAATGTTTTATGTACAGACGGGTCCTTAAAATCTTTTTACTTTAATGATGTTGTATGAAATTTTATTCAAATGTTTTAGGTCTCCAGCATGTCCTTAATACTGAGGAATACACCTTTGCCACTTTTAAAAAAAAACTGATCTTGTAAAATTGTTGGACTTAGTTGTCCAAAATAACTTAATATATATTAAAAAGTTGAAGTTATTGAGAACTTTCTTAGGTTAATTACTTGATTGTTGAAGAGAAAAACATGAATCTTTGCTAATAGAGGTGAAAACAGATATACATTCTTAAAATCTTTAAAGATTTTAGCATAAACAATGAAGTGCCTTCTGAAGTAAATATAACTCCCATCAACTATGAAAATTAAAATGCTAAAATTGTAAAATGAGATATTGTTTTTGTTGAAACATACTTTGAAATATTGGTTATTAGGTGAGATTGTTACACTTTGTTAAATTTATTTGTTTTTTGTAGTATTATTTAATGCACCCTACTTCATGTTTTTTCCACGAATTTTGTAAATTGCTTTTCAGCTGCTTAGAATAAAAATAGTTTTTACAAAAATGTGGGATCATTTCAAGGCCTTTTCAAGGATAAGTGCATGTCATATATCCATATGTGTTTTCTCCTTTAGAATTTGATTATATCTTAATCTTTCTTGTGAAAGAAGTTAGTACAATAGCTTTTAGTACATTAACCTAGAGTGATTATATGTTTCAAGAATTAATACATTAGCATATTTTGGGGAAAAAGAAGAGAAGAGCATTTAAGTATAGAGTATCTATGAAGAATTAACAAATTTAGGTTTTCCTTGAATTTCATCTAAAAGTAAGCTTGTGTCCCTTTGGTATCTGCTTATCCGCTGCCAAACTTGCTTCCTTATAAATATTTTACTCTCTTCACTACCTGCTTATTCTCTGTCAAACTTGCTACCTTAAAATTAATCTTCTAAGAAAATATTCTTTTATTGTGACTAGAAAACTTAAATATCGTTGGAGACTTATTCAATGATATATTGTTACATGCCACCATTTTAACAAGCAGTGTCTAAATAGAACATGACAAATTATTTTTCTTTGATCAAAGTTATTACTTTCATATCTTGAGCTTGAGCCCATTCTTAGCACTGGCTTTCCTCAACTAGTATTATTACATAAAGCTATAACACAGACTGGAGTGGTTTCCATTAGTTCTTTTCCTGTTTTTCCCTTCACCCAGATCCTTATGCCACTATATCGCTCTACTTGTTAGTCATTTAAAAGACTCAATAGATTGTTGCACCCTTTTGCAGAGGTGAAATCTCTGTCATATGCCAAGATGTGAGGTTGTTGAAGGAGAAATTTAATGATCGTGTTCCTCTAAGCAAATCCTTTTGTTCCACCAGACTAGCTGTATCTTAGCCTCGTCAAGTTCATCTTTGAAGACTATGGTACCGGATCAAGTGCCTGACCCTGCAGATTTGTTGCTTGCTCCAGAAAAGATGGATACAGTATCTAATCATGAGGAGGAGCACAAGGCATCTGAAGATGTAAAGTTGGTGATCCATAACAAGGATCTTCTAGATGATGGATGGGAAATCTTTGATAACCGCGAGTTATGCATGTGATCAAGTGGGTATAAGTTGTGACTAGTATAGAAAAGCCATCTGATTGCTTGCTGTAGTTCCAAGATATCTCTCGTCTATTAAGTAAGTTTCTTGGTAGAACAAACATCTCTAGAATTTCAGTTTGTTATGCTCATTTTGCAACATTGGTTGAGAGCTATTTCAGACCTGAAGTATCCTATCCCGATTTAGAAGAGTTTGTACAAAACAAGTATATAAATAACACCTTATATAGAGAGAAGTATATCATGTGTTTAGTTAAGTTCTCCATAAGAAGATTACTTTGTTCAGTTGGACTTGTATAATTTATCCACGTTTTGGTCTCTTTTTAGTTGTTTCGATTGTTCTAGCATGTAATCATATTTCCAGCCTACAGAGCTACTGCAGTTAGGAATATCTTTGTAGGCGTTCAAGTTTATAGCTGCATTCTTTATCGCTGGGGCAATAATCTTTCTGACTGGAAGTGTTGTTACCTTGTGAGGCAGACATATAGGGTTGATTATGAAATGTTCTTGTAGGAGTTCAATACAGATTTCCAGTTTAGAGATGGATCCTTTATCATTTGGACATCATCATTTTGGATAAGAAAGTGTTGTAGCCGTGTGCCCCCTCCCATTTAGTGGTGCATTGTATCTTCTCGGTTTTGTTTCCTCAAATTTTTCTACATCATCTCGCGTGCACTCATGGAAAATAATAGTTCCATGAGTTAGTAGTTCTGTTCTACTCTTTGAGATAGTAGTTCTGTTCGAAAGGAGAGTTTTAACTTTTGTACGATCTTTCTACATTAATATTCTCCATTTATTTCCATCAACACAGTTATTCTCATTAATCACGCAACATCAAATCCTATGCACAACTCTCCACTTCATATCCCCCGCAAGGATGTAGCAGGAAGAAAGTACGAAAGTTCTTTTTCTAATATCAAATAAATAGCTTTTTATGCAAATGAAGTGTTTTCTAAATTAAAAGGTCTCCATATCTCATACTTATCTTTACACTTATATGTAAGTCTCTAATTAAATTATAATTGTAGAACCCCTTGCTGATATTCATTTTCTTAAACCAAATTGCAAAAAGAAGAATAGTGGTCCATAACTTATGGTCCGGTTCCAGATTATAACACTGCAAATGTAAATATAAATGAAAACAGAAAGGCCAATTAGTAATAAGAAAAGTGTCCTTGAGTATTTATTCACTCATCGGCTCTTTGTATATACTTTACATTGTACATGTAACTTAACTCTCTACTCCTACACAAAAATCAGGGCTATGCCAACCCTTTAAAAAGCTGTAAAAAACTTATTTACACTACTAGAAATTGAGCTTATCGCAACGATCATCTCTATTACAACCGCGATTTCTAGTACCATATAATCCAGGTGAGGTGATCGGTCAATCGTGCCAGCAAAGAAGCAAGACTGTACATCTCCAGATAATGTAAAGTCTTGCTCTATGCTCTCTAACTTGCTTTGAGCCTTGCCATTTTCTGATCTTCGAACCCCTTAATGACGACATTGAACTTGCAAGAGTAGCCATATATAATAGTACTGAAAAGCTCAAGAGTTGAAGAAAGTAGTGTTAATTTGGAAATGAAGAAAAATGTTTTGAGTAGTGCTTAAGACTTGAACATGTATATATTTATATAAAGGAAAGACTAAAGAGTAGATTTGTGAAAGGAAAACATGTGGTGAATAAAGACTCAATAGGGATGCATGGGACATAGGTTTAGCAATGACTTTGTCTATTGATGCAACCCCACAATTGAAAGAGACTTGTTATCAAACTTATGTCATGGATAAATTGGAATAAGTTGGGGGCCATCACTGTCTTGCCTTTGTATTGTATGGGTACCTTACATTAACCTCTCTATCATACAGGTTTGCTGTATCCACAATTATATAGGAGTAATAAGATAAGGTATTTTTGTACTCATGTGAAATTATTCCAAGCCCCATCATCTATAAACTGCATTACTCATGGTGTTACAAATTAAATACTTGTACAAGCATTTACTGTGAAGTTGGACAGAGATAAGGAAGCATTAAGAGACCAAATGACACGATTCATGGCTTGCAAAATTTTAAAAGCTACCAACAGTTTTTGAGATTTATATGTAGTGGTGAAATCTGGAGCAAGCTGGGTGACAAATAGGCAGGTAAAAGTGAGTTGAATTAATAAATGAGTCATTGTTCAATTCTATCTAAAAGATTACATGATCAAAGATAGGCTAAACAATGGGTCGTAGTTCAACCCGCTCAACTAGACCCATCATTTTTACAATTCCAAAATTACATTCCATGCTTATGGTAATATAAGTTATGACATAATTAAAATAGTGATTCGAGTGTGTTGGGTCTCGGGGGTTATACTATGGAATCAACAAAAATAAACAGTAAGTAAAATACTTGTACGCTTGGAACAGTTTGCAAATGTCGTTAACAATGTCGTCTGATAGAACTGCCGACACTTAAGATAAAAACAGAAAAATATTGAAGAGCTAAACTGCAGCGGATAATAAAGACACAAAGGTTTAATTTTACATAGGTTATATATTAATATAATCTATGATGGTCAACGACCAAGTATTGTATATATACACAATTGATATATTCCTTCTTTACAATATTACAAGATGATACAAAAGGAATAAAAAGGGTTAAGTCGCAGATGACTTATGCCTGAAAAATCTATCTAAAATAGAGGTGCATGACATCTCATTACAATTGCTTCAATGAAAGAACAAATCTAGAATCTAAGCAGCAATTATAATGTTGGACAGAATGTCGTCACAAACTCAGACAACACTTGTTGATCCAGTTTCTGATCTAAAATCTGGAGAGCTCTCTCGATCTTTTTCTTGTAAGTTTTCGGATATCGAATCACTCTTCTGCCTTCTCTATTTATAATAGAAAGTCGTCCTAGAAAAGCTCATCGATTGGTTGTGGAGATTGAGCTAAAAGTGGGCACGTGAAGCAGTAGCTTGAGGCGTGATTCTCTCAACTGATTTGACTTGTTCTTCACTCGTATTGCTCTTCAAGCTTTGACTTGTTCTCCCACGTTTTTATTCTGCTCAAAGTTCCTTGTCAGGTCACTTTACCATCGTGGTAAAAATCCCACGAGATAAGTTTCAGTCCGTGAAGAAAGGGCAAAACAGTTACTAGAATGTTGGTCCAAATGTCAAAGACATTTGTTCCAACATTTTGGTTTTTAACTTAGTACTGAAAATGTTGTGTTAGGAAAAATGTCATAACATAAAACTCAACATAACATTCTCCCCCTTTTGTATTTCTTCACAAAACCAAACATTTTAGTGCGAGTGACTTATGAGCAATGGATAATTATACGAATCTCCCCCCCAACCTGTGATAGCATACAAACAACATATACAAAATAAAACATATGTTATACATATATAGGATTAGTTACAGATCATTATTTCACATACCATCATCCATAGAACCGAAAGTTAGAATATTTACAAACCAAAATTACTAATCACCATTTAACCATTGTCTTCATATAGCCAAAAAAAATAACTAAGTCATTCATCAAATAGACTTAGCAGCAGCAACAACAAGCACATCAACAACTCCAACCTTCAATCAGCAACAACAAGTATCAGCATACAGTCATTCATTCAGCAGCTTCAGCATCACTTTATTTACTCCCCCTGTATCACTGCATCACTGCTTTGCTCCCCCTGCACCAGTACCAGGGCCACAAGCAGCAGCATCATTGGTAGATTCTCCTTTTTCCCTCTGCACTTCATCTTCCCCTTTTTGGGAAGAAAGCAGCATAAGAAATCTCTATCTTGTTTGAATCAGGGCTTCCTGAATATCAATCATTTCTGAAATTTGATGATTATTTTTTGCAATTTGTTTGACCAACCAATCTGTGGTAAGTGGAGAGTCTTCTGTGGTGCCAGGATTGTTGGTGACATTTCCTCCAGCACTGGCTCCAATACTGCTTTGCTCAATTTTCTAAGGTAAATCAATGACCCTATCCTTGCTTCTCAGAGTTGCTCTATTTACACTATACAGCTCCGGACCCTTTCCAAATTTGTCCTTTTTCTTTGGTTTATAACTTTGACTTGTAAGGACTTTGAAAATTAAAGAGGGGAAGGGTAGAACTAAATTGGATTCTTTCTGAACTAAGTTGACTACTTGATTAAAGATTGTTTTTCCCAAGTCAACTTTTAATCCTTTTCCAATTTTGTACAGTAATGAGGCTTGTTCTGAGGTGGCAAATGACTCGTTTATGAAAGAAAGCCGATTGTGAATAGTCAGTTTGTGTAGGATCGAGAACAAAGCTGTCAACTTGGAGGCAAGCCATCTAGATACCCATTTTATCATTTTTCCACCTGTGAGGAGCTTAATTACCTCATCTCTATTTTCCACTAAAGAGTCAGCATTCTCAACATCCTCTATAGCATGTAGATCCAAACATTTATTGATTACATCAGGTGTAAATTGATATATTCTTTTACCAAAGTATACCTTCCCAAAGTGTTTTGAGTTGGTATCTTCAATAACAGACTCCAAATTAGCATAAAATAACCTGATTGTATCGTCAATGTAGGAACCTTTATTTACTAACGACCCAAGGACGTTTCTGGACTTAAGGAATTCTATCAGACCATACTCAGCACATGAGGTAACATCTAGTATCTTCTCTGACTTGATGACTCTATTTTTGTACCAAGTCTAATTCTTTGAACTTGTTTTGGAATGAAATTTGTCAGAAACTTACCTCTTCATCAGATTTTGTGTCTGATTCCTTTTTGCTTGAAGAAGCTGGAGATTGTGACTTCTCAGGAGATGGTTGAGGTGTTGTTGAGGTATCTGAAGCAACATTTGGTATAGCCCTTGATTTTGTCGATTTGAAAGCTTTCTTGGAACAGAACTTCTTTAATGGGGTGTCATCAGGCACTTCTTCTTCTTCGGACAACTCCACCGCATCAGAAACAAGAGGCTCATGCTGGGATAGTGATGTTGGGGTTTCAGTTTGTTTACTATCAGAGGGTGTCTTCTCTGCATCATCTTCATTGGACCAATCATAGTCTGAATCGTCCCAGCTATAGCTAGGTCTAACAGGAACAGGATCCTCCTCTTCAACTCTTGACTTCTTGGCAACAGGTTGGGTTTCGACATTTCTTTCAAACACTCTTGTTGATCTCCTTGTAGGAAACTTGGAGGTGCTTTCCCTTTTTCCTAGAGTAGACATATCTGGGGTTGCATCTATATCAATCGGGTTGTCGTTATCTCCAGGGTAGCTTATGGCTAAGGATTCTTGGAAGACACTTACTACAATATATGTGCATAATGGCGGACTTGTGCTTATTGGTGAAATTTGGTTTGACATTTTTGTTCTAACCAGGAAAGATTAGAGAGAGAAGGAATCTGAGGAGTTAGAGTTTTCAAGGGTTTTTGGAAGATGGAAGATGGATGGGTGGTTCAGTGTTCCATCGGTCTTGTTTTAACCGAGACGATGTGATGATTGCTTTCTTTTTTTAAATAAAAATCGGAAACAATCAACAGAGAATACAGAAAAATTAAAGAGGAAGATTATATACATTGGCAAACAAAATCTTGATTTTAGGTGTTTGAGTTTTAGTCAAATACTTACACCTAGATTTTGTGAAAAGATAGACATCAAAAAGAAAAAATAACGGCACAAAAATAGGGAATATAACAAAAAATTCAAAAATTAGTTATGAACAGTATCCCAACAAATATCATCATATGAGAATGTCAATCGTAATGTTGGCAACATTTTGGATGACACAAGTATTATGATCCCACACGAACTTTTTCACTTTTGACAACAAACCAAGACACATTTCATATGTGCTTTTATAAGTTTAATCTCTAGATCAATGTAACATTTTCTCATTGTCCTTGATCAAATCATAGAAACACATACAAAATTTATTTTTGTGTCAAAAAAAAAATAAGAATACTTATTTAGCATCCTCACAATTTCTCGTTTAAGCAATTGATGCTCCTATATAATAGGAACGGTATCATCTTCAGAGAGCTTTGCTCATTTGCACAGTTGCCAAATTTTTAGTAAAAGGCTTTGCCTTATTTTGATACTCTATTTTTATGATATATAATATCATCGCAGAGAACAATATCACTTTCAAAACATGTTCTTACCTTTTTTTTTAGGATCATACTTGAGTGAACACAAAATTAAAACCATCAAAAACAGTAAACACGATCAGATTCTGATATTTACAGAGGCAAATGTCACCCGAAATGTTAGAGATTTGGTGACATTCCTCATCGATCTTGGTCGAGATTACAGAGACCAAGAGAGTTCTTCAAACTTGAAAATCTCTCATGATCCAAAGTTTTTGTAAAAATATCAACTAGTTGATGAGTAGTGTCAACATGTTCAATTTGAACTAGCTGTCTTTCAACCAAATCTCTTAGAAAATGATGTCTAATATCTATGTGTTTTGTACGAGAGAGTGTTGAACTGGATTTTTAGAAATATTTATTGCAACTCATGTTATCACAATACAGAACCAAGATATTATTTGAAAAATCATAGTCGTCTAACATGTGTCTTAACCATATCAATTGAGAACAACAACTTCCAGCTCCTACATATTCAGATTCAGCAGTTGAAAGTGAGACAGTTTTGTTTGCGACTATACCAAGATACTAGATTATTGCCAAGGTAAAAACATCATCCACTAGTACTATTTCTGTCATCCACATCACCAGCCCAATCCGAGTCACTATACCCTATTAGATTAGGATTAGTGTCTTTGAAATATCAAATTCCCAACTCACATGTGTCGGCAACATATCGGATGACACGTTTTAAGGCATTTAAGTGGGAGATTTTGGGATGGGCTTGGATTCGAGCACACACATAAACACTAAACATTAGATCGGGACGACTGGCAGTGAGATAAAGAATACTACCTATCATAGAACGATACAATGTTGAATCGACATTTTCGCCAACATCGTCTTTGCATATCTTCTGTGTTGATCCCATTGGAGTCCTCATCTGTTTAGCATTCTCCAATCCAAAATTCTTAACCAAATTCTTGGCATACTTGCTTTGGGTGATGAAGATTCCATCTTCATTTTGCTTAATCTGCAAGCCTAAGAAAAAGGTTAATTACCCTATCATGCTCATCTCAATGTGGAGGACATAACATCGACAAATGTCTTAAGGTGGGACTGTGAAGTTGAACCAAATACTATGTCATCTACATAGATTTGAGCAATGACCATATCTACTCTGTGATGTTTTATGAACAATGTACAATCAGCTTCACCACGTTTAAAACCAAATTCAAGAAGGAACTGAGTTAAACGACCATATCATGCTCGAGGTGCTTGTTTTAAACCATACAAGGCCTTTTTCAGCTTGTATACAAAATGTGGATGTGAGGATCTTCAAATCCTTTAGGTTGTTCAACATAGACTTATTTGTCAAGATAGCCATTCAGGAATGCGCCTTTGACATCCATCTGATGGAGAGTAATCTTGAGCGACAAGCTATCGCAAATGCGACCTAATCGACTCAATTCTGGCCACAAGAGCAAAGGTCTCATCGTAGTCAATTCATTCGACCTGTGTGTATCCTTGAGCAACTAGTCTAGCCTTATTTCTTACTACAGTTCCAGATTCATCAGTCTTGTTCTTGAAGATCCATTTAGTTCCAATAACATTTGTATCTTCTAGACGAGACACTAAATCTCAGACTTCATTTCTGGTGAACTGTTCTAGTTCTTCTTGCATAGCTTGTATCCAACAATTGTCCTTGAGTGCTTCTCTAACATACTTTGGTTTTGGAGTAGATGCATAACAAGAAAGACTTACCTTCTGATACATGGTAGACATACACACATATCTGACCATATCTCTGTAATTCTGAGGCTCTTTTCTTCTTGTTCTTAGCCCTTCGAACACTTCTCCTATCACTTGTCCTGTAGGATGATTCTTTCTAATCCTGGATGAGGGATCCCTGCGTACTGGGTCTTGCAATTCGGTATTTGATCCCTCAGTTTCACCTTTTGTGTTCTCGGGTTCAGACTCAGGTGTTGTTCCAGATGTCGTGACATTTGGGGCAACATCTGAATCTTCTGCATTCTGCTCATTCTCCACTGTTATCACAACGTTATTTTCAGGCCTACTTCCTGCAAGATCGGCACAATCATCGAAAACAACGTTAACAGACTCTTGTATAGTTTTGGTTCTAAGATTATACACACGGTAAGTATGGCTATTTTGAGAATAACCGACAAAAATTCCTTTGTCACTTTTAGAATCAAACTTGGCTAGTTATTCCCTATCATTAAAGATGAAACACACACACCCAAAAACATGGAAATAACACATATTTGGCTTCTTCCCATTTAACAACTCATAAGGTGTCATTCTAGTGCAGGCCTAAGATAGACTCTATTTGTTATGTGACTTGCAGTATTCAAGGCTTCAGCCTAAAAACGTTTTGATAATTTTTTTGAACACAACATGACTCTAGCCATCTCTTGTAAAGTCCTATTCTTCCTTTCTGCCACACCATTCTGCTGGGGAGTTTTGGGGGCTGAAAATTCATGAAAAATACCCTTTTTCTCACAAAATGTTGAGAACATATTATTATTAAATTCCTTTCCATGATCTGACCTTATTCGAAATATGAAAGAATGATATAGATTTTTTATCCTAGAGTGCAACACTTTGAACATGTCAAAAGTTTGAGACTTTTCTTTCAAAAGAATATCCATGAGTACCTGGAAACGTCATCTACAATCACATAAGAATACCTCATGCCTCCTAGGCTATCTACCTCAATTGGACCCATAAGATCCATGTGCAAAAGCTTAAAACAGTGAGACGTACCTGAATGTTGTCCGTCACTTTGGGCAACATTATGGGAGATACATGTTTGCTTACCTTTTAGACAATCTTCACAAACCAATGTTTTATCTTTAGGACTCAATTTTGGGATGCCTCTTACAGCCTCATAAGAAATTAATCTTTCAAGGTTACGATAGTTGACATGTCCCAATTTTTGATGCCACAAAGTGGTATCATCAGTCCTAACATTATTGCATATCTCTTGTTCTCCAACTAGATAACAATTGTCGCATGTTCTTGTACATGTCATTACACATTGGTTAGCTTCATTTGTAACTATACAAGCCTGTTTATTAAACTTTACCTCTAAATTATCATCACACAATTGACTTATACTGACTAGGTTAGCCAATAATCCATCAATATGTAAGCCATTTTTCAAGGCTGGAACTCCTGGAACATTTAAGGTTCCTTTTCCTATGATTTTACTTTTGTTTCCACCTCCATAAGTAACGTTTCCCCCGCTGAGTGCCTCGTAGTTCCTTAGGCAATCCTTTGTCCCTGTCATGTGACGAGAGCACCCACTGTCAAAATACCATGAACCTGAAATGTTAGTTCTTAAAGCAGTTATAGCAACATTACATCGCACATTCATTTTAGGAATTCAAACTCTCTTTAAACCTTTTCTGTTACTGGGCTTAGAAGTGTTGCTTGAGCTATGCAGAATGTTAGACGATTGTCTTGGCAACATACGCTCTGGATTTTCGATTTAGAACAATAAGTTTTTAAGAGTCCAGTCTTGTTATAGTGATGGCACAAAAAATTCATTTCTTTTACAAAGCCCATTTTCTCGTTTTTGTCAAACAGATTGGAGCATATGACATTAAGGGAATTCTTGTAACTCAAACCTGCATGTGATGATTGACCAACATTCAGTATTTCATCCAGTTTGGAGGTACCTGTATTTAGCTTATGGAAAGTTGCTTCAGCTAAGTCCAACTTTGCACTAATCTTACCAAAATCAAGATCCTTTTTGGTAAGTGCAACCTCTAAGCGGGTTATTGTGCCTTTAAAATCTGTATTCTCAAGAGTTAAAGATTTTAACTTTGAGTCAAGTTGTTTCGATTCTAGAATCAAGTCCTTACAAAGTTTTTGCAAGTCCTTAATCATGTCATCTTTAGGATCAACTTGATCGTCAAAGCTAGTCTCACTACAAGAAATAACACTAGTAAAGCAATTAACATCAGGATAATTAAAGTATTCATACCTTTCGGATGTTTCTGGACCTGCAGATGTCGTAGTAGATGTTGACGCAAATGTGGTGACATCTGAGACAACACTGTCGATGACATTTTCATCTTACGAGGTATTGTTAAGCGGTGGCGAATTACTTGTGACTCTATTTCTTGGTCTCCTTCCTCTTCTCCTTTGTCATCACTATGAGAGATCCACAGATTCTTACCAACTTTTCTCAAGGTATTCACACATTCATTTGCATAATGACCCCAGCCTGAACACGCATGACATTGCACAGATTCGAGTTGTCTGGGATCAAACTTGGTTCGATCTGAGTTTGTTCTCCTTAGTTGATTTTCTCTTTGTACTATAGGAAGGGGGTTAGTGGACTTTTGATTGAAGCTTTGGTTTTGGTGCATTTTGGATTTAGAATTACTATTCTTGTTGTTGAACTTCCTTACCATCGAATTGAATTTTCGAGTAAGGAGGGCAATATTTGCACCATCACCAATTGCCTCCAGATTTTCATCCTCATCATCGACGTGAATCTCTAAGGATTTCGCTTGAAGTGCTATATCTTTGATTTTATACAATGTCCTTGATTCTCCATATTCATCTCATAAGTTTTGAGAATACTCATTAAAGTATGAAGATATATTGTAGCAAGATTGTGGGCTTTTTCAATCACACATATCTTTATACTGAACTTTTCAGGAAGAGAACGAAGTGCTTTTTCCACAAGTTGATTGTTGGTTAACGGTGAACCAAGAACTTGACATTCGTTAGAGATGTCGATCAACTTTTCAAAATATGTTTTGATATCCTTCGTCTCTTTCATCCTTAAACGTTCATATTTACTCATGAGCATACGAAACTTCGTTCGTCGAACACTTGAGCTATCTTCATAATGGGTTTGCAAAGTATCTCAAGCATCATTTCCTATAGAGCAATTTTGATGATCTTGAACATGTAGAGATCAACCTACGCAAAAATAGCATTTAAGGTCTTTTCATTGAAGCCTGCATTATTGGTTTCTTCCACACTCCATTCGGCCTCAGGCTTAGGAAGTATATCACCTTCCTCGTCTGGTGGCAACATGGGGATAGTATATCCATTGGTAATAGATCTACATGCTCTAATATCAATGGATTCAATATGAGAGCGTAGACGAATTTTCCAATAGGCGTAATTTAATCCATCTAAAATAGGAAGTCTACCAATTGTTGGATTAGTCGGATCCATAGTTTATGTAAAAGGACCAAACACTTATTATGTCAAGTGTAGACTATGATACCACTTGTTGGGTCCCGGGGGGCTATACTATGGAATCAACAAAAACAAACAGTAAGTAAAATACTTGTACGCTTGAAACAGTTTGCAAATGTCGTTAACAATGTCGTCTGATAGAACTGCCGACACTTAAGATAAAAACAGAAAAACCTTTGAAGAGTTAAATTGCAGCGGATAATAAAGACACAAAAGTTTAATTTTACATAGGTTATATTAATATATAACCTATGATGGTCAACGACCAAGTATTGTATATATATATATAATTGATATATTCATTCTTTACAATATTACAAGATGATACAAAAGGAATAAAAAGAGTTAAGTCGCAGATGACTTATGCCTGAAAAATCTATCTAAAATAGAGGTGTATGACATCTCATTACAATTGCTTCAATGAAAGAACAAATCTAGAATCTAAGTAGCAATTATAATGTTGGACAAAATGTCGTCACAAACTCAGGCAACACTTGTTGATCCAGTTTCTGATCTAAAATCTGGAGAGCTCTCTCGATCTTTTTCTTGTAAGTTTTCGGATATCGAATCACTCTTATGTCTTCTCTATTTATAGTAGAAAGTCGTCCTAGAAAAGTTCATCGATTGGTTGTGGAGGTTGAGTTAAAAGTAGGCACGTGAAGCAATAGCTTGAGGCGTGATTCTCTCAACTGATTTGACTTGTTCTTCACTCGTCTTGCTTTTCAAGCTTTGACTTGTTCTCCCACGTTTTTATTCTGCTCAAAGTTCATTGTCAGGTCACTTCACCATCGTGGTAAAAATCCCACGAGATAAGTTTCAGTCCGTGAAGAAAGGGCAAAACTATTACCAGAATGTTGGTCCGATTGTCAAAGACATTTGTTCCAACATTTTGGTTTTTAACTTAGTACTGAAAATGTTGTGTTAGGAAAAATGTCATAACATAGAACCCAACATTGACAAAGTGCATTACTATTTGTTAGACCTCAAGACCAAATGGATAATACAATGTCAAAATACATTTTCATGGGGTGATATTAAATATTTTCATGAATCAATGTTTAACATCACCATAGATTTATTTAACTTTTAGCGACTAACCTTTGATGGGTTAACTTGGACACAACTTAAATAATCGCTCTATGCCAAATTCATTAAAATTTGAGCAGAGTTGAACATATCACATGAGTTTGGTTCAATTTTACTACCCATACTCAGCACACAGACTGAACTTTTAGAGACATCTGACTAGAGAGCCTGCATAACTATTACACTCTACTTACTTGCTCTCTAATTACATACGTATACGGTAAACCCCACTACTAGTACTAGTACTACCCTCTTTGTATGGATAACTTAAATTGTATCAAGATATCCAATGGTATTTTCCACCTTCTTCATTGCCAGTCCAAAAGAACCTGGCCAAATATGTTTCAATTATTTTAAAAGTGCCCTTGGGGAATGCACAGTTGCCAAGGTGTGTACATTTAAGGCTAAAAGAACATGTCTGATGAGGGTTGCTCTTCCTCCTGAGGACAGGAACTTGAGGTGTCATTCCTTAATCCTGTTGATGACTTTATTGATCATTTCAGGAAAGATGTCAAGAGTTTTCCTCTCTGTATAAATTGGACAGCCTAAATACTTGATGGGAAGATGTTCATATCTCATATGTAATATTTTCCCGATCCTTCTAATGAACTCAAAGTAGTATTAGTGGTCATAGTGAAGGAACATTTACTTTTGTTGATTGTCGCGCCCTTTTTCGGCCGCGGCATTTTCTAAGCTCCTGCTTCTCAAATTAAAAGGTTAGAAAATTAATGTCCAAAAATGCTTAAAGGTTTTAAAAATGCTAAAGGATGCCAAAATTGCAAAAGAGATGCTAAAGTTTAAAAGAGACTAAAATGCTAAAAGGGTGCTAAAAGGTTGCTAGAATGCTAAGGGTTCGCGGAGTCGCCACCTAATTAATTGGGGTGAATTAGGACACCTAAATGTTTAACTAGTTTAAAGAAAAACATTAACTCCATTTTAATGGTCTGCTAAACTTAATGAGATTCTGGGTAAGGGTTCTTTATTAATCTAGAGGGAAGGGGTTAGGCACCTACAAGATCCGCTAACTCATGGTTGTCTGCCAAACCTAGGGTAGTTATTATATTTTTAAAAATGCAAAGTAAAAGATCTATAAAAGTGCAATGTTAGAAAATAAAATGCTGAATGTTAAAATAATGCTAAGTAGTTAAAAAGGTTTTAAAATGTTGGAAGATGTTTAAAGGTGCTAAGAGGTTAATTTTAAAGCTAACGGGTGCTAAGGTGTAAAGAGGTGCTTAAAAGTGCTAAATACTAAAGTCTTTGCAGCTAGGAGATAGATCTTAGCATGTTAAAATGTTTAAAAGGTGCTTAAAGTATTGAAAGGGCAAAAGGTGCTATATGCTAAAGTACAAAGAATGCTAGGAAGGTGCTAAAATGTTACTAAAGTTTAAAGCATGCCTTAAATAATATATAATGCAAAATAGACTAATTGACTAAATATACACATTTGCCTACCTTGATTAGTATAACACATGCTTAAGGGGGGGTTTTCTTAAAAAATAAGATTTCTATATGGGTGTTATAGCAAATGGGTTAGAAATCTGGAAAATAATATCATAGCTATATGTGATTAATTATGCGAGTTAAGATTTAATGATGGAAATAATGTCTAGACTACCCGAGTAATTATGTGATTAAATGGTTTAATAATTTAGGCAATTAACTTAAGAGGGGGCAAACTACCTTCTAATTTATTGCGTCAATGTTTAACTACTCCAAATGTTTTACTAATAGCGTAATGTTAGACAATTATATTACAATAAATGAATGGGGCGGGGAAGCAGAAAATAAATGACCCTAAGGAATGATAGCGGGAGCATTTAAACGTGGCTTTAGGATATCGGATGTGAGATGCGCGAGGAATGTAGGCACGGATCTTCATTTGGGAAAATAGCGATGAGTCTCGTATTGAGACTCCTCCCTTTGCTCCAAGGCATGTGTTTCATGTAAAATAAGGATAGATAAGGATTAGTACATGTCCAAGTCTTGTTGACAACAAACAAACATTGATACACAAATTTAAGAAAAAAGCATAAATTATTTCCTTTCTCATGGGTAAATGGGTGGGACCACGACAACTAATTATTTACAAGAACTGAAACCGTGTTTTGAGGGGCACGTGAAGGAAAATGGGACAGACCAAAGACTCTTTGTTTCAATATATTACTAGAGAATCAGATTTGCAACCCATTATCCCTGAGCGTAAACTCGAATTACGACTTAAGCTATCCTGTAAATGGGCTATAAAAATCTTGACCACTTTAATCAAATCAATATGCTTAAAGGTGAAATGTAAATAAGCAGGAGACAATTTTTAAAAGAAATTAAGCATCCCCTTAAGAAAACTCAATCAAACTACATCCTGCGAGGATCGATCACATGAGGGCGGGGCCAGAAAATTAGTAAAATCGACTATACCTAATTGAACTAATCTAGGCCAAAGCGGAAATGAACAAAGCGGAGACTAATGTGCTAACATCTTTGAGATAAATGAATTTCTAAAGCTTTTGAGTTGCTGTCGATTACACTTTAAGAAATGACATTTGGGCTTACAACGTCTAATCGAAGATTAATATCATTTCTGAGCTTAGTGCTATGTTCTATTAACCTTGTTATACCACACAATATTCTTTATCATCAAACTAATAAGAACACTTCCAACCTTTAGCGACCAGTGATTTTAACAATCTCATTTAGTTTACTAATCATTATATTCACAGTATAACATTAGATGTGAATTCAATTATACCTCAAGCGAGAATACACCTAGATTAATTATAGCAATTCATTCGACATCGATTTAGGCATTAATGAACACAACAAATTGAATGAACCAAGCCAACACCGTTTAACATCGATACACGTAAAATGCGAAAAAGGCGAGAAATTGAGTTTACGCCTAGGATAGCGACCGGCGGCGTGTCAAGTCGCCGGTCAATCGGCGGGTTTTGGGTTTGCGATGCGAATAAGGGCAAGGTTTGTTCTTGATTCTTGGCTTGAATTGAAAGAAGAGTGCGAACTTTCTATTGGTGCTAATGGTCTAAGTCTTGAACCACAACTCTCGATACTCTGTTGTCTACGCTCTATGTTCTACTGCTCTGCTTGCATGCGTGAAGACTCTGAATTCGACTCTCAGTTGTCTCCTCCTTTCTCGTATATGCTTACTCGTATCCCCCCCCCTGTATCTGCCCTTGCATGTGCTATATATAGCCTCCTTTTGGGTTCTAAACTTGGTAAGTAATTAAGGCTGAGATTGGGCTAATATTGGTGCTGATTTCGACGAGATTTGCTCGATTGAATCGAGATTTGGCGGTTATGGTAAGAAACACGTTGGCTGGGTGCGTGGGTAAAGGAAATGCCCGGATTCTCCGGCGAGAAATCCGGGCATGGCGGCGGGTGGGTGCTTTAGGTTTTTAGGTTTCTTTGGTGACGAGGAAGAGTGAAATTTGGGGTTACGGGTGAGAAATAAAGAGTGAGAGTCTGCTGGGCTTCTGGGTTTGAAATTTTGGTCTTTGGTAGGCGGCATGCGGATGTTGTAATAGGTTTAAGGTGTGGGGCGGGTTGGGCTTTGCGGGTCGGGGACGATCTGGGCCAGGCGGTAGTGGGCTGGGTAGAAGTAGGTTAGTATTAAATTAGTTAGTTTAATTAGGTATTTAATTAATGTTAATTTTAGGTATTTAATTAATGTTAAATTAATAACATAAATTGCTTATATTATTTAGGTGCTTTATTAAAATTACTACAAGAATAAAATGGGCGTGCTATTTAATTAGTGCTTAATGTTTAGAATGCGACGCTATTATTTTAAAAAATCTTATTATTATGCATTATTGCGATGTTAAATTAAAATTAAAATTGAGTCTAGATTAAATTACTTAAATGCTAAATGCGAGTATGATATTTAAGAATCGTTTAAAGCTTTATAAATGCGGTGCTATTAAATGCATATATCAGATTAAAATTGATTTTAAATTACAAATGATTACTAATAAATGCGGCTATGCTACCTGACACGACGTTATTGCTAAATTATTTATTTTATGCATTTATTAATTATTTAAGAATTACGACAAAGCTTAAAGTTAATAAATGCGGGCGCGGGATTCTAAATGTTTAAAACTTTACGTAAGACGCGATGTCATTATTAAATTAATTATCAATGCCTGTATTTATGTTTTATTGTTGTATTTTATTGTAAAAATCCTAAAAAATTATTTTACCAAATTAGTGTAATTTTATAGTTAATGGCTGGACGGGAGGGTCAAAATTGGGTGTCAACAGATGTCCCTCTTTGTATGGAGATGATGGAAGAATCTTCGGACAAAGACGTTGACTCATAGCCAATTTTGTCTCGATCTTCAGATTTGCAAAAATGTTGGCGGGTAAGCGGTGTGCGAAAATCAAAGCGTCTGAGTGTCGAGTTATGACGACACTGGGCTACCATGGTCAAAACACCAAGGCGTGCTAATGCGGACTCAAAAACTGTCCCAGTGTCGAGTTATGACGACACTGGGCTACCATGGTCAAAACACCAAGGCGGGCTAAGGCGGATTCAAAATTTGTCCCAGTGTCGAGTTATGGTGACCTTTGGGCTATAGTCTGAAAAGTAAAAGAATATAAGCGGCTTGAACACAGGGTGTCTTGCTACGGCTTGTGGTCTTTGGGTTCTATGGTGATGTGGGCGAGTGGACGGCGTAGGCGCTACGCGATCGTTGGGAAGGTTGGCCCCACGGATTGCCACGGTTATTGTAAGAAAATCCACGTTGTGCTCCTGCCGCTGCATGCTAAGACTTGAACTAACGGTTAGTGCATAACTGTTAAGGCAAAATAATGATGCATAATTTTAAAGTAATGCAACTGTGAGTAGAAAAGGTTATCCTGCGAAACGCGATGCCTGTTGTGTTGATGCGATGTTGCGAATGCTGTGATTTTCGTCCTTGCACAGCCGTGTTGCGATTGCGAACGCGGGTATGTTGTCCTTGCTGCAATTGTCCCTGTATACTAAAGCTCAAGAAAGAGTGAGGATAACTGCTAAGACAGAATAATAAAGCATGCGTAAGAAATGCAATTTCGGGAGTATAGAAATCGTCCCTGCGTGATATGCTGATGATGGCGTCGTTTTCGGACTTGTTGTCTTTGATAAGCGTCATTGCTTGGGCGATATTCTTCTTTGGCGTCGTTGCGTGAACTTCTTTGTCTTGATAACGTCGTTATGCGGGCGTATTATTCTTTGGCGTCGTTGCATGGACTTGCTGATTACGTCGTTGTTTGGACGTGTTGCTGCTGGCGTCGTTGCATGGACTTGCTGATTACGTCGTTGTCTGGACGTGTTGCTGCTGGCGTCGTTGCGTGGACTTGCTGATTACGTCGTTATGCGGGCGTGTTCTTCTTGGCGTCGTTGCGTGGACTTCTTGATTACGTCGTTATGCGGGCGTGTTCTTCTTGGCGTCGTTGCATGGACTTGCGGATAACGTCGTTGTTTGGGCGTATTCTTCTTGGCGTCGTTGCGTGGACTTGCGATCACGTCGTTATGCGGGCGTGTTCTTCTTTGGCGTCGTTGCGTGGACTTCGCGATCACGCCGTTATGCGGGCGTGTGGCGTCGTTGCGTGGACTTCTTGATCGCGTCGTTATGCGGGCGTGTTCTTCTTTGGCGTCGTTGCGTGGACTTCGATCACGTCGTTATGCGGGCGTGTTCTTCTGGCGTCGTTGCGTGGACTTGCTGATCGCGTCGTTATGCGGGCGATGTTCTTCTTTGGCGTCGTTGCGTGGACTTCGATCACGTCGTTATGCGGGCGTGTTCTTCTTTGGCGTCGTTGCGTAGACTTGTTGTCTTGATAAGCGTCGTTGCTGGGCGTGTTCTTTGCTCTGTAGAATAAATGCTCCTGCAAGCTAAGCTTGAGAAAACGTTAGTGTATACCTGTTTAAACAAAATGATAAATATATATGAGAAGTGCAATTTTATGGATAGAGATGTCATCCCTGAGATGTTGTCTTTGCGGACATCTTTGACGTTGCGGTGGCAATTCTTGTGTGCGATCGTGGGTTGCCAATTTGACTTTATGCAGGGATTGTGCTAGGTTTTGTTGCGGAACTACGAACTTTGGTTCGATTATTGATGCCCTTTCTGCTGCTTCGACGTCACGGACTTTGAATTTTGAGATTTTTCGTCATATCTTACGCCTCTGCTTGTTTCTTTACGAAGAAACTTCTTGCCGTATTTTACGCTTGGCTATTGCATTTCTTGCTTACATTAATATAAAAGACTGCGCTCGAAGAAAATTTTGTGAGTTTTGGGAAATTCGATTCATATTGACTTTCTTTGCCTTGTTCATGATATCTGCGTGCAGCTTGTTTGGACTTGCAATCCTATCTGTCCCGATTTTGAAAAGGGGTTTGGCCTAAAATGGGTCTCGATGTAGTTGCTTATAGGCTATGTGTATTCTTGTCATTTTCAAGCAAAGGAAAGTTTCCTAATGGTGTGGCCAAAGCGATTTAGGCGCTACGTATCCCCAGTGAGGAATCGGTCGACGTAGTTCATTACAAGCGAATATTGGGTAAAATTAAATTTCTAGGTGTGGGACCAGGCGAGGCGACGCCACGTATCCACTAAGGAATCGGTCGAGCGTAGTTCATTACAATGAAGCGAAAGAAAACATTATTAAAGCTTAAAAATGAGTTTATAAATTATTCTGAAATAAATCGTTTTTCCTATCCAGCTCTAGGCGGACGAGCGAGTGCAAATCCAATCAATATGCGCCGTACTACGCCCGTGGATGGTGGGTCTTCATCTTTCTGCTATCTCCTCTTACGCCTGCGTGGTGCGTGCTCGGATAAATGATCGATTCGAGGCGGAATGGGCATAAGCGAGTGTATTCCTCATCTAAGGTTATCAGTGCACGTTGGCGTGGCGTGGTTTGGCAAGGTTATCATGCACATTTGGGGCGGGATCCTTTTGAATTACCGCCTGCGATCGGTGCCTCGATTACGTCACGAGGAGTGCAACGCCGATGTCATGTCTGGGCTATTGGGTGATACGCCAGCGCTTGTTCTCGTCATACCATCTTGGGATAGGGTCGGGGATCCTTCCCGGAATCGGTTGGATTAGGCTGCACTCATGACCTTTCATATATTTGAGGTATGGGTTGGCTAGTGGGGTGCGAACTTTGGGTGGTTTTCCTTCAAAATTCTTATTTGCTCAGGTGCGTTGGGTGCTCTATACATTGGCGGGCTGATGGGTGGATCTATGCGGGCGGGATGAGCAGGTGCTTGTGAAGTGTTATATATAGTTTGTGTGGTAGTTGTGGTAGTATGATGGGTTTTGGTATGTTATGAATGCTTGGGTTTGCGTTCGTGTACAAACATGGAAGGGAAGCGTCTCTTTCTTCCTCTGTGAAGTACTCCCAGTGTCACCGATGAATCGCCACATTAGTTGCTGTAATCTTGCCAGTTGTAATCTACCGGTTTAATACCTTAACCTAAGTCGCCCATTCTAATAACTTAGCGAAATTCCGCGATGGCGCTTATCGTCCATTTCATAGTAGGTGGCATCCTGAAGATTATGCGAATAATGTGGTCGTCGCTCTCCGCGTGGGTGGTTGCACTTTCAGCGCCTCTGACGCCTCATGGCGTATTCTCCGAATGTTTACGTAGTCTTCTTCTCGACTTCATTAAGTAGAACACATCGCAGCGGTTTACGTGTTGAACTGAACAGCTCGCAAAATCTTGGGCGATCATTCGGTATGCCATTTCGCGGATCTTGGTGGTATGGTATACCAATCTAGTGTCTCGCCGGTCAAACTTGAATGAACAACCGCGATGACATTGGGTTCTTCCTACCGATTAACTTGTCATGATATGATCTCAAGTGTGCGGGGTTCCTTTTCCATCAAATAGTTCAAACTTGGCACCTTGTACCCATGGCGGTTCGCGTCGGATGCGTGCAAAGATCCTCGTAATCTAGTCGCCCGTGACCTTTGTCCGATCGCGTACCGGCGCTTCTTTGGACTATGAATTTCTTTGGCCACGTCGCCGTCCATTTTGGCTCGGACTTCCTCTCCGTCTCTCATAATGATCCATGCGGTGAAGCACGAGGGGCGGTAAAAGTGGGTTTACATTGCATAAGTCGGTATGCAGGTTGTTTCTTTGAAATTTGGTAATGGGTGTGGTGTGTGGGTATTGGTTGGCTTTGCGATTAGGGTGATTATGGTGAAGTAGCGGTGGTGAGGTATATGGGTAGTAGGAGGGTCGTTTTGAAGGTGGGGTTGAGGTTGGGTGGGCGGCGGTTTGTTCGGTGTTGGTGGCCTTTGTGGAGAGTTTTGGGAGATATGTGGTGGTGGAGTCGATGCGGGATGGTTTGTGAAGTAGTGGCCCTTTGATGCGGCATAGGGGTATTGAAGCTAATGGATAGGTTGGTCGGATTAGTAGCCTCTCCCGTCTCAACTGCATATCGACAATTTGTTGTAGCTTGTATGCAATACATTCTTCTGGTGGTGATATTCCTCATACGAAGGTTACTGTTTATTGTGAGGAATAATTCCCAAACCATTTGGCTCGGGCCCCGAGCCGATCATATCATCATTTCTTGCCTTGGACTGGTGAAGTGTGGATGCTCAGCATTGTTGAGTCAAATACGAACCGACCCTTTGGGGAGGATGATAAATTTTCTAAAAATGCAACAAACGATGTTAGCATAAAGCACATAATTTGCAGGTATGTAGCAGACACATAACACATTCAAACGTTTCCTAACATGCAGGGGGACCTCTTTATGCCAGAGGTAAGCCTAAACGTCACTTATGCGAGATTATGACGGATTTGTCCAAGTCGTCCAATTATAATGCCTTTGTTGGAAATGGCGACCAAATGACGGTGCACTTTTCCCAACTATGTCATGATTGGGCTTGGATTTGTCTGTCATTGTCACGCTACACATAATATGCTGGTTGGTCGTTGGGTTGAGAAACCCGTCGACAAGTTTGGTGTCTTCCTAATTGTGGTGTCGATGCGAGGACCGATCCACCTAAGGTAAATGCATCGTACCCTAAAATAAGGTGGTATAGCTCATCTTAAGTTTGCTAAGATTTGGCTTTTACGGGCCTATGAGTTCGGCGGACAACTCGAGTGAAGGCTCTGTGACCGGTTAGGCAAGGCACTCGCGTATATTACCGACTCTCCTAAATTTGGATTTTGAAGAAAGAATTTTCTTTGATGCACCAGTGCACCTCGCATGTAGTGTGTGTTTGTGTGAATTTTCAGTGGAAGAAATATGAGCGGAATGCGGTTTAAGGAAAGCAGTAAAGCAGGTAGCAAAAAATAACAAAATACAATACACAAAAATTAAATGAAAAATAATTGCCAAATAATTATCCTAGGTCTGTTGTGGTTAAGAACCTAAAATCCCCAGCGGAGTCGCCATTTCTGTCGCGCCCTTTTTCGGCCGCGGCATTTTCTAAGCTCCTGCTTCTCAAATTAAAAGGTTAGAAAATTAATGTCCAAAAATGCTTAAAGGTTTTAAAAATGCTAAAGGATGCCAAAATTGCAAAAGAGATGCTAAAGTTTAAAAGAGACTAAAATGCTAAAAGGGTGCTAAAAGGTTGCTAGAATGCTAAGGGTTCGCGGAGTCGCCACCTAATTAATTGGGGTGAATTAGGACACCTAAATGTTTAACTAGTTTAAAGAAAAACATTAACTCCATTTTAATGGTCTGCTAAACTTAATGAGATTCTGGGTAAGGGTTCTTTATTAATCTAGAGGGAAGGGGTTAGGCACCCTCTAAGATCCGCTAACTTGCGGTTGTCCTGCCAAACCTAGGGTAGTTATTATATTTTTAAAAATGCAAAGTAAAAGATCTATAAAAAGTGCAATGTTAGAAAATAAAATGCTGAATGTTAAAATAATGCTAAGTAGTTAAAAAGGTTTTAAAATGTTGGAAGATGTTTAAAGGTGCTAAGAGGTTAATTTTAAAGCTAACGGGTGCTAAGGTGTAAAGAGGTGCTTAAAAGTGCTAAATACTAAAGTGCTGCAGGCTAGGAGATAGATGCTAGCATGTTAAAATGTTTAAAAGGTGCTTAAAGTATTGAAAGGGCAAAAGGTGCTATATGCTAAAGTACAAAGAATGCTAGGAAGGTGCTAAAATGTTACTAAAGTTTAAAGCATGCCTTAAATAATATATAATGCAAAATAGACTAATTGACTAAATATACACATTTGCCTACCTTGATTAGTATAACACATGCTTAAGGGGGGGTTTTCTTAAAAAATAAGATTTCTATATGGGTGCTATAGCAAATGGGTTAGAAATCTGGAAAATAATATCATAGCTATATGTGATTAATTATGCGAGTTAAGATTTAATGACGGAAATAATGTCTAGACTACCCGAGTAATTATGTGATTAAATGGTTTAATAATTTAGGCAATTAACTTAAGAGGGGGCAAACTACCTTCTAATTTATTGCGTCAATGTTTAACTACTCCAAATGTTTTACTAATAGCGTAATGTTAGACAATTATATTACAATAAATGAATGGGGAAGCGAAAATAAATGACCACTAAGGAATGGTAGCGGGAGCATTTAAACGTGGCTTTAGGATATCAGATGTGAGATGCAACGAGGAATGTAGGCACGGATCTTCATTTGGGAAAATAGCGATGAGTCTCGTATTGAGACTCCTCCCTTTGCTCCAAGGCATGTGTTTCATGTAAAATAAGGATAGATAAGGATTAGTACATGTCCAAGTCTTGTTGACAACAAACAAACATTGATACACAAATTTAAGAAAAAAGCATAAATTATTTCCTTTCTCACAGGGTAAATGGGTCCGGACCACAGCAACTAATTATTTACAAGAACTAGGCTTCATGTTTTAGGGGGGGGCACATGAAGGAAAATGGGACAGACCAAAGACTACTGTTTCAATATATTACTAGAGAATCAGATTTGCAACCCATTATCCCTAGACGTAAACTCGAATTACGACTTAAGCTATCATCACGTAAATGGGCTATAAAAATCTTGACCACTTTAATCAAATCAATATGCTTAAAGGTGAAATGTAAATAAGCAGAGACAATTTTTAAAAGAAATTAAGCATCCCCTTAAGAAAACTCAATCAAACTACATCCTGCAAGGATCCGATCACACAAGGGGCCGAGAAAATTAGTAAAATCGACTATACCTAATTGAACTAATCTAGGCCAAAGCGGAAATGAACAAAGCGGAGACTAATGTGCTAACATCTGAGATAAATGAATTTCTAAAGCTATTGAGTTGCTGTCGATTACACTTTAAGAAATGACATTTGGGCTTCTGACATCTAATCCAAGATTAATATACATTTCTGAGCTTAGTGCTATGTTCTATTAACCTTGTTATACCACGATATTCTTTATCATCAAACTAATAAGAACACTTCCAACCTTTGCTTTGACCAGTGATTTTAACAATCTCATTTAGTTTACTAATCATTATATTCGTATAACATTAGATGTGAATTCAATTATACCTCAAGCGAATACACCTAGATTAATTATAGCAATTCATTCGACATCGATTTAGGCATTAATGAACACAACAAATTGAATGAACCAAGCCAACACACGTTTAACATCGATACGAGAAAATGCGAAAAAGGCGAGAGGAAATTGAGTTTACGCCTGGGATAGCGACCGAGGCGTGTCAAGTCGCCGGTCAATCGGCGGGTTTTGGGTTTGCGATGCGAATAAGGGCAAGGTTTGTTCTTGATTCTTGGCTTGAATTGAAAGAAAGTCCGAACTTTCTATTGGTGCTAATGGTCTAAGTCTTTGAACCACAACTCTCGATACTCTGTTGTCTACGCTCTATGTTCTACTGCTCTGCTTGCATGCGTGAAGACTCTGAATTCGACTCTCAGTTGTCTCCTCCTTTCTCGTATATGCTTACTCGTATCCCCACTTGTATACGCCCTTGCATGCTATATATAGCCTCCTTTTGGGTTCTAAACTTGGTAAGTAATTAAAATTTGAGATTGGGCTAATATTGGTCTTGATTTCGACGAGATTTGCTCTTGATTCGAATCGGGATTTGGTAGTTATGGTAAGAAACACGTTGGTCGGTGCGTGGGTAAAGAAATGCCGGATTCTCGTGAAATCCGGGCATGGCGGCGATTAGGTGCTTTAGGTTTTTAGGTTTCTTTGAGTCGGCGAGGAAGTGAGTGGGGTTACGGTGAGGAAATAAAGAAATTTGAGTCTGCTGGGCTTACGGGTTTGAAGCGCAGTCTTTGGTAGGCGGCAGTCGCGGATGTTGTAATAGGTTTAAGGTGTGGGGCGGGTTGGGCTTTGCGGGTCGGGGACGATCTGGGCCAGGCGGTAGTGGGCTGGGTAGAAGTAGGTTAGTATTAAATTAGTTAGTTTAATTAGGTATTTAATTAATGTTAATTTTAGGTATTTAATTAATGTTAAATTAATAACATAAATTGCTTATATTATTTAGGTGTTTTATTAAAATTACTACAAGAATAAAATGGGCGTGCTATTTAATTAGTGCTTAATGTTTAGAATGCGATTATTATTTTAAAAATCTTATTATTATGCATTATTGCGATGTTAAATTAAAATTAAAATTGAGTCTAGATTAAATTACTTAAATGCTAAATCGAGTATGATATTTAAGAATCGTTTAAAGCTTTATAAATGCGGTGCTATTAAATGCATATATCAGATTAAAATTGATTTTAAATTACAAATGATTACTAATAAATGCGGCTATGCTACCTGACACGACGTTATTGCTAAATTATTTATTTTATGCATTTATTAATTATTTAAGAATTACGACAAAGCTTAAAGTTAATAAATGCGGGCGCGGGATTCTAAATGTTTAAAACTTTACGTAAGACGCGATGTCATTATTAAATTAATTATCAATGCCTGTATTTATGTTTTATTGTTGTATTTTATTGTAAAAATCCTAAAAAATTATTTTACCAAATTAGTGTAATTTTATAGTTAATGGCTGGACGGGAGGGTCAAAATTGGGTGTCAACATTGATGAGTTGTCCTGACACTTTTTCATATGTTAACCAAAGTTTTGAGTATTGTCTGAAGGTTGCACTTTCTTCCACTACTGAAGATGATAGTGTCATCTGCAAAAGAGAGATGGTTAATTTGGGGACCAGGATTGTTCATGAAAAAACTATTGAAAGTAGGTACTCTATGCATTTAGCAATCTAGAAAGAAGTTCAGCAGAAAGAACAAAAAGACTTGGGAGAGAGGATATCCATGTCTGAGCCCTCTTCTTGATTTGGAAAAACCATGTCTGCTACCATTTATAAGAATAGTATACCAATTGCTAGAGATGTACCTATAGATCATATTATCCAAGAATCAGCAAAATCAAATTTTCTTAAGATAAAGCATAAAAAGGCCAAGACACTCTATTATAAGCTTTGAACATGTCTAATTTAATAACAACATTCCCACCATAATTAGGTCTAGAAATATCATTTACAATTTCCTGAGCTAAAAGGATATTTTCAGTAACGGCTCTCCCTTTTATAAAACCACTTTGATTCTGGCTAATGATTCTAGGAAGAATTCTGGACAATTTAGAGTTGATGAGTTTAGCAAAAAATTTACTAGAAGTATTACACAAGCTAATAGGTCTAATATCAAAGAATTCTTGTGGAGAGCTAACTTTAGGAAGCATAACTATGCAAGTATGAGAACATTTTTGGAAGGATAGCACATTGGATGAAGGCAATGATTGGAGCATGAAGGTCCAGTCCTATAATAGGCCAGGTTGATTGATAAAATTTTCCATTAAGACCATCTGGCCCTGGTGCACTGTCTGGATCAATGAAAAATACAGTATCATTAACTTCTTGTAAAGTAGTCAAAGCAGTCAATAAGACATTATCATCATCAGAAGTAACCACCCTTTCTATCACATTTAGAACAGAGCTATCTTCTTCAATATCTTCAGCTTTGAACAATTGAGAGAGAAAATTCACAGCAGCTTCTACAACTTGGGGCGAATCTTCCACCCAACTCCCTTCTTGGTCTTTGATTTTATGAATGTAGAGCCTCTTTCTTTTATCTTTTATCACACTGTGAAAGAAGGCAGTGTTGTTGTCACCTTCGTCAAGCCATTTCACCCTTGCTTTTTAGCCAAGGACTTTTTCTTGCAGCTTAAGGAATCTTGTGAATTCAGCTTTGGCTTTTGGCTGTTCCATCCTATTTTCTAGAGTATTATTAATGATATAGGTTTCTTCTAGATCTCTTATGAGTCCTTCTAGTCTTTTGGGTTTCTCATAGAAATCCCCATAAGCATTTCTGGACCAAGTACTCAGGGTTTTGCTCACAGTCATGAGTTTTTTATGTAAAACTTGAAGTGGATTGCCTTCCTGATTTTGTGCCCAGGCCTCCTAAACAACAGTCAAGTAGTCTTCATATTCAGCCCAAATGTTGAGAAACCTGAAATATATAATATGATTAGAGTTATCAGGTATACATTTAATTAGAAGAGGGGCATGATCAAAACATGTTTTAGAAAGATGAGACAGTTGTCTCACTGAATTTATCAAATCAGTGGCTATTGTAATTAAGTCTATCCTATCTTTTCCAAATGGTGTTAGGGGGATCTCTATTATCACTCCAAGTATATTTAGCACCTAGAAATCCTCCATCTTGAAGATCACAGTCCTCCAAACAAGAGATAAAGTTCAAACCTTTCTCTATTCTGAAAGGTAGATTTCCAGCTTTCTCTTCACGACATGTAATAACATTGAAATCTTCAACTACACCCCATGGTCCAGAGTGATTCTGGTAGAGATATCCCTCAGCTCATCCCACAAATTTACTCTCAGTTGTTCATCACATTTGACATAGATAACTGAGAGGTGAAAATCAATTTTCTTCTTGTTGATGCATAATATGAACCAAAACATGTTGTTCTTTGTCTTCTATGATGTCCAACTGATAACCAATGGACCAAAAGATCCAAATTTTGTTGGAACGATTATTGAAACAATGAGGGTACCCAAGCTTTCTTTTGAACTTGACAATTTTCCTTGAATACACCATCGGTTCTTGGATGAACATATAAGGAAACTTGTATTGTTGTTTAAGAGTCTTCAATCTTTCTATTGAACCTTGCGAATATATCCCCCTAATATTTCAAGAAAGTGTATTAATCATGAGAAATATTAGAATGTTGATCCTTTTGATGGTTGAGAGTTAATTCCATAGAACTGAATTGGATATCCATCGGATTTTGAGTTGCATTGTTTTCCCTAGGGGAGAGGTTATTGATAAAGCCACATTTTGTTGAATTTGATTGGACTTGTTAGGTATGACACATATTAGTGATGGTCTGTCTCTTTTCATATGCTCATCATCAGAGGATGAATGGACATAATCACCATATGTAGTAACCATGTACAAGTCTTCTTCACAATCTTTATAGGAGGTGTCATCTTGATCCTCTCTATTATTCTCCATTACATGAGGAACCTGTTTTGTTGTATTGACCAAATATGGTCCAGGTTAATGTATTTCTTCAGCTTTTTCCTTTACTTTTCTCCCATTTATCATCCCAGCCAGATTTGGTTAAATCCAAAAAGAGGAGGAACGATATGAAATATAGCTTCTCTCTTCCAAGCTCATCTCTTCAGTACACAACACTACTTCAGGAGGGATGGTAACACTCGTATTAAACTTTTCCTCCTATTGGTAATTTTCTTTCCAGTGTCCTGAATCTCAACCAAAGTGGTGTTCACATTCTATATTTGGAATGGAGTATCAGGACATTGGATCTCAGTACTTTCTACCCTCTTCATCATATTGTTCTTGACATTGTAAAGATTCTGATCTATACTCTCTTTTCTTGTTTCTTCTTTTTTGCCCTTCTTAGCATGGGACCTCAAGTTGTTATACCTTTGATGAACATGTTGTTCTTCCATCTGTGACATATCAGCTTGGTTATGTACCTAAAAGACTAGCATCTGCCCTACTAAAAAAATTATCTTTCATTAAAAAATATTCTGATTATTTTCTACTGAATGACGATGAGAAAAACCTAAATAGCAGTGTTTTCACACGAAAAATTTAAGAAGTTTTTCAGTATTTCAATGGGACCTGTTTCCCACCATGTGTTATCCCAATGAACTGGTTCGGCTCGGTGGAAATGAGGTGGTATTTTACAGTACAAATAATTTTTTATTGAATGTCGATGGAAAAAATTCTCTTTCTAGTAGTGTCGCTTGGTATTTGGCCAAAGGGGTCTGAATAATATTTAAAATATCAGTACATGAACTAGCTTAGAGGGATGTATACAAGTACACTTTATGTGAATAAAACCTTTGGTAAACCAACTCTATCTTGAGAGTAGATCATGGACTCTAGACCAATATTTTGACATGATACCTACCATGAGATTCTAGTGTTTGCCAAGTGTCTTTTATATCAAAGAGGGGGCCAGATCAAAGGTAGTTTCAAGTACATTCAAGAATGTGTGTGGTCTCGCGTGAACTCTGTCTCTGTAGCTAATTTAATTATAATGTGTGTGTGACAATGTATAGTAGCATGTGACAAAACCAAACTATAAAGGGTGTATGGTTAAATATCAGTTGCCGGCCACTATCAATATTGCCGGCCGAGAGGCAAACCAGTTCAAGTCTTTTCAATCCCCATTTACAAATCTTTTCTTCAATTATTGACAGTACGGCAAATTTTCAATTATTGAGGTAAAACAATCCTACATTACCACTACTAGAATAGAGTTTTTCCCATTTACCTTGTGAAAAATTTGTATTTTACAAAACAGGATTGTTTTACTTCATTAATTTTCATCGAACCAGCTCACTAGGAAATCATATGGTGGAAATTAATATTTTACAAGTTTTCCCACCTGTACAGGTTTTCATTGAAACGTGAGGAAACTTCGTAATTTTTTTGTGTGAAAATACTATTACTATTTATGTTTTTTTTCCACCAACATTCGGTGAGGATAACCACTGAATATTTTTCAGTGCGAAAATAGTGATTTTTTAGTAATAGTGTACATGTTAGTCAATGATAGTGTATACATGTGCTAATGATTGAGAAGAGTTAGTGATAAGTTTAAATTTTTCTTAACTTAAAAAGAGTAGTAATTATACTATGAAAGCATGTTTACTTTTCCTTGTTCCGGTGAATTTTACACCAAGAATCATCGCAAGACAGATTTATTATACTTAATAAATCCAAAAAAATAAAAGGTACACACAATGAATACCTTTAGCATTGATCTAGCTTGGCCTCAGATGCTGATACGTTAATTTGACCCTAAGTAATTAACTTGGTTTTCATAAGTAAATGTTGAGATTTACACAGGAATAAATCCCATCAATCCGGTATTTAATATTCAACTGTGGTTGTGGTGTAGTGATTGATATTACTCCATTCTTAACCAAAAGGTTTCGAGTTCGAGTTTCCTTGGGTACGAAGTCATCATTGTTAGGGAGTGATTTGCCCCCCAATGTAGGATTATCCAGTACGAATCTGGATTAGTCAGGCTCCAATATGAGTAGGGAGAAAAAAATAAGAAAGTAAAGTTGAATAATTATATTGTGATCAATTATGCTAGATAGAGCTAACAAAGAGGGAACATGAAAATAACTTTCACGTGGTCTCTGTCTCATCTAAGAGACAAATATTGGCCAAGATAATATTGGTTGTGGGAGTGACATCTGTTTTAAGACATTCATGGTCACGAGCTATAATACTTCTCCCTTGTTCAATACGTAATTAGAACAAACCACCAAAAACCTTATCTAACCGGTAAGTAACTCTTCCAATGGATGTTTGATTAGACTTGACATTGTGGGTAGCTTTGCCAATAAAATCTCAACTTGAAAAAGCAAAGAGTTATGTATAAGAATGATATTCTTAATAGTATGGAGATTGCAAAGTGATGGCATAAGATCCGGCTTAATGTCCTTACCCATCTACATATCGGTACTTTACTACCTTTACTTGTAGTTTTATAGATGCATACATTTGAAATAAAGGAGGCCCCTTGTGCGCAGCGTGGTAGTGGTGTAACCTTTGAAACCAGTTGAGTTACCATGATTAACTCCTTCACAATCTTGTCGGACCGGGGTGTGGGGACTCCTGGGGTGGGAGATCTACCTTTTTGGAAAAAAATAATGCATACATTAAAAAAAGGGCAGTCAGCAGCTTTGATGGCCATAAATACTACTCCCTCTATTTCAATTTAATTATTTTAATTTGACTGGACATAAAATTTAAAAAATAAAAGAAGATTTTTAAATCTTGTGATCTTAAATTAAAAATGTGTATAGTTCTTTAAATCTTGTGGTCTTAGATTTGTCAAAACTTACTATTTCCTCCGCCTCAATTTAGATGTTTTATTTTCCTTTTTGATCTGTTCCAAAAAGAGTGTTATTTCTTACTTAACCTACCCTCTTGTTGCATTATGATTTATGAACGACAAAAGATGAATACTTTGTCAAAGAATCAAAGTTGTATATATTATCGTCAATAGTGTAGTTTAATCTGTGATAGTTAACTAATATTATTTTTATCATGTTTTTCAAATATAATTTTTATTATAAATATTTACCTGTAATTACTTAAAATAAAACTAATTTAATTATATAAATATTTTTTAACCATTGAATAGGAACTTTCCATCCGATATACGATAGTCGATTAAGGGTCTGTTTGGCCAAGCTTCTGGAAAAATATTTATGCTTTTTAGAATAGTTCTACAGAAACCGTTTCTAGAGAATCTGTTAGGGTGTTTGGCCTATAATTATAGAAGTACTTCTGAGAAACAGAAACAGTTTCATGTTTGACCCACATTTATGCAAATTTACTAGAATATTCTTTTTAATAGATTTAAAACTATTTAAAATATTCTTTTATATCCTATGTTTCTAAAAAATAGTATATCTTTATATTTTAATAAAAAAAATTAAAATTATTTAATTGCAGCATTTAATAAAAAAATATATTATATTCTACATAAGAAATATAACGACAATATGATAGTCAATGACTCATATGTCCAAACCTACCCCCGCCCTACCCACACCTACCCCCACCCCATCCTCAAATTTCTATGTCATATTTTTTTCTTCCCCCCTACCCCCACCCCACCCCATCCTCAAATTTCTATTTCATATTTTTTGTTACTTTTATAAAAAAAATGATTGAAAATATGAAAAATTCTTACCTCCCTGGCCCCCTTACCCCCACCCCACCCCATTGCCTCTACCCCATCCTCAAATTTCTATTTCGTATTTTTTGTTATTTTTATAAAAATATGATTTTTTTCTTACCCCGACACCCCCCCCCCCCCCCGCCCCAACCACCATCGCCAATTTTTATTTTATATTTTTTTTACTTGTATAAACAATTTATTAAAAAATATGAATTTTTTTCTTACTCTACCCCCTACCCCACCCTATTGCCCTACCCCATCCTCAAATTTCTATTTCATATTTTCTGTTACTTTTATAAAAAAAATATTAAAAAATATGATTTTTTTTTTCTTACCCCTCTCCCCCCCCCCGACCCCCGCCCCAAAATTAGATTTTATATGAGAATATTATATGAGATTAAAAGGAATTTTGTGAAAAGAAAATGGTAAATGGGTCCAAAATAATTTATTTAATGAGCAAAAAGGGATTCTTGAGAAGCACTTTTGGAGAAGCACGAAATTGGTGTTTCTGCTTCTCTTGCCATCTAGAAACACTTTTTGATTTCTGAAAAGTAATTGTTTGACTTGTGTTTCTGAGAAACAAAAACACTTCCAGAAGTTTGGCCAAACAAGTACTAATTCTTTATAAGTCGTTTCTAAGAGTTTACTCATTTTCAGAATCGGATATAACACCTTGTTGTACAGTGTATGTACAGTCTAAAGGAGACTAAAAAACAATAAGTTATATTAATTAGGATTAACTAAAGACATTGAAACATTTTTAATTGCAACAATTATAGCAACCACATTATAATATTCTGCATTATAATCCATGTACAAAACTTGTTTGCGAATCGAACAACCTACAACAACAACATACCCTTTATAATCTCACAAGTGGGGTGCGGGGAAAGAACCGAACAACCTCTAATAGCTAATATCAGTTTACATACAAAAAGATACTTGAGGATAGTGGAAGTGTAGTAGACAGAGTCAATAGTTAAAACACTTGAAGCTAATATACACAGTGCAATATTAGGGATTGCAGCACATGAATCCTTCAAACAAAGGCTGAAAACCACCCAAAAAAGGAATGAACTTAAGAGCACACCAACTATTAGCAAATAGAATTTGTTAGAAAGCTTTTTTTACTGTCCTCTTAACTAGAAACAACCTTCTCAATTCTCCCCTAATGCCTTCTCGATATCTGCCTGCAAGAAAAGACAAGCAAGATCTGTTACTGTTAAAGTATATTGTGACCAAGTGCCGCGGCCCAGAGTCCAGAGCGCCGCGGCCCAGCTTCGGCCAGTTTCCAGAATATATATTCATTTATGGTAGTTTTGTATATTAGTCTTGTACTTTAATTAGTAGTGTACTATTACCATAATTGTATAGTTAGTTTCCATATTGAATAAGATTTTAGATGTAAAGTAGGAATAGGATTCTCCTATTGTAACTTGTATATATATGTCTTTCATTAATAAGAATAATCAAGAGATTAATTCTTTCATGGTATCAAGAGTTTAGGTTATTTTCCTTGCTTCCGCTCGTCTCTTTTCTCTCAATGTCTTTAATTCCCCCTTCTAGGATTTTCGAGACCTCTTTTCTTCTTCCAAAAATCCTCCCTAAAAAATTTCCTTCTCCGAATTTTCGTGTTTTATTCACCAAGACTGATAAAAACACGTTTCATCCTGCCCTCACAGTTTCTAACATCAAGAGCGTTCTTCCCATTGTTCTTGACCTAGAAAATGTGTCACAATACACTATTGTGACAATGTTTCTCCTTTATCAAATTAGCCTCTTAAGTTTTGGTATTGAAAAAAGACCCCTATGTAATGCCATATATGGCTGAACCACTGTTACATTGAAGTTTTATCATAAAATATATCAAATATACTTCTTTTTCTCTCTTCTCTCCTTTTCTCTCTTCTTCTTCTTCACGAACTGGTAACAGAACATCAGTTCTGTTACAAAACGTCATCAGAGCTGACTCCGACACCGGGAACCGAAGCTCCACCGGAGCGACAAACCAATCACAACGACATACGGATGTTAAAAACACAGCTAACAGCCTTCGCAGAAGAAACCAATCGAAGAATCGAGGTGGTGGAACAAAGACAAATCGATGAAATCAGAGAAGTAAATTGAAAACTAGAACTGATATTGGACGGAATGAACCACCAGCAGTCCGGCAACTCAGCACCACAGACACCAGCGGCGGCTCTTGCAAACATCACACTCGGCTCTATTCCAGCATACTGTCCAACCAAACTATGACTTCGACCTAGCTTCAGGTAGTCGAAACCCTATCCCTAACTCACTTTCGTATACACCATCGGGGGTCAGAGTGTGGGGAGAGGATTCACTTTTCCTCCGGCTGCTCCAATACTATCAATCCCACCGATTTATCGTAACCCTAATATCCCTTTCACACTTCCGGCATCCCCAAATATAACGACCCAAAATCCCGAAACCAACGCCAACCACAGAACCCTCAAGCCTAAGATAAACTTCCCAGAATTTGATGGCAATAACCCAAGGAGTTGTCGTAGAAAATGCGAGAAGTTCTTCGAACTATAAAACATTACTGAGCAAGAGAAGCTTAGCTATGCTTCTGTTCATATTGGAGAAAAGGCGGATGTGTGGTTTGATAGCTGCATTATTCATAATAAGGGAATAATGACATGATCTAAATTCAGTAATGAGGTGTGTAGAAAATTCGGCAACATTAGACCCCAAGATATCGTAGATGAATTCAACAAGATTATACAAATAGGTACTGTTGATCAGTACCAAGATAAGTTTGAGGAGCTTACAGGATATATGACCATCATTAACCCTTTACTCAATGAAACCCATTATGTTCTAGTTTCATTAGTGGGTTGAAGCCTGAACTTAAACCCCTAGTTAAAATGACCAATCCCCATACAGCTTTAGATGCATATGAGACTGCTAAACTCTATGAAGAGTCTTTCATGGCTCTTATTCCCTTTGCACAACTAAAAATCCACCAAACTTACAATCCAAACTTACAACCAAAGCCTATAATCACTCCTTACAACAGAAATACCCAAACTACTACCTCTAAATACCCTATTACCCAACCACCTATCAGAACCACATACCCTGCCCCTAGAACAATAAACAAAGTTCCCTACAAACCAAATACCCTTCCACCCAATTTAGAGAACCTAAGAGAACAAGGATTGTGCTACGGGTGCAAAGAGAGGTACTCTCCTGGACACCAATGCAAACTGAGGATCTTGAACACTATAGATGGAATGGTAGTTGAGGAAGATGGTGGAAATCAGGAAGTGTTTGTGGATGTGGCTGAGACCCTGGAAGAGGCAAGGGAGGAACAAATGGAACAAGTTGAGGTGTCTATAAATGCTCTATTGGGTTTAAGTTCTTCCAAAGGAAAGGTATCAACTATGTAAAACACATATGACAGTTTTGATAGATAGTGGGTTTACTCATTCATTCAGAGACCCTTACATTGTTAAGAAACTGAGATTACCAATACAACCTATGGAGAGCCTATGAGAGTTTTTGTAGCTAATGGCCAAGAAATGAATTGTCACCTAGAGAGCCATGTGTTTAAGTGGAAAATGCAGAATGAACCTTTCACTTTCAGGTTAAGACTAATGAAGGTGGGGGGTTGTGATATGATATTGGGCATGGACTGGATAGATAGAGTAGCACCTGTGATATTACACACCAGACCTCATAGCTTGAGCTTCATGTGTAGAGGAAGAATGATTACATTGTATGGGGAACAAGAATATGATGGAATAGCAACAATGAACAATGAAGAATTGAAGAGGATATTACAGTGTCGTACTGGTGAAGTAGTTGATGAGCTAGCTATGATCATACCAGTGATGCAAGTTAAAGAGAAACAAGCTATGCACCCTGCAATTGGACAGTTGCGGCAGAATTACCAAGCCATCTTCAATGAACCTACTGAACTGCCCCAAGAAGGAAATGTGATCACATGATCAATTTAATCCCTGGAGCCCAACCTTTCAACCTAAGACCCTACAAGTATTCTTATGATCAAAAGAATATCATTG